>HG995262.1:5785843-11500843 GCA_905332985.1 Mimas tiliae | reverse complement strand
TGATTTTCCTGCGTCGTTACATCCCCCCCGCCGGCCCCGCCGCTTCGGTGTGGTTTTTGCCGCATCTGAAACATAAAAAACACAAATTTTATATTAATTTACCTAATTTTTACCATATTTTCGTAAATATTTTCAAAATTTACCGTCCCTAAAATCCAAAAACCATTTATTTGTGACCCCCTCTGGGCCCCCGACCCGATCCGTGCGAAAGCGCGCCCAAAATACGCGGGAAAAGTCAAAAAAATTGGTATATCGACTCGGTACCGGTTATTTTTAAAATTTCTAAATTTAGGTCTTATTTGGATAAATTTTGATCCGACAGATCGTATCATCATAAATAAAAATAAATTCATATATTGAGACAACTTTTGATGAAAAAAGATTAAATTTAAAATTTATTTGGACTTTTACATTGTAAAATTTTATACAAATTATATTTTATAGTTTTTATCATAATATTACTGACTGACTGACACGTAAGCCATATACACTTACAAACTTAAATTCATTGACGCGTACCCCCAATTAAAATGTTCCGAACACCTGCGAAGAGAGGCGCAGCCAAACCCTTGTCACCGGAGTCCAGTCCCGAGGAACCGGCAAGAGCAACCGTCGCGCAGGCTCGGCGCAGTATCGAATCGAAGCTAGATAGCTCAGACCCTAGACCCGCCGAGCAGGCGCGACAGATGCCCAAGCCGAAAGGCACGTACAAGGACCGGATAACGGAAGCCTCTGCCCGTCTAAATAGAATAAGGATGTCCATCAATATGAGCCGTAATACAAAGACCGAAATTAAAAACGAAATCATAGAATCGGCATTACGCATGATGCAGCTGGTTAAGGATGCGGAGGAAGGAAGAAAATATAAGAGATCGGAAGACACAAAGGAGACACAGACGGAGCAAGAAAAGATAGAAGTAAAGGAAACAACAGGAAGCAGGGGAACAGAAGAGTTAAAAAGGGAATTGACTGGAAAGCTGGAGGAACACCTAAGGGCTATGAAGGAGACAAAAGAGGCCATGGAGAGAATGAGTGAGGAAATGAGTAGGCACCGTGACGATCTGGCCAGCCAAAGAACGTATGCGAGTGCAGTTGCCGGTTCCCCCAAAGTCAAAACGACTGAGGTGGCTACGGCGCTGCACTCGATCGTGGTGACCTCCAATGATGACTTAGAAACAGGAGAGATAGTGATGGAGAAGATAAGGAAGGCCGTAAAAGCAAAAGAGGAAGGGATAAAAGTGGACAGAATAAGGAAAGGAAAAGACAGAAAAGTAATACTAGGGTGCCAAGACAAAGAAGAACTAATAAAGATTAAGCGCAACATAAACATGAACGAGAAGAGTCTAAAAATCGAGGACATTAAAAATAAGGACCCTCTTATTATACTGAAACACGTTATGAATAGCCATTTTGATGAAGAAATAGTTCAAGCGATAAAGAAGCAGAACAGGCATTTACTGGATAGGATAGGAAAGGAGAAGGAGAGATTAGAGGTCACCTATAGACGAAGAACCCGAAACCCACTGATGGCCCACATTATCCTGCGAGTGTCGCCCGAAATCTGGAGGACATTCACAGATACCGGCGCAGTGTTTGTGGACGTCCAGAGAGTCAAGGTAGAGGACCAGTCCCCCCTTGTCCAGTGCTCAAAGTGTTTGGGCTATGGACACGGGAGGCGATTCTGCCATGCCTCTCTGGAGGCCTGCAGTCACTGCGGCGGACCGCACAAAAAGGCCGAGTGTGCGGATTGGCTCGCAGCAGAACCAGCTGCATGCTGCAATTGCCAAAGGGCGAAACTCGCGGACGTGGGTCATAATGCCTATAGTGAAGATTGTCCGGTAAGGAAAAAATGGGACACGTTGGCCAGATCGTGCATCGCCTATAGTTAAAAAGGAGCCAGTTAAACCAGATGGCACGGAAAGGGAACGACTTGGCCTAGGAAGTGCAAAGATAAAAATTAAAATAACGCTACATAAGAAATCAGCCTCAAAAGGAAACGGCAAAGTGGCTTTGGCGCTACCTTTTGCAGAGAAGATCAAATAGCGGAAAATAATAGATAGGACAGATAAGAACATTGAGGAAATAAAAGGAAAAGACACACATATATAAAAGGTGAATAAAAAGAACTAATATATATAACATAATGTTATACTATATTTAGTACTAAGATAAAATGGACAGATAAACTTAAAAAGATAACACAAAAAATAGAAAATTACAGTAAAGCTGAGGAAAGAAAGTCGTAGCGAGTTAAAATGGAATAGGCAATGTAAAGTTGAACTTGGAAGGCCAGTAGGAGAAAGTAGAAACGGAAAATGGAACAGGACTAAAGAACATGGCAGGAGAAAAGAAACTAAAAAACTCAAAGAAAATAAATAAATTATTGACAAGAATTTAAATAAAGCAAATAGAAAATAAAGTAATTCAAAACACAAAAGTAGTAAGCAGACAACAAAAAAACGATTAATTAAAAAAGAATATTTAGAAAGAGGAGACAGAAGAAGAAAATAAACATAACTATCGAACGAATAATTTACGTTATAAAAAGACCCTAAAAATAAATTGGGGGTACTAGAGTGGGGACATAAAAAGCCCCGATAAAAAAAAAAAAAAAAAAAAAAAAAACCTAACCTAACCTAACCTAACCTAACCTAACCTAACCTAACCTAACCTAACCTAACCTAACCTAACCTAACCTAACCTAACCTAACCTAACCTAACCTAACCTAACCTAACCTAACCTAACCTAACCTAACCTAACCTAACCTAACCTAACCTAACCTAACCTAACCTAACCTAACCTAACCTAACCTAACCTAACCTAACCTAACCTAACCTAACCTAACCAGTTGCTCCAAGAACGCCACCGTGAACGCATCGTTTATGTGTCGCTCCGCGTAAAATAAATCGGCTCGGTCGTCTTAAATTTGAATCTCGCTTTGAAATTTATATCATTGGGTGCGTAAAAGACCTGGCAGTGTGTTGGTGTAGGTGGTGAAGTGGAAAGTGCGGTGGTTTTCCCTCAAATTGGGAAAAACTAGTGAAAAATCGTCAATTTTCTGGATTATCGGCATTACCTGCATCATCTGCATCATCTGCATTGCTTGCTTCGGCTGCTTTGGTTGCATTGGCTGCAGTAGCTGAGTGCGCAGGCCAATCAAACATCTATCTGCGCATTGCCTGCGTTACCTGTACCATCTGGTAAGTCTGCACTGGCTGCTTTAACTGCATCGGCTGCATTGTCTGCGCGCGCTGGCCAATTGGAGATCCATCTGCACACTGTCTGCACTGCCTGCATCATCTGGACAGCCTGCATCGGCTGCATTGCCTGCTTGCGCGGGTGAATCGAAGATCCATCTGCACACTGTCTGCATTGCCGGTATTATCTGGATAGTCTGCTTCGGCTGCATTGCCTGCTTGCGCGGGCCAATTGAAGATCCATCTGCACACTGTCTGCATTGCCTGTACTATCCGGATAGTCTGCATCGGCTGCATTGCCTGCATTGCCTGCATTGCCTGCATTGCCTGCGTGCGCGGGCTAATCAAGGATCATCTGCACACTGCCTGCATTGCCTGCATTGACTGGATAGTCTGCATCGGCTGCATTGCCTGCATTGCCTGCATTGCCTGCATTGCCTGCGTGCGCGGGCTAATCAACAATCAAGGATCATCTGCATACTGCCTGCATTGCCTGCATTAACTGGACAGTCTGCATTGGCTGCTCTGGTTGCATATCATCTGCATTATCAACTGTTAAATAGGAAAAACAACACGAGCTGCTTTAAGCCCCACGATTGACCCAAACAAATTATACAAAATTTACTTTTTGACTTTTTGACGCCTACAAGCCGTATACACTTGTGGGAAACATATTCTTCAGACGCATTCCCCTAACAATACCAAACATATAATGTTCGGGATCCGCACGCCACCCAAGGAAATGAGGCCGAAGAGCAAAACGCCTGAAAAGATCAGCCCGGGAGATACCGGTGGGAACAAGGTCGCGCAGGCCCGGCGGAGCTTGGAATCCCAGATCGAAAGATCTGGGGGAACGAGCGCCGCCGAGCCCGTGCGGCCAAAACCCGCGGGAACCTCTGCGGACGGAGAAAACCCGACTAAAAAAGTGACAGCCCCGGCCTCAATAGTGGCAGTAGTGCCACGAGAAGATACCGGACAAATGAGCAGGACAGCCAAAGCAAAATCTTGCTTGATGAAACTGAAGCTCCAAATAAACAACAGTCGGAACCTGAAAACGGAGATAAAAACGGACGTTATAGAGGCAGCGGAAAAGCTATACAAGCTAGTAAAGGAAGGAGAGGACGAAAGGTTAAAAGAAGGAAAGAAGGTAAAGACAACAGAAGATCCACCCAGAATCGGAAGAGACACGGAAATAGAGAAAAAGCTAGAAAATCAGGAGAAGGAAATAATTAGGAGACTGGATGCCCACACCCAACTATTGAAAGAGAGCAAGGAGGAAATGGAAAAGTTAAGCAAGGAGATAAATAAGCAAAGAGAGGACTGGAAAGAAGGAAGAAGCTACGCAAGCGTGGTGTCTGGCACGGGGAGGAAGGAACAAGGGAATGCAGCAATGCACTCCGTAGTGATCACCTCCGTGGACCAGACGGTCACGGGCGAAGCAGTCTTCGAGGAAATCAGGACTACACTAAACGCTAGAGAAGAGGGGATGAGGATTGATAAGATAAGAAAGGCAAAGGATAGGAAAGTGATAGTTGGCTGTAAGTCGAAAGAAGAACTGGGCAGAATTAAGGAAAAGATCAAATCAGCGGGAGCCAGACTTCATATCGAGGATATGGAGAATAAGAATCCCATGATTTTGCTGAGGGACGTCCTAAGCCATAACAAGGACGACGAAATAGTAAGAGCACTACTTAACCAGAACAAACATCTTCTGGGAGATGTGAGTGGAGACAGCGCGTGCCTAAAGGTGAAATTTAGGAGAAGGGCGCGGAACCCACTCACATCTCACGTGGCAATACAGGTGCCACCTAAGATATGGAAGCGGCTCACAGAAGAGGGGTCAGTCCATATTGACGTGCAGAGGGTCAAGGTCGAGGACCAATCCCCTCTTATCCAGTGCTCGCGGTGCCTGGGCTATGGGCATGGGAAGCGGTTCTGCCGAGACCAGGAGGATGCGTGCAGCCACTGCGGGGGGGCCCACCACAGGTCGGAATGCGCCGACTGGATGGCGAGGGCTCCACCGACGTGTTGCAACTGCACCAAGGCCAGGATCGGCGGGACCGAACACGATGCCTTTAGCCCGGAATGCCCTGTGAGGAGGAAGTGGGAGATCCTGGCGAGGTCCACGGTAGCATATTGCTAAGGTGGATCCAAGGAACCCAGATCAGACAAACTCCTCAACAGGCGCAACGTCGACCTTAGTCGCCCAAGCCAATTTACAAAGGAAAAAACTAGCGACAAGTGAATTCTTACTAGAATCAGCAAAGAGGAAGGTCGACTTTGCGCTGCTGCAGGAGCCATACGTGGGAAGCCAAGGTAGAGTGAGAGACCACCGGGGGGTGAGGATCTTCCAGGGAGAAAACGGGCAGGGGGCCGTTGTCAAGTCAGCCGTTGCAGTTTTCAACGGCGACTGGACGGTGGCCCAATGTCCGTCCCTCACCACAACCAACATCACAGTGGTGAAGATCCAAACGGGAACCCGTGAGATAGTGGTTATCTCGTTCTACTTTGAGCCGGATAAACCCATAGGGCCATACCTGCAGCAGTTGGGGAAGATAGTTGAAAAACTGGGCCCTCGCGGAATCCTCATAGGGGGTGACACCAATGCCAAAAGCATATGGTGGGGCAGCGCGGACACTGACGGGAGGGGAGAGGAAATGGCAGGAATGCTGGAGGAACACGGATTGCAGGTGCTCAACAGCGGCAAAGCTCCAACATTCGAAACAGTGCGAGGAGGAAAACTCCTCACCAGCCACATTGACATCACGGCCTGCACTGAGGATATCCTGGACCTGACAAGGGACTGGAAGGTGGACGACACCATGGCGGACTCGGACCATAACGCAATAACCTTCAAAATTGATAGAATTAAAAGTAAATTTACAATACAGAAATTTAAATCTACAAAAAAGTACAACACAAATAAGGCTAATTGGACCCACTTTGCCGAAAAACTGGAACAATTATTGCACAGCAACCAACTAACAGAATCAGAAATAAATAACATCAACAATAAATCAAATCTAGATAATACAATAGAAAAATACATAGATACAATAATAAAAACTAGCAACGAGACAATACCGCTAATTAAAGTAAAAAACAAACACAACTTACCGTGGTGGTCCGAGAAACTCGCCAGAATGAAGAAGGAAGTCACCACCAGGAAAAGGAGAATCCGATGCGCAGCGCCGATTCGAAGAGCTAAGGTCGTTGATGAGTACCTGCAATCAAAAGAGAGATATGAGAATGAAGCCAAGAAGGCACAAGTAGATAGTTGGAAGGAATTCTGTAAAAAACAGGATAAGGAGAACATCTGGGACGGGATATATAGAGTGATTGGGAAGGTATCCAAAAAGCATGAAGACCTGCCATTGACCAAGAACGGAGAGACCCTAAGCTTGAAGGACTCGGCAAAGCTATTGGCAGAAACCTTCTATCCAGAAGACAATAAAGAAGAAGACAACGCAGACCATCAGCGTACAAGAGAGGCAGCCGCACGAGTAAATGACAAAGTCGATGCTGAGATCCATGACCCACCATTTACACTGGACGAACTAAGTGCGGCTGCAAACAGCTTCAATCCAAAGAAAGCCCCGGGAGCAGACGGCCTAACGGCTGACATCTGTAAGCAAGCTATAGATAAGTACCCAGAATTGTACCTATCACTGGCAAACAAGTGCCTCGAACTTGGCCACTTCCCGACCACCTGGAAGGAGGCAACGGTCATAGTCCTCCGGAAACCTGCCAAGGAGGACTACACGAACGTCAAATCGTACAGACCGATAGGCCTTTTGCCTGTGATGGGGAAGATACTGGAGAAGATGGTGGTGGGGCGAGTGAGGTGGTATCTCTACCCGAGGACAAGCCCCCGACAGTTTGGCTTTATGCCGCAGAGGAGCACCGAAGACTCCCTCTACGTTTTGATGAGACATATAAGGAACAAACTTTCTGAAAAGAAAATTGTCCTTATTGTCTCACTGGACATAGAGGGGGCCTTCGACAGCGCCTGGTGGCCGGCAATTAGAGTCAGACTGTCGGAGGAAGGATGTCCAATCAACATCAGAAGGGTAATAGATAGCTACCTCGAGAGCAGAAAAGTCAGACTGAGGTACTCCGGGGAAGAGTATGAGAGGTGGACCTCCAAGGGATGCGTGCAGGGCTCCATTGGGGGTCCAACCTTCTGGAATCTGCTCCTCGACCCACTACTATCGGAGCTTGATAGACGGGGTATTTACTGCCAAGCTTTTGCCGATGACGTAGTGCTCGCATTCGACGGACATGAGATGAGCAAGATACAAAAACAGGCCAATGAAACGCTGGCCTGTGTGAGGGATTGGGGAATCAAAAACAAACTTAAGTTCGCCCCGAACAAGACAAAGGCAATGGTGATAACCAGAAAACTGAAGTATGATTCTCCGATCCTCCACATGGGTGGCGTGGACATTGGTCTGGAAAAACAGATGAAGATACTGGGAGTCACAATCGACAGCGGGCTGACCTTTAACGCCCACGTTACCAACGTATGTAAGAAGGCAGTGGGTTTTTACCAAAAACTGTCCACGGCAGCAAGAACGCAGTGGGGGCTGGGACCAGACATCATCAAACTGCTGTATACGGCTGTAGTAGAGCCAACCATACTATATGGAGCAAGTGTATGGGCCCCGGCTTCACACAAATTAGGGATAAAAAAGCAGCTCGCTGTTGTCCAAAGAGGTTTCGCGCAAAAGATTACGAAGGCCTACAGGACCGTCTCATTAAACTCGGCCCTTCTCCTCGCCGGGATACTGCCCCTGGATATTCGTGCCAGGGAGAATGCCTCCCTGTACGAAATCAAAAGGGGCTGGTCCCGGCGGGTGATAGGGGACCGGGAGGTGGAACGGCCTGTGGCCTTCGAAAATCTTGAACACCCAGCGCAACGTGGCACTATTAAATACCGGTGTCTGGTGGACGGTGCAGAAGTGAACCAAATAACTAGAGAAGGCCGAGCTATCTTCACAGACGGCAGTAAGATCGATGGTAAGGTCGGAGCGGCAATCTCCATTTGGCAGAACGCCGCCGAGACCAAAACCAAAAAACTCAAACTGGAATCATTCTGCACCGTCTACCAGGCAGAGATGGTGGCCCTCCACAGGGCGGTGGCAGAGGCGGTGGTTGGGGAGGCGGCTCAGTGCAGCATCCTGAGCGACTCTAGAGCGGCGCTGGAAACCGTCGCTGACGGAGCTTCCCTCCACCCCCTAGCGTTCCAAATTCAAAAAATGATCAGAAGCAATAAAGAACGCGGCAGAATAGTATCGTTATTCTGGATAAAAGCTCACGCAGGGTTGGAGGGAAACGAGCGCGCAGACGAGCTCGCAAAGGATGCTGCGCTGAATCTCAAAGTTAAACCTGACTACGATAAGTGTCCCGTTTCATTCGTCAAACGACAGATTCGTCTGGAGTCGATTGACGAGTGGAACGAGCGCTACGTACAGGGCGAGACGGCCTCAACCACAAAGCTCTTCTTCCCGAGTGCTGTGGAGGCCCGCCAAATCATCGGGAAGATCCAAACGGATCCCGTCACGACGCAGGTGTTCACGGGGCATGGCGGGTTCTCCGAATACTTGTACCGCTTCAAGTGCAAGGAGAGCCCGTCATGTATCTGTGACCCTGCAGAAGACCAAAGTTTAGTGCACGTTATAACCGAATGCCCAGTGTATCTGATGAAAAGACTAGATTTAGAAATAGAGTTAGGTATAGACATTAAAAGAAATACAGTATGTAAATTAATAGCAAATAAGGAAAGTAGAGATAAGTTTATTAAGTATTGTAGAAATGTAGTAATTAGCGTAGCAAATAGAAATAAGTAGAAATAAGTTAGGCTAGATATACAATGTATAGATTATATATTACTAGAAACTAAGAAATAATGTAAGTAAAAATAAGATAAACTGGAATAGTTATAAGGTAGATAAGTTAAATTAAGTGAAAAAATGTATGTAAATAAAGAAAAGAAAAAAAGTCGTTCCAATAAAATAAGAAAATAGCTAGGATTAGGAAAAGTAGGACCATTGAGACTAGGAGCATAGAAATGAACCAATAAAGATAGAATAGGGAAGGGTAGGGGGTGAAAAAGAGCTCTAACTAGGGTTAGGGGAACGAGAGTGGGGCATAGCGCCCCACAATAAAAAAAAAAAAAAAAAAAAAAAAAAAAACCTAACCTAACCTAACCTAACCTAACCTAACCTAACCTAACCTAACCTAACCTAACCTAACCTAACCTAACCTAACCTAACCTAACCTAACCTAACCTAACCTAACCTAACCTAACCTAACCTAACCTAACCTAACCTAACCTAACCTAACCTAACCTAACCTAACCTAACCTAACCTAACCTAACCTAACCTAACCTAACCTAACCTAACCTAACCTAACCTAACCTAACCTAACCTAACCTAACCTAACCTAACCTAACCTAACCTAACCTAACCTAACCTAACCTAACCTAACCTAACCTAACCTAACCTAACCTAACCAGTTGCTCCAAGAACGCCACCGTGAACGCATCGTTTATGTGTCGCTCCGCGTAAAATAAATCGGCTCGGTCGTCTTAAATTTGAATCTCGCTTTGAAATTTATATCATTGGGTGCGTAAAAGACCTGGCAGTGTGTTGGTGTAGGTGGTGAAGTGGAAAGTGCGGTGGTTTTCCCTCAAATTGGGAAAAACTAGTGAAAAATCGTCAATTTTCTGGATTATCGGCATTACCTGCATCATCTGCATCATCTGCATTGCTTGCTTCGGCTGCTTTGGTTGCATTGGCTGCAGTAGCTGAGTGCGCAGGCCAATCAAACATCTATCTGCGCATTGCCTGCGTTACCTGTACCATCTGGTAAGTCTGCACTGGCTGCTTTAACTGCATCGGCTGCATTGTCTGCGCGCGCTGGCCAATTGGAGATCCATCTGCACACTGTCTGCACTGCCTGCATCATCTGGACAGCCTGCATCGGCTGCATTGCCTGCTTGCGCGGGTGAATCGAAGATCCATCTGCACACTGTCTGCATTGCCGGTATTATCTGGATAGTCTGCTTCGGCTGCATTGCCTGCTTGCGCGGGCCAATTGAAGATCCATCTGCACACTGTCTGCATTGCCTGTACTATCCGGATAGTCTGCATCGGCTGCATTGCCTGCATTGCCTGCATTGCCTGCATTGCCTGCATTGCCTGCGTGCGCGGGCTAATCAAGGATCATCTGCACACTGCCTGCATTGCCTGCATTGACTGGATAGTCTGCATCGGCTGCATTGCCTGCATTGCCTGCATTGCCTGCATTGCCTGCGTGCGCGGGCTAATCAACAATCAGGGATCATCATCTGCATACTGCCTGCATTGCCTGCATTAACTGGACAGTCTGCATTGGCTGCTCTGGTTGCATATCATCTGCATTATTAACTGTTAAATAGGAAAAACAACACGAGCTGCTTTAAGCCCCACGGTTGACCCAAACAAATTATACAAAATTTACTTTTTGACCTTTTGACGCCTACAAGCCGTATACACTTGTGGGAAACATATTCTTCAGACGCATTCCCCTAACAATACCAAACATATAATGTTCGGGATCCGCACGCCACCCAAGGAAATGAGGCCGAAGAGCAAAACGCCTGAAAAGATCAGCCCGGGAGATACCGGTGGGAACAAGGTCGCGCGGGCCCGGCGGAGCTTGGAATCCCAGATCGAAAGATCTGGGGGAACGAGCGCCGCCGAGCCCGTGCGGCCAAAACCCGCGGGAACCTCTGCGGACGGAGAAAACCCGACTAAAAAAGTGACAGCCCCGGCCTCAATAGTGGCAGTAGTGCCACGAGAAGATACCGGACAAATGAGCAGGACAGCCAAAGCAAAATCTTGCTTGATGAAACTGAAGCTCCAAATAAACAACAGTCGGAACCTGAAAACGGAGATAAAAACGGACGTTATAGAGGCAGCGGAAAAGCTATACAAGCTAGTAAAGGAAGGAGAGGACGAAAGGTTAAAAGAAGGAAAGAAGGTAAAGACAACAGAAGATCCACCCAGAATCGGAAGAGACATGGAAATAGAGAAAAAGCTAGAAAATCAGGAGAAGGAAATAATTAGGAGACTGGATGCCCACACCCAACTATTGAAAGAGAGCAAGGAGGAAATGGAAAAGTTAAGCAAGGAGATAAATAAGCAAAGAGAGGACTGGAAAGAAGGAAGAAGCTACGCAAGCGTGGTGTCTGGCACAGGGAGGAAGGAACAAGGGAATGCAGCAATGCACTCCGTAGTGATCACCTCCGTGGACCAGACGGTCACGGGCGAAGCAGTCTTCGAGGAAATCAGGACTACACTAAACGCTAGAGAAGAGGGGATGAGGATTGATAAGATAAGAAAGGCAAAGGATAGGAAAGTGATAGTTGGCTGTAAGTCGAAAGAAGAACTGGGCAGAATTAAGGAAAAGATCAAATCAGCGGGAGCCAGACTTCATATCGAGGATATGGAGAATAAGAATCCCATGATTTTGCTGAGGGACGTCCTAAGCCATAACAAGGACGACGAAATAGTAAGAGCACTACTTAACCAGAACAAACATCTTCTGGGAGATGTGAGTGGAGACAGCGCGTGCCTAAAGGTGAAATTTAGGAGAAGGGCGCGGAACCCACTCACATCTCACGTGGCAATACAGGTGCCACCTAAGATATGGAAGCGGCTCACAGAAGAGGGGTCAGTCCATATTGACGTGCAGAGGGTCAAGGTCGAGGACCAATCCCCTCTTATCCAGTGCTCGCGGTGCCTGGGCTATGGGCATGGGAAGCGGTTCTGCCGAGACCAGGAGGATGCGTGCAGCCACTGCGGGGGGGCCCACCACAGGTCGGAATGCGCCGACTGGATGGCGAGGGCTCCACCGACGTGTTGCAACTGCACCAAGGCCAGGATCGGCGGGACCGAACACGATGCCTTTAGCCCGGAATGCCCTGTGAGGAGGAAGTGGGAGATCCTGGCGAGGTCCACGGTAGCATATTGCTAAGGTGGATCCAAGGAACCCAGATCAGACAAACTCCTCAACAGGCGCAACGTCGACCTTAGTCGCCCAAGCCAATTTACAAAGGAAAAAACTAGCGACAAGTGAATTCTTACTAGAATCAGCAAAGAGGAAGGTCGACTTTGCGCTGCTGCAGGAGCCATACGTGGGAAGCCAAGGTAGAGTGAGAGACCACCGGGGGGTGAGGATCTTCCAGGGAGAAAACGGGCAGGGGGCCGTTGTCAAGTCAGCCGTTGCAGTTTTCAACGGCGACTGGACGGTGGCCCAATGTCCGTCCCTCACCACAACCAACATCACAGTGGTGAAGATCCAAACGGGAACCCGTGAGATAGTGGTTATCTCGTTCTACTTTGAGCCGGATAAACCCATAGGGCCATACCTGCAGCAGTTGGGGAAGATAGTTGAAAAACTGGGCCCTCGCGGAATCCTCATAGGGGGTGACACCAATGCCAAAAGCATATGGTGGGGCAGCGCGGACACTGACGGGAGGGGAGAGGAAATGGCAGGAATGCTGGAGGAACACGGATTGCAGGTGCTCAACAGCGGCAAAGCTCCAACATTCGAAACAGTGCGAGGAGGAAAACTCCTCACCAGCCACATTGACATCACGGCCTGCACTGAGGATATCCTGGACCTGACAAGGGACTGGAAGGTGGACGACACCATGGCGGACTCGGACCATAACGCAATAACCTTCAAAATTGATAGAATTAAAAGTAAATTTACAATACAGAAATTTAAATCTACAAAAAAGTACAACACAAATAAGGCTAATTGGACCCACTTTGCTGAAAAACTGGAACAATTATTGCACAGCAACCAACTAACAGAATCAGAAATAAATAACATCAACAATAAATCAAATCTAGATAATACAATAGAAAAATACATAGATACAATAATAAAAACTAGCAACGAGACAATACCGCTAATTAAAGTAAAAAACAAACACAACTTACCGTGGTGGTCCGAGAAACTCGCCAGAATGAAGAAGGAAGTCACCACCAGGAAAAGGAGAATCCGATGCGCAGCGCCGATTCGAAGAGCTAAGGTCGTTGATGAGTACCTGCAATCAAAAGAGAGATATGAGAATGAAGCCAAGAAGGCACAAGTAGATAGTTGGAAGGAATTCTGTAAAAAACAGGATAAGGAGAACATCTGGGACGGGATATATAGAGTGATTGGGAAGGTATCCAAAAAGCATGAAGACCTGCCATTGACCAAGAACGGAGAGACCCTAAGCTTGAAGGACTCGGCAAAGCTATTGGCGGAAACCTTCTATCCAGAAGACAATAAAGAAGAAGACAACGCAGACCATCAGCGTACAAGAGAGGCAGCCGCACGAGTAAATGACAAAGTCGATGCTGAGATCCATGACCCACCATTTACACTGGACGAACTAAGTGCGGCTGCAAACAGCTTCAATCCAAAGAAAGCCCCGGGAGCAGACGGCCTAACGGCTGACATCTGTAAGCAAGCTATAGATAAGTACCCAGAATTGTACCTATCACTGGCAAACAAGTGCCTCGAACTTGGCCACTTCCCGACCACCTGGAAGGAGGCAACGGTCATAGTCCTCCGGAAACCTGCCAAGGAGGACTACACGAACGTCAAATCGTACAGACCGATAGGCCTTTTGCCTGTGATGGGGAAGATACTGGAGAAGATGGTGGTGGGGCGAGTGAGGTGGTATCTCTACCCGAGGACAAGCCCCCGACAGTTTGGCTTTATGCCGCAGAGGAGCACCGAAGACTCCCTCTACGTTTTGATGAGACATATAAGGAACAAACTTTCTGAAAAGAAAATTGTCCTTGTTGTCTCACTGGACATAGAGGGGGCCTTCGACAGCGCCTGGTGGCCGGCAATTAGAGTCAGACTGTCGGAGGAAGGATGTCCAATCAACATCAGAAGGGTAATAGATAGCTACCTCGAGAGCAGAAAAGTCAGACTGAGGTACTCCGGGGAAGAGTATGAGAGGTGGACCTCCAAGGGATGCGTGCAGGGCTCCATTGGGGGTCCAACCTTCTGGAATCTGCTCCTCGACCCACTACTATCGGAGCTTGATAGACGGGGTATTTACTGCCAAGCTTTTGCCGATGACGTAGTGCTCGCATTCGACGGACATGAGATGAGCAAGATACAAAAACAGGCCAATGAAACGCTGGCCTGTGTGAGGGATTGGGGAATCAAAAACAAACTTAAGTTCGCCCCGAACAAGACAAAGGCAATGGTGATAACCAGAAAACTGAAGTATGATTCTCCGATCCTCCACATGGGTGGCGTGGACATTGGTCTGGAAAAACAGATGAAGATACTGGGAGTCACAATCGACAGCGGGCTGACCTTTAACGCCCACGTTACCAACGTATGTAAGAAGGCAGTGGGTTTTTACCAAAAACTGTCCACGGCAGCAAGAACGCAGTGGGGGCTGGGACCAGACATCATCAAACTGCTGTATACGGCTGTAGTAGAGCCAACCATACTATATGGAGCAAGTGTATGGGCCCCGGCTTCACACAAATTAGGGATAAAAAAGCAGCTCGCTGTTGTCCAAAGAGGTTTCGCGCAAAAGATTACGAAGGCCTACAGGACCGTCTCATTAAACTCGGCCCTTCTCCTCGCCGGGATACTGCCCCTGGATATTCGTGCCAGGGAGAATGCCTCCCTGTACGAAATCAAAAGGGGCTGGTCCCGGCGGGTGATAGGGGACCGGGAGGTGGAACGGCCTGTGGCCTTCGAAAATCTTGAACACCCAGCGCAACGTGGCACTATTAAATACCGGTGTCTGGTGGACGGTGCAGAAGTGAACCAAATAACTAGAGAAGGCCGAGCTATCTTCACAGACGGCAGTAAGATCGATGGTAAGGTCGGAGCGGCAATCTCCATTTGGCAGAACGCCGCCGAGACCAAAACCAAAAAACTCAAACTGGAATCATTCTGCACCGTCTACCAGGCAGAGATGGTGGCCCTCCACAGGGCGGTGGCAGAGGCGGTGGTTGGGGAGGCGGCTCAGTGCAGCATCCTGAGCGACTCTAGAGCGGCGCTGGAAACCGTCGCTGACGGAGCTTCCCTCCACCCCCTAGCGTTCCAAATTCAAAAAATGATCAGAAGCAATAAAGAACGCGGCAGAATAGTATCGTTATTCTGGATAAAAGCTCACGCAGGGTTGGAGGGAAACGAGCGCGCAGACGAGCTCGCAAAGGATGCTGCGCTGAATCTCAAAGTTAAACCTGACTACGATAAGTGTCCCGTTTCATTCGTCAAACGACAGATTCGTCTGGAGTCGATTGACGAGTGGAACGAGCGCTACGTACAGGGCGAGACGGCCTCAACCACAAAGCTCTTCTTCCCGAGTGCTGTGGAGGCCCGCCAAATCATCGGGAAGATCCAAACGGATCCCGTCACGACGCAGGTGTTCACGGGGCATGGCGGGTTCTCCGAATACTTGTACCGCTTCAAGTGCAAGGAGAGCCCGTCATGTATCTGTGACCCTGCAGAAGACCAAAGTTTAGTGCACGTTATAACCGAATGCCCAGTGTATCTGATGAAAAGACTAGATTTAGAAATAGAGTTAGGTATAGACATTAAAAGAAATACAGTATGTAAATTAATAGCAAATAAGGAAAGTAGAGATAAGTTTATTAAGTATTGTAGAAATGTAGTAATTAGCGTAGCAAATAGAAATAAGTAGAAATAAGTTAGGCTAGATATACAATGTATAGATTATATATTACTAGAAACTAAGAAATAATGTAAGTAAAAATAAGATAAACTGGAATAGTTATAAGGTAGATAAGTTAAATTAAGTGAAAAAATGTATGTAAATAAAGAAAAGAAAAAAGTCGTTCCAATAAAATAAGAAAATAGCTAGGATTAGGAAAAGTAGGACCATTGAGACTAGGAGCATAGAAATGAACCAATAAAGATAGAATAGGGAAGGGTAGGGGGTGAAAAAGAGCTCTAACTAGGGTTAGGGGAACGAGAGTGGGGCATAGCGCCCCACAATAAAAAAAAAAAAAAAAAAAAAAAAAAAACCTAACCTAACCTAACCTAACCTAACCTAACCTAACCTAACCTAACCTAACCTAACCTAACCTAACCTAACCTAACCTAACCTAACCTAACCTAACCTAACCTAACCTAACCTAACCTAACCTAACCTAACCTAACCTAACCTAACCTAACCTAACCTAACCTAACCTAACCTAACCTAACCTAACCTAACCTAACCTAACCTAACCTAACCTAACCTAACCTAACCTAACCTAACCTAACCTAACCTAACCTAACCTAACCTAACCTAACCTAACCTAACCTAACCTAACCTAACCTAACCTAACCTAACCTAACCTAACCTAACCTAACCTAACCTAACCTAACCTAACCTAACCTAACCTAACCTAACCTAACCTAACCTAACCTAACCTAACCTAACCTAACCTAACCTAACCTAACCTAACCTAACCTAACCTAACCTAACCTAACCTAACCTAACCTAACCTAACCTAACCTAACCTAACCTTTTTTTTTTTTTTTTTTTTTTTTTTTTGTCGCGGGGAAAGCGACTTATTGCTACCGCCCCGCCCCGGGGGAAGGCGGAACGGTTATGTTGGGTTCACCGGTCTTACGACCCAGCACTACGCCACCCGGAAGAGATGTTAAATCCGGGCGACCACTGGGCCGAGTCCCTAACACTATGTACAACCTACACCGGCATACCAACTAAAACCCCGCGGTGGCCTTCTTCGGCGCATGTGGAGCGGCCCCGGGGTATCCTTAGCTAAATCTAAGGATTGCTACCGGAACCGCCCCTGCGCGGTGCCGCCTTGCGGCCCGTCTCCTTATGGGGGGCTCAGAAGCCCCCGCACACCGAAGGACGCCCTCGGCGTCAACGGCAGACACGAGGCCGACCACCCGTGCTGCCGTCCATCCCGGGGTCGCATGTACAACAGTACAATAATGGCGCTACGACAGCCCCCGGCTGCGCGCCTACGACCGCCTACGACCCCCGATGGCCCCAATTAGTCGCCTCTTACGACAGGCAGGGGATACCGTGGTGGAATTCTCCAAACGCCCCCATTCCACAGGGCGGGAGACGCCGGTCAGTCGTCCACCCGACGCCTCCTACGTCTCCTTTGGCGGCGCGCGGGATCGTTCTGCTCACGATCCCGCTCGGCGCTCTCCTTCTGCGAGATGACGCACTCGCAAAAGGAGGCTACCGCCCGCCAAGACCTCCGGCTGCCGACCATGGCAGACACCACGGCCGGCAGCGACAGATCCACTCCGACGACTGCTCTGAGAGCGCTGCGCTCGTCACTCCAGGCTGGACACTCCTCCAAAGTGTGCTGTGCCGTATCCTCGCGGCAGTTGCCACAATGGTGGCACACGGCGGAATCCTCTTTTCCGGCTATGCGACACAGGTACGAGCCGAAACACCCGTGGCCCGTGAGTACCTGTGTCAGCCGGAATGTAGGCGCACCGTGGCGCCTGTCGACCCACTCGACAAGGACAGGACGCACTGCCGCGACAGTCCTCACACCGGCACTTGGGCTCTCCAGCCTGGCATGCCACTCCTCCACGGCGGCTCTGCGAAATCGGGCCGCAATCTCCCTCGGAGCCAATCTCTGCGTACGTTGGGACGCCCCCTCTCGCCAAAAGAACGCAGACGAGAGGTGCTGGGCGTCCAACTCCCAAGGGAGAGTACCCGTCAATAGGCAGGCCGCCTCATGGGAGACCGTGCGGTAGCCCCTGATGATCCGCTGTGCCACTAAGCGCTGCGGTTTACGCAGTAGAGTGACACAGCGGGCGTTCAGGGACCCGGCCCAAACGGGACAACCGTAAAGGGCCATGGATCGCACGACTCCCGCATACAAACTACGGCAGGGGTTGCCGGGACCTTCCAGGTTCGGCAGCAGGCTTCCAAGCGCACCTGCTGCCCGCACCAGTTTCGGCGACAACTTCTCAAAGTGGGCGCGGAAATTCCATCGGCTATCTAGTACCAATCCCAGATACTTCATGGTAGAGCCGACGGAAATCCGCACCCCCTCCACAATGATGTGGGCCTCCATAGGTGGCCCCCGCCGAGGCCCATGGAAACAGAGGGCCTCGGTTTTGTTCAGGGCCACAGTGAGGCCCAGTCGCCGAATTCTGCCCACCACCTGCTCTGTACCGACAGAGGCGAGCAGGGCGGCATCCTGGAAGGATCTCGCCGTCGCTGTCACTAAAGTGTCGTCCGCGTAGCAGACGACAGCGACGCCCCGAGGATTGGCACCACGGAGCACCCAATCGTAGCCGATGTTCCACAGAAGCGGGCCCAGAACTGAGCCCTGTGGAACACCGCAGGCCATTGCTCTTCGGTGCCACCCGTCGGCGCCCGGATACAACACGTCCCTATCAGATAGGTACGAGTGCACCAGACGCCGTAAATACGGTGGCACCACGTGGTACCGCAGTGCTTCGTTTATGCAGGCCCAGGGCAGCGTATTAAACGCGTTGGCGATGTCGAGAGACACCGCCACGACCACCTTGCCCCGGGCTACTGCATCCTCCGCCTGTGCCTTAACCCGCAAAATCGCGTGGATTGTCGATCGGCCATGCCGGAACCCGTATTGACAATCCGCCAGGTCCGGCCCGACCCCTTCAAGGTGCTCGACGAGGCGAGCATGAATGACCCTCTCAAATAATTTGCAGACCTCGTCGAGCAACACGATGGGCCGGTAGGCCGATGGCGACTCTGCGGGTCGGCCCTCCTTCTTGAGCAGGACGAGCTTCCCGGTCTTCCAGCGCGACGGGAAGACGCCCTGCTCCATACAGGCGGAGAAAAGGCCGCGGAGCCTCGCACCCAGGAACTCGAGGGCTAGCACCCAGGCTTTGCCGGGGATACCATCGAGCCCTGGGGCGGTGTTCTTGCCCCGCAGCCGAACCACTGCCGCCCGCAACTCTGCAGGCGAAACCTCGGAAACAACCCCTGCCGAACTCAACGACGATGGCGCCGCTGGACCTGGCGCCATCGGTGGAGGAGTGACATCCTCGGTGGCCGGGAACAAAGCCGCGACGACCTCCACGACTAGGTCGCCCCGGAGACTCTGTGTCAGCGGGGGCGCCCACGGGCGACACTTCTTCATCGCCACGCGGTACGGACGCCCCCACGGATCGTTATCGAGAGTGCTCCGGAACTCCCTCCGAGCCGCAGACTTTGCTCCCGCTATCGCCACATGCAGCGCTCTCTTGGCCTCTTTGTAGAGGCCGTGAAGCAGCCGCTCCTGGTCCTCGTCGCCGGGCAGACGAATCCGGCGACGACGGTGCCTGGCGAGACAACGGCGCGCGGCCACGCACGAAACACGCAGCCGCGTGAGCTCCGCCGTCCACCAGAACACCTGGCGCTTCTCAGGCCGGCGTCGGACACGGGGCATGGCTGCGTCGCAGACGTGCGACATCGCCGCCCCGAACCACGCCGCCTCCTCCTCGACCCGTACCGGCCTCTCCGGTACGGGGAGCCACGCCTGAGCCAGAGCGGCCTCCTTCAGGGCCTCGACGTCGAGGCGCTTCACACCCCAACGCGGGCCGTCCGATCGCGGAGCGGTCGGTCCACCACCAGACTGGGCAGTAGGGGACGAGGCGACGTCGAACCGAATGTATCGGTGATCCGACAACGTCTCCTCGTCCACCAGGACCCTCCAATCCCGGACACGGCGGGCTAGTGCTGGGGTGGCGAACGTGATGTCCACCACCGAACCGCCATTGTGCCGCACGCACGTGTCCACCGATCCGCGATTCACGACGGCCAGGCTGGACGAGATCGCCCACTCCTCCAGGGCCTCGCCACGCACGTCGGTCGCCGACGAACCCCAAGCCAGAGACTTGGCGTTGAAGTCGCCGGCGACGAGGACGGGGCGAGGCTGACTGCCTTGCACCACCAGGGCCCCCAGCCGAGTGAGAAAGAGCTCGAACTCGGCCAGGGATCTGTTGGGGGAGAAATACACTCCCACAATCCAGACCCCCCCCAACAGAACCGCCACGCATCCCGAACCCTTCGCTACCTTTTCGAAGGGTGGGGAGCCGGCAGCGCCCCGAGTGATGACGGCCACCGAACCGTCTAAGTCCCCTGCCCAATCATCCCTAACAGGGACAAAATACGGCTCGGCGACCACAGCCACTTGTATCGACCACTGCGCCAGACTCTGAACGAGCAAATCCTGAGCTCTGGCGCAGTGGTTAATATTCGCCTGGAGGAAACGTTGCGCCATATTAATGGGCGATCTCCATCGGTGCGACGCTGTGGGACGGGTCCGGCTGGGTCACAACCCCACCGCGCCCGCCGCGTTTAGAACGGCGGGGGCGGGAGGAGGCGACACACGCCTTGGCGCCCACTTGGTGCCCCGCGGGTTTTCCCGCAGCTGCGCAGACTGCGCAGTGCGCCTCCGCGGAGCACCCCTTGGCCTTGTGGCCCTCTTGACCGCAGCGGTAGCAGATCCCGCTACGGTCGCATTCTTCGGTGCAGCGGTTCCTGACGTGCCCATTATATAGGCACCGGAAACACCGCATGGGCCTCGGCTCAAGGAGGCGGACCTGTGCCGCTACCCAGCCTATTAGCACCCGCTTCCCAATAATTTTACTTGCGGCCTTGGCGGGGCATCGCACCCATGCCGCGCCAAGACCTGAACGGTCGGGGCGGATCTCCCCAACCTTAAACACCTCCACCTCACAATCCCCAGCCCTTGCGAGGGCCGTAGCGATAGTTTCCGGGTCGGCTGACGCATCCAACCCGGAAACCCGCAGTTCCGCGGTCTTGAAGGGGCGGGAGACGCGAACATCTCCCTCCAATTCCGTTCCGCGGAACACCTCTCGGACCTTCTCCGCAAGGGAGTCGGCCCTCGCCTCCGAGTCCGGCCCGGGTACCTCATAAAGGTACCCGCCTGTGGCCATTAGACGGGCCCGTGTCTCGGCTATGCCGAGGTCGGCGAGGCGCACATTTCTCTGCACCTCCCGGAGGACTTGGGCGTACGTAACGCCCCGCGTCAATCCCTCCAGCGTCACCGTTAAGGTGACGGCCGCCTTAGTATGAAGCCGTATTTTGGGCTCGGGCCCGCTCTGCTGTGGCTGGGGCCGTTTCTTTGGCTGTGCCACAGCAGTTGTTCTCGGTGCGGGCTGGGGATCCTTCCGCTTCCCCTTTCGCGCCACCACGGTCCAGCCCTCATCCATGGACGTGGGGGCCGGAGGCAGCGGGCGCGGTTCGCGGGGAGGCGGAGCTGGAAGAGAGCTTCGCCCCTTCTTCTTTTTCCCCCCCTTGCGTGACGATTGCTGGGGGGGAATTTGTGGAGCGGCGGAGGCAGCCGCAACAGGTACGACCCTAGGTGCAGGTCGGGGAGCCTCGGTTGGGGCGGGTATGGCGGAACTACCGCTCCCGCCCTTTCCTTTTCCCTTCCCCTTTCCCTTACCTGGACCAGCAACAGCGGTAACAAGGGGCGGAACCTTCGATGTCCCAGCCACAGCCGCAGGTGCTGGCGGTCCGACGACGGCACGCGGCCGCGGTTTCGGCAGCGGCGGCCACTCAGCCGTTCCCGGTTTGGCCCGGTCGGCGGCCAAAGGAGGCCGAACTATGGGCTCTGGAGGGAGCCGCAACGAAATCGCGTCAAAACGCGCATCTACGATGTTGAGGAGTCGGCGCTGGAACTCCCCAAAACTCTCACCTCCTGCTTGAGCCGCCGGCTGCGACTGGCCAAGGGCTTGGACTGTCGCCAACAACTCATCCAGCGTCCGCTGCTGGGCCAACTGGGAGGCCTTGAGAAGGGCGATCTCTTGCGCCATCGCCGCCTTCTCGGCCTCCAGCCGAATCACCTCGGCGGGGGCTGTTTCTCCAGCTCTCTCAAGGAGCTCGGTGGCAGCAAGATTGAGTTTCTGCTGCTCCGTCCCCTTGAGGTTCCGGGACTTGCGTGAAACGTCCCGGATGACCCCCGCCAAGCGCAGGCGCCAATCCAAATCATCAATTGGCACCTGGGCCACCTCCATAGCCACAACATTGTCCTCACCCGCCGGAGTAGGACTCGCAGAGGTAGCGAGTAACTTCTCCGCGGGCTCGGAATCACTGTTGCTCGAGATCGAGACCACAGCGCGATCTCGATCTCGGCGACCCCTCTTCGTGCGCGAGGTAGTGCCACTCGGCCCGGCCTCGGACTCGAGAACCGGGACGGGCGACGCCACCTCGTCACCCAACTTCTTCTCGGGCATAAGCCCCTTCTGCGTCTGTTCAGGACCACAACTGGCCCCCGAGGCAGACAACCTCTCCACCACAACTAAAGGATTTTTTTTGGTTTTGAAGTTCAAAATCATAATAAATCCCACGAGAATGGGGGAACTAAAATGTCCACCCAGGCAGAGACCCCTGTACCTGGGTAAGCCTAGGCGTAACCCGCTATCGGAGTTTCGGCTGGACTCCGGCGGGGGTTCGCACTAACGACCGAACTACCCATCGGCCATGCATCCCCTCGCGGTGCGCCGCCGCTTGGGATTCGGGGTAACTTTTTATAGAGGTTTTCTACCTCGCGGCCCAGGCGGTTAAGCCAAGACCCTCGGTCCGATCAGGAGCGCGAGACATAACCACGGACCTCCGTGACCGGATTACGAGTTACGACGGTGACCGCAGTCCTGCTCGGCGGCGGGGTGAGCGCACACCGAGCCCGTCAACACCCCCGAGACAGAACCCGGGGGTGGCCCGAAACATGAGCCTCCTACAAATGATGACGGCCGCCACAACGTGCGACGACCGTCAACCACCTGTTGTCAGGATATCAGCCGTCGGTCAACTTGACCGCCGTTGCCCAGGGTGCACCACGTGGAGGTTTCCTGACTTCGCACCCCAACCTAACCTAACCTAACCTAACCTAACCTAACCTAACCTAACCTAACCTAACCTAACCTAACCTAACCTAACCTAACCTAACCTAACCTAACCTAACCCATTGCTTGCTCTTGACTTTTTGAAAATTTTTGAAGTCTTTTTTGACATTATAATATAGATTTTGGTGTCGATCTGTTCGTCTTGACGGTGCGCGTACGGCTGTGCCGAATGTTATATATAGTTATATAATAAATTATTTAATTAAAGACGTTTTTGTCATTTTTTCACATAAAATTGACACATTTCAGTAGTTTTCTTCAAAATTATCAGAGGCTTTGTTGATTTTCCTGCGTCGTTACATCCCCCCCGCCGGCCCCGCCGCTTCGGTGTGGTTTTTGCCGCATCTGAAACATAAAAAACACAAATTTTATATTAATTTACCTAATTTTTACCATATTTTCGTAAATATTTTCAAAATTTACCGTCCCTAAAATCCAAAAACCATTTATTTGTGACCCCCTCTGGGCCCCCGACCCGATCCGTGCGAAAGCGCGCCCAAAATACGCGGGAAAAGTCAAAAAGTTGCATATTTAGAGATTCGCATATTTTTATTGATTAATGTACTGAAACCACCTAAGCTCGTGCCATACTAAGAAAAAATTCTTGACTTTTTGAAAATTTTTGAAGTCTTTTTTGACATTATAATATAGATTTTGGTGTCGATCTGTTCGTCTTGACGGTGCGCGTACGGCTGTGCCGAATGTTATATATAGTTATATAATAAATTATTTAATTAAAGACGTTTTTGTCATTTTTTCACATAAAATTGACACATTTCAGTAGTTTTCTTCAAAATTATCAGAGGCTTTGTTGATTTTCCTGCGTCGTTACATCCCCCCCGCCGGCCCCGCCGCTTCGGTGTGGTTTTTGCCGCATCTGAAACATAAAAAACACAAATTTTATATTAATTTACCTAATTTTTACCATATTTTCGTAAATATTTTCAAAATTTACCGTCCCTAAAATCCAAAAACCATTTATTTGTGACCCCCTCTGGGCCCCCGACCCGATCCGTGCGAAAGCGCGCCCAAAATACGCGGGAAAAGTCAAAAAATTGCCCCCCCACCCACCCTAGTCTCATTTTGGTATATCGACTTGGTACCGGTCATTTTCAAAATTTCAAAATTTTTGTCAAATACAGATAAATATTGTTCTTACGAATTGTACCGATATAAATAAAAATATTTAAGAATATTTTAGACTGCTTCTGCTAAGAAGCAAACATTAAAATTAACACTTTAGTATTGACTATAAACTTGTAAGCTATTTACACTTACAATCACATTTATATTGACCTTGTGAGCTTTTGGACTTACAAAAGACCTATTTACAAGTTGACGAGTTCCCCTTATCAAGCTACCCTAGACGAGTCCCCCAGAAAAATGTTTGGAATCAGAACACCAGCCAAAAAACCGGCCGCAAAACACACAAAAACGCCTGAAAAACTGAGCCCGGTCCAAGCAACAAAAGTAAGCGTAGCACAAGCTAGACAAAGTTTTGAGTCTAGGCTTGAAAGTATTGAGGTGTACCGGACTGGAGAGGTTGCAAAACAAAATCCCTCAATGGCTGAAACAACCAGCCAAGCAACAACATCTGCTGTGGCGGAACAATCGCCAAGATCTGAACCTTTATACGCTAACAGAACGGCCGAGGCAAAAGGATGCCTTATGAAAATCAAGTTACAAATAGGAAATAGCCGCAACTTAAAAACCGAAATTAAGACAGAGGTTCTACTGGCAACACAAACACTATACAGGCTGGTGAGGGAATCAGAACAGGGTAAAGATTACCACGGAAAGGACATACTACAGAAGAAGGATGACAAGGAGCAGGGAGTAGAACAGGCAGAGGAAAGGATTGACATCAGAAAAGAGGAGAGAGAGCTTATTAGGAAATTGGAAGAACACTCGAAATTACTCAAAGAAAGCAAAGAGGAGATGGAAAGATTAAGTCAGGACATACGGACACAGAGGGAGGAACAAAAACAAATGTCCACATATGCGAGTGTGGCAGCCGGTCCGCCCAAAAGCAAGTTTGCCGAGGGGGCTACGGCGCTACACTCCATAGTGGTCACATCCCAAAATGAGGAGGAGACTGGAGATGAGATCGTGGAGAAGTTTAGGAATGTAGTAAACGCTAAGGAAGAAGGGTTAAGAATAGACAAAATCAGGAAAGCAAAAGATAGGAAAATAATAATCGGATTTCAGGACAAGGAAGAGCTGACAAAAGTAAAGGAAAAGCTAAGGAAGGACGGGAAAAACTTAAAGGTGGAAGATATCAAAAACAAGGATCCTCTAATCATCTTAAAGGACCTGCTCAGCTGCCACTCCGACGCGGAAATTTTGAGTGCAATAAGAGTCCAGAACAAGCATCTCCTCGGAAAACTGGGACAGGATGGTGACAGGATGGAGATACGTTACAGGAGAAAGGCGAGGAACCCGCTGATGTCCCACGTAATTTTAAGAGTGTCGCCCCAGATCTGGGCCATATTCACGGAGGCCGGCGCCTTGCACATAGACGTCCAGAGAGTCAGGGTTGAGGATCAGTCTCCTCTGGTCCAGTGCTCAAAATGCCTGGGCTACGGCCACGGGAGGCGGTTCTGCCGGGACTCCCTGGACGCATGCAGCCATTGCGGGGGACCGCACTTGAGGGCGGAATGTCCTGACTGGATGGCAGCTGAAGCACCAACGTGCTGCAACTGCCAGAAGGCCAAATTCGCGGACTGTAAGCACAACGCGTTCAGTCAGGACTGCCCGGTGCGAAAGAAGTGGGACGCTCTGGCCCGATCCGCCATAGCCTACTGCTAAGGTGGTCTCCACAGCCCCGGGCCCAGCTGTACCCGACTCCAGCGTGAGGCCATACCTGGTGGCGCAGGCCAACCTCCAAAGAAAAGCTCTAGCCACCCAAGAGCTTATGTCACTGGCAACCGAGAAGAGGTTGGCCGTCGCCCTAATCCAGGAGCCGTACGTTGGAGGCACTGGCCGCGTGAAGGGGTACGGGACCGTCAGGATTTTCCAATACACTGAGCGAGGAGAGGGTCAGGTCAAGGCAGCCATAGCAGTCTTTGACGATGATATGGATGCCTTGATCTGCCCAGAATTTACCACAACAAACATCGTTGTGGTGAAAATCCGAACCGGTGCGTGGGAGATCGTGATGGTCTCGTACTACTTCGAGCCCGATCAGCCGATCGAACCGTACCTCGACCAGCTGAGGTCGATAACGCGGAGATTGGGCCCGAGGGGCCTACTAATAGGAGGTGACGCGAACGCGAAGAGTCTATGGTGGAGCCAGGAGATCGATCGAAGGGGCGAGATTGTGTCCAGTTGGATGGACGAAGCCGGGCTCCACGTGTTGAACGAAGGCAACACGCCGACGTTTTTCACCGTTAGAGGAGGTAGGGTCTATTCCAGCCAGGTGGACGTCACCGCCTGTTCGGTCGACCTTTTGGACAAAATTGTCAAATGGAAAGTCGAAGAGGATCTGACAAGTTCGGACCATAACACCATTACTTTTACGATCGGACTACAAAAGGGCCAAGGGATTAAAATTAATAGAACAACTCGTGTCTACAACACAAAAAAGGCTAAATGGACAGAATTTGGGAAAATGTTTAAAAAATTATTAGATGACAACAAAATTTGCAAAACAGAAATAGATAAAATAGTAACGAAAGACAATTTAGAACAAAAAATCGGAAAATATACAGAACTTATAATTAAAACTAGCATAGACACCATTCCAAAAAAGAGGAGTAGTAAAAAATATAGCTTACCTTGGTGGTCTAACGAACTTGAAGGTCTGAAGAAGGACATGATGCGGAAGAAGCGCAGGATCCGGTGGGCAGCACCTGTAAGGAAAGAAAAAGTTATAAAGGAATACAAAGAGGCAAAAGAGACATACGAAAATGAAGCGAAAAAAGCACAGGTCACAAGCTGGAAGGAGTTTTGTGGAAAGCAGGATAAAGAAGGGTTGTGGGATGGGATATATCGAGTACTGGGCAGGCTGACCAAGCGGCACGAGGACCAGCCCCTTGTCAGGAACGGAACAACACTGGGTCAGGAGGAATCTGCAAGGTTCCTTGCGGAAACCTTCTACCCAGACGACCCTGATGAGGAGGATAATGAAGACCACCAGCGCATCAGAGAGCAAGCCCAGCGTGTGAATGAGTGGGTCCATGGTGAGGTACATGACCCCCCATTCACAATGCACGAGCTCGAGACTGCGCTGGCGGGATTCAACCCCAAGAAGGCGCCCGGGTCCGATGGCCTGACGTCCGATATCTGTTCGCGGGCGGTCGCTCAGGATCCGGCGTCTTTCCTGTCACTGGCCAACAAGTGCCTAGAATTGGCTTATTTTCCGAAAATTTGGAAGGAGGCCACGGTCGTTGTGCTTCGGAAGCCGTGTAGAGATGATTACACGGTTCCCAAAGCGCATCGACCGATAGGACTGTTGCCGGTGATGGGAAAGATACTGGAAAAGATGGTGGTGGGCAGACTCAAATGGCACCTCCTTCCGAGGATGAGCCACCGCCAATACGGATTTATGCCACAAAGGGGCACCGAAGACTCCCTCTATGACTTAGTGAGACATATTAGAGCGAAGCTTTTAGAAAAACGCGTAATAATTATGATATCATTGGACATAGAGGGAGCCTTCGATAGCGCCTGGTGGCCCGCCATAAAAGTCCGATTGGCGGCAGAGGGATGCCCACCAAACATCAGAAGAGTGATCGCCAGCTATCTGGATGATCGGATGGTCAGGGTTCGATACGCGGGCGCCGAGGTTGCGAAGCGGACTGTTAAGGGTTGTGTTCAAGGATCAATCGGAGGGCCGATCCTGTGGAATCTTCTCCTCGACCCCCTGTTACAGGGGTTAGAGCGCCGGGGCGACTATTGTCAAGCTTTTGCTGACGATGTCGTCCTGGTGTTTGATGGGGATTCCACAGGAGTAGCACAGAGACAGGCCAACGCGGCATTGGCCTATGTGCGGGATTGGGGCATCCGAAACAAACTTAAATTTGCGCCGAGTAAAACCAAGGCTATGGTTATTACCAATAAACTGAAGTACGATGCTCCAATCCTGCGCATGGGCGGTGTCGACATTGGCCTGTCGACAGAAATCAAAATGCTCGGCCTGACAATCGACCAGAAGCTGACCTTTAACAGTCACGTGAAGCATGCTTGCGGAAAGGCCATTGTTCTCTATAAAAAGCTTGCGAGGACAGCCAAAGTCCAATGGGGGTTGGGACCGGAAGTGATCAGGACGATCTACACGGCAGTGGTTGAGCCTGTTATCCTCTACGCGTCCAGTGCGTGGGCTCCCGCCAGCCAAAAACTGTGTATCAGGAGGCAGCTCGGAGCAATCCAGCGAAGTTTCGCACAAAAGTTGACTAAGGCATACAGGACTGTCTCCCTCAACTCGACCCTACTGCTCGCTGGAATACTCCCTCTTGACATAAGAGTGAGGGAAACCGCCCTTCTCTACGAGATCAAGAGGGGGTATTCACAGCGAGTAGTTGGAGATCGAGAGGTAGAGAGGCCTGTGGCCTTCGCCAGCTTGGGTCACCCGGCGGACCGGAGGAACAGGAGGTTCCAATGCTTGGTGGATGGAGCGGAACTGGCCCAGCATGTCGGTGAGGGTCTTAGCATCTTTACCGACGGCAGCAAGATAGATGGGAAAGTCGGAGCGGCGCTATCCATATGGAATGGCGCCGCCGAGACAAGTACCAGAAAGCTGAAGCTGGAGCCGTACTGCTCCGTTTACCAAGCGGAACTTTTTGCCCTCCGGAAAGCTGCGGAGGAGGTGCTCCGTAGTGGGCTTCCTAAGTGTGGCATTTTTAGCGACGCCAGGTCCGCCCTTGAAGTCGTCACCAAAGGTGACTCCCTCCACCCCCTAGCGTTCGAAATTAAAAATATGCTTGACAAAGCTGAGGAACGCACCCAGAAAATTGAATTTTTCTGGGTGAAGGCTCACGCGGGGTTGGAGGGAAATGAGAGGGCTGACGGGCTCGCTAAAGAGGCCGCACAGTACCTGAAGACCCGTGCGCACTATGACAAGTGTCCGGCTTCATTCGTCAAGAGACAGATCCGTCAGGACTCTATTGGCGAATGGAGCCGGAGATACGCAGACGGGGAGACGGCTTCGATCACGAAGCTGTTCTTCCCGGACGCAGTTGAGGCGCACCGGATCGTAAGGCGGATCGTCCTAGATCCAGTACTGACGCAGGTGTTCACGGGGCACGGCGGGTTCTCCGAATACTTGCATCGGTTCAAGTGTAAGGAGAGCCCGGCGTGCCTGTGTGACCCTGATGTGCGGGAAACAGTCCCACACCTCCTGCTCGAATGTCCCATCCACGCCCAAGAGAGATATGACCTAGAACAAAAAATTGAAATCAAAATTAACGATAAAAACGTATCCGTAATTATAAAAGATAGGGACAAAGTACATACATTTTTAAAATATTGTAAGTTGATAACAAGTAAAGTAAATAATAGAAATAGGTTATAAGTAATTATACTAATGTTATAATCTAAGATTATACAAGTTTAGTAATAAGAAAAATAGTATATAAAATGTATGTAGACCTAAGACGAATAGAAATAAGGTAAATAGATTTAAGATGCGATAGATATATTAAGATGTAAACATAAAGTAAATGTACCTATTAGGTATAGAGAGTAAAGCACTGTAAAAGTAAGATAGATTTGTATTTAGTTTAGTTTAATTGTGTAAAAAATTTTTTTTTGAAGCATTATAATAAATAAAGTAACCACCCTCCCTTGTCCTGGATAGGGGGTACGAGAGTGGGGCACAGCGCCCCACATTATATAAAAAAAAAAAAAAAAAAACCCATTGCTTGCTTCGGCTGCTTTGGTTGCATTGGCTGCAGTAGCTGAGTGCGCAGGCCAATCAAACATCTATCTGCGCATTGCCTGCGTTACCTGTACCATCTGGTAAGTCTGCACTGGCTGCTTTAACTGCATCGGCTGCATTGTCTGCGCGCGCTGGCCAATTGGAGATCCATCTGCACACTGTCTGCACTGCCTGCATCATCTGGACAGCCTGCATCGGCTGCATTGCCTGCTTGCGCGGGTGAATCGAAGATCCATCTGCACACTGTCTGCATTGCCGGTATTATCTGGATAGTCTGCTTCGGCTGCATTGCCTGCTTGCGCGGGCCAATTGAAGATCCATCTGCACACTGTCTGCATTGCCTGTACTATCCGGATAGTCTGCATCGGCTGCATTGCCTGCATTGCCTGCATTGCCTGCATTGCCTGCATTGCCTGCGTGCGCGGGCTAATCAAGGATCATCTGCACACTGCCTGCATTGCCTGCATTGACTGGATAGTCTGCATCGGCTGCATTGCCTGCATTGCCTGCATTGCCTGCATTGCCTGCGTGCGCGGGCTAATCAACAATCAGGGATCATCATCTGCATACTGCCTGCATTGCCTGCATTAACTGGACAGTCTGCATTGGCTGCTCTGGTTGCATATCATCTGCATTATTAACTGTTAAATAGGAAAAACAACACGAGCTGCTTTAAGCCCCACGGTTGACCCAAACAAATTATACAAAATTTACTTTTTGACTTTTTGACGCCTACAAGCCGTATACACTTGTGGGAAACATATTCTTCAGACGCATTCCCCTAACAATACCAAACATATAATGTTCGGGATCCGCACGCCACCCAAGGAAATGAGGCCGAAGAGCAAAACGCCTGAAAAGATCAGCCCGGGAGATACCGGTGGGAACAAGGTCGCGCAGGCCCGGCGGAGCTTGGAATCCCAGATCGAAAGATCTGGGGGAACGAGCGCCGCCGAGCCCGTGCGGCCAAAACCCGCGGGAACCTCTGCGGACGGAGAAAACCCGACTAAAAAAGTGACAGCCCCGGCCTCAATAGTGGCAGTAGTGCCACGAGAAGATACCGGACAAATGAGCAGGACAGCCAAAGCAAAATCTTGCTTGATGAAACTGAAGCTCCAAATAAACAACAGTCGGAACCTGAAAACGGAGATAAAAACGGACGTTATAGAGGCAGCGGAAAAGCTATACAAGCTAGTAAAGGAAGGAGAGGACGAAAGGTTAAAAGAAGGAAAGAAGGTAAAGACAACAGAAGATCCACCCAGAATCGGAAGAGACACGGAAATAGAGAAAAAGCTAGAAAATCAGGAGAAGGAAATAATTAGGAGACTGGATGCCCACACCCAACTATTGAAAGAGAGCAAGGAGGAAATGGAAAAGTTAAGCAAGGAGATAAATAAGCAAAGAGAGGACTGGAAAGAAGGAAGAAGCTACGCAAGCGTGGTGTCTGGCACAGGGAGGAAGGAACAAGGGAATGCAGCAATGCACTCCGTAGTGATCACCTCCGTGGACCAGACGGTCACGGGCGAAGCAGTCTTCGAGGAAATCAGGACTACACTAAACGCTAGAGAAGAGGGGATGAGGATTGATAAGATAAGAAAGGCAAAGGATAGGAAAGTGATAGTTGGCTGTAAGTCGAAAGAAGAACTGGGCAGAATTAAGGAAAAGATCAAATCAGCGGGAGCCAGACTTCATATCGAGGATATGGAGAATAAGAATCCCATGATTTTGCTGAGGGACGTCCTAAGCCATAACAAGGACGACGAAATAGTAAGAGCACTACTTAACCAGAACAAACATCTTCTGGGAGATGTGAGTGGAGACAGCGCGTGCCTAAAGGTGAAATTTAGGAGAAGGGCGCGGAACCCACTCACATCTCACGTGGCAATACAGGTGCCACCTAAGATATGGAAGCGGCTCACAGAAGAGGGGTCAGTCCATATTGACGTGCAGAGGGTCAAGGTCGAGGACCAATCCCCTCTTATCCAGTGCTCGCGGTGCCTGGGCTATGGGCATGGGAAGCGGTTCTGCCGAGACCAGGAGGATGCGTGCAGCCACTGCGGGGGGGCCCACCACAGGTCGGAATGCGCCGACTGGATGGCGAGGGCTCCACCGACGTGTTGCAACTGCACCAAGGCCAGGATCGGCGGGACCGAACACGATGCCTTTAGCCCGGAATGCCCTGTGAGGAGGAAGTGGGAGATCCTGGCGAGGTCCACGGTAGCATATTGCTAAGGTGGATCCAAGGAACCCAGATCAGACAAACTCCTCAACAGGCGCAACGTCGACCTTAGTCGCCCAAGCCAATTTACAAAGGAAAAAACTAGCGACAAGTGAATTCTTACTAGAATCAGCAAAGAGGAAGGTCGACTTTGCGCTGCTGCAGGAGCCATACGTGGGAAGCCAAGGTAGAGTGAGAGACCACCGGGGGGTGAGGATCTTCCAGGGAGAAAACGGGCAGGGGGCCGTTGTCAAGTCAGCCGTTGCAGTTTTCAACGGCGACTGGACGGTGGCCCAATGTCCGTCCCTCACCACAACCAACATCACAGTGGTGAAGATCCAAACGGGAACCCGTGAGATAGTGGTTATCTCGTTCTACTTTGAGCCGGATAAACCCATAGGGCCATACCTGCAGCAGTTGGGGAAGATAGTTGAAAAACTGGGCCCTCGCGGAATCCTCATAGGGGGTGACACCAATGCCAAAAGCATATGGTGGGGCAGCGCGGACACTGACGGGAGGGGAGAGGAAATGGCAGGAATGCTGGAGGAACACGGATTGCAGGTGCTCAACAGCGGCAAAGCTCCAACATTCGAAACAGTGCGAGGAGGAAAACTCCTCACCAGCCACATTGACATCACGGCCTGCACTGAGGATATCCTGGACCTGACAAGGGACTGGAAGGTGGACGACACCATGGCGGACTCGGACCATAACGCAATAACCTTCAAAATTGATAGAATTAAAAGTAAATTTACAATACAGAAATTTAAATCTACAAAAAAGTACAACACAAATAAGGCTAATTGGACCCACTTTGCTGAAAAACTGGAACAATTATTGCACAGCAACCAACTAACAGAATCAGAAATAAATAACATCAACAATAAATCAAATCTAGATAATACAATAGAAAAATACATAGATACAATAATAAAAACTAGCAACGAGACAATACCGCTAATTAAAGTAAAAAACAAACACAACTTACCGTGGTGGTCCGAGAAACTCGCCAGAATGAAGAAGGAAGTCACCACCAGGAAAAGGAGAATCCGATGCGCAGCGCCGATTCGAAGAGCTAAGGTCGTTGATGAGTACCTGCAATCAAAAGAGAGATATGAGAATGAAGCCAAGAAGGCACAAGTAGATAGTTGGAAGGAATTCTGTAAAAAACAGGATAAGGAGAACATCTGGGACGGGATATATAGAGTGATTGGGAAGGTATCCAAAAAGCATGAAGACCTGCCATTGACCAAGAACGGAGAGACCCTAAGCTTGAAGGACTCGGCAAAGCTATTGGCAGAAACCTTCTATCCAGAAGACAATAAAGAAGAAGACAACGCAGACCATCAGCGTACAAGAGAGGCAGCCGCACGAGTAAATGACAAAGTCGATGCTGAGATCCATGACCCACCATTTACACTGGACGAACTAAGTGCGGCTGCAAACAGCTTCAATCCAAAGAAAGCCCCGGGAGCAGACGGCCTAACGGCTGACATCTGTAAGCAAGCTATAGATAAGTACCCAGAATTGTACCTATCACTGGCAAACAAGTGCCTCGAACTTGGCCACTTCCCGACCACCTGGAAGGAGGCAACGGTCATAATCCTCCGGAAACCTGCCAAGGAGGACTACACGAACGTCAAATCGTACAGACCGATAGGCCTTTTGCCTGTGATGGGGAAGATACTGGAGAAGATGGTGGTGGGGCGAGTGAGGTGGTATCTCTACCCGAGGACAAGCCCCCGACAGTTTGGCTTTATGCCGCAGAGGAGCACCGAAGACTCCCTCTACGTTTTGATGAGACATATAAGGAACAAACTTTCTGAAAAGAAAATTGTCCTTATTGTCTCACTGGACATAGAGGGGGCCTTCGACAGCGCCTGGTGGCCGGCAATTAGAGTCAGACTGTCGGAGGAAGGATGTCCAATCAACATCAGAAGGGTAATAGATAGCTACCTCGAGAGCAGAAAAGTCAGACTGAGGTACTCCGGGGAAGAGTATGAGAGGTGGACCTCCAAGGGATGCGTGCAGGGCTCCATTGGGGGTCCAACCTTCTGGAATCTGCTCCTCGACCCACTACTATCGGAGCTTGATAGACGGGGTATTTACTGCCAAGCTTTTGCCGATGACGTAGTGCTCGCATTCGACGGACATGAGATGAGCAAGATACAAAAACAGGCCAATGAAACGCTGGCCTGTGTGAGGGATTGGGGAATCAAAAACAAACTTAAGTTCGCCCCGAACAAGACAAAGGCAATGGTGATAACCAGAAAACTGAAGTATGATTCTCCGATCCTCCACATGGGTGGCGTGGACATTGGTCTGGAAAAACAGATGAAGATACTGGGAGTCACAATCGACAGCGGGCTGACCTTTAACGCCCACGTTACCAACGTATGTAAGAAGGCAGTGGGTTTTTACCAAAAACTGTCCACGGCAGCAAGAACGCAGTGGGGGCTGGGACCAGACATCATCAAACTGCTGTATACGGCTGTAGTAGAGCCAACCATACTATATGGAGCAAGTGTATGGGCCCCGGCTTCACACAAATTAGGGATAAAAAAGCAGCTCGCTGTTGTCCAAAGAGGTTTCGCGCAAAAGATTACGAAGGCCTACAGGACCGTCTCATTAAACTCGGCCCTTCTCCTCGCCGGGATACTGCCCCTGGATATTCGTGCCAGGGAGAATGCCTCCCTGTACGAAATCAAAAGGGGCTGGTCCCGGCGGGTGATAGGGGACCGGGAGGTGGAACGGCCTGTGGCCTTCGAAAATCTTGAACACCCAGCGCAACGTGGCACTATTAAATACCGGTGTCTGGTGGACGGTGCAGAAGTGAACCAAATAACTAGAGAAGGCCGAGCTATCTTCACAGACGGCAGTAAGATCGATGGTAAGGTCGGAGCGGCAATCTCCATTTGGCAGAACGCCGCCGAGACCAAAACCAAAAAACTCAAACTGGAATCATTCTGCACCGTCTACCAGGCAGAGATGGTGGCCCTCCACAGGGCGGTGGCAGAGGCGGTGGTTGGGGAGGCGGCTCAGTGCAGCATCCTGAGCGACTCTAGAGCGGCGCTGGAAACCGTCGCTGACGGAGCTTCCCTCCACCCCCTAGCGTTCCAAATTCAAAAAATGATCAGAAGCAATAAAGAACGCGGCAGAATAGTATCGTTATTCTGGATAAAAGCTCACGCAGGGTTGGAGGGAAACGAGCGCGCAGACGAGCTCGCAAAGGATGCTGCGCTGAATCTCAAAGTTAAACCTGACTACGATAAGTGTCCCGTTTCATTCGTCAAACGACAGATTCGTCTGGAGTCGATTGACGAGTGGAACGAGCGCTACGTACAGGGCGAGACGGCCTCAACCACAAAGCTCTTCTTCCCGAGTGCTGTGGAGGCCCGCCAAATCATCGGGAAGATCCAAACGGATCCCGTCACGACGCAGGTGTTCACGGGGCATGGCGGGTTCTCCGAATACTTGTACCGCTTCAAGTGCAAGGAGAGCCCGTCATGTATCTGTGACCCTGCAGAAGACCAAAGTTTAGTGCACGTTATAACCGAATGCCCAGTGTATCTGATGAAAAGACTAGATTTAGAAATAGAGTTAGGTATAGACATTAAAAGAAATACAGTATGTAAATTAATAGCAAATAAGGAAAGTAGAGATAAGTTTATTAAGTATTGTAGAAATGTAGTAATTAGCGTAGCAAATAGAAATAAGTAGAAATAAGTTAGGCTAGATATACAATGTATAGATTATATATTACTAGAAACTAAGAAATAATGTAAGTAAAAATAAGATAAACTGGAATAGTTATAAGGTAGATAAGTTAAATTAAGTGAAAAAATGTATGTAAATAAAGAAAAGAAAAAAGTCGTTCAAATAAAATAAGAAAATAGCTAGGATTAGGAAAAGTAGGACCATTGAGACTAGGAGCATAGAAATGAACCAATAAAGATAGAATAGGGAAGGGTAGGGGGTGAAAAAGAGCTCTAACTAGCGTTAGGGGAACGAGAGTGGGGCATAGCGCCCCACAAAAAAAAAAAAAAAAAAAAAAAAAAACCTAACCTAACCTAACCTAACCTAACCTAACCTAACCTAACCTAACCTAACCTAACCTAACCTAACCTAACCTAACCTAACCTAACCTAACCTAACCTAACCTAACCTAACCTAACCTAACCTAACCTAACCTAACCTAACCTAACCAGAGTCGTGAGCCACCCGTGCCCGTGAGTAGATCGTTTTTTGTACGCTCCAGGCAATTTAATTCGCGAATATTGTGAAAAGTGCTCCGATTGTCGCGAAAGTTGGTGAAAGTGTTCCGCTTAGTGCTCGTTACACCCACAGTGCTTACCAGTTCAGTCGCATCAAAAGCGGCTGAGATAGCCCGTTTTTCGTGGGTGATAAAAAGTTAAAGTGTGAACGCTGCTCAAACGAGATCTTTGACACCAACATCTGCCGACGGTATAAGGAGCGTGCTGGTACCCCCCTTATACCACCAAGATCCCAGAATTTTCTGGTGACCTATTTCGGCAGAAATAAATAAAATCCGGATTGGCTTCGCGGCCCAAAACCGAAAATACAAGACTGAGGAAATCGGGACAAGAACACCAGAGCCGACAAGGCCTGCAGGAGCTGTTCCCGATACCTATTTTTAAAAATAATCGTAAGTCTTTTTGTTTATTTCGCTTTCCGTCACTGTGAAAAAACCTGTGAACTTCAAAGTCCTGTAGAAAGTCGAGACGATCTTTGACCCCAGAGTTTCTTAGTACCATCCTAAGGGCATACTCATCCCGCCTTCTGAGCAAGAAGAAATTCGGGGCCAACGTGAAGACTCGATTTTTGGCAGCGAAAAGCAAGGCAGAGGATTTCCGGGCCGGAGAGCGAAACTGTGTACGCGAACTGCGTCGTAGCGTGACTTGTAATTTTAGAGGCTGTCAACAACATACGTCACTTGTTTACGTCGTCTCAGTGTCGAAGTTTCCAGAAGTTAGGCCCCGCCCACATATCGGCGGTTCGGGAAATTTCCGTTAACAACTTCCATCGAACGTTCTGGTAGATTACCCCCGCTCCTCGGGCTGTGTGACGATTCACGAACTGTCCAGCGCCAATCTAGCTGGACCCTCAGAAGGATCACGTGGTTACGCACGCTTTGTTGCAAGTACTTAGACCCGTGTCCTTCGAGTGACGTCACCTACCCGATCGGGAAAACCGAACGGGCCGGAATCCACCACCTTAGCTTCGGGCTGAGGCGAGACCGGATAGTACTGGTGATTGTGTGAAGTTGGCAACTGCCATTTTTAGTTGACCCTTGGGCAGCAGCTCCAAGTAAATTGGTTTGATATTCCCCCCCCCTCCAGATTTTACCCCCCTCCCCCTCCTTCACCCCCTCCCATATCGGTTCCAACCCCCCCCCCCCTAAACTTATTTTACCTTCACCCCCCCTCTCCTTATTTCGGCCAATTTTGACCCCAGACTTTCGAGTTTGGGCTCTACTTATAGAGCTCACCAAGGCCAACTTTTCTGCTCAGTCAGAAACCTTTTCTTTTATCTTTTATTTTAATTACATTTTTCAAAATTTATTAACTTTTTATTTTATTTTAATTTATCTAATCTACATTCACCTTTTAACAGTCACGCACGCAGCATCGCACCTGAAACAAAGAGTTTTAATTAGAAATAAGATAGTATAAGTAAATATACTTAGCCTTAAGTTTTAAAAATATTGACAAAGACAGCTGAGAGTTCTATACACTCTCAGTCTTTTATTCCATAACTTTCGTCTGTGACGAAAACCTAAGTTTTAATTAGTGTAGGCTTTTCCCTTTTGGAAAATTTTAATTTTGACTACTTGGGGGCCACATACACCCTCAAGTATAAATTTTTACAGTTTAGACGCATCCCTCTGGTATCTACCTAACACTGCCTGTAGTACTGTTTTGATACCAACATACCTACCATATAGCTCGAAATAGTGTGCGTATTGATACTTGGGGACCATATACACCCTCAAGTGTCAAATCTTAGACCCTCCATCAACCACTTCAGCCTCCAAGATGTTCGGCTTCAGGACGCCCGCTAAGGAGTCTGGCTCCCGGAACGCGCGCCGAAGCCCAACACCCGAGGAACCCTCAACGGCGGACGCGACAGGCACCAAGGTCGCGCAGGCGCGCTTAAGCATCGAGTCCCAGATTGAAAAATCTGCGGGGTCGGGCCTGGGCGGGCCTGCGCGGCCGAAGGCCAAGTCGGTACAGCCGGAGGGCAAGGCCACGGCGCCGGTGAAAAAGACGACGGGCGTTACCAACGCTGTCGAAAAATCACCGACGACAGCTCCATCGTATCCGACCCGAACTGCTGAGGCGAAGGCTTGCTTAATGCGAGTCAAGCTACAAATCGGGAACAGCAGAAATCTCAAGACAGAGATCAAGAATGAGGTCATCGATGCGAGCGAGAAACTCTTCCGATTGGTCAAGGAGGCTGAGGAAGGAAGAAAATACAAAGCTGTGGAAAACAAGGAAGAAATTAGGACAAAGGATGACGATGCTAAAAAGAAAGTTACAGAAGAACAGCTCGTCATAAAGATGGAAGAACACAGCGAACTGCTTAGGACGAACAAAAAGGAAATGGAGGCTTTAGCAGAAGAGCTGCGCAAACACAAGGAAGCCTTGAACGAAAGAGCAAGCTACGCCAGTGTCGCGTCGGGACCTCCGAGGCAGAGACCTGAACAGAGTGCAACAATGCACTCAGTTGTCATTGCCTCGGTGGACCAGAACGAAACTGGCGAGCAAGTTTTTGAACGGGTTCGTAAAGCAGTCAACGCAAAGGAGGAGGGTCTCAAGATCGATAGGATTAGGAAAGGGAAAGATAGGAAGGTGATCTTGGGGTGCAACACCAAGGAAGAACTTGAAAGTATCAAGAAAAGGATAAATAGGCCAGACGGAAGACTCACCGTTGAAGACGTGAAGAACAAAGATCCACTAGTGATCTTGAGGAGTGTGCTAAACCACAATTCGGATGAGGAGATAGTTAAAGCTATCAAATCCCAGAACCGCCATCTTTTGGGTGATGTGAGCGAACGAAACGCTCGCATCGCGGTGAAATACCGGAAAGGAGCACGAAATGCACTAACATCGCATATCGTGCTACAACTGTCTCCGGAATTGTGGAGGCGCTTCCTCGACCAAGGGTCGATATATATAGACGTCCAGCGTGTTAGAGTCGAGGACCAATCTCCGTTGGTCCAGTGCTCTGGCTGCCTCGGATACGGCCACGGGAGGCGGTTCTGCAGGGACCGGGCTGAAGTGTGCAGTCACTGCGGGGGAGCACACCTTAAAAAGGATTGCGCCGACTGGCTCGCGCAAGCGCCCCCAAAGTGCTGCAATTGCGTCAGGGCCGGTCTCGACAGAGCCGACCATAATGCTTTTAGCGGGGAATGTCCGGTGAGGAGAAAGTGGGATGCCCTGGCGAGGTCTGCCGTAGCGTATTGCTAAGGTGGCCTCGGGGGTAAGTGGACACCAAGATCCCCCAGAAGGAGCACGGCCATTGCTCGTGGCCCAGGCTAACCTCCAGAGAAAGCAACTTGCTACTCAGGAGGTGATGCTGGAGGCCGTGAACAGAAAAATGGCGTTCGCTCTACTCCAGGAGCCATATGTGGGAGCTCGAGGTAGGGTTAGGGACTACGGCGGGACGAGGATTTTCCAACACACAGGCATGGACAATACTACCGTAAAAGCCGCAATTGTAGTATTTGACTTGAACACCAAAGTCACACAGTGTCCAAATTTCACCACGCCTAACATCTCAGTGGTGAAAGTACATGCCGGAAACCGAGAAATCGCCGTGGTCTCTCTCTATTTCGAGCCAGACAAACCCATAGGGCCATACCTGGAGCAACTGGGGAGAATTGTGTGCGAACTAGGGCCCACAAACATCCTCATCGGCGGAGATTTCAACGCTAAGAGCATGTGGTGGGGCAGCGAGGTCACTGACCGGAGGGGAGAAGACCTTGCTGATGCAATAGGAGAGTGGGGCCTCCAGGTGCTCAACGACGGAGACACGCCAACTTTTGACACCTTTAGGGGTGGAATACGTTACAAAAGTCATGTGGACATAACACTATGCTCAGAGGACCTTTTCGGCCTGGTGAACGAGTGGAGGGTCAACGAAGATCTGGTGAGCTCAGACCACAACGCAATTTTGTTTAATATTAGACTCGGCAAACTAAAACAATTTGAAATTAAACGAACCACTCGGCTATTCAATACTAAAAAAGCTAATTGGGATAAATTTAATAATAAATTTACCCAACTAACTAACACCTGCAACGTAAATTCAGAAGAGATAGAGCGCATACAAAACAAAATAGAAATAGACAGGTTTGTAGAAAATTATAGTAAAGTAATAGTAGAATCATGTAGCGACTCTATCCCAAAATTAAAATCACACAAAAAATTATCCACACCGTGGTGGTCTGATGAAATCGCCGCGTTGAAAAAGGCCATGGTCACCAGGAGGAGAAGGATCCGCTGCGCAGCCCCAGTCCGCAGGGCGTTCGTCGTCGAAGAGTATCTGAGAGCAAAAGAGAAGTACGAGACAGAATCTAAGAAGGCCCAAATAAACAGCTGGAAGACCTTCTGTGCAAAGCAAGGCAGGGAAACCGTCTGGGATGGCATTTATCGAGTGATAGGGAAAGTCACGAAGAGGCAGGAGGACATTCCCTTGAAAAGAGATGGGTGCATCCTAAGTTCAGAAGAATCGGCGAAGGTTTTGGCGGAAGTCTTCTATCCGGACGACCGGATGGAAGATGATAACGCAGAACATCAGCGTATACGGGCTGAAGCTGATAGCATAAATGACGGTACGGATAATGACCATCAGGACCCGCCATTTACAATGGATGAAATCCTTGCAGCTTCAGACAGCTTCAACCCCAAAAAAGCCCCGGGAGCAGATGGCCTAACATCCGACATCTGCAAACAGGCAATCCGAAAAAACCCAGAGTTGTACCTGTCACTGGCTAACAAGTGCCTCGAATTAGGCCACTTCCCGACCATCTGGAAGGAGGCCACGGTCGTAGTACTCCGGAAACCCGGAAAGGAGGATTACACAGACGTAAAGTCGTATAGACCGATAGGACTGTTGCCCGTGATGGGGAAGATTCTGGAGAAAATAGTGGTGGGAAGAGTAAAGTGGCATTTACTACCTAGGATGAGTACTCGACAGTACGGCTTTATGCCCCAAAAAGGCACGGAAGACTCCCTCTATACCCTACTCCAGTACATCAGGAGTAAATTAAGTGAGAAGAAAATCATCACCATAGTCTCACTGGATATAGAGGGAGCCTTCGACAGTGCTTGGTGGCCAGCGATCAAGGTCAGACTGTCTGAGGAAGGTTGTCCGAAAAATCTGAGACGGATAGTAAATAGCTACTTTGAGAGCCGGAAAGTAAAGGTTCGCTACGCCGGGGTAGAACACGCGAGGGGGACCACCAAGGGATGCGTTCAAGGATCCATTGGTGGGCCCATCATGTGGAACCTGCTCCTCGACCCATTGCTCAAGGGATTAGCCAGCCGGGGCGATTACTGCCAAGCTTTCGCCGATGATGTCGTTTTAGTGTTTCACGGGGATGAAACACTAAAGATACAGAGACAGGCCAACGAAGCACTGGCCTATGTGCAGGATTGGGGAGTCAAGAATAAGCTGAAATTCGCCCCAAGAAAGACGAAGGCTATGGTCGTAACACGACGACTAAAATATGACTCACCAATCTTGCGAATGGGGGGTGTAGATATTGGACTGTCAAAAGAAATAAAGATATTGGGCTTGACTGTGGACGAGAAGCTAACGTTTAACACGCACGTCTCCGAAGTCTGTAGGAAGGCTATAACCTTCCACAGACGACTCGCAACTGCTGCAAAGGTGCAGTGGGGGCTGGGACCTGAGGTGGTAAAAATGCTTTACACCGCAGTTGTTGAACCAACGATCTTATACGCAGCCAGTGCCTGGGCGCCTGCAAGTAACAAGATAGGCATACGTAAAAAACTTGCAGTGGTTCAACGAGGCTTTGCACAAAAGATGGTAAAAGGCTACAGGACCGTTTCGCTACACTCGGCCCTGCTACTTGCTGGGATCCTTCCGCTAGACATTCGTGTCCGAGAAGCGGCGCTTCTATACGAAGTGAAAAAGGGACACACTCGGCATGTGGTGGGTGACCGGGACGTGGAATGTCCTGTGCCTTTTGCCAACTTGGAACATCCAGCCAGGCGCAGGGCTTTGCAGTTCAAATGCGTGGTCAACGACGCAGAACTTGACCTAGAGGCTGCAAACACCCGTAGGGTGTTCACTGATGGCAGCAAAATTGGTGGCCAAGTCGGAGCTTCGGTGTCCCTTTGGGATGGCGACGCCGAGACGAAAGCCACCAAAATTAAGCTGGAATCGTTCTGCACCGTTTACCAGGCGGAGCTGCTGGCCCTGCGCAAGGCCGTGCAAATAGCCTCCAGCGAAAAGTACCGCCAATACAGCGTCTTCTGTGATTCACGGGCCGCTCTCGAGACGGTCGCGCGCGGAAATTCTCTCCACCCCATAGCATTCGACATCTCAAAAATGTTGAATGAGACCAAAGAGCGCGGAAAAACCATTAACCTCTTTTGGGTTAAGGCGCACGTGGGGTTGGCAGGGAACGAGCGTGCGGACGAGCTCGCGAAGGCGGCGGCTACTACCCTAAAAAGGAGGCCCGATTATGACCGATGTCCCATTTCGTTCGTCAAGCGACAAATCCGTCAGGAGTCGATTGACGAATGGAATGAGCGATACAGGGCTGGAGAAACAGCATCGGTAACGAAGCTGTTTTTCCCTGACGCTAGAGAAGCCTATAAAGTGATCAGGAAGATGCCGGTGGACCCAGTCCTCACCCAAGTCTTCACGGGCCATGGGGGATTCTCCGAGTATTTGAATCGCTTCAAGTGCAAGGAGAGCCCCTCATGTATCTGTGACCCAGCAGCCACAGAAGATGTGGTACACGTGTTGACTGAATGCCCAATATACCTGTATCAACGAACTAATCTTGAAACAGAGATTGACAAGATTGTAAGCAAAGATAATCTGAGCGGTATGTTGGATAATTGTGATATTAGACCTAAGTTCGTACAATTTTGTAAAACATTAGCGTGTAGCGTGTTGAAAAGGAACAAATAGACAGGGCAACTACAGTATGTAATATAAGATTATATGTTTCTAGTTGCCACTGAAAAGCTGGTTTTGTGATGAAGACACGATTTTAAATTGTAATTGTACTAAATGTGATTTTTATTAAATAATATAAACTCAGTTTTAAAAGTATGTCTCATGTATGTTAGATTTAGACTTTTTTATTCCAGGCATACTAAATGATGTAAATTCCATTTTTTATATTGATGAGTTTTTTAAATAAAGGTATGTGAATTAATCAGGTAGACATACTCTGAATTAAAAGTATCAGAGGGAGCAGACGGGGGGGAGTCCCCCCAATAAAAAAAAAAAAAAAAAAAAAAAACCTAACCTAACCTAACCTAACCTAACCTAACCTAACCTAACCTAACCTAACCTAACCTAACCTAACCTAACCTAACCTAACCTAACCTAACCTAACCTAACCTAACCTAACCTAACCTAACCTAACCTAACCTAACCTAACCTAACCTAACCTAACCTAACCTAACCTAACCTAACCTAACTTAACCTAACCTAACCTAACCTAACCTAACCTAACCTAACCTAACCTAACCTAACCTAACCTAACCTAACCTAACCTAACCTAACCTAACCTAACCTAACCTAACCTAACCTAACCTAACCTAACCTAACCTAACCTAACCTAACCTAACCTAACCTAACCTAACCTAACCTAACCTAACCTAACCTAACCTAACCTAACCTAACCTAACCTAACCCTTGACTTTTTGAAAATTTTTGAAGTCTTTTTTGACATTATAATATAGATTTTTGTGTCGATCTGTTCGTCTTGACGGTGCGCGTACGGCTGTGCCGAATATTATATATAGTTATATAATAAATTATTTAATTAAAGACGTTTTTGTCATTTTTTCACATAAAATTGACACATTTCAGTAGTTTTCTTCAAAATTATCAGAGGCTTTGTTGATTTTCCTGCGTCGTTACATCCCCCCCGCCGGCCCCGCCGCTTCGGTGTGGTTTTTGCCGCATCTGAAACATAAAAAACACATATTTTATATTAAATTACCTAATTTTTACCATATTTTCGTAAATATTTTCAAAATTTACCGTCCCTAAAATCCAAAAACCATTTATTTGTGACCCCCTCTGGGCCCCCGACCCGACCCGTGCGAAAGCGCGCCCAAAATACGCGGGAAAAGTCAAAAAGTTGCATATTTTGAGATTCGCATATTTTTATTGATTAATGTACTGAAACCACCTAAGCTCGTGCCATACTAAGAAAAATTTCTTGACTTTTTGAAAATTTTTGAAGTCTTTTTTGACATTATAATATAGATTTTTGTGTCGATCTGTTCGTCTTGACGGTGCGCGTACGGCTGTGCCGAATATTATATATAGTTATATAATAAATTATTTAATTAAAGACGTTTTTGTCATTTTTTCACATAAAATTGACACATTTCAGTAGTTTTCTTCAAAATTATCAGAGGCTTTGTTGATTTTCCTGCGTCGTTACATCCCCCCCGCCGGCCCCGCCGCTTCGGTGTGGTTTTTGCCGCATCTGAAACATAAAAAACACATATTTTATATTAAATTACCTAATTTTTACCATATTTTCGTAAATATTTTCAAAATTTACCGTCCCTAAAATCCAAAAACCATTTATTTGTGACCCCCTCTGGGCCCCCGACCCGACCCGTGCGAAAGCGCGCCCAAAATACGCGGGAAAAGTCAAAAAATTGCCCCCCCACCCACCCTAGTCTCATTTTGGTATATCGACTCGGTACCGGTTATTTTTAAAATTTCTAAATTTAGGTCTTATTTGGATAAATTTTGATCCGACAGATCGTATCGTCATAAATAAAAATAAATTCATATATTGAGACAACTTTTGATGAAAAAAGATTAAATTTAAAATTTATTTGGACTTTTACATTGTAAAATTTTATACAAATTATATTTTATAGTTTTTATCATAATATTACTGACTGACTGACACGTAAGCCATATACACTTACAAACTTAAATTCATTGACGCGTACCCCCAATTAAAATGTTCCGAACACCTGCGAAGAGAGGCGTAGCCAAACCCTTGTCACCGGAGTCCAGTCCCGAGGAACCGGCAAGAGCAACCGTCGCGCAGGCTCGGCGCAGTATTGAATCGAAGCTAGATAGCTCAGACCCTAGACCCGCCGAGCAGGCGCGACAGATGCCCAAGCCGAAAGGCACGTACAAGGACCGGATAACGGAAGCCTCTGCCCGTCTAAATAGAATAAGGATGTCCATCAATATGAGCCGTAATACAAAGACCGAAATTAAAAACGAAATCATAGAATCGGCATTACGCATGATGCAGCTGGTAAAGGACGCGGAGGAAGGAAGAAAGTACAAAAGGTCGGAAGACACAAAGGAGACACAGACGGAGCAAGAAAAGAGAGAAGAAAAGGAAACAGAAGGAAGCAGGGGAACAGAAGAATTAAAAAGGGAATTGACAGGAAAATTAGAAGACCACATTAGGGCTATGAATGAAACAAAAGAGGCTATGGAAAGAATGAGAGAGGAAATGAGTAGGCACCGTGAAGATCTGGCCAGCCAAAAAACGTATGCGAGTGCAGTTGCCGGTTCCCCCAAAGTCAAAACGACTGAGGTGGCTACGGCGCTGCACTCAATCGTGGTGACCTCCAACGACGATCTAGAGACAGGAGAGGTAGTGATGGAGAAGATAAGGAAGGCTGTTAATGCAAAAGAGGAAGGGATAAAAGTGGATAGAATAAGGAAAGCAAAGGACAGAAAAGTGATAGTAGGGTGCCAAGACAAACAAGAACTAATAAAAATTAAACGCAACATAAACAAAAATGCGAAAAGTCTTAACATAGAAGACATTAAGAATAAGGACCCTCTTGTCGTAATTAAGCACGTAATGAACAGCCACTCCGATGACGAAATTGTAAAGGCAATAAAAAATCAGAACAGGCACCTTCTGGACAGAATAGAAAAGGAGAAGGAAAGGATAGAGGTCACGTTCAGAAGGAGAACCCGGAACCCACTGATGGCCCACATAATCCTGCGAGTGTCGCCCGAAATCTGGAGGATCTTCACAGATACCGGCGCAGTGTTTGTGGACGTCCAGAGAGTCAAGGTAGAGGACCAGTCCCCCCTTGTCCAATGCTCAAAGTGTTTGGGCTATGGACATGGGAGGCGATTCTGCCATGCCTCTCTGGAGGCCTGCAGTCACTGCGGCGGGCCGCACAAAAAGGCCGAGTGTGCGGATTGGCTAGCAGCAGAACCAGCGACCTGCTGCAATTGCCAAAGGGCGAAACTCGCGGATGTGGGCCACAACGCCTACAGTGAGAGTTGTCCAGTAAGGAAAAAGTGGGACACGTTGGCCAGATCGTGCATAGCATATTGCTAAGGTGGAGCCAGTTAAACCAGATGGCACGGCAAGGGAACGACTTGGCTTTGGAAGTGCAAGGATAAAAATAAATAAAGGAACGCTACACAATAAAATATCAGTCTCAAAAGGAAACGGCAAAGTGGCTTTGGCGCTACCTTTTGCAGTGTAAAATAACTAGCGGGATAGAAAATATAGGATACATAAAGAACATTGAGAAAATAAAAGGAAAAGATACATATATAAAAGGCAAATAAAAAAGTACTTATATATATAACATAATATTATATAAATATAGTACTAAGATAAAATGGACAGATAAACTTAAAAAGATAACACAAAGAAATAGAAAATTACAGTAAAGCTGAGGAAAGAAAGTCGTAGCAAGAAATAAGCAATGTAAAGTTGAACTTGGAATGCCAGTAGGAGAAAGTAGAAACAGCAAAAAATGGAACAGGACTAAAGAACATGGCAGGAGAAAATAAACTAAAAAACACAAAGAAAATACATAAATTAATGACAAGAATTTAAATAAAAGCAAATGGAAAATAAAGAAATAGTAAATCAAAACACAAAAGTAGTAAGCAGACAACAAATACGATTAAGAATATTCAGAAAGAGGAGACAGAAGAAAATTAAACATAACTATAGAGCGAAAAATTTTTGTTATAAAAAGACCCTAAAAATAAATTGGGGGTACCAGAGTGGGGACATAAAAACCCCCACATAAAAAAAAAAAAAAAAAAAAAAAAACCTAACCTAACCTAACCTAACCTAACCTAACCTAACCTAACCTAACCTAACCTAACCTAACCTAACCTAACCTAACCTAACCTAACCTAACCTAACCTAACCTAACCTAACCCTGCCATCTCTACAACTGTAGAGCCAGTAGAGTCTGGTCGCAAACCCGAGGGCCTTCGGGAAACACCACTATCCGTGTTGAGCAGCAACCGCACGTTCTTGACCTGAAAAATAAATAAATAAAAATTAGTAAGTGTGAGTAAAATACTGTACAATAATCATAGATTAAACTAGTAGTAAGTTAGCTATAAGTTACCGAGACCGGTACACTAGATATTGTACCGACATTCTAGGCGACGACAAAGGTGAGCTCTTTACACTCACAAAAACAAAAACAAAAATAGACGACCCGGGTAGCCTTATACACTCATCGGGTATAATACAAATTGACGCGTTCCCCAACATAAACATGTTTCGCACACCGGCGAAAGACGCAGGCGTCAAAGCCAACAATACGCCAGAAAAAACCAGCCCAAAGGCAAATGTAACAAACGTGGCACAGGCGCGTCGTAGCATTGAACTAAGGATGGAAGGCTTGGAAGAGAATAATAAAATAGCTGAACCGGAAAAACTAGGACCAAAGCCAACCACAACCACCGTGCCAAAAGCCAGAACACCTGAAAAAGAAAAAGAAAAAGACCGAGTGACAGAAGCCAGGGCGTGCCTCACAAAAATAAAACAGCAAATAGCAATTAGTCGGAATTTAAAATCCGAAATAAAATACGAAGTAATAAAGGCAACGGAGCGTATGTATAGATTAGTAGAGGCAGCTGAAGAAGCGAACAAAGGCGTGACACAAGAGACAAACAAAGAAAGAACTCAGAAGGATAAGGCAAAACTACAGAAGGAAGAAATGGACTTAGTAAAGAAAATGGAAGAGCATGGAAAACTCATACAGGAAAATAAGGAAGAAATGGAGAAATTAAAGGATGAAATTATGAGGAGCAGGGAACAATGGAATGAAAGGAGCTACGCGACCGTGGCAGCAGAACCACCTAAAAAGAATAATACACAGACAGAGTCAGCTATGCACTCGGTGGTCATAACATCGGAAAACGAAAAAGACACTGGGGAGCGGATTTACGAAAAACTGAGGAAGACACTAAACGCTAAGGAAGAGGGAATTAGAATTGATAATGTAAGGAAAGCAAAGGATAGAAAGGTAGTAATAGGATGTAGGTCGAAGGAAGAAATGAGTAAGATCCAAAACAAGATAAAGGAGGCAGGAGAAGGACTTTCCATCGAGGAAGTAAGAAACAAAGACCCCCTGCTAAAGCTCCAAGGTGTATTAAGCTGCAACACGGATGAAGACCTAAAAATGGCAATTAAAACTCAAAATCAACACCTTTTGAGGGAGGTGAGCGAAAAGGACTACAGAGTTGAAGTCAAATACAGACGACGATCAAGAAACCCGCTCACTTCTGACGTAGTGCTAAAAGTCTCCCCAAAAGTATGGAGGGTCCTAACGGAGGCGGGGGCTGCACACATCGATATCCAGCGAGTCAGAGTTGTCGACCAGTCCCCCTTGATCCAGTGTTCACGCTGTCTAGGATATGGACACGGGAGACGATTCTGTAGGGAACTGGAAGATGTGTGCAGCCACTGCGGTGGATCACACTTAAAAAAGGACTGTGCAGACTGGATGGCCGAGGCACAAGCAACTTGCACCAACTGTCACAAGGCAAAAATGCCTAAAACCGACCACAACGCGTTCAACGCGGAATGCCCGGTCAGAAGAAAATGGGAGGCACTAGCGAGATCAACGGTAGCCTACTGCTAAGGTGGTCCCAAGAGCTCCTAAGAAGACAGAAGACCAATGCCCCAAAAACAATGACAAGCCACACCTCATAGCCCAAGTCAACTTGCAGCGGAAAAGAATGGCAACAACGGAATTGATACTCGAGGCAGAAAAACGGAAGATATCCGTTGCGCTGCTCCAAGAACCCTATGTGGGGAATGCGGGTAGAGTGGCAAACCACCATGGAACCAGAATCTTCCAGGACGAAAGGAAATTAGAAAACGGCACAGTCAAAGCAGCCATAGCCGTCTTCGACGAAAACATCACCGTCACGCAGTGTCCAGAGCATACGACGCAAAACATCGCAGTGGTCAAAATGAAAATAGGAAGCAAGGAAATAGTAGTAATTTCATTCTACCTGGAGCCTGATCTACCCATTGAACCATACCTGGAGCAACTAAGAGACATCGTAAGAAAAACAGGGCCTGGGAAAATTCTCATGGGGGGTGACTCGAACGCCAAGAGCGTGTGGTGGGGCAGTATGAAGAACGACAAGAGAGGCAACGAAATGGCGGGTATGCTGGAAGAAGAAAGCCTGCAGGTACTCAACGAAGGCACAAAACCAACTTTTGACACAGTTCGAGGAGGCAAAGTCTACGCGAGCACCGTGGACATAACGGCATGCACGGCGGACCTCCTACATCTGATAGACGAGTGGATGGTGGACGACGGCATCGTGAGCTCAGACCACAGCACAATACTGTTTAGAATCAGATTAGGAAAAACTGAAATTCCAAAAAACAAGACAACGAGGAAATACAACACCAAGAAGGCTAATTGGGAACAGTTTGGTAACAAACTGTCACAATTTCTAACAGAGACCAACCTAAATATAACAGAAATAAAAAACATTAGAAACAAAAATGAAATAGACCTAAAAGTTGAAAAATACACAGACATCATCATCAAAGTATGTGAAAGCACAATACAAAAGAAAAAAGAAAAGAAAAAACTTACCATTCCCTGGTGGACTGAGAGACTCACGAAGCTGAAGAAAGACGCCGTCACGAAGAGGAGGAGGGTCCGCTGGGCAGCGCCGGTCCGCAGAGCAGCAGTCGTCGATGAGTACCTGGAAGCAAAAAAGCATTATGAAGAAGAAGCGAAAAAGGCTCAAACAGAAAGCTGGAGAGCTTTCTGTGGAAAGCAAGATAGAGAAACTGTATGGGAGGGGATTTACAGGGTAATGAACAAGACAGCCAGAAGGTATGAAGATCCACCATTGGTGAAGGACGGAAGGTCCCTAAGTCCTGAAGAATCGGCAGAACTACTGGCAGTAGTCTTCTATCCGGAAGACCGGCCGGAAGAGGATAGCGCACACCACCGGCGCATAAGGGTATTGGCAGACCACATAAATGAGGAGCTGGATGATGATAATCAAGATCCACCATTTACAATACATGAGCTAACAACAACGGTTGAAAGCTTTAACCCGAAGAAAGCCCCTGGCGCAGATGGTCTCACTGCAGACATCTGCAAGCAAGCTATTCGAGAAAATCCGGAGCTATACCTGGCGCTGGCAAACAAATGCCTCCAACTAGGTCACTTTCCGAAGATCTGGAAAGAAGCTACGGTAGTGGTCCTCCGGAAACCCGGGAAGGAGGACTACACAAATGCCAAATCCTACAGGCCGATAGGATTGTTGCCAGTGCTGGGAAAGATTTTCGAGAAGATGGTAGTGGGAAGGGTGAAGTGGCATCTACTGCCGAGGATAAGTACCCGACAGTTTGGCTTCATGCCCCAAAAGGGCACTGAGGATGCCCTCTATGTACTTACAAACCGAATAAAACAGAAAATAAGAGAGAAAAAGAATGTTCTGCTAATCTCTTTGGACATAGAGGGCGCCTTCGACAGCGCCTGGTGGCCAGCTATACGAGTCAGACTGTCGGAGGAAGAGTGTCCGATAAATCTCAGAAGAGTAGTAGATAGCTACTTCGAGAGCCGTAGAGTTAAGGTTCGTTTTGCCGGGTCAGAGTACGCGAGAGGGACCTCCAAGGGATGCGTACAAGGATCCATTGGGGGTCCCATCTTGTGGAACCTGCTCCTCGACCCACTGCTAAAAGAGCTTGACAGGAGGGGTGACTACTGCCAGGCATTCGCCGATGATATCATCCTGGTATTCGACGGAGAGATGCAGCAAATCCAGAGACAAGCAAACGCAGCACTGGAGTACGTACGGATATGGGGGATCGAAAATAAGCTACGGTTTGCCCCACACAAAACAAAGGCGATGGTACTTACAAACAGGTTAAAATATGATTCTCCAATCTTGCATATGGGAGGCGTCGACGTCGAATTGACCAGAGAAATAAAGGTGTTGGGACTCATAATAGACGACAAGCTTACTTTCAACAAGCACGTAGCAGAAATATGCAGAAAAGTAGTAGACTTCTATAAGAGGCTAGCGAGAACAGCAAAAGTCCAATGGGGGCTAAACCCAGATATAATACGGACGATATATAACGCTGTAGTAGAGCCAACAGTGCTTTACGCTGCATGCACATGGGCAACTGCATCTAACAAAGTCGGAGTGAGGAAAAAACTCGAAGCCGTTCAGCGTGGGTTTGCACAAAAGTTGACGAAAGCATACAGAACTGTATCCCTGAACTCGGCCCTACTGCTTGCTGGTTTATTACCACTGGATATAAGAGTGAGGGAAGCAGCCCTCCTCTTCGAAACCAAAAAGGGATACACCACGCGGGTGGTAGGGGACCGAGGGATGGAGCGGCCTGTGGCCTTCGTCGACTTGGACCACCCCGCGGACAGGAGGTGCTGGGAGTATCATCGCCTGATGGACGGTGCAGAGTTGGCCCAGCACGTCCGTGCATGTCCAAGTATATTCACGGATGGAAGCAAGATTCAGGGGAAGGTCGGAGCAGCGCTGTCCATTCGGGATGGTGGTGCCGAGATAAAAACCAAGAAACTCAAACTCGAAAACTACTGCACCGTCTATCAGGCGGAACTCTTGGCACTCCAAATCGCAATGGAGGAGGTTCTTAGGGGAAGGGCAGAGCAATACAACATCTTCAGCGATGCCAGGTCCGCCCTTGACGTTGTTGCCAGCGGGGACTCTCTCCACCCAATAGCGTTCAAAATAAACAAAAACCTGAGATCATTAAAGGAACGCCAAAGAAAAATAAACCTTTTCTGGGTTAAGGCACATATTGGGTTGGAGGGAAACGAGAGGGCGGATGAACTGGCAAAGCAAGCCGCCCAAACTCTAAAAACCAAACCCCACTACGACATGTGCCCTACCTCCTTCGTAAAACGAAGCATAAGACAAGACTCGTTAGGGGAATGGGGCGAGAGGTACAGGGATGGAGAAACTGCCTCCGTGACCAAACTGTTCTTCCCAGATGCAATAAAGGCTGCGAGCATAATACGGAAAATAGGTATAGACCAACTGCTCACGCAGATATTCACGGGACACGGCGGATTCTCCGAATACTTGCATCGTTTCAAGTGTAAGGAGAGTCCGGCGTGCATCTGTGACCCAGCTATAGAAGAAACAGTATCTCACATTATAGCTGAGTGCCCAGTACACCTTTGTCGTCGTACCAACCTAGAAATAGAATTAGGAATAAAAATAGACATAAGAAACCTATGTAACCTAGTAGAAAATAAGGATAGCAGAAACAAATTTCTTAATTATTGTAAACAAGTAGCAGAAATAGTTAAAAATAGAAATAGATAAATAAAAGAAATACTAACATATATAAGTAAGATTATATTATTATAGTATAGTAAACACTAGATAATAAAAATAGAATGTAACAATAAAAATACTAACAATACTTCATAAATAACATCTAAGCTAAGAAATTGTAATGTAGAATTAAAAATTGTAAAACAGATATAAGTGTAAAGAAAAGTGATAATATATATAAATAAAAATAAATGAGACAATAGGCAACCCAGAAAGGGCTAGGTATAGAAATGGGCAGTAGCATAGGCTTTAAACATAATAAAAGCAGAGTAGGCATCCCGGGACTTAAACGGGAAAGAAAAGGGAAAGACTAGAGAACAATATATATTAAGGCTATAAAAAAGACCTTATTTACGGTAGGGGAACGAGAGTGGGGCATAGCGCCCCACAAAAAAAAAAAAAAAAAAAAAAAAAAAAAAAAAAAAAAAAAAAACCTAACCTAACCTAACCTAACCTAACCTAACCTAACCTAACCTAACCTAACCTAACCTAACCATCCCCGTCGTCCCGGCAAACTTTCCGCAATTACTAGCTAATACAGATACCAAACACAAGTTTCTCGAATATTGTAAAAGAATAATGCGGAAGGTCTGCCGGGAAAACGGGAGTACTGCGGAGTGGTCTCTGAAGTAGTCTCTGGATTGGGTCTACAGTAATGACATTTTGAATGATGCTATTGTTTGTATAGGAGTAATGCACGTGCTACATATAATAGGTAATTGTATTAGGATTTAAATAAATAACTTTAAATAATTAGTATTGCATGTTAGGATAATAGAATATATATATAAAATTAATATGCTATCCGACTCCTTAAATATAACAAGATAAATCCTTCAAAATATTACATGGGTCCAATTAGGCAATTAATTAAGCCATATTAAGATATTGATAGCTAAGTTAAGGAATAGTAACATAAGATTGAATTAATTGATATAATTATAATGAATGTAATCTAATTAACTAATATACATGGAAAATTACGAGATAATTAATAACATTTGTAATTATATAATAAAAATAATAATAATAATAAAAAAAAAAAAAATTAAGAATTGGAAAAATAAAATAAAAAGGTAAACAGAAAGATTATAAAAGGAAAAAAAAAAAAAAATATATATATATATTAAGAAAAGCAATCACTCTCAAAACCTTTGAAATAATGTTAAGTTTAAGCGGATTGTGCTGAATAGTTCTAGGTTGATGTTTCTCAATTGCAAAATAAGTATAAGACACTAACAGCAAACTCAACTGCATTAAATTTGTTTGTTAGTAAAAAGTATATGTAACCCATTAATTATATGAACAGATGTAAGATAGTCAAATGTAAAATCTAAAATATTTTAATACAAATGCGTTTTTAGGATGTTGTAAAAATAAAATTTAGGCGAGTCCAATTATTATATATTATATTTAAATTTATCGTTACATTATATTATAATATCATATTATATTATACTATATATTATATTATGTACGTATATTATATTCATTTATTAAAAGTTTATAAATCTCAAGCATAATATCACACGCACACAAGGTCCCCTGACATTCTCAGGGGAACCAGTACGAGAGTGGGGCATAGAGCCCCACAACAATTATAAAAAAAAAAAAAAAAAAAAACCTAACCTAACCTAACCGTCGCGCGCGGAAATTCTCTCCACCCCATAGCATTCGACATCTCAAAAATGTTGAATGAGACCAAAGAGCGCGGAAAAACCATTAACCTCTATTGGGTTAAGGCGCACGTGGGGTTGGCAGGGAACGAGCGTGCGGACGAGCTCGCGAAGGCGGCGGCTACTACCCTAAAAAGGAGGCCCGATTATGACCGATGTCCCATTTCGTTCGTCAAGCGACAGATCCGTCAGGAGTCGATTGACGAATGGAATGAGCGATACAGGGCTGGAGAAACAGCATCGGTAACGAAGCTGTTTTTCCCTGACGCTAAAGAAGCCTATAAAGTGATCAGGAAGATGCCGGTGGACCCAGTCCTCACCCAAGTCTTCACGGGCCATGGGGGATTCTCCGAGTATTTGAATCGTTTCAAGTGCAAGGAGAGCCCCTCATGTATCTGTGACCCAGCAGCCACAGAAGATGTGGTACACGTGTTGACTGAATGCCCAATATATCTGTATCAACGAACAAACCTTGAAATAGAGGTTGACCAAATCGTAAGTAAAGATAATCTGAGCGGTATGTTGGATGATAGTGTAATTAGAAATAAGTTCGTACAATTTTGTAAGAAATTAGCGTGTAGCGTGTTGAAAAGAAATAAATAGACAGGGCAACTACAGTATGTAATATAAGATTATATGTTTCTAGTTGCCACTGAAAAGCTGGTTCTGTGATGAAGACACGTTTTTAAATTGTAAATGTACTAAATGTAATTTTTATTAAATAATATAAACTCAGTTTTAAAAGTATGTCTCATGTATGTTAGATTTAGACTTTTTTATTCCAGGCATACTAAATGATGTTAAATTCCATTTTTTTATATTGATGAGTTTTTTAAATAAAGGTATGTGAATTAATCAGGTAGACATACTCTGAATTAAAAGTATCAGAGGGAGCAGCCGGGGGGAGTCCCCCCATATAAAAAAAAAAAAAAAAAAAAAAAACCTAACCTAACCTAACCTAACCTAACCTAACCTAACCAAAGCCCCGGGAGCAGATGGCCTAACATCCGACATCTGCAAACAGGCAATCCGAAAAAACCCAGAGTTGTATCTGTCACTGGCTAACAAGTGCCTCGAATTAGGCCACTTCCCGACCATCTGGAAGGAGGCCACGGTCGTAGTACTCCGGAAACCCGGAAAGGAGGACTACACAGACGTAAAGTCATATAGACCGATAGGACTGTTGCCTGTGATGGGGAAAATTCTGGAGAAAATAGTGGTGGGAAGAGTAAAGTGGCATTTACTACCTAGGATGAGTACTCGACAGTACGGCTTTATGCCCCAAAAAGGCACGGAAGACTCCCTCTATACCCTACTCCAGCACATCAGGAGTAAATTAAGTGAGAAGAAAATTATCACTGTAATCTCACTGGATATAGAGGGAGCCTTCGACAGTGCTTGGTGGCCAGCCATTAAGGTCAGACTGTCTGAGGAAGGATGTCCGAAAAATCTAAGACGGATAGTGAATAGCTACTTTGAGAGCCGAAGAGTAAAGGTTCGCTACGCCGGGGTAGAACACGCGAGGGGGACCACCAAGGGATGCGTTCAAGGATCCATTGGTGGGCCCATCATGTGGAACCTGCTCCTCGACCCATTGCTCAAGGGATTAGCCAGCCGGGGCGATTACTGCCAAGCTTTTGCCGATGATGTCGTTTTGGTGTTTCACGGGGATGAAACACTACAGATGCAGAGACAGGCCAACGAAGCACTGGCCTATGTGCAGGATTGGGGAGTCAAGAATAAGCTGAAATTCGCTCCTAAGAAGACGAAGGCTATGGTCGTAACACGACGACTTAAGTATGACTCACCAATCCTGCGGATGGGGGGTGTAGACATTGGCTTGTCAAAGGAAATAAAGATATTGGGCTTGACTGTGGACGAGAAGTTGACATTTAATACGCACGTCGCCGAAGTCTGTAGGAAGGCCATAACCTTCCACAGACGACTGGCAACCGCTGCAAAGGTGCAGTGGGGGCTGGGGCCTGAGGTGGTAAAAATGCTTTACACCGCAGTTGTTGAACCAACGATATTATACGCAGCCAGTTCCTGGGCGCCTGCAAGTAACAAGATAGGCATACGTAAAAAACTTGCAGTGGTTCAACGAGGCTTTGCACAAAAGATGGTAAAAGGCTACAGGACCGTTTCGCTACACTCGGCCCTGCTACTTGCTGGGATCCTTCCGCTAGACATTCGTGTCCGAGAAGCGGCGCTTCTATACGAAGTGAAAAAGGGACACACTCGGCACATAGTGGGCGACCGGGACGTGGAATGTCCTGTGCCTTTTGCCAACTTGGAACATCCAGCCAGGCGCAGGGCTTTGCAGTTCAAATGCGTGGTCAACGACGCAGAACTTGACCTAGAGGCTGCAAACACCCGTAGGGTGTTCACTGATGGCAGCAAAATTGGTGGCCAAGTCGGAGCTTCGGTGTCCCTTTGGGATGGCGGCGCCGAGACGAAAGCCACCAAAATTAAGCTGGAATCGTTCTGCACCGTTTACCAGGCGGAGCTGCTGGCCCTGCGCAAGGCCGTGCAAATAGCCTCCAGCGAGAAATACCACCAATACAGCATCTTCTGCGATTCACGGGCCGCTCTCGAGACGGTCGCGCGCGGCAACTCCCTCCACCCCATAGCATTCGACATTTCAAAAATGTTGAATGAGACCAAAGAGCGCGGTAAAATCTTTAACCTCTTTTGGGTTAAGGCGCACGTGGGGTTGGCAGGGAACGAGCGTGCGGACGAGCTCGCGAAGGCGGCGGCTACCACCCTAAAAAGGAGGCCCGATTATGACCGATGTCCCATTTCGTTCGTCAAGCGACAAATCCGTCAGGAGTCGATTGACGAATGGAATGAGCGATATAGGGCTGGAGAAACAGCATCGGTAACGAAGCTGTTTTTCCCTGATGTAAGGGTAGCCCATAAAGTGATCAAGAAGATGCCGGTGGACCCGGTCCTCACCCAAGTCTTCACGGGCCATGGGGGATTCTCCGAGTATTTGAATCGCTTCAAGTGCAAGGAGAGCCCCTCATGTATCTGTGACCCAGCAGCCACAGAAGATGTGGTACACGTGTTGACTGAATGCCCAATATATCTGTATAAACGAACAAACCTTGAAATAGAGGTTGACCAAATTGTAAAAAAGGATAATCTGAGCGGTATGTTGGAAGATGATGTAATAAGATCTAAGTTTTTAAAATTTTGTAAAGAAATAACGTGTACCGTGATAAAAGGTAACAAATAGAAAAGGGCAACTACAGTCTGTAATATTAGATTATATGCTCCTAGTTGCCTAGGACAAGCTGGATTTGTGAGAAAGACACGTTATTATCTGAGACCGTATAAATGTAAATTTTAATAAATAAGAAAACAGTAATATAGTATGTCTAATGTTTTATATATGTATGTTAGAGTTGGATTTTTTATAGGCATACTAAAAGATGTAAAATTTCAAATATATTTTTTTTTAGATGATGAATTTTTTAATAAAGGCATGTGAATTAAATAGGTAGACAATCTCTGAATTAAAAGTATCAGAGGGAGCAGCCGGGGGGGAGTCCCCCCATTTTAATAAAAAAAAAAAAAAAAAACCTAACCTAACCTAACCTAACCTTTTTTTTTTTTTTTTTTTGTCGCGGGGAAAGCGACTTATTGCTACCGCCCCGCCCCGGGGGAAGGCGGAACGGTTATGTTGGGTTCACCGGTCTTACGACCCAGCACTCCGCCACCCGGAAGAGATGTTAAATCCGGGCGACCACTGGGCCGAGTCCCTAACACATATGTACACCCTACACCGGCATACCAACTAAAACCCCGCGGTGGCCTTCTTCGGCGCATGTGGAGCGGCCCCGGGGTATCCTTAGCTGAATCTAAGGATTGCTACCGGAACCGCCCCTGCGCGGTGCCGCCTTGCGGCCCGTCTCCTTATGGGGGGCTCAGAAGCCCCCGCACACCGAAGGACGCCCTCGGCGTCAACGGCAGACACGAGGCCGACCACCCGTGCTGCCGTCCATCCCGGGGTCGCATGTACAACAGTACAATAATGGCGCTACGACAGCCCCCGGCTGCGCGCCTACGACCCCCGATGGCCCCAATTAGTCGCCTCTTACGACAGGCAGGGGATACCGTGGTGGAATTCTCCAAACGCCCCCATTCCACAGGGCGGAACCTAACCTAACCTTTTTTTTTTTTTTTTTTTTTTTTTTTTTTTTTTTTTTTTTTTTTTTTTTTTTTTTTGTCGCGGGGAAAGCGACTTATTGCTACCGCCCCGCCCCGGGGGAAGGCGGAACGGTTATGTTGGGTTCACCGGTCTTACGACCCAGCACTACGCCACCCGGAAGAGATGTTAAATCCGGGCGACCACTGGGCCGAGTCCCTAACACTATATACAACCTACACCGGCATACCAACTAAAACCCCGCGGTGGCCTTCTTCGGCGCATGTGGAGCGGCCCCGGGGTATCCTTAGCTAAATCTAAGGATTGCTACCGGAACCGCCCCTGCGCGGTGCCGCCTTGCGGCCCGTCTCCTTATGGGGGGCTCAGAAGCCCCCGCACACCGAAGGACGCCCTCGGCGTCAACGGCAGACACGAGGCCGACCACCCGTGCTGCCGTCCATCCCGGGGTCGCACGTACAAGAGTACAAAAGGGCGCTACGACAGCCCCCGGCTGCGCGCCTACGACCCCCGATGGCCCCAATTAGTCGCCTCTTACGACAGGCAGGGGATACCGTGGTGGAATTCTCCAAACGCCCCCATTCCACAGGGCGGGAGACGCCGGTCAGTCGTCCACCCGACGCCTCCTACGTCTCCTTTGGCGGCGCGCGGGATCGTTCTGCTCACGATCCCGCTCGGCGCTCTCCTTCTGCGAGATGACGCACTCGCAAAAGGAGGCTACCGCCCGCCAAGACCTCCGGCTGCCGACCATGGCAGACACCACGGCCGGCAGCGACAGGTCTCCTCCGACGACTGCACTGAGAGCGCTGCGCTCGTCACTCCAGGCTGGACACTCCTCCAAAGTGTGCTGTGCCGTATCCTCGCGGCAGTTGCCACAATGGTGGCACACGGCGGAATCCTCTTTCCCGGCTATGCGACACAGGTACGAGCCGAAACACCCGTGGCCCGTGAGTACCTGTGTCAGCCGGAATGTAGGCGCACCGTGGCGCCTGTCGACCCACTCGACAAGGACAGGACGCACTGCCGCGACAGTCCTCACACCGGCACTTGGGCTCTCCAGCCTGGCATGCCACTCCTCCACGGCGGCTCTGCGAAATCGGGCCGCAATCTCCCTCGGAGCCAATCTCTGCGTACGTTGGGACGCCCCCTCTCGCCAAAAGAACGCAGACGAGAGGTGCTGGGCGTCCAACTCCCAAGGGAGAGTACCCGCCAACAGGCAGGCCGCCTCATGGGAGACCGTGCGGTAGCCCCTGATGATCCGCTGTGCCACTAAGCGCTGCAGTTTACGCAGTAGAGTGACACAGCGGGCGTTCAGGGACCCGGCCCAAACGGGACAACCGTAAAGGGCCATGGATCGCACGACTCCCGCATACAAACTACGGCAGGGGTTGCCGGGACCTTCCAGGTTCGGCAGCAGGCTTCCAAGCGCACCTGCTGCCCGCACCAGTTTCGGCGACAACTTCTCGAAATGGGCACGGAAATTCCACCGGCTATCTAGCACCAATCCCAGATACTTCATGGTGGAGCCGATGGAAATCCGCACCCCCTCCACTGTGATGTGGGCCTCCATAGGTGGCCCCCGCCGAGGCCCATGGAAACAAAGGGCCTCGGTTTTGTTCAGGGCCACAGTGAGGCCCAGTCGCCGAATCCTGCCCACCACCTGCTCTGTACCGACAGAGGCGAGCAGGGCGGCATCCTGGAAGGATCTCGCCGTCGCTGTCACTAAAGTGTCGTCCGCATAGCAGACGACAGCGACGCCCCGAGGATTGGCACCACGGAGCACCCAATCGTAGCCGATGTTCCACAGAAGCGGGCCCAGAACTGAGCCCTGTGGAACACCGCAGGCCATCGCTCTTCGGTGCCACCCGTCGGCGCCCGGATACAACACGTCCCTATCAGATAGGTACGAGTGCACCAGACGCCGTAAATACGGTGGCACCACGTGGTACCGCAGTGCTTCGTTTATGCAGGCCCAGGGCAGCGTATTAAACGCATTGGCGATGTCTAGAGACACCGCCACGACCACTTTGCCCCGGGCTACTGCATCCTCCGCCTGTGCCTTGACCCGCAAAATCGCATGCACGGTCGATCGGCCATGCCGGAACCCGTACTGGCAATCCGCCAGGTCCGGCCCGACCCCTTCAAGGTGCTCGACGAGGCGAGCGTGAACTACCCTCTCAAACAATTTGCAGACCTCGTCGAGCAACACGATGGGCCGGTAGGCCGATGGCGACTCTGCAGGTCGGCCCTCCTTCTTGAGCAGGACGAGCTTCCCGGTTTTCCAGCGCGACGGGAAGACGCCCTGCTCCATACAGGCGGAGAAAAGGCTGCGGAGCCTCGCACCCAGGAACTCGAGGGCTAGCACCCAGGCTTTGCCGGGGATACCATCGAGCCCTGGGGCGGTGTTCTTGCCCCGCAGCCGAACCACTGCCGCCCGCAACTCTGCGGGCGAAACCTCGGAAACAACCCCTGCCGAACTCAACGACGATGGCGCCGCTGGACCTGGCGCCATCGGTGGAGGAGTGACATCCTCGGTGGCCGGGAACAAAGCCGCGACGACCTCCTCGACTAGGTCGCCCCGGAGACTCTGCGTCAGCGGGGGCGCCCACGGGCGACACTTCTTCATCGCCACGCGGTACGGACGCCCCCACGGATCGTTATCGAGAGTGCTCCGGAACTCCCTCCGAGCCGCAGACTTTGCTCCCGCTATCGCCACATGCAGCGCTCTCTTGGCCTCTTTGTAGAGGCCGTGAAGCAGCCGCTCCTGGTCCTCGTCGCCGGGCAGACGAATCCGGCGACGACGGTGCCTGGCGAGACAACGGCGCGCGGCCACGCATGTAACACGCAGCCGCGTGAGCTCCGCCGTCCACCAGAACACCTGGCGCTTCTCAGGCCGGCGTCGGACACGGGGCATGGCTGCGTCGCAGACGTGCGACATCGCCGCCCCGAACCACGCCGCCTCCTCCTCTACCCGTACCGGCCTCTCCGGTACGGGGAGCCACGCCTGAGCCAGAGCGGCCTCCTTCAGGGCCTCGACGTCGAGGCGCTTCACACCCCAACGCGGGCCGTCCGATCGCGGAGCGGTCGGTCCACCACCAGACTGGGCAGTAGGGGACGAGGCGACGTCGAACCGAATGTATCGGTGATCCGACAACGTCTCCTCGTCTAGCTTCCACACACCCGTAAAGAAGATTCCATCCCCACCTAAACAGGACGTTTCCCCAACTAAACTGGACCCTGATACAGAAGTCTCAGAGAAGGCGGGTCCGTCTCGAAGCCAAACGGTGGCCCAGGCGAGACGTAGTATCGAGGCAAGACTCGATAGTATGGACGAACCGAAGGCCACTGGAACCGCTCCCAAACCTAAAGTTGTAGTAGCACTGACGGAGAAAAAAGCAATCATTAGGAGTCTCAACACCACCCAAACTTTAGATAAGCAGGAGTCACCAAAAAAGGAGACGGCTTATCTCAACAGGACAGCTGAAGCTAAGGCGTGCCTGATGAAAGCAAGGCTCCAAATAAACAATAGCCGCAACCTTAAAAACGAGATTAAGACTCGAGTGATTGAAGCGACCGAAAGGTTGTACAGGCTCGTCAAGGAAGCAGAAGAAGGGAAACCCTACAAAGGACGGGAAAAAGACGAAACAAAAGGGAAAGAAAGTGAAACAACAGTAATTGAGGCAGAAACTGAAGAAATAGGCAAAGGAAGAGAGAAGGAAAATAGAGACATATTGGAAAAGGAATTACTTAAAAAGCTGGAAGAACATGGCAAATTACTACAGGAAAGTAGACAGGAGATGGAAAAAATAAACGAAGAAATGAGGAAACAGAGGGAAGAAATGGCATATAACAGGACATATGCGAATGTGGCAGCCGGTACACCCAAGAGCAAGCTTGCCGAGGGAGCTACGGCGCTACACTCCATAGTGGTTACATCCCAGGATGAGCAGGAGACTGGAGACGAGGTAATAGAAAAGATTAGAAAGGTAGTTAACGCTAAGGAAGAAGGAGTAAGGATAGACAAGATTAGGAAAGCCAAGGATCGGAAAGTCATTATTGGATTCCAAGATAAGCAGGAATTAACTAAGGTTAAAGAGAAGTTAAAGAAGGATGGAAAAAACTTAAACGTAGAGGACATTAAAAACAAGGATCCCCTGATCATCCTCAAGGATGTTCTCAACTGCCACTCAGACGCGGAAATTTTGAGCGCAATCCGGGCGCAGAATAAACACCTGCTGGAAAAAATGGGGAAGGAATGGGACAGGATGGAGCTCCGATACCGAAGAAAAGCCAGGAACCCATTGATGGCCCACATCATCCTAAAGGTGTCACCACAGATATGGGAAAGGTTTACGGAAGCTGGCGCTTTGCACATAGATGTCCAGAGAGTCAGGGTTGAAGACCAGTCTCCCCTGGTCCAGTGCTCAAAATGCCTGGGCTACGGCCACGGGAGGCGATTCTGCCGGGGCTCTCTGGACGCATGTAGCCACTGCGGGGGACCGCATCTAAAAGCCGAATGTCCTGACTGGATGGCGGCCGAGACACCGACGTGCTGTAACTGCCAAAAGGCCAAATACGCTGATACAAAGCACAACGCGTTCAGTCAGGACTGTCCGGTGCGGCAGAGGTGGGATGCGCTGGCACGATCTGCCATAGCCTATTGCTAAGGTGGTCTCCTCTGCCCCGGGCCCAACTACACGCGACCCCGTCGTGAGGCCATACCTGGTGGCGCAGGCCAACCTCCAAAGAAAATCACTTGCCACGCAAGAGCTGATGTCGTTGGCAACGGAGAAGAGGTTGGCCGTCGCTCTAATCCAGGAGCCATACGTGGGAGGAACAGGACGCGTGAAGGAATACGGGACCGTCAGGATCTTCCAGTGCGTCGCACAGGAAGAGGGTCCGGTCAAGGCAGCAATAGCCGTCTTTGACGAAGATATGGATGCCTTGATCTGCCCAGAATTCACCACAACTAACATCGTTGTGGTGAAAATCCGCACAAGTGCCTGGGAGATCGTGATGGTCTCGTACTATTTCGAACCGGACCAGGCCATCGAAGGGTACCTCGACCAGCTGAGGGCAATAGCACAAAGACTGGGTCCGAGAGGCCTACTAATGGGAGGAGACACTAACGCAAAAAGCCTATGGTGGAGCCGAGAGATCGACCAAAGAGGCGAGATGGTGTCCAACTGGATGGACGAAGCCGGGCTCCACGTGTTGAACGAAGGCAACACACCGACGTTCTTCACCGTTAGAGGAGGTAGGGTCTATTCCAGCCAAGTGGACGTCACCGCCTGTTCGGTCGACCTCTTGGACAAAATTGACAACTGGAACGTCGAAGAAGACCTAACGAGCTCAGACCACAACCCAATAACTTTCACAATAAAACTTCAGAAAGGCCAAGTAATTAATATAAATAGAACCACACGAATATACAATACAAAAAAGGCAAGGTGGACAGAATTTGGAACAAAATTTAAAAAACTGATTGATGTCAACAAAATAAACGAAATAGAAATAGAGAAAATAGAAACAAAAGAAGAGTTAGAACATAAAATTAGAAAATATACGGAACTTATAATTACAACTAGTGAACACACAATACCTAAAAAGAAAAATAACAAAAAATATACATTACCTTGGTGGTCAAATGAGCTCGACAGGCTGAAGAAAGACATGATGAGAAAGAAGCGCAGGATTCGATGGGCGGCACCTGTAAGAAAAGAAAGAGTAATTAGAGAATATAAAGAGGCAAAAGGGATTTATGAACACGAAGCTAAAGCAGCGCAGGTGAAAAGCTGGAAGGAGTTTTGCGGAAAGCAGGAAAAAGAAGGAGTGTGGGATGGGATATATCGAGTACTGGGCAGGCTAACCAAGCGGCACGAGGACCAGCCCCTTGTCAGGGACGGAACAACACTGGGTCAGGAGGAATCGGCAAGATTTCTTGCTGAGACCTTCTACCCGGACGACCCTCACGAGGAGGAAAATGAGGATCACCGGCGCACCAGAGAACTTGCCTCACGCGTGAACGAATGGGTCCATGGTGAGGTACATGACCCACCGTTCGCGTTGGGGGAGCTCACGGCGGCGCTGGTGACCTTCAATCCAAAGAAGGCGCCCGGGTCGGACGGCCTGACCTCCGATATCTGTTCGCAGGCGATCGCTCAGGATCCGGAGTCTTTCCTAGCACTGGCTAACAAGTGCCTAGAATTGGCCTACTTTCCAAAGATTTGGAAAGAGGCCACGGTCGTTGTGCTACGGAAGCCGGGTAAGGATGACTACTCGGCTCCCAAGGCCCATCGGCCGATAGGACTGTTGCCAGTGATGGGAAAGATCCTGGAAAAGATGCTGGTGGGTAGGCTAAAATGGCACATCCTTCCGAGGATGAGCCACCGCCAATACGGCTTTGTGCCACAAAGGGGCACCGAGGACTCCCTCTACGACCTAGTGAATCATATCAGGACTAAACTTCGGGAGAAGAAAGTCCTGATTATGATATCGTTGGACATAGAGGGAGCCTTCGATAGCGCCTGGTGGCCGGCTATAAAGGTTCGATTGGCGGAAGAACGCTGCCCATCAAACATCAGAAGGATGGTCGCCAGCTATCTAGATGATCGGATTGTCAGGGTCCGATACGCGGGCGCCGAGTCAGCGCGCAGGACCGTTAAAGGTTGCGTTCAAGGATCTATTGGAGGGCCAATCCTGTGGAACCTCCTCCTCGACCCCCTCTTACAGGGGCTCGAGCGCCGGGGCGACTATTGTCAAGCTTTTGCTGACGATGTCGTCTTGGTGTTTGATGGGGGTTCCACAGGAGAGGCACAGAAGCAGGCCAATGCGGCACTAGCCTATGTGAGGGACTGGGGTGTCCGAAATAAGTTGAAGTTCGCACCGAATAAGACACAGGCGATGCTCATTACGAACAAGCTAAAGTACGACACCCCAATCCTGCGCATGGGTGGCGTTGGCATTGGTCTCTCCAAAGAAATCAAGCTGCTTGGCCTAACAATAGACCAAAAACTGACCTTTAACGGTCACGTGACGCAGGCGTGCGCAAAGGCCATAAGCCTGTACAAAGTGCTCGCGAGGTCAGCCAAGGTCCAGTGGGGGTTGGGACCTGAAGTGATCAGGACGATCTACACGGCTGCGGTGGAGCCCGTGATCTTGTATGCTGCAAGCGCGTGGGCTCCGGCCAGCCGGAAGCTTGGTGTAAGGAAGCAGCTCGGAGCCATCCAACGCAGTTTCGCGCAAAAGATGACGAAGGCCTACAGGACTGTCTCTCTCAACTCGGCCCTACTCCTGGCGGGGGTGCTCCCGCTTGACATAAGGGTGCGGGAAACTGCACTCCTTTATGAGGTCAAGAAGGGGCACTCTCGCGAGGTAGTAGGAGACCGGGAGGTGGAGGCTCCTGTGGCCTTCGTCAACTTGGAGCACCCGGCGGAACGGGGGAACGGGACGTTCCAATACCTGGCGGACGGGGCGGAACTGGCCCAGCACGTCGGTGAGGGTCTTAGTATCTTCACCGACGGAAGCAAGATAGACGGGAAAGTCGGAGCGGCGCTATCCATATGGAACGGCGCCACCGAGACAAGTACCAGAAAGTTGCGGCTGGAGCCGTACTGCTCCGTCTACCAGGCGGAACTTCTCGCCCTTCGGAAAGCCGTGGAGGAGGCGCTCCGCAGCGGGCTTCCTGAGTGCGGTATCTTCAGTGATGCCAGGTCCGCCCTCGAAGTCATCACCAGAGGTGATTCCCTTCACCCCCTAGCGTTTGAAATACAAAAATTGTTGAAAATCGCCGAGAAACGCGCCCAGAAAATTGAACTTTTCTGGGTCAAGGCGCACGTGGGGTTGGAGGGAAACGAGAGGGCGGATCAGCTCGCTAAAGATGCCGCACAGCACCTGAAGACCCGTGCGCACTACGACAAATGTCCGGTTTCATTCGTCAAGCGACAGATCCGACAGGACTCGATTGACGAATGGAGCTTGAGATACGCGGATGGAGAGACGGCTTCGGTTACGAAGCTATTCTTTCCGGACGCTGTCGAGGCGCACAGGGTCGTAAGGCGGATCGTCCTGGACCCGATACTGACGCAGGTCTTCACGGGGCACGGCGGTTTCTCCGAGTACTTGCACCGTTTCAAGTGCAAGGAGAGCCCGGCGTGCCAATGTGACCCTGACGTTGAGGAGACGGTCCCACATCTCCTGCTCGAATGTCCCATCCACGCCAAAGATAGGTACGACCTAGAACAAACAATAGAAATAAGATTAAATATAAGCAATATACCTAAGATTTTAAAAGAAAAAACAAAAATACATAGATTTATAACTTATTGTAAGACAGTAGCAAATAAGGTAAATAATAGGAATAGGTAATAAGATAGTTACTAATTATATAATTAATGTTATATAAGATTAGTAATTAAATAAATAGCTAAGATCTATGTAGTTTTAAGATAAATATAGAAAAGATAAATAGATTTAAGATATAATAGGTATGGTAAGATATTAGATGATAGATACATATATAGAGAGTAAGATTTATTAGATTGAGATAGATTGTAAGGAGTTTAAATAAGCAAATAAATGTTTAGAAATAAAATATTACCCGAAAAAACGATCCCTTGTCCTGGATAGGGGGTACGAGAGTGGGGCATAGCGCCCCACAATATTAAAAAAAGGCTAGTGCTGGGGTGGCGAACGTGATGTCCACCACCGAACCGCCATTGTGCCGCACGCACGTGTCCACCGATCCGCGATTCACGACGGCCAGGCTGGACGAGATCGCCCACTCCTCCAGGGCCTCGCCGCGCACGTCAGTCGCCGACGAACCCCAAGCCAGAGACTTGGCGTTGAAGTCGCCGGCGACGAGGACGGGGCGAGGCTGACTGCCTTGCACCACCAGGGCCCCCAGCCGAGTGAGAAAGAGCTCGAACTCGGCCAGAGATCTGTTGGGGGAGAAATACACTCCCACAATCCAGACCCCCCCCAACAGAACCGCCACGCATCCCGAACCCTTCGCTACCTTTTCGAAGGGTGGGGATCCGGCAGCGCCCCGAGTGATGACGGCCACCGAACCGTCTAGGTCCCCTGCCCAATCTTCCCTAGCAGGGACAAAATACGGTTCGGCGACCACAGCCACTTGTATCGACCACTGCGCCAGGCTTTGAACGAGCAAGTCCTGTGCTCTGGCACAGTGGTTAATATTCGCCTGGAGGAATCGTTGCGCCATATTAATGGGCGATCTCCATGGGTGCGACGCTGTGAGACGGGTCCGGCTGGGTCACAGCCCCGCCGCGCCCACCGCGTTTAGAGCGGCGGGGACGGGAGGAAGCGACACATGCCTTTGCGCCCACTTGGTGCCCCGCGGGTTTTCCCGCAGCTGCGCAAACTGCGCAGTGCGCCTCTGCGGAGCACCCCTTGGCCTTGTGGCCCTCTTGACCGCAGCGGTAGCAGATCCCGCTACGGTCACATTCCTCTGTGCAGCGCATCCGCACATGCCCGTTTAACAGGCAGCGGAAGCACCGCATGGGCCTCGGCTCAAGGAGGCGGACCTGTGCCGCCACCCAGCCAATAAGGACCCGTCTGGCCCCAATAATTTTGCTAGCGGCCTTGGCCGGGCATCGCACCTATGCCGCGCCAAGGCCTGAACGGTCGGGGCGGATCTCCCCGACCTTAAAATTCTCCGCCGGACAACCCCCAGCCCCTGCAAGGGCCGTTGCGACCATTTCCGGGTCGGCAGACGCGTCCAACCCGGAAACCCGCAGTTCCGCGGTCTTGAACGGGCGAGAGACACGGACGTCTCCCTCCAATTCTGTTCCGCGGAACACCTCCCTCACTTTTTCGGCAAGGGAGTCGGCCCTTGCCTCCGATTCCGGTCCGGGTACCTCGTAGAGATACCCGCCGGTGGCCATCAGACGAGCCCGAGTATCTGCGATACCAAGGTCGGCGAGGCGCACACACCTTTGCACCTCCCGGAGGATTTGGGCATAAGTCACGCCCCGTGATATACCCTCCGGCGTCACCGTTAAGGTGACGGCCGCCTTGCTGTGGAGCCGTATTTTAGGCTCGGGCCTGCGCTGACTCGGCTGAGGCCGTTGCTGCGGCTGTGCGTCAGCCGCTGCTCTCGGAGCGGACTGGGGATTGTTCCGCCTCCCCTTTCGCGCAACCGTCACCCACCCCTCGTCCATAGACGTCGGAGCTGGAGGCAGCGGGCGGGGCTCGCGGGGAGGCGGACCCGGGGTAGCCGGACGGCCCTTCTTCTTCTTTTTCCCCCCCGCGCGTGATGATCGCTGGGGGGGAATCGGAGTGGCGGCGGAGGAAGCCGCAACGGCCGACGGGGCCACGACTGCGGGAGCAGGTCGGGGAGCCTCTGTTGGGGCGGGTATGGCGGAAGTTCCGCTCCCACCCTTTCCTTTCCCCTTCCCTTTCCCCTTGCCAGTGACTGGCGGACCGGCAACAAGGGGCGGGTCCCTGGAGGAACCGGCCACGGCCGCAGGTGTTGGCGGCGGCCCAACGGTGGCTCGAGGCCGCGGCACTTGCAGCGGCGGCCACTCAGCCCTCTCCGGCCTGGCCCGGTCAGCGGCCAAAGGAGGCCGAACTGGGCGCTCGGGAGGCAGCCGCAAATAGACTGCCTCAAAGCGGGCGTCCAAAATGTTGAAGAGACGCTGCTGAAATTCAGCAAACGTCTCTCCAGACGCCGATTCCACTCTGGCCGCCGGCTGCGGCTGTCCAAGCGACCTAACAGTCGCCAGGACCTCCTCCAACACCTTGGCCTGCTCCGCCTGTGCAGCCTTCAGCTTGGCGACCTCGTTCACCAAGGCCGCCTTCTCCGCCTCCAAGCGGGCTACCTCAGCGGAGCCTGACTCCCCCGCCCTCTCCAACAATTCGTTGGCGGCGAGATTCAGCCTCCGCTGTTCTGTCCCCTTCAAATTCCGGGACTTGTGTGAGACGTCCCGGATCGTCTCGGCCAATCGCAGGCGCCAGTCCAGCTCGTCGACTGGCGCCTCAGCCTCCTCCATCTCCACGACGTCCAACTCCGGACCCGGTGTTGGACTCGTGGAAACAGCGATCAGCTTTTCAGCCGGCTCGCTGTCACTCTCGCTCGAGACCGAGACCACAGCGCGATCTCGATCTCGGCGACCCCTCTTCGTGCGCGAGGTAGTGCCACTCGGCCCGGCCTCGGACTCGAGAACCGGGACGGGCGCCACCTCGGCAACCTCACCTTTGGGCTTGCGCCCCTCCTCTAGTGTCTGTTCTGGGCCACGAGTGCCCCCCGAGGCAGACAGCCTCTCCACCACAACAATGGGTTTTTTTGAAAATGAAATTTTCATAATAAATCCCACGAGTATGGGGGAAATATACGGTCCACCCAGGCAGAGACCCCTGTACCTGGGTAAGCCTAGGCGTAACCCGCTTTCGGAGTTTCGGCTGGACTCCGGCGGGGGTTCGCACTAACGACCGAACTACCCATCGGCCATGCATCCCCTCGCGGTGCGCCGCCGCTTGGGATTCGGGGTAACTTTTTATAGAGGTTTTCTACCTCGCGGCCCAGGCGGTTAAGCCAAGACCCTCGGTCCGATCAGGAGCGCGAGACATAACCACAGACCTCCTGACCAGATTACGATCTCCGACGGTGACCGCAGTCTGCTCGGCGGCGGGGTGAGCGCACACCGAGCCCGTCGACACCCCCGAGACAGAACCCGGGGGTGGCCCTAAACACAGCCCCTCACAAATGACGACGGCCGCCGCAACATGCAACGACCGTCAAACACCTGTTGTCAGGATATCAGCCGTCGGTCAACTTGACCGCCGTTGCCCAGGGTGCACCACGTGGAGGTTTCCTGACTTCGCACCCCACTGCATCCTCCGCCTTTTTTTTTTTTTTTTTTTTTTTTTTTTTTTTTTTTTTTTTTGTCGCGGGGAAAGCGAATTATTGCTACCGCCCCGCCCCGGGGGAAGGCGGAACGGTTATGTTGGGTTCACCGGTCTTACGACCCAGCACTACGCCACCCGGAAGAGATGTTAAATCCGGGCGACCGCTGGGCCGAGTCCCTAACACTATATACACCCTACACCGGCATACCAACTAAAACCCCGCGGTGGCCTTCTTCGGCGCATGTGGAACGGCCCCGGGGTATCCTTAGCTATATCTAAGGATTGCTACCGGAACCGCCCCTGCGCGGTGCCGCCTAGCGGCCCGTCTCCTTATGGGGGGCTCAGAAGCCCCCGCACACCGAAGGACGCCCTCGGCGTCAACGGCAGACACGAGGCCGACCACCCGTGCTGCCGTCCATCCCGGGGTCGCATGTACAACAGTACAATAATGGCGCTACGACAGCCCCCGGCTGCGCGCCTACGACCCCCGATGGCCCCAATTAGTCGCCTCTTACGACAGGCAGGGGATACCGTGGTGGAATTCTCCAAACGCCCCCATTCCACAGGGCGGGAGACGCCGGTCAGTCGTCCACCCGACGCCTCCTACGTCTCCTTTGGCGGCGCGCGGGATCGTTCTGCTCACGATCCCGCTCGGCGCTCTCCTTCTGCGAGATGACGCACTCGCAAAAGGAGGCTACCGCCCGCCAAGACCTCCGGCTGCCGACCATGGCAGACACCACGGCCGGCAGCGACAGGTCTCCTCCGACGACTGCTCTGAGAGCGCTGCGCTCGTCACTCCAGGCTGGACACTCCTCCAAGGTGTGTTGTGCCGTGTCCTCACGGCAGTTGCCACAATGGTGGCACACGGCGGAATCCTCCTTCCCGGCTATGCGACACAGGTACGAGCCGAAACAACCGTGACCCGTCAGTACCTGTGTCAGCCGGAATGTGGGCGCACCGTGGCGCCTGTCTAACCACTCGTCAAGGACAGGACGCACTGCCGCGACAGTCCTCACACCGGCATTTGGGCTCTCCAGCCTGGCATGCCACTCCTCCACGGCGGCTCTGCGAAATCGGGCCGCAATCTCCCTCGGAGCCAATCTCTGCGTACGTTGGGACGCCCCCTCTCGCCAAAAGAACGCGGACGAGAGGTGCTGGGCGTCCAACTCCCAAGGGAGAGTTCCCGCCAACAGGCAGGCCTGTGCCAACCTTTTTTTTTTTTTTTTTTTTTTTTTTTTTTTTTTTTTTTTTTTTTTTTGTCGCGGGGAAAGCGACTTATTGCTACCGCCCCGCCCCGGGGGAAGGCGGAACGGTTATGTTGGGTTCACCGGTCTTACGACCCAGCACTACGCCACCCGGAAGAGATGTTAAATCCGGGCGACCACTGGGCCGAGTCCCTAACACTATATACAACCTACACCGGCATACCAACTAAAACCCCGCGGTGGCCTTCTTCGGCGCATGTGGAGCGGCCCCGGGGTATCCTTAGCTAAATCTAAGGATTGCTACCGGAACCGCCCGTGCGCGGTGCCGCCTTGCGGCCCGTCTCCTTATGGGGGGCTCAGAAGCCCCCGCACACCGAAGGACGCCCTCGGCGTCAACGGCAGACACGAGGCCGACCACCCGTGCTGCCGTCCATCCCGGGGTCGCATGTACAACAGTACAATAATGGCGCTACGACAGCCCCCGGCTGCGCGCCTACGACCCCCGATGGCCCCAATTAGTCGCCTCTTACGACAGGCAGGGGATACCGTGGTGGAATTCTCCAAACGCCCCCATTCCACAGGGCGGGAGACGCCGGTCAGTCGTCCACCCGACGCCTCCTACGTCTCCTTTGGCGGCGTGCGGGATCGTTCTGCTCACGATCCCGCTCGGCGCTCTCCTTCTGCGAGATGACGCACTCGCAAAAGGAGGCTACCGCCCGCCAAGACCTCCGGCTGCCGACCATGGCAGACACCACGGCCGGCAGCGACAGATCCACTCCGACGACTGCTCTGAGAGCGCTGCGCTCGTCACTCCAGGCTGGACACTCCTCCAAAGTGTGCTGTGCCGTATCCTCGCGGCAGTTGCCACAATGGTGGCACACGGCGGAATCCTCTTTTCCGGCTATGCGACACAGGTACGAGCCGAAACACCCGTGGCCCGTGAGTACCTGTGTCAGCCGGAATGTAGGCGCACCGTGGCGCCTGTCGACCCACTCGACAAGGACAGGACGCACTGCCGCGACAGTCCTCACACCGGCACTAGGGCTCTCCAGCCTGGCATGCCACTCCTCCACGGCGGCTCTGCGAAATCGGGCCGCAATCTCCCTCGGAGCCAATCTCTGTCTACGTTGGGACGCCCCCTCTCGCCAAAAGAACGCAGACGAGAGGTGCTGGGCGTCCAACTCCCAAGGGAGAGTACCCGCCAACAGGCAGGCCGCCTCATGGGAGACCGTGCGGTAGCCCCTGATGATCCGCTGCGCCACTAAGCGCTGCGGTTTACGCAGTAGAGTGGCACAGCGGGCGTTCAGGGACCCGGCCCAAACGGGACAACCGTATAGGGCCATGGAACGCACGACTCCCGCATACAAACTTCGGCAGGGGTTGCCGGAACCTTCCAGGTTCGGCAGCAGGCTTCCAAGCGCACCTGCTGCCCGCACCAGTTTCGGCGACAACTTCTCGAAATGGGCGCGGAAATTCCATCGGCTATCTAGTACCAATCCTAGGTACTTCATGGTAGAGCCGACGGAAATCCGCACCCCCTCCACAATGATGTGGGCCTCCATAGGTGGCCCCCTCCGAGGCCCATGGAAACAAAGGGCCTCGGTTTTGTTCAGGGCCACAGTGAGGCCCAGTCGCCGAATCCTGCCCACCACCTGCTCTGTACCGACAGAGGCGAGCAGGGCGGCATCCTGGAAGGATCTCGCCGTCGCTGTCACTAAAGTGTCGTCCGCATAGCAGACGACAGCGACGCCCCGAGGATTGGCACCACGGAGCACCCAATCGTAGCCGATGTTCCACAGAAGCGGGCCCAGAACTGAGCCCTGTGGAACACCGCAGGCCATCGCTCTTCGGTGCCACCCGTCGGCGCCCGGATACAACACGTCCCTATCAGATAGGTACGAGTGCACCAGACGCCGTAAATACGGTGGCACCACGTGGTACCGCAGTGCTTCGTTTATGCAGGCCCAGGGCAGCGTATTAAACGCGTTGGCGATGTCGAGAGACACCGCCACGACCACCTTGCCCCGGGCTACTGCATCCTCCGCCTGTGCCTTGACCCGCAAAATCGCGTGGATGGTCGATCGGCCATGCCGGAACCCGAACTGGCAATCTGCCAGGTCCGGCCCGACCCCTTCAAGGTGCTCGACGAGGCGAGCGTGAACAACCCTCTCAAACAATTTGCAGACCTCGTCGAGCAACACAATGGGCCGGTAGGCCGATGGCGACTCTGCGGGTCGGCCCTCCTTCTTGAGCAGGACGAGCTTCCCGGTCTTCCAGCGCGACGGGAAGACGCCCTGCTCCATACAGGCGGAGAAAAGGCCGCGGAGCCTCGCACCCAGGAACTCGAGGGCTAGCACCCAGGCTTTGCCGGGGATACCATCGAGCCCTGGGGCGGTGTTCTTGCCCCGCAGCCGAACCACTGCCGCCCGCAACTCTGCGGGCGAAACCTCAGAAACAACCCCTGCCGAACTCAACGACGATGGCGCCGCTGGACCTGGCGCCATCGGTGGAGGAGTGACATCCTCGGTGGCCGGGAACAAAGCCGCGACGACCTCCTCGACTAGGTCGCCCCGGAGACTCTGCGTCAGCGGGGGCGCCCACGGGCGACACTTTTTCATCGCCACGCGGTACGGACGCCCCCACGGATCGTTATCGAGAGTACTCCGGAACTCCCTCCGAGCCGCAGACTTTGCTCCCGCTATTGCCACATGCAGCGCTCTCTTGGCCTCTTTGTAGAGGCCGTGAAGCAGCCGCTCCTGGTCCTCGTCGCCGGGCAGACGAATCCGGCGACGACGGTGCCTGGCGAGACAACGGCGCGCGGCCACGCATGAAACACGCAGCCGCGTGAGCTCCGCCGTCCACCAGAACACCTGGCGTTTCTCAGGCCGGCGTCGGACACGGGGCATGGCTGCGTCGCAGACGTGCGACATCGCCGCCCCGAACCACGCCGCCTCCTCCTCGACCCGTACCGGCCTCTCCGGTACGGGGAGCCACGCCTGGGCCAGAGCGGCCTCCTTCAGGGCCTCGACGTTGAGGCGCTTCAAACTCCAACGCGGGCCGTCCGATCGCGGAGCGGTTGGTCCACCACCAGACTGGATAGTAGGGGACGAGGCGACGTCGAACCGAATGTATCGGTGATCCGACAACGTCTCCTCGTCCACCAGGACCCTCCAATCCCGGACACGGCGGGCTAGTGCTGGGGTGGCGAACGTGATGTCCACCACCGAACCGCCATTGTGCCGCACGCACGTGTCCACCGATCCGCGATTCACGACGGCCAGGCTGGACGAGATCGCCCACTCCTCCAGGGCCTCGCCGCGCACGTCGGTCGCCGACGAACCCCAAGCCAGAGACTTGGCGTTGAAGTCGCCGGCGACGAGGACGGGGCGAGGCTGACTGCCTTGCACCACCAGGGCCCCCAGCCGAGTGAGAAAGAGCTCGAACTCGGCCAGGGATCTGTTGGGGGAGAAATACACTCCCACAATCCAGACCCCCCCCAACAGAACCGCCACGCATCCCGAACCCTTCGCTACCTTCTCGAAGGGTGGGGAGCCGGCAGCGCCCCGAGTGATGACGGCCACCGAACCGTCCAGGTCCCCTGCCCAATCATCCCTGACAGGAACGAAATACGGCTCGGCGACCACAGCCACTTGTATCGACCACTGCGCCAGGCTTTGAACGAGCAAGTCCTGTGCTCTGGCGCAGTGGTTAATATTCGCCTGGAGGAATCGTTGCGCCATATTAATGGGCGATCTCCATGGGTGCGACGCTGTGGGACGGGTCCGGCTGGGTCACAGCCCCGCCGCGCCCACCGCGTTTAGAGCGGCGGGGACGGGAGGAAGCGACACATGCCTTTGCGCCCACTTGGTGCCCCGCGGGTTTTCCCGCAGCTGCGCAAACTGCGCAGTGCGCCTCTGCGGAGCACCCCTTGGCCTTGTGGCCCTCTTGACCGCAGCGGTAGCAGATCCCGCTACGGTCACATTCCTCTGTGCAGCGCATCCGAACATGCCCGTTGAACAGGCAGCGGAAGCACCGCATGGGCCTCGGCTCAAGGAGGCGGACCTGTGCCGCCACCCAGCCAATCAGGACCCTCTTTGCCCCGATGATTTTACTTGCGGCCTTGGCGGGGCATCGCACCCATGCCGCGCCAAGACCTGAACGGTCGGGGCGGATCTCCCCGACCTTCACCATATCCACTGCACATTCCCCAGCCCTTGCAAGAGCCGTTGCGACGGTCTCCGGGTCGGCAGACGCATCCAACCCGGAGACCCGCAGTTCCGCGGACTTGAAGGGGCGAGAGACACGAACATCCCCCTCCAACTCCGTTCCACGGAACACCTCCCTGACTTTTTCAGCAAGGGAGTCGGCCCTTGCCTCCGATTCCGGCCCGGGTACCTCGTAGAGATACCCGCCGGTGGCCATCAGACGGGCCCGCGTTTCGGCTATGCCGAGGTCGGCGAGGCGCACATTTCTCTGCACCTCCCGGAGGACTTGGGCGTACGTAACGCCCCGCGTCAATCCCTCCGGCGTCACCGTTAAGGTGACGGCCGCCTTACTGTGTAGCCGTAATTTCGGCTCGGGCCTGCGCTGTTGTGGCTGTTGCCGTTGCTGCGGCTGTGCAGTTGCCGCAGCACTCGGTGCCAGCTGGGGATTCCGGCGCTTACCTTTTCGCGCAACCGTCACCCACCCCTCGTCCATAGACGTCGGAGCTGGAGGCAGTGGGCGGGGCTCGCGGGGAGGCGGACCCGGGGTGGCCGGACGGCCCTTCTTCTTCTTTTTCCCCCCCGCGCGTGATGATCGCTGGGGGGGAATCGGAGTGGCTGCGGAGGAAGCCGCAACGGCCGACGGGGCCACGACTGCGGGTGCAGGTCGGGGAGCCTCTGTTGGGGCGGGTATGGCGGAGGTTCCGCTCCCGCCCTTTCCTTTCCCCTTCCCCTTCCCCTTGCCGGTGACTGGCGGACCGGCAACAAGGGGCGGGTCCCTGGAGGGACCGGCCACGGCCGCAGGTGTTGGCGGCGGCCCAACGGTGGCTCGAGGCCGCGGCACTTGCAGCGGCAGCCACTCAGCCCTCTCCGGCCTGGCCCGGTCAGCGGCCAAAGGAGGCCGAACTGGGCGCTCGGGAGGCAGCCGCAAATAGACTGCCTCAAAGCGGGCGTCCAAAATGTTGAAGAGACGCTGCTGAAATTCAGCAAACGTCTCTCCAGACGCTGTTTCTACTCTGGCCGCCGGCTGCGGCTGTCCAAGCGACCTAACAGTCGCCAGGACCTCCTCCAACACCTTGGCCTGCTCCGCCTGTGCAGCCTTCAGCTTGGCGACCTCGTTCACCAAGGCCGCCTTCTCCGCCTCCAAGCGGGCTACCTCAGCGGAGCCTGTCTCTCCCGCCCTCTCCAACAACTCGTTGGCGGCGAGGTTCAGCCTCCGCTGCTCCGTCCCTTTCAGATTCCGGGACCTGTGTGACACGTCCCGGATTGTCGCCGAGAGCCGCAGGCGCCAGTCCAGCTCGTCGGCTGGCACCTCAGCCTCTTCCATCTCCACGACGTCCAACTCCGGAACCGGTGTTGGACTCGTGGAAACAGCGACCAGCTTTTCAGCTGGCTCGGACTCACTGTCACTCGAGATCGAGACCACAGCGCGATCTCGATCTCGGCGACCCCTCTTCGTGCGCGAGGTAGTGCCACTCGGCCCGGCCTCGGACTCGAGAACCGGGACGGGCGCCACCTCGGCAACCTCACCTTTGGGCTTGCGCCCCTCCTCCAGTGTCTGTTCTGGGCCACGAGTGCCCCCCGAGGCAGACAGCCTCTCCACCACAACGACGGGTTTTTTGGTGAAATGTAGTTTCATCATAAAAATCCCACGAGTATGGGGGAAATATACGGTCCACCCAGGCAGAGACCCCTGTACCTGGGTAAGCCTAGGCGTAACCCGCTTTCGGAGTTTCGGCTGGACTCCGGCGGGGGTTCGCACTAACGACCGAACTACCCATCGGCCATGCATCCCCTCGCGGTGCGCCGCCGCTTGGGATTCGGGGTAACTTTTTATAGAGGTTTTCTACCTCGCGGCCCAGGCGGTTAAGCCAAGACCCTCGGTCCGATCAGGAGCGCGAGACATAACCACAGACCTCCTGACCAGATTACGATCTCCGACGGTGACCGCAGTCCTGCTCGGCGGCGGGGTGAGCGCACACCGAGCCCGTCGACACCCCCGAGACAGAACCCGGGGGCGGCCCTAAAAACAGCCCCTTACAAATGACGACGGCCGCCGCAACATGCAACGACCGTCAACCACCTGTTGTCAGGATATCAGCCGTCGGTCAACTTGACCGCCGTTGCCCAGGGTGCACCACGTGGAGGTTTCCTGACTTCGCACCCCAGGCCTGTGCCAACCTAACCTAACCTAACCTAACCTAACCTAACCTATATCGATGCTCTACGGATGAGCGTGTTGGGATGATGCGCGGCGCGATCGAAATATCGTTTGCTAGCCACTTTCGTGACTTGCCTGATGGTCGGATGGACGCGCTCTTGTGCTCCACAGGCTCGGTATATTTATACCTGCGCCGCCGCCGGACCGCGCGCGTCGCGTAGCAACGCGTCGGTCACGTGTGTGGTCACGTGTGTGGTCACGTGTGTGGTCACGTGTGCAGGCGCGTGCAGGCGCGTGCAGGCCTCGCAGCTCTAGCGCCACCAACGGAAGGCGCAAACATCAAGTTCCACGCTGATTGGTCGGTTGGGAAACGTGTAAATAGCTCACATTGTAATATTTAAGATGTGTAAATTGTAAATATAATTAGTGCATTTTTGGCAATAAAAAAAATATACGTGATTCCAGTCTTGAAGAGTTTAATTTATAAGTAGGAAATTAGTCCTTCTCTACATACTTAATTTCTCAATTTACAATTCGGTAGATCGCTGTGTGAATCGCGGCAGTGTTTAAGATCGCGCGCGATCCCATACAAAATGTACTAGAACCATATAAATAACGCGGTCAGAGATCGCGATCGCAGATCACAGCAGATCACGGCCGCGGCATGCAGTGCGTGGAAGCCTTTTTCGCTAGAGATCTTGATCGCGGGATCGCGGCTGTGCGTTGGAGTAAATTATGTAATTTTATTATTTAAGTAATCGATAGATGGCATTGTGGAAATGTCACCATTTTATAAATCGTGTCATAATTCTCCGTTGAACACAGAACATCCAATACATAGTTTTATGAGAAGTATCTAATAATATGCTGTAAAGGGCAATTTTGATGTACATGCAATGCACAACGTATCTAATGTATTTAAATGGAATAAGGAATAATACTGTATTGTTTAAAATAGCTTGGTAAATAAGCTTTAGGGTCAAAAAATTCAATCTTGGCCTGTGCGCTGGAGACCTTAGCTACGACACTGACAACACTAGTGATGTTCTTATGGGAATTATAAATCAAACAAAACATGTAAATATATACTCTAAATTCTTTATTTCCTTACAAAAAAAGCTTAAAACTAATATTTACAAATATAACTAGACAATCGTTGTCACATAGTAAAATGTATAAAAGTCTTCGCTTATAACGCCATAATGTGGTCAACATTTAAAATAAAATACATCTAAAAAAAAACGGTATATGTATTGTGCGAGCTGGTATATGGTACTCAAACATTTATCGAGCCCCACTATCTTTATATATATAATTCTACTGTACGTGTGTATGTCACTGAACTCCTCCTAAACGGCTGGACCGATTTGAATGTTTTTTTTTTTGTATGCGTTTGGGTGGCGCCCTGGATGGTTTAGATTCACAAATCAGCCCGGCAGATGGCGCTGCAATAGTATGCTGCGGACGAAACCGCTCGGGACAGCTAGTTTATTATATGTTTTATTTGCTTTTCTTTTAAGCCCCAATGAAGTTTGTAATTTCTACTTACGGAGTTACATATAAAACCAACGCGTACATGATTATTTTGCTATTTTGGGTGTTTATGGGCGATGGAGATCACTTGCCATCAGGTGATCCACTTACTCGTTTGCCGGCCTTTACTTTCTTCTTGCATCTGTCCTTATCCCACGCGCAATGGTGTCGGCGCAACATGCTTTTTAACATGTTATAGAAGCATTTGGCTTGTAGTTTTTACGACCGCCCGCCTGCCTGACGTCAACCCCTCTGGGGAGAATTGCCGGCCTATACTGTATAAAAGAAAAAGAATATGTAACATATATTTTAATAACACGTATAAAACCACGATAAAACCAATTCGCGATGCGATCCAAATAGGCATAGTAATATTTGTCGTTACAGATTGTACTTTTTTTTTTACTGGTAAAACGTTATTGACATTCCTATTTATATTTATATCGTATAATAAAGACCTGATTTTATTTAATACAATTATAATTTAACAAACAAAACATATACTCGTATGTATCCATGATTACTTCACAAGTATTACATTTATTTAATTGATTTACTTCCACTTGCATCGTTTCACAATCGGACTTAACTTATCGCACACACAAAGTGTTACAAACTTCAAAGCTATAATTAGATTTTTAGCTGAAATCAAAATTTGTTTTTATACAATTCATAATATAATTGAGATGCAGTGACAGATTAAAAAAGTCATAAACAAACCTAAATCCTTCCTAAACCCAATTCCTTTTAAATACACAATATCTACTCTATATATGATCTGAGTCAGAATGTAAATCATACGTATTATTTATCGTCATAAGCAAACAGCAAAACTTATTCAAGTTGCGTAAACTGATAGTTGAAATATAAACTTATTGTGCATTCCACAATTGTAACAATGTAAACAAATATCTACCTTTATTTTATACGAACAAAGGTTAGTTTTGAATTAAAAACGAACTCAACAAAATATTTGTTAATTCGGTTATAGTTTAGTCCGGCGACAACAGAATAGTTACCTCAAGCGTGTTTTATGAGCAATTGAAATAATTAGGAGCTATTTCTCGCTTATCAATCCTTATACATTACACTAATGAAAACTTCCTTAGATTATGGGGTTAAATACTCTGAAGGGGGCTGACAAATGTTTGAGTACCATTGTCTGTTACATTGTAATATTATTTCAATATTTGTACTCTTTTAAATAATAGTATACCTTAATGTTATGACTAAGAGCTTACATTACAAGTAACAAAAGCACATGAAGAAAATATATTGTTCACAACAATCCGCGAGAAATTTTCGATAAAAAAAAAATATGTTTTGTTAAAAAAAAGTGCATTTTTTTATTCCGGAACCAGCGGTGATAATAAATCAGTAGTAATGTGAAACAATTTGATTTAACATTAACATTTGTTGCTGTTTTACTAATTATAAATATGAATATTAGTAAAAACCATATTACCTATGTTTGAGACTCTACATCAGAAGCACAAAGACCATGCTTGTAAGATTACAAGGTGGTAGGTCCCTCGTATGCGAGAGGCCGGCTGGGTTGGTACCATCGCGCCGTCTATTTCTGCCGCCAAGCATCAGTGTGTAAGCACTGTTGTGTTTCGGTTTGAAGGACATTGAAGCCAGTGAAATTACTGGGCATTATGAGACTTAACACCTTATGTCTCGGGGTGACGAGCGCAGTCCAGTGTCATGCAGTGCTTTGTTATTTAAAGTTCTGTGTGGCGTTGCTTATGTTTATGGGCATGCGTGGCGTTTACCATCAGGCGAGCGACCTGCTGGTCTCGTCATTCAAGCTAATAAAAAGAGAAAAAAGATTTCATGTATGTGTATGGGGGCTTACTGAATTTATATGATATTCTCCCTCCATTCAAGAGGATCCTCTGTTAGAATCCACTGGGGGATTTGTTTATATATGTTTTGTCCACGTAGGACGTAGGGGATTATTCCGACTGTATATGGGTATGTTTAGTATTGCAATAGAAAAACTAAATTTTGTTGATTTGAAGTTGCAACATGCGCAGACGAACATCAATTTAATGTCTCACGGATCTAATTTATCGTTCTGAAATATTAAAAACACATGTTGGTGGATCCAATCATTTAAAATTTACATAAATATTAAGCATATACAAATTGTTGAACTCATCAATCAAGGCCCAAGCATAAACCGCACTTAGTCATCAATATATTAATCAGTATTTCACTTTCATTATTAAATCAATTAATGTAACTGTGGGCTCGCATATTATTTTTAAATTGACAATTAATGTTGTGTTGTCCAAACAAAGTATAAATAAATAAATTAGATGATAATTATTAAATACATTGTTTGAAGCAAAACTTTTAGGGGTGAGGCGGCAGGTCCGCCCCTAACAAAATTTTCTTCAAATAATATATCTAAATGTAATGTAAACTCGTACATTTTGTAATGCGACCCCGAGACGGAAGTAGGAAGCAAGAGTACCAAAACCTCGCGCTGCCGCAGACGATGATGGATGGAGATGGAGAGCCTCATGGGTGTGAAGCAGACCTTGACCATGACCATGACCTTGTATGTAATGATAAAGTGTATTGTAAATAACTAGGTACATTAAGTAGGCCGATAAGGATCATGTTTGACTGTATGGGGCTGGCATTTTGACAAGCCACCAGCAACCACCACACCACCAGGGCTTGTAGTGGGTATACTGGCGCAGGAAGTGGTTAGGGTCCCGCTCACTCTGCAGCAGTCACTCTGTGGAGTAGGCCGCAAGGCTGGTGTCAGGTGTGCAGGTGTGCAGGTGTGCAGGTGTGCAGGTGTGCAGGTGTGCAGGTGTGCAGGTGTGCAGGTGTGTCACACCAGCTATAACCATCCCTCCTCCCTCACTCCCTCCCGGGGTGGGAGAGTATCCGTAACATTAATTTCGGCCCATATAATATCCAATATACCGCAGACCCTGCCGTTACATTACATTACATTAAAACAAGCGAAACATGAAATTGCTGAGCGCGCGAACGCAACCAACAAACATAACGTCGTACAATATGTTTAAACAGGTATATCTTTAGGTGTAATATTAGTTAAACACTGATTAATAGTTTACAGATAATGTACACACAATTCACACAAATCAACCGAATAAAATATAATAAACATTTAACATTAATCTATTGACACAATATTATGTAACGGGAAATATCCAAATACCCATAGAAAAGAAAAACAAAATAAATACAAACGATCGCTCGTCTCATAATTATATCCAACATTACACTTATACATATCACTCACTTACTCTTACACACTAAAATCACAAACTTGTTTATATTTACAAAAACGCCTTTACTTACATTTTTTACTATTTACATTGTACACAAAGCAAAATATTGAGTACAATAGGGTAGTTTCCTATATTGAATTTTATACATTATTTAATAAGCAACAGAAAATGATACGCAAAAGAAACCCTTTTATTAAAACACAATCAAAATTGGTTCAAAAATGTGCTCGCAGTTATGACTTAAAATGTTGGTATGAGGAAAAGTGGGTGCGTAGTAGGGATATCTCACTATCTCGCTTGCACGCGTGCACCATAATGAACATTTTACACAGTGACGTCAAAGTTTGCGTCGTCTGTCATTTGACAATTACCCCTTTTACAGGATTTGAATGGTTTCTAACTTACTTATTTTTGGTCCGATGTATAAAATTCTTTCTGCAATAGATTTTGTAGTAACGTAACTGATTGATTTAAATAATTTTAAAACTACAAATCTAGTCAACTACCTTATTTCATTATTGTGTTTAGTTTTGATGCAGACATTTGCAATATAGGTATTTTTAGTATATCGCGACCGATAGAAACAACATTTGTAACATACGAGAACTTTTCACAATCTAAAATTGTATTTACAGAAGAATTAGATATTTGTAATGTTGCTCTTTAGATTAACAACTGTACTGAAGGCGTGCAACTTTTCTAATAGGTATTATTTTAATATACGACATGTATTTACGATTAAACTCTCCAAAGAACTTTTTATTAGGTCCAATTTGCTGCATTACTAGATGGCACCACGTTAAATACACCAAATAAATAATAAATAGTAACCCAACTGTCACACCGTGGTCCTGACCCCACACTGGGTTAACTTGTATCGTATCAGGAACTACGAGGGACTTGCGGTCTCACAACACCAGACCCGCAACAAATATGCATGGCTCACACAAACATTTATATTAATAAACCTTAGAAGTTCAGAGTACGCGGTTTCAATGCAGTTTTCCTCAGGAACTGATGTGCCAGCACAGTCAGATCGATTTGATCTTGTGTTTTGCCACACGCGTATATCTCCCATTTACTATCGCCCTGTAATAAAAAATGTAAAAACATAGTGATTTCTTATGTTTACGCGAATATTACACATTGAAATAAATAATAAATAAATAAATACACCCAACAGTCACACACATAGTCCTGACCCCACACTAGGTAAACCCGTATCGTGGGTATCAAGAACTACGAGGGACTTGCCAACCCACAACTTGTGGATTAGACAAACATTTGTCACGGTGTGGGAATCGAACCCACGGCCTCACGCTTCGCAACCGGCTACTCGCCCACTGCGCCACGGAGGCTGTCAACATAGTTTATACGGATGTTATCGCAGTTTAATTTTATTTTAGTCCCGACGTTTCGAAAGCTTTTCAGCCTTCGTGGTCACGGGAGAGACTGAGGTGTAGGTCGTCTCGAAAAGATAATGTTACAATGGCTACCTTCATTTTAAAATTATACATTTATTTTTAATTATTTAAAAAAGTTAGTTGACACTAGTCCGATCTAATATCGTCATTCGTCACAGACATACATTAAAACAAATATCGTAAATGAAAATTGTAAAAGATAGAGCGATGCTATAGACAGTTAGTATAGGCCGGCAAACGAGCAAGTGGGTCACTTGATGGTAGCGATCTCCACCGCCCATGTACGCCCACAATACAAAAGAATTATGGCCGCGTTGCCGACCATAAAGGAAAGGGATAATAAGGGATTGGGAAGGGGAGGGGGATTTGGGCCTCCGGATATCTCACTCACCATACGAAACGCAGCAGCGAGCTGCTACTTTACGTCGGTTTTCTGTGAGACAGTGGTAACGACCCGGACGAGCCGGCCCATTCATGCTTTAGACAACATAGTCTACAGCGTGGCTCTACCGCTCGTAAAACAGGTATACCTCACCTAACTAACCTATTTGTCTCAGTAAAATCGCTAGCGACGACGTAAAATTGCATGACAAAATTTAGTTTCTCACGTATCCGCTGGAGGCGCCATTAAGTTTTCATATCTCAGTTTTTTTATTTTACGTCGTCGCTAGCTATTTTACAGACAAACTCATGGTTAGCCTGCAGAATGAATGTCACGGTACAATCCTACAGTGTCACATAATCTGGTGTCTGCATTGTAAGTAGGCAGTAGCTTACCAGCGGATTGTGTATGGGTCTCTCGTCTGCTTGTTCTGCTGGTAACTGATCGAACCTGATGGACCTGACGGCGGACTTCCTCACCACCACAGGCTCGCCATCCTTCACTATCTACAAACGAACGTTGCACTTCAAATAAACAACACCTACACACCAGGGGCCAATTCTCATAATTTTAAACGTTCAAAATATCATTCCGATCTAGTCTCAGCGTCAAGAAAGTTGCAAATGGCATTCTCTTAAACCAATAATCAACGTCAAATGTGAACATTGATCGTAATAATTTTGATTATAGAATAAAAGTTGACTGAAGCGAAAACGGTATAATGCTACTGCTAATGCTAGGTGTATTTGACGTTGATGATTGGTTTAAGAGAATGCCATTTGCAACTTTCTTGACGCTGAGACTAGATCGGAATGATATATTGAACATTTAAAATTACGAGAATTGGCCTCCTGACATCACGTACCTAACGTTCTACGTTGCCTAGACAAGTTGTGCGGTACATACAAATTGTACCACTAAGTTGCGGTCAATTGACCGTAACTCAATATTACCATCTCGCTTACTCTCAACTGGAACCTCTATCATGCTCCCTGTCTGTCAGCTGTCAAACTCCCACGTTATGTGATGCAATTTTACTTCTAAACAGCCCGTCTAGTAGTATACATTAAAGTATTTGGTTGTTGGTAGGTAATAGTTTGGTAGTGGTTGGATTGCTTGTTTGTTGTTGAACCTTGCACCTCGCACCTTGTAGTATGAATACAGACGTTTAAGTAATAAGTTGTGTTGTGTGTTTTAATTGGCACATGCTGTGGTTACTAGTTCTAGAGTTGCAATTACCTCAATTATTATATTATTATATATGCATAATTTAACAATAGTATTGTTTTACCATTGTACACTCAGTATGTAACCCTCAAATAAATAATTAAATAAATACACCCAACAATCACACACATAGTCCTGACCCCACACTAGGTTAACTTGTATCGTGGGTATCAGGAACTACGAGGGACTTCCGGTCCCACAACACCCAGACCAGAAACAAATATTTGTGGATCGCACAAACATTTGTCTCGGTGCGGAAATCGAACCCACGGCCTCTCGCTTCGAAGCCGGCTACTCGCCCGCTACTTCTGTCTGTAACATAACAGGAATAAACCCCCGAAATATATTCAATGAACCAAACACAATATACCAAGGAGTCAGAACTCCTAGACGGCTTGGGTGCCTAAGAACATTCTCGATTACATGAAATTTAAAATTAAAATTTGTTCAACCAAATTGGTCCCATAATTCATGTGCAACGATGTCACAGACAAAGGGGTCTAAATTATAACATTCTACTTTTTTGTCAAGGAAGGAATCTGGGTTTCTAGATGGTAGGTCTCTCGTATGCTCTACCAATCTGTTTGTATAGTCCTATTTGAGTCGTCAAGCAGACATGTGTCAACAATATTTTATTCCGGTCTGAAGTTACTTGTAGCCAGTGAAATTAATGGACATTATGAGACTTAACATCTCACGTCTCGGTGTGAATAGCGCAGTGTGTCATGCAGTAGGTACTGTTATTTAAAGTTCTCAGTGGTGTTTTTTATTACACTTTTTACACAAAATGGTATAAAGGTGGAAGTAGAATTGAAAAAAAAGTATATCACAACATACAAAATGATACAAAATTTGCCTCGGTGGTACAGTTGTAATGCATACGCGTTACGATTGACGTCAACGCTGAGGTCTCGGGTTCGATCCCCGGGTTGGGTAAAGTGGTATTGGGTTTTTCTATTACGAAATGCTCAGTATCAGCCCGGAGTCTGGAATATGTGCCCGGTATGGCGATAGGCTCACCCACTATCACATAAGGGACGGAATTACGTTCGGCGAAATGTGGGTGTAGTGGTTACACCTCTGTCTACCCCTTCGGGGATTACAGGCGTGCGTGCGTACGTATGTACAAAATGATTCCTCGCTAGATTAGTTTTCTAGCAAACCTATGTGTGTTGAATTATTATACTCACTTATTACGAGTATTTGAGTATTTGGAACATAAGTACCCTGCTGTACCCTGCTGTAACCCCGCGACCGCGATCTCTCCGGCGATAAATATTTCCAGTACATTTTGTATGGGATCGCGCGCAATCTTACACACTGCCGCGATCCACACAGCGATATATCGAATTGTGTTGCCAGAATGTAGAATTGGATACAAAAACTGTATAATAGATTTATGTGTTTGTTAGTAGGCTTTTTTCAGTAATCCTACCAAGGCGACTGACAGAAGGTAACGACCCCTGATTGATGGACGCTGGACAGATCGCAAGAATAGATCGCGGCTGTGTGTAGAGATCGCAGATCGCAGGATCGCGGCTTTATGCTGTGTGGCTTTGTTTAATTGTAAAAGATATTGTAAATAATTGTGGTTTTATCTTGAATAAAACTGGGGACCAAAACCCCCTTCCCCTTTAGGGTCTTAAGGTTATCGCCCGCGTAAAGTCGATTTCTCCAAAAAGCTTTGCAACACAGTTTCTTTCCTTAGGGTTTGAATTTTGAGAAATTCCTCCATATATACATTGCTACAGCACTAAGTTGCTGTGCTACGTTGTTAATAATAATGTTTCAAGAACAAATCATGTGTTGCCAACTAGATATAAAAATAACATATTTTTTTTATTCCTTTTATAAAAATCAGACAGTATCTAGTTAAAAAGTAATGTATTAAGAATTTTCAACGAATCTAATTGACTAATAATAACTCTAATTTAAACTAATATTATACTCTAATTGGTTACAGCAAAACTAAATAGCAAACTATTTAATTCTAACAAAAAATGTAGCAACACAAAATGTAATAAAACTTTGTAAAAAGCGATAGGTGATAAATAAAATAAACTCAGAAATAAATTAAAAATACATTTATTGAAATAAAAAATGACATCGGAACTCATTTGGACTGTGGAATGGAATACAATATTGACGGCAACACTAAACTCGTCAGAGAAAAAACACATACAAAGTTGCCATAATACAAAAAATAACTACCAAGTAGTAAAATAAAAACTACCGCAGAATAAATTAAAACATTTCTATAAAAAACATAAATAACAAAAAACAAATACTATAACAAGATAATAAATAAGTATTTTTTTAGCAAGATTCAACACTGGCCTGCCAATATTGCGGATGGAGTTTGGGCGGGGACGGACAAATGAGCCGAAGGAAATCAGGACAGGGGTAATGTCATTGTTCATTCCAAATAAACATTTAAGTAGCTGCCGAGTTGTTTTAAAATTGTTTACAAATTTAACAAAAAAAAAGAAATAAATTAAAAAATCCACAACCGACGCGAATGTTTCAATATGAACAAATTATTTATGCGATAATACAAAGCATTATAAATAAATAAATACAGGGATGGGATGGGTCGCCTAGACGCCTACTTTAGGATAAGTTAGTATACAAATTAAAAAGGAAACATTTACACAGAACAGCGAATACTGCACTCAGTAAAAACTCTCGCTTATACTTTGGTCGCTCGTCTACGATATCATTAAGATAAATAAATAATCACATCATGTGAGGAGAACATCAATGTTGCGTTTACTGAGCAATACGTGTAACATTACCGCCAGTATTCAACAACATCCAACTTGGTCTCTCTGCTATGCGTTGAATTTATGTATTACTAGCTTTTGCTCGCGGCTCCGCCCGCGTTAATAGACTTTTTCGAAATAAAATTGTAGCCTATAACGGTCTCCAGGGTACCATCTATCTCTACATAAAAAATCATCGAAATCGGTTCAGTCATTTAGACGTGAAAGCGTAACAAACAATTAGTTTTTTTTTATATTTCATAGATAGTATCCTATGTTACTTCTTATACCTCCAAGAATATGTGTACAAAGTTTCATGATGATCGGTTAAGTAGTTTTCGCGTGAAAGCGTAACAAACAAACTTACATTCAAAATTTATAATTTTAGTATGATTTAGTGCCAAAAATGGACCAATCACATGTACAGAAATGTAGGCATTACCATATTCTAATGCCTTAATGTTGTTCTTAAAATTCATGCATTCGTTATGAGTTGTTAAATAAGTAATTATACTGTATTTTTAGAAAATGAATTTTTTGCCAAAATGATATTAATCTACCTACATTATATGTAATTGGTTATTTTTCATGCAAATCATCCAACTTTTATTAGTAATTTCATTTTAAACAGTATTTTTTTTTATAAAGCCGTACAGTATTTACATTTGGTTAACTAGTGTGTATTGTGTACCAATGACGCTTAAACACATGCAAATTGACACTAGATGAGCGACCATTGTAAATTATACCTAAAATGACTTGAAAAAATCCTAATTAACAAATTAATACTTGAAAAAATCCTACAAACGAAATAATTTTAAAAACTAATAACACTACAATGTTTTGGTGCTTGCTTGGTAATATTGAGGTATGCGTTTTAGATTAACAACTAGACGGGCGACTACTGTGGGAGCGTTGTTTTTCTTTTTGCGTTTTTACAAACGCAAGTTTTAAAACGCTCGTTAGTCCCACTTTACGCGTTTAAAACTAAATCTTTACCAATATATTATAAAAAAATTCACAACGTTTATTCATTTGATGAAAATGTTCATCTTTGGCTTAGTCACTAATCTCGTTAGACGTATTTTATAAGTTTGGTGAGATATTATAATAAATGAAATTAATCACGATTTTTTAGTCAAAGCAAAATAATTTTTAGTTAAATATCGTTATTCCAAAAATTCTACCACCTATTAGTAGTTTTTAGTAGAATTTAAACACGAAATTATTCGTAAAATCTACTATGTTTTAAATGCGATTTCATTTTTGATTAATTTTATCACGTTATTATACGGAGCGGTTCAGATATACCTACGAAACTGTGTGGTAACCTTTCTTTAGTTGATTTATAAAACTGCCCTGTACATTAAACGATCCTGGTTTGAACCCAAACACCGCCGCAGTTCCTGGTACACAACAAATAAAGAAAACTCCCCAACCAATATCCCACAAACTACTACTAATATAGTATCATTTTAGACGTTCTTTACACGACTTCTCGAACCCTACTTACGATAAGGTATTTAACCACAAATAAAAATGTATCATGTGTGCCGACCAACTTTGCAAAAACCACAATATTATTTACATGACTTCGAAAAACATACGCCAAAGTCCCAAAAACACAGTGAGAAAGATGTCAAAGTCCTGCAGAGCTGTAGCATCGTGTATGAAGCAAGGTTTTCGATAGATATTTGGCAGATAGATAGTGGTGACCGCGATATGTGTCACCACTCACGAGTCACGCGGAATCACATCGACCCGAGCAGGCCTTCAGAGTTTCATTTTATTTTATCTATAACTATATTGAACTCTGTGATGCTTTACATACGCTTAATCCAGTTATAAACATATTTCCAACTCCTCGGTATATTTTTATTTGATTAATAGGGTAGTTTCCTATATTGAATTTTATACATTATTTATTATAAGCAACAGAAACCCTTTTATTAAAACAAAATCAAATTTGGTTCAGAAATGTGCCCGCAGTTATGACATTAAATGTTGGTATGAGGAAAAGTGGGTGCGTAGTAGGGATATCTCACTATCTCGCTTGCACGCGTGCACCATAATGAACATTTTACACAGGGACGTCAAAGTTTGCGTCGTCTGTCATTTGACAATTACCCCTTCTACAGGATTTGAATGGCTTCTAACTTATTTAATTTTGGTCCGATGTATAAAATTCTTTCTGCAATAGATTTTGAGTAACGTAACTTATTGATTTAAATAATTAAAACAATCTAGTCAACTACCCTATTTCGTTGCGGAACAAAGCATTCGCAGAGAAGTCTCTGGGAATGCTCGGTGCATTACTGCTCGGTGTCAAAATATGTGAGCCATTGTGGAACCTGGCTCACAGTAGTTACAGTGGTGTGTGTATCGTCGGAACACGACGAGTATCGAACTTCAACTCTCTTATAGTTACATCAGATATTTCGGGTTTTCTACAGCTCTATATATACACTCTGCCACAGCTTTTGGAAACTTTTTAGTAACTTTTTAGTAGTAATTTTTAGTTTAGGAACTTTAAATAAAGGAAAAGTTCTTAATTCGTCGGAATCTTTTTTTAATGTATGTTCCCCGATTACTCGGAGACGCCTGGACTGATTCGAGAAATTAATTTTTTGTTTCTACGTAAATATGAACGAAGACTTATTTCATTTGTACAAAGTGAAATACCTACAAATTATTAAACATATAATAATCATTGGAGAACACATCCTGTCCCGTATCCCTATCGCCCCACCATTGGGTCTGATCCTTCTGACTCATCTTATTGGTCAATATCTCTTCTATTTTAGAAGTAGACGGTTTCTGATTGGTCACTTTATATATGTGATCAGCTAACGCGTTCGTCAATACGTCCTTAGGCGCTATCAGGTTATCACAAGCGATATCATTGGCGGAGTTTATTGTACGTAATCGATCGGCGTTGAGTCGCGTGAAATTGGTATTTTGTATATTGGTAATGTCCCTAAAGGGCGTGTACGTCATGGGCTGCATGGGCTGCATGGGCTGCATGGGCTGCATGGGCTGCATGGGCTGCATGGGCTGCATGGGGTGCAAGGCGTTAGGTTGAGGATTAGTAAGGAGGAGTACATTGGAGGAGTGTTGTACCTTAGTGTGTTCGGTGATGGCGGCCTCGTAGTCGATGTGTTCGTATTGTTGTTCCGGCGTGTGGTCGCTGTGCAGACTTGTCGATTCTTCTAGAAGCGAGTTTTTGACTATAGACGGCGGCGAGAACATTACCGAACTGTCGCCTTCGAGGGTTTTGCTCTGTAACAAATTACCAGATCTTGTTATAAAATATGCCTGCTTTATTTATTTATTTATTTACTTTAGGTACACCAACAGCATACATATTCTACAATTTTATATACTAGACAATACTCAAGGTCTTATAGCCGATATATAAGCCCATTATAGGTATATTATTAAACGAAGATTAACTTTAAACAAGGTCCGCCACATATAGATTTTTATTCAATACTAGCTTTTGTCCACAGCTCCGCCCGTGAAGCAGTCTTGGTTAAACGGAAAACACACTTCTAAAACTGCCTCGGTGGCGCAGTTGTAATGCGTACGCGTTACGACTGAGGTCAACGCCGAGGTCTCGGGTTCGATCCCCGGGTCGGGTAAAGTGGTATTGGGTTTTTCTATTACGATATACTCAGTATCAGCCCGGAGTCTGGAATTTGTGCCCGGTATGGCAATGGGCTCGCCCCCTATTACATAAGGGACGGAAATACGCTCGGCGAAATGTGGGTGTACTGGTTACACCTCTACCTACCCGTTCGGAGATTACAGGCGTGAGTGCGTATGTATGAGTGCGTACTTCTAAAAATTATTTCACCATAAGAAAACTTACTATCCATAAGTAACACAGACTATATTTATTGTAATTTTTGACCATAGACCCTCCAGATATCAATTGTTTAATCAATCGACATCAAAATTGTATGTTATCGATAATTGCTTTAACGTAATCAATACTCTTCGTACTAATAATATAAATGCGAAAGTGAATTTGATAGATCCGGTGTTAGAATTGTGGAAAAAGTGGCTGTCATTTTGATTTTCTTGTTTTAAGGCCGCCTGCTTTAAAATCGGTTTCAGGAATGCCCCGTAGTGACAAATGATAGATCAAATTTAAAATAAAACAAAATATAAAAACCAAATGAATAAAGTGACTGCAATTTGATCATTTTAAAGCCTTTAATTTTTAAAATCGATATCTGTGGCACCCAGTAGTTGCAAATGACGGATCCGATGTAAGAATTAAAAATGTGCCTGCCATTTTAGTTGTTACTTTATCACAATCGGATCACTATACAAGTTATGCGTGGTTATCTGTACATACAAAAAAATAACAAATATACACGTCGAATTGAGACCCTTTTTCTATATTTGGTCGAAATATCGCGTAATTTACATAAAAATACGCGTTAAATGAGAATTGTCTTCTTTTAGAGCAGAGGTTCCCAAACTTTTTTCTCATATTCCACGTTCAAAATTTAGCTGGTTCCGGTGGACCAACTGCTGATACATTTCTTGAAGATTAGATCTAACTATGGACCTCCGTCGAGTCTCTCGTGGACCACTTTGGGAATTAATGTTTTAGAGTGTTAAAAATAATATATTGATACATACGGGCGTCTCGAGTATGAAGGAGACATCAGGCACGAGCGTGTGATGTTGTTGATGTTGTTGATGTTGTTGATGTTGGTGGTGTTGGTGGTGCGGAGTGCTGGTGGCGCCCCACGTGCTCGCCAGCGCCTTGCGCGCGCGCTTGTGCACCGACACTGCGCCACCACCACCACCGCCACCGCCACCACCACCGCCACCACCGCCACCACCACCATCAGCACTGCCACCAGACCGCGGCACGTTCTCCTTGCCCTGGGAATCCGAGCCGCGACGCTTTAACGATCCGATGCCTGAATCGTTCACCTAAAAACATCATCACATTACAAACTGCTACACTATTACAAACACAATAATGTATACTACTAGACAAACTGCGCGGTACAATTGACAACACAATATTACCATCTCGCTTACTCTCAACTAGAACCCTTATCCCGCTCCCTGTCTGTGAGTTATCAAACTCCCGCGTTATATGACGCAATTTTACTACTAAACAGCCCGTCTAGTAGGATACATTAACTTGCAGTATTACAATTTTCTATCCTTTCAGGCAAAGAGGCCACACTAGACCCGAAAGTAAGAACAGTGCTTTGAGTGGTAGAGCCACGCTGTAGACACTTTTGTCTACAGCATGAATGAGCCGGCTCGTGTAGGTCGTTACCACTGTCTCACAGAAAACCGACATAAAGTAGCAGCTTGACGCTGCGTTTCGTACGGTGAGTGAGATATCCGGAGGCATTGGTTTTCTGTGAGACAGTGGTAACGACCCAGACGAGCCGGCCCATTCATGCTGTTTGAATTATGACAATATAAAAACAATTGGTTTAGGAAAAAAATGTGCGATATCTTAATCTCCTGCCGTTACAAAAGTGAAAATTGTGGTTTTATTTGTCCATCCAGTACAGTATATAAATGTGACATACGTGAGTGTTGTCATGTTCAGCCGTGCAGGACAGCATGGAGTCATTGAGCTGGAGCGTTGTTTCAGTACAGTATATAAATGTGACATACGTGAGTGTTGTCATGTTCAGCCGTGCAGGACAGCATGGAGTCATTGAGCTGGAGCGTTGTTTCAGTACAGTATATAAATGTGACATACGTGAGTGTTGTCATGTTCAGCCGTGCAGGACAGCATGGAGTCATTGAGCTGGAGCGTTGTTTCAGTACAGTATATAAATGTGACATACGTGAGTGTTGTCATGTTCAGCCGTGCAGGACAGCATGGAGTCATTGAGCTGGAGCGTTGTTTCAGTACAGTATATAAATGTGACATACGTGAGTGTTGTCATGTTCAGCCGTGCAGGACAGCATGGAGTCATTGAGCTGGAGCGTTGTTTCAGTACAGTATATAAATGTGACATACGTGAGTGTTGTCATGTTCAGCCGTGCAGGACAGCATGGAGTCATTGAGCTGGAGCGTTGTTTCAGTACAGTATATAAATGTGACATACGTGAGTGTTGTCATGTTCAGCCGTGCAGGACAGCATGGAGTCATTGAGCTGGAGCGTTGTTCCAGTACAGTATATAAATGTGACATACGTGAGTGTTGTCATGTTCAGCCGTGCAGGACAGCATGGAGTCATTGAGCTGGAGCGTTGTTTCAGTACAGTATATAAATGTGACATACGTGAGTGTTGTCATGTTCAGCCGTGCAGGACAGCATGGAGTCATTGAGCTGGAGCGTTGTTTCAGTACAGTATATAAATGTGACATACGTGAGTGTTGTCATGTTCAGCCGTGCAGGACAGCATGGAGTCATTGAGCTGGAGCGTTGTTTCAGTACAGTATATAAATGTGACATACGTGAGTGTTGTCATGTTCAGCCGTGCAGGACAGCATGGAGTCATTGAGCTGGAGCGTTGTTTCAGTACAGTATATAAATGTGACATACGTGAGTGTTGTCATGTTCAGCCGTGCAGGACAGCATGGAGTCATTGAGCTGGAGCGTTGTTTCAGTACAGTATATAAATGTGACATACGTGAGTGTTGTCATGTTCAGCCGTGCAGGACAGCATGGAGTCATTGAGCTGGAGCGTTGTTTCAGTACAGTATATAAATGTGACATACGTGAGTGTTGTCATGTTCAGCCGTGCAGGACAGCATGGAGTCATTGAGCTGGAGCGTTGTTTCAGTACAGTATATAAATGTGACATACGTGAGTGTTGTCATGTTCAGCCGTGCAGGACAGCATGGAGTCATTGAGCTGGAGCGTTGTTTCAGTACAGTATATAAATGTGACATACGTGAGTGTTGTCATGTTCAGCCGTGCAGGACAGCATGGAGTCATTGAGCTGGAGCGTTGTTTCAGTACAGTATATAAATGTGACATACGTGAGTGTTGTCATGTTCAGCCGTGCAGGACAGCATGGAGTCATTGAGCTGGAGCGTTGTTCCAGTACAGTATATAAATGTGACATACGTGAGTGTTGTCATGTTCAGCCGTGCAGGACAGCATGGAGTCATTGAGCTGGAGCGTTGTTTCAGTACAGTATATAAATGTGACATACGTGAGTGTTGTCATGTTCAGCCGTGCAGGACAGCATGGAGTCATTGAGCTGGAGCGTTGTTTCAGTACAGTATATAAATGTGACATACGTGAGTGTTGTCATGTTCAGCCGTGCAGGACAGCATGGAGTCATTGAGCTGGAGCGTTGTTTCAGTACAGTATATAAATGTGACATACGTGAGTGTTGTCATGTTCAGCCGTGCAGGACAGCATGGAGTCATTGAGCTGGAGCGTTGTTTCAGTACAGTATATAAATGTGACATACGTGAGTGTTGTCATGTTCAGCCGTGCAGGACAGCATGGAGTCATTGAGCTGGAGCGTTGTTTCAGTACAGTATATAAATGTGACATACGTGAGTGTTGTCATGTTCAGCCGTGCAGGACAGCATGGAGTCATTGAGCTGGAGCGTTGTTTCAGTACAGTATATAAATGTGACATACGTGAGTGTTGTCATGTTCAGCCGTGCAGGACAGCATGGAGTCATTGAGCTGGAGCGTTGTTTCAGTACAGTATATAAATGTGACATACGTGAGTGTTGTCATGTTCAGCCGTGCAGGACAGCATGGAGTCATTGAGCTGGAGCGTTGTTTCAGTACAGTATATAAATGTGACATACGTGAGTGTTGTCATGTTCAGCCGTGCAGGACAGCATGGAGTCATTGAGCTGGAGCGTTGTTTCAGTACAGTATATAAATGTGACATACGTGAGTGTTGTCATGTTCAGCCGTGCAGGACAGCATGGAGTCATTGAGCTGGAGCGTTGTTTCAGTACAGTATATAAATGTGACATACGTGAGTGTTGTCATGTTCAGCCGTGCAGGACAGCATGGAGTCATTGAGCTGGAGCGTTGTTTCAGTACAGTATATAAATGTGACATACGTGAGTGTTGTCATGTTCAGCCGTGCAGGACAGCATGGAGTCATTGAGCTGGAGCGTTGTTTCAGTACAGTATATAAATGTGACATACGTGAGTGTTGTCATGTTCAGCCGTGCAGGACAGCATGGAGTCATTGAGCTGGAGCGTTGTTTCAGTACAGTATATAAATGTGACATACGTGAGTGTTGTCATGTTCAGCCGTGCAGGACAGCATGGAGTCATTGAGCTGGAGCGTTGTTTCAGTACAGTATATAAATGTGACATACGTGAGTGTTGTCATGTTCAGCCGTGCAGGACAGCATGGAGTCATTGAGCTGGAGCGTTGTTTCAGTACAGTATATAAATGTGACATACGTGAGTGTTGTCATGTTCAGCCGTGCAGGACAGCATGGAGTCATTGAGCTGGAGCGTTGTTTCGGAAGTCTCCTCGCGTTGGATGATCTCCGTGATGTCTGCCACCAGCAGCCCAGCACTCGACGGCGAGTACTTCAGCCCCGACTTCTTGCCGATCTCCGCCATGGCTATTTTAAACGGAGTGGGTGTTCTGAAACAAAAATTAATTATGTCCATCAAAAACAACTGTAAAAAGAGGGCAAAGTTCAGTTTCACATATTCTGGGAGGAAAAGAAGTGACATAATGTGTTTTATTCATTTTTTTGCTTTTTATCTTGCTTCATGTCGCCTACATACTGGGCAAACTACCTAATAATTCTACTCTATTTTATCTTGTGTAATTTTACTATTATGTTTTCTGCAGCTGGTCTTAAATAAAGTGCTTTTCTTTCTTTCTTCTAAATAAAAAGATGCACAGAGCTGTAGCACCTTGTATGAAGTAAGGTTTTAACAGATACATTGTGGAAAGGCCGGCACCGAAATCAAATTGATTAACATAACATACTTAATAATAAATAAATAAATACACCCAACAGTCACACACATAGTCCTGACCCCACACTAGGTTAACCTGTATCGTGGGTATCAGGAACTACGAGGGACTTGCGTTCCCACAACACCCAGACCAGAAATAAATTTTTGTGGATCACACAAACATTTGTCTCAGTGTGGGAATCGAACCCACGGCCTCTTGCTTCGTAGCCGGCTACTCGCCCGCTGCGCCACGGAGGCTGTCAACCTACTTACTTATAAACCATGACAAGCTTTTAGTTAACTTCAATTAATTTTTAACTCAATAGCTGAACAGGTTTCCTACCAACATAACTAAGAACTATGTTGATTAAAGTAACGTTAAAAAAAAAAACATTTCATTTATTCTTAACTTGTTTATGCGCTACGATACCACTGACTCGGTGGCACAGTTGTATGCGTACGCGTTACGATTAAGCTAACGCTGAGTTCTCGGGTTCGATGCCCGAGTCGGGTAAATTTTTTCTATTTTTTTTTCTATTACAAAATGCTCAGTATCAACCCGGAATCTGGAATTTGTGCCCGGTATGTAAAATGTGGGTGTACTGGTTACTGCCTCTGCCTACCCCTACAGGGATTACAGGCGTGAGTGCTACGATACCATAGACAGACAGCTATCAAACCTAAAGCCCCTCTCTTTTTGTGATGGATTAAAAACAATATACAATAGGAATGTAGTGTGATACTCACTTGGGTGTGTTGGTTTTGAGCTGGTTATGTCCGGGGGTGATGTTGTTGATGTTGTTGATGTTGTTGATGTTGTTGATGTTGTTGATGTTGTTGATGTTGGCAGGAGTAGGAGTGTGAAGTAGAGGACTCGCGCTCCATTCCTGGATAATATAAATATAAACAATTCATTATAAGTGTTTCATACAGTTTTGTCTACAGCATGAACGGGTTAGCTCGAGTTAACATTGTTTCATGAAGGTGGTGGTGGAGGTGAAGTCTCAGCTTACTGCTGCGTTTCGTATGGTGAGTCACATATCAGCCAAGTTTTGATGTTTGTAGATCGATGAGTGGTGAGTGGTGAGTGATGAGTGATGAGTGGGGAGTGGTGCGTGATGAGTGATGAGTGGGGAGTGGTGAGTGATGAGTGGTGAGTGGTGAGTGTTGCGTGGTGAGTGGTGAGTGTTGCGTGGTGAGTGTTGAGTTGAGTCGTGAATGATGAGTGGTAAGTGTTGCGTGGTGAGTGTTGAGTGTTGAGTGGTCAGTGGTGCGTGGTCATTAGTGAGTGATGAGTGATCTGTGGTGAATGATGAGTAATCAGTGATCAATTGTGAGTGATGAGTGATGAGTGGTGAGATGGTGGATATTTACCTTGTTATGTGCGTATGTTCTGAGCGGCGTGGAGTCGAGCGCGGCGGCCGCTGCTGCCGGCGAGTTGAGGAACTGCGAGGGACTGAACGGCAGAGCCTTTATAGGAGTCACGCCCGACTCTCTATACTCTAACGCTTTGCTTATCGTGTCCGACCATGCCTGCAACATTATTATGAACATGTGCTCATTATCATCAACCATCATCGCGACATTTAATGGTGAAAGAAATCTGCATACTTGACAATATTCTCCAACACCATATCATTTCAAATAAGAAACCACTATCTCACAGAAAACTAATGTAAAGAAGCAGCTTACTGTTGCGTTTAGTACGATGAGTGAAATATCTTGAGGCCCAAATACAAACATTATGAGACTTTACCATCCTACGGGTCATGGTGACGAGCGCAGTACAGTGCCATGCAGTGCTTTATAGTTGTTGGCGACACATTAATTTTATACTTCATAATTGTATAGAATTTTTAGTGTTTGCTCAAGTGTTTATTTTCTGTCACCGTGTCTTTTCCTACCTCGACACTGGCAAAATCACCGTACCCCGATGGAGCCACAATATAAAATTAGATTGGATTGGATTAGTGTTTGCTCTATTAATAGGTGGCGCCATCTAATTATAATTAATAAACGTAATTTATATTTGACTTGGTTTTATGTGCCTTCAATCCTTTTTGGGCTAAGTAAAGTGTCGTTTTCTAGAATATTGTAAAAACTAAGTTTATGGGCAGGCGTGGCGCTTACCATCAGACGAGCGACTTGTTCGTCTCGTCATTTAGACTAAAAAATAAATAATGATGTCATGTGGATACAATACATGTACTCACATTAGGCGTGGGCGTCAACGTATGGATTTTCTTCTTCCGCCTCAGTATAGGCGGAGGACTGATTGTCTCTATCTGCTTCTTCTTAGGCGATGTGTACACTGAAGGTACTACTATCTCCTTTATATCTTCTGCTTGCACTGAATATGTTACTGGAATTCGAATTATAAACGTTATCACAATCCCACTCTCCACTCGGCCTAGTATGTAACTTATGAGACATCTAGTGTGCGATCGAGAAAACTATTCACAAATATATCGGGTAAAAATGTTTTTCGAAAAAATTACGCCATGTTAGGGGCGGTAAACAAAATACCAGAGTAAAATATGTTATTTTCCTTACTTTTCTAATAACGAGATTTATATGCAGTCAAGCTTCAATAGATATATCTATCTATCTATGAAAAAGACCTCTGGATATCTTTATATTATAATATAGAGATAGCCAGAGGTATTTTTCACGACAAAACGAGTAGTCAAAATGTTCTCACAGCGTGCATACTTGACAGGTCATAGCTGGGTTATGTGGACCGATTTGGATCATTATTTTTTTCATTCCAATCAGTATAACTCAAAAGTTGGTCTTATTATCATTTCAAGAAGAAAATCCACGAGGATGAGGACTCGAACTGCATCATTTATGCATCAATTTTGATAATTCTTTCACTAAAAATAATGAAATATAAACTACATATTTAGGACAAATTATCCCGACACAAAAAAAAAACAAAATAATAAATATAAAAATAAACAATTCAGAGCCTAATTCTACCTATAATTAGCCATCACATTGAAATACCACCGACTCAGCATTACTATCGATTTAGTTTTTTAATTTGTCTGGTATTCTTTTTAATTCTAGTTACCTTCGTGGTGGTGTACAATTATAGTATTACTTACCGGTGTCCTGATTTCCCTCACTAGTGGAAGCTTGTGATAAATAATTCTTCAACGGTGAATTTGACGGCAACGCGTCTATATTCACAAACCTGACAACAAAAACATAGTTATGTTATTTTTTTATAGGTGCCACCGCCTATGTACACCTAAAATATCAGAAGAATCACGGACGCGTTGCCGACCTTAAAGGGAATAGATAATTAAGGGTTGAGAATGGGAGGGCGCATTTGGGCCTCCAGATATCTCATTCACTGTACAAAATGAAACAACACTTTGCTAGTTAACGTCGGTTTTCTATAAGACAGTGGTAGCAACCCGGTCGAGCAGATACATTCACAAGTGTAAACAAAACTGTGTAAAGCGTGGGTCTATCACTAACAATAATATATTTTAATACTCTTAGGCTTGACTGCCTCGGTGGCGCAGTTGTAATGCGTACGCATTACGATTCAGGTCAACGCTGAGGTCTCGAGTTCGATCCCCGGGTCGGGTAAAGTGGTATTGGATTTTTCTATTACGGAATGCTCAGTATCAGCCCGGAGTCTGGAATTTGTGTCCGGTATGGCGATAGGCTCGCCCCCTATCACATCGTGGGACGGAAATACGCTCAGCGAAATGTGGGTGTACTCGTTACACCTCTGCCTACCCCTTCGGGAATTACCGGCGTGAGTGCGTATGTAGGCTTGATTAGTAGTATAAATTTGTTTTTTCTATGCTTCCTTTGTCATGGTAATGGTATCTGATAAACTAAGGTTGAATTAGAAATACCAAAGATTCAAGAGCCAAGTCGCTTTATATAGGAATTCCTTTCGTTTAAGGTCTGTAATAGGGAGTTGACTAGATTTTTTTAATTATTTAAATCAATAACTTACGATACTTAGAATCTATTGCAGAAAGAATTTTATAAATCGGACAAAAAATAAATACTTATTTATTTATAGAAGCCATTCAAATCCTGTAGAAGGAGTAATTGTCAAATGACAGACGACACAAACTTTGACGTCACTGTGTAAAATGTTCATTATGGTGCACGCGTGCAAGCGAGATAGTGAGATATCCCTACTACGCACCCACTTTTCCTCATACCAACATTTAAAGTCATAACTGCGAGCACATTTCTGAACCAATTTTGATTGTGTTTTAATAAAAGGGTTTCTTTTGCGTACCATTTGCCGTTGCTAAATAAAATAATGTATAAAATTCAATATAGAAAACTACCCTATTATCATGAATAGTATATATACTAACTTAAATGGCGAGTCAACGATCTCAACATCAGCAGCGACGAGTCCACACCTGGTGGTTGTGGGTGAGCTGTGGGTGGTGTGGGCGGTGGTGGTGGTGGTTGTTTGTAGTTGCAGGTTGTTGAGTTGTGTCTTCAGCACTTGTCTGCAGTGTAACACTTGCTTGGACGGTTGGCTCGTACTGGACGAGTTGCTTTGTGTCGACTCGTTGAATGGATCCGACCAGTTCTGCTGTTGACCAAATAATAATATCTGGTGAACAAATACATACATACATACTGCCAGTCATGCTGGTGAGTGTTATATTATCCTGGCACACGGTACAGGGATTTTGTCTACGCTTTACATTAGCTTCATACGTATGTTGGTATGTAACGGAATCTTTGAACATGATTTTGACCCCCTTCAAAACGTCGGTTGAACTCGAAATCTGGCATACTTATTAAGGACCGGTGACAATTCAATATTTTCAATTAAAAATAGTTTAAAAAAACTAAAAAAATACGTTTTTATAGAAAATCCAATCCAATCCACGCTTTTTTTACAATAAAATCATTTTTCTTACACTATTTTATTTTATTTTCTATTTTTTTGTTGGATTTTCTATAAAAGCGTATTTTTTAGTTTTTTTAAACTATTATTTATTTTTATAAGAGAGGGCAACGGGCAAGATATTCATCTGAAGGTAAGTGATCACCACCGCCCATGAACACCGACAATACCAGAGAAATGATCGGTACGTTGCCGGCCTTGGAGGAAAAAATAGGCTCTTTTCTTGCACGGGACCTGATGTTAAGTTAAACGTCCGGATGCCCAAAAATAGAAACAACGTCACACATCTACATTACAGAGCACTGCGTGGTACTAAACTGCGCTAGTCATCCCGACATATGTGATGTCAAGTCTCATAATGCCCAGTAATTTCATTGGCTTCAGTGTCTTATCAAACCGAAACACAACACTGCTGTTTGACGATAGAAATAGACAAAGCGGTGGTACCATCCAGACGGCATCTTGGCATCCCTCGACGGTCGGAAGTTACTGGATACTCGCCCCAATGCGTCACTATATTTAGTTTTTTATCATAATATGTACAGTGATCGATATCCAATCAAATTATCCCAGTTTTGAAGAAATCGATATCGGTATTCAAGCTCCGTTTGAAGGTTAATTTATTAACTACGGATATTTTATTAAGAAAGCCCCAACCAAAAGTTATTTAACGCCGATTTTTCGTCTGAGCAAACATTATCCATCAAATGAAATACAAGACTGTTGTTTTTTTTTTTAAGATGTACTAAAAAGAGTTTATAAATAAATAATACTCCAAATATAAATTTACCAACCTGTCAAATTATATTAGCTGTATAATGTCTATTATGATCTGACTGATCAAATTTATTCAGACATTGAAAAATCGACCCTCAACGATATAATGTAAACGCCACTACTTGTATAATGAGTGTAAATAAAAGTGTGTCCACACTTCCGTGACATTTTGCCGCATACGGACAGGTGTCGTAACTGTCACACTGATATGTCACGGCGAAATGTTACAAAGCCTCAGAGTAGATGGCTCCATCATATAAAGTCGTAACATTTGACAACCGTCGACACTTGGTTGTTTTGTCACAGTCACGGTTATCGGTGCGGCGAAATGTCACAAGTGGAGACGCACTTTAATATGTCAAGTTATTACTACGTAGAATGCATCATATTTTTTAACGGCCGATTTTAATAATCGATATAAATCCGTATTGAGATGAAGGTGTCTCGTACTACACACGGGAGAATATAACATAATCATCATTTAGGAAGTCGCGAAGAGGTTAGGAGCGAAAATGGGTGATCACTCATTAACGTACGATGCAATGACGAAACTTGGCGAACCGTTGCGGGTTGTGGGGTCAGACGGCGAGGCGGGTCACTCTATACGTACCAGAAGGCAGACTCTGGCATAAAGCCGAGATAACGCCAGACAGAAAGAAATCATCAAAAATGTAATCGCATCAAGAGATTTCTGTTATATTTTTATGGCATAATTAGAATTGACACCTTGTGTCTGGGGCTGACGAGCGCAGTCCAGTGTCACCCAGTGATTTGTAACTAGTTCTGTGTGGCGTTGCTTCTGTTTATGAGCAGGCGTTTTACCATCAGGCGAGCGACCTGCTCGTCCCGACATTCAAAAAAATTGATAGTGGTTGTTTTTTTTAGTTTCATTGGTTTATATCCGGGAGGGACGAGAATATTCGAATTGAAATTGTTTATTAAAATCGGCCGTAAAATGTTAATAGATGATGATGATGATATGGAGTACAAGTCACAAAGCAACATGGCGGCGATTTGCAAAAAAAAAACCAAAAACGTGGGTTATGTCACTTGGTTCTTTTGTTATAACAAAAACAAGTTGTTTATGATATTAGTAGTATTTAGGTATCTCGTATGCCCTAGTCAGTTTGCTTGACACCGCTTTGTCTATTTCTGCTGCCAAGCACCGGATAGTATAAGGATTATTTTGGTTAAAGATTAATTGTAAACAAACTTTGCCTCATATTATAAAAAGGCTGTAATCAAAATATATTTTTAACATACGTTGAACGCACTTATTATTATATAGATAGATATTTCAGTAACAAAACTATATTTACATATACAGAAAGCCTCCGACCCTCCGAGCCTACAATTGAGGCCAACGCTGAGGTCTTGGGTTCGATCCCCGGGTCGGGTAAAGTGGTATTGGGTTTTTCTATTACGAAATGCTCAGTATCAGCCCGGAGCCTGGAATTGTACCCGGTATGGCGATAGGCTTGCCCCCTATCACATCATGGGACGGAGATACGCTCGGCGAAACGTGGGTGTACTGGTTACACCTCAGCCTACCTTCCTTCGGGGATAACAGGCGTGAGTGCGTATGTATTAAGATTCTATAGTCAAATCAAACCTATATCGATTTGTTTACTTCCGTGACACAAGTGACAAAACCACATAACCCGAAAATAAGAAAAAAGAAACACAAAAGCGAAGCTCACATCGTTGTATGCGACAGTGACTTTGTCAGTTTGTTCGGTGAAGGCGTTATTTAGAGTCGGCTCGCTATATAGAGCGCGCGGCTTTACCCGCTTGCGTCGGAGGGACTCGAAGCTGTCGAGGAGGTCCGGCTCGTATTTACGTCGCATTGTTGAGTTCCAGTGGTTCTTTATCGCATTGTCTGTCCTGAAATGAAAAGTAAAGTATGTTCATTAAAACATATATACAGTATGTAACAAAAACCCTGTCGGCCCTTTTAGCCTCGTGAAGATAACACATATAGACGTATATACCTACAGCTCAATAAAAATAGTTAAATAAAAAAATAAACAGAACCGAGATATTATCCTTACACTACACAGGTAACTTAGAAAATGAACATAATTATAAAATGTTATTTACATCTGAATGTGTGTGTGTATTGACGAAGCGAAGGGAGCGCGGTACGTTTGTTGTACGTGGACGCCGCAACTTGCTATCTCGCTCTGGCTCCAAGTCATCGCTTTTGCAGAGGTAATCAATCGAAATACGGTTTACAAACAATAAATGAATTCAAGTTTAAAAAATAAATATGATTATTTTTATAGTTTCATTTTCGTATGCAAGTTATTTCATAATGTTTGGATATCGATTCTGATATCACAGTTAAAACGCCCTACAGGGTTTTTGTTACATATTGTGTATATGCCATCGCGGACTCTTCTGTAGATCTAATGGAATATCCCACCATACATTGTTTTATTCTATCTCAAAGTGATTAGGCAGCGTTTTCGATGAAAGGCGGCTTGACTTCTTCCGACAGCAATTATCGTTACTTATATTTCAACCAATTTACACAAAACCTTGACAAATTATATACCTAAACCTTCCTCATTATCACTATCTATTGGAGAAAAGCGCATGAAAATTCGTTCAGTAGTTTTTGAGTTAATCGTGAACAGATTGACAAACAGACGCGCCGGAGGACTTTGTTTTATAATAATAAGTAGTATGCTATAAAAATCGAATAGTACAAACCTGCCGGGTAATAGCTTGGCGATCTTGGCCCACTGGTTGCCGAGCTGTTTGTGTGCTTGATATATAACTCTGTCTTCATGCTCTGTCCATGCAGTCTTCTTTATTGAAGGGTTCAGGTGATTGTGCCACCTTTCCCTGCAATACAAACATACATACATACATACAGTATACATATATATATACACGGTGTATGGGAACGCTTCCGAAGACGAAACGGTCATAAACACTACCGTTACATGAACGAAAACCGCTATTCCATTGCTGTTTACTTGCCATTTTGGAAACGTAAGCGGCAATGTAAAACGCACTAGTGTTAAAGTCCGAGTCAATGACCCGCACGCATTACCGCAATATAATACTTAGTAGGCATATCGCGCTGCTGATTCCGAGCGTGGACTGTTCTTTCTATTGGCTTTACATTACGATATTAAGAAATATAAGATTTTAAATATTAATTGAATGAAACATCGCTATACTTATCAGTCCAAATAAGTCACTGCGTGAAAACTAAAAACAACGGGTAATCACAATTTGACTCGATGAATCATATAGTTGCCGTAGGTGAAGTCGTGGGTACGGCTCTAATTGCACCTCCGCCTACCCCTTTGAGCATACAGGTGTGAGCTTATGTTGTTATGAATGATATACAACGTGTTACAGAAGCGTGTGGTAATATTTAAAAGTCGTTACATACACCTGACAGTGAGTGTTTATGTACCAGATTTTATTAAAATCTAGACATCCTAAAACTTCAAACTAATTTTAATCACTCTTTTATATAATTATGATCGATAAGGTCGATCATATCCCCATAAGTGAAGTGTGTGAGCGAGACTAATGGCCGTTCCCAATATTAATCTTCAATTTCACGATAGGTAGCTATCGTCAAACATCCGTATTGTTCTATCTACTGCTTGGAATCGTCCCTATTTTTTAGATATGCACGTCGGATACTATGATAGCAACAGATAGGCAGTATATCTGGGCCCTCTTGTGCGTTATTTTCATACAAGCTGAGAAAGAGGAACTATTGTTTAATTTATGTTAGAAAATATGAAGATATGATTTAGATTAGAAATACAAGTTTTAATTTAACATTTATCAATAATTCTTATTTTTTACCCACTGTAAATGAAATAATAATAACGAGAAATACTTAATGCAAAACACAATTTAATAACGAAACGTTTTACTGTCAATACATTACGGCTCTGAATACAAGTCCTATGAACAAAAATCCCAAGCGAATTTGGGGGATTTTACTGAAGTCGGGAATTATTTTGTTCGCATTAACAAATATTTAAATGTCTCTTGCACTTAAATTAATTATCAAAACGGTGCATTATTTTTATTTATGGGTATTTTAGAATTTTTTTATATTTTCTTTTAGATTTTTACATAATTTATTTAGTTTTTTGTATTGCAGTGCAAGTGCCATGTAATACTCATGGCTATTTCTTCAAAATGCGTTATTTATTTCGTTTTTTTACAACCGAGGATATCTGTTTATCGGTCAAAATCTACCGATAAAGAAAAAACTAAATAACTTTATCGACAGATAGCTCATAAAAATATTGGGACGCTTAAACTGTCATTTTCATAGTGTTGTATATCTGTAGTCAGCTATCAGTCCTCTCATCGGTAGACAGCAATGAAGAATAGGATTACCTATCATTAGTAAGTTTATTGGGACGGTAAAACGGAAAATAGATAAAATTTTCTATCGCCGGTATAGCAAAACTAGAGACAGACAGAATATAGGGAACGGCCATTACAATGCTGGAATGAGACAAAAGCTAACCTGTTTATCATGAAATTTGTGTTGTCCAAAGTTGCACGGCGAATATGTTACTCATTCGATAGAAAAGAAAATGCTTACTTTATGTTCTAGCAATGCAATCAGATTTGGTACTACTCGTACTTGTGAAATACTTATATCGTCCACTATACGTTACTTAAATTTGACCACTCCTTTCTGTAACACGTTGTATAACATTTTACTAGCCCTGTATTATACACGTCCCACTGCTGGGCACGGGCCTCCTGTACTGAATGAAAGGGGTTAGACCTTAGTCCTTATCTGTATAACTAGCTGCATTTAAATCCTGTAATAATATTACCTGCATTGTTTCCCTATCCTCCCCTTCAGCTGCCTCGCAATGAGCGTCCATTTCTTAGGCCCGTACTTTGCGACCAGCTCGACGACCTTCTCGTCTTCCTGTGAACAATACAAAATCAACATTAAAGCTATGTTAATAAAGTTTAATATTCCGTATTCTACTGATCCTGTGTGTTCATACTGCAGAAGTCGTTTAGTTAATGCGACGGGCATGCGCGGCCTGCCCTAATGACTACTCATTTATGTATTTAATATCAACTAGTACAGAGTTGCTTCGCCTGGAATTAAAGTCCTGCCGGCTTAGAATATGCAACACGACATATCTCCAAAGACTTTAATACCATAGACGGGCTGTTCAGAAGTAAAATTGTGTTGCATACGTGGCCGGCGAGGCGGGAATGACGTCTAAGGCGTGGGAGGGAGAGGAGTTGAGAGTAAGCGAGATGGCAATATTGAGACGGCTGTTTTGTTTGGTATTAGTTTTCATTCACAATAAATGATTTTCCTAATCGAAACCAAGAAATAATGTAGTTACTTCCGTATAATAACTTCAAATTGAAGCAATAATATATGCACGTAAATAATGACAATGTTTTATGGGTCATGACAAACAATTTCGTGTTAGTTTATCAAATTTAACGTTCGCAGCTATTCAAACAACAACAACAACTGCTCTTGTCGCTCTTTCGCGAGCGACTTAAATGATTTGCGGTCAAATGACCGTAACTAAGTGCGCAATTTCTTTGTATCGGACAGCTTGTCTAGTAGTATACATTAAAGTCTTTGCATATCTCGCGCGCGAGAGAGATAACTATCAACAATAAATGTCTCGGGTAAAAGTGTCAACATTCGATAAAATTATGTCGTCACGTTAATGTTCGGTGTAAACGCGCACCAAACACTTTGCTTCCACCTTCATCATACGGACTGCCAAGTTGTGGAACAAGTTGCCGGAGTCTTTGTTCCCCGATAAATATAATCTGGTTGTTTTCAAGTCGCGAGTGAATCGTCTTTTGCTAGGCAAGCGTGCTTCATCTTAGGCCACATCATCGCTTACCATTAGGCGTGATAGTGGCCAAACGCGAGTCTACTACGTATAAAAAAAATAGTTTTGTCTACAGCATGAAATGCCCGACTCGACCGGGTTGTTACCACTGTTTCACAGTAAACCAATGTGAAGTACTAACTTACTGATGCGTTTCGTGCGGTGAGCGAGATACACGGAGGTACAAATAATCCCAATCTCATAATTATCCTTTTCCTTTTTGTCGGTCCTTGCTATAAAAAAAACATCCTCAAAAAACTAATTCTTACACCCTTACTTGTCGATTTCTATGCTAATGCAAAGTCAATAACAACCGATCGGAATTGTTTCACAGGAATTAAGGCAATTGCTTTTGTTAACCTGTCACCGTAAGGCACGATTTAAAACATCACGCTCCGTGTTACATATAGAAAACCTAATATTTTATGTTATAAATGGACTAAGCTCAATTGACCGGCAAAAAACCAAACAACACAAAAAGAATGAAACATGTAATCTCGGAGCGTGCGAAAATACGTTAGACTACAAGGTGAACCAGTTGTACAACTTGTACGAGGATATACGATCAGCTGTGTGGGTGTTGCAGTGTGACGTCATTAATTAAAGGAATTTTGATGAGCATTATGCCTGCGCCAGGAAAGCAAATTCTTTTGAGTGTCATTTCCTATCGGAGGTCGATTATACAATTATAGACTATATTGGAAGTTGTTGTATAGGATAATGATCTTGCGCTCGCGTTTAACCATTGGGGTTCATTTTTAATCCTCGATAACGTCCTGCGGCCGGGCCTTCTCCAAAATTAAAATAGTTAATTATTTTTGTTTCCCATTATGTGCCCACCGTAGTCCATACATACGCACTCACGCCTGTAATCCCTGAAGAGGTAGCCAGTACACCTAAATTTCGCCGGGCGTATCTTCGTCCCATGATGTGTTAGGAGACGAACCTATCGCCCGTATTCCAATTTCGTTATTGGTATGGTCCTAAGCATTTGTGTTGACTTCCCCATTCTCTCCAGCACAGTAGCGTTCGTGTCTCGTTATATTTGGGATATTTTGAATATGTGCCTCTACAGAATACACCTACGTCAAAAGAAAGCAACGCTAAAAACAAAGTTAAAATGTGTTTTATTCTTGTTTTCGTCGTTGGAAGCCGACTTGAGCACTTGTACTCGTCTGCTGCGGTCTGCGACTTTTTTTTTATTAGCTTGAATGACGAGACGAGCAGGTCGCTCGCCTGATCGTAAGCGCCACGCCTGTTCATAAACAGAAGCAACGCCACACAGAAATTTAAATAACAAAGCACTGCATGACACTGGACTGCGCTCGTCACCCCGTGACATAAGGTGTTAAGACTCATAATGCCCAGTAATTTCACTGGCTTCAATGTCCTTCAAACCGGAACACAACAGTGCTTACACACTGTTGCTTGGCGGCAGAAATAGACGGCGCGGTGGTACCAACCCAGCCGGCCTCTCGCATACGAGGGACCTTTCACCTTGTATACCTGGTGGTGTGGACCTGCACTACACACTCTATGACATGACACTGTGAGTTCATACTCGTATATGGGTTGACTACGACCTAAACCACTGCAGACTGTAGGGAATCAACTGACATAATGTTGTTTGTTATAACTTATCGCCCGACCGGAACAAATACTTGCGGTAGATAATATTTTACTAACATTACATTTAGTTACATATATAACATCATACCTGTTACTTGGAAGAGGTCGGCAGAAACGTAACTAGTGAACCCTCCGGTCCCAATACGTTAAAGGGAGCGAGTCTATCGCCATATTGGGCACAAATTCACAAACGAACCCTTGCACCTCAGTGCGCAAATACAACTCACAATTAGCCGGTTTTTAGGGTCTGTAGCCAAATGGCAAAAATGGAACCCTCTTAGAATAACTACGAAACACATTTTGCCTATGTACAAATTACAAATATTTTTAGGAGAATACATTTTAGCTGACAATTGTTTTGCGTTTGTGTGCGTGATGTTGCAAGTAAACCATGTTTTTTTTTGTTTTAGTTTTTTTTATTAGATTGAATGACGAGACGAGCAGGTCGCTCGCCTGATGGTAAGCGCCACGCCAGCTCATAAACAGAAGCAACGCCACACAGAACTTTAAATAAAGCACTGCATTACACTGGACTGCCTGGATGTTGCCTCGCTATCCGTCTTTTATCGTCTGTATCACGGTGAATGCTCTGAAGAATTGTTTGACTTTATTCCTTCCTCACCTTTCCTTAACAGAACCACGCGGGCTGGCTTGCGAAACCATAGCTTTGTGGTCTCTTCCATCTCGGCTCGGACCAAAAGGTGCGCAAAATCTTACTTCTGTCGGACCATAAAGCTGTGGAATAGTTTGCCGGCGCACGTGTTTCCTCCTTCCTATAACTTGGGATCCTTTCAACGGAGTGTGAAGAAGCAACTAAGCAGGCCGGCATAATTCTACCGATCTGCGATAGATTCAATGCCTATCGTTGGTCGACAGTATTCATGGATTGCGCTACACTTACCATCAGGTGTAGCGTAGTCACTTTGCCGAGCCAAGATAAAAAAAACATCAATCCCACTTAGCGAATTTTCAGCTTTGGATTGTGAGTATGCGTTGTTTGGATATTTTAATCTAAACCCATTTTGAAGACGTAAACGTGAATAGTATGTGTGTACTGCGTATTTTGCTCTTGTTTAACTATATCTACGTTTATCTTGTCTACGGAACCTTTTGCTGTGCGTGGTCCGTCTCGCACTTGACCGGTTTTTTTATAAGATGACTGGATCTCATCGCGCATCGGTTTCACAAGCATATTACCACTAATTGCTGTTGAACTATTTTAAATCGTGCCTCAATAATCGACTAAAAAGCATTTTTTGTACTGACATGATTTCCTTTTAATTAGACACGCAACGTTTGGTAGGTATTTATGATGTAAACAAGTCGAACATTAGTTTAATAAAAAAAACTAAACCCCGACTAAGGAACAAATTATAATTCTTGACATGATATTTTATTTTTCTTATTATTGGATTATTGGTATTGGGTTTTTCTATTACGAAATGCTCAGTATCAGCCCGGAGTCTGGAATTTGTGCCGGTATAGCGATAGGCTCGCCCCCTATCACATCGTGGGACGGAGATACGCTCGGCGAAATGTGGGTGTACTGGTTACACCTCTGCCTACCCCTTCGGGGATTACAGGCGTGATTGCGTATGTATGTCTTATTATTGGAATATTTTTTGTAACCGACAAGTCTGTGAATGTTAACATATAAAAAATAAATAGTTAACGATTCAACAACATAGGACAAGCCATATTTCATTGACAATAATGATAATAAAAAAATACCCTATAACCAATGCACATTAACGACGAATCAATCCACTAGAAGCGACGCTAGAGTGGAACATACATAAGGTTCCAAATCATTGCTCCTCCTTACTTCGCCGTAGTCGGGCAAAAAATCATTAATTTCATCCGTATCGATTATCTATATCCGAATAATTTAATAGGATGTTTTTAAGACTGTTCGATCATCGATGTTTTTTTGAAGGAAGTTATCAATTGGCGCCTTGTGCGTTAAAATAAATGGCTATTGTAAAATTGGTAATCATCGTGATAGTCTTTGTGGCTCATTGAGCGAGCGTAGGTTTTGTAAACAAGAGGTTGCGAGTTCGATTCTCAAACTGAGACAAATGTTTGTATGAGCCACAAACATTAGTTTCGGGTCTGGGTATTGTCACGGATTCAAATTTGGCCCTTGGGCACACAACTCTGACTTTTCGGAGTTATGTGTGATAAGTATTCATTGTTGATTAAAGCTCGCTTTAACGGTGAAGGAAACATGTATGCCTGACATTTATCAAAAACAACTACGAAGGGATGTGAAATCTACCAACCCGCCTAAACCCTTTATTAGTGGAGGACCCAACAGTGACACAGAATATAATGCACAACTCATATAAAGTTGCTTCTCTGCTCACCCATTGATGGTACAAGCGTCTTTATTGTAAACCAATCCAATAATAGTTAAAGACATGTGGCGTCATTTAGTATACTAATATTTTTATAAGCTTATACAATATCGTGTGTTTTTTGCGTCCATCTAGATTCATTCATGACATCATTCATTATCTAATTTAATAAGTGTTTGTGAGACCACAAGTCAGTCCGTCTGGAATTATATTGGGGCCTTTTTAGGCTTCCTCTGATATGCCAAATTATATGATCCATTTAACATTGATTATTCGAGAGACCCGCATAGATCTCTCTATTTTTATAGCAGTGGCTTGCAAACGAGCAAGTGGCTCACCTGATGGTAACGATCTCCACCGCTTATCTCTATCTAGTCGGGTACTCTATGCTGATAAACGAATGAGGCAATGCCGAAACTTGGTTCCCGTTGTGGTTTGTGGGTTTCAGACGGCGGGTCACCCCATATAATACCAATTACTGTCTTTATGAGTGGTAGAGCCACGCTGTAGACAATTCTGTCTACAGCATGAATGTGCAGGCTCGTCCGGGTCGTTACCACTGTCTCACAGAAAACCGACGTAAAGTAGCAGCTTGCTGCTGCGTTTCGTACGGTGAGTGAGATATCCGGAGGCCCAAATACCCCTCCCCTTCCCAATCCCTTAGTATCCCTTTCCTTTAGGGTCGGCAACGCGCCCATGATAATTTTAGTATTGTGGGCGTACATGGGCAGTGGAGATCACTTACCATCAGGTGACCACCTGCTCGTTTGCCGGCCTATACTAAAAAAAACACGATGAAAGGCGGATCCTGGTATTAAGCCGAGATAACACCAGACAGAAAGAAAGATGTGAACATTCAGCGCGACCCGCAGTATAAAAGCAATGCGCACCACGATGACGTCAGTGTCTACGTACACTTTTCTTTCACCTTCCCTTATCCCACTCGCAGTAGGGTCGGCGAAACATTATTTTTAACATATGTTACAGAATGATTTGGCTTGTACTCTAAGGGGAAATGTAAATACACTAAATATAACAAATTGTGACGTGTAATAATATAATTGTGAATTGTGACAAAAAATCAAGATTACAAAACTAGGTGGTAGGTCCCTCGTATGCAAGGCCGTCTGGGTTGGTACCACCGCTTTGTCTATTCCTACCAACAGCAGTGTGTAAGCACTGTTATGTTTCGGTTTGAAGGACATTGAAACCAGTGAAATTACTGAACATTATGAGATTTAATATCTTATGGAAATAAAATAAATTTTGGTTGGTTTCTAAACAGATTGAAATGCATGTCATATATTTTGTTAGTGGTATTTATCCGTGATCTGTATACCGTATCCATAACGCATTTTTTTCCAATGGATTTGTGCTGTTAGCCTATATTGCTTTTACACCTTCACCTGACAATAAAGCCGGCGCTTATGGCGCTCTAGCCAGAAATATGTATAGTGTATTTAGTAGCGATTAAGCACAGAGGCGCCTTTTAGAAGGCTCAGACCTCAGCTTGAGCAATCGCTGGGGAGTATAGTTTAGGGCCGCCCATAACGCATATGTACATAAGTAATATAACATTAAGTAAACATTCGCACAGTCCCGACGCACGTGGCGACTGCCGACTGACAAATACACAAAAAAAAACATCTGACCGAGTCAAGGACGATAATATGTCACAACTCACACAGCACTCAGCAGGCTGCGTTAGGGTTGTCGCGAATCAACACACAACTTCACCTGTGTTAAAATATCTGTTGTCTAAATATAATAGGTTACTAGTTCTAGAGTTGCAATCACCTCAATTATTATAAATATGTATAATTTAACAATAATATTATTTTACCATTGTACACTCAGTATGTAACCCTCAAATAAATAAATAATAATTTGGTGCATTGGATATACGAGTACATACTATGGAGGTTTATACGCGCGAGACAGAATTAAAATAGACATATTTTTTGTCTCCTTTCTCCGTGCATCATCCCAGATCATTTGGAGTCAGCCCAATGATTATATTTTTTGCTCAACCAATTTTATTTACATAAACCTTCATTTCAGCCATATTTTAAGTAATTACTAAAAACCACATCCAAATTTGTTGCATTGTGGAGATTAGCGTGGACCAACACACAGGCGAAACAGTCAATATCAGTTTATCATACTAATATTATAAATGTGAATGTAAGTTAGTTTGTTACGCTTTCACTCGAAAACTACTTAACCGATCATCATAAAACTTTGTACACATATTCTTGGACGTATAAGAAGTAATATCTATTTGTTTGTTACGCTTTCACGCCTAAATCACTGAAGCGATTTTGATGAGTTTTGATGTAGAGATAGATGGGATCCTGGAGACGTTTATAGGCTACGTTTTATTTCGGAAATGTCTATTCACGCGGGCGGAGGCGCGAGCAAAAGCTAGTATGGCATAGAAGAAATTCATTCAACTCCACCACATGTAGAAGGCAGAAGCTACTTTACAAATAGCACAAGCAAGATGAATCTAAAGAGACTACAATTGATTAGATCTAGCCCCCGTGGCGCAGTCGATGTTTAGCCGGCTGTGAAGCGAGAGGCCTTGGATTCGATTCCCATACCGAGACAAATGTTTGTGTAATCCACAATATAATATTTGTTTCGGGTCTGGTTGTTGTGGGTTGGCAAGTCCCTCCTAGTTCCTGATATCTACGATACAGGTTAACCTAGTGTGGGGTCAGGACTATATGTGTGACATGTGGGTGTATTTGTTTTTATTTTTATGTGATTAGATGCAATGTTTGTTTACACTATCTGAAACTTCTATTGACAAAGACAGTAAATGCAATTGTGATGAAAATAAAACATAACACCATCTGTGTATACTGTGTTATTTTGCATTGATCAGCGATCCAACTTAACCGTACAAGAGATTATCATGATAAATATTTACACATAAGCATGATAAAATATACGTACAGTATGGTAATTCAAATACTGTTTGACAACCCTGTAGTAGATGTATATTTGATAACACGTTTTTACTACAAGGAATTTAGTGCTTGAATGTTGTATTTAAAACTCTGTGTTTTAGTGCAGCTGAATAAGGTACATTTTATATAATACATATTTTAATAAAAATAATTTTATTTGTACCCGATATGACATCAGACTCGCCCTTATCACATAATAGTAAGGTAAACTGGTAGGTGCTTCGTATGCGAGAGAACGTCTGGGTTGGTACCACATATTTATACAAACAAAAAAAAAACAAAATATATACGCGTCGAATTGAGAGCCTTCTGTTTTCTTTTCTTCGGTTAAAAAATATAAATAACTGTATAAACCTTTTGGGTGCTTTTTCCAATTGGCGCTATCGCTCAGTCTCAAAACATAGTCTTGGAATATTCACCAGACATATTACATAACAAAATATTTCAATAGCTCAATGGCACTAAATAACATAAAAAAAAATATTTAAGTGTCCACCAGCGATGACTGATCGCTAAAGGGTAAAGGAATCCCCCAATGGAGGCAGTATAAGTGGTGGGCGTCGAAAATAACCACCAAAAGCAGTAGGTGTATACAGCATCCAGGGTGTTTCATACTTTTGTCAAATTCTACTCGCAAAAGTGGAGGGGGCGGGGGTTTTGAACTCTATACGAAACTATTTTATGGAGCGGACTAAATAATCATAAATAAATAATAGTAAAAGTATTCCGGAAAAAACCATACACGCGGGCGGAGCCGCGGGCAAAACCCGACAATCACACACATAGTCCTGCCCCACAGCTAGGTTAACCTGTATCGTGGGTAAAACTATAAGTGACTTATGATCCCACAACACACAGACATGAAACAAATATACATGATTAAATTGTTTATCACACATTTGTGTTGGTGCGGAGATCGAACCCGCGGCTTCTCGTTTCACAGCGCCACGGCATGCGACAGCCGTTGTATAAAGCCATCATCATAATACCTATCAGCTGTTCTCTTAAGTTCCGCTTCGCTCCCAAGGCAAAACTAAATACCAATCGGGGCCAATGTACACTGAACTACAATTTAACATATTTTATATTATTTGAGACACTCCTAAAATTCTTTTTATTCGTGAGAATTAGGTATTTTTGTCATTTGCATTCGATTATGGCATAATTTATCAATCACTCGATTAGTCATCGATTGTTCGGGCACACGATTCTCTTCTAATAGAAATTGGTGCAACATAAAACTATGCACAAATCATATGTTGTGTACAATAAGGTTGAAAATTGATAGCGTCAAGCCCCTCCCCCCAAAAGCATATGGGTTCACTGAAAAATCACATTTTTTATTTTTTTATTTACTTGAATGACGAGACGAGCAGGTCGCTCGCCTGATGTTAAACGTGACGCCTGCCCATAAGCAGAAGCAACGTCACACATAACTCTTGATTACAGAGCACTGCATGGCACTGAAGTTAAAGTCTATTTGTCTATCGGATAAGAATTCCATTTCATGTAATTGCAAAAAGTTTTTCGATGCGGAAAACACAACATTTTGATTCCCCGACCAGGGGGCTTAGCATGATTTACACGAGTTCATTATGTCGATTCGTTTTGTCGTGTAAAACCAATTTAATTTGGTTATCCCTATATGTCTATCGAAACTAACATTGTTGCATAGAATACTCGACCCGTTGTCAAAGTAGAGAAAAAAAATAGTACTTTCAACTTCTCTGTTGTTTACGAACTCTAACATGACGGCGTAATTTTATCGAATGTTAACATTTACCAGTGATATTTGTCGTCGATAGTTATCTCTCTCGCGCGCGAGATTTGTCATGTCGCTTACGCTAAGCGCGCTGGTGATTGAACCCCGGACTTCACAACATTCACTGTCGCAGTAATTTCCACTTGAACAACGAGGCGATACTCTCATTGGTCAAGTGGAAGTCATAAAAATAAACAATAAGCCCAAAAAAACAAACATTAATATTCAAAGCCAAAATGTTCGATAGAATTTAAGGGGCTGCTAGAATTTCAGTAGAGTGACGTCATTTTTGCCCATAAACGCACAATAAATAGACATGAGCTGAGTTTTATGAATGAAATGCATTGTTTGAAGCGTCGCGTGACGCGTGTCTTGAATGTTGAAATGAAGTTATTTATGTTTACTTATATCACGTATTGATTTCTAGGCTCTAGCTGAACATACATATACTTAATTTATATCTTTATATATATATAATTCTACTGTACGTGTGTATGTGACTGAACTCCTCCTAAACCGTTTGGCTGGCCGATTTGAATGATTTTTTTTGTATGCGTTTGGGTGGCGCCCTTAATGGTTTAGATTCACAATTAGACCCGGTAGGTGGCGCTGCTGTAGTTGCGGGTGAAACCGCGCGGGACAGTTAGTTTCATGATAAATTAATAATTATTTTTACAAAAACAAAACCGATTCATAAACTTTAAAAAAAAACCGTCCAAGTGCGTGTCAGGCTAAGCGCAGTGAAGGGTTCCGTAGCCAGGATGAATGAATATTGTGTAAGTAACAGTAAATGACCAAACCTATTCTATGACAGCACACAAAAAGTCTATGTTCAGTGGAACAAAAAAATCACATGTTACTTGTATGAAGAGCCACACGATTTTTTTTATCCATCCAAATTTTATCCATATAATGCTAAAAGTCTTCCGAGTAAAATGTCTTACATACGGACGGACATGACGAAATTATAAAGGTTCCGTTTTTGCCATTTGGGGACGGAACCTTAAAATAATATCAGTTCCTAATGTAATAAAATGTCGCAGACAAACATTTGATCCAACGCGACGCGACGACACAAACATTGGCGCCAAGTGAGGGAACACAATGAATGACCGCGAGCAGTAATTATGCGGATGGTTGGTGCGTGCAGATTGCAAGCATCGGACGTGCATACTGTATGTAGCTACTAGCTACTAGCTACTAGCTACTAGCGAGTAGCGAATAGCGTCGAGTATGAATCATACGAACATCGTGCATGCAGCGGCAAGAGACTAGCCAGACTCACTGGCGATCGAGATAAAAATATATTAGCTTGAAATATAATGACCCAACGCGCAGTAGGCCTAGTATGAGTTACAAATACGTTCACAGTTATCGAATTCGTATAAAATTACAAAGGTCCAAGTGTCAAACTAGTAATTCATATGATAATAAAGAAAAGAATCACTTGAAAACTAATTTCATATTCTATTATTATGAAATAAATTAAACCATATAATTAATTTTAATTCATCATAGTTCCCACTAATGGCTACTAATATTTGACGTATTGAGAGAAATTCATCGTTTTACAGGTCACAACGCTTTTTGTATGGTAAACGCCACGCCTGCTCATAAACAGACACAACATCACACATAACTATAAATTACATTACCCCAGGTCCCCGGTCTCAGGAGGTCCCCAAATCTTGCAACCTCATACAATTTCAAGCCTATGTGCAATAAAATCTCATCGAAAGAACAAAGAAAGATAGATAACATTAAATGTTACATACATACATACGCACTCACGCCTGTATTCCCCGAAGGGGTAGGCAGAGGTGTACCTAGTACACCCACATTTCGCCGAGCGTATCTCCGTCCCACGATGTGATAGGGGGCGAGCCTATCGCACAAATTCCAGACTCCGGGATGATACTGAGCATTTCGTAATAGAAAAACTCAATACCACTTTACCTGACCCGGGGATCGAACCCGAGACCTCAGCGTTAGCTTAATCGTAACGCGTACGCATTACAACTGCGCCACCGAGGCAAACCATTTCCCACACGAGCCCGGGAAGTGCGGTAAAACCATCAAACTGTGTTGCCACAGAAAAATAAATACTCTTTAATTATCTAGTCGTCGACTAAGTCCAATTTCATACATGTGCTTTAAATTTGTAGTAAAAGTAGAAGCCAGTTTAAAAGTGTTCCTTACCTCCTTAGTCCAGGGCCCTTTGACTAGTTCAGGGTTGACCACCTTGGTCCACCGCTGTTGGCACTGAACATCAGACCGGTCGGGGAACTCCACCGCGATCTGTTCCCAGTTCTCTTTGAACACCTTCACGTACATCTTAAGCTTTTTGTCCTGGAATATTGATGATCGTGTAATAGTACAATGACATGAGAGTCAGGAGACAGTTTAGGCTTAATTAGCATAGGCCGGTAAACGAGCAAGTAGGTCACCTGATGGTAAGTGATCTCCACAGCCCATGTACACCCACAATACCTAAGAATTATGGACGTGTTGCCGACCTCACAGGAAAGGGATAGTTAAAAGATTGTAGCAATGGGATTTGGCCCTCCGGATATCTCACTCACCGTATTGAATGCACCATCAAGCTGCTACTTTACGTCGGTTTTCTGTGAGACAGTAGTGACAAAACGGTCGAGCTGGCCCATTCATGGACTCGCTTACCATCTGGAATTCCTTATTTTTTTTTACCATTATACCTGGTGTTGTTACGTTTCGTACGATCAATGGGATTTCCGGAGGCCCAATAAAAACACCATTTCTTTCCTTGAAGGTTGTCAAGTACCTTTGACTGGGCCTGATCCTGTACTGGCTTTGTAGATCACTTACCAGCAAATGATCTCCTTTATTGTTTGCCGATCTTCTCCATAACTTAATCCTTAAAAACTCTCGACCTTTCTACTCCATCATCAGACACACCACCATACAAGCAGACAAAGTGGCCAAGCCGTAGTTTATGTCGGAAGTAACAAAAATAAATTAAGTGAAATGATGAAGTACCTCCTCCTTCGTCCACCGGCCCCTGTTAATATTCTTCCTCTGCCCAGAGCTTTTGGTTGTAACCGGTGCATCCTCGTACACCGTCGAGTCCTCTGAATACTCGCTCGTCTCGCTGTCATATCCACTTTTTCTACAAACAGAAAAAAAACATTAAGATTTATACGACATATAATAAATTCTTACAACATAGAAAAAATCTTTAAAAAAAAACAAAATTAAAAAATAAAATAATTAAAAGTAAAAACTTTATACATGAATTCTTAATTATGTAAGTAAATTAAAATTGTTCTTTTGTAAACGTAGGACTCGTTTATTTTTTGTGTTTCTTTTTCAGTTCATGCTGAGGCCACCTTTTAATTGTTAAAGATGCAATAAATATAATGCACCAAAAATGTTTTAGTAAATATAATATTGTAATCTGCGTTGATGATCCATTTATCACTCTATTCTAAAAAAAGTAACTGGTGCTGCCGCTGCCGCCGCCGCCGCTGCCAAAAGCTTGTCACGCTATCACCTCCGAAACCGCTGGGGGTATGTGGTCGAGACCGATACCAATCGATGCAGAATAATGTGGGGAAGAAAGTAACATATGTCTCATATTCGTCGGACTTAAAGTTTTTTTTTATGTTTTGTGAAAAAACATGGGCAAAGTCCCTAGTTAAATGAATAAAGTTTATGTTGATTGTTGATGTGTCCTATTTTCACGCAGCAATCGATCAACGTGACTTTTTGCATAGAAACCGCAGTACGTCGCGTCGGTAGCAATTACCTGAGCCAGGTCATACTAGGTCCAGCGGCACGATCTCGCGGACGGACCAAAAAGTGGTGGCCTGACGTATTAGAGGAACATATGAGTGTCAATCGTCTCACTGCGGATAATGCTCAAGATCGGGCGAAGTTGAAGCGTAGACAGTTTTGTCTACAGCACGAATGGTCCGGCTCGACCGGCTTGTTACCGCTGTCTCACAGAAGACCAACGTGGAGTAGCAGATTGCTGTTGCGAATGGTACGGTGATTCAGACATCCGGAGGCTCACATCCTTCTTCCCTTTCCAATCCCTATCCTTAAAGGTCGGTAAGGCGCCCGTGATTCCTCGGGTTTTGTGGACGTTCATCGGCGGTGGGGACCACTTACCTGACCGAGCTCTGCTATAAAAACACTCAGCAGGATCGCACAAAATAAACAAGGCCATATTGGCGAGTAACCTTCATACATTATCCTCGTACGGGCAGCACGTGTTATTAGCCAATACACAAAACGTTTCAATAAAATCGCTGAAGTTATTACATAGGTGGTATATTCCTCGTATGCGAGAGGTAGGTAATAACCGTTGAATTAAGCAGTGTGTAAGCACTCTTGTATTTCGGTTTGGATGACATTTAAGCCAGTGAAATGACTGGTCATTATGACGTGTTGTCTCAGAGTGACGAGGGCAGTGCAGTGCCATGCAGAGCTCCAAGGGGGTAGGCAACGCAACAGTGCTGGCATTCGCTGATTAACGACAGGTGATGGCGATCCAGACAACATCTCGCATACAAGGGACATACCCACCAAGAGAAGTAAGGTCGGTATTATTGGGATGCACAACTTAAATTCTTTGCATACAATCACCAAAAATGAAGTATACAAAATATTTAACACCAAAAAATGTTAATCAAACTCCTTTATCCTGATGAAGTTACTAATTAAACAAACTTGTGCATACAACTTGGAATGTGTGGTTGTTTACAAGAAGTTAGAAGATACCACCACGCTTCTTATACAAGAGTAGCAATGTTTTTATTTTACTGTTTTTAATGAAAGAATTATCAAAATTTGTGTATTTTTTTATGGCATAGGCCGGGAAACGAGCAAGTGGGTCACCTGATGGCAAGTGATCTCCACCGCTCATGTACGTCCACAATACCAAAAGAATCACGGGTGCGTTGCCGACCTTAAAGGAAAGGGATAATTAAGAGATCAGGAAGGGGAGGGGGATTTGAGCCTCCGGATATCTCTCTCACCGTACGAAACGCAGCAGGAAGCTGCCACTACGTCGGTTTTCTGTGAGAGAGTGGTAACGACCCGGACGAGCCGACCCATTCATGCTGTAGACAAAACTGTCCACAGCGTGGCTCTACCACTTGAAAAGACTGCCAGGAAACCTAGCTATATTTATACATGCTATACTAAACGCTAACTTCCATATCAAAGTATGTAATAATACGAGGTTACGTAATACCGAAGCAGTATTGGGGCCTCGTTTGGACTCTAAACACGTGTTGTCGTCTAACTGGCTAGTTTACATGTCTTTGCAGTTGCGTTTTGATATATTGGTCTCGTGGCCGTGAACTTGCGCTCAGAAACAGTGAGGTTATGGGTTCAAATCTCATATCGAGCAATCGCAATTAAATTAAATAATACACCCAAAAGTCACACACATAGTCCTGACCTCACACTAGGTTAACCCATGAGGATTCGTAGTTCCTACGAGGGATTTACTGTCTTACAACACCCAGACATGAATCAAATATTTGTAGATCACACAAACATTTGTCTCGTTGCGAGAATAGAACTCACGGCCTCTCGCTTCGCAGCTACTCGCCCTACTGTCTGGCTGTTGTGTTTGGGTTTTCGATTCGAAATATTAAATATGACTTGCCCAAACGTTGATTCCCGGTATGACACTAGGCTCGCCACCTCGAGACATAGTATATTAAGTCTCATAGAACCCAATAATTTCACTAGCTTCAATGTCCTTCACACCGAAACACACTGCTGTTTGGCGGCAGAAATGGAAAAAGTTTGGATGTTTGTGAGTGTGGATTTGTATTGTTTGTTAATCATACCATCACGACTAAACTGATTTGGATACAAATTGGCACACAGGTAGACCATGGCCTGGATTAGGACATAGGCTAGTTTTATCAAGGGAAAATATATTCACGTGGCATAGTGGGAAGCCGTAAGCAAAAGCTAGTTTACTATAAAAAAGAGAATAATATAAAATTAACCATCGACAAATTACCGACCAATTCCGACAGACATCACACTTTTTAGCCCTACAATGAATAGCGCCGCCGAGACATACATACCCTTTGAGTCATGAATGATGAATAAAAATTCAAAAAAAACATGGCGCCAATCGTAGACAATGAACTTCGCTGAATATGGACGTGGGATATTCCAAGTACAAAGAGTTTAACTCTCGTCTTGAGGAACTGGTTATTTATTTATTTCATCAACCTTACCGTAATGTGTTGGTCTGTCAGACCGGCTCGTTATCTTATTATATGGACTCATAAATCTGTCATTACTAATTAGATGTAGTTTTAATTTATTTTTCAATTTAATATTAATATCGTTAATATCACCAATTTGTTTTATGTTTTTGTATGGGAAACAATTGAAAAAGAATTGATCATGTAGCATCTAGTCTGGGTATAGGTAACGTTGCGAGTTGTAGTTTGGCACGAGCAGTAAAGCATATTAATGCAACACGAGATAATTTATGGCCGTTCCCAATATTCGGTCTATCGACAGATTTGCTTACTAGCAGTAAAATTTTGACACATTCTGTATGGAAGATCTGTCAAAACACAACCGATAGTAAGCAAATCTTGCGATAGATAGAATATAGGGAACGGCCATTAGTCGACTCGTTTGATCGTGTAAAACTAGTTTCATCTGGTCCTCTACATGTCTATCGAGGCTAACATGGTTGCTTATCATACTCGACTCGCTATTTCAAAAGTATATTTTCTCAACCTCTTTGTGGTATTTTGTCTACGAATCCAACATGACGACGTAATTTTATCGAATGTTGACACTTTTACCCCAGATATTTGTCGTCGATAGTTATCTCTCTCGTGCGCGCGAGATATGTTGTGTTGCATATACTAAGCCCCCTGGTTTGTTTACAAGGAGCGATGGCAGATCAAATATTGAAAAACAATTGTACAGTATACATAGTACACACAATACACTTCGGCTTTAACTTTGTCACTTTTCTTATCTAAAATAACATGAGTCCAACAACTACTTTAATGTATACTACTAGACAAGCTGCGCGTTACATTGAAATTGTACCACTAAGTTGTGGTCAATTGACCGTAACTCAATATTACCATCTCGCTTACTCTCAACTAGAACCCCTATCGCGCTCCCTGTCTGTAAGCTGTCAAACTTCCGCGTTATGTGACGTAATTTTACTTCTAAACAGCCCGTCTAGTAGTATACATTAAAGTCTTTGGGGTCCAATGTACCCCGACCAGATACACGGAACCCAATAAAAATAAAAATATGGCGCGCGCGGAGGTTGAATCGATATAATAATAATTCGAGTTTCGGTGAGGTAAGAAGAGTTTATGCATGCCATCGAGACATCAGCTGATATTGAACACGTTTACTGCTCATTCATTCGAAACGTTCGTCAGCATTTGAATTTGGAATTCGTCGTGTATGTAATTATTGTTTGAGGATTGTATGACTTTAATAGTAGACTAAGGTATGCGACCGATAGTTTCTATACAACTGGATGTATATACCCATATGGTTGCCGCCATACTCCGACGTATTAAGACGCTGACAATATTCAAATACTTATATTAAAACTAGCTTTCATCCATCTCGGATCCATCCGCATCAATTAATTACAAAGCACTGCACTGCGCTACGCTCGTGATTCGGAGACATGTCTAGTCCTGTAATTCCACTGGTTTCAATATCCTTTAAACCAAACAAACAGTACTTACACACTGCTGCTTGATGGCAGAAACAGACAAAGCGATGGTACCAACCCAATCGGCCTCTCGCGTACGAGGGACCTACCACCTAGTAAACTAGATTCTAGATAGATCTATACAAAAATGTTACCTATATAACATCACGGATCCGTCCCTCACACTGTGACAATACTAACTCCATTTCTTCATTTAACCGACTGCCTCAAAAGGGGTAGGGGCACTTCTCACTTTCCCGCCAAAATTGTATTACACGCCACGACCAGATCCTAGCAACATACAAACACCACTGGCAAAAGAAAAAAGAGCTGAGCACACCCACACGCAAGGGTGGGATTAGAAACAAGGACGGACGAAACACGAGTGCGAAAGGGACAGAACATCAGGTACAGGAATGACGCAAGGCAGGTGGTAATAGGGGACAAAGAAACATTTTATTAGATAGGTCAGTCTAAGTACATTGTGCTGGTAATAGCGTTTGCAAAGGAAAGCTATTAATCACTTTTTCTTAGTCAATAAACCTAACATTTTTTATAGCAGCGGGCGGTAAACGAGCAAGGGGGTCACCTGATGGTGAGCGATCTCCAGCACATGAACACACACTAGCAGAGTAATTATGAATGCGTTGCCGACCTGAAAAGTATAAGGATTGACAAGGGAGAAACATTTACCTCACTGTATGAAACGCAAGTACCAGTTGACACTTCGATTTTCTGTGAGGCAGTGTTTAGTCGGTAGTTACCCGGTCCAAGCTATTCATAATGTAGACGAGAATGTCTATAACTTGACTCTACCACTTACAAAGCTGACATGGTAGCCATGTATTGACTAATACATCGTGAAGAAACTTGCGTACGCGTATCCGAGAGCTCGTGAGCTCTCTATATGAATGTACTTAGGAAAGTCGGTTTTCGTCATATAACTCCTAAACTATTTAAGATATATTTCAAAACTAATGGGAAAGCTTTAATCTCGAAAATCGGAATCGGAAGCAAAACCAAACTCTAATTACGTGATTTTATGGATCTACTAGCATTGGCTCGCTGCTCCGCCCTCGTGAGTTTTTTTGGGACATAAAGTAGTCTATGTCCTAATCCGGGTCCTGTGTGCCAAATTTCATCCAAATCCGTTCAGCCGTTAAGGTGTGATTAAGAAATATCCAAATTCACAAAGTAACAAAAATTCAAATTTTAAAAAAGTGTTGATACTTGTGAATTTGGATATTTATTATGATGGTAGGGTTACCAGTGTTCAAGGTTGATAAAAAGCCCTACCTCACTGTTCAATATGTTGAGCAACATTTAGCGCATCAACTGGAATCAAGTGCCTCGATGGCGCAGTTGTAATGTGTACGCGGTACGACTGCTGTGCTGAGGTTTCGGGTTCGGAAAAAGTGATACTGGGTTTTTCAATCACGAAATGCTTAGTAATAGCCCGGAGTCTGGAATTGTGCCCGGTATGTCGATAGAGTAGACCCTATCACTTCATGGGACGGAAATAAAGTCGACGAAATGTGGGTGATTATAGGCGTGAATGTGTACGTATGTATGTATGTATGTATATCTACAATAAACGACAAGATATTATTATCATCACTGTAATAAAATACGTGAATCCCGAAAATAGTTTCGAGAGAACAAGTTGCCCGGACTGGTTTTGTATCCCGTAAGGTCGGGACTGCTTTCTTCAATAAGTTAATGATAGACCCAAGCCGACATACCTACCTGCCTAAATGTTAACGTACTTTGATATAACTTTCTTTCTACGAGAACTTTCCATTGTATTTTAGTCATCTCTAAACTGTAATCCTAACTATGGCGAAACTGTATTCTATATTTATTCAATCATCATTTAAAAACTTTGTGCTACTAATACTAGAACAGTAGTATTCATATTTTATTTATTTATTTTGTAATCATTACTATTTACTTAATTCGATGCCAGGACGGTTAGCTAGATAAAAATAATAAAGAATAAAGTAAGTTATAAGATTTTCTCCTGTTAAGTTGGTAGAGCCACGGTGTAGTTTTTTCTACAGCACGAATGGGCCGGCTCGACCGGCTCGTTACCACTGACTCACAGAAAACCGACGTGAAGTGGCGGCTTGCTACTGTGTTCCTTACAGTGAGCGAAATATCCAGAGGCCCAAATCACCTCCCCCTTCCTAATCTCATATTTAACTTTTATCTTTTGGCCCTTTCACTCAAATTCGCACGAAAAATACCTACCGTAAGTTGTCTTTCATCAATGCTCTCCACATGTGCAACCACTATAACACTAATAAGTTATGAACATTATAAAAACCGACTTCAAAGCCCGAATCGCGGTGCGTTTGCTGTTATCCGTTGAAGATGTTCCATTTTCTCTCATATTCCGTTATCAGATATTAGTCAAATTTATATGGCACCATCATCGCGAGAAAACCCTATCCCTACCCTATATAATTATTTGGTGGACTTATTCGTGAATATACATAAAAACTTTTAAACAAAGAATAAAACCGACTCAAAACAAAAAAGCTAAAAGAAAACTAAACAATATTGAGTCGGTGGTACTGTATTTTAATAGTCAGTCATTAATACCACCGACTCAAAATGGTTTATATTATTTTAGCTTTTTTGAGTAGGGTTTATTTTTTGTTGAAATGTTTTTATTTTACAAATTTTTAATGAAAGAATATCAAAATCCATAATGACAGAAGTTTTTAGGGGTGAAATTCCTTATTGAAATCAAAATGGGACCAACTTTGAGCTAAACTCTTTCAAATAAAAAAGAATCATCCAATTTGGTCCATAGTTGGCGGAGTTGTGCGTGGTTATACATACAAAAATAAAAAGAAACGCGACGAATTGAGTTCTACTCAGTTTTACTCATCGGTTAAATAGGGAAAAATACCTTACTACACATAACACCGTATACCAAATGGTAACTTGAAACCGCTTATGCAAAATCCAAAACATATGGCGGTGAAAATGCACGACGATGCTAGCAAAAAATGTACAAAAAGTGCAGCGGATGCTGTGATTTACAAATAACGGGACTCTGGTGGTGTTTTTGCAAATGTAGAGTAAATTATAGATTTGCATCTGGCTATAGCTATGTCTACACGCGTATGCATTGATCTTCAGCTTGCAAATTCCTTTTGAGATATACCTCTTGAATAACCGTGCGTGTTGCATCATACATACGCTGCGAGCAGTCATTCGATTCGACATTCGCAAACAAGTGTATCATAGGCATTAGTTTACTAGGCCGGCTGAATACGGGCCTAAACACTCACAATACCAGAGCAGCAAAAAAATGAAATAAATAAATGATGGGAAAGGGAATTTAGGCCTCCGGAAATCTCATTCACCGTATAAAGCCCAACACCAAACTATAATTTCGCGTTGATCCGCTGTAGACGAGTGGTTATAACTTGGCTGTACCGTTTAACAATGACCGTACCTATGGTAAATACGTACGGCTCCAATATCAGGCACGCATTACATCATCGCAATACGAGTGTTTCCTGTGAGGCAGACGATAACAGTTCTACGGAACCGCCGCGCTGCGCTGCGCTGCGTTATGATCCTGCACCCGCGACATAAGGTCATTGTCAGATACCAGTCTGATATGTAAGATAAGTTTCACTATGAGATGGATGTGCTGGCATTTTAATGGTAATGAATGATATAATTTTTATAGTAAACTAGCTGTTCGTCGCAGATTAACCCGCGTGCATGTTACCGCACAGCTCCTGAGAGTCGTACGAGATGTTTTTGTGTAGTGTGTAGGGAAAAACATGTGCAGGAGATCCAGGTTAAGTACCCCGTAGCAAAGAATAATTGGCAGTAAAGCGGGCCGTGCCAAAGTCATTCGGTTGTCAGCGATCACCTATATTTTCTTCCTTAAAAATGTCCTGTAATTCCACAAGGCAGTGACGTCATACAAACACTTCCTGCACAACCAATGTCCTACTTACAAATCAGATAAGCGTACATAAGAAGTGAAATTATATAGAGGAAGTCGGGGTCATCCGTACACCTGCCTTATGACCCCAACCGTACTAGGGAATATAGATTCCACTACAGATAGACAGGGTTTGATGCCGCTCGAGAAATCTGTTTTTACTAGTTCGGGTTCCATACCCAAAACATGCCAACGACACTGGCCCGTAGTGGTCGAAATTTCGACCTCTTAAATTATATACATTTTTTAAATTTTAATAGCGTAAACTATCAATGTTCTTTTGATTTAATTTAATGTTACAGATATTATATATAAATGGCTTTCTACACTCCTCCTCCATACAAACTTTAACTATCTTCCTACCCCTTTGGATAAAAGCATGAGCTTGTGTGAAATATTGTGAAAATATCAGCCCCGTGTTATATACGTCCTTCTACCGGGCACGTGCCTCCTCCATTAAGGAAAGGGTAATCCTAATGGCCTTAGACCCGTATTACAGAACGATATTCACGTCATGGAACTAGTTTTAAATCTGCTTTTATCGTTTCTATTTTAGAACGACTTTTAAAACTAAATTCATCAATCGGCGTTCAGCTAAGTAGTATTTTATTCAAATGGTATTTGATATGAGATTGCGGTGCAGAACGTCGTATCTTGATTTAGAAATTAAATATTTAATTTTTATGAAATGAAGTTGACTTTGAACGTTCATTAATTCATTAATGTAACCTTTGCTTGTGTAAGTGGAGCCATATTTTTGGCAGATTCATATGAGAGTTATCGTTCTAGTTATCATATTTCGATGCTAAAAACTGTCATGAGCACTCTCGAAAACAGATCAAGGATAGACTTATGGACGTAAACAAGTCAAAGTATATTTATTAATTCGACACTTGAGTGTAGTTTCAAGTAAAACTCGTTCTGAAATAAGACGCATGCTTGATTTTAGATTTCAACCTAAAATTAGTTTTGAATGACCAGAGTTTAAACGCTGTTTGAGACGCTTTCTGTAATACGGGCCTAGTCAACCACGCTGGCTTAATGCAGATTGGCAGACTATACATACCTTCCAAATTCTTATGGAGAATACTCAGATCACGCGCAGGTTGACGCGAGCGATAATTAACAATGAATACACACGTAACTTCAAAAAGTCAGATGTGCATGCTCTTGAGCTTGGTTTCGAACATGCGACTTCCGTCTGGACAGACCGTACTCCGTACCCCTCCCCGCTAGGCCATCGCCAGCATTACTATATCATCATATTAATTGTGGACACATCGCTTAAATTCCAATTTTATTTCACAACTAATCATGCAATATCACAACACCTTTTTATTTTACACAAAAACGCATACTTAAACGTTTGATAAAGACATATAAATGTAAATTAAACATAATGAATGATATTATTAAGTCAGAGGTAATTCAATATCTCGAACGATGTGTGAATAATGGAGTACCGGCTTATGGCTTACTATCAGCGACACCTCTTTATACCCTAGGTGAGGTTTAGTTATTTTTAACCGCCTCAAAAAAGCAAAGGCTCTGTCTGAATTGTCTGTATATACGAGTATATATTTTAATGTGTGAATAACGTCTCCAAACGTGTACTGATTCGCATGATTCTTTTTGTATTCGACAAGGTTTACTGCGGTGGTAATCCCATTCAAATTTAAAATAATAATTAATTATAAAGTAAATAAAAGTCAAATCAGGGATGAATAACAAACATCTTTACCGCTGCTATATGCACCGATTTTGTCAATTCGTAAACTTTATAACAAAAAATAAAACAAAACTCTAAATCTAAAAATAAAACTAAAAAAAATCGATGGTATCAATCATCAAGATTAAAGTACCATCGACTCAGTTATTTAGTTATATTTTAACTTTTTAGTTCTTTGACACTACATACGCACTGACACCTGTATTTCCCGAAGGGGTAGGCAGAGGTATCGCTATCGGTATCGGTATATCGGTACGGTGTATATATCGGTATATGTGATAGGGGCGAGCTTATCGCTATACTTCACACAATTCTAGACTCCGAGCTCATACTAAGTATTTCATGTTGGAAAAACCCAATACCAACTTTTAATTTTTTGAGTCGTTTCTATTTTTTGTTATAACGTTTTTTACCTTTACTCTGGCTATATTCAAATTAAATTGGAATACCATCTCCAGCCATTGACATTTGCAAGACATTTTATGTAGATTTACACGCATTTAATTAGTATGTTTTGTATTCGTTTATTTAAATGTATCACATAAAAACATAACGTTATCGATAATACGTGGTGTTTTCGGTTCTGTAAATAACTATTGGATAACGTGAGTGAGTTGACAATAAGCACAACATATTTCAAACTGTCCTTCAATATTCAACAGTTATACCCGACCACGATAGGAAGGATTGAATCTGGTAAGTCACGGTTAGCAAGCAATGTTTCACTTTATTTTATAGGTTGCATCATTTGCCTTCAGTACTATCATAATATCAAATTTGTAGATATCGTCAACCATAGTTTATTCTTCTTCGTCCACCAGCCCTTATCCCACTCGCAGTCGGGTCGGCGCAACATGTTTCACGTTGCAGAAAGATTTGGCGTGTAGTTTTTACGACCGGCCGCCTGCCTGATGTCCAACCCCTCTGGAGAGAAAACACCCAGACCCGAAACATATACTTGTGGATCACACAAACATTTGTCTAGGTACGGGAGTCGAACCCGTGGCCTCTCGCTTCACAGCCGGCTACTCGCCCTCTGCGACATGGAGGTCGTCAACCATGGCTTATTATATACAATAACTAGGTATAACTATAACCGAAGCGACGCAACGGCGACGGTTGACACAACCCACTCTTAAACAATCATTTCAACAAATGACATTCAAGCATACACATTAATTACGTACAAAAGACGAAATTAGCAATTTCCTTACATATACAACGCAAACCCGTGGGGTTCCTTGAGGAAGTGTGGTGTTAGCAAGCGCACCGTGCGTACTTCCCGTCCGAGACCCTACAGTCAACCACGAGCCGCGAGCCGCGAGCCGCAACCGAGACCCGGAATCAACATGACATGCTAATAACACATATGTCAACACGCTTTGGGTAATGTCAAGTTTACTGACTTTCGAGCTTCACAATGATACACGTGTTTTAGTGTTTGATTTTGAAATATTTTGTGACCAGGTACTTCGCGTGCCGTGGTCTTAGTCTTAGACATTTTAGTGTACAGTATGCATGAGCCGGGTGTATCGCTGTCCGTAAGTATTTCGTCCGTATTTATTATTAGGAAACCCAACAGCTAACACAATGTAGATATGTTATTGAAGTAACACTAGAAAGCCATTTATACGAGTAGGTTTTCACGGATAAAATAGCAAATAAAATAAAAATAAAAATAGCAGCTTGCTGTTACGTTTCGTACGGTGAGTGAGATTATGGAGGCCTAAATCCTTACTTAACGCATTCACGATTCTTTCAGTATTGTGGGTGACAATGGAAATCGCTTATTATCGACTGACTCATTTGCTCGTTTTTCGACCACTGCTATTTTTTTACTAGCCCTGTATTATACATTTCCCACTGCTGGGCACGGACCTCCACTACTGAATGAGAGGGGTTAGGCCTTAGACCACCACGCTGGCCTAATGCGGGTTGGCAGACTGCACATACCTTCGAAATTCTTATGAAGAACTTCTCAGGTATGCAGCTTTCATAATGCCCAGTAATTTCACTGGCTTCAATGTCCTTCAAGCCGGAACACAACAGTGTTTACACAAACATGCTTGGCGGCAGAAATAGACAAAGCGGTGGTACCAACCCAGACGTCCTCTCGCCTACGTGAGACCTACCACCTTATGGTGTATATTAAATAATACCTTTGGTCCGTGATATGTACAAATAAAGTACAAAAGTATAGGAAATGGAAATATTTTCCGTGGCCAGCACACTATACATATTTTATAACTAGTCACTCAGATATAAGACATTTCGACCATTAATATTATAGTGCGTATCTTTTAACAACAAAATGTCAACATTTTATGCGTACATATTTGAAACGTATCGCGCTATGAATTTAATTAACGTTATCAGTATTAGTTAATATACGTATGTATGTAGGTCGTTTGATAATGTTCACCGTACCGAGTACCGAGTACTGAGTACGAGTACTCGAGATGAATGAGCGTGCAGTGTGCGAGTTGTGACGCGACGTGTGTGGTCCAACAGTACTTACGAGTACTATTATAGGACTTTAATATACATTATACACTGTCAATGCACAGAATATGGTAAAAAGTGATCTGACCTTGATTTTGATTGGCAACTTATATCTTCATTTAATTAACAAAAACAAAAACAAAAATCTGCCTTGGTGGCGCAGTTGTAATGCGTACTCGTTACGATTAAGCTAACGCTGAGGTCTCGGGTTCGATCCCCGGGTCGGGTAAAGTGGTATTAGAGTTTTTCTATTACGAAATGCTCAGTATCATCCCGGAGTCTGGAATTTGTGCCCGGTATGACGATAGGCTCGCCCCCTATCACACCGTGGGACGGAGATACGCTCGGCGAAATGTGGGTGTACTAGTGATACCTCTGCCTACCCCTTCGGGGAATACAGGCGTGAGTGCGTATGTATGTAAAAAGAAAAAAGAAAATTACTTAACTCATTTTAAATTGGTTTTGAATTGAAGTTAAAATAGTCAGTGATTAAAAGCACCGATTTAAAACGGGTTAATTTCATTTAGCTTTTTAGTGTTTTTTCGACGTTTTATATTAGCTACAAGTATTACATGAGATAACTTTTAGTGAAAGAAATCAGTGCATAAATACCGAAATTTTGTCTTCAAATTAAAATGGGACCAACATTGAGCTATCCGCTATCGGATAATGAAATATTCCCATCTCATGGCTTATAGAAGTTTAACTTTATAAAATCTAGTGTACAGTCTAACCCCGCTCATTAGTTAGCAGCCCTTGCCCAGCATTATGACATTAAATAATATACGACACCGGACTGAAAATTTAATACACATCTCAATGTATTACGAACAAACATATTATAATATGACCTATGTCATAAGAAAAAATAAAAATAAATATTATATTTCAGTTTGCGCAGCAATCATACATCTTCGATTACAGCTTGATGCACGATGCCTAGTGTGCTGTGCGGCGTCAAATGTTAATAGTTCGTGTAAACGCTACGTGTAATGTTACTACATGTGAATGAGCTAATGTTATGTATGTACTTATGTTGGTATGTACGAACGTGTGAAATGTACCTTCTGATGAACACTACACCTCATGTGAACTTATTCTAATGAGTACAAACTAACCTAAACTAACGGTTAAATCAGGCGTCACTTAGAACATTTCTAATGGCCGAACTGATTTTCTTTAAACAACCTCGATTAACCCAGCTTTCAAACATAAAATACCGTATTCAAATCGGTCCAATCGTTTAGGCGCTACGATGCCACATACAGATAGAAACACAGGCAGACAGGGATCAGACTTCTCCTTTCTTGTTAAGTATTACAAAAAAAGAACTTCACCTGTTAGTATGTGGGACCTTTGGAGTGTTATCTTGCTTCTGAATTTTACCATTCCACCCAACAGGTTAAGCTAAACTCAAACTGATATGGTAATCCAAGACATCCTGATTTTTGCCTATACGTTGCACCTACATCTAGAAGGTGATTTATGAATTTCGATCCAAATCTACAGATAGTTTCCCACAGTTAAGCCAATAACAATAAAATTTGCATGCCACGCCTAATAATGACACAATTTGATCGTGTTCTTATGTTGAAATGGTTATAAATTTGTTATAAATTTCTTATGAAATGGTATAGCGATAGGCTCGGCGAAATGTGGGTGTACTGGTTACCCCTTCGGGGATTACAGGCGTGAGTGCGTATAAAGTATAGAATAAAAATTAAACCGGGATAAAATCCGTATAAACTAGTTTTATTACAATTTGATCTATTTATTTCGGAATCGATATTCATTAAAATTGACAAATAGCGAATTAACCTTGATAAGAACAAAACATTATGACCGGGAAACCTGACACCACACACCACAATCAGCGGAACACAAGCCCCGGTCGAACACAAGCGGTGGTCGAGGCTGAGACACATTATACCACTTATCGACGTTGAATTAATGCATCCTTTCACTTATTATGGATTCCTTGTGGGAATATAAATCACATACTAGTTATACATAAGTTACAGAAAGGTGTGGTAAAATGTAAGCAACGTATAGTTTACGATATTAATATTTCACTCCCTGTAGTATCTATGTAGTAATCCGATTGCATTGCTATGACATAAATAAAGCATTTTCTTTTTTTCCGAATGAGTACATACGCACTCACGCCTGTAATCCCCGAAGGGGTAGGCACACGTGTAACCAGTACACCCACATTTCGCTGAGCGTATCTCCGTCCCAAGATGTGATAGGGGGCGAGCCTATCGCCAATATTATCTCAGCCTGTTGCCGTCCACTGTTGGACGTAAGCCTCCCCTCTCGCCATACCGGGCACAAATTCCAGACTCCAGGCTGATATGGAGGATTTCGTAATAGAAAAGCCCAATACCACTTTACCCGATCCGGGGATCGAATCCGATTACCTCAGCGTTAGCCTCAATCGTATCGCGTACGTATTATAACTGCGCCACTGCGCCACTGAGGCAGTCCGAATGAGTAACATTTCGATATTCGACTTGTAATTTTGGACAACATTAAATGATATAGAGCTGAGTTTTTGTCTCACTCCAGCGTTATTATTATCGCTCACACACTTCACATAATTATATATATGTGATCGATCTTGTCGATCATAATAAACAAGTGATTAAAATTAGCGTGAAATTTTAGAATGTTTAGATTTTGTTATGATCCGGTACAATAAACACTCACTGTTTGATGTATGTAACGAACGACCCTTAAATATGACCACACCTTTCTGTAACACGTTGTATATTATACAACCTGGATAATCCATTCAACGAGAATGGATGTCTATTATGAACACTTTTACTGAAAGGATCATCAAAATCAGTATATAAATGTGTAAAATAAATAAAGTTGTAGTATTTCCTTACCGATTCCACATCATTAGTGATGGAATATATGCAGTCGAATGGAGAACCTCCCCAATTTTTGAAAATGGTTAAAAAATCATTACACATACAACGGGTCGCACAAAACCTACAACGATGACGTCACACTTCACAGACCTTATTGTTTGTGCCAAAGACAATAGTTGCCTGGAGTGTCCGCTCTATCATTATGACCTAAATGAATGATTGTCTATGATTGTGCGACCCAGTATTTTCTATTTAAACTGCTACGTATGAATGATTCTTTTATTATATAATCACCCCTTTGGGTTAGCTGAAATTGAAAGTTTCCCATAGAAGGGCCAGTGGCTGTCAACATTTCGATAACTAATTTTATTAGGAATGGTAAATAAACGTGTGATTATTATGAAAGTTTGCTATGGAAACGGGCATTATTAGATTTTAAACTAAACTTATAATTTAACACCTTGTATATATGTTTATTTACTGAAACAAAAAACTAAATAGGTAATTTAATAAATAATGTGGGGAAGAAAGTAAGATATGTTTCATATATTCGTCGTACTTTAAGTTTTTTTTTATTTTATGTTTTGTGGAAAAACATGGCCAACGCCCCTAGTATTTTAGAAAAATGTTTACAACACCTGAAGTCTATGACGCGTCTCATCTAGGGGTAACAAAAGAAACAGGTTCGATATCCCTTTGAGCAATGAGCATAGACAAATAAGGGATGCAAACAATAGACAAGGGAGATTTGAGCATCTTCTGTTACATTGCAGTTCTCACGACTGTGTTATTTATTGCTTTTATCTTGACGGCCTCAATCGGGAATTCGATTATCAACAAGTAAAGGATAAATGTATGATTTATATCAACGAGTCCTAGTTTGATTTAAGTTTCTGTGAACTACAAAAAATACTTTGGTGGCGGTTGTAATGCGTAGGTACGCGGTATGAATGCTGTGCAGAGGTCTCGGGTTTGATCCCTGGGTCGGGAAAAGTGATATTAGGTTTTTCTTTACGAAATGCTCAGTATCAGCCCGGAGTCTGGAATTGTGCCCGGTATGACGATTGGCTCGGCGAAACATGGGTATTCTAGTTGCCTCTGCCTATCCCTTCGGAGATAACAAGCGTGAGTGCGTATAAATGTATGTATTGAAAAACTATGTCGGGCCAAATGTAATGCCCGTCTGCACTAAAGATAGCTAAGTCAGGGCCAAATTTAGATTACTAATTAAGAAATTAGTGATTACTACTTACCACAATTGTAAATAATATAAAACTTTTGAATTTTTCCACTGTTCTTGTCTCCTGTACTAATTAGGAATAGTAGGTAGTAGTTGATAGACTTCACATACATTTGAAATTCTCCATATTCACTGAACATTTTTACGCACTAGAAGAAAGTAAAAAGTGAGTGTAAGTAGAGCGTACTGCCAACTCTCACAGTACTACCATTTAACTTATGCGCTTTGGCAATCATCGTTTATCTTGGGAACACGAAAGGCGATGATGCTCTAATATACAGCAGTTCTTCTTCCACCTGCCCTGATCCCACTCACACATGTTACAGAATGATTTGGCTTGTAGTTTTACGACCGGCCACCTGCCTGACATCAACCCCTATGGGTAGAGCCTCTACTATAGACTAGTTTTAATATTAAATTATGTAGTAGGTACTTATTTTCCATTCGAGACCTGACTATGCGCTGGATAGACATTGTTTAGACAAGTGCGACTTGGTCTCGCGCACCGAGGGGGTCCTATAAAACATGTATTGTTTTTACAGCCTATTATGGTTTAAAAGATAGAACCTTTAAATGGAAGATTTCCGAAGCTTATAACTTTAATCATAGTCCTGTATATGATCACCAAACTTTTTGTTTATACAAACACCGTGTGAACATTTCTAATTGGTTTTCGAAGGCAAAGGCACCAAACCGTAGAGCCATGTGCGTCGAGATGACACATTTACAACATGTGTGGAGTTTTTGCTCTAATTCGGGGGCCATTCGTAGTATGTCGAATAAAGTCTTCACATTATCAACGAGATAAGAGAAATTGCTCTGTTTGTTGTTGAGATAGTTGTTTTTTTTGCAGTTTTTAGCCCCCGAAAACAAAGGGCGTGTGTGTGTGGGGCATTGGACTGATTCCAATGCGGTTTTTTTTTAATATGATAACTGGTTTAAACGAAATGGTTATAAGTGATTTTTGAAGAAAATCTTTTCAGCCATTTACAAATGAAAAATCTTTTTCTAATTGACGTCAAGGGGTTTAGCATATGCAACACCGAACACGACATACCTCGCCTCGCGCGCGAAAGAGATAACTATACACGATAAATATTTCGGATAAAAGTGTCAACATTCGAAAAAATTACGTCATGTTAAGATCCATAGACAAAATACCATAGAGGTAAAAAGTACAATTCTCTCTACTTTTGACATAACGAGTCGAATATTCCATGACAGCACGTTAGCTGGTTTTACACGAAAAAAGAAGTAGAAAAAATTATCTCGTGTTGCTTAAGCTAAGCTTTCTGATGACATATTACAGTATCCTAAATGACTGACGCGCTTTACAACATATTTTCAACATTTTCAATTTGTAGAATATTAGGTATAATTCTCAAAATACAATAACAATACATAGTTGTCATTAAAGCCGATGAAACACAACATTTGGTGACGAGGGGTGAAATACAAAGGGGCACATCTGCCGTGTGATTAGCATCAGGGTTCCTTCACCTAATGCGATCAGATATGCAATGAGTATGTACGCGATATGGGGTGTATGGCAGAGTATGCAAAGCTTCGGCATGCAGTTTTCTGGCAAAACATATACACTAGCATTTTGTACCGCCTTCATGAAATGAAAATATTTAATGAATTCATAAAAATGTTATACATCATTTAGATTCAGTCAAATTTTAACTCTACCGCCAGTTCGGAACTCCCCTTCAACACCCCTAGCTACCGTAGAATGAAACAAAGTATACACCAAAAATTTCGTAAGACATAAGTTTCAGCTGTGTTGAATGATTGGTAGAATCTATAACTGTATGCAGACGTGGCTGGACATGCTAGTTATTTAATATTGCCAGTACTATTTTCACGCACGATTCGAACCTAGCCGCCATAAAACGATGTTAAGTATGCACATCAAAAGCTTTCGTACTACAAAGTTTCATCAGTTCGAAACTTCAAACTAATCTGCAATTTTTATGAACCACCCAATTTTTATGTTTAAGAACTCATTGTGGTCTGGGATTTGAACCCGTCCTGGGTCACCACCGGTTTCTCAGTGTATACACGTAGCCACTAGACCAAGCGAGCCTTTATACCATTGTGTATAAATCATGCGTCAAAATCTTATTCTTGAACCTACGAGTACAGTAGTAAAGTCGCTCACCTGGCCATCGACCCCTAAGATTAATGTCTCGATCCACAATACACCCGCGCACATGGACTGACATTTCAACCCCTCACTTTTTTCAACTTCCTCCCCTTATTATAATAATTACCGGCCAGCACGCGCTCGAAAGGTGTTTAGAGAAAGCCATGAAGTATTTTCCTTTTTTCTTTTTTTAATAATGCCTTTAATTGTCTATGACAATATTTCTAACAAAAGGTTGTATCACTTAAAATTTGATGTATTGGCGAGTAGACTGAATTGAATAAAAACTTTTCAACAGAAATAAAACCGACTCAAAAAATACTAAAACGATATAAATAAAAAAATTTGGTCGGTGGTATTACAATTATTTTGCTTTTGGTTAATTATATGTAGAAGGCAACTTCTCAATATGTTTTATTATGTTTGTAGCTTTTTAGATTATTTTTGGGTCGGTTTTATTTCTGTTGAAAAGTTTTTATTTCATCATTTTTTGTGAAAGAATCATCAAATTCGGTGCATAAATGACGAAGTTTGAATGTTTTACCCCCGATTTCACCCCTTAAGGATGGATTTTCTTTATGAAATTAAAACAAGTTAGAGCTTTACTAGTTTGAATAAAATAAAATCCACCAAATCGGTCCACATTTGTCGGAGTTATGCGTAGTAGACATACAAAAAAAAAAAGAGAACCTCGAAATACAAATGCGAATGATGTAACAATTTATACAGGGTATATTTTTAGGAAATATAAGCCAATGAGCATGTCTTCACTAAATTAAAACAGGATTTTTTAATCTATGAACTTCAAATTCGAAATTATACGAATAGTGGTTATATGTGGACCACAACTTGGCTAGTGTTTAATATTGCTTAATTTTTTATTTGTTTCTGAGGTACTGAATACTATTTTTAACAAATAATTGATTGTAAGCTTGACACATATCTTGACTTATGCCAAACATATTGAAACCAAAGGGGCCCCTGGAGAGGAAGATTGTGTTTATTGTATGAGGTCATTGTTCTAGGCGCCGGATTCACTAAAACGCTACAATTTGTATAGCCACTTTATAAGTGCCCATGTGTATTGTGTACCTCTCAACTATATAATTAATAAATCGTCAAAATTATATTTAAACAAATACATTTTTAATGTGAAAAAAAAGCTACAAATAAAATAAAACAACTCAACTTGTAAGTTGTAAAGTCGGCGATATCAATAACTGGCTATTATACTACAGTATTACCGACTCGAACGTATTTACTTACTTATATTTAAACTTTTTAGTTTTGTCGGTTTCTTTTATTTGAAAAAAATATATATATATGTAAGTAACAAAATCCGTGCATAAATTAGTGCATAAAGGTGTTTTAGTCTTCCGTCCTCGAATTTATTTCCTATTACTTCAAATTTAAATGGACCATCACCACAGTAAACCCTGTCGAATACAAATGAATCATCCAATTTGGTCCACATTTGGTCGAGGTATTCGCAACATACCTAAAAAAATATATAATAATATAGACGAATTGATAATCATTGTTTTATTTGAGGTGGTTAAAATATCAATACCAATGTCAAGATCGAAACAAATTTCAAAATTAGAAAAAATAAAATACCAAATTATAACATACGGGCAATCTCGAAAAGTGCATAATGAGAAAATTATAAAAATCGCACTCAGACGAGTCAACGACCCGACTAGTGTTGTGATGGGAACTCTTTAAGAATGCGGTCCCGACGGTCATTGCAAATACGCATGCGCAGGTGATACGCCACTCCTCACATGGGTCACAAGCGCGACCACGTGTCAAAATCGATTCTACAAATTTCGATTTTTTAAATAGAATGACTTTTTTTGCATTCCACCAAAAGAGCGACTGTTTGATTCCGTTTTAATTAAGTTTTGATAGATGTTAGATTTATTGAGGTTCGTTTAATTATCAACTTAAAATACAACTGTATAATTAGAGAGTGTTAATAAGTTTAAGCATATGTTTAGTTCCTTCTTTAATTAACCTTTATTCCTCCCGATTATAAATTAAATTATTTATGAAATATTTTGCCACTCGCGGCTATCAATAACATTATTGCATTATACATGTTTATGTACCCCACCCACACACCCACACACCCGCCACTGTAACTTGTAACTCCTGTAAGCCAGGATCGACAGTGGCACGCACACGAGTCTCTGGGAATGCAAATGTTTCTTTATCTCGCACGAAATAATGCTACAGGTTACGTGAGACGAGTACTATTCTATTAATACCAAACGACAGTAATCACTTTAACTCATAGTTTATTGGTTACATTTACAATATTACTACTTTACAGACCACAACCTTATGTCAGGATTCTCTATAGACCGTTCTTTAATTATAACTCAAACAACTACTAACTAGAACCGAATAGTAAACCATCATAGCTACCGCGTAATGAACACTTGGACTATCGACTGACCACTGATCTTAATGAACTGGAGTCTGTCTGACCGACTGCGGGCAAAATACCTCCAGTTATGGCGACAACCTCTTTTATACCATTTAACTACAATTCACAAATATATCGCATCATTATTATTACAGTGTACCCAACATTGCTTTCTCAGACACTCTCAATATACGAATATTAAGAATACGCTAACAATAAATCAAATAGAAGGGGTTAGGGAGGAGTTGGAAATAATAATTGACCACTTCATTATACATGTTAAGTCAGCGACAAATATTTTTTCCTGCAGATATTTTCATTTTCTTGTGAACTGTAATGCTCATACAGCAAGCATGCTATGCCGCAGATCCGTAATACCTATATTCACACAGGTTGAACATGACTTTTGTGAAAACCGCATCAATATCTTTCAAGTAGTTTATAACTAAGCTAATGCCGACAAGCGACTTTGATTATTATTTTTGTGTGTCGATCAAGTTTACTCCCGAGTCTTGGTTCCATATAACGGTAAAGATCTTATGAAGGAATAAGAGAGGAAAAATATTTTGATTCCTATATAACACCTTTTTATGGGAATTTTGATTAAGCAAAGAGGACTTCAATATTTAAGCTCAAAGTTACCTCTAACCTAACGTGCATCAAAACCATGTCAATTTTTTCTACCAAACTAACATCCTTACCGTATAAAAATATAAAAACACAATGATTGTTATATCGATTTATGTGCGCGTGCGGCGACATCTGCACGGTACAGTATACACGGTACACGATACACCCCACACAGCGAGTAGCCACAGCTGGCAGCTGCGCACGACAACCGGGGCAGAGCCGGGCGACGCGACGCGATGTGCGATGTCACAAATACGGAAAGTCGTAACAACCCTACCACATTTACTTGCATATCACCTTTTGATATTGAAAACAGAATCGAATATAAAATGTACGTGTGAAACATACACACAGAACAAAGTATATTTTTTATAAAAACTCATATTGCTTTTTGATATTGACGCACTCGGCACAAGCGAGTTTAACGAGTGGTAGAGCCACGCTGTAGACAATTTTCTCTACAGCATGTATGGGCCGGCTCGTCCGGGTCATTACCACTGTCTAAAAGAAAACCGGCGTAAAGTAGCAGCTTGCTGCTGCGTTTCGTACGGCAGTGAGATATCCGGAGGCCCAAATCCCCCTCCCCTTCCCAATCCCTTATTCTATTGTCCCTTTTCTTTAAGGTCAGCAACGCGCCCATAATTCTATTGTGGGCGTACATGGGCGGTGGAGATCGCTTACCATCAGGTGACCCACTTGCTCGTTTACCGGTCTATACTATAAAAAAAAGCGAATCGAACATGAAAATAGTAGGTTAGTTTATATAAAAATGGAATCGTCAAAATCTGTTAAGAAATGCCTGAAAAGTGTGGGGCAGGGGATTTCAAATGTTGACACACGATCGATCACACAAAGCATCCGTGGCGCAGTGGGTGGGTAGTCGGCTATCAAACGAAAGGCTACGGTTTCAATTCTCGCACCGAGACAAATGAACGTGTAATTCACATATGGGACCGTAAGTCCCTCGTAATTCCTGATGCCCACGATACAGGTTAACTTAGTGTGAGGTAAGGACTATGTGACTTTTGAGTATTAGCCTTCTATGGAACATTACAATGTTAAACCTAAATCTCACATATAAACACAAGTAAATCTCACATATAAACACAAGTAAATCTCACATATAAACACAAGTAAATCTCACATATAAACACAAGTAAATCTCACATATAAACACAAGTAAATCTCACATATAAACACAAGTAAATCTCACATATAAACACAAGTAAATCTCACATATAAACACAAGTAAATCTCACATATAAACACAAGTAAATCTCACATATAAACACAAGTAAATCTCACATATAAACACAAGTAAATGTCACATATAAACACAAGTAAATCTCACATATAAACACAAGTAAATCTCACATATAAACACAAGTAAATCTAGTACAAAACGTCATTAGTCATTATAAAACACACTCACGTACAACATTAAACAACTGATACGATACGATACGAACAAAATGTTCATTTACTACTTTTTATTCCACTTCGAAATCAAAAGGTCGTAAGGGCCATACAAAAATGCGTGCACAAATATCTTTTTAAATGGATGCGGTAGAATTATGCCGGCGCGGGGTCCATTATACCGGTTTGTAGTTTATCTATGAATTTTGTTTTTGGAAACATTATTCGGGGCGCATTTCACCTGCGCACGGTGTTTACGTACAAAGAAACTGGGAATAGGTTAATTAGAACCAGGTGGTTATTTTTTTCTAATATCCATTAATTATCATTTTAGCCTGAATGAGACAAGCAGTTTGCTCGGCTGATGGCAAACAATAGCAACACTACTAAGAATGAGTTACAAAGTACTGCGTGGTATTGCACTGTACTAGTCATCCCAAGATATAAGATGTTAAGTCTCATAATGTCCAGTAATTTCACTGGCTTCAATGTTCTTCAGACTGAAACACAAAGAAACAAACAAACCAGTCGTGCCGAACCAAACGTACTCACATACGAAAGCCCTACCAGCTAGTAATTACTAGATCTATCCATATCAACCCAAATTGCAAAAAACAAAAATAGTTCATACGCACTCACGCCTGTAATCCCCGAAGGGTTCGGGGGTAGGCATAGGTGTAACCACCCACATTTTGCCGAGCGAATCTCCGTCCATGATGTGATAGGGGGCGAACCTATCGCCATACCTGGCACAACTTCCAGACTCCGGGCTGATACGCAGCATTTCGTAATAGATAAGCCCAATACCACTTTACCCGACCCGGGGATCGAACCCGTGACCTCAGCTTTAGCATCAATCGTAACGTGTACGCATTACAACTGCGCCATCAACATGAGGCAGTCAACCTCAAAAAGTACTTCATTAATATTAGAAAAGGCAATGCACTCTGCGTTAACATAACAAAAGACTACAACCCTCCTAACAAAACGGGTTTAATATTCGCAAATTGAACAAAGAAATATACGCACTCATACGCACTCACGCCTGTAATCCCCGAAGGGGTAGGCAGAGGTGTAACCAGTACACCCACATTTCGCCGAGTATATTTCCGTCCCTTATGTGATAGGGGGAGAGCCTATCGCCATACCGGGCACAAATTCCAGACTCCGGGCTGATACTGAGCATATCGTAATAGAAATACCCAATACTCGTAATCGTAACGCTTACGCATTACAACTGCGCCACCGAGGCAGTCTCACAACAAAGAAATATTTAATAAATAATCAAATATGATGTGATACTCATCACGATTCAATTTAATACTAGCCCTGTATTATACACATCTCACTGCTGGGCACGGGCCTCCTCCACTGAATGAGAGGGGTTAGGTCTTAGTCCACCACGCTGGCCTAATGCGGGTTGGCAAACTTCACATACCTTCGAAATTCTTATAGAGCACTTTTCAGGTATGCAGGTTTGTTCACGATGTTTCCTTCACCGTTAGAGCAAGCGATAATTAACAATGAATACACACGTAACTTAGAAAATTCAGAGGTGTATGCACTTGAGGCTGGTTTCGAACCTGCGACTTTCGTCTCGACAGTTCGTACCACTCCTCTAGCTATCGTTGCTACAGTATTTTCTATATTTTTCTTTATTGAGTTTGTCTCATAATTTCTTTTCATCATAATACTTAGTAGGAAAGTAAGTTTTTTTTTATAGCATAAGCCGGCAAACCAGCAAGTGGGTCACCTGATGGTAGATATGTGATCTCCACCTTCCATGTACGCCCACAATACCAAAAGAAGTATGGGCGCGATGCCTACCTTAAAGGAAAGGGATAATGAAGGGAATGGGCAGGGGAGGGGATTTCGCCCGCCGGATATCTCACTCGCCGTACGAAACGCAGCAGCAAGCTGCTACTTTACGTCGGTTTTCTGTGAGACAGTGGTAACGACCCGGACGAGCCGGTCCATTCATGCTGTAGACAAAAGTGTCTACAGCGTGACTCTAACACTCAACAAAGTTTTCCATATTAACATGCAAAGTGACTATTGTCAGCTATTAAACGCAATGGAAAGTATACGAGTATTTTCAAAGTTGTTCAGGCGTATTATCATAGATAGGGAAGGCAAAAATGCAATGCTAAGATAAACATATTGGTTTTGATTATCAAACCCCACGCCTGTGTCTCGGAAGGGGTAGGCAGAGGTGTAATTAGTACACCCACGTCACACGATTTGCGGTTTTATTTTCAATGATACCCAAATTGTTTAGCTTCTACAATAGGCATCCCTCCCTGAGCAAGGTAAAAACACATTTACTCGGACACAATATGTCAAATTATTATTAACACGAGATGAGATGCATCACATGACCTACAAACATGACATTTGGGGTCAAAATCCAGCATGGGAACGTCGCATTTCCAGCAAAATCCACGTCACTTTGAACTGCTTACAAATTAAGACAGGGTATTATCATTGGACGTGCATCGCTCGGGCCCCCTTTGTCCAGTGCGTGCCCCCCTGGTATCGTAACGTGGGAATACTCGTACCTGTATGGGGTGGATTTACCCTTAATTACACAATAAATTATAATCAGTATTGTGAAGTACATGCATTTGTCGCACGCGTAGGTAATGGAAAAGTTTATTTATGGATTGATAAAGAAATGAAATGACAATGATAGTACTAACTTAAGCTCTTTAAATAATTCTTAATTAATTATTTTATTCCGGATATGAGTAACTGGGTCACCTAATGGCAAGTGAACTCCACCGCCCATGAATACCCATAATACCAAGGAAGCGTTGTCGACTTTAAAATAATAAATTGAATAATAGAAAGGGGAGGGAATTTGGGCTTCCGGAAATCTCACTCAGCTTGCGAAACTTAACAGCAAGTTGCAACGTCGCGTCGATTTATTTGTGTGACAATGGTCGAACCAGCCTATTGCACTTATATGCAATAAAAAAATTCATTCTAACCTTATATATCCTATGTAAAAGTTGGATTTGCTTTTGAGAAGTATGAGGATATTTTCGGTGTTTTTCCATATCAGAGATTCAAAGTTATATTCAACAGAGCTATGATGGAGCTACTTTCGAGTTAGCCACTAATCTAAGATGCTGTGTATACTGTAATTAGCTGCCCAAAAGAATTCCAATTTATTTATTAAGTAAGAACGTCATTTACCTTATTATAATTTCAAATATTATTCCAATGCGGGTTATAAACAAATTCAGTTCCCACACTTACGTCACGGTCGTCGAAGCGTGTAACGCAGCCCACATGTCTTCGAGGGAGGAGTTCGCAATGTCAAATCCATTGCTATAGTGTCAATCATTGGCGCATTTACCCCAATTTAATAAATTTATAAAAAACTTTGTAACAAAAATAAAACCGACTCATAAAACTGTAACTGGTACTGTAGTTTAATAGTCAATCATTGTTACCACAGATTCAAAATCGCCTAGTTTTTTTTTTACTTTTAGCTTTTTAGTTTTTTTTTTAGTTTTTTTTTTACTATTTTTTACTGAAAGAATTACCAAAGTCGGTGCATAAATCAACGCATAAAGGTGCAACGCATAAATATTTATTTAAATTAAAATGGGTTGCACCACCGCAGTATACTCTATGGAATGCAAAAAGAATCATCCGAGTCGGTCAACATTTAGCGGATATGTAATAATAATTAATATATACTTATTAATAATAATTCTCCAGTAGAACCGAAGTCTATATATCTACACTAGATTTTGCTGCATGTCTTTTTCCGGGACAAAAGTACACTATGTACTTCCTCATTTAAAATCCGTTTAGTAGCTTCGCTCTGAAAACGCAACAGACAGTGGTACTTACGCATTTATAATGTTACTATGGATTGATGTACAATTTAGATGTAGATATATTGTAGTGTTAGGTGTATTAGTGTATTAGTGTATTAGTGTCATAGTGTGTGCACTGTGCACATTTGTGAGCAGTGCGAGGACAGGGCCGAATATAAATAAATAAATACACCCAACAGTCACACACATAATCCTGACCACACATAATCCCACACTAGATAAACCTGTATCGTGGGTATCAAGAACTACGAGGAGCTTGCGGTCCCACAACACACAGACACGAAACAAATATTTGTGAATCAGACAAACATTTGTGTAGGTGCGGGAATCGAATCCACGGCCTGACGCTTCGCAACCGGCCACGGAGGCTGTCAAATGTCAAATATGGTGACGGATGTGGTTGAATACACACACAATACCCCAAATCCACTTTCTTCCCACTCCCCAGCGGAGACACATCCATGATTCTTCTTGTTTAATGAGCGCTCATGGGCGGTGTAGATCACTTACCATCAGGTGACCAACATGCTCGTTAGCTGCTGTTGCTATAAAAAAAACAATTACATTTTGTGATTCCCACACATCCCGTAAACTCATCTGAGCGTGTAAACGTGCATTATGGCCGTCACGGCAGTTAGCCACATTAGCAAGTAATTAATCGAGGATATGTCAGTTTACACGGCTTCCTAACTTTCAATGTTTAATTGTTACTGGTTTATGTTAATTTTATAATCAACGAGAGGGCAGTTCGGTAGGCGGCAAGGGCGGTACGGTACGAGTCACGACTGCTGGAAATATTTATTTTTAACTTTTTAGTTTTTTGTATTCAGATTATACCGAAACACAAACGTTCTTCAAGAAATTCTATTAAATTATGTGAAAAGCTGGAAACCGTATCAAAAACTGTCATGTAATTCAGAAATACTAACTAGTATTGGATTAAATTAGCATTCGATTAATTTTTTTGCATGCGAAGACTTATTTAGCATTTCGCAAATTAAATACAGTTGCGAAATTATGTGAAGTATGAATTCATTCGTCGCGTATTAATTCGTGTATTAGCGCGTAGCTAGTATTGGATTAAATTAGCATGCGAATATTTTTTTTTGCATGCAAAGACTTATTTAGCATTTAGCAAATTAAATACAGTTGCTAAATTAATTGAAGTATGAATTCATTCGTCGCTTCGTAATTCATGTACTAGCGCGTCGCAGCAACGGTGGCATCGTGCTATCCCCTTCGCACCCGCGGCAATACCAAATTATTGTGTCATATTAGCAAATAGCATTAGCACGAATGATTAGTGTGCTAAGACACGAGAATTCACATGCTAATGAAATTAAATCGTAATAGCATTAATTGCCACTACTAATACTAACCGAATAAAAAACAGACATGTACTGTCGTTAATCATAGGGGGTCATAACAAAAACACCGGAAAATATAATATCAAACAGGTTTTCACCAAAGGCAATTATATAAAACATAAATAATTATAATAATAAATGACGTGATCAAACAATATACATGGGAGTCGTAAAATCGATTTTGAAGCCGACTGACACATGCTTACCGGAAATTGATCGAACCTGTTCGACTGTCGGGACCGCGACCGTCTCGCATCTGCATTAATGTATCAATAAACATGACGTCAATGAAGAAGTTAGCTTATTGGTCTAGCGGCCGTGCAGTCCAGTTCGATCTCCATCGCACTGCACCGAGACAAGAGTTTTATGTTGCCTACGTATACAATACGTGGAGCATAACTTGGCCGGGCTTTATGTTATCAGCGATTAAAGGGTGACGACCAATGGCTTTAATGTATACCTACTACTTACTAGACGGGCTGTTTGAAGTAAAATTGTGTCACATGACGCGGGAGTTTGACAGCTCACAGACAGAGAGCCCGAGAGGGGTTCTAGTTGAGAGTAAGCGAGATGATAATATTGAGTAACGGTCAATTTACTGCAACTTAGTGGTACAATTTGTATGTACCGCGCAGCTTGTCTAGTAGTATACATTAAAATCTTTGGTGACGACTGACGAGGCGCGCAGAGGGCGCGGGTGGGTTGGAAGTGTCTTTCTTCAGCCTAAGTTATTTTGCGTGTGTACGACATCAGCCGAACCTAGCCCTCATGCAACAATGCTAAAATAAAATTATCTAGCATACGGGTATAGATTATTTTGTACTACCCGCATTTAGTTAAGGTGTTTTTACGAGTGCGGTTAGATGTAATACTTAATGATTTTTGTTCTTTTGTTTTACACTTATTCTTAAGAATACTGAGGGCATGTTACACGGTCACTTGATTAAAAGTGTCAGATAAGCCATTGTTCCGTTGGACATAATGTAGTGTATAGGTATTGAGGGTACAAACACTACCGCCACAAGCAAGTATAGGAGACTTGATAGTGGCGGTAGATAAGAATAAGGATGACGATCTATATCAGATGGCACCATATAAATACACTCGCCACTACGGACAGCGCAGGTCTCTCCAGACCGATGAGATGCTCGTATACCCATAACTGAGTGTTATCCTTGTATGTAAAACGTGTATACTCGTACAAGAGGCATCACATTTGTCCCGTACATTACGATATACTCGTATTGTTACATTAAGAGCGGCTCAATTTATTTTCACGTACTTCTTCAAATTGTATGCCGCGTGCTGCGTGTGTAAAAGAGTCCGAAAGAGCGAATGAGCTTCAAGACGCCTCACCTCATTTGAAATGGGACCTTGTACTGTACAACAAAGGGGGTACTCATACAAACTCATACAAAAATCGTGGCCTAGAATAAAAGCAATACCACACAAGAACCTTGAATACAAAGCGCTGTATAGCATTGGACTGCTCTTGTCATCCCAATATATGAGATGTTAAGTGTAATAATGCCCAGTAATTTCACAAAATTTTACGAACTAGATTATTTCGATCCACCCAGAACAAGACCACGTCGGTGAATTGTTTGTCTAAACTCCATTACATTCCTTCAAACGGGAAGTATACATTTGTCCAGCAAAAGGACATATCAGGCACATAAATTATGATAAAAATCTAGAATTCCATTTATACCTACAATATTGTGTTCAATGAAAAATAAAACGGAATGCATCGCATACCAAGTTCCTTTTTCTACGAAAGCTGACGCATGCTAGCAAAAAGTTCATTTGAATAAAAGCATCTACGGACTACAGTGCATATGTAATACGGACAGCTTGAGCCTGCGCACGCGCCGGCGTATTTAACACAGGAACGGGTCTAGAGGGGGGACCCACAGTGCCCCGTTAGTATTTAATTTGTAATAAACATAAACTGAGGACTAATTATAACTATTTACTAGGTGGCAAGTTCCACGTATGCTAGAGACTAACTGGGTTGCTACCATGGTTTTTTATATACCTGCCGCCAAGAAATAATGTTCCGACAAAAAAGGGGTTATAAGTTTCACCACGTTGTCTGTCTGTCTGTGTATTTCTCTATGGCATCGTAACGCCTAAACGAATGGACAGATTTGAATGCGTATAGTTTATTTAAAAGCTGGTTTAACCGAGACGGTCCTTAGCTATGTATAAAAAAACCTGTTAAGCCATAAAAAATTTAGACCACTTGCACGACGATCTTAAATCGAGCTTAACCCACTAAACCATAGATGTAAAAGATGTAAAATAAGTACTATGATATATAACGTAAAGTTATATAAGTATAGTACACAGATAGAAAGGACATATAAACTTAATAGATAGCACATATAAATCAGGAAAGACAGAAAATAATTCGTTAATATCAGACGGAGAAGGAAGTTAGAAATGGAACTAGGATGACAGGAAGAGAGGAACAGAAATGTAAAGTGGAACAGGAGTAAAGAATATTGGCAGAAGAAGAAAATAAACTAATAACCACAAAGGAAATAAACAAGTTTAAAAGGAAAAGAAAATACAGAGAAAATGGAGGAAATATAAGAACAATAGTACAGTATAGAACAATAATATAAGTAAATGGAACATATAGTAATACTAGATCGAAAAATTCAAAACATAAAATAAAATAAATAGTACATGCGACAAGTAATAGTTAAAAAAAAAGAAAAGTCAGAAACAGGAGAAAAGAGGCAAAATTCAACACAATTAAGGAAAATATTTCAAGATACAAAAAGGCCCTATCTACACATATGGGGGAAAAAAAATAACCCACTAAACCTGTTAAAGAAAAGTCAAATCGTATGAAAATGTGACATAAGTAAATAAGTTTAGTGTTAAATCTCGATTTAATATCGTCGTGCAAGTCCACCTTAAAGTCTTTTCTAATTAAAGTCGAAGGTTTTTAACTTCAGGTTAAAATTCTAATAATTTATCTATAGGTGCAAACTGATGTCAACACCAACAAAGTTATATTTTGTATCTTTAGAATAAAATCATTTATTGTACTTACAACACTTTTCATAAATATGGCGTAAATGAAAGTCGCTGTAATGTATTTGGGAGCAACAATAAATCTAATTTTAAACAATCAGCTCGTGTTTCAAACATCCACACATCAATTCTTGCCCCAAACATGGTCCTTCGAGCCGAATTTTATTCTAAAGATACAAAATATAACTTTGTTGGTGTTGCCAACACAAACTAAGTCCCACTATAATAATAATATCAGCTCCGTATAATACTGTCCCATTGTTCGGCACGGCCGCCTCTAGTAATGAAGGGGTTTAGGTTTTAGTCTACCACGTTGGCCTAATGCGGGTTGGTAGACTTCAAAAACATTCGGAATTCTTGGAGAATTTTCAGAAAAATCGGTATTCTCACGATGTTTTCCTTCACCGTGTCCTTTAGGATGTCTTATTTAGCAAGTAATAATAAACAATGGATACACACGTAACTTCGAAAAGACAGAGGTGTGTGCCACCACACACCACCGGCCTGGTTTCGAAACTGCGACTTCCGTCTCGGCAGTAATTACCCCGCTAGATTATCGTCACTGTCCAAGTCTTAATACAATCATCCTGAATAAAAACATGATCCGTTACATGAGTTTTATGATGAAAAATTATTAAAAATATAACACACTAACTAGCATTTGCCGCCGCTCCGCCCGCGTGAACGGCCTTTTCCGGGATAAAAAGTAGCTTATGTTACTCAGTGTTAATGTAGCTTTATAACAGCAAAAGATTTTTTGAAATCGGTCCATTTGTTTTTAAGTTTATTCTTTACATACCAAAATACAAATCTTTCCTCTTTATAATAGTAGTGTAACCCATCGTCAAGTCCCGTAATAGAAAATAATTATTTATATGTGATGGTAAATATAAAATCAATTGTTTATTTCTTCGAAGGCTATGTATGTGTAGCAAAAATTAATATGAATGGAAAGTAGACTATCTTCGGTGCATATTTAATTTCACACGCACCTTGAGATTTAGCACGCGCCGACTGCCGAGCAATTGTTCACGTCTACACAGGGACGTACTTGGACAAAAAGTAAAGAGCCCAATTTTTTTCTTAGAAATTCTTTCAACTACGTATTGATTAAATAGATAAAAAGGTTATTTTCAATGAAAGTGTACTAAAATGTTAATAAAAATAATGTTAAACATTGTATTCATTTTTTAAACTATATATATTGAGAGAACTGAATGTACGTATTTAACCTTTACCCCAATAATACGTACATCTATTTTATTCAAACTATATGTTTCGTACGTTTTAGGGTAACATGTCGAGACATAGAGCTTCGATATTTAATTTTCACGTAGAAAAAAGCTACATTCAAATCGAATTCCATTTCAGAATAATCGATCACTACATACCTAACTCATGTAAAATAAAACATATTTTTAGGACTACACATATTGCAACCCCAAAATTTTACAAATGAAGTCCCCTAAACAGTCTGATTTCTGAATTATTTATCACTACATTCGTACCCAAATTCCAAAAAACTTCCAAACCACGAAAACACGAAAACCCCAAATTATATAACGCAAAACGCCCTGATGACCTCCGACAAGTCTCAAGATCGACCCGTGTTACATTTATGAGACAAAAAAATCTATTCCTTAAATATATAACGGAACTAGGCACCATTGTGTCTCGCCGACTATAACAAGACCCGCTCCCCTACAGTACATACAATATCAAAACCAGCTGGGTCTATTGAATATAAAAAAGGCGCCTTTTCGGGGTCTTAAATATTATTACAAACTTGCGACAATCAGCTGTTGCTTGTGCTGAAGATGAGCAGATTTTTGTGATCGAGATTACTTTATAGCTCTAGCGACACTTCCTCGACTGTCAAACCCGAAGTCCTGCTTTTGATGCCCAGGTGGGTAATTAATTATGAGTTTTAGATAATACGCTATTTCTCCAAGATTGTATTTGTTATATTATGGAAATAAGCTCGACACAGAGAAAAGATAATCATAAGCTCACGCCTATATCCCCGAAGGGGTAGGCAGAGCTGCAATTAATTCTGCAGTCTGCTGTACCCACGACTCGTCGAGCTCATTTCTGTCCCATTATATAATAGGGGACACAAATTCCATTCCAGCGCAACTCATGTCGATTTTTCACGACCGGGGAATTGAACACAGGACGTCACGGTTCTCGGCCAAGTACACAGCCATTAGGTCAATTATGTAATATAAAAGGGTACAATACTTCAATTAAAGTTATACACTTCGACAACAGCCACAATTCCTCCCGCATTATATGTGTCCACGCGGTGATCACTTACCATCAGGTGACCCATCTGCTGTTTTGCCCCTTCTTTCATAAAAAAGGATATGCAATCAATATCCGGACATCTGGGTCCGGTCAGTCACTCAAGAGAAAAAACAGGGTCCCATCTATCTCTACATCAATATTCATCAAAATCGGTTCAGTCATTTAGGCGTGAAAGCGTAACAAATAGATTTTTTTTTTTTTCATAAAAAGTAGGTATCCTCTGTTACTTCTTATACCTCCAAGAATATGTGTACAAAGTTTCATGATGATCTGTTAAGTAGTTTTCGCGTGAAAGAGTAACAAACAAACTTACATTGACATTTATAATATTAGTATGAAGTATGATTATCGCTTGCTTTAATGGTGAAGGAAACATCGTGAGGAAACCTGCATACCTGAGAAGTTCTCTATAAGAATTGTGTAACATCTACCAACCCGCATTAGTCTAGAAGTCATCAACACAAATAGACGGTAATTACTGAAGCGCATAACTATAATCGTAGTACTGTAGAGCCAATTATGAATTAATAACTTTATGAAATGTCATCGTCACACGGTCCGTACTACAGTATTGTATAAAATTATCGGCCATGCATTTAAAAGCATTTTGTCGTATGCTATCGTGTGAAAGTCGCGTCCCGTCTTCCTATTACACAATTGTAAATAATAATAGGGAAGCGCTGTGTTTATCGATATCCAGAGGTCGATGATAGGCACTAAGCTAGGAAATTGCTGTAGTTAACACTTAGCAGTGCCGGACATTGGTTGAATGATTGTACCTAATGTGTAAATATGTAATCTTGATGCGATTGTTTTAAAACGATACCTCCTGAATTTTCCATATTTAAAAAGTCTGAATCGACTTTGACCGAATGTAATGTCGCGATCATAGTGATATATTTAAAAGATTAGAAAATTACAAGACAAGTTACCTCTCAATTATTGTAATTTTACATCATGTAAATGTAAGTTTGTTTGTTACACTTTCACGCGAAAACTACTTAACCGATCATCATGAAACTTTGTACACATATTCTTGGAGGTATAAGAAGTAACATAGGATACTTTTTATTAAAAAAAATCTATTTGTTTGTTACGCTTTCACGCCTAAATCACTGAACCGATTTTGATGTAAACGTTTTATTTCGGAAAAGTCTATTCACGCGGCCGGAGCCGCGAGCAAAAGCTAGTTTCTTATATTTTATCTATCAAGAATCAACATGTTTATTATAACATGCTTTAAGACCAACATAGATAATTAAAAAATATACACACGACCAACCCCAGTCTGAAACGCCCTGCTAAAACTCATTTCAATAAAAAAAAATAGTCTAGAACCAGAATTAATTTACCACACGTTTTGTCAGCAATTACCAAGTGAGAACGATATCACATTGTAGAAATATAATTCTCCATAACATCGATAATATCGATAAGTAAAGGGCATCACTACACCGCACCTTGTCTGCCATCTGCCGGCACACGTGAGCCAATTTAATACGACGGGGGTGGCACCCCTACTGCCGTGGACGTTTACCTTAGGGTTGAACTGGTCAATGCACTTCCATGTGTGTTACGACAAGTTTTCTATACAAGTATGAAGTTTGGTTTTAAAACAATTGTAAAAAAGATGGTTTTTTTAATTGTATTGTAAAAATAAGATAAATTATATTGTTTAATAGATAAAGTTAAGGTGCTAATATGGCACCTGATGGTAAATGATGTCCACCGCCCATGAATACCCACAATAACAAAAATGTTATGGGTACATTGCTGACTTTAAAGGAATGGAAATTGGGATGGGAAGGGGGATTTGGGCCTCCGGTAATCTCAGTCAACGTACAGAACGCAACGGCGAGCTAGTAGTACAAATCACGAAAGTTGGCAACATCTTGGACAAGTTTTTTGCAAAACTTTTGTTAACTTTGGACATCCTCCGTGGCGCAGCGGGCGAGTAGCCGGTTGCGAAGCGTGAGGCCGTGGGTTCCATTCCCGCACCTAGACAAATGTTTGTCTGATTCTCAAATATTTATCTCTGGTCTGGGTGTTGTGGGTTGGCAAGTCCCTCGTAGTTTTTGATACCCACGATACAGGTTTAACTAGTGTGGGGTCAGGACTATGTGTGTGACTGTTAGGTGTATTTATTATTATTAATTATTTTATTTATTATTAACTTCGTAGCGTCACTACTTTGACACGTCACGTCCTAGTAGGAAGTACTTACAGAGTTTGTTTTCATGTCGAAAGGCGTGTTTTAAGACCACGACACCCGACGAGACGCAACGCTAGTGTATAGTATATGTATGCCGTCGACATCTAAATTGTTACGATACGCGCAAAATAACTTTGGTCTGTAGGCCTAGTATGAGTTACAAATACGTTCACAGTTTTCGAATTCGTATAAAATTATTACCATCGAAGTGTCAAACTAGTAATTCATACGGTAATAAAGGAAAGAATCGCTTGAAAACTAATTTCATATTCGCCTAATGTGAAATAAAATAAACCATATTATAAATTTTAATTCATCATAGTTCCTACTAGTAATACTTGACGTATGGAGAGAAAACGAAAACTTTCATCGTTTTACAAAACTATTAAAACTTGTACTAAGCCTACAGAAGTGAGTTCCCCTCGCACCATCATGACTATTGTTCTCAGAGACTACAAGATGACGGGAGGCGTAGTGGGGATGAAGTGACTAACTTCAGCGCGGACAAGTTATAACCTGCGTAACGTAACTTCGGAGCAGGGCCTGTCAAAAGGTCAAATGGTCACCGCATTCACTATTTTGATTATGAGAGACGGAAATAGGCATTATTACCAAACCGGTCAACTTACTATTATTAAGTAGCCATTCAAGGATAAGTTTTTATGCGCAATGACTTCATTCAGATATCGGGTGGTCGCCCACGCAGGCATCGAACGTGGGACCTTGGTATTAGCAATTCAAGGTCTCAGAAAGCACGCGGAGGAACCCGCAGACGCGTCGTTAATTCAAATTTAACAATATACATTATGTATGAATGATTGCTTCCTCGGATTTTCCAACACATTGCGAATGGTACAGGCACGTTGTAGACAGTTATGTCTACTGTAATGGTCCGGCTCGACTGGGGTACCACTGTTTACTGATACACAGAAACATGTCAAGTGCCAACATTGCTCTTACAATTGCATAGTGTGTATGAGCTTCTCGGAAGCCCAAAAACTAATACATACACACGTTCTCCCGCATGTAATCCCGAAGGAGTACGCTGAGGTATAGCCCGGTTTGAAAGCCTACGTGGCGCTGCGGGCGAGTAGCCGGCTGCGAAGCAAGAGGCCGTGGGTTCGATTCCCGCACCGAGACAAATGTTTGTGCGATCCACAAATATTTGTTTCGGTCTGGGTGTTGTGGGACCGCAAGTCTTTCGTAGTTCCTGATACCCACGATACAAGTTAACCTAGTGTGGGGGTCAGGACTATGTGTATGACTGTTGGGTGTATTTATTATTACTATGGTATGCTAAAAGTGTATCATTTGTATTTTTAACCTTTAGTTTCTTTAAGCCGGCAAACGAGAAGTGGGTTACCTGATGGTACGTGATCTCCACCGCCCATGTACGCCCAAAATACCAAAAGAATTATGGGCGCGTTGCCGACCTCAAAGGAAAGGAATAATTAAGTGATTGGGAAGGGGAGGGGGATTTGAGCCTCCGGATATCTCTCACCGTACGAAACGCAGCAGCAAGCTGCTACTTTACGTTTTCTGAGAGATAGTGGTAACGACCCAGACGAGTTTTTGTTAAAAAGTAAGTATTTGTTACAATGAGTTTAATATTCCTAATCTGTAATTAATACTAATTATTATTCACAATGAAAACATTATAGTGTCCATTGTAGGTACTCGTGTGATAATGTAATCAATAATTAATAAAAAATATTTTAGCACTTTATTCGGTGTTTAAATTCAAACTAGCTTGTGCTAGCGGCTCCGCCCGCGTGAACAACCTTTTCCGGGATAAAAAGTAGCCTATAACCGTATCCAAGGTACCATCTATCTCTGTACTAAAATTCATCAAAATCGGTTCAGCGATTTAGTCGTGAAAACGTAACAAACAAACTCACTTTCGCATTTATAATATTAGTTTGGTACCGTACCTACCACAATTTTAATTAGTAAATCGCACATTACAAATAACTTTAATCACTAATAATAAATAAATAATTTATGTTCTTCGGAACATAGATTTAGATTCGTCTTAACATATTTTTGTACATAGTACACTGTACGCCCCTAGTAGGTACCTCACCTAAAATAATTTTAAGTTGCGATTTTTTTTCATATTTTTTAGCCATTGCGGGTGTCAATTGGGAGGTAACTACATAAAAAGTAACCACATTCACACTGTCTCCATATTACTTACGTACATATTTTTGTCGAAATATGTTCGGCAATTTATAATCTAGGAGCTAAAATCTATAAACATTTTTTATGTTCAACAGTTGGCAACCCTACCAACCCGTTTCGGCATACTGGACCATTTAAGGACCCCAACCCTCAAATCGCAATACAGGAGTCCATCCTGTCTTGGTCGCTGGATATAGGTAATAAATATGGCGGTAGAGAATTCACTCACTTTTTCCGACGGCCGGCGTTCAAACTGTTCTCAACTGGCAGGTTGAAGGATTCGCCAAAAATCCGATAATGAAAATCGTCGTCTTCATTTTGATATTGCATCGCTTACACACTAAATTTGCTTCGTAGACGAAATAAATACACCTTTATCATTTAACTTTAGAACCATCGTTACGATACATTCAATATTCACTTCGTTTTTGACATTGTGAACTCCATTTACCGCGAAAACAATTAATATACTAGTTTTTATTTTATTTCGAGGAGGCAACGACGCGGAGGAATCTCGGCTGTTACGCGCGCGGAGCCGGACTGACTAAACGGAGGGATGTGTCATGTGCACGATGCCAGTGAGAACCGGCATGGGTGGGGTTGCTAGCACGCCAACCTTTATTTTACACGGTAATTTGATAAAATAGCTGCAAAAAACAAGCTACGTGCTATTTGCTTTAAGTAGATTTTTATCACAATATACAAATAGGAGTAGGTAGAAGGTAGGAAAGGTAGGAAGAAATAGGGGTAGGCAGAAGTGCAACCAGTGCACCCACGTTGAGTTTATTTCTGTTCCATGATGTGAGCATATCGCATTACCGGGCACAAATACAATACCGGACAATTAATGTGTAATTTTTGAATCGAAAATTACGTACAAATTGTGAATACCCCCTGGGAAATCAAAATTTATTAAAAGATTTGATTTTATTATTTTTAGTGAGAGAATCATCAAAATAGCTACATCAATGACCAAGTATTCACCTTACATCCCAGATTTCATCCCTTTAGGAGTAGAATATATTTAAATGGCATCAACTTTGAGCTATGTATACCCTTTCAATTAAAAATAATCATTATCGGATCACTCTGTAAAAAGTTATGCGTATACTTTAAAAAACAAAATTAATTTAAAAATAAAATTTATCTAAGTACCCTTGGAATAATTCTATCAAAATTACCCGACAATCGGGGAAAACCGTCGCGGCTGCCAATCCTACGCATGTTTGTCCCTTTCGTGCAACTCGGGGCCTCACTTGTAAGTTGTAATGACTGTGGAATTCCATACAATATGTACAATTATTTATTTGCAGGGATGCGAGATTTGAAGTATTCTGCTTCCCTATGTAGTTGCCCCTTCTGTTTTTTTTAATTAGAACATATTTATTTTAATTATTTTCCTAAAGTCGAACTTGCTAAAACGCCGGTCCAGCGGCCATGTTTGTATCAGCTGATCACGCGAATCAGCGAGGTTATGCAAAATAACCGGAATCTTATATTCATAACCTGCTCGGTTGAGTCTTTATACGTACCTACTTATAAATCTTAATTGTTTAAATAAATATAAAATAATTTATTATTTGTAAAACTTACTAAAAATTATATACTTACATTATATACATTAAATTATGGCTTTGAAACCTCACGTGGCGTATTAACTGAACACGGTTTGTTGCAGACTTTAATATAACCTTAGATAGTCTTGGACTCAGGACATGAGTGGTAGAGCCACACTGTAGACACTTTTGTCTACAGCATGAATGGGCTGGGTCGTCCGCGTAAAGTAGCAGATTGGTGCTGCGTTTCGTACGGTGAGTGAGATATCCAGAGGCCCAAATCCCCCTCCCCTTCCCAATCCCTTAATTATCCCTTTCCTTTATGGTCGGCAACACGCTCATAATTTTTGTATTGTGGGCGTACATGGGCGCTGGAGATTACTTACCATCAGGTGACCCACTTGCTTATATATAATACGGCCTATACTTTAAAAAAATATACATAATATAACTTATAATTTTTTTTTGTATAGAGGTTTTGGCAATTTGGAAGTGTTCAACGACTTTTGATGTTGATCATAACTATAGATAGATTACACTAAGCACCGTAGTGAAATATACTGTTTCCGCAGACTAACGTATACTACTAGGCGGGCTGTTTAGAAGAAAAGTTGCGTCACATAACGCGGGAGGTTGACAGCTCACAGACAGGGAGCGTGAGAGGGATTCTAGTTGAGAGTAAGCGAGATGGTAATATGGAGTTACGGTCAATTGACCGCAACTTAGTGGTACAATTTCTATGTACCGCGCAGCTTGTCTAGTAGTATACTTTAAAGCCTTGGTTTTCCGAAAGAAAGTGTTTATTATTTGTAAATGCAAGGCTGCCACTTGCCACTCGTCAGTCGACGACAGCCCGTCTGGTCGCTCTGGCCGAGTCTGCCCACATGATACCAGTTCTGTATCGACAATTATCTCACAGTATTTTAAACTTACACATTCGACAAGCCGAGGCGGTACGCTTTGGTGATACATTATTACATTTTTAAGATTGAAAATACATAAATTGTTTTTTATTTTCTACATTTTAAATTGGATAGTTTTATTTCACTTGATTGGTCTAGTGTCGCGTACTTCCGTTGGGAAACCGGTGAGATACCGGGTTCAAATCGCAGGTCGGGTAATTAAAATTTGAGTTTAGGTATTCGATTAGTAAAATCCAAAATGGTGACAGGCTCACCAGCGGCCAGCCGCCACCTACATTTAGTGGAAGAAAAGAAACTCGACGAATCGTAGATGAACTAAGTTGACAGTTGCATCTCTGTCTACTCTTTCGGAAATACAGGTATGAGCTTATTCAGAACGTGATTCGAGAGACCAAACATTCATTCTCGTAGCAGAAAGTTTCTATTTACGAAAAAAATATATGCAATGAATAGTTTTTGCAGGAATCATATTATCTTAAAAATCCAAGGCAAACGTGTCAAGGATCAGCAGTGTTAAAAAAACTAAGTAAGTACTTACTCAGATTTGACGATGACGTAATCTTCTTCGGCCTGTGTGGAGAGCTTCGCCTGCAGCGCTTTTAGGCGTTCTATCTGCTTTTGTAGATAGGACTTTGTTCTGCCTTCCTCCATCCTGGAACAAAACCAATATATACTAATAATGACTGCCTCGGTTGCGCAGTTGTAATGCGTACGCGGTACGACTGCTGCGCTGAGGTCTCGGGTTCGATCCCCGGGTCGGGTAAAGTGATATTGGATTTTTCTCATTGAACAACTGGCTAAAATAAGATAGATAGATAACACTTTATTGTACGCCATGCAGAATATTACAGTAAAGAACAAACAAAATAATAAATGTAACAATAGGCGGTGTTATTGCTAATAGCGATCTCTACCAGACAACCTTTCGATGGAGAAGATTTCAAAGAATAAACAGTAAGTAGGTCGGGGTGTATAATGTGAAATTTTGAAGTGTTAACACTTAAACATAAAAACAATATAATATCATAGTATAAAGTAACTGTGAAATACGTCTGACCAATAAGGAAAACATCGGTAATTTCTAAATAGCACAACAGAAATTCACAGATAGCTTAGAACCGTTTCGATTTAAACAAGCTTTCAAAGAAAAAAGCCGCATTCTAATCGTTTGTCTCCAAACGAATGGACCGATTTTGCGCCATGCAAGCTATTCATTGAATTGTCTATACACAGCATTCTGCATTACTCAGCGAGTAGCACGCCCGCTTTGAAACAGCAGGATCGATCCTCGCAACGAAACTTGATAGATTAACAAACATCGCAATTCATAAACTCACAAACAGTCAAACTGTCACATTTATAATAGCAATAGGATAACATTTTATGTCCCGGGATGACCAGCGTAGTCGCGTGCCATGTAGCAAGTACTTCATTATTCAAAGATCTGATTGGTGTTACTTCTGTTTATGGGAAGGCGTTACGCTTAACATCATTACATTAACATTATTATCATCTTAAAGAAAACGTATACAACTATATACAATATAATACATACACACACGCACACACACGCGCACACACGTACACACACGCACGCACACGCACGCACACGCACGTACACACAAATACACTCTCATACATACTTAGTCATTTCTTAGTTTGTTTTTATTACTCCGTTATATTCATAATTTTTGTATAATTTAAATTTATTTAGCTTGAGCATAGTCAGTGAATAAACTTATACACCCTAAGGGCTGAGTGTTGATGGTCCTTAATACAGGTTACTGTGTAACCTAGCTAGGACATCGGTGCTGTAAATTTACAGCACCTGATGCAGCATTTTAATTCATTGTATCCACTGTTTTATGCCCAAATAAATATTATTATCTTAACATTTGTATCACGCGAATATTACACATTGAAATAAAACTAGTTCATACGGATTTTTCCTTCCTTCGTGGTCACGGGAGAAACTGAAAAGCTTTCGAACGTCGGGACTAAAATAAAAATTAAACCGCGATAAAATCCGTATAAACTAGTATTATTTCAATTTGTATGCTTATAAAACATCGGTTTCTCGATAGCCCGTTGCCCCCTTTGGCCCATTTCCTGGAGATTCTCATCTACCTAGCTGTTCTATTAAAAGCCTAACTTACATACGTGATACACCAGAGCCTTTGATCAACGGTGCGGCGATTCGCTGGCGATATCAATGTCGGTGTGTGGACGTGAATTTTAGCAGCGATTTAATATTGCTGGTTAGTATGATGGGACGAGAGTATCGCTCGTCTGGTGGTCAACGCCACGTAAACAATAACCAATCGTAACGTTTGCATCTCAAAAACATACCAGTATTTAATATCGTCTCAGTTAAAAAAGATATTTCGTTTCATCGAGCATTTTCAAAACGTTGGAAAAATCTTAAAGGAATTTGTACGCTTTGACGAGGATATCGACACACTAACGACCGAATACTGACACGCAACTCAAACATTTAAGATCGTGCTAAACATGTTAAAAGGCGTTTTCTCTGTCAAAATTGTATGAATATAAGTAGCCCTTAGACAGTCTGTTGTTGACTATCATTATAGTATTCGGGCGTAAAAGTTATCTATGAAGCTACTTATTTGACCTGTATTTTTATGGATCACCTGTATGGGCCGATAGAGCTACTATCGGTGCCGTACGCAGAAAATCGAACCAGAATCAACGTCTGGCGCTGATATTCATTTGTATGGCGTATAACACCGTTAGCACCGAAGCTTTACCTGTCTTTGCGGAGTATTTAAAGTTGATCTGGAGGGCCAGTGTCGCGCCACTATGTATTACTCAGAGAGAGAATATGGACAGATTTTTCTTACGTCACATGAGCTATTAAGAACCAATCGACTTTACAAACCGTGCTCCAAAAATTACAACGATCTATTAAACGAATGGCAATGACGATGGGATAAATCTACTAAGCATAATAATATGTATCAATACTTTCCGTCGGTTCGCGATCGTCTAACATACTTGGCTGGAAGTTAGTTATTGTGTTTCTCAACTTCTCACGGGCCATGGTTAATTTAAGTTTAAACTGTTCTTATTTAGATTTGTTGATTTTCCTACGTGCCCATGTTCTACACCTAACTGCCACGGGCGGTACGAACAATCCGCACATCATATTCTTTGCGATTGTAGTATCTGGCAACATTAGCGCAACATTTTACATTATTAGACAGTATGCAAATAACATCTTGTATATTATATGTAGCAGCGATAGCTCAATGGGGAGTGGTACGGACTGTCGAGACGAAAGTTGTAGGTTCGAAACCAGCTCCAAGAGCATACACCTCTGACTTTTCTAAGTTACATGTGTATTCGTTGTTAATTATCGCTCGCTTTAACAGTGAAGGTAACATTTTCAGGAAACCTGCATACTTGAGAAGTTCTCCATAAGAATTGCGAAAGTATGTAAAGTCTGCCAATCCGCATTAGGCCAGCGTGGAGGACTAAGGCCTAACCCCTCTTATTCAGTAGAGGAGGCCCGTACCCAGCAGTGGGAGGTGTATAATAAGGGGTTAGTATTATTATTATACTATATAGATCTTGTGGAGTTTAGGTAGGCTTTCCGCGCATTCCGGAATTTTGCCGTACCAACTATTGATCATGTTTAACAGCTCGCGTGATAGCACCCACCTAATGAAATCCGTGGTGCTTTACATCTGGCTTCTCCAGTTGTAAATGTCCTTGTGCTTAAGGTAGAGACCTCCTTAGTTCATTATTTTATCTCCCGCTTTGCTATGGAGGGAAGTTGATAATATATTTCCAACTTTTCTCTAACTTTCTACATACATGCATACGCAGTCACGCCTGTAATCCTTGTAGGGGTAGGCAGAGGTGTAATTAGTTCATCTAAACAGCGCTTCTAGTAGTAGGTATCATTGAAGTTTTTGAGCAAAACAAATTCTTAATTTCCCGTCCTGGGAATCAAACCCACACCTGCACTCCTGCGGTAATATGGAGGGAGTGGACACCTACAGTAATAAGGAAGGGGTTGGCATCGCCGACACCAGCGATTTGGATCGGAGGTACATGTTCCCGATTATGTCAACATAGGGCTTCGACATCATCTAATCAGCAAGCTCGAAGTTATTGTAAAATATTGCGAGCAAAGTCGCTGCTAATGGTTAGTCTAATTATCAATGTGCGATGTACCTGCCTATGTGTCATAACTGCATCAACCGGAAAACCAACGTCCACAAAGCAACCACGTAACCTCATTCAAGTGTAAGTATCTAAGTTTACCTTGATAGCGATAACAACCACTTTGCCATACATAAAATATCCAATAAGAAATTGAATGACAAAAAATGGCGGACATTGCATAATCTGTATTAAACGATGTATGATAACCATTTGGCATTATACAACTTAAAACGCAGTTAAAATTTCTGTCGACTAGCAAAAAAGATGTGCTTTGATACCATGTTAATCACCAATGAGATTACGAAATAAGCCATTCGAAATAAGAATCCGTTAATATTCGAAGATCAAATTCGAAAAAACGTTATGATCAAAGAATTGCCAAGTATGGGTAAACACAACAATAATTCGCATTTTGTCATCGTCTAACCCTACCTTCAACATAAATAGATGATATTTATTGAAAAATGTACGGTATATGTGAAAATAATGTTCCAAAACGCACTCCAAATATTGTAAAACATCCGTAAACCAGTGTATCGATCCACCACATACCTTGAAGGTTCATTATTCGCCATAAATTCTTCCTTTCAACGATATCCCAGCTCGAAAATAAACGCGTAATTAAAATCATAAACGATAAATAGACTGTATGAATTAATAAATTAATAAGGATTGCACAATAATTCAATAAAATAAATAAAAACTTTTAAGTCATAACCACAATTCGTTAGTATTCGTTACAATCAAAATGGCGTGTTTTGTCTCTGTCTACCTAACTGGGAGATGCATATGATGGAAAGGGACAAAAATAATACTGTAAATAGAAATCTGTCAACACGCAATGTGAGGCAGCGCCATCTTTTCGGGAAATACGCCGTTTCTTGTTTGTTTATGGTATGTAATGTTGCCAATTACTTTTCAAAAAATCGACTACGACTTCAGTTTATACAGAAGATTGAATTTATGTTATTATTATAAACTTGGTACAAAGTTAAAGTTTATAATTTAGAGGAGTGCAGAAAGCTATTTATATATAATATCTGTAACAATTATTCCTTAAATGAAATTAAATAAAACATTCACTATTTAGGTTTATTATGATGTCAATGTCTGAATGTTAAAATCGAGTAATAGTGTTATCTGGTCAAATCTCGCAGCTGGCGACTGACGTTACAGAAAAAAATATATATGTATGATTATAGAGGTCAAATGTCGACCATCACATATCCATTAGTTATTATTATTGCATGTAAGTAATTCGAAGTTCAAGCTTCGCTTTACATCACACACACCTTTGATGAACAACCAATGATAGAACTGTTGGCAGTACTTTAAAAACAAAAAATATAACCGATTCAAACAAACTCAAAAGCTAATAATAAACTAAACAATTTTGCTAACAAACGACTTATAATTGTTTTGTTATATTTTTACCTTTTGAGTCGGTTTTATTTTTGCTTAAAAATGGTTTGTTTTACTACTTTACAGAATCATCAAAATCGGTGCATAAATGTTGAAGTTATAATCTTTCATCCCCTTAGGATTCACAGCCTTCAAATGTTAATGGGACTACTATGGGAGTAAACCCTATCTAACACAAAAAGAACCATCCAAAATCCAAATCGGTCCACATTAAGTCGATTATGTGAAAACAGACATAAAAAAATATATACAAGGACAAGGTTAAGCGGAAAGGCTTACAAAGTACATAACTTTTATGTACCCATAATACTGAACCACTTTTGTACTTGCAACTTTTTCAATAAATTCAATATTTTTAGATATATTGCTGTTCATCGATTTTATAAAAACCACGTACATATAATTTTATTCTTCTTCGTCACTATACTCTCAGAGTGGTCATAGGTATAGTGGCACACTTAACAATTCATCGCCATTCATCTCGAACTGCTGCTTTTCTGGTGCATTCATAGAGAAGACCGTTAAACAAGGTATTTGCTTGGTTAGTCCAACGCATAGGCGATTTACCACGTGCTCTGGTGCCTTAAACGTGTACCTGCACCACAAGGCCTCCACAGATACATCTCCTCGTCACGATACATGCCCATAGACAGTGAGAATACGACCTTGAACGATGGAAGACAGACGCTCTTTAATGCCGAGCTCTTGAAGGATCGAATCGTTGGTTCGTAACTGACTCCACGATATTCCAAGCATTCTTCTTCAGCACATTCATGAAATGTGGCCTTTGGGCCATATGATCCTGTGATCAGCTGTATTTTTATTTGGGGTCCGTGCTACGCGACGGTGCGGTTCCTTTGTATTTTGCCGCCAAGTCGTCAGCTTAAAAATCACGTGACAAGATTGTCCGTTTTTTAAATTATAATCAGTATTTGTTATTTTATGAAACTAAAAATATTATTTGATGAGATAATATTCATGATTGGAATCCTTATGAGCAATATCATATTTCAAGTTGGCCACGGCTGAGTACACCCTTTCTGGCTAACGTTGTACATTACAGACGAATTGAGAACCATCCTCCAATTTTTTGGTCGGTTAAAATATTATACCAAGTCAGTGCAAAAAAGTTATTTACAACAATTTTTTGTAAGTTCCTGTAACTAGCAACATTAGAAAAATGGCTTTGTTTATGGTATCAAAACGTCAAAATCGGTGTGACCATGAATGTCAGTTTCCTGTCTATTTAGCAGGATATACCGCATTGTATTTTCCTTCCCGCATGTTCGGTTATTATTAGCATTGAAGTTTGGTAATGTTGTGAAGACATAAATATGTTTTCTTATTTAATTGGTTTAGAAATCAACTATCGAATTATGATAACTAGAACGATAATTCTCATATGAATCTGCCAAAAATACGGCTCCACTTACTTACACATGCAAAGGTATAACACGTGAAATTACCTTTGCATGTGTAAGTAAATTAATGAACATTCAAAATTAACTAAATTTCATAAAAGTTAATGTCTAAATGTTACATTTCTAAATCGAGATACGACGTTCTGTACCACGCAAAAAAAAATACGTTTAAGTGTCAACTAGAGATCATGAATCAATTTTTATGAATTGAGAATGAACGAGCTGCACAGACATTTCTAGCCCGGCCCCCTTTTACAGAGTTTTGGTGGGGTCATTTTTTGCTTGAGTTACGTTCCTTGTCATCTTATTTCGATGAAATCAACTATATTTTATTAGAAAACTACGAACTACACGCTTTTTCTAACCCGCTATTTTTGATAAAGTGCGTGGCGTGGGTGTGGCTTTAAGAAGTTGGTGAGTGGTGATGCGCAAACATGCAAACCACATTACAGCATACGATAGCGATCTTATATCACGATATGTGCGATATCACGCATATCTTGTTTAAAAGGATCTTTATTTGCATAGGAAGACAGTTTAAAGTACAGTAGCAGTATGAATATTACATATTTTATTAGCACACTAAGGCAAGAAGTTACTTTTATTTGAAAGAAAATTCCACGATATCATTTTTTTTAATACAATTTTGTTAGTGAAGCGAAGATCAGTGTGACGTTTTCCAAAAACGGTTTTTGCGGTTGTGATTATTATCTTACCATTTGAATAGATTTATTAAGTAACCTATTATAGATTGACGATGTGACGTTGAGGGCCAACATTTTGCATACATACGCACTCACGTCTGTATTATTTATTTATTTTTTATTTTTACACTTTATATACAATGTATAAAGGCGGACTTAATGCCAAAGGCATTCTCTACCAGTCAACCTTAGGGCGATGCAGAGATGATCAAAGTAGGTGCAAAAAAAAAGGAAGATACAAAATATAAAAACATGACATAAAACGTACAATGCCGAATAAAAAAAAATATATACACATACAAAAATATATAATAAATACAATAAAATACAATACAATACATAAATATATACGATATGTAGGAGAAACTAATGTGATTCTACCAATCCGTCCAACAATAGTTGACTAACTCTCAATTTGAAAGCCACTCGTGTGGTGCACGACCTGATTACCAGTGGGAGTGCGTTCCAGAGAAGTATAGATTGAATAGCGAAAGAAGAGTGGGTGAAGTCAGAGGAATGAGGAGGACATTTGAGGAGAAGATTGTTAGAAGAGCGAAGATTCCTATCATGTCTATCAGAAAGATAAATAAAGTCAGAAGATAAATAAGAAGGCGGCGTAGGGGATGTAAGTAGCGAGAAAAGAGTTGTGAGTGCTCGCAGAGATCGGCGTTGGCGAATCGGTAGCCATTGTAATTGCGTGCGATTAGAGGAAACGTGGTCATATTTACGAAGATTAAAGATAAATCGAATGCAGTTATTGAGAAGACGGTCAAGTTTGTTAAGATGATCTGCATTCAGATCAAAATAGCACTCATCACCATAGTCGATTACTGGAAGGATAAGGGATTGCACAAGCAAAGTCTTGGTTTCAGAAGGGAGGAAATTTTTCAGGCGATATAGAGCACGAAGAGTACCGGTGACTTTCCGGCTGACAGAGGTTACCTGAAAACGCCAGCTCAAGGTGGAGTCGATATGTAGCCCAAGATCCCTAACCTAACCTAACACTGGGACACCAAGGGATGACACATCCATTAAATGTGACAGTTGGAATCTTGGTGATATCCAGTCTGCTCATCATCCTTGAGCTGCCCACAATTATTGCCTGACACTTAGAGGGGTTCACAGACAGACCGAAACTGTCAGACCAGTTCTTGATATGTGCCAGATCCCTGTTCACCGTTTCGACTGCTGCGACCACATCATCGACGCCAGCCCGAGAATAAATCTGTAAGTCATCGGCATACAGGTGGTACGCACACTGAAGATTGTTAGTTATGAGGTTAATAAAGATAGAAAATAACAACGGGGAAAGAATGCTGCCTTGAGGGACTCCAGAGTCGATATTACACCAATTTGATGACGACTCGTTGAGTCGCACCGACTGCTGGCGTCCCTGAAGATAAGATGAAAACCATTCCAGTGCCGCAGGAGAGATCAAGAGATGGGAGAGGATTGCAAGAAGGATATCGTGACTGACGGTATTGAAGGCGTTTGAGAAATCTACCAAAGCCAATACAGTGACCTTGGTATCTTCCATACCCGCCCTAATATCGCCAGTCACTTTGAGGAGCGGGGATACAGTGCTGTGACCAGGTCGGAATCCAGACTGCAAGGGGCACAACAGGTTATTAAGATGCACGAACCTGGACAGCTGCTTGTGGGCACAGGCCTCCAGCACCTTAGAAAGAAAAGGAAGAATAGAGATAGGACGAAAATGGTTTACGAGTACGGTATTACCCAAAGTGTAGGCAGAGGTGTAACTAGTACACCCACATTTCGCCGAGCTTATTTTTGTCCCATGTTAATGAGTGAGCCTTTCGCCATATCGGGCACAATTCCAGACTCCAGGTTGATACTGAGCATTTCATGATAGAAAAACAAATACCACTTTACCCGACTTAGGGATCGAAGCTGAGACCTCAGCATAGCAGTCGTGTACCACGTACGCATTACAGCTCACCGAGGCTGTCTTTACCAACATTTTAGTACTTTTTAAATTGCAAATAGGCAGGATTTGACAGTTTTCTAAATCCAAGGTTTATTACAATTGTAGCCACTGTGAGGCAGGATCTTAAATATGTTGGTCACTCTGGTCAAACTTAAACGCGGGAAGATGGATCATGGATGACGGTACCATCCATTGTATATTTTTAAAAGTAATAATTTAACATTCTAAGTTCTAACCAAGTATACTTATTCAATATGAAATTTCGTGCATTAATGGTAGACGCAGGTCCCATGCGGGAGTTTGCAAGTAAGTACATATATACTATAATTAAACTGAAGAGGCACTTTGTACATTAAATATTTTTTCTAATATACTAAGTTCAAAAGTATCAGCAATGAAACAATAGAGCATATCTTGAGGTAACGTTATTGAGCTTTGTTATTAATTAAAATCGTTTTAATCTACCAAAAGTCGGTAGTCCAGTACTTTATTATTTTAAAAAATTATGGTGATTCTATGATGCGAAATAATCTATCTATCTTCTATATAAAATATTTAAAAGAAGAAACTGACTGACTGATCAATGCACAGCCGAAACTGCTCGGTCTAGAAGCATGAAATTATGCACAAAAGTTCCTTTATTCATCGTACGCCACTTGTCTAATTACAGCCATCGTAAATATGGCGTAATGTTTTACGCAGTCGGAAACATTCGGTGCAACTACGCGTTAACTATCAATACACACCTATATTAATACACCTGATAGTGAGTTAGTTTTTATGTACAGGGTCTTACTATTCCACGCTAATTTAAATCACCCGTAAGTATTACAATTTATACGATCCCTCCATCGGATCCATCACATACCTATAAAATAAGTGAAGTTTGTGAGCCAGAACAACAATGCTGCAGTGAGACAAAAGCTAAGTTGTTTATCATTTAGTGTTGTCCAAAGTGGCAAGTTGAATATCCAACATGTTAGCCATTTGATAAATAAAATAATGTTTAACAAAACTTAGAAACCAATTTCAAAATAAATACACTGAAAAGTCAAAAATAACAATTTCTATAGGTCTCTATAGAGTCGGTGCTTATGTTGCTGCCGGTCAAATTTTTTTTTGACTTTCAGTGTTTTTTATTTTGAAGTCGGTTTCTAAGTTTTGTAAACTTTATTTTATTAAATTTTTAGTGATAGTAACAGCAATAGCATGTAAATTTCAATACAATAACACAATCGCGACGAGTCTACTGTTGTCCGTTGAGGAGGTTTATGTTTTTACTCTGTACTCCGACATCAGATCTTAACCAAATTTATATGGGACCACATTGCAGCAAAACTCTATTGAGTGAATTTTTTTTCATTAAAATCAGTCCACAATTGGTGGAGAAATCGATGTACATACATAAAAAAATGCGCCTAATTGAGAACCTCCTCCTTTTTTGAAGTCGGTTAAAAAGGAAAATACTTTATTTAAGTCTTACCAATGCAAATGCATTTGGTACTACAGTCATACACTATTGCTTAAATTTGTCCACACCTTTCTGTAACATGTTTATCACTTCAAACCTTGTTCCAGACATAGTGACAATAATATCGAAGCTATCAAAAGAGTGCATACTGAGAGTGGCTGCGGACACATTGTACTTCATAGTGTGTGATGACAACAGTGGGCCGGCGCCTCCTGTGCTCTGGTGTGAAATACCACAGGCCATGTTCTTCACAGAGTATCAGATGGTTGGCTTGGATGAGGAACATAAGGATATATATTTAGGACTTTCTTCAAGTAAGGAGTTTTTTTATAGCAGGGTGGTAAAAAATTGGGCTACATGTCATGGTAAGTGAGATCCGCCCACAATATCAAGAGAATCATCGATGTGTTATTAAGAAAGGCAATGGGGATTGGAGGTGTTTCCGTCGTCGCCCAAACATGTTTTGGCAGATCCCAACGACTCCATCACAGTCCCTGTTAAAGCAGCACTTTCATTGCCCAATCCGAATCGCAATAATAATACGCGACCCCGACATAGGCACGCCTGCGAGTCCGAAGAACTCCCACAACTGGCCCTCGGCACATCATTGTTCCCTAACTATACTCCTCAGCGAGGTCTGAGCATTCTAAAAGGCTCCTCTGTGCTTAATCGCTACTAAATACATTATACATATTTCTGGCTAGAGCGCCATAAGCGCCGGCTTTATTGTCAGGTGAAGCTGTTAAAGCAATATAGGTTAATAGCACAAATCCATTCGAAAAAAGGCATTGGGAGGCTTATGAGTCTCCAGAAATCTCAACATACAAAACGTGGCTCGAGCGACCACTTCACAGTTTTCTGTGGGACAGTGGTACAGCCCCTGTTGTGCAAAAGTGTCTGCACTGTGGCTCTAGCATTTACTAAATTTGAATCTGAAAGACAAAAGAAAGAAAGAATTCAATTCGAAAACATCATAACTAGCCCACAACCCACTCACTACTTGTGACAAATATTATATTAACATCTTTAAGAACAGTCAGTATCCAAAATTCAACAGACTATTTAATTAATATGGTACAGATCAATTACTTTAGTATTCAGACACATATCAGTTGTTTTGACTGTTTGCTGCCTGCTGCCTTAAATATTATTTGTATAATTGAAAAAACTAATAGGCTAAAAATTAAAAAAAAAGAGTTGCTATTCCAATGTAATGGTCAGCCTGTACCATGTGGTAGGTCCCTTGTATGCGAGAGGCCGTCTGGGTTTCTCTTTGTCTGACACTGTTGTGTTGCGGTTCGAAGAACATCGAATTACTGGGCATTATGAGACTTAACATCATATGTCTCAGGGTGACGAGCGCAGTCCAATACCATGCAGTGTTTTGTAATTCAAAGTTCTGTGTGGTGTTACGTCTGTTTATGAGCAGGCGTGACGCTTACCATCAGGCGAGCGACCTACTCGTTTCGTCACTCAAGCTAATAAAAAAAAGCCTCCGTGGCGCAGTGGACGAGTAGCCGACTGAAAAGTGAGAGGCCGCGGGTTCGATTCCCGCACGGACTCGAATGTTTCTCAAATTTCGGGTCTGGGTGTTATATCCTCAGAGGGGTTGACGTCAGTCAGGCGGACGGTCGTAAAAACTACAAGCCAAATCAATCTGTAACATGTGTTAAAAACATGTTGCACCGATCCCATTGTGAGTGGGATATGGGGAGATGGTATCAATCATTCTCTATTACTACCAATTCAAAATTGTTTAGTTTTATTTTTTTGAGTAGGTTTTATTTTTTGTTAAAAAGTTTTTATTACTTAAATGGTATTTTTTTTCAGGCAACCTATCAAGATCATTGATAACATTGAAATCTGCAAAATCATTAAAATTAAAACTAACTAAAAAGCAGTGCCCGTGTCTGACGTTGGAAATTGAGACTGTAAGTTAATCCTCATACTTATTAGGAAATGTGTTGTTTTCTAGGGTTGGAGTGCCTAAAGCATCCACCCGAAAGCCCGGTGACACTGACAAAAGCCGACTCGAAAGCCGAAAAATATGTGGCAAAGCGCCTATAATTCTTTGTGTATTGTAGGCATGAGCAATGGAGATCACTTGCCATCAGGTGACCCACTTGCTTGTTTGCTGGACTAAGTTATTAAAAAAACCGCTTCAGTCAATTCTTTTTTCATTCGAAACGGTCTTAGCTCGAACTTGTCTCATTTAAAATTCAAGAACAAATTCTATCCTTATTGAAATAAATTTAATCGGGGACGAAAGATAAACGCTTCGTCATTTATGTCCTGTTATTAATGATTTTCCACATTAAAATACATACATACGCACTCACGCCCGAAGGGGTAGGCAGAGGTGTAACCAGTACACCCACATTTCGCCGAGCGTATCTTCGTCCCACGATGTGATAGGGGGCGAGCCACGATGTGATAGGGCACAAATTCCAGACTCCAATCCACATTAATAAATAATATTATAAATTATGTAACAAAAATAAATGCGACAAGAAAACTAATAAGCTAAGAAATTGTTCAATGTACTCAGCATTGTGCTCTCTACTGATTGAACACATTATTAAACATCAACTCAATATTGGTTGATGTAATTTTTATTTTAGTTTTTTTTTGCCAGTTGTATTTTTCGTACATCTTTTGAAAGCTAAGGAATGTAATACATACACAGACTGACGCCTGTTTCCCATAGGGGTAGGCAGAGACAACGGATCTCCACTTGCTACGATCCTTGCACACCTCTTTGGCCTCATTCACTCTCATTAAATTTAACCACAGGTAACCACGTTTCATTATCTTTGTTTGTTCTTTTCAGCCATCTGCAACATCACTGCAAACTCGTAACGTAACACATGATATTCCAGTTATAGTAATACCAAGGAAGATGTGGTCAGAATTTCATGAGCCGAAGACTCCCGCACCAGATGTAAGTTAAATCATACTTTCTATTAACATGAGTTGATTTGGGTTTCAAATAATTTCAGTCATTTTACGAAACGCCCGGCCGGCCACTCAGTGTACGAAGCTGTGTACAGTGTAATATATGTACAATGTACAATGTACAGATATCAATAGAACTGCCTGCACTGAAGCAGATCCGCACAACAGTAGACCGCATGAGGAGCCTCACAGCCGAGCTGCTGCTGCGGGCTTCAGCTGCTGGACGTCTCACCTTGCAGATCAACACCCACATGGCCAGAGTATCCACTAGGTTCAAGGATTTGAGGGTCGAAGCCTTTGGTGGTATGTTTATTGTATTCACCACACGAAAAATAATGTATTCTTTTTCTTTCTTGGTTAATGGCGAGCATAGAGTGTAGTTATTCCGCCAATGTCACGTGGTGGGTGAACATAAACGAAGGAGATTGGTATGTTTAAGTTTGAAGATTGTTGAAGAATAATGTTATTTCACAAGTAGAATTATGAAAAGATGCATAGCAGGGGACGGTTAATGAGCAAATGGTTCACCTGACAGTAAGTGATCACACATAATGTCGACCTGAAGTTACTTGACATATGAACATATGAACATCTATATGTCCAGTAACTTCAGGTCGACATTATTTTGGTAATCGTTGTAGGATGCTATGTCTACAGCATGAATGGGCCGGCTTGTCAGAGTCGTTACCACTGTCTCACAGAAAACCGGCGTAAAGTAGCAGCTTGCTGCTGCGTTTCGTACGGTGAGTGACATATCCGGAGGCCCAAACTTCCCTCCCCTTCGCAATCCCTTAATTATCCCTTTCCTTTAAGGGCGGAAAGGGCTCATGATTATTTTGGTATTGTGGGTATACATGGGCGGTGGAGATCGCTTACCAGCAGGTGACCCACTTGCTCGTTTACGGGGCGGATATAAAAAAAAATATGTCTTGAGAATGAGCAGTATACTTGTATTGCAATGTACTTACTATCAATTCCAGTGTTTATAAATAAATTGGTCAATTACAATTATTTACAATGCTGCAATATGTTTACCGACAAAAAAAAACTGTGATTGAACGGATCTCAATTCGACGCGTATATTTGTAATTTTGTTATATGTATAAAACAAGCATAAGTTTTCACAGAGTGATCAAATTTAGATGATTTATTTTTCATTCGAAAAAAGATGATAGAATAAAAATTATGCACTGGTTTATTCTTTTACTAAATATTACATATATATGCACTCACGCCTGTAATCCCCGAAGGGGTAGGCAGAGGTGTAACTTGCACACCCACATTTCGCCGAGCGTATCTCCGTCCCACGATGTGATAGGGGGCGAGCCTATCGCCATCTATTTACTAAATATTGTAAAATAATAACTAAATAAATATCCTCCTTTAGGTCCGATAGACCACTCGGACTCTGAAACAGAAAGCCAGGGCAACGAGGACATGTCCAGGATATGTTACTGTCGAGTGGATGCTAAGAAACTGTCAATGTTCCTGAGTGCTGAACAACTCACTCATAACAGGTACATATCCAGCTTGTGTTAACATCATTATTCAGTGTTATTTTTAAATATTATATGATACCTATGTAACAAAACCCCTGTTATACCTTTTAACTGTGTTGTCAGAATATAACACGTCATAAGAAAATATATTATTTGAGATAACTAATAAGTTTAAACATAACATAAAAACTGATTTCAAAAAAGTAAAACTGAGGAATCAAAAACAACAATTTCTAGATATCTTTTTGGAGTCTAATTGCACAAATATTTGTTTTTTTTTTTGTTTTCTTTAAAATTATTTTACTGTTAAACTAGCTGTTGCCCGCGGCTCCGCCCACGTGAATGTCTTTTTCCGGGATAAAAAGTACCTGGCCTATGGGAATACTCATACGCACTCACGCCTGTAATCCCCGAAGTGGTTGGCAGAGGTGTAACCAGTACACCCAAATTTCGCCGAGCGTATCTCCGTCCCATGATGAGATAGGAGGCGAGCCTATCGTCATACCGGGCACAATTCCAGCCCCCGGGCTGATAGTGAACATTTTGTAATAGAGAAACCCAATATCACTGCTACCCGACCCGGGGATCAAACCCGAGACCTCAGCGTCACCTCAGTCATAACGCATACACATTACAACTGTGCCACCGAGGCAGTCTATTCTTATGTGGAATTTTACAAAAAATTGAAACATGTCTCATTTAATAATTTATCATCAGGTGACCCCCTTGCTCGTTCGCCTATAGCCGTATACTATATATTTGTGTGTTTGTTGTACAGGACAGTGTGCAGTATAGTGCACAAGCGACTGGTGATCCTGTGCTTGCAGACTGAAGAGAATGTTCGCCTGCAGTGCTTTATAACTGGCATTGTTTATTGAACACTAAACATAAGCTCGCGGCTGAGCACTAAAGGGGTAGACAGAGGATGCAAATGATGGAAAGAGAGCCTATCGCCATGCTGTGCAACTCGTGTGATTTTATACTGAAAATTCAAAGAGAAATTGTGATTGCCTGACATGGGATTTGAACGCCGGACCTCTTGCTGTTTCAGCCTAGGTATGATGCCACTAAGCTAATGATATTAATACATACAATAATGTCAAACGCACACACGCCTTTAATTTCCGAAGGGGTAAGTGTAGGAAAAAGGATATTTGGGAAGGTGGGCAGTATATACAACAACAAGTGGCTGATAATTGTAAATAAATAAATTTTCATAATTAAAAGACGAGCAGCGCTTGCTAACTTGTAACATTGTTGTTATATTCGGAAGGAAGAATGAACTAAAAAAAAACAGCCATAGACTCACACGCACCAACGGGCACAAATTACAAACCAAAGTAATTTAGTGTTGGGATTACCAACAGTACCAACAGCAAAGTTGTATCCAGTACACACACATTTCGCAGAGTTTATTTCCATCCCATTATGTGATGGGGCTAGCTTATCGTCATACCGGGCACAATCTGAAAAAAATGTAGCTTCCAAGCGTATTCACATGATGATTTATACAACGTGTTACAGAAAGGTGTGGTCATATTTTAGGGTCATTACACACTCCTTATAGTAAGTACCTGTATAGTATGTACCGGCTCATTTCAAACCAACACATCCTAAAATTTCACGTTAATTTTAATCACTCGTTTATTAAGATCGATAAGATTGATGACATCACTATTAATTATCGGTGCGTAGTGGGAAAGTGTCGCTATCTCTCTCGCACGCGTGCACTGCTAATGGCGTGAGCTGTCTTGTGAGTTGTGACGTCACACGACATGTTGTGCATCCTTTTTCCGTCATTTGACAATTACCCCTTCCAGCAGATTTAAATAGCTTCTAACTTTTTTATTTTTGACTTGATTTATATGAATTATATAAATCAAGTCAAAAATTTCGATAACAAATTTTGGGGAACGTATTACAATGATAAAAATAATCGAGTCAAATACCCTATTATTCTAATGAAATTACTAAAAGTTATTCCTAAATAAATAGATGATGAAACCAGACACAAAACTAAGAAGTAACAGTAAATGGTTGCTATAGCTAGAATCTGCATGGTGGCATCATCATAGTATGAAGCGGTAAAGTGAGACTAGATTCTGTACTCAGTAACCGAGCATAAAGTATTTTAGTCTGAGTGCCGCACTCAGGATCGTCTAATAACTTTGTCACTTTTTCTACACACAAAATCAGTTATTTTTTTATGGCATAGGCCGGCAAACGAGCAAGTGGGTCACCTGATGGTAAGTGATTACCACCCAGGTACGCCCACAATACCAAAAGAATCATGGGTGCGTTGCCGACCTTAAAGGAAAGGGATAATTAAGGAATTGGGATGGTGAGGGGGTTTAGGCCTCCGGATATGTCACTCACCGTACGAAACGCAGCAGCAAGCTGCTACTTTACGTCGGTTTTCTGTGAGACAGTGGTAATGACCCGGACGAGCCGGTAAGAGTTATGCTCAGTTACTGAGTACACAATGTTAATCGACGTCTCTGAGTATGAGTAACTAGTAATTGCGGGATCTAGATTATAAAAAAACCACAATGATCTTCGAACAAACATTTTTATTCAATTGAATTTACAAACAATAAACAATTAGGTTTATAAATACTGTTAAATTACAATATGGAATATTAAAATTGAAGGATAATTCATATTTAAGAATAAGAATATTGATATTGTTCAAAGACCATTTCAATGTAACATTAAAAGATGCCAATAAACAATATTAAACATTTCTAATTAATTTACCTTTTCAAGCCTAATTTACACACTAATTAGGCCCACTTATACGGCGATCCTAAATCGAGTTTAAATCACTGAAACAGTTTAAGAGGTGAAATCGTATGAAAATTTGACAACTAAAATCTTTAAGATTGTCGTGCAAGTGGGCATAAATAGTTTTGACAATGGATACCAATAATGCATAGTATTTATCAATGATACAGGACGAAAGATTACTAATATTATATAGACGAGCAGGTCGCTCGCCTGATGATAAGCGCCACGCTTGCTCATAAACAGAAGCACTGCATGCCACTGGACTGCGCTCGTCACACCTAAGACGTTAGTTAAGTCTCATAATACCCAGTAACTTCATTGGTTTCAATGTCGTTAAAACCGAAACACAACAATACTTACACTGCTATAGTATAATAGAGTACAGACATTACAATACGGTAGTTTCCTATATTGAATTTTATACATTATTTAATAAGCAACAGAAAATGATACGCAAAAGAAACCCTTTTATTAAAACACAATCAAAATTGGTTCAGAAATGTGCCCGCAGTTATGACATTAAATGTTGGTATGAGGAAAAGTGGGTGCGTAGTAGGGATATCTCACTATCTCGCTTGCACGCGTGCACCATAATGAACATTTTACACAGTGACGTCAAAGTTTGCGTCGTCTGTCATTTGACAATTACCCCTTCTACAGGATTTGAATGGCTTCTAACTTATTTATTTTTGGTCCGATGTATAAAATTCTTTCTGCAATAGATTTTGAGTAACTTATTGATTTAAATAATAAAAAAAATCTAGTCAACTACCATTATCTCGATGCATTATGTCAAGTCCGCCGACAATCGAGTAAATTGGCAATTAAATCATGTTTAGAAACCCCTAAATATTAGAATAGAATCTCGTGTGAATATAATTCAGTTGTAAGTGAGTTGAAATGATCTTTCATTATCTCTGCGCAGTGTGTCATGCGTTGCCTTCAGTTGGTCCAGTTTGGTTGAGATCTGTGCGATGGAGTTGTCCACCCACTGCATCGAGGACATGTGGGCGTTCAGAATACGACCGATTTGGACGATCTGAAAACAAACAGCTCAATAATACATTACATTTTTTACAATACGCTTTATTAGTTTTTAGGGTTCCATAGCCAAATAGCAAAAACGGAACCTTTACAATTTCGTCATTTTGTCTGTCCATATTGACAGCCTCCGTGGCGCAGTGGGCGAGTAGCCGGCTGCGAAGCGTGAGGCCGTGGGTTTGATTCCCGCACTGAGACAAATGTTTGTGTGACCCACAAATATTTGTTTCTGGTGTGGGTGTAGTGGGTTGGCAAGTCCCTCGTAGTTTCTGATACCCACGATGAAGGTTAACCTAGTGTGGGGTCAGGAGTCAGGACTATGTGTGTGCCTGTTGGGTGTATTATTATTATTATTTATGTCACATACGTTTTATACGGAGACTATCAGTACTATATGAAAAAAAATTGGATGGTAGGTGTATTCTATGAACCGCTACATAAGAAAAAACTGCGGGTGGCTCTCCATACATGCAACTGAAGAATGTTTTTTTCCCATTGCACATAGGCATGTGTGGTTTCATTGGATATGTCCTTAAAAATGATATCGAGATTGTTAAATGCCTTTTATAATTATGTCATAGATGCACATCTTAAGTTGTGAAAAATGTGTAATTCAGCTTTCAGACTCAGCGGTGCAGCGCGGCGCACGGCGCGATATACCTACTGAGTATTGAAGCGCTGTAATGCACGACGGTCATTGACCCCGCTTTGTAAACAGCAACGGAATAGTGTTTTCCGTTCCTGTTAAGATAGTGTTTTATTACCGTTTTAGCTTCGGAAACGACCCCTTAGACGCGTGTATATGCAAACAATGTCAACCTAATTTTGCAGTAACAAGTCAGAACCAGAATCAGAATTGTTTATTTGCATAGTATGTAAGTACAATAATAAGGTGTTAACATAACATTTAGTTCCATTACATTCTGCCAGGTGGCGTGCAAAATTAATGTTTTTGTTTCTCATGAGCTTATACCAACATGTATTAGTATTATATATACTATGTTAAACATTGCAATACTAGTAGCGTTACAATAAGTTTTAGTTATATAGCAAATATTATTCTCTAAAAACTTATTTACTATATTATCACCTTTAATAATTAATACTATAACATCATTAAAGACTATCATCATTCAAAAATATCTTTTATAGAGTAATAACACTTTTCTAATAATAATCCCGTCAGCCTGTTATAAAATATTTGTGCAGGTTGATTCTTTAAATTATCTGGTATTTTATTATATATCATGGGGCCCATCGATAAAATGCTTTTCCTTAACAATGCCGTCTGCATTAGGTTATCATCAACCCTTTCGTGTTTTCGAAATAGACGAAGATTATCAAAGCGCATAACTTAGTACAGTAAATAATACTTACAGGATCACTGCTGTCTTGACTTCTATTAGTTTCATTAAGATGTTCAATGACTTCTTTCAAATCTTCTGACATTTGTCTTAACTGAGTGTCTAAGTTCTCTGCCAATGAATACCTGGAAATGGTTATAATAAAATAAGTTAAGTTCCGAATCGCATTATATTTGGTGATATTCGTTGAAAAATTTCCCAATTTGCTCTCATACTCAGTCATAATCTTAACCAAATGTATATAGGACCGCCACAAATATTTAACTGACTGCCTCGGTGGCGCAGTTGTAATGCGTACGCGTTACGATTGAGGTCAACGCTGAGGTCTCGGGTTTGATCCCCGGGTCGGGTAAAGTGGTATTGGGTTTTTCTATTACGATATGCTCAGTATTAGCCCGGAGTCTGGAATTTGTGTCCGGTATGGCGATAGGCTCGCCTCTTAAAAATATATTGACAAAGTTTACTTAAACTAGGGTTACTTAAATGTTTGAAATGTGGGTGTACTGGTTGTAACCAGAGATGTACTGCCTACCCCTTTGGGGAGTACGGGCGTGAGTGCGTATGTATGTATATGTTTTTTCCATCCATATCTGTCAAAGTTTTATTGAGTGGTAGAGCCACGCTGTAGACACTTGTCTACAGCATGTATGGGCCGGCTCGTCCGGGTCATTACCACTGTCTCACAGAAAACCGGCGTAAAGTAGCAGCTTGTTGCTGCGCTTCGTACGGTGAGTGAGATATCCGGAGGCCCAAACCCTCTCCCCTTCCCAATCTCTTAATTATCCCTTTCCTTTAAGGTCGGCAACGCACCCATGATTCTTTTGGTATCGTGGGCGTACATAGGCGGTGGAGATCATTTACCATCAGGTGAGCCGCTTGCTCGTTTGCCAGCCTATATCATGAAATAAAGTTGGTATCAAAATGTAAATATGTTAGAGTGTGCATGTGCATGTGCATGTGGCTCACATGTGTTCCCTCTCGGGGTCCCGCAGTGAGTCCACATTGTCCTGGAGCAGCTGCTTCTCCAGCGGTGTGAGGATGTCTTCCAGTTCCTTCTGTTGTGCCAGAACAAAGTCCAGCTCATGTTCTAGTGATTGCTGTTCGTTCTTAACAGCTTCCACTGCATCGTTTAGTTCTACTATCTGTATGGAATTTTTTTATTCGGCTTATTATTGCTTATTATTAAAGCAGTGATAGCTCAGCGGGGAGTGGTATGGACTGTCGAGACGAAAGTCGCAGGTTCGAAACCAACCGCAAGTGCATACACCTCTGACTATTCTAAGTTATATGTGTATTAATTGTTTATTATTACTTGCTTTAACGGTGAAGGAAACATTGTGAGGAAACCTGCATACCTGAGAAGTTCTTCATAAGAATTTCGAAGGTATGTGAAGTCTGCCAACCCACAGTAGTCCAGCGTGGTGGACTAATGCCTGATCCCTCTCATTCAGTAGAGGAGGCCCGTGCCCAGCAGTGGGACATGTGTAATACAGGGCTAGTATTGTTGTTATTGCTTATCGCTATTATTATAATTTCATCATGTCCGTCTGTATGTCACAGCTACTTTACTCGGACACTATTAGCACTATATGTATAGATGAAATTTGGGTAGTAGCATTCAAGGAAAAAAATACAAACTTATTTTTGCAGTTTAACATTCGACGGAGTTATGCGTGAACATACATGAAAAAAATTATAAAAGCTAAATAAATAAATACACCCAACAGTCACACACATAGTCCTGACTCCTGACCCCACACTAGGTTAACTTGTATCGTGGGTATCAGCAACTACGAGGTACTTGCCGACCCACAACACCCAGACCCGAAACAAATATTTGTAGATTAGACGAACATTTGTCACGGTGTGGGAATCGAACGCACGGCCTCACGCTTCGCAACCGGCTACTTGCCCGCTGCACCACGGAGTCTGTCAAATTGTAAACCTTTCGATTTTTTAGCAATGAGTAAACCCCAAATACATTCTTAAATATTATTCAATATGCGACATTTCTGATATTTGAAAATAGTGGAAGCTTACTCACTCTGAGAAACTGGTGAGGTCCAGGGTGAACAAAAACAACCCAAATTATATATTTTTTTTATAGCATAGGCTGGCAAACGAGCAAGTGGGTCACCTGATGGTAAGTGATCTCCACCGCCCATGTACACCCATAATACCAAAAGAATTATGGGCGCGTTGCCGACCCTAAGGGAAAGGGATTGGGAAGGGGAGGGGGTTTGGGCCTCTGGATATTTCACTCAACGTACGAAACGCAGCAGCAAGCTGCTACTTTACGTCGGTTTTCTGTGAGACAGTGGTAACGACCTGGACGAGCCGGCCCATTCATGATGTACAAAAGTGTCTACAGCGTGGCTCTACCACTCAAAGAAACAATTTTTTTGCTAGACTCGACGCAAATAGACGAGAGCAGTAAATAATTTGAACAGTTAATAGATCATGCTGATTTGCGCCCCATAACAGGTATTGCGGATGTGGGAAAAGAGACGGCCAAACTAAAATGGAACTGGGCAGGACATGTGGTTCGTATGCATCCGGACAGATGGGCGAAAATAGCTACTGAATGGGTGCCTTTTGATGGCCGGCGGCAGCGTGGCAGGCCTCGCAAGAGATGGCGTGACGATCTAGACGCCTACGATACCAGTACCACGTGGAAAGTCAAACTTCACGGCAGGGAACAGTGGAAGGAAATGGGGGGGTCCTTTGCCCAGCAGTGAGACACAAAAGGTTTTTTTTTTTTAATAATAATAGATTGGGCCAGGACTGTCACTCCATGGGTGCCCGAAGATGGTAGACGGCGACGAGGCAGACCCTGAAAGAGGAGGCGCGACGTTCTTGACCACTTTGACAAAGACTGGCCGATAACAGCCTTGGATAGGGAACGTTGGAGGGAGTTGAGGGAGACCTTTGCCCAGCAGTGGGACAGTATAGGTTAAAAAAAAAGATAAATATAATATAAATGATTAGATTACCTTCTCTCCGTTGGCGATGAGTAGTGTATCCCACGCGTTGATCTGCGTCGCTTGGTTTATGAAGGTTCGTTCTTGCTCTTCAAGTTCTAACGTCCATTTGTTAATGTTCTCCTCTAGTTGTGCAAATGATATGGAACTTATCGGCTGTGGTGGAATGAGGGTTGTTGTACTGAAAATTAAAAACATACGCACTCACGCCCGCAATCTCCGAAGGGGTACACAGAGATGTAACCAGTACACCCACATTTCGCCGAGCGTATTTCCGTCCCTTATGTGATAGGGGGCGAGCCTATCGCCATACCGGACACAAATTTCCAGACTCCGGGTTGATACTGAGCATTTCGTAATAGAAAAACCCAATACCACTTTATTGGACCCGGGGATCGAACCCGAGACCTCAGCGTTGACCTCAATCGTAACGCGTACGCATTACAATTGCGCCACCGAGGCAGCTAGTATTATTATGAACAATATTTGTATTATGGAAACGTCCAGTTAAATATTTCGAGTCGATATGGATCATAGGCATTATCGAAACGGCACATGTTTTAATACTACCACCGGATCTAAACCTGAGAAGACCCGGCGAAACAAACTCAGGAATTGAGGACTTGTTTTGTTTTGTTTTTTTTTTTTCATGGTGTGTACTCAGTACTCAGACATTCATTGCAGTATTTCTATTGTTAAATGAAAGTGTAAAATCGTACCGGAGTACATACACCAGAGTCAAAACTGTTGGAGAATCCTTCAATACTACATTCTAATATAATTGTTCTCTAATTAAACACTGATACATATTTAATTCTGTTTTATTATTTGCAGTAAGTAATTGATCAAACACAACCATATTTTCTAAAGCCATAGAGCAGAGAGAGAGTTTTACTTTTAAACTGAGTCGTTCACTATTCTAGAGTTGCACCGCTTTACATAATATTCAATACGTTATTTCAATAAATAAAATGATGCCTCAAAATCTAGTTCGCAAAAGATAAGTACATTGAATAAAAAAGGGGTATCCTTTTTGTAACAATGTCTCATGATAGCCATAGATAGGTCACTTTCCTCAAGTGTGAGGCAATGATGGCTCTTGGTTTTTACAAAATGAAAAATAAGTTTTTCACAAAGCTTCCACTAGAGCGGTACTCACGTGGTAGTGGTGGTGAGTGGTGGCATGGTGGTGGTGGTGGTGGCAGTAGCTTTACTGAGTGCAGTGATACCGGACGGGGCAGTAGTAGACGCTGCGAATATTATCAAACAACATATCTATATACACGAAAATTTAACACACCTCTAAAATGAACAAACGTCAAAATTTACAACCAAACATTTGAAATGACAGATGAATTTCGTTTTGAAATTATTTTAATGCAAACTTTTTTATTATATGATACTTTCCTATGTTGAATTTTATACATTACTAGATTTTGCTCGCGGCTCCGCCCGCGTGGATGTGTTTTCCCGGGATAATAATAATAATAATTGTGAAACACTTCATTAAATCATTATTTTAAAACAGAAATGTTTGTAATCAATTTCACACAGTCTTTTCATACAAACTTCAACCCCCCCCCCTCCTCCCTTTCCTTTTAACATGTAAGATTAAAAAATCCGTAAAATTGTAAAAGTGATCAATAAACCACGTGATAACCGACGTTTACTTAAAAAAAAACTATGTATATTAGGTTCTAAAAATTATGAACAGAAAATACAAAAAGAAAACCCTTTTGTTGAAACAAATTCAAAATTGGTTCCACAATTAGCCTACAAGTACGATTTGAAATATTTGTATGACCAAAGGAGGGTGCATAGCGGGGCATCTTACTGTCTCGCTCGCACGCGTGCACCGTAATGGCTATTTTACTGTGACGTCATGGTTGCGTCGTCTGTCATTTGACAAATACTCCCAACATCAAATTTAAAGGGCTTCCAACTTATTAATTTTTGAACGGATTTATAAAATTCTTTCTTCAATAGATTTTGGGTAACGTAAATTGAATTGAATTTTGAAAAAAAAAACAAGACATTTTTATTATATACCTGCCGAAGATGCAGCCGTTGTAGATTTTAGACCGAAATTCAGCGCAGTAGGCGCACTACTCGAAAAACTAAGCCCAGTTTGAGTGGAGGGCGCTGACGTTGTTCCAAAAGCAAGCGTTGCGGCGGGCTGGCTTGTAGCCGCGCTTACACCAAAACCAAGCCCAGTCGACGTGGTCGTTGTCCCAAAATTAAGCCCAGTCGATGTTGGAGCTGTGGTCGCAGCAGAAAAATTAAGCGCGGCGGACGTTTGAGGTGTAGTTGTTGCATTGAAACTAAGCCCAGTTGTTTGTGCTGTGGTTGCTGGGTAACTTGGAACCGAACTTGGCGTTGTGCCAAATCCCATGGTCGTGGTCGCTGGTGTGGTCGTTTTGGCGAAACTAAAGCCCGCAGCTGCTGGTTGGCTGGCCGTTGCCAACGGGAGTCCCGTTGTAGTTTGGCCTGAAGTTGCATTGAAATTAAGCCCGGTTGCTGGTTGACTTGCTGTGGTGCCGAATGTGGGTGGGGCATTGGATGTACCGAATGTGGGTTGGGCATTAGATGTGCCAAATGTGGGTTGGACATTGGATGTGCCAAAATTAAGCGAGGTCGTCGGTTGGTTTGTGGTCGGATTTAAGGCGGGGGCGGCTGGTGTCGTTGTACCGCCGAAATTGAAGCTTGGTTGTGATGTTGGTGCTCCTGTAAGAATAAGTCATAATTTAAAAAAAATACAAATAAATTGCATAAGATAGGAATTTATGCCGGGTATGGCGATAGGTCCACCATATCACATTATGGGACTAAGCTCGTTGAAACATGGGTGCATTATGTTTATAATGTCACATCATCCACGAAGGGTAGGCAGAGGTGCAACTAGTGCTGCATCAGCGTTTCGCCGAGCTTAGTTCAGTGCCATGATGTGATAGGACGCGTGCTTATCGTCATACTGTATACAAATTGGAATCCTGAACAAATGAGTGTGGTTTTTCGAATCGAAAAGTCACTCGTCTGATGACTTTTGTCTCAAGGTGATAAACGCAGTCCAGTGCTACGCAGTGCTTTGTAATTAAAAGTTCTGTGTGGTGTTTCTTCTGTGTCTGGGGAGGCGTGGCGCTTACTATCAGACGAGCTACCTGCTCGTCTCGTCATTCAAGCTAATAAAAAATAAAAGGTAAAACTTTACCCAATGTAAGTGCAGACGGTTGACTAGTCGTTGTACCGAAAGCGGGCGTGGTTGCAGTTTGCGGAGCGCCGAAACCAAGCACAGCCGACGTGCCGAAGCTTGCTTGTGTGCTCGCCTGACTGCTTGTCTGCTGACCCACATGACCCACGCCCAATGTGGACTGCGCTGGCGTGCCGAATGATGGCGCTGCCAAAATATTATCACTTACTTTATTTAGAGCCACACTGGGGACTTATTGTCGATGGTTACACAAATAAATGCATGGTTTACGTGAAATCAGGGGCCATGGTCTCTTTAATGTGACTGTTTTATGCTAATCAGCATCGAATGGCATTCTTTAAGCCAATATCAATGTTTATAACACATTTTATGAGTGGTAGAGTTACGCTGCAGACAGTTTTGTCTACAGCATGAATGTGCCGGCTCGTTACCACTGTTTCACAGAAAACCAACGTAAAGTAGCAGCTTGCTGCTGCGTTTCGTACGGTGAGTGAGATATCCGGAGGCTCAAATTTTATCCCCTTTCGTTTAAGGTCGGCAACGCGCCCATGATTATTTTGGTATTGTGGGCGTTGATGTACGGTGGAGATCACTTACCATCAGATGATCCAATATATTAATATGTTTGTAAAATTTACATTGCTTTAGAAAACATCACTGAATGTCAATTTTATGAAATGGTAATGGTATGGCGGTAGGCCCAGTATCAGACCATGGGACAAGAATAAAATTGGCAAAATAGGGATTACAGGCGTGAGTGGGTGGGTATGTATGTATATATATATATATTTATATACATATACTAGCTGTTGCCCGCGGCTCCGCCCGCGTGAATGCTTATTTCCAGGATTAACGTAGTCTAGTGGGCGCCCCCGGTGAGAAACGCACTTGACAAAAATACTAATGTCGCTATCAAAAAATAGGGGTTGATCGTAGAAGGTTGAAAATTTTGGGTTGTATGTATATTTTAATGCTGTATCATAAAAAAATAAAATCAAAAAAATAAAAAGAAATTAGAGGTGGACCACCCTTAACATTTAGGGGTATGAAAAATAGATGTTGGCCGATTCTCAGACCAACCGGATATGCACACAAAAATTTCATACAAATCGGTCCAGCCGTTTCGGAGTATAGGGACGAACATTGTGACACGAGAATTTTATATATAAGATTGAATACGTATGTATATTTAATATTATATTACCTGCATTAGCAGTAGTATTTGCAGTGGCCCCAAACGCAGGAGGAGCCTGTTGGTTGTTGCCGAAACTGAACGCTGTAGACTTCGAACCAAAACCACTGGAGCCGAAGCTTAGAGTGGAACCCGTACTTGTGCCGAAACCTGACTGGCTCGTCTGTGGCGCTGTTGATGTGGTGGACTTGGGGAACAAATATTATTATTATTTTATAGTATAGGCCGGCAAACGAGCAAGTGGGTCACCTGATGGTAAGCGATCTCCACCGCCAATGTACACCCACAATACAAAAGAATTATGGGCGCGTTGCCTACCTTAAAGGAAAGGGATAATAAGGGATTGGGAAGGGGAAAAGGATTTGGGCCTCCGGATATCTCACTCACGGTACGAAACGCAGCAGCAAGCTGATACTTTACGTCGGTTTCCTGTGAGACAGTGGTAAAGACCCGGACGAGCCGACCCATTCATGCTGTAGACAAAATTGTTATTGGCATGTGAGGTTTGTTGTTGGATAAGGTGGTGTACAGTTTTTGAGACGAGTATTGGTGTCTTTAGCAGGTTCTTTCAGCAGGTTGTGGAAACCCTGGATGTCATAATGTCCATTCAATATTTTGTATGTCTCAATTAGGTCACCACGATGTCTGCGATCCTTTAGAGTTGTTAGTTTTAGCACTTCAGGTCGTTCTTCATAAGGGCGGTTTTTCACACATTTGGGGTACCTTTAATTTAGTCTCATAATGTCCAATAATGACAGCCACAAGTGTATAGTAAAGTATATAATCACCGTAGGAGCTTGTTGTGGAGCTGAGAAGCCGGAGCTGGGAGTGTTGAAGCTGAACCCCGGGGTGGTGGCGGTGGTGGTGGTGGCGGTGGTGGCAGGCTTACCAAACGAGAAACTACCACCGCTCGGAGAACCAAATGTACCAGCCGCTGTGGACAATAACACCTACAATTAAAAACATCTCTATACAAATAAATAAAATGGAAGTGTCTAGTTACATATTTTATTTCGATGGTTGGGATCACAGTAGTATCTAATGTAATAGAATCTGTTTTGATTTATTTATAAGCAGTTTTTTATGTACATGTATCATTGTGACAATAGGGTAGTTTCCTATATTGAATTTTATACATTATTTTATAAGCAACAGAAAATGATACACAAAAGAAACCCTTTTATTAAAACACAATCAAAATTGGTTCAGAAATGTGCCCGCAGTTATGACTTTAAATGTTGGTATGAGGAAAAGTGGGTGCGTAGTAGGGATATCTCACTATCTCGCTTGCACGCGTGCACCATAATAAACATTTTACACAGTGACGTCAAAGTTTGCGTCGTCTGTCATTTGACAATTACCCCTTCTACAGGATTTCAATGGTTTCTAACATATTTAATTTTGGTCCGAATTATAAAATTCTGCAATGGATTTTGAGTAACGTAACTTATTGATTTAAAAAATAAAAAATAAACTAGTCAACTACCCTATTGTTGATAATCCTAATAAATAAAAAAACTTGGTTACGAGAAATTCGCCCACAAATTCCAATCCCGGGTAACTCTCGTGTGTTTTTTTCGAATCAACAAACTGGAACACACATTGCGGAAGCTTGGGATTTGAGTCTAAAACCACACTATTTTTGCAGCCTCAGTATCCTGCTACTAGAGCAATGAGGCGATTTTTGAAATGAAAATTTCTTTAGCCGCGTTGGGCACTTTTTGTTAAGGGAAAATCTTATGGGTTCGCGTCACCGACATGCTTATAGCAGTATATCTGTAGCTATACAGCTGACGTATTGTGCAACATTAGTGTTGTGTATATCTAATAAGTGAAATTGAATGGATTTAGTGAATAGTTCAATGTATATATGTATACTGTGCATTGTTGTAATAGTGTTTTTGTTTGATTATTATTTGAATCATTTAATTTGTAGAATCATTGTGCAGTACAATAGTGAGTTCTAAAAACCAATATAAACATACGTATAATTGTTGCTCGCAATGTCAATAGATGTGAAAACCAGATTGATGTTGATAATTTTAATTCAAACATTATGAAATCTTAAATTTTAATACTACAAGTTCTATGTTTTCATTTCTATCGGCAGTCTCTACAACTGCCTTTTTTTTCTTTCATTACATAGGATGGAAATAGGCTTAATAAACCATATACACCTCCACCTACCCCCCCCGGTGACACAGGCGTGCTGTTATGTATGTAATAATGTTACCTTGTGTGGCCGGACTCCCAAATGCTGGTGGAGCAGGCTGAGGCGCGCCACCAAACGACAAGTTCTGAGCTTGAACATTCTGTAACAATAATTACCTAACATTACATAAATTCATACCTTTTTCCCAGAAGGGGTAGGCAGAGGTGTAAGTAGTGCTGCACTCGTGTTTCACAGAGGCTAATTTCCGTCTCATTGTGTGATAGGCGTCGTACCTAAGCACAAATTCCAATTTCAGCCAAATCGAAAATTCGCATTTATACTGTGGTCAGTAGGACTCATAAAATGCATGATTTTTTAAAAGCGTCATTATTTTATTTCTACTATCCGACTACAAAAAAGAGGTTTTTCTCATTTCGGCACGTTTTTTGGTTTTTAACCGACTTCAAAGGAGGAAGAGAATCTCATTTCACACAAAATAATGTATGTTCACGAATAACATCGCCAAACTGGATCGTTTTGGATAAATATTTTTGTATTCGATAACAGGTTTAATACCGTCGTGCTCACATTCAACAAATAGTTCCACCTCTAAGAGGATGAATAATTAAAACACCTTTATGCACCGATTTTATTGCTTCTTTTACAAAAAGAAGGTAAAATATAAACGTTTTACCTAAAAATAAATTTAACTCTAACTAAGTTAAAACAAAACTCAAAAACAGACAGACCCAGAAGGCATACGAGAAACTTACCACCTAGTAGATCTGCTCGTCAGTAGTCATGTCTTTTGGCAAATAAAAAAAAACCGTATACCTGGTTCACCGTTTGTCCAAACCCAGGGCTTCCGACTGTCTGATTAGGCGGCGATGTAAACCCACTAAAGCTTAAAGGTTTGTTAGCTCCAAACAAAGATCCAGCAGTTGTGGTGCCAGGCGATGAGACTGTAAAACAAACAACAAAATATACATATATACGCACGCCTGTAATCTCCGAAGGGGTAGGCAGAGGTGTAACCAGTACACCCACATTTCTCCGAGCGTATCTCCGTCCCAGAATGTGATAGGGGGCGAGCCTATCGCCATACCGGGAACAATTTCAGACTTCGGGCTGATACTGAGCATTTCTTAATAGAAAAATCCAATATGACTTTTACCCAACCTGGGGATCGAACCCGAGACCTCTGCGTCAGCCTCAGTCGTAACGCGTACACACTACAACTGCGCAACCGAGCCAGTTAATGAAACATAAAAAACATATGGATCTAAATAGACGGTCATCGATTCATTGGTGAAATTATGAGACTCTTGAATCAATTTTCTTCAATAGAAAATGTTTTTGATTTTAATAGTCGAGCCATCAACGAGAAAGTGGGTCACCTGATGATATGTGACCTCTGCCGAACATGGACACCGTTGTGGGTGTCCAAAAGAATCATGCACATGTTGCTGACTTTTAAGGAAAGGGATAACTTAATGCTCGATTTTTATCTGTTAAGTCAAAAATGGCCTTATAAATGGTTATTAGTCTGAGTAAATGAGTTTCTTGGTTCAAATATTAGGTTAGCCGGTTGCAATTTGGCTCAACTGAGTTATTACCATTGGCTCACAGTAAACCGCCGTAAATTGGCAGCTCACTGTTGCCTTACGTACGGCGAGTGATATCCCATCAGTACTTTGTAATTTAAAATTCCGAGTGGTACCTTGTATTTACGGACAAGCGTGACGTTTACGATCAATATGCTAGTCTCGACATTTAAGTTAATAAAAAAAGGATATTTAACGCGTTTCACCTCTGAGTAAATCCTACTTATCAAACAAAATATATAATATGACACTTATACAAGCCGCAATGTAGACAGGAGATACTTTCACAAATAACTGTCTTACACATTAAGTATTGGTTAAAATTTAACCGTTAAATCTTACTCCAATATTGTGAAATAGGCCTGTATTAAATTCTGCTGATTAACAAATTCAACATTGATGTCAGGCAGGCGGTGGGTCATAAAAACTACAAGCCAAATTTTTCTATAACATATGTTACAAAGCATGTTGGGCCGAACCCACTGCAAGTGGGATGGAGAGGAGGCGAACAAATACAACAAAATAAATTTACTAACACAAGGAGGAGGTTGCAACCGTTGTGTTAGCTCCAAATAAGACTCCACCCGACCCGGTTGTTGTATTAGAAAAACTGAAAGCTGGTTTGTTCTCTGTAAAATATGTTTACAGTTATACATAGTTTGTACAACTGGTTTTATTTTCTAGACTTGATCACATTGGGGCCCAGGAATATCTTTATAAAATTGTAGTATATATGTGTTTTCACCCAATTGATATCCAACTTAGGACTCAAGATACGTTTTATGGTTTTATTGCCAATTCTTTTGAATATTTAACATGAAGCCTTGACAAACAGACATACGATAATCTAAAAAAGTGTACTTTATGTAGGTATTTTAACATAATCCAACAATCTCCGTGGCACAGTTGGCGAGTAGCGGGCTGCGAAGCGAGAGACTGTGGGTTCGATTCCCGCACCTAGACAATTTTTGCATGATCCACAAATATTAGATTCGGGTCTAAGTCTTTTCTCCCCAGAGGGGTTGACTTTAGACAGGCCACTGTTCGTAAAAACTAACAAAAACAAGTCAAATCTTTGTATGTATTAACAAGTATGTTGTGCCGACTCCACTGTGCACTTGCATTAACTCAAAATTGACTATATAATGATCAATTATAACTTTAGGATTTTTCATACTATATTGTCCATAAGAAAAATGATTTATTATTATTAATTTATTACAATCACACAGTAAGACATACCTGCATTTGCGCCTCCGAATAGCGATTTACTAGCATCTCCTCCTCCAAATGAGAATCCTGAAGAGCAAGGTATGTAAGTAAATGACAATATTTACACACAAAATCAATTCTGTTGTTTATTTTGGTTTAAATTGATTTTCGTTATGTTGAAGTTAATTTTAGCGCCGATATTTGAGTATAATACATTATTTAACCTAAATCTATTTAAGTACAGACATAAGCATAAAATATTTGGCTCAGGTTAGGTTATGTTATATTACATGCAACTTATTGCCGGATAATTCAACTAATTAATTAAAGAATAAAATTCTCAGTATATTTGGAGTAATTTTAATATGAAGTTGTAATAATTGATGTAATAAAAGTACTAAAATTACCCATGGAAGGAGTAGCAGTGCCGAAAGTTCCCGCCGATGTTGTAGTTGCGCTTCCGAAACTAAAACTCATTGTATATTATGTTCAGAACACTGAAAAAATATTATAAACTAAAAATAAATCTATTAAGTAGTAAATTTTGGCTAATTCAAGAGATTTCAAGTTTTCCGTTAAAACAACAAACAGTAATCAAACGCGCCATTTACAGGGTTGCCAGTAGAACAAATATATTATATACGGTTCGGCCCGATAATACAAAATTTACTCTCAAGATACAAACAAAATTTAAGTACCACTTACTTCGATTATAAATATTCTAGATCCAACTTCTCATACAAACTTGACGCACGAAAATGTCTTCAGTTTCATCTATCTGGTCTGCGTCGGGCTTCTAGCAAAATTGAACTTTATATGCATAAAGCTAACGCTTCAAATTAAATTAGTCACGTGGTTGTCATGACGATATTAATTAACAACTTATCTGTAAAAACACTGACAGAACATGGAATCCCATGGAGTTGATTTAAATTTTTTCATGTACTTAAGTTTTGCTCTATTAAATATCACTTTTTTAATATTGAAATAAATATATTTTTAAATAAAGAGCCACCAAGAGCATCCTTTTACACTTTATGTTTCAAATTTACTGATGCTTCGGAAATGCTCACTAATCTGAGATGAAGCACTAAGAAACTTAGCCGTATGTTTTTTACTCCCGTCAAAAAGAGGGGTATTCTTAGCTAGGTGAAACTGAGCTGATGCTGCAACAATCCCTCTGCAGCTTTCAACTCTTCGGTAATTAATAGCAAATATAGTGTGTTTGGTCTCATTGAATAGGTATTGAAGAGTAGTTGACTTCTTGATGGTATCCAGGGTCTGATGATAGAGTAGAAAGGTGTCCACGGGAACGCAGTTTCGTGTTTGAGCTCCCTTAATAGCTTAATCAGGGTTTGATGATGCGAAACGAACTGACAAAAACGTAGCTAAGCGATAACTTTTATTATAGCATAGGCCTACATACGCAAACGAGCAAGTGGGTCACTTGATGGTAAGTGGTTTCCACTACCCATTTACGCCCACAATGCCAAAAGAATTATGGGTGAATGGTTGACCTTAAAGAACGCTTTCCCTAAAATATAGACATATGCTGTCGCGGACTTTTTTTTAGAACTTTTAATGGGGTACAATTCTGTCATACATTATTTTAGCGAAACTTTAACCGTTTCCGCAGCGCACGCAGCGGAAGCTCTCAAAAGGAAAAAAAAACCCGATTTTGAAACATTCTTCATCAGTGCTCCGCTCGTATTGGTCTTAGCGTGATGTTATATAGCCTATAGCCTTCCTCAATAAATGGGCTATCTAACATTGAAAATTTTCAAATTGGACCTATAGTTCCTGAGATTAGCGCGTTCAACCAAACAAACAAACACACTCTTCAGCTTTATAATATTAATTATATATATTATAGTATAGATTGCGAACCAGACGATATTATTGAAACGGCCGCATCTGCGTATATCTACTGCTGTTTTCTTAAGTTTGTAGTAATATGTAAATTTAAAGCTCTCTATTACTTGAAGATATTATGTAGAAGTAGTAAATTAGTAATGTCACTTAAAAATAAAAGTAATTTCACTATCTGTATAAAAATTCTTTAACTTAAAAATAAATTAGGGGCTTTGCCCATGTTTTTACACAAAACATAAAATAAAATAAAACTTAAAGTCCGACGAATATGAGACATATCTTACTTTCTTCCCCACATTATTCTGCATCGATTGGTATCGGTCTCGACCCCATACCCCCAGTGGTTTCGGAGGAGATAGCGTGACAAGCTTTTGACAGCGGCGGCGGCGCCAGTTACTTTTTTTTAGAATAGAGAGACAATAAAAACGAATACATGATGTTGGTTACACTGTTTCAGATTTAGGTCAATTATGATTTCAATATTTTTTTTAGGATTTGACAATGGCGAGTATCAAAGTGACACCAAGTAAAGGCGCATGTTGTGAACGAAACCTATGACCTTTTAAACACAAGTGATATTATATTTAATAAGTAATAATGTGGGCTCTATAGACAAATTATTTGTACGATTTTACATAAATGAAATATAACAAAAAGAATTATATTGATTTAGGTAAGAGTAGTGATTTAGGAGTAAGCTGAATTTGAAAAGGATTTGATTGGCAACAAGACACAATTTCTATGTCATAAAAAATTATGACTATTTGGTTTTTTTTTGGAATTTGGGCTTGATAAACTGGACGTAATAAACTAATGTGCATCACAATGACGAGTTGTATAATGGGAAACCTTTTGATTTCGGTTTGCGCTCCGGGGGACGCTTGTCACTTAAGTATAATAAAGATTAAAAAACAAACCTATTTTTATTTAACTATTAAAAAACACTAGCTTAAAATAAGAACATTAACATAAAAGATACAAATATATTATAATACTTGATGTCGCCGTTTCTGCAAATACCGGTGCTTACACTTTTTTTTGCTGGACGTGTATCTGCAATTTAAATAATTATAATATACAATAATATTATGATATACCCTGTTTAAAGCTTCACATTTATTTGACCTCTCATGACTGTTAATTTATTATCCATATTATATATACCTGCAGTTTGGGAATCGCCGTTTTTAGTAATCTATGCCTTTGGAAATTTCCAATTATATTGCTATTGTCAAAATGCATCGAACAAATATTAGATTTTTTACAAGGTATATACCGTTCTTCTTTTGCGACAACAGATATGGATTCTGCACAGCGAAATGGATTATTAGGAAATCTATATAATAATAATCTATATAATATAATAATAATTAAAAAAATATTTTTCAATTATAAACTACTCAATGTGTTTTTTGTTCCATAACAATCAATGTTTGCGGAAATAGTTGGTGTATATTGGATGGTACTGGCCAAATAATGAGATATTTGTTAAATATTGTTTAAGTATTGTTTTTAGGTACTCTAATACAGAAACTAACTTGTACTTACCGAAAGAAAAATACTCCATCCGAAACCTTGGTATTACGATGATTATTTTTGGTTGGATGGTTAATTTGTATAAGCGCATCGCGGCATTTTGATACGTCCTCACATTGGCTATGACTGGAACATACTAATCTGAAATAAGAGTACAAAAATATTTGTGCTCTTATTTCTCCGGCCGTTTTTTAAGCTGTCATGTTCAATCTGGTAGAATACTATATCGATGACCACTTATGTTATTTTATCACCTAAACTTACGTTAATTTTACTTTTCGTTTCCGATTCCAAATACATGAGTTTCCATACAAAGATAATTATTTAAACTGTTTTGTATCTAATTAGACAATTTGGCAATTTTATTAGTGTGGCTGGATGAGAAAAATATTCGGATGTCAAAATGTTTTGGATAAAAATTCTAATTTATTAGTATAGATTTTCTAACATAAGTGCCTATAACATTTTAATGATAATAATCATTATAAATGTTTATATGGATATTAAATTATAGTTTAGATTTTAAATCTCGGAGATTTCTTAGAATAGGTAATTAAGTATCAGTGGCAGTAAAAAAATTGAGAATATACTATACCTACTAAAAATGGAATAAGTAAGGATAAGCGATGAAAATTATATGTATATAGTAGTATTAAGAAAGTAGGTTATTATTAAGATTAATTTGAGATTTGTCAGTGGATCCAAACGCTTTTGGGGGGTGAGAAAAAAGCTGTTGTTCGTTTTCCGACCTATGCTATTTGATGCTATTATATAAAAACATCCGAACTTAATTTTAGATTTTGCATACCTACGTATTAAAAAGTAGTAATGGGATGAGGCCAGGTGGATGAAGAAACTATGACAATATATTATTAATATGGTACTGTAATGATTTAGACGATATTTAGAAAAATGCGAATTGATTTTACAGATATTTGGTTATGAAGTTGACTATTGTCGTTTAATTTATAAGAATTATAATTTAACAGTAATTTTGTGTAGTTTTATCAAAATCAAATCTTATTTTAAATTATACATGTGTAATGATTTTGACGATTTGTGAAATGTTTTATAAGTATATTAAGTTATGCAGTTGACTATTGTCGTGCAATGTAAAAACATTAAGATTAAGCGAGAGTGGGGAGTTAAAGAAAAACGTATTTCCGGCGGTAGCCGGGGAGACTTGATTCTGGATATTTGATTCATTCGGTGCAGAGCGATGAACTAACGGAGAAGTCTCGACTGTGTTAATTAAGATAATTGTGGAGTGAATATTAAAAGTGAAGAATTATATACTTGGATTGTTTAATTTCGTCACATCACCATCGAGCTGTTCTGATAGAGCGAAAAGGTGGGTAATGGAACTCGGAACCCTTGAATAAAAATAGCAAACCCATCGAGTTTGGCATCTTTTGGTACTACTTAAGGTATCTTTTTATTGGATCATTATCGTGGGCAGGCGTGACGCTTACCATCTGCTCGTCTCGGTTGTCTTCCGCCTTCTTTGTTGTATTATGCAGGCACTAGGTACTACTGTATAAAGTAAATAATTCCCAGACCAAATTAATTTTTAATCCCGTAATATAGCAGGATTTATGAAATTTTCATCGTGTCTACAGTAACGATCTCTAAGGCCACTTATCACGGTCACTGACTAGCTATAAAGTCTGAACAGACATAATTTAATATAGATGACTATTGACCGATGATGCAAGTACTAAACCAAGCGTGCTGCGTGCCACAATTTTTGTAGTCATTGTGATGTGTGCAAAAGCAATTTAGTGAGACCATTGAACCAAATTTGAAGAGATTTTACAATATTTTACGGTGAAATGAGGCATGTTCGGCGGGCGTCTTGAGTGCATCCACGCCGCAGTTCGTATTGTAGAATAAAATTTGTATTAGTATGTGTATTTTTAGGTAACGTTTGATTAGGGACCCAAATATTAACAAGATTAATTAAATTTGATGTACGATAGTACTGTTCAAAATGAGAAGAAAGCTCTGTGGAGATTTCCTAATTTTGTAACAGAGCACGACTATGGAGTACGTGTCTCGACTTTCGAGTGTCTTCATCTGCCGCCGGGCCGTTCAATCTGTCGCCAAACGTTTTGCATGGCATCTTAGTTCTGATGGAAGCCAATAGATGGCACTGTATCACAATATAATCTCGATTTACTGCTCCCCTGGACGTTACGCCCGCGTGGGATGTATGCCTTGCACGCCCGCTTGCATTGGGCCAAGGTACAGAGAATGGAGTTGCGAAGGCGACTATACTCCGGGGCGGCACCTGGAGCAGTCACTCCGAGATCTAACGGCAGAGCCTGTAGGCGAAGTACTAGTATTTCTAAGTTTTCTAGGACGTTTCCGTTTTCTCTAGTAGCATCTAGCCGAAATTATGACGAATGTTCCGGTCATCTGTTAGATTTATGTCTGTGGCTTGAATGTAGGTCTGGCTGGGAGCCAGCCACTCGATTGCAAATCATCCCGTTGCCGTGTAAACTGCATGTAAACACGGATTATGAAGAATTAAATTTCATATTTTAACACTGCGGTAGCCGGGCTTCTTATACATTTTTTTTTACGAGTGCTTAATTATTTTTTTTCTCTATATAAAAGTTTGTTTTTTTATTATGCCCAAGTAAATTGCTATGAAAGCGTATAGTAAATTGGCAGTTACTTCCTAAATGAATTAATTCGTCTACGTATATTTGAGCCACTTATGTAATTCTTACATTAGTTGGTAAGTATAACATAGCAATATAAATCGTGTTGTGGGACCGTAAGTCCCTCGTAGTTGCTGATACCCACGATACAGGTTAACCCAGTGTGGGTTCAGCACTATGTGTTACTGTTGGGTGTATTCATTTTTTAACCGACTTCAAAAAAGGAGGAGGTTCTCCATTCGGCGCATTTTCCTTCATTTTAAAAAGTATCTAGGACATATTGTATGGAGATTGTCAGAGTATATATAGGTATATGTCAGAGTGTGACTGTTGACAGGAGCTGTTTGCAACCTTAAGTGGAGGAGAGGAATTTTCGAAAATAGATCTGTCTCGGGCGTATGAACAATGCATTTTGAGTGACGAGTCACAACCGTGCACCGCTATAACTACGCATCTAGGTACATTTGTATATCGCCGCACGCCTTACGGCTTGAATTGTGTTCCGGAGAAATTTCAAAGATTAATGGAAGAAACGTTGCGCGGGGTGCCCGGTTGTGTCGTGTATTTGGATGACGTGTGCTGTACCGGCTCTTCGAGGTCAATACATTTAAGTAACTTACGGGCAGTTCTCAGTAGATTACGGGATATGGGTTTTACAATTAAATTAAATAAATGCTCATTTTTAAAAAGCAATGTAAGGTACTTGGGATTTATAATTGATAAATTAGGCTTACACCCAGATCCAAATAAATTAAAGGCTATATCGAATGCCCCACGGCCAGAAAATGTAACACAATTGAAGAGTTTTCTTGGAATGTTAAATTATTACGGTAAATTTATTCCGAATTTGAGTATTATATTACATCCCTTACATGAATTATTAAAAAAAGAAATCAATTGGGCGTGGAGTGTTGACTGTGAAACGGCATTTTTAGAATGTAAACGCGCATTATTAAGTGATCGCGTACTGACATATTATTCTGAGGGGCGTCCTTTGTTACTATCAGTAGATAGCAGTGCTTATGGCCTTGGTGCGGTGTTGGCTCATCGTTTCCCAGACGGCACAGAAAGACCAGTGAGTTGTGTTTCGCGAACTTTAAATTCAGCCGAGAAAAACTACAGTCAGTTGGACAAAGAAGCTTTGGCGATATTTTTCGGTATCACACGACATCATCAATACCTCTATGGAAGGCGATTTAGCTTACGCACAGACCATCAACCGTTAGCGTATATTTTAGGAAAAAAAGTAGGTATACCGCAAACAGCGGCGAGTCGGTTACAAAGATGGGCAGCACGTTTGGCTGCATATGACTTCATGGTTGAATTTGTACGTTCGCGAGACAACGGCCCAGCTGATGCACTGTCGCGCTTGCCGTTGCCGTCAGATCGACTCCCATCTGATCCAGTAAGCTATCTTAATTTAATACAAGAATGTTTACCAGTTAATTATAAGGACGTAAGCCGAGAAACAAAAAAAGATGTTTTGTTAAGTAAAATCCTGGGCTATGTTATGTTTGGTTGGCCGTCGGTAGCTAGGTGCGACGAAGAAAGGCCTTATTTTGCACGAAAAAATGAAATATTTTTAGATTTAGGATGTCTTGTTTATAAATACAGAATAATAATTCCCACGTCTATGTATAAAAATGTACTTATTCTGATTCACGAAGGCCATTTGGGTATCGTTAAAATGAAAAACATCGCACGTAATTATGTATATTGGCCTACACTAGACAGCGATATTGAGAGTATCGGTAGGTCATGTGAGGCATGTCGGGCCGTTCGGGACGCGCCGCCGCATGCACTTTTACATCCTTGGGAGTTTCCTAGCAAGCCGTGGCATCGTGTTCACGCTGATTTTGCCGATTGTGCGGATAAGAAGTACCTTATTATAATTGACGCTTTTTCCAAATGGATTGAGGTCATAATGATGACACGTACCGATGCCACCGCTACCATAAATGTTTTACGATCGATTTTTGCAAGGTTTGGCTTACCGTCACAACTGGTTACTGACAACGGACCCCCGTTTTTCTCACAACAATTTAGAGAATATTGCTTAAACAATTGTATTAAACATGTGACGTCGGCTCCGTATAGACCGCAAGGTAACGGTGCGGCGGAAAATGCCGTAAAATGGAAAAAAAAGCTATTAAACGAGCATTAATCGAAGGCGAAAATGTGTCCAAGGCGTTAAATCAGTTTTTATTTCAGTATCGCAATTGTGAACAGGCAACGACGGGTGTGTCACCGGCCGTGGCCCTATTGGGTCATCGTCTCCGTAGCAAGCTCGACGCCCTGCGTCCCGATGTCTCACAGACTGTGGAAGACGCCCAGCGTCGACAAGTGGCCGCGGCGGGTGGCACTCACCGCGATATTAACGTCGGGGACACGGTGCTCGCTCGAGATTACTCGCTCAAGGGCGAAAAGTGGTCACAAGGGAAGATAGTGCATAAATCTGGTCCGGTTTCATTCAAAGTAAATATGGGAAATGGAGTTGAGTGGAAACGTCACCAAGATCAGATTATACCGGTAAAAGTTAGTCGTCATTCATTGACGCGCACTAGTCTAGCTCCTATACCGGAGGTCGCCGATAGTAATGAGACTAAGGCGGGTGTTAGTGATGCTGATGATACTTTTGAAGATGCTTCAGGTGCAGGGGAGGAGGTGATGCAGCCAGATCAGGGCTCAGAGCCACAGCTGGACTGCTCGCCGACAGTGCACTCTCCTGTGCCTGCGCCCGGGGCATCTGCACGAGCAATACGGGCTTATAATAGGGCTAGGAAAATATTTTAAAAATTATTGGTAAACTATTATAAGGTATTATTATACACACTTGTTAAATATAGATTTAAGAAGGGGAAAGGTGTTGGGTATGGATATTGTACAAATGAGGGTTGTTCTATTTTAATATTGAATAAACTAGTCTACCACCACCGCTTGTGTTTGATTGACGTTGCAGTATTGAGTTTGTGTTTTGCAGCCTTTTATCTTATTTAACAGTAACATTTATTTCGCAATTACGAAACAAGTGTAGCCGGTTCAATTCTTCTGCCAGTTATTTTCGCAAATACACCTAAACGGCTGGACCGATTATGATTAATTGTTTTGGTATGTCTGGACTGTTCTAGGTTTTCGTACCTATACATAAAAAAAAAAACGCATATCACCCACACCACCTTCCACATTTGAACCATAACTATCAATTATAAGCATGTTGCGTGTGATTCCGCACGGGACAATGAGTTATAAATAAAACCACAATACAAAAAAGTACAAATCTATTTAAACGACATTATATCTAGGTCTCGGCACGAATGGCACAGGGTTCGAGTCCGGTGTGAGTAACAACCTCACGTTCACATTGGCTCGCCTCCATCGGTTCCACAAGACGTAATGATCCTTCCACAGTAAGTATACCGTTACTGAATACCCACATAACACTATAGCCATGAAGAAATCCATAGCGGTCTCTGTTATACGATGGGATATGCCTGGAATAAAATATATTTATTTAACACAAAACAGTAGGCCAATTCTCGTAATTTTAAATGTTCAAAATATCATTCCGATCTAGTCTGAGCGTAAAGAAAATTGCAAATGGCATTCTCTTAAACCAATAATCAACGTCAAATGCACTGAGCATTAGCAGTAGCATTATACCGGTTTGGCTTCAGTCAACTTTCATTCTACATTCAATCTCATTACGATCTATGTTCACATTTGACGTTGATTATTGGTTTAAGAGAATGCCATTTGCAACTTTCTTAACGCTGAGATTAGATCGGAATGATATTTTGAACGTTTAAAATTACGAGAATTGGCCTCCAGATCTCAGAATCGTTGGTCAAATATTATGAAATCGTATAGTGCACTTAAGCTATTTGACACGTGGCATGCCAAATGCTCTGATTCAAATTGCCTTTGCATTGGCGCTGCTGAAAAAAATACATTCCAAAAAAAATCTTGTGAAGAAAATCACACATTGGTAATAGTAACAGCAACATATGGATATCATATAGGGTTGCCAGAGTTTTAACAAAACTTAGAAACCGACTTTAAAATAAAAAACACTGAAAAGTAGAGTCGGTATCCGTGTCGCTGCCGGTCAAATAAAATTGCACCGACTCCAAGATACCCTATAGAAATTGTTATTTTTGACTTTTCTGTGTTTTTATTTTGAAGTCGATTTCTAAGTTTTGTTAAAACTTATTTTATAAATTGAACTTTTACCATTAGATATTATGTAAATATGTTATATTGTTATATGTACAATTATTTATTATGTTATTTATGATTATAAATAAAAAATATATAAATAACATAATTTATGCCTAATCAAAAAGAAAAAAATAAATAAAAAAAAACAAACCTTCGTCCTTCCTAACAGCAGCGTCGAGCTTACCAAATTTGTTGCCCTCAATGACAAAGTATTGTGTGCCGACGATGCATACCGCGAGCAGACCGGCCGTCACGGTCGAAAGGAGCCAGAATATCAGGCAGTCTGACTGGAAATGGAAAATATTTTTGTATTTTTAGTAGAATTTTTAAATATTCCTACTGTATGTACAGTTTGTATATTACAATACGAGACGAGCAGGCCCCTAGCTTTTTTAAACATAGGCCGGCAAACGAGCATGTGGGTCACCTGATGGTCAATGATATCCACCTCTCATGGCCTGACCACCTCGCCTGCAATACCAGAAGAATCAAGATCGCGTTGCCGACATTATAGGTAATGGATAATTAAGGGATTGGAAAGGGGAGGGGATTTGGGCCTCCGGATATCTCACTTACTGTACGATACGCAACAGCAAACTGCCACTTCTCGTCGGTTTTCTGTGAGACAGTGGTAATAACTCGGTCGAGCCGAGCCATTCATGCTTGGTTATGCTGTTAGAAGATTGCCAAAGCGCAAATTTTAAATCATATTTGGTACTGTGCAACTCCTGCCTCCGTGGGCGAAAAACCGGCTGTGAAGCGAGAGGCCGTAAGTTCGATTCCCGCACCGAGACAAATGTTTGCATGATCCACAAATATTTGTGTCGTGCCTGGATGTTTTCTCCCTAGAGGGGTTGACGTCAGGCAGGCGGCCGGTCGTAAAAACTACAAGCCAATTTTTTATAATATGCGTAAAAATCATGTTGTGCCCACCCCACTGCGAGTGGGAAGAGCAGGTAGAAGAAGAGTAGGTAGGTACTGTACATGTCTTATGAAATTACCATTCCAAAAACAAACCCATCAACTTCCCGCCTTTACCGCTCCTTTGGTCTAGTGGCACCGTACTTAGAATGGGAATCGGTGAATCCTGGATTCAAATCCTAGGCCAAGCAATCACAATCTGTTTGAGTTTTGATTAGGGATTCGAATATGTGTCCGGTATGGCGATAGACTCGCCTATCAAATCATGAAAATAAGCAAGTCGAACCATGGGTGCAGTAGTTGCGCCTCTGCCTACCCCTACGGCGATACTGACGTAAGCGTATGTACGTATGTAACCCAACATCTCCCAAGCTTGGAACTACATTTTTCAAAGTGACGTTTCTTGTCACTAGTAATTCAATAAGGCGTCACGGCGAAGACGAAAATCCAATAAGTGCGTGTCGGGTGACGTCACCCGTCGCGCAGCGCTGCGGTCAGCGGGGGCGGCGGGAAACGTCGCGCCCGTTTGAGAAACACTGAAATACTGCGTAAAGCAATTTGAGACCTGTCAAACGATGTTTGTGAGCGATGGATTTTGCGTTACGTGGTATGCGTTTACGGGCTTTTGGTGAAGATAAACGATGCTTGATAGATAGCTATTCAAGCTCGACTATAGAGTCGAGGCAACAGACGTGTCTCGAGTGTGCAGCGTGTAGACAAGTAGTCATCGCGGATTTTTTTTCGAATGGATTTGTGCTGTTAGTCTATATTGCTTTTACAGCTTCACCTGACAATAAAGCCGGCGCTTATGGCGCTCTAGCCAGAAATATGTATAGTGTATTTAGTAGCGATTAAGCACAGAAGCGCCTTTTAGAAGGCTCAGACCTCAGTTTGCGCAATCGCTGGGGAGTATAGTAGTTTAGGGCCGGCTCTGCACATCATTGTGCCGAGGGCCAGTTGTAGGAGCTCTTCGGACTCGCAGGCGTGTCCTATGTCGGGGTCGCGTATTATTATTGCAATTCGGATTGGGCAAGGAAAGTGCTGCTTCGATAGCGACTGTGATGGAGTCGTTGGGATCTGCCGTGTTGGGACACGATCTGGGCTCGCATTATCATCGATGTCGTTTATCTCCACTGCTTGGTGTGCTTACAGTACGCGCCGGTGTTAATTGCGCCGAATATATGATATTGGCATCACGTGCCTTCTAATTCGCACACTGCACCGCATTACGCAGCGTAGCGCGGGAAGGTGTGTTCTTATGTTGCTTCTAAGTATCTTTCTTTGCATTGATAAACGCGTAGTACAACACACCGAAAACGCATTCATGCGCTGTGTTACAGATCACGCCCCTACATGCAGAGAAACACACGACCCTGTTTGTGCGAAGAAATCTGCATGATGATGCATGCCACTATTAGATTTTAAATCTTACTGCACACAAAATTGAGTAGGGATATGTATGATGTAGCATCATTTAGCATTAAGGAAGACTTTGACGCTATAAGAGATTGCTTTCGCTTTGTATGGAATATAACAGGCGGTCTTCTTTCTCGATTGCATACTTCAAAACTACCTATACAATTACATACAAGGTAGACGTGTCGTTGGATCGCATGAATCGCGTCGAGGATCACTGTCACTGTCACTTTAATGTAAGCTGGCTGGCGTCCGTACGTCACATAAGGTGACCACTGAAAATCAGCGCTGTGTTGTGGTCCTCGCCACAGCACAGCAACACGCTGAGTGGCCACCTACCTGTCACAGTCACGACGCGCAAATGTTAAATAACCATATTGATGGTTTTTAGTTCTTATTGTTTTACTGTTAATTTATTGTGATCTGTGACTAATAAATTGTCTTTCTTTCTTTCTTTCTGTCTCCTGTCTCAGTCGCGCACCTCAAAGCCTACTTTCAGACAAGCTGTAGGTAGGTTTTTCGAATGCGAGAGGCCGTCTGGGTTGGTACCATCGCGCCGTCTATTTCTGTCGTCAAACAGCAGTGTAGAAGCACTGTTGTGTTTGTTGAAGGACATTGAAGCTAGTGAAATAACTGGGCATTATGAGACTGTAGTGTTGGTTCTGTTTATGGGCAGGCGTGCCGTTTACCATCAGGCGCGTGACCTGCATTCGTGACTGAAGCTTTAATAAAATAAAACGTAATAATGATCCGTAATCTGTGATTCAATGTCACGACATATTAATCTGCATTATTGACTCACATGAGGCACAGGTGACGTGACGTCAACGTGACGACAAAACGCGTCATCTCCATCATGTACGGTTTAAGCCTGTGTGTACGGCATAATCCCCTGTAAATCATTAACCATGTCACGAGAATGGAGTTATAATACATCGGTGACGGGATTTATTAATATTTAAAATACCGTTTAAATTTAACGGCCTCCGTGGTGCAAACGAGAGGCCGCGGGTTCGATCTCTGCACCAAGGTGAATGTTTACATACACACTCACGCATGTAATCCCCGAAGGGGTAGGCAGAGGCGTAACCAGTACACCCTCATTCGCCAAGCGTGTCTCCGTCCCATGATGTAATACTCGTAGGGAGCGAGCTTATCGCCATACAGGGCACAATTCCAGACTCCGGGCTGATACTGAGCATTTTGTTATAGAAAAACGCTGTCACTTTTACCCGACCCGGGGATCGAAACCGATACCTCAGCGTCAGCCTCAGTCGTAACGCGTACACATTACAACTACGCCACAGAGGCAGTCAGTTTGTGTGATTCACAAATATTTGTTTCGGAGCTGTGGGACCGTAAGTCCCTGGTAGTTCCTTCCACCCACGATACAGATTAGCCGAGTGTGTACATTTATGGAGAGTCACCCCAAAATGTTTTCTTAATTTCACTTACATCTACCATCCAAACATCCATTTAGAGTGCTAATAGTCTCCGAGTAAAATGGCTGTGATATATGGACAGGCGGACATGACGAAATTATAAGGGTTCCGTTTTTGCCATTAGGCTACAGAACCCTAAAAACTGACACTAATTGACTCTTCGAAAGACTATATCACTTTAGAAGTACGTACACAAAAATCCATCATTTCGTACAACAGTAAACAAACTATTTATTACATAAAAAAACATTACGCACGCGCCCATAAACAAAACTTCAGGACACGAATGGCCTTTTAAAGGCTTGCGTCGCCGATTCCGTACAGTCGGAAAAATAGTTACGGTCGAAAAAAATATTTGAAACGCCGGCATAAATGTAAAGACGGATTGTCGCCGGACGAGCTGGACGCGCACAAATGGCGCGCTTGCGTACGATATAAAATGTTATAATAAGCGTTTACACCGCCTGAGAGTGTTGGGCGTTTTTATACATTCAAATGAAATAAGAGAGTATCTGATACTATGTTTTGATACTGCATCCGATCCAGATCCGAGAAATGTCGGTCCGAAGTAGCCGTAATACTACATATTTGTATGAGGGGTTGTATTAGATCCGAAGTCTGGAATATCACAAATTTCCATCATAACCTCGGATTGGGATGGGATGCAGTGCGTAAACATTCTAACATTCTTTTACGAAAATCCTTTTTATATGCGATCACTGGAATATATATCAAGACACGAGAAACAGAAAATATTAAAATATCAAAATATTAAAGAAATAAGCAGCCTTTGTTACAGGTAAAGATTTTTAAGTTTCTATTTCTAAGGGGCGCCCATTTAACCCTATTAAAAAACTGTTGTCTGTCTATATTTCCTACCTACGTGCTCTATCTTTTAACCGTAGTAGATGGTGGACGGCTAACATTTTCATGGAATATGTGGCGTTAATAATTATTATTCTTCCACCTGCCCTTACCCCACTCGCAGTGTGTACGTCGTAATATGTTTTTTAACAGATGTTATAGAAATATTTGGCTTGTAGTTTTTACGACCCCCCACCTGCCTGACGTCAACCACTCTAGGGAGTATACTAAAGTATTAAACAAACAAATAGTAGTACTATTTACTATTTTAGTGGATAGTGGTACGAAACCCTGAGTGTTGAGTACGACCGCAAGTCTTGGTAGGTTTTTAATCCCCGTTAAAATAGAGGGGTGTTATAAGTTTTTTTGTCTGTGGCACCTGTGACACCTGTGGCATGTTAGTAAGTAAATTAATGGACCGATTTGAATATATATTTTTTTAAGTTTATTTAGGCTTAATGAAAATCTGGTCAGCTGTATAAAAGTTACAGATGTTTTTTCTTATTGGGGTATTAACAGGTAGGTTATAATGGTAAAGTTATAATAAATTTCACGCGCGGCTCGTCTGTCCAGTGTGCAAGTTCAGTAGCAAAACAAATCGTTTGGAAACGGGTCTCACCTGCAAATGGTTCCTGTTACGCGGGTTGCCGAACCACAATCGTAGCGCTTGTAGCACAGTGTAGCGCGGAGTGCGTATCGCCGGGTAACTGCAATACATTTTTTACTTTATTTATTTAAACTTTATATACATAACATGTATAAAGGCGGATTAATGGCCGTTCCCTATAATCTATCTATTGACAGTTTTGCTTACTGACAATAGTGTTTTGACAGATCTTTCATACAAAATGTGTCAAAATTTTACTGCCGGTAAGCAAATCTGTCGATAGACAGAATATTGGGAACGGCCATTAATGCCAAAGGCATTCTCTACCAGTCTACCTGTGGGTGATGCAAAGACGAGATAACGATGAATGGATGATATAAAACATTTGTATAAAGTTGAACTATAGATCTACAATGTAGCGGTAATATAAGACGCTTTTAACAAACTTTAAAAAAGGTGGTTCAAAAATCGATACGTATTTTGTTATGTATGTGTATAGATTTCCTCGCAAGGACAGATTTTAATAATTATTCTTATGGTCGATATTATTTAGCTCGTTTAGATACAGACCTTTATTGGATGCTTCATATCATAATGGAGGTTTGGGTCTCTGGAAATACCACTTCAATAGCGCTGAAGGAGGCCACCGAGGAATTTTTAGTCAGTATACCTGCGTAGGAATTGTGTAGGGGCCCAATCTAGTAGTCATTTAGCAGTGAACTAGGTCGGAAGGCTGGTGAGCGTGACATAACCATCCCTCCAGCCCTAGGATGGAATGGATGGGAGGGTATCCGTAGGATGAATTTTTCCCTCGGCAAAAAAAGTACGTACTTTACTTCGCCATGCTTGGATGAAACGGATCGAAGGGATTGCGAAGGGAAGGGGATTTGGGCCTACGGATATCTCACTCACCGTACGAATCGCAGCAGCAAGCAACCACTTTACGTCGGATTTCTGTGAGACAGTGGTGACGACCCGGACGAGCTGGCCCATTCATGCTGTAGACAAAACTGTCTACAGCGTGGCTCCACCACTCAGAAAAATATACTGCATTTGTGCATCGAAAACCATAATAAGGCCTCCAAGACATAACCTAAACTTATGAAACTCTTTCTATAAAAATAACGTTGGATAAAATCTGGGTATTGCCGTAGTAGGACAGATTGAATTAAATCTTTTACAAATTCATCAGATTGTAATGGAATCGTTTAATTCGATCGTATCTTTATCTCGGACTCTACTATTCGATTCATTATGGAAATTAAAAAGTTATTTTTCTCTTTTATCGGGTTCCATTTGATTGAGTTAATGGAAATATTTGTTCAAGGATTTTATTCTGTTAGTGGATAAAGTATAAGAAGAGCTGTGCTGTAAGCCATACCATGAGCATAGATACATAAATGAGTTACCCGCAAGAACATATGAATAGTAGAAATGGTAACAGTTTTACCATCTGGCGAGCGAGTTACTCGTCTCGTCATTCAATAATTTAAAAATAAATTACACGCATTATTTTGATTAGTTCTTTTCTAACAATTTTTTTATAGGCTTCAGATGACGGGACGAGCAGTTCGCTCGCCTGAAGGTAAGCGTCATGCCTGTCCATAAACAGAAGCAGCAACAAACAGAACTTCGAATTATAAAGTACTGCATGGCACTCGTCAATTCGAAACATAAAGTGTTAAGTCTCATAACACCCAGTAATTTTACTGGCTCCAATGTCCTTCAAATCGGAACACAACAGAGCTTACACACTGCTGCTTGGAGGCAGAAATAGACTAAGCGGTGATACTAATCCAGACAACCTCTCGCATACGAGAGAAACATCAACATCTTGAGATCTTAGGATAGTTTATTATTTTTGTCAATAAGTTACCTCATAAAAAAACTCTAGCATCGGTAACTGTCAACTCTTCGAATACACTGAATCGATTAATTACTACAATGTAATTTATCGTACCGCTAAAACTTTCCATTGCTATTAACCGCTCCAATAAATTCAAATACCAATGCCTCAGACTAATTAAAAAGATAGACGAAGTTCAATAAATAAAATATTTAAGCCGAAAAATATGTTACCTGTATTCGTAGAATTGACAAATGTTTATTATTTTTCGTAGAATAGATATATTATAGTTTATACATTTTGTACTTAAAATCACGAATTCGCTTATAGAACCGAATTCAATACCGAAATCGCGATGTGTTTTCTTCTATTACCCGTTGATGAGTTCACTGTTTTGTGTTCATCATCATCAGATCTTAATCATATTATGGGACCAATCTCAAAGTGCCTTATCGAATATGAGTAAAATCTTTTTAACAAACAATAAAACCGATTCCAAAAACTTCCACCTATCCTTATCCCACTCGCAGTGGGGTCGGCGGAACATGTTTATTAACACATGTTATAGAAATATTTGGCTTGTAGTTTTTATGACCGGCCACCTGCCTGATGTCAATCGCTGTGGGGGAAAACACCCAGACCCAAAACAAATATGTGTAGATCATACAAACATTTTATCTCGGTGCGGGAATCGAACCCGCGGTCTCTAGCTTCACAGCCGGCTACTGGCTCACTGCGCCACGGAGGCTGTCACCGACTCGAAAAAACTAAACCATTTTTATTGATTGATAACACCGATTCAAAATTGTTTAGTTTTATTTTTAGACCTTTAATGTTTTGAGTAGCTTTTTTCTTTTATTATTTTTAGTGAAATAATCATCAAAATCGGTACATAAATCAGTGCATAAAGAGTTTTAGTTTTCATTCTCAATTTCACCCCCTTGGGGTTGCCAATGAACATTCACAATACCAGAAGAATCATGGCTGTGTTGCTTACCCGGGTTTACTAAAGTTGAAGTCAAAAGAGAGTAATGTAAGCATTCGTCTATCTTATTTTCTTAGTCTGAGCCTACCGTTGCCATCTTCTGGCTACCGACAATGTGCATTCAAGCAACTGAACAGTTTCCACTCGAGCGAGTCGAGTTAAAGTTTTAAACAATTGTATATCCGGAGTAAATCTGTGTATATGTGTCTAGATGGACAGTCGTGTTAAAAGCGGAGCAAAATATAACTGATTTGATTTGATTTTAAGCGAGTAACCCGTTCTGAAGCTCGAGACCGCGGGTTTGAACCCCGCACAGAGATAAGAGTTTGGGTGCTCTGTAAATATTCTAATCGGGTCATGGTGTTGTGGGACCGTAAGCCCCTCATAGTTTCTGATACCCACGATACAGGTTTACCTAGTGTGGGGTCAGGATCATGTGTGTGACTGTAGGGTTTATTTATTTATTTTCAGTCATTTTTCAGTGCTCACTGGTACGAGTAAAATATAAATACTTGACGCCTTTTCATAATTTAGTAACTCTACATCATAACGCACGCACACATTCACTGCTACCACGTTTGTAAGATCTATTTACAAATTACACCTATTAAAGTATCCAGTGCAAGTTAATATTGCATTTAACATTTACGCTATTAATATCTATATAGTTTCAACTTCACAGATTAGTTAGACGATCCAGTCAGCTGCGCACAAGCTCTGCCCGCCTAGTATGCACGCCATGAGAAATAATTGTCGACATTTTTTGTCATGTACCAACCTATTGTCTCTGATTATTTTTTTAAAAGTCTACATGTCAAAAGTAGATATTGATTTTTTTCTTGTGTGATATTTTGTGTATGTACCCATGAATGATGACGTAATTTTATCGAATGTTAACACTTTTATCTGAGATATTTGTTGTCGATAGTTTTCTTACTGGCGATATCTTGTCAGGTGCATACTAGGCTGGCTAGAACGCAAATTATGAGAACGCTATCTAGATGTGTATATTATAACCAAAGGCAAAACTTTACGATTAAAGTGTTTTTTACTGGTCTGTATTTAAAGTTAATTTTTTTGCATTTTTGTTGTACTATCGTGGGTTTGATTGGTTAATTTTTTACTAGGTAATTGAAAAATGTGGAGTTATTTGCAGTTAAAGAAGAATAACTAACATTTTAGAGCAATTATGTTTTACCGGTACAGGATTGCTTCATTGGTCTAGTGACAACGTGTAAATAAAGGTTGAGAACTGTGAGGTCGGGCAATCACAGTTTGTGTTTTATTTTACCGGCCGTAAACGACCAAGTGGGTCACCTGATGGTGAGTGAACTCCAATGCCCATGAACATTGGATAGGCTGGCTCATCCGGGTCGTTACCACTGTCTCACAGAAAACCGGCGTAAAGTAGCAGCTTGCTGCTGCATTTCGAACGGTGAGTTAGATATCCGGAGGCTCAAACCCCCTCCCCTGCCCAATCCCTAATTATCCCTTTCCTTTAAGGTCCGCAACGCACCCATGATTATTTTGGTATTGTAGGCGTTCATGGGCGGTGGACATCACTTACCATCAGGTGACCCACTTGCTCGTTTGCCGGCCTATGCCATAAAAAAATAATTCTTTAATCAAAGTAAACACCGCATGGGTGTCATTTATCGATGCCCTTCTTAAAGATATCGGCTGGACGGGAGGCAATAAAACTCTTCAATGGCAATTTCTACTGCTTCTCGGGTAATTAATTTTTTCCCGCCATAAAGTAGTGGTATATTTACCTGAATCCACAAAGTTCGCAATGATTCCTTCCGACTTGATTCAGCCATCGCTCCAAACAACTCAGATGTACGTTGGCGAGGGATCCTTTACAATTGCACGGAGATATCAATCTGGAATCAATTAAATTTTTTACCCAACTCTTTAAAAAATCATCTGACGGCCAGCTTCAATAAATCTACATTTTTAAAGGGTGGAGCAACGTTATAGACAGTTTTTTAGACAGCTCGACCAGCTTGTTACTACTATCTTAGGCGAGTGTTTTATTTTATTTTATTAGCTTGAGTGACGAAACGAACAGGTCGCTCGTCTGATGATAAGCGCCACGCCTGCCCATAAACAGATGTAACACCACACAGAACTTTGAATTACAAAGCACTGCATGACATTGGACTGCGCTCATCACCCCGAGACATAAGGTGACTCACTTGCACGTTTGCCAGCCTTTGCTAAAAAAGTTAATACTAGTTCTGCTCAAGAACAATAGTTACACGCAAACAATAGACAAACTTAGTTAACTAAATGGGGAATAAACAATAGAGAAATATGGTCGACTACAGCACGTACGAAAACAAACCTGATAACTATCTTACGCTAACAAAAAACTTTCTAAACCACAGATATTATAATAAACTAGGTGACCCGTGCAAATACTTCCCACCTATAATGGTCAGTTACGTTATAATAAATAAGTAAATACAACAAATTAGTTAATTATACAGTCAACAGATGACTCTGTTAATTTTTCATTTTTAAGTATTTCTTAAGTTTACGCGAATATTACACATTGAAATAAAACTAATTTATACGGATTTTGTCGTGGTTTAATTTTAGAGAGACTAGTCTCTCCTTGTGATGCGATCGTATCGGGTACAACTGCGCCATCGAGGCAGTCTAGTAAATTAATATATCGATGATCCTACCTCTCACGTCCTCGAGTCATGCATATACGGCAAACGTTTGATCCAATGCTGGAGATCGAATCTCTTTGGACCAAAGCTAAATCAGACCTTCCTGATAGACTTCCCGCCTTCTTTCTATCTGTACCGCCTTTAGCCACTTTAGATTCGATTTGAGTAGTAATTAACCCTTCGTTTGGTACAATTGGTAGTTCATTTTGTGGATCAGTTGAATTTGGGACTTCTGGAGCCTCGTTAGTAACTGTAACAGCGTGTACAATCGGCGTTTCTATTATTACTTTATTTCCTTCTTTATTAAACTTGAAATATGATACCATAAATCTTTTTAGATCGATCAAAGTCGCAGGATCATCTGGATTATCAACTTTATCTATGATAGGAATTTTTAGGTCGTTGAAATTTAGATTCACAATTCCTTGTGCTGTTGGACCATGGCTTAGTGATTTAAGGGCGTCTGTTACGTGTCTCGTAGTAATTATTTTGTGTATACTATGTTCAGATTTGGAAAGGCCTGGTTTAGATTTCGGGCTCTGAACAGCGCCTGGTAAGGAAGGTGAGACAGAAGGGCCGGCATTGTCTTGCAACACTATATCTTCACAATTTTCAATGATTAGTTTTCTTTCTTCGTTCGTCGAATCGTCTTGTATTCTTTCTGATTGATTTTTATCCATCAATTGTTTGACATTGTTATAAAATGTAAAATAAATCTTTAAATGCAGTGCTTGACAAATTTTGACTATTAATGGCAGGTTCGTTTATTTGACATTTAAGTGTTGTAATAAAAAGTATGAATGATTAACATTATGATTTGAATTTGTGAGAAAGTTTTTTTATTCCGTGATTTTTCTTAGTAAGAGTACATTTTTTCCTTTAAATTGAAATGGGATCATTACCGAAGTAAGCCATATCGATTACAAAAGACACAACCAAATCGATCCACATTTGGCGATGTTATGCGTAAACATACATAACTTTTCTTCTTTCATCTGCCCTTATCCCACTTGCAGTGTTGAAATATTTTTACAGAGGTGAAGCCGCAAGCAAAATCTAGTTATAAATAAAACAGCAACGAGAGCAAAGCAAAACACGTGGCCGTCAGTAATTACATATTAAGAGGTCGCCGTCGAAAGCGCAGCAGTGTGTGACTGCGACAAGCGGTGTATGTCACACCGAGACATTAATAAAATAGTTTTTTTAACCGCTGACAAAAAAGAAGTAAGTTTGACTCATTTGTCTGTCTGTATGTGTTAATGTTTGTAGCATCGTAGCGACTAAACGAGTGGGCTGATTGAAATGCGATTTTTTTTGTTTAAAAACTGGCTTAATCGAGATGGTTCTTAGGTATTTTTTAAGCAAATCTGTTCAGTAGATTAGAAATACAGATGTTTTTGTAATCATTGACGTCAAGGGTTTGTTTTTAATGATTAAGTTATCATATACATATTCCATGATTCGCTCCCTACATTTAGGAAAACTCTTCTAGAAGAGTCTGAAATCTCTACGTATCCCTAACATTCTGATGAATCATACTGACCATCTTATTTTGCAAATTATTTTAATTTTAATTCTCTAATTTTCTAATTTTAATTTACTTGAACTAAGTACTTATATCAGATTGTATTTATTTATGCATGCTGTGTTTGCCTGTAATTTGAGTTGCAATAGGTTCAATTGTTATTAGTATTAATATTTAATGTACGTATGTATTATTGTAAACTTTGTTGGCAATCCTTAAATAATAAAATAAAATAAATCATTTGATTAATTTTGTTGCGAAATAAAGATATCATAATATCCCAAGACACTCGCCGAGCTTCACTGCTTGGTGGCAAAATGGAAATCACTGTTGATCCCGACCTATAGGAGTTGAAGTGGTGGGTGTTATCGAAGAGTTGGAAGCTTCAAACGCATTGGTTGCCACCAGGTTAACCCAGATAAAAAGGATCTTAATTTAATAGGATTTTAAATAAACCTGTCAAAAGTTGCCCATTTATATAAGTGCTACCATACTACAGATATATTAGATATACAGACAGATAAAGGATTGAAACTTCAGTCCCTTTTTCTGTCGGGGCATAAAACTTTATAACAGAGAATTGTTCACTATTACATACACCGGTCCCACACACGGCGGTCTGCGGTAGTTCGGACAACCTAATTAAAATATTTCGCTTATACGCGAAAGGAGTCCCTTACACCGAAAAAAGATTGAAACAAGCACTTACAAAATTGCCGAAACACGACCGCCGACTGCCGAGCCCATCCAAAAATCGCGCGGTGGAAGAAAATAATTAATTAAATTATTCAAAATTAATTAGTGGTTGTTTACGGACGGGATTATTATGATGACCGTCCGTACCGACTTTACAATATTGTGTTGAATAAAAACCAAGTCAAGCCAAGTGTGTGTCGGACCACGCACAGTGAATGGTACCGAAATAGAAAATAACCCATATGTTGAAATGAAATGATATAGTTTTATTAATCATGTAGGCAATTAAAATAGCGCTTATGACAAGTCAGTACAAAATAAAGAAACTTATGTATAGAAATCATATCAACTAATGTATACATAACACATAGCATCATCAAAATACACTGGGCATCTATAAATTTTACAATATTTTTATTATGGAATAGTCCAGAATCGTTAAGTATATATATATGTACGGGACATCTATATTTGATATATAAATGATACGACTGTCTTTGATAATCACTTATATTTGATAATTAAATTGCTAAGTCTATGATATGATAAATGCTTGATGATATTGATTATGAGTACGCGTTCGCCGTTGATCGGTACAAATGACGCACTGAATATGATTCCTATAAAAATGTAAAATCGATGCGACGCGATATGCTAACGCTGCGAAAATGTATGGTTGGCCCGTACATGCTCCCGGGCGGGGGATGAATCTGATGAGTGGTGAATGTTAATCATGTATATGAGTTACAAAATGATTGAACAATTTCATCTTAAGTAAGGATGATTTTGTTAGAAATGAGCGCTATCACTAAATTTGATTGTTGTATAACTAGGTGAGGTCTCTTTGTCCAACACATGTGCTTTAGATAAATATTTGAATTGCTCACTCGCGCACTGATACCCACTACAATGTGGCACGCTTTCACTTAAACACTGATCACTATCGACGCATGATATTCGGGGAGCCGGAGCCGGCGCTGGGGTTGGAGAAGCCATCGGCACCGGAGCTGCCTCCGAAGCCAACGGCGGTGCAGTCGTGCCAAGCGCAAAGCGCGCTCGGTGCACACGCCGCCACGCGTACACTGCGCCTGCCACTCCGCCCGTACAGATCACCACGTAGATTATGGAATAGTGATGAACATCATGTGCTGATATTTGTTGTAATTGTATGTCGTTTGTTTTCAGCTGATCGATTTGCTCGCCAATCTCCTTTAATTGTTTCTTTTGATTGTCATATTCCATAGATAGGTTTGGATATGGACTAGTGTTCGCTATGGTCCAATTTATAATGTTGTTGATGGGTGAAATATCGAATTTCATAATTGGCGCTTTCGAGTTCATTTCATTTGACGGTTGATTTTGAGGAAATATCATAAATGAATCACCTTTGATGACGCAGTCAGGTCCAATATACATAATGCCGGCTTCCTTCACTTGCTCGGTTGTAATCTGATAACCACATATAAAGCGCAGTGTACATTGGCCACAACAACTAAATAAATAATTATTAATCTTTGTTAGCTCTTCCCAAATATCCTTACATGGATATGTAACAGTCTTACAATTATCAGCTTGATCTTTAAGGCTTATTAATAATTAATTAATAATTATTAATAATTTATTAATAATTTATAATAATTATTAATCTTTATTCTTGATCTTGATTTTCATTATGTTTCATGTGATAGACTGGACGATGCAACTCACATAGTTTGGTACTAGGATTAAATTCAAGGCATTTTAATAAATCTGTGTGGGACATTGGCAGGTATGTATCCTTCTCAATGTTTATAGCAATGTAATCAGATATCGGTAATATGCTCACTGTATGGTTGTGTATAAATTTGGGAATTGGAATAACTTTGTGAATCTCATATTTTTCCCTGGTTATCAAGGGAATTTTGATTTCTAGTATAAGATATTGCTCGGTTATCCTTGCTTTAACCTTAAGTAAATTATATACTTCAGATATGTCAATGTGTATATTTTGAATCGGTAAAGATAAGTCCTTTGTTAGGTGGCTAGAAATTATACTCAATTCTTTTTTCAGTTGATCCGGGGATATAAGGTGAATGTCAAATTTTCCGTGATAAATGTCTGTGATGGTATCCAATAAGGTATTTTGTATATTTTTCACATTCATCAAAATGCTGTTGGTGATGAACATCGATAAAGTAAAGTCAGTGATGGTTTGTAAGTTTTGTGTTTCAGCTTTGAGATCGCTGACATTTTGCTCCAAGGTATTTAAATGTCTATTGAATAGTTTATGTTGCGTATCCATGACACCTTCCATTCTTTTTAGAAAATTGTATTGAGCCTCCATAACTGAAGTTTGATTCTTCCATAAATGTAAAAGATATTGCTGATTTGTTCGAACTGTGTCTATGTCCTTTTGATATTGTTCGGCGAAGTTGTCATCTAGTATGCCGAAGAGACTATGTGCCAGGTTTCCTACGCCGTTGATAAGTCCTCGTCGTTTTCTGTGTTGGATGTCAGATTTTTTGCCGAGTAATAAACTGTCATAGTAAGATAACTCTACGGAGCTATGTCGTAACTGCAATAGAATCGTGTCACACTGTGTATGCTGACGTTGTTTTAAGCACGTGTCTTCAAGATGATTTAAGTACTTGTTAAATAATTTTGTAGCTTCCCAATAAGGCTCCATATCGTAGTACACTATAAGTTTCCAATTATCACGAGCAATATGCATGTCAGATAATCGGTCAAAATATAGGCTTTGATTAGCTCTGAATTTTGATATATTATAAGCACATTCCGTTGTTGCTGACAGCATTGTAAAAAGTAATAAAATAAACGTTATCAAATGGCTCCACTTGCTCTTAGTGACTCCCGATGACTTAGACCTTGTCAAGGGGGGATCATTTGGTTGTGCTTTGCTGTGTATTTCTTCTTGGTCTTTGTCGGACTTATTGGTGTTAATAGGTAGAAGAGATAATTTTGTGATCGGTCTTTTGATTACACCGTTTTTTGTTTTAACAGTGACCACTCTCACATAACCATCTTTCCCGGGGTGAAGTTCGATGACTCGACCTAATGCCCATTTTCCTGCGGGCAGGTTTACATCGTGGATGATAACGATGTCGCCTTCATTGAGGTTAATCTTTGGTCTTAACCACTTGCTTCTCGATGTTAACTGACACAAGTACTCTGCTTGCCATCGTTTCCATATGTCTTGATATGTTTTTTGAACTAGTTGCCACCTCGTCCGTTCATCCCTTTCCGTCTCAATGATAGTCAGTATTGGACCACTTGATAGAAAATGTGATGGTGTGAGATAATCAATGTCTTCGGGATCTTCTGTTAAAACGCAAAGCGGTCTTGAATTAAGACACGCTTCAAGTTGTGATAAAAGTGTACTATATTCCTCAAATGTAAACTTCTGTTCTCCTATTACTCTGCGTAGATGGTATTTGAGGCTCTTTACTGCAGCTTCCCAGAGTCCTCCTGCACTTGGCCAGGAAGGGGCGTTGAAATGCCATTCTATTTCCATCTCGCTTACATCTGATAGAAATTCATCGGTAATGATATTCTTAAGTTGTACTATTTCTTGTTGCAATACTTTGTTAGCACCTACGAAGTTTGTACCATTATCGCTGTACATGTGGCGTGGAGTTCCTCGTCGTGCCGCCATTCTTCTTAAAGCTGCTAAAAAAGTTGATGATGTCAAGTCGGACACTAGTTCAAGGTGTATGGCTTTGGTTACCATACAGATAAATACGGCGACATAGCCCTTTGTTGTTTTACTATTTCGTCCTTTGCTTGCCCTCACTTCAACATAACCTGTAAAGTCCACTCCTGTATTATAAAAAGGTCTGGTAGGATTAACTCTTGCTTCGGGCAAGTCTCCCATTAACTGAAATTGGTTTTCTGGCGCATGTTTGCGGCATGTAATGCACTTTCTTAATATCTTTTTGACTGCTCGGTTACCTCCTATAATCCAATAACGTTTCCGCAACCATGCTAAAGTGATTCTGGCACCACCATGGAATACCATTTTGTGTGCATGGTCAATAAGTAGGTCCGTCAAGTGACAATCATGAGGTATTATAAGTGGATGGATCGTATTTTTATCAATATGTGCATTTTTAAGTCGACCGCCGACTCGGAGCATTCCTTGTGGGTCCAAAAATGGACTCAAATTAATTAATTTGCTTTTATTAAAGACCCATTCTTCCTTTTGCAAGGCTTCTATTTCCTTCCTAAATTCACTCCACTGTATATGTTTTATAATAATCATTTGCGATCTTTTTAATTCATCAGCTGATAAAAACATCTGTTTGCTATTATATTTAACTCGTAGTATCCATGCAAGTACTCGAGTTGCACGCGTAAAACTGTTGTGCTTGCTAATCAAATCACTAAGGATATCTTTACACGGATACGTCGAAACATTTATTTGTTTTAAATTTTTAATCTCTTCATTTGTAGTAAAAACAGGTTTAATTTTAAGAACATTGTCATTATAAGCAGGTAGCCATTGCGGTCCATGCCACCAGCAGGACAGCTGAAGAAGTTGCTCAGCTAATAAACCTCGGCTTGCGCAATCTGCTGGGTTTTCATTGGATTTGATGTATCTCCAACAATTTGCAGGCAATATTTTCACAACGTCTCTTACTCGATTAGCGACGAAGGGTTTCCATTTGTTGGCATCACCTTGCAGCCAACCTAGTACTGCGGTTGAGTCGGACCACCCGTATATAATTATGTTGTATTCATCTAAACAGGTTGTTACCTTTTGCATTAACTTTGCTAATAAATGCGCTGCACTGAGCTCTAAGCGTGGTAATGTTATGGTCTTGTTTGGTGGCACGAGTCTTGATTTCGCTGCCACTAAAATGATTGATACGGAGGCATGTCCATGTTGGTCTGTCCTGCTAACTTTACAATATATGACCGCCGCGTACGCTTTCATTGATGCGTCACAAAATCCGTGCAATTCTAAAGTATCGTTTTTACGACAGTGCAACCACCTTGGAATGTTAAATTTATTAATTTTTACTAAATCCTTTTTAATTGTATCCCACTCTTTGTTCAAGTCCACTGGTAATTGATCATCCCACTGAAGATCTCTTAACCAAACCTTTTGGAATAAAAGCTTTAATTTAGTTGATATAGGTGTCAGCCATCCTAACGGATCGAATAGCTTTGATATTTCTGATAGAAGTGTACGTTTAGTTTGTTTTCTTGATGACGTACATAAATTTGATTGGAATGTAAAATAATCAGTACTGGGTTGCCAATGCAAGCCTAGCGTTTTCGTGGATTCTTGATACTTAAAATTAAAAACTTCGTCTATATTTTTTGATGAATTATCTACGTCTTTTAATAAATCTGGACAGTTTGAGGACCATTTTCTGAGGTTCATTCCTCCTGATTTTAATAACTGGATTAGATCTGCTTGTAAATGTTTTGCTGATTGATAGTCATGGTGACCACTGAGTAGGTCATCCATGTAGAACTGCTCTTCTACGACTTTGGCAGCTTGGCTTTCTTGATATTTGCTACTCTCGTCTTTAGCCAACTGTCTCAAGGTCATCATGGCTAGGAAAGGTGCAGCCTTGGTGCCGTACGTGACCGTCGTTAATTTATATTCGCGTAGTGGTTCATTTGATGCATTACGCCAAATAATTTTCTGCAATTTTTGATCATCTTCGTGAAGTAAAATCTGACGGAACATTTTTTCAATGTCCGCTGTGTAAGCGAACTGATACTGTCTCCATCTAAGGATTAAAGATAGCAAGTCCTGCTGCAAATTAGGTCCACGACTCATTACGTCGTTCAAACTATGACCTGTGGATGTTTTGGATGATGCGTCGAATACGACTCTCAAAGCGGTTGTCGCGGAATCAGAGCGTAGTACACAATGATGCGGCATATAATAATTATCTAGCGATCTGTCGGTTGATTGGCACATGTGGCCTAACTCTTCGTATTCTTTCATGAATGATTTGTAGTCGCCCTTAAGGTCTGATTTCTTGGCAAATCTTTTTTCTAACTGTAGAAACTGAGCTACAGCCTTGTTTTTTTTTTTTTTTTTTTTGAGTCCCCTAGTTTTTCATATGCGTTTTCCACTAAAGGTAGCCTTACTCGGTATCTACCGTCTTCTTCACGAACAGTTGTGACTTGATAGTACTGAATGCATCGATTGTCTTCTTCCGACATATTTGAATTATTAGTGCTGGATGAAATATCTTCAATTTCCCAAAAACGCTTGATTTGATCCATGTCGCTAATAACAACGTTACACTGAAAACTTTGATAGACAACATTACCACTTAAAATCCACCCAAGTTGTGTTTGTTGGGCTACATATTGAGATGATTCGGGCTTTATGATGCCTTCTAAAATTATAAAAGGATATACGTCTGAGCCCAATAACACATCTATAGGGCCGCTGATGTTAAAACTAGGATCAGCTAGTGGGATGTTTTCTATACACCGCCATGCCGGCCTTTGGAAAGACTGAAATGGTAAATTTTTGGTTATGTTATTTATTATAAAAACTTCGGGCATGAATTGATAATCGCTGTGATTTGATAAACATGTAATACGAAGCATTCCTTTGCAGTTGTTTTCCTTTCCACCGACTCCAAACAGAACACCTTTACAACGTTGTCGTGGTAATCTTAATATCTGGGCTGCATTTTCTGTAATTAAGGACATTTGTGCTCCAGGGTCCACTAAGGCGCGCATGACGTGATGAGTTCCATCCACGGCCTCTATTTTGATTAAAGCTGTAGCCAAAAGTACATAGGGATCGTTCCCAGAACTAACATGTGAGGTGCGACCACGTTGTTCCGTCGCAGTTATGGCTGGCCTAGCAAAGGCCTCGTGCAGCAAAGTATTATGACGGCCATTGCACTCTTGACATCGTTTTTCCGAAACGCATTGTTTGCCCTTGTGATCGTATAAACAATTTGTACATAAATTAAATTTCGCCACTGCGTTTCGTTTTTCATTACTTGGTAATTTGAAGAAGCTATCGCAATGGAATATTTTGTGCGGATTTTTGCATAGTGGACATATCGGTTGCGTAGTCGAATTAAATATTTTTGCTGTGGAAAATTTTGACGTATTCCAGGCATTATGAGGTGACTTATTAAAATGTGCTTTCTTGATAAACTTGGCGTCTGACGTAGGTTGAGATACTTTAGATGAATCCTGTTTTTTACGACTTGTTTCGAGCGAGGTAAATTTTTTCTCTAGAAAATCCAAGAAATCTTTTAACGTAGGCAGCTCACGTGGTTTGGACAATGATGATGTGTATTCATTGTGGGTGTCCGCATCAAGTTTCTGATCCAAAATATGTACTACAAACGGATCCCACGTAGAAATGTCTACGCCTAGGTTTTTTACAGCATATAAACTCTCCTTTGTGGTGTCATGGATATTTTTAATATGAAAATATGTAGGCTGACTTATTGTGGGCAGATTCAGAAGAAGGTTAATATGAGACGCAAAAATTAATTTAACATTATTAAATCTATGATTAAGTATATCCCAACAAACTTGGTAATTTTCTGAACTGATGCGTAAATGTTGCACCAATTTTTCTGCCTCACCCCTCAATTTTCCCTTCAAAAATTGCATTTTTTGGGCGCTGGACATTGAAGGGTTGTTATGTATGGACTCACAGAATAAATCTTTAAAGGTAAGCCACTGATGGAAGTTTCCACTAAATATAGGGATATCCATTTGCGGCGTGGATTGGTCTCTATGTTGTACCGACCACATTCTGCTATTAAGTGATTTTTTGATGGAATAAAATTGTTCTTCGAATGTAGCAAAGGTTTGTTCATAATCTGAGTTTTCTGCTATCATTTCGCTATCGATTTCCCAATGTAGGGCATCAATTGCAGACCACCTAGCCTGAATACTTTTGAGCATATCTTTGAATTCCCACTTCTCCGATATTGTATCTAAATCAATGTTTTGAATTGTCCGCGAAAATGCCTTAAAGTTACTTTTTTGACGACGCAGCATTTCGTCTAATTTACTGTTCGTACCCTTATCTGCATAACTAAATGACGTTGATGGCATGCTTAAATCCCCTGACTGCTTTTCCGCCCCTGGTATGTAAAGTTGCTGACCACCAGGCGACGGAGTCCTTGTAGGAAAAGGAGTTGCTGCCTTTAATATCACCGGAGTCTTAGGTTTTTCACCTTCGACTAAAGATGAAAATTTTCTGATAAATGCTCGAGTATCATTATAAAAAATAGTAGCTTGCTGATAGTAATTTTTAATAAAATATTCGTGAGACTGATCATCTAATGTACACAGTTGTTCGTGGTTAGATTGGAACTCTTGCCAGTATGATTCTAACGTGTCCAATCTCCTCTTGATATAGTCCGGAGTTTTGCGCTCAGAACCGTCTTTTTTGAAATTGCGGAGCAGCTGTTGCATGCCCTCCAATATTTGATACTGGGTAGTAATAAGACCTTCCATGTTTAAAAATGGATTTAAATTGATAATTGGAAAGCTCTTACTTTGTTAGTTGATACTTCCAGTCGAGAATTACAGCTACCGTGAGCTATAATGTGCTGCAGTCTCCACGTGCTCGTTCTCGGCGCCACGTGCACAAGTTACACTGCACAGAATTCACTCGCGACGTGACAATCCGGCTCGAAGGACCATTAAGATGTACGGGACATCTATATTTGATATATAAATGATACGACTGTCTTTGATAATCACTTATATTTGATAATTAAATTGCTAAGTCTATGATATGATAAATGCTTGATGATATTGATTATGAGTACGCGTTCGCCGTTGATCGGTACAAATGACGCACTGAATATGATTCCTATAAAAATGTAAAATCGATGCGACGCGATATGCTAACGCTGCGAAAATGTATGGTTGGCCCGTACATATTATTATTTCATCTTTTTTATGGGTCGAATTGGACCATAGCCATTACCGAAACCAGCAAGCTAGGTTGAAACCAATTCTCATTAGACGTCCCTTTTAAGTTATACTACCTTTTTTTCAGAATTTTCCACCCCATAGTTTTATTATGCCACAGATGGATATATACACATGTGGGCAAAGGGGTTAACAATCACCACTCTCTTTGCCAGGGGTTAAAATTAAGGCATGTACTCTCCGGAAATATTCAATACCTACCCAATTTAACTAAAACTTTGACACTACATACGCACTCATGCCTGTAATCCTCGCATCGGTAAGTAGAGGTGTAACCAGTACACCCACATTTCGCCGAACTTATTTCCGTCCCATAATGTGATGGGGGCGAGCCTATCGCCGTACCGGGAATAATTCTAGATTCCGGGCTGATACTGAGCATTTCGTGATAGAAAAAACGCAATATCATTTTACCCGACCTGTGGATCGAACCCGAGACCTCAGCAGTCGTACCCCGTACGCATTAATTTACTATTGAACATAAACATCGTAAATACACATAATACTCTTACACGAGTTCATTTACCGGCAGATTAGAGAACGTTGTAATAATTACAAACCTATGAATATTAATAACATTATTAAGGTGTATAGTTAAGATGAATGTCGCGTAACACGGCGAGTCGCGAGTCGCGACCCAGTTCACTTGAGTTACGCATAACCGATTATGTTATGAGTTCCTGGTACAATTAATTTTTACACAAACTAATTAGGATTTGATAGTAATTATTATTTTATTTTATTATTTAAGGATTGCCAACAAAGTTTACAATAATACATACGTACATTAAATATTAACACTAATAACAAATGAACCTATTGCAACTCAAATAACAGGCAAACACAGCATGCATAAATAAATACAATCTTATATAAGTACTTAGTTCAATTAATTAAATTAAAATTAGAAAATTAGAGAATTAAAATTAATATTAAAATAATTTGCAAAATAAGATGGTCAGTATGATTTATCAGAATGTTAGGGATACGTAGAGATTTCAGACTCTTCTAGAAGAGTTTTCCTAAATGTATTTTCGAGACATACTATCAGTATCTATTCGCCGTATAAATAAACGTTATTTATTATGAGACCGCAATAGGCTCATAGTGAGCGCGAACGCATAGTGACGATTTCTCTAAACGTCATTGGTTAGTTTTTGGCGCTAAATAAAAAAGGACCAATCATGTATACAGAAATCTACACTGAGCAAAGAGCTCACTTAAGGGTTTTTGTGAATACGGGCTTAAAGTACGTCTTAAAGTGCGCGACCGAGACAAGAGACTGCGATAAGTCCGCTTTGTATGAAATTATATGCAAAAGGTCTGTCCTGTTTCATTCGTATACCTCAAAACGTACTTACCTATTATAAATGCATGCTGTGGTCGCTCGTCGCGGTCTCTTGTCTCGGTCGTGCACCTCAAGACGTACCATTAGATAGTATAATGAAAAGCGGCGACTTGCTGTTATTGATATATGCTACAACTTTACACCAAATAGAAAAGCAAAAAGGATTAGGAAATTCTAAATGGCTGAACAGATAGTCTCCGAGTAAAATGGCTGTAACTTACGAACGGACAGACGGTCATGACAAAATGATAAGGGTTCATTTTATGTCATTTGGCTATGGAACCCTAAAATGACATTAAAATCCATTCGGTGCGGTGCTACGTTGCCGCACAAACGTACTAGCACATACATAGACAAAAGAGTTTAACTTATAACATAGCTCTTTTCTCAGAGGTTAAAAAGTATAGTTTGTCTATACTATAAGTATTGTTCGAGCATCGCACAAAAATACTGAACCGATTTGAACATGTGTTCCCGATAATTTAACATAATAACGGTTTAAGATATTTATTTCTCTAAAAGAATATATTCAGAGTATTTCGGCTGGGCACTTCCTACATTGTATATCTTATATATAAAATTCTCGTGTCACAATGTTCGTTCCCATACTCCTCCGAAACGGCTTGACCGATTTGTATGAAATTTTGTGTGCATATCGGATAAGTCTGAGAATCGGCCTACATCTATTTTTCATCCCCCTAAATGTTAAGGGTGGCCACCCCAAATTTTTATTTTTTAGACAACATTTTTTGGTTTTATTTTTTTATGATACAGCATTAAAAAATACATAAAACCCTAAATTTTCAACCCTCTACGATTAACCCCTATTTTTTAATAGAGACATTAGTATTTTTGTCAAGCGCGTTTCTCACCGCCCACTAGGCTACTTTAATCATGAAAATAGGCATGGGAGCCGCAGCCAACAGCTAGTATTATCATGTATTTCAAATTATTGATAGTCTCCGTGGCGCAGTGTGCGAGTAGCCGGCTGCGATGCGAGAGGCCGTGGTTTCGATTCTCGCACTGACACAAATGTTTGTGTAATCAACAAATCAAATGTAAAAGTTTCGAGTTTGGGTGTTGTAGGACCGCAAGTCCCTCGTAGTTCCTGATACCCACGATACAGGTTAACCTAGTGTGGGGTCAGCATTATGTGTGTGACTGTTGGATGTATTTATTTATTTAATAAATATATCCAATAATTAATCATTTACCTATTATGTAAATTAAAAGCGTGTTCATTACTTTAGTATTTCATCATGAATAATTTAAAATTAATTACAATAAACTCAAGCGTTACAGTATGCAAAGTGTAAACTCTTGAAGTCTCTGCAACAATGTTAGTTAAATGAAACTGTAAAACTACGTGCGCCGTTAAATTGTTTTAATCATTATTTTTACTACGATACAGTTTATTGCATCTTGCTATTTAATTCCCTTTTTTCTTGGCAACATTGTTAGAAGCACCTGGAATGTATCCTTTTAGTTTTGTAACATTTTTATAGTTTTAATGTTAAAACTAATTTTTAGTGAATAATAACAAAGGAGGTACTCGATTCGACGCGTATAATAATATATACTACCTCGGTGGCTAAGTTGTACGCGGTATGACTGCTGTGCTGAGGTCTCCGGTTCGATCCCCGGGTCGAGTAAAAGTGATATTAGGTTTTTTATTACGAAATGCTCAGTTTCAGCCTGGAGTCTGGAATTTGTGCTCGGTATGGCGGCCCCTATCACATAAGGGACGGAAATACGCTCGGCAAAATGTGGGCTAGAAGTTACGTGAGAAGAGTATTATTTTATTAATACCAAACGACAGTAATCACTGTAACTCATAGTTTATTGGTTACATTTACAATGTCACTGCTTTACAGACCACAACCCCATGTCAGGATTGCTCTCTAATTATAACTAAAACAACTAGGACCGAATAATAAACCAGCACAGCTACCGCGTAATGAACTCTTGGATTATCGACTGAGCGAACTGGAGACTGTCTGACTGACTGCGGGCAAAAGGCCTCATGTTTTTTTTTTTTTTTTTTGTAGATGGACGCTTGCTGATAGCCTGACCGTGAGTCGGCTTTAGTAAGCGACACCGGAATTTCGGGCGAATGCTTGTAGGCACTCCAGCCCAAAAATTTAAGTGACCTTCGCTGAGGGCATCCCCCCTAATGGGGGATACGGACCTCGGCTCAGGACGGCCACTGGAGGATGGCAAAGACATTTGCGATTGGTGGTTTAGGGGGATTTATAAACTACTTATAATCTAATTTGATCTTCATCGTCACGCGGGCCGGTCGAAGGGTCGGGGGTGCTTCGGGGAGCGCGGCGAGGTCCTCTTCGGCGAGGACGGAATGACGGTCTTGTCGAGTGTGCTTGGGTGATAACTTCCTCCATCTCTCGGATGGCCAGAGTGGTCGCATCGTCGGGATCGGTGAGGACGGAACGCGGTCTTCTCCTCTTTGCGCGGTCAAAGGGAGTGTATATCGACGCTCTACGAATGAGCGTGTTTGGATGATGCGCGGCGCGATCGAAATAACAGCCTCATGTTATGGCGACAACCTCTTTTATACCATTTAACCACCCTTCCACAACTATATCGCACCGTTATTATTACAGTGTACCCAACGTTGCTTTCTCAGACACCCTCAATATACCAATAAAAAGAGAATACCCTAACACTGGTTACACTTCTGCCTACCCCTTCGGGGATTACAGGCGTGAGTGCGTATGTGCTTTACCTGACCCGGGGATCGAACCCGAGACCTCAGCGTTGACCTCAATCGTAACGCGTACGCATTACAACTGCGCCACCGAGCCAGTCTCAAAACTCAACCCTTGCGATATATAATGACGGTATTATAATTCAGAAAGAGAACTGATGCGATAAGATTTTACGAACGTATCTGCGGCTCTATTCGATACAAAGTAGATAGTATGTGTACTTATACTTAAATGCAATGATGTTAGGGCTTGGAGTACAATGGGAGGGGTATTTTTTTACTTAGCAAAACTGTAACGGTTGAATGCTCTTTTTAACCGCCACAAAAACAATTTTAATTTTGTATATTCAGGCCAAATGTGGACCTATTTGGAAGATATTTTTTGTATTCGATAAGGTTTACTGCGGTGATGGTCCCATTTAAAGAAATAAAGAAACAATTCAACTTCTAAGAGGATGAAATCGGGGTTAAAAGACTGAAATATCTTTATGCATCGATTTTCTTTAAAATAGTTAAATAAAAACCATTCAACAAAGAATGAAACCTACTCAAATACTAAAAAGCTAAAAATAAAACTTAACTCACGCCTGTAACCCCCGAAGGCAAAGGTGTATCTAGTACACCCACATTTCGCCGATCTTATATCCTTACCATGATGTGATAACCTATCGCCGTGCCGGGCATAATTCCAGACTCTGGGTTGATACTAAGCATTTCGTGATAGAAAAAATCAATATCACTTTTAGCCGACCCGGGGAGCGAACCCGAGACTTCAGTACAGCAGTAACACGTACGTATTATAACTGCGCGACCGAGGCAGTCGTGAAGATAGTAAAATGAAAAAATGGTAGAGCCAAAGTCCAAGAGCCACGCTGTAGACAATTTTGTCCACAGCATCATAGATACATCAGCTTTTCTATTTGTCCATATCAGATGAATGCTGGCTGGTTCGACCAGGTTATTAACACTCTCTCACAGAAAACCACCGTAAAGAAGCAGCTCGCTGTTGCATTTCGTGCGGTGAATGAGATGTCCAGACACCTAAATCTTCCCTTCACTTTTCAATCCCCGTGCCCTTCCTTTATGATCCAACGTATCCATGACTCCTGCTATTGTGGCTGTTCATGGGCAGATCACTTACCATCAGCCGACACGTTTACACGTTTTTGATCTTGACTCGTTTGCCAGTCCCTGCTATAAAAAACATGCGGGGCAGTCTTTGGGTACTGCCGACAGAAGTGAAAACTAAATAACTTGTGAATTGTATCGTCGAGCTATTACTATTACATTATTATTTTTGAATTATTTTTGGTTTATAAAAAAGTGTTAATGACCAATCATCATACTAATATTATAAATGTGAATGTAAGTTTGTTTGTTACGCTTTCACGCGAAAACTACTTAACCGATCATCATGAAACTTTGTACACATATTCTTGGAGGTATAAGAAGTAACATAGGATACTTTTTATGATAAAATAAATAAATACTTATCTATTTGTTTGTTACGCTCTCACGCCTAAATCACTGAACCGATTTTGATGAATTTTGATGTAGATATAGATGGGAGGGACCCTGGAGACGATTATAGGCTACTTTTTATTTCGGAAAAGTCTATTCACGCGGGCGCAGCCGCGAGCAAAACCTAGTATAATATAATAATAATATATTGACAGCATCCGTGGCGCAGTGGGCGAGTAGCCACTCCACCACCAAAAAAATATATTTTATTTTTAAGACAATTTTTTTTGTTTTTATTTTTTTATGATACAGCATTAAAAATACAACCCAAAATTTTCAACCCTCTACGATCAACCCCTATTTTTAATAGCGTCATTAGTATTTTTGTCCAGCGCGTTTCTCATCGGGACTCGCTTGATGCTCCCACTAGGCTACTTTAATCCTGGAAATAGGCATTCACGCGGGCGGAGCCGCGGGCAACAGCTAGTAATGTATATTAATAACGCACGGAGGTATATCTATATACATATATACACAATTACACAGTATACATATAGCTCATGGAAAGCGTTCGGTGACGATGTCGGGAGTTCCATGATTTTCGTTCACCCGATAAGTGCTCAACGCGCCCAAAGAAGTTTTCACTTCAAAAATAGAAGCCAGTGTACCCGAGCCTTTATTTAAACTCCTTGTACATTTCACGTAAGCTGAACTAACTCACGAACCCGGCCGTTCTATAACTCATAAATTGTACGCTCGCGGAGTATTTTATTTCTACTTTCATTTTTTCTGTTCAAATTCAAATCGGCTGGCAATAAAACATGATGACGTTGGCTTAGCTTCTTCGTGAGGTTAATTTCAAGTGGTTTACTTGTAACTGAGTTTTTTCATATACGACTAGCTGTACATGTGTTACAAGTTATCTTTATAAGCAAGTTTATTAAGTAAACATTGTGGTGTGTTTAATACTAATACATTTTCTTTCTTTTCATTTCTTTCAATTTCTTTTTAAACGACTTTTTATTTGGCGGTAGCGACACAGGCACCCAGGCTATTGTTATTTTTGACTATTCAGTGTTTTTATTTTGAAGTCGGTTTCTAAGTTTTATTAACCTTTATTTTATTTTTAAACCAAACACTTTAATGTATACTACTAGACGGGCTGTTTAGAAATAAAATTGCGTTACAAAACGCGGGAGTTTGACAGTTCACGAACAGAGAGCGCGATAGGGGTTCTAGTTGAGAGTAAGTGAGATGGGAGTATTGAGTTACGGTCAATTGACCGCAACTTAGTGTTACAACTTACAATTACTATGTACCGCGCAGCTTGTCTAGTTGTATACATTAAGTCTTTGTTCGAAACAAGTTTTTTACTCAAACCTTCTCGAGCGTGCACACAACAACTCATTAAAGTTTTACTGCAGTCGGATGGTTGGTATAGATATACGAGACAAACAAACAAACATTTACAAAGTTGTAAGTCCCTCGTATGCGAGAGACCATCTGGATTGGTACCACCGCTTTTTCAATTTCTGCCGCCAAGAAACAGTGTATAAGCACTGTTGTGTTCCGGTTTGAAGGACATTGAAGCCAGTGAAATTACTGAGCGTTATGAAAATTAACAACTTATGTCTCGGGGTGACGAACGTGTGGACTGTGTGGTGTTGCTTCTGTTTATGGATAGGCGTGGCTTCCCATCCAAATACCTTGAAGACTAAAAACACTCTCGATTAAATTAGTAGTCATATACAAAACATACATTAGTTACGCTGATGACATGGCGCTGCTGAGTGCATCAATTTGCGGTATGAGGAGACTCCTTCATATATGCGAGAGGTTTGCTCGCACTCATGGGCTGCTGTATAATGCCAAGAAGAGCCAATACATGGTGTTTAAAGCTGGCACCAAAAATCCACTCAGTGTACCTCCGATTAAAATGAATGGAGTCTCCTTGGAAAGAGTTAACGCATTTAAATATCTCGGTCATGTGGTTACCTCCGATCTGTACGACACTTCTGACATTGAAAGGGAACGGAGGGCTTTGTCGGTGAGGGCAAATATATATCGGAGATTTGCTCGTTGTTCAATTGAGGCTAAAATAACACTATTTAGAGCGTACTGCACATCGTTCTACACTTGCAGCCTGTGGGATACATATACCCGAAAATCTTACGATGCACTCCGGTTTCAGTATAATGACGCATTTAGGATGCTGGTGGGGCTGCCGCGATACTGTAGCGCATCGTCTATGTTCGCGGAGGCGCACATCGATGGATTTAGTGCTATTATGCGGAAGCGAGTAGCATCGATGGTTAGAAGGGTTCGCGGCAGTACCAACAGTGTCCTAAATATGATAGCAAATAGGGTAGACTGTCCCTATACAACGTGTTATAAAAAGGGGCGGGCAAATTTAAGCAATGTATAGTATAACGTATAAGTATTTTATCTCCCATAGTACCTAATTGCATTGCTAGTGCAATAATTATAGAATTTTCTTTTTTATCGAATGAGTAACATGGCGATATCGACATTCAACTTTCGGCAACACTAAATGATAAACAATGATACTATAGACCTCCTTTCATTTAATTATTTGGATATTTAAAAAAACATTAAACATTTGTCAAATGTCAATATTTATTTGACGCAGTCAGTTCGACAATTTCCTATGTTATGAAGTATATGTTATATGTTTTATTTGACTAAAAACAAGTACTATGTATTGGTATTTTGTGTTGGTGCAACTGATAATGGTTTATAAGAGGCTCGTCGACTGTATTAAGCCAAATTCATAGATGGAAGAACCGACAATGAAATCTTTAAAATACTTCAGAGGATGGTACCTATATCGTCTTCAGCAAACAGTCTCTTGCAGGTGTTATTTTGTGTTAATTACAAGTTACGTACGTATGTCCGTAGGATTACGTAAGTTTATTAAAAAGTGAGTGTCATTCATAATAATTAATAGTGGTGTCATCAATCTTATCGATCTTAATAAACGAGTGATTAAAATTAACGTGAAATTTTAGGATGTCTTGGTTTGAAATGATCCGGTACATAGGTATTTACTATAAGGAGTGTCTAATGACCCTAAAATATGACCACACCTTTCTGTAACACGTTGTATACATAACATAGTCTTAGTAAAATAATTGTAATTTAAAATAATATGGATATTTGTAATCTGACATAAAGTGATAAATAAAAAAATAAATAAAAAAAACACTGCATCCAAATACGTCCATTCGTTTAGGTACACACACATACCTACAAGGGGCCAAACTTATAACATCGTAGGTCAGGTGTTAAAAAACAGAAGTTCGGTTTCCGAAACAATTCACTTGGATGTATGCCATCCCACTAAGCAAGATAACGTATATAATGTCCAACAAAGTGGGAGGAAAGGTAGTGGGGGATGTAACAATATTTCCAGAAACGTTTTACAATTGAGTAACCGCACCGTTTTGGAATAGTTCCAGTATCAGACTTTTATATCTGGACCGCGTTTCTGTAATTGGTTTCGATGGGTCTCATTTACAATTATTATTTTAAAAGGATTTTCAGTTGGTAGTCATTTTACAATTTCTTTTAATTGAATCGTAATTATCTCTATATATTATATCTCAAATGTGTTTTATCGGAACGGCATCATACTAATATTATAAATGTGAATGTAAGTTTGTTTGTTACGCTTTCACGCGAAAACTAATTAACCGATCATCATGAAACTTTGTACACATATTCATATAAGAAGTAATAATATCTATTTGTTTGTTACGCTTTCACGCCTAAATCACTGAACCGATTTTGATGAATTTTAATGTAGAGATAGATGGGACTCTGGAGACGGTTATAGGCTACGTTTTATTTCGGAAAAGTCTATTCACGCGGGCGGAGCCGGGAGCAAATACTAGTAATTGCATAATTCTTCATCAAATTTAATGGTTCAAACACCAATTTAATGATTCGAACACAAATTTAATGATTCAAACACCAATTTAATGATTCAAACACCAATTTAATTAGCATTGTTATTCTCGTTTACACGCTTTACCTAATTTAAAGGGATGTGATCGATCTCACGTTACACATTGTATAAGAGTTTATTTTCAACCAACTTCAAAATGAAGGAGGTTTTCAGTACGTCTGCATATTTTTTATGTGTGTTACGCGATATCTGTGCAAAATGTGGATCGATTTTTATTTTTAACCGCCGTCAAAAAGAGGGGTGTTATAAGTTTGATCCCCTTGTGTCCCTGTGTATGTGTGTATCTGTATGTGATATTGTAGCGTTTAAACAATGGGACTAATGTGGTTTACGTATAGGTCATTTCATCGAGATGGTTCCATAGTTATTGAAGTGAAAACTTCTTTAGCATCGTTGTGATTTGAAATACGACGATGAAAAGAAAAAGCGACAGTAAAAAGAGACAGACATATAAATTCATAAGATTTAACGAGGGAGAAAATGAGATAGGACGCATTATACAGTTGTGCGCGCATGCGTAGTACAAAGCTTGAGAAAAGGCATCACAACAACCGTGGTGTTTTGTATACGTATTATACGTTTGTAGAATTTTTCATTTTCTTTATAAAATTCTTCATTGTATCATTTATCGAAAATGTAAGCTCTGAGTCTGAATAAATCTATGTAATGTATACGAAAAAAAGTAAAATAATTATCAAACTTTGTATCACTATGATCATTAATAAATACTACAATTATCCTCTTCCCTACATTTTACATTCGTCTCCATTATCTAGAAGCCAAAATTATGGAAGGTTTCACTTCTACCACGTGTGAACTGCACACATGTTTTTTTTATCTAAATGTATGCAACCTTTTAAAAGATAAAGATGTTTTTCTGGTTGAAGTCGGGCTTTCTAACAGTTTAGTTAGTTTCTTAGATAGAGTTTGCTCCGAGGATTGTTCTATATAAATTTGGTAAAGATCTAATGGCGGGGTGTCAGGAAAAGTTGAGGAAACTTCTCAACAGTTAACAGCGAACGCATCGCGGGTCGGGTTTTAAAGTAGTTTTATTTGTTTTAATAATAATAATAATAAAAACATTTATTGCACACAACACAATATTTTTTTTTTATGAAAGAGGTAGCAACGGAGCAAGCGGGTCACCTGATGGTAAGTGATCACCGCCGCCCATGGACACCGTCAATACCAGGGGATTTGTCGGTGCGTTGCCGGCCTTTGAGGAAAGAGTAGGCTCTTTTCTTGAAGGTACCTAAGTCGTATCGGTCTGGAAATACCGCAGGTGATAGCTGATTCCATAAGGATGCCGTACGGGGAAGAAAACTTCGCGTAAATCGCACCGTTGAGGAACGCCAGCCATCCAGATGGTGTGGATAATATATAGATACACACAATATACATATGTAGTACATTAAAAAGCACACTCTTTAAAGTAGTAAACTAACTAACTAACTAGTAGTAACGATACAAGTATTTTTTCATTACCTTGAATGATGAGACAAGCAAGTCGCTCGTGTGATGGTAAGCGCAACGCCTGCACGTGCACGGAAACACTACACAGTTTGAGTTACAAAGCACTGCATGGCACTGGACTGCGCTCGTCACCCCGAGGCATATGATGTTAAGGCTTATCTTATTCGACCTACCCTTATCCCACTTGGGTTGGGGTCGGTGCAACATGCTTTGTAACACATGTTACAATATCCCTGACGTCAACTCCTCTGGTAAAAATGCCCAGGAATTGCACTGCAATTTCCTTAGTTTTGCTGTTTCCTATAGTTCTATTTTTTTTTATTAGCTTGAATGACGAGACGAATTGGTCGCTCGCCTGATGGTAAGCGCCATAACCAGAAGCAACGCCACACAGAACTTTAAATAACAAAGCACTGCAACACACTAGACTGCGTTCGCGACCCCGAACCATAAGGTGTCTCATAATGCCCAGTAATTTCACTGGCTTCAATGTCCTTCAAACCGGAACAAAACAATGCTTATACACCGTTGCTTGGCGGCAGAAATAGACAAAGCGGTGGTACCAACCCAGCCGGCCTCTCGCATACGAGGGACCTTCCACCTTGTAAAATCTTTCCCATGATTATCTATTCCACTTCCAAGATTCACGCTTCCGTAAACACAGGTATCAAGGAATGTTCAACAAAGGATATCGATTGACAATATTATATGTGAAAACTACAAGCGTTATGCGTAGGCAATTCGGGCCTATTCAGTTTTATGCGCCTCTAGCGAATATCGCCGTTTGAATGGGTGACGATGAATTAATATCTCTTGGGACAAAATGAGACTTAACACCTGTAAAAAAGGGTGTAAGTTTGATCCTATAGGGTGTAAGTCTGTGTGGGTATTTGTTTGTGGCATCATAGTGCTCAAAATAATGAACTGTTTGAATGCGATTTTTTGTTTAATAGATGGTTTGATTGTTTTTTTTTAATCTCAGCTTGGCAAAGTAACTACGCTACACCTGATGGTAAGTGCAGTGCAATCCAAGAATACTGTCGACCAACGACAGACGATGTGTCTATTGTAGGTCGGGAAAATTATGCCGGCCTGCCTAATTGCTTGTTCACATTCCGTTTAAAGGAACCCATATGTTAGTTTATAAGATTTTTCTCCCGGCTCCGCTTGCGTTAAAATTACGACTAGTAAGGGACATTAAAAAAAATCATGCATGATGAAACGAGCACGTCGCTTGCTTGATGGTAAGTGGCACGCCTGTCCATTAACTGAAACAACACCACACAAAATTCTGAACTGTTACTGGACTACGCTCACTCGGCACTCCGAGACATAAGATGTAAAGTCTCATAATGCCTAGTAATTACCAATCCATATAGCCTCTCGATGTGTAGACTTTTTTAATATCCTGGTATGGCAAAGTGATGGTGAGTAAATAGTAAAGTAAAATAAATAATGCCGGCCCAGAGTTATTTGAATGTAGGTACGTGTACATGGTCATCCTACACGTGGCGTTACTACAGTCCGTCCGAGTTGAAGGACCCCAATAAATATTTATGTAAGAACATCGAACTGAAGCCACCGCCTTTAATATCGAGCCACGTACTCTTGCGCTTATAAACTATCTCTATTTTTTTACATACATACATAGACTCACGCCTGTTTCCCATAAGGGTAGGCAGAGACAACGGATTTCCACTTGCTACGATCCTTGCATACCTCTTTGGCCTCATTCACTCTCATTAAATTGTTCATACATGCACGTCGGTTTAGAGTACTCCTGACCTGGCCTTTCTCGAGAATATCTCAAACTTGATCTATGAAAGTTCGCCGAGGCCTTCCCTTCCCAACTGTACCATTCACACTCGCCATGTATATTTGTTTCGTCAATCTTCTTTCATCCATCCTCTATAATATCTATCTATCTTCTTTCTCTATCTATTTTTTTTACAATATATAGATTTACTAGCTGTCTCGCGGTTTCAACCGCTTGTATGTTACTGCTCCGCTCCCGTGGGTAGTAGCGTGATGTAATTCATATAGTTAACAAACAAACCACCGATTATCTATACGTAGAGAGAAAACATAAGACCTCTTTTAAGCAATATGCGCGCATGAAGGAGTGTACGATTTGGCATAGTTAAAGCTTATATGGAGTAGTGCGGAAACCTGTTTATTTATACTATCCGTCACGAATATTATGTATATTTAAGGAAATATAATGCATTATTCATTGTTTACTCTAACACTTTTGAGTGGTGGAGCCACGTTGTAGACAGTTTTGTCTACAGCATGAATGGGCCGGCTCGTCCGGGTCGTTATCACTGTCTCACAGGAAACCGGCGTAAAGTAGCAGCTTGCTGTTTCGTACGGTGAGTGAGATGTCCGGAGACCCAAATCCCCCTCCCCTTCCCAATCCCTTACTTATCCCTTTCCTTTACGGCCCATGATTATTTTGGTATTGTGGGCGTACATGGGCGGTGGAGATCACTTACCATCAGGTGACCCACTTGCTCGTTTGCCGGCCTATACTACAAGAAAAAAACACTGACAAATGTCAAATCTCGCAGCTGACGTACAACAAAAATCAAATAAAAACACAAACATCCAAAATATCATTTCTATACGTCTCATTGAATTCGGTGCTTGTGTCGCTACCGGTCAAATTAAACTCCAAAGAGACCTATAGAAATTGTTATTTTTGACTTTTCAGTGTTTTTATTTTGAAGTCGGTTTTAAGTTTTGTTAAACATATTTTATTTTTCAATTTTTAGTGGTAGTTACAGCAAAAGCATGTAAATTCCAATACAATCGCGACGAGTGTACTGTTGTCCGTTGAGGTGTTTAATTTCTTAACACCGTACTATTACGTACGTACGTTGCCCATGTTTTTCCACAAAGCATAAAATAAAAAATAAAAACTTCAAGTCCGACGAATATGAGACATATGTTACTTTCTTCCCCACATTATTCTGCATCGATTGGTATCGGTCTCGACCCCATACCCCAGCGGTTTCGGGGGAGATAGCGTGACAAGCTTTTGGCAGCGGCAGCGCCAGTTACTTTTTTTTTAGAATAGAGAGATTCCGTCTTCAGATCTTAACCATATATGGGGCCACATCGCAGCTTAACTCTATCGAATGATTTTTTTTCCAATAATATCGGCTTCTAATTAGGGGAGAAATCGATAAAAACGCAACAACAAAAAAACGTGCCGAATTGAGAACCTCCTCCTTTTTTAAGTAGGTTAATAATATATCGATGTATGTATGTATTATAGTCCTGTATTATACTCGTCCCACTGCTGGGCATGGCCCTCCTCTACTGAGTGAGAGGGGTTAGGCCTTAGTCCACTACGCTGCGTTGGCCTAATGCGGGTTGGTGGTTATCTTCGAAACTCTTATGTAGAACTTCTCAGGTATGCTGATTTCCTCACGATGTTTCCTTCACCGTTAAAGCAAGCGATAATTGTCAATTAATACACACGTAGTTTATAAAATTCAGAGGTGTATGCTCTTGGGGCTGATTTCGAACCTGCGACTTTCGTCTCGACAGTGACCACTCCTCACTGATCTACCGCTGCTAATATATTTATATGTATTTAACACAAAACACGGAATTATAGTACGGTATTATAAGACACATGTTTAATGATTACCATAAGCTCGCCCCTATATCCACGAAGGGATAGGCAGAGGAGTAATGTTCCCACTAGAGCAATGAGGCACGTGTTTAACATGTGTTTATAAGTTGGGATCACTATCTATATTTCCATTTTCTGCCATTTCATACTTAGTGTGGTATATATATACAACGTGTTATACCAAATCCGACTGCTTTGCTAGTACAATAATTATAGAATTTTATTTTTTATCGAATGAGTAACATGTCGATATCGACTTTCAACTTTGGACAACACTAAATGATAAACAATGATACTATAGACCTCCTTTCATTTAAATATTTTATAATTTAAAAAAATATTAAACAGTTGTCAAATGTCAATACTTATTTGACGCAGTCAGTTCGGCGATTTCTGATTTTATGAAGTATGTTTACGAGTTCAAAAAATATTTTGTATTTAACTAAAAATAAGTATTATGTATTGGTACTTTGTGTTGGTGTAACTGATAACAGCTTTTAAGAGGATCGTCGAATGTATTAAGCCAAATTCATAGATGGAAGACACGAGAACGAAGTCTTTAAAATGCTTCTAGAGGATGGTACCAATATCGTCTTCAGCACACAATCTCTTTCAGGTGTTATTTTGTATTTAAATTACAAGTTACGTACGTATGTTCGTAGAATTACGTACAACTTGTTCAAGTTTATTAAAAAGTGAGTGTCGTTCATAATAATTATTAGTGATGTCACCAATCTTATCAATCTTATTAAACGAGTGATCAAAATTAATGTGAAATTTTTGGATGTCTTGGTATTGAAAAGGTCCGGTACATAAGTACTAATTGTAAGGTGTATGTAATGACCCTAAAATATGACCACACGTTTCTGTAACACGTTGTATATATATATATTGTTTGTGTTGTGTAAGTCACAAAATAAATGTGTTTTCTTTATTTTTTCTTTCTTAATACACCTATGATTAAGACAAGGAGTTAATTCCGGCGACCACTGAGAAGCGCAATACACATTGCTTCAAATTTGAACAGCACTGTTGTTGGTTGCCAGGATAAAACTGCATAGTCAACATGGTAACAGAGTCGTAATTCACAAATGTGTGCTCGTAACTTGTCCGAGGAATATACTTGTGAACTGTGAAGGGTACACAGAGTATGAGCTGGAGCCAAATATTTTTGCAAGTTTTATTTGTACAGCTACACTTATTTTTAACTCACGATAAATAATGGAGGAGGCTCACAATCTGACGCGTATTTTTTTGTACGTAAAATCATGCCTAACTTTTATTATCCGATTTTGCTGACTCTTTTTTATCTCTAAGTATATATTATTTCTCAAAAGGTGTATTTTTGTCGGAACGCCATAACTTCCATAGTTTTTCATCATAATTAATTTATAAAACATAATTTTAAAACGTATAATTACCGCTATTGACGAAAAATAGACATTTTTTTTTAAACTATAGGTTTGCCAATAAAATATGAAAACTGAACAGTGCCATCTGTTGACAGTATAATCAACTAATTTGGTGTATTTGTTTATCTGACCACTATCTGTGCGAAGTTTTCGCACGGGTCACCTATGTAGTTAATAAATATTTATTTTTCGCCTATAGCTCAAAGTTGGTCCGGTATAAAGTAAAAAAAACCTAAGTTGGCGGAATCGGGAATGAAAGACTAAAACTTGGGCATAACTTCGCCAAATGTCCGATCCGGTCCGATCTAGATGGTTCTTTTTTAATTCGAACTAGTACCTATAGGTCTAAGTTGGGCCCGCTATAATTTCAAGAAAAAAACCATCCTTATGGGGGTGAAATAAGGGATAAAAGACTCAAACTGCATCATTTATGAACCAATTTGATGATTCTTTCACTTATAATAGTAAAATAAAAACTTATTAACAACATTTATAACGTTATAGGTCCCTCGAAAGCGAGAGGCCGTCTGGGTTGGTACCACCGCTTTGTCTATTTCTGCCGCCAAGTAACAGTGTGTAAGTGGTTACAGTATAGTTCTGCTGTATTTCGGTTTGACGGAAATTAAAGCCAGTGAAATTACTGGGCATTATGAGACTTGCCAACTTATGTCTGGGGGTCGAGTGCAGTCCAGTTCCATGCAGTGCTTTGTCTTCAGAATTCAAAGTTCTGGGTGGTGTTGCTTCTGTTTATGGGCAAGCGTGGCGCTTACCATCATGTGAGCGATCTGCTCATCTAGTCATTCAAGCTAATAAAAAAACCGACTTGAAAAGACTAAAAAAGGTAAAAACAAGAAGTTGTAAATGTCTGAGCTCCATCCCGTTAAATACGAGGCGAGCGACTTGCGCGTCTCGTCATCGAAAACAAATAAAAAAATACTACTAAGAAATAATTGCGTGTATACACATTCGTCTCTTTTTCAGGATCCAGTAAAAACCCGAGCTTCTGCATTACTGGACTGCCGTATATCGAGCTCATAGCAGGTTTGTTGATCAAATAGTCATTTGATAACAAACCAAAGGGTCAGACACATTGTCGGAAAAGTTTAATTAAGTACAAAGTTAATAACTGCAATGTACAAACGTATCAATGGCAAATAGCCCAAGGATCTTTTACAATTAAATACTTGCGTACACAGTAAATAGATATACAGTAGTTAAGGTTGTCTGGAATAAATCGCCGTTTGCGATAAGACCGCCCATTGTATCACCCTTAGGTACTGTATGATCCTTGTTTATAATCTAATTATTTTATTCGGTGTGCAATAAAGAATATTCCATCTATCTTCTAACGACGAAAAATGTGGGAGAGGTTCTCAATTCGACGCATTTTATTTTAAACCCCTTAAAAAAACAAAAGGTTCAAACGTCTGTATTTATTTTTTGATGTATGTTCGGGTTTTTTACGCATAACTATGGCAATGTGGACGGACTTGGATGATGGCGACAAGTCGACTGTGAAGCGAGAGGCTGCGGGTTCGATTCCCATAATATTCTTTTTTTCATTAGAAAGTTATACACTTCATACGAGTACATACTATTTTTACTGACTAATTTAGGTTACGGTATTCATTTGCGGACAGTCGACGGGGCGAATCGCCTAAGCGAGTCACTACGTTTGGTTTTTACTACGTTTAAAGTGGTATAAAACAGTGATAGCTCAGCGGGGAGTAGTACGGCCTGTCGCGATGTAAGTTGCTGGTTGGAAATCAGCTCCAAGAGCATGCACCTCTGACTATTCTAAGTAACGTGTGAATTAAATATTAATTATCGCTTGCTTTAACGGTGAAGGAAATCTGCAAGCTTGAGAAGTTCTCCATAACAATTTCGAATATGAACGAAGGCCCGCATTAGGCCAGCGTGGTGGACTAGGCCTATTCCCTCCCAGGATATCGGAAAGTCGTACAAAATAACCTAACTTTTATATCAATATAAACTATTTTTTTATGTTTATTGTATGTTAAGTGTATAATGAACGTATTATGTTAATTTATTTACATTGTTTTATAATAATTTACTCTTATCTATTATTATACTCTCCGAATTGAGAAGCTACTCCTTTTTTGAAGTCGGTTAAAAAGCGATTCCTATGAACCGTTGTTATGTATTCAATAATAATAAATTTCTTTCTTTCTTTATTCTAACTGTTAAAACCAATTAGTACGTCTGATATTTTTATATGGCTTAACAGTTTTTCTTTAAACATAGTTCAGAACCATCTAGATTAAACAATCTTTCAAACATAAAACGACTTACAGAGGGGTCAAACTTATAGTACCCGTTTTTGGTCGAGAGTTAATGAATTGATTTACTATGTTATTTTGTACTGTCGATTATCCATATTGAGCAGATTAGTAATGGTATAAATTTTATCTCTTTCTCCGTGCCTTTATTAATAATTGATCAGCCATCTTGAATACATATCTAGGACTTAGATTTAATTTATTTCTTCTAATGCCAGGGTTCGCCTTCCCAGCATGATTTAACGGTGGATTTGGTATAGGGTAGTTTCCTATATTGAATTTTATACATGATTTTATAAGCAACAGAAAATGATACGCAAAAGAAACACAATCAAAATTGGTTCAGAAATGTGCCCGCAGTTATGACTTTAAATGTTGATATGAGGAAAAGTGGGTGCGTAGTAGGGATATCTCTATCTCGCTTGCACGTGCTAGAAAAATATATAGATTTATATAATATATAGAGTATATAGTCAGGATTTAGAGTACATTAAGTACTTTCATTGCTATAAAATCCATCAGGGATAAATCATTTGTAACAATCTACTTTACTACATTTTAACTTCTCTGAGCTAGTAAATAAGTAGGTAAAACAGGAAATAAAACATAGAACATAAAGTTAATCTTTTTAATAAACTACCACCACTTGTGGCAGAACAAAACCCATCAGTCTCAATTCGACGCATTTTATTTTAAACCCCTTAAAAAAACAAAAGGTTCAAACGTCTGTATTTATTTTTTGATGTATGTTCGGGTTTTTTACGCATAACTATGGCAATGTGGACGGACTTGGATGATGGCGACAAGTCGACTGTGAAGCGAGAGGCTGCGGGTTGGATTCCCATAATATTCTTTTTTTCATTAGAAAGTTATACACTTCATACGAGTACATACTATTTTTACTGACTAATTTAGGTTACGGTATTCATTTGCGGACAGTCGACGGGGCGAATCGCCTAAGCGAGTCACTACGTTTGGTTTTTACTACGTTTAAAGTGGTATAAAACAGTGATAGCTCAGCGGGGAGTAGTACGGCCTGTCGCGATGTAAGTTGCTGGTTGGAAATCAGCTCCAAGAGCATGCACCTCTGACTATTCTAAGTAACGTGTGAATTAAATATTAATTATCGCTTGCTTTAACGGTGAAGGAAATCTGCAAGCTTGAGAAGTTCTCCATAACAATTTCGAATATGAACGAAGGCCCGCATTAGGCCAGCGTGGTGGACTAGGCCTATTCCCTCCCAGGATATCGGAAAGTCGTACAAAATAACCTAACTTTTATATCAATATAAACAATTTTTTTATGTTTATTGTATGTTAAGTGTATAATGAACGTATTATGTTAATTTATTTACATTGTTTTATAATAATTTACTCTTATCTATTATTATACTCTCCGAATTGAGAAGCTACTCCTTTTTTGAAGTCGGTTAAAAAGCGATTCCTATGAACCGTTGTTATGTATTCAATAATAATAAATTTCTTTCTTTCTTTATTCTAACTGTTAAAACCAATTAGTACGTCTGATATTTTTATATGGCTTAACAGTTTTTCTTTAAACATAGTTCAGAACCATCTAGATTAAACAATCTTTCAAACATAAAACGACTTACAGAGGGGTCAAACTTATAGTACCCGTTTTTGGTCGAGAGTTAATGAATTGATTTACTATGTTATTTTGTACTGTCGATTATCCATATTGAGCAGATTAGTAATGGTATAAATTTTATCTCTTTCTCCGTGCCTTTATTAATAATTGATCAGCCATCTTGAATACATATCTAGGACTTAGATTTAATTTATTTCTTCTAATGCCAGGGTTCGCCTTCCCAGCATGATTTAACGGTGGATTTGGTATAGGGTAGTTTCCTATATTGAATTTTATACATGATTTTATAAGCAACAGAAAATGATACGCAAAAGAAACACAATCAAAATTGGTTCAGAAATGTGCCCGCAGTTATGACTTTAAATGTTGATATGAGGAAAAGTGGGTGCGTAGTAGGGATATCTCTATCTCGCTTGCACGTGCTAGAAAAATATATAGATTTATATAATATATAGAGTATATAGTCAGGATTTAGAGTACATTAAGTACTTTCATTGCTATAAAATCCATCAGGGATAAATCATTTGTAACAATCTACTTTACTACATTTTAACTTCTCTGAGCTAGTAAATAAGTAGGTAAAACAGGAAATAAAACATAGAACATAAAGTTAATCTTTTTAATAAACTACCACCACTTGTGGCAGAACAAAACCCATCAGTCTCAATTCGACGCATTTTATTTTAAACCCCTTAAAAAAACAAAAGGTTCAAACGTCTGTATTTATTTTTTGATGTATGTTCGGGTTTTTTACGCATAACTATGGCAATGTGGACGGACTTGGATGATGGCGACAAGTCGACTGTGAAGCGAGAGGCTGCGGGTTGGATTCCCATAATATTCTTTTTTTCATTAGAAAGTTATACACTTCATACGAGTACATACTATTTTTACTGACTAATTTAGGTTACGGTATTCATTTGCGGACAGTCGACGGGGCGAATCGCCTAAGCGAGTCACTACGTTTGGTTTTTACTACGTTTAAAGTGGTATAAAACAGTGATAGCTCAGCGGGGAGTAGTACGGCCTGTCGCGATGTAAGTTGCTGGTTGGAAATCAGCTCCAAGAGCATGCACCTCTGACTATTCTAAGTAACGTGTGAATTAAATATTAATTATCGCTTGCTTTAACGGTGAAGGAAATCTGCAAGCTTGAGAAGTTCTCCATAACAATTTCGAATATGAACGAAGGCCCGCATTAGGCCAGCGTGGTGGACTAGGCCTATTCCCTCCCAGGATATCGGAAAGTCGTACAAAATAACCTAACTTTTATATCAATATAAACAATTTTTTTATGTTTATTGTATGTTAAGTGTATAATGAACGTATTATGTTAATTTATTTACATTGTTTTATAATAATTTACTCTTATCTATTATTATACTCTCCGAATTGAGAAGCTACTCCTTTTTTGAAGTCGGTTAAAAAGCGATTCCTATGAACCGTTGTTATGTATTCAATAATAATAAATTTCTTTCTTTCTTTATTCTAACTGTTAAAACCAATTAGTACGTCTGATATTTTTATATGGCTTAACAGTTTTTCTTTAAACATAGTTCAGAACCATCTAGATTAAACAATCTTTCAAACATAAAACGACTTACAGAGGGGTCAAACTTATAGTACCCGTTTTTGGTCGAGAGTTAATGAATTGATTTACTATGTTATTTTGTACTGTCGATTATCCATATTGAGCAGATTAGTAATGGTATAAATTTTATCTCTTTCTCCGTGCCTTTATTAATAATTGATCAGCCATCTTGAATACATATCTAGGACTTAGATTTAATTTATTTCTTCTAATGCCAGGGTTCGCCTTCCCAGCATGATTTAACGGTGGATTTGGTATAGGGTAGTTTCCTATATTGAATTTTATACATGATTTTATAAGCAACAGAAAATGATACGCAAAAGAAACACAATCAAAATTGGTTCAGAAATGTGCCCGCAGTTATGACTTTAAATGTTGATATGAGGAAAAGTGGGTGCGTAGTAGGGATATCTCTATCTCGCTTGCACGTGCTAGAAAAATATATAGATTTATATAATATATAGAGTATATAGTCAGGATTTAGAGTACATTAAGTACTTTCATTGCTATAAAATCCATCAGGGATAAATCATTTGTAACAATCTACTTTACTACATTTTAACTTCTCTGAGCTAGTAAATAAGTAGGTAAAACAGGAAATAAAACATAGAACATAAAGTTAATCTTTTTAATAAACTACCACCACTTGTGGCAGAACAAAACCCATCAGTCTATACTATATATCACTGTACATATTTATATACAAAACTAATACATAAAGTCACAAATAATACTTAGCTTTAGGTAATCCTCCAACAGTCACATAGGTATCCAATTGTTACAATATTACAATATATTTCGTGGTTTATCACATCAGACTATTTTACTATTTACTACAATTACTATTATTATATAATAAAAACCAAACTGCCAGAGCTTCGCCCTGAAACACAAACTAAATCAGACTGTACTTCCGAATGACAAGACCCCTATTTTTATTATAGTTTTCCCACTGCAAGAAACCACCGGATAATATTAACCACCCACAATTTAATGAAATGAATGACGGTACACAATATACAATACATAGTCATATCTACAGTTTCAAACCAGTGTCCGTATTCATAATAAATAGGTTTATAAATACATCTTTAATTATTTGTTAAATTGCCATATTCGATTTTCCTAACACACGCGTGCACCATAATCTTCTAATTAACATTTTACACAGTGATGTCAAAGGTTGCGACGTCTGTCATTTGACAATGACCTTCTACAGGATTTGAATGGCTTCTAACTTATTTAATTTTGGTCCGATGTATAAAATTCTTTCTGCAATAGATTTTGAGTAACGTAACTTATTGATTTAAATAATTTAAAAAATCTAGTCACCTACCCTATTATGTGGGGCGACCCGTCATTTGACCCCCACAACCCGCAACAGGAACCAAGTTTCGCATTTGTTTCGTCCGTTAATCAGCAGAGTGTACCACGTGCAGGTGAGGTTGGCTTTGGGCCTAAGTTGTTGGTGACCCACTTAAACTCTTAAGAATTATTTCATTGAGGGTATTTTAATTTTCCTTTTAAACTCTGGCCCGTATTCAAGTACAGCATTTAAGTAAACTCTATGCTATGCATCGATGCCTATTAACGTAATTGGTACTACGCTGGCTTCCTATCATATCATGGAGCAGAAACACTACGCGAAATGTGTTAACAATCTGTATACACACTTCGCGTAGTATACTAGGTGGTAGGTCTGTCGTATGTGAGAAGCCGTATGGGTTGGTACCACCGCTTTGTCTATGTCTGCCGCCAAGCAGTAGTGCGTAACACGGGTGTGTTTCGGTTTGAAAGACATTGAAGCCAGTGAAATTACTGGGCATTATGAGGCTTAACATCTTATGTCTCGGGTGACGAACGCAGTGTAATGCTATGCGGGGCTTTGTAATTCATAGTTCAGTTTGGTGTTGCTTCTGTTTATGGGCAGGCTTTACGCTTCTACTTGCTATTTGCTACCATCAAGCGAGCGACCTGCTCGTTTAGTCATACAATCTAATTTAAAAAAAACAAAGAACAATCGTTGCGCCTCTGCCTGCCCCTTTAGTACATAGGCGTGGTTTCTAATAACAGTTTTAATATATTATGCATCACATAGAACATACTGAACATAGAGCACGTATTAGAGCTAAGTTACGCAACGTTTTTGCACCGTGGGCAAAGTTCGAGACGGCCTTTACTAGGGGCTCTCTAATTTATGAAGTTTATGGAAAGTCTACATTATTAATTATACCCGTATATTTATTAAATTATTCATTTTTGACTGACTTAAAAAGGGGGGTCTCTATTAGACTCATATATGTATGTTTAGTTTATTCAACAAACCTGTCCCAGAAGCGTAAACAAAAATCAACCCACTTTACAAATAATTCCTTCGTTTGGACCCGTCAATACACCAAACACAATAAATAACTGAAAAGTGGGTACGTATTTGTTTACACTTCTCGAACAGGTATAGCAATTAGACTATAAGTATGTCTGTTATTATATTAACGATATTTTTAGAAAACTTATGAAACGATTTTCAGGATTGTTCACTAACTTAATATATACATATTTTAAGAAAGGTTCTACATACACGGTCGTGGGTGGAAACACTTCAAAGAATAAAATAATGGGCGACGCACCAGCTGTGTGTAATATTACACGAACTCATAGAGTTAATTTCGAGCTCCGATAACTCAAAAACTATTAGACCTATACTTGAAATTTTGCATGACTAATAAAGGTCACTTGAACTCCTAACATCCTCAAAAAAAACACAAGCAGACAATTATTTTGAGTTTTCGGATCAAAAATCGCACTTGAGTTGCCCGGGATTAGAGTTTATGCTCAACAAACCCAGACAACCTCTCTAAGTACTACCAAGAAGATATTGTTAGCATATTCGATTTTTTTTAGGCGGTTTTATTTACATGCACTCATGCCTGTAATCCCCGAAAGGGTAGGCAGAGGTGTAAGTACACACACCCACATTTCACAGAGCGTATCTCCGTCCCACGATGTGATAGGGGGCGAGTCTATCGTCATAACGGGCACAAATTCCAGACTCCGGCCTGATACTGAGCATTTCGTAATAGATAAATGCAATACCACTTTACCCGACCCAGGGATCGAAACCGAAACCTCATCGTTAGCTTTATCGTAACGCGTACGCATTACAACTACGCCACCGAGGCAGTTTCGTTTTTGACGGTTTTATTTATTCTATTAATAATGAAATGAAATGAAATAGTTTTATTAATCATGTAGGCAATTAAAATAGCGCTTATGACGAGTCAGTACAAAATAAAGAAACTTATATATAGAAATCATATCAACTAATGTATACATAACATACATAGCATCATCAAAATACACTGGACAACTATAAATTTTACAATATTTTATTATGGAATAGTCCAGAATCGTTAAGTTAATAATTATTATCCTGGGCAGTGTGGCGACCCTCTGAAACGGGTGAGCGTGGCCATTACCCAGGGATCAGTTGTTAGATCTCTCACGTGTTGTAGGGATTTATTTGAAGAATGGTCTTCAAGGACAGCGCTTTGTGTGACGGGATCGAGTTTTACTTGAATTCTGTTATGGATATTCAAAAGGACAGAAATAGATTTGTAGAGGGGAGGATATGCAAGTGTGACACCACGCCTTCCCATAATTATTTTTGAAGTGAAATTTCTTTAGGCGCTTTGAGCATTTTTTGGTTGAAAAAAATCATGGAATTCGCGTCATCGTCACCGAACGCTTTCCATGAGCTATATGTATATTGTGTATATATGTACATAGATATATTTGTGTATCAGACAAACATTTGTCTAGGTGCGGGAATCGAAACCACGGCCTCACGCTTTGCAACCGGCTACTCGCCCGTTGCGCCACGGAGGCTGTTTGTATATATACAAAGAGTATAAGCTAATAATTTCGACGATACAAGTTACTTGGTTTTCACATCTATCGGCAGTCCCCAAAGACTGCTCCGCATGTTTTTTTTTTGTATTGTATAGCAAACCACCTACGGCTTAGAAATACATTGTATGGCACTGCACTGCGGTTGTCACCCCGAGATATAAGATGTTAGTCTGATAATGCTCAGTAATTTCACTATTTTCAAATACCGGCGTACCAGAAGACAATGATGGTAACACACTGTTAATTACCGGCAGATATAGACAAAGCGATAGTGCCTATCCATACGGCCTCTCGCCGAAGAGAGACCTACCACTTGGTATTCTGTCATGTCTTTTTAACCAACACAAAAACAAAGGTTCTTAATTCGGTAAATTTGGATATTTTTTATGTATGTATAGTATGTGCGTAAGTCCGCCAAATGTGGACTGATTTGGATTATTGCTTTTGCTCATATTGTTTAGTTTCATTTTAGATTTTATGTTTTTCTGTCAGTTTAATTTTTCTCCGCTCGCGCTTTTTCGCTTTCGATCCGCCCTTGTAAAAAAAATTTGTTCACGCGCTCGCTCGTCCAAGTCCAAACGATATTGACTCGCGTTTGTATCGATTCCTTCATGCTTCCAACGCTATTAGGGTACCGCTTTGCATTCGGATGAACTCGGAATGGCCATTGGATTTGTTTTTTACCACTGAATAAAGAGGGATGTTATGAGTTTGACGCATTTATCTGACTATCTTACTTTTATCTTTACAGCCTCCGTGGCGCAGCGGGCGAGTAGCCGGTGGCGAAGCGTGAGGCCTTGGGTTCGATTCCCGAACCTTGACAAATGTTTGTCTGATTCACAAATATTGTGGGTATTGTGGGACCGCAAGTCCCTTGTAGTTCTTGATAACCACGATACCGGTTTACCTAGTGTGGGGTCAGGACTATGTGTGTGACTGTTGGGGGGTATTTATTTATTATTATTTATTTATTGCATCGTAGCAGCTAAATAATTGGACCGATTAGAATTTTATTTTGTTGGTTTGAAAGAATTTTTAATCGAAGTTGACTCCTTACAAAAGCGGGTTTGTCCTCGATATCATGGATAGCCTGGTGTCGTTAATACTGCAGCGAGTCTTCGGTTCTCTCTGCGTGATCTGTCGACGTGTTGCTGATTAAAGGAAATTGTTAATTGAGGTATTGGGAAGGGGAGACCTTTTTGAAGTTGGTTAAAAATATTCAACCACAACGGAACCCTTCAAATATTTCCCTATAACATTATAAAAACATTATTCCATCGTTCCAAGTCATTTTGCTCGGCATCATGCAAACTTTTATGTCTACCTGAGTCGTGGTATTGATTTATTTTTCTTCATTTTTCACCAAACATTGAAGGTATGGCAAGTCAGTGTTACGTGCCCCGCGTTACGTGAAATACATTTTTTACAGCGGTAAGTTTCTTTCAACCGATTTTATTATTCAGGCATGGTAAAGTGACCACATTTATTTATTAATTTATTTAAATCAGAACGGTTTACACTAATTACATTAATTATTACAATACAAAAGTAGACTATATGACAATATTGTGTACATACATACATACATAGACTCACGCCTGTTTCCCATAGGGGTAGGCCACGGATTTCCACTTGCTATGATCCTAGCATACCTCTTTAGCCTCATTCACTCTCATTAAATTTTTCATACATGCACGTCGGTTTAGGGTACTCCTGACCTGGCCTTTCTCGATATTGTGTACAATAGTTGGAAATATAAAATTTATAATAATATGTTAAACACACAACACGCTCACAAAATCTCAAGCACTCTAATAATATTCTCGACCATCCATCCGCAAATATATCGTACCCAGGGTTGAGATCAAGGAGACGTCAAATGCGTCAAGGAAAATGACATTCAGATAAGGACAATGCAGTCCAAATATAATTTCGGCCATCAATAGACATTGCAGCTCTTCACGTTCGGCAGAGTTATGCCGACCAGTAGCCAGTAGGCCAATTCTCGTAATTTTAAATGTTCAAAATATCATTTCGATCTAGTCTCAGCGTCAAGAAAGTTGCAAATGGCATTCTCTTAAACAAATAATAAACGTCAAATGTGAACATAGATCGTAATGTGATTGAATGTAGAATAAAAGTTGACTGAAGCCAAAACGGAATAATGCTACTGCTAATGCTAGGTGCATTTGACGTTGATTATTAGTTTAAGAGGATGCCATTTGCGACTTTCTCGATGCTGAGACTAGAACGTAATGATATTTTGAACATTTCAAATTACGAGAATCGGCCTCCTGTGTGGCAATTCTCGCGCAATTCGAATTCGAGAAAAATTTCGGATTCGAACTTTTTCCGACTGAAATTCACGTTGAGCTATTCTGGGTATCTCGGGCTCGAAATATATCGTATGTTGCTGATAGAGTTACTTCGAATGGTAGAGAGCGTTCGAAATGTAAATGTCGAATACAAATGACAAAAATGAGATTCTGAATTAGTTTGTGTATATTTATTTTATTGCATAGGCTGACAAACGAGCAAGTGGTTCACCTGATGGTAAATAATCACCACCGCCCATGTACATCCACAATACCAATAATCATGAGAGCGTTGCCGACCTTAAAGGCAAGGGATAATTAGGGGATCGGGAAGGGTAGGGGGATTTGGGCCTCCGGATATCTTACTCACCGTACGAAACGCAGCAGCAAGCTACTACTTTACGTCGGTTTTCTGTGAGACAATGGTAACGACCCGGATGAGCCAGCCCATTCATGCTGTAGAAAAAACTGTCTAAAGCATGGCTCTACCACTCAAAGTCAATTATTTTCTTAACACTAACGAAGTAAACTATAGAAGAAGTCTGAAGATGGTGGCTCTATAGAACAGCTATTGGTACAAAGCAGATTAAAGTGCAACAGGCTCGAGGAAGATCGCCCATACGATGGACCTACCAAATTAAATCAACCACGCCAAGTGGCGGTGACTTGCATGAGTGCACCAGAATGACAAGTAACCGGGAGAGATGGCCTGACATCGTGAGGCAAGCCGCATCAGCTCATACCACTAGTATATGACCACAACCACTCTGTCATTAGTGATATGACTAAGAAGAAACGAAGTAAAATAGTTTAGCTTCCATATCTGGATGCTACGCCTACGTGTGCTAAGCTTAACTAAGTTGATTTAGTTCGCAGTATAGCTTGCGTCTCATAATTAGTTTCTTGTACAGTACTCTAAAAATCTGTACACTAAGTGTCAAGATGCTGAAACTGTTGTCTTAGTCACTTAGGTGAAACTTATCGTCTTACAGGAAACTTAACAATAGGTAAGTAAATAGGTTTGTTTGCGCAAAGTCTTGGGCCCCAGCCCTTATTTAATCAAGGGAAACACACCTGCTTGGATCTGATTTCTCTTTGCTTTGTGTGCCCTTACAAGTTACAATCTTGGGACAGTCATTGTTTTTTATGAAAGAGAGAGCAAGAGGTTACTTGGTTTAAAGGCAGCCTACTTATAATCAGAAACCGTGAGGTCCTGGATTCAAATCCTAGGTCAGACAATGACATTATTTATTTGTCTTTCGCTTGCTTTAACAGTGAAGGGAAACCTGCATACCTGAGAAGTTCTCCGTAAGAATTTTGATTTGAAGTCTACCAACCCGCATTCGGCCAACGTCGTGGACTAAGGCCTACCCCTCTCATTAAGTGGAGTAGGCCCAGAAGTGGGTCGTGAATAATACTAGCTCTAGTGTTACTTATTTATAACACTTATTCTTGTTGATGTATATTAATTGGATACCCTACAATTAGCTGATGAATAGTTCCGATTGTTTAGTAAAGTTGGGTCAAATATTTTCTATTTCTAAAATACGCAATGAAAGGAACTTTATTAAAATGAAATAGTTATTAAAGTCTGCTACACTGGTGTTTTATCGTACTTGTGAATACTAGAATACGTATAAAATACTTGGCTATATGCATAAATAATACGCAGCTATCATTTTAAAGAAACAAAAAGTCATACTGACATATTTATAAGCAAAGTTATTTACATTGATATTTTGTAAATAAATATACATAAATTTTATTATAGGTAAAATATCGTAGCTTATCTTTCGGTTCGATTCCTGTGCTGGGGAAAAAATGTTTGAGTGATCTATAAATATTTGCTTCGGATTTGGGTGTTTTCTCCCCAGAGTGTTTGACATCAGGCAGACGGCCGGTCGTAAAAACTACAAGCCAAATCTTTCTGTAACATGTGTTAAAAAGCATGTTGCGCCGACCCCACTGCGAGTGGGATAAGGACAGGTGGAAGAAGAAGTTATTTAAAAACCATCTCGATTAAACTAGAGGCTTCATGCTAATAAAAACCGCATTCAAATCGGTATATTTGTTTACATGGGCGGTGGAGATCACTAATCAGGTGACCCACTTGCACGTTTCCGACCTATGTTTAGCGCTACAGACAATAACACACACACTAGGGACTAGGCGATAGGTCCCTCGTATACGAGAGGTATACGTATTTGACAATTTCTGCCACTAAACATCAGTCCTTAAGCACTTGTGTGCCTGTTTGAAGAACATTGACGCCAGTGAAATTATAAGGTTCATCTTAATGTCTGGGGGGTGACGAGCGCAGTCCAGTACCACGCAGTGCTTTGTCTTCAGAATTCAAAGTTATGGGTGGTGTTGCTTGTGTTTATGGGCATGCGTTATGCTTACTTAACTTATCTTTAATCACTTACTGTATAAGCATTTGGGGTAGCTCCAGTAAAATCACACTACTACATTTAGAGATAGCTCAACGTGCTTTTCTTAAAAGAATGTTAAATAAGCCGTTTAGATTTCCCATAGACTTATTGTATAAGGAAGCTAACGTCCAAGTTCGAGTTCGCGAACTCTTCATATTATCCGCAGGCTTAGAAACACATAAAGTGGTTTTAAATACTGATTCATTTTCCGATTTGCATAAAAAACGCGTTTTTCGATTACCTGTGCACCGTACTAAATCAATGTTTTCCAAACGATTCCCTTGGCTCAGTCATCGTGTCGACAAACAAACAAAACTCTGTGATATAAAAGACCGTACAATTAAGGAAGCTAAGCATAAAATCAGGAATTTACTCCTCAATCTCGACTATGAAGAGTCTGAAAATATGATCTGCCCGCAATTTACCGCAATAAAACATCTCCCACAGCGCAAAATACAGAAATCGTACTCACTCACTCATAAATCCTAACTCACTCTCACACACTTTCCCACATTTTAAGTCTACTCATACACAAACACATAATCTCCAACACAAACCCACACTCTCACACATAAACCCACACTCTCACACATAAACCCACACTCCCACACATAAACCCACACTCCCACACACAAATCCACACTCTCACACACAAACCCACACACTCTCACACACAAATCCACACTTTCACACACCCCTCACTCTCATACACCACACACTCTCTCACCCTCCCCCCACACCCACACAAACATAAACACGCGCACACACGCACACACACACAAACAAACATAAATTACACAACACTCAAGTGTAAACGCACACACGCTCATTGACTTCACTCACGCTAACAAATTTATTCATTATTTTAATTGGTGTCTCAAGATACAGGCTCCGCCTAATTTGAGAACCCCTGGGAAATGTTTTTGTATCTTTCTTTAAGTAAATAAAGGTTTTGTTAAATTTTTTTCCTATCACCGAATATACCGATTTGTTCTGTGTAACTAGTATTGGACTTATTTATTGGAATCGTTCTTTCTATACATTTTGCATGTTATTATATTATAGTATTATTTTTACTCCATTTTTAGGGTTCCATATCTATGCAAATAAATAATATTGAAGTGCCTGTTTGTAATATTAAAATAACCGCTTTTTAGTACATGCATATGAATTTATATACGGTACATATACCAAATATATTTTTTTACAATATCTGTCTGTTTGTTCCGGCTAATCTCTGGAACGGCTGGACCGATTTTGACGGGACTTTCACTGGCCGATAGCTGATGTAATAAGGAGTAACTTAGGCTACTTTTTTATCCCGGAAAAAGACATTCACGCGGGCGGAGCCGCGAGCAAAAGCTAGTACAAAATAACAACGCAAACCTATTTATATTTAATTGCCTACGCCGTCCATCTGTCTATCTATCTATTCTATTTTTAAATGGCTTTATCTTTAAACCATAATAGGAAGCTGGCTGAAATTTTCAACAAATAATACAAATAAAAATTCAAAAAAGTCGGTAAGAGACTCTCGGTGTGCAATTCCTACTCGCACTTGACCGTTTTTTGTTTCAGTAAACATGGCACAGACAGCTGAAGTGGAAGTGGAGAAGATGAAGATATTGGAGAAGCGTATAAAAGCGCCTTCAATATGGGGTCGGCTGCCGTGCGGTATCAGGTTCGAAGACCTCCAGCATAAGAGATACGATGACGCTGTTAAGTTGTTGAAGAAGCATTATTTACCTGAAGAGGTAAGCCATAGTACCAGCTCTGTATTATGCTGTCTCTTTTTTATTGATTTGAACGACGAGACGAGCAGGTCACTCGCGTGATGGTAAGCACCACACCAGTCCGTAAACAGAAGCAACACCACACATAGCTTTAAATTAAAAAGCACTGCATGACACTGGACTGCGCTCGTCACCTCGAGACGTAAGTTGTTAAGTCATGATAACCAGAAATTTCGCTGGCTTCAAAGTCCTTTAAATTGGAACACAAGAGTGCTTACACCGTTGCTTGGCGGAAATAGACGAAGCAGTGGTAGGGGGCGAGCCTATCACCATACCGAGCACAAATTCCAGACTCTGGGCTGATTGACTGACTGAGCATTTTGTAATAGGAAAACCCAATATAATTTTTACCTGCCTCGGGAATCCAACCCTAGGCCTCAGCGTCAGCCTCAGTCGTAACGCGTGCGCATTACAACGCATTATAAAAATATATTAGATTTAAATTAGAAATTACCAAAAATAATCTCTCTCATTGGCCTTATACGTCTGTTTCAGACGATTTAATCATTGTCTCATAGACATGCACTTTCTTTCGTGGCTGTATAAACCAATTCTAGAGCGGCAGAGTCTACCGCATACTCTGCAAGAGACGCTTCCGACTGGTGGGTTGTTGTCGACCTGGTGACATTTTAGTCTTCTGTCCGCCAGTGTTCTGAACCACGTGTTGTCGTGAGTTTCACGCCCATTGTGCACCCACTTTCTTCACTCGCCTCTATCCTCAGCCAGCTTTTCCCAAGCCACATGGTCGATCCCAAATGAGATCATATCTCTCTTGGCGCAGTCTTAAAATGGTAGCACTGGTCTTCCAACGTCTCTAATTCCGTTTGCTATGACACCAAGCAAGACACGGCGTGGTAGACGAACAGAGTCCATTCGATGCACATGCCCCATCCACCTCAAGCGCCGCTGTTTAAGAAGTGCCATGAGACTGGGTAGCTGCGCGATTTCCAGAACCCTCGAATTGGTGGTCTTGTCCTTCCACGAGATCTCAAAAACATTCCGGAGAATAGACAAGATGCAGGCCTGGTATACGATCATCTTGGTCTTCGTGTTTATTACGCCATACTCTTGCACTTAACCTCCCGAACATGGTAGCCGCCTTGCCGATACGAACATCGATCTCCGCGTCAAGCGAAAGATTGTTCGTCAAGGTCGACCCCAAGTAGCAAAACTTATCAATCACTTTCAGAGGAGCGCCGTCCAGGAAAATAGTCGGAAGTTCCGTACAGCCTTTAGCTAACACAACGGTCTTTTTTGCGTTTATACTCATGGAGAACAGAGAGCAAGCACGGGAAAACTTGTCCATGATGACTTGGAGCTCTTGAGTGGAAGTCGCCACAAAAGCTGCGTCGTCGGCAAAAAGAAGGCTATCTGCGTGCAAGTCTTCACGATAGCGTTTGGATTTGAGAAGCAATATTATTTTAAACAGCTTCCCATCAGCCCTCGTGTGTAGGTGGACACCCTGTTGGTCGTTGCCAAAAGCGTCTCTTAGAAGCAAAGCGAAGAATATCCCAAACAGGACCGGAGCCAACACGCAGCCCTGTCGAACACCTCTGCGCATGTCGAATGGCTCTGATGTGCTGCCATGAAACAAAACGCTCCCCTTCATGTCCTCGTGGAAACATCTTACGAGGCTCAATAAAAGTGGCGAACAACCGATACACTCAAGTGCTGTGTAAAGTCCTTCCCTGCTAACCGTGTCGAAGGCCTTATTGAGATCGACGAATGCAATAAACAGGGGGGTCTTCTGCTCTCTACACTTCTCCTGCAGTTTGCGTAGCGTAAAGATCATATCTATTGTAGAACGCTGGGCACGGAAACCACATTGGGATTCGGGATATACGCGATCCGCAAGTTTATGAATTCTGGCTAGAACCACACGGCCAAATAACTTGCCCACAATGCTCAGAAGGGATATTCCACGGTAATTGTTGCAGTCACCGCGGTCACCCTTACCCTTATACAAGGTTATAATATTTGCATCGCGCATGTCCTGTGGAATGAACGCCGATTTCCAGCATTTCCACAAAAGATTGTACAGAGTAGATGTAATACACTTGAGTTTTATTATTTCGGCATTAGTTCCGTCTCCTCTTGGGCTCCTACTCCACGGTGCCGATTTGGGTATGCATTGCAGTGCTGCTGGCCAGATGTTTACTGGAGCTGAGTAGAGCCCGGTGTAGTGTTCTACCCATCGAGCAAGTTGCCGATTAGCATCTGTTATGATAGAACCATCGACCTCCTTAAGAGGAGCTGTTTTTTTGGGAATTGGTCCAAGTGCTTGCTTTATCCCGGAGTACACACCGCGAAAATCTCCTGCATCAGCGCACGACTGAATACCACTACAAAGTTCGGTCCAGTAAGCATTGGCGTAGTGTCTTGCGACCCGTTGGAGTGCTGCTTTAGATGTTTTTAATTCTTTTTTTGTACTGTAACAGGGATTCCTACGATATTCTAGTGCAGCTCCGCGTTTAGAGTCCAGGAACGGTTGAATTTGTTCCGCATACTCTGCAAACCAGTCTTGTGATTTAGCTTGCTGGTATTCGAAAGCCTTGGCAGCTGTTTTTGTAAGGAGGTTTTTTACTTTTTCCCACTCTTCTTGTACAGGCGCATCCACATCCCAAGAAGTGGTTTCTTCGCGCGCGAGAGCTTCAAACAGCTTTAGTCTTTCGCAGTTCCTAGTGTTTTGCAGATTGATCCTCTTCTTGCCTGGTGGTCTGGACGAATAGATCTTTTTATAGGGTAGCGTGATTCGACTTGCAACGAGGGAGTGGTCGGTGTCACATTCAGCACTGTGATACGAGCGTGTGTGTAATGTATCCCGGAGGTCTCTTTTACGGGTGAGAACAAGGTCCAACTGATGCCAGTGGCCAGAACGTGGATGCCTCCATGACACTTTACGGAGCGCTTTCCCTTTAAAGTAGGTATTGGTAACACACAGCAAGTACCTGGAACAAAACTCCAGCAAACGCTGGCCGTTGTCGTTGATTTTTCCTATACCGTGGCCACCAATGCATTCATTCCATGCAATATTGTCCCCACCAACTCGGGCGTTAAAGTCGCCGAGGATGAAAAGGCGGTCGCTTGCTTTTACCGTTCGAACAGCGTCCGACAGTTGGCCATAGAACTGACTTTTGGCTTCTTCCGTTGCCGCCAAGGTTGGAGCGTATGCGGATATGAATGTAGCAAAGCCACGTTTAGTCTTCAACCTCAGCATCATAATGCGTTCTGAGATCCCTTGTGGTGGATGTTCTAGCCCACAAAGGAGATCATTCCGAACAGCAAAGCCAACACCATGAGCAAGCATTATGATATACTAGCTTATGCTCGCGGCTCCGCTCGCGTGAATAGACTTTTCCGAAATAAAACGTAGCCTATAACCGTCTCCAGGGTCCCATCTATCTCTACATCAAAATTCATCAAAATCGGTTCAGTGATTTAGGCGTGAAAGCGTAACAAACAAATATATATATTTTTTTTTCGTAAAAAGTATCCTATGTTACTTCTTATACCTCCAAGAATATGTGTACAAAGTTTCATGATGATCGGTTAAGTAGTTTTCGTGTGAAAGTGTAACAAACAAACTGACATTCACATTTATAATATAATATGATATAATGGGAAAATAAAACGCTTATTATAAACAGTGTTCTTCAGATTATCTCAACAATACTCGGAATACCCGGTGCCCGGACTGGGTTGTTTAATTTAAATTTATTAAATTAATAAATTTAAATTTACTTATAATCAACTACTAGGGCTTAATAAATTTAAATTATGTATTAAACTCAGGCTTTGCCAAAAAGGTTATTATAATGTGAAAGATTACCTGGAAGACAAAACAGCTTGGAATTAAGCCGCTCACTCCTTACAAAATTGGATGTACATAGTTCTCTTTTTTATATATTATATTATTTAATATTGACTGCTCTATTGGCGCAATATTAGTATGTAAGGGAATATTGACCTTTTGATTTTTTTTTGTTATAATTTATTTTTTTAATGTGAGTGCGAGTGCTACGTATGTCTGGTATACTTTTGGCTATCTCTTGAAAGGGCCAATCCAGGAATTTCTGTACATTACACTCGCATAATTTCTGTAAAACAATGTCTGGACATTAAAAGAGGCCATAACCCATGAGTTTGTTTCGGCATTTCTTCTCATGGCTAGCCCTGAAATGCCGTCGTAAATGTAATATAGCTTAAAAAATGATTGACATGTAAAAGTGATATTTATGATCCAATTTACAGAATAAATGAGTTGAATTTGAATTTGAAGGGAAAAGTGAACAAAAAAAAGATGAATGCCCGTTCGGAAATATTAAATCAGTTAATTAAGATATTTTGTGTTTCGGACGACTCTGGAAAACAATCAGTAAGTCTGTGTATGACGCCAGTGAGAGCGGATTAGATGTTTTTTTATCATGACATGGCAAAATGACTGCGCCTGGTGATAAGTACAGTGTAAACCTAATATAATGACGAAAGAAGTTGATCTCTCACCTGTATACTATTTTTGAAGTGAAAACTTCTTTAGACGCGTTGGAAATTTTTAAGATGGGAACAAACTATTGAACTAGCGCCACTGTTACCGACACCTCTGTATAAGTATCTACATATATTGGCCCCGTTTACACGAGAGTTAAGTTTGGGTTGAAATACATTGATAATATAACTGTATATAATATAAACAATTAAACATATATGTATTGTGTATAAACGTACAAAATATATATATATTCATGTCGGACAAAAATCCTGAGGATTCAAATAATACACACGTAATACGGTAGTTTCCTATATTGAATTTTATACATTATTTTATAAGCAACAGAAAATGATACGCAAAAGAAACCCTTTTATTAAAACAAAATCAAAATTGGTTCAGAAATGTGCCCGCAGTTATGACTTCAAATGTTGGTATGAGGAAAAGTGGGTGCGTAGTAGGGATATCTCACTATCTCGCTTGCACGCGTGCACCATAATGAACATTTTACACAGTGACGTCAAAGTTTGCATCGTCTGTCATTTGACAATTACCCCTTCTACAGGATTTGAATGGCTTCTAACTTATATATTTTTGATCCGATTTATAAAATTCTTTCTGCAATAGATTTTGAGTAACGTAACTTATTGATTTAAATAATAAAAAAAAACCCTATTGTTTAAGTTTTCACTTCTGTCGGCACTCTCGGAGTGCTTTGTTTTTTTATCGGTATAGGTACTTGTACTTTTTTTAGCCTGAATGGCAAAACAGGCAGCACTGGCTGAACCTGGAACGCAACTATGCTTGGTTTCTTACGGTGGCGGCTATACAGTCGAGGGCAAATATACCTTATATTCTTCCACCAGCTTAGCTTTTATCAATTTTATCATTAGATATCGGTAAGGTCCTGCCTTAAAATCACAGTAGTATTTGAGTTTATTGTTTTGAAAATATCACACATGAGTTGCGTAGCATCGGAATATGTGTTCAACATGGCGATATGCTCGCCAGATATCCTAGATATCCCTTCCTGGGACGAAAACAACCGCGGCAAATATTGATTGCAGTAGTTGTACGTCTGCCTACACCTTCGGGGATAGGTTATGATATGAGGTTTCTGAAGACTAGTTTAACAAAAATCTTATATATAAAATTCTCGTGTCACAATGTTCGTTCCCATACTCCTCCGAAACGGCTCGACCGATTTTATGAAATTTTATATGCATATCATCCCCCTAAATGTTAAGGGCGATCCAGCCAAAAAAAAATTTTTTAGGCAAAATTTTTTGTTTTTTTTATGATACAGCATTAAAAAATACATACAACCCTAAATTTTCACCCTTCTACCATCAACCCTTATTTTTTAATAGTCATTTTAGTATTTTTGTCAAGCGCGTTTCTTACTAGGCTACTTTAATCCTGGAAATAAGCATTCACGCGGGCGGAACCGCGGGCAACAGCTAGTATTTTATAATTTTAATTGTTAAGGTACATTTTTCAAATGACGTGTAAAGTGCCCTTGGCGGCCGAATTACCTATTTAATAAATGCTTAACTATTTGAGTTTGAATTGGAATATAGAAATTATAAATTATATATAGAAATTTTCAATGACAATTAATTTTTATCGCTAAAAGCCGCACAACAACCCAAAATCCCTTGAAAAATATTTGAAGCGTTTGATTATTTTTTCGTTTTAATAAACTTCACTGCTTCATCAAAGCCAAATTGATTATTTTAATTTTTCTCGCAATCCCCTTTGCGGTTTCAATTCGTTTCAAATAATTGGAAATGTATCAATTTGTTCGGATTAATTGATTTTCCTATAATTTTATTATAGAGAAAATAAGCGTTTTAATTTGAACTCATTACGTTTTGTATGTATAACATGTAATCATACTAATATTATAAATGTGAATGTAAGTTTGTTTGTTACGCTTTCACGCGAAAACTACTTAACCGATCATCATGAAACTTTGTACACATATTCTTAGAGGTATAAGAAGTAACATAGGATACTGATATGCTTCTGTTTATAGGCAGGTGTTGCGCTTACAATCGGAGTGACCTGCTTGTCTCGTCACTCAAGCTAATGATAAAAAAACCTAATTGTTATAAAACCCCAACGGCGTTGAGAAAAACATATAAACATACATACGCACTCAAGCCTGTAATCCCCGAAGGGGTAGGCTCAGGTGTAACCAGTACACCCACATATCGCCGAGCGTATCTCCGTCCCACGATGTGATAGGGGACAAGCCTATAGCCATACCGGGCACAAATTCCAGTATCAGGGCTGATTCTGAGCATTTCATAATAGAAAAACCCAATACCACTTTACCCGACCCGGGGATTGAACCCGAGACCTCATGGTTAGCCTCAATCGTAATGCGTACGCGTTACAACTGCGCCACCGAGGTAGTCAAAGAGAAAAACATCTTTAACTTTTAAATGGTTGAACAGGGCTTCTTCAAAGAACTAGAAAGATAAGAAACAACTGGATTAAACCATGTTTCAGACTAAAATTCGCATTCAAATTGATCCTTTTGTGTAGGTGTTACGATACTACTGACAGATACACACACACACACACACACACGCACACACAGACAGACACTCCTTTTCTTCCACTTATCCTTATCCCACTCGCAGTGGTGTCGTCGCAACATATTTTTTAACACATGTTACAGAGACATTTGGGTTATAGTTTTTACGATCGGCCGACTGCCTTAACTCCTCTGTAGACAAAAGCCCAAACCCGAAACAAACATTTGTGCATTACACAAACATCATTTGTCTCGATGTGGGAATAGAACCCGCACATTCATTGTTTACGCTCACACTGCAATGTCCGGGTGTATAATATGGCAGCTGATGTTAGGGAACAAAAAGCTGATGATGAATACACCCAACAGTCATACACATAGTCCTGACCCCACACTAGGTAAACCTGTATCGTGGGTATCAAGAACTGCGGGACTTGCGGTTCCACAACACCGACAAACCGAACAACGTCCGAGACAAATATTTGTGAACAAACATTTGTCTAGGTGCGGAAAGCCAACCCACGGCCTCACGCTAAAAAAAAAAAAAATTAAATGATTTTAGACTTTAAATTTCAACCACTACGGTTCCACTAGCGTTTATAAATATTTGTTGCAGGTAACTTACAGGTCAGTGAAGTTATCCGAAGACTCAGAGGGGACTGATGAATTTGTGCACAACGTCAGAATATGGATGAAGGACAAAATGTCGATAGCTGCTGTGAAGGAAAGCACCGACAAGCTTGTTGGTGTGCTGATATTGAGGATACAGGAGAAGCGTATGTATTTATACAGCCGAATGACGAGACGAGAAGTGTTTAAGCACTGTTCTGGTTCGGTGTGCAGGATATTGAAGCCAGTGCCAGCCAGTTTTATACATCATTTTATAAGCAACAGAAAATTATACGCAAAAGAAACCCTTTTATTAAAACACAATCAAAATTGGTTCAGAAATGTGCCCGCAGTTATGACTGTAAATGTTGGTATGAGGAAAAGTGGGTGCGTAGTAGTAGGGATATCACTATCTCGCTTGCACGCGTGCACCATAATGAATATTTTACACAGTGACGTCAAAGGTTGCGTCGTCGTGTCATTTGACAATTACCCCTTCTACAGGATTTGAATGGCTTCTAACTTCTTTATTATTGGTCCGATTTATAAAATTATTTCTGCAATAGATTTTGAGTAACGTAACTTATTGATTTAAATAATTTAAAAAATCTAGTCAGCTACCCTATTACTGTGGATTATGAAACTTAACATACATACATACGCACTAACGCCTGTAACCAGTACACCTACATTTCGCCGAGGATATCTCCGTCCCATGATGTTATAGGGCCCGAGCCTATCACCATACCGGCCACAAATTTCAGACTCCAGGCTGATATTGACCATTTCGTAATAGAAATACCCAATTTTTTTTTAGTTAGGCCGACAAACGAGCAAGTGGGTCACCTGATGGTAAGTGATCTCCACTGCCGATGAACGCTCACAATACCAAAAGAATTATGGGCGCGTTGCGGACCTTAAAGGAAAGGGATAATTAAGGGATTGGGAAGGGGAAGGGATTTGGGCATCTGGATATCTCACTCACCTTACGAAACGCAGCAGCAGCAAGCTGCTACTTTACGTCCGCTTTCTGTGAGACAGTGGTAACGACCCGGACGAGCTGGCCCATTTATGTAGACAATAATGTCTACAACGTAGCCACGCTACCCATATTCTTTGCAATTTAAAGTTCTAAGTAGTGTTGCCTCTTTTAATGGACAGGTGTGGTGGTTACCATCAAGCGAGCGATCGGCTCGTCTCGTCATTCACGCGAACACTGTTTTACTCCAACGTTTAAATACTCGTATGTGACTGCCTCGGTGGCGCAGTTGTAATGCGTACGCGTTACAATAAAGCTAACGCTGAGTGTTCGATCCCCGGGTCGGGTAAAGTGGTATTGGGTTTTTCTATTACGATATGCTCAGTATCAGCCTGGAGTCTGGGATTTTGTGCCCGGTATGGCGATAGGCTCGCCCCCTATCACATAGTGGGACAGAGATACGCTCGGCGAAATGTGGGTGTACTAGTTACACCTCTGCCTACCCCTTCGGGGACTACAGGCGTGAGTGCGTATGTAATTATGTTAGGAAAAATTGTACGTACATTGTGTGTGTCTGTATAAATCTCATTGTTGTATGTATCGGCGCATTTGGTTGCGTGCACGGCCATAACATTAGGGATAGATTCTTTGAATGCCTTTGAGCCTAAATTTTTACTGCATCCGTAAAAGAATTCCGATTCAGCTATAGGATACTTTATGGGGATCAAGTTATGAGAGGACGCGATTCTTATTATTTTATAAATATACAATAGAACTTCGTTAAGTCGAACCTCGATAAGTTAAAACCTCCAAATGTCGAAAAAATGATTTGTTCATCTCAACAATCTCAACCATCTATTAGTCGAAATAATCAGTGAGTCCCTCCAAGCCGTTTTGGTACATATTTTCCCTCCATAACTCGAAAAATTTAATTTTACCTCTGTATCTCGAACATAGGAATGTTTTATTTTACAACCTTTACAACTCGATTATTTGAGACTTATTACCTCTATAGTTCTCTATAAGTCGAAAACTCTATAACTCGAATTTTTTGGCGTTTTCCTTGATGTTCGAGTTATAGAGGTTCTACTGTACGTTATATATATCCCTGAAGGAGGTGTGCAGAGGTGCTACTAGTTCCGTATCATTCCGTTTGCTAAGCTTATTGCCGTCCCATGATGTCGTAGACAAGCCTATCACCATATCGATAAAAATTCCAAGCAAGTCATGTGTGATTTTTCGTATCGATAAACTCAAACGCAAATTATGATAGTATGCCCTCGGATTTGAACTCAGGACCTCGCCGGTTTTATATCTAAAGTACCTACGTTAGTACTTGAATAAGAGATAGATTAGATTAAGATCGAGATACTTTTTTATTTATCTTGATGACGAGTCGAGCAGTGCAGTGCAGTGCAGTGCCGTGCAGTACAAATACAATGTCGACCGTCGAGAGACATTGCGTCGCTCGAAGTTTGGGATGACGGCATGATATTATGCATGTTTTGCCAATAAACAGTAGCAATATCACACATAACTTTTAATTACAAAGCATTGCATGGCATTAGACAGCGCTCGTCAACAAGAGACATAAAATTAGAAACCGACTTCAAAATAAAAACACTGAGAAGTCAAAAATAACAATTTCTATAGGTCTCTTTAGAGTCGGTGCCCGTGTCGCTGCCGGTCAAATTAAATTGCACCGGTTTCTAAGTTTTTTAGTGGCAGGTCCAGCAATGTAAATTCCAATACAATAACACAATCGCGACGAATGAGAGTGAATGAGGCCAAAGAGGCATGCAAGGATCGTAGGAAGTGGAAATCCGTTGTCTCTGCCTACCCCTATTGGAAACAGGCGTGAGTCTATGTATGTATGTATGTAATTGCGACGAGATTTAATTTTTTACTCCGTATTCCGATATCATGACATCTAAACTCTATCGAATGAATTTTTCTTCAACAAAATCTGTCTACAATTGGCGGAGAAATCGATGTACAAAAAATAAAATAAAAACCTCGCCGTATTGAGAAACTCTTCCTTCATAGAGTTCAAACTTATACACCCCTCATTTTTGTCGGAGGTTAAAACCATAATCACGCAAAACGTCGTCGCTTCTCGTACGAGCCTTGTTTCTTGTACGTAAATTGGATTCCAAATAGTCGATAGGGGTACGTCTGTGTTAGGGAACGTTGATGTTATCGACGAGGCGCACAATGAACAATCGTTACGGTAGTCGGTAGGTGGGGACCGTTTCAGCGCTTTTTTCCCTATGCCGCTTTACGCTGAATTGTAAATTTTCCAAATTTCGAACTGTGTTTTAGCTACATTTTGGAGTGGATGAGTTGGTTGCTGGATTTGTGCCGCCATCTAAAGTGCTTTTTTCGCTGAATTGTAACATTTCAACTACTTTCTATCTTCTGATTGGACAAAAAACTAACAGCGGGCACAGATTATACGAGTTATGATGATTTTAATTGTATTTTGTAAACACGCTGTACAAATCTTTATCTACAAACAAAACTTGTCCTTAAAATTACAAATACAACAAAAAAGAACAGCCAAATTTTGTCGAACAGTTCTCGAATGATCATCGTAAACGCGGCAAATTATATCGCACGCGTTACGACTGTTGTGCTGAGGTCTGGGGTTCGATCCCCGGGACGGTTAAAATTGATATTGGGTTTTTCAACAACGAAATGCTTAGTATCAGCCCGGAGTCTGGAATTGTACCCGATATGGGACGGAAATAAGCTCGGCAAAATGTGGGTGTACTAGTTACAACCTCTGCCTACCCCTTCGAGGATTATAGGAGTATGTGTGTGTCTATGTGCCATTTTGAATGCAGGCGTTCATACGCCTCACACTAATGTGTGTGTTGAATTTATACATGCATTTCAGATGCATTTTCGAGAACATTCAGCCGTGTGAAGATCACTCACAATCCAAATTATACTTCAGTTATGAAGTTCTACAATGAAGTAGAGAAGCCAGTAAACATATACGAGAAGTTGGACGTGAAGCGGTATTTTAAAGTGTATATACTCGCATTGAAAGCAAGGTACAGGCATCGAGGTAAATAATTTAAACTAACTAAAGTATTTAGTACTAGGTTTTGCTCTCAGCTCCGTACGCATGAACAGCCTATAACCGGGATCAAAAGTAGCCTATAATCTTCTCCAGGGTCCCATCTATCACTGTAATTTTTTTTATCAAAATCAGTTCTGCAATTTAGGCGTGAAAGCGTAACAAACAAAAAAAACTTTTGCATTTATAGTATTAGTTAGCATAGTAAAAAGCGGCGATAGTTTAACGGGGAGTGAACGGACTACCGAGATAGTAGAGATCGGGGATTTAAACCCAGCCTCCAAGGCATATCGCAGACTTTTAGAAGTTACGTGTATATTCATTGTTAATTATAGTTCGTTTTAACGGTAAAGAAAAAATCTGAGGAGATCTGCATACCTAAGAGTTCTCCTTAAGAATTTCAGAGGCAACCCGCATTAAGCCCCTCCTCCTTAAGGGTTAGCCCCTCTCGATGGTAGAGGAGGCCCGTTCCAGCCGTGGGACAGTATAGTACAGGGCTAATATAAATACACCCAATAGTCACACACATAGTCCTGACCCCCTGACACTAGGTTAAACCTGTATCGTGGGTATCGGGAACTACGAGGGACTTGCGGTCCCACAACACCCAGACCCGAGACAAATATTTGTGGATCAGACAAACATTTGTCAAGGTGCCGGAATCGAACCCACGGCCTCACGCTTCGCAACCGGCTACTCGCCCGCTGCGCCACGGAGGCTGTCGTAATGATATTGTTATATTGTTATATATACAATTCTCGTGTCATAATGTTAGTTACCATACTCCTTCGAAACGGCTTGACCGATTTTTTGACCGATTTATATGTAGGGACTCGCTTGATACGATCACCCCCACGCCGCGGCCACCGCTGTCGCCCACTAGGCTACTTTAATCCTTGAAATAGGCATTCACGCGGGCGGAGCCGCGGGCAACCGCTAGTTATAACGTATAATTAACACTCATAGAGTATGAATGGATAATAGATATTTATTTAAACCCTGCAAGTGTTTTTTTACGTTGGCACGACAATGTAATTGCGATTTTTTTTGCGTTTTTTTTTTTAAGTGGTATCATGTTCGTAATCACCAGTACTACTACTACTAGTATCTTAATTCTTCGTTTTGGAAGCGTTTCACTTACACTCACGTTTGAATGGTAGAGCCACGCTGTAGACAGTTTTTTCTACAGACGAATGGGCCGGCTCGACCGGGTCGTTACCACTGTCTCACAGAAAACCGACGTAAAGTAGCGGCTTGCTGCTGCGTTTCGTACGGTGAGTGAGAAATCCGGAGGCCCAAATCCTCTTCCCTATCTCAATCCCTTAATTATACCTTTCCTTTCAGGTCGGCAACGCGCCGATGATTATTCTGGTATAGTGGGCGTATATGGGCGGTGGAGATCACTTACCATCAGTTGACCCACTTGCTCGTTTGCCGACCTATGTTATATAAATAAACTCTTTTTTTTTTTCAGGAATAGGTAAAGAGATGTTGAAGGCAGCAGTCGCTCTCAGCGCCAGCGCAAGTGTACCGGCCTTGTCCGGTATATTCACGACGGCACGGTTGCAGCAAATAGCTGAAGAGATCGGATTTACGAAACTCAACGAGATATATTACGTCAGATATTTGATTGACGAGCAAGTGAGTCGTTTTGAAAAGTTAAATATAAATAACTGTTAACAAAACTTAGAAACCGACTTCAAAATAAAATAAAACACTGAAAAGTCAAAAATAACAAATTCTATCTATCCTATTCTCTTTGGAGTCGGTGCAATTTTATCTGACTGGTAGCGACACAGGCACCCAGGCACCGACTCTAAACAGAATAGAATAGATTGAATTTGTTATCCATGACTTTTCAGTGTTTTTATTTTGAAGTCGGTTTCTAAGTTTTGTTAACCGTTATTTTATTTTTGAAGTTGTTTAAAAAGTAACTACTTGTAATGAACTGAATCGGTGGCGTAGTTGTAATGCGTACGCGTTACGACTGAGGCTAACGCTGAGGTCTCGGGTTCGACCCCCGGGTCGAGTAACAATGATATTGGGTTATTCTATTACGAAATGTTCAGTATCGGTCCGAAATCTGGAATTATGCCCGGTATTGCGATAGGCTCGTCCCCTATCACATCATGAGACGGAAATAGGCTTGGTGAAATGTGGGTGTACTGGTTACAGAATACTTATTTATCTTGACTACGGAACCCTTAATTGTGCGTGGTCCAGCATGCACTTGGCCGGTTTTTTATAGCATGGTAAGTGATATCCACCGCCCATGTACATCCACAATATCAGAAGAATCATGGAATGGTTGCCGATCTTAAAGGGAAACTACAATCATAAAGGGATTGATTGAGAAGGGGAAGGGGGACTAGGGGCTCCGGATATCTCATTCACAGTACGAAACGCACTAGCAAGTTGTTACGTCACGTCGGTTTTCTGTGAAGTAGTGGTAACAACACAGACGAGCCGGCCGATTCACGACTATCACTTTTTTTTCTTACTTCTGTCGGACTATAAAGCTGTGGAATAGTTTGCCGGCGCATGTGTTTCCTCCTACCTATAACATGGGATCCTTTAAACGGAGTGTGAAGAAGCAATTAAGCAGGCCGGCATAATTCTGCCGATCAGTGATAGATTCAGTGTCTATCGTTGGTCGACAGTATTCTTGGATTGCGCTACACTTACCATCAGGTGTAGCGTAGTCACTTTGCCGAGCCAAGATAAATAAAAATAAAAAACTTACGAGCTTATTTGATGTTCATTTTCAGATTGTGTTCTGGGACACCGGCCTGGGTAATTACGGAGCGGCTCTCATGGCGTACCGTATCCCTGATGTAGAGGAACCTCAGGAGTTACGGACGCAGCATTCCTCCAGATTCAAAATACAACCTCTAAAGGATGATGATGATGATAATGCTGATGATATTACATGAAATATTTGGCTCGTGTGGAAACATTGTTTTATTACGTAAACAGCCTTCTATTAGTTTGATTGACGAGCAAGTCGCTCGCCTAATGGCACACAGAGCTTTGAATTAGTAAGCACTACACGGCACTGGACTGCGCTCGTCACCACGAGATATAAGATGTTAAGTCTCATAATGTACAGTAATTTCACTGGCTTCAATGTCCTTCAAACCGGAACACAACAATGCTTGTAACACATTGTTGCTTGGCGGCGACAAAAGTCTAGGTCTCGGGTTCGATACCCGGGTCGGGTACAGTGATATTGGGTTTTTCTATCATGAAATGCTTAGTATCACCTCGGAGTCTGGAATTGTGTCCCATATGGCGATATAAGATAACACATCATGGGATGGAAGACACTTCGACAAAATGTGGATGTAATAGTTACACCTCTGCCTACCCCTGTACTCCCCGTACAAGCGTGAGTCCGTATGTATGTATGTCTTCTAAGTGAGAAGTGAAAGCTTTAGGCGTCTTTAACAACGCTTTACTTTTATTGCACATAATTTGATGAAACAAGTTTTTACGAGGGGTAGAGCCACGCTGTAGACTATTTTGTCTACAGCATGAATGGGCCGGCTCGTCCGGGTCGTTACCACTGTCTCACAGAAAACCGGCGTAAAGGAGCAGCTTGCTGCTGCGTTTCGTACGGTGAGTGAGATATCCGGAGGCCTCAATCCCCTCCCCTTCCCAATCCCTTAATTATCCCTTTCCTTTAAGGTCAGCAACGCGCCCATGATTCTTTTGTATTATGGGCGTACATGGGCGGTGGAGATCGCTTACCATCAGGTGACTCACTTGCTCGTTTGCCGGCCTATACTATAAAAAAAAAAAAACAAGTGGACACTTTGATCTCTTCTCTTTAGATTCTGCGTGTCTAGATGTACCGAGGATTGACTTTTTAATTTTTTACTAGCGGTGAAAGCATAGTAAGGAGTGGGGCGGACCGCTGAAAAGGCATGAGTTTGAAACCAAGTTTAAAGTATACACCTCTGATTTTTGACTGCCTCGGTGGCGCAGTTGTAATGCGTACGCGTTACGACTGAGGCTAACGCTGAGTCTCGGGATCGATCCCCGGGTCGGGTTAAAGTGGTATTGGGTTTTTCTATTGCGCAATTCTCAGTATCAGCCCAGAGTCTGGACTTTGTGTTTGGTATGGCGATAGGCTCGCCCCCTATCACATCGTGGGACGGAGATACGCTTGGCGAAATGTGGGTGTGGGTTACACCTCTGCCTACCTCTTCAGGGATTACAGGCGTGAGTGCGTATATATGTATGTATACACCTCTGTCTTTTTGAAGTTACGCTAGTTTTTACTAGTTTGAATGATATAATGAGCAGGTCGCTGATAAGCGCTAGCCTCCACACTATTAGAAGAATCATGGAAGCCTTGCCGACCTTAAAGGAAGGGGATGAATAAAGGATTGAGAAACGGAGGAGTTATTTGCGACTACAGTTTTGAAGTCAGTTTTAATAATAATAATAATAATAATGGGATCTTAAACTGGTCCCAGATAGATCTTAAGAAACTACAAAGAATCATAAATACACACATGACTAAATACCGAAAGCACCACCCTAAATCCGCCGTAGAGAGACTCATATTACCACGCCATGAGGGAGGAAGAGGATTGATAGACATACAAAGTTTACATAACAATCAGATCGCAAAATTAAGAGGCTTCTTTCATACGAAATCTCATCATTCAACCCTCCACAAACATATATCAGATACGGACAAAAAACTTACGCCACTTAACCTTCAAAACAAATGAAACACTAATAGACTCACAGCAAAAAATTTCAAAGTGGGCAGAAAAATCTTTACATGGGAGACACCGAACCGACTTGACCCAAAATCACGTCGACAAACAAATGTCGAACGAGTGGCTCAAGAAAGGGGAACTGTTTCCGGAGACTGAAGGTTTTATGCTCGCCATACAGGACCAAACTATCTCTACCAGAAACTATAAAAAAATCATTCTGAAAGACCCCAACCAAACAACAGACTTGTGTAGGCACTGTGCTTCAGCATCTGAAACTATACAACATATAACAGGCGCGTGCAAAACTCTGGTGCAAACGGATTACAAACACCGCCACGATCAGGTAGCCGCTATTATACACCAACACATCACATATAAATACAAATTCATTGATAAAATGGTCCCGTATTACAAATAATTGGATTAAGAGTGGTAGACAATTTTGTCTACAGCACGAATGGGCCGGCTCGTCCGGGTCGTTACCACTGTCTCACAGAAAACCGACGTAAAGTAGCAGCTTGCTGCTGCGTTTCGTACGGTGAGTGGGATATTCCGCTCAATCCCCTCCCCTTCCCAATCCCTTAATTATCCCTTTCCTTTAAGGTCGGCAACGCGCCCATGATTCTTTTGGTATTGTGGGCGTACATGGGCGGTGGTGTTCACTTACCATCAGGTGACCCACTTGCTCGTTTGTCGGCCTATACAATAAAAAAAAAAACAAACCAGAAACAGTACACGAAAACCGGAACTGCAAAATCTATTGGGACAGAACAATCATCACTGACAAACCATCCACTTTAATAGGCCAGATATAACCGTTCATGACAAAAATAGCAACATTATACATCTTATTGACATAGCCATACCCAACACACACTACATACAGAGTACCATAGCAGACAAACTTACAAAATATCAAGATCTAGCAATAGAATTAAAAACCCAATGGAGAGCACACGAAGTCCACATAGTACCAATAGTTTTATCTTCCACCGGTGTAGTACCTAAAAGCCTTTCCCAAAATCTCGAAATACTAAACATGCCTACATACATACTTCATTACATAATACACATAAAGTCACTATTGTAAATACATGCCGTATTACTCGAAAATTTCTTCGTCTGTTTCGTCTATATATACAATATAACCTTTAGTACTTGGCCGTGGCCCGTACTACAGGTAATCTCACCCCTTAACAGGGAGATAAAATAATTACCCATAATAATAATAATAATCAATTATTTCGGGCCAATATTATGTCCATATATTATAATTATAAATAAATATACAAAACTATATAAAACTACTTCTTTCTTGTTACCTACGTACTATTTCCGATTCGCACTAACGTGAACATGCAACCAATATTTAACAATAGGATTATTTGGGTTGTCAGCAATAGTGTAGTTTTAAGTTTTAGTTAAACTTATTGAAGTGAAAACTTCTTTAGCCGCGTTGGGCACGTTTTGGTAGGGGAATCTTATGGGTTCGCGTCACCGACGTGCTCATAACGCGCAGCGGCCGTGTGCTGTGCGCGTTAGACACTTTGTTGCATGGGGAAATCTCGTGCGTTCGCGTCACCGACATGCTTATAGCAGTATATCTGTAGCTATACAGCTAACGTATTGTGCAACATTAGTGCTGTGTATATCTTATAAGTGAAATTGAATGGATTTAGTGATAATTTCAATGTATATATACTGTGCATTGTTGAAATTGTGTTTTTATTTGATTTTATTTGAATCGTTTAATTGTAGAATCATTGTGCAGTACAATAGTGAGTACTAAAAAACCATATAAACAGGCATATAATTGTAGCTCGGAGTGTCAATAGATGTGAAAACCAGATTGATGTTGATAATTTTAATTCAAACATTATGAAATTTCAAATAATTCTATAAGTTCTAAGTTTTCACTTCTATCGGCAGTCTCTACAACTGCCATTTTTTTATTATTTAAGTAAGCTATCTAGTGTCCATGATTCCGCGACGTAAGAGCTTTACGACGTGTCCATAAAACTGTGTAATCGTCCGACATCCTACACCAACGGCAGCAATTTGTTCCGGTCATTTTATATATTTGCCAATTAAATGCCACAGGTGTCAAAGGCGTCGTCCAGTGAGGACGAACTATAAAAACACCCAAAAGTCACAGTCACACACATAGTCCTTTTCTCCCGCGGGAAATTCAGTGCATATTAAGTTTTTCTACATTTTACTTGCATTATAATCCTACTATTTTTTTTTGTTAGCCTACTTAGTGTCCCACTGCTGGGCAAAGGCCTCCCCCAACTTCTGCCACTTGTCACGGTCCTGGGCGATCTCTTGCCACTTTGGAGAAAAGTTGTTACAAATGTGAAAGTTTGAATGTTTGTTAGTCTTCTGATAATCTTTCTGATATATAGATTACATTAGTGCAACAATGAGCAAAATGTATTCAATCGTTTTTGAGTAAATCGCCAACGAATCTATATACATACATAAACAGCCTTCACAAGGACAGACTCCGTGGCGCAGTGGGTGAGTAAGAGGCTGCGAAGCGAGAGGCCGTGGTTTCGATTCCCGCACTGAGACGAATATTTGAGAGATGAGATATACAAATGTTTGTTTCGGGTCTGGGTGTTGTGGGACCAAGTCCCTCGTAGTTGCTGATACCCATGATATAGGTTAACCTAATGTGGGGCAGAACTATTTGTGTGAGTGTTGGGTGTATTTATTATTTATTTATACATACGGGTCGGATACATAACTTCCTTTTAAAGTCGGTTAAAACAGCTCCAATACGTACACCCTAATCAAAAAAATTAATGAGCTGGCGATACTTATCTGTGATGTTCCCCAAAAGTTAGATTAAACAAGTTATTTTTCTTTAAGCGAATTCCTTTGAATAATTATGAAACTTTTTAAGACAAAGGACGCGACGTGATTGTTCAGTGGTAATGCTGGATTTATTGAATATTTTAATTATCACTTGGGAAGGTAAGTAGGGTATTATAATCATTTTTGCCGTGAGCAAAATCCACTTTACAGATACTTTTTTATTTTTATTGCCCTAGATAGACTTACGAGCGGGCGGCTCACCTGATGGTAAGTGGTTACCGCCGCCCATGAACCTCAACAATGCCAGAGCACAGCCAGGCCGCTGCCTTCCGTATCCAGGCCGCTGCCTACCGTAAAACCTTCCCGATCTAATGGTCAACCTGTGTGCCAAACTTCATCTAAATCCGTACAGTACACATCAAAATTCACCATCTCACAATAATCTAAATTTTCTTATTTATAATATTATAGCAATATGTTCCAAATTAAATGCAGCATAGCAGTCGAAGTAGAAGCGAGTGCATCTATTGATACCAGAAGGCCAATTCTCGTAATTTTAAACGTTCAAAATATCATTCCGATCTAATCTCAGCGTCAAGAAAGTTGCAAATGGCATTCTCTTAAACCAATAATCAACGTCAAATACACCTAGCATTAGCAGTAGCATTATACCGTTTTGGCTTTAGTCAACTTTTATTCTACATTCAATCTCATTACGATTTATATTCACATTTGACGTTGATTATTGGTTTAAGAGAATGCCATTTGCAACTTTCTTGACGCTGAGACTAGATCGGAATGATATTTTGAACGTTTAAAATTATGAGAATTGGCCTTCAGAGCTGAGGGGAAAGTTGGGCCGAGTTTCAATGTTCTAAATTATGTCAGGATTTCGCAACTGAATTAAATGTTGCACATGTTCGGTTCATACCAGTTCATTGTTTATTTATTTAATTTAATTTTACTATTTATACACAATGCATCAAGACGTACTTAATGCCAGAAGAAAGACTTAGTGAGAGAAGAGTAGTAAGAGAGAAACTTAATGACTTATGGCCATTCCCAATATTCTGTCTATCAACAGATTTGCTTCCTGGCAGTAAAATTTTGACACATTTTGTATGGAAGGTCTGTCAAAACACTATCGATAGTACCCAAATCAGTCTATAGACAGAATATAGGGAATGCCCATTAATACAACTAGTCGCCCTTAGGGTGATGCAAAGATGAACGAAACAGATGCAAAAGACGAGGAAGGAAACATAAAAGTAACTTGTTAATTTAAACATTTATATGTTTACTAGTTGTCCCGCGCGGTTTCACCCGCAACATCTACCGCTTGCAGCGCCACCTACCGGGTCCAATTGTAAATGTAAACCATCCAGGGACCTACTCAAACACCTACAAAAAGTTTCATCAAAATCGGTCCAACAGTTTTTATGTTTTAGCGAAACTAACGAACAGCAATTGATTTTTATATATAAGATTATATTACCGTGGCGCAGTGGCTGTGAATCGAGAAGCCGGGGCTTCGATTCCCGCACCACGAAAATTATGCGTGGTTATACATACTTATATTTTTTTTTAAATATGTTCATTTTTCTAAGCTAGTGTTAGGATAATATCTCGCTTCTGTTTATTATTTTTTTTAATTTAACTATTTTTATTAAGCTGTCTATATGTATATCTTCGCGACCCAGAAAGGGCTAACAGGGTACATACTGTATATACAATATGTGCGTTGAGTTTCTTCGGCCTATATAAATGATTATAACTAAGACTGCCTCGGTGGCGCAGTTGTAATGCGTACGCGTTACAATTGAGGCTAACTCTGAGGTCTCGGGTTCGATCGCCAGGTCGGGTAAAGTGGTATTGGGTTTTTCTATTTCGAAATTCTCAGTATCAGCCCGGAGTCTGGAATTTGTGCCCGGTATGGCGATAGGCTCGCCCCCTATCACATCGTGGGACGGAGATACGCTCGGCGAAATGTGCGTGTACTAGTTACACCTCTGCCTACCCCTTCGGGGATTACAGGCGTGAGTGCGTATGTATGTATGTAACTAAGTCGCATCATTATTCTGCTAATATGGTATGTCTGCAGTGAACTGTAAAGTCTATTCCCAGAAATATTAACCGAAATATTGAACAAGACTGTTAAATAAAGGGCCCTTGACAATTCGTTACTGTTTATTAAAACTTCTGCAACATTTAACAGATAGTATGATTGAAAGGTTCAGTTTATCATTCGAGTTTGAATAACATTGTTTTACTTATGTACTTTATTGAAATAAAGAATTAAGGGTCTGATGCTCCCAACATTTGGTCACTTGAGACTTGAATATAATTTTGTGTGTACACGTTTTTGGGGAGACTTAAACTGGAAAATAATATCTTATTAACAAAAAAACTACCGACAAAAAATTTTAGAAGCAAAAATGTATACACCTAACCAATTTTGTGTCGGTGCTATAAGCAATCCTGTTGTGATTTTATTGTGCTAACGCAACAAAATTGCTTATAGCACCAACACAAAATGGTGTTCCGCACTCCGCTCTATTTGTTCAAACATTGTATTCCTCTGACGATATTTATCCAACATTCATTCTATGGATCAAGAGAAACCCACGGATATAAATAAATAAATAAATAAATAAATACACCCAACAGTCACACACATAGTCCTGACCCCACACTAGGTTAACCTGTCTCGTGGGTACGAGGGACTTGCGGTCCCACAACACCCAGACCCGAGACAAATATTAGTGGATCACACAAACATTTGTCTCGGTGCGGGAATCGAACCCACGGCCTCTCGCTTCGCAGGCGGCTACTCGCCCGCTGCGCCACGGAGGCTGTCAAATATATCGGAGGATACGGAGGATATCTTGTGAGATTTTAAAGTTTGGCAACCGCTGCCGTAGCAGGACTTCGTTACAGCGGAAATTAGAAAATACATTCACAAAATCAAAGGGACCAAACACAAATTACTCTTCTCAAAGTTAATATTCGGCCCAGGTCAGAATTAAGAGGCGAGGAGAGCGTCATTCGAAACAATCTTTGCGAGAACGAGAAGGGTGTCGTCTCAACTAGCTATGGAAAGGGATGGAAGATTGGAAAGTTTAATCAAAAACAATCCGTTTCAATATTATTAATTAGCATTGCGAGGTTTGTGAATGAAAGTACGTTTGAAATGGATGTGGCAAATTTTTAAACTACTAGCGGGCCTGTCACGCCGCCTAAAAGTAGGAGTAATCACTAAAACTTTTTATAAGGCACACTCCCTGCCAAACATGGTCTACCTGTGTGTCAAATTTCATCCAATACAGTTCAGATGTTATGGCGTGAGACTAACAAAAAGCTCATAATATTAGTAAAATCATGGATGCGAACCTTTAAAGAAAGAACTGGGAATTCGAAGTAGATTGGGATTTAATTTAAACTTTGTTTCTTTTTTAATGACGTGATGATCAGGTAGTTCGCCTGATGGTAAGCGCCACGCCTGCCCATAAACAGAAGCAACGCCACACAAAACTTTGTATTACAAAGCACTGCATGGCATTGGACTACGCTCGTCATCCCGCATAAGACATAAGATGTTAATTCTCATAATACCTAGTAATTTCACTGGCTTCAATGACCTTCAGACCGGAACACAACAGTGCTTACACACTAATGCGTGGCGGCAGAAATAGACAAAGCGGTGCAACCAACCCAGACGGCCTTTCGCATACGACGAACCAACCAATTACCTTGTAAATAAGACGAACACAATTCAATTGGTTTATATGCACATTATGATATCCCTTTAGTAACATATTATATTCTGTACAAACAGCCGGATAAATATACATACATACATACGCACTCACGCCTGTAATCCCCGAAGGGGTAGGCAGAGGTGTAACCAGTACACTCACATTTCGCCGAGCGTATCTCCGTCTCACGATGTGATAGGGGGCGAGTCTATCGCCATACCGTCTGACTCCGGGCTTATACTGAATATTTCGTAATAGAAAAACCCAATACCACTTTATCCGAACCGAGGATCGAACCCGAGACCTCAGCGTTGGCCTCAATCGTAACGCGTATCTACGCATTACAACTGCGCCACTGAGGCAGTCACAGCCGGATTCCTATTCTATTTATAGGTAAGACAAACCAGACAGATGGAGGGACTACGTAGGTTTAGTATTAGAGTCCTATTATCCTAGTAACCTCTGGGTCTAAGCCCTAAAAAGTGCGAATTGTGGGTGGGTTCGATTTCCGCACCTAGACAAATGTTTGTCTGATTCACAAATATTTGTCTCGGACGTTGTTCGGTTTGTCGGTGTTGTGGGACCGCAAGTCCCACGTAGTTCTTGATACCCACGATACAGGTTTACCTAGTGTGGGGTCAGGACTATGTGTGTGACTGTTGGGTGTTTTTTTTTTTTTTATTGTTTTTGCATTCAAACACCATATCCAGTTTTATTATTTTATTAAACGCCGTCCATTGGAAATGAATTCGTCTATTTCTGTAAATTAATCGAGTTTCGTTTGGGCGGTAAACGTCTGTCATTTAACGTAAATGATTCAATTTGACCCTACTCTATAGAGGCGGACGGCGCGGCGCGTCGTGCAAAATATTTCATTGTATTTACATTCACACGAATTTGGCAAATGGCAAAAACGAAGCCCACAATTTCGTCATGTCCACCTGTCTGTCCGTATGTCACGGCCATTTTTAACCTACTTCAAAAGAGGTGGAGCTTGTTATCATATGTTTCATTGTTGCTTTTTATGTATGTACATCGATTTCTCCATCAATAGTGGTGCGGTTTTGTTGGAGAAAATTTTACTCGATAGAGTTTAGCTGCGATGTGGTTCCATATAAATTTGGTTAAGATCTGATGACGGCGTACGGAGTAAAAAAAAAACTCTTCAACGGTTAACAGCATAGTAATCGGGATTATTTTATTGTATTGGAATTTATATGCTATACCTGTAACTAAAACTAAAAAATTAAAAATAAAATAATTTTTATCAACACTTAGTGCTATTTTTGGAATATGGATGAAATTTGGATGGTAGGTGTACATGAACCGCTAATCAAAGATGTAAGGAAATCTAGAAATAGAAATTGGGAGTTGTTCTCCATACAAACTTCAACTTCCTGAAAATGTTGTTATGGCACCCACATTAAATAGCTTTAAAAATAGACTCGACAATATCTCCAAATCACAAGACACACACGCATCAGCTCAATAGCTGCTAGTGTGGTTTAAACATATAATAATAATAATAATGTAATACATACATGGTCTCCATACTTTTTCCATTGCCAATAGGCATATGTGTGCTAGCATTGAATAGGTCGCTAAAAATGATATTTTAGAGGTTCCTCATTGACTCTTGTAAATAATAATTATTAGTTTGTGAGATATGCGTGACCAAATCGTGAAAACTATATCGGTAGTTATGTCGATGACAGCCTCCGTAGCGCAGTGGGCGAGTAGCCGGCTGCGAAACGAGAAGCCGTGGGTTCGATTTCCGCACGAGACAATTGTTTGAGTGATCCACGGTCCCACAGACCGCAAATCCTTCGAACTTCCTGATACCCACGATACAGGTTAACCTAGTGTGGCGTCAGGACTATGTGTGTGTGACTGTTGGGTGAGTTAGAGGGGCTCTTACTTTTAAACTACAGGGTGGTAGTATAACTTAAAAACTAACGGAAATTGGTTTCAATAAGTTAGGTTGTATAGTTTTTAAGATATGGGATATTTTTTACATTAATCATTCATATTGACTACGGAACACTTTACTATGCGTGGTCCGAGGCGCACTTGGCCGGATTTTAATAGCATAGGCAAACGAGCAAGTGGGTCACCTGATGGTAAGTGATCTCCACTGCCGATGCACGCTCACAATACTAGAAGAAGCATGGGCGCGTTGCCGACCTTAAAAGAAAGGGATGATTAAGGGATTGGAAAGGGGAGATTTGGCATCTAGATATTTAACTCACCGTATGAAACGCAGCAGAAAGCCACTACTTTACGTCGGTTTTCCGTGAGACAGTCGTCACAACTCGGTCGATTAATAAAGATCTTCTATGCGTGTACATACAGGTGTATGTACATGCAAGTGCATTCTGCAATAAACATAAAATACTGGGGGGTTGCCAATATACCAATAGCAGAAAGTCCCGGGGTTATTATTACATACATACATACGCACTCACGCCTGTAATCCCCGAAGGGGTAGGCAGAGGTGTAACCTGTACACCCATATTTCGCCGAGCGTATTTCCGTCCCTTATGTGATAGGGGACGAGTCTATCGTCATACCGGGCACAAATTCCAGACTCCGGGCTGATACTGAGCATATCGTAAGAGAAAAACCCAATACCACTTTACCCGACCCGGGGATCGAACCCGGGACCTCAGCGTTGACCTCAATCGTAACGCGTACGCATTACAATTGCGCCACCGAGGCAGTCATTTCAGGCAGTCAGGCAGGATATTATTGTACACAAAAAACTCGGTCGAGAGGGCCCTTCATGTTTTAGACAAAACTGTCATCCTTAAAGCTCAAACTTGGCCTAAGCACCTCATTTATACCAATGAATGTCAATTGTAAAACCTAAAAACAAATCGTAGATCAAGGCCCGTGTAGTTCTTTGATCATTAATGAGGGCGGACTCTTCGCGTCCGTAAATAAACAAAGAAAAAACCGTTTAATGACACAAAAGGGACAGCTAAAAGAACTCGTTATAACATTGTCTTGGAAAATATCGATAAATCGTTGGTACATACGAGCGACATTTAATATCTCATTTGATTTCTTTATTTGACGAGATTTATGCGATTTTTTAATCGTACGAGATAAAGTTATGTATTTAAAGATACACAATATTATTGACACAAATTTTGCTCTTCGCTCTTTCTACCCGACTGGATAGCGACTACGACTGGATAGATGTGGTAGAGCCACGCTGTAGACATGACTATGAACAGACCGGATTGTTACCTGACTCACAATCTGTCACAAATCGATGTGACGTAGCAGCTTGCTGTTGCGGTGCGTTCGGTGTGTGAGATATCCGCAGGCCCAATTCCCCCACTATTCTTCCCATTTCTTTAATTATTTCCTGATTGGCAACCCATCCATGATTCCTCAGGTATTGAGGATTTTCATGGCCGGTAGAGCTCACTTACCATCAGGTGACCCACTTGCTCGTAACCCGACTAACGTAAACCGTAATAGCATAGTAACACACAATAGTAGCTAATAGTAGCTAGTAGTAAACATAGTAGCTTGTTCGTTCGAGTCGCGTTCCGAGGTCAACCAGTGTACATCCAGTAAATTCAGGCGGGCATAATAGGGTAGTTTCCTGTGTTGAATTTTACACATTATTATAAGCAACAGAAAATAATACGAAAAAGAAACCATAAGTATTGTAAAAACACAATCAAAATTGGTTCAAAAATGAGCCCGCAATTATAATTTCAAACATTGGTATGAGCAAAAGTGGACGCGTAGTGAACATCTAACATGAATAGCACATCTCACTATCTCGCTCGGACGCGTGCATCCTAATGATAATTTTGCACGTTGACGTCAAAGTTTGCTTTGTCTGTCATTTCACAAGTACCCCTTGCATCATATTTGAATGGTTTCTAAGATATTTATTTTTGAATGGATTGATAAAATTGTTTCTAAAATAGATTTTGGGTAACATAACATATTGATTTATATGATTTAAAAAAATAAGTCAACTACCCTATTCTGCCAACCATCGAGAGACGCAATGCCTCTCGACAGTCGCCATTGTATTTGGGCTGCGCTGTATTTACAAAATATTAGCGTTAGCTACTAGTAGGTACCACGGCTTAGCCTATTTTTCCGTCAAGCAGCAGTGTGTGTACACAACAGTGCTTGTGTTCCGGTTCGAAGGACAATGAAACCAGTGAAACTACTGGTCATTATGAGACTCAACATTTTGTCTCGGGATCTTGCGCTGTATTTGTAATCAAAGTTGCGGGTGGAGTTGCGTGTTACTATCAGACGGGTATCCTGCTCGTGAAGTTATTCAAGCGAAAAAAGATCATATAGATTGCGACAAAAATCGCAGCGATTTAAATACTCCGGTGTGTTACCGTTAACAGTACCCGATCACTCAAAATCCGTTGCGACGATAAAAAACTGCGAAGCCTTTATTGTTTTGTTTGTGTTCTTTCAATCACGGGGATGGGATTCATTTGAAAGTTTGTTTTCCATGAAAACGTGTGGTTGTATGATGTTTTACCATAAAGAAAGGAAATAAAGATTCTCTTTGTTTTTCTAAACACAAATTAATGTGATTACCAGTTTTTTTTTGTTTGCTTGAATGACGAAACGAGCTGGTCACTCGCCTGATGGTAAGCGTGCCTACTTATACTCGTAAACAGTAACAAAACCACACAGAACTTTGAATTACAAAGCATAGCACTGGACTGCGCCGAGACATAAGTTGTCAAATCTCATAATGCCCCGTAATTTCACTGGCTTCAATGTGATTGCTTAATCTGGGAATTTAACTGAGGACTTCACGGTCCTCGGCGTTAGTCGGCTGTTACTAAGCCAATGGAGCGATCGACGAACTATTGCCTAAGTTGCTAAATATAGATAGTGTTTGGTTCGAGAATTATCTCACGTGCATAGATCATTGCACACGAAACAGATCGCTTATGTTATAGATACATAGAATCTATTCAGCCACATTCAGCCACCGTGGCGCAGTGGACGTGTAGCCGGCTGTGAACTGAGAGGCCGCGGGTTCGTTTCCGCATCGAGACGAATGATTCTATGTTCCACAAACATATGCTTCGTGTCTGGGTGTTGTGGGATCGCAAGTCCTTTGTAGTTCCTGATACCCACAATACAGGTTCACCTAGTGTGGGGTCAGGACTATGTGTGTGACTGTAGAGTGTGTTCATTTATTTATTTAACTAGGGGCTTTGCCCATGTTTTTCCACAAAACATAAAATAAAAAGAAAACTTAAAGTCCGACGAATGAGACATATGTTACTTTCTTCCCCACATTATTCTACATCGATTGGTATCGGTCTCGACCCCATACCCCCAGCGGTTTCGGAGGAGATAGCGTGACAAGCTTACGGCAGTTACTTTTTTTTAGAAAAGTGAGATTACTTATACTTTATGATCTCTGCTACTACTATCTGTGGCATAATAGCGCCTAAACGAATGGACTGATTGGAGTAACATTTTGTTATTTTTTAAGTCCTTTTAGGAGTTTTAGTTTAACTTCCATTTTATACATGATACTATTATGGTTATTTTTTCTCACTTATCCTCTGATGCAGTTTATTTAACTGGTACAATGTTTATATAACCTTTAATATTAACTACTTATTGAATAATAATTATAAATAAATAAATAAATACACCCAACAGTCACACACATAGTCCTGACCCCACACTAGGTAAACCTGTGTCGTGGGTATCAGGAACTACGAGGGACTTGCGGTCCCACAACACCCAGACCCGAGACCAATATTTGTGGTTCACACAAACATTTGTCTCAGTGTGGGAATCGAACCCACGGCCTCTCGATTCGCAGCCGGCTACTATTATATAGTTAGAATACCTAATACATACCTATAACGGTAGCGGTAACGGTAGGTAACGGTTTGGGTGTGCCCCTGGCATTGACCACTTACCATCAGGCGGGTCGCTAGCTCGTCTGCCTATGAGGGCAGTAAAAAAAATATGCGGGACAGTCTGGGGACTGCCGATAGAAGCGAAAACTAAGTAACTTGTGAATTGTATCGTCGTAAATTATTCGCTTATAATCTTATATATAATGTATACTAATAACGCACGGAGGTATACACAGTATACATATAGCTCATGGAAAGCGTGCGGTGACGATGACGCGAGTTCCATGATTTTTGTTCACCCAAAAAGTGCTCAACGCGCCTAAAGAAGTTTTCAGTTCAAAAAGTAAAACAAGTGTGTATCTACATTATAAGGCAAGTCAGGAAAACCTCATTATATTTCGATACTACGATACAATGATATACGCATAAAGCGGCTTAAAACTAACTAAACCATATTCCCGAGAAATTGCGAAATGTGTGCCCAAATTGTGACGCAGTCGCCGAGCTGACGTCATAATTCCAATACAATTAGTTCAGTTGACTGGAACCTATTGGCAGCATGCGATAGTGGCTTCCGACTTTAAACGACAGATTATCGTGCCTTTCATTCCGTGATTATAGATCGGTGCGGAGAAATTTCAGATAGGCAATACAAAAGACACATTTACTAGGTGGTCGCTTAGGTCGTCTGGGACCACGACCGCTTTGTATATTTCTGCCGTCAAGCAACAGTGTGCACTGTTGTGTTTTAGTTTAAAGGATATTGAAGCCAGTGAAATTACAAGGAATTATGAGATTTAACACATTATGTCTCGAGGTGACGAGCTCAGTCAAACGCCATGCAGTGCTTTACCTCCTTTTTTGATAAAGCCATTTTTCGAGATAAAACCTTCTTTCATGGTTGGTTAAAAAGAGTAACAAAGACAGAGGAACTTGTTCAAACGTGTTTGCGAAGGGGGCAAATCTCCCATAGTAATTTCGCCGACGTGGATCTCAACTTAGATACAGAACACCTTAAGTGCAAAACTTTCATTGTTTCGAACGTAAAGGGAACTGTTTTATGTATTATATCTGAGTTTACCATAATTTTGGATAATTTTGGGATAGTCTCTTGGTATTCGTGTACAATAATGGGTAAGATTATGATTATACACAATAACGATACTTCTTAGATGACTTTCTTCAAGCGAATACAAGGTCGATCAAAACTCTTGGTCATTATTTATCATTTAAATTCACTTATTTCACTGTTTCCGTACACTTTTCATCAACGTTAATGTTCATTGCAGAAATCCACACCGATTTATAACAAACACAACTCTTAAGTAGTTTAATAATAATAATATCTTTATTCAAGTAACTACAGACTCAATTTGTTAGTATTTGTTAGTAGTACATGTACACTAGTCATGGTGTATTCACACCGGCCTTATCGGCACTCCCATTGTCACGGCGCTTGAAAACAAAGAATCAGAAGAAAAGTTAATTAATTCCTAATTAATTAAAATAAGGCTTACCCAGTGATAGCTCAGCGGGGAGCGGTATGGATTGTCGAGACAAAAGTCGCAAGTTCGAAACCAGCCCCAAGTGCATACACCTCTGACTTTTCTAAGTTATGTGTGTATAAATTGTTAATTATCACGTGATGTGAAGGAAACATCGTGAGGAAACCTGTATATCTGAGAAGTTCTTCATAAGAATTTCGAAGGTATGTGAAGTCTGCCAACCCGCATTAGGACAGCGTGATGGACTAAGGCCTAACCCGTCTCATTCAGTAGAGGAGGCCCGTGCCCAGCAGTGGGACGTATATAATACGGGGCTATTATTATTATAAGAGCTTACCCGCACTGTCAGAATTCCCAGCAAAACTCCCCTTGTCCGTTCTAAGTCTCGAAGTATGGCCACCCTATATAACGGATACCCCAATTTATATTTATCCTAGCAAATTGATAGGTGAATGAATCCTAACAAAGAACTTTTTATATAATGAGGGTAGTTGGTAATATAATATGGACAGCGCTATGAAAACTAATGTTAATGACGTGTAAAGGATAAATTGGCGCGAATAGAGATTCCCTTTTAAAATATATTTGTTGTGAAGCCTTTGATCAAAAATTAATGATTGATTTAGTACCCCGGTCGGATAAAATTAATATTGGGTTTTCACGAAATGAATGTGGAATTGTGCTCAGCATGGTGATAGGCTTGCCTTCTATCACATCATGGGACGGAAATAAAATAAAAATAAATAAAATATGTATTTCCAACTCCTCCTTAACTTCCTATTTGATTAATTTCGTTGCGAGACAAAGACAATTTAGCATTTCCTGAGACACGCCGAGCTTCACTGCTCGGTGTGAACAAAAATGCGTGCCACTGTCGATCCCGGTGCACAGGAGTTACAGTGGCGGGATAGTTTCGTCGGACGGAAATAAGCTCGGCGAAATGTGGGTGTACTAGTAACACCTCTGTCTACCAACTCGAGAATTACGAACGTGATTGCGTATGTATATATGTTTGTCCGGACAGTTTGAAAAATACCCTCTGTAATGCTGTAACCACAGACATGGGGCGGACGCTCAAGCAGCTTTCAATAGTTGCCGCTTATTGTTTATTTGTAGTGGCTTTCAATAATTTCTGTACTTTTGCAGACCAATCGCGTCGTGTACACGAGTACTCTGTCCTAATTTTCTGTGCCCGATATTAATTCGATCCATGATTATCTCTATATGTTATTTCTCAAATGTGTTTTTCACCCCGCCGCCGAGTAGTCAGTGGAGGGGACCTTCTCTCCCATTGTCACCGTCGTATATCGTAATTTGGTCATGGAGGTCTGTGGTTATGTCTCCGAGCGGGTTACGCCTAGGCTTACCCAGGTACAGGAGTACTGCCTGGGTGGACCATTTATTTCCCCCATACTAGTGGGAATTTTATGGAATTCTGTAACCCTAAAATTTTATTTACGAAGTTGCCTGGTCCGGTGCCCGACTCCGGGTCCGAACAGGCGGAGGTTGGAGGGCGCAAGCACGTAGATGGTAAAGTTGTGGTGGAAGAGCTGGGGGCGATTCCCGTATGTAATGTGAACGCGGATTTGTCAGTGACAAACCCGGTTGTCATTCTAGAGACCGGACAGGCGGAGGTCGGAGGGCGCAAGCCTGAAGACACTGACGTAGTGGTGAAGGATGTGGGTGTTATGCTCACAGAAGTTGTAACAGCGGAGTGGCCTGTGCCAAACTCGGTTCTCATTTCTGAGCCGGGGCATAGTCGTGCATCTTCGTGTACAAAAAGGAGTCGCTTGTGGCGTGAGTGATACGTACTCTGTTCGCTCCAGGTCCGTACATTCTAGTGAATCAGAGTGCGATGTAGACGCCAAAAGCACTCGTCCATCGCCTCGACGAAGGGGTCGCCCGCGGAAAGAGCAACAGGAACTTAATGCTCAAAGAAGTGAGGCTGCCTGACAAAAGTCGGAAGAGGAGACGGCAGTAAAATTCCATTCCTTCTTGAAACCACCGCCTCCTCCAAGGGATATACCTATGAAGGAGATTGAGGAGAATAGGGTCGTCGTCCTCGAAGATCTAATCCTTTAGATCTAATAATATCTGCCCGCACAGGAGTGGTATTAAGATGGTGTCTGCAAAGTCTGGAAATCTGAAGGGGACTTACCAGAAATCTCTGAACCGGGTAGTAAATACAATCCAGAAATTTGCGACTCAACCCGAATTCTTTGTGTTGGTTCACCTCCAAGAGGATGCTAATAAGTGGAAAGAGATGTGTGCTCGTCTCTAGGCAGATAAGAATAAACAAGCGGAGGAAATCCCTTCGCCGCCGCCTCGATCAATTAGAGGCCGATAAGAGCGCACATCAAACGGTGGAGACGGCGAAGCAGATCGAAGCTCGTTTAACGGCGCGGTTCGAGTCGGCGCTCATGGGACCCTCCCAGAGACACCGTTGGCCCATGATGTAAGGGGTAGTCAAGACGAACCATCCAAATTGCAGCCATCTGCGGCAGTTTCCTCACATTCTGTGGGAGGCAAAGGCAAGGGAAAAGGAAAGGGTAAAAGCAAAGGGAGCTTCTCTACCAGCCCCTGCCGTCGTCGCCCCAACCACTGTCGGACCTATAAGTGCCCCACCGCCCGCTGTAGCTGGGCCCTCAACGGCGCCTACGCCAGCTATCGCTGGGCCGTCGCAGCCACACCCAGAGAAGAAAACTGGTAATATCAAGAAATCTGCCCCAGTTTCTAGCGCAGTTGTGCTGCTAAGCCCACCAAGGGCAGTAAAAAGAAGAAATTTCCTCAGGCTACGCCTCGAGAGTCTCACCCACTGCCGCCAGCCCCTGTGTACATGGACACGCCGTGGAATGTTGTGGTGGGCAAGAAAAAGATAGCCAAATCCAGTGTGGCACCGGCTGCAAACTTGCAGCAACAGCCACGTAGAGTCGAGCCGAAGCTTCGCCCTCCGCGTGCTGCGGCGGTCATAATATCATTGACGCCGGCGGCAGTGGCGAAAGGACTAACTTACGCCCAAGACCTAACAGAGGCCCAGAGTCGGGTTAATCTTAACGGCCTGAACATTCAAAGACTGAAACCAAAATTTGCGGCCACGGATGCCCCGATGAATGAGGTGCCCGGGGCCAACAGTGAGGAAAGGGCCAACTCCCTCGCCGTAAGGTTACAGGAGTGTTTTGAGGAGTCGGAAGACATTCGTTTCTCCCGGCCCACCAAGTTTGCGGAGCTGCGATTGTCGGGGCTGGACTACACGGCCACCCCCGAAACAGTCACAACGGCTCTCTCTGAGGCCGGTGAGTGCAGAGACACCTTTAATTATAGTATGAGCTTTTCATAAGGAACCATTACGTTGTAGATTTACAATGTTCCGTTCCTCGTGTGAGAATATAAAAGTAATATTTAAACAACAGTTGTTACCTCATAAACAATATTTATAACTCGTTTAACGTACTTTCAATGAGTTACCGACCGTATGGACTATCGAGATACTTTTTTAAGGCTATTTTTATAGCACAAGCTCAGTGAACGATCAACTGGGCCACCTGATGGTAAGTGATCTTCACCGCTCATGAAAATCTACAATACCAGAGGATCATGTATCACGTACCGACTCTAAAGCGACCTATACAAAATGTTATTTTTGACTATTCAGTGTTATTTTTTGAAGTCGGTTTTTAAACTTTGTTAATTATTTTATTTATTAATTTTTTGTGGTAGTTATGGCATGTAAATTTCAATACAATTATACAATCGCGACGACACTGTTTTCCATTGAAGAGTTTAAATTTTTAACTCGGTAATCCGTCATCTATTCAGAACCTGAAAATAATGCAAAGAAAATAGTGCTTTACGGCCTCGTGGAAATTCAAAGAGAATCAGAATACGATCTATATAATAGAATTATTGGCATATTTCGAGATACCATGAATCTAGACCTGCTAGGCTGCATAGAAGATATCAACAGGATCGGGAAATATAATAATAATAACAGACCATTGGTTATAGAAATTATAAGCAAGAGAATGACAAGACACATTGTAGAAAACCGTCAGTACCTACGTGGAACTAAATTATACGTCTCAGAATTCTTAGACGAAAAAGCTAGAAAGGAAAGAAGAGCAATGCGAGAAAAAATGCTCATAGCCCGGAGACAGGGTCATTACGCTGTAATTCGCAATAACCAACTGTTTATTGAAGGAGAACCCATTATTATAGAAGATAAAACCAAAGTATATGCACCATCAACGCCAAATGATGAACAGAACAATAGTATAAATTTAAATAGCAAAAGCCAAAAAGATTTTAATAACATGACTTTTCGAGAATAATAAATCATGTAGCGATACCCCTACCAACCAATTTAAAGTACTTTTTCAAAACTTTCAAAGCATATACAACAAACAACACATACTGGAAACATTTGTTTATGATGATCCATCGTACAATGCTGTATGTATAACCGAAACTTGGCTTTCGTCAGAAAAATTAAGTATGATAAAAATTGGTGGATATAAAATTGCAGCATCTTTCTGCCGCAAACATCGTGGAGGCGGTGGTGTGTGTATCCTGCTGGAGGAATCCATGGAGTGCATAGAAAGAACCGATATCGCAAAATTATCTATAGAATACATTTTGGAAACTTGTTCTGTTGAATTTTCTAAACTAAATATTTTATTAATAGTTATGTATTGGAATAGAAGAGAGGAAGATACATTTTACAGCCAACTAAAAATAATACTAGACTACGTAAATAAGAAATATTGTACATTAAATATAATTATAGGAGGTGATTTTAATATAAACATTTTAAACAATAATTTAAAAACAAACATCTTCTTAGACCTCATGTCAGAATATAAATTTATGCAACACATAAAACATCCTACACATATTACACAAACCACATCGACATGTTTAGACCTCATTTTTACAAACTTCAATACTAGGGACTTGCATACTTCTGTAGAAGAACTAGGTTTTTCAGATCATAGTAGCACAATTTTAACTTACAAATTACCACAAAAAACAGAACAAAAAACTTGGTATATTAGGAAACGACCTTACAATAAAACTAACGCGAACAAATTTAAAACTACTCTTAAATTAATAAATTGGGATGATATTTTAAAAAACCATTATGATATAAATAAAAATTATGAAATATTTAATAACCTTTTGCTAAAAATATTAGATAATACTATACCAAAACGTAAAATTAAACTTAAAACTCAATATAAAAAATATTGGTTAACTAAAGGTATAAAAATCTCATGTAAAAATAAACGATTATTAAAAATCCTTACTATCAAAACAAATAATCCAATAATTAAAAAATATTATAAGTCATATGAAAAAATATTAAAACAATCGGTAATTTGGGCAAAAAAGCTACAATATATTAATAAGATTAAAATGTCTACTAATAAGGTGAAAGCAATGTGGAGTATAATAAATGAACGTACTAATAAAAAAATATCTTCAAATAAACAAAACATCCAATTAAAAATAAATAATGTAACAATTTCGGACCCGCATCAAGTTGTTAACAACTTTAACACATTTTTTGCATCCATAGGTGAAGATGTCAGTCAATCGAGTAAGCCGCGAGGTTTACCTGTTCTCCATCCAACAAAAAATTCTTTTTTTCTCAGTCCCGTAAACTATTATGAAGTACATAAAATTATTAAAAACTTAAAAAATAAAAAAAGTTATGGAGTAGACGAATTACCACCTTCTTTGATTAAAGAATGCGCCGATGAGCTAGCCCTACCGTTTTCCACACTAATAAATCAATCATTTTTGAATGGGGTTTTCCCTGATCTCCTAAAAAAAGCCGTGATAAAACCAATGTTCAAGAAAAATTCAAAATCTGACCCAAACAACTATCGCCCAATCGCCCTCCTGCCCACTGCTTAAAAAATCTTTGAAATAGCCATGTGTGATCGAGTTTATAAGTTCTGTGAAAAATATAAAATTTTTGACGAATGTCAAAATGGATTTCGTAAAGGACGTTCCACCACACTAGCAGTGTATAAATATAACCAAGAAATTATAAATATAGTCACCAGTAAAAAATATGCCATAGGAATACTCTTAGATATGACGAAGGCATATGACAAAGTACAATTTAACATCTTACTTGATAAGCTTTACGGAATAGGAATACGAGGCATTGCGCATAAATGGTTTTCTTCATATTTAAAAAATAGAGAACAATTTGTAGAAATGGAAAATTTAAACTATGGTAAAAAAGAAATTATTAAGATAAGATCAGAAGGATTATTAATAAATTCATCCATTCCTCAAGGTAGCGTGATGGGCTGTCTTCTCTTTCTTATTTACATAAACGATCTACCAAAAATAACAACAGAGCCCTGTGTATTATTTGCAGATGATATCTCATTACTAACATCTTGCCAAAATTCTACAAATTTAAACAAACACCTCCACATAGTATTTAATAATATAATAAAATGGATGAATGCCCATAATCTCGAAATCAATTTCAATAAAACAAAATTAATTACTTTTCACCCTTATCAAAAAAAACCCCTTAAAGTTAATTTCCAAATTAATAACACAAAAATTGAATCCGTTAATAATTTTACATTGCTAGGTTTGACTATAGACACACATACAAACTGGAAAGCACATGTCCAAAATATTCGATCCAAAATATCTAAATTTACCTACGCCTTACGTGAAGTTACAAAAACCACGAACCTGCAAACTGCACTCACTACCTACTATGCCTATGCTTATGCATGGTTTAGCTATGGCATTATTTTATGGGGAAACAGTACACACGCACCTACCCTTTTTACCCTACAAAAGAAATTAATTCGAATACTTGCTAATATACAACAGGCTGTCAGCTGCAAACCTTTCTTTAAAAAATACCGTGTACTTACCTTGTCATGTATATACATACTAGAAATATGCAAATTTACTCGAAAACATCCTACCTGTTTCATAAAACGTGATGACAAATACCCAGATCGCCCTGTAAGACACAAAAACATGCTAATGCTCCCTACTTCTCGAACATCATTACACTCATCTAGCCCCCTTGTTATGGCCATCAAAATATATAACAATTTACCAAAATCTATACTAAATGAAGGAACAAACAAAGTATTTATAAGCAAATTAAAAACATTCCTCATTGAGAAAGCCTATTATACAATAAACGAATACATGTATGATAAGGATAAAAATAAAATAATAAAAATATAAATAATAATAATAATTTGATATTATGACAATTTTATTATAAATAATGAGTTATCGTCCTCTCTCCTACATTCTTGCTGTGCCCAATTGGGTCCACAATAGTTACAAACTGTTATACCTACCACCTATGTTAATTGTGGATTGCAGAATAAAATAAATTGAATAAATTGAATTGAATCTCATGCGTGCGTGTGCGTGTGTGATGTGTGTGGGTGCATTTGTCTATGGCATCATAGTGCTTAAAGGAATGGACCAATTTGAATGCCAGTTTGTTTGTTTCAAAGCTGGTTTCAACGAGATTTTAATCTGTTCAGTCATTTAAAAGGTACAGACGATTTTCTAATTGACGGACGTTTTTAACGGTTAGGCTATTTAGAAAATCGATTCAATAGCCCTACACATCCATCGTCAGATTAACACCCATCATAATCACATTATTCGCTTGTACACTGTATTAAGCTTAATTTAGTTTTACAGCCTATCAAGTTGTACTAAATGAAGTGTTGTCCCCACTAATATTAATAAAATGTTGCCTTATTGTACCCACGCACGCTATGCGTGACGTCTAACTATTAAATTTCAAAACATGGCATATGACGGTAGTTTTAAATTAATAAAGTGCTTGGTAATTTATAGTCATTTTTATAGTTAAGGTCACATAATGTGGTTAGGCCAAAGACTTTAATGTATACTACTAAACAGGCTGTCTATTACATAGAAAGTGCGCACTAAGTTACGGTCAATTGACCGCAACTCATTTAGTAGACAGCGAGCAAGCGACAGGAACGGTTGTTGTCATTTGAGGCTATTCGAACGTTGAATTCGACAAAATAACAAGAATTTGTTCATTGTGACCCTTAAAACGTTGCCAATAATTACGTGCATATATTTTAAGGTCAGGAACCTTAATATATCTTTATTATATCTATATTTTCTTCGAAAATAGTATTTATTGTGAACGAAAACTAATACAAACCAAACAGTCAACTTACTGTTACCATCTCGCTTACTCATAACTTGAATTAGTTTAGAGCGAGCAGCGCTTCCGAAGCGTTAATGTAGAATAGTAAAATACAACAAAAACGGATACGCCAAAGTGGGAATAGGTACTTACTTATTTAAAGTGAATTTTAGTCGGTGAAAGGTAAATGTGATGTTTGTGTTTCAGATATTGGATGGAAATAGTACATTTACGAAATGCTGAATTGCATACTATGGTATTGTAAAAAATATTCTCAAAGAACGAAGAAGTCTTCTGAGGGCATAAAAATAAAATAAAAAATATATTTTTTATTTACTTCTTGTTTCGTTACATAAATTCAACACACATGTTAAACATAATGTATAATTATTGAAATTCACTTACAAAAAAAAACATCGTATAGGTAGTTACTCTCAGAGACAAACCGGGCAAAAATCATTTTAACGTCACTTCTTCGTAAGCGTCTAATCCGCTCTCCCGCTTGAAAAACTCGCGCGTTAGGTGACGCGATTTTACTTCTAAACAGCCCGTCTAGTTATACATTAAAGTCTTTGGGTTAGGCCGGTAATTGTATTTTTAACCAACTTCATAAAACGAAGAGGTTATCAAATTCAGCGTTTTATTTTTATGCTTTTTGTGGACCAATATTGTTGAAAAAAATCACTCCCTATTGAACGACTAGACTACATCGTAGCTAGACTACATAGGTACTATTAAAAACTGACTTCAAAGATAACATTAATTATAAAGTTCTTTTTAGAATCCAATTTCAATTGACTAGTGGCACCAGCACCGAGTCCAAACAGACTTCTAGAATAAATATTATTTATTTATTCCAATAGGACTGTATGAATACCACTTATATTATTCGATAGGTACAATACACAAATTATTGTAATAATAATAGATTCATCCATCATTCTCGCAAAACCTCAAGCATTGTAATATAATTCTTTGAAGTCTTTTTATGCCCAAATCAATTAAGTTTTATAGTCCGTTACAAAGTTCTACAATGTACCAAACAGAATACGTTGCAGTGTTAACTTTTTATTTGGAATAAAGAGAATGTTTAGTTTTGCCAACTCTGGCTGTTCAGCGTGAAGTAAAAGGAAATGCGTTTTCTAGGTGGAAAAGCCCTGCAATTCCGTTTGTACTGAACTTTTTACAATACTGTTTGTTTGATATTACTTCGGAGGATTTAGTGTTCAAGATTTACTAGATCTGTAGTTAGAGATAATTTTTAATGCACTTATTTAATTTATGAGGCATGCCTTTTAAGTTTTGTCGTTTGAAGAAAAAAACACAACTAGAACCTTATAGTACTTTTTATTGTTTTTCAAAGTATTCACCACGTAGCTTAATATACTTTTCCATTCGCTCAAACCAGTTATTATAACATTTATTCCACTCTAAAGTGGGGGTGTTCAAAATGGCTGACTTGAAAGCGTCGACTGCTTCTTCACCGGACTGGAACCTTTGACCACGAAAACTTTTCTTAATTTTAGGAAAAGTAAAGAAATCGTTAGGGCTTAGGTCAGGACTATATCGAGAGTGGTCAAGAATTTCTACTTTTTCCTGCTTCAAATACTCAATCGTTTGACGAGCGCTGTGTGAGCTTGCGTTGTCGTGGTGCAGGTTGATGCGTCGCTTTGAGTTAGATTTTTGAAGTTCGGCGATGACTTGTAGTAAACAAACTGTGGTATACCACTCTGCGTTAACCGTTCTATGATCTTCAAGTGCAGTAGTCGCAACATGGCCAGTTTTTCCAACGATCGTGGCAACCATCTTCTTTGAAGTGCTTCGAGAACGAACAACTTTAGCCGGCTTTGGCTCGTCTTGAAAGACCCAGATTGTAGATTGTTGTTTGGAATCAGGATCGTAGGCATAGATCCAAGATTCGTCACCACTGATGATGTCGTAGACATGATGACTCTCCTCGGTTGAACCTTTGCAGAGTTTTCTTACACCATCTGACGCAGGCCGCCTTGTGATTGTCGGAAAGCAGATGCGGTATCCAACGACAAACTAGCTTTCTCACACCAATCGCTTTATGCAAGATCTTCTGAATGGTTGTCCCTGAGATGCCTAATAGAGCCTCTATCTCACGATACGTCACATGACGATCTTCGAGAATTAGTTGTCTCACAGCAATGATGTTATCTTCAGTGAAGGCAGATTTTGGGCGTCCTTCGCGAGATTTGTTACTAACACTAGTATGTCCACGCTGGAATACTAAATACCAGCGTTCGACAGTCCGCAGACATGGGGCTTCATCACTGAACACAGATGGTAGATCTTCAAAACACTGAAGCCGTGTCAGGCCTCTTCTAAAGTTGTAGAAAATTATTGCATGAACATTTTCCTTAGAAAGATTCATTTTCGTACGTAACCTGACTGATTCCAATCGACGCTGTGACTACACAATAGCATTAATCCTAATACTTTCAACTGTTTTGAGATTCAAAATCTAAACACATTCGAATATAGAACAGTCCCAAATTCAACTGCCGGGAAATATGGACACGACAGAATTTAAAAGGCATGCCTAGTAACAACATCTGGAATAAACCAGCTTCCAATAAAATAAGAATAGAAAAACTTCAACAAAGAACACTCAAGTCAAAAATAGCAATATGTATAGGTCTGTGACTACTGAGCTAAAGCGGCGCCAACACAGGCTTGAGTTCTTTTAGTAAAAAAAAAAAAAATGCTAGAAATAAATATAATCCATTTTGAGTTTTTGTTTTCTACCTATAAATGGACATTTAAAAAAATTACATTACAATAGCAACGAATCAAAATTGTTTATTTTTATTTCTAGTTTTGTTGGACTAGGATTTATTTTTGTTAAATAGTTTTTATTTCACATTTTATTTTTAGTGAAAGAATTATCAAAATCGGTGCATAAAATAAATGAAGAAGTTTCCATCTCTCATCTTAGTTTTAACTCCTTTAGGGTTGACATTTCTTCTCAATAATAAATAGGTCCAACTTTGAGCTTTACTTTATCGAATGAAGAAGAATCATCTAAATCGGTTTACATTTGGCGTAGTTACGCGTAGTTGTACATATTGAGAACCTCCTCCGTTTTTTTCGTCGGTTGAGAATGAACTCACAGCTGTCAAGTTTAAACAATATCGATTTTAAAAATATTGCACCAAGGACAATAATTCTCGGAAATAATCCAATAAAGTGCAGAACAATAGTTACTCAGGCTTGGGCCAATAAATCACAATATAACTGCTTTGCTGGGAGTTCTCTGAGGTGTCTACAAAGCGGGTCTGAAGCACCCGTACGGGACGGGAGGTTTGTGAGCTAGTTGGCGGACTGATTTAAGAGTTACAAAGAAACAACATGAAGTAGTACTTTGCTGCTGCATTTCGTACGCTGAGTGAGATTTCCGGTGGCCAAACTCCCCGCTCATAATCTTTATTCTGCCCCTTCTTAAGGTCGGTAATGTATTTATTTTTCGTCCCGAATTGTGTGTGTTCATGGTTGGAAGAGTATACTTATATACACAGACAATCAAGTGTCTCACTGGCTAGTTTATGGCTACATTATGATTTGCTTTGTAGTGTTTACGGCCGGCCGCCTGCCTGACGTCAACCTCTCTGGGGAGAGCTCTAGATCTTTTAGCTCTGGGTATTGTGGGACAAAAAGTCCCTTATAGTTCCTGATTTGACAAGACAAACACAAATATTCATTCTGCTCCGTTAAAGATCCTGTAACGTCCTGTATCAGAGATTTAATCCAATTCGCCAGGGATGCTGTTGAAGATGATCAAAAGTATTTTCATTGTTCAGTCTCGTAATGCCTAGTAATTTCACTTAACATTAACATCTTGGGGTGACTAGTCTTGTGCAGTACCATGCAGTACTTTACTATTCTCTTGTTCTAGTTGATAATGCCTATGAACAATCGTGACGCTTACCATCAGGCGAGAGATCTGCTCATGTCGATATACAGGCGAATTAAAATGGTCTCATAATGCCTAGTATTTTCAATGGTTGCAGCATCCTTCAATCCGGAAAATAACAGTGTTTACACACTGCTATTAGCGAAAGGAATAGGTAATTCGGTGGTACCTTGGACCTACCCAGACCTCACATATGAGGAATCTAACACCTTGTAAATTTATTTCGTATTATGGAAGAATATATGCTATTCAAACTATCCTACAGTGTGTCACGAAATAGTACATACTTGAGGGAATATCTTGATTTTTCAACATACATCTGCGTGTGATCCACAGCATTACCGGTCGGCGAGCAATGAAAGCGTTTACTTCTCTGTCGGAGGATGCATTTGCGCATTTCCTTCATTCGCTTTGTCTAAGAAAATTTTAGCAATTTTTATGGAACTTGAGATATTTTAAGTTTGAAAGAGCATTTGTGTTTTTTTATAGCATAGGCCGACACACGAGCAAGTGGGTCACCTGATGGTAAGTGTTCTCTACCGCCCATGTATGCCCACAATACCAAACAAATTATGGGTGCGTAAGCGACCTTAAAGGAAAGAGATAATTAAGGGATTGGGAAGGGGACGGGGTTTGGGCCTCCGGACATCTGGTGGTCTCGCTCACCGTACGAAACGCAGCAGCAAGCTGCTACTTTACGCCGGTTTTCTGTGAAACAGTGGTAACGACCCGGACGAGGCGTCCCATTCGTGCTCAACTGTAGTTGGAATATCTAAGATTCTGTACTTAGAATATCGGTTTTTGGATCTAAACAGAACCCTCTAAAATACATACTCACGCCTGTTTCCCATAGGGATAGGCAGAGACAACGGATTTCACTTACTACGATCCTTGCATACCTCTTTGTCCTCCTTCACTCTCATAATTTTTTTTATACATGCACGTCGGTTTAGGGTTCTCCTGACCTGGCCTTTCTGGAGAATATCTCCAACCCTCTAACGCGTAACAATATTATTATTTGCCAGATATAAACAAACTACTGGCTGACTGCCTCGGTTGTAATGCGTACGCGTTACGATTGAGGCTAACGCTGAGGTCTCGGGTTTGATCTCCGGGTCGGGTAAAGTAGTATTGGGTTTTTCTATAACGAAATGCTCAGTACTAGTATCAGCCCGGAGTCTGGATTTTGTGCCCGGTATGGCGATAGGCTCGCCCCCTATCACATCGTGGGACGGAGATACACTCGGCGAAATGTGGGTGTACTACTGGTTACCCCTCTGCCTACCCCTTCGGGGATTACAGGCGTGAGTGCGTATGCAACAAACTATTGTAGAAATGAACTCCTTATTGTATTTTGTCATTGGTTAGTTTAATGCTTTAATGCTTTGGATAAATCCCGTGTACCATCATGCGACAGGGTCAGAATACATGGAACACACACGTCCTGATATCCATCACGACGCGATGCGAGCATATATATGCACGCTAATCTCGTGGGTATTTTTGCTTTGCTTAAACTGTAACAATTTAGTACGGTAACTTACGCCCGGTTTCTGAAAGGCTGATCAATGTTAAATTAACTAATCAAATCTCATGTCAAGTCGAAATTGAATTGCTAGAAGCGTGATCAAAACTTTTGATTTGACACACATGTTAGCTAACATAACATTCAAATTATTAGGTAAAAATCGTGTGTCAAACGGTATTAAACAGTTTTTTTTTCCACTAAATAACGTTTCAGCAACGCGAATTGATTTGACAGCGATGTCAAATCAAAGTTCTGTTAGTTGAATGTTAATTTGATCAGCCTTTCAGAAACCGGGTGTTAGTGTACGTTACACTAATCGCAAGCTAAAGTTTAAGTTATTGTAACAAGCAGTGGTTCTTGTTATTAACCGACGAAAAACCAGAGGATGTTTTCAATTCTCATACATATTCGGGGGTTAAGGGTCTCCTGACTTACGGATACACTTAGAGCATTATATTATATTATATATATTATATTATATATTCACTAGACAAAGATTTTAATGTATACTAGACGGGCTGTTTAGAAGTAAAATTGCGTCACATAACGTAGGAGTTTGACAGCTCACAGACGGAGAGCGCGAGAGGGGTTTTGGTTGAGAGTAAGCGAGATGGTAATATTGAGTTACGGTCAATTGACCGTAACTTAATGGCGTAATTTCTATGTACTGCTCAGCTTGTCTAGTAGTATAGTTAAGCTTTCACGCCTAAATCACTGAACCGATTTTGATGGATTTTGATGTAGAGATAGATGGGACCCTGGAGACGGTTATAGGCTACGTTTTATTTCGGAAAAGTCTATACACGCGGGCGGAGCCGCGAGCAAAAGCTAGTCCATAATAAATGAGATGAATCATCGGTACTTTACCGAGCTTAAACATAGATGTTTAGTCTCATAATGGTCAATCACTTTACTGTATTCAATGTCTTTTAAATCGGAACACGTCCAATTATGCACACTGCTCCTTAGCAGCAGAAATAGTATGAAGCACGATGGGCTGGCTCGACGAGATAGTTACTTCTGTCTCACACAAAACGACGTGAAATAACTGCTTAATTTTCTGATTCGTCCAGTGAGTGAGATATCCGGGGGTTTAAATCCTCCTCCCCTTCTATCCCTTTCCTTCAAGGTCGGTAACGCGCCCATGATTCTTCTGGTATTATGGGTATCTGGTGGAAGTCAATTACCATCAAATAAACAACCAGAGGGAATCTGGTATACGAAAGTTCTACAAATTAGTTTTCAATCACCATGAAGGGATTTTCTAAGCAGGACAGATCGGAACCCCTTGATCGCTTAAATCATCTTAGGTACCCTAAGTATCCTTAGACCTCCGTCCAAAATATAATGACATGTGAACATTTCCATTTTAAATCATTTGCGGCGTCCGGGTTCGTAGCGGATGCGGCCAAACAGCCGCCCGTGATGGATGGCGTAGCGCGGCTTGCGAAACAAGGGTACGAGCTTAGTGGCAGGAGTGTTGCAATGTATAATAAAAAAAAAATGCCAGTTGTAGAGACTGCCGATAGAAGTGAAAACTTAGAATATTAACCCCCGGTTTCTGAAAGGCTGATCAAATCTACATTCAACTAACAGAACTTTGAGTTGACATCGCTGTCAAATCAATTCGAGTTGCTGAAACGTTATTTAGTGAGAAAAAATATAATATTTGATCTCTCTTTAGTACCGTTTGACATACGATTTTTCATATTAATTTGAAAGTTATGTTAGCTAGCATGTGTTTCAAATCAAAGGTGTTGATCACGCTTCTAGCAACACAATTTCGACTTGACATGAGATTTGACATTTGATTAGTTAATTTAACATTGATCAGCCTTTCGGAAACCGGGCGTTAGTATTAAAATTTGTAGTTTCATAATGTTTGAATTAAAATTATCAACATCAATCTGGTTTTCACATCTATTGACACTCCGAGGTACAATTATATGCCTGTTTATATGGTTTTTTAGTACTCACTATTGTACTGCACAATTATTCTACAATTAAACGATTCTAATAATAATCAAACAAAAACACTATTTTAACAATGCACAGTATATATACATTGAACTTTTCACTAAATCCATTCAATTTCACTTATAAGATTATTATACACAGCACTAATGTTGTACAATACGTCAGCTGTATAGCTACAGATATACTGCTATAAGCATGTCGGTGACGCGAACGCACGAGATCTCACCCATGCAACAAAGTGTCTAACGCGCATAGCACACGGCCGCTGCGCGTCATGAGCATGTCGGTGACGCAAACTCATAAGATTTACCCTTCAATAAACTGCAGAGATACGCTAAATGTTATGTCCTACGTCCTTACCCTTTGAACTAAGGGCTATGAATAAGGCATACGTGGTACCCGGACGTATGTGTGCGACAAAAAGGAGCGGAATTTTACCCTGTTTGAATTTATCGGAATTTATGACAATGTCGGCAATGTTTATGAATGTCGTATATTTTGTATTTTATCGGCTCACGTGACCTTAACCTGTGCCCTTAATATTGTTTTTTTTTATCCTCCTGTAATATCGCGAGGAAACATGCGTGTTTTTAATTCTCCATGAGAATTTTGAAGGTATGTGAAGTCTGCCAACCAGCATTAGAGCAACGTAGTCCCTCTCATTCAGTAGAGGTTACCCGTGCCCAGCATTGTGTCAGAATATAATGTCTATAGAGTGTGATTGCATCTCCAGAATCATGCCGGCATGAATTATGAATTTGGAATTATTTTTAACTGACTTAAAAAAGGAGGAGGTTCTCAAAACGTCGAGTTGAATTTTTGTTTTTTTATGTATGTACCTACATCGAGTTCTCCGCCAGTTATGGTAGGTACAGCTATGGCATGTAAATTTCAATACAATGATGACTCTCGCGACACTCGCGATGACTGTGCTGTTATTCGTTGAGGAGTTTCATTTTTTTACTCCGTACTCCGTCATCAGATTTAATTAAATTTATAAGGGACCACATTGCAGCCAAACTCCATCGAATTAATTGTTTTCCACTGAAATCGATCCGAAATTGGCGTAAAAATCTATATATGTACATACACAACAAAACGCGCCGAATTGAGAAAGTCCTTATTTTTTAAGACAGTCAAAGAAGCTGAAAAGCCAATAGAAATAACAATTTCTATTGGCCTCTCTCGAGTTGGTGCAATTTTATTTAACCGGCAGCGACTCCAAATAGATCTACATACATAAATTCTTTTTTTTTAATTTTAAGTTTTTTTCAGTGATATTTTTTATAATATTAGCTGTTTTAAGTTATACCATCTGTAACGAAGTAGAACAATTGAAACACAATGTACACGACCTTCTCCATTTGTTTGGGCAGAGTAACACTTTATATTCCGTTTAGCAACCGACTGACTGTCGACAATAATTATTCCACCTTATTTATACCTTTTCACAAATAGTTCACATTAGTAATTATATTTATTATTGAACATGTTAGATCGTTCTAAATAACGTGTATATTATTTATAATTGAATAATTAAATAAGTCAGAGTATCTTATGGATTTAACAGACAATATAACGTCATACAATAATAGTGTGACGTCATAACCGTTGTGTTATTATTTAGTACTGCCAGCACTTATAACACATCCTTGTTTCCGGGGCACTTTTCAGGTTGAAAGCCTTGAACGAATATGATGTCTACCAACTGCAGACGTTTTACCTTCGAAACTTATGGAGAGCACCCAGGTATGCAAGTTTCCTAACAATCATTTTAAAGTCTCAAAAAGTTGAAAAATGGAAAGGTCTTTACCCACCTTAATAACATCTTAAAAGATTAACCGATTGCGCTCGTAAAAATGTATAACTACGGGTGTTATAAGCTTAATAATAATCTCCATTTTTATTTTAAGTTTTAGAGCGAATAATGAATTTACAGATAAAGTTTGAGGACTTGCTTCATGATGGGTTCTGTACCTTATATTAGCAACCTGACTTCTCTCTGGCACAATTAGATAATGATTTGCTTAAATATACGCCTGTAATCCCCGATAGGGTAGGCAAAGGTGTAACTAGTATACCCACATATCGCCGAGCTTTTTCTGTCCCATGATGTGATAGGGGGCGAGCCTATCGCCACACCGATAGCGTATTAATTTATATGTATAGTAATAATACATATAACAATACGCGTCGAATTGAGAACCTCCCGCGTTTTTTTCGTTGGTTAATTATTTGGCGCCCATCGTCGTCGCTGTCTTAGATCTAGCGGCAACCATCTATTGATGAATGAAGTCATTGGTATAGAGAACTTTGTTCATGTTTGTTGCAGTTAGTTTCAACGACAGGACATTCTCCAATATGTTTGATTAGAAATCTTGAAACTTAACAGGGTTAACTGTAATCATATTAGGGTCACACTCAGAAAAAGTGTACATTTGGTATCTTTTCTTGTCCCACTACTTCATAATTTAATAAATATCTTATTTTATAAATATTATACATTTTTTTCTCCCTTATTGTTAAATTAGTCTATTAATGTGTAGATTTTTATAGTATTTTAACTTTAATTTTTTTTTAAATAGTAAATTTCTTGAGTCCAAATTTGTTTAAAAAATCTTTTCATACATTTTTGTAGTGTCCCAGTGACCATTTTACTTGTTCAAAGATTCATTGTTACGATTATTAATCGCTTTATTTAAGCCGCGTGGAAGTTGGTCGCGTCAAGATTGTTTTTCAACAAAAAATTCAAAAGCTAACAATAAATCTAAACAATTTTTAGTCGGTAGTACTGTAGTTTAACAGTCAATGATTGAAACCACCGGCTTAAAATGTTTAGTATTATCTTTAGCTTTTCAGTTTTGGTCGTTTTTTTAGGTTTATATTTTAGTATTGTGAAAGAATCATCAAAATCTGTGCATAAAAAAGGTGTTTTAATCTCATCCCCGATTTTACCGCTTTGAGTGGAATTTATTTTTTTGAAACTTTAATGGAACTACTACCACTGTAGTAAAACCCATCGAATCATTAGAATCATAAGAATTATTTAAAGTGGTCCACAATTGGCGGAGTTATGCGTGACAATACATTAAAACACATATATGCAGACGAATTGAGAACCTTTTTTTGTGTCGGTTAAAAATACTCTATTTATAATATTTTTAGATGTTACACAAGACATGTTATTTTAAAAATAGAAAACGACGGTTATCAAATCTACAAAAGGTTTATCGAGTCACTTTTATAATGTTACTGCTTTACAGGCCACAACCCCATGTCAGGATTCTCTAGAGACCGCTCTCTATTTAATTATAACTAAGGCCGAACTAGAACCGTATAGTAAGCCGGCAGAGCTACCGCGTAATAAACTCTTGGACTATTGACTGAGCACTGATCACTAAGAACTAGACTACGACCGAGCCTTAGGCACTGACAACTGGCAAATGGCCTTCATTTATGGCGGTGACCTCTTTTATACGATTTGTCCACCCTTCTACCACTGTACCGCACAGTTATTATTCCAATGTACCCAACGTTATTTTCTTAGACACCCTCAATTCACCGATAAAAAAGGAATACCCTAACAATATCATATTAAATATATTGTAGTCTGATTCTGGATGGTGTTACTCCTGTTTGTGGGCAGGCGTGGCGCTTACCATCAGGCGAGATCTTCAGACAATTATAAAAAAAATACCGACATTTCGCAAAACCTTAAATTCCAAATAATTCTGCAACACAACGCGTTAGAAATACCGTTTGACCTATTTCGGGCAATTAGATTGCTTCAGGGTCCAGAAGTTCGCTCGGACTTTGATATACCGACAAGGTCGGGATATTTTTTGTGCCGATCTGTGAATTTCATATTTCCACGAAATGGGTATATTTTGCCAAACTGACATTGACCTATCAATCCGGAAACGGAATTGAATTGGAAGAATAATAATAAAACGTTGATTTAACTAGATTTGTTTTTTTTTTTGATTTTGTTTAACATAACTTAGAAATCGACTATAAATATACCGTCAAGCAATAGCATGTAAATTCCAATAGAATAACACAATCGCGACGAGTGTACTGTTGTCCGTTGAGGAGTTTTATTTTTTTTCTCCGTACTCCGTCATCAGATCTTAACTTAACCAAATTTATATGGAACCACATCGCAACTAAACTCTATCGAGTGAAATGTTTTCCTACAAAATAGGTCCACAATAGGCGGAGAAATTGATGCACATACAAAAAAAAGCAAAAGTTTTTGGAAGTCGGTTCACAAGCGGAATAGTCTAATGGGGAGTGGAATGGATGAAGTTTCGGGTTCATTCCCAGCCACACATCTCTGCCTTTTCGAAGTTACGTATGTATTCTTTTTTCTTTCTTTCTACCTGGCGTTATCCCCACCATTACCAGGGTCCGCCTTCCCACTAAGACGCCTCCACTTCGCCCGATCTTTAGCATTCTCTGTAGTAAGACCGTTGGCTCTCATATCTCCCTCTAATACGTCAAGCCAGCGTTTTTTGGTCCGTCCGCGGGATTGTACTCCTGGTACGTTCTGGTACAGGCACTTGCGACCTACGTACTTCTGTGGTTTCCTCAATACGTGACTAAACCACCTTAAGCGACTGACCTGAAGTTTATCAGCCACGTCGCAGACACCCAGTCTGCCGCGGATGTACTCGTTACGTATACGATCTAGTCGTGTAACGTTGCACATCCACCGCAGCATCTTCATTTCCGCAACGTAAATCTCCCTAATATGGTGCTTAAGTGTAGCCCACGTCTCACACCCGTACTAGAGTAAGAGGTCACTGTTAATTATTATCGACCGCTTTAATTAATAAAATAACGGTTAACAAAACTTAGGAACCAACTTCAAAATAAAAACACTGAAAAGTCAAATTAACAAATTCTATCTATTCTATTCTGTTTAGAGTCGGTGCCTGGGTGCCTGTGTCGCTACCGGTATTTGACGTCGTTTAAAAAGGAAAACATCGTAAAGAAACTTGCATACCTTAGAATTATAAATCAGAATTTCATATTTTCATTTCGTTTTTGTTATTACTCGGTTAAAAATTACCGTTTTTAGAGTTCCGTAGCCAAATGGCAAAAATGGAACCCTTATAATTTCGTCATTTCCGTCTGTACTACGTTCGTATGTTATAGCCATTTTACTCGGAGACCCTTAGCACTATGTGGGTGAAATTTGGATGGTAGATACATTACACAAATTAAATTAAGAGAAAAAGAATTGGGGTGGCTTTTCATACGTATAACTGGGGGATGTTTTGATTATAGGTACATGCCTATGTATCATAAAGATGTATGGTATCATCGGATAGGTCCATTAAAATAATACAGAGGTTGCCAAATGACTTTTTGATATTAGTTTGTGATATATGCGCCCCACAATCGTGAAAAAGTCCCTCCCCCCCTCTAACTTTATAAATAAATAATAAATACACCCCACAGTCACACACATAATCCTGACCCCACACTATGGAAACCTGTATCGCGGGTATCAGGAACAACGCGGGACTTGCAGTTCCACAACACCCAGACCCGAGACAAATATTTGTGGATCAGACAAACATTTGTCTAGGTGTGGGAATCGGACCCACGGCCTCACGCTTCGCAACCTTCGCATCTTCTTTTTCCAAGTGCCCTTATCCCACTCGCAGTGGGGTAGGCGCAACATGATTTTTAACATATGTTACATATGTTACAGAAATATTTGGCTGGTAATTATTACGATCGGCCGTCTGCCTGACGTCCGCGTCATCCCCTCGAACCCAAGTGAAACTCTTCACTGAGCGTGGTCGACACGACTTTGCCGGATTTTTTAGTTTTTAAATATTTTTTTTATGTATAAATTAAGTCTTTTCACAAGAGAGAGAGCTCCTTTGTAACCATTCAAGGAAGTATTCCAATTCATAGAAAGTATTGAGGAAAAAAACGGTAACACGCTGCAAGAATCACATTTTCCTTATCGGAGTGTGTCTTACCCGGATAAGAACTTGTAATAAATACGTGAAAACTTGTCTTTATTTAGAAAATACACTTGTATCTTCACGAGGAAGCTTATAACTAACAGCCTCCGTGGCGCAGTGAATAGCCGGCTGTGAATGAGAGGCCGCAGGTTCGATTCCCGCCCCGAGACAAATACTTGTGTAATTCATAAGAAAACCGACGCGACGTGAATTGGCAGGCCGCTGTCGGGTTTTGTTCTGTGAGTGAGATATCCGGAGGCCTAAATCACCCCCTCCCTTCTCAGTTCTTTAATTATATGTTTCCTTTAAGACCGGCAATGGTACACTCCATGACAGATATACCAATATATAATTAAAAGTTTATTTATGGAAGGGGGGGGGGGAGGAGAAGGGAATTTTATTGAGTGGTAGAGCCATGCTGTAGACAAAAGTGTCTAAGTGTGTGTATGGGCCGGCTCGTCCGGGTCGTTACCACTGTCTCACAGAAACCGACGAAAAGTAGCAGCTTGCTGCACCACTTGGAGGCCGCCTCACACATGGCCAGTTTTTATAAAAAAAACTGGCTGGTTTCTAATACTTTTATATATTATAATTATTACACATTATTCGCTATTCATTAAGTTATTGTATTTCTTGTTAATGTTCTATTTGTGTGGTGTACAATAAAGTGTTATGTACCATCTTATTTACACACGGCTTAAATGTAATGTTGAAAAAATATGAAGCGTGCAAAATAAATAGCTTTTCAAGCGAATATATTGGAGAGACCTTTTCAGGATTCCTTACCTCGTAATTTGCCATGAAAAACCTTATGTTGGCAATTGAAGAAATAAATTCGAGAATATTACATGCATTGATCGCTCGCTTAACAAAAATCCGACAATAAACAAGATCGACTTAAATAACTGAAATGTCTAACCAATTTTGAGTCGGTGCTAATATAAATATTTTGACAATAAAATTGTTATAACACCAATTTTTTTTTTGTATTGTTATTTTATGCATTTAAGGCTTTTTAAAGAGTTCTTTTTTCAAATTGACGAATGGTAAAAAACAACGCAACAATATTTATTTACTTTTATGTTTACAACATCCATATAAATAAGAATCAACTTTATTTCAGTTAATGTCTAAATATTACATGTAGATTTAATGTCTAAATATTAAATTTATAGATCGAGATACGACGTTCTGCACCGCGCAAAAATTAGACGTATCAAGTGTCAACTAGAGATTTGCACAGAGTTTTGGTAGGGTCATTTTTTTATCACACACTTAATAACAAAAATCACATCACATCCATATTTATAGCAAAAAGTAACGGAAAAATGTGTATTACATTCACAGACCCCTACGGCGCGAGATCTATTCGCACTTGACAATTCTTTTTTATTTGGTTTAAAATCACGAACGAGATTATATTACGAAGAAAAAACGGTTTCAAATTGGATGGCTTGATCTCATTATTTATAAAATAGAAGTTTCGTTTGAACTTAAATTTTAAATCACAGTTGTAGATCAGAGGTATGAAAGAACGAAATGAACGAATGAAAATACGTTTCTAATACGGTTTGCAAGGTTTTTTTTATAACAACAAATTAAGCGCCGCATCGTACGCAGTGAGTAAAGTGCGCCAACTAACTGACATTAACACGGCCCGGTTGGTTTTTTTTGCATACTTCCATAGTTTAATGTGTTATGGAATTTTACTGTGGGGTGGTGCTGCTGACATTAATACTATATTTGTTCTTCAAAAGCGAGCTATAAGATCTATTTACTCGCTAAGTTCCAGATATTCGTTAAGAGAAAAATTCAAAGAAATAAATATAATGACAGTAGCATCACAATTCATATTTGCTAATTTAATGTATGTTCACACAAATATAGACCCACACTTTTCCTAAACTTAAAGATATCCATAACTACAATACTAGGAATAAAAATAACTTGGCTAATTATAAAACCAGGCTTCACAAAATCAGCAAATCTTTTAAGGGTCTTGGTATACATTTTTACAATAAAGTTCCCAATCATATTAAAGAATTAAGTGTTAACAGCTTTAAAGCTACTATTAAGCGAAAACTGTGTCTTAAAGCCTATTATAAAATTTCTGAATATTTAGAAGGCTTGGTCTTAAGCTATTCTATTGCCTAGTATAGATAATGTAACTTATTAATGGGAAATTTATAATGTAATGATAATTTGTTTATTGAGTTGAGTGACCTTCATGGCAGGCGTTGGAAATAATGTCTGTACCTATCTTACATCTAATTGTGATCAGTCTGAGTATGTCATGCTCGCTCTAATGTCTGTGCTTGCGGCGGCGCTGTGTGCCGGGTCGGTCACTTCCCTTTAACATGGTTGAGGAGGCCGATGGCTGGCACATGCGTCATACAAGTGAACGGGTGCTGCTTGTGTGGACTGGTCGGCTCGGACTGTTATCTTTTATTTGTTAACACTATTTTAAGGTCTTAATTTATTCGTCATGCTTATGGAGGTCATGCAAGTTAATCCAATGCGTAGATATAATTTCTGTAATTGCTTGATTGAGCAGCTCTAATTACAATTAAATATTGTAAAACCTTATGCTGTAATAATTGTAAACTAGTTTTGAAAAGAGCAACGCTGGAGTTTCTTGCTCGTTCTTCTCGAGCGAAACAGCATTCCGAACTAGCGGTAGAATTTTGACGGAATCTAAATAATGTATAACATTTTATGGATTCAATAAATATTTTGAATTTGAATTTGAATTTAACATAGGCCGGCAAACGAGTAAGTGGGTCACCTGATGGTAAGTGATCTCCACCGCCCATGTACGCCCACAATACCAAAAGAATTGTGGGTGCGTTGCCGACCTTAAAGGAAAGGGCTAATTAAGGGATTGGGAAGGGGAGGGGGTTTGGGCCTCCGGATATCTCGCTTACCGTACGAAACGCAGCAGCAAGCTGCTACTTTACGTCGGTTTTCTGTGAGACAGAGGTAACGACCCGGACGAGCCGGCCCATTCACGCTGTAGACACAAGTGTCTACAGCGTGGCTCTACCACTCACAAAAGGTGCTATTTATATTGAATATTTATACAACGTGTTACAGAAGGGTGTGGTCATATTTTAGGGTCATTACATACATCTTACAATTCGTACTTATGTACCAGATCTTTTCAATACCAAGACATCCAAAAATTTTACATTAATTTTGATCACTCGTTTATTAAGATCGATAAGATTGGTGACATCACTATTAATTATTATGAACGACACTCACTTTTTAATAAACTTGAACAAGTTGTACGTAATTCTACGAACATACGTACATAACTTGTAATTTAAACACAAAATAACACCTGAAAGAGATTGTGTGCTGAAGACGATATTGGTACCATCCTCTAGAAGTATTTTAAAGACTTCATTCTCGTGTCTTCCATCTATGAATTTGGCTTAATACATTCGACGATCCTCTTAAAAGCTGTTATCAGTTACACCAACACAAAGTACCAATACATAATACTTATTTTTAGTTAAATAAAACATATTTTTTGAACTCGTAAACATACTTCATAAAATCAGAAATTACCGAACTGACTGCGTCAAATAAATATTGACATTTGACAACTCTTTAATGTATTTTTTAATTATAAAATAATTAAATGAAAGGAGGTATATAGTATCATTGTGTATCATTTAGTGTTGTCCAAAGTTGAAAGTCGATATCAACATGTTACTCATTCGATAAAAAAGGAAATTCTATAACTATTGTACTAGCAATGCAATCGGATTTGGTACTATGGGTGATAAAATACTTATACGCTATACTATACATTGCTTAAATTTGCCCGCGCCTTTCTATAACACGTTGTATATGTTTTTAACCCCTAACAGAAACGAGGGGTGTCCGATGTTTAACCCCTTTGTTAACCTGTATATCTGTGGCCTAACGAATGGACCGAAATAAATGCGGTTTTTATATGAAAGCTGATATAATCTCTAAATGTTTGGCAGTGTGTGATTTTGTAATATTAAATACTTTATGACTTAATGACAATCGTGTGTTTTAATTTGAAATGAGAGAAGTATAAAACATAATATATTCTACTTAAATTGTTCGCAACCAAGGTCCATAATCCCGAAACAGTATGCCGAAATAAGCAGTATAATATCATTCAGAAACACGTAAGCCCATTGCATTTGTCGTAAAGTACTAAAGCGTACAGTCTACGAACAAAGTTGTGACTGGTAGGAGCCCGCTCGCGACTATTTCGACTAGGTAAACTTGCTAAGAACTGCGTATACCACAAGTCATGAACTATAGCGAAATAAAAAATGTATATGTCTGAATAAAATTGATGAATAACTATTGTTTATTTATTTATGAATCTGCACAATTTTTAACCGACGAACTAAATTGAGGAGATTCTCAATTTAGTTTTTTTTTGTATAACCACGCATAACTCCGCCAAATGTGGACCAATTCGGATGTTTCTTTTTTATATTGGAAAATGTTTATTGCGGTGGGGTTCCCATTCAAATAATAATTCCAATATTCCATTCATAAGGGGGTGAAATCAGAGATGACATATTTAAAACACCGTTATGCACCGATTTTAATGATAATTTCACTAAAAAACAATTTATTTTTAGCAAAAACATTATAACAACAAGTAAATCCGACTCAAAGAAACTAAAAAGCTAAAAATAAATCTAAACAATTTTGCATCGGTGATAATTGCTTAATTTAATTTTTTCTAGTATTTTTGGGTCGGTTTTATATTTTTAACCGACTTCAAAAAAGGAGGAGGTTCTCAATTCGACAGTTTTTTTAAATTTGTTATCTCAGAACTTTCGACTGGGTGAACCAATTTTAATGATTTTTTTTATTTGAATGCTGGTGCTTCCCGTGTAGTTCAATTCAATTTGATTAAGATCTGACGACAGATACCGGAGTAAAAAAATAAAACTCCTCAACGGACAACAGTACATTCGTCGCGATTGTTACTGTATTGGAATTTACATGCTATTGCTGTAACTACAACTAAAAATTTAAAAAAAAAAATAACGTTTAACAAAACTTAGTGTAAACACGTACAACAGTATCATTTAAATGACGCATCACACAAATTGGCAAACCGCTTCATCACATGCCTTACATCTCCTCCAGCTCCGAGGGTTACTGTAAGATCCGATAGCGACTAAATTGAAAGCCAGGCACCACTCAAACTTGACCCAATCACCGCCTATCTCCTGATGTATATTCTATCGAGAAACAATGATCGGGACTAAGATAACGCTTTATAAGCGGGATAATTGTACAATTAGTATATCCCACTTTTGATGTTATAGGAGGTCCTTAGTTCCATTTCCAAATAGAGTAATTATTCACCGACGAAAAAGCCGAGGAGGTTCTCAGTTCGCCTTCTTCTTTCTTCTTCTTCTTCTATGCATAGCTCTGTTAAATATGGACTGGTTTTGATGATGGACGTATTCGATAGGGCTTAGCCAGAGTTGACACATATAAATTTGAAGATAAAAAATACTACTTCTAAAGGATAACATCAAGGATGGACTTAAAGTTCGACATTTATGCACCGGTTTTGATAACTCTTTCACCAGAGTAAAAAAAAAACTTTATAGCAGTAAGAAAAATTGATTCAAACATTTCTTATTCGTAAAAACATGCTTGCCGAAGTGCTTAGCTTTAATCGTAACACTGGATTCATTGCTTATTATCACGTTGATGGAATACATCCTGTGGAAATCTATATTCTCTTCTCTAAGCAGTTCCTCTCTCAGAATTCTCCTCTCGAAGGGAGAAAAGTATGAACGAACTTTGTAGTGTTTTGTTTACTACTTTAAGAATATAAACTAGATTATATATTTCTACTTCCCATCCTACGGTATCCATATATAGATATCTTGTAAACTTTTACTAATAAATATGGAGTTTTATCTACAGACACGTATTTTTTCCCGAGTTTTTACGAGTTGGCGGATGTTTGTACCTTCACACCATCCCAAGCATAATCTCCTAAATTTATTTCGTCCAATATTTGTGTTTGGTCCGAAGTTATTGAAGTAAACTGCTTTAATGTTTTGGTTCTGATTTTTTCGCTACGATACACAATCGAGAAAGTAGTAAGTACTTAAATTAGTTTATGTTACATCTCTTGTACAAATGAATGTTAAGTGTTTTTACTATTAAATAAATAAATTTAAAAAAAAGTAGATCCACGGAGCCTGTCGTCTGTCAAATACACATGCCATTTCGAGGGCGTACCCAGGATTTGTTTCAGGGTGGGGCAAGATTTGCTGCAAGTGACGACAATACCAGGGGAAGTAAATAAAGGATCAGACATTCGTGATGTAGAAACAAAGTTGTATGACCTCGTGCACCACGCACCGGTATTTCCAATTAGACACGATAATTTTTAAACAATTGTAATATTCGCTTAGTCACAACGGCATTCACGATGGGGCAAGCGCTCCACTTGCCTCAACATGGGTACGCCTACGACTTCGAAAAGTCTTAACTGTCTGCTATCGCTGATTTTTATTAGAACTAAATACGGTATATTCTGAAGCAAAATATATAACTTTTTCAAATCAGTTTCCAGAATAGTTTGGCTTGATCAAACTTAGTGTCTACCATAAAATCCAAACTCATTGAAACTTTGCCGCGTAAAACACGGCCCGGGGCTTACCATGGGATTTCCACGGGTAAATATTTAAGTGGAATCGATACGGGTATCTCTCGAATGGTAAACGCATTATTCCTTTGATGTTTACTTGAATTTTGTAAGAATTCGATCAGTTTGAATGTGTTTTGATGGAGTTTTGTGTAGTGGATATTTGGTACGAGCTAATAATAATAATCTGGGGTTCCAACCAGTGGTTGGCCTCGCTACTAGAGGGTAAGTATTATAATGATATTCTTTATAATAGGCGTCACAGTTTAGTCTCTACAATGCCAACTTAAAAAAACCTCTTTTTCGAAGTGAAAACTTCTTTAGGCGCGTTGAGCACTTTTTGGGTGATCAAAAATCATGGAACTCGCGTCATCGTCACCGCACGCTTTCGATGAGCTATATGTATACTGTGTATATATGTGCATAGATATACCTCCGTGCGTTATTAGTATACATTATATATATACAAAGAGTATATCTCTCTACATATATATCTATCTATATATGTAGTGCACGGCACGGCATGCCTCATCTTTATATATATAATTCTACTGTACGTGTGTACGTGACTGAACTCCTCCTAAACGGCTGCACCGATTTGAATGTTTTTTTTGTATGCGTTTGGGTGGCGCCCTGGATGGTTTAGATTCACAATTGGTCCCGGTGAGTGGCGCTGCTGTAGTTGCGGGTGAAACCACGCGGGACAGCTGGTATACATATATATGTTTATGATCAAGGATTAAAGTTTAAGTTTTGGTCATTAACACTTCTTTACAAACCAAAAATATTTCAAAACTAATAACATAATAGCTCGACGATACAATTCACAAGTTACTTAGTTTTCACTTCTATCGGCAAAGAAGCATGTTTTTTTTGTAAGGGGTAAAAAAAGCACCAGATTGCAAAAGTGACATTTAATTTGGCTATTGTGACAGTATCGCTTCCTTAAAAGCTTTGTGAATCCATACTCTAACTTTACAACTTTGGAAACTAGTTGCAATTGTGACCATTTGTCGTTGTACGTACAAGGGTTGACACGCGATCCATCATCTGTTCGCTTGTCGTATGTTATGCATGTGCTGTTATGGCAACCCTATTGACACAGCCACCAATCACGGCCTAGTTTTATGCTTCGAGTAGAGTTGACTGGATGATTTCAAATCTCTAACTATACCGTTATTAACTGCATCGGTGGCGCAGTTGTAATGCGTACGCGTTACGATTGAGGTCAATGCTGAGGTCTCGGGTTCGATCCCCGGGTCGGGTAAAGTGGTAATAGAAAAACCCAATATCAGCCCGGAGTCTGGAATTTGTGCCCGGTATGGCGATAGGCTCGCCGCCTATCACATAAGGGATGGAAATACGCTCGGCGAAATGTGAGTGTACTGGTTACACCTCTGCCTACCCCTTCGGGGATTACAGGCGTGAGTGCGTATGTATGTATCGTTATTAAATGTATGAGAAGATGTATGAATGTGGAAGAGGCGAAAGAGGTGTGTCAGGATCGTAGCTTGTGGTACTCAATAGTCTCTGCCTACCCCTATGGGACATAGGCGTGAGTGTGTATGTATGTATGTATGTATTAAAAACCGACTTGCTTGCTGGTGCGGCTGCCGGTCAAATGTAATCGCACCGACTCCAAAAACACCTCTAAAAATAGTTCTTTTTGACTTTTCAGTGTTTTTTTTGTAGTCAGTTTTTAAGTTTTGTTAAAACTTTATTATTGTTAATTATAATATTAATTAAAAGAAAACTGAAATATTCGGTTATAGCTTAGCAGTTTTATTGGCGGGATTACCACTAACTTAACACCACAGACAATACAAGATATCGTTATAAAAATGTGTCTATGACAATAGTGATGTCCATACATACATAGTGATGAGAAAGATTCATAGTTTAATAATACAACAATTATTTTTCAATTTTTATTGGTAGGTACTGCTATGGCATGTAAATTCCAATACAATAACACAATCGCGATGACTATGCTCCGTTGAGGAGTTTCCTTTTTTTTAGATCTTAACCAATTTTATATGGGACTTTTTTTCGTATCGCGTACGCATTACAACTGCGCCACCGAAGCAGTCTCAGTTAGTTGCGTGAATATGATGATAATATATCCTAGGACATTGTATGAATAAAAAAAAGTCATTTTTTACCACAGCGCCACTAAATCATTCATCATCATCATCATCATCATCAGCCTGTATTTGTCCACTGCTGGACATAGGCCTCTCCTAATGCACACCATTGAGCTCGATCTTTGGCTCTTTGCATCCAGTCATTACCCGCCGCTTTCCGCAGGTCGTGGCTCCACCTTGCTGCAGGGCGTCCTACTCTACGTTTACCTAAACGCGGTCTCCATTCAAGTACCCGTCTAAAGCATTCGTGTGCCATATAATGGATTACTTATTTGTTGAAGTCACGGGAATACTTGTAATATTACAGCAAGAAAGTTACGTCTGCCCCGAGGTACCGGAGTGCATTTGATCGCTGCATTTCAGACTGGCTGGCATTTTACTAGCTATTTGCAAGACCTTTCAACTGGTGCGGATGTAGGAACGCTTCGAGCTAAATGTGCGAGATTGCTGTACGCAATTTGTGTGCTATTCTCATGTATCATTTTTTATACACAAAAAAGGATTTCCTCATTTAGACGTGTAATTGTTTTTAATAGATTTTTATTAGCTTCATACGTATGTTAGTATGTATGTAACGGAATCTTTGAACATGATTTTGACCCCCTATATAACGTCGGATTAACTCGAAATTTGACATACTTATTAAGGACCGATGACAATTCAATATTTTAAACAGTTTGAAATAAAAAAATACGCTTTTATAGAAAATTCAACTAAAAAATGAAAAATAAATAGTGGTTTAAAAAACTAAAAAAATACGCTTTTATATAAAATCCAACTTAAAAAATAGAAAATAAATTTGAATTAAAAATAGTAGTAGTAAGAAGTGCTTTTCAGGATATTATCAAAATAACCCTTCCACTCATATCTGTTCATAAAATATTTATAACTATTAATACCATGCACCCCACGCTTTTTTACAATAAAATAATTTTTTCTTACACTATTTTTAATTAAAATTTATTTTCTATTTTTTAAGTTGGATTTTATATAAAAGCGTATTTTTTTTGTTTTTTAAACTATTATTTATTTGAAGTGAAAACTTCTTTAGGCGCGTTGAGCACTTTTTGGTCGAACAAAAATCATGAAACTCGCGTCATCGTCACCGAACGCTTTCCATGTGCTATTTTTGTTAATAAGTTTTTACTATTAATCGGATTGTATAATAATTTTATTACACTTGGTAAAGAGCAAGCATGAATAAATTTAAACAGGAAGTTTAACGGCCCTGTGGCGCAATGGATAACGCGTCTGACTACGGATCAGAAGATTCCAGGTTCGAATCCTGGCAGGGTCGATTATATTTTTATACGACTTCAAAAAAAAAGTAGGAGGTTCTCAATTCGTCTGTATTTTTTTATATTTTATGTAATAAATTTGCACCATCTAAACAATGTATATAATGGGTCATTCGGAGCTAATTTTTTCAATGAGTAGATCCACGATGTATAGTTCGAAAAGTAAATTACAGCTTTTTGAGCTGGTTTTATTTAGCTATTTTTTATTTTACATTTTTTTTTGTCAAAGATTCATTATAATCGGTAAATATATCAGTGAATAAAGGAATTTAGCAGTTTGCTGCTGCGTGGGTCACCTGATGATAAGTGATCTCCACGGCCCATATATGCCCACAATACCAAAAGAATCATGGGCGCGTTGCCGACCTTAAATGAAAGGGATAATTAAGGGATCGGGAAGGGGAGGGGGTTGGCCCTCTGGATATCTCACTCACCGTAAGAAACGCAGTAGCAAGCCGCCACACTTGGACGAGCGGGCCCATTCATGCTGTAGACAAAACAGTCAACAGCGTGGATCTACCACTCACAAAATATAAATACATTTTGTAGTGTATGTATGGTACACAATTCTTAAATCAATATAAATAATAATAATACTAGTCCTGTATACTTCCCACTGCTCGGCACGGGCCTCCTCTAGTGAATGAGAGGGGTTAGGCCTTGGCCCACCACGCTGGTCTAATGTGGGTTGGTAGACTCCACATACCTTCGAAATTCTTATGAAGAACTTCTCAGGTATGTAGGTTTCCTCACAATGTTTCCTTCGCCGTTAAAGCAAGTGATAATTAACAACTAATACACACATAACTTAGAAAAGTCAAAGATGTATGCACTTGGGGCTGCTTTCGAACCTGCAACTTTCGTCTCGACAGTCCATACCCCTCCCCGCTGAGCTATCACTGCTTTGAATAAATATTAATTAAATAAATCTTACTTATTTCGAGAATTGCATTAATCGGCGGTGTGAATACACCAGAGGGCCAATTCTCGTAATTTTAAACGTTCAAAATATCATTCCAATCTAGTCTCAGCGTCAAGAAAGTTGCAAATGGCATTCTCTTAAACCAATAATCAACGTCAAATGTGAACATAAATCGTAATGAGATTGAATGTAGAATAAAAGTTGACTGAAGCCAAAACGGTATAATGCTACTGCTAATGCTAGGTGCATTTGATGTTGATTATTGGTTTATGAGAATGCCATTTGCAACTTTCTTGACGCTGAGATTAGATCGGAATGATATTTTGAATGTTTAAAATTACGAGAATTGGCCTTCAGGTCGTGGCGGAAATATTAAAATAGCCATGATATGGTACTGACTGGAGGAATACCACAAATCTGGCATTATGAAATCCACAGCCTTTTATTCCTGAAATATCTCAATAATATCTTCGTACAATGCCTTTTCAATAAACCCTGCTGCATACGGACGCATAGAATACCGAATAAAAAATAAATTCAACTAATATTTACTCCAAAATATGAAAATTTAAAAGCCCCTACGTTCATTTGCAACTTTTAAACGGCTGATCAGATTTCTAGAAAAATAGTTTAGAACTATCTTTTTAATAGCATAAGCCGGTAAACGAGTACGTGGGTCACCTGATGGTAAGCGATCTCCATTTGTGCTGTAGATAGTTTTGTCTCGAATCTCGAATAGATTTTTATTTTATTACTTTTAGTGAAAGAAGCATCAAGATCCGTGCATAAATAACGAAGTTTTAGTGTTTTGTCTCTGATTTCACCACTTCAAAGAATAGAACCAATTTTGAGCCATACCTTATTAAATAACAAGAATTATCAAAATCGGATCAATATGTGAAAAGTAAATCATGTTTTTTTACTAGCCCTGTATTATATACGTCCCACTGCTGGGCACGGGCTTCTTGTCATACGCACTCACGCATGTTACTGCCGAAGGGGTAGGCAGAGGTGTAACCAGTACACCCACATTTCGCCGAGCGTATCTCAGTCCCACGATGTGATAGGGGGCGAGCCTTTCACCATACCGGGCAGTCGCAATCGAGATTATACATACGAAAATATACACGCATCGAATTGAAAACCTCTGTTTTTTCGTCGGTAAATGGAGTTAATGGATAGCCAACATGTACGCCACAGTTTTATGAGAAAAATTAAGCAGTATGTCAGAGCAATATAGCGATAAATCGAATAGCCCTGCGACCTTTGCGTTAAATGAGATTTCTGAAGGCTTTCAAACGGCACTCTATTCAAATATCCAGCGACACATACTTTGCACGTCACATAATATATTTATCATGACACGACATCGCCTCATTGGTATATAATATGCCTGTATATATATATAAGTATATATATTGGTATATACTTAGTCTGAGATCAAACCATATATAAACTGATGCTGGATCTTACAAGATGTAGCCTTTCTTCATATTGGATCATCGAAATAAGATAACTAGAACGATAACTCTCATATGAATCTGCCAAAAATACGGCTTTACTTACTTACACATGCAAAGGTAAAATCACACGTAACACTCATACACGCAACAAAAATTAATGAACGTTCAAAATCAACTTTATTTCATAAAAGTTAATGTCTAAATAATATATTACTAAATCGATATACGATGTTCTGCACCAACACCACACGTGTCAAATGTCAACTAGGCATTAATATGCACAGACTTTTATAGCCCCGCCCCTTGCACAGAGTTTAGGTGGGGTCATTTGCTTGAGTTACGTTTCTTGTCATCTTATTTCGATGTATTAATTATATAGAATTAGCATCAATTTGTACACCCACATTTCGACGAGCGTATCTCCGTCCCACGATGTGATAGGGGGCGAGCCTATCGCCATACCGGGCACAAACTCCAGACTCCGGGCTGATACTGAGCATTTCGTAATAGAAAAACCCAATACCACTTTACCCGACCCGGGGATCGAACCCGAGACCTCAGCGTTGGCCAATCGTAACGCATAGGCATTACAACTGCGCCACCGAGGCAGTAAGTAAGTAAAGTAAGCTATCTGTGTAAGGATAAAATCTCGATTCTGTTTATAATTTTTTAATTTAACTACTTTTATTAAGCTGACTATTTTCACGACCCAAAAAGGGCCGACAGGGTTTTTATTACATACTGTATACACAAAAAATTTCGATACTCAATTTCTAACTTCGTCCGGAGCTTGTAAAGCGACGTCCAAGTTAACAACTTCAGTTATTAGAACACTGTTCACCTCATTACAGACGTAGTTAGAACAATTCTGTCTTCTAGTTACAATCATTTACGCGCAACTTGGTAGCAACATTGTTATAATTGGGCAATTTTGAGGCAATTTAATGCAGTAGTTATAGTGCAATAGTTATTATCTATTTGCGGGATAAAAAGTAGGCTATTTCCTAATCCAGGTCATGGTTATCCTGTTATATTTAACTGTTAGGATGTGACTGATAAACAAACATACAAACTTATACATTTAATAGTCTTATTCTTATAAAGTTATCGGAGCTTTATAAGACCGTTATAAGATGACTGTTAAAGAGTGTTATTCATAATCGTTCAATAAGTTTTTTTTTTATGAATGAGGTGGCAACGGAGCAAGCGGTAAAATGCTCATCTACACTAATATTCAAATATAATGTCGATCCGTTGTTGCGTGACAGAAGGACAAAGTTGAAGTTGAAGTTTTGAATTTTGAACTCATAATTTACACGTCCGAAATCATTTATCAATCCAAAATGTTTTCTATTATAAACTCAAGCCTCAAGAAATAATTCTCGAAAAATCTAACCAAATTCTTAAAAACATTCCATTATTTCACGAGGAACTTATAAAAAATCAATCACAAAATGTAATCCAATTAAAAAGGATACAGTACAATGCAAGATCGTTCGTATTTGAAAAAGAAATCTCCTGCGCTCGAGGCACTTCTAAACGATTCACGGCAATTAAAAGGATTTTATCATAAACACATCTAGATACCGTGTCGCTTTGCGATTCTCCTGTCAATTAAAAACTCCCGAAATCTTATATATAAAAATCAATTGCTGTTCGTTAGTCTCGCTAAAACTTAAAAACGGTTGGACCGATTTTGATAAACCTTTTTGTGGGTGTTTGAGTAGGTCCCTGGATGGTTTATATTCACAATTGGACCCGTAGGTGGCGCTGCAAGCGGTAGATGTTGCGGGTGAAACCGCGCGGGACAACTAGTATTGAATAAAAATAATTGTAATTTATACGCAAGCAGTATCTACATTCTTTTAGATAATTTTCGCATTCGCTTAATTTTATTTGCTGTCTGTATACGAGATCACCCCGCATTCGGATAGCGTGATGGACTAAAGCTTAACAATTACTCTCATTAGTTAAAAAGACCCATGCCTAGTGCAGGATAGTATTTAAGACAAAACTAATGATATTATTATTATATGACTTAAATTTTCATGTCCGATTGACCAGTTAAGTACTCATTACGTCATAGTCCAAACACAGCGCTTCAAATTAACCTATCAGAACTGCTATAATCCTGCAACGACGTATTTATTTTATTTCGTGGCAATACGAACAAGCAATGTTATCGTCATACAATTTTTTTTATTATAATAAGGTTTAGAAGAATAAAATAGAAGAAGAAAGCTAACGTTGGAAAAACTACAAGCCAAATCATTTTGTAACATATGTTGAAAAGCATTTTACGCCGACCCTACTTCGAGTGGGATAAGGGCAGGTGGAAGAAAAAGAAGAATAATGTTTAAACGCATATTAGCTGTGTAAATATTAGTAGGAATTCGGATTATAGTTACACAAAAAATAACTCAACCGTTAAAATCCCCAAAAAATAGCAAAGGTCTGTAATTTCTAAATTGCTTAACAGATTTTATTTAAACATAGCTAAGCATCACTTCGATTAAAACAGATTCAAAAAACTAACGTGGACTGGCGCCAGTAGTCCAAAAATTTAAAGCGATACAGCGCGATGATGTAGCTGAAGGAATTGGTATAAGCCTCAGCCGTTTAAGCACTTTGTTTAAAGGAAGACATATTTTTTGCTGACGTGAATAATAGAAAAAAGAGGTCAAAAATACATACTTATTTTTGGTCGGGGGTCAGAATAACACAATGATAATATGATTCAACACACATAATAGTCAGTCATTAGCTGTTTAACAATTTCTACTTTTGTATAGTAATATTTAATGTAATTGGTGTAAAACGTTTTGATTTAAATAAATAAATAGGGTTTTTATTTTCTTTATCGTCCGCAAGTATCCATCTAGACATGTATAATCACATATAAAAGGATCTACAGTTAGTTCTAATTAATTTTCACAATCCTTCTGTTTCGGATCGCAGTCTGAAAGATAAAAAAGATGTTACGAATCGTTAATATATTAGTTTTGGATTTAGATAAATTTTAATGGCCATTTAAAGTAGTTTTACCGAAAGGTTTAACTATAAATCTTTTTAATCTTTCTGTCTAGTGTTATTCTAGATTGGTATCTGGGTTCATCTTTCTACTCAGATTTTTCTACTTCACCCGGTCTTGACCATCTTCCGCCAGACCATTGGCTTTCATTCTCCCTCTTATGCTCAAATAAATTCTTTATAAACTCCGGCATAATTTGGCATAGGCATTAAGTATAGGCCACACCTCGAGCGAAGCTAAGCAAAGCTAACTTTTATGTGAGCTAGTACGTGACATGACATGTTCCCAGTCGACGCTCGTTTTTATACGCTTTACGAGTATATTAGCTTCATACGTATGCTAGTATGTAACGGAATCTTTGAACATGATTTTGACCCCTTCAAAACGTCGGATTAACTCGAAATTTGGCATACTTATTAAGGACCGATGACAATTCAATATTTTAAACAGTTTGATCCGTTATCCTTACTAGGATAATCAGGATTAGCGATTTTTTGTTGTCCTGAGACCCGTAGGTAATTCAAAGTTCTGAATGTAGTTGCCGCTGTTTATGCGCCGGCGAGACGGCTACTATCATGCGAGCGACCTGCTCGTCTCTTTATTCAATACATAATATTATAATAGTAAAAAAAATAAAGGATACGGTTTTACAGAAAATTCAACTAAAAAATGAAAAACAAATAATAGTTTAAAAAAAATAAAAAATACGCTTTTATAGAAAATCTAACTAAATAATAGATAATAAATTTTAATAAATTTGAATTAAAAATAGTGTAAGAATAAAAGATTTTATTGTAAAAATATAAAATAAGTTATAAATATTGTATGAACAGATATGAGTAGAAGGGTTATTTTGATAATATCCTGAAAAGCACCCCAGGCTTTTATTACAATAAAATATATTTTTCTTACACTATTTTTAATTCAAATTTATTAAAATTTATTTTCTATTTTTTAGTTAGATTTCTATAAAAGCGTATTTTTTATTTTTTTTAAACTATTATTTTTTATGTAGCAGTGTTGTATTAACGGTTTGCGGAAATTATCAATATTTATGAAGAGAGTTCAGGGCGATGAAACTCAACACGTTAGGAAAATAATATTACCTACCTAATGATCTCCGATCGAAATGCGGACCATCCAGTGATGACCACGATCCTCAGTCATGAGGGGCCGACTACAGAGAGAGAGAGAGAATGATCTCAAGGAGAAGAGAAGTAAACGTAGATTTTGGTTGCGTCGAATTATTCAGTTCAAGCAACTAAGTGAAGAATATTGGATTTTGTAATATATAAACAAAGAAATTGTCGAATACACTCTATAAACTCTTCCATGGTGAAGACCACTATAAAAAGTGGCGAGTTAAACTAAAAGAATAAAGTAGATTGTCAAGAGCGGGGGCTTCTCATCACACACGCGCAATGGGCGACAGTTGGCTTAGCTGGTATCGCCATGTTAGCTAGCTCATATAGTTCAGTTAGTTCGCTTAGTTTAGCTCCATAGTTCGTGATGTGAACCGATACATGAATAGACAGAAGCTAAGCTAAACGAAGTTAGCTTAGCTCGTGGTGTAGCCTCTGCTTTACTCTTGCGATTCCAAAACAATTTCAACTGCATATCGTAATAAAAATGTCGCGGCCTTATTTATCGCCTATTCACAACGGGAGGTTCTGAATTCGATTCCTAGACCGAGCTAAAGTACTAACTACTATTATAAATCTTTTTCTTTCTTAGTTATTGTCTCCTGCTTTACTATAGACAGCCCCTGTGGCGCAGAAGGCGAGTAGCCGGCTGTGAAGCAAGAGGCTATGGGTTCGATTCCCTCACCGAGATTAATGTTTGGGTGATCCACTAATATTTGTTTCGGGTCTGGGTGTTGTGGGACCGCAACTCCCTCATACTACTCACGTTACAGGTTAACCTAGTATGGGGTCAGAACTATGTGTATGACTTTTGGGTGTATTTATGAAGTGGATAATTTATATTTACAACTGTTTCCTAGCTCTCTACTCTATTAGCATTCTCAGAGACTAGCTGAGTCTAATTGCTAGGTGTCAACAAAATACGGGCCATTGTCGATTCTGGATTACGGGAGTTAAAGTAACCGAGGTGTGGGCGGTATGGTCTCTGTTGTTGTTATTGTTTGATATTACTTTAATAGCATTAAAGAAGACTAAAATAAAGTTTCACGCATATACAACGTGTTACAGAAAGGTGTGGTCATATTTTAGGGTCATTACATACACCTTACAGTGAGTATTTATTTACCGGATCATTTCAAAACCAAGACATCCAAAAAATTCACGTTAATTTAAATCACTCGTTTATTAAGATCGATAAGATTGATAACACCACTATTAATTAAATAAAATAAATAAATACTCCCAACAGTCACACACATAGTCCCGACCCCACACTAGGTTAACCTGTATCGTGGGTATCAAGAACTACGGGGGACTTGCCAACCCATTACACACAGACCCGAAACAAATATTTGTGGATCACACAAACATTTGTCTCGGTGTGGGAATCGAACCCACGGCCTCACGCTTCGCAGCCGGCTACTCGCCCACTGCGCCACGGAGGCTGCGCCACTGTTATTATGAACAACACTCACTTTTGATGTAACTTGAATAAGATATACGTAATTCTACGGACATACGTACGTAACTTTTAGGTAATTTAAACACAAATTAACACCTGAAAGAGATTGTGTGCTGAAGACAATATAGGCACCATCCTCTAGAAACATTTTAAAGGCTTCATTCTCGGGTCTTCCATCTATGAATTTAGCTTAATACAGTCGACGATCCTCTTAAAAGTTGTTATCAGTTACACCAACACAATATACCAATACATAATACTTGTTTTTAGTCAAATACAACATATTTTTTGAACTCGTAATCATACTTCATAAAATCAGAAATTGCGGAACTGACTGCGTCAAATAAATATTGACATTTGACAACTGTTTAATGTTTTTTTTATTATAAAATAATTAAATGAAAGGAGGTCTATAGTTTATCATATTGTTTATCATTTAGTGTTGTCCAAAGTTGAAAATCGATATCGACATGTTACTTATTCGATAAAAAAGAAAATTCTATAATTATTGTCCTAGCAATGCAATCGGATTTGGTACTATGGGAGATAAAATACTAATACCCTACACTATACATTGCTTAAATTTGCCCGCCCCTTTCTATAACACGTTGTATATCACGAAAATATCTGAGCTTTTTTAATAAAAGTTATGAATCGCCGAACCGTGCCGTTGGGCCTTAAGTTCACAAATGTGAACGAAATCAAGCGAAAACTTTAAGGAGTTAATCTATCGAAAGCTTCGGGGCGTCGACCTTTGTCGAATAATGTTGCGTAACGTTATAGACAGCCGATTTTTCTGAATGAGCAATTTTATATTTTTTATTCGCTTGAATGAAGATACAAGCAGGTCGTTTGCCTGATGGTAAGCGCCACGCCTACCTATAAACTTAAGAACACTGCGACTGAGGTACAGTTAATACCAAAAGTTGATGATCACATCCAGATTTTCAGGTACTCTATACATCGTAGGATACAAAAGTCGTTCAATAAGACGTGCTAAAACTGGATGATCATCGTATTAAAACATTAAAAAGTAAAAAATAACAATTTCCATAGGTCTCTTTAGGGTCGATGCCTGTGTTGCTGCCGGTCAAATAAAATTGCACCGACTCCAAAGAAACCTATAAAAATTGACATTTTTGACTTTTCAGTGTTTTTATTTTAAAGTAGGTTTCTATGTTTTGTTAAAACTTATTTTATTTTTAAATTTTTAGTGGTAGTTACAGCAATAGCGTGGCATTTCCAATACAATAAAACAAACGCGAGTGTACTCTTGTCTCGTGCAAAAAAAGCGTGCCGAATTGAGAACCTCCTCCTTTTTTGAAGTCGGTTAAAAAGGTAATCAACTCGCTAAACCATATTGTTGAAAGTACCTAAACATTGCCGTATTGCTTAGACGTTGAATATCAAAGTTAATTTTAATTGTCAGTTGTAATCTAGCTATATTTATATCTTCTAAAAACACAACATAAATTACATTAGTGTCTATGGCGCATACTAGTAAACTTAGGGGTCAGCTATTTTTGCCAATATACTACATACATACGCACTCACGCCTGTAATCCCCGAAAGGGTAGGCAGAGGTGTAACCAGTACACCCACATTTCACCAAGCGTATCTCCGTCCCACGATGTGATAGGGGGCGAGCCTATCGCCATACCGGGCACAAATTCCAGACTCCGGGCTGATACTGAGCACTTCATAATAGAAAAACCCAATACCACTTTACCCGACTCGGGGATCGAACCCGAGACCTCAGCGTTAGCCTGAATAGTAACGCGTACGCATTACAACTGCGCCATCGAGGCAGTCAGCCAATATGGTGTTCAATTGATGTCGACCTTTACGATGTTCATTTTCCTGAAGGCCAATTCTCGTAATTTTAAATGTTCAAAATATCATTCCGATCTAGTCTCAGCGTCAAGATAGTTGCAAATGGCATTCTCTTAAACCAATAATCAACGTCAGTGACACTAGATCGGAATGATATTTTGCCTACCCCTTCGGGGATTACAGGCGTGAGTGCGTATGTATGTATGTATGTACGTATGTACTAATCATCATCATTTAGCCCCTTGTACTGTCCCATTGATGGGCACGGCCTCCTATCAATGAGAGGGGTTAGACCTTAGTCCACCACGATGGGCTAATGTGGGTTGGCAGACTGAGAAGAAGAAATTTTAAGGAGAATTCTCAGGAATGTAAGATTTAGATTTACCTTCACCATTAAAGCAAGCAGTACAATGAATACACACGGTAACTTAGAATAGTAAGAGGTGCATGCTCTTGGGACTGGTTTCGAACCTGCGACTTTCGGCTCTGCAGTCCGTACCACACCCCGGTTAGCTACCGCTTCTTGAATTGAAAATGGAATACAAGAGTTTAAAATCACTTACTACCTTTTTTCTCATTGGAATTATCCCCGCTTAGTGGCAGAGTCCGTCTTCCTACTAAGCCGCCTCCGGTTCACCCGATCTTGAGCTTAATCTTGAGACCATGGGCATGACCATCTCCGTATGAGCTCTACGCTCTATGCACCTCGTCTTGGAGGAAAGCTCCTGGCCGCAGGGCGTGGTGTTCCGTCGCTTCCGCGGACAAGTACCACACGAACGCACACAGACTTAGTCAACTGTGCAGTTTAGTTTGTGCAGTGATACTAACTTAGTTTTAGGTTTTATATACTAACACAATCTGTACTTATTTTATATACAACGTGTTATAGAAAGGGGCGGGTAAATTTAAGCAATGTATAGTGTAGGGTATAAGTACTTTATCTCCCATAGTACCAATTCCGATTACATTGCTAGGACAATAATTATAGAATTATCTTTTTTATCGAACGAGTAACATGTCGATATCGACTTTCAACTTTGGCATCACTAAATGATAAACAATGATACTATAGACATACATATACTGTCAATCTCTTCTTACCTACTGCATTGGTGTTTGGGGTGGTGCGGGCAAAACGTTCATGTTGCCCCTTGAACGGGCGCAACGTGCAGTATTGAAGGTCATGTTGTTTAAACATTTCAGATTCTCCACTGACGCTCTTTATAAAGAAATAGGAGTTCTTAGAGTTCGACAATTATACATTCATAAAGTTTGTGTATCGACACATAAATTAACTATTAACTCAGTAGAATACAAGTATTTACTACGGAAAAGAGTTTATAACTTGCTACTACCGCCTGTTACATCAAGTTTCGCTAAAAGGTTTCAATATTATGCACATCCCTCTGTTTATAACAAGGTTTCCAAATTTTGTTGCATAAAGAACTGTTCAGTCGATGAATGCTCTAGTAAAATTAAGAGCTGGCTTCAGAGTCTTGATTACGAATCTACGGAATCCTTTCTGTGCTCGTCGGTTTGAAGACGTTTTTAGGCATTTTCTCTTTATGTTTATTATAATTTTATCCTTTTATGTAAAAGTTTTCCTTTTGTGTATTTCGATGTGAATCAGTATAAATATATTTAAGTCGAATGTTGGTTTCCCAAGATACAGGCTTTGCCTAGTTTGGGAACCCCTGCAGTAAATCTAGTGTATATATTTTCTCATTCTATGAAAACATTGTATTAATTTTTAAGTCTATATAAGTCTGATGTTTAATAAATGATATTATTATTATTATTATAGACCTCCTTTCGTTTAATTATTTTATAATTAAAAAAACATTAAAAAGTTGTCAAATGTCAATATTTATTTGACGCTGTCAGTTCGGCAATTTCTGATTTTATGAAGTATGATTGATTACGAGTTCATAATATGTTGTATTTGATTAAAAACATGTATTATGTATTGGTACTTTGTGTTGGTGTAACTAATAACAGCTTTTAAGAGGATCGTCGACTGTATTAAGCGAAATTCATAGATGGAAGACCCGGGAATGAAGTCTTTAACATGCTTCTAGAGGATGGTACCTATATCGTCTTCAGCACACAGTCTCTTTCAAGTGTTCATTTGTGTTTAAATTACAAGTTACGTGCGTATGTCCGTAGAATTACGTAAGTACATCAAGTTTATTAAAAAGTGAGTGTCGTTCATTATAATAGTGATGTCATCAATCTTATCGATCTTAGTAAACTAGTGATTAAAATTACCGTGAAATTTTTGGATGTCTTGGTTTTGAAAAGATCCGGTACATAAGTACGAATTGTAAGGTGTATGTAATAACCCTAAAATATGACCACACCTTTCTGTAACACGTTGTATATGTTAGTTTGTAAGGTATTTTTCTATGGGCCAAAAGTTGCCTGAAAATAAATGATTTATTATTATTATTATTATTATCTACATTGCGCTTTTTGAGCCGTCCGTCCGTGAGATCGTACCCCTGGTACGATGAATCTTCTAGCATTGTTCTCTACAGCGGGTAATGTATTAAGTTAGAACTTATGTACAACGTTATACACTGCTCGGTTTCGGGCAGTAAATATATATCAACAGGGAACGGGTAAGTCTCAAAACGATCTGAATGTCCTGATGACACAGTTTATATTGAAGGCCGTAAATCAATGATTTGTGATGCTATGTATACGACGCGTGACAGGAGTCAGGCGATAGCAACATGGCTTTCCATAGAAAAAGTAGCTCGACGCGTTCTTCTCTCTCGGTCGGATTTGTCAAATGTACCTATACAATAGGGTAGTTTCCTATATTGAATTTTATACATTATTTTATAAGCAACAGAAAATGATACGCAAAAGAAACTCTTTTATTTAATAATAATACCAGCCCTGTATTATATACATCCCACTGCTGGGCACGGGCCTCCTCTACTGAATGAGAGGGGGGTTAGGCCTTAGTCTACCACACTGGCCTAATGTGGGTTGGCAGACTTCACATACCTTTGAAATTCTTATGAAGAACTTCTCAGGTATGCAGGTTTCCTCACGATGTTTTTCCTTCACCGTTAAAGCAAGTGATAATTAACAATTAATACACACATAACTTAGAAAAGTCAGAGGTGTATGCACTTGGGCTGGTTTCGAACCTGCGACTTTCGTCTCGACAGTCCATACCACTCCCCGCTGAGCTATCACTGCTATCTTTTATTTAAACACAATCAAAATTGGTTCAGAAATGTGCCCGCAGGTACGACTTTAAATGTTGGTATGAGGAAAAGTGGGTGGCGTAGTAGGGATATCTCACTATCTCGCTTGCACGTGAGCACCATAATGAACATTTTACACAGTGACGTCAAAGTTTGCGTCGTCTGTCATTTGACAATTACTCCTTCTACAGGATTTGAATGGCATCTAACTTATTTATTTTTGGTCCGATTTATAAAATTCTTTCTACAATAGATTTTCGAGTAACGTAACTTATTGATTTAAATAATAAATAAAATCTGGTCAACTACCCTATTGTATACAAACTGTGTCGCTATCGTCATGCGTTGCGGTCTCTTGTCTCGTTCGCGCAGCCCGAAACATGCCTTAATTTAGAACAAAGTTGTCTTACGGTCATAGATTCAACTGTATAATGTGACCGCAATAAGTTAACTTCATTCAATTCCTGCGAGTATCGTTAAATATTACCAAATTGGTAAACTATGTGAACATGTCATCCGTGACTTGGTTTACCTTTGTGTTCGGCAACTAACTCAAAATAACTTGTAGTTTAGTTAGTTAGGTGGTAGGTCCATCGTATGCGAGAGGCCGTCTGGGCCACCACCGCTTTGTCTATTTCTGCCGCCAAGCAGCAGTGTGGAAGCACTGTGTTTCGGTTTGAAGTACATTGAAGCCAGTGAAATTACTGGGCATTATGAGACTTAATATGTTAAGTATCGGGGTGACGAGCGCAGTCCAATGGCATCCAATGCTTTGTAATTCAATGTTCTGTGTGGTGTTGCTTCTGTTCATGAGCAGGCGTGACGGATACCATCAGGCGAGCGACCTGCTCGTTTCGTCACTCAAGTTAATTAAAAAAAAAACACTGAATCTGGAGATGATAATAATGTATAACTATATAGAGTTTAAACAAACTACAACCCCTGTCAAGTATAGTAAACTTGATAGTGACGGTAGATAAGAATAAGGACGACATCTACCACAGATGGCACCATATAAATACACTCACCAGCACGGAGAGCGCAGCTCCATCCTGTTAACGGTGACCATGTCAAACGACAGTAATCACTTGAATACATAGTTTATTGGTCACTTTTACAATGTTACTGCTTTACAGACCACAAACCCCATGTCAGTATTCTCTAGAGACCGCTCTTCTAATTATAACTAAGAGAACTAGAACCGAATAGTAAACCAGCCGAGCTATCGCGTAATGAACTCTATCGACTGAGCACTGATCTTAGTGAACTGGAGACTGTCTGACTGACGGCGGGCAAAAGACCCCCATTTATGGCGACAACCTGTTTTATACCATTTAACTACCCTTTCACAACTATATTGTACCATTATTATTATTTCAGTGCACCCAACGTTGCTTTCCCAGACTTCTATGAGTGGTAGAGCCACGCTGTAGACAGTTCTGTCTACAGCATGAATGGGCCGGCTCGTCCAGGTCGTTACCACTGTCTCACAGAAAACCGGCGTAAAGTAGCAGCTTGCTGCTGCGTTTCGTACAGTGAGTGAGATATCTGGAGGCCCAAATCCCCTCCCCTTCCCAATTCCTTAGTTATCCCTTTCCGTTAAGGTCGGCAACGCACCCATGATTCTTCTGGTATTGTAGGCGTACATGGGCGGTGGAGATCACTTACCATCAGGTGACCCACTTGCTCGTTTGCCGGCCTATGCCATAAATAAAAAAAAACCCTCAATACATAAACAAAAGGAATACGCTAACAATCCCAACCGACGAGATACAAATACGACGGACACGGAAAACTACAATGAGCTTTTAACCGATTTTTTAACCGACTTTATAAAAAGAGAAGATTCTCAATTCGGCGCGAAAAACTCTTCATGTATGCACATCGATTTCTCCGCCAATTGTGGACCGATTTTGTTGGAAAAAATCATTCGATACAGTTTAGCTGCGATGTGGTTCCTTATAAATATGCTTAAGATCTGATTATGGAGTTGTGTTATTGTATTGGAATTTACATGTTATTGCTGTAACTACCACAGAAAATTTAAAAATAAAATAAGTTGAAATCGACTTCTAAATAAGGAAAACACTGAAAAATCTAAAATATCATTTTTATAGATTTTTTATAAGCCTGAATGACTAAACGAGCAAATCACTTTAAAAAAGCGCCACGCCTGCTCATAAACAGAAGCAATACCACACACAATTTTGAATTACAAAACACTGCATGCACCGAACTACGTTCATTACCCCGAGACATAAGTTAAGTTTCACAATGCCCAGTAATTCCACTGGATTCAATGTCTTTCTTACCGAAACACAACAGAAAGTCACGCGGGCAATGCCGCAAAAGCTAGTGAATATTATTCTAAACTTATGTAGAAAATCTAGTATATTTAACTTGTATGTCAGTAATAACGTATGAATGTATAGGGTCGATCAAATATTGAGGTTTATACGACGGTGGGGCCGTTACAAACTAGCCGGGTTATGATTGAAGGGACCGTCTGGAAAGTTTAAGGATATTTCAAATATAGTACTCTGGAATAATATTAGCTAATTATTATATCTGCACGAGATTATACAATGTGTAACAAAACCCCTGTTGGGCGTATAACATATTTATTTTTTAAACTAAATTAATTTATTGTTTGTAAACCGTATTTCGATGGATTACCTCTGCAAGAGTGATGACTCGGAGTCGGAGCGAGTCAGCAAGTTGCGGCATCTACGTACGTACGTGCGCGCCCGGCATCAATCAGTTGTTCATCACTTTTCATATGAAAATATTTTTTTTAAAATATGTTCAATTTTTATTTTTTTTATTGGCTTACCACGCCTGCTAATAAACAGAAGGAACGCCACACAGAACTTTAAATAACAAAGCACTGCATGACACTGGACTGCGCTCGTCACCCCGAGACATAAGGTGTTAAGTCTCATAATGCCCAGTAATTTCATTGGCTTCGATATCCTTCAAACCGGAACACAACTGTGATTACTGTTGCTTGGCGGCAGAAATGGACAAAGCGGTGTTACCAACCCAGCTGGCCTCTCGCATACGAGGGGTCTACCAAATTTTATAAGCGACCTGTGTAAGGATAATATCTCGCTTCAGTTTATTATTATTTAATTTTTTATTAAGTTGTCTGTCTTCACGACCCAAAAAGGACCAACAGGGTTTTAGTTACATACTGTATAATTTTGAAGTGCTGGGTACGGGCCTCCTCAATATTGAGAGGTTAGATCATCGTCAACCATTCCGGCCTATCGTGGGTCGGGTGGTTTTCTTTGAATTTGACAGCCTCCGTAGCGCAGCGGGCGAGTAGCCGGCTGCGAAGCGAGAGGCCGTGGGTTCGATTCTCGTACTGAGACAAATGTTTGTGTGATCCACAAAAATTGTTTCGGGTCTGGGTGTTTTGGGACCGCAAGTCCCTCGTAGTTCCTGATACCCACGACACAGGTTTACCTAGTCTGGGGTCAGGACTTTGTGTGACTGTTGGGGGTATTCAGACACTCAAACTCGATTTTCATCGATGCATCGAGGTGAGTTAGGTGGAGACACTCAAGAACGCTGCCTCGTTGAGTGTCAGACACTGGATTACGGTTTGAAACTATGTTTCAGACTCTCGATATATGTGTCTTGTTAAGTATCAGACACTCAATGTCGTATTTCTTCGAGTATCAGACATTAGACCTCGTTGTCTCCTCGAGGGTCAGGCACTCAAATAAAGTCCCTCATAGTGTCACATCGCCAGTGTATTAGATGCACTTCTGCCTACCCCTGTTGATACAGGCTCGAAAGTGCATAAAAAATTAATACAGCAAACAAAAAAATCATATCAGTATCAAGTGGAGGAGGTAAATTCCAAAGAATGAGATGCCCAATGGATCGAAATTTTTGAATTGAAATGCTGCGGAACAAAAGGAAGTTTTTTAATAAAGATCTCCACCGACAGGTGGCGTCGCGGCGCGATTTATTGACTTTCCCAATTTACTATGAGAAAATATTTAATGCCCTGTATAATGTGGAGAAATTTAATATTGCTTCGAAACTTCGTGAATAGTTGCGTCGACTTTTTTATTGATAGCCGACTGTGAAGCGAGAGGCCGCGGGTTCGATTCCCGAAATACGTGATCCACAAATATTTGTTCGGGTCTGGGTGTTTTTTCTCCAGAGAGGTTGACATCAGGCGGCCGGTCGTAAATACTACAAGTCAGATATATCTATAACATGTGTTAAAAAGCATGTTACGCTAACCCCACTGCGAGTGGGGTATGGGTAGGTGGAAGATTCACTTACAGATTCATTTCATGTGAGTAAAGGAGCAAGAGGTGACTCTCCTATGGTAAGGTATCCCAACCGCCAAAAAACACACATCATACTAGAAGAATCATGGATTGTAGGAAAATAATGTAGATTGAGAAAAAGAAATTTAGAAATTTGGGCCTCTGGAAATCTAACTCACTGTACGAAACCCAATCAGATAAAAAAATTAAGAAGCCATTTATTTCCGTCCGTTGAAAACTATACTTTAGGTCCGTATCGTCTTTAAGTAGTCCATCCGAGGGTTGGTCTGGGTAGCTATCACTGCTTTGTCTATTTCTGCCGCCAAACAACAGTGCGTAGGCTCTGCTGTGTTCTGGTTTGAAGGACATTGAAACAAGTAAAATGATTGCACATTAACTAAACTTATATAGATAGTCAAGTGCCATGCAGAACATTGTAATTCAAAATTGTGTGTGGTATTGCTTTTGTTTATGGGTTGGCGTGGCGCTTACGATCAAGCGAGCAACCTGCTCGTCATTTAAGCTAATGAAAAACTAAAAGTCACACTGCAATGCCAATAAATGGCAAGTATATAGTGATTTCTTAGGTTTACGCGAATATTACACATTGAAATAAAACTAGTTTATACGGATTTTATCGCGGTTTAATTTTTATTTTAGTCCCGACGTTTCGAAAGCTTTTCAGCCTTCGTAGTCACAGGAGAGACTGAGGTGTAGGTCGTCTCGAAACATTAACTTTTCGCGATAAAATCCGTATAAACTAGTTTTATTTCAATGGCAAGTATAGATAAAACATTATACAACAGAGGGAATACATTAAAACACAATCGAGCAGTCATTGTTAATACGCTTGCGTAATGAGTTGGCCGAAAACTTTAATTTTCGTCCTCTCATGATCTGTTTCAGTCACAGATTGTTGAATACTGGATAGGCTTGCGGTGCGTCTATATTTGTTACATTTCGGCACACCGAGATGGCGCGGCGGGAATGTGTCAGATACGCGGTCATACGCTTAACAAAGACACAAGTGTAGATGATTATCAAAGGTAATTACCTAATGCTATAATTATAGCTATTTCTTGCGAGATCTAACTAACATTGCCGTGTCATGGTCAACTCTTATCCATATTAAGCGTAACAAATACGTAAGACTGACTGCCTCGGTGGCGCAGTTGTAATGCGTATGCGTTACGATTGAGGCCGACGCTGAGGTCTCGGGTTCGATCCCCGGGACAGGTAAAGTGGTATTGGGTTTTTCTATTACGAAATGCTCAGTATCAGCCCGAAGTCTGGAATGAAGTCTGAATTTCAATAAACAATCTTGGTTTGATTCTCCAGATCGATCCGAAAAATTGACCAATCAAACTAAGTAATTTTTACGCTTGACTTAAAGTGTATTCTTATTGGCTCATTTGTGAGATCGGTCGGGAGACTCTATCCAAGATCGTTTATTGAAATTGGGTGATAGTCCTTTCCAAGTCCACACCCTTGACGGTTCTCCTCATCTCATACATCTCGTAGGTAGTCGGTGCAGCGGGGCACGAGGTTGACCTACAATGCGCTTGGATAGACGTGATCTGTACTCTATTAAGTTTTAGTCCAGACAGCCATTGTTGCGGTGACACTATAGCTAATCCATTCTTCCATTTTCCCTTATCCCACTTGCAGTGGGGTCGGCTCAATATGCATTATTGTTATTTATTGTTGTATTGACGACCGGTCGCCTGTCTGACGTCAACTCTTCTGGGGAGAAGATGCTTAGACAGAATGTTTGACCAAAAACATTTTGCCATACATCATAACGGTCAGTACTGATCAAACAGTTCAGTTTTTAGGCACTGCGGTATTGACGGTATAAATATGTGACGCAACTTTCTACAGCCTACTTTACAAGGTGGTAGGTCCCTCGTATGCGAGAGGCCGGCTGGGTTGGTACCACTGTCTCACAGAAAACCAGCGTAAAGTAGCAGCTTGCTGCTGCGTTTCGTACGCTGAGTGAGATATCTGGAGGCCCAAATCCCCCTCCCCTTCCCAATCCCTTATTATCTCTTTCCTTTAAGGTCGGCAACGCGCCCATAATTCTTTTGTATTGTGGGCGTACATGGGTGCTGGAGATCACTTACCATCACTTACCCACTTGCTGGTTTGCCGGCCTATACTATAAAAAAACAAAAAAAGCCTCAGAGTCGAATTTATTAAAAATCAATTTTTCTATTTGTCTGTGTGTGTGTCCGTGTGTGTATTTCTATGCCGGTGCTATCATGACGTTTAAAAGTATAAACCGATATGAAAACGGTTCTTTTTGTTTGAAAGCTGGTTTAAACGAGACTTATGGCTACATTAGAAGAATACTTGCTTATAGCCGTTTCAAAGTGATATACATACATACGCACTCACGCCTGTAAACCCTGAAGGGGTAGGCAAAGGTGTAACCAGTACACCCACATTTCGCCAGCGTATCTCCGTCCCACGATGTGATAGGGGGCGAGCCTATTGTCATACCGGACACAAATTCCAGACTCCGGGCTGATACTGAGCATTTTATAATAGGAAAACCCAATATCACTTATACCCGACCCGGGGATCGAGCCCGAGACGTCAGCGTTAACCTCAGTCGTACGCATACAACTGCGCCACCGAGGCAGTCAAAGTTAGATGTTTTGACAGCCTCCGTGGCGCAGCGGGCGAGTAGCCGGTTGCGAAGCGTGAGGCCGTGGGTTCGATTCCCGCACCTAGACAAATGTTTGTCTGATTCACAAATATTTGTCTCGGGTCTGGGTGTTGTGGGACCGCAAGTCCCTCGTAGTTCCTGATACCCGCGATACAGGTTTACCTTGTGTGGGGTCAGGACTATGTGTGTGACTGTTGGGTGTATTTACTTATTTACTTACTTTACTTTTTGTGATTGACATCAGGGACTTTAAATGGTTAGTTTATAAATAAAAATCCTTAAAGACAATCCAGTACAATGTAAATCTATTCCAATCGGGAGAATCGTGACTTGCCATATTGTTTCGAGTCGATACCATTATTTATGTACTGTTGTGGGGTGAGCAGTGACCATCCTTGTTACTGACAAGAATTTTATTTCAAAGACATTAAGTAACGGCATCACATTTTTTGATGACTCTGTATTACTAAGCAGCGAGTGCCTAGTAGGAGTGGAATAAAAGCCAAGTCGAAAGTTGTTGGTTCGAGTGTGGATTGCTGGTGGGAACTGATAATCATACTAATGTGAATGTAATTTTGTTTGTTACGCTTTCCCGCGAAAACTACTTAACCGATCATCATGAAACTTTGTACACATATTCTTGGAGGTATAAGAAGTAACATAGGATACTTTTTATGAAAAAAATTTGTTTGTTACGCTTTCACGCCTAAATCACTGAACCGATTTTGATGAATTTTGACGTAGAGATAGATGGGGCCCTGGAGACGGTTGTAGACTACGTTTTATTTCGGAAAAGTCTATTCACGCGGGCGGAGCCGCGAGCAAAAGCTAGTTTTTATATATAACAGTGTGGAGTAAGTACAATGTGTATATTGAGTGTTTTAATTAAGAAAAACTATAAAGCAAAAAGAAACATTATCCTCCTTAGTTTACGAAACTGTTCCCGACTTTTTATGAGTGGTAGAGCCACGCTGTAGACACTTTTGTCTACAGCATGAATGGGTCGGCTCGTCCGGGTCATTAGCACTGTCTCACAGAAAACCGACGTAAAGTAGCAGCGTGCTGCTGCGTTTCGTACGGTGAGTAAGATATCCGGAGGCCCAAACTCCCTCCCCTTCCCTTAATTACCCCTTTCCTTTAAGGTCGGCAACGCACCCATGATTCTTTTGGTATTGTGGGCGTACATGGGTGGTGGAGATCACTTACCATCAGGTGACCCACTCGCTCGTTTGCCGGCCTAGGCCATAAAAAATAAGAAAAGAAGTCTTCTCAGGTCCTATTACTAAATTAGAGGCTCTGACAAACTCCGGGGAACGGAAACTCAAAAAGATCTTTATTGCATGCTTAGAGCTGGAGGGCATTTCTCGCAATTTGAATTGTTCAAAATATCATTCCGATCTAGTCTCAGCGTAGCAGTAGCATTATACCGTTTTGGCTTCAGTCAACTTTTATTCTACATTCAATCTCATTACAAACTATGTTCACATTTGACGTTGATTATTGGTTTAAGAGAATGCCATTTGCAACTTTCTTGACGCTGAGACTAGATCGGAATGATATTTTGAACAATTCAAATTACGAGAATTGGCCTCCTGATCTTTAAGCTTCATATAACCAGTTTCATACATTTCCACAGGGTTAATTGATTCGTAAAACTCGTGTCATGTTGAATTATTTTTTGGCATTCGATGAATTTCAACAGTCAGCTTGATTAAATTGTGGATGTTCATTTAACAGTTGTATGTCATTTGTAAGAATTCAGTTTTCATTCGGCATTTTTAACAGTCAACAAAAAAAAGGGTTTTATAAGTTTTACCCTTTGTGTGTGTGTATCTATCCCCTAAGGGGGTGAAATCGGTGATGAAAGACTAAAAAAAATATTGTATTGATTTATGCACCAATTTTGATAATTCTTTCGTTATCCCTTTCCTATAAGGTCGGCCACGCCATGACTCTTCTGGTATTATGGGCGTACGTGGGTAGTGGAGTTCACATACCATCAGATGACCCACATGCTCGTTTGTTGGCCTACGCTATAAAAAACCGGTCGATCATTATTATGTAACTAGGTTTTGCTCGCGGCTCCGCCCGCATTAATAGACTTTCCGCAATAAAACGTAGCCTATAACCGTCTCCAGGGTCCCAACTATCTCTACATCATCATTCATCAAAATCGGTTCAGTGATTTAGGTGTGAAAGCCAGCAAACAAATAGATAATTTTTCATAAAAAGTATCCTATGTTACTTCTTATACCTCCAAGAATATGTGTACAAAGTTTCATGATGATCGGTTAAGTAGTTTTCGCGTGAAAGCGCAACAAACATACTTACATTCACATTTATAGTATTAGTATGATGATTATAAAAATGTCAAAGATGTAGACGGCTGGGATCGAATCCACGACTTCTGCAATTTCACTACCAGCTAAACTTTCGTCGCATTTACAATTGTAGCATAGCATAAAGTAGTTTATCATAAAATAAAGTTCAAAATGAACGTTAAACAGTTGCCAGGAAGTGTGTGAGTTTTCCGCAAATTACAACAAAGTTAGGGATCGTTAGCGCTCATTCCACTATCTTACAGTTGGGAGGCACTGATGGTATGTTTAACTTTAATAGCTTCAGTGTGCAGTTTTTTAACCACGTAAAACGAGGAGTATTGTAATTACCCCCCGACATAAGGCAGGCGATATTGCCTTTTTTATGGCATAGGCCAGTAGATGAGCAAGTCAGTCATCTGATGGTAAGTGATCTTTTTTTTTTGCGTGAATGACGAGTTGAGCAGAGGGCCAATTCTCGTAATTTTAATTGTTCAAAATATCATTCCGATCTAATCTCAGCGACAAGAAAGTTGCAAATGGTATTCTGCTAAACCAATATTCAAGAACTTAGAACGCAATGATATCGAAAGTAGAATACAAGTTGACTGAACCAAAACGGCATTCTGGTAACAATAAATTTGACACTTAACTATCTTCTTCTTCTTTTAATTGTGTTTGGCTCCACCGTAGATTGGTGATTTCGCCAGTGTCCATTGTGAGACACTTAACTATATAAAATGCATTTCGTCTACAGACAAACGTCAAAATATTGAGAACGAAATGTGACTGAAGGTGAAGCAGTGTTGCCAAGTGCACTGTAATTACAGCAGATCTGCCGTATTTTCATGCCATCTACTGGACACGGTATTTTTATAAATACCGTATATGGAGACACAGTATTTTTTTACAGTCAAAATTTCGTATTATTATTGTATACTACTAGACAGGTTATTTAGAAGTAAAACTGCGTCACATAACGCGGGAGTTTGACAGTTCACAAACAGGGAGCGCAATAGGGGTTCTAGTTGAGAGTAAGCGAGATGATAATATTGAGTTACGGTCAATTGACTGCAATTTAGTAATACAACTAATTTACTATACTACAATTTCTATGTTCCGCGCAGCTTGTCTAGTAGTATACATAAAACTCTTTGATTAAACACATAAAAAAAAATAAACCGATATCATCATCATCGCAGCCATCCATTTCTGCAGCGATCGATATATACAAATAAAATTTTAAGTCAGTTTAGGATATAAAGTTTAAAATAAATTTATATTTTATTTAATAATTTAATTATTTCCTTTTTTGTATGACATTTTATTGCACTGTAAAATAGACTGTATTTTTTCCCATCAATTGTATTTTTGACGCAAATGCCGTATTTTAATGTGGACAACACGGTATTTTCAAAAATCTGACTTGGCAACACTGAGGTGAAGTGACTGTGAGTTAACTGCAGACAAATTCAGTTAACTTTATTTTCTTTTACTGCAAGCAACTAAAAGTAGTCAAAATTGTTCGACTTTGTGTGCTCGTTATTTCAGTAAAGTATTAGAAATGAGTTTACAGCCTATGTTACTCAGTGATAATGTAGCTTTCTAACGGCCAAATTATATTTGAAATCGGCCCAGTAGTTTTTAAGTTTATTTGTTACATACAAAAATACAAAAAAATCTTTTCTCTCTAGAATATTAGTGTAGATTAAATTATGAGAGCAATCGCACTGTCAAAATTCCCGCCAAAACTCTCGCACAATTTTTATTTAGTATAGATATGTCCTCAGCAATGTTGCAAAATAAAAAAACCGCAATTCGGTAGAATTTCAAATTTTAATAAAATAATCGCGATTGTGGTTATTTCCGGAAAGGACTGCCGGAGTGGTGCTGTTGTGCCGTTTTCCTTCAGTTATGCCATGGAATAGATAAATAAAATACATGGAATTAGTCAAATCAATTAATTAAAAAATCATAACCTCCAGTTACGTAATTTCTTAATCACTGAAATTAGTCATATTGTGGGTATTTTATTGTGAGTTGGTAACATTGATTTTGTCGCTTAGGTCATTTTTAATTTCTAGAATTTAGTCTATGGCAGCTGATACGTAAAATTCGGTAAAATACTTGTCATTGGCGAAATGCATAATAATGCGAAGCCATATTTTCAACAAAAGAAAGACATTGAAAGTTGATCGAATTGACAGTTTATATGCAATTTAACTGAGATGATATCGAATTTTTAAAAGAGCAGAATGCCATATTTTTAATTAATTCAAAATGTAATCTCAGTTCGGTTAAAATTCATTCGCAGTGTCAGTTAAAATAGCAGAATTGGCCCTCAGATCGCTCGCCTGATGTTAAACGTCACGCCTGCCCATAAACAGAAGCAATGTCACACAGAGCCCTGGATTATAGAACACTGCATGGCATTGAACTGCGCTCGTCATCACGAGACATAAGATGTGAAGTCTCAATGCCCAGTAATTTCCACCGCCCATGTACGCCGCAATATCAAAAGAATCATTCTTCTTTAGCCTTCTTCAGCGTAATTGAGACAGGCCTGGGGGATCGTGAGTATACACTTATGGAAGGTGGGGGTTATTATTCCTTTATGGCCATTATTATTGTATATTGACTGCCTCGGTGGCGCAGTAGTAATGCGTTCGCGATACGACTGCTGTGCTGAGATCTCAGGTTCGATCCACGGGTCGGGTAAATGTGATATTGAGGTTTTCTATTACGAAATGCTCAGTATCAGCCCGGAGTCTGGAATTTGTGCCCGGTATGGCGATAGGCTCGCCCCCGTCACATCAAGGGCTCGGTGAAAAGTGGGTGTACTGGTTATTACAGGTGTGAGTGCATATGTGAATAATCATGAAGGGTAGACAAACTCGATAAGTCCGTTTGGTGAGTGTGACCATTACAGTATATAAAGAGGTCGTCGCCATAGTTGGGGGCAGTTCACTCTCCGCAGTTGTAGTGAATGGTCCGTACGTATTATATCAATTCAAATTCAAATCATTTATTCTGTAAATTGGATCCTAAATATCACTTTTACATGTCAATCATTTTTTATGCTACATTATATTTACGACGGCATTTCGGGGCTAGCCATGAGAAGAAATGCCGAAACAAACTCATGGGTTACGGCCTCTTTTAATGTCCAGACATTGTTTTACAGAATTATGCGAGTGTAATGTACAGAAATTCCTGGATTGGCTTTTTTAAGAAATGGCCAAGAGTGTACCAGACATACTTGGCACTCGCACTCACTAATAAAAACAAAAAATTAAATAAATCATAAAAAAATTTAAAAAATCAACATGTCAGTATTGCCTTAAAATACTAATATTGCGCCAATACAGCAGTCAATATTAAATAATATATTATATAAAAGAAGAGACCTAGGTACAGCCAATTTTGTAAGGAGTGAGCGGCTCAATTCCAAGCTGTTTTGTCTTCCAAGTAATCTTTCACATTATAATAACCTTTTTGGCAAAGCCTAAGTTTAATACATAATTTAAATTTATTAAGGCTTAATAGTTGAATATGGCTTTGAATTTTGTTGTAGAAACGTATACTTTGACACTTGAAAGAGTTACTAATTTTTTGAAGTCTGGTAATTTCTAATACAGTATAGTATACTATACAGAAGAATTGAGAAGCTCGGTTTTTTTTGTCGAAAAATTAAAAACTTAGAAAGTGACTTCATAAATTAACATTAAAAACTCTATACCTAAAATACTATAACTAACTTGGAATACATTAAACTTTAGAGTTTAGTATAAAATATTCCAAGATTTATGCGGCCAGTCATCACGTGTCGGCGTAGACAGTTCGTAGCTGATAAATATTCGCCGCGCGTAGCTCATTATCATTAAGGTTCCGCGTGGCATATAAATTTACGTAGCACTCATTATGTCAACTGAATTTTGTAAATTGTCGACGCGTAGCAGATAAAAGTTTCACTTTATAATATGTACCTACGTATAGGCGAGATAAGGGAATATACGTCTTCTACGAATTCGTAGGCGTTAGACGCTACGTTGTAGTCGTACGTAGTTTGATATCCGCACAAATATTTGTCTCGGTGTGGGAATCGAACCCACGGCCTCTCGCTTCGCAGCCGGCTACTCTCCCGCTGCGCCACGGTAACTTAAGTTTTTTTTTTTATTAGATTGAATGACGAGACGAGCAGGTCGCTCGCCTGATGGTAAGCGCCACGCCTGCTCATAAACATAAGCAACGCCACACAGAACTTTAAATAAAGCACTGCATGACACTGGACTGCGCTCGTCACCCCGAGACATAAGGTGTTAAGTCTCATAATGCCCAGTAATTACACTGGCTTCAATGTCCTTCACACCGGAACACAACAGTGCTTACACATTGTTGCTTGGCGGCAGAAATAGACAAAGCGGTGGTACCAACCCAGCCGGTCTCTCGCAAACGAGGGACCTACCACCTTGTCGCACGTACGGTACGGCAGTACGCTGCCATTTGACCAACAAAGCGATTAGAAATAAATAAATAAAATACAAGTCTTGTAAACCTCTGTAATACAAATGATTTCCACAAACAGTTTCCATTGACAGTGAAAAACTTGAATAATAAATAAGTGCTCAGCTTCAAAGGAGGTGGAAAAATAAAGTTTGTCAGAAGCTCATTTTAAAGCTTCCCGTCAGGTAATGTCTGGAAGTCGAGATTCTGTGTGAAACTTTTTTAAAATTTTGTAGTACGGAGCAAGCCAAATTGAAATGTTCTCTTTTTAAGGTTCCCCGCGAACTATAACTAGGTTTGTTTTCGAGTTGACAAACAGAAAAGGAAGTATGTAACTTGGGAACTTTTAAACTGTACAACCAAACTGATCTCATGTTTTTTCACCGACGAAAAAAGGAGGCTCTCAACTCGACGCATATATATCTTTTGTATACTAACCACGTATAAATTTTCTCTGAATTTGATGCTTTTTTTTCTTTCGACATTGTAAAGCTCAAAGTTAAATCTGGTCTGAAAAAATAAAACTCTGGACCGATTTTGATATTCTTTCACTAAAAGTAGTAATATAAAAATTATAATAATAATACTAACCCTGTATTATACACGTCCCACTGCACGGGCCCTATTATGGCGATAGCCTCGCCTCCTATCATATCATGGGACGGAGATACGCTCGGCGAAATGTGGGTATACTGGTTACACCTCTGCTTACCCCTTCAAGGATTACAGGCGTCAATGCGTATGTAAGTATGTATAAATACACCCAAAACATAGTCTTGACCTCACACTAGGTTAACCTGTATCGTGGTATTAGGAACTACGAGAGACTTGCTGTCCCACAACACCCAGACCCGAAATAAATATTTGTGGATCACACAAAAAAAAATCTGTGTCGGAATCGAATCCACAGCCTCTCGCTTTGCAGCCGGCTACTCACCCGTTGCGCCACGGAGACTGTCAAATTATGAACCTTTACATCCCATGTCTCTGGGTTTAGTGCATTGCAGTGCCATGCACCACTTTGTAATTCAAAGTTCTGAATGCTGTTGCTTTTGTTTATGGGTAGTTGTGACGCTTACCATCAGATGAATTACTGGCTTTAATGTTCTTCAAACCAAAACACAACAATGCTTACACATTGCTACTTGGCGACAGAAATAGACAAAATGACAAGGTAAGGCAATGGCAATTGTACATCAAGGTAATTGTACACCTTAACGTAAAAATACCTTTTTGATTTTCCCGAAGATCTCTTAGGTATATTTACGTAATTATGTAGATTTAATGTATTCAGTACAGACCTTCATTCGGACGTCCGTGAAACTTGAGCATTTCCCATTTCCCTTTTCGTGAGTATATTTTTCTGTTCATTAAGTGCCTAATTTATTGTATGAAGTTTAATGAGCCGTGGCGATTATATTTGATTTTATTTCCTTGGATTTTTGTGTCTCGCTGAGTTATATCTGAGGCACCTCGCCTTTCTATAATTAAATGGAAGTAGCTGTTGCTCGCTGCTTGGTTCGCGTGAATTCGCGTCTTTATCTGGCACTAGCCTTTGCTCGCAGCTCCGCCCGCGTGAATGACCTTTTCCGAAATAAAAAGTGTATGTCACCCGGGCATAGAGTAGCTTCCCAACAGTGAAACAATTTTTCAAATCGGTTCAGTAGTTTCGGAGCCTATTCAATGCAAACAAACAAACAATAAAATCTTTCCTCTTATAATATTAGTATAGATTTATGGCCGTTCCCAATATTCTGTCTATCGACAGATTTGGTTACCGGCAGTAAAATTTTGACACATTTTGTATGGACGATCTGTCAAAACATTATTGACAGTAAGCAAATCTGTCGATAGATAGAATATAGGGAACGGCCATAAAAGTAGCCTAACCTCTATCCCAGATCATGTTCTACCTCTGTGCCAGTAGCAAACATTATAAACTCACAAACATCCAAACTGTCACATCTATAATAGCAGTAAAAGGTAAGTATCCAATCAAGAACATAATTGTAATAAACTAGGGTCTTTGCCCATGTTTTTCCACAAAACATAAAATAAAAAAAAAACTTAAAGTCCGACGAATATGAGACACATTTTACTTTCTTCCCCACATTATCCTGCATCGATTGGTATCGGTCTCGACCCCATACCCCCAGCGGTTTCGGAGGAGATAGCGTGACAAGCCTTTGGCAGCGTGGGCGGCGGTGGCGGCGGCGCCGGTTAGTTTTTTTTAGAATAGTGGGACATTAAGTTACCAAAAAATAAAACATATACAAAAAATATAACAGATGTTACTGTGGGTAAATAGTTAATAATGGATACTACCAATTCAAATTTGTTTCGTTTTATTTATAAGTATTTTAGTCGTTTTGAGTTAGTTTTACTTTTTGTCATAAAAATATATACTTTACTATTTTTCGGTCAAACAATTACCAAAATCGGTATATAAATCCGTTCATAATGGTGTATTATATTTTTCATATTTTAACTGTTTAACATAACCTAACAATACATTAGTGAATTACTTAAAAATAAAGATTGAACTAATATGTTTATAAGTTTAACTATCTTATTTCGATGATATCTAGGTACTTCACAAAGTAATAAAAAATCTTGGACTTAGATCACTCAGAATTGGAATTTAAAATGCTCTAATCAAAATGCAACCGAAATACAAGACAATGGAGCGTTAAACACCCTTGAATATTTATAACTCGGCCACTGGACGAATAATTTGCAGATATTAATCCTGCGAGATTAAAATGGCCATTAAGTCGGCACTTTTCTCGCTTAATTTTATATCAGTATGCTGAGATTTCGTGGATCTCGTAAATGGCTGGGTTATAAAACGGGTTAAGGAGGCAATTTGACTCGGCACAGGAAATGACTGGCGTGCAATTAGTTTTATATAAGACTTTAATCTGTTATAATATATCGGGCTTTGTTTAAATTACCAAAATCTTGAAAAAAGAATCGGGTCTTTCATCCACCACTCTGGCCTGATACGTGTTGGCTCTGAGAAGAAAGAAAAAGTACTAGTGTATATAATATAATAAATTTATATGTATTTATGTAAGTAATGTTGTATCATAGTCTTCAATATATGTTTTTATTTTTTATTTTTTATTAGATTGAATGACGAGACGAGCAGGTCGCTCGCCTGATGGTAAGCGCCACGCCTGCCCATAAACAGAAGCAACGCCACACAGAACTTTAAATAAAGCACTGCATGACACTGGACTGCGCTCGTCACCCCGAGACATAAGGTGTTAAGTCTCATAATGCCCAGTAATTACACTGGCTTCAATGTCCTTCACACCGGAACACAACAGTGCTTACACATTGTTGCTTGGCGGCAGAAATAGACAAAGCGGTGGTACCAACCCAGCCGGTCTCTCGCAAACGAGGGACCTACCACCTTGTCGCAAACGAGGGACCTACCACCTTGTCGCAAACGAGGGACCTACCACCTTGTCGCAAACGAGGGACCTACCACCTTGTCGCAAACGAGGGACCTACCACCTTGTCGCAAACGAGGGACCTACTACCTTGTCGCAAACGAGGGACCTACCACCTTGTCGCAAACGAGGGACCTACCACCTTGTCGCAAACGAGGGACCTACCACCTTGTCGCAAACGAGGGACCTACCACCTTGTCGCAAACGAGGGACCTACCACCTTGTCGCAAACGAGGGACCTACCACCTTGTCGCAAACGAGGGACCTACCACCTTGTCGCAAACGAGGGACCTACCACCTTGTCGCAAACGAGGGACCTACCACCTTGTCGCAAACGAGGGACCTACCACCTTGTCGCAAACGAGGGACCTACCACCTTGTCGCAAACGAGGGACCTACCACCTTGTCGCAAACGAGGGACCTACCACCTTGTCGCAAACGAGGGACCTACCACCTTGTCGCAAACGAGGGACCTACCACCTTGTCGCAAACGAGGGACCTACCACCTTGTCGCAAACGAGGGACCTACCACCTTGTAGTATTTATGTATTAGTATCTTGTCTACTTATTTTTTCTTGTTAGTTTATTCTATTCGACGATTTATATACACCCACATCATCTCGTCTCTGCATCACCCACAGGTAGACTGGTAGAGAATGCCTTTGGCATTAAGTCCGCCTTTATACATGTTATATATATAAAGTTGAAAATAAATAAATAAATAAAATGTGTTTATTAAGGTATCTCACACTAATACATATATCTCAGCCTGTTGTCGTCCACTGTTGGACGTAAGCCTCCCCAAGTGAGCGCCAACCATCCCGGTCTTGAGCAGCCCGCATCCACCCGCTACCCGCCATCTTTTTCAATACATAGTTTGGATAAATTACTTATAAAAATATTATCCATGCGACATAGCCTAAGAGGTTTAACAGGCAAAGGGTGTTCATTAATCAGTTGTGTGAGGCCGTAAATGGTCCCATCTCAGATAAAAAATGCTACAACGCGATAACCGTTCCTTGCTATGTTTCCTTCACCATTAAAGCGAGTGATAATTTACAACTACACACATTTCTTCGGAAATTCAGAAGTCTTAGGAGTCCATTCCGTCCCGGCTAGGTCACCGCCGCTACCATTCAAAAACTACAAGCGCTAACAAAATTCTATTAATTAAGTTATGAAATTCGTCAAATTCAAATTGTGCTTGTGTAACTTGCAATAGTAAAGTGCGGTTTTGGCCCAACAGTGGTTAATTAAAACTGCTCACGTCATGTTTACGGAACAATTATACCATGATACTCAATCGCTTTTGTTTGCTAACATACTGATCCAATGAAACACGTTTATCTACTTGATGACGTCACTCAAATGGTCCGCGTATCTCTTTGTGAGCTAATAGTGTGGAATACTCGTGTTATTTGAAGCATGCTTTGTTGCTATTTTAAACCGATAAAAAATGGAGGAGGTCTAAATTCTCGTATATTTACGAGTGGTAGAGCCACGCTGTAGACAATTTTGTCTACAGCATGAATGGGCTGGCTCGTCCGGGTCGTTACCACTGTCTCTTTTGGTATTGTGGGCGTACATGAGCGGTGGTAATCACTTACCATCAGGTGACCCACTTGCTCGATTGACGGCCTATGCAATAAAACATGACATGTACATGCCAGTCTAAGAGAAATTTAACCAAGAGAGACGTCTAAAAACTTAGTTTAAAAAGTGCAGAGCACCTCTCCATGCAGGCCTTACTAAGTTTAAAACAACTTTAACTCCCGCGAGATGAAGTTCGCTACTTTAGTGCTGTTGCTAACGTCGATATTGAGAAGTTTCGGAAAGATCTTGTATGTCACGTAGATGTATTATACTTCGCCTGTTTATGATCAAGTAAGTATGTTAGACTATTTCAAGGTATAATTGCTATCTGTATAATAACTAGAGGTCGCGTAGTGGTCGAATTTCGACCTACTTTTAATCGACTTCAAAAAATTATGAAGTCCTCAATCAAGTGTTTTATGTATGAACATTTGTCCGCCCATTGTCGACCGATTTTGTTGGGAAAAAAATAATTACCCAGATAGAGTTTAGCTGCGATGTGGTCACATTTAATTAGTTAAGATCTGATGACTGAGTACGGAGTAATAGATGAAACTCCTCAACGGGTAACAGCATACTCATCGCAGTTGTATCATTGTATTCATGCATAAGGATGTCATGCAAGTTAATCCAATGCATATATATATTTTCTGTCATTGCTTGATTGAGCTGCTCTAATTCCAGTTAAATATTGTAAAACCTTATGCTCTAATAATTGTAAACTAGTTTTGAAAAAAGCAACGCTGGAGTTTCTTGCTCGTTCTTCTCGAGCGAAACGGCATTCCGAACTAGTGATAGAATTTTTATTCAATTTCGATAAAATTTTGAATTAGAATTTACATGCCATACCTGTACCTACCACTAAAAATTGTAAAATTAAATAAGTTTTAACAAAACTCAAAAACTGACTTCAAAAATTACACTGAAAAGTCAAAAATAACAATTTCTATAGCTTTATATGGAGTCTGTGCATTTTTATTTGACTGGCAGCGACTCTAAAGAGACCTATAAAAAAATATATTTTTGTCTTTTCAGTGTTATTCTATAAGTCGGTTTTAAGTTTTTTTTTATTTTTGTCTATTACGGCATCTGCGAGATTTGACATTTAGACATTGTCAGTGTCACGAGCTTACACAATGAATGATTTATTTTATTTAATGTATAATTTTTACAGGTATTATACATAAACTAGCTGTCCCGCGCGATTTCACCTGCAGCACACACACAACCAGGGATCAAACTTATAACATTCCTCTTTTTTGACGGGGGTTAAAAACAAAACCTATCGATAAATCAAATACATCCCTATCTAAGTGCAAATAGAAAGGGATAACGGAATAGTGTCAGAGACAACTTAATGGAATTCGTATTCTTAGTCCCAAACATCGACACTTCAATCGCTTATCTCGGATTATCAAGGAGTTTCAAATTGTTTAAGATTTTTGGAGTTTCAAACTGGGTCGCGGCTGGATGGGATCTAAGTATGGATTGAAATGAAACCAGTCTAATAAATAATTTATTGTATTCATATTATTGACATGAAATAAAACTAAAAACGGCCACAAAATTTCGCGTCCATGTAGAAAAAGGATTTCTTTTTAGCACCTGTTTAACCACCTCTGAGTAAATTCCACTTACCAAATAAAATATGATACGGTCAAATACAAAAGTTACACACAATTTGCCATATGTACATGAAGAAAGATATATATAAAGTAATTTCGAAAATAGCTGTCTTATACTTTACTTGGTGGTTAAATGTTACTCGAATATTGTGAAACGTATAATTTATTCAAATAGGATTACTTATGAATATGCGCGTATAATCGCTTTAAAACAAGAATATATTTTCAACTACGAATTTGAAATTTATTTCAGCACATGTATAGAAATGAAGACTCAATGGAAAGACTAGTAGTCCAAGGTAGAAGGAAAGAGAGGCAGATCCCCGACTCGCTAGACTTATATTATCAAAACAGAAACAGAGTCTTCCATAACAGAGTGTACGCGCAACGCTACCCACTGGCAACAATGGAGAAGCATTCTAGATCTGTGATCACTGCCTAGAAGTCTGACGACGTTTGACGACTTGCCATGTACCACCATCTTGACAACCACGAGGGTAGTCGTCAAGAGTGCCCAACTAAGAACAAGAATACTACAGTTTACGATTAGTCTTCTTCTTCCACCTGCCCTTATCCCACTCGCAGTGGGGTCGGCGCACCATGCTTTTTCAGGCATATTACCGAAAAATTAGGGTTGTAGTTTTTACGACCAGCCGCCACCTTGACGTCAGCCCCTCTGGGGAGAAACGACTAAACTTGATTAATTTAGCTAGCTAGCTAAAGATAGATAGTGTGCAGAATAAGAAATGAAAAACACCCATTTCTATTAATAACTTATATTCTAATCATTATTTTATTTTATGTACATAATTTATAGGTAATTACACTGTCGTGCGTGTGGCGGCAGCACCATCGCTGCCGCGCCGCCCGCGCACCTCACCCCGCGAGCGACACTGCAGAATCGGCGGGCGCGCTCCTATTTGCCGAGCCGCGCACGCCTAGTCGCTCTCCCGGTGCCCCGAGTCAACAAGGATTCGGAAATAAAATGAGGGGTCCTGGCCGCTACAATTCAGTTCGCTCCAGTTCGCTTCAGCTTCACTTCGCCTCAAGAAAGAAATAGTAATCTCAAGAAAGAAATAGTAAATGCAAGATAAGGAAAAGGTCTGCAAGAGTGAATAACGGTTCCTGCAAGAAAGAATAACGTTCGAATACGGAACTGCGCCTGTATTAATTTCTTGTTTCTTAATATACGATTATATTGTCTATTTACTGACTTTCAATCTCTCGTAATACAGCAACCCTCACAGATAGATAGCTAATAACCGATAGATTTAGTTAGCTGGGTCCACCTATAACTAGGCGAGCAGTAACATAAGATTTTTTTATATACTATCTTTGTTAGCTAGTTGCTGTATTGTCTGTTGGTGGATCAAATATAACTACGAATAAATAAATATAATAAATAAATGAATTTTACTTTTAGCTGTTTATTAAAAGGCTTTTATGGCACATAATAATTATAAGGTACCACTATCGAAATATATAAACACATATTATTTACATTGACTGCCTCGGTGGCGCAGTTGTAATGCGTACGCGTTACGATTGAGGCTAACGCTGAGGTCTCGGGTTCGATCCCCGGGTCGGGTAAAGTGGTATTGGGTTTTTCTATTACGAAATGCTCAGTATCAGCCCGGAGTCTGGAATTTGTGCCCGGTATGGCGATAGGCTCGCCCCCTATCACATCGTGGGACGGAGATACGCTCGGCGAAATGTGGGTGTACTGGTTACACCTCTGCCTACCCCTTCGGGGATTACAGGCGTGAGTGCGTATGTGCGTATGTATATTATTTACAAATGCCATGCATGCCTATGATCTGTATGATTACATTGTACCTCATTTTCATAATGTCAATATGTAATTTTAATTATTATGTAATTATTCTGTTGGTATGCTAAATAAAATAAAATAAAAATAAAATAAATAAGATAACTAAAACGATAACTGTACGGGACATCTATATTTGATATATAAATGATACGACTGTCTTTGATAATCACTTATATTTGATAATTAAATTGCTAAGTCTATGATATGTTAAATGCTTGATGATATTGATTATGAGTACGCGTTCGCCGTTGATCGGTACAAATGACGCACTGAATATGATTCCTATAAATGTAAAATCGATGCGACGCGATATGCTAACGCTGCAAAAATGTATGGTTGGCCCGTACAATAACTCTCATATGAATCTGCCAAAAAATACGGCTCCACTTACTTACACACTCACACTAAACAAAATTTAATGAACGTTCAAAATCAACTTCATTTCATATAGTTAATGTCTAAATATTAAATTTCTAGATCGAGATACGACGTTCTGCACCGCGCAAAAAATTTGACGTATCAAGTATCAACTAGAGATTATTATGCACATACTTTTATAGCCCCCCTTTTTTGCTTGAGTTACGTTTCTTGTCATCTTATTTCGATGGGTACAACCCGATGTGTAAAAACAAAACAAATACAATATAATGTTATTTGGCATGCCACCGAGTTAATGCGTAATGTCTATCTCATACCCGGTGGACCATAAATGATCTGGCGTTGAGTATTGGACGGGCAATGTTACTATGGCTAGATATCGTATATCGGAATAATAGTGACAAAATGGACGAGTAAAGATCTGTATGCCAATTCTCGTAATTTTAAATGTTCAAAATATCATTCCGATCTAGTCTCAGCGTCAAGAAAGTTGCAAATGGCATTCTCTTAAACCAATAATCAACGGGGTGGAATTTCTTCTTAAAATTAAAACGACACCAACTTTGAATACACTTTCGAATGAAAAGGAATCATTCAAATCGATCCACATTTAGGAGTTATGCATATAACCATACATACAAACGCGTCAGATTGAGAACCTCCTCGTTTTTTTTCGTCGATTAACAAAAGAGTGTGTGTGAGTGAATCGCGAATTTTTTCATACAATTTCATAAAACCATACATACGCGCTCAATCGCCTGTAATCCCTGAAGGGGTAGTCAGAGGTGTAACCAGTACACCCACATTTCGCCGAGCGTATCTCCTTCCCATGATATGATAGGGGGCGAGCCTATCGCCATACCGGGCACAAATTCCAGACTCCGGGCTGATACTGACCTTTTCGTAATAGAAAAACCCTATATCACTTTTACCCGACCCGGGGATCGAACCCGAGACCTCAGCGTCAGCCTCAGTCGTAACGTGTACGCATTACAACTGCGCCACAGAGGAATAAAATCAGATGTATTGCTATCGCCTGACTCGCGTTACGCGCCGCGATCTCCCTGTCTGGGTACCTCAAAACAGAGCCAGAAAAGTCGCGGGCTTAGGTAATTCATCAAGACAAAACACACTAGCACTAGAGTACTAAACCAAATGGTCCCAATAGTCTATCAGCTTAAAGACCTAACTTTTATACAATCAAATCTTGTAAAAGTATGCGTGGATAAATCTAGCATAAAAAAGATTTAGGTTTAAAAGTTTTCGGGCTAAAAGCCGAGTGATTTAATAAAAGGCGGGCAATTACGATGATTTAATATTTTTCTACTTGATTGAGTGAAATAAAACCTCTTTTTTGTTTTAAATCTATGTTATTTTATGTTACTTCTTTGGAACTTTATGATTAGGCTGGCTTTTCAGTAACCTTGGATAATGACGTAGCTACTGTTAGTCTTAAACTGTCTCTGGATCATAGGTAGTAGAAAAAATAAGTGTATTGCACCATCCGTAATTTATAATTATAAGCAATCATTCCCGTTATTTAAAGGTTGTATGTACGTATGATTTGTTTTAAGTAATATTGAAATGTCAAAATCTATATTTATAGACTAGGTGGTAGGTCCCTCGTATGTGCCTTCTGGGTATGGATGGTACATGGGCGGACCACCGCTTTGTCCATTTCTGCCGCCAAACAGGAGTGTGTAAGCATTGTTGTGTTTCGGTTTGAAGGACATTGAAGCCAGTGCAATTACTGGGCATTTTCCACGTCGGGGTGAGGAGAGCAGACCAGTGCCATGCAGTGCTTTTAACCCTAAAGTTCTGTGTGTTGTTTCTGTTTATGGGCAGGCGCTGCGCTTACCATCACGCGAGCGACCTGCTCGTTTCGTCATTCAAGACGAACAGAAGCAACGTCACAAAGAACTGTGGATTACAGAACACTGCATGCACTGAACTACGCTCGTCACCCCGAGACATATGATTTTAAGTCTCATAATGCCCAGTAACTTCACTGGCTTCAATGTCCATCAAACCGAAACATTTGAAAAAAAAATATTTAAACTTTTGCCTGCATGGTAACCTTTAAATCTCAATATTGACCTATTTTGCACCTCAGTAAATAAGACTAAAGTCACACTAGCTCAAGAGTTTTTGTTTAGCACTTAGAAACCGTTCTTGATCTTGACTCATATTGCGAAAGTGTAATAATAATGTCACTATTCCGCATGGTGAGAACCTCGTAAAAGCCGAAAAAGATAAAATGTCCAAATAACTAGATCTGGCACACGAGGTTCCTAACATGTGGGATGTGGACTCGACAATCATTGTCCCAATAGTCGTTTCCGTCCATGGGTTGATACCGAAGAGTCTCGACCAACATCTTCAGCGGCTCTCAATTGGTAGTTGGGTCAGAAGTCAGATGCAGAAGGCGGTATTATTGGACACGGCACGCATTGTGAGGAGGTTCCTCATACTGGAGCCCTAACCGCCGGTGGCTTGGGTCTTAGGCCTCGTCATTGGGGGGTGATTTTATGTTTTAAAATTTTTATTTTTGTGAAATGTAATATTAAAAAACGTAAACAATACTTTTAAATTAAAGAGTACCTACTGTATATACTGTTATTTAATTTTATATTTGAGTATCTATTAGCGGAGGCTTGTAATTATCAACTTTAGTTATTTAAGAAGCATGACAGCCTCCGTGGCGCAGCGGGCGAGTAGCCGGTTGCGAAGCGTGAGGCCGTGGGTTCGATTCCCGCACCTTGACAATTGTTTGTCTGATCCACAAATATTTGTCTCGGGTCTGGGTGTTGTGGGACCGCAAGTCCCTCGTAGTTCTTGATACCCACGACACAGGTATACCTAGTGTGGGGTCAGGACTATGTGTGTGACTGTTGGGTGTATTTATTTATTTATTTATTTATTCTACATATTACGCATGTTATTAGTCTGTACAATTACTTTAACTGTAACCAACAGTTGGTGTATACAAAACTGTCTACATCGTGGCTCTACCATTCAAGTCTCATTCAGTTGCATAAATATTTCACCACCACCAGTGGGGTAACTCACTCTTTTACGCTTTCCTCTAACTTAGTATATCTCAATGACATTTACACCAAAACCGTTTTAAAATTCATAATTCAAGTCCAAATTTAATATAAGCTTAGCCGGCAGAGGGCGTTGACTTTAACAAATCAACTGTTTCAAGATATTTCTTTAGACTTTCGGATTAATTTTGCAAATGAGGCCTACTCTACTCAGCCATGAATATTTATATTAGGGTACCGTAACAAGATTAAGAAACTACTTGAGATGTATTGAATTTTAATATTAAATTTGTGTAATGAAGTATTTATGAAGCGGCCATGGCTTGGTGGAGAGTGGTATGGACTCTTGAGATGCAAGTGGCGTGTTCTAAACCAGCCCCGCCCCACACATCCCTGATATTTCGTTACGTGTGACAAAATTGGCTGTAAATATACCTAGTTCGCTCTTTTCTATATATTATACATTTTTTTTCTTGACTGCTATATTGGCGCATTATATATATTTATTTTAATTATAAATTATTTCATTATGTTTTTTTTTATTTTTTTGTGTGCTAGTGCCACGTATGTCTGGTATACTCATGGCTATTTCTTGAAAAGACCAATCCAGGATTTTCTGTACATTACACTCGCATAATTCTGTAAAACAATATCTGGACATCAAAAGAGGCCATAACCCATGTGTTTGTTTCCGGAATTTCTTCTCATGGCTAGAATTTCTTCTCTTCTCTTTCTTCTTCCACGTAATGCCGACGTATGTTATACAAAATATATGAGATCTACCAACACTCATTAGGCCAACGTTATGACTAAAGCTTAACCCCTATCATTGGTTTTATAAGGTGGCAGGTCCCACGAATGCGAGAGGCCGTCTGGGTTGGTACTACCGTATTGTCTATTTCTGCCGCCAAGCAGCAGTGTGTAAGCACTGTTGTATTCCGGTTTGAAGGACATTAAAGCAAGTGAAATTACTGGGTATTATGAGACTTAACATCTTATGTCTTGGGGTGACGAACGCAGTTCAATGGCATGCAGTGCTTTATTATTCAAATTCTGTGCGGTGTTGCTTCTGTTTATGGGCAGGCGTGGTGCTTACTATCAGGCGAGCGACCTGCTCGTTTCGTCACAAAAGCTAATAAAAATAATAATAAAAATGGTAGAAAAGGGTTGTCGTAACAGTGAGGTGTGTTCAATACAGGGTTAGTATTATTTTTCGTTATTAAATTTCCTGTGCGGAACCCATCTAGAAATCTTGTTCTAACTTGACCCCATTTCTGTTCTCCTTTATTTGCTTATAATCTAGCTTATGATAAGTAGAGGCCATATATAACCGGCCTCCGGGCCAAAGGTTAATATATTCTATAACATATTAATTGTAACATAATACAAACAGTAGAAGATTTCAGTTTCATTAAGTTAATTGATTTTTGTTATCTGAACAATATACGTTATATGAAGTTGTATATTCTTTTATTTATTTAACTCTTTATTGTACACCATTTGCATGGATAATTACAAAGGAAAGTGATTTTAAAAGGGTGTTACAATAGGCGGTCTTATCGCTAATAGCGATCTCTGCCAGACAACCTTAGGACGGAATACGGAATATATACACACTCACGCCTGTAATCCCCGAAGGGGTAGACAGAGGTGTAACCAGTACACCCACATTTCGCCGAGCGTATTTCCGTCCCTTATGTGATAGGGGGCGAGCCTATCGCCATACCGGGCACATTTTCCAGACTCCTGGCTGATACAGAGCATTTCGTAATAGAAAAACCCAATACCACTTTACCCGACCCGGGGATCGAACCCGAGACCTCAGCGTTGACCTCAATCGTAACGCGTACGCATTACAACTGCGCCACCGAGCCAGTCCGCACAGGAATACGGAATATAATAATAATAATCTTTTAAACGAATTAATGACCGACTATTAAATACTATTACTATTTAATGACGTTATTTTACCTGCTTAGAGCAACGCACAAACCTGCGAGCAATCATGATAGACTTCACGGAAGCAATCTCTGTTCGCGCTCAATATCCGCATCATCTTTTAGCTCATCCGTGATCACGTGACCGAGATACTTAAAGATTTGTGTCTGCTGCAACGCCACGGCAACTAACCTAACAGGAGGTACATCTGTCGGATATTTGGACCCAGATCTAAACACCATAAGTTCGCATTTCTTAACGTTATATTTAAGACCGTGAACATTAGCGTATTCTTCACATATACTTATGAATTCCCTAAGACCCCCAACAGACGCACTTAGCAGCACCATATCATCTGCGTAGCTAATATTATTAAAGCAGACTCCATCTACACGACGCCGCCGCAACCACAGACATATTAGCGAGAATGACATACCCAAACTGCTTAAATTTAGAATTGAAAGAATATTGTCTATAATTCCTAATGGTTAATGAGAGTCATGCTTCTCTATTCCTTGAAAAAGGGCAAAATTTGCATTTCATAGTGATAGACTGAGGCTTAACCCCTCTGGACAGTAGAGGAGGCCTGTGTCCAGCAGTGATAGAGATAGGTGTAGTATAATATTACAGTAAAAAAGATTGCAGTTATAGAGACTAGATACAAGTGAAAACTTAGAACTTTTAGTATTAAAATTTGAAATTTCATAATGTGTGAATTAAAATTATCAACATCAATCTGGTTTCCACATCTATTGACACTCCGACCAACAATTATATGCATGTTTATATGGTTTTTAGTACTCACTATTGTACTGCACAATGATTCTACAATTAAACGATTCAAATAATAATCAAACAAAAACACTATTTCAACAATGCACAGTATATACACATTGAACTTTTCACTAAATCCATTCAATTTCACGCAGCACTAAGGTTGTACAATACGTCAGCTGTATAGCTATAGATATACTGCTATAAGCATGTCGGTGACGCGAATGCACGAGATTTCACCCATCCAACAAAGTGTCTTAACGCGCACAGCACACGACCGCTGCGCGTCATGAGCTGTCGGTGACGTATAAGATTTTCTCCTACCAAAAAGTGACCAAAGAAACAACAATTAATAAATGTAACAATAGTCAGTCTTATCGCCAATAACGATCTCTACCAGAAACCTTTGGGTCAGTATAATACAAGGCTGACATTATACCATACTGATCGTGTTCATTATTAATTTTATCTCGATATTGTGATAGGACTCTCAAGAGCACGGAATGGACCGGTCCACAAGGAAAAAGAAGCGTGGGCAGACCACAAAAACGATGGGCGGACGACATAGTATCTGTAGCGGGGAAAAACTGGACAAAAATAGCACAAGACAGAGAAAAATGGAAAAAATTGGAGGAGGCCTATACCCTAGCAAGGGGTTCCTATAATATAAATTAAAAAACTAAAAAAAAAAAAAGCTACTTAAGGTTTATAGGAAATAATAAAGGCTTTATTATTATTATTATTATTATTGTTGTGATAGGCTCGCCTCTATCACATCATTGGACAAAATCATTATTACTCGGCGAACTGAGATTCCAGCGTCGCGGTATTTTTTTTTCACAGGTCCCAGATAAATACAATGTTGACTGTTGAGAGAATTGCGTCCCTCGACGGTCGGCAGCCTGCCTCAATGAAAACAATACAATTTTATGTATGTTGCATGTCTTAATATAATAATAATAATAATAATAATACACCCAACAGTCACACACATAGTCCTGACCCCACACTAGGTAAACCTGTGTCGTGGGTATCAGGAACTACGAGGAACTTGCGGTCCCACAACACCCAGACCCGAGACCAATATTTGTTGTACACACAAACATTTGTCTCGGTGTGGGAATCGAACCCACGGCCTCTCGCTTCGCAGCCGACTACTCGCCCGCTGCGCCACGGAGCTGTCAGACAATCAACTTTTTCTTTCTTTCTTTCTAAAGTTACTGGATATCCACTGGCTGACCCTGGACCGCGACTCGCCTGAACGAGCCACGGTGTGTTATTCTATATACACACAACTATATATAAATACGCAGTAATTAACACGTATAAGATTTCCTCAGCCCGTACTCGTCTCAGGCAACTGCCAATTTGCGTTTGCCCCGAGTTCCGACCGAGAGCATTGTCTAACGGCTCACTGCATAGAAGTAGGTACTATAGTGACGGCTGGGTGTCGATGTCGATGATTTTATTCACATCTGGATTATTTATTATTACCCGACTGCTAAGGAAGGGATTAGATAGGTGTTTAAAAAAACAAAATGGCGGATTTTAGGTGCGAAATAGTAATACGTTAATAGAAAAAGAACCAAACCCATAGAGTAGCGTATCAAAATAATAAATAAATACACCCAACAGTCACACACATAGTCCCGACCCCACAACAGGGTAACCTGTATTGTGGGTATCGGAAACTATGAGGGACTTGTGGTCCCACAACACCCAGACCCGAAACAAATACTTGTGGATTAGACATACATTTGTCAAGGTGTGGGAATCGAACCCATAGCCTCACGCTTCGCAGCTGGCTACTCGCCCACTGCGCCACGGAGGCTGTCTGCAAAATAAAGGAAATTAAAAGGGGATTACACAAATATATATAAGTTATATGTTTAAATTGATTTTTTTAATTTGGGTATCGGTTTTCGCTTAAACTCAAACAAGTAACGCATTATATTTATAAGTATAGTATAATATAAAGCGTTGCTTATAAATAAAATAGGAAAGTATGAAAATCGGGAGACTAAAAGGGCTATTTAAATAAAAAAATGAAAAAACAAAAATCGTACTATTTTTTGTGTTTTTTTGACATTATGTGTCCTTCAAAGAACAATTGAGAGATGCCAGTTTTGTCCCACCAGTAACTAACTTTTGAAATGATAGTACCTTAAAAATATGGAATAAAGCTATATAATTTTTTTTTGTATTACAAATTTCTTATCAATCAATTAAATGCAAATTAGTGAGTTGTACTCACGAGACGTCAGGTCATGTTATACTAGCTGTCCCGCGCGGTTTCTCCCGCAACTACAGCAGCTCCACCTACCGGGTCCAATTGTGAATCTAAACCATCCAACCACCCAGACGCATACAAAAAAATCATTCATATCGGTCCAGCCATTTAGGAGGATTTCAGTCACTTACACACGTACAATAGAATTATATATATATAAAGATATGTACTCAGTAACGGAGCATAACTTATTAACTGTCTCTGAGTGTGGAAATGAGAGAATTCTAATGAAATACTCATTGACAAAGTTAATTGACGTCACTAAGTGCAGCAGTTAAGTATGACAGTGTAATAGTAAACAATACATTTAGTGTGGAAATTTGTCTATTAAAGTTAAAGTCAGCTTGAATGACGAGACGAGCAGATCGCTCGCCTGATGGTAAGCGCCACACCTGCTCATAAAATGAAGCAACACCACACATGGTTAGGAAATAGGCTCGGCGAAATATGGGTGTACTGGTTGTACTTTTTAGTAGATTTTATTCTTGTTATTTCTTTTGTATTGTATAAATATTTTCTCTCAATGTTTTTTTCCATTCATTTATCATAAGCGGGCAATATGATCGTGGTAGTCTTAAGAAATATATTATCGATAATTCACCCACACTACACCCCTGCATTGCATCCATAGACACCTTAATGGAACCACTCGGCTCATTTTCACTGCGGCCGAGTTATTTTATCAACATGTCAAGTGCCATTGTGGATTTTATTTATATTTTATAGCGGCACGTGTTTGAAATAACGTATAAGTTGTGCTGAATCAGAAATTACTACTTTGAGATTTTATAGCAATAATTTTATATTATCTAAGCGGTAGGTGTCTCGTATGTAAGAAACTGCCGTGCTATGTATAACCAATTTGTTTACTTTTTATAGCATAAACTGGCAAACGAGCAAGTAGGTCACCTGATGGTGAGTAATCTCCACCGCCCATGTACGCCTACAATACCAGAAGAATCATGGGCGCGTTGCCGACCTTATAGGAAAGGGATAATTAAGGTTTTTTTTATTTTTTTTACGAGTATACGTCGAGTAAGTCGCTCGGCTGATGGTAAGCGCCATGCTTGCCCATAAACAGAAGCAACACCGCACAGAGCTTTGAAATACAAAGCAGCGCACAACACTGGAATTTGCTTGTCACCCCTTTCAAGACATAAGTTGTTAAATCTCATAATACCCAGTAATTTCACTGGCTTCAATGTCCTTCAAACCAGAACACAACAGTGCTTACACACTGTTGTTTGGCGACAAAGCGGTGGTACCAACCCAGCCGGCCTCTCGCATACGAGGGACCTAACATGTTGTTTGGACATATGTCTTGCTCCAACATTTTTTAAGCTCAATTATAATGACTAATTAACAATTTCTTTGTTCGAAACCACGAGGACTGATACAGAATTGAGTTCGAAAGTAAAACGGAATGCAAGTTGGATATGAATTTTAAATAAGGCGGGCTCAGGTGAACTCTAATTTCCTCGCGAAACTACCGCAGCTTGAAGAACATTTAGTTTGTTACGTCTGTGCTGTGAACATGATTAGCTTACATAGACTGGATAATCATACTAATATTATAAATGTGAATGTAAGTTTGTTTGTTACGCTTTCACGCGAAAACAACTTAACCGATCATCATGAAACTTTGTACACATATTCTTGGAGGCATAAGAAGTAACATAGGATACTTTTTATGAAAAAAAAAAATATTTTTTTGTTACGCTTTCAAGCCTAAAACACATAACCGATTTTGATGAATTTTGATGTAGAGATAGATGGGACTTTGGAGACGGTTTTAGGCTACGTTTCTTTTCGGAAAAGTCTATTCACGCGGGCGGAGCCGCGAGCAAAACCTACTCTTTATATATATAATTCTACTGTACGTGTGTATGTGACTGAACTCCTCCTAAACGGTTGGACAGATTTGAATGAATTTTTTGTATGCGTTTGGGTGGCGCCCTAGATGGTTTAGATTCACAATTGGACCCGGTAGGTGGACCTGCTGTAGTTGCGGGAGAAACCGCACGGGAATTATAACATCTTGTATGTCTGTGTATGTTTTTTAATGTATGGTTTTTTATTATTCAGGATGACGAAACGAGCATAGCACTCGCCTGATTGTAAGCGCAACGCCTGCCCATAAATAAAAGCAACACCACACAACGTAATTTGAACTACGGAGCAGTGCATGGTGTTGAACTGCGCTGGTCACCCCGATATATAAGATGTTAAGTCTCATAATGCCCAGTCATTTCACTAGCAAATAAGACATATTATCACATAATTGCGTAGTTAAAAACCGTAAGGTTATGAGTTTAAATCTCAGGTCGGGCAATCACAATTTGTGTTTGCGTTATCATACATACATACGCACTCACGCTTGTAATCCCCGAAAGGGTAGGCTGAGGTGTAACCAGTACACCCACATTTCGCCGAGCGTATCTCCGTCCCACGATGTGATAGGGGGCGAGCCTATCGCCATACCGGGCACAAATTCCAGACTCCGGGCTGATACTGGGCGTTTCGTAATAGAAAAACCCAATACCACTTTACCCGACCCGGAGATCGAACCCGAGACCTTAGCGTACGCATTACAACTGCGCCACCAAGGCAGTCCAGCAGTTGCACCGAGGCAGCAGTGTTTCAGTTATCGATTCGAAAAATTACATATAACTTTGTAACCGATATTGCGATAGGCTCAAATCACGGGATGGAAATAGATATAGTGATTAGTTGTATCTGTGCCTACCCCTTAAAGAAAACAGTCGTGAACTTGTCTTTAAGAGCTTAAAAAATACAGAACAATAGACACCGTCGCGTGTCTGGGCATCATTAAGTAACAGTAGTTGTCTAGACCGGAAGACAAGTAAACACAAGGAATAGGTACGTGGGTCTCGCATGACATCTTGAACTCTTCTTCTAATTGCGCAAATATTTTGCTGTTTAACTTAACCTTAACTTTTACAAGTGGTAGAGCCACGATGTAGACAATTTTGTCTACAGCATGAATGGGCCGGCTCGTCCGGGTCGTTAACACTGTCTCACAGAAAACCGGCGTAAAGTAGCAGCGTGCTGCTGCGTTTCGTACGGTGAGCGAGATATCCGGAGGCCCAAATCCCCCTCCCCTTCCCAATCCCTTATTATCCCTTTCGTTTTAGGCCGGCAACGCGCCCATAATTCTTTTGTATTGTGGGCGTACATGGCCGGTGGAGATAGCTTACCATCAGGTGACACACTTGCTCGTGTGCCGGCCTATACAATAAAAAAAACCTAACGTTAAATCAGTACAGCAGTACTTACTTTTTGATTGGTGTTGCTTCTGTTTGCGGGCAGACGTGACTAACAGTCAGGCGGACGACCTGCTCGTCTCGTCATATAAAACAACAAAAAAAACACAGACTTCTATTTAATTATCTGCAACGTTTAATCATCTGATCAAATCTTCAAACATAGCTAAGTATTTCGATAAAACTGGCTTTTAAATAAAATCGACAGCCTTCATGGCGCACTGGGCGAGTACCCGGCTGTGAAACGTGAGGCAGTGGGTTCGATTCCCGCACCTAGACAAATGTTTGTCTGATCCACAAATCTCGGGTCTGGGTGTTGCCGCAAGTCCCTCGTAGTTCTTGATACCCGCGATACAAGTTTACCTAGTGTGGGGTCTGGAGGCCAATTCTCGTAATTTTAAACGTTCAAAATATCATTCCGATCTAGTCTCAGCGTCAAGAAAGTTGCAAATGGCATTCTCTTAAACCAATAATCAACGTCAAATGCACCTAGCATTATACCGTTTTGGCTTCAGTCAACCTTTATTCTACATTCAATCTCATAACGATCTATGTTCACATTTGAAGTTGATTATTGGTTTAAGAGAATGCCATTTGCAACTTTCTTGACGCTGAGACTAGATCGGAATATTTTGAACAATTAAAATTACGAGATGTGGCGTCCAAGACTATGTCTGTGACTGTTGGATGTATAAAAAAAGAAGATTTTCCTAAAACATAATATTACACGATATGAAAACACATCCCATGTCCTAAGTTGCTACTTTTGCTACAGTAACTTTTGACATCTGTATATCTTTACTTCACTAGAAATGATAGGATATACAATCGTTAGGATTGTACATAGTACAAAACCGTCATTCGTGTCTGAGAACAAGGCATGTAATCCATTAAGTTTTGTGTGTTTGATGAAGTTGGAGCGAGGAACGAACTTCCGAGCAATTTGCCTGCTCTACGCCCTGACAGTAAGGCACGCGCGTCTCCCAAATATGTGTGGTTTAAGGTAGGAGATGTTTCCAATGATGTAGTAAAACCCCATTTAGACGAGAATGTAATGGAAATATCTTATTTATAAAGGCCCGTTATACAGTTTGAAAGAAGAATCGTACACGGCTTCGTATCATCATACTACCTAATATTATAAATGTGAATGTAAGTTTGTTTGTTACGCTTACACGCAAAAACTACTTAACCGATCATCATGAAACTTTGTACACATATTCTTGGAGGTATAAGAAGTAACATAGGATACTTTTTATGAAAAAAAAACTATTTGTTTGTTACGCTTTCACGCCTAAATCACTGAACCGATTTTGATTAATTTTGATGTAGAGATAGATGGAACCCTGGAGACGGTTATAGGCTACGTTTTGTTTCGGAAAAGTCTATTCACGAGGAGGGAGCCGCGGGTACATGCTAGTCATGAATAAGAATAAAATCGTTTATTAATCATGTTGGCAATTAAAATGGCGCCAATGACAAGTCAGTACAAAAATAAAAGCAAGGTATTTAGGCATTAGACACCACATTATCAACATATGTAGATATACATATCATATAGCGTCATCCATAATACACTAGGCACTTACACTATAGTAAAGTCATAATATTCTCTTTCCTTCTTTCTTTTTAGCGTTAGCCCAGCATAATGGTCCGCCATCTGGTGCCATATATTTGGTATTATGTGGGGTGACCCACCTTCCATTGCCTCTTCCTTTAATCAGCAGAGTGTACCAAGTGCAAGTGTGGTTGCTGTAGGCAACACTGTTTACAGCGTGGATCTACCACTTATCGAGATCATGGACGGTAGAGATTAGGTGACACGTTTGCTCGTTGGCCAAAGATTGTATGTTGATTTGAAGTGTAAACGTCTTTAGGTGCATTGAGCACTTTTTGGGTGAACAAAAATCATGGAACTCGCATCATCGTCAACGAACGCTTTCTATGAGCTATATGTATACTGTGTATTTATGTACATAGATATACCTCATTCTTATTATACTAATGTATACATTATTTATATACAAAGAGTATATCTCCCTACACATATATTGGTCATTAACACTTCTTTACAAACCAAAAATAATTCGAAAATAATAATCTAATAGCTCGACGATACAATTCACAAGTTATTTAGTTTTCACTTCTATCGGCAGACCCCAAAGACTGCCCCGCATGTTTTTTTATTACTTCGCTTGAATGAAAATATGAGCAGTTCGCTCGCCTGATGGTAAGCGTCACGCCAGCCCATAGACAGAAGCAACACCACAGAACGCTGAATTACAAAGCATTGCATGCCACTGGACTGCGATCGTCAACCCAATACATAAGATGTCTAATAATGCCCAGTAATTTCCTTGGCTTCAATGTACTTTAAATCGAAACACAACAATCCTTACTTAAGTCTGACAATATTTTCAACCGCTTAGACCTTACATCTTAAGCCACCTTAAAGCAACTAGTATAAGATAATATTTGACCCAACTGGTAGTAAGGGTCTGTTTACAGACGTCATCGACAGAAATTTCAGCTGACGTATGTACGTGCCACATCTCTGATTAATTTGTTGAAATGTTTACTTTATTATTATTATTATGTACAGTACTCTTTATTTTAAAAGTTTTTTTTACATTTTTAAATATCAAATTACTTAAAAAAAAATTAAACACTTAAAAATATAAAAAGTATCACCCTCCAATGGCGAGGCCTAGGACCCAAGCCATCGGTGGTTAGGACCCCAGAGTGAGGAACCTCCTCACAATGCGTGCCGTGTCCAATAACACTGCTTTCTGAATCTGGCTCTTGACCCAACGACCAATTATTATTATTATTAGATACAAAACTTGGAGAGATATGTTCAGATAATCCAGATGTACACGAAATTTATGCTTATGCTTATAAGGAAAATATAAATATAAACATGACAGCGTCGTCGGTCAGTGCCATAACGAAGGCGCTAATAATAAATAATAATAATACTAGCCCTGTATTATATACGTCCCACTGCTGGGCACGGGCCTCCTCTACTGAATGAGAGGGGTTAGGCCTTAGTCCACCACGCTGGCCTAATGCGGGTTGGCAGTCTTCATACACCTTCGAAATTCTTATGAAGAACTTCTTAGGTATGCAGGTTTCCTCACGATGTTTCCTTCACCGTTATAGCAAGTGATAATTAACAATTAATACACACATAACTTAGAAAAGTCAGAGGTGTATGCACTTGGGGCTGGTTTCGAACCTGCGACTTTCGTCTCGACAGTCCATACCACTCCCCGCTGAGCTATCACTGCATTGCTCGAAGGCGCTAGTACAACAATTATTTTATTTTTAATTGGTAATTAGTTTTTAAAGATGTCTACGTTTTGATCTTTATTTTTAATACTTGACATTGGCGAAATCATCGAAAATTGATGGGGCCATAATCTACAAATAGAATAGAAGGCGCTAATGACGCCATGCGTTATGATGCCAAATGATATTTCAAACATTTCGCACCTTTAAAGAAAAACCGTTACTAATCGAAATTTTTCAAGAATTGAGTTACTAATGCCATTTTTTCAAAATTACATAAACTATACGATGAATTTTACACTTTCATAAAAATTCCACTTATAGAGGTAGATGGCGCTAATTTTGACCGTTACAAAACTAAATTAGATTTGCTGGCTAAATGCAATATCATGTTTATACTACCTAGTTGTTGTTTAATTTTATATTATCGTTTAGTAACGGTTTTTTTTAAAGGTGCGATTTACGTAGTACGCGGCGACACTGGCGTATACGTCTGACGCCTGACGAGACCATCGGAAATCTGTCTTAAGAATATAGATCTGTGCATGATAAGGAAATGGACTTGTCCTTGAAGCTATCATGAACAAGCCTGTATTTCTGCTCCGAGGAACTGTTTAAAATGGTGCCAACATCACCATTTTATCATCGCACCACCCGACACCGCAGCAGAGTTCATCCATACCACCTAAACGATTCCGTCTAGCACGGTTCGTTTCCAGCGTTCATTCTTACCACGTACGTGCAAGCTCTGGAATGAACTCCCTGCAGCGATGTTCCCTGAGCGCTATGACATGTCCTTCTTTAAACGAGGTTTAAAAAGAGTAATCCTTCGACGGTAGGCAGCGGCTTTGCTGTGCCCTGACATTGCAGAAGTCTATGGGCGGCGGTGACTACTTACCATCAGGTGGCCCGTTTGCTCGTCTGTCTAAACAGGCAGTAAAAACAAATCCAAATGAAGAAGAAGAAGAAAGAAAGAAGAAAGAAAACCAATTTATTTATCATAGACAACGAAATACTTAACATACGCATGTACAAAACAAATAGAACCCTAAATGACGTACGGACGCGAGCCAATATTGCGTACTTATATAAAGAAAAAAAAAACTATTTGTTTGTTACGCTTTCACGCCTAAATCACTGAACCGATTTTGATGATTTTTGATGTAGAGATAGATGGGACCCTGGAGACGGTTATAGGCTACCTTTTATTCCGGAAAAGTCTATTCACGCGGGCGGAGCCGCGGGCAAAAGCTAGTCTTCTATAAAAGAAGAAACTGACTGACTGATTAATGCACAGTCGAAACTTTGCGAAGCGTGAAATTTTGCGTACGAAACGCAGCAGCAAGCTGCTACTTTACCCCAGTTTTCTGTGAGACAGTGGTAACCCGATCGAGCCGGCCATTCATGCTGTAGACAAAAGTATCTACAGCGTGGCTCTACCACTCGAAAATTAAAGAACTATAAATAATATAAGTATGTTTGACGAAATTTATGTATTTAAGAAAAGATTTTTGGAAATTTACATTTTAAGTGGTAAAAACGGTCAAGGTTTGTATGAAAACTTTTTATGGAATGGAATTTTTATGGAACTTTAATATAAATATTGCTTATAAATATTAAATTTAATGAGACACATGTTTCACATTTTTGTAACATTCCACATAAGAATAGACTGCCTCGGTGGCTAAGGCTAAGGCTGACGCTGAAGTCTCAGGTTCGATCCCCGGGTCGGGTAACAGTGATATTGGGTTTTTCTATTACGAAATGCTCTCGATGATGCGAAGTATTGAAGCGCGGTAATGCGTTCGGGGCATTGACGCCGAGTTTAAGATTACTACGCTTTACATTGTTGACTTACGTTCCAAAATGACAAGTAAACGTTAAGGAATAGTCATCATCATCATCATCAGCCTGAATTCGTCCACTGCTGGACATAGGCTTTCCAAGTTGACGCCATCCTTGACGGTCCTCCGCCTTCCTCATCCAGCCGCTTCCCGCTTCGTCTATAAGGTCGTCGGTTCAGCGGGCTCGAGGTCGGCCTACACTACGCTTGGATAGACATGGTCTCCACTCTAGTACCTTTCGACCCCAACGGCCATCGTTGCGGCGACAAATATGTCCAGCTCACTGCCACTTCAACTTGCTAATTCGGCGTGCTATGTCGGTTAATTTAGTTCTCTGACGGATCTCCGTATTCCGGATTTTATCCGTCAAAGAGATACCAAGCATAACCCGCTCCATAGCTCGTTGAGCGACCTTAAACTTAAGGAATAGTGTTTTCTGTTTATGTTTAGGTAGTGTTTCAACACCGTTTCCGGTCCCTTTACACCCGGTATAGTCCTGACTCCACTGTACCAGAATCTACGAGAGACTTTCGGTATTTATTTCGGTCTCATAATACCCAGACGGAAAACAAATATTTGTGGTTTATACAAATATTTGTCTCGGTGCCGGGATCGCAGCTGCAGCCTGTTGTTTCACAGGTGGCTATTCGCTGATACAGTCACCCAGGCTGTAAAACTCTGAACCCCAATAAATCTCATTACATCCCACACCCACCAATCGTCCGGCATTGTAGATGCTCATAAACGATGATATCAACGGTAAGGGTACTTTCTCGATTGCACCATCTTTTATTGAAAGCCTTATTTAACCAGCCGACATTGCAAAAGAACAATTCCATCCAATCATAATCGTTAAGTCTTCCTTTCATTAAAAAAAATAATCATCAACGAATTAACAGAAAGAAGCAGATTAACGATCGTTTATTTTGAAGTAGGTACGTGACGTGGCGGCAAAACATAAATCACTGCACGCCTCGACTCCGGATATTAAAGATATCATTTGTCTGGATGTGATAGTTTTATTAGATGAAGAAATTAGAAGGATTTATAATTGGCATTATCACGCGCTAGCTGGTTATCGATAGATCCAAAATCCAGTATTCCAAGGAATCTTTATTCGAAAATTTAATTTAAAACGCTGATTAAACAAACACACAACTTCAAATAATTCACCTTTGATTTGCTTTGAGTTCGCTTTGTCGCCCGAAGATTCGTTTGTTATGGCATCCGAACAAAAAATCATGTGTTTCGCCTTATATATACCGGCCGCGGCCCGGACCGAAACGTATAAACTTTTCTAGATAAGAATCCGACAGCAGGTGATGCTTTTAACTCGCGAATGTTCGATATAAATGCATTTTCATACAATTCCGGTAGTTTCGATATGTGTTCTGCTTTCTGACAACAGATGGCACTGACAGCTCGTAAATGCCCTTTAATAATGTAAATACACTATTTAACAATAAGTGGCGCCTCTGTCCATCTGTTCACTTTGTATTAACCGGAGTAACACTATTTTTACTAATTTTTAGAGTTACCTACCTATGAGGTAGCACCTCCGGACCCTATTACTAATCCTACACCGTCTTTCTGACCGTATTTCTTGTGTGTCAGTAAGTCTGTCTGTCTGTCTGTCTATCCCACATAAAAGTAGTAGAGGCCTATACCCTGTAGTGCAGGGTACTTTTACTTTAATGTGTAATACAGGGTTGAACCCTGTATTCAAATATGAATATTGTAATTATTATTAGCTTTTTCTCACGACGTCACCACGCCGAAAAAGTGAAAGTATTAGGCGCATTTTTTAAGAATCAATACACTGGACCCTAACCTTCGTAATACATAAACAGAAACAAATGAATATATAGTTAGCCATGCATAACACACTGCAAGACTAAGATTTTCTCATACTCTTTTCACTGGTCTCTCTATGTCTCGGGGGAAGGACGCAGCCCAGTGACATGCAGAAAGTAGTTCAAATTTCTAAGTGGTATTGCTACTGCTTATGGCTGGGCGTGGTGTATACCATCAGGCAAGCGATCTGCTAGTCTCATTATATAGACGAATAAAAAACAATACTTTGGTAACACCCCAGTCAGTTCATTCTGTAAGGTCGGCAACGCACCCATGATTATTTTAGTATTGTGGGCGTACATGGGCGGTGGAGATCACTTACCATCAGGTGACCCACATGCACGTTTGCCGGCCTATACTATAAAACAATAAATAAAAAAAATCTAGCAGTGCAGTTCCAGTAGGTACTCACAAAATCAGAATAAACAGAAACTTTAACAGACTGTGTAAAGATTGTCCATTTGATCCATTCTCTGCGACCGTCCATTCAGTATGGAAGCATTTAACACTTAGGTTTTTTGAAAGTCATTAGTACTTGAATTTACTTTGCCGAGTATATCAAATTATGTCATTACCTGTTCATGTCGTGTTCTATTTAAAATTAGTTTGTTCAAACGTAGCATTTGTAGTATTGTGATTAAAATGTCTTGTTTCCCACTATGGTATTTGTTATCAGTATTATGGGCACTGTTGCTCTACTCGCTGTGTTCTACTAGTTTATAATTTCGTACATATCAGTGAAAACCTATAAATGGTTAGTGATTTCTTAGGTTTACGAGAATATTACACATTGAAATAAAACTAGTTTATACGGATTTTATCGCGGTTTGATTTTTATTTTTATTCCCGACGTTTCCAAAAATGAAGGTAGCCAATGTAACATTAACTTTTCGAGACGACCTACACCTCAGTCTCTCCCGTGACCATGAAGGCTGAAAAGCTTACGAAACGTCGGGAATAAAAATAAAAATTAAACCGCGATAAAATCCGTATAAACTAGCTATAAATGGTTTTCTAGTGTTACTTCAATAACATATCTAGTGTTGGTCTATCATTGAGTTAGCTGTTGTTTAAAGAAAATTTAAAGATTCAGTGGCTCATCCACACCACACACATCTGAGTTGAACTTTAACAAGAGCAGACAATTAGGGGCGCACCGAACACCGGCGTGTGCGATGTATTTTGTTTTATCTCGCTCGCGCTCCAAGAACGCAATTCACTTCGTTATTGACAAAAGCTGATACGAACTTCTGGGGATTGCGGAGTTCGCGCCGCTGCCTTTTGTGTTGTCTGTGTTCCTTTACTAGAATGTCTCCAACTTGAAGGTTTGCAGAAAGTGCAAGATTGGGGAAAATGTAGCTGAAGTTTTGGAGTATTCCAAAAAGTAGTATTGTGGGTATTTTTGTTAAAATAACAAATAATAATAGTACTGTATTATATAGTGTTCCACTACTGGGCACATCCCCTTTTTTAGTATTCCGTAGGCATATGGCAAATCAGAAACCTTATAATTTCGTAATGTCTGCCTGTCCTGTATATCACAGCCATTCTACTCGGAAACTATTAGACTATATAGATGAAATTTGGATGGTAGATGTATTTTATAAACCGTTACACAAAGGTGTAGTAACATTATAAAAAACTAACCTTTGCTCGCGGCTCCGCCCGCGTGAACGGCCTTTTCCGGCCTATGTTAAATTAGCCTATGTTACTCAGGGGTAATGTAGCTTTCTAACTGCAAAAGAATTTTTGAAATCAGTCTAGTAGTTTATTCGTTTAAAACAAAAATAACACAAATCGTTCCCTTTTATAATATTAGTGTAGATGAGTCTCCGTACCTCAGTTTGAGATGTTTTTTTCCATTACATAAAATGTGTCGTATCATTGGATATGTGCTTAAAAATTTACATGACGAAATTATAAGGTTTCTTTGCCATTTGGCTACGGAACACAAATAAAAGTAAATATTTGTCTGCTGTCTAGATTTATAATTTTAACTATCACACAAGGAGTGAATGATGAGGTACTGGGGGCATATTAAGGTTCTACTAGTGTCTAGCAAAGCATACAATTTCAAACTTTCCTTTGTAAATTGTGATATTATTACGGTCATAAAACGTGAGGGCGTCAGGTGCTTTATTTATCCACACTACAAATTGTTTGTAGTGTAGTGTTTATTTTCTAATCGTCTCAAAAAAACAAAGTTTTTCATCTCAATTCGTCTGTATATTTTTTATGTATGTTCACGCATAGCTCCGCCTAATGTTCAATGATACACTGTATTAAATAGGTTCCCATTTAAATTTAAAGAAATAATTCCATCCCTAAGTCGTTCCCTTAGAATGAGGATGAAATACTAAATCATTTTTAAGCCACTTACCATCAGGTGAAACTCTTGCCCGTTTGCCCCCTCACTCATTAAAAGATGCACTGAGTTATGCACCGATTTAGATAACAATTTTTTTTTTATTGACTATCATAAATAAATAAATAAGTACACCCAACAGTCACACACATAGTCCTGACCTCACACTAGGTTAGCCCGTATCGTGGGTATCAGGAACTACGAGAGACTTGCGGTCCCACAACACGCAGACTCGAAACAAATATATGTGGATAACACCAACATTTGTCTCGGTGTGGAAATTGAACTCACGGCCTCACGCTTCGCAGCCGGCTACTCGCCCATTGCGCTACGGAAGCTGTTAAAATTGCTTAGTTTTATTTTTAGCTTTGTCGAGCCGGATTTATTTTATGTTAAAAGTTTTTTATTACTATTTTGATGATGGCTGTTTCAGTTACTATACGGGTAGAAGTTATATTCAATTGGAACCCGACTGGGATCATAATCTTCCGGTTAACAGCGGCTTGCCTGTGCCACTGGCATTGCCAACGTCTATGTCCAAGAAAAGCCAACTTTAAAATATTAAAGTTATTAAAGTTAAAATATATAATATTTTTGAAATGATTTATTTTCTTTGTAGTTTCATTTGCGAATCATCTAAAATTGAATATCATCATATTTTATTTACTTTTGGTGTTAAGTTTTAAAAAACGACGAAAATTTCACGCTTCGGAGTAAACTGAAAATATTTTCCGAAAAATACTGCGTTCATACTTTACAACACTTTTAAACTTTTAAGTAAAATTTTAAACAATTTCGCAAAAATTCTGGAGCCACAAAAACTTTTGGCATAAACGTTTAATCTGAGACGAATGTCTATTAAAAGTGTAAGTAACCAGTTTCATCACCCTCATCCAGCAGTTTAGCGCCAACTCTGTTTATTTATGGCTCTTTGATGAACTCTAAAGCCCATGGTGTAGTAAATTTACCCTTTTTTTTTTTTTTTTTTTTATTACTTTGAATGACGAGACGAGCAGGTCGCTCGCCTGATGGTAAGCGCCACGCCTGCTCATAAACAGAAGCAACGCCACACAGAACTTTAAATAAAGCTCTGCATTACACTGGACTGCGCTCGTCACCCCGAGACATAAGGTGTTAAGTCTCATAATGCCCAGTAATTACACTGGCTTCAATGTCCTTCACACCGGAACACAACAGTGCTTACACACTGTTGCTTGGCGGCAGAAATAGACAAAGCGGTGGTACCAACCCAGCCGGCCTCTCGCAAACGAGGGACCTACCACTTTGTACCCTAAACCAATTAATGTAGACCCATCACGTTTCTATGGAATAATTCACATTGTTTTCATCAGGGACTTAGGTTTTCACGCTTATGATTTAACTTAGGTCGATTTTTCGCCGACGAAAAAATGGAGGAGGTTCTCAATTCAACGCGTATTTGTGATTTATGCATAACCATATATAACTTTTCAGAGAAATCCAATTTTGATGATTCTTTTTTATATGAGCAATAATGGGCGCGTAGTGGGCACATCTCACTATCTCGTTCGTACACGTGCACCGTAATGGCCATTTGGGCCTCCATACGCACTCACGCCTGTAATCTCCGAAGGGGTAGGCAGAGGTGTTACCTGTACACCCACATTTCGCCGAGCGTATCTCCGTCCCTTATGTGATAGGGGGCGAGCCTATCGCCATACCGGGCACAAATTCCAGACTCCGAGCTAATACTGAGTATTTCGTAATAGAAAAACCCAATACCACTTTACCCGACCCGGGGATCGAACCCGAGACCTCAGCGTTGGCCTCAATCGTAACGCGTACGCATTACAACTGCGCCACCGAGGCCGATTGTTTGCGTCGTAGCGATTTGTGGAAGCAGATAATGGGCCTCTAGTAACGGCAGATGTGTCTGTATATAGGTCACGAAATACGCGGATTTAAGGTTCGTAAAATGAAAAAAAAATGTGATTATGTTGTATATATAAGGTGGTAGGTCCCTCGTATGCGAGAGGCCGGCTGGGTACCACCGCTTTGTCTATTTCTGCCGCCAAGCAACAGTGTGTAAGCACTGTTGTGTTCCGGTGTGAAGGGCATTGAAGCCAGTGTAATTACTAGGCATTATGAGTCCAGTGTCATGCCGTGCTTTGTTATTTAAATTTCTGTATGGCGTTGCTTCTGTTTATGAGCAGGCGTAGCGCTTACCATCAGGCGAGCGACCTGCTCGTCTCGGTATTCAAGCTAATAAAAATAAATAAAAAAAAAGTATATACAACGTGTATACAGAAAGGTGTGGTCATATTTTAGGGTCATTACATACACCTTACAATTCATACATATGTACCGGATCTTTTCAAAACCAAGACATCCAAAAATTTCACGGGAATTTTAATCACTCCTTTATTAAGATCGATACGATTGATGACATCACTATTCATTATTATGAACGACACTTAATTGAATAAGTTGTACGTAATTCTACGCACGCAACTTGTAATTTAAACACAAATTAACACCTGAAAGAGAGTGTGTGCTGAAGACGATATTGGTACCATCATCTAGAAGCATTTTAAAGACTTCATTCTCGCGTCTTCCATCAATGAATTTGGCTTAATACAGTCCACGATTCTCTTAGAAACTTTTATCAGTTACACCAACACAAAGTACCCATACATAATACTTGTTTTTGTCAAATACAACATATTTTTTGAACTCGTAATCATACTTCATAAAATCAGAACTTGCCGAACTGACTGCGTCAAATAAATATTGACATTTGACAACTGTTTAATGTTTTTCTAATTATAAAATAATTAAATGAAAGGAGGTCTATAGTATCACTGTTTATCATTTAGTGTTGTCCAAAGTTGAAAGTCGATATCGACATGTAACTCATTCAATAAAAATGAAAATTCTATAATTATTGTACTAGCAATGCAATCGGATTTGGTACTATGGGAGATAAAATACTAATACCCTACACTATACATTGCTTAAATTTGCCCGCCCCTTTCTATAACACGTTGTATATGTAATTATTTTCTCGGAAACTGTTTGACACCGATTTAGAAGACAGTTTTATTTGGTTTATTAAATTTTCGTTTTAATTTCTAAAATTATGTACTGTGTTATATTGAAGGCGCCGCTCAAAGACAGGTCGCCCACTTTGTTACATAATTGGTTAAATAAATAAATACCTGCATCCAACAGTCACATAAAAGTCTTGATACTTTTTTTATAGCATAGGCCGGCAAACGAGCAAGTGGGTCACCTGATGGTAAGTGATCTCCACCGCCCATGTACTTCCACATTATAAAAAGAATCATGGGCGTGTTGCCGACTTTAAAAGAAAGGGGTAATTAATGGATTGGGAAGAGGAGTGTGATTTGGGCCTCCGGATATCTCACTCGTACGAAATTCAGCAGCAAGACACTACATTATGTCGGTATTCTGTGAGACAGTGGTAACAGCCCGGACGAGCCGGCCCATTCATGCTTTAGACAAAACTATCTACAACTCAACGTTTTAGATTATTAAATTATAACTCTTTATTGTATACTACAAATACAAAACACAATATAGGTAAATATACGAATAACAATGTGTTACAATGGGCGGCCTTATCGCTAATATCCATCTCTTCCAGACATCCTTTGGATGAATTGATAGCAAAGGAAAAATAATAATTGGGGGTGTATTATATGATTTGTATTACGTATACATATAATACATATCTTAATAAATATAAAATAACCTATACATAAAATGACAAAAATAAAAATAGATAAAATAAAGATAGATAAATTGTATACCTATATAATTACAATCATACTAATATTATAAATGTGAATGTAAGTTTGTTTGTTACGCTTTCACGCAATAACTACTTAACCGATCATCATGAAACTTTGTACACATATTCTTGGAGGTATAGGAAGTAACATAGGATACTTTTTATGAAAAAAAAAACTATTACTTTGTTACGCTTTCACGCCTAAATCACTGAACCGATTTTGATGTAGAGATAGATGAAACCCTGGAGACAGTTATAGGGTACGTTTTATTTCGGAAAAGTCTATTCACGCGGGCGGAGCCGCGAGCAAAAGCTAGTAATAATATATGGAGTTGTATAAAGCATAAATACCTAATAATTATTGCAACGAGAGATAATATTCCTTTATCTATTTCTTAAAACTGCACAGTGAAGTGAAGTTTTCTGTATTATGCGTCAAATATTGTGTAAATATAAATAGTTACAGAAACCCGCAAATATTAGGTATAAGTGCGTGTTTAAAGGCCCCAACGTCGCTCGCAGATGAGTCAGTGCGGGATATTATTCTGTTGTTCTTTGTTGAGAACTTTCTTGTTTCACTTTGTACCACAATGGATGTAAGATTTGGAATGTGTTCCACTTTCTTATTTATATTGTAGTTTGTTGTTGTGGTTGTAAACATTAATAGTTTATTTAGACAACCGACAGCTGTTATCTCCCTATTCTAAAAAAAGTAACTGCCGCCGCCGCTGCCAAAAGCTTGTCACGCTATCTCCTCCGAAACCGCTGGGGGTATAGGGTCGAGACCGATACCAATCGATGCAGAATAATGTGGGGAAGAAAGTAAGATATGTCTCATATTCGTCGGACTTTCGGACTAAGTTTTTTTTGTATTTTATGTTTTGTGGAAAAACATGGGCAACGCCCCTAGTACCATAAATATAAATTACAATACACTGAAGCTAAATACAAGCCAATTATAGGTTTACATAGTTTAAAAATTAATGCCTTTTATGAATTGAAATAAAACTAGTTTATACGGATTTTATCGCGGTTTAATTTTTATTTTAGTTCCGACGTTTCGAAAGCTTTTCAGCCTTCGTGGTCACGTTGAAATTAAGAAACACCCAAATTTCAATAGAGAAGATGGTTGGAAGCTTGCACAAGCCTGGGATCCAATTATACATTTAATTAAATCGGAACCCAAAAGACCAACTGCCAGACCTCAAGATACCGTGAGCTCTTTCTGCGTAGATCGGACTAGTGTCAACTAACTTTTTAAATAATTAAAAATAAATGTATAATTTTAAAATGAAGGTAGCCATTGTAACATTAACTTTTCGAGACGACCTACACCTCAGTCCCTCCCGTGACCACGAAGGCTGAAAAGCTTTCAAAACGTCGGGACTAAAATAAAAATTAAACCGCGATAAAATCCGTATAAACTAGTTTTATTTCAATGTGTAATATTCGCGTAAACCTAAGAAATCACTATGCCTTTTATGAATATAATATATTTATGTTTCAGTGGTAGAGTCATGTTGTAGACAGTTTTGTCTACAACATGAATGGGCCGGCTCGTCCGGGTCGTTACCACTGTCTCACAGAAAACAGGTGTAAAGCAGCTTACTGCTGCGTTTCGTACGGTGAGTGAGATATCCAGAAGCCCAAATCCCCTTCCTCTGCACAATCCTTGAATTATCCCTTTCCTTTAAGCTCGGCAACGCATCCATGATTCTTTTAGTATTGTGGGTGGTACATGGGTGGTGGAAATCACTTGCCATCAGGTGACCCACTAGCTCGTTTGCTAATCTATGCTATAAAAAAATACAAGTCACGTTTAGATTACTAATCAGTAGATATTAAAAAACCCTTTTTCTGTTTACAAACACAGGATTTCTATTAGAAAAACAACTGTTACTTTTCAACTGCTGAACATATTTTTTCAAGCATACCGAAGAAACATTTCGGTTAAACGAGTTTTCAAACAAAACACAATATTTAAACCGGTCCATTCGTTTAGGTGCTACGATGCCACAAACACACACACATAAAACACAGCAATAGAAGACATATCTGTTCCTAGCTCTATACTGTAATCTGGTACCTGTATTGTGGTTGCCTATATTAGGATATCAATATACGCAATCATAATTATCTTGGTGAGGTTGGTGCTGAAGTTAGTTTATTGCTTGCATCTGTATTGTGTTTTTTTTTGTGTTTTGTTGTTATTTCCAATAAAGTAGCTTACATGTTTAGTTTAACTGTTAATGTAAGTGAATTCTATATATTTAAATAAATAAATAAATAAATAAATAGACAAAAGGGTCAAACTTATAACACTCCCCTTTTTATCGGGGGTTAAATTTTGTCGGTTACCGCCATACTATCTAGATGACGTTACGATGGACGTAACTCACTTTATCCTAGTGAAGCGGCTTATCTCAAACTATTTTTTTTTATTTTTTTTATTAGATTTCGTTGACGAGACGAGCAGCTAGTTCGCCTGATGGTTAGCGTTATAAACAGAAGCAACATCAATCAGAACTTTGAATTATGAAGTACGGCATGGCCCTGAATTGCGCTCGTCACCCTGAGACATAAGGTGTTAAGTCTCATAATGCCCAGTAATTTCACTAATTAATTTCATTAATGTAATTAACTTCTCAAAAAGAGAGAGGTTAGGCCTTAGTCCACTACGTTCGCCTACTGCGGGTTAGCATACTTCACACTTCCAAATTCTTATGAAGAACTTCTCAGGTATGCAGGTTTCCTCACGATGTTTTCTTAACTGTTAAACAAAGTGATAATTACCGATTCGATAAAAAAAAAAAATAGAATAGAATTAACAATGAATACACACATAGCCCTACAAAAGTCAGAGATAGGCCCTTGGGCCTGGTTTCGAACCTGCGACTTTCGTCTCCACAGTCTGTACTGATCCTCGCTGACCTGTCGCTGCTTCTGCATCATCGTACTACTATTATAAATGTGAAAGTTTGAATGTTTGTGTGTTTGTGAATTTGGATGTTTGCTAGTCAATCACGCCTTAATAACTGAACGGTTTTGGGTGAAATTTGACAAACAGGATCTGATTAGGACATAGGCTATTTTTTATCCCAGAAAAGGCTTTTCAGGCGGGCGGAGCCGCAAGCAAATGCTAATGTAAAATAAAATAACAATGTTAAAAACATAAAAAAACTTTATTTTAAATACTAAGAGTACAAAATATTTTTGGTTTCACGACATTATAGAAACAATTATAAAAATGGGTTTACAGAATTATTATATTCATGACTTGCACTCTACTGAATAAACCTCGTCACATGTTTAAAATCCATTAACTTCCACCTATTCATGTTTCAATGAACTAGAGTATTTAGTTACTTTGTAAATTAACATTGTCTTACAACAAAATAAATTACTATTAAAATTTAATTCGTCAATCTTCAGATTTCAGAAAGACGATCGTGTTATGATGATGAAAAAAATGCATCTGCCTTTTAGAAAGAAAGAAAGAAAGAAAGAAAAATATTTATTCGCAACAAGCAAAATTATAAAAGAAAACAAAAACACTTAAATTAGATGTGCTCGTCACAAAAACGAGACCAACTCAGCTTAAGCTGGTAATAAAACCAGCGCTGGTCTTCCGTTGGGCCGCAGCACCGAAAGCCGTGACTGTGACAAACACGTGACAAACCATCAAGTGTGGACGGTTGTCGATTTTTACGACGTAATGTCACGCATAGATCAGAAGGGCTAGCACGGCAAAGTTGCGAAAAGTTATTCGAGCTGTCATCGACAACAATTTCTATGAGATTTTGGTACAGCACCTCTATCGTACGTAAAAGAAACTAATATAGATGGAATATATAGGAATGATATATATGGAATTATCTATCGAGCCCTCGATACCTTTACATTACGATTTCGATAGTTTTCCGTGCTAGCCCCTCAGTGGACCGGTCTTACCCCCGTATTCATTCAACAGTTATTATGAGACCTCATAGTGAGCGCGAACGCTTAATGACAATTTCTCTAAACGTAATTGGTTTTTGGTGCTAAATCAAAATAGACCAATCATGTGCACAGAATTGGACACTTAGCAAAGAGTTTACTTTAGTGTTGTTTATGAATACGGGCCTGAGACTAGCATTTCATCGTGACATATTTAAAGGACTGCCTCAGTGGCGCAGTTGTAATTCGTACGCGTTACGATTGAGGCCAACGCTGAGGTCTCGGGTTCGATCCCCGGGTCGGGTAAAGTGGTATTGGGTTTTTCTATTACGAAATGCTCAGTATCAGTCCGGAGTCTGGAATTTGTGCCCGGTATGGCGATAGGCTCGCCCCCTATCACATAAAGGACGGAGATACGCCCGGCGAAATGTGGGTGTACTGGTTACACCTCTGCCTACCCCTTCGGGGATTACAGGCGTGAGTGCGTATGTATGTATGTTTAAAGGTTTGCCATTGTTTGTTTTAAGTCACGGTAAAATGACACAATGCATGTTAAGACACTCGTCGACATCAGCGTAAGAAGTACATGTGACAGCAATGCTTCTCGGTGCGCTGAAATGTCACGGAAGTGTGGACGCATCTAAATATAGATCAACATTGGATCCATACCATAAGATCACGCATGTATTTTCGAAGACTTAGGCAAAGGGACAACTAGTGCTTCATCCACGTTTTGCTGAGCTTATTTCCGTCCCATGATGGGATAGAGGGCGAGCCTATCGCTATATTGAACACAATTATAGTTTGTCCCGGGTAACTCATGTATGATTTTTTGAATCAAAAGCCAAACACATATTCTGATTAACCGACCTTGGATTTGAACCCACGTACCTCACGGTTTCTAGGCCCAAGTAGGCTGCCACCTAGACAATGCAGGTGATTTTTTATATCACAGGCCGGCGAATGAGCATTAGGTCACCTGATGGTAAGTGATCTCCACCGCCCATGTACGCCTATAATACCAAAAGAATCATGGGTTCATTACTGACTTAAAAGAAAGGGATAATTAAAGGATTGGGAAGGTGAGGGGGGTTTGGGCCTCCGGGTATCTTACCATACGAAATGCAGCAGCAAGCTGCTACTGTACTTCGGTTTTCTGTTAGACAGTGGTTAAGACTCGGTCGAGCCGGCCCATTCGTGCCTTAGACAAAACTATCTACAGCGTAGCATGTCTCAGGCGATGAACGCGAATAAAAGAGTAATAGGGTAGTTGACTAGATTTTTTTTATTATTTAAATCAATAAGTTATGTTACTCAAAATCTATTGCAGAAAGAATTTTATAAATCGGACCAAAAATAAATAAGATAGAAGCCATTCAAATCCTGTAGAAGGGGTAATTGTCAAATGACAGACGATGCAACCTTTGACGTCACTGTGTAAAATGTTCATTATAGTGCACGCGTGCAAGCGAGATAGTGAGATATCCCTACTACGCACCCACTTTTCCTCATACCAACATTTAAAATCATAACTGCGGGCACATTTCTGAACCAATTTTGATTGTGTTTTAATAAAAGGGTTTCTTTTGCGTATTATTTTCTGTTGCTTATAATAAAATTCAATATAGGAAACTACCCCATTGTAAATATACGACTCATATTGAAATATCAAAATAAATAACAAGCATAAAGGCCTATGTCACATGCTCGAATAAGATATAACCATCAATAATTGAAGTATATAAGACAACTTTTTCCGAAAGTACCTAGTTGACATCTTTATACAGAAGAAAGAAAGAAAGAAAGAAAGAAATAAAAATTATTATTGGAGCAATATGACAGTGTTACAAAACAAGTGTTGTTATACCGATATGTAAGTCAGAGTGTGACATTTGTATTAGAACTTGTCAGATTTTATTTGGTAAGTAGCATTTACTCAGAGGTGGTACAACAGCCGCTAAGAAAAGACTGCAGACTAGTTATGTTTAATATGAACTTATTAGTTAGTAAAGTATGGAAACAACATAACTATGCTTTGGATTTGAATAGCCAAACCATTTACCGCCCGCTACTAAATTGACGGATAAATATACGAAAAGACGTCAAGCAAGCCAGTTGTCTGAAGCACCAACTAAGACAGACTAGCTTGTCAAGTGAGGAGACCCGGCCCCAAATAATAAGAACAGGGGTGGAGAAAGAAGAACCAAACCTATAAAAATTCTAACATCAATTAGAAAAATATCTGTAATTTATAATGGCTTAACAGATATTCTTCAAACATGCTAAATCACCTTCTCAACTTAACCAGCTTTCAAATAAACTTAATTCACTAAAATAAAAACAGTTAGAACTGACAGAAAATAATATTAATGTGATAACCAATCCTCCTTGATCATATCAGAGGCTTTTTCGGCTATCATTATTGTAGGAGCATTAGTATTACCTCTCACAATTAATGGCATTATGGATGCATCAACTACTCTCAAATTTCGGACTCCATAAACCCGTAACCTGGGATCTACTACTGCATCTCTATCACTTTGTGGTCCCATTTTACAAGTACCTACAGGATGGTATATAGTCGAAGTGTAATGGGTTAGTATGCAGACAAAATAGTCATCACTTCCCCATACATATCCTGAACATGCTTTTACAGGCACTTTAACGAACCTAGCTCCACTCTCTTTGAATGCTTCTGTCTCTTCAAGGCCTATTACATACTTCAGACCAGCTACCAAAACATCTATATCTTCTCTTCGAGTAAAGAATCCACTATAAATCAATGGTGGCCCGTAGATTGGGTCAGTGTGATTTAGTAATATGGTACCTCGACTCTTCGGAGTTAATAATAAAGGTCTAGCTGCTAACCCATCATAAAAGGCTAAAGGAAATACATTAGTGGCTAAATAAGTAGTTGGGTCTGAGTAAAATTCTCTAACGTTACGTCCATCGAAATGATATTGCAAATCTGGAGCGTCTTCATAAGTATAAGGTGATTTTATGAACGCAGTACCACTAAGTGTTCCTGAGACAGCTAAAGGCCCATTTTTTTTTGGCTGTTGATGTTTATAATTATATATTTCACTAAATAATTGACCACCATCAACCATAGTAGAGGTTTTGTTCGATAAACCTAATATTAAAGCATCTGTAGTTACATGGTCTTGTAAATTGCTTCCTACAGCTAAATTAGCTATTACTGGTATATTTATACTTTCTAAATGATATCTAGGACCCACTCCAGATAACATTAACAATTTTGGAGAGTTAATAGTACCAGAACTGACAATAACTTCGTTTCTAGCATGTGCAATATGAATTTTTCCGTTTTTAACATACGTAACTCCATACGCTGTTGTAGTTGTAGGATCTATCAATACTTTAGTAGTATATGCATCACTTATTACATTTAAGTTAGGTCGTTTATACCGTATAGGTCTTATATAAGCTACATTGACTGACTCTCTTCTCCCATCTTTAGAAGTAGATTGAACAATATCAGTTCCTATTTGGTTTTCAGCATTGAGGTCTGTTATAGGGAGGCCTTTTTCTTTAAATGCTTCAACTAGCATCATTGTGTTTATATCGATATATGGGAACCTCTCTATGTTCATCGGCCCACCGACGCTGTGGTAACGTTTGTCGCGGGATTCGATGTCTTGGTTGTTTTCTGATTTCATGAAGTACGGCAGTACCTGAAATTGATAAATAGTGCATTTTTTATGACCAGTAGCTTTACTATATCTATCTCTATAATAAATTGCGAAAGTGTATCTGTTGGTTTGTCCTTCTTTTATGTAGAAACGCATCGACATGATTTTATGAGCAGGAGAGTAAAATTGGAATTTAAGCTTCATATTCAAGGTAGATTGGCTTTTAGGTTAAAAGTTGTATAATATGGAATATAGACAAACCTTAGTGATTAGATAAAATGTGATAAAAGAATAAAAAATAAATTGACAATGAATCAAACAATGCCGATGTCTGGTATTTTTTTTAAAAGAAGATGACGAGAAATGTAACTCAAACAAAACATGACCCCACCAAAACTCTGTGCAAGTACCTACTTGGGGCTATAAAAGTCTGTGCATAATAATCTCTAGTTGACACTTGATACGTCAAATTTTTTGCGCGGTGCAGAACGTCATATCTCGATCTAGAAATTAATTATTTAGACATTAACTTTTATGAAATAAAGTTGATTTTGAACGTTCATTAATTTTTGTTGCGTGTTGAGTGTTACGTGTAATTTTACCTTTGCATGTGTAAGTAAGTGAAGCCGTATTTATTGGCAGATTCATATGAGAGTTATTGTTCTAGTTATCATATTTCGATGCATCCATACTAATAATAAAAATATGTAGGTATGTAAGTTACGGAATCAATAAAATTTCTATTGAACATTTTAAAAATATGTTTAACGTAAAATAAAACAGACTGAAAAAACTAAAAACTGAACTTTATAGTTATTGAGTTTTTTGTTAAAAAATAAATCGTTGTTGTTTTATTAATTTTTTGTTCATGCCCGACTTCAACCCCTTAGAGACATAATTATTTTTTCAAATTGAAATGGTAACACCAAGCAGTAATTTCTATTTATTGAGTATATTTAGGTAAAAAATATCACCTCTCTGTAACTCCATCCATGGTTTCCGAGTTCTGCCCAAGAATCATAATCTCTCCTACTGCCCCTGATATACACCATGTAGTTAATGGCGCTGGAGCCTCCCATAGTTTTACCCCTGGAATATTAATTTCATATATTAAATGACAGTATTTTTATCATAAATGGGCCAAGCCACTGATTTTGCCATAATTCGCGAAAAAAAGGTATACAGGTAAAGGATACTAGTGTAGCGTGACGTGACGAAAAATGGTCGATATTTTTTTTTAATTAAAAAACAACTTTGTCCCGCGTCGATGACAAACATAATAAAAGTTTTTTTATTGTATAGGCATACGCGTAAGTGGGTCCGAGGCTCATGAAGGCCCACAATACCAGAAGAATCATGGGCGCGTTGCTGACCTTAAAGGAAAGGAATAATTAAGTGATTAGGAAGGTGAGGAAAATACGACATACATTTGTAGAGAAAATCTAATGGATCGTAGCATCCATCCGTTGTCTCTGCCTACACCTATAGGAAACAGGCGTGAGTCTATGTATATGTATCTAATGGACATTTCGAATATGGTCCAATCAGTGGCTATACCCAAATAATGATTGTATTTCTTCTAATCGATATTGACTGCTCAAAAACAATTTTACTTTTGAGTAGCCAATATTCATTCTAATTCGATGCGATAACAATTTATATTGATTAATGTATATTATCAAAATACGTCAACATTCGTTTGGATATATACTTTGTGAAGCAGACATTTAAATATATAAACAACAATAACAACATAAACAACGCATAAATAAACAAATAAAATAACCACACCGTATAATCGAATTTAAATATCGTTCCGTAATCTCCGTAGAATCCGTTAGTTTGGGATAAAGCAAAAATAAACTTACTATACCGCTGATACGTAATATTAAATAAATAATAACGCAACAAATAAATGATAATATTCAATACAATTCGAAAAATGTAAATAAAACACACATCGGTTTCAATTAATACACAAATAAACCTTTAACGCATAAATAAACAAATAAAATAACCACACCGAATAGTCGAATTTAAATTTAATTCCGTAGCCTTCGGTAAACCCTTAAGTTTGGGATATAGCTAAAATATACTTACTATACTGCTGATACGAAGTATTAAATAAATAATAACGCAACAAATAAATGATAATATTCAATACAATTCGAAAAATAAAAATAAAACACACATCGGTTTCAATTAATACACAAATAAACCTTTAACGCATAAATAAACAAATAAAATAACCACACCGAATAGTCGAATTTAAATTTAATTCCGTAGCCTTCGGTAAACCCTTAAGTTTGGGATATAGCTAAAATATACTTACTATACTGCTGATACGAAGTATTAAATAAATAATAACGCAACAAATAAATGATAATATTCAATACAATTCGAAAAATGTAAATAAAACACACATCGGTTTCAATTAATACACAAATAAACCTTTAACGCATAAATAAACAAATAAAATAACCACACCGAATAGTCGAATTTAAATTTAATTCCGTAGTCTTCGGTAAACCCTTAAGTTTGGGATATAGCTAAAATAAACTTACTATACCGCTGATACGAAGTATTAAATAAATAATAACGCAACAAATAAATGATAATATTCAATACAATTCGAAAAATGTAAATAAAACACACATCGGTTTCAATTAATACACAAATAAACCTTTAACGCATAAATAAACAAATAAAATAACCACACCGAATAATTGAATTTAAATATAATTCCGTTGTCTCCGTAAAACCCGTAAGTTTAGGATAAAGCTAAAATGAACTTGCTATACCGCTGATATAGCTTTTATAAATAAAAAACGCAAGAAATAAAGACAATAAAATTCGAAAAATATTAAAACCACATCGGTTTCTAATAATACACAAATAAACCTTTAAATAAAATAATACACGACATGTTACAAATACAATACAATCTAACACAAAAAACGTGTAATTGTGTAGTTGGAAACAATGTTAGGAATTTTCAATAGTGTTTTAATGCTAGAGTGCTGTTTCCTATATTACGATGGTGTAACTATTGGTGTTGATGATTTCGCAGGGATAATTAGTCGGCTATTTGTGAAATGTCTGCACGGATCCAATGATGGGCATAATGTTCAGCAAATAGGCTATTGACGCAAAGTTTCTACCTATACTTGCTAAACAGTTTACCTTTGAGTTGCTTACTTGATGAAATTAAAATCGATTTGATTAATTATTTCAATGAAAATAATTAGAAAACATATAATATATAGAAGATGACAACGATTTGACATTGAGGGAAAATCTTATTTAATTTCGAGTTCGTTTAAACTAAAATACAGCGCTCACCGCTCAGTTTTGAATCTCAGTTTACACAGACAACCTATACCTTGTCATTATGGAATTAGAACAAACGTACAAGTTAGCAAAATTATAGTCAATTACTTTTACTAACTTGTATGTGAAAAGAAAGCTATAGGCGAGAGATAAATGTAATTATGAGCAAAATATGCCAATAAAATAATCCAATTTCGGTTATTTTCAATAGTTGCAGTAATTAAAAATGATAACTCATCTATAGGTAGCAATAATTTTAATGCCAGTGACTTAGCGAGACATTTTCCAATATAGCTAATTTATTGTCCCTAGGACATCCAATACATTAGTTTAGTAATAACTTGCAATACGTGTCGTAAGTGCGGTATTTTCTTCATTCACTCACCAAATATGAAGTCTTTTTCCAACGTTGGCGGGTTAGAAATAAAAACAATCATATTTCTCATTTAGTTTTATTTACAACAAACAAAAAACAATTATTTATTCATCGCAATAATTTCATCAACAAATATACTTCCAAGCATTTAAAAGTCATCGATACGTATTTCAATAATAATTTAAACTATCGGAAAAAATAACAGCTACCTATTACTTATTTGAAATAACTATTTATAAATCAGCCTCCTGTCCTAATCCCACTCCAAAAGGGGATACATGATTTTTATACGGGTGGCATAAATTATTTGCCTTAATTATTGCGATCTTCTACCTGCCTGACGTCAACACATTATAAGGATTCAAACCTAGGCAAAAATAATGTTTGAAAAACTTTACATAAATAGTTGCACGATCTGAGAGTTTATCCCAGTACCGATTTTAGATTCATACCTCATAATATATAGTTTATTATTATAATATATCTTATCGTCATACAATTGAGACGATTATCTTGACATTTCAATAACAAATAAAATACAACAAGATTTATCTATTTAATTAACTACCTACAATATTTCAAATGGCGTTTTCTATTTTCTATTAGAAGCATTTTCTAAATGATTTGACCTAACTTTATAATACGTAACAAAATAACCACATTTATTAACAATTGTCCAAATTAATATCTTTTTTCCAATCTTCTTTTATCATATCAGAAGCCTTTTCACCAATCATAATTGCCGGTGCGTTGGTATTACCTCGAACGATATTTGGCATTATTGAATTATCAGCTACTCTTAGATTTTCGACTCCATATACTTTCAATCTGGGACTAACTACTGCATTCCTGTCCCGAGCAGGCCCCATTTTACATGTCCCTGCAGGATGGTATATGGTAGTAGTATAACTAATAAATAAGCATTCAAAATATTTGTCAGTTCCCCATTGATATTTAGAACAGGCTTTTACAGGCTTCCTTACAAACTTGACTCCATTGTCTCTAAAAGCTTTTGTGTTCTCTAATTTGGTTACAAATTTTAGAGCTGCCACTAAAGTATCTATATCTTTTTGGATTGTAAAGAATCTTGGGTAGATCAACGGTTGACCGAACACTGGATGCGTTTTGTTTAAAGTTAAGTATCCTCGGCTTTCTGGTACGAGAAGGATAGGTCTTACGTTAATGCTATCGTAAAATGATAAAGGCAATATACCAGTTGCTAAGTAAATAGCAGGGTCGGAGTAAAAATCCCTCAAATTCCTTCCATCAAAATGAAATTGAATATCTGGCACACTTTTGTCTTTATCTGCAAATTCTGTCCGGAAAAATGCTGTTAGTTGTAAAGGCCCTGAGGCGGATAGTGGATCGTTCTTGCTTCTTGTTCTACTATAATCTCTAACTCGGTGTAAAAGTTCTTCTCCATGCAAAAGTGTTGATGTGTCGTTGGTTAATGCCATTAGCATTGCATTAGTTGTAGCATGATCTTGCAAGTTTTGGCCTACATCCAAATCTTTGATTACTTGTATCCCTAATTCTTCGAGATCGTTTTTTGGTCCTATTCCTGATAACATAAGTATTTTAGGAGAATTTAATGCTCCGGCTGATAAAATAATTTCTTTTCTAGCATGAGCTTCCCTCCATATACCATTCCTGATATATTTAACACCACAAGCTTTGTTAGTATATGGTTCAATTATAATTTTAGAGACTTGACTGTTAGTTTTTATGGTAAGATTGGGCCGTATATTCCTTATTGGTCTTATAAAAGCAGTGTTAGTCGATACTCTTCTACCTCTATGGGTAGTTGTCTGCGTTATCATAGTTCCAAGTTGGTTAGGACCGTTGAAGTCTACCAAAGGTAGACCAGTTTCGTTGAAAGCTTCAACTAGCATAGGAACATTTTTGTCGGCGTAAGACATTCTTTCTACATTCAATGGACCTCCAACTCCGTGGTATGTTGCGTCTTTAGATTCAACATTTCGATTATTTTCCGATTTCTTAAAATAAGGTAAAACCTGGAAAAAATATTAGTTGATGATAGCATGTTTTTATTTATTATTACATCATTAGATTAGCCATGTGACTTATGAACATTATAGCTGTAATTTTATTTTAATACCGATATATGATACAGATATATGAAGCTACACGTTTTTATATTTACATATTCTTAAATAGCGTCGCTTTGACGTTTTAATGCAAAATATTTTTATCAACTTTGGGCCATATGTTCTGAGCCAATAGGCTCAGAATATTTTTTTTTATCGCAGTTGCCTTTCATCGTTGGAACCAATTCTCCTTTTGAATTCTAGGCAATTTCTAGACCTGATTCTTCTGATAAATCGTTTTATACGTACATCTTTGAAACTCCAACCGTCATTACCAAGTGCTGCCCAGTCGTCGTAATCTCTCCTATTACCTCTCATGTATACCATAAAGTTAGTAGCGCTGGATCCTCCCATCACTCGTCCACTGGAAATTATTAGAATTTTAATTTTATTGATGGAATTGACAAACTCTCTGTGTGTAAATGTATGAAGCTTCGTATTTATCCGCAAATTAATCGGTAAAAAAATATTAATTTTATGTGTCATACGAGGCATTTCCTTAGATTAAAGCGATAGATGTCAGTGGCTTGAGCGATCAAGCGTCTTATCAGTGGTTTATATCCCACCTGTAAAAAGCTTAGCATGAGACTTGCCCTTACGCCCAAACTTTATAGCAAGTCTTTTGCACACATTGAAGATAAATTCAAATTTATTTCATGTATGCATTAATAATTATGTGTGTAATAGTGCAGGTAAAAGTTAATAAGGTAAATAAATTTATCTCCCATTTATATAATTTAGTTGCATAGAAAATGATCGCCAATTTATTGAAATGTTTATGCAAGTCCAATTATCATTCAGCTATAAAAAGTCATGAAAGTTACGAAAGCATGCACATTGTAAGAAGCAAATGCTGTTGCATTGTAGCAAATTGTAAGTTTATTGCCGATGAAATACAAACTAACACTCCAGTCTCTTCTGAATCCACTGAATCAGGTTCTGAAAATATTTATCAATTAATAATTAATAGATTGATGGAACAAGAATTTAGAAGGTGGTGGGTCTCTCGTATGCTAGAGTACGACTATGTTGGTACTACTCCTTTGCCTTTGTTGCAAGGCTGCTCGATAAAAATACAAAAATTACAATAATACTAAAAAATACGAAGTAAAAGACTACTCCTTTTGCAGATTATTCACGCAACTAAAAGGTCAAAGTAATCCTATAATTTGAACCATAAACATAAAAATAAGAGAAATACATAAGAAGACTCATTTATATCTCATGCGACAAATTCAAGTATATACAAGATTTATTATCTACTAGATTTTGCTCGCGGCACCGCCCTCGTGGATGGCCTTTTCCAGGGTAAAAAGCCTATGTTCTAATCCAGATCATGGTCTACTTGGGTAGCGAATTTCATCCAAAACCGTTCAGCTGTTAAGGCGAGATTGACTAACAATCATCCAAATTCAAAAACTCATAAACATACAAACTTTCACATTTATAATATTAGTAGGATAAAAGTCTTTTAAAATGGTGTAAACTCAGTTGCAGAACTTACGATTTAAAGGGACTTCAGCCTCAGCAGTATCACAGTATCAACAAGTATGATAATTTAGATACAATTAAAATTATCGTTTATTTAGAACTAACATGTAATATACGAGATATAGACTCGGCGGCGCAGTTGTAATGCGTACGCGTTACGATTGGGGCCAACGCTGAGGTCTCAGGTTCGATCCCCGGGTCGGATAAAGTGGTATTGGGTTTTTCTATTACGAAAGCTCAGTATCAGCCCAGAGTCTGGGATTTGGGCCCGGTATGGCGATAGGCTCGCCCCCTATCACATAAGGGACGGAAATACGCTCGGCGAAATGTGGGTGTACTGGTTACACCTCTGCCTACCCCTTCGGGGATTACAGATGTGAGTGCATATGTATATAACATGTAATAACAAACACCGGATCGCAGTTTCACGTTTATGTAACATATTTCATATGTTACGATGAAAATGTTTAGGAGGATCGCACGCAGCGGATCGCGTTGCAAAATATAAGACAATGGCTGATTAATCACTGGGAAGAGTAATTGTATTTAGCATATAATGACGGTCTTAGCAATCAGGTCATACATTGCAAAGGGTTTTTTCTGAAATGAAAACTTCTTTAGCCGCGTTGGGTACTTAGTATTCTTTGAATAGCTACATAAAGATACATACATAGGCACCTGTAATCCCAGAATGGGTAGGCAGAGGTATATATAACCAGTACACCCACTTTCGCCGAGCGTATCTCCGTGGCATGATGTGATAGGGGGCGAGCCACCATACCGGGCATAATTCCAGACTCCAAGCTGATACTGAGCATTTTATTATAGAAAAACCCACTATAACTTTTACCCAAGCCGGGGATCGAACCCGAGACCTCAGTCGTAACGCGTACGCATTACAACTGCGCCACCGAGGCAGGCAGCAAATACTGTTTCAAGCGATCCCATAGCTAAGTACACTCTTATAATATTGATGTTCGTCTAAAAGTACTCTTAAATCCGAACCCGGTTATAAACTTGAAGTAAATGTTACAATTTATGCGAACTTCATTAAACTCTTCAGTCATAATATTCAGCGGGGCAGGTCGTTACAGCTCACCTCGTTTAGAAGTAAGTGCCTTGTGTTGTATCGTAAAAGGATAATGCGAGCATATGTCGAAGTTATATGGAAAAACTTGATCATTTAGAGGCATATGGTTTTTTTATAGTATCAAAAGCAGCTGCGACAGCGGGGAGTGGAACGGACTGAGTATCAAAATCCCCCTCCCCTTCCCAATCCCTTAATTATCCCTTTCCTTTAAGGTCGTCAACGCGCCCATGATTATTTTGGTATTGTGGACGTACATGGGCGGTGAAGTTCACTTACCAACAGGTGACTCACTTGCTCGTTTCCGACCTATGCCATAAAAAATAACATGCGGGGCAGTCTTTGGGGACTACCAATACAAGTGAACACTACGTAACTTGTGAATTGTATCGTCGAGCTATTAGATTATTATTTATGGTTTCTAAAGAAGTGTTAATGACCAATTTAATTATATATAAATATAGTGTATACTAATAACGCACAGAGGTATATCTATATAAATATATACACAGTATTCATATAGCTCATGGGAAGCGTGCGGTGACGATGACGCGAGTTTCATGATTACTGTTCACCCAAACTGCCTCGGTGGCGCAGTTGTAATGCGTACGCGCTACGATTGGGGCCAACGCTGAGGTCTCGGGTTCGATCCCCGGGTCGGGTAAAGTGGTATTGGGTTTTTCTATTACGGAATGCTTAGTATCAGCCCGGAGTCTGGTATGGCGATAGGCTCGCCCCCTATCACATCGTGGGACGGAGATACGCTCGGAGAAATGTGGGTGTAATGGTTACACCTCTGCCTATCCCTTCGGGGATTACAGGCGTGAGTGCATATGTATATGTATATGTTCACCCAAAAAGTGCTCAACGCGCTTAAAGAAGTCTTCACTTCAAAAAAGTTGCTAAACAAAAGTAACTAGGTGATAGGATATCGTATGCGATATCTGCCGCCAAGCAGCGGTGTGTAAGCACTGTTGTGTTCCGGTTTGAAGGACATTCATTCCAGTGATATTACTGGGTATTATGGTTGTAATATCTTATATCTTGGTGTTGCTTCTGTTTAGGGAAAGGCGTGACGGTAAACTTTAGGCGACCGACCGTCTAGTCATTATTAACGCTAAAAAAAACATTCAGATATTCAATTCTACATACATACACAATTCTGTATCCTCGAAGGGGTAAGCAGAAGTGCAACTAGTACTGTAGTCATGGTTCGCAGAGTTTGTTATTAAGTCCTATGATGTGATAAAGGGGTTAGCCTATCACCGTAGCAGGCACGTTAATCTCTAATCTAGGGCAACTCATATGTAATTTTTAGACCGAAAACTCAAACACAAATTGTGACTACCCAACCTGGGTGTTGAACTGAGGCTCTAACAATTTCTCAACTTAAGTAATCTATTACTAGAACAATGAGCCAATCCTCAATAGTTTATTAGATCGTCTCAAAGTTTTTGGCCTGTGTGTTGCATGTCGCGTGACGGTCGGCCGCGGAGTAGGGATAAAGTAAAAGGCGCTCGCCAGAGCAGCCAAGGCCAATATATCATTCCAATTTTCCAAGTGTAAAATAAATTTATTAAATAATTAATTTTATGAATTAATTTTATTAAAAAAAAATTTTTTTTTTTTAGTTAAATGTCTATAATGTGAAAAAAAGTTTCACTTTTACCGTGGTTTCATAAAACCACACAATCTTTTTAAGTGAATAAGTATCATCTCACTTCAACTCATTTAATTCACCTTATATGATTTCATTATTACTTTCTATCCCAGCTGGATGAGGAGACGGGCAGGTGGCTCGTCTCATCGTAAGCGTCACGTCTGCCCATAAAGAACACCACCTAGATCTTTGAATTACAAAGAACTGCATAGCACTGCACTGCGCTCGTCACCCCGAGGTATTAAATGTTTCTTAATGGCCAGTAATTTCACTGACTTCTATGTCCTTCAATAGGAACATGACAATGCTTACTCATTGGTGGCAAAAATAGACACAGTGGTACTTATACTGATGAATAAAGGCTTGCTACCATGAAGGAAGGAATTGGGTATAGGGAAGAGAAGGGGTGATTTGGGCCTCCGGTAAACTCACTTACTGTACGAAACTACTAAGCTACCACTTCACGTCAGTTTTCTTTAAGACAGTGCCTGCCTCGATGGCACAGTTGTAATACGTAGGTAAGCGTTACGACTACTGTGCTGAGGTCTCGGGTACGATTCTCGGGTCGGGTAAAATAATATTACGAATCAGAGTTATACGAATTAAAGTTTTCTATTACGAAATGCTCAGTATCAGCCCGGAGCTGGGATAACGATAGGGTCGCCCCCCCATCATATCAGGAGACTACTGGTACACCTCTGCGTACCCCTTCGAGGATTATAGGTCAAGAATTTCTCTTTTCTGTTAACAAACATTCACATCTTTATAAATTATATAGAAAAGTTCTTGAGAATTATTACTGGCCATTACTAACCTACAAAATATTTATAAAGAAGAAAACATCCAAGGGTCAACGGACACTTACCCAAAAACTCTAAATAAATTGTGTAGACAGTTTTGTCTACAGCATGAATGGGCCGGCTCGGTCGGGTCGTTACCACTGTTTCACAGATAACTGACGTAACCTAGTAGCTTGCTGCTGCATTTCGTACGGTGAGCGAGATATACGGAGGCCCAATCATCCTCCCCTTCCCAATCCCTTTATTATCCCATTCCTTTAAGGTCGGCAACGCGCCCATATTTTTTTGTATTGTGGGGGCGTACATTAGCGGTGGATATCGCTTACCATCAGGTGACCCACTTGCTCATTTGCCGGCCTATACTATAAAAAAAAGGATCTAACCTTATCGAATACAATTATAATAATCATACAAATAGGTCGGTTTTTTTAGAATTTTCCCCCTTTTTTTCTCAGCGTTATGAGAAACATGTAATTTTATATGTGCACTAGCTTTTCCTCGCGACTCCACCCGCATGAATGACCTTTTCTAGGATAAAAGTAGTCTATTTTTATTTATTTATTTGAGGTGTTTTTCGCCAGATCTGCGTTGACCCTAACGCCATTACGGTATCGAGGCCACAAATTCCGATATTTGTTGTAAAGCCTTGACAGATAGAAATTTCTCTATTGTTAAATGTTAATATCATTGTTCACTTCATGGTCGCGATAAAACTGGGTTATATAAAGTAGTTGTTATAACTTTTCATGAATATTTATAATTTTTATTATGGCTTATTATTTTTGTGTACGCGTTACGATTGAGGTCAGCGCTGAGGTCACGGGTTCGATTCCCGGGTCGGGTAAAGTGGTATTGGGTTTTTCTATTACGAAAATGCTCAGTATCAGCCCGGAGTCTGGAATTTGTGCCCGGTATGGCGATAGGCTCGCCCCCTATCACATTAGGGACGGAAATACGCTCAGCGAAATGTGGGTGTACTGGTTACACCTCTGCCTACCCCTTCGGGGATTACAGGCGTGAGTGCGTATGTATGTATTTATTATGGCATAGTTAAACTAGTTGATGTCGATGAACGGTGGTAGTACCTATACTAGTTGATGTCGATGAACGGTGGTAGTACCTATACTAGTTGATGTCGATGAACGGTGGTAGTACCTATACTAGTTTTTGCTCGCGTCTCCGCCTGCGTGAATAGCCTTTTCTAGTATAATAAGTAGCCAATGTCCTAATCCAGGTCATTATCTACTTGTGTGCCAAATTTTACGCCAATTCGTTCAGCTGTTAAGACGTGATTTACTAACAAACATCCAAAGTCACAAACATCCAAACTTTCATATTTATAATAGAGCCTATCCCCGTATCGGGTACAGATTCCAACCAGCAAACGCGTAAGTGGGTCACCTAATGGTAATTGTACAGTGTGTTCATGACACAGCCACACCTAATTTCGTAGTTTAAAAGTTAAGGGACACAAATTTACAACTACTTATTTAATAACTAGCTTTTGCTCGCGGCTCCGCCCGCGTGAATAGATTTTTTCGAAATAATACGTAGCCTATAACCGTCTCCAGGATCCCATCTATCTCTACATAAAAAAATATCAAAATCGGTTCAGTGATTGAGGCGTGAAAGCGTAACAAACAAATAGATAATTTTTTTTTCATAAAAAGTATCCTATGTTACTTCTTATACCTCCAAGAATATGTGTACAAAGTTTCATGATGATCGGTTAAGTGGTTTTCGCGTGAAAGCGTAACAAACAAACTTACATTCACATTTAAAATATTAGTATGATTAGTATGATAATTGCCTGGCCTGGGATTTAAACATTCAGTGGTTTCTCAGTTCAAGTACGCCGTCATTACTAAACAATGAAGCGACTGCCTGGTTTTGGATTGATTGGGAAATTACCTATGTTTGTATAGATTTTTAACCATCCACGTTCTGAAGTCGATGTATACCTACATATACAAGGTTAGTCGGAAAGGGTGTAGGAAGCAGAAAATCCATAAAAGTACCCGTAATTCTGAACAAAATTATCATTACAATTTTTTCAAAATACCCCATTTTTACAGAGATATTGCTGTTCAAAGATTTTAGAAAAAAATACGCACACGTAACCCTAAGATCAGCTGTTTTCAATTCAAGCTCACGAAACTCAAGAATTGCACATTTAGAGGACATTCCGACAGGCGGCATCCGACAAACGGCCTAGCGGTAAAACAAAACGTTGCGAAAGAGTTCACCGATACGAGTAAATATGTAATAAAATAAATAGAGACGATATTTCTTTTAGTACAGTTACGTGTGCGTATTTTTTTCTAAAATCTTTGAACTGCAATATCTGTAAATATGGGGTATTTTGAAAAAAAATGTAAGTATATAATGTTCAGAATTACGGGTTTTTTTATGGATTTCCAGCTTCCTACACCCTCTCCGACTAATCTTGTATATGTACGCTGACGTGTATGCTTTTCAAATCCATATGATCAGTATTCAGCGACATCAGCTGTTTAAATACAATGGCTGTGAAATAATAATATTGAATCTATTACATTAAACGTCCCCTTGAACTACTTCTTAGCGAGTTAATTTTAAGTTTCTTTTGTGTCCTCCAAGATATAATGACAATATACTAATGCAAGTGCATTATATACATCTATTTAATTGCAATATAAAATAATCGATCGATGGTGTAAAGACGATTCAAAATTCTTCTTCATTTCGAAGAAGAGAAATGTTGCAAAGCATAATATTATATATCTTCTTTGTTGAAGACTTAGATCTTGTTTCATGTACAATGCTGCTCGATATTTATCAATGTATATCAGACTAAATCCATTTTATTAACTAGTCAATAAACGGTCATTTTGGATACCAAAACGTAGGTTGTGTCAAAATAATTTAACAAAACCTGTAAACATTTTAAATCTTTGTTGCTTGAGTTATAATTATTCGTACTTTGCTCCAATATAGAATAGGCACATATCAGCATCATGCCAATGTTCTTCAGGCTTCTGATGAACTCTTGATCCTGGTACTAATATTCTTCTTCTTAATCGGACAGTCTTGACAGAGTGTTGGTGGTACACGGAGGGTTGTTAACGTCGTCAGTCTTCTTGGCGGTGATCACAGATCTGTAAGCCAATTCTCGTAATTTTAAATGTTTATTTGTTTAAGTGAATGCCATTTGCAACTTTCTTGACGCTGAGAATAGATCGGAATCATATTTTGAACATTTAAAATTACGAGAATTGGCCTCCTGATGATGCTTCGCCATGGTTGCGGTCTGGTAGCGTTGCGCGTGCACTCTGTTAATGACTGTATCTTCGTTTTAATCAAAGTAGGGAATCAGCCTCTAGCTCTCCTACTATAACATCCCTGACGTTCCATATCTGGCTTCCCCAGCAGTAAATTTTCTTATGCTTTACTTTATCTCCTTAGTTCATTATTTCTCCAGCTTTGCTACGGTAGGAATTGTAAACATATATATTTTCCAACTCGTCCCTATCTTTATATTTGATACATTTCGTTGCGGGACACATATCAACACAGACTCTCATTCCTAGATACTCGCCGAGTTTCATTACTCGGTGTCAGCGTAGCACTAGCGTAGTTGTCGATCCTGGCTTTTGTAACTCCTGTGAGTTACAACGGTGGGTGTGTGTGGGATAATCTCTGTCTCGCTATCTAATCTTGATCTGACTAACATTTACTGTATCTAAATATATTTCAGTAAAATTATAATAAATTGAAATGTTTATTAAACAATAAAAATCATACCTCAGCCATTGACACGTCTGTCCTCTTTGGGCCCTGCACGTGAGTTCTTCAGGCTGGGTCCGGTACATCCAGTCTATGCTGGATCCTCCTAGTACAGGAGCGAATGCAGGCACACTGGTCACGTCTGGTTCTTCTGGACCCGCTTCTAGCAACAACACCTGGTGGAAAGCACGTTGTCTATTATAAAAGGCCTATTTTCTTAAAATTGCCCCTAAATTAAATCTAGAATAAAAAGGCTTATTGTGTTAAGACTTTGTAAATATTTTTCGTTGGTAGCAGTAAAATATTTTTATTTGAGACTGAATTATCAAGGCAAGTAGTTTGCTTGCATAGTTGGACCTTTGGCTACTACTTCGGGCATCATGAGCTGATGGGTGCGTGAAAACAGAGGGGTATTGCTTTTATCACCTCATTGGGTTTACTGGCAGAAACCGCAAAGTCTTAATTTCTAATCTCAGGTCGGGCAAACACAATTTGTGTTCGAGGTTTCAATTCGAATAATCACACATGAGTTAGGCGGGATTGGAATTTGTGCCCAGTATGACTGCCTTGGTGGCGCAGTTGTAATGCGAACGCGTTACGATTGAGGTTAACGCTGAGGTCTCGGGTTCGATCCCCGGGTCGGGTAAAGTGGTATTGGGTTTTTCTTTTACGAAATGCTCAGTATCAGCCCGGAGTCTGGAATTTGTGCCCGGTATGGCGATAGGCTCGCCCCCTATCACATAAGGGACGGAGATACGCTCGGCGAAATGTGGGTGTACTGGTTACACCTCTGCCGCGCGTAACGCATGAGTGTGTATGTATGACGATAGGTTTGTCCCCTATTACATAAAGAGATGGAAATAAGCTCGGCTAACCACGGATGCACTAGTTGCACCTCTGCCTATCCCTTCGGGGATACAGGTGCCCACTATACCAGAAGAATAATAAATGAGTCACCGACCTCAAAGGCAAGGAATAATTAAAGAGTTGGGAAGGGGGGGGGGGGGATTTGGGCCTCCGGATATTTCACTCACTAGCAGCAAGTCGCTACTTAACGTCGGTTTCTGAGATAGTGGCAACAACCCAGTCGAGACTGCCCGTTTATGCTGTAACTGCCTTCAGCTTGGCTCTACCACTATCGAAACAACTCGGAGTTGATGACATTTTCTTGCCTCGAGTATAAATCCTACTCCTACTACTATTATAATTGTGAAAGTTTGGATGTTTGTGAATTTGAATGTACTCTTATGTTAGTCAATCTCGTCTTAACGTATGAATCGTTTGGGACGAAATGTAGAACACAGATAGACCATAGCTTGGACTAGGGTATATGCTACATTAAATCCTGCAAAAGATAATTCACTGACAGAGCCGCGAGCAAAAGCTATGATATATAAAATTCAATGTTGTTGTTGAGATTCTAGAGAAACAAGCGGATAAAAAACGGGCTCCAAAGATAAATGTTTTTTTTTCACATGTTATGTTTCAGCATGAACACTGAATGTTTTCCAACTAACGCAATAAATAAACAATCCCCTTGATTCCAGAAATAATTGAGTAACAAATGTAATAAACTGTTAAACACAGAACAAAGCGGTCGTTTGCAAGTAAAAATTCAAATCTCATCTCGCATGTTAAAAAGTTTGATTGGATCTAAACTGCAGCTGCATTTGTGCCAGCAAGTAAAATTACCGAGCATTATGAGTCTTAGCAATTGTTTTACAATTTACAAGTAAACGTTACTTATCGAATACAAAGCTAAATACATAAAACTTCTTAATAAAAAAATAAACCGACTCAAAAAAACAAAGCTAACAAGTCGAAAAAAAATAAAACCCCGTTTTTTTTTATTAGATTGAATGACGAGACGAGCAGGTCGCTCGCCTGATAGTAAGCGCCACGCCTGCTCATAAACAGAAGTAACGCCACACAGAACTTTAAATAAAGCACTGCATGACACTGGACTGCGCTCGTCACCCCGAGACATAAGGTGTTAAGTCTCATAATGCCCAGTAATTACACTGGCTTTAATGTCCTTCACACCGGAACACAACAGTGCTTACACACTGTTGCTTGGCGGCAGAAATAGACAAAGCAGTGGTACCAACCCAGCCGGTCTCTCGCAAACGAGGGACCTACCACCTTGTAAAAGGGGGCTACAGAATCTTTAAATTAATACGTGAAGAGAAAATTTCGGAGTCCTTTTTAATCATAGAATAATAAAGACCAATCGATAGACACCTCATTTGTCAAAATCGGTAGAGTGGAACATACAAATATATACGCCGTAGTCAGTTAAAAATAAAATTAAACAATTTTGAGTCGGCGCTATTACAGTTTATTGGTCATTGATAGTGATACAGACTCAAAATTGATTAATCAAGAGAAAAAAAACAAAATCTCTGTTAAAAAAATATATATATTCGAGTCGAATTGAGAGACTCCGCAATTTTTTTTTCTCCCTCATGTTATTTGGCCAATATTTCTTTCCCGCGGGCGAAGCTGCGAGCTAAATACAGTAGAGTAATAAAAAATATGTAATAATATCCGGAACGTTTCAAGTGCCGGTTATAGTGTACTTTTACTTTAAAAGTGTGTCGATTGTATCGGCCACTGTGATCGATTTAATGGCAATGAACTGTGTGTGACGGGACGGTTTTAACTGTCTGCCATTTTGGGTAATGTCTAGGCACTGTATTTAAAATGGTATACCGTAAACCATATTGTGTACACGTTATAAGTTAAAAACAATAAAAAGAATGTAGAGATGTGTAAAAAATGTATTAGAGTATTTTTGTAGACATTAAAATCATTTTATAGTTGTGTGTAAAAATATAGAGAATATAATAGATTGACAGCCTTCGTGGTGCAATGAGCGAGTAGCCGGCTGTGAAGCGAAAGGCCGCGAGTTCGACTCCCGCACCAGACAAATGTTGCTATGATACACAAAGATTTGTTTCATGTCTGGGTGTTGTGGGACCCAAGTCCCATAGTTCCTGATACTCACGATACAGGTTAACCTAGTGTAGGGTCAGGACTATGCGTGTAACTGTTGGATGTATTTATTTATCTACACTAATATTATAAAGAGGAAATATTTGTACTTTTGTATGTAACAAATAAACTTAAAAACTACTTGATCGTTTTCAAAAAATCTTTTGCCGTTAGGAAGCTACATTATCACTGAGTAACATAGGCAACTTTTTATCCCGGAAAAGGCTGTTCACGCGAGCGGAGCCGCGAGCAAAGGCTAGTAATTTATAAGAGCAGGTGGAAGAAGGAGAAGTGTGACAATATATAACCAAAAATCTTTAAAACGTTGTGACCTCTCCATTTGTTTCCTTTTAGTGTTAAAGCTAACTAACAATAAATACTTTTAACTTCAACACTGAAAAGTGTATTGCTCTGGTGGAAATCAAACTCGCAACTGTTGTCTCGACAGTCCAAATTAAAGTCTCTACTAAGATATTGCTGCTTTTAAATAGATAATTGTAAAAAGTTATTTTGTAAATAAATATAAGTTCCTCGCTTTTTGACGTTATTTTACTTTCAATAGTTATAGGATGTATTTAAGCCTAATTAATATTGAAAAGCATAAAGTGTTTAAGTCTGATCAATATTAAAAAGCATACGCATATTAATGAAAGTTATTGTGAAATCTCAGTTTTATCATATATTTATTTCGCTTATTTTTTTTATAGTATAGGCCGGCGAACGAGCAAGTGGGTCACCTGATGGTAAGCGATCTCCACCGCCCATGTACGCCCACAATACAAAAGAATTATGGGCGCGTTGCCGACCTTAAAGGAAAGGGATAATAAGGGATTGGGAAGGGGAGGGGGATTTGTTCCTCCGGATATCTCACTCACCGTTCGAAACGCAGCAGCAAGCTGCTACTTTACGCCGGTTTTCTGTGAGACAGTGGTAACGACCCGGACGAGCCGGCCCATTCATGCTGTAGACAAAATTGTCTACAGCGTGGCTCTACCACTCGTAAAAACAACTTAAAAAACTCTTTTAAACAACTTAAAAAAAGGAGCGATTTATTTATTACGGCGCGTATATTTTTGTTATTTTCGGTAAGTTCAACATACCATAAATACGTTTAAAAGTACCAGCTTCTTAATTTCGGAAATAACGTACTTTCATTTTTTAAAAATAGCCGTATATGTGTCCAAAATAACCAGTTTTAAATTTCTTTAGAAAGTTCTCTTAACATCGTATACTCAACCGGCCCGCGACAAAAAAGCGGAACGTAACGATTAAATGCTATTTTTACGATTCAGTTGAAATCTTAGATCGCTCGAGCCATTGTATTATTTTCCGTGATTCGTCGATAAACTTCAACTTTGTTACCCATATAATTAATTACTTTTGTTTTTATTAATAGTAAATTATATACTCTGTAGTTGATTTAATCTTGTTTGTTGGGCTTTCTTTGAATTACTAAGGAAATCATTTTTTACTGCCTCGATGGCGCAATTGTAATGTGTACGCGTTACGATTGAGGTCAGCGCTGAGGTCACGGGTTCGATTCCCGGGTCGGGTAAAGTGGTATTGGGTTTTTCTATTACGAAATGCTCAGTATCAGCCCGGAGTCTGGAATTTATGCCCGGTATGGCGATAGGCTCGCCCCCTATCACATAAGGGACGGAAATACGCTCGGCGAAATGTGGGTGTACTGGTTACACCTCTGCCTACCCCTTCGGGGATTACAGGCGTGAGTGCGTATGTATTTTTTACGCTCTGCGAAAAAGCAGCGATAGTGTTGCGGTGAGGAACGGACAGATGGAGGGACTTTCGAAATAAGGTTGCGGTTTTGACCCCCGTATCCCAGGACATACACGTTTTCGAAAACATGTGTATTAATAGTTATGTAATTTTATAGTTATGTAATAACAGTGTAATTTTAACAAGGTGGTAGGTCCCTCGTTTGCGAGAGACCGGCTGGGTTGGTACCACCGCTTTGTCTATTTCTGCCGCCAAGCAACAATGTGTAAGCACTGTTGTGTTCCGGTGTGAAGGACATTGAAGCCAGTGTAATTACTGGGCATTATGAGACTTAACACCTTATGTCTCGGGGTGACGAGCGCAGTCCAGTGTCATGCAGTGCTTTATTTAAAGTTCTGTGTGGCGTTGCTTCTGTTTATGGGCAGGCGTGGCGCTTACCATCAGGCGAACGACCTGCTCGTCTTGTCATTCAATCTACTAAAAAAAAAAAAAAAAAATTTTAGTCCGCTCATATTATGGCAAGGAAATATACTCGAGGAAATGTATCAGTTGCAACTCTGCTTACCCCTTCAGGGACATAGTCGTGAGCTTATGTGGTTAATTTAGCCTGCTGATTATTGGTTTAAGAGAATGCCAATTTCAAATTTCTTGATGCTGAGACTAGATCGGAATGATATTTTGAACATTTAAAATTACGAGAATTGGCCTCCTGATATTAAGTACAGTGCAGTCCAAATATATTCCGTCAAAGGACATTGCGTTCCACAACCGTCGGCAGAATTATGCCGGCCTAAAGTTACTCGATATAAGGTGGTAGGTCCCTCGTATTCGAGAGGTCGTCTGGGTTGGTACCACCGCTTTGTCTATTTCCGCCGCCAAGCAGCAGTGTGTAAGCACTGTTGCGTTTTGGTTTGAAGGACATTAAAGCCAGTGAAATTACAGGGCATTATGAGACTTAACATCTTAACGAGCGCAGTTCAGTACAATGCAGTGTTCTGTAATTCAGAGTTCTGTGTGACGTTGCTTCTGTTTATGGACAGGCGTGACGCTTAACATCAGGCGAGCGACCTGCTCGTCACGTTATTTAAGCAAATAATATATATATATATATATATATACTAGCTGTCCCGCGCGGATTTTCCCGCAACTACAGCAGCTCCACCTACCGGGTCCAATTGTGAATCTAAACCATCCAGGGCGCCACCCAAACGCATACAAAAAAAATCATTCAAATCGGTCCAACCGTTTAGGAGGAGTTCAGTCACATAAACACGTACAGTAGAATTATATATATAAAGATATAAATATAATTCTACTGTACGTGGCTATACACTATACACTGGCTGACCCCGGAACGCGACACGCCTGATCGAGCCACTATATCGGGTTTTTCACCATGTGGTGGTTGCTATGCAGTCTGGTACAAATATATCGAATACCCTCCCTTTTTGTAATTAAATATGTCACAGCTATCTACTGATTAAACTTTAAAACAGTGAAGATAGTTAATCTAACAAAACAACCGTATGAAGTGAGGAACTCTGTACTCGAGAGTCGAAACTGTATTACCGAACATACAAGAATTGTAAAGAATTTCGCTTCTCTAGCTATCATTGTTTTAGTTTAATAACGCTGAGAAATACTTGGCAATGGATGTAATATTTTCTAATTTGTACTAATAGGTGATATAAGATATATATAATAATAATAATAATAATAATACACCCAACAGTCACACACATAGTCCTGACCCCACACTAGGTAAACCTGTGTCGTGGGTATCAGGAACTACGAAGGACTTGCGGTCCCACAACACCCAGACCCGAGACCAATATTTGTGGTTCACACAAACATTTGTCTCGGTGTGGGAATCGAACCCACGGCCTCTCGCTTCGCAGCCGACTACTCGCCCGCTGCGCCACAATGATATATGTGATATAAGATAATGCAGTTCTTTCTTGCATGAGTGGTAGAGCCACGCTGTCGACAATTTTGTCTACAGCAGGAATGGGCCGGCTCTTCCAGGTCGTTACCACTGTCAAACAGAAAACCGGCCTAAAGTAGCAGCTTGCTGCTGCGTTTCGTACAGTGAGTGAGATATACGGAGGCCCCTCCCTTTCCCAATCCCTTACATATCCCTTTCCTTTAGGGTCGGCAACGCGCCCATGATTGTTTTAGTATTGTGTGTGTACATAGGCGGTGGAGATCACTTACCATCAGGTGACCCACTAGCACGTTTGCCGGCCTATACTATAAAAAAACACCTCGTTAGCAGGGGTTATTATAGAATTAGAGACTACCTAAATGATAGGAAACCATGGAGTTAGGGTGTTGCTAGCCCAATATGGCGCTATACATATTATATTATAAAGTGTATAATACATACGTACGCACTCACGCCTGTAATCCCCGAAGGGGTAGGCAGAGGTGTAACCAGTACACCCACATTTCGCCGAGCATATCTCCGTCCCACAATGTGATAGGGGGCGAGCCTATCGCCATACCGGGCTCAATTTCCAGACTCCAGGCTGATACTGAGCATTTCGTAATAGAAAAACCCAATACCAATTTACCCGACCCGGGGATCGAACCCGAGACCTCAGCGTTAGCCTCAATCGTAACGCATACGCATTACAACTGCGCCACCGAGGCAGTCAAAGTGTATAATGATTATTAAAATAAGATTATTATAATGTAAATGGTGACGTTTTTAAATGCCTAGTAGGGCCTAAGAAAATAAAGTTATTTTGATTTTGATTTTTTGAAAAACTTGTTATTGGCATCCGCCGAAAATGGAGGAAGTTCTCAATTCGACGCATTTTATGTTGTTGTATGTGTACGTATAACTTCGCAATTATGGACAGATTTGGATGATTATTTTTCATTCAATTGAGTAATTTCAGGAAGATATTTCTCTCTAAGGGGGTGAAATCGTAGGTAAAAGATACAAACTTCGTCATTTATGCATCGATTTTGATAATTCTTTCACTAAAAATAATCAATTTTGAGTTGGTGCTATTGCATTTGAATGGTAGAAAGGTAGGTTAAGGGCACCGATCCATATTTTTATATTTTTACTTCTTAGTTTTTTTGAGTTGAATTTATTTTGTCAATGTTTTAATATATAAGTAATGGGAGGATAGCAATAGTGCATAAACACTATAGTATTTTACATTAAAGGACATCAAAGCCAGTGAAATTACTAGGCGTTATGAGACCGTACACTTGCATGAATGCTAGCCGACTCGACCACTGACTCATAGAAAACCGAGATAAAGACGCAGCTCGCTGTTACACTTTGTAAGGTGATGGAGACCCAAATTCTTAATCCCCATTCCTTTCTTTTAAGGTATGCAACAGATCCATGATTATTACCATCAGGTGACCCACTTGTTCGTTTGCTGACCTCTGCTATAAAATATGACATTGCACAGTGTAACAACTGCAGTCAGCATATTTATAATAAGAACCCATTTCCGAGCTTTTTGCATGGACATACCAATCTAGCAAGCGATGCTAGTACAGTTTTCAGAGTTCCGTACACTAAGGGTACCAATATAATCTAATTACAGAGCCTACTAGTCTGGCTGTCTATCATCTATCGTATTTATTTTTATTGCATAGGCCGGCAAACGAGCAAGTGGGTCACCTGATGGTATGTGATCTCTACCGCCTATTTACGCCCACAATACCAAGAGTTATTGTCGCATTGCTGACCTTAAAGGAAAGGGGTTGACAAGGGAAGGGGAATTTGGGCCTCCGGATATCTCACTCACAGTACGAAACATAAACAACCCGCTACTTTACGTCAGTTTTCTGTAAGACAGTGGTAACGACCCGGACGAGCCGGCCCAACTGTCTACAGCGTGGCTCTACCACTCAAAAACCTTTGGTACGGAACCATCAGTGCGTGAGTTCAACTGGCACTTGGTAGGTTTTTAAATCTTGAAGTTTTACATTGAAGTCGTTATGAAAAAACCATTGTTTGTGCATTTTAAGTGAAATGTTTCGGGCAGCGGTTCTTCTCTTTGGTAATTTTCTTTTATTATTGTTGCTTTAATGGTAATACCACTTTATTTGTGGTATTTAGTTGCACCGCTGGACAGTATTTTGTATTGGGATATGTATAAATACTAAAATAATGTAATAAAAAAATAAAAATAAAAAAGTAATAAAAAAAAGTGATTCCACGGTAGGCATCGGCTTGGCTGTGCCTCTGGCATTGCCAATGTCTATGGGAGACGGTGACCACTTACCATCAGGTGGGCCGTCAGCTCGTTTGCCTTAGAAAGCCAATAAAAAAAAAACAAAAAATATTATTTTTTCACTGCCTCGGTGGCGCAGTTGTAATGCGTACGCATTACGATTGACGCTAATGCTTAGAACTCCGGTTCGATCCCCGGGTCGGGAAAAGTGGGTTTTTCTTTACGAAATTATCCCGAGGTCTGAAATTGTGCCCGGTATGGCGATAAGCTCGCCACCTATCACATCATGGGACGGATATGGGCCCGGCGAAATGTGGGTGTACTGGTTACACCTCTGCCTACCCCTTCGGGGATTGCAGGCGTGAGGGCGTATGTATGTATGTATATTATTTAGTAGAACCACGTGCTAGTTTATCTAATGAATGGACTGATTCGACTGGGATGGTACAACTGTCTTACATAAAGTTGCTTGCTATTGCGTTTCAGTGAGATTGCCAAAGATAAATAAATACACCCAACAGTCACACACATAGTCCTGACCCCACACTAGGTAAACCTGTATCGTGGGTATCAAGAACTACGAGGGACTTGCGGTCCCAAAACACCCAGACACGAAACAAATATTTGTCGATCAGACAAACATTTGTCAAGGTGCGGGAATCGAACCCACGGCCTCACGCTTCGCAACCGGCTACTCGCCCGCTGCACCACGAAGGCTGTCAAAGGATATCCCCATCAAGTCGTATTCCACAAACATCGTCAACACCTCGACCTTTTTTTGTTTTTATTAGCTTCGGTGACGAAACGAGCAGGGGGCTCGAGATGGTAAGCACCACGCCTGTCAATAAACAGAAGTAACACCAAACAGAACTTTTAATTACAAAGCACTGCATGGCACTGGACTGCGCTCGTTACCCCAAGACATAAGATGTTAAGTCCACTGCCTACTGCCAATTTCACTGGCTTCAATGTCCTTCAAACCAAAACACAATAGTGCTTACACACTGCTGTTTGGCGGCAGAAATAGACAAAGCAGTGGTTCCAACTCAGTTGGGCTCTCGCTCACGAGGGACCTACTACTTTGTAGAACCTTCTGGAATAGCAGATGTTCGTAACCAATGGTAATCACTTAATTTCAATGACGATCATATTCGGTTTTCGACCTTCAGCTGTTACATTAATATGAAATTACCGTTCTAATATTGAAAAACTCCTTCAAAGCATGCCCGGCTTGGACAATGAGATGAGTAGCATATTTTTTGCAAAAAATATTTATTTTATTAAATGTTAAACCATATGTTCATAAACATGAACAAGAGTAACACCAGAACTTTATATTACAAATCAATGCATGGCACTAGACTGTGCTCATCATTCCAAGATGATAAGAACATAATATCCGATAATTACACTGGCTTCAATATCCCCCAAACCAGAGCTCAGCCGTGCTTACGTACTGCTGCTCGGTGGTAGAAACAGAAAACCTACTTAGACGGCCTCGCGCATACGAGGGGCCTTCCACGCACTACCGAGTCGATTATCAACTTGCTCAACATATACGAAATATCGTCTAATTGTTACCAATTTCGCCATTTCCATCGCGTATACAATCTTTTCTTAGTTTCTGTATTGTATATTTAATTCACTTTCAAGCTATTTCACATCCATATTGTCATGTTGATTTCAAAATGGCAATTTAAATGATTTGTTGCAATCACAAGCCTTTACCGCACCAATTATGATTGTGTGACGCCAATCGCGCGTGACATGCTAAGGTCAGCCTCAATTTTTTTAAGTATATCTCCTTTCGAATAGGATTCTTGCTTCCACTGGTGGGAGAGTGTCTGATACATAGTATTTTTTAAGTGAAAACTTCTTTTGGGTGAACAAAAATCATGGAACTCGCGTCACCGTCACCGAACGCTTTCCATGAGCTATATATATACTGTGTATATATGTACATATATATACCTCCATGCGTTATTAGTATAAGTACATTACATATATACAATTTAAATTGCCCATTAACACTTCTTTACAAACCAAAAATAATTCAAAGATAATAATCTAATAGCTCTACGATACAATTCACAAGTTACTTAGTTTTCACTTCTATCGGCAGTCCTCAAAGACTGCCCCGCATGTTTTTTTTATTAGCTTGAATGACAAGACGCGCAGGTCGCTCGCCTGATGATAAGCGCCGCGCCTGCCCATAAACAGAATCAACGCCAAGCAGAACTTTGAATTATACAGCACTGGACTGCGCTCGTCACCCAGAGACATAAAGTGTTAAGTCTCATAATGCCCAGTAATTTCACTGGCTTCAATGAACCTTTAAACCGGAACACAACAGGGCTTACACACTGTTGCTTTGCGGTAGAAATAGACCAAGCGGTGGTACCAACCCAGACGGCCTCTCGCATACGGCGGACCTACCACCTTGTGTATTTGTACCTGACTGGATAGTGACCACCGTACACAAGGTGGAAAACATAACATAGTGTTTAGTTCCGGCAAGTCGAGTTCCAGGGTCAGATACTGAGTACCCAGTAACTTCATAATTGTTGGTTGCTGGCATGATTCTGACGATCGTTGAGTGACGCAATATCTCTTACCGTCAGATGCAGTCGACAAACAACTCCTTCCTCCGAAGGTATGGGAGATCTTTCGTATTCAGCAGGACATGAAGGGGTTTGGAGGAATAATCGCCATAACACCAGATGTATTTCAGCAGCGCCAATGCTAATTTTAAAATGGTAGAGCAACGCTAGAGTGCCTTCAGTATAGTACCAGGAGTACGATCCCGCGGACGCCCCAAAAACGCTGGCTTGACGTATTAGAGGGAGATATGAGAGCCAACGGTCTTACTACAGAGGATGCTCAAGATCGGGCGAAGTGGAGACGTCTTAGTGGGAAGGCGGACCCTGGCAATGGCCGGGATAACGCCAGGTAGAAAAACAAAGAGCAACGCTTGAGAGTGGCGGCCGCAAACATCTTAAGCTCAAAGCCAACTTCACCTGCACGTGGTAGGTATACTCTGATAATTAACGGACGAGGCGATCGCCAAACTTGGTCCCCGATGCGGGCTATGTGGAGCGCTGCATAATCCCAAATACCGTTTAATTAATAGGCAGGAAGAAAGCCTGGCGCAGTGGGTGAGCCGGTTGTGAAGCGAGAGGCCACGGTTTGGATTCCTGTACTGAGACAAATGTGTGTGTGGTCCACAAATATTCGTTTCGGGACTGGGTGTTTTCTCCCCAGAGGGGTTGATGTCATGACATGTCATTGCGAAATTTTACATGGGCGTAGAGCGGATCGCATCGTAATTTTAGGTCACTTGACAACCGTCCAAAATTGAAAGTTTGTCTTGCGTGTTTGTCACAGTTGCGTCTCTCGGTGCGCGGTGCGGCAAAATGTCACAGTGGAGACACACTTTTACACGTTATGTCAGCGGTTTTGGTCCTTCCGCGGGCTTCTGGGTTCTATAATTAAATTAACTTTATATAAAGTGGCACTTTCCAATCTGTCCATTTGTAGGTTTTATAAAAATAACATCGACTGACTTTCGTCCTAAAATAATATTGGCTCGAATAATGTTTAGAACATAATTCTTAACATGGAGTGAATAAAAAATTGTAGGAGCAAAAATAGTACGATTCAAGTAGATTAGTAAAATATATATAAGGGTGTGTCTACTGTGAACATGCGGTGTGCTATACTACAATAGGGTAGTTTCCTATATTGAATTTTATACATTATTTTATAAGCATTAGAAAATGATACGCAAAAGAAACCCTTTTATTAAAACACAATCAAGATTGGTTCAGAAATGTGCCCGCAATTATGACTTTAAATGTTTGTATGAGGAAAAGTGGGTGCGTAGTAGGGATATCTCACTATCTCGCTTGCACGCGTGCACCATAATGAACATTTTACACAGTGACGTCAAAGGTTGCGTCGTCTGTCATTTGACAATTACCCCTTCTACTGGATTTGAATGGCTTCTAACTTATTTATTTTTGGTCCGATTTATAAAATTCTTTCTGCAATAGATTTTGAGTAACGTAACTAATAATAATAATAATAATAATAATAATAATAACAACGAGCTGTTGGGGAGTAGCGACCCTACGTACCCGAGTGCTCCCGGGGGAGGCTCCTGTTCTTCATCTCTGGCTCGCCTTCACTGGCCGGCTGGAGTGAACACTGATGAGGAACAGGTCCACCAACTCTGGCTTGCCTTCACCGGCCGGTCAGAGTGGAGTCGCGAGAGCTTCATGCTCGAAGGGTGGATGTGAAACGTAAGTGGTGAGTGGGCAACGTGATGGGACCCTAAGGGAGCAAATGATCGTTGTATAAAGCCCAGTGACACCTCTCCACCCTATAGCCACTCATCTGGGTGTTGCTCCCTTGTCGCTTTTTCTAGTGACTATTTTGGGGAGCCCATCTACCTGAGTTGGCGAGTCACCGCCTGCCTATTTTATCCATGTTTTTAACATAGGTCAGGCAGGTGCCATAGTATTTCCCATAGACCCAGTTATCTAATTCACCAACACCTCATCTCAATAAAACAGAATATATTAATTTTTGCCTATACCTACAATAGTCCTACACCAACCGGGGGCTGTCCTTGGATACACTTCTATAGTGTATACAAGGATAGCCGTCGGGCGGTGTCACATCACCTTATTAAATTAAAAATGTCTAAAGCGGGCCTCTACGTGTTGGCTTCGGCCCCACGCATGCCTTCCAAAAGTCCGGGTCTCTGTAGTCCCGAGATTATGGCATGACAAACATAATAATAATAATAATGATTTATTTATGCAAAGTGAACATGGTACATTTCAAACACAAGGTCAGTGGCTCTCAAACTAGGCAAGCCTGTATCTTGAGAGCCTTAACAACTTATTGATTTAAATAATAAAAACATTCTAGTCAACTACCGTATTACTGTTAGGGCCCGTTTTTAGGTACGCGACCAAGACAGGATCGGTCAGGCGATAGTGATAACGAGGAAAAAAACGCCTCTATTTCTTATTAGGATATTTGACTACGTCTAATTTTATACATTACTAGCTTTTGCCTGCAACTACGCCCGCGTGAATGCCTTTTTCCAGGATAAAAGTAGCTTATGTGTAATTTTCTTATATAGAAACAGTTTGCGACAGCAGTGGGTGCGGCGTGGCACGGAGGTGATCGCATCAAGCGATCCATCCGTGAGATAAACGCGCTTGAATTTATTTTAGTATTTTGTATGCTAAAATCGCGATTAAAATGGGTAAAAATTTGGAGTTTTAGGTATTTTTTGATGCAAAATCAGAAAAAAATAAAAAAAAATTGAAAAAAAATCTGTGGACACCCTAATCATCTAGCGGTATGAAATATACTTTACGACCTATTCTCATACCTACCAAATATACATAAAAAAATCATTAAAATCGGCCGAGCTGTTTCGAAGGAGCGTCCACAAACACAGTGACACGAGATTTTACATACGCACTCACGCCTATAATCCCCGAAGGGGTAGGCACAGGTGTAACTAGTACACCCACATTTCGCCGAGCGTATCTCCGTCCCACAATGTGATAGGGGGCGAGCCTATCGCCATACCGGGCACAAATTCCAGACTCCGGGCTGATACTGAGAATTTCGTAATAGAAAAACCCAATACCACTTTACCCGACACGGGGATCGAACCCGGACCTCAGCGTTAGCCTCAATTGTAACACGTACGCATTACAACTGCGCCACCGAGATTTTAATATATATATATATAGATTTTATATGCAACAAACAATACGAAAAAGAAACTGTTTTGCGAAAACAAAATTAAAATTGAGTAAGAGATGAGGCCGCAATTATTATTTTAAATATTGGTACAAGCAAAGGTGGGGAAAATCTCACTATCTCCCTCGCACGCGTGCACCGTAATGGCGTGACCTGCCTTGTGATGTAACTTGCCATGTCTTGCATCCTCTTTCCGTCATTTGACAACTACCTCATCCAGCAGATTTTAATCGTTTCTTACTTGTTGATTTTTGACTTAATTTATATAATTCTTTCGATAAGAGATTTTAGGAAACGTAACCTATTGATTAATGGCCGTTCCCTATGTTCTGTCTATCGGCAGATTTGCTTACTGTCAATAGTATTTTGACAGATCTTCCATACAAAATGTGTCAAAATTTTACTGCCAGCAAATCTGTCGGTAGACAGAATATTGGGAACGGCCATAAGATATTAAAAATAATCGAGTCAAATACGTGACTACGTATTCCACGTGTTTTTTGTATGTATAACCACGCATAATTCCACTACTTTTTGTGGACCAACTTGAGTGATTATTTATGATTATTTTTCATTCGAAAGAGTACAGCTCAAAGTTGATCACATTTTAATTACAAAAAAAATATCGACCCTTAAAGGGGTGAAATCAGGAATTAAACATTCAAACTTCATCATTTATGCACCGATATTGGTAATTCTTTCACTAAAAATAGTAAAATAAAAACTTTTCAACAAAAATAAAACCGACTCAAAAAAATTACATAGCTAAAAATAAACAGTATGAAATCGGTTCTATTGAAATTTAATGGTAGAAAGGTAGTAGGTAAAAAGTATCAACTCAAAAGAAATATTTCTATTTTAAGCTATTGATTTTAGTGAGTCGGTTTTACTTATGTTAAAAAAGTTTTTAATAAAAGTTGTTATGAAATTGTATGGAAAAGGCCGCGCGTCGCAGTGCCCTGTCACGATCGCAATACAAGGCAGACTTGTCTCTGTCGCCGTATGTCACGGTCTGTAGTCTTGGTCGCGCACCTCAAAAAAAGCCTTAAAGGTTCGTTTCCTAATTGCTATTACTTTAATGACGTAATTATAGTAGGCTGTGATCAGACAACTCGTTAATACATTTAAACTATTTATTTTTCTACAAGCATTCATACTTATAGCACAACAAAACAATAAACAAATACCTAAATAATTTACAAGCGAGAGGTTAGTCATCCAATAAATGAATATTAAAATTGATTGATTAAATTAATCGGTGAATTTTAAACGACATTACAAATTAAATTACTGCCAAGATGAAAGTCGCAGGTTCGAAACCAGTTCCAAGGGCATGCACCTCTGACTTTTTAAAGTCACGTGTGCATTCATTATTAATAATGAGTCGCTGCAACGGTGAAAGGAACATCGTGAGGAAACTTGCATACCGGAGAATTCTTCATAAGAATTTCGAAGGTATGTGAAGTCTGCCATCAAGTATTATGTTTTTTTTTTTTTTTTTTTACTAGCCCTTTATTATTTACGTCCCACTGCTGGGCACGGGCCTCCTCTACTGAATGAGAGGGGTTAGGCCTTAGTCTACCACACTGGCCTAATGTGGGTTGGCAGACTTCACATACCTTCGAAATTCTTATGAAGAACTTCTCAGGTATGCAGGTTTCCTCACGATGTTTTTCCTTCACCTATAAAGCAAGTGATAATTAACAATTAATATACACATAACTTAGAAAAGTCAGAGGTGTATGCACTTGGGGCTGGTTTCGAACCTGCGACTTTCGTCTCGACAGTCCATACCACTCCCCGCTGAGGTATCACTGCTATCTAGTACTATGTAATGGTAGAAATTGTATGTATTAGGTCTAGCCCCCTAGCTGAGGAGGCCCGTCTCAGTGGGACGTATTTATTATAGGGCTTAATATTATTACAAACTAGCTTTTGCACGCAACTATGCCCGCGTGATGCCCCTCACTAAAAATAGTTACTGTGTGTCAATGTTGGATATAAACATATGCCATTACGGACTTTTCTGTGGGTCTTTTTAAGACCTATAATTCTATAGTGAATTATTTTGATATACCATATAAAACTTTTTATTTTTAACCGACGCAAAAAACTTGTTTTTTGTGTAATTAAGATTTTAAGACACACATAACTTAAAAAAGTCAGAGGTAGACCTTTGGGGCTGGTTTCGAACCTGCGACTTTAGTTTCGCCAGTCCTTACTACTCCCCGCTGAACTATCGTTACGCTATATACAAATGCAAACGTTGTGCTTTTGGAAATAAAAACTAAATCAATTAATTTGAATTGTCCGACCTAGTAATCGAACCGAGGACTTTCGTGGTTTCACAAACAATGCACCTAGCCACAATATCCATTATGCGTTCAAATTTATAAAATAAATGCTGCCTCGGTGGCGCAGTAGTAATGCCTACGCGTTATGTTTGAGGCTAACGGTGAGGTCTCGGGTTCGATCCCCGGGTCGGGTAAAGTGGTATTGGGTTTTTCTATTACGAAATGCTCAGTATCAGCCCGGAGTCTGGAATTTGTGCCTGGTATGGCGATAGGCTCGCCCCCTATCACATCGTGGGACGGAGATATGTTCGGCGAAATGTGGGTGTAGGTACTGGTTACACCTGTGGTTACCCCTTCGGAGATTACATGCGTGAGTGCGTATGCGTAATTAGACGAAATAAAATCAAGATTTTAAAATTACACATAAGTTAAGTAATTAATGTTTTATAATTATGATTATATTATTGTTATTTTTTTTTGGATCTCGAATGGATAAAAACTTATTTATCAAGTATTTCACTGGAAAATGTATGAGAAGAATATGTATGAATGTGGAAGAGGCGAAAGAGGAGTGTCAAGATCGTAGTTTGTGGTACTCAATAGTCTCTGTCTACCCCTATGGGACATAGGCGTGAGTGTGTATGTATGTATGTATGTATTTCACTGGATAAAAAAAAAAAAAAAAAGTCGTTAACATTATTAAAGACTCACCCGCCATTTCTTAACTTCGGATAGCCGATTAGCGACCACACATCCAGCAGAACCCGCACCGACGACTATGAAATCATATTCCTCTACTTCTCTCTTCTTTCTGCTTTTTTTCTTCTTCTCCGTACTCACTTTAGACTCAGCCACATCAGCATCATAACTCCTTTTATCAAAATAGTTATAGTTATACGTCGGTGAATAAAAACTCGATGGAAATTTGTACGCCGGCTTTTGAAAATCTAAATCCGGCTTCAAATAATACGATGTTTCGGAATAGCCATGACTCCCAACAGGGCCGTGGCTGTGAATTTTTGTGTTGTGATTGATTGAAAATTCCGACGTCACTCTTGGTCCTAGGGTCGGCCCTAATGGAATCCGCGATTCGGGCGACGAAAACTCGAAATCTCTATAAGGATTGTAAAGTCTATCGACGGAGTTTCCGAATAGTTGCGCGAGTAATGATAAGTACATGAATCCGAGTTGCGAGCACTGTATTAGGGGCGCACTTTGCTCGGTACATATTTCGGATATGTCTGGTGGTGTCCAACTCTGCGACATTTTCGCGCGCGGCGCCTGCGTCTGGTGTGACGAGCGGCACACTAATGGCTTATGTTATAAAAGTGAGTGGTTTTACTTCATTAGCTACGGTTTACAATGTCCTTTAGTTTGTCACGCTATTTTATGTATAATTCGATTTCATTCGATGTGTTTTTTATGGTTGATATTTTTGGGTTTCATTTTTTTCCTCTTTTTTCGGGTAATGGAAATAACTTAAGTCTTTCTTTGTTCCTAGCGTTATCCCGGCTTCATAATAATAATAATACACCAGACAGTCTCACACATTGTCCCGATCCCACATTAAGTTACAGGTCTTATGTCGTGGCTATCAGGAACTTTTTTTTGTGGATCACACAAACATTTCTCTCGGTGTGGGAATCGAACCCGCGGCCTCTCGTATCACAGCCGACTACTCGCATTCTGGGCCACGTAGGCTGTCGTGCCAATTAATACCAGTGCCTGCCTTCCCATAAATAATGAATTGACTGTGGATTTGGTATTATATAGGGCGACCCGCTGTCTGATCTTCTCAACCCGCAACGGGAATCAAGTTTCGTCATTGCCTCGTCCGTTAATCAGCAGAGTGTACCACGTGCAGGTAAAGTTGGCTTTGGGCCTAAGATGTTGGAACCCGACAACTTAGCCACCAAGGTACACTCCCTTAAACCTTGTACCTTTAATAAAATTAATTTATTAATAGACAGACTGCCTCGGTGGCGCAGTTGTAATGCGTACGCGTTACGATTGAGGCTAACGCTGAGGTTTCGGATTCGATCCCCGGGTCGGGTAAAGTGGTATTGGGTTTTTCTATTACGAAATGCTCAGTATCAGCCCGGAGTCTGGAATTTGTGCCCGGTATGGCGATAGGCTCACCCCCTATCACATCGTGGGACGGAGATACGCTCGGCGAAATGTGGGTGTACTGTTTACACCTTTGCCTACCCCTTCGGGGATTATAGGCGTGAGTGCGTATGTATGAATAATTTATTAATACAAAAATCATTCAGCATTTAAAACCATCTGAGGTAATCGATGTTGATATGCTTATGAGTTTTACGAGCGGTAGAGCCACGCTGTAGACACTTTTGTCTACAGCATGAATGCGCCGGCTCGTCCGGGTCGTTACCACTGTCTCACAAAAAAAAAACGGCGTAAAGTAGTTTGCGGCTGCATTTCGTATGGTGACTGAGATATACGGCGGCCCAAATCCCCCTCCCAATCCCTTAATTATCCCTTTCCTTCGAGGTCGGCAACGCGCCCATTTTTTTTTGGTATGGTAGGCGTACATGGGCGGGTCTTACCATTAGGTGACCCACATGTTCGTTTGCCGGCCTATGCTAGAAATAAAATCTTGTAACAACTACTTAATTGTATCACATTATCGGACAGTGTAATTTTATCGGCTCATCAATTTGCTAAGAATTACGCCCGGTCTCTGAAAGGCTGATCAAAGTAAAATTAACTAATCAAATGTCAAATCTCATGTCAAGTCGAAATTGAGTTGCTAGAAGCGTGGTCAACACATTTGATTTGACACACATGTTAGCTAACATAACTTTCAAATTAATATGAAAAATCGTATATCAAACGGTATTAAAGAAACATTAAATATTATTAATTTTTACACTAATCAATTTTTCAGCAACTCGACTTGATTTGACAGCGGCGTCAAAATCAAAGTTTTGTTAGTTGAATGTTGATTTGATCAGCCTTTCAGAAACCGGGTGTAACTGTAGAATTTGCGCTCAAGGTTCTGTATGTGCTATGTTTTAAATTATGCGCTTTCACAATCGTCGTTTATTTCAAATAAAAACGCGTGGTGATGATGATCTATCACAATATTAGATGTCTTTATTTTTTAACGTCTGACAAAAAGAGGGGTGATATAGGTCTGACCCCATTGTCTATTTGTGTGTGTGTACATCTGTGTTTATTCAGCCGTCTATAATTTACAGATGTTTTTCTAATTGCCGTCGGGGGTTTTAAACTTTCACCTTGAAATTGCCATTCTGTACGAAAAAAGTTAAAGAATTTTTTTGACTGCCTCGGTGACACAGTTGTAATGCGTACGCGTTACGATTAAGCTAACTCTTAGGTCTCGGGTTCGATCCCCGGGTCTGGTAAAGTGTAATTGAGTTTTTCTATTACGAAATGCTCAGTATCATCCTGGAGTCTGGAATTTGTGCCCGTTATGGCCATAGGCTCGCCCCCTATCACATCGTGAGACGGAGATACGCTCGGTGAAATGTGGGTATACTAGTTACACCTCTGCCTACCCCTTCGGGAATACAGGCGTGAGTGCGTATGTATTTTTTCACGTATTTTTTATTTCTATTTAATTCAAACCACCCATGCTATCGATGCACCTTTGCCAGCGCAGTGGCAATTTATCGAAGCCCTTCTTGAAGAAATCGTCAGGACGGGAGGCAACAAACTCTTCAGAGATATTTTGTACTGCCACTCGAGTATTGATATTTATTCTCGCCAAAAAATAACCAAATCTTGGAAAAAGTAGAAGTCTGTAGGCGCAAGGTATGGTTAGATGACGGATAGCTTCCAACCCCAGCTCTTGTAGCTCGAAGATCGTCTGTTGTGCATCATGCGATCGTACGTTGTCCTGCAGGAGCAACGGGGACGAGCGATTGACCAAAACTGACTGCACACGTTTTTTTTTAAATTAGCTTGAATGACGAGACGAGCAAGTCGCTTGCCTGATGATAAGCGCCCCGCCTGCTCGTTTCGCCACACAAGCTATAAAAAAAACCATGTTGGGCAGTCCCCATAGGTAGGTAGACGATAGAAGTTAAAACTAAGTAACATGTGATTTTTATCGTCGAAATTATAGCTTATTCTCTTTGTATAATGTTTTTTTAATGTATACTAATAACGCACGGAGGTATATCTATGTACATATATATACAGTATACATATAGCTCATGAAAAGCGTTCGGTGACGATGACGCGAGTTCCATGATTTTTGTTCACCCAAAAAGTGTTCAACGCGCCTAAAGAATTTTTCACTTCAAAAACACTTCAATTTCACGTTAATTTTAATCCCTCGTTTATTAAGATCGATAAGATTGATCACATCACTATTAAATATTTACATTACCTCTGCGCCTAGTAGCAGCTACAATCGTATCAACTCGTATCAGCTTCGCGCCTGAGGCCGTGGGTTCGATTCCCGCACCTAGACAAATGTTTGATCCACAAATATTTGTCTCGGGTCTGGGTGTTGTGGGTCCGCAGGTCCTTCGTAGTTCCTGATACCAACGATACAGGTTTACCTAGTGTAGGGTCAGGTCTATGTATGTGACTGTTGGGTGTATTTATATAATTTAGCTGTTTATCATTTAGTGTTGCAAGTCGAATATTGATATGTTACTTGTTCGATTTAAAAAAATGATTTATTTATTTCCTAGCATTGCAATCGGATTTGGTACTTCGGGGGGTAAAGTACTTATATCATACACTTACATTGCTTAAATTCGACCACATATTTCTGTAACACGTTGTATAAAGGTACTTACAAGGTGGTAGGCCCCTCGTATGCGAGAGGCCGTCTGGGTTGGTACCACAGCTTTGTCTATTTCTGCCGCCAAACAGCAGTCTGTAAGCACTGCTGTGTTTCGGTTTGAAGAACATTGAAGCCAGTAAAATTACTGGGCATTATGAGACTTAGCATCCTATGTCTTGGGATGACGAGCGTAGTTCAGTGCTATAAAGTGTTCCGTGTGACGTTGTTTCCGTTTATGGGCAAGCGTGAAGTTTAACATTAGGCGAGCGACCTGCTCGTCTCGTCATTCAAGCAAATTAAATAAAACTTATTGATCAACTGAAATCCAACCGTGTAAATCTGCTATTACAATACGAAGACACATTACATCATGCGGTTCGGCAATATTCAGTATTTATGAAATATTATGAATATACAATTAATGTCCGGCCATCCGATTCCGGTCAGTCAGTCAAGAGAAAAAAAAAACTAATGTAGTAACAAGTTTGAATTAGGTCATCATCGCATGTATTTGAAAATATCCGAAGATTACCTAAACGCATTTTTTTACAGCATAGGCCAGCAAACGAGCAAGTGGGTCACCTGATGGTAAGTGGTCTCCACCGCTCATGTACGCCCACAATACCAAAATAATCAAGGGCGCGTTGCCGACCTTAAAGGAAAGGGATAAAATTTGGGCCTCCGGATACCTCACTTACCGTACGAAACGCAGCAGCTATATGCCGGTTTTCTGTGCGTTTTATCATTGCTCGCATGGTGAGTGAGATATACGGAGGCACAAATCTCCTTATTCCTTAATTGTACCTTTCTTTAAGGTCTGTGCGTCCATGATTCTTCTGGTATTGTGGGCGTTCTTGGGCGATGGAGACCCCTTACCATCAGCTGTGATTTCTTGCTGAGGTGTGCAAAAAACTACATACATACATACATACGCACTCACGCCTGTAATCCCCGAAGAGGAATGCAGAGGTGTAACCAGTACACCCACATTTCGTAGAGTTTATCTCCGTCCCATGATGTGATAGGAAGCGAGCCTATCGCCATACCGGGCACAATTCCAGACTCCCGGCTGACACTGAGCATTTCGTATAAGAAAACCCAATATAATAAAAAATATATAATAATACTGGAAGTTAATATTCTTATCAACCGTAAAACAACTAGTTCAAAATTGATTCTCAAATTAAGTAACCTAACCTACTTAGATATGAAACCAGTGATACGTTTGTGTTAAAATCATCGGAGCGAAAACCTCACAATACATTCAATCACAAATATATTAGAAACAAAAATGTTGAAATCGATTTATTTTACGTAATATTTTTTTTTTATTACGGAATGAGTACGAAATTTAAGCAAGATTACATGTCGTGATTGCATACGTAATCAGTTCTTTAGTATTCTAATATTTCTAGCAATCGCTGTAATAAATCGAGGAATTGTAATTGATCTATGTTTTATGAAAAATACCGGAGTTTTAGGCGCAAAATGTTTCTTTTTTCAAAAATTCAATGTCCTTTTCTCGATATGTCCTTTTCTCGATATGACCTTTTCTTGACATGTCCTTTTCTCGACATGTCCTTTTCTCGATATGTCCTTTTCTTCATGTCCTTTTCTCGAAATGTCACCGTCATTGCTCGTCGTTTTCTTAAGATAAACGTAAATCGGCGAAGTGCTTAGATTAAATCGTAGAAGTTACAAAGGCAATGACTGGGTTTATGGCATATTATCCTGCCCCACAACAATTTTTCTCAATATGAGAAGGCACGGTTTGTCCGAATAAAATTATTTTTCTGCGTGTGGTTTCCCGCTAGGTCTGTATTTTATCCCATTTATATTCTGTACTGTTTTGCATTCAACCAATGACACGTTTTTAAGATATTTCAATTTGACGAGACGAGCAGATCGCTCACTTGATGTTGAGTCATGCCTGCCCATAAACAGAAACAATACCACACAGATCTTTAAACTTCAAAGCATTCCATGATACTGGATTGCGCTCGTCATCCCGAGACATAACATGCCAAGTCTCATAATGCCCATTAATTTCACTGGCTTTGTCCGTGTCCTTCAAACCGAAACACAACAGTACTCACATATTACTTCTTAACGGCAGAAATAGACAGAGCACTGGTACCCAGATGATCTCTCGCATACGAGATACCTACCACTAGATTGTAATTTCACCAGCACCTATAATGTGTGCAAAATTTAAGTTACATCGGTTTTGTGAAACTGGTTTAAATTTCACCACCCACACATACTAAAAGGTGAAGTAAAGTTTATAAATAAAAAAATAATAACAAAAAATAAAACCGACAAAAAACTGTAAATATAAAAACATAACTAAATAATTTTGTGTCGGTGGAATTGTAGTTTAATACTCGTAGTCAATGTATGACACAACCGAAAAATTTTGTTGCTTACATTTTGCACTTTAGTTTTTTGAATTTGTTTAATTTTATGTTAAAATGTTTGTATTTTACTATTTATTTAATGAAAGAATCGGTTCATAAAGATGCTTCAGTCTTTCATCATCTTAAGGTGGTCACCACCACAGTAAACCCTACCGAATACAAAAGAATCAACCAAATAGGCATCGAAATAAGATGACAAGAAACGTATCTCAAGCAAAAAGTTACCCCACCAAAACTCTGTGCAAGGGGACGGGGCTATAAAAGTCTGTGCATAATAATCTGTAGTTGACACTTGATACGTGTTCGTACTTGATAACTTTTATGAAATACTACAGATATTATATTTATATATACAGATGAATTGTCCCCTTTTTTGAGGCAGTTGAAACAAAACAACAGAACTGAGAACCGTCTTTTGAGTGGGATATAACCTGCTTTTAGAAACGTCCTCACCTGAGCGGTGTTAATAGATTTATTTCGCAGCGCAAAGAATAATCCCGTAAAGGAACAGATAAAGTGTTTTACAGCTCCGTTCTCGGTTGGGCACGGTTACCAGACAAGTAAAAATATTATGTGCTTGAGTTTATTGCAGAGTATGGCTTGTTGCTCACTTTAGTTTGGATACTATTCTTATTTTCAACTGACGAAACCAGACGAGGTTCTTAGTTCGATGCGTATATTATTTTTTTGTATGTATAACCACGCATAACTCCGCCTCCGAATTGTTTTGGATGTTTCTTTTTTAATTCGAAAGATTATACCTCAAAATTGGTTCTATTTTAATTTTAAGAAGAAATATCTACCCCTAAGGGGGTGAAATCGGAGATGAAAAGTTATAATTTCGTCATTTATGCACCGATTTTGATATTGATATTTTGATAATAATAGCGAACAATAACTTTTAGCAAAAAATAAAACCGACGAAAAAAAACTAAAAAGTCTAAAATAAAAATAAACAATGTTGTGTCGGTGCTATTGAACTGTAATGGTAGAAAGGACATGTACTAAGACATGATAGATACGAGCTCCTTCAAATCATAATGATGGGAAAAGTAGCGGGTAAGAGAAAAGTTGGTCGAAGGAAAAAGTCATGGCTGCGGAACATCAGAGAGTGGACAGGGATAGCGAGCGCTGCTGAACTATTTCGTCTCGCAAAGGATAAAAGACAGTATGATGAGCTGACTGCCAACCTTCACTAGTTGGAGAGGCACTACAAGATGAAGAAGAAAAAGATTGGTGTTATAAGCTTGACCCATTTGTCTGCCTGTAGGTTTGTCGTAAACGGTAGAGAGTGGTAGAGCCACGCCGTAGACAGGGACACTAAATGGATGTATGGATGTTAGGTGTATTCCTTGAACCACTACACAAATGTGTAGTGAAATCAAGAATAAAATTATTTTTGGAGTGCCTCTCCATCCATGTAACTGAAGCATGTTTTTTTTCCAATGAACATAAGTGTCATAGAATCCTTGGTACTTGAAAATTATATATAGATTGCTAAATGACGATATGCGTGTAAAAAGTCCTGAATGATGTCGCCCCCATCTGAAAAAATAAATCATATGGTACTTTCAACAAAAATTTGTTACGATAGACTAGGTTGTACAGTAAATGAGATAACCTTTAAGTATGCGTGGTCCGATACGCACTTAGCCGGTTTTTCATTATATGCTATTTATTATTTACCAAGGCAGAGACTATTGAGTACCACAAGCTACGATCCTGACACACCTCTTTCGCCTCTTCCACATTCATACATCTTCTCATACATTTTCGTCGGTTGAGGGTACTCGTGACGTGCCCTTTTCGGAGAATGTCATTTATTTAAGAGGTGTGTCAGGATCGTAGCTTGTGGTACTCAATAGTCTCTGCCTACCCCTATGGGACATAGGCGTGAGTGTGTATGTATGTATGTATGTTATTTACCAAATTTTAAAGCGGAAATTCAAACAGAATAACGAAGTACCTACTTATTACTAATTAAGTATTTTAATGGTTGGATATGCTAATTAAAGTAATTAATTACAAATTTTACAAATACATTTAAAACCTTGTTCAATTAATTATTAATGCCAAATTAATCGTTTCAAACTGAAATTAAGCTGGAGTTAAAATTAATTACCTTCTAACTTTACCATAGTTGGAATTGATGATTAGCTGCCTAATCAGTCTTATAGCAGCGTACTAAGGCTGAGAAACCGTGGGCTCTTAGGTTCTTATCCCAAATCGGGAATTCACAATTTGTGTTTTTCAAAATTATATCAACTTTGACCTTGTACCCTATTGAATAGGCTTACCGTGACAACATACATCAATTAGAAAAACATCTGTAAAGTTTTAATGGCGGAAGAGTTTTTTCAAACATAGCTAAGAACTATCTTGATTAAACCAAGTTTCAAAGAAAAAAAACTGTATTCAAATCCGCCCATTACTTTATATACTACAATGCCATAAACACACACACGTGCGCGTGCGCAAGCATGCTCGCACGCACAATGGCGTAAAATTGTAACACCCCTCTAACATTATTTATTTACTTTGTCGGGGGTATTAAAAAAATACATCAAAATCCAATCCGAAAAGATATGCGTGGTTATACATAAACAGATACACATCCAATTGAGTTTTTTTTTTATATTATACATTGACAATTGTAGTAGCATATTAAATATAACTGTTGGAAACATCGAAATAAGATGATAAGAAACGTAACTCAACCAAAAAAATCACCCCACCAAAACTCTGTGAATAGTAATCTCTAGTTAACACTTGATACGTCTAAATTTTTGCGCCGTGCAGAACGTCGTATCTCTATCTAGAAGTTTAATGTTTAGACATTAACTTTATGAAATAAAGTGATTTTGAACGTTTATTAATTTTTGTTGCGTGTATGAGTGTTACGTGTGATTTTACCTTTGCATGTGTAAGTAAGTGGTCGTATTTTGTGACAGATTCATATGAGAGTTATCGTTCTAGTTATATTATTTCGATGGTCGTAAATGATATTTGAAATATCAAATACAAACGCTTTAATAAGAACCACTTCGCTTGAATATACTACTAAAGTTTATCTTTGACGAAGTTTTATACCGATATTTTCAATAACAGATGTTGAAGATTTATCTGCGGTTTTGAATGCAAGTTTGTTTGAATACATTTGATAAGATTTAATGCTCTTGCTCTGTAACATTGTATCGGTGAATTTTGTAAAACTTTTAATTTGGACTTATAAAGATTAATTTGACAGCCTCCGTGACGCAGCGGGCGAGTAGCCGGTTGCGAAGCGTGAGGCTGTGGGTTCGATTCTCGCACCTAGACAAATGTTTGTCTGATTCACAAATATTTGTCTCGGGTCTGGGTGTTGTGGGACCGCAAGTCCCTCGTAGTTCTTGATACCCACGATACAGGTTTACCTAGTGTGGGGTCAGGACTATGTGTGTGACTGTTGGGTGTATTTATTTCTTTATTATTTATTTAATTTAGATGGTGAGTTTTTCGTAATAATAAAAACAAAAATAAAATGAGTTTTAACAAATCTTAAAAACCGACTTAAAACCTAAAAATGAAAAGTTAAAATAACAAATTCCATAGGTCTCTTTGGATTCGGTATCTGTGTCGCTGTCGGTCAAATAAAACCTTAATAAAACTGTACCGACTCCAAAGAGACCTATAGGAAATGTTATTTTTCACTGGCCAGTGTTTATTTTTGCATTGGCGTTAAAGGGTTTGTTAAGACTTTTTTTAATTTTAATACCTAACATGTTAAAGAAAAGTATGGCCATATGGATTGTTATATACGCATGAAATTGAGTGTTTATGTACCGGTAGCATTATTTCGTAAAAATTGCAATCAGCAATAATCGCGCAGCCATCGCGCTATAGACGATCAATTGATTGTCCTATGTAAATAAAATCGTATTAACTAAAGTTACAATTTAACGCGTATTTTAAAAATGCGTTTATTACGATCGATAAGAGCAATCACATCACTATTAAAAGAAAATGCTTTATTTATGTCCTAGAATTGCAATCGAATTTGGTACTACGGAGGTGAAATACTTATATCGTACACTATACGTTGCTTAAATTTGACCACACCTTTCGGTACGTTGTATAATCATGTCCCTACAAGGATACAAGACATACATACATACTTGGATTACATATTATAATTAGGTACATGAAATGGTAAGAAAATATACAATATGTACCAAAAACCCTGTCCGACATTTTAACTATGATATCAGAATCGATATTCAAACGCAATGAAAAACCTTGCATACGAAAATTGGACTATAAAAATAATATTTAATTTTTAATATTGAATTAATTTATTGTTTGTAAGCCGTATTCCGATTGATTACCTCTGCAAGAGCGATGACTTGGAGCCAGAGCGAGATAGAATGTTGCGGTGTCCACGTACATCAGACGTGCCGCGCGCCGGAGAGCTTCGTAAATCCACACAAATACAGATGCAAATAGCCTCCGTGGCGCAGCGGGCGAGTAGCCGGTTGCGAAGCGTGAGGCCGTGGGTTCGATTCCCGCACCTTGACAAATGTTTGTCTGATCCACAAATATTTGTCTCGGGTCTGGGTGTTGTGGGACCGCAAGTCCCTCGTAGTTCGTGATACCCACGATACAGGTTAAACCTAGTGTGGGGTCAGGACTATGTGTGTGACTGTTGGGTGTATTTATTTATAAATATAAATAACATTTTTTAAATAATTTGTCCATTTTGTAAGTTATCTGCGTAAGAATAATATCTAGGTTCTGTTTATTTTTTTTTAAATTTAACCATTTTAATTACGCTGTCTATATGTCTATCTTCACGACTTAGAAAAGGCCGACAGGGTTTTTGTTACATACTGTATATACTATGTTACAATAAATGTTTAACATTCTTTATTGGGATGAGTAAATAGAAAACAAAAGACTTACACCCGGTTTCTGAAAGGCTGATCAAATCAACATTCATCTAACATAACTTTGATTTTGACATCGCTGTCAAATCTATTTGAGTTGCTGAAACGTTAATTAGTGAAAAAAATTATAACATCTGATGCCACTTTAATAGCGTTTCACATAAGATTTTTCATATAAATTATGTTATGTTAACTAACATGTGTGTTAAATCAAAGGTATTGACCACGCTTCTAGCAAATCAATTTTGACTTGACATTAGAATTGATAGTTCATTGTTTAATATAACATTGATCAGCCTTTACCAGGCTTTAGCTTGAATAAAATAACGTTGAAGATAGAAATATTTATGAAAGAATACCTATGTTATCGGACGACTTTATCTCTATTCATATAATAATTTCTTGGAAACGTTTAATTCGATTCTGTAAGTTTTTGTCTATCGCATTAATAAGATGGCTTTACTGGGGTGGTGCAAACGTCAGCATTAAGCGGCGGTACTGTAGGGTTTCGTGCGGCCATTTAGTTTTCAATACGTTTTTATTAGATTCATACGTATGAATGTATGTATGTATGTAACGCAAACTTTGAACATAATTTTGACCCCCTTCAAAGGGTCGGATTAACTCGATATTTGGCATACTTATCAAGGGCATTATTTGGCATAATTATTATTCTGGTATTGTAGGCGTATATGGGCAGTGGATATCATATACGATAAGGTTACTCACTTGCTCATGGTCTGCATTATAATAAAATCTCCAATCTACACCTTAAACGTCTATAATGCCCAATTTTTCAGGCGTTTTTGGTGTTCACGGGTCGTAGTAGGCACGTGTCATCTAGAACCACTTAAATTTGCATCAATTTTGCATTATAAAAAGTCATCATTTTCTCAATTTTGCATTATAAAAAGTTGGTTAAAAAGAATAATATTTGGTATAGAAGGTGTAGGCAGATATGCAACTAGTGGTACACCACGTTTCAATGAGCTTATTTTCGTCCCATGGGTGTGATAGTAGGCGAAAAGGAAGAATGTAGTAAGGACCATACGATACGATTTATAAATTACACGTAAAGAGTGAAAACAAGGTGGTAGGTCTCTCGTATGCGAGAGGCCGTCTGAGTTGGTACCACCGCTTTGTCTATTTCTGCCGCTAAGCAACAGTGCGTAATCACTGTTGTGTTCCGGTTTGAAGGACATTGAAGCCAGTGAAAGTAGTGGGCATTATGAGGCTTAAAAACTTATGTCTCGGGGTGATAAGCGCAGTCCAGTGCCATGCAATGCTTTGTAATTTAAAGTTCTGTGTGGTGTTGCTTCTGTTTATGTGTAGGCGTGGCGCTTACCATCAGGCGAGCGACCTGCTCGTCTCATAATACAAACTAATAAAAATAAAACGAAAAAGATCTATTGCACTAACAGCTCTTTCGCATCTTCAAGTGATGTCAAAGAATTTTAAACAGCCATAAGTTTTCAAATTTTTAACTTATAGGTCTCGACTCTATTGTAGAGTTAGCAACGAGAGTCCTGACTGTTGGTAATAGGGTTTCAAAAGTATTTTTATATTCCAAAGAATTCCAGACAGGTATAATGAGACGTTTTTGGAATTTTAAATAATATGAAATATTTGATGACAATTTTAAGTGTCACGGTCTGCGAAGTTCAATATAATGTGAGCATATTTCGTTTTAAGCAGTAATAAAACTTCAGATCTTTTATGATATTACGTGACCATCTTCATGTATACGTGTCCCATTGTTTGTGAATAACCTTTAGCCCAGCATGGGTGGTCCCTGGTAGGCTAGAGGCCGTCTGGGTTGGTACCACTCTTTGTCTATTTTTAACGATAAATAGGACTGTGTAATTACTGTTGTATTTCAGTTTAAAGGACATTGAAACCAGTGAAGTTATTGGGCAGTATGAGACTTAGCATCTTATGTCTCGGCGTGACGAGCGCATTCCAATGCTATAACTGTTTTGTAATTCTAAGTTCTGTGTGGTGTTGCTTCTGTTAATAGGCAGGCGTGGTGGCGCTTACCGCCAGACGAGCGACCTGCTCGTTTCGTATTTCAAGCTAATAACAAAAAAGATAGCTGACTTGTCGCTAACCAGTTTCATCACGTATCACGGTCTCCTGTCTCGGTCGCGTACCATAAAACGTGCCTTTATAAAGTCATCTCATCATACTAATATTATAAATGTGAATGTAAGTTTGATTGTTACGCTTTCACGCGAAAACTACTTAACCGATCATCATGAAACTTTGTACACATATTCTTGGAGGTATAAGAAGTAACATAGGATACTTTTATGAAAAAAAACTATGTTTGTTACGCTTTCACGCCTAAATCACTGAACCGATTTTGATGAATTTTGATGTAGATATAGATGGGACCCTGGAGTCGGTTATAGGCTACGTTTTATCTCGGAAAAGTCTATTCACGCGGGCGGAGCCGCGTGCAAAAGCTAGTAACTTATAAATAAAAGACAAGCCACGTATAAAAGCTAGTGGACAACAATTGAGTAGACAAAATACAGAACACAATTGCACAGAAAAGTGGCATTGCACGACTCATTTTAGTGTAAACTACGTCAGGATCACTGGGGAGGACGTTTTATATTGTACTATTTATACTCGAAGGAAAATCGCAATACAATATCGATTTTGACGTGAGTTTTAATTCTGTATTAACTGTAACATACGCTCAAACTAAACCTTCGTCAAACACCAATAAGATATATTCAGTCAACATATTTAACAATAAAAGTGGTGCCCAACGTGGGTACATGTTTTACTCGTAAGTTTGAACAATAAATGTCTATTTCCGCCGCCAAACCAGTGTAACCAGTGCAACCAGTGTAAGCACTGTTGGGTTCCGGTTTTAGTCAGTGAAATTACTGGGATTATGAGACTTAACAACTTATGTCACGGGGTAACGAGCGCAGTCCAGTGCTTTATAATTCAAAGAAAGATGGTGTTAATATTGTTTATGCGCATGCAATCAGGCGAGTTACTATCAGGCGAGCAACCTGATGGTCTCGTTATTCAAGCTAAAAAAGAAATCTATTAAACCATAGATCAATTAAGTATGACTTGGCCGTAACGTACCGCTGATTATTGACCGTGGTGAAACGCATTTTTTAAACGCAATAATTTAATTATTTGGATTTTTTTGTTCGTAGTGAGATAAAGTGTCCTGCCGAAGGTACCACAATAAAAAGGCATCGTATCAGCTGTCGCCAGTCTTCAAATTGTCTTAATGGAATATTTTAAGAAAAAAAAAATAACGAAACGTGTCATGATTAAGCTAACTAACTGTTAACCCCTTGAAATTAAATTGAAAACATTTGTAATTGCTAAAAATAAAAAGCGAAAGTTATCTAGAATCCATCACGACTAAACGTTTAAAAACAGAAACATACACCAATAACACCTCTTTTTGTCACGTTAAAAGGTATACACAATCGCGTATCTTGCTCTGGTTTGATACTCAGAGAATTCAAATAAAATAAATATAAGAGTAACCATAGGTAGCGCCACGTAGTCCACCGCAAAACCACTTTGCATCATCTCTATTGTGTAAAATATACACTTGAAACTATGCATTTCAAAAAGAATATCATAACGAAAGGGAATTAAATACACTGGTAATGTCACTGTTTTAGCTTGGAGACACATTTTATATTACTTTTAATATATTATTCTGTTTTAACGTGTATTCTTATTTCATTAAGTGGAATTCAAAAGGTTGTTTTTTTACACCCAGTAATAAAAGGAGTGCCATGAGTTTGATTCCTTTGTATGTGTCTTTTTATAGAGCGATTTGAATGCGGTTTTTAAGGGTTCCGGAGGCAAATGGCTAAGGCGTTTTTTTATTAGCTTGAATATCGAGACGAGCAGGTCGCTCGCCTGATGGTAAGCTCCACGCTTGCTCATAAACAGAACCAACGCCACACAGAACTTTGAATAACAAAGCACTGCATGAAACTGGACTGCGCTCGTCACCCCGAGACATAAGGTGTTAAGTCTCATAATGCCCAGTAATTTCACTGGCTTCAATGTCCTTCTAACCGGAACACAACAGTGCTTACACACTGTTGCTTGGCGGCAGAAATAGACAAAGCGGTGGTACCAACCCAGCCGGCCTCTCGCATACGAGGGGCCTAGCACATGGAATCCTTATAATTTTGTTAAGTTCGTGTGTCCGACCGTATGTCATAGCCATCTTATGTGGAGTTTATTAGCACTATATACCTAGATGAAATTTGGATGATAGGTGTATTCTATGAGCTACACAAAGATGTAGTGAAATTAAGAAAGAAAAAATTGTGCTGGCTCTTAATACGAGTATATGTGACCGAGGGTGAAATTTAATAAAAAAAGAATGTAATGTGACTTAAAAGGTACTAAAATTAGTTTCAATAAGTTAGGTTGTATAGTTTTTGAGTTATGTAATAATTTCGGTTACACAATATTCATTCATCCTGACTATAGAACCCTTCACTGTGCGTGTTCTGACTTGGCTGGTCTTATCGAATTGGTACAGGATTTTTTCCAATTGATGTTGTGAGTTTTACATACATACGCACTCACGCCTGTAATCCCCGAAGGGGTAGACAGAGGTATAACACAGTACACCCACATTTCGCCGAGCTATATTTCATCCCATTAAGTGATGAACGCGTATACATTACAAATGCGCCACGAACGCAGTATTTATAATATTCTTAGAATTCCCGAATCCTTTTTCCAAAATTCAGCAATGCCCAATTCTTCTGATATTTTGGGTGTCCTTGGATGGTGGTAATTACTTACCAACCCACTTGGTCGTTGGACATTTAAACCAGTGAAATTACTTCTTATTATGAGACTTAACATTTATAGTCTTGGAATGACAAGCGCAGTATAGGCATGGAATTATGCCCGGTATGGCGATAGGCTCGCCCCCTATCACATCATGGGACAGAGATACGCTCGGCAAAATGTGGGGTATTGGTTTCATCTCTGCCTAACTCTTCGGAGATTATAGGCGTGAGTGCGTATGTATGTTATAAATATGAAAGTTTGGATGTTTGTTAATCAATAACGCCTTAACAGTTGGACGTATTTAGAGACATTAAGCACACAGGCATACCATGACTTGAATTGAGACATAGCCTCCTTTCTTCTCGGAAAAGGACAATTACGCAGGAGGAGCCGCGAACACAAGCTAGCAACTATAATATTTTACTAAACAATGAATACAACAATCCCTTATTTGTCATGTAAGTACTGTAAACACTATTCTATGAAAGACGTTTAATGTATTTTGCTCTGATATTACTCTGCACATGAAGACAAAAATTAAATTGCACGTCGCATTGCCACGACATGAGATACTCGTACATTGTTCAGAGTATGTTTTTATTTTTAATATTGCAAGAAATGTACGGGAATGGACATTGTGAATGCAAGTGAAACAGGGCTGTCGTCATAGTTTACCGGATTAATATGTTGTTTTATTCTGAACGCCCGTTTTAAGGTTTGTGTACCTCAATACAGGCCTTAAATTTACTATTATAACAACTAAATATGAAAAACATGACCGCCCAAATATTCTTTTTATAGTCTAAACTAGCAAACGAGCAAATAGGTCATCTGATGGTCTGATATCCACCGCCCATGTACGCCCACGATACCAGAAGAATCATGGGCGCTTTGCCGACCATAAAGGAAAGGGATAATTAAGGGTTGGGAAGGGGAGGGGAATTTGGAATATCTCACTCACCGTATAAAACGCAGCAGCAAGTCGCCACTTTACGTCAGTTTTCTGTACCTTATATTTATCACTACAGTCCTTCTCTGGGGGGAGGTGGGAAGGTTATTTACCGGTCTTACGACCCAACGTTAACCCGCCCAGGAGAGATGGTAAGAAAGTAAGAAAGAAAACCAATTTATTTGTCATAGACAACGACAATGGTAAACATCCGGACAATCGCTGGGCCGAGTCCCTAACACCCTACATCGGTAATACCAAATAAAAACCCTGCAGTGACCTTCGGCGCATTAGGAACTGCGCCGGGTTCGCAAGGCGAGATGCGCCCCAGCTTCAGCCCGTGGTACTACGACAGTCCGTTCCACTGCCGCTAGGATCTCACCGCTCCCTAATTCTAACATTATTTCTAAAAGACCATAAATATTTTATGGTGAATAATTATTGAAAATTTAGATTAAATTGGCGAATAATTTGACGAATCGACTAGAAATTAATTGGATGCAAAGCCAGCCAGTGTTAGAAATAGCTGACTTATGGTAATGGAATATTATAAAGCCAATGCTAGTGTTAAGGCGTGGTTTGTGGTACGAAACCGTGACTCATGATGCGAGTCAGTCGACGTCTGCTTTATATGGAAACCATCCAGTTTTCCGACTCTGCCGGTGGATTTTCCAAAAAAATCTTTCGTACTAAGCTTATCCTGATAATTATTATTTTGCTAGCCCTGTATTATAGATGTCGCACTGCTGGGCACGGGCCTACTCTACTGAATGAGAGGGGTCAGGCCTTAGTCCACCACGCTGGCCTAATACCGGTTGGTAGACTTCACATACCTTCGAAATTTATGAAGAACTTTTCAGGTTCCCTCACGATGTTTCCTTCACCATTAAGACAAGTGATAATTAACAATTAATACACACATAACTTTAAAAAGTCAGAGGTGTGTGCTCTTGGGATTAGTTTTGAACCTGCGACTTTCGTCTCGACAGTCCGTACCACTCCCCACTGAGCTATCTCTGCTATTCGACAATTATGAATACAAAAATCAATCAAGTTGGCAGATACTTAATTCTTTTTATTTATGCCTACCCCTTCGAGGATTCAGGCGTGAGCTAATGAAAAACGAATTTATAAAAAAAAAACCTAATATAGTTTAACGTGTGTTCCATTTTTCCGGATCATTTCTTCTACTGTCTCTATAAAAATCGCAAAGGATGTCGCTTATGCCTTGAAACTTGAGCCTACAGGATGGGCGGATTCAGAGTAAGGTCTTACGGGCTTGACCGCCCACATAACTTTATTACGTACGGGAAAGTTATACCATGAGACTGTAGATTCGATTCCCACACTGAGACAAATGTTTGTGTGATCGACAAATACTCGTCTCGGGTCTGGGTGTTGTGGGACCGCAAGTCCCACATAGTGGTTATTAGGACCTCCATTAGGTTAACACCTAGTGTGGAGTCAGGACTAGGTGTGTGGCTGTTAAGTGTATTTATTATTATTATTATATTTGTAGATCATACAAACGTTTGTCTCAGAGCTGGAATCGAACCCGCAGCGTCACGCTTCACAGCCGGTTTTCAGGCCCACTGCGCCACGAAGTCTGTCAAGTAATGTGAAAAAAATATAATAATATAAAAACTATTATAAACTATTATGAAAAAGTGAGTAGGCCACCAACATCTTAGGCTCAAAGCTAACATCACCATTGATAAAATCTGCTGATAAACGGACGAGGCAATGGCGAAATGTGGTTCTCGTTGTGGTTTGTGGGGGGGGGGGGGGGGTCAGACGGCGGTTCGCACCACATGATACCAAATTCACCTTCATTATGGAAAGGCGGACCTTGGTATTAAGCCGGGATAACGTCAGACAGACAGAAAAAAAAATCATATATTGCGTTCCATTTTTCACCCTTTTTAAAATTTCTAATTCCGGTCCTTGCTGTTAAGAGCTGTTATGGCCCAACGCGGAATTTCTATCGCGTACACGAGCATTCGCAATTTCTCGACGGGCTTAAATGAGTGTTAGTATGGGAAATGTTATTCCATGGCCTTTATTATAGAAAATACTGCGATGTTTTGCATCATATTTAATATTTTGGAAGTAAAAGGGCTTGTAGCTTAGTATACAGGTTACCTGAGCTGGATGCGATCGATTATTGGATAAAGAGAAATCACGTTCAGGGTTTTTACATAAACCTGCACACGATACACGCACTCACATCCCCGAACGGGTAGGCAGAGATGTAACCAGATTCGCTGAGTTTATTTCCGTCCTATGATGTTATAGGGGGCTAGCCTATCGCCATACCGGGTACAATTCTAGGCTCCGAACTGATAATGGCATTTTGTAAGAGAAAAACCCGACTACCCGACACCTGACTATTACCCAACCCGAGGATCAAACCCGAGACTTCAGCACAGCAGTCGTACCGCGTACTCATTACAACTGCGCCACTAAACCTTACTACGCTCAATCTAAACTTTCGTCAAACGCCAATGAGATAGAGAGAAACGCCTGAGGTCACGTTTGACCAATAACTGACAATTTGTGCCGCTAAGCAACACTGTGTAATGTTGTGTTCTGGTTTAAACAACATTGAAGCCAGTGAAATAACTGGGCGATATGAGACTTAACATCCAATGTCTCGGGGTGACGAGCGCAGTTCAATGCCATGTAGTGCTTTGTAATTGAGAGTTCTGTGTGGTGTTGCTTCTGTTTATGGGTAGGCGTGGCGCTTACCATCACGCGAGCGACCTGCTCGTTTCGTCACTCAAGCTAATAAAAAAAAACATGCGGGGCAGTCTTTGGGGACTGCCGATAGAAGGGAAAACTAAGTAACTTGTGAATTGTATCGTCGAGCTATTATATTATAATTTTCCAATTATTTTTGGTTTATAAAGAAGTTTTTATGATCAAGGATTAAAGATTAAATTATATATAATTAGATATACTCTTTGTTGTATATACAACGTGTTATAGAAAGGGGCGGGCAAATTTAAGCAATGTATAGTATAGCGTATAAGTATTTTATCTCCTATAGTACCAAATCCGATTGCATTGCTAGTACAATAATTATAGAATTTTCTTTTTTATCGAATGAGTAACATGTCGATATCGACATTCAACTTTGGACAACACTAAATAATAAACAGAATACTATAGACCTCCTTTCATTTAATTATTTTATAATTAAAAACAACAGTTATGTCAATATTTATTTGACGCAGTCAGTTCGAAAATTTCCGATGTTATGAAGTATGATTACGAGTTCAAAAAATATGTTGTATTTGACTAAAAACAAGTATCATGTATTGGTATTTTGTGTTGGTGCAACTCATAATGGCTTATAAGAGGCTCGTCCACTGTATTAAGCCAAATTCGTAGATGGAAGACCGGACATTGAAAACTTTAAAATACTTCAGAGGATGGTACCTATATCGTCTTCAGCAAACAGTCTCTTGCAGGTGTTATTTTGTGTTTAAATTACAAGTTACGTACGTATGTCCGTAGGATTACGTAAGTTTATTAAAAAGTGAGTGTAATTCATAATACTTAATAGTGGTGTCATCAATCTTATCGATCTTAATAAACGAGTGATTAAAATTAACGTGAAATTTTAGGATGTCTTGGTTTAAAATTAGCCGGTACATAGGTACTTACTATAAGGAGTGTGTAATGACCCTAAAATATGACCACACCTTTCTGTAACACGTTGTATATAATGTATACTAATAACGTACGGTGGTATACACAGTATACATATAGCTCATGGGAAGCATGCGGTGACGATGACGCGAATTCCATGATTTTTGTTCACCCAAAAAGTGCTCAACGCGCCTAAAGAAGTTTTCACTTCAAAAACTCAAAAGAAGTTTTCACTTCAAAAACTCAACATTAACATACCCAAAGAACACTGAGCACAGGAAAAAAAAACAAATAAAAGAAGTGACTTAATTTAACTCGAATAAGAGCGTTAAAATCCTAAAAACAACGCATTGCACGGTCGCATGTGTTGGTCGGGTAATGCGAGGCAGTTTGTCATTTTTACGATTTCCAGTGTATATGTTAGACTTTTCAGTATATTCGGTTTTGGAGTCGATTTTGTGGGTAATTTAGAATTGTTTTTTTTATCCTAGCTCGGCAAAGTGACTACGTTATAACTGATGGTAATTGTAGCGCGATCCAAGAATACTGTCGATCAACGACAGACGATGTGTTCATCGTAGGTCGGCAAAATTATACCGGCCTAAAACATAAGACATAACATAATAGAATACATATGTTCCTTGGAATTGTGCCTGGTAGGCTCGTCCCCTATCACATCGTGGGACGGAGATACGCTCGGCGAAATGTGGGTGTACTGGTTACACCTCTGCTTACCCCTTCGGGGATTACAGGCGTGAGCGCGAGTATGTGTTAGGGTGACGAGCGCAGTCCAGTGACATGCAGTGTAATTCAAAATGTTGTCTGGTATTGCTTCTGGTTATGGGCAGGCGTGGTGTTTATCATCAGACGAGCAACCTGCTCGTATCGTCATTCAAGCTTATAAAAAAAAAGTTTAGTAATACAAACTTAAAAGAATGCTTTTACCGCGAAAGATTCTAAGAAATAATTAAACGTTTGCCGTTAATTTGTAAAAGCAATAATCCTTTATTTTCATTGGACAAAGTTTTTCACTCTTAATGTTTATATCTTTTCGTTTAGTATAAGGGCTGTTTAGACCTTTTTATGGCTCAGTTAGAGTATTCTTCTAAATCGTTTCTTGTAAGAATGTTGCAGTCCTCAAATTATACTAACACTGTCTTTAAACAAACCTGTAAAAAGTGGGAGAAAAACACATTTTTTTTTAATAATAAATTTATAAATATGCCCAACAGTTACACACATAGTCCTGATCCCACACTCGTTCGTGGGTATTTTTAGGTGGGTAGGGTGGGTAGCAGAGGTGTAAACAGTACACCTACATTTCGCCGAGCGTCTATCCGTCCCACGATGTGATTCCAGACTCCGGGCCGATACTGAGTATTTTCGTAGTAGAAAAACCCAATATCACTTTTACCCGACCCGAGGATGGAACTCGAGACCTTACCATCAGCCTCAATCGTAAAGCGTACGCATTACAACTGCGCCACCGAGGCAGTCCATTCTTCACTTACACTTATTTCACAAATCTTACACTTCAAACATATTTCATTTTCTCCAACATGCTACGGTACAACTGGCCTAATCTGGTAATAGTCATGAATATTCCCTCCATAAATCAGTGTAAACGATCGTCAGCCTGCATGAATACACAATGCTACGTATTATTGACTGATGGTACCCACCGCTTTGTGAACGTGCTGTGTGCCTGTTGTATGAACATATTTATCTTACTAATGCTTGATTACATTTGAAGAATAACATCCGGTTTCTGAAAGGCTGATCAATGTAAAATTAACTAATGAAATGTCAAATCTCATGTCAATTCAAAATTGGGTTGCTAGGAAAAGGCTAAAAGCGTGGTTTATACCTTTGATTTAACATACATGTTAGATAACGGTACTAAAGAGACATTAAATATTATTAACTTTTTCCTTTCAATAACGTTTCAGCAACTCGAATTGATTTGACACCAGGAGGCCAATTCTCGTAATTTAAAATGTTCAAATTATCATTCCGATCTAGTCTCAGCGTCAAGAAAGTTGCAAATGGCATTCTCTTAAACCAATACGTCAAATGCACCTAGCATTAGCAGTAACATTATACCGTTTTGGCTGCAGTCAACTTTTATTCTATATTGAATCTTATTACGATCTATGTTCACATTTGACATTGATTATTGGTTTAAGAGAATGCCATTTGCAACTTTCTTGACGCTGAGACTAGATCTCAATGATATTTTGACCATTTAAAATTAGGAGAATTGGCCTCCAGTGGAAAAATCAAAGTTCTCTTAGTTTAATGTTGATTTGATCAGCCTTTCAGAAACCGGGTGTTATAATAATAATAATACCACCCCTGAAGCCAATAAGCCTGATATTGTGGTAATAGATCGATTGACGCGCCGGGCAATGCTTGTTGATGTCACTATTCCGCATTATGAGAACCTCGTAAAAGCCGAAAAAGATAAAATGTCCAAATACCTAGATCTGGCATACGAGGTAACTAACATGTGGGATGTGGACTCGACAATCATTGTCCCGATAGTCGTTTCCGTCAATGGGTTGATACCGAAGAGCCTCGACCAACATCTTGAGAGGCTCTTAATTGGTAGTTGGGTCAAAAGTCAGATGCAGAAGGCTGTATTATTGGACACGGCACGCATTGTGAGGAGGTTCCTCACACTAGGGCCCTAACCGCCGGTGGCTTGGGTCTTAGGCCTCGCCATTGGAGGGTGATATTTTATATTTATAAGTGTAAAAAACCTTAAATATAATAAAGAGTACTGTACATAATACCAGTACATCTTGTGGAAAATATTATCTTCCAAAATTTTGGTGGAGCTTACTGCCTCGGTGGCGCAGTTGTAATGCGTAAGGGGTATGAATGCTGTGCTAAGGTCTCGGGTTCTCCGGGTTGGGTAAAGTGATATTGGGTTTTCTATCATGAAATATGCTTCGTATCAGCACTGAGTCTGGAATTGTGCCCGGTAATATGATGGGACGGAAATAAACTCGGCTAAATGTGGGTGTACTAGTTACACCTCTGCCTACCACTTCGGGGAATACAGGCGTGAGTGCGTATGTATTTGGAGCTTGGCGACAAAATTAGGCAAAAAGGTGGTACCTAGAGGGATTCCGACAGGAGTAAGGTTTCTGTGTTCTGTAAATTCCCACATACGAGTTACCATTATGAGTGGTAGAGCCACTTTGTAGACACTTTTGTCTACAGCATGAATGGGCCGGCTCGTCCGGGTTGTTACCACTGTCTCACAGAAAACCAGCGTAAAGCAGCCGCTTGCTGTTGCGTTTCGTACGGTGAGTGAGATATCCGGAGGCCCAAATCCCCCTCGCCTTCCCAATTCCTTAATTATCCCTTTCATTTAAGATCGGAAACGCGCCCATAACCCTTTTGGTATTGTGAGCGTACATGGGCAGTGGTGATCACTTACCATCAGGTGACCCACTTGCTCGTTTGTCAGCCTATGCAATAAAAAATTAAAATACCAGAAACCAACCATCCAGTATGTATATACATACATACATAGACTCACGCCTGTAATCCCCGAAGGGGTAGGCAGAGATGTAACCAGTACACCCACATTTCGCCGAGCGTATTTCCGTCCCTAATGTGATAGGGGGCGAGGCTATCGCCATGCCGGGCACAAATTCCAGACTCCGGGCTGATACTGAGTATTTTCGTAATAGAAAAAAATACCACTTCACCCGACCGGGGATCGAACCTGAGACCTCAGCATTGGCCTCAATCGTAACGCGTACGCATTACAACTGCGCCACCGAGGCAGTATGTATGTTATTTTTTATTGCCTGTATAAAGAAACGAGCATTTAATTCGCCTGACGTCACGCCTGCCCATAAACAGGCACATCTCCATATAGACCCTTGAATTCCAAAGCACTACATGGCATTGAAATAGCATGTTGAAGTGGCAGTGGGCAGGCCACATAGCTCGCAGAACTGATAGCCGATGGGGCAGAAAAGTTCTCGAATGGAGGCCACGTACGGACAAGCGCAACAGAGGACGTCCACCTACAAGATGGAACGACGACCTGACAAGGGTTGCAGGAAGTCGATGGATACGTTCAGCAGTGGACGTCTTGTGGCTGATGATGATGCCGATGGCATTGGACTGCGCTCTTCACCCCGATACATAAAATATTAAGTCTCTTAATGCCCAGTAATTTCACTTCAATATCCAACTGAAACACAAAAGTGCTTAAACATACATGCATACATACATACACACTCACGCCTATGTCCCATAGGGGTAGGCAGAGACTATTGAGTACCACAAGCTACGATCCTGACACACCTCTTTCGCCTCTTCCACATTCATACATCTTCTCATACATTTTCGTCGGTTGAGGGTACTCGTGACGTGCCCTTTTCGGAGAATGTCATTTATTTGATCCGCATATGTTCTCCTCGGGCGCCCTCTTCCAACCCTACCATTCACATTCGCACGATAAATACCTTTCGTAAGTCGTCTTTCATGAATCATTTCTTCTTCAGTGCTTAAACACTGCTGCTTAATAGTAGGAATAGACAAAGCGGTGGTACCCTGACGGCCCTCTCCAATACAAGGGACCTACCACCTAGAGTTTATTAATATTTTACTTATAACCTAAATTATGTGTAACCTTACCTTCCAATCAATTTACCGTCTACACTGTGACATCACACAAAATTAAATCTAAACAAAACCCTTACCCACGTACGGAATATCAGGGCTGGAGTTGGGCGGAGGTGAGTGGGTCTGGGAAAATCATTTTATTTTTATTAATACGTGATGAGATAAATTTGGACCCCTTTTAAAGTAATGAGGAGTATGAGATTTGGCATATTTACAAGTTTGTATGGAGGAGAAATAAATTAAATTAAACATTAATTGATTACGCTTATACTGTCAATGTCTGAATGTTACTTAATGATTGATACCACTGACACAAATTGTTTATTTTTAGCTTTTTGTTTTTTGAGTCGGTTTTATTTTAGTCATAATTTTTTTATTTCGCTATTTTTAGTGCGAGAATCATAATAATGGGTGCATTAATGATGAAGTTTGAGTCTTACATCCCCGATTTTACCGCTTAGGTGTAGTTATTTTTTTGTTCAAAAGCGACCAACTTTGAGCTATACTCGTTTGAATGAAAAAATAATCATTTGGCGGAGTTATGCGTGGATAAAAAAATAAAAAAAAACGTGACGAATTGAGACCTCCTCCGTTTTTTTCGTCGGTTGAAAACTGAGCAATAATATCGTATTATAGCCCTCTTAAAAAGTCTGAGTGCGGCCCTTAAGGGTCCCAAGATAAACCGTTTTGAAGACACGCACTACCGGAGATTATTAAAATAAATTCGTTTTATGTAATATCATTAAGTTTTCATGGATAATAAATATAAGTAACTTATAAATATTTACGGATAAATAGCTTCTGATGCAGTTTTGTCAGTTCCACAGACAACCTTGGTGATACAGTGGGCGGGACGTATTTTTTTGGGAAATAGTTCTCAGAATCGATACATAAAGGTGTTTTAGTCTTTCATCCATGATTTCATCCCTTAGGGTGGAATAAAAATTAAATGGTACCACCATCGCAGCAAACCTTAACTATTACAAAAAGAATAATCCAAATCGGTCCACATTTGGCGGTGTTATGTGTGAAAATACATTAAAAAAATTATACAGGCGAATTGAGACCCTTTGCTTTTATTTTGTTAGCTTGAGTAACGAAACGAGCAGATCGCTTGCCTAATGGTAAGCGCCACTCCTCCCCATAAACAGAAGCAACATCACACAGAACTTTGAATTACAAAGCACTGCATGGTATTGGACTGCGCTCGTCACCTATAGACATAAGATATTAAGTCTCATATTGCTCAGTAATTTCACTTCAATGTGCTATAAACCTGAACGTAACAGTGCTTACACACTGCTGTTTAGTGGCAGAAAGAGACAAAGCGGTGATACAAACCCAGACAGCCTCGAGCATACGGACCTACCACCATTTATTAAGGCGGTTAAAAGTAAGGTATATAAAAAAGGAAAGTAGGTTTGAAGCATCACAATTTAATTTATTTACGTACAATTTATATTCCACAATAAAATAAAAAGCGTTAATAAACGTTTTACGTTTTATAGGCTTCTTGGCTAAAATCTATTACTTTTCAATACCACTGAAATGTATTTTTTCGTTTCAATGCCTTCTGAATGAAATCCTCAGATGCAATTTCGACAGCAATTATCATTTTCTATTTTAAAACGTGATTTTTAAAATGGCTTTAGGTGATGTGCGTGTAACTTAGAAATTAGGATCTGTAAAATTGTATTAAAGTTATTTTTACATTCGAAGAGCTTTTTGAGTGGTAGAGCCACGCCGTAGACTATTTTGTTTACAGCTCGAATAGGCCGGCTCGTCCGGGTCGTTACCACTGTCTCACAGAAAACCAACGTAAAGTAGCGGTTTGCTACTGCGTTTCGTACTGTGAGTGTGGTATCCGGAGGCCCAAAACTCCTTCCTCTTCCCAGTCCCTTAAATATCCCTTTCTCTATAGGTCGGCAATACGCCCATGACTCTTCTGCTTCTGTGGGCACAGAGGACGGTAGAGATCACTATTACAAGTTATTTGGACCTTCGTATGCGAGAGGCCGTCTGGGTTGTTATCACTGCTCTGTCTATAACATTGTATGTGCACTGTTATACTCCGGTTTGAAGGACATTGAAGCCAGTGATATTACTGGGCATTATGAGACTTATGTCTCGGGGTTACGAGCGCAGTCCAGTGCCACGCAGTGCTTTGTAATTCAAGGTCCTGTGTGGCGTTGCTTCTGTTTATCTTCGAGTATTTGTTTCAGTATCCTGGCACGACAATGTTATTAAACTACCATCCGGGTTTTGAAAGGCTGATCAAATCAACATCTAACAGTAATTTGACTTTGACATCGCTGTCAAATCAATTCGAGTTGCTGAAACGTTATTCAGTGAAAAATTTAATAACATCTGAATATGTCTCTTATCGTTTGACATACGATTTTTCACATTAATTTGAAAGCTATGTCAACTAACATGTGTATTAAATCAAAGGTGTTAACCACGCTTCCAGCAACTCAATTTCGACTTGAGATCATGTCATAGACACAGACATGAGAATTGACAGTTAATTTTTACATTGAGCAGCCTTTCAGAAATCGGACGTAAATCTGATAGTACGAGTAAGTAAGTACAGAACACTCCAAATATTATATTGTCGACTATGGAGCAACATTCCCTCAACGGAAACCTTACTCGGAACTTTGGCTCACAAAGTACTGCATGGCACGGCAGTGTGCTCGCCACACCGAGACGTAAGATGTTAGGTCTCTTAATGCCCAGTAATCTTACTGGATGATACAAAACTGACTGCCTCGGTGGCGCAGTTTTAATGCGTATGCGTTACGATTGAGGCTAATGCTGAGGTCTCGGGTGCGATCCCCGGGTCGGGTAAAGTGGTGTTGGGTTTTTCTGTTACGAAATGCTCAGTATCAGTCCGGAGTCTGGAATTTGTGCCCGGTATGGCGATATGCTCACCCCCTATCACATCGTGGGACGGAGATACGCTCGGCTAAATGTGGGTGTACTGGTTACACCTCTGCCTACCCCATCGGGGATTACAGGCGTGAGTGCGTATGTATGTATGTATGTATGGAACAATACAGTGCTTTCACACCGCTATTTGGTGGTAAATAGACAAGCCGTGGTACCTAAATGGACACTCGTGAACGTGGAACCTACCACCTAGTTTTCAGTTTAGTATTTATTCTAAATCATTGTGTAGATTAGGTATCTAACCGAAGTTCTGATAAACAGACATCAGAGCAATGCTAATTGGGACGTCAGATCAATTGTTTCTTCCCGACATCCTATAAAATACAGACAGTTTTATCCCTGTGTTCTCCACACTACCACCTACTTGAAATTGTTTCATTTTAACGCGCACCGAGACAGAATATTTGTGTGATCCACATATATTTTTTTCGGGTCTGGGAGTTGAGACCGCAATTCCCTCGTAGTTCCTGATACTCACGATACAGGTTAACCTAGTATGGGGTCAGAACTATGTGTGTGACTGTTGGGTGTATTTATTTATTTTTAGGTGTTGTGCCCGGTATGGCGATCGCCCCCTATTACGTCATAATGACGGAAATAAGCTCGGCACAATGTGTGTATACTGGTTACATCTCCGCTTACCCTTCGGGGATTACAGACGTCAGTGCGTTTGTTTTTAGCTTTTTAGTTTCTTGAGTCGTTTTTTTTTTAATTTATATTTTTGAAAGAATCATCAAAAAACTTAGAAACCGACTTCAAACTAAAACACTGAAATTCTTAAGAGTCGGTGCCTGTATCGCTACTGGTCAAATCAAATTACACCGACTCCAAAGAGAATAGAATAGATAGAAAATGTTATTTTGGACTTTTCACTGTTTTTAGTTTGAAGTCGGTTTCTAAGTTATGTAAAACGTTATTTTATTTTTGAAGGCTTTTTAAAACGATACATATATTATGAGCCTCCTCAATGGGCGAGTAGTCATCTGTGAAAGGAGAGGCCTCGGATCTCGCTGCTATGATATTCCTGACAATTGCATTCCGAAAAGCACTTCATCAAGCCAAGTGATCATTGAGTCATATTGTTTCGTTGATGACATTCGAAATATACAACGGTCTTTTGTCACGAATGAAAAATACTGCGCACATGTGGCCCATTCGTAGTTTTCCGTGATTAATTATCATTTTTTCACATAGTGTAGTAACAATGAGAGTTGGTTGAATGCAAACTTGTTATTTCCGCAAACAATACTCTGCATTCGACTAATGGGTATGAAACCGGACTATGGTGTGTGGATTGAGGAGAAAGATAGAGCGGTATATTGCAAGTGAAATTACTGGGAATTATGTTTTTTTTTATTAGCTTGAATGACGAGACGAGCAGGTCGCTTGCCTGATGGTAAGCGCCACGCCTGCTCATAAATAGAAGCAACGCCACACAGAACTTTAAATTACAAAGCACTGGATGACACTGGATTGCGTTGGTCACCCCGAGACATAAGGTGTTAAGTCTCATAATGCCCAGTAATTTCACTGGATTTAATGTCCTTCAAACCGGAACACAACAGTGCTTACATACTGCTGCTTGGTAGAAATAGACAAAGCGGTGGTACCAACCCAGACGGCCTCTCGCATACGAGGGACCTACCACCTTGTAAAATTATATGTTATCTTTGCAATATTCTGTCACTTGAGCTGTGGAGATGCACCTGCATTACACTATGAGCTGAAATTGAACGCTGTCTACTGGTTGTTATTCACTAATCCACACTCATTAACCGACTTCAAAAATTGGAGAAGGTTCTCCATTCGTAGGAAACTTTTTTTTTAAGTATGTTCCCTGATTACTCGAAGACGTCTGGACCGATTTGAGGAAATCTATTTTTGTTTAAAAGAGTATACTTCCCAGGTGGTCCCATTGGCACCAAGTCAAGATCTGATGATGGGATCTTAGAAAAATTTAAGGCAACCCTCAGTTTTTATAGGGACGCATAATGTTTGTTACATATTTTCTAAAATTTGTAGCAGTTGTAATGCGTACGCGCTACGATTGAGGGCAACGCTGAGGTCTCGGGTTCGATCCCCGGGTCAGGTAAAGTGGTATTGGGTTTTTCTATTACGAAATGCTCAGTATCAACCCGGAGTCTGGAATTTGTGCCCGGTATGGCGATAGGCTCGCCCCTATCACATAAGGGACGGAAATACGCTCGGCGAAATGTGGGTGTACTGGTTACTTGGTTACTGGTACTTGGTTAGATAAATCTTTAAATATCATTGGCTCGTATAGACCATTACTTATGTTCCTTTGAGTTATTCAGATGAGCTGATGATGGAAGGTACAAGTCCTTGTTTAGAAATGGTTTCCACTATCAAAGACTTCAATATATATTACTAGATGGGCTATTTAGTAATTAAATAGGACATAACGCGGAGATTTCATTGATGACTGCCTCAGTGGCGCAGTTGTAATGCGTACGCTTCTCGGGTTCGATCTCCGGGTCTTGTAAAGTGATATTGGGTTTTTCTATTACGAAATGCTCAGTATCAGCCCGGAGTATGGAATTGTGGCAGAATATTGTAAATATCTAATATATAAGATTCTCGTGTCACAATGTTCGTTCCCATATTCCTCCGAAACGGCTGGACCGATTTGTATGAAATTTTGTGTGCATATCGGGTAGGTCTGAGAATCAGCCAACATCTATTTTTCATTCCCCTAAATGTTAAGGGTGGTCCACGCCTAAATTTTATTTTTTATTTTTTAGACAGAATTTTTTGATTTTATTTTTTTATGATACAACATTAATAAATACATACAACCGTAAATTTTCAACCCTCTACGATCAACCCCTATTTTTTAATAGCGATATTAGTATTTTTAAATAATAAAATATTTAAAAATAAATTGAATAACTTCCTGATAGATAAGGCGTATTATAATATTGAGGATTTCCTTCGTGAGAACATGGATAACTGATGTACTGCTCCATTGATTTAATAGGATTTAATATATTTTGTTAGTTTGACTTGGTTGACATACTTATTGATACTTTGAAATTAGCGCCTACCACTGATAAACACAATGTTATTTGAAATGTAATAAATAATTTTATTGTAGTAATATTAAGAATGATAATGATCTAGTGACTTTTTTAAATAATTTGTTTAATATGTGCCTAAATTTGTCTAATTATGCTTTAAATTCATATGATATGGCAATCCGGGCGCGAGTCCAGTTAATGTGACTTAGATTTAGTATTTAAATTTATTTTATATTTGTGGCGTGGCGCAGCGGGCGAGTAGCCGGCAGCGAAGCGAGAGGCCGTGGGTTCGATTCCCACACTGAGACAAATGTTTGTGTAAACCACAAATATTGGTCTCGGGTCTGGGTGTTGTGGGACCGCAAGTCCCTCGTAGTTCCTGATACCCACGACACAGGTTTACCTAGTGTGGGGTCAGGACTATGTGTGTCACTGTTGGGTGTATTTATTTATTTATTTTATTTATTTATGCTACAATGGCTAAACATAATTGCCCTGACTTTGTTATTAACATCCCATACCTGTGTGTGTATACTCATGTTTAAACAAATAAAAATATCTTATCTTATCTTGTCTTATCTTTGTCAAGCGCGTTTCTCACCGGGGGCGCCCACTAGGCTACTTTAATCCTGGAAATAGGCATTCACGCGGGCGGAGCCGCGGGCAACAGCTAGTAACATATAATATTGTCCCTCATATGCGAGAGGCCGTCTGGGCTGGTACCACTGCTTTATATATTTTTGCCGCTAAGCACTCTGTTGTGTTCCGGTTTGAAGGACATTGAAGCCAGTGAAATTACTGGGCAATATGAGACTTAACATCTTATGTTTCGACGTGACTAACGCAGTCCAATGCCATGCAGTGCTTTGTAATTTAAAGTTCTGTGTGGTGTCGCTTCTGTTTATGGACAGACATGGCGCTTACCATCAGGCGAGCGACCTGCCCGTTTCGTCACTCAAGCTAATAATAAAAAAAGAAGTTAATTAGACTGTTTTTTAAGTGGTAGAGCCACGCTGTGGACAGTTTTATCGACAGCATGAATGGGCCGTCTCGTCCGGGTCGTTACCACTATCTCACAGAAAACCGGCGTAAAGTAGCAACTTGCTGTTATGTTTCGTACAATGAGTGAGATATTCGGAGGCCCAAATCCTCTGCCCAATCCCTTATTTATACCTTTCCTTTAAGGTCAGCCACGCGTCCATGATTCTAGAATGGTTGGCGTTTATGGGCGGTGGAAATCATTACCATCAGGTGACCTACGTGCGCGTTTGGTTGCCTAAGCTATAAATCAGTTGCAGTATTCATTACAATGTTACATAAGCCGAATTGGTGAAACAAAGCGTATTTTACAGGTGATCTGCGAACTCATTTCCTGCGGGACACGAGACCTTTCCTATATCACGGAAAGATAGAATCACTGTGATAGCTATGGGTATTGGACACGTTCTGTACGACAAACCAATAAACCTAAAGACGCCACATATTAGGGTGTTTGTTATTACAGATGAATAACAATGGCTGCCTCGGTTGCGACATTGTAATGCGTACGCGGTACGGTGTTGTGCTGTTGTACTCCCCTAAGGGGTAGGCAGAGGTGTAACTAGTACATCCACATTTCGCCGAGCTTGTTTGCGTTCCATGATGTGATAGAGGGCGAGCCTATCGCCATACCGGGCACAGTCCTAGACTCCGGCTGATACTAAGCATTTCATGATAGCAAAACCCAATATCACTTTACCCGACCCATTATTTATAAAATAAATAATAAGTCTTGTATTATACGTGTCCTACTGCTGGGCACGGGCCTCTCCTACTAAATGAGAGGGGTTAGGCCTAAGTCCATCACGCTGGCCTAATGCGGGTTGGCAGACTGCACACCTTCGAAATGATGTTAACTTATAATTAAAATAAATACACAATAAACTTAGAAAAGTCAGAGGTGCATGCTCTTGGGGCTGGCTGGGACTCAGTCCAGTGGCGGATGGTCATCTCCTGGGCAGAGGGATGCTGGGTTGTAACAACGGATAGCCCATCATAACCGTTTCGCTCTCCCCCGCGGCGAACGGTAGTAATAAAACGATTTCCCCGTGAAAAAAATGTACCCTGCATTGCAGTGTCTTGTAAGTTTAATTGTCTATGACGCAGGTAATCTTTGAGATAACCGTATATTCTATTATTTACTTTTGGGGTTGGGGAATGTATTTTAATACTAGAAATACTGTTTCTGTATGGAGTTTTTTTTCAATTGTTTTTTTATTCGCTTGGATGATGAACGAGCAGGTCGCTCGCCTGATGGTAAGCGCCAGTCCTGCCCAAAAACAGAAGCAACACCACACAAAACTTTGAATTACAAAACACTGTATAGCATTGGACTGCGCTCGTCACCCCGAGACATAAGATGTTAAGTCTCATAATGTCCAGTAATTTCACTGGCTTCAGGATGAATCGCGAGGCTATTGAAATCAAAAACCACCCAAATTTTAATAGAGAAGATGGTTGGGAGCTTGCACAAGCCTGGGATCCAATTATACATTAAACGAACCCAAAACACCAACTGCCAGACCCCAAGACACCGTGAGCTCTTTCTGCGTAGATCGGACTAGTGTTAACTGTGTGTATGATAAAATGAAGGTAGGCAATGTAACAACTTTTCGAGTCGACCTATACTCAGTCTCTTTCGTGACCACGAAGGCTGAAAAGCTTTCGAAACGTCGGGCCTAAAATGAAATTAAAACACGATGAAATCCGTATAAACTAGTTTTATTTCAATTGCCTTTTTTCTTCTTTCATAACGTGTATAAAACACTACTATGTTTGTGTTGTATTCATAACGTATTTTAAGTTTGTTTACAATGTGTTCTCTTGTCTGTACATCCAACTAGAATTTGTATTCTGATCGTAGTTTATTGTAGATGGATAAAGCTGATCAGAATGTTTTCTTACAAATAAATGTAAACTCTTTCAATAGTAGATTTGCTGTAGGAGATTGTGTTTGGGCTTAGATGCATGGACTGCCGAGACGAAGGCTGTCAATACAATTCCAGAGCATGCACTGATATTTGAAGTTACGTGTAACTTTTTTTTAACAGCCCTGTATTATACATGTCCCACTGCTGGATACGGGCCTCGTCTTCTGAATGAGAGGGGCTAGGCCTTAAACCACAACGCTGGCAGATTTCACATACCTTCGATTTTTTTATGAAAAACTTCTCAGGTATGCAGGGTTCCTCACGATGTTTCCTTCACGGTTAACGCAAGCGATAATTATCAATACACACATCAGTTCCGAGGTGTGTGCTCTTAGGACTGGTTTCGAACCTGCGACTTTCCATTGAGCTATTGCTGCTCATTATTAATTAACCGACGAAAAAAACGGAGGAGGTCTTTTATGTATAACCACGCATAACTTTTCACAGAGCGATCCGGTTATTTCATTCGAAAGAGTATGGTCCTATTGAAATTCAAGAAGAAATTTCACCCTTAAGGAGATGAAATTCGTTAAGCATCGATTAACCGTTCCATTACATTGCAATAGCACCGATTCAAAATTGTTTAATTATAATAATAATAATACACCCAACAGTCACACACATAGTCCTGACCCCACACTAGGTAAACCTGTGTCGTGGGTATCAGGAACTACGAGGAACTTGCGGTCCCACAACACCCAGACCCGAGACCAATATTTGTGGTACACACAAACATTTGTCTCGGTGTGGGAATCGAACCCACGGCCTCTCGCTTCGCAGCCAACTACTCGCCCGCTACGCCACGGAGCTGTCAGTTAGCTTTTTAGTTTATTTTGAGTCGGTTTATTTCTGTTAAAAAGTTTTTATTTACCACTCGCTTTGACGGACTTAACGGTCCCACAACACCGACCCGAAACAAATATTTGTGGATCACACAAACTTGTCTCGGTGCGGGAATCGAACCCGAAAACTGTCTACAGCGCGGCTCTATGACTTAAAAGCTTATTTAATGTAACCAACTTTAAGGTTTTTATGTAAACTCTGGTCTGTCATATTGGCATAATCGAATAGGCTCATTCAACACATACACACATACGCACTCACGCCTGTAATCCCCGAAGAGGTAGGCAAAGGTGTAAGCAGTACATCCACATTTCGCCGAGATTATTTCCGTCCTATGATGTGATAGGGGTGAGTCTACCGCCATAGCGGCCACAATTCCAGACTCCGGGCTGATACTAAGTATTTTGTTATAGAAAAACCTAATATGATGTTTTATATTGCCCAGTTAGACAGACGAGCAGGCGGCCCGCCTGATGGTAAGTGGTTACCGCCGCCCATGGACCTCAGCAATGCCAGAGCATAGCCAGGCCGCTGACTACCGTAATTCATTGAATGTATTACAATACTGCTTACGCATTACAACTGCCTCGGTGGCGCAGTTGTAATGCGTAAGCGTTACGATTGAGGTCAACGCTGTGGTCTCGGGTTCAATCCCCGGGTCGGGTAAAGTGGTATTGGGTTTTTCTATTACGATATGCTCAGTATCAGCCCGGAGTCTGGAATTTGTTCCCGGTATGGCGATAGGCTCGCCCCCTATCACATAAGGGACGGAAATACGCTCGGCGAAATGTGGGTGTACTGGTTACACCTCTGCCTACCCCTTCGGGGATTACAGGCGTGATGCGTATGTATTAAAATAAATGTCAATTACCTGAATCCAAGCATGAAACAAAGAATCAAAGGCGCGTTGCCGACCCTAGAGGAAAGGGATTGGGAAGGGGAGTGGGATATGGGCCTCCGGATATCTCACTCACCGTATGAAACGCAACAAGCTGCTACTTTGCCTTGATGAGCCGGCCCATTTATACTGTAGACAAAAGTGTCTACCGTTTATACGTAACGTTCACTAGGTGGTAGGACCCTCGAATGCGAGAAGCCGTCTGGGTTGGTACCATCCTATATCTATTTCTGCCGCCACGCAGCAGTGTGTGAGCACTGTTGTGTTTCGGTTTGAAGGACATCGAAGCCAGTGAAATTACTGGGTATTATGAGACTAAACATCTTATGTCTCGGGGTGACGAGCGCTGTCCCATTCCATACAGTGCTTTGTAATTGAAAGTTATGTGTGCTGTTTATGGCCAAGCGTGGCGCATACCATCAGGCGAGCGACCTGCTCGTTCCGTCACTCAGCTAATAATAATTAAAACAATTGCGTTACTGAGGCAGGCTCAATAAAATAATAACAAATAATAACAATAACATTTAAATAATATGTAATACTAAATAGCCACGACCCACTGTAAAATGAAATTTTCAAACCAATATTTCATGCGATAGCTCCATTCAATATTACCACAACACATTAATTGGCAAATGGTCGCTTAATTAATGAAATCAAAAAACAATTTAATGGATGTTATTTATAATTACCATTACCTACTCATCTGTAATAACCTTATGCTCATAGCCTTCATGGTAAACAGTAAAACCTAGTATCAGTAACAGTAGGTTCGAATTTTCGCTCAATTTCATGGATTTTAATGTAGTAGTAGTAACCAACGTTGTTAACTTATCCGTATAATTAACTAGTTTTAAACCGCTTAATCTTCTTAAATATCATAAATTGTAGATAACAACTTTCACTCGCATTTCAAATTATTTTTATTATATAATCTGTGAAGAATGTGGTAGGTTGTACATTTATATTTCATAACTATTGAATTCACCTATGTTAATTATACACAATGTATAACTGTTTGTTCTTCCTAAATAAATAAATAAATAAATAAATAATCAGTGTTCTTTGATCATGAGATGCTCCGTGGCGCAGTGAGCGTGTAGCCGACTGTGGAGTAGCAGAGCAGGAGACAAATGGTTCGATTCCCGCAAAGAGACAAAATGTTTGTGGGATTCACATAAACTTGTTTCGGTGTGTTTTTTCCCCAGAGGGGTTGAAGTCAGGCAGGCGGCTGGTCGCAAAAACTATAAGCCAATTCATTCTGTTACATGAGTTAAAAGCATGTTGCGCCGATCCCACTACGAGTGGGATAGGGGCAGGTAGAAGAAGGGTATTCCTTGATCATCGCCTCATTGGTCTAGCGTACTTAGGTTGCGATACCGATAAGCTCCGGGGTTCAAATCCCAGGTCGGACAATCATGACACGTATAGTACGACGACATAAATTATTAGGTTCGGCATTAATCGGTTTTCTATTTTTATAGCTGAGGCCGGCAAACGAACAAGCGCGTCACCTGATGGTAAGTGATCTCCATCGCCTATGTACGCCCACAACACAAGAAAAATTAAGAGCACGTTGCCGGCCTTTAAGGAAATGGGAAATTAAGAGATTGGGAAGGAGATTTGGGCCTCCGGATATCTTACTCACCGTACGAAACGCAGCAGCAAGCCGTTACTTTACGTCGGTTTTCTGTGAGAGTGGTAACGACCCGGTCGAGCCGGCCCATTTGTGCTGTAGCCAAAACTATCTACAGCGTGGCTCTACTACTATTCATTATTGGTGAGTATCTGAAGGTCAGTTCTGGTAATTTTAAATGTTCAAAATATCATTCCGATCTAGTCTCAGCGTCAAGAAAGTTGCAAATGGCATTCTCTTAAACCAATAATCAACGTCAAATGTGAACATAGATCGTAATGAGATTGAATGTAGAATAAAAGTTGACTGAAGCCAAAACGGTATAATGCTACTGTTAATGCTAGGTGCATTTGACGTTGATTATTGGTTTAAGAGAATGCCATTTGCAACTTTCTTGACGCTGAAACTAGATCGGAATGATATTTTGAACATTTAAAATTACGAGAATTGGCCTTCTGATCAAAATGTAAAGTTGCTTCAAGGCTGACTAATGCGGATCTCTCGCATTTCTTCGCTTCCTTGATATCTGTTTTCAAGTAGTTTTATCACGCAACAATCTTATTAATTTTTTCAAAGAATCGATCAAAAACCTTGCATCAAGGTTGGTATGTGCATGTAAATGTAAATCTAAACTGCAATTGGTTTCATGGTTTCATTATAATTATACCATAACACTATTATATTTGACCTTGTGAATGTAATTTTTACGTTAGTCAATATTACGGTATATATACAACGTGTTACAGAAAGGTGTGGTCATATTTTAGGGTCATTACATACACCTTACAATTCGTACTTATGTACCGGATCTTTTCAATACCAAGACATCCAAAAATTTCACGGTAATTTTAATTACTCTTTATTAAGATCGATAAGATTGATGAAATCACTATTAATTATTATGAACGACACTCACTTTTTAATAAACTTAATCAAGATGTACGCAATTTTACGGACATACGTACATAACTTGTAAATTAAACATAAATTAGCACCTGAAAGAAACTGTGTGCTGAAGACGATATAGGTACCATCCTCTAGAAGCATTTTAAAGACTTCATTCTCGGGTCTTCCATCTATGAATTTGGCTTAACACAGTCGACGAGCCTCTTAAAAGCTGTTATCAGTTGCACCGACACAAAATACCTATACATAATACTTGTTTTTAGTCATAACAACATATTTTTGATCGTAATCACACTTCATAAAATTAGAAATTGCCGAATTGACTGCGTCAAATAAATATTGACATTTGACAACTGTTTAATGTTTTTTAATTATAAAAGAAATAAATGAAAGGAGGTCTGAAGTATCACTATTTATCAATTAGTGTTGTCCAAAGTCGAAACTTACTCATTCGATAAAAAAGAAAATTCTATAATTATGTCCTATCAATGCAATTGGATTTGTTACTATGGAGTATAAAATACTTTTACTTTACACTATATATTGCTTAAATTTGCCCCTTTCTATAACACGTTGTATATTTTTCGACTGCCTCGGTGGCGCAATTGTAATACATACGCGTTACGATTGAGTCCAACGCTGAGGTCTCGGGTTCGATCCCCGGGTCGGGTAAAGTGGTATTGGGTTTTTCTATTACGAAATGCTCAGTATCAGCCCGGAGTCTGGAATTTGATAGGCTCGCCCCCTATCACTTAAGGGACTGAGATACGCTCGGCGAAATGTGGGTGTACTAGTTATACCTCTGCCTACCCCCTCGGGGATTACAGGCGAGAGTGCGTATGTATGTATGTATATTTTTTTATAAGTTTTAATGACAAAACGAGCAGGTCGCTCGCCTGACGGTAAGCGTCACGCCTGCCCATAAACAGAAGCAACACCACACAGAACTTTTATATTACAAAGCACTGCATGGCATTGGATTGCGCTCGTCACCCCGAGACATAAGATGAATTTCACTAGCTTCAATGTTCTTCAAATCGGAACACAGCAGTGCTTACATGCTGCTGCTTGGCGGCAGAAATATACAAAGCGGTGGTACCAACCCAGGCGGCCTCTATCATACGAGTCCCAATCTTGGCCACCATTGCGCAATTGCCTTATGCCATCTTTCATTCTCTCTTCAAAACTATGTTTTAACTGAACAAATTAATCCATGGAATAAATAGTACCTATGCTAACTTATATAAATACACCCAACAGTCTCACACATAGTCCTGACCCCACACTAGGTAAACCTGTATCGCGGGTATCAGGAACTACGAGGCACTTGCGGTCCCACAACACCCAGACCCGAGACAAATATTTGTGAATCAGACAAACATTTGTCTAGGTGCGGGAATCGAACCCACAACCTCACGCTTCGCAACCGGCTACTCGCCCGCTGCACCACGGACGCTGTCTTGCGAAAAGTTAAAAATATATTTTTAAATTGGACGAAAGTAACCAGCTAAAGCCAAATTAACCAGTAATTATGTCCTTAAATTACATGGCCATATGTCAGCATACCTACGAATGTAAAGACATCAATATTGGAGCCACGTGTGGGCGATGTAAAAACAATTACCTACGCAGGCGATGGCGTCCTGACTGATGCAGATTTAATGTGCCTATATTAAAAACCAGACGCATCGTCTGTGTGCTGATAATATGCCATTCCACATTATTCTTATGGTTTGAGATTAAGGTATATGATGCTGTGTGGAAGACAAGGCATATTTTTGTCATGGGTTCCAAAAATAATATCTGTCTATTCTAAAAAAAAGTAACTGGCGCCGCCGCTGCTGCCGCCGCTGCCAAAAGCTTGTCACGCTATCTCCTCCGAAACCGCTGGGGGTATGGAGTCGAGACCGATACCAATCGATGCAGAATAATGTGGGGAAGAAAGTAAGATATGTCTCATATTCGTCGGATTTTAAGTTTTTTTTTTAATTTTATGTTTTGTGGAAAAACATGGGCAACGCCCCTAGTAACATTTAACAAAATTTAGAAACCGACTTCAATGTACAGCAATAGCATGTAAATTCCAATACAATAATACAATCGTGACGAGTGTACTGTTGTCCGTTGAAGAGTTTTATTTTTTTTCTCCGTACTCCGTCATCAGATCTTAACCAAATTTATATGAGACCACACTGCAGCAAAACTCTATCCATCGTTTTTTTTTCTAAAAATCGGTCCACAATTGGCGGAGAAATCGATGTACATACATAAAAAACGCGCCGAATTGAGAACCTCCTCCTTTTTTGAAGTCGTTTAAAAAAGCATGGGTCTTAGAATACGACAACCTCCGTGGTGCTGTCGGCCTGTAACCTGTTGTGAAGCGAGAGGCCGTGGATTCGATTCCGGCACCGAGACAAAATGTTTATGGATCCACAAATATTTGTTCCGGGTCTGGGTGTTTTCTCCACCAGGGATTTACATTAGGCAGGCGGCTAGTCGTAAAAACTACAAGCCAAATCTTTCTGTAATATGTTTCAAAAAGTATGTTGAGCTGACCCCACTACGAGTGGGATAAAGGCAGGTGGAAGAAGATTGGTCTAAGTATTCCATCCTCTATTTGCTTTAAAGTGTTCTATTTGTTTAGTAAATACTAAGCACTGCATGACAGGCGCTCGATAAGACACATAAAAAAACATGTACAAATTAAAACAACTACATATAAAAATAACTATTGTATTCTCTTTGGAGTCGGTGCCTGGGTGCCTGTCTCGCTACTGGTCAAATCAAATTGCACCGACTCCAAAGAGAATAGAAAAGATAGAATTTGTTATTTTTGATTAATCAGTGTTTTTATTTTGAAGTCGGTTTCTAAGTTTTGTTAACCGTTATTTTATTCGATATTAAAAATTGTTTTACATGTGTAGTACAATTTAAGTGAAAGAAACAGCAAAATCGGTTCATAATTAATGTGGAAGTTTTAGTCTTTTAGATGTTTTAAGTTCTTTCATCCCCGATATCACTTCCTTCATTATGGATTTTTTTGTTAGCTTGAGTGACGAAACGAGCAGATCGCTCGCCTGATGGTAAGCGCCACACCCGCCCATAAACAGAAGCAACACCACACAGAACTTTAAATTAAAAAGCACTGTATGGCATTGGACTGCGCTCGTCACCCCGAGACATAAGATTTTAAGTATCATAACGTCCAGTAATTTCACTGGCTTGAATGTCCTTCAAACCGGAATACAGCAGTGCTTACACTATGCTGCTTGGCGGCAGAATTAATGTGTACGGTGGTCGCTACCCAATCGAGTACACGTATGCATCAGGTATATATACCACCTATAAATTCACCAGAAAAGTACAGCTATCATACTGATATTATAAATGTGAATGTAAGTTTGTTTGTAACGCTTTCACGCGAAAACTACTTAACCGATCATCATGAAACTTTGTACACATATTCTGGGAGGTATAAGAAATAACATATGATACCTTTTATGAAAAAAACATCTATTTGTTTGTTACGCTTTCACGCCTAAATCACTGAACCGAATTTGATGAATTTTAATGTAGAGATAGATGGGACCTTGGAGACGGTTATAGGCTACGTTTTATTTCGTAAAGTCTATTCATGCGGGTGGAGCCGCGGACAAAAGCTAGTTATTCAATAAATTTACAAACAATGCAACTGTAAAACATTTAGCGAACGAGTTGATTTCACACGACCCACATAGTGTGGAAACTGCACACAAAGAGATAAAAACCGATCTGTGGGAAAATTATGGGTATATTGTGTTGTTATTGTTCTGGGAATGTTATATTATAGAGTTTTATTATTTCAATAGCTTTAACTGCGAATTTATCTGTCTATGTTGATGTATATTTTTAACCGACTCAAAAAACCAAAGAGGTTCTCTATGAATATGTACATATATTTTTCATATTCGGGTTCACGCATAACCCCATAAAATGTGGACCAATTCGGATGATGTTTTTATTCGATAGGGTTTACGTCTTTTTTTATATATCACTAGCTGTCCCGCGCGGTTTCACCCGCAACTACAGCGGCGCCACCTACCGGGTCCAATTGTGAATCTTAGCCATCCAGGGCGCCACCTAAACGCATCCAAAAAAATCATTCAAATCGGTCCAGCTGTTTAGGAGTTCAGTCCCATACACACGTACAGTAGAATTATATATATAAAGATAGGCCGGTAAACAAGCGAGTGGGTCACCTGATGGTAAGTGATCTCCGACGCCCATGTACGCCACAATACCAAAAAGGTCACGGGCGAGTTGCCGACCTTAAAGGAAAGGGACAATTAAGGGATTGGGAAGGGGAGGGGGATTTGGGCCTCCGGATATCTCACTCACCGTACGAAACGCAGCAGCAAGCTGCTACTTTACGCCGGTTTTCTGTGAGACAGTGGTAACGACCCGGACGAGCCGGCCCATTCATGCTGTAGACAAAACTGTCTACAGCATGGCTCTACCATTTAAGTGATGGCCTCATATATTTAAGTTCTGCTCCTAAGGGTGTAAATCGGAGGTAAAAAATTTAAACTTGATAATTATTCGGTTACGATGATTCTTACACAAAAAAATGTACAATTATAACTTTAAAAAAATAAAAACTCAAAAATCTTGGAAGCGAATACTAAACAATTTTGAATAGGTGGTATTAATCATTGAAATAAATTACAGTACCACCGACTCAAAATTGTTTAGTTTTTTAAGGCGGTTTTTGTTTTTTGTTAAAAGTTTTATATATTATTTTTTTATTACTTACAAATAATTTGATTCGAAATATGGACGTTACCACTATCTCACAGGAAATTGACAAGAAGTAACAATTTACTGCAGCGTTTCGTATGGTGAGTGAGATACCCGGAGCCCTAAATCCCCTCTCATCCCAATCCCTTTATTATCAAGTGGTCAACTCGACAATGATTCTTCTTAATTTTTATTGTGGGTATTCACAGACGGTGGAGATCACTTACCATCAGGTGACCCACTTGCTTGTTTACCTTTATTCTAAAGTAAATATGTAATAATGTGACTGCCTCGGTGGCGCAGTTGTAATGCGTACGCGTTACGATTGAGGTCAACGCTGAGGTCTCGGGTTCGATCCCCGGGTCGGGTAAAGTGGTATTGGGTTTTTCTATTACGAAATGCTCAGTATCAGCCCGGAGTCTGGAATTTGTGCCCGGTATGGCGATAGGCTCGCCCCCTATCACATTTTTAAGGGACGGAAATACACTCGGCGAAATGTGGGTGTACTGGTTACACCTCTGCCTACCCCTTCGGGGATTACAGGCGTGAGTGCGTATGTATGTAAATATGTAATATTATAAATGCGAAAGTGAGTTTGTTGGAATGTTCTTTCATGCAGCCACTGGTTGATTATATTTATTGCGTTTATTAAGTTTATAGCCCGGGAATAAGGTTTAAGGGCATAAGCTTTTTTTTTTTATTAGCTTAAGTGTCGACACGAGAAGATCGCTCGCCTTATGGTAAGCCCCACGTCTGCTCATAAACACCACACAGAACTTTGAACTACAAAGCACTGCACGGAATTATTATAATAATAATAAATACACCCAACAGTCACACACATAGTCCTGACCCCACACTAGGTAAACCTGTATCGCGGGTATCAGGAACTACGAGGGAATTGCGGTCCCACAACACCCAGACCCGAGACCAATATTTGTGGTTCACACAAACATTTGTCCCGGTGTGGGAATCGAACCCACGGCCTCTCGCTGCGCAGCCGTCTACTCGCCCGCTGCGCCACGGAATTGTACTGCGCTCGTCACCCTGAGACATATGACACATGAACACAGTGCTTAAACACTGCTGTTTGGTGGCAGAAATAGACAAAGCGGTGGTACCAATCCAGACGCCCTTGCGCATACGAGGGACCTACCAACTAGTGAAAGCTAATTTTATACCAGAACTATCACCGGAAAACACGGGCGAACCCGCGAGTAAAACCTAGCCCTTTATAATAGAAACCACTTTTTTATAACATTATTTTACTCTTTGACATTCTGAATCCGGTGAAACCTGGCATTTGAAACGATTACAAAGAAGCTTGTATGGAATAGTACCGGCATCGGCCCGTGAAATCCGAAGTGCAGTAATTAAGCCGATTCGCTCTTCATAGCGCACTACGATTGCGGTAAAAGTGGGAATGACAGAGAGAGTATAAAGTATAGGAGATAGCGTGGAGTAACAGCTTTGTTGGTACCTTTAAACATTGCCATACATACATACGCACTCACGTCTGTAATCCCCGAAGGTGTAAAACCAGTACACCCACATTTCGCCGAGCGTATCTTCGTCTCATGATGTGATAGGGGGCGACCCTATCTCCATACTGGGCACAAATTCCAGACTCCGGGCTGATAATGAACTTTTCGGAATAGAAAAACCCAATATCGTTTTTACTTGACCCGCGGATCGAACCCGAGACCTCAGCGTCGGCCTCAATCGTACCGCGTACGCATTATAACTGCGCCACAGAGGCAGTTTAACATTGCCAATACAGGTAAAATCTATACCAAAAATGATAATATCGGTTTATTGGTAGGTATCCGCATGACTGTCCACGCGACCTAGCTGTACCATCAGGTAGACCGCGTGGCGTCGTCTGCCTATCCAGGTAATAAACATTGTTACTGACAATTTTATCCCTTTTCCTACTGTGAAATAATATTACTACTCGTGTAAGTTTTCAGATTTATCTTAAGGATAAATCTGAAAACTTAGGGTCCTCACGATACAGGCTTTGCCTAGTGTGAGGACCACAAGCAATCTATTCACGTCTTCTAATTATTGTTAAGTTCCCATTTTCGTGGAATAATCGTAGTTTTAAATGACGTATGTAATTTTTCAGTAAATAAATATTATTATTATTATGCCATAATCTCGGGACTACAGAGTCCCGGACTTTTGGATGGCGTGCGTGGGGCCGAAGCCAACACGTAGAGGCCCGTTAGACAATTTTAATTTAATAAGGTGATGTGACACCGCCCGACGGCTATCGTTGTATACACTATAGAAGTGTATCCAAGGACAGCCCCCAGTTGATGTAGGACTATTGTAGGTATGGGCAAAAATTAATTTTTATTGAGATGAGGTGTTGGTGAATTAGATAACCGGGTCTATGGGAAAGACTATGGCACCTGCCTGACCTATGTTAAAAACATGGATAAAATAGGCAGGTGGTGACTCGCCAACGCATGTAGATGGGCTCCCCAAAATAGTCACTAGAAAAAGCGACAAGGGAGCAACACCCATATGAGTGGCTAAAAGGTCGAGAGGTGTCACTGGGCTTTAAACAACGATCATTTGCTCCCTTAGGGTCCCATCACGTTGCCCACTCACCACTTACGTTTCACATCCACCTTTCGAGCATGAAGCTCTTGCAACTCCACTCTGACCGGCCGGTGAAGGCAAGCCAGAGGTGGGGGACCTGTTCCTCATCAGTGTTCACTCCAGCCGGCCAGTGAAGGCGAGCCAGAGATGAAGAACAGAAGCCTCCCCCGGGAGCACTCGGGTACGTAGGGTCGCTACTCCCCAACAGCTCGCCACAAGCTGCCCTAAGGGCTTATTATTATTATTATTAATCAATCAATCATTTATTTACTTGTGATACATAGGTGGTAACATTGTTGAAGTAGTATATAAATTAATTAGTGCTCTATGATCAGCCTCATATTGGCATACAAGTATAAAAAAGTTATTTAAAAAGTAAATGAAGTAGATATTAAATTAGAGGACCAAGAATTCATAATAGTAGTTCATAATTAATTAGGTATATCTAAATTACAAATTAAATTAAATAAATATACATTAATAAATTTAAATTAAATTTGTGTCAGAATAAAATTTGAGTAATTATTTAATGCGAGAATATAAAGTAAATAATTAAGATAATAATGTCAAACACGTTAATTAAAGTCATCTCTTATATAATCCAGTATACTGTAATAACATTTCTTGTTAAGTAATTTTAACAGTTCCTTTTTTAAATTCATCCAGACTCAGATTTTTTAACAGTTGAGGATTTAATAAGGCATATATTGTTCGGGTGGCACATAAAAAAACGAGGGACATCGATAGGTACAATTTAATACATATAGATGCTGGGTACGTTATAATATAGTGTTGCATTGGGTCGGACGCGGGACATAGCTTGAGCGTCGCGTCGTGTTGCTGTGGGTCGACTCATCACGGCGCGTGCGGCGCGGTTGCGGGGAACCGGTGAGGGACTATGGTTAGGAAGCTGCAGTGACTCCATGTGAAAAATAAATTTACCGTGTTACCAGGGTAAAAATACCGTGTTTTAATAAAACTAGTTTATACTGCCTCGGTGGCGCAGTTGTAATGCGTTCGCGTTACGATTGAGGTCAACGCTGAGGTCTCGGGTTCGATCCCCGGGTCGGGTAAAGTGGTATTGGGTTTTTCTATTACGATATGCTCAGTATCAGCCCGGAGTCTAGAATTTGTGCCCGGTATGGCGATAGGCTCGCCCCCTATCACATATATATCTCAGTCTGTTGTCGTCCACTGTTGGACGTAAGCCTCCCCAAGTGAGCGCCAACCATCCCGGTCTTGAGCAGCCCGCATAAGGGACGGAAATACGCTCGGCGAAATGTGGGTGTACTGGTTACACCTCTTCCCACCCCATCGGGGATTACAGGCGATATATGTAGTTATACAGGCGATATAGGGATATATGTAGTTTATACGGATTTTATCGCGGTTTAATTTTTATTTTAGTCCCGACGATCCCGACGATGCGACCACTCTGGCCATCCGAGAGATGGAGGAAGTTATCACCCAAGCACACTCGACAAGACCGTCATTCCGTCCTCGGCGAAGAGGACCTCGCCGCGCTCCCCGAAGCACCCCCGACCCTTCGACCGGCCCGCGTGACGATGAAGATCAAATTAGATTATAAGTAGATTATAAATCCCCCTAAACCACCAATCGCAAATGTCTTTGCCCTCCTCCAGTGGCCGTCCTGAGCCGAGGTCCGTATCCCCCATTAGGGGGGATGCCCTCAGCGAAGGTCACTTAAATTTTAGGGCTGGAGTGCCTACAAGCATTCGCCCGAAAGTCCGGTGTCGCTGACTAAAGCCGACTCACGGTCAGGCTATCAGCAAGCGTCCATCCACAAAAAAAATAAAAAATAAAAGGGACTTTCACTGGCAGATAGCTGATGTAATAAGGCGTAATTTAGGCTACTTAGGTACTTTTTATCCCGGAAAATGACAATTACGCGGGCTGAGCCGCGGGCAACAGCTAGTAAATAAATAAATTTACTTGAGCGTGTTACAGGAATATGTCAATCCCAATTCCCCGCTACCTCTTTCAGCTTATCCTCCAAAGTGTGTCGCGTCGTCCTAGTTCACTTACTCGATTCGAGTCGGTTGTGTAATCGATGCACTCTCGATTGCGTTTTGTTCCGTCGTCGCGTTTGTTAACGATATTTTTCATTAATTATTACCCTACGTTTAGAAGAAATGGGTCAGGATTTCTTATAGTGGTTTTATAATGAATACCTAGAATTCTAATTTGAGATGAGACTTTTATAGACTGGCTCGGTGGCGCAGTTGTAATGCGTACGCGTTACGATTGAGGCCAACACTGAGGTCTAGGGTTCGATCCCCGGGTCGGGTGAAGTGGTATTGGGTTTTTCTATTACGAAATACTCAGTATCATCCCGGAGTCTGGAATTTGTGCCCGGTATGGCGATAGGCTCGCCCCCTATCACATAAGGGACGGAGATACGCTCGGCCATAGATACATAATACAGGCGAAATGTGGGTGTCTAACCCTTCGGGGATAACAGGCATGAGAGCGTATGTATGTATACACACACCCACAAACACCCCTCTTTTTTAACATACAAACAAATTACTTGACTGAGGTACTAGGGTACCATATTTCACGAGCAAATGTATCGTGGAACTAAGAGGGAAGTCGCTCAAGGAAAAACGTTAACGAAGTTACATTGTGTAATATAATTCGAGATCCATTCTTTCGGCTACCGATATGATGTTTGATATCAATGTATCGCATTACGAATGATTCCATTCGAATTTCTTTAATTTGATTGTTGTAGTCAATATTTACAATCTGATCAAAGCTGTTTTCTATTCAGAACTGACAGTGGGCAAACGAAAGCATGGTGGTCAATATCTTTTTTACAACTTGAGTGACGAAACGAGCAGGTCGCTCGCCTGATGGTAAGCGCCACGCCTGCCCATAATCAGAAGCAACGTCACACAGAACTTTGAATTCCAAAGCACTGCATGGCATTGGACTGCGCTCGTCACCCTGAGACATAGATGTTAAGTCTCATAATGCCTAGTAATTTCACTGGCTTCAATGTCTTTTGTCAGTGCTTTCACACTATTGCTTGGCGGCAGAAATAACGTCCGTAAATACGTTACAAGGAGGTCTTGAATAGGCACCATAACACTAGCTGCGTTGAACCTTCATGTTGCGAGGTGCTTGCTTCAAATAAGTCAAGTTGGCGTTCTAACCCATCTATGACAAAATTAAAAGCTTCGAAGAATATCGGCTCGATGTATGCTTTTTGACACATGTTGCTGAAAGACTTGGCTTGTAGTTTGTACGAGCGGCCGGATGCCTAATTTTTCGAATCGAAAACTTAAACACAAATTGTCATTACCTGACTTGGTATTTGAACCCAGGACCTTGCGGTTTTCGCAGCCTAAATACGCTACTTTTAAAAACTCTATCCTGCCAATACCAATCATCACGCCTAACATCAATCCATCCAGAATATCCAATCCGGGTAAATAGAGCTAAAAATACTACTGCTGCAAAGTTTCTAAATTCCAAAAGCCAATGTAATATCACGATCCGTATTGCCATCGTGGTGGATTCTATTAAATTCAGCTCAGAGTGTATGCTAGGAACAAAACAGCATGCAAATGTTAAAAATTCAATTGAACTCTTATGTAAGCGCGTATAATTTTCAATTTTCCGTTACAATATCCAGCGCTTCAAGTGGTAGTTATGCTCTAACCGTTTTCTATAGTTGTAAAAGAGTATTGTAGTTCTTTAGCAATATCGATAAATAACACTAACTGTCCTGTGCGGTTGTAATTATTATAAAAAAACCTTTATTTAAATAAAGAATGATAGAAAAACATTTACCAGGGGTTCTCAAATTAGGCGGAGCCTGTGTCTTGAGAAACCAATGAAAATAATGAAATCATTTGTTAGCGTGAGTCAAGTCAATGAGCGTATGTGTGTGTTTTATGGGAGAGTGTGGGTAGAAAACACTCACTCAAAAATGTTTATTTTATATTTAGCTTTTTAGTTTTTTTGAGTCTGCTTTATTTTGTTAAAAAGTTTTTATTTCGCTATTATTATTATAAATTCAGATATAATTTCGACCACCGAGAGACCCTTGCATGTGAGTTATGACGGCCTGAAGTTACTGGACTCACTGAAAAGAGCCATTATGGTATTTCACCATCTTCTTACCTACCTGCCTCGGTGGCGCAGTTGTAATGCGTACGCGTTACAATTGAGGCTAACTCTGAGGTCTCGGGTTCGATCCCCAGGTCGGGTAAAGTGGTATTGGGTTTTTCTATTTCGAAATTCTCAGTATCAGCCCGGAGTCTGGAATTTGTGCCCGGTATGGCGATAGGCTCGCCCCCTATCACATCGTGGGACGGAGATACGCTCGGCGAAATGTGCGTGTACTAGTTACACCTCTGCCTACCCCTTCGGGGATTACAGGCGTGAGTGCGTATGTATGTACCATCTTCTTATTAATCCGTGAAGAGAAAACTTTGAATCCCATTTTAAGCATATTGAGCGCACGGAGGACTGTGAGAATTGGCATAGTTAAAGTTTATTTAGAGGAGGCGTGCAGAATGATATTTTTATATAACTAGCTGTTCCACGCGAATTCACCCGCGTGCATATTACTGCTCCGCTCCCGTGTTTCATACAAAGTTTAACCCTTTTACCCCCTTAAAATGTAAATTTCCAAACATGCTTTCTTAGCCAAGCACTTACATTACACAAACTATAATCTGACACACGTTAAAACTAGCCCGTTCTAAATAGTGTCTACTGCAATTTTAACGAATTTGGCAAAAAGTGTTCTGATTCTATTTTCATCAATGCAAAACGTTTTTGCATTGCTATTTCCACAAAATTCGTTTACCAGTCCAGATGAAAAGAAAACCAACTTTTGAAGTGGAGTTAAAATGATTCGTCGAAAAATGCAACAGTCTACCTTTAACTTACATTATATTTGGATTTCGTAGTATTTAGCAACAATAGTTCTGTCTCGGTGGCGCAGTTGTAACGCGTATACGATGACGGTGTACTGGTTACGCCTCTGCCTACCCTTTCGGGGATTACAAGGGCGTGCGGATGAGTGCGTAAGTATATAAATTGCAATGTAATTTGCCGGGATAAAAGTTGTTGATTTTTAAACGACTTCAAAAAAGTAGGAGGTTCTCAATTCGATGTGTTTTTTTTATAAAAAAAGTTTTATGTATCTAAATCGATTTCTCCGCCAATTATGGACCGAACTTATTTAAAAAAATATTCGATAGAGTTTTGCTGCGATGTGGTCCCATATAAATTTGGTTAAGAACTGATGACGGTGATCACCGCCGTCCACGTGCGCCCACAATACCAAAAGACTCATGGGCGTGTTGCCGACCTTAAAGGAAAGAGATAATTAAGAGATTAGGAAGGGGAGAGGATTTAGGCCTCCGGATATCTCACACACCGTACGAAACGCAATAAAACAGAAATAGCAGAGAGAAATGTATAAAATACAAAACCTCTTAATACAATAAAGAAATCCTTAAATGCATTATACGCAACAGAAATTCAACATTATCACCCGTTTCTGGCTTAAACTTAGCCAGAAACGGTGTTACCAAGATCTTTTCTAATACCTGCACTATGCAGACGATTTGGACCCCTAATTGTATAAATAGAAGTATCATTTTCGATTGGATTTCTACACCGAATTTGTAAGGAACTGCGCCGAGTTCATTCGAGGGCTATAACTTACCGGGTGCAGGATACGTGGTGTTAGAGTTAAGAATGTTTAGACTTGGTGTTTATTATGAAATCTATACAATATGTTACAAAATCCCTGTTGGGCGTTTTAACTGTGATATCAGAATTGATATCCAAACGTAATGAAATAACTCGCATACGAAAATGACTATAAAAATAATCATATTTATTTTTTATACTTTAATTATTTTATTGTTTGTAAAACGGTTTCGTCAATACGTCACATCAGTCAGTTGTTCATCACTTAGATAAAAAATTTTTTTTTTAAATAATAGGTATATTCATTTTTCTAAGCTACCTGTGTAAGGATATGGCAAGGATAATATATATTTTTATTTTTTTAATTTAACTTTTATTTTTAAGCTGTCCATATGTCTATCTTCACGACCTAGAAAAGGGCCAAAAGTATTTCTTTACATACGGTATATTAATACGTGAAGATAAAACTTTGTAGCACTTTTTAAGTTTAAGCAATATGCGCACACGGAAGAGTGTGAGATTTGAAATAGTTAACCTTTATATGGAGAAGAGGTTTATGTATATAATATCAGAGGGGCTAGCACGGAAACTTGCGAAAAGTTATTCGAGCTGTCATCGACAACAATTTCTATGAGATTTTAGTACAGCGCCTCTATCGTACGTAAAAGAAACTAATATATATGGAATATAGACCAATGATATTTAAGGAATTATCTATCGAGCCCTCGATACCTTTACATTACGATTTCGATAGTTTTCCGTGCTAGCCCCTCTGAAACAAATTCATTAAAATATACTGTGATGTTTATATTAATGATTGATACCACTCAAAATTGTTTAGCTTTATTTTCAAACCTTTTTTATGTTAAAGATTTTATTCTACTATTTTTAACCAATTTAATTAGTGAAAGAATCATCAAAATTGGTTCATAAATTTTTAAGTTTTAGTTTTATACCACCAATTTCACCCCCTTAGGGTTGGAGATGTTTCTTCTTTGAATGGAACCACTACCGCAGTTAAAGGGATAAAAAGAATCATCCAAATCGGTTCACATTTAGCGGAGTTATGCGTGAACATACATCAAAATATATGTATACTAGCTTTTGTTTGTGGCTCTGCCTGCGTGAACAGCCTTTTCTGGAATAAAAAGTAGCCTATGTCCTAATCCCGGTCATGGTCTACTTGTGTGCCAAATTTCATCCAAAACCGTTCAGCAGTTAAGACATGATTGACTAACAAACATCCAAATTCATAAACATCCAACCTTTCAAATTTATAATAGTAGTAGGAAGTAGGATTTACAGACGAATTGAGAATCCCTTTGTTTTTGTGTCGGTTAAAAAGTCCCCCAAGCAATTGCAATTATTGAAATACTAAAATTAATATCCAATTCTATATCGCAAACTCAGAGTCGGAGTTAACTCGAGAAAGAAGCGACAAGGCGCCCCTTTCTAAATAACGAAACTTGGTTGAACTCATTCGCGCGCCGATTTATTGTGTTTCGCATCGAGCGAAACTTCCACTTTGCAAATCCAATTTTCATATTGAATTTCCCCAGTCTTATAATTATTTAATTCTGTGAACTTTAACTACTCCAGTTTGAAAGGTCGTGTCTGTTTTTGTTGGAAAGGAAATAAATATTGTTTACGGCTTTTAAAGTTATTTTGCTGTTTTTGATACCGGCTTAAATATCAGGTTATTATTTGGAAGAAAACCCACAAATCAGCAAGTGGGTCACCTATAGGTAAGTGATCACCACCAACCATGAAAACCCACAATACCATTTTTTTTCCTATTTATTTAAGGGACTTTTATCTTAGCGTATGCCAGTCCACAATATCAATATTATAAGTAAGTCCCTCGTATGCGAGAGGCCGTCTGGGTTGGTACCAGTGCTTTGGCTATTTCTGCTGGCAAGCAACAGTGGGTAAGCATTGTTATGTTTCAGTTTAAAGGATATTAAAGCTAATGAAATTCCTAGGCATTATGGGACTTAACAATTTATGCCTCGGAGTGACGCAGTCCATTGCCATGCAGTAATATGTAATTTAAAGTCATGTGTGTTGTTTCTGTTTATAGGCAGGCGCGGCGCTTACCATCAGACGACTGGCGTTGGATACACAATATTTACCACTCAATGTTTATTAATATGTAATCTCTCTATTCTAAAAAAAAGTAACTGCCGCCGCCGCTGCCAAAAGCTTGTCACGCTATCTCCTCCGAAACCGCGGGGGGTATGGGGTCGAGACCGATACCAATCGATGCAGAATAATGTGGGGAAGAAAGTAACATATGTCTCATATTCGTCGGAATTTAAGTTTTTTTTTATTTTATGTTTTGTGCAAAGACATGGGCAACGCCCCTAGTTTGTTATAAAAAATTAAGTTGTGTTTTAATTATTTTTTATTATTTTAGTTTATTAATGAATATCCGTTAAATTACTTGTGTTAGTGATTTCTTATGTTTACGCGAATATTACACATTGAAATAAAACTAGTTTATACGGATTTTATCGCGGTTTAATTTTTATTTTAGTCCCGACGTTTCGAAAGCTTTTCAGCCTTCGTGGTCACGGGAGAGACTGAGGTGTAGGTTTGTAACATTAACTTTTTGAGACGACCTACACCTCAGTCTCTCCCGTGATTACTTGTGTTAGTTATGTTTGCCTGTAACTGGGTAGTATGTTATATTTGTTTGTTACATAATAACTTTTATATGTAAGTACACCCATTGGCGATCCAAATAATAAATAAGAAAATCTGTTGAACCGTTTAAAAAAGTAGTAGCTTGCTGCTGCGTTTCGTACGGTGAGTGAGATATCAGGAAGCCCAAACCCCCTACCCTTCCCAATCTCTTAATTACCCCTTCCCTTTTAGGTCGGCAACGCACCCATAATTCTTTTGTATTGTGGGCGTACATGGGCGGTGGAGATCACTTACCATCAGGTGACCCACTTGCTCGACAGCCGGACTTTGCTATAAAAAAAAAAATACAATGTTTTTTCTATTTGTCATCGATGAGTTTTTCACGGTTTGGTTGTACTCATCATGGGTTAGTTCAAATCATTAGTAAAAGTTACTGCCTCAGTGGTGCAGTTGTAATGCTTACGACTGTTGTGCTGAGGTCTTAGGTTCGAACCCCGGGTCGGGTAAAAGTGATATTGGGGTTTTCTATCACAAAATGCTTAGTATCAGCCCGGAGTCTGGAATTGTGCCCGGCATGGCGATAGCCTCGCCCCTTATCACATAATGGGACGGAAATAAGCTCGGCAAAATGTGGGTGTACTAGTTACACCTCTGCCTACTCCTTCTGGGATTACAGGCGTAAGTGCGTATGTTAGCAAAAGTTAAGGCGAGGAATTAAACAGGCGACCTCTTTCTTGATAGTCCTATGTATTGCAGCTTTATTAAATAAATTAATTTCATATTTTATTTCACTCTATCACCAAAAATCCATTATTTGCTGACCTATTCTTTCACTGTTCCCTCGGGAATTTCAGCGCTTACGCAAAAATATAAGAAAATGGCGAGTACATAAAACGGCCAAAAATTCGGGACAAATCTGACCGCAATGCGACGGACAAAGCGTTGTAAAACGCTTAGGTCGTGTGCGGAACGCGACGAGGCCGAATTAGGGACGGAATTATTTGGGTACGGCCCCTTCGGAAAGGCATGTCGAAGTTCGAAGAAATTTGAGAGCGATATGGTTATTTTACCTCGACTTGACTTGACTGCCTCGGTGACGCAGTTGTAATTTGTACACGTTACGATTGAGGCCAACGCTGAGGTCTCGGGTTCGATCGGTTTCTATTACGAAATGCTCAGTATCAGCCAGGAGTCTGGAATTTTTGCCCGATATGGCGATAGGCTCGCCCCCTATCACATAATGGGACGGAGATACGATCGGCGAAATGTAGGTGTACTGGTTATACCTCTGCCTACCCCTTCGGGGAATACAGGCGTAAGTGCGTATGTATGGTTATTTTACGTTGGAATGTCATTGTTTTTTTCTAAAAGCCGAGGTCAGCAACCGTGCAAGTAAAACACCTAAGTAATCCGCACCGCCCCTAATTCCCAATCTTAAAAATAGGATTGGGGATTGGCAAGGGAAGGGGAGAGTTGGGCCTCCGGTAATCTCACTTACCGTACGAAACATAACAGCGAGCTGCCACTTTACTTCTATTTTCTGTGAGACAGTATTAATTACCAGGTCCATTCGTGCTGTAGACAAATGTCTACAGCGTGGCTCTACTAAACAGAGCGGCAGTGATCACATTGCCATCAGGTGTCATTTGCTCATAAAATACAAAATGTAGACCAACACCAGCCTGAGTAAAAACAGATCTTATGTTATGATGGGTGTCTTTATTTATTTATTTTGATGCCGACTTTTTGGCACCAAATCCATCCCTTGCTTATTATCTCTAAATATTTTATGACCCACGTAGATTTAGGAAGATTGTGACAACGGGTTAACGTTTTTGTTGAGTAAATGAATCGTAGGGCAGCATAGGCCCGGCAGCCTGTATGCATAGAATATTCGTAATGGTAAATGATCTCCACCGCCCATGTACGCCTACAATACAAAAGAATTATGGGTGCGTTGCCGACCTTCAAGGAAAGGGATAATTAAGGGATTGGGAAGGGGAGGGGGTTTGGGCCTCCGGATATCCTACTCACCGTACGAAACGCAGCAGCAAGCTGCTACTTTACGCCGGTTTTCTGTCAGACAGTGGTAATAACCCGGACGAGCCGGCCCATTCTTAAATGCACGATGCTTACTATTTATACAAGTTAAGAACATCAACCATCCGTGGGGCCGCGGCCGGTCAGGTACAACATCCGCCTGACTGAACATCTCCCCTTTGTTAGAGAAACATTTACAACCCGTTCCTCTAACAAGTACCTAAATAATTGATTAAATTGATTAACAATTATATGAAATATATTTTTCATAGATAGCAAATGCGAGACATCTTCAACTCCGCTCGTTTTCGTTACCAAAAATCAGGTAACCTACTTGTTCGTTTCTTGATTTCTGCTAAAAGGATATACAGACTAATTTAGGACCTTTGTTTTTTTGGTTTTTTGTTGTTGGTTAAAAGTAGTTTTGTTTAAATTACTTACACGAGTTACATAGAAACACTAATTTACCTTCTTGGAAATATGTAACACAATACTTTGATGATGGCGGGGTTTAAACTTGACAGTCTCCGTGGCGCAGCGGGCGAGTAGCTGGTTGCGAAACGTTAGGCCGTGGGTTCGATTCCCGCACCTAGACAAATGTTTGTCTGATTCACAAATATTTATCTCGGGTCTGGGTGTTGTGGGACCGCAATTCCCTCGTAGTTCCTGATACCCACGATACAGGTTTACCTAGTGTGGGGTCAGGACTATGTGTGTGACTGTTGGGTGAAAAAGAAAAAAAAACTATTGACGATTAAAATCAAATAATTTGTTATTTTAGCAATTTTAACGTGATAATTATCAGATTTCAAGGAACTTTGTTTCTATGTAGAGTACAGTTTTTGAGTCTGTGGAGAAATTAATGGCATCAAACTAAAGATGTGTCGTTCTCAGAAAATAAATCTCCGAGTAACCTTTGTGGACACATTTAAATTGATAACAATTTGACGAAAACGCACGCAAGCACGTACGTACACACACACACACACACACACACGCATGCGCACGAATCTAACATATAACACATTTGAGGGGGTTTAAAAGGAAGATATATACTAAACGAAGATAATAAATGATACAATTCAATAAACCCAATACAAAAGGCACAAGAACAACAATTAAATACATGAAATCATCTACTTATTCGATTGATCGTTAATATCAAAATTAAAATCGGCACAAACATATCGGATCGATAATCAACGCAAACATTAATAAATCAAGAAATGAATCGAATGATAAAAAAAAATTCAAAAAATGAATGCAATGCTTCACGCGATATTCGTGGCGAACGCAAAAATTGGCTGAATAAGCAATGACGACAATCGATTATCGGACGTACGAATGGGCTTAAATCGAATGATTGACGCCTTTTTTCGTGTTAATATAACCGAATTAACGCGAACAGAATTATACTAACGGTTTAATGGAATAAATTAAGTTGACGTCTGCTTTTGTTGAACGAAGTCATTTTTAATCGAGGTACAAAATATTAATTCAATTTGGCGGCCGCCTCATTTTTTAGTCTGAATGACGAGACGAGCAGTTCGCTCGTTTGATGGTAAGCGCTATGCTTACCGTTAAACATTTACCACACTTCCCAGAACTTTGAATTACGAAGTACTGCAACGCGCTTGTCACGCGACTTAACTTCATAATGCTCAGTAATTTCACTGACTTCAATGACCTTCAAACGGAAATATGTATTTTGGTACAAAGACAGATGGAACCCTGAAGACGGTTATAGCTTACTTTTTATCCTGGAAAAAACTGTTCACGCAGGCGGAGCCGCGAGCATAAGCTTGTAGTATCGTAACTGAATAAAAATATCAATATTTTCTTATTAAAACATTAAACACTGGAAAGATAACCCATATTTTTTCCAATACATTACTGCTCAAAAGCGTCTGCATTACTCCGATTAAAGAATAAGGCCGGTACAGGTGATATGTTTTCTGGTCACGTACCCAGGATTGAGGGCAGGCTGCACTGCCGTACATCGAATTAACCGAATTAAAGGCCAACTTGGTCGAATAAAAGGCTTGGCAAATTCAGGCAGACCGCATTGGTCGTGAATCTTTAAATTTGTTGCCGCTTGGACTTAGTTTTAAGGAGGTGAAACTTGGCTATGAATCAGATGTATTTTAACCTACGAAAGAAGCGAAAGAGTCCTCAATTTAAGACTATTGTTTTTTAGGGTTCCGTACCCAAATGGCTACTGAACCCTTATAATTTCATCATGTCCGTCTGTCTGTCCGTATGCCACAGCAATTTTACTCAGAGAATATATGACTGTCTCGGTAGCGCAGTTGTAATGTGTATGCGTTACGACTGAAGCTGACGCTGAGGTCTCGGGTTCGATTCCCGGGTCAGGTAAAGTGATATTGGGTTTTTCTATCATGAAATGCTTAGAGTCAACCCGGAGTCTGGAATTATAATTATAATATGGCGATAGGCTTGCCTCCTTTCACATCATGGGACCCTCGGCGAAATGAGGATGTACTGGTTATAACTCTGCCTACCCCTTCGGGGACTACAAGCGTTAGTGCGTATGTATGTATGTATGTACTATATGGATAAAAATGTAAATTTGGATGGTCTTCTTCCATCTGCCCCTATCCCAATCATATAAAATGGCTCCAATTGAACGGCTTTAATTTCGTGCGTTAATTTGTTATGAGTGGTAGAGTCACGCTGTAGACACTTTTGTCTACAGCATGTATGTGCCGGCTCGTCCGGGTCATTACCACTGTCTCACAGAAAACCGGCGTAAATAAACAGCTTGCTGCTGCGATTCGTACGGTGAGTGTGATATCCGGAGGACCAAACCCCCTCCTTTTCCCAATTCCTTAATTATCCCTTTCCTTAAAGGTCGGCAACGCACCTATGATTCTTTTGGTATTGTGGGCGTACATGGTCGGTGGAGTTCACTTACCGTCAGGTGACCTACTTGCTCGATTGCCGGCCGATGCCATAAAAAGTAATAAACATATTGTAATAAATAAATAATTACACCCAGCAGTCACACATAGTCCTGGTCCCACATTAGGTTAACCTGTATCGGGCATCAGGAACTACGAGGGACTTACGGTCCCACGACACACAGACTCGAATCCAATATTTGTGGATCATACATTTGGCTGCGGGAAACGAACTTGCGGCGTCTTGCTTTACAGCCGGGTAATCACCCACTGCGCCACGGATACAAGCTTTTAAAAAATCAGCTTCAGATTGGATCCAGTAGATATTTGTTGATGCTTGAATAATGAAACAGACGGTTAGTTTCATAGCTGGATAAAATTAATGTACAAAAATGTGAAAAGAGAACAGCGACCCTGCCAGGATTCGAACCTGGAATCTTCTGATCCGTAGTCAGACGCGTTATCCATTGCGCCACAGGGCCTGTGTCTACGCTGTCAAAAAGATTATGCGTTATCGAATACAATAGTCATCTATGCTGAAGCTCTGGCCCACAATGTTGAATTTAATCGCTAATTATATTAATTTAAAAGGCAGTTGTTTTTAAAGTGCTTGGTGCCATCTTTTCACCAGTATATTTATAAAATACTAGCTCTTGCTCGCAGCTCCGCCCGCGTGAATAGACTTTTCCGAAATAAAACGTAGCCTATAACCGTCTCTAGGGTCCCATCTATCTCTACATCAAAATCGGTTCAGTGATTTAGGCGTGAAAGCGTAACAAACAAATAGATATTTTTTCCGTAAAAAGTATCCTATGTTACTTCTTATACCTCCAAGAAAATGTGTACAAAGTTTCATGATGATCGGTTAAGTAGTTTTCGCGTGAAAGCGTAATAAATAAACTTACATTCACATTTATAGTGTGATGTCAGAGTGTGATATTGCTATTTAAAAAGATGGTGGAACAAAGTCAGTGCCATGCAGTGCTTTGTAATTCAAAGTTCTGTGTGATGTTACTACTGTTTATGGGCAGGCGTGGCGCTTACCATCAGGCGAGCGACCTGCTCTTTTCATTATTCAGGCCAGAAAAAACTTCTAATTTTAATAGAACCACCAATTCGGACCATAGGTACTTGTCTGAGTTATCCGTGATCATTCATATAAAAAATATAAAGAATTGAGAACCTCTTTGGTTTTTTGTGTTGGCTAAACAACCAGTGAAGTACCAATCAGCTTCGCACATCGAGGATTTCGTACCCGCACTCTTAACTCACTTCACTCTTTTTATTTTATATTATTCTCTAAGTAATCTCTCCCCAGTGGCTTTAAAGTTAGGCAGACGACCGGTCGAAAAAACTACAAGCCAAATCTTTCTGTAACATGTGTTAAAGCATGACAGCCTCCGTGGCGCAGCGGGTGAGTAGCCGGCTGCGAAGCGAGAGGCCGTGGGTTCGATTCCCGCACCGAGACAAATGTTTGTGTGATCCACAAAGGTGTTGTGGGACCGCAAGTCCCTCGTAGTTCCTGATACCCACGATACAGGTTATCCTAGTGTGGGGTCAGGACTATGTGTGTGACTGTTGGGTGTATTTATTTATTTATTTATTTTATGTTACGCCGACCCCTCGGCGAGTGGGATAAGGATAGGAGGAAAAGATTATTTGTTAAGAAATCCGCCATAACACATTTCAGTTAGCTATCTATCATATAAACGTAAGACATCGGTGGCGCAGTTGTAATGCGTATGCGTTACGATTGAGGCTAACGCTGAGGTCTCGGGTTCGATCCCCAGGTCGGGTAAAGTGGTATTGGGTTTTTCTATTACGAAATGCTCAGTATCAGCCCGGAGTCTGGAATTTGTGCCCGGTATGGCGATAGGCTCGCCCCCTATCACATTGTGGGACGGAGATACGCTCGGCGAAATGTGGGTGTACTGGTTACACCTCTGCCTACCCCTTCGGGGATTACAGGCGTGAGTGCGTATGTAAGACATATAGATCGAGCCTACCTAAAAAGGGTTCCTTTGGTGTCTTTTGGATATGGAACTCTGAAGGTCATTGGATAAGCTTAAAACTTTTGCTATCCCTTTAAAATGTACCACGCTCTCAAATGACTTGTAAAGACTTAAAAATAAAATGCAGATTCAATTTTATCTAAATAAAGCGTATTTCGCATCGCACTCTTGGGAGCAGTTGTAACAAATCTCGGAGCTATTCGAGAATCTTTATACTGTTAACTGGAATTACTGTTTTGTAATGTTTAGGATTTGTAATTTTATTCTTAAATCAAGAGGGATTTTATTATAGGTTTTTATAGTAGATACTAGCTGTTGCCCGCGGCTCCGCCCGCGTGTATGCCTATTTCCAGGATTAAAGTAGCCTAGAGGGCGCCCCCGGTGAGAAACGCGCTTGACAAAAATACTAATATCACTATTAAAAAATAGGGGTTGATCGTAGAGGGTTGAAAATTTAGGGTTGTATGTATTTTTTAATGATGTATCCTAAAAACAACAATTTTTGTCTAAAAAAAAAAAATGGGGTAGACCACCTTCAACATTTAGGGGGGTGAAAAATAGATTCTCAGACCTACGCGATATGCACACAAAATGTCATGCAAATCGGTCCAGCCGTTTCGGAGGAGTATGGGAACGAACATTGTGACACGAGAATTTTATATATAAGATTATATTATTATTAGTATTTTGATGTATATGTGTCGGCATCAGGCCTGAAACTTTAATGTATATAAAATATATATATATAACTGCCTCGGTGGCGCAGTTGTAATGCGGACGCGCTACGGTTGAGGCTAACGCTGAGGTCTCGGGTTCGATCCCCGGATTGGGTAAAGTGGTATTGGGTTTTTCTATTACGAAATGCTCAGTATCAGCCCGGAGTCTGGATTTGTGCCCGGTATGGCGATAGGCTCGCCCCCTATCACACAACGGACGGAAATACGCTCGGCGAAATGTGGGTGTACTGGTTACACCTCTGCCTACCCCTTCGGGGATTACAGGCGTGAGTGCGTATATGTATATAAAATATATATACTTCTGTATTACTACTTATTTCTGCTTTTACTCTTGTAAAAGCATGCATAAATATAGATACAGACGAATTGAGAACCTTCTTTTTCTGTCGGTCAAATAATTGCTCTATCGGTTGGGTAGAACTGGCTTAAAATTTTGTTGCAAATTAGACCCAAAAATACTTACAGGTGAAGTTAAAGCTGTACCCCACGTCAATGACCTTGATGTTTTGCGCCATACAAACATCTACTGAAAAGTGTTTTTAATGGGTTTTATTTTTTAATTCATCTTTTTAACCGATTTCAAAAAAGAAAGATGCAATTTTCTTTGATCGGCAGCGACACATGCACCAACTCTAAAGATACCTTTAGGAATTGTTATCTTTCACTTTTCAGTGTTTATATTTTAAAGTCGGTATCTAAGTTTTGTTAAAACTTATTGGTAAGAATATTGTCGAAGTAATCTTTCTTACTGCCTGGCGTTATCGCGGCTCAATGTCAGGTTCCGCCTTCCCATCACGATTATACGGAGCAACCCGAGGTCTGACCCCCACAACCCGCTTCGGGAACCAAGTTTCGCCATTGCCTCGTCCGTTAATCAGCAGTTCAGGTGAAGTTGGCTTCATGCTTAAGATGCTACTGGCCCACTTATACACGACTACTACTATTACACGACGTGTTATTTTTATTCGATCCAATGAATTGTTTTGGTTAAGGATTCATTTGGATCGATATGTCGATTTACTAGTAATTTCGCAGTTTCGTCAGCATTTATAGATTACCTTTAGACAAGCAGTAATTAATTAATTAATTTGAGCGCATCTGCACAAATTGTTTTTCGAAAGAAAGTCCATAATGAAGATATATTATACATATATTTTTAACTGGTGATTGACCAGCAGATTTCTAAGAATTTTCTTAGAATCCAAAGGCTAGAAGTCGGCCTATACTGCGCTTGGATAGACATGGTCTCCAATCTGACTAGATTGGATGGCAAAAAAAACATTATAAATAAACGAAAGAAAGAAACGTTTATTGTCATGACGAAAACATGCAATTTTAATAATAAAAAAATTTACAATTTTAATAATAAAAAATGTAACTGGCGCCGCCGCTGCCAAAAGCTTGTCACGCTATCTCCTCCGATACCGCTGGAGGTATGGGGTCGAGACCGATACCAATCGATGCAAAATAATGTGGGGAAGAAAGTACGATACCTACCTATGTTTCATATTCGTCGGACTTTAAGTTTTTTTTAAAATTTTATGTTATGTGGAAAAACATGGGCAAAGACCCTAGTAATAAAAAAAAAGTTAAATTTTAATAATAAAAAAGATAACGTAAAATTAGTTACAGCCTTAAATAAAAGCTTGTAAATTACCCATGTACCAAACTGCATTCAATACTTATCTGTGATTTTAGTTACTGGGGATGAAATAGTTCGGACAAAAAGCCAATACCCAGCAAGTATCTCAAATCGCGATCAGTCATTAAACTTACAATTCCCCATTAACAGTTCAGACGTAAGTTGTGATCCATCCATTTATTATGCAAAACGTATGGGACACTGGAGACTAGAGTTACCTTCAGAATATGGCGAGGACTCATGTAACTAATTACGAGCATTTGCATCGTATGTAGGCTAAACTATCTATTGAACTTGGTAGAGATTACTGAAATTACTGGGCATTGCGAGACTAAAAACCTGTTTCACAAACTCCAAGTAAACTTTATTTATCAGATAACATATTAGGTCTTTACCTATGAAGTTGCCGTTCTGTACGAAAAAATTTTTTTTTACATACATTCGCACTCACGCCTGTAATCCCCGAAGGTGTAGGCAGAGGTGTCACCAGTACACTCACATTTCGCCGAGCGTATCTCCGTCCCACGATGTGATAGGGGGCGAGCCTATCGCCATACCGGTCACAAATTTCAGACTCCGGGCTGATACTGAGCATTTCGTAATAGAAAAACCCATTACCACTTTACCCGTCCCGGGGATCGAACCCGAGACCTCAGCGATAGCCTCAATCATAACGCGTACGCATTACAACTGCGCCACCGAGGCAGTCAAATAGATATAATTTTTTTATATCTTTTTTTTAAGTGACTACGTTAGGCGAATTTTAGATGGATAAATACACAATAACATATACACAAAATCAAAGATAGATACCGATAGATGTGAAAAGACACAGTCACGTCTCTCCGTGCGGCGAAATGTCACAAGTGGAGCTGCACTTTTAGGTCTCGGAGTGACGAGCGCTGTACAATGCTACGTAGTAATTTTTGAAATAATATTTGGGTTCTTCAACTTCATAATAATTTTAAGTTAGGAATTAAAAAAAACTAATTCAAAACCATGTATTTGCTGTTATTGTTATACGTTAAGGTGTTTCCAATTTTTCCTTATATTTCATTATCAGCTTAATTAAAATAGGGGTATTTACGTCATATATGTACATCTACATAGATATCTCTATCTATCTACATATACACTGGATGAATCATCAAAATCTATCCACATTTGGCAAAGATATCGCATAACATATAAAAAGCTTCTCATATCAATCAAGACACCTTTATATTTTAAAAAGCTGAACATATATTTTCATAAATAGCTAAGGATCATCTCGAATAAATCAAATTTTGAAAAAAAAAACAACGGAATTCAAATCTATTCAGACATATCAGACAGACAAAGGAGTAAAATTTTTAACACCCCTCTTTTTTATCTGGGGTAAAAATCATTCCATTGTCAACGTCATAGCAATAACTCCATGCCATGATCTGAAGCCGTAAAGTTTTTAATTCTACACTTATTCTAAACAAGCGCTTCATCCCGTTTTTATTATGATCGAGAGCGACTCAAGCCGTAAAAGTTTCTTCGAAAACGTTGAGTTTTACGATAAAACTAGTGTTATGGGAATGATTGTTCTTAATTTTTAATCTTCGACAAAAAGAGGTACATACATACGCACTCACGCCTGTAATCCCCGAAGAGGTAGGCAGAGGTGTAACCAGTACACCCACATTTCGCCGAGCGTATCTCCGTCCCATGATGTGATAGGGGGCGAGCCTATCGCCATACCGGGCGCAATTCCAGACTCCAGGCTGATAGTGAGTATTTCGTAATAGAAAAACCCAATATCACTGTTACCCGACTCGGGGATCGATCCCGAGACCTCAGCGTCAGCGTCAGTCGTAACGCATACGCATTACAACCGCGCCACCAAATCTGGTCAGATGATAGTCAGTCAGTAGTAGGTCAGTAATATAGGGGCCCACAAAATAAAGGATTCTTGGAATTTTATATTCAAGGGGGTAAAAAGGGGGGATTGAACTTTGTATGAAACATGCGAGCGGAACAGTAATACGCACGCGGGTGAAACCGCGCGGGACAGCTAGTTTAAAATATTTCACAAGTAAATCCCACTTAACCAGAATAAATATTGTATAATACTTTGTTATAATAAGCCAGCAGCTGCATCTGGCATTCAATATTCGAGCGTTTTTACAAAGTAAGCAATAGTAAATACAAACAGCTCACAAAATGTTTTTACTGAATATTAAACACATATATGCTTTCAAACGTATACATTTTCTTTAGATGCGTTACAAAGAACAAACCCTCCAATTACACATTCATAAAACATTTTAACCAAAAAATAAAACAAGCTCGAAAAAATAAAAAGCTAAAGAGATTTTTTTTTTTTGAGTCCGCGGTATCAATGACTATTAAACTACAATATAAATAAATTCACAAACTAGCAAACATCCACAGTTTCACATTTATAATAGTAGTAGGAAGTAGGATTACTGTAGGATCGAAGGCTGCAGATGGCTTGGTTTCCGCATGAGACCAAAGTCACATATCTAAGAACTTAACACAAATAATATAAACTCACGTTTTTATGATAGATGTTGGTGCAGTCTGAATTATTCTGGCGAATCCACAACCAGACGTTGCAAAACGACTGTCTCTTCTGGCAACCCTCACTGATTAAAATCCCATTTCTATTTATTTGTTTAGTCGGCGTACTCATATAAATACAATAAAAAATGTATTTATTTAAATTTATTGTATTAGAATAAAATACGATGGGGTTGCTATAGCCGTATGGATAGAAATTCCAAAACAAATAAAGATTTAAATCCCCGAAGTAGTAGGCAGAGGTGCAACTAGTACATCCGTATTACGTCGAGCCTATTTCCGTCCCATGATGTGATATCAAGCCTATAGCTACACCGGGCAAAAATTCCAAACCCGGGCAATTCATGCGTGATTTATCCGAATCGAATTTTGAACACAAATTGTGATTGCCCGACCTGTGAATTGAATTCTCAGTCTTAGAACTAGTGTCGCGAAAAACCGCGAAATATTTTGACTATTTACATATTTTATTCATTTAAAAGTCGGTATACAGGAAATCTTTTTTTATTATAAAATATCGTGGGTAGATTAATACTGCATAAAAGTTTGTAGGTACCGCAGCATTAAGGCTTACTTATTTAAATTTTGTTATGTTTGGTGTCAATAAAAACATTTTACTTTATTTATTTTTGACTGCATGAAATATATAAAGAGGCCTCTTTCTGTTGCGAGTGGGCAATGTAGTGTGCAGTGCGGCAAAGTCGAGTTTAACGGTAAGTGCTAGAACATATTCATGGTGACTTTATAATGCGACATATCTTTGTGCTGTATGATCCTTTTTCTATTTTAGTTATGCTGGGCTTTATTACTGAGTGACCAAATGGTCCTGTAAATGCAACAAATCAAAAATACAACACAAAAAGGGCATTAGTACTAATATTTACACTACCTACTTAAAGCCAGATCAACCAACTTAATCAACACTGGCTTTTTCTGACATCGGGCAGGCCAAAATACTATTCAGTAGACCAATGCAGATAGTCCTAATTATAAAATACGAAGTCCTGCAAGTTTCATTCCGAACACACTCCAACAAAACATGTTGAACATCTTCAATCACGCCACAATCGATACAAATGGGCGACGAATCATTCTTCATTAAATATGTAAACTAGTTTGATAGAATGTTTTTTTTAAAGTGAAACTTCTTTAGCCGCGTTGGGCACTTTTTTGGTAGGGGAAAATCTTATGGGTTCGCGTCACCGACATGCTCTAGACGCGCCGCGGCCGTGTTTTGTTTGATTATTATTGAATCGTTTAATTGTAGAATCATTGTGCAGTAAAATAGTGAGTGCTATAAACCATATAAACATGCATATAGTTGTTGCTCGGAGTGTCAATAGATGTAAATACCAGATTGATGTTGATAATTTTAATTCAAACATTATGAAATTTCAAATTTTAATACTAAAAGTTCTAAGTTTTCACTTGTATCGGTAGTCTCTACAACTGCCAATTTATTATTTCATGTGATAGTGTCTATTCATGGATATTGGGATATTTGATGGATAGATATGCTTATCCTGCTGCGGCAGAAGTGTACGATGGTACAGAATTGCTGGGTCAGGGGTTACTATAAGCGGAGGTTGGAGGTCAGCTGGGCGAGTGCCCATATTCTTATGGGCATACTGCGCTCACCCAGCTTAAGTATTAAACATACACTACAGTATGTATGTTGGTATTTCAAAAGGCGTATAACGTAATATTTCCTATTCTTGTGTGCATGTTCTGAAAAACTTCATTTCGCTAACCCAACATGTATAAAAAGGGGTTTCGCGACAATTATACCGATTTATGTATTTATTATTTATTTATAATGAAACACCAACAGTCTGTAGGCATACTTACAAAATATTATTCATTGATGCTATGATCTAGATTAGCATACTCAACAATAATATGTGTGAGAGAGCATTGGTAGTTAGTATATTAAAAAATACAATCGAATACGAGTGGTAGAGCCATGCTGTAGACAATTTTGTCTACAGCATGAATGGGCCGGCTCGTCCGGGTCGTTACCACTGTCTCACAGAAAACCGGCGTAAAGTAGCAGCTTGCAGCTGCGTTTCGTACGGTAAGTGAGATATCCGGAGGCCCAAATCCCCCTCCCCTTCCCAATCCCTTATTATCCCTTTCCTTTAAGGTCGGCAGCGCGCCCATAATTCTTTTGTATTGTGGGCGTATATGGGCGGTGGAGATCGCTTACCATCAGGTGACCCACTTGCTCGTTTGCCGGCCTATACTATATAAAAAAAAAAAAGAATAAAAGATTAAATACAACTTAAAGTAACAATTTTTTTTTTTAATTAGGTGTTAACGAGGTGATATATAAGAGTAATCTAGATTCAATAAGATTTTAAATAAAAGCCACATCTAATTCGGTCCAATAATTTAAACACTACAATAACACAGGCAGACAAGGGAGTCAAATCTCTCTTTTGTAAGGTGTTAAAATAGTGTACGGTAAAACACTTCGGTGTAAGCTACGCCCAGATTGATTTAACAAAACCACTCGTTAGATACAAAATATCAAATAGAAGGGCCAATGAAATATGAATACGTGTCAAAACGTCTAGAGGTCGCGATCTGAACCTGTCTTTATAATATACAGCATACACCTTACAAAGAGATGTCGAATGAAATTAATTTTTTTACAGTTTTATATAGCATAGGCCGGCAAATGAGCAAGTCGGTCACCTGATTGTTACCCTCATATTAGTAATAGGACCGTTATTGGTCTTAGTGAAGGTAGTCTAGAGAATAACTATGTAAAGCGGGTAGATAATAAGACTGAGATGTGGTGGAAGTGATTGCTAAGGTAATATAAGCGGGCGCATTATTAGTTGAGGAAACTTAGTCGTGCTTAGAACTCTTTCGTGGTAACGCTGCCCGAGTGTGATTAGAATTCTGAATAATCATAGCAAGTGTAATAAATTGTGAACAGTAATATAATATTGCATTTAATGTGAATAGACTATTAAACTTTTTGAACATCCTGACGAAGTTATTTATCTTTATTGCACAAAAGTGATAGTGAGTTTACATGATGGCAAGTAATCTCCACTGCTCTTGTACGCCCAATATCCCAAAATAATCATGGACGCGTTGTCGACCTTTGAGGAAAGGGATAATTAAAGGATTAGGATGAGAGGGGCATTTGGGTCTCCGGATATCTCACTCATCGCACGAAACGCAGCAGCAAGCTGCTACTTTACGCCGGTTTTCTGTGAGACATTGGTAACGACCCGAACGAGCCGGAGAACTTGGTGGACTGCGCTCATCACCCTGAGGCATAAGATGTTAAGTCTCATAATGCTCAGTAATTTGACTGGCTTTAATGTCCTTCAAACCGGAACACAAGTGGCACACTTGGCGGCAGAAATAGACAAAACGGTTGTACCAACCCAGACGGCAATCGGAACATACTGAGTCCTGAAAATAACAACACCTAAGGGACAATAATTAACAAGAACTGCCACCGAAAAATAAAAAGAATGATCTAAAAATAAAAATTATTTCCTATGAACCATTATTGTTCGCGACGTCTGATTACATGTATCCTCAGGGAACTTTATTTTATATTTTATTTATATTTCCTAGTTGAAAACTATCCTATAGTTTACTCGGAATTTTTAACATTATTCATCCGCTACAACTTAGATGGCGCACATTAAATGCTCTTAAATCATGGCTAAAGACGGGTGTTATATGTTTGACATGTTCTTTTTTCAAAATGGTACAATTCAATAATGGCCCCTAAAAGGATGAAATTGAGAATAAATCAAACTTCGTCATTTATGCATCGATCATAATGATCATTAATTCACTAATAAAAATAGTATTTTTTTTTTACAAAAAATAATATCTTCCGATCCAAATAAAACTAAAAACTAATAAAAATTTAGGCGGTGGTATCAATGCTCTTCTTCCACCTGCCCTTTTTCTACTTGCAGTGGGGTCGACGCAATATGCTATTTAACACATGTTACAGAAAGATTTGGCTTGTAGACTTTACGACCGGCCGCCTGTCTGACTTACACCCTAATTGTTCATGATATATGTAATCTTTGTATATACTATGGGACTGACATAGTCAATATTGAATCAGTCCCTAAAATAAATAAGAATTAAAAAATAAAAAGATCCGAAGCAAGTATTTGTGGATCACAGAAACATTTATTCCGGTACGGGAATCAAACCCGCGGCCTCCTGTTTCACAGCCGGCCATTCGCTCACTGCGCCACAGGGGCAGTTAAAGTCAAGTCGGTGGTATCAATCATTGACTATTAAACTACAGTACCAGTAACAACCTCAATCAAGCACTCACTCACGCCCGTAATCCCCGAAGGGGTAGGCAGAGGTGTAACCAGTACACCCACATTTCGCCGAGCGTATCTCCGTTCCACAATGTGATAGGGGGCGAGCCTATCGCCATACCGGGCACAAATTCCAGACTCCGGGCTGATACTGAGCATTTCGTAATAGAAAAACCCAATACCACTTTACTCGACCCGGGGATTGAACCCGAGACCTCAGCGTTGGCCTCAATCGTAACGCGTACACATTACAACTGCGCCATCGAGGCAGTCACAACCTCAATGTATAGCTTTATTTCTTAGTTTTTGTTCAATGCCATTGTAGATCTCTACTTTAAACATTTCAGATTACCATTTAAAATATCACCCTGTACGATATATCACGATGAAAATAAATCCTACGAAATTACTTGAATGTATTGAAATAATTTATTTCGTGAATAAATCAGCGTGAACCTTTTGAAGTCGATGCCAACCCTGTATCTCGGATATCGTTGAATTGTACAATCATTTATTATATTATCTCTTAATTTTTGCATTATTGCATTAACCCCCCACTAAGAACGAGGATGTATCAAGGATGTTTTTTTTATAGCATAGGCCGGCAAACGAGTAAGTAGGTCACCTGATGGTAAGTAATCTCCACCGCCCATGAACCCCCACAATACTAAAAGAATTATGGGTGCGTTGCCGATCTTAAAGGAAAGGGATAATTAAGGGATTGAGAAGGGGAGGGGGATTTGGGCCTCCGGATATCTCACTCACCGTACGAAACGCAGCAGCAAGCTGCTACTTTACGTCGGTTTTCTGTGAGACAGTGGTACCGACCCGGACGAACCGGCCCATTCGTGCTATAGTGTCTACAGCGTGGCTCTACCACTCTAAAAAACTGATACCTTTGTCTATGTGTGTGTTTATCTGTTAGTGGCATTGCGTCGATACGAATGGATCAATTTGAATGTAGGCTTTTTATACCCAGTCAGCTTTACCGCTCACAAAACGTAGGCACAGCCGGGTGTGGAATGTTCGCACCTAGGTAATCATTCATTCATTCATTTCAGCTTTTATGCGCCCACTGCAAGGCATAAGCCTTATCCGCTTTACGCCATTCTACTCTATATCGAGCCAATCTTTGCCAAGTGACTGCAAACTTTTCCAGATCATCGACCCATCTAGATAGCGGTCTGCCACGTTTACGTTGACCATCGTGTGGCCACCATTCTGTCAATGACTTACTCCACCTGTCCTCGCAACCTAGAGAATGGTTCCACTAAATATTTGCTTGATGAATGAATATTTGTTCGGATTGCAGCGACAGTCTGTTCATATTGCGAATTATGCTGATTTTATCAAGATCTTTGCGCTGCTACAATTACGCAGGGGCATTGTATCGCTTAGTGTTTTTATCTTTTGTATTTGTTGAATGCTCTGGAGAATTGTTTGACCTTATCCTATCCTCACCAAATGTCATCCAAAACCGTTCACCTATTAAGGATGATTGACGAATAAACATCCAAACTTTCACATTCAAGATAGTAGTAGGATATAAATCTTTTAGGATTGATATCTATACATAGTTTCTATTTATTCATCTGGTTAATATTTTGATTAAAGATTCTATATAATAAAATATCTTCTGTATATAAGCACAAATTAATTTATTAAAAGATTATTATGAAAATAGGCAAAACGGTGTTCCCGAGGCCACACTGCAAAACAACGTTGAGTTTCAATTATTTAAATTAGAAACGTTAAAACTTGAAAGTGGTGCCGGCGGGGGCACTTTATCGAATAAAGATGTTGCCGAACAATTAGGGGAGCCCTTTAGAATTACTCCCGTGCTATTTACTCAAACATACTTTTATTAAATTACAGTTATCTTTCGGTTACTGGATTTTGGTTAAAAAACTAAAATGCTAAAAATAAAATTAACCAATTTTGAATTGATATGTACTATAGGTTCTGGCTCTCTTTATACAACAAAGAACCGGAAATAGCTGTTTTCATCTAATAAGTAAATCATTAATAATGTTAATATTTTTACTGTAATTATGATTTTTTTTATAATTTTTATTTTTTATACTATGGGTCCTTTTACTTGAAATAAAATATTTTTATTTTATTAAAGAGTCATTAAATAACAGCACCCACACTAAATGGGTTAATATTATTTTAAATTTATTTAAGTTATTTTATTTTTATTAAAATGTTTTATTTTGTAACTTTAGAGAAATAATAATTATTCACATTGGTGCATAATTGACGTAGTTTTCTCTCATCTCCAATTTCACCCCTTTAACAGGGGAACTTGATATTTAATTCGGAGTTCAAATTTAAATGAGATCATTTGGAGTAAACCCCATCCAAAAGAAAATCATCGACTGCTTCGGTGGCCAGTTGTAATACGTACGCGTTACAATTGAGGCCGACGCTGAGGTCTCGGGTTCGATCCCCGGGTCGGGTAAAGTGGTATTGGGTTTTTTTCTATTACGAAATGCTCAGTATCAGCCCGGAGTCTGGAATTTGTGCCCGGTATGGCGATAGGCTCACCCCTCACATAAAGGACGGAGATACGCTTAGCGAAATGTGGGTTTACTGGTTACACCTGTGCCTACCCCTTCGGTCGGGGATTACACGCGTGAGTGCGTATGAGTGCGTATGAGAATCATCGAAATCTGTTCACATTTGGTGGAGCTATGTGTGAACATAAATCAAAATATAGACAGACAAATTGACATCGTATCCAAATAACGTTTGGATGTGTATACTAAGTATATGGTTTTTTTGGAGACTAGAACGATGTTCCATCCATTCCGGCGATTTTGCCGTACCTACTACTCGAATTAAGATTGTCAGCTCGCATGATCTGTCAGATCGCATTTAACTAGCTAGGTCACTCGCATGCGAGAGGCCGTCTGGGTTAGTACCACCACATTGTCTATTTCTGCCGCCAATTAGCAGTCTGCAAGCACTGTTGTGTTCCGGTTTGAAGGACATTGAAGCCAGTGAAATTACGTGGGATTACGAGACTTAACATCTTATGTCTCGGCGCGCAGTCTAATACCATTCAGTGCTTTGCAATTCAATGTACTGTTTGGTGTTGCTTCTGTTTATGGGCAGGTGAGCGACCATCAGGTGAGCGACCTGCTCATCGTCATTTAAACTAATAAAAAACCTTTTTCCATAGTTTTAGTCGTTTAAAAAGATGTTGCATTTTGCGTCATATCCATACTTTTCATTGAAGTGGCATAGGGCACTATCGTAAATTGCTCCAAGTGTCATGATACGGTGCTGCTCCTGTAGTAAGATTTGTCACAATTGTTCTCTCACATCGTCTATACACACGGTCGTGTCTCAAGTTATATATTTTACAGGAACATAGTTTTAAAGGAAATAACAGTTAAATCACGTTATTTAATACTGGTTAAGTGTTAAAGCGATTAAACTGAAAACCGTTTAGTATAGTTTAACGACAAAAGCTAATTACGTTAGCCGTAAACTGCGCTCGCTTTACGACCTCAAATGTTTTTGATACAAATTTAATTAAATCCCGGATTTTTCAGGAGCAGTGAAAATGTTTGTTTCTTTTAACATTAGTTTCTTAGATGAAATTCAACCTAAATTTGAAAGCAATGGAAACCGTGCTAGGTATTTTTTTGCGTAACTTTTATTGTACATAAATAATATTTGACTGCCACGGTGGTGCTGTTGTATACGTTATGACTGTGGCTGACGCTGACGTCTCGGGTTCGATCCTCGGATCGGGTAAATATGATATTGGGCGATAGGGTCACCCCCTATCACATCATGGGATGGAGATACGCTTGGCGAAATGTGGGTGTACTGGTTACTCCTCTGCCTACAGGCGTGAGTGGTCTGTCTGTATTATTTAATATTTAACTTATAGAATTTGTTATTTCTGTCTTTCAGTGTTTTTATTTTGTAGTCGGTTTCTAAGTTTTGTAAAACGTATTTTTTTTATGTATGTACAATCGATTTCCCCCCCAATTGTGGACCGATTTTGTTGGAAAAAATTAAATTCGATAGAGATTAGCTGCGATGTGGTCCCATAGAAATGTGGTGAAGATCTGATCACGGAGTAAAAAAAATATCAACGGACAACAGTACACACGTCGCGATTGTGTTATTGTATTGGAATTTACATGCTATTGCTGTACTAAAATTAAAAAAAAAAATAAGTTTTAACAGAAATTACAAACCGACATCAAAATAAAAACATTGAAAAGTTAAAAATAAAAATTCATAAAGGTATCTTTGGGAGTCAGTGCAGTTTTATTTGACCGGCAGCGACACAAGCACCGACTCTAAATATACCTATAGAAATTGTTATTTTTGACTTTTCAATGTTTTTATTTTGATGTTTCTAAGTTTTGTTAAAGTTATTTTATTTCATATACAAAATTCTACCAGTTTAAATAATTCTCGGTCAACCAGGCTCTAAATATTTATGCAAATCTCCCGACCCGAGAAACCCAGTATTAAAAGATCTTAGGATATAATATTTCCCGTCTTTCATTTCGTTTGAACGTTCCTTTTCATTGCATTATGCACCCAACTGCAACCGCTCTGTGAATGTGGTCTCAAAATTATTTCTTTTGTGCAATTTTAATTCTTTACAGCATTCTCGTGATAAATGTTATTATAAATACAATAGTATAATTCACAGAAAATCGAAGCAAAGTAGCGTTTCCTACGGTGAGTGAGATCTCCGGAGGTCCAAATCCCCCTCCCCTTCCCAATCGCCTAATTGTCCCTTTAACTTAATTGTACTTTTTATCCTAGAAAGGGTCGTCTGAGGTTGGCCTCGCCATTAAGAGTTAAGATGACCAAGAGACCAAACGGGTACCAAGTTTCTATACAGCAGTTCCGTAAGGTGCCTCGGTGGTGTGGTTGTAATGCGTACGCGTTACGATTGAGGTCAACGCTGAGGTCTCGGGTTCGATCCCAGGGTCGGGTAATGTGGTATTGGGTTTTTCTATTACGATATTCTCAGTATCAGCCCGGAGTCTGGAATTTGTGCCCGGTATGGCGATAGGCTCGCCCCCTATCACATAAGGGACGGAAATACGCTCGGCGAAATGTGGGTGTACTGGTTACACCTCTGCCTACCCCTTCGGGGATTTCTGGCGTGAGTGCGTATGTAGTTCCGTAAGCTTAGCTAAATCAAATACTACATAATTTAGTGTAGTATGTGTAGAACGGAACATAGTGTAACATTTTGGTCACATTGTCGCAGTGAAAGCAGTGTTAATATCAGTTTCACACGTGTGTTGTTTTCCATCGCTTTAACTCATCGATACCACGTTGTATATTGTAAAGATTTTAAGGTTTTATGGAAATTTTCTAGGACTACGCCTGACAGAATTTGCCGGTGTATCAACATTTATTTATTGGGTTAATGATCATACACTACTTAAATATATATAGCACGAGCCCGTGCTATTGCAGTTTATTGGTCAATGATTGGTATCATCGATTTAGAATTAATTGAATGTTTTACTCTTTAGTTTCATATTTTGAGTCGGTTTAACAAAAAGTTAGAGTTTCTTTATTGAAATAATCGTCAAAATCTTTCATTGCTGATTTCATCTCCTTTCGAGTAGATTTTTTTATTAAAATTTAACTGTGACCACTATAAAAGCAAACCCTATCGAATACAAAAAGAATCACCCAAATCGGTCTGCATTTGATGAAGTTATGCAGAGATACATACTCGTACATACATAAATAAAAAAATATAGTAAACAGACGAAATAAAGAGAATTTATACGGATTTAATTTTATTTTGGTCCTGACGTGTTGTATTTTAATGCTATAATGCTTTAAACATATATCATTATTTACTGGCGAATTGCGAACCTCCTCTGATATTTTCATCACTTAAAAATCGACCTTAAATTAACTAATATGAATAAACTGATCACAATTATTACTATTTTAAATATATGTGAAAATATTCAGGTCAACAAATAGACAAAGATGAAAGAAGAGTTCAAACACATGTACGATAAAAAAAAAAATTTAAAGACATAGCACCGATAATAGATGTAAAAGATCCAATTTATTTTTTGTGTGCCTACGATTTTATACACAAAACATGAACTGAAACATTGTATCTAACCTTACAAAACAAAGAAATTCTTTTGTTTACGTGCAAATAGACATAATTTTGTGTTTGTAACGTTAAAAATACACGCTTGTAAATTTTTTAGGCAACCGATAAAAAAATTATGCTTTTTATTCGTTATATAAAAAAACTCGATTGTTAGAAGCTCGTTTTTATTTAAACACAATTTTCTGTTTTGCTATTTCAATAATTAATATTTACAAATAAAAATTCGTTTTCTATTTATACCCAAATATACACGATTTAAGTTGTTGAGCCACGTTGTAGACAGTTTTGTCTACAGCACGAATGGGCTGGATCGTTACCACTGTCTCACGGAAAATCGACGTAAAGTAGCGCCTTGCTGCTGCGCTTCGTACGGTGGGTGAGATATCCGGAGGCCCAAATCCCCTTCCCCTTCCCAACCCCATTATTATCCCTTTCCTCAACGCGTCCATGATTCTTCTGGTATTGTGAGCGTACTTAGGCGGTGGAGATCACTTACCATCACGTGACCCTCTTGCTCGTTTGCCGGCCTATGCTATAAAAAAGTATACTATTTGAAGTATTTTTTATCATAAGCCACTGTATGATTAACATACCATCCCAGTATAGTATGATAGATTCTGATAGTAAGAATAAAGAATTCAAATATTGTAGAACTACCAAGAACTCTTGGGTAAACGTATATTCATTTAAACTGAATGTGTATTTTGAATTATTTTTATGATATTCTATGCAACCCGACATATCACACAACAAGCCACGCCATACGAGCCGCCGATCATTGCATCAAAATGTATTAAATAACTAATAAAAATAATATGACTAATTAAAAAAAACTGCAGAGTTGCAACATTAAAAAACGGAATGTTTTGAAAATGTCTATATTTATAAATGACAACAACAAGTTTATGTGCTATAGAGATATTTTGTAGTTCGTCTGGGGCATCACAAAATTTGTATTGTTTCGTTTTTGTTATCGGCTTGCTGAATTGTGAAGGAGATTAAGAGGGATTTTTTGAATATGCCTAAAACGTAGAACAACTTTAAGTTCTAACGCTCCTTATTGTTCTGTTCCTGGGTTGAAATCCCCGGTCGGGCAATCATAATTTGTCTTTGAGTTTTCAGTTCGAAATATCACATATGACGCTCCAGATTTGAATTTGCTCTGCATGGTATAAACAAAATGCTGCGTTTCGTACGGTGAGTGAGATATCCGGAGGCCCAAACCCCCTCCCCTTCCCAATCCCTTAATTATCCCTTTCCTTAAAGGTCGGCAACGCACCTATGATTCTTTTGGTGTTGTGGGCGTACATGGGCGGTGGAGATCACTTACCATCAGGTGACCCACTTGCTCGTTAGCCGGCCTATACTATATAAAAAAAAGACAAACTCATTTTCCCATTTATAATATTAGCTAATATTAAGCGCCTGTTTAACCGTCTCTGAGTAAATACTTAATAAATATAATTATGACACGCTCAAATGTCTCAAAACACCTCTGAAATTCATATGGAATGGAAATATGTCTACTAAGTACTTTTAGTCGTAACACGTATGCATTACAACCAGAGGGGCTAGCACGGAAACTTGCGAAAAGTTATTCGAGCCGTCATCGACAACAATTACTATGAGATTTTGGTACAGCGCCTCTATCGTACGTAAAAGAAACTAATATATATGGAATATATACCAATGACATTTATGGAGTTATCTATCCAGCCCTCGATACCTTTACATTACGATTTCGATAGTTTTCCGTGCTAGCCCCTCTGCGCCACCGACGCAGTCCAAAATAATTACCATATTTTCTGTTGATAAAACGAACTCATTGGTAAATGTTATTGTATTGTTTTAGAATTAATTATGTTTATTATCAATGTGCCTAGTTACCATTCGATATGTAAAAGACTGTGTAAGACGTCGTTGATTGTAACCATGTTGAAATAAAACTAGTTTATACGGATTTTATCGCGGTTTAATTCAAATCCGTATAAACTAGTTTTATTTCAATGTGTAATATTCGCGTAAACCTAAGAAATCACTATGTAACCATGTTCCTTAAATATATAACTTGTTCTTATACACATGCTAATCCGTTGAAGTGGCAGTGGGCAGGCCACATAGCTCGCAGAACTGATAGCCGATGGGGCAGAAAAGTTCTCGAACGGAGGCCACGTACGGGCAAGCGCAACAGAGGACGTCCACCTACAAGATGGACCGACGACCTGACAAGGGTTGCAGGAAGTCGATGGATGCAGGCCGCTTCAGGTCGGCCTGGAAGGCATTAGGGGATGCCTATGTTCAGCAGTGGATGTCTTGTGGCTGATGATGATGACACATCATCATGGTGTATTATTTACCACGGCCTAACATTTTCAATGACCTATATTTTTATAAAATAAAATATAGGATAGCAGCAGTGATAGCTCAGCGGGGAGTGGTACGGACTGTCGAGACGAAAGTCGCAAGTTCGAAACCAGCCCCAAGTGCATACACCTCTGACTTTTCTAAGTTATGTGTGTATTAATTGTTAATTATCACATGCTTTAACGGTGAAGGAAACATCGTGAGGAAACCTGCATACCTGAGAAGTTCTTCATAAGAATTTCGAAGGTATGTGAAGTCTGCCAACCCGCATTAGGCCAGCGTGGTAGACTAAGGTCTAACCCCTCTCATCCAGTAGAGGAGGCCCGTGCCCAGCAGTGGGACGTATATAATAAAGAGCTGGTAAAAAAAAAAAAAAAATTATTTAGTGCTTAAGAACAAAGTTTAAGACCTAAGTTTATGCTGTTGAATAACGTATGAACTCAACAAACTTTACTACCATTACGCAAGCGGCCTCCAGGAAATCCCTGGCATAACTGTGGATGAATTTACAATCTCCTGATTACCAAGCTTAACTATAAGTGCCTTGCTTTGGTTTAATTGTTGATAGTTTGGTTACAAATCAAGAGTTATTTAGTTTTATAAAATTTATTGTATCCTAACTTAGAAGCCAACTTCAAAATAAAAACTATGAAAAGAAAAAGAAAAAAATTATTATAAACCAAAAATAAAAATTTCTATATGTCTCTCTGGAGTCAGTGCAATTTAGTTTGACCGGCAGCAACACAGGCACCGACTCTAAAGAGGTTTTCATTTTTTATTGTTGTAGTTATAGCAATAGCATGTAAAATAAAATAACACAATCGTGACGAGTGTAGTGTTGTCCGTTCATTTTTTTTACTCCGTACTTCGTCATCGAATCTGAACTCTATTGAATGTTTTTTTTTTCAACAAAATCGGTCCACAATTGGCGGAGAAATCGATGTAAAAACATTAAAATAAATGTATATACGCGCCGAACCTCCTCCTTTTTTAAGTCGGTTATAATGCGATATCAGTCCGCAAACTTTTTGGTGTGCAATAAAGCACACCAAAAAGTATAATGGCGAATTCACAAAGTAGGATGCGTGTTTTTGCTGCATGTAAAACTTGATATTTTGATATAAACTCGTTTAATGTGTTTTAAAATATCAATAAAATGTTTTCATGTTACGAAATTCCATGAAAAATATTAAAGTATCTTCATTATAGGTGACGCAATGTCGGTAATGGTCGTTAATGTATAGTACAGCGCTTGTCGATGGCCGTGATGTCAGCAGAAATAGTATACGAGAAATATGTATGAAGTTTATACGTATCAGATACGATCTGCATATACAACGTGTTATAGAAAGGGGCGGGCAAATTTAAGCAATGTATAGTGTAGGGTAAAAGGATTTTATACTCCATAGTACCAAATCCGATTGCATTGTTAGGACATAATTATAGATTTTTCTTTTTTATCGAATGAGTAACATATCGATGTCGACTTTCAACTTTGGACAACACTAAATGATTAACAGTGATACTTCAGACCTCCTTTCCTTTAATTATTTTATAATTAAAAAACATTACACAGTTGTCAAATGTCAATATTTATTTGACGCAGTCAGTTCGGCAATTTCTGATTTTATGAAGTTTGATTACGAGTTATGACTAAAAACAAATATTATGTATTGGTATTTTGTGTTGGTGCAACTGACAACAGCTTTTAAGAGAATCGTCGACTGTATTAAGCCAAATTCATAGATGGACGACCCGAGGATGAAGTCCGCGTGAATGCCTATTTCCAGGATTAAAGTAGCTTAGTGGGCGCCCCCGGTGAGAAACGCGCTTGACAAAAATACTAATGTCGATATTAAAAAATAGGGGTTGATCGTAGAGGTTTGAAAATTTAGGTTGTATGTATTTTTTAATGCTGTATCATAAAAAAATAAAAACAAAAAAATTAGTCTAAAAAATAAAAATAAATATTTAGGGGTGGACCACCCTTAACATTTAGGGGGATGAAAAATAGATGTAAGCCGAATCTCAGACCTACCTGATATGCACACAAAATTTCATACAAATCGGTGCAGCCGTTTCGGAGGAGTATGGGAACGAACATTGTGACACGAGAATTTTATATATAAGTTTAGATAGATAGTTTGACACTTTTCAGCGAGTTATATGTCGTCGAAAGATATCTATCTCGCGCGCGAGATATGTCGTGTTGCATATCCTAACCCGCAGTTCCTCAATCATTATAGCATGGGGTTGTCACAAAACTAAAACTAAACACGGTCCGTATAAAGCATAGATTTTTGTATCAAAGCGTGATTGAAGTGGGTTAATTGGAAACACCGCATTGGCCCAACAATCAGCGTGCTCTGTAAACTGACATGTATCAGGCCTTTGGTAATTAAACCTCTTTGTTCAACGGAAGGTAGCAGTTCAGTAAATTATATCACAAATGTTACAACTCTATATCATGAATGTAGGGGAAAAGGGTTTTTTCATAGTATGTGATCTCCACCGCCAATGTACGCCCACAATACTAAAAGGATCATGGGCGCGTGGCCGACCTTAAAGGAAAGGGATTGGGAAGGGGAAGGGTTTGGGCCTCCGGATATCTCACTCACGCCGGTTTTCTGTGAGACAGTGGTAATGACCCGGACAAGCCGGCCCATACATGCTGTAGACAAGTTTCTACAGCGTGGCTCTACCACTCAAAAGTTAGGCATAAAAATTAACCTTACTTAGAAATGTCAATTAAGTTTATTTCTGGTTCATAGACCCTTAATTTATACTTTTGTTTACTAGATAAGAAATTACAAATTATAAATGAACTATTTCTTACTTATCTCCTCATTAGTCTTGTGACAGCATACTAAGGCTCAGAACAGTGAGGTTCTGGGTTCAACACCCAGGTTAGGCACGACATTTTTTTGTTTGAACCTTCGATTCGAAAAAACATCACTTAGTATTGCCCGGGATTGGCATTTGTGCTCGCTATGGCGAAAGGCTCGTCCCCTGTTACTATATGTATATTATATATATTTACTAGTTGTACTTCTGCCTCACCCTTCGGGGATAAAGGCGTGAGCTAATGTCTTATATTAAACATACACAAAAAAACAATATTGAACCAGTACATTAAGTCTGACAAGAATCCCCAACTGAATTTACATTTGCTTTAATCGTCCTCTATAAATTGTGGAAGGATCAAAAATCATCTAAAAAATGGGCAGTAAATGTCTTCATACTGGCGTAAAATGTAACGCCAACCTTTTTCTGCCCCAGAACTGAATTAATCTCGGCGAAGTAGGTGATCTAAATTGGGATGAACTTTGCCCTTTCAGGAGAAGCACAATGTAGTGCTTCTAATAAAAACATTTAACATTAACGAGCGTGAAAATGCTTAATAACTTAAAACATCATTCTGAATGTATAATAAAAGGTTTCTTAAAATAATTCACTTTAAAAACGGACCTTTTCAAACTAGCGTCTGCAGTATCAGATCCAGAACATCATAGATCTCATCCAGCTCTTACCGTTGTAAACCTTAATGATAAAGATTTACGATATAATGTTGATTGAGAGAATAATGAAGGTTTGTAAGCAGCACGATGTGTGTATGTAGGTAATGAAAGAAAGACCACACGCTGCGAAGCAAATAGCTTTCAGACGAGATGCATTAGTACCCACTACATGTTTTGCTTGGGGAAGGCGTGTCGTGTAATGACGTTTAGCTGCCGGAATGTTTTTAAATGAGAGGGCCACTTAGATTTTGCTTGTACATTGAAGTTGGGTTTTGTCGTTTTTAACTGACTTCGAAAAGGAGGCTCTCAATTCGTCTGTATATTTTGTGTGTATGTATGTTCACGCATAACAAAGCCGTATAATTAATGTGCAGTGATATTGGCAATTTTTGGATTTGAGAGGATTTACTTCGGTGGTGGCCCATTTAAATTTGAAAAAATATTCCACTTCTAAGGGTGATACATTTATAAACAGATTAATTGAGAACATCTTTGGTTTTTTGCGCTAAAAAATATCCGACAATCTCTCTATTCTAAAAAAAGTAACTGGCGCCGCCGCCGCCGCTGCCAAAAGCTTGTCACGTTATCTCCTCCGAAACCGCTGGGGGTATGGGGTCGAGACCGATACCAATCGATGCAGAACAATGTGGGGAAGAAAGTAAGATATGTCTCATATTCGTCGGACTTTAAGTTTTTTCTTTATTTTATGTTTTGTGGAGAAACATGGGCAACGACCCTAGTTATTAACAAAGAAGATAATATTTAAAATCATAAGACAATCCAGCATCTTGTGATTAGAGAATTCCATCAAAGTACGAGTATAAACCTTAGTGATGCAAAAAACAATCCCAAAACAATACATACACCAGTAATATACATATTATCTTACTACTATATCTTATTATCTTATTGACAGCCTCCGTGGCGCAGCGGGCGAGTGGCCGGCTACGAAGCGAGAGGCCGTGGGTTCGATTCCCACACTGAGACAAATGTTTGTGTGATCCACAAAAAATTGTTTCGGGTCTGGGTGTCGTGGGACCGCAAGTCCCTCGTAGTTCCTGATACCCACGATACAGGTTTTACCTAGTGTGGGGTCAGGACTATGTGTGTACTGTTGGGTGTATTTATTTATTATTTATTTATTTACTATATTATATATGTGAAAGTTTGATTAATTGTGTTGTAAATTTGGATGTACGTAAATCAATCACACATTAACAACTGAATGGTTTTGGGTGAAATTTGGCACACAGGTAGACCATGATCTGGATTAGGACATACGCCACTTTTTATCCCGGAAAATGCTGTTCACACGACCGGAGCCGCGAGCAAAAGCTTGTTCAACATACAATCAACCAAATAATTTGTAATATTTAACTCCGAAGGAGCGATAGGTACTAAAAATATTTTATAGGCTCGAACATGTTTGAGCAATACAATTTTCTGTGTCGGACCTGAACGCCTGTGTAGAATTCGTAATGCGGCCTCGGCGATAAGAGGCGTACCTTTCAAATAAATTCAAATTCAATTTGCTGGTTGAATTTGTTTTAATTTATAAATTGAAGTTAGGCTACTGCTGAAATTTCAAGATCTGTAGGTGTAGACAGTTTCTAGATCAAAGAGTCTAGAATAAAATATTTTAGGAGTAGGGATCAAAATGAATACTAAAAAATACGTTTTAACAAAACTTAGAAACCGACTTGAGAATAAAAACACTGACACGTCAAAAGTAACAATTCCTATAGGTCTCTTTAGAATTTGTTACTGTGTCGAGTAGCCGGCTGCCAAGCGTGAGTCCGTCGGTTCGATTCCCACACCGAGAAAAAAATGTTTGTGTGATCCACAAATATTTGTTTCTGGTCTGAGTGTTGGGGGACTACATGTCCCTCGCAGTTCCTGATACCCACGATACAGGTAATTTTGTGTGGGGTCACGACTATGTGCGACTGTTAGGTGTATTTATTTTGAAGTCGGTTAAAAATAATTATCGTCTCATTGTCAAGGTCAAGTTTTTTTTTTTTTATGAAAGAGGTGGCAACGGAGCAAGCGGTGATAGCAAATCCTTTCTTCTAGCATATGCTGGCAAACGAGTGAAAGTTAACTGATTCCAAAATATCAATAGAATTATGGGCGTGTTGACAACCTAGAAAGAAAGAATAATTAAGGAATTGGGAAGGGGAACGAGGATTTGGGCATCCGGATATCTCACTCATCGTAAGAAATGCTGTTACTTCACGTAAGTTTTCTGTGAGATATGGTAACAACTTAGTCGAGCCATTCATGCTGTGGACGAAACTGTCTACAGCGGAGCTCAACCAAGCCTTCTTTTTAAATGACTTAAAAAAAAAAAAAAACCCCAAAAACTCAAACACAAATTGTATTTGCCTGACCTGGACAAGTAAATGAAAGCGTTATTCTTTTTTAAATTGCACCACACCTAGCGTAGGTGCAGCGGCAAGATATCTGAGGCACAAAATGTATTTCATTCCATATATCTACCCTAAATGCGCTTCTATTATTGGCTAGCTCTCAAATGAACTCATTCATGCACATGCACTTGCTTTTGGTGTATCGCTTCCGAATAATGAAGTCAGATTAAATAGACTTTGATAGCCGTCGTAGCCCAGTAGACGAGTAGCCGGCTGCGAAACGAGAGGATGTGGGTTCGACTCTTGCACCGAAACAAATGTTTGTGTGATCCACAAATGTTTGTTTCGGATCTGAGTGTTGTGGAACCACGTTCCTCGTAGATCCTGATACCTACAATACAGGTTAATGATCAGGACTATGTGTGTGACTGTTGGGTGTATTTATTATTTACTAGCTTTTGCCCTCGGCTCCGCCCGCGTGAATAGAATTTTTCCGAAATAAAACGTAGCCTATAACCGTATCCAGGGTCCCATCTATCTCTACATCAAAATTCATCAAAATCGGTTCATGTGATTTAGGCGTGAAAGCGTAACAAACAAATAGATAATTTTTTTTTCATAAAAAGTATCCTATGTTACTTCTTATGCCTCCAATATTATGTGTACAAAGTTTTATGATGATCAGTTAAGTATTTTTCGCGTGAAAGCGTAACAAACAAACTTACATTCTCATTTATAATATTTGATGATGATTTATAAGGACAGAATATATTGTCAACCAATCCACAATTGTATCAAACCCCATTGCTATATCAAAGCAAAATCAAACACATTCAATAAAGACTCTGGATAGGGAAAAGGGTCGTTTCGAAGATAAATCGTGGACAATCCAAAGCGGAGTCGACGTAATAGCTGTTTCACCTGTAACCAACTGAGATAACACGTGATTTCTTTATGTGTTAACTTTATGTATCTTAAGGGATCCTTTATATCTACTGATAAACGAGGAAAATTATGGAGTTGATGTCGAGATTAGTTAAATTATATTCAAAGGCTTGTGTTATTCGAATCGATAAACTCGTACTTGTGATTTTAAAATATTGTGATTCGAGTCGAGTGAGCTTTGCATATTTGGTGAGTGATGTTTCCGGAGGCCCAAATCCCCTTCACTTTCCCATACCTATTCCTTTTGTCTAAGGTTGCCAATGTACCCATGATTAATTGGGTATTGTAGATATTTATGGGCGGTGGAGATCACTTACCATCAGGCAACCCACTTGCTTATTTGCCAGCCCAGCCATAAAGAAATACCAAAGAAACTATCTCTAAAACAAAAAAACTAACCAATTTTGCGTCGATGCTAACAAATTTAATAGTAAATGATTGGTATATACGAGTAGCACCGACAAACACTTGTTAATTGTATTTTTAACTAATTAGTTTTCATCTCAGTTTTATTTTTGTTTAATAAATTATAAGTAATACTACATACATACATACATACGCACTCACGCCTGTAATCCCCGAAGGGGTAGGCAGAGGTGTAACCAGTACACCCACATTTCGCCGAGCTTATTTCCGTCCCTTATGTGATAGAGGGCGAACCTATCGCCATACCGGGCACAAATTCCAGACTCCGGGCTGATACTGAGCATTTCGTAAAAGAAAAACCCAATACCACTTTACCCGACCCGGGGATCGAACCCGAGACCTCAGCGTTGACCTCAATCGTAACGCGTACGCATTACAACTGCGCCACCGAGGGAGTCATACTATTAGTAATACTATTAGTGTTAAATAAATTAATATAACTTCAAAGATCCTTTACGTCGGGAAATTTTCATCTTTATTGCAATAAATACTATACAAAAGAATATTTTTCAATCAGTCACCTACTCACATTTGATTCTACATAAAGGCACAGTGCAATAAATCTTAGCAAATATTGCCGATAGAGCCTTTACTAGTGCCGGTACAGGAAACGGGTCGAGGGAAAAACAATTACAAATAGAGAATGAACGGAAATTAGCGATAACCTAGCAGAAAGTGGAATCGACTACCGAGACGAAAGTCGCAGATTCGAAACCAGCCCGAAGAGCTGGTTACTAAGTTTTCTAAGTTACAAGTGTAATGATTGTTAATTATCACTTGCTTTAACGGTGAAGGATACATCGTAAAGAAACCTGCATACCTACGAAATTCTCCATAAGCATTTCGAAATTATGTGAAATCTGCCAAACCGCATTAGTCCAGCTTGGTGGATAAGACCTAACCCTTCTCATCCAGTAGAGGAGGTGCGTGCCCAGCAGTGGGATGAGTATATAATTCAGGGCTAGGATTTTAGTATTAATTTACAGCCTTCACCCCTTATGAACATAACATAAGCTAATACCTGTACCTTCGAAGGGGTAGGCCGAGATGCAGCTAGTACATCCACGGCCCGCTAAGGTTAGTTTAATAGGGGGCGAGTCCGTCGCCATACCAGGCAAAATCCGGGCAATTCATGAGTGCTTTTTCCAGTCAAAACCTCTGGGATTTGAACCGCGAGGACTTCATGGTTTTGCAGTTTATATACGGTGCCACTAGACCAGAGGTTCCCAAACTTATTTTGTCTACTGCCCACTTTGAAAATATATTTTTTTAGCGCCCCCCTTTTTTACCAACTTAAAAACCACTATATCTTCAAATTAAATAAATTATTGTGAGCTATACCAGCACAGATTAAACATTCATTCTAAACGAGACTTTTTTATAACCTGCAAGAGTTAAGTCCTACGTACCTAGATGAAATTACATATCGCCCCCTCAGCCTCTACATCGCCCCCCCCCTTTTTCTGGGTCTCTTACCACCCCCTTTAGTCATGCAGCGCCCACAAGGGGGCGTTATCGCCCACTTTGGGAAAGACTGCACAAGACCAATAAACCATTCTATATCAAATGGTTAGGGCCAACTTAGAGTCAAAGTTAGCAAGCCACCCAAAGCTTCCTAACCTCCTCCGACTTGGCTTGATATCAGTTGATAACAGCTGGGACCGACATTTTACGTACCCTCCGAAGCACGGAGATACTAAGATAAAATACCACTAAGCGGTCACCCATCCATAGACTGACCGCGCTAAAGGTTGCATAACTCGCTAATCATTTGACGATCAGTGAGTGCAACTGGTTATGAGCATTGCAACAGTAACTAGGTTGAAATTTTACTTCCACGGCACTTAAAATTAAACCGCACAATGAGGAAAAGTTTATTAATAACAGGTTCTCATAGGATTCACCGACATCCAGTAGCGGATTTAGGAGGTGTGGGGTATCACACCTCCTAAATCTATCTTATCCTGGCTTACACGGCGCGTTGGTAAAGTTAAAGTGACGAGAATATTACTTTTCCCTAACAATCTTTTCAAAGGAGAAGACGGGGCAGAAAATCTATGCTCCCTTTCTTAAAATCACTTTCTTGATATAGTAGCAGTATAGGGACTGTGAACTGGGAAGACACGTTTAATTACCCACATCAGGTTCTACAATATCTATGTTTTATATTATGTATAACCGTGTGTTTGTATGTGAATCCTATGAGATTTCCTATCGACAATAACTCGGGAACCATCCGACTGTTTTCAAATGATAGAGTCCTTTTTGATAATTCAACCCTTAAATCAAGTATAACGTAATTTTATTAAGTTATTCACAATCCGAAATACTAACTTCTACGATTCTCGATCGGTTTAGGCTCTTTCAGTCGGTGTTAACTTTTGTTATGTAGATTTGATTTAGGGAGTTATATAGTTTGACTGCCACCGTGGCGAATAGCCGGCTGCGAAGCGAGAGGTCATGGGTTCGATTCCCACACCGAGACAAATGTTCGTGTGATCCACAAATATTGGTCTCTGGTCTGGGTGTTGTGGGACCGAAAGTCCCTCGTAGTTTTTGATACCCACAATATAGGTTAACCTAGTGTGAGGTCAGAACTATGTGTGTGACTGTTTTATTTATTTATTTATTATTTTATTTATATATCCCTAAAAATCATAGTGGCACACAAGCGGCCAGATCTAAAAACTAAACCAAGTTGTTTCTGCGACATATAAAGCAATTGGCGTTAATCCCACGATGCGTGGGATAGTGGCAGAAGAATAACACCCCCCGTATGAAACACAGATTCGTCTCTGCCCACCCCCAGGATGTAATAGAGTGAATGAACGTTTTACTGTGCGAAATGAGGACACCGTCTGATATTTGAAACCAGATCTATAAAAAACAGGGATCGCTTTGTGATTCAGATTTTTCTTGGTATTTGTAGTCATTCGTAGGTCGATGAGTGAATATTGAGACGTAATCTATACATATAAAAATGAATCTCTATTTCCCTTGGTCATCGCATCATGCGTGAACGTATGGAACAATTTGGCTAATTCTTTTTTTGTTGTGTTAACTATTGTCAGGAGAAGGTTCTTATGAAAGAAAACATTAAGGAAGTTGAGCGGAACATTAGTTATTTTAAGATAAAATATAAAATGCAAAATCTCTCTATTCTAAAAAAAAGTAACTGGCGCCGCCGCCGCTGCCAAAAGCTTGTCACGCTATCTCCTCCGAAACCGCTGGGGGTATGGGGTCGAGACCGATACCAATCGATGAAGAATAATATGGGGAAGAAAGTAAGATATGTCTCATATTCGTCGGACTTTCAGTTTTTTTTATTTTATGTTTTGTGGAAAAACATGGGCAAAGCCCCTAGTATAATATAATGTTAGTTGTTTGACATAACTATCAGTACTTTGTACTACGTTATACATGAACATACATTTAATATATTTGACCTTATCGAATCGGTACTCAGGCGAATTAACTTCTCGCCGGACCCGTCCTTTATTCATTTTTACCCCCGATATTGGTATTATAGGGTTGGCACGCGATTGATTGCAAATGTTTAAGAAAATTTTAATCCCTAGACTATTAAAAGAAAGTTTTTACTTCTTCTTCTTGTAGTGCCTCTCCAACTAGTGAAGGTTGGCAATCAGCTCATCATACTGTCTTTTATCCTTTGCGAGACGAAATAGTTCAGCAGCGCTCGCTATCCCTGTCCACTCTAGTCTTTACTAGAAAGATTTTATTCCCCTGGAGTATTACAAGAAAGATTTTGATTTTTATCTTGGATTCCAGTAGATAAATACTTTTTCTTTGAACAAGTATAAAAATAGTCTGGCTGTATTTGCTTCATGCTTATAAACTACATAAGTGATTTTGATGCGGTTTCCACCATCAATTACGCAAATTAGAAAGGATTGTTATTACTTTGATATTTTATCCGTGGGAGACCGGGATAGGTCTAAACAATATTTATTTCTATATATATATATCAATATTCATTTAATAGGGCTTTACCTATGAAATTTTATTTATTTATTTAAGACGCAAATCAGAGTACAATCAATACATTAGTACAACTTTATAACTATACAATTATTAAAACCAGATTGTATTCCAAAACATGGGCCCTTATATATATATATATATAGTCTAGGAGGTATAGGAGGTCTGAAGTATCACTGTTTATCATTTAGTGTTGTTCACAGTTGAAAGTCGATATCGACATGTTACTCATTCGATAAAAAAGAAAATTCTATAATTATTGTCCTAGCAATGCAATCGGCTTTGCTACTATGGGGGATAAAATACCAATACCCTACACTATACATTGCTTAAATTTGCCCGCCCCTTTCTATAGCACGTTGTATATATATATATTCAATAAAGTGCGGACTAGGATATTAGAAAGCTAATAATACACAGTACATCGCAACATATAGTCATATTCTGGATAACTTAAGCTTAGTTACATATTGTGATACAATTACCGTCCTGTACGAAAAAAGTTAATGTATTTTATTATTTTTTATTTCTATTAATTAAAAGTAACCACATATGCTTCGATGTATCTTTGCCAGCGTAGCCTAATTTATCAATGCCCTTCTTAAAGAAATCAGCTGGAGGCAACAAATTCTTCAAAGGCATTTTGTGAGAATTGGCTCTCGGTTATTGTTTTTTTCCCGTGAAAAAGTTGTCCAATCATTGTATTCTGATGGAAAAGCTCACGCATCTGCAGCCAGCTTTGGTCAATCACTCGCCCACGCTGCTCCTGCATGACAACGCCCGACCCCATACTGCACAGCAGACGATCTCCAAGCTACAAGAACTGGGGTTGGCAGCTCTCCGTCATCCTCCGTATTCACCAGACCTTGCGACTACAGAGTTTTTCAATAATATGGAAAAAGTAGACCATCGCGACCATGGCCGCCTATAATATCAGAAGAATCGTTGCCGACCTTAAATAAAAGAGATTATCTAGGGATTGGAAAGGGATTTGAGCCTCCGGAGATCTCACTCACCGTACGAAACGCAGCAGCAAGCCGCTATTTTACGGTGGTTTTCTGTGAGACAGTGGTAACAACTTGGTCGAGCCGGCCCATTCATGCTGTAGGCAAAGACTGTCTACAGCTGTGGGCGTACATGGGCGGTGGAGATCACTCACCATCAGGTGACCCACTGGCTCGAAAAATATCGACCACCCACAACCCTACCGATAATGAGACTTTCAATAGAGAACGTAGCGAGTAAAAAGCAATATACTCATTTATATACAAATTGCTTACCTCATACTATGTTTACCTGTTTTATGGTGTTTGTTCTGTTTATATAAGAGTACAAAGCAAGATGAAAAATCTCGAACTAAAAATATTAAAATATTTATGATAACTATAAGAGGATTAAGACTTCGTCTGTGCTATTTCAGGGCAAATCGTAAAATGAAGTTGAGTTAAAGATAATTCTTAGAAACCTGATGAACTAATTGCTGTATAAAACAATATATGTGTAACTAGCTATTTCCCGCGGCTCCGCCCGCGTGAATGCCTATTTCCAGGATTAAAGTAGCCTAATGGGCGCCCCCGGTGAGAAACGCGCTTGACAAAAATGCTAATGTCGCTATTTAAAAATATGGGTTGATCGTAGAGGGTTGAAAATTTAGGGTTGTATGTATTTTTTAATGCTGTATCATAAAAAAAAATAAAAACAAAGAATGTTGTCTAAAAAATAAAATAAAAAAATTAGGGGTGGACCACCCTTAACATTTAGGGGGATGAAAAATAGATGTTGGCCGATTCTCAGACCTACCCGATATGCACACTAAATTTCATACAAATCGCTGGACCGTTTCGGAGGAGTATGGGAACGAACATTGTGACACGAGAATTTCGTACCGTTATAGTTAAAGCTTAGCGGGGAGTGGTACGGACTGTCGAACCTAAAGCAGATTCGAAACCAATCCTAAAAGCATACACTTCTAAAGTTTCTAAGTTACGTCTATTAATTGTTAATTATCACTTGCTTTAACGGGGACGGAAACATCGTGAGGAAATCTGTATACCTGAGAAGTTCTCTATAAGAATTTCGAAGGTATGTGAAGTCTGCAAACACGCATTAGGCCAGCGTGGTGGACTAAGGCCTAACCCCTCTCATTCAGTAGAGAAGGCCTGTGCCCAGCAATGGGACGTGTTTAATATAGGGCTAGTAAGAAAATAACATTTTAGTACTGTTAGACTTGCCAACTTATGTCTCGGGGTGACGAACGCAGTCCAGTGGTATGCAGTACTTTGTAATTCTTAGTTCTATATAGTTTAACTGCCACAGACAGATACACACACACATAACAACTGTTGCCCTTATCCCACTCGTAGTGGGGTCGGCGCAACATGCTTAAAAACACATGTTACAGAAAGATTTGGCTTGTAGTTATTACGACCGGCCTGCCTGACGTCAAGCCTCTGGGGCAAAAATACCCGAAACATTTATTTGTGAATCACACAAACATTTTATCTCGGTGCGGTAATCAAACCCGCGGCCTCTCGCTTCATAGCCATCTACTCACCCACTGTGCCACGAAGACTGTCGATTTTTCATTAGGGTTACTTACATACGCACTCACGCTTGTAATCCCCGAAGGGGTAGGCAGAGGTGTAACCAGTACACCCACATTTCGCCGAGCGTATCTCCGTCCCTTATGTGATAAGGGGCGAGCCTATCGCCATACCGGGCACAAATTCCAGACTCCGGGCTGATACTGAGCATTTCGTAATAGAAAAACCCAATACCACTTCACCCGACCCTGGAATCGAACCCGAGACCTCAGCGTTGGCTTAATCTTAATGCGTACGCATTACAACTGCGCCACCGAGGCCGTAATAAGGGTTGTTGACATAATTATAAACAAACAGTTACTAACTAGTGAGCTAACAATAAACTAGATTGATCTTAATTAAAATCAATTTCGCATCGGATTTTCTCGCAAACTTTGCAATTATAACTTGTATCCAATGAACGAAAATGTAAATTGAAAATATTTAAACTAATGTTTATCTAAATAGATATAAAAATCAAATAGATTTTTGTTTATCTTTATAAACGACTTCAAAAAAAGGAGGAGGTTCTCAATTCGACTGTATTTTTTTGTTATGTTTGTTGCCTCAGAACTTTAGACCGAACCGATTTTGATGATTCTTTTTTTATTTGAAAGCTGGTGCTTCACGTGTAGTCCCATTTTAAAGAGAATAGAATAGATATGATTTGTTATTTTTGACTTTTCAGTGTTTTATTTTGAAGTCGGTTTCTAAGTTTTGTTAACTTTATTATTTTATATTTATATATATATTTTTTTTTTTTTTTTACTAGCCCTTTATTATTTACGTCCCACTGCTGGGCACGGGCCTCCTCTACTGAATGAGAGGGGTTAGGCCTTAGTCTACCACACTGGCCTAATGTGGGTTGGCAGACTTCACATACCTTCGAAATTCTTATGAAGAACTTCTCAGGTATGCAGGTTTCCTCACGATGTTTTTCCTTCACCGTTAAAGCAAGTGATAATTAACAATTAATATACACATAACTTAGAAAAGTCAGAGGTGTATGCACTTGGGGCTGGTTTCGAACCTGCGACTTTCGTCTCGACGGTCCATACCACTCCCCGCTGAGCTATCACTGCTATTTATATATATATTTTTGTTTATTTTTTGTTATTATATTTCATACTACGAACGGTTGTATGTTAGTAGAGGAGGCCAGAGCTGAGCAGTGAAGCATTAATATAATATACATGAAATTATTGTGATGAATTGATTAGGGTTCCATTCTAGGCAATTACTCTTTTTTATTTTTATTAGCTTGAATGACGAGTCGAGCACGTCGCTCGCCTGATGGTAAGCGCCACGCCTGCTCATAAACAGAAGCAACGGCACACAGAACTTTGAATAACAAAGTACTGCATGACACTGGACTGAGCTCGTCACCCCGAGACATAAAGTGTTAAGACTCATAATGCCCAGTAATTTCACTGGATTCAATGTCCTTCAAACCGGAACACAACAGTGCTTACACACTGTTGATTGGCGGCACAAATACACAAAGCGGTGGTAGCTACCCAGCCGGCCTCTCGCAAACAAGGGACCTACCACCTTGTGATGCTCGATCATGCTTTTCGAATTCATGGTTCGCCTGGGACCTAGTGCATATACGTTTAGCACAAATTTAAATTTTATTATCCCACAATATTCCATATTAAACAATAGCTTACTTCGGCGATAGCCTAGCGGGGACTACCAAGGTCTGCCAACACAGAGTTTCCTAGTCAAAGTTACACAACTTTGACTAGGAAATGGTTACGTGTGTTCATTTTTTATTATTATCGCTATCTGATGATGGCAAATATCGTGAAGCAACCTGCATAATAGCAGTGATAGCTCAGCGGGGAGTGGTATGGACTGTCGAGACGAAAGTCGCAGGTTCGAAACCAGCCCCAAGTGTATATACCTCTGACTTTTCTAAGTTATGTGTATATTAATTGTTAATTATCACTCGCTTTGGGGTCTAAGGGGGTGTTATGCGAAATACAAGAACTTCTATCAAGAGAAATTCTCTAGCCTCTGCACCTCAACTCCACTCTCACCTTCCCGCGGCAGACCCTGTTAAGTTGAGCAACCCTACTGAAGACGGGGTTACAATCCCCGTGGGACGTAGGGTCAACGAACAAAGAGAGGTAGGGGGGATCATTAGGGCGTCTGACGGCTTAGTGATCTAGGTACGCTCAGGGAAGGAGTGTCACCTTAGGGTTGGTAGCGGAAGAATCATATTTACAGATCAACGGTAGCACCCACAGTCCAAGTAAGATGGATTACTTCTCACCCACCAAGACGTCTTAGGCAAGCGGGTGGGTTAATACGCCTAAACCCTTCAACAATAATGAAAAGACAAAATAAATCACGGCCCCGAGTTCCCAGCGGGTCCACGGTCCCCAGCAAAGGCAGCAGCATGGGTTTTGGTGAACTCAGGGGTGCTAAGAATCTCTGGGAGTTATCAAGCTGCCCTAAAAATAATGAATTGACAAAGATTGCAGTAGCGTCGTACAACGTCAGGACATTGAGAACAGACGATCGTCTAGAAGAGCTATTCTATGAACTTGACAAGATAACGTGGAGCGTGGTTGGCCTATCCGAAGTCCGAAGATGTGGTGAAAGTTGCCTTAAGTTGCATACTGGTCACCTTCTATACTACAGAGGAAAAGAAGATGTGCATGAACACGGAGTAGCAATGTTAATTAACAAAAACATCAAAGAAAATGTAACAACAATAAACTCTATATCTGACAGAGTAATATACGTCATCCTAAAAATTTCTACGCATACAACATTGAAGATTATTCAGGCATATTTACCAACCAGTACAGCAGCAGATGGTGATGTCGAATCAGTGTATGAGGATATTACAAAAGGTATACACGAAAACAAAACAACCTACACCATTTTAACGGAGGATTTTAATGCTAAAATTGGAATTAAAGAAGATCAGTCCGAACATTTTATGGGTGATTTTGGGTACGGAACAAGAAACTACAGGGGGCATATGCTAACCAACTTTTTAGAACAACAAAGACTTTTCCATATGAGTTCCTTCTACCAAAAGAGACCTGAAAGGAAATGGACATGGTTATCCCCAGATGGAGTACATTCAAATGAAATAGATTTCATATTCAGCAGTCATAAAAACATCATAAAAGACGTGAATGTCCTCAATAGCTTCAACACTGGCAGTGATCATCGTCTTATTCGAGCAACTGTGGTCATAAACGAAAAATTCATGCGGTACTCCAAGATACGATCTAGGAAAACTAAAACAGACCCAATCTTAATCACATTAAATAAAAATGTATACCAACAAAAAGTCCAACAAAAGCTCCAGAATATTGACAATAACACCTCCGGAATAGACGAACTCACTCAACACCTTCAAAGTACCCTGTGCGACGTAGCAAAAGACATAACTCTTAAAGGCAAAAACAACCGCCCCAAATTGAAAGATGAAACCAAAAAATTGCTAGAGGAGAGAAGACACTTCATTAAACAAGGTCTTAATACAACTGACAGGTTTAAGTTACTTTGTAAAGAAGTGAGAAAACATGTTGAAGAAGATATCGAAGAATACCGCGAGCATACAGTTAAATCTATTATCGAAAAGCATAAGGGTCCTAAAGTGTTCCGAAAGGCACTCTCCGTAGGTAACCAACAAATTACAAAACTAGCAGATCATCATGGAAACCTAGTTACAGATAAACGCGAATTACTGAAAGTAGTTGAAGAATTCTATGGGCAGCTTTATTCATCTAAAAACATCAATACAAAGGCTAACATAACCAAAAATATTATGAACGTTGGTTCCGAAGATGTTCAAGAAATTACGAACACGGAGATCGAATATGCTCTAAGAAAGATGAAGAACAATAAAGCTCCAGGAGAAGACGGTGTAATTATAGAAATGGTCAAAGAGGGTGGCGACATCGTAATCCAATTACTCAACAAGCTACTTAATAAATGTCTTGAGGAAGGGACGGTATCGAAAAAATGGGAATGTTCCAATGTCATCTTATTATTCAAAAAAGGTAACAAGGTGGATTTAAATAACTATCGCCCAATTAGTCTGTTACCTCAACTTTACAAACTACTAACTAAGATTATTACTATTCGCCTTACCAACAAGTTCGATTTCTACCAACCCGTTGAGCAAGCTGGTTTTAGAAGCGGATTCAGCACCATGGACCACATTCTGACAATAAGAACTGTAATCGAAAAAGCAACAGAATACCTTTATGGTGTGCATTTATAGATTACAAAAAGGCATTCGATAGTGTGGAATTGTGGGCTGTTATTCAGTCACTGCAAAACGCTCGAATAGACCACCGGTACACAAGATTAATTAAACACATCTACGACAATGCGACCATGAAAGTAACCATAACAGAATCTACGGAACCAATAGCCATAAAAAGAGGTGTTAGGCAAGGAGATACACTCTCTCCGAAACTATTCACTCTAGTTCTGGAAGTTGTCTTCAAAAAACTCTCATGGGAAAACCGAGGTCTAAATATATCAGGAGCTCGACTGAATAACCTAAGGTTCGCTGATGATATAGTTCTTCTCACAGATAACCCGGAGGAGTTGCAGTTAATGGTGCAGGAGCACTGGTGAAGTCTCTCTACATGTTGGTTTGGAAATGAACTTGGATAAAACCAAAATAATGACCAATATGGATGGAAATAATTTCAAAATAACCATCAACCAAACCACCATAGAACAAGTAGAGAAGTACGTGTATTTAGGGCAAGAGATAAGAATGGGCAAGAAGAACCAAACTAGCGAGCTTCATAGGCGAATAAGACTTACGTGGGCAGCCTACTCGAAACTGGACTTTGCTTTTAAGATGAAAATATCTGCGGAACAAAAAGCCAGGATATTTAACCAATGCATTCTACCGGTGCTCACTCATGGTGCTGAGACCTGGGTTTTTACCAAAGACACCATCAACAAACTAGAGGTGGTCCAGAGGGCAATAGAGAGAAAGCTGGCAGGAGTGACATTGATGGACCGCAAAACAAACAAGTGGCTTCGAGAACAAAGCAAAGTCGCAGATGTAACAAAACGAGTGGCGCACCTAAAATGGAAGTGGGCTGGACATGTTGCCCGGAACGAAACATCGTGGTGTAAACGTCTCCTTGAATGGAAGCCATGGGGAAAAAAGCGTCCTCAAGGAAGACCACAAATGCGCTGGAAAGACGACGTGAAGAAGGTAGCTGGTTCCAATTGGATGCAAAGAGCTCAATGCCGCAACGAGTGGAAAATGTTGAAGGAGGCCTACACCGAACAGGTCGAAAAAGGCTAAAGAAGAAGAAAGAAGATCACTCGCTTTAACGGTGAAGGAAAAACATCGTGAGGAAACTTGCATACCTGAGAAGTTCTTCATAAGAATTTCGAAGGTATGTGAAGTCTGCCAACCCACATTAGGCCAGTGTGGTAGACTAAGGCCTAACCCCTCTCATACAATACAGGGCTGGTATCATTATATTATTCACCTACATACCTGATATATCTCCATTAGAATTTCAGAAGTATGTAAAGTCTATCAATCCGTATTAGTCCAGTGTAGTGAAGGAGGCCCATGTCGAACAAAATAGATTTATTCAACAATATCATAATCCATTGAAATAAAACTAGTTTATACGGATTTTATCGCGGTTTAATTTTTATTTTAGTCCCGACGTTTGGAAAGCTTTTCAGCCTTCGTGGTCACGGGCGAGACTGAGGTGTAGGTCGTCTCGAAAAGTTAATGTTACAATGGCTACCTTCATTTTAAAATTATACATATATTTCAATGTGTAATATTCGCGTAAACCTAAGAAATCACTAAATATCATAATCCTATCTTAATTTGATTAAGTTTTTTTAAATCATAATTCTTAACAAGTAAGTGGGCTACCTGATGGTAAGTGATCTTCACCGCCCATGTAATACCATATTACCAGAAAAATCATGGGCGCGTCACCGCCATTAAAGGAAAGGGATAATAATAAGGGATTGGGAAGAGGAAAGGGGTTTTTGGCCTACAGATATCTCACTCACCTCAAGAAATGCAGTCGCTACTTTACGTCGGTTTTCTGTGAGACTATGGTAATGACCCGGTCGAGCTGGCCCATTCAGGCTGTAGACAAAGCTATCTATATTTTTTTTTTTTATGGCATACGCCGGCAAACGAGCATGTGGGTCACCTGATGGTAAGTGATCTCCACAGTTTATGTACGCCCACAGTACCAAAAGAATCATGGTTGCGTTGCCGACCTTAAATGAAAGGGATAATAATAAGGGATTGGGAAGGGGACAGGGTTTTTGGGCCTCCGGATATCTCACTCACCTCACAAAATGCAACCGCTATTTTATGTCGGGTTTCTGTAAGTCAATGCTAACGACCCAGTCGAGCCGGCCCATTCATGCTGTAGACAAAACTGTCTATGCGTGGCTCTACCACTTTAGAGCTAAACTTTAGTTAGGTAAAGATAGCCGATCTGCGATAGATTCAGTGTCTATCGTTAGTCGACAGTATTCATGGATTGCGCTATACTTACCATCAGGTGTAGCCACTTTGTCAGTGTAGTCACTTTGCCGAGCCAGGAAAAAAAAATAAAAAAAAGGTATACCAAAAACTTTACATTAATTTATTTAGTTTTTTCATTAAAACTGAACACAAAATGTTAAACAGTGTAAAATTACAAACGCTTTTAAACGCGATACACCTCGGAATTTCCTCAAATGAATAATGGACTGTGAAAAAGGAGCGTTCTGAAAACTTGCCAGCACCCTGTCGTAATGTCTTTCAATTTCTTGTCACTGGCTTACTTAGTGAGGGGAGATTTCGTCGGCTTCCAATGTACCTATTTCGTTTATAAAATGAAATACATTTTAAGGTATGTTTTTAAGTACGCGACCGAGACAAGAGACTGCAACGCATAATATGAGTCAGGTGGTAGAGACACGTCCGCTAAGTATGAAATGTGTAGAAGAATTGTCTCGGTCGATTACCTCAATACGTACATACATACGCACTCACGCCTGTAATCCTCGAAGGGGTAGTTAGAGGTGCAACCAGTACAACCACATTTCGCCGAGCATATCTCCATCCCATGATGTGATAGGGAGCGAGCCTATCGCCATAGCGGGCACAATTCCAGACTCCGGGATGATACTGAGCAATTCGTAATAGAAAAACCCAATATCACTTTTACCCGACCCGGGGATCGAACCCGAGACCTCAGCGACAGCCTCAGTCGTAACGCGTACGTTATACATGCACTATCTATGGGACTTCCTTGATTCAGGCCTTAATCAGAAAAGTATCGTGGGATAGTCATTAGAGAGCATTTCGCCAACAGTCAGTCTATTGCAAGTATTAGAGTTATCACTCACCTTTGCTATTTCCATTGTAAAAAGCCAAAAGTTTCATAAAAGTGTATTTTTGTATTATTATTTTTTTCAAAAAGAGTTTACAACAATCTCGTATAACATTCATTACACATTACAACTGCGCCACCGAGCCAGTCCTTTAAAACTTACTTGAACAATAGTGTACAAAGTGGACGTGTCACTGTAGTTAAGCGTCGCGGTCGCTTGTCTCGGTCGCGCACCTCAAAACGTACCTTTATCGTTTTAAATTCTTGGATAATTTAACTTCTTAATGAATAGTGCGGTTTGAAGAGCCATTTGTCTCTTAAGTTGTATTACAAAGGCCTATCTTCTGACTAGAATTAATTAATTGATTAATTATTTTAATGATTTGATTTAGAGTGTCATTTTATTAAGATAAATTAACTTGGTTTTTGGAAGAATTATGAGATCTAAATATGAATAGAAAACATTAGGAACTTGTCAAGTGTCAGTTGATAAATATCGGTTTTTTAACCGCTTTAATAACAGAAGTTCTCAATTCGTCTGTATATGTTTATGTATGTACGCATAACTCCGCCAAATGTGGACCGATTGGGATGATTATTTTTGTATTCGATAGGGTTTAGTGCTGTGGTAGTCCCATTTAAATTCGAATAAATAATTACACCCCCCCCCCGCGGGTTAAATCGGGGATGAAAGACTAAACCCTTTATGCATTGATTTATGTGCCTATCTTGATATTTTGTCACTAAAAATATTAAATAAAACCCACTCAAAAAACTAAACAGGTAAAATAAAACTAAATAATTTGAGTCGCTGGTATCAATCGTTGGCTATTAAGCTCAAAATTGTTTGGTTTCATTTTTAGGTGTTGAGTCGGATTTATTAAGTAAGCTAGAAAAATATTATGCATATAAAGTAGAGCCCCGCTGTAGACACTTTTTGTCCACAACATGAATGGACCCGCTCTACCGGGTTATTAGCACTGTCTCAGGGACTTTAGTACGTATGGTGAGTGAGATTACCGGAGTCCTCTCTCACACCTTCCCTCTCTGCTACTTCACGACGGTTTTCAGTGACACAGTGGTAATTAACCCATCGAGCTGGACCATTCATGCTTTAAATAACTATCTTCTATATACGTGAAGAGAAAACTTTAGAGCAATAAGTATGAGATTTGAATAGTTAAAGTTATGGACGAGTAGTGCAGAAAGCTATTTAAATATAATTAAACAATTAACTCTCTATTCTAAAAAAAAGTAACCGCCGCCACCGCTGCCAAAAGCTTGTCACGCTATCTCCTCCGAAACCGCTGGGGGTATGGGGTCGAGACCGATACCAATCGATGCAGAATAATGTGGGGAAGAAAGTAAGATATGTCTCATATTCGTCGGACTTAATTTTTTTTTAATTTTATGTTTTGTGGAAAAACATGGACAAAGCCCCTAGTACATTAATTTAAAAATAAAAAAACATTCATTGTTTACGTTAGCTGACGTTATAGAACAGAAAGTATATGTTTATAGAGGTTTAATTTCGACCTCTACGGAACCAATGCTTAATTTTATGATGTCTAACGCGTTATCTGGCGTGAATATCTTCTAATATATAAAATTCTCGTGTCACAATTTTCGTTCCCATACTCCTCCGAAACGGCAGGACCGATTTGTATGAAATTTTGTGTGCATATCGGGTAAGTCTGAGAATCGGCCAACATCTACTTTTCATCCCCCTAAATGTTAAGGGTGGTCCACCCCTAAATATTTTTACTTTTTAGACAAAATTTTTATTTTTTTATGATACAGCATTAAAAAATACATACAACCCTAAATTTTTAACCCTCTACGATCAACCCCTATTTTTTAATAGCGTCATTAGTATTTTTGTCTAGCGCGTTTCTCACCGGGGGCGCCCACTAGGCTACTTTAATCCTGGAAATAGGCATTCGCGCGGGCGGAGCCGCGGGCAACAGCTAGTTTAACTATACATTTTGAAATAGGAGCTAAGCGTTCTAACATTGTCGAACAGGAACGCAAATGTAAAAATTGGAACTGAACTAACTGCAAGCTTTGCTCTCGGGCGGTATATCATTCTTAGTTCTCGGTAAGAAGATTGGTTAGGTCCGCAAATGTTTGACTTCAGAAGTTTATAATTCGCGTGCTTGCTTCTTGGGAACTTTGTGAAGCAATATTTTCTAATATGTTCAAATAAAGGGTAGGCAGAGGTGTAACTAGTACACCCACATTTCGCCGAGCGTATCTCCGTCCCATGGTGTGATAGGGGGCGAGCCTATCGCCATGCCGGGCACAAATTCCAAACTCCGGGCTGATACTGAGCATTTCGTAATAGAAAAACCCAATACCACTTTACCCGACCCGGGGATCGAACCCGAGACCTCAGCGTTGGCCTCAATCGTAACGTGTACGCATTACAACTGCGCCACTGCGGCAGTCATATGTAGACATATGTATGGAAACATAAATGCATTTTGTTCAAAATGTTTGCCTAATGTTAAAGCTGATATCTGATAAGTGGAATATCCGTAAATATCTCATACTAAGTCCTTCGTATGCGAGAGACCGTCTAAGCTGATCCACCGCTATGTTTATTTCTGCCGCCAAGCAACAGTGTGTAAGCATTATTGGTTTCTGGTTTAAAGGACATTGAACCTAGTGAAATTACTGGGCATTATAATATATTGAAATAAAACTAGTTTATACGGATTTTATCGCGGTTTAATTTTTATTTTAGTCCCGACGTTTCGAAAGCTTTTCAGCCTTCGTGGTCACGGGAGAGACTGAGGTGTAGGTCGTCTCAAAAAGTTAATGTTACAATGGCTACCTTCATTTTAAAATTATACATTTATTTTTAATTATTTAAAAAAGTTAGTTGACACTAGTCCGATCTACGCAGAAAGAGCTCACGGTATCTTGAGGTCTGGCAGTTGGTCTTTTGGGTTCCGATTTAATTAAATGTATAATTGGATCCCAGGCTTGTGCAAGCTTCCAACCATCTTCTCTATTGAAATTTGGGTGTTTCTTAATTTCAATAGCCTCGCGAATCATCCTAGGTAGGAATCGGTGTTCTTTGTTTGTTGTTGTTCGGGACTAAAATAAAAATTAAACCGCGATAAAATCCGTATAAACTAGTTTTATTTCAATGTGTAATATTCGCGTAAACCTAAGAAATCACCACATTATAATATATCTTATAACTCGGGGTGACTGGCGCAGCCAGTATCATGCGGTGCATTATAATTCAAAGTTCTATGTGGATTTGTTCTGTTCATGGGCAGGCGTGACGCTTAACATCAGGCGAGGGACGAGCTCCGTAATTCGAACCCGAGACCTCAGTACAACAGTCATACCGCGTATGCATTACAACTGCGCCATTGAGGCAGTCGATATAGTTGAAATATCTCCAAACGTATAGAAATATATCTATAAATTTGAGTCAGGGGTTGCGTCTGGTCCCGTAGGGGTGATTTATCTCAATAATTGAACCTGCACGTCCGAAGCGTGGCTATCTGTTTGAATGTTAAGAACAGAATCCGGATAGTTTGTTTTAGCTGAAAAAATTGTTTTAGAAATGAAAACTTCTTTAGGCGCGTTGAGCACTTTTTGGGTGAACAAAAATCATGGAAATCGCGTCATCGTCACCGCACGCTTTCCATGAGCTATATGTATACTGTGTATATATGTATATAGATATACCTCCGTGCGTTATTAGTATACACTATATACAACGTGTTACAGAAAGGTGTGGTCATATTTTAGGGTCATTACATACACTTTACAATTCGTGCTTATGTACCGGATCTTTTCAAAAACAAGACATCCAAAAATTTCACGTTAATTTTAATCACTCGTTTATTAAGATCGATAAGATTGATGACATTAATTATTATGAACGACAGTCACTTTTTAATAAACTTGAATAAGATGTGCGTAATTCTACGGACATACGTACGTAACTTGTAATTTAAACACAAATGAACACCTGAAAGAGATTGTGTGCTGAAGACGATATAGATACCATCCTCTAGAAGCATTTTAAAGACTTAATTCTCGGGTCTTCTATCTATGAAATTGGCCTAATACAGTCGACGATCCTCTTAAAAGCTGTTATCAGTTACGCCAACACCAAGTACCAATACATAATACTTTTTTAGTCAAATACAACATATTTTTTGAACTCGTAATCATACTTCATAAAATCAGAAATTGCCGAACTGACTGCGTCCAATAAATATTGATATTTGACAACTGTTTAATGTTTTTTTAATTATAACATAATTAAATGAAAGGAGGTCTGTATTATCATTGTTTATCATTTAGTGTTGTCCAAAGTTGAAAGTCGATATCGATATGTTACTCATTCTATAATTATTGTCCTAGCCATGCAATCGGATTTGGTACTATGGAGTATAAAATGCTTTTACCCTACACTATACATTGCTTAAATTTGCCCGCCCCTTTCTATAACACGTTGTATATATAAAGAGTATAAGCTAATAATTTCGACGCTACAATTCACAAGTTACTTAGTTTTCACTTCTATCGGCAGTCCCCAAAGACTGCATCGCATGTTTTTTATTCGCTCGCCTGATGAGTGAGACCCTTCGTACGGTGAGTGAGATATCCGGAGGCCCAAATCCCCCTCCCCTTCCCAATTCCTTAATTATCCCTTTCCTTTAAGGTCGGTAACGCACCCATGATTCTTTTGGTATTGTGGACGTACATGGGCGGTGGAGATCACTTACCATCAGGTGACCCACTTGCTCGTTTGCTGGCCTATGCCGTAAAAAACCTGGTTTCAGTGCCCTTTAAACTGTAACACAACAGTGCTTGACGCGAATGACAGCCTCCGTGACGCAATGGGCGAGTAGCCGGCTGCTAAGCGAGAGGCCGTGGGTTCGATTCCCACACTAAGACAAATGTTTATGTGATCCACAAATATTTTTTCGGGTCTGGGTGTTGTGGGACCAAGTACCTCGTAGTTCCCGAAACCCACGATACATGTTAACCTAGTGTAGGGTCAGGACTATGTGTGTGACTGTTGGGTGTATTTATTATTAGGTATTTAAAATGTAATTGCCCGACCTGAGAACCCAACCTTGTCTTGTTTGTAATAAATGTTTCATCTGTCAACTTTTTAAGCGTTTAAATCGCATTTTTACTATCGAATAATCTAATAAAGATGAAAAGATATTAGATAAAACGGTGCGGCATACGGGTCGGCCTTTGAACCTCGAATCAAAGATGCCATACGCCTTTGATGTTTTAATTAACGGCTTCTGTAGAGTCGAATACAACCAAATGTATGTATAATGTTGTGCTTGAAATATGTTCTATTTGTACTCCACTTTGACCGTTGTTGGGTAACTTTGGCCATTGAATTTACAGTGAAAACTAAATTATTTTACCTCAGAAACTCACTGTATAATTGAAATGTAATTACACGATATGATAAATATAATATTTAGTCGGCGGGTGCGGACCGTGCTCAATAAGAATTGAAATGTACGGGCCCCGCCAAGAAAGGATTTTTGGAAATTTACATTACAAGGGGGTAAAAGGGGGATTGAACTTTGTATGAAACACGGGAGCAGAACAGTAATAAGCACGCGTGTGCAGCCGCGGGGGACAGCTAGTTAACAATAAATACATACATAATTGTAATGAGAGAAAAAAACTGTTTTTTTATTATCCTGAATGACGATACTATGAAACGGCTCGCGTGATGTAAAGCGCCACGCCTGCCATAAACAGAAGCAATATCAGAGCTTAGTTTTTATTTTTTTTGTTCCATAAGGAATCGGCTAAGATCAGAGACCATGCTGCCAAGTCATAAGTTATAATATTTCTTATTTTTTAAGAACAATGAAACAGGGGTGTGGCCTATTTCAAGGGCTTGCTGAAGTTTTGGTGTTAATTCCTTTCAGTACGATGCTTCTTAGACTACTGAGTGGTAGAGCCACGCTGTAGACACTTTTGTCTACAGCATGTATGGGCCGGCTCGTCCGGGTCATTACCACTATCTCACAGAAAACCGGCGTAAAGTAGCAGGTTGCTACTGCGTTTCGTACGGTGAGTGAGATATCCGGAGGCCTAAACCCCCTCCTCTTCACAATTCCTTAATTATCCCTTTCCTTTAAGGTCAGCAACGCACCCATGATTCTTTTGATATTGTGGGCGTACATGGGCGGTGAAGATCACTTACCTTCAGGACCCACTTGCTCGTTTGCCGGCCTACACCATAAAAAACTTTCTTCAAGCGGATCAAACGCACAAGGTCGATCAATGCCCTTGTCATCACCACCTAATGCTGCCCATGCAACCACCTTATTTCAATATCTCCATACACCGTTAATATTTATTGTACAAAACCACACCACTTTTATACAACAAACACTAGTTTAAACTAGTTTAGGAAATAATTAAAACAATAGATCCACCGCACTGTCGGAATTCCCGCCCAAACTCCTCCAGAACTTACGCTCTTTTCAAAACGTCAAATCGATTTTTCCCCTGTCTCCATAATCGAATAGTTCACATTACAGATATTTCCCGGTAAATATTAAATGGATTCCGGGAATGTTTTCGGCTTTGATTTATAATACGTTTCTTGAAAGATCGCATTCTCCAAAATACAATCGCACGTTGCGAGGGGATGTATAGTTGAGGTGTGTGATGCCGATATGGTATTGTATTTAACCGACGAGAACAAAAGGGATGAAGTTCGCAATTCGGCTTTACACAACGTATTACAGAGAGGTGTGGTCAAATTTAGGCAACGTATAGTATACGACATTAGCATTTACGAGGAATAAAAGCATGTTTGCGTATGTAATATATTCAAAAGAAGGTAACTAATATCGAGATGGTTGATTTTCCATAATGTTTTATTACCATTATTGAGACTACCTACTACCTTGCAACCACCAATCTCTTTAACAGGCAATATTGGGTCAAACCGAGTTGGCGTATAAAATATTACTTTCACGAAGAACGCCAAATGTGGACCAATTTGGAAGATTATTTTGTATTTGATAGGTCTCCAAGAATAGTTCATTTGAAGGTTGAAGAAAACATCAACTAATAAGCAAGCACACATCCCCCATTTTGCATCATACAAACAAACATAAAATCACAAAACGTAATTAAACTGCGTCGGTGACGCAGATGTAATGCGTACGCGGAACGACTCCTGTGCTGAGATCTCCGATTCGATCCTCGGGTCGGGTAAAAGTGATAGGCTCGCCCCCATTACATTATGTAACGGAAATCAGCTCAACGAAATGTGGGTGTACTGGTTACACCTCTGCCTACCACTTCGGGGATTACAGGCGTATGTATGTATTTTTTTTTATTAGCTTGAATGACGAGACAAGCAGGTTGCTCGCCTGATGGTAAGCGCGACGCCTGCCCATAAAAAGAAGCAACACCACACAGAACTTTAAATAGCAAAGCACTGCATGACACTGGACTGTGCTCGTCACCCCGAGACATAAGGTGTTAAGTCTCATAATGCCCAGTCATTTCACTGGCTTCAATGTCCTTCAAACCGGAACAAAACAGTGCTTACACACTGTTATTTGGCGGCAGATATAGACAAAGTGGTGGTACCAAACCAGCCGGCCTCTCGCATACGAGGGGCCTATACCACCTTGTAAATAATACCGTTCCAATACCATAATATCGCGATACATTCCTGGCCAGGAAGCTGCAACAATAGGCGATACCCCTATGTATCCATTTTTGAATGCCACCGTGAAATTGCATTTCTCGGAGTGCCCTGCATATTATGCCGTATGATTTATACGCTCTTTGTGGCTTTAGTATTGCTTTTCGTCCTAAAGTCGGGGTTTGCTGTTTAAATTTAGGTTCCCCGTTTCATTGCTTTTAGCAAACCATAAAATCTGTTTAAACATTATATTAGCTCATGCCTTAATCCCTGGAGGGGTAGGTGGAGGTGCAACTAGAGCTGTACCCACGTTTCGCCGAGCTTATTTCTGTCTCATGATGTGATATGCCTATCGCCATATCGGGCACAAATTCTAACCTCGAGCTATTCATGTGTTTTTAATCAAATACTCAGTTAAGTTGTAATTGCCCGACAACAACAGACACGAGACTATCCCGCCCACACACCCGCCACTGTAACTCCTGTAAACCAGGATCGACAGTGGCACGCATATTTCGACACCGAGCAATGAAGCACGACGATTCTCTGGGAATGCAAATCGTGTCTTTATCCCGCAACGAAATTAATCAAATAAAAAATTAGGGAGGAGTTGGAAATAGTAATTGTCCACTTCACTCCATAGCAAAGCGGGAGACAAAATAATGAACTAATAAGGAGGTCTTAACCTCAGGCACAAGGACATTTACAACTGGAGAAGCCAGATGTAAATCACCACGGATATCATTAAGTGGGTCCTATCACGCGAGCTGTTAAACTTAATTCCAATAATAGGTATGGCAAAAAGACAACAACAGACAAACATCCTTTTTTGTAGGAAGTTTAAAATGTATAAGGTATGTGTATGTATGTAAGGCTATACAAATTTAATAATAATTTAATATTTAGGTCAATATGTAATTTTAATTATTATGTAATTATTCTGTTGGTGTGCTAAATAAAATAAAATAAAATAAAGTGGAATTAGAGCAGAACTATTCACACCACAACTCGCTATCTTGATTTATTTGCACGGAAGTGTCAAGCTCTCGCCCGACCTGTGAACAGTTGCCAAAATTACTATCTATCAGGTTATTCGGAAGTAAGAATAATGGTCGAAGATTTAACGCCTGACTTCGGCAATGGTGGTAAACTGCCAACCCATTATCAAAATTCATACGTCGATTTTAACCTAATTTATATAAACGCTTATCGATAGCTTTTTAACTACATTAGGGGCCTTTGCCCATGTTTTTCCACATAAAATAAAAAAAAACTTAAAGTCCGACGAATATGAGACATATCTTACTTTCTTCCCCACATTATTCTGTATCGATTGGTATCGGTCTCGACCCCATACCCCCAGCGGTTTCGGAGGAGATAGCGTGACAAGCTTTTGGCAGCGACGGCGGCGGCGCCAGTTACTTTTTTTTAGAATAGAGAGAGAGATATCCATGGTATCATATTATAAACTGTAACTGCCTGTTTTTTGTTTGTTCGTGTATCACTTAAAAACTACTAAACTGATCTGAATGAAATAAGGTTCACAGATCACGTGGATTAACACTTATTATTTTATATTCCAGTAGCAGGTTCGATTCTTGCGCCGGCGTAAATACTTTTAAAGAGGAAAATGTTTTGTGTACATAAGTAGGACACGGTTTTCTAGAGCGTCTAGGGTACCAATAAATCTAATCACGCAAACAGAACCGCGGGCAAAAGGTTATAAGAGATAATTCGGTTTATGTGTGTATCTGTCTCTTAAAAAGTTCTCTGTAGTATATAGCGGGTCGTCTCAGTCATACTGTAGACAAAAATCTTTTTAATCAAAATACATTCGACAAAAACCTAAAAAGCCAAAAATAAACCAATATAACTCAGAGCTTTCTACCTATTATTTTTCTACTATTACATTGCAATAGCACCGACTCAAAAATGTTTATATTTATTTTAGCTTTTGGAGAAAGTATATTTTTGGTAGAAAAATATTTTACTATTTTTAAAGTAAGAATGATCAAAATCGACGCATAAATGACGAAATTTAAATCATTCCTCCCCGATTTCACCCTCTTAGACATGGAATTTCTACTTGCAATTAAAATGAGACCCACTTAGAGCTTATGCTCTTTTGAATGAAATAGAATCATCCAAATCGATCCACATTTGGTAGATTTATGCGTAATACATACAAAAACATGCGTGGAATTGAGAACCTCCTCTGTTGTTTTCGTCGGTTAAAAACTGTCTACAGCGAGGCTCTGTTATTACTTTTCACATCGTGAAGTCCGTAAACGCCATTTCACGGCAATTTCTATTTGTAAACTGTCCACTATAATCTTCTAAGATGTTTTCTAATTGTTAAAAACAAATTCTGCCTGGGAGATGTAATGCGTATGCGGTACGACTGCGGCTGACGCTGGGGTCTCGGGTTCGATCCCCGGGTCGGGTAACAGTGCTATTAGGTTTTTCTATTACGAAATGCTCAGTATCAGCCCGGAGTCTGAAATTGTGCCCGGTATGGCGATAGGCTCGCCCCCTATCACATAAGGGACGGAGATACGCTCGGTGAAATGTGTGTGTACTGGTTACACCTCTGCCTACCCCTTCGGGGATTACAGGCGTGAGTGCGTATGTAAAAACAAATTTCACTACAGTTTATACGAGGGAAGCTCTGAGAAAAATGTTGACAATATGTTCCCGCGGGCATTTAACTTAATTGCTTAACCAAGTTCCGTACAAACGTACAGTTGGGACGAGCACGAGTGCACGCGACATTACTCTTCGGTTGTAATGCGGTGGGGTGTGCTCCGTACACTGTTCGATCTTGGTAATTTAGTTAAATATCTTTTTGTAAAATGTTTTGCTCGGAATTTCACAAGAGTATACTTTGTGTATTTCACAGACATTTATTACCATTTGCTCACAGAACATTGTGCAGTGACAATTTTTGTTTGTTCGTAAGGTACTGAGATGTCCGGAGGCCCAGGATCACCCCTCTCCCAACATTATTTTCCGTTAATGTAGGCTAAAACTTTTAACAAAAAATTAAACCGACCCAAAAATCTTCTTTCACCTGCCTTTATCCCACTTGCAAAGGGGTCGGTGCAATATGCTTTTTAACACATGTTACAGAAAGATTTAGTTTGTAGTTTTTACGACCGGCCGCCTGCCTGACGAGCCCCTCTGAAAACACCCAGATCTAAAACAAATATTTGTGAGTCACACAAACATTTTGTCTCGGTGCATGAATTGAACCCGTAGCCTCTAGCTTCACAGCCCACTACTCGCCCACGGAAGCTGTTCGTCTCAAAAAAACTATTAATAAAACTAAACAATTTGTGCAAGAATCATCATAATTATTGCATTAATGTCGAAGTTTTAAGCTTTCTCCCCCTTATGATTCCCCCCATCAAATACAAGAACCAAGTAGCACTAGTAGGTCGAATAAAAAAGAATCATTCAAATCGGTCCACGTTTAGCCAGGTTATAAGTGAACAAACATAGAAAAATATAGATACCGATTGTGAAGGGACCGTTTCCGAAGCCGTACCGGTAATATAACACTAACTTAACATAAACAGAAAACACTATTCTTTTACTGTTTATGTACTAATACTAAAAGTCTGAGTCAATGACCCACACGCATTGCCGCACTTCAATATTCAGTAGGCATATCGCTCTGTGCGCCACGCTACACAGCCGATTCCGAGTTTAACAGATTTTTATTGGCTTTACATTATTAAGGAAAATACGATTTTAATCATTTTTTGAATGAAACATAATTGTATTTATTGTTACAAATAAGACTACGAGAAAAAAAATGGCAGTTGTAGAGACTGCCGATAGAAGTGAACTTTTGGTATTAAAATATGAAATTTCATAATGTTTGATTTTCACATCTATTGACATTCCGAGCAACAATTATATGCATGTTTATATGGTTTTTTAGTACTCACTTTTGTTCTGCACAATGATTCTACAAATAAACGATTCAAATAATAATAAAAACAAAAACACTATTTCAACAATGCACACAATGAACTTTTCACTAAATCCATTCATTTTCACTTTTAAGATATACACAGCACTAATACGTCAGCTGTATAGCTACAGATATACGGCTATCAGCATGTTGGTGACGCGAACGCACGAGATTTCACCCATCCAACAAAGTGTCTAACGCGCACAGTACACGGCTGCTGCGCGAACCCATAAGATTTTTTCCTACCAAAAAGTGCCCAAAGCGGCTTAAGAAGTTTTCACTTCAAAAAAATATGTCGACTTATTTGAGATTAATTTAGTGCTATCGTGTTTGTAATCATCATCACTACCATCTGTATTCGTTTTCGAAAGCATTTCTCTTACACCCTGTATAAAATGAATGAAGAAGCTTCTTGATTTCCTGTGTCTTTTAAAAAATCACACCTTACTTTATTTACTTACTTTGGTGAGAAATCTAGTAGGTACAATGCACGCACAGATCATATAACTTACACAAACACGTAAACAATATTAAAGTCAGATTCCACAAATCTTCGATTCAATCCAAAACATTTCCTTTACAGTGGATTTATTACTCGGATTTCGTCATCGTATCGTGTAACGTCTGGTATGTTGGTATTTTGAACCAATTCAATGTTCCTTGTAATATCTGGTATATTTTGGTTTGTCAAAGGATTTTCAGCTATCCAGAGATATATTTGTTAACATAAGATACCATTAATATATTGTTTGTCTTCTAAAAGGTGAGACGAAATTTACGGGTTCGATTCTTAATTTTTAGGGTTCCGTACCTAAAAAGGAACATACGAAACCATATTACTAAGCTTATATCTCGTCGGTTAGCTAACAACACCGCGCAAGTTAAATTGGCTTAGTTTTCAGGAGAGACAAAAAACTGAATATCTTTTATGAATATGTGTGATGAACCAATGAGTTGCGCTGTGACAGAACTATTTGATTAACGTGCTTTGTATGGTTACTTTAAATTTTTGTGTATATTTATTGGATACGCCGCAATAAAACATTATCCAATGACAATATCATATGGTCAATTTTCAATTTACGCGGTGCTGTTAGCGAAGCGACGATCTGTTTGTACTCCGTCTATTCTAAATTTGAAAAGCTCTTATTTTATCCAGTAATAGGTACATGGATGATTACAGAACGTGTGTTAATATGGCTATAATCCTAACAAATAATAAAACACTTCTCAGTGTATGTCATCTCACTACAAATCCCTTCTCTTCATTTCATAAGTAAAACTATATAAGGGAGGTGGTATAGAACCCTCGGTATGCGGGTCTAACTCGCTTTTATTCGGTTTTTATTAAGTTATATTATTTATTATGATTTATTGGGAGCCACTCAGATGTAATCAATAACATCAATAATCCAATTGACCAATATTGGTCAAGCGACTAATCAAACACGTGATGTTTTCCGATACAAAGAGACGACGTGATGGAACGTTTCGTATTTGTTTTTTTTAATTCTATTTTCTATTCATACGCCAGGTTTCTGAAAGGCTGATCAATGTTAAATTATAATCAAATGTCAAATCTCATGTCAAGTCGAAATTGAGTTGCTAGAAGCGTGATCAACACCTTTGATTTGACACATGTTAGCTAACATAACTTTCAAATTAATATGAAAAATCGTATGTCAAACGGTACTAAAGAGAGATCAAATATGATATTTTTTTTTCTAAATAACGTTTCAGCAACTTGAATTGATTTCACAGCGATGTCAACTCAAAGTTCTGCTAGTTGGATGTTGATTTGATTAGCCTTTCAGAAACCGGGCATTTGCCTCTCACCACGATTCTGTTTTCATGTATAACTTAACTCTGTGTGACGTTTTTATGCTTATTGGCATCTCTGTATACAGAAAGGACGAAGAAATGTGTAATGTGTTCATAAAATCTACTTATTTCTGAACTATATATATCCATATAAAGTCTTAGGTGTCTGGAATGCTAACGTGGTAAAGATCGGATTTATGTAGATAATGCCTTTGAAAATATTATTGTCTAGGGTCTACACTGCGTAGGTGATTTGTACAAACTTTGAAAATTCTCCTAAATTCATTTTTTTGTAATATATTTACACTACTTTAAGTTGTTGTTATAATTTTGGCATAACTATGTCTTGAAAAGGTACATATATGTTGTAAATTTTTTCAAGCAGAATGGAAGAAGTGGTCAAGTGGGTCACCTTTTGGTAAGTGATCACCGAAAAAGGCCTTAAAAAATTATAGTTTTACATAACACACAGTCCAGAGCCCACACGAAAGTAGGAGTCCTGTGTCGTGGATACTATGAGGGACTTTCGGTCTCACAACACCCAGACCAGAATATTTGTGGATCACATAAAAAAATTGATGCCGGGATCGAACCCACAGTCTACCGTTTAACAACCGCAACGCGACTTGCCTGAACGAACCACTTTGGCGGGTTTTTGACCACCTGGAAGGTTAACTTGATTGTAGAACTTGGTAGGTCCCTCTTATGTAAAAATCCGTTTGTGTTGGTTCCACCGCTTTGTCTATTTCTGTCACCAAGCATGAAGCGACCTGCTCGTTTCGTCATTCAGGTTGATAGAAAATACCACATCAGAGTTCGAAACGAAATGGAAATTAAATATTTTCTCCAATTCCTAAATACACGTGCATAAAATAATTTACAAAGATAGTGAAATCTTACCTCTTAAAATATCTAAGTTGAAAACGGGTTTGGCGTTATATGTGGGCCACTCATTATGTCGGATAATCTTTGTACCTAGCCGGGGCAAAAGTGGACCATTTTTCATCCCTCCCTTGCCCCGGGGGGCCTCTTTAGTTTCAATATGAGAACGAGATAAGCGGCCGGGCAAAAAAGGTGCCAAAATACGCGTTTTTCTCACTATAATAATATATAGTCTAGCTAGCATAGCTTCCATGATGTGCGAGTTGCAATTTGTAAAACATGAGACTATGGGCTGTAGGACCGAAAGTGTTTTAGTTTCAAATACCTAGGATATAAAGCAATATTTTCACCTAGATAATATCTTTCTGTAAGTTCAGGACTTTGTATACACAACAACTTTAAGAAATAATCGAATAACAGTTATATTAAGGTAAATCATTTTTGCTTATTTGGAATTATAGGGAATGTCCCTTTTTCATAAAATAAACGCGTCAAATTGAGAACCTCCTCCTTTATTGGAGTAGGTTACGTAAGTATACGCATGAAACATTTTCTAAATTGATGATATTCCATAACTGCGACGAGGTTGTTCTTGAATAATTGATGTTTGTAAACCCGTGTAAAACGAATCCTGCACTCGTCTTCTCCGAAACTCAAATATAAAGCCGTCAGAATAAGCCTCTTTACATAGTATTATATCGATTTGTCTGCAAACATACTTATTCGGCCCCTTTTATTAAGGGTCATGTCTTAATAGAAATGAACATGTACGCATTTTGTTACAGTGGCACAGTGGGTAAGTAGGCGGCTGCAAACAAGTGACCGCGGGTTCGTTTCCCGCACCGACAAAAATGTTTGTGTTTACAAATATCGGTTTCAGGTCAGGGTGTTGTGGGAGCGTAAGTCCCTCGTAGTTCCTGATACCTACGATACAAGTTACCTTAGTATGGGTACTATCAGATTTGTTGTAGGGGCCGGCGAACGAGCATGCGGGTTGGTGATATCCACCGCCCAAGTTCCGCCAACCCCACTGCGAGTGGGATAAGGACAGGTTTCCCCCTGCATGCTGCTACCTGTCCTACTTCTTCCGAAGAAAGACATAGCATAGAAAATCTTCAAAATATTTGGGACTTCGCCCTAAACCACGAAACATATCCCAGCTTCATATTTCAAAGAAAACTGTTAACTTTAATTACTCAAATGTCTCCACATTAAGTGTAATGAAGTGAGTTTTGTTTCAAATTTACTTTTGTATTTACGATGTTATACAAAGAATGGAAACTGTTCGCCTTATGTATGGCTAGCTTTTGCTCGCGGCTCCGCCCGCTTGAATAAACTTTCCGAAATAAAACGTAGCCTATAACCGTCTCCAGGGTCCCATCTAACTCTACATCTAATTTCATCAAAATCTGTTCAGTAATTTAGGCGTGAAAGCGTAACAAACAAATAGATATTACTTCTTATACCTCCAAGAATATGTGTACAATGTTTCATGATGATCGGTTAAGTAGTTTTCGCGTGAAAGCGTAACAAACAAACTTACATTCACATTTGTAATATTAGTATGATTTAATTAATTTCTGACTTCGTAACGTGGGAGGTTTTCGATCTGTATTACTATATTTGCTGTACCCCTTACAAAAACTGCAGTAGAAATTAGGCCAGCATTATATTTGTACTATCAGACCCAGTGTAGGCAATATGTTGTGGCAGAATAAAAAAATATATTCTAGGTATTTCAGCTGAAAATCCGTCATCCTTAGCAAAAGCCGCCCAAGGTTTTTACTTTAATATTCAATTCAAACAATGTTTTTTCAAGAAAAATTCTGCCAAATATCAAAGAAACGCAAACACTGAACCTGTATGCCTTTGTAAAAGAAACAAAGAGAGAACGTTAAGTACGTCAATAAATCCGTCGGTAGATATAAAAAAAACTCGCCGTAAAATGAGACAATTACAACAAATTCCTCACTTCTATACAGGGATGTAAAAAAAGTATTTTGTCTACGAAGAAACTTCAACGGCTTTACGAGCAGATGCAGACTAATAAACATAACCACGCTGCACGGGTTAAGTGTTAACGTATAAAAGTTTTATAAATATCCAATTTTTATACTCTAACTAGCTTTAACCCGCGAATCCGCCCGCGTGAATGCCTTTATCCAGGATAAAAGTAGCCTATGTGGAATTTTCTTAAATAGAAACAGTGGGCGACAGCGGTGGGTGCGGGGGTGATCACATCAAGCGAGTCCCGTCATCGGTATAAGAAACGCGCTTGAATTTATTTTTGTTCATACTAGTATACTCCAAAACAAAACAAAATACAAAATACCAATTAAAAATACAAGAAACCAATCTGCTTGCGCATTGTTACTATTGCTATAATTTTGTTTGATACCATCGCTTTGTCTATTTTAGCTGCCAAGCAGCAGTGTGCAAGTACTGTTGTGTTTCGGTTTGAAGGACATTGAAGCCAGAGAAATTACCGGATATTATGACTAACAACTTATGTCTCAGGGTGACGAACGCAGTCTAGTGCAGTGCAATGCTTTGTAATTCTAAGTTTTGTGTTGTATTGCTTGTTTATGGGTATGCGTGGCGTTAAACATCAGGCGAGGAACCTGCTCGTTTTGTCATTTCAGGTAAAAAATTGGCAGTTGTAGAGACTGCCGATAGAAGTAAAAACTTAGAACTTTTAGTATTAAAATTTGAAATTTCATAATGTGTGAATTAAAATTATTTATTTATTTATTTATTATCAACATCAATCTGGTTTTCACACCTGTTGACACTCTGAGCAACAACTCTATGCATGTTTATATGGTTTATTAGTACTCACTATTGTACTGTACAATTATTCTACAATTAAACGATTCAAATAATATATATATATATATACGCACTCACGCCTGTAAACCCCGAAGGGGTAGGCAGAGGTGTAACCAGTACACCCACATTTCGCCGGGCGTATTTCCGTCCTTTATGTGATAAGGGGCGAGCCTATCGCCATACCAGGCACAAATTCCAGACTCCGGGCTGATACTGAGCATATCGTAATAGAAAAACCCAATAGCACTTTACCCGATCCGGGGTTCAAATAATAATCAAACAAAAACACTATTTCGACAGCTCCGTGGCGCAGCGGGCGAGTAGTCGGCTGCGAAGCGAGAGGCCGTGGGTTCGATTCCCACACCGAGACAAATTTTTGTGTGAACCACAAATATTGGTCTCGGGTCTGGGTGTTGTGGGACCGCAAGTCCCTCGTAGTTCCTGATACCCACGACACAGGTTTACCTAGTGTGGGGTCAGGACTATGTGTGTGACTGTTGGGTGTATTATTATTATTATTATTAAACAACTTCACTTCCAAAAAAAGTTTTAAATGTGTTATGTCATCACTCAGTTGCTCTTGTCACGTTACAGCCGAATATAAATATGTGACACGCTTGGTTTCGGACACGTCAAAGTACGTGCGATGGCTTTTTCGTATCTTTGGTCTGTGATACATACTGAGGAGCGGGCACGAACAACTTACGAATAAGTATTCGAATCGAGAACGCTAGCATTTGTATGAAGATTCAATTAATGTTGTGACATTTCGATACGAAAAGGTTCTCACAAGTTATTCGTGCTAGCTCCTCTGTACGTAGTAAACGGGGACACTTTGTAACGTGGCGTCTTGTTGGTTTATATGTTTACAAGCGTGAGGTAAGAGCGAGCCACAGATCGCGTAGGATTCCGTCTGAATATTTTATGTCCCTCCAGATAATGTTATGCGTTTGCCGTATTCAATTTTACTCGTTACCTTTCCGAATAAAGGAGCATATTTATCTTTGTTTTGTGTGGAAAGATTTTCACTTAAATAGATTTGTGTTACCCCTTTTTTGTGCAGTTATTATTGATAGAAGTATGTCATGATTTTCTTATTAGTCCAGTAGAATGTGGTTGGGAACTGGGAAACTCGTGGTCAAATTTTTTGATATTATTATAATTTATTATTTTTTATCGTTTGTGATTTTTTGGAACATAATATATTGCGTATACTTTTTTTTATTAGCTTGAATGACGAGACGAGCACGTCGCTCGCCTGATGGTGAGCGCCATGCCTGCTCATAAACAGAAGCAACGCCACACGGAACTTTGAATAACAAAGCACTGCATGACACTGGACTGCGCTCGTCACCCCGAGACATAAGGTGTTAAGTCTCATATTACTCAGTAATTTCACTGGCTTCAATGTCCTTCAAACCGGAATACAACAGTGCTTACACACTGTTGCTTGGCGGCAGAAATAGACAAAGCGGTGGTACCAACCCAGCCGGCCTCTCGCATACCAGGGTCCTACCACCTTGTAGAAAAATACATGTCTAGATCAAGAATGAGTCAGTAATGATATTGACAAGATAAAAACTTTAAAACTGACCCCCAACATTTAGCGGAGCTATACGTAAACATAAAAAATGAATATTCAGACAAATTGAAAACCTCATTTCTAGAAGCTGGTTAATGTGTCACATGTTGATGTATTATTGAACTCTAGACGTATAATCAAAGCTTTACAAACTTTTATTCCAAAGATTCCGCATACGGAACCCCGAAATATAACCATCCCCAGGCTCGCTAACTATAATTGCTCCTGGAGGTTAAAAACGCGAGAGCTGAAAGGGTTCTCGTATCACAAAGGCGGCAACTGAATAGCTACTATGTACTCCTCAAACGTCCTTAACTCACAGCCTTAAAGCACAATATCCCTTCATCAGAATTCCTAATGTGTCTCGCCATTTTCTGTCTGTAGGAAAGGTGAAGCATTGAGCTTTGACTAACCGTTCGCGGTTGAGTATCATTAAACAAATAGTATTTTTGTTGAGTGCTTCTAAACCGAATAACTGCCTTTTAAATTATTTGAAGGTGTTTGAGATCGATGATACCCTCCATAAAAAGGAGGGTATAATTATTTATAGCTGAAGCCGGTATACGAGCAAGTGGTTCATCCGATGATAAGTCTCCACTGCCCATGAACACCCATAATGCCAGAATGATGTATGGGTGGGATAGGAATAGAGATTGGGAAGGGAAGGGGGCCTTAAAGCCTCTGGTTTTTTTTATTAGCTTGAATGACGATACTAGTAGGTCGCTCGCCTAATGGTAAGCACAACGCCTGCCTATAAACAGAAGCAACGCCACATAGAACTTTGAATTACAAAGCACTGCATGGCACTGGACTGCGCTCGTCACCCCAAGACATAAGTTTTTAAGTCTTATAGTGCATATAGCAAAATCTTACTTTTGTCGGACCATAAAGCTGTGGAATAGTTTGCCGGCGCACGTGTTTTCTCTTTCCTATAACATGGGATCCTACGGAGTGTGAAGAAGCAATTAAGCAGGCCGGCATAATTCTGCCGATCTGCGATAGATTCAATGTCTATCGTTGGTCGACAGTATTCATGGATTGCGCTACACTTACCATAAGGTGTAGCGTAGTCACTTTGCCGAGCCAGGATAAATAAAATTCTCATAATGCCTACTAATTTCACTGGCTTCAATGTCCTTCAAACCGGAACACAACAGTGATTACACGTTGCTGCTTGGAGGCAGTATTGATATGGTGTGATCACTAACTGTATAAAACGCGTAACTAAGCTGCTACGTTAAGTCGATTTTTTGTGAGACAGCGGTAACAACACGAGCCGTTATCGACCTCTCTTATAATATCAGTCCTATATTCTATCCCACTGCTGGACACCGGCCTTCTCTACAAATGAGAGGGGTTAGGCTTTAGTCCACCACGCTGGCCTGATGTAAAATACTTATGAAGAATTATTAGGTATGCAGATTTCACGATGATTCCTTCATCGTTAAAACAAGCGATAATTAATTATGAATACACGCATAGCTTACGTTACGTTCATCATCTTCCTATACAATCTACTTAAATAACAGAACGTTATCTATGATAGTACTATTATTTAATCTATATCGAATGGTTAGTGGCCAACCTGGTGTTAAAGATTTTAAGCCACCTGAAGACCTTCAAAGACTTGATTTTACGACTGCTGTTAGTTGGTAATAGCTGGGACTGACTGTTAACATGTCCTCAGAAGCACGGAAACGCGCAGTTGAAATACCACTAAGCGGTCACCCATCCATAGTCTGACCGCGCCAAGGGTTGCTTAACTCGCCAAGCGTTTACCGATTAGTGAGTGCTTTAGGTTATGAGCGCCTAGTATCATGAATTATTCTTTGGTAAAAGGCTTATATGGAGAACAACTCCAAACCCCAAACATATTGCCTGACTTGGGATTTAAATCCAAGAATTAACATTTAATGGCCGAAGTACTCGTCCGCTGCTACACGAAAACATAATATACATATTGAATAATAAAATAAAAAAAAAAATTGAGGAAATTGGAGGACCTCCTCCTTTTGAAGTCGGTTAAAATGCCCAAAACTCAATTTCATTATGAAATAATATTAATAAGAGCATAAATCAATAGTTATGGCCGGTACCAACCCCAACATGGCGTATTTTAGGGTGCGGGTCATAGACTTACATTTATTAGATGACGCAAGTGTACCTAATATGTCAGTATCTTTTAATGTGTAATATGTGGGAGAGCGTAATTGAAAAAGTATTTAATACTCGTGCAGAATTGAAAAATGATCCTGGGCTAGGTAATGAGCATGTATACTCTTATATAATCGGCTCTCGACGTTAAATCACCGAGACGTCAGCCCAATGCACCACTAATGCTTTATTGAACCGTAAAGTGTTTTAAATTCCCTAAAAAGGGTTAAAATGTGTTTTAATTAATACATTAATATTGTGACGTCCAGTGGGCACAAAAATAATTAAACGTTAAAACTTCAAAATTCGTATTGCATGCGCTGTTATAAATACACCCAATAAATAGTCCTGACCCCACAGTAAGATACGAGTCTTGTGTCGTGAGTATCAGGAACTACGAGACACTTTCGGTGTCACTACACCCAGACCTAAAACAAATATTTATGGATCACACAATCATTTGCTTCGGTGCGAGGATCGAACCCGCGGCCTCCCGTTTCACAGCTGGCTACTCCCGCTGCGCAACGCAGGCTGATAACTGTTGAGAAATTCAAATTATACCTCGGGCCCCGTCATCAGATCTTACTCAAATCGTACCGTAAAAGTAAACTCTATCGAATACATAAAACACAAAATCGGTAAACATTTCAAGGAGATATCGAGTAACGTATATAAAAAAGTACAGATAAATTGACCATCGGCTTATTTTTTAGTCAGTTCAAAAACATAGCACACAAGGTCTCTCGTATGCGAGAGGCCATTTGGGTTGGTACCACCGCTTTGTCTATTTCTGCGCCAAGCAGCAGTGTGTAAGCGCTGTTTTGTTTTGGTTTGAAGGACATTGAACCCAATGAACTTACTCCACATTATGAGACTTAAAATCTTATGTCTCGGGGTGACGAGCGCAGTCCAGTACCAGTCCAGTCTAGTGCTTTATAATTCAAAGTTTTATGTGACATTGCTTCTGTTTATGGGCAGGCGTGGCGCTTACTATTAGGCGAGCGACCTATTCGTCTCGTCACTCAAGCTAATAAATAAAAAATAAAAACACTTGGTTTTCATTTTGTTATAGTGTGTCGGAAAATTGACTACTTTGGACCTGATATTATACATGTAATAGTACAGACGCATCGACTGTCAATATATTGAATACTCGCGTCGTCTATTTGGTTCTAGGTATGTGGTCCGAATCTAATCCAACTTATTGAATCCAAGTTCGAGTTTAGAATATTAAGGAGCACGATTTACGCTCTTTAGATTCGATAAAGTTCAGTGATATATGCATCGCGGGTTGCTTATTGACACCTACTTTGGAATAAATACGCTTTGAAGTATGATTTTTGGACACGGTTACGCATCGTGCTGTTTTTTTTTTTTTTTTTTTTATTGCATAGGTCGGCAAACGAGGGTCATCTGATGGTAAGTGATCTCCACCGCCCATGTACGCTCACAATACCAAAGGAGTCATAGGCGCGATGCCGACCTCAAAGGAAAGGAAGAATTAAGGGATTGGGAAGGGGAGGGGGATTTGTCCCTCCGGATATCTCACCGTACGAAACGCAGCAGCAAACTGCTACTTTACGTCGGTTTTCTGTGAGACACTGGTAACGACCCAGTCGAGCCGTCCCATTCATGATGTAGACAACATTGTCTACAGCATAGCGCTATCACTTCATAAACTCCCATTTAGAGTTACAATTATAATTTCGAGATGAAAATGATTAGTGGTAATCGCAATAAAATTGCCACTTAAGTTTTTGTAGGTCCTAAAGAAGTTTATTCGCTTAGATTCAACTTGACAAATAGAATTTCAATATAAAATTCTGGGTCGCAGGTGGTACGCCTTATTTCAATTCATTACGTAAAAGAAGGCATCTGTTCCAATCTCTAATTGCTTTCGATTATCTATAGTATTTTTTGGTAGAACTTTCAGACAGTGTAGACAATCTGATATTGTTTATACATACGCACTTACGCCTGTAATCCCCGAGGGGGTAGTCAGTATGTAACCAGTACACCCACATTTCGCCGAGCGCATCTCCGTCCCCTATGAGATAGGGGGCGAGCCTATGGCCATACCGGGCACAAATTCCAGACTCCGGGCTGATACTGAGAATCTCGTAATAGAAAAACCCAATACCACTTTACCCGACCCGGGGATCGAACCCGAGACCTCAGCGTTAGCCTCAATTGTAACGCGTACGCATTACAAATGCGCCACCGAGGCAGTCGGTTACTACTGTATTTTGTATGAAAATACTTTAAATAGGCGCCGTGCCTTCGAACCGTCGAGAAATCTTTGTCTAACTCACAGAGACGAGCTTTATGCCCGTACCTATTACAGAACGATACTGAAGTGAGCTCCTTACTAAGTGTCGATTTCTGTACACGTGATTAGTCAGTTTTTATTTGGCGCCAAAAATGAAAGCAAAGCTTACTTGAGTATCGTTCTGTAATACGGGCCTTACTAACTCAGACTTAGACTTTGTTTTATTTTTATTTTATTTTATTTTATTTTATAATACACAATACAGATTACAATTATTACAAGACATAAGATAAAATTATACAGTTATGAGCTAGATTGTAGTCCAAAGAATATGTGTACATAGAAAAGTGATGTAGAAGAGTGTTAGCCGTTACAAATGTTTAGAATTGCATGAAAACAGAATGAGTTACCAATAAAGAAATTGCTAATTGAATGAGGTTGTGTTTGAGGCAACGAGACTCGGTGCTGGTGGTGATGAGTCTGGGCCATCAGGTTTGCGATAGAGGACATCCTTTAATGTTCTAATGTATGATGCAAAGGAGTGAAGATATCGAGTTCTAAGTTAGTATTAGCCAATTCATTAAACTGACGAGCCATCCTGACCAGAGGATTGAAAAATGAGATATTATTTTTATAAGTCTGCAAAACGAAAAGGTTTGTTTGTTTGGACCTACGCGCGCTATACTTAATATTAAAGGTTATTTGAGAAAGCAGATCGGGGGTATCTTAATCGAGTGAATTATTTTGTAAAAATAAATGAAGTCGAGAGACTGAATCGAAGTAAGCCACTCAGCCTTATATCACTCAGCCTTATGCTTATCCAGTCATATTCATAGGAAAATCTCTGGTACTAAAGTGGCAGAACCCTCATATGCGAGAGTTCGTCTGGGTAGGTACCACCGCATTGTTTATTAACATTGTTATTGCCGCTAAGCAGCAATGTGTAAGCACTGTTGTGTTCCAGTTTGAAGGATATTGAAGCCAGTTAAATTATTGTGCATTATGAGACTTAATACCTTATGTGCCACCACTGGAATGCGCTCGTCACCCCGAGACAACATGTTACGTCTAATAGTGCTCAGTAATTTACTGGCTTCAATGTCCTTCAAACCGAAACACAACAGTGCTTACACATTGCTGCTTAGCGGCAGAAATAAACAATGCGGTGGTACCTACCCAGACGAACTCTCGCATATGAGGGTTCTGCCACTTTAGTACCAGAGATTTTCCTATGAATATGACTGGATAAGCATAAGGCTGAGTGATATAATAAAGCTTACTTCGATTCAGTCTCTCGACTTCATTTATTTTTACAAAATAATTCACTCGATTATACATACCCCCGATCTGCTTTCTCAAATAACCTTTAATATTAAGTATAACGCGCGTAGGTCCAATCAAACAAACCTTTTCGTTTTGCAGAATAATATCTCATTTTTCAATCCTCTGGTCAGGATGGCTCGTCAGTTTAATGAATTGGCTAATACTAACTTAGAACTCGATATCTTCACTCCTACATTTGCATCATACATTAGAACATTAAAGGATGTCCTCTATCCCAAACCTGATGGCCCGGACTCATCACCACCAGCACCGAGTCTCGTTGCCTCAAACACAACCTCATTCAATTAGCAATTTCTTTATTGGTAACTTATTCTGTTTTCATGCAATTCTAAACATTTGTAACGTCTAACACTCTTCTACATCACTTTTCTATGTACACATATTCTTTGGACTACAATCTTGCTCATAACTGTATAATTTTATCTTATGTCTTGTAATAATTGTAATCTGTATTGTGTATTATAAAATAAAATAAAATAAAGTCTAAGTCTGAGTTAGTAAGGCCCGTAGTACAGAACGATACTCAAGTAAGCTTTGCTTTCATTTTTGGCGCCAAATAAAAACTGACTAATCACGTGTACAGAAATCGACACTTAGTAAGGAGCTCACTTCAGTATCGTTCTGTAATAGGTACGGGCATAAAGCTCGTCTCTGTGAGTTAGACAAAGACATTTAGACGGTTCGAAGGCACGGCGCCTATTTAAAGTATTTTCATACAAAATACAGTAGTAACCGACTGCCTCGGTGGCGCATTTGTAATGCGTACGCGTTACAATTGAGGCTAACGCTGAGGTCTCGGGTTCGATCCCCGGGTCCGGTAAAGTGGTATTGGGTTTTTCTATTACGAGATTCTCAGTATCAGCCCGGAGTCTGGAATTTGTGCCCGGTATGGCGATAGGCTCGCCCCCCTATCACATCGTGGGGCGGAGATACGCTCGGCGAAATGTGGGTGTACTAGTTACACCTCTGCCTACCCCTTCGGGGATTACAGGCGTGATTGCGTATGTAAGGTCGCAAATTACAGGGTCGTCCTTTGCTTCGTCGTAGATTGCTTTGCGATTTGCGTCCTAACTGTATTGAATTTTGTATGAAAATACTTTAATGGTATGAAGCATCCTCGCCGTGTTTTACGTCTTTTTTGTGTGGCTTGCGCCTTTAGATATCAGTTTCAAAATATTACTTTTTCTTTCTATGTTTATTTCAAATACATTTATCTACCATGTCTTGTATAAAATTATAAAATAAATGTTAAGAGCTTTAATGTAATTGTATTCATAACTTAAAATGAAAATACTTTATTTCTATACCAGTGTTTCGAAGAAATATATTTTATCTTGATATAAAATAGCATTACGAAAAATAGTACTTAAATAAGATTGCAGATATTTTTTAACTTTACAAAGTTAATTGGTGAGTTCAAATTTAAGTTCAAGTCTGGACTAAAATTGATCTCAGCCTAACACCGTGATGTATCATCACTTTGTACAAATGTTTAGGTGAAATAAATAAATAAAAAAATGGCAGTTGTAGAGACTGTTGATAGAAGTGAAAAATTAGAAATTTTAGTATTAAAATTGGAATTTTCTTAATGTGTGAATTAAAATTATTAATATCAATCAGGTTTTTACATCTATTGACATTCCGAGCAACAATTATACGCATGTTTATATGGTTTTTTTGTACTCACTATTGTACTGCACAACGATTCTTCAATTAAACGATTCAAATAATAATAAAAACAAACAAAAACACTATTTTAACAATGCATAGTATATACACATTAAACTTTTCACTAAATCAATAAAATTTCACTTATAAGATATACACAGCACTAATTTTGCACAATACGCCAGTTGCATAGCTACAGGTATACTGCTATAAGCATGTCGGTGACGCGAACGCACGAGATTTCACCCATCCAACAAAGTGTCTAACGCGCACAGCTCACGGCCGCTGCGCGTCACGAGCATGTCAGTGACGCGAACCCGAAGATTTTCCCCTACCAAAAGGTCCCCAACGCGGCTAAAGAAGTTTTCACTTAAAAAATCTGACCAAGTGCATGTCAGACCAGTTAAGGATTCCGAAGTAAGGATGAACGTTCCTAGTTATAACCAAGTACAAGATACCTAAAATTAGGCGACCGCAAAATACATATTTATTAACAGCTCCGTGGCGCAGTGGGCGCGAAGTGAGAGGCAATTCGATTCCCACACCGAGACAAATGTTTGTGTGATCCACAATTTGTTTCAATTCTGGGTGTAGTGAGACCTCAAGTCCATCGTAGTTCCAGATACCCACGATACAGGTTAACCTAGTGTAAGGTCAGGCCTATGTGTGTGACTGTAAGGTGTGTTTATTTATTTCTCAAAGAAAAGAAAAATTATATTATGTAGCCCAAAATATCTCATATCTCAAAAACTATACTATTATTTAACTATACTCTCGAATATTAAAACAAATTTTCATTGAAAATACTTTTTGAGTACGTACTGTTTTATTCAAATGAATTACTAATAACTTGCAATATATGCAGCAAACCCCTCTTGACCACGTGGATTTACTAATAGTATAAACACGCCTCATTTATTGTCACGTAGAGATTTTACTTAAAAACTTAGAACAGAGCAGTCGATATGTATAATTAATTTCAATTCAATTTAATCAACCAGTGCAATTGTATTTGTGTCTTTGCATAATTAAAGTTCCAGCATTTAAAAAGTGTTTTTTTTTAAATGGACCCACGGAGCGCCATCCTTACAGTACTTTGAATTATTTTACAAACTTCCACTCCGTAGTTTTAAGTAAGTAAAGGGGGGAGGTACTGATTTATCAAGACTTTAGTCACATATATCTCACAAACTAATGACATTTTATTCATATAAAGTACTTTTTATATAAAAAGTCATTAGTGCTAATTGTCTCCGAGTAAAATAGCTGTGACATACGGACGTACAGACGGGCAAACAGACATGACGAAATTTGTAATGGTTCCGTTTTTGACGCGAAGAGGTGGGCCGAGGTGCAATTAGTGACTCTGTCCTGATCGACGAGATTGTTTGTATCCCCTATATCCCCTAAGAGTATCGCCATGCCATGAACAATACTATCCCAGATAATTTTGTTTATGAAATTTCGAAACTCGTATATTTTGCTGGTCTAATCTGGAAATTAGCACTTCATTGGTTTCACAGCGGAATTATGAAAATATGATAGATTTTAAACAGCTGACGCAACACCCAGTTTTCGATTGAACCAACGGTAATGGTAACGTATCCATGATGGTTCTGGAATGATGGTTGTTTATGGTGAGTTAAAAGTACTTACCACTAGGTGACCCTCTTGTTCGTTTGTCGACCTCTGCTATAAAAAAATAACACTAGATGCTTTCACATTTTACATAGAAACGTTTATGTACATAAATCTTTGTTCATTGTGTAACGTAATACTCGATCTGTAAGATTGAATCTAAACCCCGAAATAATTGGTAAAGCGATCGCTGAAATGTTAAATTTTGGTTTGAGGTTGATAAACTGCGTAACCTAACAGGGGAAACTAAAATTATGTCTTCAATTTACCACTAATATAAAAGTAATATTTAATACTAGCTTTTGCTCGCGACTCCGCCCGCGTGAATAGACTTTTCCGAAATAAAACGTAGCCTATAACCGTCTCCAGGGTCCCATCTATCTCTACATCAAAATTCATCAAAATCGGTTCAGTGATTTAAGCGCGAAAGCGTAACAAACAAATAGATATCTTTTTTTCATAAAAAGTATCTTATGCTACTTCTTATACCTCCAAGAATATGTGTACAAAGTTTCATGATGATCGGTTAAGTAGTTTTCGCGTGAAAGCGTAACAAACAAACTTACATTCACATTTATAATATTAGTATGTTTTTTTTGGCGGATATCCCTTCTGTTAGTAAGCAAAAAAAACAATAAACTACCCGATATTGTCCATAATTTTCCGCCATCGACAGACGAACGTGATTTCATATTATTCTGTCACAGTTCCGCAATGGATTTCAAATGGTTTGACCGGGATGTATTTTTTTGTTTCACGCCGCGGCTGAATACAAAAGGTGTGCTAAAAATGTGTGAAAAACCACGCAGAAACCTTTTACGCGACCGCCGTTTGAATAATTTGCTCTTTCGCGATTGTATCCGGCCGGTAGTTCTTTGTTTAATATTTTTTTTGTTGACGAAATACATTCGCATGAATAATAATAAATAAATACACCAAACAGTCACACACATAGTCTTGACCCCACACTAGGTAAACCTGTACCGTGGCTATCAAGAACTACGAGGGACTTGCGGTCCCACAACACCCAGACCAGAGACAAATATTTGTGAATCAGACAAACATTTGTCTATAGACAAATATTGTCAGACAAATATTTGTTCGATTCCCGAACCCACGGCCTCACGCTTCGCAACCGGCTACTCGCCCGCTGCGCCACGGAGGTTGTCGAATTTGTTGATAGTGGTTCTACGCGGCTAAAGAAGCTTTCACTTCAAAAACAAAACTTACAAACTTTACTTTGAAATAAAATTAGTTTATACGGATTTTATCGCGCTTTAATTTTTATTTTAGTCCCGACGTTTCGAAAGCTTTAAATTAAGAAACACCCAAATTTCAATAGAGAAGATGGTTGGAAGCTTGCACAAGCCTGGGATCCAATTATACATAAAATTAAATCGGAACCCAAAGACCAGACTCAAGACACCGTGAGCTCTTTCTGCGTAGATCGGACTAGTGTCGACTAACTTTTTAAATAATTAAAATTAAATGTATCACTTTGAAATAAAGGTAGGCAATGTAACATTATCTTTTCGAGACGACCTACACCTCAGTCTCTCCCGTGACCACGAAGGCTGAAAAGCTTTCGAAACGTCGCAACTAAAATATTAAAAAAAACCGCGATAAAATCCGTATAAACTAATTTTATTTCAATGTGTAATATTCGCGTAAACCTAAGAAATCATTACAAACTTTACATCTTTATAATATTAGTATGGAACTGGAAAAATAAATTCAATTCTGTACAAATGAGATAGTTGTTTTGAGTCGATGGGATGGAAATAAACTCGGCGACTTGAAGTTGTACTGTGCAAGTTCTGCATACCTCTTCGGGGATATAGGCGAGAGCTTATTATAGCCAAGATATTCTCGTCACAATACTTGATGTTTGCGCCGGTCGATACCTTCTCGAAACAAATGGCTTCCTGCTTCTGATTAAAACGATAAAAGACAAACGAAACGTGTTGTAAAGGAAAATTGGTAAAATACATTTGAGAAAAAATGTGAGTCCTCTCTGGTAATTTGGTATGTTTTTATTTTTTAATTAAAGCTAAGTATTTATATTTTTTTCATCATGTGACTAACTGTTGGGCATGGGCCTCTCCAATTTTTATCCACTATTACATGTATGAGCTGTATCCTAGAGGTCACAGATGTTTACGGTAGGCAGCGGCCTGGCTAAGCTCTGGCATTGCTGAGGTCAATGGGGGGCGGTAACCACTTACCATCAGGCGGGCCGCCCGCTCGTCGGTCTATCTAGGGCAATAAAAAAAAACATCACCAACAGGTGCTGTTTATTTTTAACCGAATTCAAAAAAGGAGGAGGTTCTCAATTTGGCGAGTTATTTATTTTTAATGTATGTATGTCGGTTTATCCGCCAATTATAGAAAGGTTTTATTGGAAAAAATGTCATTCGATAGAGTTTAACTGCGATGTGGTCCCATATAAATTTGGTCAAGATCTGATAACGGAGTACGGAGTAAAAAGAATCTCCTCAACGGACAACAGTACACTCGCCGGGATTGTGTTATTGTATTGTAATTTACATGCAATACCTGTAGCTACTACTTAAAATTAAATATAAAATAAGTTTCAAAACAACTTAAAAGCTGACTTAAATTTTTTTTTACTGAAAAGTCAAAAATAACAATTACTAAATAGATGTTTTTAAGTCGGTGCCTACCAAATAAAATTGCATTTAAGCTGTCTGAATGACAAGACGAGCTGGTCGCCCATCCGATGTTAAGCGTCACGCCTGCCTATATACAGAGGCAACACCACATAGAACTTTGAATTATTAAGCACTTGTGTTCATCACTCCGAAACAAAAGATGATACTAAGTCTCATGATGGTCAAAACTTTATTGACTTTATACATACGCATTCACGCCTGAAATCCCCGAAGGGGTAGGCAGAGGTATAACCAGTACTCCCACACTTCGCCGAGCGTATCTTCATCCCATGATATGATAGGGGGTGAGCCTTTCGCCATAACGGGCATAAATTCCAGACTCGGACCTGATACTGAGTATTTCGTAATAGAAAAACCCAATATCACTTTTACCCAACAGGGGATCGAACTCGAGACGTAAAGTAGCAGCTTGCTGCTGCGTTTCGTACGGTGAGTGAGATATCCGGAGGCCCAAACCACCTCCTCTTCCCAATCGCTTAACTATCCCTTTCCTTTAAGGTCGGCAGCGCGCCCATAATTATTTTGGTATTGTGGGCATACATGGGTGGTGGAGATCACTTACCATCAGGTGACCCACTTGCTCGTTTGCCGGAACCATTTTCTGTTATAAAAATTTAGCAAGGTTCATATGGTACATTAACCAGCTGATTGAGAGGCTCAGTAGCATACATGTTGGCTGCTACATTGATGGCATTTGCTTCAACAATATAAGTTATGCTGACGACATGGTGCTGCTGAGCCCCTCAATAAAAGGATTGAGGGTGCTTCTGTCTATTTGTGAGACGTATGCTGGGGCACATGGGTTAAAATATAACTCTAATAAGAGTGAGCTTATAATATTTAAGGCAGACAATTACATGCCTTCCCATGTGCCTCCTGTATTTCTTGAAGGAGTGGCTTTAAAACAGGTGAATAGGTTTAAATACCTTGAACATATAGTGACTAATAACCTCCGGGATGATGAGGACATTGAAAGGGAGCGCAGGGCTCTGTCTGTAAGGAGCAATATGCTCGCTCGTAGATTTGCTCGTTGTACAAGTGAAGTAAAGGTGGCGCTATTTAAAGCTTATTGCCAATCATTCTACTCGAGCGGTCTATGGGTGAGTTATACCTACAGAAACCTGCGCACTCAATACAACAATGTGTTTAGATTGCTGTTGCAATTACCCTGGCGGTGTAGTGCGTCTTGTATGTTTACGGAAACGCGGAATGATGGTTTCCAAACGATTATTCGCAAAAAGGCCTGTTCCATGCTGCGGCGCCTTAGGAATAGTGGTAACAGCGTTCTAAAGGTTATCGGTGAGCGGTTTGACGGTCCCTTCCAAGACCATTGGATTAAGACAGCATTAGGTAAGGTGTAAAGAAAATAAAATAAAATAAAAAAAGAAATTAATTAAATTAAATGAATTGTACTTACATACTAACATTAGATATAAGTTAAAATTGTTTACTAACACATTGTATGGACATGTTCTGAAATAAAAATTAATTATTATTATTATTATTATTTTTTTTAGTAGATTGAATGACAAGACGAGCAGGTCGCTCGCCTGATGGTAAGCGTCACGCTTGCCCATAAACAGAAGCAACGCCACACAGAACTTTAAATAAAGCACTGCATGACACTGGACTGCGCTCGTCACCCCGAGACATAAGGTGTTAAGTCTCATAATGCCCAGTAATTACACTGGCTTCAATGTCCTTCACACCGGAACACAACAGTGCTTACACATTGTTGCTTGGCGGCAGAAATAGACAAAGCGGTGGTACCAACCCAGCCGGTCTCTCGCAAACGAGGGACCTACCACCTTGTCACCTATTATTATTATATATGTATTTTTTCGATAAAACCAACGAATTTCCGCCAAGGTCTGTCGAATATCGGCGAAAAAATAATCACCACAAACCTTTGAAGTCGTCGTGAGGATCTCAAAGACTTAAGCCGTTTGGAGGGTGCAATTATCAGGAAATCCCTTTGGTGTTCCATATCTGTGTTGAGTGCTATGGAGTTACTTATTGGCTTAGTTTTCGTTACTTTGAACTTGAAGTTATATGAGTAGCAGCTCGGAGCTCCACCCGCGTGTATATTATTTCTGCCGCCAAGCAACAATGTATTGTGTTCCAGTTTGAAGGACATTGAAGGGCATTGGACTGCGCTCGTCACCCCGAGGCATACGATGTTAAGTCTCATAATGTCCAATAATTTCACCGTATTAGTTTCAATGTCCTCTTGAACCAGACGGCCTCTCGAATATGAGCGACCTACCATCTTGTAACACTTACCACTTACCGTCAGGTAGCCCACTTGATTGTTTTTGGACATATGCTATTAAAAAAAATGTCATTAGTTTGTGAGATATGCGTGTCCAAAGTCGTGAAAAATGTCCCCCCTCTAACTCTTAAACTACGTGGTGTTTTTTTTTTCCGGGATTTAACCCGAAACCTCAGCGTAGCCTCAGTCGTAACGCGTTACAACTGCGCCACCGAGGCAGTCAATACTATCTCTCTATTCTAAAAAAAAGTAACTGCCGCCGCCGCTGCCAAAAGCTTGTCACGCTATCTCCTCCGAAACCGCTGGGGGTATGGGGTCGAGACCGATACCAATCGATGCAGAATAATGTGGGAAAGAAAGTAAGATATGTCTCATATTCGTCGGACTTTAAGTTTTTTTTTTTATTTTATGTTTTGTGGCAAAGCATGGGCAAATTTAAGAGTACGAAACTCTTTTGGCCGGTTTTTTTCATTTTACCTTAGCCTGTAGTATAGAGCATAATATTCCCATAATAAAGCACTCCATTGAACAAGATGCTCGGCTCGCTTCACCCAGTAACTGCTAACGGCTCTTGCAATTAACTGCATAATAAATTACAGCAGTATTGAAATTAATCGACCGAACATTTTGCAAGCCTTATACATAAATATACCGTCTGCCTCATGATGTAATCTAATCAACGTGTTCTGGTATGCCCATAGTTTTTTTAATAGTGTAGGCCGGCAAACGAGCAAGTGGGTCACCTGATTGTTAAGTGATCTCCACCGCCTATGTACGCTCACAATACTAAAAATAATCATGGACGCGTTGCCGACCTTAAAGGAAAGGGATAAGTAAGGGATTGGGAAGGGGAAGGGAATCGGGGCCTCTGGAAATCTCACTCACCGTACGAAACGCAGCAGCAAGCTGCTACTATATGCCGGTTTTCTGTGAGACAGTGGTAACGACCCGGACGAGCCGGCCCATTCATGATGTAGACAGAACTGTCTGAATAACTGACAGAACTAACTGCATGAATTAATCAAATTCAATTATTCTTTGTCAAGATAAGTTTGTCAGTGATAGCTCAGCGGGGAGTTGTATGGACTGTCGAGACGAAAGTCGCAGGTTCGAAACCAGCCCCAAATGCATACACCTCTGACTTTTCTAAGTTATGTGTATATTAATTGTTAATTATCACTTGCTTTAACGGTGAAGGAAAAACATCGTGAGGAAACCTGCATACCTGAGAAGTTCTTCATAAGAATTTCGAAGGTATGTGAAGTCTGCCAACCCACATTAGGCCAGTGTGGTAGACTAAGGCCTAACCCCTCTCATTCAGTAGAGGAGGCCCGTGCCCAGCAGTGGGACGTATATAATAAAGGGCTAGTAAAAAAAAAAAAAAAAAAGATAAGTTTCGCTAATACATTTGTTCAAATAAAACGTTTCAGAGACGTTGACACCGTAACAAATCCACCCATTACCTTCCAAATAAGGAAATACATTCGAAATTTGTACAGACGACAACATATCGTACAAAATGTTTGTATGGAGCAAATAAAACGTTACAAAAGCGTATGAAAAGGCAACCTTCGCCCTATATCCATGGTAATGAAGTATTCATCGCTTGCCGTTGGCGTTTCAGTTTGGTCCAAATCAAAAACATCGTGAGGAGGCCTGCATTTGAAAATGTTTGCATCTGCATTTGAGAATTGCTAGCTCAATGCCACAGGCCACCTTCCCATCATGATTTTAATGGCTTTGGTATGATGTGGGGCTGACCGCCGTTTTTTTTTATTAGTTTGAATGACGAGACGAGCAGGTCGCTCGCCTGCTCATAAACAGAAGCAACGCCACACAGAACTTTAAATAACAAAGCACTGCATGACACTGGACTGGGCTCGTCACCCCGAGACATAAGGTGTTAAGTTGTTTTTTCTTTTTTTTTTCAACAGTCACACACATAGTCCCGACCTCACACTAGGTAAACCTGTATCATGGGTATCAAGAACTACGCGGGACTTTGCGGTCCCACAACACTCAAACCCGAAACAATTTTTTATGGATCACACAAACATTTGTCTCGGTGTGGGAATCGAACCCATGGCCTCTCGCTTCGCAGCCGGTTACTCGCCCACTGCGCCACGGAGGCTGTCGAGTCTCATAATGCCCAGTAATTTCACTGGCTTCAATGTCCTTCAAAGAGGAACACAACAGTGCTTACACACTATTGCTTGGCGGCAGAAATAGACAAAGCGGTGATACCAACCCGGCCGGCCTCTCGCAAACGAGGGACCTACCACCTTGTAAAACCTCCACTCCTCCGTTTAACCCCCACAACTCGCAGCGGGAATGTTTCGTCCTTGACTACGTGTACAACGTGCATATGAGGTTGGCTTTGGGTCTAGATGTCAGTGGCCAACTTACACTCCATAAATTGTATCTTTACATATTTAGTGGTGCCACGCTGTGGGCAGTTTTGTATACAACACGAATGGGCCGTCTCGACCGAATTATTATCACTATCTCACAGAAAACCGGCGTGAAGTTGCATTACATTTAAGATTATCGGAGGCCTAAATTCGCCCTCCCATTCCCAACCCCGTTCCTTTCTTTTAAGGTTGGCTATGCATCCACATTTCTTCTGGTGTTGTGGGCGTTCATGGGCGGTGGTGTTTGTTGAATTTTGTATATTATTAATATGAAAGTTTGGATGTTTGTAGATCAATCACGTTATAGTGGCTAAACAGATTTGGATAAAATTTGGCATACAGGTTGGCCAAAACATGCATTAGACCATAGGGTACTTTCATGATAGAAAAATAATTTACGCGGGCGGAGCCGCAGGTAACAGCTAGTAGGTTATATTTCTCTTTTTCCCATACAATTTGATGACTACTCAACAACGTCTGCTCAGATTATCGTAAAATTGGTAAATGTGGCCCAGGATTTTATGTATTTCCGTAATTTTTCCTCAATGTATCTTATCAATCCATATACGCGGGCCTATATTGATGAAATCTAAGGTACACTTATGTTTTATGAATAATTTATTAATTTACCTTATTGCGCCAGATTCAGTATTGATTTCGAGGTCAGGTTTTTTTTCTCCTGAGTGACATTACGAGCATGTGACTCGCCTGGTAGTAAGTGCTATCCATAAATAAAGACAACACTCAGAACTTTGAATAACAAAATACTGCATGAGACTGCACTGCGGTCGCTACTCCGTGGCACAAGATATTTTTTTTTTTATTGGCTTGAATGATGAGACGTGCAGGTCGCTCGCCTGATGGTAAGCGCCACGCCTGCTCATAAACAGAAGCAACGCCACACAGAACTTTAAATAACAAAGCACTGTATGACACTGGACTGCGCTCGTCACCCCGAGATATAAGATGTAAAGTCTCATAATGGCCAGTAATTTCACTGGCTTCAATGTCCTTTAAACCGGAACACAACAGTGCTTACACTGTTGCTTGAACAATGTAAGCGCTTTCAGCCAGAGATGATTTTGACCGACTGATTTTGTCGTGTAAAACATCGAAATAAGATAACTAGAACGATAACTCTTATATAAATCTGCCAAAAATACGGCTCCAGTCTACACATGCAAAGGTAACACTCATGCACGCAACAAAAATGAATGACCGTTCAAAATCAACTTTCTAAACCGAGATACGACGTTCTGCACCGCGCAAAAAATTTGACGTATTAAGTGTCAACTAGAGATCATGTTTTTTTTATGAATTGCCCAATGAACGACCTGCACAGACTTTGATAGTCCCGCCCCCTTGCACAGAGTTTTAGTGGGGTCATTTTTTTGCTTGAGTTACGTTTCTTGTCATCTTATTTTTACCGGTTTATCTAGTTATCTCTATATGTATATCGACGCCTAGCATTGTTGCATAAAATACTTGACGCGTTATGACAAAAGTAGAGATAAAGTAGAGAAAATAGTACTTTCAACCTCTTTGTGGTATTTTGTCTACGAACCCTAACATGGCATAATTTTATCGATTGTTGTTTTAAACGAGTTTTTTTTTATTGCATAGCCCGACAAACGGGCAAGTGGGTCACCTGATGGTAAGTGATCACCACCGCACATGTACGCTCACAATACCGAAATAATTATGGGCACGTTACCGACCTTAAAGGAAAGGGATAATTAAGGGATTGGGAATGGGAGGGGCCTCCGGATATCTCACTCACCGTAAGAAACAGTGAGACACAGTGTGTTCTGTGAGACAGTGGTAACGACCCGGACGAGCCGGCCCATTCATGCTGTAGGCAAAAGTGTCTACAGCGTGGCTCTACCACTCATAAAAGTCGTCGATAGTTATCTCTCTCGCGCGCGAGATATGTCATATTGCATTTTAGGAGGCCACTGAAAACCAGCGCTGTGTTGTGGCTTGCCCCATAATCACAGTATTATACTGAGCTGGTCTCCTGTTGTCACCGTGAAGGCATGCAACTGTATAGTTTTTATATTAATTTTAAGTTAGTTGTATATTCATTATATTGTGTACTTACTGCATTATGTTTGTTGCATGTCTTATGATGACAATAAACTTTTCTTTCTTTCTTTCATATGCTAAGCCCGCAGGCCATACAAGTTACTTCGCGGGGATTATGCTCGCTGTAGTTTGTGATTAACACCACATGATTTGGAAGCATTTTGAGACGTTAATGAAACGCTATTCGTTGCTTTTGATAGACACTAATTAAACCGTCGACACTTCAGTACAGTGAATGCGAGTTCCAGTTACACAAATTTTAAATGGACTCAATTTGTATCATCGGGGCTTCAAATTATCTGCGGTCTGGTGTTCACGAATAGAGGGGGGGGGGGGGTGGAAGTTTGACCCCTTTGGCTGTGGGTGTGTGTGTTTGTGTATAAACTGTCTGCGGCAGCGTAGCACAAAAATCATTTTTCAGTTCTTTAAAGTAGGTTTAATCGAAATGGTTCTTCCGAAGTTTAAATAAAGTTATTTTTTTTTGTAATTATCACTTGATTGTTTGCCAGCCTACTATAAAGAAACCGCTTAAGAGCGTGTCCATCATGTACAGTGAAAGGTTCCGTAGTGTGTGTTCCGAAATTATCCTATATTTTAAAAACTGTATGATCTAGCATATTAAAACCAATTTTCGTTTGAAGGACTTCTAAGTTACACTACCTTGTTTTTTTAGAATTTTACCGACTCATAGTTTAAAAGTTTATGTATGTACCTATTAAATTGCATACAAAGCGGACGTGTTGCTATTGTTGCGCGTCGCAGTCTCTTGTCTCGGTCGCGCACCTTAGAACTTACCATTACGATGTTCTAATTACCTCGCAAACCTGTTTGCGGACCTGTCACTCACAATCGTCACAAAATTTGGGCTTCGCCGGCTAAGTCAAGAGATTGTGTAATAAAAACCGACAATGCCTTTTGTATTTTTTTACTTCACTAAATTGAAATATCTACAAGTATTTTCGACAATACGTTTCCGCAAATAAAAAATGCATAAAAAGCTTTTCAAAGCGGAATGCAAATAATGGTGACAAGTCAATCAATGTGATTTTTAGGGTTCCGCCGTAAATAAAAGAAAAGCGTTTCGCAGTTGTATTTTTGTATATGTAAAAAATATTAGGAATAAGGTCCACCGGAATTAAAAGTATCTGATTATGTAACAACTCGGGTTTCGATCTAAATTTCATTCTCCTTAAAATTTTATGTAGGACCTTGATAATTTGGATTGGAAAACTGGACCAAAAACAAGCCCACTGAGTTCGACTAGCTGTATCTTTTAAGGCCAGCCCTGAGAAGTCGCGCCGAGAATCTAGTTGTAAACAAAGCCCATTGATATAATGGACGTATTCCATATTAAAAATATTTTAATATGTATAAAAATAAACAGATTAATTACCGCTGCGTTCTTAAACATTACTATGAGGCCCCAGAGTGAGAGCCAATGAATAGTGACGATATTTGTGCACGTCATTGGTTAGTTTTTGGCACTCAATATAAACAGACCAATCATGTACCCAGAAATCTACATTTAGCAAAGAGCTCACTTAAGTGTTGTTTGTCAATACGGACCATAGTGTAATTGTCCAGTATATTGTTCATGATGCTATGTATGTTATATATACACTAGGGGCGCTGCCCATGTTTTTCCACAAAACATAAAAAAAAAAAACTTAAAGTCCGACGAATATGAGACATATCTTACTTTCTTTCCCACATTATTCTGCATCGATTGGTATTGGTCTCGACCCCATACCCCCAGCGGAATCGGAGGAGATAGCGTGACAAGCTTTTGGCAGCGGCGGCGGCAGTTACTTTTTTTTTAGAATAGACATATTTTATATGGTTTCTGATACAAGTACAGAACTCGTCACTAAGCATGGAGATGCTCTTGGCGAAGGTTTTTAAATACAAGACTACAATGACTCAACCTTTAAAGAGTCGAACCGGACTGGAATCCGCTTGTCTCGTTTAAGAGCTCGAACACTTGCGTTCTCAAAGAGAAAATGAGGTTTTCAACTAGTTTTCCTCACTTAAAACTGTTTACATCAACTATGGCGAAATTGGATGAGACTGTTTTTGTCATTTGTTCGGTTTTTTAAACGACTTCAAAAAAAGGAGGCGGTTCTCAATTCGACTGTATGTTTTTTTATGTTTGCTACCTCAGAACTTTGGACTGCGTGAACCGATTTGGATTATTCTTTTTTTATTTGAAAGCTGGTGCTTCACGTTAGGTCCCATTTCAATTTGGTCCAGTTCTGACACTGACATCCATGAGAAAACTATATAAGTCTTAAATTTGTATTAAGTATATGCGCGACAAACGGACGAATAACTCAATATCACGCCAACCGATTTCGATGATGCTTTTTTTATTGGAAAGGAAGTAGTTTCAAGGGTAGTTTGATGATAGTTTGGTTTGGTTCTGATTATGGGATCCATGACAATGTAACAGAACTCTTCAATTCTTAGGAGTAACCTAACGATAATGGGCCGAATCTTTTATAGGCTATCCGGATATTTGAGTCACCTACCGTAACGTCGTTATGGTCAAGTAATTGTCGAATATGATGATCAATGGAACACCTTAACGGCTCACAGTAAGGGTGCGATCTGTGGCAAAATTTCTAAATTGCTGCATTGCAATATGATGCAAGCGTTCTCATTGCATTACTTAAGGTGTATTATGTTGGAAAAAAATCACTTGATAGAGTTTAGCTACGATGGGGTCTCATATAAATTTGGTTAAGATCTGATGACAGGGTACGGAGTAAAAAAATAAAACTCCTCAACGGACAACAGTACACTCATTGCGATTGTGTTATTGTATTGGAATTTACATGTTATTGCTGTAACTCGCACTGAAAATTGAAAAATAAAATAACGGTTAACAAAAAGACTTCAAAATAAAAACACTGAAAAGTTAAAATTAACAAATTCTATCTATGCTATTCTCTTTGGAGGCGGTTCTCAATTCATCTGTATTTTTATGTATGTAACGCAATGTTAAATGTGGATCGATTTAGATGTTTTTTTATTAACTTGAATGACGAGACGAGCAGGTCGCTCGCCTGATGGAAAGCGCCACACCTGCCCATAAACAAAGAACTTTGAATTACAAAGCACTGCATGGCACTGGACTGCGCTCGTCACCCAGAGACGTAAGTTGTTAAGTTTCATAATGCCCAGTAATTTCAATGGCTTTAATGTTCTTCAAACAGTTGCTTGGCGGCGAAAATAGATAAAGCGGTGGTACCAACCCAGACGGCCTCTCGCATTCGAGGGTTGACGAACAATGTATACGTATCTCTCTATTCTAAAAAAAAAAGTAACTGGCGCCACCGCCGCCACTGCCAAAAGCTTGTCACGCTATCTCCTCCGAAACCGCGGGGGAATGGGGTCGAGACCGATACCAATCGATGCAGAATAATGTGGGGAAGAAAGTAACATATGTCTCATATTCGTCGGACTTTCAGTTTTTTTTTATTTTTTGTTTTGTAGAAAAACATGGGCAACGTCACTAGTGTATGTAACAAAAGTCAGGAATGTGTACCCTGGGGTCTGGGATTGAACCCACAACCTCTATATTGAGTTCGTTCCAAAACGTTCCCGCTAAAGAAGACCTGCATGTCTAAGAATTCTCCAAATAATTTCGAAAGTATGAAGTACCAATCGGCTTTAAGCCAGAATAGTGGACTACGGCCTAACCTCTCTAATTAGAAGAGGAGGTTCGTGCCTAGCAGTTGGTGAGTCCGTTCAACAATTTCAGAGTTCTCATCTGATCAATCTAGAGGCATACATACACATACGCAACCTGTACTCCTCGAAAAGGTAGGCAGAGGTGTAACTAGTACACCCACATTTCTCCGAGATTATTTAGGTCCCTGCTAGGGGGCGAACTTATCGCCATTCGGGCACAATTCGGGACTCCAGGTTGATACTAAGCATTTCATGATAGAAAAACCCAATATCAGTTTACCAGACCTGGGTACCTCGGGAACCCGAGACCTCAGCACAGCAGTACCGCGTACGCATTACAACTGCGCTACCGAGGCAGTGTAAATATATTGTTTCTTTTTAAATACCGATTTTAACGGTTTATAAAAAATTCTCGGTTTTATCAACCACACAAAAAGTTTTAATACGATGCTTAAACTTAGATATATATATCTCAGTCTATTGTCGTCCACTGTTGGACGTAAGCCTCCCCAAGTGAGCGCCAACCATCCCGGTCTTGAGCAGCCCGCATCCACCCGCTACCCGCCATCTTTTTCAAGTTGTCGGTCCACCGTGCAGCAGGGCGTCCTACACTACGTTAAACTTAGATACTTAGGGCAAAACTACGTTTTACCAACCATTAAATACGTATAACTTATTTATTAAGACAAATAAAGAAAAATATATAAAGTTCATTCGCCTCCATCCCCGTCTTTACAGCACACCTTTATTCGCTATTAGCCACAGACAAATAAACCTTCAAGACGCCATAATAAAATACAACTCCCGGTCAAGTTTATGGCGCCATATGTAACTAATGCACAATGAATTTATATTATACCTAAGTTTTAAAGATCGAAGGCTCGAAGGAACAAGATCGTACCTTCTATACATTCTATCCGGCTCGACGACCAATGCTTCACAGTACGATCTCCTCTGCACTGTTTATAGGAAAAAGTTGGACTCGAAGATAGGCAGGCAGGCACCTCACCAAATATTGGGAAATACTAATTTAAACTGATGGGCTCTGCTTCAGACTGAATCACTTTAGTCACTCCAGTCGTCATGAGTAACTAAGATTTGAAGCCATAATCTTCTTATATATAAAATTCTCGTGTCACAATGTTCGTTCCCATACTCCTCCGAAACGGCTGGACCGATTTGTATGAAATTTTGTGTGCATATCGGGTAGGTCTGAGAATCGGCCAACATCTATTTTTCATCCCCCTAAATGTTAAGGGTGGTCCACCCCTAATATTTTTTTTTATTATTTAGACAATTTTTTTTGTTTTTATTTTTTTATGATACAGCATTAAAAAATACATACAGCCCTAAATTTTCACCTTCCTACCATCAACCCTTATTTTTTAATAGCGACATTAGTATTTTTGTCAAGCGCGTTTCTCACCGGGACTCGCCTTTAATCCTGGAAATAGGCAATCACGCGGGCGGAGCCGCGGGCAGCAGCTAGTATTCATATAATAAGGGCGACTTTTCTCAAATAAGATGGATCATAAGATAAATATAAACTACAAAGCCAAAAATAAAATTAAATGGAGTCTGTGCTATTGTAGTTTATAGGATTGCTTTTATGTAAGAATTTAATCTAAGTGGCATATTTAGGTTTATAGATCTATGCTATTAGCTAAATACGGTTAGACGCAGGGTTGCCGCGCAATCAATACCCATTCGAGTTGTTGCCGGAACAGCTACAAGATTAATGTACAAAAGTTTCTACGCCAACAAAGATCTTTATCGATAAATCTGTATAGTTCATATAAATGTGTAGGATTTTGTTATATCAGGGTGTCAATTATACAGATTGTAAGGGAAAACTGATAAATCGAGTGGAACTGAAAACGAAGACAGGTTGGTTGACGTCGGTGATTACAGACACCAGTGATATCACAAAAAAATCGTGTATTTTTTTTCACGCAGACTTGTTTGGACGTATAAATACAATGGCATTTTATTAAAATAATAATTCAAATCGTATTTTTTACTAGCATAATGGAAAGTAAAAAAAAATGACGCTCGGGGTCAACGGCTGCGCGCTATCGTTACGCGAGTGCGCTTTGTGTTTACTACTTAATGAGTATTACCGAGGATGCGTGCGCTCATTTGACCCGAGTTTAGTACGCTTTACATTGCATGTTTACGAAATATCAATTAAACAGCAAAAGAAAAGCGTTTTATTTTTATTTTAGGGTGGGTACTGTTTTATTGCACTTTTGGCTTCGGAAGTATTCTCCTTACGCTCAGTATATTATAATACAGATTTAAAGTAGTTAAGATGCTTATAGCATTAAGTCCGCCTTTATACTATGAAGTGTAAAATAAAATAAACAAATAAAGTATTAAAGACCACAAGACCCGAAGCTAGTTACAAAATAGTTTTGGTTCACACAAACATTTTTCTCGAAACGGGGATCGAATCCACGGTCTCTCATTTCACATCCGGCTCATCCTTTGTGGTCACGGAGGCTGCCCAATTACCTTTTGGTGCCGGAATATAAGCTGTATTATTTTTTCGCCGAATGTTTCGGGATGGTACAAGTCCCTTAGGACGGTACAGTTGAGTGCATTTCACACTCGAGGGTACTACAAACAAATAAACTGGTTTCCACTCGCATGCACATTATTTTTGATTTAATGTTATAATTATATTTATTTGCTTTATTTTCGATTGTTTGTTGTGTAACTTTGTAACTAGGTAATAAAATAGTAGCAGCGAGTGGGCATTATGAATGACGATGTTTTTTGGGTTCCATAGCCAAATGGCAAAGACGAAAAAAGTTGTGATGGCTCTCCATACATGTAACTGCGGGATGATTTTTATTCCTTATTTTTATTAGCTTAAGTGACGATACGAGCAGGTCGCTCGCCTGACGGTAAGCGTTACGCCTGCCCATAAACAGAAGCAACACCACACAGAACTTTGAATTATAAAGCACTACATGGCATTAGACTGCGTTCGTCACCCCGAGACATAACATGTTAAGTCTCATAAAGCCCAGTAATTTCACTGGCTTCAATGTCCTTCAACCAGGAACATAACAGTACTTGCATACTTGGCGGCAGAAATTGACTAAGCGGTGGTACTAACCCAGACGGCGCGGCGTCTCGCATAAACCAATATGGCGCTCATAGCTAAATTTACACTGCCATTTATAAATTTGCACAAACAACGGTCAAGTAGAAAAACAAAGAGTCCAATAAAATGTATTTTCATCAGTTTGATGTGGTAATACTGGCAAAGACTTCCTTTTCCGGAGTCTGCGGCGACTGCAAGCGTCACGTAATTAAATTTCACTCAATGGTTTTATTGTCTTGTCAAATGCTCTAAAAGGGGATTTAATACATCCTGTACTAGTGTTTCTACTCTAGATAAAGAAACTGTGAGGTGCTGGGCTAAATCCTATGTTAGTCAACATTTGTTTGAGATTTTATATTGAAAAATCATCACATATTTGTTTTAAAATTGTAACTAAAAACTCAAAATATTTATTGAATCTATAAAATATTATAATTTATTTGGATTTAGTTCAAACTCTATCGCCAGTTCGGAAGGCTATTTCGCTATACCTAGCATATGTTTTTTTTATAACATAGGCTGGCAAACTAGCAATTGGGTCACCTGATGGTTAGTAATCTTTACCGCCCACAATACCAAAAGAATTAAGGGCGCGTTGCCGACCTTAAAGGAATGCATAATTTTTAAGGAATGTAAAGATGATAGCAGTGATAGCTCAGCGGGGAGTGGTACGGACTGTCGAGACGAAAGTCGCAAGATCGAAACCAGCCCCAAGTGCATACACCTCTGACTTTTCTAAGTTATGTGTATATTAATTGTCAATTATCACTTGCTTTAACGGTGAAGGAAAAACATCGTGAGGAAACCTGCATACCTGAGAAGTTCTTCATAAGAATTTCGAAGGTATGTGAAGTCTACCAACCCACATTAGGCCAGTGTGGTAGACTAAGGCCTAACCCCTCTCATTCAGTAGAGGAGGCCCGTGCCCAGCAGTGGGACGTATATAATAAAGGGCTAGTAAAAAAAAAAAAAAAAGATGAGGGGGTTTTGGAACTCCGGATATCTCACTCACCGTACGAAACGCTTCAGCTACTTTACGTCGGTTTTCTGAGACAGTGGTAACGATTCGGTCGAGTCACTGCACTGGTATCGTCTTCCCAAGAGATAACATGTTAAGCGTCATTATGTCCATTAATAAAACGTAATGCAGTACCATGCAGTACTTTAAATTTTGAAAATCTAATTGCTGTTGCTTCTGTTTATGGGCAGGTGTGACGCTTACCTGCTCGTCTCGTCATAAATCCTACAACTATTATAAAATAATAATAATACCAGCCCTGTATTATATACGTCCCACTGCTGGGCACGGGCCTCCTCTACTGACTGAGAGGGGGTAGGCCTTAGTCCACCACGCTGGCCTAATGCGGGTTGGCAGACTTCACATACCTTCGAAATTCTTTTGAAGAACTTCTCAGGTATGCAGGTTTCCTCACGATGTTTCCTTCAGCGTTAAAGCAAGTGATAATTAACTATTAATACACACATTACTTAGAAAAGTCAGAGGTGTATGCACTTGGGGCTGGTTTCGAACCTGCGACTTTCGTCTCGACAGTCCATACCACTTCCCGCTGAGCTATCACTGCTTTTTTAAATACTACTATTATAAATGTGAAAATTTGTTTGTTTGTCAATCACGCCCTAACGGCTGAACGGTTTTGAATGAAATTTGGCACACAGGTAGATCATGACCTGGACTAGGACATAGGCTAGTTGTTATCTCGGAAAATGCCGTTACGCAGGCGGTACCTGAGCATGAGCTAGTAATAAAAAACAGGAATACAAATGTGCTTGGATATTGCTGCTTGCATACCCAGACAGACTCTCGCATATGAGCCTTACTACCCAGTAAAACTCTACTTTCTGCGTCGGTTAAAATTATGCAATACAAACATAAAAAATCTTGAGTTACGGAAAATGTTCACAACTACCACCTTTAATTTGAAATTGGACTCGCGAATTTCTCGTTTGAGATAATAATACGAAGTTCCGAATTATCAGTTACTAACCTCGCCCCGAGTTATATTTTAGTTACTCAATTATCGGTGTCAGCCTGCGAACTTTCATTTTCTATAAACAAACGTTGTAGTTCTTATCAAAGTTCGTATCGTAGAGTTTCTTTAGACGTAACATTTATAATAATATGGTGAGGTTGTAGGTACCTTGTAAGCTGTATTATTTTAACCGCAGAACGTAGGTTCGCACATTGTATTTTTTTAATTTATCTTCACACATGACTACCAGATGTGGATCGGTTTTTTTATAGCATAGGCTAGCAAACGAGCAAGTGGGTCACCTGATGGTAAGTGCTCTCCACCGCCCATGTACGCCCACAATACCAAAAGAATTATGGGCGCGTTGCTGACCTTAAAGGACAGGGATGATTAAGGGATTGGGAAGGGGAGTTGGGCCTCCGAATATCTCACTCACTGTACGAAACGCAGCAGCAAGCTGTTACTTTACATTGGTTTTCCGTTAGGTTGAAACAAATAATTAAGGGATAAAGGCTTTAAACACCTATATTTACTGATTTTGATAATTCTTTGAGTAAAAAAATAAAATAAATTATTTTCAACAAAAAATAGAACGGCCTCGAAATACTAAAAGTTTAAAATAAAAGAAAACAATTTTCTGACGGTAGTATCAAAACATTGACTATTATACTACAGTACCATCGACTTAAAACTGTCTGGTAAAAGTGATATTGGGTTTTTCTATTACGAAATGCTCAGTATCAGCCCGAGTATCTGGAATTGTGCCCGGTGTGGCGATATACTCGCCTCCTATCACATTATAGGACGGAAAGCTCGGCGAAATGTGAGTGTATTAATTACACCTCTGACTACTCCTTCTGGGATTACAGACGTGAGTATTCTGGCAGCAGCGGCAGCACCATCACCACCCAAACACCACCACCGTCCCCCACTTAAGGGCTGGCGTAACACTTACCATCCGGCGAGCAACCTGCCCATTATTTGGCATTAAGGGCCAATCAAAAACATGTTCTAAATAAAGAGCATAAAATATTAATGAAACATTTTTAAATAATTCAGACGGTTTCTTTATTCCGACCACTTTGTTTCGACATTGTGTTAATCCTGGGTAAATTGGCCGTTGGATGCCGAGCCACGCCACTGTTAGCTGAGATGTGTATTAATATTTCAGTGTTACGCTGGTTTTACACACTTATTTTTTATATTTTTAACCTCCGACATAAAAGAGGGATTTTATATGTAGACCCCTTCAAGCTGGTATAATTCTACCAAATATCGTGGGGCTCAATATCGTTTCGTTTCGTTTCGTTTCGTTTCGTTTCGTTTCGTTTCGTTTCGTTTCGTTTCGTTTCGTTTCGTTTCGTTTCGTTTCGTTTCGTTTCGTTTCGTTTCGTTTCGTTTCGTTTCGTTTCGTTTCGTTTCGTTTCGTTTCGTTTCGTTTCGTTTCGTTTCGTTTCGTTTCGTTTCGTTTCGTTTCGTTTCGTTTCGTTTCGTTTCGTTTCGTTTCGTTTCGTTTCGTTTCGTTTCGTTTCGTTTCGTTTCGTTTCGTTTCGTTTCGTTTCGTTTCGTTTCGTTTCGTCTCGTCTAGTAATGTAGAAGAGTGTTAGACGTTACAAATGTTTAGAATTGCATGAAAACAGAATAAGTTACCAAAGAAATTGCTAATTGAATAGATTTGTGTTTGAGGCAACGAGACTCGGTGCTGGTGGTGATGAGTCCGGGCCATCAGGTTTGAGATAGAGGACATCCTTTAGTCCTTTATCCTTTTTTTATTCTTTTGGATGTTATTTATAGAGACCAACAATTGTCACATCTGCTCGTGTAATTCAGTTTTTTTTCTAAACTAGTTGTTTTCTAAAGCAGAGATAGCTCAGAGAGTAGTGGTACGGACTGTCGTAACGAAAGTCATAGGTTCGAAACAAAGACTTATGTATAACTACTAGACGGGTTGTTTAGAAGTAAAATTGCGTCACATAACGCGCGAGTTTGACACCTCACAGATAAGGAGCGCGAGAGGGGTTCTAGTTGAGAGTAAGCGGAGTAGTAATATTGAGTTACGGTCAATTGACCGTAACTTAGTGCCCCATGAGCATGCACCTCTGACTTTTGTAAGTTACTTGTGCTTTCATTGTTAATTATTATCGCTGGCTATAATGGTGAAGGAAACATCGTGAGGAAACCTGCATACCTGAGAAGTTCTCTATAAGAATGTCGAAGGTATGTGAAGTCTGCCAATCTACAGTAGGCCAGCGTGGTGGACTAAGGCCTAACCTCTCTCATTCAGTAGAGGACGCCCGTTCCCAGCAGTGGGACGTGTATAATACAGGCCTAATAGTAGTAGTAGTTGTTGTTGTTTCTGTAACAAAATCAATTAGTTTTTTTTTTTAAATTCACTTTTCAATTGTTCAAAAAAAGTCTATGTCAGAATTGAGTTTAGATACCAATACATGAATAGAATTTAGTAATCACATTCAATTTAAATGCAAACAAATATTTAAATCTAATTTATTCAAAAATTTATTACAGACGCTAGGAATTTAGAACATCCATACCATGTTCTAAAAGACGAAACAAACATCCCTTTGAAGGTACGTAATTCTATAATCATATATAAATAATATTAACATAAATATTTTAAGGCGACCTAAGTCTGCAAGCGACAGAATCATCCGAACATTTAAATTGGTTCGCAGAATTTTTATACATACAGAATAGATTAGATGAGATCCGCACCGCTGTCCCCACTTTGCTTATAAATTATTTTTTTCAATGCTAAATGTTTTAACCCTAAACATTTCCGGGAATATACTAAGTGCCTAGTTAAGTAGATGATTACTTCAACTAGTAAGTAGGAGTAACAATACTACCCGTGTACCCGTTTTTTATTTTAAATTACAAGTAACGTTACCCAAAATAAATTATCAAAGGAATTTTATAAATAAAGTTAATAATTTTTAAGTTTAAATCCGATGGAAGGGTTAATTGACGGATAAAGGATGCACGACATGGCTTGTGACGTCACAAGATATATTTAGCCCATACGGTACACGCGTGCGAGGGAAATAGCAAGATTTTCCCACGATGCCCCTAACTATCCTCGTAACAAAAGTCTTAATGCCCAGTAATTTCACTGGCTTCAATGTCCTTCAAACCGAAATATAACATTGGCGGCAGATATAGACAAAGCGGTGGTACCAACCCGACCTCTCGCATACGAGGGACCTACGACCTCGTAAAAACGTGAACGTGCCTTAGTACATCGAAGTCTGGCGTATTTGACTGTAATACCGAAGTGCTAATTTGTTAGGTTGTTATTTCTTCGAAAACACGATAACAGCAGAGGCGCCAAATTAGCTGCGTTCTACTATAGTTATGTATTGCCCCATTTGTCATGATCTCTGTGTAATTAGACATCAGTTATTAATTACTATCTGCAGAGCGTTCAACTCTCTAGAAACGTCCATGAACTAGATCCAGTATGTTAGCTTCCATTACTTTATCTTGCATTTAAATAAGGCATATTGTAGATTAACATTTTTAAAAAAGCTAAAGAGGGTTCATTCTATAAGAAATGACACTCTCTTTGGGCGTAAACCAGTAAGATAGAGGGGAAGAAGGTATAAAAGTGTAAGTTCGCGGCAGCAAGTGGGTTTAGGGCTGGAGTGCCTACAAGCATTCGCCCGAAAGTCCGGTGACGCTGACAAAAGCCGACTCACGGTCAGGCTATCAGCATTCGTCCAAACAAAAAAAAAAAAAAAAAAAAACAGCAAGTGGTTAGTTGTTGTTCGGCATTCTAAGTAAATTGAGGTTGTAATGCTGTTCGTTTATAGTAAAACGCAGTGTTGATAAACGATAGTGATTATGTTATCGCATATACATAAACGAAGATTACATTGGTCAAGCTGTTTTATTTAATCGGCCTGGAATATTCTTATAAGTATAGCTCCATTTCGTAGCTGTTAAATACTAATCAACAAATATGCCCCTGTTTTTTAAATGTATTTGTGTAGATTGTACAGTACTCTTTAGTTTAAAAGGTTTTTTGACCCGACTGCCTAGGAAGGGATATGTTTTTGGCGAGTATCTTGTATGTATGTTTGTTTGTAAATTTCTTTATTACTCCGTACTTTCTACACGGCTGGATGGATTTCGACAGTTAGGTATCGTTAACTCGTCTTAAAAACCCAAATGTCCTTAGATAGGTATTTGAAAAAAAAACAAAATAGCGGATTTTTGGCGCGAATTACTTATATATGTTTTTTACCGACGAAGAAATTGGAGGAGGTTCTTAAATCGTTGTTTAAAAAATTAGTTGATAGTTTGTTTGAAATATGAATAGGCCGGTTCAACCGGTACTACTGTCTTACAAAAACCGGCGTCAAGTAGCAGCTTGCATTTCTAACAGTGAGTGAGATTTCCGAGGGGCCCAAATTCCTTGCCTCTTCCTTAAGGTACGCAACACATTTATGATTCTTCTAGCATTAGTTTTAACGGGCGATGGATGGCACTTACCATAAGGTGACCCACTTACTCGTTAACTGACCTCTGCTATAAAAAAGTTACAATAAGCACAAGCTTCTGTCACATAGCATACGTTTCAAACTTTAATGACGTTTCGAACAATTCCATCGAAATCCAATATCGAAAATCGTAATGCGAAAATCTTCGCACGTCTTCGCTCCCCGATATCCACTTATTCGATTCGAATCGATGCATAATAATAATATAATCGGTATGCGTCCATACGAATTCTTGTGTGGCGTCGGCACTCGGGACCTTCCCCTCGTGTCTTGCATTATAATGTGATGTATGTTGAAGTTAATTGATTTCTTACTCGATATCTTTATGTAACGAAAAGGTGGTAAAGAATTTCCTGTTTGTTATACGTACTCGTACATACGCACTCACGCCTGTATTCCCCGAAGGGGTAGGCAGAGGTGTAACCAGTACACCCACATTTCGCCGAGCGGATCTCCGTCCCATGATGTGATAGGGGGCGAGCCTATCGCCATATCGGGCACAATTCCAGACTCCGGGCTGATACTGAGCATTTCGTAATAGAAAATCCCAATACCACTTTTACCCGACCCGGGATCGAACCCGAGACCTCAGCGTCCGCCTCAGTCGTAACGCATACGCATTACAACTGCGCCACCGAGGCAGTCCTGTTTGTTATGTGTATTTTTAAAGATTTCATAATTTAAGGATTTCAATTATAGCTCAAAGTTGGTATCATTGAAATTAAGGTGAAATGGGTGTGATGATTAAATCTTCGATATATTTTATGCACCGATTTTTAAGACGTTTTCACTAAAAGTAGTAAAATAAAAACTATTAACAAATATAAAACCGACTGTAAAATAAAACCATTTTCATAAAAATAAAACCGACTCAAAAAAACTCACCAATTTTGCGTCGGTGGTATCAGTCATTGACTATTATACTACCGTACCACCGACTCAAATATGTTTAGTTTTATTTTTAGCTTTTTGGTGTGTTAGTTTTTGCTAAACAGTATATTATTTTTTCAATTTTAGAGTAGATTTTAATTTTGTTATAAAGTTTTGTGTTATAGAATTTCCTATACATGGCCATGTTCAACCGCCATTGGATAATATCTGGTACACATAAGTAACAATAAATAGGGCATGATCCCATGGGATTCCTGGGTTAGTAGGCCAGTGATTTGTACTCGTACTATTCGTACGTCTCTAGGGCACGAAAGGATCTTACAAGGATTTTAGCACAAAAATCTTCGTTCTTCGTTAGATTTCAACAGATTATTTTCAATAAGGTTACGATTTAGAGCAAGCATACTACTTTGTCATTTTAAGAGGTTTTTTTATAACATTGGACGGCAAACGAGCAAGTGGATCACCTGATGGTAAGTGATATCCATCGCCCAAGTACGCCCACAATACCAAAAGTATTATGGGTGCGTTGCCGACCTTAAAGGAAAGGGATTGGGAAGGGGAGAAGTTTGGGCCTCCGGGTATCTCACTCACCGTACGAAACGCAGCAGCAAGCTGCTACTTTACGCCGGTTTTATAAGTAATGCTTCACAGAAAATATGTTTTCAACCTCATGTAACTACATTCTTGCAAATAAAAGTACCATTTACACATTCATTCTATTTTTGCGTTTAAAAACACTATGAAACTCTAGCGTCATGGTAACTAACAGCACAACAACAGTTACAATGAAAAAGCAATAAAAATGTGAAAATAGTTTTTGCATTGCTTTATTAGAATCGGTTTGGTGAAAGTATTTATTGAGTTAAAAAAAACACTTTATCGATGGCAATGAAAGTTGTAATTAAAAATATCGATGAACAATAGCAACTAAACGTTAGTTCATGACCACTAGCAAGTAGTACAGGCTTAGCGCCTGTTTCACCCCCCTTGAGTATATAGTGCTTATTAAATAAAATATGACACGGACTGCCTCGGTGGCGCAGTTGTAATGCGTACGCGTTACGATTAAGCTAACGCTGAGTTCTCTGGTTCGATCTCCGGGTCGGATAAAGTGGTATTGAGTTTTTCTATTACGAAATGCTCAGTACGAGTATCAGCCCGGAGTCTGGAATTTGTGTCCGGTTTGTCGTTAGGCTCGCCCCCTATCACATTGTGGGATGAAGATACGTTCGGCGAAATGTGGGTGTACTAGTTACACCTCTGCCTACCTCTTTGGGGATTACAGGCGTGAGTGCGTATGACACGTTCAAAAGTTACACTCAGTCATGTATATCAGTAGGAAGATGTTTAAGATCTCAAAAAAATTGCTGCCTTATACGTTAATTACTAGCGGTTCCGACAGAAAACAGAAGGAAGTTAAGAATAAGAAACATGCATTCGATTCGATTCTATTCAATTTGCAATGATTTAATTCCCTTTAAAATATGATAAACCCCGTTTTGAACTTCTGAAACGGTCTCTGCCAAATACGTGTGCAGCCAGTCGGCTTTAGTTTTATACACGACTAGATACATCGCCGTGTACTTCCGTTGTATAACACGATTTTAACCGTTATTTTTTATCCTAGCTCGGCAAAGTTTTTTGTATTGTGGGCGTAGATGGGCGGTGGGGATCACCATTAGGTGACCCACTTGCTCGTTTGCTGTCCTATGCTATAAGAAAAATAAAGAACAACATCTAGGGCCCAAATGAAAACCAGCGCCAAGCACTTAATGTTTGGCATATGCTGATTTGGATCTTTTTGGCGCGATCGTGGTGGGACATAAAGCGTCTACAGTAAGTGGGTATCTAGGTACTACTACTACACACCCCCACCTACTACTTATAAAAACATTTTATCTGCATCAATTGTACATGTACCACCAAACACCTGTCAGTAAATGCTATATTTCTTTAAAAAGGACTGCCTCGGTGGCGCAGTTGTAATACATACGCGATACGACTGCTGTGCTGAGGTATCGGGTTCGATCCACGGGTCGGGTAAAATTTATATTAGGTTTTTCTATCACGAATTGCGTAGTATCAGCCCGGAACTGTGGCGCGTATGAAAATAAGCTCTGCGAAAGGTGGGTTTACTGGTTACACCTCTGCCTACCCCTTCGGGAATTACATGCGTAATTATGTGGCAGCCTGAAGATTGTCGACGTCTGATCCATCGTATTGCGTCGCGTCATTCGTATTAATTCTTTGCTTCGCTTTTCCGACTCGACTGTCCATCTAGACACGTATGAAGCTAACACAGTCGGTTACAGCTTGCTTAATCTAGAAAATAGGTTCTGAACTAGAACAAATGTAGACATATTACACGGAATCGTTGAAGTTTATAGTATAACTTTGTGAAGCATCATTTATTACCAACCGTTTAGAACGTGTGTTATGTCGTATTATATCAATGTAGATGATTAATGAAGTATAAAGAGTAAGTAGCCTGAGTGGTAGAGCCACGCTGTAGACAATTTTGTCTACAGCATGAATGGGCCGGCTCGTCCGGGTCGTTACCACTGTCTCACAGAAAACCGGCGTAAAGTAGCAGCTTGCTGCTGCGTTTCGTACGGTGAGTGAGATATCCGGAGGCCCAAATCCCCTCCCCTTCCCAATCCCTTATTATCCCTTTCCTTTAAGGTCGGCAACGCGCCCATAATTCTTTTGTATTGTGGGCGTACATGGGCGGTGGAGATCGCTTACCATCAGGTGACCCACTTGCTCGTTTGCCGGCCTATATTATAAAAAATAATTTTTTTTTAGGGTATTCCCTTTTTATTGGTGAATTCAGGGTGTTTGAGAAAACAACGTTGGGTACATTGGAATAATAACTGTGCGGTACAATGGTAGAATGATGGACAAATCGTATAAAAGAGGTCGCCGCCATAACTGGAGCCCATTTGCCAGTTGCCAGTGCCTAGGGCTCAGTCGTACTCTAGATCTTAGTGATCAGTACTCAGTCGATAGTCCAAGTGTTTATTACGCGGTAGCTTTGCTGGTTTGCTATTCAATTCTTAGTTCAGTCTTAGTTGTAATTAATTAGAGAGCGGTCTCTAGAGTATAATCCTGACATGTGGTTGTGGTCTGTAAAGTAGTAACATTGTAAAAGTGACCAATAAACTATGAGTAAAAGTGAATACCATCGTTTTGATATATTTAATAATACACGTCACACACAACTTCTAACAGTATTATATGCGCCGAGATTTGGACTCTAACAAAGGCCTTATTCACCACTTTAAGGTCGCTCAACGAGTTTTGGAGCGGGTTATGCTTGGTATCTCTCTGACGGATAAAATCCGGAATACAGAGATCCGTCAGAGAACTAAAGTAACCGACCGCCGAATTAGCAAGTTGAAGTGGCAGTGGGCTGGACATATTTGTGGATTTGTCGAAAGGTACTAGAGTGGAGACCACGTCTAACCAAGCGCAGTGTGGGCCGACCTCGAGCCCGCTGGACTGAAGGCCTTATAGACGTACTACGTAGCGGGAAGCGGCTGGATGAGGAAGGAGGACCGTCAAGGGTGGCGCAAATTGGAGGCCTATGTCCAGCAGTGGACGAATTCAGGCTGACAGCGGGTCAACGAAATCAATCTTATTGCGACGATCACATATCTGGCAGTACTTTTTCATTGTTATCAGTTGGCAGTGTTGCTCGTGCACAGTGTGTAAGCACTGTTGTATTCAATGAAGGACATTGAAGCCAGTGAAATGACTGGGCATTATGAGACTTAGCAACTTATGTATCTGGGTCACGAGTGCAGTCCAGTGTCATGTAGTGCTTTGTAATTCATAGTTCTGTGTGGTTTTGCTTCTGTTTATAAGCAGGCGTGGCGCTTAACATCAGGCGAGCGACCTACACGTCTCGTCATATAAGATAATAAATAAAATAAAAAATAATATTAAATTAAAATCCCGATCGCGATATCTTAACTGTCGTTGTACGTGAATTTTATGCCAATCTAGCTAACTCCGACTTAAGCGCAGGATCCTCCTGGTGTCATCACAGGCTTCTCAAAGTGATCTCGACGTGAAGGATTTCAGCTCGTTGTGTTTCTACACCTTCGCATTCCAGGATGACGTGTGACTCTGCTTCATCGGCCGACAGACATCCCTTACATAGGGGGCTGTCGGTCATACCTAGAACATATGACTGTGTGTAGCTTCCTACCCAGACGGTAGATTCCTGTTCAGGCCGCTGCCTACCGTTTAGGTGCTCAGGCATTGCTGAGGTCCATGGGCGGCGGTAACTACTTACCATCAGATGGGCCGGCCGCTCGCCTGCCTACCTAGGGCAATAAAAAAAAAGATGGACTATGGCATATGAGAGACCTACAAAGTGCCTCTAGTAAAGTCGTAATAATTCTGCTATAGTCGAAAAACTAACAGATTTTTTGGATTATTTGCGACAATTTTTTTCTTATCAGATAATCGGACGAAAATTCTTACACTAAATACGAACTTTTTTGGTAGTATATAACCTCAGTAATTTCACAGACGTCAATGTCCTTCAAACCGGAACACAACAGTGCTTACATACTGCCGCTTGGCGACAGAAATAGACAAAGCGGCCTATCGCATACGAGGGACCTACCACAAGACAGAGGCAAGAATACAACAGAAATCAATTATAGATCAAACTATTCTTGCTGTCAAATTACATGATATGACACCGAGTTTTAGAATATAATTTCGTTTATGTTAAATCAAAAAAAAACTCTGTAAAAGTGGCTTAAATATTTCACCATTTCAACCGTCTATTCTTCGGTTGGCTTAGCATTAGCTAGTGACCTGATATAATTCAATAATACAACCCTAATTATTATCATGATGGACTAATTAATGAAACTAGGTTATGGGATAGTTCATTTGTGAATAGTAATTATACATCCAAAATTTCTGACGCCGCGCCGGGCCTAGTTCCTAAATACACTGGGTTTTGTGCGAGTTCCATTTTCCTGAATATTTTAATATGTACCTTTTAAAAAAAACTTAAAAACTGATGGTCGAATTGAGAACCTTTTTATTTATGAAGTCTGTTAAAAACCTCTAAACTCTTTGCACGTAAGTAATTGACTTAAGTAAGTGACTGCCTCGGTGGCGCTGTTGTAATGCGTACGCGTTACGATTGAGTCCAACGCTGAGGTCTCTGGTTCGAACCCCGGGTCGTGTAAAGTGGTATTGGGTTTTTCTATTATGAAATGCTCAGTCGAAGTCTGGAGTTTTTGCCCGGTATGGCGATAGGCTCGCCCCCTATCACATCGTGGGACGGAGATACGCTCGGCGAAATGTGGGTGTACTGGTTACACCTCTGCCTACCCCTTCGGGGATTACAGGCGTGAGTGCGTCCGTGTACTTTTCAGTGTTAATTTTTGAAGTGAGTATTTCGTAGTAATTAAAAATTAACGGCTTAATAAGGTCATAAACTACTATATCGACATTGTAATTCCCCATTAACGTATTAAGATGTCATGGCGTCGCTAATGGCGAGCCATTACGGAATTTCAGTGTAAATTCAAAGCGACAACTAACGAGTGCAGAAGATTTATAGGTTTAAGCTCATTAGCGCTAAGATTTATGATCTAAGCAACTACGATGCTGGTTTTGCTCGAGCCTTTTCTAAGTCTATTGAAATGTTCAGTGTTTTTAACATCCGACATAAAATAAAGGTGTTATAAGCTGTACAGTGTGGTTAATCTCTTATTTAAACTGATTAAAGTTGTGTTTGTTGTTTAAATGTGGTGTGGATTTGTGCAATTAACATTGGCGGTGATGTACAGTCTATGGAAATATTGAAATAAGTGAATGTAGGTGGTTTTGTTCAAGTGTATGGAAAAAATCTATGAAGCATCGTACTGGAAATAATTAACACCAAATGTCTGACAAGACTTTGAAATCGGCTACACAGGTGTTTCTTGTGAAGACTTTGAAATCTCTATATATTATTTCTCAAATGAATTTTTATCGGAACGCGATAACTTCCATAAAAAATTGTTTTCTTTATTCTTTTTTATTTCTGTAAAACGTGTTAATTTGATATTTTGTTGGTGCACTGTATTAGGTTGATATTTATAATTTTTATATGTGGAGGCTTGTAAATGGCAACATGTTTATGTAACCTACATTTAATTTCCCTATTTTTGTAATATTAGTCCGTAAGCCTTCTGTAAAATAAATAAATAATTCTTCATTAAATTTAATGATTCAAACACTATTTTAAAGCTTATGTTTGCTGCTATTGATGAAAAATAGACAAATGTTTATGCAATAGACATAACTGTCTACAGCGTAGCTCTACCACTCTGAAACAGTTAAATAAAAGCTTGTAACACGAGTGGCGAGTGGCAGAGCCACGCTGTAGACAATTTTGTCTACAGCATGAATGGGCCGGCTCGTCCGGGTCGTTACCACTGTCTCACAGAAAACCGGCGTAAAGTAGCAGCTTGCTGCTGCGTTTCGTACGGTGAGTGAGATATCCGGAGGCCCAAACCCCCTCCCCTTCCCAATTCCTTAATTATCCCTTTCCTTTAAAGTCGGCAATGCACCCATGACTCTTTAAGTATTGTGGGCGTACATGGGCGGTGGAGATCACTTACCACCAGGTGACCCACTTGCTCGTTTGCCGGCCTATGCCATTAAAAAAAACCTACCATAAACATATCTGCACCACCTACAGGTTGACTGGTAGAGAATGCTTTTAGCATTAAGTCCGCCTTTATACTCCATGTATATAAAGTGTAATAAATAAATAAATAGCTGAGCTGAGCTACTAAAAACAAAAATTGCTAGCCTCAGCAAACAAATTAAAGAAAAAATGAGAAAAGACCGACAGCCGCATAGACAAAAAACATTTGAATCCCATATAACAAAGACCGGAGGCCTAAAGAGGGCTCTACGTGAGTTGACTAATGAAAAAGAGTGGATACCAAAGCTCCAAAATATAACTCGAATATGTAAAACGAGGAGGGCCGATATCTTGGCGACAGCAACTGAATTTTACCGCGATTTATATTCACAAAAGACACCAGTCGAAAAAATAGACCTAACGGAAGACGGAATGGAAGAAACAATCCCCGAAATATTACCAAGGGAAGTAGAAAAAGCCATCGAGACCCAAAAGAAAGCTAAATCACCTGGTCCTAACAATATAAGCAATGAGCTTTTGTTAACTTGTAAAGAACTTATTACCCCGATATTAACGCAATTATTCAACGAGGTTGTAACAAAGAATCAATTCCAAAACAGTGGCTAACATCTTCAATAATACTGATTCACAAAAAGGGCAACAAAACCGATATAAACAACTACCGGCCAATCAGTCTTATGAGCAACATATATAAAACTTTTGCCAAGGTAATTCTAAGCCGAATAACTAAAAAGCTGGATGACAGACAACCAAGAGAACAAGCAGGATTTAGAAGCGGTTTCGCAACGCTAGATCATATACATGTCATCAAACAAATCATAGAAAAGGCTAAAGAATACGACTTACAATTTTACGTTTGCTTCGTTGACTATTACAAAGCCTTTGATTCTCTTGAACATGAAAAAAACTGGCAAGCACTCAAGGCATAGGGAATCGAGAACAAGTACATTAGAATTATTAAAAACATATACGAAAACAGTTCCGCAAAAGTAAAATTGGAAAGAGAAGGAGAAATAATAAAAATAGAAAAAGGAGTACGGCAAGGTGACCCGCTCTCTCCAAAACTATTTTCGGCAGTATTGGAAGAAGTCTTCCGATCATTAGACTGGGAAAACTATGGACTAAATATAAACGGGGAAAAACTAACCCATCTGAGATTCGCTGACGATTTAATAATTATATCTCCCAATAAAGCCGAATTAGAAGAAATGCTTATCAATTTAGACAAAGAAAGCCGAAAAGTAGGATTAAAAATGAACACTTTTAAGACGAAAGTCATGACCAACAGTATCAAAGAACCGATTAAATAAACAACACTTCAATTGAATACGTCCATGAGTACACCGATATCAGGGATACAGGGATATCTTGGCCAAGTTATCTCACCAAGGGGACAAACCTCAACAGAAATTGAGACAAGAATAGGCAATTCCTGGAAAAGATATTGGTCCTTGAAGGAAATTATGAAAAATAGAGAAACAAGTGTAAAGCTAAAAACCAAGTTGTTCAACACATGTGTCCTTCCAGTGCTTACTTATGGCTGTCCAACTTGGGCCCTTACCAAGGTTCACTATCGAAAGCTCGAAACATATCAGAGATCAATGGGAAGAAGTATGTTGGGTATTAGGAAATCGGATAAAATAAAAACATAATAATAAGAGGAAAAACAAAAATGAAGAATGCCACATACACTGTAAGGAAACAGAAATGGAAGTGGACAGAGCATACGTTACGCGGATCTGAGAAGTCGAGCAAAGCTATTATAAGCTGGTACCCTAGAGACAGGAAGAGGAAACGGGGAAGACCATTTAGAAGGTGGGAAGACGAAATAAGAACAACAGCAGGACCTATATGGTCAAGAACAGCTCGAGAAAGAGACGAGTGGAAGAAGCTGGGAGAGTCCTTTGCCAACATTGGGCAAACAGATACAGTGGTCGATGAGTCTATAGGGTAGTACTAAGATTATTTATGTAAAAAAAAGCTATATCTGAATAAAGGCTATATTATTATTATTATTACTATTTTTATAATATAGGCCGGCAAACGAGCAAGTGGGTCACCTGATGGTAAGTGATCTCCACCACCCATGTAGGCCCACAATACTAAAATAATCATGGGCGCGTTGCCGACCTTAAAGGAAAGGGATAAGTAAGGGATTGGGAAGGGGAGGGTAATTTGGGCCTCCGGATATCTCACTCACCGTACGAAACGCAGCAGCAAGCTGCTACTCTACGCCGGTCTTCTGTCAGACAGTGGTAACGACCCGGACGAGCCGGCCCATTCATGCTGTAGACAGAACTGTCCCTCTACTCTACCACTCAAAACTCAAACTGTGCACGTTCATACTGCGACGGTCATTTTCATTTGAGGTAATCTGGCCCGTGGGGTGACTAGTGTGTACCACATCGTGTGTATCTTTTTCAGAAACGCGGTGACCGAAGTCCCGACATTCGTTCAAGTCTCCAACGTCTAGTAGTAAAAATATTATCCAACTTTAGAATCCTGAAAAATGAGGAATTTTCCTTTTATATTTTTTTAACGAATGGTTTGCTGTTTATAGGAACCAGACGTTAGTCGACAAGTTATAGGAACCTGAAGGCCAATTCTCGTAATTTTAAATGTTCAAAATATCATTCCGATCTAGTCTCAGCGTCCAGAAAGTTGCAAATGGCATTCTCTTAAACCAATAATCAACGTCAAATGCACCTAGCATTAGCAGTAGCATTATACCGTTTTGGCTTCAGTCAACTTTTATTCTACATTCAATCTCATTACGATATATATTCACATTTGTTTATTTTGAACATTTAAAATTACGAGAACTGGCCTGCAGACGTTAGTCGACAAGTCCAAGTTCTGGGCATGGTGAAGCAATATAAAACCTGGTGAGAAATATTCTAAAAGGAATGCTTTAACAGAATTTTTAATTTACAGGTTTAAAAATTTATAATGTAATTTATCTGAGTTAAAGACACGTCACTTACGTTTTACGGGTCAGTGAATATTAGGTATTTCATTTATGTGTTTAAATTTAATGTTGAACGTTGTTCAGATAATTGGATTTCATTTTTAGTTGGATATTGCTTTGCTTGAATTTGTTTAAAATAACTCTGCTATTCATCAGTTTTGCGTGAATGTTTATAAAAACTCGGCAAAACTATTAAAATTTCTTCTGTTACAATTGAATTGTTACAATAAAAAAATAAAGTTTGTTTTGTTAAACAGTTTTTCGGTTTGGAATAATTGGAATGGAAAGTGGGTGAATGAAATAGGTTAAATCGTTTTTGTTTACTTTTAAGTTTCGAAAATTATTAACCGTTAGCCATCGAAATAAGATGACAAGAAACGTAACTCAAGCAATAACATAAACCCACCAACACTCTGTGCAATGGGACGAGGCTATAAAAGTCTGTGCATAATAATCTCTAGTTGACACTCCATACGTCTAAGTTTTTGCGCGGTGCAGAACGTCGTATCTCGATCTAGAAATTTAATATTTAGACATTAACATTTATGAAATAAAGTTGATTTTGAACGTTCATAAATTTTTGTTGCGTGTATTAGTGTTACGTGTGATTTTACCTTTGCATGTGTAAGTAAATGTATCCGTATTTTTTGGCAGATTCATATGAGAGTTATCGTTCTAGTTATCTTATTTCGATGCCGTTAGCATTCTTAACTTTTAAGATCGAATGTCAAAATTAGCACACGAAATGCAATATAATTTCGGATTTTTGAAAATTGCAGCTCGATCCTACGAAAATGTATAAAAATTCTTTATTAACTATAAATATTGCTTCTAGAGTTATTCAATGTCCAAAATTAATAATCTGCTAAAAAAATAAGTTCTTGGTCATTTAAATAAGTTAAGAAGCAATATTTATAGTTTTCATTGTTATTATTCCGTACATTTATTGTGATTTCGTACGCACTCACGCCTATAATCCCCGAAGGGGTAGGCAGAGGTGTAACCAGTACACCCACATTACGCCAAACGTATCTCCGTCCCATGATGTGATAGGGGGCGAGCCTATCGCTATATCGGGCACAATTCCAGACTCCGGGTTGATACCAAGCATTTCATGATAGAAAAACCCGATATCACTTTACCCGACCCGGGAATCGAACCCAAGACCTCAGTGTTAGCCTCAGTCATTACGCATACGCATTACAACTGCGCCACCGAGGCAGTCGATCTATTGTGATTATTTTCGCAAAATCATTTAAATTATCCATTTAATCGAAGGGTCGAGCTGCAATTTACAGAATACCAAAATTAAATTGAATTTCGCTGACTAGTGCTGACATTCTACCTTAATGATTGTCTCCATTTGTGACCTTTCACCACACTAAGAGGAGTGGCTGTTATAAACACGCGTGACGAACTCTCAAACGTGGCCGGTTGTCGAATGTTACGACCTAATGTCCGATCCGCTTTGAGACCCGGGGATTTTTTTATTAGCTTGAGTTGCGAAACGAGCAGGTCGCTCTCCTAATGGTAAGTATGGTGGTATGGTATTGAACTCCGCTCGTCACCCAGAGACATAAGATGTTAAGTCTCATAAAGCCCAGTAATTTCACTGTATTCAATGTCCTTCGAACCGAAACACTACAATGCTTACACACTGTTGCTTGGCGGCATAAATAGACAAAGCGGTGGTACCAACCCAGACGGCCTCTCGCATCCGAGGGACCTACCACCTTGTGAATTTTATCGTGATATGTCATTTAATGTTACGTAATTTTATGTTTAAGTCGCGGCAAAATTATAGTGCATTTTAAATCATCTGTCCACATTGGCGTAACAAGTTCGTGTGACAGCCACGTTTGGTGTGGTGAAATGTCACACAAGTGTGGACGCACCTTTATATGTTTTCACTCACGTTTCGGTGAAATTATTTCCGTCCCATGATGTGATATGTGGAGAACCTTTTGCTATACCAGACACAAATTCCACTCCCGGTCAATTCATGTGCGACTGAAAATTCAAACAAATTGTAATTCTCGAGAGATGAAGCCAGGGTTTCTTATGTACGCTGCCACTAGACCAGTAAGGGGATCATAAATAAAAATAAATGGAATAAAATCACTTCGTTCAACCTCATGGGCACCGTAGTGTACGGATATGTGGGCAGCCTTTATTATTTCCCGGTTTGGGGTCAGTAATAAATCATCCGTTGATAAAACTGCGATACATTCGGCAAGTTATACCGCTTATTGTTTCCCGCGAATAAACTATTTTATGCCTTATTCATCTAGGATATCTGGGCGATTGATTTATTAGTTTCAATTAATATTAACTCATAATTTCCACCCCTAGAACTCATATTCAGATACAGGCTGAATAGTTTATAATGTCCAGTCATTTAGAGTTTGTGAAGTGAAAACTTCTTTAGGCGCGTTGAGCACTTTTTGGGTGAACATAAACCGTGAAACTCGCGTCATCGTCACCGAACGCTTTCCGTGAACTATATGTATACGGTGTATATATTTACATAGATATAACTCCATGCATTATTAGTATACATTAAGTATATACAACGTGTTATAGAAAGGGGCGGGAAAATTTAAGCAATGTATAGTGTAGCGTATAAGAATTTTATCTCCCATAGTACCAAATCCGATTGCATTGCTAGTACAGTAATTATAGAATTTTCTTTTTTATCGAATGAGTAACATATCGATATCGACTTTTAACTTTGGACAACACTAAATAATAAACAATGATACTATATACCTCCTTTCATTTAATTATTTTATAATTAAAAAAACAATAAAGAGTTGTCAAATGTCAATATTTATTTGACGCAGTCAGTTCGGTAATTTCTGATTTTATGAAGTATATTTACGAGTTCAAAAAATATGTTATATTTAACTAAAAATAAGTATTATGTATTGGTACTTTGTGTTGGTGTAACTGATAACAGCTTTTAAAATCGTCGAATGTATTAAGCCAAATTCATAGATGGAAGACACGAGAATGAAGTCTTTAAAATGCTTCTAGAGGATGGTACCAATATCGTCTTCAGCACGCAATCTCTTTCAGGTGTTATTTTGTGTTTAATTACAAGTTACGTACGTATGTTCGTAGAATTACGTACAACTTATTCAAGTTTATTAAAAAGTGAGTGACGTTCATAATAATTAATAGTGATGTCACCAATCTTATCGATCTTAATAAACGAGTGATCAAAATTAATGTGAATTTTTGGATGTCTTGGTATTGAAAAGGTCCGGTACATAAGTACTAATTGTAAGGTGTATGTAATGACCCTAAAATATGAACACACCTTTCTGTAACACGTTGTATATATTTACAATTAAATTGGTCATTAACACTTTTTTACAAACCAAAAATAATTCAAAAGTAATAATCTAACAATATACAATTGCAATTGCTCGACGATACAATTCACAAGTTGCTTAGTTTTCGCTTCTATCGGCAGTCCCCAAAGACTGCCCCGCATGTTTTTTTTATAAGTATTACAGCGACCCTGTGTGTGTTTCTACAGAATGAATGGACCGTCTCGACCGGGGTACTTCCACTGTCTCTCCGAAAACTGGATAGCGACCATCGTACACATAGCGAAAAACGCTCTATAGTGCTTGTACAGGCGAATCGCGTTCCGGTCTCAACCAGTGTACATACAGTTAATTTAGGCTGGCATAATTCTGCCAATAGTCAGAGACGCAATGTTTCTTGATGGTAGATATTATATTTGGACTGCACTGTACTTAATATCAATTCGTAGTAGTATGTAGTCACTTAGTCAGGATAAAAAAACGAACTGAAGTGGTAGTTCGCCGTTGCGTTTCTTAAAATGAGTTGCTTAGGCCCATTTCACTACTTCCAATCACCATTATTTCCTTTAAGGTTGGCAACGTATCCATGATTAGTACCTCAAAACGTGCCTTAAGAATGTTAGGTCGCTAGTTCAAAATACAGGACGAAAACATTGCAATTTAATGGGCAACATGTGTGTACCAAAATTGCAATATCATTTATATTGCAGCGGCTACATATTGCCCGGATTATGTCTCGTAAACCCTTAAGGGTCACCTTAGGACAAATTTAACATATGTCGCTAGGGATGAGACGTAATGCATCGATATCGATAAATGAGATATAAACTTATAGTATCTGAGCGACAAACCTGAATTTAGATAAGCTTGGAAAGTAAACGTTATCAGAATACAAAATTTCATTCAAATCGATCGAGACATTCCCAAGAAACCTCATTTACTTAGATCGTGTTCGTTCACAGTTAAAAAATAATCTCAGTTATTAAATACACAATCACATATACAGTATGTAAAAAAAAACCTGTTGGCCCTTTCTAGGTCGTGAAGATAGAGATATAGATAGCTTAATAAAAATAGTTAAATAAAAAAAAACAGAAGCGTGATATTATCCTTACACAGGTAGTTTAGAAAAATGCAAATATTAAAAAAAAATATTTTCATTTGAAAAGTGATGAACAGCTGACTGATGTGACGTATTGGCGACGCCGGGCGCGCGCGCGGCGCGTTTCTTGCACGTAGATGCAGCAACTTGCTATCTGGTTCTGGCTCTGAGTCATCGCTCTTGCAGAGGTAATCAATCGAAATACGGTTTGCAAACCATAAAATGATTATAAATAAATATGATTATTTTTATAGTCTCATTTTCGTATGCGAGTTATTTAAGAAATTTACTGGGCATTATGAGACATAACAACTTATGTCTCAGGGTGACGAGCGCAGTTCAGTGTCATGCAGTACTTCATAATTCGAATTTCTGGTGGGTGTTGATTCTGTTCATGGGCAGGTGTGTCGCCACCAGGCGAGCGAACTGCTCGTCTCGTCATTTAACGCTAATAAAAAAAATAAAAAACATATGTCACGCTCGCAGCTGTCGTAATAGAACAAAATTCAAATTTATTTGTATGATAATAGAGGTTGAATTTCGACCCCTACGGGACCACTAGTATCAATAAATTCCCCACCCTATTCGGTTAACTCCTTCATAAGGGTGTGTCATAATAATAGCATAAATCTTCTTGAGCCGACAATGTAGCTACCTGTACGGATGTTGTATACTTTTTGTGACTCATTTTGCTTGACCTCGGCTTTCATAAAAAAATATACCTGGTGATGAGATCTGTACTAAGAAAAAAAAAATTATATATACCGTCAAGTCAATCTTCAGAAGCAAAATAAGTACTTCCTTTGGTAAGGAAAACGAGTGAGTTAAAAAATCCCTCATTACATTACTTTACATACATACGCACTCACGCCTGTATGAAGAGGTAAGCAGAGGTGTAGCCAGTAGGCACATTCACATTTCGCCGAACTTATTTCCGTCCCATGATGTGGTAGGGGGCTAGCCTATCGCCATATCGGGCACAATTCCAGACTCCGGGCTAATACTGAGCATTTCATGATAAGAAAACCCAATATCACTTTACACGACCCAGGGATCGAACCCGAGACCTTAGAACAGCAGTCGTATCGCGTACGCATTGCAACTGCGCCACCGAGGCAGTCAAATGTTTGTGTGATCCATAAATACTTGTTTCGGGTCTGGGTGTTGTGGGTCCTGGTATACACGATACAGATTAACCTAGTATGGGGTCAAGACTGTGTAAAGAGTGCCTCGGTGGCGCAGTTGTAATGCGTACGCGTTACGATTGAGGCCAACGCTGAGGTCTCGGGTTCGATCTCCGGGTCGGGTAAAGTGGTAGATAGGTAGAAATAGACTCGCATCCTTATCACATCGTGGGACGGAAATACGATCGGCGAAATGTAGGTGTACTGGTGACACCTCTGCCTACCCCTTCGGGGATTACAGGCGTGAGTACGTATGTATGTATGTACTATGTATATGACTGTTAGGTGTATTTAATTTATTTAATTGTTAAAATATGTTTCACGAATATCGCGTACACCCGCTGACATCTGCAAAAAGAACATGATGGTAAGTGGAGTGCCATCAAAATACAACGTGCTATAGAAAGGGGCGGGCAAATTTAAGCAATGTATAGTGTAGGGTATTGGTATGTTATCCCCCATAGTAGCAAAGCCGATTGCATTGCTAGGACAATAATTATAGAATTTTCTTTTTATTGAATGAGTAACATGTGGATATCGACTTTCAACTGTGAACAACACTAAATGATAAACAGTGATACTTCAGACCTCCTTTCATTAAATTATTTTTTAATTAAAAAACATTAAACAGTTGTCAAATGTCAATATTTATTTGACGCAGTCAGTTCGGCAATTTATGATTTTATGAAGTATGTTTAAGAGTTCAAAAAATATGTTGTATTTGACTAAAAACAAGTATTATGTATTGATATTTTGTGTTGGTGCAACTGATAATAGCTTATAAGAGGCTCGTCGACTTTATTAAGCCAAATTCGTAGATGGATGACCCGACAATGAAATCTTTAAAATACTTTAGAGAATGGTACCTATATCGTCTTCAGCAAACAGTCTCTTTCAGGTATTTTGTGTTTAAATTACAAGTTACGTACGTATGCCCGTAGAATTAAGTAAATCTTATTCAAGTTTATTAAAAAGTGAGTGTCATTCATTATAATTAATAGTGATGTCATCAATCTTATCGATCTTAATAAACGAGTGATTAAAATTAACGTGAAATTTTAGGATGTCTTGGTTTGTAATGATCCGGTACATAGGTGCTTACTATAAGGAGTGTGTAATGACCCTAAAATATGACCAAACCTTTCTGTAACACGTTGTATAATGTCGACTATCAAGAGCCGTTGCGTCCATCGAGAGTTGCCGGATTTATGTGTCAAACTGAATAATAATATAATAATATAATTTATTTATAAACTTTTTTATACATACAGTTTACATTATGAACGATAATAGCTGTATTAGTATGTACTGTGTCACAGCCATTAACGCCCCCCTCGGGGTACATGATAGTATACATCTTAAAATTATTAATAAAGAAAAGGAAGATACACCGACTCAATCGCGCTACTCTCCGGAACGAGGCGCTGTTTAGTTTTTCATGTATAAATACGTTTTATAGCATATTTTGCGGAAATCGAATGAAAGAAGGACCAGGAACAATTGTTCCAGTAATGGATGTAGTCGCACTCACCTTGGACTCGCAGTACCGTCGTCTTCAGGGGTACCCCGTGCGTGGTAGTGGCATAGGAGCTGGTTGCCGTCAAGGAATCTTCAGGCTCGTACAGACACGAATACAAATTTCTTAGTTAAGGATAAAGTCAATTTTCACGGCGCGCACACGCAATGCGTTGCGTACGGTTAAACGGTTACAATTCAAGTGTCGAACTGTGTAGGTGGCAGCACTTGTCACTATATTCACTGCGTTCGGTTTCGTGACGAATACATCCATATGAATATAGTCAATAGAAAAAGAATTGAAATTATTAGGCTTTGTGCTAACATATAAAAAGGGTAAAAGTACGGAACAGCATAGGCCCGCAAACGAGCAAAGGGTCACCTGATGGTTAGTGATCTCCACCGCCCATGTACGCCTACAATACCAGAAGAATCATAGATACGTTGCCAACCTTAAAGGAAAGCGATAATTAAGGGGTTGAGAAGGGGATTTGGGGCCTCCGGATATCTCACTCACCGTACGAAACGCAGCAGTAAGCTGCTACTTTACGTCTGTTTTCTGTGAGACAGTGGTAACATTCCGGTCAAATCGGCCCATTCGTACTGTAGACAAAAGTGTCTACAGCGTGGCTCTACCACTCAGAAAAACGTATCAGGTACTTACCAGCAGCTGTTTGCACTGTCTCCTATGCCAAAGTAGGGGTAAATAACCTCGCAATGTTATGAGTGTAATTTTACGACAATCACTTGATTAATTATTGTTCATTCGTCTAGCATTGTTGTATGTTCACATATGACTCCAATTGGACTAAATGTGGACGGATTTTGACGTTTCTTTTTGTATTCGCTAAGGTTTATTGCGTCGGTGGACCTATTTAAATTAGAAGAAATAATTCCACCCCTAAAGGGGCTGAAATCGGCGATGACAGACTACAACTTTATGCTCCGATTTTGATGATTCTTTCACTTGTTTTGTTTTTGTTTTACTAGCCTTGTTTTATACTCGTCCTACTGCTGGGCACGGACCTCCTCTACTGAATGAGTGGGTTCAGGCCTAAGTCCATCACGCTGGCCTAATGCGGGTTGGCAGACTTATATTCGAAATTATTATAAAGTACTTTTCAGGTATGCAGGTTTCCTCACGATGTTACCTTCCCCGTTAAAGCAAAACATAATTAACAATCATATATATACACACACCACTTAGAAACTCAGAGGTGTATGCTCTTGAGGCTGGTTACGAACTTGCGACTTTAGTCTCAACAGTCCGTTTTTATTCCCCACTGAGCTATCACTGCTTTGATTCTTTCACTACAAATAATATAACAAAAACATTTAATAAATACTAAGTCCGACTCAAAAAATTCAAAAGCTAACGATAAACTAAACAGTTTTGAGTCTGTGGTATCATTAGCTATTAAACTACAATACTACCGACTCAAAATGGGTGACCATACAATAACATATAATGTTATTTCACAACTTAGCGATAAAATCCACCAAACGGTCCTAAGGTTTTTAAGGTTGTCTGGAAGAAATCGCTATAAGCGATAAGACCGCCCATTGTAACACATTGTTAATTATACTGTACTGGCTTTTGATCGCGACTCAGCCCGCGTGAATAGACTTTCCGAAATAAAACGTAGCCTATAACCGTCTCCAGGGTCCCATCTATGTCTACATCAACATTCATCAAAATCGGTTCAGTGATTTAGACGAGAAAGCGTAACAAATAAATAGATATTCTTTTATAAAAAGTATTTAGTTACTTCTTATACCTCCAAGAATATGTGTACACAGTTTCATGATGATCGGTTAAGTAGTTTTCGCGAGAAACCGTAACAAACAAACTTACATTCACATTTATAATATTAGTATGAAGTAAAAATAATCTTTTTGGCCCTTTCTAGATAGTGAAGATAAACATATATAGACAGCTTAATAAAAATAGTTAAATTAAATAAATAATAAACAGGAGCGAGATATTATCCTTACACAGGTAGCTTAGAAAAATAAAATATTAAAAAATGATATTTTCATCTGAAAAGGTAAACGTTACTTTCTTGTGATGCACAGCTGACTGATGTATTGAAGAAGTCGGGCCCGCACGCGGCGCGGACGTTTTATGCACTTAAACGCCCCAACATGCTATCTCGCTCTAGCTCCAAGTCATCGCTCTTGCAGAGGTAATCAATCGAAATACGGTTTACAAACAATAAAATAATTAAAGTATAAAAAATAAATATGATTATTTTTACAGTTTCATTTTCGTATGCGAGTTATTTCATTACGTTTGAATATCGATAATGATATTCATAGTTAAAACGCTCAACAGGGTTTTTGTTATTGTATATTTTCCCATTATGAGTTTATGTGTGTGTGTGGTATACAATAAAGAGTTATAATATATTTATTTGTTGGTCGATTGTACAGCCAAAGGATGGCCTGCCTAAACCAACGGGGTTAAAGCTAAACAAAAATGATTGCAAAAAAACGGTAGCTTATAATATTTATAAGGAAAATCCGTTGGTAATACTCGGTTAGTACTAAACGTTCTCTTTTAACCCGTAATTGCTTAAGGCGAGATGTTTTTGCGTTGACTGCAGAACGCTGGCGCCTGGAGCGATGAGAGCTAATACTTTCTACTAATTGGATATTGGGTTCTGTATCTTGAAGAATATGCTTTAAATAACTTATTTTTGTATTTATAACCGACAAAAAATAACTGTTCTCAATTAAAATTTTCTGCCGCCATACAGCAGTGTGTAAACACTGATTTATTTCGCTTTGAAGGACATTAAAGCCAGTGAAATTACTTGGCATTATGAGACTTGAAATAAAACTAGTTTATACGGATTTTATCGCGGTTTAATTTACGAAAGAGGTCTCTCCCGTGACCACGAAGGCTGAAAAGCTTTCAAAACGTCGGGACTAAAATAAAAATTAAACCACGATAAAATCCGTATAAACTAGTTTTATTTCAGTATGTAATATTCGTGTAAACCTAAGAAATCATTATGAGACTTAACATCTGATGTCCTCGGGGTGACGAGCGCAGTTCAATGTCATGCAGTGCTTTGTAATTCAAACTTCTGTGTGTTTTTGCTTCTGTTTATGGGCAGGTGTGGCGCTTACCGTCGAGCGAGTGATCTGCTCGTTTCGTCACCCAAGCTAATAAAAAAAACATCTGTATATTTTTAATGTATGAAAACTGACGTCAACCCTTTCTGGGGAGAAAACACCCAAACCCGAAACAAATATTTGTGGATCACAATCGATCGAGAATGGAACGTGCGGCCTCTCGGTTCAGAGCCGGCTACTCGCCCACTGTGCTACCGAGGCTGTTGCGTTTCTTACGATGAGTGGTATTTCCAATCCTACCACCTGATCATTAATATTAATTCCTTCTGATCAAGGTCAGCAAATCCTCCATAATTCGTCTGGTATTTTGGATATTCATAAGCGGTGCAGGTCACTTACCATCAGGTGACCCACTTGCTCGTTGGTCGGCCTAAAAGCAAACATACAAATCGGTTTACGATTATTTATGTATATTTCTTCTAGCTTAAAAGATCTTAACTTTATAATTCTTAGAAAATATGTTTTAATACAAACCATCAAAGTGTTCTTAGAAATATTTAAATCAAACGAACATATTTCACCTCCAGAAATGTTTAGGCCGGTCGCTAACAGATGGGCAGCCGAAACGCAGACGAAGCGTGGGCGCTATTTGTCACAAGTCTTTAATTTTTCCTTTTAGAATGGTACTAAATATAATAGTCAAAGGGTCTGTTTTAAAAGATGTACTTTATTTTACAAAATGTAAATACCTATAACAGATACAATATACATACGCACTCACCCTGTAATCCCGGAATCCCTATCTATCTATCTATCTATCCCGCACACACACCAGTACACTCACATTTTTTTTTTTATTTTTTTTTTATGGTATAGGCCGGCAAACGAGCAAGTGGGTCACCTGATGGTAAGTGATCTCCACCGCCCATGTACGCCCACAATACTAAAAGAATCATGGGTGCGTTGCCGACCTTAAAGGAAAGGGATAATTAAGGAATTGGGAAGGGGAGGGGGTTTGGGCCTCCGGATATCTCACTCACCGTACGAAACGCAGCAGCAAGCTGCTACTTTACGCCAGTTTTCTGTGAGACAGTGGTAATGACCCGGACGAGCCGGCCCATACATGCTGTAGACAAAAGTGTCTACAGCGTGGCTCTACCACACATTTCGCCGAGTTTATTTCGATATGATGGGGGTGAGCCTATCGCCGTACTTCTTACTGAGTAGTATTTACACTTGGTCTATTTTAAGTCAAAGCAGCAAACATAAGCTTTAAAATGGTTTTTGAATCATTTTTGATGAAGAATTAAGGAAGTTATGGCGTGTAGACAAAAAACCCTTTAAGAAATCATACTAATATTATAAATGTGAATGTTAGTTTGTTTGTTACGCTTTCACGCGAAAACTACTTAACCGATCATCATGAAACTTTGTACACATATTCTTGGAGGTATAAGACGTAACATAGGATACTTTTTATTAAAAAAATCTATATGTTTGTTACGCTTTCACGCCTAAATCATCAGTGATTTAGGCGTGAAAGCGTAACAAACATATAGTTTTTTTTTTGATGAACTGAACTAATTTTGATGAACTTTGATGTAGAGATAGATGGGACCCTGGAGACGGTTATAGGCTACGTTGTATTTCGGAAAAGTCTATTTACGCGGGCGGAGCCGCGGGCAACAGCTAGTAATGTATAAATATAGTGAAACGTACATCGAAAAACGTTCAGCTATTTTTACGTGAGGTGCGAACAAGTTAACAAGGAGATTCCATCATTGTAGTATATGTATAGATAGCGCACTCTTGTAGTTCGTCTCAGAATTGACTTTACAGTCAGCGACCTGCCTTAGTTTGTTAATTTTCAAGTGCTATGCGCCATTGCTTTGCATGAAGCTTTAAAGTAATTTCTATGACGACAACCAGTGGTTTACTTTTAATTAATATGCGCAACTGAAAGTGACTAATAATTGCAACCGATCTTGACTTAATGAAGTGACCTCATTAAATTTCCGTATTTGAGCTATAAACTACTGGAAATATGAGGGAAATATAACCTTCACACTATTGTGCCCGTCACATGTTATTTTAAGGTTGGCGACGCGCCCATGATGTTTCTGATATTGTGGGCGTTCATGGGTGGTGGAGATCACTTATCATCAGGTGACTCACTTGGTCTTTGCCGGCCTATGCTATAAAAAAATGCAATTCAAGGAATCTATATATTAATACGTGAAGAGAAAACTTCGGACCCCTTTTTAAGCAGATTGCACGCACGGAGGAGTGTGAGATTTGGCATAGTTATAGATTATATGCAAGAGGAATGCAGGAATTTATATATAACTAGCTGTTGCCCGCGGCTCCGCCCGCGTGAATGCCTATTTTCAGGATTAAAGTAGCCTAGTGGGCGCATCAAGCGAGTCCCGGTGAGAAACGCGCTTGACAAAAATGCTAATATCGCTATTAAAAAATAGGGGTTGATCGTAGAGGGTTGAAAATTTAGGGTAGTATGTATTTTTTAATGCTGTATCATAAAAAAATAAACACAAAAAATGTTGTTTAAAAAATAAAAATTAGGGGTGGACCACCCTTAACATTTAGGGGGATGAAAAATAGATGTTGGCCGATTCTCAGACCTACCCGATATGCACACAAAATTTCATACAAATCGGTCAAGCCGCTTCGGAGGAGTATGGGAACGAACATTGTGACACGAGAATTTTATATATAAGATATCTGTAACAAATATTAATATAAAATTTAATTATATAAAATAAAACATTCATTGTTTACGCTGACACTAACAAAGTATGGTGTTAGTGGTAGAGCCACGCTGTAGACAGTTTTATTTACAGCATGAATGGGCCGGCTCGTCCGGGTCGTTACCACTGTCTCACAGAAAACCGGAGTAAAGTAGCAGCTTGCTGCTGTATTTCGTACAGTGAGTGAGTTATCTGTAGGCCCAAATCCCCCTCCCCTTCCCAATTTCTTAATTGTCACTTTCTTTTAAGGTCGGCAACGCGCCCATAATCATTTAGTATTGTGGGCGTATATGGGCAGTGGAGATCACTTAACATCAGGTGACCCACTGGCTCGTTTACCGGCCTATGATGTAAAAAAGTTATGAATGTTAAATACCGAACTGAATATTAGAACAAAATTTAAAAAAATAGATCGAGTTTCAACAACTAGTATAAATAACTTCTGCTAATAGCCTTTTGAACATTAAACCCGCCTTTAGCAGCTTCTATTGTCTCAATGTGTAAAAAATCAGCGTTCAACTGTCCAAGTTACGTCCATCCCACATTGCGTGTACTACATCAAACTCAGAAAGGCTCGCCACACAAAAGCGCCTTCTTCCTGTGTCTTAAGTAATTTGACAGCCGCAGTACAACAAAGAGTGAGCCAGCACTGCATCTTTTGTTACCCCGTTTGTGAATGGTGTTCCGGACAGCTCCTTTTGAATTCCTTCTGTAATCTATTGTCAAAAGAACTAATTACAGCTACATACTTCGGCTTGGACACCAGGAAATGCGACTATAATCTAATTTTATCCGGTCTTTAGTAAAATTACACGGTTTGCTGGAAAAGGTTTTTTTTTTTTTACTAGCCCTTTATTATATACGTCCCACTGCTGGGCACGGGCCTCCTCTACTGAATGAGAGGGGTTAGGCCTTAGTCTACCACACTGGCCTAATGTGGGTTGGTAGACTTCACATACCTTCGAAATTCTTATGAAGAACTTCTCAGGTATGCAGGTTTCCTCACGATGTTTCCCTCACCGTTAAAGCAAGTGATAATTAACAATTAATACACACAGTTGTGATTTAATAACGGAATATTTTTAACTATCTTCAAAAAAGGAGGAGGTTCTCAAATGTTTGTGTGATCCACAAATATCATGTTTTGGGTCTTGGGGTTTTGTCCCCTTATCGGTTGGCGGCCGGTCGTAAAAACAACAAGCCAAATTGTTATGTAAAATGTGTTAAAAAAGCATGTTGCGCCGACCCTACTGCAAGTGGGATAGGGGCAGGTGGCAGAAGAATCCAAGGTAACTAGTATAAATTAAAACGCTTGGAAGTACTTCAACGAAATTTGGTTTCAATAAGTTAGGTTGTATAGGTTTCGGAGATATTTCGGTTACACGATATTCATTCATCCTGACTACGGAATCCTTCACTATGCCATTTGAGTCTTTCATCTCCGATTCCACCCCCTTAGGGATACAGTTTCTTCTTGAAAGTAAAACGGAAGAAGTAAACCCTATCGAATACAAAAAGAATCATCCAGATCAGACCACATTCGGCGGAGTTATGCGTGATATATATCCATACATACATAACGCCCGCAATCCCTCAAGGGGTAGGAAGATGTGCATACCCACATTTAGCCGAGGGCATCTCTATCCCACGATGTAATAGGGGGCGAGCCCATCGCCATACCGAGCACAAATTTCAGACTCCGGGCTGATACTGAGCATTTCATAATAGAAAAACCCAATATCACTTTTACCCGACCCGGGAATCGAACCCGAGACCTCAGCCTCAGACTCAGTCGCAACGCGTACGCATTACAACGGCGCCACCGAGGCAGTGATATATAAAAAAATATATATACGAAACTTTTTGCTTTTTTGCGTCTGTTAATAAATTCCACTATTTTCAAGATAAATCCATTCAGATATGAAAATTGGCAGCCGGACCGATCCCTCAGTGAATTAAAGGACTAGACGGGAAGTAATCAAGGACTGTCGACTGCCGACTGACACGTCCCTTCGCTCCATTGAGATGGGTGGCGCAGCTAATGTACTTTTGGACTGTGGTATTAGCATATCTTGGACTCTCGAGTTGTTTTTAGTATTCCGTATTAAGCTGCGGAACATTTGTGTCTGACAGTCACGGAATTATTCCACTATATATTCGAAAGTAGGATAAATAACAAGCTAATAAAAATAGTGTTTTATTTTACCAAAAATAAAACCAACTCAAAAAAACTAAGGAGTTGAAAATAAAATTAGATAATTTTTAGTTGTGATTTTGAGACAATTTTATTGAAAGAATTATCAAAATCGGTGCACAAATGACGAAGTTTAAATCTGTCATCCCCGATTTCACCCCGTATTTCTCTTTGAAATTAAAATGAGACTAACTTGGAGCTATACTCTTCCGAATGCAAAAAGCATTATCCAAATCGGTCCACATTTGGCGGAGTTTTACGTGGTTATTGTATATATATAAAAAAACGCGTCGAATTGAGAACCTCCGTTCTCGTTTGAAAATGAAAAATGACGAATATTGAACATGTAATATAATTATACCATTTGTACATCGTCCCATTGGTCTAACAGCATCGTATTTAGGCTAAGAAACTAAGGTCTTAGGTTCAAATACCAGATCGGGTAATCAGAAATTGTGTTAGAGTTTTTGATTTGATAAATAAATAAATGAATACCCCAATAGTCTTTATCTCACACTAGGTTAATCTGTATCGCGGGTATCAGAAACTACGAAGGACTTGCGGTCCCACAACACAAGAAATTATTTGGCATTGTGAGACTTAACATCTTATGTCTCGGGGTGACGAGCGCAGTCCAATGCCATGCAGTGCTTTGTAATTCAAAGTTATGTGTGGTGTTGCTTCTATTTATGGGCAGGCGTGGCGTTTACCATCAGGCGAGCGACCTATTCGTTTCGTCACTCAATCTAATAAAAATAAAAAATAAAACACCTAGACCCGAAACAAATATTTGTGGATCACACAAACATTTGCCTCAGTGCGGGAATCGAACCCACGGCCTCTCGTTTCGCAGCCGGCTAATTGCCCACTGCACCAATCACAAATGAGTTGTCTGGAATTGGAATTTGTGTCTGAAATGGCAATGAGCTCTTAATCTACCACATCAAAATACAGAAATAAGCTCTGCGAATCTTAAAAGCACTAGTTGCCTGTATGTACCTGATATGAGTGCAATCTCTGCCTCGGTGGCGCAGTTGTAATGCGTACGCGTTACGATTGAGGCTAACGCTGAGGTCTCGGGTTCGATCCCCGGGTCGGGTAAAGTGGTATTGGGTTTTTATATTACGAAATGCTCAGTATCAGCCCGGAGTCTGGAATTTGTGCCCAGTATGGCGATAGGCTCGACCCCTATCACATCGTGGGACGGAGATACGCTCGGAGAAATGTGGGTGTACTGGTTACACCTCTGCCTACCCCTTCGGGGATTACAGGCGTGAGTGCGTATGTATGTATGTATGTACAAGTGCAATACATTGAATTGTATTGTAGTGGTGTTGTCCTGTTTATGAGCAGGCGTGGCGCTTACAATCAGGCGAGCGACTTGCTCGTCTCGTCACTAAAGCTAATAATAAAATAAAATTTAATACAAAAACTGTCGTTTTTTTAAACTCTAAAAATGCGTTCACATTTGTGAGAGTTCGATGTACTATGAGTCCGTTCAGATATAGATGTACGAAGCTAACTGTGCATTGAAGAGCGTCGTTGCCGTCGCTCTGTTCGTTCCAGTATTGCTATTTCATGAATAATCATTCATTTTATGGGAGATTTCAGGTTTGATGACACACATATTTCGCATTAGGTACTTAATTCATTATACGTCTAAACTATACGTCATTTAATTTATGAATCAGAGATCAAACCATTATTAAGTTTTAGGTTAATAATGTACTCCGCAGAGGGGTTGACGTCAGACAGGCGGCTGGTCGTAAAAACTACGAGAGATGCACCTCTGATATTTCTGTGTTTATTCATTTTTTATTATCGTTTGCTATAACGTTGAACGAAACATCGTAAGGAAACAGTTACTGGGAACATCCAACTAAAACTTATTTTCTTATGTGAGTGAAAAAGTAATTCAACGCAAAACATCGTACAAAACCGCCGCAGCCCGAAAGACATCAATCCAAGTTTTAAATTAAACCAAAGAAATACGGGATAAATGGCGAATGAAAGAGACACACTAAAAAAACTCCCGAACACTCCTGAATTATGGATTCGGGGAATTATGTTTGCTGTTAAAATTTGTCTTAGCGTTTCTGCTTATCTAATTTATGCTGTACTAGCTTTTGCCTGCAGCTCCGCTTGCTAGATTTGGTTTATCTGTAGAAGACTGTGTTCTACACATACAATATTTGGATCTATAAAATATTTTCATACATAAAGTTATGGTTATATACCAGAAGGGGTAGGCAGAGATGGAACTAGCATACTCAGGGTTCGGTGAGCTTAATTCCACCTCATCACAGGTTGAATCCTAGGCAAATAATGTGTATTTTTTAATCGAAAAGCTCTCAAAATCAAAAAAATAGGCCGGCAAATGATCAGCTAGGTTACCCGGTGGTAAGTGATCTCCACCGCCCATGTACGCCCACTACACCAGGAGAATCATGGGCGCGTTGCCGACCTTAAAGGAAAGGGATAATTAAGGGATTGGGGAAGGGGAGGAATTTGAGTCTCCGGATATCTCACTCACCGTACGAAACGCAGCAGCGAGCCGCTACTTTACGTCGGTTTTCTTTGATTGGGTTTAACTCACTAGTATAATATATAGTTGGGCGTAACTGCATTGCCATTACAGCACATAGATGACACAGACAGACAAATTAAATTATGTTTGTGTAAACGTTAAATAATTTTTACGTATTCTCAGTGACTGACTTGATCAAAGACACCGTGTTTTCATTATGTGGATCAAGGAAAACGGGGATATTATTTTGACTTCATTGCTTTCAGTTTTTTTGACATTAAAATACAAGGCTATTTTTAATTCTGTCTCAATTTTCCTTACCGATGTGCCCCGTAAACTTTGAAATAATATGATAGTCTGCAGCTGTATTAAAATAATTTATTTTGTTAAATAAAAAGCTATTAATATTACTCAACAATTTTATTTGGATTCGGTGGTATTAATCATTGACCGTTTAACTACACTAAATAGTACCGACATTGTTGTTTAGTTTTATTTTTAGCTTTTTATAATTTGATTCGGTTTTATGTATTTTTACGCATAATTTCGCCAAATTTTAAGCATTTGGTTGATTATTTTTGTATTCCATTAGGTGTAGATAATTGAGAACCTCTGTGTTATTTATGTAGATAAAAAAGAGCGTATAAAATTATTTGACAAATTATATTAGACCGCTTACCGGACCCTTTGCCAATCACAAATTTTATTTTTAGGAATTATTGTGAATATGCAATAAATATCCGGCCATTCGGATCCGGTCAGTCACTCAAGAGAAAAGTAAATACATAATATAAGTTTTGTATAAGATGATTATCAACAAACGTCGGTAATCTCCAAATTATTATTATAATATTTTTTTTTTTTTTTTTTACTAGCCCTTTATTATATACGTCCCACTGCTGGGCACGGGCCTCCTCTACTAAATGAGAGGGGTTAGGCCTTAGTCTACCACACTGGCCTAATGTGGGTTGGCAGACTTCACATACCTTCGAAATTCTTATGAAGAACTTCTCAGGTATGCAGGTTTCCTCGCGATGTTTTTCCTTCACCGTTAAAGCAAGTGATAATTAACAATTAATATACACATAACTTAGAAAAGTCAGAGATGTATGCACTTGGGGCTGGTTTCGAACCTGCGACTTTCGTCTCGACAGTCCATACCACTCCCCGCTGAGCTATCACTGCTAACTAATAATATATATAATAATATATTATTAGTATATTAATTCAGTATTCATGGATTGCGCTACACTTACCATCAGGTGTAGCGTAGTCACTTTGCCGAGCCAGGATAAAAAAATATACAAAGATTACCGTAATGCATAATTGAAATTATAGCACTATACACCCGTTTTCACTAATAATTAACTCTCATCCATACATACATACATACATAGACTCACGCCTGTTTCCCATAGGGGTAGGCAGAGACAACGGATTTCCACATGTTACGATCCTTGCATACCTCTTTGGCTTCATTCACTGTCATTAAATTTTTTATTTAATTTTTTCTCTTTTTTTAACTTACTCTTGACTATCTATACCTTTAATTAATACATATATACAAGGTGGTAGGTTTCTCGTATGCGAGGGACCGTCTGGGTTGGTACCACCGGTTTCTCTATTTCTGCCGATAAGCAACAGTGTGTAAGCGCTGTTGTACACCAGTTTGAAGGACATTAAAGCCAGTGAAATTACTGGGCATTATGAGACTTAATAACTTATGTCTCGGGGTGACGAGCGCGGTCCAGTGCCATGCAGTGCTTTGTAATTGAAAGTTCTGTGTGGCGTTGCTTGTGTTTATGGGTAGGCGTAGTGCTTACCATCAGGCGAGCGACCTGCCCGTCTCATCATTCAAGCTAATAATAAAATAAAATTTAATACAAAAACTGACGTTTTTTTAATCTCTAAAAATGCGTTCACATTTGTGAGAGTTCGATGTACTATGAGTCTGTTTCAGATAAAGAGGTACGAAGCTAACTGTGCATTGAAGAGCGTCATGCCGTCGCTCTGTTCGTTCCAGTATTGCTATTTCATGAATAATCATTCATTTTATGGGAGATTTCAGGTTTGATGACACACATATTTCGCATTAGGTACTTAATTCATTTATTTTCAGCCAAGTTACAGAAATTATCAAAGTGACTATCAAGATATATACCTTCACCGTCAGCATAGTGGTTTCTTTAAAAAAATCATGGTTATTTATGAACAGTGAAATTGTGTACCTAACCCAAAAACTTAGACAAGTTAATTTATTTGTTTAGTGGATGAAGACATTCCTTTCCACTAACTGAGTAGTAAACTAGATAGCAAAAATTACACACTAGTGACAGATCTAATTAACCAAATCTAGGGATAATTCCACTCAATTGGGAACACTGTTTGTAGTTCCATTTTCTGCCATTTCACATGTAGGTTATGTCCATCTATACTTGCTACGCTCAATGTGGATGACAGGGAAAAATATTTGCTAATTTCAACAAGGTGTCAAACGGATCGCTCTATCTAACTTCACGGACTCTCAATGCGTGGTAATGTTACAAATGTAGAGGCACTTTTATACGACTATTAATTAAATAGTAAAATCAATAAAGCTTATTAAGTTTTTGGCCTTAAAACTAATTAATAGTGAATCATTACAAGATTAAATTTGAATTCGTCCAAGCTTCAAAAGAGTATTTGTAAACTTTCACCAAACATTTTTATGACAGTCAATGAACTTGAATAGATAATCGTCTAGTCGATAAAAGGTATTATATTAAAGTACGCATCGTGTACGCAAAACCAACGTAATGTAGCAGTTTGTTGCTGCGTTTCTTTCGGTGAAATGAAGTGTGTGAGAATGAATAACCCAGTAAACACATTTACGTCAAACGGACGTCAAATGATATTGCGCTATGTCAGGATTTACGTAAGATATGAGTCAGATATGAGTCACATATGACTAATTATTTCACACTTCTTGACGTAAGACTTTTACATAATAAATATGACGTACGTATGATGTCCAATCCACATCATTATTACCGAACTGACGTTAAGCTGACTTAACAATGATATCATAGAGGTGTCAAGTAGTTACCAAATTTCTTACTTGCATATGACGTATAATTGACTCCATCATGACGTCTTAACTGATGTTAAGCTGACATAACAATGATCTCATAGCAATGATGCACTCAGCTAGTATCGGTGGTGGACTGATGAACTAATGAATACACTAAAAGGATATTGATAACACCACTATTGCGTACTGTTCTAAACTGGTCCTGTATTTGTCCGAACCGAATTCAATTCCTTGAAAAACATGCGAGACCCTAACCAAATCAATGCGACTAAACCATATCGTGATGTATTTTTGTTGTAGCGCCATCTATTAAGACAAAAGACAAACTTTTATCGACATGGTTTGCATTAATTTAGTTTTGGTCCTGAACAATGTGACTTTTAATTGACTTAATATAGTGATGTATGGTTGGTTCTGAATGATTGTTATCATTTATGTAATGATCATATTTATTGATACTCAACTTTGACAAATTTCTTTAAAACGACTTGCTTAAATTATTTTACTAAACATAAGATCACATGAACTTATTTAAATTAAGATAGGTAAGTAAACTTCTTATTGATTAAGTATTGTACATACATTTTTAAATGAAGTCATTAATTATTTTTATAAGACAAAAATAAATAATATTATCTATTCTTTAGTGTAATCATGACAATCCAAAAAGTGAAAATTTTAAAAATAACAAGTTTAAATTTAGATGTTTTCAATCACTCAGAACTTGGACTCGGAATATATATAAAAATATGATGTAATTATTAGGTCACTTTAATGTCAAAATATTGATTCATACTATATGTAAGAAGGTGATGGAATTATGCCGTCACTTTTAAATCAGAACTTGGACTAGGAATATACTTAAAAATATAATGGAATTATTACGTCAATTTTATATCAACATATTGATTCATATTTTATGTAATAATATGATGAAATGATTACGTCAATTTAATGTCAAAATATTGATTCATACTTTATGTAAGAATGTGATGGAATTATGCCGTTAAAGTCGAATTTAATGTCAGTACCATGTCACAATGATGTAATTCAATATGACTTAATATTGAGGTCATAAATAAAGTCACCATTACGTCATGTTTGCGTAAATTTATGGATTTTGATGTATGATCTATGTATGACATCATTTTAAGGTCATGTGTTCACTGGGAAGTGAGACATCCAGACGCCCAAATCCTCCTCCCTTTCCCAATCCCTTAATTATCCCTTTCTTTTATGATCCGCAATATGCCCATGCTACTTCTGGTATAGTGGGCGTACTCATAATCGTGAGCGCGAGAGCACTGACCCACTTGCTCTTTTGACGCCCTATGCTATAGCATAGAAAACCAACATGAAAGGCACCTTTCTGGGAACCAGCGGTATACTACCCCTGTTGGGTGCGGCCCATCCATGATCTGGACACAACTGTCCACAGCATGGCTCTATTAATTATAATTAGTTTTAAGTATGTCTCATAGTTTTTTTTCTTTATATACTCTATATTGGTTGGTTCGCGTCCACTCGTCATTAAGGGTGACCACTGAAAATCAGTACTGTGCTGCGGTTCGCGCCACAGCACAGAAATATGCTGAGTCCCACCTGTCATGGTCACGATATGCAACTGCGTAATAATTAGTTAATTAAGTTTTGTTTATTTTTTATATTTTGTTCATGCGTATGTAAGTATGTCGTTGTCTGTGACAAATAAATTAGTTTCTTTCTATTTCATTATACCTACGAGCACCAAAAAATTCAAACATTTAATTTTGTACTGCACATTTTCATCACAAAGTCATCAGAGATTAAGCCGAACCTAATGAAGACTCGACACCAAATGTAGAACAAAGCGAGAACACATTTTTAACTACCCATCTCCCTCACACACACGACGCGTGAGGGAGGCAGAAGGCCATTTCGAACAGCTTTAGCGTTAATTTCAAAAACAAAGCCCATTTCGGGGCGACAATGGAGCGAAAACGCGTTATTGTCTAACACGAGTGGTAGACACTGATAAACGCTTTACAAATACCAACTTAGCATTACATGTATGGAATTATAAAGATTTTTGCGTGTGATAAAAAGTTCTAATTTAAAGTTTCTCTAGAGAAGTAGGATTGGATTAATACTCGTAAGTTGGATTACTTAATCTGTTTTCATGCAATTCTAAATATTTGTAACGTCTAACACTCTTCTACATTACTTTTCTATGTACACATATTTTTTTGGACTACAATCTAGCTATAATAGCTGTATAATTTTATTTCATATAATAATAATAATAATAATAATAAGCCCGCAGGGCAGCTTGTGGCGAGCTGTTGGGGAGTAGCGACCCTACGTACCCGAGTGCTCCCGGGGGAGGGGCTCCTGTTCTTCATCTCTGGCTCGCCTTCACTGGCCGGCTGGAGTGAACACTGATGAGGAACAGGTCCCCCACCTCTGGCTTGCCTTCACCGGCCGGTCAGAGTGGAGTTGCGAGAGCTTCATGCTCGAAAGGTGGATGTGAAACGTAAGTGGTGAGTGGGCAACGTGATGGGACCCTAAGGGAGCAAATGATCGTTGTTTAAAGCCCAGTGACACCTCTCCACCTTTTAGCCACTCATCTGGGTGTTGCTCCCTTGTCGCTTTTTCTAGTGACTACTTTGGGGAGCCCATCTACCTGAGTTGGCGAGTCACCACCTGCCTATTTTATCCACGTTTTTAACATAGGTCAGGCAGGTGTCATAGTCCTTCCCATAGACCCGGTTATCCAATCCATCAACACCTCACCTCAATAAAATAGTAGATATTTATTTTTGCCCATCCCTACAATAGTCCTACACCAACCGAGGGCTGTCCTTGGATACACTTCTATAGTATATACAAGGATAGCCGTCGGGCGGTGTCACATCACCTTATTAAATTAAAATTGTCTAACGGGCCTCTACGTGTTGGCTTCGGCCCCACGCACGCCTTCCAAAGGTCCGGGATTTTGTAGTTCCGAGATCATGGTATGACATACATAATAATAATAATAATACACCCAACAGTCACACACATAGCTCTGACCCCACACTAGGTAAACCTGTGTCGTGGGTATCAGGAACTACGAGGGACTTGCAGTCCCACAACACCTAGACCCGAGACCAATATTTGTGGTTCACACATTGTCTCGGTGTGGGAATCGAACCCACGGCCTCTCGCTTCGCAGCCGACTACTCGCCCGCTGCGCCACGGAGCTGTCGAGTATATCTTTGAAATAATTGTAATCTGTATTGTGTATTATAAAATAAAATAAGATTAACAACGGTAGGCAGCGGATTGGCTGTGCTCTGGCATTGCTGAGGTCCATGGGCGGCGGTAACCACTTACCATCAGGCGAGCCGCCTGCTCGTCTGTCTAACTGGGCAATAAAATATCATAGTTTTTTATTAAATTTGGATGACGAGACGAGCAGTTCGCTCGCCTGATGGTAAGCATCACGCCTTCCTGGAAAAAGAAGTAACACAATTCAGAACTTTGAACTTCGGCACTGAATGGCACTCGTAACTCTGAGACATAAGGTGTTAAGTCTTATAATGGCGAGTAATTTCACTGACTTCAATATCCTTCAAACCGGAACACTACAGTGTTGACACACTGCTGCTTGGCGGTAGAAATAGACAAAGCGGTAGTACCTACCCAGTCGGCCTCTCGCATACGAGGGACCTACCATCTAGTAGTTCAAAGACCTAAAAGTACGCTCATTATTCATGACACATGACGCTAAGTAGCAGTGTATAAGCACTGTTGTATTCATGTGTGAAACACATTAAAGCCAGTGAAATTAATGGGCATTATGACACTTAACAACTCTTCAGGACGACGTGTGTAGTCCGGTGCCATACAGTACTTCATAATTTGAAGTTCTGATTAGTGTTGCTTCTGTTTATGGGAAGAAGTAACGCTTACCATCGAGCGAGCCACCTGCTCGTCTCATCATTAACCCTAATAAAAAATCAGCTATGGGGCACTAGGTAAGAATCCCAGGTCATGCAATTACAATGTGTGTTTGGGTTTTAAATTAGAAAATTTCGCCGGATCTCAGGCTGGGTCGTTTTGGATCCGGTGGTAGTTTTAAAACACGTGCCGTTTCGGTAATGCCTATGGTCCATATCGACCCATAAATAAGAAGAAATAATAATAATACTTAACGATTCTGGACTATTCCATAATAAAAATATTGTAAAATTTATAGCTGCCCAGTGTATTTTGATGATGCTATGTATGTTATGTATACATTAGTTGATATGATTTCTATAATTAAGTTTCTTTATTTTGTACTGACTTGTCATAAGCGCTATTTTAATTGCCTACATGATTAATAAAACTATTTCATTTCATTTCAAGACAAATCATCGTTACTGGGATTTGTTCTCGGTATGATGGTAGGCTCACTCCCTATCACATCATGAATGGTAATAAGCTCGACGAGCACATAAGTGCTATATCGCCTATATCCCCTAAGGGGTATGCAAAAGTATAAACTTTTGCATACCCCTTAGGGGATATAGGCGTGAGCTCATATATGTCATTATTCGAATAAAAGTACTCCAAATCATACATAAAATACATCAAGCAACAACGATAGAAACAGATTTTAATAAAGTTTTTAGTTAGACCAAAGGCGAGCCCGATCCATTTACAGATCTTTTATTGCAGCCAATTTCGGAGAGAAAAGCCTTTGATATTTGATTTGGTGCTGCGAAATTCGGTGTATTAACCTCTATATGATTTATTGGGTTGTTCTTGTTTGCTAAATAAAGAAGGTTTTCTGAATAAATAAATAAGCACAGATAAAATTAACTTAGCGTAGTGGCAGATACAATATGATTCATCAAGCTAATTTGAGTTTGTACATTCCAAATATATGAAATGTATTAATTTCGGAGGCGTTTGTTTCTCTAGTAGTTTGAGTAGACAGTGTGGCTCGTTTTAAGCAACAGAAAATAATACGCAAGAGAAACCCTTTTGTTAAAACATAATCAAAATTAGGTCAGAAATGAGTCCGCAATTATGAATTTAAATATTGGTATGAGGAAAAGTGGTTGCGTAGTGGGGATATCACACTATCTCGCTTGCACTTGTGCATTACACGGTGACGTCAAAGTTTGCGCCGTCTGTCATTTAACAATTACCCCTTACCAGATTGGAATGGCTTCTAACTTATATATTTTTGTACGGATTTATAAAATTCTTTCTGCAATAAGTAACGTAACTTATTGATTTAAATAATAAAAATAATACAGGCGAATTAAGAACCTCCTCCTTTTTTTTCAAGTTGTTTATAAAACAAGTCAACTACTTACCCTATTGCCCGGGTACAGGCTGCGCTTAGTGTTGACATCATTGTACATTATGTCATAGTAACATTGGACTTGTTAAATAAACTATTCTTATTCTATTGTTCTGGTATTATGGTTGTTCATAGACAATAGATATTACATACCATCAGGTGACCTACTTGCTCGTTTCTCAGTCTTTGTTATAAAATACACCGACTATCCCTCTGAAGTTGTTTCGTCGCCCACCATAATTGTAGTTTCCTTTTATGAATATTCAAATAGAATATTATTTGTGCCGTTAAACACAATAACGAATTCTGTAGGGCAACCACTAACAAATTTAATTTGTCTAATAGTTCGCTTTAGTGGTAAATTAATTTGTTCAAGACAGTCACTTGGTCAACTTAAACTGGGCTGAAATCGAGGTTGACTTGATTATTTGAATAAAATAAATACACCCAACAGTCACACACATAATCCTGACCCCACACTAGGTGAACCTGTATCGTGGGAATCAGGAACTACGAGGGACTTGCGTTACAAATATTTGTGGATCACACAAACATTGGCCTCGGTGTGGGAATCGAACCCATGACCTCTCGCTTCACATCCGGATACTCACCCATTGCGCCACAGAGGCTACCAAATAATATTATATTTGTTAGGTACTTGTTGTTACCTTAAAATGACCTTTCAAAAACTATATGGATTTAAGTTGAAGATTTAATTTTATTAAACATTTAAAACCCGACTACGGAAAAAAACATATAAAAAATTATATTAAAATCGCATTAGAAATATTTATGAGTCCTTTTTTATAGTATAGGCCGGCAAATGAGCAAGTGGGTCACCTGATAGTAAGCAATGTCCACCGCCCATGTACGCCCATAATACAAAAGAATTATGGGCGCGTTGCCGACCTTAAAGGAAAGGGATAATAAGGGATTGGGAAGGGGAGGGGGATTTGCGCCTCCGGATATCTCAATCACCGTACGAAACGCAGCAGCAAGCTGCTACTTTACGCCTGTTTTCTGTGAGACAGTGGTAACAACCCGGACGAGCCAGCCCATTCGTGCTGTAGACAAAATTGTCTACAGTAAAATTCTTCTTTTTCCCATTGCTTATATTCTTCATCCCACACATGGACATAGGCCCAAATCCCCCACCGAATATCTCACTCACCATACGAAATGCAAAAGAAAGCTTTGACTTGACTTGCCACTACTTGTGACTCACAAAACGCATGGAGGTCTTCCTATCTCGGTCGTAATTACTTAGATTTTACAAGGTAGGTCCCTCGTATGCGAGAGGCCGTCTGGCCACCGCTTTGTCTATTTCTGCCTTCAAGCAGCAGTGTGTACTGTTGCGTTTCGGTCTGACAGACATTGAAGCCAGTGAAATTACTGGGCATTATGAGGCTTAGCATCTTATGTCTCAGGGTGACGAGCGTAGTCAAATACCATGCAGTGCTTTGTAATTCAAAGTTCTGTGTGGTATTGCTTCTGTTTATGAGCAGGCGTGGCGCTTACCATCAGGCGAGAGACCTGCACGTTCCGTCACTCAAGCTAATAAAAAAAAGATTCAGTAAGAACTATAGAATAATTGTCAAAATCATATCGCTAACTCTCTCTCTGTAGTCGGCCCCTCATGACTGAGGATCGTGGTCATCATTGGATGGTCCGCATTTCGATCGGACGATGTCTCTCCATCGGCTTCTGTTCATCGCATCTCTCACAACTTTATGGAATCCGGCGGCTGATGAGTCGCTGATCTGGTCCGTCCATCGTGTTGGGGCTCGACCACGTGAGCGTTTTCCTTGTGTGTTCCCAACCACGATGAGTTTCTCCAAGCTCTCATCACCCTTCCGTACAATATGACCAAAGTATGCAAGTATGCGTTGGTGGCAAATCGTGGATATCGCTAACACAACCTTGTTATAATCAATCTACTGTCAAAAAGTCGGTGAAATAAAATTGTACAAAGCGAACCGATTCGGGGAAAATAAAACTAGCCAAACGGGGAATCGATTTCGCAACTATTGCGGCTTCGTTGTGAAACGCTATCGCAGATAGGCAGGTAGTTGCAAATTACTTCATATTCGTAGTTTATCGTGAGTAAATTTTATATACGAGTACCTGCCTCGGTGGCGCAGTTGTAATGCGTACGCGTTATGATTGAGGTCAACGCTGAGGTTTCGGGTTCGATCCCCGGGTCGGGTAAAGTGGTATTGGGTTTTTCTATTACGAAATGCTCAGTATCAGCCCGGAGTCTGGAATTTGTGCCCGGTATGGTGATAGACTCGCCCCCTATCACATAAGGGACGGAAATACGTTCAGCGAAATGTGGGTGGTTACACCTCTGCCTACCCCTTCGGGGATTACAGGCGTGAGTGTGTATGTATGTATGTAATTTTTTTATAGCTTAAGGCACTATTCGTACCGCACTCGAGTTATGATACACATGTTAGAATTGCAAAAATAGGAGCGACATAAAAAAACCCTCAAAAAATCGGGACACTAAAAAGTGTAAAATAAAATTAATAATAAAAAAGATCAAAACTCCGACTGCAAAAAAGACAATTTACACTAAAAACACCGAAACACGATTAACACTAAATTATGAGCTGAAAAATTCCCGCATTAAGTTTAGTTACTTGTTTGAGTTTAAACGAAAACCGATACCCAAATTAAAATTTGAATTTAAACATATATTTTTTTATTTCCTTTATTTTGATACCCTACTCGATAGGTTTAGTTACTTTTTTAGTAACGTTTCGCGTCAAAAATCTGCCGTTTTGTTTTTTTAACACCTATCTAAGGACACTTGGGTTTTTAAGACAAATATAACGATACCTTCACTGTCGAAATCCATCCAGCTTATTGAAGATACGAGGTAATAAAGAAATTAACAAACTAACATACATACAATATACGCTCGAAAAACATAATCCTTCCTTGGCAGTCGGGTAAAAATAACCGACTCATATATTTTTTTATTCTTTCTGCCTGGAGTTATCCCGGTTTAATGCCAGGATCTGCCATCTTGTATCATAGATTTGACACTATTCGGTGTATATGAGGCGACCCGTCTGGACCCATACAACCCGCAACAGGAATCAAGTTTCGTCATTGCCTCGTCCGTTAATCAGCAGAGTGTGCCACGTGCAGGTCAGGTTGGCATATTTAAAAGCAATATTTATGCTGAATTTAACAGTGTATTTTGTTCCAAAATAAAATTTCATACAAAGTTCAATTCCCACTTTTACCCCCTTAAATGTAAATTTCCAAAAACCCTTTCTTAGCGAGTAGCGGACATCACATTACTATTTGTTTACTTCACAGAAGGCTTACGGGCTAATATTACAAAAAAAGAGAATCAAGCGTAGGTTACGTAAGCAGTTACAAACCTCCACATATATAAACTATTATCTGACCAAATTTCATGTTCCTAGCTTATATATTTTTTGATATATCGTGATTAATCATTGAGTGAGTGGTATTTAGCTTTTATATATATTTTTTATTATTAGCTTGAGTGACGAAACGAAAATGAATTTTTATAAAGATTGTATTTTTTTAAGATATCCACAAAAACAACATACATACATGCGCACTCACGCCTGTAATCCCCGAAGGTGTAAGCAGAGGTGTAACCAGCCCACTCACATTTCGCCGAGCGCATCTCCGTCAGTTATGTGATAGGGGGCGAGCCTATCGCCATACCGGGCACAAACTCCAGACTCCGGGCTGATACTGAGCATTTCGTAATAGAAAAACCCAATACCACTTTACCCGACCCGGGGATCGAACCGGAGACCTCAGCGTTGGCCGCAATCGTAACGCGTACGCATTACAACTGCGCCACCGAGGCAGTCTCAGTCAGGCAGATAAAAACAATAATATTAAATTTTGTATATTTCAGCGTTACGTATTACTGATCAAAAATCTCTTTGATGATAGGAGAGGGCTCCTACAGTCAAAGAGATCTTTGTTTTACATTTAATCTCAGTGTTTAGGGAAACACTGGGATTAAATGTAAAACAATACTGTTTCCAACACATAACCTAACTCTCAGACCATCTGAAATTTGAAATTCGATAGCAATCGTGGACCGGACGCGATGCAGACGTATCCGGCAAGTGTCCGGAACGTCGCTGTGCCGGCCCCGTGATATACGAACGAACCTAATTCGACAGTGATTTAGAGTTTACAGTATAATTACGTAAATAAGCACCGTCATTTCAAATCCCGTTGTTACGTTGGTGCTGTTTGTTCATTGTTAATTATCGCTCGCTTGAACGGCAAAGGAAAGCATCGTAACAAAATCTGCATAATATAATTTGAGAATTCTCTATTTTGTAGGTAATTTAAGTCTACCAACCTGGCCAGCACGGTGGACGAAGGGCCTAACCCTTCTCACTAGTAGAAGTCCGTAGCCAGCAGTGGGATGGTAACAATGCAGCGCCACCTACCGGGTCCAATTGTGAATATAAACCATTCACATAAACGCATACAAAAAATCATCAAAATCGGCCGTTCTCAAGTTTTGCGCTTAGCAACAAATTTAGCCATTCATTTATATATATTATTTTCAAGGGGTTTTATTACGAAATTCAACCACGGTATACTCTGGTACGTTGTTGTAAGAGGTAACGAATTGTAGCGCACAGATATTCGATGCCAGCAGCAATCCAGGTGTACCAGGAGCCTCGGGAACAAGCACTTTCTGAAGGAGGGGGAATCGATATTTGCTAGGTTAGTGTGTTCCATCTTAGGCCGCATCATCGTTCACCATCAGGCGAGATAGTGATCAAACACAAGCCAATAGGGTAGTTTCCTATATTGAATTTTATACATTATTTTATAAGCAACAGAAAATGATACGCAAAAGAAACCCTTTTATTAAAACACAATCAAAATTGGTTCAGAAATGTGCCCGCAGTTATGATTTTAAATGTTGGTATGAGGAAAAGTGGGTGCGTAGTAGGGATATCTCACTATCTCGCTTGCACGCGTGCACTATAATGAACATTTTACACAGTGACGTCAAAGGTTGCATCGTCTGTCATTTGACAATTACCCCTTCTACAGGATTTGAATGGCTTCTAACTTATTTATTTTTGGTTCGATTTATAAAATTCTTTCTGCAATAGATTTTGAGTAACATAACTTATTGATTTAAATAATAAAAAAAATCTAGTCAACTACCCTATTACGAATATAGAGAAGGGGGTAACCGTGGTGAATTTTGTCAGCATATATAGCGTTGGTAAATTGGTAAAACCCCTATCTAAGAGTCACTCGGATGTCAACTGGCTCAGAAGGCCGGTGAGTTCAACCAATCTTCCAATATGGGGCTGCTAATATCCCACTGACATACTCACGAGACTAAGGCGATCGAGCAACCTGTACAGACATATTTGCCCTGCAATAGGACATAGACTCTTAGTAATTTAAAAATATCCTCCGTGGCGCAGTGGGCGAGTAACTGGCAGCGATACGAGACGCCGTGGGTTATATTCCCGCACCGAAACAAATATTTGTGTTATGCACAAATATTTGTTTTGGGTCTTAATATTGTGGTGTGGTAAGTCCCTCGTAATTCCTGATACCCCTAAACATGATGCTTTTGTGATGAGGAGTTTCCTCTTCTTATCCGTACTTCATCATCAGATCTTACTCGGGGTAAATTCTGTTGAATACAAAAAGCATCATCAAAATTGGTCGAATTTCAACGAAGATATCGTGTACCATAATATATTTGAAAAAATAGAGACGAACAACATTCCTCATTTTTTAAATTCTGTTCAAAATTATTTTAGATTTTCATGTGTGGCTAAAAGTGACCAATTAAAACGGCTGTAAAATGTGATACGGTACAATTTTAGATGTCAACGGTCGAAACACGCCCGAAATTAATGACCTCCCCAATTGAATCAAAGGAAGGGCATGTCAACAATTTGTTAATGATAAACATCCTTCGAATTATGTATTTAAGAGTTCCGTATGGGATTGGTAGGGGTCAAAGGGTTATGGGACGGTTGAAAGAATCTTTGGATTATGGATCTGGGTTTTGTCGTTATCAAAAAAACAGAATTTTGAGGTGAATTGTCACTTAATAATATAAGAAAGAAAAGAAAAATATTTATTCGGCGTATAGAGAGACACACCTTTATTAACACAAACAAAAATTGGCTGTTGTAGAGACTGCCGATAGACTTGAAAACTTAGAAATTTTAGTATTAAAATTTAAAATTTCATTTCATTTCAAAAAAAAAAAACAATCTATTGACACTGCGAGCAAAAATTATATGCATGTTTATATGGTTTTTTAGTACTCACTATAGTACTGCACAATGATTCTACAATTAAACGATTCAAACAATAACCAAACAAAAACACTATTTCAACAATGCACAGTATATACACAGCACTAATGTTGCACAATACGTCAGCTGTATAGCTTAAGCTAACGCTGAGGTCTCGGGTTTGATCCCCGGGTCGGGTAAAAGTGATATTGGGATTTTCTATTAAGAAATGCCCAGTATCAGCCCGGAGTCTGGAATTTGTGCCCGGTATGGCGATAGGCTCGCCCCTTATCACATCATGGGACAGAGATACGCTCGGCGAAATGTGGGTGTACTGGTTACAACTCTGCCTACCCCTTCGGGGATTACATGCGTATGAGTGCGTATATTAAATACCGTGACATATTAACATTTATAAGTTACAAATTCACACTTCCAGACTCCGGGCTGATAGTGAGCATTTCGTAATAGGCAAACCCAATATCACTTTTTACGGCCCGGAGATCGAACCTGAGATCTCAGCACTGCAGTCGTACCGCGTACACATTATAACTACGCCACCGAGGCAGACACAAACCAAGATAATCACTGATTCCGTGCATGCTTCAAATCCTAGAGTAACCGTAGAAATAAATCGAAGATTTTAATCCAATCAGTGTGGCGGTGTAATAGCACTGTCCCACAATGGCCGAACTCATGAACTGAACGAGAATTCGCACGCAGCAGTTTTACTATGAACGAATTCCAGAACTAGGGGACTGTAGATTCAAGATTTGCGAAGAAAACCTTTAAAAAACGGACGGCGTTGTTCTTTTATAGATTCTTTAATGACAGAGCGACGCTGTAGACAATTTTGTCTACAGCATGAATGGGCTGGCTCGGATCCTTCCACTGTTTGAAATATCCGGAGGCCCAAATACCCTTCTCCTTCCCCGTCAATTTCCTAAGGTTGGCAATGCGTTCATGATTCTTTTTATTTTATTTGTTTGAATGACGAGACGAGCAGGTCGCTCGCCTGATGGTAAGCATCACATCTGCTTATCAACAGAAGCAACACCACACAGAACTCTAAACTACAAAGGACTGAATAAAACTGGACTGTGCTCGTCATACCGAGACATAAGATGTTAATTCTCATAATGCCCAGGAATTACACTGGCTTCAATTTCATGAAAAATGGAGATCATTTACCATCAGATGATCGACTTGCTTGTTTGCTGTCTTCTGCGACATACCCAAAAAAATATGTCTGTGACTGGGTATGTGGGTGGTATAAAGTAAATAATAATAATAATAATAAATACACCCAACAGTCACACACATAGTCCTGACCCCACACTAGGTAAACCTGTATCGCGGGTATCAAGAACTACGAGGGACTTGCGGTCCCACAACACCCAGACCCGAGACCAATATTTGTGGTTCACACAAACATTTGTCCCGGTGTGGGAATCGAACCCACGGCCTCTCGCTTCGCAGCCGTCTACTCGCCCGCTGCGCCACGGAGCTGTCATCGATAGGACAATTAAAACGGTCTTCTTCCCGTGCTAACGGACTAAGCATATTTATATACAGAACCGTACACTTCATGCAAAGCTCGCAGACATTTTTAATTTCAATTCAATTTTCTTATTGTTTCCCCTTTCATTTTGCTGAAAGGGTTCGATACTGCAAAAATGCTGCGGTCGACATTAATACCACGGTTTGACTTTCGGGTATATATTTGATCAAATCCTTTCTCCTTTCTATCAATTTTTCTACTTTCAATGATTATGATAACAATTGTGATGAAATAAATTGTCTGGAAGATTTTAAATGTATTAAATATACTGAATTCGGAGTATTGGTGATGGTAATGGAATCTAATTGATATATTTGTTGCTTCAATTATTTTTTCCCAATTCCGGTGAAATGTTGGAATAGTAGAGGATCGTGCCAGTTGTAGTAGAGTATTTTGCCGGTTATTAAGATATTATACTCAAATATTTTCACAAACTTTAAAAAAGAGCAGATTCTCAATTCGCCTGCATTTAGTATGTTACTTAAAATACACGAAGATATGTAATATATAATAAGCTTTTGCTCGCGGCTCCGCCCGCGTGAATAGACTTTTCCGAAATAAAACGTAGCCTATAACCGTCTCCAGGGTCCCATCTATGTCTAAATCAAAATTCATTAAAATCGGTTCAGTTATTTAGGCGTGAAAGCGTAACAAACAAATATATATATTTTTTTTTTTCATAAAAAGTACCTATCATATGTTACTTCTTATACCTCCAAGAATATGTGTACAAAGTTTCATGATGATCGGTTAAGTAGTTTTCGCGTGAAAGCGTAACAAACAAACTTACATTCACATTTATAATATTAGTATGATTTACTGTCAGATGCAGTTACTTTACCGGGTTATGATATTAAAAATGAAACAGAAATGGGACGTTTCCATATTACAAATACTGTTAATAATGTAAAATAAAAAGACAACAAATAAACAATTTAGTGTAATTGCCTAGTGTATTTGACGATGCTATGTATGTTATGTATACATTAGTTGATATAATTTTTATACATAAGTTTCTTTATTTTGTACTGACTTGTCATAAGCGCTATTTTAATTGCCTACATGATTAATAAAACTATTTCATTTAATTGCCTACATGATTAATAAAACTATTTCATTTAATTGCCTACATGATTAATAAAACTATTTCATTTAATTGCCTACATGATTAATAAAACTATTTCATTTCATTTCATTTCATTTCAGAAAAATACGCTATTGCCTGCAGTGCGTTATTTTCATTAGAAAAATTGAGATGACATAGAAATTACTATTAGCGGAAATTATTAGCTTCGAATCCTACACTTGTTATTCGATAGAACCTTGGAGACGTTACTATTAATTTCAAAAGGTACAACAGTCTAGACTTGACTAGGTAGGTTGAGGTATTCGACTTAACGAACTGTTTTTTTTACTTGCCCTTTATTATATACGTCCCACTGCTGGGCACGGGCCTCGTCTACTGAATGAGAGGGGTTAGGCCTTAGTCTACCACACTGGCCTAATGTGGGTTGGCAGACTTCACATACCTTCGAAATTCTTATGAAGAACTTCTCAGGTATGCAGGTTTCCTCACTATGTTTTTCCTTCACCGTTAAAGCGAGTGATAATTAACAATTAATATACACATAACTTAGAAAAGTCAGAGGTGTATGCACTTGGGGCTGGTTTCGAACCTGCGACTTTCGTCTCGACAGTCCATACCACTCCCCGCTGAGCTATCACTGCTAACGAACTGTAATCCAATTTTTTTAAATATTCTACTTGTTATTTATTCATGAATTCTTAGTATGAATTACCACAAAAAATGAACAAACTTTGCAAATTCCGACCCATATTCTCGAAGATATATTTGTATAAAATATTTGTGCCACACATAATTTATGCGGAACAGTAAACGAAAGTGTATAACATCCGGAAATAAGTAAAATATGGGATAGAATGGTAAAATGTTGGTGTGGAATGAATTTATTGCACATGTTATTGCAGGGTGAAGATTTCGGTAATGGAATGACTATCATAAGACCTATTTCTATAAACTAGAAACTTCAGACCGGCATAATTCTGCCGGTCATCGAAGAATGCAAAGTCTCTTGATGGTCGACATTATATTGAAATGAAATAGTTTTATTCATCATGTAGGCAATTAAAATAGCGCTTATGACAAGTCAGTACAAAATAAAGAAACATAGAAATCATATCAGCTAATATATACATAACATACATAGCATCGTCAAAATACACTGGGCAACTATAAAGTTTACAATATTTTTATATTAGTCCAGAATTGTTAAGTATTATTATTATTGTTATTTTTTATCTGTTTTAAAGGTCGATATGGACCATAGGCATTACCGAAACGGCACGTGGTTTAAAACTACCACCAGATCCAAAACGACCCAACCTGAGAAGACCCGGCGAAACGAATATTTGTATACACTGTGCTTAACATTAGGTCCCGTGTACATTCGTGGGTCGCAAATTCCTGTTCCAGATCGTACCCGGTGCATGTTCCTGTGGATCTTTTACAAAGTTCTAGCTTAACGTTTTAGAGAAAAACATGGTCTCACCATAGAGGATAAATAAATAAATACACCAAACAGTCACACACATAGTCCTGACCCCACACTAGGTAAACCTGTATCGTGGGTATCAGGAACTACGAGGGACTTGCGGTTCCACAACACCCAGACCGGAAACAAATTTTTGTGGATCACACAAACATTTGTGTCAGTGCGGGAATTGAACCCACGGCTTTTCGCTTCGCAGCCGGGTACTCGTCCGCTGCCCGCACCGAGGCTGTCTATCGACAGATTTGCTTACTATCGATAGTAGTTTGACAGATCTTCCATATAAAATGTGTCAACATTTTACTGCCAGTAAGAAAATATGTCGATAGATATTGGGAACGGCCATCAGTAGGAAGGCGAATCAAGGGTAACGCTACACCAGACAGAAAGAAAAAACTATAATTTCTGAATTACCATTAATTTCCATTCCCATTTCATGAGCTCAGTGACGTTGTTCATTATCCATCAACCGCCATTCCAAGTCTCAAAAGTCGGACACTATCTGAACCAAATATTCTTTCAAGTTTTAAAGATACTGTCACAGAGCTCCAAAACAATGGTTTCCACAAATTCGTAAGTAATATCCGTGCGAAATCTGTTACAAAAGCCGTACTCACAAAAGCTAGTGAAAGGCCTATTATTCAAATTTATTTACAAAAGTTATTCGCAGATATAAATCACACAAGCGAGTCGAGTTTTAATTTCGCCTTTACATTATGAAATTTGTTTGCATCTACAAAATTTTAATTAATGTTTCTTATTAAATTTCGTACGCGTTTTGGACTATGACAATGGAATCATTAATTTTGAGACTTTATTTTGTTTCGGCTAAATTAGGTTTACGTGACATGTTATTGCGAAAGTAATAATCCTTTATAAATGGGGATTTACCTTCCGCCCTCATTTTTAACCGACGAAATATAATGAAAGAAGTCTTCAATTCGTCACGTGACTTTTTAGGATTCCATAACCAAAAGTAAAAAATAAAAGAAGCTCAATTATTCAGCCTCCTTAGCGAAGGGCGTGGGTTCGATTTCCACACCGAGACAAAAGTTTGTGTGATCCACAAATATTTTTTTCGGGTCTAGGTGTTGTGAGATCGCAAGTCCCTCGTAGTTTCTGATTCGATACAGGTTTCAGCTAGAGTGGGTGTATTTATTTATTTATTATTCGATAGGGTGTAGCTCAAAGTTAGGGTCATTTATATTTGAAAAAAAAAAAAATCTTAAGATTGATTTGATTGACCAAATAATAGGGTAGTTTCCTATATTGAATTTTATAAATTATTTCTTAAGCAACAGAAAATGACACGCAAAAGAAACCCTTTTATTAAAACACAATATAAATTGGTTCAGAAATGTGCCCGCAGTTATGACTTTAAATGTTGGTATGAAGAAAAGTGGGTGCGTAGTAGGGATATCTCACTATCTCGCTTGCACGCGTGCACCATAATGAACATTTTACACAGTGACGTCAATGGTTGCATCGTCTGTCATTTGACAATTACCCCTTCCACAGGATTTGAATGGCTTCTAACTTATTTATTTTTGGTCCGATTTATAAAATTCTTTCTGCAATATATTTTGAGTAAAGTAACTTATTGATTTAAATAATAAAAAAAAACTAGTCAACTACCCTATTCTCCCTAGCCAACCGAAACTTTAACGTAGAGCTTGCCTGATAGTAAGCGTCACAACTGCCCAGAAACAAAAGCAACACTGAGATATGGTCTTTCTTTGTGGGGTAACTCGGTTGATATCCAAAAAGCATTTGTAGTCCAAAAAAAATGTGTAAGAGCCCTTTGTAATGCCAACTTTATGGATAGTTGTAAACCATTGTTTAAAGGATTAAAAATATTGCCCCTTCCTTGTCTGTATATCTATGAGATATCAGTTTTTGTAATGAAACATTCTTACTTATTTCCTACAATGGAGGATATGGGGTGTAAGAGTGCAAGATTGAAAAATAGACTGTACGTACCATTACAAAGGCGCAATATTTTTATACAAAATTGTTATGTATACAAAATTGTATGGGCATAAAAATATGTAATCATTTACCAGTCGAACTAAAAGAATCTGAATTAAATGTATTTAAAAATAAATTAACTAGAATACTACTAATTAAGTTATATTATAATCTAAATGATTTTTTTTATGATAGAGATATTGACATAGAACAACTTTGACATAAACATTTTTAATAGGCGTTAAACAAACCACGAATATTTTGAATTGTAATTAGTTAAATTTATGACATTTTTAATTTATAAGTAATATTAATATTTGCACGTCAAGAATGACAGAGTGTGCGATTCTACTTATCTAAAATTATAACATCTCCATGTAACCACATTCTTGCAAATAAAAGTATCATTCATTCATTCATTCATTCAACACCAATTAGATCTTCGAATTATGAAGTTTTGCATGGGTTGGCACTGGACTGCACTCGTCACCCTGAGACATAAGTTGTTAAGTCTCATAATGCCCAGTAATTTGACTGGCTTCAGTGCATTGCTTTGTAATTCAAAGTTCTGTGTGGCGTTGCTTCTATTTATGGGCAGGCTTTGCGCTTACTACCAGGTGAGCGACCTACTCGTCTCGTCATTCAAGTGTCCAAAAGCCAACCTCATCTGCACGTGGTAAGCTGATACCGGCTAATAATAACGCCTGCATTAAGCCAGGGATAGCCCATGAAGCTGACTAATAATAACGCCTGGCAGAAATAAATAAAAACTAGGTGACCCGCGCAAACACTTCGCACCGATAGTGGTCAGTTACGTAATATAATAAAGTAGGAATAACTTAATACAACAAATTAGTTGATTATGCTGTCAACAGATGGCGCTGTTAATTTTTCTCCTCTTTTTGGCACCACGCACTCACTCACGCCTGTATTCCCCGAAGGGGTAGGCAGAGGTGTAACTAGTACACCCACATTTCGCCGAGTGTATCTCCGTCCCACGATGTGATAGGAGGCGAGCCTATCGCCATACTGGGTACAAAATTCCAGACTCCGGGTTGATACTGAGCATTTCGTAATAGAAAAACTCAATTCCACTTTACCCGGCTCGGGGATCGAACCCGAGACCTCAGAGATAGCTTAATTTTAACGCGTATGTTAGGAAAATCGAATATGGCAATTTAACAAATAATGGAAGATGTATTTATAAATAAATACATACACCCAACAGTCACACACATAGTCCTGACCCCACACTAGGTAAACCTGTATCGTGGGTATCAGGAACTACGAGGGACTTGCGGTCCCACAACACCCAGACCCAAGACAAATATTTGTGTATCAGACAAATATTTGTCTAGGTGCGGGAATCGAACCCACGGCCTCACGCTTCGCAACCGGCTACTCGCCCACTGCGCCACGGAGGCTGTCTAACTAAATTTATAACTTATATTCTACATCTTATATTTGATTTTATTCTAGTATTTTTAAGGATATTGACATTATTCACTGACCGACATTATTATACAGTAGCATAAAATATATTTTAAATTATTTAAAGTTGCGATTAAATTGAGTATACTGTTTTACATCTACTAGTTATAAGTCCAAATCATTATTCAACATGTTAATTATGAATATGGACACTGACTTGAAATTGTAGATATTACGATGTATTTTATATTTTGTACCGTCATTCATTTCCTTAAATTGAGGGTGGTTTGTTTGTCATGTAGTTTCTTGGAGTGGGAAAATTGTGATAAAAAGCGTGGTCTTGTCATTCGGAGGAACGGTCTGATTTAGTTTGTGTTTCAGGGCGAAGCTCTGTTAGTTTGCTCTTTATTATATAATAATAATTGTGGTAAATAGTCAATTGTTATATACAGCACTAAAAAGTAAGATAGTTTTGGATACTAAGTATTATTTGTGACATGTATTGGGTAGTACATTAGTTTTGTATATACATATATTATGTATAGTGATGTATATTATATACTGTTGAGTTTTTCTTCCGCCACTTCTTTTCTCATAGTTATATACTTCCGAAGTGGTGGTAGTTTATTAAAAGATATTAACTTTATGTTCTATGTTTTATTTCCTGTTTTACCTACTTATTTACTTGCTCAGAGAAGTTCAAATGTCGTAGTAAATTACAGATAGTTACAAATGACTTATCCCTGGTGGATTATATAGTAATGCAAGTACTTAATATACTCTAAATCCTGACTATATACTCTATATATACGCGTCACAAGTTGGGATTCCATCCACACCATCTGGATGGCTGGCGTTCCTCAACGGTGCGATTTACGCGAAGTTTTCTTCCCCGTACGGCATCCTTATGGAATCAGCTATCACCTGCGGTATTTCCAGACCGATACGACTTAGGTACCTTCAAGAAAAGAGCCTACTCTTTCCTCAAAGGCCGGCAACGCACCGACAAATCCCCTGGTATTGACTGTGTCCATGGGCGGCGGTGATCACTTACCATCAGGTGAACCGCTTGCTCCGTTGCCACCTGTTTCATAAAAAAAAAAAATATAACTCAACATATTTTTCTAGCACGTACGCATTACAACTGCGCCGCCGAGGCAACCTATAATATTGAAACATTTATAAAACTTATGCTTTAAAATGAAATTTGTTTTTTTTTATGGCATAGGCCGGCAAACTAGCAAGTGGGTCACCTGATGGTAAGTGATCTCCACTGCCCATGTACGCCCACAATACCAAAAAAATCATGGGTGCGTTGCCGACCTTAAAGGAAAGGGATAATTAAGGAATTGGGAAAGCAAAGGGACTTGGGCCTCCGGATATCTCTCACCGTACGAAACGCAGCAGCAAGCTACTACTTGACGCCGGTTTTCTGTGAGACAGTGGTAATGACCCGGACGAGCCGGCCCATACATGCTGTAGACAAAAGTGTCTACAGCGTGGCTCTACCACTCTCGAAATATTAAATTTGGCGAAGAATTATGGAATATAAGGTGTACTGACAAAAAACATTTGAGAAATAATATATAGAGATAGATGGGAGTTAATGAAGCATTACCCAAACGTTCAGAATGTTAGCCATATAAGTAAAGTTCATGATATAAAGGATCGCGGAAGGCCTTACGTCTGAAGTTATTCAATAAATCGAATCAGTTAATTGAGGTGTTAAATTAATGGATGTTGGGGCCCCAGACGCTTTCGTTAATCCCTTTTTCGTTTTTGTAACATACGAGCATAGCCAATGTGGCATACAGGACTAGATTTTTTAAATGAAAACTTCTTTAGGCGCGGTGGGCATTTAAGAGATGGGAAAACACCATTGAACTCGCGACACTGTTACCGACACCTCTGTATATAAGTATATACATATATTGGCCCCGTTTACACGAGAGTTGAGTTTGGGTTGAAATATATTGATAATATATTGGTTGACAGCTCCGTGGCGCAGCGGGCGAGTAGTCGGTTGCGAAGCGAGAGGCCGTGGGTTCGATTCCCACACCGAGACAAATGTTTGTGTGAACCACAAATATTGGTCTCGGGTCTGGGTGTTGTGGGACCGCAAGTCCCTCGTAGTTCCTGATACCCACGACACAGGTTTACCTAGTGTGGGGTCAGGACTATGTGTGTGACTGTTGGGTGTATTATTATTATTATTATTATTATATAACTATACGTACGTATATACAACATAGATATATATATTCATGTCGGAACATTTCGAATCGAAAAAACCATTTTTTTCCCTGACGGATCAAAAAACATATATATTATCTACACTAATATTATAAAGAGGAAAGATTTGTATTTTTGTATGTAACGAAGAAACTTAAAAACTACTGGACCGATTTCAAAAATTCTTTTGCTTTAGAAAGCTACATTATCACTGAGTAACATAGGCTACTTTTTATCCCGGAAAAGGTCGTTCACGCGGGTGGAGCCGCGAGCAAAGGCTAGTATAATATATAATTGTTCAAGTTTTCACTTCTGTCGGCACTATCGGAGTGCCTTTTTTTTAAAATTACATACGCAGCAAATGAGCAGGTGGATCACATAAGTGATCTCCACTGCTCATATACGGCCACAATACCAGATGAATCATGGGCGCGTTGCCAACCTTAAAAGAAAGGGATTGGGAAGGGGAGGGTAATTTGGGCATCCGAATATCTCGCTCACCGTACGAATGTAGTAAACGTCTCTACGTTACGTCGGGTTTCTGTGGGACTTTTAAAAATCTAATTTTGTTGATTATTTTTGGCATCCATAACCTATAAGGAAAACTTTACCATATGCCGTAAAATATCGACGTTCCATATTTTCACCGTCCGTATGTCCCGCGGGCTCGCGTCCCGGACTTTTCGGATAATGACCAGTTTTCGCTTTCGATTCCGAACAAATAATCGAACTCCTATTAAATAAACCTATTAAAAGTTTCTCTGGTGGCGAACCTACACTGAAAATGGTTTTATTTTTGTCTAAGGGAGTGTATAGAGTTTGAGGTAACCGCGGGGTTACCCGTGTGAAATTAATAACCATGTTCTACTAGCTTTTGCTCATGGCTCCGCCCGCGTGGACGGCCTTTTCCGGGATAAAAGTAGCCTATAGCCTAATCCAGGTTATGCTCTACCTGTGTGCCAAATGTCATCCAAAACCATTCAGCAGTTCCGGCGTAATGGACTAGCAAATTCACAAACAGCTAAACTTTCACATTTATAATAACTTATAGTAACAGGAAGTAGGATTATGATGGTAATGTTTTTTTTATATAATAGTCCGACAAACAAGCAACTGGGTCACCTGAAGGTAAGTGATCTCCACCACCCATTTACACCCACAATACCAAAAGGATCATGGGCGTGTTGCCGACCTTATAGGATAATTTATGAGTGGTAGAGCCACGCTGTAGACAGTTGTCTACAGCATGTATGGGCTGGCTCGTCCGGGTCATTACCACTGTCTCACAGAAAATTAATTATGAAGTACTGCATGCTATTGGCCTGTGCTCGTCACGTAAGATGTTAAGTATCATAAAGCACAGTAATTTTACTGGCTTCAGTGTCCTTCAAACTGGAACACAACAGTGTTTATACACGTCTGCTTGGCATAAACAGGCAATTCTACCCATATACTAGAGACCTACCACCTATTAAGTATAGTATACTTTCGTCCGAGTCCGTCTGAGTAAGTACCAGCTTTGTCTATTTCAGTCGCCAAATAGCAGTGTGTTAACACTGTTGTGTTGCATTTTGAAAGGCTTTGAAACTAGACTGCCTCGGTGGCGCAGTTGTAATGCGTACGCGTTACGATTGAGGCTAACGCTGAGGTCTCGGGTTCGATCCCCGGGTCGGGTAAAGTGGTATTATTTTATTTTTATTTTAATAAAGGCACAATACAGAATACAACCACAAACGAATTAATCAAATACATCAGTTAATAGGCTTACAGCTAGATTGCATTCAAAAATATGTACCCTAATCATGGTTATTGTACATACACGTGTGAGATCTAAGTTATTTAAATACAATTAATTATAAGTAACTAAATTAAACTACTTACTGTTCAAGGAACAGGATCTTAGGTACATAGAACTACCGAATACTTTGAAGATCGAAATAGAGCTACAAGGACATATACTATGAACTATAATTACGTAGAAGTGGAATAAATAAAATTGAAATCTAAAACAATATTTAAAACAGTATTTGCCTTATGCATGTTAAGAACTTCGCAGAGCTGCCATTCATGATATCAATAGATTCATGCCTTTTTGATCGTTGTACAAGCGACACATTCGGGTAATTGTAATAAGAGGTATTGTTAACGCAAACTTGAAGCATAAAGATGTTGGGATTACGCATTCTGAATTTAGTGTTGAACATAATTAGTGAGAGTGATTCAGGAGAGTTGATTTGTGAGTGTATGATTTTATGTAGGTAAACCAGATCTGCATATCTACGTCGATTATCTAGCCTTTGGACCTTAAACTTGGACAATCTGTCATCATATGTCGAAAAGCTGCGGCCGTATCCACTACGATAACAAATAACTTTGAGGCATTTGTTTTGCACGTTTCGATTCGATTAACGTGAACAGAATAGAAAGGATTCCAAATTAAAGATCCGTATTCTAAAACTGATCTGACTAAACTATAGTATAGTAAAAGCAAACTCTTAGTCTTCTTGAAGGGTTTGGTGGTTCTGAAGACAAAACCAAGTAGTCTGTTAGCCTTAGTAATTATGTAATCTTAATGCTCACGGAAAGACAACTGATCGTCAAATATAATACCGAGATCCTTCACCGATTTTTTACGCTGGAGAGTGTGATTCTCTATACCGTATGAAAAGTTAATTTTATTAAGCTTCCTGGTGAAGGAAATACTATAATAGCATTTATCTAAATTCAGTGACATATTATTGAGTCGACACCATTGAGATATTGTATCAAGATCGCTTTGAAGACGCGAGGCATCTGTAGCGCAGTCAACTGTGGTAAATACTTTTAGGTCATCAGCATATAATAGACATGGGCAAGACAACTGGTTTATGAGGTCATTTATAAAAATAATGAAGAATAAAGGGCCCAGGTGCGAACCCTGAGGGACTCCGGACGTTACAACAATCTCAGAAGATAAGAAACCCTTGATTGCCACCAGTTGACTTCTGTGCGATAGATATGAAGTAGTCCATCGTAAAAGGTCGCCGCAGATACCCAGAGTGCTTAGTTTTCTGCAAAGAAGCGCATGGTTTACTTTATCAAACGCCTTACGAAAATCGGTATAGATCGAGTCCACTTGTTTACGTTTTGCAAAAGCAGAACATAAATAATTTTTATATAGTAAAAGGTTGCTCACGGTCGATCTACAGTTAACGAAACCATGCTGCTTGGAGGATATTAAAGGAGAGACGTGATTATAAAACGTGTCGTATACTAAGGATTCGAAGAGCTTGGCAATGGAAGAAAGGATGCTTATAGGGCGATAATTTGAACAAAGGGATTTATCACCCGACTTATATATAGGTATTATGTAAGCCCTTTTCCATTCCGTTGGAAAAATACCAGCTGTGAGAGACTTATTAAATATTATGTAAAGGGGTGTACATAGTTCTTCAGCACAAGACTTCAGAAAAATTGGAGGAATTCCATCTGGACCAGCTCCTTTTTTTATATTAATTTGTTTTAATTTACGAAGTATATATTCTTTACTTATGTGGATCTGTGAGATCGAGCGATTACAGCTAGCATGTTCGTGTTTAGCAACCGCGTTAGGAACTGAATTTTCGAAGGTTGAAATGTGATCAAAAAGCCTTGCTCTGTCGACATATACTGTATCAGGAGGCACATAGCAGACGCATATGTGAATTTTAGGATTACCGTAGGTTTTGGGAAGTATGCTAATCCAAACATCTTCAAGATCACTTTCCCAACACGGTTGGCGAATAGTATTAAATGATTTTTTAATGGCAATCAGTACCCCTCCACCGTCAGATTTAACGCAGCTTGTACTGGAACGGTCCCGGCGAAAAACATTAAACCTTTCGTCAAAGAGCTCGCTATCTGAAATGCTGGCAACTAAGTTAGTTTCAGTCAAACATATGACATCGAAATCAGTACTAACAACATTCATATAAAAATCATTGATCTTAGATCTAAGTCGGTTAACATTTTGATAATATAACAGCATGCTGAGATGAAAAGCACCACATTTAGGCCTCAATAAGTTAAAGTGTAATTGATAAAATACATTTTACAGCTTCTCTAGTGATTCCATATTCCTGATGTTGATGGCACTGCTGTTGTCATCCTTGCGCACGTATAATCGACCAAATTTTATCCAGACGTATTTAATATTCTTTTCCTTGCAAGTTTTTCGAGTAGCAGCATGTAACAATTTCATTTCAGGTGTAAGATGTTCACACACATATATTCTCCCTCCGGTTAGACCAAGCACTGAGAACATCCTTGGCATAGGTTTTGTTAAAACGATGGACGGCAGAAAGTATGGTGTCACGCATAATGGTGGATGATAAAGTTACAAGTATATTCCGAGGACGATCGGAATTTTTATTTAGCTTAGCAACTCGACGACAAGCCCGGATGTCATTCATTCAATGGAACATGAATTATCGCACACAACTTTTTTAACAGTTCACAGACATTCTCATTCCGGTTCTCAGGAATCAGTTGAATTTCAAGGTTCATACTTCGTGAGTTATTTTCTATAAAGGATATACGTTTGGTAAGACCGACTATCTCATGGCGCAACTTATTATTTTCAGACTCAAGGTCCTTTATGATTTTCGCTTTAGCATTCAGTTCATCTCTAAGATCTGTTTGTTCAGCCGCTTTAAAATTCGTAGAGGCAGTGAATTCCTCCTTTAAATTATCAGCCAAACAGCCCTTTTCGCAACGTACTAAGGATTGCACTCCCTGTTTTAAAATTTGTTTAAAACTGTTTGTGAATTCGGCTAAAGACGACTTGAGCTTTTGATCAAGGAGTTCGCTAAATTTGTCCATTGTGACAACGGTAAGTGATGTTTTGATGGAGGTGTTCAAATTCGAACATTGATTTGGTTGTTCCAAAAGTTCGTAAGATATGTCCATTGAATCTGCGGACAAAGGTAACTGGCTCCTTTGCACTGGAGTATTGAGGTTCGATTGTTTGCGGCGGGTTATGTTGGCACAAGAAGGACATTTCCAGCACTCAATAAAATCAGGTTGTAAATTCAGGAATTGTTCCTTTCTTATATTCAGGCATTCACTGTGATAAGAGCCTTTGCAAGAAGTACATTTGATGAATTCAATACTTTTGATGAGCGAGTAGCAAGCTTTGCATTTCATTCTAATAACAATATCGAAAAGAAATGCACAAACGATGCGCTAATTTCGACATGTTGCCACAATCAATCTTGGCGCGACGGTTCGGCTTGAGGTCGCAGAGTGCCAGACGCTGTGCCGACGACAACACCGGCGGTTCAAATCCAAGACGAAATATTTTTCAATTTTAGTTAAAATTTGTGCGGAGCTCATGTAACGGCGGTGTTGGATATTTATATGAAGCGGAGAACGGGTTAAAAAGAGGGGTTCTCACCAGCGCAGATCCTAAAGATGGCTGCCGTCGTCAGTGACAAAACTCTCAGGCGAGAGCAGGAGAATCCGATATCAGCTCACAGTTGAAAATATGAATTATAAACCACTAATTTAATTTAGTAGGGCAGTAAGATAGAGCAAAACACACGTCCGTACTCATCGAACAACGTATTCTGGTATTGGGTTTTTCTATTACGAAATGCTCAGTATCAGCCCGGAGTCTGGAATTTGTGCCCGGTATGCCGATAGGCGCGCATCCATCCACATCGTGGGACGGAGATACGCTCGGCGAAATGTGGGTGTACTGGTTACACCTCTGCCTACCTCTTCGGGGATTACAGGTGTGAGTGCGTATGTACGTATGTATGTATTGAAGCTAGAAAAAATACTGGGTATTATAAAACTTCACATGTCACATATTGTCATGCAAGACTTCATAATTCGAAATTCAGATTGGTGTCACTTCTATTTATGGGCAACCGTGTCGCTTACCATCAGGCGAACGACCAGCCCGTCACGTCATTATTTCTTCCTACCTAGCGATTTCCCGGCTAGTGCCAGGGTCCGGCTTCCTACTAAGACGCCTCCACTTTGCCTGAAATTGGGCGTTCTATTGAGCGTTCTATTTCTTCGTCTAATACGTCAAGCTAGCGTTCTTTTGGCCGTCCGTTGAATCGAACTCCTTATACAATCTGGCACAGGAATTTGCGACCGACATACTCCTTCATTTCTCAAACTTTATTACAATAATAAAAAAAAAAAAAACTACCATTTTGGTTACAACTCTGAATCCATTTCGTACAACAATCCAACGTAATATTTATTAAGAAGACGGGGTTCTCTTTACTTAAGAGGTATTGTAAACACCGAGCATTGTTTTAGGACGACCTTTTGTTTTATGATAACACACCTCCGCCCACGGCGCTTAATAATTTGACAAATATGTGACTGAGCAATTATTCAAGGTAGCTAATTGCTAAGTAATATTTTTGAAGATATTTTAGGAATAAAAACCGATCAAGTGCGTGTCTCACCACGCACAGTGAAGAGTTCCGTAGTGTAGGAAATATCCAATGTTCCAATAATTATGCAGCCTAGCTTATTGAAAGTAACTTCTAACGAGGAGCCGGTCAATTCATGCTGTAGACAAAACTGTCTACAACATGGCTCTACCACTCAAAAAATACTTATTCCAATAAATCTGAGAGTTAGTCATGTTTTTAAGTATGCTGCAATTTTTTATCTGATAGTGGACTAATAGCTATAAATCCAAGTTTTCGGGGTGCAACTCCCCCCATTTGGTCGCTATCTTTAGTTAAAGTTTTCTTAGTTTATTTTGAAAACTACACGTGTAACAAAAGTTTCGTCTGAAAACTTTTGTAGATAGAATATTTATTACAGTACTTAAATAACATAGAAAATTGCTAAACGCCTCACATATACGCATTCACGCGTGTAATCCCCGAAGGGGTAGGCAGACGTGTAACCAGTACACCCACATTTCTCCGAGAATATTTTCGTCCCATGATGTGATAAGGGGCGAGCCTATCGCCATACGAGGCACAATTCCAGACTCCGGGCTGATTCGGACCCTCACTTTTACCCGACCTTGGGATCAAACCCGAGACCTCAGCACCGCGTACGCATTACAACAGCGCCACCGAGGCAATCCGCTTTATTTTCGGTTGATACATACATACATACATACATACACCCAACAGTCACCCACATAGTTGTGACCCCACACTAGGTTTACCTATATCGTGGGTATCAGGAACTACGAGAGACATGCGGTTCCACAACACCCAGACACCAAACAAATATTTGTGGATTAGACAAACATTTGTCTCGGTGTGGGAATCGAACCCGCTGCGCCACGTAGGCTAATAGTGAATACGTTCCGATATCTTAACTACTTTCCACAGATTACCTTTCAAATGACGGTAATGGTCGTTCCCGCTGTATCTCGGCCAAAATCTACGTGAATTTACCTTTGACTCCCGGAATAGTGCGGTTACTCTACCATCATTGTAATCCTATATCCCCTGATCGGGGCAGACACAATGGTTCTCCATCGCGTTCTGACGCTGGTTGCATGCTTCACTTCACTCCAGGTTAGACCAATTCCCTGCGCCTCCGATACAACTGAACGCCGCCAGGTGTTTTTCGGTCGTCCACGCTTACGCCTTCCCTGTGGGTTACAATTCAGAACTTGTCTGGGAATGTGGTCACGGTGTCTGCGCAAGGTGTGTCCGATCCAGTTCCACTTGCGGCGTCGTATCTGAAGATCTATAGGGATCTCTCGGCCCAGTCTCCACAGCTCAGCATTTGTAACTGTGTCCGGCCAAAAAATCCTCAAGATCTGACGCAGGCTGCGGTTTATGAAGACTATGCTATACGGTTTACTCTATACTAGTAAATAAATTAAATCGCCTCATTGGTCTTCTGGCAGATTACTTAAACTGAGAAACCGTGGAGTCCTCGGTTTAATTCCCAAGTCGGGCAATCACAAATGGTGTTTAATATTACGATTCGAAAAATTTGTGCCTGGTTCGGCAATAGGCTTGCCCATCAAGCGTGAGACGGAAATAAACTTGACGATCTGTCAGTATACTAGTAGCAACTCTGCCTACTCCGTCGGGGTTATAAGCGTTCAGTGCCATGCAGTGTTCTGTAATCCCGAGTTCTGTGTGACGTTACTTGTGTTTATGGGCAGGCGTGACGTTTACCATCAGGCGAGCGACCTGCTCGTCCCATCATTCAAGAAAATAAAAAAAATACCGTCTACAATCAGAATACCCAACATATTTATAGTGGGTATACAACATACAAGCATCTTCGACAGTTTGCTTAGCTTGCATGTTTCGGTCGCTAGTGGCACTTCGCCAAAACCTCCGACCGCGTTTTTGCTACCCATGAATTCATTTCGATTATTATCTTGAACTCTGAATTGTTTACTCCTCATTTTGTTTTAGCGTTATTTTGAAGTTATTCTATTAGCGCAATAGCCTAGGACTGGGACGGGTTTATGAAGGTCGGAGGTTCGAACTTAGACTTCAGGGCATATTTATCTTAGACTTATCGAAGATACGTATTCATTCTTGCTTGAAGGATATTGTGTATTATATACCACTGCTAGGCACGGGCCTCCTTTACTGAATGAGAGGGGTTAGGTCTTAGTCCACCACGTTGAACTAATGCGGATTGGAAGACTTCACATACCTTCGAAAATCTTATGGAGAACTTCTCAGGTATGCAGGTTTCCTCGCGATGTTTCCTTCACCGATAAAGCAAGTGATAATTAACAATGAATACACACGTAACTTAGAAAAGTCAGAGGTGCATGCTCTTGGGGTTGGTTTTGAACGTACGACTTTCGTCTCGACAGGCCATACCAGTCTCCGCTTACCTATCACTGCTATCAGTACTACTATAATTAAACAGAATTTTAAACCAACTTCAAATGTAACATTATAAAGTTAAAAATCACAATTTCTAGAGGCCTCTTTGGAGTCAGTGGCACTGCCAGTCAGTTGAAATTGCACTGATGTGACGTCAAAAATAGCTCTACAAATTGTTATTTTTGACTTATTCAGTCTGTTTTTAAACTTATATTATTTTTCAATTTTAATGTTAGGAATAGATATGGCATGTAAATCCCATGGAATTTACATTCCATCATCCAATAACACAATCGCGACAAGTGAGCTGTTGTCCTTTGAGGAGTTTCGTTATTTTACTCCGTCTGAACTAAATTTATATGAAAGTATCTAAATTAAGTATCTAATTAGGTCATCGATATTGCTCGCAAAATTAGCACGCTGAAGTGGAAGTGGGCCGGTCATGTCTGCAGACGGACAGATGGTCGGTGGAGCAGACATGTGCTGGAGTGGAGACCACGGTTAGGCAAACGTAGTGTAGGACGCCCTGCTGCACGGTGGACCGACGACTTGAAAAAGATGGTGGGTAGCGGGTGGATGCGGGCTGCTCAAGACCGGGATGGTTGGCGCTCACTTGGGGAGGCTTACGTCCAACAGTGGACGACAACAGGCTGAGATAATAATCTAAATTAAGCCCTATCGACTATACTCGTATCCATAAAAAAGTAAATAAATACGAATTGACAATTGACACGTCGAATTAGGAACCTCTTTCTTTATTGACGTGGGTTAATGATCTGGCATTGTGAGATTTAACATTTTAAGTGTACGGATGATAAGTACAGTGCATTACCTACTTATAATAATTCACGGTTGCAAATGGTGTTGTTATTTTTTTATGGACAAACGTGACGCTTACCTTCAAACGAGTGAGTTGCTAGTCTCGTCATTCAGACGAATACAAATCTAACAACTTAGTATAACTCAACTTAACAGAGCTGCATTTTACATCTAGATTTATTCAATTGTGCATCCGTGGCGGTAATGGAGGGTTATTGTAATATAAATTGACAGCGTCTGCCGGTTAAGTGCAATGTTCTGGACACAAGGGATCGTTGTCTTTTTGTTTGTACAGACAAATGAACATTCAACACGCCAAGTTTATGTAGAATGACGCTGTAAACAATATTGGCATGAATGGGCTGGCTCGTCCGGGTCGTTGCCACTATCTCACAAAAACCAACGTGAAGTAGCAGCCTACTGTTGCTTTTCGTACAGTGAATGAGACATCCAGAGGCCCAAATTCCCCTCCCCTTCCCAATCCCTTACTGATCCCTTTCTTTTAAGATCGGCATGATTATTTTAGTATTGTGGGCGTACATGGGCGTTGGAGATTACTTACCATCAGGTGACCCACTTGCTCGTTTGCCGGCCTATACTATATAAAAAAAAAACATCGGTAATGCATTTACGATTTTTCTGGTATTAAGGGTGTTCGAAATTAGTTACCATCAAGTGACTCACTTGATTGTTTGCCGGCTGCGGAAAAAAACGGTACATTGTAAGTACTTCACTGATATAACTTAGATATTGTTTGTATATTTTGTTGGTAGGAGGATACAGGTATCCTTGTATCAGGATACATTTTGTATCCGAATGGATACATGCGCACTGAAACCTGAAACTCCCGAAGGGGTAGGCAGATGTGCTTGTAACCAGTACACCCACATTTCGCCGAGCTTATTTCCGTCCCCTGATATGATGGGGGGCGAGCCTATCGCCATACCGGGCGCAATTCCAGACGGAGAAATAGAAAAAAAACTTTCACTTTTACCCGACCAGGGGATCGAATTCGAGACCTCAGCACAACAATCGTACCGCGTACGCATTACAACTGTGCCACCGAGGCAGTCAATCTTTAATAGATTAGATAAATATTTAATTTACGTTCTAACTAGCCTCTTGATCGGATTAGAATTAACTCAAAAGTTAGCATCTTTAGTTTGGAATAAAACATCTATTCATTTACTTTTCAGGTGACTCAGGTTGCTCATTTGTCCATTCCATAAAAAGTAATTAAAAAAACTAACTAATGGATCATTTAGAACTTTGAATTAGAAAGCATGGCACTGCACGTATTATCCAAGATATGAGATGTTAAGATTCATAAACCTAGTAACTTTACAAGGTCCTCAAACCAGAACACAACAGTGCTTAAACACCGCTTAGGCGAAAATACATACTAGTTGTGAGTATTCAGAAGGATACTCGCATACGTGAGACTTAGTACAATAGGGTAGTTGACTAGATTTTTTTTATTATTTACATCAATAAGTTACGTTACTCAAAATATATTGCAGAAAGAATTTTATAAATCGGACCAAAAAATAAATAAGTAGAAGCCATTCAAATCCTGTAGAGGGGGTAATTGTCAAATGACAGACGATGCAACCTTTGACGTCACCGTGTAAAATGTTCATTATGGTGCACGAGTGCAAGCGAGATAGTGAGATATCCCTACTACATCCCCACTTCTCCTCATACCAACATTTAAAGTCATAACTGCGGGCACATTTCTGAACCAATTTTGATTGTGTTTTAATAAAAGGGCTTCTTTTGTGTATCATTTTCTGTTACTTATAAAATAATGTATAAAATTCAATATAGGAAACTACCCTATTGTAGCAAACAGTACTAAAGATCTAAAAATACCTTCACCGGGGCATCGTCTATAGTTCCATTGTACGGAACTAAATCATTTATAACTACTGATGGATGAGTGTTGGTCGGCACTCGTTCAAGCGCCTTTAATGTGACGATTGAATGAATTGTCCCCTGCGCTATCAATTTACTATTCTCTAGTCTTTTGTAAGGAAACGATAGTAAATTCACATCTATTTTATAAATAAATCTAGTACTGTAGTTTAATACTGTAGTTTTTACTGAGTGGTAGAGCCACGCTGTAGACAATTTTATCTACAGCATGAATGGGTTGGCGCGTCCGGGTCGTTACCACTGCCTCACATAAAACCGGCGTAAAGTAGCAGGTTGCTGCTGCGTTTCGTATGGTGAGTGAGATATCCGGAGGCCCAATTACCCCTCCCCTTCCCAATCCCTTACTTATCCCTTTTCTTTATGGTCAGCAACGCGCCCATGATTATTTTAGGATTGTGGGCGTACTTGGGCGGTGGAGATCACTTACCATCAGGTGACCCACTTGCTCGTTTGCCGGCCTATACTATAAAAATAATAATAATCAATGATTGATACCACCGACTCAAAATAGTTTACTTTTATTTTTTCATTTTAATATTTTGTTAAAATATTTTAATTTAAATGTTTTTTGCGAAATAATTATCAAAATCAGTCCATAAAGGTGTTTAGTATTTCATCCCCGATTTTACGACACTTGTGGTGGAATTATAATAATAATACTAGCCCTGTATGATATACGTCCCACTGCTGGGCACGGGCCTCCTCTACTGAATAAAATAAATAATTAAATACACCCAACAGTCACTAGGTAAACCTGTGTCGTGGGTATCGGGAACTACGAGGGACTTGCGGTCCCACAACGCCCAGACCCAAGACCAATATTTGTGGTTCACACAAACATTTGTTTCAGTGTGGGAATCGAACCCACGGCCTCTCGCTTCGCAGCCGGCTATTCGCCCGCTGCGCCACGGAGGCTGTGGAATGAAAGGGGTTTAGGCCTTAGTCCATCACGCTGGCCTAATGCGGGTTGGCAGACTTCACATACCTTTCGAAATTCTTATGAAGAACTTCTCAGGTATGCAGGTTTCCTCACGATATTTCCTTCACCGTTAAAGCAAGTGATAATTTAACAATTAATACACACATAACTTAGAAAAGTCAGAGGTGTATGCACTTGGGGCTCGTTTTGACTTGCGTCTCGACAGTCCATACCACTCCTCGCTCAGTTATCACGGAGGTGGTAGAGGCTGAGAAGGAATTATTTCTTCAAATTTAAATGGAACCACCACCGTTGTAAACCGAAAAGAATCACCCAAATCGGTCTACATTTGGTGTATTTAAGCATGACCATACATATATAGATCAATTGAGGATCTTTGTTTTTTTTTATTTTTTGATCGGTTAATAAAGCGCCTAATTCGTGAGTGGCAACCTGGTTAGGCTAAAACTGTGAAGTCCTGACGCACTTTTATAAAAGCTTGTTTGTGAAAGAAATTTATTTTATACTAGCTTTTGCTCGCGTTTTCACCCGGTTTTGATTTGATTGTGGGCTCCTTTTCTCAACACTTAGCCCGTTGAATGTCGGGACATTGTACGTGTTTTCACCCGGTTATCCCGGCCTTTTCCGGAATAAATAGTAACCTATGTCCTAGTCCAAGTCATGGTCTACCTGTGTGCAAAATTTCATCCAAAACCGTTCAGCTGTTACGGCGGGATTTACTAACAAACATCCAAACTTTCACAATAGTAGTAGGATTTACATAATGCAATATTCAACGTTGTATATCAATATTATTTCGTTGGGCATTATGAGACTTAACACCTTATGTCTCGGGGTGACGAGCGCAGTCCAGTGTCGTGCAGTGCTTTGTTATTTAAAGTTCTGTGTGGTGTTGCTTCTGTTTATGAGCAGGCGTGGCGCTTACTATCAGGCGAGCGACCTGCTCGTCTCGTCATTCAAGCTAATAAATAAATAAATAAACAAATTTACCCGAAGGACAACTTATAACAGCGTCTATAGCTAATAGTTTGTTACATAATATTCCATAAAAATGTAATCTCTTCAAAACGCTTAATACAAGTATATCCTGTAATAACTACTCGCTGTAACTGCGTAAAGGTCCGGTCTGATTGACATCAAACATAAAATAAAAAAAATAATATCTATACAGCATTTTTTGTAATATTTAGGACTATGTATGTAAAGGGACCATAGAAACATATTACATAGCCTTCCATGTGTCCTATTTTTTAAGGGTTTTAACATTTGTATTAGGTATCTGTTAGAAAATTTCAAAGAATATGTGCTATTATCGCAGTTTTCTGAACAAATAATAAAAAAAACAAAAACAAACAATTTAAAAATGTGAGTACGGCATTCTAGGTTTGCTATTTTGATGCGCACTTTTTAGTTTTATTATGTCGTTTTTTTATATCAGAGCGGATGGCTCCATGATGTTAGGTTGTATTTACTTTTACGAAAAATCGCTGTTACTCTAAACATACCTTAAAACCGAGCCGCTCTGCCAACCACCCTACTCAGCGGCGCACGACCAGCTCATAAAGTGGAATTGACGACGTATATTACTTTATGTCGTAAAACCGGCGATTTCTAATGCACCTGATATTATTTTAAGCCACGTGGCATTGTTCGGGACATTAAATTATTATAATGGGAGAGGCTCGCTGCAAGAAATCGACCCTCAATTGATTCTTGGGGAGAACTGGTTTTCTTGGGTTAATAAATTATTATAAAGACATTTGTGTCCGGAAAAAACTCAGACACGTCCGCTTTATGTGAAATTGTATGGAGCTTGTCGCTTGTGTCTCGGTCGTGCACCTTAAAACGAACCTTTAAAGGCCTGTTTTGAGATACGCGACCGAGATAGTGAAACAGCGACATGTGACGCCAGCAGTCAGGCGATACTGATTTCTCCGCTTTGTTCAGACAATTTCATAATAGGGTAGTTTCCTATATTGAATTTTATACATTATTTTATAAGCAACAGAAAATGATACGCAAAAGAAACGATTTTATTAAAACACAATCAAAATTGGTTCAGAAATGTGCCCGCAGTTATGATTTTAAATGTTGGTATGAGGAAAAGTGGGTGCGTAGTAGGGATATCTCACAATCTCGCTTGCACGCGTGCACTATAATGAACATTTTACACAGTGACGTCAAAGGTTGCATCGTCTGTCATTTGACAATTACCCCTTCTACAGGATTTCAATGGCTTCTATCTTATTTATTTTTGGTCCGATTTATAAAATTCTTTCTGCAATAGATTTTGAGTAACATAACTTATTGATTTAAATAATTAAAAAAATCTAGTCAACTACCCTATTGTATGGCAACGGTCGCCCGTCGCAGCGTCTTGTCTCAGTCGTTGTGTCTCACAGTTATCTGTCTCGGTCGCGTACTTCAAAACTGTACACACATACACTTACAACACTTCGTAGTATAATTTCTCAGAATAAGGAAATCGTCAAAAAGAAGAAAACCAATATAACTCAGACTATACATCTTTCCCAATATTTACTACACATTTTATTCGAACTTCATTTTTACAACCAATTCAAAAGATCGTTAAGTTTTTATTATTCCATCAAAAAATTCTCCTTAAACGTATTAAAGATAAGCGATGCTACGATTGAAAAATAATTAGAATATTAATACGTCGGATGTTATTTTAAACGCGTCCTAGCTAAGCTGTGTACACAAAACCAACTCCAATATTTACAAAATAGTGACCACTTTAAAATGATCCTTATCCCTTTAAAATAGAGTTTAAAGGTTGGTGAAAATTGGAAAATTTATGGCAGTAAAGCAAATGGTGGTAAAGCAGAGTGTAGCCAAACTTTGATGGGTTTATCCGTAGTACAAAAGTTATTACAAAACGGGGAATGTTCTTAATCTGTGTTAGCAACTACTATTTTCAAACGGCTTTATTTGAATATTCATTGAATAGTGGGCTCTTAAATTGCATTATTAACGAGAGTTTGTGTTATTTCATTTATTATAGCAGAAACGTGGATTACGCGAAATATGTCACGTGTTTGGTCACCTGATGTTAATAATCTCTAACGCTTATTGATCTTTGCCCATCTTTGAGAAAAAAAAAGACGGTATAAGAAGGTAGTTGGGGCTTTGATAATCTACAAAGCTGTTCTAATTCACATTAATTTCCTTACACGTTGAAAACAATTTTGAAAACAGTTCGGTTGTACCTACTGCATGACTGGTTTTACTGCAAAAATAAAATATCGTTTAACAAAACTTAGAAACCGACTTCAGAATAAAAACACTGAAAAGTCAAAAATAACAAATTCTATCTATTCTTTTCTCTTCAGAGTCGGTCCCTGTGTCGCTACCGGTCAAATAAAATTGCACAAAACAAAAATACAGTCGAATTAAGAACAGTCCTCCTTTTTTGAAGTCGTTTAAAAATATGACATATTCAAATACAAAAGTCACAAACTATGAGATAATACAGAATGTTTCAAAAAAGTGGTATCAATAAAAACAGCACAGAACAAGTAACTAGTAACTTGTACAAATTTAAATCACATAAATGTCGTAGTTTCTGAATATTTGAAATGTATTTTTTTTATAGAGAAAATTGTTTTATGGTCAAAGGACTAGCTATTTCACGTTAACGCACTACCTATTCAGTAACTAAGAAAGTTTAATATATGCACAGTTGAATGACACTTTATTAGATGGTTTACAGGTAGGTGGCAATACGATTTGGAGATCCCAGAAACTTAAATATTGATGAAAGAAAAGTTCAATTTTAGTTTTTCTACTTTACCATTGAGTTTTATATCGTTCTCCTGTATCTCGATCTATTATTGATACCACCTTACTACAACACCCAGTATACAACGTGTTATAGAAAGGTGCGGGCAAATTTAAGCAATGTATGGTGTAGGGTATTAGTATTTTATCGCCCATAGTACCAAATCCGATTGCATTGCTTGGAGAATAATTGTAGAATTTTCTTTTTTATCAAATGACTAACATGTCGATATCGAATGATAAACAATTATATTAAAGACCTCCTTTTATTTAATTATTTTATAATTAAAAAAACATTAAACAATTGTCAAATGTCAATTTTTATTTGACGCAGTCAGTTCGACAATTTCTGATTTTATAAAGTATGATTATGAGTTCAAAAAATATGTTGTATTTGACTAAAAACAAGTGTTATGTATTGGTATTTTGTGTTGGTGTAATTGATATTAGCTTAAAAGACGCTCGTCGACTGTATTAAGCCAAATTCATAGATGGATGACCCGACAATGAAATGTTAAATACTTCAGAGGATGGTACCTATGTCGTCTTCAGCAAACAGTCTCTTTCAGGTATTTTGTGTTTAAATTACAAGTTACGTACGTATGTCCGTAGAATTACGTAAATCTTATTCAAGTTTATTAAAAAGTGAGTGTCATTCATTATAATTAATAGTGATGTCATCAATCTTATCGATCTTAATAAACGAGTGAATAAAATTAACGTGAAATTTTAGGATGTCTTGGTTTGAAATGATCCGGTACATACTATACAGGTACTTACTATAAGGAGTGTGTAATGACCCTAAAATATGACCACACCTTTCTGTAACACGTTGTATATGTCTACTAGCAATTTTTCATAGCTGTCTTATGACGTTAATTGGTGGTTAAATCTTACTAGAACTTTGTGAAATAGGCTTAAGGGTTTTATACATTTTATAGAAATGTAAAAGCTCTGTATAATATCTAAAAGTAATAACTTTAAAATTTCTACCGTCGATGGATCGATAGACGAAGCGCCTCTCAATAAATAAACATCAAATTTGGATTTTCCATCAAGTTTAGTGTAGGTTCTTTGCCGTACTAGGATAAAAAATAATTTACTCTAACGCCTCTAATCTCAAATAAATAAATATTAAGAGGAAAGGTATATAATGGGGATATTCTAAGCCGGGTGAACCTGTGTGTACCGGATAGGTATGTGTGGCGGCGACGGAGGCCGGCATTGCTGGCTATCCCGCGATCTCGTACAAACCTAATGAAAGAGGCGCCTCTGACGCGTGCACTCCGCACTCTCAACCTTATTGCCACTGAGACGGATATATTCCATTGTACTCTGAGTGAATTCACAACAATAGCAACATGGGTAATTAGTTATAAAATATAATAAAAAAATGTAAGCAGTAAGTCGACACTACTGTATTGGGGTACCGACCCTGTAAAAGTAGTGTTAAGTGGAAAAATAAATAAATAAATAAACATCAACCTGTATAAAATTATCCCATTGCTAGATACAGGCTCCTCTACTAATAATAATAGGACGTTAATCCGTCCTTTACCTTCAAAATTCTTATGGAGATCTCAAGTATTGTTTCCTCACGATGTTACCCTTCTCCGTTATTGCAAGCAATAACATTGAATACACGCGTAACTCGAGTAGTCTGAGGCACGTGCTCTGGTTGCTGCAATGTAACTTTCAAACTCAGTCTCAGCAGTTCGTTACACTTCTGAAATGAACTGATTATTAGGTGTAATGGTCAGCTGGTTAAGGGGCCAACTTACATATTAAATCGTTAATTTTTTTATTTATTAAATCATCGGTATATGCAGAGTTCCATACCAACTCAAAACGTTTCCATATTACAAATATTGTTACTTACGTAAAATTTAAAATGAAAGGACAACAAATAAATAATTTAGTGTAATTGCCTAGTATATTTTGACGTAGCAAGTGGAAATCCGTTGTCTCTGCCTACCCCCATGGGAAACAGGCGTGAGTCTATGTATGTATGTATTTTGACGATGCTATGTATGTTATGTATACATTAGTTGATATGATTTCTATATATAAGTTTCTTTATTTTGTACTAACTTGTCATAAGCGCTATTTTAATTGCCTACATGATTAATAAACTATATAATTTCATTTCATCTTTTTTATGCTGGCTCGACAAAGTTCATTAGACCTGATTTTAAGTACAGAGCCGTCCAAATATGATTTCTACCGTCAAGAGACAATGCGTACCTCGATGCTCTGCAGATTGTTTTATATTTGCCTGAATGACAAAACATCACACAGAATCTTGACAAAAAAAGCACTGCATGGCATGGACTGCGTTCGTCACCCTTATACATACGCACTCACGCCTGTAATCCCCGAAGGGATAGGTAGAGGTTTAACCAGTACACCCACATTTCGCCGAGCGTATTGCCGTCCCATGATGTGATAGAGGGCGAGCCAATCCCCATATCGGGCACAATTCCAGACTGCGGGTTGATATTATGCATTTCATGATAGGAAAACCCAATATCTCTTTACCCGACCCGGGAATCGAACCCGAGACCTCAGCGTCACCCTTTCTCGTAACGCATACGCATTACAACTGCGCCACCGAGGCAGTCACCCCGATGCATAGGATTTTATGTTGTCTCATAGGACCCAGTAATTTCACTACCTACAATGTCCTTCAAACCGTGGTTACACAATGCCACTTAACGGCAGAAATAGACAACTATTACTAACCCAGTTAGCCTCTCGCATACGAGGGACCTACCAACTAGTACTTATTTTTGTAGAATTTTGCCAGCCTGAAGTTACTGTATAGACAATGGCTAACCCAGTACTTCGACTCACTTGTTCGAGCCATTATGACATGTTTTTCACCATGTATACGGTGGTTATCCAATCAGATAAGAAAATGTATCAGTTATTCCACCAGTACTTTAACCAGTTACTTTAACATCTACAAAGTTGACTCTGATACCAGGGTTATCATAATCCAGAGGTATATAATCCAAATGAACTCTGATAACAGGGTTATCACAATCCAGAGGTATATAATCCAAATTGACTCTGATACCAGGGTTATCATAATCCAGAGGTATATAATCCAAATTGACTCTGATACCAGGGTTATCATAATCCAGAGGTATATAATCCAAATTGACTCTGATACCATTGTTATCATAATCCAGAGGTATATAATCCAAATTGACTCTGATACCAGGGTTATCATAATCCAGAGGTATATAATCCAAATTGACTCTGATACCAGGGTTATCATAATCCAGAGGTATATAATCCAAATTGACTGATACCAGGGTTATCATAATCCAGAGGTATATAATCCAAATTGACTCTGATACCAGGGTTATCATAATCCAGAGGTATATAATCCAAATTGACTCTGATAACAGAGTCAATTTGCATTAGTCTTTGAGAGAGCTCAGAGACTAATCGAAAAGTATGCAGTATCGAAAATGATCCCGACGTTATCGACCGTACAATGGATATTAAGCTCACCACACACTTAAGCGTTGTCTCCGTCCGAAAACACATTCGCCACGAGTGTTATAGCATCGGCGACAGATGTGGCCCGACCGCTGTAATTTCCTCAACTATTTAATGGGATGCGTGCAGTAATGCTTTCCAATTTGCTGCGCGTTTTGGTCTTGTATTTGTAGATAGTTTTTCTTCTCTTATTACTTAACGTCTTATTTTTTTCATCTATGGAGGTTGTCCTGTCATAGCCATTGGTTAATCAGCAGTTCAGCGTGATAAATATTGAATTAAGCACCTTTATGTAGCTAATTTTGTCTATCATCTGATGGTGAGCGATCCCCACCACCCTTAAACACTGATAATGTCAGAAGAATCAAGTGTACGGGCTATGGATCCTTAACATCCAAGTATGAATGGGCATTCGTTTTGAGAATTAGCAGTGGTTTCGTCAATTCTCCTGCAGTACGAATGAGCCAGCTTGAACGAAGTTTCTAGGGTCAATCAGTTTGCTGAAGAAGATTCCCTTAGAGACGTTCACTACCGGTGATGATTTTATTTATTTACTATCAGGTGACTCAACTGTTTATTTATGCTCTATTATAAAAAATAGGGCTTCAAATCTATAGCATTACATTAGCTGTACAATTAGAATAATAAACAATATTACTGTACATTTGGACTGGGCTGCCTCGGTGGCGCAGTTGTAATGCGTACGCGTTACGATTGAGACTGAAGCTGAGATCTCGGTTTTGATCCCCGGGTCGGGTTAAAGTGATATTGGGTTTTTCTATTACGAATTGCTTAGTAACAGCACGACATTGTGCCCGGTATGGCGATAGAGTCGCCCCCTATCACATCATGGGACGGAGATATGCTCGGCGAAATGTGGGTGTACTGGTTACACGTCTATCTACCCCTTCGAGCATTACAGGCGTGAGTGCGTATATAACTGAACCTTTATTTTCTCATTCTGAATCCATTGTGGTTATAATATTCATGCAAACTACGCCAGTTAGCTCGAAGATTTAGTCGCCTGATGAAGTTGTACGTTGAAAACCACTACAAGTTGATCCAAGATTTGGCTAACAATCTCCCAAGTCAATGAACTTGGCAAAAATCTTTCACGAGGAGTTTAATGGTTTGGAATTTAATGACCATTAAATTTTGTATATCGAAGATATTTTACAATTGCTGATCTAGTAAGCAGTAAAACCGTGCTGTATTCATTTTATATTTATTTAAACTTTATATAAAACATGTGTAAAGGCGGCTTAATACCAGAGGCATTCTCTAACAGTCAACCTAGGGTGATGTAATGACGAAATAATGTGTGTTTTGTCAACAAAAATGTCATGCTAATTTTTAATACTTGTTTATTACTATCGATAAGATCGATCACGTCCCTACAGACCACAATAACAATGTTGGAACGACTCAAAAACTCAGTTGTTTATTATTTAGTGTTGTTCAAAGTTGAAAGTCAAATATCTACAAGTTACTCATTCGATATGAAGAAAACTCTATATTAATATCCTATCAATACAATCGGATTTGTTACTCCAGGGGTGTAATACCTATATCGTACACTATACGTTGCTTAAATTTGACCACACTTTTTTGTAACACGTTGTATATCAGGTATGCTCTGACCAGCAATACTGAAAACCAGGAGCTACCACTTTGCTGTTTAGTTTTGTACGAAGAGTAAGGTCGTCAGAGGTCCTGTGTATTTAAGTAAAATAAAGTTTATAATTATAGCGCTCGAAATATGCGTGCCACTGTCGATCCTGGCTTACTGGAGTTACAGTGGTGGACTGATGCGGTTGGTAGACTTCATATACCTACCAAATTCTTAATAACAACTTTCAGGTATACAAGTTTCCTCACGATGTTTTATTCGCTTTCAAAGCTTGACATGCATAACTTCGAAGTCACAAGTGTGTACCTCGGTGCTGGGTTCGAACTTGCCGCGTCCATGTTTGTATTCCGTTCTACTCCTCTCTAGGCTATCGTCGCTATTCCTCCGTATATATTCCTTAATTAATATTTATTCAAACTTCCATTTTGGTTGGTTGATACCCAAACTTAGTAACTAGAATTCTGTGAATAAATATTTTCATTTGTACAAATTACTATTGTTTCTCGTTCTTAAATACTGACACAACTGAATATTTTTTTTCATAATAGAGAATGGTTTTATGAATAAAGAAAAATTTGGAATATCAAATCCAATATTTGTACAACTGATCCATCACAATTTGCACAAAATCACTTTCTATCAACATACAGTAGTGGTAGGCAGAGGTGTAACCAATACACCCACATTTTGCCGAGCGTATTTCCGTCCCTTATGTGATAGGGGGCGAGCTTATCGCCATACCGGGCACAAATTCCAGACTCTGGGCTGATACTGAGCATTTCGTAATAGAAAAACCCAATACCACTTTACCCAATCCGGGGATCGAACCCGAGACCTCAGCGTTAGCTTAATCTTAACGCGTACGCATTACAACAGCGGCACGTAGGCAGTCGGCATAAAAGCTAATGTTATACATAAATCTTGTTTGAGGCGTGCTGTTAGCTACTTGTCTACATTACTCTACATCATGAATGAGCCGGTTTAAGCTCTTTTGTTTTTTTAGTCCGTTTTATTTTTGTTATATATTTTTATTTTACTATTTTTAATGAAAGAAGTATCAAAATCGGTGCTTAAATGACGAAGTTTGAATCTTTCATCAGCGATTTCACCCTACTATGTGTGGATTTTTTTCTTAAAATTAAACTGAGACCAACTTGAGCTATACTCCTTCGAATGAGATAAGAATCATCCAAATCAGTCCACAAATAAAACGCGTCGAATCGAGAACCTCCTTCGTTTTTTCGTCGGTAAAAAAATCAACTTTAAAACCTGGATCGCGGTACGTTCACTGCTTTCCGTTGAAGAGTTCCATTTGCTCTTATACTGCAACATCAAACCTAGAACCAAAAATATCGTAGAATTTTGAAAAAAAAGCTTCCGATCCAAAAATTATCATACCAAGCGGTTAATAATTGTCGGAGTAATGCTTGAACATATATATGAATAAATTATGTACTGACGAATCGAGAACCTTTTTATTTCTGAAGTCGGTTAAAAACAACGTCGCGTCGTCTCCCAAAGATTTTGTGCAAATATTTCAATCAGTATCAACAGATTCGACAATCACGTCTAGAGTCTACAAAAGTATATTCTCTAGACGTGATTAATTCAGTCACGTCGACGACGAAAGTATTAAATCAAGTCAAAACTACGTTATTAGTCAGTAGTTTTGCTATAATTACGTCATATAACATGTTATCACGCAACTGCTACCTTAGAACTGATATGAAGCATGTTTAGACTTTGGATGTGGCATTGGAGCGTGAAATAATCAAAATAAGATAAACTTACTAGGCGGTAAGTCCCTCATATACGAGAGGCCGTCTGGGTTGGTTCCAACGCTTTCTCTACTTCTGCCGCCAAGCAGAAGTGTGTAAGCACTGTTGTGTTCGAAGGTCATTAAAGCCAGTGAAATTACTGGGCGTTATAAAACTAAACATTTAAAGTATGGGGATGTAAGAACACATTCCACTGTCATACAGGTATTATTCATTGATAATTTGTAATTCTGATTGGTGTTGCTTCTGTTTAAGGGCAGCCATGTCGCTTACCATCAGGTGAGTGTTCTTTTCTTCTCATCATCAGGGCTAATAAAAAAGTTTTTAAGTCAGTTTTAATTTTATGTTTTTAGTTTATTACTTTTAAGAGTACTTCTCAGAGGGTTTGACGTTAGACAGGCCTGGTCGTAAAAACTACTGGTAACAAGTCAAATCTTTTTGTAACATGTGCTAAAAGCACGTTGTGCCGACCCCACTACGAGTGGGATAAGGGCAGGTGGAAGTGTTTACTACTTTTGATTAAAGAATTAACAACCTTCTTGGCGCAGTGAGCACGGGTGAAGCGAGAGGCCTCGAGTTCGATTCTCGCCCCGAGACAAAAGTTTCTGTGATCTACAAATGTATGTTCCAGGTCTGGGTGTTTTCTCTCCAGAGGGGTTGAAGTAAGTCAGGCGGTCGGTCGTAAAAACTACAAGCCAAATCTTACCCTAATGTGAGTGGGATAAAGATAGGTGGAAGAAGAGACTTTAAATGACAGAACCATCAAAATCGGTCCATGATTATTCTTTTATCATGGGCATTCATGGACTGAATATTAATTACCATTACGTGGCAGATTATCTCTTATCCGAAGTCACGGAGGCCAGTGACCGTGAATTTTCCCAATTAAAAGCCACCAGAGGAATCACCCACCCAACAACCCAAAGATGTTTCTCGTAATAATAATTTACATAACCCGGTCTTCCCAAAGTCCTAACAAAATACGTGACCCTAAATACCTTTCTAAAATCAATTTCTGGTTTCTCAAACTTCTGTTAATATTCTTCGATAAATTCCCCGATTTACCGATACGCTGTACTTACTACAATATTATTATTACGATACTTTCTAATTTGTCCTTTTTGTCGGAGATAATGTTGCCAGATCTAATTTAAACTATTTAAAAATCGAGAGTTGATGGAAAAATTCTGAGATTAAATGCCATAACTTCAAAGCTTCATGCGTGAAGCGCGACTTTTCTTTATTGACTAAATCTTTTTAGGTTACAAAACTAATAATATATTGACATGGAACGTTACGTTTGTGAATTTTTGTATTTTAAGGCGGCTGGCGACCTTCAAGAGATGCAGAGACTCTCGTTGGTAATATCATATTTGGACTGAATTCTATTTACCTATAGGTGCAGTGGGCTTAATAAGCCGTGTCAGGATAAAAAGCAAGTACTTAGATGAAATAGTGCGATTTTCGGCATTCCACATAGCGCGATGTGTTTAAAAATCTAAAAAAATCGGACAAATGCGAGTCGGACTCGCGCTGACTATTTCGTACCCATAATCTTTATACTTTACTTATTTTAATAATAACGCATATTCTCTTAACATTTCAACAAGCCACCTCTTTCTTTCTGCCTAGCGTTATCCCGGATTAGTACCAAGGTTCAACTTCTCATAATATATATTTGACAGTATTTGGTACTACATGGCACTACCCGTCGTTTGATCCTCACAACCCGCAACGAAAACCAAGTTTCAGCATTGCCTCCTTCGATAATCAGCAGAGTGTTCCACGTCCATGTGAGATTGGCTTTGGGCCTAACATGTTGGTGGTTCACTTAGACTGCTTTTACACTTTATGGTTTAAAAGATAGAGCCATTAAAATATAGGGTAGGACATACAAATCACGACTTCAGGCTAGACACGACCTTCAGCAATGAAGAGACCGACTAAGAAGAAGAGGGAAATACAAATAGATGAATCTCCCCAGAGGGGTTAACGTCAGCCAGGCGGCTGTTCATATAAACTACAAGCCATATTTCTGTTACATGTGTTTAAAAACATGTTTTGCCGACCCCACTGCAAGTGGGATAAGGGCAAGTGGAAGAAGAAGATGGACATACAACAACAACGGATGGCGTGGGCTTAGTAACAGAGTTCTGTTGAGACCCTTTAGGTACGGAACCCAAAAACAGGACACTAAAATCGAGTAAAACTGGCAACACTTCCCAGAGATTCCGAGGACAGATCGGGCAAGGTGTCCTTATTGAACACATAAACTTGACGTTTTATGCGATTTATAGCCCAATTAATTTAATGAAAGTCTAATTTCGTATAGATTTGTAATTCAGTGTTACAATTTTCTTGATCTTTGTTGAAATGTTTTATTGGATCGTAGAGTTAGTGGCACATAATTTGAACTGGATTTACGTAGGATTAAAAGCGATCAAATTATAGTAATCTCGGCCCTGTATTTTATGCTATTGAACTGCTAGATACGAGCCTCCTCTTCTAATGAGAACGCTACTCCACCACGCTGACTTGATGCGGGTTGATATACTTAACATACATACATACGCACTCACGCCTGTAATCCCCGAAGGGGTAGGCACAGGTGTAGCCAGTACACCCACATTTCGCCGAGCGTATCTCCGTCCCACGATGTGATAGGGGGCGAGCCTATCGCCATACCGGGCACAAATTCCAGACTCCGGGCTGATACTGAGCATTTCGTAATAGAAAAACCCAATACCACTTTACCCGAACGGGGATCGAACCCGAGACCTCAGCGTTAGCCTCAATCGTAACGCGTACGCATTACAACTGCGCCACCGAGGCATACTTAGCATGTCATCAAAATTTCTTGTGGACTATGAGGTATGCTAACTCCCTCAGGTTTTCCTTCACAGGCACATGTAACTCCAGAAATTAAACAATTTAATCGTTACTAAAAGGTTTTTATAGCATATGACGGCACACGTGCAAGTAGGTCACCTGACGGAAAGTTATCTCTACTGCCCATAAATGCTCCTATTACCAACAGAATCATGGACGCGTTGCCGACCTTCAAGGAACGGGATAATTTAGGGATTAGGAAAGGAAGGGGGATTTGGGCCTCCGGATATCTCACTCACCGTACGAAACGTAACATAAATCTGTTACTTTACGTCGGTTTTCTGTGAGAAAGTGGTAACAACCCGGTCGATCCGGCCTATTCATACTGAAAAAAAACAGCGTGGCTCACCACTAAAAATAAATAGTAAAACCCACAAAAACACTTTACAATAAGGCTATTTTCCTGTGGCCATTTTCCTACTCTATTATCAAATCTTGATCTTTAAGCCGACTAATTATTGCAACCTATTCGATTTACCTCATTAAGATATATATACTATCAATTTTCGAGGAGTTAGAAGCTGCAGACGGCTTGATTGCAGCATTAGTTGAAGGTTACATATGTTTTTTATTAGCACTAATAAAACGAGTAGGTCGCTCGCCTGTTGGACAGTGTTACGTCTGCCCATCTGTTGATGGTATGAAGTGATGTTGAAGTAACACCCATCAGAATTTTGAATTATGAAGTACTACATCGCACGGCGCTCATGATCCTGAGATGTAAAGTCTCATAATGCCCAGTTATTTCTCTGGCTTCAAAACTGGAACACAACGGCGCTTAGACACTGCTGCTTGGCGAAAAAAATAGATAAAGTGGTACTTACCTAGAGGCCCGTTCGCATACGAGGAACCTACCACGAACATTGGCAATCAAATATAAAACGTCAGAACATTATAAATTAGGTTTGAAATAAACACAAGGGCCTCAGAATCGGTCCATCTGTAGACCTTATGATGTCATAGACAGAGAAAGAAGATTGCTTCCGTAGCACAGCAGACAAATAGCCAAGAAGAAACAAGAGGCCGCATCTTAAATTCCCGCACTGAGACAAATATTTTGTTTCAGGTCTGGGTGTTGTGGGAACGTAAATCCCTCTTTACTCCTGATACCCACAATACAGATTAACCTAGTGTGGTGTTAGGACTGAGGGTTATGTGTGTAATTATACGGTGTATTATTTATTTAAGAGGAGCTTTTTGTTGAGGATTAAAACCACGTTTAACATACCATATCAAGTTTTCTTCATTCTCTGCTCTTTCCCTCGGGCCGAGCCGCTCTTCAGAATAGAAATATGCTGATTATTTAGAAATAGCGCTATTCCGTGATTCGTTGCCGGCTATTGTCCGAAAGAGTCCGGTTGTCGGCCCGTTTCGTACCTTTTCGCGTTGTAATGAAGTTTTTGAAATTGGCTCCCTTATTTCCAAAGAAATATGATATGTTAGTATCTATTTGTCGAATAGTTAGAAGCTGTAGAAGGTTTGATTGCAGCATCAGGTGTAGGTTTTTTTAATTAGCGCTAATGATGAAATGAGCAGGTCGCTCAACTGATGGACGGCGTCGAATGGTCTCACTATAGAGTACAGAGGACGCCCAAGATCCGGCGAAGTGGAGGCGTTTTAGTAGGAAGGCGGACCCTGGCAGTAGACGGGATTAAGCCAAGTAGGCAGAAAGAAAGAAGGAAACATACGAGTATTTAGAAGATTTACCTGAGAAGTCCCGTAATATATGCGTAAAGTAAGTCTGTGGCTTATTACGACGATTCTAAGATTTGAAGTTTTGTATTTAACTTACTTTTAATTTTTAAAAGCCTCGTCAATTCCATTCTGCCAAAAGTTAACACATAATTTGTATTATACTCGTAGGTCAGATTAGGTTAGATTATAATCTTCTTTCTTCTTCGTCTTCCACCTGCCCTTATTCCACTCGCGGTGCGGTCGGCGTATCTTGCTTTTTAACACTAACAGAAAGATTTGGCTTTTAGTTTTTACGTCCGACCACCTGCCTGACGTCAACCCCTCTGGGAAGAAAACAAATCTTTGTTGATCACACCCAACCATTTTGTCTCGACGAGGGAATCGAACCAGCGGCCTCTTGCTTAATAGCCGGCTACTCGCCCACTGCGCCATGGAGGCTGTTCTCAGGAAAATTTATAATAAGGAAAATATATAATCTAAGGAAATCGAACGAGCAAAATATCTTAAGATTAATTTCGTATTGCATTTAATCCGATCCGAATCTGCAAAATCACGTACCAAAGTACACACTAGACACGATTCCGTGATCGAAGTCTCAAATATTGAATTCCGATAGAATGCAGTACGTCAATATTCTAAAACCCATGAAAAAATTAATACCATTACAAGCATCTATTATTTACCATCGCCATTTTACTAGTCAGCTAGTGTATTTAAAATAACAATTATGTTTAACCTGGCTCGACAAAGTGACTACGCTACACCTGAGTGTAGCGTAATCCAAGAATAGAGTCGACCAACCACAACGACAATGTGCCTATCGTAGGTCGGAACAATTATGCCGGCCTGCCTAATTGCTTAGTCACACTCCATTTAAAGGATTCTATGTTGTAAGAAGGAATACGTGTACCGGCAAACAATGTGTAAGCACTGTTGTGTTCCGGTGTGAAGGACATTGAAGCCAGTGTAATTACTGGGCATTATGAGACTTAACACCTTATGTCTCAGGGTGACGAGCGCAGTCCAGTGTCATGCAGTGCTTTATTTAAAGTTCTGTGTGGCGTTGCTTCTGTTTATGGGCAGGCGTGGCGCTTACCATCAGGCGAGCGACCTGCTCGTCTTGTCATTCAATGTAATAAAAAAAAAACTATTTCATAGCTTTATGGTCCGACAGAAGATTTTGCGAACCTCTTGGTTCGAACCGAGATGAAGCTCCAAAGCTGTGGTTCCGTAAGCCAGCACTCGTAGTTCTGTTAAGGAAAGGTGAGGATGGAATGAGATCAAACAATAGGGTAGTTGTCTAGATTTTTTAATTATTTAAATCAATAAGTTACGTTACTCAAAATGTATTGCAGAAAGAATTTTATAAATCGGACCAAAAATAAATAAGTTAAAAGCCATTCAAATCATGTAGAAGGGGTAATTGTCAAATGACAGACGACGCAAACTTTGACGTCACTGTGTAAAATGTTCATTATGGTGCACGCGTACAAGCGAGATAGTGAGATATCCCTACTACGCACCCACTTTTCCTCATACCAACATTTAAAGTCATAACTGTGGGCACATTTCTGAACCAATTTTAATTTTGTTTTAATAAAAGGGTGTCTTTTGCGTATCATTTTCTGTTGTTTATAAAATAATGTATAAAATTCAATATAGGAAACTACCCTATTCTCATATCATCTGCTGACGACATAAACATGGACTCGAAAGCAAAATCACATAATTTAATGTTGTTATTGCCTTTGAAAATACCATAAATCCATATCAGTACTCAGAATAATATAAAATTAGCATTCAACGTGTAAATTACGTGATTAAATATTCAAATAGTAACCGACCCGCATTGGACCTATCATTAGAGATATAACTGCCGTTTTATGACTTTTTTGATCGTGTTTTTATTTGCCTGATTGATGAAATGAGTAGCTCGCTGGTCTGGTGGTAAGTAACCTCACTCAGAACTTTGAATAACAAATCACAGCATGGCATTGGACTGCGCTCGTCACCTCGAGACATAAGATGTTAAGTCTCATGATGATTTTTTAGATGCTTCTGAATGGTAGAGCCATGCTGTAGACAGTGTTTTGTCTACCGGTTGTAACGATAACCCAAAAAAATGCCCAACTCGCCTAAAGAAGTTTTCACTTCATAAAAAAAGATGTCCAGTAATTTTACTACCTTCATGTCTTTCAAACCTGCCAGTTTGGAGGACATTTGCAAGCACTTTAGTATACCTACTGCAGTGTTTATATATTGCTACTTAGCGGCAGAAATAAACAAAACTGTGTACCCACCCAGTTATTTTTTTTCAAGGCGTAGACCGGTAAACGAGCATGCGGATTACCTGACGTTAAATGATCACTGTCCATGACCGCCAATAATTCAAGAAGAATCATATACACGTTGCCAATTCTAAATTAAAGGGGTAAGGGGAGAAGGGCTCTCCTTCCTAATCCCTTAATTACCCCTTTTTCATTTTTTGGCATTTGGTCTTCCTTCTATCTTACTCACACTAAGCAAGATGTTACTTTACGTCGGTTTTCTTACAGTGGTAGTAACACGGTCGAGCCGAACCATGCGTAGAGAAAACAGTCTACAGCGTGACTCTTGCACTTTTTAATGTGATGATTTGTTATTTTTACTTGCTTATTAGTTTAATGCTAAAATTATGTACATGATCAGGCGATTTCGGTGATCGACACTTAAGATTTAGATCTCCTTAGCTCGTAATATATAAAGTGTTTTTAAAATCTAAACTGCGCCCCTCGTGTTGAACAATGGGTATCGGAGATTGAAGCGGCCCTTCTCATCGAGGGTTCAGATTGGCATTATTTGAATTCTGCATAATTTTTGGGAGTAGGCGATTTGTAAAATTCATTTTAAAAAGATACCTATTATTAAAAGCCTTTATTTCCGCATGGGTAGGTGCAACAAAAATGCTGGACTCAGGTTTCGTTGAGCTTCATTCCGTCCCATTATGTGATATGGGCCTATCGTCATACCGGGCACAAATTCCAATTCCGGGCATGTGATAAAAAAAATCAAATAGAAAACTCAAATATAAATTACGACCGGCCGCCTGCCTGACATTAACCCCTCTGGGAAACCGCCATCATTATACATAATATTAAATAAATTAATTAATAGATCCAACAATCACACAGATAGTCCTGACCCCACACTAGATTAAACCTGTATCGTGGGTATTAGGAACTACGAGGCACTTGCGGTCCTATATCACACAGACCCGAATTAAATATTTGTGGATTATCAAGTTATTATTATTTGTTTTGTATTAATAACATAAAAATATGAACACAGAAACCCAGATTACTTGAAAGTAATAGAAAAGGGTTTTTAGTACATACCTTCAAATAATCTGCGGTAGTCAAAGACCTTAATGTATACTACTAGACAGGCTGCATGGTACACAGAAATTGTGCCAGTAAGTTACGGTCAATTGTCCGTAACTCAATATTGCCATCTCACTTACTCTAAACTAGAACCCCTCTCGCGCTCCCTTTCTGTCAGCTGTGAAACTCTGGCGTTATGTGACGCTATTTAGCCCGTCTGGTAGTATACATTAAAATCTTTGGTGGTAGTATTATAAATCTCTAACGCACTTAAATCATGCCTGATGAATGAGGATCGTACTCAAAGCTCCAATAGTCTGCTCAAATGCTCTTAGTGGAGTTGCACAACATGCTGTTAACACATGTTACAGAAAGATTTGGCTTGTAGTTTTTACGATCGGCCGCCTGACGTCAACCCTCTTTTTTATTTTTTTTTATTGTGGGGGGCTCCCCCCCGGCTGCTCCCTCTGATACTTTTAATTCAGAGTGTGTCTACCTGATTAATTCACATACCTTTATTTAAAAATTCATCATCTAAAAAACGTCAACCCTCTGTGGAAAAAACACCCAGAATCGAAACAAATATCTGTGGATCATACAAACAGTTTGTGTCGGTGTGGGAATGGAACCCGCAGGCTCTCGCTTCACAGCCGACTACTCGCCCACAGCCCCATGGTAGCATGGTGGGACTCTGCTCAAGTTAGGGACTTAAATTATCGCGAATTACCTGTACTTTGTACCATACATACTCAAAACTTCCAAGGGGTTTTTGTCTTTCAATATTCCTCGAGGTTTGGCGGCGGACCGGATCAACCTGTGCTTCAAGTATTCGACTTTAATATTCTCCATTAAAACTGTGAATGGAATTTGAGTGAAAATATTCAAGGTTTTCAGTTGAACTGTAAATGAATGCCTAATGGCGAATAAACGATTGACATCTAGAGAAATACATTCAATAACTAGTTTATTTCCCTCCCATGATGTGATAGAGGGCGAGCCTATTGCTATACCACTTTTGAGTGGTAGAGCCACGCTGTAGCCAATTTTGTCTACAGCATGAATGGGTTGGCTCGTCCGAGTCGTTACCACTGTCTCACAGAAAACCGACGTAAAGTAGCAGCTTGCTGCTGCTGCGTTTGGTACGGTGAGTGAGATATACGGAGGGCCAAATCACCTCCCCTTCCCGTTCCCTTAATTATCCCTTTCCTATAAGGTCGGTAATGCGCCCATGATTAGTTTAGTATTGTGGGCGTACATGGGCGGTGGAGATTACTTACCATCAGGTGACCCACTTGCGCGTTTGCCGGCTTATGCTATAAAAATACCAGGCACATGTTGATCCGGGGAACTCATGTCATTTTTCGAATCGAAAATTCAATCATAAATCGTGATTGCTCGATCTGGGAAACGAACCCAGGACCTTACGGTTTTCAGCCTTAATACACTTCAAGTAGACCAATGAGATATTTTCCATAGATTAAAACTATAAATACTACACCATCATGAGAATTATGGAGATCTTTTGGCTAAAATGACGAAACGAGCAGGTCGCTCGCCTAATGGTAAGCGCTACACCTGCCCATAAACAAAAACAACATCACACTGAAAGCACTGCATTGCACTGCACTGCGCTTGTCACCCCGAAACATAAGGTGTTAAGTCTAAAGCGGTGGTACCAACCCAAGACGATCTCTCGCATATGAGGGACCAACCACCTAATAAATAATACAGGGCTGGCACAATTAATTGTGCAATTATAAATTTGTATAGTGCCAGCCCTGTATTATACGAGTACATGTCTTACAGGTGCGCCCTTCTCCACTAATGAGAAAGGTTAGCTCTAATACGGGTTGGTCTTCATATACCTTCAAAATTATTAGGGACTAGATTTGCTCTCGGCTTCGCCCGCGTGAATGGCCTTTTCCAGGATAAAAAGTAGTCTATGTAATTTTTTATACATACATACGCACCCACGCCTGTAATCCCCGAAGGGGTAGGCAGAGGTGTAACCAGTACACCCACATTTCGCCGAACGTATCTCCGTCCCTTATGTGATAGGGGGCGAGCCTATCGCCATACCGAGCACAAATTCCAGACTCCGGGCTGATACTGAGTATTTCGTAATAGAAAAACCCAATACCACTTCACCCGACCCGGGGATCGAAACCGAGATCTCAGCGTCAGCATCAATCGTAACGTATTAGCTTGAATGACGAGAAGAGCAGGTCGCCACGCCTGCTCATAAACAGAAGCAACGCCACACAGAACTTTAAATAACAAACCACTGCACGACACTGGACTGCGCTCGTCACCCCGAGACATAAGGTGTTAAGTCTCATAATGCCCTGTAATTTCACTGGCTTCAATGTCCTTCAAACCGGAACATAACAGTGCTTACACACTGTTGCTTGGCGGCAGAAATAGACAAAGCGGTGGTACCAACCCAGCTGGCCTCTCGCATACGAGGGACCTACCACCTAGTACACTCCATGCATGCAACTTTAATGCATGTATGTATGACAGCCTCCATAGCTCAGTGAGCGAGCAGCCGACTGCGAAATGTGAGGCCGCGGGTTCGCTCCCCGCACCGAGACAAATATTTTTCTAATCCACAAATATTTGTTTCGGGGCTGGGTGTTGTGAGACCGAAAGTCTCTCGTAGTTCCTGATACCTACAACATATGACTCATATCTTACTGTGAGGTCAGGACTGTGTGTGTGTTATTGGGTGATATTTATTTATTTTAATGAAGCCACGTTGTAAACGCCTTTGTATAAGGCATTAAGACCTATAATTAGCTATGGCTCGGCCGGATTATTGCTGTTGCTGACTTGAAGTAGCAGCTTGCTGTTGCGAATCGTTTTTTTTATGGTATAGGCCGGCAAACGAGCATCTCAATCTCCACCGCCCATGTACGCCCACAATACCAAAAGAATCATGGGTGCATTGCCGACCTTAAAGGAAAGGTATAATTAAGGAATTGGGAAGGGGAGGGCGTTTGAGCCTTCCGGATATCTCAATCACCGTACGAAACGCAGCAGCAAGTTGTTACTTTACGCCAGTTTTCTGTGAGACAGTGGTAATGACCCGGACGAGCCGGCCTATACATGCTGTAGAGAAAAGTGTCTACAGCGTGGCTTTACCACTCAGCAAATACTCGTACGGTGATTGAGATTTCCGGAGGTGCAAATTCACCCCTCCCTTTCCCAATCCCCATTCCATTTCTACAGCGTCACTGCGCCACATAAAACACCTCTACTTACCCCTTCTTAGAAACAAGCACGAAGTTATAATACGTCATTTGCTATACTAAACGTAAATGTCCTAAATAAACTAAATTTATATTAAAATAAACGAACCTGATTCCACGTTACATAAATAATCTCTACATTTCCACATTAATGTACACATAGCTTAAAAGGTTCGCCTATGCCATCATGTATCCATTTAAATTAGCTTGCTTAAAGCGCATTTAATAACTTATTTACATTCGTATCTACGTTTAAATAGCTCAAAAATATGTATTCATTTTCGAAGTACCCACAGCGCTTGCGTCGACGTTTTTCCCCGGTTGTACACGCACACAGTCGCACCTCTAGGTGTATTACATACATTTGGGTGGGCAAATCTGACACAGGAGTCACTGGCGTCGACACTCACACACGGACGTTTCATATTCGGAAAGACTTCACGTACACGCTGTGTACGCACACATAGACGTGGCAACCCTGGACTTTCTGTATAAGTACATTAGTTGCCCGAAAGATATCGTTTGGGGTGCGCGCGTTGCTAGCGCGTCCGTATATCTCGACGCACGTAAGTGAAGTGTGAAGGTATAAATAATTTTGAAAGATACGCGAGTGCTAAATTGACAAAATAATAAGGAAAATATTCAGAATTTTTTAGTTGTGCGTTAGTGCTGTGAGTAGTGTTTTCAGTGAATAAAAACAGAGAAGTTACCTATATTTTTATAGTGTGGTAGTGAAATTTGTCTGGTGTAATTGAAAGGTAAAGTATGTGATTATTTTATTTATGAATATTAGTAATGATTACGGTTGTTTTAAATTAATAAATAAACTTTAAACGTAGTAAAGTACACGTATATTTTATGGCAAATATAATAATCATAATGACATTATTATTTATCACCTATTGCATTTAACGATTTAAATTTCATAAATTAATTATTATTTCAGTGGATCTGACCCTTTTATTTTTTAAATAATACGAAAGACGTTTGTAGTCCGAAAATATACTAATGTTAATCATTAATTACTATTAATTTATAATTATTATATTTTTATATTTCAAAAGTTATTTCCTAATTATATTCAGATATCATTAGGAAATTAAGTATTTTTTATTATTATTATGTACATGTTATAAGATTATGGTCATACCTATAGGTGTAGGTATTGTATAAGTGTGTAATAATAAATATTTTATGATATTCATCATATATTATTCTTCTCACTCATTAAATGAAATTGAAGACTGTTATTTGGAACATAAAGCTTGTGCCTGTAGACAGGTAATATTCGTTAAAATATTTTTTATATGTATTTTATAACCATTCATATTCTCATGAATACTCAATTTTTATGGTTGAATAATTGACAATTTAATGCATTTTTTTTTTAAATAAATTCGATATGGTTTAATAACTTTAAATTGATTCTTACCATTAAAAGGCTATGAAGAGCTTTCTGAAAAATATACTGGCATCGAAGCCGAGCTCTTAAGCTCGGAAAATTCTACTATTTTCTTTACGCCTCCACATTTTTCTTTTATCTTTTCGCCTATTATCCTCCACCTTTTCGCAAGTTCTCTGTTGAGTACCATTATGATAAGATTCGGTTATTTTAATTTGAGTTCCGAATTCTTATTTCTAGTTTTGAGCGAATTCGTTTACAAATTGCGGGTTTTATTTTGATGGGGATTTTACTGACTGATGTTAACTTAATCAGGCTCGATGGTCTACTGCTGTTTTTTTCTAAGTATAGGCCGGCAATCGAGTTACTGGGTCACCTGATGGTAAGTGCTCTCCACCGCCCATGTACACCCACAATACCAAAAGATTCATGGGCGCGTTTCCGACCTTAAAGGAAAGGGATAATTAAAGAATTGGGAAGGGGAGGGAATTAGGGCCTCGGAATATCTCACTCACCGTACGAAACGCAGCAGCAAGCTGCTACTTTACGTCAATTTTCTGTTAGACAGTGGTAACAACCCGGACGAGCCGGCCCATTCATGCTGTAGACAAAATTGTCTACAGCGTGGCTCTACCACTTATAAATAAAGCTCCCCTACTTTAATGTAAGGTTTGGATCTTGACGGGTTGATGAATTTATAGTACTTCGCCAGTTGGTTAGCAGGGTGTACCACGAGCCAGTGAGTTTAACTTAGGCTCGTGAAGAAACCAGCATACATGGAAATACTATTTTGTAGGTATGCGAAGTCTAACAACTTACATTAGGCGAGTGTGGTAGACTAAGGTCTCAGCAGTTTTATTTGTATCTACTAATGAAACTGAAATGAATGAAATTAAATTAAAAAGTTCTTACTGTGTAGGTACCTACTAAAAGGTTCGTCCACATTGCCGCACCGAAAGTCTGTAGCTGTCTCAAGTATTTGTCTCGCTTAATGTATACGGGAGTTGTGACATGACAGCAAAATGTTCGTTAGTTTGAACGGGGTGCTTCATCTTAGGCCACATATTACCATCAGGCGTGATAGTTGCCAAACGCGAGCCTTATCTTATATAGAAAATTCTCGTGTCACAATGTTCGTTCCCATACTCCTCCGAAACGGCTGGACCGATTTGTATGAAATTTTGTGTGCATATCGGGTAGGTCTGAGAATCAGCCAACTTCTATTTTTCATCCCCCTAAATGTTAAGGGTGGGCCACCCCAAATTTAATTTTTTATTTTTTAGACAATTTTTATTTTTTTATGATACAGCATTAAAAAATACATACAACCCTAAATTTTCAACCCCTATATTTTAATAGCGACATTAGTATTTTTGTCAAGCACGTTTCTCACCGGGGACGCCAAATAGGCTACTTTAATCCTGGAAATAGACATTCACGCGGGCGGAGCCGCGGGCAACAGCTAGTACGTATATAAAAAAAAGGTGTCAGAACGGATCGATTTGTGACATTACTCGTAACGTTTGACATCTGTCCACACTTGAGTTATTGTTACGCATCTGAGCGCGGTCATGGACTCTTCGTTCGTCGAAATGTTAACGTACTTTAATAAAAGGGTTAACACAATTCATTTGTTATTCCTTAGAGAGTCATGAGACGCGACAGAGGGTTTCCGCGCGACCATTTTGTTATCTCCCTTCATCTCTAAACTTATCAGCTTCTTGATATTGTGTTAGTTTAGTAGAGGCCTTACGTTCGCGTTAGACTACGATATAAGAAGCCGAAGATTCTCATCTTTGAGTTGTGGAACATCCTTGGCCTCTAACACGTCGTAGTCTAGCACGAGTTTAAAGTTATAGTACATGCTGCATCGAGCTAGGCCCCGAGCCTAAGGACTTGGCATCGTATGTAGAATCATTTTAATTCATCTGGCACAGTGGGCAAATAGCCGACTGTGGAACGAGATTCAGCGGATTCGATCCCCACACCTACATAAATGGTTGTGTTATCCACAAATTTTCGAGTATGGATGTTATAGGAGCGAAGTCTCGCGTAGTTCCTGACACCCACGAGACAAAACGAATGTGGGGTCAGAGCTATGTGACCTCAACTGAATGAGAGGGGTTAGGTCTTACTCCAACCACGCTGGCCTAATGCGGGTTGGCAGACTTCGCATACTTTCATAGTTCTTATGAAGAAGTGTTTCCGTCACCGTTAAAGCAATTTATAATTAACAATACACACGTAACTTAGAAAAGTCAGAGGTGTATGCTCTTGGGGCTGGTTTCGAACCTGTGACTTTAGTCTCCACAGTGCGTACCACTCCCCGCTATGCTATCACATTGGTGGTATTTCAATACAGTGGAGCTATTACATTGGTTCGGTATAATATCTATCGTTATTTTATAAAATTCCAGTTGTATCTGGAATTTAAATTTAATCTTTGTCTATATTATATACACTACTTTATGGGTACTTAGAGTTAGTAACCCCATAACAAGTGTTGTTATAAGTTTGACATCTTTTACTGTCTGTTTGCAGCATCGTAAGCGCCCAAAATAACCGATTTAAATGCGGTTTATCGTTGGAAAGTTGGTTTAATCGAAATGTTTCATAGATATGTCTGAAAAAATCTGTTCAGTCGTTTAGGAATTGCTTTTTTTCCTAATAATTTATGTTAGGGGTTTGGTTTTTAACGACTTAATAAATCAAGTTTTAACAGAACTTAAAAACCGATTTCAAAAATAACACTGAAAAGTATAAAATAACAATTTCTATCGGTCTCTTTGGATTTGATGTCTTTGTCGCTGCCAGTCAAATAAAATTGCACCGATTCCAAATAGACTTATGTAAATTGTTATTTTTGACTTTTCAGTGTATTTTTTTCAAAGTCGGTTTTCGGAGTCGTTCGTACGAAAACGTACATATATAATTATATACAGTGGCGCGTCGCAGTCTCTTAGTTGTGCACATCTCAAAACGTACCTTTAATTTTATTAGCTTAATAATTTTATGCTATACAATGTTGTACATGATTAACTGCCCAAGACATATAAATACATACATACACACTCACGCCTATGTTCTATGGGGGTAGGCAGACATTATTGAGTGACACAAGGTGCGGTCCTGACACACCTCTTTCGCCTCTTCCACATTCATACATCTTCTCATACATTTTCGTCGGTTAAGGGTCTCTTGTCCAAAAGAGTGTAAGGTTTTTAGGGTCCATGTATTTTTTATGTAGGGTCTTTTTTTATCATAAAGCCGATTCTGGTGGGTCGTATATGTCGTGTGTGTATATCGATAGAATCCTTATATTATAAGGCTAGGTCCCTCGTATGCGAGGCCGTCTGTATTGGTACCATCGCTTTGTCTATTTCTGCCGTCAAGCAACAGTGTAGCACTGTTGTGTTCCGGTTTGAAGGACATTGATGCTTGTGAAATTACTGGTATTATGAGACTTGACTTATGTCTTAGGATGACGAGCGCAGTTCAGTGCGATGTAGTGCTTTGTAACTCAGTTCTGTGTGCCGTTGCTTTCGTACATGGACAGGCGTGGAGCTTACCATCAGGCGAGCAACTTGCTTGTCCGTCATCTAAGCCAAAAAAAGAAAAGAAAATTTTCCCGAGTGACATAGGCGTATACTAATTTTGGACGGTAGACTTTTTAAACACCATTAATTTATTTTTTATTTTAGTTGTAATATTATTAATTTCTTGATCATTAAGACTTAATTAATTAATTACGTAAAATGTCCATTGTGTTTCATTTTATAATTGGAAACGTTGAAATTTTAATGTGAATATTAAAAATAACCCTGGGGTTAAAATATTGAGTAATAAGGCTCAGTTTACAGAATGATTCGTTATTTTTAACCGACTTCAAAAAGGAGGAGGTTCTCAATTCGTCGGAAACTTTTTTAATGTATGTTCCCCGATTACTCGAAGACGCCTGGATGGATTCGAGAAATTCTTTTTTTAAAAGGGTATTCTTCCCAGGTGGTCCAATTGGCACCAAGTCAAGATCTGATGATTGGTTCCCAGAAAAAACGAGGGCAATCCTCAAATTTTATAGGGACGCATCATAATGTGTTTTATATATTTTCTAAAATTATTCAAGCATGTAGTCTCATGTTGCTGAGCTGATTATGGAAAATATAACTCCTTAACTATTAGGAGTTAGTGGATAATTATTTAAATATTATGTGCTCGTATAGACTGCTACTTATGTTCCTTTGAGTTATAATTAATTTTTTTTATAGCATAGGTCGGCAAACTTGCAAGTGGGTCACGTGATGGTAAGTGATCTCCACCGCCCATGTACGCCCACAATACTAAAAGAATTATGGGTGCGTTGCCAACCTTAAAGGAAAGGGATAATTAAGGGATTGGGAAGTGGAAGGGGTTTGGGCCTCAGGATATCTCACTCACCGTACGATACGCAGCAGCAAGCTGATACTTTTCGCCGGTTTTCTGTGAGACAGTGGCAACGACCCGGCCGAGCCGGCCCATTCGTGCTGTAGACACAAGTGTATACAGCGTGGATCTACCACTCAAAAGCAAATTCTTATGCAATAGATATGATAATTATACGCGACCTTAAGTGAAGGCAACTTCACCTGCGATATACGGACGTGGCTATGGTGATTCATCAACACGCACTGGACGAGCGTAGTGGCACAAACTTCAACTAAAATGGGGAAGGCTGGTGCCCAGTAGTGGGAAGTGTGAGTTGGATTCGCGGAAAGAGTTCCCTGCTAAACCCCACATACGCACTCACGCCTGTAATCAGAGGTGTAACCAGTACACATTTCGCCGAGAGTACTTCCGTCCCCTATGTGATAGGGGGCGAGCCTATCGCCATACCGGGCACAGACTCCGGGCTGATACTGAGCATTTCGTAATAGAAAAACCCAATACCACCTTACCCGACTTAACATCAATAATAATACACTCAGCAATTACACTAAAGTCAGTTTATTTTTACTCATACTCATACGCACTCACGCCTATAATCCCCGAAGGGGTAGGCAGAGGTGTAACCAGTACACCCACATTTCGCCGAGCGTATCTCCGTACCACAATGTGATAGGGGGCGAGCCTATCGCCATACCGGGCGCAAATTCCAGACTCCGGGCTGATACTGAGCATATCATAATAGAAAAACCCAATATCATTTTACCCGACCCGGGGATCGAACCCGAGACCTCAGCGTTAGCCTCAATCGTAACGAACCGAGGCAGTCAGTTTATTTTTATACATTTTATAATATTTTATGATGGAAAAATTCCAACATTGTAATATCATTTTTATTTACTTGATTGACTAGGTGAGCAGGGTCTTAATGTCTCAGTCTGTATAATAAAATTAAAAGCAAAAATATCATATCAACTTATATGAATTTATGTTGATATAATTACTTTATATAAGTTGATATTATTTCTTTGCTTTTATTTTTGTACTGACTGACTCTTTTTTTTTTTTATTAGCTTGAATGACGAGACGAGCAGGTCGCTCGCCTGATGGTAAGCGCCACGCCTGCTCATAAACAGAAGCAACGCCACACAGAACTATGAATAACAAAGCACTGCATGACACTGGACTGCGCTCGTCACCCCGAGACATAAGTTAAGTCTCATAATGCCCAGTAATTACACTGGCTTCAATGTCCTTCAAACCGGAACACAACAGTGCTTACACACTGTTGCTTGGCGGCAGAAATAGACAAAGCGGTGGTACCAACCCAGCCGGCCTCTCGCAAACGAGGGACCTACCATCTTGTAAACTCATTATAATAATAAGCGCTATTTTAACCACCGACATGATCATTTACCGATTATATTATTTTATTAACGTACCAAACGTTGCCACTAGACCAACGAAGTGAATTTACATTATAATAGGTCACTAATCATAATGTATATTTTTTTAACTAGCCCTGTATTATATATAAGTTTCACTGCTGTACACGGGCCTCCTCTACTGATTGAGCGGGATCAGGCCTTAGTCCACCACGCTGGACTAATGCGGGTTTGCAAACTTTACATACCTTCGAAATTCTTCTGGAGAACTTCTTACGTTTCCTCACGATGTTTCCTTCACCGTTAACGCAAGCATTTAACAATACACACATAACTTAGAGAAGTCAGAGGTGTATGCTCTTGGGAATGGTTTCAAACCTGCGAGTTTCGTCTCGACCACTCCCCACTGAGCTATCGCTTCTTATAATGTAATACACATGAATATTAAAATGTTATACAGAATGATTGCCTCTGCTATTGAAATATTTTAAATTGCCTTTGTGAAGCAACTCGGTGCATTTCCAAGAAAGTATACTTGATATTGATTTTATGCAGTATCGTTCTTGCATGAAATGTTTTACAACATATTTGAATAACTCTTTCTATTTCGATCTTATGTTGTAGAACGTGTACATACTTTTAAAGTGGCTTACAATAAAAACTTTTTAACAAAAGACGACTCAAAACACTAAAAAGCTAAAATAAAACTAAACATTATTCATATTACTAGGTAGCAAGCCCCTCGTATGCGATAGGCGTTCTGGTTTGGTACCATCGCTTTGTCTATTTTTGTGTAAACACTGTTGTGTTTCTGTTCTGTTTCCTTCAGGACATTGAAGCCAGTGAAATTACTGGAAATTACGAGACTTAACATCTTATATCGAGTAGAGGAGGCACGTGCCCAGGTATAGGGCAGTGTATGATACAAATTATTAATATATTAACTTATTAGCGACTCAAGCAACCCTTGGAGCGGTCAGTCTATGGATGGGTGAGCGCTCAGTGGTATTTCAACTGAGCATGTCCGTACTTAGGAGGGCACGTAAAAAGTAGGTCCCGTTATCAACTGACAGCAGCCATTAAGCTAAGTCAGAGGTCTTCGGGAGGTTTGAGAACTTTGATACTCGGGGCCAGTAAATCTCTTCTTCCACCTGTCCTTATCCCACTCGCAGTGGGGTCGGCGCAACATGCTTTTTAGCTCATATTACAGAAAGATTTAGCTTGTAGTTTTTACGAACAGCCGCCTGCCTGCTGTCAACCATTTTTTGTTTTTTTACGAGCCCTGTATTTATACATGCCCCACTGCGGGGCACGGGCCTCCACTACTGAATGAGAGGGGCTAGGCCTTCTTCTTATTTTTAAAGTTAAGTCGATATTATGTATAATTAAAAATTAAAAATAAATTGACTGCCTCGGTGGCGCAGTTATAATGCGTAAGCGTTACGATTGAGGTCAACGCTGAGGTCTCGGGTTCGATCCCCGGGTCGGGTAAAGAGGTATTGGGTTTTTCTATTACGAAATGCTCAGTATCAGCACGGAGTCTGGAATTTGTGCCCGGTATGGCGATAGGCTCGCCCCCTATCACATAAGGGACGGAAATACGCTCGGCGAAATGTGGGTGTACTGGTTACACCTCTGCCTACCCCTTCAGGGATTACAGGCGTGAGTGCGTATGAGTATGAGTAAAATTAAATTAAAAACATAATACAAATTGTCTGCAACGAATTTTTAATTGCACTCTCACTTAGCATATCGTATTACTACCCCAAGTTTTAGTGAATATTTAAGTGTAAACGTCTCTCTTGGTTTCGTATTTGCAAATTAAAACGGTGAGATGTTGCGTAGTTGAAGACTTTGATAGAAATTGTGAAGAGCTTTGCAAAAGCTTTAGAGCGACGGAATTAGAATTCAGACTTAGTGCAAGGTGATTTAATGCAATTTAATTAGATAGTTTTCAATTCAGTTATATTATGTTTGGTACTTTTTTAATCGACTTCAAAAAAGGACTAGTTTCCCAATTCGGTGTTTTTTTTTTACTTTTTCATGTATGCACATCGATTTCTCCGCCAATTGTGGACTGATTTTGTTGGAAAAAAAATCATTCGATAGAGTTTAGCTGCTATGTGGTAATTTACGTAGCAGCAGCATAGATAGCAGTACCTATCACTAAACATTTAAAAATAATAAGTTTTAAAAATCGACTTCAAATAATAACATTGAAAAATCAGAAATAGCAATTTCTATAATCCCTTTAGAGTCGGTGTAATTTTATTTTATTATTTTCATTGAAGGAATCATCAAATGACTGCCTCGGTGGCGCAGTTGTACGCGTTACGACTGTCGCTGACGCTGAGGTCTTAGGTTCGATCCCCGGGTCGGGTAAAAGTGATATTGGGGTTTTCTATTACGAAATGGTCAGTATCAGCTCGGAGTCAATTTGAGCCCGGTATGGCTATAGGCTCGCCCCCTATTATGCGACGGAGATACGCTCGGCGAAATGTGTGTGTACTGGCTACACCTCTGCCTACCCCTTCGGGGATTACGGGTGTGAGTACGTATATATGTTTGTATGAATTATTAAATTCGATGCATATATGTCAAAGTTTTAGTTTTTCATCACACTTACGCGTGAATTTCTTCTTTCCTTCCTTCTACCTCCACTTATCGCAGTGGGTTCGGCACAAGATATTTTTTGCACATGATACGGAAAGATTTTGCTTGTAGGTTTTATGACCGACCGCCTGCCTGACGACAACCCCTGTGGGGCTTTCTCCCATTATTCTTTAAATTTACAAAATTTAATACATAAATAAGTGGGACTGGCCCATGTATGTCGAATGAATCTAGACAGATGGGCCAAACATATTACAGACTGGTCACCAACCGATGGTTACCGACGATGTGGCCGACCTAGGAAAAGATGGAGAGACGATATTGTCAATTCTCCAAAGTGGCAAGAGATCACGCAGGACCGTGACAAGTGGCAGAAGTTGGGGGCGGCCTTTGCCCAGCAGTGGAACACTAAGGAGGCTAATAAAAAAAAATGAGAAAAAAATACAAAAATAATCATTCAAATCTCAAAACGGTAACGGTAGGTAACAGTGTCGCGAGTTCAATGGTTCTTTCCCATCTCAAAAATGCCTAAAGAAGTTTTTAGTTAAAAAAAACGTTTATCGAAACGAAAACTCCTTATAAATATCCCAACGTTAATTTAGTTAGACCTATGTCAGACGCAGAACCCTTGAACTCTTTACACTTATCCAGTTTCGCTATTTCCCTAGAGATTAAGATGTCTTTACATCGGGAGACGGCACGTGAAATCTTTAAAAGAAACGAAGATAGCTAAGGTTTTTTAACCGACGCAAAAAACAAAGAGGTTCTCAATTTATCTGTATATATATTTTTGATATATGTATATAATACTAGCCCTGTATTATACACGTCCCACTGCTGGGCGCGGGCCTCAGCTACTGAATGAGACGGGTACTTAGTCCACCACGCTGGCCTAATACGGGTTGGCAGACTTCACATGCCTTCGAAATTCTTATGGAGAATTTCTCAGGTATGCAGGATTCCTCACGATGTTTCCTTCACCGTTAAAACAAGTGATAATAAACAATGAATACACACGTAACTTAGAAAAGTCAGAGGTGCATGCTCTTGGGGTTGGTTTCGAACGTACGACTTTCGTCTGGGAAGTCTATACCACTCCCCGCTAAGCTATCACTGCTACGTATATATGTATATATATGTACTCGTATGTCGACGCCTAATTCCGCAAAATAATGTGGATGATTCTTTTTGTATTTGATAGAGTTTATTTTAATGTTGGTCCCATTTAAATTTCAAGAAGAAATTCTAATTCTCTTAGGGGTTGAAATCGGGGGCGAACTTAAAGTTAAATTTATGCACCAATTTTGTTGATACATGTTTTGTTCGTTGGATATTTTTAAGTAGTAAAAAAAAATAGTTGCCCATGTTTTTCCACAAAACATAAAATAAAAAAAAATAAGTCGGACGAATATGAGACATATCTTACTTTCTTCCCCACATTATTCTGCATCGATTGGTATCGGTCTCGTCCCCATACCCCCAGCGGTTTCGGAGGAGATAGCGTGACAAGCGTTTGGCAGCGGCGGCGGCGGCGCCAGTTACTTTTTTTTAGAATCGAGAGATAGAGAGATTTTATTTAAAACAGTGCGGTGTTAGTTTCACCTCTTATTCATAACGAATATCTTAAATCTTATCATTTTATCGGTCGACATTTGACGAAACTTCATGAAATCCGACGAAGTTTTTCGCTTCATTGTAAGTACTAAGCTTGGGTATCTCGAATACAACGGCTTCTTTCGACAAGTTTAATGACGCGTATTTTAGAATGTCCTGATTCGGCGATATTAGATTATGGAATGAATTATTTTATATGGAAGATGCCAGTGTCATTTTTGATATTTTTGTGTTATTGAAGTGAAAGCTTCTATAGGCATGTTAGGCGAAATTGATATGGATAAAATTGTATGGTTTAGTATGGTCACCGACATGCTGTGGGCGCGCAGCTAGTATACAAATACACAAAATAAAATATAGTTTATTTTCGTATTCTTTATTAACAAGAACTAGGTTCTTAATAATAGATTACAATCTATTATTTATAGAACTAGGGGCGTTGCCCATGTTTTTCCACAATACATAAAATAAAAAAAAACTTAAAGTCCAACGAATATGAGACATATCTTACTTTCTTCCCCACATTATTCTGCATCTATTGGGATCGGTCTCGACCCCATGCCCCCGTGGTTTCGGAGGAGATAGCGTGACAAGCTTTTGACAGCGGCGGCGGCGGCGCTAGTTGCTTTTTTTGAGAATGGAGAGATTTATCTCCGCTGTAGACGATATAGTCCCTTTTTTATACGTAGGTAATAGGCACGCGTTTGGCCACTATCACGCCTGATGGTAAGCGATGATGTGGCCTAAGATGAAGCACGCTTGCCTAGCCAAAAACGAAAATCTTGACTTTGGTTAAGATCTGATGATGGAGTATGGAGTAAAAAAAAGAAATTGTTTATTTCACTTATAGATTTTTACTTTTTTCGTTTTTATTTGTGTCAAAAGTTTTTATTCCATTATTGTTAGTGAAATTACCATTAAAATTGCCACATAAATGATGAAGTTTGAGTCTTTTTTGAGAGATTTTCTTCTTGGAATTCCAACAGAACCAACATTGAACTAAACGTTTGAATGAAAAAATAATCATCCAAATCGGTCTAGATTTTGATGCAAAAATGTGTTTAATTGAGAAATACCTCCTTTTTTCGTCGGTTAAAATTGGCTACTGTATGGCTGTATCACCGACTATAATTATAATTCTATTATTATCTAGATTCATAATAATATACTAATCATCAGAGTAGCGGTTCGTACTATATACTATTTTCCTTAACGATAAACTAAGCCAATCGTGGTCCAATGATGACTTCCGTAATACATTTGATCTAGTATTATAGAGCTTTGCAATTAATAATATTTGGCTTGGATCCAACATCAAAAAGACACACATATGATTTGTCTCTTATTTATTTATTTATTTATTTAAGACGCAAAACAGAGTACAATCAATACATTAGTACAACTTTATAACTATACAATCATTAAAACCAGATTGTATTCCAAAACAAACAAACATAATACAAACATAATACATTATGTAAATATAATTTGTTCTTTTCTTTTTATTTTCATAATTAAAGTGACCATGCGTCACTTTTTGAACGCGTTTGACTAGACTTTATTTTATCTTTTGACAGCCTCCGTGGCGCAGCGGGCGAGTAGGCGGCTGCGAAGCGAGAGGCCGTGCGTTCGATTTCCACACTGAGACAAATGTTTGTCTAATCCACAAATATTTGTTTCTGGTTTGGGTGTTGCGGGACCGCAAGGCCCTCCTAGTTCCTGATACCCACGATACAGGTTTACCTAGTGTGGGATCAGGACTATGTGTGTGACTGTTGGGTGTATTTATTATTATTTATCGTATTGTCAGGTCTTTTCTCGTAAAAATCCTTGTCTGCTGAGTTATAAATTCAATGACAAATATTTCTTATTTTAAATCGCTTTATGATTCTTGTACATTCCTATGGCCTATAGAACTTGATACCCGTTTAGATTTCAACTCTTTTATTGGCGACGGAGTGAAGCCGACGCGACAACCCCGAACCTCGTTTGTACTGAACTTTGTCCCCTTGTTAACCGATTCCAAAAAAAACACTGAAAAAGTAAAAAATATAGGTGTTTTTGAAGTTGGTGCCAGTACCGCTGCGCGTCAACTGATATTGCACCGACTTGAAAAATCATACTTCACACTATTACGCTTTCACGCGAAAACTACTTAACCGATCATCATGAAACTTTGTACACATATTCTTGGAGGTATAAGAAGTAACATGCAATATACTTTTTATGAAAAAAATGCATCTATTTGTTTGGAATAGTGTATTCACGCGGGCGGAGCGGCGAGCAAAAGCTAATACTTCTATAAATTATTCTTATTTGCAAAATAACGGTTGAATGGAACTAGTTTAAAATTCAATTGCAAGATTTGATCCACACATTCAACAGGTGAATTTAAATACAAACTTATTCATGTAAATCATACAATTGCAAAAAGTACGTCCCGTTTCGTGCCAAAATTTGTCACTGTACCGATGATCCATAATAGCAATAAACCTTGGATTTGACGCAATAAATTGCCCAACCGTATCGCGGCACTCCATCCAACTTGTCATCTTGCCGTGATGGAGTACCACAAAGTATCTTGACCAATCAGGTTCGCTTTTTCGGGGCTATTTTTTTATTCGCTCGATTGTTGACATGAGCAAGTCGCTCGAATGATATTAAACGTCACGCCTGCCCATTAATAGTAGCAACGCCACTCAGTACTTTAAATAACAAAGCACTGCATCGTCACCCTAAGACACAAGATTTTAAGTTTCATAACGCCTAGTAATTAGTAAGAAAGGTCGAGAAGGGAATGCTGAGATGGTTTGGTCATGTACAGAAGATGAATGAAAGAAATTGTAGAAAACAGATATACATGGCGAGTGCCATTGTTTCATAGTTGTTTCTCATTCATTATGATTGGTATAGTTGAGAGAGGAATAGGTCAGAACAATCTCGGATCAAGTCTGAGATATTCTCGAGAAAAGTCAGATCAGAAGTACCCTAAACCAAAACTTTACTTGTATGAAGTATATTATGAGAGTGAAGAAGGCTAAAGAGCCTTGACAGCCTCTGTGGCGCAGTAGACGAGTAGCCGGCTGTATAGTGAGGCCGCGGGTTCAATTCCCGCACCGAGATAAAATGTTTGTGTGATCCACAAATATATGTTTCGGGTCTGGGTGTTTTCTCCACAGAGGCGAAAACACGCAGGCGGCCGGTTGTAATAACTACAAGCCAAATCTTTCTGTAACATGTGTTAAAAAACATGCTGCGCCGACCCCACTACAAGTGGGATAAGTGCAGATGGAAAGAAGAAGGCTAAAGAGGTGTGTAAGGATCGTAGCAAGCAGAAATCTCTGCCTAACCCTATGGGCAACAGGCTATTTTTGACGAGTGACAACTTATGGTGATCAGAGACCACTAGTTACCACAAAGTAAACGTTACTTTTCAAATAAAATGTGAGACAGCAAAATAAAAAAATCTGCCTCAATGGCGCAGTTGTAATGCCTACGCGGAACAACTGTCTATGCCTCAGGCTCGGGTTCAATCCCCAAGTCGGGTAAATGTGATACTGGGATTTTTTATCATGAAATGCAATATAATTATTAAATAAATAAATAATGCCTCGGTGGCGCAGTTGTAATGCGTACGCGTTACAATTGAGGATAACTCTGAGGTCTCGGGTTCGATCCCCAGGTCGGGTAAAGTGGTATTGGGTTTTTCTATTTCGAAATTCTCAGTATCAGCCCGGAGTCTGGAATTTGTGCCCGGTATGGCGATAGGCTCGCCCCCTATCACATCGTGGGACGGAGATACGTCGGCGAAATGTGGGTGTACTAGTTACACCTCTGCCTACCCCTTCGGGGATTACAGGCGTGAGTGCGTATGTAAATAAATAAATTAAATTAATTTTTTATCAGCTCGGAGTCTGAACTTTCGCCCGGTATGGCGATAGACTCGCCCCCTATCACATCATACGAGTAGGACCTAAATAAGCTTGGCGAAATGTGGTGTAATGGTTAAATTTCTTCTTACTTCGGGGATATCAGGCGTGAGTGCGTATGTAAAATAAAAAAAATACCACGCTATCAATTCAGTCATGTTCAATTAGTACTTTTTTTTGTAAATTGACGGTGTTAAGCTTTATCATTACAAATCACAGATTGTGAAACATGCCCTTAAAATTAGACGGATGGTTTTAAAACTGTTCAAGACATAAGGGGCGGAAGAATATCCTTTATCTCCACAATCCCACAGGGGACGTAAAAGGGTGACTAAGGGATTTCGGAAAAGTATGCTTAGCTTTATGAAAGGGTGAGCCCGTCTGCGATTATGTAGTGAGTTAAATTTCGGCAGAATTTTGTTCAACTATACACATATATAGATAGACCCACGTCTAGGGTTACAGATATGCTTACAAGGTGGTAGGCCCTTCGTATGCGAGAGGCCGTCTGGGTTGGTACCACCGCTTTGTCTATTTCTGCAGCCAAGCAGCAGTGTGTAAGCACTGTTGTGTTCCGGTTCAAAGGACATTGAAGCCAGTGAAATTACTGGGCATTATGAGACTTAACATGCCAACAGTGGTTTGTAATTCAATTCTGTGTGGTGTTGCTTCTGTTTATGGGCAGGCGTGGCGCTTACCATCAGGCGAGCGACTTGCTCGTTTCGTCATTCAAACTAATAAAAAAAAAACAAATGTCACGCCTTCAACCCCTTTGGGAAGAAAATACCCAAACCAGTAACAAATATTTATGGATTACACAACATTTTGTCTTGGTGCAGAAATCGAACCCGCGGCGTCTCGCTTTACATTCAATTAATCACCCGCTGCGCCACCGAAGCTATCAAACTGCGACCTTATAGCCCAAGTTAAAAAAACTGCAGCTGCTCGTGAAACAGTAGTCCATAAACTATTTAACTTTAGTTCATACGTTTAGTTTGGAAACTAGTGAGTTCCAAACTACAGTGTTATGTGTTTTAGCCCTGGGTTTTAAATGTCCGGCCTTCGACATCCCTATTTATACATTTTTTTTATGGTATACGGCGGCAAACGAGCAAGTGGGTCACCTGATGGTAAGTGATCGCCACCGCGCATGTACACCCATAATACCAAAAGAATCATGGGTGCGTTGCCGACCTTCAAGGAAAGGGACAATTAAGGGTTTGGGAAGGGGAGGGGGTTTGGGCCTCCGGATATCTCACTCACCGTACGAAACGCAGCAGCAAGCTGCTACTTTACGCCGGTTTTCTGTGAGACAGTGGTAATGACCCGGTCGAGTCGGCCCATACTTGCTGTAGACAAGTGTCTACGGCGTGGCTCTACCACTCATGTAGAGTGCTAGACATTACAAGTGGTAGCCACATACACACTCATGCCTGTAATCCCCGAAGGGGTAGGCAGAGGTGTAACCAGTATACCCACATTTCACCGAGCGTATCTCCGTCCCATTATGTGATAGGGGGCGAGCCTATAGCCATACCGGGCACAATTCCGGACTCCGGGCTGATGCTGAGCATTTCATAATAGGAAAACCCAATATCATTTTTACCCGAAACCTCAGCGTTAACCTCTGTCGTAAAGCGTACGCATTACAACTACGCCACCGAGGCAGCACTGCACCCTATTTGTAATACAATTTGATATAGAAATAAGGGTTCAATATTTGGGCCGCAACCATTTAATTCCTCATATATCCAGACTGTTTTAACCCTAGTGAAAAAGAGAGATGTTATAAGTTTATGTATCTTTCAAACCTTTGTCTATGAGTCTATATTAAAAAAAAATGGACTGGTTAGCATGAAGTTTTTTGTTTGATTGTTGGTTTACAGATAAAATATACACACATATTTCCACACACACCCACAGACAATAAAGGATTCAAGCTTATAACACCCCTCTTTTTATTGGGGGTTAAAAATGGGGTACTTCAATATATACAGGTCGTTGCATAAAGCTGGTTCAAAAAGTATAATCCTATCTCAAAAAGTAAAGAATCTAATCCTATCACTGGGGTGTAAATGTCCTGATTGCGTATTTATTATTTTACACTATCGGAGAGTAACGAGTGGTATAAAACACTGTATTACTGAAAACACTCTACGCCTGAGTCGGTGTAGTTTTATAGGTACGTAAAAATGTACTAAAATAGTATTTTATAAAACTATTTTCAGACCTTGGATGTATAAGTAAAATATTTAGAAATAAATAGTAAAAGATTTTTTCTATTGAAATAAAACTAGTTTATACGGATTTTTTCGCGGTTTAATTTTATTTTAGTCCCGACGTTTCGATAGCTTTTTAGATTTCGTGGTCACGGGACCAAGTTTTATTTCAATGTATTACACATTGAAATTCGCGTAAACATAAGAAATCACTAAGATTTTTTCCTTTTCTACTAAATGTAATTATTTATATAGGATTCTACCAATACTACACACATCAAAACTGGTTTAAGCGTTTTAAAGTTATGCCGAATAAAAAAATGCCGCATAGCATGAATTGGATTCGTGCCCTGAGTGTCTAGCTGTCCCGCGCGGTTTCTCCCGCAACTACAGCAGCGCCACCTACCGGGTCCAATTGTGAATCTAAAACTATCCAGGGCGCCACCCAAACGCATACAAAAAAAATATATTCAAATCGGTCCAGCCGTTTAGGAGGAGTTCAGTCACATACACACCTACAGTAGAATTATATACAACGTGTTATAGAAAGGGGCGGGCAAATTTAAGCAATGTATAGTGTAGGATAAAAGTATTTTATACTCCATAGTACCAAATCCGATTGCATTGTTAGGACATAATTATAGAATTTTCTTTTTTATCGAATGAGTAACATATCGATGTCGACTTTCAACTTTGGACAACACTAAATGATAAACAGTGATACTTCAGACCTCCTTTCATTTAATTATTTTATAATTAAAAAACATTAAACAGTTGTCAAATGTCAATATTTTATGACGCAGTCAGTTCGGCAATTTCTGATTTTATGAAGTTTGATTACGAGTTATGACTAAAAACAAATATTATGTATTGGTATTTTGTGTTGGTGCAACTGACAACAGCTTTTAAGAGGATCGTCGACTGTATTAAGCCAAATTCATAGATGGACGACCCGAGAATGTAGTCTTTAAAATGCTTCTAGAGGATAGTACGTATATCGTCTTCAGCAAACACTCTTTTAGGTACTGATTTGTGTTTAAATTACAAGTTACGTACTTAGAATTGCGTACATCTTAATTAAGTTTATTAAAAAGTGAGTGTCGTTCATAATAATTAATAGTGATGTCATCAATCTTATCGATCTTAATAAACGAGTGATTAAAATTAACGTGTAATTTCTGGAGTTCTTGGTTTTGAAAGATCCGGTACATAAGTACTAATTGTAAAGTGTATGTAATGACCCTAAAATATGACCACACCTTTCTGTAACACGTTGTATATAAAGATTTGCTTGTCGTATTTATATTATTTGGACGTTGAACTTAAATTTTACAGACTTTTTTGTAATTATTCCATATGGTATTTGAATTAATGATTTTCGGATTTTTCTTTCATTCATGGCATAAGTGATCCCAAATAAGATTGTAGGCCAACGGCAAGTTCCTACTCTAAAAAAAAATGATTTAGAGTTATCGAGTGTCAAAATAATATATTATACTGCCTCACTACTGGACACGGGCCTCCTCTACTGAATGAAAGGAGTTGGGTCTTAGTAGTACACCACGCTGGTCTAATGCAGGTTGGCAGATTTTCAGATTCATATATTCAGGTTTCCTTACGATGTTTCGTCCCCTGTTATAGCAAGGGATATTAACAAAGAATACGTAACTTAGAAAATTTAGAGCTGCATGCTCTTGGAAATGGTTTCGAACTTGAGATTTTCGTGTCGAGCAATTCCCGTGAAGCTATCGCTTTATTCATAAACCTTAAAAATATAACATTATTGAGCGGACGCATAAGAAGAGAAATGCTCAAAACAATAGAAGAAAAGAAGAAAAAAGAAAAAATGTTTATTTCATAACTCATTACACATAATAAACTGAATTTGAGATCTCCTTTTAAGTATATAATATACCTGTGTTAGGAGACCCCGCTCTTCCTTAGCCAAAAAGTGCAAGTGTACATAATACAGTAGATTTACTCATAGTTTATTTTTTTTTTGTGAAATATATGCTAGGTTAGTAAAATATATTTTAAAATATATGTGTGTGTGTGTGTGTGTGTGTGTGTGCAAATATGTGCATGTATCAATTATATTATATTTTCATAAGGTTCTCAACTTCATCATATGTTTTATTCTTTAGCCATTTAACAATAGACTAACAAATAAATTGAAATCTTCTTGCAACTGACTTTAAAGCATAATTTTAAATTACAGTTATATTGTTTTCATACCATAAATATCTAACTGTAATAGAAGATAAATTGAATGTCATATCCAGGAGACAATGCTTTGCGGTCGGTGGCCGATCGTAAAAAATATAAATGAGATCATTGTATCCTTAGGGAACGGACGGTTTGCGTGGGTGTGTTGCAGGCGAAGCTTCAAAAGGATTTTGGGGAAAAAACTGTTTTATTTTTAAAGAAAGAAAATGCTTTTATTGTACTACCCCTCACACTTACACATAGTACGGCTAGGATACCGTAATATGTAAAGAAAATTACAAAACAAAATACTAAAGGACAAATTTATTAATAGCATGAAAAATATATAAATACTAGCTGTTGCCCGCGGCTCCGCCCGCTTGAATGCCTATTTCCAGGATTAAAGTAGCCTAGTAGGCGACCCCGGTGAGAAACGCGCTTGACAAAAATGCTAATGTCGCTATTAAAAAATAGGGGTTGATCGTAGATCTCGGTAGAATACATTCCCGTAAATGTTAAATTAAATTCTACGTTTAAAAGAATAATTGTCGAATATCCCGAAAACATTACTTTACCACGAAAGGTACGTCTAGACATTTCATTAAAAATCTTATAAGTTTGACTGCAACATAGACACCGTTCAATTTTCTGATTGAAACTCATCGCGTCCATAAATCACAAGTAGCTTAAGTATTTTTCTCTTCTATTTCTAGATTTTAGGAAAAGATGATTTGTTAATCAGTGATCTGTTTTCTATAACGAGAGGTGAATTTTGGCATTAGTCTGAAGTTTGCTATTTGAATAATGTCACAAGAAAGTTTAGTATTTCCAAAGACCCCTTTCCTTGAAGGTCGGCAACGCACCCATGATTCTTTTGGTATTGTGGGCGTACATGGGCGGTGGAGATCACTTATCATCAGGTGACCCACTTGTTTGTTCGCCGACCTAGGTTATAAAATAAAAACGTATGTGTCAGTTTCGCGTCGCGCGTCGCCATCTCCCTGTCTTGGTTGAGTATCTCGAACGTGCCCACAATAAATCTAGCAAGATCCTTCATTAACTCATACAGATTCATACAAAAACATTTCTCACACGGTTTTATTCAAACCGGATCATAAGAGATCTCGCTAAACCCCAAAACCGAATAAAGGCTAAGAAATAAAACGCAGCTATATTGCTTCTGTTTGTTATCTTCTGCGTTTACGAGCTCGAATGAGATTATTGAAATATGTTGAGATACGTATAAATAAAGAAAGGAAGGCAATACTTAAATTATGTACACAGTAGGGTAAGGTTTTTGTATTTTTACTAATACTTGCGTATTATGAGTGTACGTAATAATAATAATAATACTAGCCCTGTATTATATACGTCCCACTGCTGGGCACGGGCCTCCTCTACTGGATGAGAGGGGTTAGACCTTAGTCTACCACGCTGGCCTAATGCGGGTTGGCAGACTTCACATACCTTCGAAATTCTTATGAAGAACTTCTCAGGTATGCAGGTTTCCTCACGATGTTTCCTTCACCGTTAAAGCATGTGATAATTAACAATTAATACACACATAACTTAGAAAAGTCAGAGGTGTATGCACTTGGGGCTGGTTTCGAACCTGCGACTTTCGTCTCGACAGTCCATACCACTCCCCGCTGAGCTATCACTGCTCATGACTGTACGTACCTGGTCACATTATTGTAATACCTAACGCATTATGTTTTAAAAGAAAAAAAATTAATGCAAATTAAAACCGGCTCAAAAAATCTTTTTTCTGTCTGGCGTTATCCCGCCTTAATACGAGGATCCGCTTTCTTATACCATTGATTTAACATTTCGAAGGATTTGACGGTATTTAGTATTATAAGCGGTGACCCGCCGTCTGACCCCCAAAACCCACGACGGGAACCAAGCCTCGTCATTGCCTCGTTCGTTAATCAGCAGAGTGTACCACGTGCAGGTGAAGTTAGCTTTAGGTATTTTTGAAGTGAAAATTTCTTTAGCCGCGTTGGGCACTTTTTGGTAGGCGAGAATCTTATGGGTTCGGGTCACCGACATGCTTATAGCAGTATATCTGTAGCTATAGAGCTGATGTATTGTGCAAAATTTGTGCTGTGTATAATTTATAAGTGAAATTGAATGAATTTAGTGAAAAGTTAATTCATTGAGACATAAGGTGCTAGTCCCTCAGAAACCGGGTGTCAGTCTTTCAGAAACGGGGCGTAAGACTTGTAATAGTTTTTGAATATATTACTTGTTACAAAATACCCTAGTACATGTTATTTTCTATTGTACCTTATTGAATAAATAAATATAAATAAAAGTGTCTGCAGCGCGGCCCTACCATTTGCAAAGTTAATGTAGTCCGGCTTATGCCTTAATTACATTCCTGAAAAAATCTCATTTGAAACTTATGACTTGTGGAATTAACAAAGTTTCTGATGGAATGCAAAGATAAAATTACTTTTGAATAGTAATTACATATCAGATTATATCAGGAGCCTTTCAGGGTTTACGCCTCGTTGGTCTAGTGGCAGTGTATTAAGGCTGAGAAATCGTGAGCTCCTAGGTTCAAATCCCTGGGAGTTATAATTTGTGTTTGAGTTTTCGAGCTTCGAATTAGAGCACTTAAAAGTCAAAAATGACAATTTCTATAGGCTTTTTGGAGTCGGTGCCGGAGCGGCTGCCGGTCAAATTAAAATGCACCGGCTCCAAAGAAACCTATAGAAATTGTCATTTTTTACTTTTGTTATTTGTTGAACCACCCCAGTCGAGCCGGTCCATATAAGCTATTGCGTTCTACCACATCAAATGGACCACGAATAAATCCATTTACGAGTTCCTTTCGTCTGTCACTTATTTCATAATAAAAGACATCAAAGCATTATTATATGAAACCTTTTATTGGCAGCATTTTGACAGAAAGGGATTTCTCAGGGCTGTGGACGAGAGTTTCTTTTATATTTCTTATTGTAGTTAACAGATTACATGTATTATATACGAAATATCATATTATTACTTATATTGATTGATGTTATTAGTATTAGGGCTTTATTGAGTAAAAACCAGTTAAATGCGAACACTTTCGCCCTGAGAGGTGATATACTTATATGTTTAAAAACTTTTACACAAGTTATTTTGTTAATAACTAGGGGCTTTGCCCATGTTTTTCCACAAAACATAAAATAAAAAAAACTTAAAGTCCGACGAATATGAGACATATCTTACTTTCTTCCCCACATTATTCTGCATCGATTGGTATCGGTCTCGACCCCATAACCCCAGCGGTTTCGGAGGAGATAGCGTGACAAGCTTTTGGCAGCGGCGGCGGCGGCGCCAGTTATTTTTTTTAGAATAGAGAGATTCCAAACGGTATTAGAAAACTTCAAGAGTATGGTCAAGTGAGTGTGGAAAGTCCCTATATATTCGCACTCACGCCTGTAATCCCCGAAGGCGTAGGCAGAGGTGTAACCAGTACACCCACGTTTCGCCGAGCGTATCTCCATCCCATGTTGTGATAGGGGGCGAGTCTATCGCCATACCCGGCACAATTCCAGACTCCGGGCTGATACTGAGCATTTTATAATAGAACCCAATAACACTGTTACCCGACCCGGGGATCGAACCCGAGACCTCAGCGTCAGCCTCAGTTGTAACGCGTACGCATTACAACTGCGCCACCAAGGCAGTTTTACCAAGTATTACACAATTAATTATTAAAGGAATAATTATAATAACTAGCCCTGTATTATACACGTCTCTTGGGGCTGGTTTTGAACACCTCGTACCACTCCCAGTTGTTCTTGTTGCTTTTAGTTTTTACCCAATCGTGTACCGAATTTGTTAAATGAAAATCATTCATTAGCGATAACTTTAATGTATACTACTACACGGGCTGTTTAGAAGTAAAATAGTGTCACATAATGCGGGAGTTTGATAGAGTACAGACAGAGAACGCGAGAGGAGTTCTAGTTGAGAGTAAGCGAGATGGTAATATTGAGTTACGGTCAATTGACCACAACTTAGTGGTACATTTTATATGAACCGCGCAGCTTGTCTAGTAGAATACATTAAAGTCTTTGTTCATTAGCGTTTAGTTGCAATCTAGTCCCTTATAAATTTGGTTAAGATCTGATAACGGAGTATGGAGTAAAAAATTAAACTCCTCAACGGATAACACTATAGTGGTCGAGATCGGGTTATTGTATTTTAGATGTGGTAGAGCCACGCTGTAGACACTTTTGTCTACAGCACGAATTTACCGGCATGTCTGGGTCTTTACCACTGTCTCACTTAAACCGACGCAAAGTAGCGGCTTACTGCTCATGTTGTACAGTGAGTGGGATATCCGATGGCCCAAACCCCCCTCTCCTGCCCAATCCCTTTATTATTCCTTTGCTTTAGGGTCGGCAACGCACCCATGATTTTTGGTATTGTTTGCGTAAATGGGCGGTGCAGATTACTTACCATCAGGTGACCTACTATGCTATAAAAAAGTCTTCAAGGGTTTCATTTTTCTTTTGAGTTACGGAACCCTAAAAGGGAAACCATATGATATGAATACACCACTAAGTATACATTTCGTCTTTAGTTCGTGTTTCGATTTGAAACACATTAAAGGCGATGAAATTTCCAGGCTTTATGAGACTTAACATCCTATAATCAGTGATGAGCGCAGTGTAGCGGCAGACAGTACTTTGTAATTCAAAGTTCTAAGTAGTGCTTCTGTTTCTGGACAGGACGGCAAGTAGCTAACAACAGACGAGCGACCTACTCGTCTCATCACTACGGCGAATAAAAAACAGAGTGCAGGCCGGCATAATTCTGCCGATCTGCGATAGATTCAGTGTCTATCGTTGGTCGACAGTATTCATGGATTGCGCTACACTTACCATCAGGTGTAGTCACGTTGCCGAGCCACGATAAAAAAAAGAGTTTTTATAAACCAATACACGTTATCATGAAAGCAACATTAATCCTTTATTACAAATCGAGCAACGATCAAAGGACTCGAGATTAATCATTATGTCACGATGTAGCAGTTTATTGCCGATAAATTTTTTGGCAATACCAAAAGAATTTATTAGTGCAAATAAAACTTATTGCAAAAGTTATCTTTTCGGCAGTAAATATAAATTGATTTCAATTTATATCTACTGCTGGTACGGTGCGGTGGTAGTTTTAAAACACGTGCCGTTTCGGTGATGTCTATATTCCATATTTATTTTTAAAAGAAGAAAAAATAAATAATAAATAAATAAATACACCCAACAGTCACACACATAGTCCTCCTGACCCCACACTAGGTACACCTGTATCGTGGGTATCAGGAACTACGAGGGACTTGCGGTCCCACAACACCCAGACCAGAAACAAATATTTGTGGTTTAGACAAATATTTGTCTCGGTGTGGGAATCGAACCCACGGCCTCTCGCTTCGCAGCCGGCTACTCGCCCGCTCAACAATTCTGGACTATTCCTTACTAAAAATATTGTAAAATTTATAGATGCATAGTGTATTTTGATGATACTATGTCTGTTATTATACATTAGTTGATATGATTTCTATTCATAAGTTTCTTTATTTTATACTAACGTGTCATAAGCGCGATTTTAATTGCCTGCATGATTAATAAAACTATTTCATTTCATTTCATTTCGTTTCGTTTAATTTAGTTTCATTTCATTTCATTTCAATCATGTACCGTTAGGTTAGGTAACTGAGTTGAGTCAGGCGCTTAAAATCACAAGTGATAATCTGATGGTAAGTGATCATGTATCGCCACCACACATGTACGCCCACAACACCAGATGAATCATGGGCGCGTTGCCAACCTTAAAGGAAAGGAATAATTAAAGAATTAGCATAGGAAGACGGATTTGGGCCTTGTTATATCTCATTCTCTCTCATTTGTGAGATATCCGGAGGCCCAAATCTCCAAAATCCCTTAATTATTCCTTTAGGTCGGTTCGCGCTCATGATTCTGGTATTGTGGGCAGACATGGGCGGTGGAGGTTACTTACCATCAGGTGACCCATTTACCCATTTGCCAGCCTATGCTATAAAAAAAATTGTGGTCATTAAAATACGCTGTATTTAATTGTTCAAGCTATGTTGCGGTACAACCACTTATCATTAACTACCTACGATCGTTTTTTCATTTCGTGCCCTAAATTATGTATGCTCAAATGCCTATCGGTATTGGCACCACGACGCCCAAATCTCTTCTGCTTGACCCAACAAATATTAATACCGTTCAAAGAACAACAGCCCTGTCTGTTTACCTCCCTTACACAAATGTTGATCCTTCTCTTTCCTCTTATAGTTGTTTACAGTGCGACCTACTTCGATGCCATCCTTCAGACTGTGATTAATTAGCTAATATGATTAAATTGTTTTTCTCCTCTCATATACTTATCTTGAGGATATGAAATTGGAAGATCATATAACAAACTGGCTTTTCGTTATGGCACCGCTTGCAATTTTTTACGGAATAAAAAGTAGCCTAAGTGCTAACTGCTAATCCAGTTTTCCAGGAATGGAGAAGCTGGACTCTCATGGGAACCGTTGGGAGTTAATGACTATATTCATTAAATTCTATTCAATTTATTAATTTAAATTCAGTTTGGGTAAGTCATGCTCGCTAAAGTGTCTGTGCTTGCGGCGGCGTCGTGTGCCGGGTCGGTCACTTCCCTGTAACATGGTTGAGGAGGCCGATGGCTGGCACATGCGTCATACTCGTGAACGGGTGCTGCTTGTGTGGACTGGTCTGTGAAAATGTCACCCACTACTGAACCTCTAAATACCTCAACACCCTTTTCAACTGACTTCTTAAAAGGAGGAGGTTCTCAATTCGACTGTTTTTTTAATGTTTTTTACCTCAGAACTTTCGACTGGGTGAACCGGTTTTGATGATTCTTTTTTATTTGAAAGCGGGTGCTTCCGATGTGGTCCCATATAAATTTGGTTAAGATCTGACATCGGAGACCGGGGTAAAAAATAAAACTCTTCAACGGACAACAGTACATTCATCGCAATTGTAGAATTTCATGCTATTGCTGTAACTCCCACTGAAATTTTTTCAAAATAAAATTACGGTTAACAAAACTTAGAAACCGACTTCAAAATAAAAACACTGAAAGTCAAAAATAACAAATTCTATCTATTCTATTCTCTTTGGTTTATATGCTATTGCTGTAACTATCACCAACCAGCACCACCGGTAGCGGCACAGGCACTGATTCTAAAGAGACATAAGTATAGAATTTGTTATTTTGACTTTTCAGTGTTTTTATTTTGAAGTCGGTTTCTAAATTTGTTAAACGTTATTTTATTCCAAAGCCATATGCCCCAAGAAATGTCAAAACATTACAGATCCACCCGAGCACTTGTTTGCATAACATTGCATACAAATCATTATAACCAAACTTTGGCTGGGCGTGCGAAATTTGAAATTCAATGACCACATTGTATCTGCGAAAACAAAAGCCCTCGGAAGGCAATCGATGGGCTGGAATAATGGCCGTTGTAATTTGGATGTCATTTTTTGGTCTGATTGTGAGCGGTGTGGATCAGAGATTGCCAATATTAAACTGCTGTTTATACAAAAATTTAATGGTGATTGGTGAAATTTTGAAGCAAAATTCAAAAGCCTGGATTGAGATGATATGAAATGTGGCTAAAAGTATATAATTTCTCTTAAATAAGTGTGTAATATTGGGTCAGAGCAAAGACATCGTTTACATTTACAACGTGGAAGGTCCCGCATATGCGAGAAGCCGTTTGAGTTGATACCACAGCTTTATCTATTTCTGCCCCCAAGCAATAGTATGTAGCACAAATGTGTTCCGGTTTGAAGGACATTGAAGCCAGTGAAATTACTGGTCATACTGGTGATTATGCGACTTAACATCTTTGTAATTGAAAGTTCTGTGTGGCGTTGCTTCTGGGCAGGTATGGCGCTTACCATCAAGCATGCGACCTGCTCGTTTCGTCACACAAGCTAATAAAAAAAACTTTAAGGTCGATTCACTCATGGTTTTGTGAGTATTCATGGGCGGTGCCGATCACTTACCATCAGGTAACCCACTTGCTTCTTTACCTTCGCTGTTATAACAAACTTGTTAATATTACATGCGCACTCACGCCTGTAAACCTCGATGGGGTAGGCAGAGGTGTAACCAATACACCCACATTTCGCCTAGCGTATCTCCGTCCCACGATGTGATAGGGGGCGAGCCTATCGCCATACCGGGCACAAATTCCAGACTCCGGGCTGATACTGAGCATTTCGTAATAGAAAAAACCCAATACTTACCACTTTACCCGACCCGGGGATCGAACCCGAAACCTCAGCGTTGGCCTCAATCGTAACGCGTACGCATTACAACTGCGCCACCAAGGCAGGCAATAATAATCTCAATTTTAATCTCGATAAAATTCGGTAAGATAGTTCGGAATTTGCCGTTTGAAAAAATCCTTTAGCTCAGCGGGGAAAAGCAATTAAGTAACGTTGTATGCGGACATATAGCCTGGAGCTGTCGGACTGCTTACTTTATGACAACAATAATGGCTAATAGTCTTCAACGTATTTATGACTAGCTTTTGAACGCGGCTCCGGTCGTGTGGTGTCTCTTAAATTGGATAACAAGTGTACATTTTAAGTTGATCTAACTGGAATACGATGCTGCGTATTATTTTTATAGCATAGGCCAGTAAACAAGCACGTGTGGTAGAGCCATGCTGTAGACACTTTTGTCTACAGCATGTATGGGCCGGCTCGTCCGGGTCATTACCACTGTCTCACAGAAAACTGGCGTAAAGTACCATCTTACTGCTGCGTTTCGTACGGTGAGTGAGGTATCGGGAGGCCTAAACCCCCTCCCCTTCCCAATCCCTTAAATTATCCCTTTCCTTTAAGGTCGGCAACGCGCCCATGATTCTTTTGGCATTGTGGGCGTATATGGGCGGTGGAGATCACTTACCGTCAGAGAGGGGTATTTGGGCCTCCGGATATCTCACTCACCGATATAAGACAGCCTATATCTACCTTCCTACTCTATCATCAGACTTATCATATTCTGCATGCAGCTACTCATCGCAACCTATTCGATGAGTCCAAACACGTTACTTATCCTATTAATAATCGAGGAGTCTGCTTAAGCTTTGTTTGTAGTATTAGGTCAAGTTTTTTTTATTGCCTGAATGACGAAACGAGCAGGACGCTAACCTGATGGTAAACGTCACGCCTGCCCCTAAACAGACACAATACCACACAGGACTTTGAAGTACAAAGCACTGCATGGCGTCACTACAAGACAAATAAATAAGTGCATCCAACAGTCACACACATAGTCCTGACCCCACACTAGGTAAACCTGTATCGTGGGTATCAAGAACTACGAGGGACTTGCCAACCCACAACACCTAGATCCTAAGCAAATATATGTGGATGACACAACAATTTGTCTCGGTGTGGCTACTCGACTAGTGTTAAGTCTCATAATGCCCAATAATCTCATTGACTTAATGTCCTTCAAACCGAAACACAACAGTGCTTACCCACTGCTGCTTGGCGGCAGTAATAGATAAAGCGATGGTACCAGCCTAGATGACCACCACCACCTACGGTACTTAGCTAACATCACTCTCGATTAAATTGACAACCTTACGTCTCGGGGTGACGAGCGCAGTCCAGTGGCATGCAGTGCTTTATTTAAAGTTCTGTGTGGCGTTGCTTCTGTTTATGAGCAGGCGTAGCGCTTACCATCAGGCGAGCGACCTGCTCGTCTCGTCATTCAATCTAATAAAAAAGAAATAAAAAAAAAATGTTTTTGTAGCGAACCCTAATCGGCGCACCGCTGACCCTACGCGCCCCTCGTGCCTTTTCCCCGCGCAGGCACCGGTACTCCGCGAGGCTTCTGGCGCGGGTCACGTAGGCCCTGCGCCCGAGTGAGTTAGCATGAAAAACCCGTAGCGAGCGCACGGCGCATGCGTTGTATTCAACGGAGCCGCGCGCGGGACTCTGTACATTGTAATATTGAGCTGTGTTAAGTATAGCTCCGCCCACGTGAATAGACTTTTCCGAAATATAAGGTAGCCTATAACCGTCTCCAGGGTCCCATCTATCTCTACATCAAAATTCATTAAAATCGGTTCAGGGATTTAGGCGTGAAAGCGTAACAAACAAATAGTTTTTTTTTTTCATAAAAGTATTCTATGTTAAGTACTTCTTATAACTCAAAGAATATGTGTACAAATTTCATGATGATCGGTTAAGTAATTTTCGCGTGAAAGCGTAACAAACAAACTTACATTCACATTTATAATAGGTAGTATGATTACAATCGGTTTTTTATAATCCCGACTTGTAGCGGACAAGTGGCAGCCTAACGTGGGACTGAACTCTCTTATTACTCTATGTAACTGGACTAAATTTTGTACATCATCGAGACATCTACTCGTAAGTACGTTAATTATCATGACTTTAGAATAATAAGGCAAAGTGTTATTAGGTGTTATTTCTCTATGATCATGACGGTGTCATATCTGTGTACTGGGTAGGGCTCGTGTGTTTTACGTATCGGCCAAAACATCGTTTGCTATTAGACATTAGTACTTTCTTGATAGTAGTAGGAGGTAGTAGGTACTTGTTGAAAACACTTCGCGGAACGGACACGCTCACTTCGTGAAGTATAATTGTCACGAGTCTCGTGTGACGGGTGTCGTCCAGTGTTGTACCGGATAGAGATTTACTTACTCGTATTATGGTTTTTTCAAATAAAACAAATGAAACACAACACAACGAAATCGTTTTGCGTTTTCAACAACTTTTTCAAAACGATCTATTTCCACAACATCGCGTGAAGCCTTTATCTCATTGCCGCGATAAATAGATGGTTATCGGTCTCTTTCCAGTTTAATTTAAACTAGCAAGTTGTGCCAACTGCCAATTTTGGTCGTAAAAATTGTATGTAGGTACTTACTTACTGCATAATTTTTAAACATTCTTAGCTTAAAATGAATAAAAAAATAATAATATCACTGTACTCCAATTTTTGTATATTATATTAAATGATTAAGTAAGTACTTACTCATTCCTGTACGATATATTTTCATCGCTAGAATATCTTCCAACTAAAAATGAGTGGTAGAGTCACGCTGTAGACACTTTTGTCTACAGCATGTATGGGCCGGCTCGTCCGAGTCATTACCACTGTCTCACAGAAAACTGGCGTAAAGTAGCAGCTAGCTGCTGCGTTTCATACGGTAAGTGAGATATCCGGAGGCCCAAACCACCTCCCCTTCCCAATTCCTTAATTATTCCTTTCCTTTAAGGTTGGCAACGCACCCATGATTCTTTTAGTATTGTGGGCGTACATGAGCGGTGGAGATCACTTACCATCAGGTGACCCACTTGCTCGTTTGCCGGCCTATACCAAAAAAAAAAAATAGAGGTTTTATTACGTATTCGAAGACGAGTAACTTCAGACCATATATATCCACTTGAATTTTTTAGGCAACGGTTAAACTGACTGGAAATGATCTGGAATTCACTAAAACAAAGTACCTACTTAAGTAAAGATGTTTGCTGAAGTGTGTTCTTAGGACATGTTTTATTTGAAAAGCTCACATCTAGAGAGCTTTCTATGAGTTTATTTTTTATTAGCTTGAATGACGAGACGAGTAGGTCGCTCGCTTGATGATAACCACCTGCACACAAACAGAAGGAACGCCACACATAATTTTAAATTATAAAGCACAGCGTGGCGCTGGACTGCGCTCGTCACCCCGAGAGATAAGTTGTTAAGTCTCATAATGCCCAATATCTGCTTTAATTTCCTTCAAACCGGAACACAACAGTGCTTGGCGGCAGAAATGGACAAAGCGGTGGTACCAACCCAGATGGCCTCTCGCATACGAGGGATTTATAGGGTGATAGGTTTCGAAGGTATGAGAAATCTATCAACCTGAATTAGGCCAGCGTGGTGGTCTCATGTCCTCTAACTCTTCTCATTAGTAGAGACCAAAGACTTTAATGTATACTACTAGGACAGGTAGGACAGGTGATCCAACTAGGCAGGTCCAATTTCGAGAATGAGGTCAATCGTCGAATCCAGCTCGGTTGGGCAGCGTTCGGGAAACTACGCAAGGTCTTCTCGTGCCTGCAAGGTCAGTGCCTGAAGACGAAGGTCTTCGACCAATGTGTGTTACCAATGATGACATATGGGACTGAGACGTGGCCTCTTACTATGGGCCGCATACGTAGACTCACTGTCACTCAACGGGCTATGGAGAGGGCTTGCTTGGTGTCTCTCTACAGGATCGAATCAGAAATGAGGAGATCCGTAGACTAACGAAGTTAACCGACATAGCCCAGCGGATTAGCATGTTGAAGTGGCATTGGGCAGGCCACATAGCTCGCAGAACTGATAGCCGATGGGGCAGAAAAGTTCTCGAACGGAGGCCACGTACGGGCAAGCGCAACAGAGGACGTCCACCTACAAGATGGACCGACGACCAGACAAGGGTTGTAGGAAGCCGATGGATGCAGGCCGCTTCCAACAGGTCGGCCTGGAAGGCATTAGGGGAGGCCTATGTTCAGCAGTGGACGTCTTGTGGCTGATGATGACTAGGCAAGCTGCGTGGTACATAGAAATTGTAACACTAAGTTGCGGTCAATTGGCCATAACTCAATATTACTATCTCACTTACTCTCAATTAGAACCCCTATCGCGCTCCCTGTCTGTGAGCTGTCAAACTCCCGCATTATGTGACGCAGTTTTACTTTTAAACAGCCCAAAAGTTGACCAAAACTAGATGAAGCAATTGTAAATTAGCATCGGCCTTAATTCTAGATACAGGAGCTTTAGTACAATAAATAATATATCATATTGTTCTGTTATAATTTACGCCATTTCGGGTCATTATTATACCTCTAATAAATCTTCACATCCATTGTCTTATTATTTTGGTATTTGTGTTAATAACGTTAGGTATTCGGAATATGGCTGTATGAAGATCGTTGATATTGTATGTAATATGTACATTATGTGTTTTGTGTTATATAAGGGTTTGGTTAATCAATGTTTGGAATAGCTTTTGTTCGCGGCTCATCTCACGTGTAATTTTTCTCACTGTTTTTTTATTTCGACGCATATAATAATTAATAATAATAATAAATACACCCAACAGTCACACACATAGTCCTGACCCCACACTAGGTAAACCTGTATCGTGGGTATCAAGAACTACGAGGGACTTACGGTCCCACAACACCCAGACCCGAGACAAATATTTGTGTATCAGACAAACATTTGTCTAGGTGCGGGAATCGAACCCACGGCCTCGCGCTCCGAAACCAGCTACTCGCCTGCTGCGCCACGGAGGCTGTTATTTTTGTTAAAATGTTTTTATTTTGCGGGGACTTTTTAAGCGATACAGGTTTACAGGATACAGGTTTTTAAGCGATCAACGACACAGGTTTACCTAGTGTGGGGTCAGGACTATGTGTGTGACTGTTGGGTGTATTTATTTATTTATAAAAAAAAATACAACCGTTTCAAATATATACTATTACTATAAAGCTAAAAATAAAAATTGATAAATTTTTGGTGTACTACCTGTTGTAGTTTAAGTATTAGATGACCTTATCCCACTCGCAGTGGGGTCAGCGCAACACGCTCTTTAACACATGTTATCCCAACTATACCATTCACTGGATAAGATCACCACATATCAATCACATCATGGGACGGAAATAAATCAATAAGCCGTCAGTGCACTAGTTGCACCTCTTCCTACCAGCAATACAGGCTTATTTTTTTTATTGCATAGGCCGGCAAACGACCAATTGGGTCACCTGATTGTACATGATCTCCACCGCCCATGTACGCCCATAATACCAAAAGAATCATAGGTGCGTTGCCGACCTTAGGAAAGGGCTAATTAAGGGATTGGTAAGGGGAGGGGGTTTGGGCCTCCAGATATCTCACTCACCGTACGAAACGCAGCAGCAAACTGCTACTTTACGCCGGTTTTCTGTGAGACAGTGGTAATGATCTGGACGAGCCAACCCATACATCCTGTAGACAAAAGTATCTACAGCGTGGCTCTACCACTCATATGTTATATTGTGTATTTTCTCATGTCGGAAATGTATCGTTGGCAAAATGTGGACGCACTCGTTAAAACCCTATTATTATCTTCAAGGATATACGCGTGACAGAAATACATTACGACATCATGTATCCATCCATCCTGCATCCGTTCAGCGCAAGACATAAGCCATATCACAAATTATGTTTGGCTTTCACTATATTTGTCAGATTATATGTGGTAGGCCGTCTGGATTGGTACCACTGCTTTGTCTATTTCTGCCGCCAAGCAACAGTGTGTAAGCACTGTTGTGTTTCGGTTTAAAGGACATTGAAGCCAGTGCAATAACTGGGGATTATGAGACTCGGCAATTCAGGGCCATGCAGTGCTTAGTAATTCAAAGTTCTGTGGGGCGTTGCTTCTGTTTATGGGCAGGCGTTGCGTTTACCATCAGGCGAGCGGCCGGCTCGTCTCGTCATAAGCTACATTCATTTCTAATAGTAGGCAACATTGTACTACCGGATTTTTCAATTTACTTTATATAAATAAGCTGTATCCCCGACAGACAGGGCAGTCTTGCAGTTAGAGACTAGCCGACTGTGAAGCTAGAGGCCTTGGGTTCGATTCCCGCACCGAGACGAGTGATGTGATGCACAAATATATGTATCGGGTCTGGTTGTTTTCTCCCCAGAGGAGTTGATGTCAGGCAGTCGGTCGTAAAAACTACAACCCAAATCTTTCTGTAAGATGTGTTAAAAAGATATGTTGCGCCGACCTCACAGTGCTTACATAGTGTTGCTTGGCGGAGAACCCATGTGGTCCTGGGTCCAGGTCAACCCCAACCCCAGGTCGGGCAATTACAATTTGTGTTTGAGTATTTGATTCGAAATATCAAACGAGTTGCCCGAATTAAAATTTGTGCCCGATAAGACGATAGGCTCATCCTTTCACAACATATCATATCATATCTGTTGGAATGATAAACGATCATAATGTTAATGTCAACCGTCAGTGTCATCTGTCAGTTTGACCTGTCAAACTGACTTAACGTTTTTGGTTCTCTTGTCTCTTGCGATGTATGGCGGCCGGTTGTGCATTTGTATTTACGAAATATAATCCTTCTCAATCTCATTACATTCTTTGATTTGGCTTATAACCCATCAGGTTATGGGCCCAGCAACGTAGATATTTCAGTAAAATACGCGATATTTTTTATCCATACACTACTCGTGGATCGTGTCGGCGTGACGCTGGTTGGCCTGGTAAATACATCGACAATATTAACCATGACTTCGTCTGGATTTCCCGCTGGCATTCCTGTGGAAAAGCTGAAAGGGATCGAGGACTATAATAATTGGAAATTCATGATCAAAATGGTACTCATGCATGAAGACTTATACGACTGCGTGGCGTCAGCAGAATCGGCTGCAGCTTGCAAGGATGAGAAGAAGCAACAGAAGGCTTTAGCTAAGATTTGCTTGTCTGTGGGGCCGTCAGCATTGCAGCACGTTCGCAAAGCTACAACAGCTTTTGAGGCGTGGACGAGTTTGCAGCGTGCATACGAAGACAAAGGTCTTTGTAGGCGTCTTGGTTTGCTGAGATCACTATTTGGGATGAAGTTGAGCGAGGAGGAGAGCATGCAAAGCTACATTTCACGGATTTTAGAGCTTGGACAGCAGTTGGATGACATCGGATCAAAACTTGATGATGAATTTATGGCTGTAATTATGTTGAGCGGTTTGACCACTGACTACGACCCACTCATAATGGCTCTGGAGAACTCAAGTATGAAACTCACCTGTGAAATGGTCAAGACAAAACTATTACAGGAGCAACAACGGAGAGATGACAAATCAGAACATTCTGACATGAATGCTTTTGTCACAAAGAAGATCTTCAAGTGCTTTAGGTGCAAAAAGGCTGGACATATGAAGAAGGACTGCCCAAAGAACCAGAAAAGCAATGTGAAAAATACTTCTTCGTCCAAGGATAAGACCTTGTTGACAGCGTTATCAGTAAATGTTCGGAATGATGTGTGGTATATAGACTCCGGTGCTACAAATCATATGTGCAATAACCAACATTTGATGTGTAACATTCAGTGCTCAAAGCCGTTAGAGGTAAACGTAGCTAATGGTGAAAAAGTGATTACTAGCGGACATGGTGATGTTCAAGTCATGTTGAAATCTGGTTTAAAGACAATAAGTAATGTTTATTTAATTCCTCAGCTTTCTGCAAATTTATTATCAGTTAGTGAACTTAATAGAAAGGGTTATAAAGTAATTTTTGGATCAGATGGTTGTAAAATTTATGATGGTAGTGACGTCTTAGCCACAGGTACTTTGTGTAATGGTATTTATCAGTTAGATACAGTAGAAAAACCTATGAGTTATGAGGTTGCCATGAACTCAGTGTGTGAGAGTCCTACAGCAGGTGCGGAAATGCAGGAAGGTTCTACACAGGTTGCAGTAGTGTCTGTGGGGAACTAGGCTTCACAAGATGTTTGGCACAAACGTCTCGGTCACCTCAACTCAAGAAGCATGAATCTGATGAAAAATGAATTAGCAACAGGTATGAATTTTGATTCTACTACATTCAAGCCTTGTGTTGCATGTGTCTTAGGTAAACAAACAAAATTACCTTTTCTTAAGAAAAGTCAGAGTAGAAGCTCAGAATTATTAGGAGTGGTGCACACAGATGTGTGTGGTCCAATGCAGACACCATCTTATAGTGGTGCTCGTTATTTTGTGATTTTTATAGATGATTTCTCTAGAAAAACTTTTATATATTTCATGAAAAATAAGTCTGAAGTATTTGAAAAATTTAAAAACTTCAAAACTTTAGTAGAGAATCAAACTGAAAGAAAAATAAAGGTATTACGGAGTGACAATGGAGGGGAATATATTAACTGTGCTTTTCAGGAATATATGAAGACATGTGGAATAATACATCAAACTACGGTTCCACGCTGTAGTCAACAGAATGGTGTAGCGGAGCGAGCTCACCGTATAATTATGGATAAGGCTCGTTGTATGTTGGAAGATGCTGGTCTCAGTAAGAAGTTTTGGGCTGAAGCTGCTAACACAGCCACTTACCTGAAAAACTTATCACCAACAAAGGCAGTGAGAGAAGCTACTCCAGAAGAAGTGTGGACTTCTAGAAAAGTTGATGTAAGTCATTTGCGCATATTTGGTTGCACAGCATATTCCTTAATAGAAAATTGTCGAAAACTTGATACAAGGTCTAAGAAAATGATCTTTGTAGGCTATTATGAAAATTCTAAAGGCTACAGGTTAATAGATCCAACATGTCCAAGAAAATGTGTCAATGCACGACATGTTATATTTATGGAAAATGAATTTATTTATAAATATGTGTCACATGATGATAATAATAGGCAAGATAATGTGTTATTATTGCCTGATAGCTCATCTTTTGAAAATAGCAATGAAGATTTAAATGAAACTAGTCTGGATGGTGATTCATCTATAGATGAGAATGCAATGTCTGATGACACAATAAATTACCGTAGGCAGACAATGTTTCAGTTAGACGATACTGTAAGCAGTGAAAGCACGGATGATTCGTCCGATTTGACTTACGTTCCAGAGACCACAAGCATGACATCGGACACAACAACATCCTTTGAGGACGCCGTCAGTGATGAGTCGCTGTTTGCGGGGCTAGCTGAAATGATGAATGAGGAGGGCATTCCAACTACAGTGAAACAGGCTTTGGACAGCAGCGAGGCCATACAATGGAAAGAAGCTATTGACGATGAGTATGACTCTTTTCTTGCCAATAAATGTTGGACCATAGAGGATTTGCCTGAAGGACAGAAACCAATAAGATGTAAATGGGTCTTTAGCAAAAAGAGAGGGCTAGATGGTGAATTACTCAAATATAAAGCACGGTTGGTAGCAAAAGGCTACACCCAAAAATATGGAATCGATTTCCATGAAACTTTTGCACCTGTTGTAAGATATTCAACCATACGAATTTTGCTGGCCCTTGCTGCTCAGTTAGATCTGTCCATAGAACACCTAGATGTAAGAACAGCATTTTTGAATGGAAATTTAACTGAGACCGTCTACATGGAACAGCCGGAAGGATTTATCCTACCAGGAAATGAAAAGAAGGTTTATAAACTGAACAAGGCAATTTATGGCCTAAAACAGGCGGCAAAAGCATGGTATGAAAAAATTAACTATGTTTTAATCAATAAATTGCAATTCAAAAGGTTATCTTCAGAACCATGTGTTTTTATCTATAATCATGATGATGAAATTATTATTATTGCATTATATGTCGATGATATTATACTATTTTCATCACCATTATCACAAAACAGGAATATAATTAAGAAGAAACTTATGGAAGAATTTAAAATGAAGGATCTGGGAACAGCCAATTCAATCTTGGGTATGAAAATTACTAAATTACAAGATGGTAGGATAACATTGGATCAATCAAGTTACATTGTGCGTATTCTAACAAAATTTAAGATGACAGAATGCAAACCAATCAAGACTCCTATGGAAGTTGGTCTTAAATTACAGAAGGAAGAATTATCACAATGTAATTTTGATTATAGAAGCCTCATAGGCTATTTGATGTACTTGGCTGTATGCTCCAGACCAGATATAGCACACAGTGTTAGCTATTTAAGCCAATTCAACAACTGCTATGGCGAAAGTCATTGGAAAGCAGCGAAGAGAGTCTTGCGTTATCTACAGGGTACACAAGATTATAAACTAGTTTTTAAAAAAAGGAAAATTTGAAATTACAGGATTCACAGATGCTGACTGGGGAGGGGATCAGCTGGATCGCAGGTCTTACACAGGGTATGTGTCTTGGTAACTCCTTAGTATCTTGGGAAAGTCGTAAGCAGCGTACAGTGGCACTCTCAAGTACTGAGGCTGAGTATATGGCAATCTCCGACTCTAGTAAAGAAGCATTGTTTATACAAACTTTTTTGGCTGAATGTATTGGAATTGAATGTAAAATTAATTTGTATAATGATAATCAATCTGCACAGAAACTTTGTAGTAATGCTGTGTGTCATTCCAGGTCAAAACATATAGATATAAGGCATCATTTTGTAAGAGATTTGGTAAATAAGAAAATTATTAAGTTATGTTACATTCCTACTGATGAAATGTTAGCTGATGTTTTAACTAAGTCTTTAACAAAGGAAAAACATTTGAAGTTTGTATCTCAATTGTTTATGCAAGTTTGTAATTAGGTAATAAAATTGTTGTTTCAAAATTGTAGTGGATTATATGCCTACTATAAGGTTAAGTATGTTTAGATTTTTTGTATTGAAATTTCAGATCTTATAATGTGTCTGGTGGTTCATGGTTGATATCTTTATTACATTATGTATTAGTTTAAGGGCTAGTGTTGGAATGATAAACGATCATAATGTTAATGTCAACCGTCAGTGTCATCTGTCAGTTTGACCTGTCAAACTGACAACGTTTTTGGTTCTCTTGTCTCTTGCGATGTATGGCGGCCGGTTGTGCATTTGTATTTACGAAATATAATCCTTCTCAATCTCATTACATTCTTTGATTTGGCTAATAACCCATCAATATCAAATCAAATCAAATCAAATCAAATCAAATCAAATCAAATCAAATCAAATCAAATCAAATCAAATCAAATCAAATCAAATCAAATCAAATCAAATCAAATCAAATCAAATCAAATCAAATCAAATCAAATCAAATCAAATCAAATCAAATCAAATCAAATCAAATCAAATCAAATCAAATCAAATCAAATCAAATCAAATCAAATCAAATCAAATCAAATCAAATCAAATCAAATCAAATCAAATCAAATCAAATCAAATCAAATCAAATCAAATCAAATCAAATCAAATCAAATCAAATCAAATCAAATCAAATCAAATCAAATCAAATCAAATCAAATCAAATCAAATCAAATCAAATCAAATCAAATCAAATCAAATCAAATCAAATCAAATCAAATCAAATAATTTATTGTTATGACCTCTTTGTATACTGCCTTTTCACACAGGTTTTGTGTGAAACTGAGGTATCACCCCGGCTCTTGGTGTATTCATGGTGTAAACAAATCTGTATACAGCAAGACTCTACCACCTACCAGATCGATCTTAGTATTTATTTATCAGTATATTTGATCCACTAAAAGATGATACAGTACAGTGGATTGGTCTGCTCAAACTGTTATTTTTTGTTATAATTTTTTACTTTATAGTCCTAATTACGATGAATAATCGTGGTCATGCGAATCACGCTCAATAATCATTATTTTATGTATAAACTGAGCTGCTTTAACGCAAATTAAATTGTATTAATGTAGTATCAATATTGTAAATCAGTTTTCAAAAGAGCAACGTTAGAGTTTCTTGTCTGTTCTTCTCTAGCGAAACAGTATTCAGAACTGGCGGTAGAGTTCAAATTTGACTGAATTTAAATGATGTATAACATTTTATGGATTCAATAAATAATATGAGCAATTAGCTAACAAGGATAGTGTACAAAATGATGATATGATACTGCTTACCTAGTTATAGGTGGCTAACATTACAATATGAAACAGGGAAGCAGATATTATAATATCTTAATCCAAACAAGTTCACCAACCCGCTACCTCTTAACGCTTCAGCCAAGCATTAAGTCAGCCACCGAAATGTAGCGAAATAATTTGGCAACAACCCAAATTCATGCTGTACAGTGCGAATGTTGTGTCGTTACACGTACAAAACAGCGCTTTAGGTCATTACCTAGCATTGTATCGGAGACGTTTTGATTCCAAGAATATTGAGGTGTGTTTGTGTATTTGACTAGCTTTTTCTTTACTCCCGGCTCCGCCCATAAACAGAAGTAAAATCATACAGAACTTTCTTAAGGTTTCATTCCAACACTAGCATTTGCTCGAGGCTCCGTTCGCGTGAAGGTCTTTTTCCGAGACAACATTTAATTTTCTTGGACAAAAAGTACCTAAGTACTTCTTACCAAATTTAATTAAAATCCTTTCAGCCATGACAACGTAACAGACAGACAGATTTACCTTCGCATTTATATTATTAGTATGAATAGCTAAGCTCCATTCTGATTAAACCAGCTTTCAAATGAATAAACTGAATTTAAATCGGTCTATTCGTTAAGGCCCTATGATGGCACAGGAAGATATACACACATATTTAAAGTGGTAGAGCCACGCTGTAGACAGTTTTGTCTACAACATGAATGGCCCGGCTCGACCGAGTTGTTACCACTGTGTCTTAGAAAATCGACCGAAAGTAGAGGCTTGCTACTACGTTTCGCACGGTGTCTGATTTATCAGGATGTCCAAATACCCACCCAATTCCTTAATTATCCCTTACCTTTAAGGTCGGCAACGTATCCATGTTTCTTCAGGTGTTCATGGGCGGTGGAGATCACTTACCATCAGGTGACACACTCGCTAGATTTCCGGCCTGTGCTATAGAAAAAAAACATACACACATACTCACAGACAGATCAAGATGGTAAACATTTAGACAGCTTTTTGTTGGTTTTTAAATAGTCATAACAAAGTGGTCCTATAAGGGACCCAAATGTTTTTAATGTACAGAACCCTAAAAAAAAGAAAATAATATTTGCCAACTTGATATCTATGACCTTAGTTTCCAAAATAAATCGACCTCTGTGTAAATTTATCGTACCTTCAATATTGTGTACAACAAAAACAATTTAATCGAAAACACCCGTTGATGTGGGTAGGGAGCCGCGTTGCGTCCTTTACTATTTACCCAAATTTTCCATTTTGAATCGTCTAGTTCAGACTGATTTCGTTTAGTAATTTATTTGTCGTTAGGCCCCTCGTATGTGTGAGGCTGTCTGGGTAGGTATGGTAAAATGGCGTGAATGGAGATGCAGGGGTGAATAGGGATAAAACTGGTTTTGTTTAGTTACACATACAAAATAAGATAAACCATAATTAACTTAGTGATTTCTTATGTTTACGCGAATATTACACATTGAAATAAAACTAGTTTATACGGGATTCAGTCTCTCCCGTGACCACGAAGGTTGAAAAGCTTTCGAAACGTCGTTACCAAAATGAAATTGAAACCGCGATAAAATCTATATCAACTAGTTTTATTTCAATGTATGATTAACTTAAAGAAACTAATACATATTTTGGACAAAACTTAAGCTTGACATAACATTTTGATCGATCTATCTACGTAATAGACTCAATATAAGTTTCGTTCCGAATCACTGATACTGACAAAGACTTTAATGAATACTACATAGATATTGTACCACAAAGTTGCGGCCAATTGACCGTAACTCAATATTATCATCTCGCTTACTCTCAACTAGAACCCCTCTAGCGTTCCCTGTCTGTGAGTTGTCAAACTCCTGCGTTATGTGACGCACATTTATTTCTAAACAACCCGTCTGGTAGTATGTTTTTTTTATGTCATAGGCCGGCAAACGAGCACGTGGGTCACCTGATGGTAAGTGATCTCCACCGCCTAATAATACCAAAAGAATTACGGGTGCGTTGCCGACCTTAAAGGAAAGGGATAATTAAGGGATTGGGAAGGGGAGAGGGATTTGGGCCTCACTCACTGTACGAAACGCAGCAGCAAGCTGCTACTTTACGTCGATTTTCTGTGAGACAGTGGTAATGACTCGGTCGAGCCGGCCCATTCATGCTGTAGACAAAATTGTCTACAGCGTGGCTCTACCACTCTCCATACATTAAAGTCTTTGGATACTGATAACCCAACCTGGATAACAAACGGTACAGCGCAAGAATGTATAATATATGTCTTCTTAACTATCTATTACATATATAAAAGCAAAATACCACTCACTCATGTATTCACTCCCCACTCAATCACTCACTGATTAATCACGAAATCTCAATAACTACTAAAGCTAGCATTATGAAATTTGGTCAATTAATAGTTTGGTTAATGTAAGGATTACACAGCAATGAAATGATTTTTGGAAATTTACATTTTAAGGGAGAAAAGGGTGGATGAACTTTGTATGAAATGTTTTATGGAACGGAATACGGTAGTCATAATGGTATTTAAAAGTAACGATATACATGTTTTACAATTTTCATGGAAAAAGACTTCCACACGGGCGGAGCTGTGGGCAAAAGTTAATATTTTTAACCACCGAAAAAAACGACGGAGGTTCTCAATTCAACGCGTTAATTTATTTATTTATTTTGTCTAACTATACATAACTCCGCCAAATGTGGACCGACTTCGATTATTATTATTTTTCATTCGAAAGAGTTACTTATAGCTGAAAGTTGGTCCCATTTTAATTTCAAGAAGAAATTCAAACTTCGTCATTATTATATAACATCATAATTATTTCACTAAAAATAGTATAAAAAATACATTTTAACAAAAATAAAACCGACTCAAAATCCTAAAAATAACCAAATTTGAGTTGGTGCTATTGCAATGTAATGGTAAAAAGTACCGACTCAGAATTGTTTATTATAAGACCAAATAGGCGATCCAACCAAAAACCACAACATAAACATGGTTGCCACTATTCACAAATCATTCATAGTACCCCAAATACGTAAAATATCAAACATGCCAACCCTACGCATGACGTGGGTCCCAATATTGTCTTTTATTAATTGCTATAATTTATACTCAGAGATCGGCCAAGTTGGTGGTTCCGTGGCTATGGCCGGCGGGTTTTGCTTCCTCCGATATGATTTGTAGCCTTTCCCCAGAATTTATGAATTGCTGTGCTAAATTAATAGCAATTTCTTATGGGGATAATTTATAATAAATAACCTTGCACGTCTAATTGTGGTTCGGTTGTAAAAAAAGAGGTTTTAGATTTGATTCCCAGGTTCCCAAGAATAAAACTCATACTCGGATTGACAAACCTTATTAACGCAGTAACATAGTGCGTGCATACGCATAGTTGTTTGTGTTTACATACATACATACGCACTCACGCCTGTAGTCCCCGAAGTGGTAGGCAGAGGTGTAACCAGTACACCCACATTTTGCCGAGCGTATCTCCGTCCCATGATGTGATAGGGGGCGGGCCTATCGCCATACCGGGCACATATTCCAGACTCCGATTTGATACTGAGCTTTTCGTAATAGAAAAACCCAATATCACTTTTACCCGACCCGGAGATCGAACCCGAGACCTCAGCGTCAGCCTCAGTCGTAACGCGTACGCATTACAATTGCGCCACAGAGGCAGTCATGTGTTAGTTATTTTGTGTTTAAATTAACTAATCATGTGTAAAGAAATGAATGCGCAGCAAATACTTTATTTATATAGATGTCTTACATAAGTGATCTCCACCACCCATTTACGCTAACAATATCAGGAGAATCATAGGAGCGTTTCCGAATGAACGGATTGGGAAACGGGATGGAATTTGGGCCTACAGATGTCTCACTGACCATAAAAAACGCAGCAGCAAGCCGCTGCTTTACGTCGGTTTTCTATGGGACAATGGTAACGACCCGGTCGAGCCGTTCCATTCGTGCCGTAGACAAAACTCTACAGCGTGGCTCTACCACACAACTAACTTTGTTAATTAATAGAGAAACTTGGTTCCCGTTGCGGTTTATGGGGGTCCTCAAGTAATACCAATCCACCGTCAAATCATGATGAGAAAGTAGAACTTGGCATTAAGCCGGGTTAACAGACAGATAGACGAAAAACAAAGAACAAAATATGTCCTGATTCGGTTTCTTAAAAGTTATTTAAAACACGAGTAGATCTATTGCCAAAAATCTGCCAAAACTTCTAGTCCCACCCGTATCTGTACAATAGTCAGAAGCCAAAAATAAGCAATAACTCATATCGATAACACTTTATTTACGAATAAATAGCGTCGCTTAAAAATGATGTAAGTTATGCTTAATTTCTGAATTACAATCCAACAATTTGACAAATTCCATTACAATAATACGTCAATTAGGTACTTAAATTAACATAACTGTTAAAAGATCTTAAAGGAAGAGGGGATTTCCAATTCGATGCGGGTATTTTTGTCTATTTTAACCTCTGACAAAAAAGAGAGGTGTAAAAGTTCAATAATTTGATCTGTCACTTCGGCTTAAACCTTTTGTTTTATGATTGACCTATGGTTGACCTTATGGGCCTTTTACTTATATAAACATTCTTAAGCATTGATTAGTTAAACACTATTTTCGTCTATTTCTAAACACTTTATAAATCGAGTTGACAGAGAAAGACAAAAGAGTGTTAAAGTAATCAAAGCTTAAGAAACGTTTATATGCAAGACGCTATATGTTTAGTGCCAGCGTACTTTGGCTGCAAAACCGTGGATTACTGGATTCAAATCACAATCGTGTTTGAGTTTTCGATTCGAAAAAACACAGGAGTTGCCGCAGGATGTTGCGCCCACTGTAGTGGGAAAAGGGTAGGTGGCAGAAGAAGATAGGTCGACAAAAAAGCAAGTGGGTAACCTGATGGTAAGTGATCTCCACCGCCCATTACGCCCACAATACCAGATGAATAATGGGCGCGTTGCCGACCTGAAAGGAAAGGGATAATAAGGGCTGGTGGCCTCCACTTACCGTACGAAATGCAGCAGCTAGCCGCTACTTTACGTCGGTTTTCTGTGAGAAAGTGGTATGCCCATTCCTGCTGTACAGCGTAAACTAAAATCTCTCCAGCATGGCTATACCACTATATCTTATGTTACAACCTTACCGCAGCTGACGTAATCCCAAACATGACCCACTATCATAAAAATATGCACCCATTTGCACCACAAACTTCATACATCACACGTATAATAATGTGCAGCGAGAAACGTTGAATTTTCTAGTACTCGTCGACATTTTATTACGTGCTATGTTGCACACTGGAAATTTCATTCTTGCAATTGCTTCTGGCATTACAGGGACATTGGAGCGTACAATTCAATTGATATAGTTGGAGTAAACAGGATGCATTGCGTTGAAATAAGTGTGGCGTATAATAGAAAATGTGCGAATTATTCAATGATGTGGAAGAAAAGTTGAAGAACAGCAATTTTTGTACATAAAAGTTGAATCACAATAGTAAGTGATCTTAGCTGTCCTGTTCAAAACATTTATCCTGTGAGAAAATATGGTTTATGGATACCTTTTTAATTGACTGCCTCGGTGGCGTAGTTGTAATGCGTACGCGTTACGACTTAGACTGATGCTGAGGTCTCGGGTTCGATCCCGGGTCGGGTAAAAGTGATATTGGGATTTTCTATTATGAAATGCTCGATATTAGCCCTGAGTCTGGAATTTTGCCCGGTTTGGCGATAGGCTCGCCCCCTATCACATTATGGGACGGAGATACGCTTGGCGAAATGTGGGTGTACTGGTTACACCTCTGCCTACCTCTTCGTGGATTATAGGCGTGAGTGTGTATGTATGTATGTATTTTTAACTCTAGGGTATGGTGGATAGTTACGCTGGACTCGCCGGCATTCCATATAGTTCACATTCGGACATGACAGTCACTCGGGTGACTACTACACCGGACCCTAAACAATTTACCTACACCGGCATACTAGCTCAAAACTGTACAATAGCTTTCTTCGGCGCCTGAGAGATGATCTTGGGGAATCCTAAGCGAGAACTAAAGTCATTTATATTGCTCGCAAAATTAGCAAGCTGAAGTGGAAGTGGGCCGGTCATGTCTGCAGATGGACGGATGGTCCGTGGAGCAGACATGTGCTGGAGTGGAGACCACGGTTAGGCAAACGTAGTGTAGGGCGCCCTGCTGCACGGTGGACCGACGACTTGAAAAAGATGGCGGGTAGCGGGTGGATGCGGGCTGCTCAAGACCGGGATGGTTGGCGCTCACTTGGGGAGGCTTACGTCCAACAGTGGTCGGCAACAGGCTGAGATATATAATCCTAAGCGAGCTCTAGATTGCTACCGGAACTGATCCTGTATAGTGTCTTTGCGACCCGTTTATTTTGGAAGTAATAAGACTCCACAATAAAGATACTTCCAGTAACGATGTTAGCGCGATAGTTTTCTCTCAGGGTCACATCATTAGGGGACAGATGTTCAATGGCCGTACATGCCCCGCTAAGCAGCCGTGTCTTCCAGTATTAAACACATGAATCGTTGGTACTGTCGACTTAAAAAGGAGATTTTTAAACCTAAGTCTAGAGTAACCGTGTTCTTTTAAAAAAAAACATGCGGGGCAGTCTTTGGGGACACGATAGAAGTGAAAACTAAGTAACTTGTGAATTGTATCGACGAGTTATTAGATTATTATTTTTTGTTTGTAAAGAAGTGTTGATAACCAATTTAATTGTATAAATATGATAATTATGATGGACGTGGAGGCCCACGACGTGTCCGTCGACGGCGAACCTTGTAGTTTCAGACTAAGTTTTCGCTGATGTAAGCGAATATGGCTAGCTAGCCCCAATTTGGACTTTGCAAGTCCTGTCGCAGGACGCACAGAAAAGTTGCCCTGAAGAGTTGTAGGTGTAAGTGTACACAGTTTTAGGCCTTGCTTTCTGCAGCTGGCGTTTGCTGTCAAGGTGTTCGAGGCGAGTTTCCTCAAAGCGTGCACATGATCTACGCACGGTGCTGCGCCAGTTTGTTCGGTGATGAGCAAGTTCTTCCCACTTGTCACACGATATACTACATGATGTTAAGTGGCGCTTGAGGACATCTTTGTATCGCAGAAACTGGCCTCCAGGCTTCCGCTTTCTCTGAGCGAGCTCTGAGAAAAACACTCGCTTTGGGAGCCTAGAGTCCTCCATACGTACAACATGACCGCCCCACCTAAGTTGACCCTGCATGAGCAGCGACTCTATACCGCTCAGCTTTGTGCGTCGCAGAATCTCAGAGTTGGATACGCGATCTTGCCACTTTATAAAGTATAAATATATAATGTATACTACTAACGCACGGAGGTATATCTATGTACATATATACACAGTATACATATAGCTCATGGAAAGCGTTCGGTGACGATGACACAAGTTCCATGATTTTTGTTTACCCAAAAAGGGCTCAACGCGCCTAAATAAGTTTTCACTTCAAAAACACACATGAATTGCATTCAATTGCACATTGTCTCATCTCTGCATCATCCACAGGTAGACTGGTAGATAATGCCTTTGGCATTAAGTCCGCCTTTATACATATTGTGTATATGAAGTTTTATATAAATAAATTGTGTATATATGAATTGCCCGTAATTGAAATTTGTGCTTGGTATGACGATATCTAGATCCAAATAAGCTTGGCAACATTTGGGTGTACCAATTGCACCTCTGCTGCCCCTTCAGGGATTTGAGTGGTAGAGCCACGCTGTAGACAGTTCTGTCTACAGCATGAATGGGCCGGCTCAACCGGGTCATTACCACTGGCTCACAGAAAACCGGCGTAAAGTAGCAGTTTGCTGCTGCTGCGTTTCGCACGGTGAGTGAGATATTCGGAGGCCCGAATTCACCTCCCCTTCCCAATCCCTAACTTATCCCTTTCCTTTAAGGTCGGCAACGCGCCCATGATTATTTTAGTATTGTGGGCGTACATGGGCGGTGGAGATCACTTACCATCAGGTGACCCACTTGTTCGTTTGCCGGCCTATACTATAAAAAAATATAGGCGTAAGCTTATGTAATGTAATTTATTAAAAAACCTAATGTAACACAAAGCTGATAATTACCTTATCGAAACAATTCAAATAACTCATCATTAAACGCTGAATCATAAGCCATTTCATTCGGAACAGGAAAAGATTAGCAATCCAAAAAAAGTATGCTTAATATCAGCTGTCCCAAAACTTGGCTGGCGTCGCGTCCCACTTGGCAACGGACGCCAACTCATGTTACGCTTTTATATTTATCGCCATATAAAAGCTATCGCCTTGGTTGTTGTAGCCACTTCATGGTCTCTGTATAGATTTTTCGTGGTTTATTAAAGGTTTTCTTTTCCTAAATAACTGGTGGTTGAACCGTTTGTAGATTCGATAGTATATATGAGAGTTGATTTTATATATTTGTTTACTTCTAAACTGTCTGATGAATTTTGATTGAAACAATTTATAATATTTGGTTGGTTTTAGCAACTTTTTTTTTATAACATAGGCCGGCAAACGAGCAAGTGGGTCACCTGATGGTAAGTGATCTCCACCGCCCATGTACGTCTACAATACTATGGGTGCGTTGCCAAACGCAGCAGCAAGCTGCTAATTTATGTCGGTTTTCTGTGAGACAGTGTTAACAACCCGGACGCACCGGCTCATTCATGCTGTAGACAAAACTGCCTATCTCACAGAAAACTGGCGTAAAGTAAAGGCTTGTTGCTGCGTTTCATACGGTGAGTGAGATATCCGGAGACCAAAATTCCCCTCCCCTTCCTAATCCCTTACTTATCCCTCTCCTTTAAGGTCGGTAACGCGCCCATGATTATTTTAGTATTGTGGGCGTACATGGGCGATGGAGATCACTTACCAACAGGTGACCCACTTGCTCGTTTGCCGGCCAATACTATAAACAAAAAGCTACGTCAAGGTACGAGTACATCATTAAAGGAAAGGCGAAAGGTCACCTATATTAGCCCCTGAGTTCAAATCCCTAGAATATTGTCTAGACTTTAATACTCTTAATTACCAAGACACGTTATTCCACTCAAATGTAAAAATATTTTTAAATCTAATTTTCTAAAAATAAACTTTGAATACAAAATACCTTAGTACTCTAGAAGACACGTCCTCTATACCCACTTAAAACGAAATTAAGGTATTAAAAAACATTGCGGTACACATGGGTTTTTCATACATTGCCCTGCTTTTGTAACGGTTTAGGCAAATTATATTATGAAATTAAATTTAGTTCAGAGGCCCCGGTTACGAGGACCGACCTAAACAAACTTACTAATGGAGAGTGGGTTACGATATAAGAGGGTAGCGTGTGTAATAAATTTTGATAGATTAATTGGTTAGGGACTTTTTTTATTAGCTTGAATGACGAGATGATCAGGAGGCCAACTCTCGTAATTTATTGATTATTGGTTTAAGAGAATGCCATTTGCAACTTTCTTGACGCTGAGACTAGATCGGAATGATATTATGAACATTTAAAATTACGAGAATTGGCCTCCTGGTCGCCTAAGTCGCTGGTGGTAAGCATGCCATGCAATGCTTTGTGATTCAAAGTTCTGTGTGGTGTTGCTTCTGTTTATGGCCAGGCGTGTCGTGTCACGTAGCATCAGGCGAGCGACCTGCTCGTTTCGTCACTCAAGCCAATAAAAAAAAACCACAATACCTGAAGAATGAACGCGTCAACGGGTTCCTACCTTTAAGGAAAGTGATGATTAAGTGATTGGTCAGGAGAATGTCGTTTGGGCCTCCGGATATTTTAATCATCCTACGAAACGCAAAAGCAAGCTGCTACTTCACGTCGGTCTTCTAAGAAACAGTGGTAACGACCCGGTCGAGCCGTCGCATTCATGACAATTTTGTCTACAACGTGTCTACATGTTTTTTCTTTTATAGCAAAGGTCGGCAATCGAGCAAGTGGGTCACCTGATGGTAAGTGATCTCCACCGCCCATGTACACCCACAATACTTAAAGAATTATGGGTGCGTTGCCGACCTAAAAGGAAAGGGATAATTAAGGGATTGGGAAGGGGAGGGGGTTTGGGCCTCCGGATATCTCACTCACCGTACGAAACGCAGCAGCAAGCTACTACTTTACGCCGGTTTTCTGTGAGACAGTGGTAACGACCTGGACGAGCCGACCCATACATGCTGTAGACAAAATTATCTACAGGGTGGCTCTACCGCTCTAAAATACATGTCATACAATTTCTATGTACCTGTTTTAAACCAGTTCCGCTTACCGCCATCTGACCAAACTCACGCCATCCACCAATCACGTTTGTACCCCGACTTTATTAAATTAAACAGTCTTGAAGTGTATAAATTCGACAATTTATCGCTCGGCCCTTCTGTACTGGCCATTTGACGTACACTTTGGTACGTGTTTGAACTGACGCAGGGTTACAAAAGTCAGATAATATTCTTTTTATTTTGTGGGTAGGCCGTGAAGTGAGGCATGACGCTATTCGTTCCACCATGGCTATTTTTACTACGGTTTCATTTCGGATTGATCAGATATTTTTGTTAGATTATTGTGGGTGATATTCTTAGGGGGTATTGTTAAACCTAGCTTAACAGATTTGTTATAGTGGATACAAAGATTTTAATGTATAATACGAGACAAGCTGTACCACTAAGTTGCGGTTAATTGACCGTAACTCAATATTAGCATCTCGCTTACTCTCAACTAGAACCCCTATCACGCTCCCTGTTTGTGAACTGTCAAACTCCCGCGTTATGTGACGCAATTTTAGATCTAAACAGCCCGTCTAGTAGTATACATTAAAGTATTTGAGTAAATAAGATAATCTATAAAAAGAAGTTATTTCCTAACTCTTTATTCTAAAACTGCCCCTTTTTATAACAGACGAGCAAGTGGGTCGTCTGATGGTTAGTTATCTCCACCGCCCATAAACGCCCACAATATCAGAGGAATCATGGACTCGTTGTCGGCCTTGAAGGGGAGGGATAATGAAGGGGTTAGGAAGGAAAAGGCAATTTTGGTCAACCCGGGACATACGAGTAAGATGCTAAGTCTCATAATGCCCAGTAATTTCATTGATTTCAATGTCCTTCAAACCGAAACACAACAGTGCTTATATCCTGCTGCTTGACGGCAGAAATATGCAATATTTGTTACAGATATCTATAAATAATTCTACTGTACGTGTGTATGTCACTGAACTCCTCCTAAACGGTTGGACCTATTTGAATGATTTTTTTTGTATGCGTTTGGGTGGCGCCCTGGATGATTTATATTCACAATTGGACCCGGTAGGTGGAGCTGCTGTAGTTGCGGGAAAAACCGCGCGGGAGAGCTAGTTATATTTATATAGCATTCTGCACGCCTCCTCCATATAAACTTTAACTATGTCACATCTCACACTCCTCCATGCGCGCATATTGCTTAAAAAGGGGTCCGAATTTTTCTCTTCGCTTATTAATATATAGATAAACACAACATTTCAAATAATTAATATTATACGTAACTAATCCATTAGTTACTTGTAGCTTTGTTGCGGCTTGATGCAACTTTCCAAGATAGCAAACATTGTGGCTCCACGTGCCCAAGAAACAAGAACCCTTGCCACATTGTAAGTGATACAATTCTACCCAGTGATTCTCAACCTTAATTTAAACATGCTGATTTTAGTAGCATAGTTTTTTTTATAATATCAGAAAGAAGAAGAAAGAAAGACAATTTATTAGTCACAGATCGTAATAAATTTACAGTCAAACTACTAAATTAATAACTAGGGTGTTTTGTTAAGAGAAAATCAATTAATAAATTGATGGTTTTGGCATTTGGGCACCGTGACTGTGACAGCTAGGTGACCACTCAGAGTACCTCCGTGCTGTGGCGCGAATCACAGCACATCCTTATCAGGTCTATATTACTCTGTCCCACTGCTGGCCATGTGCCTCTTCTAGTAATGAGAGGAGTTATAGAGTGTCTCTCGCTGGCCTAATGCGGATTTTACATATCTTCGAAATTATAACGGTGAATTCTCATCGATGCAGGTTTTATCAAGATGATTCATTTAACGCTAAAGCAATTATTAATTGATAATGAATACATATATGAGTTAGAAAAGTCAGTTGTGCATGGTCTTGGAGTCTGTTTCGAACCTGCTACTTTTGTCTCGACGACAGTCTAGTCAGTCAACGGTAGACAACAACAACAATAATACACCCAACAGTCACACACATAGTCCTGACCCCACCCTAGGTTAACCTGTATCATGGGTATCGGGAACTACGAGGGACTTGCGATCCCATAATTCTCAGACCCGAAACAAATATTTGTGGATCAGACAAACATTTGTCTCGGTGTGGGAATCGAACCCACGGCCTCTGGCTTCGCAGCCGGCTACTCGCCCACTGCGCCACGGAGGCTGTCAAGTGACAGTGGCTTTGCTGTGCCTTTGTATTGCTGAAGTCCATGGGTGGCGGTGTTCGCTTACCATCAGGCGAGCCGCACGCTCGTCTCTCTACCGTAACAATAACTGTAACATTCCCTTTGCCTTTTCACATATTGAGAACCTCCGACGAAACCACAAGCCAAACGTGCACTCAAACTTAACCAAAACAATGTTAGAAACAAAGCGATATAGTTTCAAAACTGAAACTTGAACAATTATTCAACTTGTTAAAGATATGTTCAGAAGACAAAGTAATTAGTGACGCGCCCTGAGATAACAGTGAATAATATCCTTCGGTACTTGTTAGCTAATGTTTGTAAGAATTGACGAAAGACCAGGAGGCCAATTCTCGTAATTTAAATGTTAAAAATATCATTCCGATCTAGTCTCAGCGTCAAGAAAGTTGCAAATGGCATTCTCTTAAACCAATAATCAACGTCAAATGTGAACATAGACTGAGACTAGATCGGAATGATATTTTGAACGTTTAAAATTACGAGAATTGGTTTTTTGTTTAGTTAGTGTGTTTTAAGTGCAAAGGGTGAATCTAGAAGGGGACGCTTGAAAACGGCGGTCTGAAACTGAATGTGGCTAAGACCGAGTACCTGACCTGCTGGAGTAAAGACTAGGATAGTATTCGGAGAGGGAACGAGCTTGCTATAAAAACGGACGGAAACAGTGTGTACTGCACGAGTGCTGTGGTATCGACCACCACAAGTTAAAACAGTTGGTAAAGCAAGAACACTGGGAAGTTAACTTTATTTATTTATTTATATTCATACTAGCTGTGGCATAGACTTTTCCGAAAGAAAACGTAGCCTATAACCGTCTCCAGGGTCCCATCTATCTCTACATCAAAATTAATCAAAAACGGTTCAGTGATTTAGGCGTGAAAGCGTGACAAACAAATAGATATTTTTTTTCATAAAAAGTATTCTATGTTACTTCTTATACCTCCAAGAATATGTGTACAAAGTTTCATGATGATCGGTGAAGTAGTTTTCGCGTGAAAGCGTAACAAACAAACTCAACATTCACATTTATAATATTAGTATGATTTTAAAGAGTTTTGCTTTGTACAGGGTAATCACTTGAACTAGTGATCAGATTCTAAAAATTCTTTCACCAACTGTAGGAAGCTAAATTTGCCCTGAGAGTTAAATATTTATATCGTGGTGGAACTGATTTTCAGTAAGAAAAAGACTCACGCAGGTGGAGCCACGATCAAAAGCTAGTCATTAAGGGATGTACAAAACACGTACTAACTTTTACTTAGTTCAAGTCACATATTTAAGTTTGATGAGTTGAGATTAGGTTAGGTTCATGTAATTGTGTTTCTTATCATCTGTGGGGAGTAACTAGTCTCAAAGTACTGAATAAACAAGTTTCTATATGGATCTTTCATTAGTTCTATTTTGTTTCACGGTTGAGCAAACAATACTTTTCATTCGCATATAGGATAGCACGAGTAGGTCGCTCGCTTGATGATGAGCGCCTACCGTAAAGAGAAGCAATAACACAACTTTGCATTAAAAAGTACTGCTTAGTACTGCACTGCGCTCGTCATCTCGAGACATTTCGTTTTAGTTTTCATAATACTCATTAATTTCACTTGTTTTAATGACCTTAAAACTAGAAATAGACTATGCGATGGTCCCTATCCAGGTGGACCCTCGTATACGAGAGATCTACCACCTATTGATGTACTCTTCGTAGGTATAAAAATGTCTAAACCTATTTTTCTATATACAACGTGTTACAGAAAGGTGTGGTCATATTTTAGGGTCATTACACACTCCTTATAGTAAGTACCTATGTACCGGATCATTACAAACCAAGACATCCTAAAATTTCACGTTAATTTTAATCACTCGTTTATTAAGATCGATAAGATTGGTGACATCACTATTAATTATAAAATGACACTCACTTTTTAATAAACTTGAATAAGATTTACTTAATTCTACGGGCATACGTACGTAACTTGTAATTTAAACACAAAATACCTGAAAGAGACTGTTTGCTGAAGACGATATAGGTACCATTCTCTGAAGTATTTTAAAGATTTCATTGTCGGGTCATCCATCTACGAATTTGGCTTAATACAGTCGACGAGCCTCTTATAACCTATTATCAGTTGCACCAACACAAAATACCAATACATAATACTTGTTTTTAGTCAAATACAACATATTTTTTGAACTCGTAAACATACTTCATAAAATCAGAAATTGCCGAACTGACTGCGTCAAATAAATATTGACATTTGACAACTGTTTAATGTTTTTTAATTGAAAAATAATTTAATGAAAGGAGGTCTGAAGTATCACTGTTTATCATTTAGTGTTGTTCACAGTTGAAAGTCGATATCGACATGTTACTCATTCGATAAAAAAGAAAATTCTATAATTATTGTCCTAGCAATGCAATCGGCTTTGCTACTATGGGGGATAAAATACCAATACCCTACACTATACATTGCTTAAATTTGCCCGCCCCTTTCTATAACACGTTGTATAATAAACATCACTGATTAATCACGAAATCTCAAAACTACTGATTATAAAATTTGGTCAGATAGGATTTTTTGAATTTTTTATTTTACATTATGTAATAAAACCCTGTTGGCCTTTTCTAGTTGAATTTTTGTATGTTTGTAAATCAATCATGCCTTAACGGCTGAATGGATTTGAGTAAAATTTGGCATACAGGTAGACCAAGACAAGAATTATAGAACATAGGCAACTTTAATCCCAGAAAAAGACTTAAACGCGGGCGGAGCCGCGGGCAACTGCTAGTTAAAGTATAAAAAAAATAAATATGATTTTTTTTATAGTCTCATTTTTGTATGCGAGTAATTTCATTAAGTTTGAATGTCTATTCTGATATCACAGTTAAAACGCTCAACAGGATTTTTGTTATATATTGTTTAACTTCGTTTTAATGTATTTAACCAAAATCAAATACTTAACTAACAAAAATACCAACGTTCATAAACACATGTACAATGCCAACAATTCTGGGAATATCCCGAGAAATTAAACAAATTCCGGTAATATTACCCGAACGTGGAATGTTAATGACATCACTAAGTAAGGTATGAGCATGTAAGGGCACAATACTTGTTCAGAAGTGTTACAACAGACATGGCGGAAAACTACGCGCGTATCTTATATCACAATCAGATTTGTCTATATTTTAATAGATTTAATAACATCATGCAAGTATTTATTGTACAAAACTCATTATTTTAATTATTTTTTCGCATTTTTTTTATATTACATTTGAAATTAATTATTAAGAATTATTATTATTGTTATTAGGCATTACAAGAATATTGAAATAAAACTAATTTATACGGATTTTATCGCGGTTTAATTTTTATTTTAGTCAATAGAGAAGATGTTTGAAAGCTTGCACAAGCCTGGGATCCAATTATACGTTTAATTATTCGGAACCCAAAAGACCAACTGCCAGACCACAAGACACCTCATTTATTTTATTCGCGTAAACCTAAGAAATCATTACAAGAATAATTATTATTGTAGTGCTTCGTCCGTCGATCAGCAGAGTGTACCACGTGCAGGTGAGGTGGGTTAGGCTCAACCTAAGATGTTGGTGACCCGCTTACACTTTTGTATGTGTATAATAAATAAATACATTATTTAACTATACGCGCGTAGTTCTCCGTCAAGTGTGTACTGTTCCTAATGTCGAACAAGGGAGCAATAGCGTATATATAAGATCATTGTACTAGAGCGAAATTTAACTCGGGTTCTCTGTTGAATCGACATTAAATGATAACAGTTACGTGTGATCCGGGGTTTAATGACACTTGACAATGTTGAACATTAAACACCGTTGACATGTCCGTCTGTTTATTACATCCGGACACCAAACGTCGTAAACTTAATTCGATATAGTTTAATAACTTATACAAAGTGTTACAGAAAGGTGTGGTCATATAAAAGGGTCGTTACATACACCTAACAGTGAGTGTTAGAAATGGAACGCAATCATAATTTGTAATCTGTGATTTAAAAAATAAATAACATAACTGTGACTTCCGGAATTGAAAATAACATTATCCTTTTATGCATGATCTAAATTAAAGCCAGTTATAAAAGACACATCATTCGTATTTATTTCCAATTAATTCCTACAAGTGTGTACTGGATTTTATTAAAATCTAGACATCCTAATATTACACGCTAATTTTCATAACTTGTTTATTAAGATCGTTAAGATCTATCACTTCAGTATAAATTATTTACGTTGCCTCTGCGCGCCGAGTAATGACTTCATTCGTTTCAGCTGTTTATAATTTAGTGTTGTCCAAAGTTGCAAGTTGACTATCGACATGTTACTCAATCGATAAAAAATAAAATGATTTATTTATGACCTAACAATGCAATCGGATAGCGACCAAGGAGATGAAATACTTGTACTTATCGTACATTATACATTGCTTAAGACCACATCTTTTTGTAACACTTGTAACACTTTTGTATTCCCACCCCGACCTGGACGGAAAGAGATAATTATATCATTGGGAAGTGGAGGGGAGATTATGGAACTCCGAATATATATATATCTATGAGTGGTAGAGCCACGCTGTAGACACTTTTGTCTACAGCATGAATGGGCCGGCTCGTCCGGGTCATTACCACTGTCTCACAGAAAACCAGCGTAAAGTAGCAGCTTGCTGCTGCATTTCGTACGGTGAGTGAGATATCCGGAGGCCCCAACCCCCTCCCCTTCCCAATTCCTTAATTATCCCTTTCCTTTAAGGTCGGCAACGCACCCATGATTCTTTTGGTATTGTGTGCATACGTGTGTGGCGGTGGAGATCACTTACCACCAGGTGACCCATTTGCTCGTTTGTTCGTCTGTGCTTTAAAACACTACGAGCCTCACAGGCTACATTTCACAAACCAATGACGTAATTACTTTAACTTGGAAATTTTTAACGAGTGTTTCTTTAATATGACATAATGTGCAATAACTTACAATGTTACTTTAAACTAAAAGTCTCCTGGGAATTTTCCAGAAGTTTTAACAATTTTGACTCGACTTTCAAGTAGTCATCGTTTTTTCCTCCTCTGAGAGCTTCTTAAGCGATCTCTCATATTTCAGGATTTACATTATAGAAAGGAATATTAAGATGGTTTGGGCATGCAGAGAGGATGGATGAAAGAAGATTGACGAAACAAATATACATGGCGAGTGTGAAGGGTACAGTTGGGAGGAGAAGGCCTCGGCGAACTTTCATAGATCAAGTTGGAGATATTCTCGAGAAAGACCAGGTCAGGAGTACCCTAAACCGACGTGCATGTATGAAAAATTTAATGAGAGTGAATGAGGCCAAAGAGGTATGCAAGGATCGTAGTAAGTGGAAATCCGTTGTCTCTACCTACCCATATGGGAAACAGGTGTGAGCCTATGTATGTATGTATGTATGTACATTATAAAAATGTATTATTTTCTGAAATTGTAAATGATAGAGCTACGCTATGATTTTTTTTTGTGGCATGAATGGACCAGTCTCTACCGGGGTAAAATGGCAGACTCACTGTTTTTTTCGTACGATCAATTCGTCATGGTCAGCAAGTTCTACTCTTTTCCAATTCTTTAAATTGTTCGCTGGTGGGAGTGTCCCTAATACATTTTATACCCGATTTGAAAGTAACCATTACACACTATAAAATGGCCGCCATAGTGTCTCGTATAGGAATGTCACTTTCGAGAGTCGTCAATGTATATCCAGTAAATTCGGGTCAGCATAATTCTGTGAACTGTTAAGGGATGCAGTATGTTTTGACGTTCGATATGACATTTGGATTACACTGCACTTAATATCAGGTTCATCATCTTGAGAGTAGTAGAGCCACGCTGTAGACAGTCTTGTCTACATCACGAATGGGCTGGCTCGGCCGGGTTGTTACCACTGTCTCACAGAAAACCGGCGTAAAGTAACGGCTTGCTGCTGAGTTTCATACGGTGAATGAGATATCTGAAATGAGATAGCCCAAATACCCCTTCCCTTCCCAATCCCCTATATTAAGGTAACGTACTGTAACGCGCTCATGATATTGTGGGCATACATGGGCGGTGGAGATCACGAACCATTATGTTATATATCTATTCATTTGTCTACTCTTTTTTAAAATATAACATAGGTCTGCAAACGAGCAAGTGGTTCACCTGATGGTTAGTGATCTCCACCGCCTATGAACACCCACAATACCAAAAGTATTATGGGCGCGTTGCCGACCTTAAAGGAAAGGGATAATTAAGGGATTGGGACGGGGAGGGGGATTTAGGCCCCCGGATATCTCACTCAGCGTACGACACGTAGCAGCAAGCTGCTACTTTACGCCGGTTTTCTGTGAGACAGTGGTAACGACCCGGACGAGCCGGCCCATTCATGCTGTAGACAAAACTATGTACAGCGTGGCTCTACCACTCAATAAAACTATAAACATGAATAAAAGTTAAAATCAAAAACCGGACCACAGAATTAGCATGGTAGAGTCACGCTGCAGACAGTTTTGTCTACGAGGGACCTATCATACTACATATAGTAAAACAAACACCCTGCCTTGCCGTAGTCGAGCAAAAATACATTGAACGTAGTTTCCATTGTTTATGGTTCGGCAAACAAAACCCCCAAATTTACTACCATTTCTGATACATAAAACCTGAAATATAGTCTGATATAAGAATATTACGTATATATCCAAACTTGGGCACACAAACCGAACTCAAAACAAATAAAATCTTATTAAAAACACCGAGAGACAAGTTTTTACATGTTACACTATTAACTCGCTCGTATTTTTTATTAAGAGCTCATTTGTGCCTCCGAACTGCCTAGTGCCTTATTAAGGACGAAATAAATAACCAAAAACAAAACAAAAACATCAAGGCTGACGTAAACAAGGCTTTGGGAAGTGACAATTTGTTTTTTATTGACTAGTCGAGGTCTGTAGGAATAAACTAGGACAATTTATGCCAAACATCATTTTTTTTATTGTATAGGCTGACAAACGAGCAAGTGGCTCACCTGATGGTAAGTGATCTCCACCGCCCATGTACTACCACAATACTAAAATGATCATGGGCGCGTTGCCGACCTTAAAGGAAAGGGATAGTAAGGGATTGGGAAGGGGAGGGGAATTTGGGCCTCCGGTTATCTCACTCACAGTACGAAACGCAACAGCAAGCCGCTACTTTACGCCGGTTTTCTGTGAGACAGTGGTAACGACCTGGACGAGCCGACAACAATATTGTCTACAGCGTGGCTCTACCACTCAGATATAGCCCAGCCCTGTATCTCTAAATATTGTTTCTCAAAGGTGTTTTTTTGTCGGAACACCATAAATTATATAATTCTTCATCAAATTTAATGATTCAATGATTCAAACACCATTTCAAAGCTTATGTTTGCTGCTATTTCCGTAGTTATTATTTAGTAGTTCAGTGTGTATGAGTTGTGATAATATCGTTGATGCAAGAAATTCACCCGCACGAGGCGACGCCGCGCCGCGTACGTCCAGCTAGTAAATAATAAAACAAATTTAATGTGGTCCACACATTTTTTAATCGTAAATTCAGTAAATAAGTAAGTGGGTCACCTGATGGTAAGTGATGTAGCCCCCTGTTCACAATTGTGGATCACATAAGCATTTGTTTCGGTGCGGGAATCGAACCCACAGCCTCACTCACCTTTTGCGCCACGGAGGCTACGAGTAACATTTTACTCACCCGTTGATTACGATCGATAAAATCTATACCAACTACCAATAATAATGTGACGATTAACGAGTTAAAGCCATTCCCAATACTCTGTCTATCGACAGATTTGCTTACCGGCAGTAAAATTTTGACACATTTTGTATGGAAGATCTGTCAAAACACTATTGACAGTAAGCAAATCGATAGATAGAATATAGGGAACGGCCATTAAGCAGCCATTGACGTGGTCAGTCTACGAATGGGTTAACGGCTTAATGGTATTTCAACTGAGCATCTCCGTACTTCGGAGTGCATGTCGGTCCCAGTTATTATCAAGTGACAGCAGTTGTAAACCCAAGTCGGCCATTCGGTCGGCTTGAAAACTTTGACATTCAGTTGGCCAATAAATAACACTCAAAATTAGTTATTTTTATACATCATGGGCCTTACTTATAAACGTTACTTAAGTATTGATTACTTAAACACTCTTTTGTCTTTCTCTGTCAACATGACTTATAAAGTGGCTAGAATGAGACATAAACAGTATTTAACTAATCAATGCTTAAGTTTATAAATAAGGCCCTGTATTTTTGATAGTATATTTTTAACTACAATATAATCATGACTATTATGCTTTATTATAAAATTCACAGATCTGCATGATGAAATACTTAAAAAACCTTTAGGAACAAACGGAGTCTGTCAGGCACGACATGTCTCTGAAGATAAACAAATCAAGTATCCATCGAACAGAGTGGACATTTCTCCTTAGCCAACTCACATACTGATATCTGATACTAATCTACATATAAATAAAACTGAAGTGTCTGTCTGTGATTTGGAAGTAAAGCATTTTCTAAAGCCCCTATGGCTATTTGCACGTTACCAAAATCCAACTTTTTTGTATTTTTTTTCCGGTATGGTTATCTGGGCTAATCTTGGAAACGACTGAACGGATATTGACAGGGCTTTCACTGTCAGATTTAGGACTTTACAGAGAGTAATTTAGGCTAACTTATATGTTGGAAATATTTCGGGCTCTTGACAGGTACGCGGTTGAGACAGTAGGCGAGCTTAATTTAATATTTAAAATGCGAAATTGTGTTAGTTGGTCTACCCATTTTTACACACAACAAAGGATCAATGGACCGTCATGATTTTTTGCGTAGAGATAGTTTATTATTTTATTTTACAATTTTTGGAAAACTAACAGCCAATACATGTTTATATAATAATGTGTAACTAAAAGCTAATATAAGTTCCCACTAATAGCACTAGTTTACTTATGGACTACAAAATTAAATAGGTAACTTTTTATCCAGTTCGGGTTTGTTTCTTGCGCCGGGAAAAATATTTATATGGACCAAAATATTGTTTATGGTGTAAGGCTCAATTCTCTTTAAACCCGTTTCGGATTCTCTCCATGTCTGAGCTCGACGGTATGTCGGACTCACCGATCTAGATCTCCCTCCTGACTACACCCCGCGGTGTTCTGCATTCATCTTGATATTGGCTATGGGATACCCAAATGCATTCAGACGCAGCCTCTGTAGGAGTCGCCGATTAGCCGTGGATACCGACAAAAATTAATTACTCAATCGGAGTTGCGAGCCAAAGCTAGTCTTTGACAGCCTCCGTGGCGCAGCGGGCGAGTAGCCGGCTGCGAAGCGAGAGGCCGTGGTTTCGATTCCCGCACTGAGACAAATTTTTGTTTGATCCACAAAAATTTGTTTCGGGTTGGGTGTTGTCGGACCGCAAGTCCCTCGTAGTTCCTGATACCCACGATACAGGTTTACCTAGTGTGGGGTCAGGACTATGTGTGTGACTGTTGGGTGTATTATTATTATTATTTAATAGCTACGGCATCTCTGTGATTCCGCTATCTAAAACTATCTGTTTATAATATTTTATTATAAAGAGAAGTTTCGGAGACGACTTAAATCATAATAATCCACTGATTAGTTAAGTGAGTTTATAATGCATCTTTACACTGTCGCATTTTATGTTACATAAAATTAAAGGGTCACGAACTGACTAAAATATGGAAGGGAGGTAGGTCTCTCTTCCTTCTTCCACCTGCCCTTATCCCAATCACATGGGGTCGGCGCAACATTTTTAACACATTACAGAATGATTTGGCTTGTAGTTGTTACGACCGGCCGCTTCTTGACGTCAATCAATATTGCCAAAGACTTTAATGTATACTAGTGTAATGATTTAGACGATATTTAGAAAAATGCGAATTGATTTTACAGATATTTGGTTATGAAGTTGACTATTGTCGTTTAATTTTTAAGAATTATAATTTAACAGTAATTTAGAGTGTAGTTTTATCAAAATCAAATCTTATTTTAAATTATACATGTGTAATGATTTTGACGATTTGTGAAATGTTTTATAAATATATTAAGTTATGCAGTTGACTATTGTCGTGCAATGTAAAAACATTAAGATTAAGCGAGAGTGGGGAGTTAAAGAAAAACGTATTTCCGGCGGTAGCCGGGGAAGACTTGATTCTGGATATTTGATTCATTCTGTGCAGAGCGATTAACTAACGGAGAAGTCTCGACTGTGTTAATTAAGATAATTGTGGAGTGAATATTCAAAGTGAAGAATCATATACTTGGATTGTTTAATTTCGTCACACTAGGTTAAAATTAAATTAATAGGCTAAAATTGCATCACATAACGCGTTTGACAGGGAGCGCGATAGGGTTCTAGCTGAGAGTAAGCAAGATGGTAATATTGAGTTACGGTCAATTGAGCGCAACTTAGTGGTAAACTTTCTATGTACCGTGCAGCTTGTATCTCCCCTCTGGTGAGAAAACACCCATACCGAAATATTTGTGGATCACAAACAACTTTTATCTAAAACTATAGCCGTTTTAATTTCAAATAGTAATTTGACAAGGTCATATCAGAGGTCTTAGGCTGGCATTTTTGTAACAACTTCAAATTCTGAAGGACCCCCAAACAATCTGCGCCTCGACCATAAAACTTTCCGCACGGTGAGTGCAAACAAACAACATTTCTTTTACAAATGGCACTCTCAGTCGCAATATTTTTGCCATTATTTAGAAATTCTTTCCCATTTTCTTCCAAGTTATGAGATTGTGTCTTCGTTTGTTTTGAAGAAATTAATCTGTCTTGTTATGTTTAAGGCTTTGTCATTTTTATACTGCCTCGGTGAGTCTGTAGTAATGCGTACGCTTTACAACTGAGGCTGACGCTGAGTTCTCCAGTTCGATCTCCTGGTCGGGTAAAAGTGATATTGGGTTTTTCTATAACGAAATGCTTATTACCAGTCCGGAGTCTGGAATCGTGCCCGGTATGACGATAGGCTCACCCCCTATCACAGAGATACGCTCGGCGAAATGTGGGTGTTCTTGACGATCATTATAATTGGACTGTACTGTACTTAACATCACTTATACTTATTTTATCGTACCATGATAAAGAAATTACCTATACTTGTAGAAATAGACAAAGCGGTGGCACCAAATGAGACGGTCTCCCGCATACGTGGCGAAGTTGTGTTCCGGTTTGAAGGACATTGAAGCTTGTGAAATTACTCAGCATTATGGGACTTAACATCTTATGTCTCAGAAGTGAAATCTTGAACTATTACGTGTGTATTTTTTAAATCGTCAGGAAAAATGTCGCGAGTTCAATGGTTTTTTCCCATCTCCAAAAATGCCAACATGCATGTGTATCTATGTACGTACATACACAATTTATGTACATCTATGACAGCCTCCGTGGCGCAGCGGGCGAGTAGCCGGTTGCGAAACATGAGGCCGTGGGTTCGATTCCCGCACCTAGACAAATGTTTGTCTGATTCACAAATATTTGTCTCGAGTCTGGGTGTTGTGAGACCGCAAGTCCCTCGTAGTTCCTGATACCTACGATACAGGTTTACCTAGTGTAGGGTCAGGACTATGTGTGTGACTGTTGGGTGTATTTAAATTTATATTTTATTTACTTATATACAGAGGTGTCGGTAACGGTGTTGCGATTCAAGATTTTTTTCCCATATCAAAAAATGCCCAATGCGTCTTTTTAGACGCGTTGAAAACTATTTTTAGTTTTCACTTCAAAGAACATGAAATCTACCACCTACTAATGGTACTACCTACCTAATTCTATATGGTCGATATTTAATTCTTAAATAATTTAATAGATTTAAGGTCGGATTTGTCGCTGTTTCGACCCCTCTGTACATAATTAATCAATCAAAACAAGAACCCCTTATGAAAACTTCACTAATACTTGTGTCAATATAAATTTACTAAGAATTGATTAAAGCCCTCCACAACAGCTATTATGAGGGTGCTGAGTAATGTTTGCTTTGAATTAAGTTTGTTTGTTTGTATTATTTGAGTTAACTGAGTGAGATTTGTGCACAGGTTTTTATAATATTTAACTGACTTCCAGAAAGGAGAAGGTTCTCAATTCGGCGAGTTTTTTTTTTTTAATTTTTTATCCTGGCTCGGCAAAGTGACTACGCTACACCTGATGGTAAGTATAGCGCAATCCATGAATACTGTCGACCAACGATAGACACTGAATCTATCGCAGATCGGCAGAATTATGCCGGCCTGCTTAGTTGCTTCTTCACACTCCGTTTAAAGGATCCCAAGTTATAGGAAGGAGGAAACACGTGCGCCGGCAAGCTATTCCACAGCTTTATGGTCCGACAGAAATATGATTTTGCGAACCTCTTGGTCCGAGCCGAGATGGAAGAGACCACGAAGCTATGGTTTCGCAAGCCAGCACGCGTGGTTCTGTTAAGGAAAGGTGAGGAAGGAATAAGTTTTGAAGTGAAAACTAAATTTGGTTAAGATCTGATGACAAAGTACGGAATAAAAAATTAAACTCAACGGATAATAGCATAGTCATCGCGATTGTGTTATTGTATTGGAATTTACATTCCATATTAATTATATATTCCACTAAAAATAATACTGAAAAATTAAACATAATAATTTCTATAGGTCGATGTAATTTCATTTGACCGTCAGCTGTACCAGCACCGACTCTAACGAGAACTGTAGAAAATGTTATTTTTTACTTTTTAGTGTAATTTTTTGAAGTCGGTTTTGTTACATAAAGCTGTGGAATAGCTTGCCGGCGCACGTGTTTCCTCCTTCCTATAACTTGGGATCCTTTAAACGGAGTGTGAAGAAGCAACTAAACAGGCCGGCATAATTCTGCCGATCTGCGATAGATTCAGTGTCTATCGTTGGTCGACAGTATTCATGGATTGCGCTATACTTACCATCAGGTGTAGCGTAGTCACTTTGCCGAGCCAGGAAAAAAAAATCGGTTTTGTTACACAATTGTATCCATTTGTAATCGTTGATAGTTTTGCGTGGAGTAGAAAACTGCTGAGACGAATGTCATGGGTTCCAAACTAACCCTCATACAGCGACCACTTTTTGAAAGTGTGTAAATTGTCAATTTACAAATGGTAGCCACGTTGCTGACAGTTTTGTTTACAGCATAAATAGGCCTGCTCGATCGGGTTATTACTACTGTCTCACTGAAAACTGACCTGAAGTAGCAGCTTGCTGCTGCTTTTCGTACGGTAAGTGAGATATCCGGAGTCCCAAATCCCCTCCCTTTCCGAATTCAAAATTCATTTAAGGTCGACAATGCGTCTATGATTCTTTTGGTATTGTGGGCGTACATGGGCGTTGGAGATAATTTACCATCAGGTGACCTACTTGCTCGTTTGCCGGCCTATACTATAAACAACAAACTGTGGCTGCACTACGTAAATCTCTGCCTATCTCTCAAAGATAGGCGTGTGTGTATGCTAATATTGGAACTACTCAAGTGTGCCATATTGCAATATTGAATACAAGATTCGTACAGTTGATTACATCAAAGGCGTAATTACTGTTTGACGCCAGCATTAGTCATGAATATGTACAACTTTTGTCATTTATGCACACATTTTGAAGATTCATTTACTAAAAAAATAGCAAAACTTGACAGCTCCGTGTCGCAGCGGGCGAGTAGTCGGCTGTGAAGTGAGAGGCCGTGGGTTCGATTCCCGCAGCGAGACAAATATTTGTGTGAACCACAAATATTGGTCTCGGGTCTGGGTGTTGTGGGACCGCAACCGTCCCTCGTAGTTCTTAATACCCACGACACAGGTTTACCTAGTATGGGGTCAGGACTATGTATTATTATTATGTTTGTTATGCCAAAATCTCGGGACTACAGAGTCCCGGACTTTTGGAAGGCGTGCGTGGGGCCGAAGCTAACACGTAGAGGCCCGTTAGAAAATGACAATGCAGGTTTATTATTATTATTTTTAATAAAATAAAACTGACTCCAAAGAGCCAAACAGATTGAGTTGGTGGGACTGTAGTTTAATAGTCTATGATTGATAACACCGGTGCTTTAAGGTGTTTTTATCTTACATCCCCGATTTAACCCCGTTACGAGAGAAATTATTTCTTCAAATTTAAAAGGAATCACTACCGCAGTAAACGCTGTCGAATACAAAAAGAATCATTCAAAAGAATCATTCAAGCTCTAGTATACGAGAAACCTATCACCTAGTAAAAAAACTACTGATGTGTTTCTTACAGCAGCAATACCACCCAGAACATTAAATAAGCTGTTCACAAGGTGGTAGGTCCCTCGTATACTAGAGGCCGTCTGGATAAGTACCACCGCTTTGTCTATTTCTGCCGCCAAGCAACAGTGTTGTGTTCCGGTTTAAAGGACATTGAAGCCAGTGAAATTACTGGGCGTATAAGATTTAAAACCTTATGTCTCGGGGTGACGAGCGCAGTCCAGTGTAATGTAGTGCTTTGTAATTCAAAGTTCTGTGTGGTGTTGCTTCTGTTTATGAGCAGGCGTGGCGCTTCCCATCAGGCGAGCGACCTGCTCGTCTCGTCATACAAGGTAGGTAATAAAAAAAAAATGGCAGTTGTAGAGACTGCCGATAGAAGAAGTGTCTAATGCGCACATCACACGGCCGCTGCGCGTCATGAGCTTGTCGGTGACGCGAACCCATAAGATTTCCCCTACCAAAAAGTGTCCAACGCGGCTAAAACATCTTTCACTTCAAAAATACGACAATGTAGTGGTATCATCCCAGATGGCCTTTCGCATATGAGGGATCTACCACCGTTATCTTCATGCAATTAGGAATTTAATTGCCGTATCAATCGATTTGTTAGTCAAATATTGGTTTAAATGCGTTATTGCACACGACACGGAAATTGGGTGATCCAAGATGCAATATAGCTGTTGGAAACCGCGTAACTCCAAAACGACATAACAACCAACTAGCTTTAACTGTTCCGATCTCTAACGATACATTGTTGGAGTTAAAAATCGAAAAAAAACTTCCTTAATGGTACTTTTTGAGGTGCATGACTGAGACAAGAGACCGCGAAATATGATGATAGCAATACGTCCGCTTTTTAACCGACACAAAAACAAAGACACAAAATACTTCTATAATCTTATAGGTTACATCAGCTGCGAGATTTGGCATTCAGACATTGACCGTATAAACGTAAACAATGAATGTTTTGTTTTGTTTAATGTTGTTGCACATATTTGTTGCACGTATTGTTGAGCGTTTTAGCTGTGATATCAGAATCGATATTCAAACGTAATGAAATAACGAAGCATACGAAATAGAGACCGTAATTTTTACGGTCATATTTAATTTTTATAATTAGTTTTTTTTGTGAACCGTATTTCGATTGACTCGGAGCTAGAGCGAGATAGCATTTGCGGCATCTACGTGCATCAAACGCGACGCGCCCGTCTTCGTCAGTACGTCACGTCATGAGTCAGCTGTTTATCACTTATCAGTTTTTTTTTAAATATATCCATTTTTCTAAGCTAGTGTTAGAATAATATCTTGCTTCTGTTCAGTTTTTTTTAACTATTTTTGATTAGCTGTCTATATGCAGTGTCTTCACGGCCTAGAAAAGGCCAACAAGGTATTTTTTTTACAAACTGTATAAATAGCTATCTGCACTCCTCCTCCATATAAACTTTAACTATGCTAAATCTCACACACCTTCACGCGTGCAAAAGGGGCGTGAAGTTTTCACTTCACGTATTAATATATGGATTATTTATTATTGATAGATACGGATAGTACGTGTCAGACGGCGGGTTGCTCCACATCATAAATCCACCGTCAAATCATTGTGGGAAGGCGGACATTCATGGCATTCGAGGTAACGCCAGGCAGAAAGAAATAAAGATTTTTTAGTGATTTTCGGTACCGGATCAGTAATTGCACATAATGAACTCGCAAAACCAAAAAAAAAACATTCGGGGCAGTCTTTGGGTATTGCCGATAGAAGTGAAAACTAAGTAACTTGTGAATTGTATCGTCGAGCTATTAGATTATTATTTTCGAATTATGAATTTGTGAATTGTATAGTTGTTATTATTTTCGAATTATTTTTAAACGACTTCAAAAAAAAGGAGGAGTTACCTCAGAACTTTGGACTGGGTGAAGCGATTTGGATGATTCTTTTTTTATTTGAAAGCTGGTGCTTCACGAGTGGTCCCATTTCAATTTGGTCCAGTTCTGACAATGGCATCCATGAGAAAACCATATAAGTCTTAAATTTTCATTAGTATGTGCGTGACAAATGGACGAATAACTCAATATCACGCCAACCGATTTCGATAATTCCTTTTTTATTGGAAAGGATATACTTCAAGAGTAATTCGATGAGAGTTTGGTTAGGTTCTGATTATGGGATCAATGGCAAAGTAACGGAAGTATTAAATTCTTTGGAACAAATTAACGATAATCGGCCGAATCTTTTATCGGCTATCCGGATATTTGAGTCACCTACCGTAACGTCGTTATGGTCAAGTAATTGTCGAATATGATGATCAATGGAACACCTTAACGGCTCACAGTAAGGGTGCGATCTGTGGCAGAATTTCTAACCTGCTGCATTACAATATGATGCAAGCGTTCTAATTGCATTAATTAAGGTGTATTATGTTGGAAAAAAACTCAATCGATAGAGTTTAGCTACGATGTGGACGATGTGGTCTCATATAAATTTGGTTAAGATCTGATGACGGAGTACGGAGTAAAAAAATAAAACTTCTCAACGGACAACAGAACACTCATTGCGATTGTATTGGTATTTACATGTTATTACTGTAACTCCCACTGAAAATTGAAAAATAAAATAATGGTTAACAAAACTTAGAAACCGACTTCAAAATAAAAACACTGAAAATTCATTATTTTGAAGTCGGTTTCTAGGTTTTGTTAACCGTTATTTAATTTTTCAATATTTGGTCTATAAAGAAGTGTTTATGACCAAAGTATATGTATGTACATAATATATACACAGTATACATATAGCTCATGGGAAGCCTGCGGTGACGATGACGCGAGTTCCATGATTTTTGTTCACCCAAAAAGTGCTCAACGCGCCTAAAGAAGTTTTCACTTCATAAATTTAAACTTTACCGCTACATATAACAAATTGTAGATTGATATCAAAAGTGGTAGGTCCCTCGTATGCGAGAGGCCGTTTGGGTTGGTACCAGCGTTATGTCAATTTTTACCGCCAAGCAGAATTTTTGTGTTCCGGTTTGAAGGACATTGAAGCCAGTGAAACTACTGGGCATTATGAGACTTAAAATTTTATGTCTCGAGGAGACGAGCGCTGTCCAATGCCATGCAGTGCTTTGTAATTTAAAGTTCTGGTGTTGTGTTGCTTCTGTTTATGGGAAGGCGTGGCTTACCATCAAGCGACCTGCTCGTTTCGTCACTTAAGCTTATAAAAAAATTTGCATTTTCCAAATGTCATGCTATGGCAACTAGTATAACAGCACACTCTCTCTGCCTATGACTGCCTCGGTGGCGCAATTGTAATACGTACGCGTTACGATTAAGGCCAACGCTGAGGTCTCGGATTCGATCCCCGGGTCGGGTGAAGTGGTATTGGGTTTTCTATTACGAAATGTTCATCAGCCTGGAGTCTGGAATTTGTGCTCGATATGGCGATAGGCTCGCCCCCTATCACATTAGGGACGGAGATACGCTCGGCGAATTGTGGGTGTACTGATTACACCTCTGCCTACCCCTTCGGGGATTACAGGCATGAATGCTTATGTATATCTCTCTGCCTGTCTAAAAGCGAGACAATGGCCTATAAAGAGATGTTCAAAAGTCCATTAGTCTGTCTGGACGTAGATATCTGTCAAACGTTTAAGCCAAAATGTAATTTTACATTGTAACAAATTTTTCACGAACGTCACGCTCGACGAAGCGTTTTCAAATTCAGTGAATATTTTTGAGTGAATAAATTCATTATTAAAACATTTTTTTGTAATCTGACATCGAAGAAAAAAATATTAAAGGATGAAAATGTACAATTCATCCTTAACTTTTACTGCTACATAATGCTAATGATATTTTACTATATTAAGGTATGTTTATACGATGTGTGGTATTTTCCACCGCTACTTCCGCTTTGTATATTTCTGCCGCCAAGCAATAGTCTGTAAGCACTGTTGTTTCGGTTTAAAGGGCATTGAAGTAAGGAACTTACTGGGCATTATGATACAATATAATAATAAAATAAAATAAAAAAAAACTTGTCTCAGGTTGACGAGCTCAGTTCAATGCCGTTCAGTGTTTTGTTATTCAATGTTGTGTGGTATTGCTTTTGTTAATGGGTGGGTGTGGCGCTTACCATTAGATGGGCGACCAACTCATTTCGACATTGAGGCAAAAAAATAAACAGATTGCCCACCTATTGGTAAGCGCCAAGCTTACCCACAGTAGTACTCGTAACACCAAACAGAACTTTGAAGTACAAAGAACTACATGCCACTGCATTGCAGTCGTCACTCCGAAATATGACCTATTAAGTGTCATAATGCCCGGTAATTTCACTGATTTCTATGTCGTCAAAATCGGAACATAGGTATACATACCTGAGAGGCAGTACAAAATGCCTTTGAAGAGTTTGTTGCCTCCCGTCCAGATGATATCTTTGGAAAACTTTCATTGGATCGAGTTTAGCTGCGATGTGGTCCCATATAAATTTTGTTAAGACCTGATGAGGGACTACGGAGTAAAGAAATGAAACTCCTCAACGGACAACACTAAATTCGTCAAGATTGTGTTATTGTATTGGAATTCACTTGCCGTTTAGCTGCAGCTACCTAAAAAATTATAAAATTAAAATAAGATGTAACAAAATTTAAAAACTGACTCCTAAAAAAGAACATTAGGTATTAGGTCGCCTTGGAGTGCAATTCCATTTAACCGGCAGCGACACAGGCACCGACTCCAAAGAGACTTATAAAATGTATTTTTTAATTTTTAGAACTATAAATTCGCTACTTTTAAGTTCACATGTACTCGCAGCGGACCCCGCCCCTTTTTTTCGGGGGTTACAAAATTAACAATGGAGCCCAGGGACACGAATTAGGTCACGCCACAGCCAATTGAAATCAAGCAGGTTCAAATCGCGGGGAGGTAGATTGTCAAAAGCATTTGCGGGTAATATATCAGATGCTCACCTTCATCAAATATCTATGTTTCTATCGAAGTGACGTTCCATTATAGGGCTCAGTGACAGGCGCGTATTTAGATAATCCTCGGGCGTCAAAAATAATAGAAAAAGATTGTGTTGAGGCAAAAATATTTTCAATATGGATTGTTGTTTCATTTGGGGATAAACATTTTATTTTGATGATAGGGTTTGATGAAATAAAACTGTTGTTGTAAATTATAACTAGTTTAGTTACTATAATTAGTACAATAATAATCAACGCGACACGGCACGGCGCAGGCGGCGAGGCAAGAAGGAAGAGCGCTAGAGGGCGCTGGCGTACGGCGTTCCATTATACGGGGTTAATGTTCACATTACAACAGGCTTTGGTGTTATTTTTATTAATATGAATGATAAAATGTGCAGGTCGCTCGCCTGATGGTAAGCGCCACACACACACAATTTTTAATTACAAAGAACTATCTCATTAGCAGACATATTATTTCATTATGGAGTACTAGCTTTTGCTTTCACAGTCCCTACGAAATTCCATCTATGATTGAAAACTCAGTTTTATCCAAATGAAAAAAGAATTGAATTTGTATTAAAGGTTCAGACGAGGGTGCTGTAGGAGAAATCATGTCAATCAAATAAATGATTCTCTTCAAAAATGGCAAGTCACGAGTACCTACCCTCAACCGGCGAAAATATACTCGTATGAGAAGATGTATGAACGTGGAAAAGTCAAAAGAGGTGTGTCAGTATCGAAGTTTGTGGCATTAAATATCTCTACTTACCTCCATTGCATATAGGCGTGAAGGTGTATGTAGAAAAAAAAACAGACAAAAAATCTGAAAAGCAATAAATAATCTTAGGTCTTAATGTGATCTAACCAATTTGAAGACTGTGATACATACGCACTCAAGCCTGTAATCCCCGAAGGGGTAGCCAGAGGAGCTAGTTACTAGTACACCCACATTTTGCCGAGTGTATCTCCGTCCCACGATGTGATAGGGGGCGAGCCTATCGCCATACCGGACACAAATTCTAGACTCCAGGCTGATACGGAGCATTTCGTAATAGAAAAACCTAATACCACTTTACCCGACCCGGGGATCGAACCCGAGACCTCAGTGTTAGCTTAATCATAACGCGTACGCATTACAACTGCGCCACCGAGGCTGTGATATCCAGCATTAACCAACAAACTGAGTTGAGTTGTAGTTGTAGGTGAGTCAAACATGAGTGGTAGAGCCACCCTGTAGCCACTTTTGTCTACAGCATTTATGGGTCGGCTCGTCCGGGTCATTACCACTGTCTCACAGAAAACCGGCGTAAAGTAGCTTGCTGCTGCGTTTCGTATGGTGAGTGAGATATCCACAGTCCCAAATTCCCCTCCCCTTCCCAATCCCTTATTTATCCCTTTCCTTTAAGGTCGGCAACGCGCCCATGATTATTTTAGTATTGTAGGCGTACATGGGCGGTGGAGATCACTTACCATCAGGTAACCCACTTGCTCGTTTGCCAGCCTATATCATAAAAAATAAAAACTGTAACAGCTATTTACTATACCACCTCTGTACGGTGTAACCGCACATACGAACAGTCAACACATTCACGTAAACGATTGACTCAACAATTTGTCATTGCACGCATTTATATTGTAAAATCAATCAGTTCACCATCATAACGCGTTCGCATCGCACATCTATCATTAGCATAATATATCATAAGTGAACTCAATATATCAAACTAGTGAAGCATATACCGTGTTTCATTTATATCATAAAGGGTGTAAGGATAAAACCATACATCTTTTTGGTCCTTCGAGCCGGATAAAGTGGTATAAAGCTTTAGTCCATTAATTGTGAAAGAGTTTTCGAATCAAATCGGATCAGTACTTCTAAATATTCCCCCTAATAAATAACCTCATATACTTACTAATTTTACTTCTGTTACGCATCGAAGGTTTTTAGGAACAATGGGTATTGATATACATACGAGTACATAAGCTCACGTTTATATTTCAAAGGAGTAGCTAGAGGTACAACTAAAGCTGGCCCGCAATTCGCCGAGTTTATTTCCGTCCCATGATGTGACAGGACCAAGCTTAAGATGATAAGCTCGAGCGCAAAATCTATATATTTAAAAGAAAAACAAGCACAAATTGTGAGTGCCTAAACTGGGATTTGAATTCAGGACCTTACGGTATCTATGCCTAAGTAGGCTAGTGAGAGTTCATGGGCGATTTATGATGATAAACTATTCACTCGTTTACTTCCTCTACAAATCCAATAAATTTAGGAGTTTGTCCCTCGCTAAGCACTCCTTAATCTGTCCCTACAAAATTGATCACGAGCAGCGATCTTTTATTCTCTTTACAGTAACAGTTTCGATGACAATGTATTCAACGAGTCGTAACGAAAGAATTTACCGGAGCTTTTATAGAAATGTACGTAAATATGACGTAATATTATACTATGACTGCCTCGGTGGCGCATTTGTAATGCGTACGCGTTACGATTAAGGCCAACGCTGAGGTCTCGGGTTCGAGCCCCGGGTCGGGTAAAGTGGTATTGGGTTTTTCTATTACGAAATGCTCAGTATCAGCCCGGAGTCTGTTTTTTTTTTTTTTTTATTAGATTGTATGACGAGACGAGCAGGTCGCTCGCCTGATGGTAAGCGCCACGCCTGCTCATAAACAGAAGCAACGCCACACAGAACTTTAAATAAAGCACTGCATGACACTGGACTGCGCTCGTCACCCCGAGACATAAGGTGTTAAGTCTCATAATGCTCAGTAATTTCACTGGCTTCAATGTCCTTCAAACCGGAACACAGCAGTGCTTACACACTGCTGTTTGGTGACAGAAATAGGCAACGCGGGGTAACAACCCAGAATAACATACAAGAAACCTACCACCTTGTAGGTTTAATATCTATTAAGTGCCACACCCGATTCTACCATCAAACATCAAGGCGATTCATTTTCCAATCGCAAATAAAGAACAAATAAGAACCAGCGAACGGATTCAATATCTCGTCTTTTGTTTCAGTAAAGGCTGCAAATCGTACTTTCTATATAAAGGGGCTTACGGCTAGATCATCCGGTCTTACCGGGTTGCCTTGAGAATTCATTTAGTTAATCTTTCAGTAAAGAATTATTGGTATACTGAGTATAGCTCGTGCTGATTATGATTAGCTCTTTATTTCGAAATGCTTTGATGTAGCGTTAATTGTTTTTAGTTCAGACACTTTAAATTGAGGTGATGAATTAGTTGCATAATTTGATTGTTTTTGATCGTTAATTTTTCATCAACTTCTGACAAAAATATGATCTACTATCGCTTTAGTCGCGGCTCCGCCTGCGTGAACGGGAAAGAAAGTAGTATATCTCCTAATCCAGCTCATAGTCTATCTAACCTACCAAATTTCATTCAAAACCGTTCAGCCGTTAAGGCGTGATTAACAAGTATCCAAGTTCACAAACTCACAAACATCCAAACTTACACATTTATAATAGTAGTAGGATTTGTGGAAAAAAATAGCAGGATACCTGGCTGTATATATTGTGATAAAAACATCGCCTCATTGGTCTAGTGACAGCATACTAAGAATGAGAACCGGGTGGTCCTGGACTCAAATCTCAGGTCGGACAATCACAATCTATGCTTGTTTTTATTTCGAAAAATCATAAATTGTGCCCTGTATGGAGATAAACTCGCCCGTTTTCAAATCATGGGATGGCAAAAAGCTCGGCAAACTATGCACTTCTTCTTCAGTTGAACCTCTGCATACCCTTACTGGGATAAATGCACAAGTTTATGTGTATATATAGAGTATATCTTCGTGAAGAGATCGAATCCGTGGCGTCTCATGACAGCAACTCGCCCGCTACGCCAACAAGATGAAATGCATGAGAAAGTCTCAATAAACTAAATTAATAACAAACAGTCATCGTTACCACTTCGATTTACATAGCCATGCAACCTTAGCATTAAGTCCACTGCTATAATTTAGTATTAAATATTAATATTTCAAAATGCCATCAACAATATTCTGCTCCAAATACTCGACTTAAAAGCACTAACTCAGTTGCGCTACGAAAACGTAGCAGTTACGTAGCAACCACATCCGTAGCAGGCGTGCTGTAGCAGATAGAAATTTTATTACGCTACGAATATGCCACATTTTATTTATCTAGGATAAACTTGTATTTATGATGCTTTTTATAGCATAAAGGTTGCAATTAGGTCACCTGATGGTAAGTGATCACCACAGGCCAGGAAAACCCACAGTACCAGAAGAATCGTTAGTGAGTCGCCGAAATTAGAATTGAGAAAAAAGCATGTTGTTGGCATTAAAGTCATTGAAAGTCATACGACGTAAAAAACATTTTAACAAAAATAAAACTGACAAAAAAAAACAAAAAAGCTGAAGGTAATAAATAATTAACGATTGTGAATCGGTGCTACTGCAGTGTAATGGTTGTTGTATGCATGTTACTAAGTAGTGGGTCCCTCGTATGCGAGAGGCCGTTTGGTTTGGTACCACCGCTTTGTCGATTCCTGCCGCCAAACAGCAGTGTATAAGCAATGTTGTGTTCCGATTTGAAGGACTGCGAGTGGTATAAGGGTAGGTTCAAGAAGAATGAACTGTACGTATAAGGTTCATAATAAACTATTATTAAGTTAAAAATCAAAATACTGTACATAAATAAGTAAAGGTAATCTATGTATAAGCCAAAATATTTACCATAATATCATGAAAGCAAATGTTTGCCAAACAAAAGGATATGGCACATTCGCCGAATAAACACGTACGTATTGATTCCAGAAACACGTTCGCACATAAATCAATTTCATTACTGCGATATCCTTGAACGCTATTGGTACATAAAACTGTGGTGGTTTACCATAGACACCGGATTTTATGGTATTAGGACTCCGGAGTTACGATTTATAGAAGGTGGAAATTAATCACCGATTAAAATCAATTTGCTATGCAGGGTGTTTCATTAAATTAGTTTTAATGCTTAAAGCCCCGACAGACGTTTAACATGAAACCTGAAATGGATATCTATAACCACTATAAATTTAACTGACTTCAAAAATGGACCACGCTGTAGACAGTTTTGTCTACAGCATGAATGGGCTGGCTCGTCCGGGTCGTTACCATTGTCTCACAGAAAACCGACGTAAAGTAGCAGCTTGCTGTTGCGTTTCATACGGTGGGTGAGATATCCGGAGGCGGAAATCCCCTTGCCTTCCCAATCCCTTAATATTCGTTTTCCTTTAATCTTAGCAACGCTTCCATGCTTCTTTTAGTATTATAGGCGTGTATGGGCGGTGGAGATCACTTACCATCATGTGACCCACTTGCACGTTTGACTAACTATGCTATAAAAAAAACCTGTAACATATTCGACTCAGTTGAAACAACGCTCATGTCCACACCAATGGCCTAAAACAATGACATTTATTTTTGGTCGTTTTAGAATGTGAGTGAATGTTCAAAGTCATTCGAATAAGGTGTGATTTATCAATGGTCTGTTACATTGTCACCATGGGATTTTAATACTAATAGAGTAAAATGGTTGTGACATACGGATGGACAAACAGACAGACGGACATGATGAAATATAAGGATTTCGCTTACGCTATTCCGCTGCTAGGCTACGGATTTTTTTATTAGCTTAAATGACGGACGAGCAGGTCGCTCGCCTGATGGTAAGCGCAACGCCTGTCCATAAACATAAGCAACACCACACTTAACTTCGAATTACAAAGCACCGCATAGCACTGGACTGCTTTCATCACCCCGAGACATAAGATGTTAAGTCTCATAATGCCGAGTAATTTCACTGGCTTCAACGTATTTCAAAGCGAAACACAATAGTGCTTACACACTGCTATTTGGCGGTAGAAATAGGCAACCTACCAAGCCAGACTACCTCTCGCATACGAGGTACCTACAACCTTGTAAGCGCCTAAAAATAGCATTCAAATCGGTCCATTGACAAACATCACACAATGGATTAAAAGTTATAATACCCTTCTTTGATGGTGGTTAAAATGAGATTTAATCAACCCTTAATACAACCACCCATAGGAAACATAACAAGGTAATTATCCGACAAAGTTACATACAATTTACAAAGCTTTTAGGTTATAATTAGAGCTTTCGAGTCCAACATAGTGGACAATGGACATCCACTGTCATAAAAGTAAAGGACGCGGGTTGAATCGCAATATTTAAAGCTTTTTTAACCGACTTAAAAAGGCGACGGTGTAAAATCTGGGTGTTATTTTTACCAGACTTCGGAATTAAGGGTATATGAATTTCACAGAATATGCATATTGTAGAGCCGTGGTTCCTAAACTTTCAAGGTCACTTATTAAAATTTATAATTGTAATATTGTTTAAGTGCGTCTAATTCAATCACTTCAAATCAGTTTTATCTAGTTATATCTATCAAACTAGTATGTTTGCATAGAATACTTGACTCGGTACGGATCCAGTGTATTCACATTGCCGTGTCAGCGTAAAAAAAGAACCCATAGACTCCGCGGAACTGATGTTAGGAATCGCTGTTATAGAGAACTACGATTAAAATTATGCATTTTAAAACCATTCTATAATATAATCATTTAAAACCTATTCATTATTGAAGAGTTGGAAGCTGTAGACGACCTAGTTGCAGCATCAGGTCAATATCACCTAGCTAAGAACACTCTAAATTACCTTTCAAATAAAATAAACCGGAGCCAAATCGGCCCATTCGTTTAGACCCTACGATCTCACACACACACACACACACACACACACACATACATACACACACACACACACACACACACACACATATACACACACGCACTCACGTATCACATATACGCAGAGAGAGACAAAAGGGTCAAACATATAAAACCAATTTTAGGTCGTGGAAAAAAAGAGGATGATTACGCCTCATAAGCGAAGCTGAGAACATTCGCGATCGATTACAACTATTTGCATCCATTTTCCTTGTCAACATACATTACAGTTACCGGATATAACTGTATATTATTACACAACCAATAATATTATGTGAAGTGATTTTATTTGGTAGCGAAATATATAATCCACAGATTGTAGTGTTCTAGAATCCTTTTACCAAAATTTTCACACAAAATTACAATAAATAGTCCTTACGCAATAACTGTACACTCCAGAAGTAATGTTTTGTTCAGTTGGAAAATAAGGTATAATAAAACTTAAAATCCAACTTTAAAAAAATAACACTCAAAAGTCAAAAATAACAATTTCTATAGGTCTCTTTGGATTCCCTGCCGTTCAAATGAAATTGCACCGACTCCAAAGATATTGTGGAATCTCCGATATACGCGTTTAATACAATGTTATGATATACATACAACATACATAGACTCACGCCTGTTTCCCATAGGGGTAGGCAGAGACAACGGATTTTGGAATGTTATGATTATAAATATTATGACATAAAAACAGGCATACAGGAAAACAGTCAATATTTACCGGGACAAAATATGGGACAGTAATTTCTTATCATTCCAAATGGAATCAAAAGCAAATATTAATAATGGAAGTTACGAATGTACTGCAGAGTCGTTGAGAAATGAAATAAACACCATCTTGTTCTAATAACAACAGTAGGAGACAACCCCGTACCAATTAACTTTCTTTGTATGCTTTGTAGACGAATGCTTTGTTCCCGCTCTGCATTGTAACTGGATGTCCCGAAACTCACGAAAATGTGTTAGTATGACACAAAACCTTTTTTTTATAGCATAGGCCGACAAACGAGCAAGTTAGTCACCTGATGGCAAGTGATCTCCACTGCCCATGTACGCCCACAAAACCAAAAGAATTATGGACGTGTTGCCGACCTTAAAGGAAAGGGATAATTAAGGGATTGGCGCAGTTGTGATGCGTATGTGTTACGACTGAGGCTGACGATGAGGTTCACGGGTTCAATCCCCGCGTCGAGTAAATGTGATATTGGGGTTTTTCTATTAGGAATTGCTCAGTATCAGCCCGGAATTGCGCCTAGTATGGCGATGGGCTCGCCCCCTATAACATCATGGGACGGAGATATGCTCGGCGAAATGTACTGGTTACACCTTTGCCTACCCCTTCGGGGATTACAGGCGTGGGTGAGTGCGTATTTTGTATGAAAAACCTGCCATTAAAGTATTGATAGTAAGCAAATCTATTCTTAACTAAAAAAGGAAACGTCCATTAGTTAGCTTACTACTTATATAGTACAAAACTAACAAAAGACTTTACAAATTGTTTTCCGGAGACTTTATTTCTGCGTGAAATCACGCGGACAAAGGACTTATGGACTCATTCAATTACGGACAGCTTTTAACGGTAGTACGTGTTGGACAGTTATTACCTGTCCGTATGGAGGGGAAGGGAGACTGTAGGTGTGTGACTTAAGTTCGATTCTCTGGTAAGTTAAACAAAGAGGAAGATGTAATATGTGTGTATATGCAAATGGTATTATAATCCCACCGATGAAAAAACACACGCGCTGTATTGAGAACCTCCTCCTTTTTTGAAGTCGGTTAAAAGTGGGCCAAGTTCGGTACAAATTACACTCGGGGTAGTCGGCGTCACCAATATAAGAGTTGAGATTTAATTTAAAAGTGTAACAAGTCTATGGTGATATATTAAAATTATTATTATTATTTAAATCATAAGAATGTACAAGTTCTTCAATCAATTTATTAAAATAATTCTTACAATCTTTGATATCTATAACTTGCCAAGCGTCAAACCCAAGAACTGGGTTTGATCAGTAGGTTCTGAAAAAAGTTTGTCCGATCGAACATGGGAGTCTTTCTGGCGAGCCACGTTCTGGAGTCAGTCGGTATATATCCAGTTTCTTCAGGCTGGCATAAATCTATTGAACTTTTTTTTACGGCATAGGCCGAGAAACGGGCTAGTGGGTCACCTGATGGTAAGTGATCTCCACCGCCCATGTACGCCCACAATACCAAAAGAATCATGGGTGCGTTGCCGACCTTAAAGGAAAGGGATAATTAAGGAATTGGGAAGGGGAGGGGGTGAGACAGTGGTAATGAGCCGGACGAGCCGGCCAATACATGCTGTAGACAAAAGTGTCTACAGCGTGGCTCTACCACTCATAAAACCTTCGAGGGACACAGAGTTGATAATAAATAATAATAATAATACTAGCCCTGTATTATACACGTCCCACGGCTGGGTACGGGCCTCCTCTACTGAATCAGAGGGGTTAGGCCTTAGCCCACCATGCTGGCTAAATGCAGGTTGGCAAACTTCACATACCTTCGAAATTCTTATGGACAACTTCTCAGGTATGCAGGTTTCATCAGTCAATTCAGTCTTGAAATCATTAATTTGTTCAATTTGTTCATTTTCATTAGTCCGTTCTCTGAAAAGATAATAATTGGATAGAAAGGCGATTAATTCAATTTGCACGATTTTATTTTGAAGCTTCCTTTTTCATTCTGCCTGGATAAATAGAAGCGATAGCTCAGCGGGCAATGGTACAGACTGCCGAGACGTCAGCGGGGGGAGGTAGGGACTGCGGAGACGAAAATCACAGGTTCGAAGCCAAGTTTTTTTTTATAGCATAGGCCGGCAAACGAGCAAGTGGGTCACCTGATGGTAAGTAATATCTACCGCCCATGTACGCCCACAATACGAAAAGAGTCATGGGTGCGTCGCCGACCTTAAAGGAAAGGGATAATTAAGGAATTGGGAAGGGGAGGGGGTATGGGCCTCCGCTGCACCTCTACTTTTCGATAATAAGCATGTATTAATGTTTTTGATTATCGTTTGCTTTAACGGTAAAGGAAGCATTATGAGTAAAACTTCATACCTGAAAATTCTCTATTAGAATTTTAAAGATATGTGTAGTCTACCAACCCACATTAGTCCAGTTTATGCACCGATTCCAATGCGGGTGGGATAAGAGCAGGTAGAAGAAGAAGTATAGTTAGGATATCCAATATAATAAAATATATTATATGATAATTTTAACGGGCTGCCTATTAAGATTTAAAATATATAGTCGTTTAAATTAGAATAGACAGACAGACAAACAGACATATAGTCGGCGTAGGCTTAACTCTAACTCTAATAGGGTTCCACTGGCACCAGCTCTAGTTGCGGAATCCTAAATTTATTTATTTATTTCATAGGATCATCAACGTAACGTACATTATTTGAATGTTTTTTTTTGTAGTATAGGCCGGCAAACGAGCAAGTGGGTCATCTGATGGTAAGCGATCTCCACCGCCCATGTACGTCCACAATACAAAAGTATTATGGGCGCGTTGCCGACCTTAAAGGAAAGAGATAATAAGGGATTAGGAAGGGGAGGGGGATTTGGGCCTCCGGATATCTCACTCACCGTACGAAACGCAGCAGCAAGCTGCTACTTTACGCCGATTTTCTGTGAGACAGTGGTAACGACCCGGACGAGCCGACCCATTCATGCTGTAGACAAAATTGTCTACAGCGTGGCTCTAACACTCGTATGTAATGTTAAGGTTGTCATAATTCCAATGCTAAATGTCGTTACAAATTATAACCACAGCATTCATACTTAGCTTAACTTACAACAGCATACAATTAGAGAATAACATATAATAGAATTAATTAGAAATATACTGTTACACACAACTAAGACAACAGTGAAACAAAGAAAAACAAGTAGCAAATTCTTATTCTTGAATTCAAAATTAAAATTAAAATCAAATTCAAATAAAAATTAATATAAAAATAAAGATCACAATTAAAATTAAAATCAAAATCAATAATATAATTTTACTAAAAGTGTCGAGAGTGAAAGACTAAGTGATTTTCAATTATTTTTTTACCACAAACACCCATAATATTAATATTACCATTCAGAAAATGTAATTTAAATTTCACACATTAATAACTCTATCCCAATCGTACGAATAAAGGATTTCAAAATTCAGCGTTTATTTTTAAAACGTTTGTATTTCAGTTGATTTTTCACGTGAAAATGATGTCAATGTTTATCTCGACTGGCTGTTTTTTGGGGTAAAAAAACGCGTGTAAAAGGGGTACAATGAATGGGGTTAAACAGATATGGGGTATTCATGCTCCGTTTGTACGGAGCTATTTTATAAAATATGAAGGAATTTAATTTGGAAACACTGAATACTTTTGGTATTTTAAATAGAAAGAGCGTTGTTTTTGCTAGTTTTTTTAGTTAATAGGTATATGTGGGTGAATTGTAAACATGTTCCACCGAGCAAATTGAGCTGAAATGCTTAAATTTTTTGTGTTCGTGACCATCATGGGACGTTACCCATCTTTAAAGAAAGAAATGGATAATGCATAATTATTTCACTGGCTTTAATGTTCTTCAAGCCGATACATATTACAAGTTTAGTAAGGTGTAAGAATACTCTATAATTACATAGGTTTATAGAATCTTTATTTACTCATAAGAACAAAACAGTTCACTTACATGAGATAGAGAAACTTATAATAAACAAATTCGTAATCAAGTAACGAAGCATGCAATATTACTTACATGTAATTAGAAATTCAACACACTAATGTAGGTACTTTTCGTTCTATTCAACAAAAAACATCCTATTGAATATAGATAGAATCATCAAAAACGGAACAAAAGATGCAAGTGGTTATACATAAAAAAAAACAAATATACGCATCGAAAGCAAAGTATTTAATGTATACTACTAGACAAGCTGCTCGCTTACTCTCAACTGGAACCCCTATCGCGCTCCCTGTCTGTGAGCTGTCAAACTCCCGCGTTATGTGACGCAATTTTACTTCTAAACAGCCCGTCTAGTAGTATAAATTAAAGTCAATGATCGAAAGAGAAAAAAACGGAGCAATGACGCGCATAGATTCCGCACAGCAAAGTGCTTGCTAGTGTTATTTTTAAATACGAAATTTTGAATCTCATGTTTTAGCTACTATGCTTCTTTTGCACAGACGTTGAAAAATTACAAAAGATAGAATGATTGATGCGTCCGAGCGTCGTTTAGGAACCGATTGGGGGTGCTTAATTTTTCTGTCGTCAAATGTCGGCGGTGCCGCCAAGTGATGGATTGTGTGCCGAAAATAAAGTTCCAAGAGTACTAGTGATACACAGTGTGCTATCGATTGGTTATCATATTTTTTATTAGCTTTAATGACGAGCAGGTCGTTCGCCTAATGGTAAGCGCGACGCCTGACCATAAACAAAACAACACCACACTGAATTTTGAATTAAAAAGCACTGCATGGCACTGAATTGCGCTCATCATCCCAAGACCTTCCCGAGACATAAGATGCCAATTGTTACTTAATACCTAGACTATTGTAAGATACTAGCTGTTGCCCGCGGCTCCACCCGCGTGAATGCCTATTTCCAGGATTAAAGTAGCCTAGTGGGCGCCCCCGGTGAGAAACGCGCTTGACAAAAATGCTAATATCGCTATTAAAAAATAGGGGTTGATCGTAGAGGGTTGAAAATTTAGGGTTGTATGTATTTTATAATGTTGTATCATAAAAAAATTAAAACAAAACATTTTTATCTAAAAAATAAAATTTAGGGGTGGACCACCCTTAACATTTAGGGGGATGAAAAATATATGTTGGCCGATTACCGACCGACCCGATATGCACACAAAATTTCATACAAATCGGTCCAGCCGTTTCGGAGGAGTATGGGAACGAACATTGTGACACGAGAATTTTATATATAAGATTTTATCTTCTTTTATTGATGTTCTAGAATAAGCTGTATGTTGCTCTATAAACAAAAATACTACATTTAAAGTTTATTCATAACAATTTTAATTCTTTTTGACATTTTTATTTTGTTAGTTTTCAGTCAATTTGTTTCAATAAACATTGACATGTCTTTAATCGTTTTTCTCATATATCGGTCACAAAAATGCAACAAACCTCAAAATAAAGAAATATATTTTATTTACATAGAGATCTCAAAACGGACAGCCCAAAAACGCTGGCTGGACGTTAGTAGTATTTGACAGCCTCCGTGGCGCAGCGGGCGAGTAGCCGGCTGCGAAGCGAGAGGCCGTTGGTTCGATTCCCGCACTGAGACAAATGTTTGTGTGATCCTCAAAAAATTGTTTCGGGTCTCGGTGTTGTGGGACCGCAAGTCCCTCGTAGTTCCTGATACCCACGATACAGATTTACCTAGTGTGGGGTCAGGACTATGTGTGTGACTGTTTGGTGTATTTATTTATTAGTATTATAGAGGGAGATATGAGAGCCAACGATCTTACTGCAGAGGATGCTCAAGATCGAGCGAAGTGGAGGCGTCATAGTGGGAAGGCGGACCTTGGCACTAGCCGGGATAACGCCAGGTAGAAAGAAAGAGATCTCGAAACTATGACTTTGTGATAAAAAGTAGTGGTCCTTATATATCGATATACTGGAAGATACAGTCGAGGGACCAAGTAGATTTTCAATTAAGCAAAAAACGCTTCTGGAGGGAACTTTTTACACATTTGCATGGAAGAATGGCAAACGATTACTGAATATGCATGTGGCACGAACTTTGATTTTAGTTTTTGGATGATATAAATCGAGCTTTGAAGAATTTAAGTGAAACTGCAGTATTAAACAGTACCTATTACTCTATTTCATGTGTTTTTTATCGGGAAAAGTCCCATTTACGGATATCTCAGGGGAGTAGAGATTATTAGGTATTATGCCAGGCTCACCACCCTTCCAACCCAGTTGTCTTTACCCGCGCAATCTCTGGATCGGGTCATTAACCAAAATCCCTACGCTGTTATACTGACTAACAACCCCGCAGCGGTCTTCTTCGATGTTATTGGAAATGTTAAATACACCCAACAGTCACACACATAGTCCTGACCCCACACTAGGTAAACCTGTATCGTGGCTATTAGGAACTAAGAGGGACTTGCGGTCCCACAACACCCAGCCCCGTAACAACTATTTATGGATCACACACACATTTGTCACGGTGCGGGAATCGAACCTACGGCCTCTCGCTTCGGAGCCGGCTACATAGTCTACGGCTGCACGATGTTTTTGCACTGGCGTCCGTCCGATCCACCGATGCGCGACCGCGGTGTCCCCAGTTATGGTCATTCCCAATATTCTATCTATCGACAGTTTTGCTTACTGGCGGTAAAACTTTGACACATTTTGTATGGAAGATCTGTCAAAACATTATTGATTTACTATCAAAACTATCTTTAAACAGAATATAGGGAACAACCATTAGTCGCATCTTACGGCAGCTACGGAGATACCATAGTGGATTTTTTTCATGGTCAAAGATTGCGGGCGTGGCGCTTACCATCAGGCGAGCGACCTGCTCGTCTTGTCATTCATCTAAAAATAAAACTATGCGAGTATATTATGGCGACTTATTCCAAAATGTTATATCTAAGGAACGTTTTCTTAACAGCAAAGCATAGAATAAGATTCAGAAACCAATTTGCAGAGCACACAACTTTCAGTATAACGCAAGATAAGGAAAAACTTTACTGAACCTAGAACCCCTGGCTTAAGCAACTATCAAACTTTCTTGTTTTATTACATTGCTTCCATAAATTGCTCAGCATAAAGTCCTAAATATAGAAAGTAAAAATAGAACCGAATAAATCAAGAAAATAAAAAGTCTAACCAGTTTTGAGTCATTGCTGCTAGTAGACTAAGTACTAACTTAGACTCTTTATTTTATGCTGTTGTCTTTTTTTTTGGCCAATAAAATTTATTGATTTAATAAAGTTATTATTTTAGAAAGGAAAACACTTTTTTCTGACTTACACAACACAATATACACGAGACTAAAATCATAAAGCAACATAATATTATATCGCCAACTTATTATAAAACCGAGGTCATTGACCTCAACACAGATTTTCAGTTGGAATCTGATTGTAACGTTACGCACATTGAAGTCAATAACTTATCAATGAAAAAAAAAAAAAACAAATGTGTCGATGGAATAAAAAATATAACAACAAAAAATACTAAACCACATTTATAACAATGCTTCTTTTTTTGTCTATGGCTGTTTCTATTCTAAGTGCTAAGATTCTATGGCTCAATGAGCTTTATCAATGTTTTACACCTTTTAGTAAACACATACGTACTCACGCCTGTAATCCCCGAAGGGGTAGGCAGAGGTGTAATCAGTACACCCACATTTCGCCGAGCGCATCTCCGTCCCATAATGTGATAGGGGGCGAGCCTATCGCCATACCGGGCACAAATTCCAGACTCCGGGCTGATACTGGGGTATTTCGTAATAGAAAACCCCAACACCACTACCCGACCCGGGGATCGAACCCGAGACCTCAGCGTTGACCTCAATCGTAACGCGTACACATTACAACTGCGCCACCGAGGCAGGCTTTTAGTAAAATAATCATAAATATGGCATACCATATTATGCAGGCTTGACGTAATCGACTCTAAAGGTAAACGTGAGTCGGTCACAGTACGGAGGATGTTCAAGATCGGATGGAGTAGAAGCGTATAAGTAAGAAAGCCACAAAGGCACAAATAAAAAAAATAAAAGGATCATATTTTTTTTTTTTAATAGTCTGTAATCCCACATTTCACTTCCAAAGGGACAGATTTCTTTTTTCGAAATGAAATGGGACAAACTCTGAGAATCGAACCTAAATCTACTCAAAAATAATCAACACAATCTATTTATAATCGCTGTTATACTTACATACTTAAGTATATACATACCTACAATGGAGTCATAGGATTCTTTATTGTGCGCGGTGGAAAAAAAGAAAAATCTTGAACAAGCTTACGTAAGCTTGGTAGACATTTTTATCTACAGCATGAATGGGCCAGCTCGTCTGGGTTGATACTACAGTCTCACAGAAAACTGGCGTAATGTAACAGCTGGCTGCTGCGTTTCGTACGGTGAGTGAGATATCCGGAGGCCCAAGTCTCCTCCCCTTCCCAATGCCTTAATTATCAATTTCCTTTAAGGTCGGCAACGCGCCCATGATTCTTTTGGTATTGTGGGAGTACCTTGGTGGTGGAGGTTACCACTTACCATCAGGTGACCCACTGGCTCGTTTGCTGGCCTGTGCAATAAAAAACCAAATATGTAAATACCGGTCGCATACAGAATCACCTTTTTAAATCGTTTAAAAACCTTACATCGAACCAATAAGCCGTATCAAAAAATACAAATTACGACCCAAAGTGAAAATAAGTGGATATAATTTCAATATTTTCGCCTCGGGTTAAATTCCACGAGTCTCTAATGTATGCGCCGTAAATAAAGTCGCGAACGGCCGAAACCTATTTGGAGTGGGTCCAAATATGAATAAACCACCGGAATATGCTAAATACGACTAGCTATCACCAACGTAGGCATGTTTGTGGACTTTTGAGGTCCATGTAAAGTTGTTTTGTTACCAAACTAGTGTCAATTTTTACCAATTCGAAAAAGAGGAAGTTCTCATTTTTTTTTATTAGCTTGAGTGACGAAACGAGCAGGTCACTCGCCTGATGGTAAGCGCCACGCCCATAAACAGAAGCAACATCACTCATGCAGTGCTTTGTAATTGAAAGTTCTGTGTGCTGTTGCTTCTGTTTATTGGCAGGCGTGACGCTTACCATTAGGCGAGCGACCTGCTCGTTTCGTCACTCAAGTTTTAACTCTACTTTTCGTACTCCGGACCGGAGTACTGGAACGAGTCCTAATTTCAAAAAGTAAACCTTTCTGAACGTTCAGAATAAAAAAAAATGTTTTATAGCAATAGGTAAATGAGAACAATATGAAAAAAAATGAGAAGTTGATCAAGCACAGAATAAATGCAGAAGTTTGCAAGAAGAGCATGCACCTTTGACTTTTCTAAGTTACGTCTGTATTTTTTGTTAATCACACTTGATTTAACAACGAACATAACATCGTGAGGAAAGCTACATACTCGTACCTGAGAAATTCATAATTAGAATTTCAAGGATATTTCTAGTCTGCCAACCCGCATTACCAGTGTGGTGGACTAAGGCATAATCCGCCTTATTAGTAGACTCGTGCGCAAGCAAGTCACTTCTTGAGTACAACAGTACAAGTAAAAACTTTAAAGGTGTACATACATACATACATACATAGACTCACGCCTGTTTCCCATAGGGGTAGGCAGAGACAACGGATTGTCACTTGCTACGACCCTTGCATACCTCTTTGGCCTTAAATTTTTCATACATGCCCGTCGGTTTAGGGTACTCCTGACCTGGCCTTTCTCGAGAATATCTCAAACTTGATCTGTGAAAACTCGCCGAGGTCTTCCCCTCCCAACTGTACCATTCACACTCGCCATGTATATTTGTTTCGTCAATCTTCTTTCATCCATCCTCTCTACATGCCCAAACCATCTTAGTAAAAAAGGTGTGCTATTACGGAGCTTAAAAGAACCCTCGGTACGCGAGACCAACTCACCCTTGGCTGTTTTTTAGATCCTCTTATGACGTAAACACACATAGTTTATTTTCTGTCTCTGAGAAATGAATTGTGATTTTGTTTTTACTCTTGAAAAGCTTTTATTTGGTTATTCAACGGACTACGTATAAGGATTTGTAATGTAATTTATTTTTGTTGTATAAGCTCTGAGTTTTGTTCTGAGGCAGCTTTTAAATATGATATTGCGATATTGTGTGACATAATACGAAAATTGAGTCAAACCTCTATCTTAAAGGGAGGTCAGGACTATGTAATTATTTATTAGTCACCAAAAAATAATACTGCCTGCTGACTGCCTCGGTGGCGCAATTGTAATGTGTACGCATTACGATTGAGGTCAACGCTGAGGTCTCGGGTTCGATCCCCGGGTCGGGTAAAGTGTTATTGGGTTATTCTATTACGAAATGCTCAGTATCAGTCCGGAGTCTGGAATTTGTGCCCGGTATGGCGATAGACTCGCCCCCTATCACATAAGGGACGGAAATACGCTCGGTGAAATGTGGGTGTACTGGTTACACCTCTGCCTACCCCTTCGGGGATTACAGGCGTCAATGCGTATGTATGTATGTATGTAAAAAATAATAATATTTGTACCTAGTGCGGTACAAATATTATTATTTTTTATCCAGTGGGATAGCAACGGTACAGCTTCCATGGCGCAGTAGCTTACTAGCCAGCTGTGAAGAATGAGGTTGAGGTTTCCCGCAAATAAGGCAAAATGTTTGTGTGATCCACAAATATTTGTTTCGGGCCTGGGTGTTTTCTCCACAGAGGAGTTGGAATTAGAAAAGCGGCTAGTCGTAAAAACTACAAGCAAAATCCATCTGTAACATGGGTTAAAATACATGTTGCGCGGACCCCACTACGAGTGGGATAAGGGTAAGTGGAATTAGCGACAGTACACAGTGTTAAAAACCGGCCATAGTGGCCCGTTCTAGCAAGACGTGTTTTGAAGTCTGCCAGTATATTTCAAGTCAGAATAATTAAATAAATAAATAAATACACCCAACAGTCACACACATAGTCCTGACCCCACACTAGGTAAACCTGTATCGTGGGTATCAAGAACTACGAGGGACTTGCGGTCCCACAACACCCAGACCCGAGACAAATATTTGTGGATCAGACAAACATTTGTCAGGGTGCGGGAATCGAACCCACGGCCTCACGCTTCGCAACCGGCTACTCGCCCGCTGCGCCACGGAGGCTGTCGTGAATTCTGACAATCGTTGAGGGTTCCACAATCACTTAACATCAAATGACCCTCTTGTTCGTTTGACCACTCTTTTTGCTCGACGGTCACCATTATTTGGCCTACACTGTACATACCAACCATATATTCGCTTTACCATTCTAATATAAAAAATAAAGATTTACACCAAAAGCCGTAAGAGTCAAAGGCTTAACATGACCATAAAAATACCGTATGCATAATGAAACGTATGTAATATTTATGAGACTTACAAACTTGATGCAAAACTATCGACGAGTTTAGTACTCTGAATACCGTGTGTCCATCAGGAAAATATTCTCGAACCTTCGTATGTCATGAATAGATTCCCCGACTCGAACGGATTACATCAAGCCTTTTCCGATAATGTTTTTATAGGATGTGCGAAGAAGATTAACTAAGTTTTTTTTATGGCATAGGCGGGCATAGCAGTGATAGCTCAGCGGGGAGTAGTACGGACTGTCGAGACGAAAGTCGCAAGTTCGAAACCAGCCCCAAGTGCATACACCTCTGACTTTTCTAAGTTATGTGTATATTAATTGTCAATTATCACTTGCTTTAACGGTGAAGGAAAAACATCGTGAGGAAACCTGCATACCTGAGAAGTTCTTCATAAGAATTTCGAAGGTATGTGAAGTCTACCAACCCACATTAGGCCAGTGTGGTAGACTAAGGCCTAACCCCTCTCATTCAGTAGAGGAGGCCCGTGCCCAGCAGTGGGACGTATATAATAAAGGGCTAGTAAAAAAAAAAAAAAAGGCGGGCATACGAAGTGGGTCACCTGATGGTAAGTGATCTCCACCGCCCAGGTACCTCCACAATACCAGAAGAATTATGAGCGTGTTTCCGACCTTAAAGGGAAGTGAAAATTAAGTGATTGGGAAAGGGGAGATTTGGGCCTCCGGATATCTCACTCACCATACGAAACACAGCAACAAGATGCTGCTACTTTACGTCAGATTTTTGTGAGGCAGAGGTATGCAAACGAGATAGGAGAGCGCGACCGGGATGTCGTATCATGGGACGGAAATAAAGTGAAGCAAGTGTACACTATTTGTTACCAATAATAATTATAACTCACTGCTGACTGACTGCCTCGGTGGCTCAGTTGTAATGCGTACGCGTTACGATTTATGCTAGGGCTGAGGTCTCGGGTTCGATCCCCGGGTCGGGTAAAAAGGTATTGGGTTTTTCTATTATGAAATGCTTAGTATCAGCCCGGAGTCTGGGATTTGTGCCCGGTATGGCGATAGGCTCGCCCCCTATCACATCGTGGGACGGATATACGCTCGGTGAAATGTGGGTGTGCTGGTTACACCTCTGCCTACCCCTTCGGGGATTACGGGCGTGAGTGCGTTTGTAATAATTGTAAATCAATGCAACCGAAGTATTTTTACGAGCTCGTAGGAATAACCTTTTTATCCACCGCTCGAAGCACAAAGGAGATTTCTTCCGGAGACATTAAAACTTGGAGTAATTCCCGGACGACTTTAACAGCCAAAGGAAGTTCGGAAGCAAACTCACTAATTATTAAGTTTGTTCATAAACTTTGGAAGATTTCTGAACATTTAGGCAGTATATGTTTGCATTTTGGTGCCAGTTCGGTCTATATGTGTGGGCACGGTTGGGGTGTTACCACTGTCAGAAACTGAAGTGGCAGCTGAAGAGCTTTTGTACTGTCAGTGAGATTGCTGGAGGCCTAAAAGGGGAGCCTAAAGGGAATTGGTAAGGAAGGCGGTATCCTTTCCTACCAATTCCCTTCCCTTTGGTTATAGATTTTCAAAGCATCCTTGGAATTGTTTCATAAGATGGTGATGTAATAGTAAGTGTAAATGATCTCCACCGCCTATGAACACCCACAATACCAGAAGAATAATGGGCGCGTTTCCTACTTTAAAGGGAAGGGATCAATACTGGATAGGGAAGGGGATTTGGAGCTCTAGATATCTCTTTCACCGTACGAAATGCAACAGCAAGTTGCTTCACGTCGGTTTTCTGTGAGACAGTAATAACAACCCGGCCCATTCGTGCTGTAGACCAACCTGTCCACAGCGTGGTTCTACCACTTATAACTACCACTTGATGGTAAAAGATCTCCACATATACCCACAATACAAGAATAATCATGAGTACGTTTCTGACCTTAAATAAAAAGAATGGGTATTGGAAAGGCGGAGTCTTTGGAAATCTCACTCACCCCTACAGCTCAGCCCCTAGTCAATTTATGATTATAATGAAACTATCCAATGCACACCTGCCACTATAACGTATGTGAGCCAGGGTCGATATAGGCACGCATATTTTGACACGGACAAATGAAATTCGGCGATTTTGAGAATGGGAAACTGTCTTCCATGTTATCCATTCATGCTGTAGACAAATCTGTCTACAGCGTGGTTTTACCACTTAAATCTATATTTTTGTGAGGGGTTAATAAAAAATATGAAATCCAAAATACAAACCCTATTACATCACCTGCCTTTGTAGTTACAACTTCTGTAAGCCCAAACAGATAGAAACTTGATCATTTACCTTTTACAAAAGTTCTAAAAAGGAGCCGCAATCTAAAAAAAAAACACAAACTCATTAAAGCAAAAACGGCTGATCCTCTCATTTCACGTAGCGGTGCGCGGCCAAAATCCTTTGCAGATTTTCTTTTATAGTTTTAGCGTATCAAGTAATATAGATATAGGATTCTTTTTAAGTCTTCATTATTCTCTATTTTGCCACCCTCTGTGGCGCAGAAGGCGAGTACCGGCTGCGAAGTTTGAGGCCGTGGGTTCGATTCCCGCACCGCATTGTTTGTGTGATCCACAAATATTTGTCTCGGGTCTGGGTGTTGTGGTACCGCTAGTCCCTCGTAGTTCCTGATACCAATGATATAGGGTAACCTAGTGTGGGGTCGGGACTATGTGTGTGACTGTTGGGTGTATTTATTCTAGACGAATGTGTCGTAGCGTTATTCATGTTACTGATGTATATCTGTCAGAGACTAAACAAATTATGTCTCGAGGGGACGAACGCAGTCTAGTGCCATGCAGTGCTTTACAATTCAAAGTACTGTGTAATGCTGTGTCTGTTTATGGGCAGGCGTGGCGGTAACCATCAGGCGAACAACCTACTCGTTTTGTCATCTTCTAATATATAAAATTCTCGTGTCACAATGTTCGTTCCCATACTCCCCCGAAACGGCTGGACCGATTTGTATGAAATTTTGTGTGCATATCGGGTAGGTCTGAGAATCGGCCAACATCTATTTTTCATCCCCCTAAATGTTAAGGGTGGTCCACCCCTAAATATATTTTTTATTTTTTAGATTTTTTTTTATGATACGGCATTAAAAAATACATACAACCCTCTACGATCAACCCCTATTTTTAATAGCGACATTAGTATTTTTGTCAAGCGCGTTTCTCACCGGGACTCGCTTGATGCGCCCACTAGGCTACTTTAATCCTGGAAATAGGCATTCACGCGGGCAGATAGTTTAATATAATAAAATAAATATGGGGTCAGCGCAACATGGTTTTTTGACACATGTTACAGAATGATTTCGCTTGTAGTTTTTACGACAGTTCGCTTCTCTGACGTCAACCCCTCTGGAGAACTCCCCGCCCCTAGCTTACTAACCATGTAAATACTTAAAGAGTGTGATAAAATACATACAAAACTTATTTGAAAGAATTCATTCAATAGATTTTATGTTTTCCACTCGAGTTAGCGTTCTTCTTTTATTGTGAGAGACGTGAAAAAATTACTTTTCCTCAAGCCATTTCACTCTTATGTAACTATCATTTCGTTTTTTCCTGCATATTCATTCGTCTTCTTACATTTGCAACGATTACGAGCATTTTTTTAGATCTTTAGAATTTTCCAGGTCTTTATACTGTGAAGACTGATCTTTTGGATGCATTTAATAAAAGATATTAGTTTTATCATAACATCTTCGTAGTTTATTATTGGCGCCAAACGAGTAGGTTTTATATTAATAATTCGACACGTATCTTATTCGTTTGATAGATTATTGGTGCATCGATTAACTGCCTCGGTGGCGCAGTTGTAATGCGTACGCGTTACGATAAGTAAGTATTGAAATAAAACTAGTTTATACGGATTTTATCGCGGTTTAATTTTTATTTTAGTCCCGACGTTTCGAAAGCTTTTCAGCCTTCGTGGTCACGGGAGAGACTGAGGTGTAGGTCGTCTCGAAAAGTTAATGTTACAATGGCTACCTTCATTTTAAAATTATACATTTATTTTTTAATTATTTAAAAAAAGTTAGTTGACACTAGTCCGATCTACGCAGAAAGAGCTCACGGTATCTTGAGGTCTGGCAGTTGGTTGTTCTTTTACGCGGGTCACATAGCTGATGTTAAACACCGACGCTCTACGAAGTCTGCAGTTGCTGAACATTCAGATGAAGGCTCCAAACATTACCTTAGATTTGACAAACCACAAATCCTTGCCAAAGAACACCGATTCCTACCTAGGATGATTCGCGAGGCTATTGAAATTAAGAAACACCCAAATTTCAATAGAGAAGATGGTTGGAAGCTTGCACAAGCCTGGGATCCAATTATACATTTAATTAAATCGGAACCCAAAAGACCAACTGCCAGACCTCAAGATACCGTGAGCTCTTTCTGCGTAGATCGGACTAGTGTCAACTAACTTTTTTTAAATAATTAAAAATAAATGTATAATTTTAAAATGAAGGTAGCCATTGTAACATTAACTTTTCGAGACGACCTACACTTCAGTCTCTCCCGTGACCACGAAGGCTGAAAAGCTTTCGAAACGTCGGGACTAAAATAAAAATTAAACCGCGATAAAATCCGTATAAACTAGTTTTATTTCAATGTGTAGTATTCGCGTAAACCTAAGAAATCACTAGATAAGTAAGTAAGTAATGATGAGGCCAACGCTAACGGTCTTGGGATCGAGTAAAGTGGTATTGGGTGTTTCTATTACGAAATGCTCAGTATCAGCCCGAGGTCTGGAATTTGTACCCGGTATGGCGATAGGCTCGCCCCCTATCACATAAGGGACCGAGATACGCTCGGCGAAATGTGGGTGTACTGCCTACCCCTTCGGGGCTTACAGGCGTGAGTGTGTATGTATTATTGGTCCTGACATTGCTAGGTAATAAGTCCCTCGTATGCTAGAGGCTGGGTGGGCACCACCGCTTTGTCTAATCGGTTTTTAGTTTTTTTATAAAACTAATCTTCGATTTGTGATTATAATATCGGCTGTCTGTAAATTTGAAAGCAATTGGATCAATGATGTGTGTATACATATATTCATCCCACGAAAAAACCGGAGGATGTTCTCAATTCGACACTTTTTAATAGCTTTTTATTAGCTTCATACGTATGTTAGTATGTAACGGAATCTTTGAACATGATTTTGACCCCCTTCAAAACGTCGGATTAACTCGAAATTTGGCATACTTATTAAGGACCGATGACAATTCAATATTTTAAACAGTTTGAACTAAAAAATGAAAAATAAATAATAGTTTAAAAAACTTAAAAAACCGCTTTTATAGAAAATCCAACTAAAAAATAGAAAATAAATTTTAATAGATGTGAATTAAAAATAGTGTAAAAAAAATGATTTTATTGTAAAATACAGTGGGGTGCTTTTCAGGATATTATCAAAATAACCCTTCTACTCATATCTGTTCATAAAATATTTATAACTATTGATACCATGCACCCCACGCTTTTTTTACAATAAAATATTTTATTATCTTACACTATTTTAATTCAAATTTATTAAAATTGATTTTCTATTTTTTAGTTGGATTTTCTACAAAAAGCGTATTTTTTAAGTTTTTGAAACTATTATTTATTTGTATGTATTTCAATTAACTCACTTAAGTGGGTGGAATCGGGGATGAAACATTCAAACTTCGTCATTTATGCACCGATTTAAAAAAATCTTTCACTAATAATAATAAAATAAAAACTTTTCAACAAAGATAAAGTCGACTCAAAAAACATTCCATCACCTCACGTCCTTCCTTGACGACGCGACGGTTCGCTGAGAGTATCTGTAGCGCTCAGACTTGGCAGTAAAATTTCTGAGCCTCACGATTGTGCGTGCAGGTCGCAGGTAGACGCCGAAACTCACCACGGTCTGAGTTGCAGCAGCGGGTCGCTTTCCACGGCACCACATGCTCAATGACATCATCCGCCGCGCCTTGGTGTCTGCCGGCTTGCCCTGCACTTTGGGACCGCCTGGTTTGAGCCGCTCTGATGGTAAGCGGCCTGATGGGCTGACTCTAATTCCTTGGTAGAAAGATCGCTGTCTGTTGCGAGATGCGACGTGTGTCAGCACATACGCTGTTTCTCATTTGACGTGCACTGTACGTGAGGCCGGCTCAGCTGCCGAATGGGCGGATCTCAGAAACACATAAAATAGTCCACGCTTGAACAAACATATTTTTCATTCCCTTCGCGGTAGGTTAGTAGGGTGTGGTGCGCGGAGGTCAGAGATTATGTCTGAGAAGTAGGGCGACGACTGAGAAGAAATGGTAAGGATTCCCGCGCTGAACTGTACCTGATGCAACATATATCATTTTCAATACAGCGAGACAACATTACCCGTGTAATGAGCACATTCGTATCTGGTACAGTCCGTTCTCTTCGATTAAATTTAAATGTAATGTAGTAAGTAATTTACATAAATATTTGGCCAATATTACAACTAATATTGGCCAAATATTTATGTAAATTTATACTAAAACATTATTCTTTTAATTTTATTAATATTAACACTCAAAATAACTAAAATGCTAAAAATATAAAATAAACACTTTTGAGTCGGTGCTTTCTGCCATTACATTGCACCGGTTCAAAATTATTTATTTTTAGAATGTTAGTTTTTATGAGTTGTAATTGTATGTTGACTAATTAATATAATGAATAATAATATAACTTCAAATACTATTTTGTTACAGATGCATTTAGATGAGCTGAAAGAATCGAACGTGGACACGTACGACGAATGGATGAGGCGCGGCTGAACAATGGAGCAGTGGGGGGAGACGCGAACTATGAGCGTCATCAGCTACCGGTTGAAGATTGGGCTTATCGTCATCGTCATCATGGTGCTTGGCTTCTTTAATGAGAGTCAAGGTAGGTTTTATATTATTAATCTGAATAACTAAAATAACAGCTCGTTTTTTTATAGCTTAGGCCGGCAAACGAGCAAGTGGATCACCTGATGGTAAGTCATCATGGGTGCGTTGCCGACCTTAAAGGAAAGGGATTGAGAAGGGGAGGGGGATTTGGGCCTCCGGATATCTCATTCACCGTACGAAACGCAGCAGCAAGCCGCTACTTTACGTCGGTTTCCTGTGATGAAGTGGTAATGACCCAGACGAGCCGGCCCATTCGTGCTGTTGACAAAACTTTCTACAGCGTGGCTCTACCACTCACAACAATAGTTCGATAGTAGTAACTCCTTCGATAGTACCTATATAGTGATAGTAAGCATAACACCTGCCAATAAGCAGAAGCAACATAGAACTTTGTATTACAAAGCACTGCATGGTACAGACTGCGCTCGTCACCCCGAGACATAAGACGTTGTCTCATAATGCACATTCATTTCACTGGCTTTAATTTCCTTCAAACTAAAATACAACAGTGCATACTACCGTTGCTTGGCGACAGAAATAGAAAAAGCAGTGTACTAACCTAGGCGACTTCTCGCATACGAGAGAAGATTAGTATTAGTTGCTCCTCTAGATACCCCTTCGGGGATAGAGGCATGGGATTATATATATATCAAAATCTCGTGTCACGGTGTTTGTGGTCGCACTCCTCCGAAACGGCTCGACCGATGTGTATTTTTTAGGTATGAGAATAGGTCGTAAAGTATATTTTATAGCACTAGGTGATTAGGGGATCCCTATCCAGATTATTTTTCTATCTTTTTTTTTTGATTTGGCATTGAAAAATACATATAACCCCAATTTTTCACCCTCATACCCCCCTCCCATATTTTTAAATATATTCAAGCCCGTTTCTCACTCCGGTGACGGGACTTGCTTGATGCGATCAACCCCGCGCCGCGCCGCACCCACTGCTGTCGCCAATTGAAAATTCCACTTAGGCTACTTTTATCCTGGAAAAAGGCGTTCACGCGGGCAAAAGCTAGTGTTAGTATAATATGTAACTTCACAAGCAGAAACTAAGTCACGTCTTTTACATAAAGCCGCAATGCCGCAGACTAAACCCTTACACCCCCGCATAAGATAAGGCAACAGCGATGAAAACACGCCTACGTATGGAGACGTGACATTAGACTTCTTTTTCAATGTGTTTTTATATCGAGGGTATTACAAAAAATATTTTACATACAAGACTCTACTGTTTTATCATTGTATCATAAATATATAGTAGCTAGTTGCCGTCTACTGTTATTAGTCTGAGATATTATATAGTAATTCTTTTTTCCAAGGGGACAATCCCACTTACGGATACCTTCTCAGTCTCGTGGGGTGGAGACATGGTTATGCCGGACTCATCATCCTTCTGACTCAGTTGTCCTGTATAACTGCTGGGTCGGGGGTTAGAGACCGATCCGATAATCCCTACGCTGTTATATCGGCTAAAAACCCGGCGGTGACCTCCTTCAGCGTAGTTAAGATGGTCAACGTCAATCATAATAATCAATACATCAGATAGAAATACATTTCTTCTCTTCTTCCAGCTGCCTTAAGCATGCTTTTTAACACACGTTACAGAAGGATTTGGTTTGTAGTTTTTATGACCTGCCTACTCACGTCAACCCTTCTGGGGGGACATATATATTTCACCAAATATCCGTCATAATTATTGGTAGCACACTATCAAAAATAATATAATATGAAAATATAAGACGTCTGTTCTCATTTAACTACTGATCCCTCAAAAGCTCTTTAAAACAGCAGCTTTCACTATAATTCCGTTAGAAAACCTTTAAGCTCTCAACCATTTTCGACGGAGATGCAAAAGCTTTAGAAGCTCTACATTGCGTAAAGAATCTATTATTTAAAATGTTCGCAATCGTAATTGGAGGAATTAACTTGAACAGTTAGCTTAGTGATAAATATTATGTTTCAGCTGCTATAGATTCTAGGTTGAAATTTTGTACACTATTGAGTAATCATGTCATTCAGGTCGTTTACCAGATGGTGAATAACATGGCTACACATGAATTGTCTGAAGGCACAAATCCCCTCCTATTCCTAATTTCCATTTCTTTATTTAAGGTCAGCAACGCATCCATGATCTCTCAGGTACCATGGGTGGTGGAAATTACTTATCCGGTGACGCACTTTCTGGTTTTCAAGTCTATGCTTTATAAAATAAAATAACGGTTAATAAAACTTAGAAACCGACTTCAAAATAAAAAACTGTACGGTCAAAAATAACAAATTCCATCTATTCTATTCTCTTTAGAATCGGTGCCTGTGTCGCTACCGGTCAGATAAAATTGTCTCCATTTGTCGCGCACATACTTAATGCAAATTTAAGACTTATATGGTTTTCTCATGGATGCCATTGTCAGAACTGGACCAAATTGAAATGGGATGACACGTGAAGCACCAGCTTTCCTCCTCCTTTTTTTGAAGTCGTTTAAAAAAATACAAAGGTCTAATCATGGGGAAGCTATTCAAGTAACTATCTACTTATGAATTGTCTCTATTATATTTGACGTAATAGGCAGTTCCTAACAAGATTATGTGTAGACAGATGTTCACGTTTCTGAAACTTGATGGTACCAATTTAATGAAATCAATTAAAATTGTCAAAACTGCTTATTCCTTCACATCGTAGCTTCTTCAAAAATATTCCGAGCATCGAAATAAAATTGCAGACTTTTTCAAATGAAACAGCTAATTGGTACAGAAATAAAAAAAATCCATTATAAACTCTGAAGATTTTAATCAGAAAATAAATAGACGCAATTTTTCAAAAGGGAAACGGGAAGCAAAAAACGGATACAATGTGTCAGGACAACAAAAGTAGGGGTAACTTGGAGACAGTTTTACTGTTGCCGGCGAGCTTCTGTCGTATGCGTAAATATCATTCGTAGATGTCAGTGCAAGTTTCTTACTAATTCTTACTCATTGGTAGATTTTTAAGATTGTTTGTCGTTGACTTATTGGTATTTTAGAACATTGAGAGGTATTTCGAAGGTATTTTTTTTATTTTAAGAAAGTTTATTTATGTTTGTTACCTCAGAACTTTGGAGTGGGTGAACCGATTTGGTTGATTATTTTTTTTTATTTGAAAGCTGGTGCTTCACGTGTGATCCCATTTCAATTTGGTCCAGTTCTGATAATGGCATCCATGACAAAACCATATATACCTAAGTCTTAAATTTGCATTAGGTATGTGTGCGACAAATGGACGAATAACTCAATATCACGCCAACCAATTTCGATAATTCCTTTGTTATTGGAAAGGATGTACTTCAAGGGTAGTTTGATGAGAGTTTGGTTAGGTTCTGATTATGGGATCCATGACAAAGTAACGGAATTTCTGTACATTACACTCGCATAATTTCTGTAAAACAATGTCTGGACATTAAAAGAGGCCATAACCCATGAGTTTGTTTCGGCATTTCTTCTCATGGGTAGCCCTGAAATGCCGTCGTAAATGTAATATAGTTTAAAAAATGATTGACATGTAAAAGTGATATTTATGATCCAATTTACAGAATAAATGATTTGAATTTGAATTTGGAACTCTTCAATTCTTAGGAGCAAATTAACGATAATCGGCTGAATCTTTTATAGGCTATCCGGATATTTGAGCCACCTACTGTAACGTCGTTATGGTCAAGTAATTGTCGAATATGATGATCGATGGAACTCCTTATCGGCTTACAGTAAGGGTGCGATCTGTGGCAGAATTTCTAACTTGCTGCATTGCAATATGACGCAAGCGTTCTAATTGTATTACTTAAGGTGTATTATGTTAGAAAAAAAACACTCGATAGAGTTTAGATTCGATGTGGTCCCATATAAATTTGATTAAGATCTGATGACGGAGTGCGGAGTAAAAAAATAAAACTCCTCAACGGGCAACAGTACACTCATTGCGATTGTGTTATTGTATTGGAATTTACATGCTATTACTGTAACTCCCACTGAAAATTTAAAAATAAAATAACGGTTAACAAAACTTCCAAACAGACTTTAATTTTTTTTGTTTTTTTATATTGAAATATTTTTTTTTATATTATAAAAAAAAAACTGACCGGTAGCGACACAGGCACCCAGGCACCGACTCTAAAGAGAATAGAATAGATAGAATTTGTTACTTTTGACTTTTCAGTGTTTTTATTTTGAAGTCGGTTTCTAAGTTTTGTTAACCGTTATTTTTTAATCTGTTAAATCATCACCTTAGCATTTTATGCAATCCCACACGCTCAATCAAGCTGATTAACCAACAGTTTCTCAATCATGAGTCTCCACGATAAAGCAATTAAATCCTATATCGCTAACTAAGCGACGATTAATTTTCGCCAAGCGTACATATACTCTTCAAACAACTTTTGCTTAATTAGGATTCTATGAAGTATGTGTCTTACATGATTTAGCAGTTTCATGGTTAATTATAAGGTATTTATCAATTATATTCAACTTGTCTATTACGTAACAGGCGGTGTGTTTAATAAAATTTAAAATAAATGAGCAAGCTAAATGTAGTTGTATAATAGGGGGGGTAGTGGGTTCTAGTAATGGCAAATAATGCTATTGATATTTAATTTCATTAGCATGTGAAATCTCGTGTCTTAGCACGCTAATCATTCGTGCTAATAAGGTAGTTTCCTATATTGAATTTTATACATTATTTTATAAGCAACAGAAAATGATACGCAAAAGAAACCCTTTTATGAAAACAGAATTAAAATTGGTTCAGAAATGTGCCCGCAGTTATGATTTTAAATGTTGGTATGAGGAAAAGTGGGTGCGTAGTAGGGATATCTCACTATCTCGCTTGCACGCGTGCACCATAATGAACATTTTACACAGTGACGTCAAAGTTTGCGTCGTCTGTCATTTGACAATTACTCCTTCTACAGGATTTGAATAGCTTCTAACTTATTTATTTTTGGTTCGATTTATAAAATTCTTTCTGCAATAGATTTTGAGTAACGTTACTTATTGATTTTAATAATTAAAAAAATCTAGTCACCTACCCTATTCTATTTGCTAATATGCCACAATAATTCAGTGCTCCCGCGGGTGCGAAGGGGATAGCATGATGCCACCGTTGCTGCGACGCGCTTGTACATGAATTACGAAGCGACGAATGAATTCATACTTCACATAATTTTGCAACTGTATTTAATTTGCTAAATGCGAAATGACACTTCGCATGCTAAAAATTAATGCGGAAACGAATTAATCCAATACTAGTGGGTACAGCCTGCCTTAGCAAGAGGTCCGCGTAAGCGTATATTAAGTACGTATAGAGTTATGTAATATAAAAATTCTCGTGTCACAATGTTCGTTCCCATACTCTCCGAAACGGCTGGACTGATTTGTATGAAATTTTGTGTGCATATCGGGTAAGTCTGAGAATCGGCCAACATCTATTTTTAATCGCCCAAAATATTAAGGGTGGTCCACGCTTAATTTTTTTTTTTTTATACAAAATTTTTTGTTTTTATTTTTTTATGATACAGCATTAAAAAATACATACAACCCTAAATGTTCAACCCTCTACGATCAACCCCTATTTTTTAATAGCGACATTAATATTTTTGTCAAGCGCGTTTCTCACCGGGGACGCCCACTAGGCTACTTTAATCCTGGAAATAGGCATTCACGCGGGCGTAGCCGCGGGCAACAGCTAGTCTTATATATAAAATTCTCGTGTTACAATGTTCGTTCCCATACTCCTCCGAAACGGCTGGACCGATTTGTATGAAATTTTGTGTGCATATCGGGTAGGTCTGAGAATCGGCCAACATCTATTTTTCATCGCGCAAAATGCTAAGGGTGGTCCACCACAAATTTTATTTTTAGACACAAATTTTTGTTTTTATTTTTTTATGATACAGCATTAAAAAATACATACAACCCTAAATGTTCAACCCTCTACGATCAACCCATATTTTTTAATAGTGACAGTATTTTTGACAAGCGCGTTTCTCACCGGGGGAAACCACTAGGCTAGTTTAATCCTGGAAATAGGCATTCAAGCGGGCGGAGCCGCGGGCAACAGCTAGTAATATATAAAACGCGTGCCGTTACGGTTATGCCCATGGTCCAAAACAAACCCGCCCCTAGAATCCATAACAATATTATACTAGTTCCAAAATAATAATATTTTAAATAGATCGAGCAAACAACTGAAGATTTAAGAGTGCATGATCCCTACTTTAGAACTTAGCGGCGCAGTCCTGTGTACCTAGTTACATAACTTTTAACTAGTTCTACTGTTCATCAAGTGAGAAGCCTGACAACTTGGTTTAATTTTTAACCGACTTAAAAAAGGAGGAGGTTCTCAATTCGGCGCGTACAATTTCCTTTTTTTTATGTATGTACAATGTATATCGATTTCTCTGCCAATTGTGGACTGATTTAGATGAAAAAAAATCATTCGAAAGAATTTAGCTGCGGTGTGGTCCCATATTGACAGCCTTCGTAGCGCAGCGGGCGAGTAGCCGGTTGCGAAGCGTGAGGCCGTGGGTTCGATTCCCGCACCTTGACAAATGTTTGTCTGATCCACAAATATTTGTCTCGGGTCTGGGTGTTGTGGGACCGCAAGTCCCTCGTAGTTCTTGATACCCACGATACAGGTTTACCTAGTGTGGGGTCAGGACTATGTATGTGACTGTTGGGTGTATTATTATTATTATTATAATTATTATATAGGAGCAAAAATATAAAACTCCTTAATGGACAACAGTAGACTCGTCGCGATTGTGTTATTGTATTGGAATTTACATGCTATTGTAACTACCACTAAAATTTTAAAAATAAAATAAACACACCCAACAGTCACACAGACCTACACACAGGCAGTCCTGACCCCACTCAAGGTGTTTTGTACTTTTTATGGCTTACGTCGGGCGAGCTACCTGCTCGTCTCGTCATTCACTCGTACCCGCAGTTACAGTTACAGGAAGTTACTCGCTATGCCATAGACATTCGCCATTAGGTCTCGGGTTCGATCCCCGAGTCGGGTAAAGTAGAATTGAGTTTTTCTATTACGAAATGCTCAGTATCATCCCGGAGTCTGGATTTTGTGCCCGGTATGGCGATAGGCTCGCCCCCTATCACATCGTGGGACGGAGATACGGTCGGCGAAATGTGGGTGTACTGGTTACACCTCTGCCTACCCCTTCGGGGAATACAGGCGTGAGTGCGTATGTAAGTCAAAAGAGGAATTAATTAATTCCTGATGCTGTTAGTGTGAAACAGACGGCGTATCGCGAGTGGATCAGGAGTCGCGCCAAAAAGGATCCCAATGTAAGTTCTCTCAAGGCAGCCTATAACCAAGCCACCAAGGCCTGTAAGAAGGCTTACGTTAGAGCGGATGCACAGCGCGTTAACAAGATTGGATGTGCTTTGGCTGATCAACCAACAAGTAGCCGAGCTTATTGGAGCCTTGCCAGAGCCATCCAATCTAATTTCTGCCGACCTTCACTGCCTCCGCTGAGATATCCGGATGGATCGCTTGCTCACGGGCCGCAGGAGAAAGCCACCTTGCTGGCAAATCTCTTTGCGGCTAATTCGCGGCTCGACGATGGCAATAAACTGCCACCCACGGTGCCTGATTGCGGACACTCTATGTCGGATGTCCGAATCAGGCATTGTGATGTTCGGCGCGAACTGCAGTCGCTCGATGTCCGCAAAGCCAGTGGTCCGGACGGTATCCCAGCGGTAGTTCTCAAAAAGTGTGCGGCGGAGTTGTCTCCTGTGCTGACGCGCCTATACCGCTCTTCCTTCCTCTCCGGTATTGTGCCCCAATCTTTGAGAGAGGCCAACGTGCAACCGATCCCAAAAAAGGGTGATCGATCGGACCCTAGCAACTACCGTCCAATCGCCATAACCTCAGTGATGTGCAAAGTAATGGAGCGGATAATTAACGCGCAGCTGGTCCGCTACCTGGACGATCACTCGCTGATCAATGACCGGCAGTACGGCTTCCGGTCTAAACGATCAACGGGTGATCTTCTAGCGTACTTGTTACATTGCTGGGGGGAGGCGCCTGACAGGCATGGCGAGGCTCTAGCCGTAAGTCTCGACATTGCCAAGGCTTTTGATAGGGTCTGGCACCGTGGCCTCCTCTCCAAGCTTCCGGCGTATGGGCTTCCCGACAACCTGTGTAAGTGGATCTCTGGCTTTCTGCATGAGCGTAGAATGCGTGTCACTGTTGAAGGACACGCTTCGCAGCTCATGTCAGTTAATGCCGGGGTCCCACAAGGCTCTGTGCTTTCGCCCACCTTGTTTATTCTGCATATCAATGACATGTTACCACTTGGTAACATTCATTGCTATGCAGATGACAGCACTGTGCATGGGCGTTACTGCAGTAAGCCTCCTGGTAGCCGGGAAGTCACTGAGAGGCAGCGAGAGAATCTTGTCATTGAGCTTAACCAGACCTTGGATCTCATTTCGGAATGGGGTACCAAGAATCTGGTTGAGTTCAATGCCAAGAAAACCCAGGTGTGCGCGTTTACGTGCAAAAAATCCCCGTTCTCTCCCCTCCCCAATCTTCAGGGTATCCCGCTCGCAATGCGGAATAGCTTAAGTATCCTAGGCATGGATATTTGCTGCAATCTGAATCCAAGGAACCACATCGAGGGCGTAATATCAGCCACATCACGCAGGGTCGGAATCCTGAACAAGGTGCGTAGGTTTTTTGCACCCAGCCAGCTTTACCGCTTATACAAAGCGCAGGCACGGCCGGGTGCAGAATACTGTTCGCACCTATGGGACGGTTCCACAAAGTACTTGCTCGATGCCTTGGACGGATTGCAGCGACGGGCTGTCCGCATTGTGAATGATGCAGACGTCACAAAAAATTTAGAGCCGCTACAGCTGCGTAGGGACATTGCCTCGCTTTCCATCTTTTATCGTCTGTATCACGGTGAATGCTCTGAAGAATTGTTTGACCTTATTCCTTCCTTACCTTTCCTTAACAGAACCACGCGTGCTGGCTTGCGAAACCATAGCTTCGTGGTCTCTTCCATCTCGGCTCGGACCAAGAGGTTCGCAAAATCGTATTTCTGTCGGACCATAAAGCTGTGGAATAGCTTGCCGGCGCACGTGTTTCCTCCTTCCTATAACTTGGGATCCTTTAAACGGAGTGTGAAGAAGCAACTAAGCAGGCCGGCATAATTCTGCCGATCTGCGATAGATTCAGTGTCTATCGTTGGTCGACAGTATTCATGGATTGCGCTATACTTACCATCAGGTGTAGCGTAGTCACTTTGCCGTGCCAGGATAAAAAAAAAAAACAAAAGTTACAATTAATCCCTTACGGTTAACGATCGGTAGTTGCTAATTTAACTGTCGGCGTTAATTATAGTGTAAGGCGACGATAGCTGCATAATTGGTTACCCAATCTCGTTATATATTGTATCTATGCACGTATACCTTTATATATATATAGTCCTCCTCATCGATTTCGATGACGGCGACCCTAGGACCCTCGGTCACGGATTGTTCCTATTATGAGCCCTTATATGGGTTGCTAGACCGAACTTGGTTTTAAAAACCCTACGACGCGTGTGGCAGTAGAGTTGACCTGCGGAGTTGTAAGTGTACGTGTAAGTGGGCTTGGGTCTCTCTTTGCGTACTCGGCGTTTTTCCGTCCAGTGTTTGAAGGCGGTTTTTTTCAAAGAAAGAAAAAAGAAAGAAATAGGTTAACATGGCGATCTGCCATCTCTGATATCATACCATTACATCGTGTAACTGATTCATAGAGTACACATATTGATTGGTAAACAGTAACACAGAAATAGGTATTTTACGAGTGGTAGAGCCTCACTGTAGACAGTTTTGTCTACAGCATGAATGGTCCAGCTCGACCGGGTCGTTACCACTGTCTCACAGAAAACCGACGTAAAGTAGCAGCTTGAGCTTGAGTGAGATATCTGGAAGCCCAAATCCCCCTCCCCTTCCCAATCCCTTAACTATCCCTTTCTTAAGGTCGGCATCGCGCCCATGACTCTTTTGGTATTGTGGGTGTATATAGGCAGTGAAGATCACTTCCCATGAGGTGACCCACTTGCACGTTTGCCGGACTATGCAAAAAAAAGTTTCTGGGATAAACAGGTATTTGTTTCGGGTCTGGGTGTTGTGAGACTGGGAGTCCTTAGTTCCTAGTGTCCACGATTTAGGTTCCGCAGTATGCAGTCCATGCAGTGCTATATAATTCAAAGTTCAGTGTTGTGTTGCTTCTGTTATGGGCAGGCGTGCGCTTACCATCAGGCGAGCGACCTCCTCGTCTCGTCATTCAAGCTAATAAAAAAAACCTATAATTTTAGTATATTTCTCCAATTACCGTATAATAAATTACTCTACAGAGAACAGATTCAGCGCTTTACCATTCAAACTGACTAAAACAAACTTAATCTAGCTGTTACAGCATTATTCGAGCTTATAACGTACTCATTTGGATTTAATTAATCAATGCTCTGCCATAATGCTCAGGTAAGCTGCCATAAAGGGATTTCTAATCTAGTGTTGAATAGATGTCCTATTGTATTATTCCTTGCATGTACAAGAGGCATAACAATTGTTCCGTGAATGATGAAATAATGTAACAGCGGCTCAATTTTTGAAGTGAAAACTTCTTTAGGCGCTTTGAGCACTTTTTGGGTGAACAAAAATCATGGAACTCGCGTATATAATATATATATATATATATATATATAATATACTGGGAAGCATGCGGTGACGATGATGATGACGATATATAATATATATATACAACGTGTTACAGAAAGGTGTGGTCATATTTTAGAGCCATTAAATACACCTTACAATCCGTACTTATGTACCGGATCTTTTTAAAACCAAGACATCCAAAAATTTCACGTTAATTTTAATCACTCGTTTATTAAGATCGATAAGATTGATGACATCACTATTAATTATTATAAACGACACTCATTTTTTAATAAACTTGAATAAGATGTACGTAATTCTACGGACATACATACGTAACTTGTAATTAAAATACACATTAACACTTGAAAGATAATGTGTGCTGAAGACGATATAGGTACCATCCTATAAAAGTATGTTAAAGACTTCATTCTCGGGTCTTCCATCTATGAATTTGGTTTAATATAGTCGACGATCCTCTTATTCGTTACACCAACACAAATACCAATAAATCATACTCGTTTTTAGTCAAATACAACATATTATTATGAACTCGTAATCTTCATAAAATCAGACATTGCCAAACTGACTGCGTCAAATAAATATTGACATTTGACAACTGTTTAATGTTTTTTTAATTTATGAAATAATTAAATGAAAGGAGGTCTGTAGTATCATTGTTTATCATTTAGTATTGTCCAAAGTAGAAAGTCGATATCGACATGTTACTCATTCGATAAAAAAGAAAATTCTATAATGATTGTCCTAGCAATGCAATCGGAATTGGTACTATGGGAGATAAAATACTTATACCTACACTATACATTGCTTAAATTTGCCCGCCCCTTTCTATAACACGTTGTATATATTCCCAGCTATATGCATACTGTGTATATATGTACATAGATATACCTCCGTGCGTTATTAGTATACATTATATATATACAAAGAGTATATCTCTCTACATATATATTAAATTGGTCATTAACGCCTGTAATCTCCGATGGCAGAGGTGTAATCAGTACACCCACATTTCGCTGAGCGTATCTCCGTCCCTTATGTGATAGGGGGCGAGCCTATCGCCATACCGGGCACTAATTCCAAACTCCGAGCTGATACTGAGCATTTCGTTATAGAAACACCCAATACCACTTTACCCGCCGACCCGGGGATCGAACCCGTGACCTCAGCGTTGGCCTCAATCATAACGCGTACGCATTAAAACTGCGCCACCGAGTCAGTCACACTTCTGTAAAAACCAAAAATAATTCAAAAATAATAATCTAATAGCTCGACAATACAATTCTCAAGTTATTTAGTTTTCACTTCTATCGGCAGTCCCCAAAGACTGTCCCGCATCTTTTTATATGAAAGAGGGGGCAACGGAACAAGCAGATCACCTGATAGTGATCACCGTCGCCCATGTACACCATCAATACCAGAGGAATTGTCGATGCGTTGCAGGCCTTTAGAATTTAACACGTTTATCTAGCTCCGGAAGTTGAATATCTCTGTCCTCGGTGGCACAGTTGTAATGCATACGCGGTATGACTGCTGTGCTGAGGTCTCGGATTCGATCCCCAGGTCGGGTTTTTTTATAGCATAGGCCGGCTAACGAGCAAATGGGTCACCTGATGGTAAGTGATCTCCACCGCCCATGTACGTCCACAATACCAAAAGAATTATGGGCGCGTTGCTGACCTTAAAAGAAAGGGATAATTAAGGGATTGGGGATGGGAGGGGGATTTGGGCCTCCGGATATCTCAGCAGCAAGCTGCTACTTTACGCCGGTTTTCTGTGAGACAGTGGTAACGACCCGGACGAGCCGGCCCATTCATGCTGTAGACTTTTTTCTTTTGTCAGCGTGGCTCTACCACTCTCACAACGTGGCTCTGGTAAAATTGATATTAGGATTTTCTATTACGAAATACTCAGTATCAGCCCGAAGTCTGGAATTGTACCCGGTATGGCGGTAGGCTCGCCCCCTATTACAACATGGGATGATAATAAGTTGGGCAAAATATGGGTGTACTGGTTACACCTCGCCTTCGGGGTTACAAAATTTAAATTATGTATTAAACTCAGGCTTTGCCAAAAAGGTTATTATAATGTGAAAGATTACCTGGAAGACAAAACAGCTTGGAATTAAGCCGCTCACTCCTTACAAAATTGGATGTACATAGTTCTCTTTTTTTTATATATTATATTATTTAATATTGACTGCTCTATTGGCGCAATATTAGTATGTAAGGGAATATTGACATTTTGTTTTTTTTGTTATAAATTATTTCATTTATTTTTTTAATGTGAGTGCGAGTGCTACGTATGTCTGATATACTTTTGGCTATCTCTTGAAAGGGCCAATCCAGGAATTTCTGTACATTACACTCGCATAATTTCTGTAAAACATTGTCTGGACATTAAAAGAGGCCATAACCCATGAGTTTGTTTCGGCATTTCTTCTCATGGCTAGCCCTGAAATGCCGTCGTAAATGTAATATAGCTTAAAAAATGATTGACATGTAAAAGTGATATTTATGATCCAATTTACAGAATAAATGAATTGTTTTTTTTTTTTATTAGTTTGAATGACGAGACGAGCAGGTCGCTCGCCTGATGGTAAGCGCCACGCCGGCTCATAAACAGAAGCAACGCCACACAGAACTTTAAATAACAAAGCACTGTATGACACTGGACTGCGCTCGTCACCCCGAGACATGAGGTGTTAGGTCTCATAATGCCCAGTAATTTCACTGGCTTCAATGTCCTTCAAACCGGAACACAACAGTGCTTACACACTGTTGCTTGGAGGCAGAAATAGACAGAGCGGTGGTACCAACCCAGCCGGCCTCTCGCAAACGAGGGACCTACCACCTTGTATTTATTTGATTTGATACAGACATGAGTATGTATGAATATTAATATGTTTATGTTAAAAGTGTGTAATAACATTATTTCATGGAGTAATATTATGAAATTAGTAACGAGGTACCGCCGTAAACAAGCCCGCGGTAAGCTATTATGCGTGCGTATCGTATATTGTACTTACAAGCTAATTAATGACGGTGCAGTGTACATGTATAGTTTTATTTTTATGATGACGCTAGAATCTTCATGAGCGTAAATGAAGGTAGTTTTTTTTTATATCATAGACTTGAAAACGAACAAGTGGGCCACCTGATGGTAAGTGATCTCCACCATTTATGAACGCCCACATTACCAGAAGAATCATGGACGCGTTGCCGACCTTAAAAGAAATGGATAATAATTAATGTAGGGTAATTTGGACCTCCGGATATCTCACTAATCGTACGAAACAGCAAGCCGCTACTTTAAATCGATTTTCTGTGAGACCGTGGTAATGACCCGGTCGAGCCAGCCCATTCGTGCTGTCGATAATCCTGGCTCTACTACTTATAGATTTGGGTAGAAACCAAAGTTTGTACAATTTGGCGGCCAAGCAACTGTGTGTAAGTATTTTGAAGGACATTGAACCACTGCCTCGGTGGTGCTGTTGTAATGCGAACGTGTTACGACTGCTATACTGAGGTCTCGGGTTCGATCCCCGGGACGGGTAAAGTAGTATTGGGTCTTTCTATCATGAAATGCTCAGTATCAGAGTCTGTAATTGTACCCAGTATGGCGATAGGCGTGCCCCCTATCACATCATGGGACAGAAATAAGCTTGGCGAAATGTGGGTGCACTAGTTACACCTCTGCCTACCCCTTCGAGGACTACAAACGCGAGTGCGTATGTATGTACATTGAACCCAGTGAAAATACTGGGCATTATAAGACATGTTATGACAAACTTTAGATATGAAACCCTAAAAGTATCTCAGTAGATCTCCAAATACATTGCAATAATAATACTCATATGTCGCTTAAATATAACGTCATACATTTCCCTCCTAACAATTCAAATTTAATTAAACACGTCCTTTTCAATAAACAATATTTATTCACACTTTGCGGTGAATACTCGCACAATTTGCAAAACAGACGTACAGTATTTGGCAACACGAGTTTGGGATGTATTTGGCCAAATAATCACATTAATTGAACAAACGTTTGGTCAAACAGGCAAATATTGTGCTCACATTGTTTGCTGGCGAGATTTCATTATTCATCATAATAAATTGCATCGCTGCATAGAGATACGAGATATAACTTTAGTTAGAAATAGTTCCTCGTTAATGCCAGTTTTGTTCAGGCATCAGCCAGTGTATATCCAGTAACATCATACGCACTCACGCCTGTAATCCCCGAAGAGGTAGGCATAGGTTACACCTACCAGTACACTCACATTTCGCCGAGCGTGTCTCCGTCCCATGATGTGATAGGAGGCGAGCCTATCGCCATATCGGGCACAATCCCAAACTCCGGGCTGATACTGAGCATTTCGTAATAGAAAAACCCAATATCACTTTTACCCGACCAGGGGATCAAACCCGAGACCTCAGCGTCAGCCACAGTTGTAACGCATACGCATTACAACTGCACCACCGAGGCAGTCTCCAGTAACAGTATCGAGTAACATCAGGGTGGTATAATTCTGCGACTTTCGAGGGACCCAATGTCTCTTGGCGGTCGACATTGTATTTATTTGGACTGTACTCAACATCAGAGCCAGTGTAAATCTACAACGTGTTACAAAAAGTTGTGGTCATATTTAAGGGTCGTGACGTACACCTGGCAGTTAGTGTTTATGTACAGGATCTTATCAAAATCTAAACATCCTAATATATCACGCAAATTTTAGACACTCGTTTATTACGATCGATACGATTAATCGTATCCCTATAAATTAATCGTATCCCTATAAATTAATCGTATCCCTATAAATTAAGTACGTGAATAAGAATAACAATGTTGGAGTGAAACAAAAGCTGTTAATGTTAATCATTTAGTGTTGTCCAAAGTTGCAAGTCACATATCGACATGTAATTCCTTGGCTAAAAAAGAAAATGCTTTATTTATATAGAATGCAATATGGCGATGAAATACTTATATCGTACACTATGCGGTTAAATTTGACCACACCTTTCTGTAACACGTTGTATATATTTGTGTATTTGCCCTTCTAGAATATTTCTTTCTGTCTGGCGTTTCGTTTGTTATCCCGGCTTATTGCCAGTGTCCGCCTTCTTGCATCATAGATTTGACGGTATTAGGTATTATACAGGACAATTTGCTGTCTGATCCCTACAACCTGCAACGGCAACCAAGTTTCGCCATTGGCTCGTCCATTAACGATCAGTCCATAATGATTTTATGAATGGAGCTTTTTTTTATTGCACAGGCCGGCAAACGAGCAGTAGGTCACCTGTGGTAAGTGATCTCCACCGCCCATGTAAGCCCACAATACTAGAAAAATCATGGGCGAATTGCCGACCTTATAGGAAAGGGATTAATCATAAAGCTGCTACTTTTAGCCGGTTTCCTGTGACCCGGACGAACCGGCCTATTCATGCTGTAGACAAAACTGTTTACAGCGTGGCTCTACCACTCAAAAATATTATATAGGAGTTATGCGAGAACATATTATATACATAAAAATATAAACGGACGCATTTAGAAACCACCTTCTCCTTTCTGAGATGTCTAAAAAGTATTTTGAGTACTCTCCAGGCCTCCGCCTAGCAAGATCTATAAACCCAAACAAAAAATCTCAATTTAATTAACGTTAAAGCTGAAATTTACAGGCAGTAAATCCTGACAAATGTCCTGACTTCCCAGAATTTTATCATAAAGAGAATTCTGGCGAATATTCGGAGACCACTTAAATCATCAGAATCCACTGATTAGTTAAGTTTAATCGAGTTTATAATGCATCTTTACACTGTCGTGTTTTATGGTACATAGAATTATTGGGACTCGAATTTACTAGAAGTATATGGAAGGGATGATCGATGAGTGGTAGAGCCACGCTGTAGACACTTGTCTACAGCATGTATGGGCCGGCACGTCCGGGTTATTACCACTGTCTCACAGAAAACCGACGTAAAGTAGCAGCTTGCTGCTGCGTTTCGTACGGTGAGTGAGATATCCGGAGGCCCAAACCCCCTCCCATTCCAAATTCCTTAATTATCCCTTTCCCTTAAGGTCGGCAACGCACCCATGATTCTTTTGGTATTGTGAGCGTACATGGGTGGTGGAGATCACTTACCATCAAGTAACCCACTTGGTCGTTTGCCGGCCTATACCATAAAAAAGGAAGGGCTAATGTATAGGAACCATTGTATGGCAAAGTGACTAAGGTTTTTTTAACGAGACGAGCAGGTGCTCGAAATCAAAATCCATATTTTCATATCCAATTCTTCCAGCGAATATTTAAATAATCGAAGAATTGCGAATTTATGACAAGTTGTGGATTTATCTCATTTTTTAGTTTTTTTTTTCTCTTCTCCATGATTTAGCCGGCTGGACCGAATTGGTACCGCTTAGTAAAAACTTTGATACGGTCACCAAGATAGCCAAAGACTATCCAACTAGACTTTACTAGGTGCATCCGTAGCTTTTAAATGAAAAAAAAACATTGAAACATAGCCAGAAAATACCTTGTTTAAACCCCCATTAAAATACGCCGCCGACGTGCCGAATTGAGAACCTCCTCCTTTTTTGAAGTCGGTTAGAGATGTTATACGATAAACTTAATACAAGAAACTAAATAACAATCTGTATTCACCAGCTGAATTCAATTTGATACGCTTAAAATTCAATCGCTACATCGAAGTAAATATCCCAGCAAAGTACAAGATACGACTTTTATTTGCATTGTATTTGTATTATAGACTACGCTTACGTCCCAGCTTGCAATTCATTTCTTATGTAAAGCAGCTAGTTCATGGTGACTGATTCTGCAGTTACTATTGGCCGTTTTCATCGATTAGCCGATTTCTGCCTAACAGTTGACCACTGGCCTAACAAATCAAAGTGCGAAAATAGGCCGATGTTGCATTGCTTTAAATGTATGGTTTGGTCAACTAAAATGAAGTAAAGGTATTTAATGTATGGTTTGGTCAACTAAAATGAATCAAAGGTATTTAATGTATTGTTTGGTCAACTAAAATGAATCAAAGGTATTTAATGTATGGTTTGGTCAACTAAAATGAATCAAAGGTATTTAATGTATGGTTTGGTCAACTAAAATGAATCAAAGGTATTTAATGTATGGTTTGGTCAACTAAAATGAATCAAAGGTATTTAATGTATGGTTTGGTCAACTAAAATGAATCAAAGGTATTTAATGTATGGTTTGGTCAACTAAAATGAATCAAAGGTATTTAATGTATGGTTTGGTCAACTAAAATGAATCAAAGGTATTTAATGTATGGTTTGGTCAACTAGAATGAATCAAAGGTATTTAATGTATGGTTTGGTCAACTAAAATGAATCAAAGGTATTTAATGTATGGTTTGGTCAACTAGAATGAATCAAAGGTATTTAATGTATGGTTTGGTCAACTAAAATGAATCAAAGGTATTTAATGTATGGTTTGGTCAACTAGAATGAATCAAAGGTATTTAATGTAAGGTTTGGTCAACTGAAATGAAGCAAAGGTATGGACATTGAAATGGAAATGAACATTAAAGTCTACTTGTGACATTTCGCCATGCACTGCTCTGTAATGTAGAGTTATCTCTGACGTTGCTTCTGTTTATAGGCAGGCGTGACACTTAACATCAGGCGACCGACCAGCTCGGGTCGTTATCTCTCTATTCTAAAAAAAGTAACTGCCGCCGCCGCTGCCAAAAGCTTGTCACGCTATCTCCTCCGAAACCGCTGGGGGTATGGGGTCGAGACCGATACCAATCGATGCAGAATAATGTGGGGAAGAAAGTAAGATATGTCTCATATTCGTCGGACTTAAAGTTTTTTTTTTATTGTATGTTTTGTGGAAAAACATGGGCAAAGCCCCTAGTTCAATAAAAAAAACGATTATTACCCCTACTACTGTCCATCTATGCTTATGCCGGTAATAATACAACTATCTCTCAACTATTCAGCAATCAATGCGTACTAGCTTTGAGATTATGTGTCGTGCAATCAGAGAGATTGCCAGAGGCCCACCGCCAAAGCCTTGCCTTTCTTTTCCTCAAAGATTAGCAATATACCACCAATGATAAGAGGTATTGTGTGTGTTTATGGACATGCTGACTTACCAGCAGGTGACCCAGCAGTGTTTTTTTATGGCATAAGCCGGCAAACGTGCAAGTGTGTCACCTGATAGTAAGTGATCTCCACCGCCCATGTACGCCCTCAATACCAAAAGAATCATAGGTGCGTTGCCGACCTTAAGGGATAATTAAGGGATTGGGAAGGGGAGGGGGGTTTGGGCCTCCGGATATCTCACTCACCGTACGAAACGCAGCAGGAAGCTGCTACTTTACGCCGGTTTTCTGTGAGACAGTGGTAACGGCCTGGACGAGCCGGCCCATTCATGCTGTAGACAAAAGTGTCTACAGCGTGGCTCTACCACTAATAAAAAGTGAAAATTTTCCAAATTCACAAACATACAAAATGTCATATCCTAACTAATATTCAAAGTGAGTTTGTTTGTTTGTTACGCTTTCACGCCTAAATCGCTGAACCGAATTTGATGAATTTTGGTACATATATAGATGGGACCCTGGAGATGGTTATAGGCTACTTTATATGTTCACGCTGCACTGCGAGTAAAAGCTAGTTTATAATATTAGCACGAAGTAGGGGGATAGTAAGATTGTGAGTTGGAATCTAAGACACCAGGCAAATGCTATTAGGAAATATCATCTACGAAACCGCGTATAAGCTCTTAATTTCTGCCACTTCCATCCAATCTCATCCGCGTATTACTCTAATGAAACACATTAATAGCATCTGCGCGAACTAAAACACCCTTTTGTTTCTTACCATTTTGGATATTGCAGGCTTTGTTCTGTTCTTGTAATTCTAGTGTTGCTGGTTATTTGCTTTGGATTAGAGAAATTGAGTCATTCGTCTAATATTAAACAGGCATCGCGGACTACTAAAGTGTTTTTTCTTAAATTCATAAAATAATATCGGCTGACAACGACTGAAATTGCCACTGTTGATTCTACTGCAAAGTAAAAACTATTTGTCAAACAATAAAACAGACTCAAAGAAACGAAAGAAACTAAAAAGCTAAAATAATTTAATTAACCAATTTTGATTCAGTGCTGCCAAGCATTGACTGCTTATAATGTATAAGTTAATTAATTATATTTTTTAGCTGTTCAGTTTTTATAATCTGTTTTATTGTACTATTTTTAATGAAAGAAACATCAAAATAAATATCAAAATTCTATCCTTTTCTTCCAAGGGATTTCATACCTTTTCTTTTTACTCTTTAATTTTTATAACTGCATCCGTGGCGCAGGGGGCGGGTAGTGCCGACTGTGAAACGAGAGGCCGCGAGTTCGATTCCCGCACTGAGCAATGCCATGCAGTGCTTTCTAATTCAGTTATGTGTGGTGTTGCTTGTGTTTATGAGCAGTCCTGACGCTTACCATCAGGCGAGCGATCTACTCGTTTCGTTAATTAATAATAATAAAAAAGTAAGTGACTGCCTCGGTGGCGCAGTCGTAATGCGTACGGATTACGAATGAGGCTGACGCTGAGGTCTCGGGTTCGATCCCCGGGTCGGGTGAAGTGGTATTGGATTTTTCTATTACGAAATTCTCAGTATCACCCCGGAGTCTGGAATTTGTGCCCGGTATGGCGATAGGCTCGCCCTCTATCACATCGTGGGACGGAGATACGCTCGGCGAAATTTGGGTGTACTAGTTACACCTCTGCCTACCCCTTCGGGGATTACAGGCGTGAGTGCGTATGTAATAAAAAAGTACTATTTCCTCTACATTATTTCTACTCTACATTAAGAGTCGAGTATTTTAAGCAACCATGTTAGCGTAGATAGACATTTTTTTTTTATATATTAGATTGAATGACGAGACGAGCAGGTCGCTCGCCTGATGGTAAGCGCCACGCCTGCTCATAAACAGAAGCAACGCCACACAGAACTTTAAATAAAGCACTGCATGACACTGGACTGCGCTCGTCACCCCGAGACATAAGGTGTTAAGTCTCATAATGCCCAGTAATTACACTGGCTTCAATGTCCTTCACACCGGAACACAACAGTGCTTACACACTGTTGCTTGGCGGCAGAAATAGACAAAGCGGTGGTACCAACCCAGCCGCTCTCTCGCAATCGAGGGACCTACCACCTTGTCGTTATCAGACATATAAAGATAACCAGATAAAACTGGTTTTCATAACACGAGTCGACATAATTATCTCATGTTGCATATGCTAAGCACACAGGTGACCTACTTACTCGTTCACCGGCCAGATATAGAAAAACACGTTACCTGACCTCGTCCTATGTAGATTTCTCCGTATATTTGCAAAATCCAAATACACATAAAGGACTTTTATCACGACAGGCCTGGAGTTATAAATTATTAATGACACTTCCCAGCCGAAGAAGAATATAAACATTATACATGGATATCAGAGCTGTTATGTAAAGTATTATATATTTTATCGTGTATTTTACTCAATGACGAGACGAGCAGGACACTCGCACATCTGCCAATATACAGTCGCAGCACCAGAACTTAGAACTACAAAGTACTGCAAAGCAGTGCTCGAAATTTAGAATATGCCAGCGTTTAGTATTTCATGATTTTGAGTAGTAGAGCCACGCTGTAGACTGTTTTGTCTACACAACTATGAGCCCGGTCGACGGGGGCCGCTGCGTTTCATACGGTGAATATATTCGGAGATATCTGGAGGCTCAAATCTCACTGTACCTCTTAGTTTCTTAATTATTCCTTCCCTTTAAGGTCAGCATCGCACCCATGATTCTACTGGTATTGTGGGTGTTCGTGGGCGGTGGAGATCGCTTACCACCAGATGACCCACTTCCTTTTTGTCTTACTTTATCTATAAAAACACATATTACCGCTAGGATGCAAATGTGATTTTTTACACATGTTACAGAAAGATTTGGCTTGTAGTTTTTACGACTGGCCGCCTGCCTGACGTCAACCCCCTGGGGAGAAAGCACATTCTGACCCGAAACAAATATGTATGACACAAACATTTGTCTCGGTGCGGGAATCGAACCCGTGGCCTCGCGCTTTATAGCCGGCTTCTCGCCCGCTGCGTCACGTAGGCTTTAATAATTACCATCATTAATATTCTTGAATATTTTTCTGCGTTACTTCAATTCTTTGCAAATGTAGAATTAACTACTGAATCGAATAAACTCATAGGATATAAGAGCTACTAACGGAGCTCAAAGTCGACTAATTGGAGGTATTTGAATAGTACAGCATCCAGGACTGTGTACAATTACTAGCTACTAGCTTTTGTAGGTGCTTCCTTAGTGCTTTTGTGTCTCAAAGGGGTTGCTGACCAATTGCAGGGTAATACCGGTGTTTGAATATATGCCTTTGAGATGCCATATGGGATCATTATAATGTTTATTTTCATACGGTCTGTTATTTTGTTTGTGTAAGTGATATATATTTACATTGATACCATCTATTAATCAGACTCTATCCGCCCACTTCTGCTTCCAATGGATTTTCCAAATTACATTGATACCATCTATCGATCAGCCTGTATCCGCCCACTTCTGCTTCCAGTAGATTTTCCAAATTACATTGATACCATCTATCGATCAGCCTGTATCCGCCCACTTCTGCTTCCAGTAGATTTTCCAAATTACATTGATACCATCTATCGATCAGCCTGTATCCGCCCACTTCTGCTTCCAGTAGATTTTCCAAATTACATTGATACCATCTATCGATCAGCCTGTATCCGCCCACTTCTGCTTCCAGTAGATTTTCCAAATTACATTGATACCATCTATCGATCGGCCTGTATCCGCCCACTTCTGCTTCCAGTAGATTTTCCAAATTACATTGATACCATCTATCGATCAGCCTGTATCCGCCCACTTCTGCTTCCAGTAGATTTTCCAAATTACATTGATACCATCTATCGATCGGCCTGTATCCGCCCACTTCTGCTTCCAGTAGATTTTCCAAAAAAAGACCTTCATATAAATCTTGTCCTGGCAATTGCGAACATAACAAAAAATCTGCCAAATCAGTCAAGACGTTCTCAAGTGATGATCTTTCATACATGCCGCAACTGATTTTTATTTATATATTTTTTTAACTTGAGGCAGTGCAATGGCAGTTCTTTATGATTCCAAGTTCCGAGTGGTGTTTCTGCTGTTTATAGTCAGGCAAACAACTTGTAGATGCACGCGTCTTTCAACTTTAGCTATACCATATCCTAGATGGGCTGTCAAAAACATGACATCAAAGTAGAATTAATATTTAAGTAGCGTGAATGCATTAGGTTGGTGTTACGTGAGTCTACTTAGCATGTAGGCCACTTTCATCGTCTTTATTGTAAAAGTTTGTACAGAACCCGTATTACTTTACTGTACAGCCTTTTATGAGCTCGCTAAGGACTTGGCCGTGCTGTCAGTGTAAGCCTACTTAACATTTAGTAGAGATTAGTTGTGCAAGCTTTGGTAGTTAATTTTTACAAGGATGTCGGATTAAAGCGGAATTTTGCCGGATAAAAACATAACTCCAATATGGTTATGTATGGTTATATATATGGTTAAGAATTATTAACTTTTATTGATTTCTTAGTGTATTGTAGTTGAAAGTAAACTTTCTTCACTATCATCACGTATAGGAGCTAGCTGTATTTACCTGTGATTGTTTTGTTACATCTATCATGTTTTTGTGTGTGATTTACAAACATTGGTAAATCAAATAAATAAAAAAAGGGATAGATATTATGTTCTTAGAAACTTTTGAAGATCTTTTTTTGTGTATGTATGTATGTAAGGATCTCCCGGGTGATAAGTACATTCTTATGCTGTGTTTCGTAATTCAAAGTACTGAAAAACAGATCAGTTTGTGGAAAGCGCCACGCCTACTCATAAATGGGAGCAAAACTAATCAGAAGTTCGAATTATGAAGCACTACCCGGCACTAGCCTATTCTCGTCACCCAAGACATAAGATTTGAAGTCTCGTAATGCCTAGTCATTGCACTGGCTTGAATGCTTCAACCTGGCTTATTATGGACTAAACGACCTGCTAGTCTCATCATTTCAGTCAGTAACAAAAGATATTTACACAATTATAACTTCATACTTTTTCATTAGCTAGTATGACGACTCGAGCATGTCGCTCGCCTGATGGTCAACCACCACTGCCCATAATGAGAAGCAACACCACACAAAACTTTGTATTACAAAGCACTGCATGGCATTAGACTACGCTCGTCACTCCGAGACGTAAGATATATGTATTTAAGTGGATTCAATATCCTTCAGACCGAAGTATACCAGTGCTTACACACAGCTGCTTGGGGCAGAAATAATCTACACTAATATTATAAAGAGGAAAGATTTGTATTTTTGTATGTAACGAATAAACTTAAAAACTACTAAAAAATTCAAAAATGATTTTGCCGTTAGAAAGCTACATTATCACTGAGTAACATAGGCTACTTTTTATCCCGGAAAAAGCCGTTCACGCGGGCGGAGCCGCGAGCAAAGGCTAGTCCTTTATAATTTTCAGTATTACTGCTAGCCAGTTTCCATACATACCAGTACAGTTAAACGATTCACATTCCCAAGTTTTCGGCAAAACTTTCCCACCCTCGAGGAAAGAGGTAATCTGTATTCAAAATACGTGAACACCTCGGGCAGTCTCACTTGTCCGAAAATCGTTAACACTTTGTCGATACGTGTTGGAAGTTTTTGGGGGTTTAACTTGAAGAACCTTTGTTAAGCGGCTATCTGAACGGCGTATTTTAGGGAAAATTACTTTATATTCTTGAAGGCGAAGGGAGAAACGAACATAGTCACCAGATGGTATGTATTTATTAGGTGGTAGGTATCTCGTGTGCAAGAAGCCTTCTGGGTTGGTACCACCGCTTTGACTGTTTCTGCCGCCAAGCAGCAGTGTGTAACCACTGTTGTGTTTGTGGGTATTATTAGACTTAATCTTACGTCTCAGGGTGACGAGCGCAGTCCAGTGGCATGCAGTGTTTTGTAAATGAAAGTTCTGATTAGTGTTGCTTCTGATTAAGGTCAGGCGTAAAGCATTACGCCTATATGGTAAGCATACCATCAGGCGAGCGACTTTGCTGCTTGGTGGTAGAAATAGATAAAGCGGTGATACCTACCCAGATGGCCGCTCACATACGAAGGGCCTACTACCTAATTATTTTTATCCTTTTCGGTTTTTGAGTCGGTTTTAAAAGTTTTTCACCATCATTTAACAAACATGTTCACGTACAAAAAAGTAGATAATTCTGATAAAATTATCCCATAAAATTAAAAAAAAACTATAGGGAAACTGAAATAAAACTAGTTTATACGGATTTTATCGCGGTTTAATTTTTATTTTAGTCCCGACGTTTTGAAAGCTTTTCAGCCTTCGTGGTCACGGGAGAGACTGAGGTGTAGGTCGTCTCGAAAAGTTAATGTTACAATGGCTACCTTCATTTTAAAATTACAATTAAATGGACTAAAATAAAAATTAAACCGCGATAAAATCCGTATAAACTAGTTTTATTTCAATGTGTAATATTCGCGTAAACCTAAGAAATCACTATATAGGGAAACTGCTCAAGTTATTACACATTTTGTTAGAACAGATGTCGAACGGATATTTTTAATGCAGTCTTTGTTAGATGCTGCTGACCTAACAACGCGGCGTCCGATCGAGCGTTAAATCAGTTTATAACTATAATGGATATTTAATATCGTCTATGACCAATTTCTAGTATAAAAAGATGCTCTATACTCCGGGTTAGATATCAATTGTAAAACTTAAGTTAAGCGTTTAAATATTGTGAGTTTTTTCTACAGCATGAATAGGACTGGATATCGAAGTGAAGTAACAGATTTGTACGAATAATAAGTAATTCATAAAGGCTCTGAACCCCTTAATACTACATATATACAACATTTCGAATTTACTGGGCATTATGAGACTCAATAACTTATGTCACGGGGTGATAAATGCAGGCCAGTTCCATACTTTGCTTTATTATTAAAAATTTTGTGTGGTGTTGTGCCTGTTTATTGGGCAGATGTTGCATTTAGCGGGTTCGATTCCCGCAATATATGTCTGGGTATTTTCTCCCCAAAGGGGGCTAGCGTCAGGCAGACGGCCGATCATAAACACTAAAAGCCAAATCTTTCTGTAACATCTCTCTATTCTAAAAAAAAGTAACTGGCGCCGCCGCCGCTGCCAAAAGCTTGTCACGCGTTCTCCTCCGAAACCGCTGGGTATGGGTATGTGGTCGAGACCGATACCAATCGATGCAGAATAATGTGGGGAAGAAAGTAAGATATGTCTCATATTCGTCAAACTTTTTTTTAACGTGTTTTTTTTTATTATGCAGAATAATGTGGGGAAGAAAGTAAGATATGTCTCATATTCGTCGGACTTTAAGTTTTTTTTTTTATTTTATGTTTTGTGGAAAAACATGGGCAACGCCCCTAGTTATAAAAAATATGTTGCGCCGACTCCACTATCAGTGGGATATGGGCAGGTGAAAGAAGAGAATTAGCAATACATTTACTCTCTTGTTATTATTTTGAAAAAATCTTAAGATTGAGAATGATTTCATGATAACAAGCAGAATAGAGGATGACAGGCTCAAATGTTTGATACATAAAAAAATACAAAACCAAAAATAGGCAAAACACTCTTGACCGAAAAGTTGTGAAGTCTGTATCCGTGACCTTCCACTCGGTTGGAGGCTGAAACGTGCCCCTACTAACTTTTAATAAAATTTGACGTCTGTGGAAATGTGATTTATAATTTTTTCCCCAAACATTTATTGCCGACAGAAGTTGTTCCGACTTTTTATTGCGAGCATATTCGTATATCTGGGCTTTGGATATAAATATTGGCAAAGTCTTTTTGATTAGAAGCGAAGGCAAATGAGTTATAGGTGATAAGTCTCTTGTTGCTTCATCAGCCTATTGACTGACTACGTAGGCTGAGAAACCGTGAGGTCCTGGGCTCAAATCCCAGGTTGGGTAATCACAATTTGTATATAAGTTTTCCATACGATAACTCGCATGAGATGTCCAGGATTTGAATGTGTACCTGCCATGACTTGATACATCAGGGAATACATGAGAGAAATAAAGTCGTCAAAATGCGGGTGCCTCACTAGTTGCACTTCCGCCCGCCCATTCAGGAATACAGGCGTGAACTTATGTATGTAGATTGCAGATATCCATCTGGGTAGGTGTATACCATTGCTGTTTTTATTTCTTCCGCCAAGCAGCACTGTTAAGCTTCGGTTTGGAGGACATTATTTTTTTAAATGGTACAGCCATGACGCTTTAGCCAGTGTTGTATACAGCATGAATGGTTGGGTTTGACTGGGTTTTTACCACTGGTAACAACCAAAACATAGTACCTACGGTCAAATCAGTTTACACTTGGCAGAGTTTTGAGTAGTTTAAAAAAAAGTATATATAGAGACGAAATGAGAACCTGTTTGGTTTTTTGCGTCGGTTAAAAAAGTGAATCACAAGTAAATGTTAGCAATTCATTATTTCTAGAGTAAACCTACCTAGGATACCTAACGATTCCTATCTAGGATGATTCGCGAGGCTATTGAAATTAAAAAACACCCAAATTTCAATAGAGAAGATGGTTGGAAGCTTGCATAGGCCTGGGATCCAATTATACATCTAATTAAATCGGAATCCAAAAGACCAACTACCAGACCTCAAGACACCATGAGCTCTTTCTGCGTAGATCGGACCAGTGTCAACTAACTTTTTAAATAATAAAAAAATAAGTGTATAATTATAAAATGAAGGTAAGAAATGTAACATTAACTTTCGAGACGACCTACACCTCAGTCTCTACCGTGACCACGAAGGCTGAAAAGCTTTCGTAACGTCGGGACTAAAATAAAATTAAACCGCGATAAAATTCCTATAAACTCGTTTTATTTTAATGTGTAATATTCGCGTAAACATAAGAAATCACTATTTAGAAATACCGTATTTCGATTTAGTTTGAAATATTACCACGTGTAGTCTCGTGAGGGCTTCAAAGCTGTAGTATCCTATCACATGCAATTTTGTCTTTAAGCGGCAAACACGTAATAAAATCTTGAAGCCTTGCACGTAATAAAGAGCTATTAACGGAACCCGAGCCACTACTATAGTAAACTAATATTGTTGACTTGATAAAATGTATGAAATTTATTGTTGTTCTATTTTATTTATTTATTTTTGGATAACCAGAAGACGATACACTACACTAATATAAAAACATACGCAAACAAACAAAAAATATAGTGTTCTCCCATAAACAGGCAACCACAACTTACAATGGGTAACTAGCGCCATAAGAGTAGCAGTTATTAAATAACTTTAAATTTAATTTTTGCTTTATACGTGTTTCTAGTTTATTCCAGTTTTAAATAAATTGAATATATACCAGAGTAGAGTAGGTGGGGTCATAATGCTCCAGCACTCCGAACAAGACCAAAATGATGAATTATTGGCCTGAAGTAGAAAGAAGTTTTTCACAGGTAAGGGAGAACTTCCATGGCCCAAATTGGGACATAACAAGTCTGTTAAAAGCTGGCCAAGTGAGATTCGGACTCGCACACCGAGGGTTCTGCGCGCTTTTTCTTGTCATGATAAAATATTTCATATTTTGCGAAAATTACTTCCATTACATTGCAATAGCACCGACTCAGAATTGTTAATATTTAAATAAATAAATAAATAAATAATGTATTTATTTCCAGAAAGCATTAAGTACAAACAATATTATAGATGTTATCCATAAACAACATAATTGTACACTAAGTGGTATAGCAGCGATCTTTGCACTAGGCTCAGTAGGCCAATTCTCGTAATTTTAAATGTTCTAAATATCATTCCGATCTAGTCTCAGCGTCAAAAAAGTTGCAAATGGCATTCTCTTAAACCAATAATCAACGTCAAATGTGAACATAGATCGCAATGAGATTGAATGTAGAATAAAAGTTGACTGAAGCCAAAACGGTATAATGCTACTGCTTATGCTAGGTGCATTTGACGTTGATTATTAGTTTAAGAGAATGCCATTTGCAACTTTCTTGACGCTGAGACTAGATCTGAATGATATTTTGAACATTTAAAATTACGAGAATTGGCCTACAGGGCCTGTATCGGGAAGATCTGTGAGTGGAGACTGACTGTTGTGTTCATCGACATTGTACATGTCTATTTTAATCTTATAAAGTCTACGATTGTTGAGACATAGCTACCCGCGTATACTTAATATTTAAATATAATTTAGAATTAAAAATAGTTGGTGTAATTTATTTTTAGCTTTTTATTTTTTTTGTGTCGGATTTATTTTATGTTAGTTATAATTAATACAACGCGAGGAACGGCTAGTCTCCAATAAAATCCTAAAGATTAACCTCTGTACACAAGAACACTTAGCAACTTGCAGTGTAATAGCAATATCTGCAGTAGCGCCCGAGCATTAAGACACACCGGAATCATTATTAATGTAACTGGCTTAAGGAAGCCTCGCACGGACGCACCACTTGACCTAACGGCTTAAGCTTCTTAGAGCTTAGAAAAGTACTAGGTGCATCTGTAGAAATTCTAGCTCAGTGCATTCAAGTAATAAAGGCTTAAGCGCTAAAATGGTATTGGTTCTTGGAAAATCGGGATTTCTGTGCAGGAGAATTGTGTTCCAGTGTCAGGCAGTTACTACGGTGCAATTTTAGCGACCTTCATGAGACGCAATTTAAAGTTTAATAATTTGCTTTTATAAGTGCCTGGGTGATCGTGCTTTGCTAAAACATCTTTAAAAATGGTCAAATGACGAAATTAAGAGTCAGAGTTCTTGGGCTGGTTTCGAACCTGCGATTTTCGTCTCTATAGTCTGTGCCTCTTACCGCTGAGCTATCGCTGTTGTTCGGCGTGGTTTTACAAACAAGCGCCTCTTCCTTTTTTCATCGGTTAAAAATATCTGGGATTATTGATGATGTCAATATATCTTTTTAAAAGGTCCGTCATTTAAACTATAGCCCGATAGTGTTAGGCCATTTGCCCTAAACGTTACGGCGGCATGTTATAAATTGCTTGGGTCGGCACACATTATGGAAGTTCCATAGTTATCAAAACGTTTGTTGTGATGACTACCGGATTGTAAGACTATTCCTATCATACATATATACATAGACTCACGCCTGTTTCCCATAGGGGTAGACAGAGACAACGGATTTCCACTTGCTACGATCCTTGCATACCTCTTTGACCTCATTCACCCACATTAAATATATATAAATATAAAATATATTCCTGTCTCCTGTCAAATAATGACTTTTTGTGTTGCGCAACATGTTGCTGAGCATGATCTTCAACTGACTTCGTCTGTATTATAATCTATCTTTAAACACATTAATATGTGAAGAGAAAGCTTTGTGCCTACCCCTTATTAAGAATATTACGCGCAAGTAGGAAGTTAACTGACAGGGAGCTGGAGAGGGTTTCTAGTTAAGAGTAAGCGAGATGGTAACCTTGAGTTACGGTCAATTGACCGTTAATTAGTGGCGCAATTTCTATGTAAAGCGCAGCTGGTCTAGTAATATTCATTGAAGTAGGGAGCAAGGCATTCACTATGCCTACCTCAGCACGGTCTCCACTCCATCAAATATCTGCTCCACCGACCATCTGTCCATCTTGACAGCCTCCGTGGCCGTAGCCGGCTGCGTAAGCGAGAGGCCGTGGGTTCGATTCCCACACCGAGACAAATGTTTGTCTAATCCACAAATATTTGTTTCTGGTCTGGGTGTTGTGGGACCGCAAGTCCCTCGTAGTTCCTGATACTCACAATACAGGTTAACCTAGTGTGGGGTCAGGACTATGTATGTGACTGTTGGGTGTATTTGGGTGTATTTTTATCTGCAGACTTGACCGGACCACTTAAAGAACTATTTGCGAGCAATCGGTGACTTTGGTTCTCTGGTGGATGACTTCTGTGGCGACTGACTGTGATGACTTCATCTCAAACTCTAACCACCATAGAAATTCCGAACATTGTTTGCTCCATAGCATGTTTTTTTTGTACTGCCTGGATAATTGAATTACAAGACGAGCAGGTCGCTCGCCTGATGGTAAGCGCCACGCCTGCTCATAAACAGAAGCAACGCCACACAGAACTTTGAATAACAAAGCACTGCAAGACACTGGAATGCGCTCGCCACCCCGAAACATAAGGTGTTGAGTCTCATAATGCCCAGTAATTTCACTGGCTTCAATGTCCTTCACCTGCGACTTTCGCCTCGATAGTCCATACCACTCCCCACTGAGCTTTCACTGCTATAAAAAATATATACATTACTAGCTGTTGCCCGCGACTCCGCCCGCGTGATTGCCTATTTCCAGGATTAAAGTAGCATAATGGGCGCATCAAGCGAGTCCCGGTGAGAAGCGCGCTTGACAAAAATACTAATGTCGCTATTAAAAAATAGGGGTTGATTGTAGAGGGTTGAAAATTTAGGGTTATATGTATTTTTTAATGCTGTATCATAAAAAAATTAAAAACAAAAAAAAATATCTAAAATTTAGGGGTGGACCACCCGTAACATTTAGTGGGATGAAAAATAGATGTTGGCCGATTACCGACCGACCCGATATGCACACAAAATTTCATACAAATCGGTCCAGCCGTTTCGGAGGAGTATGAGACACGAACATTGTGACACGAGAATTTTATATAAGATGTAAATGAAAACATACAATTTACATTATATCTATAACAATAAACAGTGTATGTGACAGTGCTATCGCATTACGTAGTTTAATCACATTAAAGCCCCTGTAATGCTGGTAAATGTATAAAACTGTCTGCAGTAATGTAAATACGTGAATCACGCTGTGTGAATCTGAATCTTTTTAACGGACTTCAAAAAGAGAGGAGGTTGTGACTGAGGCTGACGCTGAGGTCTCAGGTTCGATCCCCGAGTCGAGTCAAAGTGATATTGGGTTTTTATACTTCGAAATGCTCAGTATCAGCCCGGAGTCGGGAAATGGCGATAAACTCGCTTCCTAACACATCATGGGACGGAGACACGCTCGGCGAAATGTGGGTGTACTGGTTACACCTTTGCCTACCCCTTCGGGAATTACAGGCGTTAGTGCGTATGTATGTATATACAACGTGTTATAGAAAGGGGCGGGCAAATTTAAGCAATGTATAGTATAGCGTATAAGTATTTTATCTCCCATAGTACCAAATCCGATTGCATTGCTAGTACAGTAATTATAGAATTTTCTTTTTTATCGAATGAGTAACATGTCGATATCGACTTTTAACTTTGGACAACACTAAACGATAAACAATGATACTATAGACCTCCTTTCATTTAATTATTTTATAATTAAAAAAACAATAAAGAGTTGTCAAATGTCAATATTTATTTGACGCAGTCAGTTCGGTAATTTCTGATTTTATGAAGTATGTTTACGAGTTCAAAAAATATATGTTATATTTAACTAACTATTATGTATTGGTACTTTGTGTTGGTGTAACTGATAACAGATTTTAAAATCGTCGAATGTATTAAGCCAAATTCATAGATGGAAGACACGAGAATGAAGTCTTTAAAATGCTTCTAGAGGATGGTACCAATATCGTCTTCAGCACACAATCTCTTTCAGGTGTTATTTTGTGTTTAAATTACAAGTTACGTACGTATGTTCGTAGAATTACGTACAACTTATTCAAGTTTATTAAAAAGTGAGTGTCGTTCATAATAATTAATAGTGATGTCACCAATCTTATCGATCTTAATAAACGAGTGATCAAAATTAATGTGAAATTTTTGGATGTCTTGGTATTGAAAAGGTCCGGTACATAAGTACTAATTGTAAGGTGTATGTAATGACCCTAAAATATGACCACACCTTTCTGTAACACGTTGTATATAAAACATAAGCTAGTTCAGGCGAGCTGCGTTAAAAGGTCAGCTAGTGTGAGTGCAGTAACTTCAGGCTGACATAATTCTACCGACCATCGAGGGACGCCGTGTTTCTTTAGTTGATTTATTTATTTATTTTACACTCTTTATACTACAGTGTATAAAGGCGGACTTAATGCCAAAGGCATTCTCTACCAGTCAACCTTAGTGTGATGAAGAAATTAATGAAGTAGGTGCAAAATATGAAGGAGTATACATTATATGAATTAATTAATTCCTTATTTCTTCTAATTAAATAAACACGTGCAGAAGATGAAGGAGTAGGTATACACAATATGAATTAATTCATACCTTCTTTCTTCTAATTAAATAAACGCGTAACAATAAAAATTCAAATAATATTTTTACGTTAAACTCCGCCAAGGTTAACACTGCGGAACTTCTACCTTTTCCGACTTCCATAGAACCAACAACGCATAATAATAAGATCCGCGCATTAATTTTTACAACCACTAGAAAATGACCAAAAACTGTATTACTTTAATTACAACCACAATAGCATTTGCAGTATCAAGACCACAATAAGCCGGCATTTACTTTCCGCCACCTGGCAAGATGACAAAGGAATTTCAACCCAAAATTAAGTCAGTTAAGACATAAATACGTCTGAGGCTGAAAAATTCAACGAAATAGTAAAAACAGGGTAAATGAGATGTGAACCGCGCGATTTAAGTCTGGCAATTTCGCTAAATGGTCGTGGCGGCGTGTAAAGGGTTGACTACGTCGAGGTACAGTTTAAAAAAAAATCGGATATGACATAACCGTTGCTAATTATTATATCTCTTTTCAAAATAAAAGTAACCGGCGCCGCCGCCGCCGCTGCCAAAAGCTTGTCACGCTATCTCCTCCGAAACCGCTGGGGGTATGGGGTCGAGACCGATACCAATCGATGCAGAATAATGTGGGGAAGAAAGTAAGATATGTCTCATATTAGTCGAACTTTAAGTTTTTTTTTAATTTTATGTTTTTTGGAAAAACATGAGCAACGCCCCTAGTTCTGTATAATCTGTATAATATTATAGCACATTTTTATTTATTTTTTAATTATTTAGTATTACAGAATTTAAAATTACAGAATTTAATGTGTGCAACTGCACTAGATATCGCAGAGACAATGTACAAAGTTTCATTATGATCGGTTAAGTAGTTTTCGCGTGAAAGCGTAACAAACAAACTTACATTCACATTTATAATATTAGTATGATAGTTGGAAACTATATTGATGAAATTACTATTATGTATTAGAAAACTCATCATAGAATTTTTTGAAATGTTGTATATCTTCATGCCGACGCGACGGGCTAATAGCTGTTTTATTGTAATCTGTACTCCCCGAAGGGGTAGGCAGAGGTACACTTCTGCCTGGCTCTGCATATTGCTTACAACCAGTAGACTCACATTTCGCCGAGCGTATCTCCGTCCCATAATGTGATAGGTGCGAGCCTATCGCCATACTGGGCACAATTCCAGACTCCGAGCTGATACTGAGCAATTCGTAATAGAAACACCCAATGTCGGTGAGGCAGTTATTTTTAATGTTGGAAACTATTTATGTGAATTACTATCATATAATAATATGTATTACTTTCAGTTTATATTAAGTTTTTTTTGTAAGCAAAATAAATAAATAAAATAAAATTGTATGTAAATATGTAGCCGTGAGACATTCGGTCGTCGAGTAGCGTTTCAGTATTCTGAGATCGATAGTCCCAACTTGAACTTGAACACTCCAAAGTCAACATAATCAAGTCATCTTATTGAAATTTTTTGTGTTGCTATTTTATGTTATACGAAAATATATTTCTTCAAAGGATCGGTACTAATGAAATAAAGTATTTTCAAACTAAGATGATAGTACAATGTTTAAAATAAGCGTAGAAAGAAGAACTTTTTTGTTTTATATATAGGCCGGCAAACGAGCAAGTGGGTCACCTGATGGTATAAATCAATACCAAAAGAATCATGGGTGCGTTGCCGACCTTACATGCTGTAGACAAGTGTTTACAGCGTGGCTCTACCACTCAAAGATCTACTAAAATAGTAAATATTTTGAAATAGTTTACATCAATCTTGTTTCAATATCAATTTTATTATAACTTTGATGTTTAATTATGGACTAAAATACCGAATAAAATAAGTAGGTACGTCATTTAAAACGTTAGCAGAACAACGTTTTGGTTGCGGTCACCTAGAAGGTGATAGAAATCTATTTTCAATAAATAGTGTGAAGAAGCAACTAAGCAGGCCGGCATAATTCTGCCGATCTGCGATAGATTCAGTGTCTATCGTTGGTCGACAGTATTCATGGATTGCGCTATACTTACCATCAGGTGTAGCGTAGTCACTTTGCCGAGCCAGGATAAAAAAATTAAAAAAAAAATCATTTCAATATGAGTTCACGTTTGACATTGTTTTGATTGGTTTAAAAAGATTTAAACTTTAAATAATAGCATTTGTAAATCTTATATATAAAATTCTCGTATAACAATGTTAGTTACCATACTCCTCGGCCAACATCCTATCATACCCCTAAATGATAAGGGTGACCCACCACTTTTTTTTTTTTTTTTAATGTTGCATTAAAAAATACATACAACCTTAAATTTTCACCCTTCTACCATCAACCCCTATTTTTTAATGGCGATATTAGTATTTTTGTCAAGCGCGTTTCTCACACCGATCGCGATGTCGGGACTCACGCGGGCGGCGCCACGGGCAACAGCTAGTATTTTATGAAATTCTTGACACTGAGATTAGAATGAAACGACATTTAGGTAGATTTTTTTAATTACGAGTATTGACCATTTAGTACTATCGCAAGTTGTAGGTACTCACGAAGCCGAGTCGAAGTTCGTCTAAAACTGAACTTATTCACGTCACGATAAAAATACTAACCCTAAACTACCGCTTTCACCCAATATAGCAAAGAGGGTCCAAACGACCGAAATAAAACCCACCTGCGCCAACAGATGTTCGCATATAATTCCTTAATCAACACACCTTTGTTTGCGCTAATTGTGTCATTGTACATTCCATTTGAACAAGTGGAATTTACTCAGATCTCTGTAACGACTCGCGTGTTTGGATTATTTAAAACGGCAGTTATAGTATTTTACTGTCAATCTTTATATATATATATAATTCTACTGTACGTGTGTATGTCACTGAACTCCTCCTTAACAGCTGGACCGATTTGAATGTTTTTTTTGTATGCGTTTGGGTGGTGCCATGGATGGTTTAGAATCAGAAATCAGCCCGGCAGATGGCGCTGCAATTGTATGCTGCAGGTGAAACCGCGCGGGACAGCTACTAAATTATAAATTATTATAAATTGCTATCTTTTGCGCCCGCTTGAATGCCTTTATCCAGGATAAAAGAAGCCTATGTGGAATATTCTTTTAAAGAAAAAGTAGGTGACGTGTGTTCATACAAAAATTATAAAACCGAGATTAAAAAATGGGAGGTTGGGGATAGGAGGCTGACATTTTAGGGTTATAGGTATTTATTGATGACAGATCAAAAATTTGCAAACAAAACTGGAAATAAACTTTACGACCTATTCTCATACCTACCAATAACCCATAAAAAATAAAAAAAAATTGTTAACCCTACTAATAATTCGAAGAAAGAATATATTTCATTAATGTTAACCCTTGAGTTATGAATTGTTCACCTAACTAATTCGACGAAAGAATATTTTTTATTACTGTTAATTAACCCTTTGTTACAGGCACGGCGCACTACGGCGAGGATAGCGTCGGTTCGTTCCCATACTTCGAGTACAATGTACCTCGGAACGTGACCACCGTGGTCGGGCAGACCGCGTTCCTGCACTGCAGAGTTGAACAGCTCGGCGATAAAGCGGTAAGTGGATTACATTTTAGGGTTGATGCTGAAAGTTATGTAGTTTTTAACCGATTTAAAACAAGCCAAAGATTTTATTTAATAAATAATTTAAACCCGATTATCTAAAAACAGATCACACAAACAAAAATTCTAAGATCCGCCTTCTGGTATCATAAATTTGACGGTGGATTTGGTATTATATGAGACGACACGATGTTTAACCCCCACAACTCGCAAAGGGAATCAATTTTTTTTTTTTTTATTAGCTTTAGATACCAAGATGATCAGGTCGCTCGCCTGATGGTAAGCGTCACGACTGCCCATAAACAGAAGCGACACTAATTACAACTTCAAATTATGAAGTACTGTATGGTACTGAACTGAGCTTGTCACCCTGAAACATTAAGTGTTAAGTCTCATAAAGCCCAGTAATTTCACTTTTTTTTTTATTAGCTTCTATGACGAGACGAGCAGGTCGCTCGCCTGATGGTAAGCGCCACGCCTGCTCAAAAAACAGAAGCAACGCCACACAGAACTTTTAAATAACAAAGCACTGCATGGCACTGGACTTCGCTCGTCACCCCGAGACATAAGGTGTTAAGTCTCATAATGCCCAGTAATTTCACTGGCTTCAATGTCCTTCGTACCGGAACACAACAGTGCTTACACTGTTGCTTGGCGGCAGAAATAGACAAAGCGGTGTTACATACCCAGGCGGCCTCGCATACGACCACCACCATCTAGTAAGTAGTAGTTTTCTCCCTTGCCTCGTCTTGGCTAGCTTTGGGCCTAACTTGTTGGTGCCCCGTACTACTGACAGTAACCTTCTAATTAAAACAACAATATTAAATAATACTAGCTTATGCTCGTGGCTCCGCCCGCGTGATTGTCTTTTTCCGGGACGGAAGTACCCTATGTCCTTCCCCAGGATATAACCTATCTCCTTACCAAATTTCATTAAAATCCGTACTGCCATTTAGCCGTGAAAACGTAACAGACAGATAGAGTTAGTTTCGCCTCTATAACATATTACACCTTAGGTTGGTTTTAGTAGGGATTTCTAAGGATTTCTTATATACGCATTCATATACGCACTCACGCCTGTAATCCCCGAAGGGGTAGGCAGAGGTGTAACTAGTACACCCACATTTCGCCGAGCGTATCTCCGTCCCACGATGTGATAGGGGGCGAGCCTATCGCCATACCGGGCACAAATTCCAGACTCCGGGCTGATACTGAGAATTTCGAAATAGAAAAACCCAATACCACTTTACCCGACCTGGGGATCGAACCCGAGACCTCAGAGTTGGCCTCAATTGTAACGCGTACGCATTACAATTGCGCCACCGAGGCAGTCTTTCTTATGTTTTCGAGGATTTCTTATGTTTTCTAGTAATAAATATCTTATGTTACAGTGATAATATAGCTTTCTAACGGCACAAGAATTTTTGAAATCAGTTCAGTAGTTTTTAAGTTTATTCGTTACAAACAAAAATCTTTATAATATTAGTTAAACATGTTTAAACCTATTTTGATTAAATTACTATCTTAAATGTATTACTTTTAGTATATAATAATGATGTTTGTATCCTGTAAGTAAAATAAAAAAAAATATTATTCAGAACTTTTTTTTTTTTTTACTGCCTGGATAGGCAGACGAGCAAACGGGCCACCTGATGGTAAGTAGTCACCGCCGCCCATAGACTTCTGCAATGCCAGGGCACAGCAAAGCCGCTGCCTAAAAATAGGCTGGCAAACGAGCAAGTGGGTCACCTGATGGTAAGCGATCTCCACCGCCCATGTACGCCCACAATACAAAAGAATTATGGGCGCGTTGCCGACCTTAAAGAAAAGGGATAATAAGGGATTGGGAAGGGGAGGGGGATTTGGGCCTCCGGATATCTCACTCACCCTACGAAACGCAGCAGCAAGCTGCTACTTTACGCCAGTTTTCTGTGAGATAGTGGTAACGACCCGGACGAGCCGGCCCATTCATGCTGTAGACAAAATTGTCTACAGCGTGGCTCTACCATTCGTTAATAACTCGCAATAAATGCTAACCCCTCTCATTCAGTAGAGGAGGCCCGTGCCCAGCAGTGGGACATGTATAATACAGGGCTAGTATTATATATTACTATTTATGCAGAATATAAATCAACAGACTGCCTCGGTGGCGCAGTTGTAATGCGTACGCGTTACGATTGCGGTCAACGCTGAGGTCTCGGGTTCGATCCCCGGGTCGGGTAAAGTGGTATTGGATGCATATATTATTTATTTATTTATTTATTGTATGGCGATAGGCTCGCCCCCTATCACATAAGGGACGGAAATACGCTCGGCGAAATGTGGGTGTACTGGTTACACCTCTGCCTACCCCTTCAGGGATTACAGGCGTGAGTGCGTATGTATGAGTGCGTATAAATCAACACTGGCTCGAAGTACCCCTTAGCGTCGTAGTGTTAGGTCGTTAGGAGATTCTCTAGAGCCTATTATCGAGTGAAGGTTGTCTGAAACCTAGATTTGCGTATGTCCGTCCTAATCGATATTAGCGTAGCATTACTACGGTATTTTGTATCTAGGGATTACAAGCGACGGGTTGATATTTATTTTATTAATGAAGAACTAGTATTAGATTACTAGTAGATTGGCCGATGGGATATATCATCGAGAAAATCCTATAAAATTATCCGGTACCCACTTTCGGAATTCAGAAGCCTAAATAGCAATTTTCTCGTTTTTTACTTCATAAAATGACTTTTTAACAAAAATAAAACCAAGAAAATTAATTAAACCTGATTCTAAGAAATTGTTTATTGATCGCAGTTGTAATGCGTACGCGTTACGACTGAGGCCAGCGCTGATGTCTCGGGTTCGATCCCCGGGTCGGGTGAACGTGTTATTGGGTTTTTCTATTACCAAAAGGCTCAGTATTAGCCCGGAGTCTGGAATTGTGCCCGGTGTGGCGATATATTACATGATTGGACGGAGATACGCTCGGCGAAATATGGGTGGTTACAGCTCTGCCTACCCCTTCGGGGATTACAGGCGTGAGTGCGTATTTACTATGTATGTATGGTTATTGAAAATTATAAGTTAAGTAGGTGACACGTGCCAATACTGCAAACATTTTTTTTTTTATAGTATAGGCTGGTAAACGCGCATGTGGGTCACCTGATGGTAAGCGATCTCCACCGCCCATGTACGCCCACAATACAAAAGAATTATGGGCGTGTTGCCGACCTTAAAGGAAAGGGATAATAAGGGATTGGGAAGGGGAGGGGGATTTGGGCCTCCGGATATCTCACTCACCGTACGAAACGCAGCAGCAAGCTGCTACTTTACCCCAGTTTTCTGTGAGACAGTGGTAACGACCCGGACGAGCCGACCCATTCATGCTGTAGACAAAATTGTCTACAGCGTGGCTCTACCACTCGTAAAACATAGTGATCAGCTTAGAATAATAAGGCATGTGTTATTACTCTATGGTGATCAGTTACGTAATATAATAAAGTAGAAATAAGCTTGTCTATTTTCGTCAATAGCGGCAAACGTAGGCTTTAAAATGGTGTATGAATTGTTAATTTTGATAAAGAATTACAGAAGTTATGGCGTTCCGACAAAGACTCATTTGAAAAATAATATATCGAGATTGCCGTCTGTGAGTGCGAAAGTTACACAAAAGCCTCAAATCCATGAAAAATACGTGATCATACAATGAAATAAAAATATTCAAGAATTTAAAACCTACTTTTTAAAATCGCTTAAAATTATAATATACCGAGATTGCCGTCTGTGAGTGCGAAAGTTACACAAAAGCCTCAAGATCCATGAAAAATACGCGATCATACAATGAAAAAAATATATTTCATGAATTTATAACCTACTTTTTAAAATCGGTTAAAATTGCTTTAACATCCCACGGCTACATTTCTGTATAGTTCCCTCGACACCTCAATTTCCCGTGTTTGGTTACCTCAAGAGTGTCGACCCGCGTCCTAGTTGCCTGACCAACTTTCCACTATTGATCATTAGCTATTTTCACAATCGGAAATGGCTCGGTTATTTCTAGGTTGTGATTTGAATATCCCAGATCTTTATCCGGGTCAACGCTACATGCGGATTTTCTTTAGGGAACTGTTCGTTATGATCGAACATTATGGATTCTGTGAAATTTAGCAAATGAAAAATTATGTGACAAATTATTTCAGTGCTTTGTTATGCTTATTTATGCTACTTATACCTGCACGTAGAAAGTTATCAAGCTGAGTTTAAGTATTAGGTCTTGTTGTCGGCTCTTCTTATTTATTTAGTTTTAGGAAAGCTTACAGACTAATTACAATAATTTATATGTTGAATTTAAGATATCGTATTGCTGACAACAAGCTCCCACATATATGTAGCTAAATAAGCATATACGTTACAAATTGAAATAAGCCATTAAAATGACATAATAATTACCGAGAGAATGAAATACACTTTTGAAACATCTGAAATTACGTAAATAAAGAATTAGGTTACAGGTACAAAAGAAAATAATTCCCAGATTGTAGGTAATAAAAGGTAAGATAAGGTAGGTAAAGGTTCTTCCACCTACTCTTATCCCGCTTGCAGTAGGGTCAGCGCAATATGCTTTTTAACACATTTTACAGAAAGATTTGGCTTGTAGTTCTTACAACCGGCCGCCTGCCGACGTTAACCCCTCTGAGGAGAAAACACTCAGACCTGAAACATATATTTATGGATTACACAAACATTTTTGGCTCGGTGGGGTTAAATATATCAAAAAAGAATTCCTTTTTTTAGAATTAAAAGTATGGTTTTAGATTACATACATATGCACTCACGCCTGTAATCCCCGAAGGGGTAGGCAGAGGTGCAATCAGTACATCCACATTTCGCACAGCTTATCTCCGTCCCACAATGTGATAGGGGACGAGCCTATCGCCATACCGGGCACAATTTCCAGACTCCAGGCTGATACTGAACATTTCGTAATAGAAAAACCCAATACCACTTTACCCGACCCGGAGATTGAACCCGAGACCTCAGCGTTGGCCTCAATCGTAACGCGTACGCATTACAACTGCGCCACCGAGGCAATCTAGTTGTAGATTACATTTTTTTTATGTCTACCATGTATTTTTTTCTGTGGTAATAATTTGAAAATTGTTTGTTTATCGGGTTTAAATTATGAACATTTTCAATGTATAATTTTCTTTGTGGTTTACCTTAACAAAGTAAGTTACCAAAACTTAAATTGGCAGCATGCTTAGACTGAGAAATCGATGAGGTCCTAGATTCAAATCAGAGGTCAGCCAATCACAATTTTAAACACAAGTTTCATCAATATCGATCGAGCAGTTGTTGCGTAATAAAATAACAGACAGTTTGATAATAGGATAAATGTATATAAATATGAAAATCTGACTTATACAATTCTCCTTACTACTCACTTTCCACTCCACTCGCTATCCGCGTGCTTCGGAATTCCAAATAAGTAACTTAAAGTTCTTGATTAAGTTTGATTAATTCTTAAGTTACGATTAAAATTACTTGTTTCTAAGAAAATACCGCTTATGGAATATAAATTTCTTCATATTAATATTCTATGGCCTCCGTTTTGTCTCTGCTTTTGACGTTTAGGCGATAATAAAATTACGAGACTGAAAAACGAGTACACAAATTATATGTAGAAATGAAAGTTATCAGGCTGGATTTTATCTCTCTCTTGCCTATTCACTATTGAATTTTGACTGTCAACTCCGCTTATTCCTTTCTATTTCTTGCCAGGTTAAATAGCTCTTCTACCCTGGTGATTCCTATTGGTGGATTTTATACGGTTTTATATTAATTCTCCTGTTCCACCTGCCCTTATCCCACTCGCAGTGGGGTCGGTGCAACATGCTTTGTTACACATGTTACAGAAATATTTGGCATGTTGTTTTTATGACCGGCTACCTGCCTGACATCTACCCCTCTGGGGAGAAAAAACCCAGACCCTTTAAATTTCTAACATTTGCTCAGGCCCAACGCACGTGTACGTATCACTTGACTGACGCAAACACCATACGCTCCATCCTACTAACCGCTTCATTAGAGCGGGCACTGAGACCTTATATAATAGGTCTTTATCTATGAAATTGCTGTTCTGTACGAAAAAAGTTAAAATACTTTTTTCCATGTTTTTTTTTAAATTAATCAAAATAACCACCCATGCTATCAATTTATCTAGAGCAGTGGCAATTTATCGACTTCTTGAAGAAAAGGGCTGGACGGGAGGCAACAAACTTTTCAAAGGCATTTTTTTTTTAACACCCAACAGTCACACACATAGTCCCGACCCCACACTAGGTTAACCAGTATCGTGGGTATCAAGGACTACCAGGGGCCTGCGGTCCCACAACACCCAGACCCGAAACAAATATTTGTGGATTAGACAAACATTTGTCTCGGTGTGGGAATCGAACCCACGGCCTCACGCTTCGCAGCCGGCTACTCGCCCACTGCGCCACGGAGGCTGTCATTTTGTACTGCATTTTGGGTATTGATATTTTTCCACAAAAAAGTTGTACTACTTTAACGAGTGGTAGTGCCACGCTGTAGACAATTTTGTCAACAGCATGAATGGGCCGGCTCGTCCGGGTCGTTACCACTGTCTCACAGAACACCGACGTAAAGTAGCAGCTTGCTGCTGCGTTTCGTACGGTGAGTGAGATATCCGGAGGCCCAAATCCCCTCCCCTTCCCAATCCCTTAATTATCCCCTTCTCAAGGTCGGCAACACGCCCATGACTCTTTTGGTATTGTGGGAGTACATGGGCGGTGGTGATGACTTACCATCAGGTGACCCACGTGCTCGTTTGTCGCCTATGCAATAAAAAAAACATTTTTTGGTACAGAACGGCAATTTCATAGATACCTATTAAAATAGTAATATATGTGAAGCAATTGGGATCTCATCCGATTCCGTACTAATGTATTTTGAACGCATTAGAGGCAATCAATCATAACCGATGGCCAGTCTGGGGTCATTTGATTTCTGACACAGCCATACAAAGTTTTTTTTTTTTTGTTATATTAGATTGAATGACGAGACGAGCAGGTCGCTCGCCTGATGGTAAGCGCCACGCCTGCTCATAAACAGAAGCAACGCCACACAGAACTTTAAATAAAGCACTGCATGACACTGGACTGCGCTCGTCACCCCGAGACATAAGGTGTTAAGTCTCATAATGCCCAGTTTGTCTATTTCTGCCGCTTATTTTCTTTAAATTTTGTTAGAATTTAGTTTTAATCTACCCACACACAACATAATGCCAAACTACACAATCACAACAAATCTTAAGCCAAATTTACTTTTGTGTTTGTATTATTGGTAATTAAGAGTTTAATTGAGTAACACTAATCATGTAATTGAATAAATATAAATAAAAAAAAAAAAAAAAAACATCCCGTCGCATGTTCACTCGAATGTAAGCATTACTGTATTTATTCTTGTATTTCTCATGCAAATGAATTGTAATGTAATTCTTTTTGAGGAATAAATGTCTTAAACCATAAACCATAACCGAGCGCAGTCCAATAGTTTGTAATTAAAGGTTCTGTGAGGTGTTGTTTCTGTTTATGGACAGGAGTGGCGCTTACCAGGCGACTGACCTGCTTTTATCGTTATTCAAACTAATAAATATATGACAACCCTCAGAGAGTGTATTTATCAAAACAGCTGAGGGTGCGTACCTAAAACTTTGTCTATTACAGTATGTAACTAAGTAAAAAAAATAAGTGATTTTATTCAAAAAGTGGAGGCTGCTAACGATCTTATTGCTCTACTAGCATATACTTTACTATGTTACTTCTTATACCTCCAAGAATATGTGTACAAAGTTTCATGATGATCGGTTAAGTAGTTTTCGCGTGAAAACGTAACAAACAAACTTACATTCACATTTATAATATTAGTATGATAAATAAAAATTTACGCTAATCTCGGTCACGGTCTATCTGTGTGCCAAAGTTTATTCAAAACCATCAGCCGTTACGGCATGATTTATTTGTTTTTGAGAGGAACATACAGTGAAACAGAAAACAAATCTGAACAAAAACAACTAAACACTAATTACATATTTCCACAGATATGTAAAAAGAGAAATAAATAGGGCGGCTTAACGTTAAGGCGTATATATTTATACATATGTGTGCGCCTTCACACACATACATACTTATTCACATTCACACATACTCATATAAACACATATACAATATGATGGACCAACAAACATCTAAATTCACAACAATTGCTCTGGGTTCCAGAATCATGTACAGTACTCCTGAAACTCTCCTCCTTAAACTGAACTATATTTGCTAAGAAAACAACTTGTGTATTTGTGTAGACCACGCACACACAATAGATTCCGATCTATCGTTGTTGATTTTGTTACAGGTGTCGTGGATAAGGAAGCGGGATCTGCACATACTGACTGCCGGTATTCTAACGTATACATCGGACCAGAGGTTTCAGGTGGGTAAATCAACTTATAGACCAATAAATTTAACAAAAAGCGTTGTTTACTTCCGAAAAAGTGGAGTGTTAAGATTTGCTATGACTGTCTGTCAGTCTGCCTGTCTGTATGTCTATGTGGATTTGAATGTGATATTAATTAATAAATAAATACACCCAACAGTCAGACACCCTGACGCCACTTGCGGTCCCACAACACCCAGACCCGAAACAAATATTTGTGGATTAGACAAACATTTGTCTCGGTGCGGGAATCGAACCCAGTATATACACAGTATACATATAGCTCATGGGAAGCGTGTAATGACGATGACGCGAGTTTCACGCTTCAAAAACTTATGTACTCTTCACCCTCAGGTCATCAGGCCAGAGAAGTCTGAAAACTGGACGCTACAAATAAAATTCCCCCAGGAACGGGATGCGGGGATCTACGAGTGTCAAGTGAACACGGAGCCAAAGATGTCGTTAGCCTTTCATCTCAACGTAGTTGGTGAGTTTCTTTCTTTTTTTGGCATTATGTTTTTCCACAAAACATAAAATAAAAAAAAAAACTTAAAGTCCGACGTATATGAGACATATCTTACTTTCTTCCCCACATTATTCTGCATCGATTGGTATCGGTCTCGACCCCATACCCCCAGCGGTTTCGGAGGAGATAGCGTGACACGCTTTTGGCAGCGGCGGCGGCGCCTGTTACTTTTTTTAGAATAGAGAGATATTATACAAATTACAGGCGTAATTCCTTTCTTCTGCGTAGCGCATTTAATTTCAATGAGATATCGTCTGACACTAACATTAGCCTGTTTTGTACCGAAGCAAGCACAGCAAGACAGCTTTTAGCCAAACAGTTCTTCGATAATGATTCTGGTTAGGGGCACTCAAAACTGTAGTAGTTTACTATTGCAAATAGTACTAGTGTAATACTTTTCTTTTTGTTCTATATGGGTATCGATGATAGTTAAATAATTAAATGTGAAGGCTTGTTATTAGCAACCTGATTATGCACCTATGTAACCAAATTTAATGTAATTAGTCTGTAAGCTTTCTAAAAATCTAATATAAGAAATTCTCGTGTCACAATGTTCGTTCCCATACACCTCCGAAACGGCTGGACCGATTTGTATGAATTTTTGTGTAATTTTTGTATATCGGGTAGGTCTGAGAATCGGCCAACATCTATTTTTCGTCCCCCTAAATGTTAAGGGTGGTGCACCCCAAAATTATATTTTTTATTTTTTAGACAACAATTTTTGTTTTAGTTTTTTTATGATACAGCATTAATAAATACATACAACCCTAAATTTTCAACTCTCTACGATTAACCCTTATTTTTTAAAAGCGACATTAGTATTTTTGTCAAGCGCGTTTCTCACTGGCGCGGGGGCGCCCACTAGGCTACTTTAATCCTGGAAATAGGCATTCACGCGGGCGGAGCCGCGGGCAACAGCTAGTAAATAAAAAAAATTATCTCGATTTGGTGCCAGGATCGGCTTTTAGCAAGACGCCTCCACTTTGCTCGATCTTGTGTATCATTTGTAGTGAGCCCTTTGGCTCTCATATCTCCCTCTAATACGTCAAGCCAGCGCTTTTCATTCGGATCCTTTTGCCACTATAGTGGGTACCCACCTACTATTTAAATTCACCTTTTGTATATGTACCACCTAATGCCTACCATAAATGCTTTCTTTCTTTCTATCTTCTTGAGCCGTCCGCAGGATCGTTCCCCAGATACGATCTAACATAGTGGTTTCTCAAAACGAGACCAAACCACCTTAAGCACAAGGTGGTAGGCCCTTCGTATGCGAGAGGCCATCTAGGTTGTTACCACCGCTTTGTCTATTTCTGCCGCCTTAATGGGACTACCATCGCAGTAGACCCTACCGAAGACAAAAAGAATCATCCAAATCAGATCCCATTTGGTGGAGTTATGCGTGAACATACAAAAAGATATATAAATACAGAGGACAATGATCACCTTTGCTTTTTGGAGGCGGTTAAAAACCGCATTAAAATCGGTCTATTCGTTTAAGCACTACGATGCTAACACACACTCACACGCACAAATAAACTCATACAACACAAGGACAAGGTGGTAGGTCCCTCGTATGCGAGAGGATGTCTGCGTTGTTACCAGCGCTTCGTCTATTTCTGCCGCCAAGCAACAGTGTGTAAGCACTGTTGTGTTCCGGTTTGAAGGACATTGAAGCCAGTAAATTACTGGGCATTATGAGACTTAACATCTTATGTCTCGGGGTGACGAGCACAGCCCAATGTCATGCAGTGCATTTAATTCAAAGTTCTGTGTGGCGTTGCTTTTCTTATGGGCCGGCGTGACGCCTTACCAATAGCCTAGCGACCTGCTCGTTTCGACTCTAGCTAATAAAAAAAAACAAACACCTACAGACAGACAAAGGAGTCAAACTTATAACATCCCTCTTTTAACGAGGGTTAAAATAGGTGTTGGCTCATCATTTTCATCAGCGCTGATCAGCGAGATGTCCTTCCTTCAAATAACCTGTCGTATAAATTGTGACAACTTACGTCCTTGCGGCGCATAATACCGGCTCTTTATAACGTTCCCGTGCCTACAAAAATAAGGAAAAATGTGTTAGCGTACTATGTGGTTATTTGCTTATTAACCGATTTAAAAAAGGAGGAAGTTCTCAATTCAGTGCTTTTTTTTTACGGAGTAAAAAATGAAACTCCTCAACGGACAACAGTACACTCATCACGGTTGTGTTATTGTTTTGCAATTTACATTCTATTGCTGTAACTACCACTAACAATTGGAAAATAAAATAACGTTAAACAAAACTTAGAAACCGACTTCAAAATAAAAACACTGAAAGTCGAAAATAACAATTTCTTTATGTCTTTTTGGAGTCGGTGCATTTTTATTTTACCGGCAGAGACACAGACACCGACCCCAAAGAGACCTATAGAAATTGTTGTTTTTGAGTTTTCAGAGTTTTATACGCACTCACGTCTGTAATACCCGAAGGGTTAGGCAGAGGTGTAATCAGTACACCCACATTTCGCCGAGCGTATCTCAGTCCCATGATGTGATAGGGGGCGAGCCTATCGCCATATAGGGTAAAAATTCCAAAACCCGAGCACTCATGTGGATATTAACCGACTTCATAAAAGAAGGAGGTTCTCAATTCTGTGCGATTTTTTTATCGAAAATTCAAACACAAATTTTATTGTGATTGCCCTGGGATTTGGAACCAGAACCTTATCGGCGTTTCAGCCTAAATACGCTGGTAGTACAATAATGAGACTGTTAATGAACACCCACTCATTGTACTGGGTGAATTGTTGCTGCGTTATCTTTGAGGGCAATTTTAGCAACTGTACATACGTCTATAAGATAAATAAAAAGCTTAAAATGAAACTAAACAATTTTGAGTCGATGGTCCTGTAGGTTATAATAGTCAATTTTATTTTATACCATAGGCCGGCAAATGAGCTAATGGGTCACCTAATGGTATGCTATCACCACCGCCCATGGACGCCCACAATATCAAAAGAATCATGAGTGCGATGCCAAACTTAAAAGAAAGGGGAGGGGGGTTTGGAAATCTAAAATAAAAGTGTTTTAGTCTTTCACCCCCTTAAGGATGGAATTGTTACTTTAAATTTAAATGGCACCACCACCGCAGTAAACTCTATCTAATAAAAAAAAGAAATATACGTGTGCATATATAATAATAATAATACTAGCCCTGTATTATATACGTCCCACTGCTGGGCACGGGCCTCCTCTACTGAATGAGAGGGGTTAGGCCTTAGACCACCACGCTGGCCTAATGCGGGTTGGCAGACTTCACATACCTTCAAATTCTTATAAAGAACTTCTCAGGTATGCAGGTTTCCTCACGATGTTTCCTTCACCGTTAAAGCAAGTGATAATTAACAATTAATACACACATAACTTAGAAAAGTCAGATGTGTATGCTCTCGGGGCTGGTTTCAAACCTGCTACTTTTATCTCGACAGTCCATACTACTCCTCACTGAGCATACGGTGAACATACTATATACTTACAAAATATATACAGACAAAATATATAAAAGCAAAAATCTCACCGTATTAAGAAGCCCATCCTTTTATAAGTCTGTTTAAAATTATCTTACATAACCTTGCTGTCAAAACCAAATAGCCTCAGACAAGGGTCACGTACCGAGTTCAATAAAGCTTAGTCAAATCTTACAGTTGCTCATTAAGGCAGATTTAGTTTCCAAAGTTAGTTTGGGACTATCGCGTATACATGAGTAAACTTCGACGTGGTCGCTTTGCTCAGAAGTTTCCTAATTTTTGCATGGTATTAGCTAAAGAGCGGTAACGGCTTAGCGAGGAGTAGAATAGTCTACCAAGATAAATGTCACGAGTTCGAATCCAGCCCCCAAGGTACTACCCTGACTTTTTTTTTTTTTTTTTTTTTATTAGATTGAATGGCGAGACGAGCAGGTCGCTCGCCTGATGGTAAGCGCCACGCCTGCTCATAAACAGAAGCAACGCCACACAGAACTTTAAATAAAGCACTGCATGACACTGGACTGCGCTCGTCACCCCGAGACATAAGGTGTTAAGTCTCATAATGCCCAGTAATTACACTGGCTTCAATGTCCTTCACACCGGAACACAACAGTGCTTACACACTGTTGCTTGGCGGCAGAAATAGACAAAGCGGTGGTACCAACCCAGCCGGTCTCTCGCAAACGAGGGACCTACCACCTTGTAAACCTACTTTTAGAAGATATGTGTGTATTTGTTGTAAGTACAGCTCGCTTTAACGATGAAGGAAAATAGGTACCGTCAGAATAATTGCATTGAAGCACTTTTATACCCCAGAGATTTGCTAGGCCGTCTGGGTTAGTATAACCACTTTGGCTATTTCTACCGCCAAGCAAAGTGTGTAAGCACTTGTATTTAGGTTTAAAGGATATTGAAGCCAATGAAATTACTGGGCATTATGCGACTAAGCATCTTATGGCTTGGGGTGACGAGCGCAGTCCACGTCCATATATTTATTTGTTATTCAAAGATTTGTCTTGGCCTCTGTTCATGGGCAGACGCTTCTATCCCCGAAGGGCAGGCAAAGGTACAACTAGTGCAGCATCTACGTTACGCTGAGCTTATTTCCGTCCTATGATGTGATAGGGGCGATTCTATCGCCATACGGGTATCAAATCCCGGTCAGTTTCACTTAATGAAATAATGTGAGTTTTCAAATCTAAAACTCAAACTAAAATTGTGATTGGTCACCCTAGGAATTGATCACTATTATCAGCCTTAGTACGCTGCCACAAGACCACTGAAACAATTTTATACAGGGCAAATATTTATTTGGGCATGAATATTACATTATAGACAATGTTTATTTTAAAAATATAAACGCTTTTACAAACATTGAAGAATTCCCATTTCACATTTTAAGTCTCGCAAAAACGTTATTTTTGTTCCAAAAGAATCTTTTAAGGTTTCGTAGATTACAAGAACAAGCTCTGGATGATTGGCGTCTATTTTTTATTTATAAACTAATTTGGCAAAATTTTTCAATTTGCCTAAAGGCACGTTTTGAGGTATACGACTGAGATAGGCGACTACGACGTGTGAGTTAGGCCATAGTAATTCATCCGCTTGGTATGAAAACGATCTGTAACCATAAAACGTACCTATTCCTTATTCCTTCCTCACCTTTCCTTAACAGATCCACGCGTGCTTGCGAATCCATAGCTTCGTGGTCTCTTCCATCTCGGCTCGGACCAAGAGGTTTGTAAAATCATACTTCTGTCGGACCATAAAGCTGTGGAATAGTTTACCGGCGCACGTGTTTCCTCCTTCCCATAAAATGGGATCCTTTAAACAGAGTGTGAAGAAGCAATTGCAGGCCGGCATAATTGTGATACAGTGTTTATCGTTGGTCGACACTATTCTTGGATTGCGCTACACTTACCATCAGGTGTAGCGTAGTCACTTTGCCGAGCCAGGATAAAAAATTACAATATTGGGTTGATGCATGAACTTGAATTAGAACACAAAAGAAAATAATACAAAAAATAAACCCTATTACGAAAACAAAATCAAAATTGGTTGATTAATTAAAACCACAATTTAATATTTAAAATATTCATTACGCGTGTGAAATAAAATGAAGGAGTAGTGGGACTATCTCGCTATCTCCCTCGCACGCGTGCGCCGTGTTATGACCGTCATATAGGTTGACGACATCGTATATTGCGTGCATCTTTTTATGCAGATAGTTTTGTCTACAGCGTTAATGGGCCAGATCGACTGGGTCGTTATCACTGTCTTACAGAAATCCGACGCAAAATAGCGGCTTGCACAACGTTTCGTACAGTGACTGAGATATCCCAAGGCCTAAATCCCCCTCCCCTTCTCAATCCCTTAATTATCAGTTTCCTTCAAGGTCATCAACGCGCCCATGATTCTTCTGGTATTGTGTGATGAATCACTTACCATCACACGACACACTTGCTCGTTTGCCGGCCCATGCTATAAAACAAACTTTGGCGTATGGTCTTCGCTGGGGAGTGTAATTTATATAGTGACGCTCTAACACTATCACATCATGCTCGGAAACCTAAGCGAACTGTATGTATACTATTTTCACCTCTGCCTACCGCTTTGTGTATATTGGCGAAGCTATATGTTTAGAGAACCCCAAACAAGGTTTTACAAGGTGGTAGGTCCCTCGTATGCGAGAGGTCGTCTGGCTTGGTACCAACGCTTTGTCAAAACGATTGCTACCAAACAATGTGTAAGCATTGTTGTGTCCCATTTTGAAGGACTTTGAAGCCAGTGAAATTACTGGGCATTATGAGACTTAACATCTTATGTCTCGGTGTGACGAGCGCAGTCAGTCTATGGGCAGGTTACCATCGGACGAGCGACCAGCTCGTTTTGTCATTCAAACACACGTACACACACACACGTACACGCACATGTACACACACACGTACACACGCACACACACACGCACGCGCACACACACACGCACGCGCACACACACACGCACGCGCACACACACACGCACGCGCACACACACACGCACGCGCACACACATACACACGCACGCGCACACACACACACACGCACGCGCACACACACACACACACGCACATGCGTTAAATGAATGTCGGGTACAAATTGTATATTTTTTCTTTTCGTAGTATGTGGAAAGCAGTGTTTGGCCTTCCATAGTGTTAAATACTTATTATAGAACTTTATTGTTGAAGGCTGTTGCTATCCCTAATAAATAAAAAATAAAATAAAATAAAGTAATAAAAAATATACTATGGAATCTACTCTTATATTAAGTTCAACGTATACAGGCTATATCGTTTCGCAAACTGTTGTTTCTTACATGAAATAGGATTTTAAAAATACATTGCCCAGATAAATTCCTTCGTATAATGAAATTGGGGCTAAAATGAAACTTTTAGATTTAATCTTGATCAATGTCGTCGATTGTTTCGAGAATGTAAAGATTTTTTGAGACGAAATTCTTTCGTTCACAGACGCTTCTTTAGCAAACATTTTGTTCTATACATTGGTAACTAACTTTTACCCGTGGGTTTGCCCACGCCCTTCTTATTGATATTCAAAAACGCCAATATACGTGTTTTATTAATTGTACGAAGACACCAAGTTCCACGTAAAAAACAAAAAAATACCGTGACAAATCGTGTGGTTTGCCTGTGATATATTTAGAAGCCTTGAGTGGTAGAGCCACGCTGTAGACACTTTTGTCTACAGCATGAATGGACCGGCTCACTGTCTCACAGAAAACCGGTGTAAAGTAGCAGCTTGCTGCGGATCCGGAGGCCCAAATTCCCGTCCCATTCCCAATTAATTATCCATTTTCTTTAAGATCAGCAACGCGCATATGATTCTTTTGGTATTGTGGGTACATGAGCGGTGGAGATCACTTACCATCAGGTAACTCACTTGCTCGTTTCCGACCTATGACATAAAAAAGCCTATTTTGAGTAGATGATAGCGACAAGTCCGCTTTGTATGCTATTGTGTAGGTACGTTTTGAGGTGTCCAATCGAGGCAGGAGAGCGCATGGCGCGACCATTTCCATACAATTTCATACAAAGCGGACATGTCACTATCGCCTGACTCGCATCATGCTTCACAGTCTCCTTGTCTCGGTCGCGTACCTCAAAACAGGTTCTTAATGTGTACTAAGACACCAGGAACTACGACCAACTTGCAGTTCCGCAACCCGGATCGAATATTTGTAGATCAAACGTTAATATCGGAAGGGGAAACCGTGGCGACTTGTTTTACAACTGGTTGCCAGTTGTCAATGAATTGTTACCTTTCTTTCATTACCAATATCAGTATTGCATATAAATACCACTTCAAAAAAACCTTCTACTCGTAAATTCCAACTCCTCCAATCATCCCAAAACTCATTTCACATTCTCTTTCTCATCCCCATACCATTTATAATAACTTTATTCAAATGTGTGTACATTAAATTCCAAATTCTGATTGGCTCTTAATGGAAAAGCGTTCCAAATTACGAAAAAAAACACGAAATCTTATAAACAATATATTCTTGTTACACTCGTATATTCCAAGGATTATTATCGTATGTGATATTAGGATTTTTTTCCACCGCATAATAAAATGTGTTTGCGGCGCACCTTTTTCTCATATTAAGCAGGATCATTTGAATTTTAAATTAAGTTTCTAAGGTCGGGTATATCGCCGTTCCTTTTAGAATGCGTACTGAGTTGTAGGCTATTGATTTTCAGAGTTTCTGAAAGTCACCATGACTTTGTTTTTCAAACTTGCTGGTAATGAGATTAAATCATGGATACCTAATGCCTTATCGATGGATTACGTTTTGCATTGTCACTATTTTGTGTTGAAACTGTGCTATCTACCCCCGACAAAAAAGAGGGGTGTTTATAAGTTTGAGCCCTTTATGCGCGTGCCCGTGTGCCTGTATAGCACTATATTCAGATTCGTAAACAAGTTTCTTTTTATTTAAAGCTTAAAGCAGAAATAATTAATAAGGTTTTTATCAATGTTTGAAGGGAATCTGTTCAGCCGTATAAAAAATAAAGATGTTTTGTAATTGACTTCAAGGATTTTTAACGGTTACATTTTTATGGTTCGTGTAATATTTATCCATCGAATTACGATATAAGACATCTTTCCGCCCGTATACAACGTGTTACAGAAAGGTGTGGTCAAATTTAAGCAATGTATTGTGTACTATAAATATTCCACCTCCACGCCGGTAAATCCGACTTCATTGCTAGCGAGTGTGTGCAAATACGTCATTAGCGTGACAGACTATTACGTGTTTGATATTGGCAGTATGAGCGTAAAGAAATAATGTTTTATTTAATTTAATGTGTTTGTATCACAAGTTCTACCTATATACATTTTAGGCTTTCTGCACTTCTCCTCCATATTGACTATGCCAAATCTCACACTCTTCCGTGCGCGCAAAAAGGGGTACAAAGTTTTCTCTTCATATATTAATATTAAGTAATAAATAGAGATTTAAATTACCATACCACTACGATTACGTCATAGGCGTCAATGACGTCACGTCTGAGTTATTACTACGAATTATGTCAATCTATGGGAGACCATTTGACGATAGCGTCATTAACGCACGGTTTTACTAGCTGTTAAGCTGGAATTTGTGAGGCATAAATGGTAATTAGAGGTCGATCTTTAAATGGTAATTAGAGTAAGCCAATTGTATATTGTACATTTCCAATAGTATTTTCTTACCATATTACCTATTGATCTATCAAAGAAAAATCCAATAATTAAAGTAATTACTAACATAATTGCTCATTCGCAAATCAAATTCAGAAATTCACAGATCAAAATCCATTTACACTCCCACGTGATTCATGCTGTAGACAAGTCTGACAAGGCTGTCGTGTCTATAGTGTGGCTCTACCACTGCTCTGCTAAAACGATCATCAATTTTTTTTCGTTTGTCCACAGAAGCGAAGGCGCACATCCTGGGTCCTGTAGACCTGTACGTCAAGACTGGCAGTTCGCTGTCACTAACATGCATATTGAGTCAGGGTCCACATGACCTCGGCACAATATTTTGGTATAAGGGTATGTAATTTATGAAGGAGTAGTATTATTTAGGGTAAAAGTGTTTTTCAATTTTTAAATGCCCCGTATCAGCCTGGAGACTGGAATTGTGCCCGGTATGGCAATAGGCTCGCCCCCTATCACATCATGGGAGGACTTTGGACATGCATATCTCACATACTAATGACGTTTATAAAAAAAACATTTAACAACCTCTACATAATTTTTCCATGAATGATGAATAATGATGTCTCCAATGTGGTATACTCATGCTTAGGTGCAATGGAAAAGAAACATGGCACAGTTACATGTATGGAAACCCACCACAAAAAACTTTTTTTCTTAAATTTGTTATACTTTGTGTAGTGTTTCATAGAATACACCTACCATCCAAATTTCATCCATATAGTGCAAATGAGTATGTCTTTGAGTAAAATGACTGACATATGGACAGACAGACGGTAATGACGAAATTATAAAAGTTCTGTTTTTATCATTTGGTTACGGAACTCTAAAAACTATTGTATAAAATCTTCAGTGCAAGTGTAGCTAACTATATAATTGCAACCTCTTGGAAGCAGATTTCTATTGTATGAATCTTAACTCTTGAAAGCATAAACCAAAGAACAAAACGCATTAGAAAACAAAGAAGCCAAGTTATATCCTTTTGAACATAAAATCTTGACTGAATTGATAAAAAAAGGAACGAGGAAAAATATCTCGAAAGCAGTTTCCTCCAGTTCTTTCCTTTTAAATAATTCAGTAGCAATAAAACAAATGGCAAATTAATTCTAGAATTGAATCCCAATAGTTTCCTTTATGTTTCATTATCTTTAATATACTTATATCTGTATCATTTGAATTTTTTTTATCCCTCACGAAACATCAAAATACATTTTAATTTTGCTAAATGTCATTCCAAACTAACTCCATATATTAAACTAAGATCTATAATTATTAAGTACTAGCTATTGCTCGCGGCTCCGCCCTCGTGAATAGACTTTTCCGAAATAAAACGTAGCCTATAACCGCGTCCAAGGTCCCATCTATCTCAACATCAAAATTCATCAAAATCGGTTCAATGATTTAGGCGTGAAAGCGTTACAAACAAATAGATAAAAAAAGCATTAAAAGTATCCTACGTTACTTCTTATACCTCCAAGAATATGTGTACAAAGTTTCATGATGATCAGTTATGTAGTTTTCGCGTGAAAGCGTAGCAAACAAACTTACATTCACATTTATAATATTAATATGATAATAATCACATCTTCGGTCTTAGAGCAGTGCTTATAAATCTGTTTGAATCTGGGCTCATTTTCCAGGTTGAACACAGAAATTATCGGGATTATATTTCGTAGTGAATATCTCGTATAAAAAATGTGCGTCGACCTATAGGAGTAGTGTAAAGGCAACAGGAATATGATTTTACTTTTTTATTCTAGGATCAAATATAATAGAATATAAAGAAGTAGAAGCAAACGAGATAGTGGAAGAGCCGCGGATCAGACTAAAAACGGAGTGGACAGAGCAGCTGACGTCACGGTTGACGATAGAAAAGCTGATGCCAGGTGACAGCGGGAACTATAGCTGCGTGCCGACGATGGCGGAGGCTACGTCTGTGAACGTACATGTTATTAATGGTAAGGTAAAAAATATAATAGAATGTAAAGAAGTAGAAACGAATGAGATAGTGTAGGGGGTCATAGATGAGGCTAAATACGGAGTGAACCAAAAAGCTGAATATGAAGAATGGTTGTGTGTATGGTTGAACTTTTTATGTCATATTTCCAAGAAAGCTCTCTAGCCTATAATCTACGTCTATGCCTAAAGTCATGACGATTAACTGCTCCGTTACATATAAGGTCAAATCGACAAACTCACTTAAGCATTTAATAATATATATTTTTGTTGTCTTTGTTATATTGATTTCTAACTTTATGCACCTTGGGAATTTCTACGGATCGAGCCAATATCCACGTCATTCCTGCCACCCACAAGATTTGACTATGCTCAGGACGTATCAACATCCTGCCCTGCTCCTAATTCTATTCGGGATCGGCGTAGCATGGTTTCATCTTCCATTCTTGCCTATCAGTCATCGTCTCATCATCCACCCCTTTTTATTTCAGTCCCTCACACACTCCGTCCACCTTCTCTTGCTCTTCTATGCTGAAGACGTATGTATTAATGTTATAATTATTTTCAACAGGCGAGCACCCAGCCGCGATGCAGCACGGCAACGCCAACACTGCGTCGCCCTGCGCCTTGTCTGTGAATCTACTCATCTCTCTTTACTGCACCCTAGCAACCTTATATACTAGCACGATAGATGGATTTAGATGAAAATTAACAAAAACCAACATACAATGTTGAAATGTAAAATTAGAGGATAGTGAAGATGGATAAAAGTATTTTACCCTCTCTAAGAAATGAGGATGTTCACACAGTAGGGGTCCTTTTGCAGTTGTTGTAATGTCATCTCCGGAATGACCTCTATTATATTCTATTACTTCTATGAAATCAATTTTGTTTTTAACTTAGTGTTAATTTTAATTTTTAATTTTTCGTTAAACAGTCCTTGCTGTCCTACTGAAATACTTTCCAATTTTAATAAGGGCTTTGACTACGATCTTTTTATACAGTCCTCTATTAACCTCACTATTTTACTACTGGGTAAAATCAATTTACAGAAGTTTGGACCATTATCTCACGACGCTGATTCATTGCAAGCATCGAGTTTTGTATACAAATGAATGACAAGTAGGCAGGTCGCTCGTCTGACAGTAAGTGACGCCTGCCCATAAACAGTGCCCAGAAAAACAATTGATATTAGGTAGCCATTGTCTTCTTTTGGTCCACAGTTGGTTTGTGTTCGGAAAGAAGTTGATTGCACGTATATATATTTTATATTTCGAAGTAATAAATTGTTTTATGAGTCTTTGTTTGTAGTAGTTTTATTGCTTTTATTCGTGTTTTAAAACAAGTATAAAATTGTATGTAAGGTTCTTTATGTTTTTAAAGTGTGTATTTATATCAAAAGTTACTTTTATAGGTTTTGTTTCTTAAAAACTTTTATCCATAATCACTGCCGTATTATGTAATTATTAAAATAAATAAGATTTTGTGTTATATAAAAATATTAGGACTTGTAAAATAAAATGTACACTTTTAGTTTTTTAGATGAAGTATTGTATTGATTTTTCTAAAACCACTAAGATTTCCAGCTCACTGTAACATCTGCCTAGGATTTCTATAATGTTTTATACAGGAATGTAGACAACGCTCGCGTTTAATTAAGATAGATAATAGTTAAATTAATTTATAATAATGTGTTCATTGTGTATTCATCAGATTTGTTTACTTAAGTTATTGCGCGCTAGTTAAATAATTATATTTTTTGTGTCAATTTGTAGTAAATTAGTTTCTTATAAATTTTAATTTATCATGTCATTTAGATAACTAAAAAAGGGCATATCGTGGCTTCAGCGCCCATCACACTGAGATCGGTTTATGATACTCAAGCAAACAATACGCTCATGCGTCTTGTCTGTGGTCGAAGTGATACTTACGAGCGTGTATGTTGCTCTATTATTGACACATCGATAGTTACGAGTATATGCCATTTACATGAGGTCATTTATTGAGAATCCATTAAGCCAGGATACTGAGCCAGTCATTTATTCTTACATTCACAATCCGTTGATCTCGGCCGTGTTGATTCACACATTGCCAATAAGAATTGTCTTATTGGACTGGCCTCGTATAAGGGATTCATTAAGACGCTCAAGCGACACGTATGACTTAATCTGAACTTTACTTTTTCTTGGTAATATTATAAATGCCCAAAGTAACTCTGTCTGTCTGTTACGTTTTCACGGCTAAATCACTGAACCGATTTTGATGGATTTTGATAGACATAGATAGGACCCTGGAGACGTTTTATTTCGGAAAAGTCTATTCACGCGGGCGGAGCCGCGAGCAAAAGCTAGTCTTTTATATTTTATTAAAGAAAGCAAAAAGAAGACACAAAAATACATTTAGAAACTGTATATCTTTTTTTAAAGGAAATTAACCATCTCAAGTGACCGTTAAATTTTTAATACAACCTTTATTGCGAGATGAAATTAAATGGACCTATAATCCCTTTAGCAAATTACTCCGTGACATTTAAGGAATAAATTAAAGGAATCTTGTGACATTTTTTTTTAAATAAGAAAAATCAAAATTATTGTCTATTTCGAAATGCAATTTCAATAAAATTAAATCAAATAAATTAAAATAGAAAGAATAAACTGTCGGTGGCGCAGATGGAGTTCAATCCCCGGGTCGGGTAAAATTGATATTGGATTTTTCTATTTCAAAATGCTGAGTATCAGCCCGGATTCTGGAATTGTGCCTGGTCGCGGTATGGCGATAGGTTTGACCTTATCACATCATGATACGGAACTAAGCTCAGCGAAATGTGGGTTGTACTTATTACACCTCTGCCTACACCTTCGGGGACTATAGACGTGATTGCGAATATATTATAAAATTTAAAAAATAACAACGATTTCACGATTTTTTTAAAAAGTATCCTATGTTACTTCTTATACCTCTAAGAATATGTGTACAAAGTTTCACGATGATCGGTTAAGTAGTTTTCGCGTGAAAGCGTAACAAACAAACTTGCATTCACATTTATAATACGAGTATTAGTATGATGTGGTGTTTCCTTTATGCTACACAGAAGGCAAATCCATTTTTTTATAATTAGGTACCATAAAAGACATTACAAAAAATCAATACTCTACCAGGATCCGTAACAATCTTCCATTAAAAGGTGCGTCCCCACTTGTTACATTTCACCGAATCGAGGGGCGTGATTGTGACGAAATCGCTTGCAAATTCTCAAGTGTGGATGGTTGTCAAATGTTACAACCTAATGTTACGGATTGATCCGCTCTGAGACCCTGTAACATTTTTTGTCACATATCATTTAAGGTTTTGTAATTGTTTGTTATAAGTTACGGCAAAACGACACATTGCATATTACAACACACATTAGCGTAACAAGTATGTGTGATAGCCGCGTCTGCGTGCGGCGAAATTGACGGAAGTGTGGGGCGTACGTTTAGCCAAAAACTTATCGAAGACAAAATGTCCAAATATCTATTTAAAACCTATTTTGCCACCGCCATTCTGGATTATCGTTTACTTTTAGGACACCTGGTATATAAAAGTTTATAGCATCACTGTATAAAACCGCTTTACGAATCATTTCCACGGTAATAGTCTTGTTCAGGACATTTATTAATATGCCTAGACGGCTAAAGTCAATTGAAAAACCTATTGAAATTATTATTGTATCTTCCATTTTATGTTTAAATAAATATAAAATAACTTGAGTACTTTAGCGAAAAAGTATTTTAAAGTTTTTAAAACATAATAAAAGGTTTTTTATGTTATGCCGTATTTCTAATTGAATTATGATTTAGTTAAAATAAAATAGTGAAAGAAATTTTCAATCAAACACCGAATGTTCAAGTTCTCAGAACTTATGGTTGCACAGCAATTTTAATGTATTCTAGAATATATTTTAAAAATTATCTACAAAATATTAATTGCATAAATTTTACTCTAATTTAAAAATGCAATAGATTCCGTTGTATTATAATATGTCATATTAATAAAATAAAATATATTATCTTAATTTTTGTTGTTATAATATATTTAAAACTGTATAAATATGTAAATATTTAATGTAAATAAAGTAGATATAATTTTAATTTAAATAAAATCATTGTATTTCTGTTATAATTTATCCAAATAAAATGTATATTAGTGATTATTGAAATTTGTTAAGTGGCAATAAGTAAGTATTATTTTAAAAATCATTATGAGAACGTAGAAAATATGTGTAATAAATTAATAATAAGGCGAACTTTGACAAATAAAGATAGTAACTCTTACAAATCTTTTATTTTTTTCACAATATTTAATGAATCGTCTGTTCTTAATAAATGACTGCCTCGGTGGCGCAGTTGTAATGCGTACGCGTTACGATTGAGGCCAACGCTGAGGTCTCGGGTTCGATCCGCGGGTCGGGTAAAGTGGTATTGGGTTTTTCTATTACCAAATGCTCAGTATCAGCCCAGAGTCTGGAATTTGTGCCCGGTATGATAGGCTCGCCCCCTATCACATAAGGGACGGAGATGCTCTCGGCGAAAATCAAACCTCGCCGAATGGAGAACCTCCAACTTTAATTATTTAGCGGGGAAATAGATGAACATACATTAATAAAAGCAAAATCAAAACTCGCCGAATGCAGAATCTCCACCTTTAATTATTTAGCGGGGAAATAGATGAACATACATTAATAAAAGCAAAATCAAAGCTCGCCGAATGGAGAACCTCCAACTTTAATTATTTAGCGGAGAAATAGATGAACATACATTAATAAAATCAAAATCAAAACTCGCCGAATGGAGAACCTCCTCCTTTAATAAAAAAGGTTTCTTAATTCATTGAGTTTTTTATAAGTCGGTTAAAATATACCTATACGCTTTCATACAAAGCAGAAGTGTCGCTATCGTCCGACTTGCGTCTCGTATCACAGTCTCACTGCCTCAGTCGTACATCTCACAATGTAGCATTGCGTTATCAATTCCTTAGTAACAACGTAACATGTATCGAGTTATACGGATCATAAATACACATAAACAATATAAGTACGTTTTACGATATAGCAAAAAATATCTGATGCTCCGATACACACGTATGCGGCTGACAAAGAGAATGAGCTCATAAAAATGGTAGTAAAACTACATTTATGTCCCCTTTTGACTTCTCGAATGGGTGATGTTGGGAGCTGAGAAAGCAGGTATTTTATGAAATGTCTATGTGGTTCAGAGACTGGATATCTAATTTTGTTGCTTTTAACCGATTGTTTAGTTTTAATCGATTTCAAAGAAGGAGAAATATGTGATACTAGTTTTATCTCGCGGCTCCGCCCGCATGAACGGTATTTTCCGGGATAAAAAGTAGTCTTTCGGTGGCGCAGTGTAATGTGTACGCGTTACGATTGAGACTAACGCTGAGGTCTCGGGTTCGATCCCCGGGTCGGGTAGTGGTATTGGGTTTTTCTATTATGAAATGCTCAGAATCAGCCCGGAGTCTGGAATTTGTGCCCGGTATGACGATAGGCTCGCCCCCTACTACATCGTGGGACGGAGATACGCTCGGCGAAATTTGGGTGTACTGGTTATATCTCTGCCTACCCCTTCGGGGATTACAGGCGTGACTGCGTATGTACTCGTACGTAAAAATTAGTCTTTGTCCTAATCTAGGTCATGGTCTACCCGTCTGCCAAATTTCAGCATTTACGGCGCGGCGTGATGGACTAACAAATATCCAAATTCACAATCCCACTAGTATCCAAACTATCACATTTATAATAGTAGTAGGAAGTAGAATATTCACGATATATGTACCGATTCTGATGATTCTTTGGTGATTGTTTTAGGACTCCAGAAATCTCACTATAAAAAATGAAATAGGCAGTGGCCACTACCCGTTGCTTTTTTATAGCATAGGACGGCAAATGGGTCACCTGATGGTAAGTAAATTTCACCACTCATGAATAATACTAGGAGAATCATGCACGTGGTACCGACCATAAAGGAAAGAGATAATTTAGGGATTGGAAAGGGGAGGGGCCTCAGTAATGTATGTGATGAGGTATACTTTTTACTATCAGCTCAAATGAGGCGGCTCATTCATGCTGTCGACAAACCTGTTTACACATGACGCATGGCTTTACCACTTATGCAATATATAACAAAAACCCTGTTAGGTGTTTTAACTGTGATACAGAATCGATAATCGAACGTAATGAAATAACTCGCATACGAAAATGAGTCTATAAAAATAATCATATTTATTTTTTATAATTTAAGTTCAGTACGTCACATGAGTCAGCTGTTTATCAGATTATTTTTCAAATGAAAATAACATTTTAATTATGTTCATTTTTCTAAGCTACCTGTATAAGGATAATATCTCGCTTCTGTTTAATTATTATTTATTTAAGTATTTTTGTTAAGCTGTCTATATGTCTGTCTTCAAGTCCTAGAAAGGGTCGACACGGTTTTTGTTACATACTGTATATTAACACAGCTACTACAGAACTAGTTCTATAATGTTTAGACTTTTCACAAAATATCAGAATCTCCAATTTACCGTATTACATACACGACTCTTTAACAATGGTTTCCATTTTGCATGATGCGTATAAAAGTAATAAAATAATGTATTCTTACAACCATCTTAAATGAGTAACATAGCATCGCGACTTAATGCCTAAAAAGGTAAGCAGAGATAAACTTAGATAATAGATTGTAAATCAAAATGTACAATCCATTAGCTAAGTTTCCGAAAAATCATAACCGAAGGAGTAGACAAGATCATACTCAAAATTCATCAGAGGTACCATCAGCTGCAGTGTAATAACTTTATCACTTTTAGAATGGTAGAACGATGCTGTATATAATTTTGTCTACAGCACGAATGGGCCGGCTCGACCGGGTCGTTACCACTGTCTCACAAAAAACCGACGTTAAGTAGCGGCATGCTGCTGCGTTTCGTACGGTGATATCTGGAGGCCCGAATCCCCCTCACCTTCCCATTCCCTTAATTATCCCTTTTCTTTAAGGTCGGCAACGCACCCATGATTCTTCTGGTATAATACCAGATACGTAAATGGGCGGTGGAGATCATTAACTAGCTGGTAACCCACTTGCTCGTTTGCCAGTCTATGCTATAAAAAACATACTAGGATAAAAATATTGGTACTTATAGTCATAAAATCTAAGTAAGTACAACTGTTTGATAATCAACAAAAGATTTTTCTCTAGATTTAACGCTGATCCGAACCGCTAGTTTCCCTTTTGAATTAATAGCGACAGTCTTCATTCAAGGAAAGTTATTTATACTCGAAAAATCTTCAAATATTCCATATTTTCTTCAAAAGCTGATAAGGTCAAAATATCTTGACTCCAGGGACCTTCAAACTGAGCTTAACTTGACAATGTCGTCTGAACTTATTATGGTAAAATCTGTTCCCTAAGCATCAGATTTTTTCTAAAATCTTTGATCCAACAAAATTCTTTGTTAATGGATTTGGTAAATGGTTTTGACTGTATTTTAATTCTGCTCTCGCTATTTGGAAATGTTATTTTTTTGGGCAGGTCACGTGAGCCGGATGCATCTGGAATGGTGGGCCAGGACTGTCACTCCATGGGTGCCCGAAGATGGTAGACGGCGACGGGGCAGACCCCGAAAGAGGTGACGCGACGATCTTAACCACTTCGATAAAGACTGGCCGAAAACAGCCTTGGAAGAACGTTAGAAGGAGTTGAGGGAGACCTTGACAATATAGGTTAATAAAAAAAATTGAAATGAAAACTTCTTTAGGCGCGTTGGGCTTTTTTTGAGATGGGAAAAAACAATTGAACTCGCTCACTGTTACCGACACATCTGTATATAAGTATCTACATATATTGGCCCCGTTTACACGAGAGTTGAGTTTGGGTTGAAATATATTGATAATATAACTATACGTACGTATATACAACATATATTGTGTATATACGTACAATATAGATAAATATTCATGTCGGAGTTATCGAATCGAAAAAAAACAAAAATAAATCCGGACGATTCAAAAAATACACAAGTTATTGTTCAAGTTTTCACTTCTGTCGGCACTCCCGGAGTGCCAGTGTTTTTTTAATCCTAGCACGGCAAAGTGCATACTGAGCCTGGTGTTAAGTGCAGTGCAGTCCAAATATAATGTCGACAGTCAATTGCATCCCTCAAGGGTGTTAGTGAAGGTAATCAGGAGAATAACTATGTAAAGCGGGTAGATAATAACATTGAGACGTGGTGGAGGTGATTTTCTCAGGCATATAAGAGGGTGCATTATTATTTGAGAGAATTTAGTCGTACTTAGAACTCTCCTGTGTAAACGCTGCCCAAGTGCAGTTAGAATTGTGTTTAATCATACAAAGTGTAATAAATTGTGAACAGTAATATAATTTTTGCATTTAATGTGTAAAGACTAATAAACTTATTGAACATCCTGACGATCCTGATGAAGTCGTTATTGAACAGAGTGATAGTGAGTTTACACAATTAAGATGGAACCGTGTGAATATTACATCATCAATGCCGTTACATACATCATTAATACAAGGTATGTTATACCAATTAACCCTCGCTCAAATTTTTTTTAACGAAATTTGTTTTTTATTTTGAATTTATGTAATATTTAGGGCTTATAAATAACCAAAAAAATAATTTAAAAAATCTGCTATACATATGTACGTAAATAATATACGTTGCAAATATGCCACATTGCGAAACACAGTGATAAGTACATGCTGAAAATAATGTAGCATATTTGCAACGTTGCGCATGATATAAAATAAGACATTTAAAAGAAAGTAAACGCAAAATATGAAAAATGTTTTTATACAACATTATAAAAATTAAAGAAACAGTTTCTTTTGGCAACCAAACAATCTTTGTTCACATTTTGAACAATTAACATTTGTATATCCGGTTTTACAATACTTATTTGCATCCATCGCGTTGTAGAAAACCGGGATAAGGCGAATGTAGGTCTAGGTATAGGAGTAAGGATTTTTTGTACTAGTGGAGGATCAGGTGAAAGGAGCATGTACACGATTTATTTGTAACAGTTTTACATATATCTGGCTTCTAAACTCTTTAGTGTTATGCATAGTTTAGAGTTTGTCAAAAGGTCTCTTCTATATAACAACTAGGCGTTATTAGCATATATATCAATGACCTGAGACAATACAGCCATATGCCATCGCTTAGTCTTAAAAGTGGTTTAATCTGTAAGAGTTAAATCGTCTCCGCTATATGGTAAACAATCATATATCAACCCCGAAACTCCAGCCCTGACAAATATTTTAAAGGTATTGTTGTAAAATACTGGCGCCTACTCCCAGCTCTGGTACCTTTACAGATTACCATCATTTCGTCTACACTATATCTTCTTTTTTCTTATCTTATATTATTTATAACTGGAGTGAATGGATCTTTTTCTTCATCTGGGAAAAGAGAAAAAGTTCTGCGCCATCAAGGATAGAGTTCAAGATTTCTAAAGAAGAACGACGGGACCTTGGCTCCGAACTGCAGTCAGAAGCTTCATAGTTTTGTATTGTTGATGTGTGTTGAGTGATGTTTTGAATGATAACTTCGTCTTCAGACTCAGACTGTCAGTTGATGAGGCAGGTTCCGGTTTAACTAAAGCCAAAATGTTCTTTGCGCTTTCCGAAAACACATTTCTTTAAATAACATTTAGTAAATAAATAACAGATAATTGAACTAACATACTACCTAATATTATAATGTGAAAGTTAATATTTCTGTCTGTGTATTCGAGTTTGCGGAAGAAGATAGGCAATACTTCATAGCCAAGATCGCGGTAAAAAGCATTTATTAGAAAACAACCGCTTAAATTTGAACATAGCCCAATAAATTTAAAAAAAAGCTCGAAAAGCCATGCTATAAAATAAATTCCATCGGAGCTAGTAAAAGCGCAACGTATCGCCCGTACAACATTTAAAATAAACACTAAATGATTGAAAGCATCGCAATGTTGCGAATACGCAACGTCTATAAATATGTGCAAATATTTCGTAGTCGAATATGAATACAACATAAATATAACTTGTCACAATTTACAACATTCCTAAAGAACACAATTTCATTAGCAATTAATAATAAAATATGCAAAAACTGTTATTATTCAGTAAAACTTACCGGACGTCCTCGTACACGGTGTTGATGCGACACCATGTTGGTCACAACTATGTAATGGTGTGTAAGAGTTATTTTTTTTTCCCATATATGGCATTAGTATGTCCAATAAAACCATTTAGTCAAATTAAAATAAAATGTTACGTTTTCTTCAAAGTATTTTTTTGTTTTAATAGTTGCACCGGTGCAACGTTGCGAAGTAAAGAGTTAATAATCATAATTTTTAATTTCGATAATTACTGCCTCGGAGGTGCAGTTGTAATGCGTACGCGTTACGATTGAGGTCAATGGTGAGGTCACGGATTCGATCCTGGGTCGGGTTTTTCTATTACGAAATATTAGTATCTGCCCGGAGTCTGGAATTTGTGCCCGGTATGGCGATAGGCTCGCCCCCTATCACATAGGGACGGAAATACGCTCGGCGAAATGTGGGTGTACTGGTTACACCTCTGCCTACCCCTTCGGGGATTACAGGCGTGAGTGCGTATGTTTTAATTTCGCTGCGTCAACCAAAACGTTTCAGTAAATTGCGAAACGTATGTAAAACTGAACCAAACACACAACGTATTAAATAAACAAAATATTATTTACGTACAATACTCCGCGCCGCCAATTTCGGTTATTGCACTGCCCCATGCATTTTGTATTCGAAATGCAATTATTTTGAAGTTGTGCATAAAATTGTCACAATGTCAAATATGGAGCCATTTTAATTGGAACTAATATACATGATAATTTTACATTTTTTTGATTCTGTTATTTGTTTATACAGTATGTAACAAAAACCCTGTTGGCCCTTTTAGGGTCGTGAAGATAGACCTATAGACAGCTTAATAAAAGTTGTAAATAAAAAATAAAATAAACAGAAGCTAGATATTATCCTTACAGGTAGATTAGAAAAATGAACATGTGTAAAAAAAATTTATATCTGATTGACGACACCGAGGAGCGCGCGCGGCGCGTTTGATGTACGTGGACGCCGCAACTTGCTATCTAGCTCTGGTTCGCAATTCATCGCTCTTGTAGACGAAATCAATCGAAATACGGTTTAGAATAATTAATTAATTTAAGTATAAAAATGATTATTTTTATGCTTCGTTATTTCATTACGTTTGAATATCGTTTCTGATATCACAGTTAAAACGCCCAACAGGGTTTTTGTTACTTATTGTATACTCTCACACAGATCGTATACTTAACGTATACATTCATGACCGCCTTGGTGTCCCGACGTGGCGGATAAAACCCAGAAATAACGTATAGTTACTATTTTTGTTATTAGCTTAACTGACGAGGACAGCCTCAGTGACGCAGTGGGCGAGTAGCCAGCTGTGAAGCGAGAGGTTCGATTCCCGCACCGAGACAAGTGTGTGATCCACAAATATTTGTTTTAGGTCTGAGTGTTTTCTCCCCAGAGAGGTTGACGTCAGGCAGGCGGCCGGTCGTAAAAACTGCAAGCCAAATCTTTCTGCAACATTAAGCTGTTAATTCACAATGGTTTTATGAGAGATAGTGATAAAAATCCGGTCTAATCTGTCCATTCACTGTCACTTTCTACCACTTATAAAACTTGCCCCTTTTTTCGGGTGTGTTTTGATGGAACTTGTATATATTTGTGAATGGTCTTTTCCAGGATAAAATGTAGCCTTTTCCATAATGCGGGCGGGGCCACGAGCAAAAGCTAGCTAGCTTGCAATTTTATATATACAACGTGTTATAGAAAGGGGCGGGCAAATTTAAGCAATGTATAGTGTAGGGTATATGTATTTTTTCTCCCATAGTACGAAATCCGATTGCATTGCTAGGACAATAATTATAGAATTTTCTTTTTTATCGAATGAGTAACATGTCGATATCGACTTTCAACTTTGGACAACACTAAATGATAAAAAATGATACTATATACCTCCTTTCATTTAATTATTTTATAATTAAAAAAACATTAAACAGTTGTCAATTGTCAATATTTATTTGACGCAGTCAGTTCGGCAATTTCTGATTTTATGAAGTATGATTACGAGTTCAAAAATATGTTGTATTTGACTAAAAACAAGTATTATGTATTGGTAATTTGTGTTGGTGTAACTGATAACAGCTTTTAAGAGGATCGTCGACTGTGTTAAGCCAAATTCATAGATGGAAGACCCGAGAATGAAGTCTTCAAAATTCTTCTAGAGGATGGTACCTATATCGTCTTCAGTACACAATCTCTTTCAGGTGTTAATTTGTGTATAAATTACAAGTTATATACGTATTTCCGTGGAATTACGTACATCTTATTCAAGTTTATTAAAAATTAAGAGTCGTTCATAATAATTAATAGTGATGTCATCAATCTTATCGATCTTGATAAACGAGTGATTAAAATTAACGTGAAATTTTTGGATGCCTTGGTTTTGAAAAGTTCCGGTACATAAGTATGAATTGTAAGGTGTATGTAATGACCCTAAAATATGACCACACCTTTCTGTAACACGTTGTATATCTTTTTATTTTATATTTTATGATTTTTATTCTCTATGACATCACTTTTAGATTTTTATGTTATTTTATTCCGATTAATAATTACGATGTTATTTTATGTAAAAATATGGATTTAATCTGACATAAATGAATTATTATTATTATATTATAATCCATGTCATGGTCTACCTGTGAGCCAAATTTTATCAAAAACCGTTCAACTGTTAAGGCGTCATTAACTAACAAACATCCAAATTCACAAACACTCAAACTTTCACATTTATAGTCTTAGTAGTAGGATTAACTGTCTTTGAAAATTGTGTAGGTGCTAAAAGTCTTATCTATCAATCGTGACAAAGATAAGATTAATTTATACAATTTCACAGCCTACCCCATCGGTGAAATTTTGGGGTAATCTCGACATTTCGCTTAAAAGGCAAATGTTTGTATTGATTCGACTTTGTTTGTACTCAGGAGGCCAATTCTCGTAATTTTAAATGTTCAAAATATCATTCCGATCTAGTCTCAGCGTTAAGAAATTTGCAAATGGCATTCTCTTAAAACAATAATCAACGTCAAATGCACCTAGCAGTAGCATTACTCCGTTTTGGCTTCAGTCAACTTTTATTCTACATTCAATCTCATTACAATGAATACATTGTAATGAGATTGAATATTGAGTACAATACATACATGTTCACATTTGACGTTGATGATATTTTGAACATTTAAAATTACGAGAATTGGCCTCCTGATGTAATTGGAAGAACGTTATTATCGAAGCACACAGATGTCTGGCGCTATTAATTTTGCGGGTTGACAAATATTCGCCTTGGGGTAAATTTAGAAAGGTTGTTGTAATGAAGGTAAGTAATCTGTCTCATTGGTTTAATGACAGGATACTTAGCCTAAGAAACCTTGAGGTTCGGGGTTGTAATCCCTGGTTCGCCAATCATAATTTGTTACAATTTTCCATTCGAGGAATGACATTATTTGCCTCGGTGGCGCAGTTGTAATGCGTACGCGTTACGATTGAGGCTAACGCTGAGGTCTCTGGTTCGTTACACCTCTGCCTACCCCTTCGGAGATTACAGGCGTGAGTGCGTACGTACGTATTAAACATTGAAATAAAACTAGTTTATACGGATTTTATGGCGGTTTATTTTTTTATAGTATAATCTTAAAATGAAGGTAGGCAATGTAACATTAACTTTTCGACCGACCTACACCTCAGTCTCTCCCGTGACCACGAAGGCTGAAAAGCTGTCGAAACGTCGGGACTAAAATAAAAATTAAACCGCTATAAAATCCATTTAAACTAATTTTATTTTAATATGTAATATTCGCGTAAACCTAAGAAATCATTAATTTAGTATTTCAAACACATTTTTAAATTAAATTATAGACTAGGTCAAATATTACAAAATTCAAGCCACAGTCAAAAGAAGACCTCCATTCAACGAGAATCCGTAAAATGCGTACCATGGCGTCGACCACAAATTTTAATATTGACAAAACGTCTTTTCGTATGGCTTCAATTTGCAGAAATTTTTCCTTTATAAAAAAGAGCTTTGTACCTGCCCATTGTGATTGGTGTCCAGATTATTACACTGATATTGAATAAGTGTGGTATTATTGCCCAAATTGAATTATTACGTCACGCAAGACCTTTTTGAATTGACTTTAGTAATGTAAAATTTCGGAACGTCTGTTTCATATTAAATTAGATTTATAAGAATAAAAGCAAGAATATTGTATAATTGAATCGAGACCAGTAGGAAAATAGTTACAACATTAGAACTAATAATCATGGGTACGTTGCCGACCTTAAAGGAAAGCGATAATTAAGGGATTGGGAAGGGGAGGGGGTTTGGGCCTCCAGATATCTCCCACCGTACGAAACGCAACAGCAAGGTGCTACTTTACGCCGGTTTTCTGTGCGACAGTGGTAACGACCCGGACGAGCCGGCCCATTTATGCTGTAGACAAGTGTCTACAGCGTGGAAAGCGTGATGACGACGATAAGGTACTAAAAATACCATTTCTTTCTTCGTACGCTTTGTTTACTGGTTAAACCCTCAAAACAAACCGCAATGGCCGTCTTTGACGCAAGTGGGACGCTCCCAGGGGATCCTGACTGAACTCTGGATTGCTGCTGGAGCCACCTTTGCCCTGTGGCGATTTGCGGTCTGTCTCATAAGGGACTTGGCAGCCTCTCACAAAATGTCTGCTATCCTTCTCGGGAACCTAATATGGACCTGTTGAGAAAGAAAGCATTTATTGGCAGGCCTAAAGTGGTGCCGCGGAATAGTACAAAAGCGTCCCCGCAGCCCTGACCAAACAAACGCACCCGAAGGAACATCGTTGGGTTTTAGTCCGTGGGAGTCGGACATAACCGCCCCGGCCGACCATGCGGTGGGGTAGTACCCATCAAGGGTTTCACAATGTTAAAAAAGACCTAAAGTGGTACATATTGTAGAATTGTTTGTGGAATAACATTAGATTATGATTTTTGTGTTATTGACCGGCCACGGATGGCTGGGTAGTGGTTTGGTCACTACCCAATGGATGGGCCATTATTTTTGGATTTTTTACCATATCTACGATGGATGCTATCCATTCGGATACAACTATGTATTACATGGTTCCCACCAGCACTATATTTGGGTTTTCTCCATGTGTTTGATTGTCACTACCCAGTCGAGTACAATATACAACGGGTTACAGAAAGGTGTGGTCAAATTTCTGCAACGTATATTGTAAGATAGTTTTTCATCTCCCGTAGTATCGAATTCGATTGCATCACTAAGAATGAGTAATGTGTCGATATTCGACTTGCCACTTTGGACATCATTAAATGATAAACAACTGAGTTTTTGTCTCACTCCAGAATTGTTATTCTCGCTCATGCACTTCACTTAATTTATCAATCATAATAAACGAATGATTAAAATTAGGGTGAAATTTTTGGATGTCTAGATTTTGATAAGATCCGGTACCTACATAATCACTTAAGTGTATGTAACTACCCTTAAATATGACCACACCTTTTTGTAACACAGTGTATATTAGATATCTTCTCACCATCACTTTGTTCAGTTTTTCACCATGTGTGTGATAGTCACTATCTAGTCTTGTAAACTTGTTTTCTATAATTTATAACAAACGCCACACTAATTGGTTTTCACAAAACAATTTGCTCGCGTTGACCACAAATTGATACCTGCTAGACTGTGTAATTAATAGACACAGTTACTGTGTTTGTACTATAATATTCTATTCTATATCAAACAGTTAGTGGCTAACCTAGTGTCAAAGTTTTAAACCGCCCGAAGGCCTTTGACTTAGCTTAGTTGATAACCGGGACCGACTTTTTATGTGCTCTCCGAAGCAGGGGGATGCTCAGTTCATATACCACTAAGCGGTCACCCATCCATGGACTGACCGCGCCAGGGTTGCTTACCTCGCTAATCATATACTGACTAGCTATGTATGCCTCAATTATTTGTATTTACCTTTGTACTGACGTCACGCATTACCTTATTGGTCTAGTAGCAGATTACTTATAGTAAGAAACCGTAAGGTCTTGGGTTCAAATCGCAGCTAGGGCAATAAAAATTTGTTTAGGTTGTCTAATCAGATGTGATTTCTATGAATTACCCGGGATTAGAATTAGAAAATCGGTAATAGATTAGAATTTGTGCCCAGTATGGCAATTGACTCGCCCCAATCAGACGATGAGACCGAAATAAGCTCGGTAAACTGTACCTGTAACTCTGCCTACCTTTTTGGGGATATAGACGTAAGCTATATTTATGGTTATTGTATTGCTGGTTATGAACGGGCCGGGTCAACTGGGGTGGTACCACTCTCACACCCACACTCTTCTTTGCTGCATTTCGTAATGTCGATGAAATATCCTTATGCGCTTTAAATACCTACACTTATTCTCAAGGGTCGGCAAAGTACTGTTTCATATGCTATAAGTATGGAATCCCTCAGAGCTATTAAGCAAATTATAATATATCATAGGCAATAGACATCACTATTAACAGTGAGTGTGCAGCAAACTTTTAGATAGATCACTCGCTTTGTATTTTAGTTATTTCAAAATCGAATTGAAAGTGTTAAACCCCCTTTTTCAATTAGCTACAAAAAAGAGGTTTTCAATTCGTCTGCTTTAATGTATATTATGCGATATATCTATAAATGTGAACCGATTTTTATGATTATTTTTGTATTCGATAGGTAAACTCGCAGAGGGTGGTCCCATATTTTGGTAAAGATCTGCTGTCGGGGGGATTTGAGGGGAAATTGGAAACTCCTCGATGGTAACCAAACACACTGCAATTCAGGTTTAGATGTCTATTTTTTTAATTGCTCAAGCAGAACTTTTACGTAAGTGGTACCCCAAGCAAACGCTGGATGTATGTTGATTAATTTTGAATAAGAATGAAATACCAGAATGTAAATCTTGTTTATTCATGAACTGAATAATAGGACGCCCCCTTCTTTTCCTTTTTCACATGACAGCGCAATTAAAGAGAACAGGTCTTACAGCGGTGCACAACCCCACCACCGCGTTCACAATGGAGTTCACTAACATCCGTGGACTCCACTCGAACCTAAGCGCCGTCCACCACCATCTTGAGACGGCCCGGCCTGCAATGCTTTTCCTGACGGAGACGCAGATTTGTCGTCCGGCCGATACGGCATACCTACATTATCCCGGCGTTGGAAGAGAACTTCAAGCGAAAAGCTGGGGTATGTTTGTATGTCCGGTCGGATGTCTGCTGTCGCCGTCTGCGCTGCATGGAGGATCCTTCCCTTTCCACACTGTGGGTACGCGTGGATCTCGGCACGCAGAGCCGAATCTATGCGTGCCTTTACAGATCCCATGACGGGGATGACGAGACAACTCGGCTGTTTAACTACATCAGCCAGGCGGCAGATGACGCGCAGGAGCAGTATCCGACAGCGGAACTGGTGGTCTTGGGGGACTTCAACGCACACCATGAGTTGTGGCTGGGTTCCTCCAAGACTGACCATGCTGGACGTGCTGCCCATGCATTCTCTCTGACTCATGACTTGTCGCAACTGGTGCATCAGCCCACCAGGATCCCTGATGTGGCAGGTCATGCGCCTTCACTGCTGGACCTTCTGCTGACGAGTCATCCAGCTGGGTACAATGTGACGGTAAGTGCCCCCTTGGGTACTTCTGATCATTGCCTGGTTGGATCGTCGGTGCCTCGTGCTTTGCCTCCACCTCCCGTGAGGGTAAAGCGCAGGATCTGGCACTACTCGTCAGCAGATTGGGATGGTATGCGCGAATATTTTGCAGCCATCCCTTGGCGGCAGCGCTGCTTTGAGGGCACTGATCCTTCTGCGAGTGCCGATGCTATTGCCGACGAGATCCGATTAGGAATGGAATACTACATTCCTTCCTCGGAGGTCGTCGGAAGTGGCCGAGGACGCTCCTGGTTCAATCGCGCTGATGCTGTTAGTGTGAAACAAACGGCGTATCGCGAGTGGATCAGGAGTTGCGCCAAAAAGGATCCCAATGTAAGTTCTCTCAAGGCAGCCTATAACCAAGCCACCAAGGCCTGTAAGAAGGCTTACGTTAGAGCGGATGCACAGCGCGTTAACAAGATTGGATGTGCTTTGGCTGATCAACCAACAAGTAGCCGAGCTTATTGGAGCCTTGCCAGAGCCATCCAATCTAATTTCTGCCGACCTTCACTGCCTCCGCTGAGATATCCGGATGGATCGCTTGCTCACGGGCCGCAGGAGAAAGCCACCTTGCTGGCAAATCTCTTTGCGGCTAATTCGCGGCTCGACGATGGCAATAAACTGCCACCCACGGTGCCTGATTGCGGACACTCTATGTCGGATGTCCGAATCAGGCATTGTGATGTTCGGCGCGAACTGCAGTCGCTCGATGTCCGCAAAGCCAGTGGTCCGGACGATATCCCAGCGGTAGTTCTCAAAAAGTGTGCGGCGGAGTTGTCTCCTGTGCTGACGCGCCTATACCGCTCTTCCTTCCTCTCCGGTATTGTGCCCCAATCTTGGAGAGAGGCCAACGTGCAACCGATCCCAAAAAAGGGTGATCGATCGGACCCTAGCAACTACCGTCCAATCGCCATAACCTCAGTGATGTGCAAAGTAATGGAGCGGATAATTAACGCGCAGCTGGTCCGCTACCTAGACGATCACTCGCTGAGCAATGACCGGCAGTACGGCTTTCGGTCTAAACGATCAACGGGTGATCTTCTAGCGTACTTGTTACATTGCTGGGGGGAGGCGGCTGACAGGCATGGCGAGGCTCTAGCCGTAAGTCTCGACATTGCCAAGGCTTTTGATAGGGTCTGGCACCGTGGCCTCCTCTCCAAGCTTCCGGCGTATGGGCTTCCCGACAACCTGTGTAAGTGGATCTCTGGCTTTCTGCATGAGCGTAGAATGCGTGTCACTGTTGAAGGACACGCTTCGCAGCTCATGTCAGTTAATGCCGGGGTCCCACAAGGCTCTGTGCTTTCGCCCACTTTGTTTATTCTGCATATCAATGACATGTTACCACTTCATAACATTTATTGCTATGCAAATGACAGCACTGTGCATGGGCGTTACTGCAGTAAGCCTCCTGGTAGCCGGGAAGTCACTGAGAGGCAGCGAGAGAATCTTGTCATTGAGCTTAACTAGACCTTGGATCTCATTTCGGAATGGGGTACCAAGAATCTGGTTGAGTTCAATGCCAAGAAAACCCAGGTGTGCGCGTTTACGTGCAAATAATCCCCGTTCTCTCCCCTCCCCAATCTTCAGGGTATCCCGCTCGCAATGCGGAATAGCCTAAGTATCCTAGGCATGGATATTTGCTGCAATCTGAATCCAAGGAACCACATCGAGGGCGTAATATCAGCCACATCACGCAGGGTCGGAATCCTGAACAAGGTGCGTAGGTTTTTTGCACCCGGCCAGCTTTACCGCTTATACAGTACTATACTATAGTATATACTATAGTAGTAGTAGTAGTACTTAACGGACATACATCTTGCTGGAAATCTATACCATCAGGCGTTCCACAGGGCTCAATATTGGGGCCGCTCCTATTTATAATCTTTATTGGAGACATAAAAAAGTGTTTTCACTATTCCAGTATATTGTTGTACGCTGATGACATGAAAATATTAAAATCAGTTCATGAGCACTTTGATACGCAAAAACTTCAAGAAGATCTTGATAGGTTCGCAATTTATTGTAATCATAATAAACTACAATTGAACGTGTCTAAGTGCTACAATGTAACTTTCACTAGAAGAAAATCCATCATTGATGTTAATTACAGTTTTTATAATAATGTCATCAGTAAAGCCGCTTGTATTAGGGATTTGGGTGTATCACATGACAACAAATTACTATTTGATAAGCACATTGATGATATAACATGTAAGGCATCCAAAGCGTTAGGTTTTATAATGAGAACAGCTGCTGGCTTTCAATCCTTAAAGCCGACAAAAGTCCTATATTGCTCATTCGTACGTAGCCATCTCGAGTACGCATCTCAAGTTTGGAACCCTCAATATATTACATACATATCTAGAATAGAAAGAATACAAAAAAAAATCTTAAGATACCTAGATTTTAAAGCGCAGCAATCGACACTCAACTATTACAATCGCTGTCAAAAGTATCATTTTTTACCCTTAGAAATAAGACGCCAAATTAATGATGTATGCTTTTTAATGAAGGTGGCTAACGGCTCAATTGATTGTCCAGATTTGCTTGCAAAAATCTCACTTCGCACAAATCTAATAGGCTTTAGACAAAGACCTATATTAAGTGTACCGTTTGCACATACTAATTACAGAAAGAACTCGTTTTTGATACGTAGTATGGATAGCTTCAATAAACTGCCTTTGTCACTAGATTTTGATCTTTTCTGCACTAGCACTATTACTGTTAAACGAGTGTTAACGCAACAATTTTTCACTAACACTTAATACCGTATTTTAGGAGACATATTATCTTTATGTACATTGTTTTTGCTGTTATCCTTTACCATAAATGTATAGTATAATTTTATAGTTTTGGTATATCTAGTTAGGTGCCAATTTAGTTATCTGTATGTGGAGGCTTATAATCAGCAATTTAGTTTGTACATGTTTCTTTTATTTTATGTTTCTATTGTTATTAGTCTGTAAGCCTTCCTAAAATAAATAAATAAATAAATAAAATATACAAAGCGCAGGCACGGCCGGGTGCAGAATACTGTTCGCACCTATGGGACGGATCCGCAAAGTACTTGCTCGATGCCTTGGACGGATTGCAGCGACGGGCTGTCCGCATTGTGAATGATGCAGACGTCACAAAAAATTTAGAGCCGCTACAGCTGCGTAGGGACATTGCCTCGCTTTCCCTCTTTTATCGTCTGTATCACGGTGAATGCTCTGAAGAATTGTTTGACCTTATTCCTTCCTCACCTTTCCTTAACAGAACCACGCGTGCTGGCTTGCGAAACCATAGCTTCGTGGTCTCTTCCATCTCGGCTCGGACCAAGAGGTTCGCAAAATCGTATTTCTGTCGGACCATAAAGCTGTGGAATAGCTTGCCGGCGCACGTGTTTCCTCCTTCCTATAACTTGGGATCCTTTAAACGGAGTGTGAAGAAGCAACTAAGCAGGCCGGCATAATTCTGCCGATCTGCGATAGATTCAGTGTCTATCGTTGGTCGACAGTATTCATGGATTGCGCTATACTTACCATCAGGTGTAGCGTAGTCACTTTGCCGAGCCAGGATAAAAAAAAAAAAAAAAAAACGTTTTTAAAAACTCATTTCTAAGAATGAGACAAAAACAGGAGCACTTTGTAAAATAACCTCTATGTAGCGTACATTGGCTGAAATCTTACCTAAATGCGGGTGTATTCTGAATTTTTCATCTGATATGGACGGTTATGTAACTATGGAGAAGATTTAGATTCCACAAAAACATACATACGCACTCACGCCTGTAATCGCCGAAGGGTTAAACAGAGGTGTAACTAGCACACCCACATTTCGCCGAGCGTATCTCCGTCCCACGATGTGATAGGGGGCGAGCCTATCGCCATACCGGGCACAAATTCCAGACTCCGGGCTGATACTGAGAATTTCGTAATAGGAAAACCCAATACCACTTTACCCGACCCGGGGATCGAACCCGAGATTAGCGTTAGCTTAATCGTAACGCGTATGCATTACAACTGCGCCACCGAGGCAGTCTTAAATAGGATTCTTATATTTTTAAATAATTAAGCATATTTAAATTTCATTATCTTTCTGCCGTTACCCACCTCTCGGTCGAACAAAAATCCAGTAAAATTTTCTTAATACTGTCAATCCTGCATAAATTGTAAATTGTTATTTAAATTATATTCATCAAAGTGATTATCTTTCAGAATTAATGGCTTTAACAAAGTACCATTAATTCTTTACCTCGCCTTTAATATGGCTTTATTATTTTCTTAAAAGTTTTCTTCCTAATTAAGACGCTGTGACATTTCAAGATAGAATTTTCTACGTGTTGTTTTTTCAGGATCGCAACTGTTTGCGACTTCTGATGTTTATAGAGCTGTTACAATATTTGAGTTAATTATTTGTAAGAACAAGAGGAAAATCTATTAGGGAATGACATAGAGTAACTTTATAATACATTTATTGCTATTTAAATTAGACTGCCTCTGTGGCGCAGTTGTAATGCGCACGCGTTACCACTGAGGCTAACGCTCTGGTTCGATCCTCGGCTCGAGTAAAAGTGGTATTGGGCTTTTCTATTAGGAAATGCTCAGTATCAGCCCGGAGTCGAATTTGTGCCCGGTATGGCGATAGGCTCGCCCCCTATCACGTCGCGGGACGGAGAAGCGCTCGGTGAAATGTGGGTGTACTGGTTACACCTCTGCCTACCCCTTCGGGCGTATATTACAGGCGTGAGTGCGTATGCGTATGCTCATTGCTATTTACCTGATAAACGAGACTAACAGGCTGCTGGTAGGTGCTACGTCTGCCCCTAAGCATCGGTAATACCACGAACGTTTTTAAATTGATTTTATTAGTGTTGAAGAGTGTGTTATACTATTTTTAGTGATAAAAGTTTTAGTCTTTCATCAGTTTTTTTATTATCCTTAATGACAAATACAAAGCAGGTCCCGCCTGATAATAAGCGCCATGCTTAACCACAAATACAAGCAACACCACACAAAACTTTGAATTACAAATCACTGTATGGCACTGGACTGCGACCCAGAGACATAAATTGTTAAGTCTCATAATACCCAGTAATTCCACTGACTTTAGTATCCTTCAAACCGAAATACAACATAGCTTATTCACTGCTCCTTGCAGATAAAGACAAGACGGTGGCACCAACCCAGATGGCCTATGATGAATGTTTCTCCACTGCATTGTCTTTTATTTAGCAGAGTGTGCCACGTGTGGGTGAGGTTGGCTTGGGGTCTAAGAGGTTAGTGAATCAAAATTCTGTGTACAACCAGTTCTGTAAAACTAATATGATTTATAATACTAGCCCTGTATTATACACGTCTCACTGCTGGGCCTCTTCTACTGAATGAGAGGGGTTAGGCCTTCGTCCACCACGCTGACCTAATGCGGGTTAGCAGATGTGGGGAACTTCTCAGGTATGCAGATTTCCTCACGATGTTGGTTTCACCGTTAAAGCAAGTTTTATAACTAAAAGAAATAAAAATGATTTACATCTCCATATAATTCCACGAAATGAATACTCACAAAAGCTTGATATTTTTAATTTCACGTACACCGTAATGGACGTGTCAGATGGGCGTGTTTTTTTGGCAAAATTGTTTGTTTACCCCAAGTGTCGTACTTGTTTAATTAATTACAGAGCCCAATTGGGGTATTTACATGACCCAATTACGAACTTGGAGATTATTTTCTTAGGTTTTCATTTTAGTAATTTTGAAAATTACTATTTTCACTTTATATAAGTGGTTTTCAGAAGTTTTGTACAAATTGGGGTACTTTTACTTTGAGGTATGGATATAATTTAAGATATGCTTTGTTATTATAATTGATCTTTTAGTAACGTGCTTCATCTTTTAAACGTGTGAGATCCTAGGTCTCAGGGCAATCATAAATTGTGGGAGATTTCGATTCGAAGAATCACATGAGTTGCCCGAAATTGAAATTTGTATCTGGTATGGCGAACAATGCTTGCAGTAGTGCTTTGCTTACCCTTTGCGGATACAGGTGTGAAGTTGTACATAAAGTGTTCTCAATGCACCTCTGCACACTCGTATATGGACACAGGTGTCTTTTATAAACTAATGTAAGCACGTTTGCGGCGAAATTGTCTCAAGACATTGTTCGTAAAACATTTGGGATTTTCTTTAAAAACTTCCTTAACTACTTGGTATAAAACTTCAGTCTTTGCAACACAAACACCTGTGTCACTAAAAAAACTCTGAACAACACGAAACGACGGATAAAACTTATCGTTTTTTACATGGCTTAAGACATTTTGAGCATTGAGCAAGGTTTGAAATCTCTTGTTATTAAAGAATATTCAAATTTGTCGGACTTTAAGGTCATAAGATTGGCAATAATATTATGTAGGAATCAGTAGTAATTAGTTTCAGAAGTAAAACACTGTATTCACTTTACCCGTTTATTGCCGACACTTTTTACAACACTTATCTATTCATAGACGTGTTCACTCATTGACGGCTACGACACGACTGCCGGGCGCCTTTTGCTGTCTCACTATATCATAGCTATCCCCACGCCGCGCCGTACAATCATAGAGAGAGGGTAGTCAGTTTAGAAACTGTACTCATGACCATGATATCCGAGAGCCAGCTTTAAGTACTAATCAATTAAATGTAGATTACTTACAGTATACAAACTACAATATATGATCATAATAATAAGCTAACATATATATTAATATATATATAAGCTAACAGTCATATATGTCATATACAACGTGTTACAGAAAGGTGTGGTCATATTTTAGGGTCATTACATGCACCTTACAGTAAGTACTTATGTACCGGATCTTTTCAAAACCAAGACATCCAATAATTTTACTTTAATTTTAATCACTTATTTATTAAGATCGATAAGATTGATGACATCACTATTAATTATTATGAACGACACACACTTTTTAATAAACTTTAATAATATGTAAGTAATTCTACGGACATACGTACGTAACTTATAATTTAAACACAAATTAACACTTGGAAGAGACTGTGTGCTGAAGACGATATAGGTACCATCCTCTAGAAGCATGTTAAAGACTTCATTCTCGGGTCTTCCATCTATGAATTTGGCTTAATACAGTCGACGATCCTCTTAAAAGCTGTTATTATTTACACCAACACAAACTACCAATACATAATACTTGTTTTTAGTCAAATACAATTTAGTAACTCGTAATCATTTATACTTCATAAAATCAGAAATTTCCGAACTGACTGCGTCAAATCAATATTGATTGTCAATCAATGTTTTTTTAAATATAAAATAATTAAATGAAAGGAGGTTTATAGTATCATTGTTTATCATTTAGTGTTGTCCAAAGTTGAAAGTCGATATTGACATGTTACTCATTCGATAAAAAAGAAATTTCTACAACTATTATCCTAGCAATGCAATCGGAATTGGTACTATGGGAAATAAAATACTTATACCCTTCACTATACATTGCTTAAATTTGCCCCCCCTTTCTATAACACGTTGTATAAGCTAACAATTAGCTGCGTTTACTGTCTTACTGCCGAGTATTGACTTCTTCTGCTAATGAGCCCATCATCCTCGCCTAACGTAGGTGGATGTTGTGAAGTCTCACATATCTTTGTAATTCTTAAAAATGTTATCATTCGAACAATAATCAATACATACAATAAGAATGAAAGTATCGCGTGTTTGTACATACATTGCTTATATTTACAAAAAAATAATTTGCGGAACTTAAAATCAGTAATAAAATCAATTATCAATAATCTATCATTTTCAGACTCTTTCGCCCGATTTCCAAAAGGCTGAGCAATGTTAAATTAACTAATCAAATGTCAAATCTCATGTCAAGTCGAAATTGGATTGCTAGTAACTTTGATTTGACACACATGTTAGTTAACATAACTTTCAAATTAAAAGTCGCATGTCAAGCGCTACTAAAGAGACATAAAATATTATTAATTTTTTCATTAAATATCGTTTCAGCAACATAAATAGATTTGACAGTGGTGTTATAATCAAAGTTATGTTAGATGAATGTTGATTTGATCAGCCTTTCAGAAACCGGGTGTTAAAAATGCCGTGTTCTTAGTAATAAACTAGCTGTCTCGCGCGGTTTCACTGGTGAATATTACTGCTCCGTTCCCGTTGGTCGTAGCATGGTGATGAAGCTATGAACCATCGTCTCTACAAATATGGTTTGAATATGACCTATGACCTCAATCAGTCAAGTTATTCAAAAGTTATATAGTAAGACACAGGCTACATATATCAACCCCCCAACGACTAGCAACCGAAAGGGATCACGAGGCATCGTGAGGCAAGCCACATCAGCCCATACCACTACTACATAATCCACAACCACTCTATCAAGAGTGATACTTACTTCTGTTTATGTGACCACGTGGCGATTGCCATCAGGCGAGCAACCTACTCGTTTCGTCATTCAAGCTAATGAAAAAAGGACAGATAGATAGTTGAACAGACAGACGCCGTAGGCTTAGTAAAAGGGTTGCACCAATTCAGTATGATATAAAAATACGGCATTTTACTATATTGCGTGTGAAGGATATAAAATGTTTACTTCCCATAAACCGTTAAAAGCTAAACGCGCTAAAACGCGTAATCAACGTCCTTGCAACTTTCCATATAAAATATTCAATCAAAGCCGTCAAAGTTTCTCCCTAAAAATTGTTCCTTTAATAAAAGCGCGGAAATTTCAGGGTCCATGTCCATAATAGGAGGAATCGCCACGATTTCGGACGCCGAAGACGCTCGAATATTTCCAGGATACGGTGCGGGCATTTGTAAAATGTTGTGGAATTTAGCAAAGAAGGAATCTGAGATTATTCTTAAAATATTCTGACGTATTATTTGAAATGTGGAACAGCCTTGATGTCTTAAAATCTGTCTGCTGGGGAAAAAGGAGTTTGTGATACATAATTACATACGCACTCACGCCTGTAATCCCCGAAGGGGTAGTGAGAGGTGTAACCAGTTCACCCACATTTCGCCGAGCGTATCTCTGTCCCTTATGTGATAGAAGGCGAGCCTATCGCCGTACCAGACACAAATTCCAGACTCCAGGCTGATACTGAGTATTTCGTAATAGAAAAACCCAATACCACTTTACCCGACCCGGGGATCGAACCCGAGTTGGCCTCAATCGCAAGGCGTACGCATTACAACTGCGCCACCGAGGCAGTTGTTTTGATACATATATCTCAGCCTGTTGTCGTCCACTGTTGGACGTAAGCCTCCCCAAGTGAGCGCCAACCATCCCGGTCTTGAGCAGCCCGCATCCACCCGCTAACCGCCATCTTTTTCAAGTCGTCGGTCCACCGTGCAGCAGGGCGTCCTACACTACGTTTGCCTAACCGTGGTCTCCACAAATGATAGTTAGTTAATTACATAATTATTGTTTTGTTGAATAATTATTGCTAGTGGTCGCCCAGTATTCAAAATTCGACTGCAATTAATTGTATTTTCAAGTTTGATCGCTATTGAGTTTCTGTTCAAGATCACGATTTAAAAACTATAGGTGACATCTGTCGTTCAATTAATGAACCAGTGATGACGTACTGCCCGTGCTTCGCCGTGATTGGTTAATTATAATTATTGTTCCCTTCCCTTCATCCACAAATTTTGTACGTTACTTTTTCTTTTACGATTACAACGCTGAGGTTAATATACGCAGTAAATTTTGTCCTACGAGAATTTGAAGCTTTTATTTCACAAGTCCATGGTCAAGAATCCGTCTACAGCAATAAGCAAGCATCAAGCCGCAACAGTTTCTTTTATCAAAGAGTATGCCTCTATATTCTTATATTATTATGGAATTTTGCACTATTAGCTGCGAGATGGCTGCGAGCGTGTATAAACGGCATTACCGTGTTGACACTGGCAGTATGAACGTAAACATGACGTGACATTTAAGGATTTATCTTTTTTAGTTTTAAATGACGAAAATAACATGTTACGACACCCGCCACATTAGTTTAACAAGTACATGTGATAGCCATGCCTCATAGTGTGGCGAAATGACACGGAAATGTGGATGAGCTTTATCACATCATAGGACACATATAAGTTCGGCGAACTGTGAGTTCCGCATTACCCCTTCAGGGATACAGACGCGAGCTTTATATAAAAATAATACTTACATCGACATCTTTTTAAATATAATTCTACTGTACGTGTGTACGTCACTTAACTCCTCCTAAACGGTTAGGCCAATTTGAATATTTTTTTTTGTATGCGTATGGGTGGCGCCCTGGATGGTTTAGAGTCACACACCCGGACCCAAAGATTCCCTGGACCCGGCAGGTGGAGCTGTTGTATTTGGGGAGAAACCGCGCGGGACAGCTAGTATTATATAAATAAACTTGAAGTGTCTAAGATTTTGAAATAAAACCTTCTTCTTAAGCTCCCAATCACGTTTCCAAATTCCAAACTCGCGTTATTCAAATTTTTTATCTGTCTGGGCTAAGCTCCAAAATGGTTGAATCTATTTTAACTGCACTTTTATTAGTACACTCAGAACTTTACCAAGAATAATTTAGATTACCTTTATTTCGAAAATATTTGTACCGCGGGAGAGCAGCAATAACATGCACGCGGGTGAAACCGTAAGGGACTGCTTAGAATAACAGCCGATGTTTTTTAAGGAACTATTACCTAATACTAATGATATTAAATGTTTTTTGAATGAATAACAAACCTGATTTATCACTTGTTAAAGCTTAATTAGAATTATTTCACATAAAAAACAATCTTAAAAAGACAAGGAATAAATGGAAAACGTTTTTCCTCAAGATTATGTTACTGCTTGAAAATTGATAAACCAATTAAAATAAATGACGTGTATAATTTAATAGCAGTGATAGCTCAGCGGGGAGTGGTACGGACTGTCGAGACGAAAGTCGCAAGTTCGAAACCAGCCCCAAGTGCATACACTTCTGACTTTTCTAAGTTATGTGTATATTAATTGTCAATTATCACTTGCTTTAACAGTGAAGGAAAAACATCGTGAGGAACCTGCATACATGAGAAGTCTTCATAAGAATTTCGAAGGTATGTGAAGTCTACCAACCCACATTAGGCCAGTGTGGTAGACTAAGGCCTAACCCCTCTCATTCAGTAGAGGAGGCCCGTGCCCAGCAGTGGGACGTATATAATAAAGGGCTAGTAAAAAAAAAAAAAAAAATTAATAAGACCAAAATATAGCTGCGTTGTAATTGGGTGCGCAAGTAATGTGCAGCATGAATAAGCCGGCTGGACCGGGTGAGTACCACTGTCTCAAATATACCACGTGAGATTACAGATCTTTTGTGCAGTCATGGCATGTCCCTTCTCCAAGGGTTGAGGATCATCATTGGCTTTGTACGTCTGTTTCAGACGATTTAATCATTGTCTCATAGGCATGCACTTTCTTTCGTGGCTATATAAACCAATTCTAGAGCGCCAGAGTCTACCGCATACACTGCAAGAGACGCTTCCGACTGGTGGGTTGTTGTCGACCTGGTGACGTTTAAGTCTTCTGTCCGCTAGTGTTCTGAACCACGTGTTGTTGTGAGTTTCACGCCCATTATGCACACACTTTCTCCACTTACCTCTATCCTCGGCGAGCTTTTCCCAAGCCACATGGTCGATCCCAAATGAGATCATATCTCTCTTGGCGCAGTCTTTACATCGTAGCACTGGTCTTCCAACGTCTCTAATTCCGTTTGCTATGACACCAAGCAAGACACGGCGTGGTAGACGAACAGGCTCCATTCGGTGCACATGCCCCAGCCACAAGGTTTTGATTTTCTCACTGATTTTCAAACCCAGTTCCAATGTGAGTGACTGCTAGATTGGGGTCCTAAACGATCTTCTTACCACTACACCGATTAGAAATTCCCTCGTCTTCTTCGGCGCTACTCGCTGCCGGTATCTCCCCTGTACACTGTTTTTTCTGCACATCTCCTTTGGTAGTTAGAACTTAGACAATCTAGATCGGGGCTTAAATAATATTATTACCGCTATACCGATTAGAAATTCCGTCGTCTTCTTCGGCGCTACTCGCTGCCGGTATCTCCCTTGTACACTGTCTTTTCTGCACATCTCCTTTGGCAGTTAGAATTTAGAAGTCATTTCACTCGTCTGCTTCTACGACAGTACAAGGTTTTCGTGCAGCTGTCCATAATCCTCCTTCAGCCTCCCTTTCATTTCCTCAAATATTAGCAATGCGCCTAAAATCCCTTGTGTTGTAGCTGACCTTATGTGTCCATGGCCAGTGATGATTAGTGTTGCCGAACCTATACCTCATATAACCTTGTTATATATTCTCATATTCACCGATTTTCACATCCATATCCCGATATACGTATATAATGATTTTTATACATATAACATTTTCAAATTACAGTGTACCAAAAAGACGTCGAAATATCATTTGAATGTTTGAGTGGCTTTTTTTTAAACTAGTCTTCCAGAAGTTTGAAGGATGGACAAAATGGTATTTTTTTTATATATATTTTTTTTTGTTTGTTTTGGTAACATTGGTGGCGGTCACTTACCATTCAATACCGCATGCTCTATAGTCCCATTATCTAATATATAAAATTCTCGTGTCACAATGTTCGTTCCCATACTCCTCCGAAACGGCTGGACCGATTTGTATGAAATTTTGTGTGCATATCGGGTAGGTCTGAGAATCGGCCAACATCTATTTTTCATCCCCCTAAATGTTAAGGGTGGTCCACCCCTAAATTTTTATTTTTATTTTTTAGATTTTTTTTTTGTTTTTATTTATTTTATGATACAGCATAAAAAAATACATATAACCCTAAATTTTCACCCTTCTACCGTCAACCCCTATTTTTTAATAGCGACATTAGTATTTTTGTCAAGCGCGTTTCTCACCGGGGGCGCCCACTAGGCTACTTTAATCCTGGATATAGGCATTCACGCGGGCGGAGCCGCGGGCAAAAGCTAGTTATAAATAAAATTATCTTTGGTCATCCAGTAATATAGATCCCTTAAAATCCAATATTTCACAGAATTGAAACATCATAAATAAATCAAACGATTTAACTCTAAAATAAATTGTTCAGTCACGCAACGCAGCGTATTTCGATAATATTAAATTACAATAAAACTACGATGGAAAATAAACGACGTTAGCGTAAATAGAAAGTGAACTCGTAAAGGCAATTTTAGATCCTTGACCTGGATTTTTAGAGGACGGTTATACAAAGACGAATATGGCTACAAGAATAGAATAGGGTAGTTGACTAGATTTATTTTATTATTTAAATCAATAAGTTACGTTACTCAAAATCTATTGCAGAAAGAATTTTATAAATCGGACCAAAAATAAATAAGTTAGTAGCCATTCAAATCCTGTAGGAGTAATTGTCAAATGACAGACAACGCAAACTTTGACGTCACTGTGTAAAGTGTTCATTGTGATGCACGCGTGCGAGCGAGATAGTGAGATATCCCTACTACGCACCCACTTTTCCTCATATCAATATTTAAAGTCGATAACTGCGGCCACAATTGTGAACCAATTTTGATTGTGTTTTAATAAAAGGGTTTCTTTTGCGTATCATTTTCTGTTGCTTATAAAATAATGTATAAAATTCAATATAGGAAACTATCCTATTATCTCTATAAATTATTTCTCAAAGGTGGTTTTTTATGGGATCGGTTTCCGATTTTACCTCATTCTCCATAATTAGTTCTTAACGAACTTTGTGTAGGACCTCCACCGAAAAAAACTTTTTCAAACAAAACAAAAACAGAATTATGCATATTTGTCGAATTTATTCAGGTATATACATAAAAATATACTGACATATTGAGAACGTCCCTTTGGAAGTCGGTTGAAACTAGTAGTACATCTAATGAGCAAATCAGGTTAAAATTACAGTTTTTTTTAGAGGTATGCGATATTATGCATACTCTAATAAAATAATAAATACACCCAACAGTCACACACATAGTCCTGACCCCACACTAGGTTAACGTCTATCAGGAATTACAAAGCACTTGAGGTCCTAGAGGTCCTATACCTACAGCTGAAACAAATGTCTGATGACATAAACATTTACCTCGGTGCGGGAATCGAACCCGCGGCCTCTCGTTTCACAGTTGGCTGCGCCACGGAGCTTTTAAACCTAGGATCTCACTGGTTTTTGAAGCTAAATAGAAGCTTTAATACTTAATTATTTTTCCTAATCAGTTGTTTAATATATTCAAAACAATGATGTTCTTGAACGCTCCATCCAGAAATTCTCCCCCTTAATATTTTATCTGAGGTCTTAGTAAAATTTTCATTTTCCCGCCAGGTGAATTGTGCCCGCCGTTTTCCACTGCAATATAGTATTTATTAAAGTTCACGGCAGTTTATCGACATTCCGCGAATTAATTTGCTTTTATTAAACATTGTATTTATTTTGACTGCCTCGGTGGCGCAGTTGTAATGCGTACGCGTTACGATTGAGGCCAACGCTGAGGACTCGGGTTCGATCCCCGGGTCGGGTAAAGTGGTATTGGGTTATTCTATTACGAAATGCTCAGTATCAGCCCGGAGTCTGGAATTTGTGCCCGGTATGGCGATAGGCTCATCCCCTATCACATTGTGGGACGGAGATACGCTCGGCGAAATGTGGGTGTACTGGTTACACCTCTGCCTACCCCTCCGGGGATTACAGGCGTGAGTGCGTATGTATTTATTTCAGCCATTTTAATAAAAATCTTCAATCAATCTTCGTGGTTAGTGTATTGGCGCTGCTGATAAATTATTTGGATTTGGTATCATCCCAAAGCAACGTGGTTCACTCTGCTGATTAATGAACTTGGTTACCGTTGCGAGTTGTGGGGGTCAGACGGCGGGTCGCCCCAGATAATCCACCGCCAAATCATGATGGGAAGGCGGACCCTGACATTTAGGCGGGGTAACGCCAGAATCATTTTTATTATGTTGCAAAATATATTTATGCTTCATAATTGTTTTCACCCCCGACATTAAAGAGGGACGTTGACAACCTCCGTGGCGCAGTGGGCGGGTAGCCGGCTGCGAAGCGAGAGGTCGTGGGTTCGATTCCCACACCGAGACAAATGTTTGTGTGATCCACAAATGTTTGTTTCGGGTCTGGGTGTTGTGGGACCGCAATTCCCTTGTAGTTCCTGATACCCACGATACAGGTTATCCTAGTGTGGGGTTAGGGCTATGTGTGTGAATGTTGGGTGTATTTATTTATTATGTTATAAGATTGAATCCCTCGTGTAGCTTATTTATTTGTTTGTCCCTTTCTCCTTTATATCTAGTTTACATGTTCTACTAGCACGAGCTTCCTCTAGGTACTGAATGAGAGGGGTTAGGCCTTAGTCCACCACGCTGGCCTAATGCGGGTTAGCAGACTTCACATACCTTAGTTTTTTATGGAAAACTTCTCAGGTATTCAGGTTTCCTCATGAGGTTGCCTTCACCGTTGAATCAAGCGATAATTAACAAGGAATATGCACGTAACTTAGAAAAGTCAGTGGTGAATGCTCTTAGGGACCTGTGACTTTCTGAAATCTAGAACAACTTCAAAATCATATTACCATCAAGGCGATACCTAACAATTAAACCAAATAGTTACAATTAAATCATTGCGAATACCAGAAATGTCTTCTACACGTGGTCGATAATCCGGGTCATTTAGCCATGAACTATCCTTAATCAGTTCGCGGTGATGTCCCGTTGAGACTCGAGAGGTCTATTTATCATCATATGAATAGCTTATAATACCTTGTAATGATGGCTAGAACGTAATAGCATTCCGGTATCATTGGCCAGACGTGGATCGTAAATTGCTGGATGTGATTTAGCAAAATTATAGCTTAGTAAATATCAGCCTTCGTAGTGCAGTGGATGCTGTGAAGAGAGAGGCCGCGGGTTCGATTCCCGCACCGAGACAAATGTTTGTGTGATCCACCAATTCATGTTTTGGGTCTGAGTGTTTTCTCCCCAGAGGGGTTGACGAGCATGTCGCGTCGATCCCACTGTGAGTAGGATAAGGGCAGGTGTAAGAAGATAGTTTAGTAAATAACAACAGTCATATAGTCCTGACCTTACACTTGGGCTTGATTCAGGCTTAGAGTAAATCAATGCTGGGTAGTAGCTCTCCTTGTCTGTATATCTATGAGATATCAGTTTTTGTAAAGAAACATTCTTACTTATTTCCTACAATGGAGGATATGGGGTGAAAGAGTGCAACATTGAAAAATAGACTGTACGTACCATTACAAAGGCGCAATATTTTTATAAAAAATGCTCATTGTATGGACATAAAAATATGTAATCATTTACCAGTCGAACTAAAAGAATCTGAATTCAATGTATTTAAAAATAAATTTACTCGAGTATTACTAAATAAGTTATATTATAATCTAAATGATTTTTTTAATGATTGAGATATTGACATAGAACAACTTTGACATAAAAGATTTTTAATAGGCGTTAAACAAACCATGAATATTTTGAATTGTAATTATTTAAATTTATGACATTTTTAATTTATAAGTAATATTAATATTTGCACGTCAAGAATGACAGAGTGTGCGATTCTACTTATCTAAAATTATAACATCTCCATGTAACCACATTCTTGCAAATAAAAGTATCATTCATTCATTCATTCTATCATTCATTCATTCATTCTATCATTCATTCATTCATTCTATCATTCATTCATTCATTCATTCTCTTGTATGCGAGAGGTCGTCTGGGTAGGTAGGTACTCATTTCGGTTTGAAAGACCGCTAGAAGCTAGTGAAGTTACTGGGCATTATATATAAAATAATAAATAAATACTAATTATGAGACTGATATGTCTCGGGATGATGAGTGCAGTGCCATTAGCTTTGTTATTCAACGTTCTAAGTAATGTTGCTATAGTTTATGGGCAGACGTAATACTTATAATAATTATACTGTATAATAATATATATACACTACTCTAAGGTGAGAGAGATTAGGGCTTAGACGCTGGACTTGTCCAGGTTAGTAGAATTCACATACCATCGAGATTTTTATCACAAATGAACTTACACGTAATTTAGAAAAGCATAAAGTACATGCTCTTGGTTTAGAACCTCCTGAGACTTTCGTCTCTGCATTCCATACCCCTCCCCGCTGAGCTATCGTTTGACTTGGCGTAATACTTAAAAATATTTTTAAGCTGAGATGTAAAATACAGTTTCAAAGTCTGAATAAAATGGCCAGTAATTTTAAGTAACCAAACAAAATTGAATATATGCTGATACCACAAAATCGAAGGCTCTTCCACAAATCAAAGATAGCAGCACGCATAATTCCAAATCCAACGCGCACTAATGAGATGGTTAACCGAACATTAATGGATGTAGCACTGCCCGCGTGGATTGTCATGATAAACGACTTTGACTAATGGATATACGTACCTCTGCAAACTAGCTGGTTTATATCTGTAACATGCTTTTGCACGTAGGTTCGCTGCATGAATATATTGTTCCCGAATAAGAAGTACTAGTGGGAGTGTGGTGATCAAAATTCGACATATTTTTAAATTTGGTTCTATTATGTCAGCTGTGGGTTTGACGCTCATTCTTTTTAAATAAATATACATATTTTATATATAAAGAGTATTCTGAACTCCTTCTCGATATAAACTTTAACTATGCCAAATCTCACGCTCCTCCGTACGCGCAATATACTTAAAAGGACTCCAATATAGAAGATTCTTTGTCCCAATCAAGTCATAGTCAATCTGCGTGCCAAATTTCATCAAAGTCCGTCAAATAAGGCGTGATTGATTAAATAAACATCCAAATTCACAAACCTACAACATTCGACAAGCGGTCTGCAGCTCTCATCATTCAGTTGTATCCATACAAAAAAGTAAAGTCAATTTTAAATCTATGGTTCTGTCAATACTCGCATTATAAACGTAACAGTGTGTGTGCAGCGCAGAAACGGTTCAATATAATAATATATAGTTTGTATAGATATAGTTTATGGACCCGCAAGTGAAACTCGACTTTTACAAAATTCGGATGGTACTCGTAGGTGTTTTTGTTATTCTTTGAACTAAGAATCCATATAATATGTAACTAAGGATGAATTATTTTTTCCATTGCATGTGTGTAGTATCATTGGATAGCTCATTAAAATTATATGGAGGTTGCTAAATTACTTTTTTTATATAAATACTTTGTTTGTGAGATATGCGCGTCCAAAGTCGTGAAAAATGTGTCACCCCTCTAACTTTTAAACTACAAGGTGGAAAATTCTTAAATAATTCAAGGTACCTTAAAAGGTATTTTATTTTAGATTGTAAACTATTTGAGGTATGGAATATTTTTGGATACACTACGAAACCTTTCACTGTGCCTGGCCAGACACGCACTTGGCCGGTTTTGTTATCTCTTAAATATGATGAGAAAGACTTCTACGCAAGCGCAGCCGCCACATTGTTATATGGCGCGTCATTAATTATATTACATAAAATTTCAACATCCATGTAATCCATTAGTCAAAAATGAATACTGTTGCTAATTGCAATCGTGATATGGGAATCAAAACGGCAATTAGCATATCTGGTTGATCTACCAACGTATTCGAAATTAATGTGCGTCGTAATTGGAGGTTATTTTACTGATTAAAAATCAGGGATAGTCTAGCAGAGTTTGGAACGAACTTCTGAGACAGGAGTCGTCGGTTCAAACCCCAGACCTATGATTTTTCGAAGTTACTTTTTATTAGCCTGTATGACGAAACTAGCAAATCGCTCGCCTGATGGTACGTGCCACGCCTGCCCATAAAAAGAAGCAACACCACACAGAAGTTTGAATTGCAAAGTAGTGCATTGCATTGGACTATGCTCGTCACCCTGAAACAAGATGTTTAGTCTCATAATGCCCAGTAATTTCACTGACTTCAATGACCTCCAAACTGAAACACAATAGTGCTTATACACTGCTGTTTGGCAGCAATAATAGACAAATTGGTGGTACCAACCCCGACGGCTACTTGCATACGAAGGATCTACCACAAAGGGGGCCAACGGGAACCAATTACTATACGAGTAGTAGAGCCACGCTGCAGACAGATTTGTCTACAGCACGAATAGGCCGGCTCGACTGGTTCGTTACCACTGTCTCCCAGAAAACTGACGTAAAGTAGCGGCTCGCTGCATTTCGTACGGTGACTTGAGATATCTGTACTGATATAGTCTGATATAGTCCAAATACAGAAAGATTTACGACCGGCCGCCTCCCTGACGTCATCCCTTCTGGGGAGAGTGGCTGATATGTTCTCTAAACCACGTAAAAACTGTGGGATACCATTTGATGGTAACGTCTTACTTCAACGCATAGTGTCACTGGTGCTTCCTCTTTGGTAGTAATAGACCACAGCGTCACTGAAGACGTGACATTAAAAGTCGGCCTTAAGTATCAAATTAACTATAACGCTCTATCCTTAATAATAGAATTAAAATATCATCAAAATAATTGTCGTTATATAAATTTCAGCAAAATGTTATTTTATGTTATAGCTTTTGCTCAAAGCTCCGCTCGCGTGAATGCCTTTTACCCGAGATAAAGAGAGTAGCATATGTCTTAATCCAGGTCATGATCTACTATTTGTCTTCGTCTTCTTCTACCTGCCCTTATCCCACACGTAGTGGGTCGGCGCAACATGCTTTAACACATGTTACAGAAAGATTGAGTTTGTAGTTTTTACGACCTGTCTGACGTCAAGCCCTCTGGGGAGAAAGCACCCAGACTCGAAACAAATACTTGTGGATAAGACAAAAAATTATATCGACGCGGGGATCGAACACTCTATTCACAGCCTGCTGTCATGCTCTATCTTATGTAACAACAATTCAGAGTGGTAGAGCCACGCTGTATACAGTTTTGTCTACAGCATGAATGCACTGACTCGACCGGGTCGTTACCACTGTCTCACAGAAAACTGGTGTAAAGTAGCAGCTTACTGCTGCGTTTCGTACGGTGTGAGGTATCCGGAGGCCCTAATCCCCCTCCTCTTTCCAATCCCTTAACCCTTTCCTATAAGGTCGGCAACGCGCCCATCATTCTTCTAGTATTGTGGATCTACATGGGCGGAGGAGTTCACTTACCATCAGGTGACCCAGTGGCTCGTTTGCCGGCCTATGCAATAAAAAAAAATAAAAAAACATCCGTTATATTGATCAGACATTAATACACTTTTACAATACATTTTACGTATAACCAGGTTAGTTGCATAAGTTTCACTTACTCGTAAGATCACAGACTGTTCGTTTTAGCATCGTACACCGGCTTATATTGCCTCACCCCACCAACTGTCGCTACCCACCACCGGAATAAAGTGTTGCTATCACAATTAACCTTCAGAATGTAATAAATGTTACACTTAGGTCTTTAAGATTTTTGTACTTGTTTTAGCTACGGAGCAAGCGGGTCACCTATCTGAAGGCCAATTCTCGTAATTTTAAACGTTTAGAATATCATTCCGATCTAGTCTCAGTGTCAAGAAAGTTGCAAATGGCATTCTCTTAAACCAATAATCAACGTCAAATGTGAACATAAATCGTAATGAGATTGAATGTAGAATAAAAGTTGACTAAAGCCAAAACGGTATAATGTTACTGCTAATGCTAGGTGCATTTGACGTTGACTATTGGTTTAAGAGAATGCCATTTGCAACTTTCTTGACGCTGAGATTAGATCGGAATGATATTTTGAACGTTTAAAATTACGAAAATTTGCCTTCAGGTGTGATTGAATAACAAATATCCAAACTTCCAAACATCCAAACTTTTTCATTTATATCATTAGGATGTAGTATCATCAAAATAACATTGTCAGTACATAAATTCTCAACAAAATGTAATTTAATGTTATATTTATTCAGTACACATAATTTGTATTTACAGCGACACTGTCAGAGCTTGAAGGTACGGCGTCTACGAGATAAACTCTTTTCATAACTAAATGTCAAGTACGCTAAATTATACGGGAGCGCGGTCGGAAATTATTTTATTTCATACACAATGTTACGTTATTTTGTATGTAATTTATTTTCATAGGTAGTAACGTAGTGTTAAAGAGAAAATTGTAAAATCTTAAAGTGTTTTCACAAGTGTGTGACATTTTGTCGCACCGAGAGGTGTTACTGTGACGATCACGCAATGTAGACTCTCAAGTGTGGACAGTTGTCAAATGTTACGACCCAATGTATGGAATGATGACATGAGACCCGCAACATTTTGCCGTGACATGTCATGTGAGGTTTGTCATTTTTTAAGTCACAGCTAAATTACACAGTGTAAGTCACGGCACCTGTCCACATTAGCTTACACGTACTTGACGTGTGACAGCCACGCATCTCGGTGTCGAAATGACAGAAAGTGTAAAGGCACTTTTATATACATATTGACTTCCTTTAGGTCATGGTTCAACATACATTATCTGAGTGGTAGAGCAATTTTGTCTACAGCATGAATGAGTCGGCTCGTTACCACTGTCTCACAGAAAACCGGCATAAAGTAGCAGCTTGCTGCTGCGTTTCGTACGGTGAGTGAGATATCCAGAGGCCCAAATTCCCCTCCCCTTCCTAATCCCTTACTTATCCCTTTCCTTTAAGGTCGGCAACGCGCCCATGATTATTTTAGTATTGTGGGCATACATGGGCGGTGGAGATCACTTACCCTCAGGTGACCCACTTGCTAGTTTGCCGGCCTATACTATAAAAAAAACATAAAAATATATACTTACAGACGAATTGTCAACCTCTTTGGGTTTTCTGGGTCGGTTAAAAATGTCCAAAATGGTATTCTTGAGCTTTTCACTCGAAGGCGACGCGATTTTATGTATATTCCGACGTAATATGATTGGTCTTCAAGAAACTAGTCATTAATCAAATTGCTTGCAATGTTGAACTAATTAAGGAAACACAAACAACTTCTCACGTGAAGACATAAAAACTAGTTTCCCTTGGCATCGATCCTATTGGTAAATAAACAGCTCTGTCACGCTGCCATCAAACTAGATATATCGGTATCGACTAATCAGCAAGAGCAAACAGAACAGTGACCTATATCCTCTAAGTGAGACTTCTACCATAAATTCAGCGCTCAATAATCCTAGATGTGTCATACTAAGAAGCTATATTCTGCAGCTAATCGAGGCGTGCTAATTGCAAGCGCAAATCGAACCCCGGGATTCACCTTTTTTCTAATTTTCCTGAATGACCAAACGAGCAGATCACTCGCTTGATGGTAAGCGCCACGCCTGTCCATAAACAGACAACACCACAAAGAACTTTGAATTACAAAGCGCTGCATGGCCCTGGACTGCGTTCATCACCCTGAGACATATTGTCCTTTAAACTAAAACTCAACAGTGCTTATACATTGCTGCTTAGCGGCAGAAATAGACAAATCGGTGGTACCAATCCAAACGGCCTCTCGTACACGAGGGACCTTCCACCTAGTAGGTGTGCCGCGTGTAGACGAATAGGTCAAGTTTCCAAGATACGGTAAGGTTTCCCACGTAGGTCCGTCGTATGCCAGAGACCACCTGGGTTGGCACCACCGGTTTGTCCATTTCTGCCGCCAAGCAGCATTGTATAAGCATTGTGTTTCTGTTTTAAGAACATTGAAGCCAGTGAATTTACTGGGCATTATGAGACTTAACAACTTATGTCTCGGGATTACGAACGTAATCCAATGCAATGTTTTGTAATTCAAAGTTCTCTGTGGTGTTGTGTTTGTTTATGGGCAGGCGTGGCGATTACCATCAGGAGAACGGCCCACTCGTTTCGTCATTCAGATAGTTAAAAAAACCTACAAAAGTACCGCAGGTTTGACGGTTGTGACAACTGGTCTCATAAGCTATTTTATTAAGTGTCTCTAATAGGAAACATTCAAGTTATACGTCACTTTGTTTAACTTGTCAGTTTCGTCAACTCATCTCATGGTTTATTTCATCTCATTCCCAACTCGTGCATGTAAAATTAGGTATAAAATGTTTTTTTTTATTATTTTTTATTGCCTAGGCCGACAAACGAGCAAGTAGGTTACCTGATGGTAAGTGATCACCACCCCCCATGTACGCTCACAATACCAAAAGTCATGGGCGCGTTGCCGACCTTAAAAGAAAGGCATAATTAAGGCATTGGTAAGGGAAGGGGATTTGGGCCTCCGGATATCCCACTCACCGAAAGAAACGTAGCAGCAAGCTGCTACTTTACGTCGGTTTTCTGTGTGACAGTGCTAACGACCCGGACGAGCTGGCCCATTCATGCTGTAGACAAAATTGCATTTGTGATAATTTATCAGGTATAAATAAAAATTAAAAAATAACAGTATGTTACGAATGTTACGTGATATTTCCGCTAAAGGAAGACAAATTTGCAGGTTTTTTTTTTAATTTTCTTAATTGGTTATTTTTCCTTGCCATATCCAGTAACAACAATGAAATGTGCGCAGTAAAAACGGTCGAGTGTTGCTTCAGACAGGTGAAATAGTGCGAAAAATTGCCCCGCGGTCAAACGGGCGCTGTTTCCTACACAGGGGAGAACTCGCATTGTACAAACTAATCAGGTCAAGCTGCCTTTGTTTGTTGCTATTGTGGGCAACTTTGCTTCTTTGTTGCATTTCTTAGTTGTAGATACATTTAATACTCGAGGTTCCGTACTCAAAGAGTGCTAACAGAACCAATCTATACCATTCGTCCGTCGGTCTGTCTGTTTGTCCTACATTTAAAGGGCTCCATCTTTTGACAAGGTAATCGCTTACCTGTCGGTCGTCCGGCGGCGAGATGGTCCGACGATATTGTTAACAGCGGCGCGACGCGGCAGTCCATATTGGAGAAGATTGGCGCAGGATCGTGGTGAATGGCATATAAAAAGAGAGGCCTATGCCCAGCAGTGGGATGAGAAAGGATGTGAATGATGATGATGATGATCTTTTGACCCCTAATAGGTGGCCGACTGCTTTTTTTACAGCATATATGTTATTATGAGGGATATCGCAACAAATAATAAAAACTACCACTATTATTTTATTCCCTAGCACTTGTCCGGTTTCGGCATGGTTTATTACAATTACGGCCTCAATTTTAGATTTAAGCAAATTTGATTTTCGTGTACATTAAAAATAAAATTTACTCTATAATGAGCACACAGCGTACGGCCCTGTAAACTACGTGAGTCTACTTGATACGTGCAATAACTATCCTTCTTCCTTTTCTAAACAATTGGCCCGAATTGTTTGGGGAACATCAACGAGTTTATTTATTTCTGGATACAAAAATACCTAAATAGAAATTAACACATTATTTTTGGGTGAAATTTTGTTGTATGCCGGCCTCTGATAAAAAATCTTGGTCTAAAAGTTGGGAATATACGCCGTATTCTGGGCAATAGTGACGGAAGGTGAATCGTTTATTTTTTAACATCATTCTTAAATTATACTTCCTCACTACTGACTGACTGGCATAATGCGGGTTGGTAATAAATAACAATATGATATATAAGCTTGCATGACGAGAAGAGCAGGTCATTCGCCTGATGGTAAGCGTCTGCTCATAAACAAAAACACCACTAGACTTTGAATTAGCACTGCATGGCACTGGACTGCGGTCATCGCCCCGAGCCAAAAGACATAGATGTTAACATGTTATTGTTATAATAACACTTAACGTATATGTTGCTGTGTATGACCGAGACAGGAGTGCGCGACCCGCGACCGTTTCCATACAATCGCATACAAACCTGACCTGTCTTTACCACCTGACTCGCGTCATGCGTCGTCTGGAGTATGCTGAGCCTGTGGCCTATTTGACGTTACCTCGGACACGGGTCCATCCCGAGTTTTTTTTTTTATACTTTATAGGCTCGCGTTTGGCCACTATCACGCCTGATTGTAAGCGATAATGTGGCCTAAGATGAAGCACGCTTGCCTAGCAAAAAACGATTCACTCGCGACTTGAAAACACCCAGATTATATTTATATAGTAGTCCTGTTTATGAGCAGGTCTCGTCATTCAATCTAATAAAAAAAAAAAAAAAAAAAAAAAAAGTTAAGTACGTATGTATATTATATTTTATGTTTCAATTAATATTTATGTATTATATTTTTATGCAGGCCGCTTCTATCAGGTCGGCCTGGAAGGCATGAGGGGAGGCCTATGTTCAGCAGTGGACGTCTTGTGGCTGATGATGTTGATGATGATGATGATGATATATTTGTATGTGCTTAACTGTATTATCTTATTTCAGATAAACAACACGGTTTCATGAAGAATAGATCAACTGTAACTAGCCTCTTGCTTTACCACGACAGTTTTGTAGATGCTGTTGACAACCGTGTTTCTGTAGACGCCATCTACACAGATTTTCCAAAGGCATTCGATACGGTTGATCACGATTTACATTTGAATAAATTATTTTTGTTCGGTATAACTGGCAATTTATTGAATTGGTTCGAGTCATATTTAAAAAATCGCAACTCAATAGTTGTGGTTAATGGGTTTTCTTCCTCTTTGTTTGCTGCCAACTCTAGCGTCCCACAGGGGTCCCACTTAGGTCCAATTTTATTCAACATTTTTATCAATGATATCATAACCTGTTTCAAATACTCCGATTGCTATCTCTTTGCCGACGATCTTAAGATTGTGAAGCCTATTCGCACTCCTCAAGACACAATCTTGCTACAACAAGATTTAGACAATTTAGCGCTATGGTGTAATACAAATAGAATGGAACTTAATATCAACAAGTGTTACTCTATAAAATTTACAAGAAATAAATCATGCCATCTGCACCAATACCATATAAATAACCAAAATATACAGCAGGTAGATACTATCAGAGACTTGGGGGTTATTTTGGACAGTAAGCTAAGGTTCAATAAGCACATTGACAACGTTGTAACAAACAGCTTTAAGATGCTAGGCTTTGTCTTAAGAAACTGTAAAGGATTTAAAGATCCTGTAACTAAAATCAAATTCTATAAGTCTTTAGTTAGATTTGGTTTGGAGTATTGCAGTTTACTATGGAGTCCACACTATGACATTTATATAAAAAATCTAGAACGCGTACAGAAAAGACTTTTGTGGCATCTCTGCTACAGTTGTCATCTTGCCAAAAAAATTACTAGCTACCCAGACCGACTTATGCATTTTAAGTTGAGCTCACTATATGATCGACGAGTGTTGTTAAACATGATGTTTCTGCATAGCCTATTCAATGGACTTATTGACTGTCCACAGATAACAAGCAAATTTAATATTAATATCCCTGTAAGGCTTCCTAGATTGAATAAATATGGTCCTTTTAACATACGCTACTCTTCGACAAATTTAGGCTTATATTGTCCTGTTAATAGAATTTAGGCTTATATTGTCCTGTTAATAGAATTTAGGCTTATATTGTCCTGTTAATAGAATTTAGGCTTATATTGTCATGTTAATAGAATTTAGGCTTATAGTGCCTGTTAATAGAATTTAGGCTTATATTGTCCTGCTAATAGAATTTGTAAACAATATAATTTACTGCATACGTCAAGTGACATACACATATTCTCCCAAAGTAAAGTTAAATTCCGGAACGCCATTTTGCAACACCAACTATCAGATAAATTATTATAAAATGTAACTTTTCATTATTATTGATATGTTTTTACTATATCCTATTTCTATAAGTTGTTTTGTTCTTGTTAATATGCATGCCGTGTTCGCCTCATTGTAACGACATTTAGCTTATGACTACTATTGTAAGATAATATTGTACTCAATTAATGTACGTTGCGTTGGCGATACAAATACAAATAAATGTATAAAAAAAAATGTGTCCTTATGGTAATTGCCAAATAAAGCTATTTTCTTTCTTTCTTTTCTTCTTACCTAAGAACAAACCTTAAATATTTATAGGTATTTCATAACAATAAATTATTTATTTACGTCGGTAATGGACATTTAACTTGCTCCAGCCTTATCAAAGACTTAACCAAAATACCAATAGATAATTTCCTCTTTACAACAAACAGTAATAAATCGTCAAAACTTAACAAATAATTCTAAAGTCAACAATGAAATATATCTATGTATCTTAGCTTAATTTGGAATTAAGGCCGGACGCTAACAGGTGGAGAATCGATGCGCAGTGAAAGACTGTACGCTCAAGTCGCGTGTAGCTTGCCAGTGCCGGGAAGAGGGACGTATATATTCCTAAAGATCTGGTTTTATTACTGAGTACTATTATTATATACGTACTCTAAGATAAATCTAGTATAAGTGGTGGTAATCTTACTGTCATAGCTGCGGCACCCAATCGTAGTTTATAATGTTAATTTAAATTGTATAATTGTAGTGGTACACTTACCTCGTAGTTTCTGATATCCACGATAAAGTACATACAGCACGATACATTTGTTGAGTGCCGGCTCGTCCAGGTCGCTACCTCTGTCTCACAGAAAACCGTAGTAAAGTAGCAGGTTACTGCTGCGTTTCGTACGGTGAGTGAGATATCCGGGGGCCCAAACCCCCTCCCCTTCCCAATCCCTTAATTATCCCTTTCCTTTAAGGTCGGCAGCGCATAATTCTTTTGTCATTGTGGGCGTACATGGGCGGTGGAGATCACTTACCATAAGTTGACCTATAAGTCTATAAAGAAAAACAGGTTAACCTAGTGTGGGGTTAGGACTATCTAGTTGACTGTTGGGTGTATTTATTATTTATTTATTTACATACGTGATGTCGATTGTAAAAATAAATTGTTTTTCTTTTTCTGCTATAAAAATAAAATCGGCCTCGCTTCTACTCCGGCTCGACTTTTCGCTTTACAGTTAGCGACCTGCCTAAGCTTGGCACAAATAAAAGCAATCTTTCTTGCAATGAATCTTTGGTTTGTTTACTTGACAAACTTTAGAGTCTTGTTTGGAACCTTAAATAACTATTTTAATTAAAAGTCTCCGTGACGACACAAAGAACGGGAAAATAATGGATTTAATATGCGTCGTATATTTGTATGGTGCAATGGTAAGTTGAAACCCTATCAAACCATATTTGTAAAAAGGGGCCAAGTTCAGTTTAACATAGTCGGTTAAAAATGTGAGAATAAAAAGGTGCCAAAGTCCTGTAAAGATGTAGCATCTGGTATGAAGCAAGGTTTTTGATGTTCTTTGGCAGATAAATAGTGGAGAGAATGAGTAATGCCTCATAACAGTTGAATCTGTCTGAGTAGGGATACAAATTAAATTAAAATAAATATTTTATCTGTAGCTGTATGAAACTCGGCCGTGCTGTCTATTTATGATCTAGTTTCACAACATAGTTTTGAGACGTATTATCGGTCTTTGCTTACAGGGTTTTGGCAAATTTTTCTTTCTCCTTTCTGCCAATTACGTTACACTGAATTTTGGCCCTTTTTTATAAATATGATTTGATGACATTTATCTTATCACAAAATCCTAGGTAATTAAAAAAGACTATTTATTACGCTGCCAATTTTTATGTTTTTTTCTATGTTAGTGCTTTTTAAACGTTCGATAGGATTTTGTATCCAACAGTATCTAATCAGAAAGAAACACTTATTGTATATTTAAAAAAAAACTAAACACCTCGTTTATATCAGAAACTAACACGTCTTATCAAAGAATCCACAACATCAACAGAACTAGTTATTTTGTAAAATTTAAAATTTACTCTCAAAGCAAGCCTTCACATTTGCTTAGAGCAGACAGGTTCGCTCGCGCACAGAACAGCTCGCGTGTATTAGCATGTGGTTTAATATGCAGACTACTGGAGGTTTATAACAGTCTCTAATTAAACGGGTCTTAATCGTGTTATATTTGAAGGTACCTACTTAAATACTTACCCGACGTTTCGACAAAGTAGCATCCTCCGTGGTCACGGGTTGACTGAATCAGCTCATTTTATTTTAGTGGGCGCTTGCCGAATTGGACTGACTTTCAGCCCTTTATATAAAGTGACCACGCTGAGGCCCCCCCTAATGGGGGTACGAACCTCGGCATAGGATGGCCATTGGGGGAGGGCAAAGACATTTGCGATTGGGAAATAAGAGCTCAGTGACGTCTTCTTTAAATTGGGGTTTTAGTGGGGCTGGTAGTGGCAACAATGCTCAATTGATCATTTCTTTCGTCTACCGTCTTATTGCCGGTACTTCGACATATTTCATAAAAAGCAAAGGTACTCAATTCGTCTGTATATTTTTAATGTATGTTCACCAAAGACTTTAAGGTATACTACTAAACAAGTTGCGCGGTACATAAAAATTCACCGTAACTCAATATTACCATCTCCTATCGTGCTCCCTGTCTGTGAGCTGTCAAACTCCCGCATTATGTGATATTATAATATTACTTCTAAACAGCCCGTCTAGTAGTATACATTGAAGTCTTTGTTTTTAAAACTATTTTAGAACAGTTATTCAAATATTGAATTTCTAATTCGATGACAAACTAAAACATCCAATATTGGGATGTTTGAATAATCCTATAACGGATGAAATAGAAGCACAGTTTGTTATAGAGATAAATTATTGTAAACTGGATTGGCTCGTAAACAACACCAACCCGATACTGTTGCAATATGAACGCAGCTCTGCGAAAAAAGTGAAAATATGATTACTGAAATTTATAGTTTGATAAGGGTGCGAATAAAACACAATGATTATTTTCAAAATACGAGATTATAAAAAGTAGGTGTATTGCGGCGCCCTCTTACGTGCAACCAATTCAAACTCGCCCGATGGCGCGAAAACGCTCGTCCTCCCCGCGCACCGCGCTTACCCCGTTGTTGCCTTGTGGACAGCGTGCAGCGTACAGCGTATCGTATCGACCATCTAGATTTATATTATTTTTAAAGAACGAAGGCATACAATATTATGTTTTAATAATATCTACCAGCCAGCTATAAAGCGGCGCCTAGTTTTCTTTTCTCTATTTGCCTAGTGTTAATTTAGAGGAATTTTATTGAAAAAAAAATTGACGACCGGTTTGTCGTAAAATTACCAGTTATATGTAATTTTATAGAATGTTATCACTTTTATTTATGGAATACTAGCTTTTGCTCGCGGCTCCGCCCGCGTAAATAGACTTTTTCAAAATAAAACGTAGCCTATAACCGTCTCCAGGGTCCCATCTATCTCTACATCAAAATTCATCAAAATCGGTTCAGTGATTTAGGCGTGAAAGCGTAACAAACAAATAGGTATTTTTTTTCATAAAAAGTATCCTATGTTACTTCTTATACCTCCAAGAATATGTGTACAAATTTCATGATGATCGGTTAAGTAGTTTTCGCGTGAAAGCGTAACAAACAAACTTACATTCACATTTATAATATTAGTATGATGGCGTGGCTAGTTTTCTAACTGGCACGCGAGATATCTTGTTGGCTTATGTTAGCCCTCCTAGTCATAGACAGCAAGTCTCATAATGCCCAGTAATTACTCCTCCGCTATTTCTTCCACCTCGGCCCACACTATAAAAACATGAACGTGTTCTCGTGAGAACATCTTATTAAAGCTCAAGCGAGCGTGGTGTCGCTAGGATTTCCTCGGTATTTTCAATAGTATATTTTATGCTAAAGGTGTAAGGAGTCCAAACATTATTTTGCGTGAAACCAACCTCAGTTGCCCGTGCTCTGCTGACATACCATCCTATGGTATCAACCAGCACCGGATCAATGGTGGATTATTGGCGGCTGTGCAAAAACTAATGTATACTACTAGACGGGCTGTTTAGAAATAAAATTGTGTCACATAACGCGGGAGTTTGACAGCTCACAGACATGGAGCGCGATAGGGGTTTCAGTTGAGAGTAAGCGAGATGGTAACATTGAGCTACGGTCAATTGACCGCAACTTAGTGGTACAATTTCTATGTACCGCGCAGCTTGTCTAGTAGTATACATTGAAGTCTTTGCGGCTGTGCGACAAAAATTCTTCCTACCTCTATTAAAACTGTGAAATTTACGATGTTTGTGAGTTTATAAATTTGGATGTTTGTTAGTCAATCACGCATTAACAGGTGAACGGTATTGGATGGAATTTGGCACACAGATAGAACATGACCTGGATTAAGACCTAGGCTACTTTTATCCTGGAAAATGCCATTCACGCGGGCGGAGCCGCGAGCATAAACTAGTATCACGTAAATTAGTACACGATCGTCTCTATTACCACATTTTATTCATCCACTGGTATCTACAGGGCTCTTTTCTGCCATTGCCACTTTGACACGTCAAACGGGCACGGGTCAACATGAATGGCCGGCTCGTCCGGGTCGTTACCACTGTCTCACAGAAAACCGATCTAAAGTAGCAGCTTGCTGCTGCGTTTCGTACGGTGAGTGAGATATCCGGAGGCAACAACCCCCTTCCCAATCCCTTAATTATCCCTTTCCTTTAAGGTCGGCAACGCACCCATAATTCTTTTGGTATTGTGGGCGTAAATAGGCAGTGGAGATCACTTACCATCATATAACCCATTTGCTCGTTTGCGGGCTTATGCTATAAATAAAACCATTGCTCGTATGCTGGTCTAATTTATAAAAAACTCAAGTTCACTCGCTACATTACAGTAACTGTTAAAATATATTATACTAGTTGTCCCGCGCGGTTTCAACCGCACTTACAGCAGCGCCACCTACCGGGTCCAAACCCAAACGCATCCAAAAAAAGTCATTCAAATCGGTCCAACCGTTTACGAGGAGTTCAGTCACATACACACGTACAGTATAATCTAATATATGTGTGCATATCGGGTAGGTCTGAGAATCGGCCAACATCTATTTTTCATCCCCCTAAATATTAAGGGTGGTCCACCCCTAAATTTTTATTTTATTTTTTAGACAATTTTTTTATAATACAGCATTAAAAAATACATACAACCCTAAATTTTCAACCTTCTACGATCAACCCCTATTTTTTAATAGCGACATTAGTATTTTTGTCAAGCGCGGTTCTCACCGGGACTCGCTTGATGCGCCCACTAGGCTACTTTAACCCTGGAAATAGGCATTATATATATAATCTTTATATCCATATATATATATAACAGCTAGTTATATATATAAAGATTAATAAAAAATACTATCACATCGTAAATCGAATCCATTTTCATCTACGTTAATGTGTTCTTTCTTTGTTGAACATAAAAATCTAATTTATAACAATCTCTGACCAGAGCTTGGTGTAACAATCAGCAAATATCTAGTTTGCAATATCTTTCCTGCTTGGACGATGTTGGCTCCAATGTTTGTTTAACATTGGGGGATAAATCTATATTTACTAACATAAATTTTCTATTGCAAACTATTCGTGGGAAATATTTCACTTTCATCAAAAATGTAATTAATTCAGCAAATATAATAATAATAATACTAGCCCTGTATTATACACGTCCCACTGCTGGGCACGGGCCTCCTCTACTGAATGAGAGGGGTTAGGCCTTAGTCCACCACGCTGGCCTAATGCGGGTTGGAAGACTTCACATACCTTCGAAATTCTTATGCAGAACTTCTCAGGTATGCAGTCCTCACGATATTTCCTTCACCCTTAAAGCAAGTGATAATTAACAATTAATACACACGTAACTTAGAAAAGTCAGAGGTGTATGCTCTCGGAGCTGGTTTCGAACCTGCAACTTTCGTCTCGACAGTCCCTACCACTTCTCACTGAGCTATCACTGCTTATATACATCTGTTTAAAATTATTTATTTTGAACTTTGAAAAAAAGAAAGGAGGTTCAGGCAAGTCGTGTTCTGCGGTTACCCAGTTTATATTTAGTAACTTCAGACCGGCATAATTCTCCCGGTTGTCAAAGGATTCTCTATTTTAATTATTCTAGCCGTTTTTGTCCCACTGCTAGGCAAATGCTCTCGTCATTTTCCTCTGTTGAATGCTTTTAAGGCCAATCCTTCTAAAAAAACGAGTACGTCACAGTGCAATTTTTTTTATAGTATTGTCCGGCAAACGAGCAAGTGGGGACGAGCCGGCCCATTCATGCTGTAGACAAAATTGTCTACAGCGTGGTCCTACCACTCAGAAAAGGGTCAGTCTTGGGTCAGTCCTTCCAAAAAGAATCGAGTTCGTCTCGCCAATTCTCCTCTGTAAAGTGCCTTTTTTGGGCCAGTCCTTCCATAGGGACTAGAGTTCGTCTCGCCATCTCCTCTGCCTGTCTCTTGATGGTCAAATTGATATATTTCAACTGCACTGTATGATACGGCTATAATCATGATACATTTAGGTATAACATTATATTACATGTACTTTTTTTTTAGTATATGCCGGCACACGAGCAAGTGGGTCACCTGATGGTAAGCGATCTCCACCGCCCATGTACGCCCACAATACAAAAGAATTATGGGCGCGTTGCCGACCTTAAAGGAAAGGGATAATAAGGGATTGGGAAGGGGAGGTGGATTTGAGCCTCCGGATATCTCACTCACCCTACGAAACGCAGCAGCAAGCTGCTACTTTACGCCGGTTTTCTGTGAGACAGTGGTAACGACCCGGACGAGCCGACCCATTCATGCTGTAGACAAAATTGTCCACAGCGTGGCTCTACCACTCGTACTTAGTATTGTTCTTATTTTTGTCTTCAGTGGCTGTGTACTCCCGTACATTGTAAGGTCATACATTGTTTCCATATGTCGTAAAAATCTTAAAAACCAAAGATTTCCGAAACGTATATCTTTAATAGTAGCTCTATACCTAGTTTTTATTAACAGAAGCCGTCAAAATAGCAAGTGAGTCACATGATGGTAAGTGATCTCTACTATCTACATACACCCACAATACCAGAAGAATCATGAGCACGTTGCCGACCTTAAAGGAAAGGGATGATTAAGGGATTGGGAAGGGGAGGAGGATTTGGGCCTCTGGATATTTCATTCACCGTATGAATCGCAAAAGCAAGCTATCCTCCTCAATCCCCGAAGGGGTAAGCAGAGGTGTAACCAGTACTCCCACTTATCGCCGAGCTTACCTCCGTCCCATGATGTGATAGGGGGCGAGCCTATCGCCATATATCCGGGCTGGTATTGAACATTTCGTAATAGAAAAACCCAGTATCACTTTATTTTAGGGTAAAAACCCGATCATGCTGACAAATCTGAATAAAGTTGGATCTACCACTTTTAAAAATGTTTAGTTGTCCTGGCTACCAATACTTAATATCAATATTATGGTTATAATATTTCCAGACACATTTCCAGAGTAAACCATGCATCTGATCCAACATTGGCCATTGGCTGAACCATTAATCCAACATTCCAACCCAACGTAGAGTGAGTACTCTAACACTAAATAAAACTTGTTTGTCTGTGATAACTCCGCCATCATTAAGCTTTATATATTTGTTTACTGCATGTTTTTTTGCTATGTCAATGTTTCCTTGATTTTCTATTATTGTGAATTTGTTATTTAGATACAAGGACAACAGTTGTTCTGTATTCTGGATACTTTAAACGGGTAAGTGGGTCACCTGATAAGTCATTACCGTTCCCGTAAACCGAAACTCCAGAGGATTTTTTGGTACATTCCCAACCTTCAAAAGTAATTGTGCCTCCGACATACACTTTCTTATCGGCACAAAACATTTATGAAAAGAAAATAAAGTTTCAGATTTTTTCCTTTATATATGTCTAATAATTTATCTTGATAGCAAAGTTTATGTTTCGAAGTTACCCAGAAGTGGTCTAGGTTTCTGATGAGGGAGTTAGTGAATCAGTGAGTGAAAAATATCAATTTACAGATCTTTATAACTCAGAAATTACAATAGTATTTTAAATAACATTTTGGATTTAAAGTATTTATGGGGCTTTTATTACTTTTGCAAAATATCAAGTGTGTTTGTCTAATATTTTTTGAGTTTTAGGTGGTCGTAAGTAGGTCTAAATAGTTCATGTAACACACTGACTTTGTGTCGCCCATTTCTGCCCAGAACTTGGCGGATACATGTTAACTTCACTAATAATGCACACCAAACGCAGCTACAATACTTGTCACAATTACAAATAAACACTGAGAGGTGTAACGCATGGTCCTCACACGATCACCCTTTTCAAGGCAACCTGTGCATACATCATCAGGGCGTAGCCACGTGATCCGTATATAGCGCATCGGTCATTGGGGTGGTTAAAGATTCTCACGGGGGGTGAGAGTCAAAAATAGTAGTAGTCACAATGTGAGTGCGGAAGACGTGTGCTATGCTGAGGGGTGGCCTCGTATCTCCTTCTTCTCGCCGTTCACACGGTATCAAACCCGACCAGGTGGAACCCGTTGGGGAAGCCCAGCTTAGGCGATCAGCAGCGAACGGCTGGCGAATCATGATCACGAGTGCCTCAAGCATGTTATGGTGATGTGCAGTGTGATGTGTCACACGAGGAGATCTCGTGGAAGAAGCGTCGCGCTGAGAGGTGTCCGTTCAATGCAACATCTTTTATACTGTTAGCATGTGGAAGGAGAAACTGTTGATCCGATATATTTTATCCGTTGAGGCGAGGGTAGATCGGACACCTACGTCTATCAGAGGGTAGGTGCGATAACATCAAAGACTTTAATACCATAGACGGGCTGTTCAGAAGTATAATTGTGTTCGGGCCGGCGAGGCGGACATGACGTCTAAGGCGTGGGAGCGAGAGGAGTTGAGAGTAAGGGAGATGGCCATATTGAAACGGCCGTTTTGTTTGGTATTAGTTTTCATTCACAATAAATTAATTTTACGATCAAAACCAAGATGTAATATAGTTACTTCCGTAAAATAACTTCAAATTGAATGAAATATATGCACGTAAATAATGACAATGTTTTATGGGTCACAATAAACAATTTCGTGTTAGTTTATCGAATTTAACGTTCGCAGCTATTCAAACAACAACAACTGCACTGGTCGCTGTGTCGCGGACGACTAAATGAACATAAATAAATAAATAAAAAGCCTTTATTGCTGATTTCTTAGTTTAAATTACAAAGTTTCCTATGTGCCTAGAACTTTTATTGTTAACTAATTCGTTTTTAACTCTTATACTAATCACTATTTAATTATATGTACTATTAACTATTTTAGTTCGGCAAACGGTAGTGTTATCCTTCAACTTGTCTTTCGACAAAGGCCTCCTCTAAAGGTCTCCATTCTATCCTATTCCTTGCTGTTCGAGACCATGTTGTACCCGCTACTTTCCTGAGGTCATCCTCCCATCTCTTAGTTTGTCTACCTCTGTTTCTTTTGCTGTCTAGTGGGTATCATTCTGTAATAAGTCTAGTCCATTTTTCTTTCTTCTCTCTTGTCATATGCCCTGCCCACTTCCACTTTAGTTGTTTGTATGTTATGTATGCATTTTTAAATTTTGTTTTACTTTTTATATCTTTTAATTTTTCTGGTCTTTTATTTTTACTCCTATTGTACTTCTCTCCATTCCATTTTGACAAACTTTTATTTTTTTTGCCAGTTGTTCTGTCAATGCCCAGGTTTGACACCCGTATAGTAAGCATGGTAGAATACACATGTTATATACCTTCCTTTTTTCTTTCATCGGCATATCTTTGTTCTTCATTATTTCGCTAAGTGACCAGTATCGTTTCCAAGTGTTAGCTATTCTTCTTTCTACTTCCTTTTTCATACAGTCTTTGTTAGATATTAGCTGTCCTAAGTAGATATATTCTTGTACGTACTCTATTTGCTCATTATTCACTTCTATGATATCTGATTGTAAAGAGTTTGACATAATTTTAGTTTTAGTAAGGTTCATTGTTAGCCCTGCCATATTACTTTCATCGGCTAGTTGTTGCAGCATTGATTCGAGTGTTTTTGAGCTCTCAGAGAATACGATTATGTCGTCTGCAAAACGTAAGTGGCTCAAGTTTTCGCCGTTTATATTTAATCCTTTATTCGTCCAATCTAAGTTCCTGAATATCATTTCTAGGACGGCTGAGAATAGTTTGGGCGATATAGGGTCTCCTTGTCGTACGCCTCTCTTGATAGGAAACTCTTGACCTATGGCTTCTAACTTTACTTGCGCTGTACTCTTGGTGTATATATATATTTTGGAGTATGCGTATCAATTTTGTTTGTACACCCTGTGTTTTTAGTGTATCCCAGATAAATCCGTGTTCTAATGTGTCAAATGCTTTATTAAAATCAACAAACCCTAGATAATAGATCTTGTTGTATTCTTTATATTTTTGTAATATTTGTCTAAGGGCGTGGATATGATCTATGGTAGAAAAGTTTCGACGGAATCCAGCTTGCTCTTTGGGCTGGTTTTCTTCAAGGGTGTTGGCAATCCTCGATAGTATAATTTTTGAGAATACCTTATAAATATTAGACATCAAGCTAATTGGCCTGTAATTTGCTATATCTTCTTTTTTGTGTAGTAGTATAATGGTCGACTTAGTCCAATCCTCAGGGATCTTTTCAGTTTTGATAATTTCGTTGAATATATCTGTAAGCTTCGGAGCAATAACAGGTAATGTTATTTTCAATAGTTCATTTGTAATGAGGTCTGATCCGGGCGCTTTATTGTTCTTTTGTGTACTAATTGATTTTATAGTTTCTTCCTTTAATATTTCAGGTATTTCCCCTTCATTGGTTGATTCATCATATTCTTTTATATCTTGTGCCGGCTTTTGGCTTTGGTATAGATTTCGGTAAAATTCTGTAGCAACTTTTAGTATCTCCGATCTCTTACTTGTACTTTTACCATCTTTCTTTTTTATATTTTGTAACCAATCCTTTTTGAAATTTAGTTCTTTTAGTGCCTTTTTTATTCCTCCTGTTTTTCTATATAATTCCTCATCGTATTAAACCGTTTTGTTTTTCTTTCCTTCCGTAGCTGTTCACTGATCATTTTGCTTATTTCTGTTATTTTTTGGCGGTTTTCTCTAGTTCTTTTTTCTTGTAGTAGTTCCTTACGTTTGTTTAATAGTTCTTTACTTTTAAGTGCGATTTCTTTCTTACTGTTAGTGTTCGTGTCTCTTGTTACAGTCTTTAATTTGTCTAGTAGTCTGCTATATTTTTCTTGTATTGGTAGACATTCTTTGCTGTCTAATGATGTTTGGAGATTATTAAGCAGTAATTCTGTTTCACCAGTATATTGAACAACTGCATATTTATTGTGAAATCTTCTTGTTTTCTTGGGGCGTGTTCCTGCCATTGTAGCCCTAATCATCCTATGGTCTGTGTTAAAATTTAAATTCTGTATTACAGACACATCTTTGAACGCTTTTCTATTATTAGACATAATATAGTCTATTTCGTTCTTATGTAGTCCGCTGGGTGAGACCCATGTCCATTTATTTGTTGCTTTCTTTTTATACATGCTGTTTAGAATGCTTAATCTGTTTTCTAGTGCAAAATTTACCAGTCTTGTACCATTCCTGCTTCTAGTGCCAAACCCGTGGCTTCCTATGGTATGTTCTTCTCCATTATTTTGTGTTCCGATTTGTCCATTAAAGTCTCCCATCACTATGACGTTATTGTGTGCGGTTTCGATAGTTTTTTGGAGGTCTTCGTAGAACTTTTCAGTTTTTGTTAAGTTTTCCTTTTTATCGGATTCCGTTGGTGCATATGCCTGTACAATGGACCATTCTTCTTCCCCATTAAGTTTTATGTTAAGAATTGCGATACGTTCTGAGATTCCTCTTAGTTCTCTAATGTTGTTTACAAAATTTATGTTTACCATGAATCCAACTCCATACATTCCCGGCGTCTCCCCTTTATAATATAATATATACTTTCCATGATCTTCTATACGTTCTCCAAATCTTCTCATTTCACTGATCCCTATAATATCCCATTTTATTTCTTCTATTGCTATTTCTAGTTCTTGAAGTTTTTCGGGGGACGACTAAATGAGTTGCGGTCAATTGACCGTAACTAAGTGCGCAATTTCTTGGTACCGCACAGCTTGTCTAGTAGTATACATTAAAGTCTTTGGATAACATACACGACCGTGTTTCTAAATGGCTATAGGCTCACCACCTATCACGTCATGGGCCAAACATAAACTTGGCGAACTTTGTGTTAACCTTTGACTAAGCATTCTGCCAATACCAATGAGGCGATAATGCCAACATGTAAATAATTAATTAATACATTAACACATGCTGGAGTCAGGTAATAGTCGTTTAGAATGCAAAACGACCCACCCACTTGAATTTTAAGTGTAGGACTAATACCGATTTTTACGAGATATGCATGGACGGAATAACCAATGAGGTGAAGAGTTGAGTTTTATTAGTGATGTTGGCAATCGATCATTTTTATAATCGATTAGTTGATGTCATTTCACAGTTCGTAATCGTTTTATCGATTAGTTCAACCAAACTAGGCTATATTCCGTTTTTTTCTTAAGTGGACTATTTATAGGCTTTGAACCTGGAACAATATATATAATACATAAACATAAGCTCACGTCTCACCGAGCTTATTTTAATTTTATCATGTGATATGTGGTGAGCCTATCGCCATACCGGCGATCACAAATTCCAATCCCGAGTAACTCCAAGATCTGATTTATAGAATTGAAAACTAAAACAAAAATTGTGAAAGAGAGTATTTATTGACAGTCGTTAGGTGGTACATGTACAATAAAAAAAAATAAAAAAATTGAATTGATACAGAAAAAATATTTTTATAAGTATTAAGGTGGGGGGGGGGGGTACCTAGTGTGGACTGTCCACTGTGGACGGTTTAAGTCCCACCACGACCGCGCCAAAAGGATTATATTATATTGTGGTTAACTGAACAGGGATTTGAACCCAAGCCTCACGCTTTCACAGCCTAAGTAGGCTACCACTAAACCAGTAGATTAATAAGTAATTATTTACAACATTTTATCAGAAGCGGTGTATTATTACCATGCAATAAGTGCAACATTGTGATCAAAGTCCAAATTTCTACCGGGAACAATCTTTAAAGTCCCTTAATCCTGAAACCTCAGTCTAGTAATCGATAACGTAATCGATTATAATTTTAAGATCATGAATTAGGGTTACTTTAATAAATAACCGATTATCGATTATCAGTTATTCATCGACATCACTAGTTTTTATAGTCCAGTATAATAGAGTTTAAGTGCTTTGGGCAATTGATCGTATTTTCGGTCGTATAAGTTCAACTTACCTACAGTATAAATAGATCCGTTCATTTTGCCAGTTAAACGACACAATATGAGTCTCGTCGAGTTTAACCGTAGGCAGCGGCCTGGCTATGCTCTGGTATTGTTGAAGTCCATGGGCGGCAGTAACCACTTACCATCAGGTGGGATGCCTGCTTGTCTGTCTATCTAATAAAAAAATCCAGGGACGAGAGTTACCACAGCATAACAACCCCTTTCTGCCGACGCTGCAGTTCACATTCCAGTAACCAGTGTAGCAACCCCTGTTTGCCGATGCTGCAGCCCGCATTCCAACATGTGTCATGATTATTATGTCGATATAGCAATTTCACTTTATTTGTATAACTTATTGTTAAATCAGTCTTGTACCAGTCTTAATCGATAAACGTTGTCTTTTAATAAATAAATATTTTTTTAATAAAAATCCCGATCGCGATAACCTAACTCGAGACGCGGCTTGATCGTGGGCAGCAAGGCATGCATGATTGGTCCAGTATTGTGAGTGCTCATGGGCGGCGATCACTTACTTCTTCTTTCTTCGCTTCAACTATAAAAAACCTCACGAGACTTGACTTATTGTATGGAAACAAGACTACGTGTGCCGTCGGATACATATTTATTGTTGCATCATGAGTGAAAATGTGATGTAAATAATGATGAAATATAGACAGCCTCCGTGGCGCAGCGGGCGAGTAGCCAGTTGCGAAGCGCGAGGCCGTGGGTTAGATTCCCGCATTTAGACAAATGTTTGTCTGATCCACAAATATTTGTCTCGGGTCTGGGTGCTGTGGGACCGCAAGTCCCTCGTAGTTCTTGATACCCACGATACAGGTTTACCTAGTGTGGGGTCAGGACTATGTGTGGGACTGTTGGGTGTATTTATTTTTTTATTTATTATATACTTGCAACGTAACACGCCTAGATCGTATATGTAACGAGTACATCCGTGGCAGCAGTTTTGAGTGGTAGAGCCACCCGGCTCGTCTGGGTCGTTACAACTACTCGTACCTCACAGAAAACTGGCGTAAAGTAGCAGCTTGCTGCTGCGTTTCATACGGTGAGTGAGATATCCGGAAGCTCAAATCCCCCTCCCCTTCCCTTAATCCCTTTCCTATAAGATCTGCAACACGCCAATGATTCTTCTAGAATTGTGGGCGTACATAGGCGGTGGAGATCACTTACCATCAGGTGACCCACTGGCTCGTTTGCCAGCCTATGCAATAAAAAAATACCTAATTAAAGTCGAGACAAAATTTGACTGCCTCGGTGGTGCAGTTGTAATGCGTATGCGTTACGATTGAGGTCAACGCTGAGGTCTCGGGTTCGATCCCCGGGCCGGGTAAAGTGGTATTGGGTTTTTCTATTACGAAATGCTCAGTATCAGCCCGGAGTCTGGAATTTGTGCCCGGTATGGCAATAGGCTCGCCCCCTATCTCATCGTGAGACGGAAATACGCTCGGCGAAATGTGGGTGCACTGGTTACACCTCTGCCTACCTCTTCGGGGATTACAGGCGTGAGTGCGTATGTACAAGATTTGTCGAGGTGATATTTTAAATAAACCGGGCGCCGTCTTTCCGTTAAAAACATTAACTTTAGGCCATTATATGAAAATAAATATGAACTATGGTAACAACTACAGAGGTTACGTCGCTAATTATAATTAGAATAATATTAAAATAAAACATTTTGATTGATATATACGCACTCACGCCTGCAATCCCCTTAGGGGTAGCCAGAGGTGTAACCATTACACCCTCACTTCACCGGGCCCATGATATGATAGGGGGCGAGCCTATCGCCATACCAAGCACAATTCCAGACTCCGGGCTAATACCGATAATTTCGTAATAGAAAAACACAATACCACTTTTCCCGACCCGGGGATCGAACCCGAGTCCTCAGCGGTAGTCTCAATCGTAACGCGTACGCATTACAACTGCGCCATCGAGGCAGTCTTAATTGATTGTCAGATTTTGATTGATAACACCGGTCTACAGCATTTTTGCGCATGGGATATATATACCTTATTTTTATTGCTTTTATGGCTAGAAATAAGAATAAGAACAAGAAATAGCACTGTATTTGATTATGAGTGAAAAAAATGCATTAAACCAACTTAATAAAAATACATCAAATTTGTACATAGAAATGATTTATTAAAAGATATCGAAAGTCTATTTATGATTTATTTGTCTTAAAATAGAGTCTAAATGTTTAAAAATGATCAGTTTTGCTTTTCCTGTCACGTCGAGCAGAAGTTTCTCTTATCAACCCCCAAATATAATCTCCCATCATGCTTTCAATGTACTGGCTTAGGTAACGTCTCTCAAATTCCATTATATCTTGATGGAAGCGTTCCCCTTGTTCTTCTGGATAAGCTCCCATTTTTTTTTATTTTTTTTTTACTAGCCCTGTATTATATACGTCCCACTGCTGGGCACGGGCCTCCTCTACTGAATGAGAGGGGTTTAGGCCTTAGTCCACCACGCTGGCCTAATGCGGGTTGGCAGACTTCACATACCTTCGAAATTCTAATGAAGAACGTCTCTGGTATGCAGGTTTCCTCACGATGTTTCCTTCACCGTTAAGCAAGTGATAATTAACAATTAATACACACGTAACTTAGAAAAGTCAGACGTGTATGCACTTAGGGCTGGTTTTGAACCTGCGACTTTAGTCTCGACAGTCCATACCACTCCCCGTTGAGGTATCACTGCTTTTTTTTTTTTTTTTTAAGCTCCCATATTATCCTTAAATTTATCCAAATGAGAATGTAACACGTGCATCTTTAGAGACATTCTACATCCGATGATGCAAAAATTCTAAATCATGTCAGTAGGTAATCAGCTCGTCATAAAATAACAATCTGTGTGATGGTCACTTGGTTCCCTCTCAAATTCTCGGTGCCGCAAACTCCATTGCTCTTTTTTCACCTGAGTACCAGCCTACAATAAAGCGTAACATTTGAACTAATTAATGGTTCTATACAATTAAAAAAAGAAACAAAATAAACCTCCCCTTCAGAATTTATCTGCAAAAGTTACATGACATATGTGATCCCATTTTTTGTATTGACCATTAAAAGGTAGATTGAAGTAAGCTTGATAGGCTTCGCAAATCTTTAAATTTGTTGTTAATTTATATTTTTTTCTTTTACTTTAATAAATTCGCCGCAAATTCTCGTTTACAACCTCTCGAAGCAATTTTGTACAGTTTGATACAGGTAAGAAATATGTAAAACACGTTATGCATCTGTAATACGCAAACACATAAATAAAGCAAGTGATATTTAACATTTAATACACACGTAACTTAGAAAAGTCAGAGGTGTATGCTCTTGGGGCTGGTTTCGAACCTGCAGCTTTCGTCAAGACAGTTCATACCACTCCCCGCTGAGCTATCACTGCTTATTGTTAATTTAATGCAAATTTTTAAACACATACTGTTGTAAACACATTATAGCGACACAAGAAATACTACCCCTCGCCATCTTACTTCTCTTTCGACAGCGACAGCCCGCAATGACCAATATTAATTGGGTGCAAATATCAATAATCGTCAAATCGATATAACTTTTTTTAAAAGCAAATATTTTCGATGTCCAATCGCACTTTTTATTTATTTTTGCTTATACAATCAGAATATATTAAGTAAATCCCATGCGCAAGAAATTTTTATTTTTTTGTTGACTAGTTAATCAACAATTTTGAATGTAATGAAAAACAATTATCAATTTTTTTATTAGTTTGGATGGCGAAACATGCAGGTCTGTAGTCTGATTGTAAGCACCACGCTTAAACAGAAAAATAAGCAGCTAAACAGAGCCTTGAATCACAAAGCACTCGACTGCGTTCGTCACCCCGAGACATGTTGTTAAGTCTCATAACGCCCAGTAATTTCACTCACTTTAATGACCCTCAAATTAAAATACAACAGTGCTTACACAATGTTGCTTCGCGGCAGAAATAGATACCAACTCTGGCGATATTTCTCAAACGACCATCTAGTATTTTTCACTTATAGTACAGAAAACTTCCAAAAGCTCATCGGATATCGTTAAGTAGAAAATTAAAGCATAAATAATGTACAGTATGACAAGTTCCAAAGGATAAGATAGTGTAAAACTTATCCCGTGTCGGTCCGTCGGGAAGAACTTTACACTGCCTTGTTGCACTTTCTAGAGTTCGCATCCGTTAAAAATTCATTTGGTCAAAGTAACAATTTGAAAAAATGCTTTGCGTATTTAGGAATCAAAATGGTAAGTTCTAGTTTTTGCTGTAACGTTATGAAAACACGCTAGGTACGACTTGGATTTTATTAAAATGACGCTTATGGGCAGGCCACGTTTCCACTCATTTATTATTACAGGCCAAATAATGGTCTGGTTTATACCACATTACGAGACCTTTAAATCTTAGTCCAGTCAAGTATCGAAAAATTCAGAAAATATTTAAACTGCTACGGTGGCGCAGTTGTAATGCATATGCGTAACGACTGAGGCTGACGCTGAGATCACGGGTCGGATAACAGTGATATTGGGTTTTTCTAGTACGAAATTCTCAGTATCAGCTTGGAGTCTGGAATTGTGTCCGGTATGGCGATAGGCTCGCCGCCTATCACGTGATGGTACGGAGATACGCTCGTCAAAACCTACCCCTTCGGGGATTACAGGCGTGAGTGCGTATGTATGTATTTTGAAAATGTTGCTTATAAATCATCCAACTTTTAGTCAGCGGCTCAGTTGTACCCTAGCATTACCTACTGAAGTCCAATTTTCAAAGAGTGGAGGAGACTGTTTACGTGCTGCCTGCTTGTCTACCCGGCAAGGCAAGTATAGCAACTATAAAATTGTGCGGTACGAAATTTACATCCTAACTGTTAAAAATGGATGAATATATCCTTGTGCGTTACATCAGCATTATGAACACCAAAGTATAAAATAAATTTGAATTAATAACACAATTCATTGTTATATTTCAAACTTTATATTCATTTAAAGTTTTCTGTAAAGTTTCGGAGGGCATGCAAATTTACTGCTTATTATTATGTGCTTTGAAGGGCACTTGATTTCCAAACTTTAAATATGATTTTATAAATTATAAGCTCGCCATTTCATTCGCTTATTAGGCAATTTTCAAACAATTGAAACTATAACTCTGACGCTTATGTTTTTAATCATTTCAAGTTTCTAGTTACAAGGTTAACTTGATCTATCAAAGTTAATTATTACGACAAACTGAAGGCTTTATAAAGTTAAAGTTAACAAATCAATTTTATCCTAAATTCAATAATCACTTTATTAACCTACATAAAAGTATATTTTTTCCTTTTTTTATGAGCTTTAGATACGAGACGAGCAGATCACTCGTCTGATGGTAAGCGTTACGCCTGCCCATAAACAAAAGCAACACAAATCAGACCTTCTAATTATGAAGTACTGCATGACACTGAACTGCGCAGAGCAACATAAGTTGTTAGGGTTTCAATGTCCTTCAAACCAGAACACAACAGTGTTTACTCACTGCTGCTTGGCGGCCGAAATAGACAAAGCGGTGGTACCTACCCAGAAGACCCCTCACATACAAGGGACCTACCACATAGTAAATAAACCTTTAATTCCAGTTCAAATTGAAAGTGCTTGCAATCAGAAATTAAATATTCCGAAATGAATAAATAACCAATCAAGATTGGACTTACTTTTATGCTTCGGTAAACAAAACTTGCCAAGAATAAAAACATTTTTCGCGTACGTCTTGAATTAAATGCTTCCATAAATTACTATTTTAAACAATATGTCACTCTTGCTACTGCGCTGTTTTGTGCTAATTTGTGTTCATGATTTTGTCTCAAGTTTATTATCTTGGAAATTAGTTTGCATTGAAGCTACATAGAACCTCGTTAAGTCGAACCTCGATAAGTTGAAAACCTCCAAATCTCGAAAAACTGTTTTGTTCCCTTCCCTTCAAACACCAAAACCTTCATTACTCGAAATCTCAACCCTCTATTAGTCGAAATAATCAGTGAGTATCCCTCCAAGCCATTTTGGTACATATATTCCCTCCATAACTCGAAAAATTAAATTTTACCTCTGTATCTCGAACATTTACCTCTATAGTTCTCTATAAGTCGAAAACTCTAGAACTCGAATTTTTTGGCGTCTCCCTTGATGTTCGACTTATAGAGGTTTCACTAGTTTGTAACGAGTTATTTTTTTTTATTAGATTGAATGACAATACGAGCAGGTCGCTCGCCTGATGGTAAGCGCCACGCCTAAACAGAAGCAACGCCACACAGAACTTTAAATAAAGCACTGCATGACACTGGACTGTGCTCGTCACCCCGAGACATAAGGCCATATGTCTACAGCATTTATAAGCGGCTCTGAGTGCAAAAATACTGTCCCACAAAACTCTTGAAACCATTTGATGGTATTTTATTACCATAACCATTGAACGCCCCAGCCTCAAAGAAATCGTATGTGCGTGGAATTAAGAAGGTATGGGAGATATACATATTTTTATCCGAATGAATAGTGTATACATATTGGAAAACCCCCATAGTGGCTTATCTAGCGATTCGCGTTCAGCTAGTGCACGAGTATATACAGTAACTTCATACATACATACTCAATCACGCCTTTAATCCCCGAAGGGGTTGGCAGAGGTGTAACCAGTACACCCACATTTCGCCGAGCGTATTTCCGTCCCACAATGTGATAGGGGGCGAGCCTATCGCCATACTGGGCACAAATTCCAGGCTCCGGGCTGATACTGAGCATTTCGTAATAGAAAAACCCAATACCACTTTACCCGACCCGGGGATCGAACCCTAGACCTCGGCGTTTGCCTCAATCGTAACGCATACGCATTACGACTGAGCCACCGAAGCAGTCCAGTACAGACAGTAACTTCAGTCCGGTGTAATTCTGCCTATCGCCGAGGGACGCAATGTCTCGATGGTCGACTTTGTATTTAGACTGCACTGTCTTTATCATCAGTCCCAATGTTGTCACTTTGCCGTGACTGGATAAAATAATATGGGTACTGGGAGCGGCTCTACCACTTTTAAAATACATGCTTAAAAATGCTGTAAAGTCATATTTATAAATAAATAAACACACCCAACAGTCACACACATAGTCCTGACCCCACACTAGATAAACCTGTATCGTGGGTATCAGGAACTACGAGGGACTAGCGGTCCCACAACACCCAGACCCGAAACAAATTTTTGTGGATCACACAAACATTTGTCTCAGTGCGGGAATCGAACCCACGGCCTCTCGCTTCGCACCCGGCTACTCGCCCGCTGCGCCACGGAGGCTTTATGTTGTATTTATACTAGTAGATTTTATATTTCACAACTTCCGTGGTGCAGTGTGTGATTAGCTGGCTGCGAAGCGTGAGGCTGTTCGATTCGCGCACCGAGACAAATGTTTGTGTGATCCATAAATGTTTGTTTCTGGTCTGGGTGTTGTGGGACCGCAAGTGCCTCGTAGTTCCTGATACCCACGATACAGGTTAACCTAGTATGGGGTCAGGACTATGTGCGTGACTGTTGGGTGTATTTATTTATTAATTAAATTAATCTAAATGATATTTTACTTACACTTAGAACTTTCGTATACAAAATACTGCATAGCTATGGATATTTTACCGGCTTCAATGTCCTTAAAACCAGACTTTAAACAACTCTGCTGCTTGATGGCAGAAATAGATAAAATCGATAGTGCCTGGGCGGAATTTCGCATCCGAGGGACTAGCGTCTATTATTAAAATATTGCCTTAAAAAGACTGCCTCGGTGGCGCAGCTGTAATGCGTACGCGTTACGATTAAGGCCGACGCTGAGGTCTCGGGTTCGATCCCCGGATCGGGTAAAGTGGTATTGGGTTTTTCTATTAAGAAATGCTCATTATCAGCCCGGAGTCTGAAATTTGTGCCCGGTATGGCGATAGGCTCGCCCCCTATCACATGAGGGACGGAGATACGCTTGGCAAAATGTGGATGTACTGGTTACACCTCTGCCTACCCCTTCGGGGATTACAGGCGTGAGTGCGTATATATCGCCTTAAAAATTTATCAAACGAAATTGTAATAAAATTTTACTAGATTTACCCATTTAATATTGCATGCTTATAAACACGTTACTAGATAGTGGACTTATGAAAACCCTATCAGTACGCTTTCTTTAAAGCCTTCATAAGAATTCCCGTCTGTCCACTAAGGTTGTTTACATCGAGCTTTCTCGTGGTATTAAATCTAGCAAGTGCTTCGTTCACAATAAAGCCTGGGGTTTGTCTTTTAAAATAATCCCGTGTTCGTAAAAAAAGGGATTTTCTAAAGGAAATTTTTAAAGCTGAGGACTGTGCTGTTGATTTTGCTTCGAATAATTTTTTTCTTGCAGTATTTTTAAAATATTGTTCCATATAGGGATTAAAAAGTTGTTGTTAATGAGATTTCTTTTTTATGGAGGCAAATGAGGTCTCCAGCTGAAGGCAGATTATCTCACCTCCACATCAGTAATTGAAGTTGCATTACCGACTTTTTAGGCCAGGTATGGCGAAAAACTCGTAGCTCGTTCCGGGGAGTCGCGTTCCGGTGTCAGCTGGTGTACTTCGGGCTGGCATATTTCTGACCGTTGAGAGACGCAACGTTTCTCGACATTCGACCCTATACATACAGTAGATAGACTCCATTCTCATTTTTCTAATCATCATCATCATAACATCATACTAATATTATAAATGTGAATGTAAGTTTGTTTGTTACGCTTTCACGCGAAAACTATTTAACCGATCATCATGAAACTTTGTACACATATTCTTGGAGGTATAAGAAGTAACATAGGATACTTTTTATGAAAAAATAATAATTATCTATTTGTTTGTTCACTGAACCGATTTTGATGATTTTTTATGTAGATATAGATCCTGGAGATGGTTATAGGCTACGTTTTATTTCGGAAAAGTTTATTCACGCGGGCGGAGCCGCGAGCAAAAGCTATATGACAAGACAAAGGTTGCTTATTGATAGTAACTACCGCGCCTGCCCACAATAATACTGCCACCAACCAGAGCTATCAATTATAAAGTACTGTATGAGACTACACTCACCACCTTGAGTCATCAGATGTAAAGTAAAATAATGTCAATGTTTAAAATATCCATACATACATACACACTCACGCCTGTACTCCCCGAAGAGGTAGGCAGGGATGTAACCATACACCATATTTCAACAAGCCTATTAACGTCCCATGATGTGATTGGGAGCGAGCCTATCGCCACACCGGGCATCATTCCAAACTCCGGGCTGATACTGAGCATTTTGTAACAGAAAAACCCAATATCACTTTTACCCGACCCGAATCGATCCCGAGACCTCAACACAACATTCGTACCGCGTACGCATAACAACTGCGCCACGGAGGCCGGAAACTCAGCCGTAGGTATTTTAATATTTATCATTTGAAATTTATATTTTCATTATATATTAATTTTTCCTCTCAAATAAGATTGACGAACCAACTAGTCCAAGTACTGGACTAAACAGCGAAGAGTCAACTATAACTAAATCAGTTGAACTTGTCATGACAAACATTACCTTTAGAATCGGATCAACACATTACCAACATGAAACAAACAAAGTGAAGGAAATCTTCGAGCATAGCTAATATCAAAACGTTAATAAAGACCTTTAGAACTTTGAAGATATACACGTCTAGATGGACAACCGCAAAAAGTTGGAACTAAATATATCGGATAACTTTAGGCATGTATTCAAGTACACGAACGAGATAGGTGATTGTATAACTATGTTTTGAGATATGCGATCGAAACAAAACACCGCAAAAAGACAAACGCAAATGTATGCGTTAGATTTTTTTTGCAGCGCTAAGCCATTTGCTTTGAATGATGCTTTTGTAGCTTTCATGTTAGAGGTCCCCACTTGTGCGGTTTTATATTTATCTTGCATCTTTGACATGTGCCTCTCAGATCCTCGTGCGTTCTTCATACACTGGGAACTGTAATCTAATTACAGCACGAAACCGTAAATTATGCGTTTCGGTGATATTCGGTTTTTACGAATTAGTATGATTATTTATTGAATGTCCGGCCATCCGGGTCCTGTCAGTCACTAATGAGAAAAATAAATATATAGTCTAATTGTGACAAGTTCGTATAAGATCTTCAGCATCACACGTTTGTAGCATAAGGTCACGCCTTTATACCCATAGGAGTAAGTAGAGGTTCAACTATTACTGCAAACATGTTTCGCCGAGCTTATATCCGTCCATTATATAATAGGGGGCAACCTTATCGCCGTACCTGACACAAATTACAATCCCGGGCTCCCGGGCAATCATGGATGATTTTTATAATTGAAAACTCAATAACAAATTGTGATTACCCGACCTGAGAATTGAACCCAGGATCTCACGGTTCACATTCTCAGTACGCAGCTACTAGACCAATGAGGCGAGTGTTCGTATTTCTGAAAAAACAAAGACTGCCGAAGTGCATAATTTAAATCATTATGTACATACATTTAATACGTCATCCACTCGCTTCGAAATTCGTAGTCGCGGTATCTAGACGAGTATAATAATAGTTTCTGAAGTTGTGAGACGGTGGAGCGTACGAGCAAAATTAAATGTAGTCATCGGGGGAGCCATTTGTCACACTTTCCAAAATTCGACAGAGTTTCTTAAGGGATCTTAACTTATAAGGAACTCCAGCCATGTGCAAGTCCCTTAGTGGTTGCTTGAGTAAATGGATAAGGGAATTCAGCTGAATTTTAAATAGCGTTTTGAGAAATTACAATTTTGGTTTATGGTACATTTTTGAAGTAGTGAAGGCGAATTAGCAAGGTGATCACCTGATGGTAAGTGGACAATCATACCAATATTATAAATGTGAACGTTTGGATGTTTGTAAATCTACCACACTATTAGTGAACGAACTAGAATTAAATTTAGCGTACTGGTAGAATATGGTCTAGTTCAAGATTTAAGCTACATTTTCTCCCATTAAACTCAAAATTTAAAAATCTAAAATAACAATTTCTATAGGTATCTTTGGAGCCGATACAATTCCATTTGTACGCCATCTGCCCCGGCAATGAATCTAAAGAGACATATCGAAATCGTTATTTTTTTCTTTCCCAAAGAAATAGTACTTAAACTAAAAAGTTTTCATAAAAAAAATCGTAAATTTTAGCTTTTTATTTTTTATGAGTTGATTTTATTTTCATTTAAAAGATTTGTAATAAAATAATCATCTATAATATAATCAAAGTCAAAGAAATCTGTCTACAATTTCCCACTTACAAGTAAATTCCGTCGAGATCAGAGACTTGCATTGAAATCCTTTGCACAATCACTGGCACTTGAACTCACGTGTATCCATGAATCAAACTTTCATAATACTAAGTTTTGTATAAGTTTCAAGTGGCAACAAGTCGATTGAATTTTATTCGTATTCATACCAAGTCGAAGAGGATAGAATGGTGAAGGACGGAGTGGATTACCAAGATGGTGGACATGGGTTCAACCCCAGATATTTGCCTATATATAGCTTGAATGACGCATACAATACAAGCATGTTGCTTGTCTGGTAGTAAGCGCCACGCCTGTTCATAAACAGAAGCAACACCGCACATAACTTTGAATTAGAAAGCGCTGCATTGCATTGCGCTCGTCACCCCGAAACATAAGATGTTAAGTAAAAAATAAATAAATAAATACAACCAACACTCACACACATAGTCCTGATCCCACACTAGTTAAACCTGTATCGTGGGTATCACGAACTACGAGGGACTTGGTCCCACAACACCCATACCCGAAGCAAACATTTGTGGATTGCACAAACATTTTGTCTCGGTGTGGGATTCCTTGACGCAGTAAGCGAGTGTAAGCGAGTAGCTGGCTATGAAGCGAGAGGCCGCGGCCGCGGGTTCGATCCACAAATATTGGTCTCGTGTGGTGTTGTGGGACCACAAGTCCCTCCTAGTTCCTGATATACACGTTACGGTTTAACCTAGTGTGGGGTCAGGACTATGTTCTCGATGCGGGAATCGAACCCGCGGCCTCTCGCTTCATAGCGGGCTACTCATCCTCTGCACCATGGCAGCTGTTAACAATCTTATTAAATCATGATATTTCTAAGAACACTATTAGTACTTGTCATTTTCACTATACCTTAAAATAAATTACCAGGTTATTTTTGTTGATTTTGCATAAAAATACAAAGCGAAATAACACCACTTTGAATAAAATATTGACGTTAAACAGAAAATGTTGAAGAACAAAAATATTTTAAGGTGAAATTTGAGCATTGAGCAACTCTTTTATGCTTTAAGCTTTATTTTTGCTTTAGATAAAGATTATAGTTATTTCTTTGAAAACGTGGCATTTTCAGGTGAATAAAGGATAAATATAAGAATAATTTATTTTATGTACATTAAGAATATAGAGGTATTAAAATTTTTACCAAAATTTTTTTTTTTGTTAGCTTAAATGACAAAACGAGCAGGTCATACGCCTGATGGTAAGCGTCACGCCTGCCCATAAACAGAAGCAACACCAATCAGAACTTCGAATTATGAAGTACTGCAGGGTACTGAGCTGCACTCGTCGCCCTGAGACAATGTGCTAAGTCTCATAATGCCCAGTAATTTCACTGGCTTCAATTTTCTTCAAACCAGAATATAACAGTGTTAACACACTGCTGCTTGACGGCAGAAATAGACAAAGCGGCGGTACCTACCCAGACCGCCTCTCGCATACGAGGGACCTACCACCTTGTAAATCACCGCATGGCATGTTACTGCAGTGATCCCATCACCCCGAGAGCTAAGTCTCATAAAACACAATAAAATCATTGGCTTCAATATCCTTCTAACCGAAATACAGCGGTGCTTACATACTCTTAGCGGCAGAAATAGTTAAAACAGTGGTACCTACCCAGATGGATTCTCTCATAGGATAGTCTTACCAGTGTGTCAAAATTGCATGAGGAATAATAATATCTTCTATGTAAGAATTTCGTAAGTATACGAAGTCTACCAACTCACTCAGATTAAGACAGCGTGAGGGCCTTGATCGCAGCTAAACTCTATCGACTGATTTTTTTTCCTACAAAATCGGTCCACAATTGGCGGAGAAATTGATGTACTTACATACTCAAAAAGCAAAAAAAAATATTTATTTTATTTACATACATACATACGCACTCACGCCTGTAATCCCCGAAGGGGTAGGCAGAGGTGTAACCAGTACACCCTCATTTCGCCGAGCGTATCTCCGTCCCATGATGTGATAGGGGGCGAACATATCGCCATACCGGGCACAAATTCCAGACTCCGGGCTGATACTGAGCTTTTCGTAATAGAAAAACCCAATATCACTTTTACCCGACCCGGGGATCGAACCCGAGACCTCAGCGTCAGCCTCAGTCGTAACGCGTACGCATTACAACTGCGCCACCGAGGCATTTATTTTATTTATTTATTCTTATTAAAATCGCGCAGAATTGAGAACCTCCTCCTTTTTTGAAGTCGGTTAAAAATAAGGGACTTTGCTAGAAAATGTATAGAAGTCTGCGTCACCTATGAAAAGTCATTTACAAGCATGTATGTCAATTAGGCGTTATTTTATTGTTGTTTTGTCAGTAATGAAACATTTTTCCTATAGCCTCCGGAACTTGCAGTTTTTTTTATTCTACAAACAATAGTGACTGTAATTATAGGTTAGGCGCATGTGAAAAACCTATGAGCGGAAAGTAATCATTTTAGATCATAACATAATATGATTTTTCATTATTATATTTGACTGTAATATCACCCTTAAAACAAGTTTATACTAGTTTCATTTTTTATTATATATTTTATATTGGTTTTAAGAATCTGGGGACCAATTGACATTTAGAATATTCTAGTAAAGATATAAAAGTCCAAAATTCGGTCTTTCTTAAAAAAAATCGATGGAATGGAGTCTTGAAACGCGAAGGTTTCTGTGAGCACCTATTATGGGCGGCTTGCCTAACTTTATATTTAGTCTTTATGTAAAAGTGGCACTTTAGAGGGGTACTTTGAGTTAAGTGTTACTTTTTGCAATTCCATAAAATGTTATTGTAATAGACAACAGTTCTGGGAATATTAAAATGAACCTAAGGTAAAGATTTTTTGTTACTGGCTCGATGGAACTACGACTTACATACGCACTCACGCCTATAATCTCCGAAGGGTAGGCAGAGGTGTAGCCAGTACACCCACTTTTCGCCGAGCGTATCTCCGTCCCATGATGTGATAGGGGGCGAGCCTATAGACATACCGGGCACAATTCCAGACTCCGGGCTGATACTGAGCATTTCGTAATAGAAAAACCCAATACCACTACGACATAGATGGGTGTTATATTAAACATTGGAATACTTAAATGGGTAAGTAAGGTAAGGTACATTCAGCAATTAAACATATAGGTTAACTTGTATCGTGCATATCAGGAACAACGAGGAATTAATGGCCCTACAAAACCTAAACGTGTAACATTTTTTGTGAATCACATAAACTTGAATAATAATAAATATGAACTTGTTCGCCTTTAACTACTGCCGCAATAGAAAACATGAGTTATTCGCAGTACCGCTTGGTAGAACAGTTGCCAGATCCAAATCTCCATTGCTTCGGACGCTCAACTTGCTAAACAGATTTCTGGACTCGAAACCAGAGTGTGACATGTTTACAAGTGATAGAACATTATTTATGTTGTAATGCTTGAGGTTTTGCGAGAATTATGGATGAATCTATTATCAAATATTTTTTTGTATTGTACCTATCGAATAGTATAAGTGGTATTCATTCCGTCCTATTCAAATAAAATAAATAAATAAATAAACACGAGAAACGAACATCAATGTCGAAGCCGGGATAGTACCCGTGGCTTCACGTTTCTCTTACTGGCTACTCGCCTACAGCGTTATGGAGGCTATCATCACATAATGCATACATACATAGACTAACGCCTGTTTCCCATAGGGGTAGGCAGAGACAACGGATTTCCACTTGCTACGATCCTTTCATAAATCAAGTTGGAGATATTCTGGAGAAAGGCCAGGTCAGGAGTATGTCATATGGTCAGGTGAGAGTGAAGGAGGCCAAAGGGGTCTGCAAGGATCATATAATCATAATAAGTAATCACCATCATCCATGAATATCCAGGATGCGAGAAGAATCGTGGGCAGGAATCAAAGACTTTAATTTAAACTACTAGACGGGTTGTTTAGAAGTAAAATCGAGTCACATAACGCAAGAGTTTGACAACTTACAGACAGCGAGCGCGAAAGGAGTACTAGTTGAGAGTAAGCGAGATGGTAATATTGAGTTACGTTCAATTGACCGCAACTTAGTAGTACACTTGCTATGTACCGCGCAGCTTGTCTAGTAGTATACATTAAAATCTTTGGCAGGAATGCACATAGTTTAATGACGATAAACCTTTAGTAAAAATCATGATCACAATTGATAATAATGACAAATATTAGCCCACATAGCCCCGAAGGGGTAGGCAGAAGTGCAAATAGAATAAGTATAGTAATGAAACACCGAATCGAAACACAAACACAAATTGTGATTGGCTTCCCTGTGATTTGAACCCAAGACCTAGGTAGGCTGAGATCAATAAGATGATAATTGCTATAAATAATAATATATTTTTCAAGCAATAGACACCACCCAAATTAAAATTCAATGTATCCCCGAAACCTGTTGAACAGTGACTTAAATTCTATCAACGCCCACTGCCCACCGATGATTCAGTTTAAATTAAAAAGACCGATTTAAAACAATCAGGAATCGTCAAAATGAATTAAAATAACTTGAAATGCAAAGCCTTTGTAAAAGATTCATAAGGCGTTGTAAAATATCTGCTATCGGACCCATTTTTAATTAACATTTGAAACTGTCCCTCGGAGATCTTTGTAAGGTTAGAAAAATGTGAAGGTCCAGAATAAGCATGAAATGTTGGTCCTGTATGTGTGACATCGATATGTAAGGGCCCATATTATAGATGTACAAGTTCGTGCGCGACCGTCCTGCGGGGTTGCATTTGTTTCCCTTCGCCGCTGCACAAACCGCCCCCGCTAACATCTAGAGAACCTCGTCCCCCCCAACGTCTTGTACCCCGCAGGACGGTCACGCACGAACTTGTCCATCTATAGCTCCGCTTGGATTATGTGGCGGGAGGTCACAGATGAGATACCGATGAGACTTAAAGATCTCATATTGAAGACCATTATTCGGCCTGTGCTCCTGGGTTCGAAACGTGGCACGTCCTTAGGTGCCATGTGAAGAAGATCTAGAACGATAAGAAGCCGGTAAACTCGGCTTTATCATAGAAGAGGCCGGCAAACGAGCAAGTAGGTCACCTGGTAGTAAGTGATCACCGCTCATGGACATCCACAAAACCGCCGATCTTAAAGGAATGGGATAATTAAGGGATTGGGAAGGGGAGGGAATTGGGGCCTCCGGATATCTGACTCACCGTAAAAAAACGTAACAGGAAGCCGCTACTTGCTGCCACGTCGGTTTACTGTGAGCAAGTGGTGACAACCGGGTCAAGCTGGCCCATTCATGCTGTAGACAATACTATCTACAGCGTGGCTCTACCTACTACTTAAAATGATGACGTTGGTAAGTGATCTCCACCCACTCTCAATACCAGATAATCATGGATGTGGTTTTTAACATACCATAACAATAAAAAAATACTCTATAAAGCCAGCCTCCATGGCGCAGCGGGCGAGTACTCAGCTGGCGTTGAAACTTGAAGCGGAAGTTCGATTACTGCACCGATATGCACTTGTAGTGTAATCTACAAAAATCCTACTACTACGAGTATTATAAAGTGAAAGTTGGGATGTTTGTTACTCAATCTCACCTTAACAGGGGAATTTTCGATGAAATTTGGGACACAGGTAGATCATGACCTGGATTAGGACATAGGCTACTTTTTATCCTGGGAACGCTATTAAGGCGTGCGGAGCCGCGAGAAAAATCTATTCTACAATATATTTTTGTCTCTAGGTGTTGTGGGACCATAAGTCCCTCTTAGTTCCTGATAACCACGATACTGGTTAACCTAGTGTGGGGTCAGGACTATGTGTGTGACTGTTGGGTGTATTTATTATTATACAATGAAACTTTTATAAATAAATCATCGCTCGATATGAAAATAGGCATTAAAAACTTTTATTTTTACGATATTTGAAATTATTAGCTGCAGACAGTTTTTATAGAGTAACAAAATTGACGAGCCATTTCAAGTCTAGAGGGCGTTTAATTCCATCGCTTCATTCAATAAAAACTATGGATCCTCGTTGGTATCCTCAAATAACTTAATGGTTAAAAGAAATTAAAAACAAACTGTAGGTTTTTAAAAGCTTGAACATTTTCGTCAAGCACAAGTAAGTACCATCTTGATTAAAGCATTTTTTAAATAAAATACGTTATTCAAATTGGTTCATTGGTGTAAATGCTACACTGCCACATACAGATATACACACACACACACACACACGCACGCACGCACGCACGCACGCACGCACGCACGCACGCACGCACGCACGCACGCACGCACGCACGCACGCACGCACGCACGCACGCACGCACGCACGCACGCACGCACGCACGCACACGCACCCACACAGACACACACACAGACACACACACACGCACATGCACACGCACACGCACACGCACACGCACACGCACACGCACACGCACACGCACACGCACACGCACACGCACACGCACACGCACACGCACACGCACACGCACACGCACACGCACACGCACACGCACACGCACACGCACACGCACACGCACACGCACACGCACACGCACACGCACACGCACACGCACACGCACACGCACACGCACACGCACACGCACACGCACACGCACACGCACACGCACACGCACACGCACACGCACACGCACACGCCCACGCACACGCACACGCACACGCACACGCACACGCACACGCACACGCACACGCACACGCACACGCACACGCACACGCACACGCACACGCACACGCACACGCACACGCACACGCACACGCACACGCACACGCACACGCACCCACACAGACACACACACACGCACACGCACACGCACACGCACACGCACACGCACACGCACACGCACACGCACACGCACACGCACACGCACACGCACACGCACACGCACACGCACACGCACACGCACACGCACACGCACACGCACACGCACACGCACACGCACACGCACACGCCCACGCACACGCACACGCACACGCACACGCACACGCACACGCACACGCACACGCACACGCACACGCACACACACACACACACACACACACAGAGAGAGAGAGAGAGAGAGAGAGAGAGAGAGAGAGACAGACACACACACACACACACAAAGGTGTTCGAAATTTAAGCTAAACATTTCGAATATCCAACGTGATCCTTGGTGTGAAGGACCCGATTATTATTTAAACGTCCAACAAAATTAGTTCATACTTTAATCCCACATTATTAGAAGTATATTTTGATTAAGAATTAAAAAACGCAAAATTACGAAAAGTCATTTATCTGAGTCAAGACCAAATTGGTCTAGTGATTCCAATTATGTTTTTTTCTAATGCCTGCGGACCCCTAAATATAATATGTTCGCGGTGTCGATACACAGATCGAGAAGTTTGGCAAACATTTTACATTTTCTCCATAGAACCGAGATAATTTTAATTAAGTTCGCCTTCGTATATTCTGAAATGTATAAATATTGTTTTGCTTAAACTCAATTATCTTTGGTTCTTTTAAAGGGATAGAAAACCTTCCTCCATTTTTTTAATCTCCAAGCTCTAGACCTTGGAGAAATGTTCTAATAGGGTAGTTGACTAGATTTTTTTTATTATTTAAATCAATAAGTTATGTTACTCAAAATCTATTGCAGAAAGAATTTTATAAATCGGACCAAAAATAAATAAGATAGAAGCCATTGAAATCCTGTAGAAGGGGTAATTGTCAAATGACAGACGATGCAACCTTTGACGTCACTGTGTAAAATGTTCATTATAGTGCACGCGTGCAAGCGAGATAGTGAGATATCCCTACTACGCACCCACTTTTCCTCATACCAACATTTAAAGTCATAACTGCGGGCACATTTCTGAACCAATTTTGATTGTGTTTTAATAAAAGGGTTTCTTTTGCGTATCATTTTCTGTTGCTTATAAAATAATGTATAAAATTCAATATAGGAAACTACCCTATTGTACATAACCAATTTAAAGCCAGGCTAATAATTTAATCTATTAGATTTTTTATATTATATTAGATTATTCTTCATTATGAAACCATGGGGAAAACTTGCAGCTTATCACATCACACTATCACATTATTGCTTGTTTTAAAGTACACGACCAAGACAAGGAGCAGATTCATGTCGATACCAAAAGTCCCCTTTTTATGATATTGTATGGAAATTGTCTCGCCTGTCTTGGTCGCATACCTCAAAACGTGCGTCTAATGTTCCGTAAATAAGTTCGACGCTATACCCAGCAATGTGTCACGCGAAAACAAACGGCAAAGAAAATTTACACCGTGACAAACACTCGAACCGGTGACATCGTGAATCACTGTTAACTGTACTTAACGACTGGGCATTCAGTTCATTAATTTAACTGACCCATTTATGGGGCCTTTTTGTAAGGCATTCATTACTGGTCTCTTGTTTTTTTTTTTTTCGGTATAGATATAAATGTAAAAGGGTTGCCAAGTTTGGTATAAACGACGTTCGGGATTATAGCGTCGGCGTCGCGTAATCTCCGATAAAAAAGTTGAGACCTAAACTGGTACCTAGTTCTACAACAGATCATTAAAAAATGCTATAGGTATGTACAACAAATTTCAACGAATAAAAAAAATAGGTTTTTTTCATATTCAATTAATGACTGTAAGTTTTTCTAGCTATATTCAAATAAATAAACAGTTTAGTAAGTTAGGTGGTAAGTCCCTCGTACGCGAGAGGCCGCCTGGGTTGGTACCACCGCTTTATCTATTTCTGCCGCCAAGAAGCAGTGTGTAAGCACTATTGTGTTTCGGTTTGAAGGATATTGAATCCAGTGATATTAATGGGCCGCTATCTTATGTCTCGGAATGACGGGCGCAGTTCAGTGCCATGCAATGCTCTGTAATCCGAAGTTCTGTGTGACGTTTCTGCTATTAATGGGCAGGCGGGACGCTTAACAACAGGTGAGCGACCTGTTCGTCTCGTCATTCAAGCAAATAAAACAAAATAGTGAATAAAAATTGATAAACCGAATCACGATATCAAAGCGTTTGCTGTTTTACGTGTATCAGATTTTATCCAAATTTATTTTTTTATCTTTGAAGTGAATCCTACCGAATACAAAAATAATTACACAAATCCAATCGCCATTTAGCGGAGTTATGTGTGAACAACATCAAAAATATATACACAACGTATTATAGAAACGTGTGGTCAAATTCAAGCAATACTTAGCAATGTGTACGATGTAAGTATTTCATCCCCCATAGTACCAAATCCGATTGCATTGCTAGGAAATATCTCTGGTCGGTCCCTCATAAATAAATAAATACACCCAACAGTCACACACATTTTTTTTTTATAGTATAGGCCGGCAAACGAGCAAGTGGGTCACCTGGTGGTAAGTGATCTCCACCGCCCATGTACGCCCACAATACTAAAATAATCATGGGCGCGGTGCCGACCTTAAAGGAAAGGGATAAGTTAGGGATTGGGAAGGGGAGGGGAATTTGGGCTTCCAAAACACATAGTCCTGACCCCACACTAGGTTAACCTGTATCATTCGTGTCGGGAAATACGAGGGATTTGCGGTCCCACAACACCCAGACACCTAAGAAATATTTGTGGATTAGACAAACATTTGTCTCGGTGTGGGAATCGAACCCACGGCCTCTCGCTTCGCAGCCGGCTACTCGCCTACTGCGCCACGGAGGCTGTCGCCCCATGTCTGAAGATCGTGTTTATCATTGGATGGTCCACACGAATTGAACAATATGCCTCCATCGGTTTCTGTCCATGGCGCTTCTGACAACCGAGCTGAATTTGGATAAAGATGAGTCCTTTACTTGATCGGTCCATCTGGTAGGGGGCCGTCCTCGAGCTCTCTTGCCTTCCATGTTCCCGATTACGATCAGCTTTTCAAGGTTCTAATCTCCTCTCCGTACTACGTCGCCGAAGTATGTCAAAATGTGTTGCTGACAATTGTAGATAGGCAGACATGAATATGAAGCAATTTCTTTTTTTATCAAATGCGTGACAATCGATGTCGACTTGCAACTTTGGACCACACTAAAAGATATACAGTGAATTTTCAGACTTTTCATTTCAATTTCGTCTTCTTTTTCCACCTTCCCTTATCTCACTCGCAGTGGGGTCGGCGCAATATGCTTTTAAACAAACAGAAAGATTTGGATTGTAGTTTTTACGACCGGCTGCCTGCCTAACGTCAACCCCTCTGGGGATATCATCACATTTCAGTTTTTTATTATTTAAAATTTAAAATCAGTTTTCATATGCCAACATTTATTTGACGCAGTCAGTTCGGTAATTTCTGAGTTATACACGTACGTATGGCCGTAGAATAACGTATACGTTATTCAAGTTTATAAAAAGTGAGTGTAATTCATAATGAGTCTTAAACTTAATATCACTTTACCCGACCCGGGGATCGAACCCGAGACCTCAGCGTTGGCCTCAATTGTAACGCGTACGCATTATAACTGCGCAGTCATATTGTTTCCAATATAAATAATATAACATTTCCAAGAAAAATTCTAGCTATTCAAAACCACTTTTACAGATATACATAACTGAGTCGGTGTAAAAGAAAATATGAACTGTGTTTCGAAATCTACATTTCATGAGACTTATATTTTTTTGTATTTTGCTTAGTTTTATTTTACTCTTATTGTGTAAATTGTTTCATATCACATTCTTTCAAGCATTGTTACATTATTTTATCTTGACATTACTTTTTAATCGTATAAAGTATTTCAGCTCGTTGTCTGGTTTGCAGATTTTTCTAAAGAATTATATTTAGTATTTTTCGTAATTTAAATACAAAGCTGGGTATATATCTATACATTATACTTCAATATTTAGGTTTTACAACTAAGTTTTTTTTTTTTTTTTTACTAGCCCTTTATTATATACGTCCCACTGCTGGGCACGGGCCTCCTCTACTGAATGAGAGGGGTTAGGCCTTAGTCTACCACACTGGCCTAATGTGGGTTGGTAGACTTCACATACCTTCGAAATTCTTATGAAGAACTTCTCAGGTATGCAGGTTTCCTCACGATGTTTTTCCTTCACCGTTAAAGCAAGTGATAATTGACAATTAATATACACATAACTTAGAAAAGTCAGAGGTGTATGCACTTGGGGCTGGTTTCGAACTTGCGACTTTCGTCTCGACAGTCCGTACCACTCCCCGCTGAGCTATCACTGCTACTAAGTACCTTGTAATTAAAGATATATATGCTGGTGGAAGGATACCTTACATTGTGAAAAATCCGCCGTAGTTTTAGCCAGTCGGGTTTTCGGGTCAGCCAGTGTATCCAGTAACAAGCCAAGCATAAGCCGGCATAATTCTCCGATTATGGGGGAAGTGAGAACTCTTGATGATTGACATTGTTTTTGGACTGCACTGCACTGCACTTACTACGAGGTGTAGTGTAGTCACTTTTCCGTGCCAGACATAAACCAAACTAAAAGGTTTATATGGAGGAAGAATGCAGAAATCTATTTATAAATAATATATCTGTAACAGATATATTAAATCTAATCCAACCCAATTTTAAATCGTGACTCTATCGGTGTATGATGATATTGCCATACAGATTAAATTAAAAAAAACAACGAAAGAGGGGTTGACGTTAGGCAGGCGACCGGTTATAAAGACTCGAATTCACCATTCATGGGTCACCTAATGGTAAGTGATCTCCACCGCCCATGTACGCCCACAATACTAGAAGAATCATGGGCGCGTTGCCGATCATGTAGGAAAGGGATTAAGGGATTGGGAAGGGGAGGGGGATTTGGGACTCCGGATATCTCACTCACCGTACGAAACGCAAGCTGCTACTTTACGTCAGTTTTCTGTGAGATAGTGGTAACGGCCCGGACGAGCCGGCCCATTCATGCTGTAGACAAAACTGTCCACAGCGTGGCTCTACCACTCAAAGATTATTTACGTTTTTTTATATGTCTGAATGTCAAACCTCGCAGCTAACGTGGAAAACGTTTAAACGTTTTTTTATGGAACAAAAACTATATGAAAAATTTTGAGCCGCTACAGCTGCGTAGGGACATTGCCTCGCTTTCCGTCTTTTATCGTCTGTATCACGGTGAATGCTCTGAAGAATTGTTTGACCTTATTCCTTCCTCACCTTTCCTTAACAGAACCACGCGTGCTGGCCTGCGAAACCATAGCTTCGTGGTCTCTTCCATCTCGGCTCGGACCAAGAGGTTCGCAAAATCGTATTTCTGTCGGACCATAAAGCTGTGGAATAGCTTGCCGGCGCACGTGTTTCCTCCTTCCTATAACTTGGGATCCTTTAAACGGAGTGTGAAGAAGCAACTAAGCAGGCCGGCATAATTCAGCCGATCTGCGCTAGATTCAATGTCTATCGTTGGTCGACAGTATTCATGGATTACGCTATACTTACCATCAGGTGTAGCGTAGTCACTTTGCCGAGCCAGGATAAAAAAAGAATAAAAAAAATATGATTATAGAGATGGAATTTCGAGCACTACGAGACCACTAGTTTTAATAATTTATTCAATTTCAATTTATTTTATTCTGCAATCCACAATGAACATAGGTGGTAGGTATAACAGTTTGTAACGATTGTGGGCCCAAATGGGCATAGCAAGAATGTAGGAGAGAGGACCATAACTCATTATTTATAATAAAATTGTCATAATATCAAATTATTATTATTATTTTTATTAGGTATTTTATATTTTATCCTTATCATACATGTATTCATAAATAAATAAATAAATAAATAAATAAATAAATAAATAAATTCAAATAGGCTTTCTCAATGAGAAATGTTTTTAATTTGCTTATAAATACTTTGTTTGTTTCTTCATTTAGTATAGATTTTGGTAAATTGTTATATATTTTGATGGCCATAACACACATAATAACACCTAACTGTCACATACATGCACTTCACTGCATACTAGGTTAACCTGTATCGTGGGTATCAGAAACAATAAAGGAATTATGGTTCTACAATACCCATACAAATATTTGTAGCCCACATAAAAAAATGTCTAGGTGCGGGATCGTACCCGTGGCCTCTTAGCGTCGTCCACTGCGCCATGGAGACTGTAATAGTAGCTGTCACCTTATAGTCCTATTCGTTTCTTCTAAATTTTATTAAAGTGGTAGGTCACTCGTATGCGAGAGGCCGTCTGGGTTGCCCGGTTGCTACCGCCGCTTTGTCTATTTCTGCCGTCAAGCAACAGTGTGTAAGCACTACTGTGTTCCGGTTTGAAGGACATTGAAGCCAGAGAAATTACTGGGCATTATGAAACTTAATAACTTATTTCTCGGGGTGACTAGCGGAGTCCAGTCCCATGCAGTACTTTGTAACTCAAAGGCGCTTACCATGAAGCGAGCGACCTGCTCGTCTCGTCATTCAAGTTACAAAAAAATAATAAGTGCTGTAACATTGTGAAATACAGAAATGTTTATTAGCGCTAGATCTAGGAATATATGTTACTATTCATCTTCATGACCTAGATACAAGCCTAGACTACCTAATTACAGTTCATGATTTGAAGCTGGAACTAATTTTGATACACGAGGCATGGCCTATAAATAACAATTAATGATATAATTGTTACAAATATAATAGTACACTCCCAAGGGCACAGTAATTGAAGATTTACGTGTTACTCATCACGATTTATGAGTCTGCAATTCCGAAGGATGGGTTCTAATAAACGAAAAATGAAGTGATTGTTGAAGATTTATTTTTTATTTATCTGACACTTTCATTCCCGGCGTTATCCGGCGTCCCAAATATGATTTTGCAGATCCCAACGACTCCATCACAGTCGCTATCGAAGCAGCACTTTCCCTGCCCAATCCGAATCGCAATAATAATACGCGGCCCTGACATAATACGCCTGCGAGTGCGAAGAACACCCACAATAACTGACCCTCGGCACAATGATGTGCAGAGCCGGCCTTAAACTATACTCCCCAACGATTGCTCAAGCTGAGGTCTGAGCCTTCTAAAAGGCGCTTAATCACTACTAAATATATTAGGCATTTTCCTGTCTAGAGCGCCATAAGCGCCGGCTTTATTGTCAGGTGAAGCTGTAAATGCAATTTAGGTTAACAGCACAAAACCATTCGAAAAAAAACTAAGACGCCTCTAATTCGCCCGATATTGAGCATCATCTGTAGTACCATTGACTCTTATGTATGCTATAAAAAGAAAGATATATCAATATAGAAATCGATAGAAATCAATATAGTAATAGAACAATTTAGAAATATTTTTTTTGCACACACCATCACACAAGATACAATTTACAAAGGAATTCTATACTTAATGTAAACAACCAAAAATCACATAACACTAATGGATCGATCAATTCTCAATCCATAATTTAATAGTCAATTAACGCCAAACTAAACCGTCTAAGTTATGAAGGGTAGTTGTTAATCCACATGGCTTACAGTTCGGGCCGTTATATACTAAGTACACAACTAAATACAAGATTGTTCTTCCACCATACTCGCCACCATACCTTCTGTAAGCCAGGATCGATAGTGGCACGCATATTTCGACACCGAGCAACGAAGCTCGGCGAGTTCCTGGAAAAGAAGAGCTGTCTTTATCGCGCAACGAAATTAATTAAATAAAAAAAATAGGGAGTAGCTGGAATTAGAATTTTTCCTCTTCCCTCCGTAGAAGAGCGGGAGACAAAATAATGAACTAAGTAGATATTAACCTCAAGCATAAATATATTTACACTGGGGAAGCTAAATATAAAGCATCACGGATAGATGCAATCATGCGAGCATGAACTTGATTATAATAGGTATCACTGCCTCGATAGCGCAGTTGTAACGCATACGCGATACGATTGCTGTGCGGAGGTCTCGGATTCAATCCCCAGGTCGATGCTCAGTAGTCTGGAATTGAGCCCGATTTGGCGATAGGCTCGCCCTCTATCACATGATGGGACGGAAATAATCTCGGCGAAATATTTATCGTTTCATAATTTATATGAAATTCATATTTTTTCTACTTTTTTTCCACCTAAAATCATAATTTTACGTGTCATATTTTAATCATTTGAAGTAAAAAAAAAATGCATGACTTCATATGATTATAAACCAGTGCACTGATTTGAATGAGGTTTTGTTTTGTTAGAAAGCTAGTTTAATATAAATGGTTCTTAGCTATGTTTAAAGAACACTTTTTGTTCCGCCATTCAAAAGATATTTTTCTAATTTTCGAACTGTTTTCATCGGTTAAGTACTTAATATTGATCATAAATCTTTATTTGATTTGAGTTTTCAATTTTATTAGACCGGTAGCGACACAGGCACCGAATCCAAAGAGACCTATAGAAGTAGTTATTTTTGACTTTTCACTGTTATTTTTTGAAGTCTGTTTTTAAGTTTTGTTAACTTATTTTTATTCTATGCCAAATGTCTATTCTATGCAAATAAATACATGGTGGAATTTATGCCGGAATTCTGAGAAAATTTTAAGGAATCGTGTTTTTGTAATATATGAACTTTACGGTGTATTTATTACAAAGTTAATGCTACAATATTGATTATGTAACACAGTATAATTTGAACTACTCCGAAGCTGTCTGAGATAGCATCAAGTTCTCTTTCCTCAAAGGCCGGCAACGCACCGACAAATCCCCTGGTATCGACGGTGTCCATGGGCGGCGATGATCACTTACCATCAGGTGACCCACTTGCTCCGTTGCCACCTCTTTCATAAAAAAAAAAGTTTTAATAATAATAAATAGGTTTTTGTTTTTTAACTTGAGTAACATATTGATCAGGCTAGTATGAAAGATGGCCGAAGCACATAGCTTTGAAAATGTAAATATAGTTTTCTTTTATCTTTCTGGTGTAAATAATGCTAGGCAGCTAGCAATAAAGGAGACCTCACAAAAGGTAGGATAAACTACGCGTCGCTCCAACACTTTACGAGTCTATGTTATGATGTGGAATATTTTATTCGCCTAGACTGTTTTATCGGTGTTGATGATATGGAGATATATGAATATTTTTTATACGCTTTTTAACAGCTTCCTACGTATGTTAGTTATGTAACGGAATCTTTGAACATGATTTTGACCCCCTTTCAAAACGTCGGATTAACTCGAAATTTGGCATACTTATTAAGGACCGATGACAATTCAATATTTTCAACTATAAAATGAAAAATACGCTTTTTTACAATAAAATCATTTTTCTTACACTATTTTATTTTCTATTTTTTTAGTTGGATTTTCTATAAAAGCGTATTTTTTTAGTTTTTTTAAACTATTATTTATTTATCGCCTTATTGGTGTAGTGATAGCATATAAGGTCGCGAAATTGATAGATCCTGCATTTTAATTCTAGAACTGGCATAAAAAGAGTCTTTAAAATCGAAAAAGACGTAAATGATAAAACACTGGTCAAGTTTTATTAAATTTCTTTTTTATGTCATAGGTCGGAATCGACCAAGTGGGTCGCCTGATGGTAAGTGATTTCCACCGCCCATGTACGCCCACAGTACTAAAAGAATCATGGGTGCGTTGCCCACCTTAAAGGAAAGGGATTATTAAGCCGTCGACAAAACTGTCTACAAAGCGGCTCAACCACTTAAAAAATACTTTTTATGGATATATGGGTCACCTGAAGTTTAGTGATTACAATTTCACTACCACAGTTCCAGAGAAATCGTGGGTGCATTGTACGTAATTTCAAAATATATTAGAACTTCACACTAAGGCCTCTTTCTTTGACCTAACCTCCATGATGATGAGACAGCCTCCGTGGCGCAGCGGGCCATGGGTTCGTTTCCTGCACCGAGACAAATGTTTGTCTGATCCACAAATATTTGTTTCGGGTCTGGGTGTTGTGGGACCGCAAGTCCCTCGTAGTTCCTGATACCCACGATTCAGGTTTACCTAGTGTGGGGTCAGGACTATGTGTGTGACTGTTGGGTGTATTTATTTATTATTTATTAACCTTATCCCACTCGGAGAGTGGTCAGCGCAAGATACTTTTTAACACATGTTACAGAAAGATTAGGCTTCAAGGTTTTTACGATCTGCCACCTGTCTGACGTCAAACCATCTAGGGAGAAAACACCGAGAACCGAAAAAATATTTGTGGATTTGACAAATATTGAACCTCTTGCTTCACGGCCGGTTACTCGCCCATTACGCCACGGATGCTTTCTAGAACTGTATACTAAGAACAATCGAATATTTTTTTTAAATGTACAAGGGGTTAGGCCATGTGCGCAGTATTTGGCAAGTGTTGGCCGGACCCACGCCGGTTCGAATTTAGCCGGCAAGCATAAATAGAAGCAACGTTTTAGGTGCCAGGTGCCTGTATAATGTCTAGGAGCTAGTAACGTTGTTAACAACGTTATTATAGACAGCATCCGTGGCGCAGTAGCCGACTGTGAAACGTGAGGCCGCGGGTTCGATTCCGCACCGAGATAAATATTTGTCTGATAAACAAATATTTGTTTCGGCTCTGGGTGTTGTAAGACCGAAAACATCTTGTAGTTACTGATGTCCATGATACAAGACTCGTATGTTACTGTGGGGTTTGGGCTATGTGCGTGACTGTTGGGTGTTATTTATTTATTATTATTATGATTTCGTACCCAAAGAGTACCAACGTAACAGAGCCAATCCCGTCTGTCTGTTTGTCTGTCTTTCTTTTCAAAAGGATATATCTTCTGACCTATAATAGGTAGATGTTTATTTTATAGAATATGTGTTATTATGGCGGATATCCTAAAACATCCAGAAGAATCATGGACACGTTGCCGACCTTAAAGGAAAGGGGCGGGGAATTTGAGTCTCCGGATATCTCACTTACCGTACGATAGGCAAGTACCGTACCGTAGCAAGCCTCTACTTTACGTCGGTTTTCTGAAAGACAGTGAACTAACGACCCAGTCGAGCCAGTAGATTCATGCTGCAGACCAAACTGCTTACAGCGTGGCTCTACCAACAGACCAATTGAGAATCTCTTTATTTTCACGTCGGTAAAAAATCAATCCACACTTGGCAGAGTTATACATTGAATCCAAGGACATTTCCTTGTAACCGAAACACAACAGTGCTTGGCAGCAGAAATGGATAATGTGGTGGTACCAACCCAGACGGATTCTCGCATACGAGATACTTACCACCTAGTAAATTTTTAAATTGTTTTAATTTTTCAATAGTCCCTTAGATTTTGCATTCTGCAACCGCCGCCGTGCCAGTCTCTCCAACCATTAGATTGTACGTACAAATTGCGAACGTCAGCGGCCCGGCTCCACGTTAATCCACTACCGTGATGACTTCCGATAGACCGTACAGCCGGATCGAAGGCTTTCCTTGTTTCACACTCAAAATTGAAAGTTTATTCCTTTTCACATTTTGTTCTATTGTATTTGGAGGCAAATAATGTTTAGAAATTTGTTTAGAATTCAGAATGTGTAATCATACTATCATACTAATATTATAAATGTGAATGTAAGTTTGTTTGTTACGCTTTCACGTGAAAACTACTTAACCGATCATCATGAAACTTTGTACACATATTCTTGGAGGTATAAGAAGTAACCTAGGATACTTTTTATGAAAAAAAAAAACTATTTGTTTGTTACGCTTTCACGCCTAAATCACTGAACCGATTTTGATGAATTTTGATGTAGAGATAGATGGACCCTGGAGTCGGTTATAGGCTACGTTTTATTTCGGAAAAGTCTATTCACGCGGGCGGAGCCGCGAACAATAGCTAGTGTTATATATTTATGTATTTAGTATGACAACATTTGTATGTGTATGACACATTGTTATGTGTTCCTCCCGGTGGTCTCTCCCGTGACCACGAAGGCTGAAAAGCTTTCGAAACGTCGGGAATAAAATAAAAATTAAACCGCGATAAAATCCGTATAGACTAGTTTTATTTCAATGTGTAATATTCGCGTAAACCTAAGAAATCGACATATTATGCTATTTTTTTTGTGGCACTAGGGGCGTTGCCCATGTTTTTCCACAAAACATAAAATAAAAATCTCAAAGTCCGACGAATATGAGACATATCTTACTTTCTTCCCCACATTATTCTGCATCGATTGGTATCGGTCTCGACCCCATACCCGCAGTGGTTTCGGAGGAGATAGCGGGACAAGCTTTTGGCATCGGCGGCGGCGGCGGCGGCGCCAGTTACTTTTTTTTAGAATAGAGAGATTATCGACGAACCGAGCTCTGTGACCTGTGGACAGTTATCATTATGAACTTATGTCACTAAGCGATCCGTTCTGACACCTCGTTTTAAAGTAACGAATATTTGCCGAATATTTAACGAATATGCCGTGGCACGTCATAATTTAGTTCATATAAAACGTAGCAAGTATGTAAGTACAGTGAGATACACACAGACGGTATCGTCGAAATATCACAAATGTTGACGCACCTTAAGACTTAGTAAATATGTATGAAGTAAGACAAATGTCCCAAACGACGTATGGAATTAATTCAGAGAATATAGTTATGGAATGAAAATATATCTGGCGTATTGGCGAATAACATACGCTGAGGTTTGCTATGTTCTTAACCTTTTTCTATATTGGGGTCAATAGTAAGAGGATAGGCTGATCGAGATTAAATTATATCTGTTTATTGAGATTTACAGTAATCCCAAAGTAATAAAAATACTCGCTGTTATAAAAGAAAATATGAGAGCTAAGCTCGGTCCACTGGCTATTCTTATTGAGTTCAGTGAATTGCTAATATTAAGAATAAAAAGAATAAAATCGTGTATTTTTCATGTAGGCAATTAAAATAACGCTTATAACAAGTCAGTACAAAAATAAAAGCAAGATGTTTAGGTATCACAAAACCATAGGTATTTTAATAGCAGAAGCTGGCAAATGAATAATATGCATTCACGCCTGTAGTCTCCGAAGGGGTAGTCAGAGGTGTAACCAGTACACGCACATTTCGCCGAGCGTATCTCCGTCCCACCGTGTGATAGGGGGCGAGCCTATCGCCATACCTGGCACAAATTCCAGACTCCGGGCTGATCCGAGCATTTCGTAATAGAAAAACCCAATATCACTTTACCCGACTCCGAGATCGAACCCGAGACCTCAGCGTTAGCCTCAATCGTAACGCGTACGCATTACAACTCCGCCACCGAGGCAGTCAAATGAATAAGTGTTTTATATTATCCTCTATGATGAAATAAGCAAGCCGATAGCCTGATGGTTTAGCGCAACGTTTACCCATGAATAGAAGCAACACCACACAAAAACTAAAGCAGGGCACTGGATTGCGCTTATCACCTTTAGACTTAAGATGTTTTTTTTTATAGTATAGGCTGGCAAACGAGCAAGTGGGTCACCTGATGGTAAGCGATCTCCACCGCCCATGTACGCCCACAATACAAAAGAATTATGGGCGCGTTGCCGACCTTAAAGGAAAGGGATAATAAGGGATTGGGAAGGGGAGGGGTATTTGGGCCTCCGGATATCTCACTCACCGTACGAAACGCAGCAGCAAGCTGCTACTTTACGCCGGTTTTCTGTGAGACAGTGGTAACGACCCGGACGAGCCGGCCCATTCATGCTGTAGACAAAATTGTCTACAGCGTGGCTCTACCACTCGTAAAAGATGTTAAGTCACATAAGATGTTAAGTCTGGAAATGAAAAAAAATGAAAAATTCTTCAAAAACAAAAGAAACATTGCTACGACCGTGTCACCGGTAATCATCCATGTCACGAAAAATGTCGAAACATTCCCAAGTCAAATTGCAAATCGCATCCCATTACCAAGTAAGCCAAAAATGACATAAATACCCGAGAAATATCATAAAAGACTTTTACTTAACGCTACATAACTTAAAACACCCTACATTATGCCTCCTCAACAAATCGACGAGGTTTCTGCTATGCGAATTGAAACCATAACAGAAAGGAATAGAGTGCTTGTAGAGTTAAACGTCAGATAACACAGAAAAATATACAGGTGCTTAAAAAACCGCGTTCATTTGTCACCGGCAGATGCAGTTGAATCGAGTGGGGCCATGAGAAATGTTGCTACTTTAACTTCAAAATGTATATGGAAATAGCTGTGAAATATCATTTGTTTAAACTAAAATAATAATAATAATACCACACCGTTTATTTCTGAGCATGGACCACCTCTACGAATGAAGGCGGTTAGGCCATAATGCACCACGCTGGCCTAAAGTGAGACTACATATACTTTCGAAATTCATCTGAAAAGTTGTCCAATATATTTTTTACTTCCCTAAATAGCTCAGTTGGTAAGCGTAACGCTTATCCATTAAATTAATAGTAGCAACACCATTCAGAACCATGAATAAAAAATAGCATAGCACTGCAATTGTGCCCTTGTCATTTCACTGAATGCAATGCCCTTCAAACCGGAATACAACAGTTCTTACACACTGCTGTTTGACGACACAAATATGTGAAGCGGTGATTGCGAAGCACAATTCAAATTCAAACTTTTTATTGAATCCATAAATAAATATTATACATCATTTAGATTCAGTCAAATTCAAACTCTACCGCCAGTTCGGAATGCTGTTTCGCTAGAGAAGAACAGACAAGAAACTCTAACGTTGCTCTTTACAAAACTGATTTAAAATATTGATACTACATTAAATTTTCAATAAAGATCTACCTCCTAGTAGATGAGATACTATTGACTAAGTTTGTTCAATTACGGTAAAGCCACGTGGTAGACAGTTTCGGAAAGTTTCGTCTACACTCTATAGTATGAAAAAACGGGTGCGACTGGATTGGTACCGCTGTCTACAGCTTGCTGTTGCGTTTCGTACAATGAATGAGATATCCAGAAGCCTTCATAACCCCTTCTCATCTCAACCCCTGAATTATCTCCTTCCTTCAAGGTTGATAACGTGTCCAGGTTTTTCTAGGATTGTGGTTCATGGGCAGTGGATTACTTACCATCAGGTGACCCACTTGCTCATTTGCCGCTGTTATAAAAAAGGTATTTTAAATAAGCTTAATGATGCGCCAACTTCGCGGCCTAACCGCACCACCCAGGTGATTGAGCACTGTCCTTTGACACGGCCCAGCGGAAAAATTACGCGGTTTTTTTACAAAGAACCCCGTATGTGACTACATTTATATCTGAAAGAATTTAATCGTCTTGGTCATAGATTCGACGGCCTCCATGGCACATTACGCGAGAAGACGGATGTGAAGCGAGAGGTCGCGGGTTCAATTCCCGCACCGAGACAAATTTTTGTATGATCCACAAATATTTGTTTCGGCTCTGGGTATTCTTTCCCCCGAGGGGTTGACGTCAGGCGGGCGGTCAGTCGTAAAAACTACAAGCTAAATCTTTTTGTAACATTACTAGGGGCGTTGCCCATGTTTTTCCACAAAACATAAAATAAAAAAAAACTTAAAGTCCGACGAATATGAGACATATGTTACTTTCTTCCCCACATTATTCTGCATTGATTGGTATCGGTCTCGACCCCATACCCCCAGCGGTTTCGGAGGAGATAGCGTGACAAGCTTTTGGCAGCGGCGGCGGCGCCAGTTACTTTTTTTAGAATAGAGAGATTGTGTAAAAGCATGTTGCGCCGACTCCACTGTGAGTGGGATATGGCCAGGTGGAAGAAGAAGAAAAGAGTCTTTCATAATTCCTGATACCCAACCCAACAATAGTCACAGATTCCTGATAAGATTCACGATAAAGGTTAACCTAACGTGGGTCAGTGGGATATGTGTAACTGTTGGGTTATTTACTTGTATTACTTATCAATTTGTCAGAGCGGGGAAAATATAGTCGAGGGAAAATTGCATGATTTCTTGATTTCTATAAAGGAATTAGGCTGAAACGCTCGATTGCTCGCCTGATGGTAAAGCATAACACCTGCCAATAAACAGTAACAACCCCATACAGATATTTGTATTACAAAGCACTGGATGACACTGGACTGCACTTGTTACCCCGAGACAAGATTTTAAGTCTCATAATGCCGAATAATTTCATCAATGTTCTTCAAACCGAAACACAACAGTACTTACACAGTGCCACTCAGCAGCAGAATAGACAAAGCGGTGGTACCACCCCGGACGGCATCTCGCATACAAGAGACCTACCACCTAGTAATGCCTACTGCTATAAAAATGCCATCAATTGAAGTCTATCTATTACGTCCAGAAAAATAAAATATAAACTCAAAGCAAAATCTTCCATAAACCCACATTATTTAACTGAAACAACCTCTAAGCTAAATAAATCACAATGGACGAAGGAAGCCTCCAAAATGTCAGTATCAACAACGAAAATTAATTTAAACATAAAGCCTACTAAAAGATGGGCTGATATAAAAGGGGAATAAAAAACGCTCCCTCCTTATTGTGAGGTTTCCATGCCCATTTGTCATTTTAATCATAAGGTGCGGAGATGCGGTAGGGCGGCTTTTTGTTGGCCGGTGTGAACATCACTTTATTTACGTTGTGTTTTGTAATTCCAGGGTAGTTGAGGATACATACATACGCTTTTGCGTTTGTATCCCCTGAAGGGGTAGACAGAGGTGTAACCAGTAACCCCACATTTCGCCGAGCTTATTTCCGTCGAATGTGATAGAGGGCGAGCCTATCGCTATACAATTCCAGACTCTGGACTGATACTAAGTATTTCGTGACGGATAAACCCAAGATCACTTTTACCCGACTCGGGGATCGAAACCGAGACCTCAGCACATTAGTATGCATTATAGCTGCGCCACCGAGGTAGTAGAGGATATCGTCGTATAATATATATACATACATAAGCTACTCCTCAGAAGGGTTGACGTCAGGCGGTCGGCTAGTTATAAAAAACTAAAATCCAAATCTTTCTGTAACATGTGTTAAGAAGTATATTACGCTGACCCCACTGCGGATAGGACCTGGAGGCCAATTCTCGTAATTTGAAATGTTCAAAATATCATTCCGATCTAGTCTCAGCGTCAAGAAAGTTACAAATGACATTCTCGTAAACCAATAATCAACGTCAAAAGTGAATATAGATCGTAATGAGATTGAATGTAGAATAAAAGTTGACTGAAGCCAAAATAGTATAATGCTACTGCTAATGCTAGGTGCATTTGACGTTGATTGCACCCCACGCTTATTTTTTACAATAAATTTTTTTTCTTACACTATTTTTAATTCAAATTTATTTTCTATTTTTTAGTTAGATTTTCTATAAAAGCGTATTTTTTTAGTTTTTTTTAAACTATTATTTATTAAGTTTTAATTCAGCGTATGATAATGATTTCTATTATCTTTAATTAAAGAGACATACATCATTTGAACTCCAGAATTCATAGTTGTAAAGTTGAAGATCAAATACATTAATTACCATCAAGCTTATAAATAATTAAAACCACTGATTGAATGTATGTTTATTGTCTAAGTAGAGATAAAAACATTTGTTATTTCGAATGCTTATAGATTGACTAGTTTTTTAAGTTTTATAATAGAGTCTAGATTTATATGACGTGATTGATGAGACATGCTCATCGAATGAGTCTCTAATTCAATTTTGGCAATTCTTTATTGACTATAAAATCTCAAAGATTGCCCAATCTGCAAATGGAAGCCACTAATAACCTCTACGGTCGATATATTTCGTTAACATGAAATCAATCTAGTGAATTTTAGGATTCTATGCTCAAAGTGTACACGGAGCCCTATAACTTAGTCTACGCCGTGCCGTCTGTTTGTCTGTCTGTCCGTCACCTGTGTGCCAATTTTCATTTAAATCGGTTCAGCCATTGAAGTCGTTGATAAACTTAAAAAATCACAAACATCTAAAATTTCTCATTTCTATAATTACCTAATAGGAATTATCTACACTAATATTATAAAGAGGAAAGATTTGTATTTTTGTATGTAACGAATAAACTTAATAACTACAGGACCGATTTAAAAAAATATTTTTCCGTTAGAAAGCTAATATCCTGAGGAAGGACTTCCGTCCCGGAAAAAAGACATTCGCGCGGGCGGAGCCGCGAGCATATGCTGGTGTATCATATTTAATAATCAAATCATTCGACAAATGATCCGCGAGCGTGTTCGTTGCAGTACTTATTTTTTTATTAGCTTAAATGACGAGACGAGCAGGTCGCTCGCCTGCCCATAAACAGATACAGCATCACACAGGACTTTGAATTATAAAGCACTGCATGGCACTGGACTGTTTTCGTTACCCCGAGACACAAGTTGTTGTCTCAAAATAGACAGTAATTTCACTGGCTTCAATGTCCTTCAAACCGAAACAGAACAATACTTACACACTGCTGCTTGGCGGCAGAAATAGACAAAGCGGACTCAGTGAGGCCTTGAAAATTCCTTTACGGGTATAGTCGTGTGCATTATGCGAATGGTCAGTTGCCATACTACTCACTCCTATCACATTATCAATGTGGGTCAGATTTCGCAGATCATGTCTAGTCGAAATACTGTCGAATACATTATCCGTTTCTCATTGTGAGATACATTTTGTATGAATCAAATTGCAAATGTCTATACCATATTACACGCCTGTACCAAATGTGGCAGTCAGTTGCAGATTGAATGATTTCGTGTGGATCTTCAGATATTCTTGGGATAATAAACTCACGTCTTTTTATTCTTGAAACGCATGCATGCATGCTTTGCCAAGATTAATCTGTTACGTGATAATGCAGGCACAAATCAAATTTAATTCTGAGTAGATGAGATTGAAAAAAGGTTTTACAGTGAAACTTTTATTAGATCGTCTCAAAAAATTTGGCCTGTGTGTTGCATGTCGCGTGACGGTCGGCCGCGGAGTAGGGATAAAGTGAAAGGCGCTCGCCAGAGCAGCCAAGGCCAATATGGCGGCGTCTATAGTTCGCACGCTATTTTGTTTGTTTTTGTTAGTGTTTAATGTAATATTATTCCAAATTTTTTTAGTTATATGTCTATAATGTGAATTTGCTTGAATAACGAGACGAGCAGGTCGTTCGCCTGGTGGTAGGTGCCACGAATACCTATAAAAAAAAGCAACACAAAGTACTGGACTGTGCTCGTCATCCCGAGACATTCAATGATAAGTCTCATAAATGCCTCACAAAGCTAGATCTGAGAATCGAATCCAAGAATTTTGGGTCAGTTTACCTAGATTCTCACCAAAATTATTTAAACTTTTATTTTTAGTTTACCTGCATCTAAAGTCACAAACATAGTCCCGACACTGCACTAGGATAACCTGTATCGTGGATATAAGAAACTACGAGGGGCTTGCGGTCCCACAAGATCCAAACCAGAAACAAATATTAGTGAATCACACAAACATTTGTCTCGGGACGGGAATAAAACGGCTTCACGTTTCACACTTAACTCGACCACTGCGCAATTGCTGTCAACTTTAAATCACTTATCAAGTGACCCACTTGCTCGTTCACCTTCATTCTGCACATCATTACTCATAGATGGGTCCTTTGTGATATAGATTCAGTCTAAAATCTCTATGCAAAAAACCATTACGCTCGCGTGTAAGCAAAAAGTTATCAATCACGAATAATTCATGTGCCATTAGACCTTGAAAGGGAAAATGACAATGACAAAAGAGACATATATTTAAGGGGAAAAAACAACCAAGGAATCCTTTGATTCACACACAAAAGCCGCGATACTATCAGAAATCACAATACGGTTATAAGAAATTCTTATGTGTTCGTCACTATAATACCTAATATTATCTCGTAGACGGCTTAATTTTATGGATGGTGGATATTGTTCACTTTGTTTAACCTGCATATTATACATCTTCGAATTAAGATAACTAGGAAAATATCATATGAATCTGCCAAAAATCCGGTTCCACTTACTTACACATGCAAAAGTCACACGCAACAAAAATTAATGAACGTTCAAAATCAACATTATTTCATAAAAGTTAATGTCTAATTATTAAATTTCGTAAATACGACTTTCTGCACCGCGTAAAAAATTTGACGTATTAAGTGTCAACTAGAGATCATGAATCAATTTTTATGAATTGATGAATGAACGAGCTGCACAGATTTTTATAGCCCCGCCCCCTTGCACAAAGTTTTGGTGGAGTCATTGTTTTGCTTGAGTTACGTTTCTTGTCATCTTATTTCGATGGTGCAAAATGAAATGTGAGCCGATCGTGTGTTTGAAGTGAAATGTCAAAATTAAGGAAGAAAGTAGTTGCATTTCACGCCTCGCTAAGCCCGCACCAGAACACCATCACCTCGGTTCCTCAGACCTGGCAGAAGAATTTTCCAGACTGCAACCACGTGAGACCTCACCTTTTTCATATTTTGATCACGAAATCTAAGTTTCGCAAACAATAAAAAACAAATGATAAACCGGTACAGTGAACAAAAAAATTCAGTCCAGTATTTTCAAAAATGATTGAATTATGGGGTTCTTAACTATCAATAAAGAGCTCATTCATTCGGTGAAAGTTACTCGTACGCCATTGGCGATACACAAACTATTTAACAAATAATAAAAACATAAATAAACAGTAAAAGCGACTTCGAAACCGAAATAAAAAAATAAATATTAAAAAAATTGAGTCGTGGTACTGTATGTTTTAATAATTTTTAATAAAGGTTGGTAACACTGATTCAAAAAATTATTAAAGTATTATTTATAGTTTTTTGAATCGGTTTTATTTTTTGTTTAAAGTTTTTATTTTATTTATTTTAGTGAAATCGAATCGAATCATCGAAATCGGTGCTTAAATGTCGAAGTTTTAGTTTTTCATTCCTGATTTATGGGTGGAATGGTTTAAGGCATAAGGCAACTTGTCATTTAACGTCATACGATTCTACCATTATACCATTCAATTTCAATAACACCCACTGAAAATTGCTTATTTTTAACTGATTTCAAAAAAGAAGGAGTTTCTCAATTCAGCGCGATTTTTTGCCTCTTTTATGTATGTACATCGATTATTCCGCCAATTGTGGACCGATTTCATTGGGAAAAAAATCATTCGATAGAGTTTAGCTACCATGTGGTCCCATATAAATTTGGTTAAAATCTGATGACTCCCTCATGCGGAGTAAAAAAATGAAACTCCTCAACGGACAACAGTACACTAGTTTTGTAGTTTTCAGTAAAAAAAATTATTTTAATAAAACTTAAACACCGACTTCAAAAAATAACACTGAAACGACAGAAAATAAAAATATTATGTTAATCTTAAAAATATTATACTAGCTCTTAGGTTTTGCTCGACTTATTGTGGTTAAAAAGTTTGTTAAACTATGCATTTATAGTCATACGAATAAAACAACAGGTGACAACGGTATTGCAAAAAACCATTTTAAACTAAAATTGAAGTATAAAATATGCAGATCATATTACCATAGTTTGTGAATTCACTCTCATCAGAAATGGGACGTTCGCAAAAAAACGGATAAAAACTTAAAAAAAACTGCAACTTTTTACTAGACTGAGCGATGGTTTCATAGGTCTTATTCATAAGATATTTTAATTTATACATACGCCTATAATATATCTCACGCCTGTAATCCCTATAAGGATAGGCCGAGGTGTACCCAGTGCACCCACATTTCGCCGAGCTTATTATTGACCCATTATGTAAAAGGGAGCAAGGCTATAGCCATACAATTCCAGACTCTGGGCTGATTGACTCTGCATTTCGTAATAGATAAACCCAATATCACTTTTACCCGACCCGGGGATCGAACCCGAGAGCTCAGTACGGCAGTGACTGATGTGTTGAGGTACTGTAGTTGTAATGTAACGGTACAACTGTCGTACCGCATATGCATTACGCCTGCGTCACCGAGGCAGCCGATCAATTTTAATTCTAAACTAACTAAAACTCTTTAAGTGGTAGAGCCACGCTGTGGCCAATTTTGTCTGAATAGGCCGGCTCGACCCGGTTATTACCACTGTCTCACAGAAAACCGACCTAAAATAGTTGCTTGTTGCTGCATTTCGTATAGTAAGGTATCCAGAGACCCAAATCCCCTCCCCTTTACAATCCCTTTCCTTTATCGTCGGCAACGCATTCATTATCCTCAGGTATTGTGGATGTTCGTAGGCGATACATATCACTTACCATAAGGTGACCCACTTGCTCGTTTGTCGGCCTGTCTACCGGTAACTTACCTTCAGGTATTATAAAACATATGCTGGCAAACGAGCAAGTGAGTCACCAAATGGTAAGTGACCTCCACCGCCAATAAACACTCGCGATTCAAGAACAACCATGAATGTGCTGCCGAATGGGGACTGAGAAAGCGAGGGGGATTTGACACAGCAGTAAGCAGCCACTTTACGTCGGTTTTCTACGAGACAGTGGTAACGACCCGGACGAGCCGGCCGATACACGCTTTAGACAAAACTGTCTACAGCGTGGCTCTACCACTCGTCTCAGGCTACTCAATGACAAGCTGGCACTTTCTGCAGTTTTCTGTAAGACAGTGAGGATACCTATTTATGTTGTAAACAGTGTCTACAGCACGGCGTGGCTCTACCATTAATAAAAATCGAAAAGCTTCCATTGCCAAATCCATAATTAAATGCCACAGAATACATCATAATAAATGTTCCTCAAGCCGGATTAAACGACGTCTGAGTTTAGGTTAAACTTAGCTAATTAAACTTTGGTCTGAGCGGAGTCCTGAGGGACATCAGGCGCTGTTTATCCAAAGGTCCACATTAAACTATGATATCAAATACGTTCATAATAAAACGTGTTTATTAGGCTTTTGTTTACTGAATTTCATAATTATAAATTCATTGCTCATTGGTCTAGTTCAAGCTGGGTATTTTTATTTAGTAGTTTGAGTGATGAAACGAGCAGGTCACTCGCCTGCCCATAAACAGAAGCAACAGCACACAGAACTTTAAATTACGCAGCACTGCATGGCATTGGACTGCGCTCGTCACACCGAGACATAAGATTTTAAGTCTTATAATGTCCAGTAATTTCACTGGCTTTAAAAAACAGGGCACAGGTTCAAAACCAGCCCCAAGACATATATACCCATACAGTATATACCTCACACTTTTCTAAGTTCGTGTGAATTCATTGTATATTATCGTTTGCTTTAACGGCAATTGAAACGCCATGAAACCTACATATCATGAGAGAAGTACTACTCCTAGTGACTGCTTCGGTGGCGCAGTTGTAATGCGTCCGTAAAACAACTGAGGCTGCCGCTGAGGTCTCGGGTTCGATCCAGGGTTGGGTTTTTACCCAAGTGATTGTGGGTTAAAATAAAACTACTTTATACGGATTTTATCGCGGTTTAATTTTATTTTATTCCCGACGTTTCGAAAGCTTTTCAGCCTTAGTGGTCACGGGAGAGACTGAGGTGTAGGTCGTCTCGAAAAGTTAATGCTAAATTAGCTACCTTCATTTTAAAATTATACATTTATTTTTTAATTATTAAAAAAGTTAGTTGACACTAGTCCGATCTACGCAGAAAGAGCTCACGGTGTCTTGAGGTCTGGCAGTTGGTCTTTTGGGTTCCGATTTAATTAAGTGTATAATTGGATCACAGGCTTGTGCAAGCTTCCAACCATCTTCTCTATTGAAATTTGGGTGTTTTTTAATTTCAATAGCCTCGCGAATCATCCTAGGTAGGAATCGGTGTTCTTTGGCAAGGATTTGTGGTTTGTCAAATCTAAGATAATGTTTGGAGCCTTCCTCTGAATGTTCAGCAACTGCAGACTTCGTAGAGCGTCGGTGTTTAACATCAGCTATGTGTTCTTTTACGCGGGTCGCTATGTTTCTTTTTGTTTGCCCGATATAGGAGAGCCCACAGTCACAATCTATTTTATATACACCCTGTTCTTGTAGAGGTATGTGACACTTGACAGGTGGTAAAAATTGACTAATCTTCTTGGGCGGCTTGAAATAGATTTTGATAGAAGCACGCTTCAGTATGTAGCCAATCTTGTCTGTGACACCTCTAACATATGGTAACACAACAGGGGCACGTTCAACTGTGGCTGGTTTCACTCGGTTTCTGTGACGGCGGCGTGGAATTTGGAGCTTATTGTCTCGCAGTACTCGCTTGACATGCTGTAGCTCAGTAGCCAGATGTTCCTCGTCACAGATTCCTTGTGCTCTCTGAAACAAAGATTTACCCACGGTAGCTAACTGTTTTGGATGGTGGTGAGATTCACCGTTCAGATATTTATCTGTATGGGTCATTTTCCGATACACAGTATGGCTTAAAGACTGATCAGGATTACGGATAACCAAAACATCTAAGAAGGCTAGAGATTTATTATGTTCCAACTCCATAGTTTGTGTAATATTCGCGTAAACATAAGAAATCACTATGATATTGGGTTTTTCCATTACGAAAAAGCTCAGTATCAGTCCGGAGTCTGCAATTTGTGCTCGGTATGGCGATAGGCTCGCCCCCTATCATATAATGTGATGGGGTTACGCTCAGCGAAATGTGGGTGTATTGGTTACACTTCTGCCTACGCCTTAGAGGATTACAGGCGTGAATGCGTATGTATGTATATAAGTACTCCATTAGAATTTCGAAGGTAAGTGGAGTCTGCCAACCTTAGGCTGGCGTGGTGGGATAAAGCCTAACCCCTCCTATTCGTAGAAGAGGCCCGTACTCAGCAATAGGACAGGGTAATATAGGGATGAGTTTTTTTTTTATGAATTCGTTTTCACTGGTATGGTGGCGGTGGATCTTGACTGCAAATAGGTTTTGAGTTTAACCCCCTCAATTTTTATAGAAATAATCGTTGGTGTCTCTGTTTTTAGTTCTGGAATTTTGAACGACGGAAGTCAGAATTACACTGTCTTCTTCCTCCACCTGCCTTATCCCACACGCAGTGGGGTCGGCGCAACATGCTTTTTAACACATGTTGCAGAAAGATTTGGCTTGTATATTTTATGACCGACCGGCCGCCTGCCTGACGTCAACCCTCTGGGGAGAAAATACCCTGACCAGAAACAAATATTTGTGGACCACACAAACATTTTGTCTGTTTGTGCGGGAATCGAGCCCGCGTCTTCTCGATTCACAGCCGGCTACTGCCACTGCGCCACAGAGGCGTCATAATTACAATGTAAAAACTTGCGATAATAAGCCTGTCTGAATTTATTCAGATGATTATATTTGAATTTTATATACACTCTTTTTAAGGACGTTAAATCATAAAACTGATGTTAGAAACTAAGAAAAATTCTGAGAAATCTGCTGACCCAATCGCTGTGTAAAAATATAGGTTCATTACGAACTTTCTGTTCAAGTAGTATTTGTATATGTAAACGTCCAGCTTATGTTAAAAAGTTTTAATTACTGCTATTTGTTTACCTTAGGCATACAATTACTAGCGAACCGACTTATCGATATACGTGAATTATAAATCAAAATAATCCCAGAAAATAATTTTTAAAATGTGACGATATATTTATTTATTTAAAACTTTATATACACAGCTTGTATAAAGGCGAACTTAATGCCATTAGGCATTATCTACCAGTCTACCTTTGAGTGATGCAGAGACGAGAAAAAACATTAGTTAGTTAGTGCACATTTAGTTTTAAAACATTTAAAACAAAGAATTAAAATTACTGAGACTGCCTCGGTGGCGCAGTTCTAATGCGTACGCGTTACGACTAAGCTAACGCTGAGGTCTCGGGTTCGATCCCCGGGTCGGGTAAAGTGATTTTGAGTTTTTCTATTACGAAATGCTCAGTACCATCCCGGAGTCTGGAATTTGTGCCCGGTATGGCGATAGGCTCGCCCCCTATCACATCGTGGGACGAAGATACGCTCGGCGAAATGTGGGTGTACTAGTTACACCTCTGCCTACCCCTTCGGGGAATACAGGCGTGAGTGCGTATGTAATTAAAATTAATTTTTTTTTTAATTTTTTTATAGTATAGGCCGGCAAACGAGCAAGTGGGTCACCTGATGGTAAGTGATCTCCACCGCCCATATACGCCCACAATACTAAAATAATCATAGACGCGTTTACGAACTTAAAGGAAAGGGGTAAGTAAGGGATTGGGAAGGGGAGGGGAATTTGGGCCTCCGGATATCTCACTCACCGCACGAAACGCAGCAGCAAGCTACTACTTTAACGCCGATTTTCTGTGAGATAGTGGTAACGAACCGGACGAGCCGGCCCATTCATGCTGTAGACGAAACTGTCTACAGCGTGGCTCTACCACTTACATATTGAAAACCAACAACAGCCTCCGTGGCGCAGCGGGCGAGTAGCCGGCTGCGAAGCGAGAGGCCGTGGGTTCGATTCCCACACTGAGACAAATGTTTGTGTGAACCACAAATATTTGTCTCGGGTCGGGGTGTTGTGGGTTGGCAAGTCCCTCGTAGTTCGTGATACCCACGATACAGGTTTACCTAGTGTGGGGTCAGGACTATGTGTGTGACTGTTGGGTGTATTTATTTATTTATTTATTTATTAAAAATGCTCGCGTCGCTCAGCATTTCGGTCGCACGAAACCTCAACTTCGTTGCGTAATAGTAATTCGATAACTTCGACAAATCGCCAAAAGACGCACAGAGAACAAGGTGGTAAGTCCCTCGTATGCGAGAGGTCGTTTGGGTTGGTCTCACCGCTTTGTATATTTCTGCCGCCAAGCAACAATGTGTAAGCACTGTTGTGTTCCGGTTTAATGACATTGAATCCAGTGAAATTTCTGGGCATTATGAGACAACAGCGTATGCAGTGCTTTGTTATTCAATGTTCTGTGTGGCGCTGCTTCTGTTTATGGACAGGTGGTGTGACCTGTTCGTCTCTTCATTCAAGCTAATGATAATAAAAAGACGCTAAAGATATCAGTAATTGCTGGCATTCAAAGAGTTCGGAGCGCGTCGCTAATACACCATTATAATTTTGACCTACGGGAGCGGAGCAGTAACGCACACCAGAGAAACGAGTAAGCCTTTAAATAATATACATACATACATACGCACTCAAGCCTGTAATCCCCGAAGGGGTAGGCAGAGGTTTAACCAGTACACCCACATTTCGCCGAGCGTATCTCCGTCCCTTATGTGATAGGGGGCGAGCCTATCGCCATACTGGGCACAAATTCCAGACTCCGGGCTGATACTGAGCATTTCGTAATAGAAAAGCCCAATACCACTTTACCCTACCCGGGGATCGAACCCGAGACCTCAGCGTTAGCCTCAATCGCAACGCGTACGCATTACATCTGCGCCGCCGAGTCAGTCTAAAAAGTATTACTCCGTAGATATAAAAGAGACAAACATGAAGGCGGAGCCTGGAGCAAAAGCTAGTTAATTAAATAATTGAAAGCCTTTCAGTACATTTTGATCATTGGCACTCTATTTTAGCAAAAATCTAAAGCCCATCAGAGATTAATAAAATGTAAATGTAGTGAGGCGTTTTAGGCGATTTTGTCAGTGGATTTTTTCTCTTCAACCACTTAACGAAGTAAGTGATATACTAGACGAAACAAAAAATGCTTTATACATATTGTAATACATATTTTTAAACATAAGCACACGCCTTTATCCCCGAAAGTGCTACACCCACGTTTCACAGATCTTATTTCCGTCCTATGATGTGATAAAGGGTATGAAATTCCAACCCCGAGCAATTCATGTGTGATTTATCGAATTAAAAACTTCAACACAAATTGTTAATTGCCGGAACTGGGATTTAAACTCAGAACCACGCGGTCCATAACCTAAGTAGATTGCCACTAGGCCAATGTGGCGAATTTAAGACCTAATTCTTCCTCTTCTACTATAGAAAAATAGTAATTTAATTATTTATTTATTTATTCATTTATGGTAAACTTACAGTTATAACTTAATAGAAGTAACAATAGTATATAACACAGCTAACCAATGACAAGTTTTCGCTTATAGTATCAGTTTGAGAAAAAAAACACAAATGTGAGAAACATAATAGGGTAGTTGACTAGATTTTTTTTATTATTTAAATCAATAAGTTACGTTACTCAAAATCTATTGCAGAAAGAATTTTATAAATCGGACCAAAAATAAATAACATAGAAGCCATTGAAATCCTGTAGAAGGGGTAATTGTCAAATGACAGGCGATGCAACCTTTAACGTCACTGTGTAAAATGTTCATTATAGTGCACGCGTGCAAGCGAGATAGTGAGATATCCCTACTACGCACCCACTTTTCCTCATACCAACATTTAAAGTCATAAATGCGGGCACATTTCTGAACCAATTTTGATTGTGTTTTAATAAAAGGGTTTCTTTTGCGTATCATTTTCTGTTGCTTATAAAATAATGTATAAAATTCAATATAGGAAACTACCCTATTGTAGTTAAGTATATCGAGTTCACATATCTAGATGTGTAACCTTTGTTAATGACGATATATTGACATTTTAAAGATTCTGTTTAAAGAAATCAAGATTTATTTATTATTTTATTTATTTATTTAATTATTAAAATACAAGAAAAGAAAAACTTATGAGCTACTACAATGTCCCACAAAACTGTACAAACAGTTTGCCTGCAGGATCAGCAAAACTATACAAAGTATATACTACGAGATATAGTATACTACTAGAACCTTCATAGTGTCATGTTCTTATAAATTACAAAAGAATTTATTAAAGTAGAAAACAATACAAAGTATATTAAAACATCTCCTCGCCTTAGCAACAGTGGTTGAAATAAATCGAGATCATGCTGTATACAAAGCCTATTATAGTTGGTACTCGCTCGCACAATAAAACATTTTTTTTTTTTTGTATATTATGAGTGCTCCAGAATGCTTGCTTTATTCCCGTAGGTATTTGAGTAGTAGAGCCACGCTGTAGACAAAACGAAAAACGATGAGTGCGACATCCAGAGGCCCAAATGCTCCTCTTCTAAATCCCTTAATTATCGCTTTCCTTTAGGGTGGGCAACGCACCCATGATTCATCTGATATTGTGGGCTTATATGAGCGGTGGAGATCATTTACCATAAGGTGACACACTTGCTCGTTTGCCGGCCTATGCTATAAAATAATAGCTTTGTCGTTAACATCAAACCTCGATCAGTAGGCCTAGTACAAGTTTTAATAATTTTCTAAAACGATGGAAGTTTTCGTTTTCTCTCAATACGTCAAATATTGGTAGCCACTAGTGGGAACTATGATGAATTAAAATTAATTATAATTTTATTAAGTTTATTTTATTTCATAATAATAGAATATCAAATTAGTTTTCAAGCGATTGTTTTCTTTATTACCGTATGAATTACTAGTTTGACACTTCGACGGTAGTAATTTTATACGAATTCGAAAACTGTGAACGTATTTGTAACTCGTACTAGGCCTACAGACTATAATTTTTAGACTGTGACAAGCTGATTTCGACCTACAATATACAGAATTTCAAATATATTTTACAATACATTAACTACATTGCTCTTCCATTGCACATGTTTTATTTTTAAATCATTGTTCATGACGAAAAATTGATTATTTGGGAGCCGATTGGAGCCATTTTCGACTGATGGATAGTCGGATAAAGCTCGCATTGAATTTGCTTTTCAAAAGGCGTACTTATTTTTTTTATTTGAACAATATATTTTTATGTACTGAATTCCGTTTTAAGTACATAATCTCTATATATTATTTCTTAAAGGTGTTGTTTTGTCGGTACACCATAACTTCCATAATTCTTCATCAAATTTAATGATTCAAACATCATTTTAAAGCTTATGTTTGCTGCTATGGACATAAAATAGACAAATGTTTTAAAACTGACTGCCTCGGTGGCGCAGTTGTACGTTACGACTGCGGCTGACGCTGAGGTCTCAGATTCGATCCCCGGATCGGGTAAGTGATATTGGGTTTTTCTATTACGAAATGCTCAGTAACAGTCCGGAGTCTGGAACTGTGCCCGATATGGTGATAGGCTCGGCCCCATCACATTATGGGACGGATATAAACTTGGCGAAATGTGGGTGTACTGGTTACACCTCCGCGTACATTTTCGGCGATTACAGGCGTGAGTGCGTATGTATATTCTAAGATTATGCAATTACTTCACGAAGTAAACAATGTAGTCTCAAACAAACACAAGTGTATTACACTGTTAATTGGCTGGAAGGTCGCGGGTGTCATGTCGGTGACGAGGCTTTGAACGGTAATTTATTAAGACGTTTGCGACTGTGTTGTCCCTCAGCTGACTAGTAATTATGCTAACTAGATTTAACGTATAAAGAATCTGACGAACGATATTTTGTGTCCACTAATTAAGAAAACATAACATAAACTCTCGCCTGTATCCGCAAAAGAGTAAGCAGAGGTGCAACTACTACACCGAAGGTTTAACGAGCTTGTTTTCGTCTCATAGCCATAACCACTTAAAGTGGTAGAGCTACGTTGTAGACAGATTTGTCTTTTTTTATAGCTCACTTACCATCAAGTGACCCACTTGCTCGTTTGCTGGCCTATGATATAAAAAAAGATACTACAACTTCTCGTGCCAGTATAAAAACCAGTCTAAGTTTCTGATACCCACGATAAAAAAAAATCGTAATATTACGTCATGACTATGTTCCAGAAAATTCTACAAAATGAACCTCTATATAACCGACATGGTTTTTAATTAAATATCCTAACACCGAGTCGGCAGCGACACAAACACGAGAACTAATAAACAATATCGTGTAGAAGTTGACAAATTGATCAGTAGCGACGAGAGCGTTGCGTGTTGTAACTAATTAATAATAATAATAATACACCCAACAGTCACACGCATAGTCCTGACCCCACACTAGGTAAACCTGTGTCGTGGGTATCAGGAACTACGAGGGACTTGCGGTCCCACAACACCCAGACCCGAGACCAATATTTGTGGTTTACACAAACATTTGTCTCGGTGTGGGAATCGAACCCACGGCCTCTCGCTTCCCAGCCGACTTCTCGCCCGCTGCGCCACGGAGCTGTCAAATTAATTAATACGATGTGTGATCGATTAGGAATTCAATTAACAGCTTACCCAAGGATATAAAATAATAATAATATAATAATACTAGCCCTATTATATACGTCCCACTGCTGGGCACGGGCCTCCTCTACTGAATGAGAGGGGTTAGGCCTTAGTCCACCACGCTGGCCTAATGCGGGTTGGCAGACTTCACATACCTTAGAAGTTCTTATGAAGAACTTCTCAGGTATACAGGTTTCCTCACGATGTTTCCTCCACAGTTGCAGCAAGTGATAATTAACAATTAATATATACATAACTTAGAAAAGTCAGAGGTTTATGCACTTGGGGCTGGTTTCGAACCTGCGACTTTCGTCTCGACAGTCCATACCACTCCCCGCTGAGCTACCACTGCTCAAGGATATAAGAGATGAAAATAAAAAACACAAGTTTAAAGTTGATTTAAAAAAATTCTTACCTATTCGTTAGATACCTTACCTTAATAAATTTTCTAGTAACTTATAATTATGCACATAAAGAAGACTTTCTAACATAATATTATGAAGGTTCTCGTAGTTTACTATTTTGTATTGTTTTGCTGATCCTGCAGAACCAGTTTTGTGGGACACTGTAGTAGTTCATAAGTTTATTTGTTGTATTATAATATTATAAATGTGAATGTAAGTTTATTTGTTACGCTTTCACGCGAAAACTACTTAACCGATCATCATGAAACTTTGTACACATATTCTTGGAGGTATAAGAAGTAACATAGGATACTTTTTATGTTTTTTTTATCTATTTGGTTGTTACGCTTTCACGCCTAAATCGCCGAACTGATTTTGATGAATTCTGGTACAGAGATAGATGGGACCCTGCAGACGGGTATAGGCTACTTTTCATCCCGGAATAGGCTATTCACGCGGCGAGTTTTAATATAATAATAATAAAAAAACACTACTGTTCTCGTAGTCGCTTCATTGGTCTACATTTATTATACAGTTCCACTGGACATAGACCTCCTTTTCTAATGAGAGAAGTAAGGCCTTAGTAAAGGTATATTACGTACCTATGGACTCAAACTAGCAGTTCAGTGATACTCCTGACTGGAAAATTAAAGATGGAATAACTCAAAGATTTTTAATACCAATTTTAATCGAAAATAAGAAAGAGTTTCTCTTTTTTTTTTTATTTATGTTCACTCTTTTTGTATTCGATGGGGCTATACTATGGTACGGATGGTGACAACTCGATCATAGTGGCTCGATTCAGGTGATTTCCGGGGCTGTCAGTGTATATCCAGTAACTCATAAAGCGTTCGTCGCCCGAGACAAAAGACGTTAAGTCTCATAATGTCCAGTAATTTCACTGGCGTCAATGTCCTTCAAACCGGAACACAACAGTGCTTACACACTGCTACTTGGCGGCCGTATTCATAAACGTTACTATGAGACCTCATAGTGAGTGCCAACGCATAGTGACGTTTTCTCTAAACGTCATTGGATAGTTTTTGGCGCTAAATCAACAGACCAATCATGTACACTGAAATCTACACTGAGCAAAGAGCTTACTTAAGTGTTGTTTATAAAGACGGGCCTTAGACACACCCAAAGGGGTCAAATTTATAACACCCCTGTTTTATCTTAAAAATATAATTAATATTTTACCCGACACTACGAAGAAAAGAGGTAAAGTTTAAACATTATTCACTTAACCGAGTCCATTGTTGATGCATTTAACAGAACTTTGCCTAGTTGACTATTCAAATAGCTGTGTGAATAAATTAAATGGTTGTAACTAATTTCTTTGTTGGACTAAGTTTAGTTATGAAGTTCCACAGACGCCCTGAAGGTGTGATTTTGTTTATTATTCAGCCAGGGTTATGTAGAGAGGTTGATGAAATTATAATTAACTTTGAAGACTGTGTGGTTTTGGAATACTTTAGGTACATACGCACTCATGCATGTAATCCTCGAAGGGGTTGGCAGTGTAACCAGTACGCCCACATTTCGTCGAGCTTATTTCCGTCCCATGATGTGATAGGGGGCGAGCTTATCGACATACCGGGCACAATTCCAGACTTCGGGCTGATACTAAGCATATCGTAATAGAAAACCCCTATAGCATTTTTACCCGGAAATCGAACCAGAGACCTCAGGGTTGGACTCAATCGTAACGCGCACGCTTTACAACTGCGCCACCGAGGCAGTCATGTGAATATACCACATTAAAATATTCAAGTTTTCCACACATAATATTTAGAACTGTTTACGACAGTATAATATATTATAACGTACGCTTCTTGAAACAGACAGACAAGGATATGTGGATGCGAGCTTACTCTACCATATAATTTAAGGAAATGTCCTTTTGTTTTCACAGATCAAGTGGCGGTAAAGTGGTTTGCGAAAATGACTCGTATTTTTCACTCAAAATTGTATAGTTTTATTTTTAGCTTTTTATATTTTAGATCCGGTTTTATTTTGTGTTAAAACGTTTTTATTTTACTATTTTTAGTGGAAGAAAATAAATCGGTAAATTAAATCGCTGCATAAATCAGTACATAGAGTTATTTTAGTTTTTCATCCCCAATTTCACCCCCTTAGGGCTGGAATTATTTCTTTATTTTTTATGGAACTACCACCGCATTAAACCCTATCGAATACAAAAAGAATCATCACAATTGGTACACATTTAGCGAAGTGTCAAAATCATCCCTCAGTTAATTAGAGCCACCCCAATTATTTTTTCTTAATTCCACAACACCTTTGTGTACCAATTCATAGAATACACCTACCATCCAAATTTCATGCATATAGTGCTCTAATTAATAGTCTTGGAGTAAAATTGCTATGACATACGTACGGAAAGACGACAGATGGTCAGACGAACATGAGAAAATTATAAGGATTTATTTTTTGTCATTTGGCTATGGAACTCTAAAAACGCATCTAAATACCAATAGTTTAGGCACTATGGTGCCATAGTTGCAAATTCAGTGGCAGTCCAGTGTCATGCAGTACTTCATAATTTGAAGATCTAATTGGTGTTGTTTCTGTTTACCGGCAGGCGTGACGCTTACCATCAGTCTAGTCAACCTCCTCGCCTTACTTCCTAAAATATATTGACGAAAGAAATAACAACCTACGTACAAATGTTTTCACCAAAACCAACCGAAAATCAGCAGAATGCCGAACACGGTCATTACGCAAACTGGCCTATAAATCAAGTGAAACCCGTGGGTATCAAGTTCCCTAGTTGCGAAATGCGTTTACCCATAAAATGGCACTTCGTCGAACCTCGAACACTCGTAAAACAAAGGTTGCAAGACTACAATTACGTAATATCGTAAGTGACATGTATATTATACGTCTTTTAGAATTTAAATATATGCGATATAAGAATGTAGTTTATATTTTTAATCCCCTTTAAAAAAAATATGGAGTGTAATATGTTTGAATTGAAATGAAATGAAATGAAATAATTTTCAGCTAATATATACATAACATACATAGCATCGTCAAAATACACTGGGCAACTATAAAGTTTACAATATGTTTATATTAATCCAGAATTGTTAAATATTATTTTTTTTTCTCTGTTTTAAAGGTCGATATGGACCATAGGCATTACCGAAACGGCACGTGGTTTAAAACTACCACCGGATCCAAAACGACCCAACCTGAGAAAACCCGGCGAAACGGCGTTTGATAAGCACTCACGCCTGTATTCAAGTAGGTAGAGGTGTAACCAATACACCCACATTTCGCCAAGTGTATTCCCGTCCCATGATGTGATAGGGGGCGAGCCTATCGCCATACCGGGCACAATTCCAGACTCCGGTCTGATAGTAAGCATTTCGTGATAGAAAAACCCAATATCACTTTTACCCGACCCGGTGATCGAACCCAACACCATAGTACAGCAGTTATACTCAAACACAAACTGTGATTGCCTAACCTAGAAATTGAATCCCAGACCTCACAGTTCTCAGCCTAAGTACGCAGCCACAAAATCAAAGAGGCGAGATCTAAGTCATTAAAAAGCTAATTCCAAAACTCAGGTTACCGTCTTCCGATCTTATATGAAATTTAATATACTTCTATTAAACCTCTAGTATTTAATATACAAGTTCCCATATATTTCCTTAACAAGTTGCGAAATTCCGTTCAGAAGTCGTTTTCAATAGGAGTACGTGTATAGTTAAAAGGGCTATTATGAACTTGTTTCAGTTCGTGTAATGTTACTTTGACTCCGTGAGCATTACAGCCATGAATCACTCTCGATTTTGTTAAACTCTCGTTTGTATTGTGACCATACGTTTGCGTTAATAGGGATTTATATTTTATGAAGTGAAATTTTCTATAAATAAAATAAAGACTGCCTCGGTGGCGCAGTTGTAATGCGTAAGCGTTACGATTGAGGTCAACGCTAAGGTCTCGGGTTTGATCCCCGAGTCGGGTAAAGTGGTATTGGGTTTTTCTATTACGATATACTCAGTATCAGCCCGGATTCTGGAATTTGTGCTCGGTATGGCGATAGGCTCGCCCCCTATCACATAAGTGACGGAAATACGCTCGGCGAAATGTGGGTGTACTGGTTACACCTCTGCCTACCCCTTCGGGGATTACAGGCGTGAGTGCGTATGTATGTATGTAAAATAAATAAATACACCCAACAGTCACACACATAGTCCTGACCCCACACTAGGTTAACCTGTATCGTGGGTATCGGAAACTACGAGGGACTTGCGGTCCCACAACACCCAGACCCGAAACAAATATTTGTGGTTAGACAAATTTTTGTCTCGGTATGGGAATCGAACCTACGGCCTCACGCTTCGCAGCTGGTTACTCACCCACTGCGCCACGGAGGCTGTCTATAGGCATGTTTTTGAGTGGTAGAACCACGCTGTAGACAGTTTTGTCTACAGCGTGAATGACTGCTCGTCCGGGTCGTTACCTCTGTCTCACAGGAAACCGTCGTAAGGTAGAAGCTTGCTGCTGTGTACAGTGAGAGACATAATAAGTCCAAATCCCCGTCCACTTCCCAATCCTTTAATTATCCCTTTCCTTTCAGGTCGGCAACGCGCCCATAATCCTTTTAATATTGAGGGCGTACATTGGCGGTGGAGATCACTTACCATAAGGTGACCTACTTGCTCGTTTACCGGCTAATGATATAAAAAAATGTTAGGCGAATTTTAGATGGATAAAATCTTATGATTTAGTGTCACCGACATGCTGTGCACGCGCAGCTAGTACATATACACAAAACAAAAGATACATGCTGATATATGTGAAAACTCTGAAAACTAAACAAATATTAATAATGTCAAATTATAGGTTTTTAAATATTTATTTTTGTGACTAAAATTTATTCAAATATCCTAAATAAGCAGTGTTCTTTAATACTTTTAAGTTTTCACTTCTGTCGGCAGTTCTCACAACTGCCTATTTTATTTATTTTTTATTTATTTACACTTCATACAAGTCATGTGTTATTTTATTAGATTTGTCGCTTTTTTTGTGTCGTTGGTGTAGTGGTGGCGTACTTAGGCTCAAAAGTCAATGTGGTCTGAGGTTCAAAACCCACAATAACAATATTTTTGAATGTTGTCTTCCTTATCCATAAAGATGCCATTAATAAAATTTTGGTAATATTTATATTTTCTTAAATGACATGACGCGTAGGTCGATCTCCTTATACTAAGCGTTATGCCTGCCCATAATTAAAACTTTAAATTACAAAGACCCGCATAGTAGTGTACTGCGCTCGTTACTCTGAGACATAAGATGTTCAATCTCTTTATGCCCCGTAATTTAATGAAACTATACGGCATTATGAGACTGTCATGCTATTATGTGGACACATAAGTAGAGTATATAAATATTTCACCCCCTCGTACCAATTCCGATTGGTTTGCTAGGACATAACAAAAATATTTTTTATCGAACGAGTAAAATCTCGATATTCGACTTGCAACTTAGGACATCACTAAATAATAAACAGCTAGCTTTTGTCTCCAATACTGCTATTCTCGCTCATGCATGTCACTAATGGCCATTACCGATATTCTGTTTACTAACAGATTGACTTACTGGCTAAGATTGACTAATTGAGTATATTTATGACACATTTTGTAAGGAAGATCCGTCAAAATTTTATTGATAACTAGCTGTCCCGCGCGGTTTCACCCACAACTACAACAGCGGCCCCTACCGGGTCCATTTGTGACAGCTCCGTGGCGCAGCGGGCGAGTAGTCGGCTGCGAAGCGAGAGGCCGTGGGTTCGATTCCCACACCGAGACAAATGTTTGTGTGAACCACAAATATTGGTCTCGGGTCTGGGTGTTGTGGGACCGCAAGTCCCTCGTAGTTCCTGATACCCACGACACAGGTTTACCTAGTGTGGGGTCAGGACTATGTGTGTGACTGTTGGGTGTATTATTATCTAAACCATCCAGGGCGCCACCCAAACGCATACAAAAAAATCACTCAATTCGGTCCAGCTGTTTAGGAGGAGTTCAGGCACATACACACGTATAGTAGAATTATATACAACGTGTTACAGAAAGGTGTGGTCATATTTTAGGGTCATTACGTACACCTTACAATTCGTACTTATGTACCGGATCTTTTCAAAACCAAGACATCCAAAAATTTCACGTTAATTTTAACCACTCGTTTATTAACATCGATAAGATTGATGACATCACTATTCATTATTATGAACGGCTCACTTTTTAATAAACTTGAATAAGGTGTACGTAATTCTACGGAAATACGTACTTAACTTGTAATTTATACACAATTTAACACCTGAAAGAGATTGTGTGCTGAAGACGCTATTGGTACCATCCTCTAGAAGCATTTTAAAGACTTAATTCTCTGGTCTTCCATCTATGAAATTGGCTTAATACAGTCGACGAACCTCTTAAAAACTGTTATCAATTACACCAACACAAAGTACCAATACATAATACTTCTTTTTAGTCAAATACAACATATTTTTTGAACTCGTACTCGAACTTCATAAAATCAGAAATTGACGAACTGACTGCGTCAAATAAATATTGACATTTGTCAATTGTTTAATGTTTTTTTTAATTATAAAATAATTAAATAAAAGGAGGTCTATAGTGTAATTGTTTATCATTTAGTGTTGTCCAAAGTTGAAAGTCGATATCGACATGTTACTCATTCGATAAAAAAGAAAATTCTATAATTATTGTCCTAGCAATGCAATCGGATTTGGTACTATGGGAGATAAAATACTTATACCCTACACTACACATTGCTTAAATTTGTCTGCCCCTTTCACACGTTGTATATAAAGATTTTATTTATTTATTATTTACACACTAGACTACCATTACAGGTTCGGTAACCTAATGTGATAATGCAGTTTTAAGTTATGCACATATATAAAAAAACGAATTACAAAATAAATAAGAATAATAAACATACCAACGGAAACATATAACACTTATAACAAAAAACTATAAAACTATTAGTCCAGGTTCCACGGGCCATTTTTATGGCAAAGATAAGATAAGATAAGCAAATATATCTATCTGTAAATAGAATATAGGGAACGGCCATTAATTTATAGGGATATGATCGATCTTAATAAACGGGTGATTAAAAGTACCGTAACTTTAGGTGTATGTAACCCATAAATATGACTACATCTTTCTGTAATACGTATATTCTGTCCGTGTAAAATATACAGTAATTGTCTCCATCATGGCGACCCTACCCTCTGAATGAACTTCAAATGAATGAAACGTCAGCCTTCATTTGGCTCGCTGAAACTTCACTGTAATTGCTCCACGGTACATGATTCCAACATCCTTTCCTGGCACGCGTGGATTTTTAACATGAGTTTTCAGTTTAGCTTTTGTTCAGTTCCATTTGAATAATATATGTTTTTAACGATACGCTTTTCTGGTTCCACCACTTTTATTTTAATGCCTTGTTTTAATTACTGTGCATTTTTTTCCTGTTAGTAAGTGATCACAAATTATGAACATAGAAGCTCACGCCTGTATCCCGAATGGGGTAGGGAAAGGTGGTATTTCAAGGTGGTAGGTTCCTTGTATGCGAGATGTTATCTGGGTTGATACCGCCACTTTGTCTATTTCTGCCGCCCAGCAGCAGTGTGTAAACACTGTTTTATTCCGGTTTGAAGTACATTGAAGCCAGTGAAATTATTGGGTATTATGAAACTTAACAGTTTGTGTCGGGGTGACGAGCGCAGTCCAATGTCATGCAGTGTTTTGTAATGTAAAGTTCTGTGTGGCGAAGCTTCTGTTTAAGGGTATGGTTTTTTTATTAGCTTGTACGACGAGACGAGCAGGTCGCTCGCCTGATGGCAAGTGATCTCCACCGCCCATGTCCCCCCCTATACCAAAAGAATCGACCTCAAAAGAAAGGGATAATTTAGGGATTGGAAAGGGGACTGGAATTTGGGCCTTCGGATATCTAGCTCACGGTACCAAATGCAGCAGCAAGCTGCTACTTTACGTCGGTTTTCTGTGAGACAGTGGTAACGTTCCGGATGACCCGGCCCATTCATGATGTAGACACAACTGTCTACAGAGTGGCTGTACCACTCAGACGAGTAACGTATTCATCTCTAGCCAGAAATCTATCTTAACTCGTTTAACCATCTCCATATAGAATGAAACATACATACATACGCACTCACGCCTGTAAACCCCTGAAGGGGTAGGCAGAGGTGTAACCAGTACACCCACATTTCGCCGAGCGTATCTCCGTCCCACGATGTGATAGGGGCGAGCCTATCGCCATACCGGGAAAATTCCAGTCTCCGGGCTGATACTGAACATTTCATAATAGAAAAACCCAATACCACTTAACCCGACCCGGGGATCGAACCCGAGACCACAGCTTTAGCCTCAATCGTAACGCATACGCATTACAACTGCGCCATCGAGGCAGTCAAGAATGAAGCTGTAAATAATAAATTCCCATCGAAAAAAACTCGAATAAATTCTGTAAACGAATCTCATCGAAGAAGTGTCCAAAAGTGTGTAACTTCATTACTTTTATGGTGAACGATATCCATCGGACTTGTGAAATAGAGAAAACTTTTCCGGGAGGAAAACTAGGCCATATTTTTTTATGGCATAGGCCGGCAAACGAGCAAGTGGGTCACCTGATGGTAAGTGATCTCCACCGCCCATGTACGCCCACAATACCAAAATAATCATGGGTGCGTTGACGACCGTAAAGGAAAGGGATAATTAAGGAATTGGGAAGGGGAGGGGGTTGGGTCCTCCGGATATCTCACTCACCGTACGAAACGCAGCAGCAAGCTGCTACTTTACGCCGGTTTTCTGTGACTACATCAACATCAAATATCTGTGGATAGATCAACTATTTTTACCTAAGAACTCCGTGGTGCTATACATCTAGCTTCTCCAGTTGTAAATGTCCTTGTGCCTGAGGTTAATGCCTCCTTAGTTCATCATTTTGTCTCCCGCTTGCTATGTAGGGAAGTGGACAATTATGATTTCCCACTCCTCCCTAATTTTCTATTTGATTAATTTCGTTGCGGGAAGACAATTTATCACTCCCAGAGACTCGCCAAGCTTCACTGCTCGGTGTCAATAAAAATGCGTACCACTGTTGATCCTGGTGCACAGGAGTTACAGCGGTGGGTGTGTGGGCGGGATAGTCTTTTGCTATACCTAAGAACTAACAATGAAGCAATGAATGATCATTAAGGCAGAACAATAATGTAGACATTTGTCTAAAGCACGAAAAGGCCATTTTGGCCAGAGTGATTCCACTGTCTCACAGAAAACCGAAAGTGAAAAAAGTGGCCGCTAGCTAATGAGTTCATAGGATAATAAATAAATCATAAATACACCCAACAGTCACACACATAGTCCTGCCCCCACACTAGGTAAACCTGTATCGTGGGTATCAGGAACTACGAGGGACTTGCGGTCCCACAACACCCAGACCAGAAACAAATATTTGTGGATTAGGCAAACATTTGTCTCAGTGTGGGAATCGAACCCACGGCCTCTCGCTTCGCAGCCGGCTAGTCGCCCGCTTCGCCACGGAAGCTGTCAAACGATGTGTGAGATATGCTGAGGCCTAAATCTCTCCTAGTCTTCCAAATGCTCATTTATTTTCTTTAAAGCCGGTTTCGTAGGCATAACCCTTCTGATATTGAGGGTGTTCATTGGCGGTAAAGATAAGTGATCTACCATCAGGTAACTAATTTGCTTGGAGAGGGGATTTGGGCCTCCGGATATGTCACTCACAGTTTTCTGTGAGGTAGTGATAACAACCCGGTTGAACCGGCCCATTTCTGCTGTAGACAAAACTGTGTTCAGCATTTGACTAACCATGATTGTTTGTGTGTTTACAGGCGAATTGATAAGCTCCTCTTTTTTTTAATAGTTGAATAATACATTATTTAAATCCATGAAAAAAACTGATACTTTTTTTTATTAGTTTGAATGACGAGACAAGCAGGTCGCTCGCCTGATGGTAAGCGCCACGCCTGCTCATAAACAGAAGCAACGCCACACAGAAATTTAAATAACAAAACACTGCATGACACTGGACTGCGCTCGTCACCCTGAGACATAAGGTGTTAAGTCTCATAATGACCAGTAATTTCACTGGCTACAATGTCCTTCAAACCGGAACACAACAGTGCTTACACACTGTTGCTGGGCGGCAGAATTAGACAAAGCGGTGGTACCAACCCAGCCGACCTCTCGCATACGAAGGACCTTGTGATACCTATTAATATCCGATACGACACCAATTTCTTTTAATCTCAACCATCATACGAAATAGTATCAAATTAGTTTTCTCCTGGCGAATGTCTTCGTAAATATCAATATGTATAATTTATGAACCATGAAGGGAAGGAAGTAGGAAGCCATTTATCAAAATGTTGTTTTTTTCGTACAATAGAATACGACCTTTTGCTATTAAACAGCTCGTATGGTAAATGTTACCTTAAGGTTATCAGTTTATAAGGTTTCTATAGAAAAAGGGCGATCGCTCAATGGGCAGTAGTACAGGCTGCCGAGACGAAACTCTCAGGTTCGAAATCAGCTCCAAGAGTATGATACTCTGACTTTTCTAAGTTACGTGTGTTCAATGTTAATTATCATTTACTTTAAAAGTGAAGGAAACAGCGTCTGGAAAGCATAGGTACCTGAGAATTCTCCATAAGAATTTTGAAGGTCTGATAAACCAGAATTAGGCCTTACTTTTTATGGGATTAAAAAAAATTCAGGTACCACACTAGTTGGATGTCTGTTCTTTAGTTGTCAAGTTTCCCTAGGAACTTATGTATACACTATTCTAAAAATATTTTTTATTATTATAAGCGGAGAGATAGACTTACTGCCGGCGTTGTCTTACGGCTGTTCCCTATATTTTATTTACAGATAGATCTGCTTACCATCGATAGTATTTTGACAGATCTTCCATCCAAAACGCGTCAAAGATTAACTGTCTGTAAGCAAATCTGTCTGTAAATAGAATATTGGGAACGGCCATTAGTTAATAGGTTTACGTTGGTACTCTGATTGGTTGGGTATCTGTACCTAGTTATTTCATATACATACGCACTCCCATCTGTAATCGCCGAAGGGGTAGGCAAAGGTGTAACCACTACACCCACATTTCGCCGAGCATATTTCCATCCCATGATGTGATAGGGGGCGAACCTATCGCCATACCGTACACACTTCCAGACTCCGGGCTGATACCGATCTTTTTGTAATAGAAAACTCAAATATCACTTACCTGACCCCAGGATCGAGCCTTCTCAGCACAACAGTCGTAACGCGTACGTATAACAACTGCACCACCAAGGCCTAAATAGAAGTAAGCGCTTAAAAACGTCTAACCCTCATTTTCGGAACACATTTTACGTGAAGCCACGCGTTAAAATAAAGTAAGCGTATTAGTATTTCTCTCTTTTTTATAATCTGTGCAAATCTTGTTCTAAGGTAAGGGTAGGCATAAATCTTGAGGCATTACGCGTTCTCACCGCTTTACAAAGCCTTATAAGCTCACTGCAGAGGTTTATGTTAAATTTCTTTTTAATTTTGCCGTTTTGTTAGCATTTTTTTATAACAGAGCAAATAGGTGGTACGTTTCTCGTGTTCAAGAGTCCTTCTGGGTTGGTACCCATAGTATTGATACTAATAATAAATTAATTAAAAAAAATACAAAATTAAAAGCACATTCAAATAACAAAAATAAACTAAAATTTATGAGATTAAACATCTTATGTCTCGGGTTGATGAGCGAACCTTAAGGTCGCACAATACTCTATAATTTAAATTCAAAATCAAAGTTCTTAGTGTTATTACTGAACGTGGGCAGCCGTTAATGTACATAATTGTTACAGGTATTATGTATAAATATTGTCACTCTCATATTAGTAATATCACCATTATTGATGTAAGTGAAGGTAGTCAGGAGAATAACTACGTAAAGCGGGTAGATAATAAGATTGAAATGTGGTGGAGGTGATTTGCTGAGGTATATAAGAGGGTGCGTTATTACTTGACGGCTTTAGGGCTGGAGTGCCTACAAGCATTCGCCCGAAAGTCCGGTGTCGCTGACTAAAGCCGACTCTTGTCAGGCTATCAGCAAGCGTACATCGATAAAAAAAATAAAATAAAAAAAATCTTGACGGAACTTAGTCGTAGTTAGAAGTCTTCCGTGGAAACGCTGCCCGAGTGCAGTTAGAATTGTGATTAATCATACCAAGTGTAATAAATTGTGAACAGTACATAATATAATTTTGCATTTAATGTGTACCAAAGACTTGAATGTATACTAACTAGTCAACTTTTGGGAGCCCGCGAGGACGTTTTTAAAAAGACAATATTTAAAATGAATTAAATTTTTATTGTCCGAACGTTGTGGAGACTAATTACAGACTAACTTAACTCTAAGATTCACAAACATTGATTGGACTTACAACTATGGTGCTCGTCTGACCGACAATGCATGATCATCAAATAGTGAGGTGTGCAGAGCCTGGGCGTGAGAATGTCGCCCAGCGCGAATAACAAAAAAGTACTTACGGGGTTAAAAATACCTGACTATTGGACATTACTGGGGATATAACTAACTACTACACAAGCCGTTTAGAAATAAATTGCGTCACATAACGCGGGAGTTTGACAGCGCACAGACAGGGAACGCAAGAGGGGTTCTAGTTGAGAGTAAGCGAGATGGTAATATTAAGGTACAGTCAATTAACCACAACTTAGTCGTATAATTTTTGTGTACCGCGCAGCTTGTCTAGTAGTATACATTAATGTCTTTGGTAAAGACTATTAAAACTTATTGAACATCCTGACGAAGATATTTACCTTTATTAAACAAAAAATTATAGTGAATTCACAATATGTCTGCATTCCTCCTCCATATAAACTTTAACTATGCCAAGTCTCGCACTCCTCCGTGCGTGTAATATGCTTAAAAAGGGCTCCAAAGTTTTCTCTCACGTATTAATATATAAATTTGACTTCTGTGCCCAAGTAAGTAGCATATACATGTCGTGTAGTGGCTAATAAATTTATTTTCTAAAAGACTAAAACAATTCGAACTTGCTATGAATACTTTTTATCCTAAACGGATTTGTTTGGCTAAGCTTCGAAAACATGAAAAAGTATTTAGTTCACAATATGTTTTGACACAGATGGTTTGAAGAATTAAATTAGTGTGTATTTCTGAGTCATAATAACTTTGAAAGTGGTAGAGCTGTGATGTAGACAGTTTTTTCTAAATCATAAATGGGCCGGCTCGACTGGGTTGTTACTACTGTCTCCAAAGACTTTAATACCATAGACTGGCTGTCCAGAAGTTAAATTGTGTTGCTTATGCGGCCGACGAAGCGGGAATGACGTCTAAGTCGTGGGAGCGAGAGCAGTTGAGAGTAAGCGAGATGGCAATATTGAGACGGCTGTTTTGTTTGGTATTACTTTTTATTCACAATAAATGACTTTTTCGATCAAAACCAAGAAATAATATAGTTACTTCCGTAAAATAACTTCAAATTGAATGAAATATATGCACGTAAATAATGACAATGTTTTATGGGTCACAATAAACAATTTCGTGTTAGTTTATTGAATTTAACGTTCGCAGCTATTCAAACAACAACAACTGCTCTTGTCGCTCTTTCGCGGGCGACTAAATGAGTTGCGGTCAATTGGCCGTAACTAAGTGCGCAATTTCTTTGTACCGCACAGCTTGTATAGTAGTATACATTAAAGTCTTTGACTGTCTCACATAAAACCGACATAGATTATCAGCTTGCTGTTTCGTTTCCTATGACGAGTGAGATATCTAGAGGCGTAAATCTCTCCTATCACTCCTAATTATTCCTCCCCTTTAAGATTGACAACGCATCCATGGTTATTTTGGTATTATGGACGTTTATGAGACATCACTTACCATCAAGTAGCCAGTTTACCAGCATTTATTATTAAAATAAAAACATAATATAAACTACACGGTTTAACTCGGGTCGGGTACAAGTGGTATTGGGTTTTTCTATTACGAAATGCTCAGTATCAGCTCGGAATCTGGAATTTGTGCCCGGTATGGCGATAGGCTCGCCCCCTATCACATTAAGGGACGGAGACACGCCCGGCGAAATGTTGGTGTACTGGTTACACCTCTGCCTACCCCTTCAGGGATTACAGGCGTGAGTGCGTATGTATGAGCTCGGAACTGGCCCCAGTGCGTGAAGCCTTTAATTAAAAAAAAAACTTCACGAAAGAAAATTAAAATTACCGGCTTTTCGTGAATGTAACAATATGGGAAGCAGAAAGTGATTTAATATCAAACATGGTGTGGGCTTTAGACATAATGGCAAAAGTATTGTTTTACCGGAGCCTGATTACGAAAATTCTGATGTGAAAAGGGTTCCTTCCTTCATATAGACTGTGTTCATCATACTATTATTATAAATGTGAATGTAAGTTTGTTTGTTATGCTATCACGCAAAAACTACTTAACCGATCATCATAAAACTTGGTACACATATTCTTGGAGGTATAAGAAGTAACATAGGATACAAAAAAACAATATCTATTTGTTTGTTACGCTTTCACGCCTAAATCACTGATTTTGATGAATTTTGATGTATAGATAGATGGGACCCTCGAGACGGTTATAGGCTACGTGTTATTTCGGAAAAGTCTATTCACGCGGGCGGAGCCGCGAGCAAAAGCTAGTCTATCTATATACCCTCCTTCCACCTGCCTTTATACCACTCGCAGTGGGGTCGGCGTAACATGTTTAAACACATGTTTCAGAAAGATTTTTCTTGTAGTTTTTACGACCAGCCGCCTGCCTGACGTCAGCCCCTCTGGGGAAATCAACCAGACCCGAAACGAATATTTTTGGATCACACAAACGATTGTTTCGGTGCGGGAATCGAATGCGCGGCCTCTCGCTTCACAGCCGGCTACTTGCCCACTGCGCCACAAATGCTTTATAAAAATCAATTACCGTGCGTTAGTCTCGTAAAAACTCTAAATTGGTTCGACAGACTTTAATATTTTTTTGTCTCGTTAAAAACATACAATTATTTTGCACCCGACATTTATTAAATGCATACCTATACTTATATATCTACATTCATGCATGGACGCATGCATGTGTGTGTGTGTGTACATAAATAATTCAATGCATCACTTCATTTTCCATCACACTGCAAGTTGGAATAAAGGCTAAAATCATTGCTAATTTTCAAATTAAACTCAATAAAAGTAGTGAGTCGACGAAATTATCTCGAGTCGCTTAAATTAAGCGCGCTGTAAAGAAAACTTAGAATATCATAGTTACTAGCACATTTAATGTTCCATAATGATGCATTTTGCTAAAATTACTCACTTACGGTACCTTACATTATTTATTAAATTATGTATTAAACTTAGGCTTTGCCAAAAAGGTTACTATAATGTGAGTGATTACTTGGAAGACAAAACAGCTTGGAATTGAGCCGCTCACTCCTTACAAAATTGGCTGTACATAGTTCTCTTTTTATATATAATATATTATTTAATATTGACTGCTCTATTGGCGCAATATTAGTATTTAAGTCTCCCTCTACGTATTTAAGGCAATGCTGACATGTTGATTTTTTAAATTTTTATATCTTTTTTTTTTCTATTTAATTTTTTGTTTTTTTTTGTGAGTGCGAGTGCCAAGTGTGTCTGGTATACTCTTGGTTATTTCTTAAAAACGCCAATCCAGGAATTTCTGTACATTACACTCGCATAATTCTGTAAAACAATGTCTGGACATTAACAAAAGGACCCATGAGTTTGTTACGGCATTTCTTCTCATGGCTAGCTCCGAAATGCCGTCGTAAATGTAATGTAGCATAAAAATGATTGACATGTAAAAGTGATATTTATGATCCAATTTACAGAATAAATGATTTGAATTAGAATTTATCTAGTTACTGACCTATATCGAACCAGACAGTATATTCTTGAATTAAGTTTAATCAAGATTCGCCTATCGACCTATCCATTTGATTCCAGACTGTACCCGTTTTTCTGTTTACACTTGATTAACGCTTACATTTTAACATCTATCTAGCTATTATCTAGTAAAAAAACCTGTCAACTGTGTGTCGGACCACGCACAGTGAAGGGTTCCGTAGTCAGGATGAATATTCTGTAACCGAAAATATCCCATATTTCTAAAACTATGTCTAGCTTATTAAAAACCTGTTTTTGCTGGACGTACCTTTTAAGTTATACTCGTACTACCCCGAGTTTTCCTCCCGGTAATTTTAAAGTTAAAGGGAGGACACATTTTCCACAACTTTAGCCACGCATTATAAGATATCTCACAAACGAATGACTTATATAACAAGACATTTGGCAATCTCTATATCATTTTTAAGGATCTATCCCATGATATCACACATGTTTGTAATGGAATAAATCATCCTTGATATATCCTTCATATTTTTTTAAATATTTACAGAATAATACTCGTAGCAGTAGTAGTAACAGTTTAGTCATAAATACACTTACCATCGAATTCTCTTTAATTATTTTAATTCATCTACTTAATGCTAAAAGTCTCCGAATAAAATGGCTATGTCATACGGACGCGACGGTCACACGGATAGACGGTCAGGCGGACAGATAGTCATGATGAAATTATAAGATTCGGTTTTGTCATTTGGCTACGGAACCCTAAAATTCCGATTTCATAACTCAAATCACATTTGCTGTCATCCGTTGACGAGTTTACAATTATTACTCGTATTCCATCATCAGATCTTAACCGAGGGTCAGTAGATACTGGATATACAACGGCCGACTCTCCGGAATGACTCGCCTGAAGGAGCCATTATAGCGAGTTCTAAACACCTAGGGGGAGAAACCGGAGATGAAACGCTGAAACTTTGATATTCATACACTGATTTTGGTGATTCTTTCACTAAAACTAGTAAGATAAATCTCTCCTCGATCTGAATTTGCACAATATGATTTTGGCATTTTTGTACTGTTTGACTGTTTTATTTTTTGTTTTTATGTCTGATTGTATGTACTTAGTGATTTTTTATTATTTTACAAACTAGTATTAGTATCAGGAGTCTATGAACCCGAAGAATGTTTATGTGTGATAGGCTCGTCATCTATCACATTATGGGACGGAAATACGTCAGAGTAAATACTGGCAACTCAACACCTTCGGAGATAACATAAGATTATCTTACTTATATTAACTAGTTGTCATTTTAATTTAGGCGTCGAGTAATAACGATGATAGAAAGCGTGCCAGTGATCCTAGAGGGGGCTTTAACCATTAGTCTGTCTAAGGGCTCGAACACACTGGGCGGAAAGCCGCACGGTGGATAACTACATTTCTATAGACTGTAATAATGACGCATTAGGGCACCATTCGTTTTATTCAGCAGCTCGCCTAATGGTAAGCGCTAGATGCCCATACCAGGTTACTTTTAAAGATAAACCGCCGTACCTAGTTTTGAAAAAATGCCTACTACTCCTCACATATTCTTACGCTACTCAAAAACCTGCGACGTGCTTCTTATGCGACTCATTCCGGACATGTGAATTCATATTTGCCCAAGATTTTGGTTTGGTCGCGAACAAACAAGGTATGCGTGAGGCCGTATGGGTTGGTACCACCGCTTTATCTAGTTCTGCCGAAACTATCACTGTCGAAACACTGGTGTGTTTCGGTTTAAAGGACATTGAAGCCAGTGAAATTACTGGGCATTATGAGACTTAACATATTGTGTCTCAGGGTGACGAGCGCAGTCCAATGCCATGCAGTGGATTGTAATTCAAAGTTCTGTGTGGTGTTGTTTCTATTTATGGGCAGGCGTGGCAATTACTCGCTTCGCATCAGGGGAGCGATTTGCTCGTTTTGTCACTCAAGCAAAAAAACCACGTGGATTACAGACGTAATTTTTGAATCAATAGTAGAAAGCCTAACAACAACCTCTACCAATTAAAAAATGCATTTTTTTATAGTGATGGGTCCATTATAGACAGTCTAGTACAGCATAAATGGGTCAGCTCGGCCAGGTTGTTGCTACTGTCTCGCAGCGACTTGCTGCTGCGTTTCGTACAGTGAGTGAGATATCCAGAGGCCCAAATACCCACCCTTTCCCAATCCTTTATTCCTTTCCTTTAAGATCGATAACACGTCCATGATTCTACTGGTATTGTGGGCGTTCATGGGCGGTGGAGATAACTTACCATCAGGTGACGCACACGCTCGTTTGCCGGCCTGTACTATAAAAAAATAAAAAATCGCTTTTTGATTTTTAAAGTACTAGCTATCCCGCGCGGTTTCACCCGCAACTACAGCAGCGCCACCCACCGGATCTAAACCATCCAGGGCGCCACCCAAACGCATGCAAAAAAATCATTCAAATCGGTCCAGCCGATTAGGAGTTCAGTCACATACACACGTACAGTAGAATTATATATCTAAAGATAGGCTTCATAGTTCTTAAGGCCACAGTGGAGCGGCGCGCATCAGCTATACTCCTAGTGCGTACAGGCCTTAAGTCACGTACCTCGGCCTTTAATTTGGGATTTTCCACGCGAGCGCACTCAGCTTTTTAGATTAAAACATCACGTAAATTCACGTAACTTACGACTCAGAATGGGAATGTTCGCATGCCCGTAATTTCAAGGTTAGCGCTTTGAAAATCTTAGAGGTTAGAAAAATATTCAAACGATTTTTACTTTAATTAAACTGTAACGTAAAAACGTACCATCGCTTTGAGGTAAGAGACCACAAAGAGCGATGACAGACACGTCTGTACACAATGTTATAGGAACGTTTTGCGGTATGACTGCCTCAGTGGCGCAGTTGTAATGCGTACGTATTAAGACTGAGACTGACGCTGAGGTCTCGGGTTCGATCTCCGGGTCGGGTGAAAGTGATATTGGGTGTTTCTATTACGTAATGCTCAGTATCAGCCCGGAGTCTGTGCCCGGTATGGCGATAGGCTTGCCCCTTACATGATTCTGACCCCTTCGGAGATTACAGAGGTGAGTGTTTTTTTATTTTATTTGTATATGCCGAGAAACGAGCAAGTGGGTCACCTGATGGTAAGTGATCATCACCGTCCATGTACGCCCACAATACCAAAACGAATCAAGGGCGCGTTGCCGACCTTAAAGGAAAAGGATAATTAAGGGATTGGGAAGGGGAGGGGATTAGGGCCTCCGGATATCCCACTCACGGTACGAAACGCAGCAGGAAGCTCCTACTTTACGTCAGTTTTCTGTGAGACAGTGGTAACGACCCGGACGAGCCGGCCTATTCATGCTGTAGACAAAATTGTCTACAGCGTGGCTCTACCACTCGTAAAGTGAGTGTGTTTTGCGGCATGCGACTGAGACAGAAGCGACTTTATTCATCCAATCTCATGGACAAATTGGACATGTCACCATTGCCATCATTTGTAATCTTGCCTTGACGGTCATATCAGATTCTTCTTACATCTTCGCGTAAACTGTGCTCAAATTCACCAGTACCAATTTGAAGCGGCTCAACAAAGTAACACTTTTGTTCAGATAAGAGAATTATCCTATCCGACATTGCATTATTAGATTTGGTTTCTTTATAAATATTATTTTGTGGGTACCTCTAACCTTAAATTTTCGCGTACGATTTCATTACTCGTCATTTTATTGGGGACTGAGTGAATTAGACCTTTTTATAGATTGGGCTAAGTGTCACTTATGATTCGGGGTTTGACCTCTTGAACCAAAGGTGCCAACAGAACCATAGTACTAAGCTTATCAACGTTCTTGCGGCCAGTCACCCACAAGATGGACAGACCTCATAAAATCATGTACAAAGAGTTCCCTAACTGAATGCACACGCAATGCCACAAATAGAGAGAAGTGGAGAAGTCTCGCAAAAGCTGTAGCCAACATATCAGATGATCCATGACCACGACCACTCCGCCAGGAGTGTACGACTAAGAAGAAGAAGACTAAGCTTATGCGGTGTGTCTGTCTCTCAATGTTCTTACTTTATAAGGCTCTATCTATGACTTTATCTTTTTAAATCATTATAGGTAGGCGGCTAAAATATTCACATCTTTTTTTATTAGATTGAATGATGAAACGAGCAGGTCGCTCGCCTGATGGTAATTTTCACGCCTGCCCATAAACAAATGCAAAACCACACAGAACTTTGAATTATAAAACAATGCATGGCATTGGACTAAGATATAAGATGTTAAGTCTTATAATGCCCAGTAATTTCACTGGCTTCAAAACGGAACACAACAGTGCTTGCACACTGCAGCTTAGCGGCAGAAATAGATAAAGCGGTGGTACCAGCCCAGACGGCCTCTCACATACGAGGGACCTACCACCTTGTAAAAACTATGTGTTATTTTTGGTGGATATCCTTATAAATAATTAAAAAACAATTGATTTTGTTGACACCCTTTTGAAAGGGAACCGTAAACGCCGAAATACATGTTCATTGTATTTAAGAACTTTTATAAAAGTGTCAAACAAAAACGAAAGAAAATATTATTTCCCATACAAACTTTGCCACCCTCTATCCGTATAAAATGTCACACTTCCGTGACATTTTGCCACATCGAGAGACGTGGCTATCAAATGAACTTATTGCGCTAGTGTAGACGAGTGTCGTGATATTTATTTTACAAGTGGTAGAGCCACGCTGTAGACAATTTTGTCTACATTATGAATGGGCTAACTCGACCGGGTCTACTATTGTCTCACAGATCCGACGTGAACTAGCAGCTTCATAGCTGTTGCGTTTCATACGATGAGTGAGATATCTGGATGCCCAAATCCCCACCCACTTGCCAATCGTTTAAACATCGTTTGCCCTAAAGGTCGGCAGCACGTCCATGATTCTTCAGGTGTTTTGGATGTTCATGGGCGGTGGAGATTGATTACTATCAAATGAAGCACTTGCTCTCTCTCATTTTGCCTTGAATTAAAACAAAAAATAACATAACCTCATATGACATGTTACGGTGGAATGGTAGAGGCTGTTCGATTAAATTTATTTAATATGTTTAAAATAATGGCAACATTTATGAAGCGGCAACATTTTAGTTCCGTTTCTGAACGACGGTCTCATGAAGTCTCTTCTCGTATGATCTATTAAGTGGCTACCACGTATGTTTATGTATAAAATATAAATTAAAAATACAAACCATATTAGCCCGAAAGGAAAAGTTAACAGAAAATTTGAATTATATCTCTTTGAATTGGTGGGTCTCGTAGCGGATCGCTCCGTGACATTATTTTTGAAGTGAAAAATAATTTCACGGAGTCATGTCATTAGGTTGTAACATTTGACAACCGTCCACACTTGAGGATAGTCACGCCTCCCGGTGTGGCGAAATGTCACTAATGGAAACACAGTTTTAGGTGTTGAATTTCGAGCAATCTCTTCTTAAACATTGTCAATCAACAGTCTCTCAAAATTACGACCTTTCAGGCTTAGCGACGATGAGTCAGGACGTTGCCTTTTATATATTTATAAAGAAGACATGCTATCGATATTAAAAACATTCTCTAGCCCAACATTCATGGCCCATAAAGACTGGCCGTAATATCCAGAAGGACTCCAATCCTCTAATTGCTCTCAAATGTGATATAAAGAGGACAACACAAAAATTACAAGTGCTATTTATTTTTACAAACATCATAATATAATCCGAAGTATTGTTTATCAATAGGGATCCAAAATGCGAAGACGCGTCAAGTACATTGAGGTGAACAATTTTTTTGAGTATGATTTTTTTTATCAGCCTTGTATACTCTCCTACAGCTGGACACAGGACACGGGCCTCCTGTACTAATAATGTTGGGACTTAGGTAACCACGATGGTTTAATGCGGGTGGGTAGACTTCACATACCTTCGAATTTTTTTATGTATGCAGGGTCCTTCACGATGTTACCTTCACCGTTAACGAGTTATAATTAACAATGAATGAAAAGCCAGTGGTGTATTATCCCGGAAAAGGCTGTTCACGCAAGCGGAGTGAAACATTCTCCGTTTTTAGCGATCAAAAGATGCAATCAAAAATCTATCAGCAGCCAGTTTTGATACAAAAAGCTAACGCTTTTGTTTGTCAGTGTGACCAGGCCAATCTACAATTTAATTTGGGAGACAAGTTACGCGGCACGTAAAATTTTATCACATGTTATTTAAGCATCGTACACTGTTATCGTTTATGAGACGGACAATGGCTTTACAAGGCGAGTGGGCCAGTTAGTGACGAGGTTTTTTTATTCAATTGAATGACAGACGAGCAGGTCGTTCGCCTGATAGTGTCACGTCACGTCTACCCATAGACGGTGACGAGCGTAGTCCGATGTCATGCAGTACTTTGTAATCCAAAGAATTTTTGATGTTGCTTCTGTTTATGGGCGGGCGTGACGCTTAACATCTGGCGAGCGACCTGCTCGTCTTGTCATATAACAACATTATTTTTTATGTTACACGTAGGTGACCACTCAGCATGATGCTGTACTGCGGGGCGAGCTACAACTATTAGCGTCACAGAATGTTGAATGAATAAAAAGATTGGACGGCACTGTTCTATGCTCTTGCGAAAATAGAAGATGTTAAGTCTCGTCATGCCTAGGAGTTTAATTGGTTCAATGTCCTTCAAACTGGAATACAACAGTGCTTGCATATAGCTCCATGGTGGCAGAAACCACTGGACTGGTCCGCCTGAGAATGTACCATCGCTTTATCTACTTCTGGAGAAATGAAACAATGTGTAAGCATCGTTATCTTCCGGTTTGAAGAACGGTGAGGGAGATATCCGTAGGCCCAAATCTCCCCCCTCTTCTCAATCCCTTTCCTTTAAATTAGGCAACGCGCCCATGATTCTTCTGGTATTGTAAGCCTACATGGACGGTGGAAATAACTTACCATCAGGTATAATGCTATACTATAAAAATCCACTATCAAATCATGATCGGAAACCGAACCCTGCATTGCTGCGATTACGCCATTTAGAAAGAAAAATTGTCAACGCAGGTGGAAGCTGCAATCACGCACACAAGCGTAGTAAACAGGACTAGCAACGAAATAACAAGGTGACGTGCTATCTATACGTGTACACAAAACCGTTTTACATGTAAAGCAATCCACCAAAACACTAATACGTTTACACAAGGAAATTACATGGAAAATGAACGCTTAGAGCGCGTCTTAATCATGAAACCTAAGTACCAGAAACAATGTAAATAGAGGTTTATTAATATTTTAAGGTCTTATACTAGAAGGAGCAAACGTCTAAGTCGGTCACCTGTAGGAAAATGAATACACACAGCCTATTTTAGGTACAGCTATAGCATGTAAATTCCAATAAAATAATACAATCGCAACGATTGTGCTGTTATCTGTTTATTTTTTTACTCCTGTAACGAAGTAGAACAATTGAAACACAATGTACACGACCTTCTCTATTTATTTGGGCAGAGTAACACTTTATATTCCGTTTAGCAACCGACTGACTGCCAACAATAATTATTCTACCTTATTTATACCTTTTCACAAATAGTTCACATTAGTAATTGTATTTATTATTGAACATGTTAGATCGTTCTAAATAACGTGTATATTATTTATAATTGAATAATTAAATAAGTCAGAGTATCTTATGGATTAACAGACAATATAACGTTATACAATAATAGTGTGACGTCATAACCGTTGTGTTAATATTTAGTACTGCCAGCACTTATAACACTCCTTATTGCGTAAATATTTCTTAACCAAATTTATATGGGACCACATTACAACTCAACTCTATCGAATTATATTTTTTTAACAAAGTCGATCTACAGTTATTGACGAAGAAATCAATGAAATAAATGCAAAAAAAAAATCGAATTGGGAAAAATCGGTCCATATTTAGAGTAAATATCACGTAAAAATAAAAATTAAAAATCGTGTCAAATTGAAAACTACCTTTTTTCGAAGCAAGTTAAAATCTTTCTTGATAATGTACTAACATCTTATTTACATTGTTATGTTGAATAATATCGTTTCCCTTGTCATTGTGGAAGCGTACGTAAATTTGAAGAGAAGCCAATTTTCACGGCATTACACATTTAAGCTTCGGACCTCTTAGCATTTTTAAGACACGAATTTTCTACTTCCTCTTCCGTTATAAAGCAATTTTCACTGTGTTTTATTGTAGCTGTTAATGTAATTCACGACATCTTAAGGCATGTTCTGTACGCGACCGAGATTTTTTTTTCATTTATTTACTTGTCGGAAGGCTTACAGACTAATAACATGCATAATATGTAGAATCTTCTTAAATAACTAAATTTGCTAATTACAAGCCTCCGCTAATAGATACTCAAATACAAAATGAAGTGTTAGTAATACACCAACTATAAAAATACAATAACAGTAGTACTATTACACTGTCACAATTTGAGTCAAGATCAAGATCGGTCTTTAAGTGCCAAACGAAAAACTTGTAAGATAGGGAGATTAAGGCGATAGTGTAACTTTATTTATTTATTTATTTATATTAATGGCACACCAACAGTTAATAGACTATACATTTCTAGAAGATATAATGAAGATACAGACTAGTCTACTCACTAATTATAGGTGTGAAACAGCATTTACATAAAATTAAATTTAACAAAGTATGTCAAAAATTAAATATTTAACATGGATACGAATTAATTTTAAAATGAAAATATATGTTAAGAATTGAATTGAATTGAATTGATTGGAATACAATTAAAAATAAAATACAAAATAAAAACACAAATTAACAAAAGTATTAATAAAAACATATAACGGCAACATTACATTGGTGTTGATGAACACGACTGCAGCACTAGTCTCTTTAAATGAATGAGTGAGTCCGAGTAGATGTCTAAAGACATAGAATACAGAAGATCGTTGTAGGTACTTTGAATCCTGCACAAGGGTGAAAACTTCCCTACATTGGACTTATGACGGTTTGGCCGGAAGGTAGCCTTGTCCATACGACAGGTCCTACAATTAAGATTCGGTATATTGATATTTAGATTACCTAGTAATGAGAAATCCGAAACAGTACCATTAATAAGTTTGTGCAGGAAAGTCACATCCAGGCAAGATCTTCTTCCTCGCAGCGAATTCATTTTAAAATATTCCAGTCTAGCCGCATAATCGGCACGTTGGCTGATATACGTATCTTTGTTACAATTTACTTTGTAGACTAGGAATCTGGTAAAAGATCTTTGTACTTTTTCCAGTCGATCAATGTGGACTTGGTAGCCCGGGTTCCACACTTGACTGCAATATTCGAGCCTACTACGAACTAGAGCGCAATAGAGCATTTTGAGGGTCTTGATATTATTAAATTGCCGTCCTACACGTTTGATGAAACCGAGCATTTTATTACTACTCTTGGCTACATGGTCGACATGGCTTATGAAGTTTAATTTGCTGTCTAAAATAACCCCCAGATCCCTAATTTCGTTCACATCTACCAATGATACTCCATCCAAGGTATACTTTGAAGCGTGGGGATTTCTTTTTTTGGTAAATTTGATATGGTAACATTTGCTCGCGTTAAGTGTTATGTTGTTAATCGCACACCAGCTCCAAATACTAGATAAATCTGCTTGCAAGAGTTGTGAATCCTCTGAAGATCGAATTATGCGGTATAATTTTAAGTCATCCGCGTAAAGTAGGCATTTAGAATACTTCACATGTTTAGCTATGTCGTCTATAAATAGAACAAATAGCATTGGACCTAGATGTGAGCCTTGGGGTACGCCAGATGTTGCGACGTAAGGTTTTGAATAGTGACCGTCTTTAACCACCACTTGAGACCTATTCGATAAGTAGGACTGAAACCACATGAGGAGCTCTCCCATAATCCCAAAGCAAAATTCCAACTTTCGTATCAGTATAGCGTGATCAACCCTGTCAAACGCGCTACTGAAGTCAGTATAAACTGCATCAGTCTGTAACCCCGAGTCAATGGATACAGCTAACTCGTTAACATAACACATCAAGTTGGTTGTTGTGGATTTTCGAGCTACGAACCCATGTTGCAAAGGTGAGATCATCTCTTTGATGTGCCATGACAACATAGGGCAAATTAGAGACTCAAAAACTTTAGAAAACGCACACAGAAGTGAAATCGGTCTGTAATTGCTTATTAAACTATTTTCACCTTTTTTGTATATTGGAACAACAAGAGCTTTTTTCCAATAAGTGGGAAAAGAAGAGGTTTCGAGAGATTTATTAAATATAATTGTTAATGGATAAGCTAAGCTTTGGGCACAAGATTTGACAAAAAAAGGTGGTATACCGTCAGGACCGCCACTTTTGCTAGGTTTTAGTGATTTTAATTTTTTTAATACAGATTCTCTGGAAATAGTTAATTTTGATATTGCGTTATGACCAAAAGGGGAAGATGATACTAAGTTATTGGGATTAGAAAGTACTGGTGGTAAAAAAGTAGATGAGAAATGATCGGCAAATAAGTTGCATATGTCATTGTTGTTATTGGCCATCAGACCATTAAGATACATAACTGACGGATATTGTGATTTTAGGTTTTTGGAGTCTTTAATAAAAGACCACAGTAAATTGGGATTACGTACGATACGATCTTCGATTAATGTTAAATATGTTTTGTAGTCTTTTTTCATCCTTTTGTCCACCCGCCCTCTCAACATCTCCATCTCGAGAAGATCTCTGGGATTGTGTTTCTTTTTAAATTTTGTCCTTTTATTAACTTTTATCTTTATTAACTTGAGCGACCAAACGAGCAGGTCGCTCGCCTAATGGTAATCGCCACGCCTGCCCATAAACAAAAGCAACACCACACAGAACTTTGAATTACAAAGCACTGCTTGGCATTGGACTCGTCATCCCGAGACATATGATGTTAAGTCTCGTAATTTCCAGTAATTTCACTGGCTCCAATGTCCTTCAAACCGAAAGACAACAGTGCTTTCACGCTGTTGTTTGGCGGCAGAAATATACAAAACGGTGGTACCAACCCAGACGGCCTCTCGCATACGAGAGATCTACCACCTTGCAAAACTAGAAACACAAGATGGTTGTACTACACTAGACAACCTTTTAGATTAGATTAATCTAAAAACCGGTCAAGTGCGAGCTGGATCTCGCACGGAGGGTTCCGTACCGACCAACTTAATTATTTATTCTTTTCAGTACATTTTTTGGTCCAAATAATATAACGTTTAACAATACTTCGAAACCGACTTTAAGCAATAGCATGTAAATTCCAATACAATAACACAATCGCGACGAGTGTACTGTTGTCCGTTGAGGAGTTTTTTTTTTCTCCGTACTCCGTCATCAGATCGTATCAAAATTTATATGGGACCACATCGCAGCTAAACTCTATCGAGTGAAATTTTACCCAACAAAATTGGGTCCACAATTGGCGGAGAAATCAATGTACATACATTAAAAAAAAGCAAATAAGAAAAACTAAAAAAAAACGCGCTGGATTGAGAACCTCCTCCTTTTTTGAAGTCGGTTAAAGAAAGCGCCCTTTAAAGGTAGAATAAACAGACGGACAAAAATATCGACTGCCAGCCCAGACTCGTTACAGAGCTCCGTTGGTACCTATTGGGTACGAAACCCTCAAAGTGTTCAGACAATATTCCAATATCTGGTTGCGCATGTAAATCACCATAAAAATGGCTCGTTGGTCAGCTATTATTACATTGAGACATAAACTTTAATGGATACCGATGTGCCGTTTATTTTTTCCACTCGAATGAAATTCATGGTTGGTTATGCAAGCTCGTGAAGTGGTTTGATTGTAATACAAGATACTGCAGTTTTTATATTAAATCTCCATTCAGATGAAGAGAGTTTATTGCATGACGCAGGCGAATATACAGTATGTAAAAAACCCTGTCAGGCCCTTTCTAGGTCGTGAAGATAGACATATAAATAAATATATATAAATTAAAATAATAACAACCACAAGTGAGATATTAGCTTAGCAGCTTATAAAAATGAACATATTTAAAAAATAATTGAAAGTGATGAACAGCTGACTGATGTGACGTATTGTCGGAGTCAGGCGCGCACGCGGTGCGTCGCGTACGATGCACGTAGACGCCGCAACTGGCTATCTCACTCTGGTTCCGAGTCATTGCTATACCAGAGATAATCAATCGAAATATGGTTTAAATCATTGAAGTATAAAAAATAAATATGATTGTTTTTACAGCCTCATATTCGTATGAGAGTTTCTTCATTATGTTCGAATATCGATTCAGGAGGCCAATTCTCGTCATTTTAAACGTTCAAAATATCATTGCGACTAGTCTCAGCGTTAAGAAAGTTGCAAATGGCATTCTCTTAAACCAATAATCAACGTCAAATGTGAACATAAATCGTAATTAGATTGAATGTAGAATAAAAGTTGACTGAAGCCAAGACGGTATAATGCTACTGTTAATGCTAGGTCCTTTTGACGTTGATTATTGGTTTAAGAGAATGCCATTTGCAACTTTCTTGACGCTGAGATTAAATCGGCATGATATTTTGAACATTTAAAATTACGTGAATTGGCCTTCTGATATCACAGTACAAACGCCCAAGGGTTTTTGTTACATATTGTATAATCACTTCAAGTTTGAAGATTGATAATATTGAGTTCTTTAACGTGATTGGGAACTTTATTGTATAACCCTTAAAAGAGTTGCTGATTGTTTTTTTGTTAAATAGCTGTTTAAACAGTACTAGTGGCAGTGTATTAAGGCTCAGAACCGTGAGATCCTGGGTTCAATTATCAGGTCAGGCTACCACAATTTGTGTTTTTTTAGTAAGCTTTAGATGACGAGACGAGCTGGTCGCTCGCCTGATGGTAAGCATCACGCCTGCCCATAAACAGAAGTAACATCAATCAGAACTTTGAATTGTGAAGTATTGCATGGCACTGAACTGCGCTCGTTACCCTGAGACATAAGGTCTTAAATGTTATAATGCCCAATAATTTCACTTGCTTGAATGTCCTTCCAACCGGAACACAACAGTGTTTCCACACTGCTACTTGGCGGCAGAAATAGACAAAGCCGTGACCTACCCAGACGGCCACTCGCATACGAGGGACCTACCACATAGTAAAACCAAGTGTATGAAATTAAAATTGGAAAAATCACACAAATTGCCCGGGAATGGAATTTATGTATTGTGATAGGCTCGCCTCCTATCACAGCATGGGACGGAAATAATTCGGGGAAACTTGGGTACATCTCAGTCTACCTCTTTGGTGATAAAACTATGAGCTTAATTTAGATACCAAGCAGTAAAACTTAGGTACAATTAATGGTATATATATATAATTGGATTCTTTGTGATTTTTTATTTATTTTTATATTATTTTTATAGTACAGACCGGCAAACGAGCAAGTGGGTCACCTGATGGTAAGTGATCTCCACCGTCCATGTCCGCCCACGATACCAAAACAATCATGGGCGCGTTGCCGACCTTAAAGGAAGGGGGGGTTAAGTAAGGGATTGGGAAAGGGGGCGGGATTTGGGCCTCCGAATATCTCACTCACCGTACAAAACGCAGCAGCAAGCTGCTACTTTACGCCGGTTTCCTGTGAGACAGTGGTAACGACCCGGACGAGCCGGCCCATTCATGCTGTAGACAAAACTGTCTACAGCGTGGCTCTACCACTCAGAAAATATCGCCACCATTTTAGTACTCACAAAATAATGTTTTTTGATTCACGTTTTAGTCCATCAGTTACATTTTCCCAGTTAATTACTGCTCTCCTTTCATATTACATATTTGTATAGAACGGTAAATTGCCTTCCAACTTTACTATTTGGTTCCACGAAATACGTATACCGAACTAGACGTTAGTTAATAGACTATAGTACTTTAGAACTTGTAAATAGTGTAAATAAATAATAACCTAATAGACTGCCTCGGTGGCGCAGTTGTAATGCGTAAGCGTTACGATTGAGGTCAACGCTGAGGTCTCGGGTTCGATCCCCGGGTCGGGTAAAGAGGTTTTGGGTTTTTCTATTACGAGATGCTCAATATCAGCCCGGAGTCTGGAATTTGTGCCCGGTATGGCGATAGGCTCGCCCCCTATCACATAAGGGACGGAAATACGCTCGGCGAAATGTGGGTGTACTGGTTACACCTCTGCCTACCCCTTCGGGGATTACAGGCGTGAGTGCATATGTATGTATGTATGTAAATAATAAAATTATAAATAAATAAATACACCCAACAGTCACACACATAGTCCTGACCCCACACTAGGTAAACCTGTATCGTGGGTATCAAGAACTACGAGGGACTTACGGTCCCACAACACCCAGACTTGAAACAAATATTTGTGGATCACACAAACATTTATATATAAACAAACACATTTAATATCTCACCATGACTGAAACTTGACAGTTCATCACCCTACTTCTTATTATTATTATAAATGTTAAAGTTTAGATGATTGTGAGTTTGAGTTTGTGCATTTGGATGTTTGTTGGTCTTTGAGTGGTAGAGCCGCGCTGTAGACAATTTTGTCTACAGCATGAATGGGCCGGCTCGTTCGGGTCGTTACCACTGTCTCACAGAAAACCGGCGTAAAGTAGCAGCTCGCTGCTGCGTTTCGTACGGTGAGTGAGATATCCAGCTGCCCAAATACCCCTCCCCTTCCCAATTCCTTTCCTTTAAGGTCGGCAACGTGCCCATGATTATTTTAGTACTGTGGGCGTACTTGGGCGGTGGAGATCACTTACCGTCAGGTGACCCACTTGCTCGTTTGCCGGCCTATACTATAAAAAAACGACTTAAGCTGGTCGTACAAATTACAAGCTAAATCTTTCTGTAACATGTGTTGAAAGCATATTGCGCCGACCCCACTCCGAGTGGGATAAGGGCAGGTGGAAGAAGATTAGCTATAGATGTCGAGACTAGCAGGTCGCTCATCTGATGGTAAGCGTTACGTCTGCCCATAAACAGAAGCAACACCAATCAGAACTTAGAATTATGAAGTACTGGATGGCACTGAACTACGCTCGTCATCATGAGACATATGGTGTTAAGTCTCATAATGCCCAATAATTTCATTGGCTTCAATGTCCTTCAAACCGGAACACAACAGTGCTTACAGACTGCTGCTTGACGGCAGAAGTAGACAAAGCGGTTGTACCTACCCAGACGGACTCTCGCATACGAGGGACATACCCCACCGCTCAGGTTAAGCTTGTCCATACATACTGTAAACACAACAGTCTACTTTCTCTACCAATTCAGAAAGATCATCAATTTGATTCCTTTATCTGCAAATTCTATTGAAAAAGACTATATGTTTCTAGTAAATCTAGCGCTAATATTTTGACAACGATTTGAACAAATTCGACCGAGTCCATTAGTAAACGTTTGAACATACTTCATGATCTAATCGCGCACTCTGACTGTCTGTATGAAGAATAGCAGACCGGATTATTTAAGTTCTGAAGAGAAATCTGAGCGTCCATTGCAAGGCGAAAATTTTACATCTTATACAACGGGAAATCTTCGTGTACTTAACATTTATATTATAATTATAAATTCGTCTCTTAATTCTTCAGATATAATTTATTTATTTATTTAATTGCCTGCCTCGGTGGCGCAGTTGTAATGTGTACGCGTTACGATTGAGGCCAACGCTGAGGTCTCGGGTTCGATCCCCGGGTCGGGTTTTCTATTACGAAACACCCCAGTATCAGCCCGGAGTCTGGAATTTGTGCCCGGTATGGCGATAGGCTCGCCCCCTATCACATTATGGGACGGAGATGCGCTCGGCGAAATGTGGGTGTACTGATTACACCTCTGCCTACCCCTTCGGGGATTACAGGCGTGAGTGCGTATGTATATATAATTTATTTACTAAGTAGAATTTCAGAGAAATATGTCTTGTTCGGGTGTATTTTCTAAAATATTATATAATTAATATCGACACATAAGTAATCACTGCTGAACTAGTTAACTCTTGTTATCATAAAAGTTAACCATAACATTAATTAATTAAGGTAACCACAATTATATCTTCGAACGAAGCGTCTCATATAATAATGATCTAACTTCACGTACACGTAAGTTCGTTTGATTATCAACGGTCTTCTACTGACTTGATTTAAATAATTATTCACAATTTCTACAGCTTAATTGTTCAATTTGTGTCACAAACATTTACAAAACAATAACTTAGTCTTAAATACACTGATTCACATTACAAACTAGACTTAAATTCATACTTTTGGTTGTGATTCTTGTAAAGCGACTACAAACAAATGTACTGGACGGCGCGCCGCTCAGCGGCTATATGATACAATATTCCCGCAGCCGTACTAATACTCAGCTATAATTATTTTTCTTTTTTTATATTTCGACGGGCGTTGCCCATGTTTTTCCAGAATACATAAAATTAAAAAAAACTTAAAGTCCGACGAATATGAGATATATCTTACTTTCTTCCCCACATTATTCTGCATCGATTGGTATCGGTCTCGACCCCATACCCCTAGCAGTTTCGGAGGAGATAGCGTGACAAGCTTTTGGCATCGGTAGCGGCGGCAGTTACTTTTTTTTAGAATAGAGAGATATACATGTGTATTGTACTATCTACTCGGTTCGCTGGGATAGACTTGACTTCGAGACGTCACTTTAAGTGGCTATTGAAAACCAGCGCTGTGTTATGGTTCGCCCATAATACAGCATTATGCTGAGTTAGCCACCTTTTGTCACCACGTAGGCATGCAACTATTTGTTATTTTTTTCTTAGTCTTTTTTATATAGTGTCATGTTTGTTATGTTTATGTTGCATGTATTTCTTCATGATGACAATTACTTTCTTTATTTATTTATTTATACCAGTCCTGTATTACAAACTTATAAGGTCGGCAACGCGCCCATGACTCTTCTGGTATTCTGGGCGATGGAGATCACTTACTATGAAGTGACCCACTTGCTCGTTTGCCGGCCTATGCTATAAAAAAACATAGCGCAATAAAACAGTGGAAATGCAGGTTTATCTCTCAGAAACTATTTATCAAAACGGTCGCAACACACCTGCTCCGGTGGTTCTACCAGAATGTACCACTTTAAACGACTATTTCATTTGTTACCTCTCCTTAAATGTGTTTCTGACTACATTTTTACCGACTTCAAAAAGGGAGGAGGTTTTCAATTCGATACGTGTTATTAGCTTAAGTGACGAAGGGAGCAGGTCCTCCATGGTAAGCATGAAAAACAGAAGCTGCACCACACAGAACTTTCAATTATAAAGCATTACTTCATGGCACTGGACCACGCTTTTCAGCCCGAGACAGGATGTTAAGTCTCATAATGCCAAGTATTTTCGCTGGGTTCCTTCCTTCCTTTCACCTACCCTTATCCTAATCGCAGTGGGGTCGGCACAACATGCTTTTTAACACATGTTACAGAATGATTTGGAATACTCACAAACCATACGAAACACATCATCAACCGACCGCTTTATATCCAATTTCTATGAGGTACTACCCCGGTCGAGCTGGCCTATTCACGTTGCAGGTAAGACTATCTTTAGAGCGACTTTACCACTTAGATTTTACTATCTTACATACTCTTCACAAATCCGTCTTGCAATATTCAATGTACAAGCGGACCGAGTTTATTCTACGATATAAAATACAGGATATTTTATTGTGTTTGAATGAATAATGACGCTCGTCTGATGCCACTACGAAAGGACATAAGCAGAAAAAGAAATATTATACCTGCAGAGGTAGCATACAGTTTTATTTCAATTTATAGCAGACAACTAAAAACTTGATCTAAATATCTGGGTCACGGCTCAGTATCTGCAATCAAAAATAAAATTTAAGTACGATGTTACCTACCCAGAGACTTTCGTAAGCTATCGTCACTGTTGATGCTTCTTTCATAATTCATAATGTCGTTTTATACATGCATGATGCGATAATTCGCGAACTTATAACCATATCTTAGATCTTAGAATAGATTATCTTCATTGAAAATCACATCTCTTACCAATAGACGTAAAGTGAATGACCTTATATTCTTCTATAAAATAATGAATAATAAAATTGACTATCCACAAATATTGAGCAAGATCGACATATCGATCCCAAGAACATTACCGCGTCCGAATGTTTATAAACTGTTCAAGAGCCGTATGTACAAAACAAACATAGGTTCTAATTCACCGATTACACGAATGATACAATTATACAATTATCTTCCACGGTCCATAGATCTTGATATTTTTCACGACCAACTATACTCATTTAATAAGAAAATAAAGCCTCAATTGTTGTAACTTCTTATATAACGCAAGTACTTTCTGTTTTAACTTATGCATAATGTTTTGTTTTTGTTTTATTTTTGTTGTTGTTTGTTGTTGTTTCAACAACTAAACTATTGATGATCTCATGTTAAGTACCTACTAAAAACATTTAATTAAGGCTTACGCATGTTTAATTACCAATTTATTTTAATTTAACTTAATTTAAAGTTATTTAATAACTGCTACTCTTATGGCTCTAGTTATCCATTGTAAGTTGTGGTTGCCTGTTTATGGGAGAACACTATATTTTTTGTTTGTTTGCGTATGTTTTTATATTAGTGTAGTGTATCGTCTTCTGGTAATCCTAAAATAAATAAATAAATAAATCTTGCATAAATTCGAGTATTTGGTTTTTGTATCGAAAACTCATGAAAGATTGCTATCTAGTATTTGAACCTTGGACTTCACCTGTCTCTTAGACTAAGTAAACAACCACCATTAGATTGAGCCGACTATTTCTATTTATCCAATTACAAAAAATACAAACTGCCTTAAACAAAATTCAAAAAAGTTGAAAAACCAATGTATTTTTCACAACCATCTTCTAACACCCTTCATTATACCAGCAAAGAAACCCTTTTAAACGTACATTTCGGCCAACATATTTGCACTCCGACAGTGATTGATGGTGCTCTTTTGTTTCAAAATACTCGGTAATGATAAGTAATATTATGATGAATGCCATTCGGTGCGGCATAAACTGGGAATGAAAAAATTTACATATTCGCGTGGTGTGGAATTTTCGTCAGGCAGAAACAGCGTTGGCAAATGCGTGGTGAAATGGCAAACATATGAGAAAATATTTTCCAGGTAATGTACATGACCTAGAATCTAAAACAACAGTGGTAACTCTAAATTATTTCGTGTTGACAGCAAAATATGTTTTAAGCCTATTTGTCGCCGCAAAGGTGGAATAGCCGTTGGCCATCTCGAATGAAACCAACCTCGTTTGAAAGGAACTTAACTGGGTTGACACTGACAGGGAGCGATGAGTCCAGGATTGTCTTTGTACATTTTTCTTGATGCGACCCAAATACGAATGGCAGTGCCAAAACTTCGTGCTGCTGTAGACGCAGAGGGCATACCGATTGTGAAGGGGCTCCTAAGCGCTATTGGAGGCGGTCCTCAAAGGCATAGCACATGGTACCGACAGCAATCCATGTAATCCAGAATCCCCCGGAGCCGTCCCAGTTGCGCTGAAGGACACCACTGCGCGATTTTTAATCAGTACAGCGGCGTAGATTACGGCTCCGATCCAGTAGTCCCTCGATGTGATCTAGGTTGGAAGGCCGGTGAGTCCAGCATAACCATATCTCCACCATCGAGCTGAAAAATACCCGTAAGATCGATAATTCCCGTGCAATTTTTTTTAATAATTTTAGTTTTTTATACAACAGCAAACAGGAAAACAATTCATGGCTGATGGTAATTTTTTAAAGGCTTTTAATACGAAGTCAGCAAACAAGCAAATAAATCATGATGGTAATTAATTCTGCCCATAGATACCCACAATACGCGTCGATCATGGCTGTGTTGCTGATTCTTCAGAAAATGAATAAGGGATAGAGCAACGCTGTACACAGTTTTATCTAGAGCATCAATGGGCCAGGATGTGACTACTGTCACACAGAAAACCGATGTGAATTTTGTTTGCTGATCCGTTTCGTACACAGTGAGATATCCGGAAGCCCGAATCGCCTCCTTCCCAATTCCTAATTTACTTCTTTTTAAGATCGCGTTAATGAGTCTTCTGATATAGTGGGTGTACATAGGCCGTAGAGATCACTTACCATCAGGTGACCTGCTCTGTACTGCTTGAAATTCATCACTCGAGGCATAAATAGTAAGTCTAGTAATACGTAGTCAATTGATTAAATTATAGTAAGTTCTAATTATGAAGATCAATATTATGAGGACACTTGCATACCTGAGAGTTCTCCATAAGAACTTCAAAGATATGTGAAGTCTACTAACCTGCATTAGGCCAGTGTGATGGACTAAGATATCCCTTTCTGCGACGACGAAACAGACGAGACCGTAGAACATGTGCTGATCGAGTGCTGAAGTACGCTAGTCTCCGTTTCAATAGCGAGTGCAGACTGGGGTGAAAAATTACAGAGGACATATTCAGTTCTATCTTCTTGAGGTTTACAGACGAAGTAGTTAAAGGGTCGCAAAGAATAATGGAGCAAGAGTATAGAATTCGTTGTCTAGGATTGTAATATATTAAAAGTTCATAAACTACGTTCGATAAATATATCATAGAAATAATAAAAACATTTCGGACAACCTTAGTGGCGCAGTTGTAATACGTACGCGTTCTCGGGTTCGATCCCCCGATCGGATAAAAGTGGTATTGGGTTTTTCTAATACGAAATGCTCAGTACAGCCTAGAGTCTGGAATTTGTACCCGGTATGGCGATAAGCTCGCCCCCTATGACATTGTGGGACGGAGATACGCTCGACGAAATGTGGGTGTACTAGTTACACCTCTGCCAGTGCCTACCCCTTCGTAGATTACAGGCGTGAGTGCGTACGTATTTATGTATGTAATAAAACGATTTATATATTTTAAAAAATAAGGACATTATAGCAAGCATTAAGCAGTAATAGCTCAGTGGCGAGTGGTACGGACTGTCGAGACTAAAGTCGCAGGTTCCAAACCAGCCTCAAGAGCATACACGTCTGACTTTTCTAAGTTATGTGTGTATTAACTGTTAATTATCGCTTGCTTTAACGGTGAAGGTAACACCGTGACGAAAACTGCATACCTGAGAAGTTCTTCATTAGAATTTGGAAGGTACATGAAGTTTGCCAACCCGCATTAGGCCAGCGTGGTGGACTAATGCCTAAACCCTCTCATTCAGTAGAGGAGGCCCGTGCCCAGCAGTGGGACGTGTATAATACAGGGCTAGTATTATTTTTTTTATTATTAAGTACATTATAATACAGAATTCCAAGGTTGCTGCATTATCACGAAGCAGCTGCAGTTGTCACAGTTATTCATTTATAAAAAAAACCCTGTCATAATTAGAATAGGCCCAAGCGTACTAGTCGGGCAGTAATACAGGCCTGATATGATTTTTTAAATGAATGGTTCTGTGGTCACCTGTCCATCCAATACGCTCTCGCTCTTTCAACCCTTCACCGCATTTTCATAATAATTTATTGTTCAAAATGGACGCCGCTTTCATATTTAAATATCTATTGTTACTGGTTAATAAACAGAATTCGTTCCAGGTTTCCTAATGAATATTGATGAAGGCTATTTACTTCGTAATAAGTATAATTGGTTACAATTAAATATAATAAGACGTAATAATGCAAATAATGAAAGCGGGATGTCACGAAATAGACTTCATTCTTGATTTACCTTCAAGTAACTGCATTATGTGGGGAAACATAAAGTAATTGAAGAATTTGCAAGCTGCCATTTACTGTCAGTTTTTTAAATACATACATACGTACATACGTACATACGCATTCACGCCTGTAATCCTCGAAGGGGTAGGCAGAGATGAAACCAGTAGACCAACATTTCGCCGAGCGTATCTCCGTCCCATGATGTGATAGGGGGCGAGCCTATCGCCATATCGGGCACAACTCCAGACTCCGGGTGATACTGAGTATTTTAGTAATACAAAAACCCAAAATCACTGTTACCCAACCCGAGGATCAAACCAGAGACCTCAGCGTCTGCCTCAGTCGTGACGCGTACGCATTACAACTGAGCTACCGAGGTAGTCTGTCAGTTTTTTGTGAAACTATGAACCATCCCAGACGAGCCCGTGTCAATACATTCGATACCGTAGTTTAATGGTAAGAAATCCGCCATAATGACTGGTTCCGAAGAGACGGGATCAGCGATATAGGTATCCAGTTATTTCAAACCGGTAGAATACTGGCGACCTTCGAGAGATGCAATGACTCTTGACATTATGTTGGTACTGTATTCAATTTGATTCGGGACAGTATAAAAAAAGTAAATAGCGTGGCTCTACCACTTATAATAAAATTATATGCTTCGATGACACAGTTATATGCGTACGCGTTACAACTCTGAGGTCTCGGATTCGATCCCTGGGTCGAGTAAAAGTGATATGATATTGAGTTTTTCTATTACGAAATACTTAGTATCAGCTCGGAGTCTGGAGCCTATCACCGTACAGGTGATAGGCTCGCTCCCTTACACATCATACGACGGAAATAAGCACGGCAAAATATGGGTGTACTGATTTCACCTCTGCCTACCCCTTCAAGGCTTAGAGGCATGAGTACGACTGTATGAAACTGAAGATTGTCGAGGTACCAAGTAACAAGGAGAATGTTCAATAGAAGAAAGAGCATACAAAGTTAATAACAATACCTGAGCCAATCAACCGGATAAAAATAAATGGAGTTTTTAATCACGTACAGAGTTGGAAAGCAAACCACTCCGCGACGTGGGGACGGGCCTGTCAGGGTAGTTGGATAAAAATAGCACGCCTTTTGTGTTGCGAGGACGCTGACCACACGCGACGGTAAACCACTGGGATTATTATACATGCTTTTTATAGCATAGGCAGGCAAACAAGCAAGTGGGTCACCTGATGCTAAGTGATCACCGCCTACAATACCAGGGGCGCGTTGCCAAACTTGAAGGAATGAGATAATTAAGGTATTTGGAAGGGATTTAGGTCTCCAGATGTCCCACTTAGCTTAAGAAATGCATGAGCAAGTTGTTAATTTACGCCGGGTTTCTGAGACAATGTCAGTCAACCCAGTCTAGCCGCCCCATTCATGCTTTATACAAAACTGTCTACAACGTAGCCTACCACTTGGATAAAACTTGATATTGACTTAAGTGGCCAACGTGCTCGTTTGTTTGACTCCTGTAAAAAAATAACAGACAATGGGGATAAATTTTAAAGCATCCTCTTTTTTTCGGGTGTAATAAGCCACGCGTCGCGCCGTGTCGTAAGCCCAGTGTAATCCCTTCCGCCGTGTCTATGTTCAATATATCTACAGTTACGTCACGTCGTTTGCATTCACTCACGGGTCTGGGCGGCCCGTCCTTTCCCTTTTTACATTAGTATGAGGTTACATTTACCAAATGTACCTCTATTAAGCGTTTACGGGGTTAAGTAAACTGAAAAAAGTTTCTTTATTATACTTAGAAAACGAGAAGGCACGAGACGATGCAGTATTTATTTTATATACTACTAGCTTTTGCTCGGGGCTCCTACCGCGTGAATAGACTTTTCCGAAATAAAACGTAGCCTATAACCGTCTCCAGGGTCCCATCTATCTCTACATCAAAATTCATCAAAATCGGTTCAGTGATTTAGGCGTGAAAGCGTAACAAACAAATAGAATTTTTTTTTTCATAAAAAGTATCAGTCTGTGAATGGGTGACCGCTTAGTGGTATTTCAACTGAGCGTCACCGTGATTTGAAGGGCACGTAAAAAGTCGGTTCAGGCTGTTATTAACTGACAGCAGTCATTGTGCCAATTCGAAGTTCTAAATAATTAAATGTGCACTGCCGGAAAGTAGCGGAATTACTTCGGGAAGGGACAGAGCGATTAGGGCCTTCCGAAATTAAATTCACTGTACTAAAGGCATCAGCAAGCTGCCAAATTATGTAGGCTTTTCTGTAGAACAGTAGCAACATCCTGGTTCATACAGCCCATTCATTTTGTAGACAATACTATGCATGTCCCTCTGCACAAATCCTTAGTAGTTTATTAAAAAATACGAGTCATCTAAATTCTGTTGAAAAACTCTTCAACTGATTTTCTTCAAACAAATATGTTTAAAAACTAATTCAATTAAACACACTTTCAAACAAAAACCATGAGTGAGTGCCGGGCCACTTACAGTGTTGGGTTGCGTAGTCTAAAAATATCCCATATCCTTATTGAAAGGTCGAGTCAATAACGCCTGGAAGAGCTACTGGTCCATGAAGGAGTTTATGAAGGGAGACCTTCCTCTATCATTAAAGAGACGTCTCATCGATACGTGTATCCTGCCTATCCTGACATATGGTGCTCAAAACTGGTCACTGACCGAGTCACAGAAATCCAAGCTCAAGATTTGCCAAAGAGCCTTAGAACACAGCGTTCTTGGAGTGAAAAGAATAGATCGCGTACGTAATGCTGATTTGCGCGCCATAACAGGTATTCGGATGTAGGAAAAGAGGCGGCCAAACTAAAATGGAACTGGGCAGGACATGTGGTTCGTATGCATCCGGACAGATGGGCTATAGCTACTGAATGGGTGCCTTTTGATGGCCGGCGGCAGCGTGGCAGGCCTAGAAAGAGATGGCGTGACGATCTAGACCCCTACGATACCACGTGGCAAGTAAAAGTTCACGGCAGGGAACAGTGGAAGGAAATGGGGGAGTCCTTTGCCCAGCAGTGGGACACTAAAGGGTAAAAAAAAACCTTATTGAAACCAATTTTCGTTAAAAGTATATTTTATACTACCTTGTTTTTTTTTCAGATTTTCCACCCTATATATTAAAAGTTAGACGAGGAGACAAACTTTTTACGTCTTTGGGCACGCAATTCTCACAAACTAATTACTTCTGTAAAAAAATCACTGGGCCTCCTCTATATTATTTTTAGAGACCTATCCAATGATACCATATATGCTTTGTACAGTGGAAAAAAATCCCTCAGTTACAAGTTAAAAAAAATGCCTAAATGTATTGAGAAATATTCACAATTTCTCATCACAAAAAGCCAGATGTCAAGTAATTACATAGAAGTGTTCTCGAAAGAAATCACTCCGAAATAATAAGAAGGGGTGTTAGGATTTATCACTTTAGCAAATTCGCTCCGAGTGAAGGGGTTGGGACGTTATTTGACGTCACGTACAGAGCTCGCAATCTCGAGTACACTTGGTAAATTGTTCGTTATTTTTATAGCTCATAGTAGCTTTTTATCTCGGCTCTGTCTGCGTCAATGTATTATTGAGGTAGTACTATACAAGTGATCTTAAGCTATATATCCTCTAGAGGGAACCTCAAGTCGAAACACCGGCTCAAGTAGTGTAAAAGTTACTTTAACCTGAGGCTTAATGCGCCATGAGGAAAATTCATCGTCTCGGGAAGAGACATATTATGAAAATGTTTAGTTGTACTCATAAAACCTCGTCACAAGCCATGCATTTATTGTTGACGGGCATATCCCTACAAGCAGCCTCACTTTACCTCAAATCAAGACTGCTTGCCCTGAGCCTGCTCAAATATTTTCTCGGCTATTGGTCAACGTTATATTATACTGTACTATATTTATAAGGTAGGTATTGAGCGTTCGAAAAACCTGAGTATCTTCAAAAGAATGCATCTGATGTTAACCCACCCGAAACAAATATTTGTGAATCACATAAAGATTTGTCTCGATGGGGAATGGACTCTCGCTGCATAGCCGGCTACTCGCCCACTGCGCCATGGAGGTTGTCCTCTAATAATAAACCAATTTCCAGCATACATATACCCCCATTAATTCAAGTGTTTTAAGTTCCATATACTGTCCCAGTTAAATTAAACACATTAGAGAATAAAATAGGTCAATTCTTGTGGGGAATGTAACCACACGATTTACAGTTAAGTCTCTCGTCGACAATTACAGCGAATTTAATGTATTTCAAAATGGTACTGTTGACAAACAATTTACTGCAGTACTGGGAGATGTTGATTAATTAACTTTAATTGACAATAAATAATTTCTTAGAATTCCACTATTTTCACACTAAGAACGAGTAATGCTTTGCTACGTAATTTTTTTTTCTATTTCATAGTAAAAACAGTTAACATTCATTTTTTTTTTTTTTTTTTTTATAAGCAATAAAAGGCATAACACAGAATACAATCATACAAGTAATATAACTTAAATATTATAATTTTATGTACTAGATCGTCTTTCTAAACATATGCCCTAATAGAAAAACAGTGCGGAAATGACAAACTAAGACAAATTAATTAATATTGTTAATCTATAACAAAGAGAAGAGAAAGTCAAGAAAAAAAAATAAAAAAATAAAAAAATAAAAAATGAATGTTAACTGTTTTTACTATGAAATAAAAAAAAATTTGTAAATGCGTAGAGGAATAATTTAAATCGATGTATCTGGGTAGCAATCGAATTTGAAGAAATGACTAATTGACAGTTTAAGTTGTTAATAATATAACTTAAATACGCTGAATGCCAGCTGATCTACTCTTTAAGGTATTGTGAATCCAATTCCAAGATGATTGCGAACCCATTACGATTCCGATCTCAATAAAATCACAACTCTTTGCTACGTATTTTTTTTTTTATTTAATAGTAAAAACAGTTAACATTCATTTGTAAATGAGTGGAGGAATAATTTAAATCGATGTATCTGGGTAGCAATCGAATTTGAAGAAATGACTAATTGACAGTTTACGTTGTTAATAATATAACTTAAATACGCTGAATGCCAGCTGATCTATTCTTTAAGGTATTGTGAATCCAATTCCAAGATGATTCCGAACCCATTACGATTCCGATCTCAATAAAATCACAACTCTAGGAATTAAAATCTTCTTCGAATCAGATGTTTTTTCGTTTACTATGAAGTTAGCTGCAAATGACAAAAAAAATCCTGTAAGTAACAAAAAAATGGATAAAGGATTATTTGTAAACACTCATATCGCACTCATAAAACTAAATGATTAAATTATTAATTATTGTAACTGCCTCGGTGGCGGAGTTGTAATGAGTACGCGTTACGACCGAGGCTTACGCTGAGGTCTCGGGTTCGAGCCCCGGGTCGACTAAAGTGATATTGGGTTTTTCTATTACGAAATGCTCAGTATCAGCCCGGAGTCTGGAATTGTGCCCGGTATGGCGATAAGCTTGCCCCCTATCACATCATGGGACGGAGATACGCTCGGCGAAATATTGGTGTACTAGTTACGAGACATCTCTGCTTACCATTTAGGGGATCACAGCCGGGAGTCCGTATGTATTAATTATTAATTCCTTTTAATTCCGCTAGCTTATTGACGCCACCGTCGTGTCATCGCGTGTTAATCGAAAGAATAAATTGGCTTTAAAATTGTTTCCGTATTGAAATCGTATTTCAAGAGTAGGGGTAGCGGGATCGATCACCGAGTTATGGTTTGCTTATACCTGTTTATACAGTGCGAGCTGCTGAGCTGACAGTCGACAGCTCCTGTCACTGTTAGCGAGTTAACAATGGCAGAACTGGCAGTAGATCGACTCACCTCGGAAGGTCACACATCTTTTTTTTAGCTTTAATGACGAGATGAGCAGGCCGCTCGCCTGATGTTAAGCGCCACGCCCGCTCATAAACAGAAGCAACGCCACATAGAACTTTAAATAACAAAGCACTGCATGACACTGGACTGCGCTCGTCACCCCGAGACATAAGGTGTTAAGTCTCATAATGCCCAGTAATTTCATTGGCTTCAATGTCCTTCAAACCGGAACACAACAGTGCTTTCGCACTGTTGCTTGGCGGCAGAAGTAGACAAAGCGGTGGTACCATCCCAGCCGGCTTCTAGCTAGCTAGCTGTTGCCCGTGGCTCCGCCCGCGTGAATTCCTATTTCCAAGATTAAAGTAGCCTAGTGGGCGCCCCCGGTGAGAAAAACGCTTGACAAAAATACTAAAATGACTATAAAAAAATAGGGGTTGATAGTAGAGGGTTGAAAATTTAGGGTTGTATGATTATTTTATGTTGTATCATAAAAAAATATTTTGACAAAAAAAATAGGGGTGGACCACCCTTAACATTTAGGGGGATGAAAAATAGATGTTGGCCGATTCTCAGACCTACCCGATATGCACACAAAATTTCATACAAATCGGTCCAGCCGTTTCGGAGGAGTATGGGAACGAACATTGTGACACGAGAATTTTATATATAAGATAAGTTGTTTAAAGAGCAAATAGTAGAGGATTAAGAATTTGTCTTCCTTGTACGAATACCAGAGCATCCCGATTAAGAGTTCGTACAGGATGTATGGGCTTCGGGATGCCTCGCATTCCGTTGCGATATACTACCCTTTTACATAGACATGTCAATACCAAAACAAAATAAAATACATGTACGAGTATCTATCTATACATATCAAACTACATTATTATCACTACATTTTTACGAGTGGTAGAGCCACGCTGTAGGCAGTTTTTTCTACAGCATGAATGGGCCGGCTCGTCCGGGTCGTTACCACTGTCTGACATGAACGTAAAATAGCAGCGTGCTGCTGCGTTTCGTACGGTCAGTGAGATATCCGGAGGCCCAAATCCCCCTCCCCTTCCCAATCCCTTAATTATCCCTTTCCTTTAAGGTTGGCAACGCGCCCATGACTCTTTTGGTATTGTGGGCGTACATGGGCGGTGGAGATCACTCACCATCAGGTGACCCACTTGCTCGTTTGCCGGCATATGCAATAAAAAAAACATACTAAAAAACGAAGTCCTCCGTCGCGTCTGTCTGTTTGCCTGTTGTTCGTGATAAACTCAAAAATTACTGATCGGATTTTCATGCGGTTTTTACCAATAGGTAGAATGATTCACAAGTAAAGTTTAAGTGTATAATTTGTCAAGGTTTTGTGTAAATTGGTTGAAATATAACGATAATTTTTAGAAGTGTCGAAAAAAGTCAAGCCGCCTGGGAGCTTTCATTGAAAACGCTACCTAATCCCTATGAGATAAGGGTATGTGTTTGGTCACCTCCACGTGTGCGGCGGGATGGACAATCCATGCGGATAAGTCCAAGTGGAGTGCCGATCCCCTACCGCCGGTATACCTGGGCAACAGCGAGCTACTCCTCCTAGGAGGTCTAACTCACTGTTGGCAAAGAACCTACCTAATCACCGGAATTTGGTCCGAAGAGGCTTCACCAGTGACCTGTGGCTATGTAGCAACAAAGGACTGGTAGGTTGTGACCTGTGGGTGAGTCAGACCGACCTCTCTATCAAGGAGAGGTATGAGCCCACCTACGTCTTGTGCCGTGCGTAGTTGAGCGCCGTATGGGGGGATAATGGAATCCTGGAGGGTTGAGTCTACCATGGATCGGGTTGTTGTTATCTGTGGGGACAACACGCCCTCTTTGGTCCGGCATTCCATCCTAAACGGCAGCCTCAGGAAATAGCCAGCCTGAGGTAACCGGTAGCAAGTACCCCTTAAGGGTCGCGGGCGAGGGTTGCAGAGTCATGGGGTGCGCAGTCGGCGGAGCGCGGAGCCTATGGCGAGTACAGGTCAAAACCTCGGCCTGACAACCATAGTCCTCCTCGCACCGTGCGGACTCGCTGCATCTCGGATTCTGGACCCTATACTCTCCGGGGTAGGTCCCGGTGCTCGAATGAGCATCCCCACTTGCGGACTCCCAGGAGGGTGGGACGCCACTGGAGAATGAAGCTATATTTATTTTTAACTATGGTAAACAAGAGTACCAACAACCCCAAGCAGGCCGCTGCTTCGAAAGAAGCGCCCTACATAACAGTCGAACGGGTCGCGGCTTCCAAGGAAGCGCCCCGCCAGACACCAAGACCGGTCGCAGCTTCAGACGAAGCGCCCGGTCAAAAACCAACAACCTCCACTGCTCTCACCCCCTCGGGGGCTGATGAGCAGATCTGGCAGGTAGCCCAACAGAAGCGCAAAACAAAGCGCAAACGCAACAAAGCCAAACAGGCCAACAAACTGGTCCAGGCTGGCAAGGGTAGGCGACTACCGACCGCCGCAAGGCAGGTGGCTGTCAAAGAGCCGGCAACGGCTCCCGCCACCTCAGTAAGCGCGCAGCAATCTAACCGTCCTGACAGTAGCCAGGGCGGAGAGAAGTTACGCGACGAAAAGGTGACCCAACCCAGCCAGGGCGCGGAGGGGAAACCCAAAGTGCCACGAAAGGCCAAACGTCAGCGTGGCAACAGAGGCAAGAAGGGAAACGCGGTGCCCCAGGAAACTGAGGGCCAGAGCAAAGTACCCAAACGCCCTCGCCCCAACGATACACAATCGCCTTATCGAGGCGCGAAGAAGGCTAAGGCCTCCACCAGCACCAGTGTAGTGAAGGGTACCAACTCATACGCAGACGCTGTCGTATTAAACGACCTCTTTGTCGCTGTGATGGCGGAACCCTTCACCGACTTAACACCGGCGCAGGTGGAGAGCATCAAGCACACCTTGGAGACCTGCATCGAGAACATCGCCGAGGCTCCAAGCACCACCACAACCACCCCGTACTGGCCCTCCTTCCGTGGAAAACCCTTTCACAGCGAAGGAGTGCTGAAGCTACAGTGCGAGGATGAGAAGGACGTGGAGTGGCTCCGGGAAACCGTGGCCGCTTTCGAGTCGCCAATTCCGGGTACTCGGCTGGTCGTAGGGCGACAGAAGGACATCCCCAAAAGGGTGAAGTCCGCTGTCCTGCTACCACATTGTTCGGACGAAATCAGGACGATACAAAGCGTCCTGACAGGTCAGAACAAGTGGTATCAGGTCAGCAAATGGTCGCTGTACAATATCGAGCGCCATAAGGGGGACCCTCCAGGTACCTTCTTGGTGCTCGGTATTCCAGCCGACCAGATACCCGGAATCATCGCAAGGGGGCGTAGGCTTTGCTATAAACTCGGCAATGCCTACATCCGTTTCTTCGGCAGCAAGGGTAAGCTGCAGGATATGCCGCCCGCCCCTGCTGAGACTGCGACAGCACCCATGGTCGCTGGCGACCCTCCGGCTGTAAAGCAGGAGGTGCGCGCCGGACTTGACCGGGGAGCCGGCGCGTCTATGTCCACGGCTAGCCGGCCGGGATCCGCCGAAAGGCGGAATCTGGCCGGCGAACCAACGGTCACCCAACACTCCTTAGCCGAAAGGCAGAGGCAGGATGGGATATCGGCTTGCTCGCTGACTACCTCCTTTATGGACGCCGGTTACGGCGACCTGGAGGAGGATGTCGCGCAGCTGATGGACCGGGACATTCCTTTGGAAACGGATGAGGAAGTGAGCAGTCCACTTCGCTCCTCCTCGCCCCAATAACATCAACATCACCCAAGCCAACCTCCAGCATAAACAAGCCGCGGCGGCTACCCTGCGAAGAATGCTGGAGGTAAACAACAAGACCATCGCCCTTATCCAGGAGCCGTGGATAAGGAAGGACAGAATTTGCGGTCTCAACAACATCGGAGGTAAGTTACTACTTGACACCACCGTAACTAATCCACGCACCTGCATCTATGTACCTAAATCAACAAACGTAGCTCTAATGAATGAGTTCTGTTCCAGAGACCTGACCACGGTCAGGCTCCAGAGCAACTGTTCCAGCATCCCAGAGGTCATCATAGCGTCTGCCTATCTGCCGGGCGACGCGGACATACCGACGGTCGAGCTGGAGAACCTCATTAGACACTGCGAAAGTAAGAAGCTTGAACTCATCATCTCGGCGGATGCAAACGCGCACCATACCTTATGGGGCAGCGTTACTCCTAACAAACGAGGTGAAGATTTGGTTGAATTTTTATTCTCCACAAATCTCAGGCTACTAAACAGGGGGTCCGAACCTACCTTCGTCACCTCCAGATTCCAAACTATAATAGACATCACACTCGCCACGGAAAGAGTATCGGACAAAATCTCCGAATGGCATGTGTCGAATGACCTGTCGTGCTCCGACCACAGGTGGGTAAGATATAAACTCAACGTGGACCTCAAAAGGCTAGACCCATGGCGTAATCCTAAACGGACAGACCGCACAAGGTTCGAAAGGCTAGTGTCGGAAAATCCAGCTCTCATAACAATCCCAACAGGATATGAGAAGCCGGCTGACATAGAGAGGCACGTGAATAAACTAACTGACACATTAATGAACACATTTACCGAGACCTGTCCACTAACTACGCCCTCGTCGAAAACCACCACTCGTAATGGCTGGTGGGGACCGGAACTCGAGAAACTGCGACACAAATTACGCCAACTGTTTAACAGAGCGAAAAACACAAGAAAGGAAACAGACTGGGATGCGTATAAACTAATGCAATCCCAGTATAAGAGACGCATCCGAAAAAGGAAACGCGTATGCTGGAGAACCTTCTGTACCAACATCGAATCAAATACTCAAGCAATTAGGGTAAAAAACATACTGGCTAGCGAACCTAACAAAAATCTAGCCTGCCTCAAAAAACCAAATAACAGTTACACCACAACCAATGCTGAAATGTGTGAGCTGCTATTGAATACACACTTCCCGGGGTGCTCCGTCATGGAAAGTACCACATGGGATGAGGCTGATCAGCAGTACTTCGACAAGCCGACTGCTGAAGCCACCAACACTGCCCGCAGAATAGTCACACTAGAGAAAGTCCTATGGGCAATCAACAGCTTCTCAACATACAAAGCAGCGGGCTTGGATGGCATCTTTCCTGGGCTGCTACAGTGGTGTAGGAGATTGGTTGCTCCGCATCTAGTAGGAGTCTATCAGGCATGCCTCATGCACCGCTATGTTCCTCTGATATGGAGAGAAGTTAAAGTGGTATTTATACCCAAACCCGGTAAGAGCGATTATACACAGCCCAAATCATACAGACCGATAAGCCTCACTTCCTTCCTCCTCAAGACCCTGGAAAGGCTCTGCGATCGAGATCTTAGAGATAGGGCTCTAACGTATCATCCTCTACACCATCAACAACACGCCTACTGTCCGGGAAAATCAACAGAATCAGCGCTTCACAGTGTCATCACACCAATAGAAAGTGCACTATCAACACAATCATCAGCGCTTGTAGCCTTCATCGATGTCGAGGGGGCTTTTGACAAGACGCAGTTTAACAGCATAAGCCAAGCACTGCTCAACCACGGCGCCGACCGAACCACATCCGGTTGGATTGACAGCATGCTGAGGAAAAGGGCAGTGCAAGTAACGGTAAACGGCACCACACGAGCGATTGTGTCGAGAGGCTGCCCACAGGGTGGAGTCATCTCACCACTCCTGTGGAATCTCGTAGTGGATGACCTAATTAGGTCGCTCAACGAAGCGGGCTACTATACTGTAGGCTATGCAGACGATATAGCAATCCTCGTACGGGGTAAATTCGAGAAAGTCCTTTGCGATCTCATGCAAGGGGCACTCAATATCGTCGAGCGATGGTGTTCTGAACAAGGACTGTCAGTAAACCCATCAAAAACCGAACTAGTATTATTCACAAAGAAGCGGATTATACACAATCTCCACTTGCCCAAACTCCAAGGAATAACGCTTACCCTCACTAAAGAGGTCAAATATTTAGGCGTTATTCTAGATGATAAGCTGCTATGGAACAAGCACCTAGACAATAAACTAGAGAAGGCCTGTATTATATTCTGGCAGTGTAAGAGACTCCTTGGCAGAACCTGGGGTTTACACCCCAAAATTGCCATGTGGCTATACACTGTGGTAATACGGCCAATCATCACATACGGAGCCGTGGCCTGGTGGCCCAGAACCAAACTGACCACTGCCAAAAACAAACTGCAGCACTTTCAGAGGCTAGCTTGTATAGCCGTAACGGGCTGCATGAAAACCACACCCACAGCGGCACTGGAGATACTTCTAGGGCTACCGCCCCTAGACCTATTTATCCAGCAGGAGGCGGCCTCAGCGGCCATCAGACTAAAGTCACTCAACCTCTGGGGTGCAGCAAACGGGGCTCATACCGAAATCCTTGGGGAGGCTATATCCTACCAACCTTTGATAGCTGCCCCCAATGACAAGATACCCAAACAACACATCTTCAACAAGACGTACACAGTCCAGCTTATTGAAGAACAATACGACTCGTCTGGAGTCCACGAACTGCGCATATATACCGATGGTTCCAAAACCAGAACAGGATCGGGCGCAGGAGTGTACTCACCAGAGATAAATATTAATATATCAACAGCCTTAGGGGAACATAGTTCTATTTTCCAGTGTGAATGCATCGCCATCACGCAGGCTGCCAGAGCAGTGACTAGACGGAATATCGAAGATCATAAGATTCGCATAGTGTCCGATAGCGCTGCAGTGCTACAAGCCCTCGATAGTAAATCCATTCAATCCGGGCTCATACTAGAGTGCCACCAGGCACTGGAAGTGATAGGTAGTAACAACCTAGTCACTTTACAGTGGATAAAGGGGCACAGTGGCTCTCTAGGTAATGACGCAGCAGACGAGCTGGCGAGAAGAGGGTCGGAACAGAGGGTGTTTGGCCCTAGTCCAATAGTTCCACTACCCTTCAACCAGCTAAGGTCATGGCTACGCCACAGAACGCTTGAACAACATGCAGATCAATGGGCAAACACCAGTGCGTGCAGACAATCCCGGGAAACAGTGCCACACCCGGATGCACGTTTAACAAAGCGCCTGTTATCCTTAGATAGGACATCCCTACGCATAATCGTAGGCAATATTACAGGACATTGCCCACTTAACAAACATTTATATGTTCTAGGTATAACCGACAGCCCCCTATGTAGGGGATGTCTGTCGGCTGATGAAACAGCTTCACACGTCATCCTGGAATGTGAAGGTGTAGCTACACAACGGGCGGAAATCCTCAATACACCGAGGTCACTCCGAGAAGCCTGTGGAGACACCAGGAGGATCCTGCGCTTCTGGTCGGAGTTAGGCTGGCTAGATCTCTAGCCGGCACAAACTACACGCACAATGGCCTGACATTCAACAGGCTAAGTGCGGAGAAAAGGAGCCCACAATCAAATCAAATCAAATCAAAACCCTATGAGATAATAAACTAACTAACTTTAACTATAATTATATACTGTATAATTTTATCTCATATCTTTGCAATAATTGTAATCTGTATTGTGTATTATAAAATAAAACAATGCATTTTTCTTTTTTATAGTATAGGCCGGCAAACGAGCAAGTGGGTCATCTGATGGTAAGCGATCTCCACCGCCCATGTACGCCCACAATACAAAAGTATTATGGGCGCGTTGCCGACATAAAGGAAAGAGATAATAAGGGATTGGGAAGGGGAGGGGGATTTGGGCCTCCGGATATCTCACTCACCGTACGAAACGCAGCAGCAAGCTGCTACTTTACGCCGGTTTTCTGTGAGACAGTGGTAACGACCCGGACGAGCCGACCCATTCATGCTGTAGACAAAATTGTCTACAGCGTGGCTCTACCACTCGTAAAATGGTGGGATATTCCTCTTTTATAGACCAACAAAAAGTATGCGATGGCAAATATCTTTTAGAGAAGGCTTACCATACCTATTCTATCTTCTAAAAAATGGTCCGTCCGGGTCGTTACCACTGTCTCACAGAAAACCGGAGTAAAGTAGCAACTTGCTGCTGCGTTTCGTACGGTGAGTGAGATATCCGGAGGCCCAAATCCCCCTCCCCTTCCCAATCCCTCCCTCAATCCCTTTCTCACACTGGTGACGGGACTCGCTTGATACGATCACTCCCGCGCCGCACCGCGCCGCACTCACCGCGATCGCCCACTGTTTCTAAGAAAATTCCACATTGGCTACCCTTTATCCTGGCAAAAGGCATTCGCGCGGACAAAAGCTAGTTCTTAATAAGAAAAAACTATGTTAAGAGACTTTTTGAAATTGAAATGGAACTGATATTTAACAGCTATATAGGACTACAAGCAAGAACAAGGTCGCCACGTACTCCTATGTAAGGAATATCGCATGAAATCTATTTCACCTACAATTGCTGCTGTTAGCGAACACTAGGGTTGCAAGTTTCATTTGTAGCCGCGGGAATTTCTAGCAGTACAAAGGGGTAGAATGAATGCAATAAAATTAAACGATGTGTATAGAACTCTATGTAAAGAAGTTAATTTATTTTTACACTTGACACACTAAAACAAAACGAAGTAGATACATACATACATACGCACTAACGCCTGTAATCTTCGAAGGGGTAGGCAGAGGTGTAACTAGTACACCCACATTTCGCAGGGCGTATCTCCGCCCCACTATGTGATAGGGGGCGAGGCTATCGCCATACCGGGGACAAATACCAGCATTTTTTTTTATGTCATAGGCCGGCAAACGAGCAAGTGAGTCACCTGATGGTAAGTGATCTCCACCGACCATGTACGCCCATAATACCAAAAGAATTATGGGCGCGTTGCCAACCTTAAAGGAAAGGAAAAATTACGGGATTGGGAAGGGGATAGGGATTTGGGGCTCCGGATATATCACTCACCATACAAAACGCAGCAGCAAACTGCAACTTTACGTTGGTTTTCAGTGAGACAGTGCTAATAACCCGGGCGAGCCGGCCCATTCATGCTGTAGACAAAAGTGTCTACAGCGTGGCTCTACCACTCTAAAAATTATACTCCGGGCTGATACTGAGCATTTCGTGATCGAACCCGAGACCTCAGCGTTAGCTTAATCGTAACGCGTACGCATTACAACTGCGCCACCGAGGCAGTCAAGAAAGTCAAATCAACGAACTAGATATTTGAAAAAAAAAAACAAAAATAGCCTCTTCGTCCACATGCAACATGCTTTGTGCATGTGTTGCATTATTTAATGGTAAATTTGGTATTAAATGAGACGAACCGCCATCTAACCCCCCACCACCCACAATGAGAAATAAGTTTCACCATTGTCTCGTCCGTTAATTAGAACAGTGTACCACGTGTAAGAGAGCTTGGATTTGGGCCTACGAAGTTGATGACCCAATTACACTCCTTACCACATAAATATTATTCGGTATCTCGACGACCCGATAAATCGTTTCCGACATTCCAAATCCATCCTAACCCGACGGACTTCTAAACAAGATAGATCAACTTTACCTTACCTGATAGCCATGTATATCCATCAATGTACTGAATCCTTACACGAATGATGTATGTACGGTGTAGTTAACAGTTGAGAAAGGGGCTTCATTATTTCTCTCTATTCTAAAAAAAAGTAACTGCCGCCGCCGCTGCCAAAAGCTTGTCACGCTATCTCCTGCGAAACCGCTGGGGGTATGGCGTCGAGACCGATACCAATCCATGCAGAATAATGTGGGGAAGAAAGTAAGATATGTCTCATATTCGTCGGACTTTAAGTTTTTTTTTTATTTATTTTATGTTTTGTGGAAAAACATGGTCAACGCCCCTAGTATAGGAAACAAATGTCTCCTACATACATACATGACTGCCTCGGTGACGCAGTTGTAATGCGTACGCGTTACGACTTCCATCTCTGTAGTCCCAACTATTAGGTAGCAAGCCTGCGACGTCTGTCTGTCAGTCTGTCTTTCCTATTATTTAAAGGCTCTGACTTTTTAATCGTAATAGCTTGGTTACATTTTCAGGGAATAAATATGTTACTAGCTTTTGCTCTACAAATCATATTCTTTGGGAGTGTGGTCTCTGGCATGATGAGCGTAACATTATGCTTGACAGTATGCAAATAACATCTGGAGTTGTATACTATATGGATCTAGTGGATACTAGGAGGAATTTCTGTGCATTCCGGGGTTTTTGTCGGATGTCTACTTTTTTTGAGTGGTAGAGCCACGCTGTAGACAGTTTCGTCTACAGCATGAATGGGCCTGCTCGTCCGGTTTGTTACCACTGTCTCACAGAAAACCGGAGTAAAGTAGCAAATTGCTGCTGCATTTCGTACGGTGAGTGAGATATCCGGAAGCCCAAATTCCCCTCCTCTTCCCAATCCCTTACTTATTCCTTTCTTCTAAGGTCGGCAACGCGCCTATGATTATTTTAGTATTGTGGGCGTACATGGCCGGTGGAGATCACTTACCATCAGGTGACCCATATGCTCGTTTGCCGGCCTATACTATAAAATAATAATCAAAAATGATAGCTCGCATTATAGGACCCATTATCACATCCGTGGTGCTTTACATATGGCTTCTCCAGGTGTAAATGTCTTTGTGCCTGAGGTTAATGCTTCCTTAGTTAATTATTTTGTCTCCCACTTTGCTACGAAAGGAAGTGGAAAAATGTATATTTCCAACTTTTTTCTTTCTATTTGATTAATTTCGTTGCGGGATAAAGAAAGATTCGCATTCACAGAAACTCGGCGAGCTTCATTGCTCGGTGTTAAAATATGCGTGCCACTGTCGATCCTGAATTACACAAGTTACAGTAGAGGGTATGTGGGCTGGATAGTATCGTCGTAGCTTTTGCTCGCGGCTCCGCCCGCGTAAACGAGCTTTTCCGGGATAAAAAGTATTTATTTTATTTATTTTTATTTATTTATTTAATCGTTACACCATCGGTTTACCACTAACAAAACTATAACTTACTAGATGTTACCCGCGGCTCCACTCACGTGAACAGACTTTTCCGAAATAAAACGTAGCCTATAACCATCTCCAGGGTCCCATCTATCTCTACATCAAAATTCATTAAAATCGGTTCAGTGATTTAGGTGTGAAAACGTAAACAAATATAATTATTTTTTTCATGATAAGTATCCTATGTTATTTCTTATACCTCAAAGAATATGTGTACAAAGTTTCATGTTGATCGGTTAATTTTTATAGATATTTTAAGTTTTTTTTTATTCTTTCAACAAATTAGATATCTACTTATTACTTTAATTTAAGAAACCGTTCAAGTACGTGCAAGCCTCGTATCCTGGAAGGGTTCTGTACCGTTAAATGTTTGCATATGTATTATATTGAAATTTGTATATGTTTTGAATGTACACATTTATATACAGACTGCCTCGGTGGCGCAGTTGTAATGCGTACGCGTTACAATTGAAGCTAACGCTGAGGTCTCGGGTTCAAACCCTGGGTCGGGTAAAGTGGTATTGGGTTTTTCTATTACGAAATTCTCAGTATCAACCCGGAGTCTGGAATTTGTGCTCGGAATGGAGATAGGCTCGCCCCCTATCACATCGTGAGACGGAGTTACGCTCGGCGAAATGTGGGTGTACTAGTTACACCTCTGCCTACCCCTTCGGGGATTACAGGCGTGAGTGCATATGTATGTACATTTATATACAACTAGCTTTTGCTCGCGGCTCCACCCGCGTGAATAGACTTTTGCGAAATAAAACGTAGCCGATAACCGTCTCCAGGGTCCCATCTATCTCTACATCAAAATTCATTAAAATCGGTTCAGTGATTTAGGTGTGAAAACGTAAACAAATATAATTATTTTTTTCATGATAAGTATCCTATGTTATTTCTTATACCTCCAAGAATATGTGTACAAAGTTTCATGATGATCGGTTAAGTCGTTTTCGCGTGAAAGCGTAACAAACAAACTTACATTCACATTTATAATATTAGTATGAAGTATGATTATAAATAGAATACATTTTCCAGGTGATAAACCCTTACAGGTGTATACAATAATAAACGTGTATTCTAGTCCAGTGCATGGCCTACTAAGTGTTAAATTCCATCCAAACTATTCAGTCTTTAAGGCGTGATTGACTAACAAATATCCAAATTCACAAACATTCAAACTATCACATTAGTAGTAGTAGGATTATGAGCGATTTTTTTATACCATAGACTGTCAAACAAGCCAGTAAGTCACCTTATGGTAAGTAATTTCCACGACCCATGAAAACACATTATATCGGAAGAATCGACAAGGTGGTAGGTCCCTCGTATGCGAGAAGTCGGCTGGGTTGGTACCACCGCTTAGTCTTTTTCTGCCGCCAAGCAACAGTGTTTAAGCAGAGCAGGCGTGGCGCTTACCATCAGGCGAGCGACCTGCTCGTCTAGTCATTCCCAAATAAAAATAAAATAAAAGAATCATGGACGTCTAGCCCACCTTGAAAGGAAGTGATAATTATGGGATTGACGAGATTAGGGAGGGAGACTTGAGCCTTTCGAAATCTCATCGTACACAAACGATCGTTCGAAACACAACTAAACATCAATCTGTCATTTTACATTCGTTTTCGGTGAGACATTTGTATTTATTCGATTGAGCCGACCCAATCATGCTGTAAACGAAACTATCTCCAACACTTTATTACTTTCAAACTGTTCAGCCTTTACATTCAAATGATTACCATGTAATACTTATTTATAATATAAAGTGTAATATAAAATATTATAAATGTGAATGTAAGTTTGTTTGTTACGCTTTCACGCGAAAACTACTTAACCGATTATCATGAAACTTTGTACACATATTCTTGAAGGTATAAGAAGTAACATAGGATACTTTTTATGGGAAAAACGTCTATTTGTTTGTTACGCTTTCACGCCTAAATCACTGAACCGATTTTGATGTAGAGATAGATGGGACCCTGGAGACGGTTAAAGGCTACGTTTTATTTCGGAAAAGTCTATTCACTCGGGCGGAGCCGCGGGTAAATGCTAGTATAAAATATTTTTATTACAGTTAGAATCAAAATATTAAAACGCTCCTTTTACGCGCCACAGCACCTGATTCCCCTATAATATGTTCTTACTTGTGAGAGCTTACGTCTATTTAACGTTAGGGGAAGTACAGATTGATACAGAATACGGATTTCTTCCTGTGATTCGTCCACAGTAACAATTATGAAATAGATTTATTTTTATAGGCCGGCAAACGAGCAAGTGGGTCACCTGATGGTAAGTGATCTCCACCGCCCTTGTACGCCCACAAAACCAAAAGAATCACGGGTGCGTTGCCGACCTTAAAGGAAAGGGATAATTAAGGGATTGGAGAGGGAGAAGGTTTGGCCTCCGGATATCTCATCCACCGTACGAAACGCAGCAGCAAGCTGCTACTTTACCGGTTTTCTGTGAGACAGTGGTAATGACCCGGACGAGCCGGCCCATACATGCTGTAGACAAATGTCTACAGCGTGGCCCTTTCCTTTAAGGTCAGCAACGCACCCATGACTCTTTTGGTATTGTGGGCGTACATGGGCGGTGGAGATCACTTACCATCAGGTGACCCACTTGCTCGTTTGCCGGACGATGCCATAAAAAAAAATCACCTTCAGCGCAACATGCGCATTTCTGTTAAGTGTAGTTTATTTAGGTGTTGCTTGGTGGCCGCTCAGCATTCTGACCCATATAGAATAATAATAATAATACTAACTCTGCATTATATATGTCCCACTGTTGGGCACGGGCTTCCTCTACTGAATGAGAGGGGTTAGGCCTTAGTCCACCACGCTGGCCTAATGCGGGTTGGCAGACTTCACATACCTTTGAAATTCTTATGAAAAACTTCTCAGGTTTCCTCACGATGTTTCCTTCACCGTTAAAGCAAGTGATAATTAACAATTAATATACACATAACTTAGAAAAATCAGAGGTGTCTGCACTTTTTTGCAGAGGTGTCTCGGACCTGCGACTTTCGTCTCGACAGTCCATACCACTCCCCACTGAGCTATCACTGCATTCCATACAGAATAACAAATTTAAATTCACATCCAATAAATATTTCGACAGTGTACAATAGCCTGAAGCGCTATTTACAAGTATGATGTGCGTTTAATATACGAAGTACAAGAAGGACTTGAGGTTTCATTTGCTGATGTAGATGGCAATAATATAATTGTGTATGTATATACATAGTGTCTCTATCTATATGACTCGGTGGCACAGTTGTAATGCGTACGCGTTACGACTGAGGCTGACGCTGAGGTCTCGAGTTCGATCCCCGGGTCGGGTAAAGCGGTATTGGGTTTTTCTATTACGAAATGCTCAGTATCAGCCCGGAGTCTGGAATTATGCACGGTAGGGCGATAGGCTCGCCCCCCATCGCATCGTGGGACGGAGATACGCTCGGCGAAATGTGGGTGTACTGGTTACACCTCTGCCTACCCCTTCGGGGATTACAGGCGTGAGTGCGTATGTATGTATGTTTTAACAACTATAGAATTATAGTCGATTTTAATGTGAAATAAAAAAATGTTGGCGATTCCTAAATAAACTAAAATTAACTTTTTTTATTATTAAATTGAGTGACGTAACGAGCAGGTCGCTCGCCTGATGGTAAGCGCCACGCCTGCCCATAAACAGAAGCAACACCACACATAACTTTGAATTACAAAGCACTGTATGGCATTGGACTGCGCTAGTCACCCCGAGACATAAGATGTTAAGGCTCATAATGCCCAGTAATTTAACTGGCTTCAATGTCCTTCAAACCGGAACACAACAGTGCTTACACACTGCTGCTTGGCGGCAGAAATAGATAAAGTGGTGGTAACCAATTCAGATGGCCTCTCGCATACGAGGCACTTAGTACTTACCACCTTGTACAACTTTAAGGTTGGCAATGCATCCATGATTCTTCAAGTATCTTCATGGGCGGTGGTGATCACTTACCATCAGTCGATACACTTGGCCGTATGCCATCTTATGCCATAAAAATTGAGCCTCAAATGATCCCTCAATCTCATCCAACCACAAAACATTTAAAGAACAAGTACAAGAAAACATACAAAACTTATAAACCTCTACTAGATGCATTACGAGTTAAGTACACGGCACGCGAAAAAATACGCATTAAAAAAAAAACAGTGGCACTCCGGGAGTGCCGACAGAAGTGAAAACTTGAACAATAACGTGTGTATTTTTGAATCGTCAGGATTTATTTTTGTTTATTTCGATTCGAAAAGTTCCGACATGAATATATATCTATGTTGTACTTATATACCCAATATACGTTTATATACGTTTATATACGTTTATATACGTTTATATACGTTTATCATACTTCATACTAATATTATAAATGTGAATGTAAGTTTGTTTGTTACGCTTTCACGCGAAAACTACTTAACCGATCATCATGAAACTTTGTACACATATTCTTGGAGGTATAGGAAGTAACATAGGATACTTTTTATGAAAAAAAACCAAATTATCTATTTGTTTGTTACGCTTTCGCGCCTAAATCACTGAACCGATTTTGATCAATTTTGATGTAGAGATAGATGGGACCCTGGAGACCGTTATAGGCTACGTTTTATTTCGGAAAAGTCTATTCACGCGGGCGGAGCCGCAAGCAAAAGCTAGTATTGTATATAGATAGTTATATTATCAATGTATTTCAACCCAAACTCAACTCTCGTGTAAACGAGAACAATATGAGTGCCCACTGAGTTTGTTTCGCCGGGTCTTCTCAAGCTGGGTCGCGTTTGGATCCGGTGGTAGTTTTAAAACAAGACTTCGGAGATACACATGGTCCGCATTCAATCTCCCTAAAGTTAACTATAGGACTTTGTATTTCCTAATATAAATTATTGAAAATCCGGACCTAAAACAAGCCCCCTGAGTTCAAGTAGCTGGATCTTCTCAGAGTTTGGGTCGCGCCGCGTTGAATCTAGTGGTAAATTAAGCCCACTGAGTTTGTTTCGCCGGGTCTTCTCAAGCTGGGTCGTTTTGGATCCAGTGGTAGTTTTAAAACTCGTGCCGTTTCGGTAAATGCAGTGGTCCATACCGACTCAAAATATTTAATAATTAATAATGGGACGTTTCCATATTACAAATACTGTTAATAATGTAAAATAAAAAGACAACAAATAAACAATTTAGTGTAATTGCCTAGTGTATTTGACGATGCTATGTATGTTATGTATACATTAGTTGATATGATTTTTATACATAAGTTTCTTTATTTTGTACTGACTTGTCATAAGCGCTATTTTAATTGCCTACATGATTAATAAAACTATTTCATTTCATTTCATTTCATATATGTACATACTTATAAACAGAGGTGTCGGTAACAGTGTCGCGAGTTCAATTGTTTATTCCCATCTCAAAAAATGCCCAACGCGCCTAAAGAAGTTTTCACTTGAAAAACCGCAGAGAAGGTATCTCTACATTATTAATTCGTTACACAACGCTCGAATTGCTCTTGTACCGACATCTATCGATGTTCTTAGAAATTATTCAATGGCGAACCGGTTAATGGGCTCACCCTTGCAAGACGAATGACCCAATACTTTGGTTTTAGTACCAAATAAAATTGCCCACTATCGGTTTAGAATACTGCCTTTATTGTATTTGTAAATCTTTCTTTTAACCCCCGTAAAAAAGAGGGGTGTTGTTTGTGTAAGTTTAGTTGCAAGTCGATATCGACATGTTACTCATTCGATAAAATAGAAAATTCTTTAATTATGTCCTAACAATGCAATCGGATTTGGCACTATGGGGGACCATAGACTTATGTCGTACACTATACATTGCTTAAAATTAGCCACACCTCTCTGTGGCACGTTGTATATATAAAATTATGCACACCTTTCTGTAGCACACGCCTTTCTTATGGGCTAAGGCTTTATTGTCGCCAATTTTTTTTTTTGGTTTCATCCCGATATATTTCCGACACAAAAGGTACCCTAAGTTACTATCGCCTCATTGAACTGGTGGCAGAAATAAGGCTAACAATCGTGAGGTCCTGGGTTTAATTCCCAGATCGGGCAATCACAATTTAATATCCCACATGAATTGGCCGGGATTGGAATTTGTGCCCGGTACGGTGATAGCGCCCTCTATCACATCATGGGACGGAAATAAGCTCGGCGATCCGTGGGTATACTTGTTGTGCCTCTGCCTACCTCTTCGGGGACTCGGCAGATTTATCAACACATTGTATTTATTATTCATATATTATTTAAAGATGAGGTAGTATAAAACCAAGTAAGGTTTGATGCCGTACTTGTAACAGAGCTTACATGCCTACAAAGGGCTTGTGAAGGGCGTCAAAGGGTATCGGCGCGTCAGCTGAGGTAAAGCGCAGGTCATTAACGTAGGCACGTATACAATAGTACATAGACACGGTGGCGTAGTTGTAATGTGTACGCGTTACGACAATTCGTTTTTTTTTATAGCATAGGCCGACAATGGCGCAAGTAGGTCACCTGATGGTAAGTGACCTCCACCGCCCATGTACGCCCACAAAACCAAAATAATTATGGGTGCGTTGTCGACCTTAAGGGCTAAATAAGGGATTGGGAAGGGGAGGGGGTTTGGGCCTCCGGATATCTCAATTACCGTACGAAACGCAGCAGCAAGCTGCTACTTTACGTCGGTTTTCTGTGAGACAGTGGTCGGCCCATTCGTGCTGTAGACACAAGTGTCTACAGCGTGGCTCTACCACTCAAAAATATAGAAAACATTGTCTGACCTGGCAACCAAGCATAGGATCTCTCCTGTTTTACAGCCTATATACATTGCCACCTAGACTGACGCGTTGATGACATTAAAATAGAAGTTTAAGGAGGGGGTATGGGGGTTAGAGCGTCTCGAAACCTCTCACCCTACGAAACCCAACAGAAAGCTGGACTGTTTTCTGTGAGACAGTGATACATACACACGCACTCGCCTGTACTGCCCTAAGGGGTAGGCAAAGGTGTAACTAGTACATCTCCATTTCGCCGAGCGTATCTCCGTCCCATGATGTGATAAGGGGCGAGCCTATCGCCATATCGCGCACAAATCCAAACATCAAGTTGATACTAAGCATTTCATGATAGAAAATCCTTATATCACTTTACCCAATCCGGGGATCAAACCCGAGACCTCAGCGCAGCAGTTGTATCGCATACGCACTACAACTGCGTCACCGAGGCAGGCAGTGATACTCTCACGATCAAACCAGCCTGTTCGTGCTGTAGACAAAACTAACAGCGTGGCAACACTTAAAATACTTAAATACCCTATTAGGGTATTTGACTATATCTAATTTTATACATTATTCTATATGAAACCAACAAGAATACGAAAAAGATTTTTTTTTGCGAAAACAGAATTAAAATTGGGTAAAAAATGTGGAATCAGTTCATGTTTTAAATCTCGGTATCAGCAAAGGTGGGCGCGTAGTGGGAAAATCTCCCTATCTCCCTCGCACGCGTGCACCGTAATGGCATTACCTGTCTTGTGACGTCACACGACATGTCGTGCATCCTTTTTCCGTCATTTGACAACTACCCCTTCCAACAGATTTAAACGGTTTCTAACTTATTTATATATGACTTGATTTGTAAAATTATATTCGATAATAGAATTTGGGGAATGTAACTTACTGATTATAATTATAAAAATAATCGAGTCAAATACCTTACTTAGTCCTACCCACTGTTATGACAACGCAGAGAGAATTTTACCCGACAAAATGGGTAAAGCGTGTTTGCCAAAGCTAATGGTCCTTAGTTGCCTACACTCGGGTTAATCGATCTGTGTTTGTTGTTCCCGGGACTTGGATACCGTGAAGATTTTCATTAGTTGTGCCAATATTTATCTTAATATATAATGCTATGCTACAATAATAATTTTAAATAGTGTTAATAATTCTGCCTGCCTCGGTGGCGCAGTTGTAATGCGTACACGTTACGATTGAGGTCAACGCTGAGGTCTCGGGTTCGATCCCCGGGTCGGGTAAAGTGGTATTGGGCTTTTCTATTACGAAATGCTCAGTATCAGCCCGGAGTCTGGAATTTGTGCCCGGTATGGCGAGGTTCGCCCCCTATCACATAAGGGACGGAAATACGCTCGGCGAAATGTGGGTGTACTGGTTACACCTCTGCCTACCCCTTCGGGGATTACAGACGTGAGTGCGTATGTATGTTCATAATTCATCCTGTAAATAGGCATTCACGCGGGCGGAGCCGCGGGCAACAGCTAGATATATAATTAAATTGGTCATTAACACTTCTTTACAAACCAAAAATAATAATCTAATAACTCGACGATACAATTCACAAGTTACTTAGTTTTCACTTCTATCGGCAGTCCCCAAAGACTGTCCCGCGTGTTTTTTTTATTACCGTTAATGACGAGCAGATTGCTCGTCTCATAGTCAGCGTCACACCTGCCTATAAATAGAAGCAACACCAATAAGAACTTCGAATTATGAAATACTACATGGCACTAGACTACGTTCGTCGCCCCGAGATATAAGATGTAAAGTCTCTTATTACCCAGTAATTTCACTGGCTTGAATGTTATTCAGAATGGAACTCAACAGTGCTTACACACTGTTGCTTAGCGGCAGAATAGACAAAGCAGTGCTACCTACCTACCTTTCGAATACGATGGATCTGCCACCTAGCAAATACAGTCGAATTAAGAACTTCCTTTGTTTTTGAAGTCAGATGAAAATACGGCTTAAGCCGTCCGAATTAAACAGCACAAAATACTTAAATTTCGTTCTCGAATACAACAGCTATCTGAAACCTTTGAAATTGTTTAATGCTAAATATCTAACAAAATTAGTGTCAGGTTCTGTACACAAATCAAATTACAGTTAGCGAAATTACTTTTCATACAAATAATTAGGTTAAATGTATTTTCAAATTAAACTTATGTCTAGAGGCTTATTAGTACGAAACTGTGAAGTTTTCAAATAATGTACAGTAGTATCATTTACGGGTAGTTAAGGGAAAAGCAGTAGATCTGCACGACTCAGGAGAATATTTTTTTATTTCAGAATATATCAAATTATTCTTTTTTATATTAGAAATGCTTTACTTCTAGTTTAATTTACGTATCAAAATATAGTTATCATACTAATATTATAAATGTGAATGTAAGTTTGTTTGTTACGCATTCACGCGAAAACTACTTAACCGATCATCATGAAACTTTGTACACATATTCTTGGAGGTATAAGAAGTAACATAGGATACTTTTTATATTTTTTTAATCTATTTGTTTGTTACGCTGTCACGCCTGAATTAATGAACCGATTTTGATGAATTTTGATGTGGAGATAGATGGGACCCTGGAGACGGTTATAAGCTACGTTTTATTTCGGAAAAGTCATTTCACGCGGGTGGAGCCGCGAGCAAAAGCTAGTAGTATATAGTTTAAATAAATCTAAACTTGGTCATGGAAAATCAATTATCTCTATATATTTTAATATTTTAAGATAAAAGTTCAGACCCCTTTGTAATCATATTCAAGGAGGAGCAATATGATTATATGAAGTTTATATGGAGGAGGAGTGTAGAATGCTATTTGTATGTAACTAGCCTTTGCTCGCGGCTTCACCCTTGTGAACGGCCTTTTCCGGGATAAAAAGTAGCCTATTGACATAGGTTACTTTTTAAGTACATTCCCCCGGTGACCCGGGGGATAGTGTAGCTTCCCAGCACTGAAAGAAGTTTTCGAATCGGTTCAGTAGTTTCGGATCCCATTGGATTCAAACAAACAATAAAAAAAAATCTCTTTATAATATTAGTATAGATACATACCCACTCACGCCTGTAATCCCTGAAGGGGTAGGCAGACGCGTAACCAGCACACCCACATTTCACCGAGCGTATCTCCGTCCTATGATGTGATAAGGGGCAAACCTATCGCCATACCGGGCACAAATTCCACACTCCGGGCTGATACTGAGCATTTCGTAATAGAAACACCCAATTTCACTTTTACCCGAGCCGGGGGTCCAACCCGAGACCTCAGTTTACAAAAACAACTATTTATATAATTGTTTTGAAAAGAGCAACGTTAGAATTCCTGGCCCGTTCTTCTCTGGTGTATTTTCCTTCCGAACCGGTGGTAGAATGAAATCTAAATAATGTAAAGATTCAAAAATATGTTTTGAAAATTTGTGTTAGATTACTGTTTTAGAACTGCTGGATGCCGCCATGCATATTTCAGTAGATTCAGCTTAGAACATCCAAATTCTAATTAGTACGCTATATCTAATACTTTACACACATTTTAAACATTTTACGAAACGAGTTTCATAAAACGAAAATTTAATATACGACTACATTCTAATATTTTCCATTTTAATTTTTTAGTGTTTGACTCTTTTTTTATGCGTCTGACTGTCTGTCTGTACCCAGACAGACTCTCGTATATAAGTATATATTTTTTATAGCATTAACCGGCGACCGAGCAAATGGGTCACCTGAAGTTAAGTGATCTCCACCGCCCAAGAACATCCACAGTCCGACCATAAAGGAAAGGAATGGATATTAGGCAGAGGAGGATTCGACATCCCGATCAAGCTGATCCATTCATGCTGTAGATAAAATTGTCAACAGAGAAGCTCTACTAATTACAATAAATAAGATTTAACTGTCACATAATTCTTACAATTTCAATGGAATAGGACTTTCAAAAGGTCTTCATATACATATTTTATTCTCTATCTCTTTCCTTCACATTAAAGTTGCATGAATATATAACATGCAATTAAAATAAAACATTCCTAGTATTTCTTACTTTATTCACTGAAATGAAATGAAATGAAATAGTTTTGAAATGAAATGAAATGAAATGAAATGAAATGAAATAGTTTTATTCATCATGTAGGCAATTAAAATAGCGCTTATGACAAGTCAGTACAAAATAAAGAAACTTATGTAAGTACAGAAATCATATCAGCTAATATATACATAACATACATAGCATCGTCAAAATACACTGGGCAACTATAGAGTTTACAATATTTTTATATTAGTCCAGGATTGTTAAGTATTATTATTATTGTTATTTTTTCTCTGTTTTAAAGGTCGATATGGACCATAGGCATTACCGAAACGGCACGTGGTTTAAAACTACCACCGGATCCAAAACGACCCAAACCTGAGAAGACCCGGCGAAACAAACTCAGTGGGCTTACTTTACCACTGGATTTTACGCGGCGCGACCCAGTCCTGAGAAGATCCAGCTAGTCAAACTCAGTGGGCTTGTTTTTGGTCCGATTTATCATACCAAAATAAATTAGGGAAATAAAAAGTCCTATTTTTATTTTAAGGTGATTGATACGGACCATGTGTACCTCTAAATTGTTGTTTTAAAACTGCCACCGGATCCAAACGCGACCCTGTCTGAGAAGACCCGGCGAAACAAACTCAGTGGGCTTGTTTTTGGTCCAATTTCTATAATCTCAACAATAATGACTTGTCAATTTAAAATTGGCAATTTTTATTTTACGTGATCGGTCGTCTTTTTTATTTGGTATTTAAATTTTATTGATACATTTATTTAATATATTGTTTTAGTGTAGGTATTTAATATTATTGTGCAATTTATTTATATCGTACTTACTTGAACATATCATATATTATTTACATTTATTAAATTAAATTAAATTATTCCCTACATTGTCTACAAGCTACAGGGCCCCAGGAGGTCACAGTATGCAAGGAGGAACCGAACGCCAAACATCTCTATCCTCTAGATATTGCTTAACATTATAATAACCCCTAGTCATAAGCACACGTTTAATGTGTGCTTTGAACATTTTTTCGGGCATATCGATCACACTATTTGGGAGCTTGTTATAAAATTTAACGCTGTTACCCATAAATGACTTTTTAGTCTTAACTATTCTAAAAGCGGGTACTACGAGTTTATTTTTGTTTCTTGTATTAATATTATGAACGTCACTATTTTTACAAAATTTACAAAGATTTTTACGAACATACATAATATTTTGATAGATGTATTCAGACGGCACAGTCAGTATATTACTTTCCTTAAATACAGATCGTAAGGAATCGCGGCTACCCAGGTCATAAATAGCACGAACTGCTCTTTTTTGTAGTATAAATATAGTGTCTATATCAGCAGCTGATCCCCACAATAGAATGCCGTAGGACACAATACTGTGAAAGTATGCGAAATATACTAACCTAGCCGTTGAAACATCAGTCAAGCGTCTAATTTTCCGGACAGCAAAAGCTGCAGCACTAAGTTTACCAGATAATCTTTCTATTTGTGGATCCCATTGCAATTTACTGTCTAAAGTGATTCCTAAGAAAACTGATGAGGAGACTAGATCCAATGTTTCTCCGTTTAATTCTATGCGTGAATTTACTTTTGCAACATTTGGTAATGCAAATCGAATACATTTTGTCTTCCCTGCATTTAACAAAAGGTTATTTGCAGAGAACCAATTTAAGATTAAATTAAGAATATTGTTGGGTGTAACCAGATCTTCCTCCTTACGGTTTACTTTAAATATTAACGACGTGTCGTCAGCAAACAACACTATGTCTGTCATTTTTTCTACCATGTAAGGGAGATCATTTAAATAAACTAAGAATAGAAAAGGGCCCAGAATGGAACCCTGTGGAACCCCTATTTTGACTGAAGATCCTACTGAAGTGACACCGTCAATATATACCCTTTGTTCCCGACCTGATAAGTAGGATATTACAAGATCAAGTGATGTGCCACAAATTCCGTAATATTTGAGTTTAGCAATAAGGGTTTGGTGGTCGACACAGTCAAATGCCTTGGAGGGATCACAGAACACCCCTAGAGCATCCTGCGATCCCTCCCAGGCCTCCAACACAGATGTCATTAAAGCTGATCCAGCATCTTGAGTAGACCGATTTTTTGTAAACCCAAATTGATTCTTATGTAATATCCTATTCCTATCAAAATGCGCCAGCATTTGGTCCAGCATGATTTTTTCAAAAACCTTACTAAGAGCTGGTAATATAGATATAGGTCTATAATTTGAGGCGCTGTTTACACTGCCCTTCTTAAAAATTGGCACAATTTTGCTTATTTTCATTAAATCGGGAAAAATACCGTCACTCACACAAGAATTAAAAATATCTGCCAATATGGGAGCAATATTTACTATAATAGCTTCTATAGCTTTAACAGATAGCCCCCATAAATCTTCAGTACCTTTTATTTTAAGTTTCTTAAATGCTTTGATTATTTCACTATGAGATACCATGACAAAGTTAAAATTAGGCATATTTCGTTTAACATTATCAATTAATAAAGATTTTGCTAAAGTCGCTGATGACTGCAACCATTTTGTTGTCTCTATAGGTATGTTAGTGAAGAAGTTCTCTAAATAATTGGCAACAGAGAGCTTATCTGAAACTAGTTCGTCATTTACATTTAAAGCTATCGAGTTGTCACATAATCTATTTTTACCAGTTTCAGTATTAATTATTTGCCAGGTAGTTTTTATTTTATTATTTGATTGTTTTAACTTTTCACTAATATGTGCGGCTTTAGCATGCCTACATACTTTTTTAAATATTTTAGAATAATTCTTAACGTAGTTAGAAAAATTGACATCAGGTGTATAGGACCTTCTGTCGTACAAGTCATATAAAACATCTCTACTACGCCGTATGCCTTTAGTAGCCCAAGCTGCAAAGCTAATTTTAGGGGTATATTTTAATATTTTTGGTTTACAAGTTTTATTAAATGCATTGCAAATGTTACTAAATAAGGCATTATACATATCATTAGGACTGGCAGAATCTGGGGTAAAAGAACACAAAAATGAATTTAAATTATTACTAAATTTCTGTAAATTGTTTTTTGACAGAGGCCTTAATGTAATGGGTTTATGTTTATTACATACATTTTTATTAAGTTTGACCATCTGACATTTATGATCTGACCGAACACCTGTTGTTACACACCTATCTTTTATATTAAAATTTGTTAATATATTGTCAATGCATGTTGCCGACGCACATGTAATTCTAGTTGGCTCAGTAAACAAACAATTGAAATTAAATGAGCCAAATAATGATATAGCCAAATAATGATATAAAACAAAATAGATTGCAAAACGTTTTGTAGACGCAAGGGGCTTTTCCACAGGCAAGTGTATCTGCTAGTCGGGTTTATGACATCACGTCTGGTAATTTTTATTGTGCATACGTAACTCTATGGAATCCCATTCGACGGTAGCGTTACTGACGTATGGCGTCAGTGGGGCCTTCAGTCAACTATGAGCTCGTCGCCAAACGCATAAAAAGGATAGAACATAGAACGTCATAGCATTTACATTGCTTATATACGTGTTTACGAAATAGGGTGTCCAATCATCCACTAGGGTGATCTAATGTGTAAAATAACCTTAAAATCTAAGTTGAACTAGAGATACATCTAGGTAATAGTTATCAATGTTACATAGGCAAAGTTTGAATTAGTAAATTTAAATTATTTCTAACTGTTTATGTTTTAGATAGATAATTTTCTAAAATGCTTACAATTTGCTTTATACCTTCTTAATTTATTGTTATACTTTGCATGGATGCGAAAGCATTTCCTTTGCCTTATTGATTATTATTTACTGAAAAGTATGAGACGTCTTTTTAGGTTGTAATATCTTTCTATTACTCTATTCTAAAAAAAAGTAACTGGCGCCGCCGCTGCCAAAAGCTTGTCACACTATCTCCTCCGAAACCGCGGGGGGTATGGGGTCGAGACCGATACCAATCGATGCAGAATAATGTGGGGAAGAAAGTAAGATATGTCTCATATTCGTCGGACTTTAAGTTTTTTTTTTATTTTATGTTTTGTGGAAAAACATGGGCAACTTCATAGTAAACAAATGAAGATATTTATTTGAAGACATCGTTAATAGCAATGAATAATTATTTTGTCGACTTTTTCTATACCAGGTTGTAATTTTTACGACCATTTGGAGGTATAAATTAAATATTGCAATATTATTCGACATCAGTATTGTAAGACGCATTGAGCATGAGAAGAATACGTCGCAAATCATGCATAAGACAAACTTGTGAAATTTGCAAAATATATAAGTTTATGGTAATTAGTTAGGTATACTTATTGAAAAGCACAGCGATGGTGAACGCACATTATGTTTAGCCACAGCAGGGCAGAGCAGCCAGCATAGCGCGGTATGTGCTGCCTATGTGTGTAATGTAAACTCGTACATTTTCTAATGCGACCCCGAGACCGACGGCAGCCCCATAGGAGACGGGCCACAAAGACAAAGCGTAGGGGTGGTAACGGCAGCAATCCAGGTATACCAGGATCCCCCGGAACCACTCCACTAGCGCCGAAGGAGGCCACTGCGGGGTTTTTAGTCGGTATACTGGCGTAGGAATTGGTTAGGGTCCCCATCTAGTAGTCACTCTGTGAACTAGGTCGGAAGACTGGTGAGTCCGATATAACCATCCCTCCTCCCTCGGGATGGGAGGGTATCCGTAAGATGGATTTCCCCCGCGGCAAAAAAGACCAGACATAATATGCGTTCATAGGGACAGAAATCCGCCATTTAATTTTGCAATCAGGACCGTCCCGGTGCGATAGTTAATATAAAATGTATAGAAGCGAATAATTGAATAGATATTTACGCTACGGCAAGCCCCAATGCGATGCATCACAATATGCGCGTATCTTAAAACTGCTGCCGCGATATGCTCGCTCATGGAGATAGCACCTAACATAATTACATTTAAAATGAACACAATAATTAGCAAATGCTTCGTACAAAAGAAATTAAGTCTGACTCATTAGTGATAAAGAATATTTCTATAATATTTAGTGCATTTTAGATAGTATATTTTTAAATGGTTTCTTATAATTATTATTTTGCATAAAGTAAAATAATATAGAAACTAATTGTTTGTTGTTTTCAAATGTCTAATAGCCTACTTTGGGCTGAGAATCCGTAAGGTTCTGGGTTCAAATCCGGCTTTTGACGTGTTTTTGGGTTTTTTTATTTGAAAAATCACATGTGGGTTGACCGGGATTGGAATTTATGACCCATGTCACATCATAGGATGGAAATAAGCTCGATGAATTGTGAGTGCACTATTAGCACTTCTGCCTACCCCTTTGATACAGAAATGAGTTTATGAATGAATTAGTAGTAAAATTATGAACTACTAGCTTTTGCTAGCGGCTCCGCCCACGTGAATAGACTTTTCCGAAATAAAACGTAGCCTATAACCGTCTCCAGTGTCCCATCTATCTCTACATCAAAATTCATTAAAATCGGTTCAGTGATTTCGGCGTGAAAGCGTAACAAACAAATCGATATTTTTTTTTCATAAAAAGTATGCTATGTTACTTCTTATACCTCCAAGAATATGTGTACAAAGTTTCATGATGATCGGTTAAGTAGTGTTCGCGTGGAAGCGTAACAAACAAACTTACATTCACATTTATAATATTAGTATGATAAACTCAACAAAACTGCGGTTTACACCAGTAGAGTGATATAAGCAAATGTAGAGTTAATTAAAATGTTAATAAATACAGCGTACTTTTTAATAACACTATTTTAAAAATTTAATTGTAAACTCGGCGAGTGCTATCCAAACGTTTACATCATGTTCAGCCGTGATATTTTAACGTGTGCATGGAAATTAAAACGGAATAGTTGAGTATATAAATAAATATAAAGAAATACACTCAACCGTCACAAACATAGTCCTGACCCGATATTAGGTTGACCTGTGTCGTGGGTATCAGGAACTACGAGGGACTTGCGGTCTCATAACACCAGGTATATGTTTTTTTCATTGAAAGGTTTTTTTCAGAGGTGTTCCCATATACTCGTACATCTTAGGGGCGAGCACGAACAATTTACGAATAAGTATTCGATGATTCGAATCGAGAACGCTAGCATTTGTATAAAGTTTGAAACAATTTTTTGACATTTCGATACGAATACGTTTTAGCAAGTTATTCGTGCTAGCCCATCTGATCGGATGACGGAGTACTCGGAAAAACTACTAAGTTGTAAGGTCTATTTTATGGGAACCATAAGATAGACCTTATTATAACCCGAGACCAATATTTGTGGGTGACACAAACATTTGTCTATGGTACGAAATGGTTGACTCTAGCATTAAGCCGGGATCATACCACGCAGAAAGAAGAAAGTGGTAATAATTCAATCGAAACACTAATTTATGCTGTAGAAAAAAATGTCTAATGAATTGAGAACGTCGTTTTTTTGAATGCACACTCACGCCTGTAGTCCCCAAACGGGTAGGCAGAGGTGTAACTAGTACACCCACATTTCGCCGAGCGTATCTCCGTCCCTTATGTGATAGGGTCGAGCCTATCGCCATACTGGGCACAATTCCAGACTCCGGGCTGATACTGAGCAAATCGTAATGGAAAAACCCAGTGTCTCTTACCTTTACCCGACCCGGGGATTGAACCCGAGACCTCAGCGTCAGCCTTTGTCGTAACGCGTACGCATTACAACTGCGCCACCGAGGCAGTTTGTTTTTTTAAAGTCGGCTAAAATAAGGTTGTCACCCAATATCGTGCTGAACTGAACGTGTAATCACAAATAATTACCCTTCTACATGGTCAAACTTCTCTTATTAGTACGAGGGTTAATGAAATGCTGAAGGGCGGCAACATATTTCAATCTTAGACCAAGAGTTGCAAATCATCGAGGTTTTTTATTCTGGTACAGCTAAGATATTACACCACACCTGACTTCACTAGATGGTAGGTCCCTCGTATGCGAGAGGCCATCTGGGTTAGCACCACCGCTTTCTCTATTTCTGCCTCCTACAGCCGTGTGTAACATTTTAGGCTAAGAGCTGCAAATCATCGAGGTTTTTTATTCTGGTACAGCTAAGATATTACACCACACCTGACTTCACTAGATGGTAGGTCCCTCGTATGCGAGAGGCCATCTGGGTTAGCACCACCGCTTTCTCTATTTCTGCCTCCTACAGCCGTGTGTAACATTTTAGGCTAAGAGCTGCAAATCATCGAGGTTTTTTATTCTGGTACAGCTAAGATATTACACCACACCTGACTTCACTAGGTGGTAGGTCCCTCGTATGCGAGAGGTCATCTGGGTTAGCACCACTGCTTTCTCTATTTCTGCCTCCTACAGCCGTGTGTAACATTTTAGGTTAAGAGCTGCAAATCATCGAGGTTTTTTTATTCTGGCACAGCTAAGTTATTACACCACACCTGACTTTACTCGGTGGTAGGTCCCTCGTATGGAGAGGCCATCTGGGTTAGCACCACCGCTTTCTCTATTTCTGCCTCCTACAGCCGTGTGTAACATTTTAGGCTAAGAGCTGCAAATCATCGAGGTTTTTTATTCTGGCACAGCTAAGATATTATACCACACCTGACTTTACTCGGTGGTAGGTCCCTCGTATGCGAGAGTCTGTCTGGGTTAGCACCACCGCTTACTCTATTCCTGTCTCCTATAGCCGTGTGTAACATTTGTGTTTTGGTTTAAAGGACATTGAAGCCAGTGAAATTACTGGGCATTAAGAGACTTAACATCTTATGTCTCTGGGTGATAAGCGCAGTTCAATTCAGTGCTTTGTAATGTAAAGTTCTGTGTGGTATCACTTCTGTTTATGGGCAGGCGTGGCGCTTACCATCAGACGAGTGACTCTCGTCTATCTATCAAGGGCAATAAAAAAAAATGTGCTGAGTATAGTGCAGTCCAAGTATAATGCCGACCGTCAAGTGTGAGCGTTTTTCAACGGTCAAAAGAATAATGCGGTCAGTTACTGGATACTTTATTATATACTGGATAACCCCGGACCGCGACTAGAAATAGTGAATATGGCGGGTTTTCACCACGTGTGATCATAGCAACCCAAATGAGTACAAAAATGTATCAGGTATTTTTCGACCAGCAGATACCCGCCTACCAGATATTTGGTTTAGGACACGTGGTTTTTTTAGTATACAGTTCGCCGAAGTTATTTTCGTTCTACGATATTATAGGTGGGCAGCATATCGTCATAACGGAAATAAAATCCAAATCTGGTCGTTCTTAGAAACTAAAACTCTTATCTTGTACGTGGCTACTAGTCCAAAAAGGCGACTGACAGTGTTCTGTAGCACAGCAGGCTAGTAAGCGTGTATATTAACAATGGCCTCGGGTTCGATCCCCGAACTGAGACAAATTGTGCGATTTACAAATATTTGATTCGGACCTGGGTGTTGTGGAACTGCAAGTTCCTCTAGAACCTAACACCGTAAATACAGATTAACCAAGTGTGGTGTCAGGATAATGTATGTAACCGTTACGGCAGTGCAACCTGTTTTTAGCCAGTGGCTTGGTAGACGCCATCGTGCGCTAAAGTTCCGACTGACGTAGGTGCTGACGAGGCACGGATGTTTTGGTTCGTTCCTGTATCGGATTGCAAAGGTAGAGTCTGCCGTGTGCCACCATTATGACAACTGCCGCGAGGACGGCTCAATCGAGGAGTGCTCAGCTTGGGATAAAGAACATAGCGGACCTTCCCCAGGTTGCGAAAGTATACGTGTGATCGATTTTTCCCACGTAAAAAAAGGATTATGTGTGTAACTTTTGGGTGTATTTTTTGGAGCAAGTTGGTCACCTGATGGCAAGTAATCCCCACCATCCATGTACGCTCACAATAACAAACCAATCATGGACGCGTTGCCGGCCTTAAGGGAAAATGATTATTCAGAGATTGGGTAGAAGAGGGGGATTTGGGTTTCCAGATATCTCACTCATCATACGAAACGCAGCAGCAAGCTGCTACTTTACGTCGGTTTTCTGTGTGACAGTGGTAGTGACTCGGACGAGCTGGCCCATTCATGCTGTAGACAAAACTGTCTACAGCGTGGCTCTACCACTTTTGAATTAATAATTTATTTAATTGGGTGTGTTTAACGAAAAAAAATTAATAGCTCTTAGACTTTTTATTTTCGCCTTCCAATATGATTACGTTCGGCACATTTTCGGCCAACACGTAGGCGTCTATTGTGCTAAAATGTTTGGTCAGATTTCATCCCATCTCTATAATTACTTGTATTACGAAGGTAGCTAAACGCAATATTTGGAAAGTCGCTAACCTCTTTAAATTGGTTACGTTCTATGGTATTTTATAATTATTTTAATAGGCGTGCCTTATATGCGTCATGAAAGATTTTTTTTGGTCTCCTGAGTTATTCGCGCTTGGGATCACTCGCCACCTAACACACCATGAGATGGAAATCATGACAACGAAATGTGCGGTAGAATTGCTAGATGCACATCTGCCTACCCTTTTGAGGATACGAACATGACAGTATGTTATATTATGTACGCACGCACTTACACCTGTTATGCCCGAAGGGGTAGGCAGAGGTGTAACCAGTACACCCACATTTTGCCGAGCGTATTTCCGTCCCTTATGTCATAGGGGGCGAACCTATCGCGCTTCCGGGCACAAATTCCAGACTCCGGGCCGATACTGAGCATTTCGTAATAGAAAAACTCAATACCACTTTACCCGACCCGGGGATCGAACCCGAGACCTCAGAGTTGACCTTAATCGTAACGCGTACACATTACAACTGCGCCAACGAGGCAGTCGGATTTATATTATGTCTTCATATAATAACTTACATGTATAAACGAAATCATTTCTAACCGCATACTCTCTAATTGGCTTATACAAGCAGCTATATGCAACATTTCTAGCAAAATATGAGTTCAAAATAAACACTGCATTTAATATACTCCTAGCCAAACAAAAAGTGTGTTCTGAGTCGTTTTTCACGTTTTTTATGGCCGTGGCGTGTATAGAGATTTCGTTATTAAAATTTATATTCCTTTAGGTGTTGTTAATATTGTAGCCATCGCTGGCGTGGTGTATGGCTGATTTATTGTGGTACTTCTCATATTGCCTCGGTGGCGCAGTCGTAATGTGTGCGTGGTACAGCTGCTGTGCTGAGGTCCCACATTCGATTCCCGGGTCGGGTAAAAATGATATTGGGTTTTTTTATTTCAAAATGTTCAGTTTCAGCCCGGAGACTGAAATTGTGCACGGTATGGCAATAGGCTCGCCCCCTATCACATCATGGGATGGAAATAATCACTCACTCACTGATTAATAACGATTTCTCAAAAACTGCTAAAGGTAGGATTATGAAATTTGGTCTGATGATAGTTTGTGTAATGTTTGTACCTACCCATACATTATTACTTAATTGATTGTACTCCTTTGACTACCTTTTTCTCTTTTGTCCATCCAATGGTTGTTTGTAAGAAATTGTCTTGACCGATTACACCGCCAATCGTGCCTATTTATGTTTTTGTTGTTTTTATCTTACTCTGTATGTTCTGGTGTAGTACTTAGACAATTTTTATTCCAGAAAAAGATTAAAGAAAGATTAGAAAAAGATATTTTCCCGGGTGGAGCCGCGGGTAACTGCTAGTTATAAATATAATAAAGGTGAACAGTAAAACAGTATGTGTGGGTGCACTGGAAACACCTTATTATATACCAGCATCTGCTGTGGACTCGTCTAGTGTCTCGAAGTCTCTATATATCTACATCATACTAATATTATAAATGTGAATTTAAGTTTGTTTGTTACGCTTTCACGCCTAAATCACTGAACTGATTTTGATGAATTTTGATGTAGAGATAGATGGGACCCTGGAGACGGTTATAGGCTACGTTTTATTTCGGACAAGTCTATTAAAGCGGGCGAAGCCGCGAGCAATAGCTAGTAGTGTATAAGTACATAGTGTCTGTGTATAGTAGTGTAATAGTGTACATGTGTGAGGTATAGTGCCGAGTCTGGGGATGGAGGAGTTCGGGTACAAACACTACACTTGGAACATTTATTTTGGCCGACATTGTAAAAGCTCATTCGAACAATTTACATACACGTCAGTCTAGGGCTTTTGTTTTCTAGAATAAAGTTGTGTATGTCAGAATTAGTTTATAGGTCTTTACCTGTTAACGAAATAAGATGACAAAAAACGTAACTCAAGCAAAAAACTTACCCCACCAAAACTCTGTGCAAGGTTATAAAAGTCTATGCAGCTCGTTCATTCATAAATTCATAAAAATTTATTCATGATCTCTAGTTGACACTAATACGTCTAATTCTTTGCGGGGTACAGAACGTCGTATCTCGATTTAGTAATTTAATTATATAAATTGCCACTACGCTGGCAAAGATGCATTGATAGCATGGGTAGTTGCTTTGATAATAGAAATAATAAAAAATATGGAAAAAGTATTTGTGGATCACACAAACATTTGTTTCTGTGCGGGATTCGAACCCACGGCCTCTCGCTTTGCAACTGGCTACTAGCCCGCTGCGCCACGGAGGCTGTCAAACCATCAGACTCAATACTAACACCAACCAACCCATGAAAACAAGGGCAAACGTAAGTTAATTTGAGTTGTGCCCACGTCGTATCGGCATGTAATGTGTTTGCCCTGACTATTTGTGCCATTACAATGTCATTAGATACAATCACTTGCCCAAGTCACGTGCGTTTCGCTTGTATTTGTTGCGAGTTTTTTTCTCTTGCAATTCGTTGGGCTTCGAAATGAGCGGGAATATGTTTGTGAAATTGTGTTACAGTTAGTGATAGATCCCTCGTATGCGAGAGGCCGTCTGGTTTGATTACACTTAAATATAAAGAAAAAGTTCCATTTTAAGGAGGTGAAATCGAGAATGAATGACTAAAGCTTTGGCATTTATGAATTAATTCTGAAGATTCTTTCACTAAAAGGTAAAATAAAAACATTTTAATAAAAATAGGATCGACTTAAAAATTTAATACCAAGAAACGTAATGTCTAACCAATTCTTAGTTACTGTTACTAATATACAGTTTATTTACAGTCAATAGTTGGTAGCACATACTCAAAATTGGTAAGACATGTTATTTGTTGTTTTTTATATATATGCACTCAAACTTGTTATCCCTGAAGGGGTAGGCAGAGATGTAATCAGTACACCTACTTTTCGACAAGCTTTTTTCCGTCCCATCATGTGATAGGGGCGGGACCTATCGCTATACCGGGCACAATTTTAGACTCGGGGCTGATACTGAGCATTTCGTAATAGAAAATCCCAATATCACTTTTACCCGATCGGGGATCGAACCTGAGACGTTTGCACTGCGGTCGTACTGCTACGCATTACAACTGAACCACCGAGGCAGTCGAGAGCGGTTACTGCTTGTCAGTTTCTTTTTAAAATCAGTTCTATATTATTAAACTAGCTGTCCCGCGCGGTTTCACCCGCAATTGTTTTGCCTTCCCGTAACCTCCCACTAACACTTAAACTTTATGGTATGGTATTAAAGTTCAAATTGACTTTTAACTATTATTAAGAATCGATTATATGGGAGTATAGAAAAGTGTTGTTTTTAGACTCTTTCAGTCATTTTTTTTTAAAAATCTCTCCTTAAGAACCATTTTCGTACTTCAAGGAATATTCTAAAAAAAGAATTAGCGAAATCGGTTCAGCTGGGCTCGAGATTTGCGCTTAGCAACACATTCAAAGATTCATTTTTATATTATAGATTAAAAAACGCATGTGTTTAATCGCGTGTTTTCTGGCCGTACTGGTGTGGCGTGGTCCGAATGAGAAACTCGCTCATTACCGAAGCTCTAAAGGGAGAACTCAACCAATTTATCGAATTTGTACTCACGCTGTCTTTTTCACACCAAATCGTTCCTCTTTACGGCCATCTGCGTCAAAATGTTTGATGAGATAAGTCATTTGATTTTTATAGATATTTTAAGATTTTTTTTATTCTTTCAACAAATTAGATATCTACTTATTACTTTAATTTAAGAAACCGTTCAGGTACGTGCAAGCCTCGTATCCTGGAAGGGTTCTGTACCGTTAAATGTTTGCATATGTATTATATTGAAATTTGTATATGTTTTGAATGTACACATTTATATACAGACTGCCTCGGTGGCGCAGTTGTAATGCGTACGCGTTACAATTGAAGCTAACGCTGAGGTCTCGGGTTCAAACCCTGGGTCGGGTAAAGTGGTATTGGGTTTTTCTATTACGAAATTCTCAGTATCAGCCCGGAGTCTGGAATTTGTGCTCGGAATGGAGATAGGCTCGCCCCCTATCACATCGTGAGACGGAGTTACGCTCGGCGAAATGTGGGTGTACTAGTTACACCTCTGCCTACCCCTTTGGGGATTACAGGCGTGAGTGCATATGTATGTACATTTATATACTACTAGCTTTTGCTCGCGGCTCCACCCGCGTGAATAGACTTTTGCGAAATAAAACGTAGCCGATAACCGTCTCCAAGGTCCCATCTATCTCTACATCAAAATTCATCAGAATCGGTTCAGTGATTTAGGCGTGAAAGGGTAACAAACAAATATAATTTATTTTTCTTCATAAAAAGTATCCATGTTACTTCTTATACCTTCAAGAATATGTGTACAAAGTTTCATGTTTCGCATGAAAGCATAACAAACAAACTTACATTCACATTTTTTTTTTATTAGATTGAATGACAAGACGAGCAGGTCGCTCGCCTGATGGTAAGCGCCACGCCTGCCCATAAACAGAAGCAACGCCACACAGAACTTTAAATAAAGCACTGCATGACACTGGACTGCGCTTGTCACCCCGAGACATAAGGTGTTAAGTCTCATAATGCCCAGTAATTACACTGGCTTCAATGTCCTTCACACCGGAACACAACAGTGCTTACACATAGTTGCTTGGCGGCAGAAATAGACAAAGCGGTGGTACCAACCCAGCCGGTCTCTCGCAAACGAGGGACCTACCACATTTATAATATTAGTATGATTTTCTGAATAAGCTTGACGCACAGATGAAACACGATTTCATCGTAGATACTGATAAAACCGCCATCTTTTAGTTTAATGTTTCTTTCACTATACTGTTAGATGTACAAAATATTTTTAAAGTAAACATAAATGAATAGTCAGACAGACAACAAAGTGAACTATTAAATACCGTTTACTATTTTATAGCAAGACTGGCTCGGTGGCGCAGTTGTAATGCGTACACGTTACGATTGAGGCTAACGCTGAGGTCTCGGGTTCCATCCCCGGGTCGGGTAAAGTGATATTGGGTTTTTCTATTACTAAATGCTCAGTATCAATCCGGAGTCTGGAATTTGTGCCCGGTATGGCGAAAGGCTAGCCCTCTATCACATCGTGGGACGGAAATACACTCGGCGAAATGTGATTACAGGCGTGAGTGCGTATGTATGTATGTATCTTTCTATCTGGCGTTATCCCGGCATAATGCCAGTGTCCAGATTCCATCAAATCTATGATACGAGAAGACTCTCGTACCAGACTTTCGTATAGTTTTGATGGAATTTGGAATATAGACATCTGACCCCCACAACCCGCAACGGGAACGAAGTCTCGCCATTACCTCGTCCGTAAATCAGCAGAGAATATATACCACGTGTATATGAGGTTCGCTTTGGGCCTAAGATGTTGGTGAAGCACTTACACTCCTTACACTCAATATTTTTTTATAACTTTATATAGTAGGTATTAAAAAAAATGTATTAGTAAAAAATCCCATACATATGATACATACGCATGATAATCTCATCTCTCATATGTTCCACGGTTTGAACTCCTAATATTTTATCGTACGTGGATCAAATATAGAACGTCGGTTAAGTCGGTTAAAAATAAAGAAAATACATCACAAATGGCTTGACTGGTTCATATAATATGTCTCACAGTTTTTTTATATATCATAGGCCAACAAACGCATAACAGCATATTGCGCACACGGAAGCGTGTGAGATTTGACATAGTTAAAGTTTATATGGAGGAGAAGTGCAGAATGTTATTTATATACAATAAATAAATAAATAAATACACCCAACAGTCACACACATAGTCCTGACCCCACACTAGGTAAACCTGTATCGTGGGTATCAAGAACTACGAGGGACTTGCGGTCCCACAACACCCAGACCCAAGACAAATATTTGTGAATCAGACAAACATTTGTGACAATAAATTATAATAGACTAGGTGTCCCGCGCGGTTTCACCCGCAACTACAGCAGCTCCACCTACCGGGTCCAATTGTGAATCTAAACCATCCAGGGCGCCACCCAAACGCATACAACAAAATCATTCAAATCGGTCCAACCGTTTAGAAGGAGTTCAGTCACATACACACGTAAAGTAGAATTACAGTACAGTTTACGCTCACATTGACAATGCCCGAATGTGAAATCTCGCAGCTTTTGTTATAGAACAAAAAGTATATGATTATACGGGTCAAATTTCAACCACTACGTAAGCATTAGTTCTCATAATGAATGTAATTATTTATTTTTATTTAAGTACTTATTAACCACCCATTTCCAATAATAACATTATATCCCAACGGAATTTAACAGAAACATTTCATATTAAGGCTTCATACAAGCAAGGAAGTCGCGTAGAGGTTGTTATAGAAAATCCTGATATGATTTTTACTATACACGTATAGATACCGCGTCCGCTTGTGATTCCTAGTTTACTACTAGTTTTATGACTATCTATCTAAACATAAATATATACGTACTGACCGCTGTAATCTCCGAAGGGGTAGGCAGAGATGTATCCAGAACACCCACATTTCGCCGAGCTTATTTCCGTCCCATGATATAATAGGGGGCGAGCTTATCGCCATACCGGGCAGAATTCCCGAATCCGGGCTGATACTAAGCATTACGTGATAGAAAACCCCAATATCACTTTTACTCGACTCTGGGATCGAACTCGAGACCTCTAGGCCTAGTACAAGTTTTCATAGTTTTTCTAAACGACGAAAGTTTTTGTATTCCCTCCATACATCGAGTATTAGTAGCCACTAGTGGGAATTATTATGAATTAAAATGAATAAAATGGTTAATTTTATTTCATATTAGTCGAATATGCCATTTATCTTTCAAACGATTATTTCCATAATTACCGTTTGAATTACTACTTTGACACTTCGACGGTAATTATTTTATACGAATTAGAAAACTGTGAACGTATTTGTTACTCATACTAGGCCTACTGAGCACAGCAGTCGTATCACGTACGCATTAAAACTACGCCACCGACGCAGTCCATCTAAACATGTATATGTATTACTATGTAAGCCCACGGGGTTACAAAAGGGTAGGTAATTACGTAAGGGTAGTTATACGATCTATTTCCAGGAAGGGTGCGGAAATGACGTTGCCTCCATAATCAACAGTCCATAATAACCGTGCAACTTTAAATATTATGGGCTTAAATTTGAAACAATGCTTTTAGTATGAAGTAATAATGATTGTTGTTTTCTTCTCTAAATAGTAAACATAGAATTCTTATACAAAAAAAATACGTATAAAATTGGGAACCTCCTCCATTTTATTTTCGTTCGTTATTGGTTATATTACTAATATTCTCCCTAGAGGGGTTGACGTCAGGCAGGCTGGTTTTGGGTGAAATTTGGCACTCAGATAGACCATGACCTGAATTAGGTTGTTTGTGAGTGGTAGAGCCACGCTGTAGACACCTTTGTCTACAGCATAAATGGGCCGGCTCGTCCGGGTCGTTACCACTGTCTCACAGAAAACCAATGTAAAAGCTTGCTGCTGTGTTTCGTACGCTAATTGACATATCCGGAAGCCCAAATCCCCCTCCCCTTCCCAATTCCTTTTTTATCCCTTTCTTTAAGGTCGGCAACGCACCCATGATTCTTTTGGTATTGTAGGTGGTGGAGATCACTTATCATCAGGTGAACCACTTGCTCGTTACCTACCTATGTCTAAAAAAATGGCTTTTCATCCCGAAAAAGGCCGTTCACGCGGACAGAGTCGCAAGCAAAAACTAGTATATTATATACCGAGGAATCGAAAAGTTTTTTAGTGTCGGTTAAAAAAACAAATAACATAGACAATGTGGCACATGTTGAAGTGTTTTACTTTGATACGTACTCGAGGTAAAAAATACTTGCAAATGTTTCGTCTGGTTAAGTACGCAACCGGCGTTAGTAATGTACAGTAAATTACTGCGTAGGTGTTACTTTTCAAATGAAATATATATAAAAACTAGCTGTTACCCGCGGCTCCGCCCGCATGAATGCCTATTTCCAGAAGGCCAATTCTCGTAATTTTAAATGTTCAAAATATGCAACTTAGTAGTACATTTTTTATGTACCGCGCAGCTTGTCTAGTAGTATACATAAAACTCTTTGATTAAACACATTAAAAAAACTAAACCGATGTCATAATGTAAAATACACTGTATTTTTTCCCATCAAGCACTGTATTTTTAGCGCAAATACCGTATTTTAATGTGGACAACACGGTATTTTCAAAAATCTGACTTGGCAACACTGAGGTGAAGTGACTGTGAGTTAACTGCAGATAAATTCAGTTAACTTTATTCTCTTTTACTACTAGCAACTAAAAGTAGTCAAAATTGTTCGACTTTGTGTGCTCGTTATTTCAGTAAAGTATTATAAATGAGTTTACAGCCTATGTTACTCAGTGATAATGTAGCTTTCTAACGGCCAAATTATTTTTGAAATCGGCCCAGTAGTTTTTAACTTTATTTGTTACATACAAAAATACAAAAAAATCTTTTCTCTCTAGAATATTAGTGTAGATTGAATTATGAGATCAATCGCACTGTCAAAATTCCCGCCAAAACTCTCGCACAATTTATAATTAGTATAAATATGTCCTCAGCAGTGTTAATATAAAAATAATAAAACCATAATTCGGCAGAATTTCAGATTTCAATAAAATAATCGCGATTGTGGTTATTTCCGGAAAGGACTGCCTCAGTGGTGCTGTTGTGCCGTTTTCCTTCAGTTATGACATCGAATAGATAAATTAATTAAATAAATAAAATACATGGAATTAGTCAAATCAATTAATTAAAAAATCATAACCTCCAGTTACGTAATTTTTTAATCACTGAAATTAGTCATATTGTGGGTATTGTATTGTGAGTTGGTAACATTGATATTGTCGCTTAGGTCATTTTTAATTTCTAGAATTTAGTCTATGGCAGCTGATACGTAAAATTCGGTAAAATACTTGTCATTGGCGAAATGCATAATAATGCGAAGCCATAATTTCAACAAAAGAAAGACATTGAAAGTTGATCGAATTGACAGTTTATATGCAATTTAACTGAGATGATATCGAATTTTTAAAGGAGCAGAATGCCATATTTTTTATTAATTCAAAATCTAATCTCAGTTCGGTTAAAATTCATTCGCAGTGTCAGTTAAAATAGTAGAATTGGCCCTCAGGACTAAAGTAGCCTAGTGGGCGCATCAAGCGAGTCCCGTTGAGAAACGCGCTTGACATAAATACTAATGTCGCTATTAAAAAATAGGGGTTGATGGTAGAAGGGTGAAAATTTAGGGTTGTACGTATTTTATAATTCTGTATCATAAAAAAATAAAAACAAAATTTTAAAAAATAAAAATAAAAACTTAGGGGTGGACCCATAACATTTAGGGGGATAAAAAATAGATGTTGGCCGATTCTCAGACCTACCCGATATGCACACAAAATTTCATACAAATCGGTCTAGCCGTTTCGGAGGAGTATGGGAACGAACATTGTGACACGAGAATTTTATATATCAGATACAACAATTCAGTGGCAGCAGGGAAACCGAGGAAGTAGGTCACCTAATACTAAAAGATCAGCCCTTAGAGATTTACTAGATAAACCATATAGATATTAGGCCTTTTGTATGCGAGAGGCCGTCTGGATAACTGCAGGCCAATTCTCGTAATTTTAAATGTTCAAAACATCATTCCGATCTAGTCTCAGCGTCAAGAAAGTTGCAAATGGCATTCTCTTAAACCAATTTACTTAAAGTTTTAGTATTTAGGGGCACCGTTTTCGGTGATTATTACACTAAAACTAGTAAACTATCAATCATCGACCATTAAACTGCTATGACACCAACTCAATATTATTTTAATTTTCACTTTTTTCAGTCGGTAATATTTTTTCTTTTTAGAGGGGTTGACATCATGCAGTTCGTAAAAACTACAAGCCAAATCATTCTGTAACATGTGTTAAAAAGCATGTTGTACGGATCCCACTGTGAGTGGGATAAAGGCAGGTGGAAGAAGAAGGTAATTTAATTTGTATTTATTTAGAGAAAATGCTTGTTTTATTTTTAAAAAAATAACACAGCCTCCGTGGCGAAGCGGGCGAGTAGCCGGCTCCGAAGCGAGAAGCCGTGGGTTCAATTCCCACACTGAGACAAATGTTTGCCTAATCCACAAATATTTGTTTCTGGTCTGGGTGTTGTGGGACCGCAAGTCCCTCGTAGTTCCTGATACCCACGATACAGATTTACCTAGTGTGGGGTCAGGACTATGTGTGTGACTGTTGGGTGTATTTATTTATTTATTTATAAGACAGAGCACAAAGTCTGTTTCCTATTATAAAAGTGTTTCGCAAACCCGTCTCTCTTCAAAGCGTCGAACTTTTTGTGTCTGACATTCGATGCCGCTATGCGTGAAATAACCGTTGTATCTGACGGCAAAAGGCTGATTGAATGCGTTTGTGGAACGAATAAAAACATTGGTGTATCGGAAGTTATTTTTGTTTCATTGATATTGTGTGGCTCAAAACAGGCTGGCTTGACGTTTTAAAGGGAGACATGAGAGCCATTGGTCTTACCATGGAAGATGCTCAAGATTGGGCGAAGTGGAGGGGTCTTAGTAAGAAGGTGGACTTCCAATAAGACGGGATAACGCCAGGCAGAAAAAAAATGCGTGTGACAACTGACGATAGACCAGGTAGAGAGAGAGCACTGGTAGAGCCACGCTGTAGATAATTTTGTCAACAGCATGAATGGGCCGGCTCGTCCGGGTCGTTACCACTGTCTCACAGAAAGCTGGCGTAAAGTAGCAGCTCGCTGCTGCGTTTCGTACGGTGAGTGAGATATCCGGAGGCCCAAATCCCCTTCCCCTTCCCAATCCCTTATTATCCCTTTCCTTTAAGGTCGGCAACGCGCCCATAATTATTTTGTATAGTGGGCGTACATGGGCGGTGGAGATCGCTTACCATCAGATGACCCACTTGCTCGTTTGCCGGCCTATACTATAAAAAAAACAATAGGCTAAGTACTATTTGTCCACTGAGGATTCCATACCACACGCCCTTAATTTTTTTTTGCTAATGTTTAGTATTTGTTAGGATATCCGTCTTAATAAAACCTAATCTGTTAAATTTAAAGTTTCAAAAGATACAGCCCTTTAAAGGTAGGACTGACAAACAGACGTAGTATCTGTATTAAAGTTCAGTAGATACCTTTTGGGTATGGAACCCTAATATTAAGTTGACACTGTTAACTTAAAAATGGTACAATTATTCTAGTGGCAAAAGAGAGTGGTAGAGCAAAGTATGTGTACTTGATATATATACATATATCACAAGTATACACACTATGCTGTGACAGGAAAAAATCTTTCCTTACTAATCTAAACTCAGACTTCTAAAAAATGTAATCTAAACTCAAATTATCCTATGACAAAACTATCAAAATACATAACTTTCAAATACAGACACTAAACGTTTGTAATCACGCAATTAATATAACTCTAACACGATATTTCAGCAAAGTTGGCACAACATTATTATCATAATGATTTACCGTGTAAACCGGACACTAAACCATAGACCAATAAGCATATTAACGCCACATACTCATTGTTTTGCATGGTAGAGCCGCGCTATAGTCAGTTTCTACAGCTCGACCAGGAGGCCACATCTCGTAATTTTAAATGTTCACAATATAATTCCGATCTAGTCTCAGCGTCAAGAAAGTTGCAAATGGCATTCTCTTAAACCAATAATCAACGTCAAATGTGAACATAGATCGTAATGAGATTGAATGTGGAATAAAAGTTGACTGAAGCCAAAACTGTATAATGCTACTGCTAATGCTAGGTGCATTTGACGTTGATTATTGGTTTAAGAGAATGCCATTTGCAACTTTCTTGACGCTGAGACTAGATGAGAATGAAATTTTGAACATTTAAAATTACGAGAATTGGCCTCCAGGTTATTATCACAGTCTCACAGAAAAACTATGTGAAGCAGCAGCTTGCTGTTGGATTTTGTACCGTGAGTGAAATATCCAGAGGTATAATCACCTTCCCCTTCCGAATCCCTTAATCATTCTTGTCCTTTAATGTCGGCAACGCGTCCATGATTCTTCAGGTATTGTGGATATTCATAGGCAATAGAGATTAATTTCGATCATGGTCGTTTGTAGTTGCTATAAAAAAGTCATAACATAGCTCGGACTTATATTAACCTAAAGCTGGTGAGAAGACATAATATACAATGCTTAAACCCATCAAAATTTAGTTGTTTTTAGCAGCGATACTTGAAATTAGCCGCAAAAGCTCTGACTTTTATAAAGTTTTGAGCTGCGTGGCGCAGCGGGCGAGTAGTCGGCTGCGAAGCGAGAGGCCGTGGATTCGATTCCCACACCGAGACAAATGTTTGTGTGAACCACAAATATTGGTCCGGATCTGGGTGTTGTGGGACCGCAAGTCCCTCGTAGTTCCTGATACCCACGACACAGGTTTACCTAGTGTGAGGTCAGGACTATGTGTTTGACTGTTGGGTGTATTATTACATTACATTATTCACTGTTAATTATTATCGCTTGTTATATCGGTGTAGGAAACATCGTGAGAAAACCTGCATACCTGAGAATAGAATATCCAAAAGAATTTCGAAGGTATGTGAAGTCTGCCAAACATGGCATTAGGCCAGCGTGGTGGACTAAGGCTTAGCCCCTCTCATTTGAACAGAAGGCCTATGTTTATAAGTGGGCCAGTCTACAAAAAGAGGCTGATATTTTTTTTCATTTTTTTTAACTCGTTAATTATTTTATGAGATTATGAGATACACACATGAGATTATACATACCATTGGATTTATAATATTTCAACATTCCCTCTTGGTGATTAGCTAATTAATTGTCCTGCAAACTACAACGCTAATCCAGGCAATCAGCACTAGTACACTGAGAATAAAAACGTAGGTATTTTTACCGTTTTAAGTTTCATATAGCGGGTGATCAATGTGCTGACTGTGACTTTTATTTATGGACTGGCGAACCAAGCAAACTACGCTGAGCAAGCAAAGTTTATAGGTACTTCTTAACACCGAGGGTAGCAGCGGGATGGAGATAAGTAGAAGAATCCAAATGTCCAAAACAGCAGTTACTAAACTCACTAGGATATGGAAAGACCGCAATATATCCCGTAAAACTAAAGTGAGACTGATTCGTACGTTGGTCTTCTCAATCTTCTTCTATGGTGCTGAATCCTGGACGATAAGGCAAAAAGAGAGAGCGAAAATTGACGCCTTCGAAATGTGGTGTTGGAGGCGTATGTTATGAATACCTTGGAACGCACGCCGAACCAACGTGTCCATTCTTAAGGAGCTCGGAATAACCACAAGGCTATCCACTTTATGCTTTCAATGGCTCAAAGCTGATGGTAGTCGGCCAGGTCAACGGAAAAAGACCTCGTGGTCCTTCACCTATCCGCTGGTCAAACATAATAAAGACGATCACTGGCCTGCCGATATCTCAACACAGGACACATGGAAGAGTATAGTGCATGGGGTGATCACTACTTCAAGCTAGACACGACCTTCAGCAATGAAGAGACCGATTAAGAAGAGAAGTTAGTACTACGATAACACGCGAGCTGACCGAGCGAAGTGTGCGTGCCGCGGCTACGGCCTGCTAGCGCCAAAGTAAATGTGTTATAGACTCGTTAGTTAAATTATGATACTTTCCTTTGAAGTTACCAAGTTTTTCAGTTATTATTAAGCTTTATCTGTAATCGTTAATAAAAACCGCATTTATTCCTTAACCGTTAGAAATACCCGAACGAGCTTTATGAACCATTTAGATCATTGCATGATACAGACGAGAACATAACAAAAAAGTCTCGTTTAGATGGCCGCGTCATATAGTTAGGAAAAATAATTTTATGCCCAGCCTTGTAATTGGCATGTGCATTGACACTACAGCAGCGTCTAACGTATTGTTAATTTATTTGTCTGCGCCCGAACCCAAAGTACAAGTATATTTTAATCCCAACTCATCCCCACGTTTAGTTTCCATACGAACTTTGGAAGTGAACTTGTTTGTAAATTAATTAGTATTCGGTATTAAATGCAGTAAAGTGTGAACACTGAATGTGTAAAAACATTTTAACTACCAATTAGAGAGTGTATATTTATTTTTATTGCAGTCTGTTACTTCTTGATTTCTAATTTAGTGGTAGAGACGCGCTGTAAATAGTTTTAGAGGCCGGCAAACGAGCAGGTGGGTCACCTGGTGGTAATTTATCTCCATCGCCTATGAACATTCATAATACCAAAATAATATAACGTTTAACAAAACTTAGAAACCGACTTCAATGTACAGCTATAGCATGTAATTTCCAATACAATAACACAATCGCGACGAGTGCCAACTCGTCGCGTACTGTTGTACGCCAGTACACGCGTAGTGTACTGGCTGGCGTACACTCGACAACTAATTGACAGCTAATTTTGATCCGATGCTATTACAGTTTTTTTTAAGTGTATGAATAACAAAAGGAGCAAAAAAAAAAACAAAACGAGCAAAATTAAAAAAAAAAAAAACAGCAAGTCGCTCGCCTAAGGCATCACGCCTGCCAATAAACAGAAGCAACATAATCAGAACTTTAAATAATGAAGCCATGCATGGCACCGGACTACGCTCGTCACCCCATAATATAAAATATTAAGTCACATAATGCCTAGTAATTTCACTGGTTTCAATGTGAAATTTCAGCGGACCACCTATAATGGGTCAGAAGATAAAACTTAAAGGTAAGATACAGACAGATGGCGTAGGTTCTGTTATAGGAATCTGTTGATACTATTTGAGTACGCTAAAAATAAAGCAAAAGCTGCGTGGAGTTGAAAGGTAACAAACAATAATAACATTAAGGGTTAGCGGTCTCGACGTCTGGCGCGAAGGTGCGATGACCCAACACAGAATAAAACTGCTCGCTAACGGACAGTCGGAAGCGGGGTAGACACCTGTCCGCACTATGGATTGGGGGTATTTAAATAATTCCTACCACGATATCCCCCGCTTGTAGTAAGAGACGATTATAGATGGACAAGATCCATCTATAATCCCCATGCGGCTGCGACACCGATGTTTCAATTGTAGATGGACAAGATCGTGCGCGACCGTCCTGCGGGGTACAAGACTGCGGGGCGGTTGCATTTCTTTCCCTTCCCCGCTGTACAAACCGTCCCCGCTAACATCTAGAGAACCTCGTCCCCCAACGTTTTGTACCTCGCAGGACGGTTGCGCACGATCTTGTCCATCTATAATTGAAACATCGGTGTCGCAGCCGCATGGGGATTTGCGGCTTTCGTTTCATTTTACATTTTCTTAGTGCAAGCTCGAGACGAATGACACAACTATCTGCCGCAGATTCCGAGGGTGGTTTGATTGTGAGGGGGATTTCAAGCCCCAAAAGAGATGGGCCACAAAGGCAGGGGTGATATTGGTATTACTATGAGGGGTCCAACAACGTTATCGGATCCTGAGCCAAATTTGCCTACACATGGATTACCTGCGCCTCGGTGGCGCAGTTGTAATGCGTACGCGTTACGATTGAGGTCAACGCTGAGGTCTCAGGTTCGATCCCCGGGTCGGGTAAAGTGGTATTGGGTTTTTTCTATTAAGAAATGCTCAGTATCAGCCCGGAGTCTGGAATTTGTGCCCGGTATGGCGATAGGCTCGCCCCTATCACATAAGGGACGGAAATACGCTCGGCGAAATGTGGGTGTGCTGATTACACCTCTGCCTACCCCTTCGGGGATTACAGGCGTGAGTGCGTATACATAGATTACCCCAAACGATTACTAGTTCAGCTTAGCGAATTATTTTTGATTCGAATGTAAATTGGATGGGATAATGGGACATCATGGGCGTATAATGTAACTAATACGTCCCAGTCTTGTACGATTAGTGATAATTTTACTGGAATTCTCTTGGCACGTCTCCATTCTGCTTGGACGTTCACTTCGACTGTGAGTAAGTGACTTGCCTACTTAATTTAACTAACATTTGACATTTTAATTATTCAAAGTACAATAAAAACTTACATGTACTAGGGTATGTTGTTACAAGTAACGTATTCAAATACTAGTAAAAGTCTTAGGGTATTTGATGCCACCCACACTAGGTCGAGCCTGTTACGTGCATAACTTAGAGCCGTTTAATAAAATATAGTTTTTTTATAAAAGTTATGAGATTAAACTGTTTATCAAAGCAACAACAGAGCAACTGTTTATAAGGTGGTAGGTCCCTTGTATGCGAGAGGCCGGCTGGGTTGGTACCACCGCTTTGTCTATTTCTGCCGCCAAGCAATAGTGTGTAAGCACTGTTGTGTTCCGGTTTGAAGGATATTGAAGCCAGTGAAATTACTGGGCATTATGAGACTTAACACCTTATACCTCGGGGTGACGAGCCCAGTCCAGTGTCATGCAGTGCTTTGTTATTTAAAGTTCTGTGTGGCGTTGCTTCTGTTTATGAGCAGGCATGGCGCTTACCATCAGGCGAGCGACCTGCACGTCTCGTCATTCAGCTAATAAAAAAAATAAAAAAATAAAACATTTGCACTAATATGATAAACATCATTATACCTACTCTTAATTTCAGATTTTTTTATAAGATACTTGAGATCCGTTTAGTAATTTTCATACAATTATTAATGCGAAAGTGTCTGTTAAAGTGCATCTACATTTGGTACAATTTGACGCACCGTGACTCCGCAACCTTGCCAGATACGCGTAACTTACGCCCGTATTCAGGAACAAGTAACAACACGCAACTGAGTTCTTTTCTAAGTATCGATCTCTGTACACGTCATTAGTCTGTCTTTGTTTAGCGCCAAAACTGGACCAATCATGTGTACAGAAATCGCCAGAATGCGGCCGAGAGCACTATGAGATCTCATAGTAATGTATAAACACGGGGGTAAGATACAATAGTGAACGGTTTTCAAATGCGACATATTGTCACGAGCGGTTCAGAACGTAGGTAGGTCATTTTGCAGTATCATTTCACGACTCTCGTCCGCATTAAGCATTGCAATTACGAATTTACAGAATCTCTGTGCGTCGAAATGTCACTAATGTATACGCACCTTACCGTACTATTTATAGATACAGGCGAATTGTAAACCTCCTTATTATTGAAGCGGGTTAAAAATGGTTTATAAAACTAATCACTCAATCGGATTTTTTTATTAGCTTGAATGGCGAGACGTGCAGGTCGCTCGCCTGATGGTATGCGCCACGCCTGGCCCAAATTCCCCTACCCTTCCCAATCCCTTACTTATCCCTTTCCTTTAAGATCGGCAACGCGCCCATGATTATTTTAGTGTTGTGGGCGTACATGGACGGTGGAGATCACTTACCATCAAGTGACCCACGTGCTCGTTTGCCGGCCTATACAATAAAAAAAAACAGAATCAACGCCACACAGAACTTTTAATTACAAAGCACTGCATGGCACTGGACAAGTTGTTAAGTCTCATAATGCCCATTAATTCAACTGGTTTTAATGTCTTTCAAACCAGAACACAACAGTACTTACACAATGTTGCTTGGCGGCAGAAATAGACAAAGCGGTGGTACCAAACCAGACAGCCTCTCGCATACGAAGGACCTACCACCAGTATTTTACATACAATATAATGTTGATGGTGAACACGTGTACATTTCGTCCTATATTCGTTCAGATCGATGACGTAACTTGACGCCGAAAAGTCTGCTGTTTGCGGGGTCAACACTCAGATAAACGCGTGATCAGACTTGTTTGTCGGTGTACGGTACTGCGTTAGATCTAGTTTGAGGTGACACCTCATAGTAGAGTAAACGCAGGTATTAACTACCCTTATAAGAGACAAGTGAAATTGATGTCAATTATTAAGTCTAGCAGTTGCTTTCACACACACTTTTTTATTTTTATATATAAATTTTGTTTATACAGTTTACGTATTACTTTAAATACTTTTAAATAGAAGAATATTAAAGAATAAAAAAATAATGAAGTTAATAAGTCGGTTGTCTCTATTACCGATGAAAAGTAACGGCTAAGTTGCTATTAACGGTTTTTCTGAAGGTATTACCGACTGTGAGAATATGATACATTTTTATAATTTGATTAAAGTTATAATACCTGCCCATTTTCGATGGGTCGTTAATAGCTGCGTTTACCCTAAATACTTTAAGCAGCTTATTCATCATCGAAATAAGATGACAAGCAACGTAACTCAAGCTAAAATATGACACCACCAAAACTTTGTGCAAGGGGGCGGGGCTATAAAAGTCTGTGCAGCTCATTCATTCATCAATTCATAAAAAAATATTCATGATCCCTAGTTGACACCTACTATGTCAAATGCGCGGTGCAGAACGTCGTATCTCGATTTAGAAATTTAATTTAGACATTAATTTTTATGAAATAAATTTGATTTTGAACGTTCATTAATTTTTGTTGCATTTATCAGTGTTACGTGTGATGCTTTGCATGTGTAAGTGGAGGCGTATTTTTGGCAGATTCATATGAGAGTTATAGTTCTAGTTATCTTATTTCGATGTTATTCATGGTAAATTAATGATCAAATAAATAAATTAAATAATAACACCCAACAGTCACACACATAGCTCTGACCCAACAGTAAAATACTAGTATTGTGTTGAGGGTATCAGGAACTACGAGATACTTTCGATCCCACAACACCCAGACACAAAACAAATATTTGTCTCTGTGCGGGAATCGAACCCTGAGGCCGCGGGTTCACAGTTGGCTACTCACTCACTACGCCACAGATTATCAACTCTTTTAGTTGTTTTTAACAGACTTGAAAAAGGAGGAAGTTCTCATGTCGCCGCGTTATTATTGCTTTTTTATGTATGTACATCGATTTCCCCGCCAATCGTGGACCAATTTTGTTGAAATTAATTTGATAGAGTTTAGCTGTTATGTGGTTCCATATAAATTTGTATAAGATACTTAACATAGTATGTCTTGGAGTGACGAGTGTAGTCCAATGCCATGCAGTATTTCGTAATTCAAAGAACTGTGCGGTGTTGCTTCTGCTTATGGGCAGACGTGGCGATTACCGTCAGACGAGAGACCTGCTTGTCTCAAACGCATTGTATTTATTCCTCCAAACAAGACTGCATATATAAAAAAGAATGACGAGTTATTTCACGATTTTTTTAGTGCTATCATGTCTGCAATCACCAGCGCAACTGTCTATCTTCGTTTCCGGGAGCGTTTCCCATAAACTGGGTATAGTTTAGTCCAAAAATCTTCCACTGCCATTGTCCGCACATCTGCCGTCATTAACTACTTTTATCTAACACATTGGTTCCCGATAATGCCGCGATGTGTATTGAAAGCGTATCAGAACATATTCCATCACAATAAAAGGTTACATTAGGACTGTATTGCTTCATGTCCTTTGGCCAGTTGGACTTATTTTTGTAAATAGAATATTTATGGACGGATTTAGGCCGTACTTCGTCATACTTCTCTTGTTTTTCGGATTTATTAGAGTAAGGATCAATGCACTACACGGGAAGCGAAGATCTATATTAAATGAGATCAGCTCATATTAGGTTCCAAGCTTATGGCACATTTCTTATGGCTGCTTGTTTGACTCTCGAGTCTGATATTGGACGAAACCATCGTAAATATTTCTATTTTGTTTTTTTATAGCATATGTCGGATACGAGCAAGTGGGTCACCTGATGGTGAGTGATCTCGACCGCTAATGTACGCCCACAATATCAAAAGAATCATTGCCGACCTTAAAGGAAACAGATAATTAAGGGATTGGGAAGGGGAGGGCGATTTTGGCCTCCGGATATCTAGCTCACCGAAATGCAGCAGCAACCTGCTACTTTACGTCGGTGTCTGTAAGACAATGGTAACGACCCGGACGAGCCGGCTCATTCATTCTGTAGACAAAAGTGTCTACAGCGTGGTTCTACCACTCAAAAAAGTTATTTTATATTCCTTTTGAAGTTTTTCGCATCGTATTTTTTTTATTCGTCTGATGGTGAGACGAGTAGGTCACTCGCCTGATGGTAAGCGTCTGCCCGTAAACTGTAGCGGTACCACTTAAGTCACAAAGTGATTTATATTACTGCACTGCACTCGTCACTCCGAGATATAAGATATTTAGGGCCTATTTCACAATGTTCGAGATATAAGATATTTAGGGCCTATTTCACAATGTTCGAGATTTAACCACCAATTAACGTATATGATAGTTATTTTTGAAAGGACCTTGTAGATATTTTACTGGCAAAGAAGCCTCCGTGGCGCAGTGGCTGTGAAGTGAGAACCGTGGGTTCGATTTCCGATCTGAGACAAATGTTTGTGTGACTCACAAATATTTGTAATATTCCGCCGACCGCACTGCAAGTGGGATAAGGACAGGTGGAAGAAAAGAGAGGCTGGTAAGGAAGCAAATTGTTCACTCGATGTTATTTAATCTCCACCGCCCATAATCACCCAGGATGCCATAAGCATGAGAGTGAATGAGGCCAAAGAGGTATGCAAGGATCGTATAACTCTCCCACTTGTAAAATAAATCTATGATTTGTGCCCACAAACCTCTCACATATCAATTTTTTAATCCTTATACATAGGAAAACAAAATGGCGCAAATTTTTCCAATTCTGCAAAATACTAGGTACTGGCCTACAAATTGTACAGTATTGTTCTTTATTTTTCATTCTAACCAAATCCCTATATTCCGGTCAGAAACCTTTCATTTGAAACGCTACCAGACAACGTTGCACAGAATTTTTTAAAATGTTCTCGCTTCACGATCAAATAAGTTTCACTTAGTAAAAACTTTAACATAAAATAAAACCGACTCAAAAAACATAAAAGACTGTGGTATCAATCACTGACTATTAAACTACAGTATCACCGACTCAAAATTATTTAGTTTTATTTTTAGCTTTTTATTTTTTTGAGTCGGTGTTATTTATTGACTAAAAGTATTTAGTATTTTTTGTAAAAGACTAATAAAAATTTATGCATAAATCAGTGTATAAAGGTGTTTTAGTCTTTCACCCTTGATTTTACCCCCTTAGGGGTGGAAATATTTATAATTCAAATGGGATCACCACTGTAGTAGACCCTATCGAATACAAAAAGAATCATCAAAATCGGTCCACATTTGGCGGAGTTATAGGTGTATATAGGTACATAAAAAATTATATACAGACTAATTAAGAACCTTTGTTTTTTGAGGTGGTTAAAAAGTAACTGCGATAACCCATAGGGGAGTGGAACTGACTACTATGACGAAAGGCGCGGTTTCGATTCCAGTTTTCAGGATTCACACGTCTGACTTCAAAGCTATGTGTGTATTCATTAGTAGTAGCGAGTAGTCGGCTGCGAAGCGAGAGGCCGTGGGTTCGATTCCCACACCGAGACAAATGTTTGTGTGAACCACAAATATTGGTTTCGGGTCTGGGTGTTGTGGGACCGCAAGTCCCTCGTAGTTCCTGATACCCACGACACAGGTTTACCTAGTGTGGGGTCAGGACTATGTGTGTGACTGTTGGGTGTATTATTATTATTATTATTATTATGTTTGTCTTGCCATAATCTCGGGACTACAGAGTCCCGGACCTTTGGAAGGCGTGCGTGGGGCCGAAGCCAACACGTAGAGGCCCATTAGACAATTTTAATTTTATATGGTGATGTGACACCGCCCGGCGGCTATCCTTGTATACACTATAGAAGTGTATCCAAGGACAGCCCCCGGTCGGTGTAGGACTATTGTAGGGATGGGCAAAAATTTATATATACTATTTTATTGAGGTGAGGTGTTGATGGATCGGATAACCGGGTCTATGGGAAGGACTATGGCACCTGCCTGGTCTATGTTGAAAACATGGATAAAATAGGCAGGTGGTGACTTGCCAACTCAGGTAGATGGGCTCCCCAAAATAGTCACTAGAAAAAGCGACAAGGGAGCAACACCCAGATGAGTGGCTAAAGGGTGGAGAGGTGTCACTGGGCTTTAAACAACGATCATTTGCTCCCTTAGGGTCCCATCACGTTGCCCACTCACCACTTACGTTTCACATCCACCCTTCGAGCATGAAGCTCTCGCGACTCCACTCTGACCGGCCGGTGAAGGCAAGCCAGAGGTGGGGGACCTGTTCCTCATCAGTGTTCACTCCAGCCGGCCAGTGAAGGCGAGCCAGAGATGAAGAACAGGAGGCTCCCCCGGGAGCACTCGGGTACGTAGGGTCGCTACTCCCCAACAGCTCGCCACAAGCTGCCCTGCGGGCTTATTATTATTATTATTTATAATTATCATTCACTTTCATGGTGAACCATCACCGTAACTACGTGAGAAATCTTCTATACCTGAAAAATCTCAATAAGAACTCAGAAGTTATGTGAAGTCTATAAATCCGTATTATGCCAGCGTTTTGGACTAGCCTCTGTCACCCAACATTGGAACTATATAAGACAGGTCTCATTTATTCATATTTTGCATTTGTTAAAATCCACTCATTTATACATACATTTTTTTTTATAGCAAAGGCCGGCAATGGAGCAAGTGGGTCACCTGATGGTAAGTGATCTCCACCGCCCACGTACACCCACAATACTAAAAGAATTATGGGTGCGTTGCCGACCTAAAAGGAAAGGGATAATTAAGGGATTGGGAAGGGGAGGGGCTTTGGGCCTCCGGATATCTTACTCACCGTACGAAACGCAGCAGCAAGCTACTACTTTACGCCGGTTTTCTGTAAGACAGTGGTAACGACCCGGACGAGCCGGCCCATTCGTAATGTAGACACAAGTGTCTACAGTGTGGCTCTACCACTCTAAACATACATAGACTCACGCCTGTTTCCCATAGGGGTAGGCAGAGACAACGGATTTCCACTTGCTACGATCCTTGCATACCTCAGCATACCTCATCCTTTATACGGCATTAAAACTAATAAATACCAATTGGCCACTTATGAAATTTAGCTCGTTATAAGCAAATTAATTGTTGTATTCATTATTTAGAAAAATACAAATGAATTATTGGTAAAGTTAAATAGTTAATTTTAATTTAAAACTTTGGAAACGTAAACTTTGCATTGTCAATGGTAAAATAAATTTTCATTTTGTATTTAACATTCAGTTTAAATAACATGTTTGGAATTTTTTAAAGCTTGTACTTATTCTTCATTATTTCTTCAAGTTGAGAAAAAGTTTATAACAATGTGCAGTGCGAGTTAGGTACTGCTCACTGCTTTGCCGCCATGAAAGTAATTTTCTAAAATGAAATGGAATGAAACCTGGAGGCCAATTCTCGTAATTTTAAATGTTCAAAATATCATTCCGATCTAGTCTCAGCGTCAAGAAAGTTGCAAATGGCATTCTCATAAACCAATAATCAACGTCAAATGCACCTAGCATTAGCAGTAGCATTATACCGTTTTGGCTTCAGTCAACTTTTATTCTACATTGAATCTCATTACGATCTATGTTCACATTTGACGTTGATTATTGGTTTATGAGAATGCCATTTGCAACTTTCTTGACGCTGAGACTAGATCGGAATGATATTTTGAACATTTAAAATTACGAGAATTGGCCTTCTGAGTGACGGACCGGGCGCAGTATACAGAATATCGTACACTTTTTATTTGTAGCAACATTCCAAAACTTTTGATAACGCGCCACAACGTGTACGTTACTGCCTCGGTGGCGCAGTTGTATTGCGTACGCGTTGCGACTGATGCTGATGCTGAGGTTTCGGGTTCGATCCCCGGGTCGGGTAAAAGTGATATTGAGTTTTTCTATTATGAAATGCTCAGTATCTGCCCGAAGTCTGGAATTTGTGCCCGGTATGGCGATGGGCTCGCCCCCTATCACATCATGGGACGGACATACGCTCGGCGAAATGTGGGTGTACTGGTTACACCTCTGCCTACCCCTTCGGGGATTACAGGCGTGAGTGCGTATGTATCGTGTACGTGAGTAGTCTACGCCCCGTCCGCGTCCGTAGCTCGGCTCGCGTTATGAGGCGTCATTTAACTACACCATAAATGATTACTCTCTTATAAGGAACTTATTCTTGGATTAATAGATAGTAAAACGTATACTCCGGAGTATCTCGTGCAGTAATCTCTCGTAAAGGATTTTAAAGTGAAAACTTCTTTAGCCGCGTTGGGCACTTTTTGGTAGGGGAAAATCTTATGGGTTCGCGTCACCGACATGCTTATGACGAGCAGCGGCCGTGTGCTGGGCGCGTTAGACACTTTATTGGATGGGTGAAATCTCGTGCGTTCGCGTCACTGCTTATAGCAGTATATCTGTAGCTAAAAGTTCTAAGTTTCACTTCTAACGGCAGTCTCTACAATTGCGATATATTATTTAATAATAATTGCCCAACCTACTCTCCCGTATGTCTCAATGCAAAACATTATCCCGGTATCACCCCGCAGGAATTTGTCGGTGACGGTCCTCCAGCTGTGCACCGCGTTCGCAATCCAACAGATAAAATTAGAATTAATTTAAAGGAAAAATTGAGACTTTATTCTCAGTTTAAATTCAACTACGGAGTGGAATCTTTTAGTAATCTTACTATTTGTTGTCATAGCTTAAGGTCCTGTTTCACATTATACCAGTATTTTTTAACCACCAGTAAATGCATAAAACAGCTATTTATAAAATAGGTAGCATTTTTCTACCGGTATATTAACAAGGTGGTAGGCCCTTCGTATACGAGAGGCCGTCTGGGCTGGCAGCAACGCTTTGTCTATTTCTGCCACTAAGCAACTGTGTGTAAGCACTGTTGTTTTCCGGTTTCAAGGACATTGAAGCCAGTGAAATTCCCGGGCGTTACGAGACTTAACAAAGTTTGTCTCGGGATGACGAGCGCAGTCCAGTGCCATACAGTGCTTTGTAATTTAAAGTTCTCCGTGGATATTCTTCGGTTTATGGGGAGGCGTGGCGCTTACCATCAGGCGAGCAACCTGCTCGTCTCGACATTAAAGCAAATAAAATAATAAAAAATAAACGTCAAAGCGGGAATGTTGTATTTGATCGTGTCATGTTTTATTTGGTAAGTAGCATTTACTGATTTATAGAGGTGGTGCAACAAGCGTTAAATGTCATAATTAATCGACGCAAAAAACAAAGAGGTTCTTAATTCGTTTGTGTATCCCCTCTTCTCCCACCTGCCCTTATCCCACTCGCAGTGGGGTCGCAACATGCTTTTCAACAGATATAACAGTAAAAGCCACCACATAAGCCACAGACCCCTGAAGGCCAATTCTCGTAATTTTCAATGTTCAAAATATCATTCCGATCTAGTCTCAGCGTCAAGAAAGTTGCAAATGGCATTCTCTTAAACCAATAATCAACGTCAAATGTGAACATAGATCGTAATTAGATTGATTATATTATAATAGTTGGCTAAAGCCAAAACGCTTTAATGCTATTGCTAATGCTAGGTGCATTTGACTTTGATTATTGGTTTAAGAGAATGCCCTTTGCAACTTTCTTGACGCTGAGACTAGATCGGAATGATATTTTGAACATTGAAAATTACGAGAATTGGCCTTCAGAATGCTACGTTATGCGGTAACCTATTATTGACAGCCTTCGTGGCGCAGCGGGCGAGTAGCCGGTTGCGAAGCGTGAGGCCGTGGGTTCGATTTCCGCACCTTGACAAATGTTTGTCTGATCCACAAATATTTGTCTCGGGTCTGGGTGTTGTGGGACCGCAAGTCCCTCGTAGTTCTTGATACCCACATACAGGTTTACCTAGTGTGGGGTCAGGACTATGTGTGTGACTGTTGGGTGTATTATTATTATTAAGTGTGTTTAACAGACAGACTTTAATTTATACTACTAGACAAGCTGCGCGGTACATAGAAATTGTACCACTAAGTTGTGGTCAATTGACCGTAACTTAGTGCTTAATTTCTATAATTTCTATATGTTCTTCACTGCCGATCTAGTCGTTCAATAAATTGAATGTAAAATAACCATGCGCACTTAACAAATCATCAAACATTTTCAGGAACGTTAAAACTTTATACACTTGCCCTTAAGAATATATTTACCTACACATATCCAACGCTGGGTGTAAGTAAAATATTGACAAATCCACAAATATCTACGTCGAGATGATTTAGGACGTCCTCTCAGTAAGTATTACTTTGCACAGGGTCAGGTTTCCATATTGGAGCAAATATTTGTCCAAAACTAGGTTTACTTCGTTTTTGTGTTAAGGGTAGGGAATACTTATTAGTTCTATGTGGTGTTGCTGATGTTCAATTTCAATTTCAATTTATTTTATTCTGCAATCCACAATTAACATAGGTGGTAGGTATAACAGTTTGTAACTATTGTGGACCCAATTGGGCACAGCAAGAATGTAGGAGAGAGGACGATAACTCATTATTTATAATAAAATTGTCATAATATCAAATTATTATTATTATTTATATTTTTATTATTTTATTTTTATCCTTATCATACATGTATTCGTTTATTGTATAATAGGCTTTCTCAATGAGAAATGTTTATAGGCAGGCGTGGCAATTAACATCAGGCGAGTGACCTGCTCGTTCCGTCATTCAGGCTAGTAAAAAAGATATATTGTAAAACCTTTATCTTTATCTTTCGGACTGCCTCGGTGGCGCGGTTGTAATGCGTACGCGTTACGATTGAGACCGACGCTGAGCTCTTGGGTTCGATCCCCGGGTCGGGTAAAGTGGTATTGGGTTTTTTTCTATTACGAAATGCTCAGTATCAGTCCGAAGTCTAGAATTTGTGCCCGGTATGGCGATAGACTTGCCCCCTATCACATAAAGGACGGAGATACGCTTAGCGAAATGTGGGTGTACTGGTTACACCTCTGCCTACCCCTTCGGGGATTACAGGCGTGAGTGACCACTCAGTCAAACTACAAACCCTTCTTTTATTAAAGCTACTTTGTTACAACGCTAAATACAAAATTAATTCAATCGACAGTGAAAACTGTCGCTAACGATCCCTTTAAACATCATCAGGAACTTCTAACAATTTTAAAGAATTTGCTAACGAAGTCTTTACAAAAGAATGGGCTAAGGTCACTTGAAACTTTATAATAATTTTGGATGATTACCGGTATGATAGATACTGGATAAGATTTACGCAATAAATTTACAACTTGTTTACCTGATGGTAAGTGATCACCATCACGTGACCACTTAAAAACAACTATAGACAATAATATTATAAGTGGTAAAGCCACTGTCTGTAGACACTTTTTTCTACAGCATGAATGTGCCGTCTCGATCCACTCCTCTTCTTCCACCTGCACCCCTTATCCCACTCGTAGTGGGGTCGGCGTAACATGCTTTTAACACATGTTACAAAATGATTTAGCGTGTAAGTTTTACGACCGGCCGACTGCCTGACGTCAACCCGTCTGGGGAAAACACACCCAGATCCGAAACAAATATTTGTGGATCATATGATCATTGACACGGTGCTGGAACCGAATCGGCGGCTTGTCGCTTCACAGGCTACTCGCCCACTGCGCCACGGAGACTGCCGGCTCGACCCACTGTCTCAAAGAAACCTGTCGTGGAATAGAAGATAGCTGTTGCTTTTCGTTTAGTGATATAACCAATGGCCCAAATATCTTTTGGTATTGTAGGTGTCCGTGGGAGGTGGAGACCACCAGTACCACCGCCGCAGTAAACCCTATCGAATACAAAAAGAATCATCCAAATCGGTCCACATTTGGCGGAGTTATGCGCTAACAAAGCAAAATATATATAGACGAATTGAGAACCTTATAATTTTGTTTCAAAAACTGGACCAAAATCAAGCCGACTGAGTTAAACTGACTGGATCTGGATCAAGCTGACTGGATCTTCTCAGGGCTGGGTCGCGCCGCGCAGATTCCAGTGGTAAAGTAAGCCCACTGAGTTTGTTTCGCCTGGTCTTCTCAGGCTGCGTCGTTTTGGATCCGGTGATATTTTAAAACACGTGCCGTTTCGGTTATGCTCATGGTGCATATCTCAAAATCCATAACAATATTGGACTTGATCATTGAAAATATTTTATATTGCAAATGACAGCCTCCGTGGCGCAGCGGGCGAGTAGCCGGCTGCGAAGCGAGAGGCCGTAGGTTCGATTCCCGCACTGAGACAAATGTTTGTGTGATCTACAAAAAATTTGTTTCGGGTCTGGGTGTTGTGGGACCGCAAGTCCCTCGTACTTCCTGATACCCACGATACACGTTAACCTAGTGTGGGGTCAGGACTATGTGTGTGACTGTTGGGTGTATTTTATTTATTATTATTTATTGCATAAAAATGAACTAATTTAGTGTAATTGCCTAGTGTGTTATTGATGATGTATGATATATATATCTACTTAAGTTGATAATATGATTTCTAATACCTAAACACCTTACTGATATGTATTTTTGTACTGCCTTGTCATAGCCGCTAATTTATTTGCCTGTATGATACTAAAACAATTTTATATTTTTATTTTTCTCTTAGTAGCAGTGATAGCTCAGCGGGGAGTGGTACGGACTGTCGAGACGAAAGTCGCAGGTTCGAAATCAGCCCCAAGTGCATACACCTCTGACTTTTCTAAGTTATGTGTATATTAATTGTTAATTATCACTTGCTTTAACGGTGAAGGAAAAACATTGTGAGGAAACCTGCATACCTGAGAAGTTCTTCATAAGAATTTCGAAGGTATGTGAAGTCTGCCAACCCACATTAGGCCAGTGTGGTAGACTAAGGCCTAACCCCTCTCATTCAGTAGAGGAGGCCCGTGCCCAGCAGTGGGACGTATATAATAAAGGGCTAGTAAAAAAAAACTCTTATCCTTAGACAGATGATACCACCATTTGAGCCGACTCATTCATCTGAAAGTCGTACCTATTTTAATGTGTTGTCTAAAAAAGTTATTCTGTTAACTAATTTGAGAGTACTTTAAAGATGCTAATAACTAAGTAATCATGAATACATTAAGGGTAGACAAAATTCCCCGAATCACATAATTAAATTCTTTACGAATTAATTAAATCACATGCTCAAAATAACTTAATTGCATTAAAGAGACACTTTTAGAAAGGTCAAATGCGCCGATGATTAACGTCCTCTCACGGTTCTATTTTATGTTAGCTTATGCCAATAATTCTCACCAAACGCAGCTACTATACCGTCACAACTACAAATAAACACTGAGCCCTGTCCGTTCAATGCGACATCTTTTATACTGTTTGCATTTTTCCGTTGAGGTGAGGGTAGGTAGGCCACCTACGTATACCAGAGGGTAGGTGCGATAACATTTAGTCGACCGACTGCTAAATTGCATGCGATTGGAACTGTCTGAACAGACTTTCAATCGAATTGATACAAAACATTAAAAATTTGCTGATTCAAGTACTTTGATCAACTAAAATCGAAGCGTGTGAACTCGCTACAAGCGGCGATAGCCTCGTGAAAAATGGAGCGGACTACTGTGATGAATGATATTTTTTTTAATCAACTGGCCTGCAACCGAGCAAGTGAGTCACTGGTGGGAAGTGAGTCACTGGTAGTAAGTGATCTCCACTGCCCACGAACATCCACAATATCAGAATCATGGACGGGTTGTCGACCTTAAAGGAAAGGGGTAATTATAGTATTAAGAAGGGATAGGGAGGGTAGGTCTCCGGATATAACACTCCCTTTCCTTCAAGGTCGGCAACGCACCCATGATTCTTTTGGTAATATGGGCGTACATGGGCGGTGGTTTTCCACCATACTTCTCCACTTACCATCAGGTGACCCTGTTGCTCGTTTGCCAGCCTATACCATAAAAAAAGCTCACCGTAGGAAACGCAACAGCAAGCTGTTACTTTACGACGGTTTTTTATGAGGCTCATTCACGCAGTAGAAAAAAATGTATACATGGCTTACGTGGCTTTACCACTGAATAAATACCTCACTTATTGAAGTGTGGATTCATTGTTAATAATCGCTAGCTTAAAGAGCGAATTGCACCAACTGTCGGTTAAAGTTTCAGTTAATTTAACAAATAATAAATAAATAAATACACCCTATAGTTACACACATATAGCCCTGACCCCACACAAGGTTTAACCCGTGACGCGAGTGCGGGCGTGTGTTAGGTATTTAAAAATAATTAGTCGTCGCGCGCCCCATACATTGTATTTTTTTTGTATATGGTATCGAAATAACCAAATATTGAGGGTATTTGTACATTTAGACAATAAAAACTGTATATATTTAGAAACTACATTAAATTATCTATAATATATCTAACAAAACTAGTATTATAATTATAAACTTACCTGTGATATTGCAGATTACACGGAAGAAACAATAATTTTCACTCGGCGAAAAAAAATATTTTGTCACAAAACACAAAGTAATCTTACACTAAGCACTCAAATTCCACTTGAACACAACCACAATCTGTATCGTGGGTATTAGAAACTACGAAGGACTTACGGTTCCACAACACCTAGATGCGACCCCAAAATTTGTGAATCACAAAAACATTTGCCTTGGTGCGTAGACCGAACCCGCGGCCTCTCGTTTCACAGGCGGTTACTCGCCCACTGCTCCACGGAGTCTGTAATAGTTAACGATATATACAGATTTTGTTAGTATTGAAAACAAAAGACATAACTTTTGAATAACGTGAAACACCACTAGTTACAATAACTGCAGCTGTAACCAACGGTTGGTGCAACCCACACTAAAGGCCTATTTACAATGGCCAAATAAAGATTAACCAGCAATTAATGTCTCTCTCTCTCTCTCTCTCTGTAGTCGGCCCCTCATGACTGAGGATCGTGGTCATCATCGGATCGTCCGCATTTCGATCGGATGATGTTTCTCCATCGGCTTCTGTTCATCGCATCTCTCACAACTTTATGGAACCCGGCGGCTGATGAGTCTCTGATCTGGTCCGTCCATCGTGTTGGGGATCGACCACGTGAGCGTTTTCCTTCTGTGTTCCCAACCACGATGAGTTTCTCCAAGCTCTCATCACCCTTCCGTACAATATGACCAAAGTATGCAAGTATGCGTTGGTGGCAAATCGTGGATAAGCGTGTCTTCACTTTGAGCTGTGAGAGGTTTGACACATTTGTGCGTTTGGCGGTCCATGGTATTCTCAGCATTCGCCTCCAGCACCACATTTCGAACGCGTCAATCCTTGCTCTTTCTCGAATCAGAATAGTCCAGGTTTCCACTCCATACAGGAATGTAGGGAATATCAACGCTTTGATTAGGCGCATTTTGGTGTTGTTTATGATACCCCGTTTTGTCCAGATGCTTTTAAGTCGTGCCATAGCATCTTTAGCCATCGCAATTCGGCCCACGCTTTTTTTACAATTAAATCATTTTTCTTACACTATTTTATTTTATTTTCTATTTTTTAGTTGGATTTTCTATAAAAGCGTATTTTTGTAGTGTTTTTTTTTCAAGTAAGTACTTAATATGAGAGCGTGACTTTTGTATTTGACTATAATTATAACAATTTTATGTGATATATTTTTTTACTCAGACGTGATGAAACAGGCGCTAACTGTCGTAAACCCATATTGTTAACTAGCATTAAAGACGAGACGATTCTCCCCAGTGGGGTTAACGTTAGGCAAGCGTTTGTAAAATCTATAAGCCAAATCTTTCTGTAACATGTGTAAAAAAGGATGTTGCGTCGACCCCACTGCGAGTGGGATAAGGGCAGGTGGAACCGGAAGAAAGACGAGATGAATAAGTCACTCGCATGATGGTAAGCGTCACGCCCGTCTATGAACTTTGAATTATTAAGTAATGCATGGCACTGTACTGCGCTTGTCATCTCGAGACATACTCGTAAGAAAAATCTAATAATACCTAGTCATTTCACTGGCTTCATTGTCCTTCAAATTAACACACAATAGTGCTGCTTGGCGAGAGACATAGACAAAGCGGTGGAACCTACCCAGACGTGCTCTCGCATACGAGGGATCTGCCACTTAGTACGACATAAAGAATTTCTTAATGCCAATTAGAGTTAATTGTCATCTTTGCGGCAGTTAGTTAACTAAAAGATTAAGTCCTTATAAAGGTCGATCTTAACAACCGTACTTCAAACAAACGACATCAGTAACAAAGGAGATGTCAAGTGCACCCCAAACAGATGATAATACTGGATTAGGTTAATGAAAGTAAATGAAGCAAAAAGGGGGTTGGCAGTATCCTATAGACTTATATACAAGATCCATAGTATCTGCCTCTCCCCATCGAAATAAGATGACAAGAAACGTAACTCAAGCAAAAAATTACCCCACCAAAACTCTGTGCAAGGGCCGCCTACGCTATAAAAGTCTGTTCAGCTCGTTCATTCGTCAATTCATAAAAACGGATTCATGATCTCTAGTTGACACTTAATACGTCAAATTTTTTGCGCGGTACAGAACGTCGTATCTCGACCTAGAAATGTAATATTTAGACATTAACTTTTATGAGATAAAGTTGATTTTGAACGTTCATAATTTTTTGTTACGTGTTTAAGTGTTACGTGTGATTATCTTTGCATGTGTAAGTAAGTGTAGCCGTGTTTTTGGCAGATTCATTTGAGAGTTATCGTTCTAGTCATCTTATTTCGATGCCTCTCCCTAAGCCTCTCCCTATACGCCTGTCTCCCGTGTAAATAAAAGTATCACCATAGGCTAGTTTATTAAACGACTTCAAACAAGGAGGAGGTTCTCCATTCATTCCATTGTTTTTTGATGTTTTATGTATGTATGTAGTAGGTACATCGGTTTCTCCGCCAATTGTGGACCAATTTTGTTGGAAAAAAAACGATAGAGTATAGCTGCGACGTGGTACCATATAAATTTCGTTAAAATCTGATGACGGAGTATGGAGTTAAAAAAAACTTCTCATCGAATAACAGCATAGTCATCACGATTGTGTCATTGTATTGGAATATACATGCCATATCTGTACCTACGACTAACAATTTAAAATTTTTACCAAAACTTAAAACAGACTTCAAAAAATAACACTGAAAAGTCAAAAATAACAATTTCTATAGGTTTTTTTAGAGTTGTTACGTTATTATTTAACGTTTAAAGTTATTTCATTTGACAGGCACCGAATCCATAACACTATAGAAATTGTTATTTTTGATTTTGCAGGGTTATAAGAGGGCAGAATCTGCCAGTGAATGTTCCGCCAAAATTGGTTATGCCGTTTGAGGAATTAGCCCGGATAAACAGCCAAACAAACATTTTGAAAAATATGTTCAGGATTTGTTAACACTGCAGTTATATTTATACATAAACTAGCTGTCCCGTGCGGTTTCACCCGCAGCATACAATTGCAGCGCCATCCGCCGGGCTGATTTTTGAATCTAAACCATCCAGGACGCCACCCAAATGCATACAAAAAAAACATTCAAATCGGTCCAGCCGTTTAGGAGGAGTTCAGTGACATACACACGTACAGTAGAATTATTTATATAAAGATAGACATAACAAAATATACAAACATTTGCTTAACACGTGGCTTTAAAACCCTGTTTCCAGTCACACAATATCCGAAATAAATTATACATTCTACTCTTTACTTGGTGACGTAAAATACATGTGTAAATATTAATCTTGTAAAACGTGTTGTTTGCATTTCATCGCAATCTCATTAAAATACGAAAAATTCGGTAAAGCTTTTAGAAACATGGCTATGTACCGTGAATGGGACAATTCTAAATTTATGAAAAGTCAGTGTTGATGCGATGAAAAGTGAATTATAGCATTTTATATGGCAGTACGCGTAGGCTATATGGCACCCTCCACTCTATCTACTCATTCCTCTAGAGTTGTCGATGTTCTTGAGCTGCGGTGTATTTTTGAAGTGAAAGCTTCTTTAGGCGCGTTGAGCACTTTTTGGATGAACAAAAATCATGGAACTCTCGTCATTGTTACCGAACGCTTTCCATGAGCTATATGTATACTGTGTATATATGTGTACCTTTTGGGTGAACAAAAAGCGTGAAACTCGCGTCATCGTCACCGCATGCTTCCCATGAGCTATATGTATACTGTGCACATATGTACATAGATATACCTCCGTGCATTATTAGTATACATTATATACAACGTGTTATAGAAAGGGGCGGGCAAATTTAAGCAATGTATAGTGTAGGGTATTAGTATTTTATCTCCCATAGTACCAAATCCGATTGCATTGCTTGGACAATAATTATAGAATTTTCTTTTTTATCGAATGAGTAACATTTATTTATTTATATTTATTTATTTATATTTAAATGCAAGTTTACAGTATTACACCAAAGCACTTACATCGTAACAATCAACCTTATCATAAACTTAAGCTACTAACAATACAAAACAACAAAAGTACTCTACTTATTTAAAAATAATAACAAACTATAAAATTAATAACATAAAACTAATAAACAAATTATAATTACATATTTAAAAATGACTTAATTCTAGTGTATACATGGGTTGGTATATCACATGTGAGATCTAAATCTGGGTATATCGCGTGCATCGCATTGAGTAGCGTGAGCGCACGGGCGGTGGGTGCGGCGGCGGCGCGGCGCGAGCGCACGCCGCGTACACAAGCGAACGGGCTCCGGCGCCGGCGCGGGCCCGCCGCACTCTCGAGCCCGACGAGAAACCGACCGGGAGAAACCCACACGTTCTAGCGTCGTCGGGTTGTCGACTTTGTTTGCTAAGAGATGGTAGTAGTGAATTAAGAGAAGCATTTTACGTCTGCTCTCTAACGTGTTCAATCCCACCATCCCCACCACAAACATAGACGGATACAGAAATGGATAGTACCCATACATCCGATTGTATAAATAACATGTCGATATCGACTTTCAACTTTGGACAACACTAAATGATAAACAATTATACTATAGACATCCTTTTATTTAATTATTTTATAATTAAAAAAACATTAAACAAATGTCAAATGTCAATATTTATTTGACGCAGTCAGTTCGGCAATTTCTGATTTTATGAAGTATGATTACGAGTTCAAAAAATATGTTGTATTTAACTAAAAACAAGTATTATGTATTGGTATTTTGTGTTGGTGCAACTGATAATAGCTTATAAGACGCTCGTCGACTGTATTAAGCCAAATTCATAGATGGATGACCCGACAATGAAATCTTTAAAATACTTCAGAGGATATATCGTCTTCAGCAAACAGTCTCTTACAGGTATTTTGTGTTTAAATTACAATTTACGTACATATGTCCGTAGAATTACGTAAATCTTATTCAAGTTTATTAAAAGTGAGTGTCATTCAATATAATTAATAGTGATGTCATCAATCTTATCGATCTTAATAAACGAGTGATTAAAATTAACGTGAAATTTTAGGATGTCTTGGTTTAAAATGATCCGGTACATAGGTACTTACTATAAGGAGTGTGTAATGACCCTAAAATATGACCACACCTTTCTGTAACACGTTGTATATACAATTAAATTGGTCATTAACATTTCTTTACAAACCAAAAATAATTCAAAAATGATAATGTAATAGCTCGACGATACAATTCACAAATTACTTAGTTTTCATTTCTATCGGCAGTCCGCAAAGACTGCCCCGCATGTTTTTTTTTATCTTTATTTATAAATGAGATTTTTTCAAAACTTAGGTTTAAATTATCGCCTGGTCGTTCTAGCTAATAAGAATAAAAATAATAATTCAAATTCTTAGGTAATTCCTTTTTATTTTCAAGCGACTTAACGTAGTCGCAAACTTATAAATATTAAAGAGTTAGCACGGTTCGATTTTATTTGACCAACTATTGAATCGCATGCGGTTTTAACCGTCTGAACAGAGTTTAAATAGAATTGATCAACACTGACCACACATATTTTGTTGATTCAAGTCAGTTGGTCAAGTAAAATTGATCCGTGTGAACTCACTATTACTTATACTTACTTTATGTTACTCACACATTTTGAATGCTGTACATACCTTTAATAAGCACCTAGATTAACACTTTTATTTCTGTAGTGATTTATTAGGTTTACGCGAATATTACACATCGAAATAAAACTAGTTTATACGGACGAGAGACGTGACCACGAAGGCTGAAAAGCGCGATAAAATCCGTATCAACTAGTTATATTACAATTTTTATTTCTGTTATTAACTTTTTAGAATTATTTAATGCACGTGCAACTGAAGAGATTAATTTAAATGAACTAGGGGCTTTGCCCATGTTTTTCCACAAAACATAAAATTAAAAAAAACTTAAAGTCCGACGAATATATGACATATCTTACTTCCTTCCCCACATTATTCTGCATCGATCGGTATCGGTCTCGACCCCATACCCCCAGCGGTTTCGGAGGAGATAGCGTGACAAGCTTTTGGCAGCGGCGGCGGCGGCGCCAATTACTTTTTTTAGAATGGAGAGGTTAAATAAAAATTACTTCAATTTATCTATCAAAACATCAAAATGAGAACATCCAAAATATCCGACACACATAGATTGAACAAAATTGAAAGCGTTCGATCCGAGACGAATACAAATGACCTGGGATTAGAGTTTAAGAATTTCCGATAGAAATTTTAAAGGGTAATGACTATAGAATTTGTACAGACGTGCTCGGCTCCGAACGGAAAAGGAAAAATATCCGATAGATCGCCGATGTTTCAAACGAAAATTTGCTATTACTAGCAAATTCGTGTAGTCTGTGTTTACATTGGTTAAAAATTATGCTACCACTATATATACCTACTATTCTTTTTCCTCCTGGCGTTATCCTGGCTTAGACAGCCTCCGTGGTGCAGTGGGTGAGTTGGGCTTCTGAGAGAGACTCATCGTACGAAAGGTGTCAGGGTGTCAAAATGGCGGAGATATTATCATCATAAAAAGCATACAAACAAATTGAGAATCTCCTTTTTTAAGTAGCTTTAAGGTAGAGGATTCCCTCGGATCTGCAAACAACGTCGCAATAGTCCATTCTACACACGCTTAGCTATCGCTTCCTGAATCGAGTATTAGATTCAAATCCAACTAAAAGGCATGATAAAGTAAACCACTACGGAACAGTTAATCCTGTTGATCTGAAATTTATTCGAAACCTGGGATTCATGCTTAGCATGGAATACCTGCTCGAAATCTAGTCTGTGTTGCATGCAATTTAAATCTGGCGTAACATTTGTTATCTGTATCCCGTAGAAGAGAGTGATTGTTGTTTTTATTGCATAGTTCGGCAAACGAGCAAGTTGGTCACCTGATGGTAAGTATCTCCACCGCCCATGTACGCCCACAATACCAAAAGAGGAGGAAAATGTGTTGCAGACCTTAAAGGAAAGTGATAATTAAGGGATTGCGAGGGGATTTGGGCCTCCGGATATCTCACTTACCGTACGAAACGCAGCAGCAAGCCGCTACTTTACCTCGGTTTTCTGTGAGACAGTGGTAACGACCCGGACGAGCCGGCCCATTCAGACTGCAGACAAATCTGTCTACAGCGTGGCCCTACCACTCAGAAAATTGATGATTAAATCAGTACTATGTGAAAATGATACAACCTGCTTGCAGAGAGGAAACGGAAGAGAGAGTTTATTTATTTTTAATAATCAAATATACATTAAGTGTTGCTAACTATTACACATATATTATTACGCTATACAGCCGGACACAAATAATGATGTTAGTACATTCCATGTAATACAGATGGCACTATAATGAAATGTAGGTATGTATTTTGATATTATAACAACACCCCCACTATATCAAAATATACAAATATCTTTAGTATTCAAGAAACTAAATTTTTTACTACATATTAAGGCTTTGGATACCTAAAAGTTCCATCAAATGATAATGCTTTATACAACATAAGCTTTTTGTTAAAAGATCAGCTGGCATTTTTGTACTCTCTAAATAATCAAGTTTTACAATTTTATTATTAACACAGTTTCTACAAAAATGGTAGCGGATATCTATGTGTTTTGTCCGTTTATGAAAAGCACTATTTGCAGATAATTTGATAGCACCCTGGTTATCATTAAACACAGTAATAGTATCTAAATTGCCAGTTATTTCATGTAATAGACTACGCAAGTAGATAGCCTCCTTACAGGCATCTGTTATCCCCATGTATTCTGCCTCAGTACTTGACAAAGCAACTATTTTTTGCTTTCTAGTTTCCCATGAAACAACAGACCCTGACATGGTAAAACATAGACCTGTGTAAGACTTTCTATCTATTTTATTGTTTGCCCAATCGGCATCAACAAAACCCTTTAACTGTGTATCACTATTTTTACTGAATTGTAATCCATAATGTTTTGTTTTCTTTAAATATCTTAAGACTCTTTTAGCATGAGTCCAAGTTTCTTTATTAAAACAATTATTAAACTGACTCAAATAACTGACTGAAAACATTATATCAGGCCTTGTCAAAATCGCTAGGTACATGAGGCTACCAATCAGCTGTTGATAAGGAAACTGAGTTTCACAATTATTATCTATCTTATTTATATTTAACTTTGCCTCTAAAGGAGTATCAGCAGTTTTTCCTTCAGCTAGATTAAATTTATTCAATAATTGTTCAATGTATTTCTGTTGACATAAAGTAATTGTACCATTTACTGTATCTACATTGACACTCATTCCAAGGCATTGTTTGATCCTACCTAAATCCGTTATTTTAAATTGAGATGACAATATCTCTTTAACATATTTAGTTTCAACAGTGTCATTACTAAATACAAAGAAATCATCAACATAAATAGTAATAATCGTTTTAAAATTACTATTTGTTTTGGTATACAAACATGGTTCAATTTCAGATCTCTTATAACCTATATTTGTAAGACAATCATCAACTTTCTTGTACCATGCCCTTGATGATTGTTTCAGTCCATAAATGGCCTTTTTTAATTTTAAAACTTTACCATCACATCCTGGACTGGGGAAACAATCTGGTAATTGCATATACACTGTCTCATCAAGGTCGCCGTTCAAGAAAGCTGTTGTGACATCAAGATGGGTAATCTCTAACCCTAATTGAACTGAAATTGCAAATAAAATTGTTAAAGTTGTATGCCTTACTACAGGTGAAAATGTCTCTAAATAGTCAATACCTTGTTTTTGCATAAAGCCTTTGGCCACAAGTCTAGCACGGAAACGCACTTTATTGTCATTGTCATACTTTTTTTTTAGAACCCATTTACACTTCACTATGGTACCACACTTTGGAGTATCTACCAACTCCCACGCACTGTTTTCTTGGAAACACTGAAGTTCATTATTAACCGCACTTAACCATTGTTCTTTCTGGGGTCCTTTTAATGCTTCTTCCAAAGATAACTCTATTGCATCATCAAAAGCCTCCTCTTGGCTCCACAAACATGATTCCGTGGGTTGATACCATCCATACCTTTCCGGCTTCTTCCTTACTCTGACCTTTTTTTCTTCATCAGCAGTTTTAGGCACTTCAGGCACTAAGTTGCTTGATCCTGGTACTTCTACATCTTCAATGAAGCTCTCAGTGGGCAAAGGTTGCTTTTTAATCAGTTCCCCCACTGAATCTAAACTTTCTTCAAGATTTTGCACAGTTTCTGTCACTGGTATAGTAATTTCAGTATTACATTCTTTCTCTAATATTATCACATCTCTACTAGTTGTTATATTTTTAGTTTTGGGGTTAAAAATGCGATAACCTTTAATATTGTCAGGATACCCAACAAGAACATGTTCTACAGACTTTTTATCCCATTTTTGACGTTTGTCTTTGGGCACATGCACCATGACAGAACTTCCAAATACTCTTAGATGGCTTATATCAGGCTTTTTATTTGTCCATATTTCGTATGGAGTTTTTCCGCTTAAAGCATTAGCTACTGTTCGATTTTGCAGGTACACTGCAGTGTTTGTGGCTTCAGCCCAAAATTCTTTGCTTAGGTTAGCGTCAAACAAGAGACATCTTGCTTTTTCGACAATTGTACGATTTGTTCGTTCACTTAGGCCATTCTGCTCCGGGGTATATGGGTTGGTTTTTTGATGATTAATTCCATGTTTCTGTAAATATAATCCAAATTCCCGGTTACAAAACTCTTGTCCATTGTCACTGCGCATAGATTTAATTCTCTTGCCTGTTTGATTCTCAGCTTTAGCTTTAAAATGTTTGAAACAATCCAAGGCTTCACTCTTGTGTTTTATAAAGTATATAAAAATCATACGACTGAAATCATCAACAAATATTATGAAATATTTGGAACCAGCGAGTGACTCTCTCTCCATGGGTCCACAAATGTCTGTATGGACTACATTAAGTATATCAGGACTTCTAGAGCCCACATGGTTAAAAGGCAGTCAACATTGCTTACCTTCACAACATGTATTGCATGACGACTTGGTGAAATCCACATTTTTATGCAGACTCATGCCTTGAACTGCAATTTCCATCTTCTTCATACATTTACCATTTATATGGCCCAATCTGCGATGCCAAGTCTCTGCTGACACCACTGTGGCAGCCAGTACATTACAAGGCATTCTCACTTTATAAACGCCATTGGTCAAGGAAGCCATGGCCACAAGCTCGCCCATTCTATTATAGACATTGCAGCCACTATTGTAAAATACCACTCTGTTCCCTTTACTGATCAACTGGCTTACCGACAATAGATTTGTTGTCAATTGTGGAACACATAACACGCCTGTAACTGGTACATTAAATGTGCATTTATCTGTTTCTGTCACTATATTAACATCACCTGTACATGTAACCTGAACCTTACTGTTGTTTGCTACTATAATGTCCTTATTTTTCAAATATGAAGCATTTGTAATCCAACTCTCATGAGCGGTCAGGTGTGCACTTGCACCGGAGTCAATATACCATTCACTTTTATTGTAGCCTCCACTCAGGAACACAGCACTAAATGCATTTGTCAGTTTCTGCCCAGACTTCTTTTCTGAATGTGCACCATTGGGGCACTGGTTCTTATAGTGACCCGTTCGTTTTGTTATAATCAAATGTATTACTAATAACTTGCAATATATGCAGCAAGCCCCACTTGACCACGTGGATGTACTAATAGTATAAATACGCCTCATTTATTGTCACATAGAGACTTTACTTAAAAACTTAGAACAGAGCAGTCGATATGTATAATTAATTTCAATTCAATTCAATCAACCAGTATAATTGTATTTGTGTCTTTGCATAATTAAAGTTCCAGCATTTAAAAAGTGTTTTTTTAAAAAGGACCCACGGAGCGCCATCCTTACAAATTTGGTGTCAGAAGTGGGATCTCAGGAAAAATCGTTGAGTACTGGGATCTGTAGGTGTTAGGCGTCGCGAATTCGTTCACGTTTGACATCTATTTTTTTTGGCTCCGTGGTGGACGTAAGGACCTTTGTAAAGTGCAAAAAGTGGTCGACGTTTAGTCTTGGCTATACAGCCCAAGCCCGCGCTGCTGCACACGTGGTCGACGATAAGCCTTAGGCATTCAGCCTGAGCCCGCACTACACCGTGATCGACGATTAGTCTCCGCTGCTTAGCGTGAGCCCGCATCGCAACCTGAACACCCTGCTGTTGGAACCTCGTGGTCGACGATAAGTCTCCACGTTCTGTGTGAGCCCGCATCACGTTCAAGGACCTCATACACTGAACTGGTGGTGAACCACTACATCATCGACTCCATCATCATCAGCCCACGTGGACCCCTTTTACTAATTTTCCACGTGCGCGAATATTCCTCACGGACGACGCAACGTGACTTCGAGGTAGCTGCAATACGACTCCCTGAGTCGCCTGGTACCCGTCGCGCTCGTTGACGTCATCGCTGCGTTGCTTCGCGGCATTTTTCCACTGTTTTTGGTAAAGATGTTCTCCAAAATGTTCGTGAGTGCTGCTGCTGTTCTGTAAGTCTTTCATTTTTCCATTTTACAAGTGTACATCAAAGTTTTCAAATTCCAAGTTTAAAAAGTGCATAATTTAGTGAAAGTGATAACATTAGCTCCAGATTTCTCAGGACTCTAAGTCTAATTTACATTTCTATATTTTTATATTTCTATATTTTTACATTGTTTTTACACAATTTTACGCTGATTTATTTGTGTCATTTTTACATTAGGTTACTTGTTTTACACATTTTACGCTGATTTACTTTTTACATACTTATTGTTTCTTTTTCTGATGATCTGTACTGCATTTTAATATTTTTAAGACTATTAATTAATGTCTTTAAAAAAGGAAAAAATCGAAGAAATCGATTCCTCCAAATCTGATTATTCAGATAATTATCTGTCAGATAGTCCTTCACCGAAAATTTCTAAACCTAAAATGTCTGACAAAATCACACTATCAGTACTAACTAAATTTATTAAACCCTATAAAGGGGATCGCGAGTCATTACCCGCATTTTTAACCAACTGCGAAAATGCAATTTCGCTTGCCAGTACAGAACAACAGAAAGTTTTGTGCAAATATATTATTTCACAACTCGAAGGCAAAGCTCAACTAGCATGTTGTTTAAAATGTTTTAATGACTGGTCAGAGATTAAACAATTTTTAAAATTAACTTTCGGGGAGAAAAAACACTCCACCCATTTGCTAGTTGACCTACAAAACTGTAAACAATTGCCTTCCGAGGATGTGACACAATATTCTCTTCGTGTTGAGTCATGTTTAACAAGGCTCCAATCCGACATCCATTACAGCTGCGAGGATCAAACAGAACGTATAGGTAGACTTGCCGCCATGGAAGATCTAGCCTTAAATACATTTTTGTTAGGATTAAACTCTAGCTTTTCTCATATAGTAAGATGTCGAAATCCTAAAACTTTATCCGAAGCAATCACACATGCGACGGAAGAGGAGAAATTGTATAAGTTAGTTAGATTGTCAAACCGTACAAATTTTAAGCAGTGTTCTATATGCAATAAAAACGGTCATATAGCTGCCGAATGTTATAAGAATAAACCTAAACACAGTTTTCACCACGTAAATTCTAGTACAAATAATTATAATTCTAATCAACATAAATATTACAACAATTCTACATTTGACTCAAATAAAGTTTGCGCGTATTGCAAAAATCGTGGTCATTCGATAGGCGAGTGTCGTAAACTTAAGTTTAAAAACAAATTGAATAATCAAACGCGCATCGATGCACGAAATTCAACACTATCCAGTGCACAGGCACCGACTTCGAGTCATATTCCGAGCAATAGTCGCTCTAATGTGCATGCTATTGACACTTCATTAAAACATGATAGTAATTTAAACTAAATCCAGTTTCAGTGCCGTGTCTGCTGGAACCACGTAATTATTTAAATGACACGAAAAACTATTCTAAACCCCGTGTTCCTAAATTCTATAAAACACGGAGGAGTATACATACCTCTAATCTTGTAGGGAAAAAGTCCCAAAACACTGAGTGCTTATCAATGACTCAAAGTCATTCATCCTGTGTTCCTAAATTATATTCTGCACAGGTTAATCAACGCTCAGAGGTTTCACCCTGTGTTCCTAAATTATGTTCTGCACAGGTTAATCAACGCTCAGAGGTTTCACCCTGTGTTCTTAAATTTTCATCAACACAGGTTAGTCACAATTCAGAGACATCACCCTGTGTTCCTAAATTATATTCAACACAGGTTAGTAAACATTCAGAGACTTCTAAGTCAAAGAATGATTTAAATGTCTCGTCTACTAATTTTTATAAGAAACATATTAAACACTATCCCTCATCTCGAAATGAGAAATCGAGTTCTAATATTTTTAGGGATTCCACACGTGAGAAAACTTTTACTATTAATAATATAAACAATAAGATTTCTTTGCCTCACGTTTATTTGAAAACTAATTATAATGATAAGCCCCTGTGCTTCTTAATTGACACTGGTTCAACAATTTCAATTGTCAAACTTTCGAGTCTTTTAAAACAACCAGTGCTTAGACCTGAAATCATAAAGCTTAAAGGCTTAAGTGACAATGATTCCTACTGTGAATCACTTGGGTCTATTGATCTTAATTTTGAGTATCAAATTTCATCTTCAAAAAAGATAGTATTTGATTATATATTTCATGCTATTGACGATACCATCAACTTATATTACGATGGAATCATTGGTAGTGATTTTATTCAATATTTTACCATTGATGTACAATATTCTACTAATAGCCTTAATTTACAGGGTCACGAAATACCCATTTGCTTTAGTAAGACATCTTATATATTACCTCCGCGGTCAGAAATGGTAATTGAGTGTCCAATTTCTAATTTATCAGAGATAGTTGATCGACAGGAAGCTTTGATTCTTGATCAAAGAATTTGCGAAGGCGTATTTTTAGCTAATTGTATAGTAAGCATTAAACCTAATAATAGAGTTAACGTTTCCGTGTTAAACACTACTGAAAATCAAGTTGAAATTCATAATTTTCAGGTTCAGTTAACTCCATTTAATCTATCGCCTTCTAATGACACTCAGCAAGAACTCATTCACAACATAAATTCCTTAAATATTGATAGATCTAAAAGAGTTCTTGAACAAATTAGATGCTCTCATTTGAATCCACAGGAAAAGAAATTATTAATTAATTGTATTTCTAGGTATACTGATATTTTCTATCTAGAGGGTGAGACTTTAACTCACACTGACATAATTAAACACTCCATAAATACAGGAGATTCAGTTCCAATTCACGTTAAATCGTATCGCTTTCCGGAAGTCCATAAGGATGAAGTCGAGAGACAAATTAAGAAAATGTTAAATCAAAATATAATTCGTCCTTCAATTTCCCCTTGGAGTGCACCCGTGTGGGTCGTGCCAAAAAAGCTCGATGCTTCTGGTCAGCAAAAATGGCGAATTGTTATTGATTATCGCCGCTTAAACGATGTCACAGTTTCAGAGGTTTACCCTCTTCCCCTAATAACTGACATCTTAGACCAATTAGGTCACTCAAAATATTTCAGCACACTTGATTTAGCCTCTGGATTTCACCAACTGTGCTTAGATCCTAAAGACACTGAAAAAACCGGATTCAGTGTTACGACGAATGGCATTTCAGGGCACTATGAATTTACAAGAATGCCATTTGGATTAAAAAATGCGCCCTCTACATTTCAAAGGATGATGAATTTAGTCCTTTCAGGATTGCAAGGTCTTCACTGTTATATTTATTTAGACGACTGTATAGTCTACTCTCATGACCTTGAATCTCATATGCAAAAACTCGAACTTGTATTTTCCAAATTTAGAGAGGCAAACTTAAAATTACAGCCCGACAAATGTGAATTTCTGCGTCGTGAAGTCGCTTATTTAGGGCATGTCATTACAGATAATGGTGTTTCGCCTAACCCTGAGAAGGTCAAGGCCATTTCCAAATTTCCTACTCCTAAAACACCTAAAGACATAAAGTCTTTTCTCGGATTAACGGGTTATTACCGTCGTTTTATAGAGAACTTTTCTCACATAACAAAGCCTCTAACTTCCTTATTGAAAAAGGATATAACTTTTCATTGGTCTCATGAACAAGAACATGCTTTCAACACTCTTAAACAAAAGTTAATATCAGCTCCATTATTACAATACCCAGATTTCACAAAACCTTTTATAGTTACAACGGATGCTTCTAATTATGCCGTTGGCGTAATTTTGTCACAAGGTGAAGTTGGCAAAGACAAGCCCATTGCTTTTGCATCTCGTACTTTAAACAAACAAGAAGGAAATTATTCTACAACCGAAAAAGAACTTCTTGCTATATTGTTCGGTGTTAACACATTCCGTCCCTATCTTTACGGTTATAAATTCAAAATCGTGACGGATCATCGTCCTCTTACTTGGTTATTTAATGCTAAAGATCCAGGTGGACGTTTACTCAGATGGAGACTTAAATTAGAAGAATATGATTACGAGATTATTTATAAACCAGGCAGGATTAACTGTAATGTTGACGCGTTATCTCGTTATCCAGTTAACGCTCTAACTCGTTCCAATTTAAATATTGCTACATATCAGCAATTCTTTAAAAAGCAGTTTACTAAATCTATACATGACTGTGATACTCAAATTGAAGAACATAACGAAAGTTTGCATTTATCGAAACAAAAAATTATCGCCTGTCCGATGTCTCTAGATTTAGACTACTCTATGCCACATTGCGAGCAATTGTTATCGATGGTAGACAATTCCGCTGAATTGCGAGCAGGTGAACGCGAACCTGATACCGTACAGTCGGTTGATACTAAAAATAAACGACTCTATTTCTTATATTCTAAGGTTCATCATTTTGACGAAACTAAATACGAAACTATTTACAATTTATTACTTAAATTAAGAAATCAAATTATTTCTAATAACGATAATGATAAGGAATTAGCTATTTCGGACTTTTCCGAACCATTTACTAAATTAGTTTATATAAAAATTTATAATATGATTTCTTTCATTTTTCACGGTACCAACATAAAGGTGCATATTTATAAAAATCAAATAATTTATCCTACCCCTGCCGAAGTTTCAAATATTCTTAAAGAAAACCACGGGACTACTATAGCTGGTCACCCGGGTATTAAACGCATGTACAATAGAATTAAAGCTTCATACTATTGGAAATCAATGCGCTCAGATATAGAACGCTTTGTAAAAGATTGTAAACTCTGTCAAGTTAATAAACCACTGCGTGCCTCAAATAAAGCCCCTATGGTCATTACTTCTACCAGTACCAAGCCATTTGAAAGATTGGCTCTTGATATTGTCGGTACTTTACCTGAAGCAGGTCTGCAAAAATTTAAATATATTTTAACCCTTCAGGACGATCTTACTAAATTCTCATGTGCTTATCCAATGATTACATCAACAACAGATGAAGTTGCACGTAATCTCATTCATTTCTTTTCATTATTCGGATTTTGTAAAACTATTTTAACGGATCAAGGCACTTGTTTCACTTCAGAATTGTTCAAACAATTAACAGATATTCTTAAAATAAAAAATCTGTTTTCAACACCATATCATCCTCAAACTAATGGTGCTCTCGAAAGGTCACATGCAACCCTTAAGGAATATTTAAGATCTTTTGTTAATGACAACCAAGATGATTGGCATTGTTATCTTGCAACTGCTATTTTATCATATAATACAACGCCACATTGTACCACACAATACACACCTTTCGAGTTGTTATATGGTTATAAGCCAACCATTCCTAGTAGCATTTACAGTTCTAGTGATAACACTACATATAAAGAATATATTCGTGCTTTGCAATACAGAATGAAATACTCTCGCGAAAAAGCCATTGAGCACATGAATAAAACTAAAGAATCTTCAAAAAAATATTACGATTCTTCTACTCGTGAAAAATCTTATAAAACTGGTGACTTAGTATATTTAAAACACCACCATAGATTACGCAAGGCATTATCCCCTGTTTGGAAGGGACCTTTTAAAATTATAAAAACTCATGGTAAAAATAATGTAACTCTATGTATTAATCGAAAGCATGTAAAGTATCATATAAACGAAATTAAACCAGCATGAAGTTATTTTTTTTTTATATCGTTGTTTCAGATTTTTACTCAGACCGAGTGCATCTCTATCAAATCCTATTTCGCCAATATCTCACGGTCCAGGGATGTATTTCGACCCGACCTCCATTGCTTATTTTTACAACGACTATTGGAATGTAGTCACTTATTTAGAATTTTTACCTATTAAACCATATTTAGAAACAATTGAAAATTCTATTAAAAGCATATCTTTATTCTGCGACAAGGCTCAGAATTTAGCAAATATTAATATTGATTGTAAAGATACTATTAATCCTTTAGAAATTTTAATTAATGCAAATAATTTGAAATATGAATCACTGTCACATCTTATTGCGGAAAATCCGTCAGACCGACCTAGGCGAGCACTTGAATTCGGTGGCGAGATTCTCAAATTCTTCTTCGGAACTCTGGACGCTGATGACGCCAGAAAATACGATGAAGCTATTTCATCATGTCAACATAATGAACATGAAATATTTTCAATGTTGAAAGATAACATTCATATTATACAATCAACCATTAATAATTTTAATGTTTCCATTCTTAAATTAAATAATAATGAGATCAGACTAAATAAACAAATTGAAAAGCTTAACTTCATATTTTCCGAAAATTCTAAGACGCATACACAACTAATTAATACTGAAAGAATTAATTCTATATTTAATGTTATTGAAGGTTCATTATTGTCTATTTCTAATATTTTAGACACAATTTTAAATTCAATTTTATTTGCAAAGACTAACATTTTACACCCATATGTTATTACTCCGAGTAAATTATACAAGGAACTCTCTAAACTTAGTATAAATAAGAGAAATTCTGAGTTCCCAGTTACTTTGTCAATTCAGAACATTCATACTATTATTGATTTATCGACATTGACGTCATATTTTTATAATAATAAGCTGGTATTCGTTATTAAAATACCATTAATTAATCCAATTAAGTTTAGCATTTATAAGAATTTACCGTTACCTACACCACGCGAAGAAAAATATTTTCAGACATATGTTTTAATTCATCCTTCTAAGTTGTACGTGGCTGTAACGGATGATAGATTAAGTTATTCTTTATTAGACAACATTTTAGATTGTAAGCATGTAAACAATGATTATATTATATGTCCTCAAGCATCAATTTTATCGACAATTAACAATCCAACTTGTGAAACCAAGCTTTTAACAGAAGTTACTTTGTCACTTCCTGAAATTTGTGATTATAAGTTAATTTATGGTAATATTGATGTATGGCAGAAACTTAACGATGGTAGATATATTTACGTACAATCTAAGCCTAATAAGTTAACGATGAAATGTAATAATGAAATTACTGATTATACTTTGCAAGGAACAGGAATTTTATCCTTAGAAAAGGATTGTGTTGCATATTTTCAAACTTTACAATTTTATTCATCTTATAATTATAAAACTGTTTTACCAAGTCCATTATCAATCAATTATGACATAATCGAAGACAATTGTTGCAAATATAATATTGTCAATGAAAGCTCTCGCTCATTGTCTCCGATAACTCTAGCCAATATTGATTTGGAATCATTAAAATTAGCTTCACATAAATTAGACTACCTGGAAAACCAGATTCGGCAAACCGAAAATCAATCGCATATTATTAAATACGGAAATTATTATTCTACGTTTACTTATATTATTATTTCATCAATTTTTATTTACATTTTGTATAAGATTTATAAACGATGTTTTCCTTGTTGTAAGAATACATCTTGTTGCATCCAAATATTTAATCAGTGTTACAATAAAAGAAAAAATAAAACTAGTACTAAAGTTAACACTTCAATTGAACTAACTGATATTTCAGATGAAAATGAATGCGACAAGAAGTCTGTCAAAAGTCTACCAGAGATAGAAATTAATAAGAATAAAGTAATGTTCAGACAATTTGAAGGGTCCAATAGGAACCTAAGTAATTTCTAATAAAATTATTTGTCAATATTCAATTTTTATTTTGCGCTTTCTGAAGAAGTAATTATTAATTTCTATAACAAGACTTTCTATTATATGTTTTATTATTTTACTAGTTTTATATTTTTGTGATTTGATTATAGACTGCAACAAATCATTTAATTTCGAATTTATTTTTATACTTATTCAATTTAAATTGTTTTCCATTTTTACATCCATTTTATTCAATTTTATTCATTTGAATTATTTTCTAATTTTTCAATTTTATTATATTTCTCCGTTATTCTTTATTAAAAGATATAACTTCGTCAAAAAGGGGGAGATGTTATAATCAAATGTATTACTAATAACTTGCAATATATGCAGCAAGCCCCACTTGACCACGTGGATGTACTAATAGTATAAATACGCCTCATTTATTGTCACATAGAGACTTTACTTAAAAACTTAGAACAGAGCAGTCGATATGTATAATTAATTTCAATTCAATTCAATCAACCAGTATAATTGTATTTGTGTCTTTGCATAATTAAAGTTCCAGCATTTAAAAAGTGTTTTTTTAAAAAGGACCCACGGAGCGCCATCCTTACAGTTTGCATTTATAACATTTTATATGCGATTTTGTAGTTGTGCTATCCATCACCTTGCCCCGAGGCATAGATGACTTTATATTTCTGTGTTGCCATTTCTGTGAATGTGAACTAGCGAATGCACTATTGATTTCATTGCTACTTCCCGACACTTCTGACTTTTCTTCCATATCCATTAATTTGGACTTTATGGCATCAGTAGTTATTTTGATTCCCGAATGCTCAATCGCCATGATCATTGGCGAAAACTTGTCGGTCAGTCCCGCAAGGAGCAGGCAACCAATCCACTCGTCATTTATGTTAAAGCCGGTACCTCTTAGCTTCTGACCGGTTTCGACTATTTGTGTTACATACGACGTCATATTGGCACTGGTTTCTAGGCGAATAGAGATAAGATTCCGCAATAGACTTATCCGTCTCGCAAAGCCCGAGTCGTCGAACAGACTTCGTAGCTTCTCCCATAGCTGTGCCGATGTTTCAACCTCTTTTATATGTACGTATAATGAAGAGTCGATGGTCATAATAAGCTTAGCCTTCGTTCTCTTGTCGGCAACGGGATCCACCGGTGCGTCAGACTTCACGCAATTTAGCATATCTTCAAGAACCAAGAAATTTTCCGCTGCGAAGCTCCATTCGTTATAGTTTTCTCGTCCTTTTAGCTTAGGTACATTGACGAGATAGTTTGCGTTTGACAACATTTTGTCTTCTCACCAAAACTGGTACGCGTAGATACCGGGCGCCGGCAAACTTTAATGTCGATGTCGTGAAATACAAGCATTTGCTATTGTGTAGCAAGCACCTAATCCGTATTTCAATATACACTGACGAAATACTCAAAACTATAACTTGTTATGGCCAGATTTAATTATTTACCTGGGACCTGGGCCCATAACCTGAAAATGATACAACCTGCTTGCAGAGAGGAAACGGAAGAGAGAGTTTATTTATTTTTAATAATCAAATATACATTAAGTGTTGCTAACTATTACACATATATTATTACGCTATACAGCCGGACACAAATAATGATGTTAGTACATTCCATGTAATACAGATGGCACTATAATGATATGAAGGTATGTATTTTGATATTATAACAACACTATGTTATGAGAGTCTGAAGTTAAAACGATTGAAAGTGTAAACAATTGCGAACCTCCGTAGCTTAGTGGGCTAGCAGCCGGCTGAGAAGCGAGAGTCCGTGGGTTCGATTCCCGCACCGAGACAAATGTCTGTGTGATCCACAAGTGTTTGTTTCGGGTCTGGGTGTTGTGGGACCAAGTCTCTCGTAGTTCCTAATACCTACAGGTTTACCTAGAGTGGGGGCAGGCCCATGTGTGTAACTATTAGGTGTATAATTATTTGCATAATAAATTCACCTAATAACAAAAATAATAATAACTTTATAACATTTGAACTAAAACCGAATAATGAATGCCTCGGTGGCGCAGTTATAATGCATACGCAGTACGACTGCATCTGGAGGTCAATTCTCAGGTCTGAGAAAAGCAAAAAGTGATATTGAGTTTTTCTGTTACGAAATGCTCAGTATCAGTTTGGAGTCTGGAATCGTGCCCAGTAAAATAACAATATGCTTGCCCCTATCACATTATGGAATGAAATAAGTTCGGCGAAATGTGGATATGTCTACTAGTTACACCTCTGCTTACCCCTTCGGGGATTACAGGCGTGGGTGTGTATGTATGTGACACTGAATAAGCAGCTATAACTCAGTGGAGAGTGGTAGGATCTGGCGAGATGAAAATCACAGGTTCGGAACCAATCCCAAAACCTCTATTCATGAGTTGTTCACAAGAATCTCGAAAGTGTGTGATGTCTGCCAACCCGCATTAGACAAGCGTGACCTATGACCCTTACTAGCCCATGCCTAGCAGTGGGGTAGTATAATAAAAACAGATTTAATTATTATAATATTTTTATGTTATGATAGTCTCAAAGCTATAACTTTGATTGTAATAAAAGTGTAAACAATTATTTGGATGATAAAAATACGTAATAAATAATATATAAATAATATTTAACCCAAAAATTTAATATGCGAAGCGCTCGTAACTAATTGCAGTCACTAATCAATAGACGATTAGTGGGTTATGCGTCCATTGACGCGGTCAGTCTAAGTGTATGCTAAGTGATATTTAAACTGTAGGTCTCCGTGTTTCGGAGAGCCCGTAGAAGTCATTAAGCTAAGTCGGAGGTCTTCGAACGATTTGAAAAATTTGCCACTAGGTTGGTCACTAACCGTCCAATATAATAGGCCCATAACATTGCCGTTCCCTAAGAAAAAAGTATTTTTTCCCATATTTTTTATTTCCATTAATCAAAGTAACCACCCATGCTATCGATGCATCTTTGCCAGCACTGTGGCACTTTATCGATGCCCTTCTTGAAGAAATCGGCTGAACGGGAGGCATCAAACTTTTCATAGGCATTTTGTACTGTCTCGTGGGTATTGATATTTTCCCGCCAAAAAGATTACAAAACCATCCCTCAGTTATAATGTAACCACCCCATTTTTTTCTTAATTCTCTTCCCCTTTGTTAAGCGGTTCATAGAAAACACCGACTATCCAAATTTCATCCATATAATGCTAATAGCCTCCGAGTAAAATGGCTGTGATATTTCTCCGATATTTTTTGTCTCTTAAGAATATTATTATAATGACGTCAGCATCTAGGCAAACAAATCTATATCATTCATCCGTCAGCAATTCTAGGCCTATGCCGCTGTAAAATATAAATGTAAATAATATGACATTATGTAAATTTATACAACAGGCCGCACATTTTATAGTTCCACTCGAAACGTCTTCATATTTCACTGCAAGATATATCGATAAATAGTGATGTACCTACTGTGATTTCAAATTTAGAATTTTTATTTGTAATGAAAATAAAACTTACTCATGTCGCTTAAAATAAAAATCACCAATTTTGAGTTGGAATTTACTGATCAATGATTATGAATTGGTGAATGAACGAGCTGCACAGACTTTTATAGCCCCGCCCACTTGCACAGAGTTTTGGTGGGGTCCTTATTTTGCTTGAGTTACGTTTCTTGTTATCTTATTTCGATGTTTACATGTAAAGTTTTAGTCTTTCATAGAATTTCTTCCCTGCATGACACTGGGCTGTGCTCATTATCTCGTGATATAAGATGGTAAGTCTCATAATAAACATAATTCCACTGGCTTAAATATCCTACAAAACGGAACACAACGGTACTTATGCACTGCTGCTTGGCGGCGGAAGATAAACTAAGGGGTGGTACCCAAACCAACTATTCAAACGCCTTCTCGGATATGAAGGACCAAACAATAAAGGAATCGATATTGGTGTAATATAGGTGCATTAAAAAAATCTTTTTACAAAAAACTAAACTGATTAAAAGGCTGAAAATAAAACTAAACAACTTTGAGTCCTGAATACTAAAATAATTATCCAAAACAATCATTTGGGGGTTTTTTTGGTTTTATTTTCATAGCATAGGCCGGCAAACGAGCAAGTGGGTCACCTGATGGTAAGTGATCTCCACCGCCCATGTACGCCCACAATACTAAAAGAATTATGGGTGCGTTGCCGACCTTAAAGGAAAGGGATAATTAAGGGATTGGGAAGGGGGGGGGGTTAGGCCTCCGGATATCTCACTCACCGTACGAAACGCAGCAGCAAGCAGCTACTTTACGCCGATTTTCTGTGAGACAGTGGTAACGACCCGGACGAGCCGGCCCATTCGTGCTGTAGACACAAGTGTCTACAGCGTGGCTCTACCACTTTAAAAATTATATGCGTAAATATACACAAATAAAATACAGACGAATTGAGAACCTTTGTTTTTTTTTGTGTCGGTTAAAAGAAGTTACGCAAACGCGAAGTGACATCACTAACTATTGAAAGACAAAATCTCCAATACACTTAAGATAAAGCCATCGAAATGATAAAGCCCAGTAACTGCTGACAGAACAAACATTTATCTGATCGACCATGGCCGCCTTTGTCTCAATATTTCTACACATTTTTTTTATTCGCTTTAGATGACAAGGCGAGCAGATCGCTCGCCTGATGGTAAGCACCACGCCTGCCCATAAACAGAAGCAACACCAATCAGAATTTAGAATTATGAAGTACTGCATGGCACTGAACTGCGCTCGTCACCCTGAGACTTAAGGTGTTAAGTCTCATAATGCCCGGTAATTTCACTGGCTTCAATGTCCTTTAAACCACAACACAACAGTGTTTACACACTGCTGCTTGGCGGCAGAAATAGACCAAGCGGTAGTAGTAGCAGACGGCATCTCACATACGATTGACCTACTGCACCTAGTATATCTTCTAATATATAAAATTCTCGTGTCACAATGTTCATTTCCATACTCCTCCGAAACGGCTCGACAGATTTTTATGAAATTTTATATGCATATTCAGTAGGTCTGAGAATCAGCAACTATTTATTTTTCATCCCCCTTAATGTTAAGCGTGGTCCACTCCTAAATTATTTTTTTTATTTTTTAGACAAAAAAATTTGTTTGTATTTTCTTATTACAGAATTAAAAAATACATACAACCCTAAATTTTCACCCTTCTACCATCAACCCTTATTTTTTAGTATTTTTGACAAGTGCGTTTCGCACCGGGGGCGCCCACTAGGCTACTTTAATTCTGGAAATAGGCATTCACGCGGGCGGAGCCGCGGGCAACAGCTAGTACCTATTTGTATATATTATTATGGTGCATGTTTATTATATAGTAACAGTAACTTACCTGATGGTAAGTGATCATCACTTCTGATGAACATCCACAATACGTTGCCAACCTTAAAGGGAAGACATTAGAAAAGGGAGGGGTTTTTTTTTATCCTGGCTTGGCAAAGTGACTACGCTACACCTGATGGTAAGTATAGCGCAATCCATGAATACTGTCGACCAACGATAGACACTGAATCTATCGCAGATCGGCAGAATTATGCCAGCCTGTTTAGTTGCTTCTTCACACTCCGTTTAAAGGATCCCATGTTATACTATATGTTGGGTCTCCGTACCGTACCCGGCCTCACCGTACGAAACAAAACTTCACGTCGATTTTATGGGAGACACTGGTAACGACCCGGACAAGCCGGCCCATTTATGCTGTGGACAAAAATGTCTACAGCGTGTCTCTATCACTCAGTTATAATACTTGCATCATTCGCAGTCTCCCTCTCTCGATCGCGTGCCTCGAAACATACATACATACACACATACGCACTCACGCCTGTAATCCCTGAAGGGGTAGGCAGAAGTGTAACCAGTACACCCACATTTCGCCGAGCGTATCTCCGTCCCTTATGTGATAGGGGGCGAGCCTATCGCCATACTGGGTACAAATTCTAGACTCCGGGATGATACTGAGCATTTTGGAAATAGAAAAACCCAATACCACTTTTTACCCGACCCGGGGATCCAACCCGAGACCTCAGCGTTGGCCTCAATCGTAACACGTGAGCATTACAACTGCGCTACCGAGGCAGTCAAGTCGCCTCCAAACATACCTTAACCTGAACCAAGTTCTTTCGCGCGTCGATATTAACGAATGTCCTTCGAAACTGAATTAACTGTCATCACTTTCGCAAGCAATTTCCAAAGAAACTCAATAAAAATATCTTGGAGCAGTTTTCCTTATCGAGGCTTCCCTTCGAAGGGTCTAATGTCGGTGTCATTTACTCACATAAATAAGTATTTAGTATCATGAGTAAAAAATAATGTCGACTCAATAACTGGATCGATCGACTTGAAATAGTTTTTATTTAAGTCGTAGAGCCACGCTGTTGACAGTTTTTTCTACAGCATGAATAGAACGTACGGACGACAGACTGCCTCGGTGTACTGGTAGCAAGCCTTTCGGAGATTACAGGCGTGAGTGCGTATGTATGAATAGAACGACTCGACTGGGTTATTACAATTATCTCGCAGTAACCAATGTAGCAGTTTGCTGTGTGAAACGTGTACGAAGATTGAGATATCTGGATTCCCAGAAACCCCTCCCCTTCCAATTCCCTTTCCTATAAAGTTGGCACCGCATCCAAGATTCCTCAGATGCTATGAATGTTCATGGGGGTAGAGCTCACGTACCACCAGGTGACCCATTTGCTCGTTTGCCTCTACTACAAAAAATATTGATAAATTTTGAAGATTAGTTATGATTTGTGTGACAGAGACCCGGCAGCCTCTACAATTAAGTCAGTAGTGATAGGCACATGTATTAGGGTCTCTGCATGAAGGATGCTCAAGACCGTTGCTGGAAGGTACTACTGGTACTGGTTACTGGTAAGGTGGACTCTGGCACTAAGCCGGGATAAATCTAGGCAGAAATAAAGAAAGAACGTTTCACGCACACACAGTAATCTGTACAAAAATATATATTTAATCAGCCACAGCCTCCGTGGCGCAGCGGGCGAGTACCCGGTTGCGAAGCGTGAGGCCGTGGGTTCGATTCCTACACCGAGACAAATGTTTGTGTGATCCACAAATATATGTTCGGGTCTGGGTGTTGTAGGACCGCAAGTCCCTCGTAGTTCCTGATACCCACGACACAGGTTTACCTAGTGTGGGGTCAGGACTATGTGTGTGACTGTTGGGTGTATTTATTTATTATTTTTATAATGACTTCCTCTCAACGTTCAAGAAGAAAATTCGGGACACTGATGTTAGATGCCGCGACTTAAACTATAATTAATATTCTATTCATCAACTTGACAAAATATTTACATGGCGCCCTGTAGTATTTTCATTGTCTATTACGTGCTATCATGCGCTGCTTCTTTGCTGTGTTTGCCGGTTGTCGGTAATAGTTTGGTAGTGGTTGGATTGGTTGTTTGTTGTTGAACCTTGCACCTTGGACCTTGCACCCTGGACCTTGTTGTATGAATACATACGTTTAAGTAATAAGTTGTGTTGTGTGTTGTAATTGGCTCATGCTGTGGTTACTAGTTCTAGAGTTAAACTCACCTCAATTATTATAAATATGTATAATTTAACAATAATATTAATTTACCATTGTAGACTCAGTATGTAACCCTCAAATAAATAAATAGAAACATTACAAGACGAGCAAAAATGAGCTGAATTATCTACAGCAACGATAGCCTAGTGCGGACAGAAGACTGCTGAGATGAAGGTTTCGAGTTCAAACAGGGGACACCTATCTTTTTTTATTTGTAGAGTACTCGGCAATTTGACTAACCGTATGAAATGCAACAGCAAAACTCCCACTTTACGTCGGTTGTCTGTGATACATTGGTCGAACATGGTCGATCCGATTCATACAATATATTATAGACAAAACTACAGAGGGCATTGAATTACAATGCTATTGCTCCATTAAAAGAAATAAAAGTATTTTTTTTTAAACATATTTTCCAGAAACTTTAACCCTGTAAAAAGGCTTTTATAAAAGGGTTTTTGTTTACGAGCTTTCATAAGCCTTCGCGTACGCAAAGTGACAAGCTTTGAGTACAAATGGATAAAAGTGGTTTTTAACAATGTATTTTTGTTTAAACATAATAATATAATAGCAGCGATAGCTTAGTGGGGAGAGCTACGGACTGTCGAGATGAAAGTCGCAAGTTCGAAACCCAGCCTCAAGAGCATGTACCACTGTATTTTCTAAGTTACGTATGTATTTATTGTTAGTTATTACTTGCTTTAACGGTGAAGAAAACATGGTGAAAAAACCTGCATACCTGAGCAGCTCTCCATAAGAAATTCGAAGGTCTGCCAACCCGCTTTAGGCCAGCGTGCTGAAGCCTAACCCTTCTCATTCAGTAGAGGAGGCCCGTGCCCACCAGTGGAACTTGTATAATACAGGGATGGTATTATTATTATTAACATAATACGAGCTCAAGCCTGTAATCCCAGAAGGGGTAGGTATAGGTGTAACCAGAACACCCACATTTCACCAAGCTTATTTCCGTCCCATAATGTGATAGAGGGCGAGCCTATCGCTACGTCGGGCAAATCATTTGTGAGTTTTATTATGAAATAGTTACACAAATTGTGATTGCCTGACCTAAGATAGACCTTACATTTGATGAAGGATTTGACTGAGTATCCAGTTACTATGTACGCAGTTGCGATCCGGCTCATTTGACAGCCTCCGTGACGCAGTGGGCGAATAACCGACTGCAGAGGGCGTGGGTTCGATTCACGCACCGAGACAAATGTTTGTGTGATCCACAAAGTGTGTGGTCTGGGTTTTGTGCAAGCCCCTCGTAGTTTTTTTTGGCTTGAGTGACGTTACGAGCAGTTCTTTCGCATGATGGTAAGCGCCACGCCTGCTCATAAACTCATAAACAGAAGCAACACCACACAGAACTTTGAATTACAAAGCACTGCATGGCATCGGACTGCGCTCGTCACCCTGAGACATAAGTTGTTAAGTCCCATAAAGCCCATCTCATAATCATATTTTATATTTAATTATGCTGTAGAGGAGTGTCTATAGCGTGGCTCGACCACTTACGAATTATTCGCGAAACGGAGTGTAAATTTCTCAGTTCTACCCGGCAGTCCGACTCAGTTCATTAGCGTCAATTAATCACTTCCCCCTCGGCCCTCGCCTCCTGGTTTGTCAGCTTTGAAACTGCCATGCCCAAAACTAAACGAGTGTTACCTCGAGCTCTATGAACAACGGTTTCTTTGTAGTTTATTCATTAATTTCTCCTTAAAGAATAAACGTCGATACTGGTATGAATAACTACTTGATTTTTTGTCTCACTCCAGCATTGTTATTCTCGCACACGCACTTCACTTAATTCATAAGGATGTGATCAAATTTATGGATAAAGGAATGTTTAAAATTAGCCTGAAATTTTAGGATGTCTAGATTTTATAAAATACGCTACGTAAACACTCATTGTCAGTGTGCAATGATTCTTAAATATGACCACACCTTTCTGTAACACGTTGTATATACTTTTTGGAAATCAAAGGAAAAATCTCCGCCTGATTTTAGTCTGATCGATATAATTTTTTTAACAATGCGATAAGGGATTTTGTAGATAGATAAAATCTTATCAGTATTGCATAACTGATCTAGATAACGTACCGGGAATTGGTGTTTTATAGTGTCAGTAATTGAGCAAATGAGTCACCTGATGGTAAATGATGTTCATCCATCATTCCAACCAGTTCATTTTTTATAAGCGGAACAATACCATAAAAATACATACACACACGGACATACACCCTTTGTCTCAAACTTATATACTTATCCTACTACAAATATTATTGGGTATTTTTTATTTTTCTTTATTAGCTTGAATGACGAAAAGAGCAGGTCGCTCACCTGATGGTGAGCGCAATGCCTACCCTGTCCATAAACATAACTAATAGAAACAATCTAATACATAACTTTTAGTTACAAAGTACTGCATGACACTGGACTGCGCTCGTCACTCTGAGATATAAGATGTGTTAATAGCAGTGATAGCTCAGCGGGAAGTGGTATGGACTGTCGAGGCGAAAGTCGCAGGTTCGAAACTAGCCCCAAGTGCATACACCTCTGACTTTTCTAAGTTATGTGTGTATTCATTGTTAATTATTACTTGCTTTAACGGTGAAGGAAACATCGTGAGGAAACCTGCATACCTGAGATGTTCTTCATAAGAATTTCGAAGGTATGTGAAGTCTGCCAACCCGCATTAGGCCAGCGTGGTGGACTAAGGCCTTACCCCTCTCATTCAGTAGAGAAGGCCCGTGCCCAGCAGTGGGACGTATATAATACAGGACTAGTATTATTATTTTTTATATTCTACTAATTGCACTGGCTTCAATGTTCTTCAAACCAAAACATAGCAATGCTTACACACACTTGGCGGCAGGAATAGATAAAGCGATGATACCACCCCAGACCGAGTGTTGCATACAACCTATCATCTAGAAAAAGAAACATGTATAAGATAACATGTTTTATGTGAATGTTCCGTCAGTGCACGCTCAAAAATACATTTACAAATACTGTCAAGATTCCCGGCGGCTGTTGATATTCTATTCATGTAATATGACGTCACACAAATATCAAACACGATATCAAACATTTATTCCACTACTTACCACCAGTGTAACTTGAACTTTGTGTGATTTATAATATAACATAGCTTAAAATTGCCTCAGTGGCACCGTGTTTAACGGTAGGCCGCGGCTTAGTTGTGCTCTGGTATTGCTGAGGTCCATGGGCGACGGTTACCACTTACCATCGGGTGGGCCGCCTGCTCGTCTGTCTAAGCAATGAAAAAAGTGGCACAGTTGTAATGCGTACGCGGTACGACTACTGTTATGAGGTCTCGGGCTCGATTCCAGGATCGGGTAAAGTGATATTGGGTTTTTCTATTACGAAATGCTCAGTATCAGCCTGGAGTCTGGAATTGTGCCCGGTATGGCGATAGGCTTGCCCCTTATCACATCATAGGATGTACGGGTTACACATCTGCCTACCCCTTCGGGGATTACAAGTGCGAGTGCATATGTATGTAGATATTGAAAGAACATAGGGTACTTTTTATTCCGGAAAAATGAATCAAACAGGTGGAGTTGCGAGCATTAGCTAGTTATGTAATAAAGAGCAAGTGAATATCCTGATGCTAAGTGATCATCAAGGCCCACGAGAGCTGATCTATTCCAACCGAAGACAAAACTGGCTTCAACGCAGATCTACTACTTATTTTATTTATTTATTTTATTTTATTTTATTTTATTGTATTTGGGGGGCTTACAGCTATTTTGACAGTATGGTTCCATGATTTAATACAAAAAGCCATTTACAAGCCTCCACAGATAGCTAAATACTAATATAATAATACTAAGCTAATATTACATACATTGTTTTTATAGTAGGTATACAATTATAACTAATTTAACTCATTGCTACAAAGAACAGATGAAATATTGAATATGATGAAATTAATTGCGGCTACGTGTTTGTGATATAAGATAATACTTTACGAGGGCTCCAGTCGCCGAGGCCAGGCTAGAAGTGAAAATGTCGCAGACAGACTGATCACACTTCATGATGTCATTGAACATTTTACAGACGCGTACAAAGAATGAGTTTTCGCGGTAAACGGTGTGTGAAAATGGCGTGTGGAATATATTCCTAATCCGACGATGATGGAGCGGGACACTTAAAATTAGCTTAGATGTAAGTTGAGGGCAATCAATTTTTGATTGCGCCAACTTCAATAGAAAACGTATGTCCGAGACATTCCTTCGAATTTTGAGTTGAAGTAGATGGAAACGAAAGCAGCGATTGTCGTAGTTTAGGCGTGGGGTTTTAAATTTATAACCTAAGAATCTAGTGAATTTCTTCTGCACTCTCTCTATCCTGATTACATGAATATCGAAATTAGGATTCCATATTTGACTAGCATATTCTAAGTGGCTGCGGACATAGGAACAATAAAGTATCTTCAATGTTTTCATGTTCGAAAACGAACTGGAATTACGGGTGATAAATCCCAGAGCCGAAGAAGCTTTTTTGACAACTTGATCGATGTGAAATCTATATGAGAGCTTACTGTCAAGCAGTACACCAAGATCTTTAACGACGTCAGTACGTGCCAACACCTGCTTTTCAATTGTGTAATCAAATAGGACTAATTGTTTTTTCCTAGAGAAAGTGATAGCGACACATTTTGATGTGTTTAGTTCCAAGTTGTTAAGTTTGCAGTAATAACTAAGGCGAAGTAGATCCTCTTGCAAAAGTACAGCGTCTGAGTAATGTTTAATTGATCTGTAGACCTTCATATCATCGGCGAAAAGTTGGTATTTGGAGTATTTGAAACAGGTGTCAATGTCGTTGATGAATGCTACAAAGAGGAGTGGTCCTAGCAAGGATCCTTGAGGGACTCCAGATGGAATCGTCACCCAGGATGATGTGTAGCCGCTAAGAACAACTGCTTGGGTTCTATTTAAAACGTATGACGTGAACCACCGGAAAAGATCACCTGCGGATCCATTTCCGCAGAAGGATGTTATGGTCTATTCGGTCAAAGGCCTTACTGTAGTCAGTGTATATAGCGTCGGTTTGGACTCCATTATCCATGTTTTCAGTAATATAATCCGTAAATAGCAACAAGTTGGAAACAGTTGATCTGTTTTTAACAAAACCATGTTGTTGTGGATCGAGGCAGGGTAGTAAACTATTATATAATTGGGTATAGATGATACGCTCGAATATTTTAGACAACAGACATAGTTTAGAGATCGGACGATAATTTTCGATTCTGTCTTTTGGTCCTTTTTTGTGGATGGGTGTAACAAACGCAGATTTCCACAGTAGCGGTACTGTACCTTCGGCTAAAGATCTTTTAAATAGGAAAGAAATGGGTTTGGTTAATTCGTCAGCGCATCTGACTAAAAAAACCGCCGGCAGAGCGTCAGGTCCTGCTGATTTATTTAAATCCAGGGTCTTAAGTAGTTTATGTACCATCCTAGGGTCGATCTCAACTGAAGCTATATCACAAGGGGAATTACAATGGATTGAGCTAAGTTGTATGGCTGAACAGGAAGGGAGAAAAGTGGAGCAGAAGTATTCGGAAAAAAGTTCACATATTCCTGGACCATTATCAATTGTGTTTGCACCGTAAGTCATACTAGAGGGAAAATTTGTGTTTGTTCGCTTACTTTTAATGTACGACCAGAAAGTTTTGGGATTCGTGTGTATAGAAGATTCAACGTTGGCTATGTATGATTTGTAACTACTGTGTTCCAGTTCCTTTGCCCTGTCACGAAGTAGATGATAAGTTATAAGGTCAGGAATATTACCATAAATTTTATGCTTAACAAAATATTTAAATTTTTCTTTAAGAACCTTTACAAGTGCAGTATTAAACCACGGTGGATATCTACAATCAGTTACTGAGCGTTGCGGAATGTGTAGGTCCCTAATTTCAAAAACCTTAGAATAAAATTTTCCCAGTGCGTCGTCCAAACTGCCATTATTTAATAAATTGTCCCAGTCCACGCTAGCCAATTCGAGTCTAATTCGTTCAAAATTAATTTAAAAAAATTAATTTTATTAATTAAAGTTCAAAATTATGCACTACTTCCATCAGAAAACTGTATCTATAAATTTGCCGCCATTTCTGCACAAAATAGCAAACTAATAAAAAGTCAGGGGTCTAAAATAACTGGTCATGCAATCTTGTTATGCAAATCTATATTTGCGGCTGTAGACTTAAAACTTCCATATCGTTACGTAGAAGTTGACGCAAATCCGACCGCATTATACTCGTAAATAGCGTAGCATGTCGACCGCGTACTGACGGAACTCAATTTTACGCTAGACATGCATAAATAGTTTTATGAAGACAGCTGGAGGCGTTTTGTAGTATATCAAAGGATTTATGTAGTGTATTGGTAAGGAAAATGCCTTTTTAAACGACTTCAAAAAAAAGGAGGCGGTTCTCAATTCGACTGTATGTTTTTTTTTATGTTTGTTACCTCAGAACTTTGGACTGTGAGAACCGATTTGGATGATTTATGATGATTAGATGAATTTGGTCCAGTTCTGACAATGGCATCCATGAGAAAACCATATAAGTCACAAATTTTCATTAAGTATGTGCGCGACAAATGGACGAATAACTCAATATCACGCCAACCGATTTCGATGATTCCTTTTTTATTGGAAAGGATGTATTTCAAGGGTAGTTTGATGAGAGCTTGGTTAGGTTCTGATTATGGGATCCATGACAAAGTAACGGAACTCTTCAATTCTTAGGAGCAAATTAACGATAATCGGCCGAAACTTTTATAGGCTATCCGGATATTTGAGTCACCTACCGTAACATCGTTATGGTCAAATAATTGTCGAATATGATGATCAATGGAACTCCTTAGCGGCTTACAGTAAGAATTTACATTCTATTGCTGTATCTACCGTAAAAATTTAAAAATAAAATGTTTAACAAAACTTAGTGTTTTTATTTTGAAGTCGGTTTCTAAGTTTTGTTAAACGTTATACATATACATACGCACTCATGCCTGTAATCCCTGAAGGGGGACGCGGAGATGTAACCAGTATACCCACATTTCGCCAAGCTCATTTCCATCATGTGATGGGGGCGAGCTTATCGCCATACCGGGCACAATACCAGACTCCTAGATGTTACTGAGCATTTCCAGCAGACCGGGGATCAAACCAGAAGCCTCAGCACAACAGTCATATCGCGTACGCAATAGGTACATCTGCGCCACCGGGGCAGTCATTGATTCATTTTTTAGTTATTTTGAGTCAGTTTTATTACGGTTAGAATTACTTTATTTCTCAAAATAATTACAAAAAAATCATTTACTTGAGAAACTTACTTGAGAAACTTACACTAATACACTAATACACTATGTAACAGTTGTAAGAGCGTACACAATAGAAGTGTCACTTATATTTCTAAAGCTTGTATTGAAAGAATAACAAACATATAATTCACTTAAAATCACAAATTATAAAATAAAAGCAGATTATTAAAAAGGCAATACATTATGACAATATTATCTAAGAAGGTATACATTACAAATTATATTTTCTCTATCGCTTACGCTCAACATTAACTTTGTGGGTAGTCGCAAATGCATACCACAGAATTATAACAACAGAATGTGGCATCCACTCATGAGCGTAATTGATTTAAAAGATGTAGTTTTAAATTTGTTTTAAAAGTTTGTTTTGTCCGTGACTCTTTTAAGTTATTCGGTAATTTGTTAAATATTTGTGCTCCTTCATACATTATGTTTTTTTTCCCGTAGTTAGTTCGAGGTGGACGTAAGTTTTTATTTTGGGAATTTCTAAGACGGCGTTTGTGTGGAATGGAGTTCTTTTTTGTAAAAATAATATCCGAATGTATTTTGCCATTTATAATTTTGTAGATTAAGAGACATGACGTATTGTAATGGTAATTTTGAGTAATATTAAATAATTTAGTTTTTCGGTATATTTCGTTCGATGGGGTAGGAAGTCATAATTAAATAGGTTTTTTATTAGCTTGTTTTGGCAGATTTGAACAGGTTGCAAATTGGTTTTCGCAGCCGTTTCCCAAACTTCGATTAGATAATCAAAGTTGGGTTTTATAAGGGTCTTATAAATAACGTACTGTACCTTACGAGGAAGGCAATGAGATATGCCACGCAATAGACCTGCTAAACCCGACATTTTTGATCTAATTTTTTCTATATGTGGTTTCCATGTAAGATCATCAAGGATTAAACCATGATATTTCTCGTTTTTGCTTTCGTTAATACTTATATGATTTATGCTAAGAGATTTATGGTTAAACATTTTTTTTTTTTAGATTTAAATATGATGTAATTTGTTTTGGAGGTATTAATTAATAAGTTACATTGGAACCACATATGCCATAAGTTTAGGTCGTCCTGCACATCCTGTATAATTGTGTCGATAGATTGTCCAAAGTAAAACACACTTGTATCATCTGCATATAATGTAAGATTACCCTTGATGTTTAACTCATGTATATTATTGATATACACAAGGAACAGTAGTGGTCCTAAAATTGATCCGTGTGGCACCCCGTAGCTAGTTGATTTAGGGCTGCTGAGGCAAGATCCGATCTTTACTTGCTGAGATTTGTTTGTGAGATACGATTCTAGCATTCTAAAAGCCGTATCAGTTACCCCAATATTATTTAACTTCTTCAAAAGCAGGTCATGACTCACGGTGTCAAAAGCCTTTTTCAAATCGATAAATATGCCCAATGCGATCTTTTTGCTATGAATATTGTTTTTTATCTCTGTTACTAAATCTATTGTGGCAGAGAGGTTATTTGAATTCTTTCGAAATCCGTATTGCTTTTGATAGAAAAATTTAATCGAATTAAGATATTCCTCGAGACGATTATGTATTATTTTGAAATAAAACTAGTTTATACGGATTTTATCGCGGTTTAATTTTTATTTTAGTCCCGACGTTTCGAAAGCTTTTCAGCCTTCGTGGTCACGGGAGAGACTGAGGTGTAGGTCGTCTCGAAAAGTTAATGTTACAATGGCTACCTTCATTTTAAAATTATACATATATTTTCAATTATTTAAAAAAGTTAGTTGACACTAGTCCGATCTACGCAGAAAGAGCTCACGGTATCTTGAGGTCTGGCAGTTGGTCTTTTGGGTTCCGATTTAATTAAATGTATAATTGGATCCCAGGCTTGTGCAAGCTTCCAACCATCTTCTCTATTGAAATTTGGGTGTTTCTTAATTTCAATAGCCTCGCGAATCATCCTAGGTAGGAATCGGTGTTCTTTGGCAAGGATTTGTGGTTTGTCAAATCTAAGGTAATGTTTGGAGCCTTCATCTGAATGTTCAGCAGCTGCAGACTAGTTTTATTTCAATGTGTAATATTCGCGTAAACCTAAGAAATCACTATGTATTATTTTCTCAAATACTTTTGATATTATCGGAAGTACCGATATAGGACGGTAATTGTTGGAATCAGTTTTGTTACCCGATTTATGGATGCAACTAACCTTCACCAGTTTTAAAGTTTGTGGAAAAGTTCCCTCGTCCAGACACACATTTATACTGTTTACCAGACCATTAACAATCAAATCTCTAATGCATTTCAACATCTTGGTATTTATGCCGTCAATGCTTTTTTTTTTTATACTGGCTCGGCAAAGTGACTACGCTACACCTGATGTTAAGTGCAGCGCAATCCAAGAATACTGTCGACCAACGACAGACGATGTGTCTATCGTAGGTCGGCACAATTATGCCGGCCTGCCTAATTGCTTCTTCACACTCCGTTTAAAGGACCCCATATTATAGGAAGGAGGGAACACGTGTGCCGGCAAACTATTCCACAGCTTGATGGTCCGGCAGAAGTAAGATTTTGCGAACTTTTTAGTTCTAGCCGAGATGGAAGAGACCACGAAGCTGTGGTTCCGTAAGCCAGCACGCGTGGTTCTGTTAAGGAAAGGTGAGGATGGGATAAGGTCAAACAACTCTTCAGAGCATTCACCGTGATACAGACGATAAAAAAAAGCTAAGTGAGGCAATGTCCCTACGCAATTGCAGCGGCTCTAAGTGCCTGTGCTTGTGTTATTGTTTAGATTATCGATTATTTTTCCAACTTCATAGATAGTAGTCGGTCGAAAACTAGTTAACTGTTTGATACAGTGAGCATTACTATTGCTAAATACAAAGGTTTTATTATTATGATACTTTTGCGGAATATTACTTGCCAAGATTTTGCCAATAGTAGAAAAGAAAGAGTTAAAATGCTCGGAGATTAATTGCTCATCAGTGATGACTTCGTTATCTATAATTAGTTTGGTAGGATCACTAGTTCCTTTTGTTTTATTACTAGATAAATTGTTTATTAGCTTGCACATCTTTACAGGTTTGTTTGTACATTCTTCAAAAGCTTTAAGATAATATTTTGTTTTAGTATTTTTTATAGCTAGACTAACCTTTTTCTTTCTGTTATAAATTCTTTTTTTTAGTGCATCTTATTTATATATATTTCATATTTTTTATTATTGATTTTTTGTGAAAGAATGTCGAAGTATTAGTCTTTCACTACCTTTTATGAAGTCGCTTACAAATAACCTTACAGACTGTATTATAAAACACACAATTAAATAAAACCTATTACAATATCTACATCTACCTTCAGGATAATTTGACAGTATATTACAACGAACATTACTTAGATTTGAAATACCATAAATAAACGGAACCATCTATATAGTCTGAAAACACTAGCTATGAACAAAACATAAACAAAAGATCTTTATATTAATACGTGAAGAGTACTTTGGACCCCTTTTTAAGCATATTGCACGCATTTTTTGAGTGGTAGAGCCACGCTGTAGACAGAACTGTCTGCAGCATGAATGGGCCGGCTCGTCTGGGTCGTTACCACTGTCTCACAGAAAACCGGCGTAAAGTAGCAGCCTGCTGCTGCGTTTCGTACGGTGAGTGAGATATCCGGAGGCCCAAATTCCCGTCCCCTTCCCAATCCCTAATTTATCCCTTTCCTTTAAGGTCGGCAACGCGCCCATAATTATTTAAGTATTGTGGGCGTACATGGGCGGTGGAGATCACTTACCATCAGGTGACCCACTTGCTTGTTTGACGGCCTATACTATAAAGAACAGAGAAAGAAGAGAAAATAAAAAAAAACGGAGGTGTGAGATTTGGTATAGTTAAAGTTTATATGGAGGAGGAGTGCAGACTGCAGAATGCTATGTATATACATGTGTTATAGAAAGGGGCGGTAAATTTAAGCAATGTATAGGTTAGGGTATAAGTATTATATACAAATTCAAACGTTGTGCTTTTGGAAATAAAAACTAAATCAATTAATTTGAATTGTCCGACCTAGTAATCAAACCGAGGTCTTTCGTGGTTTCACAAACAATGCACCTAGCCACAATATCAATTATGCGTTCAAATTTATAAAATAAATGCTGCCTCGGTGGCGCAGTTGTAATGCGTACGCGTTACAACTGAGGCTGACGCTGAGGTCTCGGGTGCGATCCCCGGGTCGTGTAAGTGATATTGGGTCTTTCTCTATTACGAAAAGCTCAGTATCAGTCCGGAGTCTGGAATATGTGCCCGGTATGACGATAGGCTCGCCCCCTATCACATCATGGGACGGAGATACGCTCGGCGAAATGTAGGTGTACTGGTTACACCTCTGCCTACCCCTTATGGGGATTACAGGCGTGAGTGCGTATGTAGTACCAAAACTGATTGCATTGCTAGGACATAATTATTGAATTTTCTTTTTAATCGAATGTGTAATTGTATTGCAAGTTGGGTTTTAATTTTAATCGGCTTTACTATCCATCCATCAGGTTACCCACTTGTCGTTTGCCGACCACTGTTAGAAAAATATATTTGTTTACATTATAACCAAAGTTCGCTTACTAAAACTATAATTTTATTACCTTGGTGAAAACCATTTGATTGATTCGCATTTCACGTGACAAATTACTTCTGATTACTGTTTCAAAACAACATAGCGTTTCAAGGCATAGCGCCTTCTGACGTCATAACTATGTACCTATATGTTATTACACTACATGTCTAGATGGACAGTTGTTGGTGCAAAATGGAGTAAAATACAACCTAATAATTTCCAGCGAGTAATAATTTCTTCCGCCGTTTTTTTCGTGTTCCATAACAAAACATAAACTCACACCTGTATCTATGGAGGAGTAAACAAAGGTGCAACTAGTTCATCTACGCTTACCGAACTTAAGGCACGTTATGAGGTATGTGACCGAGACAGGACATCGCGGTGACGCGTTTCCATAGAATTTCATACAGAGGGGACTTATTACTAAAACTCGGAATAATACGACGGTATCTAGACGTGTCCATTCAAAGCTTAGAAAATAGAACGCCTCGAGAACGGCATTCATATAAGATTAATCATTGAATTCAACATGCTTTGATACCGCCGTTTCTATTAACTGATGTGGCAGACTGTTCTAAATATCTGGATATTTACAGATTTTAGAATTTGTGACATATTAAGAGACTAAAACCAGGTCCAGAACGGAGAGTTTCTTGTACAACATAAGCAAAAATAAAATAGGAATCCATCATTTACGAAGCCACTTCATACGATTCCTTTTTTAAACTATATGACACTGGCTAGTTTTTTTTTATCCTGGCTCGGCAAAGTGAATACGCTACACCTGATAGTAAGTGTAGCGTAATCCATGAATACTGTCGACCAACAATAGACACTGTATCTATCGTAGATCGGCAGAATTATGCCGGCCTGCTTAATTGCTTCTTCACACACCGTTTAAAGGATCCCATGTTGTAGGAAGCAGGAATCACGTGCGCCGGCAAACTATTCCACAGCTTTATGGTCCGACAGAAGAACGATTTTCAGAACCTCTTGGTCCGAGCCGAGATGTGAGAAACCACGAAACACGAGATTTTCGATAACTGTCACGCCATCTGTATTAAAATGTAAGAAAGTATGTATGCAGATTTTAGTCCTTCAACTTTCATCAGTCTTTATGAAAGAGAAACTATTACATAGCCTGAAGAAACTTTTGGTGGAGGAGAAAAGCGATAAACTAAATACTTCCATATTCATTGGCGATATACCCCAAAAACCTAATTATATTTCGGAAGGGTTAACTCCTAAAGGAAGGTAACTATTATTCCTGGCGCGAGACTTAATATAGTTTAGCACCAAAAATATTATGAAAGTATTGCAAAGGTACCATTACTATGCTGATGGAGAATTCACGAGTTTCTTCACAATGTGTCCCTCACCGTCATAGCGAACGATAATTAATTAACAATTAATACACACTTAGAAAAGTCAGAAGTAAGTGGACTGAAGGTTAGTTTCGAACCTGCGACTTTCATTTCGGCCGTCCGTATCAATAACCACTGGAGGGGTTTCGGCGTGTTTCTGTTGGAGGTCCCGAAACCCTTCCATAGTGCAGATGGCGACAACCATGGGGTTTTTAGCTGGTAGAAATTCGGCATACTATACATCTTATTTTAAGGTGGCCGGGAATTTCCACATGTAAAAAACATGTTACATATACTATAAGTACTATTATACTAACCCTGAGTTCTACACGTCTCACTGCTGGGCACGTGCCCCCTCTCCTGAACGAGAAGGGTTACGCTTATAAAACCACGCTGGCCTAATGCACTTTGACAGGCTTCACATACCTTCGAAATTCTTATGGAGAACTTCTCAGGTATGCAGGTTTCCTCACAATGTTCCATTCGCCGTTAAATCAAACGATAATAAACAATTAATTCACACCACTAGGTATTCAAATCAAATCAAATCAAAATAGTTTATTTGTGAGCATAGGTGGTGAATAAAAGATCTTATACATAGGTGACATTACACGAGTTCTCTATGCTTTGCCGTTAAGCCGGCATACAATTATTATTGCATGATAACGTGTAATAATGCAATCATACCTGAATACACTTTTAAAGTTAAGTTAAGGTTACCGCTGCTTCTTAATTTGTAAACCAAAAATACACTATAGTACCCGAAGTTTTCACAAACAAAACACAACAGCCATTCCTAATCCAACACTGTATCGTGGGCATCACAAACTGCGGGGTTTTACAACACAAATATTTGCGTATCACACAAACATTTGCTCCAAACTTCTTCCTACCGCCTACTCGTAACCTAAAGCTATATGTTCACTAGAAAACAATTAGCGCAATGTACTCCTAAATCTGTGACTAAACATTTTAAACAAGGCCGCGAGACTTTGCAACTATGTCCGTGGTGCAATTGGCAAGTATCCGGCTGCGAAGCGAGAGGGTTCGATACCCACACAGAGACAAATGTTTGTGTGATCCACAAATATTTGTTTCGGGTCTGGGTGTTGTGGGACCGCGAGTCCCTCGTAGTTCCTGAAATCAACGATACAGGTTAACCTAGTGTGAGGTCAGGACTATGTGTGTGACTGTTGGGTGTATTTATTTATTTATGTTCATTGGGTAAAAATAAGGGCCTGCGCCCTTATTTATTTATTTACTTGTCGGAAGGCTTACAGACTAATATCATGCGTAATATGTAGGACATCTTAAATAACTAAACTTGCTAATTACAAACATCCGCTAATAAATATTCAAATACAATATTAGGTAAGTATTAGTAATACACAAATTGTGATTTCTTAGGTTTACGCGAATATTACACATTGAAATAAAACTAGTTTATACGGATTTTATCGCGGTTTAATTTTTATTTTAGTCCCGACGATTTTTATTTTTGACTAGTGTCAACTAACTTTTTTAAATAATTAAAAATAAATGTATAATTTTAAAATGAAGGTAGCCATTGTAACATTAACTTTTCGAGACGACCTACACCTCAGTCTCTCCCGTGACCACGAAGGCTGAAAAGCTTTCGAAACGTCGGGACTAAAATAAAAATTAAACCGCGATAAAATCCGTATAAACTAGTTTTATTTCAATCAATACACAAATTATAAAAATACAATAACAGTATTAGTATTACACTGTCACAATTTGAGACAAGATCAAGATCGGTGTCTAAGTGCTAAATTAAAAACTCTTGAGCTAGTGTGCCTTTATCTTGGGTGATACTTCGTCAACACTACATGCCAGCAACTATGCCAAGGTATCCTTAGACTTTAGGCATACCGCGACTTCCTTAGGCATACCGCGACTTCCTTAGGCATACCGCGACTTCCTTAGGCATACCGCGACTTCCTTAGGCATACCGCGACTTCCTTAGACATACCGCGACTTCCTTAGGCATACCGCGACTTCCTTAGGCATACCGCGACTTCCTTAGACATACCGCGACTTCCTTAGACAAGCTGCGGCGTCCTTTAGCATGCCGAAGCGTCTGTCTTGACATTTTACTCGTGCGTAGCCCCCACAACAGTCGTAATGTTTTAAGTGTATTGTACGTGCTTTTTTTAATTTGCTTGAATAACAAGACGAGCATGTCGCTCGCCTGATGTAAAACGTCACGCTTGACCATAAAGATAACCAACATCACACAGAATGAGCTACCGCGTAATGAACTCTTGGACCATTGACTGTAAACTGATCATTAACTAAGGACTGAGAACTGAAGATTGACTGTGAACTGACTGAACACATAGAAATGAGCTCTTTCTACCCCTCCGGGGTAAAGGCTTATCTTATGTTTTGAAGATTTTTAGGAGTGTGATGTCTGCTACTAGATATTTCTGTTAAATATAGATAGGGTTTGTGAGGAAAAATGGCGAACTCCTCAACGGATAAAAATAAAGCCACCAATATTTTAACCATTTTATGAGTGGTAAAGCCACGCTGTAGACACTTTTGTCTGCAGCATGAAAAGGCAGGCTCGTCCGGGTCGTCACCACTGTCTGACAGAAAACCAGCGTAAAGTAGCAGCTTGCGGCTGCGTTTCGTACGGTGAGTGAGATATCCGGAGGTTCAAACCCCCTCCCCTTCCCAATCCCTTAATTATCCCTTTCCTTTAAGGTCGGCAACGTCCCCATGATTATTTTGGTATTGTGGGCGTACACGGTCGGTGGAGATCACTTACCATCAGGTGACCCACTTGCTCGTTTGCCGGCCTATGTCATAAAAAAAATATCATAACCAAAGCCCACATTTGTACAGACATATCGCTTAACATATTTTAAGAAATACATAAAATTAGAAAACTACTCCTTTTTGGAGGTTAAAAGAATCAAAACTACAATTAGATGTATCAGGAGTTACGTTAGTTATTTTAATACAGCATAGACGCTGGAGTCTGGACACACAGCCATCGTGAAAGTTTACTCATTCTCTAGTGGGCGGTTAGGTACCGAGAGCATAATAGAGAGGTCAAATTAAATACTAAACACACTATATAAAAGTACTTCTGACATAGCTAAGGAGTTCCGTGGAGACTTCTTCTGCTTGTAAGAGTAAGCCTAGTACATACCACTAGATAGTAGGTCCCCCCTATGCCATAGGCCGTCTGAGTTAGTACCACCACATTGTCTATTTCTGACCCCAAGCAGCAGTGTGTAAGCACTGTTGTGTTTCGGTTTAAAGGACATTGCAGCTAGTGAAGTTACTGGGCAATATTAGACTCAGTATACATACATACGCACTCACGCCTGTAATCCCTGAAGGGGTAGGCAGAGGTGTAACCAGTACACCCACATTTCGCCGAGCGTATCTCCGACCCACGATGTGATAGGGGGCGAGCCTATCGCCATACCGGGCACAAATTCCAAACTCCGGGCTGATACTGAGCATTTCGTAATAGAAAAATCCAATACCACTTTACCCGACCCGGGGATCGAGCCCGAGACCTCAGCGTTAGCCACAATTGTAACGCGTACGCATTACAACTGTGCCACCGAGACAGTCATTATCTTATTATCTATGATCTATTAGATCATCTTACGTCTCAGATCGACGAGCGCAGTCTAATGCTATGCAGTGCTTTGTAATTCCCAGATAAGTACTCGTATGGTGTTGCTTCTGTTTATGCGTAGGCGTTAGCGTAAGTGCCATCCACTGGTAAGCCATCAAGCAAACAAACTGCTCGCTACGTCATTCGGGCTACTAATAAAAAAAGGAACTGCTCCATAGTTTTCCCTGTCCATAAACACAGTTCAACATCGTCCTTACCCTCGGGCTTTGGTAGTTAAAAACTAACAAATTGAGCGCTCTATACCGCTAATGTACTCCAAATAATATAGTTTTATAGTTTCGGTAAGCTTATGAAAAGTAATCTCAACTGTTCCAGTAACTTTTTACAGCAGATGCCAGTAAACGAGCAAGTAGATGGGATGTTAAATGTTCTCCAACACCCATGAATACTCAATATCAGAAGCTGGGTGCTTTACCGACTTTTTTTTACTAGCTTGACTGACGAAACGAGCAAGTCTGAGTCTGAGTCTGAGCATACACCTCTGACTTTTCTAAGTTACGTGTGTATTCATTGTTAATTATCACTTGCTTCAACGTTGAAGGACACATCGTGAGGAAACCCGCATATCTGAGAAGTTCTTCATAAGAATTTCGAAGGTATGTGAAGTCTGCCAAGCCGCATTAGGCCAGCGTGGTGGACTAAGGCCTAACCCCTCTCATTCAGTAGAGGAGGCCCGTGCCCAGCCGTGGGAGGTATATAATACAGGGCTGGTATTATTATTATTATATGACATTGGACTGCGCTTGTCACCGCGATACATAAGATGTTAATGCCCGGTTTCTGAAACGCTGATCAAATCAACATTCAACTAACAAAACTTTGATTTGACATCGCTGTCAATTCGAGCTGCTGAAACGTTATTATGTGAAAAAAATAATATATGTGATTTCTCTTTAGTACCGCTTGACATACGATTTTTTATACGATAGCAAAATGACGCAGTGGGCGAGTAGCCGGCTGCGAAGCGTGAGGCCGTGCCTTTAATTCTCGCACCGATACCAATGTTTGTGACCCACAAATATTTGTTCCGGGTCTGGGTGTTGTGGGACCGCAAGCCCCTCGTAGTTTCTGATACCCATGATACAGGATAACCTAGTGTGGGGTCGGGACTATGTGTGTGACTGTTGGGTGTATTTATAATTTTAGTCCACTCTTCAGAGATATAGACGTGAAATTATGTTCTTGTATATACATAAAGGTACATCCACACTTCCGCGCCATTTTACCGCACTGAAAGGCGTGGCTGTCACACGTACTTGTTACTGTATTGTGGACGGGTGTCCTAACACGCACTGAGGTATCTTTTTTTTTTCATTACATTGAATGACGAGACGATCAGGTCGCTCGCCTGATGGTAAGCGCCACGCCTGCTCATAAACAGAAGCAACGCCACACAGAACTTTAAATAAAGCACTGCATGACACTGGACTGCGCTCGTCACCCCGAGACATAAGGTATTAAGTCTCATAATGCCCAGTAATTACACTGGCTTCAATGTCATTCACACCGGAACACAACAGTGCTTACACACTGTTGCTTGGCGGCAGAAATAGACAAAGCGGTGGTACCAACCCAGCCGGTCTCTCGCAAACGAGGGACCTACCACCTTGTAAAAACCTTTGCCGTGTATTAAAACAAAAATAATATTTTTTTATTGATATGTCACGGCGAAATGTTGCGTGGTCTCAGAACGGATCGCTCCGTGACATTTGACTGCCATCCACACTTGTGAGTTTGATATGCGTGTTCGTCCCAATCAAGCCGCTCGATGTGCTGAAATGTCACATGAGAAGACCTACCTACATAAAAATATATCATTTGTTTTACAAAAAGCTCAGGTTATAATATTTTGCCAGTTGAATGTGTAACGAATTATAATAATGAATTCCATAGTATAGGTGGGTGATGCATACTAATTAAAGCGTATATACGGAAATTTTAATTAGTTAAAATTTCAACGTACATTTACGAAATGAGAGTTGTGATACGCATACCAAATTAGTACTTAAGTACATTCACATAAAGAATAAAAAATTATTTTGTCAAAAATTTTGAAATTGAAAATAATTTTTGTGAAAAAATTAAACAGGTAAATGTGCTGCGTTGATTTTAAAATAACATGCAAGGTTTACACGGTGGTAGGTAATTCGTATTCGAGAGGCCATCTGGGTTGGTACCACCGCTTTTTTTATTTCCGCTTTGTGTAAACACTATTGTTTTGGGTTTGAAAGACATTGAAGTCAGTGGTAGAGTGTAGTAGTACTGAATGGAACAGCCACGCTGTAGACAATTTTGTCTACAGCATGAATGGGCCGGCTCGTCCGGGTCGTTACCACTGTCTAACAGAAAACCGGCGTAAAGTAGCAGCTTGCTGCTGCGTTTCGTACGGTGAGTGAGATATCCCGAGGCCCAAATTTCCTTTAAGGTCAAAAACGCGCCCATGATTATTTTAGTATTGTGGGCGTACATGGGCGGTGGAGATCACTTACCATCAGGTGACCCACTTGCTCGTTTGCCGGTCTATAATATAAAAAAGAAACTGAAAATTAAGGGACTTAACATCTTATATCTCGGGGTGACTAGCGCAGTGCAATGCCATGCAGTGCTATGTAATTTAAGCTTCTTGTGTGGTGTTGCCAATTTATGGACTGGCGTGGTAGCGCTTACCATCAAGTGACTGGCCTACTCGTATAGTCATGAAATTCAAACCAAAACACAACAGTGCTTACATATTGTTATTTGGCGGTAGCAATAGACAAAGCGGTGGTACTAACCAAGACAGTCTCTCGCCTTCCTTCTAGGTTATATGTATAGATTTTATCAGAGTAATCAGTTCATTCTGAAACTAGATTGGCTATTAATCTAATACAGAATTAAGTGTCCATGAGCTATGACCCAAATGTGAAGAAATGTCTCTGTGGATCAATAATCCGAACTATATACTAATATTATAAACTAGATTTTGTTCGCGACTTCACCTGCGTGAATGGTCTTTTCTGGGGAAAAGAGTAGCTTATTCCCTAACCCAGGAGGCCAATTCTCGTAATTTTAAATGTTCTAAATATCATTCCGATCTAGTCTCAACGTCAAGAAAGTTGCAAATGGCATTCTCTTAAACCAATAATCAACGTCAAATGTGAACATAGATCGTAAAGAAATTGAATGTAGAATAAAAGTTGACTGAAGCCAAAACCTTATAATGCTACTGCTAATGCTAGGTGCATTTGACGTTGATTATTGGTTTAAGAAAATGCCATTTGCAACTTTCTTGACGCTGAGACTAGATCGGAATGATATTTTGAACCTTTAAAATTGCGAGAATTGGCCTCCTGACCATGGTCTACCTGTGTGCCTAATTTCATCTAAAACCATTCAGCCATTACGGCGTGATTGACTAACAAACATCCAAATTCACAAACATCCAAACTATAGTAGGTTATTAGGAAATAGGATACAAAAGTATGTTTGTTGGTTTGTCCTTATTTCATGGAGCAATATATCAGATGTTTTTGCACAGAGATGGTTTATGGCCCGGAGAGTGAGTTATAATATTACTAGCCCTGTATTATATAGTATGTAACAAAGACCCTATTGACCCTTTTTGGGTCGTGAAGATACACATATAGACAGCTTAATAAAAATAGTTAAATTAAAAAAAATATGGACTGCCTCGGTGGCGCAGTTGTAATGCGTACGCGTTACGATTGAGGCTAACGCTGAGGTCTCGGGTTCGATCCCCGGGTCGGGTAAAGTGGTATTGGGTTTTTCTATTACGAAATGCTAGTATCAGCCCGGAGTCTGGAATTTGTACCCGGTATGGCAATAGGCTCGCCCCCTATCACACAAGGGACGGAAATACTCTCGGCGAAATGTGGGTGTACTGGTTACACCTCTGCCTACCCCTTCGGGGATTACAGGCGTGAGTGCGTATGTAAAAAAAATTATAAACAGAAGCGAGATATTACCCTTACACAGTTAGCTTAGAAAAATGAACATCGGTCGGCGCGTATGATGTACGTGGACGCCGCAACTTGCTATCTCGCTCTGGCTCCAAGTCATCGCTTTTGCAGAGGTAATCAGTCGAAATACGGTTTAAATAATAAATATGATTTTTCTTATAGTCCAATTTTTGTATGCGAGTTATTTCATTACGTTTGAATATTGATTCTGATATTATAGTTAAAATACCCAACAGAGTTTTTGTTACATATTGTATACATCCTATTATGGACACGGGCCTCCTCTACTAAATAAGAGGGGTTAGGCCTTAGTCCACCACGCTGGCCTAATGCGGGTTGGCAGACTTCACATACCTTTGCAATTTGTAAGAAGAACTCAAGTATGCAGGTTTCCTAACGCTGTTTCCCTCACGGTTATAGCAAGCGATAATTCACAATGAATACACACGAAATTCAACATAAAATGGCAGCTTACTATTTTTATTAGCTTTATTGATGAAACGAGCAGGTCGCTCGTCTTATGGTAAGCACCACGCCTGCCTATAAACAGAAGCAACACCACACATGACTTTGACTTACAAAGCACTGCATGGCTTTGGACTGCGCTCGTCACCGCGAAACATAAGATGTTAACTCTCATAATGCCCAGTAATTTCATTGGCTTCAATGTCCTTCAAATCGGAATATAACAGTACTTACACACTGGAGTTTGGCAGCAGAAACAAGAAAAACGGTGGTACCAGCCCAGACGGCCTCTCGCATACGAGTGACCTACCACCTTGCACGGACCTCCTCTGCTAATAAAAACCCCTTATCGTAGTCTTTAGTAGAGGAAGCCCAAACCTAGCAGTGGAATCCTAACTATCATTCTGAATGCGAACATGAGTTTGTTACGCTTTTATGCCTAAATCGCTAAACCCATTTTGATGAATTTTGATGCAGAGATAAATGGGACCGTGGAGTCGGTTATAGGCTACTTTTTATCTCGGAAAAGGCTGTTTAACCGGGTGGAGCCGCGAGCAAAACTAGTAGTTGAATACAGGGCTGACATTGTCATTAAATCAATAACTAAGTTTCAGGGGTGAAGGAACTTGCACCGCCCGTTTCATATTTGAGATCACTCGTGCAAAAAGCTGAGAATAATTAAAGGGGCCCACAAGCGGACTTCATTCACGACCCATGTCACTTGGATGACGGACGAGACAAAAACACGCTGTCCGTGTGAACACGGCCTTTTTGTACTATGTTAGGAAGCGTTCTCATACGCTTGCCGAAGTATTATTCCTTTTTTTAAAGTGTAAGTTATTCTTGCATAATAAATTGTATTATTTATCGTTAATAGTTCAGTTAAACGACGCGATGCTTGATAGCATCAGCTGAGGCTCGGATGAGACCAGTTCCACCTTTGCTTACCATTTCGGTGATACAGGCGTGAGCATATTATATTTATTGTGTTATATATACAAAAACCAGCCAAGTTCGTGTCGGACCACACACAGTGAAGGGTTCCGTGGTCAAGAAATACCCTATATCTTAAAAAGTATAATACCTAGCTTATTGAAACCATTTTGTTGGAAGTACATTTTAAGTTATAAGATTATTTTTAAAACTTATCCATTCCGTCTTTTAAAAATTAGAGGAGTTCCCCACATTTTCTAAATTTAGGACCCGCATATTATCTCACAAACGAATACATTATATAAAAATGTCATTTAGCGACCTCTTTATATTTTTAAGGATCTATACAATACCAGACACGCCTATATGCAATGGCAAAAATCTCCCCTTAGTTACATGTATGGAAAGCCATTCCTAACTTTTATTTCTTAATTTCACTACACTTTTGTTAAGCGGTTCATAGAACACCTACCATGTTACCTAAAAACCGTACCAGTATAGGTTAAGATAAGGAAATGCAAATCTGGCAATGACTTTCCAAACCGCACGATCTTGCTTACAATATACACACACCCTAACATACCTAGACTGCCGTTTGTTCGGCCAGAATTTTTGTTGTTCGCAATTTCATACCCCTTTACAACGCCGCGTTTAGATTTGTTCCGCGGACTTTCTGTTTATATTTTTGTATGTTGAAATAATATGTTTTATTGCCATTCCACGCGGGAGCTTCTCGTGTTGATTGACATGTTTATCATTGTAAATCTGATTATTGTTGGAGCCTATTGTTTTATTACAGAACTAGCTGTCCTGCGCGGTTTCACTTGCGAAATATAACCCGCCTCCTTTCAGTGAAGGGATATTTTTTAATCCCAAACTATCCGTCCCACGCGGTTTCACCCGCAACATATTCTATATAAACCATCTAGGGATGGTTCACCACTTCAATACACATACAAAAAATCATCAAAATCGGTCCAGCCTTTTAAGAGTTTTAGCGAGACTTACGAACAGCAATTGATTTTTATATATAAGAGAAGATCATTCTTCGGATCTTTTGCATGGTAAAGTTATAAAAAATCTCGTTTGAAGTAGAATGCATTCAGCCAAATCAGTTTAATTCAAGTAATTTTTGAGTGGTACAGCCACGCTGGCTGTTTTGTCTACATCACCAATGGGCCGGCTCGACCGGATCGTTACCACTGTCTTACAGAAAACCGACGTAAAGTAGCGGCTTACTGCTGCGTTTCGTACGGTGAGTGAGATATCCGGAGGCCCAAATCCCCTTCCCCCTCCTAATCCCTAATTATCCCTTTCCTTTAAGCTCGGCAACGCGCTCTGATTCTTACGATACTATCAATAGAGGAGATGATCAATCACACAACACAGAATACCCTTCAGTTTTGTCGGTGGAGACAAAACACATATATTTACAGCCTTCGTGGCGCAGTGGGTGAGTAACCTGCTACAAAGCGAGAGGCCATGGGTTCGATTCCCACACCGGGATAAATGTTTGTGTGATCCACAAATATTTGTTTCGCGTCAGGGTGTTGTGGGACCTAGTCCCTCGTAGTTCCCGATACCCAATGTATGTGGGTCACTATTGGGTGTATTTATTTATTTTTTTCGCTAGTACAGTTCATAACACAAAACATATAAACGTCTAATAGAGCACCTCCTTTTTAAGTTGGTTAATAACCGTCCCTTCTGAGTCAACATTCAATAACATTAAAGGAAATTGCACCTATTCTTTCCAAATATATTGGGCTGAGGAAAAATATTTCGGTATTGTGTTATGGTAAAACCACGGGGTCCGGAACGTCCGGAGGGGTCTAGTAACGACGTCCCAGGTGTAAACCCTTGCCATCCTGGTTTAGACCCGACATTCCCGGTAAATTGGCCAAATTATTGGCCTTTCACAATTTTGTGTTGTTATGAATTTATAGAAAAGCGGCGATGGCCTAGCGGACAGTGTAACTGGCTGACGAGACGGAAATCAAAGATTCGAAACCAACGGGGTACACAACTATTACTTCTCCTTAAGAATTTCGAAGTTATATAAGTATACTAATTTAACTCTCCTATACTAAGGCATAAACATAACTGCTAATAACTGCTACTCTTATGGCGCTAGTTACCCATTGTAAGTTGTGGTTGCCTGTTTATGGGAGAACACTATATTTTTTGTTTGTTTGCGTATGTTTTTATATTAGTGTAGTGTATCGTCTTCTGGTAATCCTAAAATAAATAAATAAATAAATAAACATTAGGAGATAAGGCCGGTCTCCAGCAATGGGATGAAAATTATGAGTATTATTAGCTTAATAGCTAGCTTTCTGCCGCAACTACAGCAGCGTGGCACCACAATTGATTTTGATACATAAGAAGAAGATAGAGTATATTACGCGATTTTAGTACCTATAATTATGAGTGTGATTTCCAGAAGCTCAAATAGACTCCCTCTGTCGTCTTCCCTAAATCCGTATACATTTTCTTTCAGTTCGGTGACATATCCATTATTCTTCTGTTATTATGGTTGTTTATTTTAATAATAAATAATAATTTATTAATCTAAGGATCGCCAATGAAATTTACAATTTTACATGCTTAGAATACATAGTTGGACAAACAATATTGAAGTAATGTTTTCGATTAAGGCAAAAATTATCTGCAATTGAATATTAATATATAGAACGTTATTAATAAACAAACAAATGTAATACAATTAAACAGAATATTCTTTAATATTTTGTAATATATTTTTTCTGAAAAAATACAGCGAATCGTGAAAAATGTCCAGATTATTTATCTTATTTGAAAGCTGGTTATAAAGAGCAGACAGTAGAGGTATGGGAGAGTGTTTGCCTACATTGGTTCGAGAACGACGGGTATGTAGTAAGGGATGGGGTCTGCGAGAAGGACGAAAAGGAAAACTTAGAGTAAATTTTATTAGTGAACTGGAACAATCACATTACATACATTGACGTCGAAGGAGTAGGCAAAGGTGTAACCAGTACACCCACATTTTGCTGAGAGTATCTCCCTCCCATGATGTGATAGGGGGCTAGCCTATCGCCATACTGGGCACAATAAAATTGTAATACGATTATAATTATTAAATATTGTGGGTGAATATTCCATGTAGAAAAAGGAAAAGAAAAGATAGAAGATGAAAAGAAGAAAAAGAAAAGAAAAAGACAAAGGAAAAGAAAAAAGATTGTTTTTTTTTTTTTTTTTTTCTGCCTGGATAGGGAGACGAGCAAACGGGCCATCTGATGGTAAGTAGTCACCGCCGCCCATAGACTTCTGCAATGCCAGGGCACAGCAAAGCCGCTACCTACCTGAATATTTAGGTGTTTTAAACTGTTACGATAAAATAGTATTATTTAGGAAAGGTTAAAATTAATTATTTACATTAAATCCAAATGTTTCTAACACCATTATTAAATCTTTACTTCACTGCCATCTAGAAGCGAGTTGGATACATTAAATATAATTCAAGTCTTATATCCTTACTCCGTGCTTTATGCTACATGGGAACCCCTGTACGTTTCTTACTAATTGTTTCCTTCAAATCCCGCTAGAGGCCGTCCTTTACCAACGCCACCTATTTCATCGATGAACTGTTTTTTTAACTACAATTTCAATTATGCGCTTCTGCAATCTTTGTTTATCTTGTAAACACGAAGGGTGAATGATGAACCAAATTACGCAGTTAAAACATTGGATTATGTATAATTTTTCTTATTAATGACGAGTCCAGAAAAGCCGGGCATTGTTTGCGTATTAATACAAATTCGTTAAAAAACGAATATTGGAGATGCGCTTAATTTACTTATGTAAATAGTTTTTTTTTATAGCCTACAATGTGTCCCACTGCTGGGCAAAGGCCTCCCCTTTACTATTCCACTGGGTTCGGTCCTCTATCAGCTTCTCCCATTTCGCCTCGAATGCGTCCAACTCGTCTCTCCATCTCTCTTCTCATCTATAGTAGGTATTACCAATTAATTTTATATAATAAACTTTAACTAACTTTTTTTACAGATGTCGCTACTAAATTACTAGTATTTTTTTGTATAGCATCAGGCTGGCATATAGGAGGTGGGTCAACTGATGGTAACCATGACACATGAATAACAGAAATGTTAGAAACATTTAAGGTGTTATTAGGTGTTTTAGGAATTATACTTTACTAGGTAGTAGGTCTCTTGTATGCGAGAGGCCGTCTGGGTTGGTACCAGCGCTTAGTCTATTTCTGCCAATAAGCACTAGTGTGTAAGCACTGTTGTGTTCCGGTTTAAAGGACATTGAAGCTAATGAAATTACTGGGCATTATGAGACAACATCTTGTATCTCGAGGTGCCTAACGCAGTCCAGTGCCATGCAGTACTTCATATCACTAAGTTCTGATTGGTGTTGATTCTGTTTATAAGCAGACGTGACGCTTACCATTAGGCGAGCGACTTGCTCGTCTCGTCATTAACGCTAATAAAAAAGTACGTTGCCGACCTTTATGTATAGGAATGGGTACACTGGTTATTTTTGAAGTATCCAGCAATCCGACTGATCGTACGAAACTCAACAGTAAACCTGCAACTTTATACCAACACTCTTTGAAATAGTGGCAGCGCCCCGGTCGAGCCGGTTTATTTGACTACAGCACAAAGTACACCTTCTACTGTAATAATAGATCCCTGTAGAAATTATTTCAAGACAATGATAGATAGAGCGGACGAATTCGTCTATAAAAAGAGATGTAGCAGATTCGATACCCCACTGAAAAAAAATTATACCCACAAACATTTGGATTTGTATTATGTTATACATCATACTAATATTATAAATGTGAATGTCAGTTTGTTTGTTACGCTTTCACGCGAAAACTACTTAACCGATCATCATGAAACTTTGTACACATATTCTTGGAGGTATAAGAAGTAACATAGGATACTTTTATGTTTTTTTTTATCTATTTGTTTGTTACGCTTTCACGCCTAAATTACTGAACCGATTTTGATGAATTTTGATGTAGAGATAGATGGGACTCTGGCGACGGTTATAGGCTACGTTTTATTTCGGAAAAGTCTATTCACACGGGCGGAGCCGCGCGCAAAAGCTAGAATAACATAAGGAGACTTTGCTTGATTCTTTCTATTGCTGTTATTAAAAATAACTCCAAATCTTAATCTTTGATCAATCACAGTATTTCCTGACAATAATGGAATAATGTTCATAGCCACAGATTATCTATCTATAATTAGACATAATATTGATAAAGGCTTCATCACACACGATGCTTTTAATATTAACTGTCGGCGATTTAGACGCTCTATAAAGACTCAGCACATTTGAGTACTGGCGTGCATTAGTTCCACCTCCGCTTACCCTTTGAGGATTATTATGTATGTAAATTTACTACCCGGGTCAGCTGATTGTCGTCCAGTTAAGATGCAACTGTTTTTCTTTATTTATTAAAATGACGAACCGAGTAGGTCGTTCGCCTGATGGTAAGCGCAGCGCTTGCCCATAAACAGTACCAACGCTACACAGAACTTTGAATTATAAACCACTGCATGGCACTGGACTGCGCTCGTCACCCCGAGACATTAGTTTGTTAAGTCTCATAATTTTTTATGTTGGAAACTATTTTGGTTAAATTACTATTTTATACGAGTATGTATTACTTTTAGTTTATATTAATACTGTTTATTTCCTGTACGCAAAATAAAAAAATAAAGAATACCCAGTAATTTCACTGACTTCAATATCCTTCAAACCGGAATACGTGCTTACACACTATTGCTTGGTGTCATAAATAGACAAAGCGGTGGTACCAACCTAGATGGCCTCTTACTTACGAGGGACCTCCCATCTTTCCTCTTGTCAGCTTTTACTGCCGGGAGGTAGCTGGCCCCGAGAAAGGTCAAGGCCCGTTTGGCACCCTCCGTAGTAATGTCTTGGCGGAGTGGCTGACCAGTCTGGAGATGGCAACTGCGGGATTCAGGGTCGTCGCGGCAGAAAGTTGTGTTTTTATCCAGTGACTTGACAGTTCTGACTGCCTCCAGATACTGACGGGCCACGAGTGATTTCGATGCGTCTCTATATTATGAAATTGTATTTTGTCACGTGCTACCATTATGATAGGTGCAGCAAAGAAAACACATTCCTCCGTGCGCCCAATATTCTTAAAAAGGGGTCAGAAGTTTTTCTTTAATAATATATAGAAGAAGAAGACACTAGCCCTGTATTATAACGTCCCACTGCTGAGCACATGCCTCCTCTACTGAATGAGAAGGGTTGCCTAACCCTTCCTTTTAAACTTCCTAGCTAAAGCTTTTTAGTCTACCTTGCTGGCCTTGGAATGAATTGAATGCGGATTGGCAGGTTTCACATACTTTCGGAATATTTATAGAGAATTCGTAGGTATGCAGGTTTCCTCGCGATGTTTCCTTCGCCGTTAAAGCAAGCGAAAATTAACAATGAATAAATACATAACAACAAAATACAAAAGTCAGAGGCGTAGAGGCTTAGTCAAGAGTCTCTTGGGGCTGGTTTCAAACCCACGACTTTCGTCTACAGTCTGTACCACTCCCAGCTGAGCTATCGCTCCAAAAAAATTATTTATCACTGCGATAATATCCATTAATTTTTTTTATTTCCGGCGTCGGAATAACCCGCATCATAATCAGATGTTATTAATTTCGCTGTTTCAGATATATGTTAATAATAAATATATGTAATATTAATGTTTGTTTGTTCGTTCTCTATGCGTGCCTAGACCATGAATATTGTGATAAAACTTTGCTTAATTGTGCGCACACCATGGGGCTTAGCATCAGCAACACGAGAAGTTTTTTTTTTCGAGTCGCTTTGTCGTGGAAAACTAGTTTTATCTGACTGTTTTATTCGACTCGTTATGTCAAAAGTAGAGAAGATATTACTTTCAACCTCTCTGTGGTATTTTGTCTATGAACCCTAATATGACGATGTAATTTTATCGAATGTTGACACTTTTACCCGGTATATATGTCGTCGATAGTTATATCTCTCTAGAGATATGTTGTGTTGCATGTACTAAGCCCGCATAGAGTGTTTATGTAAAAAAAAACACACTTATAAAGAAAATGAACCAATTATCCTAGTTTATAGTGTATCTGTGTACCAAAATTCATCATCAAATATCGAAATTCCCATACCCACAATCATTCAAAGTTTCACATGTATAAATATTAGAAGAAAATATTTTTTTTGAGTGGTAGAGCCACGCTGTAGACACTTGTCTACAGCATGTATGGGCCGGCTCATCCGGGTTATTACCACTGTCTCGCAGGAAACCCTCGTAAAGTAGCAGCTTCCTGCTACGTTTCGTACGGTGAGTGATCTCACCGAGTTTTGGGCCTCCGGATATCTATCCGGATAGATATCCGGAGGCCCAAAACCCCTCCCCTTCCCGATCACTTAATTATCCCTTTCCTTTAAGTTCAGCAACGCTCCCATGATTCTTTTGGTATTGTGGGCGTACATGGGCGGTGGAGATCACTTACCATCAGGTGACCCACTTTATCGTTTGCTGGCCTATACCATAAAAAAGGAAAGATACAGCCATCGCACTGTCTTGTATCATGAAAAACCCAAAATTGATAAAGGTTTCGGTTTGATTTGTTGACAAAAGGAACTAAAATTGCGATAAAATCTCTGATTTAATTATCATTATCATACAAACTCTGGGAACTATTCTAGAAAGAGATATAATTATTTCTCTGTCAGTAAACTTTGTAGCGGTGATGCCAATTCAATTACATTTTATGAGACGAGCAGATCACTTGGCTGATGATAAAGGCATGCATTCCAATAATACTAGGTCCCTCATATGCGAATTTACTATGTATTGTTGTAAGTATGTTAAAATCTAAATTAAGGGATGTATTTCTCGATGATGTATAATAGTCAACGTCTGTCTTTGATAATTTTGTATTCTTGTCTCATAGTTTATTTAAAAAGTAACTTTTACTTGGAGAATGTCAAAAAAAGAGCTAATCAAGGTATATATTTGTTTGTTGTAAAGTGATAAAAATTGTAAACATACGATGAATAACGAGCGCATCTCGCCATCAAACTTTACAGTTTGGCGAGTATATTAAGTAAGAAATGTATTGTAACAGATTACATAATAAATTAAAAAAAAAAAAAAAAAAAAAAAAAAAAGAAAGGAAGTGGTAGAGCCACGCTATATACAGTTTTGTTTAACCATGAATGGACCGGCTCAACCACTGACACAAAAACTTGACATGAAATAGCTGGTTACTGTTGCGTTACGTACAGTAAGTGAGATATTCAGAGACCCAAATGCCACCATTCCCAATCCCTTAGTTATGATGACCACCATGATTATTATGGTATTGGGAGTTCAGGGACAGACTGCTTCGGCGGCTCAGCAGTAATGCGTACGCGATACAACTGCTCGGCTTGCAGCTTCCACGACCGGCCGCCAGGGGAATCGAACCCGCAGAGTGGATCCAAAATCCAGTGGTAAAGCAAGTCCACTGAGTTTATTTCACCGGGTCTTCTCAAGCTGGGTCGTTATTATAGATCGTGTATCATAATAATTCCAATTTGATACCTGAAGCTTTTTCGGAGGAAAACAGATGGAAAACATAGTAAAATTCATATAAGTCGCTCACCTGATGGTAAAGTAAAGGTGGGTAGGCCCATAAAAAGTATGAACACCTCTCTGAACTTTGAACTAAAAACTAGTAACTATATTATTCCAGTGACACTGGAGATGATTCCCGAGACATAGGATGTTAAATCTCATAATCTCATCTCGTACCAGCTTCAAACTGATTTAAACCAAAATGATCGGCGTCAAATCTAAAGTGATGGTATCAAAACGGGCTTTCGTTTGTTTTTATATGTTTTTGTTTTTATAACTAAAGGGGAATTTTCTAAGAACATTAAAAGCAATCAAACTCAATCAGTGAGAACTCCTATCAAGAAGCAAGATTAGATACCAAAAAGAAGCGATTAACGATTAAAAGATGTAATCAGTTAATATATAACACGGTACTAGAATAAAGCCTTTAGAAGCAAAACTGGCTGTGAAAATGAGGTGGGCAGTGTTCTTTGTCCCTCTGCTGCTGGCATTGGCCAGGGCTGATGAAGCTGCAGACGAGCTGCCCTTGGCAAAAACCTGTGATGTAGAAGCATGCAAGCTACCAGACTGCAGATGTTCGTCTACCGAGATACCAGGAGGATTGGCACCAAGAGATACTCCTCAGGTATGATAGACGTCTTTTAGAAACTTATACATAAAAAACACTATTATCTCCGTAAGGGTGCCTACCCTAGAAGGACAATTAGCGCCTTCACGTCACCTCGAGCTTATTTTCCTGATAATATGTGGCTAGCCTACTGCCATAAAATAAAATAAATTGCTAATCTATTTTCATATCAGGCATAAATTGTATTCCCTGGCAACTCCTGTTTGATTTTTCGAATGGAAAAGTTCAAAACAAATTGTGAATGCCCAACCTTTTAAACTTAGACCACCCCAGTCTCATAGCTTAAGTAAACTGTCACGAAACCAATGAAGCCACTTTCTGAGAAAGTGATGAGGTATCAAAATCTAAATTGTGTTCTTTGTCAAATGGACATTCGCTCGGAACACATATTTTTTTATAGCAGAAGACAGTGACTGCTACTGTGGCGCAATAAAATTGTAATACGCGTACGCTTTACGACTGAGGCTGAGACTGAGGTCTCGGGTTCGATTCCCGGGTTGGGTAAAGTGTAATTGGGTTTTTCTATCATGAAATACTTAGTATCAACCCGGAATCTGGAACGGTGCTCGATATGGCGATAGGCTCGCCCTCTATCACATCATAAGACGTAGATACGCTCAGCGAAATGTAGGTGTACTAGTTACACCTCTGCCTACCCCTTCAGGGATTACAGGCGTAAGTGCGTAAGTATGTAAGTCAGCAAACTAGCAGTGGGTCACCTGACAGTAAGTTATCTTCATCGCCTATGAACAGGGGACTTTTAGGGAAAGGAATGAGGGTGTGAAGAGGGAAATCTCGGTCACCATGTCTAACGTAATAGCAAGGTACCACTTCATGTTGATTTTCTGTGAGACAGTGATGCTGTGAGACAGTGACCCGGTGGAGCTAGCTCATTCATGCTGTAAAGTATCTACTCGTACAACATGGCTGAACCATTTACTTCGATATGTTAATTAAGTTAAGCGATTCTTTGATAAATTTATCAAACACTGTGTCCCATGGATTTCAAGACAGATGAAAGTCAGTCGACTTCACGTCTGATCAGGTCTCTTTTATATAGAGATAGTGTATTTGAATCGCCTCCTTTGTGAAGTGACTGTGGGTTTAGAGAGGTTCCAGACTTAGATTCCGAAATCGAGCAACTCTGTTAGTAAATTCAAATACAATTTACATGGATTGGATTTTAGAGTAGTGAAAATTATAACGGAATCAGGTGTCTTCAAAGCTATCATAGATTTTTTTAAATATGTATATTCGAGAATTTGAATTGTCTCTTTTGTTATGTGTCTATGTGCATAGAAGCAGACGTCCTATCTTTAATGCCCAGATCGAGGAAATCTTTTTGTGCTTATCAAATAATTTAAGCCAGATGAGATTTAGACGGATTTTACTCACTATGCAACAATTGATGAGCGTTGCTCAACATGCTGAGCGTCACGTGCTCCCGATAGGCTATCGCAGATTGCTGCTTTTTTTATATGACATAATATTAGGCTTTAGTCCACCACGCTGGCCTAATGCGGGTTGGCAGACTTCACATACCTTCGAAATTCTTATGGAGAACTTCTCAGTTATCCAGGTTTCCTCACGATGTTTCCATCACCGTTAAAGCAAGTGATAAATTGACAATTAATATACACGTAACTTAGAAAAGTCAGAGGTGTATGCTCTTGGGGCTGGTTTCGAACCTGCGACTTTCGTCGCGACGGTCCATACCACTCCCCGCTGAGATATCACTGCTACACTGTTTTTTTATCTATTTGCTGTATTTCCAACACAATATAGTCCTCGTTAGTATCTCATATCTTAATCAAAATAATTACCGGCATTTAATACTAAGAAACAAACCGCTAAGTACAAAATTATCAACAATTTATCAAACTGTATGACCTGAATCATTAATTAATTCTAGCTTTATCATTATCCGTCCCATATTCGATATATGTTTATTATTGGATACCTACTTATTAATTATGATTAAATTTAAAGTAGGTATTGTCTTTATTATTAGCCATAATGAGGAAACGAGCAAACTCCTTAGAAGGTAATAGTTCAAAAACGAATCGTTCCATCGCGTCATATCTTTGTATCGTGTAACGTCACACGTTGGTCTCTCAGCCAATCACAATTAAACATCACGAACGTTGGTGTCGTGTTTTTATGCCACATTCTAACCCCGCTTGTTGCTCGCCTGATGGTAAGCGCCACGCCTGCCCATAAACAGAAGCAACAGTAAACAGAACTTTGAATTATAATGCACTCTATTGCATTGGACTGCGCTCGTCAACCCGAGATTGAGAAGTCTCATAATGCTTACACACTACTGCTTGGTGGCACAAATAGACAAAGCGATGGTACCAACCCAGTCTTCCTCTCCGAAATGTGTAACACATCTATCAACTAGAATATGTTTACATTCAAATTCTACACACTACTTAAATGACTGCATGATCTAAGGATCAAATCGAGGACATTACCAGTTCCACTAAATAGGAGAGGTCTCGAAGAAAAAATAAATTTCATGCATAACATAAGATCAAGCCTTTTCCACAGATGGGTAGATAAAGATGCTAGAGATCTAGATCTAATCCTAAAATGTGAAAACTTAAAGTCAAATTTGCCGAACCTAGGATTTTAACCCAGGCCCTAAGTAGGATGTTTCTAGAGCAATAAGTCGATAAAAAATGTTTTAAACAGCTAAAGAAATATTGTTTTGCAAATTCCAGTTTGTAATGCTAACCTTCGACGATGGTGTCAATGTCTTGAATATTGAGTCATACCGCAAGTTCCTCTACAACCGCACGAACTCAAACGGTTGCCGAGCCGGAGCTACCTTCTACGTCAACCACGAGTACACTAACTACCAGATCGTCAACGAGCTATACAACAGGGGGCTTGAAATTGCCCTTCATTCCATCACTCACAGAACTCCTCAGACTTTCTGGCAAACAGCTACTTACGATGAACTAGTTAAGGAATTCGTTGACCAAAGACGACAAATGTCGCACTTCGCCAATATCCCCAGTAATGCGATTAACGGTAAGTACTTCCCTAATATTTAGACTCTAAAAGTACATGTACTTCTTATAATGTTCTTCTTCTTATGTTTAACCAACAAAAAAGAGGAGGTTCTCAATTCGATGCATTTTTTTGTATGTTTAACCACGCTTAACTGCTCCAATTATGGACCGATTTGGATGATTCTCATTGGAAAGATTATAGCCTAACGTTGGTCCCACTTTAATTTCAAGATTAAATTCCATCCCTAATGCGGGTGAAATTGGGGATGATAGATTCAAACTCCGCCATTTATACACCGATTTTTTTTATATTTATTACCAAAATTTAAAAACATTTTAACGAAAATAAAACCAACTCATAAACATCAACAAACAAAGTGTTGTAACACACATAAAAACAATACAAACATACGCGTTGATTCAGAACCTCCTCATTTTTTTTTGTCAGTTAAAAAAACAAATGAATTCTCAACTAGACAGGCTCGGCCTATTGTGGTAGGCATTAGATATCATTGTTACCTGCTCACTATTCCACACATCAGTATAATCTAAGAAACTAACTTAAGCTATGTCTAACTTATAAACAGTAGGTAACTACCTATATATGAATGTACTTTTGCATCTTCGAAAAATTAATTTACTATTATTATTATTAGTCACACGACTGAAACTAAAATCAACTGAATTAAAAATTATTGTTTTCCTTATCCTCCCCCTTTTTTGAAGTCGGTCAAAAAGTTCAGTTTTATTTCCATTCCAGGTCTACGCAAGCCATTCCTTCAGTTGAGTGGTAACACCAGTTTTCTGATGATGGCCAACCATGAAATCAGATACGACTGCACCTGGCCAACCACCAACCAGATTAGTCCCGGTCTTTGGCCTTATACCCTGGACTACGCCTCAACTCAAGACTGTCCCGTTACCCCTTGTCCAACCGCTTCCATCCCTGGGTCTTGGGTAATACCTATGTTGTCCTGGAGAGATCTGCAGGGCTTCCCTTGTGCTATGGTCGATGCATGTCTATTTGTGTAAGTATTTTCATATACATAATTTCTTAGACTGCCTCGGTGGCGCAGTTGTAATGCGTACGCGTTATGATTGAGGCCAACGCTGAGGTCTCGGGTTCGATCCCCGGGTCGGGTAAAGTGATATTGGGTTTTCTTATTATGAAATGCTCAGTATTAGCTCGGAGTCTGGAATTTGTGCCCGGTATGGCGATAGGCTCGCCCCCTATCACATCGTGGGACGGAGAAGCGCTCGGCGAAATGTGGGTGTACTAGTTGTAACTAGATGATTATTGGTTTAAGAGAATGCCATTTGCAACTTTCTTGACGCTGAGACTAGATTGGAATGATATTTTGAACATTTAAAATTACGAGAATTGGCCTGCAGTTCCAATGCAGTCACTTTACCGTGTTAATATAAAAAACTAACATAATATTCACCAGCCCCGATCTTGAAGATGAAGATGCGTGGTACGAGTTCATCATGACCAACTTCGAGAGGCAATACTTGGGCAACCGTGCGCCTTTCGGATTCTTCGTCCACGAGTGGTATCTTCGGGCAAACGAAGGTGTACAGAAAGCCTTCATCAAATTCTTAAACACTATTAACAATATCCCAGATATTTTCATGGTGAGTGGACGTCCTTTCATGAAGATACTTCAGGCTGGCTTAGATTCCTATTTAGATGGAGAGATAGTCTCGTACGATACATGCATGAATATCACAAAAACTGTCATGTACGAGGACGTGTTATATAAATCTTATTTTTAATTTCCATGACGCAGCCTTGTCAATGACTGTTTTCTGTTAGATTCCTGTTTCGATTATACGATAATCTCTTTTCTTGGTTTTCTTTTATTAGTTCAAACGAGGAGACGAGCAGGTCGCTCGCCTGATGGTAAGCGCTACGCATGCCCATAAACAGAAGCAACCGCACACAGAACTTTGAGTTACAAAGCACTGCGTGGCACTAGACTGCGCTCGTCACCCTGAAAGATAAGTTGCTGAGTCTCATAATGCCCAATAATTTCACTCATTAATAGAGTGGAATATAACATCTAGTCAAATGGGGCTTAATTCTAGCGACTAGCGTTCGAAATGATATATTTGGACTGCGCTGTGCTTACCATTAGGTGCATTATAGAAAATAATTTGTCGTGCCAGGATAAAAACAGCTTTCTTCTTTATATTTAGCCTATATATACCGGATGCCCAATAAAATCCCACCAGTCCTTTCCTCAAAGGACAGTAACACGTCCGGGATTCCATTGGAGTCGTGGATGTGCATGGGTAGAGGTAATACTTACTATCAAGTGACCCACTTGGTCGATTACTGTTCTTCAATAAACACTACCAACTACGCTGGTTCAATGTGGATTGGCGACTCTCGATTGCCTCATTTTTATGCCTTACTCAATAAAGCTGGCAAAATTACTGCGAAATTCCATCTACTCTACTACTTCCACATCCGGCTTTATATGTATGACAGCCTCCGTGGCGCAGTGAACGAGTAGCCGGCTGCGAAGCGTGAGGGCGTGGGTTCGATTCTCACACCGAGACAAATGTTTGTCTAATCCACAAATATTTGTTTCGGGTCTGGGTGTTGTGGGACCGCAAGTCCCTCGTAGTTCCTGATACCCACGATACAGGTTAACCTAGTGTGGGGTCAGGACTATGTGTGTGACTGTTGGGTTTATTTATTTATTATATTATTATTATTTATATTTAAAGTTGTTCACGTAAATCTTACATTGAAATATTTCCAGGTTAACTCCAATGAAGTTATCGATTGGGTAAAGAACCCAATTCCATTGAAAGAGTACAGATCTAGGCCTTGTCCTACATTCACTCCGACGATCTGTCGGCCAGCAAGCTGCGGTCCTCTTAGGGGAGAACATAACCAACTCGACTACTGGATGCAGATTTGCAACTCTTGCCCACGGACGTACCCGTGGTTCGGAAACCCTTTGGGTCAATAAATGTATTTTCTTCATAAATACGATTCAGTCAATTCTAAAATCTTCTAATGCCTTCATTAATACACTAACTACTACTCAGAGATACTCGTATCACATAACTTAAATTGATTATTGGTAATTATCCCGTTCATAGTATAGGCACGATTCGACCGAGACAGAAGATACTCGTAGCGTAAAGTGTTGACTGACTCTGAGTGTGATGTGGAAATAATAGTATTCTTAGAAATAACCAATTTAATATTAAAGTAAATTGAAGCCTCGGAATGCGGCTGGAAGTAGAAATTTTCAGCAACTGCAAAGCTCATTTATTAATTTTAATGAAGGATTAGTAATATATTGAAGTAATAAATGTTTCTCGCAATTGACTGATGATAAAAAATAAGTATATTTTTAATAAAACCTTTTAAAAATAAAGTTTTTGTTTGCTGTATTGGACCTAGTAGAGCTCACTCTGTTTTTACTCATCAATACTGTTGTTTGATACCCATATCAAGGGGATTGTAAAGGAAAAAATAAATATCTGGCACCTTGGAGCGGCGACCATTTTGGAAAAACTGAGTATACCAGATTTAATTATCACCATTGTTAATGTATGTGCAAAGTTACTGTAAAATCAGTTGAATGGAATTGGTATTTAAGAAAAATATTTAATCTATAACACATACTAGCAGGTGAAGTGAAATAAAGGTTTGTAAAAAATAAAACCTTTTCATTATATCCCTCCTATTATTTATTTATTTACAATAGACATAAAACACAACCGCCAAGAGTTGAACATTTGTTTGGTGTTCAAGATGGAGTTGAACAGGTAGGTAAGAAGCCTATCGCCTTATACGCCTCGATAGGAATGTTATCAGGGCTCACTGATTTCCGATTCTTCATACGATTGAATGTATCAGGCCTTAACTACATCTCACTTAGCTGCGTTTTGACCGTTCGTACGCAGCTATATCTTCAGAAGAATTGGTCGCTTGTCAAACTTTCAACCCAGCCGTTTTCTCATCAATCGCACTCCGAACCGTATCGTAAGAAGTAAATTTGTGATAAGCAGGGGTCGTCAAGCAGCAGTCTATAAACACTATTGTGTTCCGGTTTGAAGGAAATTAATGTCTGTGAAATTACTGGGCATTACGACACTTGACTCTCTATGTCTCAGGATGACAAGCTTAGTTCAGTGCCATGCAGTACATTTTTATTCGCGACGGTGTATTAAAATGCCTTGTAAAAGTAACTGATATGGTTTTTGTGGTGTAAACGTTAAACGATTTATTTCACCTCAAGCGAAAATCAAGTTTACTTGCACGTGGTAGCCGAACTTTCTGGTCCCGACCTACCTACTATTCGACTATACGAGTAAGAGCCCGTCGTAGGCATAATCGGTTAAAGAACATCCTTGGGGCAGAGGGAGTGCGAAAAAGACGTCGAAGTCTAAATTCCACACATTCGAATCAACTGCAGAGCCTTCGACACTTCATGATGGCCAAGTTTAACTTGGTTGTGCCTAAGGAAAAATATGAATATATAAGTGAATATATATTCTTGGACAACCTCGGATTTATAATATGATCGCCTCGGATATTTTGAGTAGTATTTATCATTAGTAGTATTATTGGCCACCAAGCTTTATCGAAGGCACCGGAGATGTACAAAAAGATGCCTAAAATATATTTATGTACCGAATTACTAACCGATATTGCTGCGTCGCAAGTAGATGTACCTATGGAAAAACCTAACTGTTTCTCATGAAATTTTGGCCCACCTGGCTCCAGACGAGGTACAATAAGACATTCACGAATGTTCCCTAAAGATGGTAATGATACGCTATTATTTTTACGGGAAAGGTACATTAATATATTAATAGTAAAAAACATACTTTTAAAAGTACTGCACCAAGCAAACTTTAATGAGCCCAAACTCTATAGGTTTACTGGTAAGCTTTCGAAGATTCGATTAGCCAAATCAAGTCTATAATCAGGTCCTTGTCATAACAAGGTAACATCAAAAAGTAAAATAAATAGAACTCGTCAGGACAAATTTGATGAGCCTAACGTCGATGGGCTGACTCGTAGACATGATTTAAGAGTTCCGTTCCACCTTCCCACTTCATCATCTGATAGGCTCGATAATTAAAAATAAGTTTCATAATGATACAACAATTAGAAGACGGTGAAATTAAGTTTCTTTAATTTTAAATTTAGTCTTGAAGTAATAGAGGCACGCTGTAGATACTCTTATTCTATTAAAAATGCTTATATCTGAAAAGGAGCAGGCTTAATTCAAGGGGTACAAACAACGTCCGGGGTTGTCTAGTGGGTGTCACGTCGGCCCCGATAAAAAAGTTGAGATCAGAGGGGCTAGCACGGAAAACTATCCAAATCGTGATGTAAAGGTATCGAGGGCTCGATAGATAATTTCATATATATCATTCGTATATATTCCATATATATTAGTTTCCTTTACGTACGATAGAGGCGCTGTACCAAAATCTCATAGAAATTGTTGTCGATGACAGCACGAATAAATTTTCGCAAGTTTTCCGTGTTAGCCCCTCTGAACGAGTGCCAACTTCTATATCAGTTTCTTAAATCATACCTATAAGAATGTACAATAATCTTCAATTGATTTGAAAGAAAAAACAAATACGTTCTTTGATATTGAATATTTTAATAGAAGAAGGAGAGAAGGCAAAGTACAAAAGTGGTCAATGACGTGGGGAATCTATCACTAAACTGGGAATGGGCACTAGGTGGCCTTAGCACGAAAAAAATTCACCATCGTCGTCGAAAAGTATCCGTAAGCAAAATGTATAGGGAATTTGCACAGCGCTCCGTGAGCGTATTTGGAACTAAAATTTGCAAGCACGAACATCTAGCGCTGCCTTTCGTATAGCTAGCGTAGCGTCATGGAATAGTAACGCGGACAAATGTATGGAAATTCCGAGCACCAATCTTTGAGAAATATTTATGCGTTCGTGCTACGTACCAAAAAAATATTCGTGTCGAGTCCGTTTTTGTACAGTTGTCACGATACGAATACATGGCGATTTTAATATTTTTTCGTGCTTACACCTCTGCCTTTCCCCTTTGGGGATTACAGGCGTGAGTACGATTGAATACAATATTTTACGAAAATCAATTCACATATTCCTCATCTCGCCTCTTCAGTCAAATACCATGCAAACACATGATATGCCGTAGACATGACTCTAAATGGCATTTAAAATACATATCACACAAAAATTAATAACAAAATACTCAAAAACACACCACGAATGTGTCTCGACAGTGTTCTCACTGCTAAAATATCGGTGAGAGCGTTTAAGTAATTCTCGATAGCCAGCCATCGTAAAGTGGCGATAGGTTATGTCAAACAAAGATCGTGCTCGCAATTTCCATACATTTGTCCGCGTTACTATTCCATGACGCTACGCTAGCTATACGAAAGGCAACGTTAGATGTTCGTGCTTGCAAATTTTAGTTCCAAATACGCTCACGGAGCGCTGTGCAAATTCCCTATACATTTTGCTTACGGATACTTTTCGACGACGATCGTGAAATTTTTTCGTGCTAAGGCCACAGATGGGCAGATGACATTGATAGGGTAGTGGGAAAGGAATGGTTTAGATTGACACAAGAGCGCAAAAGTTGGCGTGCAAAGGCGGAGACCTCTGCCTAGCAGTAGGTATCAGTTTAATTGATGTAGATGGATAGATTATTGTTGAACTCAGTACATAACATATACGTGGTTGGTTGGGAATCCTGACTGCCAAATTAGACCAGCTTGGCAGACTGGCTTACTCGACGCGACTGACCCCCAGTGGAAAATTATTATTTCCAACTCCTCCTTAACTTATCGACTTTTCAAATCGTGCTCCGAAAATTACAACGATCTAATAAACGAATGGCAATTGCGTTGGGATAATTCTACCAAGGGACGGCATCTATATCAATACTTTCCGTCGGTTCGCGATCGTCTTACAAAAACTTGGCTGGAAGTAGATCATTGTGTTTCACAATTTCTCACGGGCCACGGCAACTTTAAGTTTAAACTGTTCTCATTTAGGTTGGTTGATTCGCCTACGTGCCCATGTTCTACACCTAATTGCCGGTACGAACAATCCGCACATCATATTCTTTGGGAGTGTGGTGTCTGGCAACAAGAGCGCAACATTATGTTAGACAGTATGCAAATAACATCTGGAGTTGTATACTATATGGATCTTGTGGAAACTAGGAAGAACTTCCGTGCTTTTCGGCGTTTTTGCCATACCTATTATTGGAATCAAGTTTAACAGCTCGCGTGATAGGACCCACTTAATGACATCCGTGGTGCTTTACATCTGGCTTCTCCAGTTGTAAATGTCCTTGTGCCTGAGGTTAATGCCTCCTTAGTTCATTATTTTGTCTACCGCTTTGCTATGGAGGGAAGTGGACAATTATTATTTCCAACTCCTCCTTAACTTTCTATTTGATTAATCACGTTGCGGGACAAAGACAATTTAGCATTTCCAGAGACTCGCCGAGCTTCACTGCTCGGTGTCAACAAAAATGCGTGCCACTGTCGATCCTGGTGCACAGGAGTTACAGTGGCGGGTGTGTGGGCGGGATAGTCTCGTAGCAGTAGGTATATATAGAGTACTATATATAGACCTTGAACTAACTTTAACAATTATCATATTTTTACTATAAACTATTTAATTGAATTTAAAACTTACATAATTATAATCACAATTAAAATATTTAGAAGTATACATAGCTGACAAGTTCTATAGTGATACAACAATTAGAAATTGGTGAAATTATATTTCTTTGATTTTATTACAAAGTTACACGTGCAACAAAGCGTGCTAAAAAGTGCACATATCCCCAAACTATCTGTTTCGCCAAGGCCTCAATCACATCACATATCAATAATGATTTCAAGATATCATCTATGTCCAAGAACTAATAGGCATTGAAGATTGCAAATGCAGGTTGATAACATTTTAGATAAAGAACCTATATAATAAATGATCCGGAACTTCAGCCTTACTTTAAATCAGTCACCATGATGTGGATCCTGGCATTTTGTTTTGTGGTGGCTGCAGTAGCTGAAGAGTTGCCCTTGGCAAAGCCCTGTGATGAGGAACTGTGCAAGCTGCCCGAGTGTCGATGCTCCTCGACTGAAATTCCTGGAGGTTTACTACCAAGAAATACACCGCAGGTTAGTGAGAGACTTAAACTAATTTAAACAAGTAATATATCAAAAAATTGTATTATGAACTTTTCGTTATTGAACTGCGTCTTCTTCCACTTGTCCATATCCTACTCACAGTGGGGTCGGCGCCACATACTTCTAGTTTTTACAACCAACCGCCTACCTGACTTAACAATGTACCCACGATTAAAGGTAAGTGCTTCGACAATCTATGTATTTCGGAAATATGAACCCATGATGATGATGAGCATTGCAAATCTGTTACAACATTAGATTATGTACTTATTTTTCTCTTGAGTGACTGACCATGGATGGCTGATTAATGATTGCATAATCGTATTAATTCATGATATATAACAAGATTTACGTCACTGCAAATTGTCATGTCGTTGCGAGTCATTATCGCTGGATTTTAATCATGTATACAATAGTCGCTATGCAGCTTATCCTTAATCTGTCCCAGTTCGTCTCAGTAACCTTCGACGATGGAGTTAACGTCGTGAACATCGAAACATACAGAGAAGTGATCTTCAATCGCCGCAACGCCAACGGCTGCCCCGCCGGCACTACCTTCTACGTCAGCCATGAGTACACAAACTACCAGATCGTTAACGAGCTGTACAACCGTGGATACGAGATCGCTCTTCACTCTATCTCTCACAGAACCCCTCAGTACTGGTGGGCTACAGCCAGCTATGAAGATATGAGGAAGGAAATCGGCGATCAGAAGGGCCAGATGGCTCATTTTGCTAACATACCTGCTAGTCAGATTAAAGGTATGAATTTCTGCATAACTACAAATGTAATAGATTAATTTTTATCTATTCAGGATTACAAGATAACTATTAAAAGTTAGGTTTTTTGATATTCCATTCTTAAAGGAGTAAAAAGAGATAATATTTTTTTATTTGGAAACTACTTTTATCCCTGAAATGAGGCAATCATGGCCTTGTTTTATAGTTAAGCAACACTTGGCGAGATCAGTTTAAGGACGGGTGACCGTTAAGTGGTATTATAACTGAGAACTTTGAACGATTCAATTCTTTCTAGGTGTCCGGCTTCCATACCTGCAAATGAATGGGAACACAAGTTTCCAAGTGATGGCTGATTACGACCTTCTTTACGACCATTCCTGGCCCACCGCCACCCTCAGATCCCCTGGTCTCTGGCCCTACACTCTGGACTACGAGTCCATACAGGATTGCCTCATCCCTCCATGCCCTACCGCATCCATTCCTGGGCCTTGGGTATTCCCTATGATCACCTGGGTTGATCCCAAAGGGTTCCCTTGCTCAATGGTTGACGGTTGCGCCACTTTGTAAGTATTAAACTCACATTATACTTGAACATAATAATAATAAACTTATAGTATATAGCAGTGATAGCTCAGCGGGGAGTGGTATGGACTAGGTTCGAAACCAGCCCCAAGTGCATACACCTCTGACTTTTCTAAGTTATGTGTGTACTAATTGTTAATTATCACTTGGTTTAACGGCGAAGGAAATATCGTGAGGAAACCAGCACACCTGAGAAGTTCATAAGAATTTCGAAGGTATGTGAAGTCTGCCAACCCGCATTAGGCCAGCGTGGTGGACTAAGGCCTAACCCCTCTCATTCAGTAGAGGAGGCCCGTGCCCAGCAGTACGACGTGTATAATACAGGGCTAGTATTATTATTATTATAGTATAATATATAATACCAACGTATAAGTCCTTAATTTTAGTTGACCCCTAATGCCCAATACACATTAATTGATTTATTTATTTGTTGGTAAAATTATTTACACTGAAGCTGTAGTTCAAATTTCCATAAGTACATTAGATTTGACAAGGCACTACGACCAAACGGTGCGCTGCGTCGCATAAGCAAATAGACTGGGTTTCGTCCGGAACTCGCCTGACGCGAAATAGCGGACGAACATATAGTATAGTACATTGTAGTCCAAAGTACTGTGTGGAATACCACACAGGACTTTGGACAGGCGTCCTGGAGGCCAATTCTCGTAATTTTAAATGTTCAAAATATCAAGGTGATAGGTCCCTCGTTTGCGAGAGACCGGCTGGGTTGGTACCACCGCTTTGTCTATTTCTGCCGCCAAGCAACAGTGTGTACGCACTGTTGTGTTCCGGTGTGAAGGACATTGAAGCCAGTGTAATTACTGGGCATTATGAGACTTAACACCTTATGTCTCGGGGTGTCGAGCGCAGTCCAGTGTCATGAAGTGCTTTATTTAAAGTTCTGTGTGGCGTTGCTTCTGTTTATGAGCAGGCGTAGCACTCACCGTCAGGCGAGGAACCTGCTCGTCTCATCATTGAAACCAATAAAATATATATAAATTATTCCCGCCAGCCCTGATCGTGAAGATGAGAACGCCTGGTTTGCCTTCATTATGGAGAACTTCGAGAGACACTACCTTGGCAACAGAGCTCCCTTCGGCTTCTACGTGCACGAGGGCTATATCAGATCATTCCCTGCCGTCAAGAACGCGCTGAAAAGATTCCTGGACGTCATCAATAACATCCCCGACGTGTTCATGGTAGTGTTTATATTTTTTGAAAACTTATTCATTAAGTTGATATGAAAAAATATTGTGCAGTAAGGCAACTCCTCAAGTTTGTTATATCAATATGAGGATCTAGTAAAGAGGGAAAGTAATAATTCACTCGTCTTTAGTGATATGATCAATCTTATTAATCTTAATAAACGACTAATTAAAATTAACGTGAAATTTTAGGATGTCTCGGTTTTGAAATGATCTGATACATAGGTACTTAGAGTAAGGAGTATGTAATGACCATAACATATGACCACACCTTTTTGTAACACGATGTTGTATCATCATATCATACTAATATTATAAATGTGAATGTAAGTTTGTTTGTTACGCTTTCACGCGAAAACTACTTAAACCATAAATCATGAAACTTTGTACACATATTCTTGGAGGTATAAGAAATAACATAGGATACCTTCCATGAAAGAAAAAAATCTATTTGTTTGTTAAGCTTTCACGCCTAAATCACTGAACAGATTTTGATGAATTTTGATGTAGGGATAGATGGGACCCTGCAGACGGTTATAGGCTACGTTTTATTTCGGAAAAGTCTATTCACGCGGCCGGAGCCGCGAGCAAAAGCTAGTAATAATATAAATGAGTTGAAGACCTCTTTGTTTTAAGCGACAGTTAAAAAGGTGGTAAATTTTCAATGTTCACATATTAATATAATGATTATTTAACAGGTAAACGCTGTAGATGTTGTTGAGTGGGTCAAAAACCCACTGCCGGTGGACGAGTATAGAGTGAGACCTTGCAAATCTGTCACTCCTACCCTCTGCCCAGCGAGATCCTGTGGGCCTCTGGTTGGAGAACATAATCAGGTATGTAAACAACAGGGCCGGTTATCGTTATAAAATTTCTACCGGTTTTTTAGAGCATAGGTCGGCAAACGATCAAATGGGTCACCTGATGGTAAGTGATCTCTTCCGCCCATGCTGACCTCAAAAGAAAGGGTTCATTAAGGTAATGGGAACGGGAGGGGATATCGGCCTCCAGATATCTCACTCACCATACGAAATGCAGCAGAAAGATGCTTCTTTACGTCAGATTTCTGTGAGACAGTGGTGACGGACGAACCGGCCCATTCATGTTGTAGACAAAAGTGTCTACAGCGTGGCTCTACCACTCAAAAAGCATAACGTTATGTTGTGTTAAATTGTTAACGTTAAAATTATCGATAATCACGATCGATATAACGTTAAATTATTTTATTTGCTTGAATGACGAATCGAGCAGCACGTTCGCCTGATGGTAAGCGCCACGCCTGCCCATAATCAGTAGTAACACCACACAGTACTTTGAATTACAAAGCACCGGACTGCGTTCGTTACCCCGAGACATATTGTTGTCTCATAATGCCCAGTAATTTCACTGGCTTCAATGTCCTTGAAACGGAAACACAATAGCGCTTACACACTGCTGCCTGGCAACAGGAATAGAAGCGGTGGTAAATTCTAAACTTGACCTGTAAAAGTGCCCTTGGCGGCCTAATTACTGAATATAGAATTTAATTTGATTTAATTCATTAATCATCCGTTTCGTCAGTTAAAAAGAAAACAGGCTCAAAAAACAAAATTTAAAAATAATTATAAATTATTTTGAGTCAGTGATTTTTTTATCCACCTTTAATTGACAATTAAGTATGTAGATTGCCGCGACTCAAAAAACAATAAGTATTTATTTTTAGCTTTTATGTTATTTAATAATAATAATACGCACTTACACCTGTAATCTCCAAAGCATAGGCAGAGTCATAACCATTTGTTTAGATTTTTGTCGGTTTTATTTTGTTAAAAGTTTTAATTTTATTTTAGCTATTTTGTTTTTAGAGTCGGTTTTGTTTTTCACATTCAGTCGATTGACAAATTTGTTTTTTTTTCAGATGACCTACTTTTTGGCGATCTGCAATATCTGCCCTGAAAACTACCCATGGGTGGGAAATCCTCTTGGGCGATAATTTGATAATAATAAAATGTTAAGTCAAAAATACAACATGTTTTTCTTGTACCCAAGTCACAAACCATTAAAACAATCTTCTAATATATAAAATTCTCGTGTCACAATGTTCGTTCCCATACTCCTCCGAAACGGCTGGACCGATTTGTATGAAATTTTGTGTGCATATTGATGTGGCCAATGCCAACCTCTATTTTTCATCCCCCTAAATGTTAAGGGTGGTCCACCCCTAATTTTTATTTTTAAGGATTTTTTTTTGTTTTCATTTTTTATGATACAGCATAAAATAATACAAACAACTCTAAATTTTCAACCCTCTACGATCAACCCCTATTTTTTAATAGCGACATTAGTATTTTTGTCAAGCGCGTTTCTCACCGGGGGTGCCCACTAGGCTACTTTAATCCTGGAAATAAGCATTCACGCGGGCGGAGCCGCGGGCAACAGCTAGTAGATATATATTATTATATTTGTATTACCAACTAGATGTCCGCGCGGTTTCACCCGCAACATAAAATTGATTGTTAGAACCCGATAGCGCCTCCTACCTCCAATTGTGAATATAAACCATCCAAAGACCCATTTAAACACACACAAAAATCATCAAAATTGGTCCAGCCGTTCTCGAGTTTTGCGCTTAGGAACAAATTTAGCCATTCATTTTTATTTATATAGAATAATATTTGACAGCCTCCGTGGAACGAAATACGGCGCTGAAATTGAATACAAATATTGTTTATAAAAACAATTAGACACATGTAGCTTAGATGATGAGACGAGCAGCTCGCTCGCGTGATGGTAAGCACCACGCCTCCCATAAACAAAAGCAACATAAGATTTTAAGTCTCATATTGCCCAGTAATATCCCTAGCATCAATGGCCTAAAAAATGGAACACAGCTGTGCTTACACACTGTTGTTTGGCTGCAGAAATAGACAAAGCGGTGGTACCAACTCAGACGGCCTTTCGTATACGAGAGACCTACCACCTTGTAAAATATAATAATGATATAAATAATAATAACCCTAGCCCTGTATTGAATACGTCCCACTGCTCAGTACGGGCTCCTTCTAATAGCAGGATTAGATCTTAGTCACCACGCTGGCCTAATGCGGGTTAGTAGACTTCACATACCTTAATTCTTATGGAAACTTCTCAGATATGCATATCTTTACGATGTTTTTCTTTACGAATCATACTAATATTGCAAATGTGAATGTAAGTTTGTTTGTTACGCTTTCACGCGAAAACTACTTATCCGATCATTATGAAACTTTGTACACATATTCTTGGAGGTATAAGAAGTAACATAGGATACTTTTTATGAAAAATAAATATCTATTTGTTTGTTACGCTTTCACGCCTAAATCACTGAACCGATTATGATGTATTTTGATGTAGAGATAGATGGGACCCTGGAGACGGTTATAGGCTACGTTTTATTTCGGAAAAGTCCTTTCACGCGGGCGGAGCCGCGAGCAAAAGCTAGTAAAAAATAAAATAACGTTTATCTAAACTTAGAAACCGACTTCAAAATAACTAATTGTACCTACCTATCTTTTCTATTCTCTTTAGAGTCGGTGCCTGTGTCGCTACCGGTCAAATAAAATTGCACCGACTCCAAACAGAATAGAATAGATAGAATTAGTTATTTTTACACTTTTCAGTGTTTTTATTTATAAGTCGGTTTCTAAGTTTTGTTAAACGTTATTTTATTTTTACATTGTTAGTGGTAGTTACAGCAATAGCATGTAAAAACACAATCGCGACGAGTGTGCTGTTGTTCGTTAACTAGTTTTATTTTTTCACAAACATGAAAATACCGGTCGAATTGAGAACCTCCTCCTTTTTTAAAGTCGGTAAAAACGAGCGATAATTAACCATAATTAACATAAAAAATTAGAGGATAAGAAAGAATAGATTGTGATAATATAATGACGCGGATTATTTGATTGATTTAATCTTACTCGTATGTTGTTTATGCAACTACTAATGCATTTCTGAGTATTTGAGATTTCAATCAATTTTATCACGCCCTACATTTATATCAATGTAATCGATAGAAGGTTCAAGGAAATTGTCTTATCCACCGACGATATCGTTGATATCCAAATTAATTAAAATTGTATCGATATATTAGGATTTCATTATAGTCTACTTTTTATTTACCGCTTGTAATTGTCTTGTTAATAGGCAATAAGTTCGAAACGAGCAAGTGGGTCACCTGATGGTAACTGATTTTACCGCCCATGAACACCCCACCCCACACTACCAGAAGAATCATGGATGCGTTGCCGACCTTAAAGGAGAGGGTAGGGGAAGGAAAGGGTGGTTTGGTTTTGGTTTTTACTTCGGTTTTATGTGAAACAGTGATAGTTATTACAGACAAAACTGCGTACAACGTGGCTCTACCACTTTCTTTTATTGTTTTCAATATATGTTTTCATTTTATTAGCTTGAATGACGAGACGAGTAGGTCGCTCGTCTGATGGTAAGTGCCACGCCTGCCCACAAACAAGCAACGCCACACATAACTTTGAATTACATAAAATAAGTTTATGTAATAGATACATTATGACTTATAGAAATTGTTATTTTTTACTTTTTCAGTGTTTTTATTTTGTAGTCGGTTTCTAAGTTTTGATTAAACCTATCTTATTTTAAATTTTTAGTAGTAGTTACAGCAAACCCATTTATAACACAAAATAGCACACACTCGTGTACTATTGTGTTGTGGAGTTACATATTTTTTCTCCATCATCAGATCTTAACCAAATTTATATGGAACCAAATTGTAGCTAAACTCTATTGAATATTTTTTTCCAACAAAATCGGTGGACTTAATTGGCCGAGAAATCGATGTACATACCTAAAAAAAGCATTTTTTTTTAATTAGAAGCTCCTCCTGTTTTGAAGTCTGTTAAATCACTGCATGATACTGGACGGCGCTCGTCACTCCGAGACATAAGCTGTAATAATCAATAAATATACAAAAATCTTTTTTAAAACCATCTGTTATCTGGCGCCATATTGGATTTAGTATGACGTCACTCTTTTAATCGCTTATTACCCGTCAGATCCTTTCATTTGATAGCTATGGAAGTTGTAAAGAAAAGTATGGATATACACCACTATGAGGCGGCGCCCATTTTGAAAAATATACGTATCTGAGTATACTAGATTATATTATTGTCACCAGCACCAAAGTGTGTGCCAAATTTCAGCGCAATCCCTCGGATGGAACTGGTTAAACATTCAGTTGCAAGTTTTTTTTTTATTGTATAGGCCGGCTAACGAGCAAGTTGGTCACCTGATGGTACGTGTTCTCCACCGCCCATGTATGCCCACAATACAAAAGAATTATAGGCGCGTTGCCAACCTTAAAAGAAACAGATAATAAGGGTGATGGGAATAAATAAAGTGGCAACACTAACTTTTTCTAGTCTATGTATATCTGTAATTGTCTGTGAAAAAATTCAACGTGTAACGACAAACGGTACAATTAAATTACGCTTGAAGAGAACAATGTCGAAGTCCTCATTTTTACACCCAAATTTTACCTAAGCCCGAACATATGGTCCTACTACGCCGGATTAAACAAGTACTAACTACGGGCGAAGAAATTTCACATCAATGACGCAGTGGAGTGCAACAGTTTCAAGTTGGAACGGAATTGAGCGCCATTGGAGAGTGGTCGAGAGTTCAACGTAATGTTTAAGTAGTTTAGATTTGAACCCAACACTCGTAAACAGGTATTATTGGTTGAAATAATTCGACAAAATAGGTTACTAATATTCAACTATTAATTGTACGTTTAAATACTCGATCGTTGCAGGATTGTCAATTGTCGGTTTGTTCGTTTAATTTATTTGAATGTACTTAACGAAGTGGTTAAACTTCTTTATTTGTGTAATTATTTAAAGTACATATTTGATGAACATTAATGTATAGTTCAAACCGATTTAGCGTCATTGACATCTTGTAACTGGAGGTAGTTCGTAAAAAAAATGGTTTTGTTTAAACAAGTTATGTTGTAACTAAATTAATAAAATTGTAATATCGAAGTAATAGTTGTGGAGTTGACTTTAATTTAATTAAAATGGTATGTTGTGAGTGTTTATTTGTAAATTTATCTCGACATTATGTGGAAATTGAGACAATTATTTGCAATAATTAATTCATTATTTTGACATTGTAATACGTAAAACCGTTGACAGACTCAATTTTACAGTTGCATCAGGCTGATTGTTCTATAATAACAATAATATATGTCTACTTTTGACGCAGTTTTGTCAAACAGTTGTTGGTACGTTAAGTTAACCCAATACATATATCAATTCCAGGTCGACGACACCTGTCTCCCAGAATGACTGACGAAAAGGAGTTGATCAAAAAGCGCGGCAGTATCAAGGGCCGTTTAACTGCTTTCGCAAGTCATCTAAAAACGCTAAATTCTGCGACGCTGAGTGCATCGGAGGTAAGGGAGTTAAAATTGCGTCTCGCTAAGATCGCAAACTTATATGATCAATATGATGAGGTACAATTAAGAATTGAGTGTAATTCTGATAACCTAGCCGTACAAATTGATGAAAGGACTGACTTTGAAAGACATTATTATAAACTAGTTTCTGAAGCTCAGGAACTGGTGGATACATATGAAATAGATCATGATAAGTCAGAAAATGCATCAACTTCTCACGCCAATCACAAGCTCGTCAAGTTGCCCACTAATTCCTTGCCGAAATTTGATGTTTCATCTGAAACTTGGTTAGAGTTCCATGACACATTCTCCAGTTTAATTCACAAGGATGATAAAATAGATGAAGTCAACAAGTTTCATTATTTAAAGTCATGTCTGGAGGGTTCTGCATCTGAGGTGATAAGCTCCATTAAGCTTACGGCAACTAACTATTCCATAGCATGGGATATCCTGTGTGAGCGGTTTGAAGATAAACATATGTTAGTGCAAAATCATGTTGCAGCTTTGATTAACATTGAACAAGTCATAAAGGAGTCGTCTGTAACTTTGAAACTCATGATAGATCAAGTAAATAAGAATTTGCGTGCATTAAAATCATTAGGGGAACCAGTTCAGCACTGGGATACTTTACTAATTTATATTGTCTCGCAAAGATTAAACTCTAACACATTTAGTGAGTGGGAGAAACGCAAGGGTCAGTTAGGTAAAGAGAAGCCAATTCAACTCACTGACTTTATAGAATTTCTGCGTGATAGGGCTAATTTACTTGAGAAAATCGAGGTATCGAAAGTTAATGTAAGTGTCAAAAATACGACTAAAATTAAGGCTATGGTTTCGGTTCAAAGTACTAAGACTAATTCAAATACGATGTCAATAAAGCCGTGTCCTAATTGTAATGATCAGCATTTCTTAAATAGTTGTCCTAAATTCTTGGCATTGAGTAGTGAAATGCGATACAAGTTGTTGCCCAAATTTAGAATTTGTTTTAATTGTTTCCGTGGCGGACATTACGCAAATTCCTGTAAAAAACCGGGTTGTAAAGTTTGTAAGCGTAAACATAACACGCTTATACATATCAATGACCGGGGTGGAAATCAGCTGTCTAAGGCCTTAGTGCCAATTGATCATAATCACATAAGTGACTCAACCCAACAGTTGGAGAGTCTTGTTACAGGTTCGGAGGGGACTAGCATTGCACTTATGGGAAGTTTAACCGCGGCATGTAATAAGACAGGTCAAGGTCAGTGTGACGTCTTGCTATCTACTGCATTAGTGAAATTATATGACAGCAATAACCGTCAAGTTATTGCCCGTGCGATACTCGACAGCGGCAGTACTTCATGTTTTATGACCGAAGGATTGGTCAAACAGTTGAACTTGCCAGCTGATCGCACAGATAAGTCTGTCATAGGCGTAAATAGCATAGCCTCACACGTTAGTCAAATGTGTCGCGTCCCAGTCAAGTCGTTGAATGAGAGTTTTTCGGCTTGTTTATGTTGCTTTGTACTTCCTTCCATTACTGATGATATTCCTGCGTGTCAGATAGATGCCAGGAACTTTATGATTCCATCAGATATTTGCTTAGCGGACCCTTATTTTCATTCGCCCGCCGCCGTTGATTTGATCATCGGTGCTGATATTTTTTGAGACATTTTAGGTTCGCAAAGCATTAAATTAGGTATAGGCAAGCCGACACTTTATGAAACTAGACTTGGTTGGATAGTTTCCGGTCCAGTTAGCAGCGACCGCGTATCAGTTTTAGCCCATCAATTAAAATGTAATGTGGCTCAGAGTGATTCCATAACCTCTCATAATAATGACATTCAAAACCAATTAATGCGTTTTTGGCAACTTGAAGTCGTAAGCCCTCAGTCATCTCAGTACTTTCCTGAAGAGAAATTATGTGAAGAACACTTTGTAAAAAATACAACTCGCCTCGCAGACGGTCGGTTTTGCGTGAGAATCCCATTAAAGCAAACACCAAGTGTGTTAGGAGATTCTTATAAGCGAGGTAAGCATTGTTTGTTGTCTTTGGAGCGCAGACTAAAATGCAACAATTCATTTGGCGAATTGTACAAACAGTTTATGGCAGAATATGAACACTTGGGTCATATGTCAGAATGCACACCTGTTGCTGAAATTCCTCATTATTATATCCCACATCATGGTATCCTACGTGAAAACAGTACGACTACTAAACTGCGAGTCGTATTCAATGCAAGTAGTCCTACTTCTTCGGGAGTTTCGTTCAATGATATTCAGATGATAGGGCCCATGGTGCGGGATGATTTGATGTCTATTCTTATACGATTTCGACAGCACAAGTGCGTTCTTGTTGCTGACGTAGAAAAAATGTACCGACAAATCGAAGTGCATGAGTCCGATAGAGCATTACAGCAGATCATTTGGCGCGAAACCGAATCTGATTCGATCAAAGTTTTTCAATTAAATAGGATCAGTTACGGAACAGCTAGCGCACCCTTTCTCGCTACTCGGTGTCTCAAACAGATCGGATTAGAGTGTATGGACCCCAAAATATCGGAAATTATTATTCACGACTTCTATGTGGACGATTTGTTGACAGGAGGTGATGAATTCGGTGAAGTTTTGCATATTCGAGAGCAAGCCACAGCCGAGCTCGCATCAGCTTGTATGCCTCTGCGGAAGTGGAGGTCAAATGAGCCTCAATTATTATTAGAATCTAATCAGTTATCACCGGATTTCGATATCGGAAATGCTGAGCCCTGCAAGACACTGGGCCTCGGATGGCATTCATTATCAGACGAATTTTATGTTCCAATCGTTCCTGCTCTAGATAAAGGGAATACAAAGCGTGATAGTTTATCAGTCATTGCTCAAATTTTTGACCCTTTAGGGCTTTTATCGCCCTGTGTAATCCGAATGAAAATCTTATTGCAAAGGTTATGGCTTCATCAGTTATCATGGGACGATGAACTGCCTGCAGAGATTAGTCGGGAATGGAGTGAGGTAGTCGCTGCGTTACCATGTTTAAACAGTTTGCGTATACCGCGACGTGTCCTTTGTGATTCATACTCTCGGTTAGAGTTACACATATTCACGGACGCGTCTGAGCGAGCGTATGGCGCGTGCATTTATGTTCGTAGTATTGATTACCAAAATATGGTTGCAGTAAAGTTACTGATCGCTAAAAGTCGTGTTGCTCCTATTAAACCAACGACTATCCCACGACTTGAGCTCTGTGGCGCGTTGGTCGGTGCTCGTATTTACAAAAAATGCATATCTGCACTGCGGGCCCAGATCAATAACGTAATTTTTTGGACGGACTCCACTATCGTCTTGGGTTGGCTAAAGATGGTACCCTTGAGGTTGCAACCATTTATACGCAACCGTGTTGCTGAGATTCTGGACACAACTGGCGGTTGCACTTGGCGACATGTCGCCCATTTTCCTTAGTTGGAACATGTTCCAACTAAGGAAAATCCCGCGGATTTAATATCCCGTGGTGTTGGCGCTAGTGGTCTCCAGTATTGCAAATTGTGGTGGGAGGGACCAGATTATTTAGGGCAGGCTAAGTCGCATTGGCCTGCAACCCCAAGTACTGTTGATAAATTACCTGAAACTCGGAATGAAGTTTCCTTACAAACTTCATGTAACACACCACGTCAACTTATAGATTTCAGCCGATTTTCAAAATTTTCTAGGCTTCAACACACTGTTGCCTATGTGTTGCGGTTTATAAATCTGCTGAGGAAAGGCATAAAATGTTGCACAAACTATTTTAATGTAGAGGAATTGCAGAATGCTCTTGTGGTAATCATGAGAATTTCACAAACCCAGTCATTCCCGGAATATAGTTTGTTATTAAAAAATCATGAGCTGCCTAAGAAAAGTTCCTTAATAAAATTTAATGTTTATTTATACCAAGATAAATTAATGCGTGTTGGAGGTCGATTGGATAACTCAAATTTCACGTTTGAAAAAAAGCACCCTATTATATTACAGTCCACACATCATGTTACTCAATTATTGTTTCAATCCGAACACATAAGATTAATGCATGCTGGTCCTCAACTCTTGTTGGCCACAATTAGAGAAACTTATTGGCCGATAGGTGGTCGTAACCTGGCGAGAAAATGTTATCGTCAATGCGTGCGCTGTACCCGCATGAAGGGTAAAGTATTCGCTCCATTAATGGGTAACTTGCCGCAACAACGCCTCGAACCCGGAGGCTACCCCTTTAAACATGTCGGAGTGGATTACGCAGGTCCAGTGGCATGTGCTAGTCGCATCGGTCGCGGTTGTAGACTTACAAAATCTTACATTGCATTATTCATATGTTTTACAACCAAGGCAGTACACTTGGAATTGGTGGGTGATTTGACGAGCCAGAATTACTTATTAGCATTACGTCGATTTGTGTCACGGAGAGGAAAACCATCTAATATATTTTCTGATAATGGTACCTCATTTGTTGGTGCATATAATGAACTACAAACATTTTTGAAAACCAATTGTGACTCCTTTGCTTCCGATGCAGCCCAGGACAGCATCAATTTCCATTTCATTCCGGTGTACAGTCCTAACTTCGGAGGGCTCTGGGAGGTGGGTGTGAAGTCGACCAAATATCATTTAAACAGAGTGTTGGGAAATTGTCATTTAACTTTTGAGGAGCTTACTACTGCGTTGGTCCAGATCGCAGCTATACTTAACTCTCGGCCACTCACTCCTCTTTCGGCTGACCCAGAAGACCTGACGCCCCTTACGCCTGGACATTTCCTCATTGGTCGGCCCTTTACTTCCATGCCAGAACGAAACTACCAGGATTGCAACACCAACCGATTTACTCGTTATAAAAGAATTGAACAGTTACGCCAGCATTTTTGGATCCGCTGGAGTAAGGAGTACGTCGCGGAACTTCAGCAGAGAGTAAAATGGAATACTGACAAGTTTTCTTTAGAACCAGGCATGTTAGTACTATTGAAGGAAGATAATCTCCCGCCCATGCGCTGGAGACTCGGCCGCATCATTAACACGTACCCGGGATCTGTTGACGGGATAAGCAGAGTGGCTGACATAAGAACAGCAAATGGCGTCGTGCGACGGTCTGTTGGCAGAATCGTCCCCTTGCTGCCCGAGGATGATTTTTTGGTTGAAGAACGAGCCTTCAACGCCCGGGGGCATGTTGGGAATAAATAAAGTGGCAACACTAACTTTTTCTAGTCTATGTATATCTGTAATTGTCTGTGAAAAAATTCAACGTGTAACGACAAACGGTACAATTAAATTACGCTTGAAGAGAACAATGTCGTAGTCCTCATTTTTACACCCAAATTTTACCTGAAGCCCGAACAAAGGGATTGAGAAGGGGAGGGGAATTTGGGCCTCCGGATATCTCACTCACCGTACGAAACGCAGCAGCAAGCTGCTACTTTACGCCGGTTTTCTGTGAGACAGTGGTAACGATCCGGAAGAGCCGGCCCATTCATGCTGTAGACAAAATTGTCTACAGCGTGGCTCTACCACTCAAAAAGCTTAAGTACTTAAGTATTGATTAGTTATACACTCTCTTGTCTTTATCTGTCAACATGATTTATAAAGTAGTTAGAAACAGACGAAAACAGTGTTTTAACTAATCAGTGCTTAAAAAAGTTTATAACTAAGGCACTGAGGCTCTACCACTGATTAAATTTATTTTTTTATAATTTCTACCATAAAGCTGTTACTATCGCAAATATTAAACTATATTCTATTTCAAAATTAAACCATTCATTAGTATCCGATATTTTTTTAGAGAACTCATTATTTTTGTACTATGTAATCCTGCTATTACAAAATCTACTTCTCTCTCCTATTACTCCTACTATTACTATAATCCTATTATTACTAATAATAATATTATAAATGTGAAAGTTTGAATGTTTGTCAACCAATCACGCTTTAACAGTTGAATGGATTTGAATGAAATTTGGCACACAAGACAGACCATGACCTATTAGGACATAGGATACATCATCCTAATAAAAAAAGGCCGGTGGAGCCGCGAACCAAGGCTAGTAATATATAAAGTTACCATATACATACCTAAATGAAACGAAATTAAACAACATAGTCTAATACATTTACTTTATTGCATTTTACATCAATAAGTAATTATTTCATATCGAAAGTTGGTAGTTATAGCGTTACCATAGTTAGTATATATTACAACCATTATCGCACTCTAGTACAGAAAGAAATACATTACTTACTTTTATAGAAGAAATTACAATAAATCTAGTCGAGATCGCCGATTTTAAAATGCGTGTCGCCACTTAATTTTTACCCGATCACGTTAGTAGGGGTACATACGTCGGTTAGCTGTACCATTGGTGACCAGTTAGAAAGCGAATCGACGCGAGTCGAGTTACGGACGAGGCACAACCTACTGGTTGAAGATGCAAAGTTTTGACAAGTCACTAAGAATAAACGGTTTGCGGCGTCTTAGACATCACTAGGTTGTGCCTCGTCCGTGGCTCGGCTCACGGTAAGCGTCGTTTAACTGCCCCATTAGATGAACTTACTATAGTGCATTTTCTTCTACGAAAAGAAAGTAATAAATGCCATCTTCTTCCATCACATTGATGACTCATCAGAATTATTGTGAGTTCTGAGTGTTTGAAATAATATGGTCATCAATTCACTCATTTGCGCGCATTTACCAAATGGTTAAAAATATTTAATTTTAGTTAGATGCCATTGCATTCAAATAATCTTGAGCTAACAAAAGAGGCCCAATCTACATGGACAGAGTTTATCACACAACCAAGGCAATGAATTAACAGAAAACGACATGCAATTTGAAAATAAGATTCATATGACGTGACATCGAAAATTACAGTTTTCTGTGATATTCACCTCTATTATGCGATGAACTCCTCTCCGTGTAAATGGGACTAAAGACAGACAGAATAATTTTGGCAATCATCAAGAGACGCAATGTGTCTTGACGATCGATATTATATTTGGACTGCATTGTACTTAACATCAGATGTTGTGTAGTCACTTACCATGCCAGCACAAAATATTTTCATACAACAATAGATTTCTTTTCAAATTTTGTGGTAAAAATGCGTTTTACTGCCACACTCAGAGATGTCAAATAATTTTAATTATCATTAATAATTCCGTAGAATTCGATTATTCCTCATGGGCCTGCATCAATCAGAAGAATTTCTGTGCTCTATAACGGAGCACGGATCATGAACTAGCTCTGAGCTTAAACGTTCAACTATGAATTTTAGAGTTCTTTAGGGGCATCACTAGTAATAAAGACGCAATGGAAAGACTAGTAGTTCAAAGTCAAGAGAGCTAGAGGCAGATCCCCGACTCGCTGGACTGATATGATTAAAAACGGTAAGACAGTTCCATAACAGAGTAATGGACAACGCTGCCACCCGGCAAAAATGGAGAAGCATTGATAGATATGCGATCGTTGTCAAGAAGACTGGCGACGTTTGACGACCCTCCGTGTACCGCCATCTTGAAAACCATGACTGTGTCAACAGTACTCGATAAGAAGAGATTAATCGAATTCTAATAACAATTAAAGTTAATTGATGTCTATGAGTGCGGCAGGAAAAGTAGAATCATGTTCAGTCTAAAACCCAATAATTTAGATTCCGTCCTTATTAAGTACATCATGAATAGTTTTGGTGGCATTTAAAGAACCACCACCTAAACTTAGGGGATCCCTAAATATGTTTTGAGGGCACCTAACTGAGGTAGGAAAGGAAACAAAAGTAATATTATTTAAACAATAATTCAGAAAGATGTTTGAGATAAACAAATCAAGGTCATTGCGGGCTAAATTTATTCTGATTAGTTAATTTATAGGAATAATAAAAATATGTTGCTATAAAAACATATTGGTATAAAGAGTTTAACCAATATGTTTTTGTTTAATAGCTGAGGTGAACAAATGATCAAATCGGTCACCTGACGGTTAGTGATGAACACTCCACCGCCCATGAACACCCAAAATACTAGAAGAATCATGGATGCGTTGCCGACCTTAAAGGAAGGAATAAGGTAAGGGAAGAGGAGAGGAGATTAGTTGATTATTTACAAATTACAGCAGTCAATAGTTATGCATGCTTTCCATCTCACAGTGTCCTCGAAACATTTAGGGATTACGTAAGTTAAGGAAAGATTGGTGAAAATGAGTCAACGTATCTTAATCTAATACAATTTTCAATTACAATGTACCGCATTTAACACGTAGAAAATTGGCAAGTTAACGTATCGAGTGATACATTTTGGAAAATCGCTGGATATAGCTCCATTGGGATATATAGGTATTTCCTCGTACGAAATAGATGAGAGTTTAACAGGTAACAGTAATTTACGAGGTCGCATTTTACGAATTTTTTTTCATACTGTATGTATTTATCTTTTTTCATAACTTTTTTTTATTATATTCCCATCTGTTTCATGCAATAACCTATTAATCTATGTTAAATATTGTTTATTTCCATATAACAGTTTTGAAGCCCAAGACAAATTCTTAAATCATTCTACTTCAAATAAAGAAAGAGCAAATAAAACTGCCTTCAATTAAAGAAGTAAAACGAAGTAAAAAAAATAATAGGAGACGTCAAACAAGCAATCACTTTACATAAGTGATGGTAAATATTTATAGCAGAGGTTAGCAAACGCGTAAGTGTGTCACGTAATGGTAAGTGACCTCCAAAGCCTACGAACATTCATAAGACTACAAAAACTAAGGATGCGTCAAATGGTGAGTGTTGATTGCACCGTAAATGTTACCCACCGAACAATATTTAATACCATATTGTCATTTATTGCAAATTTTTTGGGAGACAGTAGTACCCTGGTCTAGACAGTCGACTTAGCATGAAGCCAAACGCTACTACAGCTTGGCTCTACCATTTTGCTAAAATTTGATCTTAATTAAGTTGGTTAGGTACATTGTAACCAGTTTCGTCTATAACATGAATACGCCGGCTCGATCGGTTGATACCACTGCCTCTTGACGTGAAATAGCAGCTTGCTGTTACATTTGATACGGTGAGTTAGATATCTAGAGGCGCAAATTCCCCTCCCCTTCCCAATTCCTTAATTATTGTCCATTTCCTTTAAGATTTTTCCGTTTCTAGCAGCACGTTCATAATTCTTCTAGAATTAGCATTCATGAGCAGTGGAGATCACTTACCATCAGGTGACCCACTAGCTCGTTTGCCGAAATCTGCAATAAAAATATTAAACTATCCAAAGACTTTCCAAAAGATATCCGAAACGATCTTAAACGACAAAGACAAATATAATACAGAATATAATGGTATATTTACAAATACGATTACATTTGAGACATTTTGAATGACCATGAAAAGCTACGAAACACTAATATGAAGCCATCACAATCTAACGAATAGATATCGAATTAAGACCCATTTACACGAAGAGAATCTATCGCATGATAGAGGCGATAGTTAAAGAGGACAGTCAGTTATGAAGCCGCGTCTTACGACTATTTTCAATCAACTATCTTAGTTTCATAGATAGATAACACTTTATTGTACGCCATGCAGAATATTACAGTAAAGAACAAACAAAATTATAAATGTAACAATAGCTGGTCTTATCGCTAATAGCCATCTCTATCAGACAACCTTTCGATGGAGAAGATTTCAGAGAATAAACAGTAGTTCGGGGTGTATAATGAGACATAAGTTTTATTATCCAGATAGATCACGGAAACCAATCAACCTAAGTAATTTGTACGCGTGACCTTTACAATGTATTCTAATTGGCTCATTTATGCTTTCTATCCGGCAAATCAAACTAAAATAGTTTATCGAAAATGGCAGTTACAGTTTGCAATAGGCTAGTGTGAGTCAGGCTCGCGCATCGAGGGTTCCGTATTCACAGTTTTAAATTTACTTTTTTTTTACTGGTCATGTAAATGACGTTTTACACACAAATATTATATACAAAAGACTTATGCCCGTTTTCACGTGCTTAACTTTAGTTGACCTCTTACGTCCAACACATTTGTGTGTTATTCCTATTCTTATATTAGTTCGACGCACCATTTGGAAATCCAAAAGAATAGGCTGATGTCCACCGCGTGTATTTATGACGTAAAAGGGAACTAAAGTCAAGCATAAAGCTGTTGAAATTAAATGTTATAAATATAGTCGAAATAGACGTAAAATTATTGATATCTTAGTATAGTAGACATTAAATAAGATTTTTAACAAATCTGCAAATTAGTGTTTGACTTTTGGTGTTAATGTCGCAGTAAAATAACACTAAATACTGAATATACTTTACAACTTTTTGGTGGGAAATAATCAATACTCGACAGGCAGTACGTAATGGGTTTGTTGCCTCCCGTCCAGCCGATTTCTTCAAGAAGGGTATCGATAACAACTATCGATATAACTATCGACAACATCGATAATAACTTTTTTCTTACAGAATGGCTACTTCATAGACAAATACCTATTATTATCTGTATTCAGTAAGGGAACAATAACAGGCTCTGAGTGTGGAATTAACAGAATTTTAAGAAATTACTTAATAACAATTATATACGAGTATAACTGACATCTCTGAGTGCGACAGACATTTTTTTTAGGATTTTCCACATAATTCGATATCTATTATTGTAATAAGTTAATATTGCTAACTTACATGAACGATATGATATTTACAACGACTTAATGTAAACTTACCATTTAAAAAAACAAGTTTGAACAAAATTTTTGCCTCATGAGGTAGAAAATTAAATTGTGCGTTAAGTACACAATGTTTGGTGGGTAGGCAGTGTTGCAATTAGATGCAATCATTCTGATGATATAGATTTTTTTTTTACTAAAAATTGGAAAAAAATATGTTTCAATAAAAATCAAATCACAAATACTCCCTAACAATTATTATACTAGAATATAAAATAATGTGTAATTTTTATATTTTGGTTTTTATAAATAAATACTTTCTAAGATAAAAGTAAAAACACATTTATAGTGAACTTTACTTAGAAAACGATATTCAAAATAAAATAACCAAAATCTATAAAGCTCCATTTACACGAAGAATATCTCGTACGAGATAATATGCGAGAAGGTAGAAAACTGTCATCTACAAGGTCATCGCTACGAATCTCGTATTCAAATGACACGTAGCGTAAATGAGAAGAGCAGGTCGCTCGCCTGATGGTAAGCGGCACGCCTGCTTATAAACAGAAGTAATACAGAACCTTGAATTACAAAGCACTGCATGGTTTGCATGGTGCATTTAACTGGCTTCAAAATCTTTCAACCTGAAATATAACAGTGTTTACTACTGCTTGGCGGCAGAAGTAGATAAAGCGGTGGTGCCAACCCAGACGGCCTTTCTCATACGAGAGCTGCCATGAAGTCAAATCTCAATCTCGCGGTAAATTCTCTTCGTGTAAATGGGTCTTTACATAATCGAGGCTTGTCATTTAACATTAGAAGTCCAATTTTTATTGAGCAACAAGAATTGCTACTTTGCCTATCCCACCCATAAAATTAAATGAGAAAGGGGAAAAATACAAATTTCGCCTTAAATCAACTTCTTAGAACCTACTTAACGAAAGCGATATTTACATTTTTGTACATGAAACGCGTAAATTAAAATAAGTTAGTAATACTGTAAATAAATTTAAAGCTTATATTCCAAACTAAATAATTAAAACTAAATTTAAAAAAAAATATTCAGTCAATTATGATTTTTCATTGGTTTTACAAAATAATTAATTACAATAAAACAATTTAGTTTCTATTATAAGAGATGAGTTATGTTCGACTTAATATATAAATATTTTTACAAAGTTATTTCCAATTGAAAATAAATCTAAATTCCATCGTTGCTTTTTAGTTTATTTCTCGTTATGACTAAGAATTAAGAAGTAAGAATTGGTTATCTAAAATTATTTTATTGAGTTTCTACAGATTATTATCCCAAATTAAATCAATTCTATTTTCTTGGTTACCCTTAAGATAAAGTTTTATAAAAGCTGTTGTTATTTCGATCATGTAGACGACATTAATCATGCGCTTGACAAATATTCGGTTTTTACGAATTATTACGAATTAATGTTCGGCAAGACAGTTCCGGTCAGTCAATCGAGAGAAAAATAAGTACATAATCTGATGTTGAAACATATACCTACATTCGCTCTCACGCATGTAGTCTCCGAACGGGTAGCCAGAGGTGTAACCAGCACACCCACATTTCACCGTCCCATGATGTGTTAGGGGGGCGAGCCTATCGCCATACCGAGCACATTTCCAGACTCCGGGCTAATACTGAGCATTTTGTAATAGAAAAACCCAATATCACTTTTACCCGACCCGGGATCGAACCTGAGACCTCAGCTTCTGTCTCTGTCGTAACGCGTACGTAGGTTGTAACAGGTTTAGGTCATCTTCATTACATGTACGAATTTTTAAAATATCCGAAGACTACCATAGCGCATAATTTTAATCATACTCTTGTAGATGACGCCTTCTTTGAACCTTAATGCAGCCTAGTTCATTCTTCGATTATTTAGCAATTGATATTATAGTGAATAGTCAAAAAACGCAATATTTTCAATTCACAACATTCAGATAATTTTTTAAGAAATGTTAAACAAAGTGTGATTGCCTCGATGGCGCAGTTGTAATGCGTACGCGTTACAATTGAGGCTAACGCTGAGGTCTCGAGTTCGATCCCCGGGTCGGGTAAAGTGGTATTGGATTTTTCTATTACGATATGCTCAGTATCAGCCCGGAGTCTGGAATTTGTGCCCGGTATGGGGATAGGCTCGCCCACTATCACATAAGGGACGGAAATACGCTCAGCGAAATGTGGGTGTACTGGTTACACCTCTGCATACCCCTTCGGGGATTACAGGCGTGAGTGCGTATGTTAAACAAAGGTGTGGTAGATTATTTCAAATTAAACATCCGATAATAAATTAATTGAACGATTAAAAATAGTCAAAGCGTCAATGCGTTTTGATTGCTTTTTATCGTATTTATATCGCTATTTGGAATCTTTTTTATTTACACATGACGTTTTTCGAATAAGATTGTCTCCAACAATGAAATATTGAGAACCGAGACTCTGTGCCTGTCTCATGTACTTGCTAGCTGTGACTTGTCACGGTAAAATATTCGTTAGTTGCATCGAGGTGTCAGAACAAATCGCTTCTTTGTCACGGCTTTAATATTGTATTTAACTATAATATCTCAATTAACAAAAAAAATTAAATTCATTCTGATCGATAAAAGATCCAAATACTGTTGATTAATACTTCAAATCTACAAAAAAAATCAAATCTGGAATTCAAATGGCACTGGTATTATCATGAACACCTATCTATTCCAAATACAAAATTGAGTTATCCCATTTTTACAAAATTAGGAAAAATATGAAATTATGTATGTACTCATTTGTGTACGCATTTATATGTGTGAAGTGTTTGTATGACATGACTGATACACGGCTGACGTATCACTGACTTTGTACAAAACAAAACTACATATTTACAAGTTCACATACACACGGCAGCGTATAAATGCGTCACTTGAATCATTACAAATAATGTAATATGTGAAGATTTATTACAACATTTTGAAAATGTATGTGCCTATTTTCAATCTCCTTATTATCATGCTGTCAATAAATACGGAGCAGCATAATTCGCACCTTCAGTGAGTCAAGGGCATAACTCCACTTTTTGAAATTTTAAAGACTGCTTTTTCAAGATTTTTTTGTACATTTAATATCTTATTGTTGGACTTAAGTATATTATCATTCATTTATTCATTCATCATTTCATTCAAATGCGTGTTTTTGTAGCACTTTAATCATTTTATAGAATATTTTCAGTTTTGTCCTTGTCTTATCGAAAGTGGGATTTGTCAATTTGATACTACCTCAATTAGCTGTTTAATGCAATATCTTGCAGATAATATTAATTGGGACATATAAAAATCGGCCATAAATCGTAGAAATTAAAACTAATTATATCCTGTTCGTCAAAGATATTTTCATTCGAATTACAAATATAGGATTTGCACACAACCATTGCGTTTACCGGAGTCATAAATAATGCCGGAAGTAGGTAAATTAAATTACATAACAAAAAATCTATTACGCGAATTACTGATATAACAGTTGTTTTTGTAGAAAATATTACAATCTATAAAAATTTGTAAAACAACTAAAATACCTATTTTTATCACGTTTGAAAAAAAAGATTCATTCGAATCTCAATCAGTTAAAAATAAAATCCATAGCAAGTTTTGTTAATCTTACTCCATAAAACAATGATTTCAAATCGGTACTAATATACATCAAGATTGAAAAACATTCGTTAGAATTACAATCATGGTGATACACCCTCATCATTCTGATCACTAATCAATTGGAAGTACTGTTATAAAATTCGAATGTACTACTTAGTTAGGTTTCTATCACAATCGACAAACAATCGTTCGAAGTAATGATGGATTGCAAACTATGATGTTCGGATTACAAATTAATTGCAAACGATTACGTTCGAATTATAAATTAGTTACAAACGATGACTTTTGAATTACAAATAAGTTACAAACGATAACGTTCGAATTATAAATATTACATAATTATGTTCAATTTATAAATAAATATCCAACGATAACTTTCGAATTATAAATTGTTTGCAAACGATGACGTTCGAATTACAAATGACAGCAAACGATAAAGTTTGACTTATAAATTAGTTACAAACGATGACGTTCGAATTACAAATTGGTTACAAACGATGATATTCGAATTATAAATTAGTTGCAAACGTGGTGATCTCGTTTAAACCGGCACAACTCGCAATGCACCCGACAGCACCACACGAACCTACAGCGACACTTCTCTTCGTGATCACGTACTCGAGTTTGGTATCCTCTTCCGCAACAGAGGAGTCGACATCCGTCCAGTCCGGCTGATGTCCTGTTGCAAGTGCGTCCGCGTGTGCCTAGGATACCTAGCCTGAAAAGTACATAATTACGTTAAGTTGGTTGTATCTAATGATTTCTCCGAAAGTAACTATCGGTTGAAGCAGTGATAGCTCAGCGGGGAGTGGTATGGACTGTCGAGATGAAAGTCGCAGGTTCGAAACCAGCCTCAAGTGCATACACCTCTGACTTTTATAAGTTATGTGTGTATTAATTGTTAATTATCACTTGCTTTAACGGTGAAGGAAACATCGTGAGGAAACCTGCATACCTAAGAAGTTCTTCATAAGAATTTCGAAGGTATGTGTAGTCTGCCAACCCGTATTAGGCCAGCGTGGTGGTCTAAGGTCTAACCCCTCTCATTCAGTAGAGGAGGCCCGTGCCCAACAGTGGGACGTATATAATGCAGAGCTATTATTATTAACTATCGGTTGATAGCATTTTTAAGTTAGTGCCAGCTTAATAATATTGTGAATGTGAAATTTTATTTTTTTATGTTTGGATGTTTATTATTTTAGGTTTGTTAGTTGACCACGCCTTAACACCTGAACGGATTAAGATCTTTGGCACACAGGCTGACCATGACCTAGGTTTAGAAAAAGACAATCACGCGGGCGGAGATCCGAACCAATGCTAATCTACACTAATATTATAAAGAAGAAAGATTTGTGTTTTTTTTTGTATGTAACGAATAAACTTAAAAACTACTGAACCGATTTCAAAAATTACTTTGCCGTTAGAAAGCTACATTATCACTGAGTAACATAGGCTACTTTTTATCCCGGAAAAGGCCGTTCACACGGGCGGAGCCGCGAGCAAAGGCTAGTATGTGATAAATAGACTAAAATTTTATTCTCTTGATTTTATAGCACAATAGCTAAATTAATACACTTCTATAAAGCAAAAAAAACTGACACAAATCTTCACAAACGTGCATGCAACAAACCAATCGCCAAGTGTTATCGCAATCAAATGAATGAAATAGAAACAAATAAGAAGCAAATAAACGAAACCATAACCATGCGACGAAAATACTCACTACATACGCCTCGGGGTTATAGGCGTGATCTTATATTCCGGGAACGCAAATTAATCATAATACAGAATTATCTGACAGCTTTAGACAGCTCCGTGGCGCAGCGGGCGAGTAGATGGCTGCGAAGCGAGAGGCCGTGGGTTCGATTCCCACACCGGGACAAATGTTTGTGTGAACCACAAATATTGGTCTCGGGTCTGGGTGTTGTGGGACCGCAAGTCCCTCGTAGTTCCTGATACCCGCGATACAGGTTTACCTAGTGTGGGGTCAGGACTATGTGTGTGACTGTTGGGTGTAATTATTATTATCTTACTCATCATTAGGTTCGCAGTAATCTGGGGATTCCTCTAAATACACCAAGTCTGTTTTGTTAGGTTTCTTCATGTCTGGCTGGAGAGGTCGCAGTTTTCTTATATTCTTGCCTTTTTTGCGTTCCACTACCTGAAATTATACACGTTAATGTTTTTAGTATTGTTATGGCGGCCAGCACCACGTAAATAAATTATTTCAAATAATAAGAGTCAATTCAATTACACCGTGTATAAAGGGGTCGCGGTCAATGCGGAAGGTAGTACATACATACGCACTCATGCCTGTTATCCCCGAAGGGGTAGGCAGAGGTGTAACCAGTACATCCACATTTCGCCAAGCGTATCTCCGTCCCATGATGTAATAGGGGGCGAGCCTATCGCCATACTGGGCACAAATTCCAGACTCCGGGCTGATACTAAGCATTTCGTATAAGAAAACCCAATACCACTTTACCCGGGGATCGAACCCGAGACCTCAGCGCTAAGCTACGCATACGCTATAACGCGTACGCATTACAACTACGCCACCGAGGCAGTCGCGGAAGGTAGTCTCCATAATAATAGAACCATGTTACAGAGTAGTGTCTATGGTGTGGCTCTACCATGTCTCTACCTTATATTTTAAGTCGTCATCAGACGGTTCACTCGGGAATATGTTTTATCGAGAGAACGTTCGGTTTACTTTATACTTTTGTTTCGTTTTAAGTTTTAACATTCCATTCTTATGGTACATGTGTAACATACCGACGCAGCGAGACCTTGTGACTATATCACAGTACTTGTTACACTTAAAGGTGCGTCCACACTTTCACATTTCGCCGCACAGAAAGGCGTTGCTTTCACATTTACTTTGTGTAAACTATTATATTGCCGTGAGTGAAAACAGAAAAAAAATATTAAACCTTAAATGACATCACGGCCAAATGTTGCAAAAAATATTGACAAGCATCCACGCTTGAGAGTTTGCCACGTATGTTTATCACTGTCACATCTCTCGATGAGACGAAATTTCACAAGTGGTATACTTCAATACTTGTGACATTGTAAATTTTTTTTGTTTTTGTTTTTGAGGAAGGCCAGGTCAGGAGTACCCTAAACCGACGTGCATGAATGAAAAATTTTATGAGAGTGAATGAGGCCAAAGAGGTATGCAAGGATCGTAGCAAGTGGAAATCCGTTGTCTCTGCCTACCCCTATGGGAAACATGCGTGAGTCTATGTATGTATGTATGTATGTCTACGTTTTATTATTAACTGCGACCAAAAATGTCTTCAGACCACGCTTATTGTGCTTAAATTCAAAGCGTCATGTCAGCCATACTACATGTCCAAGGCTCTACTAGCGATTCATTAAAAGCCGCTTGATAAATACCTAGTATGAAATTTCAAACGGCTTTCAACACTTTAATGTTGTTTGCCAATGCAGTGGCAATTTATCGATACCTTTCTTGAAGAAATCGGCTGGACGGGAGGCAACAAACTATTCAAAGGCATTTTGTACTAGGTACCTCTGGGGTATTATTTTTTCCCACCAAAACGTTGTCTAAATTGCGGAAAATAATTTATCCATGTAACCCTACCGTGTTTTACACTTATCTGTATGCCGTACATCTCATACGGTCATAAAGTCTCGGTACATCGATAAGTCATAAATGTGGACGCATCATTAGTGAGAGGCAAAATAAGGCCGAAATTAGCTAAAAGTGAATCGTCTGATCGCACCTTTACACGACTGCCCAAAAAAGAAATATGATTTTACGGTGCCGAATTTATTCAACTATAATTTTGAAAATCTGTACTAATTTAGATGTGTGTTTTGGCAAGGATACTTACATTATCGCAGATATATAGATTACTAGCGTATGCTCGCGGCTCCGCCCGCGTTTTAGACTTTTCCGATATAAAACGTAGCCTATAACCGTCTCCAGGGTCCCATTCTATCTCTACATCAAAATTCATCAAAGTCGATTCAGTGATTTAGGCGTGAAAGCGTAAGAAACAAATAGATATTTTTTTCTCAAAAAGTATCCTATGTTACTTCTTATAACTCCAAGAATATGTGTACAAAGTTTCATGATGATCGGTTAAGTAGTTTTCGCATGAAAACGTAACAAACAAACTTACATTCACATTAATAATATTAGTATGATTATAGTATAGTAAGAAGTATGAAGTATTTTAATAGCAGTTTTCGGGTAGTCGTGTTAGACAATGTCTAATTAGACAGAGTGATTACCTGATTTACCTTGACGTGCGAGGCTCCCTCGTACTTGGTGGTGAGCGCGTCCCCCACCCGACGCAACGCGGGCAGACGCCGCCAACACACTCGCACCGAGCACGAGCCCGACATACCGTGACACTTGCACACGCGCTGCATGCCGCCGCGCACCGCCTGCGACATCATCACACACTATCACATCACTAGCACACAGACCTGGATATAGGGCTGTCAAACCGGGGCGCAAAATCTTAATCTATCTTCTAATATATCAAATTCTCGTGTCACAATGTTCGTTCCCATACTCCTCCGAAACGGCTCGACCGATTTTTATAAAATTTTATATGCATATTCAGTAGGTCTGAGAATCGGGTACTATCTATTTTTCATCCCCCTAAATGTTAAGGGTGGTCCACCCTTGTTATTATTTTTTTAGACAAAATTTGTTTGTTTTTATTTTTTTATGATATAGCATTAAAAAATACATACAACCCTAAATTATTTTTTAATAGCGATATTAGTATTTTGGTCAAGCGCGTTTCTCACACCGATCGCGATGACGGGACTCGCTTGATGCGACTAGACTGCTTTAATCCTGCAAATAGGCATTCGGGCAACAGCTAGTCATAATATAATCTGAGTAACAATAAAAAATTTGATCCACTAAGCGCCTAGCATACGGAAGCTCTGGATTGCTCACCGTTGACTTGTAAGAAAAAGGAGCCACACAGGCTCAGACCACAAGTGGTAAGACAAGGTGGTAGGTCCCTCGTTTGCGAGAGACCGGCTGGGTTGGTACCACCGCTTTGTCTATTTCTGCCGCCAAGCAACAGTGTGTAAGCACTGTTGTGTTCCGGTGTGAAGGACATTGAAGCCAGTGTAATTACTGGGCATTATGAGACTTAACACCTTGTGTCTCGGGGTGACGAGCGCAGTCCAGTGTCATGCAGTGCTTTATTTAAAGTTCTGTGTGGCGTTGCTTCTGTTTATGAGCAGGCGTGGCGCTTACCATCAGGCAAGCGACCTGCTCGTCTCGTCATTCAATCTAATAAAAAAAAAAAAAGTGAAAAGTGCAAATTTATTATTATTGTCCCATTCACGAAAAATGCCAACCATTATATATTTGTGAGGTTTTTTATATTTTATCTGAGACGCTGGAGAGAGGGCGCCACTATCAATTTTCTGCTAAGTTCTAAAAAATCGTAGATCCGCTGCTATCACATACACGCATCGAACACTAAACCATCATACAGGAATAATACAATGTTATTACTTGCTGTTCTAAAAATTTATTTGCTACTATTTTACAAAGCTATGTGTACTACGTGGACAATGCGCAAATGAAGTGTCTGGGAGTGTCGTAAAAATTTAAAATTAAATTAGCTTGTAAAACGCAAAAGGTAATGTTACAATCATAGCGCACTGCATATTGTCAAGCGCTACGGAACAGAATTAGATGGTCACTGGCCTCCTTAATCCTCTACCAATAAAAAGGGTTAGGAAAAGTACTGTCCGCTGTTCTAAAGCCCCTTTTTTTATAGTATTGGTCGTCAAACGAGCAAGTGGGTCACCTGATGGACTTTAGGGAGTGGGAAGGGGAGGGGAATTCGGGTCACCGGATATCTCATTCACCGTACGAAATGCAGCAGCAAGCTGCTACTTTACGCCGGTTTTCTGTGAGACAGTGGTAACGACCCGGACGAGCCGGCCCATTCATGCTGTAGACAGAACTGTCTACAATACTAATACGAAGATAGTATGTCGTATGACAGAGATAAGAATATAATAGATAACTGACGTTTAAAACTGGCATTATTTAGTCGAAATGACGGTTTTCTGTTATATTCTTATTTCATTGGAAACACTCTCTCCATCCATCCATGATCCATTTCCATTTTCCATACAGTTTTAATAACTAACCAACTAAATTTAATTTAAAAGGTCTAACGTTTTATAGCTATTTTAAACAGCATTACACCATCTAAACGTCGTTAATTTATGTTGACAACTTTTGAATAACAGTAACAATTAGGCAGGTCGGCAAAAAAAATCCGACCTACGATAGACGCATCATCTGTCGTTGGCCAACAGTATTCTAAGATTGCGCTCCAATTACCACCAGGTGTAGCGTAGTCACTTTGCAGAACTAGGAAAAAAATAGTTTCTGTTAGACATTAATCGTAATTTAATCAATCAATAATCCTCACCCGCCGTCCAGCCTCATTGTTATGTAAGTTCATCAGGCCCTCGTCAGTACTTTTATCCTCTTTAGAATCCACGAAGTCTCGACTGTACATCTCGCCATATCTTATGTCCTGGAAATAATAAGATCTCTATTATAGTAGAGGTCAGTTTCAGTTGGTGATTTCTACCACACGTGAACGTAAGCAACATCACGATTGAACCGGCTCGACCGGGTCATTACTGTCTCACAGAAAACCGACGTAAAGTAGCGGCTTGCTGCTGCGTTTCGTACGTCGAGTGACATATCCGGAGACCCAAATTCGTTTCCCCTTCCCAATCCCTTATTATCCCTTTCCTTTAAGTTCGGCAATGCGCGCATGATTCTTTAGGGCGTAGAGACCACTTACCATCAGGTGACCGACTTCCTCGTTTGCCGGCCTATGCTATAAAAAATATTCAAACAATAACAGCATTGAGATCGATCTATTCGTTTATGGCCGTTCCCTATATTCTGTCTGTCTCTAGTTTTGCTATACCGGCGATAGAAAATTTTATCTATTTTCCGTTTTACCGTCCCAATAAACTTACTAATGATAGGTAATCCTATTCTTCATTGCTGTCTACTGATGAGAGGACTGATAGCTGACTACAGATATACAACACTATGAAAATGACAGTTCAAGCGTCCCAATATTTTTTAGGTGGTATCTGTCGATAAAGTTATTTAGTTTTTTCTTTATCAGTAGATTTTGACCGATAAACAGATATCCTCGGCTGTAAAAATCTAAATAAATAACGCATTCTGAAGAAATAGCCATGAGTATACAAGGCTTACATGGCACTTGCACTGCAATACAAAAAACTAAATAAATTATGTAAAAATCTAAAAGAAAATATGAAAAAAATCTAAAATTCCCATGAATAAAAATAATTCACCGTTTTGATAATTAAATTAAGTGCAAGAGACATATAAATATTTGTTAATGCGAACAAAATAATTCCCCACTTCAGTAAAATCCCCCAAATTCGCTTGGGATTTTTGTTCAAAGGACTTGTATTCAGAGCCGTAATGTATTGACAGTAAAACGTTTCGTTATTACATTGTGTTTTGCAACATAATAAGTATTTCTCGTTATTATTATTTCATTTACAGTGGTAAAAAATAAGAATTATAGATAAATGTTAAATTAAAACTTATATTTCTTATCTAAATCATATCTTCATATTTTCTAACATAAATTAAACAATAGTTCCTCTTTCTCAGCTTGTATGAACATAACGCACAAGAGGGCCCAGATAGACTGCCTATCTATTGCTATCATAGTATCCGACGTGCATATCTAAAAAATAGGGACGATTCCAAGCAGTAGATAGAACAATACGGATGTTTGACGATAGCTATCTATCGTGAAATTGAAGATTAATATTGGGAACGGCCATTAGGCGCTAGTATACTGACAGATTGACCTGAGATTATTTTATTGAAATCAATTATATAATTATTATTGTATTTTTAAATCAATTGTATGAAATCATTTTTTTTATTCAACTAATCGTATCAATTTATAGTTAAAACTAATGTAAAAATTTATTAAACAAGTTGTATATATACCATCTATAAATCATAATAATATTTACTTAATCAAAAAATTTTATACCAAAAAAAAAACAAGATTTTTTTTTATGATATTGCAAGAAATAAAAGGCTTTTTATTTTTTTATTATACTGACAGATACTAAAAAAACACACGCACGCATCCAAACTATCACATTAATAAAATTAGAAGGAAGTAAGATAATATTATTATTTTTTTTATTTTTTTTATTGCATAGGCCGACAAACGAGCAAGTGGGTCACCGGATAGTAAGTGATCACCACCGCCCATGTACGCTCACAATACCAAAAAAATTATGGGCGCGTTGCCGACCTTAAAGGAAAGGGATAATTAAGGGATTGGGAAGGGGAGGGGAATTCGGGCCTCCGGATATCTCACTCACCGTACGAAACGCAGCAACAAGCTGCTACTTTACGCCGGTTTTCTGTGAGACAGTGGTAACGACCCGGACGAGCCGGCCCATTCATGCTGTAGGCAAAAGTGTCTACAGCGTGGCTCTACCACTCATAAAATCGAACGGATCCGTCAACATTCACAGCAATCTACGACGTGGAACGATATCTAGATACATGTAGCAGTTACCTCTGAACATCCACCCCACTGCCAGTGTCGCGGCGTGCGCTTCCTCACCCGGGAGTCGCACGAGCACTCGTTCAGTTCTCCGCGACTGCACGCGCGCGCCACCGCGTGCGCCAGCGCCGCTGATGATAGCGCGTGCACGAACGCTGATTCACGGGACTCTGACAATGCAAATATAACATAACATAACATAACCTCACGCCTGTACCGGCAAAGGGGTAGGCAAAGGTGCAACTAATGCACCCACATTTTGCCGAGCTTATCTTCATCCCATTATCTGATGAGGGGCGAGCTAATCGCCATTCTTTAATGGAAATCCGTTGTATCTGCCCACCCACTTGGGAAACATGAGGTTATGTATTTCGCTTTAAAATCATAAAAAACGGTCCAAAAATACCGCCGAAAATATCAAACTAGACAATTAACATCAGTTTTAACCCAGCGTTACTCGTGGGTAAACAAAAAACAGGACATTTGGAATCGCTAACAATCGTTTTCACACAAAATCCAAAGAATCCTTACCTAGTTCATTGACCAGCAGCATTTTGTCAACCAGTAACTATAGGCCCTTCGAAATACATTCGAAATACATGGAACTCTAACTATATGAGAGATCATTTTAGGCTGGTCTCATGTTTATAGTAAACATGTTGAGCCGCTCACTCAACAAGGGCGCACGTGATGCCGTGATGTCGGCATCGACATATCAAAATAAACTAAACGAATAGAAGAAATACCATGAATTCTACACGCATTTCATATATATATGAATATTTCATTTCATACTTCGGTGATCTGCTTGTAGCCGTGGATTATATGTCGGAAGTATCGGTCAAGTTGCGATATATTTACGCAGTCTAATTAATATTAACAAAGGAGTTAAGAAATTATATTACTAACAAAATGAGTCATTGTAACATCTTAATTAGATAAACTATTATTATGACTATATTTTATACAACGGAAGATGGTGTCAATCACTCGAAAGGGTAGGCAGAGGTGTAACCAGTACACCCACATTTCGCCGAGCGTATCTCCGTCCCACGATGTGATAGGGGGCGAGCCTATCGCCATACCGGGCACAAATTCCAGACTCCGGGCTGATACTGAGCATTTCGTAATAGAAAAACCCAATACCACTTGTACCCGACCCGGGGATTGAACCCGAGACCTCAGCGTCAGCCTCAATCGTAACGCGTACTTATCACAACTGCGCCACCGAGGCAACGTGTCCATGATGCAACTAATATTACATACATACATAGACTCACGTCTGTTCAGACCTACCCCCTTCGGGGATTACAGGCGTGAGTGCGTATGTATGGACACGTTGCTGACATTAAAGGTATAAATAAAGAATTGAGCAGGCGAGGAGAGATTTGCGCCTCCGGATATATCACTCACCGTACAAAACCCAACATAAAGCTACTACTTCACGTAGTAACAACTCGGTCGACCCGGCCCATACATATTTTTTTTTAGCTTGAATGACGAGACGAGCAGGTCGCTCGACTGATGGTAAGCGCCACGCCTGCTCATAAACAGAAGCAACGCCACACAGAACTTTAAATAACAAAGCACTGCATGACACTGGACTGCGCTCGTCACTCCGAGACATAAGGTGTTAAGTCTCATAATGCCCAGTAATTTCACTGGCTTCAATGTCCTTCAAACCGGAACACAACAGTGCTTACACACTGTTCATCATCATCATCATCAGCCACAAGACGTCCACTGCTGAACATAGGCCTCCCCTAATGCCTTCCAGGCCGACCTGTTGGAAGCTGCCTGCATCCATCGGCTTCCTGCAACCCTTGTCAGGTCGTCGGTCCATCTTGTGATCATGTCATACTGTTGCTTGGCGGCAAAAATAGACAAAGCGGTGGTACCAACCCAGCCGGCCTCTCGCAAAGTAACTTTGTCTGTCTATTATGTTTCACGACTAAACCGCTGAACCGATTTTGATTAAATTTGGTACGAAGAAAGCTTGAAACCTAAAGAAGGATATAGGCTACATTATATCCCATAAAATGCCCATCCCATTAAAAGGTAGTGGATTTTGAGAATAGATTTGGTTGAAGATTCATGCTGCTTGATAAAAATTATGAAGAGTTATAATCAAATGAATTTTAGATGGTACGATGTTCATCGGGTCATCTAATCAACAACAAAATAGAAGTAAATAATAAAATACCTACAGATACCCTCGATACAATAATAAAAGGCAAATCATACTAATATTATAAATGTGAATGTAAGTTTGTTTGTTACGCTTTCACGCGAAAACTACTTAACCGATCAACATGAAACTTTGTACACATATTCTTGGAGGTATAAGAAGTAACATAGGATACTTTATATGAAAAAAAATATCTGTTTGTTTGTTAAGTTTTCACGCCTAAATCACTGAACCGATTTTGATGAATTTTGATGTAGATATAGATGACCCTGGAGACGGTTATAGGCTACGTTTTATTTCGGAAGTCTATTCATCCGGGTGGAGCCGTAGGCAAAAGCTAGTATCTAATAATAATAAGTCCAAAAACGTACAAACACCAAACGGAACTGGCGTAACAAGCAATTTGAAGATCTCAAGTAAACATAACCGTGGACGTACAGTTCAAAGAGTTGTGCCATCGACTTCAAACAACATGTGGGTACTAAATCCTTTTGAACTTGTTTGAACTGTGTTATGATATTCATCAATCTTGGGTATTTTTGATTTGTTTAAATTAGTAATTGGAGCGATTTGTAATAGATTTTGAATCGCTGAAGGCGTAGACTGAGTAGGCTTTTTTTATTAGCTTTAATGACGGGACGAGCAGGTCGCTCGCTGGTGGTAAGTGGATGAGACTTAACACCTTATGTCTCAGGGTGACGAGCGCATTTCAGTGTCATTCAGTACTTCATAAGTCGAAGTTCCAGTTGGATTTGATTGATGTTTATGGGCAGGCGTGACGCTTACCATTAGGTGAGCGACGCGCTCGTCTCATCATTTAAAGCTAATAAAAAAAGGGTATTTGAATTCTACCAACCTGGATTACATCGTGGTGGACTAAAGCCTATCTCCTTATGAGTAGAAGAGACCTGTGCCTAGAAAAATAATGATATAATGTAGGGCTGATATTACACTTACTGAATTTAAGTACGCCGCCGAATATATCGGTGGAATTCTCCACGGTGCTGCAGTTCCATCGACTGTGTCTGAACTGGTGCTGGCACTCCTCCACCGCCTGCAAGGCGCCTGTTTGTAGCACCTGCAAACAGACAGTAATGTAAATAAAATATTATAAATGTGAATGTAAGTTTGTTTGTTACGCTTTCACGCGAAGACTACTTAACCGATCATCATGAAACTTTGTACACATATTCTTGGAGGTATAAGTAGTAACATAGAATACTTTTATGAAAAATTAAAATTATCTATTTGTTTGTCACGCCTAAACCACTGAACCGATTTTGATGAAATTTTATGTAGAGATAGATGGGACCCTGAAGACGGTTATAGGCTACAGTCTATTCACGCGGGCGGAGCCGCGAGCAAAAGTTAGTAGATAATAATGAATAACATAATACATCGAATAGATAAAAATCCATGTAATATGCAAAATCACCTGTCGATAGCCCGTAGCCGGGTGGTCCAATCAGCTCAACACGCATTCTTTCATAATTCATTAAGGATAATATCCAAGTAAAATGCATTTTAAACTTGCTACAATTTTCCCTCGACGTGGTGGTCCAAATTCCCCCTTCCCTTCCCAATTCCTTGATTTACCCTTTTCCATTAAGCCGGCAACGCATCCATGATTCTTCTGGTATTTTGGGGTGTCCATGATAGAATTCACTTACTCCAAGTCGGGTACAAAAATGATCATATTTCATCATCCCACGAGTTCGCTCAGCGAAATATGGGTGTACTGGTTATACCTCTGCCTACCCCTTCAGGGATCACAGGCGTGACTGCGTATGTATGTAAATAATTATAGATAGAAAAACCCAATAACACTATACCTAACCCGGGGATCGAACCCGACTCCTCAGCACAGCAGTCGTAACGCGTATACCTTACAACTGCGCCACCGAGGCAGTCAAAGCACAAAACTTCTCAATACAAATATACTTGAGTTTCGTATATATCAAATACTTATTTCAATAAAACTGTCATCAAATTGACGACGTAATTGCTTAATTAAGTTTTTAAACGGTCCGCAGCTAAGGAAATCTGACGGAGTTGATCGTTAAATTCAATACACGTTTATTATCTACGTTGCAATCTCAATTAAATTGGCGATCGTTAAGATTTTGTTTTACTGCAGACTCAAGTGTATTGAGGACCTTAGAATAGAGTGAACAGTATGGAAGTTTATTATGTCACCGTCGTACATAAGTACCTACCCAGCTGTGAGGAAATTCCGCTGATAATCCTTGTAAGGGAACATTTTTTTTTTGGGTAATCCTCAAATATTTGTTTTCACATTTTACAGAAAACCGGCGTAAAGTAGCTGCTTGCTGCTGCGTTTCGTACGGCGAGTGAGATATCCGGAAGCCCAAATTCCCCTCCCATTCCCAATTATTTAATTATCCCTTTCCTAAAAGGTCGGGCCCATTATTCTCTTGGTATTGTGGACGTACATGGGCGGTGGAGATCACTTACCATCAGGTGACCCACCTGATCGATTGCCAGCCAGCTTATGCTAAAAAATATATATTATAAAATAATATATCGGGTCTGGGTGATTGAGACCGAAAGTCTCTCCTAATCCCTGACACCTATGACACAAAATAATCTTACTGTGTGTTGTTTTACAAGCCCGATGACGAAACGAGCAGGGCGCTCGCCTGATAGTAAGCGGCACGCCTACCCATAAAGAAACAACACCACACAGAACTTTGAATTACAAAGCACTGCATGGCATTGGACTGCGCTCGTCACCCCGAGACATCTTTAAGTCAAGTCAAGTTATAACATATCAACCGTCACAATCGCCTGATGCCCCAGTCTCATGAATACAGTTTTCAAGTCACAGTACTGAATCTCCATTTTCTGTCACACCACTTGTCCCCTTTATGTTTTTATGATGTAGAATAAAATCGACATAAACAAATAACGATTCAGACAATAAATGTAATTTTATGATCGCTTTAATTAACTGCGCGTCGCGAGTATTAATTAATTTATTATTAATGTCCCTTCAGTTAACTAACAGTTTAACAAACGGCACTTTCACGAAGTGATTTCACTTGTAAGTGTGTGGTCGTATGCTGCTCTTAATAATACATAACCTCACGACTGCAACCGCGAAAGGGTAGGCAGACGTGTGTGCAAAACCACCGGCTCACTTGCAGTACAATACTTTACGATGTGATGAATTTGAACTAGGAGTTTTCCCGGATTCCCGTTCCCAAGAAATCCCAGGGTATTGAAAGAGGCCAAGAAATCGAATTAAAAATAATCAAAAAATCACTTTTTATAGCATGGATGTGTGGCCGCCATTAAAGGAAAGGGATAATAAAAGTATTGGAAAGGAACGACGGACTTGGCCCTCCAGATATCTGCACCGTACGAAACGCAGCAGAATGCCGCTGCTATACATCAGTTTTCTGTGAGACAGTGGTTACAACCCCGTTGTACCGTGCTGTTTCATGCTGTAGACAAAACTGTCTAAACTAATTAAGAATAATAACAAACTTACGTGTATCATCTTATCAGATAGTGTACACAATTGTCTCTGCCGCTCCACCAAATACTCTAATCTGTGGCAACTCTCCTTGTGTAGAGTCGTGAAGGTATCTAATGATGTGTTGAGTTGAGTCGACGGCCGCGGCGCAGCTAGGTTCCTGAAAATAAGCCAATAATTACACATCAATAGCAGCGATGGCTCAGCGAGGAATGGTATTGATACGAGGGTCATAGATTCAAAACCAGCGACAGGTATTGCTCGCTGTAACGATGAAGAAAAACACTGTGATGAACTTGCATACTTGAGTATTTTCTATAAGAATTTCGAATGCATGTGAAGACTTCACATGCATTTGGTCAGCGTAGTGGACAAAAACCTAACCCCTTTCATTAGTGACACATGCATGTAGACAGTTTTATCCACAGCATGAATGGGTCGGCTCGTCCAATACCATGCAATGCTTTGTAATTCAAAGTTCTGTGTGGTATTGCTTCTGTTTATGGGCAGGCGTGGTGCTTACCATAAGGCGAGCGACCTGGTCGTTTCTTCGCTCAAGCTAATAAAAAAAATGTGGAAAACTAACTAGCCTCGTTTTACAACCGGCTATTTGTCAACGAGTCATTTTAATAAATAATAGTTTAAAAAAAATACGCTTTTATAGAAAATCCAACTAAAAAATAGAAAATAATTTTTAATAAATTTGAATTAAAAATAGTGTAAGAAAAAACAATTTTATTGTAAAAAAAGCGTGGGATGCTTTTCAGGATATTATCAAAATAACCCTTCTACTCATATCTGTTCATAAAATATTTATAACTATTGATACCCTGCACCAAGCTATTAAAAAATTTGTCGTTGTCAAATCATTCCACTTGATGGTAAGTACAGTGCAGTTCAAATCTGCGTTCCTCACCTTATGTTGGTGTATATATCAAATTGAAGGCCAATTCTCGTATTTAACTGAAACTGTGCCTGCATTTTAACCGAACTAAGATTAGATTGTGTTTTAACTAAAAATAGTATTCCGTTCCTTTTTAAGTTCAATGCAGTGTCAATATGATCTCATCTCTATCTCGATTCAGTCACAATTTTGACGTTTATGTAAAGACATGTATCATTTAAAAATATTAGCAGAATGCCGTTTTTGATTCAGTTAAATTTTATTCTATTTTCGATCTCATTGTGGTCTATTCTTGACACAGACTAGATTGGAATGACATTTTGAACATTTTTAATAACGAGAATTGGGCTTCTGGTTGTACACCGTTGGACGCCGAAGCGTGAATCGCCTAGACAAACCATTATGGCGAGTTTTTCGCCATATCTACGCTATCCCATCAAATACTCATCAGTACATAAAAAACCATAAGTCGAGAATCATCCGTAAAGCCCCAAGAGAGCGCCCGCCCCACTAACTTATTAAAAATGTTAGAATTTAAAAGCGCGCACTCTCAATTGTTTTACATTTACACTCCAGTTATTAGTTGCAGCGGATATTTTTTTTATTCCCGTACATTTTTACCTTTCTTGCATTTAGAAATGGGGCAAAGTAATAATGCTTGATTTTTTAAATTGTTATTGAACGATGATATTATAGCTATTTATAGCAAAAAAAACCCTTTATCACAATGAAATCGCTTATAACAATCAGTGAAATAAATTTCAAAATCGAACCTGTAGTTCCAGAGATATTACACCATAGACTAGCCCATAAATTTATAAACTTTATTTCTTTTTATAATAGTTGTGTTGAAATATAACTCGAGGAAACAACGAAAAAAATAAGGCCGTCAAACGATACCCGAGCAAATTACATATAAAGCGCGAATAATGAACAAAGACAAGAATCCTGTTCTATTTGAAACAAGCACTCAAATAATGACGCAGTTCCTGGCAAACAATAAACACAGGATGGTTAAGAAATAAACATGGCTAATTTGCTTGTTTTCCTACTCAACAACGCTGAAGAGTTCCGTGTAACAATATAACAATGTTAAAAAGCCCAGCTTAACCCGTGAGTACGTTCAACAATGGTGAATAAGGCAATTAAAAGTCGAGACGTCCGCTCCCCGCGAGCTCCTCCACTCAAATGCGTAATGACACTCGAAGAAAACAAAACTCGCTTACCTACCCTCCGCTTTTGTTCTATTTTTGAAAAAATATTTCTCTATTCAAAAAGCGGCCAATGCGAAGCTGGCTTGGCACAGTACGTTGATTGGCCGACGACCTAAGTGCAAGTGGAAATAAAAAGTGCTCTGGTAAATGAGGCATGCTGTCCCTTTCGATGTTGCGCGATGTGGGTATGTATGTCCCTTTCTGATTTTCGTTTTAATTGCAAGCACGAGAGGATTTCTAAAGGGTTGCGGGACCTTGAGTGTTCACGTGCATGGAGGATGGCATTCAACATGTTTGAATGGGAGGGATGGTTGGCGTCATGCAAGATGGGGTATGTGAATATTGTGGTGTATTACCGCGGGACACTGGGCCGCACCGGGGCAATGGTGCTCGACATTAAGCAAATAGTTTTGCTTAGTTTTTATAAATTATGCTTTTCTAGTCTTGTGGATGACAGGACTTGTTATTGTACGCTTCTTTATGAGGTTTGCTTGGAATATGAAGTACTCTTATCATATATGTCAACAATTGTATGTTTATTTACAATACTTAAGAGTTTTAAGTTTTAGAGACTAAAACCACATACATTCTGTAGATAGTTGTCTACAGAATGTATGGGCCAGCTCGTCCGGGTCATTACCACTGTCTCACAGAAAACCGACGTAAAGTAGCAGCTTGCTGCTGCGTTTCGTATGGTGAGTGAGATATCCAAAGGCCAATAAGAGGCTCAAATCCCTTAATTATCCCTTTCCTTTATGGTCGGCAATGCGCCCATCATTCTTTTGGTATTATAGGCGTACAGGCGAGATCACTTACCATCAGGTGACCTACTTACTCGTTTGGCGGCCTATGCTAAAAATAAAAACAACGTAAAATATTTTGTGTTTATTTAATTAAAGGACTGACTTTTATCGAGTGGTACGTCCTTCGTACGCGAGGCCCAAGAGGCCATCTGGGTTGGTACCACTCTTTTCTTTATTTCCGCCGCCAAGAAGTAATGTGTAAGCACTGTTGTGTTTCGGCTTAAAGGATATTGAAGTTAGTGAAATTACTGGGCATTATAAGACTTCACATTTAATGTATCAATATGAAGAACGCAGCCCAAAGCCACACTGTGATGGCGCTTACCATCAGGCAAAAAAATAAATAATAAAAAAATATTCTTTTAAAGTTTTATGCATTGATTTTGAAAATAAGTTTTTAAGTTTTATTTAAAGGAATGGGGATTAGGAAGGGAGAAGTTATTTGGGAATCCGAAAATCTCACTCACCGTACGAGATGCTGCACAGCAGAAAGCCTAGCAGCTACCGTAGTAGGCATTCTGTGAGACAATGACACTACCCCGTTAAAGACGATTTATGTTGTAGACAAAACTGCCTAGTTTTATTTATTTGAATTTCAATAAAATGAATAGCATAATTACCTGTAATTTTGAACATGATTACGCCTAAAATGGGACATTATAAATTTACCCAATCATAAATAAAAATACAAAGAAATTAAAACCATTTTAAATCAATTATTACCACATTAAACGAAGCTATTGCATGTGTAAACGCCATTAGGTTGGCAACACTGACAAATCGTTGTACCAACTTAACAAGCTCTCTCCATTTACTATAGGTTTGCTAGAAACCTCCTTTTATAATTTCTTTAGTTTAATGAATAAAAAGAAACTATACTTAGGATGAGAAACGGACGAGGTCTTGGGTACAAAGCCTTAGTCAGCGAACTTCATATTGTTTGGGATTTCAATCTGAATCGTCTCTGCCTACCCCTATGGGAAACTGGCGTATGTATTATTTATAAAAGACATGTTTGTCTACTCAAATGATGTTTAATAGCATTTGTCCATATGCTTCCGTTATGCTATTATAATAATGTAAAGTCGTGTACACACGAGCAGTCGGACAACTATTTAAGGTACAGCAATTACTTAAAAATCTCGATGGTCAATATTGACTCCGCATGTAAAGGCTCGCCTTATCAGTGACGGGCCTTACCGGGAGCGCAGGGCTTTCGAATAGAGTTTATTTTATCTCTATGTGCTAATATCGTTAGAGTTAAGAAAAAAATATAAAAGTACTAGTAACTATTATATAGCATGTTATCCGAGCTACACAGGAATTTAATAAGATCAGAAGGATGTTTTTTTATAACTTAAGCATACGATTAAGTGGCTCACTTGATGGTATGTGATTTCTACCATCCATAAATACAAGAATCATAATGAGTTACGTCGGTTTTCTGTGACACAATGGTACTACCCCGTTAGAGACGATTTATGCAGTAGACAAAACTGCATATAGCGTGGCTCTACCACTTCTAAAGATTTTAAAATACAAGATATACATACGCACTCACGCCTGTAATCCCCGAAGGAGTAGGCAGAAGTGTAACCAGTACACCCACATTGCGCCGAGCGTATCTCCGTCCCACGATGTGATAGGGGCGAGCCTATCGCCATACCGGGCACAAATTCCAGACTCCGGGCTGATACTGAGCATTTCGTAATAGAAAAACCCAATACCACTTTACCCGACCCGGGGATCGAACCCGAGACCTCAGCGTTAGCCTCAATCGTTACGCGTAGGCATTACAACTGCGCCACCGAGGCAGTCACAGACGTAAATAAATGTCACCTATAAAATATATTAACAGTTATCTTCGAGAACTAACGAAAAATCGACAAAGCAAAAACAAACAGTACCCGCCAGACACCATTACCGATCTACAAACGAGTTTAAATTATACTTACAGCGATAATCGATATCTAAAACGAAAACGTTGCCTCATTACCATGTATTACTTATCGGCATAAAACGCTAAACCAAATTTGGTATGAACTATCAAAGAACATCTAAAAGTCCCAAGAAATATTTGTGAAGTTTGAGTGTCGTTTTTGAAGTCATACTTTAAGTTTTACTGCCTCGGTGGCGCAGTTGTAATGCGTACGCGTTAAGATTAAGCTAACGCTGAGGTCTCGAGTTCGATCCCCGGGTGGGGTAAAGTGGTATTGAGTTTTTCTATTACGAAATGCTCAGTATCATCCCGGAGTCTGGAATTTGTGCCCGGTATGGCGATAGGCTCGCCCCCTATCACATGGTGGGACGGAGATACGCTCGGCGAAATGTGGGTGTACAAGTTACACCTCTGCCTACCCCTTCGGGGAATACAGGCGTGAGTGCATATGTATGTACTTTAAGTTTTAGTTAGAAATATTTTTTTAGGTATGCTAGTACTTATTCAGAATCTCAAAAGGTGGCAACAGGCAGATAAAAGGCAGTAAGTACAAAATTTGTATTATCGATAAAAAGACAATGCAATATAAAGTACATGGAATTTGGACGTAAAACATCGAACAATGACGTATTCAGTCGATAAAGAAGTATCGACAATCGACTGTGAATAGCGAAAGATTTCACGCTACTATCGTAATCATATATCATAGAGTCTATTCAATGTAGTTACTAACGATTCTCGATTTGAAATCGATGTTAACTTGACTTTATATTTGTTTTCTAAAGTATCTTCTTTAGTTAGCTTGAATAACGAAAGGAGCAAGGCGCTCGCTTGACAACACACAATTAAACTTTGTTTTTTTTTTACTTTGAATTAAACACTCGGTCTACATTTGGCGGTGCTATACATTTTTTGAACATAAAATTTATAGAACTTGCTTTTGCTTGTAGCTCCGCTTGCTTAACCCCCATTTTCCCCTTAAAATATACATTTCCGAAAATCATCTATCTGTAGGTATAATGTATTTCACAAACTATCATGATTTCATGACTCTAGCTATAGTAGTTTTTGAGATTCATTCAATGAGTGCGTGAGTGGTATTTTGCTTTTAAATGTATATATTTATAGTTATAGAACCTCCTCCTTTTTTAGATCGGTTAAAAATTTATAATACGAATTAAAATAAATAAAATAAATAAATACACCCAACAGTCACACACATAGTCCCGACCCCACACTAGGTAAACCTGTATCGTGGATATCGGGAACTACGAGGGATTTGCGGTCCCACAACACCCAGACCCGAAACAAATATTTGTGGGATTACCCTAACATTTGTCTCGGTGTGGGAATCGAACCCACGGCCTCACGCTTCGCAGCCGGCTACTCGCCCACTGCGCCACGGAGGCTGTCAAAAATCGAGTTCCAGTGGTACGATCGTAAAAATTCCTAGTAAATATTAAGGAAGGCATCCGTTTGATACAATACCCTAACGAATGTGGTTTAACATCGACATTCCGGGAACGAACCGGCGGCTTTTATGAACTTTGTTTGTCCATTTTAAACGGTATTGAATTTGAATGTGGGTAACTATACTTTGCTATTGAGTTTGTTTCGCCGGGTCTTCTCAGGTCCGGTCGCTTTGGATCCGGTAGTAGTTTTAAATTAAAACACATGCTGTTTCGGTTATGCCCATGGTCAAATCTTTTTTTTTTTTATAATATAGGCCGGCAAACGAGCAAGTGGGTCACCTGATGGCAAGTGATCTCCAACGCCCATGTACGCCCACAATACTAAAATAATCATGGGCGCGTTACCGACCTTAAAGGAGAGGAATAAGTAAGGGATTGGGCATGGCATAGGTCGGAAACGAGCAAGTGGGTCACCTGATGGTAAATGATATACACCGCCCATACTTCTTTCTTTCAATACCAAAGAATAATGGGCGCGTTGCCGACCTTAAAGGAAAGGGATTGGGAAGGGGAGGGAGATTTGGGCCTCCGGATATCTCACTCACCGTACGAAACGCAGCAGCAAGTTGCTTCTTTACTCCGGTTTTCTGTGAGACAGTGGTACCTACCCGGACGAGCCGGCCCATTCATGCTGTAGACAAAAGTGTCTACAGCGTGGCACTAAAACTCAAAAATATTTATATGAGACCAAAGACCAAGACCACTTGGGGCAAACAGACACTATCGAATACAAAAAGAATCCTCCAGAACATATTTGGCGAAAATATAGTGTAACATATACATACATACGCACTCACGCCTGTAATCCCCGAAGGGGTAGGCAGAGGTGTAACCAGTACACCCACATTTTGCCGAGCGTATCTGCGTCCCACAATGTGATAGGAGGCGAGCCTATCGCCATACCGGGCACAAATTCCAGACTCCGGGCTGATACTGAGCATTTCGTATTAGAAAATCCCAATACCACTTTACCCGACCCGGGGATCGAACCCGAGACCTCAGCGTTAGCCTCAATCGTAACGCATACGCATTACAACTGCGCCACCAAGACAGTCAGTGTCAGTTTAGCATACATAAATAAATATAGACAAATTGAGAACCTCCTCCTTTTTTAAATCGGTTGAAAAGTACTAACATTTTCGATGTTTACGTATTATTATATAGATAAGTAAAGTTACGCGGTTGTATTTAATGTTATCTTTGCTGCAGTAAGTGTTTAAATCCAGACATTTTATGTTTCAGAGTGCGCTCTTAATTCTCTGATCTTAGCGACCTCTTGGCATTTAGTTAAACTTAGTGAAACGACACAAGCTTTTGGTTTACCTACATTCATGACTATTATAAGCGGTATTTCCTAGAAATACAAATAATATTTCCGTTTGGCCAAATAACTGACTGACTAAATAAAATAATAAACGACTTCAAAAAGGAGGCGCCTCGAGGACTGCCTCGGTGGCGCAGTTTTAATGCGTACGCGTTACGATTGAGGTCAACGCTAAGGTCTTGGGTGCGATCCCCGGGTCGGTTAAAGTGGTATTTGGGTTTTTCTATTACGAAATGCTCAGTATCAGCCCGGAGTCTGGAATTTGTGCCCAGTATGGCGATAGGCTCGCTCCCTATCTCATAAGGGACGGAGATACGCTCGGCGAAATGTGGGTGTACTGGTTACACCTCTGCCTAACCCTTCGGGGATTACAGGCGTGAGTGAGTGCGTGCGTATTTACTGTTTAAAAACAGAAAATCAAAAATAATAAGTCCTTATCTATCTAACAAATTTGAGTAAGCGCTAAATTATTGAAGATTTATTAGTCAATTATTTATAGCATAAATAAAAAAGATATAATTGATAAATTAACGCAATGAATAGCAAAAAACGTCAACAAACAAAATACTTAACAGATAAATAATATAGACATTTACAAAAATAGCCAATATCACAAACTCCACGTAACATTTACATATAAATATAACATAATATTTTACTTTTAACAACCCTATACCAGTTTAGACGTAAGGCTTTAATGAAGACGTTTCTGAAGCTTAAGGACTCTACCGCTATGCGATAGAGTTCAAAATAGTTTAACATTTAGTTGAATTAGTTTGGAATTTTTCACACATAGTTGCGAAACCATAAACATTAGTACGTTCAGCAGAATGTCTGTCCGGGCGTGTTTTGAACAGTACCTATTCACTATGTTAGAATTAAAAAGGCTTGTTTCTCACAATATTTTATGTTTGGACCGTTAGCTTCGATTTTTTTTATACTTCTTTAATACTACATTTTGCTTCCAGCTCTGCCTGGAACTGTCTTTTTCTAGGATATAAATAATCTATGACCTGACCTAGGTCATAAGACTATGACCTATTATTAAATAATTAATTCATAGATTTCTATCTGTGCGCCAAATTTTAACCAAAGCCAGTCGTGATTGTTTAACAAACACTCAAATTCACCAACTCATAATATCCAAACACACAAACTAAAAGATTCACGTTCAATACTAGATTCGTACAGGTTAAGTAGGATTTGTTTTATACAATTGATATTGGAATAGGGTAGTTGACTAGATTTTTTTTATTATTTAAATCAATAAGTTATGTTACTCAAAATCTATTGCAGAAAGAATTTTATAAATCGGACCAAAAATAAATAAGATAGAAGCCATTGAAATCCTGTAGAAGGGGTAATTGTCAAATGACAGACGATGCAACCTTTGACGTCACTGTGTAAAATGTTCATTATGGTACACGCGTGCAAGCGAGATAGTGAGATATCCCTACTACGCACCCACTTTTCCTCATACCAACATTTAAAATCATAACTGCGGGCACATTTCTGAACCAATTTTGATTGTGTTTTAATAAAATCGTTTCTTTTGCGTATCATTTTCTGATGCTTATAAAATAATGTATAAAATTCAATATAGGAAACTACCCTATTGTTGGTACCACCGCTTTGTCTGTTTCCGCCGCCAAGCAAAGTGTGTAAGCACTGTTGCAAAAAACCCTTTGCAATAGCACCGACTCAAAATGGTTTATTTTTATTTTTAGAGTTCTAGTCGGCTTTATTTTAGTTAATAAGTTTGTATCTAAGCATAAGACAACGTGTGCTCTGTAAGCCTAGTATGAGTTACAAATACGTTCACAATTATCGAATTCGAATAAAATTTCTACCGTCGTAAAGTCAAACTAGTAATTCATACAGTAATAAAGAAAAGAATCGCTTGAAAACTAATTTCATATTCTATTATTATGAAATAAAATAAACCATGTAATAAATTTTAATTCATCATAGTTCCCACTAGTGGCTACTAATATTTGACATATTGAGAGACAACGAAAACTTTCATCGTTTTACAAAACTATTAAAACTTGTACTAGGCCTACTGATTTTGTTACACTTTCTAAGTGATTAGCCCAATTACCGTTATCACAGGAAGCTTGTTTTAGTTGTTTGTGTCAACGTGACTAGCAAATATTAATATAACGCATTTGCGGTTCACGAATGCTATAATTCAATAGATATAAAAGTTATTTTTACTTAACTCATTGTTTTATTAAATCGGTTAATTCCAGCATCTCGGGCAATCGTAAGCTGACAACAATGCCTTTTTCCTTATTAAAATATTTCAACTCTTCTATAGTTAATTAAACGCACTCACACGCACTCACTCATGCCTGTAATGCCCGAAGGGGTAGGCAGAGGTGTAACCAGTACACCCACATTTCGCCGAGCGTATCTCCGTCCCTTATGTGATAGGGGCGAGCCTATTGCCATACCGAGCACAAATTCCAGACTCCGGGCTGATACTGAGCATTTCGTAATAGAAAAACCCAATACCACTTTACCGGACCCGGGGATCGAACCCGAGACCTCAATCGTAACGCGTACGCATTACAACTGCGCCACCGAGGCAGTCATAGTTAATTAAAATAACTTGATAATATAAAAATACCAATGTCTTATGGTCAATGTTTTAGCAATTAACACTACGTGAATGGCGTTTAGAATTCGGTCGCTTTCCTATTGTGCCGGTCAGGATTCTCTGATTTGTTTATAAATGCGTCATTAAAATACTTGGCTGCCCATCATGATGCTATAAAAACTATTTAACAAACATAAAACCTACCCAAAAATGCTAAAAATCTAAAAATAAATATAATCAATTTTGATACGGTGACATACCATCAAGGTAATTTTTTGGTAGAAAGCACGTACTCAAAATTGGCTATATATGTTTGTAGCTTTTTAGTTTTATTTAAGTTAGCTTTATTTTACTGTTGTTAGTGAAACTTTAACTTACTTTGTATAAAACACGCGAGTGGAGCAGTAATATTCAACGGATGAAACCGCGCGGGCCAACTAGTATATATACAATATGTAACAAAAACCCTGTTGGGCGTTTTAACTGTGATATTATAATCGATATTCAAACTTAATGAAATAACTCTGAAAAATGAGACTATAAAAGTAATCATATTTATTTTTTATAATTTAATTATTTTATTGTTTATAAACCGTATTTCGATTTGATTACCTCTGCAAGAGCTCGGAGCCAGAACGGGATAGAAAGTTACGGCGTCAACGTGCATCAAACGCGCCGAGCCGCGTGCGCGCATGGCTTCAGCAATACGTCAAATCAGTCAGCTGTTCATCACTTTTCAGATGAAATAACATTTTTTAAATAAATTATTTTTTCTAAGCTTCCTGTGTAAGGATAATATCTCGCTTCTGTTTATATTTATTTTAATTTAACTATTTTTATTAAGCTGTCTTATCTTCACGACCTAGAAAAGTCCAACAGGGTTTTTTTACATAATAATCCCAGCCCTGTATTAATATACACGTAACTTAGAAAAGTTAGAGGTGTATGCTCTTGGGGCTGCTTTCAAACCTGCGACTTTCGTCTCGACAGTCCATACCACTCCCAGCTGAGCTATCACTGCTGCTTTTTTACATACTGTATACTAAAGAAACCATGACCCTACTCTGAGTGCAGTGTAACTAAATATATGTATACATGCGTATTTACCCTTATGAATCAGTACCACACGTACGCATTCAAACAAAATGGCGATCATCAAAAAATCCCCCATAATTTCTACATTCGTCACCCCTGAGTCACAGGTGAACCCCGCACTTTATGTCTAATAAACTACCATAATGCCTCAGTAAAGCTTCGTATCGTAATATTGAGATTTGCGAACAACCCTAGTACATTGTAATTTTTAGGGAATATTTCCAAATGTGGTCGTAAAAAAATGACAATGTAAAAATCTTTACGACACATTTTTATAAATCACAACCTATATTTTGAGAGCGCTATATTTGAGTCTTTAAAACTTATTGGGAAGTTTCTAAATTACTTTTTTAATTAAGTTTGTGACATACGCATGTGTTCTCCCCTTTAACTTTTAAACCACGAGGTGGAATATTATGAAAAAAGGTAAATCAAGGTAGTGTAGCTTAAAAGGTATTTCTCACGAGGTATGGGTTTACATACATACCTTAAAAATCCTTATGAAGAACTACTCAGGTATGCAGGATTCGTCATGATGTTTCCTTCACCGTTGCGAAATAAGGGTTTCGTTTGTGCTATTTAGCTACGAAACCCTAAAAAAACATAAAATTCTCATCGCCTATACTAAGTTGTTACTTTGTGAACGATATTAAAGTTATGACTGACGCATGATTTGCCGTAACCACCGCTGTAAAATATATCCAATAACACTTTATGGAAAAAACGTGTTATAGACGCGGAATTACGTGCGCCATAACGTAAACTTGTACATGGGAATTGAGAACATACTTGTACAGTTTTAACCGACTTCAAAAAAGGAGGAGGTTCTCAATTAGGCGCATTTAAAAAAATTCTTTTTTTATGTATGTACATCGATTTCTCCGCCAATTGTGGACCGATTTTGTAGGAAAAAAATTCACTCGAAAGAGCTTAGCTGCGATGTGGTCCCATATAAATTTGGTTAAGATTTGATGACGGAGTACGGAGAAAAAAAATAAAACTCCTCAACGGACAACAGTACACTCGTCGCGATTGTGTTATTGTATTGGAATTTACATGCTATTGCTGTACATTGAAGTCGGTTTCTAAGTTTTGTTAAATATTATTAAGTGACTTCAAAGAAGGAGGTTCTCAATTCTATGCATATATATTTTTTGTATATTGTTACACGTCACTTTTCTGTTATCATAATACATTTTTCATTTGTAAAGGTATAAAAATTTCCTTATTAAATTAAAAAAGAAATCCTTTCCATATGGAGATGATGTCGGAGATGAAAGAATTAATTTCATACAGTTTAAAACATTTATACCTATTCATTATTCTTTCATTAAAATAGTAAAATAAAAACATTTTACAAAAAAAAATCCGGCTCAAATAACTTAAAGGATAAAAAAAATAAGTTATTAAGTTATTGCTATTACAATTTAATAGTTAATGACTGATACCATCAACTAATTTTTTTTAGTTCTTAGTATGTTTAAAATAATTTTATTTTTGATGAAAAGGTAATTTAAAGTCGATAAAAAATGATCACAAATTTTGTTCGATAATCGAACCCACGACCTCAACAGTTTCACAGCCGAACTACTAGATCAATGAGGTGATATCCAAAACAATAATCAGTGAGGAATTATCGCCATATATCACGGAATTTACAAAGTTACAAGAAACATGCAATTTTCTCTCTCGCCCATCATAAATATCAATTTGCGAACGTGTAAAATAACAAAATTATACGTTTATTGACCGCACTACAAATTGATTTACTAGCTTTTTGCCAAAATATGACAGGCGACGCAAGCCTGCGTCGGTATAATAGCACCTTTTGTACTAAGCGACCGCGACAGGAGACCAATATCGATTACAATTCGGTCAACTTTCGCTCTCATTACGATCTATGTTCACGATTATTGGTCTATGAGAATGCCATTTGCAACTTTCTTAACACTGCGACTAGATCGCAATGATAATTTGAATATTTTTAATTAAGAGAATTGGACTGCCTCGGTGGCGCAGTTGTAATGTTATAGTAATGCGTACGCGTTACGATTGAGGTCAACTCTGAGGTCTCGGGTTCGATCCCCGGGTCGGGTAAAGTGATATTGGGTTTTTCTATTACGAAATGCTCAGTATCAGCCCGGAGTCTGGAATTTGTGCCCGGTATGGCGATAGGCTCGCCCCTATCACATCGTGGGACGGAGATACGCTCGGCGAAATGTGGGTGTACTGGTTACACTTCTGCCTACCCCTTCGGGGATTACAGGCGTGAGTGCGTATGTACGTAGAATTGGCCTGCAGCAATACGTCTGCGTTGTTTGCAGTTGTATAGGTACATTTTGAGGTATGCGACCGAGACAGGAGAGCGAGACACGCGACTGTTTCTATACAGTTTCATACAAAGGAGACGTGTAGCTATCCCTGACTCGCGTCACGCATAACGATTTTTTTTATTAGCTTGAACGACGATACGAGCTGGTCGCTCGCCTGATGGTAAGCGCCACGCCTGCTCATAAACAGAAGCAACGTCACAGAGAACTTTGAATTACAATGCACTGCATGACACTGCATTGTCACCCAAGTATTTTCACTGGCTTTAATGTTCTTCAACCTGGAACACAACAGTGCTTACACACTGTTGCTTGGCGGCAGAAATAGACAAAGCGGTGGTACCAACCCAGACTGTCTTTCGCAAATGAGCGACCGACCACCTTCCCAATCACCCTGTTGATTTCCCTGTCTCGGTCGCGTACATCAAATCGGGCCTTTAATTTAATGGCAGCGTAAATAGTCTGAGAAATCGTGAGATCCTAGGTTCAAATACATAGAGGAGATTTGGCGGGAATTCTGACAGTACGGTCGGTCACTTAATACAATTAATTTCCAGTACAAAATTATATTTGTTTTAAGAAAGTGGTGTGAATTTGTGCAATAAACATGAATTATGATGTTCAGTGTATGGAAACAGTGAAATATGTGAATTTGGGTTTTTTTTGTTTGATCGACTTTATCGATTTCGTTCGTTCGATTCGCTTGAACAAAATCGTCTAAGAAGTATCGTCCTGGAATTAATTAGTACCATCATTCCTACAAGACCTGGAAATCGGCCACACCCTTGTTTCATCGTTCTTATGAAGCCTCCAAACCTATCATACTAATATTATAAATGTCAATGTAAGTTTGTTTGTTACGTTTTCACGCGAAAACTACTTAACCGATCATCATGAAACTTTGTACACATATTCTTAGAGGTATAAGAAGTAACATAGGATACTTTTTATGAAAAATATATCTATTTGTTTGTTACGCTTTCACGCCTAAATCACTGAACCGATTTTGATGAATTATGATTGTTAGGTACGACTTATTAGAATTACTGTTTGTTTTATATTTATTCATAAGAGAGGATAGTTCATGAGGGTTTATTATGATTTCCGGGTTTAATAACTGTTCAGTTTTCTAGGTTTACTAAAGCCAATCAGAAATATCGACCAACCAGATTAATTTATTAAATTAAAGGTTCGATTATGACTTCCGTTTTTAATAACTGTTGAGTTGTCTAGATTTACTAAAGCCAATGAAAGACGTCGATCAACCGAAGGCGTCGGCCAATCACAGCCTGCCGAGGTGTGGTGGGGTGATCGGGCGAGGCATTCGGGACGGCTGGACGAGGAGTTCGGGTTGAGCTTTGAATGGAGTAACAATTGTCATAAAAGTCACATAATATATTGTAAAATTGCCACAAGTAATGAGATGTTTAATTGATCCTGACCTAACCCAATATAATGTATCGATAGATGGGACCCTGGAGACGGTTATAGGCTGCGTTTTATTTCGGAAAAGTATATTCACGCGGGCGGAGCCGCGAGCAAAAGCTAGTATTAAATATTTGTCAGGTTAAATGCATAAGAGTGTAAAGCCATAAAATAGCAGTAGCACTCCGGGAGTGCCGACAGAAGTGAAAACTTGAACAATTATGTGTGTATTTTTTGAATCGTCAGGATTTTTTTTGTTTCCCATCTCTAAAAATGCAAACGGGCCTAAAGAAGTTTTCAGTTCAAAAATACATGGCGTTATTTCCATTTCCTTTAAACGGTCGAGTTCCGACCACGTTATGAATGCACAATGTTTATTATTATTTAAACTGACATTATTTAGAGTCAGCTCGTTGTGATGACATAACCCCGGGGCGAAAACTGATTTATTAGTTGTTGCGCCGACGCAGTGACGTCACATAACAGGTCAAACCGTTATGAGTGTTGGCCATGATTTATAGAAAAAGGTGGACGTTTAAAAATATATTTTATAGGCCACACCTATTTTGCGTGATTAGATTTTTCGTTAGAGTACTAAAAATAAATAAATAAGTACACCCACCATTTTCCTCCATACAAATAGTTTCCCCTGCACGTGAGTTAAACCCGCTACCGGGATAAAATATATTACCAAACCTAACACATGATGACACGAGTCGAGGAGAGGACGAGTCGGCCCATACATGCCATTACGCCGGTTTTCTGTGAGACAGTAGTAATCCACTGTCTCACAGAAAACCGGCGTAAAGTAGCAGCTTGCTGCTGCGTTTCGTACGGTGAGTGAGGTATCCGGAGCCCCAAACCCCCTCCCCTTCCCAATTCCTTAATTATCCCTTTCCTGGTCGGCAACGCACTCATGATTCTTTTGGTATTGTAGGTGTACATGGGCGGTGGAGATCACTTACCATCAGGTGACCCACTTGCTCGTTTGCCGGCCTATGCCATAAAAAAAATGCGTATCATTCATGCATTCGCGATTCCACGGATAAAATAAGTTCAAATAGACACAAACAAGTACTTCAATCTATATGAAACCAAGCATGCAATATTTTTAATACCCACTGTCATGTGAAAAAGGCAATGTAGTGATGAGAAACAGCCTTAAAAAAATTTAGGGAAATTGTTACAATACAGACTGCCTCGGTGGCGCAGTTGTAATGCGTACGCGTTACGATTGAGGCCAACGCTGAGGTCTCGGGTTCGATCCCCGGGTCGGGTAAAGTGGTATTGGGTTATTCTATTACGAAATGCTCAGTATCAGCCCGGAGTCTGGAATTTGTGCCCGGTATGGCGATAGGCTCGCCCCCTATCACCTGGTGGGACGGAGATACGCTCGGCGAAATGTGGGTGTACTGGTTACACCTCTGCCTACCCCTCCGGGGATTACAGGCGTGAGTGCGTATGTATGTATATGTTACAATACAAAAAGGCATTTTCTGTGTGTTCGGCTGACGTCATACTATCATAATAAATATATAAAATATGTAAATACACCCAACAGTCACACACATAGTCCTGACCCCACACTAGGTCAACCTGTATCGTGGGTATCAGGAGCTACGAGGGACTTGCGGTCCCACAACACCCAGACCCGAAACAAATATTTGTGGATCACACAAACATTTTTCTCAGTGCGGGAATCGAACCCACCGCCTCTCGCTTCGCAGCCGGCTACTCGCCCACTGCGCCACGGAGGCTGTCATAGCGTCGAGTACAGACTAATATAGATAACGCGTGGGCCAGATCTTATAACGCGAAGTACGTAGGTACACTTGCAATATCTAACCATACAAGAAAAGTCTGGTTGACCGATCGTCTAAAAAAATTATACAAACAAAATGTAATTTAGTAAGAATAACACCAGTCCTATATCATATACTAGTACGTTCCATAGCTGGACACGGACTCTCTCTACTGAAAATAGGGGTTAGATCTTAGTTCACCACGCTGACTTAATACGGTGGGTAGACTTCACATACTTTCAAAAATTTATTATGTAATATCAAATTCCTGCGAATTTAAAAAGCGTGGCCAACCTAATCAACAAGTGAAGTACCGATAAATTATCCGTCCATGCATCACAGTCGATTAGTTGAAACCTACTCTTTAGTGTAATAAAATTTAATTATTGCTCGTAATTATATGCTATTTCGAGTCACGATTACGTTAATTAATTGCGTCTCATTTGTCATCATTTTTCCACATGTTGGATGTATTTTCGTATAGTTTAGCTTTAGTTAATCACCCGGAAGTTCTAGGTTTTCGATTTTCAGGTAGGGCAATGTTTTTTTGCGACTTATTGATGTCATAATGTGCTCTATATAGCCATAGGCTTGGACCATATTACTTCATTCTTTTTTAGAATGCTATGTTCAAAAAGTGTCTATTTATCTGTCCTACGCTAAAAGACTATATTTTCAAGCGATAAAGTAGCCGGCTGAAATTTTTCCCAAAATATATTACTTATTATTTTGGAAAAAAAAATATCCAAATAATAAAAAAAAAATAGAAAGTATTAATTACTAGGGGTCCCCATAAAATAAATTTTACAAGTTGCTTTTGCTTTATCGTGAAAATGGTAACATTGGTGTCGTGTGTTTTAAAAAAAATTGCTGGAGGTACGAAACGAGCAGGTCGCTCGCCTGATGGTAAGCGCCACGCCTGCCCATAAACAGAAGCAACACCACACATAACTTTGAATTACAAAGCACTTCACGGCAATGGACTGCGCTCATCACCCTGAGACATCTTTAAGTCTCATAATCCCACTAATTTTACTGGCTTCAATGTCCTTCAAACCGGAACATAACAGTGCTTACACACTGTTGCTTGGCAGGAGAAATAGACAAAGCGGTGGTACCAACACAGACGGCCTCTCGCATACGAGGAATCTACCACCTTGTAATTAAAATCATTATTATACTGGAGCCGAGCAAAGCCGGGGCGGTAGCGTCATTGGTAATATTAAAAAACTAAATTCTTCCTCTATATTCAGCAGTACAAAGCCACAACTTTTTCTCATATGTCAAAATTTTGATGGATCGCCCTTTCTGAGATCGTATTTCATAATTTATTTAGAGAGCATTCATTTTTATTTCGATTGTGTTTCTCGATTAAATAGTTGTGCTCCTTTTTTAAATACCTTTTTTAGGGTAAAAGAATGTTTAAGGTCGAATATGACCATTCTTTTCTAAAATCCAGGAGGCCAATTTGATTATAGCTTGGTAAGAGTGGAAGTTAAAAAAAACTGGCCTAGTGCGTTTCGGACTACGCACAGTAAAGGATTCCGTAGCGTAACCGAAAATATCCCTCTCAAAAACTACACAACCTATTATAATCAAACCAATTTCCGTTCAAAGTACTTTTTAAGTTATCTTTGGCGCTTTGCCGACCTTCAAGTGAAGGGATAGTTAAGTGCTTGGGAAGGGGAGGGGGATTTGGGCCTCCGGATATCTCACTCACCGTACGAAACGCAGCAGCATGCCGCTACATTACGTCGGTTTTCTGTGAGATAGTAGCAAAGACCCGGTCGAGCCGGCCCATTATGATGTAGACAAAACAGTCTACAGCGTGGCTCTGCCACTCAAAGTGTTGTTATAATACTTTTACGTCACGAAGAGGCATTATTGACGTCTTTCTGCGGCAATGGCAATATATAAGAATTACTACGCCCATAATTTTGCCCATTATTTCCTTTCACATTAGCATAAATTAAATATCATTTTAATATTACCTATAAAAGAAGTGATAGCTCAGCGAGGAATGGTACGGCCTGCCGAGGCGAAAGTCGCAGGTTCGATACTAACACCAACAGCATGCACCTTGGACTTTTCTATATTACATATTAATTGTTAATTTATTCCTTGCTTTAACGGTGAAGGAAACATATTAAAAAACCTGCTCTCCTTTAGAATTTCGAAGGTATGCGAATTCTGCCTACCCGCATTAGGCCAGCGTGGTGGACTAAGGCCTAACCCCTCTCGTAAGTAGAGGAGACCCGTGCCCAGCAGTGGGGCAGTATAATACAGGGCTTGTATTATATATTACTAAGTGGCAGGTCCCTCGTATGCGAGACGCCGCGCCGTCTGGGTTAGTACCACTGCTTTGTCTATTTCTGTCGCTAAGCAGCAGTATGTAAGCACTATTGTGTTTCGGTTTGAAAGACATTGAAGCCAGTAAAATTTGCAGATATTATAAGACTTAACAACTTATGTCTCAGAGTGACGAACGCAATCCAGTGTAATACAGTGCTTTGTAATTCAAAGTTCTAGACAGGCCTAGCACTTACCATCCGAGCGATCTGCTCGTTGCGTCAATCAAGCTAATAAGAAAATGCCTTTTTTTATTTTATTTTTTTATAGCAAAGGCCGGCAATCGAGCAAGTGGCTCACCTGATGGTAAGTGATCTCCACCGCCCATGTACAGCCACAATACTAAAAGAATTACGGGTGCGTTGCCGACCTAAAAGGAAAGGGATAATTAAGGGATTGGGAAGGGGAGGGGGTTCCTTCCTCCGGATATCTAACTCACCGTACAAAACGCAGCAGCAAGCTGCTACATTGCACAAGTGTCTACAGCGTGGCTCTACCACTCTAAAATAACCTATATAAAGGTTATATAACAGGTATATAAGTGTAAGCCGTCGCGATCGCTATCTATAATGATGTATTCAGGACGCTGTGCAATAAAAGCCGGTCCGAAGCTTTAATAAACTTCTATCGTTTATGACGGCATTAAACGAGACACAAGATGGCTTAATTTAGCTGTAAACATGGATATTGTGGTGCCGTCTGAGTATCCAATCTAGTTGTCGATTATAAACTGACAATAGAGCACTTTCTTCATAAACAGATCACAGATAAATTTAGATACATACATACGCACTCACCCTGTAATCCCCGAAGGGGTAGGCAGAGGTAGGAGGCAGAGACACCCACATTTCGCCGAGCGTATCTCTGTCCCACGATGTGATAGGGGGCGAGCCTTACGCCATACCGGGCACAAATTCTAGACTCCGGGCTGATACTGAGCATTTCATAATAGAAAAACCCAATACCACTTTACCCGACCCTGGGATCGAACCCGAGACCTCAGCGTTGGCTTCAATTGTAACGCGTGCGCATTACAACTGCGCCACTGAGGCAGTCGATTTATAATCGAATAAATTTAGATTTTTGTACGTAATATTTTCTTGAGTAGTAGAACTCCGCTGCACACATGAATGATGACCGTCCCAACCGGGTTGCTACCACTGTCTCATAGGAAACTGACTTACAAGTAGCGGCTTGCTACTTGTAAGTCATGCTACGTGCTGCATTTTGGTGAGTGAGATATCCGGAGGCCCAATCCCTTTCCTTTCGGGTCGGCAACACGGCGATGATTATCTGATATTGTGGGCGTTCATGGACGGTTTGGTATCACATCACCACTTGCTCGTTTTCCACCCTATGCTTTTAAAAAAACAGTTTTATTTTTAATGTGTTGGCTGACCATTGTTTTAAGATTTAAGCATCGATGATTTAAGACATAATTAAGGTACAGGCATGCCCAAAAATCATCCTTCTCTTGATCTAACAGAGAATACTGATTGACAAATAAATACGTGTTGTGTTCAAACCTAGCTATTGCTTCACGGGGGCCCAATTCAGCAGTTTCCGTCTATGAAACTGATTTTTTTTTATGAAAGAGGGGGTAACGGAGCAAGCGGGTCATCTGTTGGTGAGTGATCACCGCCGCCCATGGACACCGTCAATACCAAGGGATTTGTCGGTGCGTTGCCGGCTGGTCTGAAAGTGATGTATGTAAAAATGGGTAATGAATGGAATGGACCAATTAAATATGTTTATTTAGAAAGGGGAGTGGAGGTTACGTAAGCCTATTCAAATGTCACATATAAACTATTGACTCAATGGACATTGAAAAAAGGTATCATCGGCGACAAAACTGTTTCAAAACACAGGCACGATTGGGCCTATTTGAACGGGGTGGTAATTTTTTCTAATTTTTTTTTTAACAAAAATTAATTGAAAGAACTGTTTTATAATATATAACAGTGTTATTGTAAGTCATTGATTGATAGCATTGACTCAAAATTGATTAGACTTTTTATTTTCGCTTTCCTGTATATTGCTATTATACACTAAAACCTTCTTAAAAGGATTTGGATTACGTGAGTAACGCAACCATAAAAATTGATTTATTAATGTTGATAAAATCACGAACAACCTTGCGTACATACATACGGATCGAATATAGAACGTCTTTTATACATCATTTAAAAATAAAATGCGTCGCCACTCAATTTTGAATCTTATTGTGTACAAAATTAAGTTGAAGCGCGTTAATTTAGATCAGGCCAACGTCACAGAAAACGGTAAGTCATATAAAAGATTTGTTGGTAGGTGAAGAGCCTGTCGTCAAATCGAGCATCCAACCCAACGAGCAATTGTCGTACAATTTTTTGGATCGAAAAATCAAATACAGATTTATAATATTTTATAGGGGCCAATATTCAAATTTTTTAATAACAAACACATTTTACAGTCTGTTATAAAGCTAACGGTTTCGTACACGACTGTACCGAAAACTCATCAATCTTCCAAAGATATTTGATTTTTAATTTGAAGTATTTGTCGAAAGCGGGCCCGGGCAGGCAGCCGGCTGGTGGCAGACACATCCTTATATTGTACAATCATGTCGTAAATATTAATATTTATGCGACCAGATTTAGTAGCCGCCTCAAGTTTAACAATTAATCGTTTTATTATGATACATGGTGTTATTGACAGTTGTTTTTAACAACCTATTGCTGTACGTTATGGAATTAACGTTTTTGGAGCTTAAAAATAAAATAAAATTTAAAAATCGAATTTTATACTTCATAAAAACATACATACATACATACGCTCTCACGTCTGTAATCCCCGAAGAGGTCGGCAGAGTAACCAGTACACCTACATTTCACCGATTGTATATCCGTCCTATGATGTGATAGAGGTCGAGCTCTTCGCCATGCCAGGCACAATTCCAGACTCTAAGCTGATACTGAGCATTTCGTAATAGAAGAACCCAATATCATTTTTACCCGAGCTGCAGATCGAACCCGAGACTTTAGCCTCGGTCGTAACGCGTGCACATTACAACTGCTCCACCGAAGCAGCTCAAACTTCAAAAAGTGACTTCTAATCCCACATCGCTAATGTTTGCTATGCTATGTTATATCTCCGTCTAATGTAGACCGATTCTGATGATTCTTATTGTATACTTCGAGAATGACCCCATTTGATCTGATGACGTAATAAAAAGTAAAATAATTAAACTCCTCAACGGATAAGAGCACACTCGTCGCGATTGTGTTTTGTATTGGAATTTACATGCCACAGAATTAAAGATGGAAACATAATAAAGGTTACACAAAATTTTAAATCCGACTTCAAAAAGGCAATAATTTTATTTACCAGGCAGTGGTAGCGACTCCAAAAAGAATTCTAGAAAATTCTATTTTTGACTTTACAATGTTATTTTTTTATGCAGATGTTTGAATTTTGTTTATTTAATCTCAATTAAACGTTACATTATAAGTGGCCCTTAACACAATCAAAAATGCGAACAACCATCGGATTTGATTGAACTAAAAGAAATAAACCAAACACAATTACAGCAAAATTCGATACGATCATTACCAGCAATGCTTGTGTTTTACCTCTCACTTAGTCTCTGATTATACATAATTATCTGCAAAATAACGTTAAGTAACAATTCCGAACTCTACCACAGCAACTTAAATCCGAAATATTCGAAAATGCTAATAGTGTCTGAAAGACCCGGATCGACATCGCTAGGCGAACCCTTTTTCGTAATAATACTTTTACGTCCAAATACTGAAACGCTACTTAACGTTCGACTGTTTAAGGGCTACTTATTTTCACAAAGTTTTGACATCTAAGAGGGCCTTAACATTGCGCCTTTGCCTTCGGGGATAAAGATGTGAGCGTATGTATGAAAGTAATCTCAGTATACAACTGCGTGTTCGGAATCGTACCTTAACTGACGTTAAAATCACATTGTGTGTAATCGCTGTATATCTGTCCGCGCCTTCGGCTGATTGACAGTGCACACTACGGCTAAATTAACTTAAAGGTTGGGCGCACATTATCTGGATTACGGCAAAGTTTGCGTAAAGCGCACTCGCTCCGCGTCCGAGGTCGGTTCACAACTTACGATATTTGTACTGAAAGACCGACCAATATAATTTTGACGCCCACGCCGCCAAGAGACGAAGCTTGACTCCTTCGTAATGTGTTATAATGTTGTTATCTGCTGCTAATCAGTATTGTCTGAGTACCGTTGTGTTCCTGTTTCAAGGATTTTGAAGCCAGTAAAGTTACTGGACATGATGAGACTTAACACTTATATGAGTGACGAGCGCAGTGCACTGACGTGCAGTTCTTTGAAGTTCATAGTTCTGGGTGATGCTGAAAGTGATTAGGCAGGCGTGGCGCTTACTATCCAAGAGAGCGACCTGCCATAACAATTTCAGTTGACCGACACCGGCACCAGCACCGACTCCAAAACGACCTCTACAATATTATTGGTATTGTAAGAAATTATTGTGATTATCGATTTTTCGGTGTTAATTTTTTGAGGCTGGTGTTTTTGTTAAATTTATTTATTTATGTTTTAATGTTAGGTACAGCTATTAAATGTAAATAAACAAAAACCTAAAAAGTATCGTGTGCTGTTATTGTCGAATGTAAATCAAATGACAAAAAATACGCGCCGAACTGATAACTCCTTTTTTAAAGCCCGAATTAATAAAACCGATTTGTCAGTTTCATCGTGACGTATGAACTGCATGATATTAAGATTGAAAACGTGTTTAAACATTTAAATGCCACATAATGTCAGAGGTTCGGACCTGAATATATTAAGACATCGCCGGACGCTCAGACTTTCGTGGTTAAAGTTCACAGCATCAGAAACTGTGGTGAAACGCAAAAACTGTGGTTATGTTTATGTAACTTTACTACGACTTTTGATATTTCTTTTCTTAGTCTGTAAAAATCTGCCTAGTGGCCTCGTGTGAACCATAAAGTATGGAATTCAATACCCAGGTTGGACAACACTTACTATTCGGATTCATATTACTATTCGGAAAAAAAAGATGACAAGACGAGAAATTTGGCTCAGGTAACTTACGAGGGACTTGCGATCCCACGACACCCATGACCCAGACCATAACTTAACCAAAGGTGCTCATATTCATACCATATATTTGTTTTGTAGAGACAATGGTTCATTTTGAGTGGTAGTGACACGTTGTAGAGTTTTATCTACGGCATGAATGGGCCGGCTCGTCCGGGCTGTTACCACTGTCTCACAGGAAGCCGGGGTAAAGTAGTAGCTTAATGCTGCGTTTCATACGGTGAATGAGATATCCGGAGGCCCAAATCCCTCTCCCCTTCCCAATCCCTTAATTATCCCTTTCCTTTAAGGTCGGCAACTTGGCCATGATCCTTTTAGTATTGTGGGCGTACATGGGCGGTGAAGATTGCTTACCATCAGGTGACCCACTTGCTAGTTTACCGGTCTTTTTGTATATCATGACGCTACGACGAACGGAAGCGGAGTAGCAATTTGCACGCGAGTGAATCCGGCGGGACAGCTAGTTCACGCTGTATAGATGTAATAAATAACATACATCTGTAATCCTCGTAGGTGTAGGCAAAGGTGTAACCAGTACACCTACATTTCTCCGAGCCTATTTCCGTCCCATGATGTGGTAGAGGGCGAGCCTATCGCCATAACGAGCACATTTCGTAATAGAAAAACCCAGTATCATTATACCCGACCCGGGGTTTGAGCACCGCAGTTGAACCGCGTACGCATAACAACTGCGCCACCGAGGCAGTCAGATGTAATACATGTTTCTCCCTATATAATAAACATTTGATGGACAAGTCCTGTTGCCGTGGGGGAGATGCGTAGGGGTTGCTTTACGATCAATTCCATTTTACAGTTGTTCGGTAATGTGGTGGGGTGCGGAATGAATCAAAATGAACTCATACAAGACTTATGGTTGCAGATAATGTATAGCGATGAGAGCTGACGTTGGTATTTTTATTGTGGTACGTTTCTACTACCTGATGGTAAGTATATGGCAGTACAAATATATTTTCAACCGTTGATAAAAGTTTTATCTCACGACGGTCATTAAATAATGCCTAACTAAACTACTAACTAAACCTTACTTATTTATATAATAAAATAATAACACACAATAAATATATACATACGCACTCACGCCTGTAATCCCCGAAGGGGTAGACAGAGATGTAACCAGTACACCCACATTTCGCCGAGCGTATTTCCGTCTCACGATGAGATAGGGGGCGAGCCTATCGCCATACCGGGCACAAATTCCAGACTCCGGACTGATTGACTGAACCCAATACCAATTTACCCGATCCGGGGATCCAACCCGAGACCTCAGCGTTAGCCTCAATCGTAACGCGTACGCATTACAACTGCGCTACACAGGCAGTCGGTGAACAAAAAAAATATATAAATAAATAACACCTATCCGTCACACACACAGTCAGATCCCACAGTAAGGTACGATAATCTTGTGGCGTGACAAGAACTACGAGAGACTTTCAGTCTCACAACACCTAGACCCGAAATAAATATATGCGGATTAACCAAATATTTGTCTTGGGATCGAACCCGCGGCCTCACATTTCACAGTCTGCTACTCACCCACTGCACCACGGAGGCTGCACTAAAAAAATACCAAGTTTAAGTCGATGCTGTTGCAATTTAATGGTCAGTGATTTAAAAAAAGCACCGACTCATTTAATTTATCCCTGATTTCATCCCTATATGAGTATTCTTTTTCAAACTTATTAGCCTAGGCAGGCGGAGCTACGAACAAAATTTAGTACCTTATAATTCTTCATTTGAATACACATCAAACGCCTTTGGTTTATAATTCAAAGTTGTACAGCACCCCTCAAACGTAGAAATGCAACAAAAAACTACCTCACCGCCTCACCGGATCCAATTTGTACCGGTGAAAAATGTACCTCTATTATTCTTAGTAAATTATACCACCTCTACCACGTGTATCGTTGTCTACATATTGTAATATAGTTCACAGTTGAATTTTTTTACTGAAATATGTAGTAAAATTAATTAAATATTTTTTATTTAGTTTGGTTAGGTTCTGATTATGGGATCCATGACAAAGTAACGGAACTCTTCAATTCTTAGGAGCAAATGAATGATAATCGGCCGAATCTTTTATAGGCTATCAAAGCTGTAAGTAATTGTCGAAAATTATGATCAATGGAACTCCTTAACGGCTTACAGTAAAGGTGCGGTTTCTAAGTTTTGTTAACCGTTATTTTATTTACATTACATTAAGCAGCGATAGTTGAGCGGGGAGTGGTAAAGACTGTTGAGATGACATTTGTAGATTCGAAACCAACTCCAAAGAGCATGCACCTCTGACTTTTATAATTTCCGTGTTACCTCCGTGAAGGAAACATCGTGACGAAACCTGCACACCTAAGAAGTTCTCCATAAGAATTTAGAAGATATGTAAAGTCTGCCAACACGCATTCCGCCAGCATGTTCTAAGGTGGACTAAGGCCTAACCCTTCTCATTCATCAGAGGAGACCCGTGCCTAGCAGTGAGATATATTTACAACAGAGCTAGTATTATTATTATATATTTACATTAAATTATTTATGAGTAGTTCAAAATATGCTGATTAATTAAAGCACCGATTCGTAAGTGAATAAATAATATTTTTCCCCGTAAATAAGGGGATAAATAACTGCATCTACAAGGAAGTGTTTATGAAATAACTAGCTTTTGCTCGAAGCTCTGCCTGCGTTAATGACCTTTTCCAGGATAGAAAGTAGCCTATATCCTAATCCAGGTCATGTTTTACCTAAGTGTCAAATTTTATCAAAAAACGTTCACTTGTTAAGGCGTGATTGACAAACAAAGATCCAAATTCACAAACCTACACATTAATTAATTAATCAATTAATTAATTATTAAAGTTAAAATTAATACATGCCTATATTGGAAATTTCTGTAAAATGACGTAATATCTTTCTAAATTAATATTTGACTTTGTTGAACTTGTAACAACAAAAAGTGTAAGTTAGTAGTGTAAGTTAAATAAACACGTGCCATTTTTTTCACATTTAAATTTCATTTTATTTTAAATCTTCGAACATTTTTTTTAATTATTATTGTAAATTAGCCAATTAAAATACATATACCAAAAAAACTTTTAAAAATATAAAAAAAAACATTATGTGAATACCGTTGATAATAAAAAAACATTACCAAAAAAATATTAAATCGATGCAATTTATTTTTGACGAACCCTTAAAATACCCTGGTAGGAGAGACGTGAGGGCCAGACGTCGTAACTTTACGATTGGAGTTTACTGCATCGGCGGCAGCCCTGCAACGGTGGGGAAAAAATAAATTGGAACTTACGCCCTATACGACGCGAGGCACTGGCAGACTCATTTTACGATCCCACGCGTGCTATTAAACTCCGTTCGTACCCCACAGACCATCTTACGATGTTTCTTATAATTGACAATCTTTGCAGACATAGACTGGCGATACGCTCGCCCCCTGTCACATCATGGAACGGAATTCAGCTCGGTGAATAGTGGGTGCACTAGTTGCACCCCGACCTACCCCTTCAGGGATATAGATGTAGAGCTTATGTTATTTTTTGCAGAGACGCAAGAAATAACTCACACTAGTGCCAAAATACTGAAACGTAACTCAAGAATTTAGGAATATGTTAAGCGCCTCTTATCTGTAAAAAAAATATGAAAATATGTAGCCCTTAGGCAGTTTATGTTCCTCGTACGCGAGTTCGTTTGGTTAAGTAAATGAAAATAATCCACTTATCAAGCTTATCATTTAAAATATGTACTACAATCTAATAATTATTCCTTAGTCTATCTCAGTAACCTTCTAACTATTTCTATTCATTTACAACTATCTGCATAATTGCATTTTAAGTAAACATTTATTTATTATAACTAACTTGCTTTATACCTTGAGAGCAGATCAAATTATTAGTACTGATTCTATTACACATGGTCCGTATCTATCTCCCTTAAAATAAAAATAGGACTTTTTTCACTAATTATTTTGGTATGATAAACCGGACCAAAAACAAGCCCACTGAGTTTGACTAGCTGTATCTTCTCAGGACTGGGTCGTGCCGCGTAAAATCCAGTGGTAAAGTAAGCCCACTGAGTTTGTTTCGCCGGGTCTTCTTAGGCTGGGTTGTTTTGGGTCCGGTGGTAGTTTTAAAACAAAAACAGAGAAAATAAAAAACTTGAGAGGTGTCAAGGGACACCCGGATGGAACGAAGTTCCTTTCGATTAATTAGTGAAGGAATTGTAATTTTTTTTTTTTTTTTAAGTTATAATAATATTTTTTTTATTATTAACAAATATAATGTTATATAAACTTAATCAGTAGGCTCAATTTTCGTAATAATTGGCTTGTGGTAACTGAAGTAGGAAACATATGTTTGGGATTCTATTTTATTTAAATGTCTTGAAAAAACTGCATCAATGGTAGTATTATATTTTGTTGTTGATTCTGCTGGATTATTGTTAATTCTTAAATCAAAATATATTATTATTATTATATATGATTATTATTTACAAAAAACCTGTATACACTCAACAAAAATAATCGTCGTGACACCACACTGTTCAATGCGAAATAGAAATGAAAATATTCATTTTGCTATTTTATACATTATTCTAATTCTTGACCAGTTGTTTGTGATCTCTATTATTCTCTATTCTCAACCAAATTCTCAACCAGTACTAGTATCGCTAGTATGGCGATCTTAAATCGATTAATCGAAGAATGAATTCATCAGATCAAATAAATTGATTTTTAAAATCGATATGTCGTACTGAATTGATTCAGTGAATCGATATTTCACCCTTGATAATCAATATTCGATTTTTCCTGTTTTGGTAAAAATCATAAAATTATTTACAATTAGCTGAATGTACTCATAATATTACGGTGTTGCCGGTTAAAGGGTTAATTACTCAAAAACTCGCGAGATGGCTGTGTTATTAGTTTCCGTCGCCTTGTTAATCAACAAAGTCAAAGAGTACAAACGTAATCTATAATCATGATTAAAGAATAGGCTGGATGGTGCTACACCAAGGCCGTAATCTTCGTTCCAATATCTGGCTTGCTTTCTATAAGAGAGAGAGAGACAGACAGAGAAACATGCGACGCCGCACATCTTACAATAGCTTACTATAGCAAAAAGTGTCGTGACAACTTTTCGTAAGAATTTTTTCCGTCTAGCCCCCTTTCACAACGCGCGATAAGGAACTTCGTTCCAAAACTTCGTTCCAATTAGATATTATTTAATATCTTACCAAACTGAATCCAAGATGTATCGATTAACAACCTCATCCAACTAGTTTTCACTTGATTCACAAATTGACAACACTGGCCACTTAAACACAAAAAAGTTTTGAAAATCGAACACTATTATGTCCAACTTTAGTCGTTAAAACTGTCTACATAATTTCAAAAATGGAAAAAAGTGTCGTGACAATTTTTTTCGTAAGAATTTTTTCCGTCTAGCCCCCTTTCACAACGCGCGATAAGGAACTTCGTTCCAATAATACTTAATAATAATACTTATCAATTCTGGACTAATAAAATTAATTGTGTATGTATGTAAATTAATATTGTAAAATTTATAGTTGCCTAGTGTATTGTGACGATGGTATGTATGTTATGTATACATTAGTTGATATGATTTCTATACTTACATAAGTTTCTTTATTTTTTTCTGACTTCTCATAAGCGCTATTTTAATTGCCTACATGATTAATAAAACTATTTAATTTCATTGAATTTAAAAATAAAATGGCTATTTTACAAAAGCTTTTAACCGACTTAAAAAATTGGGAAGCTTTTTAATCCGCATTGCGTATTTTTTGCTTTTATGTACGTACATATATTAATCAATCGACCGTTTTTTTTCATTCGGCACAGTTTATCTGGCCTTTGGTCCCACAAAACATAGAAAACGTTGATTTTCTTAAAAGGTTAAATTGTATAATTTAAGAGAAATAGAGGAAGAATATCTGCGTAAAAATAAAAAAGATGTTTTACATTTTATATCAAGTAAGAGAAATCTAAACTAAAAGAAATATTTCGACAAAAAAAACAGGTAATCATGAGGTGTGAACGAACCTGCATACGGCGTAATATCCAGATGCGCGCGATTGTACTGTAATGACAGACTTTGTAAATTACTATGACGCGTAATGACTACCGTTATATACTCGTAGATAAAACATTATGTTTACTACTAAAATCTGCTATTGCTATAATCTACAAGGAATTAACATTGCTGCAATTTTTTTTTTTATTATTAGGATTACCAACAGTTGTCACATTGATACATGTACTCAAAAATGCTTATAAATATTTAGAACTAAATGCACAACCACGTTAAAGGTAATCACAGCATGCAAACAAAATTCTATTACAGTAGATACTAAGTATCTTTATATTATATTTGATTTTATTTATAACCGAAGCACCGAACCGACTGCCTCGGTGGCGCAGTTTTAATGCGTACGCGTTATGACTGAGGCAAACGCTGAGGTCTCGAGTTCGATCCCCGGGTCGGGTAAAGTGGTATTGGGTTTTCCTATTACGAAATTCTCAGTATCAGCCCGGAGTCTGGAATTTGTGCCCGGTATGGCCATAGGCTCGCCCCGTTATCACATCATGGGACGGAGATACGCTCGGCGAAATGTGGGTGTACTGGTGCTCGATAGATAATTCCTTAAATATCATTGGTCTATATTCCATATGAAATAGTTTATTTTACGTACGATAGAGGCGCTGTACTAAAATCTCATTGTAATTGTTGTCGATGACAGCTTGAATAACTTTTCGCATGTTTCCGTGCTAACCCCTCAGGTCAAGAGTACCAAAAATTTACAAGGTGTGCAAGGATCGTAGCAAGTGGAAATCCTTTGTCTCTGCCTACCCCTATGGGAAGCAGGTTTGAGTCTATGTATGTACCGATAGAAGTATCAAGTTTAAATTAATATCCAATATTTAGATCTACAATCCCTTGAAGGTAAAACTCAAGCTTCTAAGACAACGAATCCATTTGATATTTTGACACTCGCAAACTCACTCATCAAAATCTAGGAGGTATATTAAAGTGGGGTAAATAGGAATTCAGGGGTAATTAGGTACAAAACTGGTTTAGTTTATTGTTTATTTATATATGATTAGATAGATAACTGTAATTAATTAAAATATAATAAAACTACAACAAATTTTGGACAAAACGTAAGCATGCGATAACATTTTGGTTGATCAAATCAAATCAAATCATTTATTCAGTAATTAGGCCGCCAAGGGCACTTTTACACGTAGAGTTTGGAATCTACTAGTGCTTCGTAAATGCCCACTGGTCTGAGAAGAAGCACCAAGAAACTGAGCCATAGATAGGTCTTTTGAATGTTTATAATTTTTTTATTAATTTATATTTGTTATTACAAAACTAAATAATTTACGCTATAACTAATACGTTAAAAACAGTGTCAATTTGGGATTGATACAGGTGCCCATTCTGGGAATCTAACAGTAAACCGATTCTAAGCAGACCATTTAATTGTTACAATACAATTATTAATAATTAATAATAAGCAATCTGAGTAGACCAGTCCACACAAGCAGCACCCGTTCACGAGTATGACGCATGTGCCAGCCATCGGCCTCCTCAACCATGTTACAGATCAACATGATCCATCTACTTCAAAATCTCAATATAAGTTTCATCCCAATTCACCCCGTTTAACAGTTTTTTTTAATTAATAAATCTTTATTTTTAAAACACGATAGGTAAACATTTTTTAAGATGTAATGATACGGACCCCTCAGGGTGCGAGTCCTACTCTCAGTTGACCGGTTTTTATTTAATTTAGCTAGGTATGAAGGCTATACGATAAGTTAAAAGTGTGCATATAATGAGTTTATTCATCCCTGATTTCAGTGTAGTTTTTTTACGGGATTTTATGGAACCATTACGAAAGTAAGACCTATCAAATAAAATAAAAACATACAATCAATATTTAGCGAAATAATGCGTGAACAAACATAAATAAATATATCTAAAGACGAATTGAGAACCATCCTGCATTTTTATACGCACTCACTCACGCCTGTAATCCCCGAAGGGGTAGGCAGAGGTGTAACCAGTACACCCACATTCCGCCGAGCGTATCTCCGTCCCTTGATGTGATAAGGGGGCGAGCCTATGGCCATACCGGGCACAAATTCCAGACTCCAGGCTGATACTCAGTATTTCGTAATAGAAAACCCCAATATCACTTTTACCTGACCCGGGGATCGAACCCAAGACCTAAGCGTCAACCTGTCTTAACGCGTACGCATTACAACTGCGCCACGGAGGCATTTTTATCGTCGCTTAAAATTTAATTAATCTAACAAAACAATGTCTAATTAAATAAAAAACAGTATAAATACCAAAACTGAGTGAAACAATCGTGTTCTACATTAATAAATCAGTCGTTATCGGTGTCGGTATATAACCGGTCTTACTTCCAATTAGCACAAACTTACTAATTACCACGCGCGTTGAATACAATTTGCCCCTTGCCACTTTATTCAATTTCCTTTCAAATTGGTAGAGCCGAGCCATACTTGACATCGTACGTGATCCACAAATATTTGTTTCGAGTCTAGGTGTAGTTTCTCCCCAGAGGGGTTGATGTTAGGCCCAAACCCCCTCCCCTTCCCGATTCCTTAATTATCCCTTTCCTTTAAGGTCGGCAACGCACCCATGACTCTTTTGGTGTTGTGGGCGTACATGGGCGGTGGAGATCACTTACCATCAGGTGACCCAATGGCTAGTTTGCCGGCCTATGCCATAAAAAAATGGTCGAAAAATGTACAAGCCAAATCATTCTGTAACATGTGTAAAAAAGCATGTTGCGTCGACCCCACTGCAAGTTGGATAAGGACAGGTGGAAGAAGAAGAGAGTGGTAGTCACATTGTAGACAGTTCTGTCGACAGCATGAATGGGTTGTTTGACCAGACTAGACATTACCTCGGTGAGCACCTAGGCTATTTTTGGTATAAGAATCATCAAAATCAGTGCATAAATTCTGGACATTTTTTGTCTTTTATCCTCGATTTCACCTTCTTAGGGGTGGAATTTCTTCTTGAAATTAAAATGGGACCGATTTCGAACTATACTAATTCGAATAAAAATAGTAGCATCCAAATTGGTCTACATTTGGCGGAGTAATGCGTGGTTATGCATTTAAGGAAAGTTATGCGCGTCGAATTGAGAATCTCCTCCATTATTTTGTCAATTAAAAGTGGGAAGCTCCCCACCGGATAACATCAAACTTACCACGATTAAATGTAGAAGCTTATTTTTTTAAATATTTTACTTGTAGTTATGTACTTATAAATAGCTAAACTAAAATATATTTACTGGCTCGGTGGCGCAGTTGTAATGCGTACGCGTTACGATTGAGGCCGACGCTGAGGTCTCGGGTTCGATCCCCGGGTCGGACAAAGTGGTATTGGGGTTTTCTATTACGAAATTCTCAGTATCAGCCCGGAGTCTGGAATTTGTGCCCGTTAAGGCGATAGGCTCGCCCCCTATCACACCATGGGACGGAGATATGCTGGGCGAAATGTGGATGTACTGGTTACACATCTGCCTACCCCTTCGTGGATTAAAGGTGTGAGTGCGTATGTATGTACTTAACTTGCTAACAGAGTTGATATTTTTATTTACTTAGGTCATCATAATTTACTATCTTACTGCAAGGCACAGGCCTTCTCTAGGAATAAGAAGTCCACCTCTACTATTATTTAAATCATATAAATATCAAAATGTCTAACATAATTCACTTGAAATCAGCAGAAAGATATACTTCAATTAGCATAAATGATTTAATTGCTACGTAACGTAGATAAAACTAATAAATCTTTGCTCCCCACAGCGTACCGACAAAAAAGCAATATCTGGTTTGTAAAATTCCTACAAAACCGTATAATAATACCAGCCCTGTATTATATACGTCCCACTGCTGGGCACGGGCCTCCTCTACTGAATGAGAGGGGTTACGCCTTAATCTACCACACTGGCCTAATGTGGGTTGGCAGACTTCACATACCTTCGAAATTCTTATGAAGAACTTCTCAGTTATGCAGGTTTCCTCACGATGTTTTTCCTTCACCGTTATTGCAAGTGACAATTAACAATTAATATACACATAACTTAGAAAAGTCAGAGGTGTATGCACTTGGGGCTGGTTTCGAACCTGCGACTTTCGTCTCGACAGTCCATAGCACTCCCCGCTGAGCTATCACTGCTAAAATAACAAAACTGTATTAACTGTTAATCGGCCACAAAGCTGTACTTCTTGAAAGTTATACGTTCTTCACTTTTGTCGGCAGCGGTCGGTTTTGTTCGGGTTTTTTGTTGACATCGGTTGACCATTGATGTGACAAGTTTTAATACTTTTTGTTTTAATAAAAATTGTATTGCTTAACAACATTTTAATAGAATAGTGGCATTACTAATATCTTTATTATTCTAAAATAATACTCCTACTAAAAAAAAAATGGGAAAAATTGGATGTTTTTTTTTGTAGCACAGTCCGGCAAACGAGCAAGTCGGTCACCTGATGGTAGCGATCTCCACCGCCCATGTACGCCCACAATACAAAAAATTATGGGTGCGTTGCCGACCTTAAAGGAAAGGGATAATAAAGGGATTGGGGAGGGTAGGGGGATTTGGATCTCCGGATATCTCACTCACCGTACGAAACGCAGAAGCAAGCTGCTACTTTACGTCGGTTTTCTGTGAGACAGTGGTAACGACCCGGACGAGCCGGCCCATACATGCTGTAGACAAAAGTGTCTACAATGCCGCTCTACGTTTGTGAATTTGGATGTTTGTTAGTTAATCACACCTTAATGGCTGAACGTTATTGAATATAATTTGGCTCTCATCACCTGTATTAGGACATAGGCTACTTTTTATCCCGGAAAAGATCACATCGTTGGTATCGCGAGCGAGTCTTTTATAAATTAATACGTGAAGAGAAATCTTCGGACCCCTTTTTAAGCATATTGCGCGTACGGAGGAGTGTTTCATTTGACATAGTTCAAGTCTATATGGAGAAGAAATGCAGAAACCTGCAAAAACCTATTTATTTATAAGATCTGTACTAATTGTCATACGAGTGGTAGAGCCACGCTGTAGACTATTTTGTCTACAGCATGAATGGGCCGGCTCGTCCGGGTCGTTACCACTGTCTCACAGAAAACCGGCGTAAAGTAGCAGCTTGCTGCTGCGTTTCGTACGGTGAGTATGATATCCGGAGGCCCAAATCTCCCTCCCCTTCCCAATCCCTTATTATCCCTTTCCTTTAAGGTCGGCAACGCGCCCATGATTCTTTTGTATTGTGGACGTACATGGGCGGTGGAGATCGCTTACCATCAGGTGACCCACTTGCTCGTTTGCCGGCCTATACTAAAAAAAAAATAAAAAAAAATTGTTCATTAAAATTTGCCAAACTTTTATACTGTCTGAATGTCAAATCTCACAGCTGACGTTATAGAACAAAAATTTCGTCCAAAAAGCACTAGCTTGACGTATTAGAGGGCAACATGAGATCCTATTGGACGCATTACAGAGGAGGCTTAAGTCCGGGCCAAGTAGAAGTTTCTAAGTAGGAAGGCGGACCCTGACAATAAGCGTGGTATAGCCACACTGGAGACAGTTTTATCTATACCACCAATGGGCCGGCTCGACCCGGTCGTTTCCACTGTCTCACTGAAAACTGCCATAAATTAGCGGCTAACTACTGCGTTTCTTCTTTTATTGCCCTAGATAGACAGACAAGCGGGCGACCCACCTGATAGTAAGTGGTTACCGCCGCCCATGGACCTCAGCAATGCCAGAGCACAGCCAGGCCGCTGTCTACCGTTTCGCATGGTGAGTGGGATATCCGGAGGCCTAAGTCCCCCTCCTCTTACCAATCCTTTTAAAAACCTTTGTTTAAGGTGGGCAACGCGCTCAGCTCCTTCCGATATTGTGAACGTAGTACATGGGCAGTGGTGACCCACTTGCTCGTTTACTGGCCTACGCTATAAAAAAAAGATGTTTTTACCTGTTTGATATTGTAATAAAACATTTACCTTTTTTACAAATAAGCCATTTTTCATTTATCTATTTTTTTAAAATTTCAAATTCATTTAATTTTTTTTAAGTTTTTTCATTACCTACTTGTCAACATAATATGCTTGGTCAATGACGTGTAGGACAAGTAAAAAAATATATATTTGAACCCAAAAACGAAATATAAAATGCATCAAGTGTCAAGACTATTTGTTAACAGTTAACACGTACCCGGCGTCGATTGCTATTACAATGAAAACATTTTAAAGTCCATTTTTTGTCGGCCTGAACGGTCGCCGCGTGCGAAAGGCCCCTTGTTAATATTGATGTTACCTTCGCCTTAACGGAATTATTTTAATTTAATTAATTTAATTAATATTTAATTCCCATCATCTTGTATTGGGTCCAGAAAAAATACCTCCGGGAATGTTTACAATTACTTTACACGTTCTATGAATGGCGATGATACTCTCGATCTACGAAAACCTGTTAATCTGTCTTATATAGTTCCCTCATTGTTGAGGATCGTGACTCCGTGCAAGGATTATAGCAATGGTTTTTCTCCATTTGCCAGTCTTCGGCTTGATGGATTGCGACTTTGACTGGTTTCTCCAGCTGTTCTGACACCTGGTCAGACCAAACCTGTTAATAATAACCATGATTTTTACCACAAGAGCAACAAACGGGCAAGCGAGTCACTAAACTTTGTCTTTTTAATTAATTTATTTATTTATGTTCACACATTCACAAGGTGATAGGACTCTAGAATGCCAGAGTCCGTCAGGTTAGTATCACCGCTTTGTCTATTTCTACCGCTAACCAGCAATGCGTAACCATAGTTGTGTTTCGGTTTGAATTCAACATCTTATGTCTCAGGGTAACGAGCGCAGTCCAGTGCCGTGCAGTTCTTTGTAAATGAAAGCTCTGTGCGGTCTTGCTTCTGTTTATGGGCAGACGTGGCGCTTACCATCAAGCGAGCGACCTGCTCGTCTCGTCATTCAATCTAATAAAAAAAGACTCCGTCCTATATAAATATCGGTATTTTTGTTTTGTATTCAATAGAGTTTACTCTTAGATTGGGCCCATTTAAATATGGAGAAAAAATATATACAAATAATAAAATAAAAACTTAATAACTTGTTTTATTATTTTTTATATTTAAAACCTAAATAACTTGTTTTATTACTCTGTGGCTGAAATAAAATTAAACATTTTTGAGTCGACGATATTAATCATTGTCCATTAAACTGCAATAGCACCGACTCGAAATTAATTGATCATATTTTAAGCTTTTAAGCATTTTTGAGTCGGTGTTGTTTTAAGTTAATCTCGGTGCTTTATCAATGCCTAATACATACTTATATTTAGAACTAGCTGTTGCCCGCGGCTCTGCCCGCGTGAATGTCTATTTAATAGATTATTAGTGGGCGACAGCGGTGGGCGCGGCGTGGGGGGTGATCGCATCAAGCGAGTCCCGTCATCGCGATCGGTGTGAGAAACTCGCTTGACAAAAATACTAAAATGCATATTAAAAAGTAGGGGTTGATGGTAGAAGGGTGAAAATTTAGGATTGTATGTATTTCTTATTGCCACATCATAAAAAAATAAAAAATATAAAAAAATAAAAAAAATATTTAGGGGTTATGAAAAATAGATGATGGCCGATTCTTAGACCTGCCCAAAATGCACACAAAATTTCATACAAATAGGTCCAGCCGTTTCGGAGGAGTATGGTAACTAACATTGTGACACGAGAATTTTATATATAAGAAAATAATATCTCGCAACATCTAAAGAAATTCTTTACGCTACATGCTAATGAAGACAGGATGCGAAATAAATTGAGGTGCAAAATTAATTCACACTTTTGTATTTAGTATGACGTCGGTAATAAATGTGCAAATATATGAAGTGTTTACATTTTGTATTAATTCAAATCTGGTTTTTAACCGACTAAAGAAATGGAGGAAAGTTCTCTTGTCTGTATATTTTTATATATGCGAGTATAGAACAGAAAATCGTCATTTACGACAGCCTCCGTGGCGCAGCAGGCGAGTAGCCGGGTGCGAAGCGTGACGCTGCGGGTTTGATTCCCACACTGAGACAAATGTTTGCTCAACATATATTTGTTTCGGGTCTGGGTGTTATGGGACCGCAAGTCCATCATAGTTCCTGATACCCACGACACAGGTTAACCTAGTGTGGGGTCAGGACTATGTGTGTGACTGTTGGGTTTATATATTATTATTAAATGAGCATACTGCTACATTATGCAGACATTTCTCAGATTTTATCATCCTTTCACTGTATTTATAACATTGTAGCATGTTTTATGCTGATATTCAAAACTCGCTAATTATGTAACGCATTACTTGCAAACAACTTGTTATAAAACATAATAGCGAATCAGCTTGATACTGGTTAAATACAGTACAAATTAGCTAAATATAATGGCAGATTCACACGGTTATTTTTTTTACACCTGACAAAAAAGGGGTGATATAGGTTTGAGTCCGTTGTCTGTTTTTGTGCATGCGTGCGTGTGTGTATGTGGCATTGTCGAACCTAAACGAATGGGGCGTGAACAAAAATCATGGAACTCGCGTCATCGTCACCGCACGCTTCTCATGAGCTATATGTATACTATGTATATATGTACATACATATACCTCCGTGCGTTATTAGTATATATTATATATATATACGAAGAGTATATCTCTCTACATATATATCCATAGCGCACGGCGCGGCATACCTCATATATATATATATATATATATTGGTCATTAACACTTCTTTACAAAACAATAATAATAATCTAATAGCTCGACGATACAATTCACAAGTTACTTAGTATTCACTTATATCGGCAGTCCCCATCCAGTTACACAACCCGACTTAGAGAAAGATGCAGGTCTGTCTTTTACAAATAGGTCATAGGTCCCTCGAATGCGAGAGGCCGTATAGGTTGGTACCACCGCTTCTATTCCTGTTGCCAGGCAGCAGTGTGTAAGCGCTGTTGTGTTTCGGTTTGAAGGTGTCAAGACAACAATATGTCTCGGGGTAACGGACGCACTCCAGTCCCATGCAGTGCTTTGTAATTCAAAGTTATGTGTGGTGTTACTACCGTTTATGGGCAGGCGTGGCGCTTACCATCAGGCGAGCGACCTGCTCGTATCGTCATTCAAACTAATAAAAATATGGCATTATATTTGGACTGCACAGTACTTACGAGACGCTCTATTCATTATTTCTTGGCCAAAAAAATCGTGGATGGACAATGACCTCAATGAAGATGATTTTATAATCCTAGACTACTATCCAATTAGAATGATAATTCAAAATTCGTGACAGCCAATGTTAATTTGTATGCTAAACATTGATTAGCACGTACTATCCTCGTGCTAAATCCAAAGTAATTGGAATACGGTTTATGACTCTATTTTTAGAGTTCCGTACCTCAAAAGAAAAACTTTATAACTTTGTAGGCCGTACGTCTATCTGTCCGTCTTACAAGACCTTTTTCTCAGGTATATGTAGAGGTACCAAGTTATAATTAGTATCAGATAAAAAGTTATACAGTTAGTTAGTTATATAGTTAATTATTAAGTTCTATTAGAGATATAAAACATATATTCTTGAGTGGGAGAACCACGCTGTAGACACTTTTGTCTACCGTTATTTAATTTTTCAATTTTCAGTGGGAGTTACAGCAATAGCATGTAAATTCCAATACAATAATACAATCGCAATGAGTGTACTGTTTTCCGTTGAGGAGTTTTATTTTTCTACTCCGTACTCCGTCATCAGACCTTAACCAAATTTATATGAGACCACATCTCAGCTAAACTCTATCGATTGATTTTTTTCCAACATAATACACCTTAAGTAATGCAATTACTCGTAGAACGCTTGCATCATATTGCAATGCAGCAAGTTAGAAATTCTGCCACAGATCGCACCCTTACTGTAAGCCGTTAAGGAGTTCCATCGATCATCATATTCGACAATTACTTGACCATAACGACGTTACGGTAGGTGACTCAAATATCCGGATAGCCTATAAAAGATTCGGCCGATTATCGTTAATTTGCTCCTAAGAATTGAAGAGTTCCGTTACTTTGTCATGGATCCCATAATCAGAACCTAACCAACCTCTCATCAAACTACCCTTGAAGTACATCCTTTCCATTAAAAAAGAAATCATTGAAATCGGTTGGCGTGATATTGAGTTATTCGTCCATTTGTCGCGCACATACTAATGCAAATCTAAGACTTACCTATATGGTTTTCCCATATATGCCATTGTCAGAACTGGACCAAAATGGCCACATGGCAATGGCAAATGGGATCACACGTGAAGCACTAGCTTTCAAATAAAAAAAGAATCATCCAAATCGGTTCACCCAGTCCAAAGTTCTGAGGTAACAAACATAAAAAGAAATAAAAAAAATACGGTCGAATTGAGAACCTCCTCCTTTTTTTGAAGTCGTTTAAAAATAAACTCGACGGACTGCGGCTTTAATAGTTGCGCCTGTCAACAATTTAGCTTTCTCAATCACTCGCCGAGCTTCACCGCTCGGTGTTAACAAACATTCGTGGATGTAGACTATAATTACTCCTCTGCCTATCCATTGAGAATACGGCGTAAGCTTATGTATGTGAGACAATGGTATGTCAATGAGGTGAGGGTTGGCAACCTGGAACCTCTCAGGTCAGAGCCCTTTCACTACCGCCGAACTTGTGCTGTAATGTTAATTCATATTTTCACGGCTTACCCTACACAAACCCTTTGTCACAAGAGACAAGCGTACTAATAAACTATTTTAATGTTAAAGGGAAAAGATTCCTTGAATTATATGATAATATCATTATATGACTAGCTGTTGCCCGCGGCTCCGCCCGCGTGATTGCCTATTTCCAGGATTAAAGTAGTAGTGGGTGACAGCGGTGGGCGCGGCGCGGGGGATGATCGCATCAAGCGAGTCCCGTCATCGGTGTGAGAATCCGGAAACGCGCTTGTCAAAAATACTAATATCGCTATTAAAACATAGGGGTTGATGGTAGAAGGGTGAAAATTTCATCACATTCCTTATGGAACCAGAGATCAACTTAAAATGGACTTTAACCGTCAATATACCTTTTACAAATATCAGCTTGTGAAATTTTGTTTGAGCTTTTCGGCAAACATTGGATCTAATTTTGTAAGACGTTTGCTATACTGAAATCAACTCATTTAATTTGAGAATGCGGTTGATTTTTCCTTGAGATTTAGTTGAGATTTGGGTCCAATGAAATGAAACCCATGCACGCTTTTATCGCAGTGAAATTTGTTAACTAGAACACTTTAAAGTGGTTTGTCGTGATTAATCTATCTTTGGCTGAGTTTTTTCTATTAATCATTTTAAAGAATACTAGCTGTTGCCAGCGGCTCCGCCCGCTTGATTGCCTATTTCCAGGATTAAAGTAGCCTAGCGAGTCCCGGCATCGTGATCGGTGTGAGAAACGCGCTTGTCAAAAATACTAATATCGCTATTAAAAAATAGGGGTTGATGGTACAAGGGTGAAAATTTAGGGTATGTATTTTTAATGCCACATTATAAAAAAAATGCCTAAAAAATTCTAAATTATATTTAGCGGTGGGTCACCCTTATCATTTAGGGGTATGAAAAATAGATGTTGGCCGATTCTCAGACCTACCCGATATGCACAAAAATTTCATACAAATCGGTCCAGCCGTTTCGGAGGAGTATGGGAACGAACATTGTGACACGAGAATTTTATATATAAGATAATAATATGATAATAATTGTGATTATTTAAGAAACTATTCATTCTGAAGTCGGTTACAAAAGTTGTAACACAAAACGCTGTCACTCAGAACACACGCCAACATATGCGCCGTCACGATCTCATCGTAACACAGTGTAACACAGTGTTGTACACAACCTGACAATGAGTTGTTCAGCTCCACGACTCGCGACAATACTTCCATACAAGGGGCGAATAATATGTGACGATATGTTAACGTGGACCACCCATAGTTAGGCTATTGGGACTATTTTTTAACCCCCTACGAAAAACAGGGGTGTTATTAGTTCGAACCTGTGGCAACACTGGGGTTTTACCACGCTTCCCGCGGTGTGGATTTTTGACAGTTAAATATAGCAGTTACAACATAATGTGGCGTACTAATTAATTACGAACCTAACACATAAATACAACAGAACCCTTTTCTGACTGGGTGTGAGTGTGTCTATCTGTGACTATGTCTAAGTGCATGAACCGATTTGAATACAGTTTTTAATAAAACTAATTTTCAGATTATATTATTATATACTAATATTTTAAATGCGAAAGTAAATCTGTCTGTATATCTTTTACGATTAAACGGCTGGATGAATTGTAATGAATTTGGTAAGGAGATATAGGGTAGATATAGGACATAGGGTACTTTTTGTCCCGAAAAAAAGACATTCACGCGGGCTGAGCTGCGAGCAAAAGCTAGTAATATATAAGGTCTCACTCTCGAGGTATATTTGTTTAATCGATATGGTTTTAGCTATGTTTGATGAAAATTTGTTCAGCCGTTTATAAATTACAGATTTTTTTTTATTATTTACGGGTATTTTATAAGTAGTATAGAGTGATATATTTGTATGTTCACGCATAACTCCGCCAAATGTGGACCGATTTGAGTTCGATAAGGTTTGTTGCTTTGATGGTTATATTTACATTTGAAGAAATAATTCCACAATTTAAGTGGGTAAAACTGAGGATGAAAGACAATTTTTTTACCTTTCACAAAAAATTTGTAAAATAAAAACTTATTACCAAAAAATAAAACCGACAATAAATCAATATGCTTAAAATAAAACTAAACAACTTTAAGTCGGCGGTACTGTAGTTTAATAGTCAATGATTGGAACGACCGACTCAAAATTGTTTAGATTTATTTTTAAATTTTTACATACATATATACATACGCACTCACGCCTGTTATCCCCGAAGGGGTAGGCAGAGGTGTAACCAGTACATCCACATTTCGCCGAGCGTATCTCCGTCCCTTATGTGACAGGGGGCGAGCCTATCGCCATACCGGGCACAAATTCCAGACTCCGAGCTGATACTGAGCATTTCGTAATAGAAAAACCCAATACCACTTTACCCGATCCGGGGATCGAACCCGAGACCTCAGCTTTGGCCTCAATCGTAACGCGTACGCATTACAACTGCGCCACCGAGGCAATTTTTAAATAAAAATTTAAAAATAAATCTGTTATAAATACATTTTGAGAGTTTATACCACAGTGAAAGCCCGATTCTAACGCATGGAACATATCTAAACATCATAGTATATAGGCTTACGCACACCAGACTACGATCAGTTAATAGTAATCTTGACGTGTAATGATAGATCATTGATGTCTTGTAATTACATGTTCTGATCAAGAGATGGTATGGAGGTCACTCTCTCATCAGAACAGCTTCCGTCCCATCGAATAAATAGAACTTATAACACGGACGAATATCCGAACGCACCGCGCCGTTCTCGGCGACGCCCGCGCCACATCGCCTCATATCACGCGATCCCACGCAGCCAATCAGGGCGCTCCGTGGTCGCAGGGCGCGCGTTGCCAACCGACTCTGCCGCGAGTGCCGGTCGCGAAAAACGGCCAGTCGGCCATAGGAACCCGTCGCGTACGACCGTCACGCAACATAAAACTCCCCGCGCGTTTTACGGACTATGCCTACGTCGACTCGTTTAATATTTAAGTTACAGTGTAATAACTTTGTGTTGTATAATATATATGTAGTATCAAGAAAGTGTCTTATTCCACACACACACACACCTGATTCGCTCAGAACCCTACAAACACATGAACCTAAGAATCTACGTTAAAAGCTATATTTCTACTATATTGTATATGTATGTATAGCTTTTGCTGACGGCTCCGGCCTTATCCAGAATAAAAAGAATCCTATGCCCTAATCCAGGTTGTGGTCTACATGTGTGCCTAATTTCATAAAAAAGAAACACGCGGGACCACGTTATGTGGACTTCGTAAATTGGAATTGAATGGTGTTGTCAAAGCTAATGCCTAATTTTATAAACGCGATATTATGCTTTAAGTGCTTGTTATATGAACATTTTCCGTTGAAAAGAATGCCAGTCGGTGGTGTATTCGCCAAGTTGATATAACGCGATTGCGTTACAAGTTTATATGATCATAGGGAATAAGGCCTCTGATCAGTACCTGTACAGTGAGATCAGTATATTTATAGTGTCTGCAAGTTGTATATAAATCTTCTAATATATAAAATTCTCGTGTCACGATGTTCGTTCCCATACTCCTCCGAAACGGCTGGACCGATTTGTATGAAATTTTGTGTGCATATCGGGCAGGTCTGAGAATCGGCCAACATCTATTTTTTATCCCCCTAAATATTAAAGGTGGTCCCACCCCTAAATTGTATTTTTTATTTTTTAGAGAAAATGTTTTGTTTTTATTTTTTATGATACAGCATTAAAAAATACATACAACCCTAAATTTTCACCCTTCTACCATCAACCCCTATTTTTTAATAGCGATATTAGTAATTTTGTCAAGCGCGTTTCTCACACCGATCGCCATGACGGGACTCGCTAGGCTACTTTAATCCTGGAAATAGGCAATCAAGCGGGCGGAGCCGCGGGCAACAGCTAGTATACTTTAAAATGATTAATAGAAAAAACTCAGCCAAAGATAGATTAATCACGACAAACCACTTTAAAGTGTTCTAGTTAACAAATTTCACTGCGATAAAAGCGTGAATGGGTTTCAATTCATTGGACCCAAACCTCAACTAAATCTCAAGGAAAAATCAACCGTATTCTCAAATTAAATGAGTTGATTTTAGTATAGCAAACGTCATACAAAATATGATCCAATGTTTGCCGAAAAGCTCAAACAAAATTTCACAAGCTGATATTTGTAAAAGGTATATTGACGGTCAAAGTCCATTTTAAGTTGATCTCTGGTTTTATAAGGAATGTGATGAAAACAGAATTATCTATAAATGGCTGTATTGTATATTTTGTCATTTGTAAGAGCAAACCCAGATAAAAGGTCATTTTTGGGGTTCCGTTCCAGTCTGTCCGTCTGTCCTACGTTTAAAGGGTTTTCTTTATTTTGATCCGTTATAGGAGGGAAAAGACATTGAAATTAAAATTTGCCAGAGAAATTACTGAGTATTATGAGACTTAACATCTTATGTGTCAAGATAACAAGCACAATCAAATGCCGTGCAGAGCTTTCTAGTTCAGAGTTTTGTGTGGTGTTCCTTCTGTTTATAGGCAGACGTATCGTTTACGAACAGGCGAGTGACCTGCTCGTTTCGTCATTCAGTCTATTAAAAAAAACATAAAAAATAGGGACGGAACCCTCGTTGTGTGAGTCCGACTCGCACTTGACCGATTTTAAAGTAAATCGTAGCAAAGTGTTTAAAGGCTAGTTCAGATAAAAGCATCGATAAATGGACACTTTTACTTTTAACTGCTATTAATTGCTACTTCTAAAAAGCTGTTTTTTATTCACGAATTTACATTTTAAATGCTTATCTCTGCGTGTTGGGTGGTGAATACACTGATGAAATATACTTCAGTTAGTTCCTGTTAGTTTTATTTATAACCAATGAAAAAACAGGTGAGGATATCAATTCAAAGCGTTTTTTTTTATCCTAGCTCGGCAAAGTGACTACGCTACATCTGGTGGTAAATGCAGCGCAATCCAAGAATACTGTCGACCAACGACAGGCGATGTGTCTATCGTAGGTCGGCAAAATTAAAAGTCTGTCCGGTCCGTTTAAAGGATCCCATATTATAGGAAGGAGGGAACACGTGTGCCGGCAAACTATTCCACAGCGCGATGGTCCGTATATATATTTGCGTATATACATGGATATTTATCAGTAGAGTCACCTAATAGTAAGTGATCTCCACCACGGAACATTCACAATAGCAGAAACGTAATAGGGTAGTTGACTAGATTTTTTTTATTATTTAAATCAATAATTTATGTTACTCAAAATCTATTGCAGAAAGAATTTTATAAATCGGACCAAAAATAAATAAGATAGAAGCCATTGAAATCCTGTAGAAGGGGTAATTGTCAAATGACAGACGATGCAACCTTTGACGTCACTGTGTAAAATGTTCATTATAGTGCACGCGTGCAAGCGAGATAGTGAGATATCCCTACTACGCACCCACTTTTCCTCATACCAACATTTAAAGTCATAACTGCGGGCACATTTCTGAACCAATTTTGATTGTGTTTTAATAAAAGGGTTTCTTTTGCGTATCATTTTCTGTTGCTTATAAAATAATGTATAAAATTCAATATAGGAAACTACCCAATTATGGGTCCGTTACCGACTTTAAAGGTAAGGAATGAGGCCTGGGAACAAGAGGTAGTCCAATCTGGAACTCCGCCTTTTGGATATTGACTCAAAATTGTTTAGTTATTTTTTTACCTTTTTCGTAGTTTTGTCTGTTAAATTGTTTTTTTTTTTAAGTTATTTTTTGATTGAAAGAATCAAAATATGTGCATAATCACTATTATTCACCGATTTCGTTGTTCACCGCCGATATCACCCTCTTAAGGATGCAATTATGTCTTTAAATTGAAATGGCACCACTACCGCAGTAAACCATATCCAGCACAAAAATAATCATTCTAATCAGTCCAAATTTGGCAGAGTTATGCGTGAATATACATAAAAAATATACAGACGAATTAAGAACCTTTGTTTTTGAGGCATCTCTCTATTCTAAAAAAAAGTAACTGGCGCCGCCGCTGCCAAAAGCTTGTCACGCTATCTCCTCCGAAACCGCTGGGGGTATGGGGTCGAGACCGATACCAATCGATGCAGAATAATGTGAGGAAGAAAGTAAGATATGTCTCATATTCGTCCGACTTTAAGTATTTTATTTATTTTATGTTTTGTGGAAAACATGGGCAAAGCCCCTAGTATAATACAATAAAAATACATAATATTAACAGGTGGGAATAAAAATAAATTTCATCAATGAGTATTAGTCAAAACACTATCACGTTACTGTACACGCGTGTGATCATAATATGATGACTCGTATGTTTTTATGCTGACTTCTACCACACTGCAAGCTATTACACGTATACATTGAAGGTATTGGTATCGTCTAATGGCCGCCTATCTAATCACGCTGTGAAGCGACGCCTTAATTCTATCGCTAAATTTAGTGTTCTTCTCTTCCACCTACCTTTATCCCACTCGCAGTGGGGTCAGCGCAACATGATTTCTAAAACAATATGTTAACAGAAAGATATGGATTGTAAGTTTTACGACCGGCCGCCTGCCTGACGTCGACCCCTCTGGGGAGACAATCCCAAGAGACAAATATTTGTTTTGTTTATGTGCGGGAATCGAACCCGCGGCCTCTCGCTACACAACTAGCTACTCGCCCACTATGCCACGCAGGCTGATCGTTAAATTTAGTGATTAAATAAAATAAATTTAAACAAAACAATTTTTTTTTCTATTACGATATGCTCAGTATCTCGGCTCGCAATCACATTGTGGGACGGAGATACGCTCGGCGAAATGTGGGTGTACTGGTTACACCTCTGCCTACCCCTTCGGGGATTATAGGCGTGAGTGCGTATATAAGTTTAAACAAAAGTCTGACAAAGAGAGGCATAAAAGCAAGTGGATCACCTGATGATAACTGTTATCCACCACACATGAATATCCTCTATACTCGAAGAATCATAAACGCGTTGCCAACCTTAGAGGAAAGGGATAATAAGTCATTGAAAAGGGAAGGGACAATGTCCATAATACGTCATTGGGAAGGGAATCGAGAATGTCCGTAAACAGAAGAAACACCACACAAAACCCTGAATTACAAAGCACTGCATGGTACTGGACTGCATTACACCGATAAATAAGTTGTTAAGTCTGATAATGGCTAATAATTTCACTGACTTCAAAGTACTGTAAACCGAAACACAACAGTGTTTAGATACTGCTGCTTGGCGGCAGAAATAGACAAAGCCCAAATTCCCCTCCCCTTCCCAATCCCTTACTTATCCCTTTCCTTTAAGGTCGGCAACGCGCCCATGATTATTTTAGTATTGTGGGCGTACATGGGCGGTGGAGATCACTTACCATCAGATGACCCACTTGCTAGTTTGCCAGCCTATACTATAAAAAAAGCAATGGTACCAACCCAGAAGGCTTATCGCATATGAGGGACCTACCACCTTTTAAAAAATCCATATGTAATATTAACTTTTTTCTTTGTTACATGTTTAAAAAGATCAGACCAGACATCCCTACAGATGTCCATCAATGTCCATTTATGTTTCACTTAAAGCAGTAATCCGATTCACATAAATCTACATCATTTCAGCGCCGCTAAGCAATTTATAAAGCGATCTTATTTGTTTTGTCAATCGTTAAGGTCTACTCACACTAACGGCAACCCATTATTTTTCTTATGATCGTTCCCTATATTCTATCTATCGACAGATTTGCTTACTGCCAATAGTGTTTTGACAGATCTTCCACGCAAAATGTGTCAAAATTTTACTGCCGGTAAGCAAATCTGTCAATAGACAGAATATTGGTAACGGCCATTAATTAAATAATTCTTATCTGTAAATGACTTCAAAATTTATAGCAACCAATGAGACAGTTTTTTTACTCCGAACTATTTTACTCGTACCTATATACACTGTTTTATGGCCTAAAAGTCATAGATAGACATCAAGTTGTTAAATTATCAAATAACTAAGAATTATAACATGCTAATAACACTTCAATTATAATTTATCCCTCAATAAATTAACAATTATTTCTGTATTAATTTTAAAATAATTGTATCTTTATATGGCAAAAAAATATTTACTAATATATTAAACAATAATTTCTAATCATAATTTGAATTTATAGGAATTAATAATTATACTGCCTCGGTGGCGCAGTTGTATTTGGTTTTTCTATTACGAAATGCTCAGTATCAGCCCGGAGTCTGGAATTTGTGCCCGGCATGGATAGGCTCGCCCCCTATCACATCGTGGGACGGAGATACGCTCGGCGAAATGTGGGTGTACTGGTTACACTTCTGCCTACCCCTTCGGGGATTACAGGCGTGAGTGCATATATATGTAATAATTACAATCTAATTTCGAATAAATAAATACCTATAAACAATTTATTTTTTAATAATTATTGATTGCCAGTATGTAAAGTTGTGGGCAGCGCTTTACAGTGATACTCGTGTGTCGTGAGTTCGCATGTCGATTGTTTTGGCTGCGATGTCTACGTTCTCTTATTATTGCAACATTGACCTGCTTGTCTTTGTCTTTGTCGATGTTCGGCATGTGTTGTTACGACTAGATATACTGGTAAATATGGTATCTTCTATATATTGATACGTCAAGAGAAAACTTTCTACCCCTTTTTAAGCAATATGCGTGTACGGATGACTGTGATATTTCACATAGTTAAGGTTTATATCGATGAGAAGTGCAGTAAGTTATTAATATATATATTATCTGTAATAATTTTACATTCAATTAAATAAAAAAAAACTATGAATTAAAGTAAAATTAAATTAAGAAAGATTCCAATCCAAACCAATTTATTTTTTATTGCATAGGCCGGCAAACGAGCAAGTGGGTCACCTGATGGTAAGTGATCTCCACCGCCCATGTACGCCCACAATACCAAAAGAGACATGGGCGCGTTGCCGACCTTAAAGGAAAGGGATAATTAAGGGATTGGGGAGGGGAGGGGGATTTGGGCCACCGGATATCTCACTCGCCGTACGAAACGCAGCAGCAAGCTGCTACTTTACGTCGGTTTTCTGTGAGACAGTGGTAACGACCCGGACGAGCCGGCCTATTCATGCTGTAGACAAAATTGTCTACAGCGTGGCTCTACCACAAACTCATGGGTTATGGCTTCTTTTAATGTCCAGACATTGTTTTACAGAATTATGCGAGTGTATTGTACAGAAATTTCTCGATTGGCCTTTTCAAGAAATAGCCAAGAGTATACCAGACAAGTACTTGGCACTCGCACTCACATAAAAAAAAACAAAATGATATAATTAACAATAAAAATTAAAAAAAAAATAACATGTCATTATTGCTTTCAACACTAATATTACGCCAATAGCTGCTCTATTGGCGCAATATTATAGAAAATAATATAATTTAAAAAAATAAAGAACACTGTAGTGACTCTACCGCTGACTAACTCTTCTTCTGCCTGGCATTATGCCGGCATAGTGCCAGGGTCCGCCTTCCTACTTAAAAACTTCCACTTTTCCCGATATTGAGCATCCTCTTTAATGAGACTATTGGTTCTCATGGCTCCCTCTAATTCGCCAAGAAGGTTTTTGGATAGTGCGCGGGATCATACTCCTGGTACTTTAACATCTTTACATAATAAATATTTACAGTTTACAAGGTGGTAGGTCCCTCGTATACGAGAGACCGTCAAGGTTGGTGCCACCGCTTTGTCTATTTCTGTCGCCAAGCAGCAGTCTGTAAGCACTGTTGTGTTCCGGTTTGAAGGATATTGAATCCAGAGAAATTACTGAGCATTATCTTATGTCTCAGGGGGACGAGCGCAGTCCATTGCCATGCAGTGCTTTGTAATTCAAAGATATGTGTGGTGTTGCTTCTGTTTATGGGCAGGCGTGGCGCTTACCATCAGGCGAGCGACCTGCTCGTTTCTTCAGTCAAGCTAATAAAAAAAAGTTAAAAATCGTTCTACTGCATAATTCTTCAGTGTTTTCATTTCCTTACCTAAACCTTAAAACACGATCATATGATTACCTTATTTAATACCTAATAACTAAACGAATTGTAAAGAACTCATTCTACATCTGTGAGGATTGTAATTTGTAGTAACATAATAATAATATCCCTTTCAACAAACCCCTAGTACAGTAACTGATACGCAAAAAATAATCCTTTCACAAACTGTGTACTTCCTTTTCATCTATTATAGAAATAACAAAGTAACGCTACTTAAGGTACAGTCTCTTGCAAAAGTTGGCCCGATATTTTTTATTATTTGAAAACCAAGAAAAACTGCCTAAACACGTTACAATTGAGGCTAACGCTGAGTTCTCGGGTTCGATCCCCGGGTCGGGTAAAAGTGATATTGTGTTTTTTTATTACGAAATTTCCAGTATTAGCCCGGAGTCTGGAATTTGTGCCCGGTATGGCGATAGGCTCGCCCCCTATCACATCGTGGGACGGAGATACGCTCGGCGAAATGTGGGTGTACTGGTTACACCTCTGCCTACGCCTTCGGGTATTACAGGCGTGAGTGCGTATGTTGAAAACCAATGATTAAAAACACCTACTCAATATTGTTTGGAATAGGAGCAGATATACCTTTATAATCATCAAAGTCAGTGCTCAAAATTAAATAAATTCACCTCCTTAAGTTGGAATATTCAGTTCAAATTTATAGGGGACCACCCTAGGAATAAATCTCAATCTTTACAAGTGGTAGAGCCACGCTGAAGAAATTCGTCTCCTACAGGCTTCTCTCTACAGCATGAATGGGATGCATCAACCGATTTACCACTGTCTCACAGACAACCGACTTGAAGTAGCAAATTGCTGTTGCGTTTCGTACGGTGAGTGAGATATCCGGAGTACCAAATCCTTCCCAATCCCTTAATCATCCTTTTCCTTTCAGGTCGGCAACGCGTCCATGATTCTTCAGGTACTATGGATGTTGATGAACGGTAGAGATCACTTACCATCATGTGATCCACTTGTACGTTGCCAAACTCTGCTGTAAAAAACTCTATTAGTTACAAAAAGAGATTACATTTGCCCAAAATATCGCATAACGTACATCAAAAATCCACGGAATTGGGGAATATCCTCGGTTTTTTATTTCAGCTAAAAAGTAATTACCCATAAACTATGGTAACTAACTAGTTACCTATCTTTATTTTACTGTAAATATACGTATGGTTCAAATTAAAGTTTACATAATTCAGATTTTTTAACATATTTATGAGCTTTTGCTCGTGGCTCCGCCCGCGTAAATAGACTTTTCCGAAATAAAACGTAGCCTATAACCGTCTTCAGGGTCCCATCTATCTCTACATCAAAGTTCATCAAAATCGGTTCAGTGATTTAGGCGTGAAAGCGTAACAAACAAATAGATATTTTTCTTATAAAAAGTATTCTATGTTACTTCTTATACCTTCAAGAATATGTGTACAAAGTTTCATGATGATCGTTTAAGTAGTTTTCGCGTGAAAGCGTAACAAACAAACTTACATTTACATTTATAATATTAGTATGATAGTAAAGTATGATGCAGTGACGGACGTCAATTTGGAAATGTTGCGTGTATGATATATTGCATGCGACTGTCCTTAGGCTTACAGGTTATAATAGGGCGTATATCTTTTCAAATTGTATCCTTTAATGCTTCACTTAACATAAATGAGAACTTACCTGTGCTAATGTACGACAAACAAACAATTTTCAATGGGTGATCACCCATAAGAGGGTGAACGTACAATTGGAGGGGACGACTTCGTAAAATGTTATCTCAGGAAATCGAAGATATTTTTGAGTAAAGATGTACCCTGACAACCTTCCGTGGCGCAGTGGAATAGCCGGCTGTGAAGCAAAAGGACGCGGGTTCGATTCCCGCACCGAGACAAAATGTGTGATTCACGAATATTTGTTTCGGGTCTGGATGTTTTCTCCCCACAGGGGTTGACGTCAGGCAGGCCAAATAATTGTGTTAAAACGCAAACGCGCCGACCACATTGCGAATGGGATTAGGGCAGGTGGAAAATGGCCAGAGATACCCTGCTAAACCAACATGCGTGTATGAAGAATAAAATGTGAGTGAATAAGGACAATGATGTGTGTAAGGATCTTAACAAATCTTATACATAAATTCTCGTGTCACAATGTTCGTTCCCATACTCCTCCGAAACGGCTGGACCGATTTGTATGAAATTTTGTGTGCATATCGGGTAGGTCTGAGAATCGGCCGACACCTATTTTTCATCCCCATAAATGTTAAGGGTGGTCCACCCCTAAATTTTTATTTTTTTAATATACAGCATTAAAAATTACATACAACCCTAAATTTCCAACCCTCTACGATCTACCCCTATATTTTAATAGCAATATTAGTATTTTTAACGGGACGGGACTCGCTTGATGCTACTAGACTACTTTAATCCTGGAAACAGGCATTCACGCTGGCGGAGCCGCGGGCAACAGCTAGTATCCGATATAATCAGTTATACCAGAGGCCGCCTACTCCTTTGGCGAATAAGCTTGAATGTGTGGTGTCTATGCATGTATGTATCCCTAAGTAAATGACAGGAGTCTTTTATAAACACAAGGGACCTCGCAGACTTACAATTTAAAATTGATATCGAACAACTAAATCGCGTATTAAAAAATTTAATCGACTAACTTTTTAATTGTGCGTTATCGGATGGGAATCTCGATACGATCGGTGTCCAATAGGGTAGTTTCCTATATTGAATTTTATACATTATTTTATAAGCAACAGAAAATAATACGCAAAAGAAACCCTTTTATTAAAACACAATCAAAATTGGTTCAGAAATGTGCCCGCAGTTATGACTTTAATATGACTATGACTTTGCGTAGTAGGGATATCTCACTATCTCGCTTGCACGCGTGCACTATAATGAACATTTTACACAGTGACGTCAAAGGTTGCATCGTCTGTCATTTGACAACTACCCCTTCTACAGGATTTGAATGGCTTCTATCTTATTTATTTTTGGTCCGATTTATAAAATTCTTTCTGCAATAGATTTTGAGTAACATAACTTATTGATTTAAATAATAAAAAAAATCTAGTCAACTACCCTATTATTTATTTAGACGATTTAGTTGGATAAGATGTGCGGGCTAGCATAAGTCACTAAGCCTATTTAGTTGCCCAACTTGAAATTGTAAGTCTGTGCTACTAGCTCTTAGCCAAAACCTTTTTCTAATAGGTAAAACCTTATTAGTTGAAACTCCTGCCATAAATTAGAAAAATATCTATAATTTACAAAGACTTTAATACCATAGACGAGCTGTTCAGAAGTAAAATTGTTTTGCATACGCGGCCGGCGAGGCGGGAATGACGTTTAAGGCGTGGGAGCGAAAGGATTTGAGAGTAAGCGAGATGGCAATATTGAGACGGCTGTTTTGTTTGGTATTAGTTTTCATTCACAATAAATGAATTTTTCGATCAAAACCAAGATATAATATTGTTACTTCCGTAAAATAACTTCAAATTGAATGAATAATATATGCACGTAAATAATGACAATGTTTTATGGGTCACAATAAACAATTTCGTGTTAGTTTAAGGAATTTAAGGTTCGCAGCTATTCAAACAACAACAACTGCTCTTGTTACTCACGGGCTCTCACGGGCGACTAAATGAGTTGCGGTCAATTGACCGTAACTAAGTGCGCAATTTTTTTGTATCGCACAGCTTGTCTAGTAGTATACATTATGGTCTTTGATAATTTACAAATATCTACATACTTAACTAACAACTGTCTATATTAAACCAATTTTCAAATAAAAAATTGCGTCACTCGACAGCCGCCAGAATGATGCCGGCCTGAAGTTACTGGATATATACTGGCTGACTTCGGAATGCGACTTGTCGACTATGGCGGGTTTTTCCCCATATCTGCGGTGGTCGCTATAAAAGGAGGGCAAAGTTTATTTAGGAATTTATGTATTTCTATCAATACCAAATCAAAAGGGGAAACGGGATGGGATAAATTTATATGGAAAAACCACTTTTTAGTTAGTATAGTTCATAGTATTCTGCTGTTTCCAGCGTACAAATTTTGTTTAATGCGGAATATTCAAATTAGAATCTATATAGTTAAGTACATTATTTTATCATTAAATTAGTCTAGGATTAACTTATTTTACATTTTATGAGATACAAGTCTAAATTAAATACTCACTCAAACTTTTCATTTAAAAAGTCAGTTATCAAGTAATAACATTTGTGTATAAGGAAGAGAAATAGTTTGCATTTGAAAATATGAAATTTAACAATTTTAAAGTCATTGGGCAATCATACTAATATTATAAATGTAAATGTAAGTTCGTTTATTACGCTTTCACGCGAAGACTACTTAACCGATCATCATGAAACTTTGTACACATATTCTTGGAGGTATAAGAAGTAACATAGGATACTTTAAAAAAAAATATCTATTTGTTTGTTACGCTTTCACGCCTAAATCACTAAATGATTTTGATGAATTTTGATGTAGAGATAGATGGGACCCTGGAGACGGTTATAGGCTACGTTTTATGTCGGAAAAGTCTATTCAAGTCTATTCGCGGAGCCGCGAGCAAAACCTAGCTCATTATAAACTAGCCGTCCCGCGCGGTTTCACCCGCAACATATAATTGATAGTTAGAACCCGATTGCACCGCCACCTAATTGTGAATATAAACCAAGCAGGGACCCACTTAAACACACACAAAAAAAACATCAAAATCGGTTCAGCCGAGTTTTGAAGAGTTTTGCGCTTAGCAACAAATTTAGCCATTCATTTTTATTAATATAGATGCGGATTGCCATGCAGTATATATTACATGAAAATAATTGAATGCGAAACAGGCGAAATTGCGAGCAAAAGCTGGTAACTTACAAATGCCAGCCCACATTTCTAGAAATTAAACGGCAATCAAGTATGCAGAGAAAATAACCAGATAGATTGATGGCTTTGGCAATACATAATTAAACAGTGCGGGCTGGTGCGGGTAGATAGAAAAGTTGTACAACCGATATTAATGTTTCTAATCTTATTCTTGATGTGTGTAATCAATTATTGTAATTTCTCTTTAGATCGCTGCTTTTCATCGAGAAACTGACTCTATTTTTTAGAGTGGTAGAAATTTTTATCTACAGCATGAATGGGCCCGCTCGTCCGGGTCGTTACCACTGTCTCACAGAAAACCGACTTAAAATAGCAGCTTGCTGCTGCGTTTCGTACGGTGGGTGAGATATCCAGAGGCCCAAATCCCTCATCCCTTCCCAATCCCTTAACTATCCCTTTCCTTTAAAGTTGGCAACGCGCCCATGATTCTTTATGTATTGTGGGTGTACATGGACGGTGAAGATCACTTACCATCAGGTGCCCACTTCCTCTTTTTCCGGCCTATGCTATAAAAAAAGTCTATCAACAGGTCAGCGTGGTGGACTAAAAACATTTGGAAACGGAACCCAGGCCGTATCGAATCAGCCCATATCTGCCACGAAGCTGAGGCGATTTATGTTTTTCGCCTTAATTATGTTTTTTTTATAAAATCCGCCTCCCTGTACCTGCCATGGTACCCACTCAAGTCAAGCCAACCCATTATTACGATCAGTTTCGTTTGTGATTAAATGTTTACGTGCCCCGCCCATTGGGCGAGATGAACGAGGGTTATAACTCTGTGAGGTCCACTCAGTGTATGACCCATACATACAAGCGATAATTCCTGGCTTCGCACGGGTTCAATCCTACTTCCTGCTAATATTCTAAATGTGAAAGTTTGGATGTTTGTAAGTTGCGAATTAATATGTTTGTTAAACGAATTAGATTATATTAAGTTGACAGCCTCCGTGGCGCAGTGGACGAGTAGCGATAAACGAGAGGCCGCGGGTTCGATTCCGGCACCGAGATAAAATGTTTGTTTGATCTACAAATATTTGTTTCGTCCGGGTGGACGAGCCGGCCCATTCATGCTGTAGGCAAAAGTGTCTACAGCGTGGCGGTACCACTCATGACTTCACATGCCTTCGAAATTCGTATGAAGAACTTCTTAGGTATGTAGTTTCCTCACGATATTTCCTTCGCCGTTACTTAGAAAATAAGAAGTGTACCTACGCTCTTGAGGCTAGTTTCGAACCTGCGACTTTCGTCTGGGCAGACCGTACTAATCCCCGTTGAGCTGTTGTCATACAATTTGTTTTTAAATCCCGAACTGTATAAGCCCTAACCTTTCCTTCATTCCTTCCACTTACCCTTTTCCCACTCGCAGTGGGGTCGGCGCAACATGCTTTTTAACACGTTGCAGAAAGATTAAGCTTGTAGTTTTCACGACCGACCGCCTGCCTGACGTCAACCTCTCTGGGGAGAAAACACCCAGACCCGAAATAACTAACTCCGATCACATAATTTTTTGGTGTGGGAATCGAACCCGCGGCCTCTCGCTTCACAACTGTATATTCGCCCACCGCGCCACGGAGGCCGTCCTCCCAATATAACAATATCAGTTATTAAATTAAACATCAGTCTGTAAACAAAGTAGGAGATGCAAAATAAACCATATTCCAAGGTCATAATAGCGAAATTCCATTAAAGTGCGAATCGTGGAGTCGACGGCTGCATTAGCGAAGATTACACCCCGCACCCAATAATATTTTAAATAAGTTATTGCCGAATTGGTTGTATCTTAATTAAATAACTGGTTTAATTCTGATATTCTCGAATATCGTTTAATATTTGCGATAATAACAGCTTTGTGATAGAAATTGTAAATTAAATTTAGTCAGTCGTAGAGCCTCAGTGCCTTAATTGTAAACTTTTTTAAGGACTGCTTAGTTAAAAAAAAATCGTCTCTAACTTTATAAATCACATTGGTATAGAAAGACAAAAGCTTGTTTAACTAATCAATGCTTAACTAACGTTAATAAGTAAGGCCCTCATCGGTCTAGTGGCAGCGTACTAAGGCTGAGTACCGCGTGGTCCTGGGTTCAATTCCAACGCTGAGCAACCACAATTTTGAAGTTTTCGATTCTATAAATCACATGAGGTCCCCGGGATTGGAATCCCGATACGCCGATAGGCTTATCCTCGATAACATCATAGGACACTAGTGACCCTGTAACATTCGACTGCTGGGTACGGGCCTTCTCAAAGAATCAGAGGGGTTACGCGTTAGTCAACCACGCTGGCCTAATGCGCGTTGGCAGACTTCACATACCTTCGAAATTCTAGTGGGGAATTCAGGTATGCTGGTTTCCTCAAGATGTGTCCTTCACCGTTAAAGCATGTAATAATTAACAATGAATACACATGTCACTTAAAAGTCAAAAGTGTACGCTCTTGGGGCTGGTTTCAAACCATACATATCATACAAATCACTGCAGTATTTATTTATACAACTGGGGCGTTGCCCATGTTTCTCCACAAACATAAAATTAAAAAAAACTTACAAGTCCGACGAATATGAGACATATCTTACTTTCTTCCCCACATTATTCTGCATCGATTGCTATCGGTCTCGACCCCATACCCCCAGCGGTTTTGGAGGAGATAGCTTAGAGTGACAAGCTTTTGGCAGCGGCGGCGGCAGTTACTTTTTTTTAGAATAGAGAGACACACAAATATTTCAAGTGTTACATCAATTGTCCAATTCTTATGTTTACAACACATTCTATTCGCATTTGTTTTATGTAAACACAGTCTGGCGGTAAGTTTAAACGTGCCATTGAGGCCCGACGCGAAGCGAGTGTCTGCTCACCGCCGATAACACTGTAGCTTCTGAAATGCACCATTCTTGGAATAGGGCTGCCACTTCTAAGTTATTTTATTACGCGTTTTAATTTACCATGTTGTGTTCACTGCAGTCTACAATAAAATAACGTTCAACAAAACTTAGAAACCGACTTCAAAACAAAAACACTGAAAAGTCAAAAATAACAAATTCTATAGGTCTCTTTGGAGTCGGTGCATATGTCGCTGCCGGTCAAATAAAATTGCACCGATATAAAATAGACCTATAAAAATTGTTATTTTTGTATTTTCAGTGGGTTTATTTTGAAGTCGGTTTCCAAGTTTTGTTAAACGTTATTTTATTTTTAAATTTTTTGTGGTATTTACAGCAATAGCATGTAAATTCAAATACAATAACACAATCGGGACGAGTGTACTGTTGTCCGTTGAGGAGTTTTATTTTTTTACTCCATACTCCAAAAAAAAGCCCCGAATTGAGAACCTCCTCCTTTTTTGAAGTCGGTTAAAAAGGTGTTAAACACGCTAATATACAGATTTAAAATTGTATTGTCGCAGATTGGTCGTTTATACATTCAGTTAAGTGAATTTATTTACACCTCCTCCTCCGCGGGACCGTAGACCTCAGTATTTATTAAGTTTAACTTGATTCCTTTACCTATTTCTGGGTAAAAATGTCATGACAAAACGACTGACCGTCAGTCGTACAATAAGATGCTCCTATAAGGATTCCGTTTATACCATCCGAGGTTTGGAAACCTAAAATAATCAGTGTTTTAAGTGTAAAATGGTGATTCGAATTTTAAGTTTTTAAGTATTTTATTAATAATTTCAATAAAAAACTTCTCATCCCCAGACTATCATAAAGACAATTTCGAAATAAAAAATTAGACGTTTCAAATAATCGCCAACCCTATTTGTTTCTCTGCACGAAACGTTCAAACATGTGCACTCGCCTTAATAACTGTTGCATTGTGCTTCGAAATTTATTTAAAGAATTTATACACTATTGTCCTGGAATCACTTTGTTCCACGAAAGTAAGAGTTTTCAACACAGACGCTTTAGTTGAACACTTGCTTAAGGTGTAGTAGATCCCAGTGTTCAGTAGTGTATAAGCACTGTTGTGTTCCGTTTTGAAGGTCATTAAAGGCAGTGGAATTACTGAGTATGGTGAGACTTAAGATAGCAAGCGAACAAGTAGATCATGTGTGATCTTCACCGCCCATTAACGCCCACAATACCTGAAGCATCATACATACGCCGATGTTAAAGGAACGGGGTTATTATGGGATTAGGAAGGGGTATACCTCCGGATATCTCACTCACCGTACGGAACAGCAACTTGCTACTTCACGTCGGTTTTCTGAGGGACAGTTATAACACTTTTCAACCGACCTATTCATACTGTACAGAAACTATCCCGCCCACACACCCGCCACTGTTACTCCTGTAAGCCAAGATCGACAATGGCACGCATATTTCGACACCGAGCAATGAAGCTCGGCGAGTCTCTGGGAATGCAAATCTGTCTTTATCCCGCACGAAATTAATCAAATAGAAAATTAGGGAGGAGTTGGAAATAATAATTGTCCACTTCCCTCCATAGCAAAGCGGGAGACAAAATAATGAACTAACGAGGTCTTAACCTCAGGCACAAGGATATTTACAACTGGATAAGCCAGATATAAAGCACCACGGATATCATTAAGTGGGTCCTATCACGCGAGCTGTTAAACTTGATTCCAATAATAGGTATGGCAAAAACGCCGGAATGCACGGAAATTCCGCCTAGTCTCCACAAGATCCATATAGTATACAACTCCAGATGTTATTTGCATACTGTCAAGCATAATGTTGCGCTCATCATGCCAGAGACTACACTCCCAAAGGATATGATGTGCGGACTTCTCGTACTCCCTGCCAGGTGTAGAGCATGGGTACGCAGGTGAATCAACCAACTTAAATGAGAACAGTTTACACTTAAAATTGCCATGACCCGTGAGAAATCATCTTGGAGACAAAAGTGTCTACAGCGTGACTCTACTCGCAGTATTTCCCGACGGTCGCTGTTTTTACGCTGGTCTGTTTAATTCATTCAACATTCTAAAATAACCAGACAAGCGGAATAATGTAAAACACTTTGCCAAATACCAAGAACGTTAAAATACACACACTTTTCGTGTTAAAGATAAAGAAAAACTAGAAAATGTCTTGAATCTATCACTTTGAAAATTGTCGGAAATAACCTCTACGAATTCTCACGTCGGAGAAACAAATTTCTTTCTGAATGGTAGAGCCACGTTGAAGACAATTTTGTCTACAGCATGAATGGGCCGGCTCGTACGGGTCGTTACCACTGTCTCACAGAAAACCGGCTTAAAGTAGCAGGCCGGTGGCCCAAATTCCTCCCCTTCCCAATCCCTTACTTATCCCTTTCCTTTAAGGTCGGCAACGCGCCCATGATTATTTTAGTATTGTGGACGTACATGGGCGGTGGAGATCACTTACCATCAGGTGACCCACTTGCTCGTTTGCCGGCCTATACTATAAAAAAAACAAATTTAATTAATATAAAATCACCCATGGATACTTGTGATTTGTGCTCAATAAGGTGACAGGTTTTCTTATCACGTCATGGGCTGGAAATGACTTCTGGGTTCTGTGGGTGCACTAGTTGTACTGACTACCTCTGCAAATAATGAGTTCGAGCTTATCTATTTTTTATAACCTTGGGGGGCCAACGAGCTATTAGGTCATCTGACGGTAGATTTATACAAGGAAACCCGCAATACCAGAGAATGGACGTAAAAATAAGTGTTGATGACTTTAATGGAAATAGGGATTGGGAAGGAAAGAGAGGATTTGGGCGACCTAAATCTCACTCATCATACAAAACGTAACAGCCAGCAGTCACTTCAATCTTCTCCATTAGACTGTGGTAGCATCGCGGTCAAGCAGGCTAATTCACAATAGACAAAACTAGCTACAGCACGGTTAATTAATTAAGAATAACTAGGATAAGTAATTTAAATGTTCAAAACAACATAACATAGGAAAGTATGGTAATCGCATAAAGACCTAATAAAAATATTGGTTTTAATGAAAAGCTCTATAATGAAGTCTTTTTCATTCACAATTAGATTTAGGAGTATTCACTACGTACTGTTTTAATGCCGCGTTTATGCGGTCCATGAGCTTTGAAATGCCTCGGGTTAATTTTATGAGTGGTAGAGCCACGCTGTAGACACTTGTCTACATCATGTATGGGCCGGCTCGTCCGGGTCATTACCACTGTCTCACAGAAAACCGGCGTAAAGTAGCAGCTTGCTGTTGCGTTTCGTACGGTGAGTGAGATATCCGGAGGCCCAAACCCCCTTTAAATGCATAATTATTTACAACTTACTTAAAAAAGAGGAGAGAGAGGAGGAGGTTCTCAATTTGGCGAATTTTGCTTTTTGCTTTTTAACCTTTTGCTAATAAAACCTGCGATATATTCGTAGGTCTAACATATGACAACTCTGGAAAATGACATATTTTCGATGACAAAGATTATTAATTTATTCAGACGTTTAACAAAATTACCTCATGAAGAAGTATCAAATGGTAAACCAGCTACAAACTCGAGTATATATTCAAATCGACGATCATTTTCCCGCTCCGTTTATTAAGCCAGTCTGGAGTCTCCTTTACAAAACCGGTTGCAATTCCAGCTTGAATTTACGTAGGTATATCGATTCTAACTACGGCTTACTTATACCTGTGGACATTACCATGTCAACTGTGAAGAATTCTAACCAATAATATTAACTCATTCATATTCATTCGAATTTCTCTACGCTATAGTGGTTTCTAAAGAAATAATTGTGGTAATGTAGTATACGAATTACGATGTAGCCCTCTCTCAAAGGACGTTATGTGGTGTGCGACCGAGTCAAGAGACCGAGACGAGAGACCGTGACGTACGGCGATAATGACGCGTTTGTATTATATGCAATTCGGTACATTTCGACAGCCTCCGTGGCGCATTGGGCGAGTAGCCGGCTGTGAAGTGAGAGGCCGTGGGTTCGATTCCCACACCGAGACAAATATTTGTCTAATCCACAAATATTTGTTTCGGGTCTGTGATGTGGGACTGCAAGTCCCACGTAGTTCTTGATACCGACGATACAGGTTAACCCCACACTAGAGGTCAGGGGACTATGTGTGTCACTGTTGGGTGTATTCATTTATTTATTTTTAAGAGACTATGGGCGTTGCCCATGTTTTTCCACAAAACATAAAAAAAAAACTTAAAGTCCGACGAATATGAGACATATCTTACTTTCTTCCCCACATTATTCTGCATCGATTGGTATCGGTCTCGACCCCATACCCCCAGCGGTTTCAGAGGAGATAGCGTGACAAGCTTTTGGCAGCGGCGGCGGCGGCGCCGCTACTTTTTTTAGAATAGAGAGATACACTTGTCTTGATTTAACACTAGATATCGATGTATTTATTCTATAAAAATCGCAGTCAACGTTCTCAGGATGGAAGAAATAGCGGGAGCGGTAATGGATTACGTCAGTGCCAAAGAAACTTGAAGCCTAAGATCATTCATGACGAGATGAGTAACTCAATCTGCGAAATAATTAGGTATAAACGTATCATTTAATAATAACTTTAAGTTTATATTAATCCTGACTTTAATATTCCCGCTTCAACAACTTAATCGTATATCATTATAAACTTAACATTTCTTAATTACCATTTTTATAGTCATTGGAGCGGCTGTCACTACTTTTCAGAGGATATTACCGTCTGTCCTTTAAAACATCATAATCTTTGACGATAATATCGGAAAATTAAGCACGACAGATTTACCATATTAATAAACAGTAAATAACTGTACCTCAAGCGACCATGAAGCTATATTAAGCTTTTCAATCGTGCGCAATTATATTTGATATCTCTCTAAAATGAAGGTATTTAGTAAAGCGGTGACCTCGGCGGCGACATTTACTTTCAAAGAAATCTGCCATCGACTGTAATAAAACGGAAACTTAATCTTTGACATCTTGCATAGAATTTTCAATGTTAAGTTTAAATCGTGCAATATTACAGACTGCCTCGGTGGCGCAGTTGTAATGCGTACGCGTTACAATTGAGGCTAACTCTGAGGTCTCGGGTTCGATCCCCAGGTCGGGTAAAGTGGTATTGGGTTTTTCTATTTCGAAATTCTCAGTATCAGCCCGGAGTCTGGAATTTGTGCCCGGTATGGCGATAGGCTCGCCCCCTATCACATCGTGGGACGGAGATACGCTTGGCGAAATGTGGGTGTACTAGTTACACCTCTGCCTACCCCTTCGGGGATTACAGGCGTGAGTGCGTATGTATTAACAGTTACTAAATACGATGTTGCTGTAGTATAATAAAGACCACCACGGGCGGCCGATGAAGTTTTTATCGTTTCGTATGAATTTTATTGTGAATGAATTTACAGTTAATGATTGTAAGTATTCGATACGAAATGAGTTATTTTGTTCATGTAATTTTTTTAACAGTTCCGGCAAAAGTACTTTCGTCACCCCGAGATATAAGATTTTAAGTCTCATAATGCCCAGTAATTTCACTGGTTTCAATGTCCTTCAAACCGGATCACAACAGTGCTTACACCATACACACTGTTGCTTGGCGGCAGAAGTAGACAAAGCGGTGGTACCAACCCAGCCGGCCTCTGGCATACGAGGGACCTACCATTTTGTGAAAACATCCACAAAAGCTGAAGAACCATTGATGCCTTGCCGTCCTTAGAGAAATGGATTTGAGCCTCTGAAATATACACTCACCGTACGAAACGCAACAGCATGCTACAACTTAACCTCCGGTTTTACGAGACAGTAGTAATACATATTGCCTCGGTGGTGCAGTTGTAATGCGCACGCGTTACGATTGAGGCCAACGCAGAGGTCTCGGGTTCGATCCCCGGGTCGAGTAAAGTGTTATTGGGTTTTTCTATTTTCAAAATGCTCAATATCAGCCCGGAGTCTGGAATTTGTGCCCGGTATGGCGATAGGCTCGCCCCCTATCACATCACGGGACGGAGATACGCTCGGCGAAATGTGGGTGTACTAGTTACACCTCTGCCTACCCCTTCGGGGATTACAGGCGTGAGTGCGTATGTATGTAGTAGTAATATCCCGGTCGAGTCTGTCCATTCATGCTGTAAACAAAACTGCTTGTAGTATGGCTAATACAAATGTCAGCATAGACAGTATGGTCTCTGGATGCAATTGCTCTTCTAATAACGGAATCGGCACAAAACAGGTATTGTTAGATACGCAATATCTCTCTAATCTATCTCTGATCTATGAAGGGTTGCCACCCTTTGTTTATTTACTGAAAATGCAAGGCAATGAAAACGCTTGATTCATCAATGATTTTTTTACCCCTAACAAAAAGAGGGATGTTATTGACCCTTTTGTCTGTCTATTTGTCTGTTGCATCGTAGCCTCTAAAGGAATTGTTGTAAAATCCTCGTTGTAAACTCCTTTAATTGAAACTCAAGTCTTATAACCACTTTATTTATTCACCAGAGCTCCTCTTACTTCGATGTATCCACTTTGTGGCTGAACGACGACTGACTGTTTTTCACGAACCCTCTAAAGGGGTGACAAAAATTCACTAGTACTCAATTGACTAATATCTGATTTTCTAAATGTCAGGTGTCGTTGAGCTACTAAATAATTAGGATTCATATTTTAATCAACATTGCAAGTGAACATAGTTCTTAAAAATACAAGTTAAAATCAACATGTTTTTAGGCAAACTAAATAGTAGTTTAATATTTCAATTGAGCAGGACTTCCGCCATGATTCAACTTATGTTACTTTTTCTATAATACACACTGAGAAAATTGTAAAATAAACAATAAGTGATATAAAATCAAGACATTAATTTTCAATAATAAGCTAACAGAATGGACTGAATAATCAGGATACTTCTTAGAAAATGTATTTTGACATTTATATATCAACGACACTATAATATGTATCTATTAGTATTAGATTAATTAGCATTCGCATTAATTGTTAGCATGCGAAGTGTCATTTAGCATTTGGCAAATAAAATACAGTTGCTAAATTATGTGACGCCGGAACTTGCTACCTCGCTCTGGCTCGCGAGTCATCGGTCTTGCAGAGGTAATCAACCGAAATACAAATTACAAACAATAAAATAATTAAAGTATAAAAAATAAAAGTGATTATTTTTATAGTTTCATTTTCGTATGCGAGTTATTTCATTACGTTTGAATATCGATTCTGATATCATAGTTAAAATGCCCGACAGGGTTTTTGTTACATATTGTATATCTAGTAAATTTAGGCCGGCATAATTCCCCCAACCGTCGAGGGACGCCATATCTCTCGACGGTCGACATTAGGAATATGTGGACTGCTCTGTACTTAACATCAGGTCCAATGTAGTATTTTGCTATGCCATGAAAAAACCATTGGATGTTCATTGGCGGTAGAGATCACTTACCATCAGGTAACCCATGCACGTTTGCCGGCCTCTGCTATAAAAAAAACATGCGGGACAGTCTTTGGGGACTGCCGATAGAAGTGAAAACTAAGTAACTTGTGAATTGTATCGTCGAGCTATTAGATTATTATTATTGAATTATTTTTGGTTTGTAAAGAAGTGTTAATGACCTATCTAATTGTATATATAATGTATACTACTAACGCACGGAGGTATATCTATGTACATATATACACAGTATATATATAGCTCATGGGAAGCGTTCGGTGACGATGACGCGAGTTCCATGATTTTTGTTCACTCAAAAAGTGCTCAACGCGCCCAAAGAAGTTTTCACTTAAAAAATCTGCAGAAAAACAGACTAAGGCTTCATAGGCGCCGAATTGAGAACCTCCTCCTTTACTGTAGTCGGTTCATAAAATGAAGGGAGGCAGGTTCTTGCGCTCGCAGATTACATAGTCCCTGAGTCGACTTTACGATCACAAGATCCTCTTCTTAATCGTGTATGAAGGTATGTTAAATGTCTACTTAATTAATAGACATCATTATAATAACCACTTCGGACTGCAGAGATGTGGTTTAACATTTTTCTTCAAGTTCAGTTAATCTCCCTACTAATTTACAGTATAGATTTTTCTGTGCGATAATGAAACGTGTGGAATAAGTGATAAGGGTAAAGGTCTGTTTTAAGGTACGTGACCGAGACAGTGTAGAGCGACGCGTGACCGTTTCCTCGTAGTTATTGATGCCTACAACACAATCTAATAATAGGTCTTTACCTAAGTATTTTTTTCATCTCTTTTATTTCTATTAATCAAAGTATCAACTCATGCTATCAATGCATATTTGCCAATGCTGTGGCAATTTATCGAAGCCCTTCTTGAAGAAATCGGCTGGACGGGACTGAAAACTCTTCAAAGGCATTATCTGGAGGTCCAAACTCCTCTCCCCTTCCCAATCCCTAACTTATCCCTTTCTTTTAAGGTCGGCAACGCGCCCATGATTATTTTAGTATTGTGGGTGTACATGGGCGGTGGAGATTACTTACAATCAGGTAACCCACTTGCTCGTTTCGCGGCCTATACTATTAAAAAAAAATGTACTGCCCCACTTTTTCCCGCCAAACAGGTTTACCTAACATAAACAACGTGTTATAGAAAGGGGCGGGCAAATTTAAGCAATGTATAGTGTAGGGTATAAGTATTTTATTTCCCATAGTACCAAATCCGATTGCATTGCTTGGACAATAATTATAGAATTTTCTTTTTTTTCGAAGGAGTAACATGTCGATATCGACATTCAACTTTGGACAACACTAAATGATAAACAATGATACTATAGACCTCCTTTCATTTAATTTATTTATAATTTAAAAAAATATTAAAGAATTGTCAAATGTCAATATTTATTTGACGCAGTTAATCGAAGTTCGGCAATTACTGATTTTATGAAGTATGATTGCGAGTTCAAAAAATATGTTGTATTTGACTAAAAACAAGTATTATGTATTGGTACCTTGTGTGGGTGTAACTGATAACAGCTTTTAAGAGGATCGTGGACTGTATTAAGCCAAATTCATAGATGGAAGACCCGAGAATTCTTTAAAATGCTTCAAGATGATGGTACCTATATCGTCTTCAGCACACAATCTCTTTCAGGTGTCAATTTGTGTTTAAATTACAAGTTAGGTATATATGTCCGTAGAACTACGTACATCTTATTGAAGTTTATTAAAAAGTGAGTGTCGTTCATAATAATTAATAGTGATGTCATCAATCTTATCAATCATAATAAACGAGTGATTAAAATTAACGTGAAATTTTTGGATGTCTTGGTTTTGAAAAGATCCGGTACATAAGTACGAATTGTAAGATGTATGTAATGACCCTAAAATATGACCACACCTTTCTGTAACACGTTGTATATAGACCGGTGCTGATACCACTATCTCACAGAAAACCATCATAAGATAATCTTGCTGTTTGCGTTTGGTCAGTGGGATTTATATTGAGTCGACCTTAAAACAGACTTCCGATGGTTGCGTCAAGCGTCAGACGCGCGCGTCACTGAAGCATCATCAAGACTGTAGCGTTTGCGCGTTTACATACATACATACGCACTCGCACCTGTAATCCCCGAAGGGGTGGGCAGAGGTGTAACCAGTACACACACATTTCGCCGACCGTATCTCTGTCCCATGATGTGATAGGGGGCGATCGCCATATCGGACACAATTCCAGACTCCGGGTTGATACTAAGCGTTCCATGATAGAAAAACTCAATATCCCTGTACCCGACCCGGGAATCGAACCCGAGACGTTAGCGTCAGCCTCAGTCGTAACGCGTACGCATTACAACTGCGCCACCGAGGCAGTCTCTGTCTAAAATCTGCGCGTTTGTACTGTACATACGTAAATCTATGGAAAAACATTCAGTAGTGTTACTAATACACAGCTACCCTGCCGCCTTCAGGTGAGCCACGTCACTTACGCTCAGAGTCCGTCTATAAAGAACATGTTATAAGAAAGCAATTAGTAAAGACCACCCGCGCTTCTCGTTTCTACCATCCCAAGGTGGGAGCTAAATTAAGTATTAAAATTCACAACATGCCTTAATAAAGGATCTAGAGGATACACAATTAATTATAGGCACCGATGTTATCTCTCTGATCACTTCTTGACAGCTCCGTGGCGCAGCGGGCGAGTAGTCGGTTGCGAAGCGAGAGGCAGAAGGTTCGATTCCCACACCAAGACAAATGTTTGTGTGAACCACTCGTAACAATATTGGTCTCGGGTCTGGGTGTTGTGGGTTGGCAAGTCCCTCGTAGTTCCTGATACCCACGATACAGGTCTACCTATTGTGGGTCAGGACTATGTGTGTGACTGTTGGGTGTATTATTATTATTTTTATATGGTAAAACGATAAAAAAATTGTATAAAGTTTAGATAATGAGACGAGCAAGTCGCTCGCCTGATGGTAAGCGTCACGTCTGCCCATAAACAGAATCAACACCAACCAGAACTTCGAATAATGAAGTACTGCATGGCACTGCAGTGCGCTCGTCGCCCTGAGACATAAAGTGTTAAGACTCAAAATGCCCAGTAATTTCACTGCCTTCAATGTCCTTCAAATCGGAACACAACAATGTTAACACACTACTGTTTGGCTGCAGAAATAGACAAAGCTGTAATAGGTATCACAGCTGGGTACCTACCCAGACTTCCTCGTGCATACGAGGGACCTACCACCTAGAAAGTAGTTCTTAGGATGGTTTTAGGGTTCAGTAGCCAAATGGCAGTTATGGAACCCCTATAATTTCGGTGTATCCGTCTGTCCATCATTGCCATATTATGACAATTGGTATGGCTCTTCATACATGTATTTGAGGGATTTTTTTTTCTATTGCACATAGGTATGCATGTTATTATTGGATAATTCCTTAAACAATATATATAGGTTCCTGAATAACTTTTTTATAAGTCGTGAAAATGTGCCGTCTCTCATCTAACTATTAAACTACTGGATGGAAGTTCTAAAAAAAATAAAATAACTAAAAAGGTACTTCCAACGAAAATTGGTTTCAAAAAGCTAGATTGCATAATTCTTGAGATATGGGATATTTTCGGTTACAGAACACTGCACTTTGCGAGTTGCACTTGACCAGTTTTTATATTTTTAATCTGCTGCAAAAAAGAGTAAGTTCTTAATTATTCGTCTATATTAATTAAGCCCCGATGACACTTGGCCCAGACTTCTGTCAGTGCTTTTTCGACCATCCGCGGCATCGTACCTACCCCTGGTATGATCTGGCACAGGGATTTGCAACCGACTTCAGAATTATGTCATTTCCTTAACCATAACCATCCTATAGTTTATCTGCCACTTCGCGGACACCAAGGCTACTTTAAAAATATCTCAAAATATTATCTAAACCAACCAACCAGTTTCCGCTACCACTGGGCCAATGAAACGACTGCAGACATACAATAAACTCAAAAATTCTAAGCACCCAATCAAAAATCATAAATTGTGTGAAATGATCTAAAAAAAACATTCTTAAGTTACACTGACGACAAGTTTTAAATAAATGGCGGTCAGGTCCTGCTACTATACAGAGGTGGTCCCTTTTATGACCCAAAAAAACAATGTCCTTTTAGATATATCGTGTGAAATATGCTCGTAATCAACATTTGGAATTTTACTTAAGGTTTTTTCAAAAAGGTGCTCTAGGGGTGAAATAATTAGATGTTTTGTGATTTTTGTTATGGAATCGAACTTTATACCGCTCGACTAGCGTAATATATAATATTTTGGAAAATAGGCAGTACAGAATAGAGGATTAAAGATTTATTTATGATTTATATGATTAATTAACTACCATACTAATATTATAAATGTGAATGTAAGTTTTTTTTTTACCCTGTCACGCGAAAACTACTTAACCGATCATCATGAAACTTTGTACACATATTCTTGAAGGTATCTGTTTGTTTGTTACGCTTTCACACCTAAATTGATTGACTGATTTTGATGATTTTTGATGTAGAGATAGATGGGACCCTGGAGACGGTTATAGGCTACGTTTTATTTCGGAAAAGTCTATTCACGCGGGCGGAGCCGCGAGCAAAAGCTTGTAATTAATAAAATAAAAACTTTAACAAAAAGTAAAAGCAACACAAAAAGCTCAAAATAAATATATAAATTTTTGAGTCGGTAATCAATGAATGTTACCACTTTAAATTGATAATAAATAAATAATAAACATTAATAATAAATGAATAATAATTAATAGGACTTAAAATTTATTAATATTATTTTTACGTTTTTTATTTTTCTTAAAAAGTTATTTTTGATTATTGCGTTCGTTTTTTAAAGTTTCTAAGTTATTTCACCGCGATTTTCCCATATTACTCAGTTAGGCAACTTAACTATGTAGTTAATGCGCATTGTCGCAATAGGTTTACCCAACTAGTATTTGTTTAGACCTTTACCAATATAATCTGAAGATGAATCTAGCCTCTTGAATCAACTATAAACGAGTTAATGTTAATAATAATTTCTACTCGCCAGTTAAACCACCTATAGGGTTCACTTACCTACCTACCTTTGTTTGTTTTTAACCCCTAGCAAAAACAGAGGTAGGTATTATAAGTTCGACCCTGAAGTCTTTATGTTACTATATTATTAAAGGTTTTTTTTTACTTAGCCCTGTATTATACTTGTCCCACTGCTGGGCACGGGCTTTATCTACGAAATGAGAGGGGTTAGGCCTTAGTCCATCACGCTGGCCTAATACGGGTTGGCAGACTTCACATACCTTCGATACTCTTATGAAGAACTTCTCAGGTATGCAGGTTCTCACCTCAGGTAACATTTTTTTTATTTTATTTATTAAATCCTTCATAATTCTATTATATTAACATATATCCCACAAAACCGTCTGGACGGTTTGACTGCGGGTCATCGAGTCTCGGATACATAACACATAAGATAAAGTGCCGTTGTTAGTTTACATTACATTACAGTGGATGGCTAGATATTATCTAAGTAATAATTATTTGACATTTTTTTAAACTTATTTTTGTTAGTCTCTTGTCTTGTCTAATAATTTACCTCCTTTACGTTAAAGCAAGCGATAATTAACAATTAATACACACATAACTTAGAAAAGTCAGAGGTGCATGCTCTTATCACTGGTTTCGAACCTGCGACTTTCGTCTCGACAGCCTGTACCTACCACTCCCCACTTAGCTATTGCTGCACTTTTATATAAATAGCATTCGGCACTCCTCATCCATGTAATTAACCAAATGTCACACACCTCCGTGCGCGCAATATGTTTAAAAAAGGGTCTGAAGTATTCTCTTACGTATTAATATATAGAAGACTAGCTTTTGCTCGCAGCTCCGCCCGCGTATACAGACTTTTCCGGGATAAATAGTACCCTATAACCGTCTCCAGGATCCGATCTATCTGAGTACAAAAATTCATGAAAAATGGTTCTGCGATTTAGTTGTGAAAGCGTAACAAATAAACTAATTTTCGCATTTATAATATTAGTTAGGATTAGCAATGATGTTCTCTATAAGAAAGGTTTTACTGTAATGTCGATTTGTAATAATCGACCGCGACCACAAAACATTCTATACGTCGACCACAACCCACAGACAGACTTTAAACGTCTGATTCGTTTCATATTACATGCCAGGTATATTCATTTTAATGAATGGTGACGGGTGTATTATATAAAGTTTTCTTATGGCCGTTCCCTATATTTTATCTATCGACAGATTTGCTTACTGTCAATAGCGTTTTGACAGATCTTCCATGCAAAATGTGTCTAAATTTTACTGTCGGTAAGCAAATCTGTCGATAGATAGAATATTGGGAACGGCCATTAATCGTAATGATAACGTCTTGCTGCCGCACTTAGATATGTCAATTAACTTTAATTGGTAATTATTCTTATGCTAGTATTCGGTAGTTTTTACACTCAGAGCCAGCCAATGCTATAAGCTTTGTTACTGAGTACAAAAATAAATTGACGTTTCTGAGATATTTATTGTAGTGCCACGCTGTAAACACTTTCGTCTACAGCATGAATGGGCCGGCTCGTCCGGGTCGTTACCACTGTTTCACAGAAAACCGACGTAAATTAGCAGCTTGCTGCTGCGTTTCGTTCGTTGAGTGAAATATCCGGAGGCCCAAACCCCCTCCCTTTCCGAATCCCTTAATTATCTCCTTCTTTTAAGGTCGGCAACGCACTCATAATACTTTTGGTATTTTGGGCGTACATGGGTGGTGGAGATCATTTACCATCAGGTGACCCACTTGCTAATTTTCCGGCTTATGCTATAAAAATAATAATAATACTAAAATGTAATGAAGTAAATTGTAGTTTCCGAGTGCAGAACACCGTGACTTATTATTTCGATTCTTTAACAGGCATTATGAGATTTAACACCTGGGGTGTCAGGATCCGAGTGCAGTGTCATGCAATACTTTGTAATTCAAAGTTCTATATGATACTGCTACTTCCCTAAAGGGGTAGGCAGATGTGCAACTAGCCACGGAATGCAGAGATTATTTCCGTCCATAACGTTCTGATCTGTTTCCATGACGTCACACAATGTTCGGCCACGGGCAATTCAACCGACGAGAAAAAGGGTTTTGCAATTCGACGCGTTTTTTTGTATGTCGTACGCTGAATTACGTCCAATGTGGACCGATTCTTTTTTCATTCGAAAGATGATTTCAAGGAGAAATTCCACTCCTAAAAGGGTGAAATCGGTGATGAAAGATTTAAACTTCGTCATTTATGGACCATTTTTGATAATCATTTCACTAAAAATAGAAAAATTAAAACTTTTTAACAAAAATAAAACCGACTAAAAAAACTAGGTAAAAATAAAAATAAATAATTTCGTGTCAGTCCTACAATTGCAATGCATTGATAGAAAGGTAGTAGGTACAAAGCATAGACTCAACATTGATTATTATTTTAATTTTACCGATTTATAAGTGGATAAAAGAGTGATAGCTCAGCGGGGAGTGGTATGGACTGTCGAGACGAAAGTCGCAGGTTCGAAACCAGCCCCAAGTGCATACATCTCTGACTTTTCTAAGTTATGTGTATATTAATTGTTAATTATCACTTGCTTTAACGGTGAAGGCACAACATCGTGAGGAAACCTGCATACCTGAGAAGTTCTTAATAAGAATTTCGAAGGTATGTGAAGTCTGCCAACCCACATTAGGCCAGTGTGGTGGACTAAGGCCTAACCCCTCTCATTCAGTAGATGAGGCCCGTGCCCAGCAGTGGGACGGATATAATACAGGGCTGGTATTATTATTATAAAAAGAGGGAGAGAGGAGGTTCTTAATTCGGAGTTTTTAGCATTTTTGTTCTCTGAGTTGGTTTTATTTTTATTATAAAGACAGGTAAGTACAAAAACACTTTTTCCGACCTGGGAATCGAAGCTAGGACACCGGGTGTCACCGAAGTACACTGTCATGACAAATGAAGCGAAACATACCTTTATAAACACACACTGAACATTTTCTATAGAAACCAGATTTTGCTAAAACAGATGTAATACAAGTATCCAACGACCATTCCCACGATCATTCTCGGAACTTTTGAAATTTCTTACGAGGAAATAAAGTATGGGAATACGATGGTTATATTATGCCATCGGCAAGCATTTTAATCGTCGCCGAAAAAGGAGGGGGTTTTGAAAGAAAGAAAGCATTTATTGGCAGGTGTTAGTATCATGTACAATTGATGCAGAAAATATATTTTTATAAGTAGTATCTCTTGTTTGTTATGTTACTGTAATGTGTTTTTTAATCATTATTTCTATTTGTGTTAAAACTGGAGGTGTGTGTCTTTGTATACGCCGAATAAACGTTTTTCTTTCTTTCTTTCTTCTTTCTTTCTTTCTTTAGTAGGTATATCTAGATACCCACCCACTGTAGACGGTATATGTCCCAACACGACCGCGCCAAAAGGATCCAAATCAGCATATGCCAAACATTAAATGCTTGGCGCTGGTTTTCATTTGGACCCTAGATGTTGTTCAAATCAACGTTTTTGTTTCAAAAAATCTATTCTATTCTATAGGTATCCATTCCATGAGACAATTTTGTCTACAGCATAAATGGGCCGGCTCGTCCGGATTGTTACCACTGTCTCACAGAAAACCGACGTAAAGTAGCAGCTTGCTGCTGCGTTTCGTACGGTGAGTGAGATATCCGGAGGCCCAAATCCATCACCCCTTCCCAATCCCTTAATTATGCATTTCCTTTAAGGTCGACAACGCGCCCATTATTCTTTTAGTATTGTGGGCGTACATGGGCGGTGGAGATAACTTACCATCAGGCGATCTACTTGATCGTCTGCTGACCTATGCTATAAAAACCTATTGTCAATGTTTTAAAGCCACCCGAAGACTTACCCTTACCTTTCCGACTGCTGTCAGTTGTTAACAGCCGGGCCGAAGACACAGAAACGCTGAGTTGAAATACCACTGAGCGGTTACCCATCCACGGACTGACCGAGCTAAGGGTTGCTTGTGGTTGCTTAACTCGCTAATCGTTTGTCAATCAGCGTGATTTGACAGCCTCCGTGGCGCAGTAGGCGAGTAGCCGATTACGAAGCATGAGGCCGTGGGTTCGATTCCCGCACCTAGACAAATGTTTGTCTGATCTACAAATATTTGTTTTGGGTCTGGGTGTTGTGGGGCCGCAAGTTCCTCGTAGATCCTGATACCCACGATACAGGTTTACCAAGTGTAGTGTTCAGGACTATGTGTGTGACTGTTGGGTATATTTAAAGATTTCATTTTTTTTTGTAAGGTACTTTTTACCTCGAGGGTGATGTTATATACTACGCGATCTCTCTATGCCACTTTGACCCATTAATTATGGACCGGGGAGTGAACTAGATTTCTTATATTCCGGAAATTTGCGAGAAAGTATTCCACGCGGGCGGAGCTGCGAGCAAAACCTTACTACTTTATGTTAAAACGGTAAAATTGAATGATCGCTCTAAAAAGTCTATTATGGATGATGTCGTAAAAAACTTTAAGCACGAGTTGACACCGTTATGATTTCAACAATAAGCTTTGACTAAGTTTTTAAATTGTTTACAAGAAGTTTTTGACCAAGCGTAAAAATGTTAGATGGTCATATTCAACCCATTATATTATAATTCTGAAAGATTGGATGTTAGTGAGCTTGTGACATTTAAATGTGATTTTGTAGGTATTCATGGGATGTAGAGATCATTTATCAAACGACCTACTTGCTCGTTTATAATTCTTATTTTACCCGTTTAAAAAAACATCTTATTTTAACTTTTTTATTTCTTTGTTATAGGTATGGCGTGTCATTTCCAATACAATAACACAATCCTGACGAGTGTGCTGAGGCTGAGAAGGCTTTTATATATTTATTCCGTACTCCGTCATCAGATCTTAACCAAATTTATAAGGGTCCATATAGCAGCTAAACTCCATCGAAAGAATTTATTTAAATAAAATCGGACCACAACTTGTGGTGAAATCGATGTAAATACAGATATAAAAGCGCAAAAAAACACCGATGTCTGAACCTCCTCCTTTTTTGAAGACGGTCAAATAAACTTGGATATCACCCAAACGATAACATACCATTCAAAAAATATCAAGAAATATATTCATAAGAAAACTTTACCATTTGCCTCACAAATTAAAAATCCTCCATTATCCAACATAAAACTTATGGGGTATTATAATCTGCCCCTTAGACAATTACCCCATTCTATTAGCCATAAGAGCATGGTAAGTTTCATGGGAACCCACAAAATTAGGGTTATCGGATAATTTTCTGCTCTGATGAGTGAATAAAAACAAATCGTCCGGGACTATTTTTACGTTTATTAAGGCCCAAATCTACGGAAGCTATCATTATTATGAAATTTGTCTCTTGAGGTAATTTTACCAACGATATCACTGAATATGCTTCTAATGGTATAGGATGTTACCGTTTTTCTCGACAAATACTGAACTAATGTGCACGTTTTTTAAAATAGCTATCCCTTTTTAACATCCGTCAAAAATGAGTTTTTATAATATCATTTTTACTTTTTTTTGTGTACATCGGACACTCGTGTCCGCTGAGTGTCGACTGATTTTGATGAAATATTATTTGTTCGATAAAGTTTGTCTATCATGTAATCGTGTTAAATTGTGATGACAGAGTACCTATGTATTAAAAAAATTAACTTTTCAACGAATAACACAACACACGTTTGGGTTTTAAATCAAATTACGTAAAAATAGATTTCATTTCTACTTTTTTGAAACCTTTGGGGTAAAATTACTAGTGATTTCTTATGTTTACGCGAATATTACACATTGAAATAAAACTAGTTTATACGGATCTTATCGCGGTTTAATTGTTATTTTAGTCCCGACGTTTCGAAAGCTTTTCGGCTTTCGTAGTCACGGGAGAGACTGTCTCTCCCGTATTTCAACGAAAAATTAGTAGTGAATCGACTTATCGATTATTTCGGGATGAGCGAAGTGCAATGTCATATACTAATTTATAATTTCAATTGTAATTCCTGAACGGCGCAGCTTGCTACTGTTTATGGGCAGGCGTACCATATCCGTGACAGACTTTCTCGTTTCGTATTCAAGCGAAAATAGTCTCTAAAACAAAATAAATATGTAAGAATGGTAAAAGCCCTTTGTAATAATAATATGCGTAGTTGTAAACCTTTGTTTAAAGGATTAAAAATATTGCCCCTTCCTTGCCTCTATATCTGTGACTAGCCTTTGCTTGTGGCTCCGCCCTCGTGAACGGCCTTTTCCGGGATAAAATGTATCGTCCGCCTGCGTCCTTCAACGGTCGGCAGAATTATACCAGTCTGAAATTACTGGATATACACTGGTTGACCCCGGAACGCGTTACCTGAACGAGTCATTATGGCGGGTTTTTTCCCATAATATGGTCGTGGTCGCTACCCAGTCGGGTACAAATTGATCAGGTACCCTCCCAGTCCCACCAGTAACAAATATCCTAACACCCAACGTCATCAAGCATATTTACTCCTTTAAAGTTTCACAATGCCCAGACATTTCACCGATTTTAGTAACGTCCTTTAGTCTGGAAACATTACTTATACAATCCTGCTTCACAGTAAAAATAAACATATTAGCTTAAAAGCAAAAGCAGACAAAATCAATGGATTCTTTAAAGTTTTCTATTTCAATTATGAAACTAGCCATCCATTTTGAATTGAACGTCTTTTGTCGGCAAGTTAAACGAGAACTCCAACAAACACCCAAACTTATCGGTTAAGTTAGCGAACTTTGTATAAACTAATATTTTCATTGATTCTTTAACTAAACACTAAAGTTTTCAGCTGATTTCGTTTCTGTTCCTTCGCATAAGCCGTTCCTTTTCATAATGGAACTTTGCAAAGTTTTTGAAATTGGATTGTTTATATATTTTTTTGCGAATCGTTTAGTTAATTGTGACAGGTTTTTAATTATGTTAACCTTTGATTCGAACCTTTAAAAAAAAGGGTGTTATTATTATTAGTCTGTCTGTCTGTATATCTGTCTGTGGTATCGCAGCGCCTTCACGAATGGACAGATTTGAATGCGGTTGTCTTAATAAAAAAAAACTAAATTGTTATATTTAAATTGTTTTTATTTTAGTAAATCTATTTTGAAAATATAGATGCTCTTAATTGGCGCCTGGGATTTTTCTGTCTGTCACGTCGTGTCGTTACCCCCGTTTAATGCCAAGGTCCGCCTTCCCATCATGATTTGACAGTGGATTTTGACACATAATATCTGGGGCGACATGCCGTCTGACCCCCACAATCCATAACAGGAACCAAGTTTTGCCATTGCCTTGTCCGTTAATCAGCAGATACCACGTACAGGCGACGTTGGCTTTGGGCCTAAGATGTCGATGGCCCACTTACATTCCACTTACGAGTACACAAAAATATAAAAATGTACGAATGATACGAATGTCTCTTTTTATAGCATAAGCTTGCAAACGAGCAAGTGGGTCTCCTGATGGTAAATTATCTCCATCGCCCATTTACGCTCAAAATACCAGAAGAATCATGAGCGCGTTGCCAACCTTAAAGGAAAGGGATAATTAAAGGATTGGGAAGGCGTGGGGGATTTGGGCCTCTGGATATCTCACCACTGTTCAAAGCACAGCAGCAAGCTAATTTGCGTATTCTATGAGACAGTGGTAGCGACCCGGTCGAGCCGGCCTATTGGTGCTGTAGACAAAACTGTCCATAGCCTAGTTCTATGACATCGATGACGTGTTTTCAAGCATGTTAGCTTTGATTATAAATCACAAATTATAACAATATGTAAGGTAATTAAATGTCTGATGACTGATGACTGATGTTTATCTCTTATGAGATAGTGATGGGAAAGCATGGAATTGGATATGCGTATTTTATTAAATTAGTATTTATACAAGGATAATAAACACGTAAAAAATTATACACTATATAGAAAGAAAGAAAACCAATTTATTTGTCACAGACAACTACATACTTACATACATCATACTAATAATATAAATGTGAATGTAAGTTTGTTTGTTACGCTTTCACGCGAAAACTCATCATCATAAAACTTTGTACACATATTTTTGGAGGTATAAGAAGTAACATAGGATACTTTTTGTGAAAAATAATAATTATCTATTTGTTTGTTACGCTTTCACGCCTAAATCACTGGACCGATTTTGATGAATTTTGATGTAGAGATAGATGGGACCCTGGAGACGGTTAAAGGCTACGTTTTATTTCGGAAAAGTCTATTCACGCAGGCGGAGCCGCGAGCAAAAGCTAGTACATATATAAAAACAAAACTAAATTAACTAATTATGACGCAGTTGCATGTCGTTTACCCCATTTTGTATGTCTTTATATGAATAGCAAGAGGAGTAAGTTGCTTGTATGAAGAGAAGTGGTGCATATGCCTATAAACAATAGCAACACCGCTCTGAACTTTGCATACTGCAGAGCACTGCACTGCTGTCATCATATGGAAACAAAAAAAATAAGTCTCATAATGCCCAGTAATTTCACCGGTTTCAATATCATTCATACCGGAACATAACCAATTTTGAATCGGTGCTATCAACCATTGACCCATAAAACTGTAATAGCAGCGACTCAAAATTTATTTATTTTAATTTTGGTTTTTATTTTAAAAAAAGGAGTTTCTCAATTCGTCTGTATATAGTTTCTTTTTTATCTACGTTGACGTATCCGCTAAATGTGGACCGATTTGTATGATTCTTTTGGTATTAAAATAAATAAATACACCCAACAGTCACACACATAGTCCTGACCCCACACTAGGTAAACCTGTGTCGTGGGTATCAGGAACTACGAAGGACTTGCGGTCCCACAACACCCAGACCCGAGACCCGATGGGGTTTATTGCGGCGATGGTCCCATTTAAATTTGAAGAAATAACTACACCCTTACGGTGATGAAATCGGGGATGAAAAACTGAAACGTCCACATTTATGGACAGATTTTTCTAATTTTTTCAAAAAATAATCGTAAAATATGAACATTCAACAAAAAATAAAATCGACTCCAAAAACTAAAAAGCTATAATAATTTAGTCAGTGCTATCAATCATTGACTAATAAACATTAGCAGGGACTCAATTCCCGATATATTTTATTTTTAATCTTTTTAGAATTTTAAGTTCGTTTTGTTTTTTAAAAGGTTTTTTCTAATTAAAAATGTAAACCATTGCACCATTAGATCACCCCACTATCTAAGCGCACTCTCATAGCTACCCCAACAATAATTTTGACGGGGTGAATGCGTTACACATGCAAATTCACCCCGGGGCAATGAAATATACGACCAATAAATAAACACGCCGAAAGGGGTGAAATTAAATATTCATAGTAGGTAGAGACGTGGGAATTATATCGATAATGTTTAAGCTATTTTTTTATCGCAGTTTTTTACGTGCCCTACGTCTTCAGGCTTACAACTGTATATGGACGTGAGTCAAAATTCCATTAAAACATTGCCATTTAGTTAATTATTTAATCTTTATATATATAAAGATTAGAAGATAGAGAACGGCCATAACCATTCGATATCTTAGATAGATATATCGACATCATAAACGTTTTTTTTTTATAGTATAGGCCGGCAAACGAGCAAGTGGGTCACCTGATGGTAAGCGATCGCCACCGCCCATGTACGCCCACAATACAAAAGAATTATGGGCGCGTTGCCGACCTTAAAGGAAAGGGATAATAAGGGATTGAGAAGGGGAGGAGGATTTGGGCCTCCGGATAACTCACTCACCGTACGAAACGCAGCAGCAAGCTGCTACTTTACGCCGGTTTTCTGTGAGACAGTGGTAACGACCCGGACGAGCCGGCCCATTCATGCTGTAGACAAAATTGTCTACAGCGTGGCTCTACCACTCGTAAAACGTGATTTTCATAAGTAATAATACATCAAAAGATCACATCTTTTGATGAAGAAGATTAAATATGTTACCTACCTGTACTGAAGGAAAGGTAAAAAATGCATTATAAATTGAACTCGCTTTTGTACTTGTATATTCGGGACTTCATATAATGAATAGAGTTGCAAACAAATCTGGTTTAACAAGATTTTAACTAGTTCGTATTCATCATTCAGAGTGGGCGATCCGGGACAGAAGACGTCCACACACATTCTCAATTAATGTACACGCGGCCTTGCCGACGTTTTATTAATGCATAATTCATATACTCATTGGCCAAGTTGCAGCACATACTTGAATCTGATGAGGTCCTGGGTCATATTATTATGTGGTAGAGCCGGCGCAGGCTCCGGCCGGCTGAATGGGCCGGCTCGTCCGGGTCGTTACCACTGTCTCACAGAAAACCGTCGTAAAGTAGCAGTTTGCTGCTGCATTTCGTACGATTAGTGACACACATTTGTTAATTTTAACCGACTATTAATTATTGTTCAAAATATAGAGCTCTTAGGTAGGATAAACAGATGTTTTCACTAAGGAAACTTGCAGCAACCAAACGGCCTCAACCCTACGCTGGATAAAAACCCAAGTCTCTAATTATATATTCTACTAGCTGTCCCGCGCGGTTTCACCCGCCACATAGAATTAATAGGTAGAACCCGACTGCAGCGCCATCTGCCGGGCTGATTTGTGAATTTAAACCATCCAGGGCGCCACCCAAACGCATACAAAAAAAATCATTCAAATCGGTCCAGCCGTTTAGGAGGAGTTTAGTGACATACACACGTACAGTAGAATTATATATATAAAGAAGATAAGACCCTTGAAGCAACAGCTAAACACCACATACATACTACAGAGGATGCTCAAGATCGAGCGAAGTGGGGTCTTAGTAGGGAAGCGGGCTTTGGTACTAAGCCAAGATAGTGCGAGGCAGAAAGAAAGGAAGGTAAGATAGACAGAGAAAGTGTATAGGCTTAATAATGGTGTTCGTTTAGCACCTTTTAGGTACAGAAGGCTAATTCTCGTAATTTTAAACGTTCAAAATATCATTCCGATCTAATCTCAGCGTCAAGAAAGTTGCAAATGGCATTCACCTAAACCAATAATCAACGGCAAATGCCCCGGGTCGATCCCCGGGTCGGGTAAAGTGGTATTGGGTTTTTCTATTACGAAATGCTCAGTATCAGCCCGGAGTCTGGAACTTGTGCCCGGTATGGTGATAGGCTAAAGTTGCAAATGGCATTCTCTTAAACCAATAATCAAATGCACCTAGCATTAGCAGTAGCATTATACCGTTTTGGCTTCAGTCAACTTTTATTCTACATTCAATCTCATTACGATTTATGTTCACATTTGACGTTGATTATTGGTTTAAGAGAATGCCATTTGCAACTTTTTTGACGCTGAGACTAGATTGGAATGATACTTTAAACGTTTAAAATTACGAGAATTGGCCTTCAGAATCATGAAAACAATCCTTAAGTACCTCTCATGGGAATATATTTATCGATATCGATATAAGATTTACACTACAACAGCCCAATATAGTAATAGGCAGGCTAAAGAGTGAGGCGACTTGTACAACATCACCAAATTAGCCGATATACAATAGCCCTTAGGGCAGTGTAGGGTTGTCACGCATTTTCAGATTGTTTATTTGTATTTATGAATCATTTCCATTTTTCGTGGAATACAATAAAAGTTAACGTTTATTCGCCGCAGCACGGAGGACAGCCTCCGAGGCGCAGGCGAGTAGCGGGCTGAGAAACAGTAGGCCGCGGGTTCGAACTGTTTGTGTGATACACAAATATTTGTTTCAGGTATGGCTGTTGTGGGACCGCAAGTTCCTCGTAGTTCCTGATACCCACGAACCTAGTGTGGTGGCAGGACTATGTTTGAGTATGTGTGTGTATTTATTTATTTATACTATAAATATAGGCGAACAATTATTATAATTACTATGTAATTCGTTCCTTTGGGACCTAATGGTAAGTAGGTTTGATCTTTACCGCCAGGTGGATACCCCTATCCTATCCGATTGGATAAAATATTATGTGATGATTATGTTTTACATTCCAAGTTTGTATAGAAGTTGTTTAAGACACTGAGCAAATCTTGCACGAATAGCTATTGTTATATTATTCGATGTATTTTAATATAAATGTATATTTAAACCACTTACAAAAAGTATTATTCGACCCGAGGTTTTTTTTATGGCATAGGCCGGCAAACGAGCAAGTGGATCACCTGATGGTAAGTGATATCCACCGCCCATGTAGGCCCACAACACTAAATGAGTCATGGGTATGTTGCCGACCTTAAAGGAAAGGGATAATTAAGGAATTGGGAAGGGGAGGGGGTTTCGGCCTCCGGATATCTCTCACCGTACGAAACGCAGCAGCAAGCTGCTACTTTACGCCAATTTTCTGTGAGACAGTGTAATGACCCGGACGAGCCGGCACATACATGCTGTAGACAAGTATCTACAGCGTGGCTCTACCACTCAAAATGTATGTATGTGTACATTTGTACGCGATTTAGTAAATAAAACAACTTACTTTTAGAAGGGTTTTAGTATATAATACTTGAGATTAGCATTCTAATGTGGTAAGTTATATACATAACACAGCTATGTCATAAAAGTTTTGGATATTTTACTCCATATATCAAGTATTTCGTTCGTAACATATTTTGATAATTCTTTTTTTTATTTAATGCTTCTATATTAATAATTGTTTTAGTGACAACCCTACGTAAGCTAACAACATGTAAACGTTTTGTGACGCTTTTATAAATGATATTACACGATGTGTTTTGTTTGAAATATTACGTCGGAAAATTGAATTGGACCCAATCTGGCCGAGATAATCGCGCACATGTTGTATTTAGGGTTAGTTTGGCCAAATGTTTGAAGTGTTGGCCGCCGATGAATGGCCCATTGTAACATTATCGTGTTGGTTACAATGTTGGGCGATTGTTATGTCTGGCGACATGGTTTATGTCACATTACAGTCACAGTTTATAAAACATAGCGTCTTAGTAGCAGTTGGTTAAAGCTACCGGAATGCTTTAGTAAATTGTACAGAAATAACTATACATACATACGCACTCACGCCTGTAATCCCCGACGGGGTAGGCAGAGGTGTAACCAGTACACCCACATTGCGCCGAACGGTACTCCGTCCCGTGATGTGATACGAGCCTATAGCCATACCGGGCACAAATTCCAGACTCCGGGCTGATACTGAGAGACTACTATTTCGTAATAGAAAAACCCAATACCACTTTACCCCGGGGATCGAGCCCGAGACCTCAGCGTCGGGCTCAATCGTAACGCGTACGCATTACAACTGCGCCACCGAGCCAGTACTGAATAATAAATCGTAAAATAAAGTTTTTACACCAGATAGAATAATGACAAATTACGTCACTAATTAATTATAGCATAGAGTATGTAAACGAATGTAATCCTATTAAAATTGTTAAGTAAATACTTGCTAGAGTCATAATATTTGTTTTGTAGTAGGAGCAGAGACGAATTTACTAACCAGAGATAATATTATAATACATACAAAATAAATGTTACATTATTTTAAATAGCAGCGATAGCTCAGTAAGGAGATGAAATGTCGCGAACAGAGTGCAGGTTCGAAACCCCAAGAGCATACAGCTCTGACTTTTCTAATTTCGTTTTTTTTTATTAGTAACAAAATGTGCAGGTCGTTCGCCTGATGGTAAAAGTCACGCTTACCCATAAACAGAAACAAAACCACACAAAACTTTGAATTACAAAGCACTGCATGGCATTGGACTGCGCTCGTCTCCCCGTGACATAAGTCGTAAGTCTCATAATGCCCAGTAATTTCACTGGCTTCAATGTCCTCCAAACCGAGACACAACAGTGCTTACACATTGCTGTTTGGCGGCAAAAATAGATAAAGCGGCGGTACCAACACAGACAGCTCTCGCATACGAGGGACCTACCACCTGGAAACCTGTCTTGTAAGTCTGTCAACCAGCATTAGGCCAGCGTGGTGAACTAAGACCTAACCCCGCTCATTGGTGACTCATCATTTGGACAATGATTCAACATTTTGAAAGGTTGTTGATTTTACATTGCATTTTGCCCCTAGGAGAAAAGGATGTGATAAAGTTTATATATGAAAAAGTAAAACTCTCTCTAAACTCTCTTTTTATTTTTTACCCTGGTATGGCAGTGACTTCGCTGAGCCTAAAGTTAAGTACAGTATCCAAATATAATATTGAACTTCAAGAGAAATTGCATCCCTCGAGGGTCGGCAGAATTATGTTCGTTTCCGGGTCGGGTAAAAGTGATATTGGGTTTTTCTATCATGAAATGCCGGAGTCTGGAATTGTGACCAATGTTGCAATAGGTGCGCCCCTTCCACATCATGGAACGAAAATAATCTCGGTGAAATGTGAGTCTACTAGTTACACCTCTGCCTACCACTTCAAGTATTACGGGCGTGAGTTCGTAGAATTTAAAGACCTATCTCCATATATCTCCACGTTTATACTGCTTGCACAAATAGCGCTAGTTTACTGGAAGTTCGCTTAGCATGTTAGTGAAACCTACATCAAAATCCGTTCAGCATTTTTTACGCTATACGCGAATAAATTAACAGACATGCTCTGTGGCATAATGGGCGAGTAGCCGTCTGTATAATGAGAGGCCGCGGGTTCGTTCTCGTACCGAGACAAATGTTTGTGTGTTCCACAAATGTAATGAACATTTGTTTCGGGTCTGGGTGTTGTGGGACCAAGTCCCTCGTAGTACCTGATATCCACGATACAGGTTAAGCTAGTGTGGGGTCAGGACTAGGTGTGACTATTGGGTGTATTTTTTTTTATCATCACATGTCATTCTAAACTATAATGTTACCATAAACTGACGCCTTCTTATGTCCAAAAATGACATCTAATCATCACCACTGCGCTTTTATGAGGCTATTACATTTAAATGCACCTTTATAAGGTATTTATCGTTTTATAATGACCTGGTCTGAACCTGCTTAGGTTTTATGGTGAGTCACGTTTTTTTTAATTAGCAAAAATGATGAGATTTTGTTCGTTCGCCTGATGTAAAGCGTCACGCCTGCCCATAAACAGAAGCAGCACCGACCAGAACTTCGAACTATCGTGCTGCATGCCACTGGATTGCGCTCACTCTGAGAGATAAGATATTAAGTCTGATAATGCCCAGTAATTACACTAGCTTGAATTTCCTTAAAATCGGAATAGAACAGTGCACTGCTGCTTGGCGGCAGAAATAAACAAAGCGGTGGTACCGAGTAATCACTTAGTGGGTATGATAAGTGATTACTTATCATATCCAGCGAAGGAGAGAGCCGGAGTTACGCTCGGCGAAATGTAAGTGTACTGGTTACACTTCTGCCTACCCCTTCGGGGATTACAGGCGTGAGTGCATATTTGTGTTTATTTATTATATTATTATAGTACGATTTTATGTCTGCCGGAGGAAATAACATTGTACCTTATGTGGTTTTAACATAAGCTCACGCGTGTATTCCTAAAGGGGTGTACAGAGGTGCAACTAGTGCTACCAGGCCCCGATTCAATGAGTTTATTACAATATTATAATATTTAAGTACTGTATTATGAACTTTGTACTGTATTACTCATTATCGTTCTTTAATATGTTAAAAGTAAATAAAATTTGCATTAAGTTATCTAACGTTACTTTAAATATACAAACACAAATATAATACGCGGCCGTTTGTGGACTAAAGGGTTGTAGTATTATTTAAACTAGTGGTCGAAACGTCACCTATTTTTAACTGACTTCAAAAAAGGAGGAGAAGAATCTCCTTTTAATTTAATATAGAAACATTCGACGCGTTTTTTAATGTTTGTACATCGACTTCTCTGCCAAATGTGGACCGACTTCGTTGGAAAAAAACATTGGATTCAGTTTAGCTGCGATGTGGTCCTATATAAATTTAGTTAAGGTCTGATGACGGAATACGGAGTAAAAGATAGAAACTCCTCAACGGATAACAGTACACTCGTTGCGAATGTGTTATTGTATCGGGATGTACATGCTATTGCTATTGATTTTAAATACCACTAAATATTCAAAAAAGAAATAAGTTTTAACAGAACTTAGAAACAGACTTCAAAATAAAAACGCTGATAAGTCAAAAATATCAATTTCTATATGTCTCTTTGGTCATCTTCTCTTTGGTCGGTCATATAACAATTTTATATGACCGACAGCGACACAGATATCGACTCTATAGAGACCTATCGACATTGTTATTTACGAATTTTCAGTGTTTTTAGCTTTTTAGTTTCATGAGTCGGTTATATTTTTTGTTTAAAAGTGATTTTGTAATAAATAATAAATAATAATACTAGCCCTGTATTACGAGTATATACGTCCCACTGCTGGGCACGGGCCTCCTCTACTGAATGAGAGGGGTTAGGCCTTAGTCCACCACATTGGCCTAAGGCGGGTTGGCAGACTTCACATACCTTCGAAATTCTTATGAAGAACTTCTCAGGTATGCAGGTTTCCTCACGATGTTTCCTTTACCGTTAAAGCAAGTAATAATGAACAATTAATATACACATAACTTAGAAAAGTCAGAGGTGTATGCACTTGGGGCTGGTTTCGAACCTGCGACTTTCGTCCCGACAGTCCATACCACTCCCCGCTTAGCTATCACTCAATTAATATCGGGGATTTGTAACGTTTATTTTAGTTGCAATATGTACAAAAGCTTTTTGCAGCGACGCCACGTGATGATCTCATATTGCTTCCCAACAGCTAGTAACAATAATGGAAATGTAATCTATGCATAGGTTTTGAAGTCCGAAGCCCACTTTCTACTGCGTAGGTACCGTACTGTTTGAAATGGTTGCATTGAAATGACTGTTCCACTGCATTTGTTCTCATCCGACACACGCCGTGTAAGGTTAACTTCAAACTGATCGACTTTAACTTTGAAATAACACTAGTTTATACGGATATTATCGCGGTCTAATTTTTATTTTGGTGCCGTCGTTTCGAAAGCTTTCAGCTTAAGAATTCAGCCTTCATGGTCCCGGGACTAAAATATAAAATTAAAATCCATATAAACTAGTTTTACTTTAATGTGTGATATTCGCGTAAACATAAGAAATCACGAGTTTAATTTTTTTATAATAGTGTTTTGCGAGAATGTATTTAGATGCAGTAGTGTGTCAGCAATGTTCAGAAAGAAAAGGGCAACACACTTACAATGTGCACTGACTGATTCAATTAACGCAGAGCCTAATAAACTTCTGGGTCTATAAACTTGAAATTTTGACAGTTACTGCCTTCATTTTTTTTATAATATAGGCCGGCAAACGAGCATGTGGGTCACCTGGTGGTAAGTGATCTCCACCGCCCATGTACGCCCACAATACTAAAATAATCATGGGCGCGTTGCCGACCTTAAAGGAAAGGGATAAGTAAGTGATTGGGAAGGGGGGGAATTCGGGCCTCCGGATATCTCACTCACCATACGAAACGCAGCAGCAAGCTGCTACTTTACGCCGGTTTTCTGTGAGACAGTGGTAACGACCCGGACGAGCCGGCCCATTCATGCTGTAGACAATTGTCTACAGCGTGGCTCTACCACTCATACTCATAAGTCCGTCATTTTTAAAGTAAGAAGCACAGAATTTCATATACCTGCTTCGGGTTAGAAATAAATGTAGACGTATATTGGCATTTTTCAAATTTAACCCCTAACAGGGGGAATTAGGGGTCGAAAGCTTATTTCAAATTTAGTCAGATGATAGTTTGTGTAGTGTAGGAGTCCACTAAGAAAGGATCTATGAAAATTTAAATTTTAATGGGGGGTTGAACTTTGTATGAAAGACGGGAGTGGTGCAGTAATAAGCCCGCGAGTGAAACCGTGTGGGACTGCTAGTTATGTTATAGGTACACTGGTAGCATCAGGCGAGCGACCTGCTCGTCTTGTCATTCAAGCTAATAAAAAAAACCTCCGCTATTTTCATCGGTTATAAATAGACGTGAATGGTATAGAACGCCTAGTTTGCAGTCAGCCTATACACTTGCACAAATAGGGTAAGAAAACTCAACGAAAGTTATTCAGCGGCACTAGTCCATGTTATAAATACTTATTTAACTGCCCTGTGCTTGGTGATCCTGACACATCAAAGCGTAATGTGCCAGATGTGCCGACTGCACGACACGACACGATACACGGCGGCGTTGTTATAGATAAATACTAGCGTCCAATGGTAATAGTTAAGTTATGGTGACAGCCTCCGTGGCACAGTGGGCGAGTAGCCGGCTGCGAAGCGTGAGGCCGTGGGTTCGATACCCACACCGAGACAAATGTTGGTGATATCCACATATATTTGTTTCGGGTCTGGGTGTTGTGGGACCGCAAATCCCTCGTAGTTTCTGATACCCACGATACAGGTCAACCTTGTGTGGGGTCAGGACTATGTGTGTGACTGTTGGGTGTATTTATATTAATCAGCGTTACTCTGCTACTGCTAGGCACGAGCCTCCTCTATAATGGGAGGGGTAAGGCTTGACGCCACCACGCTGGACTAATGAAAGTTGGCAGACTTCATATACCTTCGAAATACGTGTGAAGAACTCTCAGGTATGCAAGTTAAATAAATAAATACACCCAACAGTCACACACATAATACTAACCCCACAGTAAGATACGAGTGTTGGGTCGTGGGTATCAGGAACTACGGGAGACCTACGGTATCACAACACCCAGACCCGGAACAAATATTTGTGGATCAGACAAATATTTGTCTCGGTGCGGAGAACGAACCCGCGGCCTCACATTTCACAGTCAGCTACTCGCCCACTGCACCACGGGGGCTGTCCTGAGTGAGTTCTAAGTGGTGTTGTTCCTGTTTATGCGTAGGTCCACACCTAAAAGTAAGTAAAAGTTTAAAAGATAGTAATCTTACATTTAATAAAATCGATGATAAAAATCCCCAGTTTAATCCACTTTAATCACTTCCGATTTAATATATATACGAATAATTTTTTCTTGTCATGAAAATATATTGTTAAAAAATGTGTTTAAATAAACAATTCACAAATAAATGTTTATCAAATCGACATACATTACCTATCTAATTTATTGATGCATCACTTTTGAATCAAATGCAGAGCATGCCAGTGTCAAGAATTGTTAAAAATTCTAAAAAGCGTGATTTATTAACGGATGAAAACTATGAAATCTAATGTTGTTTATGCATAACATAAATCCTGTTTTTTGTTTTTAAACACATGTCAAACAATGCAAAGCAAAATGTAAACAAGTGCATTATTTTTGTTTAGGGAAATGCTATTTTTGGATAACCGATATACTGTGCTTTTTCGTGGATGCAGTTGGCAATAGAGTGTGTATGAAATTTAGGCCTATTTCTAATTAGAATTTTCTTTTATTAATTTTAAAATATAGACAAAGGACATGAGAATCTCTGGTTTTATGCGTCGGTTGAAAAGTAGGTTTATTTTTTTGAAATTATTTTTAATACTTACGCCTTTTGCAATATCTTCATTCGTTTCAAAAAAATAACAATACATTAAAACAAAATCTCCTGTAACCAACTCTCATTACTCAATTTTAAAACATCACGGTAGAAATTATTTAAAAATTTCCGAAAAGCCTCAAAAATTTTCAGTGATTTAGCCGTGAAAACTTACAGATTTTGACTATCACATTTTTATAGTATTAGTAAAGAGCTGGATTGCCTACTTTATTTTTAACGCTCTGTTATAAGAAATTGTCCAAGTGGGTTTAAAAAAAAAGCTTTTTAGAGTTAAGGTGATTTTATTGGATTTAAAGACAAGTGTCACCGATGGCTGATGGAATCCGACAGACTTATTATTTCATACAAAACAGATTCAAAAATGCAGACAGTATGCTCGGTGACGATCAGCACCTACCTACACAATCTACATATATAACAGTTAGACAAAACATTGTATGTCTGACCCCTTTGTCTTTCTGAGCGTATGTCTTTTAATTATTAGCTTGAATTATGAAACGAGCAGGTCACTCACCTAGTGGTGAATCCTACACCTCCCCATAAACAAAACTTGAAATTACAAACTACTGCATGGCATTAGACAGCTCTCGACACCACGAGACATACGTTAAAGTCTCGTAATGCCAACAACTTCACTGGCTTCAATGTCCTTCAAACCGAAACACTACTTGGTGGTAGAAATAGACAAAGCCGTGGTTTGGCTTTGTATAAAATTTCGTCAATTTCTAACTGTAAGGAAGACGATATTTCGAGATTACTCTGTGTAAAGTAGAATTGAGCTTAAATTTTTAATAATAATAATAATATTCAAAACAACAATAAATCGAATAGTAGAACAAAACTCATTTTGCAAAAACTCTACTTTCGATAAAATCTTATAAGATTTGTTCTACACAACATTATTCATTTTAATTTTAGTTTTCACATTTCAGTTAAACATATTATGTCATTTTAGTTTTATACACACTACAAGAAGATTCAGACAGGTATTGAGTGGTAGATCCAAGACAAGTGTCTACAGCATGAATGGGCTGGCTCGCCCGGGTCGTTACGACTGTCTTACAGAAAACCGACGTAAAGTAGCAGCTTGCTGCTGCATTTCGTACAATGAGTGAGATATCCGGAGGCCCAAATCCCTCTCCCCTTCACAATCCTTTAAGGTCGACAACCCGCCCATAATTCTTTTAGTATTGAGGGCGTACATGGGCTTTGGAGATCACTTACCATCAGGTGACTTGCTCGTTTGCCGACCTATGACATATTCTTTTTTAACTTCCACGCTTAATTTCGTTATTTATGCACCGAATTTTATGATTATTTCACTAAAAATAGTAAAATAAAAACTTTTCCACTAAAATAAAACTGACTAAAAACTAAAAAGATAAAAATAAATATAACCAATTTCAATTCGGTGCTTTCCAATTGAGCATTACATTACAATAGCACAGACACAAAATTGCTTATTTTTATTTTTGGCTTATTTTAATTTTATTTTTATTACCTTGTTTAACTAAAAACTTTCTGGTGCTACTTTAGGAATAAAATATAGATAAGCTAGAATCAAGCGGAAGTGAGGTAATAAAAATCATGAAAGTCTAATGAGAATATTTATAATCCTTATCACAGTTTCAAATCGTCGACGATTAATGATAACGATATGACTTTTATTAACTTACATCACTCTTTATCCTGGCCCAGTAAAGTGACTACACTGGACCAGGAGGCCATTTCTCGTAATTTTTAATGTTCAAAATATCATTCCGATCTAGTCTCAGCATCAAGAAAGTTGCAAATGGCATTCTCTTAAAGTAATAATCAACGTCAAATGTGAACATAGATCGTAATGAGATTGAATGTAGAATAAAAGTTGACTGAAGCCAAAATGGTATAATGCTACAGCTAATGCTAGGTGCATTTGATTATTGGTTTAAGAGAATGCCATTTGCAACTTTAGCCTATCACCATACCGGGCACAAATTCCAGACTCCGGGCTGATACTGAGCATTTCGTAATAGAAAAACCCAATACCACTTTACCCGACCCGGGGATCGAACCCGAGACCTCAGCGTTAGCCTCAATCGTAACGCGTACGCATTATAACTGCGCCACCGAGGCAATCTTGTTGTTTTATATCATGTTATAAATAGGTGAAAAAAGGGATAGACAAACTAAAAATATTTGAGAATATATAGGTACATTAGTTGCTTGAAATAAAAACTGACTCAAACCCAAAGGGTCCGTTCCATTTGACCAAATAAGTTTTTGTATTTTTTCGACCACCACAATATAATGGCATTTCGTTGATTTCCGTTCCAATAACATATTTATCAAAGGTGTACAGTTTTAACCAAGTTTTTTAGTTAAATTGTATTTATGCAAATATTTTTAGGTGTCCTTAATTATTTTATTACATTAACAAACCCACTAATAAAGTGTTTATCACAGACGTCACCAATTAATGTGACATAATTAACTGATTTTGTAAACAACACCAACTCAGCTTGTATTAAAAATAAAAAAATATATAAACGTCCAAGAGGGACGGAAATTGTAGAGTCGGTTAAAACACGAGCATAATAAAACGTCAAAATAAATTCAGTCGCCTATCAACCTTTTAATCACATGCAAATAAATAACAATCTTAATGTGTACAACTCGAAATATGCATTTGAGATTAAGATACACATGTAAATATGTGTTTTTGCAATGAAATAAGAGATATCTAATGAGGATGCGGCAAGTATATGTACCTACCTTAATTGCTCAAGCTAGTGATGTCTATAATTTGAATAATTAGTTGCTTTATTCGGTTATACATGCAGATTGTTTATTCCTAAATTAGTATTAACTGATAATGTATTCGTTTTAGATATGAGGTAAAGTTAATTATATGTTCCGTTATAATAAAAACATTTTGAGAACCAAAGTAGGTAATAAGTGAGTTTTTTTAGATCAAGAAAACATTCTAAAATTAAAAAAAAATGTTGTTAACATGTTTTTATGTTATCAAAATGTGTGTATACAATAAGTTATTCATTTTTTTTATATATATATAGGAAACATACTAGAATATATTACAGTAAAACTTTCTTATCATGTTGCAGTGTCAAATTTTTTTTATAAAAATGATTATAAAATATAAAAAAATATTATCGACTTTTATAACTTACCACCAATTGCCCAAAACTGCTTGAACGAGTAGAAGCAGGGAATAAAAAACTTTCCAAAGAAGCCTCATTGTACTCGAAATATTTGACAAAGGTCACTATTTAAACATCCTCCCAAATATCACTTAAAAAGTTAAACACCAGGTGTACTCCACCACATTATAAACTTTGAAAATGAACCAACCGCAAAAAACAATCACAAAACAATAACAAAGCAATCACAATAACATTATAAAATAAAAAAATAAACACGAAAAAAATTAAAACTTTAAAACAAACTTTGTTCGAAGTTAAAAACGCGTAAACTATTTTTGTAAATCACTCATTACGAGTCCGATTATATTTCCGATATTTTGTATCGATATTTCCGATGTTATATATCGAGGAACAATTTAGTTGTACCGCGCCGGAGCGTGAACGCACATACCAACCGCGCGCATTGAAACACAAAACCAGACTGGCTGCTTAGCCGTCTGTAAGTATTCCATAGTATTTTAAGGGGAAGGGTCGCACTGGAGGGCGTGTGCAACATTGCACTGTTCTTCAAAACCCTTATTGACTCCGAAACTCCGACATTACTGCTCGAAAATGCCGCCGCGAAATGTCAACGCATACTTTTGCATTTGCACAAACTCACAACAAAAATAATTTAAATGGTCATAAATTAGAGTCTTATGCAGTCATCTTGTACGTTTAATGCGCAAAAATATTAACAAAATTAATCGAAATGGATTTTAACATTTTGTACTTAATGTTGATTTATGTAGGAAATCGCGAATAAAATGTTTCATACATAAATGACCGGAGATGGTGCGTGTTAAATCATTGTAAATATTAAGACGGTCTAGATAATTTGTTTATGACGGGGCTTAACGTACTCGTACCACTGACCATGCATTCTCTTTAAATAGAATCTGGAAACAAAGTTGAGTACAGTATTTTTCAATATAACTTACAGATAGCGTAAACAAAGACTTTACTCGATAGCTCATCATGAATAAAAGAAAGTGTACGTGAAATCGTTTATTGATCATGTAGGCAATTAAAATTGCGCTTATGACAAGTCAGTATGAAAATAAAAGAAATAGTAGCAGAAAAAATATCACCTTCACATACATAGCATCATAGCTATTTAACATAAATAAATAAATACACCCAACAGTCACACACAAAGTCCTAACCCCACACTAGGTAAAACTGTATCGTGGGTATCAGGAACTACGAGGGACCTGTGGCCCCACAACACCCAAACCGGAAACAATTTTTTGTGGATCACACAAAGCTTTGACTCAGTGCGGGAATCGAACCCAATGCCTCTTGTTTCACAGCCGGATTCTCGCCTACTGCACTACGGAGGCTATCATACATAGCATCATCGATAATGCACTGGTTAGTCAAACTAAATCATTTTATTTTTATACATTTTACAAAATGCAGTGTAAATGACATTCTCGCCTGTGTCGTACGAGAAAATCTCTTCATGTGAATGTAAGTTTGTTTGTTACGCTTTCACGCGAAAATTACTTAAGCGATCATCATGAAACTTTGTACACATATTCTTGGAGGTCTATGAAGTAAGATAGGATACTTTGTATGAAAAAAAATACTTTGTATGAGGTTGTGATACCACAAGAATCAATGGATGTGTTACCATATATAAAGGAAAGGGATGATGAATAGATTGGAAAAGCGAAGTGGATTTGGGCATTCGGATATCACACTCACCGTACGAAACGCCACATTAAGCTTCTACTTTACGCCGGTTTCCTGTGAGACAGTGGTAACGATCCGGACGAACCGGCCTATTCATGCTGTAGACAAAACTGACTACAGCGTGGCTCTACCACTCAAGAAGAAATAAATAAATATTATATTATATTATAGTTATAGGTACTACCATAACTATGCCATCGAGGAGGGTCAGTTGAAAACCAGCGCTAGACTACCAGCTTAGTGATATTATTATGCTGAACCTGGCGTCCATTTGGTGCAAAGTATTACTTTAATTGATGCCTTTGTAGTTTTTTTTATCAACTCTGTTGCACCGAATAAAGGTATTTTCTTCTTTTTCATTTTATCTTTCTTCTCTCTTTGTTTTTTCTTCCACAAGCACCTGTTTAACCCTGACAAAAAGAGGACTGTTATAAATTTCCCCCCTTTGCCTGTCTGCAGCCTCGTGGTGCCTAAACCAACTGAACCTATTTGAATTCGTTTCTTTGTTTGAAATCTGATTTAATCAAGATGGTTCTCAGATACCTATGTTTTTTAAAGCCGAGATCAACAAACAAACTAGTGGGTCACCTGATGATGAGTGAACTCCACTGCCCATGGACACCAACAGTATGAAAAGATTTATGGATTCGACGCCGACCTCAAGAGAAAGAATGAGGATGAGGAGAAGAGATTGGGAAGGCTAGGAGGAATTTGGTATATTGGTAATCGCACTCAGCATTTATTATGAAACTATTATTATGTCAAAAGAACTCAAAAGCTAAAACAAACTAAATAATTTTGCGTCGGGGGTAGGTACAACTGATGATAGCATCCGAGCTTTAGCTTTTGAGTTTTCAGAGGTTGGTATTTTATGAACTATTTTTACTATTTGTAATGAATCATCAAAATCAGTGCATAGATGTCAGCTTTTTAACATTCATAGTGATTTTATCCTGTTATGGTTTAACCTCTTCAAATTTAAATGGGACAACTCTCGAAGTAAACCTTATCAAATACAAAAAAACATCAAAATCGGTCCACAATTGGCGTGAACATATATAAAAAAAATATTATACAGAGAGATTGGGAATCTCCTCCGTTTCTTTCTTCGGTTAAGATATTCGTAACAAAACATATAATTGATGTCTACAATAAGTTCGGGATGAGTCTGGTTTAAACGATCGATTTAAGACTACTTTAAATACTAAAGATTCCTCAGGAAATGGCACTGCATTCCTTATAAACGCACGGCCGTTTATCACTTCAACGTCTTTGTAAAGGTCCCATACATGGAGAAGGCAAACTGACAAACCTGCATCAGTTTAGCTTGACCGAATTGGTTTATAAAAACAATAATCTGAACAATTCCGATTACAAGTACCTACTTTAACTTTGCGATAGTAAGTTTTAAATCCCAACTACTAAGACTGTTGACACACTACATTGGATCTGAATCCAAGATGATTATCCGAACTAGAGATATTTCCAACCTTTGAAAAAGGAATTTGGATTTAGTGCGGAACTCCATAAATAAATAGTACTATTTCGGACCGAGATTTCTCGGATTCGGATCGGATGCAGTGCGTAAACATTGTAAATTAAGATTTTGCGTGCGATGACTTTTTTTAGATTTTTTTTAAGGCAGGGGAACCAGATACAAAATCCCCATTTTTATAAAAAAAAGTTCGAATTTTGCCATAAGCACTCGCTCGTTTCTACCACATGCAATAAATTGATTACTTGTAGAAGAAATTCTGGGCTCTAGCAACTCTATATATCTATAGGGCAACATGGCTTTTTGGGGTTTATAAGCCAATATTTAGTATAATATAATATTTAGTATAATAGTCCTATGAAATTGCATGAATTATTGCATCTGGTAAATCCATCTCCGGAGTTTAAAACAATTATTGATACAAATTTGTATTGCTTCAATCTGGGGCCGGTATACGACTTTAACGGTCTTAAAGCCACACCACACACAGTACGGATTTTTACGCGACGAAGAACTAAAGATGTAGTCTAACTGTTAATAAAAACCCCGACGTCAATTCAAATTCAAAATATTTTTTGAATCCCCTATTGAATCCTTAAAATATTATACATTATCACCGTCAAAACTTTACCGCCCGCGCCAGTTTGGAAAGCTGTTTCGCTATAGAAAAATGGGCTAATTTTTGTGTGATCCATAAATATTTCTTTCGAGTCTCGGTGTTGTGGGACCCCAAGTCCTTTGCAGTTTCTAATACCCACAATACAGGTTAACCTAGTGTGGAATCAGGACTACATGTGTGACTGTTGGGTGAATTTATTTATTTTTTATCGTAGGTTAAAAATGGTCATGTATGGTAGCCTTTAGTTTTATTTTTCTTATTAATACGTACATTATAAAGGTGTTACACAACAACATATTCAGTCTTTATGTCTATTATGATAAAGCTCATAATTACCCAGCATTAATGACCCATTACAAAGTCCGTACCTTTCTTTACCTAATTTGAATTTCTTATTTCGCATCAGATTGCGGACCTTTCTCTGTAAATGCATTAATCTTCGCAAAAAATCTGTCGGTGTTTTAGATCTCTTGCAATTTTTACAACCATCACAGATTGGGAACAAAATGGCTGACAGGTAAGCCCTATTGTTGTTTTTGCCGCCATTTTTTTAACATAGTCCTTCGAAGTTTGAAATCTTTTACGCGGCTATGATAATGTTTGGCATAAAAACTTATTGCTTTATTTTTAATTAGTTTTTTTAAGACCCCTTTTACCGGCGATTTCGTGGAATATAAATTAGTTAAAGCAACGTAAAAGAGTTCTATGATAGCTCTCTTACGAGCATTTTTACACGAAAGACTTGCATACACAGTTCTTGTGTTTTGGTTTTCAGAACTTACCAAGAGAATTTAAGTCCCTGCGGAGGTCCGAAATAAATAGGTGAACCTCCCTCGCATGCGAGAGGCCGTCTGGGTTGGGACCACCGCTGCGTCTATTTCTGCCGCCAAGCAGTAATCAAAAATAAAAAAAATTTACTTTACCTGACCCGGGGATCGAACCCAAGGCAGTCACATCATGGGACGGAAGTAAGCTCGGTGAAATGTGGTTGTACTGGTTACACCTCTACCTACCCCTTCGGGGATTACAGGCGTGAGTGAGTGCGTACAAAAAAAAAACAATTGTCCTCAATTCGTATGTAGGTATATTTTTTTATGTATCTTCACGCACAATTCCCTCAAATACACCGATTTGGATGATTCTTTTTGTATTCGATAGAATTTATGGCGGTGGTGGACCCATTTAAATTTGAAGAAATAAGTTCACCCCAAAATAAGTTCAAACCTTTATACAATTTTGATGATTCTTTAACTAAGAAATAGTAGGTAAAATGTACGATATATTTACCTACAAAAAAAACTAAAAACTAAAAATAAAACAAAGAAAAATTGAGTCGGTGGTATGAATCATTAAGTAAGCATTAAACTATAGTATCACCAACTCAAATATTAAGTTTTATTTTTAGTTTTTTTGAGTAGGTTTTTTTTATAAAACTTTTTATATTATACATAAGAGTGCAATGACAGTTTCAAGGCTCCCATAGTTGAGTGAACATTTGTTTCAATTTGAAGCCATTGTACCAATCTACGACACAAGTAAAGACATTAATTTAAATCGGTTCGCACTATTATTTAATAGAGGTTGAAATATTTCTATGCGTGTGTCATCTAGCCATTTGGACGATTTTGCCTTTAATTTTATCTCTCTATTGCTATGATTCGAATAACCTTAACGTTAAAAACTCCCGCTACCTATACAATGAGTCCAGCTATTAATAATCGAAGAGTGGGAAGCTGCAGACGACTTGGTTACAGCATAAGGTCAAGGTTACCTAACTAAGATTAACTAACATAAAAGAACTGTAGGCCTAGTACAAGGTTTAATAGTTTTGTAAAACGATCAAAGTTTTCTCTCAATACGTCAAATATTAGTAACTAGTGGGAACTATGATGAATTAAAATTAATTAGATGGTTTATTTTATTTCATAATAATAGAATATGAAATTAGTTTTCAAGCGATTCTTTTCTTTATTACCGTATGAATTACCGTATTATGAATTACTAGTTTGACACTTCGACGATAGTAATTTTATACGAATTCGAAAACTGTGAACGTATTTGTAACTCATACTAGACCTACTGCACCCAAATTGCTCGATATTACGATAGGCTCGCTTCCTGTAACATTATTGGGCGGAAATATGTTCGGCGGACCGTGGACTTATTACATCACAGCCCGCCTCTCAGAAAATACAGGCATAAGCTTACGTATGTACCTATTTATGTATTAAATAAACAAATATTAAAAATAATTAAAAAAACATGGGAGAATAAACCAAAGCAACCCTGTATTTCTATTTAATTTTATTGCCGGATAAATACAGCATTGCAATCACAGAGACTAGAGACTTGTGTGAGAGAGATAGTCTCTATTAAAAAACACGGTGAGAAACCTGCACACCTAAACTTTCCATTAGAATGTCTAAGATATATGAAGTATACCAACTCGTAGTATACCAGGGTAGTGGCCTGAGACCTAAACCCTAATATTAGTAGAGAAGACCCGTGTCCAGCAATATGACATTTTATACAAGGCTGATTTTATTAAATTATGATAAAAATAAAATAAATTCACTGCATATTGTCTGTTACCACAAACTCCAATCCAATCGGCAATAAATAATAAATCCTGATTAGAAACGAAGGTCGCATAAAACTTTGCAATATAATAACGGGCTATTACACAGGATATCGCAAACGGCTGGAAAGGCAAACAATAACATAAAAGAATCGATACATAGAAATGAATAATCTGTAAATGCCTTTAATACATTGATTGGTTCGCTTACAAATGTGGTAGAGGCGGCAAATTATTGTTTAACTTTAGTGATTTTTGTTTGCTCAATGGGATATTTGGCAGTTCATTATTATAGAGTTACGCTGTAGACACTATTGTCTACAACATGAATGGGTCCGTACGACCGGGTTACTACCAATGTATCGCAGAAAACCGACGTGATGTAGCAGCTTGCTGTTGCATTTCGTACGGTGAGTGAAATATCCAGACACCAGTCCCATGACTTGCCCTTAATTGCCCCCCTTTAACTGTGTCCATGAGTCTTCTCATAGGCGTTACTATTTTCATCAGGTAGCCCCATATGCTAGATAGCCGCGGCCTCTGCTATAAAATAAATATCTACTACACCTTTTTTATCCTGGTACGGTACAGTGCAAGCCAAATATAATGTCGACAATCAAGAGATATTGCGTCCTTAGACAGTCGGTAGAATCACGCCCTGGACGAATGAATGCCATTGAATTATACACTGGCTGACCCTGGAACGCTCGTCTTCTGAACGTGCTACTTACTATAGCGCGTTTTTCACCATGTGTACGGTAGTCAATATCCAGTAAAGTATAAAAATGTACAAGGTACCCTTATACCAGCACAATATTTTTTATCAGCTTGAATGACGAGACGAGCTGGTCGCTCGCCTGATGGTAAGTACCACGCCTGCCTATAATCACAATCAACGCCACACAGAACTTTGAATTATAAAGCACTGCATTGCTCTAGACAGCGCTCGTCACACCGAGACATATGATGTTAATTCTCATAATGCCCAGTAATTTTACTAGCTTCAATGTCCTTCAAACGGGAACACATCAGTACTTATACATTGTTGCTTGACAGCAGAATCAGACAAAGCGGTGGTACCAACCCACACGGCCTCTCGCATACGAAAGACCTACCACCTTTTAAAATGTTTACACATTTATTATTTCCGTCACCTCTATAAGCCAGTAGTTCTACGCACCCAAGCTAATACGTTCCTGTTATTAGGAATATAATAAGTCGGCATATTCCATACTCAGCTACTTTGGTAGATACAATCTCTAGCTATTTTTATTTTATTCATAGAGTACGAATCTTTATTCTTTTGTTTACCCCGTGGCTGCAGAGGTCGCTACCGTCGCAATGAGGTCGTAATACGCGGTGCGGGTACCACAGTGGCGTAACTCAAGAATTTTACTTTTCTAATTTGAATAAGTTGTAAATAAATAACTTTAGATTATGGGAGTTTGTCTGGTTTGCATTTTAGTTTTTAAGAAGTTTGTAAAGGAAAATATGGTTTAATATAAATGAAAGTGTGTACATATAAATGCGTCTAATATTAATTCATACCGTTGTTGAGGAACACAATTATGTAATTTTTTATATAGATTGTGTTCTGTTTACATATGATTATGTCTCAGTTCAATTACATATTCAACTGAATAGACAGACGATGATGGCTTGCCTGATGGTAAACGTCAATATAGTACCGAAGAAGTGTTATTAACAAAAGCAAAACATCTAGTTTTAAATTCCAAACTACTGCATGGCACTTCTCTGCGCTCGTCACTCCGAGATATTACGATATTAAGTTTCATAATACCCAGGAATTTCACTAGCTTCAATAACCTTCCATATGGAACACAACAGTGCTGCTTGGCAGAAATAGACAAAGCATGATTCGCAGTACTTATCTAGATTCTAGATATCTAGATATCTCAGATTCTAGCCAACAATAAGGCTGCCACCCAGCAAGTGTTGACCCTCTTGTCACCACAAACAGTACTGTCACCAGTTGCGTGTATTTATCATGTGTCATCATCATCAGGAATTTCAATTTCTTTACTTATACAGTTCTTTAAGCTAGCTCCCTAATTACCGTGTTTGTCATATTGATAGCACATTTTCAGCCAGTTAGTGGAGAAAACGGTAAAAAAATATGAAAAGGCCTTTTGTTCTGCCCAATGTGGGTCGAATTAGACCTCGCAATACCCACTCGAGGCTTTTAGACGTTACTAAATAACGAGGTGTGAAGTGGACAGCAATTTTACTTGCTAAGTAAGAGAAGTGAAGAAAACTCTGGGTTTTCATACGTAGTTGATTGTGAAAATCGGCTTTTGTTTGTCCAAGTTTCAAACTGTTTTACACCATTTTCGCAATGTGTATGGATGGATATCTTATATTATTTTTATTGAACACAAAGCACACGTAAGCACAAACTTTATCTAAAATAAAGCATGCAGTGTTCTGTAATCCAGAGTTCTGTGTGACGTTGCTTGTGTTTATGGACAGGCGTGACTTTTAACATCAGGCGAGCGAGCTGCTCGTCTCGTCATTAATAAAAAACACCTAAAACACACATAATACATAGGTACAAATAAAAATAACTAATTATTTTGTTGGTGCTATTGATTGATACAGAAGGGTTGATGTTAAGCAAGCGTCCGGTCGTAAAAGGCCCACTGCCCACGGAAGCTGTTTACTAGCCTCCATGACGAAACGAGCAGTTCGCTCGCCTGATGGTAAGCGCGACGCCTGCCCATAAACAGAAGCAACACCACACAGAACTTTCAATTACATGGCACCGCATTGTCTGAATAGCACTGGACCGAGTTCGTCACCGCAAGACATATGTTCTTAAGTCTCATAATGCCCATTAATTATGTGATTGTGGGTGTTCGACTGTAAAAATCTAAATCTATTCTTCGCAAACAAGTTTTTACGAGTAGTTAGAAACGGTTGCATGTGGTACAATTGTAAAGCGGGGCGTCTGACAGAAATGGCGCCATTTTGAGATTTTTAACGTTTCAAATTCTGACGCGGTCTGGCGCGAACGTCATCGGTGCCCGAGACTGGCCCAAATAATAACAACGGTTGGGTAAACTTGCACCGTTTACACTATATTGACTGAACTATATTGAGATTATATCGATGTCGATAAATTATTTTTTAAAAGCTTGAGCCATCTCGCGACTCTCTTTATTTAAATACCCCGTCCATATTCCAATTATCATTTCTTTCCTTTATGGGTACGCATTCATAATTCGCCTGGTAATGTGCATGAGCGATGGAAATGAGATTTCTTAACATCGGGTATCATTTATAAGTCGTAGAGCCACGCTGTAGACAGTTTTGTCTACACCATAATTTTGCCGGCTTGACCGGGTAGTTACCACTGTCTCACAGAAAACCGACGTGAAGTGGCAGTTTGGTGTTACGTTTCGTACGTTGAGTATCCGGATATCCGTAGGTCCGAATGAAAGTAAGAAAAATTGAAGTTTATTATTGGAGCAATAATTACAGAGTTAAAAAGGCAAAACAACAAAAAAATTATAAGTACTATGCATCTATTGCGCCAACAATGAGCCTCTAATTTAACTACATGCTGCAGTATCACATAAGCAATACTGCAGCACTGGTTTTCGATGAGAAGCCCAAAATCCCCTCCTCTTCCCAGTGCATTAATTATCCCTTTCCTTTATGGTCCGCAATACATCCATGATTTCTCAGGTATGTGGATGTTCATGGGCAATAGAGATCACTAAGCATCAAATGGCCTAATCGCTAGTTTGTCGGCCTCAGCTATAAAAAAAAAACATGCGAGGCACTGCCGATAGAAGTGAAAACTAAGTAATTTGTGAATTGTATCGTCGCGCTATTACATTATTATTTTTGAATTATTTTTGGTTTGTAAAGAAGTGTTAATGACCAATATAATAGTAAATATATAATGTATACTAATAATTACTAATCGCCCCCTATCACATCGTGGGACGGAGATACGCTCGGCGAAATGTGGGTGTACTAGTTACACCTCTTCCGGGATTACAGGCGTGAGTGCGTATGTAATAATTACTAATATTACATATATACTATGACTGCCTCGGTGGCGCAGTTGTAATGCGTACGCGTTACCATTGAGGCCAACGCTAAGGTCTCGGGTTCGATCCCCGGGTCGGGTAGTGGTGTTGGGGTTTTCTATTACGAAATACCCCAGTATCAGCCCGCAGTCTGGAATTTGTCCCGGTATGGCGATAGGCTCGCCCCCTATCACATTATGGGACGGAGATGCACTCGGCGAAATGTGGGTGTACTGATTACACCTCTGCCTACCCCTTCGGGGATTACAGGCGTGAGTGCGTATGTATTACATATATACACAGTATACATATAGCTCATGGGAAGCGTGCGGTGACGATGACGCGAGTTCCATGATTTTTGTTCACCCAAAAAGTGCTCAACGCGCCTAAAGAAGTTTTCACTTCAACAAGTGGCCTTGGTTTACCGACTTTTGCTGTAAAAAAACGTCGATAATCATAGACTAACCTAGTTCCCATCACTAAAATTTATTTATTTATCAAAATACTGGTTTGTTTCATCGGTCAATCATCGCCCAGTACGGCTGTCAATCAACACTGCGCGCCAGAACCATCTGTCTTTATAAAACCGTGTGTAAACTGAACGTCATTATTGTAAGTTTTTACTGCATAATAATATGTTTACCTCTATAAAAACTCGGTTAATTTACGATAGTAATAAAAACCAAAAGTAATACTTGTTGCGGTGAAATTCTCTTGTCTATGGTATGACGTGGAGGTTAGGTTTTTTCGCGGGTTTTTAACTTTTTTTTTTATTGACTTTAGTGATGAAAGGAGCAGGTCGTTTGCTTGATGGTAAGCGCCACGCCTGCCTATAAACAGAAGCAACACCACACAGTACTTTTAATTACAAAGCACTGCATGGCATTGAACTGCGCTCGTCTCCGTGAAACATAAGATGTTAAGTCTCATAATACCCAGTTATTTCACTGGCTTCAATTTCCCTCAAACCGGATCACAGCAGTGCTAACACACTGCTTGGCGGCAGAAATAGACAAAGCGGTGGTGCCAACGCAGCCGGCCTCTCGCATACGAAGGACATACCACCTCGTAAAATTTTAATTTGACATCTCATAACCTTACTTGCACAGCTTACTTGATGTAATTTTACTCAGCGCTTGCTTTACAATTTCCAAGTCCATACAATCCGTTTTCTTGCAATATGTTTTTAACATACAGAAATATTTGATTTATAATTTTTATGACCGGCCTTTTTTTATAGTATAGCCAAGTGGGTCACCTGGTGGTAAGTGATCTCCACCGCCCATGTACGTCCCTAATACCAAAAGAATTATGGGTGCGTTGCCGACCTTAAAGGAAAGGGATAATTAAGGGATTGGCAAGGGGAGGGGGTTTGGGTCTCCGGATATCTCACTCACCGTACGAAACGCAGCAGCAAGTTGCTACTTTACGCCGGTTCTCTGTGAGACAGTGGTAATGACCCGGACGAGCCGGCCCATACATGCTGTAGACAAGTGTCTACAGCGTGGCTCTACCACTACAAACTCATCTCATGTGGCCTCGTGCCTGACGTCGACCCCTGTGGGGAGGAAACACTCAGACCCGAAAGAAATGTTTGTGTGATCCACCAATATTTTGTCTCGGTTCGGGAATGGAACCCGCGGGCTCTCACTTTGCAGTCGGCTACTACGCCATTGAGGTACAATAATAATACAGAGGAATTGAAATCCTCCTCTTTTTTAAGTTTTGTGAAAACGAGAATTTAAAAGACCAATGAGGTGCATTTGTCTGGTTGCAGTGTACTAAGGCTGAGAACCATGAGGTCCTAGGGTCAATCCTCAGGTCGGGTAATGACAATTTGTGTTTGAGATTTCGATTCGAAAATCACACATGAATTACCCAGGATTGGAATTTGTGCCCTGAATAGCGATAGGTTCGCCCCCTAATGATAGGGAAAATGATGGAACGTATAAAAATAGTTGCACCTCTGCCTATCCCTTCAGAAATAAAGGCGTGTGCTTATGGAGGTATGTAATTGATAAGTTCTATGAAAATTAAGTGAAATGAATATACCTATAACGCATCCATACATACGCACTTACGCCTGTAATCCCCGAAGGGGTAGGCAGAGGTGTAACCAATACACCCACATTTCGCCGAGCGTATCTCCGTCCCACGAAGTGATAGGGGGCGAGCCTATCGCCATACCGGGACAATTTCGAGACTCTGGGCTGATACTAAGCATTTCGTAATAGCAAAACCCAATACCACTTGACCCGATCCGGGGATCGAACCCGAGACCTCAGCGTTGGTCTCAATCGTAACGCGTACGCATTACAACTGCGCCACCGAGGCAGTCAGTCCTCTTTTTAAGTCATTTGAAAACTAGTATTTAATAGACCAATGAGGTACATTGGTCTGGTGGCAGTGTGCTAAGGCTGAGAACCGTGAGGTCGCGGGGTCAATTCTCAGATCGGGCAATCACAATATATGTCAGATTTTTCGAATCTAAAATCACACATGAATTAACCAGGATTGGAATTTGTGCCCTGTATAGCGATAGGTTCACCCCCATCACAAAATGATGGAACGTATAAAAATAGTTGCACCTCTGCCTACCCCTTCAGAAATAAAGGCGTGATCTTATGAAGGTATTTAATTGATAAGTTCTATAAAAATTAAGTGGAGTGAATCGTGAGTGAGAAAAGTGAGTGAATACTAATATTATAAATGTGAATGTAAGTTTGTTTGTTACTCTTTCACGCGAAAACTTCTTAACCGATCATCATGAAACTTTGTACACATATTTTTAGAGGTATAAGAAGTAACATAGGATACTTTTTATGAAAAAAAAATATATTTGTTTATTACGCTTTCGCGCCTAAATCATTGAACCGATGTTGATGAATTTTGATGTAGAAATAGACGGGACCCTGGAGACGGTTATAGGCTACGTTTTATTTCGGAAAAGTCTATTCACGCGGGCGGAGCCGCGAGCAAAAGCTAGCATACCTTTAAAGCATATAAAAACACATACCTAAGGTTCAAAACATTAACGAGCCCGCGGCCATGTTTTGAATGACGAGCCGCCATTTTGTCTCGAGTTCATCGGAACAAAGACCATCATGCCATTACAATGCCGGTAAACTGATACGAATGAGTCCCGTTTGTGCGCTAATATGTGTTATTGAATAATAGATGGTGTCAATACGACCACACATGTTGTGTTGCGCCTATGACCATAAATTGAATATTCTTTTTTTTTTCAATTTATGGCTTAGCACTGTTGTGCGTCCAGCCAATGAAAAATATATAACATTCTAGCTGTTGCCCGCGGCTCTACTCGCCTGAAATTACGTTGTATATAAAGTTCAAATCCCCCCCCCCCAGTTTTTAAAATTTTAAGTACCTAAAAACCTTTCTTAGCGAGCCCCTACATTACATAAACTATAATCTGAGAAAATTTTATAATCCCTAGCCTTTTGAGATGTCGTGATTAATCAGTGAGTGGTATTTCGCTTTTATATTACCTGTTACGCGCATAATCATGTCTTGTTCTACCTGTGTGCCGAATTTTATCGAAATCCATTCAGGCGTTAATGCGTGATTGATTTACAATCATTCAATTCATTTCATATTAATAATATTTTATTTTATTTTATTTTAATATACAACATTCAACACAAAACTGTAAAACATATATTATTTATACTTAATTTCACAGCCGTATTTATAAATAAAAAGTTTCATACAAAGTTCAATACCACCCCACCCCACCCTTTTGCAAGTGGAATTTTACAAAAATGTGAATCACATGTTTTATTATTTTTAACAAGTAATTGTGCTGATCTTTTTTTTTATTAGCTTGAATGACGAGACGAGCAAATTACTCGCCTGATGGTAAGCGCCATGGCTGCTCATAAACGGAAACAACACCACACAGAACTTTAAATTAGAAAGCTCTTCATGGTATTAGACTGCGCTCGTCACCCCGAGTCGTAAGATGTTAAGTATCATAATGCTTTGCAATTGTATACTTATTTTTTCTTCTTGTAGTACGAGTATGTGGAAAGCAGTGTTTAACCTTCCTTAGTTTTAATTCCTTATTATACAATCTTATTGTTTAAGGCTGTTGCTATCCCTAATAAAAAAAAAAAAAAAAAAAAAAATAGAACAAGCGGTGGTACCAACCCAGACGGCCTCTCGCTTACTATGGCTTTACCACCTTGTAAATTCTCCGCTCATTTCAAAGTTTCTCGCTGACCATCATAGTTAACGTTAATTGCATATACTCACAACACTTTTTTTACAACAAACACAACTTAAAACTATCAGAATTTCCGCCAAAAACCCCATAGGTAAGTCGTTATTTACAGAATTTCTCATACTTATATATTTTTATATATGGGGTCCGTGGATGCTGGTATAATGGCGCTAGGGGTCCGCGAATCACAATAAGGCGACGCCTGCGCCTGGAATCCGCCCTTATAACGGTTGGGAAACGATGTCGAAGTAAAAAATCCGGCCAAGTGCGTGTCGGATCACCCACAGTGAAGGGTTCCGTACTTAAGATGGTTCTCATAGTTTTAAACAAGTACAAGACATAAAAAATAGGTTTAGATTAAAATAACTAATTCACATTGCCAGCCTCCGTGGCGCAGTGGCCAACTAGCCAGTTGCGAAGCGTGAGGCCGTGGGTTCGATTCCCGCACCTAGACAAATGTTTGTCTGATCCACAAATATTTGTCTCGGGTCTGGATGTTGAGGGACCGCAAGTCCTTGGTAGTTACTGATACTCACGATACAGGTTTACCTAGTGTGGGGTCAGGACTATGTGTGTGACTGTTGGGTGTATTTATTTATTTACATTCCTAGTATTATATTCATTTTATCAGCAATAAAATACGTTTGTATTTCTCATACACTATATATATATATATACTATGTATGAGTATATATGTATACTCATACATAGTTATTTTTGCGAAAGCTAAACTAAAACTTGAGTTCTCTGAGTGATAAAGCCACGCTGTAGACAGTTTTATCTACATCAGGAATGGGCCGGCTCGACCGGGTCGTAACCACTGTCATACAAAAAACCGGCGTAGAGTAGCAGCTTGCTGCTGCGTTTCCGCGTCATGTTGCGGTTCATAGAATAAATACACCTACTATCCAAATTTCATCCATATAGTGTTAATCCCCTCCGAGTTCGGCACACAGATGAACTGCCTCGGTGGCGCAGTTGTAATGCGTACGCGTTACGATTGAGGCCAACGCTGAGGTCTCGGGTTCGATCCCCGGGTCGGGTAAAGTGGTATTGGGTTTTTCTATTACGAAATGCTCAGTATCAGCCCGGTATCATAAGGGACGGAAATACGCTCGGCGAAATGTGGGTGTACTGGTTACACCTCTGCCTACCCCTTCGGGGATTACAGGCGTGGGTGCGTATGTAAAATATCTGTGCCATACGGATGGATAGACGGACATATGGGCATGACGAAATTATAAGAGTTCCGTTTGTGCCATTTAGTTACGAAACCCGTAAAGCAAAAAGTAAAATGTAAGGATGTGTTGGTACAGAACTCTAAGCATCAGAGCGCGAGTCCGTCTTGCGCTTAGGCAGATGTATTTCTAAGATGTAGGATATTTATTTTTCATAATGATCATATTATTTCTTAGATATATGTATACTTACCATAACATTTAAAATTCCGTCACAACAAAGACATTGTATCAACAAACGTACGCAAAATTACAAGAAACTTAAATCGCAAATTTGAAACTTCATGTCCTCGTAAGGGAGGGATAGTTTGCACTAAACTCCATTGAATATTGCATCAGTACGCTATCACTACGGCGCACAGCATGGTGTGACACCACAGAATTGATACATTATGGAAGTGTCATTGTGCTACTTTCTAAAAATTAAGTATTCAAAAAAATAAAATCCTCTTAAATCAAATTAATAATAAAAAAGTTAACTGATTTTAAGTAAAATTCAAATACATACGCACTCACGCCTGTATTCCTTGAAAGGGTAGGCAGAGGTGTAACCAATACAGCCATATTTCGCCGAGCGTATCTCCGTCCCACGATGTGATAGGGGGCGAGCCTATCTCCATACCGGGCACAAATTCCAGACTCCGGGATAATACTGATCATTACGTAATAGAAAATCCCAATACCACTTTACCCGACCCGGGGATCGAACCCGAGGCCTCAGCGTTAACCTCAATCGTAACGTGTACGCATTACAACTGCGCCACCGAGGCAGTCAGGCAGGAAGATATTTTGTCCATATTTTGTTTGGTGAAACTTTTTTCTGCCACTAAGAGCAGTATATAAGCTCTGTTGTGTTTTGGTTTGAAGGACATTGAAGCCAGTGAAATTACTGGGTAATATGAGACTAATAATACTGTTCCTTCCGTTATTCAAGTTATTAGAAAAAAAACCTGATGATAATTAAAGCAATGATTTAATATTTAAACCCCAGGACATGCCACTTCCACTGTTGAAGGTGTTTTCTGTTCCGTGGTAGTGCCGACTACGTACCGGCGTACCGGCGCGGCGTAGTGGCGTATCGCTGCGATTATCCGTGCGGTCGGTGCAGAGCGGTAATAAGAAGTCAATATTAGTACGCTGGGCGGGCGGATTTGTACCGGCTAACATTCTATGGAGATGGATAGTTCGTTCAAAATTCAAAAATGTGTAATATATCTACTTGGACCAGGGTATCTGGTACATTTATACCGGTTACGAAATAAACTAATAAAATTTTGAATTCGAAGGAGTCCTGAATCGACAATCTCCGAGGCGCAGGGCGGGTGGCTAACTGTGAAACATGAGGCCGCGATCTCGTTTTCGCGCCAAATGTTTGTGCAATCTAAAAATATTCGTATACGTTACAGACCCTACAACTACGCGGGTCCTAGTTCCTGATACCCACGTTTTTTTTTTTTTTTATATATCATAGGCCGGCAAACGAGTGGATCACGAGATGGTAAGTGATCTCCACCGCCCATGTACGCCCACAATACCAGAAGAATCATGGGGGCGTTGTCGTCCTTTAAGGAATGGGATAATTAAGTGATTGGGAAAGGGCCCCTCCCTTTGGGCCTCCCGATATCTCACGAACCGTACGAAACGCAGCAGCAAATGCTACTTTACGTCGGTTTTCTGTAAGATAGTGGTAACGACCCGGACGAGCCGGTCCATTCATGCAGACAAAATCAGCTAAAATGCGTCTAACATTGAAATTGTACTTATTTAGTCCATAAGTTTTTGCTTCGCCCGCGTGTTATTTTCAAGTCTGCCAACCCGCATTAGGCCAGCGTGGTGGACTAAGGCCTAACCCCTCTCATTTAGTAGAGGAGACCCGTGCCCAGCAGTGGGACGTATATAATACAGGGCTAGTATGACTGCATCGCTGGCGCAGTTGTAATGCGTACGCGTTACGATTGAGGCTAACGCTGTGGTCTCGAGTTCGATCCCCGAGCCGGGTAAAGTGGTATTGGGTTTTGAAATACTCAGTATCAGCCCGGAGTTTGGAATTTGTGCCCGGTATGGCGATAGGCTCGCCCCCTTGCTCGTGCTATGTGATCATCATGGGATGGAGATACGCTCGGCGAAATGTGGGTGTACTGGTTACACCTCTGCCTACCCCTTTGGGGATTACAGCCGTGAGTGCGTATGTAGTATTATTATTATTATAAAGAGACATATTAGAATTAACAATCCATTTTTACAACGTACAATGTCCGCACTCAGGCTCAAAGAAGGGAGACAAAAGCGTGTTCCATATTGTGTAACACGGACGGGAGCTCGAGGCGTTTCGATAACAGAGCAAGTTTACACAAGGCCAATTAGAGTGCGCCCGCGGGGGCGTGTGGGACAACGCACTGTTTTCTGTTGCTAATTGTATCCCCCGTATCATAGTTTGCAGTCCGACCCTGGGTTGACGTTGTTATTTAAGGGGAAATATGAAAGCAACGATGTTTACATGATTTTCGCTAACCCTGTTATGTTTTAATGGAGATTATCTACGCAAATAAGTATTTTAAGAGTTATATAAGTAATGAGAGGCGTGTAGTTCAAGCAGTATACATACATACATAGACTTACGCATGTTTCCCATAGGGGTAGGCAGCGAAAACGGATTTCCACTTGCTACGATCCTCGCATACCTCCTCACTCTCCTCCAACTAGTATTTTTAACAAAATTAAGCAGACTAAAAAAATAGTACTAAAAAATACGCTTTTATAGAAAATCCAACTAGAAAATAGAAAATAAATTTTAATAAATTTGAATTAAACACTATTTTTTATTCAAATTTATTAAAATTTATTTTAAATTTTTTAGTTGTATTTATATACTTAAAAGCGTATTTTTTAGTTTTTTTAAACTATTATTTATTTTTCATTTTTTAGTTCAATTTTCTGTAAAAGCGTATTTTTTATTTCATACTGTTTAAAATATTGAATTGTTATCGGTCCTTAATAAGTATGCCAAGTTTCGAGTTAATCCGACGTTTTGAAGGGGGTCAAAATCATGTTCAAAGATTCCGTTACATACTAACATACATACTAACATACATACTAACATACTTATGAAACTCATAAAGCGTATAAAATAGTGAGTGATATCGATATTGATAGTACCAACTCAAAATTAGTTTATTTAGTTGTTGCAATAACTTGATTGACTTGATTTGGCGATAGGCACCTATTACACCATGGGGCGGAAATAAGGTCGGCACACTTTGGGTGCACTATAGATGGACAAGATCGTGCGCGACCGTCCTGCGGGGTACAAGACGTTGGCGGGGACGAGGTTCTCTAGATGTTAGCGGGGAAGGGAAACAAATGCAACGGCGCACGATCTTGTCCATCTATAGTTGCACCACTGCCTACCTCTTTGGTGATACAGGCGTAAGTTTATATATGTATGTATTTCCGTATGTGTGAAACGTTTATCATTCTAATTTATACAACTTTCTGCTCACGGCTGCGCCATTATTTAATCTTTTTTAAGTCAGATATAATATATATACTATTCGAGTCGAATTCCACTTCCGCTATTTTCGTCGGTTAATAAAATCTATCAAACGATTTTTATTCAACAAAATCGGCCCACAAGTGGCGGAAATATCGATATAGGTGCACATATACATACGTACATATGTACATACACACTCACATCTGTAATCCCCGAAGGGGTAATCTAACCAATACACCTACCCATAGGGGGCGAGCCCTTCACCATACCGAGCTCAGTTCCAGACTCCGGGCTGATATTGAGCATTTCGTATTAGAAAAACCCAATATCACTGTTACCCGACCCGGGGATCGAACCCGAGACCTCAGCGTCAGCCTCAGTCGTAACGCATAGGTACGCATAACAACTGCGCCACCGAGGCAATCGTGCACATAACTACATAAAAAAATACATACGTGACCAATAGTGCGCTCAATTGACAACATCCTCTGTTTTTATCATTAATGAAAAAAAAACTATGCGATGAGCTAAAGTGTAAGAAACTACTTGCACATGTGTGCTAGTTCCATGTGGTCATAATTATGTATGTTTTAGTAAGGAATAAGGATAGGTGAGTCGTCCCGCAGCCACGCCACGCCGCGCCGCGCGCCGCAGCGACCGACGCTACATTATCGGCGAACAAACATTACAAACAAACATAATGCCCTCAGCCTTAGTGGAAATAAGGCACAGTTCACAGACACAAGAAAACGCAAATCTTAGGCCCGTATTATAAATCAACACTCAAGTGAGCTGTTTGGCAAGTGTCGACTTTTTTTTTATACTAGCTCGGCAAAGTGACTACGCTACACCTGCAGGCCAGGCCAGGAGCTAGTGCTATCATTCGACATTTTGGTCTATCCATCTATATAATAGACTCAATATAAGTTTTGTCCCGATTCACCCCGTTTTACAGTACCTCATATAAAGGTTACCAATCATCGTCAACGTCATCAGAAGGCATCGTCTGTGCCTATATCATACAAAACTCGTAGTTTGTAGTTAATAAAAACACTGCACACGCCCTAACCCTTTGAAAGTGCATTTATTTGTCATACTTTAGTACCTTCGAAGCGCGGCGCCTTTTACTCCTTATCAGAGACAATATTTGTCTGTTCGCTCGTCTGTCCGTCACATGGACTCGTATCATTGGGTGAAAGGTGACTTGAACAACCTGTAAGCCTGTAAGTGATCTTCCCCGCCTATGAACACTCATAATACCAGAATCATGGACGCGTTGCCGACCTTAAAGAAAAGTTGAATGAAAATAAATAAATAAATACACCCAACAGTCACACACATAGTCCTGACCCCACACTAGGTTAACCTGTATCGTGGGTATCAGGACCTACGAAGAACTTGCGGTCCCACAACACCCATATACGAAACAAATATTTGTGGGACACACAAATATTTGTCTGGGTGCTGGAATGGAACCCACGGCCTCACGCTTCGCAGCCGGCTACTCGCCCACTGCCCCACGAAGGCTGTCGGGGAGGTGGATTGAGCCTCCGGATATCTCTCTCACCGCACAGCAGCAAACTACTAATTCACGTGGGTTTTCTGTAACAGTTCAGAGGGCACAACTCTGTAGATTTTGTCAACACGTGGCTCTACCACTTGTTATTTAATATTCGTCGAGATATACTCAAAAGTCGAGATATGTACCTACATCTCTTGACAATTTCAACGCTCGCCGACCCGTGGTTGACGGACCGACGGATCTACTATTTTGAAGTGAAAACTTCTTTAGCATCGTTGTGATTTGAAAGTCGATGATACGAAAAAGAGACGGACACATACCTACCTAAATTCATAAGATGTAACGTGGGAGAAAATTAGATAGGAAGCATTATACTGTTGTGCGCGCATGCGTAGTACAAAGCTTGAGAAAAGGCACAACAACCGCGGTATTTTGTATACGTGTAGGTACGTATTATACGTTTGTAGAGTTTTTTCATCATTTTTATAATAAAATTCTTCATTGTATAATTTATCGAAAATGTAAGCTCGAGTCTGAATAAATCTATGTAATATATGCGAATAAAATGTAAAATAATTATCAAACTTTGTATCACTATGATCATTACTAAAACCTACAATTATCCTCTTTCCGAACTTTTACATTCGTCTCATTAACATGGAGCCAAAAATTTTTAAGGTTTTTTTCACTTCTACGTGTGAATTGCACACATGATTATTTTTTTTGAGTGGTAGAGTCAAGCTGTACAGTTATATCTCCAGCACGAACGGGCCGGCTTGACCGCCACGACCACTTTCTCACAAAAAACCGATGTAAAGCAGCGGCTTGCTGCTGCGTTTCGTACGGTGAGTGACATAACCGGAGACCCAAATCTCCTTCCCCTAGCCAATCCTTTAATTATCCCTTTCCGTTAAATTCGGCAACGCGTCCATGATTCGTACTGTGGGCATTCATGGGCGGTGGAGATCACTTACTATCAGGTAACCCACTTGCTCGTTTACCGTCCTATGCTATAAAGAAAAATTGTTACAATTCTGCATACCCTATCGTAAGCTGACGCTCTACAAACAAACGACGCAATCGTTCTGTGCGGTCGATATTACATTTAGACTGCACTATTACTACCAGTACTAGTTTACTGGTTACACTTTTACCTACCCCTTCGGGGATTACAGGCGTGAGTGCGTATGTATGTAATTATTAAAACTCGTGCATAAATGTCGAAGTTTTATACAGTTTCCATTTCACTCCTTTAGGGGTGGGATTATTTGGTCCCACCGAAACCCTAAGTATCGAATAAAAGATAAATCGAATAAAACATACAATAAAAATCAATGTATAACTATCTATTTATTAATACGTGAAGAGAAAACTTCGGATCCTTTTTTAAGCATATTGCACGCACGGAGGGGTGTGAAATTTGGCATAGTTAAAGTTTATATGGAGGAGGAGTGCAGAAAGGATATTCGGATATTCTATTCTATTATTGATAAATACATACCGATGTAAAGCATGTATGTATACATACGCACTCACGCCTGTAATCCCCGAAGACCCCTTCGGCAGAACACCCACATTTCGCATATCTCCATCCCATGATGTGATAGGGGGCGAGCCTATCGCCATACCGGGCACAAATTCTAGGCTCTAGGCTGATACTGAGCAATTCGTAATAGAAAACCCCACTATCACATTTACCCGACTCGGGGATCGAACCCGAGACCTCAGCGTCGTAACGCGTACGCATTACAACTGCGCCACCGAGGCAGTCAGATTATTGATAAGATGAATTTAAATAATAGTTTAAAGAAAGTTGCAAATGGCATTTGCAACTTTCTTGACGCTGAGACTAGATCGGAATGATATTTTGAACGTTTAAAATTACGATAATTGGCCTTCTGATAATCAAATAAAACTCAAACACAAATGAAAACGCTTTATTATGACAAAATTAACATTAACAACTTTCAAACCATGCTTATAAGTATTCAATTATAATTATTTATGTACATGGGCCATAAGAACTAGAGTGGTCTAACTATAATCATTATAATAAATCAAAACGGAAAATTAAGCACCATATATTATAATAATGATTTCTTATGTTTACGCGAATATTATACATGGAAATAAATTATACGCATTTCTCTCCCGTGACCACGAAGGCTGAAAAGGTTTCTAAAACGTCGGGACTAGAATAAAATCCGTATAAATGAGTTTTTTTTTTATTTATTTTTTATTACTTTGAATGACGAGACGAGCAGGTCGCTCGCCTGATGGTAAGCGCCACGCCTGCTCATAAACAGAAGCAACGCCACACAGAACTTTAAATAACAAAGCACTGTATGACACTGGACTGCGCTCGTCACCCCGAGACATGAGGTGTTAGGTCTCATAATGCCCAGTAATTTCACTGGCTTCAATATCCTTCAAACCGGAACAAAACAGTGCTTACACACTGTTGCTTGGCGGCAGAAATAGACAGAGCGGTGGTACCAACCCAGCCGACCTCTCGCAAACGAGGGACCTACCACCTTGTAAGTTTTATTTTTTGTTTTCATTGTTTTAATTGGTTTCTCAAGACACAGGCTCCACCTAATTTGAGAAGCCATGGCAAATGTTTTTGTATCATTCTTTAAATAAATAAAGATTTTTTTCATTTTTTCATTTCAATATTTTATAATAATTTTACCAAAAACCAGCCACGTACGAGTCAAACTCGCGCACTGAGGGTTCCTTATCACCCTCCTCTCTTATTTTTTTTGTTATTTTTATTATTTGATAGAATATCCGCCATAAAACCTTTAAATGGCTCCACCACATCTTGGAACCGTAACAAGTAGCTGGCTGAAACTTTACAGAATATGTGTCTCTCTATTCTAAAGAAAGTAACTGCCGCCGCTGCCAAAAGCTTGTCACGCTATCTCCTCTGAAACCGCTGGGGGTATGGGGTCGAGACCGATACCAATCGATGCAGAATAATGTGGGGAAGAAAGTAAGATATGTCTCATATTCGTCGGACTTTAAGTTTTTATTATTTTATGTTTTGTGGAAAAACATGGGCAACGCCCCTAGTTATTATTAAAAAAAAGTATCGATACCTTAGCGGAGAGTGGTACGGACTGTCGAGATGAAAGTCGCAGGTTCGAAAACAACCCCGAGAGCATGCACCTCTGGGCTCTGACTTTTATAAGTTACATGTGTATTAAAAATGTATAATAGCTTGCTTTAACGGTGAAGGAAACATCGTGAGGAAATATGCATAACTGAGTTTTCCATAAAAAAATCGAAACTATGTGAAATCTGCCAACCCGCATTAGGCCAGTGTGGTGGACTAATGCCTACCTCTCTCATACAGTAGAGGTGCCCTTTGCCCAGCAGTGGGATGTGTATAATATAGGGCTAGTATTATCATAATGTGCGATATCCTAATTCATAACATATATTTTAAAAAATACAAAGTAAACATATCAATGGGGTGGTAAAGAACCCTCAAACAAAAATGCGAGTCAGACTCGCGATTAGGTAGTTTATTTTTTTGTAAATCATACATAGCCACTCTGGTTCCCTCGGTATTTTATTTACATGCTTGATCTATATACGAAGCTTAAATACGAAAAACATACGTACACACACATACATACATACAGGCGTGAGCCTGTAATCCCTGAAGGGGTAGGCAGAGGTGTAACCAGTACACCCACATTTCGCCGAGCGTATCTCCGTCCCATGATGTGATAGGGGGCGAGCCCATCGCCATACCGGGCACAATTCAAAAATACGGGCTGATACATTTCATAATAGAAAAACCCAATATCACTTTTACCCAACCCTACGTACGCATTACAACAGCGACACCGAGGCAGTCGGTTAAAAAGGTTTAAAAAAACGTACATAATAATTCCAACATACCATTTAACAATAATATCGAAAAAAAAGTATCGAGTAAGTAATCAATATATCATTTCATGTTTAGGTCTATGTTTCTGAACTTCTTTACGTAAAATTTTAAAGCAGAGGTGCCTTTAAACTTAAACGTGCACCTCCCGACTTCACAGCCCATAACGTAGTGCCATTACAGTAGCGGCACCGTACGATATCAATTCGGACAACAACTAGTGTTGTACACACAGATCATGGATATACGAGACATAATATATATTAGTGTTGAGTAAGACATACAAGAGGCATAACATTTGTCACGTACATGAGGCAATAATCTAAATAAATAATTTAGTGTAATTGCCTAGTGTATTTTGACGATGCTATGTATGTATGTATACATTAGTTGTTGACAGCCTCCGTGGCGCAGCGGGCGAGTAGCCGGTTGCGAAGCATGAGGCCGTGGGTTCGATTCCCGCACCTTGACAAATGTTTGTCTGATCCACGAATATTTGTCTCGGGGTTGGGTGTTGAGGGACCGCAAGTCGCTCGTAGTTGCTGATACCCACGATACAGGTAAACCTAGTGTGGGGTCAGGACTATGTGTGTGACTGTTGGGTGTATTTATTTATTATTTATGATTTCTATACATAACTTTCTTTATTTTGTACTGACTTGTCATAAACGCTATTTTAATTGCCTACATGAGTAATAAATTATTTCATTTCATTTCAGGAGCGGCTCAAATATTTTCCATGTACTACTTCTAATTTTATGTCGCTTTACTCTGTTACTGTCCACATGACGTGGGCTGCATATTATGTGAAAGAGGGAGAACGAGCGAGTGAGCTTCACACACCCCGCCTCATTTGAAGTGGGACCTTGTACTGGTTTAGTACAAAAATGAGGCTATTCTTACAAACTCATTTAAAAATCGTGTCATACTCAACACTAAAATATACGTCGATCTATCTGTACAGAAAGCAACACGTGACAATTTTTACTGTGTACAGTGACGTCATCGTATAACTCTCATGCTGCTTGTTCTCAGACCATTGGGCATTTCCAAAGCACCGGTAAACATTTAAATTTGATTTATTTTATTATAAAAGAGCCTTTTTCCGACAGAGACTGGAAAACGAGCAAGTGGGTCACCTGATTGTAAGTGAGCTTCACCGCTCATGAATATCAACAATACCTAAATAACCATCGACGCGTTGCTGACCTTAAAAGAAAGGGATCGGTAAATATTGGTATAAATTGGCACGCTTGGTTACTACACAGACAGTCGTATACATCATATCTGCTATATCATCCGTGACGTGCCATACTGTGTGGACAGGATCCACTTCCTGTGCTATAAAAAAAAATGTCAGCTCGCGTGATACAAGCCCGCGAGTGCATCCTGTAACGCGCGGAGACACGGCAATGTGGACGAGTACCCACCTGCCTTCTCCGTTTCATTCTCACATCTGCAATATAAAAATAATACTTCATAACTAAAATATACATTAGTGTTACAGAAAGATGTGGTCAAATTTGAGCAATGTATCGAGATACATACGCACTCACGCCTGTTTTCCACGAAGGGGTAGGCAGAGGTGTAACCAGTACACCCACATTTCGCCGAGCGTATCTCCGTCCCATGATGTGATGGGGGGCGAGCCTATCGCCTTACCGGGCACAAATTCCAGACTCCGGGCTGATACTGAGCTTTTCGTAATAGAAAAACCCAATACCACTTTACCCGACCCGGGGATCGAACCCGAGACCTCAGCGTCGGGCTCAATCGTAACGCGTACGCATCACAACTGCGCCACCGAGGCATACAATAATCATATTTCCGTTTTTATCATGAAAGTAATATTTTGGAATTGTCAACTCTAGTAATGGTATTCCTAAACACCAGTTATACACTGGTAACCTCTTACCTAACATATTTGAGATATCCACAATTAACAATATCCGCTATGGAAGGTGCATCTGGCCCACATCGGTCTGGCACAGGCAATGGCTCATACCTATACAATGGTCCTTCCTCTATTATGGGTATTGGTTGATTGGTCGCACCTCGGGTGAATTGTACACCTGTTGAGAATTGTGTTACCTGCGACAGAAAAAAAAAAAAGATCAATTACGCGCACTGCAATGGCAACACAGTAAAACTTAGCATTGATGGTTTCTATACATATAGAATATTTATGATACATATACTATAGTTAGGGTATTCTCATTTTATTGGTTAATTGAAGATGTTTAAGATAAATAATAATGTTTAACAAAACATAGAAACCGACTTTAATTTACAGCAATAGCATGTTTAGGCGTTCCTCAACGGTGCGATTTACTCGAAGTTTTCTTCCCCGTACGGCATCCTTATGGAATCAGCTATCACCTGCGGTATTTCCAGACCAATACGTCTTAGGTACCTTCAAGAAAAGAGCCTACTCTTTCCTCAAAGGCCGGCAACGCACCGACAAATCCCCTGGTATTGACGGTGTCCATGGGCGGCGGTGATCACTTACCATCAGCCACCTCTTTCATAAAAAAAAAAAAAACTAATACAATAACACAATCGCGACGAGTGTACTGTTATCCGTTGAGGAGTTTAATTTTTTTACTCTAGATTTAACCCAATTTATATGGGACCATTGTGGCAATTCTCGCGCAATTCGAATTCGAGAAAAATCTCGGATTCGAACTTTTTTCGAATGAAATTCACGTTGTGCTATTCTGGGAATCTCGGGCTCGAAATATCTCGTAGGTTGCTGATAGAGTTACTTCGAATGGTAGAGAGCGTTCGAAACGTAAATGTCGAATACAAATGACAATGTCAACTGTCAAAATATTTAATTTAATTTATTTATAAATTACAATTTTCTTTTTACATTCGCTTTACGATCATACTATGTCTGAAAATGGATAAACAAAGTAAATATTACAAACAACTCGCCCCCTATTACAAAATGGGACGGAAAGAATTTCGGCGAAATGTGGGTGTGCCTACTGTGGCCTACTGGTTGCAACTAGTACATTAGGTAGTATTCATGTGGGTGTCCACATTAATACAGGTACAGAGGTGTACTTCTGCCTACCCCTTCGGGGAATACAGGCGTGAGTACATATGTATAGGTATTACAAACAATAAATATGCTAAAGGAAGCTAGCTTGTTTGCGTGTTTGATATTGTTGATGATTGCAATTGCTTGTGAAGCTACGACTGTGGTACGAGTGTGTCGGGAAAAGTGAATATGGCAATTTAACAAATAATGAAATATGTATTTATTAACCTATTTATTTCCGAAGTGGTGGTAGTTTATTAAAATACGAGTATATTAACTTTATGTTCTATGTTTTATTTCCTGTTTCACCCAAGTTTTAGCTACTTATTTACTTGCTTTGAGAAGTTAAAATATCGCAGTAAATTAGATGGTTACAAATGACTGATGGATTTTATAACAGTGAAAGTATTTAATATACTATTTTTGTAACAAATGCAACAAATTAGAATAATATTTAATTAATTGGAATAATACTTAAATAAACATATTTTTTATAGCATAGGCAAACGAGCTAGTGGGTCACCTGATAGTAAGTGCTTTTCACCACCCATGTACGCCCATAACACCTAGGAATGGGATAATTGAGGGATTGGTAAGGGGAGCGGAATTTTGGGCTTGAAATAGTAATTTGGTCTGTATTTTATTTACTTTACACCAACCCTCCCACTATTTGTTTGCGCCAGTAAGGGCATTTAATGTTTCTGAAATTTATCCATCTTGTTTCATCTTCACGCTTAGAAAATATTGGTGAAAATTTTACACTTCGCAGATCGTAGATTCGCTTCCACCATTTGGAAGAAAATGCTTCTGCTGGGTACTTGGGTAGTTTTTTTTGGATTGTATTCATTTTGAGAGCAAAATAGACACAACGAGAATAACATGAAATCTAAACTTAGATAGACTAGGTTTCCCGCTTAAACTTTGATTTCCATATTACGTTCCATTACTGCAAATCTTGAGAATTGGCAATTTAAAACTTATTTTAAAATCTTCCCATAATGATTATCTCATTATTTATGTTATAATAATAAAAAAATACGTATACTACACTTGTTGTAATACGTTATACATCTAAATATATTTATCTGTAATATTGTTCATGGTAAGTTATCGCAGGCGATTAAAAATCGCATTACTTACGTTGAACGGAACGCCTCGCGCGCTGTTATGTTTTATAATGGCAACATTTTGCTCCTTCGAATAGAGATTTTTACGCATTTTATTTCGATTGTAGCTGAGAATACAAGATTCGAGAAAATTACTTTGACATTCGAAATTTTACAGTAGAGAATCGCTGATTCGAATCCGAGATAATTTCGAGGGAAGTGAGAATTGCCTCACATATCGCAACTAAAGTCTATCGAATTAAATTTTTTCCTACAAAATCGGTCCACAAGTGGCGGAGAAATCGATGTACATACCTTTTTTTTTTAAAACGCACTGAATTGAGAACCTCCTCCTTTATTGAAGTCGGTTAAAAATAGAGTTAGGTAAATAATAATGGTGCAATATAGTAGTGGAAGGGTGAATAAATCTTATAAAAAAAGGTCGTCGCCATGATTGGAGCCCATTGAACAAGGTGGTAGGTCCCTCGTTTGCGAGAGACCGGCTGGGTTGGTACCACCGCTTTGTCTATTTCTGCCGCCAAGCAACAATGTGTAAGCACTGTTGTGTTCCGGTGTGAAGGACATTGAAGCCAGTGTAATTACTGGGCATTATGAGACTTAACACCTTATGTCTCGGGGTGACGAGCGCAGTCCAGTGTCATGCAGTGCTTTATTGAAAGTTCTGTGTGGCGTTGCTTCTGTTTATGGGCAGGCGTGGCGCTTACCATCAGGCGAGCGACCTGCTCGTCTTGTCATTCAATCTAATAAAAAAAAAAAAAAATTACCCACAGTCAGTCAGTCTCCAGTTCACTAAGATCAGTGCTCAGTCGACGTATAAGAGTTCATTACATGGCAGCTATGCCGGTTTGCTATTCGGTCCTAGTTCAGTCTTAATTATAATTCATAAGAAAGTAATCTCTAGTGAATCTTGGAGATGGTGCTGTGGTCTGTAAAGCAGTCATATTCTAAAAGTGACCAATAAACCATGAGTTGAAGTGGTTACTGTCGTTTTGTATTTTTAAAACAATAAAAAAAAAACTCTATTTGTTGTTACGCCTTCACGCCTAAATCACTGAACCAATTTTGATGAATTTTGATTTAGAGATAGATGGGACCCTGGAGACGGTTATAGGCTACGTTTTATTTCGGAAAAGTCTATTCACGCGGGCGGAGCCGCGAGCAAAAGCTAGTAATTTATAAATACCAAAGGAACAGCAGCGGCCATTTCTTCTTGCTTATTGGCCATGTTCTGTGCAAACGTATTTAATATGTCTTTAGCATCTCCATCTGCAAACATTAACTCGTCTATCAAAGCCTCTTTCTCTCTAATCTTCTGCTTCTTAGCCTCTTGTTCTAGCCGAGATAGCTCCAGCCTGCGGAGTTCTTCTAACTCTTTCTCTTTCTCTAACACTTCTTCTAATTGTACCGCTTCCCTTCCTGCAATAGTAAAAGGGTCATATAATAACATTACAATGCAATATATTTGTTGGTCAGAGGGTACCTAATACTAGATAGCAACCACCATATACATGGTGAAAAACTAAATATAATAGCATCTTTAGGCGAGCCACGATCCTAGGTCAGCCAGTATACAGTATGGAACAAAAACCCTGCTGGCCCTTTCTAGGTTGTATAAATAAAATAAATAATAAAAATAAATTGTTGTTTTCATCTGAAAAGTGATGAAGAGCTGACTCACGTGACTCTGAAGCAAATATGGGCTATGCCATTGCTTCTGGCAACACTGGTGATGTATACAAATGGGTATAGTATTTGTAAGTTCAAAATTTACCTATTTTTACTTTGTTCTTCATAATCAATTCCTTATTTTCTTTTTTATATTGCTCTATTCGTTTATTAGTCTCTACAATATCTATATTATTTGTTAGGTTGTATACAATTGTTTCTATTTCTTCTAGATAATCATTATACTCCCTCAATGTGGAGAAATCTTCCTCTTTTTTATTGTAATCTCGTAAAACCCTCTTTCTTATATCCACCTCTTTCTCAACCATTGGATCTTCAAAGAGTTGAACTCTGAAATTACCTCTTTTGAGGAGTATATTACAATCAGGACATGTTCCAGAACCTGCAATTGACAATTGGTATTTCTGAATTCACAATTACATTAAGTGTAATTTACTTACAGATTTATGTGAGTGAGTGATGTTTATACCAAGGTGAATTTCTAGATGTGCAATATATGTCAGCTTATGTAATATATTCACATGTACAGTAGGCAAGTTACAATGATGTTAAGATTAATCTGTGACATTAATAAACACTTCATAAGTTCACTTACGTAATTAGTTTATATGAGTAAAAGTTACAAATATAATTATGATCTAAGACACACTATAGATTGATAGGTCGGAAGCGCCTAGCGGAGAGTGGATGGCACCAACCTCTGACTTTCCAAAGTTGTGTATTCATTGATAACTATCACTTGCTTTAAATACATTGTGACACAATGTGAGACTTTTCCATAAGGAATTTCAAAGTATGTGAAGTATACCAGCATGGTGGAACTGGTCTAACCTTCTCATTAGTAGAGAATGCCTATGCCCAGCAGTGGGAACATACAAATCCAGCAGGACAGATTTTTTATTAAATATTAAGGGCTAGTTGTACAGTATTATTAAATTCTCTTTGTTGAATGCGATACCATGGTTTGATAGGGGCTGAGTATATTTCCGAGATTTGGGTATCTTATATAAATATGAGTGGTGGGTCTCTTACTTCTTCTCTTATCTCCATCCTATGGTTGCCTGTAAGAGATTGCCCTGAGCGATAAGGCAGCCAATTGTACTATTTTTTGTATACATTTTTTTACATACTTGTACTTTTAGTGTTGTACAATAAAGAATTATAAATAAATAAATATATAGAGCCACAATGTAGATGAGCCTACATCATGAATGGGATGGCTCGTTGGCTAGGTACCACTGTCTCACTGAAAACTGACGTAAAGTAACAACTTGCTGCTCATTGCAGGGAGAAAAACCCATGGCCTCACATTTTCGAGTAAAACATTCACCCAATGCTCCACAGAGGCTGTCATTGATATATGTATCAAATGGGTACAAACATTTTTGTACCCAGTCATATAGTAACTAACTGGTGCAAAACAAAACATAGTCGCTTGTTCCAGCTACTAGAAATCCGTGAACAGCCAGTGTATACCCAGTAACTTCATGTTGGCAAAATTCTGGCAAACGTCAAAGGATGCCGGGCCCACTGCGAGTGGGATAAGGGCAGGTGGAGGAGAGTGTGGTAAACTGGTAACAGCTGTTTTTAAAACTGATCGGACCAGTATCAGCCATCAGGTTCACATACGATAGGTTCCTTACTTTATTTTGTTTTATGTAATACTATTACAATAATGGAAATTACAATTACCTTTCAAGAACAATAGATCAACACAACTTTCACACAACACGTGACCGCATACATTTACCATCAATTTAAGTGATGGATTTCGGTATTTTGTTGTTTTACAACGAGGACACGCTTGGTCATCCATTTTTAATGTATTTTGATACTAGCTGCACAATTTAAATACCTAGATAGACAAATTTTTAATGCCGGACGCCGCGCCGGTAAACATTCCACAAACAGGAGAGTAGTTTGACATTTGCTTTTTTTTTATCGTATAACTCTGGAACTTGTCCTTTGAGCCCGTCTTGGATATTTTTCGCTATTTTCCAAAAAGGGTACCCTTTTGGAAGAATCAGAAGAAGGCATCCCAAGAAAACGTATGACAACCAATGAATGTTTCCGAAATGGGCACATCACGAGTACCTTCAACAGCCGAAAATCTAAGTGATTTTTATATATTTACAACGCATTACTCTCGTAATGTTTTGTAAAATAACTTTTCGCGATATGTTTCGAAAATTTGATTTCGGGGTATTCTACGCACAACTCAGGGGGAATGGGAGGTGGTCATCTGGCAACAGTGCCATAGAGGCCATAGAGCAAAGACTATAATAATAAAATTTTGAATAGTGTTATTTTGATGTTTTTTCTTTCATTTTTATGTAAAAAAATCGTAATAGGTATATTCACCTAAAACAAATAGTGAAATATGAATTTAGCTTTAAGGCAAGTTCTGACGAGGCAATCGTTTCGATTATGTGACAGGTTTGCGCACAAACATTTACCAAAACAAATTCCTATAACCTCGCCATGTACTGTTATACAATACCGCAAATACTCCGAAAATCCGACGGAGTCTCGCAGACTGCCGCAGCTCATGGAGTTCCCGCCCGTCGTGTGGCCTTCGTTTATAAAATTCATTAAGAATTGGATGTTTTCAAATTTTATAATCAGACCTTATTTCGATCAAGAATTCAGTCTACACGAGTTTATTGAAGCTTCCAAACATGCTGTTGAGGTACGGTTTCATTTATAATTTTCTCTGGTTACGCTAATGAATAGCTTTTATGTTGCTACACCATATCTTATAAGATGAATCATTACTTATTTGTTAAAGCATTTGTGATTTCACTCTATGTGTTTAACATAATAAACCTAAAATCTTCCTGATACTCTGACTGTCGTAAGTCTGTTTAACTCAGTCCACCTAATATACCTCAAGCACTGACTGGCAGCACAGCCTTATTAGGTAGGTTTGGAACCTTGGTCATTTAACTGTAGCCTGAATGGAAGATTCGTTTGGTATGCTTGCCTGAGTCAAAGAACTATCAATATGACAATATGGGCCTTCATTTTCAAACCTAAATAAGAAAGATCTGGTTCAATTCATTGTCATAAATCGATAAAAAAATCAGTCTTTTATTCACCTTAATCAAAATGTTGGGTAGAATATGGCAGGTGGGCAAAACAGATATAGGGCCTGAAGGGGTATTATTAATTTTTTTTATTATTTATTCCTATAGACAAGATGTCTAATGCCTGATGCCAGGTTGTTTCAGATGCCCTACAACAGAGTGATTTCAAAGCTTTGGAAGGCCTTGTGGAGAAGGATGCCATAGCTGCATTGAAAACTGCAGTCTCGCAGCTCTCCGTTTCACAGAGGCAGATGCTTTCCATAGATAAGGATGATATATTCTATGCTTTTCCGTATCAGGTAGTTGCTATTTATTTTCTTTCTGCCTAGCTGTAACCCAACTTGTAGCACGGTCTGCCTTTTTACTAAGGCACCTCCACCTTCAAATACTCCTTAGTGTGGCCTTTGGCTCTAGTGTCTCACTCTAATATGTTAAGCCAGCCCTTATTAGGCCATTGGGGTTATCATACTCCTGATACCATCTGGTACGGATATTTACTATTTGTTCCTATGTCCTAGGATAGTTGGCTATGAGCACCTGATGGTAATTAATCTCCACTGTCCACAAATAAAATAATGGATGTTACTAGATTGCTGGGATGGAGGTTCCACATTCGATCCCAGCTCCCAGAGATTACACTTGTGACTTCAATAATACAATGGTGTAATAAAATTGTTAATCATTGCTCATGTTAACAGAGTAGGAAAACATTGTAAGGATACCTGCATACCTGAGAGAGCTCCATAAGATTTTCTAACAGTCTACCATTCTGCACTACACCAGAGTGATGGTGGTGGTAGATTAAGGAGTAACCCGTCTTTTTTATTAGCTTGAATAACGAAACGTTACGGTTACGTTATGGTTGCTCGCCTGATGGTGAGCGCCACACTTGCCCATAAACACAAGCAACACCACACAGAATTTTGAAATACAAACCACTGGACTGTGTTCGTCACCCCCACACATAAAATGTTGTCTCATAATTACCAGTAGTTGACTGCCTTCAATGTCCTTCAAACTCACACAAAAGTTTGTCGTAGAAATAGACAGCGTGGTGGTATCAACACAGATTGCCTCTCGCATACAAGGTGCCTAGACATCTCACTAATCTGGGAAGTCTATACCTAGCAGTGTACTACAAACTATAAAGTACGAATCATATCTATAAACTGGTGAAGACTTCATAGACAATGTATAAAACAATATCTGTGCTGGTACATTTCTGCTACTTACGATGTCTGTGAATAAAGCTTAATACAGTGCTTATCGACGGTGGAAAAGCAAAAAAACTCAACAAAATAAAAATTAGACGCCGAATTGAGAACCTTCTTTTTTGAAGTCGGTTAAAAATGGTAAGAGTCGAGCGCTATTTAGGTCTAAACTGAGTTATATTATACCGGTTGTAAGGGAAACACATCCGAAAATAAAGAAAAGTGGTAGTGCTGGTGATTATCGACACGATACTGCTAAAAATCGCAAAAGATTAAATTTATTTAATTTAATATTTAATTTTTTTTACGCAGTCTTGTTTGGAGCAATAAATACCATGACGTTTTATTCAAAAAATATTTCAATTTGTATATTTAATACTACCACTTGTCTTAGTTTTCAGAAGCGTTATTACACTTGGTATAATTATCACGGAACTGGAGTTTTTCTGCGTCTAGGTTTCGCCTTGATTTGAGCACTTTCTTGGCCTTTGGCATCACGAATTAATGAAAATATAATTTGTGTTAATTTTCAGGTGGGAGTAATATTCGACGATTCAGACAAAAGATGGGTTGAGATCACAATGTGTTATCATGTGTTGAGAGGTTTGAAACATATGAAGGAGTCTGGGGATCTACCACCAGTCTCATTGGGGTATGGATAAAGTTCTTGTTTTTTTTTCTTGGCATGGCAATGTGGCTACACAGCACCTTGTGTTAAGTACAGTGCAGTCCAAACATAAGGGCGATCGTCGAGAGACATTGCATCTCTCAACGGTGGCTAGGATTATGCCGGTCTGACGTTACTGGATATATTATATAATATACTGGTTGACCCTTGATGATGGCTTGTGGATGGTAGTCGTTATCCAGTCTAGTGTTGAGTAGGACTTACAAGAGGCATTACATTTGTCCCATACATGACGAAATAATGTAAGAGCTACTCAATTTTTTATTATGTACTACTTCAAATTTTATGTCGCGTTACTCTGTTAGTATTCCCTTGGCGCAGGCTGCATGCGTGAATGTCGACTCTTTCACGGACGAGCGAGTGAGCTTCAAGACGCCCCGCCTCATTTGAAGTGGGCCCTTGTACCGGCTCAGTACAAAAAAAAGAGGCTACTCTTACAAAGTCATATATAAATCGTGTCTTACTCAACACTATTCCAGTTGGTCACAATTATGTCAAGTTTCTAAGTAACAATATATTTTTTTAGTGTACAACCCGAGTACCAGGACAATATTTTCATATTAAACTACAGGTTTATAAGAGAGTTCACAAAAGGCGTAGAAGACAGTTGGTGGGTGAATATCGTGAATCATTTCCAACCGCACGCAATAGTCAAGAAAATATAACGACTGATGTATTCAAGCCTAAGTTCAGTGTTAAATAAAGTATAATTGTTTAGCTGTAATTTTATTTCTAATCCTAGAGAGAATATTTTCTTGAACGTGCATACATTGTTCATTTTCTCGCATAAACAATGAAAACATCGTGAGAAAACCTGGATACTTGAGTCCTCGGTAAGTTGTAGATTTAGGTGATGAATTTGATATGTGACCGATTCGAACTCTGTCAGCGTTGTGGTCTCAGGCTAGTGTTGAGTAGGACATACAAGAGGCATTACATTTATCCCGGACATGACGATTTAATGTAACAGTGGCTCAAATTTTTTTATGTACTCTTTCTAATTTTATGTCGCGTTACTCTGTTACTATTCCCAAGACGCGGGCTGCGTACGTGAAAGAGTGAACGGACGAGTAAACTTAAAGACGGCTCGCCTCGTTTAAAGTGGACCTTGTACTGCCTCAGTACAAAAAAGAGGGTACTAACAAACTCATTTAAAAATCGTGTCCTACTAAACACTATCTCGGGCACTCTCACGGCCCCGCAGGTCTGTGTGTGGGGAGTGGTCAGTGGAGACAAGTATCAAGCGGTAGACTAGATTTCCTCTTAATTAAGCGGAGCCTGTGTCTTACGAAACCAATTAAAATCATACTAATATTATAAATGTGAATGTAAGTTTGTTACGCTTTCACGCGAAAATTACTTAACCGATCATCATTTTTATGAAAAAAGGCTACGTTTTATTTCGGAAAAGTCTATTCATGCGGGCGGAACCGCGAGCAATAGCTAGTAATTAAATAATTTGTTAGCATGAGTAAAGTCAATGAGCGAGTGTGAGTGGGTGCTTGTGTGTGTGTTTACAAATACTTAAAACTTATTCGACTTGAATATTACTAACATTCATGTTCGAATACAACTACTAATTAGTAATTACCAAAGGTAATGATTGGCGTTTCAACTAAATTAGCTGCGACTCCTCTGTTTCGAACGAAATTAAGAAGAATCGTTCGCCATTTATTGAAAATTATTTAACGGCTCTTGATACTTGTCCTTTGAGCTCGTCTTAGATATTTTTTGCTAATTCACGGCCTCTTCCCCTCCGCTACGGTAACTGTCGTTTATTTATTGTATCGTGTTGTTTTTTATTGGTTGAGGCAATGGTTATTTAATCAATAAAAAATATTTAGACCACTTTTGGGGATTTTTTTTCTTGAAAACCTGAATTTTGGGGGGAATCTACGTAAGACTGGGTGGAATGGGAGACGACCATCTGGCAGCACTGACTCACAGACTACTTAGAAAGAACTGACGTTCAGACCGCCATCTACAGTACACTGTCTGTGAACCGTTTCCAAGAATTGAATATGACATATTTTTTTTTTACTTCCTCCACCGTTATTACGCGCAATGGAACGAAAATCATAGAGCCTATCAGTATTTATTATTAATTGGATGTATCTATGGCTGTATGATTTATGGTTATATTGCCACAAATATTGGTCGCTTTTCATAATTTTCAATATTTTTATATATGGAAGCATGTACATGTGTAAAAAAACCACATTTTAGGAAATTATTTTTTTATTTATTATTTTTTTCAATTTAAGTAGACCCTTTTTTGGATTGGTTGTAAATTATATTTCTCGGCCTTGAGTATATCAATAATATTGTATTAATTACATTGCACCATTAAAAAATTCAAAGCTTGATTGATATTTCCAAAAAATATTTAAGATATATTTCTTTGTGTATTTCACAATCGAGAAATGCAAATTAATATTTGGAACTTATTTCCTGTTTAATTTTTTCAATAATTTTATTTTTATGTCCTTGTTGTTCCAAATATTCATTTGCAATTTTTATTATGTTCCCAAAACTTGTTACTACATTTTCGGCTGGATATTTTAATATGCTTTGACTGAAATCATCCTCACAATTGTAATTTTCTGAATGGAAATTTATAAACCTTGTTAATTATAATGATTTAAAAGTATTCATAAATGCATACATTTGGATTATTACTCCGGTAATTGGGAGCTCGAACTTGTCTGAAAAGTGTTCAATTATATCAGAATTAAAATATCTGGGTCTTATAATGTTGATGTTCTTAGAAGCCAAAAATAGCCACCCACACCCTTTTAAAGTAATAATCCAATTATTAATGGAAGATACACTTTTTAATTCCCCATCTCTGGATATAAACTTTGTACTCTCCAATATTTTGATGGATTTGTACCAAAATTCGTGATACGCTGATTTTGATGCTACTGCAATATATTTTCGGTTTAGAAAGATATGCTACCTGTTTCTTCAATGTCAACTGACGGGTTTCCTGGATAAATCTCCAAGTTGGTAAATAAACTTAGATAAGCGTCAGATTTCAGACGATTCGTCGCCGGGTTGACAAATCTTTGCTCAAAATGTTTATGGCAAACATACATATACGTGGGGACTTCACAAATATTCCCGTAGACATAAGCACTGTAACCACCGGGTCTCTGTTTTGTTTCCTTACGGGTAATTGATGCAATTTAACGTCCTGTCGTAAAATATTGTACTTGAGTACACAACACTTTCGAAACATTGTTATAAATGCCGAAATTACACCCGATATTACTATATTTGTGGATTAAAAGAGGCGGAATTTAAATAACACTTCTCATCATCACGAATTATGAGATGTCATGGCGGCGTCACGGCTGTCATCTGCGGGACACTTGTCACTGGACTTGACACTCAAAATGGCGCCCGTGTTTGCGGGGGTGAAGAAGGCGAAAGACAGGGGACGGATTGTCAATATCAAACCTTGCAGTGTCATTTTAAACGGGCTGTTTTTTTGTTCCTACATTACCTGGCGTGCACTGACTGTCTCTTTGTGAATAAAATATGGCGTCGGGCTTCGAGATCTATGCGTGATAGATTTTTCATGCGCAATATAAAGTGAAAAATCAGAAAATTAAGTATTTACGGATACAAACCAGTGGTTTACAGGTAAAAAGGGAATAGGTCGAACGACGAACCGTGGGCGCAGCGGACGAGTTTGTAAGTATAATGATTTCATTATCACGGATGATGTTCGCAGGCGATGTCGTGGCGGGGGCGCGAGGACCGAGGCACGAGATGGGAGTCCGACAACAGGACGTGGGAAAACCGTTCACGCTCTCCCGTCTGGGAGACGCGACGCAGCGCCAGTCGCGACAGTCCGAGCCGGCGATCTCCGGATCGACACCGCTACAGGGACGATCGCCGCGAGCGGTACGACCGGGAGTACCGTCGACACGATAAGCGTGATCGCGACCGCGACCGTGATCGCGAACGCGATTGCGATCGTGATCGCAAACGGTCTCCAAAACGGTACGACGACGACCTACCGTCCGCACCTTCCCCTCCCAAAATTAGCAATAAAAGTTCACGGTCGAGTAGTCGGTCAGAAAGCCCGGAGAAAGACCGCCATGACGATTATGACAAGGATAAATATCAGGATGATGAGTCCATGAACGCGTCGTCCGGAGACTGGATTTGTAAATGTGGCTCTTACAATTTCAAGAGACGTCACGTGTGTTACCGCCGGACTTGCAACGGCAAGCGATCTGAAGGAGTCATCTATGGTAGTGAGAGTGAGAAGGGCAACACGAACGAGAGCTCAGGTATAACAAAGAGGCTGCTATTCAGGCGTTTAGACGCTTTAACTACTGAAGAAAAGATTCTAGAAGCCATAAAAGAGCGCTGTTCAAAATCTGTGTTAGATTCTATAGCAGGAATCACTATTGGTAGAGAGACATTGACGGGTGCATCCAAATGTCTAGCTTATATAAATTTCAATTCTATAGCCGATTCAACCGCCGCCCACACTGAGTTTGTCCACCTGCAACCACCTCTACAGATTGATGGACGGGAAGTTTTGATCAGTTTCTATAATGAACCTAAAAAAATACCAAAAGTGAACAACTTAGATTATTCCTCATACTACTCTCAAATGTCGAATTATGCAACATCCCATCCCATCCCAGCGTTGTCCGAAGCAGACAGAGTAAATGCTGCTGCTGCTGTGGCCCAATCTGCTATCTCTGCTGCACAAGCGAGACATTTAGCATGGACTCCTGTACCAGCGTCTTTCGTGGTTTCCACTACACAAAGTAACCCAGCAGTAACAGCACCCACTGGGGATGGCAAGACCGTGTATACTGCACCTGATGTGCGTACATTTATGTATGATGAGACATCTGGATACTATTATGATCCTGCAACAGGTCTTTACTATGATGGTAAAACACAATACTTCTACAACAGCCAGACCGGGCAATATATGTACTGGGATGGATCAAAATCAACTTACATTGCTGTGTCACAATCACAGCAAAACGAGCAGGTTAAAACCCACAACCCTCCAACTGAATCACCAGCTACTAAAGAGCCAGAAGAAAAGAAAAAGAAAGACAAAGAAGATAAGGTAAAGGTTGCTAAAAAGATTGCCAAGGACATGGAGAGGTGGGCCCGGACTTTAAACCAAAAGAAGGAGACCTCTCGCAGCAATATAGTCATGGAACAACCGTTAGACACAGGGTCAAGTAAAGGTTCTGCAGACATTGGCTTTTCAGTCTTGGGAGCCGGTCCATCCATCACACATGTTAGGGAAATATCCCCTCCTCCGGCCACTACAGATGAATTCCTTTTCAAAAAAAACCTTGAACCTGTGGTTGATAATGATGAGGGTATAATTGACTGGACAAAGTTGACTTGTCTGCTGTGTAAGAGAAGATTCCCTTCAGCTGATGTGTTGAACAAACATAAAACATTCTCAGAACTACACAAACAGAATTTGACAGAACACAGAATGAAGAATGAGTTACTGCCACAATCAAACGGTTACAGAGACAGGGCAGCTGAGCGACGTTTGAAATTCGGTGAAGATGACACCCCGGTTGTGAGAAAACGTTACGAGCCGCCTGATTTAGCTGCACCGATGCCAGCACATCCACCTCCATCTGTAGTCGACACAATTGGGGGGAAAATGCTGCAGAAAATGGGTTGGTCTGAGGGTAGAGGGTTAGGTAAGACTGAGCAAGGGAGAATAGCTCCTATTGAGGCAGAACAAAGGCTGGGTTTGGCAGGTCTCGGGCAAAAGCGGGGCATTTACACACCCACACCAGGTGAAACCTACAGAGACACTGTGAAGAAATTGATGATTGCAAGATATAAGGAGGTTGTCGGCCAAGAGGATGGGAAATAGGTGAGTCACTGATGATACATTTGCACTAATTATTTTTGTTTCACAGGTTTGGATTTGCAGGTCAGTGTATTAACTAACAACTTGCTCTTTTTGGGATCATTTTTTTTTATTCGTTTTTTTTAACCTATGTTATATTGTGTAGAATAATTCTATAACACGGACTCGTAGTTTTCGGGACAACAGCCAATTCATTCCACAGTGTATTTTATTAGGCTATGAGACTAGTGAGGTCTTAGGTTGAAAAGGTCGGGCAATGGACTTAGGATAGGAATTTGTGCCCAATAATTTCGCTACCAATTACATCATGGAGAACAAATAAGCTCTCCGTGGGTGGAGTAGTCACATCTGCCTACCCCTTCGACGTTACAGCCACGAGGTTATAAATTATAAACAAATGGATAGTACCCACATTTAATTGCTCTTACAGGAATTTATGATGTATGCCAAATACACCAAATACCACAGATGGCTGGTGTTATAAAAAATCGCTAGATATATGTTAAGTTTTTCCTTCCTTGAATATCGTCTGCGACATAAGGGAAATCTAGGTACCGATTAACACATCCGTAAAGATTCTTCTGCATCAAATAATACACATTTAAAAATGGATTATTCAAAGATATCTGGTAAATTAAATTGAAGACATGGGTAAAAGGTACAATGGTCAACAAATATGATATCTAATTGTTTGATTCTGCCCCACAACACTAGATGACGCCGCGTCAGTGCCCACTGTGACCAACAACATACAATGATGACTGCCGGCATTTCCGGTGAGTATTGTATTGTATGTTTAGACGATTAATATAATCACATTTCTCCATACAGGTTACCTAATTTAAGTCAAAAGTTCTTGGACTGGCATCGACATACCTAATTGTGTTTTTTTACAGCATTACCAATTTCCTTGCCCTATTTCTAAATTCGACATTTTTAGTGCAAGAATGTGAAAAATCAAAATTCCATGTGTGCGTCGTAAATATTATCTGAATATTACGAGCGCCATAGACTATGAAACAAATAAATAGATATAGTGTAAGTGTACTTTATTTAAAAATATTTACGAGAGTGATAATTCAATTGTACTAAAAATGTCCCAACACTAGGATTTGTCGTATTAGTTCTACCTCAAGCCAAAGAAGCCCTGACAGCGGACAATAAGACTGCGCCGTTACTGTGATAAAACTGTGATAATTTAGTGAATGTGAAGAAAAGGTGAATTGTTTGTGACAACTGCCCAATACTGATGAGTATGACTATTTATATTACAGAGCCTACATCGAGAGGTCCCCGGATCCGCGTGCCAAACTATTATTACAAACTTCTTGTATACCCTTAGTATAAGTTTTTATTTCTCATACAGTCGAAATCGTAATTATAATGAATCACAAGTACTGTAATTCGTTTTACCATAAAATGCTAAGAGTTATGGAAAATCACAAGTATTTTTAATCGTTGGGAGTTGCTTGTAATTGTACACAAAATAAATATATTTTGAAAATATAATGTCAGTTGGAGTATTTGAGACGATTTCTACTTTGTATAAATGGGGTTCCACTACATTGTTCCCATAATGTAGTATTTATTAAAATTATTGAAGTTTTTATTTTAGGACTGAAGTAAACTTATTTTTTATCTGCCAGTATAAAAATATACTATTGTATGCGCATTATATAAGCCAATAATAAATAGCCATTAAAATTTAGACTAGACAAGATTTATTTGATTTGAAAGTACATAATATACAATTCTTTGTAACTTTTTCGACTGTATTCTGCCATTAGCACTGTACTATCTCGGGATAGTCGACTCGCCAGTACAGTACCGTTAATAGCGCGCTAAACAGCTGTACTGTCCCGGCCAGTGGCATGTGCCAGTGGTTCGAATAGACTAGCACAATCCTCATATAGATCCTGGATTATGTTATTTATTTTATTTGTTATACATTTTTGTATTTAATCGTATAGCTCGAGATTATTGAGGTAAAATAATGCCATTTTGAATTTTTATTAAAACGTAGTTTAGTAGGTTTAACATGCTGCATATAGCATCTATTAAATAATCTGTGATCTGTGGTATAAAGAAAAAGTTCTCTTTTATATGAATATCTATGGCATATAATATTCTCATTATTCTCAAGTTGTCCTGTAGCTTAATATATAATTTACATATTATATTGTACAGTAGATGTAACTTACATAAATATTATATTTACTATGTGGTGATAGCTATAAATGGGTCCCATAATAAGGGTGGAAATGAAGGGGTGAAAAAAACTGAAATTTTTACACAGATAAACTGGCTCAACTGAAACAATAAGCTGTATATATCTTCAAAAAAGGAGGATCTTAATTCGACCTGTTTTTATGGTCGAATTGGAAAGCAATAACAGCGATAGCGCAGTTGGAAGGGGTACGGATTGTCGATACGAAAGTCGCAGGTTCGAAACCAGCCCTAAGCATGCACCTCTGACTTTTCTAAATTTCGTTTGTATACATTGTTAATTATCGCTTCCTTTTACAATGAAGGAAACATCTTGACCTGCATACCTGAGAAGTTCTCCATAAGAATTTCGAAGGTATGTAAGTCTGCCAACCCGTATAAGGCCAGCGTGGTGGTATAAGATCTAAACCCTCTCATTCAGTAGAGGCCCGTGCTCAACAGTGGGACGTATATAATACAGGGCTAGTATTATTATTATTTTAAGGTCGATTAAAGTTTAATCTTTGTGTAATTTGTAGATCAAAGTTTCGTTTGTTTCACCCCTTCAATACTTTACACACCCTATTTTACTCGGTATAAAACAAGAACGTTCATGTATATATCAGATTATGCATTTATATAATTATGATTTAGGGTCGCGCCATACCGCCATATTATGAAATTGAATGCGTATCGGACGACGCTGGTCGCTATTGTTACATTATCCAATAAATTCCCTTTACATTTTTATAAGAGACTGCTAGCGACACGACCCGATGATGCGCTTCAGTTACGCCGTAGTGTGGCGAGACCCGAGACCCTTGCAAATAGTGCTTTTCATTGACTTTTCGAAAACCTTTATTTTAAATTTAGTAGACATCCATTCAAGTTTTGGAGCTAAAGACTGGTTGGTTGGCGGAAGGATACATTGCCTTACCAATTGCCAGGATAAAAAAATGTTGGGTTAGTTTTAAAAAAGGTTTTAAAGGGTCATTTTTGAAAACTTGTTTGTGGATGAGAAAATTAAGGCAATGTGATAATAATACTTTTTGTTTTAATCTGAATTATGGTATTTTTGAACATGAAAATTCGTAGACGGACTTATCGTTTTATTTTATTTATACAAATCTATTGAATACCCATTATTATGTACACATTGTAGTTATCACTATCTAAACTAATAATTGTTTGCTATATAAAAAGTTAAAAATATGATTTGGCATACGCACAAAATGACTTGTCCGGTGTGAAGTTGGTCACGATTGGCGTCGCGGCTATTTTCAGATTCTGAAGTGACTCACTTCACCATGGCCAAGTTATATTGCGCTCGCAGCATTGTGCGTATTCAATTAGAACAACAAATAAAAAAGTCTGGAATATATTTCCCTCGGTTTGGTTGGTTATAGACCAATATATTCTAAATGTATTTTTGGACAAATTTTAACGAACACATGTTGATTCCGCTGTATATATAGGTTTAGGTTAATTGAAATTTTGCAGTGGCAAATGCAGGTCATGCATAGTTTAAGCAACGCCTTCACACGATTTTAAGCATCGTATTACACCAGTACTTGCTACTTGACAAAGTGTAAATAGGACCTTAGTCACAAACTATTATAAGTTTTAGAAACTACACCTACATATAATAAGTAATGTAACAAAACACCACCACACAATATCTGAGTCAAGTGCATCGTAAATTTTGGCTTGGAAATTGATTTTTTGCGATATAAATAATAGTAAATGAAGGACATTAAAAATAATTATACTCATTAAAAAATACACGCTATATATGTACATATACATAGGTAATTAGGGCCGTTTTTGTCATTAATTTAGATTAAAGTTTACTAGTGCTTCGGAAATGCTTATTGCTCTGACAGGTTCGAAGAATAGGGTAGTTTCCTATATTGAATTTTATACATTATTTTATAAGCAACAGAAAATGACACGCAAAAGAAACCCTTTTATTAAAACACAATATAAATTGGTTTAGAAATGTGCCCGCAGTTATGACTTTAAATGTTGGTATGAAGAAAAGTGGGTGCGTAGTGGGGATATCTCACTATCTCGCTTGCACGCGTGCACCATAATGAACATTTTACACAGTGACGTCAATGGTTGCATCGTCTGTCATTTGACAATTACCCCTTCCACAGGATTTGAATGGCTTCTAACTTATTTATTTTTGGTCCGATTTATAAAATTCTTTCTGCAATATATTTTGAGTAAAGTAACTTATTGATTTAAATAATAAAAAAAACTAGTCAACTACCCTATTACCGCAGTCCTGCATTTTCCAAATGTTTATCACATTTCCTTTTATTTCAATGTCGCTATTAAGGCATTAATAATTGCATTGAAATAAAAGGAATACCTTTTTAAAATAGTTCGTATGAATTAATTTTATTATGCATTATTACGAATAATTTAATCTAGTTACGTTTTTATGCCAGAAAAATTAACATATACTCTTTATTATGTATCTAGTGTAAATGTAATTAGTAATATTATAACGTGTTGTAATATCATTACATAGGCAGGAAAAAAATATTAGAATAAATATGTCTTTATTAAAAAGTATGTTTAATTTTTCCCTAGATTCTTCTATAAATCGCCTAGGTAGGTCGGCAGTTACAAAAAACCCAAATAACAATATTATGGATGAAAAGAGCCAAAATAAAGTCACTGTTTTGCTATAGGTACCTCTTATCTATAGCCTATAGGCAATCTTCCTACATTCGATGGAAATGAGCTCGGCGAACCACTGTACCTCTGCTTACTCTTTCGGGGCTACGCGAGCTATATGAAATTATTCATAAATAAAAAGATATGCTAACAATATTAATTATATTAGCAATTGTAACTAATTTAGCAAGGATTAAAAATAAAAAAAAGCAGTGACGAAACAAAAATTTGCATCGGCCGGGAATCGAACCCGGGCCGCCCGCGTGGCAGGCGAGCATTCTACCACTGAACCACCGATGCTATTACTAGTGGTGGCTAAATAACTGATAAACTAATTTCTTTAAATAGATTTTTAGTAAGTACTTTATCAATTTTTGCCATTGAACAAATAATTCATTTGTGTGTAATTTTTGTATATCACACAGGATAGTATGTATGACGAAATACGTAGGTCAAATAAACAATAGCAACATCCCTCAGATCTTGGATTATAAACTACTGCTTTACTGCACTGCGCTCATGATTCCGAGATTATTCAAACTTTTCATTTATTGGTCGGGTATGTTTTACAATAAATATAAACTTATACGATACCTACTTACCTATATTTTATGTTACTAGGGGCGTTGTCCATGTTTTTCCACAAAGATTTTCCAAAAATAAAAAAAAACTTAAAGTCCGACGAATATGAGACATATCTTACTTTCTTCCCCACATTATTCTGCATCGATTGGTATCGTTCTCGACCCCCAGCGGTTTCGGAAGAGATAGCGTGACAAGCTTTTGGCGGCGGCGGCGCCATTTACTTTTTTTTAGAATAGAGAGAAACCTAACTACATAGATATAATATATGAAGGAGGTAAGATGACTGTGTAAATGAATAGCCTTTCTACTACAATTCAATTAAAAGACTGTTTAGAAAAATGTACCCACTCAATTGTATACATTAAGCAGTGAGAAAATGGGGAGAACTGAAAACCAGCGTTGACTGGTGAAGTGGCTATACTGCTCACTGTCAACTTGAACTGAGTTGACTCCTTTTGCCACTCAATTTATAATACCATATTATTATTAAAATATTGTGTTTTTCAAATAGTATAAATGGTTTTATTAATAATATTTAATTTTTAGTTGTTAAAACTACGTTGTCCGGATTGTTGCAAACAAATTGACCAGGCGCTTTAACAGTTTCAAAATAAGGAAGCTACCTTCTGCCCCCGAAGGGTAGGCTGAGGTGCAACTAATATGACCACGATTCGCCACCTATCAATCATTCCCATGATGTGATAGGTGGCGAGTCTAGCGAATAGAAATTAAGAACTGGTGCGACCTCCGTCTTCCTACTCCTCCTCGTAAAACCAGAGCTGAGGTATAAACTATTATTCTAACCGATTCGATTTTTGTTTATAGCATACACCCGTAACGGCCTAGTGGGTCACCTGATATTAACACACCCACAATACACTTCAAATTTGATCTGCGCTGCGATCGACGCTGCCGATCTTAAAGGAAAGGGATAATTAAAAGACTGAGAAATGAAGAGGGATTTGTTGCGTTTCATACGGTGAGTGAGATATCCGAAGGCCCAAATCCCCTTCTCCTTCCCAATCCCTTAACCTTTCCTTTAAGGTTGGCAATGCGCCCATGATTCTTTTGGTATTGTGAGCGTACATAGGCGATAGAGATCACTTGCTCGTTTCCGACCTATGCCGTAAAAAAAGTGTGAAACAATGTTAATATGTTTCTACCTATATTTATAAGAGACAGGTTTCTTCCTTAGATGCCACATATATCTCTTTTGATTCCTCTCTAATCGCAAATTTGCAAACCGTTTTGTTTGTAGTATGTTGGTTTGGCTTCTGGACGTCACTCTAGGAGGCCACTGAAAACCAGCGCTGTGTTGTGGCTCGCCCCATAATCACAGTATTATACTGAGCTGGTCTCCTGTTGTCACCGTGAAGGCATGCAACTGTATAGTTTTAATAGTTGAATATTAATTCTATTGTGTACTGCATTATGATTGTTGCATGTCTTATGATGACAATAAACTTTTCTTTCTTTCTTTTCTTCTTTCTCAAACTGTGGATGGATTAGTGTAGTCGCCAGTCGCCACACAATCCTAGCGTATTCAATAATACTGCGCACGAGACTCTATAATTATGCATTATGTTTGTAATTTTTACGAATAGAAACCTAATTTTCCTTATCGTACGGAGAATTGTATATACCTTGAACTTGACCTTGATAATATGATATTAAAATATCCCTGTCTAATGATGTCGTTATTACTAGCTTTAAATTATGACGATGCAATTACACTAGCTTTTGCCTACGGCTGTGCCTCTATAATAATCTTTCACTTCACGCAGGGCCAGACATTCCTATGTCTGGCCCTATGTCCTATGCAGGCAAACGTGACAGCCTCTCCGGTTGCGAAGCGTGGGGCCGTGAGTTCGATTCTCGCACCTAGACAAATGTTTGTCTGATCCTCAAATATTTGTCTCGGGTATGGGTGTTGTAGGACCTCAAGTCTCTCGTAGTTCCTGATACCCACGATACATGTTTACCTACTGTGAGGTCAGGACTATATGTGTGTTGGGTGTATTTATTTATTCTTTTAGCTAAATAAAAATTAAATTGGCAATGAAATAAAAAAAACCGTTCGAGTCGGACTAGCGCATCAAGGGTTCCATACCAACCCCTTAAATGTTTACACTAGGTGTTCTATTATTTGTTATTACGTATATTATTTGTCATTTAACTCATATTCTGTAAACATTTTAGCCGGATATCTGTTGTGATTAAAAAGATAGAGCCAGACATAGATACAAACGGCACGGGCGGCGGCCGTATACGGAACCTTAACCCTAAACTTGGCAGGATATATATTTCTTAAATTTCGGTTTTTCTTTTGTAGAATTGAGTTCCTTAGGTTCTAAGTTAAGGCAGGAAAATCATTGTAGTTTCTATGTAAGTATATATTTTTGAATGTAACTTTATTTGCACATTGCCAGGTGTACAACAAATGTCTATAAAATTTAAGTATATCTTAAAAGGCAAAAGGCACACTGGCAAGAGTAAAAAGTAGTTTAAAATAGACAAAAATAGCTTTCTTCTTAGAAACAATACAAAAATCTTAAAGTATACTAGGGGCGTTGCCCATGTTTTCCCACAAAACATAAAAAAAACTTAAAGTCCGACGAATATGAGACATATCTTACTTTCTTCCCCACATTATTCTGCATCGATTGGTATCGGTCTCGACCCCATTCCCCCAGCGGTTTCGGAGGAGAGGAGATAGCGTGACAAGCTTTTGGCAGCGGCGGCGGCGGCGCCAGTTACTTTTTTTTAGAATAGAGAGTATTCAAAATATTTACTAATTAATGTTTCATTGATATAATTTACACTGCAATGTCACATTTAAATTACAATTGAACAAACATCATGCAAAAATATTTGCCTCATTTGCAATATAAGTCAAAATAGATAATTACTTAGTAATTATTGTTTTTAATGTAATTTGCATTGCAATGAATCCTTTAGACATAAGTATTTAGTTTTATAATTATTGAACTATTAAAATTATTTTTTTAGAAACAACTAGCTAATACCTATAATCACAATATATATTATCTTAACTGACTTTATTGTCACAAACATTATTAAGTATATTATATATAAAAAAACTAAAAATTTCCACATACTATTTAGGTACATAAAAAATAACAAAATTGAGATCAATCACCAGTATGTATGAATCAATCGATATATATTTAAAATTGAGATCAATCACCAGTATGTATGAATCAATCGATATATATTTAAAATTGAGATCAATCACCAGTATGTATGAATCAATCGATATATATTTAAAATTGAGATCAATCACCAGTATGTATGAATCAATCGATATATATTTAAAATTGAGATCAATCACCAGTATGTATGAATCAATCGATATATATTTAAAATTGAGATCAATCACCAGTATGTATGAATCAATCGATATATATTTAAAATTGAGATCAATCGCCAGTATGTATGAATCAATCGATATATATTTAAAATTGAGATCAATCACCAGTATGTATGAATCAATCGATATATATTTAAAATTGAGATCAATCACCAGTATGTATGAATCAATCGATATATATTTAAAATTGAGATCAATCGCCAGTATGTATGAATCAATCGATATATATTTAAAATTGAGATCAATCACCAGTATGTATGAATCAATCGATATATATTTAAAATTGAGATCAATCGCCAGTATGTATGAATCAATCGATATATATTTAAAATTGAGATCAATCACCAGTATGTATGAATCAATCGATATATATTTAAAATTGAGATCAATCACCAGTATGTATGAATCAATCGATATATATTTAAAATTGAGATCAATCACCAGTATGTATGAATCAATCGATATATATTTAAAATTGAGATCAATCACCAGTATGTATGAATCAATCGATATATATTTAAAATTGAGATCAATCACCAGTATGTATGAATCAATCGATATATATTTAAAATTGAGATCAATAACCAGTATGTATGAATCAATCGATATATATTTAAAATATCGTTATCTGCGACTTACCGATAAGCAAGGAAATGGTTTAGGAAAAAACATTAGCAACTCAAACCCAGCAACCGCTTAGGCCTCGCGTATCGGCGTATTAGGCATAGGAACATTCAATAAGGTTGAATTCTGCTTGGAGCTGTCAAATGCCCTGCGATACGCAAGGCCTAAGAGGAAATACTGTTTCGCTACATAATTTTGCTGACGAAATTTTTGTTTTGTGTAGACGGATATTTTTGCTTTCGATGCCTGATGAAAAACATTTACACAATTCGCTTCTGCGCAGGTGGAGGAGCGGAGTAACTGTCGAAAGCGCCGCATATAATTGAAAGCATCTAATAAAAAAAACACGCTTTTATAGAAAATCCAACAAAAAATTCGCTTCATACGTATGTATGTATGTATCGGAAACTTTGAACATGATTTTGACCCCCTTGAAAACTCGGATTAACTCGAAATTTGGCATACTTATCAAGGACAGATGACAATTCTAAAATTACCTAGGTACCTACTTACATCTCATTACGCGAACGTTCATCACTGCACTCATTTACGCGAATTTGCACATATGTTGTGTGTAAAAACCAAAACCACAACCACAAGCAGATGAGAGATTGAGAACCTGTTTGTTTTTTTGCAGTTAAATATAAATACGCGTCGAAAGGAACCTCCTCCATTATTCCGTCGGTTAATAATATCAACGAAGCAGAATAACCCATCACATTACGCGAAGCAAACCATTATAAATGTGAATCATTATGCGACCAGAGCTTAGTGTGTGTTCGACCTCAGCAGAGATGTGGTCGCAAGTGTTATTGTTTGCCGTGGTGGTGGTCAGCATCCACGCTGGGTATGGCCCAAAGGAACCTGCAGGTCAGTTACTGAGAGTTCAAAATAAACAATTGATTTTAACAATGAATACACACATGATTTTGAAACGACAGAGGTGCGTGGTCTTGGGACAGGTTTCGAACCTGCGATTTTCGTCTCGACAGTCCGTACCACTCCCCACTGAGCTATCGCTGCTATTTCTGCCGCCAAACAGCAGTGTGTAAGCATTGTTGTATTTCGGTTTGAAGGACATTGAAGCCAATGCAATTACTGGGCATTATGAGACTTAACATTTTTACGTCTCGTCAGGCGTGACGCTTATCATCAGGCGAGCGACCTGCCTATTTCATCATTCAAGCTAAAAATAGTTTTAAAAACTAAAAAACGACTGCCTCGGTGGCGCAGTTGTAATGCGTACGCGTTACGATTGAGGTCAACGCTGAGGTCTCGGGTTCGATCCCCGGGTCGAGTAAAGTGGTATTGGGTTTTTCTATTACGATATGCTCAGTATCAGCCCGGAGTCTGGAATTTGTGCCCGGTATGGCGATAGGCTCGCCCCTTATCACATAAGGGATGGAAATACGCTCGGCGAAATGTGGGTGTACTGGTTACACCTCTGCCTACCCCTTCGGATTACAGGCGTGAGTGCGTATGTATGTATGTAAAACTAAAAAAAACACGCTTTTATAGAAAATCATTTTATTGACAGTTATTAGTAGAAGGATTATAATTTTGAGAATATCTTAAAAAGCACCCCACACTTTTTTTACAATAAAATATTTAAAACTATTATTTATTTTTCATTTAATAGTCGGATTTTCTATAAAAGCGAGTTTTTTTAGTTTTTTTAACTATTATGATGATGACTTCAATGATTTTCAATAAAATTCAAATTAATTAATAAAAAATTAAAAAAGATTCTTTTTGAATTGTCATCGGTCCTCGATAAGTATCCCAAATTTCGAGTAAATCCAACGTTTTGAAGGGGGTCAAAATCATGTACATAGATATGGTTTACTCCGATAGAATATTTGAGTTATGATCTGAAAACGGGCTACGATGGAAATATTATAAACTCCTCGACGGATAAGAGCAGACTCAAAGCATCTTGCGTTCTTGCCGCACTCAACGATCTTCTTGAGGCTGTTCCCGGCATAGATATATTTGCGGATAGGCTTTGTAACATATTCTGCTCATGTTTAAAATTTTACGAGCATTTGTATTGTTAATATTTTTTCTATTATTTTTCCTTGATATCTTATACTTCTCCTATTTTTTTTTAATATATATAAAATAATATAAAACATTTAATTAATGTAATTGTTTATAACCGTGTTAATTTAATTAAATAAATAAAAATAAATCTGAAGGTTTTGAAGTTTGTGAAGTTTTTAATTTATGATTACGTTCCATCGTCAGGTGCTCCAACCAAATGTGTCGACGATGGTCCAGTCGCCACGTCTCCTTCGGGCACGTTCCGAGGGTCTTGGATGACCACACGACGCGGCAGACGGTTCCAGGCCTACAGAGGGATCAGATATGCTGAACCGCCTGTGGGACCTCTCAGATTCCAGGTATGTGCCCAAAGTATACCAACGAAACCGTACGCACCGTCTTATAAAAGGCTCTATCTACAGAAACGTATTAAGTAGCCAACTGATATTGTCATATTATAATATGTTTCGAGTGGTAGAGCCACGCTGTAGACACTTATATCTACAGTATGAATGGGCCGGTTCTTCCGGGTCGTTACCACTGTCTCACAGAAAACCGACGTAAAGTAGCAGCTTGTTGCTGCTGCGTTTCGTGTGGTGAGTGAGATATCCGGAGGCCTAAATCCTCCTCCCCTTCCCAATCCCTTAATCATCCCTTTCCTTTAAGGTCGGCAACGCGCCCATGATTCTTTTGTTATTGTGGGCGTACTTGGGTGGTGGAGATCGCTTACAATCAGGTGACCCACTTGCTCGTTGCCGACCTATGACATAAAAAAATTGTGTTAGGTTAGGTTATGTCCATACTGATAAATAAAACACTTTTCAACAAAAAATATAACTCGCTCTTCCACCTGCCCTTATCCCACTCCCAGTAGGGTCTTAAAAATGCTTTTTAACACTTTATGTTTATTTTTACTAGAAAGAACTAGGTTCTTAATAATAAATTACAATCTAGTCTATAAGACTAATAAGCAATATTATTCTAACTTGATTGTCTACGTATTAGGTTTATTAACCTAAGAATAATGTCCTTAGCACTTTCTTAGAGTCTGATAACATGGAAACTCTTTGTTCATCGGTTATACATGTAGCACTGTCACTATTATTTGATAAGTAAACTTCTAATCTAAGAATAATGACTTTAGCACTTCCATAAAGTCTGCACACATGTTACAGAAAGATTTGACTTGTAGTTTTTACAACCGGCCGCCTGCCTGACGTCAACCCCTCTGGGGAGAACAAAATCGTCAAAAAACTAAAAAGCTAAAAATAAAACTGAACAATTTTGAGGAGGTGCACGTATTGTAGTTTAAATTGATCCATCGACCTTGGTTATATATTTAGTTCAAAAGTATTTATTTTAATCTTTTTTTATTGAAAGAATTATTAAAATCGATCCACATTTGAAAGAATTATGCGTGAACAATGAACATACATAAAATAAAAAACAGACGTATTTAGAGGCTTTGTTTTTTGAGGCGGTTATAAACACAAAAAGATTCCGAGAATTGAGAGCCTTCCTCCTTTTTTGTCGGTTAAAAAGTTAAATTTTAAAGGGGGTCCGGGTGGTCCGGAATCATCAGTGCGCGAGTCCAAATCGCATTAAAAAAATTCGCAATTAAAAATGGTAGCCATAAAAGATCATTTTGTTGTGTCCGTGTGTGTGTATCAAGGTATTTTTTATGAGAAATAGCTTGAGGTGTTAAGTTTCAATTATTATGTGATACTAATGTTGCGCCGACCCCACTAGAAGAAGAAGAAGACTAGGTATTGTCTATTGCCTCATACTGTTAAAATGTGATTCCTAGAGTAGGAATCCTAGAGTAGTGTAGTAAAGAGATAGTATTATTACGATGATAAGCCTTTTTTTTTGATTTGATTTGATTGTGGGCTCCTTTTCTCCGCACTTAGCCCGTTGAATGTCGGGCCATTGTGCGTGAAGTTTGTGCCGGCTAGAGATCTAGCCAGCCTAACTCCGACCAGAAGCGCAGGATCCTCCTGGTGTCTCCACAGGCTTCTCGGAGTGACCTCGGTGTATTGAGGATTTCCGCCCGTTGTGTAGCTACACCTTCACATTCCAGGATGACGTGTGAAGCTGTTTCATCAGCCGACAGACATCCCCTACATAGGGGGCTGTCGGTTATACCTAGAACATATAAATGTTTGTTAAGTGGGCAATGTCCTGTAATATTCCCTACGACTATGCGTAGGGATGTCCTATCTAAGGATAGCAGGCGCTTTGTTAAACGTGCATCCGGGTGTGGCACCGTTTCCCGGGATTGTCTGCACGCACTGGTGTTTGCCCATTGATTTGCATGTTGTTCAAGTGTTCTGTGGCGTAGCCATGACCTTAGCTGGTTAAAAGGTAGTGGAACTATTGGACTAGGGCCAAACACCCTCTGTTCCGACCCTTTTCTCGCCAGCTCGTCTGCTGCGTCATTGTCTAGAGAGCCACTGTGCCCCTTTATCCACTGTAAAGTGACTTGGTTATTACTACCTATCACTTCCAGTGCCTGGTGGCACTCTAGTATGAGCCCGGATTGAATGGTTTTACTATCGAGGGCTTGTAGCACTGCAGCGCTATCGGACACTATGCGAATCTTATGATCTTCGATATTCCGTCTAGTCACTGCTCTGGCAGCCTGCGTGATGGCGATGCATTCACACTGGAAAATAGAACTATGTTCCCCTAAGGCTGTTGATATATTAATATTTATCTCGGGTGAGTACACTCCTGCGCCCGATCCTGTTCTGGTTTTGGAACCATCGGTATATATGCGCAGTTCGTGGACTCCAGACGAGTCGTATTGTTCTTCAATAAGCTGGACTATGTACGTCTTGTTGAAGATGTGTTGTTTGGGTATCTTGTCATTGGGGGCAGCTATCAAAGGTTGGTAGGATATAGCCTCCCCAAGGATTTCGGTATGAGCCCCGTTTGCTGCACCCCAGAGGTTGAGTGATTTTAGTCTGATGGCCGCTGAGGCCGCCTCCTGCTGGATAAATAGGTCTAGGGGCGGTAGCCCTAGAAGTATCTCCAGTGCCGCTGTGGGTGTGGTTTTCATGCAGCCCGTTACGGCTATACAAGCTAGCCTCTGAAAGTGCTGCAGTTTGTTTTTGGCAGTGGTCAGTTTGGTTCTGGGCCACCAGGCCACGGCTCCGTATGTGATGATTGGCCGTATTACCACAGTGTATAGCCACATGGCAATTTTGGGGTGTAAACCCCAGGTTCTGCCAAGAAGTCGCTTACACTGCCAGAATATAATACAGGCCTTCTCCAGTTTATTGTCTAGGTGCTTGTTCCATAGCAGCTTATCATCTAGAATAACGCCTAAGTATTTAACCTCTTTAGTGAGGGTAAGCGTTATTCCTTGGAGTTTGGGTAAGTGGAGATTGTTTATAATCCGCTTCTTTGTGAATAATACTAGTTCGGTTTTTGATGGGTTTACTGACAGTCCTTGGTCAGAACACCATCGTTCGACGATATTGAGTGCCCCTTGCATGAGATCGCAAAGGACTTTCTCGAATTTACCCCTTACGAGGATTGCTATATCGTCCGCATAGCCTACAGTGTAGTAGCCCGCTTCATTGAGCGACCTAATTAGGTCATCCACTACGAGATTCCACAGGAGTGGTGAGATGACTCCACCCTGTGGGCAGCCTCTCGACACAACCGCTCGTGTGGTGCCGTTTACCGTTACTTGCACTGCCCTTTTCCTCAGCATGCTGTCAATCCAACCGGATATGGTTCGGTCGGCGCCGTGGTTGAGCAGTGCTTGGCTTATGCTGTTAAACTGCGTCTTATCAAAAGCCCCCTCGACATCGATGAAGGCTACAAGCGCTGATGATTGTGTTGATAGTGCACTTTCTATTGGTGTGATGACACTGTGAAGCGCTGATTCTGTTGATTTGCCTGGACAGTAGGCGTGTTGTTGATGGTGTAGAGGATGATACGTTAAAGCCCTGTCTCTAAGATCCCGATCGCAGAGCCTTTCCAGGGTCTTGAGGAGGAAGGAAGTGAGGCTTATCGGTCTGTAAGATTTGGGCTGTGTATAATCGCTCTTACCGGGTTTGGGTATAAATACCACTTTAACTTCTCTCCATTTTAGAGGAACATAGCGGTGCATGAGGCATGCCTGATAGACTCCTACCAGATGCGGAGCAACCAATCTCCTACACCACTGTAGTAGCCCAGGAAAGATGCCATCCAAGCCCGCTGCTTTGTACGTTGAGAAGCTGTTGATTGCCCATAGGACTTTCTCTAGTGTGACTATTCTGCGGGCAGTGTTGGTGGCTTCAGCAGTCGGCTTGTAAAAGTATTGCTGATCAGCCTCATCCCATGTGGTACTTTCCGTGACGGAGCACCCCGGGAAGTGTGTATTCAATAACAGCTCACACATTTCAGCATTGGTTGTGGTGTAACTGTTATTTGGTTTTTTAAGGCAGGCTAGATTTTTGTTTGGTTCGCTAGCCAGGATGTTTTTTACCCTAATTGCTTGAGTATTTGATTCGATGTTGGTACAGAAGGTTCTCCAGCATACGCGTTTCCTTTTTTGGATGCGTCTCTTATACTGGGATTGCATTAGTTTATACGCATCCCAGTCTGTTTCCTTTCTTGTGTTCTTCGCTCTGTTAAACAGTTGGCGTAGTTTGTGTCTCAGTTTCTCGAGTTCCGGTCCCCACCAACCATTACGACTGGTGGTTCTCGTCGAGGGCGTGGTTAGTGGACAGGTTTCGGTAAATGTGTTTATTAATGTGTCAGTTAGTTTATTCACGTGCCTCTCTATGTCAGCCGGCTTCTCATATCCTGCTGGGATTGTTATGAGAGCTGGATTCTCTGACACTAGCCTTTCGAACCTTGTGCGGTCTGTCCGTTTAGGATTACGCCATGGGTCTAGCCTTTTGAGGTCCACGTTGAGATTATATCTTACCCACCTATGGTCGGAGCACGACAGGTCATTTGACACATGCCATTCGGAGATTTTGTCCGATACTCTTTCCGTAGCGACTGTGATGTCTATTATAGTTTGAAATCTGGAGGTAACGAAGGTAGGTTCGGACCCCCTGTTTAGTAGCCTGAGATTTGTGGAGAATAAAAATTCAACCAAATCTTCACCTCGTTTGTTAGGAGCAGCGCTGCCCCACAAGGTATGGTGCGCGTTTGCATCCGCCGAGATGATAAGTTCAAGCTTCTTACTTTCGCAGTGTCTGATGAGGTTCTCCAGCTCGGCCGTCGGTATGTCCGCGTCACCCGGCAGATAGGCAGACGCTATGATGACCTCTGGGATACTGGAACAGTTGCTCTGGAGCCTGACCGTGGTCAGGTCTCTGGAACAGAACTCATTCATTAGAGCTACGTTTGTTGATTTAGGTACATAGATGCAGGTGCGTGGATTAGTTACGGTGGTGTCAAGTAATAGCTTACCTCCGATGTTGTTGAGACCACAGATTCTGTCCTTCCTTATCCACGGCTCCTGGATAAGGGCGATGGTCTTGTTGTTTACCTCCAGCATTCTTCGCAGGGTAGCCGCCGCGGCTTGTTTATGCTGGAGGTTAGCTTGGGTGATGTTGAAGTTAGTGGGGCGAGGAGGAGCGAAGTGGACTGCTCACTTCCTCATCCGTTTCCAACGGAATGTCCCGGTCCATCAGCTGCGCGACATCCTCCTCCAGGTCGCCGTAACCGGCGTCCATAAAGGAGGTAGTCAGCGAGCAAGCCGATAACCCATCCTGCCTCTGCCTTTCGGCTAAGGAGTGTTGGGTGACCGTTGGTTCGCCAGCCAGATTCCGCCTTTCGGCAGATCCCGGCCGGCTAGCCGTGGACATAGACGCGCCGGCTCCCCGGTCAAGTCCGGCGTGCACCTCCTGCTTTACAGCAGGAGGGTCGCCAGCGACCATGGGTGCTGTCGCAGTCTCAGCAGGGGCGGGCGGCATATCCTGCAGCTTACCCTTGCTGCCGAAGAAACGGATGTAGGCATTGCCGAGTTTATAGCAAAGCCTACGCCCCCTTGCAATAATTCCAGGTATCTGGTCGGCTGGAATACCGAGCACCAAGAAGGTACCTGGAGGGTCCCCCTTATGGCGCTCGATATTGTACAGCGACCATTTGCTGACCTGATACCACTTGTTCTGACCTGTCAGGACGTTTTGTATCGTCCTGATTTCGTCCGAACAATGCGGTAGCAGGACAGCGGACTTCACCCTTTTGGGGATGTCCTTCTGTCGCCCTACGACCAGCCGAGTACCCGGAATTGGCGACTCGAAAGCGGCCACGGTTTCCCGGAGCCACTCTACGTCCTTTTCGTCCTCGCACTGTAGTTTTAGCACTCCTTCACTGTGGAAGGGTTTTCCACGGAAGGAGGGCCAGTACGGGGTGGTTGTGGTGGTGCTTGGAGCCTCGACGATGTTTTCAATGCAGGTCTCCAAGGTGTGCTTGATGCTCTCCACCTGCGCCGGTGTTAAGTCGGTGAAGGGTTCCGCCATCACAGCGACAAAGAGGTCGTTTAATACGACAGCGTCTGCATATGAGTTGCCCCCCTTCACTACACTGGTGCTGGTGGAGGCCTTGGCTTTTTTCGCGCCTCGATAAGGCGATTGTGTATCGTTGGGGCGAGGGCGTTTAGGTACTTTGCTCTTGCCCTCAGTTTCCTGGGGCACCGCGTTTCCCTTCTTGCCTCTGGCGCCACGTTGACGTTTGGCCCTTCGTGGCACTTTGGGTTTCCCCTCCGCGCCCTGGCTGGGTTGGGCCATCTTTTCGTCGCGTAGCATCTCTCCGCCCTGGCTACTGTCAGGACGGTTCGATTGCTTCGCGCTTACTGAGGTGGCGGGAGCCGTTGCCGGCTCTTTGACATCCACCTGCCTTGCGGCGGGCGGTAGTCGCCTACCCTTGCCAGCCTGGACCAGTTTGTTGGCCTGTTTGGCCTTGTTGCGATTGCGCTTTGTTTTACGCTTTTGTTGGGCTACCTGCCAGATCTGCTCGTCAGCCCCCGAGGGGGCGAGAGCAGTGGAGGTTGTTGGTTGTTGACCGGGCGCTTCGTTTGAAGCTGCGACCGGTCTTGGTGTCTGGCGGGGCGCTTCCTTGGAAGCCGCAACCCGTTCGACGGTAATGTAGGGCGCTTCTTTCGAAGCAGCGGCCTGCTTGGGGTTGTTGGTACTCTTATTTACCATGTTTAAAAAGAGTTAAAACTTCATTCTCCAGTGGCGTCCCACCCTCCTGGGAGCCCGCAAGTGGGGATGCTCATTCGAGCACCAGGACCTACCCCGGAGAGTATAGGGTCCAGAATCCGAGATGCAGCGAGTCCGCACGGTGCGAGGAGGACTATGGTTGTCAGGCCGGGGTTTTGACCTGTACTCGCCATAGGCTCCGCGCTCCGCCGACTGCGCACCCCATGACTCTGCAACCCTCGCCCGCGACCCTTAGGGGGTACTTGCTACCGGTTACCTCAGGCTGGCTATTCCTGAGGCTGCCGTTTAGGATGGAATGCCGGACCAAAGAGGGCGTGTTGTCCCCACAGATAACAACAACCCGATCTATGGTAGACTCAACCCTCCAGGATTCCATTATCCCCCCATACGGCGCTCAACTACGCACGGCACAAGACGTAGGTGGGCTCATACCTTTCCTTGACAGAGAGGTCGGTCTGACTCGCCCACAGGTCACAACCTACCAGTCCTTTGTTGCTACATAGCCACAGGTCACTGGTGAAGCCTCTTCGGACCAAATTCCGGTGATTAGGTAGGTTCTTTGCCAACAGTGAGTTAGACCCCCTAGGGGGAGTAGCTCGCTGTTGCCCAGGTATACCGGCGGTAGGGGATCGACACTCCACTTGGACTTATCCGCATGGATTGTCCATCCCGCCGCACACGTGGAGGTGACCAAACACATACCCGATGATAAGCCTTTTAAAGCGTAATTTAAGTGACTGACTCATTTGATACTGAAGGACATTATCCTATAGCATAGGCTGGCCAACGAAGAAATGGGTCATCTGATGGTAAATTACTCTACCGCCCATGAACGCCCACAATCCCAGATTGATGGACTCGTTGCCGGCCAGAGAAGGGGAGGTTTGATCCTTCAGATATCTCACTTACCGTATGAAATGCAACACGAAGCTACTAGTTTACAAGAATTTTCTGTAAGTTTTAAGTATTAACTTGGTCGAGCCCACGGATTCATGCTGTAGACAAAACTGTCTACAGCGTGGCCCTACCGCTTTAAGATCGCCAATCCTCAAGAGACATCGATCTTCAGAACGATACCGGGGTACTGTAGGCCTAGTACAAGTTTTAATAGTTTTCTAAAACGATGATAGTTTTCGTTTTCTGTCCATACGTCAAGTATCAGTAGCCACTAGTGGGAACTATGATAAATTAAATTTAATAATATGGATAATTTTGTTACATATTATAAATATGAAATTAGTCAAGCGTTTCTTTCCGTTATTACCGTTTGAATTACTAGTTTGACACTTCGGCGGTAGTAATTTTATACGAATTCGAAAACTGTGCACGTATTTGTAACTCGTACTAGGCCTTCTGGTTACCTGAAGTAACTTCAAGTAGAACTCGGGACGCGACACGTCAGAACGAGTCACTCTGGCGGGGATTTCACCATCAAACGGTGGTCGCACAGGAAATGTGTCTCGACTTTGTGACTGAAGTCTCTGGTACTAAACAAAAAATTAAAGCGAAAACAATTCTCAGAATAATTTACATAACGTTTTAACATTTTCCTGTTCGTAAAGCTATGGAAAATATTGACATGCAAATATGTTTCAAGACTTAGTGTCGCATAAATAACGAGACTACGATCCCATCTTAAACATAAGAGTGAAAGGATTGTCAACTTATTTCATTTTCAGTGTTAGGTACAGCTATGGAATGTAAATTCCAATACAATAACACTATCGCGAAGAGTGGGCTATTATTTGTTAAGAGTTTTTTTACTCCACTCTCCGTCATCAGATCTTAACTAAATTTATATGGAACTATATCGCTGCTAGACTCTATCAAATGATTTTTTTTCCAACAAAAGACGTCAAGTGACGGAGAAATCGGTGCACATATTATCTACTTGTTTAAAGTCAGTTTTAAAATCATACATAAAGTTGCCAAAGGTTCACTATGTCGTGTCAGGATAAAAAACATTTCCCGTGAGACACTGTGACCCGAACTGGTCCATGCTGCAGACAAAACTGCCTATAGCGAACGACTACTTACAAAAGGCGAGTCTGAGATGTTGTCATTTTTTTTCTACAGCCCCCGAAAGACATAGTCAATTATAAGGAGGCTGTGGACGCTAGTAAGGAAGGCCCGGCCTGTCCCTTACCAATCCAATGGACTGGACCAGAATACTACGTGGACGAAGATTGTCTTACCATCAATGTGTATACGCCTAACAATAAACCGTGAGTATTAATTAAATGAAGTTAATGTTTTATAGTAGAGATCGGTAAACGCGCAAGTGTGTTGCCTGATTATAAGTGATCTTCACCCATAAACCAGAATAATCATGGACGCTTTACCAACCTTAAAATGATAATTAAGGGGTTAGAAAGGGAAGGAATTGTGCCTCCGAATATCTAACTCATCGAATGAAATGCAAACAGCAAGCTTTTACGTCACGTCGGTGTTCTGTGAGACAATGATAAAAACGCAGTCAAGCATTCATGCTGTAGACAAAACTGTCTGCTGCGTAGCTCTAACACTTACCAAGAGGTTACATCTTTCTATTTTGGAAGATAATCAAAGGGTAACCAAAGGTATAATTGGAGTCTTTTATGTTAAAACCATTTTGAACGATATTCATTGTAATCATGATTCACATGAAAGTCAATGTTACCTTCATTGGTTTATTACCTTATAAGTGATTGTTATACTTAAGTACTTAACGTCAGATTCAGTGTAGTAATTTTGCCTTGCCAGATGGCTAAATATTACATTACATACGACAATTTGTCCGCCAAGTTCGTTGAAGAAACTATCTACATCGTGGCTCTATCACGGATTGAGCTCTACCTTTACACATACTGATTACAGCATATTTGATCAAATATACGACAAAGAAATTGGATGAAAATATTTGATGAATGTTCCTTGTTAACTAAAATTATATTGATATATTTACAAGATGGTGGTAGGTATGCGAGAGGCCGTCTGGGTTAGTACCATCGCTTTGTGTATTTCTTCCGCCAAGCAACCGTGTGGAAGCACTTGTGTTTCGGTTTGAAAGACATTAAAGCCAGACTTAACAACTTATGTCTCGGGGCGATGAACGCAGTCCAGCGTCACGCAGTGCTTTGTAACTCAAAGTTCTGTGTGGGGTTGCTTCTGTTTATGGGCGGTGTGACTCTTACCATCAGGCGAGCGACCTGCTCGTCTCATCTTGAATAACAAACAATTGGTACAGTGCTAAGCCCCTGCCTGTGATATTCTTCATCCACGCTGGCGGGTTCTACTCGATGACGGGCCGCAGCGACGTCGCCGGCCCTCACTACCTGCTGGATAGAGATGTTGTCTTCGTAGCCATCAACTACCGACTCGCTTCTCTAGGTAACTACCACTTACGACCTTGTTTTGGAGTTCCATACTTAAAGAGTATTATATAATAATAATACTAGCCCTGTATTATATACGTCCCACTGATGGGCACAGGCCTTCTCTAATGAATGATAGGGGTCAGGCCTTAGTCCACCACACTGATCTAATGCGGGTTGGCAGACTTCACATACCTTCGATCCTTATGGAGAACTTCTCTGGTTTGCAAGTTCCCTCACGATGTTTCCTTCACCGTTAAAGCAAGTGATAATGAACAATTAATACAAACGTAACTTAGAAAAGTCAGAAGTGTATATGCTGGGGCTGGTTTTGAACCTGCGACTTTCGTCTCGAGTCTCGACAGTCCTTACCAGACCCCGTTAAGCTATTACTGCTGCTAGAGTATTAAGCTTTTCTACCTAAGGGCTCTACTGAATTATATTTTGTCGGCTGAAATGTTCACAGAATGTGTGTTCACAGAATTAAATACACCTAAGGTATATTGTTTTGGCCAAAATAAAAAAATGTGCGTCGCCAATGCAACGAGTTAGCGGGGCGTAGCGTAGAGGCATAGATACTACGATAACATCACGGACACAACACTTCATCTTATTTTTTTTAACTATTTCGCAAATACTCGTAACAAGGTGGTAAGTAGCTTGTATGCAAGGGGCCGTCTGGGTTCGTACCACCGCTTTGTCTATTTTTGCCGCCAAGCAATGTGTAACCATTGTTGTGTTCTGGTTTGAAGGACAGTGAAGCCAGTGAAATTATTGGGCATTATGAGAGTTAACATCCTATGTCTCGGGATGACGAGCGCAGTCCAGTGCCATGCTTTGTAATTCAAAGTTGCGTGTGATACATACATATATACCATTTGAAATTTGCACACCTAATACAAAATCCCATGAACACCTAAAATTCAAAATTTAATTTAAGTTATATAAAAAAGGAACGAAAGTATTGGGAAGAGAGCGAATTAGACAACCGGACGTACGAAACGCAACAAGTCGCCACTTCCATTGAAGAGACAATGGTGCCACCCAGTTGGGCCGGCCCATTCAAGGCACACGTAAAACTATACAGCCTGGCTTTTACTCATCTTGCCCTAGGTTTCCTAAGCGCTGGTGACAAGTACGCTCCAGGCAATAACGGAATGAAGGACCAGGTGTCAGCACTCCGCTGGATGCAAAGGAACATCGCCGCCTTCGGAGGAGATCCCAACCTCATCACCATCACGGGCTGCAGCGCTGGATCTATCAGTGTGATGCTGCATATGATATCTCCTATGTCTAAAGGTATCAGCATATTTTTGGTTTAGTATTCTTCTAGACCTGACAAGGGTTGCAGGAAGGCGATGGATGCAGGCCGCTTCCAACAGCTCGGCCTGGAAGGCATTAGGGGAGGCCTATGTTCAGCAGTGGACGTCTTGTGGCTGATGATGATAATGATTCTTCTAGGGTTGCTTCTGTCGTCAGGCAGGCGGCCGGTCGTAAAAATTGCAAGTCAAATCATTTTGTAACATGTGTTAAAAAGCATGTTGCGCCGACCCTACTGCAAGTGGGATAAGAGCAAGTGGAAGAAGAAAGAAGAATTACTTTTTTCCCATAGCCGAAAGGTATCAGCGCTTGTTTGATGGAAAATGTTATTTTATTAAATGATGTTAGGTTCTGTAGGTGACTGCCTCGGTGGCGCAGTTGTAATGCGTACGCGTTACGATTGAGGTCAACACTGAAGTCTCGGGTTCGATCCCCGGGTCGGGTAAAGAGGTATTGGGTATTTTTATTACGATATCCTCAGTATCAGCCCGGAGTCTGGAATTTGTGCCCGGTATGGCGATAGGCTCGCCCCCAATCACATCATGGGACAGAGACAAGCTTGGCGAAAAATACTGGTTACAACTCTCCCTACGAGAACCCCTTCGGGAGTGCGTATGTTAGGCACAGTATGATCCAAATATAATGAAGAGACATTGCGTATGCCCAAGTTACTGGATATACACTGGCTGAACCCGGAACGAGTCACTATGTGTCCAATGTATTTTAATTATTATTATTTTTATTGCATAGGTCGTCAAACGAGCAAGTGGGTCACCTGATGGTAAGTGATCACCACCACCCATGTACGCCCGAAATACCAAAAGAGTCATGGGCGTGTTGCTTAAAGGAAAGGGATAATTAGGAACGGGAAGGGGAGGGGATTTGGACCTCCAGATATCTCACTCACCGTACGAAACGCAGCAGCAAGCTGCTACTTTACGTCGGTTTTCTGTGAGACAGTGGTAATGACCCGGACGAGCCAGCCCATTCATGCTGTAGACAAAAGTGTCTACAGTGTGGCTCTACCACTAAAACACGTCTTGATTGTTATCATCAAATTTAGGTACACCCAGAAAAATGAAGCAACACTATCAAGTTTTAATGAAACTTATTAATAGCCCTGTATTATATACGTCCCACTGCTGGGCACGGACCTCCTCTACTGAATGAGAGGGCTAGGCTTAGTCCACCACGCTGGCCTAATACGGGTTGGCAGACTTCACATACCTTCGAAATTCTTATGAAGAACTTCTCAGGTATGCAGGTATCCTCACGATGTTTCATTCACCGTTAAAGCAAGTGATAATTAACAATTAATACACACATAACTTAGAAAAGTCAGAGGTGTATGCACTTGAGGCTGGTTTCGAACCTGCGACTTTCGCCTCGACACCACTGGCCGTTGACCTATCACTGCAATAAATAACACTGCTTCATGAAACTTGTACAACCTCATTTGTTTCAGGTTTATTCCACAGAGGTATATCCATGAGCGCGTCACCAGTCTCCAAGGGTCCGACTCCCAAACATCAGTTCCACCTCGCCAAGCAACAAGCGGAGATCCTCAACTGTCCCACTAACAGTACCAAGGCCATCCTCGACTGCCTCAATACCAAGACTTGGAGAGAGCTCGGCAATTCGCTCGTTGACTTCTTTGTAAGTGGTAGAGTCATTTTGTAGAGAGTTTTGGCTATGGTTGTGCGAGTTCAGATGATTCAGATTTTCAGTGGCCCAAATCCAACCATATTTCTTCTGGTATAGTGGGTGTTCAGTAGGCCTAGTACAAGTTTTAATAGGTTTCCTAAGCGATGAAAGCTTTCGTTTTCTCTCCATACGTCGAGTATCAGTAGCCACTAGTGATAACTATGATGAATTAAAATTTATAATATGGTTAATTTTATTTCATATTAGTCGAATATGAAATTTGTTTTCAAGCGATTCTTACCTTTATTACCGTATGAATTACTAGTTTGACACTTCGACGGTAGTAAATTTATTCGAACTCGAAAACTGTGAACGTATTTGTAACTCGTACTAGGCGTACAGATCAGCGACGGTGGGCCAGAGTATATGTGTTGAAAATACAGTACAGCGTGCTCTACTGCATTTTTTTTACACTATTACATTGACTGCCTCGGTGGCGCAGTTATAATGCGTATAGTTAATATGTCACGGCTGAGGCTGACGCTGAGGTCTCGGGTTCGATCCCCGGGTCGGGTAAAAGTGATATTGGGGTTTTCCTATTACGAAAATGCTCAGTTCTGATTCTGGAAATTGGAATTGTGCCCGGTATGGCAATAGGCTCTTCGCCTATCACATCATGGGACGGAGACACGCTCGGTGAGATTTGGGTGAACTGATTAGACCTCTCCCTACCTCTTTAGGGATTACAGGCGTAAGTGTGTATGTATTGTATTGCATTAAAACAGGTCAAGTGCGAAATGGAATTATGCACCGAGGGTTCTGTACTCCCCTCTAAAATTGTTAGTATTTGTGTTTTTTTTTGTAATTTTTAGGTTATCCGTCATATTGACTTATATTTAACACACTAATATTCTGCGAGAACAGCTAGCTATCAATATAATTAACAATATATAACCCTATAAAGGTAGGTCAGACAGACAGACAGATGGCGTAGATTTAATAATATGGTTCCGTTAGCACATTTTGGGTACGGAACCCATAAAACTAAGTAGAGTCTGGCTCCTCATATAACTGCTATGTGTTCCATCTTTAATTGGTTATGATATTTTATGAATAACTATTGAATCCAGGACAGTGCTGGTGATCCCATCGGTCTGTGGGGTCCTGTCGTGGAACAGGACTTCGGACAGGAACGGTTCCTGAGCATACAGCCACTTGATGCCATCCGTCAGGGCAAGATGCACACCGTGCCTTACATCATCAGTCAGACTAAACATGAGTTCTTCTGGAAGGCGTATTGTAAGTCTATTTAAGGATTTATAGAAATACTAGCTGTTGTCCGCGTGAATGCCTATTTCCAGGATTAAAATAATTAATTAATTTCTAGCCTAGTGGGCGCCCCCGGTGAGGAACTCGCTTGACAAAAATACTAATGTCGCTATTAAAAAATAGAGGTTGATCGTAGAGGGTTAAAAATTTAGGGTTGTATGTATTTTTTAATGCTGTATCATAAAAAAATAAAAAAAAATGTCTAAAAATAAAAAATAAAATTTAGGAGTGGACCACCCTTAACATTTAGGGGGATGAAAAATAGATGTTGGCCGATTCTCAGACTTACCCGATATGCACACAAAATTTCATACAAATCGGTCCAGCCATTTCGGAGGAGTATGGGAACGAACATTGTGACACAAGATTTTTATATATTAGAAGACAAATCTAGCGGTTGCTTGTAAAGTCGATTTTTGCAACATGGAAGACAGCCGAAGCCATTTATGCTGTCTACAACGTGGCTCGACCACTAGAAAAAAACATGTAACCCTTATCACGAGAAATAATTTTATTTTGTGAGTGGTAGAGCCACGCTGTAGACACTTTTGTCTACAGCAAGAATGGGCCGGCTCGTCCGGGTCGTTACCACTGTCTCACAGGAATCCGGCGTAAAGTAGCAGCTTGCTGCTGCGTTTCGTCCGGTGAGTGAGATATTCGGAGGTCCAAATCCCCTTCCGCTTCCCAAACCCTTAATTATCCCAGTCCTTTAGGTCAGCAACGTGCCCAACGTACAAATAAAGGCATGGAAATAACTTACCATCAGGTGACCCACTTGTTCGATTGCCGCCCTATATATAAAATTTTACTTTTTTGGTCCAAGGGCGGCCTATTTACTCTGGAGAATACAGCTCCGTGGCGCAGCGGGCGAGTAGTCAGCTGCGAAGCGAGAGGCCGTGGGTTCGATTCCCACACCGAGACAAATGTTTGTGTGATCCACAAATATTGGTCTCGGGTCTGGGTGTTGTGGGACCGCAAGTCTTTCGTAGTTCCTGATACCCACGACACAGGGTTACCTAGTGTGGGGTCAGGACTATGTGTGTGACTGTTGGGTGTATTATTATTATTATTATTATTAGAATAGTGAGGTCAGTAGGCCCAAATCCCTTAATTATCCCTTTCCTTTAACCCGTGCCACGAGCGCCCGCGTGAATACCTACAAAATAAAAAAAAGCCGTCACGCGCCCCATACATTGCATTTTTTTTGTATATGATATCGAAATAACCAAGATATTGAGGGTTTTTCTACATTTAGACAATAAAAACTGTATATATTTAGAATCTACATGAAATTGTCTATAATATATCTAACAAAACTAGTATTATAATTATAAATTTACCGGTGATATTCCAAAATTCAAATTCGGCAACCCGTCCATAGTACTTTGGTATTTTGAGCGTTCATGGGCGCTGGAGATCACTTATCATCAAGTGAAACACTTGCTCGTTTTCCGGTTTATGCTTTAAAAAAGGTTTTGGGTTCAAATCCCAATGGGCAATCACAATTTGTGTTTGATTTTAAATACGAAAATGGTGAGGTGGGGTTACTCATCAAAGCCCGATTGCGACTGTGGTGCTCCAGAGCAAAACATGCTTCACTTGCTTAAGTGCCCACGTTGCCCTACCACTTGTACAAGTAAAGATCTTATGGAGGCTACAGACGTTGCTGTAAGTGTAGCAAAATTTTGGAGCGGGAAGATATAACTTAATATTTTAAAATAAATACCTACATATGAACATTTATAGCCATTGACACGAAAGAAGAAGAAGAATACGAAAAAATACTTGGAATTTGTGCCCGGTGTGGCGAAGGGCTCGCCCCCTATCACAAGCTCCACGAAACGTGGGTGACAGGTGAACCTACCACCTACTGGAAAGGTTTTCACTAGGTGGTAGGTCCCTCGTATGCGAGAGGCCGTCTGGGTAGGTACCACGCTTTGTCTTTTTCCTCCGCCAAGCAGCAGTGTTGTAACACTGTTGTGTTCCAGAAGGACATTGGAGCCAGTGAAATTACTGGGCAATATGAGACTTAACACCTTATGTCTCAGGGTGACGATCGCAGTCCAGTGCCATGGCAGTACTTCATAATTCGAAGCTGTGATTGGTGTTGCTTCTGTTTATGGGCAGGCGTGACGCTTACCATCCGGCGAGCGACTTGCTCGTCTCATCAAAATCTAATAGAAAAAAGAAAACTTTGGGGATACAGGCCTGAGCGAATGTCATTTCCTTTCAGCAATCCTCAAAAACCAGACCCTGACGGACAGAATGAACTCCCAGTTCGAGGAGGTGGCTGCGTTCTCGTTCCTGCTTCCTGACGAGAACGTTCAGACAGTCGCCAGGAGACTGAAGCAGGAGTACCTCGGTAACAAGCCGCTCATCAACGATCAAGCTAGTGCGAATGCCCTTGGAAGACTGTATGGAGACTCGGTTATTGGGTTTGGGGTTCACAGGCAAGTATTATTTCCATATCTTCTACTGGAATCAAGTATTTTCATTCCTGCCGCCAAGCAACAGTGTGTAAGCACTGTGGTGTTCCGGTTTGAAGGACATTGAAGCCAGTGAAATTACTGGGCATTATGAGACTTAACACCTTATGTCTCGGGGTGACGAGCGCAGTCCAGTGTCATGCAGTGCTTTGTTATTCAAAGTTCTGTGTGGCGTTGCTTCTGTTTATGAGCAGGCGTGGCGCTTACCATCAGGCGAGCGACCTGCTCGTCTCGTCATTCAAGCTAATAAAAAAAATAAAAAATATATAGCATAAGTTGCCTCACTAGCAACATACATGATGGCAAGTGATCTCCACCGCCCATGAACGCCTACAATATCCGACAAATAAAGGATGCGTTGCCGACTTTAAAGGAAAGGGATAATTAAGGGATTGCGAAGGGGGGGGGGGGAGGTTTGGGCCTCCGGATATCTCACTCACCGTACGAAACGCAGCAGCAAGCTGCTACTTTACGCCGGTTTTCTGTGAGACAGTGGTAACGACCCGGACGAGCCGGCCCATTCGTGCTGTAGACACAAATGTCTACAGCGTGGCTCTACCACTCTAAAAATGATGATATATGAAATGATAAATGACATGACTTGATCATAGACAATATGAAGTTTATGTTGTTATTACACTGTCACACATTTCTCATATATCTTTGAGCTATAGAAGTAGGATCATTATTATATGATAGTGGAATAGCGGCTTTAGATGGAGAGATTTTTTCGCACGAGACAGGCGAGAATATCTTAAAAAGTAAGAAGCGTCGAGACGTGGTCTTGGAATAGAGAGGATCGATTTGGGCCTCCGGATCTCTCACTGTACGGAACGCAACACGCAAGCTGTTACGTTACGTCGGTTTTCTGTGGTAACATTCACCTCGAGTCGGCTCATTCATGCTGTAGACAAAGCTGTCAACACCGGGCTCTAACACTTCTAAAATATATATTGAAATCGTAGAAGAAGTGACTGGCTCGGTGGCGCAGTTGTAATGCGGATGCGTTACGATTGAGGCTAACGTTGAGGTCTCGGGTTCGATCCCCGGGTCGGGTAAAGTGGTATTGGGTTTTTCTGTTACGAAAATGCTCATTATCAGCCCGGAGTCTGGAATTTGTGCCTCGCCCCCTATCACATAAGGGACGGAGATACGCTCGGCGAAATGTGGGTGTACTGGTTACACCTCTGCCTACCCCTTCGGGGATTACAGGCGTCAGTGCGTATGAGTGCGTATGTAGAAGAAGTAGCTACTTGCTGTTGCTTTTCGTATGGTTAGTGAGATATCCGGAGGCCCAAATATCCCCTCCCCTTGCCAGTCTCTTAATTGACCCTTTCCATTAAAGTTGGCAATGTGTCCATGCTACTTTTAGTCTTCTGGTCGTTCATGGGCGGTGGTGATCGTTTACTATCAGCAGGCCAATTCTCGTTGATTATTGGTTTAAGAGAATGCCATTTGCAACTTTCTTGACGCTGAGACTAGATCGGAATGATATTTTGAACATTTAAAATTACGAGAATTGTCCTTCAGGTGACCCACCCGCTTGTTTGCTGACCTTTGCTATCCTATACATACAAATAAAGAAAATTTAAGTGTCTGTTTGTAATATTAAAATAACCGTTTTTTACTACATGCATATGAATGTATATACGGTAAATATACCAAAATTATTATTTTTTCCATTTTTGTCTGTCTGTCTGTTTGTTCCGGCTCATGTCTGGAACGGCTGGACCGATTTTGACGGGACTTTCACTGGCATATAGCTGATGTAATAAGGAGTAACTAAGGCTACTTCTATTTTAGAAAAAATCTAAAATTATCCCGGAAAAGGATATTCACGCGGACGGAGCCGCGAGCAAAAGCTAGTAACAAAATGTGAATATAATGTCTGTCTGTTTAGACTGGCGAACCTGATGTGCCTCCACTCGAAGCATCCAGTTTATTACTACCAGTTCAGCTACATCGGCAACAACAGCCATTACCAGGATCCCAACACTGGGAAACCATTGGGTAGGTAGAACAATTTTTAAATTAATAATGGGAAACCATTGGATAATAGGCATCGAAATAAGTTGACAAGAAATGTGACTCAAGCAAAAAAATTACCTCACCATCAATTCATAAAAATTTATTCATGATCTCTAGTTGACACTTAATACGTCAAATTTTTTGCGTGGTGCAGAACGTCATATCTCGATTTAGAAATTTAATATTTAGACATTGACTTTTATGAAATAAAGTTGATTTTTCATCAACTGTTAAATTCTTACACTATTTTTAATTCATATTTATTAAAATTAATTTTCTTTTTTTTATTTGTATTTTTAACCATTATTTATTACTATTACAGCGAGTCGCCGCTTTACTAATACGCACGTAAAACACATAAAATTATAGTTTTTAGTAGTATTTCATTTAAAATACCACTTTGATTGAGCTGCTGGCCCACCATCTGTCCCATTTTTATGTTAGATTTTACTCATTAGAGATATTTCCTTGAATATCGATTCTCATAACACATCTAAGAGGACCAACAGGGGTTTTTGTTACATGTTATGTATTGTATCTATCTAATACATATTCTATCTACCATTTTGACCATTAACCAAAATTCTGTTATCTCCAGGCGCTGCTCATCATGACGACATGATCTACGTGTTCTCTCTCAGTTACCAGTTCCCGATCATCGAACCCACGTCCCCTCACTCGTATAAAGTTGACGAAATGACCGCCATATGGTACAACTTCGCTAGATACGGGTCAGTTACTATACTTCTTAACCTTTATTCCATAGGAAATGCTGAGAAACTGTTTTCTGACAGCCTCCGTGGCGCAGTGGGCGAGTTGCCGGCTCCGAAGCGAGAGGCCGTGGCTTCGATTCCCGCACTGAGACAAACGTTTGTGTGATCCACAAAAAAATGTTTCGGGTCTGGGTGTTGTGGGTTGGCAAGTCCCTCGTAGTTCCTGATACCCACGATACAGGTTTACCTAGTGTGGGGTCAGGACTATGTGTGTGACTGTTGGGTGTATTTATATTATATTATACTAGCTGTTGCCCGCGGCTCCGCCCGCGTGAATGCCTATTTCTAGGATTAAAGTAGCCTAGTGGGCGCCCCCGGTGAGAAACGCGCTTGACAATAATACTAAAATGACTATTAACTAATAAGGGTTGATGGTAGAAGGGTGAAAATTTAGGGTTGTATGTATTTTTTAATGCTGTATCATAAAAAAATAAAAACAATTATTTTTTTCTAAAAAATAAAAATTTGCGGTGGACCACCCTTAACATTTAGGGGGATGAAAATTAGATGTTGGCTGATTCTCAGACCTACCCGATATGCACACAAAATTTCATACAAATCGGTCCAGCCGTTTCGAAGGAGTATGGGAACGAACATTGTGACACGAGAATTTTATATATAAGAAGATTTTATGTAATATCCATATTATTATATCAACAGAGACCCGAACCCACGACCTGACACCCCCGAGCTGGGGTCCCTGTCCTGGCCGGTGATGAAGCCAGACCACAGGAAGTACCTCGACATTGGAGACAAGCTGACCGTTCAGGAAAATATGTCCGAAGACAGATTCAAACTGTGGGAGGAACTTTATCCGATCATATATTAAAATCGTGCGTTTTTTGACGGGGCGTCTTTTAGAGTACGCCACATAATGTGATATTTTGTGAATTAATAAAATATTGATATATAATACGTTGTTTTTATTTTTAAACCACTTCAAAAATAAAATAACGGTTAACAAAACTTAGAAACCGACTTCAAAATAAAAACACTGGAAAAAATAACAAATTCTATCTATTCTTTTCTCTTTGGAGTCGGTGCAATTTTATCTGACCGGTAGCGACACACGCACCCAGGCACCGACTCTTAAGTTTTTATTTTGAAGTCGGTTTCTAAGTTTTGTTAACCATTATTTAATTTGAGTGGTAGAGCCACACTGTAGACAATCTCGTCTACAGCATGATTGGGCCGGCTTGACCTTATTACAACTGTTTCAAAGCGACGTAAAGTAGCGGCTTGCTACTGCGTTTCATACGCATAATCTTAAAGATTTACACACGCACTCACGCCTGTAAACCCCGAAAGGGTAGGCAGAGATGTAACCAGTACACCCACATTTCGCCGAGCGTATCTCCGTCCCTTATGTGATAGGGGGCGAGCCTATCGCAATACCGGGCACAAATTCCAGACTCCGGGCTGATACTGAGCATTTCGTAATAGAAAAACCCTATACCACTTTACCCGACCCGGGGATCAAACCCGAGACCTCAGCGTCGGCCTCAATCGTAACGCGTACGCATTACAACTGCCCCACCGAAGCAGTCAAAGATTTCCAGAGGGCCAAATCCCGTTCCCAATCCCTTAATTATTCTTTAGATTCTAGATGTGATTGATTCTTCCGGTATTGGGATTCATAAGAGGTGCAACTACTGGTACACCCACGGTGGTGTTATAGGGGGCGAGTCGCCATACAGTGCGACCTGGTATCCCTTTGGTATACAATTTAGAATACCTTTCTTACTTATTCCTGTACACTGACACACTAGAATAAGAAGAACTACAAACGAAATGGACTCAAAGTGTGAAATAAATAATTATTATTATTTACTCTTTATTTCACTTTTTTTACATTTTTATATATATACTGTTTTTACAAAAAACACATTAAAATATTAAAAACGACCCCCCGATGGCGAGGACACAGGTCCCAAGCCACCGGTAATTAATGCCTCAGAGTGCTTTCCTTACAATGCGTGCTGTGTCTAATAATACTGTGTTCTGCATCTGACTCCTGACCCAACCACCAATTGAGAGCTTCTGGAGATGATGTTCGAGAACCTTCGATGTCAATCTATGGGCAGAAATGACTATAGGGACAATGATTGTCAAGTCCACATCCCACATGTTAGTAACCTTGTTTTTGGACATTTTATTTTTATCGGCTTTCATGAGGATCTCCTGATGCGGAATGGTTAACAAGCATTGCCCGGAGCGTCAATCGATCTATTGCCACAATATCAGGCTTATTGGCAACAATAGTCCTGTCCGTAATAATGGTTCGATCCCAATAGAGCGTAGCATGACTATTTTCGAGAACTAGTTGGGGGACATATTGATAATACGGCACCTCAGAAGTCACAAGGCAATATCAAAGAGCGAGTTGCTGGTGTATAATCTTGGCTACTAGGTTATGTTTATTCAAATACTAGCATTAACAAGATACGAACAACCGGAAACCACATGCCTGATTGACTCTCCGGGACGATGGCATGCCCGAAAGATGTCGACCGATCCATCGTTCATGATGTATCCATAATTGCAAGGACGGAACCCTCGGTTTCCGCAAAAAGGTCACCAAAACGTAAACAAACTACAGAAGCGGCCTGGTCTATATCGGGCTCATGAAGAGCTCGATAAAACCGACCGTATGCCTACCTAGCTCTTTGCTCTTCCATATCACCCTGCTTAGTACCACAGGTCTCCGCCAGTTCCCGTTCACCAAGAAGAGCGGAGTAAATCCTTTATCTACCACTAGCTTTTGCTTGCGGCTCCGCCCGCGTGAACAGACTTTTAAGAAATAAAACGTAGCATATAACCGTCTCCAGGGACCCATCTATCTCTACATCAAAATTCATCAAAATCGGTTTTCATCAGTGATTTAGGCGTGAAAGCGTAACACACAAATAGATTTTTTTTCATAAAAAGTATCCTATATTACTTCTTATAACTCCAAGAATATGTTTACAAAGTTTCATGATGATCGGTTAAGTAGTTTTCGCGTGAAAGCGTAACAAACAAACTTACATTCACATTTATAATATTAGTATGATGACTACAATCCAGCATACCCACAGCGAAGTCGCTGTGCAGCTTCCACCCCCACATCTCTGCGAGATGTACAATCTCATCATCGACGATTGTGGATGATGCCTACGATGTGCAGTCAGTGGTGTTCGGACCTTTCGATCCAGGGCGTCTAGCTCACTCTGAGTGCATCTGAGTATGCAACAAGTGTACATAAAGCATAAACTAAGGTCACGGATCTTGTTGCCACTCGACAAAATACTGTTGAGTACTTGTCAGGCGATTGAAGAAACTCTCATTGATTGGTTTACATCGTCACTCATTACACCTCAGGCCTGAGGCATACCCAGATATTTATATTATTATTACCGAAAGGGTCCCAACAGAACCCCTAAACCGTTAAAAGTGAGACACCCGTATTCCTCTTTCTAATTTTTTATAGCATTGGCCGGTGAACGAGCAAGTGGGTCACCTGATGGTAAGTGATCTCCACCGCCCATGTACACCCACAATACCAAAAGAATTATGAGTGCGTTCCCGACCATAAAGAAGGATAAGGAATTGGGAAAGGGAGGGGGTTTGGGCCTCCGGATATCTCACTCACCGTACGAAACGCAGCAGCAAGCTGCTACTTTACGCCGGATTTCTGTGAAACAGTGGTAACGACCCGGATGAGCGGGTCCTTTCATGCTGTAGACGAAACTGTCTACAGCTTGGCTCTACCACTCAAAAATATACCCTGTTGATATCACACTAAATTCAATAAGTACTCAAAATGGCGGACGAAAAAAGATTGTTCATAAATGGGATTTTTAATTACATACTTCCTTATTTTTGTCATTTACTTAAGTAAACATACAAACCATACAAATGTGTAATACCAATACCACAACTTTGCCGCCATAACAATGCCTTCATGAATCAAGGAATTATTCCATTAGCAATCTTTATTAAACTACTATAAAGTAAGACGAATTGGTATTCCCACTATGCATTTTCCTTATATTCGTGGACGTAATCAGTGGCAGGATGGGGGCGCATGCCCGCCTCCCCCAATCTCAGAGGTTATAATATAAACTTATAACATCCTTCTTTATTGGGGGTTAAAAAGTACGTATGACCATGTAGAAATTTCTTTAGTCTAAAAAAAGTAACTGGCGCCGTCGCCGCCGCTGGCAAAAGCTTGTCACGCTATCTCCTCCGAAGCCGCTGGGGGTATGGGGTCGAGACCGATGCCGAATAATGTGGGGAAGAAAGTAATATGTTTCATATTCGTCGGACTTTAAGTTTTTTTTCAGGATAAACATGGGCAACAACCCTAGTCGTATAAATATTAATGTCAATATAACATTACTCAAAAACAAAATGTAAATTTTACTGTACGTGTGTATGTGACTGAACTCCTCCTAAACAGCTGGACCGATTTGAATGAATTTTATTGTATGCGTTTGAGTGGCGCCCTGGATGGTTTAGATTCACAATTGGACCCGGTAGGTGGCGCTGCTGTAGTTGCGGGAGAAACCGCGCGGGACAGCTAGTATTATATGTAATGGTCTTTAAGGATTTAACCTTCTGTACGTACTTATTACAATATTCTTTAATTCAAACTTCTTTCAATTTATTTTGTCCCCTGGCCGAAATCCTGATTACGGCCATACTTCGTATTTTTTACCTGTTAGCGTAGCGTTCGTAGACAAAATAGATGCCACAGAAAAGTAAAAGATACTATTTTCTTTACTTTTATCTCTTCTTTTGACGTAATGAGGCGATGTGCACCAATGATAACTTCGATACATATGAAGATAGAACCAGTTATAACTGGTTATTTCACGACACAATTTTCTCGTGGCGCATATGTTCAGCCCGCTAGGAAAGTTATTTTGCGTGCCACCGAGACAGACTGCAGTACGAAAATCTCATGCTGCCATAGATGCCGACGGCGTCCCGATTGTGTGGGCGCTTCCAAGACGGGCCACAAAGTAGAGCGCTGAGGCGGTACGGGCAGCAATCTAAGTGTTCCAGGTTCCCACGGAACCATCCAATTGGCGCCAATGGAGGCCACCACTGGGTTTTAGTCGGTGTACCAACGTATGAAAAATTTAAAATAGTTTAGGGTCCCCGATTGACTCGGGTGTGAATTGGGTCGGAAGGCCGGTGAGTCTGAAATAACTACCCTTCCATCCCCGTGTCGGGAAGGCATCGTAAGATGGATTTGCTGCACCACAAACAATAATTAAGCGTGCTCTATTGCAGAATAACCCTTCACACACACATGCATACACATATAAATACACGTCCAGCCACTCAAACTGGTTAGTAAAGAAACGCGGCCAAGAGGAAAATGTTTCGTGGAATATTATTGTTGTGTGCAGCTTCTGCTATCGCTTGTAACAAAGATATTGTGAAAACCGGTGAGCTAATTAGCATATTATTTACCGACTTATAGTCTAGCGGAGAGTGTAGGTCGCAGGCTTATCGCCCGGCATGCATCCCTGACTGTTAGAATACGTGAAATGTTTACAGGTTAAACGGCGGATGAAAACATCGTGAGGAAATCTGCATACCTGAGAATTATCCATAGGAATTCTGATGGCATATAAAGTATACCAACCCGCATTAACCCCTCTCATTAGTATAAGATGCCCTTGCCCAGCAGTAGTAAGGATATATTATAGAGCTGGTATTATTTATACAGCCTAGCGAGGAGTGGATGTCGCGGGTTTATCGCCCCCAAGGCCTTCACCTCTGACACTTCTAATATGTAAATTCATTCATCATGAGGAAATTAATCGCTAATTATTCAAATTATTAATCATGTTCATCTCATGGCTGCGTACATAACCTGTGAGATTCTGTGTTCAAACCCCAGGTCGAGCAATCACAATTCGTGTTTGTGTTCGATTCGGAAGACCAGCCGTTTTACGAGTGGTAGAGCCACGCTGTAGACAATTTTGTCTACAGCATGAATGGGCCGTCTCGTCCGGGTCGTTACCACTGTCTCACAGAAAACCGGCGTAAAGTAGCAGCTTGCTGCTGCGTTTCGTACGGTGAGTGAGATATCCGGAGGCCCAAATCCCCCTCCCCTTCCCAATCCCTTATTATCCATTTCCTTTAAGGTCGGCAACGCGCCCATAATTCTTTTGTATTGTGGGCGTACATGGGCGGTGGAGATCGCTTACCATCAGGTGACCCACTTGCTCGTTTGCCGGCCAATGCTATAAAAAAATTAGAAAGAGGAATCCGGGTGTCTCACTTTTAACGGTTTAGGGGTTCTGTTGGGACCCTTTGGGTAATAATAATATAAATATCTGGGTATGCCTCAGGCCTGAGGTACAAAAAAAACCAGGCAGGAGTTGCCCGGGAATTTATGCCTGATATGGCCATCTATCATGGAACGAAAATAAGCTTCGCGAACATTGAGTGTACTATTTGCGTCTCCACCTACCTCTTGTCGTGTAGGCGTTAGCTTATGCATGTATACATTATACTGTTGTTAAAGCAGTGCAGTGCAGTGCCAGTGAAGATGCACCAGAGCCTATCACCAGCACTCCCTCCGGCTCGTTCCGAGGGTCATGGATGACGTCACGGCGAGGCAGACAGTTCCAAGCGTACCGAGGTATCAGATACGCCGAGTCGCCTGTGGGAGAGCTGCGATTTCAGGTACATTAACTGGACATTCTGTGTGAGACTGTCTCGGTGACGCAGTTGTAATGCGTACGCGTTACGACTAAGGCTGATGCTGAGGTCTCTGGTTCGATACACGGGTCGGCTAAAGTGGTATTGAGTTTTTCTATTTCGATATGCTCAGTGTCAGTCCGGAGTCCGGAATTTGTGTCCGGTATGGCGATAGGCTCATCCCCTATCACATAACGGACGGAGATACGCTCAGCGAAATGTGGGTGTACTGGTTACACCTCTGTCTACCCTTTCGGGGATTACAGGCGTAAGTGCGTATGTATGTAATATGTGCGTAGTGTGTGGGACATTTTTTATCCTGTCACGGCAAAGTAATTACATTGGACCTGATAAGTATAGTGGAGTTCAATTTTTTTTTATCGCATATATCAGCAAAATGAGCAAGTGGGTCACCTGATGGTAAGTGTTCTCCACCGCCCATGTACGCCCACAATACCAAAAGAATGAAGGGCGCGTTGCCGTCCTTAAAGGAAAGGGATAATTAAGGGATTGGGAAGGGAGGGGGATTTGGGCCTCCGGATATCTCATTCACCGTACGAAACGCAGCAGCAAGCTGCTAGGTATTTTGTGTCGGTTTTTTGTGAGACGACCCGGACAAGTCGGCCCATTCATGCTGTAGACAAAAGTGTCTAAATAACGTTTTTTTAATTAAACCAAAAATGTCCTCTTAATGAATAATATTACCTAATCAGCGAATACGTAAATACACATTACAGCCTCCAAAACCGATCATGCAGTATGAAGGAACAGTGGACGCGCGAGAGGACGGTCCAGCGTGTCCCCAGCCAGCTCCGGAAGGGTACCCAGTCAGCGAAGACTGTCTCACTATCAACGTTTACACACCAGGCAGGAACTGGTAAAATGCGATACTACCACCAAATACCACTTTATAACTTACAATTAACAATTTGACGTGTCAATCAATACACGCACCACTTACCCCCGGTTTCTAAAAGGCTGATCAAATCAGTTTTCAACTAACAAAACTTTGATTTGACATCGCTGTCAAATCAATTCGAGTTGCTGAAACGTTTTTTAGTGAAAAAAAATATAATATTTGCTCTCTCTTTAGTACCATTTGACATACGATTTTTCATAGATATTAGGTAATTTGAAATCTTTAAATGCCATGAGATTTCACTAATGATTCCTCAGTCAGTATCTCAACAGCGGTTTCGTTTTCAACACCCGACAAAAAATAGGGGTGTTGTAAGTTTGACCTCTATGTCTGTTGTGGGTAAGTGTGTCTCTCTCTCTATGCTGTAGTATCGTAGCGCCTAAAGTCTAAAGGAATAAATCGATTTGTATGCGGTTTTTTTTGTTTGAAAGCTGGTTTGATTGAGATCATTCTTAGCTATGTTTGAAGAATTTCTGTTCCGTCGTTTATATGTTACAGTTTTTTTCCTAATTGATATCGAGGGGTTTTATGTTATAATTTTTCCAGCTCGAATCCCCTGCCTGTGATCTTCTTCATCCATCCCGGAGGTTTCTACGCAATGTCAGGTCGCAGCGACCTTGCAGGCCCACACTACCTACTTGATAAGGATGTTGTGCTCGTTACCATTAACTATAGGATTGGCTCTTTAGGTAAGACACATAGTTATTTTTAATTATCTATCCGTCTGTCCATAAACAGATACAACACCACACAGAACTTTGAATCAAAAAGCACTGCGTGACGAGGGACTGCGTTCGTCACCCCAAGACATAAGTTGTTAAGTCTCATAATGTCTTTCAAACCGAAACACAACAGTGCTTGTATACTGCTGCTAGGCGGCAGAAATAATTAATTGCTTATTCTTAAGCTTATTCCTTATATTAACACCCGGTTTCTGTAAGGCTGATCAAATAAACATTCAACTAACAGAACTTTGATTTGACATCGCTGTCAAATCAATTCGAGTTGCTGAAACGTTATTTAGTAGATACTCAGTCAACGTAATTTAGTGAAAAATTTAATAATATTTGAGCTCTCTTTAGTACCGTTTGACATACGATCTTTCATATTAATTTGAATGTTATGTTAGCTGACATGTGTGTCAATTCAAAAGTGTTGATCACGCTTATAGCAACTCAATTTTGACTTGACATGAGATTTGACATTTGATTAGTTAATTCAACATTGAAGCCTTTCAGAAATCGGGCGTAAGCCAAACTTAAGATGATCGCGACAAACGTGAGACGCAGGCGGCAGTGACGTCACATCTGCGCATTTGTATGTAAATATTCTATGGTAGACTGTTCGACAGTAGTGTCTATAGCTCACGGCGTCAGTTCGGCGTTGGCAGATGACGTCACCTAAAGCTCGTTACTGGTTCGCAACCATCGTTTTGCTTCATAGATCACTCTCCTACCTTGCTGTTGCGTTTCGTCAAGCGAGCTATACAATATGTAAAAAAACCCTGTCCGATCCGTGAAGGTGTTATTAGGTATCAAGATAAGGTTCTATTAATGTAATAATAATAATAATAATAATAATCATTTATTTCGGACGTTTGAAAATCCATATTGGGTTAGATGACAAAATTTCTTAAATAACTATATTAGCAAGAGACAACACAACGATTACATAACATACAAACGGAAAAATCACAATTTAGATACAATCTGCCTATTGGTGATGCAGATACGTACACAACGCTTAATTATGCTTGAGTCATATCTACAAGCTATAGTCTTCAGGATGGAATTGGCGCTCCCCCGCACTCTGCAGAGCAGCGACGCCGTTCTTTTACGCATTATGGCATCAAAGTTGTCGGTACGTGCCAATGCAAACATTGTCGACGCACTGCAGAAGCGTGGTAAGCCCAACATCATCCTTAGTCCGTTGTTGTACTGGACTCGCAGGGCGCCGATAGCGCGCTGTGTGTAATTAGCCCATAGGCTGCACGTATAAAACACTTGACAATATGCTTTAAATAAAGTTATTTTCACTTGCTCGCTACAACGTGCAAACCTACGCGCCAGCATATTACATCGAACTGACAGCGCCCTACGTTCCCGCTCAACATCATTCTGGTCCTTAAGGTCATCGGTAACAATATGCCCCAGATATTTAAATTGTTTAACCTGTTTTAGCTCAGATCCATTGAGTTTAATGGCAGGCACAGATATAGGGCATTTACCACCACTTCCCTTAAACACCATGAATTCGCTTTTAGAGGAATTATACAACAAACCATGTTTTAGAGCATAATTCTCACAAGTTTTGAGTAGCTCTCTGAGTGCCCTGATCGTCGGGCTGAGCAGCACCATGTCGTCGGCGTAGCTTATGTTATTCACACTAACATCATCTATTTTACACCCGATTGGTTTCACGCTGAGCTCAACGATCAAGTCATCGATATACAAATTAAATAACTTGGGAGACGTTATCCCACCCTGTCTTACCCCACAGTTCAAACCATAGGAAGCTGAAAGATTATTAGCCCATCTCACATTGTTCAACTGGTTTTGATACCAATATTGGAAAATACGCAACAACTCACCCGGCACCTTTCTCTCCCTGAGCTTCTTCCACAACACATCATATGATACAAGGTCGAAGGCTTTAGTGAGATCTAGAAAACACGCATAGACAGGAGTTCGGTGTTCAGTATAGTACTGGACGGTATGTTTTAATCCAAGGATTGCAGTTTCCGTTGATAGATCAGACCGAAAGCCGAACTGAGCGTCATGCAGCTTTAAATATTCATCCAATCTAGCATCTAATAGGCTATCCAGAACTTTCGCAATGATGGTAGCTAGTGAAATGGGCCGATAATTACTTTTGTCAGTTATATCTCCCGTTTTATTTTTTATGATGGGTACTACAAGTGTTCGCATCATATCATGAGGGAGGTACGAGTGACTTAGACACAGCGAATAGAACGTTGCTAATATTCTTGATAGATGAAAACCCGCGTACTGTAAGTGCTCAATGCTGAGACTGTCGTGACCCGGTGATTTTCCCCTAGTCATATTCTTAATGACCTTAGCAACCTGCGCAGCTGAAAAACGGACTAAGTCGGTATCACGACAGACCCCGTCATCGAACTGGTAGTCGGAACACCCAAGTGGGGACACTACCTTAAAATGCTCAGCGAACATATCGGCAATGGAAGCTGTATCATTAACTCCCCCGACGCTCACAGGTAAGGCAGGCCTCATATCAAGCTTATTTGTAGCTTTCCAGAACTTCTTAAAGTTATTGGCTTTACGATGTTCTGCAATAATATCTAACCGAATTTGTTCTTGATGGTTCTGGCACCACCTGAGCTTACTTTTAAATATCCTACGGGTCATACACATATCATTATAAATTTTGCCGTAATAAGGTTTATTATGCCATAACCAAGCCTGATATGACAGCCTTGCCCTCCTGTGGGCATCCCGTACATGTCTGTTCCATCCCGCCACCTGAGTGCCCCGACTCGCAGCCCGATGGCCAACATGGGTTTGTACAGCCGCCTCAGTAATAACAAATACGATATTTCGGTACATATTATCAATTATGTGCCTATGTTTGGTAATATTACAGTGTCCATTACTACAAAAACCAAGCTCCTGTGGATACTCAATCACTTTAAACTGACTATTACATAAATCATAATATTTCTGAATCTGATCATTATCCCTTTCGCCCCAAATAGCCTTGTTATGTAAAGACTTCGCTATCTGTACCTTAGGTTCAACAATTTCGAATTTGCACTCAATAGCTATGGGAAAATGGTCAGACCAAAACACATCATATACAATACTTATATCAGTAAGCGCCCGGTATGCGGACTGTGTCACAACACAATGGTCCAACCAGCGCCGGCAGCCGTGCGCCTCACTGACATAAGTATAACTATCCGACGCAACATTCAGCCTATCGATATCTGCGCAAGTCCACTCTAGTTCGCCACAGAAATTTAATAGTTCACAGAAGAAAGATTCACCGGGGTGGGCATTATAGTCACCAAGCATGTAGGCAGATTCCACGTTACTGCTCTCAATTATAGCACTCATTTCGCTTAAACACTCTGTGATTCCATTAGATTATCATACGCTTCCGTAGGCATATATACACTAAACACAATCATTGATCTATCACCCAGGCACACTTTAACAGCGGTTAACCGCGTAATCCTTTTTGCATAAATATTATTAAATCAATATACCCCAAATAAATATCAATAAAATTTAATTACACAAGAAAGTTTACATGGCAATACTAGGGTGATAGTGCGGCGCCCGACACAAAAGAAAAAACAAAAGACTATAAAAAATATTTATACTACAGAAACACGTGACGACGACGACGGTGATGTCACACCTTGAAAATTTACTAAATTTTTTCGAGTAATTTGGGTACTAATAACGTGTATTTTGAAATACAATAACATTTTCATTTTTATTAATAAAATTTTATTTTTATTTTTCCCGGTAATATCATTGGGATACCTATAAGCCGCTTTCGGATCGGACAGGGCTTTTTTTACATATTGTATACGGAGGCCATAATCCCTCTCGTCCTTTCCCAATCCTCATTCCTTTCCTGTAAGGTTTGCAACGCACCCATTATTCTGAATTCATTCTTATGAGTCCTTAAGGGCGGTGGAGATCGCTTACCATCATGTGACTCGTGGTACTTAATACTTATTTTAAGGATTTCTGGCCTTGGGTACGGAGTACGCTCCAGGACAGAACGGGTACAAGGACCAGGTGGTGGCGCTCCGCTGGGTGAAGAGGAACATCGCTGCCTTTGGAGGAGATCCCAACCTGGTCACCATCGCAGGCTGCAGTGCTGGATCCTTGAGCGTCATGTTGCATATGATATCACCCATGTCTAAAGGTAATTTAACCATATCCCCTGCTGGATAGCGACCATTGTACATTTTTTATCCTGGCGCAAAGTGACTATGATAAGTACAGTGTAGTCCAAATATAATGTCAACCGTCGGGATACATTATGTTCCTCGATGGTCAGTAGAAATATACATCCCTGTAGTTACTGGATATACATGTGTATAGGTTGCCGAATTAGCAAGTGAAATGGCAGTGGGGGTCATATATGTCACCACAACGATGGTCATTGGTGCCGAAATAAGCTTGAGCGGAGACCAAATCTGTCTGACCGCAGTTTAGTCTAGCGTCGTGCTGGATTGATGACCAGGTGGACGTTGTAGGAAGCTGCTTACATCGTGCTACACTGATAACCAAGTGGACGACGATCCGGGAAGCGTCTGGATGATGAAGGCGGAAGGCCCTCAAGTGTGTGGCGATCTGGGAAAGGCCTATGCCCAGCAGTAGATGAATACAGGCTGATGAATGGATGGAACTAACCATTAGGTGCAATGTTATGTCACTACCACGGGTCTTTAGTTTTCAAATTAATTTGCTGTCACTTGTTGAGAAGTTTCCATTTTGTTCCTAGTATTCCGTCATTTAATGCAAATGACTACCACCTTTTTAAAGTAGGTTAATTAAACTTTTTACTAAGGTCTGTTCCACCGTGGCATATCGATGAGCGGTTCCCCTGTCTCCAAGGTGCCGAGTCCTTCACACAGGATGGACCTGGCCATCAAGCAAGCAAGGATGGTAAACTGCCCAACCAACGACACAAGGATGTTATACGACTGCTTGAAGACCAAAACTTGGAAGGAACTCGCTGGATCTTTTGCTGGGTTTTATGTAAGATCCTTTTTATAATACAAGGTGGTCTATGTCCCTCATATGCAAGAGGCCGGCTGGGTTAGTACCACCGCTTTGTCTATTTCTGCCGCCAAGCAACAGTGTGTAAGCACTGTTGTGTTCCGGTTTGAAGGACATTGAAGCCAGTAAAATTACTGGGCATTATGATACTTAACACCTTATGTCTCGGGATGACGAGCGCAGTTCAATGTCATGCAGTGCTTTGTTATTTGAAGTTCTGTGTGGCGTTGCTTCTGTTTATGAGCAGGCGTGGCGCTTACCATCAGGCGAGCGACCTGCTCGTATCGTCATTCAAGGTAATAATAATAATAATAAAAAAATAAAGTGTTAGAAACTGAAATAGTTTGATTAGTGTTGAGTTTGATGTCACTACGGCGGTTCAAGAGCTGCCACCATGCATGCCGATGACATAACACTAGTAGACGAGGACAACCAGAGCCTAGAGCAGAGGGTGAACCTATGGAAGGGGATGCTTGAAAACGGCGTGGCGGTCTGAAACTAGATGTGGCGAAGACCGAGTACATGACCTGCTAGAGTATAAACCCGAATAGTGAACGGTTAAGGAACAAACTTGCCATGAAAAGGGACAAGTTTAAGTATCTAAGGTCTATAATGCACGAGTCTGGTGACATCGACTTCGATATCAGGGCTCGTATTGGCGCCGCCTGAACCACCACTTGGTAGGGAGGTCACATGCGTGTCATTTTTGTCTACAGCATGAATGGGCCGGCTCGTCCGGGTCGTTACCACTGTCTCACAGAAAACCGGCGTAAAGTAGCGGCGTAGTTTATGGGCAGACGTTGCGCTTACCATCAGACGAGTGACCTGCTCGTTTCGTCACTCAAGCTAATCAAAAAACATTCTAATTATACTTTAAACTTTTTATAGGAATTTGGCGATGATCCACTAAGTCTGTGGAGACAGATCGTAGAACCTGATTTCGGCCAGGAGCGGTTCCTGCCCATCGAGCCGATGGATGCCATCAGAGAGGGCAAGATGCACGCGGTCCCCTTCATCATTAGCATGACCAAGGACGAGTTCTTTTGGAAGGCTTTCAGTAAGTACTCATGCTGTAAACACTTTTGTCTACAGCATGAATGGGTCGGCTCGACCGGGTCGTTGCCACTGTCTCACAGAAAAAATGTACGGTGAGTGAGATTTCCGGAGGCCCAAACCCCCTCCCCATCCCAATCATTTATCCCTTTCCTTTAAGGTCGGATGACTGCCTCGTTGGCGCAGTTGTAATGCACACGCGTTACGACTGACGTTGACGCTGAGGTCTCGGGTTCGATCCCCGGGTAAAGTGGTATTGGGTTTTTCTATTACGAAATGCTCAGTATCAGCACGGAGTCTGGAATTTGTGCCCGGTATGGCGATAGGCTCGCCCCCTATCACATCATGGGACGGAGATACGCTCGCGAAATGTGGGTGTAATGGTTACACCTCTGCCTACCCCTTCGGGGATTACAGGCGTGAGTGCGTATGTATGTAATAAATATCGGAACAAAGATGTTTAGCTACTAGGTACATAGGTACTCTCAAAATACCTGTCTTATACTTGATGGTTAAATAATAATAAATAAATAACACCCAACAGTCACACACATAGCCCTGACCCCACAATAAGATACGTATCTTGTGTCGTGGGTAACAGGAACTACGAGACACTTACGGTCTCACAAAACCCAGACCCGAAACCAATATTTGTGTATGAGTCAAATATTTACCGGGGATCGAACCCGCGACCTCACGTTTCACAGTCGGCTACTCGCTCACTGCGCCACGGAGGCTGCCAATAGGCTATTTTTAAATCACTTAAATCTTACTTGTACATTGTGAAATAGGCCTTAAATTAAATTCTGACATTAAAGCAGTGATAGCTCAGTGAGGAGTGGTAGGGACTGTCGAGACGAAAGTCGCAGGTTAGAAACCAGCTCCGAGAGCATACACCTCTGACTTTTCTAAGTTACGTGTGTATTAATTGTTAATTATCACTTGCTTTAACGGTGAAGGAAACATCGTGAGGAAACCTGCATACCTGAGAAGTTCTTCATAAGAATTTCGAAGGTACGTGAAGTCTGCCAACCCGCATTAGGCCAGCGTGGTGGACTAAGGCCTAACCCCTCTCATTCAGTAGAGGAGGCCCGTGCCCAGCAGTGGGACGTATCTAATACAGGGCTAGTATTATTATTAATAAATTAATGTTTCTACTATTTTAGCTATACTTCGCAATAACACGTTACTGGAAACTATGGACAAGGAATGGGATCGTATAGCTCCTATCTCTTTCATCCTGCCTACAGACAACTCCAAGGAGAAGGTACGAAGACTCAGATCAGCGTATTTGTCGGACAAGAAACTGACGAATGACTCGATCACAGCTGATGGACTCGGCAGACTCTATGCAGATTCCATTACTGGCTTCTCGGTTCATAGGTAAGACACGTAACCGAAGCGAAAGACAGACGCAGTTCTTAATTCAAAGGTTTTTCAGAGCGATTTTGATTACCTATTCCTTTCTATTCAAGTTTTATGAGTGGTAGAGCCACGCTGTAGACACTTGTCTACAGTTATATTATGTAATTATAATTCCCCAGGTTGGCGAACCTAATGTGTCGTCACTCGCCACAGCCGGTGTACTACAATGAGTTTAGTTACCTCGGTAACAGCAGCCACTACCTCGACCCTGATACCAAGAGATCAGTCGGTAAGTGACGTCATATTCATACACATCGATCTGCATCCTAAGTGATAGGTCCGTCATATGCACATGGCACAATTCTGGTCATCGGGCTAATACTAAGCATTTCGTAATAGAAAAACCCAATTATCACTCGTACGCAACACGGGGACCGAACCCGAGACCTCAGCACAGCCGTCGTATTGCGCACGAAAAACAACAGCTCCACCGAGGGAGTCCAAGTTTACTACCTACTACAAATTACTTTCAATAGAAGCGAAATCGTATACGGCACTTTTACGGTCTACTGTCTGTCGTATATATGAAGAGACGAGCAAGTCGCTCGCCTGATGGTACGCATTACGCCTGCCACACAGAACTTTGAATTACAAAGCACTGCATGACATTGGACTGCGCTCGTCACCCTGAGACATAAGATGTTAAGTCTCATAATGCCCAGTAATTTTACTGGTTTCAACGTCCTTCAAACCGGAACATGACAGTGCTTACACACTTGTAAATAGACAAATAGAAAAAGCAGTGGTACCAACCAGACGTCCTCTCGCATACGAACGACCTACCACGTTGTATATGTATCTTATGATAAGTACTTAATACGTATAGTGCATACCAATATAATTTGATAGTCGCGAGATATTGAGCCCCTCGACGGTCGGCAGAACCGTGCCGGCTTGCACTTACTGAGGGACTAGCACGAAAACCTTTCGGATATGAATAGTATCGATGTGTCAAAAATTTGTTTGGAAATTCATACAAATGCTAGCGTTCTCGAATCGATTACTTTAGGTCTAGTACAAGTTTTGATAGTTTTCCTAAACGATGAAAGTTTTCGTTTACTCTCCATACGTTAAGTATCAGTAACCACTAGTGGGAACTATGATGAATTAAAATTTATTTATGATTTATTATGATTTCATATTAATCGAATATGATATTAGTTTTCAAGCGATTCTTTCCTTTATTACCGTATGAATTACTAGTTTGACAGTTCGACGGTTGTCATTTTATACGAATTCGAAAACTGTGAACGTATTTGTAACTCGTACTAAGCCTACTTATTCGAAAGTTGTTCGTGCTCGCCCCCCTAAACATACATCGGCTGACCTGGGGGCTTAGCATATGCAACACGACATATCTCGCATGCGAGATAGGTAACTACCGACTACAAATATCTCGGGTAAAGGTATTAACATTCGATAAGATCACGTCGTCATGTTAGGGTTCGTAGACAAAATACTAGAGGTTGAGAGTAATATTTTTCGCCACGGAGGCTGTCCAGATGTTGAAGTGATGACCAGATAAAACTGGTTTTTCACGACAAAACAAGTCGACAAAATTGTCTCTTGTTGCTTATGCTAAGCCCCGTGGAATGCTTGTCGCTGGAACGAGTTACTATGAATGGTTATTCACCACGTGTATGTACTCTTCAGTTTAGTACAAATGGGGTACCCAGCGTTAATAATTTGACACCAATTTGTTGTTCCTTTTAGCGGTTGCCCATCATGACGACCTCATCTACCTCTTCACGCTTAGCTACGCGTTCCCGACCATAGAGGTATCCGACAGTCAGGACTCCAAAATGGTGGACAAAATGACCACAATTTGGTACAACTTCGCTAAGACTGGGTAAGTCATTTTTTATACCTACACGTACATACAGTATTTCTACCTAACTAGGCTTGCCACTTATCATAATCAGAGTTAAGCTAGGAGATCCGTTTTACTAGTCGTACCTCTGTCTACCCTTCGGGAATACAGGCGTGAGCTTATGTTAAAGTTGCCTGAAAGGAGTGAATATTTTCTACCTTTTATTTTCCAGTGTTCCCAACACCCGTGCGGGGTCGTCAGAGCTGCAAGAAGATAGTGTAGTCACGTGGCCTGTAATGACGCCTAATAAAAGATCATATCTGCGCATAGACAACGAATTCTCAGTGCATCATAAACTATTTGAGGATAGATTTAATTTATGGGAAGAGCTGTACCCTATCACATATTAATGTTGAATAAAGGAAAAACGTATTTGACTCGTTTTGTTATTATTTTTATCAATGTAGTCTGGAGTATGATACAGATTAAAGCTTATGGTCTCACCACAGAGGAGGCGCAATATCGAACGAACTTGTAGCGTCTAAGTATAAAGGCGGACCCTAGCACTAAGCCGGGATAATGCCAGGCAGAAAGAAAGAATCAATAAGTTACGTGACACTGACCCAAAACCTTAAAATAACTACTTAAAGACACCAAGTACAGGCACAAAATTTAAGCTGTTCAATTGGAGCCATAATAACATATGTCTCCAAACTACGACCACCATACGAATAATTACTCACCACATTATGTTTAAGATCCTCCCTTATTTAAAATCAATGTATGAAACATGTTTTGCCCATCTACTAATTACAAAATTTATAGGAAAATACATTTTAGCTGACATTTCTTTTTCAAGTAAACACATCACACTTCAGCTTACGATTGTGAATATGCATTGTTTGGAAATCTATCTTCTGTAAGTAGTTATTCTTAGCCCAAAACATTAGTCTTTGTAAAACAGGTAAAAATAAAAGGTAGATAATAGTTAAATTTTATTTAAGCTTTTAGTGAACCTCTATAATTACTTGTAGACTCTTACTTAACTTATCGTTTTAGGCGTTTAAATAATTTCTTTCTATACTTTGTGGAACTGTTTTAAATGCATGTTATGCTCACTATTATAAGGAATAACACAGTGTATGTTTTGTAATTCTTAGAGTATTATAGTGTAAGTTATGTGTATATTCTAAGTTAAAACAGAAAAAAAACTTATAAACGGTATAGTTTTCAAATTATTATTCAAATAATTATTATTAAAATAATAGGTAAAATATTCTTTATTGCACACCAAATAAAGTTGGTGGCATATGAACAAGGATCATACATCCACAGTAAAATTAAAGTACAAGCAGGGTTTTCAAATGTATTTAATACACAGTCCTTATTACGTGAAATGGGTGAAGTAACAAAATAGGATAATACAAAAAAATAATAAAGGTATGCTTATAATACATATTTACAAATTACATTTGTAGGTAGTTGTAATGTGTACGCGTTACGATTGAGGCCAACGCTGAGGTCTCGGGTTCGATCCCCAGGTCGGGTAAAGTGGTATTGGGTTTTTCTATTACGAAATGCTCAGTATTAGCCCGGAGTCTGGAATTTGTGCCCGGTATGGCGATAGGCTCGCCCCCTATCACATAAGGGACGGAGATACGCTCGGCGAAATGTGGGTGTACTGGCTACACCTCTGCCTACCCCTTCGGGGATTACAGGCTTGAGTGCGTATGTATGTATGTACATTTGTAGGTTCTACCAGATAATATTTAAATAACTAGTCTCTATAGTAACTCGCACTCGCACTTTCACTCGCAGTCACATTACCACTTCACAAATTCGCATTCGAAACATTCGATACATCCAACGATTTATATCGATATCCTTTTGCACTTCCGACATGCCCACACACACATATTATTAGGTGATGTTAAATAAAACAATAAAACAGGATGTATGTATTTAATGTACATATTACAATTATTGCGGTATCGGGTAAAGTTCCTCCCAGACTTTGAACCTGTCATCGAATAAGTTTTCATGTACAGAGAACTCATTGTCTATGCGCAAATACTTTCTACTGTCTGGGTGTACGACGGGCCATGACAGTGTGGAGATTTCGGGAGTGTCGCCTTTGGGGTTCGGATCCCTGTGGAGGGAAAAAATTAAAAAAAAAACATGCGCGGCTGTATTTGGGGACTGCCGATAGAAGTGAAACTTTTTTTCACATTATAGACATTTAACTAAAAAAAATTGAAATAATATTACATTAAACACTAACAAAAACAAACTGTAGAGGAACGGGTGCTAAATGTTCCTCCGGCGAAGAGGAGATCTTCAGTCAGTCGGATGTTGTACCTGACCGGCAGCGCGCACCGCACAATGCAACATTAACCAGATCCTGAATCGCGCTAGCAAAGTTTGCGCGACGATTAGTATATATACAAGTTCCGAACATCAACCATCGGAGAGGCCGCGGCCGGTCAGGTACAACATCTGCCTGACTGAAGATCTCCCCTTCGCCTTCGCTAGAAATTTCTCCCATACACCGATAAAGAAGTTTCACTTCAATAAATCCTAATTTATTGATGTAAAAGTTTGGATGTTTGTTAGTCAACCATGCTATAATTTCGGTTTCAACGGATTTCGATGTTTAGTCATGTGGAGTATTGTAAGGTTTACTTATTGTTGATATGGTGGGTAGTAAAATAAATGTCAGTTGTGTCGCAGACTTGGTCTTGTTATTTGCGTTCATTACTAAATCCTTCTTATATCTTACTGGCGACGAGGAAAAACACGAAATTACATTATTTCAGTATTACTATTGTGTGTGTATACGTACAAGTATTATTTTTAAAAATGCCTATCGGAAAAATTGAACAGTTCGATCTTACAAACAAAAAATGGGCTGCGTACGTTAGACGTGTCGAACAGTACATGGCGTTAAACCAAATAACTGAACACAAAGTAGCTACATTGGTGGTGTTAGTGGGCCAAGCCACGTACGACTTGATGTGCGATTTGTGTGCACCTGATAATCCAGAAAATAAGACATTCCAGGATTTAGTGAAGATAGTCGGCGACCATCTCGAGCCAAAGCGTTCGGAAATTGCCGAACGACATGTATTTCGTCAGCGGCGTCAGAATTTTGGTGAAACTCTATCCGAATATTTGCAAGCATTAAAGCATTTGGCGAGTACATGTGAATTTAAAACTTCTCTGGAGGAGAATTTGCGAGACCAATTTGTATCTGGATTGGCCAGTGAAGAGATGCGGTCTAGACTTTTTGCAGAATCGAATTTGACGTATAAGAAAGCGGTGGAATTGGCATTGGCGTTAGAGGCGGCGGATAGACACGCGCAGGCGAGCGGATCGGGCTACGCGCCGAGCACGGCAGCGGCGCAGGCGGCGACGAGTGGCGCGCGGGCCGAGCCTGTGCACCGCGTGGCGGCCGCGGCCCCGCGCAACTCACCAGTCGCAGCGTCCGCGCCACCCGCGCGATTTTGCTGGCGTTGCGGACGTGCTCATCGGTCGGATGCATGCCGTTTCAAAAACTATTCTTGTGATATGTGCGGTAAAAAGGGCCACATTAAAGTGATGTGTAAGCAAGGTTCTGTACAGGAACACAGTGAAGTGCGGAAATGGCGTAAAAACACTCGTAGTGGGCATAATTATATCGACAGTGAAGATGAATCTGAGTGCGATTTCTATAATCTCAATGTGTGCGGTAGCAATGATCGACCATTTCAAGTGTTAGCGCAGGTTAACAGGTGCCAAATTACGTTCGAATTGGACACTGGAAGTAAGTTATCCACTATTAACTGGTTCGATTATCAGAAGAATTTTTCTAAATTACCTATTTTGTCGAACAATATATGTTTACATTCATATACGGGGACAATAATTGAACCGATTGGTTATGTAACAGTGGACGTGGTCGTTGGCAAACACTCGGCGAATGGTCTTAAGTTATTTATTATTAAGAACGGAGGACCCCCTCTTTTAGGGAGAACGTGGTTAAGGAAATTAAAAATAGATAAGGTCCAAATTAATGATTTTATTTTAAAAATTAATGAAACTAATCTAGTGGAAGAGTTACGTCGTGAATTCCCAACAGTGTTTGCTCACGGCCTAGGGTCATGCACTAAGAAAATGTCACTTAAGTTACGAGAGAGCACTCCAGTATTTATTAAGGCTCGTCCGTTGCCTTTAGCGTTACGCAAGCCGGTGGAACTAGAGTTACAGCGATTGGAGGCAGAGGGTACTATACGAAAGGTGGATTATTCCGATTATGGAACACCGATCGTACCGGTAATTAAGAAGTCTGGCGGTATTCGAATTTGTGGCGACTATAAAGTGACTGTTAATCCGCTGTTAATTCGCGAACCGTATCCGTTGCCTCGAATTGAAGAACTTTTTGCTGCATTAACTGGTGGCGAAAAATATTCTAAAATCGACCTCACGAACGCTTACCAACAACTATTTCTGGAAGAATCTTCCCAGACGTGTACCGCCATTACTACGCATATTGGGACGTTTATTTATGAGCGTACTCCCTTTGGATTGACATGTGTTCCGGAAAAATTCCAAAAATTTATGGAAGAAACTTTAAATGGATTAAATGGAGTAGCGGTGTTCATCGATGACATCGCAATCACGGGTAAAGATACTGCGGAACATATAGCTAACTTACGGGCCTTATTACGGCGATTACGTGAGGTCGGTTTAAGGATAAAACTAGAAAAGTGCTCCTTTATGCAGGACAGCATTAACTATGTAGGATTTATAATTGATAAACACGGTTTGCATCCAGACCCAGATAAAATTAAGGCCATAGTGGACGCCCCCGCACCTACTGATGTCACGCAATTACGAGCATTCTTAGGATTAATTAATTATTATTCTAAATTTATTCGCAACTTAAGTTCCATTCTTTACCCACTTCACAAACTATTACGTAAAAATCATGTATGGGACTGGACAAGCGAATGCAATGAAGCCTTTAAAGTTGTTAAAAGTACCGTATCGAGTAGCGATGTACTGGTACATTATGATCCTAAGCTCCCTCTGGTGTTGGCGGTAGATAGTAGTTCGAGCGGTATCGGCAGCGTTTTGTCACACCGATACCGCGATGGCACTGAACGACCTATTTGTTTTGCATCGCGTACTTTAAATGCGGCCGAACGTTCGTATAGTCAGCTTGATAAAGAAGCTTTAGCGATAATTAGCGGTGTTATTAAACACCATCAATATTTGTACGGCCGCCGTTTCATAATTAAAACCGATCACAAGCCCTTAACATTTATATTCGGACCAAAGTTCGGCCTACCACAGACGGCCGCAAGCCGGTTACAGAGATACGCGACAAAATTAGCTGCTTACGATTTTGAGATTGAGTTTGTAAAGTCCAAAGATAATAGTAACGCGGATGCACTCTCGCGATTGCCGCTGCCGCTGCGACATCGTCACGAATGTGACGATGGATCAAGTCTGTTTTCGATTAATTCGAGGTCATATTTGAACTATGTCGAGGAAGCATTTCCAATAAGCGCTAGGGAGGTAGCATCAGAAACACACAAAGATAATGTCTTAAAAACAATTTTTGGGTATATGGTAAACGAGTGGCCCTTAAAAGTCGAATCTGACGAGATAAAACCATACTTCTATCGTAAAGACAAACTCAGCATAGAAAGAGGTTGTATTTTATATAATTCTCGTGTAATAATACCAGTTGCTTTGAGGAAACAAATACTCAATGAACTTCATGTGGGCCATTTAGGGGTGGTTAAAATGAAGAATATAGCTAGGAATTTTGTATATTGGCCTCAACTTGATTCCGAGATTGAGAAAATAGCTCGAGAATGTAACGCATGTGTTCAACAGCGTGATGTCCCAGCTAGGTCACTGTTACATCCGTGGGTATATCCTTCTCGTCCCTGGCAAAGGATTCACATTGATTTTGCGGAACTACATAATAAACATTATTTAGTGACAGTCGACGCTCATAGTAAATGGATTGAAGTACAAAAAATGGACGGTACCAATGCCAATGCGACTGTTTCGAAGTTGCGAGAACTTTTCGCACGTTTCGGATTACCATCCCAAGTAGTTAGCGACGGGGGGCCACCTTTCGGGTCGTTAGAATTTGCTGAGTACATGCGGAAAAACCTTATAGTTCACACTGTAACTAGCCCTTATAGACCAGCAGGCAACGGAGCCGCTGAAAACGCCGTTAAGTCCGTAAAGCGCGCGATGAAAAAAGCAGCATACGACAGAATGGATATTGATACGGCACTTACAAGATTTTTATTCCAATATCGTAATTGTGAACATGCCACCACAGGGGTAGCGCCGGCAGTTGCCATGTTAGGTAGACGCCTTCGTAGCCGATTAGATATGTTACGACCGAGCGTGATGACTACGGGGGCCGTCGAGGCGACAGCTGATAGCGCTGGCAGTTTTAGGCCCGGCGCTGAGAGACATGTGTTGGTAGGAGATCGTGTTTTGGCGCGAGACTATAGACCACATCAGGATAAATGGGCAGCGGCGTGCGTAACAGCTCGGGAGGCGCCACTTACTTACCAAGTGCGTCTTTCTGATGGAAAAGTATGGAAACGTCATATTGATCAATTATTACCAATTAAAGAAACAAATAATCGTGCTAGTATGCGAAATTCTTTAATAAATAACGACCCTCCTGTTGACGAATATAATAACTCTTCAAGTTCACTTCAAAACGAAGCTACTCAACCGCTAGATAAGGTATTGATACCGAGCCATAATGACTCATCTAGCCCAGGCTTGCCTGCGAGTCCGATAAATAATGATACTTTGTCTACAGTTAATCCACGTCCAATACGTGCTTGTAAATTCCAAGGAAAGTATAGCAAGTAGTGTCGAGTGTAGCTATATGCTACAACATACTATAAGCTATATTTATTATATTGTGATTTTGTTTTTATTTTTTATTTTTATTAATATTCACCTGAACTATGTAATAGTTATTTAAGTGTTTCAGTAGTAAGTGACTTGCTTACTATCGTGCAGTTTCATGATACGTTATATAATATAAGTTTGTTTAAAAATTGTTTTAGACTAAGGGGGGAAATGTGGAGTATTGTAAGGTTTACTTATTGTTGATATGGTGGGTAGTAAAATAAATGTCAGTTGTGTCGCAGACTTGGTCTTGTTATTTGCGTTCATTACTAAATCCTTCTTATATCTTACTAGTCACATTGTAGATTTCGTTCACTGCATGATTAGAGCCGGCTCTACCGGGTTGTTACCACTGTTCCACAGTAAACCGGCGTAAATGCAGCTTCACTGCTGCATTACGTACGGTAAGTGAGATGATCCGGAGGCTCAAAATCTATTGTCCCTTCAACTCGTCCATGTTTCTTCTAGTATTGTTATTTTTTCTTTCTTTCCACCTGCTCTTATCCCACTCGCAGTGGGGTCGGCGCACAAACATGTTACAGAATTTGGCTTGTAGTTATTACGTTCGACCGACTGCTTGATAACAAGAGAGAGAGTTGTAAAGAGTAAACACCCAGACTCGAAACATATTTTGGATTTGTATCACACAAACATTTCGTCTCGGTACGGGAATCGAACCCGCAGCCTCTCACTTCACAACCGGCTATTCGCTAACTGCGCCACGAGGCTGTCGAGCACGTTTCGGCACACTGTTAGATATTGACAAAGGTTTCAATAACGCGAAAGAGATTTTTTCCGGGCTCATGCTAAGCCGGCTAGTGCTCGTCAGCTACAAAACTCACCCGTAGCGTGCGAAGTTGTACCAAATGGCTGTCATTTTGTCCACAAGTTTGGAGTCAGGAGAGTCTGAATGCTTGATCAAAGGGAATGATGCAGTCACACCAAATAAATAGATCAGGTCGTCATGATGAGCAGCTCCTAATGATATGAAAATAAATAAATACACCCAACAGTCACACACATAGTCCTGACCCCACACTAGGTAAACCTGTATCGTGGGTATCAGGAACTACAAGGGACTTGCCAACCCACAACACCCAAACCCGAAACAAATATATGTAGATCACACAACGTGCTTTGTAATTCAAAGTTCTGTGTGATGTTGCTTCTGTTTATGAGCAGGCGTGGCTTACCATCAGGCGAGCGACCTGCTCGTCTCATTATTTCAGCTAATATTAAAAAAAACTCAAAATTGGACAGCCTCGGTGGCGCAGGTGTAATACGTACGCTTTACGATTGGGGCCAACGCTGAGGTCTCGGGTTCCATCCCCGGGTAGGGTAAAGTGCTATTGGGTTTTTCTATTACGGAATGCTCAGTATCAGCCCGGAGTCTGGAATTTGTGCCCGGTATGGCGATAGGCTCGCCCCCTATCACATAAGGGACGGAGATACGCTCGGCGAAATGTGGGTGTACTGGTTACACCTCTGCCTACCCCTTCGTGGATTACGGGGGCGTGAGTGCGTATGACAAAATTGGTTTTTTTTTTTTTTTAAGTTTTTATTTTACTATTTCTTAGTGAAAGAACCATCAAAATCGGGACACAAAGGTGTTTCAGTCGTTCATTCCGGATTTTACTTCCTTAGGGTTGGTTTTTTTTTAAATTTAAATACGATCACCTCCGATTAAAACATAACTAACAACAATCTCGATTAAACCAGCTTTTAAAATACATAAAAAATCATTTAAAAAATTGATCCATTCGTTTAATAGCTACGATGCAGACAGTCAGACAAATGGGACATACACGTAATACTTTTTTTTTTTGAGTTCGAAAGAGTAATGTCTATAAATCTTACCGACTGGTTTCTTCGTATTTGGGTCCCTGTAATGGCTGTGTTCTCCGATATAACTGAACTCATAATAATATACTGGCTTCGGAGAATAACGGGCCATCAGATTCACTAATCTAAGAAAGAAAACAAAAATTCTGTGTCAAGTCCTGTTAGGTCCCACGTATGCGAGATGCCGTCTGGGTAGGTACCGCCGCTTTGTCTATTTCTGCCGCCAAACAACAGTGTGTAAGCACTGGTGTGTTCCGGTTTGAAGGACATTGAAGTCAGTGAAATTCACTGCCAAATTAACTGGCAACACAGTCCAATGCCATGCAGTGCTTTGTAATTGAAAGTTCTGTGTGGTGTTGCTTCTGTTTATGGGCGCTTACCATCAGGCGAGCGACCGGCTCGTTTCGTCACTCAAGCTAATAAAAAAAAAAAAAAATGTCAAGTGTTTGAACTGCTTTCAAATATTTGAACTTCCTGAAATCTCACTTAGATTATAGTAAAAAGGAATATGGATGATTTTCTAGAAACTTACCTGTGTACCCCAAATCCAATAATAGCATCACTATACAGCTTCCCGAGTCCATCTGCAGTGGCGGTGTCATTGACCAGTTCTTTCCCTCCCAGGTAAGCCTCCTTTAGTCTATCAGCCGCTTGTCTAGCAGTACTAGGGCTTAGATAGAAAGAGATCGGGGCGATTCGATACCATTCATTGTTCATTGTAGATATGAGAGTTTCGTTTTGTAAAACGGCTGGAGAAGAAAGATATTTTCGATAAAGGCACTTTTTATAGAGACTGGTATACGAGAATGTGGTGAATTCATCTGATGGTAAATAATCACCACAACATATGCGCATCCTCAATACCAGAAAATGGTTGCGTCGCCGAAATTAAAGTAATAGGAGAATGGAAAATTGGACAGATGATTTGATCCTCCGGATATCTCACTCACCGTACGAAACACAGCAGCAAGCTGCTACTTTAAGTCCGTTTTCTGTGAGACAGTGGTAATGACCCGGACGAGCCTTTTTTTTATTAGATTGAATGACGAGACGAGCAGGTCGCTCGCCGGATGGTAAGCGCCACACCTGCTCATAAACAGAAGCAACGCCACACAGAACTTTAAATAAAGCACTGCATGACACTGGACTGCGCTCGTCACCCCGATACATAAGGTGTTAAGTCTCATAATGCCCAGTAATTTCACTGGCTTCAATGTCCTTCACACCGGAACACAACAGTGCTTACACACTGTTGCTTGGCGGCAGAAATAGACAAAGCGGTACCAACCCAGCCGGCCTCTCGCAAACGAGGGACCTACCACCTTGTAAACCTACCTACCAGTTTGGGGCTTCGAGGCGTGAATGTGTATATATATATGCGGTGATAACAACCTCATCGAGCCAGCCCATTTATACTGTAGACAAAACTGTCTACAGCGTTTCTAAAAAGTCGACCACACACCATCGCGTATCTATTCCTCTGATGGTTTTTCATGAGTAATCTATCATTAGCTAACTGACTTGTCATAAAGATTCGACTCACAGAATGCCTTTTTGAAGAACTCATCCCTGGTCTGACTGATGATGTAAGGTACATGATGCATCTTCCCCTGACGAACAGCTTCCAGTGGCTGCATAGTCAGGAACCGTTCCTGCCCAAAGTCTTTCTCCACCACCGGAATCCAGATCAGAACTGGATCGTAACGGCCTAACTCCTAGAGAAGAACTTACTGAATGCCTTCCAAAAGAACTCGTCTTGAGTCTGACTGATGATGTAAGGGACCTGATGCATATTCCCCTGACGGATGACGTCAATAGGTTGCATGGTTAGGAACCGCTCTTGTCCAAAATCCTTCTCCACTACCGGTATCCAGAGAAGAACTGGGTCGTAGCTGAACTCCTAAGGGGAATGGTAGCTCTTTGTACTTTTCAATTGGATGAACATAAAAACGGTCAATAGGTTTGATGAGTGTATTATTTTTATGATTTCAATCAATAGCTTGCATTGTTGACAGCCTCCGTGGCGCAGCGGGCGAGTAGCCGGTTGCGAAGCGCGAGGCCGTGGGTTCGATTCCCGCACTTAGACAAATGTTTGTCTGATTCACAAATATTTGTCTTGGGTCTGGGTGTTGTGGGACCGCAAGTCCCTCGTAGTTTTTGATACCCACGATACAGGTTTACCTAGTGTGGGGTGAGGACTATGTGTGTGACTGTTGGGTGTATTTTATTTATCAATTTATTTATTGTCCTTAATTCATAATGGAAAGAATTTTATGAATCCTCTTAAAAATATTACAAGTTATAGGCTATTTAAATCAGTAATCCCCTTCCTCTTCCCAATCCATCAATTATGCCTATTTAAGGCTGCACGTCCATGATTCTGGTATTTTGGATGTTCATGGGCAGTAGAGTCACTAATCATAAGGTGACCTACTTGCTGGTTTGACAGCGTGTGCTTTAAAAAACCCTTGTAAAATACTTACAAACATCCCCAGAAGTGAGTCGCCAAGCTCCTTAGAGGTCTTCGTCTTTAGTCCATCAATGATAGCCTTGGAGGAGTCTGTAGGAACCCCGAGGAGTCTCGCCTGTCTCTCCGCCAGATGACGTTGATGTTCCGGGATCACGATTTGGGAGATGGGTGACCCACTCATGGAGATCGCGCGGTGGAATAGGCCTGTTGGGGTATTGGAATTTCAGTTCGACTTCAATATAGGGCGCATTTTGTCGTCAAATAAAATCCGTACTTTAGAATAAAATATTAAGGACCTGTTCCACAATGTACGAATAAACTTCTTCTTTTTCCGCCTGCTCTTATCCCACTCGCAGTGGGTCGGCGCAATATGTTGTTTAACAGATGTTACAGAAAGATTTGGCTTGTAGTTTTTACGACCGGCCGCCTGCCTAACGTCACGGCTCTCTTGGGAGAAAACACCCAGACCAGAGAATATTTGTGGATCACACAAACATTTATCTCGGTGCGACAATCCAACCCGCGGCCTCCCGCTTCACAAACGGCTATTCGCTCACTGCGCCACGAAGGATGTTAATGTCCAAATAAACTAACAGATAAAATAGAAGATTACCAAAATACAAAATTATCAAGTTGTCAATACAGACGCATATGAAACTTATTTGTATCCGGCTGGATAGGGACCATTGTGCACATGGAGAAAATATCGCCAAAGTAGCTCGTTCCGGCGGTTCATGTTCTGAAGTCAGCCAGTGTATATCCAGTAACTTCAAGCCGGTATAATTCTGCCGACCTTCGGCGCCATATCTCTCAACAGACGCCTACATTTGGACTGCACTGTACTTACCATCAGATCAAGCCCCAGAATGGCTGTAACATACGGACAGAATGATGGACTTGACGAAATCATAAGGATTCCATTTTAGCCATTTGGCTGCGGAACCCTAAATTATGTTAAATTGGTTCTTCATAACTTGGCTGTTATTGACAGATTAATCAGGAATTGTAGCAAGCCCTAAAGTGATCAAATATGCCAACATACCTTTAGACATAGGCGAGACCATATGCAGCATGACACTAAAGGATCCAGCGCTATATCCAGCAATAGTGACCAGGTTTGGATCTCCTCCGAACGATGCGATGTTCCTTTGGACCCAACGAAGGGCCATCACCTGGTCTTTGAACCCATTGTTACCTGGAGCGTACTTGTCTCCTGTGCTTAGAAAACCTGACGAGGAAAATAATTTCGAAGTGGTAGGTTTGTAGGTGTTGCCAGAAATCTCCCTAATTGGCGGGACGTCCCGCTTTTTGGCATTTAAAAAAGCGTCCCGCTAGCACCATGAGCAGTTTGATGCGTTAACAAAACCTGTACCTAATTATAACAATAATATTACAAGCAGTGGCGGATCCAGGATTTTGGTTGGGCCTAAAATTAGAATTTGAAAAATTGAGAATATGCTAAATCTACTTAAAATGGAATAAGTAAGGATTTAGCGATGACAATTATATTGTAGGTAGTATCAAGAAAGTAAAATATCAAGATTAATTTGAGATTTGTCAGTGGACCAAATGCTTTTGGTTGAGCTTGAGCCTCTTAGAGTATTGTGTTTCGGTTTGAATAATATTGATGACTACTGAAATTACTGGGCCTTATGAGACTTATCATAAGTTTCGGGGTGACGAACGCATTTTACTGCTATACCAGTGCTTTGTAATTTGAAGTGCTGCGTGGTTTTGCTTCTGTTTATGGCAATTACCTAATATTTTTTTCATTTAGGTTAAAAAGAACAAATTTGGCACACAGGTAGACCATGATCTGGGATATGGTATAGGCTACTTTTTATTCCAGAAGAGACTTCACGCGAGCGACGCTGCGAGCAGAAGCTAGTTTATAATTAGTAGAATTGACTTACCAAGAGATCCGAGCCTGTAGTTAATGGCTACTTCGACTACATCCCTATCGAGTAAGTAATTAGGTCCAGCCACGTCACTGCGACCTGACAACGAATAGAAACCACCAGCATGCATGTACACGATCACTGGAACAGGCTTCCTAGAAGAATAAAAAAAATATCATGTACTAGCTTCAGTTCGGCTCCGACCTCGTAGCAACCTTGGTTAAAGGCAAGTTTTCAATTCTATCATTGGATCTACCATTTTTAACAACGGGCCGTTCTAGATATCAATGTTGAAGTCTTTATAAGCCTTAAACCAAAGAAAAACAATATAGCGGGCACTTTTTTAGAATTTATATCAGCTCAATAGTTTGCAGTTTTATCTGGTTATATCTATATGCCTATCGAAGTTAACATGGTTGCATAGAATACTCAACTCGTTATGTCAAAGTACACATAAAGTAAAGAAAATAGTAGGTACTTTCAACCTCGCTGCGGTATTTTGTCTACGAACCCTTTGATACTTTTACCCGAAATATTTGTCGTTGATAGCAGTGGCGGATTCAAGATTTTGGTTTGCATGACACAAAATTAGAATTTAAAAAATTGAGAATATACCTACTTAAAATGGAATAATTAAGCAATGAAAATTATATTGTAGGTTGTACTAAGAAAGTAGGATAATATCAAGATTAATTTGAGATTTGTCAGTGGAACAAATGTTTGAGCCCCTTAGCAAATATCCCCTGGATCCGCTAGTGGTTAATAGTTATCTCTCTCGCGCGCGAGATATTTCGTGTTGCATATGCTAAGCCCGATAGTAATAATCTCGTCATAATTGCTCGTTTAGGCGAATCTCGTTCCAGGGTCAGCCAGTGTATAATCAGTAACTTCAGGCCGGCACAATTCTGCTGACCGTCGAGGGGCGACGGTCAGCAGAATCTCTCATGACGGTCGACATTACAATATTTCGTTCGTATTGTTCTTAACATCAGGTCCATGGTCGTCATTTTGAAATGTGAAGGTATAGCTACACAACGGGCGGAAATCCTCAACACACCGAGGTCAGTCCGAGAAGCCTGTGGAGACACCAGGATAATCCTGCGCTTCTGGTCGGAGTTAAGCTGGCTAGATTCCTAGCTGGCATAAATTTCACGCACAATGGCTCGACATTTATACGGGCTAAGTGCGGAGAAAAGGAGCCCACGATCATGATCAAGTAGTAATTTTGCTGTGCCAGGATAAAAGAGATATGCCTTACCCCTTAGTCCCGCGCGTGTATACATTAAGCCTGAGACAGTCCTCGTCGACAGGATAGTCGTTTTCTACAGGTTGTGGACACGCGGGACCCTCCTGTGTGGCGTCTACTTCTCCTGTGTAGTTAGTTATCAGTCTTGGAGGCTGGAAATCACATTAGAAGTTTATTACTATATTTTTTATGGCTGAGGTCAACAAACGAGCAAGTAGGTCACCTGATGGTAAGTGATCTCCACCGCCCATGTACACCCACAATACTAGAAGAAACACGTGCACGTTGCCGGATTTAAAGGACAGGGGTAAAGGATTGGAAATGTTTTCAGCGAGACAGTGAGAACTATTGGGTCCAGCCGGCCCATTCTTGCTGTATACAAAACTGTCTACTGCGAAGCGTGAGGCCGTGGGTTCGATTTCCGCACCGAGACAAATGTTTGTGTGACCCACAAAAATTTGTATCGGGTCTGGGTGTTGTGGGACCGCAAGTCCCTCGTAGTTCCTGATACGCACGATATAGGTTAACCTAGTGTGGAATAAGGACTATCTGTGTGACTGTTGGATGTATTTATTATATTATTTGTTTAACTATTTATTCTGTTTCTTTCTATTACATTATTAGAGTAGTATTTACTGTATCTAGAGAGAAAATTAAATGTATCTGTATCTAATTTATTTATAGGACTGTCTGAGGCGCTATCACCCACGTGCATAATAATGCCGTGGGTCGGGGCGCCATGTTATAGCTATATGAATTCATTAAATGCAGAAATTTGACCTTTAAAATAATAATACTAGCCCTGTATTATAAACGTCCCACTGGTGGGCACGGGGCTCCTCTACTGAATGAGAGGGGTTAGACCTTAGTCCACCACGCTGGCCTAATGCGGGTTGGCAGACTTTACACACCTTCCAAATTCTTATGGAGTACTCAGGTATGCAAGTTTCCTCACGATTTTCCTTCACCGCTAAAGCAAGCGATAATTAACAATAAATACACACGTAACTTAGAAAAGTCAGAGGTGCGTGCTCTTGGGGCTGGTTTCAAACCTGCAACTTTCGTCTCGTCAGTCCTTACCACTCCCCGCTGAACTATCGCTGCAGTAAGCCCCAATATACAAACAAATATTTCCTCTTTATTTAATATCAAGATTAAGTTAGTTTCCATCGATACATGATTAGCATGGACGAGTTGGCACTGGCGCGCGGTGGGAAAATAGCTGAGCATGATGAGACTAAGGTAAACATGGTGGAAGGTCCCTCGTATACGAAGCCGGCTGTGTTGAAACCACCGCTTTGTCTATTTCTGCCGCCAAACAGCAATGTGTGAGTTCGGGTTGGAAAGATATTGAAACCAGTGAAATTACTGGGCATTATTAGACTTAGCATTTAGATGCTATGTCTAGGGGTGACGAGCGCATTCGAGTGCCATGCAGTGCTTTGTAGTTGAAAGTTCTGTGTGGTGTTGCTTCTGTTTATGAGCAGGCGTGGCGCTTACCATCAGGCGAGTGACCTGCTTGTTTCGTCACTCAAGGTAATAAAAAAACTTAACATCTAATATCTAAGGGTGATTAGAGCAGTCCAGTGCCATGCAACACTTTATAATTCCAATGTTTAAGTGGAGTTGCATCTGTTTATATGCAGGCGTGGCGCTTCAAATCATACGAATAACAACACAAGCAGACTTGACAGCCTCCGTAGCGCAGCGGGCGAGTAGCCGGTTGCGAAGCGTGAGCCCGTGGGTTCGATTCCCGCACCTTGACAAATGTTTGTCTGATCCACAAATATTTGTCTCGGGTCTGGGTGTTGTGGGACCGCAAGTCCCTCGTAGTTCTTGATACCCACGATACAGGTTTAACCTAGTGTGGGGTCAGGACTATGTGTGTGACTGTTGGGTGTATTTATTATTATTAGACTTGAGTTTTGTAATGCAAACAAAACATATTTACCTGAAACCTCAGCTCTCCAACGGGCGGTTCGGCATACCTCACGCCCCTGTAGGCTTCTATCCGTTGTCCCTTTCGTGTGGTCATCCATGATCCTCGGAACGTACCTGACGGCGATGTTGTCACGGGGGCCGCATCAGATGACGCTGTTCACAAACAAATGTATCTATATATATAAAAATCTCGTGTCACGGTGTTTGTTGCACTCCTCCGAAACGGCTCGACCGATTTTTATGCAAATTTTCATGTATATTTGGTAGGTATGAGAATAGGTCGTAAAAGTATATTCCATACCGCTAGTGTCGCTATACAGTTTTTTTCTATTTTACTGACATTTTTTTTTAATATGGCGTCAAAAAATACCTAGCTCCTTTCATTCTCCTCCCCCCACCCTCCCATTTTTTATCGATATTTTTTTATGTATGCTTTAGTATTTTTGAACGCACGCGTTTCGACTGAGGCTGACGAATCGGCTTCAATCCCCGGGTCGGCTAAAAGTGATATTGGGTTTTTCTATTACGAAATGCTCAGTATTAGCCCGGAGTCTGGAATTGTACCCGATATGGCGATAGGTTCGCCCCCTATCACATCATAGGACGGAATTACGGAGAGATTGGCAAAATGTGGGTATACTGGTTACACCTCTGCCGACCCCTTCGGTGATAACAGGCGTGAGTGCGTATGTATGTAAAACTTCACATTCGCGGTTATTAAATAACATAAAACATTTTCCCCGCCACTGACCTGCGCCATGATGGCCGTGATGCGCGTCCGCCATCGTTGCTATCACAAACAAAACTAACAACTTGCACATATCGCTTCAATATACTCACTAGACGTATTGACTCACTGCAGGCGTTTATATTACGCGGAGATATTCTGTAATTTTTGAGGCGACGCGATGGCCTAAGGAAAATGGAACGGACTGCCAAAACAAATCATGAGTTCAAACTCAGCCTCCATGCATAACACTTCTGTTTGTCGTACTCAGAGACGTTAATTAAGTTTAAGTATTAATTATAATAATAATACCAGCCCTGTATTACCTGTATACGTCCCACTGCTGGGCACGGGCCTCCTCTACTGTATGAGAGGGGTTAGGCCTTAGTCCACCACGCTGGCCTAATGCGGGTTGGCAGACTTCACATACCTTCGAAATTCTTATGAAGAACTTCTCAGATATGCAGGTTTCCTCACGATGTTTCCTTCGCCGTTAAAGCAAGTGATAATTCACTATTAATACACACATAACTTAGAAAAGTCAGAGGTGTATGCACTTGGGGCTGGTTTCGAACCTGCGACTTTCGTCTCGACAGTCCATACCACTCCCCGCTGAGCTATCACTGCTTTTTAGTACAGTATATAAGCAGTGTACTTACTATTATATAAGTATTAATTAGTAGGTATTATTATACTATTCGATTATTTCTCATAGACGTCGTCAACAAACATAAAGCATTTTCTGTACTCAGTTACGGAGAACAAAACATTCATTGGCTCTGAGAGTGGAGCTATAATGACAATAACCGACGAAAAAATGGAAGAGGTTCTCAATGCGGAGCGTATCTTTGTATTATTATATAACTGTTCACGGAGTGATCCGATTTTGATGATCTTTTCCCATCGTTATGGTACAGAGTGGATCCCATTCAAATTTCAACCTCTTAGTGCTATCACTAAGGGCTTGAAATCGGGGATGAAAGATTAATACTTGGATATTAACGGTTTTTTAGTTTATCATACGACATTGTCGAGAATATGACAGAAAGCTGGCATTTATGTATTATTATCATTATTATATATTTCAACACATCGACGATTTTCCTTATCTAGTATAATACTCTTTGTCTACGATCCTCGTTTTCAAATGATACAACAATCAGTCATCTTATAAAATCTCTTCGTGTAAATGGGTCTTTAGTTTATGATTTGTAAGGTAAAGTCTTAGATTATAAAGTAAAGCAAGTCGTAACTCGTACAAGAATCTGTAAAATTCCTACAATAAATAAACTCTTTGTTTTGCTGCGTAATCGAGGTTGATAGTATTTTGTGCAGACATTTATAAAATAAAATAAGTAAATTTATTTATTTTTTTATGATGACACAACATCCGATTTTAATGTTTGGGTAACACAAGCACAGATAAGAAAAACAAGTTTTATCTTTTGTTTACAGGTAAAGAGTATTAAAACAACATGAAATCACAACTTGTTTTTAAGTTTTCCATTCGAAAAATCACACAGATTTGAGTAGTAGAGCCACGCTGAAGACAGTTTTATCTACAGCATGAATTGTCCGACTCGTCCAGGTCGTCCACAGAAAACCGGCGTAAAGTAGCAGCTTGCTGCTGCATTTCGTACGCTGAGTGAGATACCGGACGCCCAAACACCCTCCCCTTCCCAATCTCTTAATTATCCCCTTCCATTAAGATCAGCAACGTGCACATGATTATTTTGGTATTGTGGGCGTACATGGGCGGTGGATCACTTACCATCAGGTGATCCACTTGCTCGTTTGCCGGCCTATGCTATAAAAAATATAACACAAGAATACCCCGGGATTGAAATTCGTGCCCGGTATGGCGATAGGCTCGCCCGCTATCACATCATGGGTCGGAAATTATCAAGGCGAAACCTTGCAGCTACCGCCAGCAAACTTGCCTAAGTATACGCCCATATGATTTCCTCGGTATGGCATGTTATATTGCATAATACGATATATTTAAATAAATAAATACACCCAACAGTCACACACATAGTCTCGACCCCACACTAGGTTAACCTGTATCGTGGGTATCAGAAACTACGAGGGACTTGCGGTCCCACAACACCCAGATCCGAGACAAATATTAGTGGATCACACAAACATTTGTCTCGGTGCGGGAATCGAACCCACGGCCTCTCGCTTCGCAACCGGCTACTCGCCCGCTGCGCCACGGAGGCTGTCAATATATATCAGTTTTGTTTATAAACAAAGGCGAAACGAAGTGTGTTATGAGGAAATGACCTCAATGATCGCATAAACAGCGCGGCGAAGGGATTCCCCTATAATTATCAATACGATTTTCCTCAAACATTCTGTTACTAAGGAAAATTATAATAATATGTCTGTTGTCGCCGGTGTACTCATTGGCCTTGATCTTGGCGTCGTTCATGAGCTGTGCACCGAGAGGTGCAGGGTTCGAGTTCCAGGTCTGTAAACACGCGGGTAAGGTTTTTAATAGTAAAGGTCAGTAAACGAGTGTTATAAGTGCTGCCAGTACTAAATAATAGCACAACGGTTATGACGTCACACTATCATTGTATAACTTTATATTGTATGTTAACACATAAGATAATCTATGACTTATTTAATTATTCAATTTTAATTATTATACACGCTATTTAGAACGTTCCAACATGTTCAATGATAAATACAATTACTAATGTGAACTATTTGTGAAAAGGTATAAATAAGGTGGAATAATTATTGTCGGCAGTCAGTCGGTTGCTAAACGGAATATAAAGTGTTACTCTGCCCAAATAAATGGAGTAGGTCGTGTACATTGTGTTTCAATTGTTCTACTTCGTTACACGAGCAAGTGAGTCATCTGATGTATGTGATCTCCTCCGCACATGAACACCCACTATAACAGAAGAACCACGGATGCATTGCCGATTTAAACGCCTCTCATTCAGTGCCTAGCAATGAGACGCGTATAATACAGGACTACCTTTTATTATTTATATAATTATTTAGTACCTACGTAACTGATTATTAGGTGGTGGTTTACAAGGTGGTAGGTCCCTCGTTTGCGAGAGGCCGGCTGGGTTGGTACCACCGCTTTGTCTATTTCTGCCGCCAAACAAGAGTTTAGTGTGTTCCGGTTTGAAGGACATTGAAGCCAGTGAAATTACTGGGCATTATGAGACTTAACACCTGATGTCTCGGGGTGACGAGCGCAGTCCAGTGTCATGCAGTGCTTTTTTATGTATAGTTCTGTGTGGCGTTGCTTCTGTTTATGAGCAAGTGTGGCGCTTACCATCAGGCGAGGGACCTGCTCGTCTCGTCATTCAAGCTAATAAAAAAAAGGGCCTACTCTATAAAAGCAAGCAAAGTCGCATTCCGAACTGTATTGAAATATAATAATACGATTTTTTTCAGGCATTTCGTACCTCTCATTTTCTTTTTTAATTCTTTAAACGGTATTTTACATTCTATTACCTAAAAGAATTTTAGCAAGAATATTCCAACGTTATAAATTTTTTATCTGTTGGTCCCCCGACAAAAATTATGTGTATTATAAGTTTGACTCCTTTGTTAGGTGTGTGCAGAGGGGGAGCGCTCCTTACGAAAAAAAATGTGAACTTAAAACTAGCGAACATAGTTAAACGAATTGTATTTATTATGGTACCTACCTTAAAGTCAAGTATGAGGTAACAAACAGTTCGCCCAACAGCTAAGAAACAAAAATGACTTGTCAATTAAGTCTAAATTTAAAGTACCTACTAGCATAGTGAAGTGACTACACTGCACCTCAATACACCGTGAGCTCTTTCTGCGTAGATCGGAGTAGTGTCAACTAACTATACTAAGCCTACTGTAGAGCTTGTCGCCGGAACGGGCCACTATTTATGATTTTTGTTTTTTTCACTCTCAAGTTTGATACAAATGGGGTAGCCAGCGTTAAAAATTTAACACGAATTTGTTCCTTTTAACGGTTGCCCATCATGACGACCTCATCTACCTCTTCACGCTTAGCTACCGGTTCCCGGCCATAGCCGTCGGCCATAGAGGTATTCGACAGTGAGGACGCCAAAATGGTTTACAAAATGACCACAATTTGGTGCAACTTCGCTAAGACTGGGTCAGTAAATTTTTATACATACATACGCTAACCACCTATTGCATCATGATTAGGGTAGTTTCCTATATTGAATTTTATACATTATTTTATAAGCAACAGAAAATGATACGCAAAAGAAACGATTTTATTAAAACACAATCAAAATTGGTTCAGAAATGTGCCCGCAGTTATGATTTTAAATGTTGGTATGAGGAAAAGTGGGTGCGTAGTAGGGATATCTCACTATCTCGCTTGCACGCGTGCACTATAATGAACATTTTACACAGTGACGTCAAAGGTTGCATCGTCTGTCATTTGACAATTACCCCTTCTACAGGATTTGAATGGCTTCTATCTTATTTATTTTTGGTTCGATTTATAAAATTCTTTCTACAATAGATTTTGAGTAACATAACTTATTGATTTAAATAATAAAAAAAATCTAGTCAACTACCCTATTAAGCTACGAGTTCCGTGAATGGATTAGTTGCACCTCTGTCTACCCTTCGGTAATACAGGCGTGAGCTTATGTTAAAGTTGCGTGAAAGTAGTGAATATTTTCTACCTTTTAAGACAGCTCCGTGGCGTAGCGGGCCAGTAGCCGGCTGCGAAGCGAGAGGCTGTGGGTTCGATTCCCGCACCTAGACAAATGTTTGTCTGATTCACAAATATTTGTTTCGGGTCTGGGTGTTGTGGGTTGGAAAGTCACTCATAGTTCCTGATACCCACGACACAGGTTTACCTAGTGTGGGGTCAGGACTATATATGTGACTGTTGGGTTTATTTTATGGTAACAAAAACATAACAAGCAGGTCCCCTAAGAACCAAAAATTACTTGCCAATTAATTTTATTATACTTACACACATTATTATACCCTAAATAGTTATTTTTATTCGTTTTTGCCGAGGTATTGTGAAACTTCTAATTAATAATTAAAAAAATATGATTAAATAAAGATTTTTTATGTCTTTTCTAAGTATTTGAAATTCACATTCGCGTTCCCATTAGCTTTCGCTTTCGCATTCGCATTCGCACATTCGCTCTCCACACATTCGCATTCGCCAATGTCGAATTACAGACATTATAGATTGTTGCACTTCCGACATGCCTACACTGGCCTACACACACATATTATTAGGTGATGTTAAAATAAAAAACAATATTTATTTTATTTTATTTTATTTAGGCATAGTTACAGAGTAAAAACTACAATATTGCAAGAGAGAACTTTAAACAATAACAAGAATACTAAATTCCAACTCCGATGATAACTACGCACAACTTTACAAGTTATACCTTTAACCAAAAACTAATATATAAAAGAAAATATCACACAATCACTTTCATTGAACAGTTCTTAATGTAAGTATTGAGACATGAAAAAATATCCAGTTCCTTGCTAAGATCGTTATGTGCTCTACACATACGTAGAATTGGATCATAATATGCAACATTATTTGAGCAAGACGGTGTGTAGAACAATTTTTGTGTGCGTTAATAGGAAGTTAATGTAATAGGAAGTATAGATAGATAGATAGATAACACTTTATTGTACACCACAAAAATAGAACATTAACAAGAAATACAATAACTTAATCAATAGCGAAGTACAATGGGCGGTCTTATCGCTGTGAGCGATCTCTTCCAGACAACCTTTGGATGGACAGGATTTTTTGAATGTCAAATGGCGGTGTCTTAAACTACTACACTAATTAGAATTATATCCAAGTATCTACAAATAAATCAATACTAAACATGTAGTAAATGTTACGTAACTTAATATAAACATAAATAAGTAGTAATCACAAAATAAACATAGATAAATAAACTGATAAATAGATAAATCATGACAAACCTTAGCCAAGTGAATAGTGGCTATGCAAAAGCTTTTTAAAAATGGGAAGCGATTTGGCTTTTCTGATGTCAATAGGAAGAGAATTCCAAAGGCGGATAGCTTGTACTGTAGAAGAATGCTCATAGAAAGTAGAGGAGTGGACAGGAGTTTTAAGTTGTAGCGTTTCAGAGGAGCGTAAGGTGCGAGTGTTGGAGAGATCCAAATATTCAAAGCGTTCTTTTAGGTAAAGGTAGGGTTAAACAAGACATTGTACAAGAGGGAAAGGAGATGAGTATTCCTGCGAAAGCGAATAGGCAACCACTTGAGCTTATTTCGAAAGTCGGAAACATGGTCATATTTGGAAGTATGTATTTAATGTACATATTTTTTATTGACTAATACAATATACCTATTATTGCGGTATCGGGTAAAGTTCCTCCCACACTTTGAACCTGTCATCGAATAAGTTTTCATGTACAGAGAACTCTTCGTCTATGCGCAAATACTTTTTACTGTCTGGCTGTACGACGGGCCACGACAGTGTGGAGATTTCAGGGGTGTCGTCTTTGGGGTTCGGATTCCTGTGGGGGGAAATAATTAAAATAAAACCTAAAATTGATGTAAAAGTTTGTATAGTGATTTCTTAGGTTTACGCGAATATTACACATTGAAATAAAACTAGTTTATACGTCGAAACGTCGGGACTAAAATAAAAATAAAAAAATTAAACCGCGATAAAATCCGTATAAACTAGTTTTATTTAAAAGTTTGTATGTTTGTTAGTCAACTATGACATAATGACTGAACGGATTTCACTGTTTGGTCACATTGCAGATTTTGTCTACAACATGAATAGAGTCGGCTCGATCGGGTTGTTATCACTATCCCACAGGAAACCGACGTAAAGTGAGTTCAGTGCTGCGTTTCGTATGGTGAGAGGCCCAAAATCTGTTGTCAATTGTATTGTATTGGTATTGTGGGCGTCCTTGGGCGGTGGAGATCCATCAGGTGACCCACCTGCTCGTTTGCCAGCCTATGCTATAAAAAAACTTTTCCGGGCTCATGCTAAGCCGGATAGTGCTCGTCAGCTACAAAACTCACCCGTAGCGTGCGAAGTTGTACCAAATGGCTGTCATTTTGTCCACAAGATTGGAGTCGGGGGTGTCTGAGTCCTCGATCAAAGTGAATGATGCAGTCACACCAAATAAATAGATCAGGTCGTCATGATGAGCAGCTCCTAACGATATGAAAATACAAAGATCAAATAAACTGAATAAATACACACACATAGTCCTGACCCCACACTAGGTTAACCTGTATCGTGGGTATCAGGAACTACGAGGGGCTTTCGCACAAGACCCGAAACAAATATTTTTAGATCAGACACTTTTTTTCCATAGTGCGGGAATCGAACCCGCGCCCTCTCGCTTCACAGACGGCTACTCACCCACTGCGCCACGGAGGCTGTATCTAACCGGGAAAATCCTAAGTACTCCAAAATACCCTTATTTTTAAGAGTTAATCTTACCGACTGGTTTCTTCGTATTGGGGTCATTATAATGGCTCTGTTCTCCGATATAACTGAACTCATAAAAATACACTGGCTTTGAGGAATAACGAGCCATCAGGTCCACTAATCTAAGGAGAAAAACAAAAATTCTGTGTCAAGTATTGAAACTTACGTCAAGTTCTTCAACCTAAGTCAAGTATATGAACCAATGTCATGTATTTAAACTTATATAATTATTTTAACTCATATTATGTCGAGTGTGTGATCACCTCATTGGTATAGTAACAGCGTACTAAGGCTGAGAACCGTGAAGTCCTGGGTTCAATTACCAGGTCAGGCATCACAATTTGTGTTTTAGTTTTCGATTCGAAAAATCACACATGAAGTGCCTGGGATTGGAATTTGTACCTGGTATGGCTATAGACTACACATATCACATCATGGGACGGCAATAAAGTCAGCGAAACCTGGGGCAACACTAGTTAAACCTCTGTCTCCGACTTCATGGTCATGTTACGTATTCACATGCTTCATGCTGCACATCACAATGCTTTCAAATATTTGAACTTATATCATGTATTTAATCTGCTGTCAAGTATTTAATATAACTTATATCAAGTGTTTGAATTAATATTAAGTATTTGAACCTATATAAGTGTTTATATTAGTGTTAAGTATTTAAACATATGTCATTTTTTTTTTTTTTATAGTATAGGCCGGCAAACGAGCAAGTGGGTCACCTGATGGTAAGCGATCTCTACCGCCCATGTACGCCCACAATACAAAAGAATTATGGGCGCGTTGCCGACCTTAAAGGAAAGGGATGATAAGGGATTGGGAAGGGGAGGGGGATTTGGGCCTCCGGATATCTCACTCACCGTATGAAACGCAGCAGCAAGCTGCTACTTTACGCCGGTTTTCTGTGAGACAGTGGTAACGACCCGGACGAGCCGGCTTATTCATGCTGTAGACAAAATTGTCTACAGCGTGGCTCTACCACTCGCAATTTGAATTGCTATCAAATATTTGAACCTATGTAAAGTGTTTGAACTGCTTTCAAATATTTGAACTTCCTGAAATCTCACTTAGATTATAGTAGAAAGGAAAAATGGACATAATTATTTATAAACTTACGTGTGTACCCCAAATCCAATAATACCGTCACCATACAGCTTCCCGAGTCCATCTGCAGTGGCGTTGTCATTGACCAGGTCTTTCCCTCCCAGGTAGGCCTCCTTTAGTCTATCAGCCGCAAGACTAGCATTACTAGGGCTTAGGGAGAAAGAAATGGGGGCGATTCGATACCATTCATTGTTCATTGTAGATATGAGAGTTTCGTTTTGTAACACGTCTGGAGAAGAAAGATTTTTCGATTAAGGTAATTTTTCGAGGCTGGTATACGAGTAAAGTAACAGCTTGCTGCTGCGTTTCGTACGGTGAGTGTGATATCCGGAGGCGAAAATCCCCATCCCTTTCCCAATCCCTTAATTATCCCTTTCCTTTAAGGTCGGCATCGCGTTTAGGATCCTTTTAGTATTTTGGGCGTATATGGGCGGTGGAGATCACTTGACCATCAGGTGACCCACTTCCTCGTTTACCGGCCTATGATATAAAAAATAGATATAGGTATATAAATTAATCTGATAGTAAATAATCACCACCGCATATGAACACTCACAATCCCAAAAAAGGATGCGTTGTCGAAATTAAAGGAAAGGAATGGAGAATGGAAAATGTAAGAGATGATTTGGGTCTGCAGTAATCTCATTCCCCGTACAAAACGCAGCAGTGAGCTGGTATTTCACATGGGTTTTCTGTGAGGCAATGGTAACTGCCTCAGTGGTGCAGTTGTAATGTGTAAGCAGTATGACTGCTGTGCTGAGGTCTCGGGTTCCATCTCCACGTCGGGTAAAACTGATATTGGATTTTTCTATCACGAAATGCTCAGTATCAGCCTGGAGTCTGGAAGTGTGCCCGGTATAGCGATAGGCTCGCCCCCTATCACATCATGGGACGGAAATAAGCTCAGCGAAATGTGGGTGTACTGGTTACACCTCTACTCACCCCTTTAGGGATTACAGGCGAGAGTAAGTATGTATATGCAGTGGTAACAACCCGGTCGAGCCGGCCCAATCATACTGTAGATAAAACTATCTACAGCGTCTCTAAAATGTCTCTGTCAAAAAGTCGACCACACACCATCGCGTATCGATTCCTCTGATGTTTTTCATGAGTAATCTATCATTAGCTAACTGACTTGTCATAAAGATTGGACTCACAAAACGCCTTATTGAAGAAGTCATCTCTGGTCTGACTGATGATGTAAGGTACATGATGCATCTTCCCCTGACGAACAGCTTTCAGTGGCTGCATAGTCAGGAACCGTTCCTGCCCAAAGTCTTTCTCCACCACCGGAATCCAGATCAGAACTGGATTGTAACGGCCTAACTCCTAGAGAAGAACAACTTACTGAATGCCTTCCAAAAGAACTCGTCTTGAGTCTGACTGATGATGTAAGGTACATGATGCATCTTCCCCTGACGAACAGCTTCCAGTGGCTGCATAGTCAGGAACCGTTCCTGCCCAAAGTCTTTCTCCACCACCGGAATCCAGATCAGAACTGGATCGTAACGGCCTAACTCCTAGAGAAGAACAACTTACTGAATGCCTTCCAAAAGAACTCGTCTTGAGTCTGACTGATGATGTAAGGGACCTGATGCATATTCCCCTGACGGATGACGTCAATAGGTTGCATGGTTAGGAACCGCTCTTGTCCAAAATCCTTCTCCACTACCGGTATCCAGAGAAGAACTGGGTCGTAGCTGAACTCCTAAGGGGAATGATAATTCTTTTTACTTTTCAATAGGGTAGTTTCCTATATTTAATTTTATACATTTATTATTTTATTGTATTATTTATTATTTTATAAGCAACAGAAAATGATACGCAAAAGAAACCCTTTTATAAAAACACAATCAAAATTGGTTCAGAAATTTGCCCGCAGTTATGAGTTTAAATGTTGGTATGAGGAAAAGTAGGTGCGTAGTAGGGATATCTCTCTATCTCGCTTGCACGCGTGCACCATAATGAACATTTTACACTGTGACGTCAAAGTTTGCGTCATCTGTCATTTGACAACTACCCCTTCTACAGGATTTGAATGGCTTCTAACTTATTTATATTTGGTCTGATTTATAAAATTCTTTCTGCAATAGATTTTGAGTATCGTAACTTAGTGATTTAAATAATAAAAAAAATCTCGTCAACTACCCTATTAGATGAACGAAAAAACCGGTCAATTGCGAGTCGTATCCATGGAGTAAAGTAGGAAAGGTATAATTAAGGCATTGGGGAGATGTGGAGGTTGTGAGCCTCCGGATATCTCACCATACGAAACGTAGCAGTAAACCGCTAGTTTTCGGTTTTTTGACAGTGAGACAGCCCTATCGAGCCAGCCCATTCTTACTGTAGACAAGACTGACTTCAGCGTGACTCCACCACTTTAAATAATATAGTTAGTAATATGATTTGTTGGTAAATGGTGGGTACGGAACCTAAAAAACGAATATCAAGTAGAATACAAACTATGAAAATCTGCCGGTGGTGCAGTTGTAATGCGTGCGCGTTAAGACTGAGGTTGACGCTGAAGTCTCGGGTTCGATTCCCGGGTCGGGTAAAAGTGACATTGGGTTTTTCTATTACCAAAAGCTCAGTATTAGTGGAGTCTGGTATTGTGATCGGTATGACGATAGGCTCGCCCCCTATCACATCATGGGACGGAGATACGCTCGGTGAAATGTGGGTGTACTGATTACACCTCTGCCTACTCCTTCAGGGATTACAGGCGTGAGTGCGTATGTATGAAGTCACAAACGAACAGATAAAGGGCTCAAACTTATAAGTGGTATTCACGCTGTAGACATGTTCATGGGTAGTAGAGTCATAAAATAAATAAATAAATACACCCAACAGTCACACACATAGTCCTGACCCCACACTAGGTTAATCTGTATCGTGGGTATCAGGAACTACGAGGGACTTCCGGTCACACAACACCCAGACCCGAAACAAATATTTGTGAATCGCACAAATATTTGTCTCGGTGCGGGAATCAAACCCACGGCATCTTGCTTCGAAGCCGGCTACTCGCCCGCTACGCCACGGAGGCGTTATTAACCATCAGCTGACCTATTTGTGGTTTGCCGGCGTGTGATTTAAAACCCTTGTAAAACACTTACAAACATCCCCAGAAGTGAGTCGCCAAGCTCCTTAGAGGTCTTCGTCTTTAGTCCATCAATGATAGCCTTGGAGGAGTCTGTAGGAACCCCGAGGAGTCTCGCCTGTCTCTCCGCCAGATGACGCTGATGTTCCGGGATCACGATTTGGGAGATGGGGGACCCACTCATGGAGATCGCGCGGTGGAATAGTCCTATTGGGGGAACTTCAGTTTTAAACGACTTCCATACAGTCCGTACTTTGCCGTCAAATAAAATCTTTTTTTTTATAGTATAGGTCAGCAAACGAGCAAGTGGGTCACCTGATGGTAAGTGATCTCCACCGCCCATGTACGCCCACAATACTAAAATAATCATGGGCGCGTTGCCGATCTTAAAGGAAAGGGATAAGTAAGGGATTGGGAAGGGTAGGGGAATTTGGGCCTCCGGATATCCCACTCACCGTATAAAACACAGCAGCAAGCTGCTACTTTACGCCGGTTTTCTGTGAGACAGTGGTAACGACCCGGACGAGCCGGCCCATTCATGCTGTAGACAAAATTGGCTACAGCGTGGCTCTACCACTCACAATAAAATATTAGGCGCCTGTTCTACAATGTACAAATAAACTTCTTCTTCCACCTGCTCTTATCCCACTTGCAGTGGGGTCGGTGCAACAAGCTTTTTAATACATTTTACACAATGATTTATCTATGAATATCCATATAAACTAACTGATAAAATATAGTTTTGTATCACCACCATGATACAAAATTATCAAATTGTCAATCCACGCAGAATAGCGTATGAAAGTTATTTGTACCCGCTTGTTTCGGCGAGTTGCGTTCCAAAGTCAGCCAGTGTATATCCAGTAACTTCAGGCCGGCATAATACCAGGAGTCTCGAGAGGCAACACATATTTAGCCATTAAAAACTGTACGGGATTTTTGGAGTCTATTGAATCTTACCTATTACGAAAACAATATACTGATATCATTATGGCTGGAGATATAAATATCAATACCTTAGACGAGAGCGACAAAAATTGTCAAATCTTACTTTGTCTTATGGCTGAATTGGGTTTAAAACCGGTAATATCACTCCCAACAAGGGGTAAAGCCTGTTTAGATCATATCTTTGTGAGTGCGAAAGCGTCAATAATAGGCATCGTTTGTAATACAGGTATCACGGACCATGACTGGGTCATGGCCGGTTTCAGTACTCTCCTTTCAACCCCCTCCAAAATCAAAAGAATAAAGTTAACTATAAATTATGACAAAATAGAAAAAGATCTTGAAGGTATGAACTGGTCTGAAATTTTAAATTCTGGTGATGCTTCAGAATCAGCCAAATGTTTTATAAATAAGTTAGAATGTCTCATCAATCTCCATTCACATTACTCCAGCGTAAGCCGCAATAAGCATAATATTAAAAGTTGGATTACCCCAGGCCTAATGCGGTGCCAACGACATAGAGATCACCTGCACCTACAAGTTAGAAACAATCCTAAAAATGAAGACCTCAAAATCATATATAAGAGGTACCGTAACTTCCTCAACGATCTGTTAAAAAAACTTAAATCCGAACATAATCATCACCGACTGGAAAACTCAAAATATAATCTTCAAAAACTATGGAAAACAATCAATTCTATTTGTGAGCGCAACATTAACTCTTCACATAATTCTGAAATCCTAAAGATTAAAGAAACACCATCTGACTCTCTCTCAGTCTGTAATGAATTCTTTTCCAAAGTAGGCAAAACACTCGCCGAAAGTATATTAAAAAACACAAATAAATCTGAAACAGAGCTTGTTAAAGAAATTAAATGTGATTTAACGCCTTCAAATTCTTTCTTTATGGCTCCTACCGACACTGCTGAAGTATTCTCTATAATCAGCCAAATAAAATCTGATAGTGCACCAGGAATTGATGGAATAAATAACAAATTTATTAAAAGGTATTGTCGATTTATTCTAGATCCCCTAACTCACATCTTCAATTTGAGCTTATCATCTGGTACTTTTCCCTCATGTTGGAAAGTTGCTGCAGTGGTCCCCATCTTTAAAAACGGTTCAAAATCGGATCCCTCAAACTACAGGCCTATTTCGTTGCTAAGTAATTTCTCGAAAATTTTAGAAAAAATTGTTTATAAGCGGCTCTGTAACTATTTAGAAACACAAAATCTAATATCACCACACCAATTTGGATTCCGTACAGGCCAATCCACAGACAAAGCAGTTACACTCCTTTTAGATAAAATATCTTCCTCACTAGATAAAGGTAACGCGTGTCTTGGAGTTTTCCTGGATCTCTCTAAGGCATTCGACACGGTTTCCCATGCCATTCTTCTACGAAGGCTAGAATGCTCGGGAGTCCGTGGTATCGCACTAGATTGGTTCACCAGTTACTTAGCTGGCAGGAGCCAAGTAGTTAAGATGAACGGTAATATGAGCAGCGTCTCTGAAACTTCTGTCGGTGTTCCGCAAGGAAGCATTCTGGGTCCTCTGCTGTTCATTCTGTACATAAATGGCATCACCCAACTTTTTAATCTGGAAGAAAAAGTCGACACAATTTGCTATGCTGACGACACCGTTGTTTTATTCCGTGACTCCACATGGGAAACAGTCTTCTCAAAAGCTGAAGAGGGGATGAATAAGGTAGCAAGTTTTCTAAATTCTAATTTACTCACTCTTAATATCGCAAAAACGTCGCTTATCTGTTTCCATAAAACTAAATCCTCGCGTCCCCCTGATCCATTAACTCTAAAAATACACACTTGTTACAAAACCACCTGTAACTGTATTCCGTTGCAGAAAAGAGACTCTATAAAGTATCTGGGAGTGGTATTAGATTCACGACTTACGTTTTCTTCCCACATTAAGACCCTTTCTAAACGTGTAAGAAAAATCATTAGTGTTATGAAGCTACTCAGAAATGGCGCCTGTAGAGAAACTCTTTTGCTTGTTTATAAATCCTTATGCGAGTCACTCCTGCGTTACTGTATCTCAGCGTGGGGCAGCGCAGCTAAATCAACTATGATTTTAGTAGAAAGAGCTCAAAGGTCTGTACTAAAGGTGATGTTTAGAAAAGATTTCCGGTTTCCAACCCACCTTCTTCATAACGAATCTCAGGTGTTGACCGTGCGCCAACTATACATACAAAATGTAGTCGTACAGTTCAACAAAATCTTCAAGAATTCCTTCTCATTTACTGAATCCCAACAGAGACGACGTCTTAAAATAAATATACCCCGTGTGAATACTTCCTTTGCTAAGCGGTTCAGTCACTATTCGTTCCCCTACTTGTACAATAAAATAAGTCGTTTGTGCCCTATCAGTTCTTTAAACAACCATGAAGCAAATTGCAAACTGAAAAAATATCTTCTCTCCCTAAATTATGCTGATACTGAGCTTCTCCTAACTACTCCCAAATAACTGTCACCAGAAAAAGAAAAGAAAAAAAGAAAAAAAAAAACCATCAACTCATCGTATATGTTTATATTATATATATATATGTATGTATGTATGTGTCTATTAATATTTAGGTATATATATTATACGTTATAATAATATTAAATATATTTTGTGTAAAATGCTACCATAAATATATATATGTATATTGATTTAATGTGTAATGTTAATCAGTATTTTGTATAGCCCACTCGCTCATTTTGTAAAACAATTGTGAAAACTATTTGGTCTCCCGCGATACAGGTTCGCCTAGTGCGGGGTCCGTTGTGTACTTAAATAACATTGTCTTTTTATTTTTGGATAATAAAAATTATTATTATTATAATTATTATTTGAACGGAATAAACGAAGACTTTAATGTATACTACTAGACAGACTGTTTAGAAGTAAAATTGCGTCACATAACGCGGGAGTTTGACAGCTCACAAACAGAGAGCACGATAGGGGGTCTAGTTGAGGGTAAGCGAGATGGTAATATTGAGTTACGGTCAATTGACCGCAACTTAGTGGAACAATTTCTATGTACCGCGCAGCTTGTCTAGTAGTATACATTAAAGTCTTTGGGAATAAATGAATAATTTGGGACACTTAATGTGCAATGCTCACGGGAGCCCAGCATACTTCACGTTATAGTATTCACACATCGCATTTACTTATACCCAAAAGTGGCTGATCGCAGATAAAGTAGGAACAAAAATGGTTCTAATAACAGACCCTAAAGTTTTTTTTATAGGCCGGCAAACGAGCTATTGGGTCAACTGATGATAAGTGATTTCCATCGCTCAGTATACCAAAAGGATCATGAGCGCGTTGCCGACCTTAAGAGAAAATAATAAATAAGGCATTGGGAAGGGGAAGGGGATTTGGGCCTCCGGATATCTCACTCACCGTACGAAACGCAGCTAGCAAGCTGCTACTTTACGTCGGTTTTCTGTGAGACAGTGGTAACGACCCGGATTCATGGCCCATTCATGCTGTAGACAAAGCTGTCTACAGCGTGGCTCTAACACTCATAAAGTAAGAAAATATGTCAACCTACCTTCAGACATAGGCGAGACCATATGCAGCATGACACTAAAGGATCCAGCGCTATATCCAGCAATAGTGACCAGGTTTGGATCTCCTCCGAACGATGCGATGTTCCTTTGGACCCAACGAAGGGCCATCACCTGGTCTTTGAACCCATTGTTACCTGGAGCGTACTTGTCTCCTGTGCTTAGAAAACCTGACGAGGAAATTTTGATAAGTTCCGATTTTTTCATCGTTGTCCCCCTTTTTTTAATAAAAGTCCGGCTCTTTGGAAAAAAATGCATCTGGCAACACTACTGTAAGTCCCTCCGGTACTACCGCTTTATCTATTTCTGCCGCCAAGCACTAGGGTATAAGTGCTGCAATTGTGGTTTCGGGTTGAATAATATTGATGACTACAAGATGACTACTGAAAAAACTGGGCCTTATGAGGCTTACGTCTAAAGTCTCAGGGTGACGAACGCATTTCACTGTCATGCAGTGCTTTGTAATTTGAAGTTCTGCGTGGATTTGTTTTTTGTTTATGGGCAGGCGTGACATTTATCACCAGTCGAGTGCCTACACATTTGGTCATATAGGAAAAAAAATACAAATTTGGCACACAGGTAGACCATGATCTGGATTAGGGTATAAGCTACTTTTTATCCCAGAAGACATTTCACGCGAGCGGCGCTGCGAGAAGAAAGTTAGTTTATAATTAGTAGAATTTACTTACCAAGAGATCCGAGCCTGTAGTTAATGGCTACTTCGACTACATCCCTATCTAGTAAGTAATCCGGTCCAGCCACGTCACTGCGACCTGACACCGAATAGAAACCACCAGCATGCATGTACACGATTACTGGAACAAGCTCCCTAGAAGAAAAAAATAATGTACTAGCTTTTGCGCGCTGCTCCGACCGCGTAGCAGCCTTGGTTAAACGGAAAACATTAGTTTAAATGTACTATTTATTCCCCCAGAAAATGGGTCCTGGTGGATAACAATGGATAATAAATATGGCAAATCCGAATAAATGATCAGTTTATGTATGATTTCCGAATAAATGCTGTGGGCATACGAATCGAATCTAAATTACCAATTTGCAGCTATGATATCAATTTTGAAGTCAATTTTAAATCAAAGAAAATCAAAATGGCGGCCACGTTACGTCGGTTTTCTGTGAGACGGTGGTAACGACCCGGACGAGCCGGCCCATTCATGCTGTAGACAAAAATGTCTCTACCACTCAATAGCCATTTATAGTAATTTTCTTGTAATAAAAAAACATGCATTTGCCTTACTCCTTGTTCCCGCGCGTGTATACATTAAGCCTGAGACAGTCCTCGTCGACAGGATAGCCGTTTTCTACAGGTTGTGGACACGCGGGACCCTCCTGTGTGGCGTCTACTTCTCCTGTGTAGTTAGTTATCAGTATAGGAGGCTGGAAGTCACATTAGATGTTTATTACTTACTGTATGTTTTATGGCTAAGATCAACAAACGAGCAAGTGTGTCACCTGATGGTAAGTAATCTCCACCGCCCATGTACATACACAATACTAGAAAAATTACGGCCACGTTGCCTTATATATACTATAATAAAACTGAAGAGGCATTTGCTATTGCTATTGCTATTTGGAATTATTGTCTGTCTGTCTGTCAAGGCATCACGTCTAAAGTACTGAATTTATTCAAAACAATCGGCTATAAATAGATAGAGCGTATCTTGAGGTAACATGTAGTCTTTGTTTTACTAAAATCAGTTCATTCTATCCAATGTTATGAGTGTTACATCGTATTTCTCACAAAAACCAAGTAAAATAGTTGTTAACCAATGATAATCGGTAGATGGCGTTATAAAATTTCTGAATCGTGATCGTGACCAATCGAAATTTGGTTAATGTTTGTACAAGACACCACATGTTTTACGTTTCTGTAAAATTCTATAGTAACCATGTATATACCATCACGCTACGACTCACGAGGGCGGAGCAGTATACTATAATAATTATAAAATAAGTTTTAACAAAACTTAGAAACCGACTTCAACACACACAGCCACCGACTCTAAAGAGAAATTGTTATTTTTGACTTTTCAGTATTTTTATTTTGATCGATAGATGGCGTTGTGCAAATAACGATAATTTCTGCATCGCGGTGTTGAGCTCATATATTTTGGTTTGTAGTACCTATGGTATAATGCAGGGGCCCGCTAATGGATATTGGATAATTTACATTTTAAGCAGGCAGAGTGTTGAACTCTGTAATGAAAATTTTTTAAGAAACCGAATACGACTGTGAAATTGAAAGCAAATATTGCATATTAAATATTATATTTAATGAGACACATGTTTCTCATTTTTGTAAAATTCCACATAAGAATAAATTGCCTCGGTGGCATAGTTGTAATGACAGGTTGACGTTGAAGTCTCGGGTTCGATCCCCGGGTCGGATAACAGTGATATTGGGTTTTCCTTTTACGAAATGCTCAGTATATGCCCGGAGGCTGGAACTGTGCCCGGTATGACGATAGGCTCACCCCCTATCAGATTATGGGACGAAGATAGGCTCGGCGAAATGTGGGTGTACTGGTTACACCTTTGCCTACCCCTTCGGGGATAACAGGCCTGAGTGCGTATGAGTGCATATCCACATACGCTAGATTTTATCCCCGAAAAAGACACACACGGGGGCGGAGTCACGGACAAAAACTAGTCTGTATATAATTTTAAATAGGACTGTTTCACGCGGTGTCACCCACATGCATGATAATCCTACGCTGCCGTGGCCATGCAGCCTTAGTCTTAGCGCCATGTTATAGCTATATGAATTCATTAATACAAATAAATATTTACCTGAAACCTCAGTTCTCCAACGGGCGGTTCGGCATACCTCACGCCCCTGTAGGCTTCTATCCGTTGTCCCTTTCGTGTGGTCATCCATGATCCTCGGAACGTACCTGACGGCGATGTTGTCACGGGGGCCGCATCAGATGACGCTGTTCACAAACAAATGTATCTATACAACGTGTTATAGAAAGGGGCGGGCAAATTTAAGCAATGTATAGTATAGCGTATAAGTATTTTATCTCCCATAGTACCAAATCCGATTGCATTGCTAGTACAATAATTATAGAATTTTCTTTTTTATCGAATGAGTAACATGTCGATATCAACTTTTAACTTTGGATAACACTAAATGATAAACAATGATACTATAGACCTCCTTTCATTTAATTATTTTATAATTAAAAAAACATTAAAGAGTTGCCAAATGTCAATATTTATTTGACGCAGTCAGTTCGGTAATTTCTGATTTTATGAAGTATGTTTACGAGTTCAAAAAATATGTTGTATTTAACTAAAAATAAGTATTATGTATGGGTACTTTGTGTTGGTGTAACTGATAACAGCTTTTAAGAGTGTCGTCGAATGTAAAGCCAAATTCATAGATGGAAGACACGAGAATGAAGTCTTTAAAATGCTTCTAGAGGATGGTACCAATATCGTCTTCAGCACACAATCTCTTTCAGGTGTTATTTTGTGTTTAAATTACAAGTTACGTATACGTATGTTCGTAGAATTACGTACAACTTATTCAAGTTTATTAAAAAGTGAGTGTCGTTCATAATAATTAATAGTGATGTCACCAATCTTATCGATCTTAATAAACGAGTGATCAAAAGTAATGTGAAATTTTTGGATGTCTTGGTATTAAAAAGGTCCGGTACATAAGTACTAATTGTAAGGTGTATGTAATGACCCTAAAATATGACCACACCTTTCTGTAACACGTTGTATATATAAAAATCTCGTGTCACGGTGTTTGTCGCACTCCTCCGAAACGGCTCGACCGATTTATGAGTGGTAGAGCCACGCTGTAGACACTTGTCTACAGCGTGTTTTGCCCGGCTCGTCCGGGTCATTACCAGTGTCTCACAGAAAACCGGCGTAAAGTAGCAGCTTGCTGCTGCGTTTCGTACGGTGAGTGAGATATCCGGAGGCCCAAACCCCCTCCCCTTCCCAATTCTTTAATTATTCCTTTCCTTTAAGGTCGGCAACGCACCCATGATTCTTTTGGTATTGTGGGCGTACATGGGCGGTGCGGTGGAGATCGCTTACCATCAGGTGACCCACTTGCTCGTTTGCCGGCCTATACTATAAAAAAATAAATTAAGATACCATTATAATATGTCCAGTGAATCAACTGGAGTCCATTTTTTTCATACCTGAACACAACGGCGCACTACACACTACTGATTAGCGGTAAAAAAATCTTTATAAACGGCTGGACCGATTTGAATGATTTTTTTTGTATGCGTTTGGGTGGCGCCCAGGATGGTTTAGATTCACAATTGGACCCGGTAGGTGGCGCTGCTGTAGTAATCTTTATATATATAATTCTACTGTACGTGTGTATGTGACTGAACTCCTCCTAAACGGCTGGACCGATTTGAATGATTTTTTTTGTATACGTTTGGGTGGCGCCCTGGATGGTTTAGATTCACAATTGGACCCGGTAGGTGGCGCTGCTGTAGTTGTGGGTGAAACCGCGCGGGACAGCTAGTAGTAGTATATAATTACAAGGTGGTAGGCCCCTCGTATACGAGAGGCCGTCTGGATTGGTACCACTGCTTTGTCTATTTCTGCCGCCATGCAACAGTGTGTAAACATTGTGGTGTTCCGGTTTGAAAGACATTGAAGCCAGTGATATTACTGGGTACTATGAGACTTAACACATTATATCTCAGGGTGACGAGCGCAGTTCAGTGTGCTGCAGTACTTCATAATTAGTTTCATTAAAACTTCATATTCACGGTTATTAAATTACATAAAACATTTTTCCCGCCACTGACCTTCGTCTTGCGCGTCCGCCATCGTCGCTATCACAAACAAAATTAACAACTTGCACATATCGCTTCAATATACTCACTAGACGCATTGACTCACTGCAGGCGTTTATATTACGAGGGGATATTCTGTAATTTTTGAGGCGACGCGATGGCCTAAGGAAAATGGAACGGACTGCCAACGTCAGTTCTTTGTAAATAGTCTGTGGGACTGCCAAAACGAAATCACGACAGCCATCATGCGTATAGTCCAACCAACTTTTCTGTGAAGTGGCGATAAAAGGAACTATGGCTGGTATGTAGGTATAAAGGTTGTCTGGTAGAGATCGCTATTAGCGATTAGACCGCCTATTGTTACATTTATTAATTGTTGTTTTTTACTGTAATATTCTGGTGTATAATAAAGTATTATCTATCTATCTATGGCCGTCATGTTGAAATGTCTTCGATTGTTAGCGTCTACTGGTTTCGAGTGCTCCGTGTTTAATTGCGATACGACAGTGACGACACCTTTCAGTTCACAGAAATGTTGGTACCACTGTAACACTTCTGTTTGGTGTACTCAGAGACTCAATTAAGTTTATGTATTCATTAGTAGGTATTATTGTAGAATTTGATTATTTCTCATAGACGTCAACAAGCATAAAGCATTGTTTGTACTCAGTAACGGAGAATAAAGCATGCATTGGCTCTGAGAGTGGATCTAATTCTAATAAATCATATACTCAGTGACAATAAACGACAAAAAATGGAGAAGGTTCTTATTGCGGAGCGTACCTTTATATTATTTTTTAACTGTTCACGGAGTGATCCGATTTTGATGATATTTTTCCATCGGTATGGATCAGTCTTTAAAACAAAGAAAATAAAAATGGCTGCCACTGTTTCAAACTCTAAGATCGGATCTACCATTTTTGACTATGGGGCGTGGTAGAGAGAATACATTCATTTTACACACGTGCTAGAATCTAGAATACATTCATGGGTTTATTTTCTTAACCTAACCTTAATTAAGTTAAGAAAATTACATTGTCACAATTTTGGTGATTACAAGGAAATGCAATTTAAGACACGAGTGCTATTTGAACAGCTTGACTTACATTTCTTTTTGGCTTTACCTCAAAATTGGTATTGATGTGTTTGCACAGTGAGGCATATATAGGTACTTATGTATTTTTGTGGAGGTTTTGTGCACCACATAATAAATATTAAAAAATACATACGCACTCACGCCTGTAATCCCCGAAGGGGTAGGCAGAGGTGTAACCAGTACACCCACATTTCGCCGAGCGTATCTCCGTCCTACAATGTGATAGGGGGCGAGCCTATCGCCATACCGGGCACAAATTCCAGACTCCGGGCTGATACTGAGCATTTCGTAATAGAAAAACCCAATACCACTTTACCCGACCCGGGGATCGAACCCGAGACCTCAGCGTTAGCCTCAATCGTAACGCATACGCATTACAACTGCGCCACCGAGGCAGTCGGTAAAAATATATTAAAAGAGCAGTGATAGCTCAGCGGGGAGTGGTATGGACTGTCGAGACGAAAGTCGCAGGTTCGAAACCAGCCCCGAGAGCATACCCCTCTGACTTTTCTAAGTTACGTGTGTATTAATTGTTAATCATAGCAGTCGTACGGCGTATCACGTACGCATTACAAATGCGCCACTAAGGCAGTCTAACCATCAGCAGCTAAGAAACATCTTGTTGTAATAAAAAAACGCATTTTTTTTCCATGTAGGCAATTAAAATAGCGCTTATGACAAGTCAGTACAAAATAAAGAAACTTATGTAATTACAGAAATCATATCAGCTAATATATACATAACATACATAGCATCGTCAAAATACACTGGGCAACTATAAAGTTTACAATATTTTTATATTAGTCCAGAATTGTTAAGTATTATTATCATTGTTAATTTTTCTGTTTTAAAGGTCGATATGGACCATAGGCATTACCGAAACGGCACGTGGTTTAAAACTACCACCGGAACCAAAACGACCCAACCTGAGAAGACCCGGCGAAACAAACTCAGTGGGCTGACTTTACCACTGGATTTTACGCGACGCGACCCAGTCCTGAGAAGATCCAGCTAGTCAAACTCAGTGGGCTTGTTTTTGGTCCGGTTTATCATACCAAAATAAATTAGGGAAATAAAAAGTCCTATTTTTATTTTAAGGTGATTGATACGGACCATGTGTACCTCTAAATTCGGTCCGAATCCACCCATTTTCTTTCCACCCCATGTTACTTACGATGTCACTGACAACCACCCACGAAAAGACAGGGGTCCAATTTATAACACACCTCTTTTTGTGGGGAGTTAAAATTCACATACTACAGCATTCACAGCAGTTTTATTACACCTGTTTCCAGCGATCAGATACGACAAAGATAAAGAGTCAAAATAACTGTGTACTTGTTACCGTAGTGGGCCATACTTGGTTTGTAGGTGAGAGTCGTAACTAGGGTTGTCGTTTTTATAATATTAGTCTCGGATATTGAAAATAAACAGTGTTTTGAAAAAATTAACAATAATTTATTGTTGTTGTTATAAGTTACATAATATTTGTCAATGCTCCGCGACCCCGGTGAATATGAAGATGAACGTATATCAACCGACGAAAAAAACGGAGGAGGTTCTCCATTCGACGGGTTTTTTTAATTTTCGGCGGAGTTATGCGTGGGTTTATCATAGGTATTACTCCAGCGAATGTGGGCCGATTTCGAAGATTCTTATTTCATTCAAAAGAGTATAGCTCAAAGCTGGTCCCATTTTAATGTAATATTCAGTAGGTGATATTTGAAAGTTACGAATGTTTTCCTCATTGACGTAGGGAGTTTTAATTAGTTTATTAGTCGGCAGGCAGGCGGCTGGTCGTAAAACTACAAGCCAAATTTTAGAATTGGTTGAATAACAGTATGTTTGGCAACCCTAATCGTGACTCGTGCGCGGCCTTGCCTTGCCCGACATACACCTTCAAGCATTATATAGAGTGATTTACAAACTCTGAGTAATACGGTAGTTTTCTATTAGTAGATAGAATACCTAGTTATGCATCCCCCTCGCTCCTAATAAGCGCTACCTGCCCATAAACAGAAGCGAGCGAATTTGAGTGGTAGAGCCACGCTGTAGACAGTTTCGTCTACAGCATGAATGGGCCGGCTCGTCCGGTTCGTTACCACTATCTCACAGAAAACCGGCGTAAAGTTGCTACTTTAGCAGCTGCTGCTTGCTGCTGCGTTTCATGCGGTGAGTGAGATATCCGGAGGCCCAAATTCCCCTCCCCTTCCCAATCCCTTACTTATCCCTTTCCTTTGAGGTCGGCAACGCGCCCATGATTATTTTAGTATTGTGGGCGTATATGGGCGGTGGAGATCACTTATCATCAGGTGACCCACTTGCTCGTTTGCCGGCCTATACTATAAAAAAAGCAACACAGAACTTTGAATTACAAAGCACTGAGTGACATTGGACTGCGCTCGACACCCCGAGACATGAGATGTGAAGTCTCATAAAGAGTCCCAGCAATTTCACTGGCTTCAATGTCCTTCAAACTGAAATACAGCATAGCTTACTTATACACTGCTGCTTGGTGACAGAAATAGATAAAGCGTTGGTACCTACCTAGACGGCCTCTCGCGAATGAGGGGCCTACCACCTAGTTTGCCTCTGCCACTTATAAAAATAACATTACCTATTCGCAGTGACTGGTGCTGATCAACGATCAAGCGAGTAATAAGATCTTATTGATAAATCAATAAGTAATCCTTATGAGATCTTTAATGGCATAACTCTCTTTAGACATTTTTGTCTACAGTACAAATGGTCCGACTCGACCAAGGTATTACCACAGTCTCACAGAAACCTGACATTAAGGAGAAGCTTGCCCTTTTATTTCGTATGCGCAAATTGCGTAACCCTTTACCAATCCTTGTTAATATATTGAAAAATGTTTTATTACGTCATTTTAAAGAAATGTTATTATATTCAGTAACGAAATCTACATAAAACGAGTAAATTCAAAGGCACAGTATTAACACCTCCATGTGATATCCTTTCACTTGACAAACTCCCGTTCTCTCCAAGTCCGCTACGAATCAGTGCCTCGCTGCACTGGCTGTACGCACACGTTTCCTCACGCACGTCATTGAAAAGTGCCGGAGAAAGAGCGCCATTGTGCTGAAGGCTCGACTTTTAATTTTATTTAATTTTTGTTTGTTGGACCAACTGTAAAGGACATCGGTGTTTTGTGTTAGTGTCGGTGAAAATGGCACGCTGTTTATTTATTTTTTTGGTAAGTACTTAACTGTACGCTTTTACTAAATGATTATTTTTTTACTTTTAGGCTGTTTAAGGGCACATGCTTTTGGCCATCTCAATTCTTTGCGTATTATTAGATAAGTACCATGCTTGTAATTTTTTTTACAGCGAAATGACCTTTAAACACTTGTTTTGAACCTGATCCTGATTTACTAATTATTAGGTGGTTATTTTAGTTATTATTTAAAAATAATGAAATATGTTTATAATAAATTCCCGCCGGCATATTCTGCGGACCGTCGCGTCGCGTCGAGTGAAAGAATATTTCTCGGCTGTTGAAATTATTCATAAATACTATTAATGTAGTTACGTTGTCGTGCCAGGATTAATAAATATTTGTTTTTAGCCTATGAACTGATAACAATAGCAACAATAGGTACTATCAAGAATATCGAGCGAAGTCGTAGAGTCTAATGGCCGTTCCCAATATTCTGTCTATCAACCAATTTGCTTACTGACAGTAACATTTTGACACATTTTGTATGGAAGATCTGTCAAAACACTATTTATAGTAAGCAAATCTGCCGATAGACAGAATATAGGGAACGGCCATAAGTAGCAAAGCGGCGCCTGGCAAAATGCCGGGATAACTCCCGCGCCAGGCAGAGAAGTGTTCTGTGGGAATGACTGATAATATTAGTTACGTCTATTTAGTTCTGGAGTAGTCGTATTGGCTATAAAAGTGCGGGTCCGTAGGGCAAACATCTAGAGTAGCAGTGGCGGATCCAGGATTTTGGTTTGGGCGGGGGCATGTCCCAAAATTTGAATTTAAAAAAAAAATGTTATTCTATTCCTACTTAAAATAGAATAAGTAAGGATAAGCGATTCAAATCATATTGTAATAAGGTAGTATATAGTAGTACTAAGAAAGTAGGATAATATCAAGTTTAATTTGAGATTTGTTAGTGGACCCAAATGCCTGGATCCGCTAGTGTAGAGCAGAAATTTTGATTTTATGGAGTGTATGTTATCGACGTATCTATAATAATTTATCATAAACCTAAGAATCCACCGGTTAGAAGCATTTCAAAAGCAAATATTTAATTTCATTTTTCATATCATTCCGAAAAATATAATAACATACCTCTACCCACAGAATTTTTATCCCGGACTTTTTCCAGGGTCCGCTTTCTTACTTAGACTCTACAACTTCGCTCGATATTCTTGATAGTACCTATTAAATTTATAAGGTTCTACCCTTAGAATAATAAGGCATACTCTATGAATCTACCTATTTGAGTTCCACTTCTTTAACGTCGACTGTTTCAAAATTAGTACAACACTATAAATGGCATATTATATTATTATATCTACTTATAGGTATACCTATTATTGTAGTAGAGTTAATTTTCCACAAAAATACAGATATAAAATGAGCCAAAACAATCCAGCAATTTGAACCGGTACGTACGGATGCGTAAAAACAATGAAACAACACAAATGGCCGCGTCGCGGTCGGATATTGTCGACAAAAACTAGAAAGCGGGCTCGGAGCGCGAATGCAACTGCACGGAGAAATTTTACGACCAACCAAACAGAACAAAAATTGTTCCACATCTTGAAGAGAATTGACGCGCGACATCTATTTGACTGCCTAGTTTTAATTTATTAAATTACAAAATATTGTCTAGCGGATATGGACTGCCATGCCATGCAGAGACAAAGTTCTCGTTGATTCTCTTAGGACTTTTAGAAATTTCTACGTGTTGAATTATTATCGCTCGTTAATGTCTATGAAAAACATCGTGAGAGAACCTGCGGACCTAAGAGTTCTCTATCAACCAAATGGGAGGGACAAAAATCACAAAAATCACAAATCACGAACCATGGATAAAATTATAATGCTAGTTTTGTTTTTACCGTTGACAAATATTCTCGCAGTGACAATACCTAATTGATGATCTAGCAAGTATCTACCCACCAACTCTAGAAAATAGGCAAAGCCAATTCTTTCAATGATAACGATAATAATATATCAATCAACTTACACTAAAGGTACCCACTTTTAAGTTACACTTACAACACAAGTTAAATTAATTGTAATAAACCAATATGTATTAATGGAGTTAAGTATATAACACTTACTTGACACTGGCATAATGTCCAACAAATACCATAAAAAGTACCTAAATCGGATTTCCCGCCTAACCCTAAACTTCTAATTATTTCTAATATACTGAAGGCCAATTCTCGTGATTTTAAACGATCAAAATATCATTCCGATCTAGTCTCAGCGTCAAGAAAGTTGCAAGTTGCATTCTCTTAAACCAATAATCAAAGTCAAATGTGAGCATAAATCGTAATGAGATTAAATGTACAATAAAAGTTGACTAAAGCCAAAACGGTATAATGCTACTGCTAATGCTAGGTGCATTTGACGTTGATTATTGGTAAGAGAATGCCATTTGCAACTTTCTTATCGCTGAGACTAGATCGGAATGATATTTTGAACGTTAAAAATTACGAGAATTGGCCTTCAGGGTAAAGGAATTGAATTGACTATGCATGCATGAATGCATTTCATGTCAAATTCCTTGGGATTTGGTTGAAGTCTCAAGTCGCTTCGATCGTAATCAGCGGGCTGTATTAAACGGGGCTACATGAATGGCCGAGTATTCGTGCGGTATCCGATACCGTTCTGTCGCGCGCCGTTACACATGAATATTGCATGAGACATGCCACACGCAGCACACACGTTGTGATCTATTGGCATTTATTGATGTACCTAGGTTTGTATCAGAAAATAATATTAAAAACTTAGTATAGTACTTCTCCAGAAGCATTGACGATGGGTTGACGTCAGGCATGCGGTCGGTCGTAAATACTACAAGTCAGATCTTTTTGTACCATACTGTGTTAAAAAGCATGTTGCGCCGACCTTACTGCGAGTGGTAGCCCAGTCGCAGTAAGGGGGGCAAGTAGAAGTAGAAGACATAATATAATATTATAATTAAGGCGAGGTCGCACCTCAAATCCCAGAATAGGACTATTTTTAACCGACTTCTTGAACTCCCGAGTGTGGTGACTTGTGAAACGAATACAAATGTTAACCGAGTAATTATTATATTTATTCATGTTTAATTGATAAATATAAGAAAAGCATCAAAAATTCCCACCATCCGCGTCTTTCTGTCGTCTGGGTTATTAAAAGTTGGAATACGTTTTTTTAGTCATCGATATATTCGAGGAACAACCGATTTGGTATAATATATTTTTTTCAGAGGGCAACACTGCTTAAGGAATATTACTAATATATAAGCATCTGAAAGACTTGTATCCATGGTTCGGAATAAATAAAAAAAAGACTCATTAATATTGTGATAGACAAATTACAGGTTTTTGGCGGGAATTCTGAATAAAGATGCGCGAGTTAGAATAATCTGCCTACTTGAATAATTTATTACCATTAATAACGACCCGACATTCTAGACGTGGCACTCGTAAGGAACGTATGCTTGCGCATGCGTTCCATACGGGTGCTACAAGATCTAGACTCTGACCACAGACCTGTGATTATAGAGTTTGTCCCCCACCTTCAAGGCCCCTCAGACACAGATCTTGTTAACAACCCTCCGATGATGAGGGTGAAAACGGATTGGCGCCATCGTATTTGGCATATCGTCACTCCTGAGGAGACGACGGTCGCGATTCGACACTTCACCAACCACCTGAGCAACGTTGTGAGCGAAAGCTCCAGGGAGGAGCCGGAAACTGTTCGCAGTTACTGGCTCGTCCCTGACGATGTGAGGGACTTGATGAGGAGACGAAACGCGGCCATACGTGCATTTATGGATCCATCTGGCGCTCTTGGCTGACGACACCGCAATCTAAGCTTCACGTAGAAATCCGGCTGATGTGATTCGCCTCTTGCAAGCCGCCGCCGATGAACTCGGCGAATGGTTCCACAAGTGGCGAATCACAATCAACCCTTCCAAAAGCGCCGCGATTCTCTTTTGTAGAAATCCCCGTCTTACGGTTCCAGCGCGGAATGTCACCATGCACGGCGTGGTCAATCCCTGGACCGAGACAGTCAAATATTTAGGAGTGATCCTTGACCAGAAGTTGACCTTCGTTCCACATGTAAACGCGGTACGTGCGCGAGCCGCATTCGCGATGGGTCAGTTATTTTGGCTCTTGAACAAAAAGAGTCCAATGTCCGTCCACAACAAGATTAGGATATATACCACATGTATTAGGCCGATAATGACGTACGCATCGCCGGCGTTCGCTCATGTACCCAGAATCCGTTTTAAGCGTATACAAACTCTGCAGAATCGCTTTCTGCGTAGAGTCCTGGGGGCACCGTGGTTTGTGCGTAATCACAATCTCCACGTAGATGCCAATTTGCCAACCATCAGGCAAGTCATGAAAGTGGCTAGCAAACGCTATTTCGATCGCGCCGCGCATCATCCAAACACGCTCATCCGTAGAGCGTCGATATATACTCCCTTTGACCGCGCAAAGAGGAGAAGACCGCGTTCCATCCTCACCGATCCCGACGATGCGACCACTCTGGCCATCCGAGAGATAGAGGAAGCCACACTTAAAGCACACTCCACAAGACCGTCATTCCGTCCTCGCCGAAGAGGACCTCGCCGCGCTCCCCGAAGCACCCCCGACCCTTCGACCGGCCCGCGTGCCGATGATGTAAATACAAATTAGATTATAAGTAGATTATAAAATCCCCTAAAAACCTAATCGCAAATGTCTTTGCCCCCCTCCAGTGGCCGTCCTGAGCCGAGGTTCGTATCCCCCATTAGGGGGGATGCCCTCAGCGAAGGTCACTTAGATTTTAGGGTTGGAGTGCCTAAAGCATTCGCCCGAAAGTCCGGTGTCGCTAACTAAAGCCGACTCTCGTCAGGCTATCAGCAAGCGTCCATCTAAAAAAAAACCATTAATATACATATTCGACTTGAATATTAGTAACATATTAACATTCGTATCCGAATACAACTACTAATTAGTAATTACATATAGCTTTTCGACTGATCATTCACGACTCTCCTCAGTATCCAGTTTAGTCGAACTACGAATGAATGAATCAATTCAATTCATTTATTTTCAGATAATAACAATCCATAAAAATCGATCGCCGATTTTTGTTTATTAATTACTTTATGGCTCTGGATACCGTCTACAGACCTACAGACTTTTACAAAGATTTAAACGGCCGAAGGACATATTGTATTCAACGCTATGAATAAATTTTAATATTAAATTAGACAATTATTTAAACAATTTAGTTAACTAATACATAATCTGTGGATTCGACTCAGGTTCGATTTCAGTCAATGTCTACTAAGTATCAAGTTAGTTAATAATTTTTGTAAAGTATTCGAACGAATCGAATAATTCGACTAGAATAATTCATAGTCGCGCATAGCTTTAATATAATAGTCTGTGGATGATTGACATGTTTTGAGTTTTGACACTCTCAGAATTGTATCTACCTCGATCTGGAGTTTTGGCGGGAATTCTGACAGTGCGGTGTCTCTCTTATTTTAATTATTTCCTAAAGTGGTTTAAAGTTGTGTTTGTTGTATAAAAGTGGTGTTGTTTTGTGCAATAATCATTAACGCTGATGAATAGTGTATGGAAACATTGAAATAAGTGAATTTAGGTGATTTTTGACCAAGGGTATCGATCGACCTTGTGCGTTCGATCTGCTTGAAGAAAGTCGTCTAAGAAGCATCGAACTGAAAGGAATTAACGCTAAAACTCTAGCAAGATCTTGAAATCGGTCACACCCCCGTTTCATCGTTCTTAGAAAATAAGAAAAGAATATAACTAATGACTTGGCAGTATGGTCTCTGATCTTAGCCGGTTCCTTAAGGAACAAACAAACAAAAAAAAACTACCTCGATCTTAATCTGCAGATTTCAGATATCAAGAAAGTGATAATAAGTTAATTAAACCTAGTGAATTTGTACATATTGATATTGCGTCGCGATTTTGATTTGAAACAAGAAGTTTCCAAAGATCTATAATATCCCTAACATAATACACTACACTACATTACAAACACAATACCTACACTTTGAAGATAAAATATTTACTTGAAGGCTAAATTATATAAATCAGTTAAAACATTAGCAATGGATTTCGAAGTCGTAAGTAATTTCGTTTTATTTAAATATGTTTATATGTTCAAAGAACACTTTGATATAAGTACGATACGTAATTAACGCTGAACGTTCATTTCCCGCCTTATGTTTACTAAATATATTATTTTAGGCCAGGGGAAAACCTCTTACAAGGGATGAAACAAAAGTATTATTGGATTTAATTGAAAATAGTCCAGTTATAATGTCAAAGAACACTACTGCAACCAGCAACCAGCTTAAAAAAGAAGAATGGTCGTGTATGGCGAAGTTATTTAACGGTAGCCCAAGAGTACTATGTCATAGAACGCCACAGCAACTGCGGTTAAAATGGGAAAACTTGAAGAAAAACTGTCGCAGACGGAACACTAAAATAAAGTTAGCCAGCATTGCATCGGTTAGTTCAAATACCATAATTGTTTTAACCCCTGACAAAAAAGAGGGTTGTTAGAATAATACTAGTCCTGTACTTTCACTGCTAGGAGCAGGCCTTCTCTACTGAATGAGAGGGGTTAGCTCTTGGTCCACCACACTGACCTAATGCGAGTTGGCAGACTTCAGATACTTATAAATTCTTATAGAGAACTTCTCGGGTATTATATTATATTTATAACTTTATAACAACTGTGTATGGATATGTATATGGCATTATAGCACCTAAAGGTGGTCATTAACTAGGAGCATTCATGTGTGATATAACAATGCAAGATTTTATTTTGAGTTTTATGTTACAACACCGAGTCACCATACATTCATTGGGAGCATTTATTTTTTGTACGGCACAAACTAACACTGTGTGTTATATGAGCATTCATCAGGTAACATTGATTCAGATGGCAGTATAACTGTATAATATTACTGCGGAGGTCATGTTACAAGTAGTGTACATTGTAATGCTCGGGTCTCCAAACTCACTACTGTAATATTACAAATTAAATCATAAAGGGTATGCTGTAAACTTAATGCGTGCCTGAAATTCACTGATGTAATGCTTGAATCTGAACTGTTCCATTACAGGCAAATGCTCCCGGTGAATGATCACCTTAATGAATGGGTTAATTTTTATGTGTTTTTGTTTGAAAGCTGGTTCAATCAATGGTGGAGTTGGTACTTAGCTACATTTCAAATGAAAAATCTATTCATCATATTTCTGATTAAAAAAAAACTCCTCAAAAAATTCAACCATCTAAAAAAAACTAAAAAGCTAATAAATCAACACTTTTGAATTGGTTTTATTGATTAAACTATAGTACCACCAACTCGAAAGTGTTGTGTAAACTACAGTACTACCTCCCTAGCGGGGGTTCACGTCAGGCAGGTAAAAACTACAAGCTATATCTTTCCATAACATATGTAATAAGCATGTTGCGCCGACCCCACTGCGAGTGGGATAAGGGCAGGTGGAAGAAGAAGATAATGAATGTATTAATTATACCAGCAGAGTGATGGTGCTCCTGTCGAAATCATACACCCAGATATAGTACTGGACAGAGTTGCTGAAATATTACAACGCAAAGCTCAGAGACGTGTACCTTTAGAGGGTTATATAAAAAATCAACCTGGTGATGGAAGTAGTAGTGACGGGTTGAGCGAAGAGTTTAACTATAATGAAGATCAAAACTCCATGTCTATGGACAATAACGAAAGTATGTCCTTATCAGAGACTAAAGAAAATACAAATGCTTCATTAGAGGTGCCTATAGACAATTTTATTGAAGTGTCAGGTGGTAGAAGTCAAATCAGACCATGTCAATCAAGTGCCAGGATATTTCCTAGAAGAGGTAATGGTTTGTTATTATAATCTGAGTGCTTTTTTCATAAAGTATTTTGGACAGTGTTTTAACTCTTGCATGTTTTGTCCATCATCCTTAAATCCAGGGCCAAGCGCGAGATCCTGGTCAGACTGTTTGGGACCATTTTAGGAGGTTTTTTTATAGCATAGGCCAGCAAACGAGCAAGTGAGTCACCTGATGGTAAGTGATCTCCACCGCCGCCCACAATACCATAAGGATCATGGGCGAGTTGCCAACCTTAAAAGAAAGGAATAAATAAGGCATTGGCAAGGGGAATTGGATTTGAAACGCAGCAGCAAAATTACGTTTACGCCGGTTTTCTGTAAGACAGTGGTAACGAACCGGACGAGCCGGACCATTCATGCTGTATACAAAAGTGTCTTCAGTGCGGCGGAAAATTATTATTATGGTGATCGTAGTTTGGAGACATAATTATATGGCTCCAATTTAACGGAAATAAAGAACTTGTCGGAGACGGCACCATAAGTCTTTGCTGTGAGAGGGTTTATGCTTCCCTCCGTTCGTCATTATTCAAGATGCTCTGCACATAGCTTCGATATCAACACAACATTTCATTTCGTTTATAATTTATATTAAGGTACCATCCCTTGGGAATGCTGTTTCGTCAGGGAAGGACGAGCAATCGGTATTACGGTCTCTATATATTTTTACCCCACAGCTCCACGACATATGTATAACTATTAAAATATATACTATAATAGAACTCAAATTTTTCAGGTAAAAAAAAAGTTATTATCGGCGATCGAGGCAGGACAGCTCGAAACCTAGCTATAGCTGAGTACTACAAAACAAAAAAAAAGTGTTTGAACGCTAAACTAGAGAACCTGCTTTTAGAAAACAAAAAGTTTGAATTGGAAAATAAGAAACTTATCTTAGAAATAATTCAGTTAACGAAGAAATAATGTATTTTTCATGAAGTCGTAGAACCCAATCATGGCAGCTTGATGCTTTTTGTACGAAAAGTGAGATTTTCCGAGACCAAAAAAGTTTCAAGTCGGCAACCGGCGCGGCCGATCATCTGGTGATCTTGTGAACCTATGAACTGTGGAAAGTAAGGGCTCTAGCAGTGAGCTTCGACATCGCAAAAGTCTTCGATAAGGTCTGGCTGGCATAGAGCCCTTCTATCGAAGCTTCCATCGTATGGAATCCTCGAGGGGCTCTGCAACAGGATCGCCAGCTTTCTGTATGGCCGGAGTACCATTGTAATTGTTCACGGCAGTCTCTCCTAAGCCATGACAGTAAATAATGGCGTCATCAAGACTCGGTGCTCTCCTCGACGCGTTTTTGAACTGTACATACACATGCTGTCACATGATAGCACGGGTGACGCGCGTTATATGGTCACCAGAGTACGCGTCATATAGGGCTCATATAGAGCATATTATAGGGTCGATCTAAATTTGGGGCTGAAGTTGAGATTATTCTAGGGCCAGTCTCCAAGTGGGGTCGTCAGAACTTAATTCAATTCAACCCCACGAAGAACTAAAAGGAGTTCCAAGGAGTACCCCTGCACACCTCCAAGAATCTTGAACTTGATATACTCGGGTTTGAGGTTTCGAGCGGTGTCGAATTTAAGAGTCATTTGGAGGTTAAAGCCTAGGAAAAAAGAAATTAGATGTTCTACAGAACCAATTAGTGCCAGGTGGGAGGCTTATGATCTACAAACAGGTCCGGCCTCTCGTGGAGTATTTCTCTCTGGGCTGGGGCACCCAAATACCAGCTCGTTCCATGTAACTCCTTATAGAGACGTGCCGCTCGAATTGTGGACAACCTTAGACGCAGGAATACTTTAGATCCCTTAGTACAGTACGTTTCCAGAGATCGTTTCCCCAACGCTTTTGCAGATTCTGGATTGAACTTCCCTCCACTGTTTCCTCAGCGTCATAACATGTACTTGTTCAAACGAGGTTTAAAAAAGTATTTCACAAAAGGCAGCAACTTGGGTGTGCTGCTGAAGTATATGGGCAACGGTAACCACCTACCATCAGATGGGTTGTGAGATCGTCTGTCTTCAAAGAAGCGAAACTCCCTTCGCCTAATTAAAAGAATAATCCCCCACCCGGAAATTGGGAACCCGCGCTCGCGCAGTGCTCGTTGATTTAACTTTAATACTGAGATAAAACATTGTTTTGGATTGGCACATAAGATAATAGTAAAATAAATGTTAAGTTTTTAGTGTATATTAGTCATAAAAAAGTAGTTCTATTATATCAATAAAATCTCGATATTATATTCAATAAGTGTTTTAATTTCAAGTAAAATCTATATTTTTAACCCCCGACAAAAAAGAGGGGGTTCTAAGTTTGACCCCGTAGCGTATCTATGTGCGTGTGTCTGTCTGTCTGTCGGCACCGTAGCGCCTAAACGAATGCATCTAATTGACTGCAGCTTTTTCTTTTGATGATGAGATGATTTTTAGCTTTGTTTGATGAAAATATGTTTTATTGATTGACGTCAGCGGTTTTAACGATTAGGTTATCATAGTTTTAATAGGTGAAAATCGTTTTTTTTTTATTCTTTTTCCGTACATCTACATACATACATATGCATAAAGTATAAACATTTATGTATTTGTAAGCAGTTTAGGTATGTCATGCTCGCTTATGTGTCTGTGCTTGCAGCGACGCGGCGTCGTGTGCCGGCTGGCGTGTTTCGGTCACTTCCCTGTAACATGGTTGAGGATGCTGATGGCTGGCACATGCGTCATATTCGTGAACGGGTGCTTCTTATGTGGACTGGTCTCCTCAGACTATTTTGCTTGTTATATGTAATCTTATTTCATAGTCATCTTCACAGTATTAATTTATTCGTCGTACTGTTATTACCTATTCTATGATCGTACTCATGAGGATCATGCGCAATAGTCATTAAAATTTCATTATTTTACTTTATATTGTTCCTCATTGGCATAAATTGAGCTGCTCTCTAACTTATTGTGTTATCGTAGTGCAAATATTGTAAATGAATTTTGAAAAGAGCAACGTTAGTTTCTTGTCCGTTCTTCTTTAATTAACAAAACAGCATTCCGAACTGGCGGTAGAGTTAAAATATGAGTGAATTTAAATGATGTAAGTATAACATTTTATGTATTCAATAAATATTTTCATTTCATTTTATTCCTTGATTAAAAACACCTAAAATCACATAATTCAATGTTTCCATACCCTTCATCACCGCTAATGTTTATTGCACAAACCCACACCATTTTTAAACAACAATCACAACTTTGAACTAGCGTAGGAATTAATTATTTATTATGAGATCAGCCGCACTGTCAGAATTCCCGCCAAAACTTCGTACGTTCAAAACAATAACGTACGATATAGTGCATAAGGTGCTTTTTTTTCTTTTTTGACGTGGGTTCGACCTACCAGCTCGACGTGTGTTGGCGCCAAAAGGCACATTCCTTAGTAGTTAGGACGCAGGCGTGCGTCGCGATGTCGGTCGGGCCAACACGTTCCGTTCAACTTTCACTTACCTTTATATTATTATTTGGGTTTTCTAGAACAATGACAAATTTAAATATATTCTACGGCCTAAACTTAAACTTAACGAAATGAAAACTGCAGATCTTTTTCAACCCACGCCAAAATGTGAGGCGTTATACGTTTGACCCCCTTTTGTCTGTGTGTGGGTCTGTGGCACCGTAGCGACTAAACGAATGGACCGATATGCATGCAGCTTTTTGAAAGCTGGTTTTATCAAAATGGTTTTTGGCTATGTTTGAAGTTTGTTCAGTTGTCTTAAAGCTAGAGATGTTTTTCTAATAGACGTCGTCGGAGGGTTTTAAATTAGGTTTTTACTCTTGTATGAGGAGACGTATGATGGTAAGCGCCAAACTTATTATTTACAATAGCAAGTTCAAACACCACACATAGCTAACTTTGACAATGTGTATACAAATACGATAACAAAACTGAAAATGTTGTATGGCACTGCGCTTGATATCCTTGCTCATTTCACATTAGATATTAGGGTTTATGCCCAGTAACTTCACTAGATTCAAAGTCCTTCACATAGGAACAACACTGCAATACTGTTGTTTGGCAGCAGAAATAGTCAAAGTAGTTATCCGTAATACACACTCAGAAGGTTTCTCGCTTATGAGGGACTTACCACTCAATGTATTCTGCTATATTTTATTACTCATAAGAAATCGGTGGGCGTAGGCCATTGCGTTATTTTATTTTCGAGTTTGTTCATATCCGAGATCGATATGTTTCTAGATTACGATAAAGTTGGTTTATTCTTCGATTTACGATTTAAGTAGCTCAATAAGTTGTGTGGATCTGGTTTATAATTCAGTTGCTAGATTTGACCCACACACCAATACCTACAGTAGGCCTAGTATGAGTTACAAATACGTTCACAATTTTCGAATTCGTATAAAGTTACTACCGTCGAAGTGTCAAACTAGTAATTCATACGGTAATAAAGAAAAGAATCGCTTGAAAACTAATTTCATATTCTATTATTATGAAATAAAATAAACCATGTAATTAATTTTAATTCATCATAGTTCCCACTAGTGGCTACTAATATTTGACGTATTGAGAGAAAACGAATACTTTCATCGTTTTACAAAACTATTAAAACTTGTACTAGGCCTACAGGTAAGGGTTAAATAAAATTACACAATTTTGAGTTAGACATACAAAAAATAAGCAAACGCCTAATACATCCATAAACATTGTTTATTACCTAATTAATATGTCTGATCAAAAGGCAAAAAAATAGAGGTTAAAGTTATTATAATATGTTTAAGTTATTTCTTTCAGAGTCCATTGAGTCACGCCATAAAATACCAAATTAATAAAGGATTTAGAAAGCAACCTCCGTAAAAGGTAATAGGAAACTGTATAGTTATATCTATGTATTTATAGTTATATCGATTGTGTTTACGACCACTGACCAGTATTTAGGCCATGTGATGTCATGTAACATGGTACCATGTTTATACCAATTATACTTAGCAGTACTTTTACCGTAATAAACCTGGCCTTTTATAGTAAATTCCTTTTTGATGAGCTATTAACCAATTTAGTTATTTTTTAACGGACTTCAAAAAAGGAGGAAGTTCTCAATTCTAAACATTTTTTTTGATGAGCTCTTAACCAAGTAAGTTATTTTTTAACGGACTTCAAAAAAGGAGGAAGTTCTCAATTCTAATCATTTTTTTATGAGCTATTAACCAATTTAGTTATTTTTTACTGGTTACACCTCTGCCTACCCCTTCGGGGATTACAGGCGTGAGTGCGTATGTATGTAGTTATTTTTAACGGACTTCAAAAAAGGAGGAAGTTCTCAATTCTACACATTTTTTTTATATGTAAGTAGTAGGTACTGCATTGATTTCTCTGCCAATTATGGACCGATTTTGTTGAAAAAAAACATTCGATAGAGTTTAGCTATGTGGTCCCATATTTTGGTTAAGATCTAATGACGGAGTGCGGCGTAAAAAAAGAAACACTTGGACGGAAAGCCAAACAATATTCGAGATCTTTTTGCAGCCGTTGCAATTTCATTTGACCGATAGTGTCACCGTCAGAAACTCCAAAAAGACCTTTAGAAATTGTATTTTGTTTTTTTTTTCAGTGTTATTTTGTCTGTTTTTAAGTTTTGTTCTTAGGAACGGATCTACCTCTTGACATCAAATTGAAATTAATATCAACACTACGATCCCTCGAAGTTGTTACGTTTGTATAATCCGTTCACGTTGGTATTCATGCGTTTCTCTAATACGTCATGACACACAGACACACTGACGGTCGTCGGTCGTCGACCTCTCTCACTGGGTGAAGGACACACAACGGTACAGGGGTCAATGGTCGCATAACTTCGATATTTACATGACGTCAAAATCAATGTGCGCTCGGTGGCGCAGTTGTAATGCGTACACGTTACAATTGAGGTTAACGATGAGGTCTCGGGATCGATCCCCGGTTCGGGTAAAGTGGTATTGGGTTTTTCTATTACGAAATTCTCAGTATCAGCCCGGAGTCAGGAAATTGTGCCCGGTATGGCGATAGGCTCGCCCCCTATCACATCGTGGGACGGAGATACGCTCGGCGAAATATGGGTGTACTACACCTCTGCCTACCCCTTCGGGGATTACAGGCGTGAGTGCGTATGTCAAAGTCAAGTTGCCCAACTTTAATCTGGTATGGCTTATAATAAATTAATAGATTCATCGGCGGCGGTGACTAATTATGGCTTCCGCGAATCGAGGAATCGGGGGATCGGGCTGGGGAAGTACCGTCTTTATACATTTTCATGCTGCGACTCCATTCGTCCATTTGTGCAGGGCAACTAAGACCCAAATGACACGGACCACAAAAACAGCGCATAGGAAGATTATCTAATTTCTAAAATAAATTAATTAATATTATTATAAGAGACTTTAGCAGCAGCAATGCAGGTATACTAGGAGTCCTGTGAGTCCGGCATAGGTAACCATCCTTCTACTTCAGGTGGTCAATCTTCTACGAAGGTTGTACAACCATCTGTTCAAGCCTGGGCCAGGTGTACCGTACTGCGAATGGAGTAGTCGCTCCAGGCACCGATCCCGGGTAGAGGCGCCTTCGCATACCCATTCTCTGAGATTATATACAAAAGCTCACGCTTGTAGCGCAAAGGGAGAAGGCAGAAATGCAACTAGTGCACCCACAATTCAGGGAACTTATTCCGTCCCATTATGTGATAAGGGGCAAGTCTACCGGGTCGTCACCACTGTCTCACAGAAACCGAAGTAGCCGCTACGGCTTGTTGCTGCGTTTCGTGTGGTGAGAAATATTCGGAGGCCCAAATCCCGCCCTGTCCCCTGTCCTTCCCATTCCCTTAATTTTCTCTTTTCTTTAAGTTCGGCAACGCGCCCATTATTCTTCTAGTTTTGTGAGCGTAGGTACATGAGCGGTGGAGATTACTTACCATCAGGTGACCTACTTGCTCGTTTATACCGATGCTATAAAAAACGTATCGCCATACTGAGCAAGAATCTGAGTTCAGACTTATTAAAACACAGACAGAATTATTAAAATTATCCTCAGGATGGCACTAACTTGCATCAAATGAAAGTAGGTTAGTTACTAAGAGACAGCGTGAAAATGGTCGAATCTGCACTCACGTACCGTTGAGGTCCAATTTTAGGCCACTTACGCTTTCAATCTGAATTCAAAATACCAGGTCATAAAGAACAATTCACTCTCGTCGTAGTTTTTATAACGGTAAACGTTATGGTTGAGAGTAGGTACTATAGTTTTGACGTTGGTTTGGGTTTGACCAATTTCTGGTGGTTCGACCAATTAATGGTGTTTTTGTCCTGGCACGGCAAAGTACCCACACTGGAGCTAATGTTCAAGTACTATTCGAGGTTTAAAAAGAGTTTTCCTTCAACGGTAGGCAGCGGCTTGGCTGTGCTTTAGCATTGCTGAGGTCCATGGGCGGCGGTAACCACTTACCATCAGGTAGGCCGTCTGCTCGTCTGCCTATCTAGGCAATAAAAAAAAACATACAGTCTCAATGTAATGTGGTCGACATTGCAGTCAGGACTCGAAGAGACATTGTGTTCCTTAACGACCGGCAGGATTATGCCGGCCTGAAGTTACTAGATAATGGATATACAATTGGCTGATCCCGGAACAGCGACCCCTGAACCAACCCGTTTTAACCGACTTTGAAAAAGGGGGAGGTTCTCAATTCGACCCGTTTTTTTGCTTTTTTTATGTATGTACATCGATTTCTCAGCCAATTCTAGACCGATTTTGTTGGAAAAAATCGATAGCGTTTAGCTGCGATGTGGTCGCATATAAATTTGCTTAAGATTACAGAGTTTAAAAACGAAACTCCTCATTGGATAACAGCATAGTTATCGCGATTTTGCTATTAACCGACTTCAAAAAAGGAGGAAAGTCAGAAATAACTATTTATATAGGTTTCTTTGGAGTCGGTGCAATTTTATTTGACCGGCAGCGACATAGGCACCGACTCCAAAAATACTCGTACCTTTACAAATTGTTATTTTTGACTTTTCAGTGTTATTTTTTGAAGTCGGATTCAATTTTGATTTGTGTCTATTAACACAACAATGCCCACACGTTAATCGTGTTACAAACACATCACACGCAAATGTTACCGCGCGCAAAAATGAGTTGAAATATCTGTACCATGGTGCGTTATGGTACGTTACGGTCTAATTGTGTGTTCATCATTAAAATAACGGTGTATATGTATGGAGCAACCACAACGCCTTTGGTTTTATGTCTTAGAATTTAACATTCTCTTTAGTAATTAAACTATTACTAAACTACTATTTAAAGTGATTCCTGGCTTCCTCGGTGGCGCAGTTGTAATGCGTACGCGTTACGACTTGTGAGGTATCCCCCGACCCCCGAGTCAGGTAAAAGTGATTATTACGAAATGCTCAGTATCAGTCCGGAGTTTGGAATTGTACGGTATGGTGATAGGCTCCTATCACTTTATAAGACGGAAATAAATTTGGCGAAATGTGGAGTCCTGGTTACATCTCTGCCTACGCCTTCAGGGATTACAGGCGTGAGTGCGTATGAAGTGATTCCTAGATTAAAAATGGTGCAAAAAGAACGAAGCTCTCGACGCGTTTTATCAGTGTTAGATATTTGATATCTTCGCTAATTATTGTGTAGTAGATAAGCTTTACCTGAATGGTCCCATATTCTGGTTAAAAATTGAAAACTGTAAGATTTATGCATTTGAAAGCGATATTATCATACTTGAATGTATTCTATTTAGAGCTGTAAATTGCTATGTAGCAGCGATAGCTCAGCGAGGATGGAACGGACTGCTGAGACGGAAGTCGCAGTTTCGAAACTAAGTACAAGAGCATGCACCGACGTCTTTTCGTGTTTATGAATATGAAATCAATGAGTGGTGACCGGAATAAAGCAAGCGCAGAGCTGGCTGTGTAGCTTCATGATGAGTTGACGACCTTGTTTACATCGGGGGTGTAACATGAATGCGATTGCCTCAAGACCGTGGCATTTGGCAAAGTATGGAGAGGCCTATATCCAGCAATACGCTTCACATTGTGGATAATAATCGCAAAGACTTTAATACCATAGACGGGCTGTTTAGAAGTAAAATTGTGTTGCTTATGCGGCCGGCGAGGCGGGAATGACGTCTAAGGCGTGTGAGTGAGAGAAGTTGAGAGTAAACGAGATGGCAATATTGAGACGGGTGTTTTGTTTGGTATTAGTTTTCATTCACAATAAATGAATTTTTCGAACAATACCAAGAAATAACATAGTTACTTCCGTAAATAACTTCAAATTGAATGAATAATATATGCACGTAAATAATGACAATGTTTTATGGGTCACAATAAACAATTTCGTGTTAGTTTATCGAATTTAACGTTCGCAGCTATTCAAACAACAACAACTGCTCTTGTCGCTCTCTCGCGGGCGACTAAATGAGTTGCGGTCAATTGACCGTAACTAAGTGCGCAATTTCTTTGTACCGCACAGCTTGTCTAGTAGTATACATTAAAGACTTTCAATAATGGTGATGAAAACACAGCATCCATTATGTCTCTGCGTATAGTGTCTTGTAATATACAACGTTTAAGTAACCGCGAGACACGGAGGTGTTTTGTAACTATAATTGTATTTAGGCAACGTGTCTTAGGTTCATTTTCTTGCAGTTAGGTACCTACTATACGTGTTACAGAAAGACGTGGTCAAATTTAAGTAACATATTATATAATAATACTAGCCATGTATTATATATGTCCCACTGCTGGGCACTGGCCTCCTCTACTGAATGAGAGGGGTTAGGCCTTAGTCCACCACGCGGGCCTAATGCGGCTTGGCAGACTTTACATACCTTCGAAATTCTTATGAAGAAATTCTCAGGTATGCAGGTTTCCTCACGATGTTTCCTTCACCGTTTACATACATATTATATAGTGCACTTTATATTATTATTTAATTAGGTATTCATAAGTATTACATAAATTAAGCATTTTGTTTTTCATCGAATGAGTAACATGTTAATATTCGAATTACAACTTTAGACAATACTAATTGATACAGCTGAACTTTTTGTCTCACTCTAGCATAGTTATTCTCGCTCAGGCACTTCACTTCATTAAAGGGATGTGATCGATATCATCGATCGTCATAAACGAGTGCTTAAAATTAAGCGTGAAATTATAGGATGTCTAGATTTTGATAAGACCCAATACCTAAACACTCACTGTCAGGTGTATGGTGGTACTCTGATACGAATATGACCATACCCAAACTTTATTTACATACATACGCACTCACGCCTGTAATCCCCGAAGGGGTAGGCAGAGGTGTAACCAGTACACTCACATTTCGCCGAGCGTATCTCCGTGCCAAGATGCGATAGGAGGCGAGCCTATCACCATACCGGGCATAAATTCCAGACTCCGGGCTGATACTGAGCATTTCGTAATAGAAAACCCAATACCACTTTACCCGACCCGGGGATCGAACCTAAGACCTCAGCGTTGGACTCAATCCTAACATTACAACTGCGCCACCGAGACAGTCAGTTTATTTATTTTATCATAAGTTATATTTGATCCATCAACAGACGATACAGCAACTAGCTAACAAAGATAGTAGCCTCCGTAGCGCAGCGGGCGAGTAGCCGGTTGCGAAGCGTGAGGCCGTGGGTTCGATTCCCGCACCTTGACAAATGTTTGTCTGATCCACAAATATTTGTCTCGGGTCTGGGTGTTGTGGGACCGCAAGTCCCTCGTAGTTCCTGATACCCACGATACAGGTTTAACCTAGTGTGGGGTCAGGACTATGTGTGTGACTGTTGGGTGTATTTATTTATTTATTTATAGTCAAAAACATGATCTTATGTTACTGCTCGCCTAGTTATAGGTGGGCCCTATTAACTTACAATGTAAATAAGACTGACAGTTAAAACTAACATAGAGGAACCTTCCACTGCAGCATTTATTATACGCTGCACTAACGAGAAATGTAATACTTAAAACCGTAATAAAATCTTACAGCGGTAAAAAAAATATATAACACCTTTCCGTTACACGTTGTATATGTAAGTATAGTACTTCCTCTTTATTTTAAAAGGATTTTTGTACATTTTTAATTATTACATTTCTAAAATATAAAACATCATCACCCTCCAATGGCGAGGCTTAGGACCCAAGCCATCGGTGGTTAGGACCTCAGAGTGAGGAACTTCCTCACAATGCGTGACGTGTTAAATAACACCGCTTTCTGAATCTAGCTCTTGGCCCAACGACCGATCGAGAGCCTCTGGAGGTGTTGGTCGAGGCTCTTTGGTATCAGACATCAGCCCATTAGCAGAAACGCCTATCGGGACAATGATTGTGAAGTCTACGTCCCACATGACAGTAACCTTGTGTGCCAGGTATTATTATGATTCTTGTGTTATACTGTTCCACTACTGGGCATGGAACTCCTTTACGAATGAGAAGGTTTGGACTTATTTCACTACGCTAGCAAAATACGGTGTGGCAGCCTTTACATACCTTCGAAATTCTTGTGGGGAAATTCTTAGGTATACAGGTTTCATCACGATGTTTCCTTTAACGGTATAGCAAGCGATAATTAACAATTAATACACACGTAACTCAGAAAAGTCAGAGGTGTATGCTCTCGGGGCTGGTATCGAAACTGCGACTTTCGTCTCGACAGTCCATACCAGTCCTCACTGAGCTATCACTGCTTCAAAATCAAGGTGAACTTTATTGCGTTCTCCGAGGCATAACATTCAAAGCATGTGTTCGTGGTATGAGACACCGTTAGCGCTCTGATGACCCCCATACAACAGGTTTACCGATGTGATAGCCCTGCCTTCCACTGGTAGATACACTGTATATTAAACAGTATGTAACAAAAATCCTATTGGCCCTTTCTAGGTCGTGAAGATAGTCATATACCTAGACAGCTTAATAAAAATATATAAATTAAAAAAGTATATAAATAGAAGCGAGATATTATCCTTACACAGGTAGCTTAGAAAATGAACATATTTTAAAAATGTTATTTTCATCTGAAAACTGATGAACAGCTGACTGGTGTTACGTATTGACGAAACCGGGTACATACGCGGCGCGTCGCGTTTGATTCACGTAGACGCCGCAACTTGCTATCTCGCTCTGGCTCCGTGACATCGCTCTTGCAGAGGTAATCAATCGAAATACGGTTTGCAAACAATAAAATAATTAAAGTATAAAAAATAAATATGATGATTTTTAGTCTTATTTTCGTATGCGAGTTATTTCTTTACGTTTGAATATAGATTCTGATATCGCAGTTAAAACGTCCAACAGAATTCTTGTTACATATTTTATAGGTACTGGTAGATAACCTTTTTCCACCTACCCTTATCCCACTCGTAGTGGGGTCGGGTAACATGCTTTTAACATTACAGAAAGATTTGGCTTGTAGTTTTTATGATCAAGTCAAGATCAACTGTCTGACGTCAACACCTCTGGGGAGAAAACACCCAGAACAAATATTAGACCCGAAACAAATATTAGTGGATCACACTAACATTAACACAATATTTTACAGAAAGATTTGGCTTGTAGTTTTTATGAAGAGCTGCCTGCCTGACTTCAACCTTTCTAGGGAGATATAATGGTAGATAGATAAAATAGGCTAATAATATAATTAATCACCTACATTTATATTTAGCTTCGTGTTTATACGGAATTATTTTTAGAGAGGAGGGTCGCAAACAGATAGGTAATTTTGCCAGATCGTACAAAGGGTACCTTGCGGACCGCTTAAAAAGCGTTGGCTTGACGTACTTAAGAAGTGAAAGATGGATTTGCGAAGCTTCCAGAAATTTTAATGACTGTACTAAAAGCAACAGTAAAGCTGCCACTTCATGTCAGTTTTCTGTAAGACAGTGGTACCATCCCGGTCGAGCCGGCACACTCATTCTGTAGGCAAACTATCTTCGTATTATTAAAGTTTATGACATAAACATTACTATGCCCATGTCTTGGTCTGCGCGAATGTGTTATGTCTGTTTTAGAACCAAACACAATACAAAAATCAATACACATGTATACAAAAATCTACACTTAGCAAAGAGTTTATCTTGAATAACTTTGGGCTTATATTTTAGGTCTCTCAACTAATGGTAAGTGCTACGCCTATAAATAGACACACACTTTGAATTACATAGCACTAGGCACTGGACTGCGTTTATCACCCCGAGACATAAGTTGTTAAACCTCATAATGCCCGGTAATTTCATTGACTTCAACGTCCTTCGAACGGAAAGACAACAGCTGCTAGGCGGCAGAAATAGTGGTGGAACCAACACAAGCGGCCCCTCGCTTACGAGAGACCCACTTAATTCTTACGAGGCAGGAATTGAGACTAAACCTCGTATCTTAACCGGTTAGTCACTCGTTAGTTCATATCATGGCATAGCATGGCTTTCCCAGTGGACTACAATCTCTCGCCCTTAATACGACTATTAATTGCCTCCGCAAATCTAAAGCTTAAAAGGAAATCTCCCGTTGCGATAGTACCGTTACACACACCATTACTTATGGTCCCACAACACCTGGGCCCGAAACAAATATTTTATTTTATTATACCAACAGAATAATTACATACTAATTATAATTACATATTGACATTATAAAAATGAGGTAAATATAATCATAAAGATCATAGGCATGTATCATATTATGTAGGTACTTGTAAACATTTATCTAGGTGCGGGAATCGAAACCCTAGCCTTTCGTTTCATAGTCGGCTACTCACTCGCTGCGCCACAGAGGCTGTCAATTAGAAAGAAAGAAAATGTGTTTATTACGGTACCCTCACACTAGCACAAAATACAAAAATTACTTTTAAAGAGTTAAAATTATTCCATTATTACCTACATTTTTTTGTAACGAAGTCTATTCAACTTTCTAATTTCTCCATTTTTGGAAACAAATTGTCTGTAAACAATAAGTTATGATTATCTACAATTTCTAGAACTGTAATTTGTACCTCGTTATGTTATAAACATGTGATTATAGTTCAAAAGAAAGTACTTGGTTGTTTTATTTCAGTGTTTTTGCACGCTAGGTAACCTCGCTAGGGGCTTATTCCCGTGATCGTATAAACTGGTAAACGCACGTTGTACGAGTACGCCGCACTGTATCATCAGACTTTAACCACATTTAAATGGGATCACATCGCAGCTAAACTCTATCGAATAATTGGTTTTCTCACAAAATTGGTCCTTAATTGGCGGAGAAATCGATGTACCATAAAAAAGAAATAAACGCCCGGATTAAGAATCTTCTCCTTATTAAATTCGTCTTTACCTCTCATATAACCCAGATCATCCTAATTTGCGAAAGTGAGTTTGTTTGTTGCGCTTTCACGTCTAAATTGCTGACCGATTTTGATGAATTTTGGTACAGAGATAGACGGGAACTTGGAGACGGTTATAATATATTTTTTATCCTGGAAAAGGCTGTACACGCGGGTGGAGCCACAAGCATAAACTAGTCAGTTTATATGTACCAATAACTACAATGTTGATTGTTCGCAGGCTCTACTTCTACACATGACGTCTGTACTACCCGAGTCGACGTCACCGCCAACCGAGCCACGAGCTGAAGATACGACAGATGGCACAGACGAGCCACCTGAAGGATACTACGCGTTTGTTGAGTCACCCAACGCCACTCCGCCCAGGTATGTTTTTGGATAGATAACAGAAAGCCGGAAAATGATCTTATAATTATCTGACTGTTAGGCGATTCACACACTGCACCGCTCCACGCTGCGGGGTACGTGGCCACAGAGCCACACGCGTGGTTGCGGAAGTGCAGATCTGCATCATCTTGCAGTTTTCTTCGCACAAACGGGGTCCCACGCGCTGGGTCTCGTGTTTCTCTGCATGTAGGCGCGTGATCTGTAACACTACCCATGAATGCGTTTTCAGTGTGTTGCACTACGCGTTTTTCAATGCAAAGAAAGATACTATCAAGCAACGTAAGAACACGCCTTCCCGCGCTACGCTGTGTAATGCGGTACAGTGTGCGAATCGCCTAAGGGATCTTGACATCCCGTGCACACCAATAATACTAGAGTGTAATTCGGGGTGTGCGTTGCTTACCTTTAAGGAAAAGGAATGGTGAGCGGGAAGTCGGTTTTATGCTGTCCTATGATGTGATTGGGGGCTGAATTGAATAAACGGTACTTTGTGTTCTCTACCATAAATACCTAAATGCGGAATTATAAAATTTCCCCAGGCTGTTTTGGTTTATTGACCTGTGATTTGAATTGGAGACTGCCCGAGACACCGCATATCTCATGGAGTACCTTATATCCACTGCCATGCATAATAATAATAAAGACGATAATAGGGTAGTTTCCTATGTTGAATTTTATAAATTACTAGCTGTCCCGCGTGGTTTCACCAGCAACATATAATTGATAGTTAATACCAGATTACAGCGCCACCTACCGGGTCCATTGTGAATCTAAACCATCCAGGGCGCCACCCAAACGCATACAAAAAAATCATTCAAATCGGTCCAGCCGTTTAGTAGTTCAGTGACATACACACGTACAGTAGAATTATATATAAAGATTTTATACGCAACAGAAAATAATGCGATAAAGAAACCATTTTGTTAAAACACAATCAAAATTGGCTCAAATATGAGCCCGCAATTATGATTTAAAATATTCGTATGAGCAAAGGTGGGCACGTAGTGGGAATATCTCACTGTCTCACTCGCATGCGTGCACTGTAATCACAGATTAACCATTAGTAGCTAGCTAACTGTAATGACCATTTTATATTACACGGTGAAGTCAAGATTTGCGTTGGCTGTTATTTCACAAGTACCTACCCTCTCTATTATATTTAAACGGCTTCTAACACCAATTTTTGGCCTCCGAATATCTTACTCACAGTACAAAATGCAACAGTAAGCTGCTATTTCGCGTCGGTTTTCTATGAGACAATGGTAACAATCTGGTTGAGCTAACCCATTCATGATTTAGACAAAACTGTAAAGAATTCTAGTAACCAGAAACTAAAAATAGCTCTCCTAGATTGGCTTAAACAGCTAGACTAAGATGGTTGTGAAAAACTACTAAGTGTAGGGCAATAAACACACACACACATATATACGCACATTTACGTGTTGATGAGGAATTATTTAAATTTAATGTATGTAATCATAATTGTAATTAATAATCTGCATTAAAAATGTATAAGTAATACGAGTATGATAAATGGGGAGAAACTGGTATCCCAAAATACAGTATTGACCTAGTTTGGGAACCAGTGACTCAACAAATTGTAACCAAAATGTTTTTAATAAAGATATTATTATTATTATTTTAATTAATTAAGAATAATAAATAATTTTTTGTTTTAATTTTTAATAATTAATAAATAAGTACTGTTTCCAGAGTCCGTCCGCCTCCGTACCGCCAAGTGTCATCAGAATGCGCGGAGGCACAAGCGGTCCGCGCTCATGTTTCCGCGAACAATCTCTGCGGAGATCTTAATAGGGGTGTCATACCGAGGAACCCTATGGGACAGAACCCAAGCGGAGAGCCCTATCCATTGTAAGTACGCTTTGATAAATCCTACATATGATCACGCCAGTATTCCGGACTCTCGAGGATTGCAAGGTGGTAGGTTCCTCGTATGCGAAAGGCCGTCTGGACTCAGCGAGTTTCTAGGAATGCGAATGCGTTCGTTAATGCGCAATTTTTTGCCATCAAGGAGCCTTGGTGGCATAAAGTAGGCAATCCTGCGATACGTAACCAGATGGCAATAGTGGATTATAGATGGTTCTCATATATGTTATCTGTTTGGGTATATGTCATGCTCGCTAAAGTGTCTATGCATGCGGCGGCGTCGTGTGCCAGAACACTTCTCTGTAACATGGTTGATTAGGCAGATGGCTGGCACATGCGTCATGCTCGTGAACGGGTGCAGCTTGCGTGGTCTACTCGAACTGTTATTGTTTCTTCAATGTCCTTCAAACTGGAACACAACAGTGGTTACAGAGTACTGATTGGCGGCAGAAATAGCGATGGTAGGAACCCTGACGATCTCTCGCATAGTTGTAACCTACTACCTTGTATTTGTTTTTTTTTTATAGTATAGGCCGGCAAACGAGCAAGTGGGCCACCTGATAGTGATCTCCACCGCCCATGTACGCCCACAATACTAAAATAATCATGGGCGCGCTGCCGACCTTAAGGGAAAGGGATAAGTAAAGGATTGGGAAAGGGAGGGGAATTTGGGCCTCCGGATATCTCATTCACCGTACGAAACGCAGCAGCAAGCCGCTACTTTACGCCGGTTTTCTGTGAGACAGTGGTAACGACCCGGACGAGCCGGCCCATACATGCTGTAGACAAAATTGTCTACAGCGTGGCTCTACCACTCAGAAATGATTTGATTTGGACAGCTCCGTGGCGCAGCGGGCGAGTAGCCGGCTGCGAAGCGAGAGGCCGTGGGTTCGATTCCCACATATGTTACGAGACATAAATGTTTGTGTGATCTATAAATATTGGTCTCGGGTCTGGGTGTTGTGGGTTGGCAAGTCCCTCGTAGTTCTTGATACCCACGATACAGGTTTACCTAGTGTGGGGTCAGGACTATGTGTGTGACTGTTGGGTGTATTTATTTATTTATTATTTATTTGACGTTACCCCACAGCGACCTGATCCGTAACCACACGCTCCGGTTCCTGTCTCGTACTCTGCCGGTGTTGCGCGCTGATGATACATTACCGCGAGTCACACATCTCACAGACTTCAACACTAATAGGTAATTGGTAACTACTATAATAAAACTTCAATACTGTTTTAATCAAAAAAGGATGTTGTTTATTAACTCTTACAACTACAATAGTTACACCAGTGTAATAAAAATAATTATCCAATAACGTTTCACATCTTATTTTCTTCAGATATAATACATTAACTATTAACTTTTTCACATTTTATTTCCATCCGAACCCTTTTTTGCGTTCCCGCCGATTGTTCCCTGTTCTCTTTTTCTTTCTCACGTATAAAAAGGCACAAGCACAATACTGGTGCTGCCATATTATCTTTTCATAAAACATTTATTTATTGTTTTTTGCATAAAATCATGACACTATCAGGTGCTTTTGCCATACCTTTTTTATATCATAGGCCGGTAAACGAGCTAGTAGGTCATCTGATGGTAAGTGATCTCCATCACCCATGTATGTCCAATACCAGAAGAATCATAGGCGCATTGACGAACTTAAAGGAAAGGGATAATTTTATGTAGTGATTTCTCAGGTTTACGCGAATATTACCTACACATCTCTCTCCCGTGACCACGAAGGCTGAAAAGCTTTCGAAACGTCGGGACTAATATAAAAATTAAATCGCGATAAAATCCGTATAAACTAGTTTTATTTCAAGGGATAATTAAGACAAGAGGTGGAGGATTTGAGTCTTCAGATATCTCACCCTCCGTACGAAACGCAGCAGCAAGCAGCTACTTTACGTCGGTTTTCTGTGAAACAGTGGTAACGAACCGGTCCATTCGTGCCGTAGACAAGACTGTTTACCTACAGTGTGGGTCTACCACTCAATATGTATTTTATTTTATTTAGCATACCAACAGAATAATTACATAATAATTAAAATTACATATTGACATTATAAAAATTAGGTACAATGTAATCATACCTACAGATCATAGGCATGCATGGCATTTGTAAATAATATGTGTATGAGGAATGAATACACTCAAGTTTGGGGTTAATCGACACTTTTAATTATAATTTTACACAGAAACATACACAAACAATATGAAGTACGAGCGCGGAACATGGCGCGTGCTATCCTTTTTTTTCGTCATTCAAACGGGGTTCGCGCGGCAACGCAGGCCGCGCGCTTATTGGTGCGACGCGTATTGCGTGTTACGTCGGGAGCCATTGGCAGCGTTCGGTATAAAGCGCGCGAAATTTAAATAGTGCTGAATGCACCCGTCACAGACTCCCCCTCTGCTCCAAACAAAGCGCCCTCGCGTTTGGAGTAGCAAAACGAGAATATACGATATCGAAAACATGTACACACAAAAAAACTGCCTCACATTAAAACCTAATACTTCTTGCGCGGACGCCCCCTCCTACGCTTCTCGTGTACCGGAGCTTGGAGTTGCCCGATAAAAGGGGTAAGCTGAGAAACGTGATATTTGCCTAAAGTATCACCGTTGCTATGTTCTAAACGATAAGTCGTGCTGCTCAACACTTCCTTTATTATATAGGGACCATCGCGCCGCGGTATGAACTTAGGTGTTTGACCCCGACCAGCATCATTTAGTCCCTGGGTCTTTAGTAAAACTAAGTCACCTACTTTATAATCAGGCGCGGGTCGGCGCTTCTCATCGGCGTATTTCTTCTGAGTGGCCTGAACCTTCTCGTGCGTGTCCCTGGCATCTATCAGAACAGTTGTCAGGCGTTTCAGATAGGGCGTAACATTAGCTACGAATCTGTCACCATCTAGAATTACGCGCATGTCGTTCACGACATCGGCAGGAGCTCGAATTTCGCGCCCAAATGTAAGCATCGCTGGTGAGAACGACGTACTGTGGGTGATAGCAGAGTTCATTGCGAACCTGATAGCAGCCAAATGGGTATCCCAAGTAGAATGGTCCTGACCAACGTAAATAGCAAGCTGCGGCTTGAGGTCACGGTTCTTACGCTCGACCGGGTTGGCCTGGGGATGATAATAAGGAATCAACGCTTGATCGATCCCGAATGCAAAGCATACCTGCTGCATCACCTCGCTGATGAACTGCACACCGTTGTCACTGATAAGCCTGCGAGGGACTCCGTAACGTAGGAAAACCTCATCGATTAGGGTTTTAGCGCAATCCAAACTCATTGCGTTCTGTAGTGGAAACAATTCCACCCACCGAGAACAAACGTCTTCAGCTATAAGAATCCATCGATTACCTGACTCTGTTACAGGGAGCGGACCGAACAGATCTACGGCAACTACTTCGAACCTCTGCGCCACAGCTGGGGACTGTACAAGCCCTGCCGGCTTGCGCGTGTCTACCTTATACCTCTGGCACGAAGGACACTCTTTGACGTAATCTGAAATAAATGACCTCATACCTGGCCAATAATAGCGTGCGGCAATACGCTGCAGAGTACGTTCGACACCTAGGTGACCTGCAGTGGGAGCGTCGTGATATTCGAACATTATCTTGGCCCTCTCACTTGCCGGGACGACAAGGCAGGCGTCTTCATCTTCACTGGGTTCCGGATTGTACCTCAAAAGTACCCCATCGGATATAATATAACCACGATCAGCCCACGGTTGAGCCCTAAAGGGTTCATCTTCTGCTTCCAAGTCCTCTATTATCTTTTGGACATCAGGGTCTTGCAGTTGCAAAGCCCTGTAGTTGGACGCATTCTCTGATGGCACGTCCACTACTGCATGACATAACTCACATCCACTAGACGCATCTGTACAGACCGGGCGTGAGAGTGTGTCGGCGATAACGTTTGACTTACCAGGGGTGTACTCGATGCGTAGATTAAATTCTTGCAGAGTAAGCGCCCACCTGGTCAAGCGACCGCTCGGAGACTTGACGCTCATCAACCACCTCAATGGCTGATGGTCCGATTTAACAACGATCTCCGCGCCTTCTATATATCCACGGAACTTAGTAACGGCCCATACTACCGCCAGTGCCTCTCTCTCGGTAGTCGTGTAGTTCCGTTCGGCCTGAGTTAAAAGTCGACTAGCGTATTCAATGGGGCGCTCGTCGGGCCCCTCCCCCTGCATTAGGACCGCCCCGAGGCAATAGCCACTGCTATCGGTCCTCAGCGTAAATGGCTGGGTATGGTCAGCCTGACGTAATATAGGCGCAGACACCAGGAGCCGCTTTATGTGGTCAAAAGCGGATTGCTCGTCGAGTGACCAGCGCCAAACGCTACCCTTTTTTAATAGCGACGTCAGCGGTCTAGCTATTTCGGCATAGTTGGGTATAAAGCGTCTAAACCAACTCGATGTCTGAAGGAAGCACTTTAGGTGCTTCAAATTCGTCGGAACAGCCATGTCGCTAATAGCGGCCGTTTTGTCCGGATCTACCTGGATTCCACCTGGTACAATCAGGTGCCCCAGAAATTTTACAGAATCGCGAGCAAATACACTTTTCTCGCGGTTCACCCGTAAGTTAAAAAGTTCTAACCTGTCGAAGACGGCTTCCAGATCTTCCAGGTGCTTGTCAAACGAGTCAGAAAGGACGATAAGATCGTCGAGATAGCATAAAAGGGATATACCTTGCAAGTTGGACTTGAACCTGTCCATCAAACGCTGGAAAGTCGCTCCAGAATTCCGGAGGCCCATGGGCATACGTTTAAATCTATATGTCCCAAGAGGTGTGACAAACGCAGTTTTGTCACGGTCTTCTTCCGCTAACGGTGCTTGGAAATATCCAGACCGTAAATCCAGAGTTGTCATGAAGCTCGCCGTTTTAGCTGCGTGAAGCACGTCATCCATGCGCGGCAGCGGATACCTATCGGGCTCTGTGACAGCATTCAGCTTCCGATAGTCTATACAAAGCCGTGTGCTTCCATCCTTCTTAGTAACTAAGACGACGTTGGCTGCCCACGGTGACTCACATTCCTCGATCACGTCTGCTCGTAGCAGCTCGTCTAACGACTTCTCTAAAACGGCTACTTTACCAGGTGACATGCGATATGGCGGGGAAGCGATAGGTTCTTGCTTCTCATTTACTTTAATACGATGAGTGATAAAACTTGTAGGCTCACCTTTTGCGGCGAATCGGCTAGCCTTCCTAGCGATCAGCGTGTTCAGCTGGGCACGTTGCTCCTCGGACAGGTGAACGCACTCCTCAGGTCTCAAGGTCAAAGCTTCGGTGACGTCACTGCACAAAAGGTCCGCGTCACTAGCGTACTTTAAATTATACGAGTTCACGAGGTCGTACTTACGGTCGGGTGCAGTGGCGAAACTCCATTTACCTTCAACTAAGTTGAGTACCATGCCGGCGCGCATGATGAAGTCGCGCCCTAAAAGCGTTCTTGTGTCCGCCCCTGGGATCACAATAAACGTAGTAGGTACTTCACGATCCTGCAATTCTACCTTAACAGTGTAGAAAAGAACACTACGCAACTTTTCAGTACCGTCGGCTAAGCGTATATAACGCTGCGATTCTGAAAAGTGAACACTACTCCTTTGTAATATGCGGTAAAGCAACGGACTCGCAATGGAGTGCGTGGCTCCCGTGTCTACAATAGCGACACCAAATTGACCCAAAATGTTGATGTTTACTAAGGGATGACACTGGTCGTGATCAAAATCATCGGATGAATACTTAGCTTCCACGATATCGGTGGATACGTCATGGTTAGTAACCATCTGGTCGTGACCGGAAAACAACTGGTCACTCTTGTTTATATTTGTAGAATAAGATTTCTCACTACACGGATAAGTGCATTCATCAAAATGAGACCCCTTATTACTAAAATAAATACAGTCATCAGAATAAGGCCTTTCATCAGAATAAGTATGTTTTTGAACAACGTCCGAATACGGACGATCGCGATCGTGGTCGGCGGCTATCAAAGGGTTCGACTTATCGTTGCGAACGCGCATCGATGTTTTGCGGGTCAATGAACTCTCGGGTAAACGGCTGTTCGAAACAGAATTGTCACAAGTTATGGTATTAAAAGTTGCGCTGTTAGGTAGGGCCCTCTTATTATCATTACATTTTCCACACTTAGATTTGACTACCCCGGGCTGTCCGCAACCATAACAACGTAAAGACTGATCGCCTGGATAACTGTCTTTCTTATTGTTATTCTTATAATTCCTACATTCATCTATCTCATGACCATAATTCCTACAGTACGAACAACGCTTCCGCTGCGGTTTGGAATCATTGTTTGGAACAGAAGGGGTACGCATAGGCTTCACTACGGATTCGCGAACACTATCATGAGTACTACTATGCACCCTATTAGATATTTTAGGAGTACTTACAGTTTTGGTTTGACTATTTTGTACCGCTGCCATTGACTCCTCGACATAGCGTAATTTCGCGACTAACTCTTCGAACGTATTCACAGTTTCGCGAGATAAACGTTTTCGGATCTTACGATTTAATAGTCCGTATACGATATCTATTCTAGCCGCGTCACACAAATCATACGGTAGCTGGCTCATCAGCGCTCTAAGCCTGCACGCGAACACTTCACTGCGTTCCGGCGGGGACTGTTCGTACGCGAAAATCTCCCGGAACAGTTTGTGCGCAGGTTTCACCATCCCGTACATCCCGCGAAGTTTCACGACGGCGTCCTCCCAGTCGTGGATGTCTTTCTTGACGCCCTGCCACCAGACTGCTGCGTCTCCAGCGAGCAGCATCGGCAAGCCTCGTAACGCATTCTCGTCGCTGACGCCAGCGCATTCCTTAAAAACTAACACCGCGTCGATAAATGCTTCTAGAACTTCGGCGTCCCTTGACGCTCCGTCGAAGCGGGCGGAGCACTTACTGAAGTTGCCCGCTGACTTCATTCTGACGGCGCCACCGGGTCCAGGTGAAATGAAATGAAATGAAATGAAATGAAATGAAATGAAATGAAATGAAATGAAATGAAATGAAATGAAATAGTTTTATTCATCATGTAGGCAATTAAAATAGCGCTTATGACAAGTCAGTACAAAATAAAGAAACTTATGTAAGTACAGAAATCATATCAGCTAATATATACATAACATACATAGCATCGTCAAAATACACTGGGCAACTATAAAGTTTACTATTGTTTTATATTAGTCCAGGATTGTTAAGTATTATTATTATTGTTATTTTTTCTCTGTTTTAAAGGTCGATATGGACCATAGGCATTACCGAAACGGCACGTGGTTTAAAACTACCACCGGATCCAAAACGACCCAACCTGAGAAGACCCGGCGAAACAAACTCAGTGGGCTTACTTTACCACTGGATATTACGCGGCGCGACCCAGTCCTGAGAAGATCCAGCTAGTCAAACTCAGTGGGCTTGTTTTTGGTCCGATTTATCATACCAAAATAAATTAGGGAAATAAAAAGTCCTATTTTTATTTTAAGGTGATTGATACGGACCATGTGTACCTCTAAATTGTAGTTTTAAAACTGCCACCGGATCCAAACGCGACCCTGTCTGAGAAGACCCGGCGAAACAAACTCAGTGGGCTTGTTTTTGGTCCAATTTCTATAATCTCAACAATAATGACTTGTCAATTTAAAATTGCCAATTTTTATTTTACGTGATCGGTCGTCTTTTTTATTAGGTATTTAAATTTTATTGATACATTTATTTAATATATTGTTTTAGTGTAGGTATTTAATATTGTTGTGCAATTTATGTATAACGTACTTACTTGAACATATCATATATTATTTACATTTATTAAATTAAATTAAATTATTCCCTACATTGTCTACAAGCTACAGGGCCCCAGGAGGTCACAGTATGCAAGGAGGAACCGAACGCCAAACATCTCTATCCTCTAGATATTGCTTAACATTATAATAGCCCCTAGTCATAAGCACACGTTTAATGTGTGCTTTGAACATTTTTTCGGGCATATCGATCACACTATTTGGGAGCTTGTTATAAAATTTAACGCTGTTACCCATAAATGACTTTTTAGTCTTAACTATTCTAAAAGCGGGTACTACGAGTTTATTTTTGTTTCTTGTATTAATATTATGAACGTCACTATTTTTACAAAATTTACAAAGATTTTTACGAACATACATAATATTTTGATAGATGTATTCAGACGGCACAGTCAGTATATTACTTTCCTTAAATACAGATCGTAAGGAATCGCGGCTACCCAGGTCATAAATAGCACGAACTGCTCTTTTTTGTAGTATAAATATAGTGTCTATATCAGCAGCTGATCCCCACAATAGAATGCCGTAGGACACAATACTGTGAAAGTATGCGAAATATACTAACCTAGCCGTTGAAACATCAGTCAAGCGTCTAATTTTCCGGACAGCAAAAGCTGCAGCACTAAGTTTACCAGATAATCTTTCTATTTGTGGATCCCATTGCAATTTACTGTCTAAAGTGATTCCTAAGAAAACTGATGAGGAGACTAGATCCAATGTTTCTCCGTTTAATTCTATGCGTGAATTTACTTTTGCAACATTTGGTAATGCAAATCGAATACATTTTGTCTTCCCTGCATTTAACAAAAGGTTATTTGCAGAGAACCAATTTAAGATTAAATTAAGAATATTGTTGGGTGTAACCAGATCTTCCTCCTTACGGTTTACTTTAAATATTAACGACGTGTCGTCAGCAAACAACACTATGTCTGTCATTTTTTCTACCATGTAAGGGAGATCATTTAAATAAACTAAGAATAGAAAAGGGCCCAGAATGGAACCCTGTGGAACCCCTATTTTGACTGAAGATCCTACTGAAGTGACACCGTCAATATATACCCTTTGTTCCCGACCTGATAAGTAGGATATTACAAGATCAAGTGATGTGCCACAAATTCCGTAATATTTGAGTTTAGCAATAAGGGTTTGGTGGTCGACACAGTCAAATGCCTTGGAGAGATCACAGAACACCCCTAGAGCATCCTGCGATCCCTCCCAGGCCTCCAACACAGATGTCATTAAAGCTGATCCAGCATCTTGAGTAGACCGATTTTTTGTAAACCCAAATTGATTCTTATGTAATATCCTATTTCTATCAAAATGCGCCAGCATTTGGTCCAGCATGATTTTTTCAAAAACCTTACTAAGAGCTGGTAATATAGATATAGGTCTATAATTTGAGGCGCTGTTTACACTGCCCTTCTTAAAAATTGGCACAATTTTGCTTATTTTCATTAAATCGGGAAAAATACCGTCACTCACACAAGAATTAAAAATATCTGCCAATATGGGAGCAATATTTACTATAATAGCTTCTATAGCTTTAACAGATAGCCCCCATAAATCTTCAGTACCTTTTATTTTAAGTTTCTTAAATGCTTTAATTATTTCACTATGAGATACCATGACAAAGTTAAAATTAGGCATATTTCGTTTAACATTTTCAATTAATAAAGATTTTGCTAAAGTCGCTGATGACTGCAACCATTTTGTTGTCTCTATAGGTATGTTAGTGAAGAAGTTCTCTAAATAATTGGCAACAGAGAGCTTATCTGAAACTAGTTCGTCATTTACATTTAAAGCTATCGAGTTGTCACATAATCTATTTTTACCAGTTTCAGTATTAATTATTTGCCAGGTAGTTTTTATTTTATTGTTTGATTGTCTTAACTTTTCACTAATATGTGCGGCTTTAGCATGCCTACATACTTTTTTAAATATTTTAGAATAATTCTTAACGTAGTTAGAAAAATTGACATCAGGTGTATAGGACCTTCTGTCGTACAAGTCATATAAAACATCTCTACTACGCCGTATGCCTTTAGTAGCCCAAGCTGCAAAGCTAATTTTAGGGGTATATTTTAATATTTTTGGTTTACAAGTTTTATTAAATTCATTGCAAATGTTACTAAATAAGGCATTATACATATCATTAGGACTGGCAGAACCTGGGGTAAAAGAATACAAAAATGAATTTAAATTATTACTAAATTTCTGTAAATTGGTTTTTGACAGAGGCCTTAATGTAATGGGTTTATGTTTATTACATACATTTTTATTAAGTTTGACCATCTGACATTTATGATCTGACCGAACACCTGTTGTTACACACCTATCTTTTATATTAAAATTTGATAATATATTGTCAATGCATGTTGCCGACGCACATGTAATTCTAGTTGGCTCAGTAAACAAACAATTGAAATTAAATGAGCCAAATAATGATATAAATTTACATTTGTCTGGAGAATCAACCAGAGTATTAACATTAAAGTCACCGCACACTATAATTTTTTTATCATTTTTAAATTTCTTAAGAATATCCTCCATTATAGAAATAAAACTTAATAGATTAGATGAAGGAGGTCTATATACGCATAATATAATGTATAAGTCGGCTTCTGCACATGCGACCTCACATACTCGTTCAACAGAAAGGTGAGAGATGTCCTTTCTTTCCTTAAATGTAATATTATCTCGTACTAATATTAGCGATCCCCCACCCTCTGCTGACACCCTATTGAACGAGCTGGCGACCCTGAAGCCATTGACATTAAAATGCATATGGTGCGCCTTCAACCAGGTTTCTGTAAAACACAAGATATCAATTTCAAATTTGTTATTAAAAAGTTCTATTTCTAAAATTTTGCCAGAGAAGCGATTTATATTCTGATGAGATAAAACTAGGTAATTTTTACACTTCTCTGTTGTCATATTTAATTGTTTAAATTATTCACCACATTTATCTTAGTAATACTACTAACAGTGGTGGTCAATGAAGTATCTGTCATACTACTTATGACAATGTTAAAACAATAAGCTACTGATGTAGCAATCAGATGCAAAAATCGTTTTGGTAGATACAATGTATCCCTTGTCAATTGACATTTGCCAATAAATATATTGGTGTCAAAATAAATAAACTTATGACTATGGTGACTTACTAGAAACTGCATGTGTCTATTCAACTCATATAGATGATTATTAACCCTATCAGACACATTGTCTAAATATGGGAAGGCACACAATATAATCCTAGGACAGGTTAAGTCCAACATGGACTTAAAACTGTCTGTTATGTCTCTTTTTCTTAAACTTAGACCATTTCCTACAAGCAAAGTTATGCATGAATTTTCAGTACATTTGTCTTGTTTTAATTGTTCAACTATTTTTGTATAGCTCAACCCTGGCAAACAATTATTTATTATTTATTGTGAAGCCGTGGTTGAGGCTGCGAGGATAGTCTCTAGCAGTTTCCGGTTGGATTCCGCTTGCGATTTGGCGAAGGTTTCCATCAACATATACACGTGTTCCGGTGTCGGTGACGCTGGGGCCCCTATGGGCGCAGCCGGCGTCGGCGTCGACATACGTGCCGACGGGTCGACAAACGTAGCTTCGTGTGTTTCTGAGTCTGAGTCCGTCGTAGGAGGCAACTCTCTATCGTTGGGCTGGATGTGGCCACGCCGAGTACCATTTTTCTTGCATGGAGGGGCCATCTCCCGTGGTAACTTCAGACGACGATTTCTTCTATTTTTGCCCGGCGGCGTGATTGGCCCCACGTTGGGCGCCACTATGAGGAATGAATACACTCAAGTTTGGGGTTAATCGACACTTTTAATTATAATTTTACACAGAAACATACACAAACAATATGAAGTACGAGCGCGGAACATGGCGCGTGCTATCCTTTTTTTTCGTCATTCAAACGGGGTTCGCGCGGCAACGCAGGCCGCGCGCTTATTGGTGCGACGCGTATTGCGTGTTACGTCGGGAGCCATTGGCAGCGTTCGGTATAAAGCGCGCGAAATTTAAATAGTGCTGAATGCACCCGTCACATGTGTAATTAAATCAAATGTTACATTAAATTAAAATTAGATATCTACTCAACATGAAATTCATAATATTTGTATAGGTAACTTATGGCGAATATTCAATATTGCAGGTTAGAGGAGCGCCACAAGCGTTCCGTCTCTGTCTCGGAGGCGGAGAGTGCCGAACAAGAGTCCGACACGATCCCGTCACGAGCACTGCGCGCCGAGCATCGCGCTCGAGACGACCGCGATACACACAGGGACGGGAGGAAGTTCTGTGACGGCGGCGGCGTGTGAGTACTTAAACTTAAAATCGTTTTACTTGTAAGTCTGTTTCCCATAGGGGTAGGCAGAGACAACGGACTTCCACTGGCTACGATCCTTATTTTTTTAATTAGCTTGAGTGACGAAGCGAGCAGATCACTCGCCTGATGGTAAGCGTCACGCCTGCCCATAAACAGAAGCAACACCACGCATAATTATGAATTACAAAGCACTGGATGGCAGTCTCATAATGCCTAGTAATTTCACTGGCTTCAATGTCCTTCAAACCGGAACACAACAGTGCTTATACACTGCTGCTTGGCGGCAGAAATAGTCAAAACGGCGTCAACACAGACGGTCTCTCGCATAAAGGGACCTGCTACCTTAATTCCCGTTTTACATTTTATGGGCCTAGTACATTCGCTCCATCTTAAATTGTATCAACTGTGTAAACTTGGGTGTCGGCCACGCTGATTGGGCCAAACCAAAATAATTTTAGTGGGAGAATAAAAAAACTAGATGTACTTTTACATTACAATCAAAATGTAGAGATAAAATTTACTTAAAACCGCTGCCACCACGCTGAATAAGCTTCGGTAAACCGCCTTTCTTAAATTTTTGTGTGGCGCAAATCTTCAAGATCGTTGGGGTTAAAAAGAAAAAAAAAACTTTTTGACAGAAGTAAAACATTTTTAATTCTAATATAGACAGCCTCCGTGGCGCAACGGGCGAGTAGCCGGTTGCGAAGCGTGAGGCCGTGGGTTCGATTCCCGCACCTTGACAATTGTTTGTCTGATTCACAAATATTGGTCTCGGATCTGGGTGTTGTGGGACCGCAAGTCCCTCGTAGTTCCTGATACCCACGACTGTTGGGTGTATTTATATATTTATTTATAGTTTGGGTGTCAGCTAGTCTTGTCTTCCATGCATTAAAATATTGCAATAAAAAACAATAAATATTCGCTTTAATTTATTATAAAACATAAATTAACAATTATAATTTTACAAAGCTATAGATACCTACATAGATTCTAAAATTCAAAGTGTATAAAAACATGTTTTTTCACCGACTTCAAAAAAGAAGGAGGTTACAGAAAGGTGTGGTGAGACTTAAGCAACATAATATGGTGAACTATATAGTGAATACTACACAAGTATTTCAGTCCCCATAGTACCAAATCGGATTGCATTGCTGGGACATAAATAAAGAATTCCTCTTTTTATCGTAAAGTATCGGTGGCGCAGTTGTAATGCGTATGCGTTACGACTAAGCCTGACGCTGAGGTCTCTAGTTCGATCCCCGAGTCGGCTAAAGTGGTATTGGGTTTTTCTATTGCTCGGCCCCTATCACATAAGGGCCGGAAATACGCTCGGCGAAATGTGGGTGTACTGGTTACAGAGGTGTAACCTACCCCTTCGGGGATTATAGGCGTGAGTGCGTATGTAAGTAACATGTCGATATTCGACTTGCAACTTTAAGACAACACTAGATGATAAACTGCTGAGCTTCTGTCTCACTTCAGCATTGTTTTTCTTGCTCACACAATTAATTAATTAATTAATTAATTTATAGGGATGTGATCGACACTATCGATCGTAATAAACGATTGGTTAAAATTTGCGTGAAAATAGAATGTCTAGATTTGATAAGATCCGGTACATAAACACTTACTGTCAGGTGTATATACCCTTAAATATGACCACACCTTACTGTTACACGTTGTTTAATCCTTTCCCATAACAAGTATATAAATAAATGAATAAATGTGTGTTTTTATTATCTTTTTGTTGTGCTATATGTATGTGTGTGTAGAAAAATAAATGGTTTAAATGAATCTGCCATAGTATCAAATATTTCTATGTATTGTTTATCCTGACACTGCAAAGTGGATCACACTGCATCTGATGGTTAATACAGTGCAGTCGAAATGTTGACCATCGAGGTCGATGCGTACCTTAAGGTGGAATGTCAGTAGTAGCCCGCGAATTTTAATTTCATTTTGGTATTTTGCAAAATGCAGCTCGATCCTTCGACTAATATGGATAAAAATTATTTTATGCAAATAATCACAATGGATATACGGAATAATAACAATAAAAACTATAAATATTGCTTCTATAGTTATTTTATGGCCAAAATGACTAATCTGAGAAAAAATTAGGTTTTTTAATATTGTAAATTTATCAAAGCTTTGTTGGTAATTACTATGATTATTATTAGTTTATTTGTAGATAAACAGTGATTGTTTTCGCAAAAATAATTTTCATCGATATCGAAGGAATGAGACGCAATTTACAAAAAAAAAACTATATGTTTTTTTATTTAATTTAGTATTAAAGGTTTATTGAACTGCCTCGGTGGCGCAGTTTTAATGCGTGCGATTACGTTACGAGCGTTACGATTGAGGTCAACGCTGAGGTCTCGGGTTCGATCCCCGGGTCGGGTAAAGTGGTATTGAGTTTTTCTATTACGAAAATGCTCAGTATCAGCCCGGAGTCTGGAATTTGTGCCCGGTATGGCGATAGGCTCGCCTATCACATAATGGGACGGAGATATGCTCAGCGAAATGTGGGTGTACTGATTACACCTCTGCCTACCCCTTCGGGGATTACAGGCGTGAGTGCGTATGAGGTTTATTGAATTATGTCAGTCTGAGGCTACTGGATATAAAATGTGTTGATTTTCCACCATGTAAACAGTGGTCACTTTAGAGTTGGGTACAAAAATGGCTATAGAACCCACCCAACATTTATTAAATGTCTTAAATTCAAGGATAAAGAGTATCTGATATAAGTATCACTACATTTTAACTTATCAAGTTATAGATTTTTTAACTGAGCATAAGCTTTTTCATGTAAACTATAAAATACGTAATTTATAAAATTGGCCTCAAAACTCTTGTAAAAAATACGAATAGTTTAGAAAAACTGCTGACATTGCCTAATTTTAACAAAGATGTGCATCTACGTGCTGTTTAGAAATAGCTGCATACCTACTATATTAAAATTTAACTAATTTTGCTCACTATCTATTTAAAACAAATCATAAATAATGCATTAAATGGACCCCTAGTGTTATCCGTTATATGTACTAAGTATTGACAGCCTCCGTGGCGCAGCGGGCGAGTAGCCGGTTGCGAAGCGTGAGGCCATGGGTTCGATTCCCGCACCGAGACAAATGTTTGTGTGATTCACAAATATTTGTCTTGGGTCTGGCTGTTTTTTTTTTATTCTGGCTCGACAAAGTGACTACGCCACACCTGATGGTAAGTGTAGCGCAAGCCATGAATACTGTCGACCAACGATAGACACTGAATATATCGCAGATCGGCAGAATTATGCCGGCCTGCTCAGTTGCTTCTTCACACTCCGTTTAAAGGATCCCATGTTATAGGACTTGGGTTGGCAAGTCCCTCGTAGTTGCTGATACCCACGACACAGGTTTACCTAGTGTGGGGTCAGGACTATGTGTGTGACTGTTGGGTGTATTTATTTATTTATTCTACTTAGATGGTTGTTGTTTTTATTTTACGTGCCCAAGGCTTTTAGATCTGTCATTACAATATCCATTGCGTCTTGTTTCGTCCCATCCAACACGTTTATACGTTTGTCTTTTTCTATCTGAAAAAATTAAACAAATATTATTAGTTTAGTCGCAGAATGGAAAATTCTCAAAATGGATTTTTTTCTCAAACTGACTTAAACAATGCAAAATTTTGCAGATGTGGTCAGTTTGACACATTCGTTATTTCGTCATTTCGCGACAGTTCGTCACAGTAGGTATGTCGTAATTTCGCGACTTTTTGCCACATTAGGTATTTCTTCATTTCCCAAGTCAATTTTTCCAACTCGTTCGTCAAATTTCGTTTCATCTCTAACTTCTCCAACAATGTACAGCTAAGGACAACACAAAGTACAACCATAACGCGCAACTCGGTCATGATTCTTTTAGTGTGGGCATACATGGGCGGTGGAGATCACTTACCATCAGGTAATCAAGTTGCTCATTTACCGGCCTATGATATATAAATAAATAGCTTACCTCAGCTCTGTACTTGAGATGTTCTGGCCACACACACTGGTCGAAGTATCCGTCGATATCTGGCGGGTCGTACAGTCTGTAACACCGACGAGTCACACACTCGTCGTACTCTAACACGAAGTAGTACCTGCGATGTGGAATATACAACTGTTGAGATGTGTGGGATTCGTGGTTTTTGGTTGAAATGAGTGGTATTCGTGGGAGTGTTGTAATTATGTATAGCGAAATGTGAGTGTATTGATTATACCTCTGCCTATCCCTTCGGGGATAAAAGCCGTGTATATGTAAACGATTGTAATAATAATTACAGTCCTGTATTATTCACGTCCAACTGCTGGGCACGGGCCTCTACTGAATGGGAGGGGTTAGCCCTTAGACCACTACGCTGGCCTAATGCGGGTTGGCAGACTTCACATACCTTCGAAATTCTTATGAAGAACTTCTCAAGTACGTAGATTTTATACTCACAATATTTCTTTCACTGTTAAATCAAGCAATTAATAATATAACTTAGAAAAGGCAGAGGTGCATGCTCCTGGAGCTGGTTTCGAACCTGCGACTTTCGTCTCGACTCCCCGCTGAGCTAGCGCTGTTAGTAAACGATCGTAAAATATAAAAAATATGACATCTCTGTTGAAGTTTCTAATTTATTATAGGCATGCATTTAAGCCAATCTAGATATAGTTTGAAATTCTCAGACCAGCAGCCATTTTCGAAGCACTGACAAATTTTTGACAATGTGTAATATTGCCCTTAGTATCCAAATTACTTAATAAACAACGATTTCAATTTAAATTACATATATTACTCACCTCAAATCACACAACTCCAGTATAGGCTTGAAATTCAACACGGTAAACCCTTCAACGACCATGAACTTTTTCCCTTTGATTTCAAACTTTCCCCCCTGTTCAATGTACCTTTGAGCCTTATTTTCACCCCCCATTGTCTTGTGGATGTCCCCTAACATCGCATCCATATCCAACGAGGAGAGTATGTCATAATTATTATGGTCTAAGCCTTCACACTTTATATGTTTTGGACTATCATCGGGGTAGAAATATTTGTCTTGATGGAATACATACACTGGGGATAAATTCTCTTCGAGTCTATTGGCCAGGGTGGTCTTTCCACCACAAGTGACCCCGGATATGCCGATAACGACCCAGTCTTGAATCATTTTGGTTATAAATATGGGTGTATGTGGTACAGGGTGAATGACATGAGCCCACCTATGAAGAACAAACCCCAAATTGCGCAACCTAGGAGCAACCACTGCGGATCTGGTATTAGCTGGTAGATTGAAGTCTCTGGAAAAATAATCACTAATTAAATAATAAATAGACAATATGGATAAAATTTTATATTACAAGTAGACCAAGACATGAATTCGACCATAGGCTACTTTTATCCCATAATAATCCATTTGCGCGGGTGGAGGTGAATAACGGCTAGTTATAAATGGAGCCTTCATCCTGCTAAAATGTGTAAGTTTGTATATTTGTGAATGTGGATGATTGTGGTTAATTACACCTTAACGGCTGAACAGATTTGGATAAAATTTGGCACATGGATAGACCATCACCTGTATTATGTCTTAGGCTACTTTATTATTCCTGAAAGGACATCCACGCGGAAAGAGTCGCGAGAAAAAGCTAGTTTTATTACCTAACAAGTAAAAACTCCCACCAACAATTAGAAAAACATCTGTTACTTTTAAATGGCTGAACAGATCTTCAAACATTTCCAAGACCATCTTGATGAAACAGACTTTCTAATAAAAAAGTAATCTATTCGGTTTATTCATTTAGCAGTTAGGATGGCACAAATTAATACACAGACAAAGTGAAACTTAAATAACTTTTCCTTTTGAGGTTTAAGGCTAGCAATAATTGCTAAAAAAAAAACAAATATGTCAATAATTTGACATATTTGTTTTTTATTTTTTGTTACTTTACTTTACTATTAGAATTGCTCTATTGACGGTTAAAGTTAACGCTATTATAAGAAGCAATGGTTGAATACATCTACAGATTAAGGACCATTTTTAATAAACAATCTTGGTTGATTGTTCGAATGGATCCCGGAAATCAACCAATCAACTGAGTAGTTTCTATGTGTGACCTTCAAACTGTATTCTGATTGGCTCATTTATGCGAGATCTATTCGGTGAATCAAACTAAGATAGTTTATTAAAAATGTCTGTAAGTGGGGGTTACACCATCCGTCGGTTATTGTAAGAAGCAATGGTTGATGACACTTACAGATTTTGACAGTATTTTGATAGTACTGAAAATAAATGATATAATTTGCCTTGGCCTGTTACAAAAAATGCCTGTTTAGCTTTAACCAACAGTTGGTGCAATCCACTCTGACATTTTAATAGTACAGAAAAAAAAATACACTGAATGGTTGCTTGTTACAATAACTATGTAGTATCAATATTGTAAATCAGTTTTAAAAAGAGCAACGTCGAGTTTCTTGCCTGTTCTTCTCTAGCGAAACAGCATTCCGAACTGGCGGTAGAGTTAAAATTTGACTGAATCTAAATGATGTATAACATTTTATGGATTCAATAAATAATTTGAATTTTGAATTATAGCTGACAATGGTGAAACCCACTTAAAGTGGCTTACCTTCATCAAAGAACGGATAAGAATTAATCCAAATAGACGACAGTATACACAACGTAGCTGTACACGTAAGAATGACTTTTCCAATCACTGAGTCCGGCACATCCATAGACTCATACTTTTTAACTGCAGAACAATTCACTCTCGAATTTCTTAAACGTCTCCTGATCCTCGTCGGCAAACAGTATTGACTTCTCTGGAGTTTTCTTTACTTCAATCTTTTCTAATAGAGGTTTGCCTTTGATGGCACGTTTTATTATCTGTAAAAAATAAGGGAATTAAATAATGTACCTTATTGGTTAGTAGCAGTGTACTTAGAATGAAAAACTGGTAAAGTGCTGGGTTCAAATCCCAGGACACAATCACAATTGGGTTGAGAGGCTAGGTGAAATGTAGGTGCTTTAATTGCTCTTCTGGATGATATATTATGCGTAAATAAATAAATACATAAATGTATAGTAGACAGCTACAGCAATAGCGTGTTTGACTGTGTCTAATTTTATACATTAGGTATGTTGTATGCAACAGATTTTTTTTATTTTTTCGGAAACAGAATTCAAATTGGGTAGAAAATTTGGCCATGCTTTAAATATTAGTATGAGCAAATGTGTGCGTATAGTGAGAAAACATCACTGTCTCCCTCCTGTGCACTTGTGCACCAACTTTCTTTTTCTGTAAAAAAATTACCTGCATTGTGACGTAATAATGGTGTGCATTATTTTTCCGTCATTTGACAACTACTAATAACAACTTCCAGCAAATTTAAATGGCTTCTAACTTATTTATTTTTTTACTTGATTTATATGAATCACTATATGTTGCTGAACATAACTTATTGATTAAAATAATAAAAATAATTGAGTGAAATAATACCCAATTAACACAGCAATTAACTATAATTTGATAATAACAGCTGATGAAAATATTATTTACTTTACAGTTTCTTAACCTTGAAACAGTGACATTTCGTAGTTTATCATATTATAATTATATTTTTTTTACTACATATGAATTATTATCTTATCATGGCTCCATATATTTGAGTTACGTGAAATGACGCGACATATTTATTTACTACTAGTTGTGCCCGGAGGTACGTCTTGCAATATTTCTTTTACTTTCTTAAGTACACACTTAGCAAGGATAGGATAATTTTGACAAAAAAATCTCAGGCATGCACTCATCAACTCACCAAAGTTTCATCAGAATCGGATTGGTATAGGCATAGTAATAGAGGACAAGTAAATACGGAAAACATTATATTATATACACAGATGCACTAGTGCTCGATATTTGAACACTTATCACCGACAGAAACATACATAACTGACATCAAAACAAGAAGGAGATATTCAATTCGACATTTTAGAATTGTTTGTTTCAATACCAGCTGCCGAATTCCACCATCGTACAACGCGACACAAGTTGGGATTCCATCCCCAGCATCTGGATGGCTGGCGTTCCTCAACGGTGCGATTCACGCGTAGTTTTCTTCCGCCTTGTATAATCAGCTTTCAACCGCGGTATTTCCAGACCGATACGACTTAGGAACCTCTAAGAAAATAACCTATTGTTTCCTCAAAGGCCGGCAACGCACCGATAATTCCTCCGGTATTGACGGTGTTTATGGGCAGTGGTGATCACTTACCATCAGGTGAACCTATTGCCCGTTTGCCCCCCTCATATAAAAAAATGTAGGTGTATCATTTTCTCTGCCAAATATGGATTGATTTTCATAAATAACTCATACACAATTTGTGATTGCTTTTGATTGTGATTGCTCAACCTGGGATTTGAAACATTTAGATTTAGACCAACAACCGATTCATGGCAATGTTGTGAAATATATTTAAATTTACTGTTTAAAGCATTAAAACAATAAAATAAATTGCAGTACTGATGACACACTAGTTTAACCTGTTTCGTGGGTATCAGGAACTATGAAGGACTATATTTGTGGATCACATAAACACTTGTCTCAATACAGGAAACGATTCTACAGCCGGTTACTCATATACTTTCGAATGCGACAGAGGCTGTCTGCATGTTTTTTTCAAATCATTTTTCAGATCTGATTACGATAGCTTCTATAAGGCATTAGACATTGATCTGCAAAGTCCCTCGTAGTTTCTGACATCCCATAATACAGGTTAACTTGTGGGGTCATAACTATGAGTGTGCCTGATAGGTGTAAATAAAAATGTGAATACCTTTTCAGCAGTTGCAGTGTCTGCAGTAGGTTTAGAGAGAGCCAATAATTTTTTGATGTTCTCCTCTACTTTCTGATCGGCAGACTTTTGATGTTTCTCTATCTTCTTATGCTTGAATGTGGGTTTGTTAACTGCAATTATTATAAGAAGAGTTTTGTTACATATAAAATAATAATAAAATATATATTTTATCCTATATACAATACACCTAAAAGTCACCCACATGTTATCCTTTATGCCTACATTTATTGCTGTCTAATGATATTGTCACTTTCAGTTATTTTGTTACTGTTATATTTTGTATGAGAGATTATTATTATAAACCATAAACATAGTTACAAACCAAACATAGTAAGTAACTTGTTCAGACAAGAGGTGTTCCGGGCAGCCATTGTGGCAGTGGGCGAGTAGCCGGCTGTGAAGCGTGAGGCCGTGGGTTCGATTCCCACACCGAGACAAATGTTTGTCTAATCCACAAATATTTGTTTCGGGTCTGGGTGTTGTGGGACTGCAAGTCCCTCGTAGTTCCTGATACCCACGATACAGATTTACCTAGTGTGGGGTCGAGACTATGTGTGTGACTGTTGGGTGTATTTATTTATTGTCTATGCAGTCATTTCAGGCCTGTACTGTACTGTATTTCACATCAGGTCCAAAGTAGTCACTTTGCCATGCCAGGATAAAAAAAAACTTTAAACAAATATGTGGTATGTATATGACCTTAATAAAGTAATTTAGAAGTTACACATTTCTGCATTGGGGCAATATTTTCATAGATACATACATACATACGCACTCACGCCTGTAATCCCCGAAGGGGTAGGCAGAGGTGTAACCAGTACACCCACACTTCGCCGAGCGTATCTCCATCCCTTATGTGATAGGGTGCGAGCCTATCGCCATACCGGGCACAAATTCCAGACTCCGGGCTGATACTGAGCATTTCGTAATAGAAAAACCCAGTACCACTTTACCTGACCCGGGGATCGAACCCGAGACCTCAGCGTTGGCCTCAATCGTAACGCGTATGCATTACAACTGCACCACCAAGGCAGGCATGAAATATTTTCATGGAGGAAAATATTGTGTGTACTTATTTATTATGTAGTACACAGTCACCAAAAAACCTACCTATCATGTAAGAGGAGCTGTGGATAAAGAATAGTATTAACTAAATGTGGCACTGCATTACATTTTATAACTACAAGTTATAACAAACAAAAAAAAAACATGAGATTCAGGCTGAAAATGAATCTTAGAGAAATATTAAACCATATTCAACATACTGAAATAATTAGAGGCAATGATGGCACACATAATAATGTCAATTGTGAAGAGATCAACTAATGTGGTAAGAGATACGCCTAACCCAAATTGACTTGCCATCACACAATTTTGAATCTTATTGCACATAAATTAGAGTGGTTTGAGGATTAATGAAGGGTGTTTTGTACATTAGGCGATTTACGTACCTTGACCGGTCGACCCGCGCTTCTGATCGCGCTTCTTACGTTTTCCGCCGCTCTCTACAAAATAAAACAAGTATTCTAACAAAACGCTTTCTTATTTCGTTAATATGAATATTAATAAGATGATTTATCGCTTCAAATAATTGCACAAGTTTATTGGCTGAGTAAATAATCGGTAGGTAATAAAAATGCAAGTTGTAAAGTTATCGTGTTATACTTATGTACGAAAAATTATGACATTTCATTTGATAGGTTTTATAGGTAGCGGCATTATTTAATCTAAGTCGCGTTCTAATTGCGACATAATAAACAACGTCTCGATCATTCTTGAATTAAACAAATTGTAAAGTGTGAGTCGGAATTCGTACTTCGTGTAATCATTGCACACGGGCAATTTTTACCGTTAACAATAATGGAATATAATTTACCTTCTTGATCGACGAATTCCAAAGCTTGTCGTATCAGAGCAGTAGACATTTTATAACAAAAATAACGGGAAACATTGGTTTAAACTTCGCACTAAAATTCTAACCTAAAAACTTAAAGCATTGACATTTGACATTTGTGACATATCGTGTTGCCAGATGACCGTCATCCATTCCCTCCAATTTTTACGTAAGTTCCACCAAAATTCAGAAAAGCTATGTAGACAAAATATTCTTTTATTACTGTGTATATGTGTTTGGGTTCATTGAATAGGTTTCGATGAGTATGCATACAGATGGTGATGAAAGTCTAATGATGGAGAAGAGAGGTTGAGAGTTTTTGACAGTTAGGTTATGATCTATACACTACACAAAAACATGTAACTCCATAGAACGTTGAAGGTGGTTGGTCCTTCGTATGCGAGAGGCCGCCTGGGTTGTTATCACCGCTTTGTCTATTTCTGCCGTCAAGCATCAGTGTATAAGCACTGTTGAGTTCCGGTTTGAAGGAGATTGATTGAATTGGAAATTATTGGACATTCTGAGACTTAACACCTTATGTCTCGGGATGACGAGCGCAGTTCAGTGCCATGCTGTGTTGTAATCCAGAGTTCTGTGTGATGTTGTTTCTGTTTATGGGCAGGTGTGACGCTTAACATCAGGCGAGCGACTTGCTCGTCTCGTCATTCAAGAAATAAAAGTACGCTACATAAACTCTTTTAAATTTACATACAAGTTCACGCCTATATCCCATAGAAAGCAGAAACTATTGAGTTCCAGACGCTACCATCCTGACACACCTCTTCCGCATTTATAAATTTTCGCTGGTCGAAGGCACGTAGGGCGTTCTTTTTTGAAAGATCGTTTATTTGATCGATATACGTTTTCCTCAGCCCTCCTCTTCAGATCATCCATTCACATTCGCACGATAAATATCTTTTGTATGTCATCATTATTATTTTTATATTAAAGCTTTTACATTTGTAATGTTTGCGCTACACCTACCTATAAATAGACGCAACACCACACAGCACCTTGAATTACAAAGCACTGCATGGCATTGTACTGCGTTCGTCACCCCGACACATAGGATGTTAAGTCTCATAATGCTCAGTAATTTCACTGGCGTCAATGTCCTTCAATCCAAAACACAAGAGTGCTTACACACTGTTGCTTGATGACAGAAATAGACAAAGCGGAGGTATCAACCCAGACGGTCTTTCGGATACGAGGGACCTAAATGTGTATGAAAACATGCGTAGGAGACCCAGCTTAGCCCCTTGTTAACATGACAAACGCCGTCATCGCACATTTTTATAATAATTTAATGTAAAAACCCTAATTTCGTCCCAAAATTAATTTTCTTTCTCTGGAAATCCTCTCAAAGATCTTATCCCACCAAATTCCCCTTTAACTATAAAAAGACGAAAATTTGGGGGGATTCTCCACAATCTGATATCAGTCAAATGACACCACTATTGATACTTGACATTTGACAAAAACAGCAAAACTGGCGCAATGTCGGCCATCTTTGGATTTGCGTTTTGTTACTGCATTATGCCGGTGTTACGATAATATTCTAATATGATTTATGATTCAAACGTAAAGAGAAATGATTTATTTTCAGATTTTGCATGTTGTACCGCGCTATTAACGGTGATGGAGAGTCGTCAAGCGGCGTGGAACGACGAGAGGACCCAGGACCTCCGGCACCTCACCCACAACATCCTAATATGCCCTACCATAAATATGAGGTATGCAAATAATTAATGTAAAGTATGTAAACAAACTATAAAATACAATTGCCTGAGATTTCTTGAGAATATCAGACTGTTTGTTTCTTTGTTTGTTCGACCATCATGCAAAAACTACTACCGACCGATTTGAATTAAATTATGGACACTGATAAATCATGCCCTGTATAAAAACATAGGATACTTTTTATTCCGATAGGTAGCGTGTTAGATTCTCGTTATGAGGAGAAAATATTTTTGGAAGATTTTTATGTTTATGGCATAAACCCTTATGGTAACTACCATGAAACGTTATTGCTATAAGTGAAATTGCGGGTAAATACTTGTTAGGTGTTAGTGATAATCACTATTTGTTTTCGATGATAATCTAGTGTAGAGTCCATAGATTGCTAAGTGAAGCTACCACTATGGAGTGGAACGGACTACTAAGGCGAAATCTGAGCCCAGGCACTCGGACACCTCTAACTTCTCGAAGTTGGTGTGTATTCATTGTTAATATAGCTCGCTTTAACGGTAAAAGAAAACATCGTGAGGAAAACTACATACCTACATGAAAATTCTTCTGATGAACATCGATTAAGACCTAACCCTTCTCATTTTTTGTTAACCATAATAATTAACTGGAGGGGTTCCTTCTAATGGGATTCTGGCGACCGTCTAACCCTTCTCATTAGTTTAGGGCGCTTGTACCCAGCACTGGACAGTGTACTTTAAGTATTGATTGAATTCTATAAAGCAGAGTATAATACAGGGCCAGTAATAAATATAGCGGGTCTTCCAGAAAGGTGGTATCTAATTTTTAGGTACTTTATATTTTTATCACTATTTTAGCATTGGGATCTTCAAATCTTATTGCAACCTAATTAACATATAAATAAGTATTACTGAACTGTGTATGCAATAAACATATTTAGTTACTGCATAGATAAATAGCTATCTGTTTATTATATTGACATGCAGCAGCTAGACTATATCAAGTGTCTTAAAACGTTTACGAATTGAAATTAAAATTCGATTTATTCAAGAACTATGACATACACGCGAATTTAATTTCTACTGGTAAATTGCTATTTACCCGCATTATAAATGCAGTTATTATTGATACCACCTTTTTGCAACACTCTGTTTAATTTGGAGCATGCTTCAGTACCAGACGTGAATAAGTTGATACAATATTGTATGAAAACTGACATCTAGATTGCATAATTTATATTATGGTGAATAAATGTTTAACTCGGATGATTAGTCGGCATAATTAAGGGTTCACGGATTTAGGTCCGTATTCAAGAACAACACTCAAGTGGGCTCTTTGCTAAGTGTCGATTTCTGTACACGTGATTGGTCTCTTTTGGCGCTAAACAAAACCAATCACGTGTCTCACTTGAGCGTTGTCTTGAATGCAGGCCTAAGTCCCATTTATTCACCACAATCTCGATGCTAGTGTTCGTACAATATAGTGTAGTGGCACGCAGCGCGCACCAACCGATCCTGAATCGCGCTAGCAAAGTTTGCGTGACGGTTACTATTTAAACAAGTTCTGAACATCAACTATCGGAGGGGCCGCGGCCGGTCAGGTACAACATCCGCCTGACTGAAGATCTCCCCTTTGTTAGAGGAGCATTTACAACCCGTTCCTCTACAATAGTAAGTCGACTTGTCAAGCTATTCACCTGGTACGGTTTTGTTGTCCCAGGGTCCCCCGACTCCATGTCCCGCTCGCGTGGAGTACGCGACGCCGGTGTTCGCTCGCAACTACCAGGGCGTGTGGCGATACGTCGTGCAGATACCCTACGAGGGATACTTCACGCAGACTGTCGAGGTCACCAGGTAGGTTACAGGTCAACCATTCTTCGACTTATTAATTCTAATTGCACAACCACTTACAGGCAGATACTACTAATCCAACGACAGACTTAACAAATTACTATTTATACATGTTGAGTGGTTTTATGTATATACCATAGCTCATAATCAGCTAAAGTTGATTTCATTTGTGTTTGTACATGGTTCAAAAAATAAATACACACTCACGCCTGTAATCCCTGAAGCGGTAGGCAAAGGTGTAACCAGTACATCCACATTTTGACTAGCGTATATCTGCCCCATAATGTGATAGGGGGCGAGCCTATCGCCACACCGGGCACAATTCCAGACTCCGGGCTGATACTGAGACCTCAGCGTCAGCCTCAGTCGTAAGGCGTACGCCACCGAGGCAGTGACATAATAAACATGATTCAATTACCTTTTTTACATTTCCTGATGGTATGCGCCACGCCTGCTCAAAAACAGAAGCAACATCACACAGAACTTTGAATTACAAAACACTGCATGGCATTGGACTGCGTTCGTCACTCAGAGACATAAGTTCTTTAATGTTACTAAAACTGAGCGTCTCTGTACTTTGGGGGGCACGTAAAACTCGGTCCCGATTGTTAACAGTAGGCCTAGTAAGTACAAGTCACAAATACGTTCACAGTTTTCGGATTCGTATAAATTTACTATATAGGTACCGTCGAAGTGTCAAACTAGTAATTCATACGGTAATAAAGAAAAAAATCGCTTGAAAATAATTTTCTTAGTCGACTAATATGACATAAAATTAACCATATTATTAATTTTAATTAATTATAGTTTCCACTTTTGGTACTAATTTTTGACGTATGGAGAGAACACGAAAACTTTCATCGTTTAGGAAAACTATTAAAACCTGTACTAGGCCTACTGATAACAGACAGTCGTTAAGACTTAAGCCAAGTGAGAGGCCTTCGAGCGATTTCATTCAACTTTAACACTAGCTTAACCACTAACCATTCGTTAAAAAAAATAGTGAGTGTAAAAATAGCTAATGACATCTTAAACTTAATTGATATTTCTGAGTGTGTAATACGTGATGTACAGATGTATGCAGTCCCGTTGCCACTATTTAGAAGGTGGATGCTTGAGCTCGCCGCGCTGGGTGTCGCTCCTCGTCGCGGAACTGCATTACCCTTCACAACAACAACAGAACTTACAGGTAAGTTTATTGAAAGAAAGAAATAAATAAAAATTACTATCACGACAAAGTGTCTAAGCTGGTAACTGGACTTAGCATGTCGTCGCTTAGCTAAGTAGTAAGTACAAGTAAGTTCGCTTAAATTGGCTTAGTTTTTCAGAAGAGTCAAAAAACTGAATATCTTTTATGATCTTCTTAAATCTTAAATAAAAAAAATTAACATGACATGTTATGAACCAATGAGTTGCGCGTTGACAGAACTATTCGATTAACGTGCTTTGTATGGTTAATTAAAATTTTTATAACAACATCAATCGACAATATCACATGGTCAATTTTAAAGTTACGGGGTGTTGTTAGCTAAGCGACGATATGCAGTACGACATATCACGCGCGCTAGGGAGATACTATCGACGACAAATATCAGAGGCCCAATTCTGCTATTTTAACTGACACTGCGAATGAATTTTAACCGAACTGAGATTACATTTTGAATTAATTAAAAATATGGCATTCTGCTCCTTTAAAAATTCGATATCATCTCAGTTAAATTGCATATAAACTGTCAATTCGATCAACTTTCAATGTCTTTCTTTTGTTGAAAATATGGCTTCGCATTATTATGCATTTCGCCAATGACAAGTATTTTACCGAATTTTACGTATCAGCTGCCATAGACTAAATTCTAGAAATTAAAAATGACCTAAGCGACAAAATCAATGTCACAATAAAATACCCACAATATGACTAATTTCAGTGATTAAAAAATTACGTAACTGGAGGTTATGATTTTTTAATTAATTGATTTGACTAATTCCATGTATTTTATTTATTTCATTAATTTATTTATTCCATGGCATAACTGAAGGAAAACGGCACAAAAGCACCACTCAGGCAGTCCTTTCCGGAAATAACCACAATCGCGATTATTTTATTGAAATTTGAAATTCTACCGAATTGCGGTTTTTTTATTTTGCAACACTGCTGAGGACATATCTATACTAAATAAAAATTGAGCGAGAGTTTTGGCGGGAATTTTGACAGTGCGATTGCTCTCATAATTTAATCTACACTAATATTCTAGAGAGGAAAGATTTTTTTGTATTTTTGTATGTAACAAATAAACTTAAAAACTACTGGGCCGATTTCAAAAATAATTTGGCCGTTAGAAAGCTACATTATCACTGAGTAACATAGGCTGTAAACTCATTTCTAATACTTTACTGAAATAACGAGCACACAAAGTCGATCAATTTTGACCACTTTTAGTTGCTTGCAGTAAAAGATAAAGTTAACTGAATTTATCTGCAGTTAACTCACAGTCACTTCACCTCAGTGTTGCCAAGTCAGATTTTTGAAAATACCGTGTTGTCCACAAATACGGTATTTGCGCCAAAAAATACAGTGCTTGATGGGAAAAAATACAGTCTATTTTACAGTGCAATAAAATGTCATACAAAAAAGGAAATAATTAAATTATTAAATAAAATATAAATTTATTTTAAACTTTATATCCTAAACTAACTTAACATTTTATTTGTATATATCGATCGCTGCAGAAATGGATGGCTGCGATGATGATGATATCGGTTTTTTTTTATGTGTTTAATCAAAGAGTTTTATGTATACTACTAGACAAGCTGCGCGGTACATAGAAATTGTAGTATAATAAATTGTAGTATAGTAAATTAGTTGTATTACTAAGTTGCAGTCAATTGACCGTAACTCAATATTATCATCTCGCTTACTCTCAACTAGAACCCCTATTGCGCTCCCTGTTTGTGAACTGTCAAACTCCCGCGTTATGTGACGCAGTTTTACTTCTAAATAACCTGTCTAGTAGTATACAATAATACTACGAAATTTTTACTGTAAAAAAATACTGTGTCTCCATATAAGGTATTTATAAAAATACCGTGTCCAGTAGATGGCATGAAAATACGGCAGATCTGCTGTAATTACAGTGCACTTGGCAACACTGCTTCACCTTCAGTCACATTTCGTTCTCAATATTTTGACGTTTGTCTGTAGACGAAATGCATTTTATATAGTTAAGTGTCTCACAATGGACACTGGCGAAATCACCGATCTACGGTGGAGCCAAACACAATTAAAAGAAGAAGAAGATAGTTAAGTGTCAAAATTGTTACCAGAATGCCGTTTTGGTTCAGTCAACTTGTATTCTACTTTCGATATCATTGCGTTCTAAGTTCTTGAATATTGGTTTAGCAGAATACCATTTGCAACTTTCTTGTCGCTGAGATTAGATCGGAATGATATTTTGAACAATTAAAATTACGAGAATTGGCCCTCTGTTATAACTGACATTATTCGATAAAATGACGTCACGTAGACAAAATACCACAGACAGGTTGAAAGTGGATCTTATTTGCTCTACTTTTGACATAACGAGTCGATTATTATATGCAACCATGTTAGCATCGATATACATATAGAGATAACCAGATGAAACTGTTTATTCACTACAAAACGAGTCGATAAAATTATCTCGTGTTATGTTAAGTATAATGTCTTAATATAATGTCGACCGTTACGAGACATTGAGTTCCAAGACTATCAGCAGAATTAGACTGAAGTTACCGACTGAATGTAGTACCTACATTGGCTGACCTTGGGAACGCGTCTCATCTGTACAAATTGCTTTGTTTGTTTTTTAATTAGGTGTATGGTGATCGCTTTAAACCATGTTTTAACAATTTCTCTATTGCCGCAGAAATTTTGAATTATAATTTACTGCATGGCACTAAACTGTGCTTGTCACCCCGAAAGTCCCATAATGTCCAGTAGTTTCTCTGGCTTCAATGTCCTTCAAATCGAAACACAATAGCCCTTACACACTGCTGTTTGACGGTAAAAATAGACAAGGCAGTGGTATACCAACCCACTATGTAAAGTTTACCTACTCGTAAGGCCTAACCCCTTTCATTATTAAATGAGACACGTGATCAACAGCGTGACGGTATATTATGAGCTAAAAACTAAATCGCTATACGCGTTTGTCTGTCTGTCCGCTTATTTCTTCTAAACTACACAGCCGATTTTGATGAGGTTTTCACTATCATATTTTTCCTACCCACCATTAAACAATTTCTTCCGGAAGGTTCATACGTATTTCAAGCTAGGCATGTCGAAAGTATCGACTGACATCGTATCGATAATTTAAAAAGTATCAATATCGATTTATATATGATGTCGAAACTTAAAAAAATATCGACATATCGAATTAAAATACGACTCCAAAAATATCGATGCATCACAGAAAAGTTATTTCCCCTATTTCACGCTAGGACCCATGGGTAGTAAAATTGTAGTTTTACGAGTGGTAGAGCCACGCTGTAGACACTTTTGTCTACAGCATGTATGGGCCGGCTCGTCCGGGTCATTAGCCCTGTCTCACAGAAAACCGGCGTAAAGTAGCAGCTTGCTGCTGCGTTTCGTACAGTGAGTGAGATATCCGGAGGCCCAAACCCCCTCCCCTTCCCAATTCCTTAATTATCCCTTTCCTTTAAGATCGGCAACGCACCCATGATTCTTTTGGTATTGTGGGAGTACATGGGCGGTGGAGATCACTTACCATCAGGTGACCCACTTGCTCGTTTGCCGGCCTATGCCATAAAACAAATAATACTCGCGGGTGAATATTATAAGCGAGTGTTATTCCAGCCCGAGTACCAGCAGTTCATCCAGAACCGTGCGGGTTCTATTCCCGACGCGGAGCCGAGCACCGACAAGCCGCCGCACTGCGACGGACACGACGAGATGGGATGCTACCAGGTGAGACTAAGGATGTCCCAACAAAAGGACCATACAATACACACGTAACTTAGTAAAGTCAGAGGTGCATGCTCTTGGGGCTGGTTTCGAACCTGCGACTTTCGTCTCGAAAGTCCGTACCACTCCGCTGAGCTATCGCTGCTATTAGCATTAAGTCTAGTACTGTTATTTTGCAGGTCCGTCTGTACTACGACTGGTTCTTAGTCCCCGGCTCGTGCAAGTGTTGGCGACCTGATTACTTCGCGCGGTATGTAAGGCGTAAGCAGAACAATGAACTGTAACTACTCACTAGCTGATGGTACCGGGTTTGAATCCCATGACACTCGTAAAGACACGTACGACTAAATTATCTCAAATCGTAATAGGGTAGTTGACTAGATTTTTTTAATTATTTAAATCAATAAGTTACGTTACTCAAAATCTATTGTAGAAAGAATATTATAAATCGGCCCAAAAATAAATAAGTTAGAAGCCATTCTAATCCTGTAGAAGGGGTAATTGTCCAATGACAGACGACGCAAACTTTGACGTCACTGTGTAAAATGTTTATTATGGTGCACACGTGCAAGAGAGATAGTGAGATATCGCTACTACGCACCCACTTTTCCTCATACAAACATTTAAAGTCATAACTGCGGGCATATTTCTGAACCAATTTTGATTGTGTTTTAATAAAAGGGTTTCTTTTGCGTATCCTTTTCTGTTGCTTATAAAATAATATATAAAATTCAATATAGGAAACTACCCTATTGACAATTTATTTTAGCTACAGTGATCCACGAGTTGGGATTGGTTGTGTTTATTTATACTGTATGAATGGGCTATCTTTTGTATAAACTACATTTTCCTGTCAACATTTGGAAAATAATAGTTTTCAGTTTTTACCTTTATTTGAGTTACGAAATTAAATCATCCAACTGTATATTGTTTAATTTTGATCCCTCTTTTCTGCTACGTCCTTTGGAACAGGTATTTCAAAAAGATCTCCGGAGGCCCAAATCCCCTCCCCTTCCCAATGCCTTATTATCCCTTTCCTTTAAAGGTCGGCAACGCGCCCATAATTCTTTTATATTGTGGGCGTACATGAGCGGTGGAGATCGCTTACCATCAGGTGACCCACTTGCTCGTTTGCCGGCCTATACAATAAAAAAAAAGATCTGATATTTTTAATTCTTTGTGAAGGATAGCTTCCATTTGAATATGTTTATGCCCGTTTTCACTGACCTTTACTTAACTTTAGTTGTACCTTAACGCGTAATACAACGTCGCTATGAAAAGACAGGCCGATGCGCACTGCTTCAGTGTTAGGAGTCAACTAAAGTTAAACAAAGGTCGATGAAAACATGTATATTTTACAAACTCAACTAGTATTTAGTATTATTTATATAAGATATTATATCTATTTGTTGTAATAATTGGATTAATGGTGCTCAAACTGTGAATTTAAGACTGTACACATTAAAATTATTTAGTATTTGTACCAAAATGTATTTATTGCTGAGAAGATCTCTAGCTGTTAATGTGTATTTAGCTTAAGTATTTATTCGAATTAAGGTCTAGTTCTAGGTCCAAAATCTAGACCACGATTTCAAGTTTTATTCCTGTGAAATAAAATACATAGGAAGATAATATGTCTGCTTTTATTTATGTTGTATTTTACAACGCAATATTACGTTATTGGGAATATTTTTATAGTAGTGTATGTATGATATTTGAAATTATGTGATTCGAATTAGATTCCGCTTGTCGGTATTTTTCCATACAAACGTATGAGTGATTATTACACTGATTGGCATCGTATCAACAGTTAAGCATTTTATCAATTTATCTCATAATCGATGCCTAAAATAAATAGTGATTTAAAAGTATAAAACCGGAAAGTTCCATATTTCTGTACTAATTTTCAAGTAGTTTTAAGAGTAAATAAATAACAAGGTGGTATGAAATCTTTAAAACTAAATTCGTACAGGCATATTTTAATTATTCAAGATTAAAAATAATGTTAATATGAATTGATAAATTTAGTACTTTTTCCATAAAACCACTTTTCCCAAAGTCTTCATAAAATTCAAGTACTCGATTGATTTATTGTGCATTTTCAACACGCATTATTGTGTATTTTACTCCAACGTTTCACGCCGCACGATACTAGGGTGAGATAGCATATATTTTTGTCTCCGCCCACTGATGAGATGGAACTATTGACTAGCACACTCGCCTAAGTTAAAATAAATACAGTTTTATTTATTTTTTACAAACACTTTAATATATACTACTAGACGGGCTGTTTATATAAGTCAGTCACATAACGCGGGAGTTTGACAGCTCACAAATAGGGAACGCGATAGGTGTTTTAGTGGAGAGTAAGCGAGATGGTAATATTGAGTTATGGTCAATTGACCGCAACATAGTGGTACAATTTCTATGTCCGGCGCAGCTTGTCTAGTAAACATTACTAGAAACATTACATTAAACAAACTATTATACATTAAAGTCTTTGATTTATTTTTATTTTTATTTTTTATGTGGTTAAACCTAGTTGAATAATAAAGTATTTTCAAGGAATATAATACTCTGTACCGAGAACCAAGGGTTGTAACAAAATAAACGGTTTTAATCAAATTTAATGAATCACTCGCAACCTACATTTTGTGTAATACCTACTAAGTGTAGCTTTAAACGATAAATGTGTAGTGAAGCTTATTGGGAATTGAATCCCACATAATTTAAGACTATGGTAGGCGTTTTATATATGTTAATTGTGGGATATTGAGTAAAATATTTTAATTATCTATTTTATTTTGAGAAATGCCTCGGTGGCGTAGTTGTAATGCGTACGCGTTACGATTGAGGCCAATGCTGAAATCTCGGGTACGATCCCCGGGTCGGGTAAAGTGGTATTGGGTTTTTCTATTACAAAATGCTCAGGCCGGAGTCTGGAATTTGTGCCCGGCATGGCGATAGGCTCGAGGCGAAAACCTCGGCGAAATGTGGGTGTACTGGTTACACCTCTGCCTACCCCTTCAGGGATTACAGGCGTGAGTGCGTATGTATGTATATTTTATCAACACCAAAAGTCGATGAACATATTTAAACTAAAACTCCTTTACATCATAAGATGAACAGAAGTCGCTCAAGAAGATTAGTACCAAATTAGATGAACCTCGCAAAAGGTCAAAATTAGCTGATAACCAAATTGTCAAAAGCAGTTAAACTTACGAACATGAGCTACAGGTACATCTAAAGCTGATGTTGTGATTTGAGAAGATAAAATATTTAATATTTTATTTATTTTAATATAAATAAAAATAAATAAAATATTAAATTATTAACTAATGATTACGTATAAAAAAATGACTGTCAAATTGATTTTGTGCAGCGACGTTGTGACCTTTTACGATGATCAATTTTGGTGCGAGTCTTGTTAAACGACTTATGTATGCTCAGATGTCTAGGATTTTAAAAATCTGGATATGTTTAATAACTTTTGGTGTTGACCGTACATAAACAGAGTTTTAAACATATTTTCAGTCGATAGTCTCGCTTAGGCATTAATTTATTGTAGTACCTATGTAAAAATAAAGAACCCCAAGCATAAAGAAATATGTATAAAGAAAAAAAAAAAACATTAATTTCAATTATTTTAATACTTCTTTATTCTATCATACCATCTATTCCTATAGATTAATGTCTCATTGATCTTGTGGCAGCCCACTTAGGAAAGAAACCATGAGGTCCTAAGTTCTAATCCTTAGCAATTCTAGGTTCTATTTTTTTTTTTTACTGCCTGGATAGGCAGACGAGCAAACGGGCCACCTGATGGTAAGTAGTCACCGCCGCCCATAGACTTGTGCAATGCCAGGGCACAGCAAAGCCGCTGCCTACCGTCAATCAATCACAACAACCTATCTTGAACAATCACAATTAGCATTTGAGTTTTAGATTCGAATAATCACACATGAGTTGTCCGGGATTCGAATTTGTGCCCGGTATGTTTATAGGTTGATCACCTATCACATCATGGGACGGAAACAAGATCGACGTGGGTGCAGTGCTAGTTGCACCTCTCCCTACCCCTTGGGGATACATGCGTGATCTTCTGTATTTAGTTTATTACGCAGTTTTTCATTTATATAAATAATTTGTAATCTCATTGGATATTTACATTAGTAAGTATATTGTATATTGACTAGTGTAGCGCCCGGCTTGGCTTGTATTTAATATTGTAAGAATCACGCACATCCGCATTCTACAGACGGATATAACTGTAAAATGCATTTGTGTACATATTTATTAGATTTTAATTTAATAAATAAACAATTAAAAATATGCTATTGGTGTTATTTAACTTTAAATCAATGTTGTATGTAATTGAATGTAACAAGAATAAATAAGTCAAATTTGTGCGTATTTCGACGAGTATAAAAATTACATTTTGAATTCACTTTTTTTATTGGTATGAATGACAAGACGAGCAGCTCTCTTTCTGCCTCGCTGGCCTAATGCCAGGGTTCGCCTTCCCGTACCATAGATTTGGCGATGTTGGGTTTTATACGGGGCGACCCGCTGTCTGACCCCCACAAAATGCAAGGGAAACCCGCCATTGGACAATTGAAATTGAGTTCAATTTTCAAATTCAATGCAATATTATTTGAATCGAAACTAAGTGTTGATTTAATTTTCTGATGTTCATCGAATTTTGACATTTTATGATGATCATCCAATTTTGCCATTATTATTGTTAAGCGGCTTATGTATACTACGATGTATGGTTTATAGAAATCTGGGTGTGTTCAACGACTATTGGTGTTGTTTTTGTTGTTGACTGTACATAATTAATAAAATTTTCCGTCTTGCCCCTCCCCTGTTTGGTTGTCCCCTCTGTCATAAAAAACCACTACAAGCACATCGGTAAAAATGATTGTATGAAACGCTAGCAGAGCTACGATGCACAGTAAGTACCTATGTATTATAATAAAACACATGATACGTTATACAAGATTTATTTGAAAATATCGTATATAATAATAAGAATTTACCTTAATTAATTAATCGTTGTGGGACCGCGAAATCTAAAGTGTGGCGGATTCCTATAATCTAAGGGCTTCGCTGTACTGTCATGGAACTGACGCCAACGGAATGCCATTATTATATGTCATGTAAATTGTACACTGACTGCCTCGGTGGCGCAGTTGTAATGCGTACGCGTTACGACTGAGGGTGAGGTCTCGGGTTCGATCCCCGGGCCGGGTGAAAATGATATTGGGGTTTTCTATTACGAAATGCTCAGTATCAGCCCGGAGTCTGGAATTTGTGCCCGGTATGGCGTATATGTAAATGTTACAAGTCTTTCCGCGTGGCTCCGCCTGTGTATTTTCCGGGATAAAAAGTAGCCCATGTCTTATCTCTATCATGCTCTACATGTGTGCTAAATTTCATTCAAATCCGTTCAGCCGCTGAGGCGTGATTAATTAACAAACATAAGTACACCGGCGGGTGATGTTTACATACATACGCACTCACGCCTGTAATCCCCGAAGGGGTAGGCAGAAGTGTAACCAGTACACCCACATGTCGCCGAGCGTGTCTCCGTCCCTTGTGTGATAGGGGCGAGCCTATCGGATGATATTTACTCATTCAAAAAATATATACGACATATGTGTACTCTTTTTTAAACCCGGGTAAGCACAACATTCCGCTCAATGCGCATTAAATAAGTAGGTATGTACACCGCGACGATGTCAGTGTACATACTAAGGATTTATACGCTAGGTTTCTACAGCTCGACGTAGGTATACGTAAGTTCTTTCGTAAGTTGTATTTTTTTGGTTAAATTTTTTCCTTTTGTTGGGAAGACAAAGGGTTCTAGCCCATACAGCCTAGTTAATAGTAATTTAATTAAATTCTCGTTTTCCGAGAACGATGAAACATGGATGTGACTGATTTTAAAGCCTTGTTGGAGTTTTTTTTTGTTATTTCCTTTCAGTACGATGCTTCTTAGACTACTTTCTCCAAGTGAATCGAACGCACAAGGTCGATCAATACTCTTGATCAAAAGTCACCTAAATTAACTGTTTTAATTTTCACACCCTTTCAATGTTTCCATTCACTGTTCATCACCGGCAATGTTTATTGAACGAATCCACATCATTTTTATACAACAAACATAACTTTAAACTTTAACGCACCGACAAATCCCCTGGTAATGACGGTGTCCATGGGCGGCGGTGATCACTTACCATCAGATGACCCGCTTCCTCCGTTGCCACCTCTTTCATAAAAAAACTAGTTTAGGAAGTAAATTAATTTAAGAGAGCAACTGCACTGTCAGAGTTCCCGCCAAAACTCTCGGTATATGTCAGATATCATGTATTCTGTCACATTGACAGATAATATTATGGCAGTACGTTTTATATGATCATAAATGGTTGACTTAAGTTTCAGTATTCCGCCGTTTACCGGATAAATACCAAAAATATCCGAGTAAACTAGCAGAAGTATAATGAAATCATTATCAATATAAAGGGTTAGTAAGGGCTTAGTATATAGGATAATATGACGTAATTTACCGTCGTAGTTTTCCGTCACGTGATTAAAACTTCGATTAAAATATATGAACTGATTGTAAGGAGTTGACGAATGAATCATGCGCCATCCGGGATGATCGGTGACGTAAATTACGTCAGGTGTGAGCGATTACTCGTTTATTTTTGGCACGTATCTAAATATTTATTTTATTTAATTTTTGTTTATAAAAAAATGAATTAAATTCTTAAAAAATAATTCAGGTGTCAAAACGACAAGCGTACACGTTACATCGTTCACGACTCTTTAAATGATTAAGGTACGATTCCGAACATTACCTGAGTTAACACTGAACTTAAAGTGAAGAAAGCCTTTTAACCCATGACGAAAAGAGGGGTGTTATTAGTTTGACCACTTTGTGCTTGTTTAATTGAGAAGGCATTAATATATCGGTACCAGCGTTTGCAGTTGTGAGTTCGGAATCATACCTTTGCACTTTTGATTCAGTCTTTAGTTACACCTTTACGACGCATTCAACCAAAAAATATCCGAATGGTAATCGAATTCATGACTGAACGTATTTAAATATCACTTTTAGACTATGTTGTCTTTGACCTCTAAAAACTGCACATTTTTAGACAAATTTTTTCACCATCGGAAACGCAATTAATTGCACCGTATTTGTAAATTTCAGTGGATAGTGATTTCTTAGGTTTACGCGAATATTACACATTGAAATAAAACTAGTTTAAACGGATTTTATCGCGGTTTCAGTGGATGATATTAATTGTAAAAAATATTGACGATTTTTGTGACCTCAGCATTTATTATATGTCTTTTTTGTATTTCTTCTCTCTAAAAAAATAAAGGCTTTAACTTGTGCGACTTATCCCAGCCTTTCTACTCAATCACAGGATCACTGTCTTATCAAAATTGCTTAATTCCATGCATTTTAAAGCATTTAACTGCACCATTGCTGGCTTCTTTTATCAAATTTTGACCAATGCTCTACTTCCAAAACATTGCCACTTTCCTTATAGTGGCTGGAAGTCGCCTGCTAGAATATTCGAATTTGGTTCAAGCCGCAGTTTAATTCAAAATAACAGAATCGCTTGTGTTTCCATTACTAGCATTGGCTCTAATATGTACTCCAACAGTTTCAGCACGATTATTTGCATTTGCTTCAATATCACCAATATCGGCAACAACTGCTCCAGTATTACCAACTTCACTTGCGTTTTCATTTATATTCTCTTTGCTTCTAGTTCTAATATTTGCTCCAACTACACCAATATTTCTTTCGACAATAACATTGAAAGACGTTATTCTGGTATTTGCATCATCTAGAGTTGTATTAACTTGGCTTCCGGCATTTGCTGCAATATCTGTATTTGTACCATTTTCTCCATCATTGGCAACAATAGCATCCGCTCTTTCAGGCATCATAATATGTGCTGAGGGGACCCCATCTTTAGGATTGTTGAAAGCGACGTAGCAAACTGAGTAGGGAGGTGGAGGGTCCTCGCATTGTGGTTTAGGTAGAACACACTCGGAGTATGGCGGTGGGGAATCGATCTGTAACTCAGGTTCTGTAGGTGGATCTTGGGCTGTATGTTGATCTGTAATAGCAAAATGATAGTTTAGTACGCTGAAGTGTAAAAAGGCGGTGCCTAGTGCTAAGTCGGGATAATGGCAGGCAGAAAGAAAAACTAAAATAGGGACAGCCTAGCGGGTAGTGGCACTATGACACCGTACTCAGCAGTGGCACAGTGTACAATATACAAAACTGATTAAGGAGATGTATTAGAGTGAAGGATGAAAGAAGATTGATGAGACAAATATACACGAACATGAATGGTACAGTTGGGAGGGGAAGACCTCAGCAAATGTTCTCAAATCATTGCGATGTTTTTGAGAAAAGCCAGGTCAGAAGTATAATATATAAATAAATACACCCAACAGTCACACACATAGTCCTGACCCCACACTAGGTAAACCTGTATCGTGGGTATCAGGAACTACGAGGGACTTGCGGTCCCACAACACCCAGACCCGAGACCAATATTTGTGGTTCACACAAACATTTGTCTCAATGTGGGAATCGAACCCACGGCCTCTCGCTTCGCAGCCGGCTACTCGCCCGCTGCGCCATGGAGGCTGTCATAAGTATGTAATGAGAGTATATGAGGTGAAATGGGAATCCGTTATCTCTGTCTACCCCTATGGGAAACAGGTGTTAACTTAATTAAAACATTAACACTTACGACTAGTTGCTAACACGTTCGGAGTCGGCCACTCATCAGACTGACGTCTTCTAGCTGAAAATAATAAAATAAGGATCCCATTCAGTTTCATAAATAAGATTCTTAGATTACTGCCTCATTTGCTTTGGTCTCGTGGCAGCCTACTTAAGCTGAGAAACCACGAGGCCACAGGTTTAAAAATTCGAGTCGGGAAATTACTTTTTATGTCAAGTTTTTCGATGCGAAAGATCACACAGTTGGGAATGGAATGTATGTCTTATATGGTGATTGGCTCGCTACTTACCACATTATGGAACGGAAATAGGTTCGATTTGTGGATGAACAATTGTTTTATCCTGGCACAGGTAATTAACTACACTATACCTGATGGTAGGTGCACTGTATTCTAAATATCAGATCGACCATTGATAGATGTTGCGTCCTTCGACGATCAGTAGAATTTTACGGACTGTAGTAACTGGATATCCCTGCTGACACCCGAACTCTTGTCGCCAGAACAAGGCACTAAGTTTGATCTTCAACATATGTACGTACGGTGGTCGCTATCCAGTACAAAAATGAATTGGATACCCTCCCATCATGTAGGGGCCTGAGGATACTAACCTTTAAACAGCCGCCGATCCAAACACTTCTCTATAGACCTGATGATGAAAATGAAGACGGCGAGCAGTACGGTCCCCGCGACCCACCCCATTGTGGTGTCATTCCAAACACCGTGGTGACCCGGCGGCGGGGGCAGATGGGGAGGGGGCGGTGAGTCTGGTATATACGGGTCAGGAAGATCACCATTCTGCAACAAGGAAGTTTTTATAGCAGAGACCAGACTAAACCATCCACATCCGCCATTGCAACGCCTGAAGGCCAGAACCTACAGTGGCAAGCATATTTCGACATCGAGCAATGAAGCTCGGCCAAACTTAATCAAATTATAAGCCGGCAAACGAGCAAGTGGGTCACCTGATGGTAAGTGATGTCCACCGCCCATGTACGCCCAAAACCCCAAAAGTATTATGATTGCGATGCCGACCTTAAAGGAAAGAGATAATTAAAAGAGTGGGAAGGGTAGGCGGGTTGGGCCACCGGATATCTCACACACCGTACGAAACGCAGCAACAAGCTGCTATTTTACGCCGGTTTTCTGTGAGACAGAAGTAACGACCCGGACGAGCCGACCCATTCATGCTGTAGGCAAAGTGTCAACAGCGTGGCTCTACCACTCATAACACATTTGGCAATCACACACACTTGGCGAAGTAGCATTATTTAGGATATGCAAGTACCTTGAAATCAGGTGGTGGTGGTGGTGGTGGCATGGGCAGTCTCCAGGGCTCTGTGTCGAGCGGTCCCTGATGCTGCAGCCATGGGTGTGGAGGTGTGTTGAACAGCACTCGGCTAGGAGGACCTTCTTCCAATCTGTCGACAAACAACAAAACTAGAACTAAAAAGTTCGCAAAATCTTACTTCTGCCGGACCATCAAGCTGTGGAATAGTTTGCCGGCACACGTGTTCCCTCCTTCCTATAATATGGGGTCCTTTAACCGGAGTGTGAAGAAGCAACTAAGCAAGCCGGCATAATTCTGCCGATCTACGATAGACACATCGTCTGTCGTTGGTCGCCAGTATTCTTGGATTGCGCTGCACTCACCATCAGGTGCAGCGTTGTCACTTTGCCGAGCCAGGATAAAAAAAAAACATATTTTTAACCTTATGAGGGTTTCACTTCGACATGTATAGTTAATTTTTAACCGACTTCAAAAATCGAGGAGGTTATCAATGCGGCGCGTTTTTTTTGTTTTTATTTAATGTATGTACATCGATTTATTAGCCAAATGTAGACCGATTTAGTTGCAAAAAGTTGTAATGCGTACGCGTTACGATTGAGGCCAACGCTGAGGTCTCGGGTCAATCCCCGGTCCGGGTAAAGTGGTATTGGGTTTTTCTATTACGAAATGCTCAGTATCAGCCCAGAGTCTGGAATTTGTGCCCGGTATGGCGATAGGCTCGTCCCCTATCACATAAGGGACGGAGATACGCTGCGCGAAGTGTGGGTGTACTGGTTACACCTCTGCCTACTCCTTTGGGGATTACAGGCGTGAGTGCGTATGTAAAATGTTATATTGATGTTGTAATCTCTTTAATGTATATTATGTATGTAATATTTGTCTAGTTTCACAACTATCGGCCTCTATATTTTATTTTGTATATAGTCGACTCTCGTTAATTCAAACCTGCGATAATTCAAACCTCTCAAATTATTATTAACAATAATTCAAAGCTATCATGAGTTCCCTACAAAATCTCTTTATATTTCGAACTAAATCAATACATCTTTATGCACTTGGTAATTCGAACGAAAAAATCATTGCTATATAACAAAACGACGCGTTAAATCGAACTCATCGGCGTCCAACACTCGACAATTCAAAGTTGCAGAGAGAAGGAGGCGGAAAGATTGTATGCAAGTACATTTTACAATCTACTGAATGTACCTCTAAACTAATGACATTGTTATAGAATAGCAGTTAGTAAATAATAATTGATCAACACTTAATAATTCGAAGTTTTATTTATTTTCTCTCACAAATTTCGAACAATTTGACATTTCAAACACTCGATAATTCGTAATATTTAAAGGGTACCTCGAGTTTCGAAAACGAGAGTCGACTGTACATTTGTTTACTGTGCGCGCATAGCATGTCGATGACGCTAAATCAAGATTTTATCCATCTGAACTCTCATTTTATCTCTCTCCTAACGTGCCTATAGAAGCTTTCACTTAAAGAGTCAGGAAACCTACATACCTGATAGTTCTTCATAAGAGTTTCGAAGATATATGAAGCCAACCAACCCGCAATAGGCCAGTTGAAGAATAGTTGAGATCTTATCACTTTCACTATTAAAAGAGACCGGTGTCCAATAGTGAGATAGTATAAAACAAAATACGCATTCACGCCTGTAGTTCCCGAAGGGGTAGGCAGACGTGTAACCAGTGCACCCACATTTCGCCGAACGTATCTCCGTCCCTTATGTAATAGGGCGCGAGCCTATCGCCATACCGGACACAATTCCAGACTCCGGGCTGATACTGAGCAATTCGTAATAGAAAAACCCAATACCACTTTACCTGACCCGGGGATCGGACCCGAGACCTCAGCGTCAGCCTTAGTCGTAACGCGTACGCATTACCACTGCGCCACTGAGGCAGGCAGTATAATACAGGCCTAATAATTGTCAAAATGTGAGCTAAAACTTCGATGACTAATAACGGGAATTTTGCCAAACAATACAAGCACAAACACGTTAGCTTTGTGTAACCGGTAAGACGGCAACACTTCTCAATGTATACAGAATTCACAATTTTATTGCGATGAATCATGTTATTTGCAAACACGCACGATCATTACCATATTTAATTCTTTATTGGTAGCCATTTCCGTTGCGACATATTGTGTTCTAAGAAATTGTTTTCGCTACCAGTTAAGCTATATTTTTAACTAAAGCATAAAAGTTCTTAATTCGTATATACATTTAAACAAGAATACATGTTTTTATGTAGGTTTTTATTGGTTTTCAATGACGAGACGAGCATGTCGCTCGCCTGATGGTAAGCGTCATCCTGCCCATTAACAGAAGCAACTCCAACCATAACTTTGAATTATGAAGTACTGCATGACACTGAGCGCTCGTCACCCTGAGACATAAGGTGTGAAGTCTCACAATACCTAGTAATTTCAATGGCTTCAATGTCCTTCAAACCGGAAAACAACAATGTTTACACACTGCTGCTTGGCGGCAGATTTAGACAAAGCGTTGGTACTTATCCAGACGGCCTGTCGCATACAAGAGCCCTACCACCTACTTTGTTGTATGTTAATGCATAACTCGGCTAAATGTAGATTGTTTTCGTTGATTAATTTTGTGTTCGATATGGTTTACTGCGGTGATGGTTCCATTTAAATTTGAAGATATAATTGCACCGCTTCGAAATATTTACAACGATTTTTATGATTCTTCCACTAAAAAAACTTACATACGCATTCACGCTTTTAATTCCAGGTAGCCTGGTAGAGAATGCATTTGGCATTAAGTCCGCCTTTATACATGTTGTGTATATAAAGTTTAAATAAATAAGAAATAATTCCCGAAGGGGTAGGCAGAGGTGTAACCAGTAGGTACAACCACATTTCGCTGAGCGAATCTCGGTCCCATGATGTGATAGCGGGCGAGCCTATCGCCATACCGGGCGCAATTCCAGACTGCGGGCTAATACTGAGCATTTCGTAATAGAAAAACCCAATTTCACTTTTACCCAACCGAGACCTTAGCGTCTGCCTCAGTCGTACGCGTTACAACTGCGCCACCGAGGCAGTCGAAATTTTATTTTTACCTTTTTATTTTCTTGGAGTCCATTTTATTATGCTTTAGAGGCGTAAAGGGGAGGGATATATTAGGCCGTCTCCCCACAACATGAGTTAGCGTAACGAAACAATCAGAGCACAACTCGCGTGAGAGTGAAAGTAAGCCAGTTGAAATTATTGTGTATGTGTATTATTTGTAAATAACAACTGTATCTGATATTTCAGATATAAACACTATTTCGTCATTCCGCTAACTCACTTGCGTTTTAGAACTGGGATAGCCAGTATTGCCTTTTTTTTACTTTGGGCGACGAGACGACTAGGTCGCTCGATGGTAAGCGCCACTCCTGTCCATAAACAGAAGCAACACCACACAGAACGTTGGATTACAAAGCACTGCATGACACTGGACTGCGCTCGTCACCCCGAGACATAAGATGTTAAGCCTCATAATACCCAGTAATTTCACCGGCTTCAATTTCCTTCAAAACGGAACACAACACTGCTGCTTGGCGGCAGAATAGACAAAGTAGTGGTACCAACCCAGACGGCCACTCGCATACAAAAAAAATGGTAAATGGTCGCTGTCACCTCATTTTTAACCCCTGATAAAAAGAGGGGTAGTTGTTTAGTTTGACCCCTTTGTCCGTCTGTGTGTCCGTGGCATTGAAACGCCCAAACGAATTGTCTGATTTGAACGCGTTTTTTTTCTTTGAAAGCTAGTTTCATTGAGATGGTTCTTAATTTTTTAACTATGTTTGCAATAGCAGCTAGAGAATCATGTCATTGAGCTTAAGCGAACCTTAGATCCCATTTTGATACCAATGGCATAAAATGGGACACCAAAAATCTGGTTGAGTTCAATGCCAAGAAAACCCACACGGTTACAAACTTTACACCCAAATCTTTACTCGGTGTCGAAATATGTGTCGATCCTGGCTTACAGGAGTTCCAGTGCCGGGTGTGTGGGCGGGATAGTCTCAAGTATAAGTAATTCAAAGGAGTGGACATGCAAATCATCCCCATTCTCTCCCCTCCCAAATGTTCAGGGTATCCCGCTTGCAATGGTATTCCGCATTACAGGATTATTTTGAGTCTGGTGTATTTATTATTAAATATTTTTATTTTACATTTGTGGCGTCACAACCACACTTACACCATTTACCATTACCATATACTTGGTTCCAGTCTACAAGTGTTTTAATTACAAGTAGAAGTAAGTCTTCCCTACTTCCCTACAATTGGTGACCCGACATGATGTGTGATGTGATGTGAATTTAAATGGGACCTCCACCGCTGTAATCAATCTCGAATATATAAGCGAATCATGCAAACCAGTCCACATTTGGAGGAGTTAGTTAATGCTATAACACATTTAAAAAAAATATATTACTGACGAATTGAGGACCTCTTTGTTTTTTTTGTACGAACTCACGCTTGTAATCTCCGAAGGGGTAGGCAATTCCTAATAGAAAACCCGAATAACACTCGACCCGGGGATCGAATCCGAGACCACTGAGTTTGTTTCGCCGGGTCTTCTCAGGCTGGGTCGTTTTGGATCCGGTGGTAGTTTAAAACACGTGCCGTTTCGGTAATGCCTATGGTCCATATCGACCCTTAAAACAGAGAAAAATAATAATAATAATACTTAGCAATTCTGGACTTATTAAAAAAATATTGTAAAATTTATAGTTGCCTAGTGTATTGTGACGATGCTATGTATGTTATGTATATATTAGTTGATATGATTTCTGTAATTACATAAGTTTCTTTATTTTGTACTGAATTGTCATAAGCGCTATTTTAATTGCCTACATGATGAATAAAACTATTTCATTTAATTTCATTTCGGAATAAAACTATTTCATTTCATTTCAGACCTCAGCGTCAGCGTCAGTCGTAACGCATACACATTACAACTGCGCCACCAAGTTAGATGATGTTTTTTTTTGTGTCGGTTAATGGCAGACACGTCGCAGCCGTCGCGGTCTCTAGTCTCGGTCGCGTGCCCCAAAACAGGCGTGTTTTTGAATCGAAATACATTTTACCCGACTTCATTGAAGTATTGAAAAAAGGAAAACATAAAAAAAATATTACACAGATAATTTCGCGAAGTTGATGACCTCACTATACAGATTCATTCAAAGTATGAATACGGTTTGTTTTCCTGTGTTTAATTGTGTATATATATATAGTTGACAGTTAACCAGGCTTTAATTAACAAAAATAAAACTTTAATCAAAGTTGAACGACATCGTTAAAATTACGAGTTCCAAGAAAATTCTGAGAAATCTGTGGACATAATATTGCCGTTTATTTATAGTCTTTTGAATGAAAAAAGAATTACGAAAGCAAATCTGATTTTTTGATCTTGGAGGAAATTTTAAACCACGAACTATAGGAATTAGGACCAACGGATTAGGAAATAGGCTATTATTATATTAGGCCGGTAAACGAGTAAGTGGGTCACCTGTTGGTAAGCGATCTCCAGCGCCCATGTACGCCCACAATACCAAAAGGATCATGGGTACGTTGCTGACCTTAAAGGAAAGGGATTGGGAAGGGGAGGAGGATTTTGGCCCCCAAATATCTCACTCACCGTACGAAACACAGCAGCAAGCTGCTACTTTCGCCGGTTTTCTGTGAGACAGTGGTATCGACCCGGACGAGTCGGTCCATTCATGCTGTAGACAAAACTTTTTACAGCGCAGCTCTACCACTCAAAGAACCCAGGCTATTTTTATCCCGGTAAAAGACATTCCCACGAGCGAAACCACGAGTAAAAGCTAGTAAAAGTAGATACGCTCGGCGAAATGTGGGTGTACTGGTTACACCTCTGCCTACCCTTTCGGGGATTATAGGCGAATGCGTATATATAAGTTCGGCGAATTAGCCGGTACCGCCCCTGTACATTCGCCTGGTCGTCAACTGCAAGAGTCACCTGATAATATGTCGGCCGGTGGCATGCTGGTCCTCCGGTGGTAGATACGGTCCGTTGTAAAGACCGAGGCGCGGCATGTGCCAGAAGTTGTTTCGTGGATGTGAGTCGAGTCGAATCCGATGCATGCGACGCCAATGAGTCCGCGTCACCCAGGGAGGGACCGTGGGCTCCATCACGCTGGAAAAAAAATACATTCAACAATTACTCAGTACACACATCGTCCTGAAACCACACTAGGTAAACCTGTATAGTGTGTATCAGGAACTACAAGGTACTTACGATCCCACAACACCCAGACCAGAAACCCTATCGAATATTACATTTTCTCTCTATTCAAAAAAAAAGTAACTAGCGCCGCCGCCGCCGCTGCCAAAAGCTTGTCACGCTATCTCCTCCGAAACCGCTGGGGGTATGGGGTCGAGACCGATACCAATCGATGCAGAATAATGTGGGGAAGAAAGTAACATATGTCTCATATTCGTCGGACTTTAAGTTTGTTTATTTATTTTATGTTTTGTGGAAAAAACATGGGTAACGCCCCTAGTTTAACAAAAATAAAATCACATTATGGTGAATGGAGCTAGTTACACCTCTGCTAACCTTCAATTAATCCCCTTCCCTTCAATTATAAAAGCGTGACCTTATTACGTCATAGAGTTTAGGTCTCTGGAACTCAATTATAAATAACCTTACAACTAGATATTCAAACTAAGGTTAATTAAATTAAAGTACAACGTCGGAGACTTCATGCCGACCTCAATACCGCTATGGTCTAGTTTTCACATTGATAAGGTAATCCCTCAGCTTTACAGGACAGTAGTTTTTTTTTTATTGAATAGGACTGTAAAAGGGCAAGTGGGACAGCTGATGGTAAGTGATCTCCACCGCCCATGTACGCCCACAATCTCCACCGCCCATGTACGAGTACTACCCCAGTCCTGCCGTTCACGGAACTGAAGACATCATAAACATGAATTCATGAGAACTGTCTGTTGACAGCCTCGGTGGCGTAGAAGTAAAACGTACGCGTTACGACCGAGGCTGACGCTGAGGTCTCGGGTTCGATACTTAGGTCGGGTAAAAGTGATATTGGGTTTTTCTATTACGAAATGGTCAGTATCAGGACGGAGTCTGGAATTGTGCCCGGTATGGCGATAGGCCGCCCCCTTTCACATCATGGGACGGAGATACGCTCGGCGAAATGTGGGTGTACTGGTTACACCTCTGTCTACCCCTTCGGGGATTACAGGCGTGAGTGCGTATGTATGTATATCTGTTCACAGTGTGGATCTATCGTATACAAGATGACGGGGTATCCCCATATTTGACTCTCTTAACTCGTTATGGGGTCGCCCAGTGTAACTTCTTAAGTGGTACAGTGTGGACAGCCTCCGTGGCGAGTAGCCGACTGCGAAGCGAGAGATCGTGGGTTCGATTCCCACACCGAGTCAAATGTTTGTGTGATCCACAAATATTTGTTTCGGATCTGGGTGTTGTGGGTTGGCAAGTCCCTCGTAGTTCTTGATACCCACGACACAGGTTTACCTAGTGTGGGGTCAGGACTATGTGTGTGACTGTTGGGTGTATTTATTATTTACAGTTATGCTGTTGACATTTGTTTCTACAACATGAATTTGCTGACTGGATTGGGTTATTACCACTGTCTAAAATACCACTTACACACTCACGCCTCTATACCCCGAAAGGGTAGGCAGAGGTGTAACCAATACATTTACATTTCGCTGAGCTTATTTCCGACCCATGATGTGATAGGCGACAAGCCTATCTAATCGGGCACGATTCTAGACTGCGGGCTGATACTAAGCATTTCGCAATAGAAAAACACAATCACTTTTACCCTTGGTGATCGAACTGGAGATCTCAGCACAGCAGTCGTACCTTGAACGTATAACATCTGCGCCACCGAGGCAGTCGGTTCATTAAGAGGTCAAAAGTAACAGTTACAGAATATTAGTATTTTTAAATGACCCCTGTATACAGACGAAAATGCAGGCCAGAGGAGTTGACGTCAGGCAGGCGGCCGGTCGTAAAACTACAAGCCGAATCTTTCTGTAACATATTGTGTTAAAGCATGTTGCGCCAACCCCACTGCGAGTGGGATAAGGGCAGGTGGAATAAGAAGACTGACGAAATTGAGGACCTCATCCTTTGTGAAGTCGGTTAAAATAGCTATAGGCTTGCATTGAACACCCCAGGCGCCTTGCAAGTTAGAAAGTTTGATAATCCTTTCTTCTTTAATTTTTTTTTATCGTCTATCGCGGTGAAGTCTCTGAGAGTTGTTTGACCATCCTCACCTTTCCTTAACAGAACCACGCGTGCTGGCTTACGGAACCACAGCTTTGTGGTCTCTTCCATCTCGGCTAGAACTAAAAAGTTCGCAAAATCTTACTTCTGCCGGACCATCAAGCTGTGGAATAGTTTGCCGGCACACGTGTTCCCTCCTTCCTATAATATGGGGTCCTTTAAACGGAGTGTGAAGAAGCAATTAGGCAGGCCGGCATAATTTTGCCGGCCTATGATAGACACATCGTCTGTCGTTGGTCGACAGTATTCTTGGATTGCGCTGCACTTAACATCAGGAGTAGCGTTGTCACTTTGCCGAGCCAGTATAAAAAAAATATATATAAATAATATCTCCGACAAAAATATGGGTTATTTGTGTGCGCATGCGTACATACGTGTGCGAATGCGCGTGGCTGCGTGTATGTGCGTGCGTACATCAATAAGAAATGTGTGTGTTTGCTTATTTACATTTGTAAACAATGCCGAAATATACGGGGGAATTGTCATGAAAAGGAAACAATGCCGTAATCCTACTGTTAATAAATCAAAACGATGGTATTCACTTTGACTCATAGTTTATTGGTCACTTTTACAATGTTACTGCTTTACAGAACTCAACCACATGTCAGGATTATACTTTAGAGACAGATCTCTAATTAATTACAACTAAGACTGAACTAACAATTGAATGGCAAAAAAGCAGAGCTACCGCGTAATAAACACTAGGACTATCGATTGTAAACTGATCAACTAAGCGTATGAGCGTCTGGGAGACTGGGGGCCTCCAACTATGGTGACGACCTCTTTTATACGATTTATCCACCCTTCTACTACTGTAACGCAGTGATAGCTCGGCGGGGAGTGGTATGGACTGTCGAGCGAAAGTCGCAGGTTCGAAACCAGCCCCAAGTGCATACACCTCTGACTTTTCTAAGTTATGTGTATATTAATTGTTAATTATCACTTGCTTTAACGGTGAAGGAAAAACATCGTGAGGAAACCTGCATACCTGAGAAGTTCTTCATAAGAATTTCGAAGGTATGTGAAGTCTGCCAACCCGCATTAGGCCAGCGTGGTGGACTAAGGCCTAACCTCTCTCATTCAGTAGAGGAGGCCCGTGCCGAGCAGTGGGACGTATATAATACAGAGCTGGTATTATCTACTACTGTATCACTCCATTATTATTTCAATATACCCGACTCTATTTTCTTATGACACCTTCAATTTACAAATAAATAACGAATACCCTAACACTACTACTATTTATAAAAGGGACAATCTGGATGTTTGTGAATTTGGATGTTTGTTAGTCAATCACGCTTTATCGGCTGAATGGGTTTGGTTGAAATTTGGCACACAGGTACACCAGTATCTGTACTAGAACATAGGCCATTTTCTATACGGGAATAGGCCATTCACGCGTCTGGAGCCGCGAGTAAAAACTAATCTTTATATATATAATTCTACTGTACGTGTGTACGTGACTGAACTTCTCCTAAACGGTTGGACCAATTTGAATGAATTTTTTTGTATGTGTTTGGGTGGCGCCCGGGATGGTTTAGATTCACAATTGGACCCGGTAGGTGGAGCTGCTGTAGTTGCCGGAGAAACCGCGCGGGACAGCTAGTACAGTATAAAAATACAATCAGAACATTAAATTGATAATTATATCTTATAGGAAAGGATTATATTATATAATCTACGATATAATAACCATATCAGTCTACATCTAGGCAACGATAATTTATCTGGTTTTTATCATATTTGAAGGCAATCACAAAATTATACCAAAAACACACCTAGATATCCTATCTCGATATATTATTTCTCAAAAGTGTTTTTTTGTCGGTACGCCATAACTTCATTAATTCTTCATCACATTTAATGATTCACACACAATTTTTAAGCTTTGCTGCTATTCATACATACATACATACGCACTCACGCCTGTAATCCCCAAAGGGGTAGGCAGAGGTGTAACCAGTACACCCACATATCGCCGAGCGTATCTTCATCCAGATATTGAGCATTTCATAATAGAAAAACCCAATATCACTTTCACCCGACCCGGGGATCGAACCCGATACCTCAGTGTTGGCTCGCCCCCTATCACATCATGGGACGGAGATACGCTCGGCAAAACGTGAGTGTACTAGTTACACCTCTGCCTACATTACAGGCATGGGTGCGTATGTATGGATTTAATATTGAACTCGATTTCCCCTGGTAAAATCAAATCGATGATGACCGACTTACTCATCTGAATGCATTCCAATATATCGATATTCTATTTTGGTAATGGGGAAACTCTTAGAATAATACATCGCTGGGAAACCCATTTACTTACACACCACTGCAAAGTCTCCGTGGTGCGGGGCGAGTAGTCGGCTGCGAAGCGTGAGGCCGTGGGTTCGCTTCCCGCACCGAGACAAATGTTTGTGTTGTCCACAAACAACTTTGTATGAAACGTTTTTATGGAACGGATTCCTACTGTGAAATTAAGCACAAATATTGTTTCCCTCTATTCTAAAAATAAGTAACTGGCGCCGCCGCTTCCAAAAGCTTGTCACGCTATCTCCTCTGAAACCGCCGGGGGTATGGGGTCGATACCGATACCAATCGATGCAGAATAATGTGGGGAAGAAAGTAAGATATGTCTCATATTCGTCGGACTTTAATTTTTATTTTATGTTTTGTGGAAAAACATGGGCAACGCCCCTAGTATTAAAAATAATGAGACACGTTTTTCACATTTTTTGGAATTCTACTCGCGAAATTTTTCATATTATGTACCTATTATTAATGTGAAAGTTTGGATATTTGTAGATATATATAGCTATAACGGCTGAATGGGTTTGGATAAAAATTGGGATACAAGGTAGACATTAATCAGAACATAGGCAACTTTCATCCCCGAATAAGACAAACGCGGGCGGAACCGCGGTAACTGCTAGTACTCTATAACGATATTTTTGTAATTTGGAATTCCCTTCATGCATTAAATCGTTCAATCAAAACACCAAATAGCCGCGGATATTTCACTATCTCCTGATCACGTATGACGTAGTTGCCGCGATAACTTTTCAAAGTCCGAATAATTTTTAACCGCCAAACGTTTAAAATAATCAATATGACACACGTTTCTCCGTAAAATACTTACTCAATTTTTTTTATTTCGCTATTAGCTGTTTTGAGTCGGTTTTATGTTTTGTTAAAAAGGTTTTATTACTATTTTTCAGTGAAAGAATTATTATAAACAGCCTCCGCGGCGCAGTGGGCGAGTATCCGGCTGTGAAGCGACAGTTCACAGGTTCGATTCCCGCACCGAGACAAATGTTTTTATGATACACAAATATATGTTTCGAGTCTGGGTGTTTTCTCCCCAAAGGCGTTGACTTCAGTCAAAGTACGTCGTAAAACTACAAATCTTTCTCTACCATGTGTTGAGTAGCATTTTGCGCGCCAACCCCACTGCGAGTGGGATAGGGGCAGGTGGAATAAGAAGTTAGTGAGAGAAAGAATCCCATCAAATACATAAATGTGAAAAAGGGGCCAAGTACAATACAAACGATGTTCGGGGTGGTCGCGTCGACGTCACGTCGCGTCGTCACGGCGTCGCCGACAAAAGGGTTGATATGGAATAAATCGATGCATAAATCAGTCGCTAATAGTCTTTTTCCTCGATATTTCACCCAATGTAGGATTATATCTTTAAAAAATGGGGCCCAGTAACGAATACAAAACCAATCATCCCAATCGGTCCACATTTGGCGCAGTTATGCGTGAACATACATAAAAATACAGACGTATTGAGAATAGAAACTAATTACACGAGCCGTTCAATCCCAACAGCGTACACTGAGCCGGACTCCTTCTACCGCATATATTGTAGCAAATTTATGCTTATGACTGCCTCGGTGGCGCAGTTGTAATGCGTACGTGTTACAATTGAGGCTAACGCTGAGGTCTCGGGTTCGATCCCCGGGTCGGGTAAAGTGATATTGGGTTTTTCTATTACGAAATTCTCAGTATCAGCCCGGAGTCTGGAATTTGTGCCCGGTATGGCGATAGGCTCGCCCCCTATCACATTGTGGGACGGAGATACGCTCGGCGAAATGTGGGTGTACTAGTTACACCTCTGCCTACCCCTTCGGGGATTATAGGCGTGAGTGCGTATGTATGTATGTATTTATGCTTTATAAATGTATTTTTAATAATCTTGTTTTGTTGGGCTATAAGTATGTATATAACATCATCATCTTGTTTTGATGATGATGATGATGAAGTATGTATGCGTGTAGAACAAATAAATGGTTTAACTGGCATATATGTCTCTAAACTACGATCACCACACTAATAACTACTCATCATATAATGTTTATGATCCTCACTTATAAATCAATGTGTCAAAACACATTTTGCCCATCTACAAATTACCAAAATATATGGAAGTGAAATTTCAGCTTAAGATTGTGAGTATGCGTTGTTAGAACATCTACCTTCTATAACCATTGTTTGAACTTAAGTAAATTTAATCCACTGTATGATGAAAAGGATTTTTTGTTTATTTATTTTTTTGTAACATCTTCGAATTTGTACAAACCTCCTTTAATAATCAAAGATTTAAAAAAAACCTTTGTTTTATTAGGCGGTTAAAAACAAATCTCGTACGTGTATTCATTGATACCGTACCGTAATGTGTAATAACGTTTTGAACACGTACACTTCATTACAATTGATAGTCACGTGCCCTCTCAGATAATATAAATAATACTCATATTTTGTAGTTTCCTTGCATCACCTTAGGTAGTAAGGTATGCGAGAGGCCGTCTGGGTTGGTACCACCGCTTTGTCTATTTCTGCCGCCAAGCAGCAGTAAGCACTGTTGTGTTCCGCTTTGAAGGACATTAAAGTTAGTAAAATTACTGGGCATTATGAGACTTAACGTCTTATATCTCGGGGCGACGAGCGCAGTCAATGACATGCAGTGCTTTGTAGTTCAAAGTTCTGTGTGGTATAACTTATGTTTATGGGCTGACGTGCGCTTACAATCAGGCGAGCGACCTACTCGTTTCGTTGCTTAAGCTATTAAAAAACAAAAAAAATACCTTTCTCATGTAACCCAGTTAGAATACTATTCTTAAAACGAGGTCCGACTGCGATTTGAAACACAATAGAATAATGTCCATAATATCATAGTTTGATTGTGGGAAATTTGTTTTTGTAATTTTAATTAAAACACAAATAGATTTAATATCTGCTCAGGTAACATTTTAGTTAAATACTACATTTATATATACTGCCTTGGTGGCGCAGTTGTAATGCGTACGCGTTACGACTGAGGCTGACGCTGAGGTCTCGGATTCGATCCCTGGGTCGGGTAAAAGTAAAAATATTGGGTGTTTTCTATTACGAAATGCTCAGTATCAGCCCGACTCTTGAGTCTGGAGTTGTGCCCGGTATGGCGATAGGCTCGCCCCCTATCACATTATGGGATGGAAATACGCTCGGCGAAATGTGGGTGTACTGGTTACACCTCTGTCTACCCCTTCCGGGATTACAGGCGTGAGTGCGTATGTACTATATTTATCAAATTATGAAAATAAAATGTAGATTATGTAGTATTAATAGAAAGTGGTAAATAAGGGATTGGGAAGAGGAGGGGAGAATTTCCTCTGAATATCTAACTCACCATACAAACCGTAACAGCAAGTTTCGTCGCGTCGATTTTTTTAATAGCATAAGCCGGCAAACGAGCAAGGGGTTCACCTGACGGTAAGTGATCAATGTTTATGCCCACTATATCCAAAGAATCATGGGCGTGTTGCTGAATTTAAAGGAAAGAGTTTCGAACCAAAATCATCAATTTTGAGTATGGGCTATTGCATACAAACATACATACGCACTCTCGCCTGTACTCCCCAAAGGGGTAGGCAGAGGTGTGTGCTGATTTCCGTCCCATGATATGATTGAGGGCGAGCCTATAGCCACACCGATACTGTGCATTTTGAAATAGAAAAACCCAACATCACTTTACCCAGCCCAGGGATCGAACCCGAGTCCTCAGCACAGCAGTCATACTGCGTTCGCATTACAACTGCGCCACCGAGGCAGTCTACCTTCTGGTATAGGTATATTAAACGCTACTTGAAAGTTGAAACCGACCATTGTGATACTGGTGTTTGATATCTGATTCTCGCCCACACAAGCCGGTTTATGTGTGTGCAATATAATGCATTTAGAATTCATCACTCTCTTCATTCGGTAATGCCAATGCTCCATATCAACCCATAAAAAAGAAAAAAAAATAATACTCAATCAATTCTGGACTATTCCTAAATAAAAATATTGTATTTATTGATGGCCAGTGTATTTTGATGATGCTATGTATGTTATGTATATACATTAGTTGATATGACTTCTATACTTAAGTTTCTTTATTAAACGACATCAAAAATAAAATAACTGTTAACAAAACTTAGAAACCGACTTCAAAATAAAAAGACTGCAATGCCATAAATAACAAATTCTATCTATTCTATTCTCTTTAGAGTCGGTCGGTCGGTGGTCGGTTTGAAGTCGGTTTCTAAGTTTTTTTAACCGTTATTTTGTACTGACTTGTCATAAGCGCTATAATTGCCTACAAGATTAATAAAACTATTTCATTTCATTTCATTCTAGTGGTGTCGTACTTGAAATCCCATGTAGATTCGATTCCCAGGTCAGGCAATCGTCAGTCGGGGTTCCAAATAGGTAATAATAATATCAGACATGTTTTTTTTTATTGCCTAGATAGGCAGACGAGCAGACGGCCCACCTGATGGTAAGTGGTTACTGCCGCCCATCGACCTCAGCACTGTATGTATGTAATGTATCATACTATCCCACTGTTGGGCAAGAGCCAACGAATGATAGGGGTTAGGCCTTATTCACTACACAGGCCTAATACGGGTTGGTAGATTTTAGACACCATTTTTATGGAGAATTCTCTGGTATGCCGGTTTCCTCACGATGTTTTCCTTAGCCGTTTAAGAAAGCGATAATTATCAATGAATACACACATAACTTAGAAGAGTGCATGCTCTTAGGGGCTGGTTTTGAATGCAGATTCATCAAGACGAAAGACGCAGGTCTTTTAATAGCACCTACCATTTTTTTTTGCAATTGGTTTAGTTTGCTTTCGATGGTTTTCAAAGTGTTTTACTCAGATCTGTGATATACACGAATCTTTTTTAACAGACTTCAAAAAAGAAGGAGGTTCTCAATTCAGCTAGTTATTTTTTGTTTGGTTTTTTATGTAAGTACATATATCGATCGATTTGTCCGCCGATTGGGGACTGATTTTGTTGGAAAACAAATTCATTCGATAGAATTTAGCTGTTGGTGCCATATAAATTTGGTTAAGATCTGATAACGACGTACGGAGTAAAAAAAATAATTCTTCAACGGATAACAGCATAGTCATCGCGATTGTGTTATTGTATTTGAATTTATATGCTATTGCAGTACCTACTAGGTACTAAAAATTTAAAAATAAAAACTTAAAAAAATAACACACGTTTTTATTTAACAATAACAATATAACTTGTCAGTACAAGTTATTCACTTCAAAAATGCAACAATTTCAACAACATTCATCTTCAAATATTAGTATTTGAAAACAGGAGCCGTAAAGCCACTCGTGACTGACTTCAAATCGGCAGAATGATTTTGCGCTTGTTTTGTTTAATAAACAAGTCTATGCATTATCATTAGGTGTATGTCGGGTTAGTCACTCTAACCAATCACCACCTACAGTCTACACCAGGAAAATTAAAAACATATAACTCACTTAATACTAGTTATGGACAAAAACAATTAACAGTATTAATATGGGTCTGCGAAGTTTTCCTGTTATGAACTGATAACTGTAAATATCTTTTTATCCTGTTACGACAAATTCTATCAACCATAAATGTATGTAATACGGACAATTTAGTTGAAATTATTGTTCCCATAACCGTTCCCATTTAGATCTCAACTCCAAACGACATTTGTATTGAGCTTGGCGCCCTTTTTTAACCGACTTCAAAAAAGGAGAAGGTTCTCATTAACCGACTTAAAAAAATGAGGAAGTTCTCAATTCGGCGAGTGTTTTAACGACTTCAAAAAAGGGGAGGTTCTCATTAACCGACTTCAAAAAATGAGGAAGTTCTCAATTCGATGAGTTTTTTTGTTGCTTATTTTATGTATGTAGGATTGGATGAATGGCAGAATAACTGATACGATAGGGATGATTGAGTGAATGTAGTGAATGGGTAGGAATGAACGAGGGAATGATCGGAAGTGTGGAGGGAAGTAGAATGGCTGTTGAACTTACTTAAGACTGAAGATGTGTTAAGTTTAATTGTTAATTGTGCGAATACAGTTATAGTATATGAAAACCCCGCATTTTTTGAACCCTACATATTTTTTTATGGTATAGGCCGGCAAACGAGCAAGTGGATCACCTGATGGTAAGTGATCTCCACCGCCCATGTACGCCCACAATACCAAAAGAATCATGGGTGCGTTGCCGACCTTAAAGGAAAGGGATAATTAAGGAATTTGGAAGGGGAGGGGCTTTGGGCCTCCGGATATCTTTACGCCGGTTTTCTGTGAGACAGTGGTAATGACCCGGACGAGCCGGCCCATACATGCTGTAGACAAAAGTGTCTACAGCGTGGCTCTAACATTCACAAATGTTTATACATATGTACATGTATATTTACATCGATTTCGCCGCCAATTATGGGCCGGTTTTGTTGGAAAGAATTTCTTTGATAGAGTTTAGCTGCGATGTGGTCCCATATAAATTTGGTTGATTCAACGGGCAACACTACACTTTTCGTCATTGTGTTATTGTATTGAAATTTACATGCTTTTACTTTATATTTCCACTAAAAAAAAAAAAAAAAGTTTTAACAAAACTTAGAAACCGAATTCTAAATTAAAACACTGAAAAGTCAAAAATAAAAAAATCTATAGGTCTCTTTCGAGTCGGTGCAATTTTATTTGTCCGGCAGTGACACAGGCACCGACTTTAACTATGTAAATTGTTATTTTTGACTTTTCAGTGTTTTATCATACAATGCGGACTTGTCGCTATCGCCTTACTCCGTAGTTAGCGAAGAAATCGATGTACATAAAATAATAAAAAACGCAAACGAATTGAGAACCTCCTCCTTTTTTGAAGTCGGTTAAATGTTGAAATTGTGCTGGTGATGTAAAACACGTCTATATCGAAGTTTTATTTCTGCCCAAGCTCATAGTAATATTATTATTTTAATCTCACACCTGTAGACCCGAAAGGTAGAACGTTTAAAAACTACTAAAGGAGGGCCATGCACGAATGGGCCGGCTCGACTCCTTACCACTTTGTCACAGGAAACCGACGTGAAGTACCTGCTAGCTGTTGTGTTTCGTTTATTTTATTATGAGCTGGTCGCTCGCCTGATGCAACACCACACCAAACTTTAAATAAACAAACACCTCATGGCACTGCACTGCGCTCGTCATATGTTAATACCTACTTACTAATACTATAGATACGCACTGCCTCGGTGGCGCAGTTGTAATGCGTACGCGTTACGATTGAGGCCAACGTTGAGGTCTCGGGTTCGATCCCCGGGTCGGGTAAAGTGATATTGGGTTTTTCTATTACGAAATGCTCAGTATCAGCCCGGAGTCTGGAATTTGTGCCCGGTATGGCGATAGGCTCGCCCCCTATCACATAAGGGACGGAAATACGCTCGGCGAAATGTGGGTGTACTGATAAGGGACGGAAATACGCTCGGCGAAATATGGGTGTACTGGTTACACCTCTGCCTACCCCTTCGGGGATTACAGGCGTGAGTGCGATGTATGTACTATAGTTACGCATGCACGCACGCACACATACACACAAACAGACACACATACAAAAAGGTCAATTACACAGGGCTTATTACACACCTCATTTTTGTTAGGGATTTAAACAGGTTGCCCAACCTGGGAGTGGAACCCAGGACAACACCGGTTCCGCAGCCAAAGTACGCAGCTACAAGACCAACGAGGCTTTGTATGAATTTGCAGTGATTACTCTAATCGTTATCATACACTTATCACTTCCACCGGACTGAATAGATAATGATATTCGAGATAAGTACATATTTGATTTATTTGGGGATGAATAGTCATTATAGAATATTTTTTTATTAACGAGCATCAACGAGTTCGCCTTATGATAAGCACCACACAGAACTTTGATGGCATCAGACTGCGTTCGTCACCCCGGGACATAAGTTGTTGTAACATAATGCTCAGTCATTTCACTGGCTTCAATGTCTTTCATACCGGAACTTAACAGTGTTTACATACTGTTGCTCTTGGCGAAGAAGACAAAGCGGTGGTACCAACCCAGACGGCCTCTCGCATACGAGGGACCTACCACCTTTCTCAATTTGCACAGGCTGATCCGGGCTCTCGTCGGAATAAGCCAGGAAGTGTTGTTTAGTCACCTGTCTACAGTAATCGCTATATAGGTATTCATCCAGCATATCGTCGCTTAGCTCACAATACCGCGCTATGTAAATTGGGTTAGTTTTCAGGAGAGACATAAAACTGAATGTTTATTATTATGAACATGTGTGATATAAACAATGAATTGCGGGATGACTGAACTGTTTGAATATCGTGCTTTGTATGGTTATTTCGCGGAAAAAACAATTTATCCAATGACAATATCACATGACCAATTTTCGAGTTACGCGGTGTTGTTAGCTAAGCTATGATATATACTTTTCAAAGTAAATTACATTGGGACGGCCCCATGTCGCGGCGTGAGAGGTGACCGTGGAATTTTAGGCGACATTTCCTCAACTGGGGAATCCCCGTCATCTTGATGCGGATCCGAGATCCGTTGTAGAACTAAAGATACGCACTCACGCCTTTAATCCCCGAAGGGGTAGGCAGAGGTGTAACCAGTACACCCACATTTCGCCGAGCGTATCTCCGTCCCATGATGTGATAGGGGGCGAGCCTATCGCCATACCGGGCACAAATTCCAGACTCCGGGGTGATACTGAGCATTTCGTAATAGAAAAACCCAATACCACTTTACCCGACCCGGGATCGAACCCGAGACCTCAGCGTCGGCCTCAATCGTAACGCGTACGCATTACAACTGCGCCACCGAGGCAGTCTCGAACTAAAGTGTCCGATATAAAACGCCCAAGTGGCAGTGAGTCGGACATATTTGCCGCCGCAGTGTAGGTCGACCTCGTGCAGGACCGATGAGTTTTTTCTTGGCACGGTAAAGTTGCCTACACTGGAGCTGATGTTAAGAACAGTGCAGTCCAAATTTTGTGAGGGGTAGAGCCACGCTGTAGACACTTGTATCTACAGCACGAATGGGCCGGCTCGTCCGGGTCGTTACCACTGTCTCACAGAAAACCGACGTAAAGTAGCAGCTTGCTGCTGCGTTTCGTACGGTGAGTGAGATATCCGGAGGCCAAAACCCACTCCCCTTCCCAGTCCTTTAATTATCCTTTTCCTTTAAGGTCGGCTACGCACCCATAATTCTTTTAGTATTGTGGGCGTATAAGGGCGGTGGAGATCACTTACCATCAGGTGACCCACTTGCTCGTTTGCCGGCCTATGCTATAAAAAAAAATGTCAACCGTAAAGAGACATTGCATCTCTCGACGGTTAGGCGAATTATGTCGGCCTGAAGTTACTGGATATAGACAGGCTGACACCTAACGTTGGTCTGACCAGCGGGCTTAGGATATGCAATACGACATATCTCACACGCGAGAGAGAGACAACTGTCAACGACAAATCGGTCACCCCTGTCCACAAAAATGGCACCAAAGACTTACCCAGCAACTATCGGCCAATTTCTCTACTTAGTATACCATCCAAAATCCTTGAAAATATTGTTAATATGCGCCTTACCAAATTCATAGAGTCCCATGGCCTGATATCCCCGCGCCAGTTTGGCTTCCGCAGCGGTCAATCCACAGAAAATGCTACCACTCTGCTAACTGACATTGTCAGCACCAACCTTGATAAAGGTAATTGCTGCCTAGGGGTTTTTGTGGACTTGGCAAAAGCCTTTGACACCGTATCCCCAAAAATACTTCTAAATAAACTGGAGCACCTAGGGATTAGGGGTTTGGCGTTAGATTGGTTTAAAAGCTATCTGTCAGGCCGTAAACAGTTAGTAAGGGTTGGAGTACACAAAAGTGAAACACTTCCGATGAATTACGGTGTTCCCCAAGGAAGTATTTTAGGTCCAACTTTATTTATTATTTATATGAATGACATCCATGACATAAAAATACCCCACGCTGAGTTAATTTGCTATGCTGATGACACAGCTATTTTATTCTACGGAAAAGACTGGCCTTCCACTTTCCTTGCTGCGGAACAGGGTATGACAATCATTCATAAATGGATGCAACACAATCTTTTAACCCTCAACAAACAAAAAACTAAATACTTATGCTTTCATAAAACGGCAGCTTCTCAGCCACCTTTGCAAACCATGCTCCAAATTCATAATTGTGACCAATCCCTTCCTCAAAACTGCAATTGCGATACCATTCAAAAATCACATAACATAAAATATTTAGGCATAATTATAGACCAACACCTAAGCTTTAAAGACCACATCGAGTACATAGCCAAGCGCATAAGGAAAACTTCTGCAATACTAAACAAACTTAAAAACTCTGCTAGTCGTAGCATACTCAAAACTATTTACACTACTATTTGCCAATCCATTCTGACATATTGTATCCCGATATGGGGTAGTGCTTCAAAAACCACTATAATAATTGCTCAAAGATCCGTACTCAAAATCATGCTTAAAAAACCTTTCAGGTACCCCACTTATAATTTATATCAAGAAGCTAAAGTATTGACCGTTCGACAACTCTTTATCCTTAGAACGTGTATTAACACCCATAGATGTCTTTCAACCTATGATTACCAAACGATACTAAAAAAGAGAGTGTTTAGACTACCACTACCCAGCATAAAAACTTCTTTTGGACGTAGATTTGGAGAATTTCTCAGAGCACATACGTACAATTCGGTACTGAAACACTGTGACTTGAAAGCCCTCACGCTTTCAGAGACCAAATCCAAGGTATCAAAGTGGCTGCAGACCCTAGACTATACAAACACTGAAAACTTATTATCTATGTGTAATTAAGTACTCTATATACTTCAGTGAGATCTCATAAAAGACTGAAAACAATTAGTATTACTTATAGGATATGAACAAACATAAAAAAAAAAAAAAAAACATTACTCAGAAACACTGATTCTGATTTACAATAATTATATATTCTCAATTATTTTATAATAATACATATTTTAAATTATATATATTTTAATATTTAGATAATTTCAGTAAGTTTCAAATACAAATCACTGCCAAGATGGTCCCCAAGATACAGGCATTGCCTAGTTTGGGGCCCCCTGTCAAACTTAGCCTAAAATATATGTATAAGCAACAACAACTAACTATACCTACTATTAGTAGTATAATAATAATGTCGCTCCTGTTTCATCATGTCCAAATAAGCGTAACTTAAAACATAAAATCTAACAGCGTGTGTCAAAACGGAGCTTCCTAAAGGGGGCAGTCAAAATTCATTACATAAAGGGACATTGTGAAACAGGCCCTACATATAGTAAGTACTGTCTTTTGTAACATTCACGGTAGTTTGTTTTAAGAACTCAAATGTTTGTTGTGCTAAATAAATATATTATTATTATTATTATTATTATTAAATATCTCGGGTAAAGGCATCGAAATAAGATGACACGAAAAGTAACTCAAGCTAAAAAATTACCCCACCAAAACTCTGTGCAAGGGGGCGGGCTATAAAATTATGTGCATAATAATCTCTAGTTGACTCGATACGTCTAATTTTTTGCGCGGTGCAGAACGTCGTATCTCGATCTAGATATAAAATAAAGTTGATTTTAAACGTTCATTAATTTTTGTTGCGTGTATGAGTGTTACGTGTGATTTTACCTTTGCATGTGTAAGTAACTGGTGCCGTATTTTAAGGCACATTCATATGAGAGTTATCGTTCTATTTATCTTATTTCGATGGGTGAAGGTATCAACATTCGATAAAATTACGTCGTTATGTTAGGTAGACAAAATACCCGCCCTGTGGAATGGGGGCGTTTGGAAAATTCCACCACTGTATCCCCTGCCTGTGGTAAGAGGCGACTAATTGGGGCCATCGGGGGTCGCAGGCGCGCAGCCGGGGGCTGTCGTAGCGCCATTATGGTACTGTTGTACATGCGACCCCGGGATGGACGGCAGCACGGGTGGTCGGCCTCGTGTCTGCCGTTGACGCCGAGGGCGTCATTCGGTGTGCGGGGGCTTCTGAGCCCCTCATAAGGAGACGGGCCGCTAGGCGCCACCGCGCAGGGGCGGTTCCGGTAGCAATCCTTAGATATAGCTAAGGATACCCCGGGGCCGCTCCACATGCGCCGAAGTAGGCCACCGCGGGGTTTTAGTTGGTATGCCGGTGTAGGTTGTATATAGTGTTAGGGACTCGGTCCAGCGGTCGCTCGGATTTAACATCTCTTCCGGGCGGCTTAACGCTGGGTCGTAAGACCGGTGAACCCAACATAACCGTTCCGCCTTCCCCCGGGGCGGAGCGGTAGCAATAATTCGCATTCCCAGCGACAAAAAAAAAAAAAAAAAAGGTTAGGTAGACAAAATACCACAGCGAAAGTTCTATTTTCTCTACTTTGTGTCTACTTTTGACATAACGAGTCAAGTATTCTATGCAACCATGTTAGCTTCGATAAACATATAGAGATAACCAGATAAAACTAGTTTTTCACGACAAAACGAGTCGATAAAAACATCTCGTGTTGCATATGCTAATCCCTCTGGTGTCGAAACACCTGGTGACCAGCCAACGTCGCGATCCATCAAGTCGAAGACCGTAGTAAATGGAGCCATTAACAGAGCCCTTGCACGGAGTCACGATCCTTAACAATGCGAGAACATAAACGAGGAAGATTTTTTTTAACTTAGATCTACAAAACAACTTGAATATACATTTTATTATTATTATATCAGCCTGTTGCCGTCCACTGTTGGACGTAAGCCTCCCCAAGTGAGCGCCGACCATCCCGGTCTTAAATATACATAGATATCATAAATAAATACACCCAACAGTCACACACATAGTCCTGACCCCACACTAGGCTAACCTGTATCGTGGGTATCAAGAACTACGAGGGACTTCCGGTCCAACAACACTCCGGATCACACAATAATTTGTCTCGGTGTGGGAATCGAACCCACGGCCTTTCGCTGGCCACGGAGGCTGTCACCATATATTATACTAAAAGAAAATTTATCGACAATCCATATTGTGTGAAAATTGTGTCGCTGTGCTCGCGCATAGTAAAATTCACTCATATTTTTTTCCCTAACGCGCTAAAAGAAGTGATTCAAAAATGTAAACATGTGAACCCAAAAAATAACGTATGTCATCACATCTTTCCTGTATAGTCAGCGACTTGCGTGGAGAGAAACACGCGATGTGTTACAACTTATAACTAGTTGCAAAATGTAGAGCAGTAGTCAACGCTAGCCGACACGCGCCTCGATTTATAACAATATTTTCCTTCTACCTTTTCCTTTTATTAATTACTTTTGATTTTGAACAAAAACGCTAAAGGTACGTTTAGAGATACATTTTATCTATTTATTTGTTATCAGCTTGAATGACGAGACGAGCAGGTCGCTCGCCTGATGGTAAGCGCCACGCCTTCTCATAAACAGAAGCAACACCACACAGAACTTTAAATAGCAAAGCACTGCATGACGCTGGACTGCGCTAGTCACCCCGAGAGATAAGGTGTTAAGTCCCATAATGCCCAGTAATTACACTGGCTTCAATGTCCTTCAAACCGGAACACAACAGTGATTACACACTGTTGCTTGGCGGCAGAAATAGACAAAGCGGTGGGACCAACCCAGCCGGCCTCTCGCATACGAGGGACCTACCACCTTGTATTTAGACAAGAGACCTCGCGTGACGTGAGTCAAGCGATAGCTATACGTTTTGTATGAAACTCTATGGAAACGGTCGCTCTCGCGTCGGTTGAATCAAAACGTACCAATAAAATTGCATGCAAAGCAAAGACTTTAATGTATTCTACTAGACAAGCTTCGCGGTACATATAAATTGTACCACTATGTTGCTGTCAATTGACCGTAACTCAATATTATCATATCGCTTACTCTCAACTGGAACCCCTAATTGTAAGCCCTTCGTAATTGAAACACCCAATATCACTTTGCCCGATTCGAGAAACGGGCGCGCCAAAACTAACTAATACACCGGGAATACCTAAGGGAAAAGCTTTCGAAAACGAAGACAGATACACGTTACGGAAGACACATGTGGACGGTCGACATGTATAACGACCTAATGTCACGAATCACGATGTAAACAAATCCGTTCCAACAACTCATTTAGGCTCGTATTACAGAAAGCGTTTAAACTCCAAAACTAGTTTTACGTTGAAATCTAAACTCAAGCATGCATCTTATTGCAGAACGAGTTTTAAATTCTACTCACCTGAAACTACACTCAAGTGTCGAATTGATAATTCCTTAGAATAAAGGAATTAATTAATTCCTTAAAGCTGAGGAATACCTTGCGGCCCACGTGTTTTCTCCTTCCTATAACATAGGATCCTTTAAACGGAGTGTGAAGAAGCAACTAAGCAGGCTGGCATAATTCTGCCGATCTGCGATAGATTCAGTGTCTATCGTTGGTCGACAGTATTCTTGGATTGCACTACACTTACCATCAGGTGTAGCGTAGTCACTTTGCCGAGCCAGGAAAAAAAATAACGCCAGTAATTCGACTTTTGACTTGTTTTCGTCCATGATCCTTGGATCTGTTTTCAAAGTGCTCTTGACAGTTTTTACGTGAATCACGATTGAATCGATGCTTGAGCAATAATCTCATATCAAATACTCATAAATACCATTTATAAATATGAAACTATTCAGCTGAGCGCCGATTGATGAATTTAGTTTTAAAACTCGTTCTAAAATAGAAAAAGTAGTTAAAAGCAGATTTAAAACCAGACAAACTAAACTAAACTGTGTATCATTCTGTAATACGAGCCTGAAACTGGCGAACATTGTTGTTTGAACATTGAGCGTAGCAAATACGGGAGATACAGCCATATATCATTGAGCGTAGCAAATACGGGAGATACAGCCATATATCATTGAGCGTAGCAAATACGGGAGATACAGCCATATATCATTCATGCGTCAAAATGTTATAAATAAAAACCTTTAGTGGAAGAATTTCGGTTGCTGAATATGAATCGGATTTCAGTATATATCTGGTAAACAGTGTGAATTGCACACATGATTTTTTTCTTAAAAAATACTCCCAACATCACATACATAGTCCTGACCCCACACTATGTAAACCTGTGTCGTGGGTATCAGGAACTACGAGGGACTTGCGGTACCACAACACCCAGACCCGAGACCAATATTTATGGATCACACAAACATTTGCCTCGGTGTGGGAATCGAACCCACGGCCTATCGCTTCGCAGCCGGCTACTCGCCCGCTGCGCCACGGAACTGTCATGCTTATTACGCTACAATCTATCGGGCGCTTTGTTCCATAGTTAGTATGTATCCTTTTACGCTGTCGATCATTCCCTAACCTGTGTTGACAACTCAGCTACAGACTACAAAGTATACCAAGATAGAATAGAATAGCCGGAAAGAGATCGTTTTATAAATTTTTGTATGTATTTTAGTTTTGATATCTTCTGTTCATCTATTTATAATATACTAGCTGTCTCGCGCGGTTTCAGTCGCAACATATATCGATTGCAGCATCACCTACCGGGTCCAATTGTGAATATAAACTATCCAGGGGCCTATTCAAATACACACAAAAAATCATTAAAATTGGTCAAGCCGTTTTTAAGTTTTAGCAAGACTAACGAACAGCAGTTGATTTTTGTATATAAGAACAAGAAGATTAAAGAGATTATTAAAAGATTAATAAAATATATATTGAACAAGAGAAAAACATGCCAAATTTACCATATAAAATGCCGAATTGGCAACACTGCTGAGCTTGCTCCTGTTTCTTATTATACTACACCATCGACAGGACCACTAGATCGCTCTAGTTAGGGAGTTTTACTCCCTGTTTCTTATTAAATACACCCAACAGTCACACACATAGTCCTGACCCCACACTAGGTAAACCTGTATCGTGGGTATCAGGAACTACGAGGGACTTGCGGTCCCACAACACCGACACCCGAAACTAATTTTTGTGGATCACACAAACATTTGTCTCAGTGCGGGAATCGAACCCACGGCCTCTCGCTTCGCAGCGCCACGGAGGCTGTCAATACACTATTTTCTCCCGAGATATCCAGAGAAATCATGTAGTGTTTTATTTGGTTCAATTCTCAATCAAGTCGTTAAATGGCCCGTGCGCGGTGCGGTGTCAGGTCATGTAATAAATTAATCGGTCGAGTTTGTTTTCTTTTCTTTGGAGGTCAAGAGACGAATGAAATAACATTAAACAATCGAGATATATTTGTAGATAACATTTACAAACAAAGTTCAGTAGCTGTATTATACTACGATTTAAAACGATTATAAACAATCAAAAAAATCACTAACGTCAATTAGAAAAATCTAAATATAATAACTATTTTTAACGTTGTTCATCGTTTTGGCCATTAGACGGTCGTTCGGCGGTACGACAGAATCATTGGTTCTCTAATCGAACATCAATTTGCATAAATCCGAAGTTCGACGAATTAGCCGGTACCGCCCTAGACGCTTGCGTGACGTCAAGCCCACACTGGGGAGAAAACATCCAAACAAATATTTGTAGATCACACAAAAAAAATTGTCTCAGTGCAAGAATCGAACCCGCGGCATTTCGCTTCACAGCTGGCTAATCGCCTACTGCGCCACGGAGTTTGAAGATAAATTAAGAAAAACTAAAAAGCTAAAAATAAAAATAACCAATTTCTAGTCTGTGCTATTGCAATTAATGGTCAAGTATTATACGTAGAAAGCACCTAATAACTTAAAAACAGTGTGTGCAAGGCTTTATACATTTGTCCTTGTTCTATAATTATGTATGAAACGTGTTTTAAATGTTATTTATTTTTATTAATTTACATAACGCATCTGCATACATTGTTTTGAAGCTCTCACGGTTTAGACGTTGTCTCACATTTAAGATTTATGTAATAAATAATTTGTACTGTAAAAAAAAACAGTTTTTACGCTCCCGACAAAAAAAGAAATAAGTTTGATCTCATCGACTGATTGTGTAGTGTTTTTAATAGCTTGAATGACGAGACGAGCAGGTCGCTCGGCTGATGGTAAGCGCCACGCCTGGTCATAAACAGAAGCAAGGCCAAATAATTTCACTGGCTTCAATGTCCTTCAAATCGAAACACAACAGTGCTTATACCCTGTTGCTTGGCAGATGAAAGAGACAAAGCGGTGGTACAAATCCAGGGGGTCTTTTTTTTTTTTTTTTAGTAGATTTAATGACAAGACGAGCAGGTCGCTCGCCCGATGGTAAGCGCCACGCCTGCCCATAAACAGAAGCAACGCCACACAGAACTTTAAATAAAGCACTGCATGACACTGGACTGCGCTCATCACCCCGAGACATAAGGTGTTAAGTCTCATAATGCCCAGTAATTACACTGGCTTCAATGTCCTTCACACCGGAACACAACAGTGCTTACACATTGTTGCTTGGCGGCAGAAATAGACAAAGCGGCGGTACCTACCCAGACGGCATCTCGCATACGTGGGACCTAACAGGACTTGACACAGAATTTTTGTTTTCTTTCTTAGATTAGTGAATCTGATGGCCCGTTATTCTCCGAAGCCAGTATATTATTATGAGTTCAGTTATATCGGAGAACACAGCCATTACAGGGACCAACCCAGCCGGCCTCTCGCAAACGAGGGACCTACCACCTTGTAAGAGTGTCTCTCTCTCGCATACTTATTTTAATAATTTAATCTATAATATAAAAATGAATCGCTGAATGTTGCTAAGCGCAAATCTCGAGATCAGCTGAACCGATTTCGCCAATTCTTTTTTTAGAATATTCCGTGAAGTACGAGGATGGTTCTTACGGAGAGAACAATTTAAAAAATTGCTTGAAAAAGTCTATAAACAACACTATTCTATACTCCCATACAATCGATTCGTAATAATACAAAAGTCAATTTGAACTTTAATACCATATCATAAAGTGTTAGTGGAGAGGTTTCGGGAAGGCAAAACAATTGAGTGACGTTAGTATCTCTCTATTCTAAAAAAAGTAACTGTCGCCGCCGCTGCCAAAAGTTTGTCACGCTATCTCCTCCGAAACCGCTGGGGGTATGGGGTCGAGACAGATACCAATCGATGCAGAATAATGTGGGGAAGACAGTAAGATATGTCTCATATTCGTCGGACTTTAAGTTTTTTTATATTTTATGTTTTGTGGAAAATATGGGCAACGCCTGTAGTGGTATAAATATTAGTAAGTATGGAATTGTTAGTATGGTGCGGGTGAAACCGCGCGGGACAGCTAGTTATTTATAATAATGTCAACAATCCTGGCATATGCTTATCATTATAGACAGGTATCTATTGCCGCCGATTAGCACCTCTCTGAAGTCTGAAGCTTTTCGAATCATGTGAGAAGAGTTTTGTCGACAGCATGAATGAGCCGGCGCGTCCAGATCGTTACCACTGACTCACATAAAACCGACGTAAAGTAGCAGCTTGCTGCTGCGTTTAGTACGGTGGTGAGATATCCGGAGGCCCAAATCCCCTCTCCTTCCCAATCCCTTAATTATCCCTTTCCTTTAAGCTCGGCAATGCGCCCATGACTCTTTTAGTATTATGGGCGTACATGGGCGGTGGAGATCACTTACCATCAAGTGACCCACTAGCTCGTTTAATAAGAGAGTGTAATCAGTACGTTTAGCTACGATCCTAGCAGAACTGTGAAAATTTATAATTTTGAGATGACAAATTGAACCCAGTGGATCGCGGGTCTGTATCATAGTCGAAAAATTGTAAATGTAATGTGCTTAGCACGGGCCTCCTCTACTGAATGAGAGGGGTTAGGCCTTAGTCCACCACGCTGGACTAATGCGGGGTGGCAGACTTCACGTACCTTCGAAATTATTATGAAGAATTCTCAGGTGCGCATGTTTCCTTCACCGTTTAAAGCAAGCGATAATTAATACACACGAACTTGAGAGAGTCATAGATGCATTTTAAAAGATACACCCAACAGTCACACACATAGTCCTGACTGACCCCACACTAAGTTGTGTATTGTGATTTGTGGGTATCAGGAACTACGAAGGACTTGTGGTCCCACAACACCCAGACCCGAAACAAATATTTGTAGATCACACAAACATTTTTGTCTCGGTGCGGGAATCGAACCCGCGGCATCTCTTTTCACAGCTGGCTACTCGCCCCCTGCGCCACGGTGGCTGTGGCTGTCACGTTTTTCGATTCTACGACTTTCGTCTCAGCAGTTCGTACCAAAACCTGCTGAGCTAATAAAAATATAACAGAAACTGAAATTCTACTACTTTCTGTCGTTGTTGGTCCAAATTTCTTGATCCCCTTTTCTAGGCGTTTGAACCTTTTACCTAATATAGATATATTATGAAGATTCATAACGTCAATCGTTAATGTTCTTGGTTTTATAATTAAAATATTACCTACCTGCCTAGTTAAGATTTAAGACTGACCTACGCCAATGAACTTGACGATTTGGCCCACACAAGTTCACACAACAATCTACAGGAATAGAGATTTAGCGCGACTGGCGACAGCAATTTTTTATATAGGTTTCATTTATTTCAACATTACGTTTAGAACATTGTAAAAGTATTAAGTATGTCACTTTTTTATTCCATCACAAGGATTATTTTGTTTAGGTTTCATCTGAATTGATATGTCGATTCACTAGAAACTTTACGTAAAAGGTTATAAAATTAAGGTAAATAAATATTTTGTCCTTACAGTAATTAAACTGGCGAAACTTGCTTCCCGTTGCCAGCCGGCGGATCGCCCCACAGAATACCAAATTCTATATCAAATCATGATGGGAAGGTAGATCCCAACATCAAGCCGGGATAATGCCAAATTTTAAAACTAAAGTTCAGCATACATTAAGTATCTACTTCGAAAGAAACCGTAACGTACCTACTATACGCATGTATGTATAATAAAGCTATCTAAATATTATATTTTTTGTACAGCGATTAGCACAGGTTTCTCAGAATTGTTTTGTAATCCATAATTTTTACGATTTAGGCTTAGTTACAGCCTAAATTGCAACAATTACGGAACTGAAACCCATATTATTTCATTCGTATATTTTATAAGTAAAATTAATGGATTGCTGGAAAGTCTACTAGGAAAAAGTCTAATGTAACAGGCTGTAAAACACTACTTACAATTTTATTGTGTTGCTCGCAAACTACCAAAGGGATAACACAATTTTTTCAGCGTACATTTTGAAGCACATCACAGATCATTCACAAAGCGAAAAACAATTCGATATGCACTTCACAACACGGCGCAATGTAAACACGACTGCGCACACTCGCTGACTGATCGACTGCGCTAGCCACTGCGCGCAGCCGCGCATGTGTTGCCAATAAATGCTGATAGTCGGCACATTATTTATTTGGTACCGTGAATCAAGTCGGTAACACGTTTTTTTCCTTATTCTTCCTACTGCCGTTGTGCCTGGGCGTCCGGTCAAATTACTTCAGATTATGTTCCTTCATTGTCTTTGTTACTGTCCGTAGGTGTCCAAACCCCAGGTCGTGCAATTAACACCTTTTAATAAAAAAAACACATGTAATTTTTCCTGAGATTAAGAATTTGTGCACACTCGTAGAAACCAACTTGCAAAGTCTGTCTTCCTTTGACGTATGCCACGCGGATTACCGCTGCATGCGCTGTGAGCAGCCTTTTAATTTGATAAAGTATTTAGATAGAGTTAATTTAGTATTGAGAGTTAGAGCCGTACTGTAGCGTGAGTGGTAGAGGCGCGCTGTAGCGTCAGTGGTAGAGCCACGCTGTCTTCAGCGTTTTGTCTATAGTACGAATGGGCCGGCTCATGGGGATCGTTACCACTGTCTCACAGAAAATCGACAGTAAGAAGCGACTTGCTGCTGCGTTTCGCACGGTGAGTGAGATATCCGGAGGCACAAATCCTCGTCCCAAACACAAAATTAACCAACCTTTTAAGGTCAGCAACGCGGCCTGTGTATAGACAGTGAAGATCAATTTCCTTCAGGTGACCCACATGCTCAACTGCCGGCCTATGCTATAAAAAAATAAATAACAGTAAACTATAATTTACTAGGTCGCGTCATACGATTCTATTTTCCAACTGTATGACGCGGCCTTTTATATAATTAGTATAATTAATTTTATAATTTAATAATCAGTTTTATATAATTAATAACTATATTGGGGCAATATAATATAAAACTGAACATAGGGAATTATCCTACTGATAGAACAACATTTTTCCTAAACGGTTTACGATCTTTCGTTACACTATACTTGGCGTACAAAAACCAATCTCTTTCTACCAGGGTAATCAGATTGAGCCTGGGTAGTTACGTTAATAATAACTGGAACAGCTTGCCATCTAACAAGCTTTATAATAGGCCGTACCTACACACAGAGGCTCATTCTTGTGTGTCCTGATAACTTACTACGGATTATTGAAACAAAAAATATTGTTGCATGATTTGACTACCGACTATGTTTTTTTGGAAAAGAATTTTGGGAAAATAATATCATTCAATTTTATTCTCATATGTCCGTGATCTAAATTAAACCCAAGACCTCACGACCCACAGCCAAAATACTTTTTACTGGACATAATATGATTTCACATGAGACGACTTTTTATTACAATATACATACGCACTCACGCCTGTAATCCCCGAAGGGGTAGGTAGAGGTGTAACCAGTACACCCACATTTTGCCGAGCGAATTTCCGTCCCTTATGTGATAGGGGGCGAGCCTATCCCCATACCGGGCACAAATTCCAGACTCCGGGCTGATACTGAGCATATCTTAATAGAAAAACCCAATACCACTTTACCCGACCCGGGGATCGAACCCGAGACCTCAGCGTTGACCTCAATCGTAACGCGTACGCATTACCACTGCGCCACCGAGGCAGTCTCATTACAATTCTATAAAAAACCCGTAAATTTATATTCTACTCTGGCAACATCAATACGCTCTTGTGGGTGTTGCTAACCGCATAATCACACAGAAAAATATGCTGAAGGGAGCATGCACCTGGTAATTTAGGGTTTCAAGACAGTCTTTGGACGTTTAGAGGGTGATCGCAAAGATCGAGGACATTGGAGCGACGACGTTTTGAAGTTAGTTACGATTAGTACCACCGCTTTGTCTATTTCCGCCGCCAAGAAACAGTGTCGTGTTTTGATTTGAAGGAAATTGAAGCCATTTCAATCCAATCATTTGATCCATCATCATAATCATAATCATTTGAATCATTGCTTGAAAAGCTAATCATTTGTTGATGAATTTACTGAGCATTATGAGAACTTATGTCTCGGGGTGACGAGCGCAGTCCAATGCCATGTAGTGTTTTATAATTCAAAGTTATGTTTGCTGTTGCTTCTATTCATGGGCAGGCGTTACGCTTACCATCAAGCGAGCGATCAGCGCTTTTCATCACTCAACCTCAAAGAATTTAATGTATACTACTAGACAAGCCGCGCGGTACATAGAAATTGTACCACTAAGTTGCGGTCAATTGACCGTAACTCAATATTACCATCTCGCTTACTCTCAACCAGAACCCCTATCGTACTCCCTGTTTATGAGCTGTCAAACTCCCGCGTTATGTGACGCAATTTTACTTCTAAACAGCCCGTCTAGTAGTCTATACAAAAGTCTTTGCTCAAGCTAATAAAAAAATGCCAGACAGAAAGAAAAATAAGATATAAGTACAGAAGCGCTAAATAACTTAGCTGGGTAAAGATATACACATCACCTGCTCCATAGATCTCCCATACCATAGATACATGCTTTTCTATGTGTCTATGCCCATACATACGCATCACGCATACACACTCATTGTGCCTGTAAGTAGGTATTATAAAATGTTAATTTGACTTCACAAGGTTGTTATGCGGAAATGTGAATGAAATAACTTAATTATGGTTTGAACAATTATTAATGTTATTTGTTATAAAAAAGTTTAGCTGTGTTTTAATTATATTTTATTATTTTAGTTTAGAAATGAATATCTGAAGGCCAATTTTAAACCAATAATCAACGTCAAATGTGAACATAAATCGTAATGAGATTGAATGTAGAATAAAAGTTGACTAAAGCCAAAACGGTATAATGCTACTGCTAATGCTATGCGCATTTGACGTTGATTATTGGTGTAAGAGAATGCCATTTGCAACTTTCTTGACGCTGAGATTAGATCGCAATGATATTTTGAACATTTAAAATTACGAGAATTGGCCTCCTGGTGCATGAAATGAAATAGTTTTATTAATCATGTAGGCAATTAAAATAGCGCTTATGACAAGTCAGTACAAAATAAAGTAAAGAAACTTATGTATAAAAATCATATCAACTAATGTATACATAACATACATAGCATCGTCAAATACACTAGGCAATTACACTAAATTGTTTATTTGTTGTCTTTTTATTTTACATTATTAACAGTATTTGTAATATGGAAACGTCCATTATTAATTATTAAATATTTTGAGTCGGTATGGACCACTGCATTTACCGAAACGGCACGAGTTTTAAAACCACCACCGGATCCAAAACGACCCAGCTTGAGAAGACCCGGCGAAACAAACTCAGTGGGCTTAATTTACCACTGGATTCAACGCGGCGCTACCCAAACTCTGAGAAGATCCAGCTACTTGAACTCAGGGGGCTTGTTTTAGGTCCGGATTTTCAATAATTTATATTAGGAAATACAAATTCCTATAGTTAACTTTAGGGAGATTGAATGCGGACCATGTGTATCTCCGATGTGTTGTTTTAAAACTACCACCGGATCCAAACGCGACCCAGCTTGAGAAGACCCGGCGAAACAAACTCAGTGGGCTTGTTTTTTGTCCGCTTACTATATTCTTGAAAAGCATGACTTGTCTTTTAAAAAATTGCCAATTTTCCGTTAGGTATTATTTATTCGCGATCGGTCGTCTTTTGTTTATCTGATATCGTTTTTTTTTTTTGGTTTAGGTAGGTATTTTATGTTAGGAAGCATTCCATTTTAGCTTGCTCGTAAAATAATACAACTCATTGGTCAATTTATTTATTACAGTCCGTCAGCTGTATAGCTTTTTTCACTTCAAAAAATTATAGCATAGAGCAAGTGGGTCACCAGTAGGCCTAGTACCTACTAGTTTTCTAAAACGATAAAAGTTTTCGTATTGTCTCCATACGTCGAGTATCATCAGCCACTAGAGGGAACTATGATATATTAAAATGAATAATATATCGAATATCAAAATTAGTTTTCAAGCGATTCCTCTCTTTATTACCGTATGAAATACTAGTTTGAAACTTCGTAGGTAGTAATTATATACGAATTCGAAAATTTTGAACGTGTTTGTAACTCGTACTAGTACTACTACTACTACTACTGATCGTAAGTGACCTCCACCATGACCCTGAATCATGGGCGCGTTGTTAGCCGTATAGGAAAGGGAAAATTAAGGGATCGGGAAGGGGAGAGGGGTTTGGGTCTTCGGATATCTCACTCACCGTAAATATTCTTTGAGTGGTAGAGCCACTCTGTAGACACTTTTGTCTACAGCATGAATGGGCCGGCTCGTCCGGGTCGTTACCACTGTCTCACAGGAATCCGGCGTAAAGTAGCAGCTTGAAGCTGCGTTTCGTACGGTGAGTGAGATATCCGGAGGCCCAAATCCCCTCCCCTTCCTATTCATTTAATTATCCCTTTCCTTTAAGGTCGGCAAGGCACCTATAATTTTGGTATTGTGGGCGTACATGGGCTTGGAGATCACTTACCATCAGATGACCCACTTGCTCGTTTGCCGGCCTATGCTATAAAAATAATGCAGCAGTACGCCCCGCTACTTTACGTCGGTTTTTTGTGGGACAGTGGTAACGACCGGGTTGAGCCGGCCCATTCATGTTGAAGACAAAATTGTCTACAACGTGGCTCTACCACTTAAATTGTCTACAGCTTGTCACGTATTGCTACTTGGACGCTGGAATTTGCATTAATTATTTTTAAGTCGCTTATTTACAGTACTACGATGAAATTTTTTATGAGAGTGAAGGAGGCAAAAGAGTTATGCAAGGATCGTAACAAGTGGAAATACGTTGTCTCTGCCTACCCCTATGGGAAATAGGCGTGAGTCTATGTACGATTAAAAATATGCGCTTCGGTAATCCTCGGATATTTCGAAAATATACACTAATGATCGCCCCGTATTACATTATGGTATGGAGATACGGTCGGCGAAATGTAGGTACTGATTACACCTCTGCCTACCTCTTCGGGTATTACAGGCGTGAGTATGTACGTATGTATTATGTTTTTTTTATTAGCTTAATTGACGAGACGATCAGTTCGCTCGCCTGATGGTAAACGCCATGCCTGCTCATAAACCGAAGCAACGCCACACAGAACTTTAAATAACAAAGCACTGCATGACACTGGACTCCGCTCGTCTTCCGAGACATAAGGTGTTATAATGCCCAGTAATTTCACTGGCTTCAATGTCGGAACAAACAGAAATAGACAAAGCGGTGGTACCAATCCAGCTGGCCTCTCGCATAAGAGGGACCTACCATCTTGTAATGTTCTTATTTTTCTCTTGGGTGTCTGACCGGAACCGGATGGCCGGGCATTTATTGCATATTCGTACTCTCCTCTTCGTCCACCTGCCTTTATGCCTGATTGCAGCCTCCGTGGCGCAGCGGGTGAGTAGCCGGTTGCGAAGTGTGGGATACTGAGCATTTCGTAATAGAAAAATTCAATACCACTTTACCCGACCCGGGGATCGAACCCGAGACCTCAACGTTGGCCTCAATCGTAACGCGTACGCATTACAACTGCGCCACCGAGGCAGTCTCGCTATACAAAGGTGTAGTGTTTATTTGTGAGGTCTATAAGTTGTAACTGAGGGATGATTTCCATTGCACATATTGCATGTTAGTTAACATAATGCCCAGTAACTTCACTGGCTTCAATGTCCTTCAAACTGAAACACAACAGTAAGTACTTACACATTAACACAGAACACATTCCTGTGTTTTGTGGTGGAACCAGTGCAGTGGTACCAAGCCAGATAGGCTCTCATATACGGGCGACCTACCACCTAATTAATTAATACATTTCAAGCTTTTGGAATTTTGAAAACGCATTCTGATTATTAATTATGATCACCCATCATTCATAGTCGCATAATGATGTATTTATCAATGTTTTCAATCGGTATATTACCGTAATTTGCCTAACTACGTATTGATATTAATGATGCATCAGCATTACAGGCCATTACTTATACGTAATGTCAACGTTAATTACAAGACACGCAAAATTACTTGGCACGAAGATTAAACCGACGAAAAAAACAAAGGTGCTGAATTTGACATAGATTTGTTTTTTTTTTGTTCGTACCGTACTACGCGTAACTCCGCCAATTGTCGACCGATTTAGATGATTCATTTTGCATTTGAAAGATTGTAGCCCAAAGTTGGTACTATTTAAATTTCAAGAACAAATTTCACCCCTTTCCGCTTGCCCTTATTCCTCGCAGTGGGGTCGGCCCAACATGCTTAACATTCATGTTACAGAAAGATTTGGCTTATAGTTTTTACGACCGGCCACCTGCCTCTCGTCAACCATTCTGGAGAAAAGAAATTTCACCCCTAAAGGAGTGAAATCGGGAATGAAGATTTCGTCATTTATAGAACGCTTTTGATTATTGTTTTTCTAGCACTAAGCACTCCTAGCCTATGTTCGGCTATAGTCGGTGGTATAAATATCGACTCAAAGTTTTTTGTTTTATTTCAAGGCTTATAATTTTTTTGAGTTGGTTTTTTTATAGTGAAATAATCATGAAAATCGGTACATAAGCCAGTGCATAAAGTTGTTTTAGTGTTTCATCCCTTTAAGGGTGGAATTATTTGATGAGATTATCACCGCAGTAAGCCCTACCGAATACAAAAAGAATAATCCAAATCGGTCCACATTTGGCGAAGTTATGCGTGAACATACATAAAAAATAAATAGAGGTTCTCAATTCGCAAGAACCATTGTTTTTTGGAGGTGGATAAAAAATAATAAAACAAAAAGAAATAACACTCCCCGAAATTACATCTAGTTTGAAGTGCGTTGAAAATTAGAGACTTTGACAATGTAACTGTTTTAACCGACTAAACAAATGGAGGCCATTCCCAATTCGACTTGTATATTTTATTTGATATGTATAACCACGCATAACTTTACAGTGATCCGATTTTTTTTGCGATATAGGTAGGCCTAGTAGTTATAAATAAATTATAAGTGTTACTTGCAGAGTTTTCTGATGATAAACAATGTCAGTGTAGGGGTGGTAATAACCCAGTTTAGGGAGGCACAGATCGATGCGCGGCGAATCGATGACGCCCCGACACTCCGGCGCCTCAGGTTTAAGTCCGGGGCACAATGGGAGCAAAATTTGTTCGTTTTTTGTAAGTAAAAGGTTTAAGTATTTCGTTTATGGTCCTTCGTATGTGCGAAGCTGTTGTGTTCCGGTTTAACCGATATTAAAGCCAGTGAAATTACTAGACATTATGAAACTTTAGGCGCAGACGAATTTTAATTTTAAGAAAAACTTATAAACAAAGACGATAGTAGTAGAGCCACGCTGTAGACACTTATGACTGCAGCATGAATGGGCCGGCTCGACCGGGTTGTTACCACTGTCTCACAGAAAACCGACATGAGCAGCTTACTGCTGTGTCTCGTACATTTTCATTCCTTTCCTTTAATGTCGGTAACGCATCCATGAATCTTCTGGTGTTGTAGGTGTCCAGGGATATTAGAGAACCCTTACCATCAGGTGACCCACTTGCACGTTTGTAAACCTCTGCTAAAAAAATATTCTTTGAACTCTGTGTGTAGCGTGCTGAAGAACGCCAATGGCCATCTCTTATTAAAATCTATATTAGGTATAATAATAATAATACTAGCCCTGTGTTATACACGTCCCACTGCTCGGCACGAGCCTCCTTTACTGAATGAGAGGGGTTAGGCTTTAGTCCACCACGCTGGCCTAATGCGGGTTGGCAGACTTCACATACCTTCGAAATTATGAAGAACTTCTCAGGTATGCAGGTTTCCTCATGATGTTTCCTTCAACGTTAAAGCAAGTGATAATGAATACACACGTAACTTAAAAAAGGTGCTTGCTCTTGGGGCTGGTTTCGAACCTGTGGCTTTCGTCTTGACACTCACTGTTGAGCTATCGCTGCTATCAAAAATCCATATAATTACCAAAAACTGTCCTGAATAACATGTTTTGTTTTCTTCGAACTAATGCAGATAATTGTTTATCATTAGATATCAATGAACGATTGTTTTGTTATCTACGTGCGTGGTTGATATTTTCAGATTGAATTTGAATGTAACCAAAGACTAATTATTTAGTATCTGATGTAATTTAATTAGGGTTTAACAGATATATCTGAGGCGCTAGCGCGAATATCTTGCGAGAACGTATTCGTATTAAAATGAAAAAAAAAATGAACCTTCATACAAATGCTAGCGTTCTCGATTCGAATATCTTCTTTATATATATAATTCTACTGTACGTGTATATGTCACTGAACTCCTCCTAAACGGCTGCACCGATTTGAATGATTTTTTTTGTATGCGTTTGGGTGGCGCCCTGGATGGTTTAGATTCACAATTGGACCCGGTAGGTGGCGCTGTTTTAACTATCAATTATGTGTTGCCAGTATTATTATATTATTGGTAAATTGTTCGTGCTCGCCCCGCTGCTCTTGTGAGCGTAGAGCGGGTCGTATCTCGGTAAGGATTTTTTTAACCCATTTTAAAATAGGAGTAAAATAATATATCAATGGTCTACGCAGTCAGTATGTCTAAACTATTCTACTCGTATCTTTAAAGAAATAGATATATATAATTATAAATGAGGTGCATGTCAAAACATATATTTTGACGTGTAACTGGAGTGAGCTCGCAAAAATTTTGTTATTTGTTATACTTAATTTCATTTATGTTATAGTATATAGTTGTATGTTTTTGTTATTTTATCTTTTAGAATTATGTAATAGTCCCGCCAGTTCGAATTGGGTATATCCTGTAATGACTGTGTGTGTGTGATGAATAAATAAATAAATAAATATTTTTTAATAGATAGCCGGGTGTTTTTTTACAGAATTTGTGTTAGTAAGATGAATATCCTAACAATTAATAATAACTGCCTCGGTGGCGCAGTTGTAATGCGTACGCGTTACGACTGAGGCTTGACGCTGAGGTCTCGGGTTCGATCCCCGGGCCGGGTAAAAGTGATATTGGGTTTTTCTATTACGAAAAGCTCAGCATCGGCCCGGAGTCTGGAATTTGTGCCCGGTATGGCGATAAGCTCGTGTCCTATCACATCATGGGACGGAGATACGCTCGGCGAAATGTGGGTACTGGTTACACCTCTGCCTACCCCTTCAAATTACATGCGTGAGGGCGTATGTTCATAATAATAACAGACAGTAAAAATTAAAGACATGATATGAAAATGGGGGTGGTTGTTTGCTGAATTTTGGATAAAACTGACATACAAGTAGTCCAAGGCATGAATTAAAACATAATAATAATACTAGCCCTGTATTATATACGTCCCACTGCTGGGCACGGGCCTCCTCTACTGAATGAGAGGGGTTAGGCCTTAGACCACCACGCTGGCCTAATGCGGGTTGGCAAACTTCACATACCTTCGAAATTCTTATGAAGAACTTCTCAGGTATGCAGGTTTCCTCACGATGTTTTCTTGACCGTTAAAGCAAGTGCTAATTAACAATTAATACACACATAACTTAGAAAAGTCAGAGGTGTATGCACTTGGGGCTGGTTTCGAACCTGCGACTTTCGTCTCGACAGTCCATACCACTCCCCGCTGAGCTATCACTGCTTCTGTGAATTAAAACATTGACAAATTTTATTCCAAATACATTTTCGCGGGCAAAACTAGTCTATGTTTTGATTAATTTCGTTTAGGGTAGAGACAGCTTTGAAATCCCAGAGACGTCATTGGTCATTATCAAGATATGTGCGCGACTGTCGATCCTGGCTTACAGGTCTGAAGTTTGACGCCTATCTAAAGACGATCATTATATTGCTTCATTAGTTAATTACTTGACGTTATAGATTACTTAAATAATTAATCATAGACTGCAGGAAATGGTGATCACGATAACCATCATACTAATATTATAATTGTGAATGTAAGTTTGTTACGCTTTCACGCGAAAACTACTTAACCGATCATCGTGAAACTTTGTACACATATTCTTGGAGGTATAAGAAGTAACATAGGATATGTTTTATGTTGTTTTTTTATCTGTTTGTTTGTTACGCTTTCGCGCCTAAATCACTGAACCGATTTTGATGAATTTTGATGTAGAGATAGATGGCACCCTGGATACGGCTATAGGCTACGTTTTATTTCGGAAAAGTCTATTCACGCGGACGGAGCCGCGAGCAAAAACTAGTATAATATAATTATGTGAATGTTTGGATAATTGTATTTTTTTTGGTAGAGATCGGAAAACGAGCAAGTGGGTCACCCGGTGTAGTATCTTCAGTAAGGGATTGGGAAGGAGAAGGGGATTTGTGCGACCGGATATCTCACTCTCCATACGAAACGTAAAATAAAGCTGCTACTTTGAGTCGGTTTCCTGTGAGCCATTGGTAATAACCCAGTTAAGCTGGCACATTCATACTGTAGACATAAAAATAACCACAACGTGGCGAGTATGCGAATTTGCATGTTAATTGATCAAGCATGCCTTAAAAACTCAAGTAATTTACAATTCATTTCAAATCAATTATCCCGGAAAAATACACTTACGCGAGCGGGGCCGCGAGCTTAAGTTAGTATGGAGTATTTTTACAGGCTTTTATTAAATTAACTTCATCTGACATTTGTGGGTGTAATCTGGCTACTAAATTTTAAACCAGTTTCACTGTACCGTTTGAATTAAAATTATGTATACAAATTTTGTGCTGATGACAATACCATCTGACATCTGTATACTCTAAGTACTACACAGGACTAAAATGAATACTATATACCTCGGCAATATGAAATGACGGGGTATTATAAGACTTAAGTTCGACAACGCGTCCATGATCCTTTTGGTATTGTGGGGGTACATGGGCGGTGGGGATCACTTACCATCAGGTGACCCACTTGCTTGTTTACCGGTCTATGATGTAAAAAAAACCGACCAAAATTTGAACCCCTAAGTTACAAGACCAATGAGACGTTTTGTTAAATGTGGTTTTCCCTTCGCTCCAGGTGTACCCCGCGCCTTCACTCTCCACGGGCGAGAGTTTCGTCGCAGCATCCAGTCTTCACTCGCTCTCCGACACATGGTATCACGCATCGGGACTCCGCCGGTGTTTACGTTGACATGAATATACAATCCCAGAGGAATTAAGGTATGTGTTTATTTATCTATTATATACTTATTTATTTATTCGAATAGGACGGTATGAATACCACATAAACTATTCGATAGGTACAATACACAAAAAATATTTAATAATAGATTCATCCATCATTCTCGCAAAACCTCAAGCATTCTAACATAAATCATTTTCTGTCACTCGTAAACATGTCACACTCTGGTTTCGAGTCCAGAAATCATAAATCAATTAATTATCATCAATTTATGATGATGGTGGGCAACAGTGTTCTCTTTTTAACCGAAAAAAAAACGGGGAGGTTCTCAATTCGACGTGGATATAGTTTTTGGTTTGAATGTATAACCAGACAAGGTTGGTACCACCGCTTTCTCTATTTCTGCCAAGCAACAATGTGTAAGCACTGTTGTGTTCCAGTTTGAAAGTGAAATTACTGTACATTATGAGACTTAACTTTGTCTCGGAGTAACGAGTGCAGTCCAGGGCCATGCAGTGCTTTATAATTCAATGTTCTGTGTGGCAAATGATTGGCAATTATATTGCAATAGCAGCGACTCAACGTTGGTTATTTTGTATTTATAACTGTTTAGTTTTTTTGGGTTGGTTTCATTTTTGTTAAAAAGGTTTTTTTTATAGCAGAGGCTTGCAAACAGCAAGTGGATCACCTGACGGTAAGTGACCTCAACCGCCCATGAATACCCACAAAACCTCTACAAATAATAGAAGGCCTTGCACTACGATCTACCATGCTGGTCTTATGCAGGTTGGTAGATTCCACATACATTACAAAACTCTTTAGGAGAATTGTAAGGCCGAGTCTCAGATCAGAGTTTTGATCTGAATGTTGTGTACAATCGATATCTTCTTCTATAATATACATAAAAGTGAAATATTTATTTATTTATAAACTCTTTATTGTACATCTTCAAAAACAAAAAAAAATTAAAAAAACAAAATAACCTTAAATATTACTCACTCACTCACGATATTTCAGATTATTAAAGCCAGGATCCTACAATTTAGTCAGATGATAGTTTGTGTAACGTAGGGGCCCCTAAGACAGGATTTTGGAAATTTACATTTTAAAGGGGAAAACGGGGGGGGGGGGGTTGAACTTTGTACGAAACTATTTTATAAAGCTGAATACATAATCATAAAAAGTAATCTACATCTATTTTCTATTGAAATTCCCAACATTATACTCTGAATACAATTCGTGGGCAGCTTGTTGCCCCCCTCTCTAGCCTATTAGCTGGCGACACTCTTTTTACATACGAGCGCCTTAAATTATGAAAGAGCAATGGAATTTCTTGCTAAAATTTTAGCAGGCGCAAGTGAAAAAATGCCATATAAATGTCTAAACCCTGAAAGTACTTAACCTAAAGCCTTGAATGTAATGTTTACAAACATATATTCCTCGTGGCCATGTTATTACAATAACTGATGATTAGTCGTGAGGTGTCCAGCAGAGAAACAATTATTCTGAAAGAGGAACTTCCTGCTAAAATCTGAGAATATTATAAAAAAAATTAACAAAAATTAAAACCAACTCAAAAATGCACTGATGTGAAATTGATTCACATTATCTTTCTTTCTGCTTGGCGTTATCCCGGCTTAGTGCAAGAGTCCGCCTTCCTCCTGATCTTTGAGCATTAATAACATTGATATTAATTTAAATAAATCTTATATATAAAATTCTCGTGTCACGATGTTCGTTCCCATACTCCTCCGAAGCGGCTGGACCGATTTTTATGCAATTTTGTGTGCATATCGGGTAGGTCTGAGAATCGGCCACCGTCTATTTTTCATCCCCCTAAATGTTAAGGGTGGTCCACCCCAAATATTATTTATTCGTATTTTTTTTTGTTTTTATTTTTTTATGATACAGCATTAAAAATACATACAACCCTAAATTTTCACCCCTCTACGATCAACCCCTATTTTTTAATAGCGACATTTGTATTTTTGTCAAGCGCGTTTCTCACCGGGGGCGCCCACTAGGCTACTTTAACCCTGGAAATAAGCATTCACGCGGGCGGAGCCGCGGGCAACAGCTAGTTAATATATAATAATTGAAAAAAAGCAAAAGAACCACGATTCGGAAATGGGTATTTGTGCTTCCGGAAACCTCACTCACCGTACGAATAGAAACATCTAGCTACTACTTCTTGTCTATTTTCTGTGCACTCTTTGAGTGGTAGAGCCACGCTGTAGACACTTTTATCTACAGCATTGAATAGGCCGGCTCGTCCCGTTCGTTACTACTGTCTCACAGAAAACCGGCGTAAAGTAGCAACTTGCTGCTGCGTGAGTGAGATATCCGGAGGCGCATTCCCCCTCCCCTTCCCAATCCCTTAATTATTCCTTTAAGGTCGGCAACGCGGCCATAATTCTTTTGGTATTGTGGGCGTACATGGGCGGTGGAGATCACTTACCATCCGGTGACCCACTTGCTCACTTGCTCGATTGCCGGCATATGCTATGAAAAGATACTTCGAGCCAGCCCATTCATGCTGTAAAGAAAGCTGTCTAAAGCACATGCCGAAAGCTCTCACTTTTAGAAAGCCTACTTCTTTAATCTAGCTTTGTTGTTAGCTTGAAAGCATCCATTTAGAAGCCTTTAATTAAATATTATTTTTTGTTGTGAGATCCAATGAAAGTGTGTTATTATTAACTTCGCCTGCTTTAACGGTTTTTCATAATAATTTTGAAGCTGATTTTTACCAACCCGCATTAGGCCAGAAAGCCAATTCTCGTAATTTTAAATGTTCAAAATATCATTCCGATCTAGTCTCAGCGTCAAGAAAGTTGCAAATGGCATTCTCTAAATATTAAATTTCTAGATCGAGATACGACGTTCTGCACCGCGCAAAAAATTAGACGTATCAAGTGTCAACTAGAGATTATTGTGCACTGACTTTTATAGCCCCGCCCCCTTGGACAGAGTTTTGGTGGGGTCATTTTTCTGCTTGAGTTACGTTTTTGTCATCTTATTTCAATGATAAACCCCTACTTCAACTGTCATAATAAAACAAACGGCTTCGCGAGAAAATACGTCGATGCACTTCAATCCAAAATTTACTGTACAGAGGTGGTATACAATTTGAGGTGCAAGGTTTTATTCGTCGAATATACTAGGTTAGTCAGAAGGGGTGTACTAAGCCGTGGCCAGCTTAAAGTATCACTGATGTGTACTATGTGTATCTCATCACATTTTTTTAATGTTCCATATATAAATAATACACAACCCTGTAGCGCGATTTTTAATGCCACAACTTGGCGGCGAAATAAAAAGGAAACAACCCCGCACGCCGCGCCTACTTCAAATGAACATACAGCTGATCATAGTGTAGTTAGCGTAGTTTTTATAAAATCTATAAACAGCAATATCTCTGAAACTATAGGATTTATTGAAAAAGTTGTAGATACAAAAGTTGTTGAATTACGGGTACGTAACTTACGTCCTTTCGGCTAAGTACACCTTTTCCGACTAACCTTGTATATGGGAAGCAAATTTGCAGAGCTGAGCATCATGGTTGGTAGCGGCCGCGGCAGTGAGTCAAGCAGTACCGTCGACGTGAAGACGTGTGGCATGCTTGTACTCGTGTACTGGCTCTGTTGCTGCATGTGGTATGAAGACAAGTCTGGTGAGTTATTCTGTAGTATTAATGAGGTCTTAGTCTCAAATCGCAGTTCTATCACGGGTCGGGCAATTTGAATATGTTTGAATTTTTAGCGCCTCTCTTCGGTCCAGCGCCTGGAGCGGCCTCTCCGTTCGCAATGTGGTAGAGCGGACTCTACCTTCAGGGATAGATAGGCGTTATGCGAAAGCTTATGTTATGTAACAATGTTATGTTACCAGCTGGTAGTACTATACCTATACGAGAGGCCATCTGGGTTGTTACCACCGTTTTGTCTATTGATGCCGCTGAGCAGCAATGTGTAAGCACTGTTGTGTTTCGGTTTGAAGGACAATGAAATCAGTGAAATTACTGGTCATTATGAGACTAACATCTCATGTTTCGAGCGCAGTCCGTGCAGTGCTTTGTAATTCATTCTAATTAATTGAAAGTGACCTACAAACTACTTCAAGGCTAGTATATATAGATCGAACTACATCTTGGCAACGTATTCGGATTATGAACTTGAAGTTGAAGTTGAAACAATGGCTACGCTGCGAGTATGGCGATCATATTAAGTATTTTGCGGCACTAATATAATTCAATATATCTAAATTTACTTTTTTTTATTCTGGCTTGGCAAAGTGATTACGACAGACGTAATATATCGTACTTACCTAAGTAGTTCGGCATAATTATGCCGACCTCCCTTATTTCTTCTTCATACTTCGTTTAAAGGATATTGTAGGAAGGAGGGAACACGTGTGTTGGCAAACTATTCCACAGCCTAATGGTACAACAGAAGTAAGATTTTGAGCACTTTGAGTTTTGATAAAGAAGGTGAGGATGGGATTAGGTCAAACTATTCTTTAGAGCATTCACCGAAATAATACCTACTATCCCTGCTAATAATACTATCCCATGAAGATCACGATCCTCATTCATGAGGGGCCAACTACAGAGAGAGAGATCTCTGTATTATACAAGTCCCACAGCTGGGTCCGTGCCCAGGCCCGTGCCTCCTTTACTGAATTAGAGGGGATAGGCCTTAGTCCACCACGCTGGCCTACTGCGGATTGGCAGACTTCACATACCCTCGAACGGTAATTAACCATGAATACACACGTCACTTAAAAAAAGTCAGAGATGCATATTCTTAGGATTGGTTTCCGCGCTGTGACTTTCGTCTCGACAGTCCGTACCACTCCCCGCTGAGCTATCGCTGTCATGGAGATACAGAGGATAAAAAAGGCAATGTCTCTACGCAATTTTAGCAGCTCTAAGCTCTTGGTAACGTCAGCATCATTCACAATGCGGACAGCTGCTGCTCGTCGCATTTCGTTCTTCTCTTTCTTAGACACCCTCAATTAACCATTAAAATGGTAATACTTCTAACAATATGGTTTCAGAAAACCCGAGTCGTCATCCGAGCAGGACTGAAATAACACACGGTAAGTTCATAAACATTATCTTTACTATACTGAACTTGCTTGCAACCATGGCCATCGTAGCCCCTGAGCACAGTGTAGGAACCTTTTTGAAGTAAAAAACAAAATTTTTATACAGGGCCCTAAATGCACCGTTATTATAGCTCGTTCAGGTGAGGCGCGTTCAAACATCGGTCAGTGTTCCTATGAAATGAAAGAAAATATTTATTGAATCCATAAAAATGTTATACATAATTTAGATTCAATAAAACTTTTAACTCTACCGCCAGTTCGGATGCTGTTTCGTTAAAGAAGAACGGACAAGAAACTCTGACGTTGCTCTTTTCAAAATTAATTTACAATATTTTCACGAAGATAATACAATTAATGAGGAACACTATAAAGTAAAATAATTAAATTACGTATGATGATTATTGCGCATGATCCTTATGAGTACGATGAATAAATTAAACTATATCCAGTAAACTCAGTCGGTATAATTCGGCTGACCGTCATTATATTTGGACTGCACCGCCAGATGTACTGCAGTCACCTTGCTATGTCCACTGCCAAAATGAACACCATGGGTCAGTCCTTAAGGACTTTTAAGTTTGGACTTATGACTCAGGACTTAGGACTTATGACTTATGAAGATATAAAGAAATCAACCCCTTTAGGTAGAAAACACCCAGACCCGAAACAAATATTTGTTGATGACACAAAATATTTTATCTTGGAATCGAACCTGCGGCCTCTCGTTTCACAGCCGACTAGTCGCCCACTGCACCATGGAGGCTGTCACTCACAAATCATACTTGTACTATTACTATTTTATTGATGGTATGATTATAGATAATGGCAACCGTCGGCGTTCGAGCGAGTTGTTCAGTCGCCGCATTGGTAGCAGTGCAGTCTCTTTACACCTGCCTAGTACATCAGGTAATGTTTATCCAACTAGAATATTATTTTTATTTTAAATCCGAAGATCCGTGAGATATCCGGAGACTCAAATCCCCCTCCCCTACCCAATCCCTTAATTATCCCTTTCCTTTAAGTACAGCGATGCCCCGATGATTCCTTTGGTATTGTGGGCGTACATGGACGGTGAAAATCACTTATATCAGATGACTTACGTAATCGTTCGCCGGCCTATGATATAAAAAAGATCACATACTATTAACCGACCTACTGACATGTTTCGTCTTACTGCTATAAAAACCATCGCATTCGCAGGCCATAAGAAGTCCCTGTCAGCTCACAGGAGTCACGAGGAGATCCGACGCAAGTCTCAGCATGAGAGTAATGAGACGCGATATCACTCCGCGCCCAGTGTCATCGACGAAGTCTTGCACAGGAGGGACTGGGAACGTTCCAACAGGGACCTCTATATACCACTTAACCCTGTCAGGCAAGCTTTCAATGATAATTCATTCATTCAGGAGTCACGAGGAGATCCAACGGCAGTCCAAGCAAAAGTTTCAACAAGAACTACTTCTTTCTTTCTTTCTTATTAGCGTTGTTCAAGCTTAATGCTAGGCTCCAGCTTCCCATCATGATTTGACGGTGAATTTGGTATTATATGTGGTGACCCGCCATCTGACCTCCACAACCCGCAACAGGAACCAAATTTCACCACTACCTCGTCAGTGAATCAGCGGAATGTACCACGCTAAGTGGGGTTGGTTTTGGACCCAAGATGTTGGTGACCCACTTAAACTTCAAACAAGTACCAGCCACGATGTAGGTAATTCTATATATAAAAGGAATGTGCGGGCTTGACAGTGGCCGGCCAATTCCATCACGGTATCCACTACCTGTCATAAGAGGTGACTAAATAGTGTCACCGTTCCACTTGCGCCGAAGAAAGACACCGTAAGGTTTATAGTTGGTATCACTGCATAGGATTTGCTTGCGGGAAAAAGCCTCGATAGTGGTAATAGTGTCTTACAGGAATCTGTTGTCAATAGCAGCTCTGCTGTTGCATTTTGTACGGTCAGTAAAAAAGCCGGATGACCAATAAATCCTATCTTCTTCACCAATCTCCAACCCTTTCCTCAAAAGTCGGCACCCATGATTACTTTTGTATTGTGAGTGTTGAAGGACGGTTGAGATCATTCAACTGCTAACCCACAAGCTTTTATGCCGTGTCCTTCCGTGGAATTAAAACAATGGTTCAACACCTATAAATGAAATCTGTATTCATGCAAAGATCTTACTGATCCAGGAACTCCGACGCAACCGATAGTCCAGAGAAGGCTCCCCACGCCGAACCAGAGTCTTCCAGCATCGAATGTCTTAAAAGCGAGGAGCAAATCACCAAGCCTTGCAAGAAACACCATACCAACATCAAGTCTTCCAAAAAAAAGGTCGAAAGTAATAAGGAGAAACAAAGTACCAGCGATGACAAGGATTGTGATGTAACCGAACAAACATTTTACATCGGAGACGTTGAAGAATCTTTTGATAACACTGAACTACTAAACATCAGTGTCAAAGTGGAAGACAATACGAAAGTGTGTAAAGCTAAGGAAGCCAAGCAATCTTTAAATGAGTCGATCAGGTCTAAGGAACGTCCGAAGCCAACTTTGATACCTTTAGTCGAACATCAGCATACGTTTACATTTAGTTTGGACGAAGTGATCGAACAGTTGGACACGTTAGATACTCTGGACCGGTCTGGGGCTATTCATCATGATATTGAGTCGCGAGTTAGTGGAACCAGGTCTACCTATCCACCGCCTTCTGTTGGTAAGTGCAACCAAATTCTGTGTGCTTGAATGACAAAAAGCCTTGAGTGTTGAGTCAGTGTGATTCCCACTATTCCTAGTATCCTACTTTTCTACTATCCTATTCTTACTTACTCATAAAATAAATGTGTAACTATCTCACAGAAAACCAACGTGAAATGGAAGTTTTACTGTTGTCTTATATGGTCAGCAGAGATTGCTGGATTCCTAACAAATCCTTCCAGCAGGTTGCGCTTACCATCAGGCGAGCAACCTGCTTGTCCCGTCATATGAATGAGCTATAGGCTTCCAATTAAAAAATAATTATCAAAATCAGATTACTGTGAAAAGTTATGCGTGGTTATACATACAAATATGCGCGAAGAATTGAGAAACTCCTCTGTAATTTTTTGTCTGTTAAAAAAACATACGGTTTTTTGTTCCTTCCGCTGTGCTCAACTATATGCCCCCTGTGTTGTAAACTGGCTTCGCTCGCTTGGCATGCAGAGGCGGTGGGCTACGATGGGTGTGCTTGTTACCTGTCCGGCGAGGGGCGGGTGTGTGCGGGGTCGGGCGCGGGGGCGGGGGTGAGTGCTTGGCGAGCGAGACACGCGAGTGACGGGGACATACTGGCCCCGCCCTGCAGGCCTGAGTCCGGCGCTTTCTCCGGTGAGTCATGTGGATGTAAATGGTGTGTATAATTGCATGAATTTGAATGTAAGAAAGAAAAATAGCATTTAGGTATTTGGTACAACACATTAAAAAAACTCATCATGATATTAATTTGCATCAAAGTAGGTAATAAAAGGTTGGTAGTTGAGATGCAATATTGTCTTACGGGCATTTTCAATAAACAATCTTAGTTTGGTTATCCGGATATATCCCAAAAATCAACCAATCAAACAGTAATTTGTGCGCATGACCTTCAAACTGTATTCTGATTGACTCGTTTGCACAATCTATCTGGAGTATGAAACTAAGATGATTTATTGAAAAGGCCCGTTAGATTGTTAAACCATCGATAGTTCAGTGGGGAGTGGAACGGACCAAAACAAAGGTCGTGGTGGGTTCGATCCAGATCTTTAACAGTGAAGGAAAGATAGTGAGGAAACCTTTATTATACATGAGAATTCTACATATAAATTTCGAAGTTATGTGATAATAGATGGTAGGTACCTTAGCTTTGTCTATTTCTACCGCCAAACAGCTGTGTGTAAGCATTGCTGTGTTTTGATTTGAAAGACATTGAAGCCAGTGAAACATTATGAGACTTAACATCTTATGTCTCGGGGTGGTGATCGCAGTCCAGTGCCATGTAGTGCTTCATAATTGTTCTGATTGGTGTTGCTTCTGTTTATGAGCAGGCATGACGTTTACTATCAGGAGAACGACCTGCTCGTCCTGTTACTATACAAGTATCTATAAGATTCCACGATACAAAGAAGATACAATCGACAAACTAATTATACAGTTTATCCTAATTATATTATTATGTATCTAATTATGTAACTTGGCAGCCCTGATTTAGAGTCATATCATACAATGTACACAAAATTTATTGAGTTAACGAAGGGCGTCGTTTTAGATACGATAAGCTATACTTACTCATGTTATTGTTTTGTACAGAGAGTGATTTAGACTTGGATCTGGAGGGAGGTGAGGAGAGGCCACCCCCCTACGACGAGTTACACCAGTATGGATCGCCACAGAAGAAGGAGACGGCAATATAAACACTACAGTAAACGAGAGCGAGAGACCTAACACTACTTTAACATCATTCAATATTTTAAATTCGTGCTGCCACTGTTATATACCTATATGCACTTAAAGAAAGTGAGGAGAATGCCAAATTTCACCGACTTTTGTTGGTAGGGTGTTTGATATATTTCTGTACCTACCCAAATGAATAGTAACAACTATTCTCGTGATGGAAACCAAACATACTGGGCTTGTTCAGTCGAATCACGCTCCGAAGTCTGCCAGTGATCAGTCCAGTAACTTCAGGTCAGCATAATGCTGTTACCATCGAGGGACACAATCTCTTTCCACTGGCGACATTATGTTTGGAATCCACTGTAGGTAAATGTACGCCCAGGGTAGTCACTATGCCGAGCCAGGATTTAAAAAAATTATTAACTCCTAACTACACACACTAATTAACACAGGTCAAATCGGTTCGACATCGGCCTTTTAGTATTACTATTCATTCGTTTTCATATCTTTTGATCGGTCTTGGGCATTAGGGGTGACTAAAGTTAAACAAAGGTTGGTGAAAATCGGCATATGACTGTAAAATTTTAAATATTGATTTAATTAACTAAGAAGTTTTTATTTTGAGTTGGTAACACTAAAAATCAAATGAACAGTATTTATATATAAGTAAGTGTTATATTTTCTCTTTCTTAGATCTGAAGCCTACATGTTCAAGTAAATGTACAAAATATAAGCCAAAGGCTTAAAAATTTGATCAAATCAAATGCAGATAAATATTTTTGATTAAACTCCCACTGCCCGGTATAGCCAAAGATCTATTTAGAATATACCTAAAAGAAATATATTTTCTCCTAAATATTCTCAATTAATACTCGAACATTTTGCAATCTATAATAATATATTAATAAGTAACGACAGTTAAATTATTTTTGGTATAAAAAGTATTACAAGTAAAATAATTTATTTAGCTTGTGGGGGGTCAGTACCCCGCACCCTGCCTTATTACGGCCCTGCATGCCAAGTTGTAGTCCATTAGATCGTCAATTAAATTTAAAAGTCCTAAATATCACGTCACGTTACAATTGCCAATTTTTTTTCTGCTGCACACAAACGTTATGCATTATCCATTTCTTAGAATTCGATTATTTTTCAGAGACGTTCTTCTTCTCGCAGCCTAGTGGTAGGGTCCACTTTCCAACTCAAATGCTTTCACTTCGACGAATTATTATTTCTGTGCTCAATAACGGAAGCATTTAGCTGGCTCTGAATGTACCAAAAAACATCAATTCTAAGAAATTACCAAATGATAATTGACGACACTGAGTGCGGCAGTAAATCTTTAATGTCATAAATTTTGAATTGAATAATTTAATGAATGTAAGGCAATGATAGTCAACAATCTGATTTGATGACGCAAGTACCTCAATCTATATATGAAAACCAAGCGAGCATTTTTGAACCTTGTGTGACGTTACAAGAGCAATTTAATGATGATAAAAACCCTTGAAACTTTGTAAAAGAGTTTTTAAAATACTCTAAATATCGATAAGAATTTGTATGCGTGTTCGTTTGACGTTTTACTGTGGTAACATCCAAAGAGGACTAAATCAGAGTATTTGTGTTCATGATTTTTTCCAGGATTTCGTATACGCGAATTAAGTACACTTGCGTCATCTACTTAATGAAATGGATATAGAGTTACAATGTAACTGTTTGACGTAATTATGTTTGAGAAAAAAATAACGCTGGGTGACCACTCTCCTAGGTAATAGCTCAAACTGTATTACCTAAGTCAGTGATCGTTAAACTCATTAGACTAAGAGCCAAATAGCAAAAAGATCGAAGCTTCTTTTAAAAGCCAAAATAAAAATACTATTTGTCGCTATTTCTCGTACATTCGATTTTTTTTTAAAGTATAGGCCGGCAAACTAGCAAGTGGGTCACCTACCTGATGGTAAGCGATCTCCACCGCCCATGTACGCCCACAATACAAAAGAATTATGGGCGCGTTGCCGACCTTAAAGGAAAGCGATAATAAGGGATTGGGAAGGGGAGGGGGATAAGCAAGCTGCTACTTTACGCCGGTTTTCTGTGATTTGGCCACGCATGCACACTTTATTTCCAGAATTGGTCGTGTACGGTATATATACATTATTGTGTAATAATTGAAATGCTGCAAATATGTAGATAAAAAAGGTAATGTCCAAAAAGTAAAGAGCTCGATGATATACATAATAATTGGATACGGGAATGCTTGCGCGGCACTTAGTGAAGTTAGTTAGTTAGTTTAGTTTTGCGAACTGAATTATAAGATTAATTAACTTTGAAATTCAGAAAATGTATTTAAATTTTGACCTAAAAATATTGGATATTTGTGGCAGAAGGACAATCAAGTAGTCAAAGAACCGCGATTTAGTGACCACTGACGTAAGAAGACCATACAATTTCCATATGTAGCTTTTTACTTTGACCAATTTGTGTTACTTTAATTTATGATAAGTGAAACGCTTTACTGTACATAAGAATAAATATATATTTGTGCTGATAGCCGTGAATTGAGTAGTAAATGTAGTTTCAGTATACTGGTCGCCTGATGCTACGGTCAGACTTTAGTTTTTTAATGATTTATAAAAATAAATAAATTTACACCATAAAGCTCGAAGGCGATCTACACTTATACACACATAAAGTATGCACTTCGATAATGTTTGATCTTTGCGAGTTAATACGAATATGCAATGAATACTCGGCAATTCGGTCCCTGTATTACTCAAAAGAAAAATAAGTACATATTCCAATGTTGTAACATATTTTTATAAGGTCATTATCATAGCATGTCCGTATTTTAGAAATGTCTGAACATGTTTGACAGTATTCTTTGATTGCTACCCTTGCCATCAGGTGTAACGTAGTCACCTTGTCGAGACAGGATAAAAAAATGTCAAAGCGTATAGTTTTAATCATAGTACTATAATTCAAATCATAATAGTAATGTTATTTGATAAACGGTAGGCAGCGGCTTGGCTGTGCTTTGGCATTTCTGAGGTTTATTAGGGGCGGTAGCCACTTACCACTTACTTACGGTGGGCCGTCTGCTCGTCTGTCTAACTGTGCAATAAAAAAATGTAAATCAATATATGTAGTCGATTATTATATTAATATATACCTATATATACTAGGTCGTCTGCCTTGGTGGCAGAGTTGTAATGCGTACGCGTTACGATTGGGGCTAATGCTGACGTCTCGGGTTTGATCCCCGGGTCGGGTAAAGTGGTATTGGGTTTTTCTATTATGAAATGCTTAGTATTAGTCCGGAGTCTGGAATTTGTGCCCGGTATGGCGATAGGCTCGCCTCCTATCACATTGTGGGACGGAGATACGCTCGGCGAAATGTGGGTGTACAAGTTACACCTCTGCCTACTCCTTCGGGGATTACAGGCGTGAGTGCGTATGTATTATTATATTATTATTATTTCCATTACTCAAGTCATTGGCTGTTGTTCTTCTGTCGTTATAAAATAATGTGACGTCAATAAATTTTGTTCCAAATAAAGACTCATTGTTTTACTATACATACGACTTTCCCACTATAATCAAAATTGCGTACAGGGATAACGTAACTTCCTACTACTGGAAGAATTTAGAATTGGATAAGTAATTCCACGAAAAATTCAGTCGTTATTGATCATGTAAGCAATTAAAATAGCGCTTATGACAAATCAGTATAAAAACAAACGAAAGATAAGTATCAGAAATCATTATTAGTCTGAATTACGAAATACACTTTATTATTAGTGTATGCATAACAAGCGATATACATCAACATCGTCAATACATACACTGAGCAATAATTTCACTAATTCTATTTATTTTAATAATAGGTGCATTTTAGATTGCCGTTATGTACAAAAAGTTTAAATATATTTTCCATTGAAATAAAACTAGTTTATACGGATTTCATCGCGGTTTAATTTATATTTATAATTTGTATAATGGTCTCTCTCGTGACCATAATTTAGGCTGAAAAGCTTTCGAAACGTCGGAACTAAAATAAGAATTAAAAAGTATAAATTGGTTTTATTTCAATGTGTAATATTGGCGTAAACATAAGAAATTACTAGGTTTTCAATCTTTTTTTTCTATTAATCAAAGTGGTAATTTATCGAGGGCCTTCTTGGACAAATTGGCTGGACGGGAGGCAAAAAACTATTCAAAGGTACTTTGTACTGCCGCTCAGGTATTTTTTCCTGTCTAAAAGATGTGTAATGCGTTATCTGATGGTTAATATTGCATTATTGTGAAATATGCCCTTAGTTCAGAATTAAGAAAATAACAGCCCTGTATTATACTGTCCCACTGCTGGGCATAGACCTCCTCTATGGATGAGAGGAATTCCATGTCTTAGTCCACCACGCTGGTATAATTCTGCTTTGCAGACTTTACACACTTTGGATGTTCCTAACTAAACTCCTCAGGTATGCAGTTACTTTATGATGTTTCTTTCACCGTTATAGCAAGCAATTAATACACTTTACATACATATAACTTAGAAAAGTCAGAGCTGTATGATTATAGGGTTAGTTACGAACCTGCGATTTTTGTCTCGGCAGTCGGTACCACTCCCCGGTGAGTTTTCGCTGCTTATTTATCGAATAAGAATATACCATTAATAAAATAGGAGATAAAACTATTACAATTAAACACAAATTACATAAGTAAACAACATTTATTTATAACACGAGTACTTTATTTCGATGCATAGGACCCCTGTCTGAATGTCCCAAATGCGGCCCTTCATCACAACATTATGGATCTATCAATAGACACGAGAATTATCTATATCATGCTTGCAAATCGAATTACCTATATGCGGACATTTAATTATTTAATATTCTAAAACTTCTATCATTTGGAAATTTACTTACAAGCAATAAGTATATTTTGTGGACCATAGTCAATTGTATAAACATCTCACACCATATAATTATTTTATCTAAATTTATATAAGAGTCACTTCATTTGAATGCCTTTTAATGTTAATAAATAATGGAACTACAAATATTGTTTCATTAAACGAAATGATAATGAAATAATGAATACATTTTATTACATTATTATAATATTTTGAATACATTTTGAAGCTTTTAATAGCTTTTTTTTAACAACACTTTATACCGATGAGTAAATACATAGAATTTTTACAAATATAATGCGAATCAACTTCGAGTTATTATACGCTTTATATTAGCTTCATACGTATGTTGGTATGTAACGGAATCTTTGAACATGATTTTGACCCCCTTCAAAACGTCGGATTAACTCGAAATTTGGCATACTTATTAAGGACCGATGACAATTCAATATTTTAAACAGTTTAAAAAATACGCTTTTATAGAAACTTCAACTAAAAAATGAAAAATAAATAATAGTTAAAAAAGCTAAAAGATACGCTCTTATAGAATATCCAACTAAAAAATAGAAAATAAATTTGAATGAAAAATAGTCTAAGAAAAAATAATTTTATTGTAAAAAAAGCGTGGGGTGCATGGTATCAATAGTTATAAATATTTTATGAACACATATGAGTAGAAGGGTTATTTTGATAATATCCTGAAAAGCACCCCACGCTTTTTTTACAATAAAATAAGTTTTTCTTACACTATTTTTAATTCAAATTTATTAAAATTTATTTTCTATTTTTTAGTTGGATATTCTATAAAAGGGTTTTTTTTGTTTAAACTATTATTTATTAATAGTATAATAGGTTATTACTAACATGTGTATTCACAAGGGTGAGCGATAATCGGTTGATGTTTTTAAACATTTAACAGTAGATTAAAACTTATTACACACGATAGGTCCGAACTCCGAATTAAATTTCACTTTGAATAAAAATATAATTATACGTTATATAGTTATAAAATGAATACGTACCTAAAAATCTAATTGTTATATATTATTTGGTCCTATTCTAATTACAGTTGACAACACATTTTGAACTATAAATCACTAGATACATCAAATTTACAAAATTCATATAACAAATTTCACCAAAGCTATATAATTTTCCAAAATTGCGCATAAGACATGGACGTTTGAATTACAAATATTAATATTACATTTGCTTACAATAATTCATTTCACGAATAAAAATTTTACAAATACACATATTAAAATTGATTGATGAATTATAATATAATAAGTCTATTAATACTTTGTTTAAATAGATAAAGCCCCATTTACATGAAGAGAGTTTATCGCACGATATAGGCGAGAATAATAATATAAAACTCTCGTATGCAGCATCATGTAATATTAAACAGAATATTTTATTATAGCGGCCCTTATTTAGTATATCAGAATATTCTGATATGTCCTATATCATATGAGAAACTTTCTCCGTGTAAATAAGGCATTAAGCTTGAGCATTTGATGGCATGCGTTCACCACCATCCATGTACCCACAATACTAGAGCAATAGTGGCGTTAAAACAATATTTACTTTTATTAAACTTATGGAGTATATTTTAATAGTAATAAGGATTTAAGCGCAAAATAAGCTTATACTTATTTTAGTATACACGTAAGGTCTTACTTACGTTATTCAAACACCGATTACTGATTAGCTAAACACTGTTTTATCTCTTTCTATCAACTTTATAAATGGTGTTGTTTAGAGAAAGAGAAAAGAGTGCTTCATTATGTAGGTTTGTTTAATCAGTGCTCGAACAACCCTTGTAAAGCCCATAGTTGATGAGACGAACTTGGCATATTTGCTTTTGGACACAAGATACCAATAATTGTAATAAATTCAGTAAATAACATTACAAAACGCTATAATTAAGGTCATACAAATATTACAAAAGGTTATAATTACAGCCCTAAGGAGCATTTTAATATGCCGTTATAATGGCTGCAAGAAACATTACAAAATACTGTAATAATGATCATAAGGAACATTACAAACGGTCGTTATAACGTCTGCAAGGAACATTTCAAAGGGTCGTTATAATTACTGCAAGAAACATTACAAAGGACCGTAATAATGCCCGCAAGGAACATTACAAAGGACCGTAATAATGCCCGCAAGGAACATTACAAACGGCCGTAATAATGACCACAAGGAACATTACAAAGGACCGTAATAATGACCGCAAGGAACATTACAAACGGCCGTAATAATGACCACAAGGAACATTACAAAGGACCGTAATAATGACCGCAAGGAACATTACAAACGGCCGTAATAATGACCACAAGGAACATTACAAAGGACCGTAATAATGACCGCAAGGAACATTACAAAGGACCGTAATAATGACCGCAAGGAACATTACAAACGGCCGTAATAATGACCACAAGGAACATTACAAAGGACCGTAATAATGACCGCAAGGAACATTACAAAGGACCGTAATAATGACCGCAAGGAACATTACAAAGGACCGTAATAATGACCGCAAGGAACATTACAAACGGCCGTAATAATGACCACAAGGAACATTACAAAGGACCGTAATAATGACCGCAAGGAACATTACAAACGGCCGTAATAATGACCGCAAGGAACATTACAAAGGACCGTAATAATGACCGCAAGGAACATTACAAACGGCCGTAATAATGACCACAAGGAACATTACAAAGGACCGTAATAATGACCGCAAGGAACATTACAAACGGCCGTAATAATGACCACAAGGAACATTACAAAGGACCGTAATAATGACCGCAAGGAACATTACAAAGGACCGTAATAATGACCGCAAGGAACATTACAAACGGCCGTAATAATGACCACAAGGAACATTACAAAGGACCGTAATAATGACCGCAAGGAACATTACAAAGGACCGTAATAATGACCGCAAGGAACATTACAAATCGTCAATTTTTCAGGAGATTGAAAAGCTGTTTTGAATTTCAAGTACCTATGATGTATGGATTTATATAATTAAAATTGAGTTTTAATGAAAGCTTAGACTTTCGTAGTGACTTAAAAGAATATCAATGATAAGTCATTGCTTTATGAATTAATTTTCAGTAAAATGTTGCAGTAACACATGTAGGGTGACGATATTTCTACCAAATAACTGTCAAAATGGGTAATACTCGTACTTAGAAACATTTTACCTAGCAGCAGAAGTTTCAAGTACTGCAGCCGTACTTGGTACGGGTACCTTCTCTAGCGCTGGTACTGTTACCGGCGCTGTCTAAAGCCCCTTACCCTTGTTATTATCATTCTACCTAGCAGCAGCAGTCTCAAGTACCGTAGCCGTAGCTGGCACGGGTACCTTCTCTGGCGCGGGTACCTTCTCTGGCACGGGTGCCTTCTCTGGTGCGAGTACTGGTACCGGCGCTATCTCACGCCCCTCTCCGGTGTCGGTGCGTAGTGCAGCGGGGGAGGTGGAGGTCGGGAACACCGTGTCACTCTTCGAAGCCGGCGCGGGGAGTTGCTTGCAGAGCTTGGCCATCGCAGTGGCACTGTCACGAACTACTGTAAGGGGAGTGAGTTTGTTACAAACGTCATGCGCTTCTCGCTGTCAAATTGCATTATTTCGTAAGCGAGAACCTTCTGTTACATCCTCGCCTCTATCGTTGGATAAAGTCTCTCCGTTTAAATAGAGCTTTATTCTGAATAAACTAAAAAGCAAAAAAATAGTTTTATAATTTTGCATCGGTATTGATGCAGTTTATTAACTTTATTGTTTTAGTTTTACTTAGGCTTTTTTTTCTACTAGCTATAATAAAAAGTCGAAGAAGATGTATGTAACGACCATTAAATATGACCACACCTTTATGTAACACGTTGTCTATCTACATAATATTACATAGTCGTAATGTATACAGTATGTAACAAAAACCGTGTTGGCCCTTTTTGGGTCGTGAAAATAGACATACGAGTAAAGCTTAATAAAAATTGTTAAATAAAAAAATAAAAAATCAGAAGCGAGATATTATCCTTACACAGGTAACTTAGGAAATAAACATATTTAAAAAAATATATTTATGTTTGAATTTCTGTGTGTATTGACGAAGCCGGGGGCGCCACACGTTTTATGTACGTGGACGCCGCAACATGCTACCTCGCTCTGGCTCCAAGTCACCGCTCTTGCAGAGGTAGTCGATCGAAATACGGTTAACAAACAATAAATTAATTCAAGTTCAAAAAATAAATATATTTATTTTTACAGTCCAATTATCGTATGCGAGTTTTTTCATTACGTTTTAATATCGATTCTGATATCATAGTTAAAACGCCCAACAGGGTTTTTGATATATCATACTTATTATACATACATATTATAAATGTGAATGTAAGTTTGTTTGTTACGCTTTCACGCGAAAACTACTTAACCGATCATCATCAAACTTTGTACACATATTCTTGGAGGTATAAGAAGTAACATAGGATACTTATTATTAAAACAAAAAATCTATTTGTTTGTTACGCTTTCACGCCTAAATCACTGAACCGATTTTGATGAATTTTGATGTAGAGATAGATGGGAGACGGTTATAGGCTACGTTTTATTTTCACGCGGGCGGAGCCGCAGGCAACAGCTAGTATTTTATATGTGTAGTGTGTATGAATGTAGATATACCTGGCTGTACGGGGTATGTGGCGACCGACGGGGGAGCGGCGCGACACGTCGGCGTCTGCAGCGGAGTGTCCTGCTGCGACAACTCTGTAAAATCATAGGCAGTGGGTAAACATTAAGCTTTTTCTTTCTTTTCTGATTATTATAACAATACTAGCTGTTCCCCGCGGCTCCGCCCGCGTGAATGCCTATTTCCAGGATTAAAGTAGCCTAGTGGGCGCCCCCGGTGAGACATTAGAAATTTCTAATATATAAAATTCTCGTGTCACAATGTTCGTTCCCATACTCCTCCGAAACGGCTGGACCGATTTTTATGAAATTTTGTGTGCATATCGGGTAGGTCTGAGAATCGGCCAACATCTATTTTTCATCCCCCTAAATGTTAAGGGTGGTCCACCCAAATTTTTATTTTTTAGACAAAAATTTTTGTTTTTAATTTTTTATGATACAACATTAAAAAATACATACAACCCTAAATTTTCACCCTTCTACCATCAACCCTTATTTTTTAATAGTCATTTTAGTATTTTTGTCAAGCGCGTTTCTCACCGGGGGCGCCCACCAGGCTACTTTAATCCTGGAAATAGGCATTCAAGCGGGCGGAGCCGCGGGCAACACCTAGTTATATATAAGATTATACTGTATAAACAATTAAAATTTTCGGTATATTCAATATTATTTTTAGTAGTTTTAATTGTACTAATTTTAGATAAACTATCATCAAAATGGGTGCATAAATGAATAAGTTTTAGTTTTTATCCCCGATTTCAACCTTTTAAGGGTGGGTTTTTTCTTAAATTCGAATGGGACCACTTTCGATTCGAGGTAAAATCTGGCAAATACTAAATAATAATCATTTAAATCTATCCACATTTGGCGGGGTTATGCATAAAATGTAGTAAGTATACATAAAAAGATTGGATATAAACACGAAGAGCACGTCCCTCCTATTTTCGTCGGTTAAAAATATATTGTGTGTTTACTCGTACCTTTGACCTTGTTAATGAAGTAATAGAAGAAGTAGAAGCAAAGCAGCACAAGCAGGCCGAGGATGCCTGCAAGCGCGACGTAGTACGCCACGTGACTCGGGGGACGCGCGCCGCGAGGCACGCCAGACCCCATACCGCTAGAGACACAATACACCCGCGTGTATTCATTTTTCCAGGATAAAAAGTAGCCTATTTCCTAATCTAGGCTATGTTCTATTTGTAATCTGTATCCCACACTTTATCCAAATGTTGGGGACCTTACTATCTCCATCACATCATAATGGTCATTATGGACCGTGACTTCAAGGACCACGGCGTCTGCCATTTGACAATTACCACCTAATTCTAGTGGAAACGCACTAGATTTAAGTGGCTTCAAACTTAGTTTCTTAGTTATTTTTACAGATTTATATAATAATCAAAATTTTTGGTTTAGGGAATAAAAAAATCGAGACAACTATCCAATATCATGAAAAGCTACGCCAGTGTAGCGCTGGGAGACATCACAAATTATTATCGTAGAGTCGTAGATCTCGTAGCGTTTGGAGACAGTCCCGTAGCATGATTGTAGCATAAGATATAGTTTGTTTGCTTATTACGTTCTTTAAAATAAAGGTGAATGTCATGAATAAGCTCAAGGAAATATGAAATAAACGACGACTTCCATCCATCATCATTCCATCACTACCACTCCCGGCTAGGCTATCGCTATAAATATGTACTAAGTAACACGTAAATAAAAATATCAATTATATTTGGAGAATTCCATCACGGTATTCGCTTGTCAGAAGAGGCAAACTAAAATTAATTTAAATTTTAAAGTAAATTGTTGCAGAATATAAAAACTTTTTAACAAAAAATAAAACCGTCTCAAAAATAATAAATAAATAAATACACCCAACAGTCACACACGTAGTCCACACTAAGTAAACCTGTATCATGGGTATCAGGAACTGCGAGGGACTTATGGTCCCACAACACCCAGCCCCGAGACAAATATTTGTGAATCAGATAAACATTTCTCTAGGTGCGGGAATCGAACCCACGACTTCACGCTTCGCAACCGGTTAATCGCCCGCTGCGCCACGGAGGCTGTCAAATGATACAATGGTTAACGCGTTGCCGACCCTAAAGGAAAGGGATTATTGCGTAATTGGGAAGGAGAGAGGGATTTGAGCCTCCAGATATCTCACTCACCATATAAAACACAGCAGCAAGTTGCTACTTTACATCGGTTTTCTGTGAGACAGTAGTAACGACCCAGTGGAGCCAGCCATACATGTTGTAGACTTAACTGTTTACAGCGTGGCTCTACCAGATACATACCTGAGGAGTGGATCAACTGGCCGCAGATGAAGACTGCACTCGTCGCCCGCTCATTTCTCCTCCAAAACACCTCAGCACGTCTGTTATATCAACAAAACCCATATATTCTACAAAAAAAAATTACGATAAACTAGTAAAGTGTGTGTCGGACCACAACGAAGTTAAAATATTGGCAAGGGTATCGAAATAAGATGACAAGCAACGTAACTTAAGCAAAAACATGACCTTACCAAAACTCTGTCCAAGAGGAGGGGCTATAAAAGTCTGTGCATAATTATTTGTAGTTGGCACTTGCTACGTCTAATTTTTTGCGCGGTACAGAACGTCATATCTCGATCTAGAAATTTAATATTTAGACAATAACTTTTATGAAATAAAGTTGATTTTGAACGTTCATTAATTTTTGTTGTGTGTATGAGTGTTACGTGTGATTTTACCTTTGGATGTGAGGTAGATTTTTAGGCAGATTCATATGAGAGTTTTCTAGTTATCTTATTTCGATGGGCAAGTGTAAATACCATAGGTATGCCGTAACGAATGAAAGATTAATCTCTATACTATATTATTTTTCAAAGGTGTTTTTTTGTTGATACGTCATAACTTCCGTAATTCTACCTAAAATGTAATGATTCAAACACAATTTTAAAGCTTATGCTTGCTGCCATTGGCTTACGATAGACAAATGTTTAAAATTTATAGGTTTTCCCAAAAAATACGAAAAATTAACAGTGCCATCTGTTGATAATATAGTCAACTAATTACTGACCACTATCGGTGAAATCGGTGAAAAGTATTCACACTGTCACCTAGTCTTTTTGTATGTTATTTTCTGGCATCGGTACCATAAGGTAATCCACTTGCTTGAGTGGTAGATAAATTGTTGAGTGGGCCGATGAGCAAGTGGGTCATCTTTATGTATTTGACTGAGAGACGGACAGATCACTCGCCTTATGGTAGCGTCACCCCTGCACATAAAAAATGCAATACCACTCAGATGTCAGAACTTTGAATTACAAAGTACTGCATGTCCTGCACGGCGCTCATCACCTTAAGGCATAAGATGTTAAGTCTAATAATGTTAGTAATTTTTCTAACTTACCCCAGAAGGGTTGACGTCAGGCAGGCGGCCGGTCGTAAAAACTACAAGCCAGTTTTTTTACCATGTTAATAAGGACAGGCAGAAGATTAATTTCACCAGGTACAGTATCTTTCAAATCCGAACACAAGGCCTTACATACCTTGTATCCTTAAAAAACAAAGCTATAGTATTGAAGTATCTACCCATATATAATATATTTTGTTGTAAAAGACTCAATTCTTTTTCCACCTGCTCTTATCCCACTCGCAGTGATTCGGCACAATATGCTTTTTGACGCATGTTACAGAAAGATTTGGCTTGTAGTTTTTACGACCAGCCGCCTGCCTGACGTCAGCCCCTGTGGAGAGTAAACCTGAAACATATATTTGTGGATCACACAAACGTTTGTCTCGGTGCGGGAATCGAACCCGCGGCCTACTCGCCTACTACGCCACGGAGACTGTAAGACTCAATTACTGAATGAAATTATTTACATACATACGCACTCACGCCTGTAATCCCCGAAGGGGTAGGCAGAGGTGTAACCAGTGCACCCACATTTCGCCGAGCGTATCTCCGTCCCTTATGTGATAGGGGGCCTATCGCCATACCAAGCACAAATTTCCAGACTCCGGGATGATACTGAGTATTTCGTAATAGAAAAACCCAATACCACAATACCCGACCCGGGGATCAAACCCTAGACCTCAGCGTTGGCCTCAGTCGTAACGCGTACGCATTACAACTGCGCCACCGAGGCAGTCAATGAAATTATTTCTCATGTATTTTACATCAGTCGCGTCATTTGTGTTATTTCCAGCGTACTAAGATTAAGAAACCGTGAGGAATATGATTCAAATCCTTGGTTGGAGACAGTTTACATCTGAGTTTTAGTTTCCAAAAAATCAGACATCAGTTGCCCGGGATTGGAATTTCTGCTCGATATGGTGATAGGCTCGGTCCACACATGCACATCACATCATGGGACGAAAATATGCTTGACGTAACGTGGGTGCACTAGTTATACCTCTACCTAGCGTAAGCTTATATATGTACTTATTCTAATGCCGTTTTTATAAATAAAACAAAACAAATAAAATTAAATACTTACATTTTATACCATAATTACACTTATTTAAAAAACTGAATCACTTCACAAACGGAAACTTTTGAAAACTTTCCGAGCACTTGAGCAAAATCCGTTTATTTACATTAAGGAATTAAAGGTTAATTACCCCTACGAGGGGCAGGATGGCAGGAGAGAGCAGGACGAGACAGGATTGAGGCTCAAAGGTGACTGCGCTGACAATTTGACCGACGCCTTACAACTCTGGAACTAGAGTTACCAGACGTCCGGGATATCCGGGATTATCCCGGAATGGGGTGCTCTGTCCCGTAATTTCACTTTAATGGAATTCACGAATCTTACTAGCTTGAAATTTTATGTAATTTATTTGATTATTAATTAATAGACTTCTGTAAAACCTGAGTTTAATTAATAATCTTAGGAACTGCTCAACTTTTGTTTGAAGTTTAGTCTTTGTTTATGGTATTATTGAATTTTTGATGTTGCTTTTCTGTCAGCGTTTAATAAGCCTAAAAAAAGGTTAGAAGTGTAGTATTTTCTTTGTATTTTTGCACCTAAAATTAATTGGCACGTAATCCTTTTACCCCACAGTTCAAACCATAGGAAGCAGAAAAAATAATAGCCCATCTCACATTGCTCAACTGATTTTGATATCATTATTGGAAAATACACATAAACTCACCCGGCACCTTTGTCTCCCTGAGCTTCTTCCACAATACATCATATGCACAAGGTCGAAGGCGTTAGAGAGACCTAGAAAACACACATAGACAGGAGTTCGTCATTCAGTATAGTACTAGATGGTATGTTTTAGTCCAAGGATTGCAGTTTACGTTGATAGATCAGACTGAAAGCCGGCATGCAGCTTTAAATATTCATCCAATCTTGCATCTAATAGGCTATCCAGAACTTACGCAATGATGGTAGCTAGATAAAATGGGCCGATAATTTCTTTTGTTACTCGTTATTTAAATCTCCATAAAATAAGGTAAGTATAATTAAGTGCACTTAGGGTGCAATACAATAATGCATTACGCATATTAACGAGGCTGCCGAAGTTCTGCAGCGCCTCCAGTATGTTTACGGAGAGAAGACTCCCTGGTTTCGTGGCCTTAATGAGACAAAGAGTTGCAAACACGAGAGAGCGGTTCTACAGGTCTGACAACTCGGTGCTCACCGCACTCCTACATACGCACGGGCCGTTACTTGATAGGTGGATCGAGGTCCAAGTGAAAAAGTAAAACATTAGGTCATAAGTAGCAATAATAATGTATATACTAAAATTAAAATTTGTATTGATATGGAATTTATTCTGGATTATATAAATAAAGGGTCAGAGGGTCTTCTGTATAGGCATCTGTCCGATGTCTATACAGGGGGTACGGGTATGCGACCCTGGCCTCCTCGAGCCTCTACCGTCACTCTCCTCGTCCGTCCGTGGCTGTAGAGTCCCTTTACCTCCGCTTTCCCTTACTAAGCCCCTCATTCCCGTCGTCACGTCAATTCCCTTATCCTCTCCGCCAATCCAAGGTCAGCAGCGCCGATGGATGCATGGCTAGGGGCGAGTCTAGTCGCTAGTATGCCTGTTGTCTGGGGCCGGGTAACCCCAGGCACTAACTATACCTTACCCTCACATGCGGGGCTCTGTGAGGGTGGACTGTCTTTTTCCCTTGCTAATCGTGGGAACTAAATGAGAAAAAACACTAATAAACTCGGAGGCGGCGATGCTGTTCGCCACACATCACGCCATTGTATCCCACGGGGCGAAAAGCGGACTGCGGAGTGCCGTATAGCTACACTGAATGTGCAGGGAGGGATGAGAGATAAGATTGATGAAGTATGTCAGGTGATGAAAGAAAGACATATTGATATTTTGAGTGTGAGTGAGACAAAAAGGAAGGGGAAGGATATAACACACAACGGGACTTATACGGCAGTTTGGTCCGGAGTTCCAGAAACAGAAAGGGCCCGTCAGGGTGTTGGTGTTTTCCTCTCTGATCGGTTGGCTCACTGTATGAAAGGATACGAGTGTGTAAGTCCCAGACTCCTCTGGATCCGATTAAAAATAAAGCTTCACCGGATATTCGTTCTGGCTGTTTACGCGCCAGACATGGGTTGCTCTGCGTTGGAGAGGGAGGAATTTTGGGAAAGTGTGAGAGGTGTTCTTAATACTTGCGAGACTAATGAAAGGATAATTATGATAGGTGATTTCAACAGTTGGGTAGGTGTGGAAAGAGAAGGATTGGAAGGTGTGTTAGGAAAGTATGGAGATGAGAGAGTAAATGAGAATGGTATGAGTTTATTGGAGGTGTGTGTGGAGAGGGACCTTGTGGTGACAAACAGCATGTTTGAACACAAGGATATCCATAAGTATACATGGGAGAGGAACGGATGCAAAAGTGTGATTGACTTTGTTATTGTTGACCGTAGGCTCAAAAGGCAAGTTGCGGATACCAGGAGCTATCGTGGAGTTAGTGTGGGAACGGACCACTATCTAGTCGTAAGCCGAATAAGTGGTCTGTTCAAATCCTGGCGACACAGACCGCAACAGACGGCAACAAGCCTCGGTCGCATCAAAGTCGAAAAGTTGAGAGAGATAGATGTGCAAGAAAAATATTTGAAAGAGTTGCGAGAAAAAACATCCCACGTATGGGAAGAAAAATATGAGGGAAGAATGAATGAGGTTTGGGAAACTGTGAAGACTGGTCTGGTCGAAGCAGCTACCAAAGTATGCGGGGAAGTGAAGAGGAAAGAAAGACTGATTGGTGATAATTGGTGGGATGATGAAGTAAAAGTGGTTGTGGAAGAGAAGAAGAAGGCATGGCTAGATCTACTAGCAACCAAGACAAAAGGATGCATGAATGTGTTAGGGAATGCAGATGTTGCAGAAGCAGAGTATATATATAGGGAAGCGAAAAAGAGAGTCAAGAAAGTAGTCGAGCAAAAGAAAGGAAGTAAGAAAGAAGAGCTTGATAAGAAGCTTTCTGACGACTTCAGTTCCAATATAAAACTGTTCTGGAAACAGGTAAAAGTAACTAGGGGTACGTTGGGAGCTTCAAAATTAGGCGTAATTAGGAATGAAGATGGAAGAGTGTTGAACAATGAAAGGGAAGTCTTGCATCGTTGGAAATCACATTTTAAAGATCTCTTTAAATGTAGTGAGGAGGGTATTACCGATAGAGCGGATTCTATAGGCCCGGCTCGCTCACAAGACGATGCAGACAATGAAATTACGGAAGATGAAATTATGAATGAGATGAAATATATGAAATTGGGTAAGGCTGCAGGTTATGACAGGGTTTCCGTCGAAATGCTGAGAAACGGCAAAGATATAGTGGCAAAATTGTTGTGGCTACTTTTTAATATGTGCTGGAGGGATGGCCGGGTACCAGAGGACTGGTGCAAAGCTGTCATTGTCCCACTTTATAAAGGTAAAGGGTCACAACAAGAATGCAAGAACTACAGAGCTATAAGCCTTCTCAGTGTCGTCGGTAAATTGTATGCAAAGGTTCTGATTAGAAGAGTGATTAATGATACGGAAGAAAAGATGTGGGATGTGCAAGCGGGATTTAGAAAGGGAATGGGCTGCTCTGATCAAGTTTTTTCCATAAGGTGCATCACTGAAAAACATGTGGCTAAGTCCCAAAAACTGTACTGTGCCTTCATAGATCTGGAAAAAGCCTACGATCGCGTGCAGAGGGATGAGCTGTGGTCAACACTACTGACATATGGGGTTGGGGGCCACCTGGTGAGGGCTTTGAAGTCTCTGTATGAGAACTCCAAAGCCTGTATAAGGGTAAATGGAGCGTACTCAGACTGGTTTAACATCTCAAGAGGTGTTAGACAGGGATGTGTTGCGTCTCCATGGCTTTTCAACCTTTATATGGACAGCTGTTTGACAGGTCTGAAAGAAATGGAATGTGGACTTAGAATGGATGAGTTGCGTGTCAAGTGTCTCCTCTATGCCGATGACCAAGTGTTACTTGCGCCGTCGGCGGAGGAGTTACAAGAAATGTTAGACTTAGTGAATGTGTCGTTTAAGAAGAAGGGAATGAAAATTAATGCAAGCAAGACGAAAGTTATGGTGATAGAAAGAGAGGAAGATGCTACTACATGTAGTATTAGTATAGAAGACGAGAGAGTGGAACAAGTGAAAGAATTTATGTATCTGGGTAACAAGATAACGAGAGATGGGAAGTGCGAGGGGGATATTGAAAGCAGAGTGACGGCAGGTAACAAAGTGAATGGTGCCTTGCACGCAGTAATGAGCAGCCAGTCGGTGTCACAAAAGGCACGAATGGCTGTTCACAATGGTGTGCTGGTACCGACACTTATGTATGGCAGTGAAAGTTGGGTTTGGCAGAAGAAGCATGAAAGTAGAATAAATGCGGTGGAAATGCGTTCCCTACGTAGTATGTGTGGAGTCACCCTTGCTGACCGGATGAGGAATAGTGTGATAAGGGATCGCTGTAAGTTGAAGAATGATGTGGTGACTAGGATCGAAAAGGGTATGCTGAAATGGTTTGGGCATATGGAGAGGATGGATGAAAGACGACTTACGAAAGGTATTTATCGTGCGAATGTGAATGGTAGGGTTGGAAGAGGGCGCCCGAGGAGAACATATGCGGATCAAATAAATGACATTCTCCGAAAAGGGCACGTCACGAGTACCCTCAACCGACGAAAATGTATGAGAAGATGTATGAATGTGGAAGAGGCGAAAGAGGTGTGTCAGGATCGTAGCTTGTGGTACTCAATAGTCTCTGCCTACCCCTATGGGACATAGGCGTGAGTGTGTATGTATGTATGTATGTATATAAATAAATAAATAAGGTATTTTACACTATATTACAAAATAAGGTTAATTACTGTCAGGAACGGGCGGTTAGTTTTTTCGGACACATTGTGCAGTCTCCCAGACATAACCTGGAAATACTTTAACACTGTGCCAATAGAAGGGAAGCGCCCCAGGGGAAGAGCGCCATCTAGGTTTATTTTAAATTATTATTAACTAACAAGTCTATTGTTGATATAAGGAAATTATTGTTTTAATTATCTTATTCAGAATTGTTGTGTACCTACCTATGTTAGGCAAAAATAATTGCCGGTTCTAGAGGTAATGATTTATATTAGGTATTGTTTTTTTCCCGGAATTCGCGCACGCATATCTGGCAATCCTATCTGGAACACTGTGTCTTGCACATACACAAAAGAGAACAGTAAGTTATGTTTTCTATAAGACTATAATCCCGTATGACGATTTCACGCATAAACCCTCATATGACATACACGAGAAGTAAAAGAAATAAACTTTTTAACAAAAAAATCTACCGATACACTTATTTCGCGTTATTTTAGTATTATCATGACTGTCATCAGCAGCACTGCCCCCGGACTCCAAAGAGACCAATAGAAATTGTTTTGACTCTTCAGTGTTTTTATTTTGAAGTTTGTTATTATGTTTTGCAAAAACTTATTTCATTTTTTTGAGTTTCAGTGGTAGTTACAGCAATAGTATGTATATTCCAATACAATAAAATAATCGCGACGAGTGTACTGTTGTCTGTTAAGGAGTTTAATTGTTTTTACTCCGTACTCCGTCATCAGATCTTAGCTCAATTTATACGAGATTACATCGCAGCTAAACTCTACTGAACTGAATGTTTTTTTTTCAACACACCACAATTGGCGGAGAAATCGACACACATATAAAAAGAAGCAAATAATAAATAAATAACGCGCCGAATAGAGAACCTCCTTATTTTTTCAAGTCGGTTAATGAAAAATACCATAATAATGTAAAAAACAATACTTACTTTACCTAACTTTGAAACAATAAATAATACTACCTCAGAATTTTACTTTGTAGAGAAGAGCCGACACAATAATTTGAGTGTGAGAGTGAGAGTGGTAGAGCCACGCTGTAGACAATTTTGTCTACAGCATGAATGGGCCGGCTCGTCCGGGTCGTTATCACAACAAAGTTGCAAATGGCATTCTCTTAAACCAATAATCAACGTCAAATGCACCTAGCATTAGCAGTAGCATTATACCGTTTTGGCTTCAGTCAACTTTTATTCTACATTCAATCTCATTACGATCTATGTTAACATTTGACGTTGATTATTGGCTTAAGAGAATGCCATTTGCAACTTTGTTGACGCTGAGACTAGATCGGAATGATATTTTGAACATTTAAAATTACGAGAATTGGCCTCCTGAGACTACAACGCATGACGCGAGTCAGGCGATAGCGACAATTGAAATTGTAAAGGTCGCGCGTTGCACTACCCTGTCTCGACTGCATACCTCAAAACGTACCTACACAATTGCATACAAAGCGGAAATGTTGCGGTCGTCATATGCCGCGGTCTCATGTCTCGGTCGCGCGTCTCAAAACAGCCCTATATTATTTAATAATACTAAACATAAACGTTATCGACCCCGACATTAATTACAAAAAAAATTGAAAACTAATCCACAGATTTTCCTCCAGAAAAAAGAATATTAAATTAGATGTTAAATACAAAAAACCGCATTTAAATCGGTCCATTCATTTAATTACTACGATGCCACAGTCACATACACAGACAGACAAACTTCTTACACGCCTCTTTTTGTATGGGTTAAATATAAACCAAGAAAATATCTTGGCATACTGATCTTGCTATACGAACATGTAAAAGCAACCCCATGATGTTACAAGATGAGATGTACAGGGGAGCGGTTGGAGGGGGGTGTGGTACGTCGCGACGCTCGCAACAAGTGTCGGCGACAGCGCGGCGCCCGCGACGACACCCGCTAGGGGTGTCTACATTACCATTTTTTAACACCCGACAAATAACCCCTTATTTGTTAGGTTATATCACCCTTTTATCTATCTTTTAGTTCAGAGGCTAGATGTTGGGTGCGGTAGTTTTTTTTATTAGCTTGAGTTACGAAACGAGCAGAGGGGCTAGCACGGAATCGTAAAGTAAAGGTATCGAGGGCTCGATAGATAATTCCTTAAATATCATTGGTCTATATTCCATATATATTAGTTTCTTTTACGTACGATAGAGGCGCTGTACCAAAATCTCATAGAAATTGTTGCCGATGACAGCACGAATAACTTTTCGAAAAATATAGACCAATGATATTTAAGGAATTATTTATCGAGCCCTCGATACCTTTACATTACGATTCCGTGCTAGCCCCTCAGGTCACTCACCTATGGCAAGCGCCACGCCTGCCCATAAACAGAAGCAACACCAGAACTATGAATAACAAAGCACCGCATTGCATTGAAATAGAAAGAAAAAAAACAATTTATTTGTCACAGACAACGACATACATAACATACACATGTACAAAACAAATAAAAAAGAAAGTAAATAGTTTCATTTCGCTCGTCACCCCGAGACATAAGATGTTAAGTCGCATAATGCCCAGTAATTTCACTGGCTTCAATGTCCTTAAAATGCGAACACAACAGTGCTTACACACTGTTGCTTGGCGGTAGAAATAGACAAAGCGGTGGTAGCAACCCAGCCGGCCTCTGGCATAAGAGGGACCTTCCACCTTGTGAATAGTGCAATAGCACGCTCATTTTTTTAGTTTTATTTAGGCACAACTCCAGACTCCGGGTTATAATTGAGCATTTCGAAATAGAAAAACCCAATTTCTCTTTTACCCGACCTTGAGATCGAACCCGAGACCTCAGAATAGCAATCGTAGTATTATATTTATTTTTAGAACAAAGTTGAGACCTAGTTGTCTGTCAGCCCTATCACGGCAGACGCGACTCTGCGGCGCCGGAGGTCCTTACCCGGCGCATGCGCGTTCGACCCCCTGGAGAGGACACAATAATGCCTCCAAGGATGGTAGAAACGATGAAAAAATATAATAAGGCGATAATTTAAGTACAAACTATAAAAAGAGCCATGCCAGTACCACATATGTCTACAGAATGAACTATGAATGGTACCATTGTCTTACAGAAAATCGACATTAAGTGCCCATCTTGCTGTTGCATTTGGTACAGTCAACGAGATTATTGAATACATAAAAATCATCTACAAAGAACTGATGATCCCACTGGTGTTGCAGGTGTCAATGGACGGCGATGATCGCTTGCCATGGGGTGACTTTCTTGTCCGTTTTTCCCCTATTCCATAAACATCTTACATCCCCCTCCCCCTCTGACATCTTAAGCGATAAGATTGGCCCCTTGAAAAAATTAGGTTATTAGGTTAATCATGTGTTTTCCATATATAAGCAGTGATAGCTCAGCGGGGAGTGGTATGGACTATCGAGACGAAAGTCGCAGGTTCGAAACCAGCCCCAAGTGCATACACTTCTGAATTTCTAAGTTATGTGTGTATTAATTGTTAATTATCACTTGCTTTAACGGTGAAGGAAACATCGTGAGGAATGCTGCATACCTGAGAAGTTCTTCATAAGAATTTAGAAGGTATGTGAAGTATACCAACCCGCATTAGACCAGCGTGGTGGACTAAGGCCTAACCCCTCTCATTCAGTAGAGGAGGCCCGTGCCCAGCAGTGGGACGTATATAATACAGGGCTAGTATTATTGTTTTATTATTTTTATTATGTGCTTACCAGATGGTTTCCACAATAGTAAAATCTTTTTTTAATAGCTTGAAAGAAGAAACAAGCAGGTCGCTCGGCTGATAGTAAGCTCTATGCTTGTCCAGAATTAGAAGCAATTTACCATACATAATTTTGAATTATAAAATACTGCATGGCATCGGACTACTGCGTTCGTCACCCCGAGACATAAGTTGTTAAATTTCATAATGCCCAGTGATTTCACTCGCTTCAATGCCCTTCAAACAGAAACACAAGAGTGCTAACTCACTGCTGCTTGGCGGCAGAATTAGACAAAGCGGTAGTACCAACCGTGACGGTCTCTCGAATACGAGACCTACTACCAAGTAAATGAAACCACCGACTCAAAACTGTATAGTTTAATTTGTAGCTTTTTTAATTTTATATGTTACTTTCCAAATTCAAATTCAAATTCAAATCACTACGTATTATTAGTGAGAGAATTATAAAAATTGGTGTATAAAGCCGTTTCAGTCTTCCATCCCCGATTTCATCCCCTTAGGGGTGGAATTATTTCTTCAAAGTATCGAAATTGGTCTCCATTATAAATAAATAAACAGAGAAACCAACCGACTGCCTCGGTTGCGTAGTTGTAATGCGTACGCGGTATAACAGTAACTTTTGTGCTGAGGTCTCTGGTTCGATCCCCGGTAAGGGTAAAAATGATATTGGGTTTTCTATTACGAAATGTTGAGTATCAGTTCGGAGTCTGGAATTGTACCCTAGTACGGCGATAGGCTCGCCTTCTATCACATCATGGGACGGAAATAAGCTCACCGAAATGTGATCTCCACCGGCCATGTACACCCACAATACCCGAAGAAACGCCAAACTTTAAGGAAAGGGATAATTAAAGGATGGGAAGGAGAGGGGGATTTGTGCCTCCAGATATCTCAGACACCGTACGAAACGCAGCAGCAGGCCGCTATTTTACGACAGTTTTCTGAGACAGTGGTAATGACTCGGTCAAGCTGGTTCTTTCATGCTGTAAACAAAACCGTCTACAACGTGGCTCTACCTCATGCTCCTTCGCAGGCCTATGTTATAAAAAATACACTATTTAAAGCACCAGCGACGCCACCACACCTGCGTCAAATAGTGCGTAGATGAGGCAGCATTGACGCGCGTGACTGACCTTGACGTGTTGATAGAAAACATTTCTTAGAAGGTTCTTATTGTATCGACTGAGCCATGCTCAGTAATGCTGGCTGCGGGATGAGACGTAGGGGCAGGAGACCGCGTCGTAAGGTCAAGCGGTAGCACCTCAGAAGATGCTCCCGCACTTCGTCTATGGGTTGGAACGGCTTGAACTCGCTCGAGTTCTCTATCTATATGGTGGGGCAGCTGGAATGGTGGAGAGACAACAGATGATGGAATGGTGGCGATGGTGTACGGTGTAGTACGGTGAGGTGCTCCGGCGCTTCGTCTCAGCAATCGAATGGCTTCAATGCGCTTGCGTTCTGCCTCCGCATGTTGGGGCAGCCGGAGATGTACAGAGACAGTGGAGGTGGCGACATACCGCAGTTGGGCTTTGATACGACAAAGTTGTGAAATCAGCGAGGGAGCGCGTTCTCTCTCTGACTTCGAATGTGATCTTCATCTTCTTGATGATAATCACGCTCGAACATCCTGAACGATGGTATGGGGTCAGAAGTGACGGCGGGTGGCGATAGATGACCCTTCAGATCTGTAATATTAACATTTACTAGATAATAATAGGTTTTTTTGTTGGCTTTCGAAGGCAAACGAGCTGACGGCCCACCTGATGGTAAGTGGTCACCATAGCCCATAGATATTGGCAATGCCAGGGGCACAGCCAAGCCGTTGCCTACCGTGGAAATACTTTTTTAATAGGTGTTTCTATATCGTAACTTCTTTAATGGTAATCAAAGTGGTGGTGAAAGTACACCCGCAGATCGGCGAGCTTATTTTAGTCCCATGATGTTATAGCGAGCATGTGTAGTTTTACGAATCGATGGGGTTACAATCCTAGGTCAGGATCAATTTGTGTTAAAAATAATCGTATATGAGCTGCCCGGATGTATGCCAGGGGGGCGAGCTCAAACAACTTACGAATACGTATTCGAATCGAGAACGCTAGCATTTGTATGAATATTCATATTCAATAATTTTTTTGACATTTCGATACGAATACGTTCTAGCAAGTTATTCGTGCTAGCCCTTCGGTATGGCGATATTTGCCCCTCTGCATATATTGCGCCCTCTATCATTTCATGTGCAAAGCTAAGTTCGGCGAACTGTGGGTGCACTAGTTACACCTCTGCCTCTTCGGTGAGACAGGCTTGATTCTGTTTCGTGCAGTTTTCATGATTGACGTATTAAAGCGTTACGATTGAGGCCAACGCTGAGGTCTCAGGTTCGATCCCCGGGTCGGGTAAAGTGGTATTACGAAATGGGTGTACTAGTTACACCTCTGCCTACCCTTTAGGGGATTACAGGCGTGAGTGCGTATGTATGTACGTATTAAAATGAACCCATCGAATAAGTATTTTATAAAAATAAATCATACTCAATACCTAAACCAATACTATAATTAAGCGAGAATTGAGAGGTAAGGACTATTTCACTAATATTTTTTTTAATAAATAAATAAACCCAACAGTCACACACATAGTCCCGACCCCACACTAGGTTAACCTGTATCGTTGGTATCGGGAACTACGAGGGACTTGTGGTCCCACAAACCCAGACCAGAAACCAATATTTGTGGATTAGACAAACATTTGTCTCGGTGTAGGAATCGAACCCACGGCCTCACGCTTCGCAACCGGCTACTCGCCCACTGCACCACAGAGGCTGTCGTTAATACACTCGACAGTCACACTTATATTTAATTGATAGTTTTGTCCTTACCGTTCGCCCAGCACGGGTCCACGCCGTGGATGGGAAAAGCCTGCATACAGGTAGAGTCTGCACTCAGTAACTGATAATTTAAACACAAATAAATACGTGGAGTATTCCAAATATCATTAATGAGCATCTTTTTATTATCGATCGCTTGATGGTACACATGCGCTCATACCAATCAGGGCTTGGAATTCTGAATATTGGAATTATGAGAGTGGTAGAGCCACGCTGTAGACACTTTTGTCTACAGCATGTATGGGCCGGCTCGTCCGGGTTATTACCACTGTCTCACAGAAAACGGGCGTAAAGTAGCAGCTTGCTGCTGCGTTTCTTACGGTGAGTGAGATATCCGGAGGCCCAAACCCCCTCCCCTTTCCAATTCCTTAATTATACCTTTCTTTTAAGGTCGGCAACGCACCCATAATTCTTTTGGTATTGAGGGCGTACATGGGCGGTGGAGATCACTTACCATCAGGTGACCCACTTGCTCGTTTGCCGGCCTATGCCATAAAAAAAAATTAAGTACTGCATGGCATTGGACTGCGCTCGTTACCTCGAGGCATAATATATAAAGGTTCATAATGTTCAGTAATTTCAATGACTTCAGTGTCCTTCAAACTGGAACACAACAGTGCTTTTGCACAGCTGCTTGGCGACAGAAATAGGTTATTGTGTGTATGGTGGCCGCTATCCAGTCGGGTACAAAAATAATCAGTGCTCTACCACTACTTCTTTTAGTTACCGTGAGTTCTACCACTTACGAGTAACTACCAGTGTTGATTTATTTACACCGCATATTTTCCTGTAAGAATGGGTCTTGAATATTCGTTATTACTTAATGAATTCTGTATTATCCTTATTTTGCATGCGAAGACCAGGCTCCAATACCGACGGAAAGTTAAAATATTTGCTTTTTGTGCAGTCAATGAGATGTGCCACACTATCGACACCGTTTGGTGATATTGGTGATCAATATGCAGTATCTAATCGTGGATTTCAAGAAGATCCGCTTACATTTATTTTTTGGTAGCCTGGTGGTAGGCATCACGCCTACCCATAAACAGACTACACTCAATTTTGAATTAATTACAAAGTATTGCATGGCACTGGACTACATTCAGTAGGGGATCCATGGTTAAGGGTCTCAAGCAAAAGCATTTGGGTATAATGACAAATCTCAAATTAATCTTGATACTATCCTACTTTCTTAGTACTACTAAGATACCTACAATACAATTTCCATCGCTTTTCCTTACTTATTCCTAATTCTCAATTTTTTTAATGCTTGTTTTGGGTCAAGCCCCCTTCAAACCAAAATCCTGAATCTGGCACTGGACAACATTCGTCACCCCTAGACATAAGTTGTCTCACGATGTCCTATAATTTCACTGGCTCCAATGTCATTCAAACCGAAACACAATAGTGCATACGCACTGCTGCTTGACGGCAAAATTACACAAACCGAGAAATCTTTATGACGGGTGCTTCGTTGTACGGCCGCTGGCGGACTGTGTTTCAATCGCACTACCGGAACGTGCACCGGATGTTGTCACCACACTACCCCCACTTCAATTATAATTTCTGTATAAAAGGAGCCACTGCGTTGTCGCTGCACGGCTCTTGAATAAAAAAAGAGTAGGTACCCGACATGGGTTCGTTCACAACAACATTAGGATATGTACACCACTTGTATTAGGCCGATAATGACGTACGCATCGACAGCGTTGCAGAATCCCTTTGCAAACCCTGCAGAATCGCTTTCTGCGTATGGTTCTGGGGGCCCGTGGTACGTGCGTAAACGCAACCTCCACGTGGATGCCAACTTGCCCACCATCAGACAAGTCATGAAAATGGCTAGCATACGATATTTCGATCGCGCCACGCATCACCCCAATACGCTCATCCGTAGAGCGTCGATATACACTCCCTTTGACCGGGCAAAGAGTTTCTTCTCTTTGCACGGTCCGTTCGACCGCGATGCATCCTCACTGATCCCGACGATGAGACCACTCTGGCCATCCGAGGGATGGAGGAACTCAGACAACAATTACACTCCAAAAGACCGATATACCGTCCTCGCCGTCGAGTACCTCGCCGTGCTCCTCGAAGCACCCCCGACCCTAGTACCGGCCCGCGAGCCGATGAATAATAATACGTTAATTACATTATAAATCCACATAGACCCCAATCGCAAATGTCTGCCCTCCCCCAGTAGCCGTCCTGAGCTGAGATCTGTACCCCCATTAGGGGGGTGCCCTCAGCGTGGTCACTTAAATTTTAAGGGTTGGAGTGCCTAAAGCATTCACCCGAAACCCCGATGACGCTGGCTAAAGCCCGACTCTCGTCAGGCTATCAGCATGCGACCACACAAAAATTCGCTGTACGCATTATTTACGATTGTGTCTCGGTGCACGGACCGCTGTCTGACTCAGCGGCCTACCACTGCTTGCCCTTGCAGTCATTGTGATTTAAATTATATTATGGACGTAAGTCGCACGTCTTCATTTAAATGAATCATATTACTGTTTATATTAGCTACCGTCATATAGTCACATTTATAAAATTAGTTAATTATCATCCAGTACCGTGTTTTCCTTCTTATGTTTGAGCCAAATCCTACATATACAAATAATAATAATAAACTAGCCCTGTATTATACACGTCCCACTAGGCACGGGCTTCCTCCACTGAATGAGAGAGGTTAGGCCTTAGTCCACCACGCTGGCCTAATGCGGTTTGGCAGACTTCACATACCTTCGAAATTCTTATGAAGAACTTCTCAGGTATGCAGGTTTCCTTCACCGTTAAAGCAAGTGATAATTAACAATTAATACATATACAAGTACATGTTTATATTATCATGATACTGTCAATACCATCATCTAGGGGGTAAGTCCCTCGTATGTAAGAGGTAGTTTGAGTTGCCACCGCTTCGTCTATGTCATCCGCCAACCAGGAGTGTGTAAGCACTGTTGTGTTCCTGTTTGGAGGACATTGAAGCCTGTGAAATTACTGGGCATTATCAGATTTAACATCGACATGTCTCGGGGTGACGAGCATAATCTAATGCGGAATGCCAGCTTCGAACAATTTCCAGGAGTGCCATGCAATAAATAAATAAATACAACCAACAGTCACACATATAGTCCTGACCCCACACCAGGTTAACCTGTATCGTGAGTGAGTGTGAGTCACACAAACATTTGTCTTTGTGCAGGAATCGAACCCACGGCCTCTCGCTTCGCAGCCGGCTACTCGCCCACTGCGCCACGGATACTTTGTTTAATTCAAAGTTCTGTGTAATGTTGCTATGGTTTATGGGTGGACGTGAGCCTTACCGTCAGGCGAGTGACGTCTCGTCTCATTATTCTGCCGAATAAAAAATATGGACTCCTTAATACAAAATAGATGGATTACGTAAAAACCTATTCCTTAACTATTGGTACATTCACGAGCAATATTATCGCCGATACAACTATATTGGTAACTAGCTTTTGCTCGCGGCTCCGCCCGCGTGAACATCCCTTTCTGGGATAAAAAGTAGTCTATAATCGTCTCAAATATAACTTATGTTACTCAGTGATAATGTAGCTTTCAAACGGCAAAAGAGTTTTTGAAATCGGTCCAGTAGTTTTAAGTTTAGTCGTTACATACAAAAATACCACTCATAAATAATTTTATGAGTGGTAGAGCCACGCTGCAGACACTTTTGTCTACAGCATGAATGGGCCGGCTCGTCCGGGTCGTTACCACTGTCTCAGAGAAAACCGGCGTAAAGTAGCAGCTTGCTGCTGCGTTTCGTATGGTGAGTGAGATGACCGGAGGCCCAAATCCCCCTCCCCTTCCCAATCCCTTAATTATCCCTTTCCTTTAAGGTCGGCAACGCGCCCATAATTCTTTTGGTATTGTGAGCGTACATGGGCGGTGGTGATCACTTACGTACCATCAGGTGACCCACTTGCTCGTTTGTCGGCCTATGCAATAAAAAAAAATACAAATCTTTCTTTATAATATTAGTGTAGATATAAAAATTATACCTGTGTAGTGTGGTGGTAGTGTGTATCGGCAAAGTGTTCATCGTGAGTCTTGTGATTGTCCTCGCAGTTGTTGATTGCAATCTCCGTGGCGTCCCACATCCCGCGTCCTTATACTCACACCATGCGACTGACTCAAGTGACTCGCGCGCACGCATCTCTATACTTCTGACGCAGGCGGCAGGTCACTTATGGCCGTTCCCAATATTCTATCTATCGACAGATTTGCTTACTGGCAGTAAAATTTTGACACTTTTTGTATGGAGGATCTGTCAAAACTATACTGATAGTAAGCAAATGTGTCGATAGACAGAATATAGGGAACGGCCATTAGAGCGGAGCGTAGGTACTCATGAGTGATAAGTAACAAGTCATTACCCACGACACTCCGCCGACAGTCAGTAGGTATTGTACGTCACTGGTTTTAAGGGATCCGTTATGAAATTGATAAAACGAAACCTCCTAATTTCGTCTTTTTTATGTTATAGACCGGCAAACGAGCAAGTTGGGCACCTGATGGTAATAGGGTAGTTTCCTATATTGAATTTTATACATTATTTAATAAGCAACTGAAAATGATACGCAAAAGAAACCCTTTTATCAAAACCAAAATTGGTTCAGAAATGTGCCCGCAGTTATGACTTTAAATGTTGGTATGAAGAAAAGTGGGTGCGTAGTAGGGATATCTCACTATCACGCTTGCACGCGTGCACCATAATGAACATTTTACTCAGTGACGTCAAAGGTTGCGTCGTCTGTCATTTGACAATTACCCCTTCTACGGGATTTGAATGGCTTCTAACTTATTTATTTTTGGTCCGATTAATAAAATTATTTCTGCAATAGATTTTGAGTAACGTAACTTATTGATTTAAATAATTAAAAAAATGTAGTCAACTACCTATTGATCTCCACAGTCCACGTACGCCAACAATACCAAAAGAATTATGGGCGCGTTGTCATGTCCGTCTGTATGTCACAGCAATTTTACTCGGAGCTTATTATCAGTAACTAGATAAAATTTGGATAGTAGTATTTTGATACACAAAGATGTAGTGTAATTAAGATTGTTTTTGGATTGGCTCGCGGCCATACATGTAACTGAGGGAAGATTTTTCTTCATTGTACATAGGCATGTGTATCAAAAATAATATAGAGGTTGCTAAATGTTTTTTTTAAACAACATGTTACATAAAGGTGTGGTCATATTTTAGGGTCGTTACATACACCTACCAGTGAGTACATGTACCCGATCTTATCATAATCTGGACATCCTAAAACTTCACGCTAATTTTAATCACTCGTTTATTACAATCGATAAGATCGATCACATCCCTATACATTAAGTGAAGTGTGTGAGCGAAAATAACAGTGCTGGAGTGAGACAAAACCTCAGCTGTTTATCATTTATTGTTGTCTAAAGTTGCAAGTCGAATATCGACATGTTAGTCATTCCATAACAAAGAAAATGTTTCAGCAATGCAATCGCATTTGGTACTACGAGGGGTAAAATACTTATGTCGTACAGTATATGTTGTTTAAATTTGACCACATCTTACTGTAACACGTTGTATAGGTCATAAGTTTGTGAGATATGCGTGTCCAAAATCGTGAAAATTTAAAGCGGTGGAAGTTGTTTCGGATAGTCATTTATTTACATACATACATACGCACTCACGACTGTAATCCCCGAAGGGGTAGGCAGAGGTGTAACCTGCAGCACACCCACATTTCGCCGAGCGTATTTCCGTCCCGTGATATGATAGGGGGCGAGCCTATCGCCATACCAGGCACAAATTCCAGACTCCGGGCTGATACTGAGCATTTCCTAATATAAAAATCCAATATCACTTTTACCCGACCCGGGGATCGAACCCGAGACCTCAGTGTCAGCCTCAGTCGTAACGCGTACGCATTACAACTGCGCTACCGAGGCAGTAATTTATTTATTTATTTTATTTAGCATACAAACAGAATAATTAAATACAAAGATATTATTATCCTTTATATTATATGGACAGAGCCGCTAGAAAATGCTAGTATGGGATATTTTCAGTAACACAATATTTTATTTTAGCGACCGCAAATATAATTTTGTATTTCATACAAAGTTATTTTTACTATCGATAAAATGAATCTTCTTCAATCTGCTGCCCTTATTCCATTAGCTGTGGGGTCGGCTCAACATGCATAATGAATGACATAGTATGTATTTTTTTTTAATCTAATAGTTTTGTCGTGAAAGACCAGTTATATCTGTTTATCTCTATATTATGTCTAATCGCAGTGTTGCTGTCCCGTTTTCTCCTGTTTCCCTATTAATACTCTGTATTTACAGTTCAAACGTAACTATTATTATTTCCAACTCCTCCTTAATTTTCTATCTGATTAAGTTCGTTGCGGGACAAAGACAATTTAGCATTTCCAGAGACTCGCCGAGCTTCACTGCTCGGTGTCAACAAAAATGCGTGCCGCTGTCGATCCTGGTGCACAGGAGTTACAGTGGCGTGTGTGTGGGCGGGATAGTCTCGTGAAAGTTCAAACGTAAAGTTCTATATCCTTGTGGAGCCATCATTTGTGTTGTCGACGGTACGCTGTGTACTGCCATTACGTGATGGTGGAGGCCGTCCTCTCAGCCTCCTTGTGACTTCAACTCGCTCGCGTTCTGCTTGCATGTGTTCGAGCAGCCGGAGCGACGCGGAGTCCTTGACGGTGTGTGCTATGAAATTCTTCCTCAAGATCGATGTACGTCTTCTTTCTATCGTTCTGAATGCGATGGACTTGCTCGGGCGCCTCTTTCGGTTCTGCGGTACCCGCGGTCCGCTCCGTGCACGCTACAACAATACCATCATATTGACTACGTTAAAGTGGAAGTCGGTGATGGCGGATGGGTTCTGACAATTTTTCGTGCAGGAATGTAATATTTCGGAACGGCCTACGTCAGTCGATTTAATCGTTTTGATATTCGCTGTATTTGGACGGAAATATGTACTTATGAAGTGTGACACAATTTTTTCTAGTGAATCTCGCTATTCTAAAAAAAAGTAACTGGCACCGCCGCCGCCGCCGCTGCCAAAAGCTTGTCACGCTATCTCCTCCGAAACCGCTGGGGGTATGGGGTTGAGACCGATACCAATCGATGCAGAATAATGTGGGAAAGAAAGTAAGATATGTCTCATATTCGTCGGACTTTAAGTTTTTTTTTATTATATGTTTTGTGGAAAAACATGGGCAACGCCCCTAGTTGAAATAAAAAAATATATGGAAAAACCAGTTTTTTGTAAATATTACTATTTCACAAAATCGTGAGGATAATGCGGTAGAGATGAGAGCGTTCAGAAGTACGGTAAAGATTTCTCGTAACTGACGAGCATGCATGACGAAACTAATTAAGTAAAATGGAAGAATCAAAAGAGATATAAAATGAAATGAAATAGTTTTGTTAATCATGTAGGCAATTAAAATAGCGCTTATGACAAGTCAGTACAAGTTAAAGAAACTTATGTATAGAAATCATATCAACTAATGTCAACATAACATACATAGCATCATCAAAATACACTGGGCAACTATAATTTTTACAATATTTTATTATGGAATAGTCCATGTGTTTGGATTGTAACACTTGGAACTCCACGATGGGAGACAGTTATATTTTTATTAAAACTAGGGGCGTTTCCCATGTTTTTCCACAAAACATAAATTAAAAAAAAAAAACTTAAAGTCCGACGAATATGAGACATATCTTACTTTCTTCCCCACATTATTCTGCATCGATTGGTATCGGTCTCGACCCCCAGCGGTTTCGGAGGAGATAGCGTGACAAGCTTTTGGCAGCGGCGGCGGCGGCGCCAGTTACTTTTTTTAAAATAGAGAGAAAATACCTGTGTAATGTGTTCGTAGTGTGTGTCGGGGTCGGCAGAGTATCCATCTTGAGGCGTGTGATTGTTTTCAACATTGTTGAGAGCAGCCTCTGTATCGTCAGACATTGCGCGTCCTCGTTCTCACAGACACCACGCGACTAACCAATAAATATAAAGTACTCGGTGCTGACCATTTTATACCAGAGACTACTGACTCACACACGCGTACGTCACTTACTATACCGATTCATCCTTATGCGTATATTCATATCTAAGTTCATAACTACGTTTCCCTCGCAGTTTCACCCGCGTACATGTTACTGCTCCGTCGTTCCTCGCAGGAGCCACTGAGAGTCCCGCCAAAAGCGAATCAATTTTGGTGATTAACCAGGACAAACAGTCAAACATTTTAAAAAGTCGTATTCCGGTTTTAGTAACTTGCATATAGTCACAGGAGTATATGAAAAAGCATTTATTTCTAACTCACAGATAGACATTTTAATTTTACTTATGAGTATTTTAACTACAGCCTCATTTTGTAAACACATATGATGCTCTTTTCCCAAATGGATTTGTTTTCCTTGTTTTTGTCGTCGCGTATAATATAATATACAACATTAAACAGGAAATCCTCAATGAAGGCAACGGGTAACTACAATTATTTATTTCCAATTATTTCCGTGAATTAGGTTATACTCATATTGTTTTTTATCCTGGCTCGGCAAATTGGCCACCGTACACCTTGATGTAAATGCAGCGCAATCCAAGAATAGTGTCGACCAACGACAACCGATGCGTCTATCGTAGGTTAAAAAATAAGTTTCGGTTTGAATTCCTTTTTTAACGTTGGGAAACCCTTTACGGGTACTGCCCTACCGAATGGTCGGTCGGGGCGGTTATGTCCGACTCCCACGGACTAAAACCCAACGGTGATCCTCCGAGTGTGGATGTTCCGTCGGAGCTGCGGGCACGCTTTTGTCCTCTTCCGCGACCCCAACGGCGCCAGCTCATGTGGAGGGTGATGATCATGAAGGGTGATGGAGAGTTAACCAACAGCTTTATGCTCCACGGTTTGAACTCCTAATATTTTATCGTATAAATGTTGTAGGTGGCACATACAATAAAAGTTTTTTCTGAAATATTTAAATAATAATCAAATTCAAATTATTTATTTTAGACTATTATTATTTTCCATATAATTATCAATTTAAAACATAATAATTAATTTAATTTTATATAAACACAACATTTATAATAATTTAATTAAACATTGGTTTTTTATTTTACTTATTACATAACAACGTTCAAAATATTTAATTGAGTCATTCTTATCAAGCAGAAGGTAGCATAGGATATGAGCATGTACATGAATGGTGATCATGGTGACTTATTGGACAACTGGCAATTTTAATGACCATACAATACGTAACAGCAAATCTACCACTTCTCATCGGTTAATGCCCACTAAAGTATCTTATTAGGATGCCTTTCCATTGAGGCGGAGAATATCAGAGCGGTGAGAAGTGCAGGAATCGATTATATTGGTTGAAAACCACAAGTCGTAGACGAGACGAGAAGAATTGTATCAAATTGAATGCGAAGTAAAGTACGGCATAGTGTAGCGGGAAGGCGGCGCGTGCGAAGCGGAATATAACGGTGCGATGCCAGAAAGACACGTATAACAGAGCGAGATGAGTAGTCATCGCGCGCACTTGACTTAACTCCGTTACATCGATCCAGGTCTCCGCCACAGAACACTCCTTCACAAATCCGCTTGTCTCCGCAACATAGCTCCCATTCGCAGATCCGTTCATCTCGGCTTCAGTGGAAACGCATTCACTAAGTAGCAACTATGATTCCGCGCGGGGAGGCGCTCGCTGATTGTCGACTACACCTCCCTGTAACAGGGGGTGTTGCGGGGCTGACACGGGGCTGGGGGGACGTGCCACGTTCAGTCTCAAGCTCCGAATACGATTAACTTGTTCGCGTTCTCTCTCCGTGTTCAGGAATATCCTGGCTACTGGATTTTTACGGGTGCGTATATCGGCTCTGCGCACTGTAACATAAACATTAAAATAAATAAGTACACCATACGGAACTACGAGGGACTTACAGTCCCATGACATCCAGACCCGAAACCATTATTTGTGGATCACACAATTTGTCTCGGTGCGAGATTCAAACCCGCGGCCTCTCGTTTTCCAGCTGGCTACTCGCCTGTTGCGCCACGGAGGCTGTCGGCAAAATGGATGATTGCAGTTTGTCAAACTATGAAGTGCATCATGCATGGAAGATGGTACTTATGCTTCACTCAATGAATGGATTTGACACAAATTCATATATTAACGACATCTGTCACGTATTTAACAGAAGTAATGTTGTCGACATTTTTCTCCCCAGAGGGGTTGACGTCAGACAGGCGGCCGGTCGTAAAACTTCAAGCCTTTATGTAACCTGTGGCACAAAGGCAGGTGGAAGAAGAAGAGTTTTGTAGACATTCGGCTTATTTAATCAAAAACTGCTACAATCCGCGAACGCATTTCGGTTTGAGTTTCACAAATTTTCGTCAAAACGAATTGCTTGCGTGAAGTCTGGAAAATGTAATGGCCACGAAGTTGATGCACGTCTACCAATCCACCGTTCTCCATACTACTCGTACTATTTGCGTACGGATCGGATGAAAGAATGTTAATCATCTACTTTTAACACTTTTCACACTTGCACGTGATTAGTACCCAGCTGACGCGTCACAGAACGAGTACTTCGGATAGGGTCCTCACTAAATAAATTTGCTCTTTGATAATCACAAACATACTCAGACGGTACCGGGGTACCTTGCGGAACCGAATAACGCATCTCGAAATCTCTACGAGCCGCTGCATAATTGCAGTCACTCCTAACCAGACACAATATCATATTAAAATACTCTTGATTAGAGTATGACAGCCACTCGGAAACAATTTTTGCGCTAAACTGACTGATTAAAATGTTCAAGGTCGGGATAGTCGCCTTACACATGCCAGCGGTTCTTTTGCGCACGGTGTTCTCTGACGGTATTTTGTCAAAGGACGCCGATAACACGTGCTGGCGACGACAGTGTTGTCAGATTTAAAAAAAAACCTAGATTTTAGGGAAATTCGGGTAATTTGGGTACTAATAACGTGCATTTTGAAATACAGTAACATTTTTATTTTCAAGAATAATTATTTTAGATTTTTTTTTTATTTTTCTCGGTAATGTCTTTGGGATACCTTTAAGCCGCTTTCGGATCGGACAGGGTTTTTTTTTACATATTGTATAAATATTTTTAACATCCATTACAATACTGTTGTAACATAACGTAAGCTTACGCGTGTATTCTGGCAGGGATCGACAGAGGTGTAACTAGTACTGCATTCAGATGCATAAAGCATAATTGCATCCTCTGATATGATACATGGCATATCGCCATAGCGGGCGCAAATTCCAAACCTTATGAACAATTCTGATTCCACGATTGTGTAGGTATTATAATAGTACTAGCTTTTGCTCGCATTTTTTTTAACTAAATAAATAAATAATAAATACAACCAACAGTCACACACATAGTCCTGACCCCACACTAGGTAAACCTGTGTCGTGGGTATCAGGAACTACGAAGGACTTGCGGTCCCACAACACCCAGACCCGAGACCAATATTTGTGGTTCACACAAACATTTGTCTCAGTGTGGGAATCGAACCCACGGCCTCTCGCTTCGCTGCCGGCTACTCGCCCGCTGATTTAATAATGTTAGTAGGTACGTGTACGATAGTAGGAAGTAGGATATATATACGAGATATATACCTGCAATCCTCGAAGAGGTAGGTAAAGCTGTAACCAGTACACCCACATTTCGCCGTGCTTATTTCCGTCCCATGATGTGATAGGGGATCAAACCCGAGACCTCAGCACAGCAGGCGTACCGCGTACGCATTACAAGTTACAACTGCGCCACTGAGGCAGTACGATATAATAGCATAATAGTAAGATGTTTATATACTTACTCACGATTGTCTGTATGCAATACCGTTGCCAGATCATGTACAATAGTACACACAACACCAACAAGATCACAATGATCACCACCGGTACTACGATTACCACCGGGTTGATACCACTCGAGCTCTAAAAAAAGATATTATTAGATTTATTAGATATTATTCTTTTTTATTAGTCTCATAATTTCCAGTAACTTCAATGCCCTTCAAGCCTAAATACAACGGTGCTTACACTACTGCTTGATGACAGAAATAGACGAAGCGGTGGTATCTACGTAGAACGGGGAGTGGCACGGTCTGCCGAAGCCCTAAACATATAGGGCTTTACTTATAAACTTTCATAAGTATTACTTAGCTGAACATGTTTTTATCTCTTTCTAGCTTCTTTATAAATCGCGTTGACAGAGAAGTATAAAAGAGTGTTTAATTATTCAATGCTTAAAAACATACATACATACATACGCACTCACGCCAGTAATCTCCGAAGGGGTAGGCAGAGGTGTAACGAGTACACCCACATTTCGCCGAACGTATTTCCGTCCCTTATGTGATAGGGGGCGAGCCTATCGCCATACCAGGCACAAATTCCAGACTCCGGGCTGATACTAAGCATATCGTAATAGAAAAACCCAATACCACTTTACCCGACCCGGGGATCGAACCCGAGACTTCAGCGTTGACCTCAATCGTAACGCATACGCATTACAACTGCGCCACCGAGGCAGTCTTAAAAACGTTTATAAGTAACTCCCATAATATCGTGGGCTTGGACTTCGAACCCAGTACCCATGGCAGTTATGACTTTTCGATTACTCTGTCTGCAACAATCAAGTACGCAGATTCAACCTAATAATTCTCCTTACGAATGTTGAAGGAATATGAAGTCTAGCAGCACGCTTTAGGCCAGGGTAGTGGTCGATATGCCCCAAGATGAAGGGCAGTACGAAATATCGTGCTGCCTTTGACGACTAAAGGCGTCCTTATTGGAGACGGGTCACAAGAGCAGAGCGTAGAGACAGTAAAAAAAACGCGCTGAATTGAGGAACTTCCTCCTTTCTTGAAGTCGGGTCAAAAGTAGACTCAGTAAGAAAGGACTATTGTCCTGAGCTGATATTATTAATCGACAAAAAACGATGTTCACCATTTGACGCGTGTTGTATTTTAACCACGCATAGCTCTAAAAAAATATATTATATTTTGATGATACTCTTTTCATACTGAAGGGACTCATATGTATTCCCATTTATATATTCCACCCCTAAGGGGGTGAAGTCGAACATGAAAGACTACAACATACTTATGAACAAATTTTCGAGTTGCTTTCATCTCATAAAAACAAAACCGTTAAAAAAATAACTATTTCGCCACCAAATAGCAACCACTCAAAGTTGGCTAATTTACTTTTCATGTAGGTACTTATTTTTTGTCTTCTGCTTAAAAACATTGATAGGGGTTTTTTCCCACTAATCCAGGCCTAACGAGCAGTGTTCGTATAAGTTTTAGTTAATTAAAGGTATTTGTTTTCCTGTAGTGATAAGATTCGGTTCGGAGCGTGGATATTGGGTGCGGTAGTTTTTTATTAGCTTTATTGACGTAACGAGCAGGTCGCTCGCCTGATGGTAAGCGCAACGCCTGCCCATAAACAGAAGCAACACCACACAGAACTTTGAATTACAAAGCACTGCATGGCAATGGACTGTGCTTGCCACCCCAAGACATAAGATGTTAAGTCTCTTACACAGTATCTTGTAACTTGTTTTTTATAACAGCGACCGGTAAACCGATTGGTTTAGAAGATTTTCTAAAATCATCCTCAGAAGATTCATGGATTCCAGACTCCGGGCTGATACTGAGCATTTTGAAATATAAAAACCCAATATCACTTTTAACCGACCCGGGATCAAACCCTACTATGATAACCTCCGTGGCGCAGCGGGCGAGTAGCCGGCTACGAAGCGAGAGGCCTGGGGTTCGATTCCCGCGCTGAGATAAATGTTTGTGTGATTAAAAAATATTGGTTTCGGGATGTTGTGGGACGGTAAGTCCCTAGTAGTTCCTGATATTCACGACGATGAAATTTAAGGGTTGCCCTCGATTTTTCTGGGATCCCATAATCAGATCCTGACTTGGTACCAATGGGGATCACCTGTGAAGTTTTAAAATAATTTATCGAATAGGCCCAGGCGTCTTCGAGTAACCGGGGAACATACATAAAAAAAAGATTCCAACGAATTGAGAACCTCCCTTTTAATGAAGTCGGTTAAAAAAGTAATTCCAAATACCTCAGAAGTATCGGAGCCGCTGAAAGTGTTCTCATTGTCAGCCATATTTGTATCGGACATTTCACTGTTGTCTTCACTTTGCAGACTATCGTTATTTATACATGAGCCCTTGCATTCCTTAAGGCAGACACCACACAACTGACGCCAGACACTCGTGCTTTCAGGCGTTGAGGTAGATAAAACTCGGGGTACTTTAGGCTCCCGCGCACTCCCGACAGTCCAAGGCTATTTTGACGAAACGAGTAGGTCGCTCGCCTGATAGTAAGCGCCATGCCTGCTCATAAACAGAAGTTACACCACTCAGTACTACAAAGCATTGCATGGCATTGGAGTGCGTTCTTCACCCTGAGACATAAGATGTTAAGTCTCATCAATGCCCAGTAATTTCACTGACTTCAATGCCCTTCAAACACAACAGTGCTTACACACTGTTGCTTGGCACAAATATACAAACAGAAATTGTTATAATAATAATAATAATAATAATAATACACCCAACAGTCACATACATAGTCCTGACCCCACACTAGGTAAACACACACACACACACACACACACACACACACACACACACACACACACACACACACACACACACACACACACACACACACACACACACACACACACACACACACACACACACACACACACACACACACACACACTTGTTATATTTATTTTTTGCAGTGTTTTTATTTCGAAGACTGTTTTTTTCATATAAAAACAGATAAGAGGGTTCCTTAACATGTTTAACACGATTTTCAATCCTTGAGTTGAGAACTAGGAGATTGAGAAGGAGGAGGATTTGGGCCTCCGGATATATAATAATAATACACCCAACAGTCACACACATAGTCCTGACCCCACACTAGGTAAACCTGTGTTGTGGGTATCAGGAACTACGAGGGACTTGCGGTCCCACAACACCCAGACCCGAGACCAATATGTGTGGTTCACACAAACATTTGTCTCGGTGTGGGAATCGAACCCACGGCCATATTACTCACCGTACGAAACGCAACAGCAAACTGTTACTTTACGCCAGTCTTCTGTGAGACAGTGGTAACGACCCGGACGAGCCGGCCCATTCATGCTGTAGACACGAATGTCTGAAATGAAAGTTATAATGTATACCTATGTCGTTAATGTTTCGATATTTTTTAAGACGTAAACGTATTCATTTATCCTGACAACAGCTATTGGCCTCATATCATGTGGCCTGTATATATATAAGGAAAAATATTTAATAACTACGTACAAACATGTGACATGTCAACGAATGACAATTGTGTGCACTTGTTGTGTCCTGTGTATTAAGTTTACATATCAGGAAGGTGGACCCTGGCACTGGCCGGGATAACGCCAGGAAGATAGAAAGAAAGATGCCTTTAGATGAAAGCGAGGATTCTGCGCAAAAGTCTGCCCCTGTAAGTGCTATATCGATAGTTTGTTCTGATCGTTTCCACCTTGACAACTTTGTCTTTTTAGCTGATGTAAAAACGAGGATTTCAATTTGTCTGTGTGTAGGTATATTTGTTTTTAAAGCAGCGATAGCTCGGAGGGAGTAGTTCATTCCCGGATTGTACATTCATCCATCCATCCATCCATCGGCCTCTATCTATCCACTGCTGGACATAGGTATTTTGCAAACAAATAGATTTACTATCTATAATAGACCTAATTATTATTATTTTTACTATTGGGTCCCTCGTATGCCTCGTGCCGTCTGTGTAGGAACCAATGTGTTGTCAATTTTTAACCGACGAAAAAGACGGAGGAGGTTCTCAATTCGCCGTGTGTTTCTTTTTGTATGTATAACCACGCATAACTCCGCCAAATTGGGGCCGATTCGGATGTTTTTTTTGGATTCGAAAAAGTATGTTTCAACATTGGTCCCATTTAAATACTTTGAAGGAATGAAATAACTAAGGGATAAGGATGGGGGATTTAGCCTCCGGATATCTCATTCACCGTACAAAACACAACAGCAAGTAGCTACTTTATATCGGTTTTGTTCATAGAAACAATGGTAAAAAATGGGTTAAGCCGGCCCATTCATGCTGTAGACAAAACTGTCTAACTTATAAGACTTAACATTTTATGTCTCGGGGTGACGAGCGCAGTCCAATACCATGCAATACTTTCTAATTTAAAGTTCTGTGTGGTATTGCATCTGTTTATGGACAGGCGTTGCGCTTACCGAGGCGAACGACCTCCTCGTACGTCACACAAGCTAATAAATAAAAAACGTACCATATTGATTAAATTAACAATAAAAAGTGTCAACTACCCATTTCTTGACGATACGATATCCTCGACAGGAGAACTGTGACGTGGTGGCAGGAGTATTGTTCTTCATTCTGGCGCTCGCCGCTGCGCTGCTCTGTGCTTACCTGTACTGCGAGAACTTCAGGCGCAGGGTTCACGACCGTCTGCGGGCCACCACACATCATCCCTAATTCTTTTTTATAATCTTGCATAGGCATTTGCGACCGACGTTTCCTCAAAACGTGACCAAACCATCTCAAGCGACATTCCTGAAGTTTGTCTATCTCGTCGCGGGCACCAAGGTTGCCGCGGATGATCTATATGTATATATGATATACCTACTCGTTTACTTCGTTTGGTATTAGGTGTTATAATAAGATGTATATAATAATGTATTAAGATGTTATTAAGTATAACACTATGTATACTTAGGTATAACACCTAATATACTTTTATCAGTGGTAGGTAGAGCCACGCTGTAGACACTTTTGTCTACAGCACGTATGGGCCGGCTCGTCCAGGTCATTACCACTGTCTTACAGAAAACCGGCGTAAAGTAGCAGCTTGCTGCTGCGTTTCGTACGATGAGTGAGATATCCGGAGGCCCCAACACCCTCCTCTTCCTAATTCCTTAATTATCCCTTTTATTTAAGGTCGGCAACGCACCCATGACTCTTTTGATATTGTGGGCGTACATGGGCGGTTGAGATCACTTACCATCAGGTGACCCACATGCTCGTTTGCCGGGCTATGCCATAAAAAAATAAAAAATACCACATACATAAATTATACATATATGTACTAGATTTTGGTCGCCGCTCCGCCCGCGTGAACTGCCTTTTCCAGGATAAAAAGTACTCCAAGTATTGGTCACACACTCAATTTGGCACACAGGTAGCCAAATTTCACTCGAAACCGTTCAGCCGTTAAACCGTGATTGAATAACAAACTTTCACATTGATAATAATTGTAGTTGAATAGTAATTAGCAATAGCAAATAGCATATTTAGAGTAGGCGAAAGGGTACCTCCATGGGACACTTTTTTTAAATGGTTGTATGTTCTAATTTATTTATTTTGTTTATTTTTTATTCACTTGAATGACGAGACAAGCTGGTCGCTCGCCTGAGAGCGTCACCCCTGCCTATAAACAGAAAAGTGCTTTCTATTCTTCTTATTGTGAAATGTATCTTACTAGCATTTAATGTAGTCGTTAAAGTTCAATATTAATACTGTAACGAGGAGTAGTGGGTACGGCCGACTCGACAAGAGGTCCGCGTATGCGTACGCAATTGGCGAGCGTAAGCGTACTGTGTATGTATGAAGGCCCGGAAACGTGCACTCCAGTACATACAAGTAATACTGCTTAGTATCCCGGACTAGCTCCGTACTAACTCTTAACTAGCTCATAACTCCGATTAGCTCTTAACTCTTAGCACACCCTGACAATAGTTTCCCGCACTACTTATAATACACTTGCGTTGTAAACCATATCGCGATGTAGTTTTGCGTGAGCGCCATCTATTGAGCGCTGTCGTAAACGTATATTGATGTTCATGGTGTTACAGTCTCCCCCTCTGATCATGAAGGCGTCCCGACGAATAGATCAGCAAAAGGTGAGTATTGTAACTTTACATATGTCTTCTAAGGACGACCACGATGCGGCGACGCGCCTCTTGATTGGGTTGCACTGTAACGGTTTCGTTTGCATAACAAGCCAGATGTAACGAGGAGTAGTGGGTACGGCCGACTCAACGACAGGTCCGCGTATGCGTACACAATTGGTTGAGCGTAAGCGTACTGTGTATGTATGGAGGCCCGGAAACGTGCACTCCACTACACCCAAGTAATAATGCTTAGTATCCCGTACTAACTCCATGCTAGCAACGTTTATTCCATGGGGTGTCGCTAGACATCCTCCCCCTGCACCGAAGCTGCTCCAAGAGCATAGGTGCTGCTGGTCCGGTTTTAATGTCCACAGTCGGTCATCTTCTCTCACAGATCCGCGTGGATGTATCCGGAGCGTACTTGTCCACTTCGCGACGTGTCGACGTATATTCTCACGAAGATAGTGTCGGTCGCAATTCTGGACGTTGGTCTGTCGTGGTTTTACCCGTGTGGTCTTCCAGCTTCCTGGATCCGTTCGGGGCTCGCACGTTGGGCGCCAGATGTAACAGGCGGGTGGTCCGAGATACGGTCGACTCGACAAGAGGTCCGCGTATGCGTACGCAATTGGCGAGCGTAAGCGTACTGTGTATGTATGGAGGCCCGGAAACGTGCACTCCAGTACATACAAGCAACAACGCTTAGTATCCCGAATTAGCTCTGTACTAACTCCTAACTAGCTCATAATTCCGATTAGCTCTTAACTCTTAACACACCCTGACAATAGTTTCCCGCACTACTTATAATACACTTGCGTTGTAAACCATATCGCGATGTAGTTTTGCGTGAGCGCCATCTATTGAGCGCTGTCGTAAACGTATATTGATGTTCATGGTGTTACAATACTAATTTATTTAATTGACTTGTAATTTATTTAATAAATGTTTGTGTGATCCGCAAATATTCGTTTCGGATCTGGTTGTTTTCTCCGGAGGTATTAACGTCAAGGAGGCGGTCGGTCGTAAAACCTAAAAGAAAAGTACAATTGGCGGCCTTAAGACAATCTCTTACAGGCAACTACTGGATGGAGACAAGAATAGAAGAATGAAAGGGCAGTCAAGAGTGTACATAAAAGTAAATACATACCTATATACAATAAGAATACACAATATATAAGTAACGCACTCACGCACTCACTCACGCCTGTAATCCCCGAAGGGGTAGGCAGAGGTGTAACCAGTACACCCACATTTCGCCGAGCGTATATCCGTCCCACAATGTGATAGGGGGCGAGCCTATCGCCATACCGGGCACAAATTCCAGACTCCGGGCTGATACTGAGCATTTCGTAATAGAAAAACCCAATACCACTTTACCCGACCCGGGGATCGAACCCGAGACCTCAGCGTTAGCCTCAATCGTAACGCATACGCATTACAACTGCGCCACCGAGGCAGTCATATATAAGTAAGTATTTATATAAGTATACACACTACATAATATATGGTATAATGTTCGTAATTGTGTTTGCAATATTTAAATGAACCCGTATAATTAATAAATAAATTATTTGTATATACAATAATTTTTATTTTATTATATTTTTAAACGACTTCAAAAAAAAGGAGGAGGTTCTCAATTCGACTGTATTTAAAAAAAAAATTAGGAAAACTTACAACTAACATGTTGAGTAATAAATAGTTAAAACAAAGAAAGGTCAATTACAAGTTTCCACAAATATAAACTATACATTAAATAAGCCGAGGGTTATCAGCGACTTAAATAAATTGTGTTACGTGCGCCAAAAAATATATAGCACACAAAGACTTTAATGAATACTATACTAGACGGGCTGCTTAGAAGTAAAATTGTGTCACATATCGCGGGAGTTTGACAGCTCATAAACAGAGAGCCCGATAGGGGGTTTAGTTGAGAGTGGAGCGAGACGGTAATATTGAGTTACGGTCAATTGACCGCAACTTTGTGGTAGAATTTCTATGTACCGCGCAGCTTGTCTAGTAGTATACATTAAATTCTTTGATTGCACATAGTTTATTTAAGTTTAAATCCTGTTGGTGTCGAAAAGATCGACATCAACATCACAAGAAACATCATTAAATGATCTTCAGGCTCTAATTAGGTATTTGTTTTGCCGATATATAGACTTAACGAGCGGAACATGCAAGAGTTTTGCATAAATCCGAAGTTCGGCGAATTAGCCGGTACCGCCCCTGGTTGCTAGTAGCTGATGGCGATTCTTATCTACGGGTACTTCGCGGATTACTTCCATCCTCCTGTCATCGCTTGGTTGTAAGAAGGCGGTGGTACTGTGAACAGAAATAGTTCCGTTTTCTAAATGACAATATTTTTTCTTAAACATAACTAATAACAATAAATAAAACATTCAAATCGGTCTATTCGTTTGGGTGCTACGATGTCACAGAGAGATACACAGACAGACAAACAGGTCAATCTTTTAACGCCTCTATTTTTTTACTGAGTTAATGTAAGTACTATAGCTCTGCCACATATAAAATGATTTTTTTCATTCGTAGCGGATAACCACGACAAATATACATTTAAAGGTAATATGTAATCTACGCCGCTTGCTCTATGGCACAAGTTTATAAGAGTTGTTAAGTAGTGATTTCTTAGGTTTACGCGAATATTACACATTGAAATAAAACTAGTTTATACGGATTTTATCGCGGTTTAATTTTTATTTTAGTCCCGACGTTTCGAAAGCTTTTCAGCCTTCGTGGTCACGGGAGAGACTGTCTCTCCGTGACCGTTTAAACTAGTTTTATTTCAAAGTTGTTAAGTAGTTTATAAGTAGTAGTGTAATACCATATTGGTATACTTACCAAGTAATAAATAAATAAATACACCCAACAGTCACACACATAGTAAAGGTAAACAGTCACACTAGGTAAACCTGTATCGTGGGTATATGGAACTACGAGGGACTTGCGGTCCCACAACACCCAGACCCGAAAGATTTTTTGTGGATCACACAAACATTTGTCTCGGTACGGGAATCGAACCCACGGCCTCTCGCTTCGCAGCCGGCTACTCGCCCGCTGCGCCACGGAGGCTGAATGTTTGTGCGATCCACAAATATTTGTATCAGGTCTGGGTGTTGTGTGACCGGAAGTCCTTCGTAGTTCCTAATACCCACGATACAGGTTAACCTAGTGTGGGGTCAGGACTATGTTTGTGACTGTTGGGTGTATTTATTTATTATATTGTTTGAATGAATGAATGAATGAATGAATGAATGAATGATGAATGATACTTTTATTTGCAAGAATGTGGTTACATGGAGATGTTATAATTTTAGATAAGTAGAATCGCACACTCTGTCATTCTTGACGTGCAAATATTAATATTACTTATAAATTAAAAATGTCATAAATTTAACTAATTACAATTCAAAATATTCATGGTTTGTTTAACGCCTATTAAAAATGGTTTATGTCAAAGTTGTTCTATGTCAATATCTCTATCATTAAAAAAATCATTTAGATTATAATATAACTTATTTAGTAGTATTCGAGTTAATTTATTTTTAAATACATTTAATTCAGATTCTTTTAGTTCGACTGGTAAATGATTATATATTTTCATAACTTGATGCTGATTTAATGAAAAATATTGTACCTATGTGTGTATTGGTACTTACCATTAGCGTTCGATGTGGGGTACAGCGCTGGTGTCGCTGCAGGATATGGTGCAGGCGACGACGTGACGTCACGCTTCACCGAGTTAGTCGGTACCGCAACTGTAACCACAACAATGTAGAGATAGTTAGATTTCGAGGGCGTTGCGACGGAACATAAAAGTTTTTTTTTAATTAGATTGAATGACGAGACGAGCAGGTCGCTCGCCTGATGGTAAGCGCGATGCCTGCTCATAAACAGAAGCAACGCCACACAGTACTTTAAATAACAAAGCACTGCATGACACTGGACTGCGCACGTCCCCCCGAGACATAAGGTGTTAAGTCTCATAATGCCCAGTAATTTCACTGGCTTCAATGTCCTTCAAACCAGAATACAACAGTGATTACACACTGTTGCTTGGCGGCAGAAATAGACAAACGGTGGTACCAATCCAGCCGGCCTCTCGCAGACGAGGGACCTACCACCTTGTTAATGTTCAACCAACAAATAAACGAGTTTGTAGAACAATTGCCAAAGTCTTCAAATACTTCATCTGATACACTTGCAAGTAGTTTCAAGACCTTTTAGTGCTTTTGCACACGGGCACCATCATACTTATATTATAAATGTGAATGTAAGTTTGTTTGTTACGCTTTCACGCGAAAACTGCTTAACCGATCATCATGAAACTTTGTACACATATTATTGGATGTATAAGAAATTGTACGGTGCTAGCGACCTACATCGCGCTGCGCTGTGTCAGCGCTTTACGCCACACGTATTAAATAGTATTAATTGCATGGATTTCACCAATCAGTTCACGTCCGAACATCGACCAGTTCGCGTGCTCTCATAACCATTACCATTACCATTTTTACCATACCATTTAGACTAGTTCAGTTTAAATAAACCATATTTACCAAACCATTATATCTTTACATTTACGAACCATACGTAAATCCCTGTACGGACACCACAACCCGTACATCGTGGTCCTTCGAGCCTCCGTAAAAGCGGGATCTGCGCGAGTGTCGTCAGTACACGTGTCAGTGTCTCAGACTTACGGTGTAACCAGTTTCGTGTATACACATAGACAATTTACCAGTAACCAGCGTCAAGCGGATCACCAATTTCGTTGACGAAAAACCAACCAAGATAAACTTTTCCGGGACAAAACCAGGTCACCACGTGCCAGTCTCAGAGTAAGATCTTTCCTTTTTTACACTTAATTTACCAATGTCAGCCACAATGGAGAAGATCTTGGCCACACAAGATCAAATTATTTCCGCAATGGAAAGCCTTTGTAGTAATTTCAAGAAAGATGGGGCGGAGCGTAAGACTCCAGCCTACATTGAAAAACGCCTGAATACTTTAGATGCCTATTGGAACGAATTTCAGACTAATCATACCAGATTATGTGCTGAATTCGAGGATGTGAACCATAAGTATTTTAGTGAAAATTATTACCAGAAATCGCTTCGCTTTTACAATGATGTCAAATTACTTATTAGAAAACATATGACCACTGAACCAAACAAACCATTACTGAGACCAGCTACACCACTCGCCTCCGAGCGTCAGGAGACTCCTACTACTCCTGGCGTGGGAGGTGCTTCCCACAGTTCGTTTACCTTGTACCCAACCACTCAAGGTAATTCTAGCAAGGTGGAAGAAATGTTACGGAAGCAGAAAAGTAACTTTAAAGCATTTTCTCGTACCTTAGATTCTGTCGATCTCGAGACCGCTTCCGAACGATGGGAATTTGAAGACATTTTGAAAACTATCCAGTCGAGGTGGTCGGTAATCGATTCTTTACACTGGGAGATAGACAGTGAAGCTCTTATAGATAACGATGAATATGAACTAGCTTTTTGTGAATATGAAAAACAATATAACAAAATAAAAAGAGTAGTTAACGGGAAAATGTGGTCAGTTTCATATAAGGAGAAATCCACTCCAAAAACTGACATACCAATATTTAGCGGAAATTACCATCAATGGTTATCCTTCAAAGATTTGTTTTGCGAAGCCATACATACAAACAATTCCCTTCCAAATGGACAAAAAATGCAATTGTTAAAAAACAAACTCAGAGGCGAAGCCGAGAGATTAGTTCAACATTTGCGCATTAAATCCGACAATTACCAAGTTTGTTGGGACATATTAAACAAAAGGTACAATAATATGCGGTTGATATTTAACTCACATGTACACATGCTCTTAAATATTCCAACCATGCAACAAAAATCTGCTGTACTCATTAAGACAATTCATGATACTGCCACTGAGAGTCTAAATTCTATAGAGGCAATGGGGGTAGACATATCCCATTGGGATCCACTGATCGTTTACATTCTGACTCAAAAATTAGATTCCGAAACAAAGCAGGAATATGTTGAGTCGATGCAGGATTCCAAAGCCTTACCAAACTTAAAAGAGTTTCTAAACTTCTTAGAAACAAAATTTACTTCATTGGAGGATCCAGAGGCGAAGCACGCCTCAGGGCGCAAACAAGATTTAGCTAAGTCAAATCATCAGCGTTCTCAAAATAATGAAAACCAAAAACGAGTGACCTACAAAACACCATATAATAATTATAACAATAAATTTTTCCAACATAGACCAGCAATTAATCACTCAACAACAAAACAGGTCACCTTTGTTACGCAAAGAAAATGCGTGCTTTGCAATAACAACCATGCGTTATTTCACTGTAAAGCATTTTTGGAATCTATGCCAGAAAATCGATTACAAATAATTGACAAAAACAATTTATGCAAAAATTGTTTAGTAAATCACGCAGGCAAAGACTGCACATCAGTAAAACCATGTCGATTTTGCAATGACCGACATAACACATTGCTACACAATGCTTATATAACCTACTTACCATCTACATCTACCATTAATCAGCAAGATAAGCAGTGCACGCAGAAATCGAATGTATGCGTCGCAAACACACCATTGGAGTCAATGCCGAAGTTGCTAGCCACGGCCATGATAAGAATTAAAACAAGAGACGGTTGTTACCATATCATGCGCGCTCTTGTCGATCCTTGTGCAGAATCATCTCTAATCACGGAAAATGCTGCGCAAATATTAGGCCTACCACGAATAAAACGCAATTGTGTGGTAATAGGAGTTGGCGACAAAGCTAACAACAGCAAGGGAGTCATCAAGCTTACCATATCCTCTTTACATAACAATTATACGTTTAATACAGAGGCATATGTAATGACACATGTAGTCAGCAATTTACCATATCAATCATTCGCAAGACCATCTTGGCCGCAAATAAACAATCTACCACTTGCAGACCCGGAATTCAACAGAAGCCGACCGGTTGATTTGATATTAAGTGTAGGGGTATATGAACTGATAATTCTACCTGGCCTAATCCATAGAGATGCCTCTCAACCAATAGCGCAACAAACAGAGCTGGGATGGATTATAAGCGGCACAGTCAAACCCTACCAAAATTATTGCAATGTTGTCGTAATTGATTTAAAAGATTTACACAAGTTCTGGGAGATTGAGGACATCCCAGATAATTTAATAAATATTTCTAGTGATGACTACCAATGTATACAACAATACCAGTCACAAACAACACGCCAACCAGATGGACGTTATGTTGTCCGATTACCACTCAAACCAGAGGTAACGGAGAAATTGGGGGAGTCTAAAACCAAAGCCATAGCCCAATTTCGACAACTAGAAAAAAGATTCGCAAAAAATAAGTATATTTCTGAGACATATAAGGATTTTATACGTGAATATATATATTTAAACCATATGATTAAGTGCACGAGTAACCAGACACTCGAAGCATATTTACCTCACCACTGTGTAGTACGCGCAGAGTCAACGACCACTGCGACACGTGTCGTTTTTAACTCGTCAGCAGAAACATCGACGGGTTATTCGTTGAATGACTTAATGCACCGCGGACCAAATCTACAACAAGATTTGTTGTCACTCATAATAAGATGGAGGCAATACCAAATAGCCTTCACTGCTGACATCGAGAAAATGTTTCGGCAGATACTTGTCCATAAAGACGATCAAGCTCTCCAGAAAATTATATGGCGTGATCACCCGAAACAACCACTACGGGAATACCAATTAGCCACTGTAACTTACGGCACAAAGGCCGCACCATTTCTAGCGATGATGACGCTAAAACAATTGGCCCGCGATGAAGGTCAAAACTTTCCAGAAGCTGCAGAGGTTGTGGAAAACAGTTTTTACATGGACGATCTTCTGCATGGACATCACGACCTGCAATCTGCGAAAAAGTTAAAAACAAATCTTATAGCTCTTTTAAAGTCAGGTGGATTCAACCTAAGAAAATGGTCATCCAATAAACCAGAACTATTGGAAGATCACGAATCAACCGAGAGCAATGACCAGACTTTCATATTTAGACACCAAGAGTCGACGAAGGCCTTGGGATTGCAGTGGCACCCACGGGAAGACCATTTTATGTTCCAGTTAAAGTTAGAACCATCAGACAAATTTACCAAAAGAATTCTTCTTTCTAATATGTCAAAAATATTTGACCCTCTTGGATGGCTTTCACCAGTTACCACGAAGCTTAAGTTGCTTTTTCAAGAAGTTTGGCTATTAGATTTACAATGGGACGATGCCTTACCAGATGGCATCATTTTTAAATGGAAAACCATGGAAGAGGACATCAAGAATATTAACCACATTAAAATACAGCGATGGTTGCAATGCGATACAAGGAACACCATAGAGTTGCATGGATTCTGTGATGCCTCCGAAAAGGCATATGCCTGTGTTGTTTATTGCAAAATCAATAACCCTTTGCAGAAGGGATCATCAGTTGTCATTATAGCTGCCAAATCTCGACTTGTTCCGGTAAAGAAAACCACTTCACTGCCGAGATTAGAATTATGTGCTGCCGTTTTATTGTCAAAACTAATGAGTACCATATGTCAATGCTTGTCAGAATTTACAATTAAAATGTTTAGTTGGTCCGATTCAACGGCGGTCCTAGGTTGGCTAAACGGAGACATTAGTCGCTGGAAACCTTTCGTCGCTAATAGAGTAAAACAAGTTGTCGATGTTATAAAACCAAGTTGTTGGCATTATGTACCGTCAAAGGAGAATCCAGCGGACTGTGCCAGCCGAGGCATCACCGCTGACCAACTGATTACTCACAATATTTGGTGGAATGGACCAACTTGGCTGTCATCGTTTGATGAGAAGAAGTTAATAAAAAAATGTACTTACAATACAAATGAAGATGTTAGAAAACCAGTACAAATACATGTTTCAATAACAAATTATGAAAATAATGTTATTGATTACATTTTACGCAAACACAGCGATTTTACGCGAGCATCGCGAGTGCTAGCCTGGGCGCTACGTATGACGTCACGCATACGTAATAAGCCGTCATTCTTAACCATAACAGAATTAAGAAAGGCTAATAACATGTTAATTAGACATGTCCAGAAATTGGAGTTTACAGAGGACATTAATTACATTAATGTCTATAACCAGATAAACCCAAAAAGCAATTTAGCAAATTTAAGACCATTTATTGATGACCAAGGCTTACTAAGAGTCGGCGGGCGTATCATGAACGCGAATATACAGGAGAACATGAAACATCCCTATATCTTACCACATAACCATTATTTAACAGATATGCTTATTGACCAAGCACACAAAATGACTTTCCACGGAGGTGCACGATTGACCTTAGCTTGGCTACGTCAACAATATTGGATAGTTAGTGGAAATAGTGCTGTTAAGAAAAGGCTCCGAAAATGCGTTGTATGTAGAAGACAGAATCCTATCAAACACGAACAGTTGATGGGATCCTTACCTGCGGCTAGAACGAACATGTCTCGACCGTTTTACCATACGGGTGTAGATTTTACAGGCTTTGTAGACGTCAAGTCTGCAAAGGGGCGAGGGATAAGGTGCACTAAAGGCTATATCGCAGTTTTTGTTTGTATGGCAACCAAGGCTATACATCTGGAACTAGTGTCTGACCTCACCTCCTCGGCTTTTATAGCCGCACTTCGCAGACTCGCAGCTAGGCGGGGAGCTCCCGGTCACTTATACAGTGACAACGGGACAAATTTCATAAAAGCGAATCGAGTTTTGCAAGAAGAATTAGTTAACCTCAAATCGATCATAGATGACCAATTCTATACTGAATTAACTAGCATGCAGATTCAGTGGCATTTCAATGCTCCATCATGGCCAAGTGCTGGTGGACTTTGGGAAGCTGCTGTAAAGAGTCTAAAATACCACCTGAGACGAGTAATAGGCGAACAAAGATTAACGTACGAAGAATTTTCTACTTTACTCGCTCAGATAGAAGGTTGTCTGAACTCTAGACCTTTATGCACAATAAGTGAAGATCCAGACGACTTAGATTTTTTGACACCAGCACACTTTTTATCAGGTGGACCAACATTAACCATTGTTGAATCTGAAACGGATCAACGCACCAGATGGCAGCTCACTCAAAAGATATACCAAGATATCTGGAAGAGATGGCGCGCCGAGTATCTAACTCAACTGAACGCTCGGTCCAAATGGCGATGTTTAGAACCAAATATGAACATTAACGATATCGTCGTCATACATGATGCTAATCTTCCGCCCGGAAAATGGGCACTAGGCAAAATTGTGGAGCTCCATCCCGGAAAGGATGGACTAGTTCGAGTCGTATCCGTTCGAACTAAAAACGGAATTATAAAAAGACCAATAGTGAAATTATCTCTTTTACCAATAAGTCATGATTCCACTGAGAACATTCCAGACAAACCACAAGGTCAACCAATCCCTGAAGCTGCCAACTCATCAAACCCGAGGACGAAAGGTGCAAATAAAGCAGGCATATTCCATTATATCACCTTAGCATTTATGTTGTTTACATTTTTCATCTCACCAACTCAGTGTACATACCACGTAAGAAGCTTAAACAACAGCCAAAATCTGTATTTTGACCAAATATCTACAGTACATATTGTTAGAGATGAATGGAAGCTTGTAACGTATTACGATTTAGAGCCGTATTGGCAAGGGAATAAGTTGCTACTTCAGTACATAAACCATCTGGAGTTAATTTGCACAAACAGTACTATGAAAGCTCATTGCGAGGCGATCGTATTACAATTACGACACGGCTACACGGAGTTGGAACTTTACAATGATATGTTGTCGAATCAGCAGTTCCCAGGCCAGCACGCGCGACGTCGCCGCGGCCTCATTAACGGTGTGGGTAATATTGCACATAGTTTATTCGGTGTACTCGATGACCAATTCGCGGAGCAATATAAAAAGGACATCGACCTAATACGAACAAACCAAAACCATTTAGCCGAGCTATGGAAAAATCAAACATCGGTAGTAGAGTCCGAATACAATGTATTGAAAAGGATGAAATTTTCTATTGATAAGCAACACAAGATGTTTACTCATTATCTCAATCAGTTAGAAAATAATACTGGCAAACTGAATCGTCAGGTCCAGGATATGGAAAGTACCAATGAATTTTTATTATCTTCAATGGCTACAAGTGGTGTATTAATGAACTTAAAAGGAATTCAAGACGTATTATTGGACACTGTATCAGAGGTTTCCTACGGAAAATTCAACTTACATCTGTTAAAACCCGACCAACTGTTGAACGAGTTAAACATAATATCTGGAAAATTACCCAAAGAATCCAGCTTGCCAATAGATATAATTCCATCAGAACTACCAAAAATATACCATTTATTAAAAGTGAAAGCGAGAATGACTCCTGGTTACTTTATATTTGAGATAAAAATACCTCTTGTGAGTAGGGATAATTACGATGTTTACCAAATACATTCAATACCAAAAAAGGTTGGCAATAACATGGTCATCCTAGTTCCAGTGTCGACTTACGTAGCGATAAACTTACGAAAGGATTCGTATATACCGATTTCAGATACAGATCTTCGGCAATGCATTCATTTTGACGACACAACCCAATTATGTCCATTACAAAAACCAATTTACCACATGAAAGCTAATGAAAGTTTCTGCTTCAAATCTCAAGAAAGACAACGATGCATGACAAAATCGGCGACATGTCACGACTTGTGGGTCCAGCTAAGTACTATAAACACTTATTTGTTTTTTTGTTGCGACCCGTTCTCAATAAGAATCATATGTGAAGACCAAATCACATCCGATCACCTCAATAACGCAGGTATACTAAAGCTGGACACCGACTGTATCATCAAAGGGAGCGATGTGACCATTCTGACTCAGAAAAATCTAGTCCACAATATTACCATGCAAGCAGATGTCACAAAAATAGAAATACCTCTTATTAATCATGTATTTAATCAGGATCTTTCGGTGCCGATCACAGAAGCGGAACCAATAATGAGTGGTCATGAAAAAGAATTAGAGAACATAGGCTCTAAAGTTAGGCAATTGAAATCAGAGACAGGCTTAATAAACGATATTTCATATCACGACGTGCATCATTACGTCACGATTTACTTGCTGATGAGTGTCGTGGGTGCAGTGATCATAGCGTACGTCACGCGGCGGTGGCGCGCGCGCATCGCGTCCCGCGCCCCGCGTGCTGCGGTGGCTGCGGAAGCGGCGCTGGAGCCAGCGACGCCGGGGCCGGCGCTACCTGCGCGCCCGAGCCGCCTGGGCAGCCGCCCGCGCCCGATTCTACGCGGTCTAACCAACGCCGCGTACCATTATAGTGTCAGTGACCAATGTGTTAGTGCATGTGAAAAAGCAGAGCATTGTGATCAAAATGTGTGCGCGAGTGAATCGATTTACGCTAAACCAATACCGAGTGTCCGCGTAAATAAATCCTCTTCGCCTACTTTTTATAAACACAGTTTTAATGTAGTGAGTAGTTCTAAACCATAAGGACACTAGAGTGTAGAATAAAAATTGTCTATCACCTTGTCTCATCATCATTCATAACCATCAGAACCATCTTCTCTTTCTCGCTGTGGGAGCATGTACGGTGCTAGCGACCTACATCGCGCTGCGCTGTGTCAGCGCTTTACGCCACACGTATTAAATAGTATTAATTGCATGGATTTCACCAATCAGTTCACGTCCGAACATCGACCAGTTCGCGTGCTCTCATAACCATTACCATTACCATTTTTACCATACCATTTAGACTAGTTCAGTTTAAATAAACCATATTTACCAAACCATTATATCTTTACATTTACGAACCATACGTAAATCCCTGTACGGACACCACAACCCGTACAAATAATATAAGATACTTTTAAAAAAAATATCCATTTGTTTGTTACGCTTTCACTCCTAAATCACTGAACAAATGTTGATGAATTTTGAAGTAGAGATAGATGGGACCCTGGAGGCGGTTATAGGCTACGTTTTATTTCGGAAAAGTCTATTCACGCGGGCGGAGCCGCGAGCAAAAGCTAGTAAATAATAAAAGGTCTTTAGGCCACACATTATCGCGTGAGGTTATCGGTAAGTATAAATGGACTTCCCTATTAACTAGTTCTAATGAAATTATTAGGAAAACCCGTAAATATAATATCGGTAATACCAAGAGTTCAGCCGCTGCCTACCGTTAAATGAATGTGTTACTCACCGGTGTACTGTTGTGTACAGGGAACAGCGACACGCGCCGGCATCGTGGTGGGCTCTGTACAATACACATAACAAATCACTTATTAATTACATCTCTGAGTCCGTACTCTGAGTCGTACTAGTTCCAGGATTTTTTTTTATGGCATAGGGCGGTAAACGAGCAAGTGGGTCTAGATGGTAAGTAATCTCCACCGCCCATGTACGCCCACAATACCAAAAGAGTCATGGGTGCGTTGCGGACCTTAAAGGAAAGGGATAATTAAGGAATTGGAAAGGGCCCCTCCCCTTTTTGGGCCTCCGGGTATCTGACTCACCGTACGAAACGCAGCAGCAAGCTGCTACTTTACGCCGATTTTCTGTGAGACAGTGGTAATGACAGCGTGGCTCTAACACTCATAAAAAAATGATTTTGATTTGGTTATACGAAGTAGATACATTTGACTCCGTGTCGCAGTGGACGAGTAGCCGGCTGTGAAGCGAGAGGCCACGGGTTCGATTACCTCACCGAGACAAATGTTTCTGTGATCCACAAATATTTGTTCGGGTCTTGGTGTTTTCTTCGCAGAGGGGCTAACGTCTGACAGGCGTTCGGTCGTAAAAACTTCAAGCCAAACCTTCCTTTTGTAACATGTGGTAAAAAGCATTGCGCCGACCCCACTGCGAGTGGGATAGGGCCAGGTGGAAGAAGACACGAAGTAGGTATGTATATGTTAAGATAGTGTTATCTCGTCTGTTTGTATGTGCAAGCGATAGTTGGTGTGGTAAGGTACTGACGGCTGAGAACGAGGCCGGAATTCCTTCGTCTGATCTTCCGGCAGCACAAGACGAAACCCACCACGATCGCCAACAAGATTACCACCACCACCACTATGTTCAACACTTTGATGACAGTATCCTCCGTTGCGGAATTCTGTAACACAAAAAAAGAGTTTGAGACTGAGACTGCCTCGGTGGCGCAGTTGTAATGCGTACGCGTTACGATTAAGCTAACGCTGAGGTCTCGGGTTCGATCCCCGGGTCGGGTAAAGTGGTATTGGGTTTTTCTATTACGAAATGCTCAGTACCAGCCCGGAGTCTGGAATTTGTGCCCGGTATGGCGATAGGCTCGCCCCCTATCACATCGTGGGACGAAGATACGCTCGGCGAAATGTGGGTGTACTAGTTAGACCTCTACCTACCCCTTCCGGGATTACAGGCGCGAGTGCATATAAATAAGTTTCTACAAAATCGGACAAGTGCGTGTTACAGTTGCGTACAGTGAAGGGTTCCGTAGTCAGCTTAATGAATTTTCTGTCTTCTTCCACCTGTCCTTAAAACACTCGTTACACACAGTTAGCGTTCGAAATAAATGAAGTTTCTAAATAAAGCTGAGGAAGCGCCCAGGAAATTGAACTTTTCTGGGTGAAGTCCCACGTGGGCTTGGAGGGAAATGAAAGAGCGGACGGGTGGCTTATAATATAACGTTTAACAAAACATTGAAACCGACTTCAATGTACAGCAATAGCATGAAAATTCCAATACAATAACACAATCGCGACGAGTGTACTGTTATCCATTTTTTTACTCCGTACTCCGTCATCAGATCTTAACCAAATTTATATGGGACCACATCGCAGCTAAACTCTATCGAGTAATTTTTTTCCTACAAAATCGGTCCACCATTGGCGGAGAAATCGATGTACATACATAAAAAAAAGCAAAGATAAAAAAAAAACGCCCGAAATGAGAACGTCCTCCTTTTTTGAAGTCGGTTAAAACCCGTACAATACCTGAACAACCGTGCACATTACGACAAGTATCCGGCTTCATTCGTCTAAGGACAGATCCGGCAACACTCTATTAACGAATAGAGCCAGAGATACTCGGATGGGGATACGGCTTCGGTTACTAAACTGTTCTTCGCGGACGTCGTCGAAGCGCACAGGGTAGTTAAGCGGATCGTCCTGGATCCAGTATTGACGTAGGTGTTTACGGGGCACGGTGAGTTCTCCAAGTTATGCATGTTTTGAGTGGTAGAGCCACGCTGTAGACACTTTTGTCTACAGCATGTATGGGCCGGCTCGTCCGATCATTACCACTGTCTCACAGAAAACCGGCGTAAAGTAGCAGCTTGCTGCCGCGTTTTGTACGGTGAGTGAGAATCCATCCAAAGGCCCAAACCCCTCTCCTTCACAATTCCTTAATTATACCTTTCCTTTAAGGTCGGCAACGCACCCATGACTCTTTTGGTATTCTGGGCGTACATGGGCGGTGGAGAACACTTACCATCACGTGACCCACTTGCTCGTTTGCCGGCCTATGCCATAAAAAATATACTTATACATACCCCACGCATCAATATATCATCCCCCTCGGAGGTAATTTCCGCATAGCCCTAAAAATAGAAATTAGAATTAATGTAAATAATATAACGGATATTATAAAAGATAAAACAAAAACACATAGATTATATAATTATAATAATAATAAATACACCCAACAGTCACACACATAGTCCTGACCCCACACTAGGTTAAACCTGTATCGTGGGTATCAAGAACTACGAGGGACTTGGTCCCACAACACCCAGACCCGAGACAAATATTTGTGGATCAGACAAACATTTGTCAAGGTGCGGGAATCGAACCCACGGCCTCACGCTTCGCAACCGGCTACTCGCCCGCTGCGCCACGGAGGCTGTCAATATATTGTAAGATACCTTTTTTTTTTTAACGTTGGGAAACCCTTTATGGGTACCGCCCCACCGCGTGGTCAGTCAGGGCGGTTATGTCCGACTCCCACGGACTAAAACTCAACGGTGTTCCTCCGGGTGCGCTTGTTCGGTCGGGGCTGCGGGAACGCTATTGTACTCTTCCGCGGCCCCGACGGCGCCGGCCCTTGTACAAGGCCTCTCCGGTCGGTGGGTGTTTGGGGGAGTTATCCACCCACCTTTTTGCTCCACTCGAGAGGTTCGCGCGGGAACGCCGCGCGCGTCACCTCGAGGCCTTAACTGTCGGATGACGGACTTCCACGAGTCCGCCGCCCAGGCCTCTGTCAGGGGGGTAGGAGTGCCTCCCGCATCCTCCTGCGCGTGACCCTTCGGCGGCGGATAACGAGCTGAGATGTTATTTCCCGCTCACGCTCCGCCACCTCTTTCCGCGACATGACTGTTTCGCAGAAGGCGGTCATCGCGTTCCACGACCTCTCGTTCTCGACCATGGCCTTAACCACAGCTGGTAGCGAGAGGTCGTCCCCCAATTCTGCGACGAGTTCGCGACGCTGCTCTGCCCACGCGGGGCACTCCTCCAGAGTGTGCGCCGCGGTGTCCTCGTCGCAGCTGATATTGTAAGATACCTAACCCCTCCCCTTCCCAATTCCTTAATTATCCCTTTCCTTTAAGGTCGGCAACGCACTCATGACTCTTTTGGTATTCTGGGCGTACATGGGCGGTGGAGATCACTTACCATCACGTGACCCACTTGCTCGTTTGCCGGCATATGCCATAAAAAAAAATATACTTATACATACCCCACGCATCAATTTAACATCCCCCTCGGAGGTAATTTTCATATAGCCCTAAAAATAGAAATTATAATTAATGTAAATAATATACCGGATATTATAAAACATAAAACAAAAACACATAGATTTTTTAATTATTGTAAGATAGTAGTAAATAAAGTAAATAATAGAAATAGGTAATAAGATCTTATACCAATTATATAATACTAGCTTTTGCTCGCGGCTCCGCCCGCGTGAATAGACTTTTCCGAAATAAAACGTAGCCTATAACCGTCTCCAGGGTCCCATCTATCTCTACATCAAAATTCATTAAAATCGGTTCAGTGATTTAGGCGTGAAAGCGTAACAAACAAATAGATATTTTTTTTATAAAAAGTATTCTATGTTACTTCTTATACCTCCAAGAATATGTGTACACTACAAAGTTTCATGATGATCGGTTAAGTAGGTTTCGCGTGAAAGCGTAACAAACAAACTTACATTCACATTTTTAATATTAGTATGATTAGGTTATAAAGGTTTAGTAATAAAGAAAATAGTTAAGAATTTATGAAGACTTAAATAAATACAAATAAGATAATGATATATTTTTAACTTGGATTACCATTTTAAGTCGGTTAATAAGTACTTAAATTTTGTTACATACCATATTAGGTGGTATTTGGTAAATACAATCCGATCAGTGAGCACTTCGACTGTAATACTACGGGTGTTACAAATGTATGAAGGCACGGGCGGTTGCGGCCAGCCACCGGGTTACTGGTATTTTTTTAGTAAAGTTACTAATTACCGATATGATATCGATAAAAAATATCGATACCCATACGTTAATTAACGTTACGAGTTACCAAAATAAGTATCGGTAAAAGTAACGATACTTGGTGCAGTGCGTAGATAGATATACCTATAGATAAAGGCACTGTGTAGTGTGTAGTGCACGAGATTCCCTATTTAAAAACAATACTCTGTGCATATGAGTTAGAGATATTTTCCCGTTGTGTTACCAGGTTTTTGCATTTTCCTAAATTGTCAGGAGATTGTATTAATTTTTTTATGTGTTAGATTTATTAAAATATATTCATTGACTTATAAATATTCTGAGATTGTCATTACAATTGTATTCAACATATGATTGTAATACACTGGCAATATAAATCGAGTGAAGTAATTTGTTTGATGTCATAAATGGTATTTATTCCCTTTGATTTAATACGACCTTGTATTAATTATAATTTTTATTTATGACTCAAGCAGATTTTATATTTTGTTAATAAGTTAATTAGAATTATTTGTCACACACAAACGTGGTTTATGTAACAAATAAACCTAAAATCCTGGCCTGTACTTATATTTAACTATCTTTTGATCGCGGGTCCGCCCGCGTGAGGGGCCTTTTCTGGAATAAAAAGTAAGCTTTGTCCTAATCCAGGTCATGGTTTACATGTGTGCCAAATTTCATCCAAAACTATTCAGCCGTTACGGCATGATGGACTTACAAACATCCAAATTCCCAAACCCACATACCTCCAAACTTTCACGTTTATAATAGTACTCGTAGTAGGATTCCCATAATCATCAAATGCATAAATATATCCAAATAAAACCCTAGTTTTTAAATTGAGGGTGGTTTGTTTGTCTGGTAGTTTCTTGGAGTTGGAAAGTTATGATAAAAAGAGTGGTCTTATCATTCGGAGGAACGGTCTGATTTAGTTTGTGTTTCAGGGCGAAGCTCTGTTGGTTTGCTCTTTATTATATAATAATAATAGTAAATAGTAATTTTAATTAAATTATTGTATTATTGTATAAAGGAGTAAAATAGTCTGATGTGAAAAACCACGAAATATATTGTAACAATTGGATACCTATGTGACTGTTGAAGGATTACATAAAGCTAAATATTATTTGTGACTTATGTATCAGTATTACATTAGTATTGTATACATACATGTGTACAGTGATATATAGTATATACTGATGGGATTTATTCCGCCACTAAAAAGATATTAACTTTATGTTCTATTTATTTCCTGTTTTAGCTACTTATTTACTTGGTCAGAGAAGTTTAAATGTCGTAGTAAATTACAGATAATTACAAATCACATATCCCTGATGGATTTTATAGCAATGAAAGTATTTAATATACTCTACTTCTATATATTACTAGCTGTTGCCCGCGTGAATGCCTATTTCCAGGGTTAAAGTAGCCTAGTGGGCGCATCAAGCGAGTCCCGTTGAGAAACGCGCTTGACAAAAATACTAATGTCGCTATTAAAAAATAAGGGTTGATCGTAGAGGGTTGAAAATTTACCGTTGTATGTATTTTTAATGCTGTATCATAAAAAAATAAAAACAAAAAAAAATTGTCTTCAAAATAAAATAAAAAAATTAGGGGTGGACCACCCTTAACATTTAGGGGGATGAAATATAGATGTTTGCCGATTCTCAGACCTACCCGATATGCACACAAAATTTCATATAAAGCGGTCCAGCCGTTTCGGAGGAGTATGGGAACGAACATTGTGACACGAGAATTTTTTTATATAAGATATATTGTATAAATTTGACCGTAATTTTAAGGATTGGATCAGGAAATATTTAAAATAAAACTGTAACGTCCACGTATGAATGCGTAAGCTCATTTAATGCAAATATATGACAGTGCTAAAATTCAAAAGGAGCGCCTGATAAAGATACTTAGCACATCGATGTTACTTTTTGCCTTAATATAAATGAAGGCGCTTAAAAATGAAAATAATTAAAACTATTGTTGTAATGCGCTGCAACATGCCCCCAGCCGTTGAATGCTTGCATTTCAACCCGAAGCTTCCAGTAATGGACAAATCTTCGATGCAGCTCTTCTTACAACACCATTTGCAGTCTTTATATCCGCAACTCTGCAGATATCGTCGCTCCCAGGATACAGTGCCGTTACTCGACCCATCTTCCACTTCAATGGCGGCAAGTTATCATCCTTGATAACAACAAGGGAATCGACCTTCAAAGAATCCTTGCAGTCTTGCCACTTCACTCGCTGCTGAAGCTCCGAAACATATTCTTTGCTCCATCTTGCCCAGAAATGCTGCCGAAGCTGCTCGATCCTTTGATGTCGAGTTAGGTGATGGTCGGAGTAATCACGGATATCCTTGACCGGCAGTGAGGTAAGTGGCCTTCCGATTAAAAAGTGACCTGGAGTGAGAGGTAACAAGTCTTCGGAGTTCGACGACAACGGAGTAAGTGGCCGAGAATTTAAAATCGCCTCAATCTGTACTAAAGTTGAGTTTAGCTCCTCATAAGTTATATGACAATTGCCCAGCACTCTAACTAAATGATGTTTGGTCGACTTAACACCCGCCTCCCAAAGTCCGCCGAAATGTGGAGCATAAGCCGGAAGAAAGTGGAAAGTAATACCATCATGAGCTGCACCTTCCGCTAAGGAGTTACAATTGCGCTTTAAAAACCTAGACAGTTCATTGTAGGCTCCTACAAATGATGTCCCATTGTCCGAATAAATATTAAGAGGCTTTCCTCTTCGGGACATAAACCTACGTAATGCTTGTAAATAATTGCTGCTCGTCAAATCGCCCACTAACTCTAAATGTATGGCTTTAGTCGTAAAGCACACAAAAATTACTATGTAGACCTTCACCAGTCTACATCCACGACCTTGACGACTAGCTGAAGTTATGGGCCCTGCGTAATCAACGCCTACATTTTGAAATGGGAAATCTGCTGGTGATAGTCGGCTTGATGGTAAGTTACCCATTTGTGGAAGAACGGCCTGTCCCTTCAAACGTTGGCAGCGAACGCACTGACGATAGCAAGTTCTGGCTAAGTTACGACCACCTAATGGCCAGTATGTCTCTCTTATTGTGGCTAATAATAATTGGGGACCTGCATGCATCAATCTTCGATGCTCAAACATAAAAAGAAGTTTTACAAAATAATGAGTGGACTGTAATAAAATTGGATGTTTTTTCTCAAATGCATATTCTGTATTATGTAATCTGCCTCCTACGCGCATGATTTTGTTTTCATCGAGAAAAATATTAAATTTTAAAAGTAGGTTTTTAGAGGGTAATTTTTTGTTTTTTAATAATAAATTATATTCAGGAAAAGATTCCTTTTGTGACTGAATGATAAGGAAATTTAAAGAATTCTCTAACTCGTGGGTAGATAAATATGCACCTTTCACGGATTGGCCTTTACACATTTTAATAAAACGAAACATGTAGCAAATAGTGCGTTGTAATCTCAAAAAATTTGAAAAACGTTTAAAATTTATCAATTTGACCTCCAAGTGTGTATCGTGTTGAGTGTTAGCAAGACAAATATTTGATTTAAGTTCGGGTAAAGTGTGCGAGTGTTCAGATATCAACGGCCATTCAGTGATGTCCCTTTGTAAAAAAGATGGACCATACCACCACAAATCTAATGATGTCATAGTGGTGGCTTCAACCCCACGTGAGATAAGATCGGCAGGATTTTCATGTGTTGACACATGTCTCCAAGTGCACGAACTAGTTGTGTCTAAAATGTCTGCAATACGATTGCGTACAAAAGTATTTAATTTAATGGGAAGCATCTTCAGCCAACCTAAGACAATCATAGAGTCGGTCCAGAAAACTACATTTGAAGCCTTAGTTCGAAGTGAACTTGCAACCTTTTTATATAAACGAGCGCCGACTACAGCAGCGCAAAGTTCCAACCTTGGAATAGTTAAAGGTTTAATCGGACTAACTCGACTCTTGGCTATTAAAAGACGGACGACGACGTCGCCTTTATCATTTATGCTTCGCACATACATACAAGCACCATAAGCGCGTTCTGAAGCATCGGTGAAAATGTGAAAATCCATCTGCTTGTATGAGTCACAAACAACTCGACGAAATATGGTTAAATTATTAAGTGCTGGCAATGCCTTGATCAATGATACCCAGGTTGAGATGACCTCAGCGGACAACTGTTCATCCCACGTAAGTTTTTCAAGCCAAAGCTTTTGAAGCAATATTTTCATGCGAATAACGCAGGGCGACAACAACCCTAATGGATCGAAGATGCGCGCAATTACTGCTAGCATGTCGCGTTTTGTGCTTTCGATTTTTTCAGGGATGTTAATTGGAAAACACAAATTATCTGTTTGCGTTTGCCAACTAAGTCCTAAGGTCTTATTTATCATATCGCCTTCGATGTTTAAATCGAAGAGCGACTGATCAGACTCATTTGAAACTAGGGTAGGCTCATTAGACTTCCACTTCCTTAACGGCATGCAAGCAGAAGCAAGAGCATCAGTTACCTGACGACGCAACATAAGCGCTTCATCAAGTTGGTCTGCACCGCTCAAAAGGTCATCAACGTAAAAATCATGCAAGATGACTTCCGCAACCCTTTGATCTTTACATTCAAGTCCAACTTGTTTTAAGCATCTTGTTGCGAGAAATGGAGCACTCGCAGTCCCATAGGTAACTGTGTTCAGTTTGTAAGTTTTAAGAGGACTAGCTGGATTGTCACGCCAAATAATTTTTAACAAATGTCTATCCGACGGATGTATAGACACCTGTCTATACATCTTCTCTACGTCTGCAGAGAGAACATATTTGTACATCCTAATTCTGAGAAGAATCGAAGTTAAGTCGTCTTGAACGGTAGGCCCTACCATCTGTATATTATTTAATGAAATGCCTGAGGTAGTAGGCGCACTAGCATTAAATACGACACGTAATTTCGTAGTCATACTACCTTCTCGTAGTACTCCGTGATGCGGTATAAAATAAGACAGATTGTCCTCGGCAATGTGACACTCTGACATGTGTCCTAAAGAAATATACTCAGACATAAAGTCCTTGTACATTTTGTCGAGTGAGACTTGATTCTTATTTCTCCGCTCAAGAGATAAAAAACAACGTTTTGCTCGATGAAACGAATCACCTAACGTGTCTGGAGATTCCTTTAAAGGTATTCTAACGCTGAAACGACCATTTTCTAAACGTGTGGTATGATTAATAAAATGTTCTTCACAACCTTTGTCTTCAGCGGAATAAGTAGATGACTCATGATAATCTATTTCTTCTAATTGCCAAAACCGCGTTAATTGGGTTTGTAAGTCATCTAACTGAAAATTATTATAATTATTAACGAGATTACCAAAATTGCATTTGAAGGGTTGATTATTAAAACGGCCGCCGTTAATTGGGCCACTAACCAGCCAACCAAGTCTGGTTTGAAACAATATTGGTTTCCTATCCCCTAATATAATTTTTTCTGACCCTAGTAAAGTCCAAAACACATCAGCTCCTAATATCATATCGATCGGCGCTGGAGTGTGGTAATATGGATCAGCCAAAGTTAAACCTGTCGGTATGTTTAAGTTTACTTGCCTATAAGGCACATTATCTGTTATTGTCGGCAAAACAAAACAGATTATACTATTGTGATAAGATTCACATAACGACTTTATATGAACACGACACATTTTTTCTACTTGTGACAGTGAATTGTTAATGCCTTGTATAGACTTATTTGTGTTTACAAATGGTAAATTTAATGTTTTTAATAGTTTTTCCGTCATTATACAAGTTGAACTGCCTGAATCAAGAAGAACGCGCGCAATGTGTTCCTTATTATTAACGTCGTAGCACCTAATTAACGCAGTCGACAACAGAATGTCGTGCGAGCTACTTGTTTGTGAATGCGCAGTGATTTTAGCTGATAATGCAACTGAATGAGAGTGGGCGTGATTAGAGACTGCGACTGCGCAGCTGTCTGCATCTGTGGAGGGAGACGCCTCGGTCCGGTTACCGTCAATCGAGCGATGTGTCGAGTTATTGCCTATTTGTTTTAACTTATTAGTGTTATGAATTAGCGTATGGTGCTTATAATTGCAAATTTTACACCCGGATCGTTTACAATTCTTAGGGTAATGTCCTCGACGAAAACAGTTAAAACAAACTTTATAGCTAGGCAAAACCGACATTCTCTCGTCAACGCTCAGTGCCAGAAACTGTGGACAAGTGTTAAGGTTATGATCCCCATTACATTTCGGACAATTGAAACTATGTGAAGGCGAATTATTAGTGTCATTCAAAGATACCATAGCTTTGTGTTTAGTGTTGTGTTTTGTCGAAATGTTTGAAGAGTTTTTAGTTTTAGACAGCTGGGCGCGTTCCAATGTCTCAACAAAATCAGCACGTTCTTTCATAAACTCCATGAATTGCGCAAAAAGAACAGATTTAGTTTTATCTAATCGCTTCTTAAAACCTTCCCATTCGCGAAATGTTTTTGTGTCGAACTTTTGACTAAATAAATGAATTAATAATGTGTCCCACTTGTCAACTGGTTCGCCTAATTTCTCACAGGCTCGGATATTCTTATTGATCTGGTCAATCATATTTTTTAATGCCACTGACGACTCTTTTGTAATTGGTTCGAGGTCAAATATGGCCGAAACATGGTTTTGGAGTAATAGGCGTTTGTTGTCAAACCTACCACATAAAAGGTCCCATGCTAGTGAGTAATTTTCTGCAGAAAAGTCGACTGACTGGATCACATCAGCAGCTGACCCATCCAGTGAAGTTTTTAAATAATGGAACTTATTAATTTCGTCGATATCGTCATCTTTGTGAATCAGACTGGTGAAAGTATCGCGAAATGCTAACCAGTTATCGTACGAACCTGAGAACTTTGGTAAATTGATTGTGGGCAATAAAGCAACCTTACGCTTAGATTGTTTTGAACTACTATTAGTAGACTTAGCATCATCATCATCTGATTTGGTAATTAAGTTTATGCTATGTTTTGCCTGAGCTAACAATGCATAATATTCGGATTCAACACCTGTTCTCTCACTTATTTCCGCGTCAAGATTCTCGGCTACGCATTCTAATTGTGTTTGAACTTCATTGAATTCATCATAGAAGCTCTCTAACTTATCAATACGCAATTGCAACTCCAATACCTGACAGGGGTTCAATTGGGAATCCTTTAACAAAGATAGGTGATTCCCAAATATTGTTAATCTTGCTTTGTAACTGCCTCGCTTCCTTTTAAGATCTTTAATATCGGTCATTTTAGGAGACGAGTGCCGTAGACCTGTAAATTTACAATTTTAAGATTAACAACTTATGTATATTTTGTATATAATGTAAATACTAGTTTTAACAGAATCACCTTTGTAAATAGGCTAAGAATTACTAAACTAATGTACAGGTTTTAATTACTGTAGGTACCTACTCATTACTAATTTAAATGTATATATAATTTACTAACGATTTACAATAGCTTAAAGGTTTGCTTAGTATTTGTGAACTATTTAAAGTAGTTAACAATAAATGTAACTTTATCGTTACTGTACTGTTTTAATTAAGCACGTGTTAACTATAGTTCAAATATCAATGCAATCATATTTACTTATAAGCTTATAATTTTATAAATACATTAGCAATGTAATGTACATTAGTAATAAGTGAAGAAATTTTAAAAATAACGGTACTAACCTTTACAAATTTTAATATCCTACTGTGAACAGTTAAGTTAATATTACCTGATTTATGTTTAAAATGGAGTGCTGGATGGAAATAAAGTGTTAAGTACTTAATTATATGTCCATAAGAAACACTAGATATTTTATTTATTACTAAAGTCCAAGCCACTTATCCATCCATGTAGTAACGTGTCGTGTTAACCTCTTCGCAACGCTATCACTCCACAAGGTGGCCAATTTTCGGTTTATTTTCGGATTAAATATCACTGCACTGGTAATCCTTATAAATATCCGGTTCGTAATGGACCATGTATAAATTTGACCGTAATTTTAAGGATTGGATCAGGAAATATTTAAAATAAAACTGTAACGTCCACGTATGAATGCGTAAGCTCATTTAATGCAAATATATGACAGTGCTAAAATTCAAAAGGAGCGCCTGATAAAGATACTTAGCACATCGATGTTACTTTTTGCCTTAATATGAAGGCGCTTAAAAATGAAAATAATTAAAACTATTGTTGTAATGCGCTGCAACATATATCTATAATCTATATATACTTTTTCTAGCACGTGCTTGGGGCCAAAGCCAACACGTAGATGCTCTTTATACAAATTTAATCTAATATTGTGATGTGACACTACCCGACGCCTATCCCTATTTACACTATAGCAGTGTACCCAAATACAGTCCAGGAGCGATGGATAAAAATTTGCACTGGTTTATTGGGATAATATGTATATGGAAAGCAAAATTGCCGTATATGGGACGACGCCAACCCACACGAGGTTCACCGGGTGGCAATGCATCCACAAAAAGTCACTGTTGGTGCGGATTTTGGGCCGGCGCACAGTGTTTCGTCTAGAACAAGCTAGCTGGACAAAACTATTTATTACGCTTGTAGGCTTCCGACGGCTTTCTTATGTTTACTTAGTTTGGTTTTACCATAGAGCACTCAAAATAAAACTTGGTCATATATAGGGTTCAAGGTAAAAAAATGTTTTAAATATAATATACAAGGAAAAAAACAATTCAAAAGAGATTAACAATAGTCCTAATCTATGTAAATATAATTAATTATTAAGAGGAAAATACACAATGGAACACATCTGTTAATAATTTTATACATAAGTACAGATGGTCATAAAACTTATTTAGATATTTAACACATACAATAATATTTACACCTTTTTACTCGTTTTCACTAACTTCTTCCTCTAATGAGTCTTCTACAATGTAGTTCTGCACGTAAACATTATGACTAGAGCTATTTCTATCAGAACTTATAGTAGGCGGTAATAATAATTCTAAGACTTAACAATGAGAAGGGTCAAGGGTTACGCCATAGGCCAATACGCTGGCCTAATGCGGATTGGCAGATTTCACATACTTTCGAAATACTTATGGAGAACTTCTCAGGTTTCCTTCAACGTTACATACAGCAAGCGATAATTAACAATTAAATATCTACACATGTAACTTTATAACAGTCAGAGGTGCATGCTATTGAGGCTGGTTTTAAACCTATGACTTTCGTCTCGTCAGTCTGTATCACTCTCTGCTGAGCTATCGACATTGTTGTCGTAATATATCTTGTGCGTGTTTATTTATAGTACGGGCATAAACAAATATACATAAAAAAATAAAAGAAAATTTATACGATCGCACCGTATTGAAAACCTACTTTTTCGAAGTCTGTTAAAAAATTACTACTTTACACCTCATATTCTTAAAGTTACTATATTCGCACACTGTTTATTTTCTGTAGATCAATAAAATAAAATTTCCAACATACAATTTACGTAATTTATTCTGTGCCAATACACAAGTATAATTCGTTGACTGTCGCCAGTTGCCAGTCAGTGGTTGCCAGTCGCCAGTTGCCAGTCACTGGTAGCTAGACACCGGTTGCCAGCCACTAGTTCAGTTACTGCTGCCGGTTGCTAGTAACATTGTAAGACGCTTTAATACTATCGCTCAGTGCTTGTTGGTAGGAAGGTGGCGGCGCTGTGAACAGAGAGGGTTACTTATAAGGTACTTGGCAATGATATAGGCCTGACATCACTAAAATAGTTTGAGAGCTTAGAAGAACTACTTACAGAAGGTAGATGACAAAAGAACGCATACTAATAATCGTAAGCTGAAAATTCACTAATGACCGTTCCCTATATCTATACGAATATTATAAAGAGGAAATATTTTTTTGTTTTTTGCCGTTAGAAAGCTACATTATCACTGAGTAACATAGGCTACTTTTTATCCCGGAAATGGCCGTTCACATGGGCGGAGCCGGGAGTAAAGGCTAGTTCTATTTAAAGATAGATTTACTTAATATAAATAGTATTTTGACAGATCTTCCATACAAAATGTGTCAACATTTTACTGCTAGTAAGCAAATCTGTCGATAGACTGAATATTGGGGACGGCCATTAGTGCTATGTGTACTTGAACCATCAGGCACACAAAAGTAAAAGAAATATTGGTTTCCTAAAAAAAATATAATTTGTAGATGGGCAAAATGTATTTCATACATAACCATATTAAGGCCTAGCGTAGGGTTACCCTACAAAATAGCATTAGTTATTACTAACATAGATTCTAAGTCACTGTAACTAACAACAATTATGATATGGACAAAGTCTGAAATAAATAAATATTATTATTATTATTATAAACATAATATGGTGAGTATTTGCTTATTTCATAAGTGTGATTTGAAATTGACTGCCTCGGTGGCGCGTTACGATTGAGGCCAACGCTGAGGTCTCGGGTTCGATCCCCGGGTTGAGTAAAATGTTATTGAGTTTTCTATTACGAAATGCTCAGTATCAGCCCCGAGTCTGGAAGTTGTGCCCCCGGTATGGCGATAGGCTCCCCCCCTATCACATCGTGGGACCGAGATACGCTCGACGAAATGAGGGTGTACTGGTTACACCTCTGCCTACCCCTTCGGGGATTACAGGCGTGAGTGCGTATCCAATTGAAATTTCGTGCGTGTACTTAGTTTCTATAAGTATAGTTATTCTGAGCACATATCAATATCAAGAGAAGTCGCCGAGAGGCTCATGAGAGCAATTCAGCGCGCCAGTATGTCAGAATATTTTGGCCATCTAAGATGTTGCCCAGAGTTGACTATGAGGAGGTTGTAAACTATGGAATTAATGAGTACGCAAGTGCACACATCGAAGATTGCGAGCTGAAAAATCTCTTGCCAAAATCTCCAGATGACAGCCTAGCTTTTATAATATTCCAGAACATGACACTTCACAGCCCAAAAAAAGGTTTGAAGGCACATAAAAAACCAAGTTAAATTTAAATAAAAGATTGCGCTACTTATTAACAGTGCAAACTAAATGTGTCACCAACAGAGGTATATTAATTTTATGAGTGGTAGAGCCACGCTGTACACTTGTCCACAGCATGAATGGGCCGGCTCGTCCGAGTCGTTACCACTGTTTCACAGAAAACCGGCGTAAAGTAGCAGCTTGCTGCTGCGTTTCGTACGCTGAGTGAGATATCCGAAGGCCCACACCCCCTCTCCTTCCCAATCCCTTAATTATCCCTTTCCTTTAAGGTGTTTAGAAGTAAAGGTAAATAAGCGAGTCATATAACACGAGAGGTTGACAGCTATCCGACAGACAGGGAGCGCGAGAGTTTAGATTAAGCGAGATGGCAATATTGAGTTACGGTCAATTGATAGTAACTTAGTGGCGCAATTTCTGTGTACCGCGCAGTCTGTCTACATTGAAGTCTTTGAAAGCGGCTAGTTTATTACTTCATATGCCTTTAAAACTATTATATAGTCAACGTCAAAGTTTTTTTTGATAAAAAGAACCGACTTTAAAAGCTAAAAATAAAATAAATTGTGTTGGTGGTATTTAAAAATGTACATACGCACTCAAGCCTGTAATCCCCGAAGGGGTAGGCAGAGGTGTAACCAGTACACCCACATTTCGCCGAGCGTATCTCCGTCCCTTATGTGATAGGGGGCGAGCCTATCGCCATACCGGGCACAAATTCCAGACTCCGGGCTGATACTGAGTATTTCGTAATAGAAAAACCCAATACCACTTTACCCGACCCGGGATCGAACCAGAGACCTCAGCGTTGGCCTCAATCGTAACGCGTACACATTACAACTGCGCCTCCGAGGCTATTTAAAAATGTAATAGTCAATTATAGGTAGAATCTGTCAAAATCGATAGTTGTTATTTTTATTAGCTTGAATGACGAGACGAGCAGGTCGCTCGTCTGATGGTAAGCGCCACGCCTGCTCATAAACGGAAGCAACGCCATATAGAACTTAAAATTGCAAAGCACTGGATGACACGGGACTGCGCTCGTCACCCCGAGACAAAAGGTGTTGAGTCTCATAATGCCCAGTAATTTCACTGGCTTCAATATCCTTCCGGAACACAACAGTGCTTACACACTATTGCTTGGCGGCAGAAATAGATAAAGCGGTGGTACCAACCCAGTCGGCCTCTCGCATACGAGGGGCCTACCATCTAGTCTGAACAACCACCAATATACCAGAAAAATGATGGATGTATTGTGGACCTTCAAGGAACGTCTGTGAATTGGGAAGGGGAGGGGATTTGTCCCTCCAGTCAGAAACCTAACACACAGTATGATAAACAATAGAAACCTGCCGCTTCGCTGCCCAATGAGATGGTCGACAGTCAACCTGGTGGAATCGGCCCATTTGTAGATGAGTGTCTACAGCGTCGCTCTATTACGTAAAAAATAAAAGAATTATAAATATGTACTAGCTGTCGCCCGCGGCTCCGCCCGCGTGAATGCCTATTTCCAGGATTAAAGTAGCCTAGTGGGCGCATCAGGCGAGTCCCGTTGAGAAACGCGCTTGACAAAAATACTAATTAATAAAAAATACTATTAAAAAATAGGGGTTGAAAATTTAGGGTTGTGTGTATTTTTTAATGCTGTAACATAAAAAAATAAAAAACAAAAAAAATTGTCTAAAAACTAAAAAATATAATTTAGGGGTGGACATAACACCACCCTTAACATTTAGGGGATGAAAAATAGATGTTGGCTGATTCTCAGACCTACCCGATATGCACACAAAATTTCATACAAATCGGTCCAGCCGTTTCGGAGGAGAATGGGAACGAACATTGTGACACGAGAATTTTATATATATGTCGGATCAGGAGTGCCTAGCGGTATACCGTCAGGATTTGGAGTTCCCATTTTATTGGGATATACAAGACTGTATAAACAATTAAAAGGTTTCATTACACTATATTAAATGAAAACACAATATTAATGGTAATTCCAATCAATGCAGTTAATCGAACAAACCCTCATGGTACAGTTCGTACAACGGCCTTAACTCACCGAAAAGCATTAGCAAGCCAATATACAGCAGAGCTGTATCAAATAAACCGACAGTTTTGTCGGGAGCAAGGAGCTCTTTATTGAGTCGAATCCGAAGATTGACTGACTGTCATAATAATTGTAGGTCCTCACACGATCGCCCTTTTCAAGGCAACCTGCGGATACATTATCAGGGCGTAGCCCTCTGGATGTGGATCTCCTCGCGATCCGTGTATAACGGATCGGTCATTGGGATCGTTGATGGTTCTCCTCACACCGGGGGGGGGTGTGGGAGAACCAAAAAACGGTGGTAATAGTCACACACTGTGAGTGTGTGTGTGTGTGTGTGTCATTCGGAAGGAATGTGCTATGCTGAGGGACGGCCTCGTGATCTCCTTCTTCTCGCCGTTCACGCGATATCAAACCCGACCAGGTGGAACCCGTTGGGGAAGCCCAGCTTAGGCGATCAGCAGCGAACGGCTCGCGAATCATGATCACGAGTGTCCTCAGGCATGTTGTGGTGTCGTTGATGTTGTGACTGTCGCCGCCGCGGTTGCGGCGGCTACAGCGGCTTCCGATGTGTTAGTGTGATTGTGATATCACACGAGAAGGTCCCGTGGGAGAGGCTTCGCGTCCGGAGGTCGAGCATGCTGCGGAGCCAGATTCTGGAGTTGAGGCCAGAGTGAGGCGTCCGCGCGCTCAAACATCTTTTTCGCGAGCCTCTGGACAAACTCGTCCAAGCTCTCGACGTGTAGATCCCTCTGGATCGTAGAATTTCTGACGCAGCGTTGTGCGCCGGTGATTCTGCGGAGTGTCCTGGTTTGGACAGTCCGCATGCGCTTCCTGGCCATTATGCCGGTGAGCGCGTACCACGCGGGCGCTGCGTACGTCAGACGGGAGCGGATGTACGTCTTGTACACCCCCAACTTCATCCGTAGAGGTAGGTTCGACGTGAGAACCGGATTCAGCCTGTGCGCCGCGCTCTCTGCGTGGCGGGTGATGTTGTGTGCATGTTGAGACATGCGAAGATCCTTGTCGATCGTGACGCCGAGATACTTGGCCTTGCTGGCCCAAGGTATCTCCTGGTCGAACAATCGTAGCGGTTTCGCTGGCTTGACGTGTTGCCTTTTGGAGCTGCGTGCCTGTATAGCCTGCGTCTTCCCGACGTTGACTGACATCTTCCATTTGGAGAGCCATCCTGGCAGGTGGTCCATGTTGCGCTGAATCTTCAGCGCGGCGTATTTGGCGCTCGGCGATGACACGAAGTACGCGGTGTCGTCGGCGTAGAGCGCGATGTGGACGTCCTCCAATACGGGGATGTCGTCCGTGTAGCGGGAATACAGGATTGGCGATAAGCAGCTTCCTTGAGGGACGCCAGCGGCGATGGGGCGCTCTTGTGACAGAGCGCCCTCCACCATGACGTGGAATCTTCGGTCTTCCAGAAAGGATTGGATCACTTTCGTAACTCGACGGGGGGCGACCGACGTCGCTACCTTGTAAACAAGGCCGCGATGCCAGACGCGGTCAAACGCCTTCTCCATGTCCAGAAATACTGCGATAGTAGACTCGCGGTTGTTCTTGGCCGTCGTGAAGTGGTGCAGTACTCTGGTCAGTTGGAGGGTGGTGCTGTGTCCAGCGCGGAATCCGTATTGTTCACCACGTGGTGTCAGTGGTGACACCAGGTGATGAAGCAATAGTGTCTCGAACACTTTGGAGGTGGTAGGCAGCAATGTGATAGGCCGGTGGCTCTCCGGTTTGAGGACGTTCTTGTGTGGTTTCGGCAGCATGATGACTCTGCCGGTTTTCCACTGCCGCGGAAAGTGTCCCGTGCGCATGATGCCGTTAAACAGGCGCGTCAATGCCGCCACAGTCTTGTGGGGCAACTGACGTAGCACACTGTTTGTGATGCCATCAGGGCCGGGTGCCTTTCGGGGCTTCGTACGACGAATCGCCGTCCGTACTTGACCGGGCGAGAAGAATATTGGGTCCTCATCGGGAGCTATCGGCTCCGCGAAGTAGTCCTCCAAGTGTCGATACACGTGTGCTTCGTGTGAAGCGTCCGTGGTTGGGTTCGGCTGGAACTGGCGTTGTAGATGCTCGGCGAAAATCTCGGCGCGATCTTCGGCGCGGTATCTCGGCGTTCCGTCGGTGTGCAGAAGCGGTCGTGCTGGTTCTGGAGAGTTGGACACTTGTCGACAGATGCGATGTAGGGCGGGCCAATCGCCCACCGCGGTGTCGGTGTATTCCTCCCAGGACTGCGAGTTGTAAGCCTCCAGTTCGGCTTTCACCTGCTCGGCGAGGTGGTTGATCCTCGTCTTCAACTGCGGGCATCGGGTGTGTTGCCACAGCGTTCGGTCCCTCCTCTTTTGATCGAGGAGGTCCCGAATGCGGCGGGGTAGATCCGGAATCCTACCCACGACCGGGACGGGAGTCCTCGAGGCTTCGATGGCTTCCCGTATTCGTGTCGTGAGGTCGTCGGCGAGTCGGTCAACGTCCGAGGTGTTGACGATCGCCCGAGTAGGCGTGTAGGCTTGCAATGCTTCTGCGAAGGTGATCCAGTTCATGGCGTAGCGTGGCTTCGGAGGGTTCACTCTCGTCACAGGGTCCGGTAGCACGACGATTACTGGCTGGTGATCAGACAGTACTTCGTCGTGGATGACCTCCTGTGAGGGCTGGCATGGGAGATTGCGATGGACGATAATGTCGATGACGCACGGTACGTGCGTTACCCGGGCTGGGTAACGTGTCGGCGTATCGGGTCCCTCGACGTTATATCCATGCATCTGCGCGTCGTCGAAGAGTCGCTGTCCTGATGCGTTGGCAGGATAGCCCATATTCCACGAAGGGTGCTTTGAGTTCAAATCGCCGGCGATAAGCGTCGGTAGTGGCGAGTCCAGCAAGGTGCGGACGTCAGCCACGTCGAGTGTGTGTTGCGGCGGGTGATAAGCCGCGAACAGGCGGAGTGAATTGCCGGCGACGCAAACTTCAATGCCCAGTCCGTACGTGGAGTTGAGCTGTTGCGGTGGCAGCGGTTGGTGTAGGACTCTTCGTTTGACAGCCACTATCAGCCCTCGGTAGGCTATGTTGGCTGGTGAGAGCTCGTCTTGCCGATAAATGATGTAACCCGGAAGCTTGCATCTGTCCGCTTGCCTCAGGTGTGTCTCATTTATCAACGCTACGTCGATGTTTTGCTCGCGTAGGAGTTGCATGAGTAAAACGGTCTTCTTCTGCAGACCGTTGGCGTTCCAATGAAGCAATCTCAGTTGTTTAGCCATTGAGATTGGCTAAACTCTTCAGTGCGAATTCGGCAATGTCCTCGCCGCGATTTGCACGCAGGACAATGTCGATGATGATTTTAGACAACGAGTCTATAATCATTTGGAGTTGTTCCGGCGTGGTGTTAGCCTTCGCCGGTGGCTTCTTGTTTGAGCCGCTCTTCTTGCGCGGCTCAGTCTTGTCGGTGGTGGTGGTGGTGGTGTTTTTCGCCTCTTCAGCGGCTGATGTCCCCGCTTGTGGGGTCGGTGCAGGTTTCTTCGGCGCCGTTTTCGATGTCGACGCCGTACTCGTCGATGTCGTCGTCGCCGTCGTGTTCTGCTGCTGTTTGTTGTTGTGTCTCCTCTTGGCCCTCTTCGTCCGCTTCCTTCCTTTCGGGGAAGAAAGAGAAGGGTTGTTTGCGGGGGCCATGAGGGAGGTGGACGCGTTGTCCTCCACTGATTTTGTGGAGGCTGCGGGGCGCGTCGCGGTGATTGCGACTGCGCCGGCTTTTTTGTTTCGGGTTTCGGCCCGAAACACAGGGCAATCTCTATTGTTTGCCGTGTGTGCCCCCTGGCAGTTTGCGCAGGTGGCTGCCTCTTCACGTGGGCGTGCACAATCCTTGGCGGCGTGCGATTCACCGCATCGAACGCAGGCTTGTGGCCGGCGGCAGTTGTGGCTGGAGTGCCTGAACTGCTGGCACCGGTGGCATTGTGCGGGGCCTTTCTTGCCTCGCCAGAGCTCTATTTTGACGCTCCGCATGGCTAGGAGCTCTCGCACCTCCCATATTAGCCTGAAGTCGGGCGTCTTCTTTATGAGTGCATAAAATATGCACCCCGGCCTCCCTTGTCTCGCTTTGATCGGGCGGACGTATTCCACCTCGAACCCCTTTGTGGTGAGTTCCTCGGCGATCTGGTCCGGGTCCGTGTCATGGGGTAGCCCTCTGATGGCTACCTTCAGGCTGCGTTCGGCTGGCAGCGAGTATGAGAACCACGAGATGTTCTCCGTCTGCGTGAGCGAATCGAGGTACCGCTGTATGGTGCGGTACTCGTTTTCGTCGCGGGGGGTAAAGCGGAACCCCCCTTTCCCCATCGGGGCGACGTGCGGTGCGTGTCCTAGTTTAGTTTTTAGGACACGCATGTGTGTGGCCCAATTGGGAAGGCTCTCCACTACCAGAGGCGGGTAGCGGGCCTTCTTTGCCTGGGCGTCGGGCTTCGTTGTTGCGGCCGGGTTGGCCGTTTGTGCGGTCGTCGTTGTCTTCTTGGGGGTGTTGTTGATGACGTCGCCGTCATCCACTCTCGCCCTCTTCGTCGTCTCGGCGTACGAGGTGGTAGGGGTGCTGCTGCTGGCACCTTTCGCCACTCCCTCGTTTGCGTCTTCCTCGGTGGGGCTTCTGGGGCGCCGGCTGCTGGCCGATTGGACCCCGTCCATCGGTTGCGGCTCCTCCGGGTGTACCACTGTGGGAACGGAAGCAGTGTTAAATTTTTCTGCGCTATTGATGAGCGCAGGGGCGTCAGTGAAGCCCGCGGGAGGGTCCGTGGCAACGATTTCCAGTAGGATATCGTTGATTACGCTCGAGAAAGCCTGCATCTTGGGATGCGAGGCCATTCTCGAAGCGTAATACTCGTTTAGACACAGATTTCTCTGTGTCTCAACCGAGTCCACGGACGGTTTCGATTGCCGCCCCTGCTGGTGGTAGGGGTGGGATTTGAGATGTGCAGCCGCCGCTTTCTCAAAGAGGACCTTTAAGGGACCCGGCGACTGCACTCTCGGTGCGCGTTGTTGGCTCTGGGGCGGGACTGTTGTTGCCGCGAGTCCCGCCACGTCAGAGCCACCGGAGGGGCCTTGTACAGGCTCGCCGCCGCACACCCGCTCGGGGGCGGTCGGGCGAGCCCGACAAGAGCCGACCGTTGACGAACGCAAGCGTGGGTCAACGCGATGTTGTGCCGAGGCATTTTGAGTACCCTGAGAAGGGCCGTCAATGTGCCCCTGCACAACTGAGTGGCCCTGAGAAGGGCCCGCTAATTGACCCGAGCGTGCGTCGGCAGCGCGTTCCCGTAAAGGTGCGCTTTTTTGGCCCTGAGAAGGACCGTCCGAGCGTCCCTGTACGGGGACGGCTGGGTTTTGGCCCTGAGAAGGGCCTTGATTTTTCGAGCTTCCCGATTGGGAGCTCATTTGGCTTCTTTTTTCAAAGAGCGTGTACGCCGCGACCGTCTCGGTGAACGTCGTAAAACGTCCGCCGGGTGATCACGCAGCTGCGTGTGTCGTCCTCCGCGTCTACAAATAAATTGTAGATTTGAGCACAAATGCCTCTCGGCGAACAAGTTCCGAAAAACTTGTTCACCGAAAGCACAAACACACACAAAAACTTCGGTCCGAACAGTAGAGCGCGTGTGCACTCTCCGACACGCTAGCCGATCCTGACTGTCATACCAAGTGCACGCTCTTTTATAAGACGATGCCCCCACCTTGCAATCCCTCCCCGACAACTCTGTCCGATGGCGCACGGAAGTACGTCACGTGTTTACTTGATACCAAAACACTACAATGTGTTAAAACTAATAAGACTTTCATTGTAAAGTAATCGAATAATAACAAGAATATTTGTCGTAATGGATATTTCACAAAGGAAATCATTTAAAATCAAACAAACATGTCATCAATTGTTTTGAACAAAACCCTCGGTTATAAATATCTGAATAAGTTGCCAAAATCAATTAGTGCGTACACAGACTACTCAATAAAATTATAGCCCGATTTATCAGACAATAATTTATAGTAAATTCACTTAAGTTAAATAAAGAAAATTACAAAGCAACAAATTTCGTTGATTACCCACAATCATAATGGACAACCAACTCCGACATATATAAAGATGTTATTGTGCTTACCGGCAGAATTAGATGCGGGGTTCGGCGCTGCTGTGGGGTAAGGTAGGGGTATAGCTGTGCAGTACGGCGCCATTGTGGGCATCGCTGCCGTGGAATACGGCGCAGGCGGCGCAGGTGGCGCAGGTGGCGTGGCGTGAGTCTGCACCGAGTTAGTCAGAACCGCACCTGCAAACATAACAATGTATATCCACCGTGGCGCAACGGGCGAGTAGCTGGCTGTAAACGAGAGGCTGCGGGTTTGATTCCCGCACCGAGACAAATGTTTGTGTGATCCACAAATATTGGTTTCGGGTCTGTTATCGCACCTACCCTCTGGTATACGTAGGTGGCCGACCTACCCTCGCCTCAACGGATAAAAGCAAACAGTATAAAAGATGTCGCATTGAACGGACAGGGCTCAGTGTTTATTTGTAGTTGTGACAGTATAGTAGCTGCGTTTGGTGTGAATTATTGGCATAGTCTAACAGGCCTGGGTGTTGTGGGAAGTCCCTCGTATTTTCTGATATCACGACACAGGTTAACCTAGTGAGGGGTCAGGAAATTTAATTCTATTTTTAGATTATGGCCCCATCGATTTTCGATGATTTCGCCAATGTCGAGTATTAAAATAGCAATATCTAAAAATAAAGATCAAAATCTATATTATAAAGATTATATACCTATAGACAGAGCCATAGCGTGGCAGCACATGACAGCTAGATTTTTTGAAATGTTGCTACGTTACATATATTTCCCCATTTCATGTTTGGGAAAAAATATTACAACTCTTGTCAAATTCCTGTCTTTTAGGTTTAAACTCACATTATAGTAACGAAAAACACAACTATGTCCAGCATTTAGGAAAAACTTTGGTAACTCAAAACTACTTCTTCTTAATTAAAAATGTATTTTTATAGCATAGGCCGGGCAACGAGGAAGTGAATCACCTGATGCTAAGTGATCATCCATGAACGCCCATATAATACCAGAAGAATCATGGACGCGTGGCCAACCTTAAATAAAAGGGATAATTATGGGCTTGAGAAGGGAAGGCGATTTGGGCTTTCAGATATCTCACTCACTGTATGAAACGCAGCAGCAAGTCGTTAATTCACATAGATTTTCTGAGAGACAATGTACCAATTCGGTCGAGCCGGCTCATTTATACTGTAGATAAAATAGATGAAAAAAAATGCTTATAGCTTATGAACCCGAACTATATGTATCACTCATATGGGTAACTGAGGTTGGTAAAAAGAAATCACTATCTAGTTAAATATTCATTTATTAACAAAACAAAACTCTGTTATAAAATTTAAAGACAGCCTCCGTGACGCCATGGGCGAGTAGCGGTATGCAAAGCGAGAGGGCGTGGGTTCTATCCCCGCACCGAGACAAATGTTTGTGTGATCCACAAAAGTTTGTTTCTGATCTGGTTGTTGTGGGAACACAAGTCCCTCGTAGTTCCTGATACCCACGATACAGGTTTACCTAGTGTGGAATCGGGATTATGTGTGTGACTGTTGGGTGTATTTATTTATTATTATTTAATAGTGCGGGTGCGGGTTTGAGTGGGTATCGGGAACTACGAGGGGCTTGTGGTCCCACAACACCCAGACCAGAAACAAACTTTTGTGGATCACACAAACATTTGTCTCATGTGCGCCCACGCCATGGCTCTATCTATAGGTATATAATCTAAGACTTTGACCGTTACATTGAAATAGCACCGATACAAAATTGTATATTTTTAGCTTTTTAGTGTTTTTGAGTAGGTTATGTTTTTGTTAATAAGTTTTTATTTCACTATTTTTTGCACTACCTCGGTGGCGCAGTTGTAATGCATACGCGTTACGATTGAGGCTAACGCTGAGGTCTCGGGTTCGATCCCCGGGTTGGGTAAAGTGGTATTGGGTTTTTCTATTTCGAAATGCTCAGTATCAGCCCGGAGTCTGGAATTTGCGCCCGGTATGGCGATAGGCTCGCCCCCTATCATATCGTGGGACGGAGATACGCTCGGCGAAATTTGGGTGTACTAGTTACACCTCTGCCTACCCCTTCGGGGATTACAGGCGTGAGTGCGTATATATATATTTTTAGTAAAATGAATTATCAAAATCAGTGCACAATTGACGAAGTTTAAATCTTTAATCTCCGATGTCACCCCCTTGGTGCCCCCTAAGGGGGTATATTGTGCGTTACCCCGAGACGTAAGATGTTAAATCTCATAATTCCCAGTCTTTTTACATGGCTTCCATTGAAGCTTCCATTAAGGATATTTCCTTCAAACCGAAACACAACAGTGCTTACACACTGCTGTTTGGCGGCAGAAATAATTACTTGTTTTTGTCATAGTGGTAGGCCGTTACATTGACGTCATCGATGCCTACATGGTTTTCCTCGAGAATGTAATTAACACTCCTACAGCGCAATTAACATCTAGCTAATAACAGTATTGACAGTAAATAAATGACGAGCAGGACGCTCGCCTGATCGTAAACAATATCTAAACCTCACAGTGCATTGAATTACAAAGCAATGCATATCACTGTACTGCGCTCGTCACCTTGAGACAAAATATATACCTGATAATGCTTTCATATACTATGAAACTAGGTGGCAGGTCCCTCGTATGCGAGAGGCAATCTGGGTTGCTACCACAGCTTTGTCTATTTCTGCCGCCTAGTAGAAGTTTGTAAGCACTGTAGTGTTTCGTTTTGATGGACATTGAATCCAGTTAAATTACTGAGTATATGAGATTAATGTATCGGGATGAGAGATGTGCGGTGTAGTATAACCGGTGTAGTTGGTGGCCGGGAATACGTACTTTGGTTGCTTCTCCGGCAGCAATAACGACAGCACGCGAAGACCAAACTAAATATCACCGCAACGAATACTCCTGCTAATGCCCTACCCCCACGCATCGCCAAGTGTCTCTGAAATGTAAGTATAAAATAAACTGCTTTATCAACATCGTCGCTTAGCTATAGGGGACGAGGTTCTCTAGGTGTTAGCGGGGGCGGTTTGTGCAGCGGGGAAGGGAAACAAATGCAACCGCCCCCGCTAACATCTAGAGAACCTCGTCCCCCCCAACGTCTTGTACCCCGCAGGACGGTCGCGCACGAACTTGTCCATCTATAACAATACCGCGCAAGTTAGATTGGCTTAGTTTTCAGGAGAGACAAAAAACTGAATATTTTTTATGAACATGTGTGATGTAACCAATGAGTTAGTTGCGCGGTCACAGAACTATTTGAATAACGTACTTTGTATGGTTAATTATTTTTTTGTGTAAAGTCATTAGATACGCGCCAAAAACAATTTATTTAATGACAATATCACATTACTTATCAGAAATATGACTTGTGTACTCTTGTTCATTGTACAGTGAGGTATAGTACTGATCTATGTATTATTTATTGATAAGTTACCACTTTCTCGACATAGGTATGTCGGTATTAATAAATACCCCGTCCCGTTACCTACAGGAGAAAAGGTATATATATGTCCCCTTATGTGGTAGTTGTCTAAATAGTATTTATATTGGGTATGTTCTATATAAAATATTATAATTATCTTGCTATTAATATAAATCTTATATATAAAATTCTCGTGTCACAATGTTCGTTCCCATACTCTCCGAAACGGCTGGACCGATTTGTATGAAATTTTGTGTGCATATCGGGTAGGTCTGAGAATCGGCCAACATCTATTTTTCATCCCCCTAAATGTTAAGGGTGGTCCACCCCTAATTTATTTTTTATTTTTTAGAAAAAGTTTTTGTTTTTATTTTTTTATGATACAGCATTCAAAATACATACAACCCTAAATTTTCAACCATCTACGATCAATCCCTATTTTATAATAGCGACATTAGTATTTTTTCAAGCGCGTTTCTCACCGGGACTCGCTTGATGCGCCCACTATGCGGGCGGAGCCGCGGGCAACAGCTACTAAGTATATTTAACTAACTAAACCAGTATGAAATAAAATAGTAATTTTAGCAAACCTGCACACGGACAATATAGTCATTCTCCAGAAAACGTTTGTAGTCAGGATCCATTTTCATTAATTCAATACGAAACAAAACACACACAGAACAACTTAATATATAATAAACTGTATGATACAACCACGAACTCCTAACATTTCGGTTAAATGAGTATAATCACAAAAATGATTACCTACTTAAATGCAATCATATAAGGAAAACTTTGGCGGACTGACCGGATTGGCGGTCAGAAATACAGGACGGCCTACATCCGATACGTAGTACCTACAGCAGGGGTTCAACCCTTTTTGAAGTGAAAACTTCTTTAGGCGCGTCGAGCACTTTTTGGGTGAACAAAAATCATGGAACTCGCGTCGTCGTCACCGCACGCTTCCCATGAGCTATACGTATCCGGTGTGTATATATATACATAGATATACCTTCTTGCATTATTAGTATACCCTATATATGCTACTAGAATTTACCCGCGGCACCGCCCGCGTGTCTTTTTCTGGGAAAAAAGTTGCATATATTCTAATTCTTGTCTTGGTCTACTTGTAGGCCAAATTTTACTCAAATCCATTCAGCCGTTAAGGTATGATTGATCTACAAACATCCAAAAAACAAGAGTCCTAAAAAACATATAAACATGCATATATTGTTGCTCGGAGTGTCTATACATGTGAAAAACAGATTGATGTTGTTAATTTTAATTCAAACATTTGAAATTTCAAATTTGAATACTAAAAGTTCTAAGTTTTCACTTCTATCGGCAATCTCTACAACTGCCATGTTTTTTTTATTAATTGTTGCGTGTGTTATTAAAATATATTCCTGCATTTAATTATTCTAATAAATTACTAGTTATTTGTTTTCTAAATTAAATAATTTGTAACGGCTTTAGTTTTTTATTGGAATTAAATATTTGGAAGTTGAGTTTTGTTTCCTGGCCACATGTCGTTGAAAGGGTATAAAAGCGGCGTTTGCGCGGGCCTGCCCCTTTCATCCCAATACGCTCATCCGTAGAGCGTCGATATACACTCCCTTTGATCGCGCAAAGAGGAGAAGACCGCGTTACGTCCTCACCGATCCCGACGATGAGACTACTCTGGCCATCCGAGGGATGGAGGAACTTCGACACCAACTACACTCCACAAAACCGATTTACCGTCCTCACCGCGCTCCCCGAAGCACCCCCGACCGTAGTACCGGCCCGCGAGCCGATGTATAAATACGATATATATTATAAATTGGCCGTCCTGACCCTAGGTCCGTACCCCATTAGCGGGGTGCCTCAGCGTGGTCAATTAAATAGTAAAGGTTGGAGTGCCTAAAGCATTCACCCGAAACCCGGTGACAAACTCTCCGACTCTCGTCAGACTATCAGGAGGCGACCACAAATAAAGGGCTTGCACCTTTTTTTTTTTTTTTTTTTAATCTTTATTTAAAGAGCTTAGTCTAACTTAAGACTATGTCGCTCTATACATACACAATAGATACACTAACATCTACGCCTTAATGCTACTTTTACTAGTTTTAAAAGCATCATGGTATCTGTCGACAGGGGACAGGCCAAGACGCTATTACATCCGCCGATACTATCCAACATATGCCGACATCGTATACGTTGGTCTTCGTTACGGAGACACTCCATCAGAATATGGTACACGTCTTCTATTTTATCACACTCGGAGCAAAGCGGAGATGTGACTTTACCCATCAAATACGCAAATTTATTTAAAGGAAGGTGTCCTGAACGAAGTCGCATTGCTAAAACAGTATCCATTCGGTTTTGAGAGCAGTTGCTGATCCAAGATATAAACTTGCACCTTTTTTCTTGAAGCAAATTGGAGAATTTAAAAGTTGTGTTTGTAAACCTTTTCGACGGATTTATTGAAGCAGTTTACAGTCGTTTGCAGCTATAGAATGCAACGCCTGCATTACATGGTTTCATCGCAATAATCGTGAGTAATTGGTGATCGCTATTGTCGAGTTGGTAGAGTTTAGTACCCGTGACTTATTCGCGTCATTTTTTGTAGCGACTGACCACGGGCCCCCGAGGCAGTTGTCAAGTGTACATCCGTGGATCAATTAACCACGCCGGTGCACAATTCCTGCCCAGGTAACCCTTCCAAACTTATTTAGGTTAGGTCGCATGGCTGTCATGTATAGGGCAATAATGGTAGTGTGTTATTAATCTAGAACTTTCTATCTGTTTTAGCGGTCCGTAGGCTATTCGTGAGACATCCGTAGTAACTGCGTAATAAATCCGTAGTATTGGTTATCGAACCTCCGTTGCATTGGTTCCTACCCGTTGAATAGGTACTCTTTTTGTAGGTATTCTCCTTTTGGATGCTCCTGTGAATTCTCTATTATGGATGAAGCAGTGCAACCTTTCTACCCGCCACCTGCAGAATGAACCAGGCCAGTTATGCATGGTAGCAGCCGTTCCGGGTGAGGTGATGCAGTTCTTTAATATTATTTTGGATCTGACAACCTTAAAGTCATGGCGCCCTTCGTAAGTCAAATCAGCTTACCCTAAATTGAAGTACATTATCGTAAACTTTTATGTATAAAACGATAGTAGGTACAACAATGAATCTAATATGCAGGCCACACAAAAAGGACGAAAACTAATATAGCAATAATCAATAGAAAAAGTACCTAAATAAATTATATTTTAAATATTATTTTATTTATTAGGATCACAAACTGATATATAATGGTATTTATATTAGAGTATAGGCTTTTTAATATAACAATGGTAATTCTTGTCACAATAATAAGTAACCACAGAATTCAAATATTCAGAAAATTCAGTTAAATTAAATACGCACTCAAGCCTGTTTTCCCCAAACTGGTAGGCAGAGGTGTACCTAACTAGTATACCCACATTTCGCCTAGTTTATATTCGTCCCATGATATGATAGAAGGCAAACTTTATCGCCATACCGGGCACAATTCCAGACTCCGGGCTGATGCTAAGCATAGCATGATAGAAAATCCCATCCCGGGAACTTTGCCCGACCCGGGGATTGAGCCCGAGACCTCAGCACAGCAGTCGTAACGCGTACGCATTACAACTGCGCCACCGAGGCAGTCGAAAATGAAAGTAAAAAATTCTAATTTACATTACAGATCAATAATATAAACTTTTGATTTAAATAAGTTATAATCCATGTTTTTTTATGGTATAGGCCGGCAAACGAGCAAGTGGGTCACCTGATGGTAAGTGATCTCCACCGCCCATGTACGCCTACAATATCAAAAGAATCATGGGTGCGTTACCGACCTTAAAGGAAAGGGGTATATAAGGGATTGGGAAGGGGAGGGGGTTTGGGCCTCCGGGTATCTCACTCACCGTACGAAACGCAGCAGCAAGCTGCTACTTTACGCCGGTTTCTGTGAGACAGTGATAATGACCCGGACGAGCCGGCCCATACATGCTGTAGACAAGTGTCTACAGCGTGGCTCTACCACTCTAAGTTTGGTCCATATGTTTTGAGTTTAACATTTTTAAAACTATTATGTTTGACCTGCTTCAAACTGTAATGGTGTACATTTTATAGGCAAATAAATTACTAAGGGCGATTTCTCACAAACTACATACAGACCATCGTATGCGAGAGGCCGTCTGGGTGGGTATCACCGGTTTGTCTATTTCTGCCGCCAAGCAGCAGTGTGTTACTACGGTTATGTTGTTATGTTATTGTTGAAGGACATTGACGCCCGCGCCAGTGAATTTACTTGGCATTATGACACAACACCTTATGTATCTGGGTGACGAGCGTAGTTCAGTGCCATGTAGTACTTCATAATTCGAGGTTCTTATCACCAGGTGAGTGACTTGCGCGTCTCATCTAAAGCTTATAAAAATAATATTTAAATAATAAAAGGTAATTGAAAATAACCATGTTGTATTATTTACTCACAAAAGCAAGTACGTATTATTTCTCAAGAAATTGTAGTACATGACGTCACGTAACAAAACAAATTGTGGGGTAATTTGTTTTTGACGCGGTAACCCTCGAAATTGTATCCTTGTCTCTTTCTGCGACACCTTAAGTAGGAGTCTATTAGATACTCGTTACGTGCGGATCGCACGCACGTACGTTCCTGGAAAAAACGAGGCCACCGCGCGGATCGCACGCACGTACGTTCGGACCCCGCACCCCGCACCGCAGGTTCGCCGAATATGCCAAATCGACTTTAGTAGTCGGATTTTATGGACACAGACCCTTACTACAGTTTATACTATAGTCTGTGGATTTTAATATACTGGCAACAATTTGAACGATACGCCAACCTAAGAAACAAAATTATTTTTGTTGAGTTGTCGTTCGCAGTTCGAAAATGGCGTCGAGTGTCATTTGTTACGCGCGGTGTCGTAAATATTTATCTTTTTTAAACATAATTTATGACTTGTTTAGTGTAAGTGGAGTATGTTATCGAATAAAGACATCATTGTGGCTGTGTTCAAGTGTAAGTTGAGTGCTTAGTGTAAGATTACTTTATGTTTTGTGACAAAATATTTGTCGTATAATTTTTCGCCGAGTGGAAATTATTGGTTCTTCCGTGTAATCGTCAATATCACAGGTAAGTTTATAATTATAATATTAGTTTTGATAGATATATTATATATACAGTTTTTATTGTCTCAATGTACAAAGACCCTCAATCTTTGGTTATTTCGATACCATATACAAAAAAAATGCAATGTATGGGGCGCGGATGAACCATTTTTTTTAATTACCTAAACCACGCCCCTTTCGTTTAAAAAGTTAGATACTCAGTCAACGCAAAATACATAATATGACAATAATTATGTCATTAAACGAACTCTTTATAAATAGGTATAGCATAATTCGATCATGACGCATATAGTTATGAATGCATTTATATAACCTAATTCACAATCAGGGTTGTCTAGAATGAGATCTGAGAATTTCTATAGATCCGTAGTTTAGGGTTTATATTATAATATTTTGTATATTTGCCTTTTACCCTGTTCCAACGGTTCAATTTTAGTTGATAAACTACCAAATCGCATCGATTGAAAGTGGGCGACCAACATCTTAGGTTCTAAGCCAACCTTACGAGTGGACGAGGGAATGGCGACACTTTTTACAATGTGGTAGGTCCCTCGAATGCCAGAGGCCGTCTGGGTTGGCACCACCGCTTTGTCTATTTCAGCCGCCAAGCAACTGTGTGTAAGCACTGTTGTGTTACGGTTTGAAGGAGATTGAAGCCAGTGAAATTACTGGGCATTATGAGACTTAACAACTTATGTCTCGAGGTGACGAGCCCAGTCCAGTGCCACGCAGAGCTTTATAATCCAAAGTTCTGTGGGGCGTTGCTTCTGTTTATGGGCAGGCGTGGCGCTTACTATCAGGCGAGCGACCTGCTCGTCTCGTTAAAAAAAATCATGGTTGCCGTTGCAGGTTGTGGGGGTCAGACGGCGGATCGCCCTACAAATCCACCGTAAAAATAAGGGAAAGCGAATGCGGGCGAAGCCTGTATAACGCTTTCAATCAAACTGATCAACCAAAACCGCTTTCGTTGATTCAAATCAGTTCTTCTTCCACCTGCCCTAATCCCACTCGCAGTGGGGTCGCAACATACTTATTAACACCTGTTATAGAAACAATTGGCTTGTAGTTTTTACGACCGGCCAGTTTTTCTGACGCCAACCCCTCTGAGGAGAAAACACCCAGACCCGTAACAAATATTTGTGGATCACACAAACATTTGTCTCGGTGCAAGAATCGAACCCGCGGCCTCTTCACAGCCGGCTACTCGCCCACTGCGCCACGGAGGCTGATTCAACTCAGTTGATCAACTAAAATGGAAAAACCACTTCGATGTAAAGGCATCGTTTGAGACTCACAGGTAGAGGAAACCGACCGTGGCACAAGACAGACGTGTTTTGTGTTTCTAAAAATGTATTTCGTTATAATATTGTGTGCTTTTGGGATAACCTTGGCTGCTGGAGGTAAGCCATACCACTATTCCACCATTTTTCTTAAGTATTTGAGTCATATCGTCATTGAAATTTATAATTCTTTTTAAAATACTTAGATATTTGACGTAGTGCATTAAAATATTTATATTCCTCATAAGAAAACAGGTAAAGTCACATCTTTACCTGTTAAGTCGAATGGTTGTACCTTCCGCAAAGATATTTTTGCTTCGGATAACCCGTTTACGGTTTCATTGAGCTTGATATTGTACTAATTTGAGCAATTATTCTGGATTTTAAAATCCATAACATCCCGAAACAAGTACCTATTTATGGGTCACAAACATTTGTCTGCCATTGATTGCCTCGGTGGCGCAGTTGTAATGCATACGCGTTACGATTGAGTCCAAAGCTGAGGTCTCGGGTTCGATCCCCGGGTCGGGTAAAGTGGTATTGGGTTTTTCTATTACGAAATGCTCAGTATCAGCCCGGAGTCTGGAATTTTGTGCCCGGTATGACGATTGGCTCGCCCCCTATCACATCATGGGACGGATATACGCTCGGCGAAAAGTGGGTGTACTGGTTACACCTCTGCCTACCCCTTCGGGGATTACAGGCGTGAATGCGTATGTAAACATTTGTCTCGGTGACGGGATCAAACTCGCGGCCTATCGTGCCACAGCCGGCAACTTACCCGCTGCGCAATGGTGCTGTCAAACCTTTAGCCGAATATCAGTGTTGTAGAAGTTAGGACCGTAAGTCCTTCGTAGTTCTTGATACCCACTGTGTCAGGTCAGGACTGTGTATGTAACTGTTGGATATATTTATTGCTCAATATTGTAATTATTCCTAGTTGCAAATGTCTTGACCAACCCATATTAGTCCAGTACATAATATGACGAGACGAGCAGCTCGCAAGTCTGATGGTAAGCGTCACGGAGTTAAGGCGGGAATTCTGACAGTGCAGTGTCTCTCTTATTTTAATTATTTCCTAAACTGGTTTAAAGTTGTGTTTGTTGTATAAAAGTGGTGTGGTTTTGTGCAATAATCATGAACGCTGATGAATAGTGTATGGAAACATTGAAATAAGTGAATTTAGGTGATTTTTGATCAAGGATATTGTCGACCTTGTGCTTTCGATTCGCTTGAAGAAAGTCGTCTAAGAAGCATTGAACTGAAAGGAATTAACACCAAAACTCCAACAAGACCTTGAAATCGGCTACACCTCCGTTTCATCGTTCTTGGAATATAAGAAAAGAATATAACTAATGACTTGGCAGCATGGTCTTTGATCTTAGCTGGTTCCTTATGGAACAAACATACAAAAAAAAAGGTAATCGTCACACCTGCCCACAAACAGTAGCAACACCATTCATAACTTTCAATCTCAAAATACATACTCCGTGGATGCACTGGACGTTGATGACGTGGATGCACATCACCCTGGGGTACCCATACCCTGGCCTTACTTATAAACGTTACTGCATTGTTAGTTAAACTCTCTCTTGTCTTTATCTGTCAATGTGATTTATAAAGTTGCTAGAAAGAGACGAAAACAACGTTTTAAATAATCAGTGCTTAAAAAGTTTATAAATAAGGGCCATGATGGCCAGTAGGCAATTAAGTGCACTGGATTCAATGTCCTTCAAACCGGAACACAACAGTGCTTATACACTGCTGCTTGGCGGCAGAAATAGACAAAGCGGTGGTGCCAACCCAGGCGGCCTCTCGCATACGAGGGGCCCTGTCAACAACGAATATTTTTACTGTCGACAAAAATGGAGGAGGTATTTATTTAGTGTTTTTGTGTGTGTTTCAGAAGAATGCACATCACCCAACGGAGACCATGGCACATGTAAATCTATCAAAGAGTGTGATGTCATGCTCAGAATCATAGCGAAGCGGATACGAACATCTCTAGATGAGCAATATTTGAGAAAATCCAAGTGTGGATATGATGGGGCAACACCCAAGGTGAGTACCTATAGCAGGGCCCTTGTGCAAGTGGGTCACCTAATGCTGCGTGATCACCGCCAATAACCCACAACTCCAGAGGAATTGTCGGTCCGTTGCAATGTCTTCGATTGTTTTAGTATTGAGTAGGACATGATTTTTTTATGAGTTTGAATGACGAGACGAGCAGGTCGGTCGCCTGATGGTAAGCGCCACGCCTGCTCATAAACAGAAGCAACGCTACACAGAACTTTAAATAAAGCACTGCATGACACTGGACTGCGCTCGTCACCCCGAGACACAAGCTGTTAAGTCTCATAATGCCCAGTAATTACACTGGCTTCAATGTCCTTCACACCGGAACACAACAGTGCCTACACACTGTTGCTTGGCGGCAGAAAAGATCTGTGTCTGGAAAGACTTGTACAAGATCCAATTCAAATGAAACAAAGCATTTTGAAGGTGATTGGCTCGTTCTCACTCTTTGACACACGCAGCCTGCGCGGCGTTACGAGAATAGTAGAAGGGAAACGGGACATAATATTTGAAGTAGTACAGCCAAAAAAATTGAGCCACTCTTATATTATTTCAAACAAATGTAATTTCTCTTGTATGTCCTACTCAACACTAGATTGTTGGTCCTCATGTAATAATGCAACGAAGCAAGGTGCTAGGTCCTTCGTATCGAGAGGCCGTCTGGGTTGTTACCACCGCTTTGTCTATTTCTGCCGCCTAGCAACAGTGTTGAAGGACTGTTGTATTCCGTATTGAAGGACATTGCAGCTAGTGAAATTACTAGGCACTATGAGACTTATTAAATATTATGTCTCGGGCTGACGAACGCAGTCCAATGTCATGCAGTACTATGTAATTCAAAGTTACGTGTGGTGTTGCTTCTGTTTATGGGCAGGCGTGGCGCTTACCATCAGGCGAACGACCTGCTCGTTTCGTTCTCAAGTTAATAAAAAAAATAAAAAAGAAGCTGATGGATCAGTTCGGATTTTTGTATTACCACACCAGTCAAACCACCCTATTAATCCTGTAGACAAAACTGATTGCAGCTTTGTGACTATTTCATGGCAGACTGCAAGGTGCAGGCAGGCCCGGATGTAGGGGGGGGGGGGGGGGTCAAACCGGCGGCAATTTAGGGGGCGCCAAAATCATAATATACCTAATATGATTAAAAATAAAAAACTTGCTCCACAAAGCGGCTTGCATGCGAAAGCCTGGTTGGCTCACCGTCGACTTGTAAGAAAAGTCCACTCGCAGTCTGTTGGCTGGGTGCAGGCAACAGACTGCGAGTGGACGAGTAGGGGGGGCTTCGGTTCCTTCACCGAGACAAAATATATTAGTGTAATCCACTAATATATTTTGTTTTAGTCAAACTGATTGTGGGACCGGAAGTATCTCGTAGTCGATACCCACTTCTTTCTACCTGTTCGTATCCTGGCTTACTGTTATGATCGACAAAGGGGACAAACACACCTCTTTTCTGTTGAGGGTAAAAAAGAAAATTGATTGCAGGTCTGCTGTCCTGATACAAAGAACTTGTCATGCATCACGCTTGATGATGATAAAGGAGAATGTGTGGGGCTGCACTCATGTCCACATCTGTTGGAATTGCTAAAGGAACCGAACAACACTGCCATCCAATATATCAAAAATTCAGCGTAAGATCATAAAATTTGCATTTTCATTCATAAAATTTGCATTTTCATGGTCAGTAATTTCTTTATACACCAGGTCACCCGTGTGCTTCTTCTCCATCCAGACTAGTTTTTTTTTTACTATTAACAATTATTTCACCTACAAAGTTTTTGTATTTAATGGTCAATATAACTGATACCTACTTACCATCGACTCAAAGTGAGTTTTTTTAAATTTTATTTTATAATACACAATACAGATTACAATTATTGCAAAGATATGAGATAAAATTATACAGTTATGAGCTAGATTGTAGTCCAAAAAATATGTGTACATAGAAAAGTAATGTAGAAGAGTGTTGGACGTTACAAATATTTAGAATTGCATGAAAACAGATTAAGTTACCAATAAAGAAATTGCTAATAAATAAATAAATACACCCAACAGTCACACACATAGTCCTGACCCCACACTAGGTAAACCTGTATCGTGGGTATCAAGAACTACGAGGGACTTGCGGTCCCACAACACCCAGACCCAAGACAAATATTTGTGAATCAGACAAACATTTGTCTAGGTGCGGGAATCAAACCCACGGCCTCGCGCTTCGCAACCGGCTACTCGCCCGCTGCGCCACGAAGGCTGTGTGTAATTAAATGAAGTTGTGTTTGAGGCAACGAGACTCTGTGCTGGTGGTGATGAGTCCGGGCCATCAGGTTTGGGATAGAGGACATCCTTTAGTGTTATAATGTATGATACAAATGTAAGAGTGAAGATATCGAGTTCTAAGTTAGTATTAGCCAATTCATTAAACTGACGAGCCATCCTGACCAGAGGATTTTAAAATGAGATATTATTTTTGTAAGTCTGCAAAACGAATAGGTTTGTTTGATTGGACCTACGCGCGTTATACTTAATATTAACGGTTATTTGAGAAAGCAGATCGGGGGTATCTATAATCGAGTGAATTATTTTGTAAAAATAAATGAAGTTGAGATACTTGTCGTGTCTCCAGCTTTTGTACATTAAATTTATTCAGCCTAGTTTCATAATTAAGAAAAACACTGAGAATCTGTGTTAGGTGCGCGGGCCCGATGGAGTACAGCGTGTGCTGCGGGCCACCACCAGATCTGTCGCAGCCGATGTACGAGCAGTGCGAGCGGAGCGTGAGGGCGATGCCGCCCGACCCTCACGGAGACTGCTGCGGCACCGACAGTACCGTCGGAAACAAAATTATTGGTCAGTTATTTGTAAAAATTTGCCGCAGTAACAGATTACCGAGTTAGAGGTCACTAGTTCGATCCCAGCCCTCTAAGCACACACCTTCAACATTTGGAAGTTACGTTATGGTATTATGAGTGGTAGAGCCAAGCTGTAGACAGTTTTGTCTACAGCATGAATGGGCCGGCTCGTCCGCGTCGTTACCACTGTCGCACAGAAAACTGGCGTAAAGTAGCAGCTGCTGCTGCATACGCACGGTGAGTGAGATATCCAGAGTCTCAAATCCCTCTCCCCTTCCCAATCCCTTAATCCCATTCCTATATGGTCGGCAACGCGCCCATGATTCTTCTAGTATTGTGGGCGTACATGGGCGATGGAGATCACTTACCTTCAGGTGACCCACTGGCTCGTTTGCCGGCCTATGCAATAAAAAAGGGTCTAATCATTGTTAATAACCGGCTAGGTTTAACAGTGAAGGCAAACATCAGGAAACGTGAATACCTTAGAATTCTCTATAAAATCAGACTGTCTCGATGTTCACAGCAGAAGGCAAACAAATGTATAAGTAAGTGATATGATGGTAAGTGATCACCACAGCTTATACATCAGTGAACAATAATGTAATGGGAAAATGGAGCGAGATCAAAATATGATGCCTCTTGCTCATAGTTTCGTATGAAGCCTGATGTCTAGAGGAGTGCGCATAATATACATAATACCTATGTTGATTTGATTGATCACATAGTTTATCCTTCTTAGGTGGTAAAGCAACCACTATAGATCAGTACCCGTGGCTGGTGGTGATCGAATATGTCAAGCCGTTCTGGAAGAGCAAGCTATTGTGTGGCGGCGCCCTTATCAGCGGAAAATACGTTCTGACTGCTGCACATTGCGTTACAGGGCGTATACTTGAACGTGGAACACCGTACGTATCCAATATAAGTCTTAGTTATTTAGTAGCATACGCACTCACGCCTGTAATCCTCGAAGGGGTAGGCAGAGGTGTAACCAGTACACCCACATTTCGCCGAGCGTATATCTCCGTCCCACGATGTGATAGGGGGCGAGCCTATCGCCATACCGGGCACAAATTCCAGACTCCGGGCTGATACTAAGCATTTCGTAATAGAAAAACCCAATACCACTTTACCCGACCCGGGGATCGAACCCGAGACCTCAGCGTTAGCCTCAATCGTAACGCGTACGCATTACAACTGCGCCACCGAGGCAGTCGGCAGTTATTTAGTAGCATATGTAATAATTCATGATTGGAACCCAGGACCGGCCCTATCATTATTTATGTATCTCTCAAGGAGCGGCCGCTTCAAGCACCGACCCGGTTTAGAGGTCGATTGGTCTGTTTTTGGCGCCAAACAAAAACACGTGTACAATAATCGACACATAGCAAAGAGCTCACTTGAATGTTGTTCATGAATACGGGCCTAAATAAATAAAAATAATAAAATAAATACACCCAACAGTCACACACATAGTCCCGACCTCACACTAGGTGAACCTGTATCGTGGGTATCGGGAACTACGAGGGATTTGCGGTCCCACAACACCCACACCGAGACAAATGTTTGTCTACATTTGTCTCGGTGTGGGAATCGAACCCACGGCCTCACGCTTCGCAGCCGGCTACTCGCCCACTGCGCCACGGAGGATGTCATATCCATTAACTAAATTAAATTATCATTAAATTGATAATTGCCTCGGCGAACTTTCATAGATCAAGTTGGAGATATGCTCGAGAAAGGCCAGGTCAGGAGTACCCTAAACCGACGTGCATGTATGAAAAATTTAATGAGAGTGAATGAGGCCAAAGAGGTATGCAAGGATCGTAGCAAGTGGAAATCCGTTGTCTCTGCCTACCCCTGTGGGAAACAGGCGTGAGTCTATGTATGTATGTATTAAATTGATAATCAATTAATAAATTAATCATTAAATATCCATTAACTGAGTTTAGGCTTTACATATATCAAAGCATGATCAACGAGCGCCACTCCATTCTAAAATTTGTCTCGGGCTGGTGCAGTCTTCGGCGTTGAAAAAAAAACTCATATTTGCCTGAATGACGAGAAAAGCACGTCGCTCACCATATTATTATGGTAAGCGCAACGCCAGCCAATAGACAGTAGCGAAACCACTAAGAACTTTGAAACACTAAGTAGCTACTGTATGGGCACTGCACTGCGCTTATCACCCTGAACCATAAGGTGTTAAGTCTCAAAATCAACAGTGCTAACACACTGCTATTTGTGGGCAGAAATTTACTAAGCGGTTGTACCTATAGCTAGTCGCACTCTGGCATACGAGAGATCTATCGCCTAATAGATGTGTGTGATAAAACTTGAAATTTTTATGTTTTTGATCTACATACAAAAGTTCACACCCGTATACACGAAGGGGTGGGCAGAGGTGAAATCAGCACTTCGGCGGCTCAACGAGCTCATCTCTGTCACATCATATGATAAGTGACGATCTCATCGCCATACAAATCGATTTATCAAATATCGAATCGAAAACTCAAACACAAATTGCGATTGCTCGACCTGGGATTTAAACACAAGACTTCACGGTTTCTTTTCGTACTCCAGCAATGAACCGGTACTTTAAAACTATATATGTATATCAAAACATATTTTTCAGTAAATACGTACGCCTTGGTGAATATAACGTCACAAATGATGGTCCTGATTGCGTAAAATCAGATTCCGCAGAAGACGACTGTACTGATGATATGATCCTTGCACCTATTGAAGAGTTAATCCCTCATCCAGAATACACTGGATTAGACCTCGAAAGAAGACACGACATAGCTCTGATCAGACTTAAGATATACGCTCCTTATACCGGTAAGTGAATGTAATCAATCGTATTATCTTACTATCATTATAAATGTAAAAGTTTGGATGTTTGTGAATTTGGATGATTGTTGCTGAACTGGGTATTCTACTATTGGGTAAAATTTGTCATACCGGTAGACCACGGCCTGAATTAAGACATAGGCTATTTTTTATCTCGGAAAGACATTCACGCGGGCGGAGCCGCGAGTAAATGCTAGTGGCTTATTAAATAAATAAATACACCCAACAGACACACACATAGTCCTGACCCCACACTAGGTTAACCTGTATCGTGGGTATCAGGAACTACGAGGGACTTGCGGTCCCACAACACCCAGACCCGAAACAAATATTTGTGGATTAGACAAACATTTGTCTCGGGGTGGGAATCGAACCCACGACCTCACGCTTCGCAGCCGGCTACTCGCCCACTGCGCCACGGAGGCTGTCATGTATTAACTTTTAAGTGCCGATGCCACAGTGATCTGTGGTTCAGACTCTCCTTTGCTGAGGACCTCCAGTTCAATCTTTACACTTTGGCATTTATGATACATACATACATACATACATACATACATACATAGAGTCACGTCTGTTTCCCATAGGGCTAGGCAGAGACAACGGATTTCCACTTGCTACGATCCTTGCATACCTTAGTATTTATGATGCGTTTGTTTAATAGACAAATAGGCTTCGGACCGGTGCATTTGGGGGACTGTAAGTCCCTTGTTGGTCCTGATAACCACGCAAGACTTAGCATATGCATGTGAGGACAGACCCAGAAAAATATTAATAAATTCAAGTGTTTAAAAGTTTTATTTATTTTCTAGATTTTATCCGTCCGATTTGTTTGCCGAAGACGGATTATTTGCTGTCACCGCCAACAGACTTCACGTTTTACGTCGCCGGCTGGGGAAGAGCCTTTCAAAATTCCACTTTAAACCGGAACAGTGACATCAAAAAGCATGTGGAGATGCCATATGTGGATAGAGACGTAAGTTCTAATTATGGGCCGTGAGGCGTGACACATTACGATGGACTTATACGCACTCACGCCTGTAATCCCCGAATGGGTAGGCAGAGGTGTAACCAGTACACCCAAATTTCGCCGAGCGTCCCATGATGTGATAGGGGGCGAGCCTATCGCCATACCGGGCACAAATTCCAGGCTCCGGTCTGATACTGAGCTTTTCGTAATAGATAAACTCAATATCACTTTTACCCGACCCGGGGATCGAACCCGAGACCTCAGCGTCAGCCTCAGTGGTAACGCATTACAACTGCGCCACCGAAGCAGTCATTACGATAAAACAGCCCATAAACAGAAGCAACGCCACATAGACGCAAGTTGTATGCCCAGTAATTTCACTGGCTTTAATGCCCTTCAAAACCAAACACAACAGTGCTTACACACTGTTAATTGGCGACAGAATTAGACAAAGCGGTGGTACCAACCCATAGCGCCTCTCGCATACAAGGGACTTACCACCTTGTAGTTGTATAGCTCTGTCCAGTTCATCGATATACTTGGTGTAAGTGAATGGCTTACGAAAACTCAGACAGGCGATAGTGCTATTGATTACGGACGCGAAACCACAAAAAATCACGAGATATATCAACTAACCTATTCTTTTTAAGAGCACGCGCACGTGCCGTTAGCTCATGGCTAACAGCCGTTAACCCCGAGCGTTAGCTGTTTTTTTATGGCATAGGTCGGAAACGAGCAAGTGAGTCACCTGATGGTAAGTGATCTCCACAGCCCATGTACGCCCACAATACCAAAAGAATCATGTGTGCGTTGCCGACCTTAAAGGGAAAAGATAATTAAGGGATTGGGAAGGGGAGAGTGATTTGGGCCTCCGGATATCTCAATCAACTTACGAAACGTAGCAACAAGCTACGTTGCTACTTTAAACAGGTTTTCTTCAAGACAGTGGTAACGGACGAGCCGGCCCATTTATGTTGTAGAACTGTCTACAGCGTGGCTCTACTACTCAACTGGATTCCTTTTTCGCAGTTGGTTAAAAGGTCCGTTTAAAGTTGTCTGGAAGAAATTGCAGTTACCGATAAGACCGCCATTTGTACTTCGCTATAATGTTTAAAGTTATTTTGTTTTTTAAGAGAAAAAATTCTCTTTTAAAATGCACATTGTACAATGAATCTATAAATAAATAAATAAAACGTAGGTAAAGTACTTTATTCGCGGGGGTTCCGTAAATATGCCGCGAATACAGAAACCGTGAATATGGTATGGTAATTTATACGGGATTATAGGGGATACGTTCCTAGATACATATGTATGTGTAGTCCACTGTATTTTAAAAAGCATTTTATCACAGGTCTGTCAAGCAGCCGTCCGCACATTACCAGGAGTGGAGGACATAGTGTACGGAGACGGGCATATCTGCGCAGGAGGAGTGGCAGGCAATTCCTCCTGCAAGGGTGACTCCGGTGGCCCGCTCATGTTTGAGAATGAGATGAGGAAATATGAAGTCGTCGGTATAGTTTCCTCTGGATCCTTAAACTGCGGACGGGAAGGCATACCCACCGTGTTCAGTTACGTTCATAAATATCTGCCATGGATTAGACAAACAATTAAGCCTTAGAACAGCTTTGGAGGAATAATGTATAAGTAGTACTCGTAGATACCCACAATTATCAATTATAATATTCACTCCCGCCCTTGTTTTTTTTTTATTATTATTATTAGCCAGAATGACAAAACGAGCAGGTCGCTCGTCTGATAGTAAGAGCCACGCCTACCCATACACAAAACGTTGAATTACAAAGCATTGTATGGTACTGGACTGCACTAGTCACCCCGAGGCATACAATGTTATGTCTCATAATGTGCAGTAACTTCACTAGCTTCAATGTCCTTTAAACCGAAACATAACAGTATTAAGTTCACTATTTACACACTGCCGCTTGGAGGCAGAAATAGACAAAGTGGTGGTTTTTTTATGTGACAACCACATGTGAGTTCAGAAGACTACTGGAACGGAATAGTAAGAAAGTTGTGAGAAGTTTGTATCCGTTTTCACGCATATGAATATAAAGATTTTCTAAAAACCTTTTTCATACCTAACGAAAGACACTGTCTTAATAGATACTGTCTACAATAAAGTCTTTGAGACAAAAGATATAATTGATTTATACACTAGATATGTGAACCGGCAATACTTTGAAATCGACCACACCCAGTATTTTCGTTCATGGAAATGAGTAATAGCAAAAAATATCTAAGACGAGCTCATAGCCCAAGTATTCAGAGACGTAAAATAATTTCAAAAAAGTGTCGCCTTTATAGCCGTTTCCTGCCATTTTGGTAGGATTAATTCATATTTCTTAGTTTATCGTATGACAAGTTTAGTATTTTTTTATTATTAGCATAGGCCGGCAAACGAGCCAGTTGGTCACCTGATGGTAAGTGATCTCCACTGCCTATGAACACACATAATACCAAAATAATCATGAGCGCGTTGCCGACCTTAATGCATTTTAACCTGTTGGATGCACAAAACACTCAAAATGCTTTATGTTGGGTGCCGACTAATTTACGATTTTGTTTTGTTCAGTTTTGTTTTTGTTAACTTAGGGTTGTCAAAAGATTTTTTAAGATCTCACAGTCACTGACAAGAGCTGTCAAAAGCAGTTCTAAATTGGGGATACCCGTTATAGGATCGTAATTCTTCACTCAACAAATGACAATTAAAAAAATCTAAATCCTTCATGAAACTCCTGTCATGATGCGTTTGTTATCCATTGAATTACCCATTTTCCAATAAGGTGAAACATCAATACCAGCCCGCGATTTTTTTACTAGTTCCTGAATTTGCAAATTACACATACCTATAAATTAAAGAAAGGGATTGGGAAGGGGAAGGGATTTCGGCCTCCGGATATCTCACTCACCGTACGAAACGCAGCAGCAAGCTACTACACACTTTTATCAAGTAGGATTTGAATTTTGAATCCTGAGCACCATAATTAAAAAATTAGATACTTTATTTAATTTTAAACAAAATACATACATACATACGCACTCACGCCTGTAATCCCCGAAGGGGTAGGCAGAGGTGTAACCAGCACACCCACATTTCGCCGAGCGTATCTCCGTCCCACGATGTGATAGGAAGCGGGCCTATCGCCATACCATTAGGGCACAAATTCCAGACTCAGGACTGATACTGAGCATTTCGTAATAGAAAAATTCAATACCACTTTACCCGACCCGGGGATCGAACCCGAGACCCCAGCGTTAGCCTCAATCGTAACGCGTACGCATTACAACTGCGCCACCGAGGCAGTAAACAAAATAAGTGATAAGATTCAACAGCAAGGCGCGGCGCGGCGGCCGGTGTGGCGCAGCGTAGTAATAGGCTAGTTGCCTTATTATACCTTAATTTAATAAATAATTGTTTATTTTCTACAGTATTTGGTTTATGGAACCCAAATATATCAATTTCAATACATTAAAGTAGAAGACGTCTTTAAAATTCAAATTACAAAATATATTTTTTTATCTTTATTTGAAATCTTCGAAAAAGCTACCGCCATGATCGTGACGTCAGTCACTATGTAAACAACTAAATGCCATTCGCAAATCGCATGTTGTGGTCTTTTGTAGCAAAACTAATAAGATATTATCTATGTAAGTACTTCCATCGAAGTGATCTTCGCAAAAATAAATTTGAGTTTCAGTCGATATCTAGCTCGCATAGGTTATTTCGCGTGTTTATTTACTAATACAAACGTCATTGCACAGATAATCTATAGGCCAACATGGCCGATGGCGTTTTCGTATGTTCATGAAAAAATTAAATTTGGATTAAAGTTTTGTTGCTTTATAAGAAAATTACGATAAAATAAAAAAACGGTCTAGAAAAGCCTCATTAACAAAATTAAGCTTATTTTAAAAATGTGTAAACTAGCCTATTGCCCTCAGCGCGCGTATTTGACAGCTGATTTCTCGTATGTGCATACATTGTCGTTTTTTATGTGATTTTATTTAAAACGAGGTATAAAGTAGGCAATAATAACGATAAAATTCCACTATGGGTAAAAAATCGCACCAATAAATTGGAAAAATCATTCAACTCCCGTTAAAATGCAATGGGGGCTCCAGAATCATGTGCTGAAGCTCTGGTATCAGATTGCGATAGACTGTCGCTAACACCGTTTATAAAACAATTGCATAAATATAAATTAGTAATAAGTAAGTAATATATCAATGGTAATAAGCTTAATCAATATTAATACCACTTCTCTTTCTGTGTATGTAGAACTGTGTGCTCTGTCAAAAGACAAAACTGTCTACAACGTCGCTTTACCACTCAATAATAGTGTAGTGCAGGTAAAAAATGTACACCGGAGTGTTAGGCTGCACGACACGTGCTCTAAAGTTAGGCTCCACAGTAGTTCACTGACGGTGCTTCCTACATTGCACTGCCACGAAGCCGATATGATTAGCTCGGTTCTTTGCCATTTCCGGCAAGGGGTTTGTTGTTGTGACAGAGGCACGTGTAGCGACGCTAGCGAAACGTCTTTGACCCCGTTTCGCAGAGGCTGCACACACGAGCAGCACAGCGGGGTTGCTACTTGGGCGGCGCTGCGAGTAGAATCTGCAGGGACGCTTATTATTACTAGGCTTATTAATTATTAATAAAGTGTGTAGTTACCTAGCCCCTCCTCTGTCGCGACATATTGCTGATATAGCTAGGTAATTAGTTTCTAACAGAAACTTTAATAAATTACTCGAATTACAGTGTATTATTAATGTATCTACAGTAGGTGGTAAATTAACTGAAAATACAATGTTTTTACCACTATTACAGTGTAGTTGGGAACACTGCACGTGACGCTTGTTTTTTTTATCAGCAGGCCAACCATGAGTTTGTCTCAGTAAAATCGCTAGCGACGACGTGGAATAATTGTATGACAAAATATAGTTTCTCACGTATCCGCTAGAGGCGTCACTGAGTTTTTCATATAAATTTCTTACGTCGTCGCTAGCGAGTTTACCGAGACAAACTCATGGTTGAGGCACAGTTTGAAAAGAGTTTTTGGCGGGAATTCTGACAGCGCGGTGGCTCTCGTTTTAATTAATTCCTAAACAGTTTAAAGTTGTGTTTGTTGTTTAAAAGTGGTGTGATTTTGTGCAATAAACATTTATGATGATGAATAGTGTATGGAATCATTGAAATAAGTGAATTTAGGTGATTTTTGACCAATGGTATCGATCTACCTTGTGCGTTCGATCCGCTTGAAGAAAGTCGTATAAGAAGCATCGTACTGATAGGAATTAACACCAAAAGTCCAGCAAGATCTTGAGATCGGCCACACCTGTGTTTCATCGTTCTTGGAAAATAATAAAATAATATTACTAACAAAGAATATTAAACTCTCTACGAGAGAAGAACGGTATCTCCAATAGAAAAAAAATTGACCATAGCTTTACACACGTTTACTACTAGCGGCACTGCGAAATAGCAGACGTAGTAAAATGCGCGCGAATTCTTAAAACCGTGGCGCTTAAATTTGAATTTAGATTGTTATGATACAAGGTCTTCGCACATTACAGACTCGATGCAGACTCCAATCTGACTAGACTCCAGTAAAGCTTATGTGAGTCTAGTCGGTGTGGAGGCGGCATCGAGTCTGAAATTGCGAAGACCTTTAAATAACCCAATCCAACCTGAAAGGCTTATCAACTTTGCAAATGTAGATAAGATCCTTTCATGTCACATAGGACTTATAATATAGGTCTTCAGGAGATTTACATAAATAAGAATGCAATATAAAAAGAAAACATAATTTATTTTTTAATATATTATTTTTTCTGACAAGCACCTGCTTTTTTTTCTTCGTTTTTTCATGAATATTATTTCTCTTCTTGTTTTTATAACATTTCTAAGTCTAATTATTTCCTTGAGCCTCTTTCTACAAATATTATATAACTTGACTTCTCTGGGAGTCATTTCGCTTATTCTGGTGACATAAATAGCACTCAGGGTTCCACTTCTCCTGGAGGGTAATTTTGCTTTCATGGATAATGATGCAGTTTCTCGATTTTCAACTGGTGAAACTGGTTTCAGAATGAAACAGCAATTAAGTTTTAACAAAAATTTATTCAAAAAGATTTCTGCCAGAACTCACCAACCTAAAACATTCTATCAACTAAAACTCCCTCATGCTTCACTCTCTCTTATGTCGGAGGAGGCATGCAACTGCACCCTTGCAGGAGTCCGCTCTTGTACAGAGCCACCCGCTGTCCAAATACCCTTACTCCGAAATATAAATTTTTTAATTGCTTACTAATTCATGGCAATAAGTAACAGAAAAACTTGTTCATTGGACCTATTGTTAACAATAAAAGAAACATCAAATGTGGTGCAGTAAGATCCATAAATAATATAAAACTTTTTGACCAATATACATATAAAAATATTAGTAATACCAGCCCAATATTATATGCCCCAGTTGGGCATGGGCCTCCTCTGCTACTGAGGAAGTTTTAGGCTTTAGTCCACCACACTGGCCAATAATTAATAATAAATAACAGCCACACACATATCCCTAACCCCGCAGTAAGATACGAATCCTGTGTTGTGAGTATCAGGAACTACGAGAGACTTTCGGTCTCATAAAACCCAGACTCTAAACAAATAAAATTTCATTCAAAACCATTAAGCAGTTATTGAGGATGATTGACTAAAAACATCCAAACTTTCACACCAAAAAATGTAGATTTAAAATATCTTCAACACAATACTTTGTTTGTGACATAGAGGGAGTGCAAAGCTTCTATAGAAGACAAGTCTTTATCTGGCCAGCAATATGTAGCCCAAGCACAAGCCCTGAAAATGAATAAACCAATCATATATGTGTGTATGTAATAACCATAAATCAGCTTATTGCTGTCCACTGCTGAACATAGGCCTCCCCAGGTGTATGCCAACCATCCTGGTTCTTTGATCCCGGTCTTGCGCGGCTCTCATCCATCTGCTACCCACCACCATTTTCAAATATTTTGTCATAATATTTTGAATTACTGCAAATGATACTATTCAAATAATAAAATGTTAACAAAGAATAGCATCTTTTCAAAGATTTGTTTTCCCTGTAACTGTCTATTACACAGAATGCAATAGAGAAAATAGAAAAATGGGTAGATATTTGTTGGCATTGTTTTTTTAGTCCTAAATAAGGTATAGTCTGTCTGAGAGAATTAAAACATGTACATTATGTTATAGGATCATCCGAAAAATCTAACATGCATAAAATAACTTTCACGGCCACTTGTTATATGGATATTCATGGGCGGAGGAGATACTTAAGATCAGGTGACCTAGTGGCTCGTCTGTTGGCCGCTTCCATAAAAAAATTACCATTACTTTTATATGTACTTACTTCATTAAATTGGAAATTCCTGGATTTGGAAAGCGATGATAGGTCACCGTCATATCTTCGGCACGTGTTCGACCGCACTTAGCACACCTTCTATTATTGATAGACATGTTTTACAGCCTTTTAAAATAAAATAACAAAAACCAAACTGTCGTAACGCACTAGATTTATAGACAAGACGTCTGGAAGACGCAATGGATAAAACACACCAAAATCAACCCGAGTAGGCACTTCGGCTGTGGTAAAAAATATCGAAATTACAAAATAATGCAGAGAGGATACATTCTATTCAATCGACACAGAAAATTTTGTAACTCTAGATTGTAATGGCGGCCGGTAATGCACGTTGACATAACGCTAGTAGGAATTGCCAGTTACCAGTTTTTTTTTATAAAATGACACTTTTTCTTCACTGGTATCATTTAGCAAACGCACACAAGTAAACAATTGAGTATGTGTGCAAGGGAAAAAGTTACACAAACTATTATCTGACCAAATTTCATGATCCTAGCTTAGAAAGATTTCGTGTTTAATAAATCACTGAACGAGTGGTACTAGTATTTCGCTTTGTATATAGATTATTATAAGTGAATAAACGTACTTATGACACACCACATGACATATTCAGACACGAAATGTCTCGCTACAATGCTTATAATATCTTATAAATATGTCCCAATATTTGCTACGGGAATATCCCCCCACACACCCGCTACTGTAACTCCTGCGCATCAGGATAGGCTGTGGCACGCATATTTCGACACCGAGCAATGAAGCTCGGTGAATCTCTGGAAATGCTAAATTGTCTTTGTCCCGCAACGAAATTAATCAAATAGAAAGTTAGGGAGGAGTTGGATAATAATAATTGTCCACTTCCCTCCATTGCAAAGCGGTAGACAAAATAATGAACTAAGGAAGCATTAACCTCAGGCACAAGGACTTTAAAATCTGGAGAAGCCGGATGTAAACCACCATGGATGTCATTAAGGTTTGCTAGTTAGGATGTTCATTACTAAACGGATTTGGATGATATTTAGCACACAGGTAGATCATGACCCGGATTACAACATATATATAATTATAATCCCGGAAAAGGACACCCATGCCGGCGGAGCTGTAAGTTCAAAATAATAGGGTAGAAGACTAGATTTTTTTAATACTTAAATCAATAAGTTATGTTACTCAAAATCTATTGCAGAAAGAATTTTATAAATCGGACCAAAAATAAGTTAGAAGTAGATACTCAGTTAACGGTTAGAAGCCATTAGCCAGACATAATTGTCAAATGACAGACGACGCAAACTTTGACGTCACTGTGTAAAATGTTCATTATGGTTAAGATTATGGTGCACGCGTGCAAGCGAGATAGTGAGATATCCCTACTACGCACCCACTTTCCTCATACCAACATTTAAAGTCGATAACTGCGGGCACATTTCTGAACCAATTTTGATCGTGATTTAATAAAAAGGCTTCTTTTGCGTATCATTTTCTGTTGCTTATAAAATAATGTATAAAATTAAATATAGGAAACTACCCTATTATTGTCGAAAGCCTGCTGACATTTCTAGGAAGCTTCATCACTTCGTTGCTTAGTACTATGACGACATCTGTGGATAAGAGATGACACATTTTAATTAAAACAAATAAAATATGTGGAATTTAATTTATTCACAAAATTTCTATTACATTCAAAATAATGTCGATTCAAAAAAACTTTGGTGTGACGTCACTACGCGACGTTGCGACCATCGACCGCCAAATAAACACTCGCCAGTCGCTATCGGTATATCGGTACAATTTCTTCATTTTATAACAACAATCTTAGAATAACTACATACAGAAGGCAGATGTCCAAACAACGCATACTCACAATCGTAAGCTGAAATATCGCTAAGTGTGATTTACTTGAAAAATCAATACATACATACTCACGCCTGTAATCCCCGAAGTGGCAGGCAGAGGTGTAACCAGTACACCCACATTTCGCCGAGCGTATCTCCGTCCCACAATGTGATAGGGGGCGAGCCTATCGCCATACCGGGCGTAAATTCCAGACTCCGGGCTGATACTGAGCATTTCGTAATAGAAAAACCCAATACCACTTACCCGACCCGGGGATCGAACCCGAAACCTCAGCGTTAGCTTAATCGTAACGCGTACGCATTACAATTGCGCCACCGAGGCAGCAAAAATAAATGTCAGCTAAAATGTATTTTCCTAAAAGTTTGGTAATATGTGTATGGGCAAAAAGTGTTTGACACATTGATTTATAAGTGAGGATCATAAACATTATAATGGTGAGTAGTTATTAGTGTGGTGATCGTATTTTGGAGACATATATGGCTCCAAAATACGATAGAATTTTGAACGCACGAAATTTGAACGACTTAAATTTCGTGCGTATACTTAGTTTCTATAAGTAGTTATTCTAAGATAACAGTATAATTAATAAATATTATAATTTAACTCACGCCTGTATCCCTGTAAGCAGACTTTTACCCAGGCTCACCGAGCTTATTTCCGACCCATAAAGTGATAGGGGCGAGACTATCGATACATCGAGCAAAAATTCTAATCCGCGGCAACTAAAAATTATGATTTCCCGACCTAGGATTCGAACCCGGTATCTGAGACGTAAATATCACGATGTCATCATAAGTATTGATCTTAACTAAAATACAATTTACTCCTGTATAATTATGAAAAAAAAAACCACTTTGACGAAGTCGACATACGCTGAATATCGACTTGAACTAAATTAATTACTCCTGAATTAGTTTATTTTGTTTTCAATTTAGTCAACAACAAAATTGACATTATGCAAAACAGCAGTAGCAGAAAAATAGCAAAAAATAGCAGTTTTGTTCTGTTTTTGGTGATTCGAAAAAACATATTGAATGACTTTATTACAATAACTCTTTTTTTTTATGGCGATACAATATGCTAAATAATAGCAACATATAAAGCAATAATCATGGCATAACCTCAATCGTACATTCCAGAAATATAAAAAAAATACTTTGTAAATAATTCAGAAATAAAACTCACCCTGTATTACTCACATTAAATGCTTAAAACATTCACACACACATACATTTCACAGATCTATGAGCTTGAAGACGCCAAATGAACAAGATTTATTTGAAAAAGACAAGTAATAGAGCTATGCTGTACAGTTTTGTGATCAGATGATCTGACTCAACCAGTCTAGTATCATTGCCACACAGAAAAGACGTTAAATGGCAGCTTACTATTGCATTTTGTACGGTGAATTCTGTTTCCGGAGACCAAATACAAGATTGGAAAAAGTTGTTTTGAGCCCCGGAAATCCTTGTAGTGAGCAGGAACATCATGTAATGTAGCGTCTAGTAGGTATAATTGTCTGTGACACACACATACGCACAAGTTAACCTTACACGACTACATTATATAAACTTATATATATAACATAACAATATAATCTCAAATGTGTTAAAGTTTATACTTCAAACGTACCTTTGTGACTCGTTTTTATCCCCACCAAAAAAAAGAGGGCTGCTATAAGTTTCACCTTTATGTCTGTCTGTGGCAACGTAGCGACTAAAGAGTGGACCGATTTCAATGCAGTTTTTTCTTGAAAGCTAGTTTAATTCAGAAAGTTCTATGTTAAAAAAATCTGTGCGGCAATTTAGTTGGTGGGAGGAGTACTTAAAAAAATATTTGTACCTGACTGGATACTGTCCATCGTACACATGGTGAAAAACGATACACAGTGGTACATTCGGGCGAGTCCGATGTCAGCCAGTGTCTATCCTGCAACTTCAGGCCGGCATAATTCTGCCGACTTGCGTCTAGGCAATGTCTCTTGACGGTCGACATTATATTTAGACTGCACTGTCCAGTGTAGTCACTTTGCCGCGCCAGTATAAAAAATAAGTTACAGACCATTTACTAAGTAATTGATTTTTAACGATTAATTTATTTATACTGATAAAGTAACTATTACTATTATTAAATACTGTGGAGTGCAAATATAATGTCCAATGAGTAATTGGACGTCACTCGACTGTGGCCAGAATTATGCCGGCCTGAATTAACTGGATATACACCGGCTAACCATGGAACAAGCTTCTATGATTAGAAACGCTGAAATAATATCGATATTTCTTCTACATTATATCGATTAATTATCGATATTAATTATTTCGTCAAGAATCGAAATCATACCACAAACGATATTTTTCCGACACAAAACAGGTTGTCATGATATGATGCACTATATGCATGGTGGGGTTCGACGTGGGATATCTACAATATGTCGGTACATTTTAAAAATATCGATACTTTTGCACTTCCAACATCTTTACTATGGTCTATGCTATCATATTTTTATTCATGTGTAGGATTGCTAAGCCAGTCAGTTACAAATATGTTTGTTTTTTATCCTGGCACGGCACAGTGACTACACTGGGATGTTAAGTGCAGAGCAGTGCAGTCCAAGTATAATGTCGACCACAAAGAGACATTATGGCTGGACTACATTGGCTGACACCGAAACGTAACTCTTCTGAACGAGCCACTACGTGTTGGTTTTGAAACGTGCCCACGATAGTCGCTACCCAATCGGGGTCAAAAATAGTATCAAGTACCCTCCCATGAGATATTTTGTTACACAATATTTAGGGGGGTCACGACGTGTCTAAGCATTAACATTTTAATATATTACAAACCTCCTATGCTATAATTTGCAACGAAGTTCGGAAACGCACAAAGAGTATAGTAAGTATAGAATAGCCATCCCAATAATTCTAATAGAATTTATATCTACTACGAAAACAAAAACTATATAAAAAATTTTTTTTACATAAATAAAATCAAAAAATAAAACTGAATTTGAAGCCGGTGGTATCAATCATTAACTTAACCAACAGTACCACCGAATCAAAATGGTTTAGTATTATTTTTAGCATCTTAGTTTTTTGTCGATTTTATTTTTTACATACATACGTACATAGACTCACGCCTGTTTCCCATAGGGGTAGGCAGAGACAACGGATTTCCACTTGGTACGATCCTTGCATACATCTTTGGCCTCAAAGACAACTCAACTTTTTTGTTATTTTATTTTTTATTAAATTTATTTTACTATTTTGAGTGAAATAGTCTTTCATCCCCGATTTCACATCCTTGTAGAGTTTTGTCCTGCAATCTTAATCGGACTGCCACCGTAGTAAACCCTATCGAATATAAAATGAACAATCCAAATGGGCCTCCGGATATCTCACTCAACGTACGAAACGCGACAGCACGCTGCTACTTTACGTCAGTTTTCTGTAAGACAGTGGCAACACCCCTGTCGAGCCGGGTATATAGACAAAAACTTTATCACAGCCGTAATATTTTTTATATTCGGAACATTGTCATGGAAATTCTATATTACAGTAGATCACAGTAGCTTGTGGTACTCAATAGTCTCTGCCTACCCCTATGGGACATAGGCGTGAGTGTGTATGTATGTATGTAGTAGATCTACATTTCCGAACATTGTTGTTTCCTAATAAAAGCCTAGTTAGAGTCGACATCTGATGTCGTAACAATTTAGTGAACACTTGGGTTGCCAACCGTCCTATTGCCAACAGTAATAAATTCCTATTTTGAGCACCGATATGTTATATCTAGTATATTTGAATTATGACATTTCAGATGTTGCCAGTTTTTTGTTCAATAAAAAGAGTGATGTGGTAAAAGATTTATTTCATTCAGTAAACTATTTAATTAGTTCATATTCTGAAGGTTTACTTTAGTCGCAATTCGTGCCTAATGGTTGATTTTACTATCTAATAAGTGGTCTATACAAGAGTGCGATATTGGTAGTATATATTATAATGATCATTTAATTTAATGTTGCGTTCTTTTGAACGATCAAAACTGAACTAGTTCATTACTATGATTTGGAAGTTGGCAACATTTTTTTGCAGTGAAATTTCAATGTAACAATTTAGTGTTTATTTATGGTCCCACAAATGAATTGAATTGATCCATAATACTGGTAAATATAAAAATAAAATACACATAATACTGTTTCCATCATTGGTATGACTGAAATTAATTCATCTTTAACTTCACTGGGGGCTGGGCGTGGAGCATTAAAAAAATATTATAGCAGGAGTCGGCAAACGAGCAATTGGGTCACCTGATGTTAAGTGATCTTCACCGCCCATGACCATTCACAATACTAAAACAACCATGGACGTGATGCTCTCATATTTTTTTTAACTAAAACAATTTACTCTCTGACCCGAATATATTTTATTTGTTACTAGCGTTTGATCGCTACTCAACCTTCATGAATGCCCTTTTCCGGGATAAAATAATCCTATGCCCTAATCCCGATCATGGTCTACATGTGTGCAAAGTTTCATTCAAATCCGTTCAGTTGATAACGCATGTTTGATTCACAAACAGCCGAGCTTTAACATGTATAATATTATTTTATTTATTTATTAATTAACACCCAGAGCATACAAAGAAGATATTAAATATTAATGGGATAAAAATTGGCAACCCAAGGCTACACGCGGTAACTTATAATTATATATATAACAGTAACTGAATATAGACGTGACAAGTGCCTACTTCCAGTGATTAAATAAAAAAGTATACTCGCTACTAGTACAAGTACACTACGAGTATATTCACGTATACTAGTTCCCAGAAGTACTTATCGATACTTATACTGGAATGTAAACAGTCCATTTGAACATTAATAATATACACTAACATTCTTTACTTTAAAATATGTTTTACATTAAACGAGTACAGCACTTATTGTTTGGCCACTTGAACCAGTTGCTGGTTGCCGGTCACCGGTTGCCAGTCACTGGTCGCGAGCTGCTAGTTGCGAGTCACTGGTTGCCAATCAACAGTTGCCAGCTACTGGTTACCAGTTGTAGTTGGTTGACTGTTGCCAGTTACAGATGGGTGGTTGCGAGTTCCATATATCTGGTTGACTGTTGGTTGCCGCCGGTGGCTGGTTGTCAGTTTGCGCGACTAGTGCGGGTAGTTGGGGTTGTAAGGCGAGGACTTCATCTCGCTCTGCACTTGATCGTAGGAAGGTGGTTGCGCTGTGAATACAGACGGTTCTATTTTAGGATTGTTTTATTAGTTCATGTTAAACTGTCTACGGATAATAGGCTAGTTGACACATTTTTAAAATAGGTCTTATTTTGTTAATGATACTTTTCTAGACCGTTTTTTTATTTTATCGTATTTTTCTGAGACTTATAAAACAACAAAGCTTTAATTCAAATATATTTTTTTCATGAACATATGAAAACGCCGTTGGCATATAGATTATAATAAATTACACGGTAAATAATAATTATAATCATAATTTATCAGGCACAAAAACAATATGCAAATCAATCGAAGCCCCCGACTCCTGTGCTAGATTAAAATCTGTGTTACAGGCGCCAGTGTCCTCTCACAAGTATGACACAAGAGTATATTTTGTGTAAATAAATTAGATATGACAAATATTAAAATAGGTGTGTGTGTAATGTGTTTGACAGCTCCGTGGTGTAGCGGGCGAGTAGTCGGCTGCGAAGCGAGAGGCCGTGGGTTCGATTCCCACACCGAGACAAATGTTTGTGTGAACCACAAATATTGGTCTCGGGTCTGGGTGTTGTGGGACCGCAAGTCCCTCGTAGTTCCTGATACCCACGACACAGGTTTACATAGTGTGGGATCAGAACTATGTGTGTGACTGTTGGGTGTATTATTATTATTATTAATGTGTGAGAGTGAGTGAATAAGTGCATGTGTGTGTGAATGAGAGTATTTGTGTAAGCAGTTTAGATATTTTGTTCTAGTAACTTTTCGATGGTATCGTAGTCTAGTTGTAAAAGCCAGCTTTTTATCTTAGTTTTAACTTCATGAGCTGTAAGTGGGTTAATATTATGTAACTTATTTATTTTGTTATACAGTCTAACTGCCATAGAAGGCTGTTGCCGCGTTAAACTAAGAGTATTACATCTTACTGGTATACACACATCGACTCTGCGTTTTTTCTTACGTTTATTGTTGTATGGGGTGATATTGTGCTGCTTGATAACTTGAAGTAAATAATATAAATAAATATAGTAATTAACATTACTGTATCGTGCGAGAATGCAAAAACACATCCATAAAGATTGCAGAAAGTTGTGGATCAAGCTACCCAGTGAAATTAGCATGTGCAATACTTGCCAAAAGGGATTATCGATATCGACTAAAACTAAAATTTATTTCTGCGATGATCTCTACGATGTAAGTACTTACATAATATCTTATTATTTTTGGTACAAAATACCACAACATACGATTTGCGAATGGCATTTAGTTGTTTACATAGTGACTGACGTCACGATCATGGCGGTAGCGTTTTAGAATTTTTAAAATGAAGATAAAGAAATATATTTTGTATTTTGAATTTTAAAGACATCTTCTGCTTTAATGTATTGAAATTGATATATTTGGGTTCCATAAACCAAATACCGTAGAAAAAAATATTTATTAAATTTTGGTATAAGTCAACTAGATTGAAAATAAAGGTGCTTGGTTTGCTAGTTTAGATGTTCAAATAAATTCCACGCCGTGGTTCTGCAAAAATAATAAATTTATAAATAAAAAATTCTACTCAATTATTAGTCGTATGCGTTTCGGTCATTATCGTTTAAATTATCATCTTCATCGTCTTAAAATGGCCAGTTCTCCATATTGTGATTATTGTAATTCGCAAAAAATTCAATCTCTTCAACATATCTTCTTCGAGTGTTCGTCTTTCAACATTCAGCGCCTTGTGTTGTCGGGTGAACTTTTAAAACTTTATATTAAACCTGATAAGGTCCCGCAATGCTTAAAAGAGTTGCTTATGAATGCCTCAACTTATCTAAACTTGTACAAATTTGTATTAGCGACTGTAAATGATATTTAGCTGTTTATGTTTTTCCCTTGTGTTTACTACTTTGATACTTTGATTAACACTTTCTTTTCTTTATAAAAAAATATTTAATTAGCGAAAAAACAAAAAAAAATATGATAATTGTTATTTAAATACATTGTAAATAATTGTTTCTAAGAAGAAAGTTTTGTTAAAAGAGTATTGTAAATTTAACGACATGTGATGTTAGATGTACGATGTAGCGTTTGACAAAGTTCAGCTGTCAGCATTGGTTCAGTAAAGCTAAAGTTCAAGCTTTTAAAGTTCTGAAATGACTTAATCTAGGATTTGATGAATATTGTAAATGATATGACTTAATATCCTGAATCTGGATCTTAAAATATTTACGAAAGACAATGTAAAAAATTAGTGTATTACTGTAAAGATTTACACGTAAGACTAGAAAATTTAAACTTTGAATAGTACTGAAATGACGTTTAATCTTGGATTTGACGACTATTGTAAAATGAATGACATAATAATCTGAAACTGGATATGAAAATATTTACGAAAGACAATGTTAAAAATTACATAAACAATGTAAAGAGTTACACGTAAGACTAGGCAGTATGGTCGAAAGACTATAACCTGTCCTTTGGACGAATAAAAAAAAAAAAAAAAAAAAATAAGTCAACTAGCCTATTATAATATTTTTTATTGTCCAAAGACAAAGGGCAAAGTATAAAAAAGTAAACATAAGTTCATGTCTTTATCAACTAACGTTTAAAGTAATGTCAATAGTTGGTCAATAGTGTGTACAGTTGTAGAAAAATATTGTGGTTTTTATAGCATAGACCGGCAACCGAGCAAGTGGGTCACCTGATTGATAATAAGTGATCTCCACCGCCTATGTATGTCCACAATCCAAAAAAAATATGGGCGCGTTGCCGACCTTAAAGGAAAGGGATAATTAAGGGATTGGGAAGGGGAGATTTGGGCCCCTGGATACTCACCGTACGAAACGCAGCAGCAATCCGCTACTTTACGTCGGTTTTCTGTGAGACAGTGGTAACGACCCGGACGAGCCGGCCCATTCATGCTGTATACAAAAGTATTAACAACGTGGCTGTACCACTCATAAAATGTGTGTGTGTGTGTTTGTGTGTGTGTGTGTGTGTGTGTGTACTCCCACCTGGCATGTTCCAGCCTGGCGGCGCGATTCCGATGTAAGCGGCTTGCACAAATACAAAGCATCCTTGCGATATTATATACACAACACGTACTAATGTTATATAATATACATAATTATATACAACATTTAATTTACTCAACATCTTGACACTATGACATATTTTTTACTATTGAATATTTTGACATTGACATTAACGTGACATCTTAGTCGCAAGACCTCAGTTTTTTTTAAATAAAATATAATTTAATAAACTATCTAAGTGAGAGTCGGACTCGCACCGTTCGTCGGTTCCGTACTCCGTGCGTATTACAGCTACGCTACGTAACAGTAGTACTGCGTACGTATTACACTATTTTTAATTCAAATTTATTAACACGCTTTTATTAGCTTCATACGTATGTTAGTATGTATGTAACGGAAACTTTGAACATGATTTTGACCCCCTTCAAAACGTCGGATTATCAAGGACCGATGACAATTCATCAAATTAAATTAATTTAATTAGTTATTCAATTTAAAAACACAATATGACAGCGACGGAGCTAAGTCTTTTCTGTGTGACTTACACCTTAGGTCCCATATTAATTAGCATATTTATATTAATAATTATTATATAGAATCATAGTTTGTCATTATTGACGTGCAAATATTTTTGTAACATTTTTCTATAGGTAAAATAATTAATTAATTTTTGTATTTTTTTTAAGAAAAAGAATTTCATAATATATAAAAAAAAAATTGGTCTTATACAATGTGTTAAACTTAATACTGATATTTTAAAATATCACAATAATATGTAAATTTTTATAAAACTGTGTAATATGTTGTGTATTTTACTTACCATCAACATGCGGCGCGGTGGGTGCGGGGTACGGTGTCGCCGTGGGATACGGTGCGGCTGTGGGATATGGTGCGGCTGTGGGATATGGTGTCGTCGTAGGATACGGCGTCGCTGTGGGATACGGCGTCGCTGTGGGATACGGCGCCGCTGTGGGATACGGCGTAGGCATAGGTGTGGGCGCCGGCGCCGGTGACGCGGTGGGATACGGCGCGGGTGACGTCACGTGATGCACCGGGTATGTTGCCACAGCTACTGTAATAACAATAATACTAGCCCTGTATTATATACGTCCCACTGCTGGGCACGGGCCTCCTCTACTGAATGAGAGGGGTTAGGCCGCACGTCCACCACGCTGGCCTGATGCGGGTTGGTAGACTTCACATACCTTCGAAATTCTTATGATGAACTTCTCAGGTATGCAGGTTTCCTCTCGATGTTTCCTTCGCCATTAAAGCAAGCGATACATACGCTGCCTAAAGGCAATGAGGCGAGTATTACATTAATATTTAAAAAATATATATAATTAGGGTCGAATCTTTCTTTCTTTCTGCCTGGCTTAATGCCAGGGTCCGCCTTTTCATCATGATTTGACGGTGAATTTGGTATTATATGTATAGGGCGACCCGCCATCTAGCCCCCACAATCCGCAACGGGAACTAAGTTTTGTCAGCAGAGTGTGCCACGTGTAGGTGATGTTGGTTTTGGGCCTAAGATATTGGTGGCCCACGAACAATATACATAAGGGTCGCATATAGAACCTTACTTTTTTTGTCGGTAATAATTGTTTTTTTACTGAATTTATACTCACCGGTGTACTGTTGCTGTGGGTATGGCGCGGCGCCGCTCGCCGACGCTGTGGGCGCTGCAACACACGTACAAAACACATAAAACGTCGCATATCTAATAACGGCAAGCAGGTAAGTACTTGAATATGTATGAAACGAAACGTTTCACATTTTTTGTACTTCGTGTGATGTCATAAGAGGATTTTAGTCATCCCATTATCCTATGGATGTTTGTGAGTTTGTAAATTTGGATGTTTGTTGGCCCAAATTTCACTCCCCTTCCCAATCTTGACGATAAGCTTGATTTCTATTAAAAACTTCCTGACTTTTGCTACAAGCGCGCTCGCCTTTTTATGACACACATTTGTGGTCATTGGTGTTGATTATTATTTAGTCAAATTAAAGTTGATGTTATCCTCAAAGAAGTCATACTATATGTATATTTTTTTAGTACATTTACGTCAAGCTGCTACTTTACGTCGGTTTTCTGTGAGACAGTGGTAACGGGCCGGCCCATTCGTGCTGTAGACACAAGTGTCTATAGCGTGGCTCTACCACTTACTGTGCCTGAAGATGTTTTCACTTAAATAATTGAATATGTCGTGTAATGCGAGTTTACTGACGTGCTAGTACGCGGCCGCGGTTCCTGCGGCAGCAATAGAAGCAGCACACGGCGATCATCAGCAGCGCCGCCATCCCGACCAGCACCGGCACCACGACACTCATCACGCCGTGCACCTGCTTCGCCTTCTCGAAACTCTGGAAAACAATATTATATTATCGGAACTATTCATCCTTCAGCGGGATCTCTGGATCTTGTTCATACAAGCATATCATTTTCTCTCTGGATTATAATATTATATATTACTAGCTGTTGCCCGCGGGTCCGCCCGCGTGAATGCCTATTTCCAGGATTAAAGTAGCCTAGTGGGCGCCCCCGGTGAGAAACACGCTTGACAAAAATACTAATATCGCTATTAAAAAATAGGGGTTGATCGTAGAGGGGTGAAAATTTAGGGTTATATGTATGTTTTAATGCTGTATCATAAAAAATTAAAAACAAAAAATTTTGTCTAAAAAATAAAATTTAGAGGTGGACCACCCTTAACATTTAGGGGGATGAAAAATAGATAGTAGCCGATTCTCAGATCTACTGAATACGCATATAAAATTTCATAAAAATTGGTCCAGCCGTTTCGGAGGAGTATGGGAACGAACATTGTGACACGAGAATTTTATATATTAGAAGATAGCATAAGTCATAACCCAAGGTTTGGTTTTGGATGTCTCTTTTTATGGAACATACAATATTTAGAATATTTGAACGCCAACAACAGACGTTTACAATACTTTGACGATGCATTTTTTGAAAATCAAAAAAACAGCAGAATACGAAACCGCCACGTTATAGATTTAATTATCCACCTCAACAGAATCAAAGATTCTCAATTCTGTATATACATTTTTTTGTGTTCAATTATAACTCCACCAAATGTAGACCAATTCGGATGATTATTTTCGTATTCAATAGTATTTACTACGGTGGTGGTCCATTTAAATATGAAGGGGGTGAATCGTAAGACTAAAAATTCTTACGTTTATGAGCCGATTTTAATGATTTCTTTACAAAAATAATACTAAGTCTCAAATAAAACTAAACAATTTTGAGACAGTGATATCATTTATCGAGACCATTAATTTGAAATAGCAGCGATTGAAAATTATTTAGTTAATATTTTGGTTTTTATGGTCTGTTTAATTTTTTGTAGTAATTTTTTTCTGGTCTATTTACTTGAAACTTGGTATTAATGGCCTTGAACACAACGAAACACGTATTTCAGCCTTTTTCGAAATTCATCCCCCTTGGTGGTAAATAATAATAATTAATTGATACGATGTTTACAATTGTTTAACACTCCACTATTTTAAGCTTTTAATGGGGTAGAACTTTTTGTATCTACCTAATGCGGGCAGACCCGCGGGCGGAAATCTAGTTTCTCTCTGTTCTAAAAAAAAGTAACTGGCGCCGCCGCCGCTGCCAAAAGCTTGTCACGCTATCTCCTCCGAAACCGCTGGGGGTATGGGGTCGAGACCGATACCAATCGATGCAGGATAATGTGGGGAAGACAGTAAGATACTAGTATGGCTCATATTCGTCGGACATTAAGTTTTTTTTTTAGGTTTTGTGGAAAAACATGGCCAACGCCCCTAGTACGATAAATAAACGTACCTACGGTAATGCGATATAACGTGAGTGATGAAATTAATAAGAATGATAACTGTTGTAAATATTGCCAAAAAGATGTGCACTCTGTACAGAGAGCGGTTTGTCCTGCAGACTCCAAACCAAGCGATAAACGCAAGCGTCAAAACAAATGATACACGCCTAAAAATAACTTAAACGTTTTACACACGACACACTTAAACATATAACATACGAATTACGGATCACGGTAACACATACCATATCATACGCACACGCCTGTAATCCCCGAAGGGGTAGGCAGAGGTGTAACCAGTACACCAACATTTCACCGAGCGTATCTCCGTCCCATTATGTGATAGGGGGCGAGCCTATCGCCATACCGGGCACAAATTCCAGACTCCGGGCTGATACTGAGCATTTCGTAATAGAAAATCCCAATACCACTACCCGACCCGGGGATCGAACCCGAGACCTCAGCGTTGGCCTCGATCGTAACGCGTACGCATTACAACTGCGCCATCGAGGCAGTCACGGTAACACATATCAATGAAAAAATAGGAGGAAACATAATTACTAATCCGGGTGTGTTACCTTTTAACCCATAGAGTAATAACAATTCTATGTTTAACTGATGACAAAAAACTGCGCTGAGGCCTCGGGTCCGATTCTCGGGTCGGGTAAAAGTGAGAACAAAAAACAAGTAAATGCTCAGTATCGGTCCGGAGTTGGGAATTGTGCTCCTCTATTACATTATGGGACGAAAATAAGCTCGGCGAAATTTTGGTGTACCTACTGGTTACACCTCTGCCTACCTCTTCGGGGATTACAGGCGTGAGTGCGTATGTAAATAAAACGAAGGGCTATATTATATGTTGTTATTATAAATGTTAAAACGAGCAAGTCGCTCGACGGTAAGCGCCATGCTTGCCCATAAACAGACACAACATAGAGAACTTTGAATTACATAGCACTGCATGGCACTGGACTGCACTCGTCACCCAGAGACAAGATGTTTTTTCATAATACCCAGTAATTTCACAGTCTACAAACCGAAACACAACAGTGATTATACATTGCTACTTGGCGGCGGAAATAGACAAAGCAGTGGCGCCAACCCAAACGGCTTCTCGCATACGAGGGTCCTACCACCTAGTAACATGTTTTATGGTATATCCACATCAATTTCCCCGCCAATTTGAGACCGGTTTTTCGTGCAAAAAAGGAAAGAATTTACACGCCATAGATGGTACAGTCAACACCAAAAGTCGCTAAACGCATCCAGATTTCCAAAAACGCCCAGCGACCCCAGCGCCAAAATTGAATGATAATCATAAAAAAACCATAGTTAACTCAACACCAGTTTATTGTATTGCATTAAATTTAAAAATCCAATTTAATTGTCAGTGGCAAATGGCAATAAAATAACTTATATTTTTTCAAATCACATCAACTACAGTTACAGCAGTAACTCATGCTAGTAAGCTTTGACAACCAAGTGTTCAGCTAATTTTGACCTTTTACGATGTTCATCCAATTTGGCGCTAATCTTGTTGAGCGACTTGTGTACATTATATGTATAATAATGTGGGTTTGGTTTGGATGTGTTCATCGACTTTTGGCGTTGACTGTACCTGAGACTAGAATTGAAAAATAAAATAAGTTATAGATATGTTGTTATAGACACAAAATTCTATTGATAGTTTTGTCTACAGAATGGGCCGACTCGATTGGGTTGTTACCGTCGTTGTCTGTTTCATAGAAAACCGATGTGAAGTAGTGCAGCTTGCTACGAGTATTAAGTTTCGTACGGTGTGTGAGATATCTGGAGGCAAAATCCCCTCCCCTTCCCAATCCCTTAATTACCCATTTCCTTTAAGGTCGACAATGCGTTCACAATTCTTAAGGTGTTTTGGTACATGTGCGATGGAGACCACTTATTTATTTATTTTTTTATTTATTACACTTCATACAAAATATGTACAGGCGGACTTAATGCCAGAGGCATTCTCTACCAGTCAACCTTTGGGTGGTGCAGAGAATAAACAAGGCAGGTGTATAAAAGTAATGAGATGGAAGGGAGATTATTATTAAATATATAGAAATACATCAATACCATCAGGCGATGCACTTGCCGGCTCGTTTAAAAAAAACTAATCGATATAAATGAAAAATAGCACTCCACAAAACACCAAAATAATAATTTCTATTTTTCGGAGTGGGTGCCGGTGCCGACCTACTGAAATTGCACCGACGCGACTCCAAAAAGATCTCCAGAAACTGCTATTTTTAGTTTTCATTGTTACTTTTATGAAGCATCTTTTTTATACATACATACGCACTCACGCCTGCTATCCCCGAAGGGGTAGGCAGAGGTTTAACCAGTACACCCACATTTCGCCGAGCGTATCTCCGTTCCACAATGTGATAGGGGGCGAGTCTATCGCCATACCGGGCACAAATTCCAGACTCCGGGCTGATATTGAGCATTTCGTAATAGGAAAACCCAATACCACTTTATCCTACACGGGGATCGAACCAGAGACCTCACCGTTAGCCTCAATCGTAACGCGTTCGCATTACAACTGCACCACCGAGGCAGTTATATTATGGGCCTACTTTATTGAGTACTTTTGTATTCGATAGGGTTTACTTGGCGGGTGGTCCCGTACACATTTGTTTGAGATCGGATGACGGAGTACGAGGAAATTGACTATTACGAGGAATTCGATGTAGATACGGCGCGCTGTCTCTATTGTTTTTTTAATAGTATAAGCCGGCAAACAAGCGAGTAAGTCACCTGATGGTACATGATCTCCACCGCTCTTTACCCACAATATCAGAAAAATCATAGATCCATTACAGACTTTAAAACGATAATTAATGTATTAGAGAGGGGAGGGGTATTTGGATCTTCGAATATATCCGGATTTGCAAAAATAAGCTCGGTGAACTTTGGTTGAATTAGTTGAATATCTGCCCACGACTTGTGTGATACCGGCGTGATCATGTGTCAGGTTTATAATTATTTATTTGTCTAGTTTATATTGACATAGGAACATAAAAGTATTTCCACACGAATACAGATTAACACGTGATTTTTCATATGCACTCACGCCTGTAATCCCAGAAGGTGTAGGCAGAGGTGTAAACAGTGCACCCACATTTCGCCGAGCTTATTTTCGTCTCATAATGTGATAGGAGGCGAGCTTAACGCCATACCGGGTACAAATCCAGACTCCGGGCTGATACTAAGCATTTCGTTATTGAAAAAATTCAATATCACTTTTACCCGACCTGGGGATCGAAGCACAGCCCTCTCAGCACAGCAGTCGTAATGCATACAGATGTGAACTATTATTAGTATTATTATAAGTGGTGATGAGTCCGGTCACACGTCATATTATATCGGGGCAATACAACATTGATGTTATAAACGGAAGGGCGAATCCTGCCGCGGTCGTAGGCAGAAGATAATGAATGTGCGGTAACACTAGCCCCCCTCCCCCCTCCCCAGACCACATTCAGATTACCCCAAAAATTTCCAACACCTGTTATTGAAACCAAACATGATTAAAGACAGAGCAAATTAGTGAAAAAACATACTCGTGTAATGTAATTATTGAAAGACCTTGATGTCAACTAGAAATAAACTTCTGGAACTTTGAAACGGCTGAACGGATTACCTTCAAACATAGCTAATAAGTAATAACCATCTCGGTTTAACTAGCTTTCAAATAAAAAGAGCATTCAAATTAGTCCATTTGTATAAGTAACACAATGTCACAGATTGACACAGACTTTGACCTGTTTTTCTTTCCTTTGTAGCAGATGTGAGCAAACGAGCATGTGGGTCACCTGATGGCGCGTGAGCTCCACCACCCATGAACCATTCACCAAGCATTTCATGATAGAAAAACCTAACATAACTTGCCCAACCCAGGGATTGGACCAGAGACCTCAGCACAGCAGTCGTACCGCGTATCGCAGTCGTGCGCCACCGAGGCAGTCACAGGAAATAATGTACTACAAAATGACACACTTTGCAATACATTGCTTCATTATTTCTCATGTTCCTGTATGACGCAAGTGTTCCCATAAGCAGTAACATCATCATTCACATTGAATTACAGAGGGCTGTACTGCACTCATCACAGAGACATAAGATATCTCATAATGCTCAATAATTTATTATATTTATTGAATATATATATATCAGGGCGCATGTTTTGGAATACAATCTGGTTTTAATGATTGTATAGTTATAAAGTTGTACTAATGTATTGATTGTACTCTGTTTTGAATCTAAAATAAATAAATAAATTTCACTTGCGGCAATGTCCTTCAGACTACAACAGTGCTTACTGCTCTTTGGTGGCAAAAATAGACAGTGCAGGACTCCTTGCGTATGAGAGATCAACATCTTTGCAGACACTGACAAGAACTAAATTAGTAATCATTTCCTTTTTTATACTTGTACTGAGTGATGAGTGGTATTTTTTCAATATCATTACACAAATTGAGCCATAATATAAAATGCCTCACGTCTATTTAAATAAATATTTGTAAATCACTGCACTGATTAACTTCAACCATTATAAACAACCTCGAATAAGCAAAGTTTCAAACAAAAAAATTATTGAAATTGGTCTTTAAAGTATAGGCCATCTAATAAGCAAGTGGGCCACCTGATGGCAAGTAAGGTCCACCACCTATGAACATCCACAATACCTGTGGAATCAAGGATGCTTTGCCGACCGTAAAGAAAGTTACATTTAAGAGATCGGAAATGGGGATTTAAGCCTCCGGATATCTCACTCACCATATGAAAAGCAGCAGCAAGCCACTACTTGATCTGGGATTAAGGGTGAAATGGTTCAACTTAAGTGAGCTGATCACCCATATGTCCTACTCGCAAACATCCCCACCATAAATACAAATACAAGCACTACTTAATTGGTTTTGGTAACAACCAGTCGAGCTGACCCAATTATAATGTAGACAAAACTGTACAGAGTGGTTCTACCACTCACTGGTTCATTTGTTCAGGTGCTATGATGCCAGAGACACATACACACTCACACACAAATATGTCATAAAGGGGGCAAACTCATAACACTCTTCTTTTTATAGGGGTTAAAAATAGTATTTAATGAACTTAATTTTAGTCAAATTTATAATAGATTGACATTGCACTATAACCTGACCAAACTAAAAATTACCCACACTGTCACTAAATAGAAAATTTTCCTTAAGAGATTAAAAATAAATAAATAAATTTTCCTTAAAAATGTTGGTTATTTCTAGAGAATTCTTTATTTTCTACCTGGCATTATCCCAGATAGTGCCAGACTCCGCCTTCCTAATAAGACACCTCCACTTCCTAATAAGACACACACAAAAATATTCCCTACACTAAAAAGACATTTTAAAAAATTGTTCCTGACATCATCGGGAGATTACAATCTCCAACAAATCCAACAAAACTGGGCCAGATAATGGTCCAAGCTCACATAATATTAGCCTATAGTAGTCTGCCAAATAAACTTACAAAAATAAAGAGATATAACTCACAATCACTCCTGGGGATAACCGAGTACCACACCTATATCACATTAACTATAGTTGTCTGATTATATTACAACTTGTATCATTACACTGACTCAACTATGTGTTCTCTGAAGCCTAACTAAGCAAACTCAGTTATGGAAAACAAGATAGGATTACAACTACACACATATGATCACAATAATCAAACTAATGTTTACACATTAATGTATTATATCTATTTGTTATATTGTGCAATGCAAAGCAGAACAGAATATTGCCGAGTGAATGAGTCACTTAGTTTATGAGGACAATACAATGATTTCTATCGTTTTTCCACGTACAGAGTTCATTCAACAAAAAAGTAGTAATAAAAAAGTAATTTCAGCAGACCTTGTTGTTTTCTTCCCAAGTTTCTTTAAACTTCTCATCAAAATCTTTAAAAATATCGTCGTCGAACATCGTGTGACTGATTAAATACGAAACAAAGGAAAACACGCACGGCACTGATATGACGCGACTGCGAGCGCCGAACACTTCTTGTAATAAATAGTATTACATTACTCATTAGTCATCAAACAAGTGGCGGCCGTCGGGGCTTTCCACAGTAAGAATTGGAGACGACGGATGCGGCGAACGGTGGATCGGTCAACGTATAGTGAATAAATTCTCTTTGGTGGACCGGTTTGTCGGTGCACCTTCAATTCGGGACTCCCGTGTGTATTATTATATTACTACCCACGAACTTGCATGTTGCACAGTGAATGATGATCGACAAAATTAGCACATATTATATGTATCAAAATAAATATATATAATTATACATACACACAGCGACCTCGTCGGCGCGGCGTTTTTAAGCACTCTAGTGATGTGCGTGCATTACACAGTTGTAATTTTCTTCTTTTAGGTGAGATCGATTCCTATAAGTAATCGTTTCTATTAAAATATCTCCTCTATAGTTTTAAGCAATAATAGCCAGCCCACTGCTAGATATTGGGCATCCTCTAATAACTAAATGAGTATGACTATGTAAAGAGAGAGATTAGGCCTTAACCATCACCCTGGCCTAATGTGGGTTGGTAGACTTCTTATAACTTCGAAATTCTTAGGAAGTTTAATATTTATACAGGTATGAAGATTTCCTCACGATTTTTTACTTCACCTAATCACCGTTACAAAGGAGCGTTATTTAAAAATTTGTAGACATGTAACTTCGACATGTCAAAAGTGTGTGTCCTGAGGATGGTTCCGAACCATCTCTTCCCTTGATTTTCGTCTCAACACTCCTTTTCCCTACTACTCTCTGCTAGGCTTTCACCGCTTATTCAATAATATTTACATTAATTAATTTAACAAAAAAACACTGTACATTTTTCTTCGCATTAACAACGAGCAAGTTACTTGCGTGATAGTAAGCGTTACGCCTCTTGCCCATAAATAGAAGTAATACCAAATAGAACTTGTAATCAAGAAGTACTTATGGCACTGGATTGCGGTCGCCATCCCATACTCTAGGCCGTTAAGTATCATAATGCCAAACAATTTCATGGGCTTTAATGTGCTTCAAATTGGAACTCAATTACAGTGCGTAAACACTGTTGCTTGGTGGCAGAAATAGACAAAGCGGTGGTATCTACCCAGGTGACCTCGTATACGAGGGATCTACTGTCTAGTAAATGTTCGATGATTTTCAATCTAGCTTCTGCATAGCTTTGCCCGGATGAAAGTCCATATTGGATAGCTTAATTTATGACTAAAAGTTATCTTAACTTGCATAATATCTCTATCTATGGTAGCACAATCGGGATAAAACTTACAGAGAAAACGCTTACGGCGTCACATAGATTATTATTTATTAGACGATAGAAACTTCGATAATATTGCAACAGTTGTAACATCGCACGCGTCCTTGTACAAAATGCACTAAAATCATAATATATTGGTCGATAATAACGTGTCTGTTTGTGTAAAACTTTATCCTTAAACTTGGTTCCCATTGCGGGCTGTGGGAGTCGGACGGCGCGGTGGGTCACCCCAAATACCGTCGAACCTATGGTACGAGAAGGCGGATCCTGGCATTATGCCGGGATAACGCCAGACAGAAAGAAATAGCTTCACAACTTAACTGCTGGGTGAATTTTGAGGTAATACGTAATGCCACGGTCTAACTTTCCATCATGATTTAACAGTAGATTTTGTACCTATTATATGGGGCGATCCGCCGCGCCCCGCCGTCAGACCCCCTTAACTTGCAACGGGAAGCAAGTATCGTCATTGTGTGTATGTTGTGAAGCTATCATAAACATAATTTTGTTCACATTTAAAACTAATAGTATGTTTAAATTAAAAATTTAAAACAATTACTATGATTTATAAAGTTTAAAGACAGTACCTACACGTAGTTATTGAAAAAATAATAAAATATTCAATCTATTGCCCTTTTACATCCCATTTTACTTTTAAGCTAAAGATAAATTTAGATTTTTTCTACTTGTACAACGATTGGATTTTCTCTTTTTATTCATTTTAATCATAATATTATTAATATTATAATTCATATTGTGACACAATAAAAGAGGGTTGGTTTTCTCCACTTAAACTTTTGACCGTTTATTTTAAATATGATAATTGAATCGAGATACATAATACAACATCAACTACAATCGATTTAAAACATTACAATCAATTCACAGACTTGCTGAATTAAATAAACGGGTCTCTAATAATTCATCAACCCATAAAGACCAGTACAACACTAAACACTGAAAATACGTCATGTGTCAATTTTAAGAAATCCCACTTTTTAAATTTATTTTCTTTGACCTAATAGGCAAAGCGAGGCAAAGGAATTAGCTGAGTCTCTTTGTCGTTTATTATTTTTTTTTAATTAGAGAATTTAACCCAATTTTTTTAGTTTTCAAAATTGATTAGGTATCTAACTATCAGTGAAAAAGCAGCATAGCTCAGCGGCGAGTGGTATGGACTGTCGAGACGAAAGTCGCAGGTTCGAAACCAGCCTCAAGTGCATACACCTCTGACTTTTATAAGTTTATGTGTGTATTAATTGTTAATTATTACTTACTTTAACGGTGAAGGAAACATCGTGAGGAAACCTGCATACCTAAGAAGTTCTTCATAAGAATTTCGAAGGTATGTGAAGTCTGCCAACCCGCATTAGGCCAGCGTGATGGACTAAGGCCTAACCCTTCTCATTCAGTAGAGGAGGCCCGTGCCCAGCAGTGGGACGAGTATAATACAGGGCTAGTATTATTATTATTATTATTTAACTATCAACAAATTAAGTCGTGCATTAGCTTATTTAGTAAATATATACCTATGTGCACTATTTGCGGTAGATGGGCAGAAGTCCGTCGCGACGAGACGTGACGACGACCGCCGTGACGCGACGCGACGTATGCATTTTCCTTTAAACATGTAACCCTAAAACCGTATTTCACGGTAGGCAGCATAGATTACACAGCTCTACAAAAAAAATGGATATCATCGCAAATTTTTACGTTTTCGCTTATTGTAATGTAGGTACAATATTCATAATATAAATAGCAGGTAGTTAAATATTGTTCCTTTAGTTCTTAGTACTGGAATATACGTTATACAGTGAACACGCCTTTAATTTATCTGAACCCAAGGAATAATACATTTATATTTTGAACAATTATCGGCTTGTTAAAAATAAAATTTAATTTTCCAGTCATGATTAGGCTTCTGCGCAACTTTTTTGCGCATACAAACATCGTGTGATCCCCACTCTAAGACCCCTTGCTCCACAGGACAGCTGAGATCTCAGTTATTTGACAATATTGAAGTACTTACAACTTACTTACTTATTTAGGTACTTACTAGCATTTACCTGCGGCTCCGCCTGCGTAAATGTTTTTACCTGGGGTAAAATTGCATATGTCCTAATTCATGTATTGGTCTACCTGTATGACAATTTTACTCAAATCCATTCAGCCGTTAAGGCATGATTGATCTACAAACATCTAAAATTCAATCTATCTATCTAATCTATTCTAATCTAACTAATCCATTCAAACTCTCCTTTCGCGAGTTGAATTTTACAAATATATGAAACACGTTGACTCAATTTCAGAGGCGTTTTTCTTTTAATAGAAAGTTCCCCCATTTCACCCCTTTAAAATCAAAATTTCCAAAAACCCTTTCTTAGCGGACACCTTACATTACACAAACTACATCTGACCAAATTTCATGATCATAGCTTTAGTCGTTTTGAGGTTTCGTGTTAATCAATCAGTGAGTGGTATTTCGCTTTATACATAGATTACTACTCCGCTCCCATGGGTCGTAGCGTGATGATATATAGTGATAAGCCATTGTCTCCACAAAACAAATGTACGGTGTGAATATGACCTCAATCGGTCAAGTTGTTCAAAAGTTAAAATAAATACTTTCATACTAAGTTCAACAACCCCCCCCCCCCCCCCTTCCCCTTTTGTAAGTGGATTTTCAATTTCACAGTCGTATTCCATCCCTTCCATGAAAAAGTTGCATACAACGTACAAACCCCTCTTTTACCTCCTTAAAATGTAAATTTCCAAAAATCCGTTCTTAGCTGACTTCTACATTACACAAACTATCATTTGACCAAATTTCATGATCCCAGCTTCAGTAGTTTTTGAGAAATCGTGATGAATCATTGAGTGAGTGGTATTTCGCTTTTTATATATATAGATATTGTTTCTCGTTTTTTGATTTTGTAATTAAAAAAAAAATCAGAGCAAATCTTACAAAATCATTGATAGTTTCATGAATTGTGTGCATAGACCCAAAATCATTTTCATATCTAGGGCAACAAAACCACTGTAGACCAGTGTTATTATAGGGAGCGATGTGCTGTTGCCTGTGCCGGGTGCCCCTGTTAAGACTGATATCCTGCTGATTACCTGGGTATGCCTGGGTGGTGGTAGGTACCTATACTCTTTACTCCGGCCGTTACTCAGGCCCAAAGAGCTCCAGCCCATATATACTAAGTAGGCATCTATAGGTAGAAAATCGTGGCAAATATTTGTGCCGGTGCGTGAATCGAACCCACGGCCTCTCGCTTCATCGCTCGTCTACTGCGCCACGGACTACGGAGGCTGTCTGTACATACTTAAATAAAGCAAAACAAAAACGCGCCGAATTGATAACCTCCTCCGTTTTTGAAGTCGGTTTAATAAAAAAAAAAACAACTTACGTGAATTATTTATTCATCAAAATAGATACAGTTACATTAAGTCAACATTAGCTTAAATTATTTTTTAATTTAACAATTTTTATTTTTGCATGTAGGTACCTAATACCCATACAAAACTCGAATCCAACTGCTTTTGCTGTTATCCGTTCAGTAGTTGCCCCATTTTATCTTGTATTCTGTCATCAGATCATAAACAAATCTTTAAGGGATCACCCTTAATGTAAAGAACCCGAAAGAACCCTATGGAATATTTTATTACCTACATTTCATTTCACTGTTACTGATTGTTAGGTGCCGGTCACTATTAGTGCGATTAGTTGGGGTTGTGGGGTGTAGACTTCATCTCTTTTTGTGATTCAGCATAGGAGGGCGGTTGCGCTGTAAATAGACAAAGTTTCACTTGTTATATCAGCCTTTGTATTTTTTTATAACAGCCGCAAATAAGTATCTGGGCTACCCGATGCTAAATAATGTCCACTTGAGTGACGAAATGAGCAGGTCGCTCGCCTGATGGTAAGCGCCACGCCTTCCCATAAACAGAAGCAACACCACCCATAACTTTGAATTACAAAGCTCTGCATGACATTGACCTGCGCTCGTCACCCTGAGACATAAGACGTTAAGTCTCATAATGCCCAGGAATTTCACTGGCTTCAACGTCCTTCAAACCGGAACACAACAGTGCTTACACACTGCTGCTTGGCGGCAGAAATAGACAAAGCGGTGATACCAAGCTCCGGAAATCTAACTCACCAATCACCATACAAAACGCAACGGTAAAACTGTACTTGAGTAGCGTTTTGTATGAGACATTATTACCCAGGTGGAGGTATTCACTAGTCGCCAGATTCCTCGTTTGCGAGAGTTAAGCAGGTATATACAACTGCATTCTTTCGCTAGGCAGCAGTGGGCAGGCACAGTTGTGTTCCCGTTTGAAGGGCAATGAATGTATCAGAGTAATGTACAGGGGTGTGTCATGCCATGTACTTTGTGATTTAAACTTCTAAGTGGTTTTGCTAATCTTTATGAGGATAAGTTGCTCTTACCATCTGGCGAGCGACCTGCTCGTTTCGTAATCAAGGCGAACAAAAAAACAACCCGGAAAAGTTGTTACAGATAACGGCACGATTCATGAGCACAAACTTCACCTGCGCAGTTAATTTATAGTTCTGATTGGTGGAATAAAAGAATGCGGGACGACGACGCTTCTTGCGATTGGTTCGTCAGTCGATGCTCGTCGTCTATTGGTCTGTCAACTGCCTCTACTACTGTCTATCTGTACTCACGAGTCGTGCCGACTACCGGTTTAGACTTACGGTGAGCGTTCGGCGCGGGTGTATCGGCGGTGAAGGGCGCGTACGGCACTTCGTTAGTCTGCACCGGGCATCTCGTCACTACCACTATAAATAGACGTTTTAAAATTACCAAGATAAGTATCTGTATAACTCTAATGCATATAATTAATAAACCAGTTGTGTTCTGCTTCATACACGACGTGAAAGGCTTTGACTGTGTCAGGTGGCACAATATGGTCGTTGTCTTATTAAAAATAGGAGTACCTCCACATCTAGCGTACCTGATCGAAAGGCTTTAAACTGATAGTAGAGCCAGAATATGGATAGACATTTAACTTTCTGAGCAATTACGTCTGGAACGAGGGGTGAGGCAGGGATGCATATTGTCACCCAAACTCTTCAACATATATGGTGAATTCATAATACGGAAAGCAGTTGAGGATTGGAATGGTGGCATTGTAGTAGGTGGTAATAAAATCTGCAATCTACGGTATGCAGATGACACCACGCTAATAGAATCTTCTGAAGGTGAGATGGCTGAGCTGATGAAGCAGATTGAAAACAAAAGTTATAGTCTAGGGCTAAATATCAACAGAGCCAAAACTAAGCTGATGATCGTGGACAGAGACCAGTCGTTGACACGTATCTACGAACTGCGGGACATAGAATGTGTCGACGGATTCAACTAAATCTAAGTAATATACAGCATCCACGGAACGATCCTCCTGAGGCAAAGGCAGTCTGGATAGAGCATCTACCGGATCATTGTCTAGACGTGGCTCCCATTTCTGTTTCAGGTTTTTCATTTTTTTTTGTTATAGTTTCCTCTGTCGCGGTTTTTTAATTAAAATGATTTTATGTTACCAGAACATGAATAAGTACCTATTTTGGACTTTTATCACTTTTGGCCGACCCGGGATCGAACCCAAGACCTCCGCGTTAGCCTCAGTCGTAACGCGTACGCATTGCAACTGCGCCACCGAGGCAGTCACATGATGCGGGTGCGAAACGAGGCAGTGTAGGGCACATGATGGTACCTAAACGGGAATCAAGTTTCGCCATTGCCTCGTCCGTTTATCAGAAGAATTTATCACGTGGCACGTGCAGACGAGTTTAGCTTTGGACCTAGGATCTTGGTGGCTAACTTATACTCCATATCTCACTCATCTTACAAACTAAACCGGTGGGTCTAGAATAATTTATGAACTTGTGTACAGGAGTTACTTATTGAGTTCTAAGAAAGTCTTCTTCTTCCACCTGCCCTTATTCCACTCGCAGTAGGGTCGTCACAATATGCTTTCACATGTTCAAAAGGTTTTGATTGTAATTTTTACGATCGGCCACCTGCCTAACGTGAACCTCTCTAGGGAAAACACGCAGACCCGAAATATTTTTGTTTCATGGCCTCTCGATTCAAAGTTGGCTATTCGCCCGTTGCTCCACGAAAAAAAAACATGTTTTGAAATAGGTTAGTGTGGTTGTTATGTGGTGTTGAACCAACGTGTCCATTCTCAAGGAGCTCGGAATAACCACAAGGCTATCCCCTATATGCTTTCAAAGGATACTCAATTATTTCGGACATGTTCCTCGTAGGAACCCTGACAATCAGACAACCTCCGTGACAAGACAGCCTCCGTGGTGCAGCGGGCGAGTGGCCAGCTGCGAAGCGAGAGGCCGTGGGTTCGATTCCCGCACCGAGACAAATGTTTGTACGAGCCACAAATATTTGTTTCGGGTCTGGGTGTTGTGGGAACGCAAGTCCTTCGTATAGTTCCTGATACCCACGATACAGGTTAACCTAGTGTGGCGTCACTACTATGTGTGTGACTGTTGGGTGTATTTATTTATTAATCTGGAGAAGCATATGGTAGTCGGCCAGGTCAACGGAAAAACACCTCGTGGTCGTTCACCTATCCGCTGGTCAGACATAATAAAGACGAACACTGGCCTGCCGATATCTCAGGCAATTAAGACCGACGAAAACAGGCCCACATGGAAGAGTATAGGGTGATCACTATGCATGGGGTGATCACTACTTCAGGCTAGACACGACCTTCAGCAATGAAGAGACCGACTAAGAAGTAAGTGTAGTTGTACTGACATGCGAGTATTCCGGCGCGGTTCCTGCGTCGGTACAGGTGACAGAGCACAGCGATCGCCAACACCACGAACACGCCAGCCAGCACCGGGACCACGATGCTCATCACATCCTGCCTGCTCTGCGCCTTCTGTAATATCTATAATCTTCTTATATATAAAATTCTCGTGTCACAATGTTCCTTCCCATACTCCTCCGAAACGGCTGGACCGATTTGTATGAAATTTTGTGTGTATATCGCGTAGGTCTGAGAATCAGCCAACATCTATTTTTCATCCCCCTAAATGTTATGGGTGGTCCACCCCTAAAAAATTTTTTTATTTTTTTGCCAAAATTTTTTGTTTTTATTTTTTTATGTTACAGCATTAAAAAATACATACAACCCTAAATTTTCAACCCTCTACGATCAACCCCTATTTTTTGATAGCGACATTAGTATTTTTGTCAAGCGCGTTTCTCACCGGGGGCGCCCACTAGGCTATTTTAATCCTGGAATGCCTGGAGGCATTCACGCGGGCGGAGCCGCAGGCAACAGCTAGTATCTATATAATATAATAATAATAATACCAGCCCTGTATTATATACGTCCCACTGCTGGGCACGGGCCTCCTCTACTGAATGAGAGGAGTTAATCCTTAGTCTACCACGCTGGCCTAATGCGGGTTGGCAGACTTCACATACCTTCGAAATTCTTATGATGAACTTCTCAGGTATGCAGGTTTCCTCACGATGTTTTCCTTCACCGTTAAAGCAAGTGATAATTAACAATTAATATACACATAACTTAGAAAAGTCAGAGGTGTATGCACTTGGGGCTGGTTTCGAACCTGCGACTTTCGTCTCGACAGTCCATACCACTCCCCGCTGAGCTATCACTGCACACTGCTGTAGTAATACGTAATCACAGAAAACCGACGTAAAGTAGCAGCTTACTGCTGCGTTTCGTACGGGAGTGGGATATACGGAGGCCCAAATCCCACTTCCCTCTTCCCAATTCTGTCTTTTAAGGTGTGGATTGTTGTGTGTTCATTGTGGAAGGCATTGAAGGATAGTGTTCATATCAACGTAATAAAACAGCGATAAAAACGTGTGGCCTTGCAAACTGAGACGGTCCTAATTTGTTGATTAATACAAATTTAACAAATTCGATTGTTTTTTTTATAAGGTGTAATAACGAGACGAGCAGGTTGCTCGATTGATGATAAGCGCCGCTCCTGCTCATAGACAGAATCAACGCCACACAGAATTTTTAATTATAAATCACTGCATGGCACTAGACTGCGCTCGTCACCCCGAGACATAAGTTGTTGCGTCTCATAATGCCTAGTAATTTCACTGGCTTCAATGCCCTTCAAACCGGAAAACCACACTGTTGCGTGGCGGCAGAAATACTCTGTACTAATACTGTGTACTCCAGATTGCTGCTTCAACCACGCATTGCGGCGCGTCTTTCGAGGGTCTTCAAAGCCCCTCATTATAATGAAGCATTTCAGTGTCTGAAGCAGCACGATGTTTTCGCGCTGCCGTTCATCTCGGGGTTGCACCGTAAAATGTACATCAAGTATGAAGTCTTCGCATCGCCCGCTGCGCGGCCTCGACACCCGGTGGCCTTAATTAATCACCTTTTACGACAGGCAGGAGTATACTGTGGTGGAATTCTACAAAGGCAGCCTCCGTGGCGCAGCGGGCGAGCAGCCGGTTGCGAAGCGTGAGGCCATGGGTTCGATTCCCGCACCTTGACAAATGTTTGTCTGATCCACAAATATTTGTCTCGGGTCTGGGTGTTGTGGGACCACAAGTCCCTCGTAGTTCTTGATACCCACGATACAGGTTTACCTAGTGTGGGGTCAGGACTATGTGTGTGACTGTTGGGTGTATTTATTATTAAAGGCCCTAGTCCACAGGGCAGTCATAAAACAGTGCTGCAAATAATAGTAAAATTTTATGCCAGTTAATTTGGGCTAGAGAGCAGTGATTTGGCGAACGTTTTTATGAGCGATAACAGACAATGCAATCTATCTAGATAACATTATAGCGTACACGAAACACTAAACAGTCGCGGCGCTATGGAACATAAGTATTGTTTGTTTTTTTTAATACTCACTAAGAATTCTTCTCCCACAAGATAAGCAAACCTCGATAGATGCAGTAACTGAACATCTGAAGATCGTGCCGTTGATATTGACGCTTCAAGCGAAACATCCCAAATAATAAGATTTTCTCGTATCTCAGTTTAAATGAGCAGAGTGAAGTGCCTTGCCTACAGTATTCTTAATTCCATTTTGGGTGATGTTTCTGTTTATAACGTTCCCCTTCAACGAACGACCTACTCGTCATTGAGGAGAAAGGTAAAAAATTTTTTTACCAGATAAACAGTGATTTGCGTCACAGTTGGGGTACCAGACGTTAGAATTTGTCTTGACATCTTAGGATTTTTAAGCACTTGTTAGGAATTCGGTTGGACTATTAAAATGTCAAGAAGTACACCTAGAACTATTGCTTTATTTGCGAAATAATCTACTTTACATACATATATACGCACTCACGCCTGTAATCCCCGAAGGGGTAGGCAGAGGTGTAACCCACATTTCGCCGAGCGTATCTCCGTCCCGTGATAGGGGGCGAGCCTATCGCCATACCGGCCACAAATTCCAGACTCCGGGCTGATACTGAGCATTTCGTAATAGAAAAACCCAATAAGTACCACTTAATCCGACCCGGAGATCGAACCCGAGACCTCAGTGTTGGCCTCAATCGTAACGCGTACGCATTACAACTGCGCCACCCAGGCAGTCACTCTACTTTAATTTGACTAAATAATATTCAATCCAATGAATACAATACTTACATCTGATAGACGCACGCACACGCTTATGGCAAAAAAGAGGCCTTTTTTAAAAAGAAATCAGGCTTTTTCTCAGAACCTTAATTTTTTCCACCTGGTAATGCTAGTCGAACTAGGAATGCTGTATCCGATGTTGCCCTGATCCCTATAAATGATTGGCAAAGGGGGCGGTTATTTGGGCTTCCGAATATCCCACCATACGAAACGCAACATCAAGTTCCACTTCACGTCGGTTTTATTTTTGAAAATTGTGGCAACCCGGTCGAGTCGACCCATTCACGCTGTGGACAAAACTGTCAGCTTGGCTTCTTACCACTTATGACATTTACATCACCTACGCCAGAATACTGAAACGCAACTCATTTTAAGATCGTGTTACACAATAAAACTCTCATAGCTGTCAAAATTGTATGGAAATAAGTAGCCGTTAGACAGTCGGCCGCTGAGTAGCGTTTCAGAATTCCGGCTAGTCATTTTACCCTGACCATAGCATACCTACGTACTATCGATTTATGGTAAATATATGAATGATATGTACAGAGTTAAAATAGAATAGGTAAGTAGTAGGTAACAAAATTATTTTAGCTAACCTCGTGGCTTATTTCCCGAATTTCGTTAATATCTCTATCAGATTCCGTTTGTTCTTTCCAATCGTGCATAATTTTCTTGTTAAAGTCCCGAAAAATATCATCATCGTCGTCGCCAAACATTATGTTTTACTCCTTCAGAAACAAACACACACGGCAAAGGTTCAGAGAGACGCGACCGCGAACTCCAAGCCGGGACGCCCGTATGACATTAGCTGCAAAGATTCAAGAATCCCGCACTGCGAACATGCATCGTGTGACGTGATCGACGGAAATAATATGCGCTATACTTACCATCAGGTGTAGCGTAGTCACTTTGCCGAGCCAGGATAAAAAAAAGAAAAAAAAAATAGGCCAAAATAAACATATCTTAATTCCTAACCGATAAAAAACTGATTTCAATACCAGACTGACTGCCTCGGTGGCGCAGTTTGCGTACGCATATACAACACACAACTTACAACTGTGTTGTGCTCGGTATGGCGATAGGCTCGCCCCCTATCACATCATGCGACGGAAATAAGCTCGGCGAAATGTGGGTGTACTGGGTACACCTCTGCCCACCCTTTCGGGGAATCAATGGCGTGAGTGCGTATGTATGCGTAGGTATCTACATACATACATACATAGACTCACGCCTTTTTTCCATAGGGGTAGGCAGAGACAACGGATTTTTTTATTTGTACCTATGTATTCAATACCCGATGCGTTTGCTGTTATCTGTTGAGGAGATTCCGATTTTCCGTTGTTGAACATACAAACCTAAATAATTTGGTTCCTCTTTTTTGAAATCGGTTAATAATCCCCATCGTGATCTAGAGACTAATCGCCTCATTTGTCTAGTGGTAGCATATGTACTAAAGCTGAGAACCGTAAGGTCCTGGATTCAATTCCCAGGTTGGGTTTTAACAATATAACAAATTATTTTTCTTATATTCTTAGAATGAAAACCCCGAAAGCAGTATTAAAACGTAATAAAGATAACTGACAAGTGACAAGGCGGAGTTTTGGCGGGAATTCTTACAGTGCGGTGGCTCTCTTGTTTTAATTATTTTCTAAACTGGTTTAAAGTTGTGTTTGTTGTATAAAAGTGGTGTGGTTTTGTGCAATAATCATTAACGATGATGAATAGTGTATGGAAACATTGAACTAAGTGGATTTAGGTGATTTTTGATCAAGGGTATTGTCGACCTTGTGCTTTCGATTCGCTTGAAGAAAGTCATTTAAGAAGCATTGAACTGAAAGGAATTATCATCAAAACTCCAGCAAGACCTTGAAATCGGCCACACCCCTGTTTCATCGTTCTTGGAATATAAGAAAAGATATAACTAATGACTTGGCAGCATGGTCTCTGATCTTAGCCGGTTCCTCATGGAACAAATAAACAAAAAAAAAAAAAAAAATGACAAGTGACAATGGCTGTCAAATCGCAAATGTCAATTTTATCAACATAACCTTAAAGTTGAAACAAACCTCAAAGCTTCTTTATAGATTGAATATAGTATTTTACTTTTAAAAATGTATACAGGATTATTATCACGGACATTAAATAGACTTGGGCATGTAATAGCGGTACAAAGCACTCACTTTCACGTAGATGCTACGTGTTTAGCTGCAAAGAAAACTACTAGCGCTGCCGGAGGTAAAGTATTACATTTTATGGGATTCTTCTGTATTTATCAAAGACATTAATGTATACTACTAGACAAGCTACGCGGTACATATAAATTGTACCACTAAGTTACGGTCAATTGACCGTAACTCAATATTACCATTTCACTTACTCTTAACTAGAACCCCTACCGCGCTCCCTGTGAGCTGTCAAACTCCTGCGTTATGTGACTCAATTTTACTTCTAAACAGCCCGTCTAGTAGTATACATTAAAGGCTTTGGTATTTATGCATATTTGCCAAAGTCTGACAGCCTCCGTGGCGCAGCGGGCGAGTAGCTGGCTGCGAAGCGAGAGGCCGTGGGTTCGATTCCCGCACAAATGAGACAAATGTTTGTGTGATCCCACAATTATTTGGTTCGGGTCTGGGTGTTGTGGGACTGCAAGTCCCTTGTAGTTCCTGATACCCACAATACAGGGGTTTTGCCAGATCTTCTCAGGCTGGGTTGTTTTAGATCCAGTGATAGTTTTAAAACACATGCCGTTTTGGTAATGCCTATGGTCCATATTGACCCATAAAAAAGAATAATAAATAATAATACTTAATAATTGAGGACTATTCCAATAAAAAAGTATTGTAAATTTTATAGTTGCCCAGTGTATTTTGATGATGCTATGTATGTTATGTATACATTAGTTGATATGATTTCTATACATGTTTCTTTATTTTGTACTGACTTGTCATAAGCACTATTTTAATTGCCTACATGATTAATAAAACTATTCCAATTCATTTTATTTCATTTCACTTAGTGTGAGGTCAGGACTATGTGTGTGACTGTTTGGTGTATTTAAATTTTTATGTACCCCGCAGCTTTTCTAGTAGTGCATATGTTTTTGAATGTGAGCTGTTCTTATTCTCCCTCAATGACTACATACTGTAATCCATTTGTTAAAATATTGCCGACTGATACATTCAAGTCTCACAGGGGATTCAATTTCGATTTGCCAATCCTTATATTTTTATAGCATGGGCCGGCATCCGATCGTACTGTATGTCGTATCGTCTCACGTCGGCCCAGTACAGACAGTTTTTTTATGTCATTGGCCGGCAAACGAACCTGTGGGTCACCTGATGGTAAGTGATCTCCACCGCCTATGTACACCCATAATACCAGAAGAAACAAGCGTGTGTTCCCGACCTTAAATGAAAGGTATAATTAAGGGATTGGAAAGGGGAGATTTGGGGCTTTAGATCTCTCACTAATCATATGAAACGCAGCAGCAAGCTGTTACTTTACACCAGTTTTCTGAGAAGTATGTAAGTTTATACCATGTTATAAACTATGCACTGTATATTACAGGTGTAATGGGCCTTGGCAAAGGCAAGAAGAAAGTGAGCAAGCTGGGAGCTATGGAGAAGAAGGAGATGCCTGTAGAGACAGACCCCGACAAGCTGGTGAACTATGTATGCGGCTCCAATATCTATGTCACTGGGGACGATGTCAAGGTGTGGTACCATCCAATGTTTTTTTATTTTGTTTTCATTATCTTGAATGACGAGACGAGCAGGTCGCTCGCCTAATGGTAAGCACCACACCTGCTCATAAACAGATCCAACACCAACCAGAACTTCTGTTAGAATGTAACATCAAATAAATTATCTAATATTATTTCGAAGGTATGTAAAGTCTACGAACCTGCATCGATCACCGTAGTATATTAAGTTCTAGCCACTCTTATTAATGGAGGAAGCGATGAGATAGTGTGGATATGTGACTGATATAAATAAAAATATTTCCAGTTAAAGGATGACAGTGAGTATCCGGATTGGTTGTGGACACTCCGTACAAGTCCTCCCAAGCTGGAAGAACTGGACCCTAACACCAAGCAGTACTGGCTGCGAGTGAGAGCTGCTGGCATGAGGAGGAACAACAAACTACGATCCATGAGAAAGTTCTGAACATATTTAAGGGTGGTATGCCGAGATTATTGAGTGGTACAGCCACGCTGTAGACAGTGTTCTCTACAGCGAGAATGGGCCGGCTCGGCCGGGTCGTTATCACTATCTCACAGAAAACTATTTTAACTCGGTCTAGCCGGCCCATTAGTGCTGTAGGCAAACAGCTGTAGGCCTAGTACAAGTCACAAATACGTTCACAGTTTTCGAATTCGTATAAATTTACTACCGTCGAAGTGTGAAACTAGTAATTCATATGGTAATAAAGGGAAGAATCGCATGAAAATAATTTTCTTAGTCAACTAATATAAAATAAAATTTACCATATTATTAATTTTAACTCATTATAGTTCCCACTAGTGGCTACTAATATTTGACGTATGGAGAGAACACGAAAACTTTCATCGTTTAGGAAAACTATTAAAACATGTACTAGGCCTACTGTTTGTTTACAGACTGGCAAAAAAAATAAATGCATCCAATACAATAATTTTGGCGATAGATTTGCCCATTAGGAACCCATAGGTGTGCTAGTTGTACTTCTGCCTCCCTCTTAGTAAACGCCGATAAAGTGTAAAAAATATTATCAAACTACAATTTTTTTCACAAACGTTACGATTTATCAGTGCGATTTGAAACTGTTAATATCATTGCAATTTTTTCGAAACGTATGCGGCGTACATTGTACATAGAATTTTAGTTGATGTAGCATTAAGTTAATTAAAGACGTGTCCAAAATTAAACATTTTTATTAACAATAACATTTTTACAAAATCAATAAAAAATACCTCAAAATTAAATGACGACAAATTTACATTTAGACATTTCATGTTAAATCCCATTTCGTTGGGACATAAAAACACACACTTTAAGTATTGGTTACACGGTACAAGCTAGGCCCGTCTATCGAAATCAAAATATTTATTGAATCCAAAGACATAATGTATACTACTAGACGGGCTGTTTAGAAGTAAAATTGCTCACATAGTGCGGGGTTTGACAGCTGAGAAACAGGGAGCGCGATAGGGGTTCTAGTTCAGAGTAAGCGAGATGGTAATATTGAGTTACGGTCAATTGACCGTAACTTTGTGCTACAATTTCTATGTACCGCACAGCTTGTCTAGTAGTATACATTGAAGTCTTTGATTGAATCCATTGGCGCCTACCGTCGAAGCCAACTCGCACTAACACTGTAATCAAACTACAGTGGAGCCCCGCTAATCCGGCACCCCCTGTAATCCGACATGTCTATTATTATTGAATATTTTTTGACAATCTTCGCTAATGTACAACTTGTACGCGCCACTACTATTGTACTCGACGCGTAGGTATTGTTTTGTGTTGTCTCTATTGTGTTGCTTAATTTACTAAATTCGACATACATAATGAAGTACGATTTGTACTTCAGAGTATAATATAAATAATCTTATCATTGGATCTGTAATTTGTCAGATTACAAGGTACTCTTTGGTAAAAAAATCCGGACTATAGGGGTCTTAGGCAGTACTCTATAATTCGACAAATAGTCGATAGTTTGACATTGCCCTGGAAAACGTTTGTCGGATTACCGGTGGTCCACTGTATTACTAATGTCGTCTTTAGCATAGAGATATATAACGCGTACAGTAGCGAGGTTGCTTTATTTTTGTGTTCACACGAGATGAGTAGTTAGAGACAGTCCATGGTGTCCTCTCTGATGATCATGGGCGGTGCATACTCAGAGTGGTGTGTGCCGAATGAATATGCGTATGGATTCTGTGAACAATAAACATTAATCGATGCTGCACCGGTATTGAAATGTGTCAATATTTTCGGACGTCGTCTTTTCATTTCAGAATCCAATAGTACCTATTATATTATTATAGGATCTTAAGTGGTGGAATAGAACCGTCGCGTCGTGTGAGTTATGTGTAATTAATGATTCAACATAGCTATTATTTGAAAATAGGTACGTACTTTTTTCGAGCCGTAAAATGTTTATATTGTTCCAATATCTAAAAAAAATCTTAATAAATTCATTAATATAAGAGGGACTAATTATTAAAAAAATATTTTATACTAATACTATCGGGGTCTGAAACAAAAGACCACGTCCAAAAATTTAGTTAACCTAGGGGCGTTGCCCATGTTTTTACACAAAACATAAAATAAAAGAAAACTTAAAGTCCGACGAATATGAGACATATCTTACTTTCTTCCCCACATTATTATGCATCGATTGGTATCGGTCTCGACCCCATACCCCCGGCGGTTTCGGAGGAGATAGCGTGACAAGCTTTTGGCAGCGGCGGCGGCGGCGCCTGTTACTTTTTTTAGAATAGAGAGATTTCATCCCTTTATAGTATCGGCATTGCGTTACGGCGCTTGAGACGTATCCACGCTCATGAAGTTTAATAAATATTGACAATTACGCTGCCGTCTTTATCATAAACAACGCAATCAATGGCAATATAGAGTTAAGTACTAGCTTTTGCTCGCGGCTCCGCCCGCGTGAATAGACTTTTCCGAAATAAAACGTAGCCTATAACCTATCTCTACATCAAAATTCATCAAAATCGATTCAGTGATTTAGGCGTGAAAGCGTAGCCAACAAAAAGAGAATTTTTCATAAAAAGTATCCTATGTGAGTTCTTATACCTCCAAGAATATGTGTACAAAGTTTAATGATGATCGGTTAAGTAGTTTTCGCGTGAAAGCGTAACAAACAAACTTACATTCACATTTATAATATTAGTATGATTATTAGGTATATTTAGAATCAGTGAAATGAAATCTACTAGGATCAATCACTCATTCAGTTGAGGAGACCCATGCCCAGCAGTGGGACGTGTGTAATACAGGGCTGGTACTATTATGTAGAGTACCCTTTATATGAAAATGATTTTTTAGATGTTTAAATATGAAATTTATTAAAAATAAAACATTTAGAACTCTAAAAAATATCACCCTCCAATTGCGAGTCGTAGGAACCAAGCCAACGGTGGTTAGGACCCAAGAGTGAGGAACCTCTTCACAATGCGTGCTGTGTCCAATAACACTTTCCTTTGAATCTGGCTCTTGACCCAACGAACAATCGACTCTCTGGAGGTGTTGGTCGAGGCTCTTTGGTATCAACCCATTGGCAGAAACGTCTATTGGGACAATGATTGTCGACTCCACATCCCACATGTCAGTAATCTCGTGAGCTAAGTCTATTATTATTAATAGATTTATGGTGAAACTCATTGACTGCCTCGGTGGCGCAGTTGTAATGCGTACGCGTTACGACTGAGGCTGAAGCTGAGGTCTCGGGTTCGATCCCCGGATCAGGTAAAGTAACATTACGAGTTGCTCAGCCCGGAGTCTGGAATTGCGTCCGGTATGGCGATAGGCTCGCCTCCCATCACATAACGGGACGGAGATACGCTCGGCGAAATGTGGGTGTACTGATTACATCTCTGCCTACCTTTTCGGGGATTACAGGCGTGAGTGAGTGCGTATGTTGAAACTCTTTGGGTATGGAATTATAAAGAATACACATACCTTTTTGACGTTGTATAAGTTGGGCGGGTATGAGGCAGGGCCGGGCGTGCGCGTCGCCTTGCCCGCGCCTTCCAGTCGCGCACCCAGAGAATACACTGGTTGTCTGAACACACAAACCAAAGTGTTGAATTTAACATAAAAACACTTTTTAAGGAAAATAAAACAGACTCAAAAAACTTTTCTTCTTCTACCCGCCCTTATCCCAGCATGCTTTGCAGAATCAAAATAAACAACTTTGAGTCGGTGCTATTGCAATGTAATGTTCAATTAATAGGTAGAAAGGGCCGACTCAAAATAGATTAGTTTTATTTTTATATCAGTTTTATTTTTGCTAAGAAGTTCATTTTACTTTTTCAGTTTAGAATTATCAAAATCACTGCATAAAGAATGTAGTTTGAATCTTTTATCCCCGATTTGCAATACAGCGCGGCGTGGCGGTGGAATTTCTTGAGATGATTATAGGACCAACTTTGAGCTATAAAGAAGAAGCTATAAGCTGCTTTTGGAAAAAAGAAGGAATCATCTAAACCGATCCACATTTGGCGAACTTTTGCATGAAAGACGAATTGTGAACACAATTAAAATATTTAAGAGTTACCACTTACTTGTTCCTATATACGTTGGCATCACGTTGGAAGTATACAGCCGGTCCGGGCGACTTCGTCTTGAGATTATATCCGACTCGCGCGCCCATCGTGTACGCGGGCGTGCCGGATCCGATACGTAATGCGTACGCGTTCGGGGCGGGACCGGGACGTTTCAGCGCAAAGCCGAGACGTGCACCCATCGAGTATACCGGAGCACGTGGCTCGCGCATCGGAGGACATCGCTCCGGAGCGTGCGCACCCGGACCTGGGGTGCGGAGTGTCGAGCGCGTTGGGAATCTAGAATGGGGTTAGGGATGAACGAGGTATAGTCCGATTAAATGAGAGAGCTGGTGAGGGGGTACCTAATCTTTTGTATTCGACCATCATATCATTCTTCCACCTGCCTTTATCCCATTCTTGGTAGGGTTAGGTACATGTTACTGAAAGATTTGAATTGTAGTTTTTACGACCGGCCGCCTGCCTGTCTGCAACCCCTTGGAAGAACACCCAGACCCGAAACATTTTAAAAATATCTAGGTACAACGTGGTAAATACGAGTAAGTAGATAGGTGAGATGATTATTGCGGTTCCTAAAACAAGAATTGCGACAGATATAGAAATGTAGGTAAGTACTCTGAGAGCACGGGAATTGTTGTCATTGACAATATTTACAGAATTTGATAAGCGTGCATTTTCCTCAAATACCATCGTACGGTTCCGTTACTTTTTTTTTGTTTGTTCCTTAATGAACCGGCTAAGATCAGAGACCATGCTGCCAAGTCATTAGTTATATTCTTTTCTTATATTCCAAGAACGATGAAACGGTGGGTGTGGCCTATTTCAAGGTCTTGTTGGAGTTTTCGTGTTAATTCCTTTCAGTTCAATGCTTCTTAGACGACTTTCTTCAAGCGAATCGAAAGCACAAGGTCGACAATACCCTTGATCAAAAATCACCCAAATTCCCTATTTTAATGTTTCCATAAACTATTCATCATCGTAAATGATTATTGCACAAAACCACACCAGTTTTATACAACAAACACAACTTTAAACTAGTTTAGGAAATAATTAAAACAAGAGAGCCACCGCACTGTCAGAATTCCCGCCAAAACTCCTCGGTTCCGTTACTGTAAAGATAGTTACGTGGCTCCGAAGCTCCAAGCAGGCGCGGTGACGACTCCGTCGCGCGTCACTCGGTCGATCCGGTACGCCGGCCCCGGACCGAGCGGTTTCACTCGGAAGCCCGCGTTAGTGCCGAACGAGTACATCGCGTTGCGGTACCGCGACGGGTCATGTTGTGGGTAACCGACTGTGGTGGGTAGCTGGTATGCGCCCGGACCTGGACCTATACACACGGACATTTAGGGAAACTGATCAGTCAAGATCAAAGACTTTATGTATACTACTAGACAAGCTGCGCGATACATAGAAATTGTATCACTATGTTTGACCGTAACTCAATATTCTCGCTTACTCTCAACTAGAACCCCTATCGCCCTCCCTGTTTGTGAACTGGCAAACTCCCGCGATATATGACGCAATTTTACTTCTAAACAGCCCGTCTAGTAGTATACATAAAAGTCTTAGACGTTCTAGTAAGATTTCTTGCCTGACGAGGCGAGGAGTTCGTCCGTCTAATGTTATGCGTCACGCCTCTTCATTTAAAAGTAGTAACACCACTCGGAACTTTGAATTACAGAGTACTGCATGGCACTGCGCTCATTACCCCGAGGCATTAGATGTTATAGTGCGTAGTAATTGCACTGGCTTCGATGTCCTTTAAACCAGAACGCAGCAATCTTTTTTTTCATAGTATAAGCCGGCAAACATGCAAGTGGGCAACCTGATGGTAAGTGAACTTCACCGCCTATGTACGCCTACAATACTAAAATAATCGCGTTGTCGACCTTAAAGGAAAGGGATAATTTAGGGATTGGGAAGGGGAGGGGTATTTTGGCCTCCGGATCTCCGGGTATCTCACTTACGGTACGAAACGTAACAGTAAACTGGTACTTTACGTCCGTTTTGCTCTGAGACAATGGTAACGACCCGGACGAGCCGGCCCATTCATGCTGTAGACAGAACTGTCTACAGCGTGACTCTACCACTCAAAAAAAAAACTTTATGGTTTGAAATATGACCGCTGCACATCACACTTGCAGAATGTATCCAGGATTAAAAACATAGTAGACTTAGGTTCAGGACTTACCTAAAGGTTTCTTAGACATTTTGTGATTTGTATTGTATAATGCTTATGGTTAGTTTACACAGAAAATTTAAAATATATATCACGTTGTTTGATCACGGTAATTTTGACATGCGATATCTCGGCCACGAGTTTTGTGAGTGAAATGTTAAACAAATGAATGTACCTGTCATTACTCATTGTACTATATCGATGAGGTTTAATTTAGGCGATAATATGAAGTTCCGTACTGCGTTGTGTGTAGAGATACGAGCATAGATTTCGATGGCTATAGTCTATAGATGACTGAGGAGTCGAGTTGAAGCAGTAGGCAGACCTTACAATGATAAATTTAAATATAAGTTATATATTTTTTGAGTTTATATAACAGCACCCACCCACGCTTGTAATCCCCGAAGGGGTAGGCAGAGGTGTAACCAGTACACCCACCCACGCCATACCGGGCACAAATTCCAGACTCCGGACTGATACTGAGCATTTCGTAACAGAAAACAACCCAATACCACTTTACCCGACCCGGGGATCGAACCCGTGACCCCAGCGTTAGCCTCAATCGTAACGCGTACGCATTACAACTGCGCCACCGAGGCAGTCTATATAACAGCCCTGTAATAAATATGTCCCACTGCTGGGCACGGGCCGTCTCTACGAATGAGTGGGGTTAGGCCTTAGTCTACCACATTGGCCTAATGCGGGTTGACATACTTCACATACCTTCGGGATTCGTATCTACAGAGAATTTCTCAGGAAGGTATGTAGGTTTCCTCACGATGTTTTCTTCGTTGTTAAAGTAAGTGAATCGTTTTTTGCTAGGCAAGCGTGCTTCATCTTAGGCCACATCATCGCTTACCATCAGGCATGATAGTAGCCAAACGCGAGCCTATTACGTATAAAAAAAACGTGATAATTCACAATGAATGCACACGTAACTTAGAAAAGTCAAAAGTGCACACTCTGGTTTGGAAGCTGCGACTTTCGTCTCTGCAGTCCGTCCTACTGATACCCGATGATCCACGGCTGATTTTTGGTAGAGTACTACGATTTAAATTATGAGCTTTAGAAATCTTCGTCTAGTTCTAAGATACCTATATTCGATAGTATGACTGTATGACCAACTGGTAACAACATTAAATTAAATTATATTTTATCTCTTGTGTGTCTTGATTACTCGGATAGTCGAAAATCCATTTGATTACGTCCATATGACTAAGATTAGCAGGACTGTACCATAGACAAATAGAAAGTATCTATGACTACTTATTTTTGTGTCTGCACCAGATCTGGGGTTAAGTGCTTCGAAGGTAGTTATAAATAATAATAAATAAATAAATACACCCAACAGTCACACACATAGTCCTGACCCCACACTAGGTAAACCTGTGTCGTGGGTATCAGGAACTACGAGGGACTTGCGGTCCCACAACACCCAGACCCGAGACCAATATTTGTGGTTCACACAAACATTTGTCTCAGTGTGGGAATCGAACCCACGGACTCTCGCTTCGCTGCCGGCTACTCGCCCGCTGCGCCACGGAGGCTGGAGTTAGGTAGATAGGTGTTGGCAAAGAATATTCTTACCCATGGTTATGAATTACTGTTGTACCATTACATTCTGTGTATTATTTACCAATATTCCCTTAGTAATTTCATTACTCATACCCAGAGAACACAGAAATACTCTGTGCTCATACGATTATTTCAGCGTTCAACTCCAATACATGTATAATCCATAAAAATTATGTTATTCAGATTTGATTTCTTAGCTAAAGTTTCTTAGCACATAGGTACATACATACGCATTCACGCCTGTAATCCCCGAAGGTGTAGGCAGTGGTGAAACTATTACATCCACTTTTCGCGGACCCTGTTTTCGTTCCACGATGTCATAAGGGGTGAGCCTATCACCATACCGGGCACAATTCCAGATTCCGGGTTGATACTTATAGCTTAGTATTTCGGATTCGGCCCGGGGATCGAACCCGAGACCTCAGTACAGCACTCGTACCACGTAAAGTGGTCGGAGTTATAAGTAGGTGTTGATGGAAATAAACAACGATACGTTTCATAAAATGCATTTATCATTGAGATATGATTGAACATTAACTTAATAAGTTGTGATGAGAAGGGCGCATCAGTCGTCAGTCATCAGTCGTCAGTCGTCAGTCATCAGTCATCAGTCATCAGTCGTCAGTCATCAGTCATCAGTCATCAGACATCAGTCGTCAGTCATCAGTCATCAGTCATCAGTCGTCAGTCATCTTTCGGCAGTGCAGCGCAGTGTAGACGCGCGGCTGGAGCGGCTGCAGCGGCGTCAGCTCCCGCGAGCGCGCGCCTTCCTCCGACGGACACGAAGAACATGCACCCCACTGGACACAACATAATAGTGTTTATGCACTGCAACCAACCTGAAGATATAATCAAAACTTGAGATATTTGAGACTTCGGAAAACAGTGGTGGTGGGAGGTGGTCTTTTTAGCATAGGCCGGCAAACGAGCAAGTGCGTCATCTCAAGGAAAGGGGTATCCACCGCCCATGTACGCCCACAGTACCAGAAAAATCCTTTCCTTATATTATTATAATTAAGTGATTGGGAAGGGGAGGGGTGTTTGGGCCTCCGGATATCTCACTCACCGCGTCGGTTTGCTGTGAGAGAAACCTGTGTGTATAATCTGATTTTAAAACATCTCGACTAAATAGTCACCACTGTACATGGTGAAAAACCCGACATAGTGGCTCGTTTAGGCGAATAAAGTCATTTAGCAATCTCCACATAATTTTCAGTGACCTATTAAACGATACCACACATGCCTCTTGTCATTTGTGCAATTGAAAAAAAAAACACTGGCACTCCGGGAGTGCCGACAGAAGTGAAAACGTCTTGAACAATTATGGTCATAATTGAATATATATCTATGCTGTACAAATATACACAATATATGTTTATATTATATTATTAATGTAATTCAACCCAAACTCGACTCTCGTGTAAATATATATACATACCTACTTATATACAGAGGTGTCGGTAACAGTGTCGCGAGTTCCATGGTGTTTTCCCATCTCTTAAATAAATAAATACACCCAACAGTCACACACATAGTCCTGACCCCACACTAGGTAAACCTGTGTCGTGGGTATCAGCAACTACGAGGGACTTGTGGTCCCACAACACCCAGACCCGAAACAAATATTTGGGGATTAGACAAACATTTGTCTCGGTGTGGGAATCGAACCCACGGCCTCACGCTTCGCAGCCGGCTATTCGCCCACTGCGCCACGGAGGCTGTCTAAATGCCCTTCGCGACTAAAGAATTTTCACTTAAAAGAAATCCCCAAGTGACTTGTCAGGTTTCACGTCTTTTAACTGCAACATTAAGCAATACCTCACCTGTTCAGAGAGCGGGTGTTTACAGAGTGCGCGGTACAGGAAGGCGGCGTACAGTAAGTTGAGCACACCGAGCAACCGCAGCGCGGACTCGAACCCCACCCACCACGACACCAACCCACCCGCCACTGGACCTGTATAACTCAGTGACTTACTCATTGACTCATATTGTGTGACTGATACAAAGTATTTGACTCCTCAATGTGATCCACACAATATGATTCATCAGCCCCGGATCTAGGGCGGCAGTTTCAGGGGGCACCAAAATCATCATATAATATGAATAAAAATAAAAAAAAAATTGCTCCACTAAGCGCCTCGCATACGGAGCCTGGTTGGCTCACCGTCGACTTGTAATAAAAAGGCGCCACACAGGCCCACACCACAAGTGAAAAGTACAAATTTATTAACTATTGCCCATGTTTTTCCACAAATCATAAAATAAACTGACTCGAGACTGCCTCGGTGGCGCAGTTGTAATGCGTACGCATTACAATTGAGGCTAACGCTGAGGTCTCGGGTTCGATACCCGGGTCGGGTAAAGTGGTATTGGGTTTTTCTATTACGAAATTCTTAGTATCAGCCCGGAGTCTGGAATTTGTGCCCGGTATGGCGATAGGCTCGCCCCCTATCACATCGTGGGACGGAGATACGCTCGACGAAATGTGGGTGTACTAGTTACACCTCTGCCTACCCCTTCGGGGAATCAATGGCGTGAGTGCGTATGTATGCATAGGTATCTACATACATACATAGGTGTGTACCTATGTATTCAATACCCGATGCGTTTGCTGTTATCTGTTGAGGAGATTCCGATTTTCCGTTGTAGAACATACAAACCTAAATAATTTGGTTCCTCTTTTTTCAGTGCCTTTTCCTCTTTTTTCAGCGGCGCCAGTTCCTTTTTTTAGAATAGAGAGATTTATCTCACACGCTGGAGAGGGGGGCGTCGCTATCAAGTTTGTGCCCCGGATCGAAAAAATCGTAGATCCGGGGCTGTGATTCATTCGCTCACTAAACCTACACTTTAAGCAATCATCTTACTAATTGTAACACAAGTTTGTTGACAAATTATTATTTATGGGCGATGCCACACGGCGCATTGCATGCATGCCCGCAATTTTGTTACGATCAAGTTACGGTCAATTGACAAGGTGGTAGGTCCCTCGTTTGCGAGAGGCCGGCTGGGTTGGTACCACCGCTTTGTCTATTTCTGCCGCCAAGCAACAGTGTGTTACTGTACAAATAGTTTTGCGTCATCAGTCATCACCCTACCGATCGCATACGCAGCTGAGGAGGCGGCCTGCAGTAGTGCCGCTACAGTGGGCGCGTCGGCAGCGTGTCGCGCCAGTAGTGCCGGCACGAGCGCCGCGTCAGCTGCACCCAGCCCGCAGCCCAGCACTACGTGCGGGACCACCAGCCATGACACCTGCAACCCAATTATTTATTTATTTATTTATTTGGAGTTTACAACAGAGAATACACCTGTTACATTTAAAGATCACAATATGGCAGTATTAGACAATAGTGTTTCTCTAATTACAGTAAACTACACCATGCAAATATTATATTCAGCTTATTATAACTAAATTAAATTAAATTATTACTTGTAAATTTATTATAAATTAATATTATTATTTAAAAGTAGATGTCAACTGATAATTAATTAAATATGAGTAAATATTAATTATGTTTCTTTTACATTTAGCACAGACAAAAATGACAAAAATAACAAAAAACAAATTACAAGGTGTAAGCTCCCTCGTATACATGCGAGAGGCCATCTGGGTTGGTACCACCGCGCCGCCTATTTCTGCCGCCAAGCAATGTAAGCACTGTTGTGTTCCGTTGAAGGTCATTGAAGCCAGTGAAATTACTGGGCATTATGAGACTTAATATCTTACGTCTCAGGGTGACGAGCGCTGTCCTATGCCATGCAGTGCTTTGTAATTCAAAGTTTTGTGTGGTGTTGCTTTTGTTTATGGCGTGGCGCTTACCAACAGGCGAGTGACCTGCTCGTTTCGTCACTAGGCTAATAAAAAAAAACAACCATGAGTAGTATAATTGTGGAAGTAGAACCAATGGACATTGTGTGCTATGTACAGGTGCCGGCATGAGTCGTGAACACAAACTTCATCTTCATTGGAGGAGCTTGAGAGCGATCTCCGTCGTTTATTGACTGAACTAGGGTTGCCAGGTGGCCAGCCTTACTTGTATATGTTTGGCTTTTTACGGTCGTGTCCGGCCAAATATTCACATATCCGTCTTTTGGTAGTCTTTTGCATATGATATAGGTATATGTTAATATAGTAAAATAAACTGATTTATTGTTAATTCTTGGTTATAAACAACTTTAATACAAACCATTACTTCTGTTAAAAAAATCTTTTTTTATTATAAAAGTGATTTCGGGCTTTAAAAAGGTGTATTTTGGTTTTCAAAATAGTTATAAGTATTTGGTTTTTAGGGCAAATGTCCGGCCTAATACAGCGACGAGTTTTTAGCTTTTTTTAGGGCCTGGCAACCCTACTCCGAACTGTCCCCACTACTATCAATCTGTGTTCACAACTCGTGCCAGTATAGTCCGACCAACTTTTCTGTGAAGTGGCGAAAATAGGAACTACATCGCCGCCATGTTGAAATGTCATTCGATAGTCAGCGTCTACTGCTTTCGAGTGCTCCGTGTGTTTTATTGCAATACGACCGCGACACCTTTCAGTTCACAGAAATGTTGGTACCACTATAGTATTTAGTTTTTGAGTGGTAGAGCCACGCTGTAGACAATTTTGTCTACAGCATGAATGGGCCGGCTTGTCCGGGTCGTTACCACTGTCTCACAGAAAACCGGCGTAAAGTAGCAGCTTGCTGCTTCGTTTCGTACGGTGAGTGAGATATCCGGAAGCCCAAATCCCCCTCCCCTTCCCAATCCCTTATTATCCCTTTCCTTTATGGTCGGCAACGCGCCCATAATTCTTTTGTATTGTGGGCGTACATGGGCGGTGGAGATCGCTTACCATCAGATGACTCACTTGCTCGTTTGCCGGCCTATACTATAAAAAAAAAGTAATACTGACAGAAACAGCATGTGGTATAGCGAGAGCGGCGAGTGCTACAGCTAGTTGTCCCACGAGTGCGACCCTCTCAGCCCCCGCGACCCGCGCCACCGCCCCCGCAGTACTGGTCGCCGCGAGGTACCCCGCGCTGTCCGGCACGAACGCGGCCCCCGCCTGTAGTAAACGTGTTTCATACATTACACGTTCATTAAAGATTGGATTGTTGATTAATGGCCGTTCCCTATATTCTATGTAAAGATGGATTTGCTTACTATCGATAGTGTTTTGACACATCTTCCATACATAATGTGTCAAAATTTTACTGCCAGTAAGAAAATCCATCGATATACAGAATATGGGAATGGCTATAATACAGTAAAATGACATCTCGGGTGCTGCCAAATTTTTGTTCAATATAAAGAATAAAGATTAAGTTAATTCACTCATTGTAGTTCAGTGAACTATTTCATTAGATCATATTCTGAAGTTTAACTTAAAGTCGGTTGTATAACAGATAACCCACGTAAAGTGCGGCTTGCTGCAGCATTTCGCATGGTGAGTCAGATTTCCGGAAGCCCAAATCCTCACCGTTCCAAATCCCTTAAATGTCCCTTTCATTTAAGGTCGGCAACGGGTCCATAATTCTTCTGGTATTGTTGGCGTACATAGGCGGTGGAGATCACTTACCATCAGGTGACCCACTTGCTCGAAGCACTAGCCGGCCTATCACATAAAAAAATAAAAAAAAACTCAGCCGGCTCGTAGTTCTTTGCGCCACAGAAGCTATTCATGTGATAGTTTTACCTGCCAGCGCTTGGCCCCGAACCGTCGCTGCAGCCACAGCGGCAGGCTCGGCTCGAGTGCCGCCATGACGCTGGTGGTGAGGAGCACCGCGCCTGCGCACGGCAGCACTGCACCTGACTTGCACACTGATACAGCGCGTTGCACGTCCCACTGTGGACTGACCTCACTGTCGCCATCGGACTCCACCTACAGATGCAGAATACAACTGTCAGAGAAAATAACACTGACATCTCAAAAATAACTATCACTTCTTCAGGTATTTTTAGAGTCGGTACATCGGATGACGCCCTTTAAAGTGTAGTTCTTCCACGAATTTGGAAATACCTACAGTCGTGCGTCTAGACTCTCTAGATGCATGAACATAGAAGATAACTGGTGACAAGGCCATATCATACGATTGTCGCCCTCAAAATTCATGACGCGGAATTGTAAACGAGCTTATTTTATACCCTACATTTTACTGCGAGTCAGTAATTCTACCTCAGTCGAGCCGGTCCACTTATGCTGTAAATGTAACTAATCGGTGTAAGGGTACCGCTTCTGAAGATGCAACGGTAATAAAACATGCCTTAATATAAAGGGAAACACTATTCTTTTGCTGTTTACTTACCGTTTTGCGAACGTAAGCCCGCAATGTAAAGCGTACTAATACTAAAGTCAGGGTCATTACCCCGCGCGCATTACTGCGCTTCAAGGTATACATTGTGACTCTGTTACATATATGATGTGATACAATAAGCTGGTTGTATCACATAATATGCCTTACCTGGTTAGCCTGCAGGTACACGTACTGCGCCGCTGTGAACAAAGACAGTCGAGAGCAACCAATTAGAAAATAGTACCTACAAAGAAAGGCTAATGCGTAAGCGACAGACGCGCTCGCTCGCGTCAGAGGTGTCATCGTAGCGTCAGTGACACTCTCGTTTGTCAAACACGCTCGTTCGCGTCAGAGGTGTCATCGTAGCGTCAGTGACACTCTCGTTTGTCAAACACTTAGATACTACCGGATACTACCGTCGAATGATCTTGCATAGATTCACAAATGTAGCTTTTTTTTTATTGTATAGGCCGACAAACTACCAAGTGGGTCACCTGATGATAAGTGAACACCACCGCCCATGTACGCCCACAATACCAAAAGAATCATGGGCGCGTTGCCGACCTTAAAGGAAAGGTATAATTAAGGGATTGGGAAGGGGAGGGGATTTAGGCCTCCGGATATCCCACTCACTCATAGTGTGTAGTAAGCTATCTGTGGAGGCTTGTAAATGGCTTTTTTAATTTAATTATGTAACCATACTGTCAAAATAGCTGTAAGCCCCCCAATTATAATAAAATAAATAAAAAAGTAAGTCCCGACGTGCAGACGCAGCGTGGATGATGTCTGCCTATACGCCAGAGACGTATATATTACGCTAGCTTGGAATATTCCAGTTTTTAACCGACTTCAAAAAAGGAGGAAGTTCTCAATTCGGTGCGTTTTTTGCTTTGTTTTATGTATGTAGGTACATCGATTTCTCCGCCAATTGTGGACCGATTTTATTGGGAAATATTCACTAGATAGAGTTTAGCTGCGATGTGGTCTCATATAAATTTCAGCACAGCACAGCCATACCGCTGCCTACCGTTAAGGAAAACTCTTTATGCCCCGCTTAAAGAAGGATAGGTCATAGCGCTCGGGAAACATCGAATACCGACGCGATGGGGCCTTAGGCTAAAAAACATGAAACCGTGGGTTCCAATATCAGGTCGGTTTTCGATTCATAAATTAGTATTGACACTGCATCAGTGACACGTTCGTCTGACGCTTTACGCAATGGCAGTAAGTTTATTTGACAGTCTCACCAAGGTCCAGCAGTAGCACGGCCGCGATCAACAGGAAGGGAGCGCCTCGACTCCACGTCGTATAGGTTGCACCACCGAATGGATACCCAACTAGCACGCCTAATGCAACATATAATAGGTATATAAAGGTATTACAGGTACACACTGTAGGCTGGAGTGAGTCTACGATCAGAATTGAGGAGACGCAACTTTGTGCAAAAATAATAATATAAATGTATTTGTCATACAACACTGTCGCGATACTCATAACCAGTTGCGGCCACTAATCGGTAAACGATAAGCGAGTTAAGCAACCCATGGCGCGGTCAGTCTATGGATGAGTAACCGCTTAGTGGTATTCCAATTGCGGGTCTCCGTGCTTCGGAGATCACGTATAGACTCGGTCCCAGCTGTTATCAACTGACAGTTGAGTTGTCGTTAAGCCAAGTCGGAGGCCTTCGGGCGGCTTGAAAACTTACACACCAGATTAGCAATTCGATATAGAATAGACTGTCATACAGCTGAACACAGGCTTCCTGTTTCTTCTACGAATGAGAGGGCGGTAGGCCTTTGCTTCGGGTCTAGCAAGTCCCTCATCGTTCCTGATTTTCGTGATACAGGTTAACCTAGTGCGGGGTCAGGACTATGTGTGTATTTATTATTATAGGTAGGTACTTACCGAGTGCGACAGCTCCGAGCAGGGCGCCGATGGCTCTGTGTGCGTGCGATGTAGGTACGGCGGCTGCACATAGCGCCAGACCCGATACACTGCCGAGCGCGGCACCACACCCGTGTACTGCACGCCCCGCGCATGCGCACCACACACTACCACCACTCGCTCCCACCACACCGCACCACGAGAACACTGACACCACATAAATACCATGTCACAAACTCCTGCGATTACAACTTGCAATTGCGTTTTCTATGACATATATATTTATTAAACACAAGTTCAACTGAATTTAAAGTGGTAGAGCCATGCTATGCACAATTTTGTCTACAGCATAAATGGGTCTGCTCGCATTGTATCACAAAAAACCTGAAGTTGCTTGCTGTTCCGTTTTGATGGGGAGGAGGGTTAGGTCTCCGGAAATCTCACTCTTCGTATTTTTCTAGGTGCTAGGTCCCTCATATGCGATATGCCTTCTGGGTTGGTGCCACCGCTTGCTTTACTTCTGCCGCCAAACAGCAGTGTGTAAGCACTGTTGTGTTTCGGTGTGAAGGGCATTAAAGCCATTGAAATTACTAGGCATTATAACACTGACACACACGTTACGCCTTGAGAGGTTACAGAAACGGTTCCTTTGGCACCTTGCGTTTTCCTTGGGCATGACCAAAACACTGACCTCATACAGCAGCAGACTGCAATATTTTAAAATGACTTCCTTAAATAAACGAAGACAGTTAATTGATGCGAATTTTGCATGTAAAATATTCAAGCATAAAGTCGACTGTTCTCAATTAATAAGTAATTTTAGACGCCGCGTTCCAACCACACTGCCACGGAAGCCAATCACACCTCTCTGTCCACCATTAAGAAGGACGGTCTTGGGTGCAAACTCACCCTTTGCAAGATTCGCCAAAGTAATTAACAGTTGTAGTGACAAGATTGACATACACGTTGACTCTCTTGCCAAGCTATCCAAATCAATTAATGATTGTTTACCAGATAAACCCTAAATTTACAAATTTTTTTTGTTTCACTTTTTCAGGTTTGATGTAGTACCTATGTCTTGATTTTAATAGATGTAATTGCTCAAAATAATGCATGTGGTGCCAACCTGTAATTAATTGTTACACTTACGTTATATTAATATTGTATGTACCTAATAGTAGTTATTGGTGTAAACAATTGTTGGTGGCCTTAATAAATAAAATAAAATAAAACACTTAACATCTCAGGGTGACGAGCGCAGTCCAGTGCTTTATAATTCAATGAAATAGCTTTATGCCGTTTTTCTGTGAGACAGTGGCAACGATCCGGATGAGCCATGATGATTCATGCTCTAAAAAAACTGTCTACAGCGTGGCTCTATCACTCAAATATAATATACTTCATGGGCTGTATGTTGCTATCCAATCACTAGAGGTCTCGTCATTTTTTATGGTTGATCCGTAGTTAATCATCACCCGTCCTTCTTGCCTTCACGGTCGCTCATTATTAACTTCAGAAATGGCTTAAATATTAACGAGGACTTTATAGATACCTACCCCCAACTAGTTTAGATGGAGAGTGTTACCTATAGCGGCAAGTGCGAGGAGCGCAGTAGCGGCGCGAAGCACAGGCGCGGGCCCGCGACGGCACACGGCGGCAGCACACAGCGGCGCCGTCACCAGCTGCACGCCAGCCTTAGCGCTCAGCACCAGACCGACGGTCGCCTGTGCAGAACCGATCTCCCCCCCCTCCATCCCTGCAGCGCCCGCCGCTCGCACGGTACCGTTCAGCATGGCGACGAGCGGCGCCTCGTGTCGAGCCCACAGCTCCAGCGACTCACCGCGCACCCAGTCTGGGATTATAGGCACTGGAACAAACAACACCTATGTCTACATAACTGTTGCTTTAGCAGCATAAAGAAAGATTTTTATTATAATACTAGAAACCGTTACAAAGTGGACCCACGAAGAGGCGGAATGTATTTAGTAAGTATTGTGCCGTTATCATTTTCATTTAGTCTACTCAGTCCACTGCGATATTCTAAATCGTCTTGCAGTACTCCGAGTACTTACTTTCTTATCACATGTCAATACCACCCTTAGCAATCAAGAATAGATTCCTATAAATTTATAGAATTCGACGTTCGATGGTACCTATGAGTCTTGTCCACGTGCTTATGCGTTTGTTTGGTGAATTGGCCTTAGGGCTCTGCCGTTCGTCTATAAAAGCCTTTAGGTCTTACCGAGTACTGTAAGTAGCACATTGTCCAGGAAGAACGTCACGTATATAAGAGCAAAGGCGAGTATCGCGTGGCGTGTCCCGTACTCCATTCCGGTTACTGATGGGTCACACTTCAAACACTACCTCTTACAAGCACAAGCAATAACGCTTGCTAACAGGCCATAAAGGCACCTGACTAAGGAAGAATGAATTAGATTGAAGGGTTAAGTAACACAAGTGTGAAGTAAAGTTCGGACTGATCCATAAGGTAGATATGAGGAGGGATAGCAAAAGTAAGCGATAGGAAAGTGTCAAGACTATTCCCGAAGCTTGGCAGCTGGTACGGCGAGCGAGCAGCGCGACACTCGACGACGGAATGTTCTTGAAAGAATGGCGGGTTGGAAGAGTGTGAGGCGCTGATAAGGGTGTTTATGTATTTCAATCAGGAAGCGGCGGCCCGGCAACGATCTGGTTAAGGCAATTTTCTGGTGTTCCGCGTACTGAGTAGCGTCAGCACAATAAGCCATGTGTATTCTTTCGCTATTATTAAGTTGAAATGCGTTCCATACGTTGTGGTTCATGTCCAATACAGCAATACCTATGCTGGGTGGTCACAACGCGACGTGCAATGGCAGCAATTGCTTACTTTTATTATTTTAAGTAGTTATTTCAATTTACTCCTTCTATCTTGGTAAATGGTGAAGAGCATAGAGTGTAGCTATTCTGCCAATGTCACGTGGTGGGAAGTGAAGATAAACGAAGGAGATTGGTATGTTTGAGATAGAATAGTATTGAAGAATAAATAATAATAATAATTGAGTGGTAGAGCCACGCTGTAGAAACTTTTGTCTACAGCATGTATGGGCCGGCTCGTCCGGGTCATTACCACTGTCTCACAGAAAACCGGCGTAAAGTAGCAGCATGCTGCTGCGTTTCCTACGGTGAGTGAGATATCCGGAGGCCCAAACCCCCTCCCCTTCCCAATTCCTTAAATTCATAATACAAAAGAATTATGGGCGCGTTGCCGACCTTAAAGGAAAGGGATTGGGAAGGGGAGGGGGATTTGGGCCTCCGGATATCTCACTCACCGTACGAAACGCAGCAGCAAGCTGCTACTTTACGCCGGTTATCTGTGAGACAGTGGTAACGACCCGGACGAGCCAGCCCATTCATGCTGTAGACAAAATTGTCCTCAGCGTGGCTCTACCACTCGTAAGCTCGTGTTCCCATACTCCTCCGAAACGGCTCGACCTATTTTTATGAAATTTTATATGCATATTCAGTAGGTCTGAGAATCGGCAACTATCTATTTTTCATCCCCCTAAATGTTAAGGGTGGTCCACCCCTAATTTTTATTTTTTATTTTTTAGACAACATTTTTTGATTTTTTTTTATGATACAGCATTAAAAATACATACAACCCTAAACTTTCAACCCTCTACGATCAACCCCTATTTTTTAATAGCGACATTAGTATTATGGTCAAGCGCGGTAGGCTACTTTAATCCTGGAAATAGGCATTCACGCGGGCAGAGCCGCGGGCAACAGCTAGTAAAATATATAACTCGCAATACATCCAGGGTAGGGAAAGAACCTACGTAGGGCGTAACCCTGGGCGTAGGCTCATGTACTTATCTACTTCTAATTTTACATTGAAGCTTGCTATAAACCATCAATCCGTATATCTACAGTACTGAATACTGAGCGTCATCCTTCCGCAGAGAAACATATGCTAATGTATCCCACAGAGTGCCGCCAACATCCTGAATCTATAAACGTTGACTATAGATATCTATGCTAATCCGTAACAGGAGATGGAAGATGATCTAACTGCATTTCATCATTGCATTCACTACTGCGGACACTCGTCAGTAGTGACTAGATTGTTAATTGTAACACCAAATGTAACGTGTTACATGTTAATAGATAGATAGATAGAATATTCTTTATTGCACACTAAATAAAGTAGGTAGCTTATAAACGAGGATCATACAGTAAGGGTGATACAATGGGCGGTCTTATCGCAAACAAGGATTTCTTCCAGACAACCTTAGGATGGACAGAAGTTTTAGGTACCGAAAAAACGATTGTTGATTGATTGATGATGTTAACCTATACCTAAGTTTACCTATACCTACCAATAGCATATACCTACCCAGTTCAGGAGGCTGTTAAAGCAAGTGGTAGAACCACGCTGTGGGCAGTTTTGTTGTTACCATAGTCTCACAGAAACCCGAAGTTTGGTAGTAGGCTAGGTGGTGAGTCCCTTGTATGCGAGAGGTTGCTTTTGGGTGGGTACCACCCTTTTGCCTATTTCTGCCGCAAAGTGTGTGTGTAGTGTTTCGGTTTGAAGGACATTGAAGTCAGTGAAATTACTGAGCATTATGAGACATAACAACTTATTCTCGGAGTGACGAACGCAATCCAGTACCATGCAGTACTTTGTAATTCAAAGTTCTGTGCTGTTTCTGTTTATGAGCTTACAGGCGAGCGACCTGCTCGTTTCGCCATTCAAGCAAATAAAAAAATGAAGTGGCAGCCTGACGTTAAGTTTTAGTTACGGTGAGTGAAATGTCTGAAAGCCCAAATCTCAAATCAAATCCCTTTCTATTACCAATGCTCATTCTTCTTCTTCTTTACATAGTATAAAACATTGTTGCTCCCGCTGTTATTTTTATTTATTTCTTTTTTTCTCTTTTTTATAAATAACATTTCGCATATTTTTATAGTTGTCTGTAGTTTATGTGTGCGGAAATAAATTTATTTTCTTTCTTTCTTTCTTCTTCTTTCTGTTTGTACGCTTAGATCTTTTATACTACGCAACGGATTTTAATGCAGTTTTCAGCAATAGATACAGTGATTCATGAGGAAGATGCGTATACATGCGTATTAAAGTAGAGAAAAGCCGAGAAATTCAAAGATTTGTAATGTGATGTAACAACGATATTTTTGTGCGCTGACATTGCAAACGCCGCTGGCTAAACTATACGAGATAGATCAAATTAATATAGGTACTAGGAATTGTATATGTTAAAAATATCTATAAAATCGTCCGCGATGGTATATGTTCATCTCCTAAGGATAACCTACAGTAACCATTTATATCATTTACATATTACAAAAATGGGCTACTTACCAATATATTTCAAACAATACAGTATTATTCTTTATCCAATTAAATACATTAGATAGATTAGATTGTGCATTTCATGTAGATCAAAATCGCGCTTTACAGGATATCATTAAAATGAATATCTTGGAAGATATCAGAGATTTAAAACGTGGGGGCCGAGCGGCTGGCGGGCCGTAGGTACATACATCCGTCCCGGTAGGCAGTGGTCGGCGGGCGCGGGGCGTGCTGAATAACAAATAAAATAGGTAACGGTTAACAAAACTTAGAAACTGACTTCAAAATAAAAACATTGAAAAGTCAAAAATAACAAATTCTATCTATTGAAATAAAACTAGTTTATACGGATTTTATCGCAGTTTAATTTTTATTTTAGTCCCGACGTTTCGAAAGCTTTTCAGCCTTCGTGGTCACGGGAGAGACTGAGGTGTAGGTCGTCCCGAAAAGTTAATGTTACATTGGCTACCTTCATTTTAAAATTATACATTTATTAAATTCTATATATTCTATTGAAGTCAGTTTCTAAGTTTTGTTAACCGTTAACTTTTAAATTTTCAGTGGGAGATACAGTAATAGCATGTAAATTCCAATACAATAACACAATCGCAATGAGTGTACTGTTGTCCGTTGAGGAGTTTTATTTTTTTACTCCGTACTCCGTCATCAGATCTTTACTAAATTTATACGGGACCACATCACAGCTAAACTCTATCGAGTGATTTTTTTTCCAACGTAATACACATTAAGTAATGCAATTAGAACGCGTGCATCATATTGCAATGCAGCAAGTTAGAAATTCTGCCACAGTTATTTTTAGTGGTATCATGTCAGTAATTACCGGCACCACCACCTGTCTTCGTTTTCGGGAGGGTTTCCCTTACACCCCGTATAACCTACCCAAACCTCCTGACTTCAATTAGAAAAACAAATTATGTAACTTAAACGGTGGAACAGATTTTCTTCAACCATAGTTAAGAACCATCTCGATTAAATTACCTTTCTAACAAAAAAAATCGCATTCAAATCGGTCCATTCGTTTAGGCGATACGGTGCCACAAACAGATACAAACGCCCACATATAAAGGGGTCTTCTTCTTATCGAATGGTTAGTGTCAGAGTTTTTCAAGCCACCCGAAGGCCTCCGACTTGGCTTAACGACTGCTATGAGCTGATAACAGCCGGGACCGACATTTTACGTGCCCTCCGAATCACGGAGACGCTCTGTTGAAATACCACTAAGCGGTCACCCATCCATAGACTGACCGCACCAAGGGTCGCTTAACTCGCTTATCGTTTACTGATTAGTGAGTGCAACTAGCTATGAGCGCCTCGAGAAAGGGGTCAAACTAATAACACCCTTATATTTCGTAGGGACTTAAAACAGTTACATTTTACAGTATACACAAATTGACTGTCCCTACTTAGAAAATCCAACGAAGCTGAACAGAGTATCGGGTTCTGCGCGCTATCAATCTGATGCAGCGGGGCGATGAAATACATTCACCCACCTCGTTAAACACAATCCATTTGAACATCTGCGACCGTTGACAGCTCCGTGGCGCAGCGGGCGAGTAGCCGGTTGCGAAGCGTGAGTTCGTGCGTTCGATTCCCGCACCTAGACAAATGGTTGTCTGATTCACAAATATTTGTCTCGGGTCTGGGTGTTGTGGGACCGCAAGTGCCTCGTAGTTCCTGATACCCACGACACAGGTTTACCTAGTGTTGAGTCAGGACTATGTGTGTGACTGTTGGGTGTATTATTATTATTTTTTCAACCACCTTCCTTGCCACAATCACAAGTAGGAAGGTCCCTCTTATGCGAGAGGCCGGATGGGTTAGTACCATCGCTTTGTCTATTTCTGCCGCAAAGCAACAGTGTGTAAGCACTGTTGTGTTCCGGTTTGAAGGACATTGAAGCCAGTGAAATTACTGGGCATTATGAGTCTTAACACCTTATGTCTCGGGGTGACGAGCGCAGTCTAGTGTCATGCAGTGATTTGTTATTTAAAGTTCTGTGTGGCGTTGCTTCTGTTTAGGAGCAGGCGTGGCGCTTACCATCAGGCGAGCGACCTGCTCGGGCCTATGGGACGCCTATTTCTTACAAATCGACGGTGAGCCAACAAAGCTTCCGTATGTTATGCGTTTTGTGGCGCTAGTTTTTTTTTATTTTTAATCATATTATATGATTTTGGCGCCCCCTAAAACTGCCGCCCGGGACGGGTGCATTTCGTTCATATCATTCGCTAAATTTATTAAACATTTAAAAACCTTCGACAAACCGTAGACAGAACTGTCTACATTGCCACTAATAATCTACGAATGGGCCGGCTCGTCCGGGTTGTTACCACTGTCTCACAGAAAACCGGCGTAAAGTAGCAGCTTGCTGCTGCGTTTCGTACGGTGAGTGAGATATCCGGAAGCCCAAACCCCCTCCCCTTCCCAATCCCTTAATTATCCCTTTCCTTTAAGGTCAGAAATGCACCCATAATTATTTTAGTATTGTGGGCGGTGGAGATTACTTACCATCAGGTGACCCACTTGCTCGTTTGCCGGCCTATGATATAAAAAAAAACATAAATACCAAACATAATATTACTATCGCTTTATTAATTTAGGTTTTTTAATTATTGAAATATTAGTTTTGTTGAATTTGATTTTGAATTTATAGTACTCAGAACTCAGAAGCACTCAGAGTTCTTTCTAAGTAATCTGTGCTCAGAAGTAACAAAACGTTTTGCATGTATCTGTCATTTACTCATGTTTTACGTCATCCAGATCCGGCTAGAGATGCTGCATAGTTGCTTCTAATCGATTGTAAAAAGAGGATAAAACTTTAACATTGCCAACTTTATAATTATTATTTTTTATGTTTTCAATTCTGTTATTATGTATTTTGTAAATAAGTGACCAGATAGCACAACAGTACTCTAGATTACTTCTTACGTAGCAGTTGTAAAGTAACATTGTAGTAGACATCTGTTTAAAATATTTACTACTTCTGAGTACAAATTCTAGAGACTTAGTAGCTGCGATAAGGATTTTGTCAATTCAAGTTTTGAATCAACGAAAACTCCCAAATCCTTTAATAGTAACCTGCAATATTATAATAAAGGTAATATGCAGAGAGCATATTACATTTTTGGATTTACAGAAAGGTATTGACAGCGTGTCCCGCCAGGCTATCTGGTAGGCGCTAAGTAAGTAGTTAAACCCTTTTAAACAATACTAACTTCTTTAATTTAGATAGCTTAAATCTGTTTTCACAAGTCATTTTTGACATAGGCAGACTTAAACCCTTTTTCACTAGAGGCACAGATTGATCTAGATAAAATTGCTTCAAATAGATATAATTTTGGATAAGCCGAGTGATAGGCGTGCAATTAACGAAATAGTCCGATAATTGATAAACAGATTTTTATCGTATTTTTAGATAAAAACCGATAAATATCATTTTTAATTAGTATATCTATAAACAATATTTAAATACTGATAATTATCGATTTATACAGCTATTTCTTTGGATACCTGTGCTCGCGGTTTCATCCGTTATTTGCACCAAAAATACCAGATTTGGTAGAGTTACTGAAAGCGACTCGATCAATATAGAGGTTTTGCAATTATGGACGAAATTATAAAGACGAACTACTACAAAAAATTAATCTTGAATACTCCTGATTTGAAGAATGGTACAGTCGCCATTTGTCAGAGAAACCACCGTAGCAGAGTCAATCAGGCATGTTATTTTAAGTTGCTTTATCTTGCTAACGGCGAGTACGTGCATAGACATAAACTAGTAGCCAAGATCATATTCTAACAACTTGACTGTTGATGTTAGACCAAATATTGCCTTGTGACTGCTGAATTACCATATTGTCAAATACCAATATGCCTCTCACCTCAACTGGTTCTGGAAAATGGACAAGCAACGCTGTATTGGGATTAATCTATTACGATCTATCATGGACAGGGCTATAGTACCCAATAACCCTATTTATTTGTTATCATTCCTCGGTATTTATCGATATTGTTATTGGATATTCACGTTTTTAAAATGGACCGATGATCGATAAATTACCGATTATTCATCATTCATTGTTAAATTATCACTTGATTTAGCGCTGCAGGAAACATCGTGCGGATTCCTGATTTTACCCCTTTAGGGTAACATTATTATTTAAAATTTACAACATACATAACAATATTGTTTTTTGTGTCGGTTATAAATATATTTAAAACGTCATGTGATTTAATTTTCTGAAGTTGCTATGCATAAGTAGACAAACAAACATGACGGGCGCTTTATAGTAATTTACAAAATAAACATTACGGAGATAAAAGCTACGCGTTATATATCCTATTCTTCATTCAACGTTACAATATTCGAGTGGGCTCAAATATAATACGATTTATATCTAAGCGATTTGAAGTGAATGAGTCGTCGAATCGTTTGTGATTGCTGACGTCACACGCAGAGGAGCTCGGTGTGAGGTCGCCTCCCTAGTTCACAGTTTACGAGTTACGACCGACAGGTCAGCACTCAGCACAGAATGGCGCTGTGTGTTGTGGGTCGATCGGAGTTATTAAAATTAGTGGTTTAGTTTAACAGTGTGGACGTGTGATAAAGTACGCGTCGTACAGCTGTCTGCTGGTGATGTTCGTCCCATACCTCACATCCCAACACAACTCGCAGTAACTCTGGACGGCGAACCATCGGGTATCTGATCTCTGCGGGGGCATATCACACTGTACTGCCCGGTGCATCGGTCTCTCATGCGAGTTATAGTAAGTAAACTATTTAAAAACAACACGAATTTAATTTAAATTAAAGAATTTATATGTTCGTTGTGCAAGTGAGAAAACATCAAGTCCAGTGGCGAGTGCGCTGTGCGGTCATTATTCTCGGAAGTATTGCGTTTGTAAAGTGGCATGAGGCATACAGTCTTTGTGTGCTGACAGCTCAGTACTCACCCGGACCGCTTGTATTCATTACAATGTACAATATTATGCAATATGAACAAACATTAACGTTGGTGTAAAAGAACACTCCTTAGACTCCATACAAATATCTGCAAAGACAGTTGTGAGTTCATATGCAACAGTTAACAGCACACATCAAAATATATTCTATACAAAAGGTATAATCTCAGTGTAATAAAGCATTAGAGTGATTTTAAGAAGGGGAAATTCTTATAGGACTGCAGAAATTTATGTCAGAGGTCATTGAAAGCAGGTTATTCTGAATATTATTGCTAAATTTAAATGCTAATTAATTCACACAAGTTTACCACACAGCTTTCATAAATACATTAATATCTATAGAATATCCAATAATATACATACTATTATAAATAATATTGTAGTTACAAAATCATTGGGGTTGAGGCAACTTATTCTAAATAAAAAATATAACATTTAATTAGATTGTAATTTAATGTTAAAATATATTTTGTCATGAGTATGCGTAGAGCAAGTTTTTGATTGTAAAAGTGATCTCGGTGACCTTAAACTTGTTTAATGACAGACAAATGTCACTTCCTGTGTTACCGAGTGTACTGTCAAACTTTATCTGTTGACATTTGAGTATACATGTTTGCTCACATCATTTGTGTTTACAAAACTGATAAGCTATACAGGTGTGTACTGTGGGTGTTGTTTGTATATCATATGTATATTTTTAAAGCAGTAAAATATTTTTTAAAGGACATCATAGTTCACCCGCCTGTGGGGCTTAAATAGCAATATGGAGTAGATGGCTCACTGGAGTCACACTCGTCCCGTCAACATGGTCCTTAACTCACCTGCTAAAAGTAAAAGTATACTGATTGCAGATTCACCAAAAAAAAAAATTTTTTTTGTTTTTTTTTTCTATTGCAAAATTCTCAGTATCAGCCCGGATTCTAGAATTGTGCCTGGTATGGTGATAGGCTAACTGTAACATCTCCGCATTAGCTTTTTATGAGACGTTTGTACTAAACTGGTCAAGCTGGCCCATTAATTCTGTAGACAAGTGACTACAATGTGGCTCTACCACTTAGACTACTGCCATACCTACCACCACTGCTCTCTTCTTCCACCTGCATTTAGCCCACACGCAGTGGGATCAGCACAACATGCTTTTTAACACATGTTACAGAAATATTTGGCTTGTAGTTTTTTAGAACTGGCCGCCTGCCTTGCATCAACCCCTCTGGGGAGACCTACCACCACTGTTAAAAGTTATTTTTCACTATGACAAAAAGTGAGTATTCAGTAAGAAAGAATATAAAGTGTTGAGGCAGAGTGGTGGATTGCAGCAGTCATAAATTCCATGCTTGTTCAGTGTAATCGGGAGAGCTATGAGCAAAAGCTAGTCTATACCAACATGTAAGAGGCTGACTACTTCGTGACTATATTAAAATCGTTATTCTTTTTAATAATAGCTTGAATGACGAGACATGCAGGTCGCTCGCCTGATGGTAAGCGCCACGCCTGCTCATGAACAGCAGAAGCAACGCCACACAGAACTTCAAATAACAAAGCACTGCATGACACTGGACTGCGCTCGTCACCCCAAGACATAAGGTGTTAAGTCTCATAATGCCCAGAAATTTCACTGGCCTCAATATCCTTCAAACCGGAACACAACAGTGCTTAAACACTGTTGCTTGGAGGCAGAAATAGACAAAGCGATGGTACACAACCCTGCCGGCCTCGCGCATACGAGGGACCTACCACCTTGTAAACATAATTACTCTCCCCGAGGGATCGACGTCAGGCAGATGGTCACACATAAAAACTACATGCATAATCTTTCTGTGTTAAAAATAAAAAAACATGTTGCACAGACCCCACTGCAATTTAAAATTATGAGACAATAGTAATTTTTTACACCTGATATAAAAGAGGGGTGTTATAAGTTTGACCCCTTTGTCTTTATGTGTGTGTACGTGTATTTTTTTTTAATGCATAGGCCGGCAAACGGGTCACCTGATGGTAAGTGATCTTCACCGCCTATGTACACCCACAATACCAAAAGAATCACGGGTGCGTTGCCGACCTTAAAGGAAAAGGATAATTAAGGAATTGGGAAGGGGAGGGGGTTTGGGCCTCCGGATATCTCAATCACCCTACGGAACGCAGCAGCAAGCTGCTACTTTACGCCGGTTTTCTGTGATACAGTGGTAATGACCTGGACGAGCCGGCCCATACATGCTGTAGACAAAATTGTCTACAGCATGGCTCTACCACTCATAGATATCTGTCTGTGGCATTGTAGCACTGATTTGAACGGTTCTTTTTTGTTTAAAATCTGGTTTAATCATAATGGTTCTTAGCTGTGCTTGAAGAAAATCTGTTCAGCCGTTTAAAAGTTACAGATGGTTCTCAAATTGATGTCAGGGGTTTTTTTATTACTGTAGGCAAGAGATCTCTCGAAATTCAACCCTTAAATAGAGAAAGGGAGTCGTGGTTTGTTTATAACGCAGGCAGCGCCAAGAGCATAAAGTTAAACATACGCACTCACGTCTGTAATCCCGATCGCTGAGCGTATCTCCGTCCCATAATGTGATAGGGGGCGAATCTATCGCCACACCGGGCAGAATACTAGACTCAGGGATGATATTCATGATAGAAAATCCCAATATCCCGACACGGGCGTCGAACCCGAGACTTCACAGCAGTCGTACCGCGTACGCATTACAACTGCGCCATCGAGGCAGATTTACATTTTTCTTTTTGTTATATTTAACCGACTTCAAAAAAGAGGAGGTTGTCAATTCGACGCGTTTTATTTTTAAAAATGTATGTACATATATTGATTTCTCCGCCAATTGTCGACCGATTTTGTTGGGAAAAATTTCATTCGATAGAATTTGGGCTGCGACGTGGACCCATTTTTTTTTTATTGTAACTAACACTAAAAATATAAAAATAAGTTTTAACAGAACTTACTAATCGCGTAGGCCTGTGCCGCTGCCGGTTAAACAAAATTACACCGACTCCAAAGAGACCTGTAGAAATGTTTATTTTCGACTTTTCAGTGTTTTGGTTCTAAAATTTGTTAAAACAATTTTTTATTATTTATTAATATATGCGCCGAATTGACACATATTCTGTGAAAATTGCAGGCGATTACCTCTTATGTTTCGAAAGATATAACTCGTTAAAGTTAGGACATACATACGTACAGAGGGAGTAGGCTTATTATTAGGGTTTCATTTAGGATAACGGAATCTTATTTTACTCGTATGTGGGCTAAGGCAACACTTGTGTCAACTCTACACCGGCCCTGTGTCGAAGTCACAGTCGGTAGCGTGCGCGTGCGCCTGATAACGTTGTAACAATACTGCCGAATAATTTGATAAGGCGCACACCTTCTTTGAATGGGATCCAGCCGGAAGCGGGATGCGTCCGAAATCCGCGTAGTATGGTAAACGAACAAGTGGGTCATCTAATGGTAAGTGATCTCCACCGCCCATGTACGCCTACAATACCAAAATAATCACGGACGCGTTGTCGACCTTAAAGGAAAGGGATAATTAGGGGATTGGGAAGGGGAGGGGGATTTTGGCCTCCGGATATCTCACTTACCGTACGAAACGCAGCAGTAAACTGCCACGTTACGTCCGTTTTGATCTGAGACTGTGGTATCGACCCGGACGAGCCGGCCCATTCATAATAGACAAAAGTGTTTACAGCGTGGCTCTACCACTCGAAAAAATATTAAAGAACACTGATTTTTTAGTATATTTGAATAAATTGTAGTCACATAAATAAATATTTAAAAACCTACAATTTGATATCATTAATATTTGTCTAGTTTTCACATTTATTGGTATGTATGTTCTGTTTTGTGTATAAGTATATCTATGTATGTAGTGTGTTTCGTCGGGTCTTCTCAGGTTGGGTCGTTTTGGATCCGGTGGTAGTTTTAAACCACGTGCCGTTTCGGTAATGCCTATGGTCCATATCGACCTTTAAAACAGAGAAAAAATAACAATAATAATAATACTTAACAATTCTGGACTAATATAAAAATATTGTAAACTTTATAGTTGCCCAGTGTATTTTGACGATGCTATGTATGTTATGTATATATTAGCTGATATGATTTCTGTAATTACATAAGTTTCTTTATTTTGTACTGACTTGTCATAAGCGCTATTTTAATTGCCTACATGATGAATAAAACTATTTCATTTCATTTAATTTCTATAGTCTTAAGATCCCGTCATAGAACGACTTTCACCGACATGCTTATTTGATGAAACGTATTTTATATTTAATTTTATATGACAGTAAATATATTGCATATGGGTTGCTTAACAAATTTCAGTCCTTACCTATTTAATAAAATAAAAAACTTTTTTTCATTTCACCGGTTTGATTAATAGACAAATATAAAATACGTTTCATCAAATAAACATCTCGGTGAAGGTCGATGTATGATCGGGGTCCTATACTACTACTAGATGCGCGCGCACAGCATAACCGTTGACGCTAAATCATAAGTTTATATCCATCTAAAATTCGCCTAACGTGCGTAGAAATAAATCTTACTTCTGTCGGACCATAAAGCTGTGGAATAGCTTGCCGGCGCACGTGTTGCCTCCTTACTATAACATGGGATCCTTTAAACGGAGTGTGAAGAAGCAACTAAGCAGGCCGGCATAATTCTGCCGATCTGCGATATATTCAGTGTCTATCGTTGGTCGACAGTATTTATGGATTGCGCTACACTTACCATCAGGTGTAGCGTTGTCACTTTGCTGTGCTGGGATAAAAAAAAAACGATTAGAAAATGTGTAATTTGTCGCAGAACCGTACTGAAGGGGTCAAAGCCGCGGCTTGAGCACCTAATAGGGTAGTTGACTAGTTTTTTTTATTATTTAAATTAATAAGTTACTTTACTCAAAATATATTGCAGAAAGAATTTTATAAATCGGACCAAAAATAAATAAGTTAGAAGCCATTCAAATCCTGTGGAAGGGGTAATTGTCAAATGACAGACGATGCAACCATTGACGTCACTGTGTAAAATGTTCATTATGGTGCACGCGTGCAAGCGAGATAGTGAGATACCCCCACTACGCACCCACTTTTCTTCATACCAACATTTAAAGTCATAACTGCGGGCACATTTCTAAACCAATTTATATTGTGTTTTAATAAAAGGGTTTCTTTTGCGTGTCATTTTCTGTTGCTTATAAAATAATGTATAAAATTCAATATAGGAAACTACCCTATTCTAGTCCTCACAAATGCTTGCGAGTTTCATTGTACCGTGGGATATACCGTTGTTACTTGTTGTGAACTCTCAGGAATGTCATGTACGGGATATTTGCTCCGTGCTGTCCCACACATTAGCATGCACAATGCACGACTAAGGTGCCGTGACATGCAACTGTGCTGTTACATTATTTACTCTTCTGCCCTTATCCCACTCGCAGTAGGGTCGGCGCAACATGCTTTTAACACATGTTACAGAAAGATTTGATTTTTTATGACTGGCGCCTACCACCTCTCGCGGGAGAAAACACCCAGATCCGAAACAAATACACGGTGGCAGGCCCCTCTTTTGCGAGAGGCCGGCTGGGTTGGTACCACCGCTTTGTCTATTTCTGCCGCCAAGCAACATTGTGTAAGCACTGTTGTGTTCCGGTTTGAAGGACATTGAAGCCAGTGAAATTACTGGGCATTATGAGACTTAACTCCTTATGTCTCGGGGTGACGAGCGCAGTCCAGTGTCATGCAGTGCTTTTTTATTTAAAGTTCTGTGTGGCGTTGCTTCTGTTTATGAGCAGGCGTGGCGCTTACCATCAGGCGAGCCACCTGCTCGTCTCGTCAATCAAGCTAATAAAAATAAAAATTGTGTCGGTGCGGGAATCAAACCCGCGGGCTCTCGCTTCGCAGCCGGCTACTCGTCCACTGCTCTGCACTGATATGTTCGCCGAAACACGATTAATGATATTTGACTCGATAGAAAAAAATCGTAAACTTTCCTAAAAAACACCCATTTTTACAGTTCCGTCGAAGGATTGAATTAATTTCATTCAGTTTCTATCGAAAATATTTTTACAAAAAAATGTGTGTACTCCCAACAAACATTCAAATACTTCTATGGTTTTTTTTGTAAATGCGTTAGTTTTTTTTTTTAAATATAAAAGCAAAGTAAATATTGGTAGCGCGCACGCCGAGTATGCAAGCTTTACAATGGCTTACAATGGCAACTTCGCCACCATTTCGCCTTAATGACCCATTTGCTTTAAGGTGGGCAACACGTTCATGATTCTCATGGTATTGTTGGTGTTCATGTGCGATGGACACTTACCATCAGGTTCTGATAAAAAGCGAGTTTCGTTTTTAAATTTAAAAAATTGGGTTTCGCACCCAAGAAACCGCTGGGCCGGTTTCCCATCGCTGCCACTACACCTTTGAGGTGGAAAAATACGTATACATACATACGCTCACGCATGTAATCCCCGAAGGGGTAGGCAGAGGTGTAACCAGTACACCCACATTTCGCCGAGCGTATCTCCGTCCCTTAATTGATAGTGGGTGAGCCTATCGCCATACCGGGCACAATTCTAGACTCCGGACTGATACTGAGCATTTCGTAATAGAAAAACCCAATATCACATTTACTAGACCCCGGGATCGAACCTGAGACCCCCGAGGCAGCACCAGTGGAATAATAATATTCATAATAAATAAGCAAACGTAATATTATGATAAAGAGTTGGGAAAGTCCGTCGTTACACGACCTCCGTCATGAGGAAAAATATTTAAATAAAAGCTTATCACGTCATTTCAATTATGAACCATTTGTATTATACAACCTGCAACCATTGGGAAATTACTTATATTGGGGAATATGGAAATAATCACACATTTATACGATGTAGCCTTTCTTTTACAAGGTGGTAGGTCCCGCGTATGCGAGAGACCGTCTGGGTTTGTCTATTTCTGCCGCCAAGCAATAGTGTGTAAGCACTGTTGTGTTCCGGTTTGAAGGACATTGAAGCCAGCGAAATTATTGGGCATTATGAGACTTAACGTTTTATGTGTCGGGGTGACGAGCGCAATCCAGTGCCATGTACTACTTTGTAATTCAAATTTCTGTGTGGCGTTGCTTCTGTTTATGGGCAGGCGTGGCGCTTATCATCAGGCGAGCGACTTGCTCGTCTCGTCATTATAGCTAATAAAAAAAAGAAAACCCACCGTATTTCAAGAACAACCCGTAACTGAGCTTGTAACTAAGTGTAGACTTCTGTATACGTCATTTGTCCATTTTTGTTTGGCTCCGAAAGCAGTCCGGTCATTTATGTATACAGAAATCGTCACTATGCGTTCGCACGCCTTATAAGATGTTATGTTATACATAATCATAAACATTATGAACAAAAATACTAAAATAGATTCAAGCGCGTCTCTCACACCGATGACCGGACTCGCTTGATGCGATTACCCCCGCGCCGCGCCGCTCCCACCGCTGTCGCCTACTGTTTCTATGTAAGAAAATTCCATATAGGCATTCACGCGAGCGGAGTCGCGAGCAAAAGCTAGTTACGTAATAATAATTGCGAACCGAGTCACCTCGTACAAACGGAACAGTGTAGTTAACAGCTGCAGGACGCATTATCGGTTGTTACACACAATTATGTGTTTGACATGAACGGTAGGTGTTAACTGCTAGCGATCAGTGTACCATTGTATCACCCTTACTGTATGATCCTCGTTTTATAAGCTACCTTCTTTATTTCGTGTGTAATAAAGAATATTCTATCTATCTATCTACCTAAATTGCCGCCACAGGATAAAACCGCCGAAAACACCAGGAGGCCAATTCTCGTAATTTAAAATGTTCATTCCGATCTCAGCGTCAAGAAAGTTGCAAATGGCATTCTCTTAAACCAATAATCAACGTCGGACTGTTTTAGTCGGTATAACAGCGTAGGGATTCTGGTGCGATCTAGCGGTCGTTCGGGTAAACACAACTGGGTTGGAAGCCTGATGAGTCCGGCATAACCATCCCTCCTCCCCCGAGGCTAGGAAGGTATCCGTAATCGGGATTTCCCTGCGGGGAAAAATAAAGTTAACAAAATAACCAATGGGTGGCACAATGATTTCTGTGTCAAGTTGTTCATGGGCGTTGGTCACTTACCACGGCATCGTCAACACACATGACCGTCCTTCTGTCACAAACAAACGCGCGAGTGTATGTGCCGTTTAAAATGTTGCAGCCTGCAAGTTAGGCATCGAACTGGCGACCTTCACACCGCCCAAGCCTCTCACTCCACAGCCGCTTATCGTGCCGAATTTGAATGTTGATAAACAACTTATTTATGTTAAACAAATTCGCACATTTTGTGTACACCGATCTATTGATCGAACCGATGCCTATTGTAGTAATACTATACTATATAAATAAATAAATAAATAAATAAATACACCCAACAGTCACACACATAGTCCTGACCCCACACTAGGTAAACCTGTGTCGTGGGTATCAGGAACTACGAGGGACTTGCGGTCCCACACCACCCAGACCCAAGACAAATATTTGTGAATCAGACAAACATTTGTCTAGGTGCGGGAATCGAACCCACGGCCTCACGCTTCGCAACCGGCTACTCGCCCGCTGCGCCACGGAGGCTATCAAATAGTACTAATATATAGTACAGTAGTATACCATTCACGAAAAAAACCAGCCCTGCATTATGATTTATGATGTCCCACTGCTAGGCCCGGACGTCCTCTATCAATAAGAGGTCCTAGATCTTAGTGACTGCCTCGGTGGCGCAGTTGAAATGCGTACACGTTACGATTAAGCTAACGCTGAGGTCTCGGGTTCGATTCCCGGGTCAGTTAAAGTGAAGTAAAACCCAATACCATTGGGTTTTTCTATTACGAAATGCTCAGTATCAGCCCGGAGGCTGGAATTTGTGCCCGGTATGGCGATAGGCTCACTCCCACTAACAAATCGTGGGACAGAGATAGGCTCGCCCCCACTATCAAATCGTGGGACGGAGATACGCTCGGCAAAATGTGGGTGTACTAGTTACACCTCTGACTACCCCTTCGGGGATTACAGGCGTGAGTGCGTATGTATGTATGTACTTGTCCACAAGTTTGACCGCCACGCCAACAGATTACTCAGATTGGTTTATTTTAGATCAGCTTTGCCCGTGCGTGAGTCTTTCCACGATCAAAACGAGCCTGTCTCATAATCTTTAATCTTTGGTTTACCTGTGTAAATTTCATTCGAAAACGTTCAAGCATGATTGATTAACCAATATCCAAATAATTCCAAATTCACACTCAAAAAATGTAATTTTTTTACATAATATAAAACTGACAAAATAACTGTATATGTAGCAGTTTATGTATTTAATAATAATAATGCGTGTCCATACATAACAAAACCTTCTAAACTTTCACACATTTTATAATATTACTATTATTAGGGAACGAGGGATTTTTATCACGGAATTATTGTTATCGGACCGCTGCACTGATTGTCACAGCACAATAAAATTATAATAATGTTTCTCGTTATCGCGGTCGCTGTGGATTTTAGTCCCACAAACCCACACATGGCTCATGACGCTCGCTATATTCGATAAAACCGGGGATATGTTGTTGGCGAAAAGTGATAGCCTCCGTAGAATAATGTTTTTTTTATTGCATAGGCCGGCAAACGAGCAAATGGGTCACCTGATGGTAAGTGATCTGCACTGCCCATGTACGCACACAATACCAAAATAAACATGGGTGCGTTGGCGACCTTAAAGGAAAGGGATAATTAAGGAATTGGGAAGGGGAGGGGGTTTGCGCCGTGCTGGATATCTCACTCACCGTACGAAACGCAGCAGCAAGCTACTTTACGCCGGTTTTCTGTGAGACAGTGGTAATGACCCGGACGAGCCGCCCATACTTGCTGTAGACAAAAGTGTCTACAGCGTGGCTTTATCACTCAAAGAATGTGCGAGTTGCTGAAGCCTGTCGGAGACAACGGATTTCCAGTTGCTGCCATCCTCGCATACCTTTTTACCTCCTTCACTATCATCAAATTTTTCATGCAAGCTCGTCGGCTTAGGGTACTTCTGACCTGGCCTAAATATTCTTACCTGGAACAAAAAGCAATTCTAATTCGTTGGCACTGCCTTGCACAAGTATTACTTTTCCTTTGCCTGCATCCCACCCCCCTGAACAAAATTCTTGCTACGCCCTTGGAGATCACTTATATCAGGTGATCCGCTTGCTCGTTTGCCGGCATATGCCATAAAAAATGTTTACAGGAGAGAATTATGCTGTTTTCTTTGGCCATTCTAGTCTGGAACCACTATTTTCTTTTAACTGATGATTATATAACTAAAAATTATGCTAGACAGAATGCAAATAACATCTGGCGTAGTATACTATATGGATCTTGTGGAAACTAGGAGGAATTTCCGTGCGTTCCGGCGTTTTTGCCATATCTATTATTGGAATCAAGTTTAACAGCTCACGTGATAGGACCCACTTAATGACATCCGTGGTTCTTTACATCTAACTTATCCAGTTGTAAATGTCCTTGTGCCTGAGGTTAAGACCTCCTTAGTTCATTATTTTGTCTCCCGCTTTGCTATGGAGGGAAGTGGACAATTATTATTTTCAACTCCTCCCTAATTTTCTATTTGATTCATTTCGTTGCGGGATAAAGACAGATTTGCATTCCCAGAGACTCGACGAGCTTCATTGCTCGGTGTCGAAATATGCGTGCCACTGTCGATCCTGGCTTACAGAAGTTACAGTGGCGGGTGTATGGGCGGAATAGTCTCTGTAACTAAACATCAGGCTATTTCTGAGTAGAAATGAAGGGCGATTATACGAGAGGGTTGACAAATATAATAATATGTGTTTGATAAGTGTCTGGCTGCGGCAGCGGCAGCAGGATGGTCAGGGTTGCCAACTTTTGCTAATTATATATTATTATTATTTTTTTGTTAAAAGTATAATAGTTTTAAAAGTTTGTTAAAGAGTATAAACGTATAACACACTATGCTACAATAATAAAAAATCCCATTTGTAACTGATACCATATACAAATATTTTTTTAATGTATAGTTTACTGCGGTGCAGCGGTGGTCCCATTTCAATCTGTAAAAGTAATTCCACCCCCAAGAGGGTGAACTCGGGGATGAAAGACTAAAACACCTTTATGCAGTGTTTTTCACCGATTTTGGTGATTCTTCCTCCAAAAATAGTAAAATGAAACGTTTTATCAAAAAATAAAACCGCATACAAATTATATATCATTGCGCTTTACATATTTCCCAGTGCTCCGTGTCCAAGCCCCGGTATAGTAGCATGAATATGAACGTTTATTTTTATTATGATTCTGGAAACCAGTGACGGAAATAGTATTTTGTATATATATACAGAATACATATGTTTAAAGTATAATATTGTTTATAGCACAATGGTTGGCAACCCTGTTGCAAGTTATGACGTGTCTCTACAAAGTACATACCATAATACAGACACCCGGATATATTATAGCCAACATCCGCTTATATTTTAGATATAAAAAATACAGTTGCGGAAGAAGACAACTGATAAAGTTTAATGCGCTATCAGAGTTTTTTTAACCATCCACCACGAAGCTTTTAATTCGGTTGCAAATCAATCAAATGGTATCAAATTGAGAATGTTTTGTTTTTTTTTGTGTCCATTAAAAACAAATATACTTACGTGTCGTATTGAGAACCTCCTTTTTTCGTCGGTAAAATAATCTACACAACTTTCATAGTTGTTTGATACAACAGGTTACGGGATTTTAACTGATTGGATAGTCCACTATACTTACTTTTTATACGCTTTATATTAGCTTCATACGTATGTAAGTATGTATGTTGGTATGTAACGGAATCTTTGAACATGATTTTGACCCCCTTCAAAACGTCGGATTGACTCGAAATTTGGCATACTTATTAAGGACCGATGACAATTCAATATTTTAAACAGTTTGATCCGTTACCCTTAATAGGATAATCAGGATTAGCGATTGTTTGTTTTCCTTAGACCCGTAGGTAATTCAAAGTTCTGCATGTAGTTGCCGCTGTTTATGCGCAGGCGAGACGGTTACTATCATGCGAGCTACCTGCTCGTCTCTTTATTCAATACATAATATTATAATAGTTTAAAAAAAATCAAAAGTACGATTTTATAGAAAATTCAACTAAAAAATAAATTTTAATAAATTTGAATTAAAAATAGTGTAAGAAAAAAATGATATTGTAAAAAAGCGTGGGGTGCATGGTATCAATATTATGAACTATCATGAAATATTTTATGAACAGATATGAGTAGAAAGGTTATTTTTATAATATCCTGAAAAGCACCCCACGCTTTTTTTTGCAATAAAAACATTTTTTCTTACACTATTTTTTATTCAAATTTATTAAAATTTATTTTCTATTTTTTTGTTGGATTTTCTATAAAAGCATATTTTTTATAGTTTATTTAAACTATTATTTATACTTATTAGCTTAAATGACGAAACGAGCGGGTCGCTCGCCTATAGTAAGCGCCACGCCTGCTCATAGACAGAAGCAACACCACACAGAAACTTGAATTACAAAGCACTCTGCATGCCACTGAACTGCGTGAGAATGTAGGAGACCCGTTTGTTGCCGTTATTTCTACGCGACCGAGACAAGGAGACCGCGACGCGTGACGCGAGTCAGTCGGTAGCTGTACGTCCACTTTATGTGAATTTATGAGTGGTAGAGCCACGCTGTAAACACTATTGTCTACAGCATGAATGGGCCGGCTCGTCCGGGTCGTTACCACTGTCTCACAGAAAACAGACGTAAAGTAGCAGCTTGCTGCTGCGTTTCCTACGGTGAGTGGGATATCCGGATGCCCAGATCCCCCTCCCCTTCCCAATCCCTTTATTATCCCTTTCCTTTAAGGTCGGCAACGCGTCCATAATTCTTTTGATATTGTGGGCGTACATGGACGATGGAGATCACTTACCATCAGGTGACCCACTTGCTCGTTCGCCGGCCTATAATATATAAAAAAAAGAGTCATGCGTCGCACTCTTCTGTCTCGGTCGCGTACGTTAACACTCACGATTCCCCTGGCATTTTGTTCAATGGCGGTAGTGTGACTCACTTGTATGTTTCTGTACAACTGCATCCAACAGTTTAGTGGTCAAAACGATTATCACAGTTCACTGCAGGTCAGTTGCGAGTGAGTAGTGTTTGAGGTAAAGGACCGCGCGCACCTGCACATACGCGTCTACCTCACCTCGCCGCGCCGCTCCTCACACCCGCTGTACTTGTATGCTAAACCTACTAATCATTATAGTAGACTAGCGGCTCCGTCCGCGTGAATAGACTTTTCCGAATAAAACGTAGCCTTTAACCATCTCCAGGGTCCCATCTATCTCTACATCAAAATTCATTAAAATGGGTTCAGTAATTTAGGCGTGAAAGCGTAACAAACAAATAGATAATTATTATTTTTTCATAAAAAGTATCCTATGTTATTTCTTATGCCTCCAAGAATATGTGTACAAAGTTTCAACAAATAGTTTTTTTTTTTTTTTATAAAAAGTGTCCTAAGTATGTTATTTCTTATACCTCCATGAATATGTGTACAAAGTTTCATGATGATCGGTTAAGTAGTTTTCGCGGTAAAAGCGTAACAAACAAACTTACATTCACATTTATAATATTAGTATGATGGTAGGTCCCTGGCATGCGAGAGGCCGTTTGGATATAAACCACCATTTTGTATATTTCTGTCGACAAGGAACAGTGTGTTAACACTGATTTGAAGGACATTAAAGCCATTGAAATTACTGACATCTTATGTCTCAGGGTGACGAGCGCATTTCATTGCCATGCAGTACTTCATAATTGGAAGTTCTGTTTGATGTTGCTTCAGGCGTGACGCTTACTATCCGGTGAGCGAACTCCTTGCCTCGTCATCTAAAAACATGCGTGGCAGTCTTTGGGGACCGCCGATAGAAGTGAAAACTCACGGAGGTATATCTATGTACATATATACACAGTATACATATAGCTCATGGAAAGCGTGCGGTGACGATGACGCGAGTTCCATGATTTTTGTTCAACCAAAAAGTGCTCAACGCGCCTAAAGAAGTTTTCTCTTAAAAAATTGAGCTGCTCTTACATTATTTCACGTACGGGACAAAAGTACTGACTCTTCTATGTCCTACTCAACACTAGTTGTGTTGCAACTGTCCATGGTCTTCGATACTCATGTTTACACTTCGTATCGACATGACAGTGGCACAGTACGGATCGTGGCATTACACGCAACGTCAAGTTTCACCACATGGTTGCCAATCACACCCTTCATTAGCCAATGGGAGCTGTCAAATGCGCGTCATGAAAGGTCGTACGTAATTGCAAGCGTATGGATTTGTCCGGTCATGTTTATTTATTTATACATACGCAATCACGTCTGTAATCCCCGAAGGTGTAGGCAGAGGTGTAGGCAGAGGTGTAACCAATACACCCGGATTTCGCCTAGCGTATCTCCGTCCCATGAGTAGAGATAGGGGGCGAGCCTATCGCCATACCGGGCATAATTCGAGACTCCGAGCTGATATGATGATACTGAGTATTTCGAAATAGAAAAACCCAATATTACTTTTACCCGACCCGGGATCGAACCCGAGACCTCAGCGGCAGCCTCGTCGTAACGCGTACGCATTACAACTGCGCCACCGAGGTAGTGATTAAAACATTAGTATTGATACTAAATAGTAAGCGATAAACCAATCTTTATAAATATAATTCTACGTACTTACTGTAGGTTCGTGAGTATGTGAATGATTTTTTTGTATGCGTTTTGGTGGCGCCCTGGTTGTTTTAGATTCACAATAGGACCCGGTAGGTGGCGCTGCTGTAGTTGCGGGTTAAACCGCGCGGGACAGCTAGTAATTAGTATAAAATGCGCACGACTGTTGGTATCTTCGGTCACTTCCACACTTCTTATGAAACTTAAAATTTCAAAACTGAAGGCCTGCATGCGACTAGCATGTGCTACAATAATTATCGAATAAAGGCCGTTTAGTTCCGGGCTCCGGTGGATAATGGTGAAAGTACCGGCTTTGCGTGATTAATCACACCACGCTGCTCCGTGACGACTGACAATGCAACTCGACTGTTATGTACACAACACGTGGACAGTCGCGCTGGCAGTTGAGATCACTTTTTTTTTAACGTCGGGAAACCCTTTATGGGTACTACACCACCGCATGGTCGGCCGGGGCGTTTATGTCCGACTCCTACGGACTAAAACCCAACGATGTTCCTCCGGGTTTGTGCCCGGTATGGCGATAGGCTCGCCCCCTATCACATAAGGGACGGAGATACGCTCGGCGAAATGTGGGTGTACTGGTTACACCTCTGCCTACCCCTTCGGGGATTACAGGCGTGAGTGCGTATGTATGTTCCTCCGGGTGCGCTCGTTCGGTCAGGGCTGCGGGGACGCTATTGTACTCTTCCGCGGCCCGACGGCGCCGGCCCTTATAGAGGGCCTCTCCGGTCGGTTGAGATAACCTGTGGAAACGTCATAGGTAATATCCTGATTAATGCGCTTTCAGCTTGTAAGCTGAGTCTTCTTTCCTCTTCACACATTGGGCATGGTCTTGTCTTGCTTCGCGCGGTCTCGTAGGTTTTTTCGTTATACTATCTTGACTACCTCGGAGGCGCAGTTGAAATGCATAAGCATTACGAATGCTGTGGTGGTTCGCCGTCGAGTAAAAGTAATATTAGATATTTTTCTATTACGAATACTCAGTATTATTCCAGAGTCTGGAATTGTGCCTAGTATGACGATAGGCTCGCCCCCTATCACAAAATGGGACGGAAGTACGTTCGGCGAAATGTAAGGTGTACTGGTTGCACCTCTGCCTACCCCTTCGGGGATTATAGGCGTGAGTGCGTATGTAAAATCAATATCTCAATTTGAATTTGCTGTAGGTTGGAACGTTTTTGCGTAACTACGTCCAATTATGTGTAATACGATTTTCCAAATGAAACGGTCATTAGCATTATTATCAATCTGCGGAATAATTAGATTTACGTCGATAGTTACATGCATCACATTATAATCATCACAAGTGCAGTACAGTGTAGTGAGACGCGTGGAGCAGACGCACGAAGCTGGGAGGTCACCGCATACACGACGTAGGTACGCACAAAGACTTGTAATACCATAGACGGGCTGTTCAGAAGTAAAATCTTGTTGCATACGCGGCCGGCAACGAGACCAATGTTTATCTAATCCACAAATATTTGTTTCGGGTCTGGGTGTTGTGGGACCGCAAGTCCCTCATAGTTCCCGATACCCACGATACAGGTTAACCTAGTGTGGGGTCAGGACTATGTGCGTGACTGTTGGGTGTATTTATTTATTATTATTGTTATTACTGGCGGTATAATTTTGACACATTTTGTATGGAAGATCTGTCAAAAAACTATTGATAGTAAGCAAATCTATCTATAAATAGAATATAGGGAATGACCATAAGGCGTGAGACCGAGAGGAGTTAAGAGTAAGCGAGCTGGCAATATTGAGACGGCTGTTTTGTTTGGTATTAGTTTCATTCACAATAAATGAATTTCGATCAAAACCAAGAAATAACATAGTTACTTCCGTAAAATAACTTCAAATTGAATGAATAATATATGCACGTAAATAATGACAATGTTTTATGGGTCACAATAAACAATTTCGTGTTAGTTTATCGAATTTAACGTTCGCAGCTATTCAAACAACAACTGCTCTTGTCGCTCTCTCGCGGGCGACTAAATGAGTTGCGGTCAGTTGACCGTAACTAAGTGCGCAATTTCTTTGTACCGCACAGCTTATCTAGTAGTATACATTAAAATCTTTGCGTACGCATAAGAGTTCGTGCGTGAAGGCCGTCACGTCTGTTGCAAGACCTCGGAGCGCATCCGTCTGTATTTATACCAGCTCCGGTATAACCTCGTGTATCAGGTGAGCAGTGGCACGAGACACTGTTAAGGCTGCGGGCTTAGGATATGCAACACGGAATATGTCGCGTGCGAGAGAGATAACTATCTCGACAAATATCTCGGGCAAAAGTGTCAACTTTCGATAAAATTATTTACGAGTGGTAGAGCCACGCTGTAGACAATTTTGTCTACAGCATGAATGGGCCGGCTCGTCCGGGTCGTTACCACTGTCTCACAGAAAACCGGCGTAAAGTAGGAGCTTGCTGCTGCGTTTCGTACGGTGAGTGAGATATCCCCGTCCCCTTCCCAATCCCTTAGTATCCCATTCCATTAAGGTCGGCAACGCGCCCATAATTCTTTTGTATCGTGGGCGTACATGGGCGGTGGAGATCGCTTACCATCATTTTATTACCACTTGCTCGTTTGCCGGTCTATACTATAAAAAGAAAAAAACACGTGGTCATGTTAGGGTTCGTAGACAAAATACCACAGCGAGGTTGAATGTACTATGTTTCACTACTTTGTGTCTACTTTTGACATAATAAGTCTAGTATTCTATGCAACCATGTTAGCTTCGATATACATATAGAGATAACCAGATAAAACTGGTTATTCACGATTAACTGGTCGGCAAAAAAAGTTTTAACTTAAATACCGATTTTTTTTTTTGTGTCAGGTACGGCTATGGTATATCAATTCTAGTACCATAACACAATCGCGCCAAAAATACCTCGCCGAAGTGAGGACCTCCTCCTTTTTGAAGTGTGTTAAAAATATGTTGACATTTCACATTAGGTGGTAGGTTTCTCGTATGCGTGAGGCCGTCTGGGTAGGTTTACCACCGCTTTGTCTATTTCTGCCGCCAAACAGCAGTGGTGTTCCGGTTTGAAGGACATTGAAGCCAGTGAAATTACTGGACTTTATGGGGCTTAATAATAATAATACACCCAACAGTCACACACATAGTCCTGACCCCACACTAGGTAAACCTGTGTCGTGGGTATCAGGAACTACGAGGGCCTTGCGGTCCCACAACGCCCAGACCCGAGACCAATATTTGTGGTTCACAAAAACATTTGTCTCGGTGTGGGAATCGAACCCACGGCCTCTCGCTTCGCAGCCGATTACTCGCCCGCTGCGCCACGGAGCTGTCAATACCTTATGTCTCAGCGTTATGTCTCAGAGCGCAGTTCAGTTTTATGCAGTACTTCATAATTCGATGTTCTGGGTTGGCGTTGATTCTGTTTATGGGCAGGCGTGACGCTTACCATCAGGCGAGCGACCTGCTCGTCTGATCATATAAAGCTAATAAAAAAAACACAACGTATATACCTAAATCTGAAATCACTTGAAAGATTCGTCATACTTTTGTTCTCAACGTTGTTAAGGATCACACGCAAACCGAAATTTAAACTAGTTGAGAAATAATAGTTAAAATAAGCGGTGGAGCGCTGACAGAATTTCCGCACAAAATTATTATAATACCTAATTTTGATCGTGACTCAAGTAAATTACCTCACCGTAGCTAATGATGAAATAAAGAACGAATCATCTTAAACGCCTGGAAATACCTATAGGATTTTTTTATTGAAGAGGCCAGCAAATGTGCATAGCAGGCCGGCATAATTTTGCCGACCTACGATAGACACATCGTCTGTCGTTGGTCGACAGTATTCTTGGATTGCGCTGCACTTAACATCAGGTGTAGCGTAGTCACTTTGCCGAGCTAGGATAAAAAAAAAAGTAGGTCACGTGATGGAATATTATATTCACGTTCGCAATATCCAAAGGGACTAGGGATTGGGACGGGTAGGGGGGGGGTTTAGACCTCCGGATATCTCACTGACAGTACGAAACACGACAGCAAGCTGCTACTTTACGTCGGTTTTCGTGAGACAATGGTAACAACCCAGTGGGACCAGGCGCATTCATGTCATCATTAGGTTTTTTTTATTCGATCCGTTCGCCGCTACGACCTCGTAACAATTTCGAAAAGCATTTGATATCTCCTGCCCCATTAGAATGCAATAATTCAAAAACAAAACGTTCCGTCTATACGAGATCGTCTCTCATTCAGTGCGAATTAACCGACTATCGTTCTCCGTCTAAACTTGTTACATTCTAGCTTTAAGCCTTCCACTATCCTATCCCTGCCCGCGATAAATGTTTCTATTTCATTTTGTATGGGATCCTGCGCGGTCTAGACACCACGTGTCCGTGCGACCCACGATCTGCGATTTTTGAGTTAATTATGTATGGGGACGCGCGCGCTCTTAAACATTGATGTTCACACTGCGATCTATTGAATTGTGTTGCCAGATTGTATATTTTTTTTTATGGTATAGGCCAGCAAACCAGCATGTGGGTCACCGGATGGTAAGTGATCTCCACCGCCCATGTACGCCCACAATACCAAAAGAATCATGGGTGCGTTGCCGACCTTAAGGGAAAGGGATAATTAAGGGATTGGGAAGGGGAGGGGGTTTGGGCCTCCGGATATCTCACTCACCGTACGAAACGCAGCAGCAAGCTGCTACTTTACGCCGGTATTCTGTGAGACAGTGGTAATGACCCGGACGAGCAGGCCCATACATGCTGTAGACAAGAGTCTACAGCGTGGCTCTACCACTCAACAAAAATGTATCTTAGTTGGTGTGTTTTTAATGCTTTTTTATCGTAGAATTTTAATATTGATATGTATAATTGCATACGTAAGCAAAAATGGATCAATAACAAAGATATATTATAAAAAATATTAGAAATATTATACAAATTTCTGTATATTTGTATATGAATATGAAAAATATTGCAACAGCCGAAAAATCTTAGCAACTCCACCTAAGACTACTGGCGAGAGTGACAGCCTCTGATTGGTGGATGTTGAACAGATCGCAAAAATAGATCGCAACTGTGTGTAGAGATCGCAGGATTGCGGACGAAGATCGCATTGAAGGCTTCATATCGTATAACATCATCGCTCAACCAATCACAATAATTCGTGTCCTGTTTCTTACACCACATTCTAAACCCGCAGTAGTGTGCCATAACACAACACTACCTTTGCAAGTAGAGGTCACTTCTGTCGACACAAACCGAGTGTACCAGGTGATGCCACTGCATATGTTGTGAAATCGATAATTGGGCATTGGTTCGTTCGTTTGTTTGTTTTTGCGGCAGCCGAGGTCAGCCCTCACTCCCGCGGATGTACCTTTTTTTAATTTATCATTTCACAAATTAAAATTATACATAAGGAAATACAATCATAACATCACTTAAACCAAGATTGATTTGTGAGTGATGTATGCAATACATCTGCGCCATTCTTCACAATGTTAAATTAGTATGATAATTATGTAACAATTACTTGACTATACAGTGATAAATGCAGTGATAGCTCAGGTGGGAGTGGTATGGACTGTCGAGACGAAAGCCGCAGGTTCGAAACCAGCCCCAAGAGCAGCATACACCTCTGACTTTTCTAAGTTACGTGTATATTAATTGTTAATTATCACTTGCTTTAACGGTGAAGGAAACATCGTGAGGAAACCTACATACCTAAGAAGTTCTCCATAAGAATTTCGAAGGTATGTGAAGTCTACCAACCCGCATTAGGCCAGCGTGGTGGACTACGGCCTAACCCCTCTCATTCAGTAGAGGAGGCCCGTGCCCAGCAGTGGGATATGTATAATACAGGGCTAGTATTATTATTATTACTTGACTATACTAACACATTTCGTTTCTATTTATGTTCAGTAAAATTTCCTTCATAAGTAAATTAACCTAAATTATACATACCACGTGGTGACGCAACACAGTTACCACCGCACGACGCACGCAGCAACAATAGAGTAGTTGACTAGTTTTTTTTTATTATTTAAATCAATAAGTTAAGTTACTCAAAATCTATTGCAGAAAGAATTTTATACATCGGACCAAAAATAATAAGTTAGAAGCCATTCAAATCCTGTAGGAGGGGTCAATTGTCAAATAACAGACGACGCAACCTTTGACGTCACTGTGTAAAATGTTCATTATGGTGCACGCGTGCAAGCGAGATAGTGAGATATCCCTACAACGCACCCACCCGCAAAGGGTTTCTTTTGCGTATCATTTTCTGTTAAAATAATGTATAATATTCAATATAGGAAACTGCCCTATTAAACATGGTATTTATAGTAGCAGCTAAGCTAAGCTAAGCTAAGCTAAGCTAAGCTAAGCTAAAAAGGAGTGATAGCTCAGCGGGGAGTGTTGAGGCGAAAGTCGCAGGTCCGTAACCAGCCCCAGGAGCATGTACACTTCTGACTTTTCTAAGTTACGTTTGTATTATTAGCTTGAGTAACGAAACGAGCAGGTCGCTCTCCTGATGGTAAGCGCCACGCCTGCCCATAAACAGAAATAACACTACACAAAACTGAATTATAAAGCACTGCATGGCATTGGACTGCGCTCGTCACCCGTAGACATAATATGTTAACGTCTCATAATGCTCAGTAATTTCACTGGCTTCAATGTCATTTCATCCAGACGGGTTTTTGCATATGAGGGACTTTGCCGACCTTAAAGGAAAGGGATAAGAGATTGGGAAGATATGGATATCTCAATCACCGTAAGCAAGCTACTTTACGTCGATTTGTGTGTGACAATGGTAACGACCCGGTCGAGGCGGCCCATTCGTGCTGTGGACAAAATTATCTACAGCTTGGCTTTACCACTCGCAAGGTGGCACTAGTACACCTACTGATCTGAAAACTGAAAGGGTTTTTATCGGTATTGCAACCTACGCTTCGACTGCCTCGGTGGTGCAGATCTCGGGTTCGATCCCAGGGTCAGGTAAAAGTTATATTGAGGTTTTTCTATTACGAAATGCTCAGTATCAGCCCGGGGTCTGGGATTGTGCTGGATATAGCGAAAGGCTCGTCTCCTATCACATCGTGGGACGGAGATAAGCTTGGTGAAATGTTGGTGTTGGGGTTACACTTCTGCCTACCCCTTCGGGGATTACAGACGTGGGTGCGTATGTATGTATGTAATGTACGCGTGTCTGGCGAGCACATTTACAATGTCACCACTGCTCTGTGACTCATTTTAAAGTATATGTACCTATTATACTGGTGCCGTGATCGACGTTCCCATCGTGCATTCTCTGAGGATGTATACATAATTATTACTTCACATAATATTTAATTACGACAAGTGTGCTTTGTTTCATTTGAATTTGACCCTTTTGAATTGTTTCAACGTTGGATCAATATGACAAGTGATAGCTTTCATTTTATAGGTCTAACCATCGAAATAAGATAATTAGAACGATAACTCTAATATGAATCTGACAAAAAATACGGCTCCAATTATTTACACATGCAAAGGTAAAATCACACGTAACACTCATACACACAACAAAAATTTATGAACATTCAAAATCAACTTTATTTCATGAAAGAACATCCGGTTTCTTAAAGGCTGATCAAATCAACATTCATGTAAGCGCCACGCCTGCCCATAAACAGAATTAACACCACACAGAACCTTGAATTACAAAGTACTGCTTGGCACTGTACTGTGCTCGTCACCCCAAGACATAAGTTGTTAAGTCTCATATTGCCCAGTAACTTCACTGGCTTCAATGTCCTTCTAACCGGAACACAATAGACACACACTGCTGCTTGGCGGTGGAATTAGACAAAGCGGTGGTACCAACCGAGACGGCCTTGCATACGATGGACCTACCACCTTGTATTATGTTTATAATATTGTGTTGTTGTGGTGAGCTGATGAATGATGTATTCGGGTTGATGGTTTCAGATGCGTATCCGGTGAGGCAGTGTCGGCATGGGCGCGGTGCGGCGCTCGCACCTGGCGGCGGGCGCGGCGCTCGGAGCACTGCTGCTGCTACTGCTGGCACGACTACCGCCCGCACAGCACTCGCCACCGCACCCGCCCCGACCGCTGCCACTGCGGTCGCGACCCACTCAGCCAACACCGCCCACCACGCTACCACCCTCACCATCGCCGCGACTCACCAACGCCACGTCAGCGCCCACCGCCGCGCCGGACTCCACCCCGCGTCCCACACGTAAGACCACTGTCCGTCCGGCGCGTCCCCCCGGGCCGGTGCTGACGCGTGACGTGTACGTGGCGGGACACTCGCGGCCGCACCCCGAGCTGTGTCCGGCGCTGGGCGCGCGGCTGCGGCTCGTGATCCTGGTGACGTCAGCGCCGTCACACGCGCAGGCGCGCGCCGCCGTCAGACTCACGTGGGGACACTACGCGGCGCGCTCCGACGTAGCTCTAGCGTTTGTACTGGGCGCACCACCGGCCGCGCTGTTACCCGCCGTCGAACAAGAGGACGCCCTGTACGGTGACGTCATAGTGTCACGCTCAGTCGACTCGTACTCGAACCTCACGCTGAAGACTCTCTCGATGTTGGAGTGGGTCGACACGTACTGCCCGCGAGCACCGCGACTGCTCAAGACAGACGACGACATGTTCATCAACGTGCCGCGATTACTGCAGTTCGCGTCAGCTCCGTCTCGCGTCAACGCGACGCGCACAATATGGGGCAAGGTGGTGCGCAAGTCGCTGCCGAAACGCACCACCAAGTCGAAGTACTACGTGTCCCCGGAACAGTTCCCGGGGAAGGTGTTCCCGGACTTCGCGACGGGTCCCGCGTACCTGATGACGGCGGACTGTGTGCGGGAGTTGTTGGCCGCCGCGCCCGCGGAACCGTACTTGAGGTTGGAGGATGTGTTTGTGACGGGCGTGTTGGCGAGCAAGTTGGGCATCGCGCGGAAACACGCGCCGGAGTTCTACAACAAGAAGGTGGCGGCGCATCCGTGCGCGGTGCAGCGCGGCCTCGCCATACACATGGTGCGGTATCACGAGCAGTTCGACCTGTGGAGGAAACTGCTCGACGGGAAGACAAAATGCGCCACTTAACTGCGCCAATACCAGTGTTGTATCGCGCTGGTCGCGAACTATGACTCCCGCGAGCCATCAAACGCTCCACAAAATACCAGATTTGCAAAAGAGATATTATTGAGTATAGGTCATGTACTCCAAATTGACGCGCCCCATCAATTCTCAATGCAATGTTGTATGTAGATTCAAAATCGGGTGACGGCATGCGTCATTTTGGACTAGATGATCTCTACATACCTAATGGTGCAGTTGATCGACGCGTGATAACATTGACCGATCCACGGACAACGTATACACCTGACGAAGGACATCGTTTATTCGTAGTGACTTGTTAAAACTTTAGTACTTTCGGCGACGCGCCGTTTAGCTGCACCATTAGTATTTTTCGCGAATCTGCGATATTTCTATTAAGCCATATCGAGTACAAAACTGTACAAGTGTCAATCAGTGACCGCGAGTATCGCGTTTATAAAGCAATATAATGTAACCGTCACAATACTGTATGTAAAGGTGGTTAGTCGTGAGCGCCTTGCTCCTTACGCGAACTGATGAATAAGAAACGGATGTTGCGGATGTAGATTTTGGACATCCGCGGATGTGAATGCGGATGCGAATTTTTTGAGCCTTACATCTGCGGATGCAGATGTGGAAGCGGATCTATTTTTTTAAAGCTTTTTTATTTTTTTTTATTAGATTGAATGACGAGACGAGCAGGTCGCTCGCCTGATGGTAAGCGCCACGCTTGCTCATAAACAGAAGCAACGCCACACAGAACTTTAAATAAAGCACTGCATGCCACTGGACTGCGCTCGTCACCCCGAGACATAAGGTGTTAAGTCTCGTAATGCCCAGTAATTACACTGGCTTCAATGTCCTTCACACCGGAACACAACAGTGCTTACACACTGTTGCTTGGCGGCAGAAATAGACAAAGCGGTGGTACCAACCCAGCCGGTCTCTCGCAAACGAGGGACCTGCCACCTTGTGAACTTAATGTAACTATAGAAATAAATAAAACAGATGAAATCAGTTAGTATATTTAGAAAAAATAAATATGGGTGCAATGAATTTAAATAAAAGGCAGTTTTTTTAAATTCGTTAGCTATTTTTTTATAAGTAGGTATTATCGCCAAAACAAATTCTACTCATTGTTAGGTGATCAAAGTCAATATATTTGTTTTTTTTTGTATAATTATTTAGTTTATATGGCATATATACTTTTCTCTTTAAAAAAGGGGGTGCGTGACTTAAATGTAAATTCCTTTCTATTAATCAAACAGCGAAATACCATACATGTCGTGAGCACGTGCCACTCCTTGCCCCGTTCAAATTATTGTCACTGCTTGCATCACATCCGCATCCGCGAAAGCTCCGCATTGATTATGGCGGATGTGGAAGCGGAGGAGGATGAAGTCAATAATGAATTTTTGCAATTGCTGCAAATATCCGCAACATCCCTAATGTGGACACTACACTGGGAGTGTCAAGATCAGTGCCTACAGACTCGAAGGGAATTAATTACATTACAATACAAGACGTATCCGATACGACATAAAGTTCAGTTTCAATTGTCATAGTCCCTTTGCTGCCATAGACATTGATCCAACTGAGGCTGTGAAAACCAAAGTGGCCTAACTATGCATTTCAGTTTAGTAAAGTGGGACCCGCAAAATTCATTCCATTTTGCAGTACTTTAACAGCAAAATTTTATTGATGTTATTTACACACATATTTTTTATGTACCTATAGCATAATTTAGCCAAATATGATCCATATTTGCGGACTGTGTTACCTAGTTAAGCCACTTTGATTTTCAAAGCGTCTAGTGTAACAAGCTATTTCGAGTGCAGAAAAAAATACCTGTGCAAAATCATGAGCACTCGATATTGTCTAAAATTAATAAATATTTGTAATCCAAATCTCCAGATTGAAATGAAACAATCAGATTAAAGTTTGATCTCGTTGTCTCAGCATCAGGTGACTTATTGTCATGTAACAACCCTTAAATTTGACCACACTTTCTGTAACACGTTGTAGATCGAGATTTGGATTAGCCTTTATTAATTTTATTGTATTTGCACAGACTCCCGTGGAGTTCCCTCAAATGTACGATGATCAAAATAAGAATAGGAACTACAATGACCCAAACTGTCAACTGTCACTTAAATTTTTTTTTAGAAGCAAGGGATATTATACGTTTATTCCCAGCAGAAAGTGCTAACGCAAACGTGCAAACAGATTCAGAGATGTTAATTATGATTATTTATGTACAGAGCCGTCAACTTAACTGTGAAATGACAGAAAATGGAGCTACAGACAGTGTTCCCATCTTGGTAGATGTATCTCTAGATTTTTTGGGTTGGACCACGAAGCTAGAGTAAATGGATGCAACACAATACCTATTTGAAGCTCATTTTTTTGTTTTTGTTTTTATCCTTGCTCGGTAAAGTGACTACGCTACACCTGCAGGCTAACCATGAGTTTTGCTCCGGAAAATCGCTAGCGATGACGTATGATATTTATATAAAAAAAACTCAGTGGCGCCTCTAGCGGATACGTGAGAAACTAAATTTTGTCATACAAATATTTTACGTCGCTAGCGATTTTACTGAGACAAACTTATGGTTGAGGCACTGATGGTAAATGTAGCGCAATCGAAGGATACTGTCGACCAACGATAGACTCTGTATCTATCGTAGAATTATTATGCTTCTTCACACTCCGTTTGTCAGTTTGTGGTCCACAAAACCGATGTTTACAATGCCCCATGATTCCGATTAAATTTTGAAACCTCCCAAAATCATTTAAGATGACTCTTGCAGCGACCGTCCTGGACCAAGGTCCTTACACCACAAGGGGTATCCTCAGTGTGGTCGCCTTAATGTAAGTGCTCACGTAAAAGACCGGTGAAGCTCAAAATTAATGATTATTCGAATGAAAATGGCAATACTGAGCGATCGCTCTTCAATTCACAATTATGTTGGTCCATCTATACCCAGTAACTGACAACTGAATTGTAAAAACTTATATAAATACAGGAAAAAATAATCGACGTCTCTGAGTCTGGCAGTTATTATTACAAAATTCGTTGAAGTATTAATTATTATTTTTAATTAATAATATTTTAAGGTAATACGTCAGACTATAGTGATTCGTATTGTTATTTTGATCGCGCATGCGCACTGAGCGACCGCGCCGCGACTCCCCAATATACTACTCATAATGTCTAGTATTTAGTTAATGTTCATGATCAAATGTACGTGTGGATTGTGACAGATAAAGTACCATTCTTATCTACAGACACGTACAGTCACATACCGGCACAGACAAAATATTCTCGAGAAATCAGCCGGTACTGGCCCGTGTCTGTACACTATATAATGTGTCTGTGCTGGTACGTGTCTGTTACGGTCGATGTTTGTAATGTGAATGGTGTTTATCGGAGGTGGCCGCCACGCCCGCTCGATGTGTAGCGCGAGTTGTGGCGTGGTGTTGACGTTGCCGCGACGTCATCGCGACGTCAACCCGACGTCAACCCGACGTCAACCAGACGTTAACGCGACGTTAACGCGACGACGGCGCGGCGACCTACTTGTAGCTAACGAAAGCGAATGGTTGTGTCTGTAAATATATTAATACTTATAATATATTATTATACATAGGTACATACTGCGCTTTTGTTTCATTTTGTTTCACACATACACTTCATAGTACTACATTTTATATACTTGACGAGACGAGCAGGTAGCTCGTCTGATGGTAAGCGCTACACATAAACACTAGTTTAATTACAAATGCATGACAATGCTCTGCGCTTGTCACCCTAAGACATAAGATGTCAAAGGACATAGGTACTGGGAGTTTTATTCGCAAATGCGTTTCAAAAACGTTCCGTAAAAAACAAACTGTTTTTCGAATATCATTACGTTTCAGGAGTTTTAGCGGGAATTCTGACAGTGCGGTGTCTCTCTTGTTTTAATTATTTACTAAACTGGTTTAAAGTTGTGTTTGTTGTATAAAAGTGGTGTGGTTTTGTGCAATAATCATTAACGCTGATGAATAGTGTGTGGAAACATTGAAATAAGTGAATTTAGGTGATTTTTGACCAAGGGTATCGATCGACCTTGTGCGTTCGATCCGCTTGAAGAAAGTCGTCTAAGAAGCATTGAACTGAAAGGAGTTAACACCAAAACTCCAACAAGACCTTGAAATCGGCCACACCCCCGTTTCATCGTTCTTGGAATATAAGAAAAGAATATAACTAATGACTTGGCAGTATGGTCTCTGATCTTAGCCGGTTCCTTAAGGAACAAACAAACAACAATCATTACGTTTCAAAATGAATGAGTGAAACGGCAAAACTAAATCCTCATTGCTTTAATGAAGGGAATGTGAACGCAAAACGTTATAGGATATATCTAATTTTAAGAACTTAAGAACTTTGGTAAGTGATCTCCACTGCCCATGTACGCCCACAATACTAGAAGAAACATGGGCGCGTTGCCGACCTTATGGGAAAGGGATTAGGGGATTTGGGCCTCCGGATAATTCACTCACCGTACGAAACTCAGCAGCAAGCTGCTACTTTACATCAGTTTTCTGTGAGACAGTGGTAGCGACCCGGACGAGCCGGCCCATTCATGCTGTAGACAAAACTGTCTACAGCATGGCTCTACCACTCTGTCTTCTGAGTTCTGAACTTCGTTCTCTCATTCGTTTCGGAACGTGTGATGTTTTTTAATTTACCGTTATGTAACTACTTTATGCCTGTCGTTATAAGGTCTTTTATTATTTGGATAGTAGAGTGACGAACCAAAAACTTATTTTGTAACCGTTTTCTGGACACGTTTTTCTAGTGTGAAACACGTATTGCAAAAAACGAACGATCCGGTAGGTACTACTAGTAGAGACGCAGTGTCTCGACGTCCGACATAGTTAAACTGACAGTCTTGCACGGCACTGGCATCTGGTGTAGTGTCGTCACTGCCGTGTGGGGTAAAAATATATGTTAAGTCTCATAAAGCCTAGTAATTTCACTGGATCCAGTGGCCTTTGAACCAACTCAAACGTGCTTGGTGACAGAAATAGACCCCTACTGTGGTTCACAATTATCTTTCTACGCTATTTAAAAGTACATCCATAAAACTGTACATTATTAACATTACTGTACATTGTACTGTATATTATAAATGCGAAAGAAACTATGTCTGTCTGATACGTTTTCACGGCTAAATAGCTGAACGGATCTTAATGAAATTTGGTAAGGACATAGGTTATATCTTGGGGAAGGGCAAAGGGTACTAATGTCCCGGAAAAAGACATTCATTCAGGCGGAGTCGCGAGCAAAAGCTAGTGTATATAGATAGTATTAGTAGTAAACTAGTATTATACTATATTACACACATACGCACTCATGTCGGTAATCTCCGAATGGGTAGGCGGAGGAGTACCTACACCCATATTTCACCGAAGTAAGTGGCGTAGTAGTCGAGTAGACAGACGGCTGTGAAGTGAGAGGCCGCGGGTTCAATTCCCGCACCGAGACAATGTTTGAACTACAAATATATGTTTCTGGTCTGGGTGTTTTCTCCCTAGAGAGGTTGACGTCAGACAGGCGGCCGGTCATAAAAATTACAAGCCTACTCTTTCTGTAATATGCGTTAAGAAGTATGTTATGCCAACCACACTGAGTGGGATAAGGGCAGAAGGAAGAGAAGACAGTTTTTTAGAGTTGCTTTTTCGCCCACAATTTCCTTTAGTCATGATTTAATCAAAGCGTATGACAATTAAGTATCATTTTAATTCACAAGTCTGTAAGAGATTTTAATGTTACTAGATTAGTTGAAAGGGCATTTTAAAATCACTCGATTAGCCTTTGTGATTACATTAATTCGGTTAATTACGTGCCTTGAGGGGTACGATTGGCATTTCCTCCTTTATACAGAGTGTTTACATCGTACATAACATTTGCCTGTATTCTCCGCGAAGGGGGTGGTAGGTACGTTACTAGAGCACGCCTGGGTCTTCGCAGTCGTTTTCATACAGCATGGTAAATATACATACATACGCACTTACGCCTGTAATCCCCGAAGGGGTAGGCAGAGGTGTAACCAGTACACCCACATTTCGCCGAGCGTATTTCCGTCCCTAATGTGTTAGGGGGCGAGCCTATCGCCATAACGGGCACAAATTCCAGACTCCAGGCTGATACTGAGCATTTCGTAATAGAAAAACCCAATACCACTTTACCCGACCCGGGGATCGAACCCGAGACCTCAGCGTTGGCCTCAATCGTAACGCGTGCATTACAACTGCGCCACCGAGGCAGTCTCTACTATATGGTAAATATAATAGTCAGTAAACAAGCTAGTGAGCTTTGTGGTAAGTGATCTTCACCGGCCATGAACACCCGTAATACCAGAAGAATTACGTATGCGTTGACCAAAGGGATGGGGCTTAGGACGGGAAGAGGGGGATTAAGGCGTCCGATAATCGCATTCATCGTATGAAACGCAACAGCGTTTTGCAACATGTCGGTTCTCTGCGAGACAGTGATAACAAGCCGGTCAAGCCAGTTCATTCATTCTGCAGACAAGTGTACACAGCGTGGTGCTAAGTTACTTTTGCAATATAATTTATATATAATCGGGAACGAGGCTATAGTCATATAGTAAATTTAATACGTGTTTCGGAACTGAATAAAAACTTTCCAAAAAACACTAAAAAGCTAAAAACAAAACGAAACAATCTTGAGTCGGTATATAATATATGCTTGAGTCGGATAAGGGAATATGCACGAATTATAGGTGGCAGCACAAATCCGACACAATAGACTCATTGCCGATAAAAAAGAAACTTGACAGTCCTTGGTAACCACTTACCATCAGGTGGGCCGTCTGCTCGTCTGCCTATCTAGGCCATAAAAAAAAGTCCTGTGATCGTCATCCAATCCACAGAACAATATTTATCTGGCGAGCTGTAATCAATGACTGCCTCGGTGGCGCAGTTGTAAAGTGTACGTGTTACGATTGAGGCCAACGCTGAGGTCTCGGGTTCGATCCCCTGGTCGGGTAGTGGTGTTGGGGTTTACTATTACGAAATACCCCAGTATCAGCCCGGAGTCTGGAATTTGTGCCCGGTATGGCGATAGGCTCGCCCCCTAGCACATTATGGGACGGAGATGCGCTCGGCGAAATGTGGGTGTACTGATTACACCTCTGCCTACCCCTTCGGGGATTACAGGCGTGAGTGCGTATGTATATGTACTGTAATCAATGTAAACAAAACATGACATAATTTATTTACATTGTTTTTAAAATAAAAATTATTCGCGTTCGGATTTGTGCCACCAGGTGGCAGGGTCTTCGTCATGCACGTTTCCTATTACAGTTTAATGCAGTTACAGTTAGTTTAATTACAGTTTAATGGTCAATGATTAATACCACGGTCCACGGATCCAAAGAACTTTAGTTTAATTTTTACGTTTTTAGTTTAAATCCGTTTCTATTCCTGCAAAAGTTTTTTTAATACACCCAACAGTCACACATATAGTCCTGACCCCACACTAGGTTAACCTGTGTCGTGGGTATCAGGAACTGCGAGGGACTTACAGTCCCACTACACCCAGCCCTGAAACCGATATTCTTGGAACACAAACATTTGTCTCAGTACGGGAATCGATCTCACGGCCTCGTGTTTCACAGCCGGCTACTCGCCCGCTGCCCCCGCTTGGAGGCTGAAAAAGAACCTCGCTGGATGCATAATCTTCGTATAGAGCTGCTAAACCGTTGAGTGGATCATTTTATACCCTTAGAATAATAAGGTTTATACCTATTTCATTCAATCAGACTTTTAATGTATACTACTAGACTAGCTGGGCAGTACATAGAATTTGTACCACTAAGTTGTGGTCAATTGACCGTAACTTAATATTACCATCTCGCTTACTCTCAAATAGAACTCCTCTCGCGCTCCCTGTTTGTGAGCTGTCAAACTTCCGCGTTATGTGACACAATTTTACTTCTAAACAGCCCGTCTAGTAATATACATTAAAGTCTTTGCATTCAATAAACTGTCGGTTCTCATTTTGCAACCGCCTGTACTTACTGTGCTTAATAATTATAACTACCCTTCTAGCAGCGAACCGTTCTAGCACATTTTTAAGTAGTTTCAACCTACAGACGTAATATCTAAGCAGATGACGCAAATACTGTGGCGTGAAGATCATACTTAGGTTCAGATGGAGCCATGTGAACTGCAAGCCAGGCTGCGCCGAACCTGCCGAATTAGGTGAGCGTTACGGCATGCAGTGCCACGTGGCAACCGACACACTCGGGGGCGCGAGGGCGTGAAGGAAATCTCTGCTGTCAACTAATTTATTTAATTAATTAATAAATTTGTTGTTAAATTTCGATCGTAAATATTGTACTTAAATAGCTCATCTAGTACCGTATATGGTATTATTAACCGACGAAAAAAAAACTGAGGAGATTCACAATTTGAATTTAATTGCGTTTTTTTTGTAATTGATGTACGGGTATGATTGTAGAGAAGAATGGTTTAAGTTTGTTTCCAAAGAGAATATAACCAGAATGGGGAGGAGATGAATATATTTCAGTTTATTATTATATATTCTGATGGTAAGCGCCATGTCTGCCCACAAACAAACAACACCACATAGATCTTATAATCAAAAGCATAGCATGGCAATGGACTGATACACACCGAGGGATACTACACCGCATACGAGGAACCTACCAGCGTGTAAAATTTCAACCTTGCAATAAAACCAACTGCTAATCACTGACCATATTCGGTTAAGCCAACACAATATTCAAATATATCAGTGTTTCTAACACTAAATTGCTCTTGTCACGTTACACGATGTTCAAATGTAGCACGCTTTCTTTTTATGCCGATTGGAGTACTTGCGTTATCTACTTGGATCTTTGTCTGTGTTTCACCACTTAATTGTTTTACGCAACACCATAAAAAGAGTGAACAGTTTAATTTACCTAACAGTCACATAACAGTCTCTATCGTAAAATTAGAAAGTCGTAAGTGTTTACCTAAAAAATGACATACCTGAGCTAGCAGCCACGCATTAGTACTTACCTACTTTATAAACATAATACAATAAATATACAGAATATACAGTATGGATCAAAGAAAATATCACTCATAATGCAATGATATCTGTGACAGGATTGAAACTTCCGGCATTTATGCACCGATTTTGATGATTCTCCCACCGTAAGCTATAAGGTTTAAAAAGCTTAGACATAAAGCAGAAAAAAAATTGTTCCTAATCGAATTTACCTAACAAAATTTGAGCCGGAGCTATCAATCATCGACCCTAGACTAGAATTGGTTGATAACATTTTTAGCTGTTTAGTTTTTTTGTTTCTATTAAAAACATATTTTAATCTTGTACCTTTAATATGATGATATGCCCTCGTGACGCAGTGGACGAGTAACCGGCTCTTAAGCTTCGATCCCTGCACCCTATCTAATTTATTTAATATCCAGATATTAAATTGTAAAACCAAAATCTCTTATAACTCACGATATCCACGACAAAATATTTGTATCTTACTGTGTGACTGTTGAAGGTGTTTATTTATTTCGACTCATATTATGTTTTATTAAAAATGGCCAAGCCTGAATTCAAGCCGTTTCATAAAACATATGAAATAATAACATTTGCATTGAGTATTGGCATGGTATACCCTAATCCAGCCACAGAAAGGATGAGGCTCGCCGCTCTACGTAAGTATATGTATATTTCCGAAGCAGGCGACACAGCAGTAGCTCAACGGTTCAACCATATCTCCTGGAAACAGTCCCGGTATTTAAAGTAATAGTAATAATTGAATATTCCTATAAATAATGCAATGATACAATTTTTTTAACAATTCATTATACCTACCCAGGTGCTCAAAAAATCTAAAAGCTGAAAATGAAAATAAAAACAATTGAATTAGTGATACTGTATTAGTCAATTATTATTATTAATACCACCAAAACAAAATTGTTTAGTTTTATTTTTAGCCAGATTTATTTTTATGTTAAAATGTTTAAATTTACATTTTTTTTGGGAAATACATAAATATCGTTGCATAAATATCGGAGATTTAGTTTTTTACCCTCGATTTCATCCGCTTTCGGTTCACCTTCTTCAAATTTAAATGAGACTACTTCCGGAATAAACCCTATCGAATAAAACTAGCCGGTTAGCACAAATAGGAAAATTACTCGTAATTAAAGACCTAAATAACAAAACTTAAACACTGACTTCAAAATTAAAAACACTGCAAAGTCAAAAAAAAATTATGGGTCTCTTTAGAGTCGGTGCCTGTGTCGCATTACTCTCCTTTCATCGTGCCATTGGATGATCTTATATATAAAATTCTCGTGTCACAATGTTCGTTCCCATAATCCTCCGAAACGGCTGGACCGATTTGTATGAAATTTTGTGTGCATATCGGGTAGGTCTGAGAATCGGCCAACATCTATTTTTCATCCCCCTAAATGTTAAGAGTGGTCCACCCCTAATTTTTATTTTTTAGACAAAATATTGTTTTCATTTTTTTATGATCTCCTTCTTCTTCATAGGCATTCACGCGGGCGGAGCCGCGGGCAACAGCTAGTAATAATATATGGTTATTTGTTCGCAGCAATATTGCTTGTAACCGTTACACCATTGCTCATCATCATGTTTATAGACATGTGTCATAGTTGGATGGAAGGGGATGTCGTCAACGTTATAAGACATAGTACCGTGTTTGGACCATTTCTGGGAGGATTTTTTAAAGTTAGTTTCTTTTTTAACTACGAAGAGACGAGAATTCGTTCAGTGCTCACCCGATAGTATACGAATGCCTATAAACAACACCATCTAGAACTTAGAATCATAAAACTTCGTGGCACTGGAATACACTCGTCACTGAGTCGCAACATGGTAAGTCTTATAATGCAAGATCTTAAATGTTCTTCAAATTGGAATACAACAGCTTACACAACGCTGCCTGGTGGCAGAAATAGGCAAAGTGGTGGCTCCAGCCGCAACTGACTCTCGGTCATGAGGGACCTACCCCCTAGAACGTTACAATCTAATATCTAAGTTCCATACATTTTTGGTTACATTTAGTTTTCTAGGGGGTAGGCCCCTCGTATGCGAGAAGCCATCAGAGATGGTACCACAACTTTGTGTACTTCTGTCGCCACGTAGCAGTGTGTTAGCACTGTGTTTCGGTTAATGGCCGTTCCCTATATTTTATCTATCGACAGATTTGCTTACTGTCAATAGTGTTTTGACAGATCTTCCATACAAAATGTTTTAAAACTTTACTGCCGGTAAGCAAATCTGCCGATAGACAGAATATTAGAGGACAATGAAGCCAGTGAAATTACTGGGAATTTCAAGAATCGAGGTGTTCATAGCCAGTTGCACTCACTAATTGATAAAGGCGCGGATGATCTATGGATGGATGAATGCTTAGTGGTATTTTATGCCCAGTATACGAATAGCTAATTAAAAGCGTAAGGTGTAATGTAATTTCTTTTAAGATACAAGTAGTGGTAATATTTTTGGATTCCTATAAAACATATACATAATTTTTCTTCATTATGATATACCTAGAGGTGTACGAATAAAATTTGGCCGAGATTCTTTCTGACCACCTCCGTACTTCGGAGGGCACATCAACAGTCGGTCCCAGCTGTTATAAATTGACAGCATTCCTTAAGCCAAGTCGAAGTCTTTCGGGCTTGAATACTTTTACACTAGGTTGGCCACTAACTATTCGATATATAGAATATTATAATGAGACTTAACTTATGTCTAACTTAACGCAGTTCAGTGCCATGCAGTGCTTTATAACACTAATTTATGTGTGGTATTGCTTCTGATTATGGGCAAGCGTGGCGCTTACCATCAGACGAGAGTCATGCAAAAACCATAAATATAGGATGCAGACATTGAAACTATTTGACGACAATAAATAAACTTACCTATAGTTTTCTCCACCAGATGATCCTCATGTACCACAAGCGTAAACAAGCGAAACAAATATTAAACGAATTCGATAGAGATTTCCGCATGTACAATAGCTTCACGGGCGACTACCTTACCATAGCACGCAATGGAATCAAAAACAGCCTTATTTACAGCGAAAGAGGATGGGCCATCATCGTTACAACGTGCGTCATGACATTCCCACTAATGGCCATATTTCTAAACATATATAACTTTACTTTCAAATTTGAATCTACCAAGTACATGATCCACGATTTGAACAAACCTGGCTCCCCTCCCGAGGCGAGGTTCGAGTCGCCGTATTTCGAATTCATATTTTTCTATTCGTTATACTGTTCTATGTTATATATCATAAACTTCATTGGCTACGATGGATTTTTCGGTCTATGCATAAATCACGCGTGTATGAAGATGAATGTCTTTTGTCAAATGATGGACGACGCTATGAAGTCTGACCCGGAGGAACGGTATCGGAAAGTTGCCGAAGTTATTGAAGAACAATGTAGAATGTTCAAGTAAGTTTAACATTTATTCTTTTTGAGTCATTACATTCATTAGTGGAGGAATAATGTAAAGAAGGCTGACCCCATCACCATGTGGGATAAATAGTCGGGCAGAGAGAGAGAGAGTAATTACATACACCTGACAGTCAGTGTTTATGGGCCACGCTGTAGTTTTGTCTACAGTATGAATAGGCCGGTTCGTAGGGATCGTTACCACTGTCTCACAGAAAAACGACGTAAACCAACAGCTATCTGCTGCGTTTCGCACGGTGAGTGAGATATCCGGAGGCCCAAATCCTTTTCCCTTTCCGAATCCCTTAATTATCTCTTTCCTTTAAGGTCGGCGACGCGCCCATGAATCTTTTAGTAACTACCTACTGTGGGCGTTTTCCGGCCGTTTGCCGGTGTATGCTATAAAAACTTCAAAATGCTTTTTTTTTGTTTATAGTATAGGCCGGCAAACGAGCAAGTGGGTCACCTGATGGTAAGTGATCTCCACCGCCCATATACGCCCACAATACTAATATGCAAACTTTCGTATTTGTATCGAATTAGTACAATGGATATTTTTTATCCCGGATAGAGACTCTTACACTGGCGAAGCTGCGAGGAAAAGCTGGTAAAGTTATAGGTTTTATGTGTGTATCTATCTATGGCAGTCGCCTCAATAGATGACCAACATGATGCAGTCTTTTTATTTGAAAGCACATTTATTTATATTTATTTTAGGTTCATGGATCTCATTCAGGACACCTTCACGATATGGATGGGAGTCATATTTTTGGCAACAATGATCCAAATTTGTACGTGTTTGTACCATATCACTGAGGTAAATGTCATTTAAAAACAACATGTGTAAAATTACTTATTAAAATTTTGAAGCGGAGAAACGCACGCATTTTGACTGCTCAGATTGCTGCAGGACCACTGATTTATGCCGGAGATATCAAACATATTCGTAAACCACTCTGTCGCAATGTTATTCAGTAGTTAATTGTTACCAGTTATCTTATAGAAATAACCAGATAAAACTGATATTTCACGACAAAACAAGTCAACAAAATTATCTCGTGTTACATTTTCTAAGCATAGATTTTTAATTCCCGCCACTGATTACGTTCCAATGCTGTCCTTCTCCAACACTTTCGCAAATTGTCTTTTAATAGACGACCTTTTAATCTACCTTCCACTATAATTATTATAAGTAAAAAATTACAAAAACCGACTTCAAAACCGGAATCGCGGTGCGTTTGCTGTTATCCGTTTTCTCTCGTACTACTTCATCTAATCTTTACCAAATAGAATCAATCTGGAGGTAAACCCTATCGGTATAAAAATAATGATCAAATTTGGTACAAAGATATCGGAGTTATGCGTGAACATGTTTAAAATATACAACGTGTTACAGAAAGGTGTGGGGACCTTATCAAAATCTTAACATCTTATAATTTCACGCAAATTTTAATCGTTTGTTTATTACGATCGATAATATCGATCACATCTCTATAAATTAAGTGAAGTGCGTGAACGGGAATAACAATGCTGGTGTGAGACAAGTTGCAAGTCGAATATCGATAGGTTACATATTCGATTAAAAGGTATACATACTTTATTTATGTCCTAAACAATGCAATCGGATTTGGTACTATGGGGTTTATATACATAATATATCGTTCACTATACTTTGCTTAAATTTGAGCACACCTTTCTGTAACACGTTATATACTCGAATAGAGAACCTTCTTCTTTTGGACTCGGTTAATAAAATACCAAATGTTTATTGCTGAAAAAGTTCTTGCCTGCGACACCCTTTTGCGAAGATGGATTTTTCGAGCGTATATTGTTATGTAATGTTTTTTTTTCGCAGGGCTATGGGTTTGATTTACGGTACATGATATTCGTGACGGGTGCTGTCATACATATATTCCTGCCTTGCAAATACGCTGCCAAACTTAAAGCGATGGTATGAGAAATCAGCTATTTTTGTGTGATAAAGCCACGCTGTGGACAATTTTGTCTACAGTACGAATGAGACCGAGTTGTTACCAGATTCGACTAGTAGCAATCTAAGCGAATTCGTTTCAGAGTTCAGTGTTATCGTCATCCTCTTTAAGGATAGTGTTCTTGCAGTCTGCGGAGACTGCAACGCACTTCTACTGCAGCGGTTGGGAGAATATCCGCGAGCCCCGCATCAGGAAGATGGTGGTATTTATGGTAGCACGAGCTCAAGTGCCGATCAACATCTCCGGCTTCAATATGATACCTTTCGACATGGAGTTGTTTTTGTCGGTATGGCCTCATTATTAATTTTGGATAGTGTTGAATAGGACTGACAAGAGGCAGAACATTTGTCCCGTACATGGCGATATAATGTAAGAGCGACTCAATTTTTTTTCATGTACTTCAAATTTTATGTCGCATTACTCCCATGATGCGGATTACGTGCCTTAAAGAATGAGAACGAGCGACTCACATGCTTCATTTGGCGCGTTTTTTAAGTAATACATCAATCATACATGTAAGATATGGCAGTACAAACCACAGCATCTTTCAAGCGTATCGCCGAACTACAAGTGCCTCGCCTTACTTGAAGTGGGACCTTGTACTGGCTGAGTGTAAAAATGAGGCTACTCTTACAAACTCATTTCAAAATTGTGTCCTACTCAACACTAGTTTCGAATCTGGACTGAACTTAAATTTACTTATTATTTCTTTAAATAAAAGCAGAATCCAAAAGATTCAAATAATTCAGTACAGACGGGGTGAATATGAATGGAGGGGTGAATCAGGATGAAACTTACATTGAGATTATTATGTAAATGGATTCATCAAAATGTTATAGCAAACTTATTTTTTGTCCAAAATGTATAGATTTATTATTTTTTAGTTATTTACTTTTTTCTCATTGTACCTATACCTATGTGTAGGTACCTATTCAGTTTTGTCTTTATTCACCCCGTTTTACCGGAACACTTATGTATAAATATTTCACATCTTTTTTTTTGAAACTGTACCTAGTTTCCATCAGTTTTCGCTAAATGGAGATTAGTATGTAATGGCAAAACTGGAAATCGTTTACTTATACTAACTTCAAGCTGGCTATGTTACTTTGCGTGTCTTGTATGTTAGTAATTGTACTTTTTTGGACCTGGGAAATACATTTATTGTTTATTCAAGAACTACAAAATACATCAAGACAGCTGCCACTTCACAACTTCAACTGCACTTCGATTTTCTGTAAGGTAGCAGTACTTACCACTCGTTAGAGTCGGCCATCATTCGGTAGACAAAACTGACTACTGAGAGGCTCTGACACTCACTAAACTTTGAGGATTGTTTAAATATGAATATTATTTATTACAGATCATGCAGACTTCCTACTCCATGTATACATTACTGAGATCTTAATTCAGTCAAGATTTATCTTCTCACTTTTTATATTATCTTTCATAGCACAATTATAGTATGAAGTTTGGCACATAAGAGATCATGACCTGGATTAGGATATACCTACGCTACTTTCTAAGCGCAAAAAGACATAAGAGTCACAACCAAAAGTTAACGTTAAAGTTATATAAGAAGCATTGAACTGAAAGGAATTAATACCAAAACTTCAACAAGACCTTGAAATCGGCCACACCTCCGTTTCATCGTTCTTGGAATATAAGAAAAGAATATAACTAATGACTTGGCAGCATGGTCTCTGATCTTAGCCGGTTACTTAAGGAACAAAAAAACAAAAAAAAAAAATAGTCGCACCTTTAAATTTTTTTGATAACCAAGTGACACTATTTTTTATTTCTAAAAAGACCAAAAAGATCGGACATCAAATGTTTCACAGGTAGGAACAATTTGTATTGGAAAATTAAATTGTTGTTTTTAGTATTTTCCTTTATTTATTATTTATGTTTCTCACCGTTTAAACCTTTCTTTTACTTCCACAAATATTTCAAGATCAAAATTAGCCAAATCGGTCCAACCATTCTCGAGTTTTAGCGAGATTAACGAACAGCAATTCATTTTCATATAAAAACATTGTTATCGGATCTTTATTATCTACCAATTTTATCATTTCCAGTACTTTCTAGATACACTGTAAAGTTAACGCTCTTTGTATTGTCGGGGTATTGGACTTGTAATTCCACCGATGTATCCCAGATGAGACCTCACGCACCGCTAATTGAACACCAAACACGATATAAAAAAAAAATGCAGCACGTAAAGACTCCACAGACAGTGGTCGCGCGTGGAATGTAAGGCGCTACTCGGTAAAACACTACCAATACAACTAACAGTTACACACATAGTCCTAATCCCACACTAGGTTGACCTATATCGTGGGTATGAGGAACTACGAGGGACTTGGTCCCACAACACTCAGACACGAAACATGTATTTGTAGATCACACAAATATTTGTTTCGGTGCGGGAATCGAACCCACGGCTTCTCGCTTCGCAGCCGGTTACTCACCCACTGCGCCACGGAGGCTGTCAAACTAAAATAAATACTTAAATCGAATAGCAATCAAATATCAGTCTTCAATCTGCATTCCTTTAAAACGTGTTTAATCAAAATGGCTGGAGACATTTCGCCTTTCACAAGTTATTTCAAGAAACATTCCTGGTTGAAATAAATGTGTTCGCTCTGAGAGCCACTTTTCGGACCCTTTCGTTTTTCAATGGAGCCCTCGTTTATCGAACATCGCTAGGGATATTATGTTTTCCGCAATTCCAGTAAATTGTGAGCTTCGCTTTCGCATTTGATGCTTCACATTTGCATTTGGAATACTGCTGCATTGTGGGGTCTTTCTTAAGGGTGAATTTTCATTCATTTGGTGCCGCAATTTTTTCTTGTTGTTTATTAATAACTTAGAGTGAGGACCGTCGCGGTAGTGCATTCTATCCTCGCCCAATGGATGAACAGGCGCCAAGGTACATCGACGTTTTGACCTCGGCAGTTTTGGTGCGTACCTGTGTTGGGACGGGAAATAGTAGTTAGTCGCATGATCATAATTGTAACATGTGAATTTTACAAGTGGTAGAGCCACGCTGTAGACACTTTTGTCTACATCATGAATAGGTCGGCTCATCCGGGGCGTTACCACTGACTCACAGAAAACCAACGTAAAGTAGCAGCTTGCTGCTGAGTTTCGTATGGTGAGTGAGATATCCAGAGGACCAAATCCCCCTCCCCTTCCCAATACCTTAATTATCCCTTTCCTTTATGGTCGGCAACGCCCCAATATTTTTTTTGGTATTTGGGCGGTGGAGATCACTTACCATCAGGTGACCAACTTGCTCGTTTGCCGGCCTATGCTATAAAAACAGTAAAATAACTGTCAGTAGGATACTGCTGAGGCACACCTTCGAGAAGTGCCCAGCTGAATCGTTGAGAGATACCTCTACCTGCTGACTGCTATGGCTGGGGTAGCAAGAGATCTAGGAGTGTGATGATTTGCTTTCGCGAAAGTGCCAGAAAAGTGCGAAGGACAGCATCGAGCGGGTTTGAGAACAAACGCATTCCGCCCGCCACCAGCTATCGAGGCGTTTAATTTAATAATTTTGTTACAGTTATAGCGTGGCACTTAAAATTGACATCTGAAATTACACGCCACAACTGTTTACATGCTCTCTACATTAGATTTTCTACAAGATTTACGATCTATAAATTAGTTTAAGTCCCCTCTTTGGACCCTTCCATTCACACTCGCACGATAAATACGTTTCATTAATCGTCTATAACTTGTTGAAGCATCGCGACATCCTTTTGGGAGCACTAAGGTCCTCGCCAAATTAAAGCAGAACTAAATACAATTTACATTAAGTACCTATTAATCAATTGTATGGAAATTACGCACTATGCCTTCCGTTTGGAATGAACCTATTGAGACCAGAGTCAGTCGTTTAATCAGCGGAATAGTTTACCTCTTTATTTAGACGCGAAGTTATTTTGGAAATAGAAATACCTCATGCGACAGTCTTCGTGGCGCAGTGGGCGAGTAGCCTGCAGTGAAGCGAGAGGCTGCGGGTTCGATTCCTGCATCGAGAAAAATGTTTATGTTATCCACAAATATTGGCTTCGGTTCTGGGTGTTTTCTCCCCAGAGAGGTTGACGTCAACAGGCCGGTCATAAAACTACAAGCCAAATCTTTCTGTAACATGAGTTAAAAAGCATGTTGCGCCGACCCCACTGCGAGTGGGATAAGGGCAGGTGGAAGAAGAGAAATACCTCATGCGGAATAGATTCTCATGTCATGAACTCATCCCTATGTTCCGTACGAAGTTATATCACGTTTTTACGTGATATACAAAGCTTTGTAATAAAGGATATATCGAGAAAGTAAGCGGTCGGAAAATAGCGATATCACTTTATTGAGATTTTTTATGGAGTCGTTAAAGTCTCCTATTTAATGTCTATGGCAATCTATTTTCCTATATTTTTACGAAATAACTAGCCTTTGTGAGAATTATATTTTTTTATGTTACGGTGAGAATGTTAAGGTTCCGTACCTCAAAAGGAAAAAACTTAACCCTTATAAGATAATTTTATTGTTCGTCCATCAGTTTTTCTGTCTGTCTGGAAACCCCCTCTTTCCAGGAGGTTAGTGCTGCTTAAAGGCATCTAGTTGACATTGATATAAAAAATATCTGCAATCTCTAGGAGATGTAAACACTCAAGCTGTTTATGACCGTTCCCTATATTCTTTATAAAGATAGATTTGCTTACTATCAATAGTGTTTTGACAGAAGAAGATAGAAGTTCTTCTATTGAGCCTTTTAGTATGAATTCAGACGTTGAAGTAATAAATTGTGTTGTGTGTTGTAATTGGCACATACTGTGGTTACTAGTTCACCAATTGCAATCACCTCAATTATTATAAACATGTATACATGAACAATAATATTATTTTACCATTGTATGTAACCCTCAAATAAATAAATATTTAGCTGCTAGTAAGCTAGTAATCAAATCTGCCGATGGAAAGAATATTGGGAACGGCCATAGCCCGTAGGTCAACGCAATCAAAAGATACAGCCATTTTTTGAGCGGTAGAGCGACGCTGTAGATAGAAACTTTTGTCTACAGCATGAATGGGCCGACTCGTCCGGGTCGTTACCTACTACCTCCCAGAAAAAAGACGTAAAGTAGCAGCCTGCTGCTGCGTTTCGTACGGTGAGTGAGATATGCGGGGGCCTAAACCAGGGGGTTTGGACAAAGGGATAATTAAGGAATTATCCCTTTCCTTTAAGGTCGGCAACGCGCCCATAATTCTTTTGGTATTGTGGGCGTACATGGGCGGTGGAGATCACTTACCATCAGGTGACCCACTGGCTCGTTTGCCGGCCTATGATATAAAACAATTACTTCACATATTTTGATACAGGCAAACTCACTCATCAGACCTATATACGAGTACAACTTCTTGTTAACCTTTAATCTTAAAATTTTACATTTCGTATTTCATGCGTGAATGACAACTCCGAAAATCGTTAATTTCTAGTACCTAATCGAATTATTACCAAAAAAAGTTTCTGTAATCTGTAAAACTAAGATATGACACACGAAAATCTTTTCATGATCTTCTTATATAAATAGGTCAATAACTCAGTAACTCAACTCACAGTACTCTTTGCCATACCTTTTCCAATATGAAAGATTCTTTCATGTTACGTAGAGAAAAAAGATTTATAGAATGGAATAAATAAACATAAGCCCAAGAATCTGAAGGGATTACCTTGAATTACCTTGAATTATTGCAGAAAGAGAAATCTGAAAATATTTATGGTTTCATAAATTAAATTTAATTAATTGATAAATTACCATAACCTAACCGATAAAACATCGGCATCAGTTGTAAATTTTAAAAGATAAGACCATCTGTAAAAAACCGCATATAAATTGCATGAGTGTATTAGGGGCCGCAAAACTTTTTTCTACCGGGATCCATGAATTTTAGGGCTTTCCATAAAATCGAAAGGATTATTATCTGGTAAATTTAATTTACATGCGAGTTTTTTTTAGTGATATTTAATCAGTCTTTTATCACATGTAGTAAATAACAAAAATGAAACGAAATAGCCTTTCTTTTTGATTGAATTAGTTTATGAACACTTATAATAATCAGAAAATTAATATCTGCACTTTGTTTCTAAATATTATTTCAATACTCAGATAAATTGCAATAATGTTTATTACTTAATGGAAGTAAATAAATATATGTCACGTATTCATGGGGTTGAATTGAACTAAGTTCTGAGGACATGGAAACCCACCCCGAGTTTTGCCGAGCATATTTCCGTTCCATGATGTTCCGTTCCATGTAGGTAGGGAGCGAGCCTATTTCTATTCGGGTACAATTCCAGACTCCATACCCAATTTTCGTAATAGAAAAACCCAACATCATTTTACCCGACCCGGGGATCGAATCCGAGTCCTCAGCAGTCGTACCACTTAAGAATTACAACCACGCCACCGAATAGAGTTATACCTACGAAACTTGAAAACGGGGGTTCCTTAGAATTTACGTTATAAAATAATACAAAATTAGTTAGAATACTCATTGTTTGGAGACAATATTCGGAGCACAATAAATCTTTTGTCTCGCTCCTTCAATGGCCGCCAGTAGAATCATAACAGACTGGTATTGACCACAGATGTAGAGACACTAGAAGTGTTGGTTCGGTCACTTTCTGCGGATTCGCCACGTTTTAAACAGTTTTGCTAACAACATGAATTGGCCAGATTAACTGAGGTAGTACCACTGTTTCACAGAACGACGTGACGTGACAGACGTGATGTAGCAGCTTGCTGTTGCATTTTCTACGGTGAGCGAGTCTTTAGGCCAATTCCTCCCACCTCTTCCCACATCCCAATCTCATTTATTTTCCTTAAGCTGGCATCGAATCCCTAATCTTGATATTTATGGGCGATTGAGATCATTTACCATCAGGTGACCTACTTATCCATTTGCCAGCCTATGCTACAAAAACCCTGGAAAGGATGGGGGAGATCGAGCAGTTAAAGTGGGTACCAGGAACAGCCAATTGGCTGTTAATAAGTTGACTAATCAGCCGGAGGTCAATAACTGTAGGTAGTCCCAAGTAATGCTACACTGCTCCTTGCTCCTTGGTCCTCGATGGTTGGCAGAATAAGCCAGCAGTTACGTATAAGATAAGGTGAAGTATATTGGCTGATCTGGGAACTCGACTCGCCTGAACGATCCACTATGGTTTTGTATGTGTATTCATTCTAGTACCAGGTTGATCAGGTTCTCTTACACCAGCTGCAATAATGCTGTAGAAAAAATACATTTTTTTTTGCTTTGCTTGAGTGACGAGACAAGCAGATCGCTCGCCTAATGGCAACGCCACACAGATCTTAGAATTACAAGCCACTGCATGGCACTGGACTGCGCTCGTCACCTCGAGACATAAGTTGTTAAGTATCATAATGCTCAGTAATTTCACTGACTTCAATGTCCTTCAAACCAGATCACAACAATGCTTACACATTGTTGCTTGGCGGCAGAAATAGACAAAGCGGTGGTACCAAAAATAAAATCATTAAGATAAGTAAGTACATATAAATTTAAATCATTATTTATACATCTGTGTCAATATTACAAACGAGATAAGACTCCAGGACGCTATCAGAAGCTTTCAACGTTGGAAAATTGTTGTGAAAATTCCACTGAAACAATACCTATTGGATTTGAAGATAAAGTATTTGTTGTATTTATGTGTTAGGTTCGTAATTAATTAGTACGCCACATTATGTTGTAACTGCTATATTTAACTGTCAAAAATCCACACCGCGGGAAGCGTGGTAAAACCCCAGTGTTGCCACACTCTCCCCCAGCATAATAAACCTTTAGACACTTCTTACATAAACTTACTTATAACTACACAGGCTTACACAAGCAACTTATCCTAAGTAGGTATATGCAAAATGGTTTAATTATTTATTTTTAACAATTGGTTCACATGTCTCTTCCATTTCAGGCTATCTACTTCAACAACATATGTTACCCCAGCTGTCAAAACTTCAGAAATTATACCCTCTGACCAGTTCCTGCTATTATTCCGAAAATCTTTTGCCATCACTTTCTCTCCCACTTTGAATTCTACTAGTCTAGACCCTTTATGATAATTTATTTGTCTTTCTTGTTGTGAGTTAATTTTATCTGATAGTGGGGATGGCCTCATAATAGTAAACCTGTTTCTTAAGTCTCGACCGAACAACAATCTGGCTGGGCTAACTCCTGTAGTTTTGTGAGGTGTATTACGATAATCAAAAAGAAACAACTCCACAGCATTATTTAATGACATACCACTTTGCATTATTTTTGTTATTTGCGTTTTAAAAGTATCCACAAACCGCTCGGCAGCACCATTAGTTGCTGGATGATGTGGTGGTGTGAAACTTTGTCTTATACCAACACTTTCACAGAATATTTTAAAATCACTGCTTGTGAAAGTTCTTCCATTATCTGTAACTAATAACAAAGGATAGCCAAACCTAATAAATAAACTATTTAAAATTTCTATTGTTTTATTTGAAGTGATATTTGTCATTAAAAATGCCTCGGGCCATTTGGTGTATGCATCTACAATTACAAAATACATTTTTCCTTTAAATGGACCTAGAAAATCGGCATGTAATCTTTGCCAGGCCCCTGAAGGGGGGTTCCAAGTACGTAATGGAATTTGTGGAGGATTTTTCCGATTTTGGAGGCAAATTTGACAACTACTTGTTATTTTTGTTATATCTTCATCTATGTTTGGCCACCAAAAATATGATCTACTTATTTCTTTCATTCTATTTGTACCAAAATGACTTGAATGTAGTTCTTGTAACATTCTGTTTTTTAATGAAGCTGGTATTATTATTCTGTATCCCCACAGAACACAATTTCTGTCAACAGTGATCTCATTTTTTTTTTTTAAATAATGAATCAAATCTGCCTCCATCACATCTTTATCGGGCCAGCCATCCATACAATATCGAATAACTGTGGTTAAAGTTTTATCTTTTGATGTCTCTTTTTGTATAAGCTTCCAATTTAATGTTTTAAAATCACTATTTTCAATATAATTTATATAACTTAAGTTAGCACTTTTACAAATTGAATGGTCTTCGGTTATCGGCCCTGCTACGTCATTTATTGGGTACCTTGACAGAATATCAGCTGGATTTTTGTTGGTACTTATATGTCTGATAGTATAGTTAAAAGCTGATAAGTAAATACTCCAATGTTGCAACCTCTTAGCTGCTAATTTTGGTATGCTTTTTTTAGGACCTAATATTTTTGCTAGTGCTTCATTATCTGTTTCTAATTCAAAGCTATGACCCCACAAATATTGGTAAAATTTGTCTATTCCAAATATGATTGCTAATCCCTCTTTTTCAATAATAGGGTACTTTTTTTGTGTATTATTTAAAATTTTACTAGCAAAAGCTATTGGTCTTATTACCCCATCATTGTCTCTGTTTGACAGAACCGCAGCAATGCCAATTTCCGAAGCGTCACATGTTAGTATAATGGGTAAATCCGGATTAAAATTTGAACAGCCTTTAACATTTGCTAAAGCATTTTTAATATTTTGGAAACTCAATTCACGTTCATTTGTCCAGTGAAATTGTTTTTCTTGTAGGCATTCATATAATGGTTGTAAGATTATAGCCATATTTTTGAGGAACTTGTAATAATAATTAACTTTTCCTAGGAATGAGCGTAATGTCTTAAAATCAGTTGGAGAAGGTACTGATAAGATTGGTTCTATTTTATGTTTCAGAATTCTAACTCCTGATTTACTCACCTCGAATCCAAAAACCTCAATTTTGTGACAAAAGAATTTACATTTTTCTATTTTTATTTTTAGGCCAAGGTCATTTAATTTTTTTAAAGTAATGTTTAAACGTTTTTCAGTCTCTTTTTTGTCATTACCAGTTATATATATATTGTCTACATATACTATTATTCCTTCAACATTGGCTAAACTTTGTGACATTAATCTCTGAAATGACCCTACCCCAGTACTCACACCATATGGTAAAAACAAATATTTATAAATACCTTTCTCAGTTACAATTGTTGTTATATCTTGTGAGTCCTTAGAGAGTGGGGCTTGGTGGTAAGCTTCCTTTAAATCTAGTTCACAATAACAGTCTCCTTCCTGTAGTTTCACTAAAATATGTTGAATTGTGGGTAAAGGAAAATGATCTATTTCCAGGTATTCATTGAGGGTAACCTTAAAGTCGCCACATAGCCTCACTGTCCCATCTTTTTTTAGTATGGGTACCACTGGAGTTCCCCATTCACTATATTCAATGGGCTCAATTCTCTTATTTTTCAATAAACGCTCAATTTCATTGTTTACTTTTTCTTTTAATGCAAATGGAACTGTTCTTGCTGGTAAAAATTTAGGTTTAGCTCCTTTTTTTAATTTCAATTTTATGTCACCACCTTTAAAGTTACCCCAACCTGGACTAAATAAATCTGGAAACTTTTTTACAAACATTTCTTCATAGTTTACACTTTTACATATATTAACTTTTTTATTAGATTCAACTTTTAAAGGCCATAGTGTCAATGCCTGTAACCAGTCCTTACCAATTATGTCAGGTAAACCATCTTTTACTACAAATAACCTTTGATTTAATGCTTTGTTACCTTTATATGTTACTGTTATTGGCTCAATGACACCAATTGGAGAAGACATGGTTTGATCAAAATTTTTAAATAAAACATTACATGGTTTAATTTGTCTATCAGGGAAGAAATTTAACACTTTGCTTTGAGACATAGTTGACACATCTGCACCTGTATCAATTTCAAAATAACATAAATTATTATCAAAATTTACCTCTAGCATCATTGGATCAATTTTATTATTTCCCAAGGAATACATTTGAAAATCCTCATAAATGTCCATGCCTTCCTTGTCTTGTTGTTTATTCTGTATTTGTTTACGACCAAAACTAAATCAATGCAAGCCATGTCGAGAAAAGTGCACTTTTGCTTTAATAGATGGCGTTACAACAAAGGTGCATCGCGATATGGTTTGGTGACATTGATTTGGTTAAGGTCTCGCATCTTTTTTCAAGAAATTAAGAATTCAGTTTGGACAATTATAGAACCAGTCTAGTTCAGTACGCAATAGTGTTTTTATTTCAATAACCTATTAGTGTAATAGTTCAACAGTCCACCACCGATACTAAAGGAGCGCGATAGTGCACGTTCCCAAGTATTTCGGTAGTTAACATTGGTCCATCGAGCCAGGATTGATCCAAGTTTGAATTTTGTGAGTTCATGGTCCTTGAGACCAGCCGTGGTACTCGCAGTGGATCGCTGCGGCAAAAGTACACGGCACTGGCGCGTCGCGACGGCAGCATCAACTTTCGTCGCGAATGTGGTCAGGGGATGACAAGATCAGCAGTAGCGTTTGAAACAACAACTTCGTAGAGGACGCCACTGCATCGCCGAAGGACGAAGTGAAGAAATCATCACTTGCGTTCAGTTCAACGTGACGTCAGCGAGAGCGCCACGACAAGTGCATTCGTCGGGTTTGTGTGAGTGAAGTGCATCAGTGTGAGTACAATTTGATTTATATTCAGTCAGTTATTGCAAAGATAAAACCTTTGAAGATTACTAGCAACATTTGGACTTGTGAATTTTAAGCAATTTGTAGACTTAGAATAATTTCACTTAGTTATTACAGTTTCTGTGCATGTTAGCTAAGGACTTAGAATAATTTCATAAAAAACGACGGAACGGGGAACCTATGCCCGATTTCCGCTAGAATCTGTAAAACACTTGTAAAATTTCAAGCAGCTGATTAAGGACTTGTAACGTTTGTAACTCTTTGGTTTGAAAGTGTTGAATGATTTATGTTCCTTTAAGACATAACATTAACTTACTTATTAAAGGTAGTTTCAGTGTTTTACGTTTTATATATTAAAAATGGAAGGTTTGGTTAATGTGTTGAAAGGTTTCCAAAATGTAATAAATAAAGGGTTAGTAAATTTTAAAAAGAGTCCGAAAGATAGATTAACCCCGGAATACATTGAAACCAAACAAGAGTTATTAGAAAGGGATTGGGCTATGTTTAAAGATACTAATACCAAGCTTTATGAGAGTTTTAGTTTCAATGATATCGAACAAAATGTAGTTGATATTTATGATGCAACAGAAGACACTTACATCACATATAAAAGTTTACTAAAAACAACGTTTAATAAGATAAAGGTGGTAAAGGAACCTTTACAATTAAGTGATGGTGTAATAAGTGGTGCATCAAAGGTCTCAAGTTCATTGGTTAAATTGCCAAAAATTGCCATTCCAATATTTTCGGGAAAGTATGGCGAATGGACAACGTTTCGTGATCTCTTTGTATCACTTGTTCACAATAATAACTCGTTAGACAATGTGCAAAAACTTCATTATTTAAAAAGCCATCTCACTGGCGAAGCTGAACAATTGATACGGCATACTCCGATCACTGATGCCAATTATAGTCAGTGTTGGGATTTGCTAGAAAAACGTTATAACAATAAGAGATATGTGACTAACTGCATATTAAATAGATTATTTGGCCAAAAACGTATGCAAATAGAATCAGGTGCATTGTTAAAGGATCTGTTAGATACCACTAGCGATTGCTTGAATGCGCTAATAAACTTAAAGGTGACTACATGGGATATTATTATAATACATATTGTGACATCCAAGCTAGACTCTGAAACGCGAAAACAATGGGAATTAAATGTCAGTAATAACGATTCCAATAATGATTTACCAACTTTTGAGCAATTTAGAGTTTTTATACATAATCGTTTCAGTGCCTTAGAGTGCATAGAGCCAAAAAGATCTTTAGTTCACCAGGTCAATAGTTCCAATAATAGGAACCCTAAAGCTATGTTAGCTACTAGTTCATCACATATAAAATGTGAATACTGTGCAGAACCTCACAAACTCTGTTTCTGTAAAAAGTTTGCCAACCAGTCCCTCGAAACCAGGCGCGAATTTGTGGCAAAAAATAAAATTTGCTTTAATTGTTTAGGGAGTAATCATACTGTATACACGTGTAAAAAGAATACCACTTGTAGAATTTGCAAGAAGCGCCATCATTCCTTACTTCATATTAGCGATGAAGTTGGCAATAAAGGCCAAGACACGCAAGTGAAGCCTGACAGTGCTAGCACTTCAACGAGCTCCATTCCGATAGTGTCGTGCTTGTCTACAGGTAATGTATCAAAACCCAGACAGGTTTTATTGGCAACTGCGCTAATAAAAGCCGAGTCCAAGATGGGTGAATATAGAACAGTTCGCGCATTACTTGACCAAGGCTCGCAAGCTTGTTTCATAACCGAGGCCACTGTTCAGTATTTGAAGCTGAAAAAGTATGCTATTCAAGGACTTGTTTCAGGATTAGGAGATAATAAACCTACCACTGCGAAGCACGTAGTATATCTAAAGATTAAATCTCGTGTAGATGATGATTTTAGTCTAACAATTTGTGCTTACGTTTTAAGTAAGATCACTTCGTACTTACCTGAGCGAAGTTTAAATAAAGACATCTTCGATTGGGTAGGAGCCAAAGATCTGTGTCTGGCAGATCCAAAGTTCTACATACCTAACCGGATAGACGTCCTATTAGGTGCTGACGTTTATTGCAGTGTAATAAAAGAAGGAATAGTGAAAAACCCTTCTAGAACTTTGATCGCACAAAACACTACCTTAGGGTGGGTCCTATCAGGCGCAGTCAATTCTGAAACAGAAAACAGATCAAATGTTGAATTCAATCATATAAATGTATTGCACGCACAAGTCACAGAAGATGAGTTACTTAGAAAGTTCTGGGAAATTGAAGAGCAAATTAGTAGAAAGAAAATTCTTACACCTGAAGAGAAGAAGTGTGAAGAGTTATATAGCAAAACGACTAAGCGAGATGATGATGGCAGGTATATCGTCAAATTACCTTTTTGTGACGAGGATCCTCCTTGCAAAGCTGGAAATTCACGTGATATAGCTAAAGCAAGATTTCTAGCATTAGAAAGAAGATTAGGAAAGGACAAAGATTTAAAGGAAAAATATACAGAAGTTATAAAGGAATATTTGTATTTAGGACACATGAGATCTGTACAAGAAGATGACCATACAAAAGAAGAGGCAGTGTATTTACCACATCACGCAGTCGTTCGGAACGACAAGACATCAACTAAGGTCCGCGTTGTGTTCAACGCCTCAGAGAAGAACCGCAAGGGAATTTCACTGAATGATACGCTGATGGTGGGTCCGACATTACAGGAAGATTTACGACACACGGTTTTAAGATGGAGATTACATTCAATAGGACTTGTTGCTGATATAATTAAAATGTATCGTCAAATTAAGATAGCACAAGAGGACGCTATGTATCAAAGGATACTCTGGCGTGACAGTCCAGAGGAAGAAATCAAGGATTACGAACTTGTTACCTTGACTTTCGGGACGGCTTCTGCACCGTATCAAGCGGTCAAAACTTTACATCAAATTGCAGAAGACGAAGGTAAGGGCTACCCAATTGCTGCAAACAAGGTAAAAAATTGTTTCTATATGGACGACTTAATGACAGGTTGTGATAGCATTGATGAAGGCATAGAAATATATAAACAAATGGTAGCGCTATTAAAGAAAGGCGGATTTTTATTACAAAAGTGGAATAGTAACAGTCCAGAAATATTGAAAATAATAGATGCAATGGAACAAAACGAGGTTGAAGAAGACTCAGATCAAACTGAAACAGTTCAGCATAAGGACAAAAATAAATCTTATACAAAGAACAAAATAGTAAAGCAAAACGACAAACAGGACAATCGATTACAGAGAACACAGTGCAAAATACAAAATGAGTTAGAGATTAAATTAGATAGTACAATAAAAATCCTAGGACTTACCTGGAACCGCAACGATGATACCTTCCAATACTCGGTGAATCTTCCGCCGCCGACAACTGCACCTGTAACAAAAAGATCAATTATTTCTGATATAGCGCGATTGTTTGACCCACTAGGCTGGTTGGCCCCTAGTGTGGTTTTAGCAAAAACATTCATCCAAAAGTTATGGCTGACAGGTGTTAGTTGGGATGAAGCATTAAGTACTGAATTAGTAAGAGAATGGGATACTTACCGTGAAGAATGGTCACTTCTTACCAAAGTGCGCATACCTCGGTGGCTTAACACTAAGTCAACTGATGGTCTTGAGCTTCATGGATTTAGTGATGCCTCTAAGACAGCCTACTCAGCCGTTGTTTACTTGCGGGTAGTAGATGTCTTAGGTAATGTACACGTATCATTGTTGGTTGCAAAAACAAGAGTAGCTCCTGTTAAACAAATTAGTATTCCTCGATTAGAGTTGTGTGGCGCTGTTCTGCTTTCGAATCTTTTAACTGAAACAGCAGATGTCCTCAATATTTCTACGGATAAAATAAGGGCCTGGACCGATTCCACCGTAGTATTAGCTTGGCTTAACAGTCACCCTAGTAGATGGAAGACCTTTGTGGCCAATCGAACCTCGGAAATATTGACAACAATGAAGGCATCTCAATGGTTTCACGTTAAGACTAAAGACAACCCAGCAGATTGTGCCTCGAGAGGAATTTTACCAAGTGCACTACTTGAGAACAAATTATGGTTTTTTGGACCATCATTCCTCACCGCCAAGAATATCGAATACAAAAGACCAAATGATTTGAAAATAGATATGGAGGAATCAATAAAAACACACATTGCTGTAGTTCCAGAATGTTGCGTTTTATTTGAACGATATTCGTCATTATCAAAGTTACTTAAAGTTATTTCATATTGCCGTAGATTTTTAAAAAGGAATACAAAAAAAGAAAAATATTTACAAAAACAAGAATTACAAGCAGCTCTAGAATGTTGTATAAGACAAACACAAAGGGAAATATTTGCAACAGAATATTTACAATTACAGGACAAGAGCTATTTACAATTAAAGTCTAGTAAAATACAATCACTCTGTCCTTACCTTGATAATAAGGGCATAATCAGAGTTCGAGGTAGATTGGAGAAATCTCCATTAAGCGAGCAGACTAAGCACCCGATAGTTTTACCGAGCTCTAGTCACCTCACCAACCTTATAGTGGCTGACGCTCATTTGAAAACTCTGCATGGGGGTCCACAGCTGATGTTAAATTATTTGAGGTCAGCTTATTGGGTCATAAGAGCCAGGAACTTGGTGAAACACCATGTTCGAAAATGTGTAACATGCTCTAAAATTCAAGCCAGAACTCAAAACCAAATGATGGGCTCTTTACCAACAGTTAGGTGTTCTCCATCACGACCGTTTTTGCATAGCGGTGTTGACTATGCTGGTCCTATAAGCATTAGAACAACAAAGGGTCGCGGACATCGCTCATATAAAGGATACATATGCCTATTTGTGTGTATGTCCACTCGTGCGCTGCACCTAGAAGTGGTTAGTGACATGAGCACTCAGGCATTCTTAGCAGCTTTTAGACGGTTTGTGTCTAGGCGAGGTCATTGTTCCAAAATATGGAGTGACAATGGCACTACGTTTGTAGGTGCCTCCAAAGAGTTGCAACAACTGGCATCCAATCAAGCATCGATAGCAGAACATCTTGAAGCTAACGGGACCGAGTGGCATTTTATCCCCCCTCATACTCCCAATTTTGGCGGACTGTGGGAAGCTGGGGTTAAGTCCACAAAGTTTCACCTCAAGCGGGTAATCGGTGATGCTACTTTAACCTACGAAGAAATGAGTACACTCCTTACCCAAGTAGAAGCTTGTTTGAATTCTCGTCCTATAAGTGTTGTCAATGTTACAGATCCTGGTGAACCTTTGTCTTTGACGCCTGGACATTTTCTAATTGGAGAGCCAATTGTAAATGTACCAGATGATAGGTTTGAGAGCACAAATGTTAGCTGTTTAACACGGTGGCAAAATATTCAAAGGATGCTACAATCATTTTGGAAGCGTTGGTCCCAAGAATATTTGTCTAACCTTATGCAAAGGTACAAATGGTCTTCCAAAACTCCAGAACCGAAAATTGGAGATATTGTTTTGATTAAGGAAGACAATTTGCCGCCAACTCGTTGGTTGATAGGTCGGATATTAGATAAACATCCCGGTGATGACAATATTACCCGTGTCGTCACCTTGCGCACCAAATCATCGACAATTCAAAGGCCAACATCGAAATTGTGTATTTTACCAGTTACAGATTAATTAACATTATAATTATATCCAGTTCCAGTTTTATTGTTTACTTGATAAGGACATATTATGTTTTAGCTTTAAGCTCATTGCATGTAAGAACAGATGCGATAAAGTTCAAAATTGTTAAAGTAGAGTAATAAGATTCATATTGTAATTTAGAAGGACATCCCTTCAGTAATGTCCTTGGTAGGCGGTATGTTTACGACCAAAACTAAATCAATGCAAGCCATGTCGAGAAAAGTGCACTTTTGCTTTAATAGATGGCGTTACAACAAAGGTGCATCGCGATATGGTTTGGTGACATTGATTTGGTTAAGGTCTCGCATCTTTTTTCAAGAAATTAAGAATTCAGTTTGGACAATTATAGAACCAGTCTAGTTCAGTACGCAATAGTGTTTTTATTTCAATAACCTATTAGTGTAATAGTTCAACAGTCCACCACCGATACTAAAGGAGCGCGATAGTGCACGTTCCCAAGTATTTCGGTAGTTAACAGTATTTCTACAATATTTGTATTTTCTTCCAATTCCAAATTTTTTGTTGACACCAATTGTTTTCGACGGCAAACCCTAAAAATGTGTCCTTTTTGTCCACACTCGCTGCAGTACTTATCCTTTAAACGGCAGTCTTTCTTTGAATGCCCTCTTTTCCCGCAGCAGAAACATGCCCAATCACTTGTTACTTGAGTTTGTCCATTTGTTCGTTGCTTAATCCTCCATTTTGATTTATCAATATTTATTTTCATTAAATTTGTTTGTTCTGTGACTTCTATATTAGCAACTTCCATCATTTTTGCTAACTTTATCATATCAACCAAGGTTTTCTCGCTGTTCTTCAACAGTTCAAACTTTAATTGTTTGTTTATCACTCCATTAATTAATCTTTCCTTCAATTCATCATCCAGGATGTGAAAGTTACACTTTTTACCAATTTCACGTAGAGCCAGTACATAGTCATCAATGTTTTCACCTTGATTTTGGTTTCTTGCTCTGAACTTGGATTTATAAATCATAGCATGGTCCTTAGGATGATAGTGGTCTGTGAGTTTTTCACACAAGTCATCATACTTCAGCGATACAGGTAATTGGGGCGCACATAGTGTATTGAGTATTTCGTACACATGTGGTTTCAGTTTTGTAATTAGTAAAGGAAGCCTTTTGTCACTTTTAATATCGTTCAGCATGATATAACAATCCAACTGTTGTTTATACACATCCCAGCTACCACCACCAAAAGAATCCAATTCTCCGAGTGTATTATTCATCGTATTATCTTTTAATGTATCCTTGATAATAATTCGTAATTGTTGTCTAATTTGTTCCAAATTGGCTTTTTCACTGACTGGTAATTCTAGTTGTTTTATAATAAGTAGTAATTCCTTTTTCGAATAAGTATAAATCCACGAAGTTCGTCCTTGTCTGATAAAATGTTTGATTTCTTCCGATATTGTTAATATTTCAGTTTTGGCTTCAGCGTCTACAAATTCCGCCAATTCATCGGGACGATCGGCCATTTTCCATAACCACAATATTCATGTTCAACTAGTTGCAGTAATATTTGCTAGTGGGATAATCACTTTTCACTAGATTTTTTTTCTCACTTCACGGTAGCACAAATTATAACGGTTCTTGTAAGTTGTAATCCTCGTCGCCAATGTTGTATTTATGTGTTAGGTTCGTAATTAATTAGTACGCCACATTATGTTGTAACTGCTATATTTAACTGTCAAAAATCCACACCGCGGGAAGCGTGGTAAAACCCCAGTGTTGCCACAGTATTGTTACAGGAAACTTGCTTCTCGAGGTAACTTTAGGCGTACCGCACGCGACCGTCTGATTGAATGCGCTATAACGCCTAAACGAATGGATAGATTTAAAAAGCCGTTTTTTAATTTGAAACTAGTTTAATTGCGAATGTTCTTAGTTAAACTTGTCCTGATGCATTTAAATCTGATGATGGAGTAGAAAGGTCTAGGAGCTTGGCTATTGATTTTGGGGATTTAGCGGTTCGGTTATTATTATTTATAACATCATGATTATTTGCGCCGTTGACAGCCTCCGTGACGCAGTGAGTAAGTAGCCGGCTGTGAAGCGAAAGGCTCTGCGTTCGATTCCCGCACCGAGATAAAATGTTTGTGTGATTCACAAATATTTGTTTCGAGTCTGGGTGGGTGGGAAGGCGGGCCCTCGTACTAAGCCGAGATAATGCCAGGCAGATAGAAAAAGAATTTTGATTGTATATGGTATGGTAAAAAAAACTTTACATTGAAGCATGAAATAAAGTAAAATTGTCTGGAAAAGTCGATCGTCTATGCTCCATCTTAACCCTTCTGTCAATTAATACTCTTATTGCGTCGTACTAAAGGTCATTTCAGGGTGAAAATATTGTACATTTTTTATTCTTTTTAACTACATAATTAATCTCTTTTAAGACAAAACAAAGGTTGTTGACATGCACAGAGATATTTTTGAAAATCTATTTTTTTTAAAACTAGACGTGGGTGTTGGAATATAGAATGAATATAAAAAAAAATTACCATCTGCGGGTCGGACCACATACAGTGAAGGGTTCCGTAGTTACGATGAATAAGATATTGTGTGTGTAACCCAAAATATCTCATACATCAAAATTATATAAGTTACAACCTAGATTATTGAAAGCAATAAATAATTGAAACCAAATTGGAAGTAGCTTGAATTTATACTACATAAACATTTTCAAATATTTCCACCCCATATTTTAAATATTAGAGGGGGGCAGGACATTTTTTCGACTTTGGAAACGCATAACTCACACACTAATATATATAAAAAGTCTTATATAAAAAGTCACAGACTTATATAAAAAGTCTTTCAGCAATCGAGTGGTAGAGCCACGCTGTAGACTATTTTGTCTACAGCATGAATGGGCCGGCTCGTCCGGGTCGTTACCACTGTCTCACAGAAAACTGGCGTAAAGTAGCAGCTTGCTGCTGCGTTTCGTACGGTGAGTGAGATATCCGGAGGCCCAAATCTCCCTCCCCTTCCCAATCCCTTATTATCCCTTTCCTTTAAGGTCGGCAACGCGCCCATGATTCTTTTGTATTGTGGGCGTACATGGGCGGTGGAGATCGCTTACCAACAGGTGACCCACTTGCTCGTTTGCCGGCCTATAATAAAAAAAAAAAGCACATTTTCATAATGATAATCATAATAATTTATTTGCATAAAACATTTTAAGGACCTATCCCATTGGAGTATCATTATACTACAGATGCCTATGTTCAATTGAAAAACAAACATTCCTCAGTTACATGTATGAACATCCACCATAAAAATGTTTTTCTTTTAATCTCACTACACCTCTGTGTAACGGTTTATAGAATACATCTACCATTCAAATACTGCTAATAGTTTTGGAGTGAAATGGCTGATTTACGGACGGATAGATGGACAGCCGGAGAAACGGTCAGACAGACAGAAGAGCATGACGAAATTTTAAGCGTTCCGTTTATGGCATTGTGCTACGGACCCCTAAAAAGTAATTTATTTATATTTATTGTACCACAGAGATGGAAATTGTCTTTATTGTTTTATTTTGTGAAACGGAATAATTAATTTAGAAAGTGTTGGCGTAAAAAAATATACTAGCGAATGAGTCATCTGATAAGCGAGGGAGCGAATACTTTCCCCCTTACCCCCGGTTTCTGAAAGGCTGATCAAATCTACATTCAACTAACAGAACTTTGAGTTGACATCGCTGTCAAATCAATTCGAGTTGCTGAAACGTTATTTAGTGAGAAAAATTATAATATTTGATGTCTCTTTAGTACCGTTTGACATACGATTTTTCATATTAATTTGAATGTTATGTTAGCTAACATGTGTGTCAAATCAAAGGTGTTGATCACGCTTCTAGCAACTCAATTCCGACTTGACATGAGATTTGACATTTGATTAGTTAATTTAACATTGATCAGCCTTTCGGAAACCGGGCGTAAGTATGTTGATTTAATGGTTTTTAATTTCTCTGAATGTCACAGAGAGGACGAAATGAAACAGCATTGTAACTCAGTTTTCTGTGAGACAGTGGTACAATCCCGGTCGAGTCGTTCGTTCCTACTGTAGATATGATTTTATTTCAGTAAAACTGGCTTCGTAAGAACCACAAAGCTATCATCCAGTGCAGGTTTGAATACATTACTGCGGACAAAGTAAGTTCAACCAGGGGAGACTTGATCTGGTTTACGATAAAAAAAAACTTTATATAAAAAAAATATGACGAAAACGTGAAAAAGTCACGGCAAAGTGACCACACTTGACCTAATGATAAGTACAGTAGAGTTTAAACATGATTTCAACCACCAAGAAACACTGCATCCGTCGACGGTCAGAATTTCGCATGCCTGAACTGTGTGTGATGACTGTCATTTGGTATTAAAAAAATAATACTCGTCTTACGTAACTTCTTACATTAGGTACAAAAATGATCGGGTACCTTCCTTTTCTATAGCATAGGCCAGCAAACGAGCAAGTAGGTCACCTGTTTGTAAGTCATCTCCACCGCCCATGTACGCCTACAATATCTGAAGAATCATGGGCGCGTTGCCGACATTAAAGGAAAGGAATAATTAAGGGATGGGAAGGGGAGGAGGATTTGGGCCTTTAGATATCTCACTGACTGTACGAAACGCAGCAGCAAGCCGCTACAGTACGTCGATTTTCTGTGAGACAGTGGTAACGACCCTGTCGAGCCGGCCCATTTGTGCTGTAGACAAAACCGTCTACAGCGTGGCTCTACCACTCACTACCAGCAATCTACTAGCAATTTTAAATTTCACCAGATCATTTTAGAAAGCTTTTCCGGAACAAGCGGGCTGATGGCAACCCTATTATTACAGTAGCGTTCAAACAATAGCACAGTATTGACTTTAGTTTAAACTAAACAACGCTCTATTGGAATCGGTATTTCAGAAGAATACTCTTTAATGAATTTTAACTCAGACCGAGCTTGGAGTACTTTTGACAACAACTATGTATTTGCAGGGCCGTCTTAGGCTATGCGGGTATACAGGTTGGGACCCCTTTTTACTCCGAATACATTTTATTTTACATACATACGCACTCACACCTGTAATCAGAATCTGTAATCGAAGGCAGAGGTGTAACCAGTACACCCACATTTCACCAAGGTTATTTCCGTCCCATAATGTGATAGGGGGCGAGTCTATCGCCATACCGGCACAATTCCAGACTCCGGGCTGATACTAAGCATTTCGTGATAGATAACCCGAATATCACTTTTACCCGACCCGGGATCCAACTCAAGATCTCAGCATTCGTAATTATAGCTGCGCCGCCGAGGTAGAAATTTTATTTCATGTTTTAAATTAAAGTTTTAAGAAAGCAAAAACATTGGTGTGTAAGTGTAATATCTTAGGCCCAAAGTCCAACTCAACTGCACGTGGCACACTCTGCTGATAAACGGACGAGGTAATGGCGAAACTTGGTTCCCATTGTGGGGTGTGGGGGTCAGAGAGACGGTCACCCCATATAATACCAATACCATACCGTCAAACCCATGGTACAAGAAGGTGGACTCTGGCATTATATCCGAATAACGCCATCCAGGCAGAAATAAACAAGGAAAACAACAACGTAGTACCGCTTTGTCTACTTCTGCAGCCAAGCAGCAGTGTAAGCACTGCTGTGTTCCCGTTTGAAGGAAATTAAAGCCAGTGAAATTACTGGGCATTATGAGACTTAAGATCTTATGCTTCGGGGTGACGAGCACAGTCCAATGCCATGCAGTGCTTTGTAATTTAAAATATTTAAATTTCTATGTGGTGTTTCTTTTGTTTATGGGCAAGCGTGGCGCTTATCATCACGCGAGCGAACTGCTCGTTTCGTCACTCAAGCTAATAAAAAAAAAAATTAAATAAAAATGTATTTTAAACTGCCCAAAAGATGTATGTTTTTGCAGTAATAATACGTTTTTCAAATTAGTATACATAATTTTCGCGTGATTGAAATTTGTGTCCGGTGCAGCGATGAGGTCGCCCACATCACAATATGGGACGGAAAATACTCAGTGAACTGTGCGTGTACTAGTTGTACATCTGTCTACCTCATTGGTGTACGTGAGCTAATAATATAAAATAACGCACATCAGAATTTTCGTAAAAACCTAATTGCAACAACTCTATCAAGTTAAAGTGGTGCAACGTTTTGCAACTGCAGTGGTAGTTAATGAAAAAAATATCAAATGGGAAAAAATATGTTTTTCGCCTCGCGGTGAAATATCTAGACGTGAAATTATTCCTGTCGATACATTAATGCGAGCACTCGCTCAGATTTAGCGCCGTCAAACGGAAAATAATGAAACTGTAATGTCAGTGCCGGGAGTTTTTGTCATCGAAAATGTCGCCAGCGGTGAGATTCGTATTTTTTACTATTGATAAGATTTAGCGCATATCTGAGTGTGATATACTATGTGACGTCATGCTATATAATATAGGGTTTTATAAAGTCGACTCGATTTCAATTAACGGGCACGGACTCCAAAAAAATATACCATTTTTCGTATTATTGTGACGATTAATTGTCCATTTTTGAAGTCAAAGCAAATGTACTGCTAAATGAGACACAAATGCATTCTCCGACGCATTAGGAAGATGAAGAAGGTTCAGAGTGTTGAACAATCTGAGTTATAAACTTAAAGACATCCCGACATACATACATCCTATATGCTCATATAATATAATAGACGAAGGCGATAAACTTTCACGAAATAGCGCGTAAGATAGAAAACTCTGATGATATGAACTAGTTCAACGTAATGTGTGATCGTCGATATTGAGAGAGTGATAGAGATAGTACGGGAAAACGAGTGTACAAAGTTTTCTTGGGACCTTATCTTTTTTTTTTCTTTATTATTAGTTTGAATGACGGGACGAGCAGGTCGCTTGCCTGATGGTAAGCGCCACGCCTGCTCATAAACAGAAGCAACGCCGCACAGAACTTTAAATAACAAAGCACTGCATTACACTGGACTGCGCTCGTCACCCCGAGACATAAGGCGTTAAGTCTCATAATGCCCAGTAATTTCACTGGCTTCAATGTTCTTCAAACCGGAACACAACAGTGCTTACACACTGTTGCTTGGCGGCAGAAAAGCACCACTGACCATGAAATCTTGAGATTAATTCTTTGCAACATTTGTTTATTTTGGTTCAACGATTGTTTCTGCAATATCAAGTTTCCATTCCCGGTATTAAACGAGATATTATTATAACCCGCTACAAACCGCCATAGTGGCATGTTCAGACGACGAGCGTTCCAGGGTCAGCCAGTATATCCAGTAACTTCAGACCGGCATAATTCTGTCGACCATCTAGGTATGCAATGGCTTTCGAAGATTGACATTATATTTGGACTGCACTGTACAAGGTGCAAGGTTCCTCGTATGCGAGAGGCCATCTGGGTTGATACCACCGCTTTGTCTATTTCTGCCGCCAAGCAATAGTGTGTGTGTGAAGGATATTGAAGCCATAACATCTTATGTGTAGGGGTGACGAGCGCAGTCCAGTGCCATGCAGTACTTTGTAATTCAAAGTTCTGTGTCGCGTTGTTTCTGTTTATGGACAGGCGTGGCTTACTATCAGGCGAGCGACGTGCTCGTCTCGTCATTCCAGCGAATAAGAAAAATAGTTACTACCAGCTGCACGTTGCACTGGCATGGTCATAATACACGAGTAGTGTTGGTAAATAAGGTGGCTGCGAACAAAGACTTTAATGTATACTCCTAGACCGGTTGTTCGGTACAAAAAAATTGGGCACTAAGTTATGGTCAATTAACCGCAACTCATTTAGACGCCCGCGAGAAAGCGGTAAGAGCAGTCGTTGTCGTTTGAATAGCTGAAAACTGCGCTGTGACCCATAAAACATTGTTATTATTTACGTGCATATACGAGTATTATACATTTCATTAATTTGAAGTAATTTCAGATAAATAACTATATTATATCTTGGCTTTCTTCGAAAATGGCTTATACTGTGAATGGAAATTATTACAAAACAAAGGGCCGTATCAATATTACCATCTCGCTTACTCTTAAATCCTCTCGCACCCGCGCCTTAGACACCACTCCTACCGCGCCCGCCGCGAATGCAACACAATTTTACTTCTAAACAGCCCGTCTATATTGTTAAAGTCTTTGGCTGCGAACAGTATATTATATCAGCAGATTAATTCATTGAATTGAAATATCGAACGACACCAAGATACGTAGGCACCCGTGCCGCGCATTTTATTCCCACTGCCATTAAACAGATTGAGGCTGAAAAAAACCGGCCAAATGCGTGTCAGACCACGCACAGTGAAGGATTCCGCAGTGTAATCGAATATATTCCATAACTCAAAAACTTATGCAACATAGCTTATTGAAACCAATTTTTGTTGGAGTACCTTTTAAATTTATACTACCTTCGAGTTTTTTCAGAATTGTTCACCCTACACCACAAAACTTAGGAGGGCATGTTTCACAACTTTGGACACGCATAAAAAATACAAAAAAGTCATTTAGCAAACCTCTGTATAATTTTTAAAGACCAATTCAATTATACTACATACGTCTGTATGAAATTGAAAAAAATCTCTCACTTGCATGTACGTACTTATCCATAAAGGGTAATAATTTCCGAGTAAAATGACTGACCTACGGACGGAAATTACAAAATTATAAATGTTAGTTTTTGGCATTTGTCCACGGAACCCTAAAAACAAGGACCCTGCAAAAAAAACCGTGTCCCGCAACAGAAACTACGGGGACGACTCTTCAAAAATATACAACTAGTATTTTTTAATTAATGTTGGCAACCCGACTCGTCCTGAAAATGTTAGCTTATAAAGGATTGCAGCGTCACGAAAAAGAAAGATCATGTATTATTTAATACACCTAGGACTTAGCGACCTAGGATTATAATAATACCAGCCCTGTATTATATACGTCCCACTGCTTGGCACGGGCCTCCTCTACTGAATGAGAGGGGTTAGGCCTTAGTCTACCACACTGGCCTAATGTGGGTTGGCAGACTTCACATACCTGCGAAATTCTTATGAAGAACTTCTCAGGTATGCAAGTTTCCTCACGATGTTTTCCCTTCACCGTTAAAGCAAGTGATAGTTAAGCAATTAATATACACATAACTTAGAAAAGTCAGAGGTTTATGCACTTGGGCTGGTTTCGAACCTGCGACTTTCGTCTCGACAGTCCATACCACTCCTCGCTGAGCTATCACTGCTATCACTGCACCTAGGATTAACCTTACATTAAAAACAAATTCAAATTCAAATCATTTATTCTGTAAATTGGATCATAAATATCACTTTTAAATGTCAACTCTTTTTTTTTGCTACACTAGGGACTATGCCCATGTTTTTCCACAAAACATAAAATAAAAAAAACTTAAAGTCCGACGAATATGAGACATATCTTACTTTCTTCTCTCTTCTCCACATTATTCTGCATCGTTTGGTATCGGTCTCGACCCCATACCCCCAGCGGTTTTGGAGGAGATAGCGTGACAAGCTTTTGGCAGTGGTAGCGGCGGCGGCGCCAGTTACTTTTTTTTGAATAGAGAGATTACATTTACGACGGCATTTCGGGGCTAGCCATGAGAAGAAATGCCGAAACAAACTCATGGGTTATGGCCTCTTTTAATGTCCAGACATTGTTTTACAGAAATTATGCGAGTGTAATGTACAGAAATTCCTGGATTGGCCCTTTCAAGAGAGAGAGTCAAGAGTATACCAGACATACGAAGCACTCGCACTCACAAATAAAATATAGTGTCCTGGGGATCAGGAACTATGAGTGAATGGCGAGTCCATCCATAACCGAAACAATATATTATTATTATATTTATTTATTTGCCGAATGCCAATTGCCATTATTTTGCTGTCGAAGCGAGTAGGTCGTTCGTCGGATGGTAAGTGTGATACCTGCCCATAAATAGAAACAATGCTATTCCAAACTTTAAATGAGTGGTAGAACCATGCTTTAGACAGTTTTGTCGAATTTCGACCACCAAGCGAACATTAGTTTGAATAAAACATCATTATATTTATTAGCCTAAACAAGACTGCATCAAAAAATAAAAAAACATATGTAGACTTATTTAGCGATTTTTTTAGTAGTATCATCACCAGCACTAACACTTGCTTTCATTTTCCCTTACATCCAGTATATAAGTTTCTTTTAATGCAAACATTTGCGTATACACGTATGCACACACATTAATACATAAATGTACATACGTATAAATATGCGTGTATGCGTTTGATACGTGCTCTTAGCGGTTGGTGCGGGCTTAGTGCCGCCTCCATTAACGTTACATCGCAAATAGACATGTCGAGAGATACGTTTTAAGTTGTGTATCCATTTGAGCGAGCCTCGACTTCAGGCAAAATGAGGAAACTTAAATTGAGTCCATATACAACGTGTTACAAAAAGGTGTGGTCATATTTTAGGGTCATTACACACTCCCTAAAGTAAGTACGTATGTACCGGATCATTTCAAACCAAGACATCCTAAAATTTCACGTTAATTTTAATCACTCGTTTATTAAGATCGATAAGATTGCTGACATCACTATTAATTATAATGAATGACACTCACTTTTTAATAAACTTGAATAAGATTTACGTAATTCTACGGACATACGTACGTAACTTGTAATTTAAACACACAAATACCTGAGAGAGACTGTTTGCTGAAGCCGATATAGGTACATCGTCTGAAGTATTTTAAAGATTTCATTGTCGGGTCATCCATCTATGAATTTGGCTTAATACAGTCGACGAGCGTCTTATAAGCTATTATCAGTTGCACCGACACAAAATACCTATACATAATACTTGTTTTTAGTCAAATACAACATATTTTTTGAACTCGTAATCATACTTCATAAAATCAGAAATTGCCGAACTGACTGCGTCAAATAAATATTGACATTTGACAATTGTTTAATGTTTTTTTTAATTATAAAATAATTAAATAAAAGGAGGTATATAGTATAATTGTTTATCATTTAGTGTTGTCCAAAATTGAAAGTCGATATCGACATGTTACTCATTCGATAAAAAAGAAAATTCTATAATTATTTTCCAAGCAATGCAATCGGGTTTGGTACTATGGGAGATAAAATACTAATACCCTACACTATACATTGCTTCAGTTTGCCCGCCCCTTTCTATAACACGTTGTATATTTAATGGACGGTTTGGATTAAGGATTTTCGCCAAGTTTGTCAAAATTTGGCAACGTTGAGACAGACTGCAAAGAGTATTAAACTATATATGTAAACAGTGCCACTTGAGCTGCCTCGGATGGAGGCGGTATCTCGATCTAATGCAGCAGTTTTAGACATATTACTTTTTCTGCTTCTGTCCTTCTTTCGTTGAACCAGTGCGGGTTGATGGGATCTTCGTTAGAAAGAGATTGAGAGACGAGTGACGGCATAGTCTATTTTTCTCGAAAAAGGCAGGAGATCGCCCGATGAAATGAAATTAACATGCCATGACTGTAAGTTTAAATAAAACTTGAACGCCAGCGGCATGGGTACTGAATCCAAAAATACATACATACGCACTCACGCCTGTACTCCCTGAAGGGGGTAGGCAGAGGTGTAACCAATACACCCACATTTCGCCGAGCGTATCTCCGTCCCACAATGTGATAGGGGGCGCGCCTATCGCCATACCGGGCACAAATTCCAGACTCCGGGCTGATACTGAGCATTTCGTAACAGAAAAACTCAATACCACTTGTACCCGACCCGGGGATCGAACCCGAGACCTCAGCGTTGGCCTCAATCGTACCGCGTACACATTACAACTGCACCACCGAGGCAGAATATATAATATCTATAATATAAAAATGAATCGCTGAATGTGTTGCTAAGCGCAAATCTCGAGAGCAGCTGAACCGATTTCGCTAATTCTTTTTTTAGAATATTCCTTGAAATACGAGGATGGTTCTTACGGAGAGAAAACTTAAAAAAATTGCCTGAAAAAGTCTAAACCCAACACTTTTCTATACTCCCATACAATCGATTCGTAATAATACTTAAAAGTCAATTTGAACTTTAATACCATACCATAAAGTTTAAGTGTTTGTGGAGAGGTTCCGGGAAGGCAAAACAATTGAGTGACGTTAGTATGTAAATGTTAGTATCGTGCGGGTGAAACCGCGCGGGACAGCAGGTATAGAATAATTATTATTCTGTTATGAGTGTTCATGTTCGGTTGGGGTAGGGATCGCTCCCAATCGGGTGACCCACCTGTTCGTTTCCCGGTATTCTGCTAGAAAACCAGAACATAAGATATCTCATTGTTGTAATAATTTTGGCAATCACAATTCACAGAGAGTTTTAACTTAATCAGGCGCCAGTCCTGTTAAAATGTACATTTTTACTTTATTTTTTTAATGGAAAAAACTAAGTTGAATTATTCATACTAGTTTCCCAGTTTGTGCTGACTTTATGCTAATTTCTGCAAGTTGGTGACGTCGTAACTTTCATTTTATAACGTCAGTGTGAACTTTGTTTATTCGCGCTGTTAAAAACGCAAGGGTAATGTCGAGTATACGTTTTATAAACACGTCGATACATTATTACCTGTTCATTGAACGTAAACGCGTACGTTTTCGATGCCGCGATAACTCAAATGAGGCGACATTTGCGAGAATAGGATCGTTTCGTAAAATATCTACACTTCATACAAAGATAAAGGGATTATAGAAGCGATATTTGTTTTGAATTTTTGTGAATGAAAGTGTTCAGTACCTTTGACCACCAAAAGACACCAGATGATGATGATGAATAGATAATGCTCCATAACATATCTGGTTGTGTCAAAGGGAATTAAGGAATAAAAGCTTCGTGGTAGCCAGCTTTGTCTACAACATAGGTCTACACATAAAATAGACAACTTGACTGGGACGGTATCAATGTCTTTTCGATTAGATTTTTGTCTTCTCACAATATATAACTTAAAGGACTCATAGAAACCTTGCTTCATACAAGCTATAGCTCTACCGAAACGGGGTGATGAAGGAAAACATCGCGAGGAAACCTGCATACCTAAAAGGTAGTCCAAAAGTATTTAGAGGGTATGTGAAGTCTACCAACCACCCTTCTGATTGGTAGGAGGGGCATCGCCCAGAATTGGGGCAGTGGGCTGATGATATTATCACAGTTTATATAACCTTGTTATGATAAATGGTGGAGATTTATACATTGTTGGTACATTCTCATTGCTACGAGTATTTGATGAGTGAAGGACTTTTTATATGTGTTTTTTATTATTAGACTTCAAAGGCAGATAGGCTGACGGCCCACCTGATAGTAAGTGGTAACCGTCGCCCATAGACATTGGCAACGTCAGGGACACAGCCAAGCCTTGTTCGAAGAAGGACATATCACGCCGAGGAAACACCGCGGAGGGAAGTTCATTACACAGTCTGAAAATGCATGGGAGAAATTACCTCTAGAAACGCATTGTACTGAAGGTAGGTGGTTTCAGGTAGAATGGATGAACTTTCTTCCGGTGACGAGTGGTGCGGTGGTAAAAAGGAGACGACGTGGTCATCTCAGACAGTTCCTCAAAGCACACCCCATGGAACGTACGGTAGAGCACACAGAGAGGTCCAATGTCCCTTCGCATGCCCAAGAGTTCCAGACCATCCGTGATATCAGGGCTGACTACAATTCAAACAAATCGTCTCTGTAAGGTGTCAAATGGAATAAGCTGGTATTTGGGTGTTCCGGACTTGAGCCTTGTAAAGCATGACTCTTTGACCTGACGTGAAGTACCGCTTGGCTCTGTTGAGGACACCCTAGTTTTTAGAGGCCTGTTGGCTTTGTCTTCCAAATGGCTCATAAATTGGACATCGCTCGAGACCTCAACCCTGAGGATCACAAGGCTCTCGGAGGACTGCAGGGTTACTCCCCAAGAAAATATTCCTGGTGTATGAGTCGACTGGCACTAAGCTGTTTTCTTAAAAGTCCAGGCCTCCTGAAAAGTAGGCCAATCCAGAGAATTGCTATCCAACTAGGTCGGATAGCATTTGATAATAAATAAACTGACATCCCGTTATTACAAAGTTAGTTCAATAAAAGGGACAGTAATAACTACCGAGTACAAAATATAATTACGCTGATAACGAAGGGTCCTCAACTTAATTGACGTACGAAGTTAAATTAGTTCTCACCTGAATATTAACACTATTCTACTGGAACACTATTGATCCCAAGTTTTTGCGAATTACGAAAAAAAATAACACAAAAATTTAATTACACACATTTTATCTGACCAAGTTTCGTCATCCTAGCTTTAGTAGTATTTAAAAAAATAAAACATAGGACTGTCGACAGAAGTTAAAACTTAGAAGTATTAAAGAACACTGATTTTTTTAGGATATTTGAATAAATTGTATTCACAAAAGGTGCTGCAGAAGCTGAGTTGCAGGCAATAAATAGTAAGTAAATAGTTGACATCATTTATATTATTAAATAGATATACATACTTGTACAATATCACACGTATATATCTGAAACTGTGTAACTCATGAATATTCTACGTCCTGTGCAAGATTTATTAGGGCCGGTTTCCCGTCTTCTCTCAGATTTATACTTATATGGGTACGTACGGACGGACGCAGGGCTGAATTAGATTTGCGACGCTTTCGACCCTAATGGACGATACAAATTAGAATTAAGGATCGACCCGCGACTTCGCTCGCATCTGTTAATAATTATGTTAGAAGTTTTTAGGCTAATCAGACTTTAAGGTTTGTTTTTCTTTATCCATGGCAAAGTGACTTCACCTGATGGTAAGTATAGTGCAGTTCAAATGTATTGTTGACCGTCAAGAGACATTGCGTTTCTTGACGCTCGCCAGAATGATGAAATTCAAGTTCTTGGTTATCCAACAAATAAAGAAATGTTTGGGACAAAAGTTGTAGAGAATTTTATAATAAATACAAATGGCATTAAAACCATAGGATAGGACACGAGATATTTGCAAAAAGATTTTTGAGACCTTTAACCTTGAATGTCTTAAGACGTAAGAACTTTCAGAATGCCAAAATAAAGGTTTATACAAGTTTGTTACATGGCCTCTCTCATTTCGAGGTGAAACCCCTAATGTGACTGAATTACTCGCTGTCAGATGTGACTAGGAATAAAATATGACCAAAGCTTTCTGTAACACGTTATACATCTACTCGTATATTGATACCCTGGAACGCGACTTGCCTGTAGTAGTCACCATGGCAGATGCTCTTACAGTTTAGCTACTCAATAACGCTAACTCAAAATTGGGAAATTTTAGTTTATCCGAATTTATTTTAGGTGTTTTTTTATGGCAAACGAGCAAGTGGGTCACCTGATGGTAAGTGATTTCCACCGCCCATGTACGCCCACAATACCAAAAGAATCATGGGTGCGCTGCCGACCTTAAAGGAAAGGGATAATTAAGGAATTGGTAAAGGGGGGGGGGGGTTTCGGCCTCCGGATATCTCACTCACCGTACGAAACGCAGCGGCTAGCTGCTACTTTACGCCGGTTTTTGTGAGACAGTGTTAATGGTAGAAATTGATTCCAGGGGTTCAAAACGCTTAAGTTGGTTTATGTAATATTCTAAACTAATTATGAAAACGATCTGATATTTGACACAATTCGTGACGTCATCATAAGCCGACCACAATACATTACGCCATGATTAATTCGCGTCGCTCCAACTCGACAAGTTCCCAAGTCTTAATTAAATAAATGAATTCGCCCCAACTTTGGCTTTAAGTCGATTATTTTACTTTGAGAAGTGTGCTTTTAGCATTACCATCGGTTTTCTGTTAAGAAAATTACTATTCATTTATTTATTTAAATGTGTTTATTTTATTGTGGACTGCCTCGGTGGCGCAGTTGTAACGCGTAATTGCATTGGATTATAATAAAAATATATGTTAGAGTTCTCGATTCGAAAAATTACGCATGAATTGCCCAGGTGTTTTACCTGGCACGACAAAGACCAAATTTGACATCAACCCGCCCGAGACATTGTGTACCTCTACGGTCAGTAGAATTATACCAGCCTGAAGTTACTGGATAAACACTGGCTGACCCCGGAACGCGACTCGCCTAAACGAGCCACTATGGCAGGTTGAAATAAAACTAGTTTATACGGATTTTATCGCGGTTTAATTTTTATTTTAGTCCCGACGTTTCGAGAGCTTTTCAGCCTTCGTGGTCACGGGAACGTCGGCACGAAAATAAAAAATTTACCGCGATAAAATCCGTATAAACTAGTTTAATTTCAATGTGTAATATTCGCGTAAACATAAGAAATCAGTAACTATGGCAGATTTTTTACCATGTGGCCGCTATCAAGTTGGATACAAATAATATGATCAGGTACCTCCAGCCAAATTGGATTGTATGTTGTGCCCGGTGTGGCAATAGGCGCTCTCTATCACATAATGGGAAATAAGGTCGGAGAACTGTTGGTTCACTAGTTATATCTCTATCTACCCTTTTGGGGATATAGGAGGGAGTTTACGTTATGTAATGTTACTCAACAAAATATTTCTTTTCTCACACCAAATAAAAAAAAATTAATCGAGAATCCATGGTAAACATATTACATTTTATTATCATAGCCAAAGATTTTCGGGGAATGAGATTGCTGTAATTATATCACGTATACGCACATACATTAGATTTACTTTTTTTATAGAATCTAAGAACAACGGAGTTTTGGCGGGAATTCTTACAGTGCTGTGGCTCTCTTGTTTTAATTATTTCCTAAACTGGTTTAAAGTTGTGTTTGTTGTATAAAAGTGGTGTGGTTTTGTGCAATAATCATTAACGATGATGAATAGTGTATGGAAACATTGAAATAAGTGGATTTAGGTGATTTTTGACCAAGTGTATTGTCGACCTTGTGCTTTCGATTCGCTTGAAGAAAGTCGTCTAAGAAGCATTGAACTGAAAGGAATTATCACCAAAACTCCAGCAAGACCTTGAAATGGGCCACACCCCCGTTTCATCGTTCTTGGAATATAAGAAAAGATATAACTAATGACTTGGCAGCATGGTCTTTGATCTTAGCCGGTTCCGGTTTGATCCTTATCAAACTTAATGGATCTAAGAACATCATTATTTTTGGTAAACTAATATACATGGCGAGTGTGAATGGTACAGTTGGGAGGGGAAGGTCTCGGCGAAGTTTCACAGATCACGTCGGAGATATTCTCGAGAAAGGTCATGTCAGGAGAACCCTAATCCGAAGTACATGTATGAAAAGTTTTATGAGAGTGAAAGAGGCCAAAGAAGTGTCCAAAGATCGTAGCAAGTCGAAATCCGTTGTCTCTGCCTACCCCTATGGGAAACAGGCGTGAGTCTATGTATGTAAACTAATACATTATGCTATAATTTGCTAGGAAATTATCATCGTTCACATAGAGTCGTTTACGTCGGTTTTCTGTGAGACATTGGACCCGGTCGATCCGGCTCATTCATGCTGTGGACAAAACGGTCTACAGCGTGGCTATACCATACCATCTTATGCATCCTGTACTTATACTCCGATATAAAGGTTAAGATCTGATGATGGGATATGTGGAAAAAATAATTAAATGAAATGGTTCATAATCATTTAGGCAATTACTTAGAGTAGCGTTTATGACAAGTCATTACAAAAATCAAAGAAAAAGTATAAAAGTCATTTTTTATTTGCTTGAATGACGAGACGAGCAGAAGGCCACTTCTCGTAATTTTAAATGTTCAAAATATCATTCCGATCTAGTCTCAGCGTCAAGCAAGTAGCGAATGGCATTCTCTTAAAACAATAATCAACGTCAAATGCACTTAGCATTAGCAGGTATTATACCGTTTTGGCTTCAGTCAACTTTTATTCTACATTCAATCTCATTACGATCTATTTTCACATTTGACGTTGATTATTGGTTTAAGAGAATGCCATTTGCAACTTTCTTGACGCTAAGACTAGATCGGAATGATATTTTGAACATTTAAAATTACAAGAATTGGCCTCCTGGTCGTTCGCCTAATTTTAAGCGTCACGTCTGCCTATAAACAGAAGCAACGTCACACAGAACTCTGGTTTACAGAACACTGTACTGCGCTCGTCATCCCGAGACATAAGATCTTAAGTCTCATTAATGCCCTGTAATTTCACTGGCTTCAATTTCCGTCAAACCGAAAAATAGATAAAGCGGTGGTATCAACTAGACGGCCTCTTGCATACAAGGGGCCACCTTGTGAAATAAAAATATCAACTAATGTATACATAACATACATTGCATCATCAAAATACACTAGGCAGTTACACTAAGGCCCACTTGCAATACAATCCCAATACATTCCCAATAAAAAAAATAACTCCTCAACCGATAAAGCAAACGCGCGGTGCGTTTATCTTTCAGTGTAATATTTTAATAACATATGACTAACAACTTTTAAATCTCAGTTGTTCGCTGCATTGGGTTTACCTCAAGTGTAATTTTTTCTAGAAATAATTGAAAGTATAAAAAGTACTTACGTATCTGCAGTAGACTGGAGACGAGCATAAATAATTCTACTTAACGTAGTTCACAATTTTCCATTCGAAAGAGTCCTCAAAGTACCTGAGAGAGCAAATAAACTCGGTGCAGTGGAACGATTTTTTAGAGATCCTTAAGCACCATTTACCATTGAGATTCTATGACATAGGCAAGAGAGTATAAAAGAAAACTTTCTTTACGAGGCCGCATCGTTCGATTCATGTTGAAATATTATATGATGCAGTCTCTTAAATGACAGCGTTTTGTTTTTCCTCGTCTCTGTCGTACTACACTCGTTCTTTCTATGTAGATTTAGCTTTGAGTACACTAATGGCCGTTCCCTATATTTTAGTTACAGATAGACTTTCTTACCGTCGGTAGTGTATTGACATGTGTCAAAATTTTGCTGCCTGTAAGCAAATGTGTCGGTAAACAGAATATTGTGAACGGCCATTAGAGATATAGAAATCTAAATAACTACTAACCGCCCAGATAGCGCCCAGTTTTTTTTTTTTTATCAACAGTCACACACATAGTTCTGACCCCACACTAGGTTAACCTGTGCCGTGAGTATCAGGAACTACGAGGGACTTGCGGTCCCACAACACCCAGACCCGAAACAAATATTTGTGGATCGCACAAACATTTGTCTCGGTGCGGGAATCGAACCCACGGCCTCTCGCTTCGCAGCCGGCTACTCACCCGCTGCGCCACGGAGGCTGTCAGATATGATAGAAGACTCTTTACGCCAAGACAGTAAAAATATGGCACTCCACATTGTGATGAATTGGGGCATAGCTTTTCTTAGATTGAGGCAGTACTTCTGAAATTGCCTCGGGTGGAGGCGGTGTTTTAATCCAAGTTAACTTGGACTTTATACAACTTTTGAACACAGTACGGAACTAGTTTTTATCTATCGAGCACATTTAGTTATTTAAAGATAGTTTAAGTTTATTTTTTAGTTCACCGGTAATGGAACAATGATCACCGTGCTCATTGTAATTTGATTCAAACATGGTTCATTGAAATTGTGAATTCATGGGCTACTGTCAAAGACTTTAATGTATATTACTAGACAAGCTGCGCGGTACATAGAAATTGTACCACTACGTTGCGGTCAATTGACCGTAACTCAGTATTACCATCTCGCTTACTCTCAACTAGATCCCCTATCGTGCTCCCTGTTTGTGAGCTGTCAAACTCCCCTGTTATGTGACACAATTTTAATTCTAAACAGCCCGTCTAGTAGTATACATAAAAATCTTTGGCTACTGTTAATATTTTATATGTTTCATACATACGCACTCACGCATGTAATCCCCGAAGGAGTAGGTAGAGATTAAACCAGTGCACCCACATTTCGCGGAGCGTATCTCCGTCCCATGATGTGATACGGGCCGAGCCTATCGCCATATCGGGCACAATTCCAGACTCGTGGCTGATACCGAGCATTTCGTAATAGAAAAACCCAATATCACTTTTACCCGATCCGGAGATCGAATTCGAGACCTCAGCATCAGCCTCAGTCGTAATTCTCATATTCTCTTAAGCATGGGCAGATAGTGTTGCCTGAGTTGGAGATCAACACCAGGACCTCTCACTTAAAAGTTCTACCATTAGAGGTAGCAGCCAAAAAATACATTTTTTTATAGTATAGGCTGCCAAACGAGCAAGCGGAAAAAAAAACGAAACGCAGCAGCAAGCTGCTACTTTACGCCGGTTTTCTATAAGACAGTGCTAACGACCCGGACTTGCCTGCCCATTCATGCTGTAGACAGAACTGTCTACAGCGTGGCTCTACCACTAAAATCAACAATAAAAAGTAAACTTAATAATATTTAAGTGTAAGGCGAAAAAGTATATAAATATGAAATTAACGTCTCGTCGATGAAAATATCAAAGTTGGATCCCAAAAGATTATCCAACAATGTTATAGTTTCATATAATTGTGTTTGGAAGTTTCAGAAAGAAGTTCAATCTATCGGGTGAGAGCAAACCTCTTTAGGGCTCCAGTAAATCAATAAGCGGAACCCACTCCCGAGTTAGCAAACTCTTCTACGCAACTGTTTGAATGCGGTCAGTTTGAACTTGTAACATTTATGTTACAGTTACAAGTAGACCGTGAAACTTTAGGCTTTATCTTTGATTCCCAGATTGGATGCATTTTTAACCACTATTAAAAATCGAGGCGGTTCTCAATTAGACGCGTACATTTTTATTTGTAAACCACGCATAATTCTACCAAATGTGGACCAATTTGGAAATGGATTGATTTGCATGATTCTTTTTTAATAGCTTTTTATTAGCTTCATACGTATGTTAGTATGTAACGGAATCTTTGAACATGATTTTGACCCCCTTCAAAACGTCGGATTAACTCGAAATTTGGCATACTTAGGACCGATGACAATTCAATATTTTAAACAGTTTGAAATAAAAAATACGCTTTTATAGAAAATTCAACTAAAAATGAAAAATAAATAATAGTTAAAAAAAACTAAAAAAAATACGCTTATATAGAAAATGCAACTAAAAAAATAGAAAATAAATTTTTATTAAATTGAATTAAAAATAGTGTAAGAAAAAATAATTTTATTGCAAAAAAAAAGCGTGATTTATTTGCACCGATTCCGATCATTCTTCACAAAAAATAGCAATATAGTTTTTTAACATAAATAAAACCGACTAGAAAAAATCTTAAAACAATAATAACCAATTTTGAGTCGCTGCTTTTTACTAATAATTGAACCTTAAATTGCAATAGCATCGACACAACTTCATTTGTTTTTTAGTTTTTTGAGTCGGGTTTAGTTTTGTTATCTTTAATTAACAATACATCTGAAGGTTGATACAAGTTCATTTCCTGAAGCGGTAATTATTGGCTGTTCCTTTCTCGTTTCATTGTTTTGTTTATTTATTAATATTTACTAATTATTTATTTAAACGTCATATACACAATATATATAATACTAGCTGTCCCGCGCGGTTTACCCGCAACTACAGCAGCGCAGGTCCAATTGTGAATCTAAACCATCCAGGACGCCACCCAAACGCATACAAATCATTCAAATCGGTCCCACCGTTTAGGAGGAGTTTAGTCACATACACACTTACAATAGAATTATATATATATAAAGATGAAATAATGGCCTAATTGTTTTAATAAAAATAAAAATATTTAGCCAAGTTCACATATTCTGCGATCATTTTCTTTACCAAATTAAGCCGTCTGCCATCGCGTAGATAAACAAACTTGGCGAATCACGAGTCACTATAATCAAGTTAAGGCAAGTTGATTTGCCATGCCTTCTCCGTTGGGAAAACATTGCAGTTGCTTATACTAATAGAAACGCTATCTTGGCTCCATCAGAAACGTTTTTATGGTACACTAGCTTTTGCTAACGGCTCCGCCCGGGTGGAAATCATTCCCGTCGTATTTACAGGATGGTAACCTAACTGCCTCGGTGGCGCAGTTGTAATGCGTCCGCTTTACGATTGAGGTCAACGCTGAGGTCTCGGGTTTAATCCCCGGGTCGGGTAAAGTGGTATTTGGTTGTTCTATTACGAAATGCTCAGTATCAGCCCGGAGTCTGGAATTTGTGCCCGGTATGGCGATAGACTCGCCCCCTATCACATAAGGGACGAAATGTGGGTGTAATTGTTACACCTCTGCCTACCCTTTCGGGGATTATAGGGTGCGTATGTAACCTAACGTTAAAAAACATCAAAATTTGTCCATTCGTTTAGGTGCTTTTACGCCACACACCCACACACATGCACGCACACAACTTTGGCCTATATCTTTAAAATTACTTAACAGATTATAATCATGCATACGTGTTTGTGGTGTATCTGTTTAGTCTCCGACAGCTCTATATAGCTAGATCCAGTCCGCACAGCTGTCAGCTCACAGACAAGGAGCGCGATAGGGGTTCTAGTTGAGAGTAAGGGAGATGGTAATATTGAGTTACGATCAATTGACTGCAACTTAGAGGTACAATTTCTATGTACCCCGCAGCTTGTCTAGTAGTATACACAGTTTTTGCTTGTGAACATTCTTTATACACACACGGATAACACTCGACTATTGATACATGAACAAAGATTTTAATGTATACTACTAGACAAGCCGTACAACAAAGAAATTGCGCACTTAGTTACGGTCAATTGACTGCAACTCATTTAGTCGCCCGCGAGACAGCGACAAGTGCAGTTGTTGTTGTTTGAATAGCTTCGAACGATAAATTCGATAAACTAACACGAAATTGTTTATTGTGACCCATAAAACATTGTCATTATTTGTGCATATATTATTTATTCAATTCGAAGTTATTTTACGGAAGTAACTATATTATTTCTTGAATTTGATTGAAAAAATCATTTATTGTGAATGAAAACTAATACCAAACAAAACAGCCGTCTCAATATTGCCATCTCTCTTACTCTCAACTACTCTCGCTCTCACGCCTTGGACGTCATTCCTGCCTCGCCAGCCGCGATTGCAACACAATTTTACTTCTGAACAGCCCGTTTATGTATTTAAGTCTTTGTATATGAATACCTTGTCGGTCCTCGGTACCTCTCTCCGTAGTGGTGAGTGTATTTATAAGGTGTTATTTGACGCAGTTGTCACACGTATTATTATCTTTCAAACATATAATCCGCATTAGAATCGGTCTATTGATAATTGTTTGATGAAAATCGGTTGAACCGTTTTGGTTTTTTATGAGATACGGGGTTACAAATTCAATATCAATCGCAGTCATCAATCCTACTACAATTTTCAAATTTCGAATATTTTTTAAATTAAAAATTATATCGTTCTAAAACAATGACGTCATTGGGGCAATAAGTCGCGTCATTCGGCCAGTGCCGTGACAAATGGGCCAATTTGCCGATACGAGATAACGGCCTCATCTGTATCCCTAACGTGCCTTAGAGATGTTTGTCCGAATTTAACTTAAGATTAACGGTTTACATTGAACTGAAATATTAGTTGTTTTAACCGACTTAAAAAAATTAGGTATTACGACTGCAGCCAATTTTTAATAGCTTGGTAGTGCCGCACTTTAGACAGTTTTGTCTACAGCATGAAAGGGCTGGCTCGTCCGGTTTGTTACCCCTGTCTCACAGAAAACTGGCGTTAAGTAGTAGCTTGCTACTGCGTTTTGTACGGTGAGTGAGATATCCGGACGCCCAAATCCCTCCCCTTCCCAATCCCTTAGTTATCCCTTTCCTTTAAGGTCAGCAACGCGACCATGATTCTATTGGTGTTGTGGGCGTACATGTGCGGTGGAGATCAGTTATCATCAGGTGACCCGCTGACTCGTCTACCGGCCTATGCTATAAAAAAAGCTAATTTGTGCGGATCAAGAAGTGACTTGACGTTTTGAGATAACACTACGGAGCCTGCGCAGACGACGGATTTTCGTTCTCCGTCGAAACGAGGAAAAAATGTCCGGACAGAACTTGACAACGGTGTGCGGTCATTTATTGGCCGAAAGTTTAATGAAGCGCACACTATGGAAGCAAATATTTTGATATTGCGTTGATTTGTAATTTCTATCGATGTTATTAGTTATTCGGGGGAATTTAATAATAATAGCCCTGTATTATACACGTCCCACTGCTGGGCACGGGCCTCCTCTACTGAATGAGAGGGGTTAGGACTTAGTCCACCACGTTGGCCTAATGCGGGTTGGAAGACTTCACATACCTTGTTGTCACATACCAAATTGAAAATGAAGAATTTCATAGGTATGCAGGTTTCCTCAGGATGTTTCCTTCACCGTTAAAGCAAGTGATAATTTACAATTAATACACACATAACTTTGAAAAGTCAGAGGTGTATGCACTTGAGGCTGGTTTCGAACCTGCGTATGTATGTAGTCTTATTTTAGGCTTTCCATCCCAATTTCATCCGTTAAGGGGTGGAACTTGTTCTCTTTTTCTTAGAATTTCTTTAAATAGACCAACTTTAAGTTGATGAATAAAGTACCATCCAAATCGGGCCACTCTTTAATAAGTTTAGACTGACAAATGGACAGCAGACATACAGATAAACTGACAAAGAGATTGCAGACATTCGATCAAACAGGCAGACATACAGAAACGCCTAATAATTCCTCGACCGACCTTCGTTGCTGGCGTGAAAGGTTTTCAATAATAGATCTGAATGTATAGTGTTACATAATAGATAATTTATCTCAAAATACGAAGCTCGATTTCTTTGAAAGACCCACATTACTATCCGTCGTACATTTTGATGTGAAATGTGAAGATTAGAAGAATACTAGATGTGTTTTCGAAATCTATTACTACGTACAGACGAGTGAGAGGTAATACATACATACGCACTCACGGTTGTAATCCCCGAAGGGGTAGGCAGAGGTGTAACTAGTACACTGAGCCGAGCGTATCTCCGTCTCACGATGATCTGGATGATGATCCAGACTCCGGGCTGATACTCAGCATTTTGTAATAGAAAATCTCAATACCACTTTACCCGACCCGGGGATCAAACCCGAGACCTCAGCGTTAGCTTAATCGTACGCATTACAACTGCGCCACCGAGGCAGTCAGAGAGTGAGAGGTAACTGGTTCAGATATCCTACTATCCTTCCTACAACTATTATAAATGTGAAAGTTTGGATGTTTGTCAATTTAGATGTTTGTTAGTCAATCATGTCATCAGCTGAACGGGTTTAGATGAAATTTGGCACACAAGTAGACCATGACCTGGATTAGAACATATTTTTTATCCCGGTCGTTCACGCGGGCAAAAACTAGTAAAAATATATATTTACAAACGAATTGAAACGAAGGAGGTTCCTGATTTGTTTTTGTTGTCGGTTCAAAATAAAATCAACCAATGTAAAGTGGGTGTTATTGCAGATTAAATACATAGATAAATGGACCCGACGGTCACACACATAGTTGTGATCCCACACTAGGTCAACCTATATCGTGGGTATCAGGAACTACGAGGGACTTGCGGTCCCACAACACCAAGACCAGAAATAAATATTGGTGGATCACACAAATATTGGACTCATTGCGGGTATCGAACCCACGGTCTTTCGTTTCGCAACCGGCTGCGCGCTCACCGCGCCACGGAGGCTGTCTAGTAGGCACTAGGCAATAGTTGATACTACCGCCGATATTTAGCAAAACCTGTGTAAACTTATAGGCTGTAAAAAATTATAAAACAATACGTAGTTATTCACAGACCCAAGCTATCTTAAGCCATTTGTAGCCGACTTAAAATTTAAAAATAAAATACGTGTAAGAAAACTTAGAAAAAGTAAAAATAACAATATTTATAAGTCTCTTTGGAGTCGTTGCAATTTTATTTGACCGGTAGCGACACAGGCATCAACTAAGATACATATAGATTTTGTTATATTTGACTTTTCTATATGTTCTGTTTATTTTTTATGCACTCATGCCTGTAATCCCCGAAGGGTGTAACGAGTACATCCACTTTTCGCCGAACGTATCTCCGTCCCTTGATGTGATAGGGGGCGAGCCTATCGCCATACCGGGCACAAATTCCAGACTCCGGGCTGATACTGAGCATTTCGTCATAGAAAAACCCAATATCACTTTTACCCGACCCGGGGATCGAACCCGAGACCTCAGCGTTAGCCTCAGTTGTAACGCGTACGCATTACAACTGCGCCACCGAGGTAGTCAGTCAGTTTATTTTTTATCTCTGATTTTTTTCACTCTAACGGAATCGCGAGCAATTTAAAGCTAGTAGGTAAATAATTAAAAGAAATAATTGTTAACCACGCTAATAAATCCTTAAGCCTCTTCCATAACTCCCATGTCATTGTAAACGTCAGTCCCTTAATGGATTGCTCAACGGCTGACGAATTAATCCAGAACCGGAGGAACGGCTGGATTAATAGCTCACATGTACACAAAATCCACTAACCCGAGTTATATGGAACATTCGTATGTGCTAACCGTATGTTGTACCAAATTGATAAGCAATTTTTAACCTACATAAAAAGGTGACTGCCTCGGTGGCGCAGTTGCAATGCGTACGCGTTACGACTGAGGCTGACGCTGGTCTGACGCTAGAGGTCTCTGGTTCGATCCCCTGGTCTGGTAAAAATGATATTGGGTTTTTCTATTACGAAAAGCTCAGTATCAGCCCGGAGTCGGGAATTTGTGCCCGGTATGGCGATGGGTTCGCCCCCTATTACATCATGGGACGGAGATACGCTCGGCGAAATGTGGGTGTACTGGTTACACCTCTGCCTACCCCTTCGGGGAATACAGGCGTGAGTGCGTATGTATGTATGTATATAAAAAGGTGGGAGTTCTTTATTTATTTGTTTTTTTATGTATGTACATTGATATCTCCGCCAATTGTGGACTCATGTTATTGGGGGAAACTACATTCGATAGAGTGTCGCTGCGATGTGGTCCCATGTAAATTTCGGACTCAATGACGGAGTACGGAACAAAAAATTAAACTCCTCAATGGATAACAGAATACTCGTCGCGATTGTGTTATTGTATTGGAATTAATGTGCCGTAGCCTTTAAAATTAAATAAGTTTTAATAAAACTTAAAAAGGTTAGAATATTGTTTTTTCTAAGCTATAATCATTGTACGGTTGATTTTAATAATAACTTTTGTATGCGATTCAGATTGAATGATACTCTTCTTCATGATTCTAATCCACACGGACTTCAATTCCCGTTATACTGAAGCAATTATTGCAATTGTATTATTCACAAAAAAGGTAAATTATAAAAAATAGTTTATTTACAATGTGGTTTTAATTAAAATACGAGAATAGAAATGTAGGTATAAATCAGGTAGTCTGGCGAACAAAGCAAGAGTGTACGTGTAATCAATTCTTAATCTCTTTTTTTTTTGTTTAATTATCGGTTCTCATTATTATGCATATCGCCAATGACAAGTATATAATAATTATTTTCAAGTCTGCAGAGGAATGATGAAACACCGGTGTGAAAGAATTTAATATCTTGTTAGAGTTTGGTGTCAATTCTTTCTAGTACGATGCTTATTGATTATTAGATGATTTTCTCCAAACAGATTAAACGACCTTGGTCGATCAATAACCCCGGTCTCAAATCACCTATATTCACTTATTTCAATGTTTCCATATTATACTATTCATCACCGTCAATGTTTATTGCACAAATCCACACCACATTTAACCACTAAGTAAAATAAGTGATCAACGCACTGTGAGAATTCCCGCCAAAACTCTAAATTCTTAATTTAATTCATTAAAGAACAATGTGCATTTCCACACAGCCAGCTACATATCCATAATCGATTCACAATTGATAAATTAAAAATCGATGTGAATTTTCACTTTCAACGCATATATCACTGCTGGCCGCAGCGCCGGAATTGGCGCCATAAATTATCGATATTGTGAACACATGTATCGAATGGGGAACGGGTCATTTTTACGGTCGCCATTTTGCATTTTGTGAATTTCGAATTTCTGTTTTCGAATGTGGTGTTATATTTGCGGCTTTTGATATAATGATTTGCGTTGTATTTTCTGGGTTTAAGGTGTTTATTTTCTTGTCAATAGTTCTATTTGTCTATGTTGTACCTAGTTAAGCAATGCCCTCGCTCGCTTGCTTATGGTAAGCGCCACGCCTGCCCAGTAGCAACTAGTAACGCAACAGTCAACAGCACTTAGAACTTTGAATTACAAAGTAGGTACTGTATCTATCATACGACATTCAAAGATTGAGCAGGGAAGGAGCGATATAGGCCTCTCGATATCTCACTCACCGTATGAAACGTAACAGCAAGTTGCTACTTCCTGCCAGTTTCCTATGAGACAGTGGTAGCAACCGGTTGAGCTGGCCTATTCATGCTATAGATAAATCGGTCTACAGCGTGGCTCTACCAAATAAAAGACTATTTCTATCGTTATAAAATCTAACACAAAGAACAACTTTAAAGGAAACTGTCTAAGGAGGAATTCTGTCCCCTTCTCGTAGACTTTCTCGAAGTTTCCATCATTATAAGTTAGACATCGGTCATTACTCGCTCTGAACTCACTGTTTAAAGTTAAAGTGCTCTGTAACTCTACGCACTGTTGTGCTCCTAATGACTTTATCTTACACTTTTGCTGTGATATTTATTGTACTCTTGAACATAATTACTCGTGGATCGATTGTTTCAGAGTTATATTTTTTTATAAAATTATATACATATCTGATATTATAAGCCACCTCCATATGGGTGAAAATTCTTCACTTTGAGCTATACTCTTTCGTATGAAAATTGAAACATCCAAATTGGTAGTTATACATTAAAAGCATCGGTAAATGCAGTGGTCCATATCGTCTCAAAATATTTAATAATTATTAATGGATGTTTCTATATTACAAACATTGTTACTAATGTACAATGAGAAGACAACTAATAAATAATTTAGTGTAATTGCCTAGTGTATTTTGACGATGCTATGTATGTTATGTATACATAAGTTGATATGATTTCTATACATACGTTTCTTTATTTTGTACTGACTTGTCCTAAGCGCTATTTTAATTGCCTACATGATGAAAAAAACTATATCATTTCATTACATTTCCAAAAAACGCGTCGAATTGAAAACGTCTTCGTTTAACAAAATCCTTTTGCGTTGTTTGAAGCAAAAACTGCACAATGATATTCCCTAATGTCAATACTGGACGCACGTACAGCACACAGGATTTATGAAGCAATCCGTTACGGCTGATGCGGTAATTAAACCGAGTTGACATCTGACCATATGTCTTGTAGCTACGATTACTCGGCAATCTGCATAGGCTGCCATCTGCACGCGTAATTTACGCGGATACATAATATAGGCCTAATATAGACTGCCTCGGTGGCGCAGTGGTACTGCGTACGCGTTACGATTGAGGCCAACACTGAGGTCTCAGGTTCGATCCCCGGGACGGGTAAAGTGGTATTGGGTTTTTCTATTACGAAATGCTCAGTATCAGCCCGGAGTCTGAAATTTGTACCCGATATGGCGATAGGCTCGCCCCCTATCACATCGTGGGACGGAGATACGTTCGGCGAAATGTGAGTGTACTGGTTACACATCTGCCTACCCTTTCGGGGATAACAGGCGTGAGTGCGTATGTATATAGGCCGGTTTTGAAGTCCGCGACTAAGACAAGAGATCGTGACGTGCAACGACAGAGACACGAGTGCTTTGTATACAATTGTAGAGGTACGTTTTTGAGTGGTAGAGCCACGCTAAAGAGGTTTGCTCTCACCCGATAGATTGAACTTCTTTCTGAAACTTCCAAACACAATTATATGAAACTATAACATTGTTGGATAATCTTCTGGGATCCAACTTTGATATTTTCATCGACGAGACGTTAATTTCATATTTATATACTATTTCACCTTATACTTAAATATTATTAAGTTTACTTTTTATTGTTGATTTTAGTGGTAGAGCCACGCTGTAGACAGTTCTGTCTACAGCATGAATGGGCTGACAAGTCCGGGTCGTTAGCACTGTCTCACAGAAAACCGGCGTGAATGCCTATTTCCAGGATTAAAGTAGTCTAGTCGCATCAAGCGAGTCCCGTCATCGCAATCGGTGTGAGAAACGCGCTTAACAAAAAAATAAGGGTTGATGGTAGAAGGGTGAAAATTTAGGGTTGTATGTAGTTTTTAATGCTGTATCATAAAAAAATAAAAACAAAAAGATTGTCTAAAAAATAAAAAAATAAAATTAGGGGTGGACCACCCTTAACATTTAGGGGGATGAAAAATAGATGTTGGCCGATTCTCAGACCTACCCGATATGCACACAAAATTTCATAAAAATCGGTCGAGCCGTTTCGGAGGAGTATGGGAACGAACATTGTGACACGAGAATTTTATATATTTGAAGATATTATTAAGTTTACTTTTTAATGTTGATTTGAGCGGTAGAGCCACGCTGTAGACAGTTTTGTCTACAGCATGAGTGGGCCGGCTCGACCGGTTCGTTACCATTATCTTACAGAAACCGACGTAAAGTAGCGACTTGCTGCTGTGTTTCGTACGTCCTCTTGCCAATTCCTTAATTATCCCTTTCTATTACGGTCGGCAATGCGCTCATGATTCTTCTGGTATTACATGGGAGATCACGTCCCATCAGACACACATACCCCTTTGCCGGTTAATGCTATAAAACACATTTTGTGGTGCGACCGAGACAGGTGAGCGCGTCTTGCGATCATTAGCATACAATTTCATACAAAGCGTGACTTGTCGCTATCAACTGCCTCACGTCACGCTTTGTGGTCCCGGTTGCGTACCTCTAATTGTGCATCCGATTCGAAGGTTGAGTCTCGACGGGCTGGAAGTGTATTCTTATGAAAATACTTACTCTGATTCGTCTATATAATTAAATCAGAGCAACATGGGGTCAATTCCCAATTCTATAGCGTCCTGGTGAACAGTCGGTGGGTATTTTTACGACGCCGCGCCACGACGTGCCGTTTGTTACACCGTACTGCAATCATACTAATATTATAAATGTGAATGTAAGTTTGTTTGTTACGCTTTCACGCGAAAACTACTTAACCGATCATCATTAAACTTTCTACACATATTCTTGGAGGTATAAGTAGTAACATAGGGTACTTTTATGAAAAAAATATCTATTTGTTTCGCTTTCACGCCTAAATCACTGAACCGATTTTGATGATTTTTGATTTAGAGATAGATGGGGCCCTGGAGACGGTTATAGGCTACGTTTTATTTCGGAAGAGTCTATTCACGCGGGCGGAGCCGCGAGCAAAAGCTAGTAAGTTGATAAACCGACTTCAACTGTTAGAGCTCCCGACATCAATTAAGTCGAATCATATTCTATACTGAAGTCGGTTTATATATTATTTTAATAATTTTGTTTTTAAATACCCGCAAACCCAGTTACCAGTAACCACCCACAATTTTTTTTTGTGTATGTTACGACTGCCTCGGTGGCGTAGTTGTAATGCGTAATGTGTAATGTAAGTGTTACGACTAAGGCTGACGCTGTGGTCTCGGGTTCGATCCTCGGGTCGGGTAAAAGAGATATTGGGTTTTTCTATTACGAAATGCTCAGTATCAGCCCGGAGTCTGGAATTGTACCCGATATGACAATAGGTTCGCCCCTTATCAGATCAAGGGACGGAGATACGCTCGGCGAAATGTGGGTGTACTGGTTACACCTCTGCCTACTTTCGGGGATTATAGGGGAGTATGTTACGCCACGGTGTTGCAAAACTTCGCTTCGAAGGCCACGCCGGTGTCCGGTGATTTATATAGTGTACCCGATTCTTAGTTCGGTGTGTCCCGAATAATACATGAACCAAGCTGAATTATAAATAAACTACATTTACGCTCCGGTGTATCGCAAACAGATATAAATGAACATACCTACCTGAATTTTAGAGTGGTAGAGCCACGCTGTAGACACTTGTGTCTACAGCACGAATGGGCCGGCTCGTCCGGGTCGTTACCACTCTCACAGAAAACCGGTGTAAAGTAGCAGCTTGTTGCTGAGTTTCGTACGGTGAGTGATATATCCGGAGGCCCAAACCACCTCCCCTTCCCAATCCGTTAATTATCCCTTTCCTTTAAGGTCGGCAACGCATCCATAATTCTTTTAGTCTTGTGGGCGTACATGGGCGGTGGAGATCACTTACCATCAGGTGTCCCACTTGCTCGTTAGCCGGCCTGTGCTATAATAAAAAAAGGTTGCGACGAACTTTCATTTCAAAGCACTGCATGATACTGCAACGTCACTGCGAAATGCTGTATATCCTGCATCCCAATGTATTTTTACAAGGTGGTATGTCCCTCGTATGCAAGAGGCCGTCTGGGTTGATACCACCGTTTTGTCTATTTCTGCCGCCAAGCAGCAGTTTGTAAGCACTGATGTGTTCCGGACATTGAAGCCGGTGAAATTACGGAGCATTATGAGACTTATCATATTATGTCTCAGGGTGACGAGCGCAGTCCACTGCCATGCAGTGCTTTGTAATTCATAGTTCTATGTGGTGTTGCTTCTGTTTATGTGCAGGTACTTATCGTCAGGCGAGCGACCTGCGCTCACTCAAGTTGATAAAAAAACATACTAGTGGTCGAAACTCGACCTATTTTTTGTTTGGTTTTTGTTCTGCTTATATCCAAAATAAAACAATAATTGGTTGTGGGCTGTGGCTGATAGGACTGTGAACAACTTGAAACTCATGCTAATTCACTGTTTTGATGAACATATTTTAAAGTACTTATAACATTGTTCAATAAAGATAATACAAGATCTATGCAATAATTAAACAGTACAGTATTTTCATTAGTACAGGAGGTCTGTGTATACCAGTGGGAACGTGGACTAATAAATGTCGTGTAGTAATATGAATATAGTACGTGCATATAAAAACATATTAAGTGATAGTCATGCTGTAGACAGTTTGTTCTACAGCACGAATGGGCCGGTTCGTTGCCACTATCTCACAGAAAACCGACGTAAAGTAGCGGTCTGTTGTTGCGTTTCGTACGGTGACTGAGATATCTGGAGGCCCAAATCCCCTTCCGCTTCCCGATACCTTAAGTATCCCTTTGACTTTCCTTTAAGGTCGGCAATAAGCCCATATTCTACTATTATGGGTGTACATGGGCGGTGGAGATCCCTTACTATCAGGTAACCCACTTGCTCACTTGCCAGCCTGTGCTATAAAGAAAATGTCAATGGTGCGGGAATTGAACCCATGACCCTTCGTTTAATGCACTACCCGCAGCGCCACAGAGGCTGACGGATGCAGCATGCAGCAGATGCATTTCAGAGAGCTGAATCAAACTCGTCCTACATAATTTAGGTTACACAAACTCTGCAGTCGAAAAACCGTTCAAATATGCTCCACACCAACTCGTGTGCTTTGCAACTGAATTAAGGGCCGTGCGCATTTTGAACGCGTATCGTATATGTAGCATTTTTTTACTAGCTCTGTATTATGCATGTCCCACTGCTGGGCACGGGCCTCCTCTACCGAATGAGAGGCCATATCCACCACGCGGGTGCGTATCCTAATGCGGGTTGGAAGACTTCACATACCTACCTTCAAAATTCTTATGAAGAACTTCTCAGGTATGCAGATTTCCTTCACCGTTAACGCAAGCGATAATTAGCAATTAATACACACATAACTTAGAAAAGTCAGAGGTGTGTGCTCTTGGGGCTGGTTTCGAATCTGCGAATTTCGTCTCGACACTGCGTACCACTCCCCACTGTGCTATCACTATGTAGCATTAGTTAAAAAATGCAATAGTATATATATTCAGTTTTTTTTTATTAGATTGAATGACGAGACGAGCAGGTCGCTCGCCTGATGGTAAGCGCCACGCCTGGTCATAAACAGAAGCAACGCCACACAGAACTTTAAATAAAGCACTGCATGACACTGGACTGCGCTTCTCACCCCGAGACATAAGGTGTTATGTCTCATAATGCCCAGTAATTACACTGGCTTTAATGTCCTTCACACCGGAACACAACAGTGCTTACACACTGTTGCTTGGCGGCAGAAATAGACAAAGCGGTGGTACCAACCTAGCCGGTCTGTCGCAAACGAGGGACCTACCACCTCACTTGAATATATACTACTGCATTGTTTGTGTTTTTGTGGACGTAGTGTTAGCGTAGTGTCTAAGACACTACGCCCCTAGTATAGAAGAGCAAGGAGCAGTGTGAAAACACAGTTGCGTCCTGGTTTAAAGGACATTGGACTGTGAAATTACTTGATATTATGATACTTGAAATTTTAACTCTTGACAAAATTGACATCAGTTTTGTCTATAGCACGAGTAGGCGGGTTGCATGGAATGCCATCCCAAAAACTGACGTGGAGTGTCACGTGAAGTGTCAGTTATGCTGACCGTATGGCTAATGTGATTATCGGAGGCCAAGAAGCCCGCCCAAATCTCAAAATTGGAGTAAGGAAGGGAGAGGGAAAAAATTGTTTAGACTTGATAGTCGAAACCACCTCTCCCCTCTCCTCTCTTTCACACAAATTTTTTTTTATGTCATAGGCCGGCAAACGAGCATGTGAGTCACCTGATGGTAAGCGATCTTCACCGCCCATGTACACCCATAATACCAAAAGAGTTATGGGTGCGTTGCCGACCTTAAGGGAAAGGGATAATTAAGGGATTGGGAAGGGGCGAGGGATTTGGGCTTCCGGATATCTCACTCACCGTACGGAACGCAGCATAAACTGCTACTTTACGTCGGTTTTCTGTGAGACAGTGGTGACAGACAAAAGTGTCTACAGCGTGGCTCTACCACTCTAAAACTTTTGACTTCATAAACCTCAACAGTAAAGCTTTGACTTCACGCCTCGTCAGTTTTCTTAGTCTAGTCTAGTTTTACTCCGGTAAAACTGAAGTAGAAATACAGTGTAGGTCCTAGACTTACAAATATCTAAGAAAGAAATATTAATATCTAAGAAGGTATTCAAATGAATACATTTTAAGGAGAACCTTAAGAATTTCGAGGTGTTTGAAGACTACCATCTCGCAATAAGTAAGCGTGATGAAAAATAGGCCCAATCCTTTATTCAGTAAATGAAACCGGTATCTTACAGTATAATGCTATTAAATATTATAAAGAAAATATTATTGTTTGTTAGTTAACCCCTCATTAACGGTTTCGAATGAAATTTGTCATACAGATAGAGCATGATTTTTGTCCCGGAAAAAGACCATTACGCGGGCGGAGCCACGGGCAAAAACTAGTAGTAAATACAGGGCTGATATTTTGATATGAAAACGAATCCAAAATGCGCTCGGCCTTAAGCAAATATCCTCGATAGTTGAAATTTGCATGAAAGTGTAAATAAAACGCTTCAATGTTTGCATGCAATCATAAAGCGCTGTATATTAGTATGATTTAATATTTATGGGCGAAATACGCTTTCATTGAAATGGATTTTGCATGGCATATAGCAACTTGTATGCCTTGCTCCATCTGTAAATTGATCAATAGAACACGTGACCCCTACAAGTACTACAATGTTTATTTTTATTCTCTTAAATAACACGACGAGTAGGTCGCTCGCTTGGTAGTAAGCGCTACTTCTGCTCATTAACAGTAGTAACACCATCCAGAATTTTCAATTACTAAGTGTTGCATGGCACTGCACCGCACTCGTCAGCCTGACACATTAGATGTTAGATCTCATAATGCCTAGTAATTTCACTGGCTTCAATGTCCTTCAAACCGGAACACAACAATGCTTGGCGGCAGTAATAGGCAAAGCGGTGGTATCTACCCAGACAGCCTCTCGCATACGAGAGACCAACTACTACTAAAAATGACATATCACGGCGAAATGTTACGAGGTCGTATGGTATGGTCCCTGATAATTACATTGTCACATTTACAACCGTCCACATTTCAGTTTATCACGCGTGGTTGTCACAGTCATGCCTCTCGGTGCGGCGAAGTGTCGCAATTGGAGACACACTTTTAGATTTCCGATAACCAAAACAAAGTGATTTTCAATTTCACCTTTCTAATGAACGTGTAGGAGATGCATACATACATACGCACTCACGCCTGTAACCCCCTGAAGGGGTAGGCAGAGGTGTCACTAGTACACCCACACTTCGCCGAGCTTATTTCCCATGATGTGATATGGGGCGAGCCTATCGATACTGAGCATTTCGTAATATAAAAACCCCATATAATTTTTACCCCATCCGGGGATCAAATCCGAGACCTTAGCACAGGGGTCGTAACGCGTATGCATTGGGGGCTGGGACCTGAGGTGGTAAAAATGCTCTACACCGCAGTTGTTGAACCAACAAAATTATACGCAGCCAGTGCCTGGGCGCCTGCAAGTAACAAGATAGGCATACGTTAAAAACTTGCAGTGGTTCAACGAGGCTTTGCACAAAAGATGGTAAAAGGCTACAGGACCGTTTCGCTACACTCGGCCCTGCTACTTGCTGGGATCCTTCCGCTAGACATTCGTGTCCGAGAAGCGGCGCTTCTATACGAAGTGAAAAAGGGACACACTCGGCACATAGTGGGCGACTGGGACGTGGAATGTCCTGTGCCTTTTGCCAACTTGGAACATCCAGCCAGGCGCAGAGCTTTGCAGTTCAAATGCGTGGTCAACGATGCAGAACTTGACCTAGAGGCTGCAAATACCCGCAAGGTATTCACCGATGGCAGCAAAATTGGTGGCAAAGTCGGAGCGTCGGTATCCCTTTGGGATGGCGACGCCGAGACGAAAGCCACCAAAATTAAGCTGGAATCGTTCTGCACCGTTTACCAGGCGGAGCTGCTGGCCCTGCGCAAGGCCGTGCAAATAGCCTCCAAGGAAAAATACCACCAATACAGCATCTTCTGCGATTCACGGGCCGCTCTCGAGACGGTCGCGCGCGGTAACCCCCTCCACCCCATAGCATTCGACATTTCAAAAATGTTGAATGAGACCAAAGAGCGCGGAAAAACCATTAATCTCTTTTGGGTTAAGGCGCACGTGGGGTTGGCAGGGAACGAGCGTGCGGACAAGCTCGCGAAGGCGGCGACTACCACCCTAAAAAGGAGGCCCGATTACGACGGATGTCCCATTTCGTTCGTCAAGCGACAGATCCGTCAGGAGTCGATTGACGAATGGAATGAGCGATACAGGGCTGGAAAAACAGCATCGGTAACGAAGCTGTTTTTCCCTGATGCAAGGGTAGCCCATAAAGTGATCAAGAAGATGCCGGTGGACCCGGTCCTCACGCAAGTTTTCACGGGCCATGGGGGATTCTCCGAGTATTTGAATCGCTTCAAGTGCAAGGAGAGCCCCTCATGTATCTGTGACCCAGCAGCCACAGAAGACGTGGTTCACGTGTTGACTGAATGCCCAATATATCTGTATAAACGAACAAACCTTGAAATAGAGGTTGACCAAATTGTTAAGAAAGAAAACCTGAGCGGTATGCTGGAAGATAATGTTATTAGATCTAAGTTTTTAAAATTTTGTAAAGATATAACGTGTAGCGTAATAAAAGGAAATAAATAGAAAAGGGCAACTACAGTGTGTAATATAAGATTATATGTTTCTAGTTGCCACGGACAAGCTGGTTTCGTGAGGGAGACACGTTATTACTAAGATCGCATATATGTATGTACATTTTAAATAAATCAGATAAAACTCAGTTTTAAAAGTATGTTTTATGTATGTAGTTAGTTTTTATTTTTCAAAAAAATGTTGTAAAATCCATTTTTTTTTATATTGATGAGTTTTTAAAATAAAGGTATGTGAATTCTTCAGGTACAGGTAGACATACTCTGAATTAAAAGTATCAGAGGGAGCAGCCGGGGGGGAGTCCCCCCCAAAAAAAAACGCGTATGCATTACAACTTTGCGCCACCAAATCAGATCTTTAAGGAGAACATATTTTTTTAAGAATAATTGATTCATCGAAATCCTTGCTAAGGTAGTATCGGACAAGCAAGTAATAAATCAAATTTATGAGACCACAAAAGCGGATCGTACGAACCATAGTAAATAATTAATTAACGGTAAAATGTAAAGGAATTGTATAAATAGTGTACATGTAGTAGTCCATTACCGGACCTAGTTACCGGAATAGCTTCCTTTCCAACCTTTACTTTAATAAATTGTTCAAACGCCGTGTCTCCTACTAAGGGCCTTTCACGGACAGTTTCGAAAATGAAACGAACAAAACGTAAGTTGGGAGTTTCTTTTTACCGACCAAACAAAGGGAGGAGGTTCTCAATTCAACATGCATATTTGATTTTGAACCGATATAAAAAGGCGACTTTAAACTTATGTATATTTGTATACTAGCTGTTACCCGCGCTTCTGCCCACGTAAATGTCTAAAAAGTTGCTCTTTTTGCTAATTCATGGTCTAATGTGTGTCAAATTTAATCCAAATCCATTAAGCCGTTAAAGCGGGATTGGTCTACAAACTTTCACATTAATAATATGCAAAAATAAATCCTTCGCCCCTCCGATATGCAAAAATCAATCCTTCACGAGTGTAATAAAAAAAAATGTGAAACACTTGTCTTATTAGTTTTAATAAGCAATATTTGTAGGTAATTTACAATTTAATAATTTACACAATTTCACAGCTGTATTTCGTTTCATAAAACAGTTTCATACAAAGTTATATAGTAAGTTTCATACGCTGCAGCCGCGCTGTATCTTGGTGGCGTTAAGTCTCCATTTCGGTAAAAATATCGCGCACATCGTCAAGACCGTTGGCGTGGCATACAGTCTGAAGTCGATTAGAAACAATAAGTAGCTTAGATTTACTGTACTTCTTTCCACAGAAAGAAACACATAACCGAATTAAAATCACAATAAATCGACGACGTTTGAGTTTCACGCTCATATCAAAGACTTGGAAATTCCATAAATCTTAGCTTTGGTCCGCTGCCAAATGTCCATTCAATATACCATAGCAGTGACAATTGGTGACAAATGCGAACTATCTAGTGCTTGCACATGAGGAATAGCCGTGATTTATATATTTTTTTTGGAACGCTTACAGACTAATTTTACAGAATAAAATTTGGTTACATAATCAGGAGGCCAATTCTCGTAATTTAAAATTACATATCATTCCGTTCTAGTCTCAGCGCCAAGAAAGTTGCAAATGGCATTCTCATAAACCAATAATCAACGTCTGCAGCATGAATGGGTCGGCTCGACCGTGGCCGAACATGGCTTACAGAAAAGCCCCCTCCCCTTGATTCTTGATTGTAGGCTCCTTTTTCTGCACTTAGCTCGTAAGATATTGGGCTATTGTACGTAAAATTAATGCAAGCTAGAAATATAGCCAGCTTAACTCCGATTAGAAGCGCATGATCCTCCTGGTGTCTCGGCAGGCTTTTCGGAGTGGTCTCGGTGTGTTAAGGATTTCCGCCCGTTGTGTAGCTACACCTTTGCATTGCAGGATGACGTGTGAAGCTATACTCTCTCTTTACCAATACATATTCCTTTGTTTCAGGGTGGGCAACGCATTAATGATAAAAAAAACAACTGCTTGGCGGCAAAAATAGACAAAGTGGTAGAACTTCCCCAAACAAAGAAACAACATCGCTATGATGATCTATATATCTTTATTCGTCGGATATACTAACATAAGGTCTCATAATAACTACCCTACGTGGACTGAGGGCTACCATAGCAGAATATCGTCAAATAAATCGAAGTATGTAGTCCGTAAAATAATGTGACTTTTAATCGATTCTGGTCTCTCTCGAGACATTAGAAAACATTCTAATCGAGTTGTCGTAGTATTTCGCTAGTAAGGTTTCACGTTAATTAGTTGATTCTGCGGCTCTCCATTAATCTATTAACTTTCGGCCTATTTTTCTTTATCTTAGGCAATTTTTCATGTGACTTGATCCAATTACTTGAACGGATTGTTTCTCATCGTTCAGAAAGTAGGTCGGAAATCCGATTTTAAAATGGAATTCTTAAATTGTGGTAATATTTCGTATTTAATCCTATAGAATAGGGCTATGATTACTTGGTTCGACCGCATGGTTCAATTAATCGAACCAAAATTCCAGATGCCAGGATCTAATTCAATGATCAGCAACATTTCAACTACGTATCTGCTGTTTAGTTTTAAAATTTTTGTGTGATCCACAAATATTGTTCGGTACTTGAGGTTTTCTCAGGGGTAGTAGTCAGGGAGGCGGCCCGTCGTAAAAACTACAAGCCAAATTTTTCTGTAACACTTTCTGTTAAAAAGCATGTTCCGACTCCACTGAGAGTGGGATAAGGGCAGGTGCAAGAGACGGTTTAGTTTAGTAGACGAGTTTACATAGAGATTTCTTAGGTTTGCGCGAATATTACACATTGAAATAAAACTAGTTTATACGGATTTTATCGCGGTTTAATAGTCTCTCCCGTGACCACGAAGGCTGAAAAGCTTTCGAAACGTCGGGACTAAAATAAAAATTAAACCGCGATAAAATCCGTATAAACTAGTTTTATTTCAATAGACGAGTTTAGTTTTTAAATTTCTAAATAATATATCTGATAACTTCTCCGTGTAAAGCCGCAAATTCGATTTAGTAGTCTCACGGCTAGTGGCTTCGAGTTGGGACTAAATTAGACTGTTCATAAGGGTGGAAAGGAACGGAGCATATTGAGCGAGACTAAAAACTGTCAAAATACTGCACGCCCTGAGACACCGAATTCGTCTCGAGGTGTAACATGCCTCTCTCTGGTTGAGGCAGCGTCTCCACTCGAGTTGTTTCTATCAGAGGCTGGCAAAGCTTAAAATTCCGCCAAAAACCGAGCAGTACTCGATAAAACGAGTGGTAGAGCCACGCTGTAGACAATTTTGTCTACAGTGTGAATGGGCCGGCTTGACCGGGTCGTTACCACTGTCTCACAGAAAACCGGCGTAAAGCGATCTCTAGTAGCAATCCCTTATTATCCCTTAACTTTAAGGTCGGCAATGCGTCCATAATTCTTTTGTATTGTGGGCGTACATGGGCGGTGGAGATCGCTTACCAGCAGGTGACCCACTTGCTCGTTTGCCGGACTATACTAAAAAAATAAAAATGCAGAATACCCATTGCTTACAGCACGGATAAGCTTGTTTCCGTGCCATGATGTGATAGAGGATGATCCTATCGCCATACCGGGTACAAATTCCAATCTCGGGCAATTAATGTGTAAGTTTTCAAATCGAGTACTCAAACACAAATTGTAATTATGTTTGATCTGGAAATTGAATCCATGACTTCACGATTATTAGCTTTAGTAAGCTGCCATAGACCAATGCGGCGATTTCCATTAAATTAGCTTACAAATAAACAAAACCGCATTCGAATCGGTACATTCGTTTATGGTCTATGAGACAGACAAAAAGACAGATTGACAAACAGAAAAAGGTTCAAACTTATGACTCTCCTTTTGTGTTACATACATACATAGACTCACACCTGTTTCCCATAGGGGTAGGCAAAGACAACGGATTTCCACTTGCTACAATCCTTGTACCTTTTTGACCCTTTTTTTGTGGGGTATTAAAATTTTAAACCAGATTAAAGCAAAAGGTCAAGTTAACTAAACAATGAAAATATATTAACTATCCGTTTTATGGTAGCAATAACTCAAAAAGCATTGTTTAAAATTTAATGGACGCTCTTTACCCTACTAAACTTTTAGTAAATAAAGAACTTAATATTAAGTTTCTCTTTGCATACATCCATAATCTTCAAAGTTTGTATTTTACCTTAGTTAATAATTTAAAATTGGTGTTGTCAACTTTAATGTTACTGTTTCAATCCCCAAGTATGGCTATCAAGTAATAAGGTAGTTTCCTATATTGAATTTTATACATTATTTTATAAGCAACAGAAAATGATACGCAAAAGACACCCTTTTATTAAAACACAATCAAAATTGGTTCAGAAATGTCCCCGCAGTTATGACTTTAAATATTGGTATGAGGAAATGTGGGTGCGTAGTAGGGATATCTCACTATCTCGCTTGCACGCGTGCACCATAATGAACATTTTACACAGTGACGTCAAAGTTTGCGTCGTCTGTCAATTGGCAATTATCCCTTCTACAGGATTTGAATGGCTTCTAACTTATTTATTTTGGGTTTGATTTAATAAATTATTTCTGCAACAGATTTTGAGTAACACTTATTAATTTAAATAATAAAAAAAATCTAGTCAACTACTCTATTGTGTGAGTTGTCGATTTAATAACTAGTTACGACTCTGCCCATCACTTTGAGGTTAAAGGCTTGATAAAATGTTATGTTATAACAAAATAATTTCGTTAGTATTTCTTGCAAATCATTACTGATCTTCCATTGAAAGATTACTCTGGACAGACACATATGATTAAAATAAGTCGGATTTGGAATATGCAATTTACCATTTGAACTAAAAATGCCAGTTATTTCAATATGAAATACAATTAACGGTTTTTTTTTGTTTTCAAAATAATTCACATTCCATACCCAGCCGAATTCAACGTCGGATGTTATGTAGCGATCTCATTTCACGGTACAGTGGAAGGGCAAGTTAGCAAAATTTCTTCCTATATTGTTCTTTTTGATCATATAAATCTTTCGCAACATGCTTTCCTGGTATCTTATTTTCTGATATCTAATCTTTATAAAGTAAATTGGTTTCATATATGAGTTTAATTATAGTTGTTTTAAAATGTTTCTCTCTTCATAATTGTATTTGTTATCGATGAATATATTTGCATTTAAATCTAAGTTACGGGGTGTTTTTCATGAGTTTCTCCAAGTTCTTATAATATGAGAATATAAATAATTTTGACTGCCTCGGTGGCGCAGTTGTAATGCGTACGCGTTACGATTGATTCCAAAGCTGTCTCGGGTTCGATCCCCGGGTCGGGTAAAGTGGTATTGGGTTTTATTATTCTATTACGAAATGCTCAGTATCAGCCCGGAGTCTGGAATTTGTGTCCGGTATGGCGATAGGCTCGCCCCCTATCACATCGTGGGACGGAGATACGCTTGGCGAAATGTGGGTGTACTGATTACACCTCTGCCTACCCCTTCGGGGATTACAGGCGTGAGTGCGTATGTATGTATGTAAATAATTTTATATAGATTCATTGAAAAGACTATAACTTCAAGTTAGTCTCATTTAATTTTCAAGAAATTCCACCCCTTAGGGAGTACATTCGGCGATAAAAGGTTAAAATTTCGTCAATTATGCGCTGATTTTAGTAATTCATTGACCAAAAATATTAGAATTAAAACATTTTGATAAAAATAAAACCGACTCCAAAAAAAACTATAAAGCTAACAACACTATTGCCAAAGAGTCGGTGATACTTTTATGTTTCATACGGTTCGTGAGATCACTGGAGGCGCAACTTTCAATGTAGAAACGTTGACGATATTACAAGATACACAGACTCCGCTTATTTCCTAAGGGCAGTCATCTAAATCGGTCCATATTTGTCGGAAATGTTTACAAACATTTTTTCTGTAAATTACTTATAAAGCGTAGAAATCAATAAAAAGTAAATATATTTAAGTTAGTAAACAATAATGTAAGGTTGTTTTAGCTTTTAAGTCCGCAAATATTGCAATAAAATAATCGAACAAGCAAAGAAAATTAAAAGTAAACAGTATGGTCTTAGTGTCTCTAGTGGCGTAAATTTACATAAGAAAAAAGACGAATTGAGAAGCTCCTCATTTTCGAAGTAGGTTTAAAAGTTAAAGATTGTTGTGAACTCTTCTAAGCTCATTATAAATATTATTCAAATCTAAACAATTCACAATTATTCACAACCAAAACAGGTGGTTTAATTTAGCAAAATTTAGTTTACCATTTTGCTAATTTTAAAGCTTTAAATTCAGAACACAATAGCTTCATTGTTGTGTTGGCACAATAATAATTGCTCGCGGTTGAAGCTTGAGGCGTATTTTTGAATAGAGCCCCATTCATTGGCTTCCTTCGTGCTTCGTCCGGGAACAAAGAAATCCAGAACACTGAGTAGACGAAACAAACACTGAACACTGACATTTTTCTGTTTAATTAAAGAACGTCTTAGAATTATTTTAACCGTGCTTTGTTCTTTTTCAGCGTCGTTATTAGTAAAGGATTGAATGTAGACGTTGCGATTTATGGCGAATAAACCCTTATCGATTATTCGGTATTCCCCATAGAGAAAAGACAGAAGTTTAAAGTGGTAGAGCCAAGCTGCAGACGTTGTCTACAGCATAAATGGGTCAGTTCGATCGCATTTGTACTCACTGTCTCACAGAAAACCATCGTGAAATGACATAACCTTTTTAAAAATCTATCTGTAATTAATAAATACACCCAACAGTCACACACATAGTCCTGACCCCACACTAGGTTAACCTGTATCGTGAGTATCAGATACTACGAGGGACTTGGTCCCGCAAAACTCAGACCCGAAACAAATATTTGTGGATCATACAAACATTTATCTCGGAGCGGAAATCGAACCCACGGCCTCTCGCTTCGCAGCCGGATATTCACCCACTGCGCCACGGAGGCTGTGAAATGATGTTGCTGTTATTTTACGTAAGGTGAATGGGATGTCCGGACAACCAAAATAACATAAGAAAGAGATTAGTGTCGTGGACGTAGATGGAACCGAAAAGAAGTCAGTGCCTAGCAGTGGGATAGTGTATAAGTAATAGAGGGCTATTTTTTTATACCACAAACCGGCAAAAGAGCAAGCAAGTGGGTCACCTGATGATATGTAATCTCCACCGTCCATGAACAATATTGAAGAATCATGGCCGCGTTATTGATTTAGAGGAAAAGCATTCGATAGGAGAAGGTGTTTTGAGTTTCCGGATATCTCACTTACCGTACGAAATGTAACAGCAAGCAGCTACTTCACATCGATTTTTTATGAGACAGTGGTAACAATCCGGTTGAGCCGGCCCATTCATGCCGTGAAAACTGTCTAAAGCGTGGCTCTACTTGTAAAGTTACCACTGATGTTATTAACTTGCTTCATTAAACATGTAAATGCAAAAGCAATCTACGACCAGCGGTCCCGTGAATATAGTTTAGGCGTAATATCAGCTAAACTAGCACCATCTGCAACGGTGCACTATCAATTACCTAATGCGCGGGCACGGAGACCGCATGAATATGGAAGCGGCTCTCAGTGAATTCGGTCATTAGTCAGTAGTCCCGCTACTAGGAGAGCGCGTTGAGGTCTCTGCATTCGATGTTTGTGTGGGAATTTAGATTTAAATTTAGAACTAGAACTTATTAACTTATTATTTATTGACTAGAATCTAATTCGTATCCGCAAAACTTCTTTAGCCGCGTTGGGCACTTTTTGGTATGGGAAAATCTTATGGGTTCGCGTCACCGACATACTCATGACGTGTGCTGTGCGCATTAGACACTTTGTTGGATGGGTGAAATCTCGTACGTTCGCGTCACCGACATGCTTATAGTAGTATATCTGTAGCTATACAGCTGACGGATTGTGCAACATTAGTGCTGTGTATATCTTATAAGTGAAATTGAATAGATTTAGTGAAAAGTTCAATGGGTATATACTGTGCATTGTTGAAATAGTGTTTTTGTTTGATTATTATTTGAATCGTTTAATTGTAGCATCATTGTGCAGTACAATAGTGAGCACTAAAAACTATATAAACATGCATATAAATGTTGCTCGGAGTGTCAATAGATGTGAAAACCAGATTGATGTTGATAATTTTATTTTTTTGTATGGCAATTGAGTAAGGATAAACATCATATCAATGACCAACTATGAAGGGAGACCCTGTTCAGTCACCAAAGCGACGTCTCATCATATGTGTAGTCTGCTTATTCTGACCTGTGCTGTTCAAACCTAGTCGCAGTAGTCCAAGTTAGATTTGCCTCAGAGCAATAAAACACAGCATTCTTGGAGTAAAATGAGCAGAGGGGCTAGCACGGAAAACTATCGCCATCGTAATGTAAAGGTATCGAGGGCTCGACAGATAATTCCATATATATCATTGGTCTATATTCCATATATATTAGTTTCTTTTACGTACGATAGAGGCGCTGTACTAAAATCTCATAGAAATTGTTGTCGATAACAGCTCGAATAACTTTTCGCAAGTTTCCGTGCTAGCCCCTCAGATCGTGTACGTAAGACTGAATAGTGCGCCAAAATGGGCTTCGACGACGTGGGGCAAAGACGCCAAACTAAAAAAACGGTGTAAGACATGTGGTAAGTGTGCATCCCCAGAGGTGAGCGGTGTTATCCTAGGAAGAGATGGTGTGACGATCTAGATGCATATGAAACCATGTGGCAAAGGAGATTGGGGAGCTCTTTGCCTAGCATTGGAACACGATAGATTAAGGAAAATATGTTTTTTGGGTCAATATAATTTTTGTTTAAAAGTTTTTTTTATTACTTTGCGGTCGATTTAATATAAAACTCTGACCTACTAGACCTAATATTTATTTCATTTAATATATTTGTCTTTTTACAGGATTTTTTTAGTGGTAGAGCCACGCTGTAGATACTTGTGGGCCGGCTCGTCCGGGTCGTTACCACTGTCTCACAGAAAACCGGCGTAAAGTAGCAGCTTTTTTTTGTTTAAGTTATAGGCCGGCAAACGAGCAAGTGGGTCACCTGATGGTAAGTGATCTCCACCGCCCATGTACACCCACAATACTAAAAGATCATGGGTGCGTTGCCGACCTTAAAGGAAAAGGATAATTAAGGAATTTGTGAAGGGGAGGGGGTTTGGGCCTCGGATATCTCCCTCACCGTACGAAACGCAGCAGCAAGTGGGAGTGGGAGTGCAAGCAAGTTTCTGAGTGGTAGAGCCACGCTGTAGACACTTTTGTCTACAGCATGTAAGGGCCGGCTCGTCCGGGTCATTACCACTGTCTCACAGAAAACCGGCGTAAAGTAGCAGCTAATCCCTTAATTGTCCCTTTCTTTTAAAGTCTGCAACGCACCCAGATTTAATTTGGTATTGTGGGCGTACATGGGCGGTGGAGATCACTTACCATCAGATGAACCACGAGCTCGTTTGCCGGCCTATGCTATAAAATATCAGTTTGTTATCTATATTAAATATACCTTTGCAGGACACCAGGACAAACGAAAAATACAAAACATCTCCAATACAAAACTCGCAATGCGAACAATTCTAAAGTGCTCCTGCTTGCCAGCCATCGTGGGAACAAATTTTCCGTTACTTTTTTTGGGGAAAGCTTACTTAATTGCTATAAAATGACCTTTTGTTTCCATGCCGGCCCAAGTTTTACATTTTAAAGTACGAAGTTTGGCGTGTTTTACAAAATGCCGTGGATATTTTCCACATTTTTTGTGTCTAATTTATTTAATTAAAAGTTAAGTAATTTGTACTGTGATAAAAGTTGAAATTCCTATAATTTTTAATAGAACTAGCTGTCCCGCGCGGTTTCACCCGCAACTACAGCAGCTCCACCTACCGGGTCCAATTGTGAATCTAAACCATCCAGGGCGCCACCCAAACACAAAATATTCATTCAAATCGGTCCAGCCGTTTAGGAGGAGTTCAGTCACATACACACGTACAGTAGAATTATATATAATATAATATAAATACACCCAACAGTCACACACATAGTCCTGACCCCACACTAGGTAAACCTGTATCGTGGTTATGAGGAACTACGAGGGACTTGCGGTCCTACAACACCCAGACCCGAGACAAATATTTGTGAATCAGACAAACATTTGTCTAGGTGCGGGAATCGACCTCACGCTTCGCAACCGGCTACTCACCCGCTGCGCCACGGAGGCTGTCGAAATAATATATATATATAAATTTACATTTCGAATTATACATACTTATAGAAAGTAAGAACTCGCAAGAAATTTAAGCCGTTCAATTGTTCAAATTACGATCAGCATACTAATAACTATTCACCATATTACCCTCACTTATAAATCAACTAGCTTATGCTCGCGGCTCCGCCCGCGTGAATAGACTTTTCCGAAATAAAACGTAGCCTATAACCGTCTCCAGGGTTCCATCTATCTCTACATCAAAATTTATCAAAATCGGTTGAGTGATTTAGACGTGAAATGGTAACAAACAAATAGATAATTTTTTATATAAAAACTCACGCCTGTAATCCCCGAAGGGGTAGGCAGAGGTGTAACTAGTACACCCACGTTTGTGTGTGTGACGTAAGTAAGCACATTACACTTAGCGAATTTTCAGCTTACGATTATGAGTATGCGTTGATTGGAATTCTACCTTCTGTAATTAGTTATTCTAAGGTCCTAGGGTTTGTGATCAAATGACATTCACAACAGTCCAAATAGTGCTAGAAGTTACGTGAGAAGAGTATTATTTTATTAATACCAAACGACAGTAATCACTTTTACTCATAGTTTATTAGTTATATCACTGATTTACAGACCACAACGCCATGTCAGGATTCTCTAGAGACCGCTCTCTAATTATAACTCAAACAACTAGGACCGAATAGTAAACCAGCATAGCTACCGCGTAATGAACTCTTGGACTATCTACTGAGCACTGATCTTAATGAACTGGAGACTGTCTGACTGACTGCGGGCAAAAGACCTCCAGTTTTTTTTTTTTTTTTGGGCTGGAAGCTTGCTGATAGCCTGACCGCTGACCGTGAGTCGGCTTTAGTCAGCGACACCGGACTTTCGGGCGAATGCTTGTAGGCACTCCAGCCCTAAAATGACCTCCAGTTATGGCGTCAAGCTCTTTTATTTAACTACCCTTCCACAGCTATATCGCACCACTATTATTTCAGTGTACCCAACGTGGCTTTCTCGGACACCCTCAATATACCAATATTAAGAGAATATGCTAACATCTTATACGTTTGGAAATCAGTCGTTGTGATAACTTAATCACCTGTTACTTCTTGCATTGGTTTTCTGTGCGATAGTTTTACGGTTGAGCCGTGTCATTCAAGTTCTGTGTGGCGTTGCTTCTGTTTATGGGCAGGCGTGGCGCTTACCATCAGGCGAGCGACCTGCTCGTCTTGTCATACAATGTAATAAAAAAAAAACATCTTTTTTTTTATATATATAATTCTACTGTACGTGTGTATGTCACTGAACTCCTCCTAAGCGGCTGGACCGATTTGTATGAATTTTTTTGTATGCGTTTGGGTGGCGCCCTGGATGGTTTAGATTCACAATTGGACCCGGTAGGTGACGCTGTAATCTGGTTTTAACTATCAATTGTATGTTGCTGGTGAAACCGCGCGGGACAGCTAGTGCTGTATAGAACTGACTGTAAATTATCAGCTGGCAATTGAAACTAAATCATCGAATGAATCAGCCGCAACAACCAGATTGGGATCAGTGCTAAATTACATATGTGGAACTAGATTTGTTGAATTCTTAATATTGCGCAGTTCGGTTGATATCTTCATGATTAATTGTAAATGTTCATTAAATAAGCTATCAAAGAAATGAGAAGCGTTGGTCGTTGCAATTTGCCGAGTATTAATAATAGTGTAGAATTTAATCGACCGATTATTTCCTAAACAAATAAAATCTCATTCAAATCGGTCCATTCTTTTAGGCGATATAATTCAACATGTGGATAGGCAGACGAATGGAAGTGCCGACGGACAAATTTATAACGCAATAACAAAAGTTTTTAACCGTTTTTTATATTATTACTAGCTGTTGCCCGCGGCTCCGCCCGCGTGAATGCTTTTTGCAGGATAAAAGTAGCCTAGTGGGCGTATCAAGCGAGTCCCGGTGAGAAACGAGCTTGACAAAAATACTAATGTCGCTATTAAAAAATAGGGGTTGATCGTAGAGGGTTGAAAAATTTGGGTTGTATGTATTTTTAATGCTGTATCACAAAAAAATAAAAACAAAAAATTTTGTCTAAAAAATAAAAATTAAAAATTAGGGGTGGACCACACTCAATATTTAGGGGGATGAAAAATAGATGATAGCTGATTTTCAGACCTACCCGATATGCACACAAAATTTCATACAAATCGGTCCAGCCGTTTCGGAGGAGTATGGGAACGAACATTGTGGCACGAGAATTTTATATATAAGATTCTTCCAATAGATTCTTCCACCATTCTTTTCTTTTTCTTTTTTTATGGCATAGGCCAGCAAACGAGCAAGTGGGTCACCTGATGGTAAGTGATCGCCACCGCCCATGTACACCCACAATACCAAAAGAATCATGGGTGCGTTGCCGACCTTGAAGGAAAGGGATAACTAAGGGATTGGGAAGGGGAGGGGGTTTGGGCCTCCGGATATTTCACTCACCGTACGAAACGCAGCAGCAAGTTGCTACTTTACGCCGGTTTTCTGTGAGACAGTGGTAATGACCCGGACGAGCCGGCCGATACATGCCACCTGCTCTTATCCCACTCCTAGTGGGACGCAACATGCTTTTAACACGAGTTACAGCAAGATTTGGCTTGTAGTTTTTACGACTGGATGCCAACCTGACGTCAACCCCTCTGGGGAGAAAACAACTAGACCCGAAACAAATATTAATTCTGGATCACACAAACATTTGTCTCGGTGCGAGAATCGAACCTGTGGCCTACTTTTATCCCGGAAAGGCTGCTCCCGCGAGAGGAGCTGCGAGCAATAGTAATATAATAACGCGGTAAATAAGCAGTTAAAGGAAAGAATTTACAAAGAATTCAATGTGTACTAAGCTTGCAAGCGAGATGGTAATATTGAGTTAAGGTCAATTGACCGTAACGTAGTGGCGCAATTTGTAATCTGTCTACAGCGTCTCTTTCCTTTGTAACGATGACGGCTGATGCGTCGCTGTTACATAAATTAAGACTACATATTTACCAGTATCATACTTTCATAACAAGACGCGCAAAAATCGACCTATCTTTGATTATAAAGTTATATTTTTTATGGCATATGTCGGAAACGAGCAAGTGGGTCACCTGATGGTAAGTGATCTCCACCTCCCATGTACGCCCTCAATATCACAAGAATCATCGGCGCGTTGCCGACCTTAAAGAAAGGGATAATTATGGGATTGGGAAGGGGAGGGGCATTTGGGTCTCCGGATATCTCACTCACCTTACGTATTACAGCAGCAAGCTGCTACTTTACATCTGTTTTCTGTGAGACAGTGGTAACGAACGAGACGCCGGACGAGCCGGCCCATTCGTGCTGTAGACAAAAGTGTCTACAGCGTGGCTCTACCACTCAATATCTTTTATAAATAAAGTTATAATATAATAATAGTACTAGCCCTTTATTATATAAGTCCCACTGGTAATGAGAGGGCCTTAGTTAGGTTAGGCCTTAGTTCACCCCGCTAGCCTAATGCGCTTTGGCAGGCTTTAAATACCTTCAAAATTCATATGGGGTATTGAGTAGTTACTCAGGTATGCAGATTTTCTCATGATATTTCCTTCACCGTTAAAGCAAGCGATAATCAACAATGAATACATACGCAACTTAGAAAAGTCAGAGGTGCATGCTCTTGGGGTTGGTGTCGAACCTGCGAATCTCGGACAACGGCCCATCTTACTCCCCACTGAGCTATCGCTGCTTTTTCTTGATGAGTAATAGTAGTAGTATAATAAAATTATTTAGTTAAATTGTTTTTGTTAAACGAAAACGAAAAACAATAAACAAAACTTTGAACAATAAAATCAATCAAAATAACTTAACGGTTAATAAATTTAAATTTAAATTGGGTAACTGTATAAAGGGGAACGTAAACACAGCTTAGTCGAAAAGTTTTAACGAAGTTTACAATGTTTTCAAACTGATTTATACTTTCACTTAAAGTAATTAGGTTGGAAGTTGAACGACTTCGTTGGTATATTCTGTGTTTTATGACAAAGAATTTTAATAATCCCAAATATGAGCTGAAATATGTTTTTTTTATTCTTGATAAGGTAAAACGTATGGATGTATGGGTACAGATTACGAATGAAGTGAAGCGCTTCCGCAATCTTCGTTTATTTCGGAAAATACAAACGTGTGATGATGTACTAAATAATAATAATAATAATAATAATACACCCAACAGTCACACACATAGCCCTAACCCCACACTAGGTAAACCTGTGTCGTGGGTATCAGGAACTACGAGGGACTTGCGGTCCCACAACACCCAGACCCGAGACCAATATTTGTGGTTCACATTTGTCTCGGTGTGGGAATCGAACCCACGGCCTCTCGCTTCGCAGCCGACTACTCGCCCTCTGCGCCACGGAGCTGTCTCCGTTATATTATCTCGGTCCGAAGTAGCTGTTGTATGTTTGTAATATAAAGTGTACAAGTACCTTCTTCTTCCACTTGCCCTTAACCCACTCGCAGTAGCGTCGGCAAGATTTGGCTTGTAGTTTTTACAACCGGCCATCTGCCTGATGTCAACCCCTTTAGGGAGAAGTGTTACAAGTACCAACAGTACTAAATGGTCGCACCACGGTTATGACGTCACACCCTACGTCAGAGACTGATCACTTTTAATTCAAGGTTCTGTGTGGTGTTGCGTCTGCTTATGGGCAGGTGTGGTGTTTATCGTTAATCATACTAATATTATAAATGTGAATGTAAGTTTGTTTGTTACGCTTTCATGCGAAAACTACTTAACCGATCATTATGAAACTTTGTACACATATTCTTGGAGGTATAAGAAGTAACACAGATATTTTTTTTTCTTAAAAAATATCCTATTTGTTTGTTACGTTTTCACGCCTAAATCACTGAACCGATTTTAATGAATTTTGATGTAGAGATAGATGGGACCCTGGAGACGGTTATAGGCTACGTTTTATTTCGGAAAAGTCTATTTAAGCGGGCGGAGCCGCGAGTAAAAGCTAGTAATAAATAAATACACCCAGTCACACACATAGTCCTGACCCCATTGTAAACCTGTATCGTGGGTATCAGGAACTACGAGGGATATGCACAACTATTGTGGATCCCACAACACCCAGACCCGAAACAATTTTAAGCAATAAACTATAATAGGTTTCTTTGTTATTATTCCGTATAATAACTGTGATTATTTGCAAAAAAAACATTTTTATCCATATTTAGTCGAAGGATCGACCTACAATTTTCAAAGAACCAAAAAGAATTTGAATTTCGCGAGCTAGTGATGACATTGCACCTTAAGTACCATTTACATGTAAAAACACGCACTGAAATAGTTAATACATTTAAAAAAAAGACCAATAAAGCGATCTGCCGCTTTTCGAGTGGTAGAGCCACGCTGTAGACAATTTTGTCTACAGCATGAATGGGCCGGCTCGTCCGGGTCGTTACCACTGTCTCACAGAAAACCGGCGTAAAGTAGCAGCTTGCTGCTGCGTTTCGTACGGTGAATGAGATATCCGGAGGCCCAAATCCCCCTCCCCTTCCCAATCCCTTATTATCCCTTTCCTTTAAGGTCGGCAACGCGCCCATAATTCTTTTGTATTATGGGCGTAAATGGGCGGTGGAGATCGCTTACCATCAGGTGACCCACTTGCTCGTTTGCCGGCCTATACTATAAAAAAAAAAAACTAAACTACAGCTACAGCAGCTATACGATCCCCAAAAGGCTTTCCAACTCTAAAATGTACAAATGAATCATTTACTAAGTTATAAAACGCATCCCGAACCGCACCCTAATATTTCCGAGAGGAAATTGAAATTTCAAAGCTGTCAGTATGAGCTAAATTCAACATACGTAACGTTATACATACACACACTGACGCCTGTAATCCTCGAACGGGTAGACAGAGGTGTTGCCAATACACCCACATTTCGCCGTGCGTATCTCCGTCCCATGATGTCATAGGCGGCGAGCTTATTGCCATATGGGGCTCAACCAGACTCCGGGCTGATACTGAGCATTTCGTAATAGAAACACCCAATATCATGTTTTCCCGATCTGGGTATCGAACCCAAGACCTCAGCGTCAGCCTCAGTCGTAACGCGTACGCATTACAACTGTGCCACCGAGGCAGTCTGTTACGTTATAAAATCTGTATAATGATTCCATTAAAGCATAACTTTGTTCTTTACGATACTGATACGACTCTATTTACTGGTGGGAGGGCATCTCATACATATTTGAACCCACTACCCGACTGGATTGCGACAACCATACATGATGAAAAACCCGCCATAGTATCTCGTTCTGGTGCCTTATATTCCGGAGTTAGCTAGTTTATAACCTGACAAACTTAAGCTCGCGGCTCCTCCCGTGTGAACAGCCTTTTCCGGTATAAAAAATAGCCTATAACCGGGATAAAATGCAGCCTATAATCGTCTTCAGGGTCCCATCTATATCTGTACCAAAATTCATCAAAATCGATTCAGCGATTTAGGCGTAAAAGCGTAATTAACAAACGGATATACGCATCTATAATATTAAGTTAGGATAGTTCAGGCTGACATATTTCTGGGAACTGTCGAGGAACGCAACATCTTTTGATTGACGTGAATAAAATTATTTCAACAACACTATGAGTGGTTTGCTGTAGATAGTTTTGTCTACAGCATGATTGGGCCTTTCCTTTAAGGTCGGAAATGCGCCTATGATCCTTTGGTATTGTGGGCGTATTTGGGCGGTGAAACCTACCACCTAGTCAAAGTGTTATTGTATACAACTTGCAACATTAATACAGATAAATAATATGAGCGGTAGTGGAGTTGTGCTTAAACCCAAATTCAATCTTATACGCGACTAGAAATTAACAAGAAAAAACTCGCTATTGTTCCATCCCATTTATTAAATTTTAACTTTGTCCTGACCTACTTCAACCATCTTCTGTCTGAAGAGAACACGTCAGAGATTTATTATAAAGTATCTATCCCGACTAGCGTCTGTATTCCTGGAAATGTTCCCTTTACTTTCCTGTCTAATTACCCGCACTTTATAATTCTGTTGCTTCAAAGAAAAAGTTAATTTAACACTTCGTTCGGGACCGTGTCTTTGAAAATGAACGAGATTTTTATTTCCAGTTTTAATTTGGCTAAAATTTTCTTTTTGGAAATAATGGGAAATAATTTCTTGGACGTCTAATGAATACCTTATAGGACTTAAGCTATCTCTGTTGGCTCGTGGAGACACTGCCAACCCACATAAGAGACAGTAGCTACGCGCATATGAAAATTCTGCCGGTACTCGGAACCCAAACTTCTAAGATCCGTTTCATTCGCGGAAGAGTGAATGGAGAGAGATTCTCATACGACATAGGCGAGAATTTCAATTAAAACTGTCATGAGCCTCACACAATAATTTATTCAAACTAAATGACGCGGCCTCGTAAACAGAGTTTTCTGTCATATTTTCATTTGTGTCATGTGATAAACTTTCTTCATCTACATTCAGACTACCTTTTATATCGGATATATGTTGGGCTCCTGCGGGAGCGGAGCAGTACCATACACGCGGCTGGAGTAGAAACGCTTGGGACAGCTAATTATTTAGTAGGTAAATTAAAACAATAGAATTACTCTAGACTCAATAATAAGGTAATGGAAAGAAAGAAAGAAAGAAAGAAAGAAAATATCGTTCATTGTCATCCAAGAGACATGCAAAATAAGATTAACAATACAGAAACAATATTAAAAAAAAAATGGGGCTTATATGTAACATGACATATCTCTCGAGCGAGAGAGATAACTATCGCCGACATATATCTCGGGTAAATTGTCAACATTCGATAAAATTTCGTTATGTTAGGATTCGTAGATAAAATATAAAGACTTTAATGTATACTACTAGACAAGCTGCGCGGTACATAGAAATTGTGCCACTAAGTTGCGGTCAATTGACCGTAACTCAATATTACCATCTCGCTTACTCTCAACCAGAACCCCTATTGCTCCTTGTTTGTGAGTTGTCCAACTCCCGCGTTATGTGACGCAATTTTACTTCTACACAGCCCGTCTAGTAGTATTCATTAAAGTTTTTGATAAAATACGACAAAGATCTTGGAAGAACTATTTTATCTCTACGCTTGACATGACTCGAGTATTTTATGTAACCATGTTACTGTCGATAGGCATAGTGATAACCAACAAAATCATTTCGTATTGAATCAGAAAATAAAGAACAAATTAAATCACAGTAAACAATTTCGACCCCAAAGATGTATTTTTAAATAAATACACCCAACAGTCACACACATAGTCCTGACCCCACACTAGGTAAACCTGTATCGTGGGTATCATGAACTACGAGGGACTTGCGGTCCCACAACACCCAGACCCGGAACAAATATTTGTGGATCACACAAACATTGGGAATCGAACCCACGACCTCTCGCTTCGCAGCAGCTATTCGCCCACCGCGCCACGGAGGCTGTCAAATACGACAAAGATCTTGGAAGAACTATTTTATCTCTACTCTTGACATGAGTCGAGTATTTTATGTAACCATGTTACTGTCGATAGACATATTATAGAGAGAACCAACAAAATCATTTCGTATTGAATCAGAAAATAAAGAACAAATTAAATCACAGTAAACAATTTCGATCCCAAAGATTTTCGCATACAAGTACAATGGTTTTGTGTGAAACCTAGAAGGGTTTTATTAACCCATAAAGGTTGCTTCCTGAAATATTACAGGAGGTGGATCCGTCTCGATTATTCATAGACAAGGTCAAAAGCTCGCCTCGGTGGCGCAGTTGTAATGTGTACGCGTTACGATTGAGGCCAACGCTGAGGTCTCGGGTTCGATCCCCAGGTCGGGTAGTGGTATTGGGGTTTTCTATTACGAAATACCCCAGTATCAGCCCGGAGTCTGGAATTTGTGCCCGGTATGGCGATAGGCTCGCCCCCTATCACATTATGGGACGGAGATACGCTCGGCGAAATGTGGGTGTACTGATTACACCTCTGCCTACCCCTTCGGGGATTACAGGCGTGAGTGCTTATGTATGTAAGTTCAAAAGCGCATCTATATCGTCAAAGCTTCATGAAAATCTAATCGTTGTGTGATCACACTCGATCTTTATGGAACGGTAGGGTTGCCGCTTGTTTATGTCCGTCAATTTTTTTTTTTATTTATTTATTAGCTTGAATTACGAGACGATCATGTCGCTCGCCAGCGCCACACCTGCTCATAAACAGAAGCAATGCCACACAGAACTGTAAATAACAAAGCACTGCATGACACTGGACTGCGCTCGTCACCCCTAGACATAAGGTGTTAAGTCTCATAATGCCCAGTAATTTCAAAGGCTTCAATGTCCTTCAAACCGGAACACGTTTTTAGTAGTTTAAGACCAAAGTGTAAATCTATTTTCTATGAAATATTTCAATTTGAATTTGAACACAACAGTGCTTACACACCGTTGCTTGGCGGCAGAAATAGACAAAGCGGTGGTACCAACCCAGCCGGCCGCTCGCAAACGAGAGACCTACCAATTTGCTTTTTAACCTTCTCATAATAACAAAGCTTCTCAATTCGTCTGTATATATTTTCTTATATATGTTCACGCATAGCTCCGCCAAATATGGATGATTCTTTTTATATTCGATAGAGTTTACTGCGATGGTAGTAGTCTCATTTAAATTTGAAGAAATATTTGCACCCTTAAAGGAGTGGCATTGGGGGTGAAAGACTAAAACACCTTTATGCACTGATTTTGACGATAATTTCACAAAAAAAATGTAAAAGAAAACCATGAAAACAATTAAACTGACTCAAATATATTAACACGCTAAAAATAAACTTAATAATTTTGAGTACTACAGTACCACCGACTCAACATTGTTTACTTGAATTTTTAGCTTTTTAGTGTTTTTGAGTCTACTTAATTTTATATTCAATGGTTTTTATTTTTAGCTGTAGCCCGTATACAAACAAGTGTATGAATATTATAGCCCCAGCTGTAAACACTTGTCTACAACATGAATGGGTCAGCTCGAATGGGTTATTACCACTATCTCACAATAAACCGACGTAAAGTGGCAGCTCGCCATTGCCTGGTACGATTACCAGAGGCCCAAATATTTCATCCCATTCCTTTCCTTTAACGTTGATAGCTTCTAATTCGTCAGTGTATATTCACAAATGGTTGAGTTCACTACCATCAAGTGACACACTTAATCGTTCAACAGCTTCTGCTACAATTAGTTTTATATCGTGAGAGGGTAAAATATCGGGTACTGCACCCACAAGAGGTAAAGGTGGTAGTTATTCTGAACCATTTTGGTATCTTCTACTCCGCTGTCTTTAAATCCGAGAAAAAGAGTGGTGTAAGTTGGGCTTCTTTGTCTGTTGTCTGTCTGTGTCATCGAATGACATAATTGAATGGACCGACTTGAATGCTATTTTACTTCAAAGCAGGTTTAATCCAGATAGTCCTCAGCTATGTTTAAAGAAAATCTATTCAGCTTTTTCTAAAATGAAGATATTCTTCTAATTGGTGTCGGCCGGGTTTTTAACGGTTGAGGTTTTTTCGTAAAGTGTTGCCAGCCCTACCCCACCGGGGCAATATTCACCAGCCATGCATTATTCAGTTTCATTACTCCCAAGCCAGTCCGACAATAAATCGAAGGGTACCTTTATTCATTCCACGGCTATTTTATATTTCTACCCTCTGTTTTTATTATCTACCCGTAACTTATGACTTTGCTTTTTAATGTCTGAGAATTGTTTTCAACTGTTTTGATTACGTTAAATGGCTTTATATAAACTTAATAAAACCTTTCCCTGCCTATTTACCATAACTTTTTTTATAGCCAATTCGCCAATCGAACAAGTGGGTCACCTATTGGTAGGTCGTCTCCACCACCATAGTATTGTGAGTATAATATCAGAAGAATCATGGACGCGTTGCCGACCTTATAGGGAATTAAAGGATTGGGAAGGGTTGGCAGATTTGTGCCTTCGAATATAACACTCACCGTACGAAACACAGCAACAAGCTGCTACTTTACGTCGGTTTTCTGTGAGATAGTGGTAACAACCTGGTCGAGACGGCCCATTCATGATGTAGATAAGACTGTCTGCAGCGTACGATTAACGATAATTATACTACTACAATAAAAATTATAGTTGTATAATATAAAAGTATAGTTGAAAGTTTAGATGATTGTGAGTCAATCATGCCTTAACAGGTGAACGGTTTTAGATGAAATTTGGCACACAGGTAGACCATGACCTGGTTTAGGATATAGTCTACTTTTTACAGAAAGGCTAGTCACGCGGGCGGAGCCGCGAGCAAAATCTAGTTCTTGATAAGCCACTAAACACATTTATCAGACTGCAAATCGTAAGAATATTTGACATTAGTAAACATATACAACGTGTTACAGAAAGGTGTGGTCATATTTTAGGGTCATTACATACACTTTACAATTAGTACTTATGTACCGGATCTTTCAAAACCAAGGCATCCAGAAATTACACGTTAATTTTAATCACTTGTTTATTAAGATCGATAAGATTGATGACATCACTATTAATTATTATGAACGACACTCACTTTTTAATAAACTTAATTAAGATGTACGTAATTCTAAGTACGTAACTTGTAATTTAAACACAAATCAGTACCTAAAACAGTGTTTGCTGAAGACGATATAGGTACTATCCTCTAGAAGCATTTTAAAGACTTCATTCTCGGGTCGTCCATCTATGAATTTGGCTTAATACAGTCGACGATCCTCTTAAAAGCTGTTATCAGTTGCACCAACACAAAATACCAATACATAATATTTGTTTTTAGTCATAACAACATATTTTTGAACTCGTAATCACACTTCATAAAATCAGAAATTGCCGAACTGACTGCGTCAAATAAATATTGACATTTGACAACTGATTAATGTTTTTTAATTATAAAATAATTAAATGAAAGGAGGTCTAAAGTATCACTGTTTATCATTTAGTGTTGTCCAAAGTTGAAAGTCGATATCGATATGTTACTCATTCGATAAAAAGAAAAATCTATAATTATGTCCTAACAATGCAATCGGATTTGGTACTATGGAGTATAAAATACTTTTATCCTACACTATACATTGCTTAAATTTGCCCGCCCCTTTCTATAACACGTTGTATAAGGTCTAATTACGAATAAGGATTATGAGAAAGTCCGCCTTAGGCTAAATATTACATTAATAATATTTAGTCCAGTACCAAAAATGAAACGTCGTCCACAATTATTTAGCGTCATAAAGCCGCTTATAGGATCTTCCAAGTTTGGGCGGCTATTACCAAGATGTCCTCAAAATAATCTAGCTAATATTAACTAGAGATGCTATGAATGTAGATGTAATCTACATGTGGTTTATCGATAAACGTCTTTATATTTTAATTGTTGTTCGGTCTATGTGTGTTGTCTTTTGAACGACTTGGGCAACTGAGATCATATTTACACTATACAAGGTGTAAGGGACACACTTCCGAAATCGAAGACACGTGATAGTGCTGGTAATTACTGGCATGATACCGCTAAAAATTACGAAAAAAGTCTATTTAAAAAAAAACACCCGCAGTCTTGCTTACAACAAATACAATGACGTTTTATTCAAATAATTATTAAGATGGTATATTTCCTAATAACTTATTGTCAAGCCAATTAAAAAAATCAGCTGACGCTCGAAATCAACTGTATGGCGCGGTGTGCGGCGCGACGTACCTACTGGTATTGGCTGAGTATTGGTAAGCTTTACATTGCTTGCTTACGTTTCCAAAATGGCAATAAACAGCAAAAAATAGCGTTTTCCGTTTATTTAAAGGTAGTGTTTTATGACCGTTTCAGCTTCGGAAGCGGCCCTCTTACACCCTGTATAATTGTTTCGTCGAGACGATGTTCATAGCTATAGGTATCTATAGCTATAGAGGAACTACGGGAGCGGAGCTAAATACTGGCAGATGAAACTGCGAGAGACACCTATATTTTATGGCAAAGTAATTACCTATATCGATCCTCAAGGCAGATTTCCGATAGTCGCCCTAAGATAAGCATCAGACGCCCTTGTCAGCGACGGAGCATCTGCGAGTTTGTACTCTGCACTACGTAAACCGTACCGTAACGTATACCATTGGAACCATTCGAGGAAAGCGTCATTGGTGCCTTTGGAATAGCGTAAACAGATGACAGTGTCACTGGCGCTTTTGTTTGACGCTTGATGTAATTACATTCTGCCTCCACTAAATTTACCATCGGAATCAAAGCGTGACATCTCTAAAACGATATAATCGCCAAAGTTCACCGTCAAGGCTATGTACTTATTTGTGCCATTAATGTACTTCCAAGAGGATTTGTTTCAATAGAAAGAATTTGTAAGAGCTATTAAGTTAATCCGCTTAAACCTTACCATGATACAACATTGACTTTGTTATTATCGAGTTATTGGATATCCATTGCTTACTTAGTACCAAGTTACCTTTAAGATCCAGTTCCCAAGCAGCAATGGATGGTGATGTTGTAATTTAGTCGTATAAGGTCGATGGTTGAGCAAAAGCGACGGAAAGGTACTCGTAAGTAATCACAGCTAAGTCATTTCTTCGCACGGCAAATAGGCCACTTTTGGAAGATAATTTCATATTCGAGATTGAAAATGTTGTCTTTAAGGCTTTGGTGTTTATCGTTATTTTTTAACCTCTGACAAAAAGCGGTGTTATGTGTTCTTTCAGGATATGCTGTCAAACGAGATAGTAGAGCGAGTTTGACCCTTTTGTCTTTCTGTCAGTCTCTGTTTGTTTGTCTGTCAGTGTATATGTCTGTGACATTATAATTTATGTATCCGGTTTTAGCCGGACATGATATGCGTGTTATGTTCGTGTCCGGCAAAATATTGACGTGTCCGGTTTTTGTTAGGCTTTTGGATATTATATATGGATTAAATTTGTAAAAATCTTTAATATAAACCTAAATGTCTTTTTTATTATAAAAGTGATGTTTTGGCTTTCAAAAAAATTATATCAAGCTTTTAGGGTAAAATGTCCGGCTTAATACAGCACCGAGTCCGGATTTTTTATTTTAGGGTCCGACAACCCTAACTAATTGAAATAAAACTAGTTTATACGGGGTTTATCGCGGTTTAATCTACAATACAATCTCTGCCGTGACCACGAAGGCTGAAAAGCTTTCGAAATGTCGCGTCGGGACTAAAATAAAAATTAAACCGCGATAAAATCCGTGTAAACTAGTTTTATTTCAATGTGTAATATTCGCGTAAACCTAAGAAATCACTAACCCTAATTAAACGAATAGACCGATTTGAATGCGTTTTATTATTGACAGTTAGTTTCGTTTTAGTTATCTTTTAGTATTGTTGACGTACTTAGGACTTGGTCCATTCAGGTTTTCTCACGATGTTTCCTTGACCGTTAAAGCAAGCGATAATTATCAATTAATACACACATAACTTATAAAAGTGAGTTTATAAGTTATATGTGTATACTGGTTTTGAACTTGCGACCTTTATCTCGACAATCCATACTCCCCGCTGAGCTATCGCCGCCTAATACATTACGTGGATCACTCCATTCCATTCTAAGTGCATAACCAGCATTTTAAACAGTGAGCAGAAGCAATATTTGCAGTGCTTTCAAATTAACTATCTGGTTTAATCGCAGTTTAACTCCCATTCCTAACTGAATTTCCATTTCAACCAGACCTCGTCAAAAGCTAACTAAATACAAACATTGCCCCTATTCAGATTTAGAGTGCTCGGTAATGTAACTTGTGTTTCATTCAGCGCAGAGCGAGCGAAAAGAAAAAAAAAACAATTTCCGACTATTAATAGTTGTAATGCGTATGCGTTACGACTGAGGCTGACGCGAGGTCTCGGCTTCGAGCCCCGGGTCGGGTAAAAGTGATATTAGGTTTTTCTATTACGAAGTCCTCAGTATCAGTCCGGAGTCTGGATTTGTGCCCGGTATGGCGATAGGCTCGCCCCCTATCACATTGTGGGACAGAGATACGCTCGGCAAAATGTGGGTGTACTGGTTGCACCTCTGCCTACTTCTTCGGCGATTACAGGAGTGAGTGCGTATATATTTTCAGTGTCAAGAAAGTTTCAGTTCAGTGCCAAATGGTATTCTTATAAACTAATAAGCAACGTCAATTAAGAATAGATCGAAATGAAATCGAGAATAGATTAAAAGTGGACTACACTCAAAACGGCATTCAGCTAAAAAAAAACATTTTTTTTGTCTGAATGACGACATGAGCAGGTCGCTCGCCTGATGGTATAAGCGCCACGCCTGCTCATACACAGAAGCAACGCCACACAGAACTTTAAATTACAAAACACTGGATGTCACTGGACTGCGCTCATCACCCTGACACATAAGATGTTAATAATGCCCAGTAATTTTACTGGCTTCAATGTCCTTCGAACCCGAACAAAACAGTGTGTACACACTGTTGCTTGGCGGCAGAAATAGACAAAGCGGGGGTACCAACCCAGGCGGCTTCTCGCATAAGAGGGACCTACCACCTTGTAAACTTATTTTTATCTAAATGTCAAAATTGTGACTGAATTGAAATTGCAATGAGATCGAGATGAGATTATATTGAAACCGCACTGAACTTAAAGAGGATCAGAATATATATTTTTAGTCAAATCGCAATCTAATCTCAGTTCGGTTAAAATTCAGTCTGTGTCAGTTATATACGAGAATTGGCCTTCTTTTCTGTTTTATAATGAATTCAACGCAGAAATAGTAAACTTTTATGTCCAATTGAACTAAGATTTTACTAGAAACCTAAGCCACTAAGATCTAAAATGTATTCGGAAAGCACTCCCGAAACTGAACATAAACTCTATCTACTTTTATTTATTTACTAAAGTACCTACAAGAAAGTAATTTAGTTGGGCTCGCAGCTTGAATAACGATTTTGACCTCATGTACCTGCGGAGGAAGTTAGGAAAAACCTGCAAATTATGTGTGCTCATTCCAATTTGTCATGAAGTTCTTGCGAGTTTTGATAAGTTTATTTTTCCTAGCTTTTGCTCACGGCTCCGCCCACGTGAACGCCCTTTTCCGGTATAAAAAGTAGCCCATGTTCTTATCCAGGTCATGGTCTACCTGTGTGTATGTAAAACCGTTTAGCCTTTAAAACTTGATTGACTAATAAATATCCATAGTCACAGACTCACAAAAATCCAAACTTTAACATTTATTGAGGTCTGGCAGTTGGTCTCAAGACACCGTGAACTTTTCCTGCGTAGATCGGACAAGTGTCAACTAACTTTTTAAATAATTAAAAATAAACGAATAATTTTAAAATGAAGGTAGCCAATGTAACATTAACTTTTCGAGACGATCTACACCTCAGTCTCTCTCGTGACCACGAAAGCTGAAAAGCTTTCGAAACGTCAGGACTAAAATAAAAATTAAACCGCGATAAAATCGGTATAAACTAGTTTTATTTCAATGTGTAATATTCGCGTAAACCTAAGAAATCACTATTTAACATTTATAATAGAAGTAGGATAAGACACATCGCGCTAACGACATTATAGCTCATCTGTGGTATGTGAGGGGAGAGGGCGGTACCGTTCAGCCAGAATATAATCCTCACACTGCTTATCGCACTGCCCTAAGCAACCTGCTGATGAGATAATATCTGAACCATGGAGACCGACTGGAGGCCGATCATCGTGCATATTTTAAAAAAATGCTTGAGTAGGCGCCAAGCCTTCCCTTAAACAGATGCAACACCACACAACTTTAAATTACGTACATTAAACTGCGCACGTCACCCCGACACATAAGGTGTTAAGTCTCATAATGTAGTAATTTCACTGGCTTCAATGTCCTTCAAACCGAAAAACAACAGTGCTTACACACTGCTGTTTGGCGGTAGAAATAGACAAAGTGGTGGTTAGCAGCTTGATTCGATGAGTTGCGTTGGTTGGAGTCAGATTGTATACATCTAGTAGTTTCAGGTATACATTAAATTAAGACTGTGCTGGCCACACCCGTACCACGTTTAATAAAAAAGTAAGTATTAACATAGACAAATAAAAAAACAGTATTACTAATTGGTTTTAAAGACGTCTTAGTTTTTATTTTTAGTTATTGCTATTGAATCATCGAAAATCGATGGAAAATTAGAATAGAAAAACTACACGTTACTAGCTCCTCATTCAGTAACTTTTCAGTGCCTTTATGTCCTTTAAACCAGTACAGCAATGCTTGGAACATCGAAATAAGATGACAAGAAACTTAACTCAAGCAAAAAAAAATACCCCACCAAAACTATGTGCAAGGACGCATAATGGCCCGACATTCAACGGGCTAAGTGCGGAGAAAAGGAGCCCACAATCAACTCTGTGCAAGGAGGCGGGGTTTAAAGTCTGCATAATAATCTCTAATTAGTTTAATTTTTTGTGCGGTGCAGAACGTATCTCGATCTCGAAATTTAATATTTAGACATTAACTTTTATGAAATAAAGTTTATTTTGAACGTTCATTAATTTTTGTTGCGTCCCTTTGCATGTGTAAGTAAGTAGAGCCGTATATTTAGGCCGATTCATATAAGAGTTATTGTTCTAGATATCTTATTTCGATGGCTTGAACATTGCTGCTTGGCAGCAAAAATAGACAAAGTACCACTACTTTCTTTATTTTTCTGGTACCTCAGCAGTACAGCAGCGATAGCTCGGCGGTAAGTGGTAAGGAGTGTCAAGACGTAAGCCACAGATTCGAAACCAGCCCCAAGAGCATACATCTGACTTTTAAATTAACGGTGAAGGAAATATGAAGAAACCTTCATACCTCAGAAGTTCTCCGTAAGAATTTCGTAGGTATGTGAAGTCTGCCAACCCGCATTAGGCCAGCGTGGTGGACTAAAGCCTAACCCCTCTCATTCTGTAGAGGAGGCCCGTGCTAGTAGTGAGGCGTATGTATATAATACAGGGCTAGTATTATTTTTATTATTATACTGGTACTACCACTGGATAGGTCCCTCGTATATCTTACTCTTTGTCTGGGTACTGACCAAGATGAGGATCAAAATGGCAGGTGTACCATAACGAATCCAGTCATTAATACACCAGTAGGCCTCGTACAAGTTACAAATACGTTCACAGATTTCGAATTCGTATAAAATTACTACCGTCGAAGTGTCAAACTAGTAATTCATACAGTAATAAAGGAAATAATCGCTTGAAAACAAATTTCATATTCAACTAACATGAAATAAAACCTGATGATGATGAGGGACCTACCGATTAGTAAGTACAGATAAAAGTCAATAAAGATACTTCAAACATTTATTTTCACATTTATTATCTATATTTTACATTTAAGTTTCTATTAAGTATATTACATTGACTAGATGAAACTGTAAAACATTCTTATGAATATTATAGATTAAAATTGTTTGAACATTAAACTTTGGCAGTAAGTATATGATAAAATAATAAATAATTAGTAAACGCGTGAGTAAAAACATAACGCTACTTTTACCGAGATGTCGGGTAATGGTATGATGAAATAATATGCCTACCGAGAGGGAAAAATCATTATTTTTTAGATGTTTTCAAAAAGTTTATTAAAAGTATATAAATGCAAATTTAAAAGTTGTAGCAACGCTGAAGAGAGTTTTGCCTGAATGAAATGGCCGGCTCGATCGGATTGTTACCAATGTCCCGCAGGAAACCGACGTGGAGTAGCAGCTTGCTGTACCGTACGTTGAGTGAGATATCCGGAGGTCCAAATCCCTTTCCCAATCCCTTAATCATCCCTTTACTTTAAGGTTGGCAACGCGTCCATTTTTCTTCAGGAATTGTGGATGTGAATAGGCGGTGGAGATCACTTACCATCCAGAGACCCACTTGTAGTCCTATGTCATAAAAAATGAAAGTAACTAAAGAAATATTCATAAAAAAACGACAAAAAATAAATTATAAAGAACATTTTAAAAGGGAACAGATAATATGAATAAAATATTTTTCTATTTTGAATTAATTTGATGTATTGCGATAATATACCTACTAAGTATTTGGCAGTTATAATTCATTATTTAAAACATATAAATCTTTCTAAATCCTTTTAAAATTAACTCTATTCTCGTAGATTAGTTAAAAAAATATTAAGAGTTTAAAAGAAAAATACTTTAAAAACATTTTCGGTTCTCGCAGATTTAATTTTAAACCATCCTCTATTGCCTATATTATTAAAGATTAACTAAAATCTAAAATTTATTCATTAAAAAACGGGCAAACTTGGAATTTCGTGGAAGTGACTTGAACAAGGTTCATTAATATTTTATTTCATCTAGTACTGAAAACGCTAAAAAATGTATCCGGAAAAGCCATTAGACGCTACCTAATAAAAATGTGGTGGGCGTGTATTTGTATCCATTTACATAGAATGCTGAAAAACTCGCCATGGTGGATCGCTATTTTTTAATTAGCTTGTATGACGAGACGAGCAGGTCGCTCGCCTGATGGTAAGCGCCATGCCTGCTCATAAACAGAAGCAACGCCACACAGAACTTTAAATAAAAAAAGCACTGCATGACACTGGACTGCGCTCGTCACCCCTGAGACAAAGTGTTAATTCTCATAATGCCCAGTAATTTCACTGGCTTCAATGTCCTTCAAACCGGAACACGATAGTGCTTACACATTGTTGCTTGGCCGCAGAAATTGACAAAGCGGTGGTACCAATCTCGCATACGAGGGACCTTCCACCTTTTTTCGGTTTCGGTGACGACCGTTCTGAAGGTAGCTCAGGTCTACAGATCGGAAAAATTATACCGCCATAGAGAATCGTCGATCGACATTATATTTTTACTGTGCTGTACATTTTTATGTGCCATTCGTGTACTCACTTTACCGTGGAAAGATAAAAAAAAATGCCTAGAGAAATTTTAAAACGATTAAGACATAATCAAAGACTTTAATGATACTACTAGACAAGCTGCGCGGTACATAGAAATTGTAATACTAAGTTGCGGTCAATGGGCCGTAACACAATATTAACATCTCGCTTACTCTCACCTAAAACCCAAACTACCACGTTATGTGACGCAATTTTACTTCTAAACAGCCCGTCTAGTAGTATACATTAAGTCTTTGGACATAATGCGTTATGAATATTTGGCATGAAATCTTACGCTAAGTTTAAAACATCAGTCTTTTAATAAAGATATTATTTAAATAATCGATTAAACATTCATTTACATTTAAGGTTTTTATTTCAAATGTCATATGTTATTAACATTAAATTATGGAATGATTAAAATTATTACGGGTGTCTGGAAAATTCAACGAATTCAGCCTTCCTTAAAATTACAGCGCAACTTATATTTTTAAGACCTACATTTTTATGACATTCACGGATGTACAGCTTATGTAATCTAATAACGCGGGAAATTATTCTTCGGACAACTCAACTTTATTAGCAGTTGGTTCAAAACCAGCGCCTCAATTTAAATTGAAAGATGTAGTATTTTAAAAATGAGATAAAACACATATAATTAATTTTAGCTACTATATAGCATACTGTACTAACAGCAAAATGTACCAACATATTTGAATACTGGCAGTTTAAAAACTTAAACATAGAAAACTATAAAAACATTCTTATTTCAAAAAAGTAAAATGGAAGCCTGTTAGGATTGTGAAACAGTTAACTTAATGATGTATAATGATACAAAAAGACTGATTGTTATCCTAAACACAGGTAAAACTACCGAAATCGAATTATTTGATATGCTTAACAATTTGATAATGTAAATATTACATTGTTCTATACAATCTTGACGCGAGAGGCGGTTAGTTCGATTCCCGCACGCACAAATGTTTGTGTGATCTGCAAATATTTCTGGTTTTTGTGGGACCGAAGTCTATAATTATTGATAGCCATGACCATCTCGCTTACTCTCAACTAGGACCTCTATCGCGGTCCCTGTTTGTGAGCTGTCAAACTTCCGCGTTATTTGACGCAATTTTACTTCTAAATAGCCTGTCTAGTAGTATACATTTAAGTCTTTGGCCATGACAAAAGGTTTGGATCTTAGCAGGGACAGGATTGTGTATGGCTGTGAGTGTATTTATCTTGGTTCTGGCTCGTTTCTATTATCTATGATGTGGCGTTCGGCATTGTCCTGGGAACAAAATATAAAATTAGTCACGGAAATTGCAATACTTTTATTTTACACTGCTGACTGCCTCGGTGGCGCAGTTGTAATGCGTACGCGTTACGATTGAGGCCAACACTGAGGTCTCGGGTTCGATCCCCGGGTCGGGTAAAGTGGTATTGGGTTTTTCAATTACGAAATGCTTAGTATCAGCCCGGAGTCTGGAATTTGTGCCCGGTATGGCGATAGGCTCGCCCCCTATCACATAAGAGACGGAGATACGCTCGGCGAAATGTGGGTGTACTGGTTACACCTTTGCCTACCCCTTCGGGGATTACAGGCGTGCAATATTGAATATAATATATTATTTTACACTAGCTTTTTATCGCAGAACTAATATACTTTTCTAGAACAATAAATAGCATAATAAGTCAGATATAGCTACATCCAGGTCGGGGTATATCTGTGTTGAAAAATGATCCGTTAACGCGTGACTGGTTAACAAATATCCAAGTTTACTAACTCACACTTCGACATTTGTATTAGTAGGATAGTGTAGTAGGTACTCTGGTTTCTTGTTTAGTTTGGTTGAAACTGATTGTGAGATTTCTAGAGGCTTAATAAAGTCCCCCTTCCTTTCCTTTTCCACGAAACTCTGTCAGTCCCCAGACGTACGGAACAACTATGCGATGAAATTTTAGTTTTTTAATTATTTTCAAAAAAAAAAAAAAACAAAAAATGATAAAAAAACAGTTAAACAACAAACTACAATTTAAAAAAGGGGCGGGCAGTGACACTCGTGATGTGTTGTTGCTGGAAAAAAAAATACTTTATTGACACCAAACAAAACAAAATCTACATAACTAAGCCTTAATCCCGCGGTACCTACATTACAAACTTGCGATTTATTTCCATTGAAACACTAGTATCTAAACTAGGCCGAGCCTGATGTGCTTTACTAGTGTATTATTTGTAACCGTCGCCTCAAAAAGAGGGGTGTTAAGCTTGTATCGGTCGAGGGTAGCGTGGCACACAAACGGATGGACCTATTGAAATGCAGTTTTTAAATCTGAGTGAAGTAAGATGCTTCATAGCTATATTATAATCAATTGAGCAGTTTAGAAATTAAGCATCATTATTGAGTACAAACACTATTAAAACATACAAATAAAGCGGTACAAACACATCGTTTGTCACAATTAACTGCAAAGTGCGAACTAATCACCACAACGTTAACGGCAGAAGTTAAACGCTTGTTCAATAATTAAACTATTGCATTACTACCGCATGTTGTGAATTGGCTTTATTCGTTAAAGTGTAGTTCGTTCTGTAGTTTATGTTTAATGTTTGCTTTTATGACTCATACGGCCTGTTTCACAATATTTATTTTATTTTGTTATACACTAACCTAGACTTTAAACTAGTGTAATTCTATCGGAAGCTAACTTATTTCAGTTATTTTTGTTTAAACTTTCATCCATTTAGGTGTGAAAACTTAAATGGGACTAAATTTTAAGTATAACCTATCGATCGGTATTATGAGACTTGATATCTACGAGTATGTCTCGTGGTCACGAGCGCGGTGCAGTGCAGTAAGTACTTTGTAATATAAAATTCTAATTGTATTTCTTCTGTTTTTTGGGCAGATACGACAATGCAAATATATTTATACGAAACTTTCTATCGCGTCCTTAAATGATATCATCTCGCGTTTTACAATACGAATCAATCGACTGTTGTGGTCCGATCAAACGCATTCTAGCTTTATATCATTAATATCCGGTGTCTGAAACGCTGATCAAATCATCTTTCAACTAACAGAACTTTGATTTTGAAACCGCTGTCAAATTAGTTACGAGTTTGTGAAACGTTATTTAGTGAAAATATATAATTGATGTCTCTTTAGTTTGACATATGTATTTTCATATTAATTTAAAAGTGATGTTAACTAAATGTATGTCAAATCAAAGGTGTTGACCATGCTTCTAGCAACATAATTTCGTTGAAATAAAACTAGTTTATACGGTTAAAGTTTATGTTACAATCGTCTTTTCGAGACGACCTACACCTCAGTCTCTCCCGTGACCACGAAGGCTGAAAAGCTTTCGAAACGTCGGGACTAAAATAAAAATTAAACCGCGATAAAATCCGTATAAACTAGTTTTATTTCAATGTGTAATATTCGCGTAAACCTAAGAAATCACAACATAATTTCGACTTGACATTTGATTTGTTAATTTTACATTGATCAGCCTTTCAAAAATCGGGACTAACAATTGAGCATCTTTTTAAAGATGTCTACATTTTGATTTTTTTTTAGACATTGCTATTTTAATACTTGACATTGGCGAAGTCATCAAAAATCAATGGGGCCATAATCTAAAAATAGAATTGAATAGAAATTTAAAAACTCGGGCGTTAATGTCACACGGTTAGCCTCTTGACCAATCAGAATCAAACGCCATGAACTTTCATGTAGTTTGTGTTCATGTCTTTCTTACGCCCATTTTAACCCGCTGCTAGTCTCTACTCCTTTCATCTAAGCGGAAAAACATAATTTACCTAACTAAACGTTGTTCATTCGATTCGATGATAAGAAAATATTTTTGTTTTATACTAATGTAACAATAAGAATGTTCTCAAACACAACAGTTGGCAAGCACATGAACAGTTAAAATATTGTTGTAACAGTAACCGTACACAATCGCTATCATTCGCTTTTGTAACAATGCGGGTCGAGAGTCTCTGTATTTAGGCCAATAAATTCTGGGCGCAATGTAAACTAAAATTTGAACAGAAACGCGTCCTACGCATAAAATATAAGGAATAAATGAGCAAGTGTCATCTGATGGTAAGGGATCACCACAAACCATAAATACACAATACTAAATGAGTTTCTTCTTCCACCTTCCCTTATCACACTCGCAGTGGGGTCGGCGCAATGTGCTTTTTAACACATGGTACAGGAAGATTTGGCTTATGGTTTTTACGACCGGCCGCCTTCCGGACGTCAACTCCACTGAGGGGAACCACTCAGACTCGAAACAAATATTTGTGGATGCGGGAATCGAACCCGCGGTCTCTCGCTTCACAGCCGTCTACTCCCCAATTGCGCCACGAAAGCTACAAATTATTTTATTTATTGATTTCAAATTACAGGTTTTGAAATCTTTATTTGTGTGACTACAATTTATTCAAATATCCAAAAAAAATGTGTTCTTTAATACTTTTATTTCTTCTAAACAAACCGTCTAGTAGTAAACATTGAAGTCTGCCTACAACCTCGTAACACCATTGCCGACCTTCGAATGCTATTGACATTTAAGGCCATTAATCGGTTTAGTACTATTTTCACTACCTCGTAAAGTTTGAATAGTATACAGTTACTAACAGCCGATGGAATATTTTAACTCTTAGTATTTGAAACTCATAAAACCCAGACTGAAACCATAAAATGAAGGGACGTGGATACTTATCCATGATACGTGATTAAATTAGAGTAGTATGAATGTTAATTCATACATAAGCTCACGCCTTAGACCCCGAAGGGGTAGGCAGAGGTGCAACTAGTGCTGCACCTACGGTTTTTTCTATCGAAGCTAACGTGGCCGCTTAGAATTAGAGTGGTAGAGCCACGAGGTAGACACTTTTGTCTACAGCATGAATGGGCCGACTTGCTCGGGTCGTTACCACTATCTCACAAAAAACCGACGTAAAGTAGCAGCTTACTGATGTGTTTCGTACGGTGAGAGATATCCGAAGGCCCAAATCCCGCTCCCCTTCCCAATCCCTTAATTATCCCTTTCCTTTAAGGTCGGCAACGCGCCCATGATTCTTTTGGTATTGTGGGCATTCAGGGGTGGTGGAGATCACTTACCACCAGGTGACCCACTTGCTCGTTTGCCGACCTGATTTATATAAAAAAAGAATACTCTATTACATTGACAAAAATATACAGGTATTTATCTAAAAAAACCCTCGACGTACGTTACTTAGAAAATATCTGTAACTTTTAAATATCTGAACAGATTTTTAATAAGTAATATGTCAAGACAATCTTTGTATGGTAGTTTTTTTTCCAATAATTGACCATAAATAAACAATACAAAACCGGGATAACACCAGGCAGAAAGGTTTCTTCGTGGTGACAAACATTGTGGTGTTTAAAGTCATTGTACTCAAAACTCACTAATGTAATTATATTTTACATTATACAGAGAGAGACTGCCTCGGTGGCGCAGTTGTAATGTGTACGCGTTACGATTGAGGCCAACGCTGAGGTCTCGGCTTCGATCCCCAGGTCGGGTAGTGGTGTTGGGGTTTTCTATTACGAAATACCCCAGTATCAGCCCGGAGTCCGGAATTTGTGCCCGGTATGGCGATAGGCTCGCCCCCTATCACATTATGGGACGGAGATGCGCTCGGCGAAATGTGGGTGTACTGATTACACCTCTGCCTACCCCTTCGGGGATTGCAGGCGTGAGTGCGTATGTATGTATTATACAGAGTGTGTAATGTATATAAATAATATGTATAATATTATACAGCGTGTGCACATGACTCACGTCGCGGCACCGCAGACACGGTCGCTTTGGAGGTACTGTCGCTGTCATCCGACTCGGAACGTGTCTGGAAACTCGTCTCTGTGGACAATATGGCTTATATTAGGTTTTAGTAGTTAGTTTAATTGTTTATGGTCAGTAATAGATTAATCATTATTTTGGTATTGTAGATGTTCATTATTCTGGTACTGTAGGTGTTCATGGGCGGTGGAGATCACCATCAAGTGACCCGCCTGTTCGGCAGTCCCATGCTAGAATATATTATGGTTGTGAATACATATACTGTTAAAAGATCTCAGAAACTAATAGCATATAATGAAATAACGTTAAGACTTCAAGTATATTTGTTAGAGTGGACACTCGGCGTCCCTTGGGTCATCCAAAAAGAGCCAAATAGAAAGCAAACTCATTAATTTTATTAAATTAGATGAAGATTAATGTCGACACGAAACGAAAACCTCGTGCGGCCAGAAAATTGTTTGCTTTATTAATTTACTAGTTTCTGATCGTGTTTTCGCCTGTGTGAAAGTCTTTTTAATAAACGCAAAAAAAAACAAAGGTTCTCAATAGGGTAGTTGACTAGATTTTTTTAATTATTTAAATCATTATGTTACGTTACTCAAAATCGATTGCAGAAAGAATTTTATAAACCGGACCAACTCTAAATAAGTTAGAAGCCATTCAAACCCTGTAGAAGGGGTAATTGTCAAATGACAGACGACGCAAACTATGACGTCACTGTGTAAAATATTCATTATGGTGCACGCGTGCAAGCGAGATAGTGAGATATCCCTACTACACACCCACTTTTCCTCATACCAACATTTAAAGTCATAACTGCGGGCACATTTCTGAACCAATTTTGATTGTGTTTTAATAAAAGGGTTTCTTATGCGTATCATTTTCTGTTGGTTATAAAATAATGTATAAAATTCAATATAGGAAACTACCCTATTCGTTTCTATTGTATTCGATAACGCTTAATGCAGCGATGGTCCCAATTAAATTTGAAGAAATAATTCCACACGTAAGGGCGTGAAATCGGGGATGAAAGTTTGGAACCCCTTTATGCACTGAGCTATGCACCGATTTTGATTCTTCCACTAAAAGTTAAAAATAAAACTAATATAACAGAATTGGCAACCTTTGATTTTTGTGTCGGTTAATAAAATCACAATGAAAATTATCTGAAGTGAACCGCAGTTTTAGTGGCCCGGAAGTAAAAGCTCGACACAAAGACGGAAATAAAGTGGAACTCTCTATTATGTTGACTTCTCGGCAATGTTCGTATGAAAAATGGTTTATATTTTATAAATGTTTCTTAATGTAGCTAAAACGTGTTCACAGCTTGCCTATACTGAATTAATATTTTTTATGCCGCTCCTGCTAGGAGCCAATTCTTGTAATTTAAAATGTCCAATATATCATTCCGATCTAGTCTTAGTGTCGAGAAAGTTGCAAATGGTATTCTCTTAAACCAATAATCAACGTCAAATGTGAACATAGATCGAAATGAGATCGAAAGTAGTATAAAAATTGACTGAAGCCAAAACGGCATCTGCTAACACTTTTAAATGACACGTGCCCATATAGAAACGTCAAAATATGACTGAATTGAGATTGCAATGACATCGAGATGAGATTATATTGACAGCGGACTGAACTTAAAGAGCAGCAGAATACCACGTTTTAAGTCAAATCAAAATCTAATCTCAGTTCGGTTAGAATTCATTCGCAGTGTCAGTTAAATACGAGAATGGGCCTCCACAACTGCTTATAACAAGTAACAACACCAATCAGAACTTTGAATTGCGTACTATTGCATAGCACTGCTCTGGCCTTGTTGCCCTGAGATATAAGATGCTAAGTCTGATAATGCTCACTGGCTTTAATGTATTTCAAAGCGCAAAACAACGATTCTTACAGACTATGACAATTAATATTTCCAACTCCTCAACTTTTTATTTGATTAATTTCGTTGCGGGACAAAGGCAATTTAGCATTTCCAGAGACTCGCCGAGCTTCATTGCTCGGTGCCAACAATAATGTGTGCCGCTGTCGATCCTTATCTGAATTTATATATTTTTAATCAATTACGCCTTGACGGCTGTATGGTTTTGGATGACATTTGACGCCCAGGTACTTATACCATGCCCTTGATTTGGACATAAGCTACTTTTTATCCTAGAAAAAGACATTCACGTGAGCGGAGCCGCGAAAAAAGTTAGTATTGTAAACTCACTTTTTAATAACGATTAATAACTTCGACAGGGTGTTCAATAAGTTTAATAGTCTTGTTACATTAAATGCAAAATTATATTACTGTTCACAATTTATTACACTTGCTATGATTATTCACAATTCTAACTACACTCGGGCAGCGTTACCACGAAAGAGTTCTAAGCACGACTAAGTTCCCTCAAATAATAATGCGCCCTCTTATATACCTTAGCAATCACCTCCACCACGTCGCAGTGTTATTATCTAACCGCTATACATAGTTATTCCCTCGACTACCTTCACTAAGATCAATAACGGTGCTATTTCCAGCTATTATTAAATAAGGGTAACAGTATCTTTAATAAAATTTTACTAGATACAAGTAAAGATAAGACACTGTTCATTATATCCGAACATCATCCTCGGCGTCCTTGATTCGGGAAAATTAATGAGCGTTTATAATTAAAATCTTCTCAAATTAATCAGAAATTGAGAGCGTTATTTTTTTTTTGGACTACTTTTTTTTTTGTTTGTTTGATCCTTAAGGAACTGGCTAAGATCAGAGACCATGCTGCCAAGTCATTAGTTATATTCTTTTCTTCATTCTCCAAGACCGATGAACGGGGGTGTGGCCGATTTCAAGGTCTTGTTGGAGTTTTGGTGTTAATTCCTTTCAGTTCAATGCTTCTTAGACGACTTTCTTCAAGCGGATCAAACGCACAAGGTCGATCGATACCCTTGGTGAAAAATCACCTAAATTCACTTATTTCAATGTTTCCATACACTATTTATCATCTTTAATGATTATTGCACAAAACCACACCACTTTTATACAACGAACACAATTTTAAACTAGTTTAGAATTAAAGCCATTTTTAGAATTCCCGCCAAAAACTCTTTTTTGGACTACATTTTTATCCTACTGTCATTAAAATTAGTTCAGTAACAACAGTTTATTTGAGTGAAATATTACCAGGTCGGGTAATTTCCGAGTTGTTCCACGGTTTTCCCGAGATTGCATCTCCTAAGACTGCCTCGGTGGCGCAGTTGTAATGCGTACGCGTTACTACTGAGGCTGACGCTGAGGTGTCGGGTTCGATCCCCGGGTCGGGTAAAAGTGATATTGGGGTTTTCTATCACAAAATGCTCAATATCAGCCCAGAGTCTGGAATTGTGCTCGGTATGGCGATATGCATATGAGTGTGAAGAAGCAATTAGGCAGGCCGGCATAATTTTGCCGACCTGCGATAGACACATCGTCTGTCGTTGTTCGACCGTATTTTTGGATTGCGCTGCACTTAACATCAGGTGTAGCGTAGTCACTTTGACTAGCCAGTAAAAAAAAAAAAAAAAAAATCTAGCCCCCTATAGCATCATGGGACGGATATAAACTCGGAAAAATGTAGGCGTACCAGTTATACTTCTGCTTAGCCTTTCAGGGATTACAGGCATGTCATTCTCGCACACCTCAATACAGCAGTACCACGTATGCATTACAACTGCGTCACTGAGGCAGTTAGGATTCCTATGGAATTGAATTTCGCGAAAAATACCGAACGTTGTATCTATTTGCTTTAGATTTGTTTTTAGGGTTGTATTTTGTCGGAATATACCTCCTCGTGGCCCTCCCTGGGCAACGTCTTAGACGGCCAAAATATTTCTGACTCTCACTGGCACGCTGAACTGCTCTCATGGGCCTCTCAGCAACTTATCCTGCGATAGGTATGTGCTCCCAAAACAGCTATTTTCCGAAACGATTGGGAAAATGGCTCAGAGCCAATTAATCATGAAAGGGTCTTTTAAGAGACAACAAAAAATTAAGCACAATATACTAATCCTACACGCCATACGAAATAATAATAAATAAATACACCCAACAGACCCACACATAGTCCTGACCCCACACTAGGTAAACCTGTATCGTGGGTATCAAGAACTACGAGGGACTCGCGGTCCCACAACACTCAGACCCGAGACAAATATTTGTGAATCAGACAAACATTTGTCCGCTGCGCCACGGAGGCTGTCAATAATAACAATAAGATTTGTTTTTAGGAGTACTCCTACAACCGTTCGAGTCGAAATGTCTGTTTAATATTGTTTCTCCATACAATCTTTGAACTCCTATTTTACCCCTTTAATTTGGGTTAAATTTGAAAGTATCTATACGCCATAACTTCCACAATTCTTCATCAAATTAACTGATTCAAACACCATTTTCAAGTTTACGTTTGCCGCTATTGACTAATTTCTACTTTATTATATTAGGTAACTGACCACTATTGGTGCGAAGTATTCGCACGAGTCACCTAGTCTTTTTTTCATTCCTTGTATAAAACTGTGTGTGTAAAATTTCAGGTTTCTAAGTTTAAGGATTTGGGCTGGGCGTTGATGAGTCAACGAGTGAGTGAGTCAGTCAGAACTTTTCTTTTTATGTACATAGATCTCTACGATCTACCATTGTCATACAGAAAACCAACGTAAAGTAATAATAAAATCTACTGCGATTTGTACAACCAATCAGAATGCCGGAGGCTCAAAAATACAACAATAATTACTTTTGTGGAGCATATTGCGTTGACTCCACACTGAATTACGGACATAAGGAAGATTCTGGTAAATTAAAAAACTTCTCTTTTAAGTGCTTCGTTTTTTTTGGCTTATTTAATTAAGTCAGTTCGCTGACGTTACGCCGGGATATTGTCGGACTTTGGTCGAACAATTTGACGTCTATTTTAATTAATATCAATTGTACAGAGTTTTTTTAATTAGACAGACGGAAGTTAGATTGCTTTCTTGCTAAATATTAATATTAAGATTATTTAGTCGAGAAAGTTTCGCTTGATGACGTTTTTTAAACCGTCGCCTGTTTTTTATTACCGGACTACGGCGATGCAAAGCAGAATAATGATTTTGATGTCATATGTATACAATATACATTGTATTGTATGTTCCACTCTAGCGACGCTCCTAGTCAACCGATTCTGACAAATGAGGTGTCTATCAATTCGTCTTTATTGTGCGATGATACGAGTAATAGTCTATACTATTTTCATTCAAATATGGCTTGTTATTATGTCTTGTTCAAATGTAAACTATTTTATTATGTAAAGTGTATGGATTACTATTTACAATCTTTTTGGTTAGTAAGGAAAATATTCCAATATAAAAAAAAAAAAATGTCTATCTGTAATAACGTCATGTCAAGAATTATAAATTATTGTTAATCCATAATCTATATGTATAAACATCAATTGCTGTTCGTTAGTCTCGCTAAAACTCGAGAACGGCTCAACGGATTTATTTATTTATTTATTTATACTTCTATACAATTCTGTATAAAGGTGGACATAATGCGTGAGGCATTCTCTACCTGCCGACCTTTAGGTGATATAGTGATTAATGAAGTAGGTGCAAAGGATACATACTACAAACAGAACATTATAAAAATAAATAAAATGTTTATATAGTAACTACATATAATACATAATATTATAACCAATACTTTAATACATATTACATACATAAAATATATAAAAATAATATACATACATATACATAAATGTAAGTAAGTTTGTTATAGAATACATAAAAAAATAGAAAATATACTAATGAGATGATTCTGCCATACTATTGAAGAGTAGCTGCCGAACTCTCGCTTTAAATGACACACGACTTGTAGACGTCCTAATCTCGAGGCGGAGTGCATTCCAGAGAAGAATAGATTGTATTGCGAAAGAAGAATGGGTAAAGTCAGAACTATGGGGGGGACACTTAGAAGAAGATTGCTTGAGGAGCGAAGGTTTCTATCATGGTTACTGCCTAGGTACTGAAAGTGGGAAGATAAATAAGAAGGTGGGGTGGGGGATGGATGTAAGTATTGAGTAAAGTGTAGTAAGTGCGCGCGTAGATCGGCGTTGACGAATGGGTAACCATTTCAGTTGAGAGCGATACGATGAAACATGGTCATATTTTCGAAGGTTGAAAATGAATCGAATGCAGTTATTTAGAAGACGGTCGAGTTTATTGAGTTGATCTGCATTCAGGTCAAAATAGCATACATCACCATAGTCGATAATAGGAAGGATCAAAGATTGCACAAGCATTATCTTAGTTTTGGAAGGAAGAAAGTTCTTTAGTCGATACAGAGCGCGTAGAGTTCCCGTGACTCTCTGGCAAACAGAGGTTGTCTGAACTCGCCAGTCCAGGGTGGAGTCAATGTGCAACCCAAGGTTCTTAACACTGGTACACCAATTTATGATTGTGTTATTGCATAAGACAATAACACAATCATATATATACATACGCACTCACGCCTGTAATCCCCGGAGGGGTAGGCAGAGGTGTAACCAGTACACCCACATTTCACCGAGCGTATCTCCGTCCCACGATGTGATAGGGGGCGAGCCTATCGCCATACCGGGCACAAATTCCAGACTCCGGGCTGATACTGAGCATTTCGTAATAGAATAACCCAATACCACTTTACCCGACCCGGGGATCGAACCCGAGACCTCAGCGTTGGCCTCAATCGTAACGCGTACGCATTACAACTGCGCCACCGAGGCAGTCATCATATATATCTACACCTAAAAATACAGTAACTACCTTTCGTAGTCATTTAAAATCTCAATTCCAACTAAAACTTAAAAGACTATTAAATTAAAAGTGTAGATAAAAAGCGTTTTACGTAATTAATTAACATAAAACCTCGCCGAGATTTGGAGTGGAGCGATATTTCACGCGTCAACAAGATGTACGGCGGATGGCATCGCTCTCTAAAGTAATCCAATCTACTGCGAGGACTAAGACATTTTAATATTTGAAAATAATATTACATACGCACTCACGCCTGTATTCCCCGAAGGGGTAGGCAGAGGTGTAACTAGTACACCCACATTTCGCCGAGCGTATCTCCGTCCCACGATGTGATAGGGGGCGAGCCTATCGCCATACCGGGCACAAATTCCAGTCTCCGGGATGATACTGAGCATTTCGTAGTAGAAAAACTCGATTCCACTTTACCCAACCCGGGGATCGAACCCGAGGCCTCAGAGTTAGCTTAATCGTAACGCGTATGCATTATAACTGCGCCACCGAGGCAGTCAAATAATATTAGTATTGTTTTAAAGTATCAAAACATCTTGGTCCACACAAGGACACAGGGCTGATGGTATCAGTCCTGTATTATACGGTCACACTGCTGGGCCCGTACCTACTCTACTAATTTAGTCCTAGTTGGTTGAGTCCTTAGGTCTAGTCTTAGGTAGGTTAGTCTACGAGTGGTAGAGCCACGTTGGAGACAATTTTGTCTACAGCATGAATGGGACTATAAAAAAAAAGGTCCACCACGCTGGCTTGATACGGGTTGGTGGACTTCACTTACATAGAATCTTAGAAATTCTTATGGGGAATTCATAGGCATGCAAGCTTCCTTACGATGTTTTATATTACTGATAGCGTGTACCTTCGATAAGTTAGAGGTGCGTGTACTGGCATACGGATAATCTAGTAGGTGCAAGAGCAAAGTCGAAAATGTAATATAACATTACCTTAACAAACAAAAAATGTTATTTTTATATAACGTACGTAAATCCACGTAAGTAAAGCGTACTAAACTCGGGGTCGTGGGCACCCCCGGCAATACTCAGTAGGTAATACATACAGAGCTCGGGCACCGCTTGTGCGCCAGCGTTAGCTGCTTATTTTTATCTTTACATCAGGTTATTAAGTAAAATACGATTATAATTATATTGTTTGAAAACTGTCCAAACAAGAATGCGTGAAAAAAATGGAGAATTCGTGATTTTTTTAGCGGTATCATGTCTGTAATCATCAGCACTATCACCTGTGCTCGTTTTTACAAGCGTTGCCCTTGCACCCAGTATTACTAGCTTTTGCGCGCGTCTCCGCCCGCGTGAATGTTTTTATCCGGGATATAAAGTAGCCTAAACCAGATCAAGGCCTACTAGCGTATGCTATTTTATATAAATTTCATCTAAATCTGTTCAGCCAGTTGAGTTGATTAAATTCACAAACGTCCAAATTTTCACATTTATAATGTTAGTAGATTTAGTAGGATTTATTATTATTTTAAGTGCAGTATTGTATTCCCCCGTCATTTAAGCTAATAAAAAAGTCGCTGGCTTCAATCTCTAGGTAGAGCAATAAAAAATTCTGTAAGGTTTTAATTCGTAATAATTGTTACTTGTCACATCTTAGGACGGAAATAAGCTCGGCAAAACGTGGGTACACTAGTTGCGCCTCTGCATATCCTTTCGGGATACACACTCACGCCCGTAATCCCCGAAGGGGTAGGCAGAGGTGTAACCAGTACACCCACATTTCGCCGAGCTTATTTTCGTCCCATGATGCATCGCCATACCGGGCATAAAACCCAATATCACTTTTACCCGATCCGGGGATCGAACCCGAGACCTCAGCACAGCAGTTGTACCGCGCACGCATTACAACTGCGTCATCGAGGCATAAGTAAAATATATTTCAAATTATTTTAAAGCCACTTCATACTTGATATAAACAAAGAAAGTTTTCGAAGAAATTTAATTTAGTTGTGTCTGTCTAGTGTAATAAATAATCTGTTATATTTAAGTCTAAACTTTATCCGAGAGACGTCTAGACTAAACCCCTCGGGCGTTAGCTTATGAACATTAGCCAATTATAATAAGTAATGGTTTTCTAGTGGTTGAAATTCAACCGTATTTAAGTCCCGCCGACCCCTGCCCAACGGGACGGACGTACCCGCCAGCCGCCCTGCCCCCGCTTTTTAAACCTCTGATATCAACTAAGATATTCATTATATTGATATACTTTGAAGGGCAATATTGATCTACATGAAATACATAACGTATCTAATGTATTTAATTGGATAAGGAATAATACTGTATTGCTTAAAATAGCTTGGTAAATAACCCATAATTTATATTAAAAAATAAATTGTTTAATATGTATATTATTTATTATTGTATGTATTTATGTACCTATATATGAATATTATATGTATCGTGTATGTAGCTTCTCTTTCTGTAAATTTATTTATCCTTTTATTGTTTTTTTAATGTATTAGTACCTATATTGAATATTGTTGTCTTTTCCTCTAACTTGGATCATTATTTTTGCACCTACCTTCTTCTATCTCTGCACCACCTTAGGCTGACTGACAGAGAATGCCTCCGGCATTAAGTCCGCCTTTACATGACTTGTATGACGTGTAAATAAATAAATATATAAAAGTAGTTATTGTGACATGACTGTAATAGTTAGACATGTGGTATCCCGGACTTTTTTGTAGGTATTGATGTCCTCTATAAAATTGTAGTGCATCACTTTGCTCTATTGTCAATAATTTCCGCAGCGTATGCGATATAACGATTTTTTTGGTATCATTTTCACATGTTGGGTTACATTATCGAAGTTTTCATACGGATCCCTAACTTTTTTGAAAATATTCTATCGCCTATGTTCACCAGGGATAATGTATGATTCTAATGGTGAAATAATTTTTCAAATCGGTCCAGTAGTTTTTAAGTTTATTCGTTACATACAAAAATACAAACCTTTCCTCTTTATAATATTAGTGTAGAAGTGTAGATATACCATTAAAAAACGGTTAACAAAATTTAGAAACCAACTTCAAAATAAAACCACTGAAAAGTCAAAAATAACAAATTCTATCTATTCTATTCTCTTTGGAGTCGGTGCCTGTGTCGCTACCGGTCAAATAATATTGCATACTTAATGCAAATTTAAGACTTATATGGTTTTCCCATGGATGCCATTGTCAGAACTGGACCAAATTGAAATTGGACCACACGGGGAGCACCAACTTTCAAATAAAAAAAAATCATCAAAATCGGTTCACCCAGTCGAAAGTTCTGAGGTAACAAACATAAAAAAATACAGTCGAATTGAGAACCTCCTCCTTTTTTAAGAAGTCGTTTAAAAATGGACTAAGATAGTCATATATTTATTAATTATGTTCTATTTCGTCAGCTCCGTGGCGCAGCGGGCGAGTAGCCGGTTGCGAAGCGTGAGGCCGTGGGTTCGATTTCCGCACCTTGACAAATGTTTGTCTGATCCACAAATATTTGTCTCGGGTCTGGGTGTTGTGGGACCGCAAGTCCCTCGTAGTTCTTGATACCCACGATACAGGTTTAACCTAGTGTGGGGTCAGGACTATGTGTGTGACTGTTGGGTGAAAAAAAAAAAAAAAAAAAAAAAAAAAAATTGCGATCGTGTACAATTACATCATTAGCGTGATAGACTATCATCCTCCGAATATCTCACTCACCATACGAAACGCAGCAGCAAGCCATTCATTTACGTCGGTTTTCTGTAAGATAGTGGTAACGTCTCGGTCGAGCCGGTCCATTGCTGTAGACAAAACTGTCTACAGCATGGCTCTACAACTCAAATACGCTTTTGTTACTTAGCCGTTAATGTTTTTCAATTCAAATTCAAAATTCAAATTATTTATTCCGTAAATTGGATCATAAATATCACTTTTACATTTCAATCATTTTTTATGCTACATTACATTTACGACGGCATTTCGGGGCTAGCTATGAGAAGAAATGCCGAAACAAACTCATGTGTTATGGCCTCTTTTAATGTCCAGACATTGTTTTACAGAAATTATGCGAGTGTAATGTATAGAAATTCCTGGATTGACCCTTTCAAGAGAGAGCCAAGAGTATACCAGACATACGAAGCACTCGAACATCAAATGTCTCAGGGTGACAAGCGACAAAAAAAACAAAATTAAATAATGTCATGTTGATAGATCACATTAATTGTGGATTTAATATAATAAGTAACTCACCGGTGTCGAACCTGGGTCTGCTAGGCAGTCGGCTCGGCAAGTCTTGGTTCTCGACGTGGTCGAAAGTCCTGAAGCCCAGCGCGAACTCCGCGTACGGGCTTATTTCAAACATTTCTGTGGATGTACCTCATTGTGAGATTATGTTATAATTCGTGGGGACCTCGTAGAACAGAAAAGTTAGCGAGTGTGTTCTTGGTCGCGCGTTTTTAGTAATTTTCATCTGATGGTAAGTTTTTTTTACTTCCCTGAATGACGAGACGAGCGCGTCGCTCGCCTGATGTTAACCGTCATGCCTGCTCATTAACAAAAGCAACGTCACACATAACTCTGGATTACTGAACACTGCACGACACTGAACTGCGCTCGTCATTTCTCGGGCTTCTATGTCCTTCAAACCGAAACACAACAGTGCTTACACATTGCTGCTTGGCGGCAGAAATAGACATTGCGGTGGTACCTACCCAGAAGGCCTCTCGCATACGAGAGACCTATTATCTTGTCTCAGGTTTGTCTTTTTATTCTCGACCTGGAGACTGAAATGCACCTCATCTAAATCGCAACCAAACTACGTGATACAAGAACAAGACACGCTTGAATAAGCCACTAGGGCGGGTTTTTCGTCATATGTACTATTTGCTATGCAGTCCGGTACAAGTATAAAATTGGTACACATCCAGCTTCTGATCATTCTCGGCCTATACTACAAATACTATAATAGCAGTGATAGCTCAGCGGGGAGTGGTATGGACCGTCGAGACGAAAGTCGCAGGTTCGAAACCAGCCCCAAATGCATACATCTCTGACGTTTCTAAGTTATGTGTATATTAATTGTTAATTATTACATGCTTTAACGTTGAAGGAAACATCGTGAGGAAATCTGAATACCTGAGAAGTTCTTCATAAGAATTTCGAAGGTATGTGAAGTCTGCCAAGCCGCATTAGGCCAGTGTGGTGGACTAAGGCCTAACCCCTCTCATTCAGTAGAGGAGGCCCGTGCCCAGCAGTGGGACGTATATAATACAGGGCTAGTATTGTTATTATACTATAAAAAACTTACCGTTCTTATTAGTCTTCCTAGGCTGTACAGGCGAGGTGTAGATCCTCGGCGCATGCGCGTACCTCTCCTTATGTTCGGAGTGTGACGCGACGCTCTCGTTTCGCGACTTCACCTCTTCAGCTATAGAGTGCCGATACTGCGATGAATAGCTCTGCCTGTTAAGAAATATAGCATACATACGCACTCACGCCTGTAATCCCTGAAGGGGTAGGCAGAGGTGTAACTAGTACACCCACATTTCGCCGAGCGTATTTCCGTCCCTTATGTGATAGGGGGCGAGCCTATCGCCATACCGGGCACAAATTCCAGACTCCGGGCTGATACTGAGCATTTCGTAATAGAAAAACCCAATACCACTTTACCCGACCCGGGGATCGAACCCGAGACCTCAGCGTTGACCACAATCGTAACGCGTACGCATTACGACTGCGCCACCGAGGCAGTCTTAATGCGTACGCGTAATTCTTAGCCTAAGAAATATAGCGTTTTTTTATTTCCTTTGGCCCAAACCTCTTTCTCAATCCTTGATTTTTAAGATCACGCCATATACTCATGATTGTTCTGTTACTGTGGATGTACATGGATGGAAGTCACTTGAAGCACCTACTCCAAATTGGTTATTTTATTTATTTGTTTTTTTAGTTGACTTTTTTTTTATTGGCTAGTGTGATGAAACGAGCGGGTCGTTCGCCTGATGGTAAGCGCCACGCCTGCTCATAAACAGAAGCTACACCACACAGAACTCCGGATTACAAAGCATTGCATGGCATTGGAATGCGCTCGTCACCCCGAGACATAAGATGTTAAGTTGCATAATGCCCAGTAATTTCACTGGCTTCAATGTCCTTCTAACCGGAACACAACAGTGCTTACACACTTGGAAATAGACAAAGCGGTGGTACCAACCCAGACGGCCTCTCGCATACGAGGGATCTACCACCTTGTCTCAGTTTTATGGTTTAGTTCCCGACCTGGAGACTGAAATGGACTTCATCTAAATCGCAGCCTAAGTACGAGATACTTTCCTGTCTATAGAATTGGCATGTCTGTGAAATTATTGATAATCGTGGAGGCGTAGTTTACTCAAATTTAATTCGAGACTATTTATAGATATTAGGAACAGCGATCGATACGAGCAAAGCTATACATAACTACGCCTGTACGTTCCCGAATGGGTAGGCAGAGGGAAAACGAGTACAGCCATTCGAAAAGGGTATATCAATCATGATTTACGAGTGGTAGAGCCACGCTGTAGAAAATTTTGTCTACAGCATGAATGGGCCGGCTCGTCCGGGTCGTTACCTCTGTCTCACAGAAAACCGACGTAAAGTAGCAGCTTGCTGCTGCGTTTCGTACCGCGAGTGAGATATCCGGAGGTCCAAATTCCCTCCCCTTCCCAATTCCTTAATTATCCCTTTCCTTTAAGGTCGGCAACGCGCCCATGACTCTTTTGGTATTGTTGGTGTACATGGGCCGTGGAGATCACTAACCATCAGCTGACTCACTTGCTCGTGTACCAGTCTATACTATAAAAAAAACTAATCTGGACCTGATGGTAGGTACACTGCAGTGAACTGTAGGAAGGACTGTATATGACGGTAATGGTAACTTACCGATGCCTTCTGAACAGTATACAGAAGAAAGCCATCAGACACACAACGAGGAGTATGGAGCTGCAGATGATCACCAGCATGTTCAGGTCGAAGAATTCTGACGGTGGACCGATTTCCTCTGCAAAAAATGGGGCCTTATTTATATACCTACTTTAACTGCCGTATTCAGAAACTTATATTAAAATATATAAACTAACTTTAATAATCATTTCTTAAAATTAGTTTGCACCTAAGTATAATATAATACGGATTATTTTGTGTATAGGTATCTCGATTCATAATTTCTTATTAAGTATGTAACTTACTTTCATATTGTTAGTTGGATCTTTATATGACAGGGTTCAATTATGTAATGACAATATTGAACAAGTCTATGCCAAACAAGCCAAATAACTTACCCGTACCATCGCAAACAATGTCAGAAGTTGGTCGATGAGTACGGAATAATTTCCCGGCAACTCTGTCACGGCTGTTACAACACAACTCTCGATAAACAAGAGATTGGCAAACTTTCCCTCATTATACAGTCATTATAAAACTTTCTACTTGTATGTTTTACAATGATTTGGATTTTTGAAGTGAAAACAACAGGCGCGTTGGGCATTTTTTGAGATGGGATAAAACCATTGAACTCGCGACACTGTTATCGACACCTCTGTATATACTCATAAGTATGTACATATATTGACCCCGTTTCCACGAGAGTTGAGTTATGGTTGAAATATATTGATAATCTTTATATATCTTATTCTAATATATAAAATTCTAGTGTCACAATGTTCGTTCCCATACTCCTCCGAAACGGCAGGACCGATTTGTACGAAATTTTGTGTGCATATCGGGTAGGTCTTAGAATCGGCCAACATCTATTTTTCATTCACCTAAATGATAAGGGTACCTACCCCTAAATTTTATTTATTATTTTTGTCATTTTTTTGTTTTTATTTTTTTAGGATACAACACTAAAAAATACATACAACTCTAAATTTTCAACCTTCTACGATCAACCCCTATTTTTTAATAGCGACATTAGAATTTTTGTCAAGCGCGTTTTTCACCGGGACTCACTCCGGGCGGAGCCGCGGGCAACAGCTAGTAATATATAAAGATATTTATTTTGAGGTGATGTAAATTATTCAATTAAAGAAAGATACAGTTACGTATGATATTTTTGTAGGTTCATACATTAAGCAACTTGACTTGCGCTCTAAATTTTCTGAGGGTGACGCCAAACAAATCGAGATGTAATTTATATTTATTATGGAGTTTGCAGAGCCTAGGAATCGGAGAATTGAAACTGATATAGTTTTCCGAAATGGAGAATTTTTCTTCGGTCGGAATGGTAACCACGCTGTAGACACTTTTATCTACAGCATGAATGGGCCACCACTATCTCACAGAAAACCGACGTAAAGTAGGAGCTTGCTGCTGCGTTTCGTACGGTGAGATATCCGGAGGCCCAAATCCCTTCCCATTACCTCAATCATCCCTTTCCTTTAAGGTCGGCAACGTGCCCATAATTCTTTTGGTATTGTGGGCGTACATGGGCGGTGGAGATCTCTTACCATCATCGGCCAATGCTAAAAAAAAGCAACTTACCTCCATCAAGCGTCTTAGTAGCGTACGTGTAAGTGTGGTGCGCAGGTCCCGCGTCGTTGACGGCGGTGACGCGCAGCTCGTACCACGCGCCCGCCGCCAGCGAGCCCACCGCGAACGACGCGCCCAGCGACCGCAGCCGCGGGGCTAGCAACTCAACCTCCGAGTAACTCCAAGCCGGACTTACATCCACTGGCTGCGACCGACATAAATATTAAACGTGGTACGGAAAGGTGTGGTCAAACTTAACCAACGTGTAGTGTACGATTTAAGTATCCCCCAGCATTGCTAGGACATAAATAAAGCATTTTTGTTTAAGATATTTTTTTTATACAATAGGCCGGCAAACGAGCAAGTGGGTCACCTGATGGTAAGTGATCTCCACCACCCATGTATGCCTAAAGCACTAAAGTAATCACGGGCGCGTTGCCGATCATAAAGGAAAGGGATAGTTAAGGAATTGGGAAGGGGAGGGGGTTTGGGCTCCCGGATATCTCACTCACCGTACGAAACGCAGCAGCAAGCTGCTACTTTACGCCGGTTTTCTGTGAGACAGTGGTAATGACCCGGACGAGCCGAGCCATACATGCTGTATACAAAAGTGTCTACAGCGTGGCTCTAACACTCATTGAACGTGTTTACAACGTTTACAAGGTGGTAAGTCCCTCGTATGCCAGAGGCCGGCTGGGTTGGTACCACCGCTTTGTCTATTTCTGCCGCCAAGCAACAGTGTGTAAGCACTGTTGTGTTCCGGTGTGAAGGACATTGAAGCCTGTGAAATTACTGGGCATTATGAGACTTAACACCTTATGTCTCGGGGTGACGAGCGCAGTCCAGTGAAATGCGGTGCTTTGTTATTTGAAGTTCTGTGTGACGTTGCTTCTGTTTATGAGCAGGCGTGGCGCTTACCATCAGGCGAACGACCTGCTCGTCTAATCATTCAAACTAATAAAAAATAATAAAATAAAATAACGATTAACAAAACTTAGAAACCGACTTCAGAATAAAAACACTGAAAAGTCAAAAATAACAAATTCTATCTAGTCGGTGTCTAAGTTTTGTTAACCGTTATTTTTTTTTCAATTTTCAGTGGGCGTTACAGCAATAGCATGTAAATTCCAACACAATCGCAATGAGTGTACTGTTGTCCGTTGAGGAGTTTTATTTTTTTACTCCGTACTCCGTCATCAGACGTTAACTAAATTTATATGGGACCACATCGCAGCTTAACTCTATCGAATGAAATTTTTTCCAACAAAATCGGTACACAATTGGCGAATAAATCAATGTACTTAATTCCAACTAACAGGAAAAATAAAATTTCCCAAATTGAAAACTCACCGCTCTATTCTCAGCTCGATGCCACACGGTAGAGCCAAGTGGTCTGTAATCGACGTCCCACCTGGTGACGTCACACCCGCCGTCATCCCACCCACTCAACTGTATATAGATGTGAGTGGCGTTACTCCAGAGCCAATCGTTGGTGGGGGGTGACATCGGAGCTGTCCAAAAACGTATATTATTGTATTATCTTTTATCGGCTAGGCGTTAAAAACTACTAAAGGCCGATTCTCGTGCTTAAATTTTTTCAAATTATTATTCCGATATCGTCTCAGTGTCAAGAAAGTTGTAAATGCTATTCTCATGAACCAATAATCAACGTCAAATTTGAGCATAGCTCGAAATGAGATCGAAAATATATTATAAGTTGACTGAAGACGAAACGGCATTTGGTAACATTTTATGATAAAAGTACTTAAACAAACGTTAAAATTGTGGCTGAATTGAGATTGCAATGAGATCGAGATTAGATTATATTGAAACCGGACTGAACTTAAACAGGACCAGAAAACCATTTTTTTTATCAAATCTTATTATATTCTTTCGGTGAACCTTACTACTTGTAACATAAAACCAATGTATGTACCCATACTCATAAATAATGAATTTGAATTTGAAAAATCTCAGTTCGGTTAAAAGCCTGTCGCAGTGTCAGTTAAATACGAGAATTGGCCTTCTAATATCAATAGGGTTTCCTATGTAGAATTTTATACGCAACAGAAAATATGACGAAAAAGAAATTCTTTTGTTAAAACACAATATAAATTGTTTCTAATTATAATTTTAAATACTGGAGCAAAGGGAGTGCGTAGTGGCAACATATCGCGATGACATCAAGGCTTCGGTCGTCTATCATTTTTGTCAAGTACTTCAGATATAAATGGCTTCTAACTTGTTTATTCACGGACATATTTATAAAAAAAAACTGCAATACGCGTGACGTAGGGTATTGATCAAATTAATAAAAAACAAGGCGAATAGGTTATTAGAAAATGGAAATCGGTCTATTCGTTTAGGAGCTACGATGCAAATATAACAGCCTGCTTTTTTGTTGACAGTTAAAACTAGTTTGCCAATTATTGTATTTAGTCTTCAATTGTGATTTTATGTGTTTTACTGTATAATTTTCTTCTTACACCTGCCCTTATCTCACAGCGGGGTTGGCTCAACATGCTTTTTAAAACATGTTACAGAAATATAATGGCTTGCCAATTTTACGACCGGCCGTCTACCTGACATCCACCCCTCTGGGGAGATGTTAGTGTACAATAAAGTTTATAAATGAATAAAAAGTTTTTAAATGCTTGTACCGTGCTGGAGTCAGTTATGTGTACAAAAAGAGCAGGCTCCGTCGGAGTGGTACCATTTTTCATTTTAAATTATTTTATAGTAAAATGCCAAACAAGTTTGTACATCACTTGACGGTAGGTGAACACATCCAGAGATCCACATTTAATGAGTGGTAGCGACACGCTGTAGACACTTTTGTGTACAGGATGTATGGGCCGGCTCGTCCGGGTCATTACCACTGTATCACAGAAAACCAACGTAAAGTAGCAGCTTGCTGCTGCGTTTCGTTTCGTGAGTGAGATATCCGGAGGCCCAAACCCTCTCCCCTTCCCAATCCCTCATTATTTCTTTCCTTTAAGGTAGGCAACGCACCTATAATTCTTTTGGTATTGTGGGCGTATATGGGCGGTGGAGATCACTTACCATCAGATGGGCACTCTGGTGCTCGTTTGCCGGTCTATGACATAAAAAAAGAGAAATCTCAGTGTATTAGCCATATATGAAAGTTGTCCAATCTAACTGAGCGCATGAGCACTAACAAAGCCATTTTTTTCTAGGCAACAGCAGTATCACTATGGTTGAGCCTACAGGTAAGAATGGCTACGGGGTGGCTCTACCAAGTTTCTACCAGAAATGTTCCTAAAACTCACCTCCACCAAGCGTAGTGACGTCAACATGCGCAGGCGCGGAGGTGCCCACAGAATCCGTGACAGTCACTCGGATGCTGTATTTGGTTCCACACTTGAGTCCAGCTAGCGTGTGTTGTTGTATGCCTGGGAGTCTTGTCTCTCTTGCTACAGGCCATGCCTCTTGCCAGAGACCGTCACCTTCTCTCCAGGTTAGGTTATAACCTTCGGGGAAGGGCTTATTATGAGTTGTAAAAGAGCTGGCGAATTCATTCTAAAATTTGTATGTATTTTGAAGACAGGCATAGATGGCTGTATAAGCTGTCCTTGAGGGTACGCTAGTCAGTATTTTTCCATACAAACGTTGTGGGGTAATCATTCCATTATTTGACATCGCACGTCGAAAGTTAAGAATGATATTGATTTATCTCATAGTTATCAATGCGTGTATAGAAACATAATTGTGAAATTAAATGTAATTTAAAAGTTAGGAGCTTTAAAAAAATCCATAAGGCCAAATTGGGCGTTAAGAAGTAACATAAAAAGTACATAACCTCCAAAACTAAATATATACAGGCATGGTTCGTTTATTATTAATCGATATATTCTATTGTTATTTCATTAAGACCCCAATCCTAAAGTCTATTCATCTAATTTTTGGACCTCGATTTCATAATAAATTATTGTGCATTTCACTCGATCGCTTCACGTCGCGCGAGGCTAGGGTGAGATAGCATGCACTTTTGATCCCGCCCACTAACGAGTTCGAGCCGCCGACCATACCATCACCATATTCTAGGCCCGTGATGGATTGAGAAAGTCCTATAAAGTATCCGACATTAGGATTAAACCCAGAAGCTCCCAAATAAGTCTGTATAAGAAACTACCCTTATACCAAAGTAATGTTTCTTTAAATATAATCAAAACAGCATAGATTTGAGTCAAATGGTTCATGATTTTTTTCTTGTGTGGTAGAGCCACGCTGTAGACAGTTCTGTCTACAGCATGAATGGGTCGGCTCGTCCGGGTCGTACCACTGTCTCACAGAAAGCCGGCGTTTCGTACGGTGCGTGAGATATCCGGAGGCCCAAATTCCCCTCCCCTTCTCAATCCCTAACTTATCCCTTTCCTTTAAGGTAGGCAACGCGCACATGATTCTTCTAGTATTGGGCGTAAATGGGCGGTGGAGATCACTTACCATCAGGTGACCCATTTGCTCGTTTGCCGGCCTATACTATAAAAATAAAGAAAAAAAAGAATTTTGCATCATAATAATAATAATAATAAAAAACATTTATTGCACACAACACAATATACATTTGCAGTTCATAAAAAAAATTAAAAATAAACTATTTTAAACTGCTTCGGAACCGGAGGGTGGTAACCATCATATTCCCTCCAACTCACCAACAAACGCTGCACACACCCACAGTAGCCATAGTGTAATACCATACTCATAATATTCTACAATAGAGTGTGGTAGTAGTGTAATAATTTAAAGAGAAAAGCAGAAGCATCACTTAAAACGCAAATTAGATTATAAAGTACAATCCAACAATCAACGCGTTTGATATTCTCGAGAAAACCGACATTATCTAGAAGGAGTTAAAGCGGGTGGTACTCACTTAAGTAACATTGTTGCAACATTGTTGTTACATGGCTGGTCGGAGACGTACCGCCCGTTCTATCTAGATAGTTGAGAAACTGTATGGTTCTTAAACTATGAAAGTTATCTGCTAAGTTATACTTACTTATCCCGTAGCTTAAGGTGTCGTTCACATGGCCTCTGATTTCATCCCATTCTACTATAATGTAGTCCTTGTATGGAGTGGCTCTTATGGAAGGCGGGTCAGGAAGTGGTAATACTCTAACTAAATATACCACCGAGTCAGAACCGTACAGATTTTTCGCTAGGCACGTGTAGTTACCGCTAAGTGATTGGTCTATACCTAAAATAATGATATACATTGAAGAAATAATAGTTTGACATCGCACGTGAATGCCTCGGTATTAACGAAGAATTTTAGGTCACTATCATTCATCATTCAAGCAGTGATTTAACAAGGTGGTAGGTCCCTCGTTTGCGAGAGGCCGGCTGGGTTGGTACCACCGCTCTGTCTATTTCTGCCGCCAAGCAACAGTGTGTAAGCACTGTTGTGTTCCGGTTTGAAGGACATTGAAGCCAGTGAAATTACTGGGCATTATGAGACCTAACACCTCATGTCTCGGGGTGACGAGCGCAGTCCAGTGTCATACAGTGCTTTGTTATTTAAAGTTCTGTTTGGCGTTGCTTCTGTTTATGAGCAGGCGTGGCGCTTACCATCAGGCGAGCGACCTGCTCGTCTCGTCATTCAAACTAATAAAAAAAAAAAAAAAAGTGATAGCTCAGCGGGGAGTGGTATGGACTGTCGAGACGAAAGTCGCAGGTTCGAAACCAGCCCCAAGTGCATACACCTGTGACTTTTCTAAGTTATGTGTGTATTAGTTATTAATTATCACTTGCTTTAACGGTGAAGGAAACATCGTGAGGAAACCTATATCGCTGAGAAGTTCTTCATAAGAATTTCGAAGGTATGTGAAGTCTGCCAACCCGCATTAGGCCAGCGTGGTGGACTAACGCCTAACTCCTCTGATTCAGTAAAGGAGGCGCGTGCCCAGCAGTGGGACGTATATAATACAGGGCTAGTATTATTATATTATTATAATTCCATCCTGTAACGTCGATATACAATCTATACATACGTAATTACTTGACTGACCGACTGATTCATCAACGGAGAGCCTAAAACCACTGGGTCTAGAAGCATGAAATGTTGCACAAAGGTTGTTTTAATGATGTCAGTTAGCACTAAGAAGGGGATTTTGAAAATGCATCATTTAATGCAAATAGGGGATGTAAGTTTGTTTGGAAAAAAATATTAAATAGATATTTCGATTCAAGACAAATAAGCAACTACGTATTTTGCGAAATTTCGAGTATCATCGCCTTAGGGGGTGAAATGCTTTAAGAGGTTGTTTTGGATAAAGACATTCACGTGGGCAGAGCCGCGAGCAAATGCTAGTTCTATATACGAAGGTACTTATCGCCTTAGGGGGTGAAATGCTTTAAAAGGGCGGGGTTGTTCCGGATAAAGACATTCACGAGAGCAGAGCCGCGAGCAAATGCTAGTTCTATATACAAAGGTACTTACTCTTAATCAACAAGCTGTCATCTCTATTCCTTGTGAATCTGGGATGGTGCGTTATGATGTTCTGATTGTGATACCAAACTGTTCTAGGAGGCGGCGAGCCCACGCTCTTACATTCTAGTAGCAACGAGTTCCTTACTGCTATAGTTATCTGGCCTCCTAATGATGCCACTCCTGCTACCACTAGACACAAAATTATTCTTTTTTATTGCATAGGTTGACAAATGAGCAAGTATGTCACCTGTTGGTAAGTGATCACCACCGCTCATGTACCGCCAGGTAATAAGGCCTAATACCAAAAGGGTCATAGGCGCGTTGCCGACCTTAAAGGAAAGGGATAATTAAGAAATTGGGAAGGGGAGGGGATTTTGGCCTCCGGATATCTCACTCACCGGATATCTCAGCAGCAAGCTACATTACGTCAGTTTTCTGTCAGACCGTTAACACTGTAACGGACGAGCCGGCCCATTCATGCTGTAAATTGTCTACAACATGGCTCTGCCACTCAGTTAATAGCAGAGATCAGAATATAACAGAAAACTCTCGTTTACGAGGATGCGACAAGTAAAGCAGACTTATATTCTCGTCTACATCGTAAGAAACGCTTTTAAATGCTATTGTAGGTACACGAGGCTAAAGAATCGTTTGGTCTAGTGTAAATCAATTGTGAATCTTAAGTCCTTGGCTTTAATTATCATTATGCATAATTGGTCATTAAATAGCTGCAGTATTTCAATGCTCATTAAATGTAGTCACAACTGCACTGAGTTCTTTTCGAAGGTGATGGACCGCGCTATAGCACATTTCTTGTAGAATGCCCAAATTTCCCAACTATATTTGTTTCTTCAAAGGTCGCCAATGTAGGGGTCTTCACTAATGCATGATAGATTGCCATTTCTCTGACATTGTAGGTATATATGGGCGGTGGTAATTAGTTACAATCAGAACCATAATATGATTCGCAGCAAGTACAATGGAGCAATATAATTACAAACTGGTATCCTAGAGACCGGAGGAGAAGTAAGGGGAGACAAGTAAAGAGGTGGTAGGATGAAATTAGAATGGCAGCTGGACCATACTGGAAAAGAGCTGTTTTAGATAGGGAACAATGGGAAAAGCCAGAGGAGGCATTTGCCGACAGGAACTCTGAAATTTATATATATGCACTCACGCCTGTAATCCCCGAAGGGGTAGGCAGAGGTGTAACCAGTACACCCACATTTCGCCGAGCGTATTTCCGTCCCATAATGTGATAGGGGGTGTGTCTATCGCCATACCGGGCACAAATTCCAGACTCCGGGCTGATACTGAGCATTTCGTAATAGAAAAACCCAATACCACTTTATTCGACCCGGGGATCGAACCCGCGACCTCAGCGTTAGCTTAAACTTAACACGTACGCATTACAACTGCGCTACTGAGGCAGTCAAATTTGAGATCTAATATAATTCATAAATAAATTAGACTTAAGTAGAAAACTGAATTGTGTAATTTTGGAAGTAAATGCTATAATTTAAATGGCTTATGATCAGAGGGGCTAGCACGAATAACTTGCGAGAACGTATTTGTATAGAAATGTCAAAAAAATGATTGAATCTTCATACAAATGCTAGCGTTCGCGATTCGAATACTTATTCGTAAGTTGTTCGTGCTCGCCCCCCAGTTCACTGGCTCATCTACTTTCTGCTACTCATCTTACCCCTCTGCGATGGTGTATTAGTTACGCGTCTGCTCTGCGGTCCTTCTCCGACAGCAGTACTAGCAGTCACCCATACATCGTACTGCCTTCCTTCGACAAGCCCCTTCAGCTCCATGGTTTGGGATTTCTCGTAAGCCTCTGTACTTGATTGCACATCTATGCGAAATATTTGAGGACCGTCGTTGCTGTTAAATATATGAAAGCCTTAAAAGCGTGTTAACTACAGGACAATAAAGAGACGTTATCATCTAACGTTGATATTGAGTGGTAGAGCCACGCTGTAGACACTTGTCTACAGTATGTATAGGCCGGCTCGTATGGGTCATTACCACTGTCTCACAGAAAATTGCCGTAAGGTAGTAGCTTGCTGCTGCGTTTCGTACGGTGAGTGCGATATCCGGAGGCCCAAACCCCCTCCCCTTCCCAATCCCTTAATTATCCCTTTCCTTTAAGGTCGGCAACGCACCCATGATTCTTTTGGTATTGTGGGCGTACATGGGCTGTGGAGATCACTTACCATCAGGTAACCCACTTGCTCGTTTGCCGGCCTATACCATAAAAAAAATGTCTCAGTATGACGAGTCCAGCGCAGTGCCATGAAGTACTGCTACTGTTTATGGGCAAGCGAGGTGTTTACTATCAGTCGAACGACCTGCTCGTCACGTAAGCGTTTCTCTTATGGACGGACCATGTATATCACTCTATATATTTTGTTGAACGAAATCACATTTCCTCAGAGCTGTTCTTTTATGAGCTGATCTTGACCACCATGGGGTTTTATTCACTATAGATACCTTAGAATCATTCCCAGTAGTCTTTTCACCATCTCCAAGAACTTTGTAGTTCAGTGGGCCTGTGGCTCTGGCTTACCCTTATCTACTCTCTCCAGGGATATACCGAAACTCCTATTATTTTTCTAAACTTCGGCAAATCATAACGCTTTTGATCGAGGTCACCATCAGGAGACCTGCTTGTCATAAAAAAATTGAAGGTTTGTAAAGTCTACCAACTCGCATTAGGCCAGCGTGGTGAACTAAAACGTAACCACTTTTATTCGTTGTAAAGGCGCATGCCTCGCAGTGGAACAGGAATAAAAGGCTGATATTGTTATTATTGGATTCATTGCTTTTTATTTCCCACACTTTTGCATTAAAAACCTTTTTTTTTTTTTTTTTTTTAACGTTGGGAAACCCTTTATGGGTACCGCCCCACCGCGTGGTCAGTCGGGGCGGTTATGTCCGACTCCCACGGACTAAAACTCAACGGTGTTCCTCCGGGTACGCTTGTTCGGTCGGGGCTGCGGGAACGCTATTGTACTCTTCCGCGGCCCCGACGGCGCCGGCCCTTGTACAGGACCTCTCCGGTCGGTGGGTGTTTGGGGGAGTTATCCACCCACCTTTTTGCTCCGCTCGAGAGGTTCGCGCGGGAACGCCGCGCGCGTCACCTCGAGGCCTTAACTGTCGGACGACGGACTTCCACGAGTCCGCCGCCCAGGCCTCTGTCAGGGGGGTAGGAGTGCCTCCCGCATCCTCCTGCGCGTGACCCTTCGGCGGCGGATAGCGAGCTGGGATGTTATTTCCCGCTCACGCTCCGCCACCTCCTTCCGCGACATAACTGTTTCGCAGAAGGCGGTCATCGCGTTCCACGACCTCTCGTTCTCGACCATGGCCTTAACCACAGCTGGTAGCGAGAGGTCGTCCCCCAATTCTGCGACGAGTTCGCGACGCTGCTCTGCCCACGCGGGGCACTTGCATTAAAAACCTGCATTATTCAAGATTATTTATTCCATTACAATAATACTGATATTAAGGATTCGTATAATAAAAATCCCATTAGTGTAATTCGAGCACGTTGCTACGTTTTACAAGGGGGCTTAATTATGTCCAGCTTGCTTTATTGCAATGAATACTATTTAAAATACTACTGCCTCGGTGGCGCAGTTGTAATGCGTACGCCTTACGATTGAGGCTAACGCTGGGGTCTCGGGTTCGATTCCCGGGTCGGTTAGAGTGGTATTGGGTTTTTCTATTGCGAACTGCTCAGTATCAGCCCGGAGTCTGGAATTTGTGCCCGGTATGGCGATAGGCTCGCCCCCTATCGCATCGTGGGACGGAGATACGCTCGGCGAAATGTGGGTGTACTGGTTACACCTCTGCCTACCCCTTCGGGGATTACAGGCGTGAGTGAGTACTATTTAAAATAGCGTTTTCGCTTTAAACTTGGGTAATTTACCAGCTAGATATCAGATTTAGTTTCCTTGATGAAACTGGGCGGATTCCGTTTGACCTCTTAGATCAAAGCATGGATGAAATCGACTATATTATTTGTACGCTGGTGCTGTAGTGTTTCTTTCACAGCAGCAGGTCGCTTGCCTGATAAGAGCCACATCTGCAGAAGCAACGCCACACAGAACTTATTACAAATCACTGCATGGCACTGCACTCGTCACCCCGAGAAATAAGATGTTAAGTTTCATAATGCCTAGTAATTTCACTGGCTTCAATGTCCTTTAAATCAGAATATAAGAGTTCTGACACACTGCTGCTTGGCAGTAGAAATAAACAAAGTGGTGGTGCCAACCCAGACGGCCTCTCGCATACGAGTGACCTAGTAGTATATTATCAAACTAATATTATAAATGTGAATGTTAGTTTTTTTGTTACGCTTTCACGCGAAAACTACTTAACCGATCATCATGAAACTTTGTACACATATTCTTGGAGGTATAAGCAGTAACATAGGATACTTTTTATGAAAAAAAAACTATTTGTTTGTTACGCTTTCACGCCTAAATCACTGAACCGATTTTGATGAATTTTGATGTAGAGATGGAGACGGTTATAGGCTACGTTTTATTTCGGAAAATTCTATTCACGCGGGCGGAGCCGCGAGCATAAGCTAGTTATTTATATATTTCCTTACCTAGCAGAAGGCTTGCTGTACACGGTGTAATGGAGTAACCGTCCGTTGGGTTGACTTGGCCTCTTCCAACTAACCAGCAAAGTTGATGCAGACTGTGAGAGTAGCTTTATTTCTGCTGGTGACTCCGGTACTGAGAAAATATATGTTTTTTATAATACACTACATTTTGCCCAGCCTCATTTTTCGACTGCCTCGGTGGTGCAGTTGTAATACGTACGCATTACGATTAAGCTAAAGTCTCGGGCTCGATCCCCGGGTCGGGTAAAGTGGTATTGGGTTTTTCTATTACGAAATGCTCAGTACCAGCTCAGAGTCTGGAATTTGTGCCCGGTATGGCGATAGGCTCGCCCCTTATCACATTATGGGACGGAGATACGCTCGGCGAAATGTGGGTGTACTGGTTACACCTCTGCCTACCCCTTCAGGGATTACAGGCGTGAGTGCGTATATGTCATTTTTCGAGTAATTGGCTATGAAGTGAGAGGCCACGGGTTCTACTTCCGCACCGATACAAATGTTTGTGTGATCCACAAATATATGTTTCCAGTCTGGGTGTTTTCTCCCCAGAGGGGTTGACTTCACGCAGGCGGCCGGTCGTAAAATCTATAAGCCATTATGTAATATGTGTTTAAAGCATGTATGGCCGACCGCACTGCGAGTGGGATAAGCACAGGTGGAAGAAGAAGAAGAAATTAGTGTTTGCCTCCAGCTTCGCTCGTGTTATTAGGTTTAACGCTATTCTAGGGGACTGTGACCTACGAGTATACAATAAAGAAGTCTAAGAAGAATATCTGAACAAACCCGCGGCATCCCAACTTCTAAAATCATGATAATAATAATAAATCCCACCTCCCCTTCTCTTCCCTAATTATAACTTCCTTTTAAGGTCGGCAACGTGTCCATTCTTCTGGGATTGTGGATATTCATGGGCGGTGGAGATGTCTTGCCACCAGGTGACCCACTTTCTGGCTATCGCTTATGCTACAAACATAAAACAAAACGCGTTCAAAGATTGTGAAACTGGGAAAGTCGTGGGTTCGATTCCCACATCGAGTGTAGATACAACACAGACGTCACCATTTTTGTAGAGGTCTTCATAAAAATAGACATGATTAATTAAGGTTATCTGGAAGAAATCGCTGTTTGCGATAAGACCGCCCTTTATGAGTGGTAGAGCCACGCTGTAGACATTTGTCTACAGCATGAATGGGCCGGCTCGCCCAGGTCATTACCACTGTCTCACAGAAAATCGACGTAAAGTAGCAGCTTGCTGCTGCGTTTCGTACGGTGAGTGAGATATCCGGAGGCCCAAACACCCTCCCGTTCCAAATTCCTTATTATCCCTTTCCTTTAAGGTCGGCAACGCACCCATGATTCTTTTGGTATTGTGGGCGTACATGGGTGGTGGAGATCACTTACCATCAGATGACCCACTTGCTCGTTTGCCGGCCTATACAATAAAAATAAAAAATGTATCACCGTTACTGTATGATCCTCGTTTATAAGCTACCTACTTTATTTAGTGTGCAATAAGGAATATTCTATTTATCGATCTATGATATGCCCTAAATTAGAAATTATGATTAGAAAGACAATAAGATCGCCCCCTATAACATCATGGAACGTATATAAGTTTGGCGAATTTTTTGTACCTCTGTCTACCTGTTTGGGGATACAGGCGTGAGGTTATGTAGGTCAAGTTAAAAAAAAGCTATAACTCACCATCCTGCAAGGTGGAACAGACGATCGGAAAGGAGAAAGGCCCGTGTCCATAATTGGAAAAGCCAGCCACCTTAATGGTGTAATTTGTGTACTTGGCCAGACCTTGGAGACGAAGCTCAGTCACCAATGACGTTGAATTCAACCAATGACGACCTGCAAATAATGATCTTATACAACGTGTTACAGAAAGGTGTGGTCTACTTTAAGAAACGTAACAATAACGTACTATCATCGAAATAAAATGACAAGAAACGTAACTCAAGCAAAAAAATTACCCCACCAAAACTCTATGCAAGGGGGCGGGGCTATAAAAGTCTGTGCAGCTCGTTCATTCATCAATTCATTGATTCATGATCTCTAGTTGACACTTAAGTCTAATATTTTGCGCGGTGCAAAACGTCGTAGCTCGATTTAAGAATTTAATATTTTTAGACATTAACTTTTATGAAGTAAAGTTGATTTTGAACGTTCATTGATTTTTGTTACGTGTATGAGTATTCGTGTGATTACCTTTGCATTGTAAGTAAGTGGAGCCGTATTTTTGGCAGATTCATATGAGAGTTACCGTTCTAGTTATCTTATTTCGAGGCGTACAATATAGGTTTCACCCCCGTAATACCAAATAAAATTGCATTGCTAGGACATAAAGAAACCATTTTTACTAGATGGTATGCCCCTCGTATGCGAGAGGCCGTCTGGGAAGGTACCACCGCCATGTCTATTACTGCCGTCAAGTACTGTGTGTAAACACTTTTGTGTGCCGGTTTGAAGGAATTTGAAGCCAGTGAAATTACTAGGCATTATAAAACATAGCACCTTATATCTCAGGGTGACGAGCGCAGTTCAGTCCCATGCAGTACTTCTTATTTCGAAGTTCTCATGGTGTGCTTATGTTTAGGGGCAAGCATGACAGTCTCGGTATCTAAAGCTAATAATAAAAAAAACTTTTTTATCGAATGAATAACATGTCGATATTCTACTCGCAAATAGCGTGATAGCTCAGGTGCGAGTGGTATGGACTGTCGAGACGAAGGTCGCAGGTTCGAAACCAGCCCCAAGAGCATACACCTCTGACTTTTCTAAGTTACGTGTATACTAATTGTTAATTATCACTTGCTTTAACGGTGAAGGAAACATCGTGAGGAAACCTACATATCTGAGAAGTTCTCCATAAGAATTTCGAAGGTATGTGAAGTCTGCCAATCCGCATTAGGCCAGCGTGGTAGACTACGGCCTAACCCCTCTCATTCAGTAGAGGAGGCCCGTGCCCAGCAGTGGGACATGTATAATACAGGGCTAGTATTATTATTATTATTATTCTACTCGCAACTTTGGACAACAGCTGTTACGAATGAAGCCATATTATTATTGAATATGTGATCGATTTTAACAAAAGAGGGATTAGAGAATTAGTGTCAAACTTTTGGATGTCTGTTTTGATAGGATCTGTTACATAAAGACTCACTGTCAGGTGTATGACGACCCTTAAAAATGACCACACCTTTTTGTAGCACGTTGTATATGTTCACTAAACTTTCATAAAATTGTAATTATATATACCTTTTTTTATTGGCTTTGATTGACGAGACGAGCAGGTCGCTCGCCTGATGGCAAGCGCCTGCTCATAATGCCCAGTAATTTCACTAGCTTCAATGTCCTTCAAACCGGAACACAACAGTGCTTACACACTGTTGCTTGGAGGCAGAAATAGACAAAGCGGTGGTACCAACCCAGCCGGCCTCTCGCATACGAGGGACCTACCACCTTGTAAAAATGTATAGTTCTCACCTTGTGCCGCGTACAGTACAGTGTATCCGATGAGTGCTCCCGCCTGCTTGTGAGGAGGTATCGGCTGCCAGCTCACTCTCAGAGCTGATGACGTCACTGCACCGCACTCCACAGACGATGGACCTTCTTCGGGGGCTAGGAAAAATATTTATTAGTACTTCAAGGGATGTATGGAAAACAAACCAACATCTTTTGAAACTATGATTTGTAGTGTCTTGCATCCGTGGCTGAATGAACATGTTCCCTTTGCCATTCCGATTCGACGACCGCTGGGAGTAAAAATATATTGAGGTGATGCGAAATTGTTTTATGGGTATTTAATGACCTGTACATGATTGGAAGATAAGTTCAAAATAACTGCCTCGGTGGCGCAGTTGTAATCAGTACGTGTTACGACCGAGGTAACGTTGAGATCTCGGGTTCAATCCCGGGTCGGGTAAAAGTTAGATTGGGTTTTTCTATTACGAAATGCTCATTATTAGCCCGGAGCCTGGAATTGTGCCCGGTGTGGCGATAGGCTCGCCCCCTATCACATCATGGCACGAAGATAAGCTCGGCGAAATATGGGTATACTGGTTACACCTCTGCCTACACCTTCGAGGATTACAGGCGTGAGAGCGAATGTAGGTATGTATGTTCAAAATAACCATCGCTCCACCTTCGAGATCAAGAAGGAAGATACTCGTATATCTGTAATATGGTTTTCCCCGCAGTAAGGCAAGGGGTAGTGTAAATTGGCCACCATCATCTTAAGCCCATAGCCAATCTCACCAACACGTGGTACAGCTGCTGAGTAACAGATGAGGTAATGGCGGAACTTGGTCTTGGAATGTCTTCGTAACGTTTATACTAAGCTTAGGGATCGTATATATCTATATAAATAAAAATGAATGGCTAAATTTGTTGCTAAGGGCAATTTTTTTTCTGTGTGTTGAAGCGGGTCCCTGGATGGTGTATATCCATAATTGGAACCGGTAGGTGGCGCTGTAATCGGTTTCTAACTATCAAGTACATGTTGCGGGTGAAACCGCGCTGGACAGCTAGTATCACATAAAAATTACAACATATGCATTACAACTGTGCCACCAAGGCAGTCCACCGTGTTTATGATAAATAAATAAATACACCCAACAGTTACACACATAGTCCTGAATTCCTGACCCACACTAGATTAATCTGTATCATGAGTATCAGAAATTACGAGGAAATTACGGTCCCTCAACATCCAGACCTGAAACAAATATTTATCTCGGTGCGGGAATCAAACCCACGGCCTCTCGCTTCGCAGCCAGCTACTCGTCCACTACTCCACGGAGTAAATGTTTTTTTAAAGCATAGCCTGGCAAACGAGCAAGTGGGTCACTTGATATTACCAAAAGAATTATGGGCGCGTTAAAGGAAAGGGATAATTAAGGGATTGGAAAGGGGAGGATGATTTGGGTCTCCCGATATCCCACTCACCGTACGAGGCGCATCAGCAAGCTACTACTTTACGCCGGTTTTCTGTGAGACAGAGGTAACAAGCCGGTCCATTCAAGCTATAGAGAAAACTGTCTATAGCGTGGCTCTACCACTCAAAGCGTTAAGTGACGTTAATCGTAGTACTGTTTAAGCATAACTTAAAGTCCGACGAATATGAGACATATCTTACTTTCTTCCCCACATTATTCTGCATCGATTGGTATCGGTCTCGACCCCATACCCCCAGCGGTTTCGGAGGAGATAGCGTGACAAGCTTTTGGCAGCGGCGGCGCCAGTTACTTTTTTTTAGAATAGAGAGAAATTAAACACGCGAAAACAACCACAAAACAAAACAACAGACCGGCCGGTTAAACTTTAAAACATAAAAACCAGAACCATGATTAGCGGCGTCTGTCGCGGAACAACAAAAACTTCTATAAAGCACTGTTCACACGGAAAACACGGTGTGGTTAGAAAAATATGGATATATCAGTACATACATACGCACTCACGCCTGTAATCCCCGAAGGGGTAGGCAGAGGTGTAACCAGTACACCCACATTTCGCTAAGCGTATCTCCGTCCCATGATGTGATAGGGGGCGAGCTTATCGCCATACCGGGCACAAATTCCAGACACCGGGCTGATACTGAGCTTTTCGTAATATAAATATTCAATATCATTTTTACCCGACTGGGGATCGAACCCGAGACCTCAACGTCAGCCTCAGTCGTAACGCGTACGCATTACAACTGTGCCACCGAGGCAGTCACCGAGGTAGATCTGTACATCTGTGCACGTATTGCTGTGTGGGCTTACACATTTGCGTGACAGTAGTGCGTCAATCATTATGTTCTTTATCTTAGTCAATAGTGCTTTATACACACTTTCAATTTCTTTATATAAAACTCAAGCCCGCAGTACCGCCCGCGTGAATGTCTTTTCAATATAAAAAATACCCAATATCCACGTCATGGTCTATCTGTGTGCCCAATTTCATCCAAATCTGTTCAGCCGTTAAGGCGTGATTAATTAACAAACATCACTTGAAGGCGGTGGTTTTATATAGGGGTGCATCAAGAGCGGGTTGTATGTAGAGTAAGAGTTAAGAAGTTCTCTTTCCTTTCCTTTAGTCAAATCAAACCATTTATTCAGTAATTAGGCCTTTTACTTTTATACGTAGAGTTTGGAATCTACCGGTGCTTCGCAAATGCCCACTGGTCTGAGAAGAAGCACCAAGAAACTCAGCCGTAGGCCGTATTGGCAACGCTACCATGATCCTTCTGGCAATAGAGTATTTGCCTCGATTATTTTAATATTTTAATTAATACGTTATGTTCCCTAAAATCTAATATCGAAAGAATTATATAAATCAAGTAAAAAATAAACAAGTTAAAAGCCATTCAAATCCGCTGGAGGGGGTAGTTGTCAAATGCCGGAAAGAGGATGCATGGCATGGCAAGTTACGTCACAAGGCAGGTCACGCCATTACGATGCACGTGTGTGAGGGAGATAGTGACATTTTCCCACTAAGCACCCAACTTTGCTTGTACTAATATTTAAAACATGAATTGCTCGTGAACTGCCAAATATTTACCCAATTTTAATTCTGTTTTCGCAAAACACTTTCTTTTTCGTATCATTTTTGGTTTCATATAAAATAATGTACAAAATTGAATGCCTCGATGGCGCAATTGTAATGCGTACGCGTTACGATTGAGGTCAACTCTGAGGTCTCGGGTTCGATCCCCGGGTCGGGTAAAGTGGTATTGGGTTTTTCTATTACGAAATGCTCAGTATCAACCCGGAGTCTGGCATTTGTGCCCGGTATGGCGATAGGCTCGCCCCCTATCACATAAGGGACGGAAATACGCTCGGCGAAATGTGGGTGTACTGGTTACACCTCTGCCTACCCCTTCGGGGATTACAGGCGTGAGTGCGTATGTAATGTACAAAATTAGACATAGTCAATTACTCTATTTATGTGCTCACGAGCTGTGCAGAGTACGTACAAAAATGACAAATATTCACTCGTATATTTAATTTAGGCATCACTTATATAGATATTATAATACTCGTATACGGTCAAAAACTTTAATGTATACTACTAGACGAGCTGTATAGAAGAAAAACTTAGTCACATAACAATTTGACAGCTAACAGACAGGGAGTGCTAGAGGGGTTCTCGTTGAGAGTAAGCGAGATGATAATATTGAGTTACGGTCAATGGACTGTAACTTAGTGGCGTAATTTCTATGTACCGCGCAGCTTGTCTAGTAGTATACAATAAAGTATTTGTATACAGTAGATTAATAAATAAAGCGCGCAGTGTATTGCCATGTGAATAGGGTCTAACATCGTTAGATTTATGACACTTGAGAATTCACAAATGTACGAAACTTCCTGATCGTAATAAAACCGGACAAGTGCGTGCCCTGACATGCAGCCGGGTTCCGTAGTACGTACTAAGAAGTTGTCATTTACTAAACTTACCAATTTTACGATTTATTAAAAACAAATAAAATCCTTTAATTATAATAATACCAGCGCTGTATTACACACGAGCCATTGCTGGGAATCGACCTCCTCTACGCGGGGTTTACTGGTTAGGCCTTAGTCCACTACGCTGGCCTAATTGGCAGACTTTCTATTGAAATTCTTATGGCGAACTTCTCAGGTATGTATGTTTCCTCACTATGTTACCTTCACCGTTACGGCAAGCGATAATTTACAATAAATATACACGTATCTTAGAAAAGTCAAAGGTGCAATCCATTGGAGTTGATTTCGAACATGCGACTTTCGTCTCGGCAGTCCATACCAATCCCAGCTGAGCTATCGCTGCTTCCTTGAATTATAAGGTCGCGAGAGGCCGTGTGGGTTGGTACCACCGCTTTGTCTATTTCTGTCGCCAATCAACAGTGTAGGTAACCAATTTTATTTATATAGTATCTTATCAAACTTTACAAAGACTTTATATAGCTCTCATGTGTTAGACATAATAAAAAACCATTCCTTGCTTCCCCATAGTCGGGTAAAAAGTGTCACTTACTTGTATAAAGAACCCTAAATCTGGTATAGGGTTGGGGTAAAAACTTTGTATTGCTCTGGCGCCATTAATTAAGAAAACTTGGGCAATGAATTCGCGCGCGCAAGGTTACGATTTTGACGTCGACTCTTGTATAATTAAGATGTGGGAGCGGATTTAGAAAATTTTATTTGCGACAATGTAACTTTGTTAATTTATGAACAGGGATGTCACAGAGAGGGTGCGAGAGAGAGGCCTATTGAGAGGAAGTTTGACATTTTATTTTAAAGATAGTCATAATATTGTGTTAAAATCAACAATTCAATGCTCCAGGACTTAGTGATTTTGCATTAATAACAATAATTTTAAAATGTTACAAATAAAAATATTACTGACATTTTAAAATCTTACATTTCAAACAATGACTGAAATTTTACAATGCCATGTTTAATATATACGAGTGTGTTTATTTTATACATCCAACAGTCACACACATAGTCCTGACCCCACACTAGGTAAACCTGTATCGTGGGTATCAGGAACTATGAGGGACTTGCGGTCCAACAACACCCAGACCCGAAACAACTATTTGTAGATACCACACAACAATTTGTCTTGGTGTGGGAATCGAACCCACGGCCTCTCGCTTCGTAGCCGGCTACTCGCCGACTGAGCCACGGAGGCTGTCAAATATTTTAGGATATATACTACGGAGTTTTTTATACTAAAGAGGGAGTTACGAAAGAGGGGTCAAAAGAATACCACCCTCTTTTCGTCGGATGTTAATAAAAACGTTTTTTCAATCCATTACGTCACGAAGTTTGGCAAATTTCACCATATCCCACAGCACCTCATACCCCGTTTTTTTTTTTTTATTTTTTTTTGGGGGGACCCCCCCCCCCGCTGCTCCCTCTGATACTTTTAATTCAGAGTATGTCTACCTAAAGAATTCACATACCTTTATTTTAAAAACTCATCAATATAAAAAAGTGGATTTTATAACATTTTGTATGCCTGAAAAAATAAAAACTAACTACATGTACATATATGCGAACTTAGACCTCATACCCCGTTACACTTTAATGTGTCTAAACGCGAGATCCAGATTAACTCACCAACTTCGAAACTGTTTACTGAAAATGTACAAGGTGGTAGGTCCCTCGTTTGCGAGAGACCGACTGGGTTGGTACCACCGCTTTGTCTATTTCTGCCGCCAAGCAACAGTGTGTAAGCACTGTTGTGTTCCGGTGTGAAGGACATTGAAGCCAGTGTAATTACTGGGCATTATGAGACTTAACACCTTATGTCTCGGGGTGACGAGCGCAGTCCAGTGTCATGCAGTGCTTTATTTAAAGTTCTGTGTGGCGTTGCTTCTGTTTATGAGCAGGCGTGGTGCTTACCATCAGGCGAGCGACCTGCTCGTCTCGTCATTCAATGTAATAAAAAATAAAAAAATAAATACTTAGTGCCACAGTTTAAAAAACATACAGTCTATCAACGATGTTTTTCTTCAGCGTCATTGCATTTAAACTGTATATGATCCGAGAATATGTCGGTCCTAAGTAGCCATTGTACTTTGTGAGGGGTTGCGTATTAGATACTAAATCTATTTTTGTATATCGAGAATATTTTTTTATTAGCTTGAGGGACGAAACAAGCAAGGCGCTCATCTGATGGTAAGCGCCACGCTTGCCCATAAACAGAAAAAAACCCACACAGAACCTTGAATAACAAAACACAGCATGGCATTATAAGATGTTAAGTCTCATAATGCCCGGTAATTTTAGTGACATAATATGTCCTTCAAACTAAAACAAAATAGTGCTTACATACTGCTGCTTGGCGGAAGAAATAGACATGATACTAACCCAGACGGCCTTTCGCATACGAGCAACCTACCACCTAGAATATCGCCGACCTCAAACGCTATTTACAATTTTTTGTTATTCTTTTACTAGGCTTTATTTTTGTTGATACAATTATATTTTTCTATGTTTAGGGAAAGAACCAGCAAAGTCGATACATAAATAACGAAGTTGTAGTCATCACCGATTTTCAAATTTAAACTTAAATGGGATCACCACCGCAGTAAACGCTATCGAATACAAAAAGAATCATCCAATTCGGAGTTATGAGTGAACTTACACAAAAACAAATACAGACTAATTGAGAACCTCTTTGTTTTTTTTGGATCGGTTAAAACACACGACAAGGTTTTGAAATTGATTACTTAAAATTATTTTTAGGCTGTTTTCAAGTTGTGTAGTTCTCACTTTGCGCTTAGAAGTTTCAACTCGATTTAAAAAGTCAAAGTTTGGATTGAATTTTGGCAGTGGCTCAGGCTAATGAGATGTGAGAAGCGCCTGAGATTTCGTCAATTTGGTAGTACTTGGTACACACGTTTATCTTAGTGGTAAGTTTATTGCGTCCTCTCAATAACTCTTTATAATACCAGCCCTGTATTATACACGTGCCATTGCTGGGCACGGACCTCCTCTACTGAATGAGAAGGGTCAGGCTTTAATCCATCACGCTGGCCTAATACGGGTTGGTAGACTTCACATACCTTCGAAATTCTTATGGATAACTTCTCAAGTATGCACGATGTTTCCTTCATTAAGCAAGCGATAATTAACAATGAATACACACATAACTTATAATAGTCAGAGGCGCATGCTCTTGAGGCTGCTTTCGAACCTGCGGCTTTCGTCTCGAGAGTCCGTACAACTCCCCGCTGTGCTGTCGCTGCTATCAATAAGTCTTATGTATATAAATTATTGTAATGGTTCAGACAGTTAATAATATTGACCTTATCTTCAAGTTATGTAGTTGTTCGCATGAAGGAATTATGATAGTAGAGTGTTATTCCAGTTCAATTTTAGTTGATCAACTTCTGATTCGCATGCGACTTGAACCGTATAAACAGACTTGCAATCGAATTTATCAACAAAATACCTTACAGCTTTTGTTGATTCATGTCTCATGTCGAAAGCGATTCGACTTGTCTGAATATTATCGTAACGAAGGAATTAATAAGATAAGTGTGTGGAACGCTATAAATAAACATGTAAATATACATACATACATACGCATTCACGCCTGTAATCCCCGAAGGGGTAGGCAGAGGTGTAACCAGTACACCCACATTTCGCCGAGCGTATCTCCGTCCCATAATGTGATAGGGGGCGAGCCTATCGCCATACCGGGCACAAATTCCAGACTCCGGGCTGATACTGAGCACTTCGTAATAGAAAAACCCAATACTAAAGCTATAACTAAGGTTTGGTATCTTCTAGATACTAGGCGTCATTGTACCGAACGGACGGTTTCGAATCCATTACTACGAAACCTCCAAATTAGACTTTCCGTGATTCAGACGAGATATATCAAGCATAAGATAGACTTGAAATTCTGACGCACAAGTGAGTAGATCCGTAGTTAGTTTTGTCTAAAATAAACAACGTGTTACAGTAAGGTGTGGTCATATTTAAGGGTCGTTACATACACCGAACCGTGAGCGTTTATGTACCGGATATTTTTAACATCTGGACATCTTAAAATATCACGCTGGCTTTAATCACTCATTTATTACGATCGATAGGATCGATTACATTCCAATAAATTAAGCAAAGTGCGTGTGAGAATAATAATACTGATGTGAGACAACAGCTCAGCTGTTTATAATTTAGTGCTGCTCAAAGTTGCAAGTCCAATATCGACATCTTACTCATTCTATATAAAGAAAATGCTTTATTTAGGTTTTTTCATGGCACAGGTCGGAAACGAATTAATGATCTCCTCCGCCCATGTACACCCGCAATACCAAAAGAATCATGGGCGAGTTGCTGACCTTAAAGGAAAGGGATAATTAAGGGATTGGATATCTCACTCACCGTACGAAACGCAGCAGCAAGCTGCTACTGTACGTTACAGCGTGGCTCTACCACTCTAGAAATTCCATGTCTACCACTCTAGAGATGTCCTAGCAAAACAATCGAATTTAGTACTACGGAGAGTTAAATACTTATATCGTACAGGCCATTGCTTAAATTTGACCACACCTTTCTGTAACACGTTGTACTTATATTATGAATGAAACAGTTTGGAAGACTTCACAGAAAGTGACACCTTTGCTTTACTGAGTGTTATTGATTGGCGATAATTATCGATCATCAGGTGATGTGTTAGACTCCTTTACTGGCTCTGGTATAAAAAATAATAATATAAAATATTTGTAGTTCAACTTACCACCTTCTCTAGTGTCTTGAAACAGCGGTACCGAGTAAGGACCGACTCCAGCACTGTTATATGCTGCCACTGACACCGCGTATCTATTGAGAGGGTTTATGTCAGTACAACCAAACTTTAACTGTTTAGTAATGGAAAATAAAAAAAAGATACATGCAGATACATGCGTTTACATACGCACTCACGCCTGTAATCCCGAAGGGGTAGGCGGAGGTGTAACTAGTACACCCACATTTCGTCGAGCTTATTTCAGTCCCATGATACGTGCATATCTCCATATTGGGCACAATTCCAGAGTCCGGACTGATAATGTGATAAACATAGAACTCTGATAGAAAAACTCAATATCATTTTTACCCGACCTGGGGATCGAACCTGAGACCTCAGCACAGCAGTCATACCGTGTACACATTACAACTGCGCCACCAAGGCAGGCAGACAAGATAATTGAGAATTACAACTAATATAAATATTAAAATGGTATTTTGCAAGACTGCTTCGGTGGCGCAGTTGTAATACGTACGCGTTACGATTGAGGCCGACGCTGAGGTCTCGGGTTCGATCCGCCGCGCGGGTCGGGCAAAGTGGTATTGGGTTTTTCTATTACGAAATGCTTAGTATCAGCCCGGAGTCTGGAATTTGTGCCCGGTATGGCGATAGGCTCGCCCCCTATCACATAAGGGACGGAGATACGCTCGGCGAAATGTGGGTGTACTGGTTACACCTCTGCCTACCCCTTCGGGGATTACAGGCGTGAATGCGTATGTATGCATGTATATTGCACTTTACCTGACACCTTTAAGTAATCCTGTAACTGTGGTTTCTTGTTTGGCGTACAGTGATACAGTTTTGATGATTTTATCGCTGACCTCTTCACTTTCTGCGGGAAATAATCATCTTTAAAATTGCTGAATAATAGTTTTTTTTAAATTTTATTTTGTATTGGGGTTTGTAAAATGAAAACTGTTCAATTCTAATTTCAACAGAATCGGTTTAGTCTAAATGACTAATTACGACTTAAGCTTAGCTTTAGCTATGCAAAGACAAATTTAATTGCTGAAATTATAATATGATTGCGGATAATATATCTGATTACTTTTTTTTATTTGCTTGAATGACGAGACGAGCAGGTCACTCGCCTGATGGTACGCGCCAGGCCTGCTCATAAACAGAAGCAACGCCACACAGAACTTTAAATAACAAAGCACTGCATGTCACTGAACTGCGCTCGTCACTCCGAGACATAAGTTAATGCCCAGTAATTTTGCTAACTTCAGTGTCCTTTAAACCGGAACACAACACACACACTGTTGCTTGGCGGCAGAAATAGACAAAGCGGTGGTACCAACCCAGCTGGCTTCTCGCATACGAGGGACCTACCACCTTCTGTATTACTTCCGCGTAATAAAGCCAAATACCACTCAATCACTTACGAGTACTTAGATATTTATCACGACTCATAACACATAGAAACTTGGTATTTAGCATGTAGGTGCCTTAAATGTTGTAGTCTGAGGAACCATTGTTTTACTCACCCCACCACCCCCAGTTGGGAAGTTATAAAAAAGAATACGTTTAGGTTGGTAAACTTTACCTTAACCTTCGGTTATGCCCATGGTCCATATCGACCCAAAAAAAAATTATATAAATAATGGAAAACCATTCCAAAAATATTTTCTAATGTATAAATAATATAATAATAAAATAAACTGATTGATAGTGTAATTGCCTAGTGTATTATTGATGATGCTAAGTATATGTATATCTACATATGTTGATAATATGGTTTCTAATGCCTAACTATCTTGCTTTTATTTTTGTACTGACTTGTCATAAGCGCTATTTTAATTGCCTACATGATAAATAAACGTCTTTTTTTTAAGTATAAGTAAAAAGTAGTGATAGTCGAGACGAAAGTCGCAGGTTCGAAACCAGCCCCAAGAGCATACACATCTGACTTTTCTAAGTTATGTGTGTATTAATTGTTAATTATCACTTGCTTTAACGGTGAAGGAAACATCGTGAGGAAACCTGCATACCTGAGAAGTTCTTCGTAAGAATTTCGAAGGTATGTGAAGTCTGCCAACCCGCATTAGGCCAGTGTGATGGACTAAGGCCTAACCCTCACATTCAGTAGAGGAGGCCCGTGCCCAGCAGTGGGACTTATATAATACAGGGCTAGATTATTATTATTATTTTTATGTATGTTGCCAGTAGACCAATAAGTCGAAAGTCATTAACTCTTACCCTTAAATCCGGTAAGTTGTGGTACAGCTCGCAGTCTATACCCTAGTATTTGACCATTGTGTGTGTCAGCTGGTGGCGTTAGCCATCTCACTCGCAACTCTCCTGGTGAGTCTGTTTGTTCCACTTGCACTCCGAGTGGTGGTGATGATGGTGCTAGGAGAAATATAGTAGTCACATATTTTTTTAGTAGAGGGGGCAAGTAGGTCACCTGTTGGTAAGCAGTAATGATAGAGCCACGCTGTAGGCAGTTTTGTCTACAGCAGGAACCGGCTGGCTCGACTAGGGTAGTGTGTCACTGAAACTGACGTGAATTGGCAGCATGCTGTTACGTTTCGTACGGTGAGTGAGATTTCCGAAGATCTTCATTCCGTACCTAATCCTTATTCCTTTCCTTAAAGGCAACGCATCCGTGATCCTTCTGGAGTTATGGATGTTCATGTGTGATGAATGTTACCTACCATCATGATCGACGTGCTATTTTACCGACCTCCCCTATAAAAAAGCGATCACGACACCTCTTGAAAATCTTTATGGAAAGAAATGGAAATTGGGATGCGTACGGTATCTAGCAATTTCACTGTTAGAAGGAAACGCAATAGCAAAGTTGCTACACTATAATTAGTTTTTTTTGAAATTGTGATCAAGACAGACCATATATTATACATTGCATAACATGTAGTAAAAATTGTCGACATTTCTAAGTAGAAGAATCTGACTTCAAGACGGCTTTACTCACAAAACCGAATGTTTACATAATATATTAAACTTATTGTTTTAAGCTCACACCTGTGTCCCAGAAGGGGTAGGCAGAGGTGCAACTAGCATACCCATGGTTTGCCGAACCTTTTTCTTTCCCACAATGTCATAGGCTATCTCCATATCGGACACAAATTACAATACTGGGTACCTCATGTGGGCTTTTTCGAATTGAAAACTCAAAACTGTCAAAACACAAATTTGAACGATTTGAACCCAGGATCTCACCGGTTTTCCATCCTAAGTACGCTGCCACTACAGAATGAGGCGATATCACTGATAATTCAACGACAATTTAACATTACTAAAGCTGGTCGAGCCTCACTGCTCAGAGTTAACAAAATACGTGGCTCGATCGATCCTGGTTTACAGGAGCACAGTGGCCAATGTGTGAGTGGAATTTGTGTAAAATGTTATCTCACCTTCCTCCGTAGTAGTGAATCTCACTGGAGTTGAGTAGTGACTGAGATCTGCCTGGTTACCGCCAGCTACTCGCGCTGTATAACTAGTGGCTGGCTGCAGCTCTTCTATTTCTAGCGAATGCCGAATTTCTTCTAACCTATATAAAATTATAATAATTGGCCAGCAGCAAAAGTAATATGTGGTAATACACTCAACGTCCCAACAGTCACACATATAGAGTTCTAACTTCACACTAGATTCCAATAGGTATGGAGCGTCTAATATGAAGAAGTGAAAAATAGATTTTTTATACATGGCAAAACTACTACTGAGTACTGAATCTGATCTGAAGTACCTAAAGTACAATCTTAATATAATGTCGACCGGCGAGAAACGTTAGCCATTGATGGAGATCTTTAAAATAATGCCAGCCTGAAGTAACTGGATATCCCTGACACTGGCTAACCCTGGAACACGACTAGTCTGGTCGAGCCACTCCTCTTCATCATGTGTACTGTGGTTGCTATCTATCCAGTCAGGTATAACAAAATATCTTGTACCTTCCCATCAGCCAAATAAATTGACTTATCGTTGACTTTTGTGTGGAATAAGATCCAAAATTGAGTGAGCGTGCGTCACTTCAGATTAGAAAATCTTTAGTTCTAAACAATATTATTAAGAGAGTAGCGGACTGTGAAACGAGAGATACGGGTTCACAACGGACCAAATATTTGGATCACACAAAAATCCTCTTGTTTTTTATATCATAGGCCGGTAAACGAGCAAATGGGTATTCTGATGGTAGTCATCTCCACCACCCATGTACGCCTACAGTACCAAAAGGATCACGGGCGCCTTGCCACCTTAAAGACCTATAGAAGAGGGGGAAAATCAGCAAGCATGTCAGTTTATGGTAAATGAGCCCCGCCGCTAATAGCATAGCCGGTTTTTATAGAAGGCATAGGCCTCTTTTCTTGAAGGTTCCAAAGTTATCTGAAAATATTTAAAGTGATATCTTGGTAGATCAAACCCATGTCCTGTCTCAGAGCATGCTACTCGCCCGCTGTATCACAAAGGCTGTCATCCTTACCTGGTAACATTAATAGTTCTTGCAGTACTCCAAGACAATCGCTGGCTGTTTGTAATCTGTACGTTGTAGTACTGAGCGAGGGATTTCGCCATATCCCGCCACGACAGCTTCACCGATCGACTTTTTATTGAGTCAACAGATAAATCCGACGGTGGGATGGGTGGTTCTATGAGAGAATATTACTTACAGATTGGTAGATAATATTGATGTAACTGAAGGGTAATTCTAAATAACCACATATTATTCCCATACAAGGGATCTACCACCTCGTAGATACTATATTTACCCACGGTCTATTTACTTAGTCAGGAAAACTACTAGGTGATAGGAGGTAAATAACAAATGCTGGCATTTAAAGAGACGCCACTTCTTGGGCTTCTTAGCAGACGTTGGGGGAGGCCTTTGCCGTCAATAGAACAATCAAATAAGCAATAGACAAAGTAGCTTAGAACGACTTTTTTATTAGCTTGAGTGACGAAACAAGCAGGTCGATCGCCAGTGAGCCAGTGAAATTACTGGGCATTAACATCTTACGTCTCTGGGTGACGAGCGCCATCCACTGGCATGCAGTGCTTTGTTCAAAGTTCTGTGTGGTGCTACTTCTGTTTATGGGCAGGCGTGGCGCTTACCATCAGGCAATTGACCTGCTCGTTTTGTCATTAAGGCTAAAAAAAAGAAGGGGAACGGATTTAAAATACCTTAGCCCAAGGCTCATGTACATCACTATAGCAGTACTTAATACAAAGATAACTTACCCAATATAGTGAGATGTACACTAAACACATCGGCTCCGAAGGGGTTGCCAGCTCTACATTGGTACAAAGCACCATCACTTGTCTCAGTTTGTAACAACTCTAGTATGTTAGTCATACCATCTTCAGTCTTCATTTCAGATATTTTTACCCTAACAATGTGTTTAAAGATTAGCTTGAAATGAAAATTAAATATTCTTGTTCGTCAAGCTATATTGATTACTAATGTGCAATACACATAAAAAGCAAAAAAATAAGGCTTAAAAAATTATAACGACAAAAGAACTAAAAAGGTAATAATAAAATAACAAATTATGAGTTGGTGCTATTGCAATTTAAAAGTCAATTATTAGTAGAAAGCACCGACTTGACATTGGTTATTTTTAATCACTTTTTAGTTTTTTGAGTCAGTATTATTTGTGTTATTTAAATTTATTTTATTATTTTGAGTTATATGATCCTTTTGATCATAGTGATTTCTTAGGTTTACGCGAATATTACACATTGAAATAAAACTGAAGGTAGCCATTGTAACATTAACTTTTCGAGACGACCTAGACCTCAGTCTCTCCCGTGACCACGAAGGCTGAAAAGCTTTCGAAACGTCGGGACTAAAATAAAAATTAAACCGCGATAAAATCCGTATAAACTAGTTTTATTTCAATGTGTAATATTCGCGTAAACCTAAGAAATCACTAAATAAAAATTAAACCGCGATAAAATCCGTATAAACTAGTTTTATTTCAATCCTTTTGATCGTCAAAAATATTGCATCAATGGAGAAGTTTTAGTTTTCATCACTAACATTATAGATTTTCTTCTTGCAAATGAGATTGTTTTGACGTCAATGAGACCTCAGCAAATCAGTCGTACCGTGTACGAATTACAACTGCGCCACCAAGGCAATAATTTTTCATGTAAGATATTGTTATTTGCGACTTTTAGTCGTAAATTTTAGAAGTCGGTTTCTTAGTAAATCTGACCTTTGTGTCAACGGGTTTATGGGCTTGCCGTTTCTGGTCCACATAATGCGTATAGGATCATCGCCTTTAGCATGGCATTCTATAGTTACATGCTGTCCCAGTTTGGCGGTTAGATTTCTAGATACCACGTCGAATGTTACTGGTTCTGAAACAAACAGTTTATTTAAGCGTAAATAATTTATTTATTTTTACGCGAATATTACACATTGAAATAAAACTAAATTAATCACGAAAATAAGTCAAAATTAAACCGCGATTAAATCCGTATAAATTAGTTTTATTTCAACATAAGTAAATTTATAATATAATTGTGTAGCTTCATTTGTACTACTTTTTTAACCTCTGACAAAAAAGAAGGACGTTTTCATTTGACCCCTTTGTCTGTGTATCTGTCTATGGCACTTAAATAAATAATTAGATCAATTTGGAAGAGTTTTTATTTCAAGTAAATTTAATATTATTATTGACTTAAATTGATGCAATAGGTCAGTAATGATTTATTCATTGAAACGTTAAACATTGACCAAGTTCAGGTATTAGCTCTATAAAGACTTATGAGATATTATTGCCTTAACGTAGATCCAGAGAGATCCAGACGAGAGGATACAATTGGATACTTCGCAATTCCTAGCCCGAATATACAATAAAAATATCTTCAACCTTATACAGAGTCACTGAAACGAAACCATATTGCGATGTAATTCTACGCTGGCGCCATCTATTGGGCATAATGGTAAACTTTGTTACAACATTTAATTTAGTTAGAAACACATTACATAAATATATTTGTGGTAAAATCACTTACTGTTTACAGATATCCAGGCAGTTTTACTAAGTGGTTCGCCGACACCATTCTCCACGTGGCATGTGTACAATCCAGCGTCAGAGAGCGCCACAGAGTCGAAGATCAGAGATCCATTGGACAGGCTCAACACTCCGCCGCCAGCGATCTCTAGGACTGGCCGCCATGTTTCTGATAGTACTAAATAAAGAAAGTTGTACACGATATCTTTATACAAAAACTAGCTGTTGCCCGCGGCTCCGCCCGCGTGAATGCCTATTTCCAGGATTAAAGTAGCCTAGTGTGCGCCCCCGATGAGAAACGCGCTTGACAAAAATACTAAAATGACTATTAAAAAATAGGGGTTGATGGTAGAAGAGTGAAAATTTAGGGTTGTATGTCTTTTTTAATCATATAAAAATAAAGTCAATAAGTTTTGTCTAAAAAAAATAAAAAAAAAATATTTAGGGGTGGACCACACTTAACATTTAGGGGGATGAAAAATAGATGTTGGCCGATTCTCAGACCTACCCGATATGCACACAAAATTTCATACAAATCGGTCCAGCCGTTTCGGAGGAGTATGGGAACGAACATTGTGACACGAGAATTTTATATATAAGATGTAATTAAAGTGTGTGTCTTAAGAAATAAACGTTTTTTCTCAACTTTTTGGGTTATTGGCACGTAACCAAAAACCAAACATACTTCAAAAAAATGTCAATGGGCAAAACTCCGAAACGACTGAACCGATTTTGACTGATTTTTATTTGGGGCTTTATTAGCAGGGACTGTTCAGTGTAATGTACCTTATTTTTTGGCACGGAAATATCACGACAGGGAAATCCACACGGGCAGAACCTTAGGCAAAAGCTAGTTCAGAATATAATAAAGTCCTTTGTAAATTCGCTTAGTAGTTCTAAACGAAATAAATAAATACACCCAACAGTCACACACATAGTCCTGACCCCACACTAGGTAAACCTGTATCGTGGGTATCAGGAACTACGAGGGACTTGCCAAACCACAACACCCAGACCGAAACAAATATTTGTGGGTCACACAAACATTTGTCTCGGTGTGGGAATCGAACCCACGGCCTCGCGCTTTGCAGCCGGCTACTCACCCACTGCGCCACGGAGTCTGGCTGTAATAAAGCCCTTTCTGTATTCGTTGAATAGTTCTAAACTAAATCATGAATTTTGTCTATAGATTTATTAACTACAATTACCATCTTTCTTGAGCCAGTGTGTTTGCGGTTGTGGATATCCAGTAGCACTGCAGGATATGTGATCGCTCCTGCCGAGGAGTAGGGATGAGTTCTTTGGTTCTTCGCTCCATTTCGGTGCAACTGTGGAAGACGAATCATTATACTTCTGCACGTGTCTCACTCTAAAGTGGTGTGTCCCGCATAAAAATAAAATAACTAGAACGATAACTCTCATATGAATCTGCCAAAAATACGGCTCCGCTTACAAATGCAAAGATAAAATCACACGTCACACTCATAGTTTCTTCTTTCTCTCTACCTGGCGTTATGCCGGCCATTGCCAGGGTCCGCCTTCCCACTAAGACGCCTCCACTTCGCCCGATCTTGAGCATCCTCAGTAGTAAGACCGTAACACTCATACACGCAACAAAAATTATAGAATGTTCAAAATCAATTTTATTTCATAAAAGTTAATGTCGTATTAAGTGTCAACTAGAGATCGTGAATCAATTTCTATTAATTGATGAATGAACAAGCTGTACGAGTACAGACTTTTGTAGTCCCGCCCCGTTACATAGTTTTGGTGGGTCCTTTTTGAAGTGAAACTTTTTTATCGGCATATGGGAGAAATTTTATAGCAATGTAAAAAAAAATTGTAACGTTTTTCTGTTACGCGCCATCTTTATTTCTGGGTAACATTTTTCCGTTACGCGCCATATTTATTTCTAAAGGTGCGCTCACAATGAGCAAAATCCTATCTAAATACACGTAGCGTGAGCGTTTTGAGCGCTCAGTGGAACACACCTTAAATAATTTTTCTAACACTATTTTTAATTCAAATTTTATAAATTAAAAATTATTTTCTATTTTAAAGTGAAACTTGAAACCCCTCCGATGGTTGATGTTCGGAACTTGTATATATACTCGTCATCGCGCAAACTTTGCTAGCGCGATTCAGGATCTGGTTAATGTTGAATTGTGCGGTGCGCGCTGCCGGTCAGGTACAACATCCGCCTGACTGAAGATCTTCCCTTCGCCGGAGGAACATTTAGCACCCGTTACTCTACAGTTTGTTTTTGTTAGTGTTTAATGTAATATTATTTCAATTTTTTTTAGTTAAATGTCTATAATGTGAAAAAAAGTTTCACTTCTATCGGCAGTCCCCAAAGACTGCCTCACATGTTTTTTTTGCTTACGTTTCTTGTCATCTTATTTCGATGGTGTGCCGTCATAACACACGTCGGATCGTCTGGGTCATAATCACTGTCTCACAGAAAATCGATGTAAAGTAGCAGCTTGCTTGAGTTGCTGCTGCGTTTCGTACGGTGAGTGAGATATCCGGAGGCCCAAATCCCCCTCCCCTTCCCAATCACTTAAATTACCCCTTTCCTTTAAGGTCGGCAACGTTCTTTGGTATTGTGGGCGTTTATGGGCGGTGGAGGTCACTTATTTTCAGGTGACCTATTTACTCGTTTCCGACCTATACCATAAAAAAAAAGTCAAAGTCGCGCACCGAACCCACGGTATCGGCAGTCCGTTCTACTCCTTGCTAGGCTACATTTACTTTATTGTTAAATATATTCGATACACAAATTCCTTCGGAAATCTTAATTAACGTTCCGATAACGTAACTCAATATCTTTCAGCAAAATGGAACGCAAACTTCGTACTGTATTGTTTACTGGAATTCTCTCTGTAAATTCATTAAGTTGACGACGGGCTGAAAAAATATTTTGTTTACGCTTCTTTTTTGTTTAGTTTACCTAATTACAGCTATGGTTTGAATTTAAATAGGTTGTTTTTAGGGTTTCGTACTTCAAAAGAACAAAAAGCAGTGATAGCTCAGCGGGGAGTGGTGTGGACTGTCGAGACGAAAATCGCATGTTCAAAACCAGCCCCAAGTGCATGCACCTCTGACTTTTCTAAGATATGTGTGTATTAATAGTTAATTATCACTTGCTTTAACGGTGAAGGAAACCTGCATACCTGAGAAATTCTTCATAAGAATTTCGAAGGTATGTGAAGTCTGCCATCCCGCATTAGGCCAGCGTGGTGGACTAAGGTCTAACCCCTCTCATTCAGTAGAGGAGGCCCGTACCCAGCAGTGGGACGTATATAATACAGGGCTGGTATTATTATTGTTATTATTAACTTAAACATAAAACAGAATCCTTATAAGATCACGTTGTTGTCCATCTGTGGGTCTATCTAGACAGATGGTCATTGTAGACATATCAGAAGAATGATGGGTGCGACCCGGTCTACTGACGTCAACCCGTCTGGGGAGAAAACATCCAGACCCAAAACAAATATTTATGGATCACACATTTGTCTCGGTGCGGGAATCGAACCCGCGACCTCTTTTTTCACAGACGGCTACTCGCCCACTGCACCACAGAGGCCGAGACTTTTTTACTGGTTCGTTTTTTTGAGAAGTTTATAGTTTTTTTATTATTGTTTTACCAATTTAATTTTATTTATTTATAATATGAACTGAACTGTTAAAATATAGATATTTCTTGATATGTGGCCTGTATTATATGTTGCGTAGTCCTTCGTTTGTTTGCTCTACCCTTTTGTATTAAGTTCCAGCTCTTACACAAACATTGACTTAAGCAAGGTCGAAACTAACGATTGTACTCGATAAACTTCGAATAACTTAGACTAAACAAAATTAAGTTGATGCCCAATTGTACTTAATACGTAGTACGGAGTATTATATGCCATTGCAAATAGAAGATATGAACAATACAGTAATGTATACTGGGTCATAATAGGTCTTTATGAAATTGCTGTTCTGTACAAGAAAAGTATTTTTTAGAAAAATAAATCAATACGGGAGAGGTAGTACGAAATGCATTTTGAGGAGTTTATTGGCTATATACAATACTATCCTTTGCTCGCGGCTCCGCCCACGTGAACGGCCTTTTCCGGGATAAAAGTTACTCTAGTTAGCCTATGTTACTCAGTGATAATGTAGGTTTTTAACAGCAAAAGAATTTTTTAAATCGGATCAGTAGTTTTTCAGTTTATTCGTTACATAAAAATAATACAAATCTTTCCTCTTTATAATCTTAGTGTAGATGTAGACTTAACAAAACCCTGTTGGGCATATTAACTGTTATATCAGAATCGATATTCAATAAGAAAAAACTCGCAGAAAATTGGACTCTGCAAATAATATTACTTAATTATTTTAAACTTGAATTAATTTATTGTTTGTAAACCGTATTTCGATTGATTACCTCTACAAGAGCGTTGACTTGGAGCCAGAGCGAGATAACATGTTGCGGCGTCCACGTACATCAAAGGTGCCGCGCCCCCAGCTACGTCAATACACGCAGAAATTCATTAAGTTACCTGAGTAAGAATAATATCTCGCTTCTGTTTATATAATTTTTTATTTACCTATTGTTACTAAGCTGTCTATATGTCTATCTTCACGAGCCAAAAAGGGCCAACCGGATTTTTGTTACATACTGTATAATACTCCCCAAATCTATGGTACGAGAAGGCGGACTTTGGCAGCCAGGCAGAAAGAAAAAGTGGTAGATATATCTATTGCATATTAATTCCAATAAAATAACATGACGACGTACTGTTGAGGAGTTTCATATCACTTCGTAATCCTTCATCAGAAGGCCAATTCTCGTAATTTTAAATGTTCAAAATATCATTCCGATCTAGTCTCAGCGTCAAGAAAGTTGCAAATGGCATTCTCTTAAACCAATAAACAACGTCAAATGTGAACATAGATCGTAATGAGATTGAATGTAGAATAAAAGGTGACTGAAGCCAAAACGGTATAATGTTACTGCTAATGCTAGGTGCATTTGACGTTGATTATTGGTTTAAGAGAATGCCATTGCAACTTTCTTGACGCTGAGACTAGATCGGAATGATATTTTGAACATTTAAAATTACGAGAATTGGCCTTCAGATCTTAACCAAATTTGATCATTATATAAGCAATTATATGACAAAACCTAATCGACTAAAAAAACATTGGTCCACATTTGCGCGGAGAAATCGATGTAGGTATGCCATACATATAAAAATGAGCAAAAGAAATCCTTTATTAAAATCGGTTGAAAAATCAATCCGACGTGCCTCAATCGAAAAATCTAGATTAGTTTCCGTTATGAAACGAGTTTCCTACCGGCATTATTCTGAGCGACAAAGTTTCTTGCGTGGAGGAATTTGAATGACATGTTAGATTTTATTGTAATGTATCTGGGGTTTCCTTGCTTTGTAACTTTTTATGTTCGTATTTCATATAATTTTTTTGGGTTCTGTGAAAAACGGAACCTATATACATGCTGTAGATAGTTTTGGCACGGGACCGTGCATAGCGGACTGCCTCGGTGGCCCATGTGTAATGCGTACGCGTTAGGACTGAGGCTGACGCTGAGGTCTCGGGTTCAATCCCCGGGTCGGGTAAAAGTGGTATTGAGTTTTTCTGTTACGAAATGCTCAATATAAGCAGGGAGTCTGGAATTGTGCCCGGTATGGTGATAGGCTAGCCCCTTATCACATCATGGGACCGAGATACGCACGGCGAAATGTGGGAATATGGGTGTACTGGTTACACTTCTGCCTATCCCTTCGGGGATTACAGGCGTAAATGCGTATGTATGTACATACATAGCGGGCCGGCATGACGCGGCGGCGTGGCGTATTAGTTTCGATAAACATGTAGAGAGAGCACGAGAAAAAATAAAGAGGTAACAAAATGTTCTCGAAGTGTTATGTCGTACTTAGTCATTAGTCAGACTTCGGCTATGAAAAAACTATTTTATTAACTTACCTACTTACTTACTTACTTTTTTTGATAAATTCTATCTCTTTCAATAAAACTTTCAATCAATCCGAAAATATACTAATAACGAGAAAGTTTTTTTGGACTAACAATTGAGGATCTTTTTAAAGATATCTACGGTTTGATCTATACTTTTAGATATTGCTATTTTAGTACTTGACATTGGCGAAATCATCGAACATTGATGGGGCCATAATCTAAACATAATATAGAATAGAACTTACCTTTTATATACAAATTGACAGTTTTGTTCACTTTGGCGACGTGGTTAGCTGCCACACAAGTATAAGTACCACAGTGATCTAATGATACGTTCTTGATTATCAATACGCTAAACACTTCTAGACTTCGTTCGACGATCTGAAAATTTTAATACATTAAGGCCCGTATTACAGAAACCGTCTCAAACAGCGTTTAAACTCTGATCATTCAAAACTAGTTTTCGGTTGAAATCTAAACTCAAGCATGCATTTCAGAACGAGTTTTAAATTCTACTAGCTTAAACTACACTCAAGTGTCGAAATAATTGTAATTCCTTAGAATAATAACGCCAGTAGGTAATTCGTCTTTTAACTTATTTTCGTCCATGATCCTATCCTTGGATTTGTTTTCAAGAGTGTTTTTTTACGTAAATCACGATTGAATCGATGCTTGAGCAACAATCTCATATCAAATACCCTTAGATTAAATACCCACAAATACTATTTAAAAATATGAAACTACTCAGCTGAGCGCCGATTGATAAATCTAGTTTTAAAAGTTGTTCTAAAATAGAAATACTTAAAAGCAGATCTAAAACTAGATTCATGACAGTATCGTTCCATAATACGGGCCTTAAATCTCCGTATAATGGTGGCGCGATCTTAGAAAGGTTCAGCAGTTGACGATGCAGACTGATGGATCGATGGATGGTATTGAGTATTGGGTTAGAACGTTAGTATGCCACATGGTGACTCAAAAGACTAGATGCCAAACAGTCACTAAATAGTTCAGACCATTCATGACATTAAGGTTTTGTGTGGTATAGCTACGCTTTAGACAGTTTTGTCTACAGGCTTGACCAGGTCGTTATCACTGTCTCACAGAAAACCAACGTAAAGTAGCGGCTTGCTGCTGTGTTTCGTACGGTGAGTTAGATATCCGGAGGCACAAACTCCTCTCCCCTTCCCAATCTCTTAATTATCTTGTCCTATAAGATCGGCAACGCGTTCATGATTTTTCTGGTGGGCGTTCATGGGCGGTGGAAATCACTTACTATCAGGTGACCGTCTCCTGACCTCTGCTATAAAAATTGTATGAACTTACCTTCAAATGAGTAGGGATTTTCTTACCATCTTTCAACCAAGAATAATAAACTGGAGAGTCACCACTTTTCAAATTACAGTGAATTTGAACAATCTGTCCCTCTTGCAAGTCAGTAGGTAGCAGTATATCTTCGAGCTGTGGTGCTTCTACCACGTGGAGTTCAAAAGATCTCTTAGCCATTTCTCCTGAGGGACTCTTCACTATACAAGAATAGGATGGCCCATTATCGAGTTTGGTTACTCTTGGAACGTTTAACATTCCCGCACTGCTTATAGAACCTAGCTCCCTCTTCTCCCTTAACTTAGGTTTACGTCCGTATATTTCAATGCTAAATTCTGAGTCTTTTGTGAACCTTCTATAGCGGTTCGGTTGAGTCGATGATAAAATGTCTGTATTTATTTCTTTGCCTTTGTACTCCCATGATATTTCTCTGCAATTTTTTTTATAAAAGATAGTAAAATGAATTTCTTACGTTTACGCGAATATTCCACATTGAAATAAAAATAGTTTATACGGATTTTATCGCGGTTTAATTTTTATTATAGTCCCAACGTTTCGAAAGCTTCGTGGTCTCTCCCGTGACCGTGGAATCCGTATAAACTAGTTTTATTTCAATAAAATAAGTTTATTTGCCACAACACGACTTGTACACGCTACTTGAGTATAGAAGATATAATATAAAAAAAAAGATTGTGTGGTTTTATGAAACCACGGTAAAAGTGAATCTTTTTTTTTCACATTATAGACATTTAACTAATTTCTTTTGGAATAATATTACATTAAACTCTAACAAAAACAATCAAACAAAATAGCGTGCGAACTATAGACGTCGCCTATTGACCTTGGCTGCTCTGGCGAGCGCCTTTCACTTTATCCCTACTCCGCGGCCGACCGTCACGCGACATGCAACACACAGGCCAAACAATTTGAGACGATCTAATAAAAGTTTCACTTTAAAAAAACAATAAAAAGTAAGCAGTTGAATGCCGTGGCTGTGACAAGCAGGTGACCACTCAGCATATCGCTGTATTGCGCATGAGCCACAACACAGCGCCGATCTTCAGTGATCACCTTAAGTGACGTATATATTAGAAATTTTAACTGCTTCACTGCTGGTAGATACCATACCACATACTATTGATAGGGATATGGCATTAGTCCCCCATTCTGGCCCAATACGGGTTGGTAGAATTCACATACCTTTGAAATTCTTATTGGTAGTATATTTATTGCGCTACAATATTTAACTTTCTCAAATGCTGACGTTTATGCCAATATTCGAAAATTCAAGGTGGTCGTCTGGGTTGATACCACTTTGTCTATTTCTGCCGCCAAGCAGCAGTGTGTAAGCACTGTTTTGTTAAGTTGTGTGTGAGGTTGCTTCTGTTTATGGGCAGGCGTGGCGCTTACCATCAGGCGAGCGACCTGCTCGTATCGTCACTCAATCTAATAAAAAAAAAACATATCTATACCTAATTTGAAATTTTCTTTGGACATGAAAAAATGGACATGGTTACTGTAATTTAAGACTGTTACTAAACAATTGTTGGCAATTTACCGTACTGGGAACCCGTAGTATGGACACCGCAGCGTAACGCTCTGCCCACTTTGTACTTTTAATGGCGGCAATGTTCGTATATACGGCGGACCTGTGTGAAATATAATTAAAATGTAACTAATGTAATGATCCTTTAAATCTGCAACTTCAGCGATGTTACGTTTGGTTATTTGTCTGACGTCAAGCTTGGGGGATCTAACCCCGGGTGAAAGATTTTAGTAAAACTTCTAAAGTATTGTTTGAATTCACTAGGATTTCTCTTTTCGCCCCATACTCTCCGACTAGACTATAGCACTATTTAGATGAAGAGAGTTTATCGCTCGATCGGGGCCAGAATTTACAAGAAACTTATCATTCACAAAACCCGTCGTATAATTTGAAAATAAGAATTTTATGACGCGGCCTCTTAAACAAGAGACTTCTGATATTTTCTCGTATGAGTCATGCGATAAACTCTCTCCATCTAAGGCAGGGGGCAACAATATCTATATCCATCAGAAGGGCAGCAGTAGCGGCCTTGCGGTGGCAGGTGTGTGGATAGGACACTTAAGGCACTCACTCGGTCGTAAAAACTACTTCAAATACTTTTTTTTATATCATAGGCCGGCAAACGAGGAAGTGGGTCACCTGATGGGAAATGATCTCCACCGCCCATGTACGCCCACAATACTAAAAGAATCATGGGCGCGATGCCAACCATAAAGGAAAGGGATAATTAAGAGATTGTCAAGGGGAGGGGATTTTGGGCCTTTGGATATCTCACTCACCGTACGAAACACAGCAGCAAGCTGCTACTTTACGCCGGCTTTCTGTGAGACAGTGGTAACGACCCGGATGAGCCGGCCCATTCATGCAGTAGACAAAACTGTCTACAGCGTGGCTCTGCCAAAGTGACGCTTTCTGCATTGGAAAGCATGTTCAGCTGACATCACTTTTTGTGGGTGACCATGTTGTTAACTAACTGGTAGATATTGTAGGTTGTGTTCCGATTTTAGAACATTGATGTCATTGAAATTACTGGACGTTGCAAATTCATGCCTCGGAATGATGGCGAAAGTGGTAGGCGGAACTGCGTAATTTAAATTTCTTAGTGTTGCTAATGTTTATGGCATGGCTGCTCTACTCGTGATTCAGGAAAAAAAATGCAGGGCAGTCTTTCGGGACTGCCGATAGAAGTGAAAACTAAGTTACTTGTGAATTGTATCGTCGAGCTATTAGATTATTATTTTTGGTTTGTAAATAAGTGTTAATGACCACTTTAATATATATGTAGAGAGATATACTCGTTGTATATATATAATGTATACTAATAACGCGGTGTACATATATACACAGTATACATATAGCTCATGGAAAGCGTGCGGTGACGACGACGCGAGTTCCATGATTTTTGTTCACCCAAAAAGTACTCAACGCGCCTAAAGAAGTTTACAATAAAAAAACTTACCATAAACGTTGAGTCTGTCGTTATGCAAGACCACATTGTCTCCATGATGCGCCACACATGAGAACAACCCTCCATCATCCACTCGTACATGTGATATGTTCAATTGTGTGTTCACACCACCATCTGGTGTCATGGTTTGACCGATTGTATACCTAAAAATATCTATATATAATTCTACTGTACGTGTGTATGTGACTGAACTCCTCCTAAACGGCTGGACCGATTTGAATTATTTTTTTTGTATGCGTTTGGGTGGCGCCCTGGATGTTTTAGATTCAAAATTGGACCCGGTAGGTGGCGCTGCTGTAGTTGCGGGTGAAACCGCGTGGGACAGCTAGTATAATATATAACTTAAGTGTCTAGTGACCGAAGAAACTAAAATCAATCAATAATCCAGTTTTAGTTCAATCAATATACATACATATAACATCCTGTGTGTTAATCCACAGTGTATGACCATTCCAAAATCTGTTAAGTGTTGTTAAGACCAGTATGATATGATTTTATGTAGTGACAACAGAATTGACATTGTTAGTACCATTCACTATTTAATGTGCTGGGCAAAAAAAAATTACAACATTTCTACTTCTCTTTCTTCTTTATCGAACGTTTGAAGGCTAAGGATGAAAGATGATGAAGAAAACCGCAACATACAGAAGTTACTTCAGCGCCCCTTAAATATGTCTGTCGCCTGTTCTAGTCTTGGGTCTCTTCTGTGGACCTCGCTTTAAGCTAAAAAAACTTCTCACCAATAAAAAAAATATAATCACCTGGAATCCGTGTTAGATGATATGATCAGACCATCTCTCTCCCATACGAACCTCGCAGGGTGGGGCCCGTTTACTGTACAGTGTAAATTTACCTAAAATTATATGAATATTGACAATGGCAACTCGGCAACAACTGATTAGACAAACACTTATCTCGGTGCGGGAATTGAATCCGCAGCCTCTTGTTTCATAACCGCCACCGAGGCTGTCAAGTCACACAATGTACAAACTTTTTCAAGCACTGCTTAGTTAAACACTATTTGCGTATCTTTCTAGCCACTTTATACATCGTATTGACAGAGTGACATGAGTGGTAGAGCCACGCTGTAGACACTTTTTTCTACAGCATGTTTGGGCTGGCTCGTCCGGGTCATTACCATTGTCTCGCAGAAAAACGGCGTAAAGTAGCGGTTGCTGCTGCGATTCGTACGGTGAGTGAGATATCCGTAGGACCCAACCCCCTCCCCTTCCCAATTCCTTAATTATCCCTTTCGTTTAAGGTCGGCAACGCACCCATGATTCTTTTGGTATTGTGGACGTACATGGGCGGTGGAGGATCACTTACCATCAGGTGACCCACTTGCTCGTTTGCCGGCTTATGCCATAAAAAAAGAGAAAGACAAAAGAGTGTTTAACTAATCAATGCTTAAATAAGGCCTTTTTAAGTAAGGACCTATGTGTATATTCACTCAAGTTATACTTACATCAACTCCGGGCATCGATGTACTTTCAGTAAAATGTTGTGATATTATCATACTTTGTAGATTTCTTTTAATTCTAATATATTGTTTATCTAAAACAAATAGTTTTAAGTGTTAGTGTGATCCACAAACGGTTTGTTTCAGGTCTGAGTGTTGTGAAACCTTAAGACCCTCGTAGTTCCTGATACCCACGATACAGGTTTAACCTAGTGTGGGGCAGGACTACGTGTGAGTGTTGGGTGTATTTATTTATTTTTATTGGTTTATATTTTTCAGCATATCTGTATTTTCCAAGATAAAGAAGCACGTAACCTAAAACGTAGTACTGTATAATCTACGAACTATCATAAGTTGTACTGTAATCCCTATACCAAAGGTCCGTGTCTCCATTCATCTCCACTAAACGATTTAGCTCATAGATACAGGCATGACCATTCATGGGTATGACCTTTTTAAGCCGGAGTATAACATTTTATTTAAGTGCATGAGAATGTATTATGAGGTCCATGGAAGGTGAAGTGAAGGTCAGGATCGTTTTAGTGGAAATATTTAAAGCCTATTTAGTCTTATTGTTTACGCAATACATCTGATTCGAAGGTCAAGATCAGAACTGGTCTTTGGAAAACAGAATTCAGATATAGTGCGATTTTATTTTAATTGTATGTATCTTAACAACTTATATGTCTCAGGGTGATGAAAGCAGTCCAGTGCCATATAGTGCTTTTATTCAAAGACCAGTGTGGTGCTGCCTGTTTATGGGCTGGCTTACCATCAGAAGAAGTGACTTACACGTATCGTGATTCAAGAAAATAAAAAAAATGTACTATGACCGATATTACTCGGATTCGGGTCAGATGTAGTGCATGAACACTCTTAGCATACTATAGTAGACTAGCTGTTGCTTGGAGCTCAACTTTCGTGATTAGGTTTATCAGTAACTCTGGACTATTTTCTCCCAAGAGGGGTTGACGTCAGTCGTCAAAACTACAAGCCAAAATCTTTCTGTAACATGTGTTAAAAAGCATGTTGCGCAGACCCCACTGAGAGTGAGATAAGGGCAGGTGGAAGAGAAGAGTACACTAGAGAACTGTGTCCAACACTATAAATAAGTACACCCAACATTTTCCTCCCAGACACGAGAATCGAACCCGCTACCGGGATAAAATATACTGAGTTTTTTAGTCTAATCATAAGCTTCAACACAGAGTTTGATTAGGATTAGGGATAGACAATTATTATAAATATAACAAAGGAAAAACTAGCCATACCTTCGAAAACATTATTCCAATCTCTTTGAATGAATCCGTAGATAATCTCCGGATAGATATTGGATCTGAAAAAAAAAGGATTTTTACATGTCAGCTCCCAAAGATTTTAGGTCTGTGTCGGCACCAATTATTTTTAATGACCTACTGAAACTCGGCTGTCAGATTCAATATTGTAACTTATTTTAATACCTCTTCATTGATTTTCATTGTAATTTCCTCGAACTCGTTTTGACGCGTGATTGGTGGGCAGTATGATTCGGCTGTTATGTGTTGATCATCAGGTCGGGCAATGAGAAAATGTGTTTTTTGAAATGTACAACTGGCGCCCATGGGATTTATACTTGTAATAATGATAATTATTAAAGAAAATAAGATATGTGTGTCAAATGTCTTGAAAAATTTTCCCCTCTAACTTTTAAACTACGGGGTGGAAAATTCTGAAATAATTTAAGCTTACAACTTAGAAGGTACTTTTTATATATCGTTTTTGAGATGTGGGATATTCTAATTACACTACGGAACCTTTCAATGTGCGTAGTCCAACGCTCTTGGCCGGTTTTATAATAACTTCAAAAGATCGCTTCTAAAACATACGAGTATATAGACTCGAGCAAGATTATTGAACGTCAAGCAGAGCGTAAACTCATCTTCAGATCTGCGTGAAGGTCTGTCTATCCTCTTAACATCAAAAGATAAAGGTATAACGAAACCAATTAGGTGGCTGAACACTCGTGTATCTACTTATGTCCATATATATACATACATAGACTCACGCCTGTTTCCCATAGGGGTAGGCAGAGACAGCGGATTTCCACTTGCTACGATCCTTGCATACCTCTTTGGCCTCATTCACTCTCATTAAATTTTTCATACATGCACGTCGGTTTAGGGTACTCCTGACTTGGCCTTTCTCGAGAATATCTCCAATTTGATCTATGAAAGTTCGCCGAGGCCTTCCCCTCCCAACTGTACCATTCACACTCGCCAGAATATATGTCCATATATTCTCAAATTTATACTTCTAGATAGGTTAACGTTGATACAAGTTCAGCCATCTCTTTCATATAAACCACTATGCCCGTCTATGACTTCATTGTTTTTTTTTAAATTGAAAACTTCTTTCGCCGCGTTGGGCGTTTTGAGATGGGAAACCATTTAACTTGCGACACTGTAACCGTTACCGACACCTCTGCATCATACTTATATTATAAATGTGAATGTAAGTTTGTTTGTTACGCTTTCACGCGAAAACTACTTAAACGATCATCATGAAACTTTGTACACATTTTTCGGAGGTATAAGAAGTAACATAATATACTTTTCAGGAAAAAAAAATATCTATTTGTTTGTTACGCTTTCACGCCTAATTCACTGAACCGATTTTGATGAATTGTGATGTAGAGATAGATGGGACCCTGGAGACGGTTATAGGCTACGTTTTATTTCGGAAAAGTCTATTCACGCGGGCGGAGCCGCGAGCAAAAGCTAGTATAAGTATAAAATACACACGTAATTGTTCAAGTTTTCACTTCTGTCAGCACCCCCGGAGTGCCACTGTTTTATTATTTATTAGTAATGAAACAGTAATTTTAAACATGAATGGTAGAGCCACGCTGCGGACAGTTTTGTCTACAGCATCTTACGGAAAACTTACGTAAGTACGTAGCCACTTCCTGTTGCGTTTTGTAGGGTTAGTGAGATATCCGGTGGCCTAAACTCCCCTCCTTTTTCTGATTCCTTATTTACGAGTATCCCTTTCCTCGAATCCGTTTACAAACTAGTAGGTAGGAGTGGTATAAATAAGGATAACTGACTGAATTCACCAAGTTACACTTAACATGATTATGTTTTGAATGATCAATGAAATTATTGATAGAAAGCACCAACTCAAAATAAGTTATTTTTAACCTTTTATATTTTTGGAGTTGGTTTTGTTTTTATTAAAAATCCCATTAAGAAAAATTGCACAAAAATGAAGAAATTTTATTCGTCATCCCCGATTTCACCGTCATGAGATGGAATTCCTTCTTGAAATTTACACGGGACTTCTGAGCTACACATACACATTTTGAATGAAATAAGAATAAAATCGTACCACTTTGTGAAAAGTTATGTAAGGTTATACTTTCATTTCTTTTTGTCTAGCATTATCCCGGCTCAATGCCAGGGACCGCCTTCTCTTACCATAGATTTGATGGTATTTAATATTATATGGCCCGACCCGCCGTCTGACTCCCACAAACCGTAACGTTCCCGTTTCGCCATTGCCTCATCCGTTAATCAGCAGTGTACCACGTTTTTTTTATGGCATAGGTCGGAAACGAGCAAGCGGATCACCTGATGATAACACAATACCAAAAGAATTATGGGTGCGTTGCCGACCTTAAAGGAAAGGGATGATTAAGGGATTGGGTAGGGGGGTTTAGGCCTCCGGATATCTCACTCACCGTACGAAACGATGCAGCAAGCTGCTACTTTACGCTGATTTTCTGTTTGACATTGGCAACGATCCGGACGAGCCGGCCTATTCATGCTGTAGACAGAAGTGTCTACAGCGTGGCTCTACCACTCAAGAAGCTGAGGTTGGCTTTAGGCCAAGATGTTGGTGACCCAATAACACTCCTGTGTGGTTATTCAAATTAAAAAATATATATACCTGTTGAATTAAGATGCTTCTTTACCATAAATAAACGAGAGCGTAATATAAATCATTCACCCTTTACTTTTAACTCAAAAGTTTAGTTATTAGTTTTACCCTATTTTGATAGTTGCTAAACTATTTTTGGTATCAAAATACAGAGTTGCGAATAGACCCATTGTCCATTTAATATAAATTAATTGTTTTGTCTGCGGGTTCGTTATGTTTATGAAATTACTTGGTTATTTAAGTGATTAATTGCCGTTCTTAATCTACTTTTTACCTCCAAAGCAAAAAGTAATAGCAGTTTAATGGATTTCTGTCTGATCGTGGAGGATGGAGGTCAGTTTGTCCGTTTTATCAGTGTGTCTAATAAAGTTTTCAAACAGATTGACCGATTTCAATCCAGTTTTTTAGTGGGCATTATGAGACTTAACAACCCATATTTCAGGATGACAAACTCAGTTCAGTGCCACGCAGTGCTGTCTAATTTAAATTTCTGTGTGGTGTTGCTTCTGTTTATAGACAGACGTCTTATCATCAGGGCGACTTGCTCGTTTTGTCATAAAAATCTTATTTTTTTTGTCTACGATAGGCAGTCGCTTTACTATGCCCCTGGAATTGCCGATGTCCATGAGTAGCGGTAAACGCTTACCATCAGGCGGGCTGGTTGCTTGTCTGCCTATCAGTGTAAAGGCAATAAAACACTTAAAATACACAGATATACAGACGAATTGAGAACCGTCTCCGGTTTTTTGTCGGTTAAAAATCTGTTTAGCAGTTCGCAAACTATTATAGAACCTTTGCTAATATATGACGAAAGTTTTTCCTAAAATTGCTTTTAAAAGTACTGCAATATACCAAGATAATTATGAGTTACGAGTGGTAGAGCCACGCTGTAGACACTTGTCTACAGCATCTATGGGCCGGCTCGTCCGGGTCATTACCAATGTCTCACAGAAAACTGACGTAAAGTAGCAGCTTGCTGCTGCGTTTCGTACGTTGAGTGAGATATCTGGAGGCCCAAACCCCCTCCCCTTTCAAATTCCTTAATTATCCCTTTCCTTTAAGGTCAGCAACGCACCCATGATTCTTTTGGTATTGTGGGCGTACATGGGCAGTGGAGATCACTTACTATCAGGTGACCCACTTGCACGTTTGCCGGCCTATATCATAAAAAAAGTTAAACATAAGTTCACGTCTAGCTACGAGCCTATCAACTTCTCCTCCTTTGCCATCTCTCCAATAACATGATATATTAACCAAATAAAGAACTCGAATCTATCTAGTGTAATTAACAAAACTGGGACCACGTTTTTGTTGCCACATGACAACAATGGTTGGGACCACAAAGATTTATTTATATCACTAGGAGGCATACTTCAGTATGTGTCGCTGCTTTTATTGTTGCGATAAAGCCCTCAGTGGTTCCTTGTTACTTCCTGAAACCACTACTATTGGATTTCACAAATGCTTTCATTCAATTCGAGTTACTAGTGAGTAGACTTCATGTATAGTATTTCTTTAAATTAGTTTAGTGCTGTTCAAACGTAACCAGCAGAAGTGTGAGTGAAGTACCTATCCGGTAAAGAATGTGATAAAGCGTGTACTTATATCTGCAGAATTTCTTGGTGCTTCTGAGTTTTTTTTATTAGATTGAGTGACGAAACGAGCAGATCGCTCGAGCAGATGATGGTAAGCGCCACGCCTGCCCATAAACAGAAGCAACACCACACAGAACTTTGAATTACAAAGCAGTGCATGGCATTGGAATGCGCTCGTCACCCCGATACATAAGAAAAACATAAGATGTTAAGTCTCATAATGTTCGCTGAACTTATTTACGTCCCATAACGTGATACGAGGTGAGCATATTATCATATCTGGCACAAATTCTAATCCCGGGCAGCTCATAGGTCATGTGTCGATGCAATAACTTAGGTAGCAGCTTATCGTAGTCAAAAACTTACTTATACCTGGACCAACAAAGAAACGCTCAAAGCAGATTCGCTCTGCACTCGAAGGGTCCGTGTAAAATGAGTATGAAACACATACTTTTGTCTTTGTCACACTGGTGCTTGCATCGTAGCGCAAATTCGCTTTGAGTATTGTTTTCGTGGCCCTCGAGTTGGGGGTATAAGGAAGTATTTCGCCTTCGAGAAGTCAGTGAGATTCTACAGTAAGGGTAACAACGTACAATATTCCCAGAGGGCGGTTGTTTAGAGTGTTTCTCACTTACCCAGTCCCTCTTGTTATTACGTGCCGTGTACATAATTCTGTATTTTTATTGTAAGGATTCTTTTATTAACCTTCTTTATTGTTTTAAGGTCGCGATTATTTTTAGTAGTATGGCCTTGATGGTATTCCTAATGGAATATCAATGGATGGTATCCTACTATCCTTCTACTTTTATGAAAGTTTGGATGTTTGGGAGTTTGTGGATTTGGATGTTAGTCAATCACACCTTAACAGCTGAACGGTTTTGGGTGAAAATTGGCACACGGGTAGACCATGAATTGTATTAGGACATAGGCTACTTATAATCCTGGAAAAGATACTGCTTCGGTGGCCCAGTTGTAATGCGTACGCGTCACGATTGAGGGCAACGCTGAGGTGTCGGGTTCAATCTCGGTTTTTCTATTACGAAATGCTCAGTATCAGCCCGGAGTCTGAAATTTGTGCTTGGTATGGCGATAGGTTCGCCCCCTATCACATCGTGGGACATAGATACGCTCGGCGAAATGTGGGCGTACTGGTTACATCTCTGCCTACCGCTTCGGGATTACAGGCGTGAGTGCGTATGTATGTATCCTAGAAAAGGTCATTAGCGCGGACGGAGCCGCGAGCAAAAACTAGTATAATAATAATACTAGCCCTGTATTATACATACACGTCCCACTACTACGAGTAGTTACGGAGCCTCTCTCATTCTGTAGAAGGGGCTGGAGATGTATATTCTTGGGTCTGGTTTCGAACATGCGACTTTCGTCACGACAGTCCTTACCACTTACCGCTGAGCTATCGCTCCTTTAGCAATAGGCTCGCCCCCTATCACATCATGGGACGGAAATAAGCTCGGTCAAATGTGGGTTTACTGGCAAAATCTCTGCCTAACCCTTCGGAGATTATAGGTGTATGTATTTTTAATGTATGTGATTTTTCGAAATGAATTTTATCAAATTGGGATGGCCCGACCTGAGATTGAAATCAATGATCTCTTTGGTTTCATAGGATATACAACTAGACTAATAAAAGCCATAATAATAAAATTTAAGTGGTAGATTCACGCTGTAGATAGTTTTATACGACGAATAGGCCGGCTCGAGTTGATACCACTGTGTCACTGAAAACCTACGTAAATTAGCAGCTAGCGGTTTTTTTTATAGTAAAAGTATATTTTTTTTGTTAAGTTTTTTACGGTAATAAGATATCTGGAGGACCAAATCCTCTTCCCCTTCCCAATCCCTTAACCATCATTTAAGGTGGGCAACGTGTCCATGATTTTTAAGATATTGTGGATGTTCATGGGCGGTATGAATCACTTACCATGCTATTAAAAAAATATATAACATCTCTGTTTTCGGCAAATAAGCAAATGGCCAACATATCTTTTTTTCGGCAAATAAGCAAATGGTTCTTAGAAATCTCCACCGACGCATTGTAGACTACCTCGGTCGGCACAGACTATACTGAGCAGCGTGGTTATTACCATCAGATGACCCACTTGCTAGACGGCCTTGTTACAAATACATACATACATACGCACTCACTCCTGTAATTCCCGAAGGGGTAGGCAGAGGTGTAACCAGTACACCCACATTTCGCTGAGCGTATTTCCGTCCCTTATGTGATAGGGAGCGAGCCTATCACCATACCGGATACAAATTCCAGACTCCGGGCTGATACTGAGCATTTCATAATAGAAACATCCAATACCACTTTACCCGACCCAGGGAATCGAATTCGAGACTTCAGCGTGGACCTCAATTGTAACGCGTACGCATTACAACTGCGCCACCGAGGCAGTTACAAATATTTAATTTAAATAACAAAAGCTTACCGTTTATATCTTCCCGGCTTCGGGTCGTTTGAAGTGACGATGTCTGGAACAAGGAAATTAGGTACATTACCAAACAAATGAAATATCTCGTATAATAACACCTTTGTTAATTTGAAAACTTGAGCGTCCATTTGAATTGACGATTTTCCTAATTTCACATCTCTTTGATATTTATACAAATATCAATTCATCATTTTACTTGATAGCTGTTGAGTATGCTCAGGCCCGGATCTAGAGGGGGGGGGGGGCGGTGCATCCGTCCCGGGCGGCTGTTTCAGGGGGCGCCAAAATCAAATATGATTAAAAATAAAAAACCTGCTCCACAATGCGCCTAGCATACGGAAGCCTGGTTGGCTCACCGTCATCTTTTTTCATCGCCGGCAAACGAGCAAGTGGGTCACCTGATGGTAAGTGATCTCCACCGCCCATACGCCCACAATACTAAAAGAATTATGGGTGCGTTGCCGACCTTAAATGAAAGGGATAATTAAGGGATTGGGAAGGGGAGGGGTTTGGGCCTTCGGATATCTCACTCACCGTACGAAACGCAGCAGCAAGCAGCTACTTTACGCTGGTTTACCACAGAGTCTCACAAGACAGTGGTAACGACCTAGTCGAGCCGGCCTATTCTTGCTGTAGACAAAACAATCTATAGCGTGGCTCTACCATTTAGGTTACTCTCATAATGCCCGGGTCACTGGCTTCAATATCCATTATACCGGAACACAACGAAACTTGTCACCGATACTACACGGCAAAAATAGACAAAGCAATGGTACCTACCCAGCCAGACTGTCCTAGTTATAAATAACTCGCTAATTTTAGACAGAAAGTACCCACAGACATCCATTTAGCACTAAATGTTTCGGATTGCATACATCAAGAAAGTTTTAATAGTTGTTTCACATGAGACCAGTTAGAATTTTTTACAGTAAGCCAGAATATATTGCCAGGACAATACGCATTTAACAGAAGGTTTTTTGTTAGTTTTGTATTAATTGCTTTGAGTGGTTGTATTAATTGACTGCCTCGGTGAGGATAAAGCTCAGGTCTCGGGTTCGATCTCCGGGTAAAGTGGTATTGGGTTTTTCTATTACGAAATGCTGAATGCTTACGGATACCTTCCCAGCCTTGGGGGAAGGGGGGGATGGCTTTGCCGGTCTTATCAGCCTTCCGAACCAGTTGTCTTAACGATCGCTGAATCGAGTCCCTAACCAAAAAAATCCTATGCTGTTGAACGGACTAAAAACCCTGCGCTGGCCTTCTATACTTGCTGGGTTGGTTTATATAGCAACATGCCGTTTTGATATTTACGTTTTACACGCGTCCATGATACTGTGTGCGTGTGCTGTGGGCGTTTATGAGTAGTAGAGATCGCTTACCATCTGGTGACCCACTTGCTCGTTGACCGGCCTGTGTTATAATAAACCTCGGACAACTTATGTCTGTTTTAGAATACATAACCTATCATATCTGCCATCCAAATACTTATAGCGTCCAGGGAGCTTAGTATATTGCAACACGACATATCTCGCGAGAGAGATAACCATTGACGACAAATATCTCGTTTAATAGTGTCGACATTCGTCATGTTAGGATTGGTAGGCAGAGGTTGAATTGAGAGCACTAAGTATTTTCTCTACTTTATCTCTACTTATGACTATTCTATGCAACTATGCTAGCTTCGATATTTGAAGATAACCAGATAAAACAGGATTTCACGACAAAACGAGTCGATAAAATTATCTCGTGTTGCTATGCTAAGACACCTGGAAATCCTGGAATCGAAATCGAGACAACTGTCTTGACATTTCGTTTCCATACATACTTTTCTCTTATTCTTATGACCTTTGCACTGTCCTAGTGTAAACTTCGCATAATACAAAGCTTTTAAGCGGAGACACGCTATTTCAACGCAAACGAGATGTAACCCAGATAACGGCATTCACGAGTCTTTTGATGCAGAGCTCTAAGTGTTGCCAACTACAAAGGTTTTGATGTTTTAGGGTACCATACCTCAAAAGGAAAAAAAGGAACGGAAGTGAGCCTTAAGGCTGTCCTGTGTTAATTCACGCTGTAGACAATTTTGTCTACAGCATGAATGGGCCAGCTCGTCCGGGTCGTTACCACTGTCTCACAGAAAACCGACGTAAAGTAGCAGCTTGCTGCTGCGTTTACTGCGCTGTGAGTACTGTGAGTACTCACAGTACTCACAGTACCGCAACACTCACAGTACTGAGCTCCCAATGGCGGAGCGCTCTCTTATAAAGCAAGTGTCCCCCCACCAGGCGTACAACTTGTTTACTACTTGCTCGGCTATTATTTCAATCTACCCGGCATTACATTCTCGGTTACCCTCGAAATAGCGATAAACAGGAATGTCTGCCAACAATATGATCACTATCCTACAGTTGAAGCTTGAATCCGTAAATATCAGAGTCTAATTGATTTTTCGGCATAGAATTAGGCCTTATATTGCGAAGGGCTCTCTTATTTCTCACATATATACAATCTTGGTGATTATGTTCATTTAAAATAATATGTCCTTTCCCATGAAATGAAATAGTTTTATTAATCATGTAGGCAATTAAAATAGCGCTTATGACAAGTCAGTACAAAATAAAGAAACTTATGTATAAAAATCATATCAACTAATGTATACATAACATACATAGCATCGTCAAATACACTAGGCAATTACACTAAATTGTTTATTTGTTGTCTTTTTATTTTACACTATTAACAGTATTTGTAATATGGAAACGTCCATTATTAATTATTAAATATTTTGAGTCGGTATGGACCACTGCATTTACCGAAACGGCACGAGTTTTAAAACTACCACCGGATCCAAACGCGACCCAGCTTGAGAAGACCCGGCGAAACAAACTCAGTGGGCTTGTTTTTTGTCCGCTTACTATATTCTTGAAAAGCATGACTTGTCTTTTAAAAAATTGCCAATTTTCCGTTAGGTATTATTTATTCGCGATCGGTCGTCTTTTGTTTATTTGAAAAATACCATACCATACTCTGAAATATATACTTAAATCACTCTGTTTCGAGCCATGGACATAATGGGGCCATATACTAATTGGTCATCCAAGCGTATCACAACCAATGCACAAAGTAAACGATCCAAAACAATATTTGCTCCAATATTGGACGTAAATATCATTTCTCTGTGGACCTCGCATAATTACGGAACGTAGTCATTCGACCGTCAAATAAATCAATCGGACGTTTTGAATATTATACGCTTATTTAACTCGATTCCGTATTGGAAATGTTTGAATATATTGATTAGATTATTGAATTAAATACAAAACCGACGGAATGAATGAAGAACGGTGAATTTTTCAATTCGACACATACATTTGTTGTTTTTTTTTGTTTATTTAGGTATAATGCCGCTAAATGTAGATGGATTTGAGTAATTCGATTTTCATTTGAAAAGTCAATAAGTTGATCACATTTAAATTTCAAGAAACTTCGGTCTATTTCCGTTTTGTCTATTTCTAACAGCAAGTTGTATTTCGGTTTGAAGGACATTGAAGCCAGTTAAGTTACTATGCATTATTAGACTTAACATCTTATGTCTCGAATCTTGGGACTCGGGGTGACGAGCGCAGTTCAATCCCATACAGTCCTTTGTAATTCAAAGTTCTGTGTTGTGTTACTTCTGTTTATGGGCAGGCGTGGCGTTTGTCATCAGGCGAGCGACTTGCTCGTCTCGTCACTAGCTAATAAAAAAGGTACAAAGTTTCTTTTCACGTATTTTATACAGTATAGATTAATGCAATATTATTTGACCGGCAGCGACACAGGTACCGACTCTAAAGAGACCTGTAGAAATTATTATTTTTGACTTGTGTTTTTTTAAGTTAGTTTATTTTAGGTTTTTAAAAATCCCGCAAATAATACAAGGTAAATGAGTTTGCGTACAGAGTCGCGAGCAAAACGAGCTAGTTTATTAACCGCCTTAAAAAACAGGTTCTCATTTCGTTTGTAGTATATATTTTACTTATATTCACAACGAACTCCGCCAAAATATGTGGACCGATTTGAATGATTTGGTTTTTTTTCGCTAGGGTTTATTGCAGTGTTGGTCCCATTTCAATTTTAAGATATAATTTCACCCCTTAGGAGTGAAATCGGGTATGAAAGACTAAAACACCTTTATACACTGATTTATGCACCGATTTTGATAATTATTTCACTAACAATAATAATATAAAAATTAACAAACAGAAAAATTACTCAAAAAAACTACAAAGGAAATACTAAAGAGCTTAAAATAAAAACTAATCAATTATCAGTCCGTGGTATCAATCATTAACTATTATTAAACTACAGTACCACTGACTCAAAATTGTATAGTTTTATTATTAGTTTTTATGAGTCGGTTCTTTATGAATCCAAGCTAGAAATAAACTTGAAAAAATGTTGATAGAATATCAATAATGATTGTTATTCAAATAAATTTCCGTGTAGCTAATAATTAATTAATTACTTTAGGATAAAATTGCAAATAATTTTCACTACCTATTTTCGAATACAACTAAATTGAATCGGAACTTCTGAATCGGGAAGTCTCTCGTTCCGAATGCTCCACAAGTTTTCAAGTACCCGCTTCAAAGAAAACTTTGATATAATTAGCAGGGTGCAAAGTTTCACGAAATTATACTAATTTAAATAGGTAAAGTCAATTAAAATGGAATGGTTTATCTGAAAAGGAATTTGCTATTTTCCGGATTGTAATAATTGTATTTAATTAGATATTACTCGATCGATAATTTGTACCCTTTTTAAACGACTTCAAAAGGAGGAGGTTTTTCTGGGTCGGTGCAATTTTATTTGACCGGTAGCGACACAGGCACTCCAAAGAGAATAGAATAGATAGAATTTGTTATTTTTGACTTTTCAGTGTTTTTATTTCGAAGTCGGTTTCTAAGTTTTGTTAACCGTTATTTTTTATTATTGTAAACGATCATCTTATTATGTTGAAGGAAAAAGTATCAATCAAAAAAACTTACCGTTGAGACAAGAGAAAAAAAGTAAAATACTCCAAAAAGCGAAATCCATTTTGTTCAAATAAAATCACTATAAAAATAAACATTTCACAACGGCCATCACATTTTTTACGAAGTCGCGATGTTACGAAAATTGTGTACGCTCGAAACACGTCCACACCGTGCATATGCTCTTCCGAAACTGGCGAGAATCGGCGAGATTTGTGCGTCCCCTACCACAGTAACGTTTGCGCACGTGGACGTTATGTTTAATGAAGTGGTAGACGTTACGTTTCGGATGGCCGACTTTACGGGTGGGACGGGATCTAATGCACTTACAGTGATTTGCACAGGATTGAAAACGGTCCTTTACTCATAGTTATGAGTATTGGCTTTTGTTTGATTGTTTCTTTTGTATCTGTTTCCCGGAGTTTTGAGAACGACTTCTAAAGAAACTTGTGTTATAACCTCGTACCATCTAGCATTACGTGCACATACGCACTCACGCCTGTAATCCTCGAAGAGGTAGGCAGAGGTGTAACCAGTACACCCACATTTCACCGACTGTATCTCCGTCCCATGATGTGATAGGGGCGAGCCTATCGCCATACCGGGCACAAATTCCAGACTCCGGGCTGATACTGAGCTTTTCGTAATAGAAAAACCCAATATCACTTTTACCCGACCCGGGGATCGAACCCGAGACCTCAGCGCCAGCCTCAGTCGTAACACGTAAACATTACAACTGCGCCACCGAGGCAGTCATCGAGGTATTTATCACAAGTTTTAAATTATCGAGTTTCGAAAACATAATATTATAGTAAGAACTGACGTAAATGTATTACATTTTTGCAAGCACTAAAGTAAAATAAACAACATTTTGCAGTCATACATACTTTGTCCTAATGGGGATCAGTTGTGATTCTTCCCTTACTATATTCCTTCCTTTCACCTGTCCTTATCCCACTTGCAGTGAGGTTGGAAAAACATGCTTACTGATAGATTTTAAGACCGGCCGCTTGCCTAACGTCAACCCCTCTGGAGAGAAAACACCTAGACCCGAAAAATAGTGATTTCTTATGTTTACGCGAATATTGAAATAAAACTATGAGATGAGAGACTCCCCGGTGACCACGAAGGCTGAAAAGCTTTCGAAACGTCGGGACTAAAATAAAAATTAAACCGCGATAAAATCCGTATAAACTAGTTTTATTTCAACCCGAAATATATATTTGTAATTTATACAAATATTAATTGTCTCAATATTTCTGTGATCTACAAATTCAAATATTTATTTCATAGAAAATAGATTTATACTTTGGTCTTATACTACTAAAGCTTCCTCTATTTAGCCAATATAGATCAGCATATGAAATTGTATCAAGTTTAAAATTTACAATATTAACATATATATAAAAAATAAGTTTTTTATGTTTACCTCATGTCTTAGTATAATAATATTCATTTACTTATGTCGAGACAAAATAATACTCGTAATAATAATCATACTAATATTAAAAATGTTTGTTGGTTACGCTTTCACGCAAAAACTACTTTACCGATCATCATGAAACATAGTACACATATTCTTGGAGGCATAAGAAGTAACATAGGATACTTTTTATGATAAAAAATACATATTTGTTTGTTACGCTTTCTCGTCTAAATCACTGAACCGATTTTGATGAATTTTGATGTAGAGATAGATGGGACCCTGGAGACGGTTATAGGCTACGTTTTATTTCGGAAAAGTCTTATCACGCGGGCGGAGCCGCGAGCAAAAGCTAGTAATCAATATATGTCCATAGATTTCACAGCTTATTATAATTCTAATTATAACTTTCATATTTAGTCCCACTTATATTTGAAATATTTGCAACATACGTTATTAAGCATCTTGCGCTTCATTGTGAAGCGCTCTCGCTTCACAGCCGACTACTCGCTCTCTGCACCACGGAGCCTCTCTTCCCTTACTATATTGCAGTTTTAATATTTAAAGGTTCATAGCTCAGCTTTTGGCTGTAAGTTCCTTATGCTAACCACTGCGATGGAATGAATTGGGTGGTAGGATGTCTTACTTTTTGTGCCCGACTGTATAGCAACTCTATACTTGGCTACAGTGTATATCAAGTAGCTCCGGCTTAGTTTTGGGGACTGTTGAGAGATGCAATGTATTAACATCAGGTCTAATGTAGTCACTTGGTGGCGCCAGGAAAAAATAATAAAAGGCAGTAACCGTTCAGCCAAAGCGATCTACTGAGTTTTAAGTGATGGTGGGAAGGTATCCAAACGCATAGCAACTGATGTACATATAATTCCTTTCCTTTAAGGTCGTCAACGCGCCTATGATTTTTCTGGTACTGTGGGCGTATATGAGCAGTGGAAATCACTTACCATCAGGTGACCAACTTGCCCATTTACCTGACTATGCTATAAAAAAAAAAATGAGAAAAAACCCGCCATAGGCATAATTCTGGCTATCGTCGGACGCAATATTTCTCAATGTTTGACATTATATTTGCACTGTACTATACTTCTCATCGGGTGCAGTATAATCATTTTGCTGTACCAAGAAAAAAAAGTCAGTTAGTGAGATCTTATTAGCTTGAGTGACGAAACGAGCAAGTTTCGCGCCTGATAGTAAGTGCCACGCCTGCCCATAAACAGAAGCAAATCAAAAGCAAGCAAAATAAAGAAAAAAAAAATTAATAAGGGTGAATGAGGCCAAAGAGGTATGCAAGGATCGTAGCAACTGGAAATCCGTTGTCTCTGCCTACCCCTATGGGAAACAGGCGTGAGTCTATGTATGTATGTAAAATAAAGAAAATTTCAATCGAGTTCCATTCGATAACACATAGTAAGGGATCTCGTAAACGCAGTATATCCCTCCCGGGTGCTTGTAGGGATCATCTTTATACCTCCCAGTTGAGATATTTGTAACGTTTCCCCTACTTAAGTTAAATTGTCGTGAAGTGGGTATTTGCATATTTTATTAAAAGCAGTTTTTAAATTCACTTAACTCGGATAATTAGTGAGGGGATCAGGATTGCTTGGGGATGTAAAAGGTCACGGGTTTAGAGGATTTCATTATCAGCTGTTTTGAGAGTTTCGGGGATTTTAGGGGCGTATTGCTTAGAGAGGCGTTTTAAGATGAGTAACTGTTGATGTTTTTAGCCGAAGCAAAAAAATAAGAGATCCTCAGTTCGTTTGTAAATCTACAGTAAAATTATAAAGAGGAAAGATGTATTTTTGTATGTGACGAATAAAATTAAAAATTGCTGGAACGATTTTAAAAATTATTTTGCCGTTAGAAAGCTTTAATATCACTGAGTAACATGGGCTACTTTTTATCCCGGAAAAGGTCGTTCACGCGGGCGGTGCCGCGAGCAAAGGCTAGTATAACATATTTTTATAATGTTTCTTTTTTAGCTTGAGTGACGAAACGAGTGGTGGTAAGCGCCACGCCTGCCCATAAATAGATAGGATAGATATTGTGTTTTCTCCTCCGAGGAGTTGACGTCAGGCAGGTGGCCAGGCCGCAAAATTATAGACCAAATATTTCTGTAACATGTATTAAACAGTTGTTCGAAGAAAAGAAGAGTTTTTTGAGTCGATCTTATTTTCAACGTTAAATTTCAAATGAAACTTGGCACCGCACTGCCGTATACGCTTTGTTCTTCATCCACTCTCCGAGCTATAACTTGTGTTTACGACATGTGCGGTATAATGATTCACACACCTGTGCAGAGCATACGCGCTTCGACTTTTAAAATATTACATACCTGATAGTCCGGCTTCAGTGAGCCCCCATTATTGGATATTAGGTTTTGTTCGAGACTCCGCTTGCTTAAGTGTTTTTTTGGAGATAAAAAAAGTGTTTTAAACCTTAATGCAATCCATATACCTGCATGCTGAACAGCGAAATTCAAAAACATTCAAACTGATAGTAATATTAGGAATGTGGAATAACCACAGCATTAGATCTAAAATATGTTTTGCTAGTACTTACCTTCTTCGCGTGCCGAAAATGAACCAAAATCTTGAGCCTGCGTGGTTTTGATTTGTCTGCTCTCCGTATTACGGTAGTGAAGGTCTCTTTTGAGGCTATAAGATGTCAGCTGAACGCACGAAAAACACCTTATTGCACTCTAAGATATTGTAGTAACTTCAAAAGTGCTTAAGAGTGTTTCTTTTTTTCCGAGAACGGCAAATTGACACTGGTGGTAAATGCAGTGTATTTCAAGTATTATGGTGGACACTGATAGGCAATGTGGCCTGCGTAAATATTTATTCATACTCCGCTTAAAGGGCCCTCGTCATAGGAAGAAGGGAACACGTGAGCTGGTATACTGTTCCACAGCTTAATAGTATAACAGAAAGATGATTTTACGAACTCCTCATTTCAAGCCGAGATTGAAAATACCAAGAAGTTGTGGATCAAAGCACATGTGGTTCTGTTATGAAAAAGTGAGGATGGGATAAGAGTAAACAATTCCTAAGATCTTTCTTTCGTTCTTTCTTTATATACTTGTATGTTTTATCATCTTGTTTTGTTGTGCTATATGTATGTATGTGTGTAGAAAAAAATAATGGTTTTAATGGTTCTAATACAGCAAGACGGTGTTCGGTCGAAGTTAAGCGAAGCAATTTCTATACGCAATTGTAGCGGCCCCAATGGTAACTGATATCCACTGCCCAAAAATCTCCTTTATATATCTGAGGAATTATGTATGGTTGCCATATTTTAACGAAAAGAATGGGGATTGAGGAAGAGAGAGAGAGTATTTAGCCCTGTGAAACTCCGGAGTATCTCCGACTAATTTCCTCGTAATTATAACTTACGAATCATAATTATAAATTTCCAAGGTATGATCGTATCGTGTATGCCAGTTTTACTGCAAAGACAACCGCGTGCGGACTAATCCCGCTGTTGGTAGCAGATGGTGTGCAAGGCGGCCATTACTGTATGTCATCTCAGTAACGGAGTAGAGATGTGACGTATCGATAACAATGTAGCGTTATTATATCTATATTTTATGTTTATCGATATTTATTGACAGGTTCCATGGCACATTAGGCAAGTAGCCAGCTGTAATACTCGTTATGAACTTTACCGAAGCTGGTGACAATCCGCATCTGTCTTACGGTTTTATCGTAGTAAAAGTAATTTGTCTTATTAATGTAATGGTATTATATACCTATTAAACTCTTTATGCGTTTCCAAATTTCGTTGGTTTGGTTCGATTTACGGAATAGCTACTCTGTGCCTCCGAAAATCTCACTCGCTACACGAAATCCACAGCTGTTACTTCATAACATTTACAGTGAGATAGTCCACATGATCTATTCACGTTATCGACACAACTGTCTTCAGAACCACTCTACCACTCAGGCTAGTGTATCCCACTAAAAATAGAAATCTCCTAACAACTTTATCGATAAACCGCAATACCATCACTATAAAAGTGCTTGCTGTCTAAAAGCTATTAGCAGTTGCCGACGGAAAGCGCACCTGTGACTGTCATTTCCTACACAGAGATTACCTACGAGGCATTACCTCGGCTTTTACTGTGCATAATTATACGCCTCACTTAACTGAATTACATATTGACGATGATATGGCACGGTTTAGATAGCTTTTTGAATGAATAATCCCTTAAGGCTTTTTTATCACGCTATAGTTCAAAGTTGATTCCATTTAAATTCCAAGAAGAAGTTCTACCCATGAGGGGTTGAAATCGGGGGTGACAGACTGAAACTTCGTAATTTATGCATCGATTTTGTGGAATTCATTAGTCAATTATTGGCAGCTTTCTATCAAAAATAGTTGTTAATCTATCAGTATTTTCATAAAAGAAGAAACAATAAAAAAAAACAGCTGATAACGTTTTATCTCTATTTATTTCATTAAATTCTGTTGTGTATTCTGCCACTTAATTGTTCGATCTATATCTATCAAAAATGTTACGAAGATTTTCTTTAACTGATTATCTTAAGTTCCCTAGAACTCAATAAAAACTTTCTAAAAAATATCATGATTTTTAACGGTTTCTCTATTTATGTTTCTTCTTTAGTTATTGATTTGGTATTTTTACGATTATTGAATAATGAAATTATTTTTGATTTGATTATACTTGACTATTACTTTTTATCTTAAAAACTAAAATAATTCCTACCATAAAACTGGAACATGTTCCCAGTTCTATTAAGATTGTTTCTTGTTACACTTATTTCCACCAACGCAAAAAATACAAAGATTACCTATTTCTATTACTTTAATGCAATTTCAAAAATTTATTCCAATCCTAAAGTGGTGAAATCGGGGATACTAGACTCAAAATTCGTCATTTACGTGATTATTTTACTAATCCTATTCTAATGCTTAGTGGCCAATCTAGTGCTAGAGTACATACATACGCACTCACGCCTGTAATCCCCGAAGGGGTAGGCAGAGGTGTAACCATTACACCCACATTTCGCCGAGCGAATCTCCGTCCCATAATGTGATAGGGGGCGAGCCCATCGCCATGCCGGGCACAAATTCCTGACTCCGGGCTGATACTGAGCATTTCGTAATAGAAAAACCCTATACCACTTTACGCGACACGGGGATCGAACCCGAGACCTCAGCGTTAGCTTAATCGTAACGCGTACGCATTACAACTGCGCCACCGAGGCAGTCCTAGAGTGTTCAAGGCGAATGCCGACCGAGTCTTTTATGTGCCCATCTGAAACATGGAAACGCTCAGTTGAAAAAACCGTAGTTACTCATCCATAGACTGACCGCGCCAAGAGTTGTTCTCGTTTACCGAACAGTAAGTGCGACTGGCTAGGAGCGCATAATACACTCATTTCTCTAATAATATAAATAAGTAAATCAAATTTAAAAATCGTCTCAAAAAAAAAAACAAACTAAACAATTTTCAGACAGCGGTATCAATCATTGACTAACCACCTATTCAAAATTTTATAGTTATATTATTAGATTTTTAGTTTTTTGTGCCGGTTTATTTTATATTTTATTTTGTTATTTTTTTATCTGTTTTTGAAATTGTTAAAAAGTTTATATTTTGTTATATTTTATCTGTTTTTGAAATTGTTAAAAAGTTTTTATCTTATTTATATTATTTTGGTACATTGCACACAAGTCTTGTTGAACACAATCTGCCATGACGCAGATTTATACCAGCTCTTAAAACGGACTGTGAAAGTTCGACAAAACTGCGACTCGGTGCTAACTTTTATTTGTAAGTTTAAATTTATTCCTGCATCGCGTTTCCATTGAAAATGTACAAAGGATGCTTCAAGGATGCTCTACCTTTGGCATTTGTTTTCAGCACTTGTATTTGCACTTTTTGTTTTAATGTACGCCGGTAGTCTCTGAAACTAATTTGTTATTCTGTAATAGAAGCCAAAGTTTTCTTTGTTCCTTTGCCTTTCCGTTAAATATTTTTTTAATAAAACACGGTTGTATTTTTACTGTGTATTTTATGTCACAGTTTGTATCTAATGGATCTTATTTCTTATGGTGTCTCTTTTACATTAATAATCATTTTGACATTTGGAATCTCCGTCATAGCAGAACGTCCTTGGCAGCTGCGCGAGGTTTTCGCACTGCCATCAGTCTTGGGGTCGCATTAAGAAATCACATTTTCACTTCTGTGAGCACTCCTTATAACTGTCTATGTTTTTTTTATTTGCTCTACTGCTGATTAAAGATATTCATTCAAAATAAGGATGAATAAATGTACATTACTTTGTCTATCGGAGTTACTATATATCTACTTCCTCCTTCATTAGAGGGTAATCCCAAGAGGCCAAGGCATCGCACATCAAAGGGCTTTTCGCATCGCCCTAAGGCAATATTTGGAAAAATATATTCAGTGTTGCTTTGACTTCCAATGTAGTAAGTAAAAAAAATGTTATTCCTTATCACATACTACGGTGTACGTACACACGAGTACGTTGGGCGCAAATGCCTGTATCAAATCGTACCAGGGTTATGATTCCATAGAAGGCGCAAAAACGCTGACTTGATGTATTAATAAATAAATACACCCAACAGTCACACACATAGTCCTGACCCCACACTAGGTTAACCTATATCGTGGGTATCAAGAACTACGAGGGACTTGCGGTCCCACAACACCCAGACCCGAGACAAATATTTGTGGATCAGACAAACATTTGCCAAGGTGCGGGAATCGAACCCGCGGCTTGCTGCTGCATTTCGTACACTGAGCGAGATATCCGGAGGCACAAATCCCCCTTCCCTTAATTATCCCTTTCTTTTAAGGTCGACAATATGCCCAGAATTCTTCTGGTATTGTGGGCGTACACGGTACATGGGTGGTGGAGATCACTTACCATTAGGTAATCTACTCGCTCTTTTGCAGGTCAATGCTATAAAAACATCTTTAAATTTTTACTTTTTGTTATTTAAAACTTTAACTAGTTCCATATTACGGTTCTAAAGATAGACCCTTTTAAAGTCTGGACAGGTAGTCAGTGGTGTGGATTCTCTAGTAGAGTTCCGTTGGCACTCTTAGGGCACGGAACCCTAAAAGTGAATGCATGGTGGTATTTTGAAGAAAAGAAAGACAGTTAACACCCAACAGTCACACACATAGTTCTGGCCCCACACTAGGGTAGCCTGTGTCGTGGGTAATAGGACCTACGAGGGACTTGCGGTCCTAACAGATTTAAAACAAATATTTATGGATCATATAAAAATTTGTCTCGGTGTAGGAATCGAACCCACGGCCTTTGCTTCGCAGCCGGCTTGGCCCACTACGCCACGGAGGCTGTTGAATGGAGTTGTAAAGGCTTCTAACTGCAAGAATTTTCCAACATTTCCAAAGTAATTTCGCGAACCGAGATGAAATCAGTATTCTATCTAGAATATATTCTTGTATCAGAGACTTTATGCATCTCCAGAGACTGCGCCCAATTTAGCGAACCACACTTGTAAACTTTTAAATTATTATCCACTGGTGTGGACTCAAAAGTTTCCAGCAGACCCATTCGAAGGAATATTTTCTTTGACAAGTTCTTGAATGTAGGTACGAATTTTATTCTTATGTTGCAAACTTTCTAACGTTGTTTTATTATTTTTATTGTTAGCTTGATTTATTTTTATGTCATTCTGTGGAATTATATTTTTACTGCTTTGTGTCAATGGCCAGATATATTTTTGTCAGAGTTTTGTTGTTGAATTTTGCATAATTATTTGGGTGCAATAAATAGGTATCTTTATATGTTGGTTCAAAATAAATTATCTTAATTCAAATTCAGATAGAAATTTAGGATTCATAATATGTCTAAATGTCAAATTTCGCAATTGACCTAATATTACAAAATAAAATAAATAGTTTCGAGTTCCACTACGCGACGTGACGCAGTGAGTAAGTGCAGCTACCATAAAATGTTCTAACATAGACCCATAGATAATACACATATAAATTGAAACATAGACCGTATAGGGCGTATTGGTAGTGACTGCGTATTACTGAGACGCAGCGTTATTGACGCCCGAGTCCTACGTTTGACGCAACCATCGTAAATCTTTAGGATTTCGGCTGCGACACACATACTTTATCTTTCTTTCTTTATAAAAAATTAAAGGTTGCTTTTACATGCTTAATCTTTAAACTTAACAACAGTTTCTTATGCTTATATCTACAGAATCTACTACACAAGTCTAAAATTTCAATAACTTTAAAAGGATCCGGCGATTCAACAGTTTTTGAGAGACTCTCGAAGTTTTAAGTGAGGGCTAGCGCGAGAGAGCTTGTAAATTTATCGTCATTTTTCAAGTTCCATTTCTGAATTGAAAGGGGACCCCATTGTTTTGAGTTTCATATCGATATTTCTCATTGCAAGGGTCTGCAAATGGTATTTAACTTAAAAGCATCTACAAATTACTTCAGTTTCTATATACTTATATGGAATCGTTTTTCAAGCGACGAGCGAAAAGCAACAGGTTCTCAATTCTCAGAAATAATGTATCATATTATTAGTGAAATAAATTTTCAAAATCAGTAAATATATTTAGAGATTACCCCATACAAACTTTACTACTTTATAATATTAATAAGGATAAGAAAAACATGGCAAACCTGATTATAGTATTTCAATTATTTAGATATCGATTTAACTATTAACATAATAAAATAGGAAATCTAACAAGATTGTTCTCAATACATCTGGAATCTGAACAAAGAATATAAAATCACAGGCCAATCAACGAAAACAATCCCCAGGTAGCGCAGTTTATTCTTTTCATAGTTTATACATATTTCACCGATAGTATTCTTATTGCTGACTACACGTTTGAACTTTAGTTTACGCTTGTTTTAAGTAATTAAGCTGGAAATATCTCCGATCCTACCAAAAACATATCTTTAAAACCTAAAAAGCTAAATAGAAAATTAACTATTTTTGAGTCGGCGCTATTACCGTTCAATTATCAAGGATTGTTAAGAACCGATTCAACATTGTTTAAAAGTTTTTATTTTACTTTTTTGAAGACCAATTTCGCAATGTCTAAGTAAGATTTAACCACTAATTTAGCGTTATACTTATTATTTGAAGTACTTAGTGTCTACAAGGTACAAAGATCTATCTTTCTTCCGATGTATATGTCAGAGTCTGTGTGATTTCTGTATTTGAACGTGTCATATGTTATTTGTAAGTAGCATTTACTTCAGGGTGGTAAAATAGGCTCTTAGTGAAAGAAACAAATATTGAGTATACACTTTGAATTGAGTTCTGCCGTATTTTTCATCGGTTAAAAATATATGAATAGTGGAGAGATCGCGATATAATATATACAGTATAACCCCAATAGATTTATTATGTATTGAAATCAATATAATTAACACGAATTCCAATAACAAGCAGAAGCGAAAACAAACAAAAAAAAAAACAAAATAAAAATAAAAGAAAACAAGGTAAACACCGATTCGTATTTTATATCGGATTTATTAGACCACTGAGGCTTCGCACCAGTTGAATGTTGCCAGGAAAACGTGCGGAATGCCGTATTAGAAGGATCTAGAAATGTTTCGACAAATTGTTTAAAACAGGAATACGCATTTTATTGTCAATTAAGCAATATCGTTAAGAGACCTTTAATGATCAAGATATATGCAGCACTACGATAAAAACTGTTTCGGTGGCGCAGTTACAATGGCACGCGTTATGACTGCTGTGCTGAGGTCTCGATTTCGATCCCCGGGTCGGGTAAAAGTGATCATTGGGGTTTTCTATCACGAAATGCTTAGTATCAGCCTGGAGTCTGAGATTGTGCCCGGTATGGCAATAGGCTTGGCCCCTATGACATCATGTGACTTATGTATTTATAAAAAAACTGCAATGTACAAACACATCCATCCCCGAGAAAAAAAATCATAGGAAATAATTCCAATCCTTTGGAACTTTATGGCAACACAGAACACGCACTGGGGAAAAATTGAAATGAATAAAAGATGAGGTGCGAGAAACGATCTCGGAGTCCCGGACTCAGTTTAATAGTGCGGTATTGTAGGTGGTGAAAATCTTTTTTTGTATAGACAGAACTTTCCATTTGTGTCAATACATTTTTTGCGCTTTATTTCTTGTATTTGATATTTTATAAAGTGACCGTCGTTTTGGACTCGAAAGTTTATATTTGTAGATTATATTTCATTTATTTTCCTTTTAGGAGATGGGGTCGGGAGATCCTGTGGGCGCTAAGGGTCAAGAGCGTGCCAGAAGTATATGTTGATATTATCGAAGACCTGTACCTCCAATCCGAGTATTTGGTTCGGACTGCTGTTGGTGACACTAACCTTTTCTCAATTTCTTTTACCAGGGCTTGGCGTTGACCCCTTTTCTGCTGCTTGTTTATACTGTACACCAATATTCTCTCTATCGACAGATTTGCTTACTGGCAGTAGAATTTTGACATATTTTGTATGGAAGATCTGTCAAAACACTATTGATAGTAAGCAAATCTATCGATAGACAGAATATAGGGAACGGTCATTAGTAGACATTCGACGGTAGCTATCTGACGTTTTACACGACCCTTCGCAGTCTGCCTTAACCATAAAAAAACTTCAACGATGTGGTACCCACACGAGCCAGCCTAAGTATTTTATAAACTGTACAGCACGGGTATACCACGTTAAATACAACCGACCATATTTGGAAATAACAAAACTAGAACACAATCGATGAAAACTGGACAATCTCGTTTAAACACAGGACGTATGGTTATATTTACACGGCTTATAGTGTGTTTTGAATTGTTAATACCCAGGCATTTTAAAATTCTGCAATGTTGAATATGAATGTTGCGTCGGTGCAACATTATTATTACCACATTATACATGTTACAGAAATATTTGTAGTTTTTACGACCGACTGCCTGCCTGACGGCAACTCCTCTGGGAAGAAAGCACCCAGACCCGAAACAAATATTTGTGGATCCCATAAACATTTTGTCTGGTCAAAACTTTGCTACGTTTGGAGATGCCCTGTCGTATACACGAGTACTGTTTCAACACGGACAATATATTATCATCACACGTCGTTTAACTGCATCATAACAGTGTTAGTACTGCCTTGTTCGCTTATTTGGTCAGTGAGGCTGTTGGACGTCTAACATCCTCCAAAGGTCGGTCGAACGATTTCTCGGGAGTGGATGTTCAAGATACCGATTATCAAGAGATACATTAGCTTATTAAAATTTATATTTCAATTCCACCTGCCTATCAAAAGTCTATTTTAGAGAGTTTAATTTCAGTAATGTAAGTTTCAAATAATACAACTAACTATATCGGCCCGGTATTGATAAAATAATTTCGTCCAGAACAATGGCCCCGGTCGCGTAAAGCCATTGTATGATCGAGCGCAGTATGAGTACTATAAAATAGTAAGTTTCCTCTATCAAGGTTTGCCGTCTTTTGGAATGGACAACAGCAAGTAACTGTCCTGTTCCTGACTGAACTAAGACCGCTCGTCAGCAAACGAGAAGGAGGCGTCGAGGTGACGACTGACCGGCATCTCCGGATTGCCTCATAGATTGTGGGCAGTTGAAGAATTTCAAGACGGTTTTTCATCATAAGAGGCGTCTAAATGAGGCCACCTGGGGTTACAGACGCACACTATGAAATTCGCAGTTTCCATATTTCATGTATGTACATTTAATGGTTTAACCCCGAGACGGATGGTAGTGTGGAATATCTTGCTGCTGCTGCCGTCGAAATGAGTAGGTATTGTGAAGGCCTATTGAGTACCTACTCTGATGAAACGAGTCATAAAAGCACGGTACAGGGGTAGAAAAGACAATAATCCAGAACTTACTCAGGATCCCCCAGAACACCAGCGAAGAAGACAACCGCAGGGGTTTTAGTCGCTATCAAAACATAGAAATGTTGATTATACATCCTATCCAACAGTCACTCGGGCTAAAGATAACGAGGTTGGAAGACTGCTGAGTCTAGTATAACCATCCGAACTCCAGGTGGGGAAGGTATCTAGAGGTAGGTAAAAGGATTTTTTTAATAAGAAAAACATATAAATAAAAAACGCATATGTACACTGTAAGCACTGCGACTTCAATTGTGAGGCTCGAAAAATACAAATTATATACTTTTGGTATTGTGTGGTACACAGATATGGCATTATGCGGCTCGGCCGGGATGGGAATTTATTGCTCCCGTTACAATCTTCATTGTAGGACCCCCGAAAAGCCTCTTAGTCGGCTCGTTTATTCCTTATATATAATTGTAAGGGTATGTTTGGGTACGGGCAAATGAATTAACAGAAACAATGTAGTTAAGGCCTTTTAGCTTTAGCGGGGTCTTATCGATGAATTTAAGAGTTAAAATAAACAAGTTTGTAATTTGGGTTCAGATTTCGTAATTATAGTTTTAAGTAGAGGTGAGGATAGTTCTGAGACTGAAAACATCATTATAATATAGATGGGTATTTATCTACAAGACTCTCCTATGCAGTTTATCATGTTATTCTGAAGATGTAAGCCGAGGTGAAACACCATGTCTGTCTCACTAAGGGATAAATCTACGCCAATGATAATATTAGGCCTTCACCTATGAAATTGCCGTTCTGTACGAAAAAGTGTTTGTGTTTTTTTCCATCTTTTTTATTTCTTATAATCAAAGTAACCACCCATTCTAATGATGCATCTCTGTTAGTGCGGTGGCAATTTTGACGTGCAGGAGTAGCGAAATCCAACGATTGACCAAAGCTAGCTGGCATCAGAGCACAAAGAACACAATTTTTGCCGGGAAAAAATCAATAGCCGAAACAATAACAAATTGAACAGATGCAACTGTCCAGTCGATTCCTTCAAGAAGGGCAAAGATAAATTGCCACTGCACTGGCCAAGATTCATCAACAGCCTGAGTGGTTACTCAGATTCTCTCTATTATAAAAAAAAGTAACTGCTTGCCAAAAGCTAGTCACGCTATCTCCTCCGAAACCGCTGGGGGTATGGGGTCGAGACCGATACCAATCGATGCAGAATAATGTGGGGAAGAAAGTAACATATGTCTCATATTCGTCGGGCATTAAGTTTTTTTTATTTTATGTTTTGTAGAAAAACATGGTCATAGCCCATAGTAATAGAAATAAAAAAGGATGGATAAAAATACTTGAACTTTTATCGTACAGAACGGCATTTTCATAGGCAAGTCCTAGGTATTATTGTGCAATCCCGGGTAAATTTTGTATTCTCTGTTACTTTCCATATCAAAAATAATTTTATATACTTAATAGAAACCACGCTCTCACAGTGCACAGCTGTGTATCGACACCAAACTAATGAGATTATAAAATTTAAGTCTATTTATATTTTTTTATTAAACGTATATTAATGGAAACCTTCATCGGAAATATAAACTGACTGATCATTCAAAAGCAATTTCCCTTTAAACAGAATAAATAATTATTCATTTCAGAGAAGCATATTAAATGTAATGCCAATTTCAGATGTGGCTGAAAAATAAACTGCGAAGTCATGTTACTAAAATAAATTGGAAATGTTTTATCTATTTATGAAGTCAATATTTTGCGATAGTTTCAGTTCGGACGCTGAAATTGCGCCCCGTATAGGCTCGCCCCCTATCACATCATGGGACGAAAATAATCTCAGCGAAATGTGGGTGTACTCGTTACACCTCTGCCTATACCTTCAAGGATTACAGGCGCGAGTACGTATGTATGTAAAATACATTTACTCCCATCGCAGACTTTAATGTATAGTACTAGACAAGCTGCGCGGTACATAGAATTAATAATAATAATAATAATTTATATCATATAAAATTGGACAAACACTACATAGTACTTAAACATGGAATTCATAACATTTATACAAATAAGTGCTGTTGAACTCCGGTGTCCAAATTAAGATTTAACTTGTGTTATGGACACCGTTGCTCATCATATCTTACAATAATGATCTTATATTGTTATATTAATAAAATCTTAGTGGAAGAATTGTGGTAATATAGCAATGCTGCATGATTATTTATATATATTGTGTGTGTGTGTGTGTGTGTGTGTGTGTGTGTGTGTGTGTGTGTGTGTGTGTGTGTGTGTGTGTGTGTGTGTGTGTGTGTGTGTGTGTGTGTGTGTGTGTGTGTGTGTGTGTGTGTGAGTTGTGTTTGTGTGCGTGTGTGTGGTTACGGCGTACAATTAGTTATGAAAGAAATATAAAATTCAATGTAAGAGACTCTCTATATCACTATATGTCTTTCCAAATAGCCATTCCATTATTCTACGTCTACAATCATGCCGATTTAGGGAATATATGTTACAGTATCTATTAATTGAATTATATAAATAATTAGAGATTTTACTGTAATTACGTTTAGCAAGAGTAGTTCTCACAGAAATAACAGGGCAAACATCATAAGAACGACGCTTTTGTGACAAGTTGATGTCAAAGTGTAAAGAAGAGTGCTTCCGTAGAACAGTATGGAGCACAAACAACTGTCTTACTGTGAGAACCTTGCAATTGATGTATAAAAGAGATGTTGGAAATCTAAAAGGTCTAAATGTCATTACCTTTAAAACGGCTCTTTGGGCGCGTTCCAACGCTAGAAATATTGTTTTGTTAGCGCCGCCCCAAATTGGGATGCAATATGTCAGAATAGATTGACATAGGGAAAAGTACACAGTCATTAATGTGTCATACTCGGCCAAATGCCTAAGTTTTTTAAAAATATATATTAGTTTTCTGACACGACAGATGAGCTTATCTAAGTGAGCTTTCCAGTTTAAGAGGCTGTCTATATGAACTCCAAGATATTTGACATTATTAGCTTATGCTAGATTATAACAGAGGCAGGAGGTTGTGAGATTGATTGAACATATGTGAGCTTTAATTGTTAAGGAGTTAGTGGTTGGAAGAGTCTTGGCCATGAGAGAAAAGGGGACATAACTGCTCTTTTTTAAGTTTAAGGTTAGCAGATTATGGGAGAGCCAACTCATGACTTGACGAAGGGCATATTCCGAGTTTAAAAATGTTTCGTTCCAGTTTTGGCCATGGACTACCAGAGCTGTATCATCGGCATATGTGAAAATAGAGCAGTAAGGAATGATAAGACGACAGAGGGGATTAATGTAAATTAGAAAAAGCGTTGGACCTAAAATAGAACCCTGGGGGACGCCATAAGTGACAGTGGCATCATTGCTAGTGTACGAACCTATTTTAACACGCTGTGTTCGCTCAGATAGATAGTCTCTGAAGATATCAAGACTAATGCCACGTATGCCTATTCGTTCCATATTGGATACGAGAAGCGGGACTGAGACGGTGTCGAAAGCCTTAGATAGGTCAAGAAAAATACCTAGACACTTCTTCCTTGCGTCCAGATTTCGAATAATATGGTCAGTTAGGGCTGCGACAGCGTCTTCTGTCGATTTCCCTTTTCTGAAACCATATTGATTAGGTGCCAAAAGGTTTTGTGTCTCCAGGTACTTCATTAACCGTATATTTAAAACTTTTTCAAGTATTTTGGAGAGAGTTGGAAGGACTGAAATCGGTCTGTAATTATTGACGCAATCTCTGTCTCCATTCTTGAAAATAGGATGGACAACAGCTTTCTTTAGTAAGGTAGGGAATTTTCCAGAAGAAATAGAAATGTTACATATGTGTGTAATCAACGGGACTAGGGTGCGTGAACAAGACAATAGTACAAGAGGCGAAATCCCGTCCCAGCCCACTGCAGAATTTTGGCGTAATCCATGAATAATAGATTTTACTTCAGCGTCATCTGTCGGTAGAACAACAAAGGAATTCCCTGCGTTAGGGACTACAGAGGTCTGAGGGCAATGGAACGAAGAGGGGGTAATCTTTTCAGCCAGATCTCTTCCAATATTGGAGAAAAAAGTATTTATATCTTTTAACGAAGAGTTTATATTCGGAGTAGTCTTAAGCAGTTCAAAAGGCGGGGCGACAGTGGGATGTGTATCAGTAATAGTTTTGATTACTTTCCAGGTAGCTTTAGGGTTGTACTTGGCTCTATCAAATTCTGATTTTTCATAGGAGCGTTTGAGTCTTTTGAGTAATTTATTACAGAAATTGCGGTATCTAGTATAAGTTACTTTAAGAAGGTAGTTAAGAGGATCTTTCTTAATTCTACGATACATACCATCTCTATTACGAATACAACGCAGCAATCCCCCTGTAATCCATGGCTTAATAACTTTACATTTCGAGGATGTTTTAACTAATTTCGAGTGTTTTTTAATAATAAGATCAATAGTACAAATGAAAATTTCAGTGGAATGATTAGCATCAATAGATTGCGAAACAAGGCTAAAGTCGGTTTTATTAATGTCTTGAAAGACGGCGGCATAATCTACTATTGTACGAGATGTAAGCGATTTGCGAGATGTCTGGTTATTTTGGATATTTAGAAGTACCGGAAAATGATCTGTGATGCAGGTATCAATCACATAAGTACTAGATTTGAGGTCCGATTTCAGAAACACATGGTCTAGGCAATTCTTACCGCGCGTTGGAAGACAGTGAGTGGGGAGGAGACCATGAGAAGCAGTTAGGTTGAGATATTCGTACCTTTTTTGGTTCGTCTCAGTTGTATTTATATTAATATTTATGTCACCCATCAAAACAATATTTCTATACGCTGAAATCGAGGTAAGTACTTTGTCGAGGCTACTAATAAATTTATCCAGATTATGGAAGGATGGCGATCGATAAATAGCTATAATAGCCAGTTTGTTAGGTTTAAGTACACAAATTAAGCAGTTAGTATCTTCAAACTGTGGTTCAACAACATGATGAATTAAATTAGACTTTATATACATAGTCACGCCATCATTTTGATTATCATTATGTAATGTCGACTACATGAAGTAGCCTTCAAGTGTGGGTATTGTTTTGGACTGATTTAACCAGCACTCAGAGAGCATTATAACGTCTGGAGTTATTTTAATGTTAACGAGGAAAGTTCTAAGCTCGTTGAAATTGTGGTATACACTGCGAATGTTGAGATGTAGTAAAGTTATATTATTTTATACTATTTCCAAGAAAATTACAGCATTGTTCTGGTTTGCAGGTGCAAGATTGTGTAGGTCCAAGAGCATCAATTTCATCGGAGATCAAGCTTAAATCATCCATTTATTACGGGAAGGAGTATACACAAACAATGCAGTCTTTAAATGGGAAAACAGGATGCACAAAAGCACAGTGAAAACAAAAGTCATAGAGTGGTAATCTAATTACATTATTAGATGACAGCAGAAAAAACTTGTAACAGAAGCTATATATTACATATAACTCTATATTATTAGTAGATGGATTTGCAAACGAGAATATTATGTGTATAGTTATAATTTGAGTAAAGTAAATATGTAGGTGAGTAGATGTGTAAAGTTCGTATATATGCGTAAATCTAGACATACAATAAGACGATGTAAGAGATATAAAAATTTGAGACAAATATAATCTTACACAAAAACAAGAATTGGCAACATTTAAATAAAAAGTATAAAATTGATACTCTTTATACAGATTGTTGAATTTCCTTAAGTTGCGACATGGAAGTAATAATAATGGGCTTCTTATCTTCAGCTTGACGAAGAAAATTTTTTTGATTTTGACTCCAGCAAAACTTATAATTGTGCGTTTTCGCAAATTTACGCGCCTCATAAAACTATTGCCTTAAGCTATTTGGTAGGTGTTCTGCCACATAAATGGGGCTCTTTTGTCCGCTAATACCAATGTGAACAGTGTTCAATTTTTCTGAGATTGGTAGGCCTTTATTGAAGGTACGGGCAGAGTCGAGAACATTATTTTTAAGTTGAACAGTTAAAAGTTCAGCCACAATCGGTCTCAGATCACCTTTCCTGCCAGGAAGGCGGTAAACGTCACGTAGATCATTTTGATTTACACTGGCATGTACAGCATTGAATGTTTTGAGAACAATTGTTGAGAGATCCTTGTATGATTCTTTATCAGCAATGGGGATATTTCTTATCTCTATTTTGGCTGAGCGGGAGCTGTGCTGGAGGTCAATAACTCTTTTTTCAAGGTCTACAATATACGTGCATTGTTCACGGCATTCTTGTTCCAACTTCTTAATTGTTAAATTCATATTATCATACTCTCTGCTTATATATTCAACAGATTTTTCAATTTCTAAAATACGATTTTGTATGGTGGTGCTTAGGAGTTTTACTTCAGCAATTTCTGATGTTAATTTTTTGAGGATAATATCTTGGTCGTTTTTCCAAGAAGTGAGCAGGTTCATAATACGCTCTTCAAACGACTGCTCTTCAGTGTTGGGGGGCGAGACAACAGTACGGGTTCGCTTGGCTCGAGGTAGAACATTTGATGTTTCAGCTTCAACTAGAAAGGTCTCTGCAAATGTTTCTCGATGTATCTCTACGGTAGGCGTAGGAGGAGGGGTACGGCGAATCTTCGGCATTATGTTTCAAAATTGTAGTCGCAAAAAATTAAAGCAATAAGCTTCGTTTACTATAGCGCCACTCGTCAAACAGGCGTAGTAGGTAAGTGCGCAAGCGATGCGTAGATTCGTCACTCACGCACACGCGTCGGTGGACTCGGGGTCTCGGCTGTTGGCGACGAGACGGCGCAGGAGGCCTAGCGTTCGTAACCACTACACACACCAATCACAAATTTCAACGGCGGCTGATTTATATGCGAACTGTTGTAACTTAATTGTGTCTCTTTCGCAGGGAGGAGTCAGTTCATTAAAACACTTAATGAGGAAACGAGAATTTAATTTGACACAATTCGACCAATGAGATTTTAGAAACGAATAAATATTGTTACAATTTAGATGTGAGCGCGATACGCGTCCACTCACGGCAATGACTACGGCGCAAAAAAAAGATTGTACCACTAAGTTGCGGTCAATTGACCGTAACTCAATATTCCCATCTGGCTTACTCTCAACTAGAACCCCTATCGCGCTCCCTGTTTGTGAGCTCTCAAACTTCCGCGTTTTGTGACGCAATTTTACTTCTAAACAGCCCGTCTATTAAATTCTTTGACTCCCATGAGTGGTACCCGCGGCCTCTACTTTCAAAGCTCAGTGCATGGGGTTTCTCAAAATCTGAATTGATTATGAAAATGTATCGTCTGAAGCAATTTTATTTCATAGCACGCTATCTTTCTCACTGGAGACACTATCGATATGCTCAGCCACCGGTAAAACAAGCCCCTATTGTCTCCCCTGCTATCTGAAGATACCGTATGAACCAACTTATAAATACCATCCATAAACATAAAGTACATTCAATCTCTAACCACCAACAGCTTTGATAACCGCAGAGTTAAATTTGTCGCAATGGATGACATCGCAAATTTAGCATATGCAGTCGATTAGACGAAAGTAATCCTTGTTTCTAAGAAATTAAAGATGAGCTGAATGTATTTGTTAGTTTGCATGCTAGTCAACCACGGCGGTTAAGCACTCAATGTACCCTTTATCTTAGATTAAAAATGGGGGTGGTTGCACCTCATAGCTTTAGGGGAGAAGGAGATAAGTGTGATTATGGGGACAATAAGAACAGACGATTCGATTTTTGAAAAGTGTATTGAAAATATAGAAGGGTTCTGTTAAGTACGCTTTTGTTTTATTCACTTAAGAGTATTGAACCCTTTGTAAATCAACTAACGAGGATCGTTGAAATCCAAATGTGTAGTCCACAAAAGTGGTCCATTCTATCTTCATTTTTGAAACCTTTCGTGGCGCAGCGGGCGAGTAGCCGGCTGCGAAGCGAGGGGTCGTCGGTTCGATTCCCGCACCGAGACAAATGTTTGTGTGATCCACAAATATTTTGTTTCGAGTCTGGGTGTTGTGGGACCGTAAGTCCCTCGTAGTTCCTGGTACCCACGATACAGGTTTACCTAGTGTGGGGTCAGGACTATGTGTGTGACTGTTGTGTGTATTTATTATTATTGATTTCAGCGTAGATGAACATAAAAAAAGCAATACACACACGTCGAAACATTTATTCTATTAATTTTAGTGAAAGAATCACCAAAATCGGCAAATAAATGACAAAGTTTTAGTTTTTCCTCTCCAATTTAAATTTTCCATGGAATTTCTTCTTGAAATTCACATGGGACACCTTTATCTTAAAAAAAAAACCATGCAATGACCCACATTTGGCGGAGTTATGCGTAGTTAAAGAAACAAACAAATATAGACGTCGAATTAAGAACCTCCATCGTTTTTTTCTTCGGTTAATAATAACTCGTTAAGAGCAAATCTAGGTAATACTAAGTTTATGATATAAATAAATAGCAAAAATGCAATTTCTTAGCTAAAAGAAGCTAGCGGTAGTACCAGCTAATAAATGCCTTTTTATTGTCAACGGCCAACGCATTTTGTATAATGCCGGACAAAAAGATTCAGCCAACTATAAATTATATAATTATGATTTATAATGATTTATTTTTTTGACTTCCCGGCGGCGCAGTTGTAATGCCTACGTATTAAGGCTGACGCTGATCTATCCCCGGGTTGGGTAAAAGGGATATTGGGTTACCTATTATGAAATCCTTAGTATCAGCCCAGAGTCTGGAATTGTGCCATGTACGGCGATCGGCTCCCACATCACATGATCACATCATGGGACGGAGATACGCTCGGCGAAATGTGCTTATACTGGTTACACCTCTGCCTACTCCTTCAGGGATTACAGGCGTGAGTATGTATTATTTTGTTTTATTATGGACCGGTTTTTGTGTGTTGTATATAATAACGAGCATGTTGCGCCGATCCAAGTGGAATAAGGGAAGGTGGCAGAAGAAGGAGAAAGAATAGGCTGCAGCTTTTTAGTAGCAAACGTCGGCAAATGAGCAAGTTGGTCACCTGATGGTAAGTGATATCCGCAGGCCATAAAAACAGTCAATATAGCAACGTAAATAAAAATATAGATAATTAAGATCCTCCTCTTTATTAAAATTAGTTAAAAATGTTTTATGGTTTCTCAACTGCGGTGTGTACTTCATACGCGGAAACTACATGAAATTCATAACTGGGAAATCCAAGGCACTTATAAATAGCTAACCTTTAAGTACCATAACTGCATACTTTATTTCGCCAGTAAGTGTAGCCACGTGTACAATAGATGTCAGGGGCAGATTTCCCCGTTCCTGCAACAGATTCCGTTTTATTTTCTCATGCTGTTTATTATTTAGTTTGCTCTTTGTGAATAAAATATTTTAGTAAGCATAAAAATATTGTACTTTAAGACTTTTTTATTTATTTATTTATTTGTATTTGTATCGCCAACGCAACGTACATTAATTTAGTACAATATTAGGTATCTTACAATAGTAGTCTTAAGCTAAATGTCGTTACAATGTGAGGCGAACACGGCATGCATATTAACAAGAATAAAAGAACTTATAGAAATAGGATGTAGTCAAAACATATCAATAATAATGATAAGTTACATTTTATAATAATTTATAATAATTTATCTGATAGTTGGTGTTGCAAAATGACATTCCGGAATTTAACTTTACTTTGGGAGAATATGTGTATGTCACTTGACGTATGCAGTAAATTATATTTTTTACAAATTCTATTAACAGGACAATATAAGCCTAAATTTGTCGAAGAGTAGCGTATGTTAAAAGGAACATATTTATTCAATTTTAATGTATACTACTAGACAGGCTGTTTAGGAGTAAAATTGCGTCACATAATGTGATCGATTTAACGATTTCAAAAAATCATACATGGGTTGCCCTATATCACACTACATCAGAATTTACATACATACGCACTCGTGCCTGTAATCTCCGAAGGGGTAGGCAGAGGTACACCCTCATTTCGCCGAGCGTATCTCCGTCCCATGATATGATAGGGGGCGAGCCTATCGCCATACCGGGCACAATTCCAGACTCCAGGCTGATACTGAGCGTTACGTAATAGAAAAACCCATTTTCACTTTTACCCGACCCGGGGATCGAGCCCGAGACCTCAGCGTCAGCCTCAGTCGTAACGTGTACGCATTACAATTGCGCCACCGAGGCAGTCAGTTAGAATTTGTCCCAAATATGGTGATAGGATTACACCTAAGAAATAAGCTGGTGAACCATATTCGTGTATTAGTAGTATCCCATGCCTCGAGGCATTCAAAGCTAGTTGCAGTGAGTAATCGGTAATCGATTAGTGAGTTAAGCAACCCTTGGGTGCGGCCAGTTTATGGATGGGTGACCGCTTAGTGGTATTTCAACCGAGCATCTTCGTGCTTCGGAGGGTACGTAAAAACTCAGTCTCGGCTGTTATCAACGGATAACAGTCGTTAAGCCAAGCCGGAGGCATTCGATATAGTATAGATTTGTGGTACCTCAGTCTACCCCTTCGGAGCTACCCTACCCCTTAGGGGTGGAATATTTTCTTCAAAAACTGACATGAACGTTGAGTTGTATCTTATCGAATAAAAAATAATAACTAAAATCAGAGGGGCTAGCACGGAAACTTGCGAAAAGTTATTCGAGCTGTCATCGACAACAATTTCTATGAGATTTTAGTACAGCGCGTCTATCGTACGTAAAAGAAACTAATATATATGGAATATAGACCAATGATATTTATGGAATTATCTATCGAGCCCTCGATACCTTTACATTACGATTTCGATAGTTTTCCGTACTAGCCCCTCTGATCACGATATACAAACTTATACATGGTTATACACACAAAAAAGAAAACAAATATATCTACGTATTGAATTAAGTAACTCCTCTGTTTTTCTCCAAAATGGGATCCAGGGAAGGACAAAGAAGAGAAGAAAGATAATATCTTGAAACAAATCTCATCCAATAACAAAAAAATATATAGTGTTTATGTAAAAACACATTTTCAATGGCGCCCGTAACGATGTCAATAAGGATACTCGATCAATCAAGTACGTATTGCAAACAGTCTACTTTATGCGAAATACATTTAATAAATTGTTGAAAGGAAATTAAAATCGTTTTCTGTAAGCCGAGTTGTTTACTATGCCGGTAGTACAAGCTTTTGCGAGTTTTTCGATAGCTATCACGTCATATCCGCGATAGCTCAGCGGGGAGTGGTACGGACTGGCGAAACGAAAGTCGCAAGTTCGAAACCAGCCCCAAGAGCATACACCTCTGAATTTTCTAAGTTACGTGTGTATTAATTGTTAATTATCGCTTGCTTTAACGGTGAAGGAAACATCATGAGATTTTATAGGGTGTATGTAGTCTGCCAATCTGCATTAGTGTAGTGGACTAAGGCCTAACCCCTCTGATTCAGTAGAGGAGGCCCGTGCTCAGCAGTGGGACGTGTATAATACAGGGCTAGTATTACATAATTATATTATTATTATTATCACGTCATCTAAATACATTGGATTATACGTATGAAGTAAAGTGGTATTTGAATAAAAGTGGTACAGCTACCGTGTAGACACGTTTGTCTACAGCATGATTGAGCCGGCTCAACCGTGTTCTTACCACTGTCTCACAAGAAACCGACATTAAGTAGCAGTTTGCAGTTGAGTTTAATCAGAAGTAAGTCAGATTAATGTCCTGTCAAGGCGATATTATTTGAACTGAGGAAACTACTTTCCTTCTGACTAGTATTATCCCGGCTTAATGCCAGAGTCTACCTTCCTGATTTGACGGTGAATTTGGTATAATGTGGGGAAAACCGCTGTCTGATTCCCAGAAACCTCAACGTAAACCAAGTTTTGTTAATCAGCAAAGTGTAATAACGTGCTGATGAGGTTCCCTTTAACCCTAAGATATTGGTGGCCTTATTACATTCTTTATTTTTCTTTAAGGCTGGCGTCATCCCGTCCCAACGCCAAGGTCTGCCTTTTCGTACCATATATTTAATGATAATATATTATTCTAATTCCTACTACTATTATAAATGTCAAAGTTTGGATGTTTGTCAGTTTGGATCTTTATTAGTCAATCACGCCATAACGGCTGAACGGTTTTGGATGAAATTTGATACTCATGTAGATCATAACCTGGACCAGGAGATAGGCTATCCTATCCCAGAAAGGCCATTCACGCGGGCAGAGCCGCGAGCAAAAACTAGTTATTACTAAAAGTAACTCATTAGTACCTATTTTAAAATAAACTGTCACAGATTACAAAATCATTTGTCTCGTAGTTGAAGTTAAAGATCAAATCACTATCTCAGACTTTTAATGCCAGGGTTTTAAAACCAGACAGACATTTCCAATTTTTTGTAACAACACTAAATGCATTTGCTTTACGCACAATGCACTCGAAAACTGCACTTCAAACAATGGATACAATTAAAAATATGAAATTTCTCTCCGTGCTGAAATTCTGCTAGACATTAAAAGATAAGATCACAGTTTAAAAATCATGCAATGGACGTTATTTGGGCGTAAAATGTTCTTAGTAAAGTAACCATATCTAAGAGCAGTTCCTAAAGAATGTCTTAACTAAGTGTAGATTTCTGGATATACATGATTGGCCCGCTTTTGTTTCGGGTTAAAAACGCATTAATTACGTATAGAGTTTTACTAGTTTGTTCCTCCAACAAGCCCAGTCTGTCAACGAAGGTGTATGGATACCAGACGGGAATTGAGTGCTGCGATGCGGAGCAAGACAAAAGCAGTAAAAAAAAAATAGCTTTGTAAAAACAATGTTAGTTACTTGAGTAAGTACTGCCACAGAATATTTCTTAATGTGTAAGTGGGCCACCAACATCTTTGACCCAAAGCCAACCTCACCTACACGTGGTACACTCTGCTGATTAACGGACGAGACAATGGCGAAACTTGGTTTCCGTTGCGGGTTGTGGGGGTCAAACGTCTGGTCGCCCCACATAATACCAAATCCATCGTCAAATGGCATGGGAAGGCGGATCCTGATATAACCTGGGAAAACGGTTACTCAGTGCCCAAACGATTAGTATAGAAAATATCATTATAGTCATCATCAAACGCGTTGCCATACTGAATGGTATTCAGACTGTGATAGAATAGTGCCATCCGTGAGGATTTACTACAAACTTTTTGTTCTCAACAGCTCTCTTGACTATTGTTTTGTAGAATTTCACAACTTTAATAGCATCCTAGAGGATATGCAGATGTTTCGGTTGCATTTGCTTTTTAATCAAATGTACTTATTAATGATAATCATATTTATTTTGGGTATTATGTTCTCATGTCAGCGTCCGTGGAGCAGTGGGAGAGTAGACGGCTGTGAAACGAGAGTGAAGTGAAGAGACAAATGTTTGTGTGATTTACAAATACTTGTTTCGGGTCTGGGTGCCAGACAGGCGGCCGGTCGTAAAAACTACAAAGCAATTCTTTCTGTAGCATCTGTTAAAAAGCATGTTACGCCGACACCACTGCGAGAGAGATTAAGGGCAGGTGCAAGAAGAAGAAGACATGTAATGTAAGTAAACAACTACAATTACATTATCAGCCGTTCCTTTCTACTGCATAAGTTGTGGCCAGTAGAGGCACGCTGTAGCTAGTTATGTCTACAGCATGACTGGGTTGGCTCGACCAGGTTGTTTCCATCTTTTCAAGGAATGCCGACGTTGCGTTTCGCACGGTCAGTGAAATTACCAAAGGTCTCAATGTCTTACCTCCTACCACTGCCTTTTCCCTTTGCTTACAAGTGGCAAGTGGCAACACGCACTAGGTGGTAGGTCCCCCGTATGGGACAGCCCGTCTATCTATTTGTGCCGCCAAGCAACAGTGTGTAAGCGCTGTTGGTTCTGGTTTAAAGTACTTTGAAGTTGATTGTATTTATTATTATTTATCATAGGATAATTCTAATTAGTTATCTGAATAAGTTTAATGATAAGTGTAATTAGAGCAAGTTGTGAAATAGAAGCGATTCTAAGCACGGTAACTGTGTAGTTGTACCAGAGTACTAGTGTTTAAATTGCACTTAAAACTGGTTACACCGAGCTACTAAATAAAGTCTACCAAGTATCTGTAACTTTATCAAGTTTATTACTAAGGCGATTTTTTACTTTAAATTTATTTTTAATCGAGGATAAAACTAGAAGAGTTTCTTAAAACGTTTGTCTGAATAAATAAAATTGAATGGCTAAATTTGTTGCTAAGCGCAAAACTTGGGATATTATATTCACAATTGGACCCGGTAAGTGGCGCTGCAATCGGGTTCTAACTGTCAATTATATGTTGCGGGTGAAACCGCGCGGGACATCTAGTATAACATATTTTTGGAATTTTAACTACGAGTAACTTTTCACAGAGTGATTCGATTTTGATTATTCTTTCACAAACAATAGTAAAATTAAAACTTTTTAACAAAAATGGATAGGACTCAAAAAAGCTTTAAATAAAAGTAACCAATGTAAAAGTCAGAAATAAATAGCCGCGGTGGCGAGTAGCCGGCTGTGAAGCGAGAGGCTGCGGGTTCGATTCCTGCACCGAGATAAATGTTTGTTTGTTCTACAAATATTTGTTTCGGGTCTGGGTGTTTTCTTCCCAAATGGGTTGACGTCAGGCAGGCGGCCGGTCGTAAAAACTACAAGCCAAATCTTTCTGTGACATGTTTAAAAGCATGCTGTACCGACACCACTGGGAGTGACATATTGGCAGGTTTTTTTATGAAAGAGTGGGCAACGGAGCAAGCCGGTCTCCTGATGGTGAGTGAGATCACCGCTGCCCATGGACTCCGTCAATACCACAGGTATTGTCGGTGCAATTGCCGAGCTGGAGGATTATAATAATACTAGCCCTGTATTATACACGTCCCACTGCTGGGCACGGGCCTCCTCTACTCAATGAGAGGGGTTAGGCATTAGTCCACCACGCTGGCCTAATGCGGGTTGGCAGACTTCACGCACCTGCGAATCTGTTATGAAGAAATTCTCAGGTATGCAGGTTTCCTCACGATGTTACCTTCACCGTTAAAGCAAGCGATAATTAACAATTAATACACACATAACTTAGAAAAGTCAGAGGTGTAGCTCTTGAGGCTGGTTTCGAACCGGCGACTTTAGTCTCGACAGTCCGTACCACTCGCCACTGAGCTATCACTGAGCTGGAGGGTTAAGTCAGAAATAAATGTGTTTCCTCGGCGAACTTTCATTGATCAAGTTGGAGATATTCTCCAAAAAGGCCAGGTCAGGAGTACCCTTAACCGACGTGCATGTATGAAAAATTTAATGAGAGTAAATGAGGCCAAAGAGGTATGCAAGGATCGTAGCAAGTGGAAATCCGTTGACTCTGCCTACCCTATGGGAAACAGGCGTGAGTCTATGTATGTATGTATGTATGTAAATGTGTTTTCTAACTTCCTTCTCACAGTATTAGTACCTCTACGGCCAGTTCAACGGAGTCACCACTTGAACGAGTAACTCCCCGTTTTGAACTTTAATTGCCCGTGAACTGAAACCCACTTGTGACTTGTTCTACTTTAGCTCTATGTATCTTATACCCGTGATTATGTCTCTGGAACGCGTAAGTTTTTCGAGTACCGACAATTAGAGGACTTGAACTACCTACTTGGATTAAATTACACGAATCGATTGTGTGGTGTTCGGTGTTCATCGTGTTTATATATGGGCTCCAATCCTCCCTAACCCGATCCTTACACACAAGTGAATACTATATATACGCACTCACTCACGCCTGTAATCCCCGAAGGGGTAGGCAGAGATGTAACTAGTACACCAACATTTCGTCGAGCTTGTTTCCGTCGCATGATGTGATAGCAAGCGAGCCTATCGCCATACCGAGCACAATCCCAAACTCCGGGCTGCTGAGGCATTTCATGGTAGAAAAACCCAATATCACTTTACCCGACCCGGGGATCGATCCCAAGACCTCAGCAGTCGTACCGCGTATGAATTACGACTGCACCACCGAGGCAGTCTTACAGAAAACCGACGTGAAGTATCAGCTTGCTATTCAACTTTTTGTACAGATTACTAATAGTTCTTAGGAACATAGAGCTAAATGAGAGAGTACCCGATGGTAGAGCAAATTTATTCTGAAGTATAAGAAGAAAGAAAGAAAAGAAAGAAAACATTTATTCAGCACGCATACACAACATAGACAAAGGTAGATAATAACAAGAATACACAACATTATAAACATACAGAGTAAAAAAATTAAATAAAAAGTAGTATAAAAGGACGAATAGTGTGTCTTGTGATATAAGTGTGTAATGTGTGTGTATCTTGTGTAAGTAGTCTGTACTTCACAGAAGAAGAACTGTACTATGAGTACGCTATTCAACGACTCTAGATCATCAGAGGGCAAAGACAAAAATGCATGCTATATCAATCTAGCGTCACGCGTAGTAGACTATTGGCGTGAAATCGTTTTAAAATCGAGCACTAAAAAATTTATGAATATACTTTGGGAAAACTGTTTTTATACAAAACCAACAGAAAGTACCGATTCAAAATAAAGTTATTCATCTCTTGAATAATTAAACTGTGTCTGTACGAATTTAGATTCAGAGATTTCATACTCTTTGTGTTATAAAATAACGATCAAAGTTGCGGAAGAATTAGGGCTTTAATATGGAATTTTCTAGACTCATACCTTTTAAATTGTTTTTTATTTCACAGTTTTATTAACGTATAGGCATAGATAATAGAAAAACCCAATACCACTTTACCCGACCCGGGGATCGAACCCGAGACCTCAGCGCTAGCCTCAATCGTAACGCGTACGCATTACAACTGCACCACCGAAGCAGTCAGAAGAAATTATATATATTTTTTACACGAAAGAAACGGAGGCAATCAGTACGCGAGTGTCTGTGCTCGCACAATACATCCACTATGATATTTCTGTACTCGATTCGCTTCAGTTTTCTTTTTCAATTTCAAACTGTCTGTACATCTCACTTCGAAACAAGTGCGGAAATAAGACTACCAGCTATCATAATGTGGAGTTGACGGTAAATTATTATTTTTATTTAATATTGATTGACTGCCTCGGTGGCGCAGTTGTAATGCGTACGCGTTACGATTGAGGCTAGCGCTGAGGTCTCGGGTTCGATCCCCGGGTCGGGTAACGTGGTATTGGGTCTTTCTATTACGAAATGCTCAGTATCAGCCCGGAGTCTGGAATTTGTGCCCGGTATGGCGATAGGCTCGCCCCCTATCACATCGTGGGACGGAGATACGCTCAGTGAAATGTGGGTGTACTGGTTACACCTCTGCCTACCCCTTCGGGGATTACAGGCGTGAGTGCGTATGTATGTATTTAATATTTTATAATATTTTATGAAGCAGTGATAGCTCACTGGCAAGTGGTACAGACTGTCGAGACTAAAGTTGAAGGTTCGAAACCAGCCTCAAGAGCATACACCTCTGACTTTTCTAAGTTATGTGTGTATTAATTGTTAATTGTCGCTTGCTTTAACGATGAAGGTAACATCGTGAGGAAACCTGCATACCTGAGAAGTTCTTCATTAGAATTTCGAAGGTACGTGAAGTCTGCCAACCCGCATTAGGCCAGCGTGGTGGACTAATGCCTAACCCCTCTCATTCAGTAGAGGAGGCCCGTGCCCAGCAGTGGGACGTGTATAATACAGGGCTACGTGTATAATATTATTATTTATTTTATAACCATCATGACCTATATTGTGTTTAAAAAAGTACTTTAAAATGTTTATCTTGTAAATAATTTTAACGGAGTTTTGTATTCCCTATTCTTTCCCTAAAAATTGTAAAATAACCTGACCGTTAAAACCCCTGATGACAATCAGAAAAATATATATCTTTTCAACAGCTCAACAGGTTTTTAAATAAAAATAAAAGATATTTAAATTGATCCATTGGTTTAGGTGCTACGGTGCCACAGATAGATACAACGCAGGCACACACACTCACGCCTATGTCCCATGGGGGTAGGCAGAGACTATTGAGTACCACAAGCTACGATCCTGAGACACCTCTTTCGCCTCTTCCACATTAATACATCTTCTCATACATTTTCGCCATTATATTGTATGAATTTCCCAATTTTTTTTTTTTTTTTTTTTTTACTAGCCCTTTATTATATACGTCCCACTGCTGGGCACGGGCCTCCTCTACTGAATGAGAGGGGTTAGGCCTTCAGTCTACCACACTGGCCTAATGTGGGTTGGCAGACTTCACATACCTTCAAAATTCTTATGAAGAACTTCTCAGGTATGCAGGTTTCCTCACGATGTTTTTCCTTCACCGTTAAAGCAAGTGATAATTAACAATTAATATACACATAACTTAGAAAAGTCAGAGGTGTATGCACTTGGGGCTGGTTTCGAACCTGCGACTTTCGTCTCGACAGTCCATACCACTCCCCGCTGAGCTATCACTGCTTGAATTTCCCAATAATAAAAAAAATTGTAGTCATCAGTATTTACATTTCACGTCCTTTCACGTTTGATACAGATTCAATTGTTAGATGCAATATGCTATTAACTACCTTTTTTTTTGATTTCAATGTATGCGGTACGAGGTGAGAAACATCTCGTAAAGTTTTTATTGATTTGTATCTTTTTTTACTACATACTAAAAAAAAAACAATTTTCGATTGAAAAACTTTACAATACAAGTAATTTCTAAAAAATATAGCTGTTAAAAGCAATCTTAGCGTACAAGGGTTTCCCCTCTGGTTCGCGCCCTAACGTAGCTCAAAACCATTTCGAATAAAAAAGAAAAACCCAATTGAAATCCACAATATTCTTTCCGGAATAAAATCGTTGCGACGTCTGAAATTTGCTGTTATAGGAAGTGTATCTTCGAAAGGCCAGCAGAGCTTTGCGTCTAATAAAATTTAAATAGCCTGCCGTTTGTTTATATTGCTAGGGACTTGAGTGGTCGATCTTGGGTCTAAAGTTTGTCAACCATTTCTGTTTCTATCTTCTTCCACCTGACCTTATCCTACTCGCAGTGGCGTCGGCGCAACATGCTTTTTAGCACATATTACAGAAAAAAAATTGGCAGTTGTAGAGACTGCCGATAAAAGTGAATACTTAGAACTTTTAGTATTAAAATTTGAAATTTCATAATGTTTGAATTAAGTTTGATGATTTTCACATCTATTGACACTCCGAGCAACAATTGTATGCATGTTTACATAGATTTTTAGTATTCACTATTGTACTGCACAATTAATCGTTTCAAATAATAATCAAACACAAACACTATTTCAACAATGCACAGTATATACCCATTGAACTTTTCACTAAATCCATTCAATTTCACTTATAAGATATACACAGCACTAATGGTGCACAATACGTCAGTCGTATAGCTATACAGATATATTGCTATAAGCATGAAGTTTTCACTTAAAAAATTAGCTTCTAGTTTTTACGCCCGACCACTTGCCAGACGTCAACCAGTCTCGGGAGAATGAGATAACATATGAGTTTGTGTACAGTGTAATAATATAAGATCTCACGCATATATGCCTGAAGGAGTAGGCAGAGGCGCAACTAGGTTCGATGAACTTATTTTCCTTTTTAGTATTTGAGATATTTTGAGCAAGTTATTATTTTACTATTTTAGTAAAAGAATCATCCAAATCTTACATTCTCGATTTCGTCCTCTTAAGGGGCGTCCACACTTACGTCACGTTTCACCGAGTGGCGTGTCACACGTACTTGTTACGTTAATGTGAACGGGTGTCGTAACTTGTATAGTGTCATGTTGCCGTGACCGCGGGCTTATGGAAGACCAGCGGTTGCGGCTTGACTGCGACCTCACGCTGAACAAGCCCATTTGCACACACACCATGACATTCGGAACAATGCATTCAAATTTAATATGTACATTCAATTTTTTTTACGAGTGGTAGAGCCACGCTGTAGACAATTTTGTCTACAGCTTGAATGGGCCGGCTCGTCCGGGTTGCTACCACTGTCTCACAGAAAGCCGACGTAAAGTAGCAGCTTGCTGCTGCGTTTCGTACGGTGAGTGGGATATCCGGAGGCCTAAATCACCTCCCCTTCCCAATTCCTTTCCTTTAAGGTCGGCAACGCGCCCATGATTCTTTTGTATTGTGGGCGCACATGGGCGATGGAGATCGCTTACCATCAGGTGACCCACTTGCTCGTATACTATAAAAAAAAATAACAACACCAAGCAGAACTTCGAATTATGAAGTACTGCATGGCACTGGACTGATTTTGTTACCCAGTCACTTCACTGGCTTCAATGTCCTTTACACCGGAACATAATAGTGCTTACACACTGCTGCTTGACGGCAGAAATAGAGAAAGCGGTGAGACCTACTTTCTAGTTGATACCTAAATTTGGTTGAGTTAAGCGTAAACATACACAATAATAACGAACTGAGGGGCTAGCACGGAAAACTATCGAAATCGTAATGTAAAAGTATCGAGGGCTCGATAGATAATTCCTTAAATATCATTTTGGAGAAAAACAGAGGAGTTACTTAATTCAATACGTTTGTTTTCTTTTTTGTGTGTATAACCATGTATAAGTTTGTATATCGTGATCAGAGGGGCTAGTACGGAAAACTATCGAAATCGTAATGTAAAGGTATCGAGGGCTCGATAGATAATTCCATAAATATCATTGGTCTATATTCCATATATATTAGTTTCTTTTACGTACGATAGAGGCGCTGCACCAAAATCTCATAGAAATTGTTGTCGATGACAGCTAAAATAACTTTTCGCAAGTTTTCCGTGCTAGCCCCTCTGAGAAGCTTCCTCTGTGTTTTCGTCGGTTAAGATACTGGTATCAATTTCAAAAGCAACGAAATGACACATTCAATGGGTTTTGTTTTCGTTTGATCTGATTAGGCCTTCAATACTCTTCGTTTTAATATTAAAGAACATTTTGTTTACTTACAAAACTCGGAAAACAAAAAAGATTGAATATTTTTTTCCTTTTTCATGCTTTCTCGCATTTGAATTACGTTAACGTCAAAACGTCAGAGAATGAGAGTGGAGTGGCTTACTGTTTCGAATTTAAGAGGTTTTCAACCGACGACAATATCAATGCGTCTGTAATACTTGGGTTGTTACGCAATATCTCCGCCAAATATTTTTGAGTTGTAGAGCCACAACGTAGACATTTTGAGTGGTAGAGCCACGGTGTAGACAGTTTTGTCTACAGCATGAATGGGCCGGCTCGTGGGTTACCACTGTCCCGCAGAAAACCGACATAGAAAAGCGGCTTGGTGCTGCGTTTCGTACTATAAGTACGATATTCGGAGGTCCAAATCCCCTTATTATAATCCCCTCCCATTCCTTTATTATCCCTTTCTTAAGGTTGTAGCGTGGCTCTATCACTCAGAAATGAAAAAAGGTGATAGGAGAAAAAAAATACTCGTATATAAATCAAATCACATTTAAAAGGTGGTAGATCCCTCGTATGCGAGAGGCCGTCTGGGTTGGGCCCATCGCTTTGTCTATTTTTGCCGACGGTGACCCACTTGCTCGTTTGCCGGCCTATACTATAAAAAAAAAAAAAAGCAGTAGTATGTAAGCATTGTTGTATTTCGGTTTGAAGAACATTGCAGCCAGTGAAATTACAGGGCATTATGAGACTTAAAATCGTATGTCTCAAGGTGACGAGCGCAGTTCAATGTCATGCAGTGCTTTGTAATTCAAAGTTCTGTGTGGCGTTGCTTCTGTTTATGGGCGGGCGCGGCGCTTACGGTCATCTTAATTTCGATGCGCTTACCATCAGGCGTTCTCCACCCCTACCAATTCTATAATTATCCCTTTACTACTAGGTCGGTAAAGCGCCCATGATTCTTCTGGTATTGTAGGCGTACATGGGCGGCGGAGACCACTTAACATCAGGTGACCCACTTGCTCATTTGCCGTCTATGATAATACAAAATAATACTATCTCTGTTTCCATTTGCTCGTGTGCCGGAGTATGCTAAAAAATACGACCCCTGTTTCCAGACATCCTTTACTACAAAGAAATGTAATATCTTATTTCGGTTACATAAAAAAAACATTATGATACGACCATATCAAAAGCTAATTAGCCGTTGAGAAGCGATAAAAATATATTTCACACAGTTTCTACATCCAATTTGGTCGACGCTGTATTTTTGTTTTTGCTGTAATAAATTTCCGAGGACCGTCGTCATTAAACTAAGCAAGAGACAGAAAATATGTACATACTTTGCAAAGTATCTTAAAAAGGAGTAATATAATGGGTAAACTTACCTAAGTTATTACTTATTAATGGAGCATATCAACCACCACTAGGCGGTAGGCCCCTCGTATGCGAGAGGCCGTCTGGGCTGCTACCAACGCTTTGTATATTTCTGTCGCCAAGCAGCAGTGTATAACCACTGCTGTGTTTCGGTCTGAAGGATAGTGAACCCAGAGAAATTACGGGCATTATGAGATCTAACATCTTATGTCTCGGGGTGAGAAGCGCAGTCCAATGATATGCAGTGCTTTTTTATTCAAAGTTATGTGTTATGTTGTTTACCATCAGGCGAGCGTACTGCTCGTCTCGTCATTCAAGATAATATAAATAAACCTTCTTATTTGTTAAAGAAAGCCTTTCTAAATTGAACAGATCCTTTATTAGATTATTGGGTTTTAAATGAAAATCTACTTAATTAAGTCGTAGCGCATTTTTATAGAAGTCAAATAACCTAACTGTAAGTGTATTCCTGACCTCACCGTTAGTCTAAGTGGTAGAGCCACGCTGTAGATAGTTTCGTCAGCAGCACGAATGGGCCGGTTAGACCGGGTTGTTACCACTGTCTCACAAAAAACCAACGAAGTGGCGGCTTGGTGTTGCGTTTCGTATGGTAAGTAAAATATCCGGAGGCCACCGCTTTTCTTTACGGTCGGTAACGTGTCCAATTTTTTAGTATAGACTGGCAAACGAGCAAGTGGCCGGTGACCCACTTGCTCGTTTGTCATCAGGTGTGATGGTAATGCTGTATGTATGCTCGTTTGCCTCTGCAATAAAAAAACTGATTTATAAACCTACTTCGTTAAGCCTTACAGCCTAGTCTGTTACATTAAGGAGGTAATGTTTAGAATATAATCAGTGTAAAGAGAAAAGTAAGTTGAAATGAACAAGATGCTCAAAGTAGAGCAACGCTCGTACCGAAGCGCTAGACCAATTAATGAAGATATTAACGAGATGTATTAAGCAAAGTGGGTGGAAGCAACTATACACAAATTACGTCATCTTTCTCAGTATTATATCTATCTATATACGTGAAAAGAAAATTTGGGACTCCCTTTTAAGCAATATGCGAGCACGGAGGTATGTGAGATTTGACTTGGTTAAAGTTTATATGGAGAAGGAATGCATAAAGTTATTTATAAATAATATCTGTGACAAATACATTACATTATATACAACAAATAAACTGCCTTAGTGGCGCAGTTGTAATGCGTAAGCGTTACGGCTGTGCCTGACGCTGAGGTCTCGGGTTCGATCCCCTGGTCGGGTAAAAGTTATATTGGGTTTTTCTATTATGAAATGCTCAGTATCAGCCCGAGTCTGGAATTGGGTCCGGTATGGCGATAGGCTCGCCCCTTATGAGACGAGCCTTATGGGTCATGGGACGGAGATACGTTTGGCGAAATGTGGGTGTACTGGTTACACCTATTCCTACCCATTCGGGGATTACAGACGTGAGTGCGTATGTACAACAAATACATTATTTTTAGAGGGGACATCAGGCAGGCGGCCGGTCGTAAAAGTTACAAGCCACATATTTCTGTAACATGACGCGTTTAAAAGAATGTTGTGTCGACCCCACTGTTTTCTGGGATACAGTGGTAACTCTCGGACCCGGGAGATCCACGTTACAGAAATTAAGGTGCTGCGGTGGATGTGCAATGTTACACAACTAGATAGTATACGTAACGATTACGTCCGCGGCAGCCTTGGTGTCAGCAACTTGACAGATAAACTTTAGCAAGAGGGCCTTAGGTTTCCGGTCACGTTTTGAGAAAACCACAGGAGCATATCGATCCCAAATGCCAGATTTTGCCAGGAGTACGATCCTGCGGACGGCCCATAAATACTGGCTGCGTATTAGAGGGAGACATGAGAGCCAAGGGTCTCGCTAGATCGGGCGTAGTGGAGGCGTCTCATTAGGAAGGCTCACCCTGGAACTAGGGATAACGCCAGATAGACAGAAAGAAGGTAATGGACCCCATTGAGTCGGCACATTCGTGCTGTAGACAAAACTGTCTTCAACGTGGCTAGTAGCTCTACTACTCATAAAAATACAAATATACAAGTCTGACGGTTTTCGTGATTTAAGATGAAATTGTGATTCAAGAGATTTTATTCCTAACGTCATCTATCCGACGCAGTAATAAAAGTTGATATTATCTTATCCAACTTCGCTGCCGATAAAAAATAATTGACCAAACTAATGTTAATAAATTTCCTTTATCCTGAGAGGATACGAGTTTAGTTATCAAGAGAGGCACAATACAAAAGTTTCTTGCTGCTTATAATTATAAGCTACTAGCTTTTGCTCGCGGCTCCGTCCGCGTGAATAGACTTTTCCGAAATAAAATGTGGCCTATAACAGTATCCAGGGTCCCATCTATCTCTACATCAAAATTTATCAAAATCGGTTCATTGATTTAGGCGTGAAAGCGTAACAAACAAATATATATTTTTTTCTCATAAAAAGTATCCTATGTTACTTCTTATACCTCCAAGAATATGTGTACAAAGTTTCATGATGATCGGTTAAGTACCTTTCGCGTGAAAGCGTAACAAACAAACTTACATTCACATTTATGATATTAGTATGAAGCCTGTTGTGAATTAAAATGTAGTTTTATGAGGTGGTTTTATTTTTGTTTAAAACGTAAATTATTTAAGTTTTGTAATAACAAATATAAATTAATAAAAAAATTATGAACATTCTAAAGACCTACGACTGAGTTTCTTGGTGCTTCTTCTCAGAGCAGTGGGCATTTGCGAAGCACCGGTAGATTCCAAACTTGACGTGTAAAAGTGCCCTTGGCGGCCTAATTACTGAATAAATGATTTGATTTGATTGTTAAAAGTTTTTATTTTACTAGTTTTTGTTCGTGAAAGAATTATTAAAATCGCTTCATAAATCAGGGTATAAAGAAAGAAAGAAAGAAAAGTTTATTGTCATCATAAGACATGCAACAAACATAATGCAGTAAAGTAAAATAAAATAAGTACTTTACTTAATAAGTAAAGTATAAAGGTGTTTTAATATTTCAGCGCCGATTTCACCCCTTTAGGGACGGGAATTATTTCTTCATATTTTAGTGGGTCAATCACTGCACTAAATCTCACCGAAGCAAAACGAATCATCGAAATAGATCCACATTTGGCGTTAACATACATAAAACGCAATATACAACGTGTTACAGAAAGGTGTGGTCATATTTTAGGCTCATTACGTACATCTTACAATTCGTACTTATGTACCGGATCTTTTCAAAACCAGGACATCCAAAAATTTCACGTTAATTTTAATCACTCGTTTATTAAGATCGATAAGATTGATGACATCACTATTCATTATTATAAACGACCCACTTTTTAATAACTTGAATAAGGTGTACGTAATTCTACGGAAATACGTACTTAACTTGTAATTTATACACAATTTAACACCTGAAAGAGATTGTGTGCTGAAGACGCTATTGGTACCATCCTCTAGAAGCATTTTAAAGACTTAATTCTCGGGTCTTCCATCTATGAAATTGGCTTAATACAGTCGACGATCCTCTTAAAAACTGTTATCAATTACACCAACACAAAGTACCAATACATAATTCTTGTTTTTAGTCAAATACAACATATTTTTTGAACTCGTACTCGAACTTCATAAAATCAGAAATTGCCGAACTGACTGCGTCAAATAAATATTGAAATTTGTCAATTGTTTAATGTTTTTTTAATTATAAAATAATTAAATAAAAGGAGGTCTATAGTATAATTGTTTATCATTTAGTGTTGTCCAAAGTTACTCATTCAATAAAAAAGAAAATTCTATAATTATTGTCCTAGCAATGCAATCGGATTTGGTACTATGGGAGATAAAATACTAATACCCTACACTATACATTGCTTAAATTTGACCACCCCTTTCTATAACACGTTGTATATGCAGACAAACTTAGAACCTTCTTTTTAAGGTTAAAATATCCCAAATAAGTGACACTTCCACATCGTGTCGCACTGCACACTGATATACTGCCGAGATGAGAATAGTATCAAACTTGACGCTGGGCCCTTAAGCCGTAAAGGGAATTCTGATTTGTAGCTAACTTTGGTATATGATCATTTCTAGATGGTTGTATCTACCGTTTATTTATGTAACGCTTATGTCACAATAAAATGTTATAAGTATTTAAATAAATTTGACAGCCTCCGTGGCGCAGTGGGCGAGTAGCCAGCTGCGAAGCGTGAGCCCGTGGGTTCGATTCCCACACCCAGACAAATGTTTGTCTAATTCACAAATATTTGTTTCGGGTCTGAGTGGTGTGGGACCGCAAGTCCCTCGTAGTTCTTGATACCCACGATACAGGTTAACGCAGTGTGGGGTCGGGGCTATGTGTGTGACTGTTGGGTGTATTTATTTATAAAATGTTACAAGCTTCCGTGGGCGAGTAGCCAACTCGACGTCACGGGTTCGATTCCCGTACCGAGACAAATGTTTGAGAGATCCATAATTTGTTTTGAGTCTGGTGCTTTTTCGTGCTTCTCCTGAGGGATTGACATCAGGCCGGCGGCCGCGACCGGTCGTAAAAACTACAAGCCAAATCTTTCTGTTACATGTGTTAAAAAGCATGTTGCGCCGACCCCACAGCGAGTGGGATAAGGGCAGGTGGACAAAGATGGCGATAGGTCACCACCTATGTATCGTATGGGTCGAAAACAAGCTCGACAAACTGTAGCGAACTAAGGGGCACTTTAATTTCTAAGTCCTCATTAACTTTCTATTTGATTACTTTCATTACCAAAAACAACTTAGCGTTCCCAGAGACTCGTTGAGCTTTACTGCTCGGTGTCAATACAAGCCACTGCTGATCTTGGTTTTGGTATTTAACATAACATAAGCACATGGCTGCATCTCTGAAGCGGTAGGTAGAGGTGCAACTAAAGACTATGTATATTTTGAGTGGTAGAACCACGCTGTAGACAGCTCTGTCTACAGCCGAATGAATGGGCCGGCTCGTCCGGGTCGTTACCACTGTCTCACAGAAAACCGGCGTAAAGTAGCAGTTTTCTGCTGCGTTTCGTACGGTGAGTGAGATATCCGGAGGCCCAAACCCCCATCCCCTTCCCAATCCCTGAATTGTCCCTTTCCTTTAAGATCGGCAACGCACCCATAACTCTTTTGGTATTGTGGACGTACATGGGCGGTGGACATCACTTACCATCAGGTGACCCACTTGCTCGTTTGACGGCCTATACTATAAAAAAAAGCAATAAACGAAAATCATAACTCGAGATATCACTAAAATCTATACACATATTTAAAGTCTCATATACATTTATATTTTACAAGGTGGTAAGTCCCTCATTTGCGAGAGGCCGGCTGGGTTAGTACCTCCGCTTTGTCTATTTCTGCCGCCAAGCAACAATGTGTAAGCACTGTTGTGTTCCGGTTTGAAGGACATTGAATCCAGTGAAATTACTGGGCATTATGGTTAGTGTTCTGTAATCTAGAGTTCTGTGTGATTGCTTATGTTTATGGCCAGGCGTGACGCTTAACATCAGGCGAGCGACCTGCTCGTCTCGTCAGCCAAGCAAATAAAAAACATATACAAAAGAATTTTAGCAGAATATAAATTTTATTTTAGCTGTTCACTCGAACTGAATTTATACGATTGTTTTTATGATATTGACTGCCACAGTGCTAGCAAAAATTAAAGCCACTAAGGAAAATTGGAATCGAATGTGGTGCGAGGTTTTGCAATAACATTAGATTGGATCCCGGAATAGGTTGCCAGGTTTACAACGAAAATAATCTTACAAATAAAAACCCCGACCTTAAATAAAAGATTCTCTATTTTAAACGGCTGATACGGTGTGTGCCAAGCCAAGTGACCTAGACAAACGGTGTGTGTCAAGCCAAGTGACCTAGACAAACGGTGTGAGTCAAGCCAAGTGACCTAGACAAACGGTGTGTGTCAAGCCAAGTGACCTAGACAAACGGTGTGAGCCAAGCCAAGTGACCTAGACAAACGGTGTGTGTCAAGCCAAGTGACCTAGACAAACGGTGTGAGCCAAGCCAAGTGACCTAGACAAACGGTGTGTGTCAAGCCAAGTGACCTAGACAAACGGTGTGAGCCAAGCCAAGTGACCTAGACAAACGGTGTGAGCCAAGCCAAGTGACCTAGACAAACGGTGTGTGTCAAGCCAAGTGACCTAGACAAACGGCGTGAGCCAAGCCAAGTGACCTAGACAAACGGTGTGTGTCAAGCCAAGTGACCTAGACAAACGGTGTGAGCCAAGCCAAGTGACCTAGACAAACGGTGTGTGTCAAGCCAAGTGACCTAGACAAACGGTGTGTGTCAAGCCAAGTGACCTAGACAAACGGTGTGAGCCAAGCCAAGTGACCTAGACAAACGGTGTGTGTCAAGCCAAGTGACCTAGACAAACGGTGTGTGTCAAGCCAAGTGACCTAGACAAACGGTGTGAGCCAAGCCAAGTGACCTAGACAAACGGTGTGTGTCAAGCCAAGTGACCTAGACAAACGGTGTGAGCCAAGCCAAGTGACCTAGACAAACGGTGTGTGTCAAGCCAAGTGACCTAGACAAACGGTGTGAGCCAAGCCAAGTGACCTAGACAAACAGTGTGTGTCAAGCCAAGTGACCTAGACAAACGGTGTGTGTCAAGCCAAGTGACCTAGACAAACGGTGTGAGCCAAGCCAAGTGACCTAGACAAACGGTGTGTGTCAAGCCAAGTGACCTAGACAAACGGTGTGAGCCAAGCCAAGTGACCTAGACAAACGGTGTGTGTCAAGCCAAGTGACCTAGACAAACGGTGTGAGCCAAGCCAAGTGACCTAGACAAACGGTGTGTGTCAAGCCAAGTGACCTAGACAAACGGTGTGAGCCAAGCCAAGTGACCTAGACAAACGGTGTGAGCCAAGCCAAGTGACCTAGACAAACGGTGTGTGTCAAGCCAAGTGACCTAGACAAACGGTGTGAGCCAAGCCAAGTGACCTAGACAAACGGTGTGTGTCAAGCCAAGTGACCTAGACAAACGGTGTGAGCCAAGCCAAGTGACCTAGACAAACGGTGTGAGCCAAGCCAAGTGACCTAGACAAACGGTGTGTGTCAAGCCAAGTGACCTAGACAAACGGTGTGTGTCAAGCCAAGTGACCTAGACAAACGGTGTGAGCCAAGCCAAGTGACCTAGACAAACGGTGTGTGTCAAGCCAAGTGACCTAGACAAACGGTGTGAGCCAAGCCAAGTGACCTAGACAAACGGTGTGTGTCAAGCCAAGTTAAAGGCGAGGCACCGTGCGTGTGTATATTTACACCAACCATTTCTGATGCGATTGGAACGCAACCATAGACATTAAAGCATAGTATAATCTATGGTTTGACATCTGCCACCGCTGTTACGCTCCCCGCCATAAAAATGTTCTCTGCTCTCTGGTCTTTGCTCCGATGCGTATGTATGTGATTGTTATTTGTAATAAAACAGTAAATACTTTACAGTTCAAAGGCGTATATTCTTTTAGCACAATCCTACAATAGGGTAGTTTCCTATATTGAATTTTATACATTATTTTATAAGCAACAGAAAATGATACGCAAAAGAAACCCATTTATTAAAACACAATCAAAATTGGTTCAGAAATGTGCCCGCAGTTATGACTTTAAATGTTGGTATGAGGAAAAGTGGGTGCGTAGTAGGGATATCTCACTATCTCGCTTGCACGCGTGCACTATAATGAACATTTTACACAGTGACGTCAAAGGTTGCATCGTCTGTCATTTGACAATTACCCCTTCTACAGGATTTGAATGGCTTCTATCTTATTTATTTTTGGTCCGATTTATAAAATTCTTTCTGCAATAGATTTTGAGTAACATAACTTATTGATTTAAATAATAAAAAAAATCTAGTCAACTACCCTATTTCGAGCTACTTTCGACCGCCTATATCTCAAAAACTATTTAACATACACACTTGAAACTTCTGGATGTCTATTCTTCTTCTTCAAACATTGCTAAGAAACATCTCAATTAAACCAGCTTTGAAACAAAAAAAAACGCATTCAAATCGGTCCATGCGTTTAGTTAGGCGCTACCATGCCAGACAGATACACAACCAGACACACTTACAGACAAAGGGGTCAAACTTAAAACATCCCTCTTTTCGTGGGGGGTTAAAAAAACAAAGATATTAGGTCTTTACCTATGAAATTGCCGTTGTGTATCAAAAAAGTAATGTTTTTTTAGCATCTTTTTAATTATAATAATCAAATTAACCGTTCATGCTACCGATGCATTTTTGCCAGCGCAGTATCAATAAAAGATCAACCAATACCAAGTGAAAAAGTATAAACAAAAATAAGACTCACTCAAGAAAATAAGGTAACAATAAAATTAACCAAAACCCATAATAATAAAAATATCCCGAATTATTCCTGAAATCATTTTCCTGGCAACACAAAGTCCGAATCCTATTGAATTGTCCAATAGCAATAATGCTGAATTGACTTTCTGGATATAAGTTGCCCTTTGACCAAGTCCCTCGTTGTTACTAAAAAATAACCGAATTTATATGGTACTGATGTACCCCTTCCAATCATTTCTGTTACCTATAACGTTCCAAGCATGATTTACATATGAAGATTTCTTCGCACGGCACAGGAGAAAATACGTATTATATACATATACACTTATGCCTGTATCTTATGAGGGTAGGCAGAGACTATAGAGAGAATATTACAGAAAGTTCCCAAGTTTAAATTAGAGAAACAACAACTAGAAAAGTGTTGAATCCAATTTAAAGGCAAGGAATGTTTCTACCGCCAAGCAGCAGTGTGTAAGCACTGTCCTGTTTCGGTTTGAAGGACACTGAAGCCAGTGAAATTCCTGGGCATTATGAGACATGTTATGAGGCATGTTTCAGGGTGAAATAATCAGAAATAATCAGAAATAATCAATTTATTGGTAAAGGACAACTTTACACGTCTTCTGTCTACAATTATAAGTACATACAATTACAACGAACTCCTTATAAAGTATTTAACAATTATTTAATAAAATTAGAAATGATAATACATCTTACGAAATAAAATAAATTAAGTTATTAATTATGGTGTGTAAGATCGTCAAACTCATAAAATGCTTTCTCTATCAGCCAGGATTTTAATTTAGTCTTGAACATTATATTGGTAGAAGCTGCCAATATATGTTCTGGCAGACGGTTGTACATAGCAGGGCCCAAAATATGCGTCAGCTTGTCTGATTTGACAAGTCTGTGGGATATGGTAGCAAGCTTACTAGCACCACGGGTATTGTGCTGACGGACGTGACTATCCCCACGTGTTTTAAAAAATCCCAAGTTATACCTCACGTACATGGCGACTTGGAGTATGACTATTGAAGGTAACGTGAGTATTTGTAGGGACCTAAAGTACGGTTTTGCTGATGTCTGTCGTGATACTCCTGCAATAATCCTCACAGCACGTTTCTGCATCCGGAAAACACGCTGCCTATCAGCGGCACGTCCCCATAATTCGGCTCCATACTGGAGAAGCGAGTGGACCGTAGCAAAGTAACACGTACGGACCACATCAGCCGAAACCACGCGAGATAGCCTATGCAAAGCGAAGCAAGCACTGCCTAACTTTGCACAAAGTTTATTAATGTGCGTACCCCATGTCAATCCTCGATCAATTTGAAACCCTAGGAAGGCGGTTGACTGGACTTGTTCTAAAGGTGTTGAATCGATCAACACTGATAGGTCCCTAACCCGATGACCAGACATCGAGAAATGTATTAAATGTGTTTTCTTGAGGTTTAAGACAAGTCCATTCCATTTAAACCATTGCGCCATCTGGTGGGCAGCTTCATTCAACTTTTGCTCGAGTTGATCAAGAGAAGGGGCGCAGACAACCGCCGCCACATCATCCGCATACATAAATACCTCACCCGATGCCACGTTCTCAGGCAGATCGTTAAGTAACAGTGAGAAGAGGATATTGGACACAGAAGATCCCTGTGCCACACCCATCGTTGTTCCAAGAGGATCAGATCTAGTCTTACCTCCATCCCCAACAACCATTTGATACCTATCCTTTAGAAGGTCAATGAGAAGTGAATGTGCTTTACCGTTAATTCCATAGTGTTGAAGCTTGGTAGAGAGAACACTGTGACTTGCGACATCGAATGCTTTCGATAAATCACAGCAGAGAACTGCGACTTGCCATTTCTGTTCACAAGCCTCAAGCACACGACGGATTACCTCACGAGTAATCGAGGTAGTTGAGTAGCCGGTTCGGTATGCGTATTGGCGTCTCGATAGTGCGTCAGTCGCTACTAAGTACGTTGTGAGACGGGAGCTTATACCGTTCTCGAGGATCTTCGCAATGGCTGGTATTATCGATACAGGTCGATAGCCATCGATGTCTTCACGCTTACCCTTTCCCTTAAACAGGGGTGAAATCTTACTCACTTTAAAGGCGCTTGGGAAAGTCCCACTCTCTATGCAACGGTTGAATAAGGAAGATAAACAATCGGCTAGCGGAGCCGCGGAGGTACTTAATAGCTCCATAGATATGTCATAGATATCTTTAGTAGGTTTACGAGGGATTCGTGATGTAATAATTTTAAACACCTCATAGGGAGTAAATCTTATTAGTCTTAGGGAACGATCTGCCTGCGGACGCGCAACCGTGAGCGCCTCCTGGACCTACGGCAGGTGGGCGCGTGGCGCGCCGCACGCCGTCGCCGCATCCACGAACCTAGCATTCACAGCATCGGCGGCCGCCTTCCGGGACTCATACTTTTTGCCTGAGGAATCTTTAACGACATCTGTAAAACTTGCCATGGCACGTATGTTAACCGCTCTTTCGGCATTGACGACGCGCCATATAGCTTTGTGTGAGTTGAAGCTGTTATAGATAATTTTTTCATAATGATGATATTTTTGAGTGCTAACAGCATTTTCGTATTGAGTAGTGAATTTATCTATATATGATTTAAGTTGTGCGTCTGGATACATTTCTTGCAGTTTTATAGTGTCAAATAAAAGGTTCTTTAGGTCTAATAAGTCCTTTGAAACCCAAGAACGATTTTTAATATTACTTCTTTTAAAAGGAAAACAAATATCAAAGTTATATATGATAATATTTAGTACAGACCTCGCCAGTCCCTCAACAGATTGTGCATGCCTGATGAGTATTTCGTCCCAGTCAACGCTCATAATTGCTGCTTGGAATGACATACGGTTAGCTTGAGAATATTGCCTAACCATTCGAGTACGCGGCGGCGGCGCGATGCGCACACACATTATTTCGGCTCTTACGGCATAGTGGTCACTACAACGACTGCAGACCGGTACCGTCACTACCGACCCGCGCGACATATTACTATAAACGTGATCTATGCTCGTCGACGTCAGGCTGGTCACACGTGTTGCAAAATTAACTTCATTAAACATATTATGCACTGACAATAAATCACTTAATCGTTTTCTGATGGAGCAACGGTCATCCAACCAATCTATATTAACGTCTCCCACAACCAGAAGGTTCTTACCACTCAGACAAGCCTGATCGAGCAGAGTCTCCAAGTGAGTCAGAAATTCTAAAGAAGTAACTAACGGTGTCCTGTAAATGCATACAATTAAAAGATCAAATTCAACTAAATGAACAGCTGATACTTCACAATATCTTTCTGTAGATCTTTGTGTTATTTCCAAACATTCAATGGCTTTCAAACTATTTTTAACAAATATACAGGACCCTCCGCGCTTATAGTTAGATCGACAATAACTAGATACGAGAATATATCCATCTAAGTTTATACATTTTAAATTAGCTTTTTGTAGATGATGCTCAGTTAATGCCAAAACATCACATTTTAACTCGTCACGCATAAGTACCTCTAATTGTTGTGTCTTTTTATCTAACGAACTTATGTTTTGGTAAATGATCTACACTGGCCTGGAGCTCCGCTGTCTGAAGACGGCACAGTATGATGCCGAGCATTGTGTCTTCCATGTTTAAAGAACCTACAAGCCGGAGTTGGCACGCTCGCCACCCCGCTGGATGCGGGGACGAGCGGGAAATCAATCCGTGAATCGCACCCTGGGAGGCCAGGCTGTCGGTTTTTTGACCTCGTCGTACACGCATTCCGGCATACCGATCACGAAAGAGGCATGGAGTTCAGATCGAATGGTCCGCCTTTCTACAGTATACTGAGCTTCAACGATTTTGTTGAGGAAGTTACGTATTTGTTCTACGGTGGTATCTGCCTTAAATGACCATGCTTGGATGAATTTCATTCTGTCCGCGGCTTGGATCTCGCGACTGACATTACCCGTCCCTACCGTGACAGGTCGTAATTTTTTTTTAATTTTGTTTTTATTGTTTCGGGCAATCACTTGCCACTGTCCAGTACTTTCGTCGTCCGTCATCATATCACTAGTCTCTTGTTGTGTAGTAAGAGATTTTGTTTTAGTTAATCCGTCATTTGTTTTTGTCGTAGTGATAGTCGTTTTACTAGTTGTCGGTATTGCGTGGTCATACCGTTCGTTTGTACTTGATTTTATAGTAGTTGTTACGCATCCATTGCCGCGTTTCTTCACCGCACCTGATAGCTCTGCAATAGCGAGCGATGCATTAACATGTGCTGTACGTGCGGGCCGCTTGTTCGTTGAAGTAGTTGCCGGTGTCGTGGTGCACGGGGCTACCGTTGTCGATTCGTGGGTATCACTTTTTTCACTTTGTGGAATTAACTTCGATATAATCACTGATTGCTCACTAATTCTCGATTCTAAGGAGTTAATTTTATTCACTAAAGACGCAACTGTCTTTTGTAACTCCCGAACAAGGCTTTCGAGTGGATTCTTCGACATTTTAACATTAAAAAAATGAATAATAAACACGGAGCGTTTTTACGCACTCACACGGTATTAGAACAACCGACGCGAGAAGTGACGAGCGCAGTCCAGTGCCATGCAGTGATTTGTAATTCAAAGTTATGTGTGGTGTTGTGTCTGTTTATTGACAGGCGTAGCGCTTTCCATCAGACGAGCGACCTACTAGTTTCGTCATTCATGCTCACTTTTTTTTTTTTTTATAGTATAGGCCATTTTTTTTTTGCCAGCAAACGAGCTAGTGGGTCACCTGATGGTAAGCGATCTCCACCGCCCATGTACGCCCACGATACAAAAGAATTATGGGCGCGTTGCCGACCTTAAAGGAAAGGGATAATAAGGGATTGGGAAGGGGAGGGGGATTTGGGCCTGCGGATATCTCACTCACCGTACGAAACGCAGCAGCAAGCTCCTACTTTACGCCGGTTTTCTGTGAGACAGTGGTAACGACCCGGACGAGCCGGCCCATTCATGCTGTAAACAAAATTGTCTACAGCGTGGCTCTACCACTCGTCGATAATTAATTACTAAAAAGTAATTTATGCGACAATTTGTTTTTTTTGAGGCTCGCTCACTTTTTAAATACAAATTAAAATTGTTTTGAGGATGCCAAATAAACCCTCCATCTTAAAAATAACGTACGATCTTACAAAAGTTCTTCCTTGAAATAATGTTAGTACCGAAAAGATTTTATATTTCCAAAGACTTTAATGTATACTACTAGACAAGCTGTGCGGTACAAAGAAATTGCGCACTTAGTTACGGTCAATTGACCACAACTCATTTAGTCGTCCGCGAGACAGCGACGAGAGCAGTTGTTATTGTTTGAATAGCTGCGAACGCTCAATTCGATAAACTAACACGAAATTTTTTATTGTGACCCATAACATATTGTTCTTAATAACGTGCATATATTATTCATTCAATTTGAAGTTATTTTACGGAAGTAACTATATTATTTCTTGGTTTTGATCGAAAAATTAATTTATTGTGAATGAAAACTAATACCAAACAAAACGGCCGTTTCAATATTGCCATCTCCCTTACTCTCAACTCCTCTCGCTCCCACGCCTTAGACGTCATTCCCGCCTCGCCGGCCACGTATGCAACACAATTATACTTCTGAACAGCCCGTCTATGGTATTAAAGTCTTTGTATATTTTAAGAAAATGTTAACATTTTTACTACTTAAAGCTTTACCTTAAGCGTCCATATACAAAGGAGCCTTGCTTGTTGCTTCATATACTCGACTGTGGGTTTAGATTTATTTTGACTCAACCAACTAGAATACTATGCTTGAATAATACTTCTTTCATAATTATTATAACTAGTGGTCGAAAGTAGACCTATTTAAAAAAAAATGTTTTATACGTACGCACTCAAAATGTACGCACTCACGCCTGTAATCCCCGAAGGGGTAGGCAGAGGTGTACACCCACATTTCACCGAGCGTATCCGTCCCACGTTGTGATAGGGGGCGAGCCTATCGCCATACCGGGCACAAATTCCAGACTCCGGGCTGATACTGAGCATTTCGTAATAGAAAAACCCAATACTACTTTACCCGACACGGGGATCGAACCCCAGACCTCAGCGTTAGCCCCAATAGTAACGCGTACGCATTACAACCGCGCCACCGAGCCAGTCGTGTTTCATACGTCAGCTACATAATTTAATATTTAGATTTTGTCAGTGTGAGCGTAAACAATGAATGTTTTTTTTATAGTAGGTATAGGCCGGCAAACGAGCAAGTGAATCATCTGATGGTAAGTGATCTCCACGGTATGGTACGCCCACAATACCAAAACAATTATGTGCGCGTTGCCGACCTTAAAGGAAAGGGATAATTGAGGGATCGGGAAGGGGAAGGGGTTTGGGCCTCCGGATATCTCACTCACCTTACGAAACGCAGCAGCATGATATGCATACAAACTCCCTTCAAAGGAAAGGATCTCAAATAGTCAATAAACTCGACAAGGTGGTAGGTTTAACGTTTGCGAGAGGTTTAACACCTTATGTCTCGGGGTGACGAGCGCAGTCCAATGTCATGCAGTGCTTTGTTATTCAAAGTTCTGTGTGGCGTTGCTTCTGTTTATGAGCAGACGTGGCGCTTACCATCAGGCGAGCGACTTGCTCGTCTCGTCATAAGATAGTATATAGTCTGATCAATTAAATCCATGCTAAGTAGCCACAACCGCGGCGGAGGCTATCTTATAACATTCCATTTGTACGCATCACGTACGGATTTCTAAAAAAAAACTCTACACTATAACTTCCATTTATAATACAAAATACACCAGTATTGCAGACAGTTAGGGTAGGTACATAAATCCGTTTTATTTTGTCACGTATTGTTAGTACCTTGCTGCGAAAGATATATGGCCTCGGACGAGCAGACGACGTCAAGCAATGTTAGGCTTTGTGAGAAATATTGTTCAATTCACAAGAGGGAAGACACAGGGAAAATGCTTTGTTATTTTATGAGTATATACTTAAGTACCTTTTAGCGTTTTGAGGTTAAAATTGCTGGAGAAATGGCGTATTCTCTTAATATGTATTGGTACGAGTATATTGACAGCGTCCGTGGCGCAGCGGGCGAGTAGCCGGTTGCGAAGCGTGAGGCCGTGGGTTCGATTCCCGCACCTTGACAAATGTTTGTCTAATCCACAAATACTTGTCTCGGGTCTGGGTGTTGTGGGACCGCAAGTCCCTCGTAGTTCTTGATACCCACGATACAGGTTTAACCTAGTGTGGGGTCAGGACTATGTGTGTGACTGTTGGGTGTATTTATTATTATTGTTTGAGAAAGCAACGTTGGGTACACTGAAGTAATAATGGTGCGATATAGTTGTGGAAGGGTAGTTAAATGGTATAAAAGAGGTTGTCGCCATAACTGAACGTCCTTTGCCCGCGGTCAGTCAGTTCACTAAGATCAGTGCTCAGTCGATAGTCCAAGTGTTCATTACGCGGTAGCTATGCTGGTTTACTATTACTATTAGGTCCTAGTTGTCTTCGGTCTATAGAGAATCCTGACATGGGGTTGTGGTCTGTAAAGTAGTAATATTGTAAATGTAACCAATAAACTATGAGTTGAAGTGATTATTATCGTTTAGTACCTATTAATAGAATAATACTCGTCTCACGTAACTTCTAGCATTTGTTAAAATATATGAGATTGATTTATCCTAAATTTTAAGCATGGGCTATTTTATCAATCGACGAAACAAAATGGAGGAGGTTCTCAATTCAACGCATATTTTTTTTGTATGTATAACCACGCATAAGTGCGTTAAATGTGGACCGATTTGGGTGATTCTTTTTTCATTCGAAATAGTGTATACTAAAGTTGGTCCCATTTTAATATCAAGAAGAATTTTCACCCTCCTCCTCCTATATCGTTCCCTCATTGTTGAGGATCGTGACTCCGTGCAAGGATTCTAGCAATGGTTTTTTTCCATTTGCTCCGGTCTTCGGCTTGATGGACTGCGACGTTGACTGGTTTCTCCAGCTGTTCTGACACCTGGTCAGACCAACGTTTCGGGTTCCTTCCTCTTGGTCTTTTGCCTTCTATTTTCCCTGTTATTATTAACTTTTCCAAGTTGTCAGCAGTTCTTCGCGAGACATGTCCAAAGTATTGGAGTACTCGATGCAGGCAAATAGAAGACAGGCGTTTGGTGCGCTCAAGATTCAGTTCCTTGAGTATAGATACATTAGATCTTTTGGCTGTCCACGGGACTCTCAGGAGACGTCTCCAACACCACATTTCAAAGGCGTCGATACGCTTCCGGTCAGCAGCTTTCATGGTCCATGTTTCTGAGCCGTACAAGAATATGGGGAAGACCAGCGTGCGGACTACATGGATTTTGGTAGTCTTTCGGATGTTGCTATCTCTCCATACTTTGTTCAGCTGATTCATGGCTGTCTTAGCCATACCAATACGGCGACGTATTTCTGGTTCACTTCTACCTTTATTGTTGATCGATGAGCCTAGATATTGGAATTCTTCAACAGTCTCGTAATCCTTCAATGCATCCGATAACTGGATAGACTCAAAGCGATCAACAATCATCAGCTTGGTTTTGCATTTGTTGATGATCAAGCCTAGTTCTTCACTGGCCGACTTAAGACGCTCCAGAAGCTCGACCATTTCAGTCTCCGTAGCTGCGAACAACGTGGTGTCATCGGCGTACCGCAGGTTTGAAATTGAAACGCCTCCAATTTTTACACCACCTTCCCAGTTCTCTAAGGTCTTACGCATTATGTGTTCTCCATATATATTATACAGTATGGGTGAGATGACGCAGCCCTGACGCACTCCCTTTCTGAATGTAAAAGGTTTGGAGGTGCAATCTCCCAAGGCGACGGTACCATAGCCAGATTCATATAGCTTCCTGATAAGAGTCACTATATGATCAGGTACTCCGGTTATTTGAAGGATGGACCACAAGTTTCGCCATCTCACGCAGTCGAAGGCCTTCTGATAGTCAATGAAGCACATAATAACTGGAGTGTTGAACTCATAACATTTTTCCACGATTTGCCTTATGTTCAGAATTTGTTCTCGGGTCCCTTTGCCTTTCACAAATCCGGCTTGTTCTTGGGGAATTTGCCAGTCCAGGTACGATCTGAGGCGATTGTTAATAATATGCAACAGAACTTTGCTTGCATGTGATGTGAGAGCAATAGTCCTATAGTTGTTGCAGTTCCTGACTGAACCTTTTTTGTGGAGTGGCAGTATAGTGGAGTGAACCCACTGGGTAGGCCATTCACATGTTCTCCATACTGCATTACACATCTTGTACAATATGGATATGCCCTGATCTCCAAGGGCTTTTAAGGCTTCAGCTGTGATGCGGTCGCTTCCTGCAGCTTTGTTTAACTTAATCTTTTTAACTGCATGTTCCACCTCAGATTTCAGAATGTCTGGCTCAAGAACTATTTTGTCTGGATAGGAATTAAGGTTTTCGTTCGCAGAAGTATGCAAGTCGTCATACAGCTCAGCACAATACTCCCTCCATCTTTCTGCAGCTTCCGTTATATCATGTATTGGGCATCCATTCCTATCATCCACTATAAATGATCGTGGTTTAAAGCCTTGTGTGAGTTTGCGTATTTTCTTAAACAGATCTGCAGCCTGGTATTTTTCAGCATGAGCTTCAATCTCTCCGCAGACTTGTTCGAGGAACTGATTTTTATCTCTTCGGCATTGCTTCTGGATAAGTTTATGCAATCGAGAGTATTCCAATTGTTGTTCATTTGTGGTTACACTGCCTTTGATCTTTTTGCGTCTGGTGATCAGTTCCCACGTCTCGTCAGAAATAAAATCCCTTCTTGTTCCCGGTGTGCTGGTGATAGAATCCAGTACATCTTGTATGACTCCCCGAAGGCCCTCCCACAATGCATTAGGATCGGTGTCTGTAGTGGGTGTTAAGGTAAGCTGTGACAGTTTAGTCTCGGTTTGAGTGCGGAAGTATTCTGTTAAATGCGGGGCGAGGCGATTTGTCTGCTTTGGTTTCCTCTGCATGCATTTGAGTCGGAGCTGGAAGTCTATGACGAGGAGTTGATGGTCACTACCGCAATCAGCACCAGGGAAAGTTCTGGAGTTTGTGACCGATGACCTCCAGCGATGGGGTACGGTTATGAAATCTATTTGGTTGCGGTATCTGTCGCCTGGTGACTTCCACGTATATAGCCTTCTGTTGTGATGTTGGAAACATGTGTTAGTTAGGACTAAGTTGTTTTCTGTGCAGAATTCGATTAACCTTTCACCTCTATCATTTCTAGTTCCTATGGTATATTTTCCCAGAATATGTCGGATATGGTCGTCATTAATTGTATTGCCAACTTTGGCGTTCCAATCCCCTTGTACAATAAGCATCTCTCGGTGTGAAATTTTATCCATCGTGGAGCTCAGAGTCTCATAGAAAGAATCTATGGATTCTTGTGACGACTGAGCAGTTGGAGCATAGATCTGCAAAATATTGAGAGGGAAAGGCCTACAATTGAGACGGATGGCAATAATTCTGTCGTTCACAGGTGTGTATCCAGTTACAAAGCGGACCAATTCTCTTGGAACTATAAAGGCAACCCCATTTTTACTTTGCGTTTCATCTCCGGAAAAGTAGACAGTGTTTCCGATGTTGCTAGTAAAGTGCCCCATGCCCTTCATGTGTGTCTCTCCCAAACCAAGTATCGAGAGTTTATAATCGCACATCTCCTTTTCGATTATTTTCAGTTTCCCAGGATTCAGTAGCCCCCGAACGTTCCAAGTGCCTATCCTGTGTTTTTGTTGAATCGATAACTTGCCTTGCCGGTTCACTGTAGTAGTATTAACTTCATAAGCATCGGTAGCATATTTCACACCCAACGACCCGGGTATCGCTGGGCGCCGGGCGTCAGCCGGATCGCCAGACATCGTATTTCTTTTTCGTTCTTCTTGCATGGATTTTCTTGGGAGATAATCGTGGTGGTTTCCCATTGCCTTCCACGTTGGGATGTTTGGAGGTCATTTCCGCTCTCCTGGTCCCCAAAACCAACCCAATTACTCGGGGAGACAGGTTAATTTACCGCCGCCTGTACTCGGCGTTGTTTGCTCGTTTGGCACCACCCAGGGGTCACGTGTAGGGTGTTTTCAGGTTCCCTCCTACGGACGCGAGCAATACCGACCCCCAAGGGGGGTCGGTATTTTCACCCTAAGGGGGAGAAATTGGGGATGAAAGATTCAAACTTCGTCATTTATGCACCGATTGTGATATTTTGGTCACAAAAAAATGGAAAATAAAAACATTAAAAAAAAACGACTCCAAAAATTAAAAAGCTTATAATAAGCATCATTTATTACATTGAAGTAGCACCGACTTAAAATAGTTTATTTTTATTTCTAGCTTATTAGTATTTTGAGTCGGTTTTATTTTTGTTAAAAAGTTTTTATACTGTAACTAAATGACGAGACGAGCAGGTTACTCGTTTAATGGTAACAAGCCTGTTCATAACAGTAGCAACGCCATCCGTAAATTCGTATAAATATAATATTCGCGGTAAAATAAATAATCAGATAATAAATAAATATTTACTTTTCATAATCAAAAAATAACCTTTGATCCATCAGCCGTCGATAAAGTTCTTAACTTCAAAAGCATGCGGAGACGTAAAAAAACATCCAATTTCCGCGCCTTAAACGCCTCCCAAAGATCTTACATATTTGCCACCCAGTCATGTGCGCAGTTTAGCTTAAACAGCCTATTGAACCCTGCGATGTATCAACTTATGCCTCGATAAGCATTGCACTCCCTCCATGAAATAACTAAGTATACATTTTTATATATTATACTAGGGGCGTTGCCCATGTTTTTCCACAAAATATACAATAAAAAAAAACTTAAAGTCCGACGAATATGAGACATATCTTACTTTCTTCCCCACATTATTCTGCATCGATTGGTATCGGTCTCGACCCCATACCCCCAGCGGTTTCGGAGGAGATAGCGTGACAAGCTTTTGGCAGCGGCGGCGGTGGCGGTGGCGCCAGTTACTTTTTTTAGAATAGAGAGATACTTAATCTCTATATATTACGAGACTGCCTCGGTGGCGCAGTTGTAATGCGTACGCGTTACGATTGAGGCTAACGCTGAGGTCTCGGGTTATCCCCGGGTCGGGTAAAGTGGTATTGGGTTTTTCTATTACGAAATGCTCAGTATCAGCCCGGAGTCTGGAATTTGTGCCCGGTTTGGCGATAGGCTCGCCCCCTATCATATTGTGGGACGGAGATACGCGCGGCAAAATGCGGGTGTACTGGATACACCTCTGCCTACCCCTTCGGGATTACAGGCGTGAGAGCGTATGTATGTTCTATATATTATTTCGCAACGGTGTTTTTGTCGGTTCGCCATAACTTCCATAATTTTAAATTTTAGTCTTACGGTTCAAAATATAGAACCCTGAAATAGGGCAGACAGACTGACCATGAGGTGACCCACTTGCTTAGTTGGCTGATACATGCCATAAAAGAATAATACCATTTAATTTTGGATTAGACATTTAAGAGTTTGAATAAAACAATATTTAAGTTTAACTCATCAGCGATTCTCTATCATTTCTATTCATATCGCAATCCATCAGCAAATGTTGTACATTTATACATACATACATACGCACTCACGTCTGTAATCCCCGAAGGGGTAGGCAGAGGTGTAACCAGTACACCCACATTTCGCCGAGCGTATCTCCATCCCATAATGTGATAGGAGGCGAGCCTATCGCCATACCGGGCACATATTCCAGACTCCGGGCAGATACTGAGCATTTCGTAATAGAAAATCCCAATACCACTACCCGACCCGGGGATCGAACCCGAAACCTGTCAGCGTTAGCTTAATCGTAACGCGTACGCATTACAACTGCGCCACCGAGGCGGTCTAGTCAGTTGTACAATATCTAGCTAAGAATAAACGTGTTTCGTGTATCGACGCCTTATTTCTTTATCACTTTACCATTTGGTTTAAGGGGTGTTTTATACGACCGTCTGATAGCATACGATTTACCTTTTATAGCTCGTTTATATTGTTGCCTTTTCTTCTTGTTTTCATCTATAATGTTAAAAAGCTCTTATAAACTATGTTAGTTTTATGTTCAACAGGTAATTCATAAAAATCTACCGTCTGGGTTGGTACCACCGCTTAGTTTATTTCTGCCGCCAAGCAGCAGTGTGTAAGCACTGTTGTGTTCTGGTTTGAGGAATATTGAAGCCAGTGAGCCATTACTGGGCATTGAGACTTAACATCTTATGTGGTGACGAACGCAGCCCAATGCCCTGCAGTGCTTTGTAATTCAAAGTTCTGTGTGGTGTTGCTTCTGTTTATGGGCAGGCGTGGCGCTTACCATCAGGCGAGCGACGTGCTCGTTTCGTCACTCAAGCTTAAAAAAACATATATCAACAACTTTATCGAGAGACGACAAAATGAGATTTTGATTTCAATACAGTTCAATTTCATTACAATCCAATGAATAAAGTTTGAACTTCCTTAAAGATGTTTGTGAATGTGGATGTTTTGATAATCACGCCTATTTGATCGGATTTGGATATAATTTGGCACACAGGTAGTCCATAACCTGAATTACACACTGCTTGGTGGCAAATATACACAAAACTGTGTTCCTACCTACCTTCTAGTAATATCTACCTAATTCACTGGTATCAAATTTGTTAAAAAATATTTTATAAGCACGATCGAAAATTTAATCGTAGCTTTTATTAAGTCTCGTCAACGATAATTTTAATAAGTGTTTGGGACTTCGTAAATTGCTGCCGAGACGTGAAATAATCAAATTAATGAGAGAAAATTTTCATCATTAGATATTGTAACAAAATTGTAACACTATTAAGAGAGATTATATCGACAGCCTCCGTAGTGCAGTGGGCTATAAAGCAAGAGGCTACGGGTTCGATTTCCGCACCGAGACCATGTTTGTGTAATCCACAACTATTTGTTTCGATTTAAAGGAAAATGTATTGCAGATATTGTAAATCAGTTTTGAAAAGAGCAACGTTAGAGTTTCTTGCCCTTTCTACTCTAATGACACAGTCTTCAGAAGTGTCGATAGAGGTAAAATTTGACGGAATCTAAATGGTATATAACATTTATGGAGTCCATGAATATTTTACTTTGATTTGATGTGAATGAAGCCCGTGAAATTACTGGGCATAACAACTTATGTTTCGGGATGACGATGACAGTCCAATGCATGCTTGCTTTATAATTAAAAGTTCTGTGTGGTGTTTTTTTGTTTATGAGCAGGCATGGCGCTTAGAATCAGGCGAACGACCAGAGGGTCTAGCACGAATAACTTGCGAGAACGTATTCGTATCGAAATTAAAAAAAATTGTTTGAAACTTCATACAAATGCTAGCGTTCTCGATTCGAATATTTATTCGAAGTTAACTCGGCCCTTTGCTCGTTTCGTCATTCAAGCTAAAAAAAGAGTAGATATCGAAGGGTTTCACGGTTAGGTTATCATCTCAAAGGTTGGAAATATACTTACAATTCCTGATATTTGTATTATGAGCGGTGCTTAAGTACTCATCATTATGTGAATTTGGTCGTTTCTGCAAAAATCTGAGCCTAGAAATTGAAGTTTAAAAATAATAATATTAGCCCTGTATTATATACGTTCCACTGTTGGGCACGGGCCTCCTCTACTGAATGAGAGGGGTTAGGCCTTAGTCCACCACGCTTGTCTAATGCGGGTTGGCAGACTTCACATACCTTCGAAATTCTTATGAAGAACTTCTCAGGTATGCAGTTTGTTTAAAAACCTCATTGTTAAATCTATTTGAACTGAATAAACCCTACGTATAACTTATAAAAGAAAATTTAATTTAAAGTGGTCTGAAAGCGATCGTAGGCGGAACTTTTCGTTTAACTCTACGCCAGAGTTTTGGAATATTTTTTGCATTGGTTTTATGTATATTTTATTCTTCGCTTGATCTAGGGAAATTCTGTATTAACTCTTGGCTTTTATCTTTGACCGTATAAGCCTTTATTGATTTCGTATATATAATAATTTTCAAAAGTCAACAATATATTATGGTCTTCTCTGGCATTATGCTGAACTAAGACCCTTTCAGCATATAATGAGACACACCTTTATGCTATTTTTTTTTACTCTGACCCTCTTTTGATTATCTACCTATATGTGTGTCGTGTATGTGTGCTGAATAAATGTTTTCTTTCTTTTTTTTATTGGTTAAGATGACGAGACGAGCAAATCGCTCGCTTGATGGTAAGCGCCACGCCTGCTCATAAACAGAAGCAACGCCACACAGAACTTTAAATAAAAAAGCACTGCATGACTGGACACTGGACTGCGCTCGTCACCCCGAGACATAAGGTGTTAAGTCTCATAATGCATGAGCTTCAATGTTCTTCAAACCGGAACACAACAGTGCTTACACAATGTTGCTTAGTGGCAGAAATAGACAAAGCGGTGGTACCAACCCAGCCGGCCTCTCGCAAACGGGGGACCTACCACCTTTCCTTCTTATCAATTTTCTTAGCATATGAATTAGCAAAAACGATACTCTGTTCAGTATTTAGTGTTACACAAACCTTATGGCCTTCACCGTTCGTAGCCTTAACCACATCTCTCGAAAAACATGCGGGGCAGTCTTTGGGGACTGCCGATAGAAGTGAAAACTAAATAACTTGTGAATTGTATCGTCGAGCTATTTTCGAATTAATTATTTTTGCTTTATAAAGATGTGTTTATGACCAAAGTATATCTATGTACATATATACACAGTCTACATATAGCTCATGGGAAGCGTGCGGTGACGATGACGCGAGTTCCATGATTTTTGTTCACCCAAAAAGTGCTCAACGCACCTAAAGAAGTTTTCACTTCAAAAATATCTCGTATTTAAAAATATTTTATAAATGAAATGTTTTTGTAATAACTGTGTTATAATCATAAGCTCCAGTCATTTAAACTAAAAAAAATGTGAGCCGTCATGGGACGCCTGGCAGATGTGAAACATCGTGTGTGTACAAGTAATATGCATAAAAGATAATATTATTACAGGAATTAAATATAGCCTAATGAAAAAATGAACTATTACGAATTTCTTACAGAAAATGGTAACTTTATTTAATAAACATTTATTTACATGTCATATAAAAATTCGATATTAATATCAAGTGGGCCACAATTTAATTTTTTTCATAAATAATAATAATAAAAAAATAATTAATTGAAGATAATATTAATATAATTTATATAATTATTAATCTTAATATAATTTATATAATTACTAATATGATTAATATGAATATAATTAATTAAATATAAAAATATAACACACCGTACACTCTACTACACATAAAATATATATATGTATACCTCAGTATAGCGTGGCGACCCGTCGCCACGGCAAGCGTCGCCACGCCAACAATTCGGTTTACAAGTGAGCCTATAGATGTTTCACATCAAAAACTAAAAATATGGCAACTAGTTACACAAAATGAACGTTAAAATATGAAATGAGGGATACCAATGTGTTTTTGCATTAAATATAAATTGCTTTGAGTGGAAAAGCCACGCTGTAGACAGTTCTGTCTACAGCATGAATGGGCCGGCTCGTCCGGATCGTTACCACTGATTCACAGAAAACCGGCGTAAAATAGCAGCTTGCTGCTGCGTTTCGTACGCTGAGTGAGATATCCGGAGGACCAAATTCCCCTCCGCTTCCCAATCCCTAACTTATTCCTTTCCTTTAAGGTCGGCAACACGCCCATGATTATTTTAGTATTGTGGGCGTACATGGGCGGTGGAGATCATTTACCATCAGGTGACCCACTTGCACGTTTGCCGGCCTATACTATATAAAAAAAAAAGCTATATATGCTCAGCGGGGAGTCATACGGACTGCCAACATGAAAGTCGCAGGTTCAAACCCAATCCCAAGGGCATGCACCTCTAACTTTTATAAGTTACGTGTGTCTTAATTGTTTATTGTCACTTGGTTTGACGGTGATGGAAAAATCGTGAGGAAACCTGCTTACCTGAGAAGTTCTCCATAAGAATTGCGAAAGTATGTAAAGTCTGCCAACCCGCATTAGGCCAGCGTGGTGGACTAAGGCCTAACCCCTCTCATTCAGTAGAGGAGGCCCGTGCCCACCAGAGGGACGTATATAATACAGGGCTAATATTATTATTCTTTACTATAGTAATCGCGATTCCAAGCTTTTAACAAAAAATAAATCATTGTCTAAAAACCACCGACTCAAAGTAATCTACATCTATTTTTAGCTTTATAGTTTTTGCGTCGCTTTTATTTGTTGCTATTAAAAAGTTTTTATACTATTTCAAAATACAGAGTGCAATATTATTTTAATCCAAAAGAAGATTTTAAGCCTATTTATAGCCTAAAGCCTAACCTATTTATCTCCAAACGATATACGAGTATGAACATTAGGTATATAATAATACCAATCCTTATGAACATTATAAAATGAACTAAACATTATGTGGTTTGAATGCATACATACTCGACGGTCATTTTGTTGCCGACAAATAAAGCAAGTTTTATTGCGTTCCCTTTGCCACATTTCTGGCAATTCTGGCCGTATGGCAACGGCTCATGTACTCAAAGCTGGGGTATGCGAAAAATGTATATAACCGGAGCATAGTTGAGATTAATTCAGTAAAAAATCATCTATAAAACTATAGTTTTAAGATAGGATACAATTTGGGTTTATTTATTTATTTAACTCTTTATTGTCCACCATTTGCACGGATATTTTTTTTTAGCCTACTTAGTGTCCCACTGCTGGGCAAAGGCCTCCCCCAACTTCTGCCACTTGTCACGGTCCTTTGGAGAAAAGTTGACAATGTCGTCTCTCCATCTCTTCCTAGGTCGCCCACGTCGTCGGTAACCATCGGTTGGTGACCAGTCTGTAATATTTTTGGCCCATCTGTCTGGAATGAAGCTCCATACACCAAGAACCACATTTCCCACGGATAATTGCAAAGGAAAATAATTTAATAAGTGTGCTACAACAGGCGGTCTTATCGCTAATAGAGATCTCTGCCAGCCAACCTTAGGACGGAATAGTGGCAAAAGAAAGTAATAAGTCATTACAGCCCCCGTGGCGCAGTGGGCGAGTAGCCGGCTGCGAAACGAGAGGCTGAGGGTTCGATTCCCACTCCAAGACAAATATTTGTCTAATCCACAAATATTTGTTTCGGGTCTGGGTGTTGTGGGACCGCAAGTCCCTCGTAGTTCGTGATACCCAAAATACAGGTTAACCTAGTGTGGGGTCAGGACTATGTGTGTGACTGTTGGGTGTAAGTAAGTAAGTATTATATAGTATGGTCATTATAGAAGTGGTAGAGTTGTGCTCTAGCCTGATTTGACAATAATAACTAATAAGAATAGACCAGCTCGACCAAGTTGATCAACTCGGTTAGACAGAAGGTTTACTCCGGTCAAGCCGTCAACTTAGTTCATGCTGTGGAAAATGCTATCTACAATGTAGTTTCACCATATCTGGATTCGACCAAACTTTTCGTTACTTAATATTGCTATATAACCTAACGAGGCAGCCTGGTTCATTCTTCACTCATATTGACCGATGTCATTGTACATACATACGTACAGACATACATACATACGCTCTCACGCCTGTAATCCACGAAGGGGTAGAGGTGTAACCAGTACACCCACATTTCGCCGAGCGTATCTCCGTCCACAATGTGATAGAGGGCGAGCCTATCGCCATACCGGGCACAATTCTCGACTTCGGGCTAATACTGAGCATTGCATAGCATAGAACCCGAGACCTCAGCGTCAGCCTTAATCGTAACGCGTACGCATTACAACTGCGCCACCGAGGCAGTCATTGTACTGTTGTGTCACGTAACTGTACTGCTGTCGAATACTTCACTGTGTCACAGCTCTGAAATATTTTCACCGGACAGAGCTACATTTTTGTAGCGTGAGTGAACTTTTTTTAACTACACTCAGCAGTTTCTACGGAGCGTCACAACGCTTAAAATCTGGAGGCCAATTCTCGTAATTTTTAATGTTCAAAATATCATTCCGATCCAGTCTCAGCGTCAAGAAAGTTGATCGGAATTATATTTTGAACATCTAAAATTACGAGAATTGACCTTCTGGACTGTAACGTTGGTACATAATACATTAAGGGGTAGTGCTTAAATGCAAATTTAAGCTATTATTTTTTTAAAGGCCATCAACGCACAAGCGATTCCTCTGGTATTATAGACTAGCTTTTGTTCGCGGCTCCGACCGCATTAACAACCTTTTCTGGGGTAAACAGTAGTCTATTTCCTAATCTTAATCGTGGTCTACCTGTGTGCGACATTTCATTCAAAACCGTTCAGCCGTTATGGTGTGATTGACTAAAAAAATTCCAAATTGATAAACATCCAAACTTTAACATTATAATAGTAATAATAATTATAGGATGACCTGCGGTAATCACTTACTAAGAGGTGACCCAATCGCACGTTAGTCTTCGATGACAAAGCATTCGGGTAAAAATATCGATTTAAAATACATTGTCATAATTCTTTTGCCAATTATCAGTAACAACGCTACTTAGTTTTTTTTATTGAAAAGTACTGCACTGACGCCATACCGGGCACACATTCCAGACTTAGGGCTAATACTGACCATTTCGTAATAAAAAACCCAATATCACTTTTACCCGAACCGGGGATCAGACCCGAGACCTCAGCGTCAACCTCAGTGGTAACGTGTTCGCATTACAACTACGCCACAAAGGCAGCTTGGAATAAATAGTGGTTCAAAATCCCGGACACATTTAAAAATTATCCGGTTGCCTGGACAGCTTCCACTTAATGCCAGAGGATGAAACTGTGCATAATTAATATCTTCGAGCGGACATACGATGCATATTCATGAGATAGACGCCTCCGAATACTACTAGATTATTAGACTGTTATAAACGTTTCTCAACTTATTTAAAAACTAGCTTTTGCTCGCGGCTCCGGCTTTTCCGGGATAAAAAATAGCCTACGTCCTGTGTATCCAGTATATGTATCCAGGTCATGGTCTACCTGAGCGCCAAATTTTATTCCGTTCAGTCGTTAAGGTGCAATGACTAACAAACATCCAAATTTACAAACTCACAAATATCCAAACTTTCACATTTATAATACACTAGCTTTTGCCCGCGGCTCCGCCCGCGTGAATAGACTTTTCCGAAATAAAACGTAGCCTATAACCGTTTCCAGGGTCCCATCTATCTCTACATCAAAATTCATCAAAATCGGTTCAGTGATTTAGGCGTGAAAGCGTAACAAACAAATAGATTTTTTTTCATAGAAAGTATCCTATGTTACTTCTTATGCCTTCAATAATATGTGTACAAAGTTTCATGATGATCGGTTAAGTAGTTTTCGCGTGAAAGCGTAACAAACAAACTTACATTCACATTTATAATATTAGTATGATTACCTTTTGCTAGCGGCTTCGCTCACGTACAGCTTTTTCCGTGATAAAAAGTATCCTCCAAACCGAAACACAACAGTGTTACATACTCTGTTGCTTAGCGGTAGAAATAGACATAGTGGTAGTGCCAACGCAGACGGCCTCTTGCATACGAGGAATCTAAAACCTTGTAAATTATATATGCGTTTTATTGATTTGTGACTTACAAATAGTCTTTCTTCTTTCAATTGCAAGCTGAGACTTCGCTCCAGTTTTCTGTGACTGGGGCCATGATTTAGGCTGAGAAATTTTCAGATTTTATGCCACTGTAATATTGAGGGCATTTGAAACATTGGTTGAATATTCAATATCTGAACTGCAATATGAAATGACATCGGATATGAAACATTTAGAAAACAGGATATAACTGTAGTCCGTACGAGATCGCTCTTATTTCCTCTCTCGGGGGACAAATATCTTTGCAGACAACGACTCCGAGCTTTGTTTTAGCTGGGGATGTATTGGGGATTTGGTGGGGGGTTATTTTGATTGTAGACGTTTTCTTATTGTATAGGCCGACAAACGAACAAGTGGGTCACCTGATGGTAAGTGAACACCACCGCCCATGTACGCCCACAATACCAAAAGAATCATGGGCACGTTGCCGACCTTAAAGGAAAGGGATAATTAAGGAATTTGGAAGGGGAGGGGATTTGGGCCTCCGGATATCTCACTCACCATACGAAACGCAGCAGCAAGCTGCTACTTTACGTCGGTTTTCTGTCAGACAGTGGTAACGACCCGGACGAGCCGGCCCATTCATGCTGTAGACAAAATTGACTACAGCGTGGCTCTACCAATCGTAAGTGGTAGAGCCACGTTTTTAGCCTAGTTTACGTACGTATACGTTTCAGTAATCCTTATTTCATTATTTGAATTTATAACCACTGACATCATCTAGTCTCTGCATCATTCAAATGTAGACTTGTAGAGAAAGCCACTGGCATTAAATTCGCCTTTTATGTATATAAAGAATCAATAAATAGGTAATCTTCGTATTTAACTAACGCAAAATATCAATGAGTTTCTCAATCGTCAGTATTTATTATATACCTACATTTTTTTATTTAAGATCACGCATGACTCCGCCAAATGTGGACCGATTTTTATGATTGTTGTGTCTTTGTTTTGAGGGTTGTCCTATTTGTTGTCAACCTTCGTGACGCAGTGGGCGAGTAGCCGGCTGCGAAGCGTGAGGCCGTGGGTTCGATTCCCACACCGAGACAAATGTTTGTCTAATCCACAAATATTTGTTTCGGGTCTTGGTGTTGTGGGACCGCTAGTCCTTCGTAGTTCCCGATACCCACGATACAGGTTAACCTAGTGTGGGGTCGGGACTATGTGTGTGACTGTTGGGTGTATTTATTTTTATTTATTATTTATTTAAATTTCAAGAATAAATTCTACCCTCAAGACTCAAAATTCATTCTATTATTATTATTATTTATGCACGGATTATGATGATACTTTCACTAAATAAAAATAGTAAAATAAAAGCGATAAGACCGCCCATTATGACTTTTTTCTATTTTGTATCGGTTATTTTCTTGTTTTCTGTTAATGTGTTCATTCTGTTAAGGTCAATACAATAAAGTGCCTCGGTGGACGCTGAGGTCTCGGGTTCGATCCCCGGGTCGGGTAAAGTGGTATTGGGTTTTTCTATTACGAAATGCTCAGTATCAGCCCGGAGTCTGGAATTTGTGCCCGGTATGGCGATAGGCTCGCCCCTATCACATAAGGGACGGAGATACGCTCGGCGAAACGTGGGTGTACTGGTTACACCTCTGCCTACCCCTTCGGGGATTACAGGCTTGAGTGCCTATGTAATAAAGTGTCTTCTGGTGTATACATACAAAAGGACCTATTATTTGGTTTAAGTTCGCAAGTTCCCCCATATTATTTTCTAAATACGCACTGTACCCAACACTTCATTTGGATTGGCAATCACACGATAACTGATTGTTCAGTGCTTTTGAAAGCCGTCTGTTCTTTGTGTTTTGACAATTTTTTTGTTTACTTTCGGCTGCCGAAGAACTGTCTCCGTGGCGCAGTTGTAATGTGTACGCCATACCAGGCACAACCTCTAGACTCGGGGCTGATATTGAGCAATTCGTAATAGAAAAACCCAATATCATATTTACCCGACCCGGGGATCGAACCATAACCTCAACGGCAATATTTAATAATAGAGCATTATACTATATACCGTGTAATTAATAATAATGGAAGCTTGCTTGTTTATCAGGGAGCGACATAATTACCTCGGAATAATTATAACATTGTTGCTTTATTTAAAACTAGCTTTTGGTCGCGGCATCGCCCGCGTGAATAGACTTTTCCGAATTAAAACGTAGCCTATAACCGTCTCCAGGGTCCCATCTGTGTCTACATCAAAATTCATCAAAGTCGTTTCAGTGATTTAGGCGTGAAAGCGTAATAAACAAATAGATGTTTTTTTATTTCATAAAAATTATCCTATGTTACTTCTTATACCTCCCACAATATGTGTGCAAAGCGCAACAAACAAACTTACATTCACATTTATAATATTAGTATGATGATATGTTGCTATATATAATATGGTATTCAACGTTTAGTTATTATATAATCATTTTAAGGTTCCATACTCAAAGTGTGCTCACGGAACCGTATTACTAATAAACTAGGTAGTAGGTCCCTCGTATGCGAGAGGCCGTCTGGGTTGGTACCATCGCTTTGTATATTTCTGCCGCCAAGCAGCACTGTTATAAGCACTTTTGTGTCCTTCAAGGACATTGAATCCAGTGAAATTACTGGGCATTATGAGACTTAACATCTTATGTATCTGTGTGACGAGCGCAGTCCAATGCCATGCAGTGCTTTATAATTCAAAGTTTTGTGTGGTGTTACTTTTGTTTATAGGCAGGCATGACGCTTACCATCAGACGAGCGACCTGCTCGTTACGTCACTCAAGGTAATATAAAAAAAAACTATACAATTCTATCAGCAGGTTTCATAACACAAAATCAAAATCCCTTTCTAAAGAAAACGCCTATTCTATCCCAAACCGTACATCCAACGCATATTCCGTAATCTAATAACACCGAAAAATATCTTTAATGTAACACTTTAGGGTACATTATCACTTTTTGCGTAGCGCCCTGTATCGAGCCACTTAAGTACGTCTGAATGGAGCCTAAGTGGAACGGAACAAAGTGAGGGGAGTGGGGTGCACGGGGAAGGGAAGCAGGGTTGCAAGTAAAAAAAAAATATAATAATAATAATAATATTACCAGCCCTGTATTCTATACATCCCACTGCTGGGCACGGGCCTCCTCTACCGAATGAGAGGGGTTAGGCCTTAATCTACCACACTGGCCTAATGTGGGTTGGCAGACTTCACATACCTTCGAAATTCTTATGAAGAACTTCTCAGGTATGCAGGTTTCCTCACGATGTTTTTCCTTCACCGTTAAAGCAAGTGATAATTAACAATTAATATACACATAACTTAGAAAAGTCAGAGGTGTATGCACTTGGGGCTGGTTTCGAACCTGCGACTTTCGTCTCGACAGTCCATACCACTCCCCGCTGAGCTATCACTGCTATCTAATAAAAATATAATGTATGCTTAAGAATAACATTTAAGGTTTACCACACAATACGTAATAAGTGAGTTTATTTGAATAGTAGAGCCACGCTGTAGGCAGTTTTATCTACAGCACTATTGAGACCGGAATCATAATACATTTGTGGATCACACAAACATTGTCTCGGTGCGGGAATCGAACCCACATCCTCTCATTTCACAGCCGGCTACTCGCCCTCTGCGCCGCGGAGGCTAGTAAATTCATCATTTATTGTACGTTAAATAATATATACGAGTGGTAGAGCCACGCTGTAGACAATTTTGTCTACAGCATGAATGGGCCGGCTCGTCCGGGTCGTTACCACTGTCTCACAGAAAACCGACGTAAAATAACGGCTTGCTGCTACGTACGGTGAATGATATATCCGAAGGCCCAAATCCTGCTCCCCTTCCCAATCTCTTAATTATCCCTTTCCTTTAAGGTCGGCAACGCACCCATTATTATTATTATTACGCACCTATTAGGGTAGTTTCCTATATTGAATTTTATACATTATTTTATAAGCAACAGAAAATGACACGCAAAAGAAACCCTTTTATTAAAACACAATATAAATTGGTTCAGAAATGTGCCCGCAGTTATGACTTTAAATGTTGGTATGAAGAAAAGTGGGTGCGTAGTGGGGATATCTCACTATCTCGCTTGCACGCGTGCACCATAATGAACATTTTACACAGTGACGTCAATGGTTGCATCGTCTGTCATTTGACAATCACCCCTTCCACAGGATTTGAATGGCTTCTAACTTATTTATTTTTGGTCCGATTTATAAAATTCTTTCTGCCATATATTTTGAGTAAAGTAACTTATTGATTTAAATAATAAAAAAAAACTAGTCAACTACCCTATTCTTAAGCTATTGTAGGCGCACATGGGTGGTGGAGATCACTTACCATCAGGTGACTCACTAGCTCGTTTGTCATCCTATGATATAAAAAAAAATGGGATTTCATCCTCACTACCCGGATGGATGGCGTTCCAAAACGGTGCAATTTGTAAATTTTAAAATTAAAAATAAATAACTAAATACACCCAACAGTCACAAACATAGACCTTACCACACACTAGGTTAACCTGTATCGTGTTTAATTATCGGGCAAATTTAAAAAAAACCTCCGGAAACGCACCGACGACGCTTTCTCTGGTGTTATAGGTATGTATGAGCAGCTTTGATCCATTACCATTACCATTAAGACCCACTTGCTCGTTTGCCCCCTCTTCCATAACTAGAAACTGTTTATTGTGGAGGGGATGGTAAGAAACTTTTTTTTTAATTAGTTTGAATGACGAGACGAGCAAGTCGCTCGCCTGATGGTAAGCGCGACGCCTGCTCATAAACAGAAGCAACGCCACACAGAACTTTAAATAACAAAGCACTGTATGACACTGGACTGCGCTCGTCACCCCGAGACATGAGGTGTTAGGTCTCATAATGCCCAGTAATTTCAGTGGCTTCAACGTCCTTCGAACGGAAACACAACAGTGCTTACACACTGTTGCTTGGCGGCAGAAATAGACAGAGCGGTGGTACCAACCCAGCCGGCCTCTCGCAAACGAGGGACCTACCACCTTGTAGATACTACCGGTAGATTTTAAGTGACGATTAAAAATAAACGAGAAGTAGCATCTTGCTGTTGTGTTTTGTGAAAGTGAGATATCCGGGGTCTAAATCCCCTCGTCCATTGAGAAGGGATTACCCTTAATTATCCCTTTCTTTATGGTCTTAACCCGTCCATAGTTGATAGTTCATAAGTGAAGGTTCAAAGTAAGGGAATGTATAGTGAGTCTTCATGGGCGGTGGAGATTACTGAGCCACTGGCTAATTAGTCAGTGTTCTTCTTCCACCTGCCCTTATCTCACTAGCAGTAGGGTCAGCGCAACATGCTTTTTACTCATGTTACTGAAAGATCTGCTATAACAAAACTGCTGATATCGAGGATTGCAGTCGCACAATAACAGACGGTCTGTGAAGGCAATCTTGCGTACCCGAATGTAGAGGTGAGCAGTATAGTATAGTAATTTACAATTAAAAATTCTGAGTGGTGTTTTATGACAGACGTGGTGGTCACCATCAAGCGAGGCACTTTTACAACTCTTATTTTTATTACCCTGAATGACGAGACGAGCAGGTCGCTCGCCTGATAGGAAGCACAACGAATACCCATGAACAGAAGCAATACCACACAGAATTTTGAATTAAGAAGCAACCCGAGACATACGAGTAAGATGTTAATTATACTCAGTAATTTCACTGGGTTCAATGTTTTTCGAACGGAAACACAACACTGCTTAAACACTGTTACTTGGAGGCATAAATAGACTAAGCAGTGGTACGAACACAGACAACCCCTCGGATACCAGAGACCTACCACCTAATATTAACATTACGGTGAATAAATAAAAAAAGAGAAATACTTGTCTAATACGCGTTATGACTGAGGCTGACGATGAGGTCTCGAGTTCGATCCCCGGGTCGGATAAAAGTGATATCGGGTTTTTCTATTACGATAACGATACGATGCCCGGAGTCTGGAATTGTGCCCGGTATCGCGACAGGCTCGCCCCCTGTCACATCATGGGACGGTGATACGCTCGGCGAAATGTGGGTGTACTGGTTACACCTCTGCCTACCCCTTCGGGGATTACAGGCGTGAGTGTGTATAGTATTTAATAAAAATATCACAAATTTATATTGTGAAGGGCGTTAACTGCCAACCCTATCAGTACCCGTGGATGGGCGAGACACGCTGCTATCTTCCACGTAAGCATTACTGTATCCACGGTGTATCTATCGAACGTATAAAAAACTTGATGTATAAAGGTTATATAATACCAGCCCTATATTATAAAAGCCCCAGTGCTGGGAACGGGCCTTCTCTACTGAATGAGAGGGATTAGGCCTTAGTCCACCACGCTGGCCTAATGCGTGTTGGCAGACTTCACCTACGAAATACTTACGGAGAACTTACCTTTGCTCGTGGCTACGCCCGCGTGAACAACTTTTTCCGGGATAAAAACTAGGCTAGAACCGTCTCTAGGGTTCCATCTATCTTTTACTAAAAGTCATTTAAAGCGATATAGACGTGAAAGCGCAAGAAACATACCAACTCACTTTCGCATTTATAATATTAGTTTGGATTTGAATTTCTCAGGTATGCAGGTTTCCTGACGACGTTTCCTACTTTACGTCGGTTATATTGGAGACAGGTAATGATTCGGTTGAGCCGGTCCATTCATGCTGTAGATAAAACTGTCTACAGCGTGGCTCTACCACTGTCAAAACACTGTGTGTCTGTCTGTCATGGCATCGTAGCACTTGACTAATCAACCGATTTGATAACGACTTTTCTTTGCATTTTATGTTAGTTTAATCGAGATTGTCCTTAACTATTTTTGAAGAGAAACTGTTCAGTAATTTAGAAATTTCAGACATTTTGGTAATTAATTTCGGGGGTGGGGGGAGGTTACTGGCTACGGTATTATTTTTAAACTATTACATAATTCAGAAGCGTGAATAATTGGTTTGAATAAATTGCCAAATTGATTCATTCACTGAAAGTAATATGTAGATCATCAAAATAAGATAATGTAGATGACTAATTTGGTGTCAGCACTATTGAAATTTATTAGTCAATTATATTAATGGTAGATAGAATCGACTCAAAATTGGTTATTTCATTTTGTATTTATATTTTAGTTGGTTTGAATGTGTTAATTTATTTTTTCACTTTCAGTGAAAAAATCAAAATCGGCGCATAAATGCCGATTTTTTTGTCTTTCATACACTATTTTACCACCTTAAAGGTGGAATTTTCATATTGAGAACAACTTTGTGATATAACTAATCAAATAATAATTAATAATTGTAATCTGTATTGTGTAATAAAAAATAAATATAAAAAAGAGTTCATTCTGTGAAAAGATACCTGTGGTTATACATAAAAATATACCAGTCGAATTATTCAGAACCTGCTCCGTTTATTTTCATCGGTTAAAAACTGATATTACCTACATCAACTTTCCAATCTATAATATAGCGTTGAAAGAATAAATACGTCTAGAAACGGAAAAACATTTCTCTCCTCATCAAAAGCTCTTGCGGACGTTATTGAATTACGAGGAAAATCAATGAGGAAATTTGTCTCAAACCAGGTTTATGGAAAGGAAAATTCATATTTTTAAACACCTTTCATCTTTAGATAAAATATATTTTGTAGCTGGGTTTTAACGCCCTTCTCTGGCAGAATATTTTAAGACCTGTTTGAGAGATATGCGACCGAGATGAGGAGACTGCGACGCGTGACTGGGACCCAATTACAAATTATAAACCGAAAGAAAGTTAATGGGTTCCACTTGCAACTAATTAACTTTCAGCTCATAATATAGTGTGTTAAACCGAAGTGATTTAGGCGTGGAAGCGTAACAAACAAATAGAGTTTTTTTCATAATAAGTATCCTATGTTACTTCTTATACCTCCAAGAATATGTGTACAAAGTTTCATGATGATCGGTTAAGTAGTTTTCGCGTAAAAGCGTAACAAACAAACTTACATTCACATTCATAATATTAGTATGATTTTAATTTTGTTTTCTGTTCTCAATCTTGTTTCGATCTTTTTAGTAAAATACTTTTAAATTGTCTTTTTTGCAGTCGGTTTTTTTTTAGTTTTTTAATTATTTATTTTTATTTTAGTCATTAGTTTCTGAGATTCGCGTGTCCAAAGTTGAAAAATATTTCTCGCTCTAACTTTTTAACTACGGGATGGAAAATATATTTTTGATGAGATTAAAAAGAGCCAGATGCACTTCGGAGTTAATACAAGGTAATGAATGACATTTGGGATTACAACCTGCCAAGAATTTTTTATTTAACCTCATGAAAGTGCAACGAAAATGTGCAATATTTTTAGCAAATACATGTCAAATTCTATTAGGGGCATAATTTTTACTTTTTTTGATACTTTAATTTTCAAATGAACTTATATTTGGTCACAATATTCAGAATATTACAATTTACGATTTTGTCTATATCACGAATAGGCGGGCTCGACCGGGTCAGTACCAATGTCTCAGAGAAAACCGACGTAAAGTATCGGCTTGCTGCTGCGTTTCATACGCAGTGAGTGAGATATCCAGAGGCCGAAATGTCCCTTCCCTTCCCAATCCCTTAATTATCCCTTTCCTTTAAAGTCGGCATCGCGCTCATAATTCTTCTGGTATTGTGGGCGTACACGGGCGGTGGAGATCACTTACCATCAGGTAACCTAGTTGCACGTTTGCCGGCCTATGCTATAGAAAAAAAAAAAAACTTAACTGTTAATACTCCTATCCTTAATGCGTTTTTAAATTAATTACTGCGTAACAAAAAATTACCCGTGACAATCTAGCAGCGGTAATTCCATTAAAACCGCAGATGGCGACGTGAAACGCGCGATTTGACAGTTGACAGACCGCGACGCTAAGTGGCGCGCTCTAGCGGATGGTTTGTGTAGTTGCCAGTTTTACGGTTCCGTAGTCAGTTTTGTTAAGTTTGTTTGTATGTTATAAGTACGAGTCTAAAATTAACTCTAGTTTTGTTGGGTCGGTTTTATTTCTCTCTATTCTAAAAAAATTAATTGGCGCCGCAGCCGTCGCTGCCAAAAGCTTGTCACGCTATCTCCTCCGAAACCGCTGGGGGTATGGGGTCGAAACCGATACCAATCGATGCAGAATAATATGAGGAAGAAAGTAAGATATGTCTCATATTCGTCGGGACTTTAAGTTTATTTTTTATCTCATGTTTTGTGGAAAAATATGGGCAACGCCCCTAGTTTGTTAAAAGCAAAACAGCTTTTTAGTGAAAGAATCATCCAAATTCCGAAGTTTTAGTGTTTAAACCTCATAGCCCTATAAAGTAATTTGTAGTCTCAAAATTTTAATAGGATTGACTTGGACCTATACCTTTTCAAATAAAGATGGAATTATACAAATTGGCGCAGTTTTTGCGAAGTCACACGTGGATAGGCATACAAAAAAATACGCGTTGAACTAAGAGCCTCCTCCACTTTTTTCGTAGGTTAATAAATTCATAATTTCTTCTTCCACCTGCCCTTATCCTACTCGCAGTGGGGTCGCCGCAACTTGTTTTCAAACACATGCTACAGAAAGATTTGACTTGTAGTTTTTACGACCGACCTGACGTCAACCCCTTTGGGGAGAAACACCCAGACCGGAATCATAATACATTTCTGGATCACACAAACATTGTCTCGGTGCGGGAATCGAACCCACATCCTCTCGTTTCACAGCCGACTACTCGCCCTCTGCGCCGCGGAGGCTAGTAAATTCATCATTTATTGTACGTTAAATAATATATACGAGTGGTAGAGCCACGCTGTAGACAATTTTGTCTACAGCATGAATGGGCCAGCTCGTCCGGGTCGTTACCACTGTCTCACAGAAAACTGGCGTAAAGTAGCAGCTTGCTGCTGCGTTTCGTACGGTGAGTGAGATATCCGGAGGCCCAAATCCCCCTCCCATTCCCAATCCATTAATTATTCCTTTCCATTAAGGTCGGCAACGCGCCCATGACGCTTTTAGTATTGTGGGCATACATGGGCGGTGGAGATCACTTACCATCAGGTGACCAACTTGCTCGTTTGCCAGCATAAGCAATAATAAAAAAAAAACAAGGTACTTACCGTAGTTTTACGTGTTATTTTTGAACGTTCATTTTCTTGCAATCACGACGTTGTCAATATCGTTAGGCTTTTAAAAGCTCCCGCGGTTAGGCCATTAGTATTCCCCTGAAGGCCAATTCTCATAATTTTAAATGTTCAAAATATCATTCCGATCTAGACTCAGCGTCAAGAAAGTTGCAAATGGCATTCTCTTAAACCAATAATCAACGTCAAATGTGAAAATAGATCGTAATAAGATTGAATATAGAATAAAAGTTGACTGAAGCCAAAACGGTATAATGCTACTGCTAATGCTAGGTGCATTTGACGTTGATTATTGGTTTAAGAGAATGCCATTTGCAACTTTCTTGACGCTGAGACTAGATCGGAATGATATTTTGAACATTTAAAATTACGAGAATTGGTCTCCTGGTTGTATTGGCCATCCTTTACATTCAAAAACTGAGACAATATTTTATTCAGGCTCGCGCGTGTGTACTCCCAAAGGGACGTGTGAAATGCATAGTTCCATTCGGTTGAAGTTGAATCATGAGGGAAGTTGGGTTATTATTAACACGCTTTATTAGCTTCATACTTGATGTACTTTGCATCCATCCCTTGGGGGCAGCGCTGCTTTGAGGGCAACGATCCTTCTGCGACTGCCGACGCTATTGCCGGCGAGATCCAGTTAGGAATGGAATATTACATTCCTTCCTCGGAGGTCGTCGGTGGTGGGCGCGGACGCTCCTGGTTCAATCGCGACTGCGCAGACGCTGTTAGTCAGAGACAGGCTGCATATCGCGAGTGGATTAGGGGTCGCGCATTGAAGGATCCCAACATAAGCTCACTCAAAGCGGCCTATAACCAAGCCACCAAGGCCTGTAAGAAGGCGTACGTTAGAGCGGATGCTCAGCGCATCAATAGGATTGGACGAGCCTTGGCAGATCATCCGTCAAGCAGTCGTGCTTATTGGAGCCTTGCCAAGGCCGTTCAATCTAACTTCTGTCGCCCCTCGTTGCCACCGCTGAGATATCCGAATGGATCCCTGGCCCATACGCCGCAGGAGAAAGCCACTCTACTGGCAAACCTCTTTGCGGCTAACTCGCGGCTCGAGGACGGCAATGCGCTGCCGCCCACGGTGCCTGATTGCGGATATTCAATGTCGCATATTCGTATCAGGCAGTGTGATGTGCGGTGCGAGTTGCTGTTCCTCGATGCCCGTAAAGCTAGTGGTCCGGATGGTATACCGGCGGTGGTACTTAAAATGTGTGCGGCCGAGTTGTCTCCTGTGCTGACGCGTCTATACCGCTTCTCCTTCCTTCTCGGTATTGTGCCCCAATCTTGGAGAGAGGCCAATGTGCAACCAATCCCAAAAAAGGGTGATCGGTCGGACCCTAACAACTACCGTCCAATCGCCATAACCTCAGTGTTGTGCAAAGTAATGGAGCGGATCATAAACTCACAGCTGATCCGCTACCTGGAGGATCACTCGCTGATCAGTGACCGACAATACGGCTTTCGGTCGAAGCGATCAACGGGTGATCTTCTTGCGTACGTGCTACATCGCTGGGGGGAGGCGGTTGATAAGCATGGCGAGGCTCTAGCCGTAAGTCTCGACATCGCTAAGGCGTTCGATAGGGTCTGGCACCGTGGTCTTCTCTCCAAGCTTCCGGCATATGGGCTCCCCGACAACCTGTGTACGTGGATCTCCGGCTTTCTGCATGAGCGTAGAATGCGTGTCCTTGTTGAAGGGCATGCTTCTCAGCTCATGTCAGTTAATGCCGGGGTCCCACAAGGCTCGGTGCTTTCGCCCACCTTGTTTATTCTGCATATCAATGATATGTTATCACTTGGTAACATTCATTGCTATGCAGATGACAGCACAGTGCATGGGCGTTACTGCAGTAGGCCCACTGGTAGCCGGGGAGTCACTGAGGGGCAGCGAGAAAATCTTGTCATTGAGCTTAACCGGACCTTGGATCTCATTTCAGAATGGGGTGCTAAGAATCTGGTTGAGTTTAATGCCAAGAAAACTCAGGTGTGCGCGTTCACGTGCAAAAAATCCCCGTTCTCTCCCCTCCCCAATCTTCAGGGTATCCCGCTCGCAATGCGGAATAGCCTAAGTATCCTAGGTATGGATATTTGCTGCGATCTGAATCCAAGGAACCACATCGAGGGCGTAATATCCGCCACTTCACGCAGGGTCGGAATCCTGAACAAGGTGCGTGGGTTTTTTACTCCCGGTCAGCTTTACCGCTTATACAAAGCGCAGGCACGGCCGGGTGTGGAATACTGTTCGCACCTTTGGGACGGTTCCGGCAAGTACTTACTCGATGCCTTGGACGGATTGCAGCGACGGGCTGTTCGCATTGTGAATGATGCAGACGTTACTAAGAACTTAGAGCCGCTGCAATTGCGTAGGGACATTGCCTCACTTAGTTTTTTTTATCGTCTGTATCACGGTGAATGCTCTGAAGAGTTGTTTGACCTTATCCCATCCTCACCTTTCCTTAACAGAACCACGCGTGCTGGCTTACGGCACCACAGCTTCGTGGTCTCATCCATCTCGGCTAGAACTAAAAAGTTCGCAAAATCTTACTTCTGCCGGACCATCAAGCTGTGGAATAGTTTGCCGGCACACGTGTTCCCTCCTTCCTATAATATGGGGTCCTTTAAACGGAGTGTGAAGAAGCAATTAGGCAGGCCGGCATAATCTTGCCGACCTACGATAGACACATCGTCTGTCGTTGGTCGACAGTATTCTTGGATTGCGCTGCACTTAACATCAGGTGTAGCGTAGTCACTTTGCCGATCCAGTATAAAAAAAAAAAAAAAAAAAATACAAATACTTTAATGTATAGGTACTACTAGACAAGCTGCGCGGTGCATTTTTTTTTAGCATAGGCCGGGAAACGAGCAAGTGGGTCACCTGATGGTAAGTGATCTCCACCGCCCATGTACGCCCACAATGCTAAAAGAATTATGGGTGCGTTGCCGACCCTAAAGGAAAGGGATAATTAAGGGATTGGGAAGGGGAGGGGGTTTGGGCCTCCGGATATCTCACTCACCGTACGAAACGCAACAGCAAGCTGCTACTTTACGCCGATTTTCTGTGAGACAGTGGTAACGACCCGGACGAGCCGGCCCATTCGTGCTATAGACACAAGTGTCTACAGCGTGGCTCTACCACTCTAAGCTACACATACATACAAATTATGTGGTACATACAAATTGTACCACTAAGTTGCGGCCAATTGACCGTAACTCAATATTATTTTTATTTATTTATTTATTTGTATATGTTCCGTTTTTAACCCCAACCTAGTCGTAACCCACACCCCGTTCGTAATACCAAACCGCTTAATAGTTCCCAGCAGTGAGCTTTTGTCATAGGCCGGCAAACAAGTAAGTGGATCACCTGATGCTAAGTGATCTCCACTGCCCATGTACACCCACAATACCTCAGTAATTGGCGCGTTGCCGACCGTGAAAGAAAGGGATAATTAAGGGATTGGTAGGGCTTTTGGACCTCCGGATATCTGACTCATTGTACGAAACACAGCATGCCGCTACTTTACGTCGGTTTTCTGTGAGATAGCGGTATATCCAGTCGAGCCGGCCCATTCATGCTGTAGACAAAACTGTCTACAGCGTGGCTCTATCACTCACATAATAGTTTTGGATAACACAGAGGAAAATCTAAAAACATAAAAAATCATGGTTAACGCCTTCCTTTCCTAATGGTGTTATAGAAGCGCGCCTTGATAGACTTGTACAAACATTTACAGATTCTGTGCGATAGAATACATCCTGTATCATCTGCATTTCTTTATCGACCTTATGATGTGTGTATAATGTTCATTTTTGAAGAAGCCTGAATATGGCATGAGATGTTAGGTTCAATGAAAGATATCATATAGCGAAAAGATGGGTACAAACGTTAAAGAAAAACACACATATTGGTTTTTTACTATGAATAAGTATAAAAATAACTGACTCGGTGGCGCAGTTGTAATGCGTACGCGGTAGGACTGCTGTGCTGAGGTCTCGGGTTCGATCCCCGGGTTAAATTTCAATAATTTATTTACACATGATGTTTCTTCAATAAAATATTTTAAACTATTACTGGCCTGCGCTCGTCACCCTAAAACATAAGTTGTTAATCCTCATAATGCCCAGTAATTTTACTGGCTTCAATGTCCGTCAAACCGAAACACAACAGTGCTTACATAATGTTGCTTGGCGACAGAAATAGACAAAGTGGTCGTACCAGACCACGGCCTCTCGCATACGAGGGTACTACCATCAATACTTTTATTTATTCTGCAAATAAACAAAGAGAAAAACATTTTTCAGTTCAGACGAAAATTTTATTATTTTCGTATATTTTATTCCGTTTTATGCGCAACATGCATCGATATAGTATTCTACATGCAACAATTAATAAAAATGTACAGAGAATTCCAATTTTATTTGCTTTTGATGGATTCTGTGTAGCCATTTCGTTTTATTACGTTTTCTCAACTTAGTTTCAGTGCACTAATGCAGTGACACTGTAAGGTTCTGGGTTCAATTCTCAGATCAGTCAACTTTTTCACAATGCTTACGATGGTCGCTATCCGATCGGGTACAAATATTGAAATTGTAGAGCCACGCTGTGAGATTTGTCTACAGTATGAATAGGCTGGCTCGACTGGGTCGACCCACTATCTCACATAAAACCAACGTAAAGCAACGAGCTCACGGTTGGTGAGATATCCGGAGGCCTAAATAACCCTCCTCTTCCCAATTATCCCTTTCCTTTAAGGTCGGCAACGCACCCATGATTCGTCTGGTGTGGGCGTAATGGGCGGTGGAGATTACTTACCATAATTTACCCATTAGTTCGTTTGCCTGCATAATATTGACTGTATAAATGTACCGACTGTATAAAACTAATGACTGTAAAATGTATCAAATGACAGGAGAAATCACATAAACCGTTGCGTGTCCTGGGAATTGAACCCAATGTCTCAAGAGGCGATTGAACCTGTCTTACCCTTACTACCACGATTTTATCCAGCAATAAATGAATTCACATCTCAAGTAAAGTGAAATCTTTTCAATAAAATTCTTATCAGGTCGATATTGAAAGGCATTAATCGTGAAAAGGTTAATAAACGTCGCATCGTGACTCGTGAGTTGGTATCATCTGGTAATGGATGACCTGTCGATGCCAAGCTGGGGGTTAATCTACTGCACCGTTTCCAATCACTCACGATAACAATAGTTGAAGTGAAAACTTCTTTAGGCGCGTTGAGCACGTTGGGTGAACAAAAATCATGGAACTCGCGTCATCGTCACCGCACGCTTCCCATGAGCTATATGTATACTGTGTATATATGTGTACTTTTTGGGTGAACACAAATCATGGAACTCGCGTCATCGTCACCGCACGCTTCCCATGAGCTGTATGTATACTGTGTATATATGTGTACTTTTTGGGTGAACACAAATCATGGAACTCGCGTCATCGTCACCGCACGCTTCCCATGAGCTATATGTATACTGTGTATATATGTGTACTTTTTGGGGGAAAAAAAACGTGAAACTCGCGTCATCGTCACCGCATACATATTTACAAACCAAAAATAAATAAAAAATAATAATCTAATAGCTCGACGATACAATTCATAAGTTACTTAGTTTTCACTTCTATCGAAAGTCCCCAAAGACTGCCCTGCATGTTTATTTTTATACATACATACACACGCACTCACGCCTGTAATCTCCGAAGGTGTAGGCAGAGGTGTAAACAGTACACCTTCATTTCGCCGAGTGGATCTCCGCCCCATGATGTGATAGGCGGCGAGCCTATCGCCATACCGGGCACAAATTCCAGACGCCGGACTGATACTGAGCATTTCGTAATGAAACAACCCAATATCACTTTTACCCGACCCGGGGATCGAACCCGAGACCTCAGCGTTAGCCTCAATCGTAACGCATACGCATTACAACTGCGCCACCGAGGCAGTCAGGCCTTGTTTTTTTCAGTAGTTAAAAAAAGTTCAAGTAGTCTAGTGTTGAAATAATTAGACTAGAGTTGTAACAATATGGCCTTAGTTTTACTTTAACAACCCTCTTTTTTGCAGTCGGGACACTGGCATACAGTATGAAGCAATGAAAACGCACATCTCTGATGACGGGATCTGCGAAAAGGGGTTAATGATTCCACCATTTTTTACACCCCAGATTGTACACGATAAGATGTCCGAGGAAATGTGTTGAAGGACTTCCTTATTGGATAAAGAGCAGTTTATGTAAGCAGCATTTACTTTGATGGATTCGCTTAGTTATCGATATGTGTGATTTAATGTTGGGGCGCACTCACTCACGCCCGTAATCCCCGAAGGGGTAGGCAGAGGTGTAACCAGTACACCCACATTTCGCCGAGCGTATCTCCGACCCACGATGTGATAGGGGGCGAGCGTATCGCCATACCGGGCACAAATACCAGACTCCGGGCTGATACTGAGCATTTCGTAATAGAAAAACCCAATACCACTTTACCCGACCCGGGGATCGAACCCGAGACCTCAGCGTTAGCCTCAATCGTAACGCATACGCATTACAACTGCGCCACCGAGGCAGTCAGGCAGTTTGTTTTTTTCAGTAGTAAAAAAAAAGTTCAAGTAGTCTAGTGTTGAAACAATTAGACTAGAGTTGTAACAATATGGGCTTAGTTTTACTTTAACAACCCTCTTTTTTGCAGTCGGGACACTGGCATACAGTATGAAGCAATGAAAACGCACATCTCTGATGACGGGATCTGCGAAAAGGGGTTAATGATTCCACCATTTTTTACACCCCAGATTGTACACGATAAGATGTCCGAGGAAATGTGTTGAAGGACTTCCTTATTGGATAAAGAGCGGTTTATGTAAGCAGCATTTACTTTGATGGATTCGCTTAGTTATCGATATGTGTGATTTAATGTTGGGGCGATATCTCAAAAATAATAACATATTGTTAGGAGTCAGAATAAAGCAAACGTTTTGTAACAACCTGATTGGTAATTTAATATTGCATATATTCCATAAGAAACCATTGACAATTCTAAATTCAAACAAAATTATTACAATAAGGTTCCATTATGGATTATTAAGCCAAAGAGTATTCATATAATCTTCTCCTCTACTCTACTACTATACTCCTCTGGTCTTCTCTCCAGTGCTCTGTCCTACGCTCACTCACACTTCTCCTCACCAACTCTCTGTCATTACAATATTTTTAAATTCTAAGTTACTACTTAGAATTTCAAGCAAATCCACATTTTAGCAAGTTTTGTCTACATGAATAGGCCAGCTCGACTGGGGTACCACTGACGTAAAACTGATGATAATGATAGTAGATAAGCTTGAATGACGATACGAGCAGGTCGCTCGCTCGATGGTAAGCGCCACGCCTGCTCATAAACAGAAGCAACGCTACACAGAACTTTAAATAACAAAGCACTGCATGACACTAGACTGCGCTCGTCACCCCCAGACATAAGGTGTTAAGTCTCATAATGCCTCGTAACCACACTGGCTTCAATGTCCTTTACATCGGAACAAAACAGGGCTAACACACTGTTACTTGGCGGCAGAAATAGACAAAGCGGTGGTACCAACCCTGCCGGCCTCTCGCATACGCGGGACCTACCACCTTGTAAAAATAAAATTGTGTATTAAAACGTAAATTTGAAATAATTTGATACTGGTTACTGCTTGTAATAAAATGACTGATATTGCTGACGTCACATGCCATAGCAGTAACGTGCGCCGATATGAGGAACATAAAACTTTATTAACTCAATTTGAGAATGGCTTTTTATTTCTTTAATCAGAAATTTAATGATACTGCAGTCTTTCTTTTAATAATACTGCTTAGAGGGCCCTACCCACTGCGTTCGGGAACCTAAGCGAACTTCAGGTAATGGCAACGCGGCGTGGTAGTCGGTAGCTCACTTTATTTATGAGCTTGAGTGACGGAACGAGCAGGTCGCTCACCTGATAGTAAGCGCCACGCCTGCCCATAAACAGAAGCAACACCACACAGAACTTTGAATTACAAAGCACTGCATGGTATTGGACTGCGCTCGGCACCCCGAGGCATAACATGTTAAGTCTCATAAAATGTGAAGAGAATTGCTCTGAGACTGACAAAATTACATACGTACATACGCACTCACGCCTGTAATCCTCAAAGGGGTAGGCAGAAGTGTAACCAGTACACCCACATTTCGCCGAGCGTATTTCCGTCCCTTATGTGATAGGGGGCGAGCCTATCGCCATTGAAATTCCAGACTCCGGGCTGATACTGAGCATTTCGTAATAGAAAAACCCAATACCACTTTACCCGACCCGGGGATCGAACCCGAGACCTCAGCGTTGACCTCAATCGTAACGCGTACGCATTACAACTGCGCCACCGAGTCAGTCAAAAATAACTCGAGTGTAAGTGGGCCACCAACATCTTAAATCCAAAGCCAACCTCACCTGCACGTGGTACATTATGCTGATTAAAGGACGTGGTAATGGCCAAATTTAGTTCCCGTTGCGAGTTGTGGGGGTCAGATGACGGGTCACTCCATATAATAAAAATAAATCCACCATCAAATCGTGATAGAAAGGTGGGCCGGTGTTAAGCTGGGATAACGCTAGGCAGAAAGAAAGAGCTGGAAAACTGGCAAAGATTTCAGGCAGAAAGAAAGAGCTGGAAAACTGGCAAAGATGTCAGGCAGAAAGAAAGAGCTGGAAAACTGGCAAAGATGTCAGGCAGAAAGAAAGAGCTGGAAAAATGGCAAAGATGTCCCGCATGCATCAGAACTGTTTTTTAAATTAAGAAGATACATACATACATTTACTAACTCACGTCTGTAATTTTTGGAGGGGTAGGTAGAGTTGTAACCAGTACACCCACATTTCTCCCAGCTTATTTCTGTCCCATAATGTGATAGGGGTCGCCCCTAACGCTATACCGGGTACAATTCCAGATTCCAGGCTGATACTAAGCATTCATGATATGAAAACCCAATATAATTTAACCCGATCGAGCGATCGAACCTGAGACCTCAGCTCAGCAGTCGTACCGCATTAAAACTGCGCCACTGAGGAGGTAGGTTTCACAAGGTGGTAGGTCCCTCGTTTGCGAGAGACCGGCTGGGTTGGTACCACCGCTTTGTCTATTTCTGCCGCCAAGCAACAGTGTGTAAGCACTGTTGTGTTCCGGTGTGAAGGACATAGAAGCCAGTGTAATTACTGGGCATTATGAGACTTAACACCTTATGTCTCGGGGTGACGAGCGCAGTCCAGTGTCATGCAGTGCTTTATTTAAAGTTCTGTGTGGCGTTGCTTCTGTTTATGTGCAGGCGTGGCGCTTACCATCAGGCGAGCGACCTGCTCGTCTCGTCATTCATTCTAATAAAAAAAAAATAAAAAAAAAGAGGATGATCTATTTAAATAAAAGATTTTGAACTGTACTATCGAATATGCATTACGTTATATGATATAGAGAACTTAGTTATTCATAAATGTAGAAATCGGTCTCATTTGGTGTTCGACCCAATGAATTATTGAAGGCGTCGCAATCATAATCGGAATACTACAAGTGTGTTCCTATTTCTACTTCCTTTCATTTCGATATTATTAATATTCAGAACATTTAAAGTATTCCATGAATATCATTATCATTTCTTTATACATTTTAAGTATTTCCGGAGGCCCAAACCCCCTCCCCTTCCCAGTCCCTTAATTATCCCTTTCCTTTTAGGTCAGTAATGCACCCATAATTCTTTTAGTATTGTGGGTGTACACGGGCGGTGGAGATAAATAAATAAATAAATAAATACACCCAACAGTCACACACATAGTCCTGACCCCACACTAGGTTAACCTGTATCGTGGGTATCAGGAACTACGAGGGACTTGCGGTCCCACAACACTCAGACCCGAGACAAATATTTGTGGATCACACAAACATTTGTCTAGGTCCGGGAATCGAACCCACGGCCTCACGCTTCCCAACCGGCTACTCGCCCGCTGCGGCACGGAGGCTTGCAAAATAACTTTTATTACATCGGATACATCGCCTTTGTTTTACGTCGTTTATCGAAATCTGCTAAGCAAGCTATTTCGAGATTAAATTCTTAGAATCGGGGTCGCTTCATATAAAAACTTTGCGATCGGTGCGGGCCCTACTATTTGTCAGAAGGTTTATTATCCACAATTTGTTAAACGTTATTGTGGTTTTTATTTATGGTTTTCGCTTAAATCCTTCGGACGACCTTTGGGTAGATAAAATGTATGAATTGTGAGGGTGAGATTTACTATTGCAAAACTTTATTACTTTTTTGAAGTGAAAACTTCTTTAGGCGCGTTAGGCACTTTTTGGGTGAACAAAAATCATGCAACTCGCGTCATCGTCACCGAACGCTTTCCATGAGTTATACCTCCGTGCGTTATTAGTATACATTATATATATACAGAGAGTATCATATATATCTATATATGTAGCGCACGGCGCGGCATGCCTCAAATACATATATATTATATATATTAACTTAATCGCGTGCCTTACAAAAACTACTGAAAAGAGGAATGTAACTGAAACAGTTATACAATGTATTATAGAAAGGTTTGAAAATTTTTAAGGGGCATTACATACACCTAACAGTGAGTGTTTATATTCCACGCAAATTTTAATCACTCGTTTTTTACGATCGATAAGATCCCTATAAATTAAGTGAATTACGTGAGCGAGAATAGCAAACCCTGAAGGAAGATAAAAGCTTAGTTGTTTGAAATAAAACTAGTTTATACGGATTTTATCGCGGTTTAATTTTTATTTTAGTCCCGACGTTTCGAAAGCTTTTCAGTCTTCGTGGTCACGTATAAACTAGTTTTATTGCAATGTGTAATATTCGCGTCAACCTAAGAAATCACTTGCTTAGTTGTTTATCATTTAGTGTTGTCCAAAGTTGCAAGTCGAATATCGGCACGTTACTCATTCATTATATATATATATTTTTATTTATGTCCTAGCAATTCAATCCAATTTGGTACTATGGAGGGTGAACTTATATCGTGCATTATAGGTACGCTTGCATACATTTTACCACATCTTGCTACATTTCTCGATAGATGGAAAGTAGTTAAGTAATCGAAAACAAATAGTACGAGCACGGCCCGCATGTCACTGTAATTGATGTTCACTCGATGCTACTCCGTTTTTCAAAGTGTGAGAAAATGATCTTATTTTTCAAATCTTTGATGCTACGCTTTTCGTAATCCATAGCATTTTCAACTGACTGAAAAAGGGAGAATATATCTGAACTGGCGGTTGACGGAGTACGATGGAAAATTGATAACTCCCAAACACTTTATTGTACATATTGAAGTCATTAGAAACACCTCAAAGAAGAGTAAACGCGCCGCGGTTTTTTTAATTTATTTTTTTATTAGCGTCACCACCTTCCCATTAACAGAAGCAACACCACACAGAGCTTTGAATTACAAAGCATTGCATGGCATTAGACTGCGCTCGTCACCCCGAGACATAAGATGTTAAGTCTCATAATGCCCAGTAATTTCACTGTCTTCAATGTCCTTTAAACCGGAACACAACAGTGCTTACACACTGCTGCTTGGCGGTAAAAATAGACAAAGCGGTAGTACCAACCCAAACGGCCTTTCGCATACGAGGGACCTACCACCTTGGTTTCGTGCACTTCCCCGCTAGGCCATAGCTGCTTAATAAAATTAATAAACAAAAAAATTTACAGATGAAGACGTTAATCATCTCAATTATTTTCTGTCTCTCGCTTTCCCAGCATATTATCAAGTTACGTCGGTGCGAGAATATAATTCGTGGCAATTTACACAAATTATGAGCAATAAGCGGTGTACACGCCTTATTTGTTGTTATTAGAGGTAGATTTCGTAATGTCCGATAGAACATAATAGTTAAGTACTTATTATCATACTTATTACCTACTGAAAATTTTCAAGAATTTGAATTTTAAATTTAGAAAGCAGTTCGAATACTCTTATTTATTTATTTGGACAACCAGTAATTGTTACATTAATACTTACCTACTTCTAAAAAAACACTGTTAATAAATTCAAATGCACAACATAGCTAGGCATAGCTTATAGACAATAATATTGCAATTTCCATTAAAAACTTTTTTACATTAATTAAATACAAAAATAAAAAGAAATTAAAACTTAAGTAAGCAATTTTGAGTCAATGCTTAATACAAATATGCATGTATTGTCAATAGTTATCTCTCTCGTGCGCGAGATGTGTCGTATTGCATATGCTAAGCCCCCCATATTTACTCGTTTACTAGCCTCTACTAAACAAATGTTATAAACACTAGCTTTTCTTCGGGGCTCCGCCCGCATGAGCGGCCATTCCCGGGATAAAATTAGCATATGGCATACTCCAGATCATGATCTACCTGTGTGTCAAATTTCATCCAAAACAGTTCAGACGTTAAGGCGTGATTGACTAACCAACCATTCAAATTCAGAAGCTCACAAACATCCAAATTTTCACATTTAAATAGTAGTAGGAAGTAAGATAGTAGGATGTACAACCTACATCCTCGTTAATATTAATATTTATCACGCTATAAACGTTCTAAAACAGTGGAGAAACAACTCGAAATCACCAACAAAAAGCGCTTAGATCCGCTCGGTGAAAAAAATCCAACGTGGATTTTATTATAAAACGAGGCAAGTTGAAAGTAAGCAGGCAGTGATAGTTAAGTGCTTAATGTATCCGTGGAGAGCGCAGCTTGGAAATTGAAATTGCTTGGGGTGCGATGTTGGTTGTGCGATTAATAATCGTGAATAAAAAATCGCACTTATATCATTGTTTTTGTCTTTACGTAGAGATTCTATAGATGCTGAAGAATTTTTTTGGTTTATGGGTTTTATCAATTGATGAAAAGATTAAACTCGTGCCATTTATTTATTTTATACTAGCTGTTGCCCGCGGCTCCGCCCGCGTGATTGCCTATTTCCAGGATTAAAGTAGCCTAGTGGGCGCCCCCGGTGAGAAACGCGCTTGACAAAAATACTAATGTCGCTATTAAAAAATAGGGGTTGATTGTAGAGGGTTGAAAATTTAGGGTTGTATGTATTTTTTTATGCTGTATCATAAAAGAATAAAAACAAAAAAGTTGACTAAAAATAAAAAAAAAAATTTAGGGGTGGACCCTTAAAATTTAGGGGGATGAAAAATAGATGTTGGCCGATTCCCAGACCTACCCGATATGCACCCAAAATTTCATACAAATCGGTCTAGCTGTTTCGGAGGAGTATGGGAACGAACATTGTGACACGAGAATTTTATATATTAGAAGATAATACACATCTGTTTCGATGGCCTATGCCCTATTAGATTAAACGTCCGATTTAAAAACAGCGTTCTAATGATTGTAAGACTGTCTAAGCATAATTTCCAGATCCATAAAACCAGATAATAATATGTCATAGGTTTCTCGTGATCCCCTTGGTTTACCCCTACTTTATTTCTGCCAGCAAGCAGCACTATACGATAGTTGTGTTTCGGTCTGAAGAACATTGAAACCAGTAAAAGTACAGATCAATATGTCAATAACATTAACATCTTATGTCTCGGGGTGACCAGTGCAGTGCCATTCACCACTTCGTAATTTAAAGTTCTGAGTTGTTTCTATTTATCAGCAGGCATAATAAACAGAAGCGAGATATTATCCTTACACAGGTAGCTTAGAAAAATAAACATATTAAAATTATATTTTTATCTGAAAAGTAATGAACAGCTGATTGATGCCGGTTGATTGATTTACGCGGCGGGCGCGTTTGATGTACGTAGACGCTGTAACTTGCTATCTCGCTCTGTCTCCGAGTCATACCTCTTGCAGAAGTAATCAATAGAAATACGGATTACAAACAATAAATTAATTATGGTTTAAATAATAAATATGATTATTTCTATAGTCCTATTTTCGTCTGCGAGATTTTTCATTATACAAATATCGATTCTGATACTACAGTTAAAATGCCCACCGGGGTTTTCTTATATATTGTATAGTAGTATAAATAAAATAATAACTGATTGAATCGCCACACAATACGCACCAACGGAATTGGCCCTTAAACAAAGTCTACTTTATGAGAGTTATTCAGTTTTAATATTTTGCAAGCGAAATAAGCTCTAATGGTGTACGTTTATGAGAAAACCTTTCGTTAGACCGTTTTATAATAACTGTAATGGTAATTATCAGCGTGTGATGTCGGTATAGCAGCTTGGGGGCAGCTTTTGTGATGTTACTCTAATATTTAAGGTTAAATGAGTGGTAGAGCCACGCTGTAGACACTTTTGTCTACCGAATGATTGGGCCGGCTCGTCCGGGTCGTTACCACTGTCTCACAGAAAACCGACATAAAGTAGCTGCTTGCTGCTGCGTTTCATATGGTGATTGAGATATCCGGAGGCCCAAATCCCTCCCCTTCCAAATCCCTCAATTATCCCTTTCCTTTAAGGTCGGCAACGCGCCATTATTTTTTTTTAGGATTGGGGGCGTACATGGCCGTGGAGCTCACTTACCAGTAGGCAAAACTGGGTTTTCCAAATAACATTATTTGGATGAGTTTGAAGATAAATCCTACCATCCTACTACTATTATAAATGTGAAAGTTTGGATGTTTTTTAGTCAATCATGCCTAACGGCTGAATGGTTTTGGATGAAAATTGGCACACAGGTAGACTAAAACCTCGATTAGGAGATTCACGCGGGCAGAGCCACGAGCAAATGCTAATGTAAAATAATAAATAAATGTCTAGCAGACTAATCGGTATTTGGTCCAGATATATACATGCCTACATATAATCACGCCTGTTTTCAATAGGGGTAGACAGAGACAATAGATACCGGGGACAACGGTCTACATATCGAAAAAAATACATATGAATAAAATAACTTTTACGTTGACTGCCTCGATGGCGCAGTTGTAATGCGTACACGTTACGACTGAGGCTGTCGCTGAGGTCTCGGGCTCGATCCCCGGGTCGGGTCAAAGTGATATTGGGTTTTTCTATTACGAAATGCTCAGTAGCCCGGAATCTGGAATTTGTGCCCGATATGGCGATAGGCTCGCACCATATTACATCTTGGGACGGAGATACAATCGGCGAAATGTGGGTGTATAGGTTACACCTCTGCCTACCCCTTCGGGGATTACAGACGTGAGTGCATATGTATGTACGTACAAAATAAATTAAAAGTAATTGTAAATTTATTTTAATGGTGATTTCTTAGGTTTACGCGAATATTACACATTGAAATAAAACTAGTTTATACGGATTTTATCGCGGTTTAATTTTTATTATAGTCCCGACGTTTCGAAAGCTTTTCAGCCTTCGTGGTCACGGGAGAGACTAAGGTGTAGGTCGTCTCGAAAAGTTAATGTTACAATGGTTACCTTCATTTTAAAATTATACATTTATTTTTAATTATTTAAAAAAGTTAGTTGACACTAGTCCGATGTACGCAGAAAGAGCTCACAGTATCTTGAGGTCTGGCAGTTGGTCTTTTGGGTTCCGATTTAATTAAATGTATAATTGGATCCCAGGCTTGTGCAAGCTTCCAACCATCTTCTCTATTGAAATTTGGGTGTTTCTTAATTTCAATAGCCTCGCGTATCATCCTAGGTAGGAATCGGTGTTCTTTGGCAAGGATTTGTGGTTTGTCAAATCTAAGGTAATGTTTGGAGCCTTCATCTGAATGTTCAGCAACTGCAGACTTCGTGCAGACGATTTTAAAATGAAGGCAGCCATTGTAACATTAACTTTTCGAGACGACCTACACCTCAGTCTCTCCCGTGACCACGAAGGCTGAAAAGCTTTCAAAACGTCGGGACTAAAATAAAAATTAAACCGCGATAAAATCCGTATAAACTAGTTTTATTTCAATTTATTTTAATGATTATTAAACATATTCATCACAGTTGTTACATATCACATTGTTCACCATCTATGTTGGAAAAGTCCTTGGAACCCGATATCAGGTTTTCCGTGCCCCAGTTGCTGTGACAGCGTGCCACCAGCTGACAAGTCTGTGTTCTTGCCCAGTTGCCATACTCCCGATCCGCTGGCTGACAGCTGTAAAAAAAGTTTTTTTAGATCTTAAGGATGTCAGTTTGGATATTGCCGAGATATGAAAAATCCCTTCCTTTCATGTTCATGGGTAGTAGAGATTACTTACCATGAAGTGACCTACTTCCTCGTTTGCCGGCCTCTGCTATTTAAAGCATATTTTTTTGGTATAGACCGGCAAACGAGCAAGTGGGTCACCTGATGGTAAGTGATCTGCACCGCCCATGTACGCCCACAATACCAAAAGAATCATGGTTGCGTTGCCGACCTTAAAGGAAAGGGATAATTAAGAGGTTGGGAAGGGGAGGGGGTTTGGGCCTCCGGATATCTCACTCACCGTACGAAACGCAGCAGCAAGCTGCTAAGTTACGCCGGTTTTCTGTGAGACAGTGATAGTGACCCGGATGAGCCGGCCTATACATGCTGTAGACGAATTATATTCATTTCCCAGTATGGAAATTGATCCCCGAACCGAATCCCTGAACTCACCCCAGTCCTGCCACCAATAGTCCTGCTCACATCAAGAGCAGCTTTAGCATTATCGTTAGCCCAGTCGAGTTTGCCGCCGAAGTTGGTGCTCCCGCCATTAGGTCCGAGGATTCTGGTGCTGTAAGCCTGTCCCTGTAGCTTGCCACGATCGTCATTGAAGAATTGGTGCTCGTAGCCGCCTTTACCCTGGAGGAAGGATATCTCATTAGATTAACCTAATAGTTCTTTTGCAAGTTTTTTAGCTTAGCTTGAATGACGAGATGAGCATGTAGCTCGATGGTAAGTGCCACTCCTGCTTATAAACAGAAGAACACCAGACAGAATTTTGAATTACAACGCACTGGACTGCGCTCATCACCCCGACGCAGATGTCTCATAGTGCCAAGTAATTTCACTGGCTTCAATGCCCTTCAAACCGGAACACAGGAACAGAACACAATAGTTACACACTGCTGTTTGTCAGATATATACGTCGCGATGGTACCAACTCACGACGGCCTCTCGCATACGCGGGACCTACCACCTAATAAATGACCACGTAGAGTGGTACCACTATGATGACATCCATGCTGTTTTCGGCTATGGTGACTTCTGCATCTCAGTCATTTGAGCGTACATGCCATACTCTGGAGTGGCTAATACAGCTAATTATCTCAGTAAATGTGCGTGTACAGTCCGCACACGTCAAAATGCCGTTGACATAGTTGAAATTAATATTTGCTTTTACCACTATATTGATGTTTTGGTAGAGCTCCTACCGAGTCCAGGTCGAGAGTAAAGCTCGTTGTTGCTTGATGTTATAGAAGAAGACCTGAGATCTAATAGTCTTACTCCAACAGCTTAAGCAAGAATAAGAACCTCGGCACTACGCTAAGGTATCGCTGGGTAAGAAAAGAGCCTACTCTTTCCTCACAGGCTGGCAATGCACCGAAAATTCCTCTGGTATTGACGGTGTCACAGGACGGAGGTGATCACTCACCATCAGGTGACTCACTAGCTCCGTTGCACCCTCTTTCATAAAAAAGGTAGAAAGTAAATACAGTATCATACTGGTTAAAAAATTAGTAACTATCAAAGGATCTTACAAAGAGTCCCTGGTCATTCCCGCCCAATGTACCGAAGACTTTGCCGTTATTGCCAACTTGTTTATCCCATGTTATATCTCTGGGATGGCGGGCTTGTTTAGAGAAGTGGTAGTGGTCCGGGTATCTGTAAATAGTAAACACGATGTAACCTTTGAAACGCCTACATACCTCAGAAATTCTCCATAACAATTTTCGAAGGTATGTGAAGTCTGCCAACGTGGTGGACTAAGGTCTAACCTCTCTCATTCAGTAGTGGAGGCCCGTTCTCAGCAGTGGGACGTCGAGCGTGTACCAACTGCCACATTACGGTAAGTGAACTACCACTTCACAGCCTCCGTGGCACAGCGGGCGAGTAGCCGGCTGCGAAACGAGAGACCGTGGTTTCGATTCCCACACCGAGAGAAATGTTTGTGTGATCCACAATAACTACTTGTTTCGGGTCTCGGTGTTGTGGGACCACAAGTACCTCGTATTTCCTGATACCCACGATACAGGTTAACTTATTGTGGGGTCAGGACTATATGTATGACTGTTAGATGTATTTAATTCTAACCTACTACGAGTACAATTTTAGAAGCTTTGCCATCCTTTGGCATGACTGTTTGGCAATGACTGGCAAGTTTCTTTAAGTCAATGCCAAAAGTTATCAAGGAAAGGGACCGAAAGTCGTAAAATCAGGCGAGCAACATGCTCGTCATATAGCTGCTTATAAAATGCTAGAATTACCTTTGAGCGTACCCCGGAGGCATCGATACTTGAGCATAAGCACAAGCGGCGATGGCAGCAAACAGAAGAATTGCGATCAAATTCATTTTCAACTGGAAATTAATAAAATTGTTAATAAGATTTAATAGCTTATTGGTCTAGTGAAAGCCAGCTTAGACTGAGAAACCCTGATTTTCTGGGTCAGGCAATCACAATTTGTGCTTAAGTTTACGTTTCGAAAAATCAGACATGAGTTGCCCGGATCTGAATTTGTGCCTGGTATGGTGATAGACTCGCCCGTTATCACATCATGGGACAGGAATAAGCTCGAGAAACCATGAGTGATTGCATTAATAGTATTTCTGCATACTCCTTCCTCCATTATAATCAAAATATATCATGGATTTTTGTCAAACCAATAGGTGAATCCGGCATAAAGTACTATTAGACCGTAAAAGGCAAATTTATTGATTAGTTTGTGATTCCAAACAAAAAGCAATCACAGATAACAATTAATTAGACAGCCTCCGTGGCGCAGTGGGCGAGTAGCTCCACATATATTTGTTTCAGGTACGGATGTAATGGGTCTCACCCTCGTAGTTCCTGATACCCACGATACAGGTTAACCTAGTGTGGGGTCAGGTCTATGTGTGTGACTGTTGGGTGTATTTATATTTATTATTTATTTATTATTAGTTTTGTGTCAAGCATATTAAAAACAAAGATATTAAAAAATTAATTAAAAAAAATACATACCTTCTTCCACGAGAGTTACTGAAAGACTATACTGGCATCAAATTGAAGCTCCATTTTATACTAAAACAAAACACTTGGTGAAGTCCCGACGACGCGAGAAAAGGGGAATTATATGAATCACACAATTCATAATCACAAGACGGTAAAATAACACAATCATTATGTGTTGAGGAAAATGATTGTTTTTTATTAACAAAATTTTGAATATTGTACGTAGTGGGGTCCTACTTCCTTTTTTTATATAGTATAGGCCGGCAAACAAGCAAGTGGGTCACCTGTAGGCCTAGTACTAGCCTTAATAGTTTTGTAAAACAATGAAAGTTTTCGTTTTCTCTCAATACGTCAAATATTAGTAGCCACTAGTGGGAACTATGATAAATTAAAATTAATTATATGGTTTATTTTCTCTCATAATAATAGAATATGAAATTTGTTTTCAAGCGATTCTTTTCTTTATTACCGGATGAATTACTAGTTTGACACTTCGACGGTAGTAATTTTATACGAAATCGAAAACTGTGAACGTATTTGTAACTCATACTAGGCATAAATGAGTAAGATGGTAAGTGAACTCCATCGCCCATGTACGCCCACAATACAAAAGAATTATGGGCGCATTTCCGACCTTAAAGGAAAGGGATAATTAAGGGATTGGGAAGGGGAGGGGGATTTGGGCCTCCGGATATCTCACTCACCATACGAAACGCAGCAGCAAGCTTCTACTTTACGTCGGTTTTCTGTGAGACAGTGGTAACGACCCGGACGAGCCGGCCCATTCATGCTGTAGACAATAGTGTCTACAGCGTGGCTCTACCACTCTAAAAACTCCACTCCTACTAATGTTATGATTAATGTCAATGTTCGGATGATTGTATATGAATTTTGATGTTAGTTAAAAATTTAAACTTTGACGGCTGAATGGATTTCAATGAAATTTGACACACAGGTGGATTAGGATTATCACCTGGATAAGGACATAGGCTATTTTTAACAGACAAAAAAATGGAGGGAGGTCTCAATTCGTCTGTATTGAAGAAAATAATCCACTCCTAAGGTGATGAAATCGAAGATGTACGAAACTTCGACATTTATGGTAAACTGATTTTAAGGATTATTCCATTTCTTGCTTTCCACCTGCCCTAATCCCACTCTCAGTGGGGTCGGCGCAACATGCTTTTTAGCACATGTTACAGAAAGTATTGGCTTGTAGTTTTTACGACCGGCCACCTGCCTGATGTCAAAATACCTGGGAGAATAAAACCCAAAACAAATATTTGTGGCCGACATTAACTTTTTTTCTCGGTGCGGGAATCGAACCAGCGGCATCTCGCTTTACAACCGGCTACTCGCCCACTGAGCCTCAGAGGCCGTCAATGATTATTTCACTAAAAATAGGAAATTAACAAGTACAAAATGTTCAATATCAGTCCGGAGTCTGGAATTGTGCCCTTAATGATCACCCCCTATCATATCATGAGACGGAGATATCCTCGGCGAAATGTGGGTGTAACTGGTACACCTCTGCCTACCCCTTCGGGACTTACAGGCGTGAGTGCGTATGTAAAAAGATTTAATTTTAGCATAATTATCTCAATTTTGATATGACATTTGACCTAAACTTATCTATATTACATAGTAAGTTGTAAACTCGCAATTTACGACTTTTATCGCGTCAACATAAATATGCGTCTCGGGTTAATTCCCGTTTCCATTCATCAGGAACTGATGCAATTAATATTTATAGTATATATTTAAATAAATACGTAAGATTACTCCTCATGGTCTTCTGCCCACTTAGGCTGAGAAACCGTGATGTTCGTGGTTTAAGTCTCAGATTAGGCAATCACTAACGACTGTAGAATTGTCTATAATGCTAAATATAATTGATTTGGTTTAGCTACTGCTGCCATTTTGGTACCACATAGCACATATTATTAAGTATATACATATTTAAAGGTCTAAAATAGAACTCCTTTTTGAGTCGATTAAAAATAATAAAAGCTACCATTCTGACGTCAGGATGGCTGGAACACATTTGTTTTATACAGTTGTAGAACCTTGAAAGTTATTATTTTTGTGTACAGATTTAGTACCTCATTGGAGTTCTTTTATTTTAACTTTTTTCATAACACGAAAAAAGAGTTGCACTCAAAAGCATACCATTAGAACATTGCTTCATTAGCCAAACTTTTTGTCAATATAGGTCAGAACAAAATAAACATTCTTGACCCGTGTAGACCACATGACGTGCACCACGGGCTTCATCAATCTACATACGGCGACTATTTGCAGTGGTGTACAAACAGAGCCATGCGGCGGGCGCCCGTATCTGGGACACGGAATTCTACATGTTTGTCCTAGTACTGAACGCAAAAAAGTTAACAAATTTTAAAAACCGACTTCAAAAAAAAAAACTTCCGCCAAGCAACAATGTTGTACTGTTGTGTTCCGGTTTGAAGGACATTGAAGCCAGTGAAATTACTGGGCATTATGAGACTTAACACCTTATGTCTCGGGGTGATGAGCGCAGTCTAGTGTCATGCAGTGCTTTGTTATTTAGAGTTCTGTGTGGCGTGGCTTCTGTTTATGAGCAGGCGTGGCGCTTACGATCAGGCGAGCGACCTGCTCGTCTCGTCATTCAAGCTAATAAAAACACTAAATAAATAACAATACTTAGAAACCAACGCCTTTAAATAACAAAACCTCTGGGTTAACCTGTTTCTAGGCATAATGTTTTAATTGTCATAAATATGACTTGCCCTATTTTTTTTCGCACAAGCCAAAAACATGCAATGGCTTATGTGAGTTTTCCTGTCATTTCATACATTTTTAAGCGACTTCAAAAAAGGAGGAGGTTCTCAATTCGACTCTATTTTTTTAATGTTTGTTACCTCAGAATTTTCGACTGGGTGAACCGATTTTGATGATTCTTTTTTATAATATTGATATAGCAGATATGTATATGCCGTTATCAGATCGTAAAATTGATTATGTAATGAAATAGTCGAATAGATGTGATGGAAGAATTAAACACGTATGCGTGAAATCTCTATATTTTGCATTCAGTCCTTACTTTGTATGCAATTTCTAGTTCTCAGCCGAGGACGTATACGACAAAAACATAGTGAATTACTTAATCACGTAAATATTGTACGACGAATGTTTAATGAAGTTTGTAGAATTTAAATAGCAGAATGAATAAAATCTTCTTCTTCTTTCACCTGCCCATAAGTCACTTGCAGTGGGGTCGGCGCAACATGCTTTTTATCACATGTTACAGAAATATTTGCCTTGTAGTTTTTACGACCGGCCGCCTGCCTGATGTCAACCCTTCTGGGCATAAAACACCCAGACGTAAAACAAATATTTATGGATCACACAAACATCTGCCCCGGTGCAGGAATCGAACTCGCGGCCTCTCGCTTCGCAGTCGTCTACTCGCCTACTACGCCACGGAGGCTGTTAATCTGTATATACTTATATATATAAAAAAAAATATGGCATAGACCGGCAAACGAGCAAGTGGGTCACCTGATGGTAAGTGATCTCCACCGCCCATGTACGCCCACAATACCAAAAGAATCATGGGTGCGTTGCCGACCCTAAAGGAAAGGGATAATTAAGGAATTGGGAAGGCGATGGGGTTTGGGCCCCCGGATATATGACTCACCGTATGAAACGCAGCAGCTAGCTGCTACTTTACATCGGTTTTCTGTGAGACGGTGGTAATGACCCGGACGAGCCGGCCCATACATGCTGTAGACCAAACTGTCTACAGCGTGGCTCTACCACTCAAAAACAGCTGTACAGATACTCCCTACTCCCGCCGGTATCTTCGAATGTTGGGTAAACGCTCTCCTAGCGCTTCAATACCTATAAACACCACACGCGCAGTATCGTATGCCAAACTACAATATTGGCAAAATCTCCCAGGAATATGGTGTGTAACCCAAATCCATGCATTTTGGGAAATGGACCCGCACCGGACATGTAACATGCTTCAATCACAGAGCACACTCGAGAGAGCTGTATTTACACTGTATATAGAAGGGTACGTTTTCATTGCACCTATAAAATTGTGCCTTTTATAAATAACAGACAGACGCGGATGGACAGACGGCATGGTAATCGGTTTTTTCAGTATTTCCTTTATAAGTACGGGTCCCTAAAATTTAAATATTTATCAAAGACTTTAATGTATAGGTACTACTAGACGGGCTGTTTAGAAGTAAAATTGTATCACATAACGCAGGAGTTTGACAGCTCACAGACAGGGAGCGCGCGATAGGGGTTCTAGTTGAGTAAGCGAGATGGTAATATTGAGTTGACCGTAACTTAGTGGCACAATTTCTATGTACCGCACAGCTTGTCTAGTAGTATACTTACATTAAAGTCTGCTATTTATATTACATTAGATGACCCGATACACCACACTTGCCCATAAACGGAAGCAACATCACTCAGAACTTTGAATTACAAAGCACTGCATGGCCAATGCCGGTCCAATGACCGCGCTCGTCACCCCCAGATATAAGATTTTAAGTCTCATAATGCCCAGTCATTTCACTGGCTTCAAGGCTGGCCTCCGGATAAGAGGGACCTACTACCTTAGGATTATCAATTCTAGTCAACATTCCAACTACTCGAGTATGCCAATACGACTATTTTCTACGATTATTCTCGGCTCGCTGGAGGTTTGGTTTACACGTGAAGCAGTGCGCCCCACATTTGACTGACTTGGACGACCTATGAATACACACTGTAAAACGACACAGTTTTTTTTTCAGTCACTAAAATCTCCCGCAACCACAGCAGCACCACCTACCGGGTCCAATTATATGTATATACCATTCAGGGACCCACTAAAACACACACAAAAAATAAGTTCTCACAAAACTTTGAAACCGGCTTTAAAACAAAAACACTGAAAAATCGGTCAAGTCAATTTGAAGTCGATGTTTAAAGTAAAATTCATAAATATGGTCATTTTTCTTCTTATTTTTGTGAGTTATTTAATTACGTTTGAATATCAAATTCAAATCATTTAATCTGTAAATTGGATCATAAATATCACTTTTACATGTCAATAATTTTTTATGCTACATTATATTTACGACGATCTGATCGATATACGAGTATATACAACGTGTTATAGAAAGGGGCGGGCAAGTTTAAGCAATGCATAGTATAGCGTATAAGTATTTTATCTCCCATAGTACCAAATCCGATTGCATTGCTAGTACAATAATTATAGAATTTTCTTTTTTATCGATTAAGTAACATGTCGATATCGACTTTCAACTATAAACAACACTAAATGATAAACAATGATACTATAGAGTTATAAACCTCCTTTTAATAAATTATTTTATAATTAAAAAAAAACATTAAACAGTTGTCAAATGTCATTATTTATTTGACGCATTCCGTTCGGCAATTTCTGATTTTATGTAGCATGATTCAAAAACAAGTATTAAGTATTCGTATTGTACGTACGTATTGTGTTGGTGTAACTGATAACAGCTTTTAAGAGGATCGTCGACTGTATTAAACCATATTCATAGATGGAAGACGCGAGAATGAAGTCTTTAAAATACTTCTAGAGGATGGTACCAATATCGTCTTCAGCACACAATCTCTTTCATGTGTTAATTTGTGTTTAAATTACAAGTTATGTTCGTATGTTGGTAGAATTACGTACAACTTATTCAAGTTTATTAAAAAGTGAGTGTCGTTCATAATAATTAATAGTGATGTCATCAATCTTATCGATCTTAATAAACGAGTGATTAAAATTAACGTGTAATTTTTGGATGTCTTGGTATTGAAAAGATCCGGTACATAAGTATGAATTGTAAGGTGTATGTAATGACCCTAAAATATGACCACACCTTTCTGTAACACGTTGTATATCGATTCTGATGTCACAGTTAAAACGCCCAACAGGGTTTTTTCATACTGTATATTGCAGGTGAAACCGCGCGAGACAGCTAGTTACAAATATTATCACTGTGATGCTTATTCTTACAATAGGTCTACGTTTCCGAACTTCATCGCTTCATGTCGTTTTATAAGGATCCTGATAATTTTAGCCGTATCGTGTGGAACTTGAAAACGGAATCGCACACGTTTCTGTGCAGTGCCGAGTCAACATAATGGATGAGCATTGCATTTGGCGAACGCCCAAATTTACTGCTACATGTATGTGCTAACATATAGACGTATGTATAACATTCTAATTCACCTCTGAAATCAATATCATGCCCGAATCTCCACGTTACATATTCTTTTGTGTCAATTTCTGTCCGCATGTAGTTTGGTTGTGACTGCCTCGGTGGCGTATTTGTAATGCGTATGCGTTATGACTGCTGTGCCGAGGTCTCGGGTTCAATCCCTAGGTCGGTCAAAAGTGATATTGGGGTTTTTCTATTACGAATTGCTCAGTATCAGTCCGGAGTCTGGTATTGTGCCCGGTATGGCGATAGGCTCGCATCCCTTTCACATCATGCGAAGGAAATAAGCTGGCGAACTGTGAGTGTACTAATTAACCTAACCCTTCAGGCGTGAGTCCCGGGGATTGAATCCAAGACCTCAGCGTTGGCCTCAATCGTAACGCCTACGCATTACAACTGCGCCACCGAGGCAGTCGGGGTTGGATGCTATGCGTCATTCGCCGTACTCAGCTACTTTGCGCCTACATAATTCTTCTTTTTCCATAATTTGGATAACTTATTGGCGGGAATAACATCAATACCCAAGAGGCAGTACAAAATGGCTTTTGAAGAGTTTGTTGCATCTCGTCCAACCGATAAATTCTTTAAGAAAGGCATCGATAAATTTCCACTGCGCTGGCAAAGATGCATCGACAGCATGGGTGGTTATTTTATTAATAGAAATAAAAAAGATGGAAAATAAATACTCGAACTTTTTGGGTATAGAACTTCAATTTCATAGGTAATTTCCATCGTAATTTTATAGGTAAAGACTTATTATTATCGAATTGTAACAATTCTTGTAGATTTTAATTTTCTCTAACCCGAACTTATAATCGAATCTTAACTTTTACACAAAATATTGAGTCAGTTTTGTTTTTAAGGTTTAAAAACGTGAAGGTAAAGACTGGCAACCCCCATTAAGCCGACATGGTGGTCTAAGGCCTAACCCCCTCATCATTAGATGAGGCGCATGGCCACCAGTGAGGCAATAAATAATATACGAACACGTGTTTCTCCAATAAAAAAAAAATACCAAATACAAACAGGTATTGTTCTTATCAAACTTAAAGGAAAGGGATAATTATGGGATTGGGAAGGGGAGGGGGGTTTGGGGCTCCGAATATCGCACTCACTGTACGAAAAGCAGCAGCAAGCTGCTACTTTACGCCGGTTTTGTGTCATGCAGTGCTTTATTTAAAGTTCTGTGTGGCGTTGCTTCTGTTTATGAGCAGGCGTGGCGCTTACCATCAGGCGAGCGACCTGCTCTTCTCGTCATTCAATCTAATAAAAAATAAATAAAAAAAAACGACCCGGACGAGCCGGCCCGTTCATGCAGACAATAGTGTCTACAACGTGGCTTTACCACTCAAGCCAATTAACTTTTAATGACAATTGGCGTTACTGAGTGTAGCAGTTACTCTGTAAAACGTCTTTTTGGTTTTCCCAAATGAAAGCCAGTGGATCAAGAGTATGGCCCCTTGACAAGAACACTGACTTCTCTGTTGGTGGCACGGTATCACAACAACTCGGCCTTGGGAGACCTTGGGAGACTTGATTATTGGTTTAAAAGAATGCCCTTTGCAACTTTCTTGACGCTGAGACTAGATCGTAATGATATTTTGAACATTTAAAATTACGAGAATTGGCCTTTTGATATCGGAATTCAGGGAGGTATCATGCATAGATGGTGATTAGTCATCTTATTTCGATAGTGATAGGGAATAAAATGAGTTAGGAATTAAATCATTAAACTTATTGTTCAATTACTTTATGTTTTATTTATGACAGCCTCCGTAGCGCGGTGGTCGAGTAGCCGGCTGCGAAACGAGAGGCCGTGGGTATGATTCCCGCACCGATACAAATATTTATTTCGGGTCTGGGTGTTGTGGGACCGTATTGTAAGGTCTCGCCTCATTTTAGTAGCAGCATACTTAGGCTGAGAAGGCGTGATGCACCGGGTCAAATCCCAGATTGAGCAATGACTATTTCTGTTTAAGTGTTTTTTTATACAATTCAATGTTGAGACGAGGAAATCGCTTACCTGATGGTAAGCGCCACGTCTGCCCATATCGCACTTATCGTGTCAGGCGAGCGATCTGCTGGTTCCGACACTCAAGCTAATAAAAAATACTAACTTCCTTTCTTGGGAAACAAATAAACCTTAACAATACTAACAATGTCCTCATAATATGAACTCTAATAAAACCGCAAGGAAAATGCACTGAAATAATCATATAAATACATACAACCATGAAACTTTCTAACTGCTCCACTAAGTTATTTCATTATGGCAAAACACGTTGTACTATACTTGGGCCGAAGTAAATAACTCGGATAATTATGGAAGTTCGCAACTATGCTTTGTAACGCAAACTGAAACGTGTAAAAATTTCTTAGGTTTACGCGAATATTACACATTGAAATAAAACTAGTTTATACTACTGTTATAAGCTTTCGAAACGTCGGGACTAAAATAAAAATTAAACCGCGATAAAATCCGTATAAACTAGTTTTATTTCAACGTGTAAAAATTCTTTATAATAATAATGTTACGTTCTTTCTTGGCACACGAGGTTACTGACATGTGGGATGTGGACTCGACAATCATTGTCCCTATAGTCGTTTCTGCTAATGTGCTGATACCAAAGAGCCTCGACCAACACCTCCAGAGGCTCTCAATTGGTCGTTGGGTCAGGAGCCAGATTCAGAAAGCGGTGTTATTGGACTCGGCACGCATTGTGAGGAGGTTCCTCACTCTAGGGTCCTAACCACCGATGCCTTGGGTCCTAGGCCTCGCCATTGGAGGGTGATACTTTTATATTTTTAAATGTTTTCTTTTTTTTTTTTATAGTATAGGCCGGCAAACGAGCAAGTGGGTCACCTGATGGTAAGCGATCTCCACCGCCCATGTACGCCCACAATACAAAAGAATTATGGGCGCGTTGCCGACCTTAAAGGAAAGGGATAATAAGGGATTGGGAAGGGGAGGGGGATTTGGGCCTCCGGATATCTCACTCACCGTACGAAACGCAACAGCAAGCTGCTACTTTACGCCGGTTTTCTGTGAGACAGTGGTAACGACCCGGACGAGCCGGCCCATTCATGCTGTAGACAAAGTTGTCTACAGCGTGGCTCTACCACTCGTCGTATTTTTTAGAAATGTAATATTTAAGAATTAAAAAAATCTTTTAAAATAAAGAGTACTTACTGTACATTATGACATTAATATGGACTTTATAAAATATTGCCCCGTATTATTCACGTCCCACTGCTGGGCACGGTGTATGTAAGTTGCGAATTTCTCAGAAACCAATGAATCAATTGTAATGATTGTCTCAGGAAGGTTTTTCTATAATCTAATGCGGCCAAACACTCATATATTATACACATCTCACTTCTAGTTACGGGTCTTTTCTACTGAATGGAGAGGTTAGGCCTTAGTCCACCACACTGGCCTAATGTAGGATGGCAGAATTCACATACCTACCTTCGAAATTCTTAAAGAACTTCTCAAGTTCCTTCATTAAAGCAAGCGATAATTCATAGTTAACACACGTTACTTATAAAAGTAAGAGGTGTTTCTTGTTAAATTGATATTATTATTTCTATTGTCTATTTTTTATTTTAATGCTTTGAAATACAAAAAAATAATTATTATAGCAAAAACATTTTATTTCAATTATTGCAAGAAGCGACATCTATATTTGCATGAAGTATGATATTATTATTTCCTTTTTTTATGGCCGGGGTCAGCAAGTTATCCGATGGCAAAATCCGAACAAAACTCTCAACTTGTCTCTACCACTATAGTAATGTCATCAATTTTAAATTTGATAGACTGCCTCGGTGGCGCAGTTGTAATGCGTACGCGCTACGATTCTCGGGTCTCGGTATAGGTCTCGGGTTTGATCCCCGGGTCGGGTAAAGTGGTAATGGGTTTTTCTATTAGGAAATGCGCAGTATCAGCCCGGAGTCTGGAATTTGTGCCCGGTATGGCGATAGGCTCGCCCCCTATCACATAAGGGACGGAGATACGCTCGGCGAAATGTGGGTGTACTGGTTACACCTCTGCCTACCCCTTCGGGGATTACAGGCGTGAGTGCGTATGCATGTAATTTTAAATTTGCGAGAAATATTAAAAAAAACGTAATATTATTGCATGATGACTTAAATAGTGACATCTATACGTAACTATACATAACAAATGGTGTCCTAAAGAATTAGCAGAGTATTAAGTTCTACGTATTTTCGCTAGATGTCGCTGTACAGTGTAAATTTTCGGGCGAAAAAGTTACAAATTTTAACAAGAGAAGTCACTGTATTAAAAATATTAAATATGAAGTTATTGTTAAACTCAATTTATTATAATATTTTTGTTATTTATTATAAATAAAATAAAGAAATGGAATTTATATTTTTTTTAAATTTATTTGTATATTCTATTGTACTTTGTGTATTGGATTTATGTGTTATTATATTAGTATAATATTATACGTTTTATTTAGTGTATATTTTTGATTTTTAATTATTTATTTATATGTATTAATTGTATGAATTATGAGTAGCTTTTTGAAAGTAGTATAACATTTTTCTTGTTTTATTTCTGATGGTAATTTGTTGTAAATTTTAACACTCTCAAACTCCAAATTTCTTTTACCATAGTTAGTTCTAGATGGGCGGGTCGCTAAGTAACTAGCACGTCTTAAATATTTCGTGTTTGTTGTTTTGTAAATAACTCACACTGAATCAACTAGATGGAGCTATAAGACATAATATTATCTAAAAACACGATTAAATTACTGCCTCGGTGGCGCAGTCTACCGCTGAGGTTCCGGGTTCGACCCGGGTCGGGTAAAAGTGATATTGGGTTTTTCTATTACGAAATGCTCAGTATCAGTCCAGAGTCTAGAATTGTGCCCGGCATGGCGATAGGCTCGCCGTCTAGCACATCATGGGACGGAGATATACTCGGCTAAATGTAGCTGTACTATTTACACATCTGCCTACCCCTTCGGGGATTACAGGCGTGAGTGCGTACGTATGTATGTACGATAAAATTATCTCGCCTGCTTCCAAAGCTGTGTATTACCTTTCAATAGTTAAAGTAAAAGGCGAGCGGCGAAAGCTGTGAGACTAGCGTCATATATCTTGAGTTAAGGCGTGAATGTCTGGTAGGTAACACCACTAAGGTAGGTACCTACCTCCCTGTTTGTGGTGCCGACCCGTGACTACTTTTGGGATGGAATATGGCATATTTGAATATGGAATATATAATACTTATCATAGTAGTAGTACTAGCCCTGTATTATATACGTCCCACTGCTGGGCACGGGCCTCCTCTACTGAATGGGAGGGGTTAGGCCTTAGTCCACCACGCTGGCCTAATGCGGGTTGGCAGACTTCACATATGTTCGAAATTCTTATGAAGAACTTTTCAGGTATGCAGGTTTCCTCACGATGTTTCCTTCACCGTTAAAGCAAGTGATAATTAACAATTAATACATACATAACTTAGAAAAGTCAGAGGTGTATGCACTTGGGGCTGATTTCGAACCTACGAATTCCTCTCGACAGTCCATACCACTCCCGGCTAAGCTATCACTGATTTTTATAAAAACTTTAGTACTTATCATACTAATATTATAAATGTGAATGTAAGTTTGTTTGTTACGCTTTCACGCGAAAACTACTTAACCGATCATCATGAAACTTTATACACATATTCTTGGAGGTATAAGAAGTAACATAGGATACTTTTTATAAAAAAATATATCTATTTGTTTGTTACGCTTTCACGCCTAAATCATCGAACCGATTTTGATGAATTTTGATGTAGAGATAGATAGGACCCTGGAGACGGTTATAGGCTACGTTTTATTTCGGAGAAGTCTATTCACGCAGGCGGAGCCGCGAGCAAAAGCTAGTATATAATATATCCTTGCCCAAGTATTGTTTTTCTTTATTAGCGTGACTGACGAAAAGAGCAGGTCGCTCGCCTGATGGTAAGCGCCACGCCTGCCCATAAACAGAAGTAACACCACACAGAAATTTGAATTTCAAAGAACTGCATAGCATTGGACTGCGCTCGTCACCCCGAGACATACGATGTTAAGTCTCTTATTGCCCAGTAATTTCACTGGCTTCAATGTGCTTCAAACCGGAACACAACAGTGCTTACACACTGCTGCTTGGCGGCATAATATAATTATGTAAAGCCTGAACTCAGAGATTGGACATGCAAATACACCTCTAACCCGAAGGTAGCGCCTCTAACTAAGGCTGCCTCTTCCTTAGCCATTGATAGAGCTGGTCCTGATAAAGCAAAATTTGTTATAATTCCTTGTATAATTTTTACTTTGTAGAGGTAAATTACAAGTTCAGAGTTTGTTTATTTTATTTAGTCATTCTTGTAGTTATTTTTTACATACATACATATGCACTCACGCCTGTAATCCCTTAAGAGGTAGGCAGAGGTATAACCAGTACCTTACACCAGTACACCCACATTTCGCCGAGCGTATCTCCGTCCTATTATGTGATAGGGGGCGAACCTATCGCCATACCGGGCACAACTTCAGACTCTGGGCTGATGCTGAGCATTTCGTAATAGAAAAAGGCAATATCACTTCACCCGACCCGGGTATCGAATCAGAGACTGACAGCAGTCGTACCTATCTCGTACGCATTACAACTGCGCCACTGAGGCAGGCAAAGTATATCTACTTTCCTTCTACATCACGTTATGTAACTTGTGCACCAATCCATACTAATATTATAAATGCAAAAGTAACTTCGTCTGTCTATTGGTATTCACGGGTAAATGGCTGAACGGATTCTAATGAAATTTGGTAAGGAGATAGGTTATATACTGGGGAAGGACATAGGCTACTTTTGTCACGGTAAAATAAATTTTGTCCCGGAAAAGCAAGCAAAAGCTAGTCCTAACTAATATTATAAATGCTATAGTCATTTTGTTTGTGTTTATTATGCTTTCACATCTAAATCATTCTACTGATTTTGATGATTTTTTGTTTGTTATAGGCTATTTTTGTTTGTTTGTTATCCGTTGTCTCTGCCTACCCCTATGGGAAACAGGCGTGAGTCTATGTATGTATGTATAGGCTATTTTTATCCCGGAATAGGCTGTTCACACGGCCGGAGCCGCGAGCGACAGCTAGTTACAAATAAATTGGTGAAATTCTATTGTTTGTTCACAATAGGCGTTGTAACACATAAATTGGGTCATGTTTTATTTCACTATAATAAAGTTTGAAAGTATTTTTTTTATTAGCTTGTACTTATTACGAAACTAACAGGTCGATCGCCTGATGGTAAGCGCCACGCCTGCCCATGAACAGAAGCAACACCACACAGAACATTACAAACTGTATGGCACTGGAATTCGCCACCCCGAGACATAAGTTGTTATGTCTCATAATGCCCAGTCATTTCACTGGTTTCAATATCTTTCAAATCAACACACAACAGTGTTTATACAATATTACTGTTTGGCGGTAGAAATAGACAAAGTGGCGGTACTAAACCAGACGGCCTCTCGCATACGAGGGACCTACCACGTGGCGTTCCCCGAGCGTTATGACCTGTACTTCTTTAAGCAAGGCTTAAAAATTTTTTTTTTCAGCGGTAGGGAGCGGCTTGGCTGTGCTCTGGCATTGCTGAGGTCCATGGGCGGTGTAACCACTTACCATCAGGTGGGCCGCCCGCTCGTCTGTCTATCTGGGGCAATAAAAAAGTAAAAAAGTTTAATTGCCTTATTGGTGTGGTGGCAGTCTACTTAGGCTGAAACCGTGAGGGTCTGTGTTCAAACCTCAGGTTGGACAATAACACTTATTTGAGTGTTCGATAAGAAAATCACATCACGGGAAGCATAGAAGACCTGCGATCCCTGGGTGTGCCACTAGTTACGTCTTTACCTACTCCTTCTAGGATATAGGCGGAGAGCGTATGTTAATAATAATAATAATTACCTCGGTGGCGCAGTTGTAATGCAAAACAAATATGCGAATAAATAGACTACAAAGTTCATCTCTTTTGCGAATCTATAATATAAAAATGATTCGCTGATTGTGTTGCTAAGCGCAAAACTGGGCAACGGCTGAACCGATTTCGCTAATTCTTTTTTTTAGAATATTCCTTGAAGTACGAGGATGGTTCTTACGGAGAGATTTTTTTTAAAAATTACCTGAAAAAGTCTAAAAACAACACTTTTCTATACTCCCATACAATCGATTCGTAATAATACTTAAAAGTCAATTTGAACTTTAATACCATATCATAAAGTTTAAGTGTTGGTGGAGAGGTTCCGGGAAGGCAAAACAATTGAGTGACGTTAGTATGGTATAAATATTCGTATGTAAATGTTAGTATGGTGTGGGTGAAACCGCGCGGGACAGCTAATGATCTATAAAAATGTTAAACACGTGTCTATTCATTTTTAATAAGCAAGATTGTACTGAATTCTACACTCGAATTCTGTTCCATAAAAATAAATCATTTATAGGTCAACCTCGTTCTCCTTAAAATGAAAATTTCCAAAAATCTATTCTCAGCGGGGTCCTACACTTGTCTCGGCGCAGATTAGAACTTGCGGCCTCCCATGTCGCACACTCACTCGCTCGGAGGCTGTCAAAATACTGAAGTATTTTTTACTTTTCCTTTCTACACTTCGATGTGTTAAGTACATCAATACTGACGCATCTCTCATTTATATACATAAATTAAATTAAACTGTCTGTCTGTAATTTAGAAATAAAAGCTTTTAAGGGTTCCGTAGCCAAACGGTAAACGGAACCCTTATAATTTCGTCATGTCCGTATATCACAGCCATTTTTAACCGACTTCAAAAAAGGACGAGGTTCGCGATTGCGCGCGTTTTTTTATTAATTTTTTGCTTTTATATGTATGTAGATCGATTTGCATGATAGGTGTATTAGGGTTGAGAGTGCCTAAAGCACTCACCCGAACTAAATAATTAAAAATAAATAATAGTTAAAAAAATAATAAAAAAACAAGCTTTTATAGAAAATCGCTTCTATAAAAAAAGCGAGTGGTGCTTTTTAAGATATTATCAAAATCATAATCCTTCTAGTCATATCTGGCAATAAAATATTTCTAACTATTGACACCATGCACCCCTGAGAGCCAGTACAAGGCCCACTTCAAATGAGGCGAGGGGTTTTTAAGCTCATTCTAACTCTTTCACACACGCAGCTCACCTCATGGGTATAGTTAAACACAAACGCGACATAAAACATGAAGTGGTACATGTAAAAAAATGAGCCTCTCTTACGTTATTTCGTACTGTGTAGTGCCTCTTGTATCTCTTTGCTCTTACTCAGTAGTAGATGCAGGACTTTTCAGAGAGTAGGTAATTTAGGCTACCTTTTATCTCGGAAATATTTTGAGCTCCTGATGTAGAGGAGAAGTTATATGTGGATGAACCCGCGCGGGACAATTAGTTACATTAAATAAGTAAACATCTTCATTAGGTCAAGTGTAGTCGATATGTTTAATGCTATTATATAAAACTTAATCTATAGATTTGTTGTTAAGCGAAAAACTCGAGAACGGCTCGATCAATTCGGTTTTATTTTATTGTGTATTGAGTGGATGGTTTTATTCACAATCGGACCCAGTAGGTGGCGCTGCATAAAGGTTTTAACTATCAATTTTATGTTGCGGGTGAAACCGCGCGGGCCACATAGTTCATAATAATAATAACATATAGCTCAACGAGGAGTGGTACGGACTGCTGAGACGAAAGTCGCAGGTTCGAAACTAGCCTCAAGTGCATGCACGTCTGATTTTTCTAAGTTACGTGTGTATTCATTGTTAAATATCGCTCGCTTCAACGGTGAAGGAAACATTGTGACATATCTGAGGAGTTATTAGAATTTCGAAGGTGTTGAAGTTTGCCAACTCGTGCGTGGTGGACTAAGGCCTAACTTATGTCATTTGTAGACGAGTCCCGTGCCCAGCAGTGGGACAGTATACTACAGGCTTGATACATCTTATTTCAATGGGTTGATATTACATACGCACTCACGTCTTTAATCCTCAGGGTAGGCAGATGTGTTACCAGTAGATACACCCACATTACGCTAAACTCATTTTCGTCCCATAATCTGATAGGGGGCGAGCCTATCACCATACCGGGCACAATTCCAAACTCCGGGCTGATATGCGATAAGGATGTTTTTTAAATATTTTTTTACTCCGTACGCCGTCATTAGATAACCAAGTTTATATGGGACACCATCGCAGGTAAACTCTATCGAACGAAATTTTTTTTTTCATAAAAATAGGTCTATAATCTACCGAGAAATCGATGCACATACATAAAAATAGCAAAAAAAAAAATTATTATGAATTCGATTAAATGTTTTAAATTTAATTGGGATGCTACTGAACTCTCGATGAGCTAGACCTACCCGTACTTTGTCGGTTTTTTAATAATCTTCAACGGATCTCTACAGAGTTAAGTTTAGCGCCAGACTACGACATACTTTGTTTATTATACGCCAACCAAGTTCCATGTAAATATTAAATGGAGGGAAAAATCATTAATAGTGGAGTACAGACTGGGCCAGCGAACAAGTGAGTTTATTATTATTGGACCCAAACCATTCCCTTTTACAGGAAAGGCTGGTTAACGAGCAAGTGGGTCACCTCATCGTAAATGATGATTCTTAAACCCTTTGATAATGTACCACAACTGCCGTTTATTATGTCAATGTAATTGTTATGTTATTTAAAGTATAATTATATTTAAAATAATAATTTTTATGAGTGGTAGAGCCACGCTGTAGTCAATTTTGTCTACATCATGAATGGGCCGGCTCGACCGAGTCGTTACCAATATCTCACAGAAACCCGATGTAAAGTAGCAGCTTGCTATTGCGTTTCGTACAGTAAGTGAGATATCTGGAGGCCCGAATCTCCCTATCCAATCCCTTAATTATCCCTTTTCTTTAAGATCAGCCACGCGCCCATGAATCTTCTGGTATACAGCCCAAAAGGGCATACATGGGCGGTGTGACTCCAGTCATTAATACTGTAGACAAAACTGGCTACAGTAACTGTTTATTGTACCACTTAAAAATTCAATTTAAAGATACAGAACAATATTGCTACACGTAGAGACATTTTATTTTCCTTTCGTACTGGTGCTATGAACGGCACATGTAGAGACAAAACGCCCAAAAAGTAAAGCCAATCGACAACACACCTTTGTATCTATACAGAGTTGATGATACCAATTTCTTAGACTTCATTTTACATGTGTTTTTTTTATACTGGCTCGGCAAAGTGACTACGCTACACCTGATGTAAGTGCAGCGCAATCCAAGAATACTGTCGACCAACGACAGACGATGTGTCTATCGTAGGTTGGCAAAATTATGCCGGCCTGCCTAATTGCTTCTTCACACTCCGTTTAAAGGGCCCCATATTATAGGAAGGAGGGAATACGTGTGCCGGCAAACTATTCCACAGCACTATTATTATTACACTATTACACATATTTAATTTTACATACATACTTACTCACGCAAAAATGCAGTGATAGCTCAGCGGGGAGTGGTATGGACCGACGAGACGAAAGTCGCAGGTTCGAAACCAGCCCCAAGTACATACACCTCTGACTTTTCTAAGTTATGTGTATATTAATTGTTAATTATCACTTGCTTTAACGGTGAAGGAAACATCGTGAGAAAACCTGCATACCTGAGAATTTCTTCATAACAGTTTCGAAGGTATGTGAAGTCTGCCAACCCGCATTAGGCCAGCGTGGTGGACTAAAGCCTAACCCCTCTCATTCAGTAGAGGCCCGTGCTCAGTAGTGGGACGTATATAATACAGGGCTGGTATTATTATTATTATTATTATTATACTTACTCACGCCTATACACCCTGTATTTCGCCGAGCTTAATTCCGTCCCATGATGTGATAGGGGGCGAGCCTATCGCTATACCGCGCACAATTCCAGACTTCGGGTTGATATTAGTATCAACCCGGAGTCATGGGCGCGTTGCTGACCTTAAAGGAGAGGGATACTTAAGGGATTGGGAAGGGGAGGGGATTTGGGCTTCCGGATATCTCACTTAGCATACGAAACGCAGCAGCAAGCTGCTACTTTACGTCGGCTTTCTGTGAGACAGTGGTAACGACCCGGACGAGCCGGCCCATTCATGATGTAGACAAAATTGACTACAGCGTGGCTCTACCACTCGTATGAGAGTTTTTTCATTGCGTTTGAATATCGATTCTGATATCACAGTTAAAAAACGCCCAACAGGGTTTTTGTTACATCATACTAATATTATAAATGTGAATGTTAGTTTGTTTGTTACGCTTTCACGCGAAAACTACTTAAACGATCATCATGAAACTTTGTACACATATTCTTGGAGGTATAAGAAGTAACATAGGATACTTTTTGTGAAAAAAAATCTATTTGTTTGTTACGCTTTCACGCCTAAATCACTGAACCGATTTTGATGAATTTTGATGTAGAGATAGATGGGACCCTGGAGACGGTTATAGGCTACTTTTTATTTCGGAAAAGTCTATTCACGCGGACGGAGCCGCGGGCAACAGCTAGTATTGTATAACTCTTCTTCCTTTTCCACCTGCCCTGGTCATACTCGCAGTGGGTTCCGCGCAACATGCTTTAACACATGTTACAAATAGATTTGGCTTCTATTTTTTACGACCGGCCGCCTGCGTGACGTTAACCCCACTATGGAGAACCTTACAAAATAACTCCTTAATATGTAAAAAACACCCATATCATAAACATCAGGTTGTCTGCTACAACCTAACCGTTAGTCATCGCGCTCGTATCTGTATGATCATTACTTACATCCTGTACTCTCTTTTCTTTTATTTTATAAGTATCCTTTTTGTCCACTTTAGCATGCCGTGGCAACTTGTAATGAAGACAACATTTAAAGACACCTTACCTATTGTACGAAATACTCTTCTTACCTTTGTATGTTTTGTAAGTTGTTCGAATAATTTTAAAATGTTATTACTCGACAACTCACTTTTTAAATGAAAAATTTGACTGTGAATTTGATTTAGACTTGTATCTCATAAAAAGTAAGATAAGTTAAGCCTAGACTACTTTAATGATAAAATAATGTACTTAACTAAATTGATTTATTGATCTTAATTTTAAATTACGCAATTCCACAATATTTGCACGCTGGAAACGGCAGAATACTATGAACTATTTAATAATATTATGTAACAACATTGTAGTAGTATTCATACAAATAAACGCATTATTATTTTTATTATAAATAAATAAGTAAAATGTAATTCAAAAACTTTCAAAATGTACTCAGGAACAACTACAAAACGATCGTTATAAGGTACGTCGTAGAAGTTGTCGACGGAAGGATTCTAAGGGCCAGATAACTTTCCAACAAACAAGAACCGAAATTGTGAATTCAAATTATTGTGGTTAGGTATAATATCGCGGTACGAAACGATTTGTCGTGTCAATTTTAAACGACTTAAAAAAATAACGGTTAGCAAAACTTAGAAACCGACTTCAAAATAAAAACACTGAAAGTCAAAAATAACAAATTCTATCTATTCTATTCTCCTTGGAGTCGGTGCAATTTTATCTGACCGGTAGTGACACAGGCAGGTGGATTGTAATTTTTGTTAAGCGTTATTTTATTTTACTCCGTATTCCGTCATCAGATCTTAACCAAATTTATATGGGACCAGATTCGCAGCTAAACTCTATCGAGTGATTTTTTTCCAACATAATACCTTAAGTAATGCAATTAGAACGCTTGCATCATATTACAATGCAGCAAGTTAGAAATTCTGCCACAGATCGCACCCTTACTGTAAGCCGTTAAGGAGTGCCATTGATCATCATATTCGACTACGAGAATTACTTGACCATAGCGATGTTACGGTAAGTGACTCTAATATCCGGATAGCCTATAAAAGATTCGGCCGAGTATCGTTAATTTGCTCCTAAGTATTGAAGAGTTCCGTTACTTTGTCATGGATCCCATAATCAGAACCTAACCAAACTTTCATCAAACTACCCTTGAAGTACTTCTTTCCAATAAAAAAGGAATAATCCAAATCGGTTGGCGTGATATTGAGTTATTCGTCCATTTGTCGCGCACTTACTTAATGCAAATTTAAGACTTATATGGTTTTCTCATGGATGACATTGTCAGAACTGGACCAAATTGAAATAGGATCATACGGGAAGCACCAGCTTTCAAATAAAAAAAGAATCATCAGAATAGGTTCCCCCAGTCGAAAGTTCTGAGGACACAAACATAAAAAAAACTACAGACGAATTGAGAACCTCCAACTTTATTGAAGTCGTTTAAAAATAATAATAATATTAGCTTTTGAATAAAATATAGTTTACAATAACTGCTTACAATATGTTTACCGCAGGATTGTATTACATAATAGTGAAACCTGCATTGATATTCATTTAGCCATTTTTACATAAAACGCGAATAAATTAACAGACAGACAGTTTTAATAACCCACTTTATCCATAACACAAAAATAATTGTATGCGCCGATTTGGATGATTCATCATTTATTTATTGATTAATTTAATCATAAGTATAAATAGATTTGCTTATTGTGTATGATATTTTAATGTTATGATTATAGTAATTGGTTACATACATACGCACTCACGCCTGTAATCCCCGAAGCGGTAGGTGTAACCACTACACCCACATTTTGCCGAGCGTATCTTCGTCCCACAATGTGATAGGGGGCGAGCCTATCGCCATACCGGGCACAAATTCCAGCACTCCGGGCTGATACTGAGCATTTCGTAATAGAAAAACCCAATACCACTTTACCCGACCTGGGGATCGAACCCGAGACCTCAGCGTTAGCCTCAATCGTAACGCGTACACATTACAACTGCGCCACCGAGGCAGTCAATAGGGTAGTTTCCTATATTGAATTTTATACATTATTTTATAAGCAACAGAAAATGACACGCAAAAGAAACCCTTTTATTAAAACACAATATAAATTGGTTCAGAAATGTGCCCGCAGTTATGACTTTAAATGTTGGTATGAAGAAAAGTGGGTGCGTAGTGGGGATATCTCACTATCTCGCTTGCACGCGTGCACTATAATGAACATTTTACACAGTGACGTCAATGGTTGCATCGTCTGTCATTTGACAATTACCCCTTCCACAGGATTTGAATGGCTTCTAACTTATTTATTTTTGGTCCGATTTATAAAATTCATTCTGCAATATATTTTGAGTAAAGTAACTTAATGATTTAAATAATAAAAAAAACTAGTCAACTACCCTATTGTAATTGGATACATTTTGATAATTGTTACAATGTGATATTTTACTTTCATTTTTATATCCTGTTGACGTTTGTTGTCCTAGTAAGGCTTATGAAACAAAGAGATTTTGATTTTGTTTTCAGGGGCAACACAACTTTTGAACACAACTCACAGAAAACCGGCGTAAAGTAGCAGCTTGGTGCTGCATTTTGTACGGTCAGTGGGATATCCGGAGGCCCAAATTCCCCTTCCCTTTCCAATCCTTTTCTTTAAGGTCGGCACGCGGCCATGATTATTTTGGTATTGTGGGCATAGATATTACTTACAGGTTACCCACTTGCTCGTTTGCCGGCCAATGCTATAAAAAAAGAGATTATTATCTAACCTCAACGACACGATTAATCGTATCCAGAGTACTGGACATTCTAACCTCAACTCGAAATGTAAATTTATTTGACCGTCAGAATTATCATGCCCTCTGTATACCTTGTTTATATTCATTAGTTAACACAGATAATGTCACTTTGATTACAATGTTTCGTGGAATTCGAAAATTTACTAAACTCCACCATCTTATTCGTTATTTTATTTATTTATTTTTATATTGTGTTTGGGGTTGAATTAGTACTTTGATAATTCAAAATATGCTAAATACTTAATATTCTCAATATTCTTAATAAAAAAGGTTGTCTGGTAGAGATCGCTACTAGCGATAAGACCGCCTATTGTTACATTTATAATTTTGTTTGTTCTTTACTGTAATATTCTGCATGGTGTACAATAAAGTGTTATCTATCTATCTATCCTCCAAACAATGTGTACGTATTATGAACAAAAACGGCCATAGAAATATACTCGAATCTTGACTTATATCGTTAAAAAAGTTAGATAGTTCTTGACCTTATGTGATATAAAAAAACGAAAAAGGTAAAAATAAAATTAAATAATTTTGAGTCGATAGTCATAAATTGAATATTAAACTACAGAGGGGCTAGCACTGAAAACTTGCGAAAAGGTATTCGAGCTGTCATCGACAACAATTTTTATGAGATTTTGGTACAGCGCCTCTATCGTATGTAAAACAAACTAATATAAATGGAATATATACGAATGATATGTATATATGGAATTATCTATCGAGCCCTCGATACCTCGATAGATCGATTTCGATAGTTTTCCGTGCTAGCCCCTCTGTTTATTATTATTTTACAGTTTATTTTATTTTAAGGACCTTGTATGTTTATTTTATTTAATTAAATAAATAAATAAAAAAAATATACTGAGTACAGTACCATCGGCTCAAAATTGTTTAGTTTTATTTTTAGCATTTTCGTTGTTTTATGTCGGTTTTATTGTTGGTTAACAATTGTTGGTCTGTTGTGTTACTTAATAATAAATAACTGGCGACAAAGTTTCGAATGACAACTTTAAAAAAAAATTTAAAGTTGTCAACAAGTTGTGAACGAAACCCTTATAGCTATTTTCTTATTTCATTGTTTTGAAAGTTTTCAAGCTCTGCCTACACCACGTGACATGAATATTTGTACTGATTACTTCTGATCAGTGGTCTCGTATCAGTAAAGTGTTTATTTACTGTCACCGTGTCTTTTCCTACCTCGACACTGGCAAAATCATCGTACGCCGATGGAGCCACAATATAAAATTGGATTGGATTATAGCTATTTAATAGCTATAAGGGTTTCGTTTTCGCCATTTGTCTACAGAATTATAAAAAAAAACTTATCTAGTTATAATCATAAAGTGAAACATTACCAAAATACATAATTTTTATACTACCTTTATACCTACACTATAGAAAGAGTAAATACATACGCACTCACGCCTGTAATCCCTGTAGGGGTAGGCAGAGGTGTAACCAGTACACCCACATTTCGCTGAGTGTATCTCCGTGCCATGATGTGATAGGGGGCGAGCCTATTGCCATACCGGGCACAAATTCCAGAATCCGTGCTGATACTGAGCAATTCGTAATAGTTTTCTATCCACTTTACCCGACCCGACGATCGAACCCGAGACCTCACCCGTAACGCGTACGCATTAAAACTGCGCCACCGATGCAATAAAGTGTAAAATAAATAAATAAAATTTGGATCAATGGTTGATCAGGAGAGAATGTCTTTGGCAATTTCGCTCATACAGATTATTTATTAATTGTATGGTAAAAAAAAGTAAGGAAGTTGTAATTCGTTAATGAGTGAGATGAATATAATTATAAATTAGAGCAAAAGAAATGGGCACTGGAAAAGGGACTGAGATATTTGTGGATCACACAAACATTTGTCTCGGTGCGGGAATCGAACCCGCGGCCTCTCACTTCACAGCCGGCTACTGACCCTAAATTGAATAGAGAATTTTTTTTTAGTGTCAACTAGAGATCATGAACATGAATCAATTTTTATGAATTGTTGAATGGGCGAGCTGCACAGACTTTTATAGCCCCGCCCCCTTGCATAAAGTTATGCTGGGGCAATTATTTTGCTTGAGTTATTATTTCGATGAGTGCATGTATTGAGCGCGATGTTTGAGCAATGTTAATTAAGGCTTGCTAAAATAAAACTTTATCATTTTCTTGGTCTAAAAAAAGTCCATGATTTTTTTTGGTATTTATTGTGTTCATAGGCGGTGAAGATCACCTACCATCAGGTGACCCACTTGCTCGTTTGTCGCTCTATGATATTTTATATTAGAATAGTAATTTATACAGAGCAAAGAAACTTTCAGATTAATTATTGTAAGAGCAAAAAAGTCACGTAATATAACTTTCTTAATAAGTTTTTAACTGTTCCATATTTGGTTGACAAAAATAACTATTTAATTGTAATTACAACTACGTTTATTGAAAGACTTCTTTAGTAAGTTGCAAGTCCCGTGTCTAATAAAAGATTTATTTAAAGAAATAAATATATTTACTGTCGCCTCTCAGTTCATATATGAGAACCTAATGTATGTAATAATAATAATAATACACCCAACAGTCACACACATAGCTCTGACCCCACACTAGGTAAACCTGTGTCGTGGGTATCAGGAACTACGAGGGACTTGCGGTCCCACAACACCCAGACCCGACACCAATATTTGTGGTTCACACAAACATTTGTCTCGGTGTGGGAATCGAACCCACGGCCTCTCGCTTCGCAGCCGACTACTCGCCCGCTGCGCCACGGAGCTGTCAAAAATAATATTAATGCTTTTACAACAAACATAGACATCCTTAAGGTAAATACTAGAAATAAGAATAAACTGATATTGCCCATGACCCGACTTCAAAAAAATGAGTAACTCCATCAAGTGTCAAAGTATACGTTTCTACAATAAGATTCCAAGCCATATTCAACTATTAAGTCTTAGTCAATTTAAATTATGTATTAAAATCAGGCTTTGCCAAAAAGGTTATTATAATGTGAAAGATTACTTGGAAGACAAAACAGCTTGGAATTGACTGCTCACTCCTTACAAAATGGGCTGTACATAAATAAATATTTTGTAAATTATATTATTGACTGTTCTATTGGCGCATTATTAGTATTTAAGTGAATGGTTTTTTAAATTTTTAATATCTTACAAAATTGTTGATTATTTCATTTTATTTTTTATAGTATTGCGAGTGCCACGTATGTCTGGTATACTCTTGGCTATTTCTTGAAAAGGTCTTTCCAGGTACATATTTCTGTACATTACACACGCATAATTCTGTAAAACAATGTCTGGAGATTAAAAGTGGTCATAACACATGAGTTTGTTTCGGCATTTCTTCTCATGGCTAGCCACGAAATGCCGTCGTAATTGTAATGCAGCATAAAAAATAATTGACATGTAAAAAAGTGATATTTATGATCAAACTTACAGAATAAATTATTTTAATTTGAATTAATTTAAATAAAGAAAAGTCCATAATTAGGACGAAGAGAGTTGTTAACTAAATGACGTAACAAGCAGGACGCTCGCCTAAGCGCCACGCCTGCCCCTAGATAGGGCCTTCAAAACATAACTCAAGAGTGCTTACACATTGCTGCTTGGCGGCGGATATAGAAAAAGCGGTGATACTAACCCAGACGGCCTCTTGCATACGAAGGACCTACGACCTAGTAAATTGTCGATATTTAAGCCCACATCTGTATCCTCGAAGGGGTAGGCAGAGGTGCGACTAGAACTGTACAATCAGTCCGCTGAGTTTAATTCCGTCCCATAATGTGATAAGGGCCGAGAGTCTATCACCATACCGAGTACAAATTCTAATTGCAACGCAGCTGCAAGCCGCTACTATAAGTCGGTTTTCTGTGAGACAGTGGTAACGTCCCGGTCGAGCCAGCCCATTCACCTGTAGACACTCTTTGATTCTTTTACTCCATCGAGGATACAGACGTGATTGTGAACTCAAATTCGGAACTCCAAACGGAAACAAGTTTAACGTGCCAAAAATATCGGTTCCCTTCAAACCCCCATCTCTATAGAATTCCGCGGAGCCTTTCTACGTTGGCGCGTGGTACACTCACTTCCGGCCACTATAAAAATGATAGTGCATTTGTCTGAGGCATCATTGCACCACTGTAGCCAATCCGAGCACTCGCTCCAAACATATCGACATGAAGACTTTTGTAAGTTGTTTTAATTTAAATTTATTTTATCGGCGTGTAATTTAGTTACATATTTTATTTAATCGGTGCGGAATTTTGTTAGGTGCATTTATTTAATCGTTGCAAAATTTTATTCGATGGATTTATTTAATCGGTGCGGAATTTAGTTACCTTTATTTAATTTATCCGGATTAATTGATTTAAATGTATTTTATCGGAACGCAATTAATTTTTGGTGTGTGTTTGTAATATTAATTGGTGACTAGATTTTTTTGGAATTTTGAACGAGCTTTTAAGTTCATGAACTTTTCTATGGATAACGTCTAATTCCATGGTGATGGTAAATATTAGTTAGTCCAATGGTCAATAGAAGTAAATATAATATTTTAAAAAAAAAAAAGCTTTTGCTCACGTCTCCGCACACGTGAACAGCCTCTTCCGGAATAAGAAGTAGCCTATAACTGAGATAATAAGTAGCCTATAACCGTCTCCAGGGTCCCAAAATTTATCACAATCGGTTCAGTGATTTAGGTGTGAAAGTGTAACAAACAAACTCATTTATGCATTTATAATATTAGTTAGTATTTTTGTTTTTCTTCTTAGATATTAATCACATTCCATATAGGATGTAATTATATTCAGATTATTCAAGTTATTGAACATAATAAATGTGTTGGTCGTTGATAGCCTCATGGGGCTAGGGGCAGCTTCTTTAGGCTCAGAAACCGTGAAATCCTGAGTTCAAATCCCATGTTAAAAACAAATTTTAATTTGAGTTATCGATACGAAAAATCACACATGAATTGCCCGGGATGTACCCATATAGGCCCATCATATCATGGGATAAAAATCAGCTCGGCGCATAGAGCACTAGTTGCACGTCTGCCTACCTTTTCGGGTAGGCGTGAGCTATTATTATAAAATGTATTAGCTTTATGTTAAAGTTTAAAAAAATATTATCCAGCATAATTTATTATTTAATTACTTAAAACAAGTAGATTGCCTCGGTGGCGCAGTTTTAATGCGTATGCGTTACGATTGAGGCTAACGCTGAGGTCTCGGATTCGATCCCCGGGTCGGGTAAAGTGGTATTGGGTTTTTCTATTACGAAATGCTCAGTATCAGCCCGGAGTCTGGAATTTGTGCCCGGTATGGCGATAGGCTCGCCCCCTATAACATTGTGGGACGGAGATACGCTCGGCGAAATGTGGGTGTACTGGTTACACCTCTGCCTACCCCTTCGGGGATTACAGGCGTGAGTGCGTATGTATTAAAACAAGTAGTGAATAAATCTCATTCGGTGTATTACAACGTTGATAGCCATCATTGTTATGTATTTAAAATAATGGGGCTTTTTGTTTACTGAATTTGTGTACTGCGAACTAACGCCACGTTATATTCTAAATAAGTATTCAAATTAAAATTAGAACAATGATATTCTTTGGTATCTGATATTATTTGGGACTTAATGAGTTTGATACTTGTTTAGAATATTTTGAATTAACATTTCTTTTTATTGATTGAAATGTAATTATGTTATATTCTGAGTGGGTTTTTAATAATTGTGGAATAATTTGTAACAAGTCTTTGATTTTAAAAAGGGATGGTTTTATGAAATCTACTTTTACTATATATTTACATACGCTGTCACGCCTGTAATCCCGAAGGGGTAGGTAGAGTGTGTGTGTACCCACATTTCGACGAGCTTATTTTCGTCCCTTGATGTGATAGGGAGAGAGCATATCGCCGTTTATTATATTATTTTTAGACCATTTTAGACTCCGGGCTACAAGCACTATCACTAAGCATTTCTTGATAGAAAAACCACTTTACCCGACCCGGGGATCAAACCCGAGACCTCAGCTCAGCAGTTACGCATTACGCATTATAACTGCGCCACCGGGGCAGCATTTATTTTTAATATTAATATTTGTGCAGTCTGTTTAGATTTTTGTCGAGGTGAACGCAATAGGTAGATACCTATATATACCAAGGATTGTGATACCGTAGTGTTTTTAATCTCGCGTGATAGATAGATAAATGGTTTACATTATACGAAATTAAGTAAACATAGCTATAATTCGTAGTACCCTTTTCTTACCTATTTTCTAGTAGGTATATTATTTTGCGACTGCCTCGGTGGCGCAGTTGTAATGCGTACGCGTTACGACTGAGGCTAACGCTGAGGTCTCGGGTTCGATCCCCGGGTCGGGTAAAATGGTATTGGGTTTTTCTATTACGAAATGCTCAGTATCAGCCCGGAGTCTGGAATTTGTGCCCGGTATGGCGATAGCCTCGCCCCCTATCACATGGTGGGACGGAGATACGCTCGGCTAAATGTGGGTGTACTGGTTACACCTCTGCGCACCCAAAATAGATCCACAAAAAGCAGCAATTGGCTATAAATGTTGTATTATGCCATTGAATTAGATACAATGTCATATTATGTAAGTAAACGTAATATTACAATAACTGTGCCGATATTTCGTAATGAAGTAACGGAGCTAAGGAAAGTCAGCAGACCGTGGCGAGAATTTTTCATTGATAGTCCAATTCCGGAAATTTAATTTAGACTGAGCGTTGAAGAGCAATGACCTGAAATTGTGTGCCCTCAATTCATAATTAAGGAGGGTTTATCTAACTCAAGATTGTAAATTGGTTCGATAAAGCAGGTCTGTTCGAGTAAAATAGATGATACTATACACCCAACAGTCACACACATAGCCCACACTAGGTTAATTTGTATTGTGGGTAACAGGAACTACGAGGGTGAGACCCATTACATCCGTACCTGAAACAAATATATGTGGAGCACGCAATTTGCCTCGGTATGGGAATCGAACCTGCGGCTTGTCGTTTTAAAGCTGGCTACTCGCGCGTTGGGGCACGGAGGCAGTCAAATTGTTATAAATATTGTTATATAGAGTCCCACTGCTGGGCATGCTCCTCCTCTAGTAATGAAAGGGCTATCCATGCTGCTGAAATAAGGAATACCTTTGAAATTATCCTTGAAGTAATCTAAGGTATACAGGTTTCCTTCAATACCGGATAACTATAAATTTAATAGTTTGCCACAATGTTGATCGCTATTCGACAAAACTATAAGGTGGTAGGTCCCTCGTTTGCAAGAGACCGTCTGAGTTGGTACCACCGCCTTGTCTATTTCTACCGCTAAGCAGCAGTGTGTAAGCATTGTTGTATTCCGGTTTGAAAGACAATAAAGACAGTGACATTACTGGGCATTATGAGACTTAACTCCTTATGTCTAAGGGTGACGAGCGCAGTTCAGTGCCATGCAGTACTTCATAATTCGAAATTCTAATTGGTGTTTCTTCTGTGTATGGGCCGGCGTGACGCTTACTATTATTACCCATAATAAAAAAAAACTATTATTATAGTACGAGACTATCCCGCGCACACCCCCGCCACTGTAACTCCTGTGCACCAGGATCGACAGTGGCACGCATTTTTGTTGACACCGAGCAATGAAGCTCGGCGAGTCTCTGGAAATGCTAAATTGTCTTTGTCCCGCAACGAAATTAATCAAATAGAAACTTAAGGAGGAGTTGGCCGGCAAACGAGCAAGTGGGTCACCTGATATGGTATGGTAAGTGATCTCCACCGCCTATGTACGCCCACAATACAAGCAAATTATTGCCGACCTTAAAGTGAAGGGATAATTTAGGGAATGGGAGGGGGAGGGGGTTTGGGCCTCCGGATATCTCACTCACTGTACGAAACGCAGCAGCTACTACTTTACGTCGGTTTTCTGTGAGACAGTGGTAACGACCCGGACGAGCCGGCCCATTCATGCTGTAGACAAAAGTGTCTACAGCGTGGCTCTACCAGTCATACACTTTATAACCGTGTGTATTGTGGTTGCTATCCAAGCACAAAAATACCGGCAAATGGTTTTCAAGATTTCCACGCACAAAGCCGTGGGTAAGAAGCACTATATAATTACGCACAATGTATAATTTAACTATAAGTGTTCATACTGTGTAATTTGTAACGTTCAACTAACTTATGCAATAGTGAATGTGCACTTGTGAGCTATTTTGTTTGATTTATGTAACACTAATCTGCGCCTTTCTGATGGTCTGTTAAGAATACAGAACGGGTTCGATTCTGCCTCTGAACAACTCTTCAAATTATTTCTCAGAGGTGTTTTTTGTAGAAACGTCATAAATTCTATAATTCTTCTTCAAATTTAATGATTCAAATAGCATTTTATTTGAAGCGTATAATGTTTTAAACTTTAAATGAATAAAAAAAAAATAACAGTGCCTTTTGTTGACTTTTAGACTGACCACTATCGGTGAGAAATTTTCCCACGGGTTACCTAGTAATATAAAATTACGAATAATTATATTTTTGGACTGCATTATTCAATTAGGTGTGGAAGTGACATATTTACTAACCGATATCCTTTGACATGACATTAGCATCTGTAAAACTACGTAAAACAAGGTCCCGTAATTTCCAAAAGGGTAGGCAGAAGTGCAACTAATGTACTCACAATTCGCTGAGCGTATTTACCGGGCACAAATTTCAGCACGAATGTGATTTTTAAATCGAAAAATAGAACACAAATTGTGACTGCTCAATATGGAATTCAAACCCAACTCCTTACGGTTTCTCAGTAAAATCTGCCACTAGACCAAACAGGCGTTATAAAAAAACAAACAAATTATCAATATTCGTACGTAATAATATTGAACTGGTTTATGAAAGGCAAATGATGTCTGGTGAAAGGTATACGATCACATCTTTTTTGACTGATCGTGAGTCACACTAGAGTTATACGACTCGTGTGATGGTAAGTGGTGACCATCGATCCAAACATATAAAAACAATTGAAGTGTCTGTCTGTGATTTCGAAATAAAAGTGCTCATAGTCATAAAGTCGTTTTCAAAAATTGTGACCGTAATTTCATTGGTTGATTCGGAGTGTAAATTTCTTATGTCCCGGAAATATGACGGCAAATATTCCAGCGGGCAATTTCGAGCAAAAGCTATGCTTTAATAATAATTACTTCCAAATAAGTTTAATTTTATTAGCTTTAGATGACGAGACGGGCAGGTCACTCACCTGATGGTCACGCCTGCCCATAAATAGAAAAAACATACATACGCACTGACACCTCTAAACCCTGAAGGGGCAGGCAGAGGTGTAACCAGTACACCCACATTTCAAGGAGCTTATTTATGTCCCATGATGGGGGCGAGCCTATCGCCATACCACAATCACCTATCGGGCACAATTCCAGACTCCAGGCTGATACTGAGCATTTCCTAATAGAAAAACTCAATATCATTGTTACCCGACCCGGGGATCGAACCAGAGACCTCAGCACAGCAGTCGTAACGCGTATGCATTACAACTAAGCCACCGCGGCAGACATTTTATAATATTCGTATAATTAATATTAGTCATAATTTCATTCATCGTCGTCATATCATATTTAATTTTATTTATACGACTTCAAAAAAAGGAGGAGGTTCTCAATTCCACTGTATATTTTTTTTTTGAGAGTTGTTATTTAAAAAAGAAATGGGACATAGTATACACAATAGCGTTCCTAAACATGTTGAGCGCCACATGTTGGTCGTCAATTGATTTCAAGTGAATGTATGGTTTCAAATTCAAATTAAAACAGTGCCTTATAGAAACCGCAATATTGGCAATGAAAAAAAATAACGAGGTTACTCGAGTTACATTTTGAAAGTATCAGAGTGCTTTTTACTTTTATATTAATTAAGTCACTCGTTGTATTCAGTAATTGGTATTTTTGAGTATCCGATAACGCGGTATAAGAGAGAAAAAAAAATTAGTACGATAAAATAATTAATCAAAAGTGTTGCGCTGAGGCTGATTGAATACAATTAAATTATTAACATATTTTGCTAACCTAAAACTAGTTTTAAAATTCCTAACCAAACCTTATTCAAACACTGATTAGTTAAACACTGTTTTGTCTCTTTCTAGCAACTTTATAAATAGTGTTGACAGAGCAAGACAAGAGTTTAACTAATCAGTGCTTGAACAACCTTTTAAAGTAAAGCCTTCTTAGTTATTTTAGATACGCCTTGAAATTCCTAAATTCCTATTAATGAAAATCATTGTACATTTTAGACAGAATTTTCCACCTCGTTCTAACAATCTTCTCTCTCTCTTTACAGGTGTGTTTATTGCTGGCAGTTGCCTCATGCAAGGCCGGGTTTGAAGGCGGCTACTCCAATGACGTAGGTGGAGAAGGCCAGGGTTACGGCGGCCAGGGTTACGGAGGCCAGGGATACGGCGGCCAGGGTTACGGAGGCCAGGGATACGGCGGCCAGGAGTTCAACCTTGGAGGAGGTCAAGACTTCTCAGGGCATGGAGGGCAAACCATAGCCCTTGCCCAAGGCGGTCACGATCAAGGCCAGTTTGAGGGTCATGAACTTGGAGGTCAGTCGTTCGGCCAAGACGGCGGTCAGGGCGACTTTGGGGGTGATACTTACCTCCAAGCAGCCCACGACTCTGGTTTGGGTCAGGGTGATTTCGGGGGACACGGGTTTGGAGGACAAGCTATCTTTGGAGGCCATGAAGAACTTGGAGGTCAGGGAGGTTACGGAGGCGACGGGAGTCACGGATTCGGAGGTCAAGGCCAGGGCTTCACTCTTCAAGACGCTGGAAACGACTACGGTGGCGGAGAAGGCCACGCCGAGGCCTTCCCAGTTGGCGAACACGTTGACGTTGAAAGTCCTGTAACTGTACCTCTATACAAACACGTCACTGTCCCTATCCACAAGCCGATCCACATCAACGTGCCCAAACCCATTCTGATCGGAGTACCCCAGCCTTACCCAGTCAAGATACCCGTCAACAAGCCAGTAGCTGTCCCCGTTGAGACTGAAATCTCGATCCCCATCGAAAAAGTTGTACCTTACCCCGTTGTTAAGCATGTACCTTACCCCGTGGAGAAGCACGTGCCAATCAAGGTTGAAAAGACCGTGACTGTCCATGTACCTCACCCATACCCCGTGAAAATCCCCGTTTATAAGACCATTCACCACAATAAGGGCCATCATTAAATAGGGGTGTCAACTCGTGCCTTGTAAATAATTGTTGATTAATTTTAAGTCATTTTCAACTGTCTTCATGTTGTAGTTGATTTATTTATTGTAAATAGTGTTGATATTAAATTGTTACGAATTGTTAATGAATTTATTGTATTATTTCACGTAATGTATGTCCTCAAAGGGGTTGACGCCAGGCAGGCGGCCGGTTGTCAAAACTACAAAAATATTTCTGTTACAGGTGTTAAAAGCATATTGTTATTTTGTGTAAGTATTTTTGCTGCCAAGCATCTGTGTGTAAGCACTTTTGTGATCCGGTTTGAAGGACATGGAAGCCAGTGAAATTACTGGGCATTATGACATTTAACAACTTATGTGTCGGGGTGACGAGCGCAGTCCAGTGCCATGCAGTGCTTTGTAATTCAAAGTTCTGTGTGGCGTTGCTTCTGTTTGTGGACAGGCGTGGCGCTTACCATCAGGTGAGCAACCTGTTCGTCTCGTCATTTAAGTTAATAAAAAATAACTTAAAAAAATAGCGCCAACCTCACTGCGTGGAAGTAGAATTTTCGTAATGTATGTTAACCCGCAAGGTGGATGCGAGGCTTAACTCCTCAAGTTAGGATAGGCATGTGTCCAACTGCAATAGGCCAGTATGCTGCACCAGAATCGTATTTTAATAATCACGCTTACAGTCTGCGTCAGATAAACTAACAATGCTAAAAAAGTGTGAAGTAACAGCACACACCATAAATAGCAAGAATAGCATGCTATTACACGCATGCTACATTTATGCTAATGAGGGCCAATTGTTTTTATGTCAAAGTTTATCTGTCACATAACGCATTATTCAGCTAATTTAGCAAGTTCCAATTTTACTCAATTTTACATAGAGTAGATGCTTCTTCGTATTTTGACAGCGTGATAATTTAATATATTGCCGTTTTGTTTTATCTGATAAATAATGAACTTGGGAGATTGAATAAGGAGTTTTTTTTTTATTTACTTGAATGACGAGGCGAGCAGATCGCTCGTCTAATTGTACGCGTCACACCTATTCATAAACAACACCACACAACTCTGAATTGCAAAGCACTGCATGGCACTGGACTGCGTTCGTCATCCCGGGAATATGATGTTAAGTCTCATAATGTAATTTCGCACAGTAATTTCACTGTCTTCAATGTGTTTCAAACCGGAATATAACAATGCCTACACACTGCTGCTTAGCGGCAGGAATATACAAAACCGTGGTACCTAACCAGACGGTACGTCGCATAGGGAGACCTACCACCTAGTATCTTTTTCTTCTTCCACTTGCACTTATCCCACTCACAGTGGGGTTGGCGCAACAGGGTTTTTAAGTTTTAACATATGTTACAGAAAGATTTGGCTTGTAGTTTTTCAACCGGCCGCCTGCCTGACGTCAATCCCTCTGTTGAACCTACCACCTAATATCTAAGATATTATTTAACGGACCTTTATTGAAAAAAATATTAAGTTTAACTTGTCCTCAATTAGATTTTAAATTAACTAAATAATGGGATGTCAATAGATCGGATCAAACACAGACTAATCAGAAATTTGTTTTTGTCAAAGGTCTTTAATATAACCAGCTAACTATACTGAAATAAGATTAAAATAATAGTTGAATCTATTAATTAAACGTCAATTAGATTGAATATTTGATTTAAACTGTTTATTGAAGCAGAAAAATGACTATTTTTAAAATACATATATACACACTCACGCCCGTAATCCCCGAAGGAGTGGGCAGAGGTGTAATCAGTAGGTACACTCAAATTTTTCGAGCGTATCTCCGTCTCATGATGTGATAGGGGGCGAACCTATCGCCTTACCGGGCACAATTGTCGGTATCGTAGTAGGCAAGAAGCTGGCTGTGAAGCGAAAGGCCGTGAGTTCAATCCCCGCACCGAGACAAAAGTTTTTGTGATCCACAAATATATGTATCGGGCCTGGGTGTTTTCTCCAAAGAGAGTTAACGTCACTCAGGCGGCCGGTTGTAAAAGCTACAAGCCAATTCTTTCTGTGACATGAGCTTTTTAAAAGCAAGTTGCGCCAACCCTACTGCGGGTGGAGTAAAGTCAGGTGGAAGAAGATAACAGTGACTTTAAATATGTCATTGTCACGTCTTGCTCTGTAATAGTTATCTAACAAAATCATAACAACTACGGTTCTCAAAAAACAAAACAAATACCCAAACACATTCAACAAATAAACACAGCGAAAATCATATAAATATTTGAACACAATTTTTCATTCACATACGTGGATAACACATGATTTATAACGTTTATTGTCTCCGTATAAACAATTCTTAAATAAACAATGTGTACAAAGGGGAAATTAATTTTCTCGCCGCAAAGCGTGACGTTTTGTTATTACACCACGGAACCTTAAAGGTTTTGGAAGCGACAGTAGTCTGCATCGTAACCAACGCAAAAAAGGCAGAGGTGCTCAATTCGTCTGTCTATTTTTTTATGTCTGTTTTCGCATAAATCCGCCAAATGTGGAAACATTTGGATGATATTTTTGGTCCGATTTAAAATGCAAGAAGAAATTATTCCCCTAAGCAGGAGAAATCAGGGATGAAAGACTCAAACATCGTACAATAGTAAAATAAAAGGTTTTAACAAAAACTAAAAACTCTAAATTAAAAAACTTAACATAACTAAACAATTTTGATTCAATGATATCAATCCAATGATTGATATCATTGAACTATACTACTGCCGAGTATTTTTTTATCTTTTAAGTTTTTGATTTACATTGTTGTATGAAGTTTTTAATCGACTTCAAAATAAAAACACTGAAAAGTTAAAAATAACAAATTCTATCTATTCTATTCTCTTTGGAGTCGGTGAATTTTATTTGACTGGCAGCGACACAGGCACTGACTCTAAAAGGAATAGAATAGATAGATTATTAGTTGTTAGATAGTTTATCATAATATAGCAAAGCGAGTGTTACCGACGTATTCATAAACACTGCAATGGAGTCTCATAGTGAGTGAGATTTCTCTACACGTCATTGGTTAGTTTTTGGCGCTTAATAAAAACAGACCAATCGTTTACGCAGAAATCTATACTGAGCAAATAACTTACTTAAGTGCTGTTTGTGACACCTTAGACTCGTGCAAGTAGTCATCTGTTACTAGGAAGATTTGACTAGTTAGAAAATCCATAATAATACCAGAGCAAAAGTAGATGCGTACAGACGTTAAAGAAAAGGAAAAGAGTTTTTTAGGCTCAATTATTGAGTGAAATTCAACAACAAATCTGCCACTTCACTTCAGTGTTCTGTGAGACAATGATCGGTTGGGCCGATTGCTTACAAAATACACACTTGTAACGAAATTAAATTATTGAGTATTGGAACAATATTGAATATTTGTGCTGCATATTGTACTGCAAGCACGTCTGTTTTTATTTGGTAAACATTCGCGAATTGTCGGCTTTTTTATATGTGAAATAAATTTAATTTTATAACCGACGCAAATAAAAGATTCGTCTGTAGACTTGGCCAAATATGGACTGATTTGGATGACATACATGCAATTATACATACGCACTCACGTCTATAATCCCCCAAGGGGTAGGCCGTGGCGTAATCAGTACACCCACATTTCGCCGAGCATATTTCCGTCCCATGATGTGATAGGGGCGAGCCTGTCGTCAAACCGGGCAGAACTCCAGACTCTGGGCTGATACTGATCATTTCATAATCGAAAACCTCAATATCTCATTACTTGATCCGGGGTTCGGACCCGAGACCTCCTCCGCCAAGCTGTCGTACCGCGTACACATTACAACTGCGCCACCGAGGCAGTCAGTATGATTTGAATAATTCTTGTTGTATTCAATAGGGTTTATTGCGGTAGTGGTCCTATTAAAATTTAAGGAAATACTTCTAACCTTAGGGAGTTCATAACTCCGAGATGCCAGACAAAAACATTCAAGATTTATGCTGTTTTTGATGATTAATTCATAGCATGTACCCAAATATTATATTCGCTGGCTATTGGTGATGAAGATTACATAAAAATAAATGAATACTTGTTAGGAAAAATAAACAAAACAAAGACGCATCTAGAATTCCTACATCTTCGAGTTTATTTCTTAGTTCTGAGACATCTTCCAAGTAACACGGTTTCATACAGAATATAGTAACATAATTTCTAAAGCTCCGAGCACAACGAGAGTTCGTTAACTGCACTTGTTTTGTTGGATTGGTTAGTTAGTTAGTAAGTTACGCCTAGTCTCACAATGTTCAAATCCCTTTGAAAGATGGCGTAATTCATCCAAATGACAAACATGTCTTGTAAATTAATAAATATAAGTTTACTCTTGGATAAAGTATTTAGCAGAGGAGTAACTAGTTTGTTTTTTAAGTGGTAGAGCCACGCTCTAGATAGTTTTATCTACAGCATGAATGGTTACTTATGTCTCACAGAAAACAGACTTGAAGTATCTTGCTGTTAAAATAAAGAAAGCAAATAAACTTAAAAAGAAAAACATGCGTTGGCAGTCTTTGGGGACTGCCGATAGAAGTGAAAACTACGTAACTTGTGAATTGTATCGTCGAAATTATTAACTTATACTCTGTGTATATATATAATGTATACTAATAACGCACGGAGGTATATCTATGTACATATAAACACAGTATACATATACTCGTAGCTCATGGAAAGCGTTCGGTGACGATGACGCGAGGTCCATGATTTTGCTAAACGAGCCTAAAGAAGTTTTCACGTCAAAAAATTATATACTTTAATAACGTGATACAAAAAGGTGTGGTCGAACATAGTGTGTGATAGTGAGTGTTTATGTAGCGGATGTTATCAAAATCTAGACATCACAAAATTTCACGCGTGTTTTAATCACTCGTTTATTACGATCGATAAGATCGGTCACTTCACTAATAATTAGGATCATTGTTAATTCAGACTAAAGTTCATTCGCTGTTATTTATCATTTAGTGTTGTCCAACGTTGAAATCGAATATCGACATGTTATGTATTCGAAAAAAAAAGAATGATTTATTCATGAACTAGCAATGCAACTGGATTTGCTACTATGGCGTGTGAAATACTTATATCGTTCACGATAAATTGTATAATTTGACCACACCTTTCTGTAACACGTTGTATATATTTAAATACACGAAATATAATTAAAACTAGAAACTCCAGACAATCCCTCGATGACTGACAAGTACCAACATGTTCGTACTAATTACGGTTACCATAAATAGCTGCCACTTCAAGCCGGTTTTCTGTGAGACAGCGGTACCGCCCCGGATGAGCCAGTCCATATAATTATGCTATAGACAAAACTCTACTTAATATAATTGGCGCCAGGATAAAGCTGATTTTAATAACCATTCATAATTGAAATAAAAGAGTTAAAAGTTTAGAGAGTACGAGTGGTAGAGCCACTCTGTAGACAAATTTGTCTACAGCATGAATGGGCCGGCTCGTACGGGTCGTTACCACTGTCTCACAGAAAACCGACGTAAAGTAGCAGCTTGCTGCTGCGTTTCGTACGGTGAGTGAGATATCCGGAGGCCCAAATCCCCCTCCCCTTCCCAATCCCTTAATTACCCCTTTCCTTTAAGGCCGGCAACGCGCCCATGGCTCTTTTGATATTGTGGGCGTACATGGGCGGTGGAGATCACTTACCATCAGGTGACCCACTTGCTCGTTTGCCGGCCTATGCAATAAAAAAAAAGTTTACGGATTTTATCACAGACAGTCTCAGTCTCTCCCGTGACCACGAAGGCTGAAAAGCTTTCGAAACGTTGGGACTAAAATAACAATTAAACCGCGATAAAATCCGTATAAACTAGTTTCATTTCAATGTGTAATATTCGCGTAAACCTAAGAAATTACTATGTAAACCATTCATAATGATACATTAATAGTGTGTCTCAAACTTAAGAAGCCAAGCCATGCATATGCCGTCTATTCAACACACAAGTGTAATGCAGTATTGTATCCAGTAAAACTTCCTATGTATTACCAATCATTCGATTTAACTTCGCCTAAGCTGAAGCTGAATGTCTTAGACGTAGGAATCGCACAAACTATTCTCTCACTACCAATGTCTAAAGCAGCTTCCATGTTATTTATTTATTTTATTTGGGACAATCAGTAGTAATTACATTGTAACTTTAATAATATAAAAAAATGTGAGCCGTCATGGGACGCCTGGCAGATGTGAAACATCGTGTGTGTACAAGTAATATGCATAAAAGATAATATTATTACAGGAATTATTATAGCCTAATGAAAAAATGAAGTATTACGAATTTCTTACAGAAAATGGTAACTTTATTTAAAAATTTTGAGTGTGGCTTCAATATAATCATGAACTCAAATCTTAGTTAATTATTGCAATATATGACTAAAGATTTGCAAATATAAATTTCATTAATAAATTTTTCCATTTTAATTCCTTCATGAATAATAAAAAATAATTAATTGAAGATAATATTAAATATAATTTATATAATTACTAATATGATTAATATGAATATAATTAATTAAATATAAAAATATAAGACACCGTACACTATACTACACATAAAATATATATATGTATACCTTAGTATAGCGTGGCGACCCGTCGCCACGGCAAGCGTCGCCACGCCAACAACTCGGTTTACAAGTGAGCCTATAGATGTTTCACATCAATAACTTTCAAGCAACTTACATGATAAATGCATCACCTTCAGAAGCCACAGCATGCATTGAAAATAATTATTGGAGAAGGAAAAAATAATTACAATTACTTTAATAAGTCAGGGATAGCAATATAAATAGATAGGTTCAATAAAAGTTATGAGAGAGGAGAAATACAATCATTAATTATTTTGATTTAATTATTTAAGTTATTATTTTTATGTCCGTTAACTGCCGTGCTTCAGAGGTAAATGTATGTACCTATTTGTAATTTGTGTACTATATGATAAGGTATGGGCATTATGGGGTTGACATTATATCCACAAGGGATAAAAGCCCCTAAACATAAGAATAAAAAAAAAACTTCGCCTAAGCAAGCGTGTGCTTCTGGAATGTGATCATTCATTGTATTGACTGAGGGCAATAGTTTAAAAATGTACTTAATGGAGGGAGTTTCTACGTAAACTTACGCCTGTCTCTCATTGAGGTAGGAAGAGATTATGCGCCAAGTGCCATGGTCCATACAAACCTCTTTTTCTTAGAAGTTTCAAGTCACTTGAAAATGTTAAATGTTTTAATGGATGGGTTTGAAGGTAGTCTTCTGCTTATTCATTTTTTTTAAAGTGGTAGATCCGGGCTTTGGCTGGTTTGGTACGTCATATATGAGCTGGCTCGATCGGGGTTACAGAACACCGCCTTATAGTGGCAGACCAGATCAGTCTCACAGAACATTGATATTTACTAGGTGGTAGGTCCCTCGTTTGCGAGAGGCCGTCTGGTTTGGTACCACCGCTTTGTCTATCTCTGCAAGTAGCAGCGTGTAAGCACTGTTGTGTTTTGATTTTAAGGACATTCAAGCCAGTGAAATTATTGAGCATTATGATACTTAATATCGTATGTCTCGTGACGAGCGTATTCCAATGCCAGTCAGTATTTTGTAATTCAAAGTTCTAGGTGGTGTTGCTTACTATTGCTTTTCCTACATCATGTGTGAGCTTACGCCTGTATCTCAGAAGAGGTAGGTGAATTACAGCATAACCATCGCGATTTTATTATTGTATTGGAATTTGCATGCCATACCTGTACCTACCACTTTTAATAAAATAAGTTTAACTATTAAAAAATAAGCGTTAACAAAACTTAGAAACCGATTTCAAAATAAAAACACTGAAAAGTCTAAAATAACAAATACTATTTATTCTATTCTCTTTGGAGTCGCTGCAATTTTATCTGACCGGTAGCGAAACCCAGGCACCGACTCTAAAGAGAAAAGAATAGATAGAATTTGTTATTTTTGACTTTTCAGTGTTATTTTTTAAGTCGGTTTTTAAGTTTTGTTATCGAATATAAAACTCAAAAAAATTGTAAATGCTTGACTTAGGTACTGAACCTAGGACCTCACGGTGTCCCAGCATGAATATACCACCTCTACACCATTGAGGCTTCATTGATTAACCGGTACGTAACAGTTACCGGGATGTTTAAAAATAAAACGAGATTCAACTACCGTGTACGTATTACATAAGAAAGGCAAGCAATCAGAAAGTGTTTATAACTAAATTGCTTTTTGCCTGAGTCTATAACATTAACATTAACATTTCTCTATTCCTGGTAAAAAAAAAACTAAAACTATCAAGTGAAAGTTTCGTCGAAATCCGGTAAGGAGTTTGTTGTAGAATAAAGAGATTAATATTATTATCATAGTACTAGCTGTTGCCCGCGGCTCCACCCGCGTGAATGCCTATTTCCAGGATTAAAGTAGCCTAGTGGGCGCCCCCGGTGAGAAACGCGCTTGACAAAAATACTAAAACGACTATTAAAAAATAAGGGTTGATGATAGAAGGGTGAAAATTTAGGGTTGTATGTATTTTTTAATGCTGTATCATAAAAAAATAAAAACAAAAAATAAATGTCTAAAAAATAAAATTTAGGGGTGGACCGGACCACCTTTAACATTTAGGGGGATGAAAAATAGATGTTGGCCGATTCTCAGACCTACCCGATACGCACACAAAATTTCATACAAATCGGTCCAGCCGTTTCGGAGGAGTATGGGAACGCACATTTTATATATTTATATATGAGAATTTTATATAAGAGAAGATAAACTTTTAAAATATCGCGTCAATGGTCTATAATAAATAATAACTTGGGATCCTTTAAACGGAGTGTGAAGAAGCAACTAAGCAGGCCGGCATAATTCTGCCGATCTGCGATAGATTCAGTGTCTATCGTTGGTCGACAGTATACATGGATTGCGCTATACTTACCATCAGGTGTAGCGTAGTCACTTTGCCGAGCCAGGATAAAAAAAAAAAAAAAAACTTTAGATGTACAACGTGTTACAGAAAGGTGTGGTCATATTTTAGGGTCATTACATGCACCTTACAATGCGTACTTGTGTACCGGACCTTTTCAAAACCAAGACATCCAAAAAATTCACATTAATTTTAATCACTCGTTTATTAAGATCGATAAGATTGATGACATCATTATTAATTATTATGAACGACACTCGCTTTTTAATAAACTGGGATAAGATTTACGTAATTCTACGGACATACGTACATAACTTGTAATTTAAATACAAATTAACACTTGAAAGAGACTGTGTGCTGAAAACGATATAGGTACCATCCTCTAGAAGCATGTTAAAGACTTCATTCTCGGGTCTTCCATCTATGTATTTGGCTTAATATAGTCGACGATCCTCTTAAAAGCTATTATCAGTTGCACCAACACAAAGTACCAATACATAATACTTGTTTTTAGTCAAATACAACATATTTTTTGAACTCGTAATCATACTTCATAAAATCAGAAATTGCCGAACTGACTGCGTCAAATAAATATTGACATTTGACAACTGTTTAATTATTTTTTTTATTATAAAATAATTAAATGAAAGGAGGTCTATAGTATCATTGTTTATCATTTAGTGTTGTTCAAAGTTGAAAGACGATATCGACATGTTACTCATTCGATAAAAAAGAAAATTCTATAATTATTGTACTAGCAAAGCAATCGGATTTGGTACTATGGGAGATAAAATACTTATAACCACACTATACATTCCTTAAATTTGCCCGCCCCTTTCTATAACACGTTGTATATAGTAGATATGTATAAAAGATAGTCCTGAGGTAGGTAGGTAGCGGTTTTGATTCCCCGGTTGAGGAGTGATTTGAGCCTAATATGACAATAGGCTAATCCTGTCATATAATAGGACGGAAATGTCGACGAACTTACGTCTTTCATCTCTGAATTCACCCTAAAGGTGGAGTTTTAAATATACCTAATTTGCCGAACAAAGAAATCGTCAAAATCTTCGCATTCGGTAAAAAGTTTTTTTTTACATACAATGTATATATATAGCCTTAGGGTGATGCAAAGAATATGCACAAAGTAGGTACAGAAATAAAAAAAACAAAATTGACAAGTGAATATAAAATATACTCGTATTGGCGTAAATAGGTGCATAATAAATATTACAACAATTTTTTGACTGCCTCGGTGGCGCAGTTGTAATGCCTACGCGTTACGATTGAGGCCAAAGCTGAGGTCTCGGGTTCGATCCCCGGGTCGGGTAAAGTGGTATTGGGTTTTTCTATTACGCAATGCTCAGTATCAGCCCGGAGTCTGGAATTTGTGCCCGGTATGGCGATAGGCTCGCCCCCTGTCGCATAAGGGACGGAGATACGCTCGGCGAAATGTGGGTGTACAGGTTGCACCTCTGCCTACACCTTCGGGTATTACAGGCGTAAGTGTGTATGTGTGTAACAATTTTTAATAATACACCATTATAAAAAAGGATATTAAAAAAATAATTATTCGTGGTTATAATCGTACATACAACAAATATAAATACGAGTCGAAACTACTTCCTTTTTTTCTCGGTTAAAAAGAGTGTTATGTTCGTATGTAAGCACAGACATTCTCCTTGTGAATGTAAAAAAATTACATCTTTTTTCCTTTCTCGTTATGAATGTAGGTGGTATTATTGAACTACACATAATGTAATATTATATTTTATAACCAGCGAAAGAAAAGGGAGGATGTTCAACTCCACCAAACGTGGACCGAATTAAATTATTCTTTGTATATTTGATAGGGTTTACTTCGGCAGTGGTGACATTTTATTTTGAAGAAAAAATTACACTCTTAAATAAATACATACGCACTCACGCCTGTAGCCCCCGAAGGGGTGGGCAGAAGTGTAACCAGTATTAGGCTGAGCATTTCGTAATAGAAAATCCCAATATTACTGTTACTCGACCCGGGGATCGAACGCATACGCATTACAACTGTGCTACCGAGGCAGTCACCTAAATAAATTATTTATTAATTTACAAAAAAATACGACTGACTCAAAAAAAAACCTTTAAATATTGAGTCGGTAGAATCAAAATAGTTTTAATTTTATTTTGTGCTTTTAGTTCTTTTAAGTCAGCTTTTTAATGTGACCGAAATACTATTAAAACAGTTGTATTCGTTGTTGTTTTAATGCTGCAGTTAAACTGCATAATGTAATTTGTCTCTATACTCGCTTTTTTCCAAACTGCTTGATAGATTTTGATGCGGTTTTCCCAATTACGAAAAGTGGTTTTAATGAGAGTTATGTTTAAAATAATGTTACTATGTAGGTGGTAGGTCCCTTACATGCCAAAGTCCGACTGGGTAGGTACTACCACCTTGTATATCTTTGCTGCTAAGCAGCATTGTGTAAGCACTTTAAAATTCAGGTTTGAAGGACATGGAACCCAGTACATGGAACCCAGTGAAATTACTGCTCATTATGAGACTGCTTGTATTTCAGGGTGATGAGTGCAGTTCAGTGCCACGCAGTACTTTGTAATTCAAAGTTTCGTTTGATGTTGCTTCTGATTAAAATCACGAGACGTGGCGCTTACCATCAAACGAGCAACCTACTCGTCTATAGCATAAAAAATACATATAGTACTGGGTCCATTAAAGGACCTAAATGAGTACTAAACGAATGCACATACAATCGAAATATCTTTTTTAATATTTGGCGATTTTAAATGGCACAACTGTTATTCATAAATTTTACTTTATTCAAAAAATATTTTATTCACAACTTTATAATAAATAAGTTACGTGCAAACGATACAAAGCAGAGTGTATTATTTATTTTCTTGTATCAGAAATATAAGAATTTTACTACAGTACAATTTATACTTTATATAGGTACAGAGAGTAAAAAAAACTTGAAAATTATGGAAAACTTTTGAAAAATAAAACTCAAAAATAAGCAGATATTTTTTCCATATAAATCAAGACTAGAGCCACTGTTGGCACTTGGAGAGATAAAAAAGGCCGGAATAATTTCAGACAGAGTAAAATGGAACTATACAAATAGATATTTAACCTGAAACCCATAGATCAACAAAGAGGTGAAATTTATAAGCCTTGCGATTAAATCAGCTTTGAAACAAACAAAACTGTATTCAAATCGGTCCATTCGCTAAGATGCTAAGTTAGACAGATACACACACACACACGCACACATACCCACACATACAAATAAAGGAATTAAATTTATAACAGATTCGAATTATGAACTTTTTATATAGCCAGTAATAACCACTGAGTGTTAGGTTGGTAACTAAATCAATACGGATTCTATTTCCGATTCTCCCTTATCTTCGCCAAAGTTATCCGAAGATGTAAATCTGCCAATGGAATATGATCATGTTAAAATCCGGTAACTTTTTAATGCCGCTGAGCCGTTGTAGCCCTCAGGCATAATTTAGGAAAAGTTACAAAATCTGATCAAGGTAATGTAAAAAATTCAGTATGAGGAAGTTTGGCATTTGATGAGAAGTAACGGCAGTGTGTAGCCAAGTTCGTTTAAAGAGATCCATCAAGGTGTACTCATGATTCTTTTTTATGGAAGGTAACTGGGTCAGTACATCATGAGTTAGCACCATCATCCATGTTCACATACAATGCCAAGCAAACTCAGGATACGTACAAAATATGATCAAGTTACAAAATCTGACCAAGTTAATGTTAAAAATTCAGTATGATGAAGTTTGGGATTTGATGAGAAGTCACGGCATTGTATAGCCAAGTTCGTTTAAAGAGACCTATCAAGTACCACTTTCTCACAGAAAACCAAGGTGAAGTGGCAGCTTTTCGTATGGCCAATGAGATAATCAGATGCCTAAATGCCGAATGCATTGCAAATCCAAATTTCTCTTGACGGCAATACATGCACGATTCTTGCTCCGAATTTGGGTGTCCTAGGCGATGGTGATCACTTACTATCAAGTACGAAATATACTCGTTCCATCTTTGTCTACATACAAAATAAATATTTTCAGAACCAAGTATTAGGACAAGAGAACTTGACATTTTTTCCATTATATTTGTATAACAACTTGGCCCCTGTTTTAGTGTGATTCATTTTATTGAATTTCTTTACGGTGACAGTTCCCTAATGTGATTATGTATTAAGGTTGATAAAAAACTTGGATATTGTTCGGACATTTTTATATGCGGGCACGTCTCGCGCGTCCTTTGACGCTGACTTAGTACTTTTTATCCCACACAAATAAACAAAGGTTTTTATAGTACAGCCCGGCCGAGCATGTAGGTCGCCAGATGGTAAGTGATCTCCAACGTTCATGTACGCCCAAAATACCAGAATCATGGCCGTGTTGCAGACCTTAAAGGAATTGGATGAATTGGGAAGAAGTGTGGGATTTGGGCCTCCGAATATCTCACTCACTGTACGATATACAGCAGCAAGCCGCTACTTTACGTCAGTTTTCTGACAGACAGTGGTAACGACCAAGTTGAGCTCGAAAAGTTCTCAATTCATCTGTATTTATTTTTATATGTATGTTCACTCATAACTCCGCCAAATGTGGACCGATTATGAGACAACAACTTATGTCTCGGGGTAACGAGCGCAGTCCAATGCCATGCAGTGCTTTGTAATTCGAAGTTCTGTGTGGCGTTGCTTCTGTTTATGGGCAGGCGTTGCGCTTGCCACCAGACGAGTGACCTGCTCGTCTTATCATTCAAGTTAATAAAAGAAAACACACTGCAATAATACAACACTATATCATTAATGTATTAATTCAAATTCAAATTCAAATTCTTTATTGAATCCATAAAATGTTATACATCATTTAGATGCAGTCAAATTTTAACTCTACCGCCAGTTCGGAATGCTGTTTCGCTAGAGAAGAACAGACAAGAAACTCTAACGTTGCTCTTTTCAAAACTGATTTCCAATATTGATACTATGTACATTACAATTTATTTGAGTTAAAGCAGCTCAGTTTATGCCAAGAGAAATATTATAACAAAATAATGATTATTGACCATGAGACCCATGACCACGATGAATAAATTAGGACCACAAAGTAAAAAAAACTATAACAATAAATAACAGTTTGAGCAGACCAGTCCACACAAGCAGCACCCGTTCACGAGTATGACGCATGTGTCAGCCATCGGCCTCCTCAACCATGTTACAGGGAAGTGACCGACCCGGCACACGACGCCGCCGCAAGCACAGACACTTTAGCGAGCATGACATACCCAAACTGAACTTAATGAATAAGCTCTTAATTCCCAATGGTTCCCATGGGAGTCATGCTTCTCCAAATCTGGAAAAGGGCGAAAATTCATTTCATAAACATAAACATAAAGATCCCAATAATAGCAATAGCTACTTTAAAGATTTATTTATAAGATTTACTGTAATAAATCATTCCCAAGCCTCTTTTTTTTCAGAATATCTAGAGGATAGAAATATCCTCTAGATATCAAACTATGGAAATATGCAAAGTAAACCAACCTGGCCGTGGCAACTTCGGTCAGCTGGCGTAATTTGCTCACTGCATAAGCAGCGGCACTTAATTTCTTAGCTAACCCAGATATATGATGACCCCATTGTAGTTTAGAGTCTAATGTTATACATAAAAACTTGGTCGACTCCACGAAGCTCAACTCATCACCATTCATATAAATGTTAGCGTTATTCTTTTTTACATTAGGTGTCAAAATTCGAATGCATTTGGTTTTCTGACTATTCAACATTAGATTATTAACCACTGTTCTATTTTAGAGAGAGTGCTATTTAAATCGTCAAGAACAGATTTCTGTCGATTAGCTTTAAATATTAAAGAAGTATCATCTGCAAATAGCACTACCTCACAGTTGTCCCTTATGTAATAAGGTAAGTCATTAATGTAGATTAAAAAGAGAAAAGGTCCAAGAATCGAGCCCTGTGGAGCTCCCATAGTCAACAGACCCAGGAGATCTTTTCCCATTGACGTCAACACTTTGAACTCTGTTGCTTAAATATGACTTAAATACATCAAGAGCAACGCCATTAACTCCGTAGTGACTCAATTTCCTGATAAGAGTATCATGGTGAACACAATCGAATGTTTTGGATAAATCACAAAACACACCCAAAGCATCCTGTAAACCCTCCCATGCATCAAATATATTATTTAAAAGCTCGACAACAGCATCAGTGGTGAAGCCAAACTGTTTTTGATGCAACATTTTATTTGAGGTAAAGTAATTTTGAATTTGGATAAGCATAAGTTTTTCAAAGATTTTACTTATTGAAGGTAGCACAGAAATAGGTCTAAAATTAGTGGGGTCAGCTGTGCTACCAGATTTAAAAAGAGCTATAATTTTACTTAGTTTCAACTGATCAGGAAATATACCACTCCTAATACATAGATTAAAAATTTAAGGTAACTGGGGAGCAATAACAGGTATTACAAATTTTAAGATTTTTGTTGATATTCCCCATAGATCACTTGTATTTTTAATATTAATTAACTTTAACAAATTTATAATTTCAATACTATTAACACATTGGAATTCAAAAGAATCATTACATCCGGACACACTATCTTGTAATATTTTTTCTGCTACAGTAGGAGATGAATTTAGATTTTTTGTGGTAGAAACTGGTATATTAGTGAAAAAATTGTCAAATTAGACAAAGCTTGTCAAGAAGGTACCTACGTAATGTGTATATCGTAAGTAACTTTTTAGCTAAACCAACGCCAGACGGTAGACTGTTATCGTGAACTTGAAAGCTGGCGCGTAAGTTTCACTTCTGTACGTAATTACTAGCTATCTCGCGAGAATTTACCCGCGAACTTATTACTACTCCGCTCCCGTGGGCCGTAGCGTGAATATATATGTTATGAATCATCGTCTACACAAACATGGTGTGAAAATGACCTCAGTTGGTCATATGCACTCACGCCTGTAATCCCCGAAGGGGTAGGCAGAGGTGTAACCAGTACACCCACATTTCGCCGAGCGTATCTCCGTCCCATGATGTGATAAGGGGCGAGCCTATCGCCATACCGAGCACAAATTCCAGACTCCGGGCTGATACTGAGCTTTTTCGTAATAGAAAAACCCAATATCACCATCAGTCAAGTTATTCAAAAGTTATATGGTACGATACTGGACTACAAACCTCCCCCAACCTTGTTTCGTGTGAAATTTTACAAAAATATAATACACTAGTCTCATTATTTTTAACGAGCAATATATGTACTTAATTGCACAACACTATTCGGTTCCATAAAAAAGTTTCATACAAGTTTAATGCCCCCCCTTCTCCCTATAAAAATGTATATTTTCAAAAGTCCTTCCTTTATCTATAGTAAGTAATAAGTACACAAATTATCGTTTAACCAAATTTCATGATTGTATCTTAGGAGTTTTTGAGAATAATCAGTGAGTGAGTGACATTTCGCGTATCTACAAAAGATTCATATGCCTATAACTAAGGCCTCATACAACATTTTTTTATATAGGGAAAATGAAAGACTGCCTCGGTGGCGCAGTTGTAATGCGTACGTGGTACGACTGCTGTGCTGAGATCTCGGGTTCGATTCCCAGGTTAGGTAAAAGTGATATTGAGTTTCTCTATTTCGAAATGCTCAGTATCAGCCCGAAGACTGGAATTGTGTCTGGCCTGGCGATAGGCTTACCCTCTGTCATTATAAGCTCGGCGAAATGTACATGATTAAAAATGAAAGAAAAAAAATAGAATTTTGTCAGCATTTAATACGTCATATTCTGGCGCTAGCCTTAACTTTTAAAACTCCACGTCGACCTGACAGTCTCAGAAAAATGGAGAAAGATTTAAAATATTTAATTAGTGCATAAAGTCTGTGTGGAATTTAAACCGATCCGAAAGCAAGCGTGCATTTGCATTTAATTTTGATGAAAATTCCCAGCTCGTTTCAAATAAAATGTGGCACCGTAAGGTAACGTTAAAAAACTGAGTGAGTGAGGATGGATGAGTTAGGCACGTTGATGGAAACTATGTTTAATATTGGATAGAGTAGAGCTTGTAGTGATAGGTGAGATATAATATAATATGTATACTATTTCATGAAATGGTCGCGTTTCATGAAATAGTCAAATATTACTGACCATATCATTAAATGTTTTACGTTTAGTAGTACACCTTACGTATAAGCACAGATGTGTTTTGTTTTGAAGGACATTGAATTCAGTGAAGCTACTGAGCATTATGAGACTTATTAATTACTGTAACAACTGTCACGAGGTGACTAACGTAGTCTAGTACCAGGCAGTGCTTTGCAATTCAAAGGTATGTATGGTGTTGTCTCTATTTATGGGAAGGTGTAGCGCTTACCATCAGGTGGGCGACCTGCTCGTGTCATCATTTAGGCCAGTAAAAAAAATATAAGTAATAAAAATTCGAAAAGGGCTTATTTATTATTCTTAACTGGAAAGTAAAGGTAGGTTATATTAGAATTGTGTCATTTTATGCAAAATTTTATTTTATCCAAAAGCACATACTTACATACACATTCACGCCTATGTCCCATGGGGGTAGGCAGAGACTATTGAGTACCACAAGCTACGATCCTGACACACCTCTTTCGCCTCTTCCACATTCATACATCTTCTCAAACATTTTCGTCGGTTGAGGGTACTCGTGACGTGCCCATTACAGAGAATATCATTTTATTTGATCCGCATATGTTCTCCTCGGGCGCCCTCTTCCAACCCTACTGTTCACATTCGCACGATAAATACCTTTCGTAAGTCGTCTTTCATCCATCTTCTCCAAAAGGATCCCTCTCTCTCTCTTTATCCAAAAGTTTTACTTTATATACACGTATACATACACACATACGCACTCACTCTACTTTACGTCGGCTTATTATAAGACAGTGGTAATAGCCCGTTTGAGCCGAATCATTTATCCTCTAGACAAAACTTTTTATAGCGTATCTCTATCACTTAAAAATCCCTCATAAGCAACCATTATCTCAAACTATGTACCAGTGTCTCAAATAATAATCCACACAAACACTTTATTAGTAACAGAGAAGTCAGAGCGTGGAACAAACTCCCGGAGAACGTAGTTGCAGCTCAAAATACAAACCAGTTTAAGAATCGACTTGACAATCACCTTAAATGTATAGATGCAAAAAAACATGCAAGTAATACAGTGAAATGCAATATCAGTTTTGACTGCCTGCCTGATAAATAAATAAATAAATATATCATCGTAGAAATTTAAAACATTCAAGCACATCACTACGTAGCGTCCGACAACTCCACGTAATATTCACAATTTGAATAAAACGTACATTTAGATCATGTGCGAAGTAGTACAGGATAGGGTTGTGACGTGGTAATCGATATTCTTAGGTAATGTGTTACGTAATAGCGGACTTCCGATCATTGTGTCGAGCGATACAAGGACGTCATCGAATTGACACCACAGTGTGTCATAACAAACTGTCTTGACAGCTGGCGTGAAGTAGCTTGGAAATAAGCGTAGTAACATATAGCTGTTATATTTCGTAATAGCGGGTTCAATCGATTCAATTTTAGTTGGTTAACTGCTAAATCACATGCGATTTGAACCGTATGAATAAATCAATCGAATATCAACAAAAAGCCTTACAGCTTTTGTAGATTTAAGTCTTTTGCTGATAGCAATTCGATTCGTAGAGGCAGAAGATTCCTAGATGCTTAACCCTTAAAACTCCTTCACTATCTTTCCAATCCCTATTCCCTTCTTTTCATGAGTACTTCTATTTATGAGTACTTAAGTTCAGTGGAGATAATTTGCCATCAGGTGACCCACTTACTCGTTTGCAGTAGCTATAAAAAAATACTACCGACTGCAAGGTTTGTCAGAATACAGCATACAAGAATTACATATTAACACGATTGCAGGAATCGATTGCAAAAGCAAAATACAATAATCGATTTAGATCAATCGTATAAGGTGCAGGAGAAAGTAAGTGTCAAGCAATAAAGGAGTTCCGAACCGATATTTTAAAAATAATTAAAGATGTCTGCTCCAGATAGTGATTACAGGTTTTGTTCAAGTTCTTGTTATGAAAGGAAGCCGTAATTTTAATGTTAAGTGTAAATCAAATCTGTTTGTTAAGGCTCAGTGGATTTTTTACGAATGAAAAAGGTATAAATGGTACCAGCCGACATCTTCCGGATCTTAACCTCACCGATCCTACATCCTACCGACCAACTAATAAGGCGATCGCGACATTTTTTAAATGTATTCTTTGCACTATATTATACTCTATCGATGAATGTGGCTCGTCCGAGCCAATACCACTATCTCACAGAAAACCGGCGTAAAGTAGCAGCTTGTTGTTTCGTACGGTGAGTGAGATATTCGGAGAACCAAACCCCCTCCCCTTCCCAATCCCTTAATTATCCCTTTCCTTTAAGATAGTACGAATAACTTACGAGAACGTATTTGTATCGAAATGTCAAAAAAAAACAACTGCTAGCGTTCTCGATTCGCTAACGGTAGGCAGCGGCTTGGCTGTGCTCTGGCATTGCTGAGGTCCATAGGCGGCGGTAACCATTTACCATCAGGTGGGCCGCCCGCTCGCCTGTCTATCTATTTCTTGTTTTTATAAAAAATAAAATAAAAAAAAACGAATACTTATTCGTAAGTTATTCGTGCTCGACCCTCTGTTTATGAAAAATTAAATATTACGAGGAATATATAAAGTATTTTCACTAAAAATTGAAAACTACCTTAGTAATTTTAGCTTTAATTAGAAAGGGGTGTCTTAAATCTGGGAGATAATTAATAACTTTGTACTTTAAATATTTCTTGATAGACGTTTACAAATTTTAATATACGCGCCAGTTTCACAATGTCCAAATAAATTTATTTATCAATTAATAACAGCAAATACATAATTATATCCCAGACTCTTATTTAAGAGAGTTTTTGTTATATCATAGGCCGGCAAACGAGCAAATGGGTCACCTGATGGTATGTGATCTCCATCGCCCATGTACGCTCACAATACCAAAAGAATTAGGGGCGCGTTGCCGACCTTAAAGGAAAGGGATAACTAAGCGATTGGGAATGGGAGGGGGATTTGGGCCTCCGGATATCTCACTCACCGTATGAAACGCAGCAGCAAGCTGCTACTTTACGCCAATTTTCTGTGAGACACTGGTAACGACTCGGACGAGCCGGCCCATTCATGCTCTAGACAAAAGTGTGTACAGCATGGCTCTACCACTCTAAAATCTTAGTACTTAGTATCTTTGGTAAGGCGCTACCGCTTTGTCTATTTCTGCCACCAAGTAGATTATGTAAGCCCAGTCATCTGTCTATGGCACTGTTGTGATCCTGTTTGAAGGGTATTGAAACCAGTGAAATTACTGGGTTCTATGATCCTTAACATCTTATGTCTCGTCTTACAATGGCAATCTAGTGACAGCCTCCGTGGCGCAGTAGGCAAGTAGCTGGTTGCGAAGCGTGAGGTCGTGGGTTCGATTCCCGCACGTAATATTGACATTTGACAACTGTTTAATTATTTTTTTTATTATAAAATAATTAAATGAAAGGAGGTCTATAGTATCATTGTTTATCATTTAGTGTTGTTCAAAGTTGAAAGACGATATCGACATGTTACTCATTCGATAAAAAAGAAAATTCTATAATTATTGTACTAGCAAAGCAATCGGATTTGGTACTATGGGAGATAAAATACTTATAACCACACTATACATTCCTTAAATTTGCCCGCCCCTTTCTATAACACGTTGTATATAGTAGATATGTATAAAAGATAGTCCTGAGGTAGGTAGGTAGCGGTTTTGATTCCCCGGTTGAGGAGTGATTTGAGCCTAATATGACAATAGGCTAATCCTGTCATATAATAGGACGGAAATGTCGACGAACTTACGTCTTTCATCTCTGAATTCACCCTAAAGGTGGAGTTTTAAATATACCTAATTTGCCGAACAAAGAAATCGTCAAAATCTTCGCATTCGGTAAAAAGTTTTTTTTTACATACAATGTATATATATAGCCTTAGGGTGATGCAAAGAATATGCACAAAGTAGGTACAGAAATAAAAAAAACAAAATTGACAAGTGAATATAAAATATACTCGTATTGGCGTAAATAGGTGCATAATAAATATTACAACAATTTTTTGACTGCCTCGGTGGCGCAGTTGTAATGCCTACGCGTTACGATTGAGGCCAAAGCTGAGGTCTCGGGTTCGATCCCCGGGTCGGGTAAAGTGGTATTGGGTTTTTCTATTACGCAATGCTCAGTATCAGCCCGGAGTCTGGAATTTGTGCCCGGTATGGCGATAGGCTCGCCCCCTGTCGCATAAGGGACGGAGATACGCTCGGCGAAATGTGGGTGTACAGGTTGCACCTCTGCCTACACCTTCGGGTATTACAGGCGTAAGTGTGTATGTGTGTAACAATTTTTAATAATACACCATTATAAAAAAGGATATTAAAAAAATAATTATTCGTGGTTATAATCGTACATACAACAAATATAAATACGAGTCGAAACTACTTCCTTTTTTTCTCGGTTAAAAAGAGTGTTATGTTCGTATGTAAGCACAGACATTCTCCTTGTGAATGTAAAAAAATTACATCTTTTTTCCTTTCTCGTTATGAATGTAGGTGGTATTATTGAACTACACATAATGTAATATTATATTTTATAACCAGCGAAAGAAAAGGGAGGATGTTCAACTCCACCAAACGTGGACCGAATTAAATTATTCTTTGTATATTTGATAGGGTTTACTTCGGCAGTGGTGACATTTTATTTTGAAGAAAAAATTACACTCTTAAATAAATACATACGCACTCACGCCTGTAGCCCCCGAAGGGGTGGGCAGAAGTGTAACCAGTATTAGGCTGAGCATTTCGTAATAGAAAATCCCAATATTACTGTTACTCGACCCGGGGATCGAACGCATACGCATTACAACTGTGCTACCGAGGCAGTCACCTAAATAAATTATTTATTAATTTACAAAAAAATACGACTGACTCAAAAAAAAACCTTTAAATATTGAGTCGGTAGAATCAAAATAGTTTTAATTTTATTTTGTGCTTTTAGTTCTTTTAAGTCAGCTTTTTAATGTGACCGAAATACTATTAAAACAGTTGTATTCGTTGTTGTTTTAATGCTGCAGTTAAACTGCATAATGTAATTTGTCTCTATACTCGCTTTTTTCCAAACTGCTTGATAGATTTTGATGCGGTTTTCCCAATTACGAAAAGTGGTTTTAATGAGAGTTATGTTTAAAATAATGTTACTATGTAGGTGGTAGGTCCCTTACATGCCAAAGTCCGACTGGGTAGGTACTACCACCTTGTATATCTTTGCTGCTAAGCAGCATTGTGTAAGCACTTTAAAATTCAGGTTTGAAGGACATGGAACCCAGTACATGGAACCCAGTGAAATTACTGCTCATTATGAGACTGCTTGTATTTCAGGGTGATGAGTGCAGTTCAGTGCCACGCAGTACTTTGTAATTCAAAGTTTCGTTTGATGTTGCTTCTGATTAAAATGACGAGACGTGGCGCTTACCATCAAACGAGCAACCTACTCGTCTATAGCATAAAAAATACATATAGTACTGGGTCCATTAAAGGACCTAAATGAGTACTAAACGAATGCACATACAATCGAAATATCTTTTTTAATATTTGGCGATTTTAAATGGCACAACTGTTATTCATAAATTTTACTTTATTCAAAAAATATTTTATTCACAACTTTATAATAAATAAGTTACGTGCAAACGATACAAAGCAGAGTGTATTATTTATTTTCTTGTATCAGAAATATAAGAATTTTACTACAGTACAATTTATACTTTATATAGGTACAGAGAGTAAAAAAAACTTGAAAATTATGGAAAACTTTTGAAAAATAAAACTCAAAAATAAGCAGATATTTTTTCCATATAAATCAAGACTAGAGCCACTGTTGGCACTTGGAGAGATAAAAAAGGCCGGAATAATTTCAGACAGAGTAAAATGGAACTATACAAATAGATATTTAACCTGAAACCCATAGATCAACAAAGAGGTGAAATTTATAAGCCTTGCGATTAAATCAGCTTTGAAACAAACAAAACTGTATTCAAATCGGTCCATTCGCTAAGATGCTAAGTTAGACAGATACACACACACACACGCACACATACCCACACATACAAATAAAGGAATTAAATTTATAACAGATTCGAATTATGAACTTTTTATATAGCCAGTAATAACCACTGAGTGTTAGGTTGGTAACTAAATCAATACGGATTCTATTTCCGATTCTCCCTTATCTTCGCCAAAGTTATCCGAAGATGTAAATCTGCCAATGGAATATGATCATGTTAAAATCCGGTAACTTTTTAATGCCGCTGAGCCGTTGTAGCCCTCAGGCATAATTTAGGAAAAGTTACAAAATCTGATCAAGGTAATGTAAAAAATTCAGTATGAGGAAGTTTGGCATTTGATGAGAAGTAACGGCAGTGTGTAGCCAAGTTCGTTTAAAGAGATCCATCAAGGTGTACTCATGATTCTTTTTTATGGAAGGTAACTGGGTCAGTACATCATGAGTTAGCACCATCATCCATGTTCACATACAATGCCAAGCAAACTCAGGATACGTACAAAATATGATCAAGTTACAAAATCTGACCAAGTTAATGTTAAAAATTCAGTATGATGAAGTTTGGGATTTGATGAGAAGTCACGGCATTGTATAGCCAAGTTCGTTTAAAGAGACCTATCAAGTACCACTTTCTCACAGAAAACCAAGGTGAAGTGGCAGCTTTTCGTATGGCCAATGAGATAATCAGATGCCTAAATGCCGAATGCATTGCAAATCCAAATTTCTCTTGACGGCAATACATGCACGATTCTTGCTCCGAATTTGGGTGTCCTAGGCGATGGTGATCACTTACTATCAAGTACGAAATATACTCGTTCCATCTTTGTCTACATACAAAATAAATATTTTCAGAACCAAGTATTAGGACAAGAGAACTTGACATTTTTTCCATTATATTTGTATAACAACTTGGCCCCTGTTTTAGTGTGATTCATTTTATTGAATTTCTTTACGGTGACAGTTCCCTAATGTGATTATGTATTAAGGTTGATAAAAAACTTGGATATTGTTCGGACATTTTTATATGCGGGCACGTCTCGCGCGTCCTTTGACGCTGACTTAGTACTTTTTATCCCACACAAATAAACAAAGGTTTTTATAGTACAGCCCGGCCGAGCATGTAGGTCGCCAGATGGTAAGTGATCTCCAACGTTCATGTACGCCCAAAATACCAGAATCATGGCCGTGTTGCAGACCTTAAAGGAATTGGATGAATTGGGAAGAAGTGTGGGATTTGGGCCTCCGAATATCTCACTCACTGTACGATATACAGCAGCAAGCCGCTACTTTACGTCAGTTTTCTGACAGACAGTGGTAACCACCAAGTTGAGCTCGAAAAGTTCTCAATTCATCTGTATTTATTTTTATATGTATGTTCACTCATAACTCCGCCAAATGTGGACCGATTATGAGACAACAACTTATGTCTCGGGGTAACGAGCGCAGTCCAATGCCATGCAGTGCTTTGTAATTCGAAGTTCTGTGTGGCGTTGCTTCTGTTTATGGGCAGGCGTTGCGCTTGCCACCAGACGAGTGACCTGCTCGTCTTATCATTCAAGTTAATAAAAGAAAACACACTGCAATAATACAACACTATATCATTAATGTATTAATTCAAATTCAAATTCAAATTCTTTATTGAATCCATAAAATGTTATACATCATTTAGATGCAGTCAAATTTTAACTCTACCGCCAGTTCGGAATGCTGTTTCGCTAGAGAAGAACAGACAAGAAACTCTAACGTTGCTCTTTTCAAAACTGATTTCCAATATTGATACTATGTACATTACAATTTATTTGAGTTAAAGCAGCTCAGTTTATGCCAAGAGAAATATTATAACAAAATAATGATTATTGACCATGAGACCCATGACCACGATGAATAAATTAGGACCACAAAGTAAAAAAAACTATAACAATAAATAACAGTTTGAGCAGACCAGTCCACACAAGCAGCACCCGTTCACGAGTATGACGCATGTGTCAGCCATCGGCCTCCTCAACCATGTTACAGGGAAGTGACCGACCCGGCACACGACGCCGCCGCAAGCACAGACACTTTAGCGAGCATGACATACCCAAACTGAACTTAATGAATAAGCTCTTAATTCCCAATGGTTCCCATGGGAGTCATGCTTCTCCAAATCTGGAAAAGGGCGAAAATTCATTTCATAAACATAAACATAAAGATCCCAATAATAGCAATAGCTACTTTAAAGATTTATTTATAAGATTTACTGTAATAAATCATTCCCAAGCCTCTTTTTTTTCAGAATATCTAGAGGATAGAAATATCCTCTAGATATCAAACTATGGAAATATGCAAAGTAAACCAACCTGGCCGTGGCAACTTCGGTCAGCTGGCGTAATTTGCTCACTGCATAAGCAGCGGCACTTAATTTCTTAGCTAACCCAGATATATGATGACCCCATTGTAGTTTAGAGTCTAATGTTATACATAAAAACTTGGTCGACTCCACGAAGCTCAACTCATCACCATTCATATAAATGTTAGCGTTATTCTTTTTTACATTAGGTGTCAAAATTCGAATGCATTTGGTTTTCTGACTATTCAACATTAGATTATTAACCACTGTTCTATTTTAGAGAGAGTGCTATTTAAATCGTCAAGAACAGATTTCTGTCGATTAGCTTTAAATATTAAAGAAGTATCATCTGCAAATAGCACTACCTCACAGTTGTCCCTTATGTAATAAGGTAAGTCATTAATGTAGATTAAAAAGAGAAAAGGTCCAAGAATCGAGCCCTGTGGAGCTCCCATAGTCAACAGACCCAGGAGATCTTTTCCCATTGACGTCAACACTTTGAACTCTGTTGCTTAAATATGACTTAAATACATCAAGAGCAACGCCATTAACTCCGTAGTGACTCAATTTCCTGATAAGAGTATCATGGTGAACACAATCGAATGTTTTGGATAAATCACAAAACACACCCAAAGCATCCTGTAAACCCTCCCATGCATCAAATATATTATTTAAAAGCTCGACAACAGCATCAGTGGTGAAGCCAAACTGTTTTTGATGCAACATTTTATTTGAGGTAAAGTAATTTTGAATTTGGATAAGCATAAGTTTTTCAAAGATTTTACTTATTGAAGGTAGCACAGAAATAGGTCTAAAATTAGTGGGGTCAGCTGTGCTACCAGATTTAAAAAGAGCTATAATTTTACTTAGTTTCAACTGATCAGGAAATATACCACTCCTAATACATAGATTAAAAATTTAAGGTAACTGGGGAGCAATAACAGGTATTACAAATTTTAAGATTTTTGTTGATATTCCCCATAGATCACTTGTATTTTTAATATTAATTAACTTTAACAAATTTATAATATCAATACTATTAACACATTGGAATTCAAAAGAATCATTACATCCGGACACACTATCTTGTAATATTTTTTCTGCTACAGTAGGAGATGAATTTAGATTTTTTGTGGTAGAAACTGGTATATTAGCGAAAAAATTGTCAAATTAGACAAAGCTTGTCAAGAAGGACCTACGTAATGTGTATATCGTAAGTAACTTTTTAGCTAAACCAACGCCAGACGGTAGACTGTTATCGTGAACTTGAAAGCTGGCGCGTAAGTTTCACTTCTGTACGTAATTACTAGCTATTTCGCGAGAATTTACCCGCGAACTTATTACTACTCCGCTCCCGTGGGCCGTAGCGTGAATATATATGTTATGAATCATCGTCTCCACAAACATGGTGTGAAAATGACCTCAGTTGGTCATATGCACTCACGCCTGTAATACCCGAAGGGGTAGGCAGAGGTGTAACCAGTACACCCACATTTCGCCGAGCGTATCTCCGTCCCATGATGTGATAAGGGGCGAGCCTATCGCCATACCGAGCACAAATTCCAGACTCCGGGCTGATACTGAGCTTTTTCGTAATAGAAAAACCCAATATCACCATCAGTCAAGTTATTCAAAAGTTATATGGTACGATACTGGACTACAAACCTCCCCCAACCTTGTTTCGTGTGAAATTTTACAAAAATATAATACACGAGTCTCATTATTTTTAACGAGCAATATATGTACTTAATTGCACAACACTATTCGGTTCCATAAAAAAGTTTCATACAAGTTTAATGCCCCCCCTTCTCCCTATAAAAATGTATATTTTCAAAAGTCCTTCCTTTATCTATAGTAAGTAATAAGTACACAAATTATCGTTTAACCAAATTTCATGATTGTATCTTAGGAGTTTTTGAGAATAATCAGTGAGTGAGTGACATTTCGCGTATCTACAAAAGATTCATATGCCTATAACTAAGGCCTCATACAACATTTTTTTATATAGGGAAAATGAAAGACTGCCTCGGTGGCGCAGTTGTAATGCGTACGTGGTACGACTGCTGTGCTGAGATCTCGGGTTCGATTCCCAGGTTAGGTAAAAGTGATATTGAGTTTCTCTATTTCGAAATGCTCAGTATCAGCCCGAAGACCGGAATTGTGTCTGGCCTGGCGATAGGCTTACCCTCTGTCATTATAAGCTCGGCGAAATGTACATGATTAAAAATGAAAGAAAAATAATAGAATTTTGTCAGCATTTAATACGTCATATTCTGGCGCTAGCCTTAACTTTTAAAACTCCACGTCGACCTGACAGTCTCAGAAAAATGGAGAAAGATTTAAAATATTTAATTAGTGCATAAAGTCTGTGTGGAATTTAAACCGATCCGAAAGCAAGCGTGCATTTGCATTTAATTTTGATGAAAATTCCCAGCTCGTTTCAAATAAAATGTGGCACCGTAAGGTAACGTTAAAAAACTGAGTGAGTGAGGATGGATGAGTTAGGCACGTTGATGGAAACTATGTTTAATATTGGATAGAGTAGAGCTTGTAGTGATAGGTGAGATATAATATAATATGTATACTATTTCATGAAATGGTCGCGTTTCATGAATTAGTCAAATATTACTGACCATATAATTAAATGTTTTACGTTTAGTAGTACACCTTACGTATAAGCACAGATGTGTTTTGTTTTGAAGGACATTGAATTCAGTGAAGCTACTGAGCATTATGAGACTTATTAATTACTGTAACAACTGTCACGAGGTGACTAACGTAGTCTAGTACCAGGCAGTGCTTTGCAATTCAAAGGTATGTATGGTGTTGTGTCTATTTATGGGAAGGTGTAGTGCTTACCATCAGGTGGGCGACCTGCTCGTATCATCATTTAGGCCAGTAAAAAAAGTATAAACATTCGAAAAGGGCTTATTTATTATTCTTAACTGGAAAGTAAAGGTAGGTTATATTAGAATTGTGACATTTTAAGCAAAATTTTATTTTATCCAAAAGCACATACATACTTACACACTCACGCCTATGTCCCATGGGGGTAGGCAGAGACTATTGAGTACCACAAGCTACGATCCTGACACACCTCTTTCGCCTCTTCCACATTCATACATCTTCTCAAACATTTTCGTCGGTTGAGGGTACTCGTGACGTGCCCATTACGGAGAATATCATTTATTTGATCCGCATATGTTCTCCTCGGGCGCCCTCTTCCAACCCTACTGTTCACATTCGCACGATAAATACCTTTCGTAAGTCGTCTTTTATCCATCCTCTCCAAAAGGATCTCTCTCTCTCTTTATCCAAAAGTTTTACACTATATACACGTATACATACACACATACGCACTCACTCTACTTTACGTCGGCTTATTATAAGACAGTGGTAATAGCCCGTTTGAGCCGAATCATTTTTCCTCTAGACAAAACTTTTTAGAGCGTATCTCTATCACCTAAAAAATACCTCATAAGCAACCATTATCTCAAACTATGTACCAGTGTCTCAAATAATAATCCACACAAACACTTTATTAGTAACAGAGAAGTCAGAGCGTGGAACAAACTCCCGGAGAACGTACTCGCAGCTCAAAATACAAACCAGTTTAAAAATCGACTTGACAATCACCTTATATGTATAGATGCAAAAAAAAAATGCAAGTAATGCAGTGAAATGCAGGAGATACAGGCAATATCAGTTTTAACTGCCTGCCTGATAAATAAATATATCATCGTAGAAATTTAAAAAATTCAAGCACATCACTACGTAGCGTCCGACAACTCCACGTAATATTCACAATTTGAATAAAACGTACATTTAGATCATGTGCGAAGTAGTACAGGATAGGGTTGTGACGTGGTAATCGATATTCTTAGGTAATGTGTTACGTAATAGCGGACTTCCGATCATTGTGTCGAGCGATACAAGGACGTCATCGAATTGACACCACAGTGTGTCATAATAAACTGTCTTGACAGCAGGCGTGAGGTAGCTTGGAAATAAGCGTAGTAATATATAGCTGTTGTATTTCGTAATAGCGGGTTCAATCGATTCAATTTTAGTTGATTAACTGCTAAATCACATGCGATTTGAACCATATGAATAAATCAATCGATTATCAACAAAGAGCCTTACAGCTTTTGTAGATTTAAGTCTTTTGCTGATAGCAATTCGATTCGTAGAGGCAGAAGATTCCTAGATACATAAAACTCCTTCACTATCTTTCCAATCCCTATTCCCTTCTTTTCATGAGTACTTCTATTTATGAGTACTTAAGTTCGGTGGAGATAATTTGCCATCAGGTGACCCACTTACTCGTTTGCAGTAGCTATAAAAAAATACTACCGACTGCAAGGTTTGTCAGAATACAGCATACAAGAATTACATATTAACACGATTGCAGGAATCGATTACAAAAGCAAAATACAATAATCGATTTAGATCAATCGTATAAGGTGCAGGAGAAAGTAAGTGTCAAGCAATAAAGGAGTTCCGAACCGATATTTTAAAAATAATTAAAGATGTCTGCTCCAGATAGTGATTACAGGTTTTGTTCAAGTTCTTGTTATGAAAGGAAGCCATAATTTTAACGTTAAGTGTAAATCCAATCTATTTGTTAAGGCTCAGTGGAATTTTTACGAATAAAAAAGGTATAAATGGTACCAGCCGACATCTTCCGGATCTTAACCTCACCGATCCTACATCCTACCGACCAACTAATAAGGCGATCGTGACATTTGTTATATGTATTCTTTGCACTATATTATACTCTATCGAGTGGTAGAGCCACGCTGTAGACACTTGTCTACAGCATGAATGTGGCTCGTCCGAGCCGTTACCACTATCTCACAGAAAACCGGCGTAAAGTAGCAGCTTGCTGCTGCGTTTCGTCCGGTGAGTGAGATATTCGGAGAACCAAACCCCCTCCCCTTCCCAATCCCTTAATTATCCCTTTCCTTTAAGATAGTACGAATAACTTACGAGAACGTATTTGTATCGAAATGTCAAAAAAAAACAACTGCTAGCGTTCTCGATTCGCTAACGGTAGGCAGCGGCTTGGCTGTGCTCTGGCATTGCTGAGGTCCATAGGCGGCGGTAACCACTTACTATCAGGTGGGCCGCCCGCTCGCCTGTCTATCTATTTCTTGTTTTTTATAAAAAATAAAATAAAAAAAAACTAATACTTATTCGTAAGTTATTCGTGCTCGACCCTCTGTTTATGAAAAATTAAATATTACGAGGAATATATAAAGTATTTTCACAAAAAATTGAAAACTACCTTAGTAATTTTAGCTTTAATTAGAAAGGGGTGTCTTAAATCTGGGAGATAATTAATAACTTTGTACTTTAAATATTTCTTGATAGACGTTTACAAATTTTAATATACGCGCCAGTTTCACAATGTCCAAATAAATTTATTTATCAATTAATAACAGCAAATACATAATTATATCCCAGACTCTTATTTAAGAGAGTTTTTGTTATATCATAGGCCGGCAAACGAGCAAATGGGTCACCTGATGGTATGTGATCTCCATCGCCCATGTACGCTCACAATACCAAAAGAATTAGGGGCGCGTTGCCGACCTTAAAGGAAAGGGATAACTAAGCGATTGGGAATGGGAGGGGGATTTGGGCCTCCGGATATCTCACTCACCGTATGAAACGCAGCAGCAAGCTGCTACTTTACGCCAATTTTCTGTGAGACACTGGTAACGACTCGGACGAGCCGGCCCATTCATGCTCTAGACAAAAGTGTGTACAGCATGGCTCTACCACTCTAAAATCTTAGTACTTAGTATCTTTGGTAAGGCGCTACCGCTTTGTCTATTTCTGCCACCAAGTAGATTATGTAAGCCCAGTCATCTGTCTATGGCACTGTTGTGATCCTGTTTGAAGGGTATTGAAACCAGTGAAATTACTGGGTTCTATGATCCTTAACATCTTATGTCTCGTCTTACAATGGCAATCTAGTGACAGCCTCCGTGGCGCAGTAGGCAAGTAGCTGGTTGCGAAGCGTGAGGTCGTGGGTTCGATTCCCGCACGTAGACAAATGTTTGTCTGATTCACAAATATTTATCTTGGGTCTGGGTGTTGTGGGATCGCAAGTCCCTCGTAGTTTTTGATACCCACGATACAGGTTTACCTAGTGTGGGGTCAGGACTATGTGTGTGACTGTTAGGTGTATATATTTAACATCGATCCATAATTGAAATAAAACTAGTTTAAACGGATTTTATCGCGGTTTAATTTTATTTTAGTCCAGACGTTTCTATTTTTTTTTCGTGGACACGTTGAGACTCTCCCTTGACCACGAAGGCTGAAAAGCGTTCGAAACGTCGGGATTAAAATAAAAATTAAACCGCGATAAAATCCGTATAAACTAGTTTTATTTCAATGTGTAATATTCGCGTATACATAAGAAATCACTATCAATCGATATATAATCGATACCTTTTATCGATATTGTCCCATCACTATCAAGCACCATCTGTCGCTACAGCGCGTACATGTTTCCCTGAATATTTGATCTCCAATAGTGTTAACCCAGTGGCTTTTTTATGTTCCACGTATCTGCTTTTGATTTATTTGAATGGTGCCGTTCTGGGTGTGATGGCGTCTCCATACTTTAGAAATGAAATGCTTTTGTTCAATGGATGCTAGAGGTTTTTTTAAAAGCAGCCTGCCTCTGTAGCGCAGTTGTATTGCGTACACGGTACGACTGGTGTGTTGAGGTCTCGGGTTCAATCCCCGGATCAGGTAGTGACATTGAGTTTTCTATCATGAAATGCTTAGTGTCAGCCCGGAGTCTGGAATTATAATAAATATCACTTTTACCCGACCCGGGGATCGAATCCCAGACCTCAGCACAGACTGCCTCGGTGGCGCAGTTGTAATGCATATGCGTTACGAGTTACGACTGCTGTGCCGTAGGCCTAGTACAAGTTTTAATAGATTTCCTAAACGACGAAAGTTTTCGTGTTCTCTCCATACGTCAAATATTAGTAGCCACTAGTGGGAACTATAATTAATTCAAATTAATTATATGGTGTAGGAGTTTGACGTAATAAATAAACGATTACGCGGAAACTACCTTTTAATATAAATATAAGAACAACAAATAACTAGTGACAGAGAAATTACAAAAAAATACGTCAGTACACTTAGGTGAGGGAACGAGCGCGGGAACAAAATAAATCGTGTATCTGCGGCGATGGCATGAGGCGGACTGCGGAGCGGGCGCCGTGTGTTTTGTCACGTTGGCCGAACACGGCGGGAGACGGCGGTTCGCGGCGGCTCCTTTGAGATGCGCGCGAGCCGCGTCGAAGGCCTAACCGCGGCGGAGTCGCACAGTTCAAACGAATGGATGATATGTATAACCTTCACGCTACACTCTCCCCCTTTTGACCTAGTCAGTGCCCCCACGACAGGTCAAACACAAAATTAGCAATTATAACCCACAAAAAAAACAAAGAATCTAAGTAGCTATGGATTGTGATACCTACTAGGAGACGCGTTTCTTACGCGGACGACCACGAGGTCTCTTTGGACATACCGGTTCAGGCTGATCGTCTTCACGTGCGTGATAGCGACGGAGATCCGCAGTGTGGTACTTGCCCAAGGCATTGTCAGGGCTTTCACAATGTCCAAGGATATAGGTCGTTGGACTGATTTTCTTCCTTATGACATATGGTCCATCTTGACGCGGGGCGAGTTTTGACGAAACTCCCTTACGTGTGTTACTTAATACGTGACGCATACGCAGCAAGACTAAGTCACCTGGAATGTAAACTTCTGCAGTCTGACGAGTCTTGTCTTTTGTAGTCTTCCTTTTAGCTGGAGTAAGACGGTAAGGAAGAACAGCGATGGGAGGATGGTCACCAGTTTCTATTCGGTGTTCCGCGAAAGGTGTTGGTCCTCCCCTTTCCTTAAAGACGTTTTCATACTCCTCGAGAACTATAGCAAGTTCAGCGCGTTCCGATGGTGACAGCATCGTACCCTCGTCAATCCTCAGAACATCCGCGGAAGCACACCCTACGGATCTACGAGAGGTTTCACCATATAAGTTGTGAATGACCTGAGGACGATCAGCTGTGAACCAAGTATTTCGATGAATATCAATAACTATACGCGCTTTACGCAGAAAATCAATACCTAGAAGGGTTTCATTATTAACAGCGTGCGGAAAAATAATGAACGTAGTTCCTATTACTATATCCGTTCGTTCGAGCTTTACATTTACATCAGCGAGTTTTACATTAAGTTTTTGTACGACTCCGTCCGCGAGTTTGACCGACATGACGCTATCGCGGAAAGGATGTTTTAATTTATGTAATAACGCATAAAGCGAAGCTCCCGCGATGGAGCGTTTGGCCGCCGTGTCAACTAAGCCAGTACCGGAGTAACCACAAATCTCGATATATAAAATAGGACGACCGCTTTGGTCTACACTCGCAACGCCCGAATTGTTCGGTTGCTCACTCCGCAATCCGTCTTTACAAAATGAGAAACATGCACAAGTTGGTACAGATTCGACATTACAACATGAAAAAGTTTCAGATTCACATAACGCGGTATTACATTTATTACAATTGGGGCGGATGACCCCCACTTGACCGCACCCGTAACACGATACACTACTAGACACTTCACTTTTCTTTTTCATTTTTATACACGTATCACGATTATGTCCCACTTTACGACAGTATATACAAAAGGGTTTACCTGCACTTGAGGGTTTTACCACCTCGGTCCATAAGCTCGGCGTGTGCTGGGTACTCCGCGTGGCCGGCGGTGCGGCAGGCGCGGCGCTCGCGCGCGGCGCGGCGGCACCGGAGGGCTGAACGTGTTCCGAAACGCGCGTGGAACGCGGGCGCGGCGCAGGCGCACTACCAACGCAAGGAGAACGCGAAGCGTTGCCGGAGCACGATGATGATGCCGGTGACACTTCCATGAGAGTGTCCTCGATATAACGTGATTTGCTAATCAACTCTTCGATGTTGTGCACTGTATCTCGTGAGAGGCGTGATCTTATTTCGTGATTTAAGAGACCATAAATCATGTCTAGTTGCATGCGTTCCTCCACTGGGTACGGCAGCTTAGATATATGAGCACACAGGCGAGCCACAAAAACTTCGGCCCGTTCAGTGCCTTGCTCTGACGCGAAGATGTCTCGGAAAATGTTGTACGCCGGTCTTGCGACACCGTACATTCCACGAAGACGATTACGGGCGTCATCCCATGACGTTATAGATGCTTTAACACCTCTAAACCACACAGCGGCCTCCCCTTCCAACAGCATGGGTAGGCCCCGGAGCGCATGGTCGTTACTGATGTTGACGCACTCTTTATATATTGTAATAGCGTCGATGAATGCTTCTAAAACTTCCGAGTCCCGCTTCGATCCATTCCCGTTGAAACGCGCCGTACAGTTCGCGAAGTTTCCACTCGTAGACTGGCCCGCGGACCCCAATAATGTCGATGACGCCGGACTGACTGGACCACGGTTGACGGCGGGTGATGCCAACAAGGACTCGATGAGCTCCCGATTTGATTGAGCTTGAGCCCGGGCAAACGCCGATAACAAAGGCTCCAGCCGCTCCTCGTACGACGAGTTTAGCCTATCGTGACTGCTCTCGGCATCCACGGAAAGTCTATCGCGACGTGTACGCGGCATGATTATAACACAAACACAGTTTAATGTTTAGGTAATGTTAAAAGTAACTGACACTCAGCACTTGATTCCACGTGTGTTCGTTAGCGTAACTATTATGCACGAAAACACGAAACATAGATCGGCCCCACGTTGGGCGCCAGTGTAGGAGTTTGACGTAATAAATAAACGATTACGCGGAAACTACCTTTTAATATAAATATAAGAACAACAAATAACTAGTGACAGAGAAATTACAAAAAAATACGTCAGTACACTTAGGTGAGGGAACGAGCGCGGGAACAAAATAAATCGTGTATCTGCGGCGATGGCATGAGGCGGACTGCGGAGCGGGCGCCGTGTGTTTTGTCACGTTGGCCGAACACGGCGGGAGACGGCGGTTCGCGGCGGCTCCTTTGAGATGCGCGCGAGCCGCGTCGAAGGCCTAACCGCGGCGGAGTCGCACAGTTCAAACGAATGGATGATATGTATAACCTTCACGCTACAATGGTTAATTTTATTTCATGTTAGTCGACTAAGAAAATTATTTTCAATCGATTCTTCCCTTTATTACCGTATGAATTACTAGTTTGACACTTCGACGGTAGTAAATTTATATGAATTCGAAAACTGTGAACGTATTTGTAACTTGTACTAGGCGTACTGAGGTCTCGAGTAAAATGTTTGTATATTTCTTTTCGTTTCTCATAGACACTAATGTCAACATAATTTAGACCGAGTGGAACTTAATGGTAAGTACCATATAAATATGCCTACAATATTACATATATCTTTCAGGTTGTTATAATTCAACCCGACGCAACTCATATTGCTCACAACATACGATCTATTTTAGCTTGTACAAAATAAATGTATTTCATGATCACAAAAATGATATACCTTCATGTCTCATGTAATGATGACTGCCTCGGTGGCGCAGTTGTAATGCGTACGCATTACGACTGAGGCTGACGCTGAGGTCTCGGGTTCGATCCTCGGGTCGGGTAAAAGTGATATTGGGTTGTTCTATTACGAAAAGCTTAGTATCAGCCCGGAGTCGTCTGGAATTTGTGCCCGGTATGGCGATAGGCTCGCCTCCTATCGTACGCATTCACGCCTGTATTCCCCGAAGGGGTAGGCAGAAGTGTAACCAGTACACCCACATTTCGCCGAGCGTATCTCCGCCCCATGATGTGATCGGGGGCGAGCCTATCGCCATTCCGGGCACAAATTCCAGACTCCGGTCTGATACTGAACATTTCGTAATAGAAAATCCAATATCACAACCCGACCCGGGGATCGAACCCGAGACCTCAGCGTTGGCCTCAATCGTAACACGGACACACTACAACTGCGCCACCGAGGCAGGCACATATGTTACATTTAACACAATATTATGTTATATAAAGATTTGGCTTGTAGTTTTATGACCGGCCGTCTGCCTGACTTCAATTCATCTGGGGAGATAATACCCAGAATTGAAACACATATTTGTGGATCACACATTGTCTCGGTGCGGGAATCGAACCCGCAGCCTTTCGCTTTACAACCGGCTATTCGCCTGCTGCGCCTCGGTAGGTCACCTATGTCGTTTGAAAAAAAACTGCATCTAAATGTGGCTTTAAAATGCAAGTCCATACTGTCAAGTTGAGTTCTATGACTCAAGTGCACACAAAATTCCGATTCAGGTCGCTTACATCAGCTGTTCCAGAAATGAATTATTTTTTAAAACGATTTTTTTGAGTGGTTGAGCCACGCTGTAGACATTTTTGTCTACAGCATGAATGGAGTGACTCGTCCGGGTCGTTACCACTGTCTCACAGAAAACCAACGTAGAGTAGCAGATTGCTGCTGCGTTTCATAAGGTGAGTGGGATATCTGAAGGCCAAAATCGCCCTCCCCATCCCAATCCCTTAGTTATCCCTTTCCTTTAAGGTCGGCAACGCGCCCATGATCCTTTTGGTAATGTAGGAGTACATGGGCGGTGGAGATCATTTACCATCAGGTGACCTAGTTGCTCGTTTACCGGCCTATGATATAAAAACGACAAAGATAGGAAAAGGTGGAAGCCACTTGATCATAAGTGGATAACAGCGCCCATGAACTACCACAATGCCAGAAGAGTCTTGGATGTGTTGCCACCCTTTATAGAAAGGAATTGGGATTGGGAAGAGGGGATTTGGGCCTCAGAAAACGTCACTCTCCTTACGAAACGCAGAGGGAATTTGGGCCTTCGAAAATATCAGTCACCTTACGAAATGCAACAGCAAGCAGTGATTTTACGTCGATTTACTGTGAAACCGTGGTAGTTGATACTAACGTGATCAAAACGGCCCATTCATGCTGTAGACAAAAGTGTCTACATGTACTACTTACGGGTGGTAATCCCTTACCATCAAATGACTGAACTATTTATTTGCATACGTTCTGTTCTAAAAACTAAGTTTTATGTTCTTCAAAACTCCTTCACGTAATCAGTTGCAATATCTCACGAATGATAAATTGCTATAAGATAATCGATAGGCGAGGCGCTTCTTAAGCAGGTTCTATTGTATTAATATTGTTTGTTTCCCGGTTGGATGGATCTGCCAAAACTGTTCAGACTCCATTAATTGTAAGGAAGTTAATTTTTAATGCTAAAAGAATAAATTTTAACGTCACGAAACGGCGGAAATTCTCAAGTATTAGTTTGTATTTTTTTTATATGTTTAAGTTGAACTTAGTCTAATGTTTAGACGATTCTTTTTGTATTCGATAGGGGTTACTTCAGTGGTGGCCCATTTTAATTTAAAGATTAAATTCCATCCTTATAGGGGTGAAATAGGCGAAATAAAAAATCTGATATTTAGGTATGCTCCAATTTTGATAAATCTCTCAAAAAAAAATAGTTACCTAAGTGATAACTTTTAAACATCAATGTTTTAAACACATAATAAAATCTATAAAGCTAAATAGCAACTACTACTTCTTTTTTCTTTAAATTAAAACTTTTTTAACTGACTTTAATTGTGAAACGATTTTGTTAGAAAAAATCATTTGATAGAGTTTATTTGCTATGGGGTTAATACATATACCTACATTTGGTTAAGATCTGATGACGGAGTACAATTTTATTTGACCAGCAGCGACACAGGTACCGGCTCTAAAGAGACCCATATTTTTATTTTATTTTAAAGTGTTATTTTTTTGAAGTCGGTTTCTAAGTTTTGTTAGTCAGTCGGTTGTATCGAACATTGACGTTAAACTACAATATCCACCACCCAATTATTTTTAGTTTTTAGACGGTTTTATGTTTTGTAAAAGATTTTATTTATGTTATTTTATGACACGGGCAGCGCTAGGCATTCTAACTGAACTGCTAGAGGATGGAGCTGCGTTTCTATTAATTCAGTAATCATGCGAGCTCGTACTACTAGTGTATCGACACCTTTACCTGCCCTAAATATGGTAAACGTCGCATATTATTCAGAAACACGGAACGCAGCGGCGGGATCGTGTAAGTATCTAGAGAATGTACCTATGCGTGATAAAAATAAAAATCTTTTTCTTGAAAAGTCGGTTTAAAAGTAGTTTTTATATCGTAGTTCTGTTTTACGGGTGGTAGAGCCACGTTGTAGATAGTTTTGTCTACAGCATGAATGAGTCGGCTCGATCGAGTTGTTGCCCCTGTCTCACAGACAATCGAAATAAAGTAGCATATACGCACTCACGCCTGTAATCCCCGAAGGGGTAGGTAGAGGTGTAACCAGTACACATTTCGCCGAGCGTATCTCCGTCCCATGATGTGATAGGGGGCGAGCCTATCTCCATACCGGACACAACATCCAGACTTCGGGCTGATACTGAGCTTTTCGTAATAGAAAAACCCAATATCACTTTTACTCGACCCGGGGATCGAACCCGAGACCTCAGCGTCAAGTCTAAATCGTAACGCGTACGCATTACAACAGCGCCACCGAGGCAGGCAGTAAAGTAGCAGCTACTAAATAAAGAAATAACTGGAGGCCCAACGCAATCCCTTAATTGTCCCTCGCTTATAACGCGCCCATGATTCCTGTGGTATTGTAGGTGTTCATGAGCGCCGGAGATCACTTACCATTAGTTACCCACTTGCTTATTTGCCGACCTATGATATAAAAATTTCCAAAAAGGCAATGTAAATGAAATAAAGGAAATAGCTAAAGGCAAAAATAATAATTATACTATTGAGGAACTAGGGCATAGTCCACTACGCTAGCCTAATGCGAGTTGATAAACTTCATATTATTATATCTTCCTAATTATTATTGCGAATTCTTAGTAGTTTTTTATTAGCTTTAGATGACGATACGAGCAGGGCGCTCGCCTGATGGTAAACGTCACGCCTGGCCATAAACGAACCAACACAAATCAGAACTTCGAATAATTGAAGTACTGCATCGCACTGAAATTCGCTCGTCACCCTAAGACATAAGGTGTTAAGTGTCATAATGCTCAGTAATTTCACTGGCTACAATATCCTTCAAACCAGAACACAACCGTGTTCACACACTGTTGCTTGTCGGCAGAAATAGACAAATCGGTGATACCTAGCCGGGCGATGTCTCGCATACGAGAGCCAGAGATAACACCTAGTAAAAACTGACTTATCAAAGATATCCTTACGTAACTTTGAAAAGTCAGAGGTGTGTGCTTTTGGGGCTGGGATCGAACGTTGGGACGTTTCTAGCTATAGCTACTTCAACAGGAAAAATCCATAAAAATCTATGAGCCCTTTCGGGATATACACTATGTAACAAAACCCTTTTGGCCCTTTTTGGGTCGTCAAGGTAGTCATATAGACACCTTAATAAAAATAGTTAAATTAAAAAATAAATAAAAAGAAGCGGGTTATTATCCCTACACAGATAACTTAAAAAATGAACATATTTAAAAAATGTTATTTGCATCTGAATTTCTGTGTGGATTGACGAGGCCGGGGGCACGGCACGTTTGATGTACGTGGACTTGCTATCTCGCTTTGGCTCCAAGTAATCGCCCTTACAGAGGTTATCAATCGGAATACAAACAATAAGTTAATTGAAGTTTAAAAAATAAATATGATTATTTTTATAGACCACTTTTCGTATGCAAGTGTTTTCATTGCGTTTGAAAATCGATTCTGATATGACAGTTAAAATGCCCAACAGGGGTTTTGTAACGTGTTGTATACACAGATAGTTGAGTGGTAGAGCTATCACTTACCATCAGGTGACCCACTTGCTCGTTTGCCGACCTATGCTATAAAAAAAAGATAAATAAAAATGTTTTCAACATTTTGACGATAAATAATCAAAGTACAAATTTTTGTACTGAATTACTGCACTGCGGTCGAATATCATAAATCATTTTCGAATACTTTCCGGAGAGAGTAGTTTTTAATACGAATGGCATAGAATTCAAATTCGTTGATGCTTTAAAAAGTAGAGAGATGCACAAAGGGAGTTTGTGCTAGCATTTCAAACTGCCCTTACCCTGAGATATGATCATGAAATAATTCTAAAACAATGACACAATCGCCACGAGTGTGCTGTTATCCGTTGAAGAGTATAATTATCTCTCTATTCTAAAAAAAAGAAACTGGCGCCGCCGCTTGTCACGCTATCTCCTCCGAAACCACTGGGGGTATGGGGTCGAGACCGATACCAATCGATACAGAATAATGTGGGGAAGAATGTAAGATATGTCTCATATTCGTCGGACTTTAAGTTTTTTTTTATTTTATGTTTTGTGGAAACACATGGGCAACGCCCCTAGTTGAAGTAAAAACTTCATTAGGCGCGTTGAGCATTTTTTGGGTGAACAAAAAGCGTGAAACTCGCGTCATCGTCACCGCACGCTTCCCATGAGCTATATGTATTCTGTGTATATATGTACATAGATATACCTACATGCGTTATTAGTATACATTATATATACAACGTGTTACAGAAAGATGTGGTCATATTTTAGGATAATTACATACACCTTACAATACGTACTTATGTACCGGATCTTTTTAAAACAAAGACATCAAAAAATTTCACGTTATTTTTAATTACTCGTTTATTAAGATCGATAAGATTGATGACATCACTATTAATTATTATGAACGACACTCATTTTTTAATAAACTTGAATAAGATGTACGCAATTCTACGGACATACGTACCTAACTTGTAATTTACACAAATGAAAGAGATTGTGTGCTGAAGACGATATAGGTACCATCCTCTAGAAGCATTTTAAAGACTTCATTCTCGGGTCTTCCATCGTTGAATTTGGCTTAATACAGTCGACGATCCTCTTAAAAGCTGTTATCAATTACACAAACACAAAATACCAATACGTAATACTTGTTTTTAGTCGAATACAACATATTTTTTGAACTCGTAATCATACTTCATAAAATCAGAAATTGCCGAACTGACTGCGTCAAATAAATATTGACATTTGACAACTGTTTATCGTTTTTTTAATTATAAATAATTAAATGAAAGGAGGTCTATAGTATCATTTTTTATCATTTAGTGTTGTCCAAAGTTGAAAGTCGATATCGACATGTTACTCATTCGATAAAAAAGAAAATTCTATATTTATTGTCGTAGCAATACAATCGGATTTGGTACTATGGGAGATAAAATACTTAATCCCTACACTATACATTGCTTAAATTTGCCCGCCCCTTTCTATAACACGTTGTATACAATTAAATTGGTCATTAACACTTCTTTACAAACAAAAAAATAATTCAAAAATAATAATCTAATAGCTCGACGATAACAATTCACAAGTTACTTAGTTTTCACTTCTATCGGCAGTCCCCAATGACTGCCCCGCATGTTTTTTTTACTCCGTACTTACTTTCCTGGTAGGTCCTTCGTATGCGAAAGGCCGTCTGGGTTGGTACCACCACTTTGTCTATTTCTGCCGCCAAGCGACTGTGTGTAAGCACTAATGTGTTCCGGTTTGAAGGACATTGAAGCCAGTGAAATTACTGTGTATTATGAGACTTTATAACTGATATGGTGACGAGTGCAGTCCAGTGCTATGCAGTGCTTTGTAACTCAAAGTTCTTAGTGGCGTTGCTTCTGTTTATAAGTAGGCGTGGCGCTTACCATAAGGCGAGTGACATGCTCGTCTCGTCATTCAAGCTAATAAAAAAAACTGACTCCGTCATCTGGTCGCATATACATAACTTGAATTATAATATGTATTATTTGAAATTATATCAGGTTCCGTAGTAAGGGTCCAGTATGTTTGACAATGCACTGCGCTTGAAATTCATCTCACTAGTGCTAATATAGTGCGGGCTACCATTTGTAAGGGATTTTATTTTGCAAAATGTCCAGGCAAATGTATAATATAGTGTGCTTTGCGGAAAGTCCACGCGGAAAATTGAATACGCACAAACGCACTCACGCCTATAATCCCCGAAGGGGTAGGCAGAGGTGTAACCAGTACACACACATTTCGCCGAGCGTATCTCCGTCTCATGATGTGATAGGTGGCGAGCCTATCGCCATACCGGGCACAAATTCCAGACTCCGGGCTAATACTGAGCATTTAATATAGGAATATTGAATTATCTTGGAAATAGCTGTATTTTTATAGCAGAGGTCAGCTAGTGAGCAAATGGATTGATGGTAAGTGATCTCCACCGCCCCTAAATACTCATCCTACTTCCTACTACTTTTATATATGTGTAAATTTGGATGTTTGTGAGTTTGGATGTTTGTTAGTCAATCACGCTTTAACATCTGAACGGTTTTGGATGAAATTTGGCACACAGGAAGAACATAACCTGGGTTAGAACTTACTTTTTATACCGGAAAAGGCCGTTTACGCGAGCGGAGCCGTGAGCAAAAGCTAATAATACCATATTAATGCATTGCCTACCCAAAATGAAAGCTATGAAGGAGAGGAGGCGTTTGGGCCTATGCAAATCTACATACAATATGTAATGAAAACCCTGTTGGGCGTTTTAACTGTGATATCAGAATCAATATATAAACATAATGAAAAATCTCGCAGGCGATAATTAGACATTAAAAATAATCGTGTAACACCATGAAACTACACCGAACATCAATATACGTTTACGAAACGCTCAATAGATGGCGCTCACGCAAAACTACATCGCGATATGGTTTACAACGCAAGTGTAATATAAGTAGTGCGGGAAAATATTGTTAATGTGATTTAGTACGGAGCTAGTACGGGATACTAAGTGTTATTACTTGTATGTACTGGAGTGCACGTTCCCGGGCCTCCATACATACACAGTACGCTGACACTCGCCAAGTACGTACGCCTACGGGGACCTCTTGTCGAGTCGGCCGTACCCACTACTCCTCGTTACAATCGTATTTAATATTTAAATTTTAATTAATTTATTTGTATAAATGTAAACCGTATTTCGATTGATGACTTCTGCAAGAGGGATGGTTTGGGGCCAGAACGAGATGGCATATTGCGTCCACGTAGTACATTAAACGTGCCGTGCTCCTTGCTTCGTCAATATACACAGAAATTCAGAACCAAATAACATTTTTGAAATAAGTTCATTTTTCTAAGCTAGGTGTATAAGAATAATATTTCGCTTCTGTTTTAATTTATTTTAATTTAACTATTTTTGTTAAGCTGTTTATATAAACAGACATATGTCTATCTTCACGACCCAAAAAGGGCCAACAGGGTTTTTGTACTGTATATCGATTTATCCTTTTTATTTTTGCCCTCCTTTGTTCATCTCTGCATCACCCATAAGGATGATTGGTAGAGAAAAGTCTCATTGTTGTAATTACAAGATGATCCTGAAATCGAACCTAGGACCTACCACAAATTGTTTTTTTTTTTACTAGCTCGGCAAAGTGACTACGCTACACCTGATGTTAAGTGCAGCGCAATCCAAGAATACTGTCGACCAACGACAGATGATGTCTCTATCGTAGGTCGGCAAAATTATGCCGGCCTGCCTAATTGCTTCTTCACACTCCGTTTAAAGGATTACATTTTACAACAAAAATCCCTTGGACAAAGTAATCTGGCAACATCATTACACATAAATGACGTCATTGTAAAGATTAAACACTAATGACGTCATTCCAAAGAACAATGCAGGGAATGAGAAACGAAAAAATAATTTCCGCGAGTCACGATGGATTTCCTCAATTATTATGATTGAGATATTTTAACTCAGAATACGATTCTGTTCCCGCGCCAGATTATAATCAAATTTAACTTTTGGAAATCTGTATTTTAATAGGCCAACTTTGATGGCTTTTGCCAACGCTGTGCAAGTTTTTCGAAAGTAATGGGGATTGTGTATAGATCTCATTTACTGTAAGAAACGCAACAGCAAGCTGCTACTTCTCATCAGCTTTTTATTTTAGGTTATATTAGGTTGAATGACAAGACGAGCAGGTCACTCGCCTGGTAAGCACAGCGCCTGCCCATAAACAAAAACAACACCACACATCACTTTGAGCTACAAAGCATTGCATGGCACTAGACTGCGCTCGTAACCCCGAAATATAAAATGTATCATAATACCCAGTAATTGCACAGGATTCAATGTCGTACAAACTGAAACACAACAATTCTTACAGACTGCAGCAATAGACAATGCGGTGATTCCGTGGCGCAGCGGGCGAGTAGCTGGCTGTGAAACGGGATGCCGTTGGTTCGATTACCGCACCGAGACAAATGTTTGTGTGATCCACAAATATTTGTTTCGAGTGTGGGTGCTGTGAGACCGAAAGTCTCCTTATTTCTGATACCCACGACACAAGACTCGTATCTTACTGTGGGTCAGGACTATTTGTGACTGTTGGGTGTATTTTTTTTATCTACCCAAATTGATATGAGAGTAAGTACATTACAGTATTGACCACCGGGAGACATTGCGACCCTCAACCGTTGCTAGAATTATGCCTACCTGAAGCTATTGAATATACAATATGTAACAAAAACCCTGTTGGGCGTTTTAACCGCGATATCGCGAATTGATATTTAAACGTACTGCCTCGGTGGCGCAGTTGTAATGTGTACGCGTTACGATTGAGGCCAACGCTGAGGTCTCGGGTTCGATCCCCGGGTCGGGTAGTGGTGTTGGGGTTTTCTATTACGAAATACCTCAGTATCAGCCCGGAGTCTGGAATTTGTGCCCGGTATGGCGATAGGCTCGCCCCCTATCACATTATGGGACGGAGATGCGCTCGGCGAAATGTGGCTTTACTGATTACACCTCTGCCTACGCCTTCGGGGATTACAGGCGTGAGTGCGTATGTATATTTAAACGTAATGAAATAACTCGCATACGAATATGAGACTATAAAAATAATCATATTTATTTTTTATACTTAAATTATTTTATTGTTTGTAAACCGTATTTCGATTGATTACCTCTGCAAGAGCGATGTCTCGGAGCCAGAGCGAGATAGCAAGTTGCGGCGTCTACGTGCATCAAACGCACTGCGCCGCGTGTGCACCCGGTTTCGTGAATAACTAACGTCAGTCAGCTGTTTATCAGTTTTCAGGTGAAAATGACATTTTTTAAATATGTAAATGTTTCCAAGCTACCTGTGCAATATCTCGCTTCTTATTATTATTTTTTTAATTTAAGTATTTTTATTAAACTGTCTATATGCCTATCTTCACGACCTAGAAAGGGCCAACAGGATTTTTGTTACATACTGTATACCGACTGCCTCTAGAACGCAACTCGCCTGAACAAGCTTCTATAGTGAGTTTTCCACCAGAATTCTCCCCAGAGGGGTTGACGAAACACTACAAACACGGATTACATCTACTCGTATGTTTGAAGAGAATCTGTTCAGCCATTGACGACGGGGTTTTTAACGATTATTATTTTATGATTGATTGATTATTATAAGTAGAAGATATAAACACGACACATAAATGCATAAATGGTTCTAGAACAATCCAATATCGTCAAGATTTCAATGTAAAGCTGTTGCATTGCGGCAAAAACCACAGATTCGCAGCGAACCACTCGACGCTCGACGGTATTTCGGCACGTAAACTGCCAACGCAATTGACGGCTTCAGGTACCTATAAATAAATTCCTTGTTATTGGTCTGGACTTGGGTTTTCTGAAGTTGAAAGCCAATTGCAGTTGCGTAGCCTACAGCTTTGGCAACACTACTGGTGGGTACTAGAAATATTTTTGTACCCGCCTGAATACCGATAACTGTACATAATATATTAACGGTAGGCAGCGGCCTGATTGTGCTCTGGAATTGCTGAGGTCCATGGGCGGCAGTAACCACTTTCCATTTTCCATCAGGTGGGTCGCCCGCTCGTCTGTCTATTTAGGGCAATAAAAAAAAACATGACAATCTCATTCTTCTTCTTCCACCTGCTTTTATCCCACTCGTAGTGGGTCAGCGCAACATGCTTTTTACCACATGTTACAGAAAGATTTGGCTTGTAGTTTTTACGATCTGTTGCTTGTCATAGGGGCTAGCACAAATAACTTGCGAAAACGTATTCGTATCGAAATGTCAAAAATTTGTTTGAGAATTCATACAAATGCTAGCATTCTTGATTCGAATACGTATTCGTAAGTTGTTCGTGCTCGCCCCCCGGTGTCAACCCCTCTAAAAAAACACCCAGACCCGAAACAAATATTTGTGGATCACACAAATATAAAATATTATGTCACGATGCGGGAATCGAGCACAGCTGGTGCACGGCCGGCTACTCACCCGCTGCGCCACGTAGGCTGTTAATTCAATAAAACTATAAGATAAATATAATAAGATAAAATTTAAAATTAATATGCACAGTAAATTGAGAAGTACATTCATTCAAATTCAAATTCAAATTCAAATCATTTATTCTGTAAATTGGATCATAAATATCACTTTTACATGTCAATCATTTTTTATGCTACATTATATTTAAGACGGCATTTCGGGGCTAGCCATGAGAAGAAATGCCGAAATAAACTCATAGGTTACGTCCTCACTCATAGGTCTTTTAATGTCCAGACATTGTTTTACAGAATTATGCGAGTGTAATGTACAGAAATTCCTGGATTGGCCTTTTTAAGAAATGGCCAAGAGTATACCACACAAACTTGGCACTCGCACTCACAAAAAAAAAATCAAAAAATTAAATAAATGTTATAAAAAAATTAAAAAATCAACATGTCAGTATTGCCTTAAATACTAATATTGCGCCAATAGAGCAGTCAATATTAAACAATATATTATATAAAAGAAGAGACCTAGGTACAGCCAATTTTGTAAGGAGTGAGCGGCTCAATTCCAAGCTGCTTTGTCTTCCAAGTAATCTTTCACATTATAATAACCTTTTTGGCAAAGCCTAAGTTTAATACATCATTTAAATTTGTTAAGGCATAATAGTTGAATATGGCTTGGAATTTTGTTGTAGAAACGTATACTTTGACACTTGAAAGAGTTACAAATTTTTTGAAGTCTGGTCATGGGCAATATCAGTTTATTCTTATTTCTAGTATTTATCTTATGAATGTCGCTGTTTGTTGTAAAATAATTGTTCGTTCGTTGTTTCGTCAGTTACAATTAAACAATTCAATTCAAATTCTATGACAAAATGCATTACCTTTAATCGAATTCCCAATCCAAATGATAGAGATCCTATTCTGCTCCAGATATTCTCAAGTATAAATTATTATCATATACAATTTCGATATAAAATACGCATATTCTAAAACCGTTCGATATTCTAGTGGTAAAATTTTATCGGCTGCCAAGCGCCACGCCGACGGTTATAGATAACGGAATCGAAATGGAAATGTCGCGCGACAGCTGTGTCTATGCAAATGCAACGGACTATTTAAATTTGGAACGGAAGGTCCGAGCTTTAGTGTTTCGATATATTTTGATAATATGGCTATTTTTGCATTGTTTTGTACATGTTTTGAAATACAAAGTGCGGAAATAGATTGAGCAGTGGTACTGGACCCAGCTGGCCTCTCGCAAACGAGGGTCCTGCCACCTAGTAAAGTAGTACTACTACCAGGAAGTACGAATTTGACATACGCTATACTACTTAAGTCTCATCCGAAATCGAACCTACACTATCTATGCCAACCGCGTTCGTATACATCATAATAATCCCAAGTGACATACCCTTAGAATAACTACTTATAGAAACTAAGTACACGCACGAAGTAACATTTACGACGCTAATTTCAAAATATCCAACCAAAACGTGCACCGCATCGATTGACCAACAAATAAAAAAAAAACTAACTTTCGGATCTTCTTACTAAAAATCGTGACAAAATTATATCTGTTAGGTACCCATATGAGTATGTATCTATAAGTAAAATACCATTTACAGAATAAAGATCCATTCAATAAAACTGGTTTTATGACTTTTTGAGCATGACCTTTAGGCCAATTCTCGTAATTTTAAATGTTCAAAATATCATTCCGATCTAGTGAACATAGATCGTAATGAGATTGAATGTAGAATAAAAGTTGACTGAAGCAAAAACGGTATAATGCTACTGCTAATGCTAGGTGCATTTGACGTTGATTATTGGTTTAAGAGAATGCCATTTGCAACATTATTGACGCTCAGACTAGATCGGAATGATATTTTGAATATTTAAAATTACGAGAATTAGGCTACTTGGCGCGGTTTTGGCGATTTGCGGTGAATCATATTGTGCCATTTTCGCGCGGGGTGATTTCGGGCGACATTGTGATTTTTTTGTCGTCCAATCTCGAAGGAAAAACCGTTCAATTGGAGCCATATGTTGCTCCAAACCACGATCACAATACTAATAACTACTCACCATCTTATGTTTATGATCCTCACATATAAATCAATGTATGAAACACATTTTGCCCATCTACTAATAGGGTAGTTGACTAGATTTTAAATCAATAAGTTACGTTACTCAAAATCTATTGCAGAAAGAATTTTATAAATCGGACCAAAAATAAATAAGATAGAAGCCATTCAAATCCTGTAGAAGGGGTAATTGTCAAATGACAGACGATGCAACCTTTGACGTCACTGTGTAAAATGTTCATTATAGTGCACGCGTGCAAGCGAGATAGTGAGATATCCCTACTACGCACCCACTTTTCCTCATACCAACATTTAAAGTCATAACTGCGGGCACATTTCTGAACCAATTTTGATTGTGTTTTAATAAAAGGGTTTCTTTTGCGTATCATTTTCTGTTGCTTATAAAATAATGTATAAAATTCAATATAGGAAACTACCCTATTACCAAATTAATACGAAAATTGTTTTTAGCTGGAATTTCTTTAGTGTGAGTGACGTTACAAGTAAACACATCACACTTAGCGAATTTTCAGGTTACGATTGTGAGTGCGTTGTTTGGACATCTAACTTCTGGAAGTAGTTATTTATATTTTTTTATTAGCTTGAATGACGAGCCGAGCAGGCCTCTCGCCTGATGGTAAGCGCCACGCCTGCTTATAAACAGAAGCAACGCCACACAGAACTTTAAATAACAAATCACGACACTGGACTGATCAGACACTGGACTGCGCTCGTCACTCTGAGACATAAGTTGTTAAGTCTCATAATGCCGAGTAATTTCACTAGCTTCAATGTCCCTCAAATCGGAACACAACAGTGCTTACACACTGTTGCTTGGCGGCAGAAATAGACAAAGCGGTGGTACCAACCCAGCCGGCCTTTCGCATAAGAGGGACCTACCACCTTGTAAAATTATTCTAAGACATACCTTATTTATCTAAAGGCATACCAAAGCACACACGAAACTTCATTTCAAAAAAACTTTTACGTTTCGCTACAATACAAAACAACCCTAGGTTCCGCATGGTCAACTTGCTAAACGTTCCGACTGAAAGGAACCCTAATAACTTTGTTCCTTAATATACACATTGTTTGTACCGGATGAGTTACGAAAGTTTTTCTATATATATACTAGCTGTTGCCCGCGGCTCCGCCCGCGTGAATGCCTATTTCCAGGATTAAAGTAGCCTAGTGGGCGCATCAAGCGAGTCCCGTTGAGAAACGCGCATGGCAAAAATACTATTGTCGCTATTAAAAAATAGGGGTTCATCGTAGAGGGTTGAAAATTTAGGGTTGTATGTGTTTTTTAATGCTGTATCATAAAAAAAATATTAAAAAAAATTGTCTAAAAAATAAAATAAAATATTTAGGGGTGGACCACCCTTAACATTTAGGGGGATGAAAGATAGATGTTGACCGATTCTCAGACCTACCCGATATGTACACAAAATTTCATACAAATCAGTCCAGCCGTTTCGGAGGAGTATGGGAACGAACATTGTGACACGAGAATTTTATATATAAGATATATTATAGCATAGGCTGGCAAACGAGGAAGTAGGTCACCTGGTGGTAAGTGATCTCTACCGCCCATGTACGCTCACAATACTAAAAGAATCAAGGGATTGGGAAGGGAAAGGGGATTTGGGCCTCAGGATATCAGGATATCTTACTCACTCACTCTACCAATCATACTCGCTCATCTCTATTTAATTATGTTTTAAATTATAATTAAGCACGATTGGATTGTCACTAGTAGATCTGCGAATTTGGTTATTTATGCTTACTCTGTATTTCGCAGATCGCCGATTAATGCGTTCTCGGACTATTTCGGATAAAGTTAGAAATTCGGCCTTCTTACTCGACCGAAAGTAATCCGTGAATAATATTAGTGGCGACTGAGTGTTTGATTGTAATTACGTTTTAAGTTGATTATTTTCTTAAATGTAGGAATATGTGAGTGCCTCGGTGGCGCATGCGTGCGCGTTACGACTGAGGGAGGTCTCGGGTTCGATCCCCGGGTCGGGTAAAGTGATATTGGATTTTTCTATTACGAAATGCTCAGTATCGGCCCGGAGTCTGGAATTGTGCCCGGTATGGCGATAGGCTCGCCCCATGTCACATCATGGGACGGAGATATGCTCGGCGAAATGTGGGTGTACTGGTTATACCTTTGCTTACCCCTTCGGCGATTACAGGCGTGAGTGCATATATTATGTTTTCGCTTTATTTTAAATATTTTTTATAGCTTATATAATTGCTTAGATCCTGAGCGATTGGATAAGAAACAATTACTTTTTAAATTTAATTATAACTACACCCAACAATCACACACTTATATAGTCCTGATCCCACAGTAAGATTCGAGTCCTGTGCAGGCCCGATTCTAGGGGGGGGGGGGCAAACTGGTGTAAACAGAGCAGTCAAGTAAGCTTAAATGCAGCTTTATTACTGTGTATTATTAGCCTAGTGGCAGTGTAGCTGTTAAAACGTGTGGTGCTGGGTTCAAAGCCCAGCAATCACGATTTGTGTTGAGTTTTCGATTTAAAAAATCACACATAATTTGTTTGCCCTGGATTCGAATCATATCATATAATCATAATTATGGGATGGAAATGAGATATAATAAGATACAGGCGTTAGTTTATGTTTTGTTATAACTAAATTTAAAAGTCCTATTTTATACTAATCTTAAATGATAGTACCCAATTTCCGGTGCCATTTCTTTCACGAAAGAAAAAAATCCATCCCTAAGGATGTGAAAAGACTAAAAACCTTATAAACAAAATATAAAACCGAATCAAAAAGACTGAATAAGTTATTTTTTTAGCTCTTTTTGAGACGGTTCATTTGGCATTAAAAACCTCCTCTGTTTTCTTCGGTTGAAAAGCTCATTTAAACACATAGATTTATGCACCTATTTGTATAATTCTTTCATTAAAAAATATAAAATAAAAACATCTAACTAATATTTAAAAACCGACTAAAAAATACTTAAAAGTTACAAATAATATTAAACACGGTGTATATCCTTGTCTGCAGTATAGGTATTTTTGAAGTCGGTGCAATCTAATTTGAGCAGCACCGGCACCGACTCTGGTAAAACTTTCGAAAACTTTCAAAGAAGAAAGACAAAACTAACAAGTCGTAGTCGGCCATCGTCTCTTATCTTAATGTAATTTTTTACTTTTCATCAAAGGCGGATTTTGTCAAAGTATTATTTTCACTTTTTTTGTTGCGACTGCACACAAGAGCGTAGAAGTAACATTATGCCCCACGATACCTCACACTAGAGGACGTTACTCAATACTTGGTTCTCTACTTTGGATGGTCTATATTAGAGAGTGCCAAGATCAACTTACTATAGGCGCTGGCAACACTAGTACAAGTTTTATTGATGTGTTCAGTCTGAGTGTCATGATTTTAGCGTATATGTAGGTTTTTAAATTGATTTATAAAGTTTTGGTACACGTATTTAAATTTTTCATGTTAGGTTATACAGCTATTTCATGTTAATTCCATATTATTATGCTGTTATTCGTTGTAGAGATATTATTTTTAACCCGTACTGTTATAACTCCTAAACCAAAATAGAATATGGGACCACATCGCAGCTAAACTCTATCAAATGATTTTTTGAACACAAATACTCCAGAATTTGCGGAGAAAGCGATGTATCGATGTATACGTATATCGATATATATGCCCTCCTTTTTTTGAATTCTGTTAAAACGGGTGGCCTCTATATTCATTAAGTAAAGGGTATAATTTTAGGGTATAAAGTCAGTGAACTTCACCACCAGATTCAGTGTAATTGTGTTGAAAATATATCATTTAACTGAAACACCAAACTTTAGTTAGACAAATTAAGCAACCCCACTCTATCACATAAACGTCCAGAAATATTTCACAGTTACATTCATTTCGTTCCTTACAATTAAACAAAAAGTTTTGTAATCTTGCCTCGCTGTGACATAACGTTGGTTAAGCGGACGCCTAGCAACTAGGGCTACCAACCTATAATATTTAAAATGGATATTAATCGCGTAATATTTGAAGGTATAAATATTAATTTCTTTATTTTGACCGAGTTACATCGGCATTTATAACGGTTGACAGATGTTATAAATATTATAGTATCTAAACAAATCACAAAAGTTCAAGATCGCCCATATCTGTGCTAACATGTGTGGCTTTGAGGTCAACCACCCAAAACTTGGCAACTTACTGGAAAAACTATCGTAAAATCAAGTAATTAAAGAATGGCCATAATATAAAAATTTTACAAGACGAACTTATTTAAATTATTTGAAAACACAACTCTTAAACTTCATTAAAATGCTAGTAAATAAGTCTATAATCGAATGGCATGTTAGGTTGTAAGCCCCATTTAAACCGTGAGAGTTTATCCACCGATAGAAGCGAAGACTTAAAAAAAACTGTTATAAACGAGCCCGTGTCATGCAATTTTACAGTGAGAATCACATGATGGGGACTAGTAAACGAGAGTTTTTTGTCACATTCTCACATATTTAAAAGATAAACTCCCACTGCGTTAATAGGGCTTTTAATCGGTCACCAAAATATCCAGACTTTTTACAGAAATACCGGCTATGTGTCAGGACTTTTGAAATTCAGATATTGCAACCCTACTGGCAACAGGCAACTCGGGACGGCAGATAACAGCGTGAGCAAGAATTAATTAGCCAACTAAAAACTTGACTCATTTCGCTTAAACACACCCAAGTACATGGCAAGGTTGCATGAAACTTAAACTTCTGATTTCTAAATAGATTTTATGTGGGAGCATGATTTAATATTCATTATGAAGGAGGTCTTTGGTCTATACTAGGTGGTAAGCCCCTCGTATGCGAGAGGCCGTCTGGATTGGTACCAATGCTTGGTATATTTTTGTCTAAATAAGCAGAAGACATAAGGTGTTAAGTCTCATAATGTCCAGTAATTTCACTGGCTTCAATGTCCTTCAAACAGAAACAAACTGTGCTTACACTCTGCTGTTTGGCGGCAAAAATAGACATAGCGGTGGTACCAACCCAGACGGCCTCTCGCATACGAGGGACCTACCACATTGTACCCTATTTTGAAGGAAGGCAGATATGGATCCAGTGCAGACACCATTCGACGAGGTTACCATTCCGAAATGTGTTAGAAGGCTCTCCTATCGCGAAATCAATTTTTTTTATGGCATACGCCGGCAAACGAGCAAGTGGGTCACCTGATGGTAAGTGACCTCCACCACCCATGTACGCCCACAATATCAAAAGAATCATGGGGGCATTGCCGATCTTAAAGAAAAGGGATAATTAAGGAATTGGGAAGGGGAGGGGGTTTCTGCCTCTGGATATCTCACTCACCGTACGAAACGCAGCAGCAAGCTGCTACTTTACGCCTATTTTCTGTGAGACAGTGGTAATGACCCGGACGAGCCGGCCCATACATGCTGTAGACAAAAGTGTCTACAGCGTGGCTCTACCACTCATAATATGAAATGTTGAATAAATTAACACTGTTTGTGTCATCTACTCTTCTGATGTAAACAAACTGAAGGACAATTCTCGTAATTTTCAATGTTCAAAATATCATTCCGATCTATCATCTAGCATTAGCAGTAGCATTATATCGTTTTGGCTTTAGTCAATTTTTATTCTACACTCAATCTCATTACGATCTATGTTCACATTTGACGTTGATTATTGGTTTAAGAGAATGCCATTTTCAACTTTCTTGACGCTGAGACTAGATCGGAATGATATTTTGAACATTTGAAATTAAGAGAATTGGCCTTCTGGACGCATCATCCGTGAGTTAGGGCGAAATATTTCCACCGTAATTAGCTTTGCAAATTAAACGGACCCAAGTTAAGGGTTCCTCCGTAACTTGTTATGTGTTTTTGCATCGTTTGGGTTGCTTTTTACTGTTTGAAGGTATTCAACTCATATTTTGACGGAATTTGGGCAAAAGAGCAAGTGTTAATGCTAAGTAGTCGTAAACATAAGCTCCAGCCTTTATTCGGAAGGAGTAGCCAGAGGTGCAACTAGTGCTGCACCCATGTTTCGCCGAGATTATTTCCGTTACATGATGTGGTAGGGGGCGAGATTATCGAGATAACAGGCACAAATTCCAATCTCGGGCAATTCATGTGTATTTTTACGAATCGAAAATTTAAACATCACTTGTTTTTTTTATAGTATAGGCTGGCAAACGAGCAAGTAGATCACCTGATGGTAAGTGATCTCCACTGCCCATGTACGCCCACAATACCAAAAGGATCATGGGTGCGTTGCCGACCTTAAAGGGATTGAAAAGTGGAAGGGGATTTGGACTTCCGGAAAAGTTGTGATTGCCGACCTGGGAATTGAACCCAGGACCTGACCAATGAGGCGATGGTAAGTAATCATCATCCATTAATAAGCGGTAGAGCCATGCTGTGAACAGTTTGGTCTATTATGGTAAAGCCACACTGTTTTGTCTACAGCATGAAGTGTTGACAGAATTGTCACCACTATCTCACAGAAAACCGACGTAAAGTAAGTGAGAAATCCGGAAGCTCAAATCCCCATCCCTTCCGAATCCCATAACTATCGTACAATTTTTTTATAGGCTGGCAAACGAGCAAGTGGGTCACCTGGTGTTCTGGTATTGTGGGCGTTCATGGACGGTGGAGAACACTTAGGTACTATCGAGTGACTCACTTGCTCGATTGCCGGCCTATGCTTTGAAAAGAAGTGGCAACGTGTTTCGTTTCGTATGGTGAGTGAATTTCTGGAGGCCTAAATTCCCTTCCTAATCCATATTGGTTGACTGATTCATCATTATAGGTATTCATTGGCAAGATAGATCACTTTACGTCACCCACTTTCAACACACTGCTGCTTGGCGGCTGAAATAGGCAGAGCGGTGATACTAACCCAGACGCATACGTTGAACTAACACGTAGTAAAAATAAAGCTGTATAATATATTTATAAAATATTTTAAGTTACATTATTAAAATAATATTTTATTCATAGCGTTAAGTTCTGTTTGTTTCTAGTTTAATAAAATTATTGTTTTTGAAGAAATTATCTCAACTCTTAACTATGACTGCAGTCTGCCATCCACTAAGATATTTTACTAATGAAATAGTCTGTAATGAGTGCCTCGGCGGCGCAGTTGTAATGTGTACGCAGTGTGACTGCTGTGCTGAAGTCTTGGGTTCGATCCCGGGTCAGGTAAAGAGATATTGGGTTTTTCTATTACGAAATGCTCAGTATCAGCCCGGAGTCTGGAATTTTGCCCGGTATGGCGATAGGCTCGCCCAATATCACATCATGGGACGGCGATACGCTCGGCGTAATGTGGGTATACTGGTTACACCTCTGCCTACCCCTTCGGGGATTACAGGCGTGAGTGCGTATGTATGTATTTAATAAATAAACCTCTTATGAAAGCTTACACATGTCTTGAGAAAACATGTAGCAAATGGGAAATCTAAAATACGTTTACCTGAATGTGTATCAGATTGACAAGCTGAAAAGAGCAGTGACTTAAATAGAACATCTTATAAGAAAAGATAAAATTGTACTGTCAGAGTACACACTCTGAACGATGCTCTGAATACACATTCTTAGAGTAAATATTTCATTATTGAGAAATGTTGTATTTACGTTATACGTCATAAGCAGCCATATCTCTGAGGTGAGTGGTACTGACTGTCGAGACGAAAGTCGCAGGTTCGAAACCAGCCCCAAGAACATACATCTCTGACTTTTCTATGTTTCGTGTGTATTAATTGCTAATTATCGCTTGCTTTAACGGTGAAGGAAACATCGTGAGGAAACTTGCATACCTGAGATATTTTTTTATAAGAATTTTGAAGGTATGTGAAGTCTGCCAACCTGCATTAGGCCAGCGTGGTCGACTAAGGCCTAGCTCTCCTCATTCAGTAGAGGAGGCCCGAGCCCAGCAGTGGGACATGTATAAACATCTATCTTCTATCTCTGCACCACATTAGGTTGACTGGCAGAGAATGCCTCCGGCAATAAGCCGCCTTTACATTACTTGTATGAAATGTATAAAATAAAATAAATAAATAAATAGGCTAGTAAAAAAAAACATATCACCATATCTTATAGATTCGTTTCATTCTTACAAATAAAACATCCCAAAAAACATTTTGGATATTTCCCGTAATCCAAACAATCTACACCTTTTAGTACGAAATAAATCGGTGGATTTTAGAACAGTTGATTTATAGGAGTGCTGTAGGTCGTAACATATTTTATAAACCCATTACTGAACATGTGTACTTGATGGTGAGTTCAGATTTATAATATGTCTTCGCGAGAGTTGGGGGCGAAAGTTTTTGCCAAGGGGCAAAACTTGTGATGATGTGATTGAGATTTGTTCTTATAGAGTGCGAGCGTTTTATGAAACGATTGCCTTTTTTAACGAAACATATCAAATTCAATTTATTAACTTTCGTGTATATACATACATACGCACTCACGCCTTTAATATCTGGGTAGGCAGAGGTGAACTAACAACCCACATTTCGGCGACTTATTTCTGTTCGATAGTGTGATATGCCTTTCACCATACCGAACATAATTCTAGACTCCGGGCTGATACTAAGCATTTTGTGATTGGAAAACCCAATATTACTTTTATACTACCCGGGGATCGAACCCGAGACCTTACAAGGATTACGGGCGTGAGTGCGTATGTATGTATGACATTTCATCCTTATAGATGGACGTTTACATTTCGCTGCATGCAAATAAGACAGTAACTAACTCCTGCAAGTCATATTTGCATAATCACCGAATGAAATGTAAATATTGGATCGAGTTTTTCGTTTAGTAAAACGAAACTTAGCTTACGCTCGAAGAATATCTACTTAAAATTCATATGCTTTGAGATTTTATGCTTTAACGTTATTCTACGTTGAACGTTTGGACAGCTCCGTGGCGCAGCGGGCGAGTAGACGGCTGCGAAGCGAGGGGCCGTGGGTTCGATTCCCACACCGAGACAAATGTTTGTGTGAACCACAAATAAAGGTCTCGGGTCTGGGTGTTGTGGGACCGCAAGTCCCTCGTAGTTCCTGATACCCGCGATACAGGTTTACCTAGTGTGGGGTCAGGACTATGTGTGTGACTGTTGGGTGTATTTATTATTTATTATTTATAACATGTTATTAGAATATCTAGTCATTGCCGCATTTTTATAGTAGAGGCATCCTCCGGCTTTAAAACCTAGGTACTAGGTTCGATTTGCAGTTCATGCAATATTTGCTGTTAACTTCTCTGACGTGATTGCTGGTGGTCCAGTGATCCTCACCTTTTCCTTTCCTCAAAGTTCAGAAATACGTACATGATTTATCTGGTATTGTATGTATTATTATGATTACTTGGGTATTGTGGGTTTAATCGTGGTTCGTCTGGTACAGTGGGTATAATCAGGATTCCCCTGATATTGTGCGTATAATTGTGATTTGTCTGGTAATGGGGTATAATTAGGATTCGTCTGGTATTGTAGGTGTAATCGTGTTTCCCTTGATATTACGAGTATAACCAAGATTTCCCTTATTTGAATATAATCCTTATTCTTCTGGTATTTTGGGTATAAAAGTGATTCGTCTGATATTGTGGGAATATCACGAGTGGTAGAGCACCGCTGTAGACAATTTTGTCTACAGCATGAATGGGCCGGCTCGTCCGGGTCGTTACCACTGTCTCACAGAAAACTGGCGTAAAGTAGCAGCTTGCTGCTGCGTTTCGTACGGTGAGTGAGATATCCGGAGGCCCAAATCCCCCCTCCCCTTCCCAATCTCTTATTATCCCTTTCCATTGCTCGTTTGCCAGCCTATACTATAAAAAAAAAAAAAAAAGAATAGTCGTGATTTTTTTGGTATACTAGAAATAATGGTGACGTCTCTGGGGTTGGTGTTTATTGGTAGCGATGATAATTTACCATCAAATGACCTTCTACTAGCATAAAAAATCAACTGCCTCCAACAAAGAAATACCAATTTACGTCAGTTTTCTGTGAGAATAAGATCCACCCCATTCATGCAGCAGACAAAACCAGTTACACCGTGTCTCAAACACTCAGATTCAACTTTAGCAATCACACCAGATAATTCCATTAGGGATTTACCTTGGTAGGCCCTTTTTATTTTCTATGGCATGTTTTTTCGAACAGAAAAGTTAATTGAAGAAGCGTGGAGGTTGTTTTATAATGGGATCGATAATCCTTCAACCATCCCCGCTGACTTCACGCACCTATTGGTTCTACGTGATAAATATTAAGGTACTGTCGCTAACTTTATTGTTACTAGAATAATAATAATAATATCAGCCTTATATTACAATGTCACACTGCTGGGCATGGGTCACTATGAATGAGAGCGACCTAATAAGTTGTAAGTAAGTTGGCAGTTTTTCAGAGAATTCTCAAGTATGCAGGTTTTCTGACGATGTTTCCTTCATCGCTACACCAAGCGATAATTATAAATGAATACAAATAGAATAGCTTAGAAAAGTCAGAGGTGCTCTTAGGGCTGGTTTCGAACCTGTAATATGTCTCCCTTTATCTTAGCACTTATGATAAAAATGTAATGATCTTATTGCTGAGATTATTTACTACATCTCGTGGAAGAGTATCTGATACATTTTTTTAGCCGATTGAGTAGCCATCTTACTTACGGTGGTATGGTGAAAATCCAGTCATAATGGCGCGTTCTGGAATCAGTCAATACATATCCAGTTAATTTAGGCCGGCATAATCCTGGTGACCGTGGGCGAACGAAATATTTCTCAAAGGACGACATTTTATTCGGACTGCACTTTACTTTCGATCAGGTCAAGAGTGACCACTTTGCCATGCCAGGATAAAAAAATCTACGAGGTGGTCCCTCGTATGCGAGAGGTGGTCCGAGTTGGTACCACCGCTTTGTCTATTTCTGCCGCAAGAAGCAGTGTATAAGCACTGTTATGTGCCGGTTTCAAGAACATTGAAGCTAGTAAAATTACTAGGAATTATAAGATTTTACATCTTATATCTCAGAGTGACGAGCGCAGTCCAGTGCAGTACTACGTAATTAAAAATTCTGTGCGGCGTTGCTTCTTTTTATAGGCTGACATGACTCATGTTGCCTACCAAGAGGCGAGCGACCTGTTCGTCTCATCATTCAAGGTAATAAAAAAACATGTTTAATAGCAATACATGTTACATAATTCCGCTAAGTCTTACCATTCTGACTGTACATATTTAGCAGCACACGCCTCCCAAATTAGATCGTCCGACATCCACTCAATACCTCCCCGCTCTTTTTGTATTTTGCACACGTATTGGAAAAAGCCATTAGTTTTCTATCAGACCGTGGAATAAGCTTTGTCTGCTAAGTGATGTCTGGGAATTGATAATTGCCTGAATTGTTGTGTCAATTCGATTATGCTATTTAAGGCTTCATTTTGATAATATTTTGATCTCTTTGGTATGTTTTAATAATATAATAATGAATCATTTATTTTCAGGCAACTTTTGGCCCATAGAAAAATCCCTTACAAACTAACATATATATAAAATAAGTACAGATCGTGTTAGTATATAAAACCTAAAACTAAGTTAGTTGTTTTCCCCGTATCAACTGCGTTGAGAGACTGAATGATACTAACAATTTACTGAATAGTAGACTTGATATGTAGTGGTGCTAAAAAGTGTATAGTATAATGATACATACAATATAGGTTATATGTACAATACAGGTTAGCTCGCCCGATGCAGCGACACTGCCTCTCACAAAACCGACATAAAGTATCTAATGCTAATATTTTGCTGTTCCGATTCATTTTATCATATCAGACGGCCTTTTGCATACGACCTACCACCTTGTTAAACGCTCCCACCAGATTCATCTATACCTTCATACATTTCATGTCGTATTTCAAAATAGCATCAGCTAATTCCCTTATTGGTCAAGAGATCTAAAACAGCAAATTCGGCTCACGGCAAATAAACCCACCGAGGGCAATAGTACGTGTGACGAGCAACCGTGTCAAGTGGCCCGGAAAGCGATAACGTTACAATTTATGCCCCCGCTGCTGTAGCTTGCCCTGATAGCTTCCCAGTTGCGCTTTGTTGTTTGAAATTTTCATTTAATGTTGGTCTAATGATCGAGTCTTGATTGTTTAGGCTTGGTCGTATATCCTAATCACTAGTCTTTTACCAGAAATTTAAATAAATATCTGGGTAGATAAGGTGGGAATAGTACATGGAAAATTTACAGATAATAATATTAAAATTAACAATAATGTAGCTTTTTTTTCATTAGCCTGTGTGACGATACGAGCAGGTCGCTCGCCCGATGGTAAACGCAATGCCTGCACAATAGAAGTAACACCAAACAGAACTTTGAATTACAACGCACTCCATGGAATTAGACTGCGCTCGTCACCTCGAGACATACGTTGTTAAGTCTCATAATGTCCAGTAATTTCACTGGCTTCAATGTCCTTCAAACTGAAACATAACAGTGTTTACACACTGCTGCTTGGTGGCCGTAATCGATAAACCGATGGTACCAACCCAGACGGCCTCTCGCATACGAAGGACTTACCACCTAGAAAAAGTAGTTTTTTGTATTACTCATGCGGGAAAAGTAGTATCTTGACGCTCGCTGTTACGTTTGAAAAAGAACCGTTTGCCCATTTTAAAATTACGCGTGAGTTTTTTCATAAATAAAACTGTTATTTGAGTGCGACAAGTTTACTTGTCGCACGTAAATTATTCTTGGCACACGCAAATTTAGATAAAATTGCTAAAATTAAAAAAATAATAACAAAAAAAAACACAATCGACATATTAAAACTGAATTGAGGTTGACGCGTCTGACAGTTTAATTTAATAAATAAAATTGTAATTAAATTAAAATTAGTTTAAAAATGAATATAGAGTCGGAAATAATACCGGAAACTCCAGAAAGTTCGAGCGACGAATCCACACCACCTGAAATCCTGAAAAAAGCCGATGAAGTAAGAAATAATTTAGTTCCTCAAGTATCGAGACCCAAATATGAAAGTTTTTATTAATTTTTTTGAATGCTTAATTTTTCAGCTATTATTTCTGGTCCGAAAAGGCTTCGTCCTTTTAAAAAATTGAAAAAATTTATTTTTTGTTTATTAATATTAATTAATTTTTATTTATTGTTTAAAATATATTTTTTTCTTCTTTTAAAACTTTTTATTTGTTTTAAAATAGTATGTGCAACTCGTGCGACGTTGTCGATTGTCGACTCAAGCGAATGACCGCACTCGCTTCGTGGGCAATCGACAACTTGTCGCACTTGTTTCTCAATATACTATTGTGAGACAGTTGTGCTAACCTGGTTGATGATGCATTTATCTTGTAGAAAAGGCGTCCACAGCATGGATCGAGCACTTACTAATAGAAGATCTTCTTCCACGTGCCCTTACCCCACTCGCAGTGGGGTCGGCGCAACATGTTTTTTTTTAACATACATACATACATACGCAGTCACGCCTGTAATCCCCGAAGGGGTAGGCAGAGGTGTAACCAGTACACCCACATTTCGCCGAGCGTATTTCCGTCCCTTATGTGATAGGGGGCGAACCTATCGCCATACCGGGCACAAATTCCAGACTCTGGGCTGATACTGAGCATTCCGTAATAGAAAAACCCAATACCACTTTACCCGACCCGGGGATCGAACCCGAGACCTCAGCGTTGGCCCCAATCGTAACGCGTACGCATTACAACTGCGCCACCGAGGCAGTCTTTTTTAACCTTTGTTACAGAAAGATTTGGCGAGTAGTTTTTTTCAACCGACCGCCTGTCTGACTTCATCCCCTATGGGGAGAATAGAAGATAATAAAAATGTAATAATAATCAACTATCTAAGTATCTATCTATATACTTATCTAAATATCCTCAATGTTCCCAAAGATTTCACTTCTACAAGTCCAAAAATACTTCTAATATACATAATTTGAAAGAAAACATCTTCCAAGCATTAAATAGATGAAGGCATTATCTTCAACAGATTTTGATAGCCTGTTACTGCGGGTAACGACTGTTTTACGGTCTGTCGTAAATTTTACTATTATTTTAATACCAATCATTGTTACTCTTCTAAAAGGTATCAGAGCACTTGTATTTGTTCGGGTAGTGACCACAGCATGGTGAATTTATATTGGGTGCGTTTGAAATATTTACGTTTGTAATTTTAGGCCCTATTGGGGGCTTTTACAGAATTCTATCAAGGTTATACCCTATCTGTCGTAAGATGCGACTCTTATGGCAAATATCAATAAACGAGCAATTGGGTCACCTGCTAGTAAGTGATGCCCACAATACATGAAGAATGATGATTTGAGAATGAAAGGATTTGAGAAGGTGAAGGGGGCCCACTATTCTAGCTTAATGTGGGTTGGCATACTTCACATACCTTCGAAATTCATATGGAAAACTTCTCAGCTATACTGGTTTCTTCACGATTATTTCCTTCACCGTTGAAGCAGGTAAGCAATAATTAACAATTAATACACACGTAACTTAGAAAAACCAGAGGTTTATTCTCTTGGCGCTGGTTTCGAACCTGTGACTTTCGTCTCAACAGTCCGTACCACTCCCCGCTGAGCTATCACTGCTGCTTAATTGTTTTATAAATAATAATAATAATAATAATAATAATTTATTGAAATAATAACAATGTTACAAAAAGTCACCTTACAAATGCGTATAAATAACACATATTCCATACTTAAAAATAATTAAAAAAAATTATGTAACACTGTATTTAGATGCTGACTACAATTATAATAACCAGCTATTATTATTGCTATTAACAGAAGTCTTTCTCCAAGTGAATCGTAGTTTTAATCGACAATAAAACATATGATTACGCATTATTCCGCCAAATGTGAACAGATTTGGATGATTTTGAAGAAATATATTGTACCAGTAAGGGGGTGAAATCAGGTATCAAAGACTAAACATTTTACATTTATGTTCCAATTTTGATAATTTAATCACTAAAAATAGTAAAATATTAACTTTTCAACAATAAATTAAACCGACTAAAAGCGCTAAAAATTAAATTATTTTGCATCGGTGGAACTATAGTTTTACAGTCAATGATTATTAACCATATTCTGTGAATTATTTTTCCCTTCCACGATAGAAAAGACGTAAATATTAATATCAAGTACATATAGGTAATCAAACACATACATGCCTTTCGAATAAAAAGTCATTAAATTAAAAGATAAGTAAAGCAAACTAAATATTAAGTAAACAGGAACAAATAAACACCCAATAATAGTAAATTTAGCTTATCTCGTATTAGTGGTGCTAAAATAAAATGGCACTACAGAAGGCTTAGATGGCAAATTACTCGCTTTTATGTTGCCTTAAGATTAAATGGAACTGTCCAGTAGTCTTTACCGACATAGGAGAAAATTCTTATTGGACGACAAGAACGTGGTCGAAAATTGATAAATTAATAGTTACACCTCAGAGTTTATTGGTACTTAGGCTATAGATGCGATTTTTTTTATAATATAGACCGGCAGACGAGCAAGTGAATCACATGATGGTAAGTGATCTCCACCGCCCATGTGCGCTTCCAATACCAGAACAATTATGGGTATTTAGCCGACCTTAAAGGAAAGGGATAATTAAGCGATTGGGATGGGGAACTTGGGCCTCCAGATATCTCACTCAACGTACGATACGCAGCAGCAAGCTGCTACTTTATGTCGATTTTCTGTGAGACAGTAAATTGAAATTATGTTTCATCATCAGTTCTGGCAGCTAAAATGTGTGGCACTCACGCCTGTAATTCCCGAAGGGGTAGGCAGAGGTGTAACCAGTACACCCACCCACATTTCGCCGAACGTATTTCCGTCCGACGATGTAATAGGGGGCGAGCCTATCGCCATACCGGGCACAAATTCCAGATTCCGGGCTGATACTAAGCATTTCGTAATAGAAAAACCCAATACCACTTTACCCGTACCGGGGATCGAACCCGAGAACCTTTTCAAAACCGCATTCAAATAGGATTAATCGTTAAGACACTGTGATACTACAGATAAATACACAGACTGAAAGACAAAAGGGTCCATCTATTACACCCTTCCTACTAGATACGAGTTGATCGAAATATTTAGCTTAAAAGCCGTGTATCCAGCGTCGTAAAAAAGAAATACATTCGTAAACAAGCAGAATAACAATTGTTTTCAACTACGAGTCCCTTCGCGCATCAATCAAACGTTTACGCGTCGTTTCTGATTACATATAATAGATTATATGCCGTATTCAGTTGACAGAAGGTCGTTTTTCACTGTCACGTCAACAGCTTTGTTTCGGAAATCGAAACCGCGACGTTAGTCAAGACGATTTTAGCCGTATTTTAACCGACGCAAAAAAAACAAAGCAGTTCTCAATTTGCCTCTATATATACAACGTGTTACAGTCAGTAGCAGCTTGCTGATGCGTTTCGTACAGTAAGGGAGATATATAAATGCCCAAATTTGTTTAACCTTCCCTTAATCATTCTTATTATTCAAGGTCCGCAACGCGTCAATAATTCTTTGGATATTGTGGATGTTTAAGGATGTTTGTGGATGGGCGGTGGAGCTCACTTACCGTCACCCACTTTACCGGCCTTAGCTATAACACCGCTGCATGATGAGCATAATCTAAAATGTTCATCATACGTGCTGAAAATTAGGTGCTGCGATGAAAACCACACTGGAAATTACTAGCAACCCCATGGCCTTAGCATGGATGGAAAACTTTAACCGGCTTAAAAGAAGAGGATGTTCTCAATTCGAATTTAATTTTTGTATAGATCACGCAATATCTCAGCCAAATATGCAGCGATTTGAATGATTCTGGTGGTTGTAATTGATAGAGAGTTATAGTTTTGTTAAGATTTGATGACAGAGTACAAGATAAAACCGGATATCAGAAACTACGAACTAATTAATAAAAAAATTGAAACAGACATGTGAAAATGCGGCTGACAGTGACAAATGAGTACAATAACAGAGGAACTGTATGTGCATTTCAATTGCAGGGCCTCTATTAATATTTAACACTAGCTGACCCCGCGAACTTCGTACCGGCTAACAGTCGATTCTTTATTTTTTTTTATACTTATTCTGCTATTCGGGACGCCGGGTCACAATCGTCGACCAATCCAATTCGTCAATCGTCACTCAATTGTTTTGCCTTCCCGGAACCTCTCCACTAACACTTATACTTTATGGTATGGTAATAAAGTTCAAATTGACTTTTAAGTATTATTACGAATCGATTGTATGGGAGTATAGAAAAGAGTTGTTTTTAGACTTTTTCAGGCAATTTTAAAAAAAATTCTCTCCGTAAGAACCATCCTCGTACTTCAAGGAATATTCTAAAGAAAGAATTCGCGAAATCGGTTCAGCCGTTCTCGAGTTTTGCGCTTACCAACACATTCAGCGATTCATTTTTATATTATAGATTTAGGTCTTGCCATTCAAAATGGACCACAAATATCGTTCTCTTGATGCACTTCCTATATTTAAGGACATTTGATATTGTGTTATACAATGACATTGATGGATAGATTGAGGAGAGTGATGAGTTTTTTTTATTTTATTAGATAGAATGACGAGACGAGCAGGTCGTTCGCCTGATGGTAAGCGCCACGCCTGCTCATAAACAGAAGCAACGCCACACAGGACTTTAAATAAAGCACTGCATGCCACTGGACTGCGCTCGTCACCCCGAGACATAAGGTATTAAGTCTCATAATGCCCAGTAATTACATTGGCTTCAATGTCCTTCACACCAGAACACAACAGTGCTTACACACTGTTGCTTGGCGGCAGAAATATAGAATAATATAGAAATATATTTGAATAGGGGGTAAATAAGATGATGGTTAACCGAATGCTAACCTTACTAAATAACGATAGGAAAAGTGTCTTGTCACGTTATGATGGTAATGACATGGTATTTGTGCCATGCAACAAGAAAAATGGAACTAAATGTTTACTTCCTGGAGTATTCGTGCAACGCAGAACCACATAATCAACAAAGCACTATTTAGGTAGTTACGTATCCTAGAGTATGTGTACGATCTGATGGCGTCGCATCACAGGATGTATCACAGACGCAAGCTAAGCACATTTTGTAAAACAGTAAACAGTTCTTAGAACAAGTACATGTTGTTTTTATGTAATTTGAGACATCACAGGTGTGCTCCAGACGCTACCTCAGCACTTTTATCATAAACACGTCGAAGGTTCTAGAATAAGTAATGCGTATTGTTTACATCGCTCGACCATATAAATAAGGAAACTATACACGAAAATTAAGTCTAATAAAGATCTTCACTCTGAACAGTCTTTTAAAAAGCTCCTCGAGCCGTCGCCCGATTTGACTAGGTTGAGATGGTTTAATTATTTACATATACATACGCACTCACGCCTGTAATCCCCGAAGGGGTAGGCAGAAGTGTAACCAGTACACCCACATTTCGCCGAGCGTATCTCCGTCCCAAAATGTCATAGGGGGTGAGCCTATCGCCATACCGGGCACAAATTCCCGACTCCGGGCTGATACTGAGCATTTCGTAATAGAAAAACCCGACCCGCGGATCGAACCCGAGACCTCAGCGTTAGCCTCAATCGTAACGCGTACGCATTACAACTGCGCCACCGAGGCAGGCAGTTTATTTATTTATTAAAATGTAATTATATTAAATACTAGCCCGTGGCTTCACACCCGTGGTTGTCATAGATCAGGTCCTGGTGGAAATATTTATGAGAAAACTGATGACACAAATATGTTTATGTAAGATTTCGGCATTAAAACGCAAATGGCGCTCACAATTCTAATTGACTGCCTCGGTGGCGCAGTTGTAATGCGTACGCGTTACGATTGAGGTCAACTCTGAGGTCTCGGGTTCGATCCCCGGGTCGGGTAAAGTGGTATTGGGTTTTTCTATTACGAAATGCTCAGTATCAGCCCGGAGTCTGGAATTTGTGCCCGGTATGGCGATAGGCTCGCCCCCTATCACATAAGGGACGGAAATAGCTCGGCGAAATGTGGATGTACTGGTTACACCTCTGCCTACCCCTTCGGGGATTACAGGCGTGAGTGCGTATGTATGTACATTCAAGCGGGTGGTGCCGGGAGCAATGCTTGACTGCTGTGTCCACGACGTGGCAGATAAACTCCAGGAATGTCACTTAAGATGGTTGTACCACGTTTTGAGAAGACTACAGGAGAACATTAATTACAAATGCATGTGCCAGATTATACCAGGGTACGATTCCGTGGATGGCGTAAAAAGTGATGGCTTGACGTATTAGTAATTAGTGGAAGACATAAAAGCCAATGGGCTCACTACGGACGATGCTGATTATAGGGAAGTGGAAGGGTTTAACCCGTTACGCGCTGGATCGCACGGACGTACGTTCCTGGAAAAAACGAGGCCACCGCGCGGATCGCACGCACGTACGTTCGGACCCGCACCCCGCACCGCAGGTTCGCCGAATATGCCTAATCGGCTTTAGTAGTCGAATTTTATGGACACAGACCCTTACTACAGTTTATACTCTATGGATTTTAATATCCTGGCAACAATTTGAACGATATGCCAACGATAAGAAACAAAATTATTTTTGTTGAGTTGTCGTTCGCAGTTCGAAAATGGCGTCGAGTGTCAGTACTTATTATTACGCGCGTATCGTAAATATTTGTGTTATAAACATAATTTATGACTTGTTTAGTGTAAGTGGAGTATGTTATCGAATAAAGACATCATTGTGGTTGTGTTCAAGTGTAAGTTGAGTGCTTAGTGTAAGATTACTTTGTGTTTTGTGACAAAATGTTTTTTTTCGCCGAGTGAAAATTGTTGTTTTTTTTTTCATTTCGACATATTACAGGTAAGTTTATAATTATAATACTAGTTTTGATAGATATATTATAGAAAATGTAATGTAGATTCTAAATATATACAGTTTTTATTGTCTAAATGTACAAAGACTCTCAATATTTAGTTATTTCGATACCATATACAAAAAAAATGCAATGTATGAGGCGCGCATGAACCAATTTTATTTAAATACCTAAACCACGCCCGCGCTCGTTCGTAAGGTTAAGTAGAAAGGGGGACCCTAACAATAAGTCAGGATGACACCAGACAGAAAGAAAGAAATATATGTACATACAACGTGTTATAGAAAGATGTTGGTACATGTAAAGCAAGTACCAAGTACCAATTTAGTACCGAATCCGATTGTATTGCTAGGATATAATTATTGAATAGTAAGTGTCGTTCATAATAATAAATAATAATAATAATAATAAATACACCCAACAGTCACACACATAGTCCCGACCCCACACTAGATTAACCTGTATCGTGGGTATCGGGAACTACGAGGGACTTGCGGTCCCACAACACCCAGACCCGAAACAAATATTTGTGGATTAGACAAACTTTTGTCACGGTGTGGGAATCGAACCCACGGCCTCACGCTTCGCAGCCGGCTACTCGCCCACTGCGCCACGGAGGCTGTCTAATAATTACTAATGATGATCTTATCGATCTTGATATTTTATACGAGTGGTTAATATTAACGTAAAATGTTAGGATGTCTCAATTTTGAAAATAACCGGTACGTAAATACTCACTGTAAGGTCTATGTAATGACAACACCTTTCTGTAACCATTGCCATTAAAGCTCTTTTTCCGTAAATTAGAATTTACATTTACCATATTACTGCTTCTTATCACCTCATTGGTCGAATGGCAACGTTAAGGTTATGAACCATGAGGTCCAAGGCTCAATTCCCAGGCCGGGCGATCTCAATTTATGTATGTATTTTCAACTAGAAGAATCAGTCATGAATTGTCCGGGATTTGTGGCCGGTATAGCGATAGGCTCGACCCCTAATCATGGGATGGAAATAAGCTCAACAAAGCGTAAGTGCACTAGTTACACCTCTGTCTACCTCTTCGCGGATAAAGACGTATCTGTTATGTATGTTATGCTTTATTCACTCGGAATAGTGATTTACTTTTCTCAATTATATAAAAAATCTCATATGTAATTTCAGTAAATCAAAACAATACATTTATTGACGACTATTGTATACAGCCGTTGCATTGGTGTGATAGTGAATCCTCGTACAGTCTACAGAATATTCACAAGCAATTGTAACCATAGTCGGCATATTTGATATGAGACTGGACATAGAACCTGATTGTTACACTAGAAATTCAAGAAGAGCTATGTATGGTACCGGTGTGTAGCTTGTTAAAGCAACTCTCAAATGAATTGTATAAAGCTAAAAATAATTTTTATTTGTTTCATAGTAGATTGACTTCTGACTGTTTTATAGTTGAATAAAATGGGGGCATACAATTACGTTTTCCGTTTAACCAAGGCTGTTACGCGGAGGGCAAAACCTATTTGTTATATTGTATATAATGTTCTATAGCACCGACTCAAAACAGTAATTTTTTGCTTGAAAGTTTTTTTGAGTCGGTTTTAAATGGTTAGATTATTCCATGACAATTTTGAAGGACAAGTTAAAGATCATCTGAACAAACACTAATAGAAGCTTGAGTGTATGTCTTAAAGTTAAGCTGCATCAGCTCAACCGCGTTATTACCACTGGCTCACAGAAAATCAACGTAAAGTAGCGGCTTGCTGCTGCATTTCTTATTGTGAGTGAGATATCCAGAGGCGCAAATTCCCTCCCATTCCCAATTCCTTAATTTTATGCTTTTCCTTTAAAGTCGGCAACGTGTCCACGATTCTTCTGGTGTTGTGAGCGTTCATGGGCGAGATCACTTACCACTTGCTCGTTTGCCAGCCTATGCTATTAAAAAAACTTAGCTACAAACAAATATGTAAATAAAAATGTTTCTCTGTTACACGATGGTGCACCAACACTCATCCATTTGTCAACAGCAATCTACACTCCACTTAAATGACACGTGATAGCGCGACTTGAGCCAGGGACGAGGCGCAATCATCACCATAAGAACACCATAGTGGCCACCGACAGTACGAATCTGGCGCAGTTTTGATGATATTTAGAACGTGAAATATGAAATGTTTGAAAATGCTGCTTGCAGTCATGAAGTGGCATATGAGGGGCGGACTTTACGCGCACACAACTTTCAAGCTACTAGCTGGATATAGCTCGCATTGCCCATACGTTCCACCTGACAGATGCCTAAATACCACAATAGCTTTTTGTTAAGTGTGACCAGCAGTTAACTCCCACACCTTCCTCGCATGATTATTAGCATTCGTCAATTAACTGTGGCTATATGAAATACTAGCTTTCCGCTAGCTACTAGAATAGACTTTTTTGAAATAAAACGTAGCCTATAACCGTCTTCAGGGTCCCATCTATCACTACATCAAAATTCATCAAAATCGGTTCAGTGATTTAGGCGTGAAAGCGTAAGAAACAAATTGTTTTTTTTTTTCATTAAAGTATCCTATGTTACTTCTTATACCTCCAAGAATATGTGTACAAAGTTTCATGATGATCGGATAAGTAGTTTTCGCATGAAAGCGTAACAAACAAACTTACATTCACATTTATAATATTAGTATGATAGATCAACAATTCCCTTACACTTCGGTGTAATACACAAGTAGAAGGCTTTGTTTAGCTATTCAAGTTGTGTTTGCGTCCCGTGTAGAGTGGTGTAATTGAGTTGTACCAATGCTTTGGCAATTACCTGACCACCCTCGTAATATTGATTGGCAATAGGCGTTGTATTCTGATCAACTATGCCTGATCAGTTAATAGCAGGTTCAAATTTTGGCTTTGCGATAAACATTGATGTACTGTACACGGTAAGGAAGAAGGAAATTGGAATATTTTGGCGACATACGCACTCACGCCTGTAATGGTAGGCAGTGGTGTAACCAGTACACCCACATTTTGTCAAGCGTATCTCCGATCTATGATGTGATAGGGGGCGAGCCTATCGCCATACCAAGCACAATTCCAGTCTCCGGGCTGATACTGAGCATTTCGTAATATAAAAACCCAATATCACTGTTACCCGACCCGGGGATCGGACCCGTGACTTCAGCGTGAGTCTCAGTCATAACGCGTACGCATTACAACTGCGCCACCGAGGCGCAACGGGAACCATTGCCTCGTATTTAGTAGAGTATACCACGTGTAAGTTAGGTTGGTTTTGGTCCTAAGATGTTAGTCCTCTGACACTCCATAACTATAATAATACTAGCCCTGTATTATACACGTCCCACTGCTGGGCACGGGCCTCCTCTACTGAATGAGAGGGGTTAGGCCTTAGTCCACCACGCTGGCCTAATGCAAGTTGGCAGAATTCACATACTCTCGAAATTCTTATGAAGAAATTCTCAGGTATGCAGGTTTCCTCACGCTGTTTCCTTCACCGTTAAAGCAATTAATAATTAACAATTAATACACACATAACTTAGAAAAGTCAGAGGTGTATGCACTTGGGGCTGGTTTCGAACCTGCGACTTTCCTCTCGACAGTCCATACCACTCCCCGCTGAGCTATCACTGCTTTTTTAACTCAACTATAATATTATTTTAATATTTGAAACTCTTTATCCAATGCACTAAATTCCAAAAATCGCATATTCTTACTAAAATACAGTCTAGATTTCAACAAAGAATACATATTTCACCAAAGAATTCGTGCAAACGGTCAGTTTCAAGTGCGTTTGGATATTCTATTTGAATATAACATCTGTGTGTGACTGAGGATTCTTGACAAATGTCGTTCTTCCCCTTTTATATTGTTTAACACTATTTAGTGCATTCGGATTCGTTCATTTTGTATATTTGCGAAAGTTATTATGACTGAAACTTCGAAAACAACTCAACTCGCGCCTGTTTTACGGCAGGCAATTAGTGTATACATATGTCGTTCAGCTTATTTCTGTTCCATGATGTGATAGGTGGAGGAAGGGGCTATCGCTATATCAGGCACAAATTCCAGTACCAGAACAGCATGTGTGAATTCTAGATTTGATTTTTTTAAAACTGAAATTGTGATTGTTTCACCTGAACCCAGAACCTCGCTAGTTTCTCAGCCTACATGTACCGCTAATAGACTAAATGGGCGATTCATTTTAAGATCACACAATTGTGAGAAAGAAGTTTTGAGTGATAAACACGCTGTAAGCAGTTTTGTCTACAGCATGAATAGACCGGCTGGACCTGGTTGTTACCACTGTCTCACAGAAACTAAGCAAACTAGCGGATTGCTGCTGCGTTTCATGCAGTGAATGAGATATCCGGAGGCCTAAATCACCCTCGAATTCCCAATCACTAAATTATCACATTAGTTTAAGTTTGACAGACGACAATACGTCTAAAATTCTTCTGGTATTGTAGGTGTTAGTGGAGACCATTTACCATCAGGTGACCCACTTGCGCATTTGCTGGCCAATGCTATAAAACATGACCTGCTCGTCTCTATATTTGGGCAAGTAAAAATGGGCAATATATTTGCATTTAACAACTTAGCATCTTTTTTTTTATAGTATAGGCCGGCAAACGAGCAAGTGGGTCACCTGATGGTAAGCGATCTCCACCGCCCATGTACGCCCACAATACAAAAGAATTATGGGCGCGTTGCCGACCTTAAAGGAAAGGGATGATAAGGGATTGGGAAGGGGAGGGGGATTTGGGCCTCTGGATATCTCATTTATCTCATTCGTATTTACCGTACGAAACGCAGCAGCAAGCTGCTACTTTACGCCGGTTTTCTGTGAGATAGTGGTAAAGACCCGGACAAGCCGGCCCATTCATGCTGTAGACAAATATGTCTACAGCGTGGCTCTACCACTCGTATCTACTATCAAGTTTGAAATAATAAACGATTATGTAATTTTATCTGACGTTTAATTCGTACAAACAACCCAGACAGATGGAATACTATATACCCACTCAGAAAAAGGTCCACAATTTAACGAATATGATACTTATTTTCGCATAAAGTGCACGCCATAACAGTTGGACCCTCATTGTCCCTCCAGACGACCTTTGGAGCACACTTTTGACCAACAATTGTGTGCAAAATTTCCACCACTTTAACTTTGCTGTTGGTAAAACTAAATTTTCACTTTATTTGCTTCGTGTAAGACGGTTTTTTGGGTGTAAATATAAATTTGTAAAAGGATTTTAACAAGCCATAACTACCGTAACGTTTCAATAAAATTATATCGGTTTCGTTTATTTCAATTATTTTGTCATTACATGCAGATGTTTCCTTCATGTATTGGGTTTGTATTCGTCGTCTTATAAAAGTTGTTTTAGTCGCTTTAAGGCTTTTAAAGTACTTATATTCAGTAGGCCTAGTACAAGTTTTAATAGTTTTCTAAAACGATGAAAGTTTTCGGTCTCTCCATTATTCTTTTTTTTTATCCTGGCTCGGAAAAGTGACTACGCTACACCTGATGGTAAGTATAGCGCAATCCATGAATACTGTCGACCAACGATAGACAATGAATCTGTCGCAGATCGGCAGAATTATGCCGGCCTGCTTAGTTGCTTCTTCACACTCCGTTTAAAGGATCCCAAGTTATAGGAAGAAGGAAACACGTGCGCCGGCAAGCTATTCCACAGCTTTATGGTCCGACAGAAATACGATTTTGCGACAGAAATTCGTCGAGATCAGTAGCCACTAGTGGGAACTTTGAAGAATTAAAATTAATAATTTGGTTAATTTTATTTCATATGAGTTGAATATGAAATTAGTTTTCAAGCGATTCTTTCCTTTATTACCGTATGAATTACTAGTTTGATACTTCAGCGGTAATAATTCGAAAACTGTGAACATATTTGTAACTCGTACTAGGCCTACATTATTATGATGAATCTTTAATTATAGTCTTCTTCTACGTTAGCAATATGAACATGTGATAATGATCTAATGATACATACGTACTCATGCTTGTAATCCCCATGGGGTAGGCAGAGATGTTATCAGTACACCCACATTTCGCTGAGCTTATTTCCGTCCCATGATGTGATAGGGGACGAGCCTATCGCCATACCGGGCACAGTTACGGGCTGATACTGAGCATTTCGTAATAGAAAAATACAATATCAATCAACATTTTAAATATGCATTCAAAAAGTAAACCGTGTATACATAGTATAAAATAAAGTCGATTTCCGCGTCCGTTTGTTTATCCGCTAACTCCTCCGATATATAGATTTATATGTATATATCACGCTATAATTCATGGGATCAGGGCAGTATAATGCCTGCGGTGACACTGCGAAGGACAGCTAGTAATACTCTAAATATATTTTTACTAAAGCTAACTGCAGTTATCAAACCGCAAAAACTAATAACATAAATTCAAAATAATTAGGAATGGAAGATAATATCAACAAATTAATATAACAATATTATGTTTTACATTTAACTTTCAACTTAAGGCTTTGTGTATCGATAGAGCAATGGCGGAAAGCGGGAATTTGAAATTAGTAGTACTAACTAAAGCTATTATACTTTGCTTTCTCTTGTAACGTCGTGTGACATTAATTGCCATAAAAAGAGAATAGAACAAAACGTGATAATTCGAGAAACCGCGAATATGACACCCATAGTATTTTTATGAAAAAAACCGCCATCTTGAATTTGAAAGTGAATAGGTGTTATTAAAATTTAAAAATATTTTTTTCGGAATAATTGAGTACAATAAACAAATAGCAATCGAATATAAACGCTATTACTGTGTCCTAGCCCTATTTATGAAACAGTGAGGTACACAGCAAATTTTAACGCGTAAAATGAATGAAATTTTTCAACATCAGCCAACAGAGCTTAAAGAGTTCACGTGAAACTTGTTAATTTCTCAACTTTCGGCCATAAACCGTAACCTCAAAGTCAATTGAAAAGCCTATCAGGCAGACTTTGTGAATTTAGTGAAAAACCAGCGTTTTCTTGCGGGACGAACGCGTAGACACATTACAATATCTTTTTATGTGAATCGTAAAAGTACGACGATGAGTTTCCACCTTGTTCGTTGGGTTGTGGGTGTGGCATAATCGATGGCGATTAGCGGAAAGTAGAGCGAGAGATCATATTGTATTATTATTGTTTACTAACACATTGTATGGATATGTTCTGAAATAAAAATTAATTATTATTATTATTATATAGCATTTGCCCGCAGCTCCGCAGCGATTTACAAAGTACCAATTTGACATACTTTAATGTAGAGTCGGTGCTATTGTCATGTAATAATTAATAGTAGGGAGAAAGCACCGACTATTTTTTATATTCAGTTTTATTTTTGTGAATTTTTTTTTAAATGTCAAAGTTTTTACTTTAGGATTTTTAAAAATAACTTTAGTTTTACTAGAATGCATATTATTTGCATGATCTGTTCAAATATAGTACATAATATTAGTATTGAATTTAGTGCAATCGAATTAATCGCGACCTACAAATCCACGCTGGACTAGAGTGGTAGATTACTGGCCCAAACCCCTATTTCAAAGGTAAGGCATTCTTACCACAACAATAAAACGGGCTCATTATTTTTTTGACACTCGCTATCGCCTAACAAAGGAACGCTACCTTTCCCACGCTGTTTTGCATTAAAATTTAATAAAACCGTCTGTATTTAATTCGTATTTATCTGTATATCATCGTAAAAGTTTATGCCCCTGGAGGACTTGTTATGTGTTTCGAAAACTTTAAATTGCCCCATCCAGATGGCGTGAGGTGTGCTTAATGTGGCCAAACTCGGTACATGAAGATATCAGAAAAGTTTGTTTTTAATAAGGGACGCAAGTTGGGTACTTCTGACGTTAATAAACTGTATGTAGTTAAACGTGGCTTGTTTTTGTGAGTGCTATTTCACGTTGTAGAAATGAGACGGCAAATGAGAGTCGACCTCAAACAGAAATGAGAAATGAGACAGCAAATGAGAACCGATTTAAAAAAGGAGTAGGTTCCCAATACGTATACAATCGAATACAATACGAAAAAATCTAAATATATAATGTGTTATGAAAAGGTGTGAATAAATGTAATTCCCCATACTGTCAAATCCGATTGAATTGCTAGGACATAATTACAGTTTTTTTTATTAATTGTCGATATCGACTTCCAACTTTCAACAACACTAAATGTTAAAAATGATACTTCAAACCTTCTTTCATTCCAATTTTGAATTATTAAAACATTAAACAATTTTCAAATGTCAATTAAGTTTATGAAGGATGATTACGAGTTTCAAAATATGTTCTATTTGACTAAAAAAATAATGGTTTTTTGTGTTGGTGCAACTGATAATAGCTTAAATGAGGTTCCTTGGCTGTAGTCGTCCGAGATAGAAGATCCGAGAATGAAGTTTTCAGAATGCTTCTAGAAGATGGTATATCGTCTTCAGCACACAGGCTCTTTCAGGTGTAAATTTGTGTTTAAATTACAAGTTACGTACGTATGTCCGTAGAATTACGTACACGTTATTCAAGTTTATTAAAAGTGAGTGAAATTCATGATAATTAATAGTGATGTGATCAATCTTATCGATGTTAATAAATGACTGATTAAAATTAACGCGGATTTTTAGAATGTCTCGGTTTTGAAAAGCGCCGGTATATAAGTACTTACTGTAAGGTTTATGTAATGACCCTAAAATATGACCACACCTTTCTGTAACACGTTGTATATAGAATCCATAAAATATTATACATTATTCAGACTAGTTGGTAGGTTCCTCATAAGCGAGTGGTCTTCTGGGTAGGTATCACCGCTTAGTCTATTTTTGCCAGTAAGTAGCTGTATGTAACTGAAATGTTCTGGTTTATAAGAAAATTACTGGGCATTAAGCGACTTAACATTTTATGTCTTAGCATGATGTGCGCAATCCAGTGCCATGTTATCCTTGTATTATAAATGTGAATGTTTGGATGCTTGTGAGTTTGTTCCTTTGGATCTTAATGACGCCTTAACGGCTTCACGATTGTGGATAAAATTTTACACACCATTGCCTTACACGCCTTGATAAGTACATAGAATATTTTTTATCCCGGAAAAGGCCGTCCACGCAGGCAGAGCTGCAACCAAAAACTATTAAGGCTATAAAAATGGGTCAACCAAAACATAATTTCAATACGGATTTCATAGAACGTGGTAGAATATGGTAATATTATGTACATTTTGATTAAGAAAATTAAACAGAGTAACCTCAAAGAGAATTTCAGCGGTCACGTATTTTGGTGATCAGTAAATTAATTAACTACTCCTGATTGATACTCCTTTTCGTGGATATCAAATTAATTTTAGTAAGAAAATGGTCAAGGTGGTGATGGTGGTGTGGTGGTGGTGGTGGTGGTACTTAAGTTATGAAGCCAATTAGGTCCTGGGTTTAATTTCAAGTTTTAGCAAGAGTTTTTGTTGCTTGACTGCCTCGGTGGCGCAGTTGTAATGCGTACGCGTTACGATTAAGCTAACGCTGAGGTCTCGGGTTCGATCCCCGGGTCGGGTAAAGTGGTATTGTGTTTTGCTATCACGAAATGCTCAATATCAGCCCGGAGTCTGGAATTTGTGCCCGGTATGGCGATCATCTCCTATCACATAAGGGACGGAAATACCCTCGGCGAAATGTGGGTGTACTAGTTACACCTCTGCCTACCCCTTCGGGGATTACAGGCGTGAGTGCGTATGTATGTATATGTATTTTTGTTGCTTTTCGATTTCTATCTAAGTATCTCAATATCGAATGATTAGTGGTCAACCTAGTGTCAGAGTTCAAGCCGCCCAAATGCCTCCGACTTGGTTTAACGACTGCTGTAAGTTGATAACAGTCGGAACCGAAGTTTTTAAGTGCCCTCCGATCAAGGGAGATGTTCAGCTGAAATACAACTAAGCGGTCACCCATTCATAGACTGACCGCGCCAAGGGTTGCTTAAGACATAATCGTTTACGGATTAGTAAGTGCAACTGGCTCCTCTACCTTTCTTTGAAAATCATATACGATATGTAACAAAAACCATGTTGGACATTTTAATTGTGATATCAGAATCGATACTCAAACTTAATGAAAAAACTCGCATACTAAAATTTAAAACAATCCCGTCTAGCACGGTACGTTTCCAGCGTTCATTTCTACTTGCAATAAAAAAAACTTTTTGACTACTATGGTTGATTTTAAGTACTAAATATTTATGTATCAAACTAATGTTTGAAACAATATTTCTTTATCTATTATGGTCTAATGACCTGTTTTTGTTTTGCCAAAATTGGCCTCGTCTAAGCCCTAGATCTTAAATATTGAAATTTAATGTTGTGCCTGAATAACGAACTTTCGCCAAACCTTAAACTAATATTATTATGAGAACTATGAGTTAGACAAAATTTGCACACTGTTTCTATTAACTGCTCATACGTAATTGGTTAAGGCCTGAACTATTTTGTAAACCTTTCCTATGAGCAAGTGTAAGTGTCTCCCATGGACATTTACTCCTAGATACAAGGTGGTAGGTCCCTCGTTTGCGAGAGGCCGGCTGGGTTGGTACCACCGCTTTGTCTATTTCTGCCGCCAAGCAACAGTGTGGAAGCACTGTTGTGTTCCGCTTTGAAGGTTTTTGAAGCCAGTGAAATTACTGGGCATTATGAGACTTAACACCTTATGTCACGAGGTGACGAGCGCAGTCCAGTGTCATGCAGTGCTTTTTTATTTAAAGTTCTGTGTGGCGTTGCTTTTGTTTATGAGCAGGCGTGGCGCTTACCATCAGGCGAGCGACCTGCTCGTCTAATCATTCAATCTAATAAAAAAAAAAGATAAACCTTTATATAAGATTTCTTCTTTTTTAATTTAACAATTAATACACACGTAACTTAGAAAGTCAGAGGTGTATGCTCTTGGGGCTGGTTTCGAACCTGTGAGTTTCGTTTCGACAGTCCATCCAACTCCCCGCTGAGCCATCATCATTACATGAATAAATTATCACAAAGAGAAAAATCACATATTTTTACACAATGTTACAGGAAAACCGAAACCCTAATCAAAATAATTGAGCAGCATCGCTGTCCCACGAGCATTCTGAGGACAACGTACAAAATTATGATGGATTTATTTTCATTGTGTTTTTTAACTGATACAACAAAAACAAACGGGTTTTTAATACGTCCGTTTATGTATTTTTTTGTATATGTTCGTGCATAACTTTGTCAAATGTGGAAACTCATTATTGAAGTGAAAACTTCTTTAGGCACTTCTTCGTTGGGCACTTTTTGGTAGGGGGAAATCTTATGATAAAAATTGGCAGTTGTAGAGACTGCCGATAGAAGTGAAAACTTAGAACTTTTAGTATTAAAATTAGAAATTTCATGTTTGAATTAAAATTATCAATATCAATCTGGTTTTCACATCTATTGACACTCCGAGCAACAATTATATGCATGTTTATATCTGGTTTTTTAGTAATCACTATTGTACTGTACTATGATTCTACAATTAAACGATTCAAATAATAATCACAACAAAAACACTATTTCAACAATGCACAGTATATACACATTGAACTTTTCACTAAATCCATTAAATTTCACTTATAAGATATACACAGCACTAATGTTGCACAATACGTCAGCTGTATAGCTACAGATGACTATGTCAGTGACGCGAACGCACGAGATTTCCCCCATCCAACAAAGTGTCTAACGCGCACAGCACACGGCCGCTGCGCGTCATGAGCATGTCGGTGACGCGAACCCATAAGATTTTCCCCTACCAAAAAGTGCCCAACGCGGCTAAAGAAGTTTTCACTTCAAAAAATCAAAGGCATGTAAATAATCACCTTCAGAATTTATTGTCTTCTATTTTAATAAATAAGCTTAAGCTTTCACGTCTTTGAAACGAGTACTACATATTATGAAAGTAACCGTCTATAAAGTTTTCGATTAGAAAATGTATTCTAAATAGATTTTAGCATTTATAATTCTCACTAACGAGCCTTTAATTGTGGTAAGACCTTTAGCAATTCATGGTATGAAAAGGCTTAAAAGGAATTCTTTGGTTTCCCTGTAATTTCAGGTACACTGACTTCTCTTATTACGCGTGTGGAATAATTCTAAATTCGGGGAATTTTCGGAATATCTAGGCTCTATACCAAATAAAATAATTAAATTGGTAGTAGCGGTAGCTGCTTTTATATATAACATGAATGAGACTTTCTCCGTGAGGCAGGGGACGAGTAGATGGCGGTGAAACGTGAGCCCGTGGGTTCGATTCCTGCACCGAGGCAAATGTTTGCGTGATCCACATATATTGAATGTCTGTTGCGTTTGGTGTGGTCAATGAAAACCTGGCTACTTAACTTCGTTAATCGCCACGCTGGCCTAACTGGTTGTTTCACTTTATAAAAATGTATTTCTTTATAGAGAATTCTAAGGTATGTAGGTTAAAAAAACTATAATTTTCCTGTACCAGGGCTACGATGCCATGGACGGCCTATAAACAATTGTCTTATCATTGACTAGCTTTTGCTCACGGCTTCGCCCGCGCGTGATGTTATATAGCCTTCCTCAATAAATGGGCTATCCTAACACTGAAAGAATTTTTCAAATCGGACTAATAGTTCCTGAAATTAGTGCGTTCAACCAAACAAACAAACTCTTCAGCTTAATAATATTAGTATAGATACACATGAGACCCATGACTAGTCTCACTACAGAGGATTCTCAAGAAGGATGATTAAGTAGTAAGCTGGAATAACCGTAAGTTTAAAAACTTAAACGTTAAACGAGACACACGTTTCATGTAGGTTATAATGGGTGTAAAATAAAAGAAGTAGATAATGTAAGGTTTCTAGGTATAGCATTAGACAAATTCTGTGACTGGAAAACACACATAGAACAAGTCTGTAATAAAATCAACCGCTTTGTATATGTTCTATCCAGACTTAAGAAAACAGCTTCAATGCAAACTGCAATAGTGGCATATCATGGGTATGTAGGATCTATCTTAAGGTACGGCCTACTACTTTGGGGTAACGGTAAAGATATTAATAGGGTGTTTTTATGCCAAAAGAAATGTATAAGGGCGATAACAGGAATCCCACCCTATAGTTCCTGTAGGTTACTTTTTAAAAAACTTGGAGTGTTAACATTGTCATGTTTATACATTTTTGAGGTTGGAGTTTTTGTCAAGTCTCAGCCTCAGATATTCACTGTAGCATGTGATTTTTTTTACCGCAATACCAGACATGGCGATAGGTTGGTTTTGGACTGTATTCCTAAAACAACATTGTTTATGAATAATGCTTACGCTATGTGTATCAAAATATATAATAAAATTCCTAATAATATTAGCGACCTACCATTGACAATGTTTAAAACAAGGTTAAAAAGTTGGTTGTTGGATAAGTCTTTTTATGCAGTGGATGATTTATTTCAAATATGAGTGTGACTAAATATGAATTTTATAATTTGAATTATAATAAGCTGTGAAATCTATGGACATATATGCATTATTGTTATTGTTATTATTATTTTGTTTCGACATAAACAAATGAATATTATTGTACTAAGTCATGAGGTAAACATAAAAAATTAAAACTTCAAATACAATTTTTTTATATGATAATATTATAAATTTTTAAACTTGATACAATTTCATATGCTGATTTATATTGGCTAAATAGAGGAAGCTTTAGTAGTTTAAGACCAAAGTGTAAATCTATTTTCTATGAAATAAATATTTGAATTTGAATTTGAAACTACACATAAATTCCTGCTGTAGACAGTTTTGTCTACAGCATGAATAGGCCGCCTCCGTTGTGAGTACTATGAGCTATTTTGTACCACTGTCTAACAGAAAACTGACGTAAAATAACAGCTTGCTGCTGCGTTTTGTACGGTGAGTGAGAAATCCGGAAACACAAATCCCACTTCTCCTTCTTAATTTATCCCTTTTCTTTAAGGGCAGCAACGCGCCCATGATTCTTCTGGTATTGTGGGTACACGGACTATAGAGATCACTTATCATCAGGTGGCACACCTATTTCTTTGCCAACCCATGCAATAAAAAAAACAAAGTCACAGATGAAATTGGAGCCGTAACTACCGTCCTGGTAGTTCATTTCACTCCTCGCTGTGCTCTGGCTGCTTATTGTTTTGTTATTCAACCAAAATTAATAACCAAGTTTACACACAAAGTTCGTAACTCGTCTTCAATAGATCTAAAATCGATTAAATTGTATTATAAACATGAATTATTCAGTCTGTGTGTTGTTTTACGTTAATTTTGGGGTGTTCAAAGCGTGTTACAAACTTCGAAAACTTGATCAGGTAAGCTTCAGTTATGAAACACATGCTAGCGCTGGCGAACTATTGAATAAGTAGTTACAATAAACTCGGCTAAAATGCTTTAAAAAAGTCTGAGAAGTTGATATAAGCATCATACTAATATTATAAATGTGAATGTAAGTTTGTTTGTTACGCTTTCACGCGAAAACTACTTAACCGATCATCATGAAACTTTGTACACATATTCTTGGAGGTATAAGAAGTAACATGGATACTTTTTATAAAAAAATATATCATTTGTTTGTTACGCTTTCACGCCTAAATCATTGAACCGATTTTGATGAATTTATAAATAAATAAATAAATACACCCAACAGTCACACACATAGTCCTGACCCCACACTAGGTAAGCCTGTATCGTGGGTATCAGGAACTACGAGGGACTTGCGGTCCCACAACACCCAGACCCGAACCAAATTTTTGTGGATCACACAAATATTTGTCTCGGTGCGGGAATCGAAGCCACGGCCTCTCGCTTCGCAGCCGGCTACTCGCCCGCTACGCCACGGAGGCTGTCATGGAGGTTTTGATGTAGAGATAGATAGGACACTGGAGTCGGTTATAGGCTACGTTTTATTTCGGAAAATTCTATTCTCGCGCGCGGAGCCGCGGGCAAAAGCTAGTATATTATAATCGTATGCTTTATGCAAACCGCACACTGTACCAGACGCGTGTATATATTACATGCGTCTAGTCAGCATTTTCCGTCACTATGTCATTTTCATGGTATTAATAAAATTGCATCAGTTCACCTAACGCCATTGTACAAACAACATTACTTATTGTAGCAAGTGGGTAAAAAAATAAACGTAGAACTGTATAATCACACTGTTTATAATTCTGACAACAATTGAACAGAGTTTTGACTTATTTTAATCGTCGACACAGAGAAATGGTCACTCAAATGAGCTCGCAGGCCTTTAAATAGCTTTACCCCCACCACTGGAGGCATTCAGTAGTAGGGGTGGTGGCTTGGCTTGGCTAGGATTGGCTGACTTATGGCGCGCTGCGATTGGCTGAGGTGCTGTGGCGTAACATTATAATTAATATCTTTAACTATTTTGGACTCTAATAAACTAACTGGTCGTTAAGTAATCTTGTTTGACTACAACTCAACCTCAACAATATTACAGTTTGTGTGGTACGCACTACGCACCATACCTGTTTTGATATAAATGGTAAATTGCATTCCTCCTAGAATTCAAACTTATCGCGGTATCTACTCTTCGTTGGAGTATTCGCTTATTCAATGAAACCGCACATCTTAATATTTGAACATATAATAATCATTATGAATCTGGAATCTAAACTAAACCTTTTTAACAATTTTAAGATCTTCATGTCAATATTCTTTTAGCTTGAATGTTGAGACGAGTAGGTCGCTCGTCCATGCTGCCCATAAACAAAACCAACGCCACACAGAACTTTTAGTTACAAATCACTGCATGGCACTGGACTGCGCTCGTCACCCCGAGACATAAGTTAAGCCCAGTAATTTCATTGGCTTCAATGTCCCTCAAACCGAAAAACAACAGTGCTTAGCTTAGACAAAGCGGTGGTATCAACCCAGACGGCCTCTCGCATACTTGAGACCTACCACCTTGTAACCTAGATAATCAGTGTTCCTGAAATCTTAGCAAACATTAGCTGAGTGATGTATTGAGCGACGCTATGACTCCACATTCTTCAATTTACAGTAAATGTGTTACTTTTAATTCGTACTCTGTCACATTACTCCTTTCCAATAATGGTATTACTTTGAGGGCCGTACTCAATGTGTTTCCGCCTCGTATTCTGTCGTATTAGGACGTAATTCGATTGTGGTGTTTCGAGGTATGCTTTTACGTATTCAGATCAAAGTGAAGAAAGTGAATGAATGAATGAATGTTGAGTGGTCACCTACCCGTACCTTTATATTATATACAATATATATTTATCGATCTTACTATGTACATTTCTTTGACAACCTCCGTGCCACGACAGCCTACGTGAAGCGAGAGGCCGCGGGTTCGATTCCCGCACAAAGACAAATGTTTGTGTGATCCACAAATATGTTTCGGGTGTGGGTGTTCTCTCCCCAGAGGGGTTGACGTGATAAGCCAAATATTTTTGTAATATAAGTTGAAAAGCATGTTGTGCCGACCCCACTGCGAGTGGGATAAGAGCAGGTGGAAGACTATATATAACTGTATACAGACATACTCGTATTTGGTACTTACTACATTCGCCACGGACGCAAACAGTGACGCATGAAATATATTTCTTTCTGTTATTTTTTCTTTCATTAAAAATAATCAATTAAAATACATCGAAATGTACCTATAACGCAATGAAAGTTAGAAGATTTTGTCTGCAGCATAAATCGGTCGTCTGTATATACAACGTGTTATAGAAAGGGGCGGGCAAAATTAAGCAATGTATAGTGTAGGATATAAGTATTGTATCTCCCATAGTACCAAATCCGATTGCATTGTTAGTACAAAAATTATAGAATTTTCTTTTTTATCGAATGAGTAACATGTCGATATCGACTTTCAACTTTGGACAACACTAAATGATAAACAATGATACTATAGACCTCCTTTCATTTAATTATTTATAATTAAAAAAACAATAATCAGTTGTCAAATGTCAATATTTATCTGGCGCAGTCAGTTCGGCTAGTTCTGATTTTATGAAATATGATTACGAGATAAAAAAATATGTTGTATTTGACTAAAAACAAGTATTATGTATTGGTGTAACTGATAAAAGTTTTTAAGAGGATCGTCGACTGTAATAAGCCAAATTCATAGATGGAGGACCCGTGAATGATACCTATTTGTCTTCAACACACAATCTCTTTTAGGTGTTAATTTGTGTTTAAATTACAAGTTACGTACGTATGTCCGTAGAATTACGTACATCTTATTCAAGTTTATTAAAAAGTGAGTGTCGTACATAATTATCAATAGTGATGTAATCAATCTGATCGATCATAATAAACGAGTGATTAAATTTTACGTGAAATTTTCGGATGTCGTTGGTTTTGAAAAGATCCGGTACATAAGTACTAACTGTAAGGTGTATGTACTGGCCCTAAAATATGACCACACCTTTCTGTAACACGTTGTATATACGACATAAATATATATTTTTTTATAACACACTTGCAAACGAGCAAGTGGGTCACCTGATGGTAAGTGATCTCCACCGCCCATTTACGCCCACAATAAATACCAAAAGAATCATGGGTGCTTTTCCAACCTTAAAGGAAAGGGATAATTAGGGATTGGAAAGCGGAGGGGGATTGGGCCTCTGGATATCTCACTCATTTTATATGACAGCAGTATGTTTTTTTGACAGCCTCGGTGACGCAGTAGGTGAGTAGCGAGAGGTCGCGGGTTCGATTCCCGCACAAAGACAAATGTTTGTGTGATCCACAAATGTTCGTTTCGGGTCTGGGTGTTGTGGGACCAAGTTCCTCGTAGTTCCTGATACCCAACATACAGGTTAACCTAGTGTGGGGTCGGGACTATGTGTGTGACTGTTGGGTGTATTTATTTATTTATTATTACACATCTTAGGACCGATCCGATTAAACTAAAATAAGGTCTTATACGAGACTAAATCTCGAGATACCCTGGAGTAAATCGTATTTACGTTCTAACGACTATTAACCAAGCATAAGTTCCTTATATGAACTAGCAGACCTAGAACTATATAGCTTAACATTTTGGCGGAGTTATGCGTGGTTATATATAGAAAAAAACGCGTTGAATTGAGAAACTCCTCCGTTTTTTCATCGGTTAAAAAAGTAAGGTCGCGTCGGTACCTGCAAACAAACATTTGGAGAATTTTATTTAACGAAAAAAATGTGACCAGTTTTTTTTTTTTTTTTTTTTTTTTTTTTTTTTTTTTTTTTTCACACACATAGTCCTGACCCCACACTAGGTTAAACCTGTATCGTGGGTATCAAGAACTACGAGGGACTTGCGGTCCCACAACACCCAGACCCGAGACAAATATTTGTGGATCAGACAAACATTTGTCAAGGTGCGGGAATCGAACCCACGGCCTCACGCTTCGCAACCGGCTACTCGCCCTCTGCGTCACGGAGTTTGTGATTGGGTCACTATGTGAAAACATACGAAACATGGGTCGGTATTCACTAACAACACTTAAGTAAGCTCGTTGCCAAGTGTCCAATTCTGTGTGCATGATTGGTCTGTTTTGATTAAGCGCCAAAAACTAACCAATTACGTTTAGAGAAATCGTTACTATGCGTTCGCACTCACTTTGAGGTCTCATAGTAACGTTTATGAATACGGGTGATAATATCTCTTCTCAGGTGATAAAGAGAACTTATACATTGATACCGTGCTGATTACAGACATAGAGCTTGCAAGTAAGCCTATTTCACGTGCCAAGAAATATTATTGAATCCCGCTTATGCGTAATCTGATTTAGTTCACACACAATGTAAACTAAATCAGATTGCCGCAATGTTGAAATGTTGCCGCAGTACGATAGCCGTACACGTTAAAGTGTATTTTATCCCCTAAAGTATTGGAAAACTAAAACTATTAATTTTAAAGTAGTAGCCAGGCTGTAGACAGTTGGAGTGCGTTTCGTACGGTGAGTGAGATATCTGGAGGCCCAAATTCCCTTCCCATTCCCAATCGCTTAATCATTCCTTTCCTATAAGGTCAGCAACGCATCCATGATTCTTCTGGTATAGTGGGTGTTCATGAGCAGTGGCAATCACTTACCACCAGATTACCAATTGCTCATTTGCCAGCATAAAAAAATATGTAAGTATTTTAAGGCCATTTCTCATCATTAAAGTGCTTTTGTAACCTTACAGGAGGTATTAAAAATATGACACGTTAAAAACATTGTGTACATTATTTTATGGAGTTTGTCTACAAAATAACATCTCGTATGTCTCCAAAACCTCAAAACTAGTGGAATTCCGTCAGTTTTTTGGCAATGCACCACAGAATGCGACCTGACTTTTGACGTTTAACTGTTCAGCGGTATGAAAATTCCTTTTTATTGACGCCACTCGAAAAGTGGACGAATTGACTGCGAAAAAATGTTGGCATCTGCCATAGAGTGGTACCATAGAACACGGAAATGTGTTATCTAAAATTCTGTTTTATGGAGACTCTACAACATTTTTTACTGCTTCGGTGGCGCAGTTGTAATGCGTAGGCGTTACGACTGAGGCTAACGCTGAGGTCTCGGGTTCGATCCCCGGGTCGGGTAAAAGTGATATTGGGTTTTTCTGTTACGTAATGCTCAGTATCAGCCCGGAGTCTAGAATTATGCCCGGTATGGCCATAGGCTCACCCCCTATCACATCATGGGACGGAGATCCGCTCGGCAAAATGTAGGTAGTACACCTACACCTCTGCTTACCCCTTCAGGGATTACAGGCGTGAGTATGTATGTCTAAATATTTTTCACACAATTTTATTTAGATTGACATAACTATATGTATAAACGTAATGGAATCTTTGTCTTAAGCAAGTCAGAAATATATGTGTTTACTATATTTCTTTTTATGTGGGGCTCCGGAAATTCTATTCAAATTAAATGATACAGCAAACTGCCACTTCACGTCGGTTGTATGGTATAATTACTCCAGTCGAGCCAGGTCATTTATTCTGTAGACACTATCTAGCAAGTGACTCTACCACTCACATAAGAGTTATACGAATGAATTCTGTGGATATCAAGAGAATTGTGGTTTTACAACACCCAGGAAAGAAACAAATTTTTATCACTTGATGGTAAGCGGCCATCACTACCCATAAATACTTACCACCCAGATGAATTAATGGTTTTTTTCTGACCCTTAAAGGTATTATTTCCAACTCCTCCTTAATTTTCCATTGATTAAGTTCGTTGCGGGACAAAGACAATTTAGCATTTCCAGAGACTCGCCGAGCTTCAGTGCTCGGTGTCAACAAAAATGCGTGCCACTGTCGATCCTGGTGCACAGGAGTTACAGTGGCGGGTGTGTGGGCGGGATAGTCTCGTGACCCTTAAAGGTAAAAAAACGGGGTTTTGTTAGAATTTTGGATCTCCGTCAATCTTACCGACATTTCGAAATAAAGTAAAAAGATATCTATTTTAACCTTTTAAAACCTGGCCATCCATGCTCATCATATCATAGTGGCTTGTTTCGGCGAGTTGCGTTTCGGGGTCAGCCTGTGTTAGATACACATATACGAAACCTCCTTTTTTAAGTTGGTTAGAGATTGTCTCCACCATTTTACCACTGCGTAGATAACTAAATTTTTCATCACATAGAGAATAGCTACAATTTAGTGAACTGCAGCGAATAAATCAGATGTCGAACCCCGACGGCCATCACACGCCACTCTCGTTGCCGCGTGGAATACTGCAGCTACTATTGTATTTTTATTATCCTGGAATAGCAAAGTGACAACGCTGACTTTTTTTATGAAAGAGGTGGCAACGGCGCAAGCGGGTCACCTGATAGTAAGTGATCACCGCCGCCCATGGACACCGTCAATACCAGGGGATTTGTCGGTGCGATGCCGGCCTTTGAGGAAAGAGTAGGCTCTTTTCTTGAAGGTTCCTAAGTCGTATCGGTCTGGAAATACCGCAGGTGATAGCCGATTCCATAAGGATGCCGTACGGGGAAGAAAACTTCGCGTAAATCGCACCGTTGAGGAACGCCAGCCATCCAGATGATCATTATTTTATCATTATTTATGATCCATTATTTACTGATCGGACTGATAGTAAGGCATAGGCAGAGGTGTAACCAGTACACCCACATTTGCACCGAGCGTATCTCCGTCCCATGATGTGATAGGGGGCCAACCTATCGCCATACCATTCCAGACTCCGGGCTGATACTAAGCATTTCGTGATAGAAAAACCCAATATCACTTTTATCCGACCCAAGGATCGAACCCGAGAACTCAGCGTCAGCCTCAATCGTAACTCGTACGCATTACAACTACGCCACCGAGGCAGTTGACTACTATTACAATTAAATAAGGCAACATACAAATCTCCTTTACTTGGTATCTTAATCTAATCACTTATAACGTAGAGTACTTTATAAATAAAATATATATTTTACGATAGACAATTTAATTTTAAAGATAACACAATTGGATTTTTTTATGATTCCTAACTCGATACAACAACCCGAATTAAATTAATCACACCGCTTTTATAATGTGGCTCCCCTCTCCTCTCCTCTCCTCTCCTCTCCACTGCATGCACACCTCGCCCCGCCACAGCACGTCGCCCCACCTCCGCACCTCTCCTTCCAGTTGGTCATCGGTCAAATCAACTACTTCCGTTACAGTCGGCCATCCTGAAACAATTGCACCGCAATTGGCGCAATGACACCTCATAATTAACTCTCCAGTAAATCAATCAGATCGTCCCTAGTAACTACGTCTTCGTCACTACTAGTTCCACTATATGTAGGGGCGCTTCGATAGGTACGAAGAGAATCTGCAGCCACTATGCCTGTAAACTTTTTGTACCCGCGCATTCCTTTTACACTCCTAATTTCGTAACGATCATTAGTAAGTACTTTTTGGACAACATAAGGGCCAGAGTACAGAACTTGCAATTTATTATTAACACTCTTAACCTCACCCCCAGATGGCGCTTGCTTCCAGAGTACCAAGTCCCCCTTTTTGAAGGTTTTCTCAGGTTTATGACGTTTATCATAACTTCGCTTCATGGTTTCTGCCTGTCGTTCTAATTGCCTAGAAGCATTTTTACGTTTTTCGTTCACCGGTATAGAATCTTCACTACCTACTAGGTTCGGCATCAGTCTACCTTTATGACTAAACATAATTTCATATGGATGATACCCTAAACTTTCGTTCACCGTATTATTTATACCCCAAACCGTATCTGGTATGCACTCGGTCCACATGTTAGGATCTACATTACGAGTACGCATAGCATCTAACAACGTACGATTGTAACGCTCAACCTGCCCATTAGCCCGCGGACATGCAATAGCGTTAAGCGTATGATGAAAATTATAACTTGTTGAGAATTCTTTAAAAACTCTACTGGTAAATGCTAGATTTCTATCAGATATTACCTTTTTAGGAAAACCGAATAAACTGAACATGTCTTTGAGGACAGATACTGTCTCTACTGAATTAATAGTTCTGGTTGGACGGGCCAATAAAAATTTCGAGTAAGAGTCTACAACCATGAGAATATACTGATGACCTTTCCTAGTTCTACAAAAAGGGCCAAGGTGATCGATGTGAACGACCTCCATTGGAACAGAAGGCTTAGGGATAGGGTGCAATTCGCCACTTGGTTTTCCATGATTACCTTTAGCGTAAGCGCACTCCAAACAGCTATTAACATATTTTTTTATAAATCGAGTCATCTTAGGAAACCAATAATCGGACTTTATCAATTCTATGCATCGTCTAGTTCCTACGTGTCCTATTTGATCGTGAAATTTCTGCATAAATTTCCACCTAGCAAATGCGGGTACAACTAATCTGTCACCATACAAAGTTATTCTATATAATCGATCGTTCTTAATTATATAATTATTTTTAATATCCTTACATGCATTGCCCTCTGATAACTGTTTAATTATGTTATGCAACTTATCGTCTTGCAACTGTATAGTCAAATACCAATCATCACTAGATATCATGTTTACATTTACGCTTTGATTAAAGGATTGTAAAATATAAAAATTAACGGGCACTGCTTCACTCGTTGATGGGTTGCGGCTCAGGGCGTCGACATGTTTCATACTAACCCCTGGTCTATACTCAATTTGAATGTCATACTCCTGGATAGCAAGCCACCAACGTGCTATGCGAGGAACCAAATCTCGTTTTAATAAAGTATACCTAACGGCGGAGCAATCAGTGACTACCGTAACTGGACGTCCATATACATAGACCCGAAAATGTTTTAAAGAATCAACAACCGCTAACGTCTCGAGTTCATAACTATGATAAATTGACTCTTCACGTGAAGTTACCCTACTAAAATAAAACACAGGTTTAAGTTCACGTTCGTTTTGCAACTGGAATAAAATACCCGCAATACCTATTTTACTCGCGTCCGTATGAATCTCGCACTGTAACGCAGGGTCATATAAAGCAAGAACCGGTCGTGTACACAATTTTTGTTTTAACTCACTGAAACATGCATTATGTATGTCACCCCATAACCATTCAGAAGATTTTTTTGTTAAATCGGTTAACGGTTTTGCTATGAGCGCGAATTTATTTATATACTTCCTAAAATAACTGCATAACCCTAAAAACTGACGCAATTGATGCAAATTATTTGGTTTAGGGAAATTATATACTGCTCCTATCTTTTGATTACCCGGCCTGACACCATCCGCACTTATTTCATGACCGAGAAACGATACCTCGGATTTGAGAAATGCACACTTCTTCATATTTAATTTTAAATCTGCTTTACGCAACTGTACTAAAACCTTTTCTAATAATTCTAAGCCAGCCGGTATTGTAGCCGTTGATAATAACATATCATGCATGAATGTGACAATTTCGTGACTACCGACAAATTTTAATAATTTTTGAATTACCCTCATAAATACCGAAGGTGCATTGGCCAATCCAAATGGTACCCGCAGATATTCATACAAGCCATCTGGCGTGATAAAAGCAGTCTTATTAATAGAATCTGAATGTATTTTCAAATGATGGTAGCCAGAAAACAAATCTAAATTTGTAAAATAATTTTTGCCAGCTAATCTAGACAATTGGTCATCAATGTGAGGCATAGGAAATCTATCTTTGATAGTTACTGCATTTAAATCCCTGTATTCGACACATAACCTATAATCACCGTTCTTCTTACGTACTAATATGATTGGAGATGCGTATTCAGAATTTGATTCCCTTACAATGCCACCGCCTATCAAATCATCAACTAACTTTGTAACTATCTGTCTCTCTGTATGAGCTAATCTATACGGCTTGCGAACAATGGGTTTATTTGTATTTAGTTCTATGGTCATTTCACCCAAATTTGTACAACCGATATCATTAACTGAACTAGCAAAGCAATCCCTGTATGACTTTAACAATTGAATCAGTTTATCAGACAAATGCGGTTCTATAACACCAAGATTGATGTTTGCTAGCTCGAGATTAAAATTATCAATACACTCGTCTCTCCTCAACGATAAACAGTTTGAACTCACCTCTATATCCGACGTGCACCTCTCGGCTCGAGTAACGGTTATCCCTTTTTTCCACGCGATGGGACTGGACCCAATGTTGCAGACTCTTAGATATCCGTTGCCATTGCGAAGCACTGCACTAGCCACCGCATATACAACACTACCCATGCTGTATCGCCGCGGTTTCGTGCAGTAGTCTCCCGGACCAGCTCCATGAACGGATACTCTAATCAAATTATCCCCAACAGGTATAATTGTATCTTCAACGAGCGCAACTCTGAAACGGATCGCTTCATTACACATGTCTATATTCATTAAGTCATTGGGAGTTTGCTGAACTTTTGATAAACAGACTCCTTGTTTGGACACGTGTAACATGATGTCCTCTCGGTTTATGACAGTCTGTCCAATAATTAAAACAACATCCCCCAAATCCACATCAGTAACGACGGCTGTGGTTTCGACTTGGACGTTATCTACCAGTAAATCAAATCGAACCTCTCCTAAAGCACGAACTGAGCAGCCGTTAAAACCCTTTAAAACAGTGTTAGCAGGTTTCATTTTGAGTTTTAGAGCGTCTGATGCACCTATAAATATTATATTGAGCTCACTTCCTGTATCCAAGTAGGCCTCCATAAACACATTATTTACTTTTACCCTCTTTTTGTACGCATCGTTAAGGTGTGACAAAAACTGGATTTTCTTGACGTCTGGCTGGTTATTTGCTGCTGTGCAAGTACTCGCTACATGACCAAGTTGGCCACATCGAAAACACTTACGCTTGTCGGGTAACTTACAAGATGTCGCCACATGTCCTACCTCTTTACAGCGATAACACACTGGTGGCTGCCTTTCCGGAGAATCCTTCTGTTGGCTGGTAGACCCCTCACTACTTTTCGGCATTCCGGTTACCTTAGCAGATGGGTTCTGGGATTTCACAGAATTTGTTTGATAAGAATCAAAAGCAGAAAGAAAACCTTCATATAACTCGTCTGGAGTAGAGCACTGGAATGCTTGTGCGTTCGTCCGGAGCTCATACGGCAACCCTCGTATGATGCAGGATACTGCAGCTTGATCGCTTAATTGACACCTGTAACACATCGCTAACTTCTCCTGAAAATACTTGGTCATTGATTCTGATGAAAACTTTTTTCTACCCACAAGTTCATCTAATAAAAAGGCATAATCGTGATGGCGTGGAAATGCTCTAATTAGCATTGATTTCCATTCTTCCCAAGAATGTTCATATGACTCTAATCTATTAAACCACTGTCTCGCTTGACCTTGTAATTTTGATTGTAGGATAAAAGATTTTGCTTCGTCATTCCAGCGGTAAATTATACCTAGTTGCTCAATTTTATTAATCCAACTTTTTATGTTTAAGTCACGGTTTTCAGGATCGAAATCAGGAACTAATTTTTCAGTATTCTGTAGCCTGGTTAATCTAGTTTGTAATGTCTCATCACCATTACTCAAACACTTTTTAATAACTTTATCTACTTTTTTATTAATAAGCTCTCTTACCGATACTGAAGAAGAGTTGCTACTTGGTTGATTTGCCCGAGATTCTCTGCTTCTTTTTGACTGGTGCGCATATTCTGTTCTTTCTCTGAATCTCTTCATTTTGGGTAAAATATGCCACTTCTGACTATAACGTAGAGTACTTTATAAATAAAATATATATTTTACGATAGACAATTTAATTTTAAAGATAACACAATTGGATTTTTTTATGATTCCTAACTCGATACAACAACCCGAATTAAATTAATCACACCGCTTTTATAATGTGGCTCCCCTCTCCTCTCCTCTCCTCTCCTCTCCACTGCATGCACACCTCGCCCCGCCACAGCACGTCGCCCCACCTCCGCACCTCTCCTTCCAGTTGGTCATCGGTCAAATCAACTACTTCCGTTACACACTTATTAGAACACTATTGCTGAGTGAAATTACCTAAATATTCATGCTGTGCTAATCCTTCGGGATTTACTAGGCGCGTCCCGTGTCTCAGGCTTTTGGTAATTTATATCCCAGGTAATGGAATCGATCACTGTTTTATTAAGGGGCATTTAGTCTTACAATTACTATGTAACATGATGATAGAGAGTTCATTAACTTATATGTCGCATCCTGGTCATGAGTACGGGTCGTCAACGACACACAAACGTCATAATGACGTATACGGGGCCTAGATTGGAGAGTGTAAACGTTATATAAGAGCGTGTATTCTGTAATCGCGTTCAGATATCGTACTGATCGCTCGGAAGTAATACCTGCCTAGGAACTGTATTGTGTGTACAGTATAAAAGTGACAATTTCCATTGTGACCTACATTATACCAAAGTAAATTAAATTAGTATGGAACCTGCAATAGATTATTTACTCGCTCGGATCCTGTTAATGCCTAAGAGTCAATTCCACTACCGATCTCTAACTTAGATTCTAATCTTACTGGTAGCCACTTGGCTTAGGCCCGTGGCTATTAGCATATACCGATCTTGCGGATCGAGAAGCAAAAAGCAAAAAGCATAATAATAATAATAATCTTTATTTCGGACTTCATAAATTCCATAGTGTTAGTTAAAGATCTTATAATATATTAATTAACTTATTAATTATTTAAATCTTTTTCCTGGTTGGGTGATAATAATGCGAGCCCAGCAGTTTAGCGCCACGAGCAGACATGTGTAGGTCCACCCAGTGCTTAATAAAAGGATTTTCAATTTTATTTACTAATACTTTCAGAATACTGTTAGAGCACCCACGCAACCTGCACCACATCGATGCGGTTCTCTGCCTCATAATAGCGTAGAAATCATTCACATGAGCCTCCGCGAACATTTGTGATGCGCTACAGTAACGCAGGAGCCCCAACAATAATCTAAAAGCATTATTATATTGTACTCGTAGGTCATTGTAGGCCCGCCGCCCATACCTGATCCACAGACTGCACGTGTAGAAGCTCTGGCAGTATGCCTTGAACAGAGTTAGCTTCACTTCTTTCGTACAACGTGCAAATCTGCGGCCCAGCATATTACAGCGATACATATAATGAGTGACCGTGAGGAGAACACCTCCTCCGACATATAAATAAAATATCATAATTTAACAGTTTCTTTGGAGGCCGTGCTATTTTATTTGACCGGCAGCGACACAGACACCGACTCTAAAGAGACCAATAGAACTTGTTATTTTTGACCTTTCAGAGTTTTTACGGTCGGATGGTCGGTTTCTAAGTTTGTTTTGAACTTAGTTTTTTTGCTGTGATAATAGCATGTAACAGCAATATCATGTAAATTCCAACACAATAACGCAATCGCGACGAGTGTAAAACAGTGAAGAGTTTAATTTTTTTACTCCGTACTCCGTCACTAAAATATGAGACTACATCGCAGCTAAACGTCATCAACAACATCAAATTAATTTGATTTCCAAAAAATTACGAGTACATAAAAAGACTGCCTCGGTGGCGCAGTTGTAATGCGTACGCGTTACAATTGAGGCTAGCGCTGAGGTCTCGGGTTCGATCCCCGGGTCGGGTAAAGTGATATTGGGTTTTTCTATTTCGAAATGCTCAGTATCAGCCCGGAGTCTGGAATTTGTGCCCGGTATGGCGATAGGCTCGCCCCCTATCACATCGTGGGACGGAGATACGCTCGGCGAAATGTGGGTGTACTGGTTACACCTCTACCTACCCCTCCGGGGATTACAGGCGTGAGTGCGTATGAGTACATAAAAAGCTACAAAAATAAAAATAAAAAAAGACGCAGAATTAAGAACATCCTCCTTTTTTAAATTCAGTTAATGAATTGAATAAACACAAGGTGGTGGATCCCTCATATGCGAGAGACCGTCTGGGTTGGCACCACCGCTTTGTTTATTTCTGCTGCCAAGCAGCATTGTGTAAACACTGTTGTATTCCGGTTTAAAGGAAATAGAAGCCAGTGAAATTACTGGGCTTTATGAGACCTAACAGCCTATGTCGCGGAGGTACGAGCGCAGTCCAATGCCATGCAGTGCTTTGTAATTTAAAGTTCTGTGTGATGTTGCTTCTGTTTATAGGCAGGTGCGGCGCTTATCGTAGATGAGCGACCTGATCGTTTCGTCACTCAAGCTAATAAAAAAAAGAATTAGTAGAAAGGTAAAATGAAAAAAAACACCCAACAGTCACACACACATAGTCCTGAGCCTACACTAGGATAATCTGTATCGTGGGTATCAGGATATACGAGGGAATTGCTGGAACACCCAGACCCGAGACCAATATTTGTGGATCACACAAACATCTCTCGCTTCGCATCCGGCTACTTGCCCACTGCGCCACGGAACTGCCAAAAAATATATCTTCCGGGGATGTGACAAACAAGAATAATACTAGCCCTGTATTATACACGTTCCACTGTTTGGCACGGGCCTCCTCTACTGAATGAGAGGGATTAGGCCTTAATCCACCACGCTGGCATAATCCGGGTTGGTAGACTTCACATCCCTTCGAATTTCTTTGGAAAACTTCTCAGGTATGCATGTTTCCTTCACCGTTATAGCAAGTGATATCTTCTAATATATAAAATTCTCGTGTCACAATGTTCGTTCCCATACTCCTCCGAAACGGCTCGACCGATTTTTATGAAATTTTATATCCATATTCAGTAGGTCTGAGAATCGGCTACTATCTATTTTTCATCCCCCTAAATGTTAAGGGTTCACCCCTAATTTTTTTATTTTATTATTAGACAAAAATTATGATACAGCATTAAAAAATACATACAACCCTAAATTTTCTCTACGATCAACCGCTATTTTTTTATAGCAGCATGAGTATTTTTGTCAAGCGCGTTTCTCACCGGGGGCGCCCACTAGGCTACTTTAATCCTGGAAATAGGCATTCACGCGGGCGGAGCCGCGGGCAACAGCTAGTTTAAAAATAAATATACAAGTAATTTTGAAAAGTCACGAGTATCATCTTCTGGTGCTAGTTTGTAATCTTCGACCTTCGTCTCGGCAGTCCGTACCAATCACTGCTGAGCTATTACTGCTTCTAAGGATAATAGCTTTGTTTCTATTCCAGACCAAACCAATCGTAGTAACATGGGTCGGCTCGTTACCACTGTCTCATAAAAAGCCAACTTAAAGTAGCAGCTTGCTGCTGCGTTTTGTACGGTAAGTGAGATATCCAGGGAGCCAAATCCCCTCCCCTTCGTAATCCATTAATTATCCCATTCCGTTAAAGTCGGCAACGCGTCCATGTTTCTTCTGGTATTGTGGGCGTACATGGCCGGTGGAGGTCACTTACCATCAGATGACCCACTTGCTCGTTTGTTTTTGCTATAAAAAAACCATCATGATCGGTATCACAAACTTGACTAAGTACTACTAGAACTACCAGTTCTACTTAACGAGCTTGACTTAGTCAAGACACCAAAAGAAATGTAAGATCTAATACAACCAATATTAATAGAAATGGCTAACAGACTAGCTCACACTGGCTAGATTTTTCGCGATAAAGTTTCCGCGGCGATGTCAAATATTTGAGTTCGATCTACGATCCCGGAGAAGTGTAATATGTACCGGGAGGCGAAGGTCGTTGAAAGTTAACGTGCTCCTGGGAGGAACTTTTGGAATTACTTTTTTCCTTCTTTTAAATTTGAATGAAATAAATTGCGAGTGTGACGTTCTGTTTTTAGGGTTCTGTAGATAAATTGAACTCTCATAATTTCGTCCTGTAACCGATAAGCGAGTTAAGCAACTCTTGGCTCGGTCAGTCTAAGGAACCCATCCTTAGAACGGCAACTCGCCGACACAAGCCACTATGATATGATGAGGCGCTCATAGCCAGTTACACTCACTGATCGGTAAACAATTAGCGAGTTAAGCAACTCTTGGCTCGGTCAGTCTAAGTAACCTATCCTTAGAACGGCAACTCGCCGAAACAAGCCACTATGATATGATGAGGCGCTCATAGCCAGTTACACTCACTGATCGGCAAACGATTACCGAGTTAAGCAACTCTTGACTCGGTCAGTCTAAGGATGAGTGGTCACTGAGTGGTATTTCAACTGGATGTCTCAGTGTTTCGAAGACCACGTAAAAAGTTGGTCCCGACTGTTATCGACTGAGAGCAGTCGTTAAGCCAAGTCGGAGGCCATCAGGCAGCTTGAAAACTTTGACACTAGATTGAAATGAGATAGTTGATTAATCATATATGCAATTAAAATAGCGCTTAAGATAAGTTAGTACAAAATAAAATAACGGTTAACATAACTTAGAAACCGACTTCAAAATAAAAACACTGAAAAGTCAAAAATAACTAATAATATCTATATAGTAGAATAGACAGAAGTGATTACGTACAATCAGGTGACTTCTTAATATCATTACCATCCTCCATTTTGTTGCATTGTATCCACTACGTCATCAATTCCACATTAACTACATACATACATACATACATACATACATACATACATACATACATACATACATAGACTCACGCCTGTTTCCCATAGGGGTAGGCAGAGACAACGGATTTCCACTTGCTACGATCCTTGCATACCACTTTGGCCTCATTCACTCTCATTAAATTTTTCATACATGCACATCGGTTTAGGGTACTCCTGGCCTGGCCTTTCTCGAGAATATCTCCAACTTGATCTAATTTTTTTTATGGCATAGGCCGGCAAACGAGCAAGTGGGTCACCTGATGGTAAGTGATCTCCACCGCCCATGTACGCCAATAATACCAAAAGAATCATGGGTGCGTTGCCGACCTTAAAGGAAGGGTATAATTATGGAATTGGGAAGTGGAGGAGGTTATGGCCTCCGGATGTCTCACTCACCGTACGAAACGCAGCAGCAAGCTGCTACTTTACGCCGGTTTTCTGTGAGACAGTGGTAATGACCCGGATGAGCCGACCCATACATGCTGTAGACAAAAGTGTCTACAGCGTGGCTCTACCACTCATAGGGTAAGTTTGCCGAGGCCTTCCCATCCCAACCACATTAAATGGAAGAACAAAATCATCTTCATAAACAAGGATAAAGCCCCACACATAAAGCAATGTTAAATCCGACTTTATAAACACGTAATGTGGTTTATGTTGTATAAAGAGCAATATTTTAGTTCGTAAGAGGCTGTTTGCAACTCACGTTAACAGTATAGCAATGTACGCGGTTCTACTCGATGTAATGGTTGGATGTTTTTAGAGGTGAAGGTAAGCGAATGAGTAGTTGGATTAACTGGTGGTAGGTAATCACTACTGCTTCACACCAATAAGTTAATTTTTTGTACTTTAATATTGTGGCTTTTAACTAAAATGCCCCCTTTGTTACAATGCAAATTAGTATTTTGCACTAGTAATGGTAATGTAGCTTCATATTGATGAGTGTGAAGAAGCAATTAGGCAGGCCGGCATAATCTTGCCGACCTACGATAGACACATCGTCTGTCGTTGGTCGACAGTATTCTTGGATTGCGCTGCACTTAACATCAGGTGTAGCGTAGTCACTTTGCCGAGCCAGTATAAAAAAAAAAAAAAAGGATATAAAGGTTTTTTTTTAATGGCATAGGCAATACGAGCAATTGGGTCACCTGACCGTAAGTGATCGCCACCGCCCATGTACGCCCACAATACCAAAAGAATCATGGGTGCGTTGCCGACCTTAAAGGAAAGGGATAATTAAGGGATTGGGAAGGGGAGGGGGTTTAGGCCTCCGGATATCTCACTCATCATACAAAACGCAGCAGCAAGCTGCTACTTTACGTCGGTTTTCTGTGGGACAGTGGTTATGACACGGACGAGCCGGCCAATTCATGCTGTAGACAAAAGTGTCTACAGCGTGGCTCTACCACTTATAAAAATCTTCAGATTTGATTTCAGAAAACACAAACCCGCAACCTTATATTTGACTCTCAGATTTATAATATTAGATTAGACATAGATATTTGTTGACATATATTCTCTATTCGACGCGTATATATATTTTTGTATGTCTAATCACGTATAATATCACAGAGTGATCCGATTTTGATGATTCTTTGAACAATGTTTTTTTTTTGGATATTTGAATAAATTGTAGTTAATTATTTGCCTAGTTTTCACATCTATCGGCATCTTTTGTTTTGTGTATAAGTTTACTAGCTGCGCACGCACAGCATGCCAGTGGCGCTAAATCATTCCAATTCAATATTAATATTAAATTTAAGATCAATATTAATACAATATTTTATCCATTTAAAATTCGTCTAACGTGCCTATAGAAGTTTTCACTTCAAAAATAAAAAGCTAAAAATAAAATTAACCAGTGCCGAGTGCTTTCTACCAATCATTGGCTTTCAATAGCGATATCAACGACTTAAAATAGGATAATTTTATTTCTGGTTTTTTAGTTTTTTGAATTGCTTTTATTATACGCTTTATATAAGCTTCATACGTATGTTAGTATGTAACGGAATCTTTGAACATGATTTTGACCCCCTTCAAAACGTCGGATTAACTCGAAATTTGGCATACTTATTAAGGACCGATGACAATTCAATATTTTCAAATAAAAATTAAATAAGGTTTAAAAAAACTAAAAAAATGCTGTTATAGGAAATCCAACTAACAAATAGAAAATAAAATAAAATAGTGTAAGAAAAAAGATTTTATTGTAAAAAAAGCGTGGGGTGCATGGTATCAATAGTTATAAATATTTTATGAACAGATATGAGTGGAAGGGTTATAATATTCTGCAAAGCACCCCACGTTTTATTTACAATAAAATCATTTTTCTTACACTATTTTATTTTATTTTTTTCTTTATTTTCATATTATTTCTGCGGCAAATTTTCTTACAAAACTCACTATCGTGTCAATAACCTAACGTACGTGTCTCGACACCAAACTTGATTCTATTAACTTGAAATGTTAAAAGTTAAATTGGTGTTGTGTCAATGGCAAGGCATTTGATGTGACGTGCGTCAGTTTGGCTTGATGTATTGTGTTACAGTTGTAATAATGTATTAAACCTAGAAACATTTATTCGCTTGAATGACGAGTCTAGACACATTCGCCTGATGGAAAGCGCCACGCCTAAATACATCAGCAGCAACACACGCACTCACGCCTGTAATCTTCGAAGGGGTAGGCAAAGGTAACCAGTACACCCACATTTTGCAGAGCGTATCTCCGTCCCACGATGTGAGCCTATCGCCATACCGGGCACAAATTCCAGACTCCGGGCTGATACTGAGCATTTTGTAGAGAAAAACCCAATACCATTTTACCCGACCCGGGATCGAACCCGAGACCTCAGAGTTAGCTTCAATCGTAACGCGTTCGCATTACAACTGCGCCACTGAGGCAGCAACACTACCCACGAATTAGTATATAGTGGTATGTGGCATTGCACCATAGCATAGACACATTAGAAAAGATTATGTATCTATGACCATAGTGCTATGCAGTGCTCTGTAATCCAGATTCCTGTGTGACATTGCATCTTTTTATGGGCAGGCGTGACGCTTAACATCAGGCGAGTGACCTACTCGTGTCGTCATTTGAGGAAAAAAAGTGTTGAGTCTTGTATAATGTCCAGTCATTTTTACTTCAATGCCCTCCAAACCCGAATTTAAAAATGCTTACACACTTTGCTTAGAAGTAGAAATAGACAAAGTATGTAGTACAGATCTACAACTCATGTAAGTCCTTTCTGCATCATGCGCAAAGTTTATTCCGCCACCTATCATCGCCCTTATGTATTTAACTTTAAGTTTGGAGGTCAATTGACGCAATTCCTTGCGTTTCCGAATGCTGCAGTCCATTCTCTAATGTCATCATACAATTGCCGATGGTCAGCCTGGTCTTTCCCTCGATATTTTGCCTTCCAAAAGATGTCTTTGACGAAAGCATATAGACATCATCTTTATATGTGACCAAAGAAAGCCAGTTTTATCTTTCTCATCTTCAATAATTTTCGACAGTATTAGCCTCTCATAAGAACCCTGTTTAAAGTGAAGCTGCGATACAGTATATTTTGTATAATAAATAGCGGCATGCCAGGAGAATCATGGACGCGTTACCAACCTTAAAAGAAAGGTATAATAAAACTGAGGCAGAGTTTTGGGCTTCCGGATATCTCACTCGAAACGCAACAACAAGAGAGGGGTTTTCTGTAAGGCAGTGGTAATGACTCGGTCGAGCCGGCTCATTCAGGCTGTAGGCAAAACTATCTACACCGTGGCTCTATCACTTGGAGACTGACACTGAACATTGACAATCCTGAACATTCTTCCCAATAGCCACATTTCGACCGCTGCCAGTGGCTTGCTCACGTTAGAGTGGAATGTAAGCACTTACTTACTTACTCCTCTGGAGCAGAGAATGCCATCGATGCCGGTCTCGCGCCGCGTCCCGCCAATTAGCGACTTGGAGTTCGCGCAAGTCCGACTCTACGGCGTCCTACCAGCGGCATCTAGGCCGGCCAGTCGGGGTTCCAAGATACGCCTTCTTGACACCACGATCTTCTCCCATCCTCTCCAGATGGCCCAACCAGCGGAGTCTCTGGAATGTAAGCAGCGAGGTGTTTATGCGCTTAAGTGGATCTTATGAATACACAACATATATCCACAAAGACAACTTAATACATCAGTGTTTGCCGCGTTTCGTGCTTGTATCTGTTAATCACAGTTAATCGATAGCGGCTGGCTATTGATGTGAAGATTGTTACGATTATTGACGACTTTTTGTAGTAGCTGTTATATTTCACAGTAACCTTACTCTATAAAAAAAATGTGAGCCGTCATGGGACGCCTGGCAGATGTGAAACATCGTGTGTGTACAAGTAATATGCATAAAAGATAATATTATTACAGGAATTAAATATAGCCTAATGAAAAAATGAAGTATTACGAATTTCTTACAGAAAATGATAACTTTATTTAATAAACAATTATTTACATGTGATATAAAAATTCGATATTAATATCAAGTGACCACAATTTAAATATTTTCATAAATAATAATAATAAAAAAATAATTAATTGAAGATAATATTAATATAATTTATATCATTACTAATATGATTAATATGAATATAATTAATTAAATATAAAAATATAACACACCGTACACTCTACTACACATAAAATATATATATGTATACCTTAGTATAGCGTGGCGACCCGTCGCCACGCCAACAATTCGGTTTACAAGTGCGCCTATAGATGTTTCACATCAAAAATACACCCAATAGTCACACACATAATCCTTACACTAGGTTATCCTATATCGTAGGTATCGAGGGACTTACGGTCACACAAAACCCAGACCCGAAACAAATATTTATGGATCACACACAAACAATTTTGTCTTGGTGCGAGAATCGAACCCACGGCCAATCGTTTCACAGCCGACTACTCGCCCGCTGCTCCACGGAGGCTGTCTAAGACTCTATAAGAAACACAAGCTCATACTATATTCCCGAAGATGTAGACATACACAGCCAACCAGTACACCCACCCATTCTAACAGATATAATTGTGACTGTCCAACCTGAGTTTTTGGCTTTAGAAGCTCACTGGTTGCTCAGCATCATTACACTGCCATTAGACTAATAAGGCGGTATTACTCTGTTTAGCTGTTTAGCCGACATAGGAAAAAATATATAAAAAAAATAAAGAGTATTTTCTATTAGGTATTGTTAACATCAAATGCTCAAAGAGGGATGTTGTTAGTTTATGGCATAGGTCTGTTTGTGTGACCGTAGTTCTTTAACTATTATATTAAATGTATTTGTAATTATTAGTAAGGTAATAAGTAGCCGGCTGTGAAGCGAGATGCCACGGGTTCGATTCACGCACCGAGATAAAATGTTTTTATGATCCACAAATATTTGTTTTGGGTCTGGGTGTTTTCTCCCCAGAGGGGTTGACGTCAGGCAGGCGGCCGTTTGGAATAACTATAAGCCAAACCTTTCTGTAACGGGTTAAAAATCATGTTGCGCCGACCCCACTGCAAGTGGGATAAGGGCAGCTGGAAAAAAGTAAGGTGAGTTAGTTAATTGTTTCTTTAAAATTCTCTTTCGTTTCAGGCTACTCCATCATCAATCAACAAATAACTCGATCGCAGATAATTCATATTACATTATGCGAAGTAGCAACTATTGTTGCGACTTTTATTTGCATATTTCTCATCGTTGTACTAAAAAGTCGCGTGAATGCCGTCCTATTTCCATATTTACCGACATCAATCTCAGTCAAGCAATATTAGTGTAATGCTGCTTGAAGACTTACTACACATGTAAGTGCTGTGTATTAGTCAATAACATTCCAATTAAGGCCTACACGAAAAACATTTCAAGGATTTGTTGTAAGTGGTAGGTCCCTCATATGCGAGAGGCCGTCTGGGTAGGTACCACCGCATTGTCTATTTCTGCCGCCAAGCAGCAGTGTGTTAGCATCGATGTGTTCCGGTTTGAAGAACATTAAAGCCAGTAAAATTACTGGGCATTGGATGACTTAAGACTTGTCTCAGGGTGACTAGCGTAGTTCAATGCCATGCAGTACTTCGTAATTTGAAGTTGTGATTGGTGGTGTTTCTGTTTATAGGCAGGCGTGACGCTTACCATCAATGAGCGATCGGCACGTCTCGTCATCTAAAGTTAATAAAAAAGTTTTTTTTTTATAGATTTAATGACGAGACGAGCAGGACGCTCGCCTGATGGTAAGCGCCACGCCTGCTCATAAACAGAAGCAACGCCACACAGAATTTAAATAAAGCACTGCATGACACTGGACTGCGCTCGTCACCCCGAGACATAAGGTGTTAAGTCTCATAATGCCCAGTAATTACACTGGCTTCAATGTCACAACAGTGCTTACACACTTTTGCTTGGCGACAGAAATAGACAAAGCGGTGGTACCAACCCAGCCGGTCTCGCAAACGAGGGACCTACCACCTTGTGGTCACAATGTAGACACTTTTGCCTGTATGAGTAGGCCAGCTCTACCGGGTTAATACCACGTTGTGAAGTACCAGCTTGCGTTGCGTTTCGTACGGTGAGTGAGATTTTCGGACGCCCAAATCGACAATTTTCGACAACACCCAGTCTCGAAATCTATGTTTGTGGATCATACAAATATGTTTATCGGTGCAGGAATCTAATCCACGGTCTCTCGCTTCTCAGCCAGCTACTCAGCCATCGTCAGGGGGCAGTCAAGAAAAGGCAATAGAGAAAGCAAAAATGGCAGTTTACAATTTAGAATCAAACATTTTTCAGATAATTATTTCCCAATCCCCGTCTACATAGTCAGCTGTTACTCTCAAAATCCGAACAAGCCAACACATTTTGAATCTCAATAAACAAAGCTTCGTAAAAAGCAATAAATACGCAAATAAATATAAATTTAGTATAAAACACATTGTATATTTCAATTTGTTCGTCCGATTTGTATTCGTGTATAAAATTGGGTAATAAAATCTTGTAGCGAAAATCTTTGAACAACATCGACATGGAAAGCTTTGAAGATTACTTTTTTGATATGATATAATAGTACCACTCATACATACACACTCACGTCTGTAATCCCGAAGGAGTAAGCAGAGGTGTGACTCCAGTAATAAATAAAAACTCCTCCACTACTACCATTCCTAAAAGAAAATTATATGGTATAATGCTACTGTTAATGCTAGGTGCATTTGACGTTGATTATTGGTTTAAGAGAATGCCATTTGCAACTTTCTTGACGCTGAGACTAGATCGGAATGATATTTTGAACATTTAAAATTACTAGAATTGGCCTCCTGGAGTCGTAAATATTTATGGGTAGTGGAGATTACTTACAATCAGGTGACCCACTAACATGTTTACTGACTACAGTTATTTAAAAACGTAATTATAAGTTTTGTCATACGATTCGAAAATTCCTTTTTACTCATAAACTGTGGTATTCTCAATCCTATTATACTTTCTGAAAGGTAAGAAACTCTTAAGATTCTTATACAAGAAAAAAATGTACTTTGACGTCGACACCGCCATTTAAAAAAACATTCCCATTTTATCATCTTTTCGTATGAAAATATTTTATTACAGAATACATATTATGGTTTTTTCCTGGACATTGCAAACTAATTAATTAAGTATTAAACAGGATTTATAATTTGAAAGTTTAACCTCCGACGAAAAAGCTGATGTCGTAGTTTGATCCTGTTGTCTGCTAGCGTTGACATGATACTGCAAAATTATATATATTAGCCCATAATAACGAAACGAGCAGATCGCTCGCCTGAGGGTAAGTACCACGCCTGCCCATAAACAGAAGCAACACCTCAAAAACATTGAAATACAAACCACTGCATGATACTGAACTCGTCACCCCGAGACATAAGATGTTAAGTCTCATAATGGTCAATAATTTATAAATAATAATAAATAAAATATACACCCAACAGTCACACACATAGTCCTGACCCCACACTAGGTAAACCTGTATCGTGGGTATCAAGAAATACGAGGGACTTGCGGTCCCACAACACCCAGACCCGAACATACATGGATCACACAAACATTTGTCTCGGTGTGGGAATCGAACCCACGGCCTCACGCTTCGCAACCGGCTACTCGCCCGCTGTGCCACGGAGGCTGTCACTTTTCACTGGTTTTAATATCGCTCAAACCGAAGCACAGCATTGCTTACACACTGCTGCTTGGTAGAAATAAACAGAGCGGTAATAATAATAATAAATACATTCAACATGTGTTAAAAAGCATGGTGCGCTGACCCCACTCCGAGTGGGATAAGGGTAGGTGTAAGAAGGAGTAAAGGTAGTAAGAAGAGGTAGAGGTGTTTAACAGTTGTTATTTGTAACTTCCGATACCAAGACATACGATTTTTATCCTTGTTTGTGGTCAGGACTTTATGTGTGACTGTTACGTTTACATATACATACGCACTCACGCCTGTAATCTCCGAAGGGGTAGGTAGAGGTGTAACCCGTAAACCCACATTTCGCTTAATTCCGTCCCAGGATATGATAGGTGGCGAGCTTATCGTCATACCGGGCACAATTCCAGACTCCGGACTGACACTGAGCATTTTGAAATAGAAAGACCCAATATCACTTTTAGCCGACGCGACGGGGTCGTACCCGAGACCTCAGGACAGGAATCATTTCGCGTACGCAGTACAACTGGCAGTCATATTAGGTATATTTTATTTAATAAACTCTACATTTTTTATGACAATGTCAGAACAGCAGGTGTTACATATTATTTCAATTCTGATGTAAATAATTCCGCTTTGTGAATGCCCGTTCAATATTTATTTTGTTTTCAGTCTCTGTTACAGCTATTGTTGATGGTGCCACTTCTGTCAATAGGATTTTGTGTTGATTAAAAGTAGATTGAATCTGATATTATGAGTGGTAGAACCACGCTGTAGACCGTTTTGTCTACAGAATGAATGGGTCGGCTCGTCCGGATCGTTACCACTGTCTCACAGAAAACCGGCGTAAAGTAGCAGCTTGCTGCTGCGTTTCGTACGGTTAGTGAGATATCGGAAGGCCCAAATCGGGGGATTTGGGGCTCCCCTTCCCAATCCCCTATTTATCCCTTTCCTTTAAGGTCGGCAACGCAGCCATGATACCATCAGATGACCAACTTAACTTATTAATTTCCTTATTTAAATGCATCAACGTATAATCTGAACCTACAAGGTAGAATTGAGTTTACAATATATTCAAAAATATATATGATCAAATGAACTTCGAGAAGCGAAGTTCGATCATTATTATGTGAGTTATTTCATTCGAAGATATATAGTTAACTTGGTAGTCCTTTAAACCTACAAGGCAGCTCGCACTATTTAAAGACTCCAATCGATTGCTTTGTCGATCGATTTCTTTTGATGTTTAATCTGTCATAGCGTTTCCCTAGCACTCCGCGTCACTATGCAGATCATTCTTTTTAGAGAGTAGAAAATTAAATAAATCTTATTTGTGTACCTTTATATTATAAGGGTGAGGGTGGGTTGGGTGTGTATATCTTCGAATGAAATAACTCACATAATAATGATCGAACTTCGCTTCTCGAAGTTCATTTGATCATATATTATATTTCGTTATTTCATTCGAAGATATATAGTTAACTTGGTAGATGTTTAGAGCATCAATAAGGTTTTGAACTATAAACAAAAACCGTCTCATCAGAAAGAAGTTTATTTAATTTTTTTTTTGAATTAAAGGTCAACTTACAAACAACTTATATAATTTAACTTAGTTTTAAGATTAAATATAATAATCAGTCTTTCTATTTTGAAGCTACTTGACACACTGATTCAGCAAATAGCCTACCTGTTTCCGATAAAGGGTCGAACATAGGACGGTTATAGAATTTGGCAAATGTCTCTGATGTACTTGACCAGCCAGCAGTTCTTCTTATTACGTCAATACTGACCCCAGCGGAGGCCGCTGCCGACGTAGCTGCGTGCCGCGTGCTATGCGCGCTGAAAACACCCACATCCACGCCACTCTCCGCTAAAGTCTGTCTTATCCATCTACTAATAGATTGGGAAGAAGCTTTTTTATAAGGTTTTTTATACGTAATAAGGAGATTTGCACTATCACAAGGTCTTAGGCTATGGGTAACGTCAAGATAATCAATCAAAGCTGTAGCTGGACAAATATTTGTGTTTTCTTTGAAATAAGGCAAATACAAAACAGGCTGGTCTCTACCAGCTGCGGAAGTTTTAATTACATCAGTGATATGTATTTTTATTCCGTCAGTACATCTTTTGACGTTTTCGATCCTAATTAGAGATAAAGTTTGGACTCTATGTGCGGTGCACAATGCTAGGAGGACAGTCAACTTTTTAGTTAGTTTTTCTAAGCTTAGGGTTCTATTTGGAAACCATTGACATATGTGATCTAATACAACTGGGGATCCCACGTAGTAGCGTATTTAGGACGACAGGGTTTTGTTTTATAAATTCCTTTTAACAGTCTCTTTATTCTTTCGTCCGAGCCTACATCGTTACCTAAAAGTAACGATAGTGCTGAACGATGTGTGTTAATAGTTCCGTAAGAACTTCCCTTATGGAACTCATTACTAAGAAATGTCATTAAAGGTATCACTGAAGTATCAAATACGTCTAGGCTATTCTGCTGGCAAAATGACCACCAAAGTTCAAATGTTACACTATATTGTTTCAATGTGTTGATTGCTACAGAGGAAATCATTAGATCTAATGCTATCGCAGGGACATTCCGGTGTCCAAATGCTAGCCGGAGAGCTTCGCGGCTCCCAGGGTAAGAGTCTTGTGTAATGGGTGAAATGATCTGAAACGAGATTGAAGAAGGTCTCTATTAGGTTTGAAAAATATTATTTCTGAGACTAACATGGTTTTGAGTAGGGGGAACCATGGTTGACCTGGCCAGTAAGGAAATACTAATATGCCTGTGGCTTTTTCTCTGATAATTTTATTTAAACATTTTAATATTAATGCGAACGGAGGGAAAGCATAAAAAAAATATTGACGCCAGTTTACTGTAAAAGCATCTATAGTTTCTGCATCAGGATCTTTCTTCCACGATATGTATCGCTGACATTTAGTATTCACACGGGAGGCGAACAAATCAATATCTGGTTGACCTAAGTTCCTTTTTATGCTGTCGAAGGCCCACTTGGAAAGCTCCCATTCTATATCAACGTTAACTTTTCTAGACTCTTGATCCGCTTCAACATTATCAAGAGTATTTATATATGATGCAAACAACCAGATATTCCGCCTCTCGCACCACTGCCAAATAGACTTGGCTACATCATTCAGGTGCGGGAACCGAATCCCACCCATTCGGTTTATGTAACATATCGCAGTAGAATTATCCACTCGTAATAAAATTGTACAATCTGAGAGGTCCCGAGCAAAACACTTAAGCCCCATAAATGCTGCTAACAGTTCCAAATGGTTTATATGAAAAGAATGTTCAATTTCTTTCCATCCCCCATTTACGCGTTTACCGTCACAAAAGGAACCCCAACCGGTTCTAGAAGCGTCGGTAAATATTTCTAGCCTAAATTCGTCCTGTGGTCTTAAAGAGTTTTTAGAGGATGATATTTTATTTGCCCACCATTGCAAATCAGGTAAAATGTACTTAGGGAGACAAATTTTTCTGGAATAACTACTGTTCTGTTGTAAAGCTAAGAATTTTGCTCTTTCGAGGCTTCTCGTGTATAGCCAGCCATATTTAATAGCTGGACATGCTGCAATAAGTATCCCAATAAGTTGTGAGAACTCCCTAATGGTACATGTAGGTAATAATAAAAAATTACTTAACAATTTTAAGATATTAGATCTCTTAATTTGAGGCAACCCTAATGACATATCAACCGTATTGAACATAAATCCCAGGAATTTACATGTTTGTTGAGGTTGTAAATTACTTTTGTTCCAATTAATAACGAAGCCCAGACGTTTCAGTAAATTTAAGGTTTCTTTAACATTCTTATAACACTCGTCGTAGGTATATCCAATGCACAAAATGTCATCCAGGTATATTACGGATTTATGACCCTGGGACCTTAGGTAATTCATAACCTCTTCATTATTTTTTTAAAACACGGGGAGCGACAGATAGTCCATATGGCATAGCGTTAAAATGATAAGTGTTACAATTATTATTTTCATTGTCCTGAAAATTAAAACACAAATATCTGCGGCTATTTATAGCGATTGGGATTAAAAAGTACGCTTCTTTAAGGTCAATAGTGGCCATAAAACCCTTTTCTGGTATTAGTTTGGCCGCAGTCCTATGGTCTTCCATCTTAAAGTGATTATTAGGTATAAACTTATTAAGAAGTTTTAAATTTAGTATAAATCTTTTATCTCCATTGGGTTTGGGAGCTAGAAAGATACTTGATATGAAATTATTATCGCTCTGATCACATTTAGATATAGCACCTAAGTCTAGAAGTTTATTAATGGCCGAAGACATATCGGCAACCTCAGTTTTCGTCCGCAGAATGTTTTGCGGAATGACTATTTGCCTAGCTACGTTACTGAACGGTATGGAATATCCATCCCGAATCCATTCAAGGATTAGAGAATTTTTGGTAACGTTTAGCCAGGAATCATAAAAATATTGTATTCGCCCTGCGTGTACCTTTAATGCTGCTGAGGTGCGCGCGGAGCTTTGTTCGATGTTTTCGTATGGTTTGCTGGGGTTGCTTTGCGATGGCTGGCTCCCGCAGGGTTGGTCCTTCTGGACCCCCCCGCCCCCCCCCTGGTTGGTAGATAGCGAGGAGGGCCCGTCCAGTTTACCTGGGATCGTGGGCGACTCGTTGATGGCTGTGGTGTAAATGACGATGAGGGTCTTGTGGTAGGTGCTGGTTTTTTAATTTGGGAGTCCTTGTTTCTCTATTACCCTGGAAGCTTTAATTTTTTCTGAGAGCTTACTGCCGAACAACAATTCATCTCTATCTACATCTTGTACTACATTTAGGAAACATTTGTCTAGGCCGGGGGTTATAAACTTTTTCCTAGCCTCAGTTTCAATGTGATGGAGGTCGCATAGTATGCGGCAACTATCACTTAACAGCTTAATTGCCTCTAATCTTTTGTTGTCGCCATCAAGGAGCAGTACTAGTGCTCTGTTCACGGCTGTAATTCCAATGCCCAGCTGTTGTTGGACCGATTCAACGCGTTTGTCTTTGGATCGAGAAATTTCCGAAGAGGCAGCCAAAATCTCTGGATTGAGTTTAGGCGCCTATAATAGGGAGCAATTTTCCGGGATCAAGAATTGCTTCATTACTTTATCCTTAGATTCTTTGGACAGGCCTTTTCTTAATATCGGCGTCAATAGACGTGCCAAATTGTCGTGAATTTTTTCACCTAGCTTTGGGGATTCCTCCATAGTTTCGCCTAAGGCACATAAAATATCAGGGTCCAATAATACAACACGATCTTCTTCGGGTTGAACTTGTTCTGAAGGCATTAGGACTATATCCCCCGGATTTTCGGGGGCTATTTCCTCCAAGGGAAAATTAGGCTCGATGGGGGGTAGCTCTGGCTCTGAAGTCAGAAACAGTTGCATTATCAGACTTTTTTTTTTTTTTTTTTTTTTTTTTTGTGGGTAGTTCGAAAATTGTGGCGAAGCATTAATTTAATATGAATCACCTTTGTGTTAACCCACGGTTAACCTCCAGGTTTATTCGTGACTTGTGTGGACCCACGGTCCACCTCTAGTCAAATAAAGCGATTTTCAACAAATAATGTGTTTATTAAATCATTGATTGCCGTCGTGTCAACCCACGGTTAACCTCCTGGCATAATGGCGCTTATAATCTACGCAGATGAGCGTATTGTATTATCACTGCGAATCATTTTGACCACTTAGATAAGGAAAAACGACTTACCTTCATCTTTTTCAGAGTCGGATGAATCTATAATAATTCGACGGCGTTTTTTATTTTCTTTCTCTTCCAGTCGTTGTAATTTGCGTTTATAACGACGTATTTTATCGTTTTTATCCCTTTTTGGCATGCTGAAAGAGAAAACTTAACTGTGCGCGTGCGATCGCTGCCTCGCACGAAAAAAGAATGATCTGCATAGTGACGCGGAGTGCTAGGGAAACGCTATGACAGATTAAACATCAAAAGAAATCGATCGACAAAGCAATCGATTGGAGTCTTTAAATAGTGCGAGCTGCCTTGTAGGTTTAAAGGACTACCAAGTTAACTATATATCTTCGAATGAAATAACGAAATATAATTGTTATTACTCTACTAGTATTGAGAAACCTCTAGCTCTGCACTACGACGAACTTGAAAAGTTTAAGAAACTTAAATTCGAGTATCAGTTAAGCCGCATACCGAGTTTGTCTTTTAATTTCTTTCTTACAGACTTGAAGCTTCTCCCGTCTTCTATAATAACATCAAGGGATTTTGTCACCTTGAGCCGATAAGCGTTTTACCATACTATGAGATCACTAAATTAAAAACAATGGAGAGTTCTACTAATCTGTATTAAGAAAATTTTACTATGTAGGTCTCGTGCATGTAAAACTCCGTCTGGGTAGGGACCACTGCTTTATTATTTTCTGATTGTAAGATATAATATTACAAATATGTATCAAGCATTTTCCTCAGGTATTGTGCATGTTAATACATACATACATACATAGACTCAAGCCTGTTTCCCATAGGGGTAGGCAGAGACAACGGATTTCCACTTGCTACGATCCTTGCATACCGCTTTGGCCTCATTCACTCTCATTATATTTTTCATACATGCACATCGGTTTAGGGTACTCCTGACCTGGTTTTTTTTTGATGAATGTTAATGGGCGCTAGAAATCACTTACGATCAGGTGACCCACTTAATCGTTTGACGACCTATGCTAAAAAAAATTATCTAAAAATCACAATCACAATCTATAAGAGTCCTCTGAAAACTCATTTTCCGGAACAATAATAACGTACTTGAATTTAAAATATGTCTGTTTTGTCAAATCATGGTGGATTAAACGAAAACAAAAGAATCAAAACGCCTACAATTTAAGGAAGTTATTGAAACATCAAACCAACTTGCCTTTGACATTGAGTTATTGTTTGTTTTAAATGTGGTACAAATGGAAACGATGCAGCGATTCTTAATAAAGTTGTGTTTGTGTATGAACAAAAATACTAAAATAAATGCAAGCGCGTTTCTCACACCGATGACGGGACTCGCTTGATGCGATCACCCCCGCACCTCACCGCACCCACCGCTTCGCCCACTGTTTCTATATAAGAAGATTCTACATAGGCTACTTTTAGTCTGGAAAAAGGCATTCACGTGGGCGGAGCCGCGAGCAAAATCTAGTGACTATATTACAAACATACATTTATTACCCGTTTATTCTTATCAATAAAGGCACAACCCAAGGCGTGGCAACCGAAACGGTCCTATTTTAGAAGTCTCTCAGTGTCACGTCTTTTGCATTATCAAGGTTTTAGAAGTTAATCTTTTGAGAAATTACATGCAAATGCCCATTTCCTCGGTTTTGATTACAGAATTGTTTTAGTGAAATCATATTATGTAATTGTTTAAACCGAATTCAGACAGGACAGACGGTCTTCAATTCCTCTGTATTTTTTATGCACGTTACGCAATTTTTTTTGTTGCGGAGGCCGGCATACAAGCACGTAGTTCACCTGATGATAAGAGAGCTCCACCGCCCTTGAATACTATGAATCTATGGATGCTTTGCACACCTTTGAAGAAAAGGGATATTTAGGGGGAACCGGAAGGGGATTTGGGCCTCCGAAAATCTCATTCACCGTACGTGATATCGCGTAGTATCGGGTAGGCGTGGCGCTACCCATCAGGCGAGCAACCTACTCGTTTCGTTATACAAGCTAATCAAAAAAGTATCACAGCATTGCCGAACCACTATGCATAAAATGTGGGTGGCGTAGTATACACGAGTAGGTTGCGTCCGTGCCTCGGGTCGCGCAATCCCGCGTCGTTTGACTGCACCATTACGTAGAGATTATGTCAAAGTATAACACCTAACAAACACACTCAACTAAAATTATAAACACGAGATGAAAAAGTAAACAAATCTTAACGTAGGGACCCTGAAGTTTTCACCCCGGCCCATTAACCCGTCGGCCGACCGTAGATAATGTGTTTAAATTTTTACACGGCCCAAGTTTTATGGGTGTAAAGTTTTACTGGGAAATTTGTTGTACCAAGTTTAATTCATTAGCAGGCCGAGATATGGCGTGGCGGGTCCAAACGACCGTCCTTTGTGAACCTCTTTAAGCTGGAATAACTATGTATTTTCAGCTTAGTTAGAGATTAGATTTTTTATATATATTATTCAGTTTTTGTATACAGCTGAATGGCGGGATGGGTGCATTCATATTTCATTACATTAGATAACATAACAGCTCATACAGCCCATTAGACGCTTGAATTTGGTCCGCGGATTTGGTCCGTCCGCTTCGTACTATGTCCGAGTATGAGGACCACCGGACAGGCAAACCGTTGTTAATTATTATGAATGAAACACTCGAAAGGCAAGTTTCGCATACACGCTTAGTCAAAAACTCTTCGAAGGTTTCATGATATTAATTCGCAATTATTATGCAAAAATCGTCAGCGTCGAGAGTTTTTATCACACAAATTTTGCCTATTCTATTGTTGCCTTTTAACTTTTATAAGGTGCCATTAATTGTCTCTATAGACATCTGTAACGAAGTAGAGCAATTGAAACACAATGTACACGACCTTCTCCATTTATTTGGGCAGAGTAACACTTTATATTCCGTTTAGCAACCGACTGACTGCCGACAATAATAATTCCACCTTATTTATACCTTTTTACAAATAGTTCACATTAGTAATTGTATTTATTATTGAACATGTTGAAACGTTCTAAATAGCGTGTATAATAATTATAATTGAATAATTAAATAAGTCATAGATTATCTTATGTATTAACATACAATATAAAGTTATACAATGATAGTGTGACGTCATAACCATTGTGCTATTATTTAGTACTGGCAGCACTTATAACACATCAGAACCTATCAGAACTTTTGCGCATTCTGATTAATAAGGAATTATGACATTTGAATGCATTGTTCTGCTCAAAGTAATTGTCAGGTCCGGTCGTCTGATGCGATAGCTTTAGTCAGCGGATCAAATTTATTCATATTCATAAATGTACATTTATGTATACACTTATCTCGTCAATATTTTACCCCGGATCTTCTGCATTGCTTAACTGATTTTGATTAAATATTGTGGTCGATAGGGTTGTACCTTAAAGTTGTTTACAGTTAAATTTAAAGAAAAACTCCACCCCTAAGGCGTTTAAAACGGATAAGAAATATTAAAATTTCGGCACATATGTACCGTACCGATTTTGATCATTTACTAAAATTTGTAAAATAAAAAACTTTTAACTAAATGACTTAAAAAAATAAAATCAAAAATTATTTTCAAATAACTGTAATTGTCTTTAGTCTAACCAGAGTCGTAATCAATTTAGGGTGCTAAATCATTGACTAACATAAAATCTTCAATAACACCGACTCTAAATTGGCTTAATTAAGTACAACCATACTTAATTGTATGCATCGAAATAAGATTGTTTATTTTAAGTCGGTTTTATTTATTATACTAAAGTATAGAGTTAGCTATTCTACCAAACATATTTATAAACTTCAAGTAACTTCCCACATTATGTTTGTAGTTAAGACATTTTTCTAAAACTTCCTCTAACACAGCCTACCATTCCAATTTCAAGCAAAATTATGTTTCTTATCAAAAGCAATATTTCATGCCGAATTTCCAAATGTAGTCTTCACACGGCCTTCCGCGATACCATATCTGGGAGAAGTTTAACCAACTCGAAAACAGTGATTTATCGTATAGGCACATTCGACTTTTTTGTTTCGCTCGCCCTGTTTCGAGATTTCATCAAAACGTTTCGGAGTTGCGAAGAACAATAAAAGTTTTTGCATCAATTTAGGAAATCAGAAAGTAACTGACTGTTGGTAGTATTTCTTTCTTATTTCTACGAAATCATTATAGGAATGGGAAGTTTTGCTAATGGAAGGTATTTTGCGAGAGTATTTGCTTGTATATCAAATCGGATTGAAGAATTACATTAGTGAGTACGTAGAAATTAGCATTACAGTACACCAATTTGTAATAAATAATCTAATTCAAGGGCAAAATATTGTATCGATACATTTATTAGTTTCATTAATTTATACATAACTTCTTATATTATTCTTTTACCAAAAGTGGATCTTAAATAATATAAATAATAATAATACTAGCCCTGTATTATATACGTCCCATTACTGGGCACGGGCCTCTACTGAATGAGAGGTGTATCTTATTTCAATAAATAAAAATAACCCTTAAAACTCCTGGGCTAGTTAGAACAACGTCTATAATTTTTAAATGGCAGAACATTTTTTCAAATATATCTAAGATCCACCTCGGTTAAACCAGTTTAAAATAAAATAATTATTAATATTAAAATTATTCGGAGAAACCACAGACTTAAAATTGGTTAGTTTTATATTAGCTTTTTGAGTCAATTATATTTCTCTTAAGAAATTTTTATTTTAGTTTTTTTAGTGAAATAAACATAAACTAACGATCTATGTTCACATTTGACGTTGATTTTTGGTTTAAGAGAATGCCATTTGCAACTTTCTTGAAGCTGAGACTAGATCGGAATGATATTTTGAACATTTAAAATTACGAGAATTGGTCTCGAGGTCTCGGGTTCGATCCCCCGACGTGGTAAAAGTGATATTACGTTTTTCTATTACGAAATGCTCAGTATCAGTCTGGAATTGTGCCCGGTATGGCTCCTATCACATCATAAGACGGAGAAACGCTCGGCGAAATGTGGTTGTACTGGTTACACATCTGCCTACCCCCTCGGGGATTACTGGTGTGATTGCGTGCATGCGTAAGTTAGTAATTTTAAAAATACCAACATTTATTATCTCGTAGTGATTTCTTAGGTTTACGCGAATATAAAATAAAAAAAAAACCTAGTTTATACTTTATTATCTCAATAAAATACAATCTTTATTGAACAAAGTGCATTTGAAATTAACTCGTCCTTTCGCCTTACAAACGTGACTGTAATACTCTCTACTAATAATTCAGGTTTGTTTGTAATTCGCATATTATTTTATACCTGAATGTTATGCGACTCACAGTCCTTCGTAGTTCTTGATACATACATACGCACTCACGCCTGTACCTACCCGAAGGGGTAGGTAGAGGTGTAACCAGGACACCTACATATCACCAAGCTTATTTCTGTTCTATGGTGTGATAGGGGGCGTGAGGTGTGATAGCCTATCGCCACTTTTGAGTGGTAGAGCCTCGCTGTATACACTTGTCTACAGCATGAATGGGCCGGCTCGTCCGGGTCGTTACCACTGTCTCACAGAAAACAGACGTGAAGTAGTAGCTTGCCGCTGCGTCTCATATGATTCAACCATAAGGAAAATGGTAATTTCTGGAGGCCCAAATTTATAATTCTTCTGATATTGTGGGTTCATTCATAAGCGGCAGAGGTTGCTTATGATCAGGTACAGTTGCTCGAGTTAGAAGTTACGTCTACCAAACGACAGTAATCACTTTAACTCATAGTTTATTGGTTAATTTTACAATGTTACTGCTTTACAGATCACAACACCACGTCAGGATCCTCTAGAGACCGATCTCTAATTAATTAGAACTAAGACACAACTAGGATTAAATAGTAAACCGGCAGAGCTGCCGCGTAATGTACTTTGGACTATCGACTGACCACACAGAACTGACAGAACACACAGAACCCAGAAAACTGAGAGAACTCGCAGCACTCAGCTTCTAATCACTGAGTACTCTCTTATAATGCAACTGTCATGTCACTCCACCCGGCGTACAACTGGTTTATCTACCCTACCATGAGTATTTGACAGCTATTTATTTCAATCTACCCGACGGTATTCTTTGTTACCTTCATTAACAACCGATAAATGGGGAATGACCCAATAATATGATTTTGAATACTCTTGTGCCAATTCAAAAATCACAAGTCAAACCGCGTGTAAATACCTACTTGTATTTTAATAATTTAACAATATGATCTTTGTTCGCAGATTTGAAACTTAAGAGAGAGTTTTTTTTTTATTAACCCATTTATATTTCTGTTTGACTAATTCAGATATACATACATACTATATACGTGCTCACGTCTGTAATCCCCGAAAGGGTAGGCAGGGGTGTAACCAGTACACCCACATTTTGCCGAGCGTATCTCCGTCCCATTATGCGATAGTGGGCGAGCCTATCGCCATACGGGGCACGATTCCAAACTCCGGGCTGATACTGAGCATTTCGTGATAGAAAAACCCAATACCACTTTACCCGACCCGGGGATCGAACCCGAGACCTCAGCGTTAGCCTCAATCGTAACGCGTACGCATTACAACTGCGCCACCGAGGCAGTCGTGTACGTAACATGGAAGTAATTCAAGTATTTGTCATGCAACGTAGACCTAATAGGCTATTACGTTAAGTTTTCTTGTAAGCAGTTTGGGAAATTGCCAATTCACCTCCCGTATCTTGGCATGTTCTGGCAAAGGTCCAGCTTCTATTGTCAAGGTATACGATGTGCCTTGATAACGGAGTATTACGAGGAGTTCCACGCATATAACGTAGACACCTTTGTCTACAGCATGTATGGGCCGGCTCGTCCGGTTCGTTACCACAGTCTCACAGAAAACCGACGTAAAGTAGCAGCTTTCTGCTGCGTTTCGTACGGTGAGTGAGATATCCGGAGGCCCAAATCCCCTCCCCTTCCCAGTCCCTTAACTATCCCTTTCCTTTAAGGTCGGCAACGCGCCCATAATTCTTTTGGTGTTGTGGGCGTGCATGGGCGGTGGTGATTACTTACCATCAGGTGACCCAATTGCTCATCTAGCCTATGCAACAAAAAAATAATAATGAAATAATGTTATTGTATCATGACATGGTACTTCCTTCTTATTGCAATCGTATTCGCTGTTCCAGTGCTCAGCTAGGCACTGGAGTACTTAGTACAACAGGCAGGAGGAATGTTCGAAGGTCTGTTCAACGGTTGGTGCATCGCCGTTGCCTCGCATTCAATCAGCAGTGCAAATAAAGTGAGAAAGATCTGTTGTAAGAGGTAACTTAATGAAATCACCGGGTATGGAAAAGAAAGTAACAACTATTAATTATTTGTACAGTTGAGAACGCGCATATATGTATACCACTACAATCCTTCCTTCCACTTGCCACTATCCCACTCGTAGTGGGGTCGGCGTAACATGTTTTTAACACATTTTACAGAAAGATTTAGCTTGTAGTTTTTACGACCGGCCGACTGCCTGACGTCAACCCCTCTGGGGAGAAAACACCCAGACCTGAAACGGCCGCAGCCTCTCGCTTCACAGCCGGCTACTCGCCCACTACGCCATGTGAGATCTTGAACCTAAAACATGCTGGCTATAAAGCTTCATCATCCAGCAACAGTTCCGGAAATCCAGATTATACTCAGCATTCCCTAGATCCATCGATCACTGAAGAAGGCTACCGTGGGATTTTCATTCTGTATATTAAGGTTTGTGTGAACCACAAATATATGTGTCGGGTCTGGGTGTTTGCTCCCCAGTGGGGTTGACGTCAGGCAGGCGGCTGTAAGCATGTCAACCCCACTGCGAGTGGAATACGGGCTGGTGGAAGAAGAACGTAGGTAATATAGTTGAGGCCCAGCTACAGTCCATTCTCGGTTGATATCTAGGTCCAAAATTCGAGCGAGTCCGGCACCTAATCTAGACCTTTCTTTAATTAGATCCTTAAGTGGTAAAGCCACACTCTACTTTTGTCTACAGCATGAATGGGCTGACTCGACCCGGTTGTTACCACTATCTCACAGAAAACCAACGTGAAGTAGCTGCTTTATCCGGAGACCCAAATCTCCGTCCTCTTCCCGATCCCTTAATTCTCCTTCTTATTGAAGGTCGGCAACGCATCCATGATCCTCAGGTATTAAGGGTGTTCATGGACGGTAGAGATCACTTACCATCAGGTGACCCGCTTGCTCGTTTGTCGGCCTCAGCTTAAAAAACTAGGTTGATTTTCATTAATTGCGTCTAATACATGGATCTACTAAATAAATACTTTATTTTTATACAATGGATAATTTCGAAATGCGGTCAGGGTAATGACCGGATAACTCATTAGATAAGTTTTATCATGTGTATAGAAGTTGTATAGAAAAATATCAACTAAATATTAATAGAATTATGATTATTATAAATATGATAAAGACTATCCACCGTTATCTTACGACATATTCATTATATGCCTTTAATTTTTCGATTAGTACGACCAAATTATCGCACCGAGTGAGTTGAAAAATGTTATTTAGATTACTTAATATAATCGCTATTGTTATTGTTTTACTAACTAGAAACGATGCAGCAAATATATTGGCTGTGTTCCCTATGGCTTCCATCAGTCACCAGATTACCTTCAGGCCCTTGATGCATGAACTGGCGAGACGAGGTCATGAAGTAACAGTCATCACAACAGACCCTGCCTTTCCAAAGGGTGAAGCTCCGAAGAACCTGAGAGAAATTGACGTCCACGAAGTATCGTATAATTTATGGAGAGAAAACCTTGGAACATTTTCAACTGGAAACAGAAAAAATCAAGAAAAAATGACATTGGAGTTGTTCTCAGATATGTTTGAAGCGGAATTACAGGTTCCTGAAGTCCAAGAACTAATTCATAACAGTAATGAAACATTCGATTTGATAATTTTGGAACTGTGCGTCTTGCCTGCTTTGGCTTTTTCTCACTTGTACAAAGCACCCGTGATCTGGATAAGTTCTTTTGGTGGGATACCTCACATCTATAACTTAGTTGGAGCTCCAACGCATCCGATTATATACTCGACGATAATGTCACTAAAAATCAATAATAAAACTATGTGGGATAAGATGATTGATATATTCACATTTTTTTACGTTACCTACCTGTATAAGAAATTTGAAATATCTAAAAATGTTATGATGAAGAAATATTTTGGAAAAGACACGCCTACGTTAACCGAATTAACTAGAAACGTGCATATGATATTTTTGAACGTGCATCCTATTTGGGAAGATAATCGTCCTGTACCCCCGAATGTTATTTACATGGGCGGTATTCATCAAATACCTCCAAAGGACTTGCCTACGGTATGTTCAGTTGACTTTCTAAGATTTGTTAAAAATTGCCATGAATCATACTAATATTATGAATGTGAATGTAAGTTTGTTTGTTACGCTTCCACACGAAAACTACTTAACCGATCATCATGAAACTTTGTACACATATTCTTGGAGGTATAAGAAGTAACATAGGATACTTTTTATGAAAAAAACACTATTTGTTTGTTACGCTTTCACGCCTGGTACGAGTGGTAGAGCCACGCTGTAGACAATTTTGTCTACAGCATGAATGGGCCGGCTCGTCCGGGTCGTTACCACTGTCTCACAGAAAACCGACGTAAAGTAGCAGCTTCCCCTCCCCTTCCCAATCCCTTTCCTTTAAGGTCGGCAACGCGCCCATGATTCTTTTGGTATTGTGGGCGTACATGGGCGGTGGTGTTCACTTACCATCAGGTGACCCACTTGCTCGTTTGTCGGACTATACAATAAAAAAAAACGCCTAAATCACTGAACCGATTTTGATGAATTTTTATTTATTTATTTTATTTATTTAAACTTTATATACATAACATGTATAAAGGCGGACTTAATGCCGAAGGCATTCTCTACCAGTCTACCTGTGGGTGATGCAGAGACGAGATAATGTGGGTGTATATAAATCGTCGAATAAAACAAACGAACAAGAAAAAATAAGTAGACAAGATACTACTTAATACATAAATCTACATATATAGAAGACTATGATACAACATTACTTACATAAATACATATAAATGTATTATATTATATACACTAGTACTTACATAAATATTGTAATATATACATAATACATATAGTATGAATCTACTATTGTCGTGATTCAGCCAATAGCGCCCGCACTTTAAATTTAAAAGTGAGTCGGTTGGTAGACGTCCTGATTTCGAGTGGGAGCGCATTCCAAAGAAGTATAGATTGGACAGTGAAGGAGGAATGAATAAAGTCAGAATTGTGAGGAGGGCACTGTAGAAGAAGATTGCATGAAGAGCGAAGGTTTCTTTCGTGATTAGATCCAAGATACTGAAAGTTAGAAGTTAAATAAGAAGGGGGATTAAGTGAAGTTAGAATAGAAAAGAGTGTAGTAAGTGCGCGCTGATTTCGGCGCTGACGAATGGGTAACAATTTGAGTTGGGAGCGGTAAGAAGACACATGGTCATACTTACGGAGATTGAAAATGAATCGAATGCAGTTATTGAGAAGACGGTCAAGTTTGTTGAGTAAATCTGCATTCAGATCAAAATAACACACGTCACCATAGTCGATAATAGGAAGGATTAAGGTCTGCACAAGCATTGTCTTGGTTTTACACGGGAGAAAGTTCTTCAAGCGATAGAGAGCGCGAAGAGTGCCTGTGACTCTTTGGCAAACAGAAGTAACATGGGCCTGCCAGTTGAAGGTAGAGTCTATGTTCAACCCTAGGTTTTTTACATTAGGACACAGAGCGATGACCAAACCATCATACAGGATTGGAGGAAGAGTTGTTGTGTCCAGTCTGTTAATCATTCGCGAGCTACCTATTACTATCGCCTGACATTTATCCGGGTTCACACCCAAACCGAACCGGTCCGACCAGCTTTTGATATGATCCAGATCCCTGTTTACTTTGGCGATAGCAATAGCTACGTCATCGACCCTCGCCTGAGCATATAGTTGTAGGTCATCGGCGTACAGATGATACGCACACTGAAGGTTTTGGGTTATGGAATTAATAAAAATTGAAAACAATAGAGGAGAAAGTATACCGCCTTGAGGGACACCACAAACAAGGTTGCGCCAGTTTGACGAAGACTCGCCAATACGCACTGACTGCTGACGCCCTCGAAGATTAGTTGAGAACCATTCCAGTGCTACGGAAGAGACCATCAAGTTGGAAATGATAGATAGAAGGATATCGTAACTGACGGTATTAAAAGCGTTGAATTTTTGATGTATAGATAGATGGGACCCTGGAGACGGTTATAGGCTACGTTTTATTTTGGAAAAGTCTATTCACGCGGGCGGAGCCGCGAGCAAACACTAGTAATAATATAAATAATACTAACACATTTTTTAAAAAGTTTTCTTATTATTTTTATTTAAAGAGTTAGCAAAATTGGTGCAAAAATTACGAAGTTTCAATCTTTCATCCCCGATTTCACCCTCTTATGGGTAGTTTTTTTTTCTTGAAATTGAAATAAAACCAACTTTGAGCTAATTAAAAAATATTTTATCTAAATTGCTTCACATTGTTCAATTGAGAAATTCCTCCGTTAAAAAATAAATAATCCTTCTCTCAGAACAAGTCGAAGTACCTACTTAGCAAAAACGAAGAAGAATACTTCCAAAGAACGAAAACTAATAAGAACAAACTAAGCGATACTCCAAAGAAAGAAACATCTCAAGTAGTTCTTATAATTGATCTCGGCAACACCCTTGAATCGCCAAAGAAGAATATTAATTTTATAATACTTTTACCTGAAACGATGGACAAAAGTACTCAATGCGCCAATCACGTAATGAGAACAAATGAACGAATGAGAAGCAGTATTATAAAAGTCTTCAGACACAAGGCTCAAATAGCAAACATCGTATAATAAGTAGTAATAAAACAAACAAATATTGCAATATTAATGAGGATACTTTTACTGCATACGAGTACTGCCACGATTCTTATCAATGGTGACATTAAACACCTCATTCAAAATATCAATACAAAGATTAATGATTTAACAAAGCCGATTATTGAGTGTTAATTATTTATAGGAGAAAAGATTTCGTAATAACAAATAAATGTCACGACTTACCTAATATTCCATATTAGAAATATTCGAATACACAAATCATACAAACATTACCATATGTGCGCCTACATATTAATGTAATTCAACAAATATTTCTTCCAGGATCTCAAAGAATACCTAGATTCTTCCAACCACGGCGTCATTTACTTCAGTTTAGGAACAAACGTATCACCTTCGAGTCTACCACTAGAGAAGATTCAGATCATATTGAAGGTCTTCTCAAAACTTCCATATGAAATATTGTGGAAATGGGATAAAGATAATTTGCCAGGAAAACCTAAAAATATAAGAATAGAGAAATGGTTTCCGCAAGCTGATTTACTTAGTAAGTAATGTCCCTTTGTAGTGAAAAGACTTCTTCCAAAGAAGGGGTTTGCACCAACAACCCACCACGACGGTTCAGTGCGGGTCAATGGCTAGGGCGTTCGTATATCGAACATAGTGTATGCGGCATGTGAGATTAACTTGAATTATGAAAATTTTTGTCTGTTGCTGTCAAAGGCATATAAAGTTACGTGCCTTACTTATAAACTTTCTTTAGCACTAATTCCTTCTCATCCTCCTATATCGTTCCCTCATTGTCGAGGATCGTGACTCCTTGCAAGGAGCAATGTTTTTTCTCCATTTGCTACGGTCTTCGGCTTGATGGATTGCGACGTTGACTGGTTTCTCCAGCTGTTCCGACACCTGGTCAGACTAAAGTTTCGGGCTCCTTCCTCTTGGTCTTTTGCCTTCTATGCACTAATTACTCAAACACTATTTTCGTCTCTTTTTAACTACTTTATAAATCGCGTTACGAGAGAGACAAAAGAGTGTTTAACTAATCAATGCTTAAGTAACATTTATAAGTAAGGCCTTATATCTGTACAATAATATTTGATATTAATATCAATTCTGTTATCACGAATTAGACCTGAATTAATTAAAATATATAGATTAACCTTAAAATGTATGATAACAAACTAAAACTACATGATTTATAATCAAATCTAGGTTTTTTGTCCTAGTTGTTTTAGGTAAGTACTTAATTTTTGCTTAGAGTTATAACATGCCTTTATTTTTTTTCTCTAAACAGTCTACAATATACAATGACGCATTATAAAATAAAAATAAATAATTTAGTCGTTGACAACAATATTAAGACTAATATCACAAATAAAATTGTATGCAAGAATACCTAAATGTTTCTTCCTTATGGATATAGCACTGATAATCCAGATAACTCAAATTCAAATTCAAATTATTTATTGAATTCATAAAATGTTATACATCATTTAGATTCAGTCAAATTTTAACTCTACCGCCAGTTCGGAATGCTGTTTCGATAGAGAAGAACAGACAAGAAACTCTAACGTTGCTCTTTTCAAAACTGATTTATAATATTGATACTACATTAATACAATTTATTTGAGTTAAAGCAGCTCAGTTTATGCCAAGAGGAACATTATAACAAAAAAACTTGAGAGGTGTCAAGGGACACCCGGATGGAACGAAGTTCCTTTCGATTAATTAGTGAAGGAATTGTAATAAAATTTTATTTTTTTTAAGTTATAATAATAATTTTTTTATTATTAACAAATATAATGTTATACAAACTTAATCAGTAGGCTCAATTTTCGTAATAATTGGCTTGTGGTAACTGAAGTAGGAAACATATGTTTGGGATTCTATTTTATTTAAATGTCTTGAAAAAACTGCATCAATGGTAGCATTATATTTTGTTGTTGATTCTGCTGGATTATTGTTAATTCTTAAATCAAATTCTTCCTCTAGAAACTGTAGCAATGGTTTTGATTTTTCATTACTGAAGTTGATGTTAAAATCACCGGCTAAAATGAGTGGTACTTTATCTAAATTTTTGTTGTATCTGCTAAGCGTTCGAGATACATCTTTAGAATACTCTAGCAGTGCTCGATGAATGAACTCCTGAATATCTATTAAATGATAGAAGTAATATAATATTTAATTATAGTGCGTACTTGCTAAAAATACAAAAGCATTTATTATTATCTGTATATAATCTCTACTTACCTAACTCCATCAGCAATATCCGGAACTTGTGCAGAAACACTGTCAGGATTCATTATTATTATTATTTTTTATTATTTATTATTTACAAAAAACCTGTATACACTCAACAAAAATAATCGTCGCGACACCACACTGTTCAATGCGAAATAGAAATGAAAATATCTGGCTTGCTTTCTATAAGAGAGAGAGAGACAGACAGAGAAACATGCGACGCCGCACAGCTTACAATAGCTTACTATAGCAAAAAGTGTCGTGACAACTTTTCGTAAGAATTTTTTCCGTCTAGCCCCCTTTCACAACGCGCGATAAGGAACTTCGTTCCAATAATGATTATTGACCATGAGTCCCATGACCACGATGAATAAATTAGGACCATAAACATAACAATTTGCAGTTGCCGATTACTTTATGAATTTCATTGTTCTCCGACTGTATCATTACAGGACATCCAAATGTCAAACTTTTTATAACACAAGGAGGGCTCCAATCCATTGATGAAGCCATTACAGCGGCAGTTCCATTGCTGGGTATACCAATGCTAGCTGACCAGTGGTTTAATGTGGAAAGATGCGTTCAGTTCAAAATTGGACTACAATTGAATTTAGAAGAAATATCCGAGGAGAGTTTCAACAACGCTATTGCAACAGTGACGGGGGATGAAAGGTTAGTGTGATTGGAATATAGACTTATAGTGGAGTGACGCTTGACGATATTTATCGTCTTCGTGGTATTTTATAGTAGAAGGTAAACAAATCAGTAATTAGTGATTCATGAGCAACTCACATAATGGTGAGTCAAACAAATCATTATTATTGATCAGACATTATTTAGTGTGGTGGATTTAAACAGCCTCCGTAGCGCAGTGAGAGACTACCCGCCTGTGAATTGAGAGGCCGCGGGTTCGGTCCCCGCATCTAGATTAATTATTACAAATATTTGTCACAAATATTTGTCTCGGGTATGGGTGTTGTAGGACCATAAGTCCCTTGTAGTTTCCGATACTCCTAATAGGTTCACCTAGTGTGATATCAGGACTATGTATGTTGGACTATTGGGTGTATTTTATTTATTTATTTGTTACTCCTTCAAAATAAATCAAAACAAATGAAATCTTTTACTAAGTTATTAGGCTGCCAAGGGCACTTTTACGCATAAAATTTAGAATCTACCAAAACCGATTAATAGCGTCACGAAACTAAGAAAAGCGTTGAGTAAATTTTTGTGTCACTAAGATAGTCGAATATGTTCATTGATATTGTAGACGAAACTAATATAACAAAGATATTGAAAAAAGAAGCTTTTGTTGATAGTACTCTTTTTTAGGCTCTAGTAAAATTGTAATATCCAATACATTAATCCTAGTATTTGTCAATCCCAGATGCCAAATTATTACACAAAGTTTTTAATTCCAGCTTCCGTCGGAATATAGAGAAACTCCGTAATATGATGAATGACCAGCCTCAGCGTCCCGTAGAGCGAGCTGTGTGGTGGAGTGAACATATACTTAGGCATGGAAGTGCAGAACACCTCAGGTCTCCGGCCGCCAGCATGCCTTGGACGCAATACTACGAGATACATCTAGTCTCAGTAGTGCTGCTTTGTTTATTATTAGCAGTATGTTTAGTTGTGTTTACTATTTGGAGGTGTATCAGCATAATTGCGACACCAAGTAAGATTAAAAAATCATAGTTAATGGTTTTTTATGTTATTCTTACAGCCTCAAATATCGCACTCTCAGACAAAAACCTTACAACTATGCAAATCTGTATATGTGAACATGAAACGTAAGCTTAGGCCAAATCGTACCTGTATACCCATAAGCAGAGTTGATACAACGACATCTACATCTCTGCAACCGTATTTTCTTCCCAAGATAGGGGTCAACTATATATCTCAATTCCAATCTTTCTTAAATCAGAACCTTGAAGAACTCACACAAATTGTTTGATTGTGCTGACTGTCAATTTCTGGACCTAATGATCGAAACTATCCGCATATGCTGCCACTAGAATAATGAGACGTCTATCATACACAGTCGAAACCTATCACTGATATTCTTATTAAAGTTCCGAAATAAAACATTCATTCATTTACCTAGAGATCTAGCAATTGAGTTCGTATCTTACTCCATTATATTTTTCTGCCAAATGACAACATATGGAGTATGGAACTATGTACTTTCTATTATACATCTAGAGATCTCCTAATATAAAAAGATGGCTGCCGCTACTAAATTTTCAATTTTACTGCTTATAAACATTTAGTAGTATGAGGCAGGATGGAGTGCGCGGAGAAAATGCCTCAAACGTTAAGCCTACTTGTATATGTATTAAGTGCACTAAACGTAAGATAATTGAAATATGTTTTGATTTAATGTTGCATTTAATTACTGTAATAGATAAGGTAAGATAACAATATTATTTAAAGGAGTTATCAAACCAGCATTTAAGATAAATTAAATTACCCGTCGGCGAATCCTTAATTTGTATATTTTCACAGATTAGTTACATCGTTTAATATGTTGAGGTTATTTGTACTCCTCATAAGTTTTAGTATAATAATCGAAAACGATGCTACAAAAATCTTAGCTGTCTTACCATCAGCTTCCATCAGTCATCAAGTTCCCGTTAGACCGCTAACGCAAGAGTTAGTAAGACGAGGTCATGAAGTGACAGTTATCACAGCGGACCCAGCATTTCCAACAGGAAAAGCCCCGAAGAACCTAAGAGAAATTGATGTTCACGATATAAGCTATGAGTTTTGGAATAAAAAGATCTCCACTTTTGGTACTGGCCGGAAAGATGACATGTTTGCTCTCATACATGAGGGATTGGAATTATTTTCAAGTGTATTTGAGATTGAACTCGCTGCTCCTCAAGTGCAAAAACTGATTAACAATAATAATGAAACATTTGATTTGGTCCTTGCGGAACTGGTCGTTCGTCCAGCAATGGTTTTTGGATATTTATACAAAGCTCCAGTGATTTTAGTTAGTTCTTTCGGCACTATGGGAGGGATTAATCACCAAATCGGTGCACCAACCCATCCACTTTTGTATTCATTTTTGTCAAGTAATAATAATTCATCAGCAATATCGATGTGGCAAAATATCAAAGAGATATACGAGAACTATTATTACTTAGACATATATTATAAACATGAAGATATAGAGAATATTATGATTAGAAAATATTTTGGTAAAGATACTCCGACGTTATCAGAGTTGAGCAAAAAGTATGTACAGATGGTGTTTTTAAATGTACATCCTATTTGGGAAAACAATCGTCCAGTCCCGCCTAATGTCATATACATGGGAGGAATTCATCAGAATCCTGAGAAAGCATTATCTAAGGTGAATTTATATTTTATACTATATTCGTATTGTTATTATTTTTAGGGTAAAAAGGCAGGAGCGTAAGTAACACCAACATCTAAGGCCCAAAGCCAACTTGATCTGCACGTAGCACACTCTGCTGATCAACGAACGAGGTAACGGCGAAATTTGGTTCCCGTGACGGGTTGTGGGGGTCTGACGGCGGGTCGCCCCACATAATACCAAATCCACCGTTAAATCGTGATGAAATGAAATGAAATGAAATAGTTTTATTAATCATGTAGGCAATTAAAATAGCGCTTATGACAAGTCAGTACAAGATAAAGAAATTTATGTATAAAAATCATATCAACTAATGTATACATAACATACATAGCATCGTCACAATACACTGGGCAATTACACTAAATTGTTTATTTGTTGTCTTTTTATTTTACATTATTAACAGTATTTGAATATGGAAACGTCCATTATTAATTATTAAATATTTTGAGTCGGTATGGACCACTGCATTTACCGAAATGGCACGAGTTTTAAAACTACCACCGGATCCAAAACGACCCAGCTTGAGAAGACCCGGCGAAACAAACGCCGCGATTCAACGCGGCGCGACCCAAACTCTGAGAAGATCCAGCTACTTGAACTCAGGGGGCTTGTTTTAGGTCCGGATTTTCAATAATTTATATTAGGAAATACAAAGTCCTATAGTTAACTTTAGGGAGATTGAATGCGGACCATGTGTATCTCCGAAGTGTTGTTTTAAAACTACCACCGGATCCAAACACGGATGGGAAGACGGACCCTGGCATTAAGCCAAGACAAGAAATCAAAGCCATCGCCACTTCACCCTAAAAACTCGGCTTTATACTCAGCAATAATAAAAAAGAATTGTTGCATATATGCATGGTTTACTTGACATTTTTACTTTTTATTTTGGTACGATAAAGTGATCCACTAGACCTGATGGTATGTACATTGCAGTCCCAATTATAATGTCGAAGAGCGTAACGGCTCTCGGTGGTTACCAGAATTATGCCGGCCTGAAGTTACTATATACCTACGTTGGCTGACCTCGAAACGTAACTCGCCTGAATGGGCCACTAAGATTGGATTTTCACCTTGCGCTGGTCGCTATCCAGTCAAGTACAAAAATGTATTAAGTACCATCCTCCCATCTATTATTATCATGTCTCCACTTCCCGTATTATTTTTGTAATATTGTTGAATGTGTGAATATTAATCCGGGCTATATCGTAGAAATTTCAATATTCAATTGTAATTGAAAAACAATTGTATTCATTAGGTTTTCATGATTTTCACGTTCTTTACTTTATTTTTTACATCTTAAATCTTTTACTGCAAAATTAAATATGATAAATATTTTGAGCTACCCAAATATTTGTTTTAGGATCTCAAATCTCATCTGGATTCGTCGAGACATGGTGTAATTTATTTCAGCTTGGGAACAAACGTTGCACCTTCTTTATTGTCAATGAACATAATTCAAATCATGTTAAATGTATTCTCTAAGTTGCCCTACGACGTCTTATGGAAGTATGATAAAGAAGAATTGTCGAATAAACCATCTAACGTAAGAATAGAGAAGTGGTTTCCGCAATCCGATTTGCTAAGTAAGTATTTTTTGTTGATTGATGCGTGATTGTCTGTTCTACTTCATCACTGAGATGTGATGTATCTTGAGCAGCATATCAATCGATAGCATTAAAACTATTCAGAATACACATTTAAAAGATATAATTTATATGCAGTTCAAGATAAACATTTCGTTATAGAAAAACCCAATATCACTTTTACCCGACCCGCGGATCGAACCCGAAACCTCAGCGTCAGCCTCAGTCGTAACGCATACGCATTACAACTGCGCCACCGAGGCAGTCACCCTTACCACAATGTATTAATATTTCATTATATTTGTAGAACATCCAAATATCAAGCTATTCATAACACAAGGAGGTCTCCAATCAACTGATGAAGCCATTAATGCTGGAGTTCCGTTAATTGGTATACCAATGTTAGGTGACCAATTTTTGAACGTAGGACGTTACATTCAACATAAAATAGGCGTTCAAGTTAATTTAGAAGCGATTACAGAGGATTCTTTTAAGAAAGCTATTGAAACTGTTATAGGAGATAAAAGGTTAGTAGTTTTATAAAACTGTGATTTTTTGGATTAGTAGTTTTATGATACATTTAATATTATTACAAAATAAATAAACCCAATAGTCACAGTAGTATCGTAGGACTCCGTTGCATTATCATAGTACGAATCAGTAACGTATAGACGCCCAGACCATCAGAAGAATGTATATAGATTTTTTCTCGAAACTTACATGAGACCCACTGAGTGTTTGTGCACTCTGAGTACAAAAATAATAAAATATTTTTTTATTGTAGTTGTCCGTTGATTGCCCTTTGAATGAAGTACACTATCCCACTCATACACCCGTCACTCCTGTAAGCAAAGATCGACAAGGGAACGTATATCTTTTCACCGAGCAGTAAAGCTCGAAGAGTCGCTGGGACTGCAACTAAAACTAAACTATGTATAAATAAAAGTAAACTAAACTATTTTTATCCCGCAACGAACTTAATCAAAGAGAAATATAGCGAGGCCGTTTAAACAAAGAAATTATTAAGATGCGGGAAATCTAATCGCATGGGCTATTTGGTTTACCAACAATAATGAATATATTTTGTAAAAGGTAAAGCCATGCTTCTGACCGTTTTCTTTTCAGCATGTTTTTTAATACGTTATAGGCTCGCGTTTAACCACTATCATATTTAAGTAGAAAGCTGCTAGATATCCGGATGCCCAAATCCCCCTCCCCTTCGCAATCTCTTAATTATTTCCTAATAAAGTCGATGGAAAGCTTATTGTTTGTTCTTTATTGCAGCTACCGGCGAAACATAGAGAGACTCGGTGCAGTGATGAAAGACCAACCAGAGCGTGCTGTGGATCGAGCTGTTTTCTGGACAGAGCATGTGCTACGGCATGGAGGAGAGCACCTCAAGTGTCCGGCTGCTAATATGCCCTGGACACAGTACTACGAGTTAAATTTAATCTTAGTAGTGCTTGTCAGTTTATTATCAGCAGTATCGTTGATTATCTACGCTGTGTACAGTTTGTGGAGATATGTCAGTAATGATGACGTTGCTATGAAGGATAAGACATTATAGCTATAGTTATGGGGAATAAAAAAATTAAATTGTGTTGAATTTAATTAATCTAATAATTTGTTCCACTTAGGACTGTTAGAGTATATGTGGAAGTATAATGGAAGGTGTAAGGATATTGGAGTGTTAGTGAGCCTCCAACATTTTAGGTCCAAAGCCAACTTTACCTGCACGTGATACACTCTGCTGATTAAAGGATGAGGCAATGGCGAAACTAGGTTCTAGTTGCGTATTGTGAGAACACGTTTAACAAAACGGCGTGAAGAAAAATCAGAAGAATCAGGATTGTTTATTTGCATAGAATGTAGGTACAATAATAAGGTGTTAACATAATATTTAGTTCCGTTACATTCTGCCAAGTGGCGTGCAAAATTAATGTTTTTTCATGAGCTTACAAAAAACATGTAATAATAATATTTATAATAATAATAATAATAACTGTGAAATAGGTTCTTTGGCATTATGCCCGTTCCTATGACACATAAAACCCCAGGTTTACCCTGAGAAGACCTAAAGGTTGAGAATGTATAATAATAATATTTATTTGGGCATAAAACAGTGGATACAACAAAATTAACAGCATCTGATGTCCTAGCTAGGTTACACAGTAACCTGTATTAAGGACCATCAGCCCATAGCCCTTAGGGTGTACAAATTTATTCACTGACTATGCTCAAGCTAAATAAATTTAAATTATACAAACAATAGGAATATAAAGGAGTAATAAAGATAAACTAAGAAGTGATTAAGTATGTATGAGAGTGTAGTTGTGTGTTCGTGCGTGTGTGTGCGTGTGTGCGTGTGCGTATGTATTATGTTGTATATAATTGTATATGTTTTCTCCACTCAATGTTGTGAGAAGTGTGAGCTTTATTAATAATATGAAGATGTTATGAGCAATTCCGTTTCATCATAGGTTAAACTAGACAGGTAGGAAGTAATATTGTTTTTAATTTTTTTACAATTAAGGTTATATATGTGTATTTGTTTATTTAATTTATTATATAACATGGGGCCTAGGTACATTAAAAATCGTTTTGTAGCATAGAATTTTATGGAAGGAAGACCACAAACTAAATCTTTCCGCCTTTTAGTGATTATAGTATGCGGTGTAATAGAATGCTGATACAGAACTGCACCTAATATGAAGAGTTGCCGAACTGTTAGAACATTCCAATTTCTGTAAAGCTTGTATGTTGGATAGAGAATAGGTCGGAAAGAAGCAACTTTAAGAACAGCTCTTTGTGCTACCTCCAAAGGTTTTAAAAGAGTTTGAGCTGCACCACCCCAAACCCGAATACAGTAAGAAAGTATCGACTGACACATAGCAAAATATACTTTCCTTATGAGAGCCGCATCGGCAATATGTCTAAGCGTTTTGAAGAAATATATCAATTTACGAATTCTACCTGCAAGGTGATCAATGTGATTTTTGAATTTTAAATGTTTGTCTACAATAATTCCAAGATACTTTATAGATTCGACGCAAGAAATAATAGGGCATTGGCAACAATTAGAATGTTGATTTAGACATGTGTGAGCACGAAGCATTATGGTAGATTTGGGTTGTGAAGCAGGGTTATAAGAAAAAGTTAAATATTTGGTTTTTGAAGTGTTTAAAGTAAGAGAATGGGAGAGAAGCCAGTGGTACAGCGTAGTAAAACCTTGTTGTGCAGTCTTTTGTAATTTTTCCCATGATGTTTCAGCGAAGGTGATGGCAGTATCATCAGCGAATGACACAATGCTGGCATTTGGTAAGTTAATGTTGCAGAGGTCGTTAATAAATACGAGAAAAAGGGTAGGGCCCAAAAAATGTATTAGTATTCAATACACTATGTTAAACATATAATACTAATAGCATTACAATATGTTTTGGTTACATAACAATTATTTAAAGAAGATTATATATTATACTGTTGAAACATATTAACTACATTACCTTTAATAATTAATTAATATAATAACATCATTAAAGACTATCATCATTCAAAAAATCTTTTATAAAGTAATAGTACTTTTCTAATAATATTATACCAATTACCGTTAAATTTATGATACGAGAAGGCGGACCCTGGCATAACGCCAGGTAAAAAGAAAGAATTCGCTCGTCTTAGGAGCTATTTCACAATGTCTGTTTAAATGTGTAGCCGCCAAGTAACACATTAACAGCTTATTTAGGAAGTACGAATTTGACTCGGCTGCGGCATACGGTTCGAATACATACATACATACATACGCACTCACACCTGTAATACCCAAAGAGGTAGAGGTGTAACCAGTATACCCACATTTCGCCGAGCTTATTTCCGTCCCATGATGTGATAGGGGGCCAGCCTATCGCCATACCAGGTGCAATTCCATACTCCAGGCTGATACTAAGTATTTCGAAAGAGAAAGACATAATATCACTTTTACTCTACCCGGCAATTGAGTCCGAGATCTCAGCAAAGCAATCGTACCGCTTACATATTACAACTGCGCCAACGATGCAATCACGAATTCCGAACCTCCTTTTTAAGTCGATTAAAAAATGTCAGAGTACATTATTGTAATGTAACCACGATTCATCGTGACTTATTTTAAAGTCAATGTTAATAGATAAGTGTTAAATTAGTAGTAATATATTGCAAGTCATTAATTCAAGCAAGTCATTGGGTTGTACGTGTTTTAGAGATAAACTTATATCTTAACCGACTTCAAAAAAGGATGAGATTCTCAATTCAGCGTGTATTTTTTAGCTTTTTTTTATTTATGTACATTGATTTATCCGCCAATTGTAGACCGATTTTATTGGAAAAAAATCCTTCGATAGAGTTTAACTGCGAATTGGTCCCTTAAAAATTTATATATGATCTGATGACGGAAAACGGAGTAAAAAAAGTAACTCCTCAACGGACAACAGTACACTTGTCGCGATTGTGTTATTACAGTTTACATGCTATTGCTTGAAGTCGTTCAAAGTTTTGTTAAACGTTATATTATTTTATGTTACAATTTTGAGTGGTAGTTACAGCAATAGTATGTAAAATCCAATACAATAACACTATCGCGACAAGTGTACTGTTGTCCGTTGAGGAGTTACTTTTTTTACTCCGTTTTCCGTCATCAGATTATATATAAATTTTTAAGGGACCAATTCGCAGGTAAACTCTATCGAATGATTTTTTTTTCCAACAAAGTCGGTCTACAATTGGCGGAGAAATTTATGTACATACATAAAAAAAAGCAAAAGAATACATGCCGAAGTGAGAACCTCCTCCTTTTTTGAAGTCGGTTAAAATATAAGTTTATCTCTAAAACACGTACAACCCAATGACTTGCTTGAATTAATGACTTGCAATATATTACTACTAATTTAACACTTATCTATTAACATTGACTTACAATAACAGTCACGATGAATCGCGGTTATATTACAATAATGTACTCAGTACTTACTTAGAGTTTTATTTTCTTTCTCTATACTCCGTCATCAGATCTTAACCAAATTTATATGGGACCACATCGCAGCTAAACTCTATCGAGTGTTTTTTTTTCTAAACGAAATCGGTTTGCAATTGGCGGAGAAATCGATGTACATACATAAAAAAAACGCGCCGAACAGAGGACCTCCTCCTTTTTGAAGTCAGCTAAAAAGCAAAAACAAACTTGCTGAATTGAGAACCTCCTCCTTTTTTGAAGCTGGTTAACAATGATCTTGACAGACGGACAGACGATACAAAAAAATTATCTTTTTTGGGCTCAACTTTTCCTTTTCAGAACCCTTAAAAACAAATACTTACCTAATTATTGATCTTTGTTATTCATTAAAATCGGTTAATCAATCAAAAGTCGATAGTACAGTAGTTTGTTTATTATTTAAAAAAATATGGTAATTCAATGATGCTAAATAATCTCATCATCATCATCATCAGCCCATATATAAAAGAAGAAACTGACTGACTGACTGATCAACGCACATCCGAAACTGCTGGAGATAGAAGAATAAAATTATGCACAAAAGTTCCTTTAATGACGTAAATGAGGATTAAGAAAGTTTTTTTTAACATTCATCTCCTAAAAGGGTCAAATAGTGGATGAAAGCTTATTGTCTATTTCAGATAGGGTTGGCTGACACATCTATAGAACGTAACGATATCGTTTCGAAATAACACTTAGCACAAATAGAAAAAATACTAGAATTATTACTCATAATTAAAGAACTTTAAATAATATAAGTATAGTGATTTCTTAGGTTTACGCGAATATTACACATTGAAATAAAACTAGTTTATACGGATTTTATAGCGGTTTAATTTTTATTTTTATTCCCGACGTTTCGAAAGCTTTTCAGCCTTCGTGGTCACGGGAGAGACTGAGGTGTAGGTCGTCTCGAAAAGTTAATGTTACTTATTTCAAGCCGCCCAAGATGATTAGTCAATTTTTACCATCTGTCAAGTGTCACATAAGTCTACAAGAACAGGGTGTATATAAAATAGATTGTGACTGTGGGCTCTCCTACATCGGACAAACTAAAAGAAGCATAGGGACCCGCGTAAAAGAACACATAGCTGATGTTAAACACCGACGCTCTACGAAGTCTGCAGTTGCTGAACATTCAGACGAAGGCTCCAAACATTACCTTAGATTTGACAAACCACAAATCCTTGCCAAAGAACACCGATTCCTACCTAGGATGATTCGCGAGGTTATTGAAATTATGAAACACCCAAATTTCAATAGAGAAGATGGTGGGAAGCTTGCACAAGCCTGGGATCCAATTATACATTTAATTAAATCGGAACCCAAAAGACCAACTGCCAGACTTCAAGACACCGTGAGCTTTTTCTGCGTAGATCGGACTAGTGTCAAGTAACTTTTTAAATAATTAAAAAATAAATGTTTAATTTTAAAATGAAGGTAGCCAATGTAACATTAACTTTTCGAGACGACCTACACCTCAGTCTCTCCCGTGACCACGAAGGCTGAAAAGCTTTCGAAACGTCGGGAATAAAAATAAAAATTAAACTGCGATAAAATCCGTATAAACTAGTTTGATTTTAATATAAGTATGTTTGCGGAATGTCTATGTTTTTAAGCATTTTTTTGGAAATTTACATTTCAAGGGGTAAAAACGGTGAAGCTGCACTTTTTATGGAACGGAATACGGTTGTAAAATTGAATACAAATATTGCATATTAAATATTAGGTATATTAATAATGAGACACATGTTTAATTATTGTAAAATTCCACATAAGAATAGACTACCTCACTGGCGCAGTTGTAATGCGTATGCGTTATGACTGAGGCTGACGCTGAGGTCTCGGGTTCGATCCCCGGGTCGGGTAGCAGTAATATTGGGTTTTTCTATTACCTACGAAATGCTCAGTATCAGCCCGGAGGTTGGAATTGTGCCCGGTATGACGATATGCTCGCCCCCCTATCACATCATGGAACGGAGATACAGTCGGCGAAACGTGGGTGTACTGGTTATACCTCTGCCTACCCCGTCGGGGATTACAGCCGTGAGTGCGTATCCACTTAGACTAGGTACTATTTATCCCGGAAAATGAGATTCAGCTACAGCTAGTTATAAATAAATTTCAGGACTGACCATTGAACTTGGCACCCATTTAGATCTCACTTCTTTTGTCGTTGAAGTCGACAACCAAGGCATATATCATAACATTAAACTTGGCTCTCATTTCACATTTAATTTATAGATAAGGCAAGATAACAATATTATTTAAAGGTGTTATCAAACCAGCATTTATGATAAATTCAACCACCCGTCAGCAAAACCTTTATTTGTATATTTTCACAGATTAGCTACATCGTATAATATGTTAAGGTTATTTGTACTCCTCATAAGTTTTAGTATAATAATCGAAAACGATGCTGCAAAAATCTTAGCTGTGATACCATCAGCTTCCATCAGCCATCAAGTTCCCCTCAGACCGCTAACGCAGGAGTTAGCAAGACGAGGTCATGAAGTGACAGTTATCACAGCGGACCCAGCATTTCCAACAGGAAAAGCCCCGAAGAACCTAAGAGAAATTGATGTTCACGATATAAGCTATGAGTTTTGGAATAAAAAGATCTCCACTTTTGGTACTGGCCGGAAAGATGACATGTTTGCTCTCATACATGAGGGATTGGAATTATTTTCAAGTGTATTTGAGATTGAACTCGCTGCTCCTGAAGTGCAAAAACTGATTAACAATAAAAATGAAACATTTGATTTGGTCCTTGCGGAACTGATCGTACGTCCTGCAATGGTTTTTGGACATTTGTACAAAGCTCCAGTGATTTTAGTCAGTTCTTTCGGCAATATAGGAGGGACTAATTACCTAATCGGTGCACCAACTCATCCGCTTTTGTATTCATTTCTGTCAAGTAATCATAATTTATCAGCAATGTCGATGTGGCAAAAAATCAAAGAGATATATTATTACTATAATTACTTAGACATATATTATAAACATGAAGATATAGAGAACATTATAATTAGAAAATATTTTGGTGAAGATACTCCGACGTTATCAGAGTTGGGCAATAAGTATGTACAGATGGTGTTGTTAAATATACATCCTATTTGGGAAAACAATCGTCCAGTCCCGCCTAATGTCATATACATGGGAGGAATTCATCAGAAACCTGAGAAAGCATTACCTAAGGTGAATTTATATTTTATACTATATTCGTATTGTTATTATTAACATCTGAGGCCCAAAGCCAACCTGATCTGCACGTAGCTCACTCTGCTGATCAACGAACGAGGAAACGGTGAAACTTGGTTCTCATTGCGGGTTGTGGGGTCCGACGGCAGGTCGCTCCACATAATACTAAATCCACCGTTAAATCGTGATGGGAAGGCGGACCCTGGCATTAAGCCAAGACAAGACAATCAAAGCTATTGCCACTTCACCCTAAAACTCGGCTTTATACTCAGCAATAATAAAAAAGAATTTGTTGCCTAAATGCATGGTTTACTTAACATTTTTATTTTTTATTTTGGTACGGCAAAGTGATACACTGGACCTGATGGTATGTACATTGCAGTCTCAATTATAATGTCGAAGAGCGTAATGGCTCTCGGTGGTTACCAGAATTATGCCGGCCTGAAGTTACTATATACGTTGGCTGACCTCGAAACGTAACTCGCCTGAATGAGCCACCTTGCGCTGGTCGCTATCCAGTCAAGTACAAAAATGTATTAAGTACCATCCTCCCAACTATTATTATCATGTCTCCACTTCCCGTATTATTTTTGTAATATTGTTGAATGTGTGAATATTAATCCGGGCTATATCGTAGAAATTTCAATATTCAATTGTAATTGAAAAACAATTGTATTCATTAGGTTTTCATGATTTTCACGTGCTTTACTTTATTTTTTACATCTTAAATCTCATACTGCAAAATTAAATATGATAAATACCTTGAGCTACCCAAATATTTGTTTTAGGATCTCAAATCTCATCTGGATTCGTCGAGACATGGTGTAATTTATTTCAGCTTGGGAACAAACGTTGCACCTTCTTTATTGTCAATGAACATAATTCAAATCATGTTAAATGTATTCTCTAAGTTGCCCTACGACGTCTTATGGAAGTATGATAAAGAAGAATTGCCGAATAAACCATCTAACGTAAGAATAGAGAAGTGGTTTCCGCAATCCGATTTGCTAAGTAAGTATTTTTTGTTGATTGAAGTGTGATTGTCTGTTCTATTTCATCACTGAGATGTGATGTATCTTGAGCTGCATATTAATCGATAGCATTAAAACTATTCAGAATACACATTTAAAAGATATAATTTATATGCAGTTCAAGATAAACATTTCGTTATAGAAAAACCCAATATCACTTTTACCCGACCCGGGGATCGAACCCGAAACCTCAGCGTCAGCCTCAGTCGTAACGCATACGCATTACAACTGCGCCACCGAGGCAGTCACCCTTACAACAATGTATTAATATTTCATTATATTTGTAGAACATCCAAATATCAAGCTTTTCATAACACAAGGAGGTCTCCAATCAACTGATGAAGCCATTAATGCTGGAGTTCCGTTAATTGGTATACCAATGTTAGGTGACCAATTTTTGAACGTAGGACGTTACATTCAACATAAAATAGGCGTTCAAGTTAATTTAGAAGCAATTACAGAGGATTCTTTTAAGAAAGCTATTGAAACTGTTATAGGAGATAAAAGGTTAGTAGTTTTATAAAACTGTGATTTTTTGGATTAGTAGTTTTATGATACATTTAATATTATTACAAAATAAATAAACCCAATAGTCACAGTAGTATCGTAGGACTCCGTTGCATTATCATAGTACGAATCAGTAACGCACAGACGCCCAGACCATCAGAAGAATGTATAGAGATTTTTTCTCGAAACTTACATGAGACCCACTGAGTGTTTGTGCACTCTGAGTACAAAAATAATAAAATATTTTTTTATTGTAGTTGTACGTTGATTGCCCTTTGAATGAAGTACACTATCCCACTCATACACCCCGTCACTCCTGTAAGCAAAGATCGACAAGGGAACGTATATCTTTTCACCGAGCAGTAAAGCTCGAAGAGTCGCTGGGACTGCAACTAAAACTAAACTATGTATAAATAAAAGTAAACTAAACTATTTTTATCCCGCAACGAACTTAATCCAAGAGAAATATAGCGAGGCCGTTTAAACAAAGAAATTATTAAGATGCGGGAAATCTAATCGCATGGGCTATTTGGTTTACCAACAATAATGAATATATTTTGTAAAAGGTAAAGCCATGCTTCTGACCTTTTCTTTTCAGCATGTTTTTTTTTATACATTATAGGCTCGCGTTTAACCACTATCACGCCTGATGGTAAGCGATAATGTGGCCTAAGATGAAGCACGCTTGCCTAGCAAAAAACGATGAATGATCCGGATCGACCTGGTTGTCACCACTGTCTCACAGAAAACTGTCGTGAAGTAGCAAGCTGCTAGATATCCGGATGCCCAAATCCCCCTCCCCTTCGCAATCTCTTAATTATTTCCTAATAAAGTCGATGGAAAGCTTATTGTTTGTTCTTTATTGCAGCTACCGGCGAAACATAGAGAGACTCGGTGCAGTAATGAAAGACCAACCAGAGCGTGCTGTGGATCGAGCTGTTTTCTGGACAGAGCATGTGCTACGGCATGGAGGAGAGCACCTCAAGTGTCCGGCTGCTAATATGCCCTGGACACAGTACTACGAGTTAAATTTAATCTTAGTAGTGCTTGTCAGTTTATTATCAGCAGTATCGTTGATTATCTACGCTGTGTACAGTTTGTGGAGATATGTCAGTAATGATGACGTTGCTATGAAGGATAAGACATTATAGCTATAGTTATGGGGAATAAAAAATTTAAATTGTGTTGAATTTAATTAATCTAATAATTTGTTCCACTTAGGACTGTTAGAGTATATGTGAAAGTATAATGGAAGGTGTAGAATGTAAGTTTATTGGAGTGTTAGTGAGCCTCCAACATTTTAGGTCCTAAGCCAACTTTACCTGCACGTGATACACTCTGCTGATTAAAGGATGAGGCAATGGCGAAACTAGGTTCTAGTTGCGTGTTGTGAGAACACGTTTAACAAAACGGCGTGAAGAAGAATCAGAATCAGAAGAATCAGAATTGTTTATTTGCCTAGAATGTAAATACAATAATGTGTTAACATAATATTTAGTTCCGTTACATTCTGCCAGGTGGCGTGCAAATTTTTTTTTTCATGAACTTACATAAAACATGTATTAGTATTCAATACATTAAGTTAAACATATAATACTAATAGCATTACAATATGTTTTGGTTATATAACAATTATTTAAAGAAGATTATATATTATACTGTTGAAACATATTAACTACATTATCACCTTTAATAATTAATTAATATTATACAATCATTAAAGACTATCATCATTCAAAAAATCTTTTATAGAGTAATAGTACTTTTCTAATAATATTATAACAAATACCGTTAAATTTATAATACGAGAAGGCGGACCCTGGCATAACGCCAGGTAGAAAGAAAGAATTCGCTCGGCTTAGGGGCTATTTCACAATGTCTGTTTATATGTGTAGCCGCCAAGTAACACATTAACAGCTTATTTAGGAAGTACGAATTTGACTCGGCTGCGGCATGCGGCTCGAATACATACCATACATACATACGCACTCACACCTGTAATACCCAAAGGGGCAGGCAGGGGTGTAACCAGTATACCCACATTTCGCCAAGCTTATTTCCGACCCATGATGTGATAGGGGGCCAGCCTATCGCCATACCAGGTACAATTCCATACTCCAGGCTGATACTAAGTATTTCGAAAGAGAAAGACATACTATCACTTTTACTCTACCCGGCAATTGAGTCCGAGATCTCAGCAAAGCAATCGTACCGCTTACATATTACAACTGCGCCAACGATGCAATCACGAATTCCGAACCTCCTTTTTAAGTCGATTAAAAAATGTCAGAGTACATTATTGTAATGTAACCACGATTCATCGTGACTTATTTTAAAGTCAATGTTAATAGATAAGTGTTAAATTAGTAGTAATATATTGGCAAGTCATTAATTCAAGCAAGTCATTGGGTTGTATGTGTTTTAGAGATAAACTTATATTTTAACCGACTTCAAAAAAGGAGGAGATTCTCAATTCAGCGTGTATTTTTTAGCTTTTTTTTATTTATGTACATAGATTTATCCGCCAATTGTAGACCGATTTTATTGGAAAAAAATCCTTCGATAAAGTTTAACTGCGAATTGGTCCCTTAAAAATTTATATATGATCTGATGACGGAAAACGGAGTAAAAAAAGTAACTCCTCAACGGACAACAGTACACTTGTCGCGATTGTGTTATTACAGTTTACATGCTATTGCTTGAAGTCGTTCAAAGTTTTGTTAAACGTTATATTATTTTATGTTACAATTTTGAGTGGTAGGTAACTACCACTCAAAATTGCTGTAAAGCAATAGTATGTAAAATCCAATACAATAACACAATCGCGACAAGTGTACTGTTGTCCGTTGAGGAGTTACTTTTTTTACTCCGTTTTCCGTCATCAGATCATATATAAATTTTTAAGGGACCAATTCGCAGTTAAACTCTATCGAATGTTTTTTTTTCCAACAAAGTCGGTCTACAATTGGCGGAGAAATTTATGTACATACATAAAAAAATGCAAAAGAATACACGCCGAAGTGAGAACCTCCTCCTCTTTTGAAGTCGGTTAAAATATAAGTTTATCTCTAAAACACGTACAACCCAATGACTTGCTTGAATTAATGACTTGCAATATATTACTACTAATACATAACACTTATCTATTAACATTGACTTACAATAACAGTCACGATGAATCGCGGTTATATTACAATAATGTACTCAGTACTTACTTAGAGTTTTATTTTCTTTCTCTATACTCCGTCATCAGATCTTAACCAAATTTATATGGGACCACATCGCAGCTAAACTCTATCGAGTGATTTTTTTCTAACGAAATCGGTTTGCAAATGGCGGAGAAATCGATGTACATACATAAATAAAACGCGCCGAACAGAGGACCTCCTCCTTTTTGAAGTCGGCTAAAAAGCAAAAACAAACTTGCTGAATTGAGAACCGCATCCTTTTTTGAAGCTGGTTAACAATGATCTTGACAGACGGACAGACGGTACAAAAAAGTTATCTTTTATGGGCTCAACTTTTCCTTTTCAGAACCCTTAAAAACAAATACTTACCTAATTATTGATCTTTGTTATTCATTAAAATCGGTTAATCAATCAAAAGTCGGTAGTACAGTAGTTGTTTATTATTTAAAAAAATATGGTAATTCAATGATGCTAAATAATCTCATCATCATCATCATCAGCCCATATATAAAAGAAGAAACTGACTGACTGACTGATCAACGCACATCCGAAACTGCTGGAGATAGAAGAATAAAATTATGCACAAAAGTTCCTTTAATAACGTAAATGAGGATTAAGAAAGTTTTTTTAACATTCATCTCTTAAAAGGGTCAAATAGTGGATGAAAGCTTATTGTCTATTTCAGATAGGGTTGGCTGACACGTCTATAGACCGTAACGATATCGTTTCGAAATAAAACTTAGCACAAATAGAAAAAGTACTAGAATTATTACTCATAATTAAATACTAGAATTATTACTCATAATTAAAGAACTTTAAATAATATAAGTATAGTGATTTCTTAGGTTTACGCGAATATTACACATTGAAATAAAACTAGTTTATACGGATTTTATCACGGTTTAATTTTTATTTTTATTCCCGACGTTTCGAAAGCTTTTCAGCCTTCGTGGTCACGGGAGAGACTGAGGTGTAGGTCGTCTCGAAAAGTTAATGTTACTTATTTCAAGCCGCCCAAGATGATTAGTCAATTTTTACCATCTGTCAAGTGTCACATAAGTCTACAAGAACAGGGTGTATATAAAATAGATTGTGACTGTGGGCTCTCCTACATCGGACAAACTAAAAGAAGCATAGGGACCCGCGTAAAAGAACACATAGCTGATGTTAAACACCGACGCTCTACGAAGTCTGCAGTTGCTGTACATTCAGACGAAGGCTCCAAACATTACCTTAGATTTGACAAACCACAAATCCTTGCCAAAGAACACCGATTCCTACCTAGGATGATTCGTGAGGCTATTGAAATTATGAAACACCCAAATTTCAATAGAGAAGATTGTTGGAAGAATAAATCGGAACCCAAAAGACCAACTGCCAGACCTCAAGACACCGTGAGCTCTTTCTGCGTAGATCGGACTAGTGTCAACTAACTTTTTAAATAATTAAAAAATAAATGTTTAATTTTAAAATGAAGGTAGCCAATGTAACATTAACTTTTCGAGACGACCTACACCTCAGTCTCTCCCGTGACCACGAAGGCTGAAAAGCTTTCGAAACGTCGGGAATAAAAATAAAAATTAAACTGCGATAAAATCCGTATAAACTAGTTTTATTTTAATATAAGTATGTTTGCGGAATGTCTATGTTTTTAAGCATTTTTTTGGAAATTTACATTTCAAGGGGTAAAAACGGTGAAGCTGCACTTTTTATGGAACGGAATACGGTTGTAAAATTGAATACAAATATTGCATATTAAATATTAGGTATATTAATAATGAGACACATGTTTAATTATTGTAAAATTCCACATAAGAATAGACTACCTCACTGGCGCAGTTGTAATGCGTATGCGTTATGACTGAGGCTGACGCTGAGGTCTCGGGTTCGATCCCCGGGTCGGGTGGCAGTAATATTGGGTTTTTCTATTACCTACGAAATGCTCAGTATCAGCCCGGAGGTTGGAATTGTGCCCGGTATGACGATATGCTCGCCCCCCTATCACATCATGGAACGGAGATACAGTCGGCGAAACGTGGGTGTACTGGTTATACCTCTGCCTACCCCGTCGGGGATTACAGGCGTGAGTGCGTACCCACTTAGACTAGGTACTTTTTATCCCGGAAAATGAGATTCACGCGGACGGAGCCGCGGGCAACATCTAGTTATAAATAAATTTCAGGACTGACCATTGAACTTGGCACCCATTTAGATCTCACTTCTTTTGTCGTTGAAGTCGACAACCAAGGCATATATCATAACATTAAACTTGGCTCTCATTTCACATTTAATTTATAGATAAGGCAAGATAACAATATTATTTAAAGGTGTTATCAAACCAGCATTTATGATAAATTCAACCACCCGTCAGCAAAACCTTTATTTGTATATTTTCACAGATTAGTTACATCGTATAATATGTTAAGGTTATTTGTACTCCTCATAAGTTTTAGTATAATAATCGAAAACGATGCTGCAAAAATCTTAGCTGTGATACCATCAGCTTCCATCAGTCATCAAGTTCCCCTCAGACCGCTAACGCAGGAGTTAGCAAGACGAGGTCATGAAGTGACAGTTATCACAGCGGACCCAGCATTTCCAACAGGAAAAGCCCCGAAGAACCTAAGAGAAATTGATGTTCACAATATAAGCTATGAGTTTTGGAATAAAAAGATCTCCACTTTTGGTACTGGGCGGAAAGACGACATGTTTGCTCTCATACATGAGGGATTGGAATTATTTTCAAGTGTATTTGAGATTGAACTCGCTGCTCCTGAAGTGCAAAAACTGATTAACAATAAAAATGAAACATTTGATTTGGTCCTTGCGGAACTGATCGTACGTCCTGCAATGGTTTTTGGACATTTGTACAAAGCTCCAGTGATTTTAGTCAGTTCTTTCGGCAATATAGGAGGGACTAATTACCTAATCGGTGCACCAACTCATCCGCTTTTGTATTCATTTCTGTCAAGTAATCATAATTTATCAGCAATGTCGATGTGGCAAAAAATCAAAGAGATATATTATTACTATAATTACTTAGACATATATTATAAACATGAAGATATAGAGAACATTATAATTAGAAAATATTTTGGTGAAGATACTCCGACGTTATCAGAGTTGGGCAATAAGTATGTACAGCTGGTGTTGTTAAATATACATCCTATTTGGGAGAACAATCGTCCAGTCCCGCCTAATGTCATATACATGGGAGGAATTCATCAGAAACCTGAGAAAGCATTACCTAAGGTGAATTTATATTTTATACTATATTCGTATTGTTATTATTAACATCTGAGGCCCAAAGCCAACTTGATCTGCACGTAGCTCACTCTGCTGATCAACGAACGAGGTAACGGTGAAACTTGGTTCTCATTGCGGGTTGTGGGGTCCGACGGCAGGTCGCCCCACATAATACCAAATCCACCGTTAAATCGTGATGGAAAGGCGGACCTTGGCATTAAGCCAAGACAAGACAATCAAAGCTATTGCGACTTCACCCTAAAACTCGGCTTTATACTCAGCAATAATAAAAAAGAATTTGTTGCCTAAATGCATGGTTTACTTGACATTTTTATTTTTTATTTTGGTACGGCAAAGTGATCCACTGGACCTGATGGTATGTACATTGCAGTCTCAATTATAATGTCGAAGAGCATAATGGCTCTCGGTGGTTACCAGAATTATGCCGGCCTGAAGTTACTATATACGTTGGCTGACCTCGAAACGTAACTCGCCTGAATGAGCCACCTTGCGCTGGTCGCTATCCAGTCAAGTACAAAAATGTATTAAATACCATCCTCCCATCTATTATTATCATGTCTCCACTTCCCGTATTATTTTTGTAATATTGTTGAATGTGTGAATATTAATCCGGGCTATATCGTAGAAATTTCAATATTTAATTGTAATTGAAAAACAATTGTATTCATTAGGTTTTCATGATTTTCACGTGCTTTACTTTATTTTTTACATCTTAAATCTCATACTGCAAAATTAAATATGATAAATACCTTGAGCTACCCAAATATTTGTTTTAGGATCTCAAATCTCATCTGGATTCGTCGAGACATGGTGTAATTTATTTCAGCTTGGGAACAAACGTTGCACCTTCTTTATTGTCAATGAACATAATTCAAATCATGTTAAATGTATTCTCTAAGTTGCCCTACGACGTCTTATGGAAGTATGATAAAGAAGAATTGCCGAATAAACCATCTAACGTAAGAATAGAGAAGTGGTTTCCGCAATCCGATTTGCTAAGTAAGTATTTTTTGTTGATTGAAGTGTGATTGTCTGTTCTATTTCATCACTGAGATGTGATGTATCTTGAGCTGCATATTAATCGATAGCATTAAAACTATTCAGAATACACATTTAAAAGATATAATTTATATGCAGTTCAAGATAAACATTTCGTTATAGAAAAACCCAATATCACTTTTACCCGACCCGGGGATCGAACCCGAAACCTCAGCGTCAGCCTCAGTCGTAACGCATACGCATTACAACTGCGCCACCGAGGCAGTCACCCTTACAACAATGTATTAATATTTCATTATATTTGTAGAACATCCAAATATCAAGCTTTTCATAACACAAGGAGGTCTCCAATCAACTGATGAAGCCATTAATGCTGGAGTTCCGTTAATTGGTATACCAATGTTAGGTGACCAATTTTTGAACGTAGGACGTTACATTCAACATAAAATAGGCGTTCAAGTTAATTTAGAAGCAATTACAGAGGATTCTTTTAAGAAAGCTATTGAAACTGTTATAGGAGATAAAAGGTTAGTAGTTTTATAAAACTGTGATTTTTTGGATTAGTAGTTTTATGATACATTTAATATTATTACAAAATAAATAAACCCAATAGTCACAGTAGTATCGTAGGACTCCGTTGCATTATCATAGTACGAATCAGTAACGCACAGACGCCCAGACCATCAGAAGAATGTATAGAGATTTTTTCTCGAAACTTACATGAGACCCACTGAGTGTTTGTGCACTCTGAGTACAAAAATAATAAAATATTTTTTTATTGTAGTTGTACGTTGATTGCCCTTTGAATGAAGTACACTATCCCACTCATACACCCCGTCACTCCTGTAAGCAAAGATCGACAAGGGAACGTATATCTTTTCACCGAGCAGTAAAGCTCGAAGAGTCGCTGGGACTGCAACTAAAACTAAACTATGTATAAATAAAAGTAAACTAAACTATTTTTATCCCGCAACGAACTTAATCCAATAGAAATATAGCGAGGCCGTTTAAACAAAGAAATTATTAAGATGCGGGAAATCTAATCGCATGGGCTATTTGGTTTACCAACAATAATGAATATATTTTGTAAAAGGTAAAGCCATGCTTCTGACCTTTTCTTTTCAGCATGTTTTTTTTTATACATTATAGGCTCGCGTTTAACCACTATCACGCCTGATGGTAAGCGATAATGTGGCCTAAGATGAAGCACGCTTGCCTAGCAAAAAACGATGAATGATCCGGATCGACCTGGTTGTCACCACTGTCTCACAGAAAACTGTCGTGAAGTAGCAAGCTGCTAGATATCCGGATGCCCAAATCCCCCTCCCCTTCGCAATCTCTTAATTATTTCCTAATAAAGTCGATGGAAAGCTTATTGTTTGTTCTTTATTGCAGCTACCGGCGAAACATAGAGAGACTCGGTGCAGTAATGAAAGACCAACCAGAGCGTGCTGTGGATCGAGCTGTTTTCTGGACAGAGCATGTGCTACGGCATGGAGGAGAGCACCTCAAGTGTCCGGCTGCTAATATGCCCTGGACACAGTACTACGAGTTAAATTTAATCTTAGTAGTGCTTGTCAGTTTATTATCAGCAGTATCGTTGATTATCTACGCTGTGTACAGTTTGTGGAGATATGTCAGTAATGATGACGTTGCTATGAAGGATAAGACATTATAGCTATAGTTATGGGGAATAAAAAATTTAAATTGTGTTGAATTTAATTAATCTAATAATTTGTTCCACTTAGGACTGTTAGAGTATATGTGAAAGTATAATGGAAGGTGTAGAATGTAAGTTTATTGGAGTGTTAGTGAGCCTCCAACATTTTAGGTCCTAAGCCAACTTTACCTGCACGTGATACACTCTGCTGATTAAAGGATGAGGCAATGGCGAAACTAGGTTCTAGTTGCGTGTTGTGAGAACACGTTTAACAAAACGGCGTGAAGAAGAATCAGAATCAGAAGAATCAGAATTGTTTATTTGCCTAGAATGTAAATACAATAATGTGTTAACATAATATTTAGTTCCGTTACATTCTGCCAGGTGGCGTGCAAATTTTTTTTTTCATGAACTTACATAAAACATGTATTAGTATTCAATACATTAAGTTAAACATATAATACTAATAGCATTACAATATGTTTTGGTTATATAACAATTATTTAAAGAAGATTATATATTATACTGTTGAAACATATTAACTACATTATCACCTTTAATAATTAATTAATATTATACAATCATTAAAGACTATCATCATTCAAAAAATCTTTTATAGAGTAATAGTACTTTTCTAATAATATTATAACAAATACCGTTAAATTTATAATACGAGAAGGCGGACCCTGGCATAACGCCAGGTAGAAAGAAAGAATTCGCTCGGCTTAGGGGCTATTTCACAATGTCTGTTTATATGTGTAGCCGCCAAGTAACACATTAACAGCTTATTTAGGAAGTACGAATTTGACTCGGCTGCGGCATGCGGCTCGAATACATACCATACATACATACGCACTCACACCTGTAATACCCAAAGGGGCAGGCAGGGGTGTAACCAGTATACCCACATTTCGCCAAGCTTATTTCCGACCCATGATGTGATAGGGGGCCAGCCTATCGCCATACCAGGTACAATTCCATACTCCAGGCTGATACTAAGTATTTCGAAAGAGAAAGACATACTATCACTTTTACTCTACCCGGCAATTGAGTCCGAGATCTCAGCAAAGCAATCGTACCGCTTACATATTACAACTGCGCCAACGATGCAATCACGAATTCCGAACCTCCTTTTTAAGTCGATTAAAAAATGTCAGAGTACATTATTGTAATGTAACCACGATTCATCGTGACTTATTTTAAAGTCAATGTTAATAGATAAGTGTTAAATTAGTAGTAATATATTGGCAAGTCATTAATTCAAGCAAGTCATTGGGTTGTATGTGTTTTAGAGATAAACTTATATTTTAACCGACTTCAAAAAAGGAGGAGATTCTCAATTCAGCGTGTATTTTTTAGCTTTTTTTTATTTATGTACATAGATTTATCCGCCAATTGTAGACCGATTTTATTGGAAAAAAATCCTTCGATAAAGTTTAACTGCGAATTGGTCCCTTAAAAATTTATATATGATCTGATGACGGAAAACGGAGTAAAAAAAGTAACTCCTCAACGGACAACAGTACACTTGTCGCGATTGTGTTATTACAGTTTACATGCTATTGCTTGAAGTCGTTCAAAGTTTTGTTAAACGTTATATTATTTTATGTTACAATTTTGAGTGGTAGGTAACTACCACTCAAAATTGCTGTAAAGCAATAGTATGTAAAATCCAATACAATAACACAATCGCGACAAGTGTACTGTTGTCCGTTGAGGAGTTACTTTTTTTACTCCGTTTTCCGTCATCAGATCATATATAAATTTTTAAGGGACCAATTCGCAGTTAAACTCTATCGAATGTTTTTTTTTCCAACAAAGTCGGTCTACAATTGGCGGAGAAATTTATGTACATACATAAAAAAATGCAAAAGAATACACGCCGAAGTGAGAACCTCCTCCTCTTTTGAAGTCGGTTAAAATATAAGTTTATCTCTAAAACACGTACAACCCAATGACTTGCTTGAATTAATGACTTGCAATATATTACTACTAATACATAACACTTATCTATTAACATTGACTTACAATAACAGTCACGATGAATCGCGGTTATATTACAATAATGTACTCAGTACTTACTTAGAGTTTTATTTTCTTTCTCTATACTCCGTCATCAGATCTTAACCAAATTTATATGGGACCACATCGCAGCTAAACTCTATCGAGTGATTTTTTTTCTAACGATATCGGTTTGCAATTGGCGGAGAAATCGATGTACATACATAAATAAAACGCGCCGAACAGAGGACCTCTTCCTTTTTGAAGTCAGCTAAAAAGCAAAAACAAACTTGCTGAATTGAGAACCTCCTCCTTTTTTGAAGCTGGTTAACAATGATCTTGACAGACGGACAGTCGGTACAAAAAAAATTCTTTTATGGGCTCAACTTTTCCTTTTCAGGAACCTTAAAAACAAATACTTACCTAATTGATCACAATCTATTTTATATACACCCTGTTCTTGTAGAGTTATGTGACACTTGACAGATGGTAAAAATTGACTAATCTTCTTGGGCAGCTTGTAATAAGTAACATTAACTTTTCGAGACGACCTACACCTCAGTCTCTCCCGTGACCATGAAGGCTGAAAAGCTTTCGAAACGTCGGGAATAAAAATAAAAATTAAACCGCGATAAAATCCGTATAAACTAGTTTTATTTTAATATAAGTATGTTTGCGGAATGTCTATGGTTTTTAAGCATTTTTTTGGAAATTTACATTTTAAGGGGTAAAAACGGTGAAGCTGCACTTTTTATGGAACGGAATACGGTTGTGAAATTGAATACAAATATTGCATATTAAATATTAGGTATATTAATAATGAGACACATGTTTAATTATTGTAAAATTCCACATAAGAATAGACTACCTCACTGGCGCAGTTGTAATACGTATGCGTTATGACTGAGGCTGACGCTGAGGTCTCGGGTTTGATCCCCGGGTCGGGTGGCAGTGATATTGGGTTTTTCTATTACGAAATGCTCAGTATCAGCCCGGAGGTTGGAATTGTGCCCGGTATGACGATATGCTCGCCCCCTATCACATCATGGAACGGAGATACAGTCGGCGAAACGTGGGTGTACTGGTTATACCTCTGCCTACCCCGTCGGGGATTACAGCCGTGAGTGCGTATCCATTTAGACTAGGTACTTTTTATCCCGGAAAATGAGATTCACGCGGACGGAGCCGCGGGCAACAGCTAGTTATAAATAAATTTCAGGACTGACCATTGAACTTGGCACCCATTTAGATCTCACTTCTTTTGTCGTTGAAGTCGACAACCAAGGCATATATCATAACATTAAACTTGGCTCTCATTTCACATTTAATTACTGTTATAGATAAGACAAGATAACAATATTATTTAAAGGTGTTATCAAACCAGCATTTATGATAAATTCAATCACCCGTCAGCAAAACCTTTATTTGTATATTTTCACAGATTAGTTACATCGTATAATATGTTAAGGTTATTTGTACTCTTCATAAGTTTTAGTATAATAATCGAAAACGATGCTGCAAAAATCTTAGCTGTGATACCATCAGCTTCCATAAGTCATCAAGTTCCCCTCAGACCGCTAACGCAGGAGTTAGCAAGACGAGGTCATGAAGTGACAGTTATCACAGCGGACCCAGCATTTCCAACAGGAAAAGCCCCGAAGAACCTAAGAGAAATTGATGTTCACGATATAAGCTATGAGTTTTGGAATAAAAAGATCTCCACTTTTGGTACTGGCCGGAAAGATGACATGTTTGCTCTCATACACGAGGGATTGGAATTATTTTCAAGTGTATTTGAGATTGAACTCGCTGCTCCTCAAGTGCAAAAACTGATTAACAATAATAATGAAACATTTGATTTGGTCCTTGCGGAACTGGTCGTTCGTCCAGCAATGGTTTTTGGATATTTATACAAAGCTCCAGTGATTTTAGTTAGTTCTTTCGGCACTATGGGAGGGATTAATCACCAAATCGGTGCACCAACCCATCCACTTTTGTATTCATTTTTGTCAAGTAATAATAATTCATCAGCAATATCGATGTGGCAAAATATCAAAGAGATATACGAGAACTATTATTACTTAGACATATATTATAAACATGAAGATATAGAGAATATTATGATTAGAAAATATTTTGGTGAAGATACTCCGACGTTATCAGAGTTGAGCAAAAAGTATGTACAGATGGTGTTTTTAAATGTACATCCTATTTGGGAAAACAATCGTCCAGTCCCGCCTAATGTCATATACATGGGAGGAATTCATCAGAATCCTGAGAAAGCATTACCTAAGGTGAATTTATATTTTATACTATATTCGTATTGTTATTATTTTTAGGGTAAAAAGGCAGGAGCGTAAGTAACACCAACATCTAAGGCCCAAAGCCAACTTGATCTGCACGTAGCACACTCTGCTGATCAACGAACGAGGTAACGGCGAAATTTGGTTCCCGTGACGGGTTGTGGGGGTCTGACGGCGGGTCGCCCCACATAATACCAAATCCACCGTTAAATCGTGATGAAATGAAATGAAATGAAATGAAATAGTTTTATTAATCATGTAGGCAATTAAAATAGCACTTACGACAAGTCAGTACAAAATAAAGAAACTTATGTATAAAAATCATATCAACTAATGTATACATAACATACATAGCATCGTCAAATACACTAGGCAATTACACTAAATTGTTTATTTGTTGTCTTTTTATTTTACATTATTAAAATTATTTGTAATATGGAAACGTCCATTATTAATTATTAAATATTTTGAGTCGGTATGGACCACTGCATTTACCGAAACGGCACGAGTTTTAAAACTACCATCGGATCCAAAACGACCCAGCTTGAGAAGACCCGGCGAAACAAACTCAGTGGGCTTAATTTACCACTGGATTCAACGCGGCGCGACCCAAACTCTGAGAGGATCCAGCTACTTGAACTCAGGGGGCTTGTTTTAGTTCCGTATTTTCAATAATTTATATTAGGAAATACAAAGTCCTATAGTTAACTTTAGGGAGATTGAATGCGGACCATGTGTATCTCCGAAGTGTTGTTTTAAAACTACCACCGGATCCAAACACGGATGGGAAGACGGACCCTGGCATTAAGCCAAGACAAGAAAATCAAAGCCATCGCCACTTCACCCTAAAAACTCGGCTTTATACTCAGCAATAATAAAAAGAATTTGTTGCCTAAATGCATGGTTTACTTGACATTTTTATTTTTTATTTTGGTACGATAAAGTGATCCACTGGACCTGATGGTATGTCCTTTGCAGTCTCAATTATAATGTCGAAGAGCGTAATGGCTCTCGGTGGTTACCAGAATTATGCCGGCCTGAAGTTACTATATACCTACGTTGGCTGACCTCGAAACGTAACTCGCCTGAATGGGCCACTAAGATTGGATTTTCACCTTGCGCTGGTCGCTATCCAGTCAAGTACAAAAATGTATTAAGTACCATCCTCCCATCTATTATTATCATGTCTCCACTTCCCGTATTATTTTTGTAATATTGTTGAATGTGTGAATATTAATCCGGGCTATATCGTAGAAATTTCAATATTCAATTCTAATTGAATTCATCACTGAAATATGATGCATCTTGAGCTGCATATCACTCGATAGCACTAAAACTATTCAAGATACACATTTAGAAGATATAATTTATATGCAGTTCAATATAAATATTTCAAAAACTTCGTTATTCAATGATATGATAATATATAAGGTTAACTACTAACTAATTTTATTATAGGGACACACGTAAATTCGTAATACAATCTGCTGCTTAACTCCACCAGAGCAGTTGACGGCACGAGAAAGAGGAGTTTATGTGTGTTTTGCAACTGCTCGACCACGACTAATCATTACTCAAATTTTACTGCATAAGTAAAATTAAACAAAAGATTTCAGCTCGTTGTGCAGTCGCAGTTTGACGCGTTTGTCACGACTAGACAGCGTCAAACAGTCCGTTTATGGCCGCCCTTACACCATACTTACATACCCACTCACGCCTGTAATCCCCAAAGGAGACGGTGTAACCAGTACATCCACATTTCACCGAGCGTATCTCCGTCCCATGATGTAATACGGGGCGAGCCTATCGCCATACAGGGTACAATTCCAGACTCCGGGCTGATACTGAGCATTTCGTAATAGAAAAACCCAATATCACTTTACCCGACCCGGGGATCGAACCCGAAACCTCAGCGTCAGCCTCAGTCGTAAGGCATACGCATTACAACTGCGCCACCGAGGCAGTCACCCTTACAACAATGTATTAATATTTCATTATATTTGTAGAACATCCAAATATCAAGCTATTCATAACACAAGGAGGTCTTCAATCAACTGATGAAGCCATTAATGCTGGAGTTCCGTTAATTGGTATACCAATGTTAGGTGACCAATTTTTGAACGTAGGACGTTACATTCAACATAAAATAGGCGTTCAAGTTAATATAGAAGCGATTACAGAGGATTCTTTTAAGAAAGCTATTGAAACTGTTATAGAAGATAAAAGGTTAGTAGTTTTATAAAACCGTGATTCTTTGAATTAGTAGTTTTATGATACATTTAATATTATTACAAAATAATTAAATCCAATAGTCACAGTAGTATCGTAGGACTCCGTTGCATTATCATAGTACGAATCAGTAACGCACAGACGCCCAGACCATCAGAAGAATGTATATAGATTTTTTCTCGAAACTTACATGGGACCCACTGAGTGTTTTTGCACCCTGAGTAAAAAAATAATAATAATAATAAATTATTGTGCCTTGATTGCCCTTTGAATGAAGTACACTATCCCACTCATACACCCGTCACTGTAACTCCTGTAAGCAAAGATCGACAAGGGAACGTATATCTTTTCACCGAGCAGTAAAGCTCGAAGACTCGCTGAGACTGCGACTAAAACTAAACTATCTATAAATACAACTAAACTAAACTATTTTTATACCGCAACGAACTTATTCAAAGAGAAAGATAGCGAGGCCGTTTAAACAAAGAATTATTAAGATGCGGGAAATCTAATCACATGGGCTATTTGGTTTACCAACAATAATAAATATATTTTTAAAAGGCCATGCTTCTGGCCGTTTTCTTTTCAGCATGAATGATCCGGATTGACCTGGTTTTTACCACTGTCTCACAGAAAACTGTCGTGAAGTAGCAAGCTGCTAGATATCCGGATGCCCAAATCCCCCTCCCCTTCACAATCCCTTAATTATTCCCTAATAAAGTCGATGGAAAGCTTATTATTTGCTCTTTATTGCAGCTACCGGCGAAACATAGAGAGACTCGGTGCAGTGATGAAAGACCAACTAGAGCGTGCTGTAGATCGCGTTGTTTTCTGGACAGAGCATGTGCTACGGCATGGAGGAGAGCACCTCAAGTGTCCGGCTGCTAATATGCCCTGGACACAGTACTACGAGTTAAATTTAATCTTAGTAGTGCTTGTCAGTTTATTATCAGCAGTATCGTTGATTATCTACGCTGTGTACAGTTTGTGGAGATATGTCAGTAATGATGACGTTGCTATGAAGGATAAGACATTATAGTTATAGTTATGGGGAATAAAAAATTTAAATTGTGTTGAATTTAATTAATCTAATAATTTGTTCCACTTAGGACTGTTAGAGTATATGTGGAAGTATAATGGAAGGTGTAGAATGTAAGGATATTGGAGTGTTAGTGAGCCTCCAACATTTTAGGTCCAAAGCCAACTTTACCTGCACGTGATACACTCTGCTGATTAAAGGATGAGGCAATGGCAAAACTAGGTTCTAGTTGCGTATTGTGAGAACACGTTTAACAAAACGGCGTGAAAAGAATCAGAATCAGAAGAATCAGAATTGTTTATTTGCCTAGAATGTAAATGCAATAATGTGTTAACATAATATTTAGTTCCGTTACATTCTGCCAGGTGGCGTGAATTTTTTATTTTTGTTCATGAACTTACATAAAAAATGTATTAGTATTCAATACACTATGTTAAACATATAATACTAATAGCATTACAATATGTTTTGGTTATATAACAATTATTTAAAGAAGATTATATATTATACTGTTGAAACATATTAACTACATTATCACCTTTAATAATTAATTAATATTATACAATCATTAGCCTATCATCATTCAAAAAATATTTTATAGAGTAATAGTACTTTTCTAATAATATTATACCAATTACCGTTAAATTTATGATAGGAGAAGGCGGACCCTGGCATAACGCCACGTAGAAAGAAAGAATTCGCTCGTCTTAGGAGCTATTTCACAATGTCTGTTTAAATGTGTAGCCGCCAAGTAACACATTAAGAGCTTATTTAGGAAGTACGAATTTGACTCGGCTGCGGCATGCGGCTCGAATACATACCATACATACATACGCACTCACGCCTGTAATACCCAAAGAGGTAGAGGTGTAACCAGTATACCCACATTTCGCCAAGCTTATTTCCATCCCATGATGTGATAGGGGGCCAGCCTATCGCCATACCAGGTACAATTCCATACTCCAGGCTGATACTAAGTATTTCGAAAGAGAAAGACATAATATCACTTTTACTCTACCCGGCAATTGAGTCCGAGATCTCAGCAAAGCAATCGTACCGCTCACATATTACAACTGCGCCAACGATGCAATCACGAATTCCGAACCTCCTTTTTAAGTCGATTAAAAAATGTCAGAGTACATTATTGTAATGTAACCACGATTCATCGTGACTTATTTTAAAGTCAATGTTAATAGATAAGTGTTAAATTAGTAGTAATATATTGCAAGTCATTAATTCAAGCAAGTCATTGGGTTGTATGTGTTTTAGAGATAAACTTATATTTTAACCGACTTCAAAAAAGGAGGAGATTCTCAATTCAGCGTGTATTTTTTAGCTTTTTTTTATTTATGTACATAGATTTATCCGCCAATTGTAGACCGATTTTATTGGAAAAAAATCCTTCGATAAAGTTTAACTGCGAATTGGTCCCTTAAAAATTTATATATGATCTGATGACGGAAAACGGAGTAAAAAAAGTAACTCCTCAACGGACAACAGTACACTTGTCGCGATTGTGTTATTACAGTTTACATGCTATTGCTTGAAGTCGTTCAAAGTTTTGTTAAACGTTATATTATTTTATGTTACAATTTTGAGTGGTAGTTACAGCAATAGTATGTAAAATCCAATACAATAACACAATCGCGTAAAGTGTACTGTTGTCCGTTGAGGAGTTACTTTTTTTACTCCGTTTTCCGTCATCAGATCATATATAAATTTTTAAGGGACCAATTCGCAGTTAAACTCTATCGAATGATTTTTTTTCCAACAAAGTCGGTCTACAATTGGCGGAGAAATTTATATACATACATAAAAAAATGCAAAAGAATACACGCCGAAGTGAGAACCTCCTCCTTTTTTGAAGTCGGTTAAAATATAAGTTTATCTCTAAAACACGTACAACCCAATGACTTGCTTGAATTAATGACTTGCAATATATTACTACTAATATATAACACTTATCTATTAACATTGACTTACAATAACAGTCACGATGAATCGCGGTTATATTTCAATAATATACTTAGTACTTACTTAGAGTTTTATTTTCTTTCTCTATACTCCGTCATCAGATCTTAACCAAATTTATATGGGACCACATCGCAGCTAAACTCTATCGAGTGATTTTTTTTCTAACGAAATCGGTTTGCAATTGGCGGAGAAATCGATGTACATACAATAAATAAAACGCGCCGAACAGAGGACCTCCTCCTTTTTGAAGTCGGCTAAAAAGCAAAAACAAACTTGCTGAATTGAGAACCTCCTCCTTTTTTGAAGCTGGTTAACAATGATCTTGACAGACGGACAGACGGTACAAAAAAGTTATCTTTTATGGGCTCAACTTTTCCTTTTCAGAACCCTTAAAAACAAATACTTACCTAATTATTGATCTTTGTTATTCATTAAAATCGGTTAATCAATCAAAAGTCGGTAGTACAGTAGTTTGTATATTAATTAAAAAAATATGGTAATTCAATGATGCTAAATAATCTCATCATCATCATCATCAGCCCATATATAACAGAAGAGACTGACTGACTGACTGATCAACGCACATCCGAAACTGCTGGAGATAGAAGAATAAAATTATGCACAAAAGTTCCTTTAATGACGTAAATGAGGATTAAGAAAGTTTTTTTTAACATTCATCTCCTAAAAGGGTCAAATAGTGGATGAAAGCTTATTGTCTATTTCAGATAGGGTTGGCTGACACATCTATAGAACGTAACGATATCGTTTCGAAATAACACTTAGCACAAATAGAAAAAATACTAGAATTATTACTCATAATTAAAGAACTTTAAATAATATAAGTATAGTGATTTCTTAGGTTTACGCGAATATTACACATTGAAATAAAACTAATTTATACGGATTTTATAGCGGTTTAATTTTTATTTTTATTCCCGACGTTTCGAAAGCTTTTCAGCCTTCGTGGTCACGGGAGAGACTGAGGTGTAGGTCGTCTCGAAAAGTTAATGTTACTTATTTCAAGCCGCCCAAGATGATTAGTCAATTTTTACCATCTGTCAAGTGTCACATAAGTCTACAAGAACAGGGTGTATATAAAATAGATTGTGACTGTGGGCTCTCCTACATCGGACAAACTAAAAGAAGCATAGGGACCACATAAAACTACACACACACGTAAACGAACACATAGCTGATGTTAAACACCGACGCTCTACGAAGTCTGCAGTTGCTGAACATTCAGACGAAGGCTCCAAACATTACCTTAGATTTGACAAACCACAAATCCTTGCCAAAGAACACCGATTCCTACCTAGGATGATTCGCGAGGTTATTGAAATTATGAAACACCCAAATTTCAATAGAGAAGATGGTTGGAAGCTTGCACAAGCCTGGGATCCAATTATACATTTAATTAAATCGGAACCCAAAAGACCAACTGCCAGACCTCAAGACACCGTGAGCTTTTTCTGCGTAGATCGGACTAGTGTCAACTAACTTTTTAAATAATTAAAAAATAAATGTATAATTTTAAAATGAAGATAGCCAATGTAACATTAACTTTTCGAGACGACCTACACCTCAGTCTCTCCCGTGACCACGAAGGCTGAAAAGCTTTCGAAACGTCGGGAATAAAAATAAAAATTAAACCGCGATAAAATCCGTATAAACTAGTTTTATTTTAATATAAGTATGTTTGCGGAATGTCTATGGTTTTTAAGCATTTTTTTGGAAATTTACATTTTAAGGGGTAAAAACGGTGAAGCTGCACTTTGTATGAAAACTTTTTATGGAACGGAATACGGTTGTGAAATTGAATACAAATATTGCATATTAAATATTAGGTATATTAATAATGAGACACATGTTTAATTATTGTAAAATTCCACATAAGAATAGACTACCTCACTGGCGCAGTTGTAATGCGTATGCGTTATGACTGAGGCTGACGCTGAGGTCTCGGGTTCAATCCCCGGGTCGGGTGGCAGTAATATTGGGTTTTTCTATTACCTACGAAATGCTCAGTATCAGCCCGGAGGTTGGAATTGTGCCCGGTATGACGATATGCTCGCCCCCCTATCACATCATGGAACGGAGATACAGTCGGCGAAACGTGGGTGTACTGGTTATACCTCTGCCTACCCCGTCGGGGATTACAGGCGTGAGTGCGTACCCACTTAGACTAGGTACTTTTTATCCCGGAAAATGAGATTCACGCGGACGGAGCCGCGGGCAACATCTAGTTATAAATAAATTTCAGGACTGACCATTGAACTTGGCACCCATTTAGATCTCACTTCTTTTGTCGTTGAAGTCGACAACCAAGGCATATATCATAACATTAAACTTGGCTCTCATTTCACATTTAATTTATAGATAAGGCAAGATAACAATATTATTTAAAGGTGTTATCAAACCAGCATTTATGATAAATTCAACCACCCGTCAGCAAAACCTTTATTTGTATATTTTCACAGATTAGTTACATCGTATAATATGTTAAGGTTATTTGTACTCCTCATAAGTTTTAGTATAATAATCGAAAACGATGCTGCAAAAATCTTAGCTGTGATACCATCAGCTTCCATCAGTCATCAAGTTCCCCTCAGACCGCTAACGCAGGAGTTAGCAAGACGAGGTCATGAAGTGACAGTTATCACAGCGGACCCAGCATTTCCAACAGGAAAAGCCCCGAAGAACCTAAGAGAAATTGATGTTCACGATATAAGCTATGAGTTTTGGAATAAAAAGATCTCCACTTTTGGTACTGGCCGGAAAGACGACATGTTTGCTCTCATACATGAGGGATTGGAATTATTTTCAAGTGTATTTGAGATTGAACTCGCTGCTCCTCAAGTGCAAAAACTGATTAACAATAAAAATGAAACATTTGATTTGGTCCTTGCGGAACTGATCGTACGTCCTGCAATGGTTTTTGGACATTTGTACAAAGCTCCAGTGATTTTAGTCAGTTCTTTCGGCAATATAGGAGGGACTAATTACCTAATCGGTGCACCAACTCATCCGCTTTTGTATTCATTTCTGTCAAGTAATCATAATTTATCAGCAATGTCGATGTGGCAAAAAATCAAAGAGATATATTATTACTATAATTACTTAGACATATATTATAAACATGAAGATATAGAGAACATTATAATTAGAAAATATTTTGGTGAAGATACTCCGACGTTATCAGAGTTGGGCAATAAGTATGTACAGCTGGTGTTGTTAAATATACATCCTATTTGGGAGAACAATCGTCCAGTCCCGCCTAATGTCATATACATGGGAGGAATTCATCAGAAACCTGAGAAAGCATTACCTAAGGTGAATTTATATTTTATACTATATTCGTATTGTTATTATTAACATCTGAGGCCCAAAGCCAACTTGATCTGCACGTAGCTCACTCTGCTGATCAACGAACGAGGTAACGGTGAAACTTGGTTCTCATTGCGGGTTGTGGGGTCCGACGGCGGGTCGCCCCACATAATACCAAATCCACCGTTAAATCGTGATGGAAAGGCGGACCTTGGCATTAAGCCAAGACAAGACAATCAAAGCTATTGCGACTTCACCCTAAAACTCGGCTTTATACTCAGCAATAATAAAAAAGAATTTGTTGCCTAAATGCATGGTTTACTCGACATTTTTATTTTTTATTTTGGTACGGCAAAGTGATCCACTGGACCTGATGGTATGTACATTGCAGTCTCAATTATAATGTCGAAGAGCGTAATGGCTCTCGGTGGTTACCAGAATTATGCCGGCCTGAAGTTACTTTAAACGTTGGCTGACTTCGAAACGTAACTCGCCTGAATGAGCCACTAAGATTGGATTTTCACCTTGCGCTGGTCGCTATCCAGTCAAGTACAAAAATGTATTATTTATTATCATGTCTCCACTTCCTGTATTATTTTTGTAATATTGTTGAATGTGTGAATATTAATCCGGGCTATATCGTAGAAATTTCAATATTCAATTGTAATTGAAAAACAATTGTATTCATTAGGTTTTCATGATTTTCACGTGCTTTACTTTATTTTTTACATCTTAAATCTTTTACTGCAAAATTAAATATGATAAATACCTTGAGCTACCCAAATATTTGTTTTAGGATCTCAAATCTCATCTGGATTCGTCGAGACATGGTGTAATTTATTTCAGCTTGGGAACAAACGTTGCACCTTCTTTATTGTCAATGAACATAATTCAAATCATGTTAAATGTATTCTCTAAGTTGCCCTACGACGTCTTATGGAAGTATGATAAAGAAGAATTGCCGAATAAACCATCTAACGTAAGAATAGAGAAGTGGTTTCCGCAATCCGATTTGCTAAGTAAGTATTTTTTGTTGATTGAAGTGTGATTGTCTGTTCTACTTCATCACTGAGATGTGATGTATCTTGAGCTGCATATCAATCGATAGCATTAAAACTATTCAGACTACACATTTAAAATATATAATTTATATGCAGTTCAAGATAAACATTTCGTTATAGAAAAACCCAATATCACTTTTACCCGACCCGGGGATCGAACCCGAAACCTCAGCGCAGCCTCAGTCGTAACGCATACGCATTACAACTGCGCCACCGAGGCAGTCACCCTTACAACAATGTATTAATATTTCATTATATTTGTAGAACATCCAAATATCAAGCTATTCATAACACAAGGAGGTCTCCAATCAACGGATGAAGCCATTAATGCTGGAGTTCCGTTAATTGGTATACCAATGTTAGGTGACCAATTTTTGAACGTAGGACGTTACATTCAACATAAAATAGGCGTTCAAGTTAATTTAGAAGCGATTACAGAGGATTCTTTTAAGAAAGCTATTGAAACTGTTATAGGAGATAAAAGGTTAGTAGTTTTATAAAACTGTGATTTTTTGGATTAGTAGTTTTATGATACATTTAATATTATTACAAAATAAATAAACCCAATAGTCACAGTAGTATCTTAGGACTCCGTTGCATTATCATAGTACGAATCAGTAACGTATAGACGCCCAGACCATCAGAAGAATGTATATAGATTTTTTCTTGAAACTTACATGAGACCCACTGAGTGTTTGTGCACTCTGAGTACAAAAATAATAAAATATTTTTTTATTGTAGTTGTACGTTGATTGCCCTTTGAATGATACACTATCCCACTCATACACCCGTCACTCCTGTAACCAAAGATCGACAAGGGAACGTATATCTTTTCACCGAGCAGTAAAGCTCGAAGAGTCGCTGGGACTGCAACTAAAACTAAACTATGTATAAATAAAAGTAAACTAAACTATTTTTATCCCGCAACGAACTTAATCAAAGAGAAATATAGCGAGGCCGTTTAAACAAAGAAATTATTAAGATGCGGGAAATCTAATCGCATGGGCTATTTGGTTTACCAACAATAATGAATATATTTTGTAAAAGGTAAAGCCATGCTTCTGACCGTTTTCTTTTCAGCATGTTTTTTTTATACGTTATAGGCTCGCGTTTAACCACTATCACGCCTGATGGTAAGCTATAATGTGGCCTAAGATGAAGCACGCTTGCCTAGCAAAAAACGATGAATGATCCGGATCGACCTGGTTGTCACCACTGTCTCACAGAAAACTATCGTGAAGTAGCAAGCTGCTAGATATCCGGATGCCCAAATCCCCCTCCCCTTATTATCAATCAAGCAATCTCTTAATTATTTCCTAATAAAGTCGATGGAAAGCTTATTGTTTGTTCTTTATTGCAGCTACCGGCGAAACATAGAGAGACTCGGTGCAGTAATGAAAGACCAACCAGAGCGTGCTGTGGATCGAGCTGTTTTCTGGACAGAGCATGTGCTACGGCATGGAGGAGAGCACCTCAAGTGTCCGGCTGCTAATATGCCCTGGACACAGTACTACGAGTTAAATTTAATCTTAGTAGTGCTTGTCAGTTTATTATCAGCAGTATCGTTGATTATCTACGCTGTGTACAGTTTGTGGAGATATGTCAGTAATGATGACGTTGCTATGAAGGATAAGACATTATAGTTATAGTTATGGGGAATAAAAAAATTAAATTGTATTGAATTTAATTAATCTAATAATTTGTTCCACTTAGGACTGTTAGAGTATATGTGGAAGTATAATGGAAGGTGTAGAATGTAAGTTTATTGGAGTGTTAGTGAGCCTCCAACATTTTAGGTCCTAAGCCAACTTTACCTGCACGTGATACACTTTGCTGATTAAAGGATGAGGCAATGGCAAAACTAGGTTCTAGTTGCGTGTTGTGAGAACACGTTTAACAAAACGGCGTGTTGTACCATATTTTACCAAATGCCGTTAAATTTATGATAGGAGAAGGCGGACCCTGGCATAACGCCAGGTAAAAAGAAAGAATTCGCTCGTCTTAGGGGCTATTTCACAATGTCTGTTTAATGTGTAGCCGCCAAGTAACTCATTAAACAGCTTATTTAGGAAGTACGAATTTGACTCGGCTGCGGCATGCGGCTCGAATACATACATACATACGCACTCACACCTGTAATACCCAAAGGGGTAGGCAGAGGTTTAACCAGTATACCCACATTTCGCCGAGCTTATTTCCGACCCATGATGTGATAGGGGGCGAGCCTATCGCCATACCAGGTACAATTCCATACTCCAGGCTGATACTAAGCATTTCGAAAGGGAAATACATAATATCATTTTTACCCGAACCGGCAATCGAGTCCGAGATTCAGCAAAGCAATCGTACCGCTTACATATTACCTACAACTGCGCCAACGACGCAATCATGAATTCCGAACCTCCTTTTTAAGTCGATTAAACAATGTCAGATTACATTATTGTAATGTAACCACGATTACTAATTGTGTCTTTTATCATAAAGTCAAAGTTAATAGATAATCTTTTTATTAGTAGTAATATATTGCAAGTCATTTATTCAAGCAAGTAATTTGGTTGTACGTGTTTTACAGATAAACTGATATTTTTAACCGACTTCAAAAAAGCAGGAGGTTTTCAATTCGACCCGTTTCTTTGCTTATTTCTATGCATGAATCGATTGGTCCGCCAATTGTGGACCGACTTTGTTTGAAAAAAAACATTCGATAGAGTTTAGCTGCGAAGTAGCTAAGATCTGATGACGGAGTACGGCGTAATAAAATGAAACTCCTCAACGGACAACAGTACACTCGTCGCGATTGTGTTATTGTATTTCATTTTACATTTTGTTGATGTAATTATCACTAAACAATTAAAAACGAAATAAATTTTCCAATTTTATCTGACCGGCAACGATACAGGCACCAACTCTAAAGAGACCTATACAAATTGTAATTTTTGACTTTTCCGTGTTTTTATTTTGAAGTTAGTTTCAAAGTTTTGTTGAACGTTATTTTATTTGGATTATCTTTTGCTCGCGGCTCCGGCCGCGTGAATAGACTTTTCCGAAATAAAACGTAGCTGTCGCGGAATACCGCGAATTATTTTGATTATTTACAATTGTTCATTTAAAAGTCTGTATACAGGAAATCATATTTTTTTTTATAAGATATTGTGGGTAGATAAATACTGCATGAAAGTATATTGTTAGCGTATTCTGTTAATATTGGTATATTGAGGGTGTCTGAGAAAACAACGTTGGGTACACTGTAATAATAATGATGCGATATAGTTGTGGAAGGGTAGTTAAATGATATAAAAGAGGTTGTCGCCATAACAGGAGGTCTTTTGCCCGCGGACAGTCAGTTCACTAAGATTAGTGCTCAGTCGATAATCCAAGTGTTCATTACGCGGTAGCTATGCTGGTTTACTATTCGGTTCTAGTTGTTTGAGTTATAATTAGAGAACGGTCTATAGAGAATCCTGACATGGGGTTCTTTTTCTGTTGAGTGGACAGTGTAGTTAGTGGATTGTGTAATTAGTGCTGCAAGGTCGAGTTTAGCGGTAAGTGCTAGAACATAATCATGGTGACTGTATAATGCAATATTTCTTTGTGCTTTGATTCTTTCTATATTAGATATGGTTATCCTGCTGCGGCAGAAGTGTACTTTGGTACAAAGAATTCTACGAGTAATATGGTAATCCTGCTGCGGTAGAAGTGTACTTTGGTACAGAGAATTCTACGAGTAGTATGGATATCCTGCTGCGGCAGTAGTGTACGTATGTACAGTATTGCTGGGTCAGGGGTGGCTATAAGGGGAGGTTGGAGGTCACCGGGCGAGTGCCCATAATTTTATGGGCATACTGCGGTCACTGCCCGGCTCAAACTTCGGTCACTGAGCATAAGTATTAAACATACACTACCGAATGTATGTTGGTATGTTAAAGGACGTATAACGTAATATTTTTAATTTCTTGTGTGCATTTTTGAGAGACTTCATTTCGCAAACCCAACATTAAAAAGGGGTTTCGCGACAGTAGCCTATAACCGTCTCCAGGGTTCCATCTATCTCTACATCAAAATTCATCAAAATCGGTTCAGTGATTAAGGCGTGAAAGCGTAACAAACAGATATTTTTTCATAAAAAGTATCCTATGTTACTTCTTATACCTCCAAGAATATGTGTACAAAGTTTCATAATGATCGGTTAAGTAGTTTTCGCGTGAAAGCGTAACAAACAAACGTACATTCACATTTATAATATTAGTTTGATTGTATGGTGCGACTGCGTCTGACCCCCACAATCTGCAACGGGGACAAATATTTACCATTCCCGATCGTTAATCAACAGAGTCGCATGTGTAGGTGAGGTTAACTCCTACATTATTTGAGATTAGTATCTACATGAATAGACTGCCTGGGTGGCGCAGTTGTAATGCGTACGCGTTACAATTGAGGCTAACGCTGAGGTCTCTGGTTCGATCCCCGGGTCGGGTAAAGTTGTATTGTGTTTTTCTATTACGAAATTCTCAGTATCAGCCCGGAGTCTGGAATTTGTGCCCGGTATGGCGATAGGCTCGCCCCCTATCACATCGTGGGACGGACATACGCTCGGCGAAATGTGGGTGTACTAGTTACACCTCTGCCTATCCCTTCGGGGATTACAGGCGTGAGTGCGTATATATCTACATGAAATAAAGCCTCCATGGCGAAGTAGGCGAGTAACCGGTTGTGAAGTGAAAGGCCGCGGCTTCGATTCCCGCAGCGAGACAAATGTTTGTGTGATCCACAACTATTTGTTTCGGGTCTGGGTGTCTCCCTAGAGGGCTTGACGTCAGGCAGGCGGCCGGTCATAAACTACAAGTCAAATCTTTCTTTAACATGTGTTAAAAAACATGTTGCGCCGATCCCACTGCGAGTGGGTAGGCAGGTGGAAGAACATGAAATAAACTAATGAACCTATATTATAACCTAACCTAACTTAGCTCCTAAATAAAAAAAAATATCCATTGAATGTCGGACTCGCGCACCGAGAGTTCCATTGCCCACACCCTTAAATTATGACTTTTCCATTAATGATGATATCCCTCATAGCTCATATTCTGAGGACATTTCAACCGGTGGCCTATTAAAAGGTGTCTCCATTTGTAACATTTCGTCCGACTCTCAAGTGTGGACGGTGGAGAAATATTATCATGGGGCGAATATTATCTGTACTCGGAGACCAACGCGCCTACATTCAGAGCGGCCGTAAATATTAAAGAATCATCATAGACTCGCACCTATCATGGGACGGAAATAAGCTCAACAAAACGAACAAGCTGGTCATCTGATGGTAAATAATCACACTAGATGATGATGTAGACAATTAAAGAAGGGAATGAAGATTGAGAAAATACTATTAAATTTTATTATTAGTAATTATATTGATAATAAATTAATTGTAATTGTCCATCGCATATTTACAATCTTTTAAACTTAACAGTTGTATTAAAGTTCCTAGAAACATATTTCCATATTAAATTAATAACAAAACTAGCCAACAATATTACTGATAACAAAATGCCTAAACATATCGATATAAATTCTATTTCATAATACTGCGCCCAGGTTAAGTTGGCAGCTGCGGATTTGAGGTGGTTTGCTCCTTTATGTCTGATAACATGTTCTGCCCACCACACAGCTCGCTCCAGAGGACGTTCGGGCTGGTCGTTCATCAGATCTCGAAGACGAATTATATTTTGACGGTAGCTGGAATATCATTATTATTATAGAAATTAGAGCACGAGTCATGTCACCTGAGAGTTGTTACCTGGTGGAACATAATCAACATTTTGCATATTGTCGCTTAGCTAACAACACCGCGTAACTCGAAAATTGGTCATGTGATATTGACATTCGTTAAATGGCGCGAAAAAAAAAAATTACATACAAAGAACGATATTCAAATAGTTCTGTCACCGCGCAATTCATTGTTTACATCACACTTGTTCATAAAAAGTATTCAGTTTTATGTCTCCCCTGAAAACTAAGCCAATTTAATATGCGCGGTGTTGTTAGCTAAGCGACGATATGTTGAAGTCTTTAAATAAAATAAAATAACGCTTAACAAAACTTAGAAACCGACTTCAAAATAAAAACACTGAAAAGTCAAAAATAACGAATTCTATCTATTCTATTCTCTTTAGAGTCGGTGCATGTGTCGCTACCGGTAAAATAAAATTGCATAATAATAAATAAATAATTCCAAAATAGGTACTTCATGGCAACGGACTACGCTCGTCATCCCGAGACATAAGATGTTAAGTCTCATAATGCATAAATAATTTTACTGACTTAAAAATATTTTGTGTGAGATTTTTATAATCCAATTTAAACTTTTTATGGATCAATTTTCTAGCTTAAGAATAACTTACCTTTCATCACCTACGACAGTATTGATAGCATTCATAAACTTCTCTTCTGTGATTGATTCCATATCAAGCCTGACACCAATTTTGTGTTGAACATAATGTTCTACATTGTACCACTGATCACCAAGCATTGGTACTCCTATTAACGGTACACCAGCGGTAATAGCTTCATCTGTAGATTGCATACCTCCTTGTGTTATGAATAATTTTACTTTTGGATGTCCTGTAATGTGAAAGTGTAGCTACACAACGGGCGGAAATCCTCAACACCGAGGTCACTCCGAGAAGCCTGTGGAAACATCAGGAGGATCCTGAGTTTCTGGAGTAAGGCTGGCAAGATTCCTTGCTGGCATAAATCTCACGCACAATGGCCTGATATTTTAAGGGCTAAGTGAGGAGAAAAGGAGCCCACATTCAAGAATCAAGAACACCAGAAAACGAGTTGATAATTTTTTTCTCGAAACCTCGTGTTTAGCGCGCTAGGGATTGAACCCAGCACCGCATCTTCACAGCCTCAGTACACTGCTATTCAACTCTTTAATTCTGCCTGGCGTTACCACGGCTTAACAACAGGGTCCGCTTTCCCATCATGATATTATAACGGTGAATTGGTATTATATAGGTTAACTCCGGACTCTCGTTACCATGCAGTGTTATGTAGTTCAAAGTTATGTGTTGTGTTGCTGTTTATGGGCAGGGGCTTATCGCATCCGGCGAGCGACCGGCTCGTCTCGTCATTCAAGCTAATAAAAAAATTATCAATTAACTTTTACGAGAAAAATCTTTATTTACTTACTAAGTAAATCAGACTGCGGCAACCATTTATGTATTCTAATGTTTTTAGACATTCCGGGCAGTTCGTCTTTGTCATACTTCCACAGCACATCGTATGGCAACTTAGAGAACACATTCACCAGGATTTGAATCCGCTCCGGTGGCAGCATAGATGGGACCACGTTTGTGCCGAAACTTATGTAGATCACGCCGTTCTTAGATGAGTCTAAGTACGTCTTTAGATACTGAAAAAAATGTATTTCTTTATACAAATCAATAACTAGACGAGCAGGTCGCTCGCCTGGTTGTAAGCACCGCAACCCATAAACAATAACAGCACTCAGAATTTTGAATTACTAAGCACTGCATGGCATTGCGCTGCGTGTATGTCATGTACATCTCTACATCACCCTAGGTTGACTGGGAGAGAATGCTTATAGCATTAAGTCCATCTTTATACTACATGTATATGAAGTGTAAATAAATAAATATACGTTTACGAGTAGTAGAGCCACGCTGTAGACAATTTTGTCTACAGCATGAATGGGCCGGCTCGTCCGGGTCGTTACCACTGTCTCACAGAAAACCGGCGTAAAGTAGCAGCTTGCTGCTGCGTTTCGTACGGTGAGTGAGATATCCGGAGGCCCAAATCCCCCTCCCCTTCCCAATCCCTTATTATCCCTTTCCTTTAAGGTCGGCAACGCGCCCATAATTCTTTTGTATTGTGGGCGTACATGGGCGGTGGAGATCGCTTACCATCAGGTGACCCACTTGCTCGTTTGCCAGCCTATACTATAAAAAAAAATATATATAATTCCGAGACATAAGTTGTTAAGCCTCATTATTTAGTCATAATATGACTCCCAGTAATTGGACGGGCTTCAATGTCCTTTAAACAACAATGCATATACACTACTGCTTGGTGACAGATATAGACAAAGTTATGATACCTACCCAGACTGTCTATCGAATACGAGAGACCTAATACCCAATAGTAAATATGTAGTTTGTTTTAACAACTGGCTCAAAATTCCGAATGAATTCTGAATGCCGTTTTCTAAGCTACCTGTGTAAGGATAATATCTCGCTTCTGTTTATGATTTTTTTAATTTAACTATTTTTATTAAGCTGTTTATACGAGTATGACTATCTTCACAACCTAGAAAGGGCCACCGGGGTTTTTGTTACATACTGTATAGTACGTGTTACTCAAGATGTCGGCACACAAAATAGTTCGTAACGTTTCGGTAAAAATTTGAATCAATACGTTTATATCCAAAAAGGCCAGTAAGTTAAGTTAAACGTCACGCCTGCCCATAAACAGAAGCAACGTCATTCAGAACTCTGGATTACAGAACACTGCATGGCACTGAACTACCCTCATAAATGTATAGTGACTTCCAAATAATTTAACAGTTAGTCTAGGATACTAGTGGTACCTTATTTATGTATATTGTAAATTACATAAACAAAAAAAAAATAACTGAATATTTTACCTTAAATATTGAATTAGGAACCTTTTACTTATAATAAATGAAATTGCTATTAACAATTTAACTGGCACTGCCCGACCCTGGAATTTGATCCTTACTTATGGGTTTCTTAGCCTAAGCATGCTGCCATTAGTCTAAATACGACGATTTAAAAATAAGTAATTGCATTTTTTTATTAATTATTGTTTCAAATTCAAATTATTTATTGAATTCATAAAATGTCGTACATCATTTAGATTCAGTAAAATATTAACTCTACCGCCAGTTCGGAATGCTGTTTCGCTAGAGAAGAACAGACAAGAAACTCTAACGGTGCTCTTTTAAAAACTGATTTACAATAATACTACATTATTACATTTTAATTTGAGTTAAAGCAGTTCAGTTTATGCCAAGAGGAACATTATAACACAAAATAATGATTATTGAGCATTAATGTAATTCTAAAATAAATCAAAAGAACCTATGGAACTCTTACCTGATCAGATCTCAACTATTTTATGTTTGATCGACAACTCCGAACGTAGTTTGTACGTAATTCGGCAAAATGAAATTTTGTTGTGATTCCCTCTATCCTGAACCGCATAATGTAATTTTATTAAATGTTTGTACAATATAGTGGTAATAAATAATAATATAAGATCGCTGTATTTACACTTACTACGAGTTCTACTTAAAAATACACTACATTTATTTTAATGCTTCTTACCTCAGGAAGGTCCTTTTCAGGTTTTTGATGTATTCCTCCCATGAAAACAACATTCGGTGGCACTGGACGATTTTGTTCCCAATTAGGATGCACGCCCAAAAACAACATCTCCATATTCTTAATTAATTCTTTCACCGAAGGTGTATCGGCTCCGAAAAGTTTCCTGTTTATTTCATTTTCCTTTCTAACATGGTTTTCAAAAATATTCTCTAAGTAATAATAATTGTACAGTTCCCTTAACTTCGCCCAGAAAGATAAATTTAAAAAATTTTGACGAACGAATGCAGGATAGAGAAATGGTTGATTAGGAGCGCCTACTGCTTCGTAGACCCCAAGTAATCCTCCAAAAGAACTTACAAATATTGCAGGAGTTTTAAAAACATGTGTCAACGCCCTAGCTGGACGCACCATTGACTCGATTAGCAACAAATCAAATGTATTATTTTTGTTGCTTATAAGATCTTGAACTTCTTCTGTAAGAATTTGCTGCTCGAATATAGCAGCAAACAATCTCATAACGGCGTCCAATTGAGTAAATATATCGTCATTCTTTCCACTAGCTATGGTTACGAAATGTTTTCTCCAAGGTTCATAGGAGATGTCGTGAACATCTATTTCTGTTAAGTTAGCTGGTGTTTTCCCTTTTGGGAAGGCAGGATCTGTAGTCACCACGACCACTTCGTGTCCTCGCCTCGCTAGCTCTTGAGTCAGAGGCCTGAACGCCACTTGATGGCTAATGGAAGGACACGGGAAAAATCCGAGGATTCTCGCCGCATCGGCCATTGTTGCTACTGAAATCACTAGCACGTAAAACAACATATTTAACTCAGTATAACGCACGTTCTACTCACGCGTAGTACTTGTATAATGTGGTTCAACTTGATCCGTCCTAATATTTAAATGAAAGAGTAAAGTTATCGTTGGTAATCGTATCGCAATTAAATTATCCATGTCATAACAACTATGACATTTATTAAACTACTAGCTGACCCGGCGAACTTCGTACCGCCAAAGTCAATGAATGTGATGATACCTTCTAAACTTAATTAATAAAATGAATACAAAAAAAAATATTAAGTTCATTAGGATAATATAAATAAAGAAAATAAAAATTCAATAAAAGTACAAAAGTCGTTTTTTTTTTTATAGTATAGGTCGGCAAACGAGCAAGTGGGTCACCTGATGGTAAGCGATCTCCACTGCCCATGTACGCCCACAATACAAAAGAATCATGGGCGCGTTGCCGACCTTAAAGGAAAGGGATAATAAGGGATTGGGAAGGGGAGGGAGATTTGGGCCTCCGGACATCTCGCTCACCGTACGAAACGCAGCAGCAAGCTGCTACTTTACGCCGGTTTTCTGTGAGACAGTGGTAACGACCCGGACGAGCCGGCCCATTCATGCTGTAGACAAAATAGTCTACAGCGTGGCTCTACCACTCGTAGTAGTATTTTAATGCCGTGTTGGCAAGACATTTGCTTTGGTAAAGCTCTGTATTTTGCTACACAAGTTATACTTGGGGTGATTCTCTTAAGTGAAGCACCTTAATAAATAAAGCGGATGGTTTGCCGATACGGAAACATACCACGTACAATTGACCATGAGAAAAACATGCATTTTCTAAATTCAGACCATAAACACTCAAGGATTGGCCTTGTGACTTATTAATTTTATGGTGAATTCAAGACTAATCGGAAATTGAATTCGTTTAAACTGAAAAGGCATATCGGTTGGGATCATCGGAATCCCCGGATTCGAAACTTCCTCACCTTTGAATTTTCCTTTCAGTATTGTCGTGTGAATCACATTGACCATCAGTTTTCTTATCAAACGCGTTTCATTGCATAGTTTTGGTTGGTTTATATTTCTAATCATGATGACTACCTAGCCAACCTTTAGTTCTAAATAAATAAACTTTGTAGTCATCCATGATGTTCATGAAGTAGAACAACGTCTATTGAACCAATGCGAACGAAAGGATGCGACCTGTAATCAATTGTACAATCGTATAAAACTTCTTCTTGTACGTCGAAGATTATGTCGTTGTTGATCAGTGCGATAAAGATTTCTCATTAGCAACCGAGCCGTTTCACGGGCTGCCTCTCTTTGCTCTTGAGTTAGAGAAGCACAAAGTCGGACCATACTAACGTGGCGCTCTTTTTGTGCGATGTCTCGTTCTTCTTCATTGGATTAATTCGCAATGTTACGAAGCTTTATTGCATTACTGATTCGTTAGGAAAGATTAGATCTTCTTGGTCGCAGCATTTATAATAATAACACTCGCTCAATAAGATTTATTAATAACACTCTGACAAATCAAACAAATCGACCGGTAACCATGATACGCTTTATTTAAACAAATCACAGACAATATGACAGACATTTTACAGTTGTTGTCATTATTCTTTATATTTTCGTTTACATTTCGATTCAATTATTTTCTATGTATTTGGATATATTTTTAGGTTATTTTTTTCACTTAAATCATTTCTATATTTTAATAGCTATTCTGCTATTCTCGGATTGTACGAATCCAAAAAATCATAGATCATCAAAATTATTATTATTTATTATTATTATTGTTTTATATAGTACGGGCTGTTCGAGTATATATACTATAGCACCGATTCAAATTGTTGTTCAGTTATATTTTTAGTTTGTTAGTTTTTGTTTAAAAAAAGGCATTAAATCGGTCCATAAACGGCTAGGTTTTTTTTCACCAATTTCACACCTTTAGGGGTGGAATTTCCTCTTGAAAAAATTGACCCCTGATTTTACCCTGAAAATAAAATCTTCAAATCGGATCACTCGGGGAACACAAAACAATATATGAGAGAGAGAACTTCCTTAGTTTTTGTCGGTTAAAATTACAACGATAGTGACGTTAAATGAAAATTTTTCAAACAAATGAATTTAAATAAGAGTGTTGTGTCGTATGAACTCGTATTCGTAAGTTCGTCGGGATAAATACCACCGCTTTGTCTACTTCTACTGTTATTTTTTTTAGTTACTTAAATGATGAGACATCATCTAGAGACTACAGAGGGCCACAAGCTCATATATTCCACAAACTGCTGAACACTCAGCATTTGGACGTGTCTCTCCATGTGAAACCTCCGAGCCAAAGACTAATTTCCCCGAATTTAACTGATGAGATTTTTAAACGTCTTTGTCGCACGAATAATCGGAAAGCGGTGGAGTCTGATAATTCATATCGAGGCATGGACCATGCATCCGGTTTTTCCGAATTGAAAAGCATCGCATATTATTCGCACGATATTTAAAAAAACGCATTTTGTGTCGACGATTGCGATGGATGTAAAGAACACGATGAATATTTAAGAATGCTATTTTGGCTTAAAAATGCTCCCTCGACATTAGTAATAATAATAATAATAAAAACATTTATTGCACACAACACAATATACATTTGCAGTACATAAAAAATTAAAAATAAACTATTTTAAACACTGCTTCGGAACCGGAGGGTGATGATGGTAACCATCATATTCCCTCCACCACACCAACAAACGCTGCACACACCCACAGTAGCCACACATGAAGCGCCCCGTCCTACTTCCTCAAATGAGGCATGCGTAGCATCTCTATAGTAGTCTGTGAATGAGGCGACGCACCGGCGAGACCACTACAGATGCAATACAACGAATATCGGCATGGCGGGAAGAAACATAATAATATTAAATATAAGTGCATTGTTCCGAATGTCATGGTGTGTGTGCAAATGGGCTTGTTCAGCGTGAGGTCTCAGTCAAGCCGCAACCGCTGGTCTTCCATAAGCCCGCATACATTAGAATGTTTTGTTGGAACGCGTCATGAACAAGGTGCTACTTAGCCATAAGAATGTTATGGTTTATATGGACGATATAATAGTCTCTTCTACATCGTTATCTAAACATATGCAATATTTACAAGACATCTTTCAAGGTTACGGAAAGCAAATTTAAAAATTGATCTTAATTATACCATCAAAAACATAAATGTGAAAAAGGGGCCAAGTTCAATGTGGAACACAACAGTGCTTACTCACTGCTGCTTGGCTGACGAAATAGGCAAAGCATTGACATCAACCTAGACAACCTCTTCAATACGAAGGACCTACCATCTTGGTAACCCACTAGTTCGTTTTCCGGCATCAGCTATGAAAAAAAAAACATGATTATTAGTTTAATATTTGACTCCTCCAAGAAACCGTAGGCTGATGAAGATATTTAAAGTAATTTCAACTTGGTACCTGTGCTTGAGAAAAAATGGCCTTTACAGACGGACAGACGGTACAACAAAGTGATTCTTTGTGTTCCGTTTTGTCTTTTGGGGTACGGACCCCTAAAAACAAATTTGTCATTTAGATATCGAATTGCAATGTCATTCAATTATTAAGTGTAAACTGTGAAGATGACTTATCAAAATTATAATAACTTGTAAGTTTCCGTAGCCAAACTCTGAAATGTTTGCTAATAATTAAACCCTTATAATTACATCATGTTCGTATGTTGGTCTGTCGGTCCATACGCCACAGCTATTATACTCGGAGACTATTAGCACTATATGAATGAAATTTGGATGGTTTAGTCTATGAACAGCTACACAAATGTGAATTGAAATGTAGAAAAAAATTAGCCTGGCTCTCCATACATGTAACTACGGGATTTGTTTTCCATTGTGCATAAGTATTTGTGGTGTCATTGGATTGGTCCATAAAAAATATACAAAGGATGCTAAATGAATTTTGATATTAGTCATTACTTTGTGAGATATGTCCAAAGTCGTAAAAAATGTGACCCCTCCCTCTCTAGCTTTAAACTACGGTGTGGAGATTTGTAAAAAAATCGAGGTAATACACCTATGAGATTTTCGTTATACCTATGAGATTTTCGGTCTACCTATGAGATTTTCGTTATACCTATGAGATTTTCGTTATACCTATGAGATTTTCGTTATACCTATGAGATTTTCGTTATACCTATGAGATTTTCGTTATACCTATGAGATTTTCGTTATACCTATGAGATTTTCGTTATACCTATGAGATTTTCGTTATACCTATGAGATTTTCGTTATACCTATGAGATTTTCGTTATACCTATGAGATTTTCGTTATACCTATGAGATTTTCGTTATACCTATGAGATTTTCTTTATACCTAGAGTAGAGTGGTAGAGCCTCGCTGTAGAAACTTGTGTCTATAGCACGAATGGGCTGACTCGTCCGGGTCGTTACCACTGTCTCACAGAAAATCGGCGTAAAGTAGCAGCTTGCTGTTGCGTTTCGTACGGTGAGTGAGATATCCGGAGGCCCAAACCCCCTCCCCTTCCCAATCCCTTAATTATCCCTTTCCTTTAGGGTCGGCACCCATAATTCTTTTAGTATTGTGGGCGTACATGGGCGGTGGAGATCACTTACCATCAATCAGGTGACCCACTTGCTCGTTTGCCGGCCTATGATATAAAAAAAATATATATGATATTTTCGTTCTGTATGAAAAAAATAAAGTATTTTTTAATTATATTATTCAAAATAACCACCCACACTTTCAATACATATTTGCCAGCGCTGTGGAAATTTATCGATGCCCTTCTTGAGGAAATTAGCTAGACGGGAGGCAACAAACTCTTCAAAGGCATTTTGTACTATCTCTCGAGTATTGATTTGCCGCAAATACCTCATTTAGATCCGATGTATGATGATGTATGTATGTATGATAAAATTGTGAGCACCAGCAACAACAGTTACTTTTTAATGCGGAAATCATACATGAACTTCGGATTTGCAATATCTGTATCCACCAAGATATAGATAGACTGTCTCATTGACGCAATTGTAATACTTACGTGGTAGGACTGCTGTGTAGTTCAATCCCCGGGTCGGGTAACAATGATATTGGGTTTTTCTATTACGAAATGCTCAGTATCAGCCCGGAGTCCGGAATTGTGCCCGGTACGGCGATCGGCTCGCCCCCTATTACATCATGGAATGGAGATTTGCGGGGCGAAATGAGAGCGTACTAGTTACACCCCTTCAGGAATTACAGGCGTGAGTGCGTATGTATGTATATATGTGACTTAGCCTATGATAATCTGTTTAAAAAGCGCAAAAATAGTACTAACACCGTAATACATAGATTGGTTTAGTCATTATCAGTTTTTACTTATTAATGATCCAACTGTACAATATCCAGATTTCGATAAAGAGTATATTAATCTACGGATTAATGCTTCGAATTTCGATATCGGCGCTGTCTTAACCCACGTATGGGCTTGGATGGCCAATTCTCGTAATTTTAAATGTTCCAAATATCATTCCGATCTAGTCTCAGCGTCAAGAAAGTTGCAAATGGCATTCTCTTAAACCAATAATCAACGTCAAATACACCTAGCATTAGCTGTAGCATTATACCGTTTTGGCTTCAGTCAACCTTTATTCTACATTCGAAATTCGCGAACTAATTTAAATACATTCGGCTCTAATACAGAGCTTCCTTTTGAAGTCGATTAAAGAGCCTCAGAGTATTGTCAATTATTGTAATACTAGCTTTTGCTCGTTCCGTCCGCGTGAATAGACTTTTCCGAAATAAACCGTAGCCTATAACCGTCTCCAGGGTCCCATCTATCTCTACATCAAAATTAATCAAAATCGGTTCAGTGATTTAGGCGTGAAAACAAACAAATAGATATTTTTTTTCCTATGTTACTTCTCATACCTCCAAGAATATGTGTACAAAGTTTCATGATGATCGGTTAAGTAGTTTTCGCGTGAATTCGTAACAAACAAACTTACATTTACATTCATAATATTAGTAAGTATGATAACCGCGACTCATCGTAACTGTTATCTTAAAGTCAATGTTAATAGATAACTTTTATATTACTACTAAATCATTACAAGTAATTTATTCAAGCAAGTCATTCAGTTACTAAATTCAATAAAAATGCAAGTAGGGTTGGCGCACTGAAGATTTAGGGGTTGAGTATTAAAAAAATATATTTTTGAAGTGAAATCTTCTTGAGCCGCGTTGGGCACTTTTTGGTAAGGGAAAATCTTATGGGTTTGCGTCACCGACATGCTCATGACGCGCAGCGGCCGTGGTTTGTTTGATTATTATTTGAATCGTTTAATTGTAGAATCATTGTGCAGACAGCCTCCGTGGCGCAGCGGGCGAGTAGCCGGTTGCGAAGCATGAGGGCGTGGGTTCGATTCCCGCACCGAGACAAATGTTTGTGTGACCCACAAATATTGGTTTCGGGTCTGGGTGTTGTGGGACCGCAAGTCCCTCGTAGTTCAGGAACTACGAGGGACTTGCGGTCCCACAAACGGTATCAGGATACCCACGACAAAGGTTAACCTACTGTGGGGTCAGTACTATGTGTGTGACTGTTGGGTGTAGTTATTATTATTATTATTTATTATTTTTACAATAGTGAGAACTAAAAAACCATATAAACATCCATTTAATTAATTGTTGCTCGGAGTATGAATAGATGTGAAAACTAGATTAATGTTGATAATTTTAATTCATACATTATGAAATTTCGAATTTTAATACTAAAAGCTCTAAGTTTTCACTTCTATCGGCAGTCTCTATAACTGCCAATTTTTTGTAATAATTTCATGCAGTATCATAGTAATCGGATGTATCAATGTTATAAATGGTAGAGCCACGCTGTATACGGTTTTATCTACATCATGAATGAGCCGGCTCGACCGGGTTATTACTATTGTCTCACAGAAATTGGAATCAAGTTTAACAGCTCACGTGATAGGACCCACTGAATGAAATGTCATCAGTGGTGCTTTACATCTCGCTTCTCCAGTTGTAAATGTCCTTGTACCTGAGGTTAAGACCGCCTTAGTTCATTATTTTATTTACCGCTTTGCAATGGAGGGAAGTGGACAATTAATATTTCCAACTCCTCCTTAACTTCCTATTTGATTAATTTCGTTGCGGGACAAGACAATAGGGTAGTTGACTAGATTTTTTTTATTATTTAAATCAATAAGTTATGTTACTCAAAATCTATTGCAGAAAGAATTTTATAAATCGGACCAAAAATAAATAAGATAGAAGCCATTCAAATCCTGTAGAAGGGGTAAATGTCAAATGACAGACGATGCAACCTTTGACGTCACTGTGTAAAATGTTCATTATAGTGCACGCGTGCAAGCGAGATAGTGAGATATCCCTACTACGCACCCACTTTTCCTCATACCAACATTTAAAATCATAACTGCGGGCACATTTCTGAACCAATTTTGATTGTGTTTTAATAAAAGGGTTTCTTTTGCGTATTATTTTCTGTTGCTTATAAAATAATGTATAAAATTCAATATAGGAAACTACCCTATTTAGCATTTCCAGAGACTCGCCGAGCTTCACTGCTCGGTGTCAACAAAAATGCGTGGCACTGTCGATCCTGGTGCACAGGAGTTACAGTGGCGGGTGAGTGGGCAGTATAGTCTCGTATTGTCTCACAGAAAACAGACGTGAACTAGCGGCTTGCTGTTGTTTCATACGGTGTGTTGAAAATAATGAAGTGCTTACACACTGCTGCTTGGCGATAGAAATAGACAAAGCGCTGATACCAATACAGACGGCCTCTCGCATACAAAACCACCATTGTACCACCTTAGTGACCCACTAGCTCGTTTGCCGGCCTCAGATATGTTTTTTTTTGTTCAAGTTCAATATTTTACTACTCCAAGAAACCGTAGACCGATTCTTAAATTAATTTCAACTTGGTACCAATGCTTGAGAAAAAATGGCCTTTACAAATGGACAGACGGAACAACAAAGTGATTCTCTATGGGTTCCGTTTTGTATTTTGGTGTACTGACCCCTAAAAACAAATTGGTCATTTAGATATTGAATTGCAATGTCATTCTATTATCAAGTATAAACTGCGTGTTAATTACGAGTATATCAATTTACGACGATGACTTACAAAAATTATAATATTTTTTAGATTTCCGTAATTTTTACAAGGTGGCAGGTAGGTACCTCGTATGCGAGAGGCCGTCTAGATCGGCACCACCGCTTTGTCTATTTCAGCCGCCAAACAGCACTGTGTAAGCACTGTTGTGTTTCAGTTTGATGAACATTGAAATTACTGGGCATTATGAGACTTAACATCTTATGTCTCGGGATGACGAGTGCAGTTTATTGCCATGCAGCGCTCTGTAATCCAGAGTTCTGTGTAACGTTGCTTCTGTTTATGGGCAGGCGTGACGTTTAACATCAGGCGAGCAACCTGCTCGTCTCGTCATTCAAGCAAATAAAAAAAACATCATCCGAAGTTTTTTCTAAAATAATTTCATCATATCCGTCTGTTGGTTTGTCCGTCCGTACGCCACAGTTATTTAATCGGAGACTAAGAGCACTATATGAATGAAATTTAGATGGTTTAGTCGATGAACGGATACACCATTAGTTCCCAAAACGGTCCACGGGAGACTCGTCGGGGGTCCGTATTTAGATCTAATTTTCAAATTTTTTGTCGAGTTTTGGGAATATGGTAGAAATGTAGCTGCAGGGGGTCCACCAGAACCAGCTAAATTTTGAAAGTGGTCTATGAGAAAAAAGTTTGGGAACCTCTGGGCTACACAATGATAAAGTAAAATGAAGAAAAAATATTGAAATGAATCTCCATATATGTAACTAATTAAAATATGTAGGCAACTAAGGGATATTTTTTTCCATTGCGCATAAGCATGTGTGGTTTTATTGGATAGGCCCATAAAAATGATATACGAGGTTGCTAAATAGCTTTTCAACTGACGAAACCAGAGGAGGTTCTCAATTCGGTGCTGTTTTTTTTGCTTTTTTATGTATGTATCTATTTCTCCGTCAACTGTGGACCGATTTTGATGGATAAAAAATTATTCGATAGAGTTTAGCTGCGATGTGGTCCCATATAAATTTGGTTAAGATCTGATGTCGGAGTACGGAATAAAACAATAAAAACTCTTCAACGGACAACAGTACACTCGTTGCGATTGTGTTATTGTATTGGAATTTACATGCTAATACTGTAAATATGAGATATGCTCGGCGAAATGTGGGCGTACTGGTTACACCGCTTCCTACCCTTTCGGGGAATACAAGCGTGAGTGCGTATGTATGTTTATATACAATTGTAATATAAATAAAGAAGACCTAGTATTATCGTTTATCACAGCTGGAACGCCTAGTAAATGATTATAGTAATTTCTCCGTTACCGGTATTCAGTATTTTACCTAACTCTGTTATAGGTATATACATTTTCGTAGGCACTTTTTATAGCATAGGCCGCCAAACAAGCAGGTGGGTCACCTGATGGCAAGTGATCTCCATTGCCCATGTACGCCCACAATACCAAAATAATCAAGGGCGCGTTGCCGACCTTAAAGGAAAATAATGTTTACTTAAATAACTTGTAAGAATTACAAGATATTGAAGCCAGTGACATTACTGGGTTTAATGAGACTTAACATCTTATGTCTTGGGGTGACGAACACAGTCCAGTGCTATGCAGTACTTTGTAATTCAAAGTTCTGTGTGGTGTTGCTTCTGTTTATGGACAGGCGCTTAGCTTACTTATTTATTTATTTAACTTTATACACAAATGTATAAAGGCGGACTTAATGCCAAAGGCATTCTCTACCAGTCGACCTTGGGTGATGCAGAGAAGAAACAACGTAGGTGTATATAACAGACTTAAAATAAAAGAAAACCGAATATAGAGTAATATATACATTATAGAATACATATTATAAATAAATATTAATATATAAATACAATAAAAACTAGTGAGGAGAATCAGCCATTTGTCTGGTCAGTAATGCCCAAACTTTCAACTTGAATGTAAAACGGTTGGTGGACATCCCAGCTTACCATCTAACTGCTCGTTTCGTCATTCAAGCTAATAAAAAAAGTAACTTCTGAATCAAGTCAAGTGTGAATTCGGACTCGCGCACCGAGAATTTCATCCCTTTTAATTATTCCTTTTTTATGATAGTTTTGAGTAGTATCTTGATTAGGATCAGTTTCATCTTTATTTTGTTTTTAAATATAATATGAGCATAAATAACTTTCATTTTAATTTTATCCAGTTTTATAATAGCCAATCATGATATAACTACTTCTCTGTTCTTTTTTTTTTTTTTATTACTATTTTTTTATTACATTGAATGACGAGACGAGCAGGTCGCTCGCCTGATGGTAAGCGCCACACCTGCTCATAAACAGAAGCAACGCCACACAGAACTTTAAATAAAGCTCTGCATTACACTGGACTGCGATCGTCACCCCGAGACATAAGGTGTTAAGTCTCATAATCTAGTTGATCTTGAAATTAGTTTCTTAGTAGGCCTTCAAATTTTAGTGAAGCTTGTTCAAATCGCCGTTCGATATTGATATACCAGAGAAATAGTCACCGACGCCTTGATAAAAGTCTCCACAAAACGAAGCCTGAAGACTTTGTTACATTATTGGGTTTAACTATAAAACGTTTGCATTCAGGAGAGGGTGATGAAAATATGAACGCCTGCACGTATTGTGAGAGCAAGTATTTACAACAACGATGTTTTCCGCCCATTTTCTGACTCCTCTCTATCACGTGTACTTTGTGTGTTTAAAGACAATTTATCATTCCCAGAGACTCGCCGAGCTTCACTGCTCGGTGTCAACAAAAATCCGTGCCACTGTCGATCCTGGTGCACAGGAGTTACAGTGGCGGGTGTGTGGGCGGGATAGTCTCGTATCACGTCTACTTGTCATAGCATGTATTCGTTATTAAAATAATCGTAGTAAATAGTTTCCTTAGTTATTCTTGGAGTTTTTTATTGCATCAGTTTTGTTTTGTTATGACAAAAATTACGGTTAACAAAACCTAGAAACCGACTTCAAAATAAAAACACTGAAAAGTCAAAAATAACAAATTCTATCTATTCTATTATGTTTAGAGTCCAAAGAGAATAGAATAGATAGAATTTGTTATTTTTCACTTTTCAGCGTTTTTATTTTGAAGTCGGTTTCTAAGTTTTGTTAATCGTTATTTTATTTTTAAATTTTCAGTGGGAGTTACAGGAATAGCATGTAAATTTTCTATACAATAACACAATCACAATGAGTGTACTGTTGTCCGTTGAGGAGTTTTATATTTTTACTCCGTACTCCGTCATCAGATCTTAACCAAATTTATATGGGACCACATCGCAGCTAAACTCTATCAAGTGATTTTTTTCCAACATAATACACCTTAAGTAATGCAATTAGAACGCTTGCATCATATTGCAATGCAGCAAGTTAGAAATTCTACCACAGATCGCACCCTTACTATAAGCCGTTAAGGAGTTCCATTGATCATCATATTCGACAATTACTTGACCATAACGACGTTACGGTAGGTGACTCCAATATCCGGATAGCCTATAAAAGATTCGACCGTTTATTGTTAATTTGCTCCTAAGAATTGAAGAGTTCCGTTACTTTGTCATGGATCCCATAATTAGAACCTAACCAAACTCTCATCGAACTACCCTTGAAGTACATACTTTCTAATAAAAAAGGAATCATCGAAATCGGTTGGCGTGATATTGAGTTATTCGTTCATTTATCGTGCACATACTAATGCAAATTTAAAACATATATGGTTTTCTCATGGATGCCATTGTCAGAACTGGACCAAATTGAAATGGGACCACTCGTGAAGCACCAGCTTTCAAATAAAAAAAGAATCATCCAAATCGGTTCACCCAGTTCAAAGTGCTGAGGTAACAAAAATAAAAAAAAACAGTCGAATTGAGAACCTCCTCCTTTTTTTCTAATCGTTTAAAAATGACACACTGCTTGCTATGACACTCGTCCACATTAGCGTAACAAGTATTTGTGACAACCCGCCTTTTGGGTGCGGCGAAATGTCACGGAAATGTGGACGCACTTTTATACCCGACTTCAAAAAATCACACTGAAAATCTAAAATAACTATTTCTATAGATCTCTTTGGTGCATGTGTCGCTGCTGGTGAGCTGCATGTAGTGATAGATACAACTATGACATGTAAACTCTAATACAGTAACACAATAGTGACGAGTATACTGTTGTTCTTTTTTGTATGTCATAGCCCGGCAAACGAGCAAGTGGGTCACCTGATGGTAAGTGATCTCCACCGCCCATGTACGCCCTCAATACCAAAAGAATTATGGGCGCGTTGCCGACCATAAAGGAAAGGGATAATTAAGGGATTGGGAAGGGGAGTGAAATTTAGGCCTCCGGATATCTTACTCATCGTACGAAACGCAGCAGTAAGCTGCTACTTTACGTCGGTTTTCTGTGAGACAGTGGAAACGACCCGGGCGAGCCGGCCCATTCATGCTGTAGACAAAAGTGTCTACAGCGTGGTTCTACCACTCTACTCTGTTCGTTGAGAAGTTTTTTTTACTCCGTATTCCGCCATCAGATCAACAAAATCATACCATAACTGGCGGAGAATTTGATGTACATCTATAATAACTTAAGAAAAAAAAACGCGCCGAATTGTAATGTAGTACAGACAGACGGTGTAGGTTATTCCGTTGGTACTCATTGGATATAGAACGCTAAACCTACGCGTGTTAAAGAATTGTAAGAACACATTACATTATAGGAGCGATTTAATGATAAGAAACAATCTAGAACTACTTTTAAAGAGTTTTTACAATAGGTACTTTATAATGAGATAAGACTTATTTCATGTGTTTAACTGACACTTTAATGCGCTAACGTCACGAGCAAACTAAATCATGACAGGTTTGCGTGCTTGTGATTTTGTACAGGATTTTGTTTCAATTTCCTCCGTGGCGCAGTGGGCGAGTAGCCGGTTGCCAAGCGAGAGGCTGTGGGTTCGAGACAAATGTTTGTGTGATCCACAAATATTTGTTTCGGGTCTGGGTGTTGTGGGACCGCAAGTCCCTCGTAGTTCCTGATACCCACGATACAGGTTTACTTAGTGTGTACAATGTGTGACTGTTGGGTGTATTTATTTATTATTTGCAACGTGGCTCTACCATTAAAATAATACATATAATTTTAATCTAAATACTGTATATTTATGCTAACTCACCTATAGCAACACGTGCACAAATGAGCCAATTTATCTATACTTAGCTTTTAAACATGCAGAAAAATAATTATGCGTGTCTCATAAGTACTGCATTATTTATTGTACTAGTAAACTGTAGACTGCCTCGGTGGCGCAGTTGTAATGTGTACGCGTTACGATTGAGGTCAGCGCTGAGGTCACGGGTTCGATTCCCGGGTCGGGTATAGTGGTATTGGGTTTTTCTATTACGAAATGCTCAGTATCAGCCCGGAGTTTGGAATTTGTGCCCGGTATGGCGATAGGCTCGCCCCCTATCACATTAGGGACGGAAATACGCTCAGCGAAATGTGGGTGTACTGGTTACACCTCTGCCTACCGTTGACCTTCGGAGATTACAGGCGTGAGTGCGTATGTAGTATACTGTATGATTTCAGCACGCTAAATACTTGGTGTATTGCATTGTAGTTGGACAACAGTATAAATATGTAAATAATAATTTTTAACCGAATTGAAAATGGAGGTTTTCAATTTAAAAATTCCAATAAGTTGCCACTTGCTTGTTTATTAGCTATCAATGCTCCTATTTCGCAATTTTATTACTTTGCCATTTTAACCAACATACAATAACAAAGAGGTTCTCAACTCCTTTGTAGATATATACTACATTTTTTTATGTATACTCACATATAATTCCGCCAAATTTTGAGTTGGTTGATTCTTTTTGTACTTAATAGGATTTACTTCGGTGGTAGTTCCATTTAAATTTGAAGAAGAAATTCCAACCCTAAGGGGATGAAAGTGCGAATGAAAGACTCAAATTTCGTCATTTATGCACCGATTTTGATGATTACTTCACTAAAAATGGACATAATAAGAACCTTACAAAAAAAAACGGGCAAAAAATCTCTAACCTAAACTTTTTTTACATTGTTTAATTAGGAAACACAATTATTTTTATGCAAATTACGAAACGAAAATATTATTTCTTACTGTTTTTTTTTATTTTTGTTTTATACTTAATCATAATTAAGCCCGGGAACAGTCGAAAAAATATAATTCTAAAGCAAGTGAGCAATCAGATAGATATTATACTGTTGATAAAAAATTAACACCGTGGAAATATACAGTGTATCGTTAACATGTCATAAATAAAACAACGGTTAACAAAACTTCGAAACCGACTTCAAATTAAAATCACTGAAAAGTCAATAATAACAAATTCTATCTATTCTATTCTCTTAAAAGTTCCGTTACTTTGTCATGGATCCCATAATCAGAACCTAACCAAACTACTCTTGAAGTACATCCTTTCCAATAAAAAAGGAATCATCGAAATCGGTTGGTGTGATACTGAGTTATTCGTCCATTTGTCGCGCACATACTTAATGCAAATCTAAGACTTATATGGTTTTCTCATAGATGCCATTGTCAGAACTGGACCAAATGACTGAAATGGGACCACACGTGAAGCACCAGCTTTCAAATAAAAAAATAATCATCCTAATCGGTTCACCCAGTCCAAAGTTCTGAGGTAGCAAACATAAAAAAAAATACGGAATTGAGAATCTCCTCCGTTGTTCTGAAATCGTTTAAAAATGATGTAAGATATCAAAATAGAATAACCGATGATCTACTGGTGCGTACACATCGCAATTTTGTACATAACAAAAATAAAAAAATACACCCAATAGTCACACACATAATTCTGACCCCACACTAGATAATCCTGCATCGTGGGCATCATTAACTATGAGGGACTTGCGGTCCCACAACACCCAGACCCGAGACAAACATTTGTCTAGGTGCCGGAATCGAACCCGAGGCCTCACGTTTCGCAACCAGCTACTCGCCCACTGCGCCACGAAGGCTATCATATAAAAATAAAACAACTTTAAAAAACTAAAATGCTATAAAAAATAACCAAGTTTGAGATGGTGCTATTGCAATTTATTGGTCAATTATTGGTAGTAAGCACTGACTCAAAATTTGTTACTTTTATTATTAGCTTATGTTTTAGATATTTTAATTATTTGTTTTTTAAACAGTTTTTTATGTTACTATTCACAGATAATAATCATGATAGGTACATAAATGACGAAGTATTAAATAAATAAATATATAAATAAATACACCCAACAGTCACACACATAGTCCTGACCCCACACTAGGTAAACATAGGTTACATCTCTGGCTACCCCTTCGGGGATTGCAGGTGTGAGTGCGTATGTATGTATGTATGTAGGTGTAGAGAGGTTTCTTGAAATTAAATAGGACTAGTCATTTTGTATAAATTTATGCGTGGTTACATGTAAAAAAAAAACAAATATACGAGTCGAATTGATAACCTCTTCTGTTTTTTTCGGTGTATATATTTTTATTGCTGCGGGGTTTTTATCTAAAATACAATAAACTAACTTTAATAACGAAAATATTTCCACAATATAGATATAATTATTAGATAAATAGGTAATTATAATATTTCTTACATTGGATTATTTTAAATGTACTCGTAAAATAGAATGATCGGAATGGCCTCGGAATCTAGTATTGTTATGTAATATGAAGATTTTTTGTTAGCGAAGGATTTTTGCGTGATACACGATGTTTACTTTTTTTTATACTAGCTCTGCAAAGTGACTACGCTACACCTGGAGGCCAATTTTCGTAATTTTAAACGTTGAAAATATCATTCCGATCTAGTCTCAGCGTCAAGAAAGTTGCAAATGGCATTCTCTTAAACCAATAATCAACGTCAAATGTGAACATAGATCGTAATAAGATTGAATATAGAATAAAAGTTGACTGATGCCAAAACGATATAATGCTACTGCTAATGCTAGGTGCATTTCACGTTGATTATTGATTTAAGAGAATGCCATTTGCAACTTTCTTGACGCTGAGACTAGATCGGAATTATATTTTGAACATTTAAAATTACGAGAATTAGCCTTCTGATGTTATGTCCAGCGCAATCCAAGAATACTGTCGACCAACGACAGACGATGTGTCTATCGTAGGTCGGCAAAATGATGTCGGCCTGCCTAATTGCTTCTTCACACTCCGTTAAAGGACCCCATATTAAAGGAAGGAGGGAACACGTGTGTCGGCAAACTATTCCACAGCTTGATGGAAATTAAATATAAATATTAATAGTTTTTTTATAGTAGAGGCCGGCTATCGTGCAGGTGGGTCATCTGATGTTATCTCCACCGTCCATGAATATCCACTATACAAAAAGAATCATGGAAGCGTTGCCGACCTTGAAGGAAAAGGATAATTAAGGGAAAGGGAGGGATTGGATTTGGGCCTCCGGATATTTCATTTACTGTAAGAAATGCAACAGGAAACTGATACTTCACATCGGTCTCAATCATTGACTATTAAACTACAGTACTACCGTCTCAATTTTACCGGAACAAAACAATGTTTACCACACTGCTGCTTGGCGGCAGAAATAGCGAAGGTACCTACCGAGACGGCCTTTCACATACGAGGGACCTACCACCAAGTAAAAGTTTTTTTCATCTTTTTTATTTATATTATTCAAAGTGGCAGTGGCAACTTATCGATTTATTATTTATTCTTGAATAAATCGGCTGGACAGCAGACAACAGACTATTCAAATGTATACTGTACTGCCTCTCAATTATTGTCTTATTTCCAATAAAAAGTTATAATTTAATAAAAGTATACCAAAGCTGCCTTCAGATGGGCAACCTTCTTCATCATTATGTTCTGATTTGCTGCTTTGGTCAAGCGCTCGTCCACGCTGCTTCTGCACAACAACGCGTGACCTCATACTGCATAACAGACGATCTCCAAGCTACAACTGGAGTTGGAAGCTCTCCGTCATCCACGGTACTCACCAAACCTCGCGCCTACAGGTTCACCTTTTCCAGAATTTGGACAACTTTTTGTTAAGAGTTTGTTTCCGCCCGTACAGTAGATCTTCTTTAATAATGACATCGATAAATTTGCCACTTTGTTGGCAAAGATGCATGGCTAGCAGGGGTAGATACTTTGATTAATAAAAAAATATGGTAACAAAAATACTTTACTTTTTCGGTTATCTGAACGACCACTGAGTCGGGTGCAAAAATAATTATATACTGTTATATCGACTAAAAACCCCGCGGTGGCCTTCTTCAGCGAAAGTGGGACGGTTCCGGGGGATCCTGGGTGTGCTCTGGATTGATGTCGGAACTGTCCCTGCGCTCTACAGCTCTACTGCTCGTAGGGGACTTAGGAGCTCCTCACAATAAGAACGCTTTTCGACCATCGAAATAAAATGACTAGAACGATACCTCTCATATGAATCGGCCTAAAAATACGGCTCCACCTTAGGCTTCACTTACTTACACATGCACGTAACACTCGTACACGCAACATAAATGAACGTTCAAAATCAACTTCATAAAAGTTTGTCTAATTATTAAATTTCTAGATCGAGATACGACGTTCTGCACCGCGCAAAAAATTAGACGTACCTATCAAGTGTCAACTACAGATTTGCACAGAGTTTTGGTGGAGTCATTTTTTGCTTGAGTTACGTTTCTTGTCATATTATTTCGATGTTTTCGACGTCAAAAAAGAACCGAAAAAATAAATACAACCTGTATCGTGGGTACCAGAAACTATGAGGGACTTACGGTCCCACAATACCCAGACTCGATTTCTTTCTTTGATCTTAGATTTTGTGGAGCCTTCTCGAATCGCAACCGGCTACTTTACCACTACGCTACGGAGGCTGTCAAAGACAGCACGATATTTCGTACTGTCTTCCATCTCGAGGTCGCACCGTAGAATGTTTACGAAGCATGAACGCTGCACATCCATCGCTGTACAGCCAGTCCCAGTTAGTCGCCTGTTGTGTCAGGCATGGAACCCCGTGGTAGAATTCTACAAAAGCCCCTAATCCACAGAGTCGAAACAGATTAGACATGATGGTAAGTGATCATAGTGAAGTGATTTTGATATACACAAATAAGGAAAGGAATGAAGATTGGGAAAATATTTATAGTCATATTTATTATATCTATACATATTTACAATTTCTTAAACTTAACAGATGTAATAAAGTTCCTAGAAACATATTTCCATATTAAATAAATAACAAAACTAGCCAATAATATAATTGATAATAAAATGCCTAAAACTATTGATATTAATTCTATTTCATAATACTGTGCCCAGGATAAGTTGGCACCTGCAGATTTGAGATGTTTTGCGCCTTTGTGCCTGATGACATGTTCTGCCCACCATACAGCTCGCTCCAGAGGACGTTGAGGCTGGTCGTTCATCAGATCGCGGAGACGAATTATGTTTTGACGGTAGCTGGAATATGATTCTTATTATAGATAATAGAGCAAGAGTGTCAAATGTACATGAACAACGACGATCTTCAAAAGTTAAAGGAATTGTGGATATGTTGACGTCATTAAATTAAATAAAAGGGGGATTGATATAGGGGTTGTTGGGTCTCCAGAAATGACGAGACAAGCAGGTCGCTCGCCTAATGGTAAGCTTCACATCTGCCTACACAGAACCACACACAGCTTGAATTCCAAATTAGCTACTTGACAATGGACTGCACTCGTCTTCCCGAGACAAGATGTTACGTCTCATAATGGCCAGTAATTCCACTGTCTTTTAAAAAATAATATTTTGGGTTGCGAGATATAGAAATGTCTTTTATCCAGTTTAAACATTTTATAGATAAATTTTCTAGCTTAGGAATAACTTACCTTTCATCACCTACGACAGTATTGATAGCATTCATAAACTTTTCTTCTGTGATGGTTTCCATATCAAGTCTGAGACCAATTTTGTGTTGAACATAATGATCCACGTTGTACCACTGATCACCAAGCATGGGTACTCCTATTAACGGTACACCAGCGGTTATAGCTTCGTCTGTAGATTGCAGACCTCCTTGTGTTATGAATAATTTTACTTTTGGATGTCCTGTAACAATAATGATTAATATATTTTTATATATCGCTGGAAAACAAGTATATTATCTGATGGTAAGTGACCTTCAAACACCCAGCATGGCAGAAGAGTTGTGTATACGATGCCGATACATAAGGGAATGGAAATTTGGAGAAATCTCATGGCTTTTAACCGACTTCAAAAAAGAACGAGGTTCTCAATTCTGAACGTTATTTTTGTTTTTTTTATGTATGTACATCGATTTCTCTGCCAATTATGGAAATTTTGTTGGAAAACATTACATTCGATAGAGTTTAGCTGCAATGTGGTCGCATATGTGTGTGACTGTTGGGTGTATGTATTTATTTTATTTAATTAATCTCGATGGCGCAATTGTAATGCGTACGCGTTACGATTGAGGTCAACTCTGAGGTCTCGGGTTCAATCCCCGGGTTGGGTAAAGTGGTATTGAGTTTTTCTATTACGAAATGCTCAGTATCAGCCCGGAGTCTGGAATTTGTGCCCGGTATGGCGATAGGCTCGCCCCCTATCACATAAGAGATGGAAATACGCTCGGCGAAATGTGGGTGTACTGGTTACATCTCTGCCTACCCCTTCGGAGATTACAGGCGTGAGTGCGTATGTATGAGTGCGTATTATATAAATTTGGTTAAGATCTGATGACTGAGTACGGAGTAAAAACAACAGCATACTCGTCGCGATTGTGTTATTGTATTGGAATTTACATGCTATTGCTGCACAACTACCACAATTTTTTTTTAAATAGAGTCTGCCTCTGTCGCTGCTGGTCAAATAAAATTGCACCGACTCCAAAGAGACCTATAGAAATTGTTATTGTTGACTTTTCAGTGTTTTTATTTTGAAGTCGGTTTCTAAGTTTTGTTAAAACTTATTTTATTGATCTAGGCAATAAAAATAAAAAAACCACTCCAGCAATCTTAGTGACGTTTGAAACGCAACAGCAAGCTGATAATTGTTTTTTTTTTTATCTGAGACAAATATTTGTGGATCGCACAAACATTTGTCTCGGTGTGGGAATTGAACGCACGGCCTTTACAGCGCCACAGAGGTTATTACTACTAATAGCCAAACTGTAAAAATTAATAAAACATCCAACATTAACACACGAAATTCTGATCCCACACTAAGATAATATTATAAGTCTCGTGTATACGGAACTGTTTAGACGCAAAATATGATGACGTGATGCGTGAACAGGTGGCCTGATTATGAAGTAATGCGTGGCCTCTCACAGTGTAAGCACTGTTGTGTTTTTCTTTGAAGAACATTAAAGCCAGTGATATTACTGGGCAATATGATACTTAATCTACACTAATATTATAAAGAGGAAAAAATCGTATTGTATATAACGAATAAACTTAAAAACTACTGGACCAAATTCAAAAATTATTTTGCCGTTAAAAAGCTACGTTATCACTGAGTAACATAGGCTACTTTTTACCCCGGAAAAGGCCGATCACGCGGGCGGAGCCGTGAGGCTAGTAACTTATGTATCAGGGTGACGAGCGCAGTCCGATTGCACTGCTTTGTAATTTAAATTTCTGTGTTGTAAAATAATAAAATAATTTTATTTTTTTAATTTTTTTTGACTTCTCTTTAAGGGCAGGTGGTGTGTGTCGAGGTATTTAAAACAAAATATTAGATATCTTCCCATATTTACATACATAATCGATACTTATACGTGAAAAATGTTCATCTACTTACTGAGTAAATCAGACTGCGGCAACCATTTCTCAATTCTAATGTTTTTCGACTTTCCAGGCAGTTCGTCTTTGTCATACTTCCACAGTACATCATATGGTAACTTAGAGAACACATTCTGCAGGGTTTGAATCCGCTCGGATGGCAGCATAGATGGCATCACGTTTGTACCGAAGCTTATGTAGATCACGCCGTGTTTAGATGAGTCTAGGTACGTCTTGAGATCCTGAAACAAAGTATGGATATTTTTATACAACTCAGTGACGATACGATCAAGTCGCTCGCCTTATGGTAAACACCGCAGTTGCCCATAAACAATAACACCATTCAGAACTTTGAATTACCAAGTACTGCATGGTATTGTGGTGCACTTATCATTCCGAGATTTAAGATGTGAAGCCTCATAATACCCAGTAATTGCACGGGCTTCAATTTCCCTTAAACTGAAATATAAAAATGCTTACATCTGCGTGGCAGCAGAAATACACAAACTGGTGGGACCAAGACGGACTCTCGCATACGCGAGACCTAGCATATATTAAAAGTTTGTTTAAACACTGACTTAAAATTCAAATGGATGTCGTAAGCACCTCAATCAAGGCCAAGTCTCGTATTTTTATTCTCGTAATTTTAAATGTTCAAAATATCATTCCGATCTAGTCTCAGCGTCAAGAAAGTTGCAAATGGCATTCTCTTAAACCAATAGTCAACGTCAAATGTGAACATACATCGTAATGAGATTGAATGTAGAATAAAAGTTGATTGAAGCCAAAACGGTATAATGCTACTGCTAATGCTAGGTGCATTTGACGTTGATTATTGGTTTAAGAGAATGCCATTTGCAACTTTGTTGACGCTGAGACTAGATCGGAATGATATTTTGATCATTTAAAATTACGAGAATTGGCCTATTGTATGAATAGCAAGTAATAAAGCACTTATACAGTGCGCAATGGAATACATAGTACCTATTACTCAAGATGACAACACATAATATACGGTTATTTTATTTTCTATTTTTAGATTATGTTCTCATATGATTTCGCCAATGTCGAGTATTAAAATAGCAATAACTAACAATACGGATCCGGTGGTAGTAAGTTAAGTTTAAGTCACTTAAGCTAATAGAAAAACAATAAAAAATCCCTAGAACCTGATCACTATAAGCCTAAATATTCTGATAAACCTTCCCATTGGAACTTTAACACAGCATAGTACATTAATAACGATTTCCGTTTACCAAGTTTCTGCTACACAAGCGAAGCCGATGGCAAAAGGTAGTTAATTATAAAATAAAAAAGTTCCACTTACAAAGATATTTCTAATCAAAACTTAAAAAAATAACGGGCTATTTTCTACCCGTGGTTCGATCCAGGGTAAATGTAATTATGTAAAAATAATTATGTAATATGTAAAAATTTGTTTCGGGTCTGGGTGTTGTGGGTTGGCAAGTCCCTCGTAGTTCCTGATACCCACGATACAGGTTTACCTAGTGTGGGGTCAGGACTATGTGTGTGACTGTTGGGTGAAAAAAAAAAAACCCTCTGGACCTGATATACTGGTAATTGCAATTCAATATTGTATTACTATTGTATACTTAATACGTCGATAGAAAATTAAAACTATCAAATTATTAATTATGTTGGTAAAATTATCCAAATCCAAATATATTAAGTTCGTAACAGATCAAAGTTTTAGTAGTCGTGAATGTCGAGGGAATAATAGTGGAATTTATAACAAATGTGCTGATAGAATTAATTACAAGCGGTATGTCTTTGAGGTATGCCTCAGAAAGATTAACGTAATATAAACGTACGCTTTAATTAATAAACCTAGTAGTCGCGTAATAGTTGAAACTCGACTTATTTTTTTGACTTTTTTACTGCCTCGGTGGCGCAGTTGTAATGCGTACGCGTTACGACTGAGGCTTAACGCTGAGGTCTCGGGTTCGATACCCGGGTCGGGTAAAAGTGATATTGGGTTTTTCTATTACGAAAAGCTCAGTATCAGCCCGGAGTCTGTAATTTGTGCCCGGTATGACGATAGGCTCGCCCCATATGACATCATAACCTATATAGCGGATTATAGGCGTGAGTGCGTATGTACCGGATCATTACAAACCAAGACATCCTAAAATTTCTCGTTAATTTTAATCACTCGTTTATTAAGATCGATAAGATTGATGACATCACTATTAATTATAATGAATGACACTCATTTTTTAATAAACTTGAATAAGATTTACGTAATTCTACGGACATACGTACGTAACTTGTAATTTAAACACAAAATACCTGAAAGAGACTGTTTGCTGAAGACGATATAGGTTGAAATAAAACTAGTTTATACGGATTTTATCGCGGTTTAATTTTTATTTTAGTCCCGACGTTTCGAAAGCTTTTCAGCCTTCGTGGTCACGGGAGAGACTGAGGTGTAGGTCGTCTCGAAAAGTTAATGTTACAATGGCTACCTTCATTTTTATCTTTTATTTTTTATTTAAGAAATCACTATGACGATATAGGTACCATCCTCTGAAGTATTATAAAGATTTCATTGTCGGGTCATCCATCTATAAATTTGGCGTAATACAGTCGACGAGCGTCTTATAAGCTATTATCAGTTGCACGAACACAAAATACCAATACATAATAGTTTTTAGTCAAATACAACATATTTTTTGAACTCGTAATCATACTTCATAAAATTAGAAATTGCCGAACTGACTGCGTCAAATAAATATAGACATTTGACATTTGTTTAATGTTTTTTTTAATTATAAAATAATTAAATAAAAGGAGGTCTATAGCATAATTGTTTATCATTTAGTGTTGTCCAAAGTTGAAAGTCGATATCGACATGTTACTCATTCAATAAAAAGAAAATTCTATAATTATTGTCCAAGCAATGCAATCGGATTTGTTACTATGGGCGATAAAATACTAATAACATTAAAACTACACTAAAAATTAAACAAAAAAACAAACTACACTATACATTGCTTAAATTTGCCCGCCCCTTTCTATAACACTTTGTATATATATATATATATATATATGTAATTTAATATGTAAATACTTTTAAGGTACCTTAGGAAGTTCTTTTTCTGGTTTTTGATGTATCCCTCCTATGAACACGATATTCGGTGGCACTGGACGATTGTAGTCCCAAATAGGATGCACGTTTAAAAACAACATCTCCATATTCTTAATCGACTCTGATATTGAAGGCATATCAGGTCCAAAAAGATTTTTAAGCAGTTCATCTTCATTATCAATAATACTACCAAAGAAATATTCAAAATAGTAATGGTTGTAAAGTTCTGTCATCTTCTCCCATAATGTTAGGTCGTATAATTTTTGGCGCAACGACCCGGGGTAGAGTAGTGGGTGATTAGACGCCCCCAATTCTTCATACACTCCAAATATGCCAGCGAATGAACTTATGAATATAGTTGGGGCTTTTATGACATGCGTCAACACCCAAGCATGACGAAAACAATTTTCTATTAGTATCAAATCAAATGTGTCGTTTTGGTTTTTTATTATATCTTGTACTTCTTCATTACGAATTTGCTGTTCAAATATTGTACCCTGCATACTCAAAATTACATTAACTTGAGTAAATATATCATCATTCCTCCCTGCTGTTGTGCCTTGCAGATGTTCCCTCCAAATTTTATATGAAATGTCGTGGACATCTATCTCTTTTAAGTTGGCTGGTCTTTTTCCTTTTGAGAAGGCAGGATCTGTAGTCACCACAACCACTTCGTGTCCTCGCCTCGCTAGCTCTTGAATCAGAGGTCTGAATACCACCTGATGACTTATGGAAGGTGTCGGGAAAAAACCAAGTATTTTTGCAGCATCATTAACAGATAATAGGGCAATAATAATCAGAACGAGACACGACATAATTATTCACGACACTATCACACGATAAACTCACGCGTATCACTACCAGTTATAAGCAAAGTAGTATCAATGGTCACGTAACTATCGTAAATTTGATGTTTTATTTTTGATATCTTATCGCGTATCGTCTGAAAAGCACTATTACGTTGCGTGAACTGATCGTATTTTTGCGCTGATTTCAATGCGGCAAATTATATTTCACAGTCCGATAAAACCAGAGCAATATTATCTGGTTTATTTATTTAATTGTTTATTTTAATCATTTGATTTTGTAATTTTAATGGTTCCGTAGACAAGCCATTTGTCAAATGGAAGCCTCATAATATAAATATGAAATATAACTAGGCACAAGGGTGTTACACAAGGGTGATCTATGGAAACCACTATGCATCCATCGACCCAAATCAACAAGCGCCTCCACGTGTTTCACCGTCAGCGGAACGTGCCCACCATTGACGTCAATCGGAGGGCACCTGAAAAAGCCGTGGCAACAGCGCGGCATTCTTGGTCTAACATCGGTCAATAATCAACATAGTCTAATTTTTTTTTTTTTTGTTGTATTGGCCGGCAAACGAACAAGTGGGTCACCTGATGGTAAGCGATCTCCACCGCCCATGTACGCCCACAATACAAAAGAATTATGGGCGCGTTGCTGACCTTAAAGGAAAAGGATAATAAGATAAGAGTAAGACTAAGAAGAAGTAATTTCAGAAGTATGATTGCGAGTATATTTTTAAAATATGTTGTACATACGCACATACGCACTCACGCCTGTAATCCCCGAAGGGGTAGGCAGAGGTGTAACCAGTACACCCACATTTCGCCGAGCGTATTTCCGTCCCTTATGTGATAGGGGGCGAGCCTATCGCCATACCGGGCACAAATTCCAGACTCCGGGCTGATACTGAGCATTTCGTAATAGAAAAACCCAATACCACTTTACCCGACCCGGGGATCGAACCCGAGACCTTAGCGTCAACATCAGTCGCAACTCCTACGCTTTGCAACTGCGCCACCGAGGCAGTCACACACTTAAACACTAGCATCATTCTTATTCCATCATGTCACACCAATTAGGTATACTTACAAAATAAAGTTTGCTTTTAATAAAATTATTTCAATTGTACTGAGTTGAATTTTATTTCGAACGAATATGTTTTAGTAACATTTCACATACCCTCACACACATTCAGCATACTATATCTTACGCTGTTTTAATTTAATTCGGATATTAAACGAAACTTGCTAACAATTCGAATGAATATAAAAAAGTATCTACATTAAATGTAACACAGTTATACACAATCAATTTAAAGTTTTCTGATATACTTTATTTTATGTCTTTTTTTGCGGTGCGTAAATATATAAAGATGATGGTTTTCAGTCTCGCGAACCGGCGACGTATATGTTTTTTACACTTTTTTTATTTCTGAAACAGAAATGTTTTGTATTCCAACAAAACACAGCAAAGAGATGGGGCCTCTTACTACAGCTATGAATCCGTATGAAACAGACAAACTTCTGAACGCACCTATACCTAAATATTTGACAACCAAGTGACAATATATTTTATTTCTAAAAAGACAAATAGATCGGACATCCCAAGTCTACCGTACTGACAGGACGAACATCAAATGTTTCCCAGGTAGGAACAATTTGTATTGGAAAATTAAATTTGTCATTTTTAGTATTTTCTTTTGCTTATTATTTATGTTTCTCACCGTTTAAACCTTCCCTGAACTACCACAAATATTTCAAAATCAAAATTAACCAAATCGGTCCAACCATTGTCAAGTTTTAGCGAGACAAATGAACAGCAATTCATTTTTATATATATATAGATAGATAAATCTAAAAAAGAGATACACTTATTTACATCAAGATTATAAAAAAATCGCCATCTTGAATATCCATTGTCTCTGCCTACCCCTATGGGAAACAGGCGTGAGTCTATGTATCTATATATGTATGTTTCGCTATCTTGGATTTGAAAATGGATGTCATTGTCATAATCGAAACCCCAAGAAACCTCGAAAATGACAACCATATCCAATTGTTGAAAATAATGTCCGCCATCTTGGATTTGAAAATGGATGCCGTTTTTATAATCAGCTCCCCAAGAAATCGCGAAAATGACACCCGTGTCGATTTTTTAAAAGAAAATAATGTCCGCCATCTTGGACTTGAAAATAGGTGTCATTATTGTAATTAGCACCCCAAGAAATCTCGAAAATGACACCCATATCGATTTTATTAAAAGAAAATAATGTCCGCCATCTTGGACTTGAAAATGGATGTCGTTTTTGTAATTAGCACCCCAAGAAATCTCAAAAATGACGCCCATATCGATTTTATTAAAAGAAAATAATGTCCGCCATCTTGGACTTGAAAATGGATGTCGTTTTTGTAATTAGCACCCCAAGAAATCTCAAAAATGACGCCCATATCGATTTTATTAAAAGAAAATAATGTCCGCCATCTTGGACTTGAAAATGGATGTCGTTTTTGTAATTAGAACCCCAAGAAATCTCAAAAATGACGCCCATATCGATTTTATTAAAAGAAAATAATGTCCGCCATCTTGGACTTGAAAATGGATGTCGTTTTTGTAATTAGCACCCCAAGAAATCTCAAAAATGACGCCCATATCGATTTTATTAAAAGAAAATAATGTCCGCCATCTTGGATTTGAAAATGGATGTCGTTTTTGTAATTAGCACCCCAAGAAATCTCAAAAATGACACCCATATCGATTTTATTAAAAGAAAATAATGTCCGCCATCTTGAATTTGAAAATAGACATCATTTTCGTATTTTGCACCCCAGGAAATCTTGAAAATGACACCCATATCGATATTTCGATAAAAATAATGTCCGCTTTCTTGGATTTGAAAATGGATGTCGTTTTGATAACCAGTACCCAAAGAAACCTTGTAAATGACACTCATATAGATTCGTTGAATAAAAAATGCCCATATAAACTTTCATCCCCTATTTACCTATTTAGGGGATCAATGATCAAAAATCCCTTGTTAATGCTCACTTAAGTCATTAAAGGAACCTTTGTGCAAAATGATTTTTTTATTAGCTTGAGTGACGAAACAAGCAGGTCGCTCGCCTGATGATAAGCGTCACACCAGCCCATAAACAGAAGCAACACCATACAGAAATTTGAATTACAAAGCACATCATGACATTAGACTGCCCTCGCCATCTCGAGACATAAGATGTTAAGTCTGAGAGTGCCCAGTAATTTCACTGGCTTCAATGTCCAATCGGAACACAACAGTGCATACACACTGCGACTTGGTGGCAGAAATAAACAAAGCGGTGGTACCAACCCAGACGGCCTCTCGCATGCGAGGGACCTAACATCTTGTATAATATTATTTCTCCACGAAACATTTAAACATTCACCCCTAAAAATCAGTCCAGTAGTTTAGCCGTGAAAAGATAACAGACAGACTTCCTTTCGAATTTATACAATAATATATGGATAGGGTATGGTTTAGGATAGGCAACAACTACGAGTGTGTTAGGTGTTAATATTTTTTTGTCAGCGAAATAGTCAGACTGTTATTTTTCAGTACTGTGGCACGTTCAATACGAGCGACCGATTAAAATATTGAATAAATCTTCATAACGTGTTCTTGGAATTGTTAAAATACTATTTAAAATGTATTTAAAGAAGAACTGAATGATTTGTAATCATCTATGACGAACCATTCACACACATAACCAGCGGGGTAGAATATGGCTCCTAATATCTAGTTGGATGTAAAAAAAACTATATTAATTTTCTACGGTGTCATCAGTATTACGTAATAGCTTATTGTGAGACCGCAAGTCCCTCTTAGTTCAGGTATACACGATACAGGTTAACCTAGTCGGGGTTCAGGTCTATATGTGTGATGTGTATATTTAATTTTGTGACCCAAAAGTGCGTACACTTACATGTACAACTCTTCTAACAATTGTTATATCATGACTTTCTCAACTGTTCTTTTCTTTTTCTCTCTATCTACTAATCTCACGACCTACAACCCTCATCACGCATTACAAGGTTCGCCGTCAACGGATACATCGAGGCCATCATCATTTTCAATTCGAACCATCACTGGGCCGAGTCCCTAACACTATGTACATCAGTAATACCAACCAAAACCCTAGAGACGGCCTATGTTTCCGTTAGCTAGAAGCACCCCGACTTCTGACAAAACCAGAAGCTAATGTACACCAAAGCACGCTCTCGGCGTCTACGGCAGTAACGAGGCTAACCACCCGCGCTGCGGTCCATGTAGAGGTCACACAATGTAGTAATCAGGGAGATAGAGGATACCGTGGTGGGATTCTCCAACGGCTCCCAAACCACAGGGCGGAAGACGCCGATTAGTTGTCACCCCGGCGCCTCCTACGTCTCCTCTGGTGGCAGGAGGGATTAGATTGTTACCGATCGCGATCCAGATTAGTGTCGGCACTCTCTTTCTGCGAAATGACTTTTTCGTAGAAGTTTGCCACTGCGCGCCACGACCATGCAAGCGACTATGCTGTAAAAAGCAAAATACCACTCACTCACTCACTCACGATTTCTTAATAAATACCAAAGGCAGGATCATAAAATTTGATCAGATAGTTTGTGTAATATTGACGACCGCTAAGAACGGATTTAAAAAAAAATAACGGTTAACAAAACTTAGAAACCGTTAGAAACCGACTTCAAAATAAAAGCACTGAAACGTCAAAAATAACAAATTCTATCTATTCTATTCTCTTTGGAGTCGGTGCAATTTTATCTGACCGGTAGCGACACAGGCACCGACTCCAAAGAGATTAGAATAAATAGAATGGAATTATGGGATTTTAGGGGATGTAAGTTTGTATGGAGAAAAAATACTAAATTGACATTTTGACTCGAAACTTCGTAGGAGTACTCCCAAAAACAAATAAGCAACTACATCTTTCGGGATATCGCGAAAATCATCCCCTTAGAACCCCCTAATGAAATGCTTTAAAAGGGGAGGGTTTACGAATAAAGACATTCATGCAGGCGGAGCCGCGAGTAAAAGCTAGTAATAGTATAAGATCAGTGTATTTACACTGTATGGCGATTTCTATTTAAAAATACACACTTTATTATAATGTTTCTTACCTCAGGAAGGTCCTTTTCAGGTGTTTGATGTATTCCTCCCATGAATACAACATTCGGTGGCACTGGACGATTTTGTTCCCAAATAGGATGCACGTTTAAAAACAACATTTCCATATTTTTTATCAATTCCTTTACCGAAGGTGTATCATGTCCAAAAAGTTTTCTGCTAATTTCATTTTCAATATTGTTCTCAAATACATTCTCAAAGTAATAATGATTGTACAGTTCAGTTAACTTCTCCCAAAAAGACAATTTAAATATTTTTTGACGAACCATTGCAGGGTAGAGTACTGGATGATTAGGAGCACCTACTGCTTCGTAAACCCCAAATATTCCACCTAAAGAACTCACAAATATCGCAGGAGTTTTGAAAACATGTGTCAACGCCCAAGCGGGACGCACACATGACTCGATTAGCAACAAATCAAATGTATTATTTTTGTTGCTTATAAGATCTTGAACTTCTTTTGTAAGAATTTGCTGCTCATATATAATTGCAAATAAATGCATAATGGCGTCCATTTGAGTAAATATATCATCACTTCTTCCATTAGTTATGTCTAGAGAATTTTTCATCCAAGTTTCATAGGAAATGTCGTGGACATCTATTTCTGTTAAGTTAGTTGGCGTTTTTCCTTTCGGGAAGGCAGGGTCCGGAGTCACCACGACCACTTCGTGTCCTCGCCTCGCTAGCTCTTGAGTTAGAGGCCTAAACGCCATTTGGTGGCTTATGGAAGGAGTCGGGAAGAATCCGAGGATTCTCGCCGCATCGGCCACTGAAGCTACAGAAATTACTAGCACGTAAAACAGCATATTTGACACAGTTTAACGCACGTTCGACTCACACATAGCACTTGTATATTATGATTCAAATAATTTCTTTCTGATATTATATGAAACAGTAGAGTAACTATTGGTTATTGTATCATTGTATCACAATTACCTTTAATTCTTAGCTCAAGGTCGTCACGATTGTTATCTTTATTTCAATTTAATGAGATACGAAAAAATCTACACTGCTATATTAGTCAGTTCTTGCACGTATTTGCGCTATTTTCTAACCGACGAAAAATCAGAGGAGATTTTCATTTCGACGCATGTATTCCTGAGGACCGACTTGGATGGTTCTTTTTGTATTCGATAGAGTTTACTTCGGTAGTGGTCGCTTATAAATTTGGACCAATAATTTGATCCCTAAGAGGGTAAAATCGGGGATGTAAGACTTAAACTTCGATACTTATGCATGGCTTTCGATGATTCTTCCACAAAAAAAATTAAACTTTTTAACAATAAAATAACGGTTAACAAAAACTTAGGAACCGACTTCAAAATATAAACACCGAAAAGTCAAAAATAACAAATTCAATCTGTTCTATTCTCTTTGGAGTCTATTAACGGTTTACAGTAAGGGTGTAATCTGTGGCAGAATTTCTAACTTGTTGCATAGCAATATGATGCAAGCGTTCTAATTGCGTTACTTAAGGTGTATTATGTTGGAAAAAAACACTCGATAGAGTTTAGCTGCGATGTGGTCCCATATAAATTTGGTCAAGATCTGCCGTGCTATTCCGTAAAAAACTAAACTCACATTCGAATCTCATTCCGAATTCACTCTCACTTCGAAAATCACTTAGAGTGAGAAACATTTAGTATTCTGCAACATCATCAAGGTCATTTAATGACAAAATATGTAAATTATTGGCTGAATACAGCATGCCTTTGCCGGACTTAACTGTTCTTAGCGATACCTATAGAACTCATGCACAGCCATTCTTTTTTTGTAGCATAGCCCGGCAAACGAGCGAGTGGGTCATCAGATGATAATTGATCGTCATCGTCCATGAACATTCACAATACAAGACGAATTATAGGCGCGTTTCTAATCTTTAAGAAAAGGGATAATTAAGGGATTGGGGAAGGGGAGGGGGATTATTTGGGCCTTCGGATATCTCACTCACTGTACGTCAAGTAGCAGCAACCTGCTATTTTACGTAGAATTTATGTGTAACAGTTGTAACGACCCAGACGAAACGGCCCATTCATGCTGTACACAGTCTACAGATTGGTTCTACCACTCAAAATAATTATATTATTTATTTTTTACACAATTCCTTGGTAATAAACTGTACACAGTCTACAGATTGGTTCTACCACTCAAAATAATTATATTATTTATTTTTTACACAATTCCTTGGTAATAAACTGTACACAGTCTACAGATTGGTTCTACCACTCAAAATAATTATATTATTTATTTTTTACACAATTCCTTGGTAATAAACTGTACACAGTCTACAGATTGGTTCTACCACTCAAAATAATTATATTATTTATTTTTTACACAATTCCTTGGTAATAAACTGTACACAGTCTACAGATTGGTTCTACCACTCAAAATAATTATATTATTTATTTTTTACACAATTCCTTGGTAATAAACTGTACACAATCTACAGATTGGTTCTACCACTCAAAATAATTATATTATTTATTTTTTACACAATTCCTTGGTAATAAACTGTACACAGTCTACAGATTGGTTCTACCACTCAAAATAATTATATTATTTATTTTTTACACAATTCCTTGGTAATAAACTGTACACAGTCTACAGATTGGTTCTACCACTCAAAATAATTATATTATTTATTTTTTACACAATTCCTTGGTAATAAATTTTTACATATACAATATGTAACAAAAACCCCGTTGGACATTTTAACTGTGATATCAGAATCTATATTCATACGTAATGAAATATCTCGCATACGAAAATGAGACTTTAAAAATAATCATATTTAATTTTTATTAGGTACAACTCCTTGTTAGTTGGGAGTTAGGGGATTATTCAGTACCGTATAGACCGCTAGTTTTTATTCCTTTAAATTATTTCGGTGATTGCGTCGGGAGTTTTAATTTTATGCTACTGAACACCTGATTGCCTCGGTGGCGCAGTTGTAATGTGTACGCGTTACGATTGAGGCCAACGCTGAGGTCTCGGGTTCGATCCCCGGGTCGGATAAAATGTTATTGTGTTTTTCTATTACGCAATGCTCAGTATCAGCCCGGAGTCTGGAATTTGTACCTGGTATGGTATGGCTCGCTCCCTATCACATAAGGGACGGAAATGTGGGTGTACTGGTTACACCTCTGCCTAACCTTTCGGGGATTACAGGCGTGAGTGCGTATGCTACTGAACACAAAAAAATAATAAATAAGTTTTAACGGTGCAATTTCATTTGACCGGCAGCGACACAGGCACTTAATCCAAAGAGACCTCTAGAAAATTTTATTTTTGACTTTTCAGTGTTTTTATTTTGAAGTCGATTTCTAAGTTTTGTTTAAACTTATTTTTATACTATAATGTTTCTTACCTCAGGAAGGTTCTTTTCAGGTTTTTGATGTATTCCTCCCATGAATACAAGATTCGGTGGCACTGGACGATTGTGTTCCCACATAGGATGCACGTTCAAAAACAACATTTCCATATTCTGTATCAATTCATTCACCGAAGGTGTATCAGGTCCGAAAAGTTTTCTGATAATTTCATTTTCCCTTATAATAAAGTTCTCAAACATATTCTCCATGTAATACTGATTGTACAGTTCAGTTAACTTCTCCCAAAAAGATAAATTAAATATTTTTTGACGAACTATGGCAGGATAGAGTACTGGATGATTAGGGGCACCTACTGCTTCGTAAACCCCAAATATTCCACCTAAAGAACTTACAAATATCGCAGGAGTTTTGAAAACATGTGACAACGCCCAAGCTGGACGCACACATGACTCGATTAGCAACAAATCAAATGTATTATTTTTGTTGCTTATAAGATCTTGAACTTCTTCTGTAAGAATTTGCTGCTCGTATATAACTGCTAATAAATGCATAGCGGTGTCCATTTGAGTATATATGTCATCACTTCTTCCACTAGTTGTGGCTAGCATTTTTTTCCTCCAAGTTACATATGAGATGTCGTGGACATCTATTTCTGTTAAGTTAGCTGGTGTTTTTCCTTTCGGGAATGCAGGGTCTGGGGTCACCACGACCACTTCGTGTCCTCGCCTCGCTAGCTCTTGGGTTAGAGGCCTGAACGCCACTTGATGGCTTATGGAAGGAGTCGGGAAGAATCCGAGGATTCTCGCCGTATCGGCCACAGATGCTACAGAAATTACTAGCACGTAAAATAGCATATTTGACACAATCTTAACGCACGTTCGACTCACACATAGCACTTGTATATTGTGATTCTAACTCGTTTTGTTCTGATATTTAAATGAAACAGTAGAGCTACCATTGATGGTCGTATTATCGTATCGCAATTAACTTTAATTATAAGCTCCATGTCATAACGATTATGTTATCTATGTTTACATATAGTAAAAAAATATCAATCTGAAGGCCAATTCTCGTAATTTTAAATGTTCAAAATATCATTCCGATCTAATCTGAGCGAAGTTGCAAATGGTATTCAGCTAAACCAATATTCAAGAACTTAGATCGCAATGATATCGAAAGTAGAATACAAGTTGACTGAACCAAAACGGCATTCTGGTAACAATAAATTTGACACATATCTTTATAAAATGCATTTCGTCCATAGACAAACGTCAAAATATTAATTGAGAACGAAATGTGATGAAGGTGAAGCAGTGTTGCTAAGTGCACTGTAATTACAGCAAATCTGCCGTATTTTCACCATCTACTGGACACCGTATTTTTATAAATACAGTGTATGGAGACACAGTATTTTTTTTACAGGCAAAATTTCGTATTATTGTTGTTTAATAGACAGGTTATTTAGAAGTAAATCTGCGTCACATAACGCGGGAGTTTGACAGTTCACAAACAGGGAGCGCAATAGGGGTTCTAGTTGAGAGTAAGCGAGATGGTAATATTGAGTTACGGTCAATTGACTTCCAGGATAAAAAGTAACCTATGTTACTCAGTGATAATGTAGCTTTCTAACGCCAAAATATTTTTTGAAATCGGTCCAGTAGTTTTTAAGTTTATTTGTTACATACCAAAATAAAAAAAATCTTTCCTCTCTAGAATATTAGTGTAGATTCAATTATGAGATTAATCGCACTGACAAAATTCCCGCCAAAACTCTCGCACAATTCATAACTAATAAATATGTCCTCAGCAGTGTTGCAAAACAAAAAAAAACGTAATTCGGTAGAATGTCAAATTTCAATAAAATAATTGCGATTGTGGTTATTTCCGGAAAGGACTGCCTCAGTGGTGCAGTTGTGCCGTTTTCCTTCAGTTATGCCATATAACATCCCTATGAGCCAAATGACAATAGGAAATGTACGGGACTGTGTCCATCGCCCAATAACGACCTCTATTCGTTTCTAAGGAAAAGGGTCTTGACAGACAGACAGGCAACAAAGTGATCCTTTAATAAAGTATAATAACGATTATTTTTGTTCGTTTTGAGGTACAAAGTCCTTAAAACTAAGTACTGATCACTTTTTCAATTATAACATTAGATCTACTATTTTAATATCAAGGTATTCCCCAAGGTATACCCAACAGGTATTGAAATCAATCAGCCACAAAACAAAGGACAACAAAATGGCAGCCACTATTTAAAATTTAAATCAATGCATATTTTTCACTCATTATTGTCAGAACTCCATAGAGCGCAAAATAAAAACTTTGCAAAATACATGGAAATAGATAAATAAATTAAATAAATAAAATACATGGAATTAGTCAAATCAATTAATTAAAAATCATAACCTCCAAGTACGTAATTTTTTAATCACTGAAATTAGTCATATTGTGGGTATTTTCTTATGAGTTTGTAACATTGATTTTGTCGCATAAGACATTTTATTTTAATTTCTAGAATTTAGATTTTGATGATTCTACCACTAAAATATGACTTATTTAAGTCGAATCGGTCAATGATGCCCATTTGAACCTAGCCACCAAACACACAAATCGAATGACAATTTGTTATTGATAATATCTATGTAAGTACGTGTACAATACACTACTACTTGTATATTCCTGCAAGAGTTTATGTCCATGCGTGGAGCATATCATCAGGCGAACAATTTGCTATTTTTTTCCGAATGGATTTGTGCTGTTAGCCTATATTGCTTTTACAGATTCACTTGACAATAAAACCGGCGCTTATGGCGCTCTAGCCAGAAATATGAATAACGTATTTAGTAGCGATTAAGCACAGATGCGCCTTTTAGAAGGCCCAGACCACAGCTTGAGCAATCGCTGGGGAGTATAGTTTAGGGCCGTCTCTGCACAAAATTGTGCCGAGGGCTAGTTGTGGGAGTTCTTCGGACTCGCGGGCGTATCCTACGAGTATGTCAGGGTAGTTTTGCTAGTGTCGTCATTCAGTTGTATAATAATAATAATTTTATTCACATAATAAGTAACAACATTTATGGAGGTCCCAATCTCTGTGCTAGGTTCAGAGACCTGTGTTACAGAAATCAGTATCCGCTCTCATACTTCAGTGACATTTATATATGTTAATACAAGCAGTGGATGTTAATTATAACTGTGTTTAAGGAATGGGCAATGATAGCTGTAAAGAGGCGAGGGAGAGTGATTGTTAATGGAAGGATGAACTGTATGTGTTTTGTGTGTACGTGTATTGAGGGAATGTAATTATAATCATATAATACCTATGTACGTGCATCAAGAGTAACTGTTTTCTACATGTTTTATATTAATAACAACTCTGTTTGGTCGTAATCAAGTCCTAATAGCCATTTTTTTCAAATAATTATTACTTCTCGAATAGGTAAACGGTGTAAATTTTTTATTTTGTTAATTTTATTTTACAAGTAAACTGCCTTAAATTTATGTTGCCGCTTAACTGTGGCATTCCGACAAAAACAGATAGATAGATAGAATAAAAAACATTAAAACACGTTGCTTCCTATATTTGTCTGCATGATAAGGATGACCTTGTGATGTTGGACAATTAATTGGAATATATATAATTGTCTAACTGATAGAACTTGACACTTTTCGTATAATTTTGCTGTGGGGTAAAAGTCATGACTTTTAAAATGAATCTCTAAACAAAGCGTTCAATAAGTAATCAAAATCAATAAGAACAGTTTTGCAAGTCCCACCCCAAGCTTTTATACAGTATCCAAGCACAGATCGAGCCAGAGTATAGTATATTGTGCGCAGAAGATCAAAATCAACAACGTGTCTCAACTTCTTGAAAACTCAAACAAGTTTTCTGTTGCGGGCAAAAGTACTATCTATATGGGAGCGCCAGTTAAGTTTTTCGTCCAGGATAACTCCCAAATATTCGACATTGGTGGATTTAGCTATCCCAAGACAGGAACAGTTAGGAGCAGAGATGCTGTGGTAGTTACATAGATGCACCCTTAAGCCAATGTTCTTCGGCTTGGTTTTGGCAAACAGAGAATTGCAGGTATGTTGTTTTGGAGAGATTCAACGTCAATAGATTGAAACCGAGCCAACTGTTGTCTTTGTGGAGCCCCAACTAAGCATAATGATGAACATCGTCCCAAGTCACTGCATGTAAGATTGGCAAAGTATCATCGGCGTACGGAAATATTTTCCCATTGTTTAACGAGCAGTTTAGCGGGGAGTGGTATGACTGTCGAGACGAAAGTCGCAGGTTCGAAACCAGCCCCAAGTGCATACACCTCTAACTTTTCTAAGTTATGTGTATATTAATTGTTAATTACCACTTGCTTTAACGGTGAAGGAAAAACATCGTGAGGAAACCTGCATACCTGAGAAATTCTTCATAAGAATTTCGAAGTCTGCCAACCCACATTAGGCCAGTGTGGTAGACTAAGGCCTAACCCCTCTCATTCAGTAAAGGAGGCCCGTGCCCAGCATTAGGACGTATATAATACAGGGCTGGTATTATTATAACTATATTTCACAAAGTCGTTTATATAAATCAAGAAGAGAGTTGGACCGAGTATACTGCCCTGAGGGACACCACAAACAACCGGAGCATCTCAGCTGACATGATATCAGATTCGAACTTGTTGTGTACGGTTGTAAAAAATCCTAAAGATCATAAGCGCATTGCTACGAATACCGATGCGTTCTAACTTATTCACAAGAGTGGAAAAAGAGACGGTGCCAAAAGCTTTGGCCAGGTCGAGGAATATACCTAAATATTTTGGTTTTTTGTCCAGATGTGAAGTTAAAAACTCTGACAAGTTAATGACTGCGTCATTTATACACCCACGATTCCAGAGGAATTATCTGGTTACAGCGTGATCCACTTTATAATTTCGGAATTGTGTTACTTCGGAGTAACACATGAAGTCGCGGCCAAAAGTTAGTAAACTATTATTTGCCGTACGTGCGAGGAACCACGCTGATAATTTTATAGGTACACTTGTTGTGGGTTTATTTCGCAGTAGCCTTGGAATTTGTGTCCAATTATGAATATATTAAAACCAGTTATGAGTCCTACGTGAGGATTGTATGAATAACTATAGCATAGGCCGGCAAACGAGCAAGTGGGTCACCTGATGGTAAGTGATCTCCACCGCCATGTACGCCAAAAATACCAAAAATATGGGCGCGTTGCCGACCTTAATGGAAAGGGATAATTAAGGGATTGGGAAGGGGACGAGGATTTGGGGGCTCCGGATATCTCACTCACCATAAGAAATGCAGCAGCAAGCTGCTACTTTACATCGGTTTTTTGTGAGACAGTAGTAACGACCTGTACGAGCCGGCCCATTCATGCTGTAGACAAAAGTGTCTACAGCGTGGCTCTACTACTCATCCAGAGTAGCTCAATATTAGGTTATAATAGGCAATATAAGTTGATCGATCGAACCACGTGAAAGCTTACGTGAACATAATATATACAATATATAAACACACGAATTGAAAACCTCTTTGTTTTTTGTGTCAGTTAAAAACAAGGTTACGTAAGATTAGCAATTCTTTTAGGGGTTTACGTACACATTTTTACGACAAACTTCCTGATGATATAAAACAACTAAAAATAACAACTGCAAAGCAATTATTAGAAAAAAGTTGTGTGAATAATAAACAACTTTGCTATATTTTTAAGAAAAAAATAGTATTAACAAAACTTAGAAACCGAATTCAAAATAAAAACACTGTAATACCACAAAAAATAATTTCTATAGGTCTCCTTAGAGTCGGTGCCTGTGTCGCTGCCGGTCAAAGAAAATTGCACTACTCTTCTTACCTTCTCATCCGAGATCTTAACCAAATTTATAAAGGACCACATGTACACTTTTGTCTACAGCATGTATGGGCCGGCTCGTCCGGGTCATTACCACTATCTCACAGAAAACCGGCGTAAAGTAGCAGCTTGCTGCTGCGTTTCGTACGGTTAGTGAGATATCCGGAGGACCAAACCCCCTTCCCTTCCCAATTCCTTAATTATCCCTTTCCTTTAAGGTCGGCAACGCACCCATGATTCTTCTAGTATTGTTGGCATACATGGGCGGTGGAAATCACTTACCCATCAAATGACCCACTTGCTCGATTGCGGCAGTTCTATTTAAAAATACACTACATTTATAAGAATGCTTCTTACCTCAGGAAGGTCCTTTTCAGGTTTTTGATGTATTCCTCCCATGAATACAACATTCGGTGGCACTGGACGATTTTGTTCCCAAATAGGATGCACGCTCAAAAACAACATCTCCATATTCTTAATCAATTCTTTTACCGAAGGTGTATCGGCTCCAAAAAGTTTCCTGTTTATTTCATTTTCCTTTCTAACATAGTTTTCAACCATATTCTCTAAGTTATAATAAGTGTACAGTTCACTATACTTCTCCCAGAAAGATAAATTAAATATTTTTTGACGAATAAATGCAGGATAGAGAAATGGTTGATTAGGAGCGCCTACTGCTTCGTAAACCCCAAGTAATCCACCAAAAGAACTTACAAATATTGTAGGAGTTTTAAAAACATGTGTCAACGCCCAAGCTGGACGTACCATTGACTCGATAAGCAACAAATCAAATGTATTATTTTTGTTGCTTATAAGATATTGAACTTCTTCTGTAAGAATTTGCTGCTCATATATAACTGCAAATAAATGCATAATGACGTCCATTTGAGTAAATATATCATCACTTCTTCCACTGGTTGTGCCCAGAAAATTTTTCCTCCAAGTTTCATAGGAGATGTCGTGGACATCTATTTCTGTTAAGTTAGCTGGTGTTTTTCCTTTCGGGAAGGCAGGATCTGGGGTCACTACGACCACTTCGTGCCCTCGCCTCGCTAGTTCTTGAGTTAGAGGTCTGAACGCCACTTGATGGCTTATGGAAGGAGTCGGGAAGAATCCTAGGATTCTCGCCGCATCGGCCACTGAAGCTACAGAAATTACTAGCACGTAAAACAGCATATTTGACACAGTTTTAACGCACGTTCGACTCACGCTTAGCACTTGTATATTGTGATTCAAATCGTCTCGTTCTGATATACGAGTATAAATCAAACAGTTACCATTGGTTATCGTATCGTATCTTCAATACTATAGTAAAACTGAAGAGGCACTTTGTCTGTAAGTACATTAAATAATTTTCCAAATTCTTTTCGGGTTATGTTATAATAACGATATAAAACACAATTTGTTTTTGAATGATTGTCTGTGTGTCTGTCTGTCAAGGCATCACGTCTAAAGTACTGAATGTATTCAAAAGTATCGGCAATAAATACATAGAGCGTATCTTGAGTTAACATTTAGTCTTTGTTTTACTAAAATCGGTTGTTGTATCCAAAGTTATGAGTATTTACATGAATATATCATATTTCTCACAAAACTCAAGAAAAGTAGTTGTTAACCAATGTAGATGGCGGGCGCTATGCAAATGTATTGTTTGACATTTTTGTAAAATTCCATGGTATATAACTGTCTATATACCATCACGTTACAACCCAAGAGGGGGAGCCGTATACTATAATAAAACTCAAAAGGCATTTTGTCTACACATTGCATACATTTTCAAAATATTGATTGTTTTTTTCTATCTATCCGTATATTTGGTGGCTAATGGCCGTTCCCTATATTCTGTCTGTCTCTAGTTTTGCTATACCGGCGATAGAAAATGTTATCTATTTACCGTTTTACCGTCCCGATAAACTTACTAATGATAGGTAATCCTATTCTTCATTGGTGTCTACGGATGAGAGGACTGATAGCTGACTACAGATATACAACACTATGAAAATGACAGTTCAAGCGTCCCAATATTTTTTATGTGCTATCTGTCGATAAAGTTATTTAGTTTTTTCTTTATCGGTAGATTTTGACCGATAAACAGATATCCTCGGCTGTAAAAAAACGAAATAAATAACGCATTTTGAAGAAATAGCCATGAGTATACAAGGCTTACATGGCACTTGCACCCCAATACAAAAAACTAAATAAACTATGTAAAAATCTAAAAGAAAATATAAAAAAAATCTAAAATTCCTATAAATAAAAATAATGCACCGTTTTGATAATTAAATTAAGTGCAAGAGACATATAAATATTTGTTAATGCGAACAAAATAATTCCCCACTTCAGTAAAATCCCCCAAATTCGCTTGGGATTTTTGTTCAAAGGACTTGTATTCAGAGCCGTAATGTATTGACAGTAAAACGTTTCGTTATTACATTGTGTTTTGCAACATAATAAGTATTTCTCATTATTATTATTTCATTTACAGTGGTAAAAATTATGAATTATAGATAAATGTTAAATTAAAACTTATATTTCTAATCTAAATCATATCTTCATATTTTCTAACATAAATTAAACAATAGTTCCTCTTTCTCAGCTTGTATGAACATAACGCACAAGAGGGCCCAGATAGACTGCCTATCTATTGCTATCATAGTATCCGACGTGCATATCTAAAAAATAGGGACGATTCCAAGCAGTAGATAGAACAATGCGGATGTTTGACGATAGCTATCTATCGTGAAATTGAAGATTAATATTGGGAACGGCCATAAGGCATCACGTGCAAAGTACTAAATGAATTCAACAGAATCGGCAATAAAACCATACAGCGTATCTTGAGGTAACATTTAGTCTTTGTAAATACCTACTAATCTCCTCCTCCTACTAATATTATAAAGAGGAAATTTTTGATTGTTTTTTTGTTTGTTTGTATTAAATAGGCTTTGAAACTACAGAACCGATTTCAAAAATTCTATCACTGTTGGGAAGCTACACTAGCCCCGGGTGACATTGGAAATATTATATATTCAATTAGGGAAATTAGGGATCCTTACTAAAACTCCAATAATGTAACCCAAGGTGTAAAATATACCTAAAATAATTTTTATTTTATCGCGTGCGCTGTGCAAACTATTGATGATAGAACAAAATAATGTACCACAACTTTGCATAACACATCATTATTTACAAAAAGTGTCACGACAGCATATGTCTAACTATTATAGTTATGCCACAATAAATGTTCTTTTTAAACGACTTCAAAAAAAAGGAGGAGGTTCTCAATTTTCCAGTGGGAGTTACAGCAATAGCATGTAAATTCCAATACAATAACACAATCGCAATGAGTGTACTGTTGTCCGTGGAGGAGTTTTATTTCTTTACTCCGTACTCCGTCATCAGATCTTAACCAAATTATTATGGGACCACATCGCAGCTAAATTCTATCGAGTGATTTTTTGTCTAACATAATACACCTTAAGTAATGCAATTAGAACGCTTGCATCATATTGCAATGAAGCAAGTTAGAAATTCTACCACAGATCGCAACCTTTCTGTAAGCCGTTAAGGAGTTCCGTTGATCCATAACGACGTTATGGTAGGTGACTCAAATATCCGGATAGCCTATAAAAGATTCGGCCGATTATCATTAATTTGCTCCTAAGAATTATTGAAGAGTTCCGTTACTTTGTCATGGATCTCATAATCAGAACCTAACCAAACTCTCACCAAACTACTCTTGAAGTACATCACTGCCAATAAAAAAGGAATCATCGAAATCGGTTGGCGTGATATTGAGTTATTCGTCCATTTGTCGCGCGCATACTAATGCAAATTTAAGACTTATATGGTTTCCTCACGGATGCCATTGTCCAAACTGGACCAAATTGAAATGGAACCACTCGTGAAGCACCAGCTTTCAAATAAAAAAAGAATCATCCAAATCGGTTCACCTAGTTCAAAGTTCTGAGGTAGCGACACAGGCACCCAAGCACCGACATTGAACAGAATAGAACAGATAGAATTTGATATTTTTGACTTTTCAGTGTTTTTATTTTGAAGTCGGTTTCTAAGTTTTGTTAACCGTTATTTTATTTTTGAAGCCGTTTAAAAATGATCCATAATTAAATAACTTAATTATTAATAATTTTTGGAAATTTACATTTTAAGGGGTAAAAACGGTGAAGCTGAACTTTGTACGAAAACTTTTTATGGTAGTCTGTTAGGATATATACCACCGATTTGTCTACGTCTACTGCCAATTATTTTTTACACAAACAAATAGAAACAACTTCATACAGAACTTTGAATTGCAAACATAATAGTGTTGAAGTTTGTATGAACCTTTTTATAGAACGGAATACGACTGTAAAGCAATGCACAAATATTGCTTATCAAAAATAATAGAATATGTGATTCACATTTTTGTAAAATTTCACTTGGAAAAAGGGGAGAGGGGGAGTTGAATGTAGTATGAAACTATTTATTTTAATATTTGAACAACTTGACCGATTGTGCTCATATTCACACCGTACATTTGGCGGAGCTGCGGGTAACTGCTAGTGAATTATATTTATGAATACACAATAAAACTGACAAAATTTTATTAAATTAATGTTCAGTTTACTGCTGAATTTTAAATTATTGTTATAATAATTGGAAGCGTTAAGGTAAATAATACTTATTTGCGTACTTACGTGTTCCATTTGTACAATTTTTCAAGGTTTCCGTCGTATGTGAGAGGCCTTCTGGGTTGGTATCACCTCTTTATTTATTTCCGCCGCCAAGTAACAGTTTAGACACTGTATTGTTGCGGTTTGTAGGACATTGAAGCCAGTGAAATTAAGGGACATTATAGAACTTAACTACTTATGTCTCGGGGTAGGGATTCATTGTCCTTGATCAACATCCAGGGGATCCTGGATGTTGGTTTTTGGTTAACCCAAAATTGGAATTAAACATATTAGAGTATACTACATAAAATTGAATAAGTAAGGATAAGCGATGAAAATTATATTGTGGGTAGTATATAGTAGGACTAAAAAATACTGAGTGGTAGAGCCACGCTGTAGCCAATTCTGTCTACAGCATGAATGGGCCGGGTCGTTCGGGTCGTTACCACTGTCTCACAGAAAACCGGCGTAAAGTAGGAGCTTACTGCTGCGTTTCGTATGGTGAGTGAGATATCCGGAGGCCAAAATTCCCCTCCCCTTCCCAATCCCTTACTTATCCCTTTCCTTTAAGGTCGGCAACGCGCCCATGATTATTTTAGTATTGTGGACGTACATGGGTGATGGAGATCACTTACCAGCAGGTGACCCACTTGCTCGTTTGCTGGCCCATACTATTAAAAAAAACAACTATCTCTATCTTGCGGCTCCGTTCGCATGAATCTCGTTTATCGGGATAAAAAATCGATCATATCATCATCAATACGATCCGCTTGTGATACATAGTTGAGTATCCATTAGTTGAAGCACGTCTCGACCTTGCTGCAGCTCAAGTGGATACCTAGTTATTAATTTGAGGGAGGTTGATCATAATATGAAATGGACAATAAACTTTCCTTCCAAATTGAGCTACGGCTCCAGAACCCATAACAGGTGTGACAAATACCCAAATCCCAAAGTAATTTAAATCTAAACAAGCGAACTAATTAACTAACACCCGTTCATCAGTCGTAAACCTCCCTAATAGGGAATAAACAAAAGTTTTATTCATTACACAGAGTGTAAAGTGCACCAGCGGGGTTGGTCGTCTTGCTAGTTCTGAATTAGAAAGGGATGGAGCGAGCAATACAAACACGAAAGAAACCGACGGGTATACAAATATATTCGTGCTAAAAAGTTAAGAATTATAAAGGGAATACGTTTCGCCGAGCCGTGTAGTTGTCTTTGTTGTTTAACATTTCGTATTTTATGTACTGAACGTTTCCAAGTTCTTGTTTACAATAAATGGACGTGTTGCGTTTCAGGGTTTCTCGGTGAAAATGATACCTTTAATTTAAATGCCAATTTTTTGATGTGAAGTTACATATTTGCCAGCCTCCGTGGCGCAGCGGGCGAGTAGCCGGCTACGAAGCGAGAGGCCGTGGGTTCGATTCCCACACTGAGACAAATATTTGTGTGATCCACAAAAAATTGTTTCGGGTCTGGGTGTTGTGGGACCGCAAGTCCCTCGTAGTTCCTGATACCCACAATACAGGTTTTACCTAGTGTGGGGTCAGGACTATGTGTGTGACTGTTGGGTGTATTTATTTATTTATTATTTATTTATATTTAAACGACTTCAAAAAAAGGGTTTTTTATGTTAGTTACCTCAGAACTAACGATTGGGTGAACCGATTTTGATGATACTTACTTATTCGAAAGCTGGTGCTTCACGTATGGTCATTTCAATTTGATCCAGTTCTGACAATGGCATCCATGAGTAAACCATATAGGTCTTAAATTTTTATTAAGTATGTGCGCGACAAATGAACGAATAACTCAATATTACGCCAACCAATTTGGTTTGGTTCTATTTTTATTGAAAAGGTTGTACTTCAAGGATAGTTTGATGAGAGTTTGGTTAAGTTCTGAGGACCTTGTTCTGAGGATTTTGTCTGGGGTCTATAACAAAGTAACAGAACTCTTTAATTCTTAGGAGCATATTAACGATACTCCGCTGAATCTTTTATAGGCTGTCCGGATATTTGAGTCACTTACCGTAACGTCGTTATGGTCAAGCAATTGTCGTAGTCGAATATGATGATCAATGGAACTCCTTATCGGCTTACAGTAAGGGTTCAGAATATCTGTGGCAGTATGTCCAACTTGCTGCATTGCAATATGATGCAAGCATTCTAATTGCATTACTTAAGGTGTATTATGTTGGAAAAAATTCACTCGATAGAGTTTAGCTGCGATGTGGTCCCATATAAATTTGGTTAAGTTCTGATGACGGAGTACGGAGTAAAAAAATAAAACTCCTCAACGGATAACAGTACACTCATTGCGATTGTGTTATTGTATTGGAATTTACATGCTATTCTCCCACTGAAAATTGAAAATAAAATAACGGTTAACAAAACTTAGAAACCGACTTCAAAATAAACACACTAAAAAGTCAAAAATAACAAATTGTATCTATTCTATTCTCTTTGGAGTCGGTGCAATTTTATCTGACCGGTAGCGACACAGGCACCCAGGCACCGACTCTAAACAGAATAGAATAGATACAATTTGTTATTTTTGACTTTTCAGAGTTTTTATTTTAAAGTCGTTTTCTAAGTTTTGTTAACCGTTTTTTGTACATTGTAAATAAATACAATTAAACTCAAGTTTCAAATGATTTTTGTACCTATTACCAAATTTTATTTTCGGTCTGAAATCACGTCATCCATAGATTGAGGAAGCAATATAACAGTAAAAAAGTTGGATAAAATAAAGTCGTTTTTGCTAACGCGCCATGTTTAAAATGTGGTATTAAATTACTAATCTTTTTTTAGAGCTCTTTAATTCACATGAAACAGGTTATAAGTGCTGGATAACTAATAAAAGACATAAGAAGGTGATGAGAGTAAGCCCTATCTAATATAAAAATAATCGTCGAAATTGGTTCATACTTTTAACCGACTACAAAAAAGGGAGGAAGTACTCAATTCGGCGGTTATTTAATGTATTTACCATCGATTTCTCCACCAATTCTGGATCAAAAAAACATTCAATAGATTTAGCTGCGATGTGGTCCCATATAAATTTGGTTAAAATCAGATCATGGAGTACGGAGTAAGAAAATGAAACTCCTCAACGGACAACAGTACACTCGTCGCGATTGTGTTATTATACTGGAATCTACATCCTATAGCTGTAACTGCTACTAAAAATTTAAAAATAAAATAATTTATACCAATATCTATAGGTCTCTTTGGACTCGGTGCAATTTTATTTGACCGGCAGCGACACAGGCAAACACTAAATATATTATTACTAGCTGTTGCCCGCAGCTTCGCCCGCGTGAATGCCTATTTCCAGGATTAAAGTAGCCTAGTGGGGGCCCCCGGTGAGAAACGCGCTTGACAAAAATACTAAAATGACTAAAAAATAGGGGTTGATGGTAGAAGGGTGAAAATTTAGGGTTGTATGTATTTTTTAATGTTGTATCATAAAAAAATAAGATCAAAAATGTTGTCTAAAAAATTTTTTTTTTTTTGGGTTGGACCACCCTTAACATTTAGAGGGATAAAAAATAGATGTTGGCCGATTCTCAGACCTAACCGATATGCAAACAAAATTTCATACAAATCGGTCCAGCCGTTTCGGAGGAGTATGGAAACGAACATTGTGACACGAGAATTTTATATATTAGATTTTTGACAAAAAAACGAAAACATCCACTGTCTTTATTCATTGGTTAAAATTACTTATTAAAGTTCATAAACACAAAGAATTCAAGCCACCTTTTAGTCGTACAGTTCAAATTAGCCACTATTCCAGTAAAGAAATGATATCTCACAGAAAGTCACGTGCCAAATTAAAACTCGTTTATTCCAAGATACAATTTTGTGCTGTAATTTAAATATAATCAAATTTTGCAACAATTTCACTGAAATTGCTTGTGGCAATTTGTACGGAAAAATCTCCGCGTGCTAGACTTGAAGGTTATAGTAGATTTTGCTGTTTTAGGGTTCCGTATCTCCAAAAAAAGGAATCCTTATAGGATCACTATGTTTATGTTTGCTTGAATTACAAGACGAACAGGTCGCTCGCCTGATGTCAAGCGTCAGACCTGCCTATAAACAGAAGCAACATATTACACAGAACTGCGCTCGTCCTCCCGAGGCATAAGATGTTAAGTCTCATAATGCCCAGTAGTTTCAATGTCCTACAGGCCAAAATACAACAGTTCTTACACACTGCTGCTTGACGGCCGAAATAGACACAGCGGTGGTACCAACGGCCTCTCGCATACTACCACCTAGTTAGTATGTATGTGGTATGTAGGTAACCAACCACCTATGTTGTCGATCCGTCTGCCCATCTGTCCCCTTCTTTTCGATTACCCTCTCATTCTTCTGATCCTGTTTCTCAGAAATGGGTAGAAGTATGAAATAGAAATAATTATCAACCTCCGTGGCGCAGTGGGCGAGTAGCCGGCTGCGAAGCGTGAGGCCGTGGGTTCGATTCCCACACCGAGACAATTGTTTGTCTGATCCACAAATATTTGTCGAGTCTGGGTATTGTGGGACCGCAAGTCCCTCGTAGTTCCCGATACCCACGATACAGGTTAACCTAGTGTGGGGTCGGGACTATGTGTGTGACTGTTGGGTGTATTTATTTATTTATTTATTTAACTATTGATCCACGGTCTCTAAAGCTGAAGACTATAAAGCGTACCTAGATTTATCTCTGCTCTGGCTGTGCACTTAAATCAGTGTGGATATTGTAGAGTGATCATTGACTTTCTTGGGATAGAAGGGGAACCAAGTCTCCCCATTGCCTCATCTGTTAATCAGCAGAGTGTACCACGTACAGGTGATGTTGGCTTTTGTTGATGTTGGCCCATTCATGATGTAGACAAAATTGTTTACAGCGTGGCTCTACCACTCAAAAACTGTTGGTGACCCACTTACTCGCAATTTATACATACATTCGCACTCACGCCTGTAATCCCCAAAGGGGTAGTCAGAGGTGTAACCAGTACACACACATTTTGCCAAGCGTAACTCCGTCCTATTATGTGATAGGGGGCGAGCCTATCGCCATACCGAGCACAAATTCCAGACTCCGGGCTGATACTGAGCATTTCGTAACAAAAAACCCAATACCACTTTACCCGACCCGGGGATCGAACCCGAGACCTCAGAGTCCTACTCGCACTCGAGTGTTTTTTTATTTTTTGTTTCATCACGCAAGCATGATTTCTGCAACTTTTTGCATTTTTTCTGATAATATCATCCGGATCTCTGTCTATTTTAGGCGGTGACCTACAGATAATTAGGTATTTAGCAAGTCATGTATTGTAATAACTGCCTCGGTGGCGCAGTTGTAATGCGTACGCGTTATCACTGAGACCGAAGCTGATGTCTCGGGTTCGATCCCCGGGTCGGGTTAAAATGATATCGGGTTTTTCTATTACGAAATGCTCAGTATCAGCACGGAGTCTGGAATTTGTGCCCGATATATGTGCCCGATAGGTGCGCCCCGTATCACATAAGGGACGGAGATACGCTCGGCGAAATATGGGTGTACTGGTTACACCTCTGCCTACCCCTTCAAGGATTACAGGCGCGAGTGCGTATGTATGTATCTATGTAAATTAACCCAAAAAATAATACGGAAGTTCATAAAAAACATACAAAAGCACTTGATTACCCCATTACCCTTTATTCTATAACATTATATAGTTTTTGAAAGGTTCTAATTTGTGACAATGACAGTAGGCTCGACCCTCATAATTATAGAGAGGGGGTGTCAGATAAAATACAGCCAAGGCCTCCCTACTTTGTCTAATGGCTCAATTTCACATTTTACGGCTTACTTAATAATATTGTTATTACAGTAACTGAGCGGTAGCGGGTTGCTACTTTCCCATCACATGAACAAGGTGGTGAGTACCTCATACACAAGACTGCATCTGGGTAGGTAAACAATTAGCTTGTATATGGATGCGACATCGCAGCAATGTTTAAGCATTATTGTGTTCCGGTAGTAGGTAAAGCCAGTGAAATAACTGCGCATTATAAGGCTTAGGTTTATTTCTCAACTAGCCTTCTCCGAAATAAAACGTAGCCTATAACCGTCTCCAGGGTCCCATCTATCTCTACATCAAAATCTGTTCAGTGATTTAGGCGTGAAAGCGTAACAAAGAAATAGATATTTTTTTCATAAAAAGTATCCTATGTTACTTCTTATACCTCCAAGAATATGTGTACAAAGTTTCATGATGATCGGTTAAGTAGTTTTCGCGTGAATGCGTAACAAACAAACTTACATTAACTTATAATATTAGTATGATGATGTCCAAGTTAGATGTAATCACCAATCTGTCTACCATCAGGCGGGCGGCCTGCTTGTCACGTCATTGTCAGTGAATAAAAAATCTTTTGGTCCTACAACATTCAAATCCAAGACAAATTCTGGACCACACAAACATTGTCTCTATACGGGGGCCGAACTCAAAGCCTCTAGTTTAAAGTCACCTACCGACCCGCTGTGTCACTCCTCTCTTTAAGCTGTATTGTCCCCTGTCTTCGTTCCTCAGGTTGTATACACTATACGTTTTACTAATGACGCGTCATCTTACCTTTAGACAGTTTTGTCTACAGCATGAATGGGCCGGCTCGTCCAGGTCGTTACCACTATCTCACAGAAAACTGGCGTAAAGTCAGCTTGCTGCTGCGTTTTGTACGGTGAGTGAGATATCGGGAGGGCTAAATCTCCTTCCCTTTCCTAATCCCTTTCCTATAAGGTCGGCAACGCGCCCATGATTCTTCTAGTATTGTGGGCGTACATGGGCGGTGGAGATCACTTACCATCAGGTGACCCACTGCTCGTTTGCCGGCCTATGCAATAAAAATAAAAGAATAAAAAAACATATGGATGTGTCCTAATTGGTTTAAAATCCTACCCTACTAGTCGTACTACCTTCTATCCTAAGACAAATATGAAAGTTTGGATAATTGTGAATTTGGATGAAATGTGGCACGTAGATTAGGACATAGCTTAAGTTTAATCCCACTAAAATAAATAATTAATTGACAGGCGATAGGTGGTACATGTGCAAAGGACATTCACGCGGGCGGTGCCGCGAGCAAAATATAATTTAACTCTTGACTGCTGTGTCCACGAAGCAGATTAACTCCAGGAATGTTTTGAGGAGATAACAGAACATAAGTTACAAATGCTTGTGCCATACCAAGGTACGATCCCGTGGACGACCTAAAAAGTGCTGGCTTGACGTATTAGAGGAATATACGAGAGTCAAATGGTAATGCTACTGAGGATGTTCTAGAATATAGATCAAGTAAAGTGGAAGCCGATCCCTGGTATTAAGGTGAAAGACCGCGAAATTTAATTTAATTTTGTTTTTAAATTGGCTCTTTCGAATAAGGATAAAAATGATTTAGCGAAAATAATCACCATGGGTATACGGAATAATAAAAATGAAACTATCATTATTGCTTCTAGAGTTAATGAATGCCCAGAAACTTATTGTTTTCTTAGATTATTTGTCGATATAACGTTAGGTAGAAAGAATGAAAGATTAGTATTCCTTATCTAAATTCCGCTTCTTTCACTAGCATCCTCACACCTTTACGTCAGGTTTACGATTCATAACCTTATGTACTTAAAAGGAACAATGTACTACGGGCCAAGGAATCCTTATATTCTGTTACCATAACACCCTATAAATAAGAAGGGGGAGGGGGCAGAGGCAGCAACATTTTGTTTGTTAACTCACTCCCTGACTACATTTGTTCTAAGTATAGCCAGAAGGAGCAAAAATATTACTAGTTACCTATAGTGTGTATTTCGCAGATATTGTTTGTGTATTTCACAAAGATACGCACTGAGAATTTCGAATATAGTTTTGCTTGCTGTTGCTATTGCTATGTCCTATAATACTTTTTTTTTTGTTTTCGCGGGAAATTACGAGTTTATCGCTACCGCCTCGCCCGGGGGGTGACGGGACGGTTATGTTGGACTCACCGGTCTTACAACCCAACATAAAATCACCCAGAGGAGAAATAGAAAATCCAGATGACCGCTGGGCTGAGTCCCTAACACTATATACAGCCTGCACCGCTTCAGCCGGAACCGCACCTGCGCAATGCCGCCTTGCAGCCCATCTCTATTTGTGAGAGGGGCTTAGAAGCCCCCGCACACTAAAGGACGCCTTCGGCGTCAGCGGCAGCGACGAGGCCAACCACCCGTGCTGCCGTCCATCTCGGGGTCGCACGTACAAGAGTACAAAAGGGCTACAACAGCCCCCCACTGCAAGCCCGCGACCCCCGGTGGCCCCTTTTAGTCGCCTTTTACGACAGGCAGGGGATACCGTGGTGGAATTCTTCAAATTCACCCCCAATTCACAGGGCAGAATTTCCTACAATACTACTAAATTCTACTAGATACTTACTTTACTGTAAGCGGTACAGCGAAGAATGTGGGCATCTTCGTGTAATACACAAATATGACTTTTACTTATTCGTCATTTATTTTACTTAGCTGCCTGGGTTGGTTGGCTTTGTCTATTTCTGCCGCCAAGCAACAGTGTGTAAACACTGCTGTGTTCCGGTTTGAAGGACTTTGAAGCCAGTAGAATTACTGTACATTATGAGACATACCAACTTATGTCTCGGGGTGACGAGCGCAGTCCAGAGCCATGCAGTGCTTTGTAATTCAAAGTTCTGTGCGGCGTTGCTTCTGTTTGTGGGCAGGCTTAGCGACCTGCTTGTCTCGTCATTGAAGCTAATAAAAAAACTTATTCCAATAGACCAAACGTCGTTCTTCCTCAAACTCTTTTAATAGTAGCGGATTAACTATTGATAAGTGATCAGGTCTGCTCATGGATATTAAAACTCCCGAAGAATCGCCTGTTATTATTATTAAAGGAAAGAGTAAACCTTTTCTTGAAAATTCACTACTGAATAAATCTGGATTATAGTTTTTACGATCGGCTGCCCTGACGTCGATTCCAGGGCAACGTACCCTGCAAATTATGTGGTACAAACTATTCCCTATCACCAAATGTTTAGTAAAATCTACTCCCAATTTTATTGGAAACATTTCAGGCATTCAAATCAATAGTAATGATTTCATCTGGCAAATGTATATTGAGTAGTTTGGAATAAATAAGACCGTCGATATGTTTTACGAAAAGAACATTTCAACGGTTTGATATCGGTCGAAGCGTGCCTGGCTCGTCTGTCAGCGACTTTATTTTACGTGATGCTAGCTTTTACTTGCGACTCCGCCCGCGTGAATATCTTTATCCGGAACAACCCCCGCCTTTTTAAAACATTTCTCCAATAAAGTGTTGGTTTTCGAAATATCGCGGAATACGTATACGGAAGATTGCCTCGGTGGCGCAGCTGTAATGCGCACGCGTTACGATTAAGGCCAACGCTGAGGTCTCGGGTTCGATCCCCGGGTCAGGTAAAGTGGTATTGGGGCATTTTCTATTTTCAAAATGCTCAGTATCAGCCCGGAGTCTGGAATTTGTGCCCGGTATGGCGATAGGCTCGCACATCACATAAGGGACGGAGATACACTCTGCGAAATGTGGGTGTACTGGTTACACCTCTGCCTACCCCTTCGGGGATTACAGGCGTGAGTGCGTTGGTATGCGGAATACATATTTGCTATTTTGTTTTTCGGAGTACTCCTACGAAGCTTCGAGTTGAAAGGTCTATTTAATATGTTTTTTTTTTTTTATTATATTAGATTGAATGACGAGACGAGCAGGTCGCTCGCCTGACGGTAAGCTCCACGCCTGCTCATAAACAGAAGCAACGCCACACAGAACTTTAAATAAAGCACTGCATGACACTGGACTACCGCTCGTCACCCCGAGACATAAGGTGTTAAGTCTCATAATGCCCAGTAATTACACTGGCTTCAATGTCCTTCACACCGGAACACAACAGTGCTTACACACTGTTGCTTGGCGGCAGAAATAGACAAAGCGGTGGTACCAACCCAGCCGGTCTCTCGCAAACGAGGGACCTACCACCTTGTAAAAGTAATGTAATGTTTTCTTCATAAACATTTTTATCCCCTATTTCACTCTTTAAGGGGATGATTTTTTATAAATTCCTTCTTAGTGATCACTTACGTCATTAAAGGAACCTTTGTGTAAAATCTCATGCTTCTAGACCCAGCGGTTTCGGCTGTGCGCTGATCAGTCAGTTAGTCAGTTTCTTTTTTTATATATAAAGAAATACTTTTCCATGGTTGAATATAAATATATATTTTTTATTACCTTTAGATGTCGAGACATGCATTTCTAACAGAATAGGTCCATAATTGGCGAATAAATCGATGTGCATACATAAAAAAGCAAAAGAAAAAAACCACTTGAATTAAGAATCTAATCTAACTAAGATATTAAATTGTCATCGGTCCTTAATAAGTATGCCAAATTTCGAGTTAATCCGACGTTTTGAAGGGGGTCAAAATCATGTTCAAAGATTCATACATACTAACATACTAACATACGTATGAAGCTAATAAAAAGCTATTAAAATAAGGGAAAATAAGTGGAGTATGAGCATATTCTATCCGCCATCAAAGCGCCCGCACCTTTAGGGATATAGGGTTGTTTATTATTGCTGTAGTTTGGTAAAATATAAGCAATATCGGAATAAGAACAACTTTTTACAATACTAATGTTTTGTACCAAGAAATACGTACAAAATTAAATAAAATTTCTCCTTTTGGGACCATGAATGGCTTGGCATTGTCAAAGATATAATATTTACTACATACGCACCCACGTCTGTAATCCCCGAAGGGGTAGGCAGAGGTGTAACCAGTACACCCACATTCGCCGATCGTATTTCTGTCCTTTATGTGATAGGGGGCGAGCCTATCACCATACCGGGCACAAATTCCAGACTCCGGGCTGATACTGAGCATTTCGTAATAGAAAAACCCAATACCACTTTACCCGACCCGGGGATCGAACCCGAAACCTCAGCGTTGACCTCAATCGTAACGCGTACGCATTACAACTGCGCCAGCGAGGCAGTCATAATATTTACTACTTCGTAAAATTATGATAGTACTAGCTATGTCTTGCAGTTTCACTGCAGTTATGTTACTGTCCTGCTCTCATAGGTCATAGCGTGATATATATATAAATTTTACGGAATATAATCTCTAAATGAGAGTCAAAACGGCATTTAAATTTGTTGCATAGTTTAGGAAAATTATGCGGACAAACATACAGAAAGACGCAGATAGCGACATTAAATACACTTTTTCACTCAAGCTAATAAAAAAATTTATTATAAGCAATGATTTTGACGACTATTTCATTAAAAGTAATTTTAAAATCAAAATAAATCTGCTAATTAGAATTCATGGGTCATTAAATGTTGATAACACTGACTTCAAATGTGTAAATATTTTTTGTAGCTTTTTGCGGTTATTTTTAAATAACCGATTTATAAAATGAAGTTCTATATTCAACTCGTATTTATGGATGTCAGCAATTTTTACACCATCTAATTAATACTTCTTAATTAGAAAACTTTAGGAAATAAAACTAAATGGTGTTTGGTTGAATTAGCAATTTCTCTGTACGAATCTGACGTGACTGAATTGACTGCCTCGGTGGCGCAGTTCTAATGCGCACGTGGTCCGACTGCTGTGCTGAAGTCTCGAGTTCGATCCCCGGGTCGGGTAAAAGTGATACTGAGTTTTTTCTTTTTCTATTACAAAACGCTCAGTATTAGCCTAGAGTCTGGAATTGTGCCCGGTATGAAGATATAGGATCGCCCCCTATCACGTCATGGAACGTAGATACGCACGGCAAAATGTAGGTGTACTGGTTACACCTCTGCCTACCCCTTCGGGGATTACAGGCGTGAGTGCGTATACATGTAATGAAAGACTAAATAATTACAAAATAAGAGCGGAACCTGGAATTTGAATCGAAGACCTCACGGTTTCTCGGCCCATGTACGCTGCCACTAGACCAATGAGGCAGTCACACGAACAAACAAACTATGATTATTATTATTAACAGGGTTAATTATTTCTATGCATCTCATGAACACACCGTTGACATATAACAAGAGATTCAAAATTAATTGAATTACCTTTAAATAAATAAATACACCCAACAGTCACATACTTCTGACCCCACACTAGGTAAACCTGTATTGTGGGTATCAGGAACTAAAAGGATTTGCTGTCCCACAACACCCAGACCCGAAACAAATATCTGTGGATCACACAAACATTTGATGAGGTGCGGGAATCGAACCCACATCTCTCGCTTCGCAGCCGGTTACTGGCCCGCTACGCCACTGAGGCTGTCATATGCTAATCTTTGCAGCATTTTAGTGTCAGGCGCCAAATTTACCTATTAGCAATTTCACCTCGGTGCAAAACATTACTGAAAATAAATAAACACCAAGTGTATTTTTAAGAGAGAGCATATCCGTGCTGTAGACTGTTTTATCTACAGTATGAAATATAGGGGCTTGAATAGGAGGCCAATTCTCGTAATTTAAAATATTCAAAATATCATTCCGATCTAGTCTTAGTGTAAAGAAAGTTGCAAATGATATTCTCATAAACCAATAATCAACGTCAAAGATGAACATAGATCGAAATGAGATCGAAAGTAGAATATAAGTTTACTGAAGCCAAAACGGCAATCTGCTGACATTTTTAAATGATATAATGTCCTTATATAAACGTCAAAATTGAGATTGCAATGACATCGAGGTGAGATTATATTGACACCGGACTGAACTTACAGAGAGAGCTGAATACTTTATTTATGTCAAATTAAAATCTAATGTCAGTTCGTTTAAAATTAATTCGCAGTGTCAGATAAATAACGAGAATTGGCCTTTAGGTTGTTGCCACTGCCTCACAAATGTAAAGTAGCTTATTGTTACACTTTATACGGTGTGCGAGATGACCGGGGGTCTGAATCTCATCTCTTCTCCCAATCCCTTAATTATCGTAATACTTAGATACGTGACTTGTGTAATGGGTATCAGGAACTCTCAGAGAGTGTTGTAGGTGTCCATGATAAGCGGTAATCGTACCGTCAGGTGACCCCTGTTGATCGCAAGCCACTTCTTTCACAATCCACTTCTTAAAAAACTTTCATACCCCCAAAATCCAGATCCAAAACAATGATTTGGGTATTACAATAACTATCTCTGGCATTACTGAAACATAATTCCAAAGAATCCTTACAAATGTCCGAAACTTCAGTTTTATTCATTTCACACTTAATTCTATGTAATGAGGTAAAGAAGTTGAATTTCCGAGTCATAAAGTTTATTATTTATTAGATAGTGAAAGTAAATGTACAGTAAGGTACATCCTACTTCCTACTACTATTATAAATGTTTGCATGTTTGTTAATCAACCACACCTCAATACGTGAACGGTTTTGGATGAAATTTAACAGACAGATATACCATGACCTGGATTAGGATGGACTGGACTTTTTATCCTGGAAAAGGCCATTCACGCGGGCGGAGCTGCGAGCAACAGCTAGTAGTTATATAAAATACACCCAACATTCATACACATACTCCTGACCCTACACTAGGTAAACCTGTATCATGTGTATTAGAAACTACGAGGGACTTGGGGTCCCACAACACCCAAACCCGAAACAAATATTTGTGGATCATACAAACATTTGTCTCGGTGCGGGAATCAAACACACGGCCTCTCGCTTCGCAGCTGGCTACACGCCCACTGCGCCACGATGGCTATAATATAAGTGGTAGAACCACGCTGTAGACGTTTTTGTCTACAGCATGAATGAGCAACCGGGTTATTACCACTGTTTCACAGAAACCCGATGTAAAGTAGTAGCTTGCTGTTGAATTTCATACGGTGAGTGAGCTATCCGGAGTCCCAAATCTCCTCCCCCTTTTCCAATCCCTTAATTATCCCGAACCCTGGCATTATTAAGCCAGGATAACAGGCAGAAGAAAATATTTCTTGTATCAAATAAGGGGCGACTTTTGATGAAAAATACTTCTGACAAGTATTCTAGAATATTTTTTCAGTTCCATCCAGACAAAAATAAAGATGCAAAAGCTCAAAAGAAGTTTGTCCGTATTGTCCCCTATAATCCCCTCATCCCTTTCCAATCCCTTAATTATCAAACTAGAAGGTTTATAACGCGTCCATAATTCTTATGTTATTGTGGGCGGTGGAGATCACTTATTGTGGGCGGTGGAGATCACTTATCATCGAATGACCCACTCGTCCGATTCCCGGCCTGTGCCTACTATAAAAATAATAATTAACTAGCATACTAAACATTTCGTTATCGGTCAGATGTATTGTCTCCAGCGCCTCGTTAGGTCACCGACCTGAACAATTTGGGAACAAGTAGAATATTATACTTTATATTACTATTTTGCTGCCGTTATTTTAATATCTTAATTAACAGACAAGCTTTGTATTCTCAAATTAAATATTATTTACATAAAAGGTTTAATGCGTTATGAAAATAGAAAGGGCGATGATCTGCAAGTGTTTATATTTGTTCTCTTCATGGATCTCATAGCAACGTAGTGTTTGAAACCAGTGGTCTTGGGTTGGTTTCCCAGGTCGGGTAACGTTTTGTGCAGAAATTTGGAAAATTCCCAGAGACATCAAATATAATATGATGCATTTCATTTTACAAGGTAAGTCCCTTATATCTACTCGTCCCCTGACTTTTCTGAGTTGTGTGTGTATTAATTATTAATTATCACTTGCTTTAACATCATGAGGAAACCTGCATACCTGAGAAGTTCTTCATAAGAATTTCGAAGGTATGTGAAGTCTGCCAAACCGCATTAGGCCAGCGTGGTGGACTAAGGTCTAACCCCTCTCATTCAGTAGAGGAGGCGCGTGCCCAGCAGTGGGACGTATATAATACAGGGCTATTATTATTATTTTTATTTATAGGTCCCTTATATGCGAGAGGCCGTCTGGGTTGGTACCACCGCTTTGTCTATTTCTCCCGCCAAATAGCAGTGTGTAAGCACTGTTGTGTTTCGGTTAGAAGGGTATTGAAGCCGGTGAAATGACTGCGCATTATGAGACTTAACATCTTATGTCTCAGGGTGACGAGCGCAGACCAATGCTATGCAGTGCTTTGTAATTCTTGTAGATCTGTGTGTTGTTGCTTCTGTTTATAGGCAGGCGTTGCGCTTACCATCAGGCGAGCGAACAGCTCGTTTCGTCACATAAGATAATAAAAAAATACATACATACGCACTCACACCTGTAATCCCCGATGGGGTAGGCAGAGGTGTAACCAGTATACCCACATTTCGCCGAGCGTATCGCCGTCCCTTGTGTGATAGGGGGCGAGCCCATCGCCATACCGGGAACAAATTCCAGACTCCGGGCTGATACTGAGCATTTCGTAATAGAAAAACCCAATATCACTTTTACCCGACCCGGGGATCGAACCCGAGACCTCAGAGTCGGCCTCAATCGTAACGCGTACGCATTACAACTGCGCCACCGAGGCAGTCAAACTACTCTTCTCTAATAAATAAAAGGATTATTCAAATAGCCGAAAACGCTAACGTATAACAAGGGAACTTCATTAAATCCCCCATCTATAAGCCTTGTCTGGCAAACGGCCAGCAATCGATATACATTTTGACAAATTACTGTACACATCACTTAGGTACTTTCTCGTGATCGGGTTGCCAAATAGATATATCTAAGTATGTTGGACATAGGATGGGTTATTTTAACCGTATTCGAAGTTCAAAAATCCCCCTAAGTCAGTTATAAAAATATCTATATTTTTTAATCGGCTGAACAAATTGTATTCACCTTTTTTTTATTACCTTGAATGATGAGACGAGCTGGTCGTTCGCCCGTTTTTCCATATAAACAGATGCAACACCACACATAATTTTGAATTACAAAGCACTGCATGACATTCGACTGCGCTCGTCACCCTGAGACATAAGATGTGCACAACAGTGCTTACATACTGCTGTTTGGCGGTAGAAATAGACAAAGCGGTGGTACCAGCCCAGACGCCCTCCGCATAGGCGGGACCTACTACCTTATAAAACCTTGTTTGATTTATGTATTGGTTAGAAACATAGTTAAATAGAATCGAATTTATAGATTCCGAGTTGTCTGCATAACCTAGGAACTAGCTAATGGCTATTTCCAAGATTTCTTTCCTAGATATGGCTGACAAAACTTATACTGAGTCTGCTTTAGTCTACTAAGAATTCGGGAAGTTCTATTATGTTCTACCGGAATCTCCATAAGTATATCTGTAACAAAGGTACGAGTTTTAGAAAGATTATTTCAATAGCTATTGTTAACTCTGTTTACAATCTAGTAGAAGCTCAGTGTTAAACCTGAATATTCTTTGAAATAAAACTAGTTTATACGGGTTTTATCGCGGTTTAATTTTTATTTTAGTCCCGATTAGTGAGCTCTTTCTGCGTAGATCGGACTAGTGTCAACTAACTTTTTAAATAATTAAAAATAAATGTATAATTTTAAAATAAAGGTAGCCATTGTAACATTAACTTTTCGAGACGACCTACACCTCAGTCTCTCCCGTGACCACAAAGGCTGAAAAGCTTTCGAAACGTCGGGACTAAAATAAAAATTAAACCGCGATAAAATCCGTATTAACTAGTTTTATTTCAATGTGTAATATTCGCGTAAACCTAAGAAATCACTGAATATTCTTTAGATATTTTTAATCCCTGACGCTAAATGAGGTGTTTTTTTACTTATCATTAGTTTGAATGTCGAGTCGAGCAGGTCGCTCGCCTGATGGTAAGCGCCACGCTTGACCATAAACAGAAGCAACACTATATAGAGCTTTGGATTACAAAGCACAGCATGCCATTTGACTGCACTCGTCATCCAGAGACATAGATATTAAGTCTCATAATGCCCAGTAATTTCACTAGCTTCAATATCCTTCAAACAGGAACTCAACAGTGCTTACACACTTTTCATAAAAAAGCAAAGAGGTTCTTAATTTGTTAGTCAATATTCTTCATGAATAGCTCCGCCAAACGTAAACCGATTGCGATGCTTCTTTTTGTATTCAATAGGGTCCACATCGATGGTAGTGCTATTTAAATTTCAAGAAGAAATTCCATCGGGAGAAAATCGGGGATGAAAGACTTAAACTTCGTCAATTATGCGCACCGATTTTGATGATTCTTACACCAAAAATGGTAAAATTTACTTTTTAATAAAAAATAAAACCAACTGAAAAAATTAAAACCTAAAAAAAAATAAACAAATACACATATATCGCACAAATATATGCCTCGGTGCGGGAATCGAACCCACGCCCTCTCGCTTCGCAGCCAGCTACTCGCCCACTGCGCCACGGAGGCTGACTTATAAAACTAAACTTCAGTACCACGGATTATTTAGTGTAGCTTATTAGTTTTTATATCAGTTTTATTTTTGTTACAAAGTTATGTTATATTACAATAATAACTAATTTGTATATTTATATTTCGACAGATCCAAGCAAACAGAACTGTTAAATCGATCTAATACTATTAAGAACAGATTTTGTTCAAAGTCTGTATTCGTTCCAAATACAAGATAAATGGTGCATGAATAACTCAAGGCCGATTCCTGTATTGGAATCAAGTAAATTGGATATGAAGCAGGCCTTGGAAAGGTCAGTGACTTACGGAAAATCTTGCCTAACGCAAAAAATAGGGTTCCGTACTTCATAATGGCAAAACGGGACCGTTATATAGCTTCCGTGGCGCAGCGGGTGAGTAACCAGTTGTAAATCGCGAAGTCAAAGGTTCGATCCCTGAACCGAAAAAATGTATGATCCACAAATACTTTTTACAAGGTGGTAGGTCCCTCGTATGCGAGAGGCCGTCTGGGTTGGTACCACCGCTTAGTATATTTCTGCCGCTAAGCAACAGTGTGTGAGCACTGTTGTGTTCTGGTTTGAAGGACATTGAAGCCAGTGAAACTACAGGGCATAATGAGAGGTCTGCCAACCCGCGTTAAACCTGCGTGGCGGACTAAGGCCTAGCCTCTCTCATTCAGTAGAGGAGGCCCGTGCCCAGCAGTGGGACGTATACAGTACTATTATTATTAGTAGACTAGACTGCCTCGGTGGCGCAGTTGTAATGCGTACGCGTTACGATTGAGGCTAACGCTAAGATCTCGGGTTCGATCCCCGGGTCGGGTAAAGTGGTATAGGGTTTTTATATTACGAAATGCTCAGTATCAGCCCGGAGCCTGGAATTTGTGCCCGGTATGGCAATAGGCTCGCCCCCTATCACATCGTGGGACGGAGATATGCTCGGCGAAATGTGGGTGTACTGGTTACACCTCTGCCTACCCCTTCGGGGATTACAGACGTGAGTGCGTATTTATTATTAGTATAATTATTCAGACGTAAAAACGTATTTCTTACGACAAATAAATCTTCAAAAGAGCCTCAGTATAAATTTGTACAAGAAATATTATTGAGTAATTCACTACTCTCCGGAGGCTTTTGACACCGTGTTAACCCAAATATTTGTTATGATTTCGTATATTTTTCCTTTGAATAAATATATAGAATTTTATCCTAATATCCTGGTTTGAGAAATAAAGGTTGTTTTTTTTATGATAAATATCAAAGGAAAATAGTCTTTCGAGAATTTTACCGTCAACAACTTGGAAAACATTTAATTCAAAGACTGAACGATTTTTTTCAAACATAGCTAAGAACCAACTCGATTCTTATTATTACTTACATACATACGTCCTCACGCCTGTAATCCCCGAAGGGGTAGGCAGAGGTGTAACCAGTACACCCACATTTCGCCGAGCGTATCTCCGTCCCATGATGAGATATGGGGCGAGCCTATCGCCATACCGGCGAGCATTTCGTAATAGAAAAACCCAATATCACTTTTACCTGACCCGAGGATCGAACCGGAGACCTCAGCGTCAGCCTCAATCGTAACGCATACGAATTACAACTGCGCCACCGAGGCAGATTATACGAGTATTACTTATTCGAACAAAAACCGCATTTAAATCTGTGCATGGGTTTAGGTGCTACTCGTACGATACAGACACATTCACACACAGAGAAAAACTCACACACATCCACAGACAGACAAAGGAGTCAAATGTATATAACACCCTTCTTTTTTCTGTGGTTAAAAAGTAGGAACCTATAATAATTGACCATTATACCTTCCATACATTGACTTTCTACCTATAATTGACATTATATTGAAATAGCACCAAATCAAACATTTTATTTTTAGGTTTTTAGTTTTTGTTGAGTCGTTTGTCTAGCATGAATGGGCCGCCTCGTCCGGGCCTTTAAAACTGACGTAAAGTAGCAGCTTGTTGCTGCGTTTCGTACGGTGAGTGAGATATCCGGAGGCCCAAATCCCTTTCCTTTAATGTCATTAATATGCGCCCATATTTTTTTTGGTTTTGTGGGCGTACATGGGCGGTGGAGATCACTTACCATCAGGTGACCCACGTGCTCATTTACCGGCCTATGCTATAAAAAACTATTATAAATGTGAAAGTTTGGATGTTTGTGAGTTTGTGAATTTGGATATTAGTTAGTCAATCATGACTTAACACGTGAACGATTTCGGATGAATTTTGGCACACAGGTAGACCTGGATTAGGAAAAAGGCTACTTTTTATCCTGAAAAAGGCCATTCATGCCGGCGGAGCCACAAGCAGCAGTTAGTATGTAATTAAGTATATAAAATTTAATAATATTGTAAGCTCTTCAGACCTTATTCAAACGGTGTAGCTTGCATGCTGTACACAAGTGCGGCTTGTCTTTACTTGTGCAAGGCATATTTAAGTCACAAGGCAGTGGGTACGGTACTAAAAGAAGCAGTGAATAAAGCGGATTGTGTGAAAAACATTTGCTTAGTTAAATATGTGCCCTATTTTTCAATCGACTTAATCAAGGATTAGGGTCTCAAATAGTCTGTTTTTTTATCTTACCGCCAAATTTTAGTCTACTAGAGTTTGCTCTGAGCGTAGTCTTATATAAATTTGGTTAAGCTTTAAACGGAGTATGAGGAAAAATGAGGTACTCTTCAACGGAAACAGTAAACGTAGAAGAAGAAGAAGATTTTAAAGACGATTTTATGACCTTTTTATGACCTTTTAACTTAAAATTATTTATAACTTAAGTTTGATAGCCGAGGTAGGATAGGTTATTCGATAACAAGCATTTGCAACGCCCATGAGTATTATTTTTATTGGCCAAATGACGGCAGAGCAGTTCACTTGTCAGATGGTAAGCGTAACGCCTGCTAATAAACAGAAGCAGCACCATACTTACCTTTGGATTACGAAGCCCTGCATACCACTGGACTGCGCTCATTGCCCCAAGACATAAGGTGTTAAGTGTCATGAGCCTACCACTTTAAAAACGACCTAGTTACAATCCAAGGCAAAATTAACGTTTATCCTGCCTTTTTAAACTGGCGCCTGTGTCGCTACCGGTCAAATAAAATTGCACCGACTCCAAAGAGAATAGAATAGATAGAATTTGTTATTTTTGACTTTTCAGTGTTTTTATTTTGAAGTCGGTTTCAAAATTTTGTTAACCGTTATTTTATCTATATATGTATTATGTATTCTTATAAAAACAAGTAGATACATATGTACTCATGCCTGTAATACCTGAAATGGTAGGTAACCAGTGCACCCACATTTCATCGAGCTTATTTCCGTCCCATGATGTGATAGGGGGTGAGCCTAACGCTATACCTGGCAAAATCCCAGACTTCAGGCTGATATTAAGCATTTTGTAATAAAACACCCAATATCACTTTCACCCGACCCAGGAATTGAATCCGACATATCAGCACAACTGCAGTCGTACCGCATACACATTACAACTGCGTCACCGGATTCAAAACAAGTATTCCTGGTATTGGTATTTCAAACGCTATTTCTTGTTCGCCATATTCCCAACCTAATCATAAAAGAGAGTACATTTTACAGTAATTAAGATATTAAACAGCAGAGTGTTTTGAGCTGTTTAGACCATTCATTCCCAAGCGTAAAAGCCTAGAATTTTCAGGTTAAGCCTCGTAATACCATACGAGTTTTGTTAAGTCTAAAGTATTAGTCTGGTACGTTGACCTTTTATTTCTATTTAGTTTCGCATCAGTATTAATTCTGACGAATGAATGAGTGTAAGTGGGCCAGCAAAGCCAGCTGCACGTGGTGCACTACACTCTGCTAATGGGCGACGTAATGGCGAAACATGGTTCCTCTTGTGGGTTATTGGAGTCAGATGGCGGGTTGCTCCAAATACTATCAATTCTTCGGCATGAGAAGGCAGACCCTGGCATTAAGCTGGGATAACGCCAGGCAGAAAGATTAATTCTCATGAATATTTTACTTCGGGACAATCACTATTTGGGTCCTAAGCGCTTATACAAAACTAGCTATTCCTTGAGGTTTCACCCACGTGCATGTTACTGCTCCGCTCCCGCGAGTTGTAGCGTTAAGATATGATACCGCCCACACATAATAATAGTGGTGTGGCCACTTTGTAGACATTTATGTCTACAGCATGAATTAGCCGGCTCAATCGGGCCTTTACCACTATCTCCAGTTGAAAATGTCCTTGTTAAGACCTCCTTAGTTCATTATTTTGTCTCCCGCTTTACTATGGAGGGAAGTGGACAATTATTATTTCCAACTTCCCCTTAATTTTCTATTCGATTCTTTTCATTGGGGGATAAAGACAGATTTGCATTCTTAGAGACTCGCCGAGCTTCATTGCTCGGTATCGAAATATGCGTGCCACTGTCGATCCTGGCTTACAGGAGTTACACAGAAAATCAACGTAAAGTAGTGGCTCGCTGCTGCATTTCAGACGCTGAGTCAGATATCCGGAGACCATAATGTCAAATTACGACCAGATCATGCTGACCCATTCGTGCTGTAGACAAAACTGTCTACAGCGTGGCTCTACTACTCTATTATCTCGAATCACAATCATTTTGCACATCATAACACTTTTCTCAAATTGCTTGAAGTCCATTCTTATCGGATAAGAGTTCCCATTTCCCCGAACCATTATCAAGTAATTATCCCGGAAGTTATACTCGTTTGTTTCCACTCATTGCGTACCGGAAGTTGCGTCGTGTTGACTGGGAAACTTTGTAAGCAATTTGTTTGTTTAATTTAAGTTTTGAATGTTTTATCTAAAAGACAGATGTTTTGAAAGCTGTGAGTTTCTTTATTTAACTGCCAGTAAATGTGGTGAAATCATTAAATAAATATTTGCTGTTTGCAAAGACTTTAATGTATACTAATAGATGGATTGTATCGAAGTAAAATTTCGTCACATAACGCGGGAGTTTGACAGTTCACAGACAGGGAGCGCGAGAGGTGTTCCAGTTGAGAGTAAGCGCGATGGTAATATTGAATTACGGTCAATTGACTGCAACTTGTCTCCTGTACAGGCGCGCCTATACCGTTCTTTCTTCCTCTCCGGTATTGTGCCCCAATCTTGGAGAGAGGCCAATGTGCAACCGATCCCAAAAAAGGGTGATCGATCGGACCCTAGCAACTACCGTCCAATCGCCATAACCTCAGTGATGTGCAAAGTAATGGAGCGGATAATTAACGCGCAGCTGGTCCGCTACCTGGACGATCACTCGCTGATCAATGACCGGCAATACGGCTTCCAGTCTAAACGATCAACGGGTGATCTTCTAGCGTACTTGTTACGTTGCTGGGGGGAGGCGGTTGACAGGCATGGCGAGGCTCTAGCCGTAAGTCTTGACATTGCCAAGGCTTTTGATAGGGTCTGGCACCGTGGCCTCCTCTCCAAGCTTCCGGCGTATGGGCTTCCCGACAACCTGTGTAAGTGGATCTCTAGCTTTCTGCATGAGCGTAGAATGCGTGTCACTGTTGAAGGGCACGCTTCGCAGCTCATGTCAGTTAATGCCGGAGTCCCACAAGGCTCTGTGCTTTCGCCCACCTTGTTTATTCTGCATATCAATGACATGTTACCACTTGGTAACATTCATTGCTATGCAGATGACAGCACTGTGCATGGGCGTTACTGTAGTAAGCTTCCTGGTAGCCGGGAAGTCACTGAGAGGCAGCGAGAGAATCTTGTCATTGAGCTTAACCGGACCTTGGATCTCATTTTGGAATGGGGTATCAAGAATCTAGTTGAGTTCAATGCCAAGAAAACCCAGGTGTGCGCGTTTACGTGCAAAAAATCCCCGTTCTCTCCCCTCCCCAATCTTCAGGGTATCCCGCTCGCAATGCGGAATAGCCTAAGTATCCTAGGCATGGATATTTGCTGCGATCTGAATCCAAGGAACCACATCGAGGGCGTAATATCAGCTACATCACGCAGGGTCGGAATCCTGAACAAGGTGCGTAGGTTTTTTACACCCGGCCAGCTTTACCGCTTATACAAAGCGCAGGCACGGTCGGGTGCGGAATACTGTTCGCACCTATGGGACGGTTCCGCAAAGTACTTGCTCGATGCTTTGGACGGATTGCAGCGACGGGCTGTCCGTATTGTGAATGATGCAGACGTCACAAAAAATTTAGAGCCGCTACAGCTGTGTAGGGACATTGCCTCGCTTTCTGCCTTTTATCGTCTGTATCACGGTGAATGCTCTGAAGAATTGTTTGACCTTATTCCTTCCTCGCCTTTCCTTAACAGAACCACGCGTGCTGGCTTGCGAAACCATAGCTTCGTGGTCTCTTCCATCTCGGCTCGGACCAAGAGGTTCGTAAAATCTTACTTCTGTCGGACCATAAAGCTGTGGAATAGCTTGCCGGCGCACGTGTCTCCTCCTTCCTATGATATGGGATCCTTTAAACGGAGTGTGAAGAAGCAACTAAGCAGGCCAGCATAATTCTGCCGATCTGCGATAGATTCAGTGTCTATCGTTGGTCGACAGTATTCATGGATTGCGCTACACTTACCATCAGGTGTAGCGTAGTCACTTTGCCGAGCCAGGATAAAAAAAAAAAACTTAGTGGCACAATTTCTATGTGCCGCGCAGATTTTCTAGTAGTATACATTAAAGTTTTTGGCTGGTTGTATATGATATTTGAATCCGACTAGATATCGGTATATACTCGGGGTAGCGAGGGCAGTTCAGTGCCATATAGTGCTTCGTAATTCAAATGTTGTGTGTTGTTGCTTCTGTTTATTTATGGGCAGGCGTGGCGCTTACTATCGCGATCTACTACTACTGCTATTACTAGGCGAGCGACTTGCTCGGTTCATCACTCAAACTAAAAATAAAAGCAATTCCGAATATACACCCGTTATCTCAAATGATGCTATCCGGTCGTTATTTATCAAAGATGCCATTCTGTGTGTTTCTTGATTGATTTTATACGTAGCGTTAACTTTAGTTTACACAGTTTGCACGTCTTTGGCACGTTTATGGTTGCCATTATGTCGTCATCGGTACCCATAATAGCTGATTTGAATAAACGATCTTAGTATGATGCTCCAGATTGATCGTGTAAATCAACCAATGAAACTAAATGTTTTTACGCCTGTAGGCGGTCAATTACTACCGTTAAAGTGTTAAACTAGTAATTCATACGGTAATAAAAAAACCGTAAGAGAATAAAAAGAATCGCTTAAAAAATAATTTTATATTCGACTTTAAGAAACAAAATTAACCATATTATTAATTTTAATTCATTATAGTTCCCACTAGTGGCTAACAATACTCGAATGGAGAGAAAAGGAAATCTTTCTTCGTTTTCGAAAACTATTAATACTTGTACTAGGCCTACTAAACTAAACTGTGCTCTGATTAACTCATTTGTGCTACCAATCAGTTTTTTTAATAAATACACCCAACAGTCACACACATAGTCCCGACCCCACACTAGGTAAATCTGTATCGTATCGAAAAAGATATTCACGTCAGTGGAGCCAAGACAAAAAATATACTTAGTATTACATAACCGGTTCCCTGATTTTATATCAGTCATCTAAAATAGATATTGGATATAAATCAAATATGTAATACATCAAAACAATCAGAATACGTGACTTGGTTCAATGATAGCTTTGTATTGTATGGTATTGTATTTGTTATTTATCGCCGACTACAAATTGTTATTCTATTAACCATAACGTTATGCGTTAGGGTGACCACTGTAGGCCAATTCTCGTAATTTTAAATGTTCAAAATATCATTCCGATCTAGTCTCAGCGTCAAGAAAGTTGCAAATGGCATTCTCTTAAACCAATAATCAACGTCAAATGTGAACATAGATCGTAGTGAGATTGAATGTAGAATAAAAATTGATTGAAGCCAAAACGGTATAATGCTACTGCTAATGCTAGGTGCATTTGACGTGACGCAAATTACGAGAATTGGCCTACTGAAAATCAATGGTTCGGTTTGCGCCACAGTACAGAAAAATGGTGAGTGGTCACCCACCTGTCACGGTCACGACATGTAACTGCGTAGTAATTAGATAATTAAGCTTTTCTTCTGCCTGTCTCGGTGGCGCAGTTGTTATGCGTAAGCTTTACAACTGAGGCTGAAGCTGAGGTCTCGGGTTCGATCACCAGGTCGGGTAAAAGTGATATTGGGTTTTGCTATTACGAAATGCTCTGTATCAGCCCGGAGTCTGGAATTTGTGCCCGGTATGGCGATAGGCTCGCCCCCTATCACATCTTGCGACGGAAATAAGCTCGTCGAAATGTGGATGTACTATTTATACCTCTGCTACCCCTTCGGGGTTCATTTGCTCCGTAAGTGTCTCATCACGTTGCCCAGTAACTTAAATACCCTTAGAGCATTAGCTCTCGGGACTCCATTCTGCCGGCCGATGAAAGTAAGCCAGAGGTGGGGGGGTTCTGTTCCTTATCGCTGATCACTCTAGCCAGCCGGTGAAGGCATGCCAGAGATAAAGAACAAGACCATCCTCCGGGAGCCCTCGGGTACTTAAGGTCGCTATTTCCCAACAGCTCCCCTCAAGCTGCCCTGCGGACGTTATTTTATTTAATTAAGCAATATTACTCATGAAAATGTTTGTTTTAAATCGTCATGGAATATTTTACATATCCTTTGTGTTGGTTATCTAGTTATATTGACCTGTACCGAATTAATTGTTAGCACAAGTGCACTATTGAAGTAAACTTGCAATACAGTGTCGTTTGATTAAAATTATTAAATACTAGCCGTCCCGCGCGGTTTCACCTGCAATATATAATTGATAGTTAGAACCCGATTGCACCGCCACCTACCAGGTCTAATTGTGAATATAAACTATCCAAGGACCCACTTAAACACACCCAAAAATATCATCAAAATCGGTTCAGCCGTTCTCGACTTTTGCGCTTAGCAACAAATTTAGCCATTCATTTTTATTAATATAGATAAGACGTTTTGGTGTATTGGGTTCTTCATTGCACTAATTATTATTTTTAAAATACTACAAACCGCGTTTTTAAATACGATGATTTATAACTATTTGTAGAATTATTTATGGGTAATTGTTGGAATATCGCTAAATCTATAATATCACTAGTCCGCGCTGCTTTCCACGTCGTTTCTAGACTTCGATTGTTTCTATTGATGTCAGCATCAATAAACTCAACTACAAGAGTAACACGCATTCTGTGAGATCTGGTCAAACAAGAACTAAAGCGATAAAACATTAAATTTTTAAAACAGATCCTCAGAATGTAAAGAAATATTCATACAACATTGATTTAGCTGTTTATTTTAAAATACAGGTTAAAACAAACTAAATTTTAATAATGTGTTGTATTTGGAAGTACGTGTTGTGTTTACACAAGTGCGGCTCTTGTTGCTGCATTTTATCGGACATTTATTTCATAGGTATTGGTTGATAGAATTACAAAATGATTTAATTAGTTTTTCATTACATGCCTTCAGACATGGTTGGAAAGGCGTTTAATTAACTTAAAATATATTGAAACTATTATTAAAGATGTTAAAAGTGCTAATTGTTGTGTTAAACGTACTCCTAACAACCCAAGCAGCAAGAATCTTAGCTGTGATACCAGCACCGTCTTTAAGCCACCAGTTATTTTTTCGTCCTCTAACCGAAGAACTAGTAAAAAGAGGGCACGAAGTGACTGTTATAACTACAGATCCAGCATATTCCGATGATGAAGCACCAGCAAATTTCACTGAAATCGACGTTCATAATATTTCATACACGATATACAGGTCAGTCTTCATAAGAAACTTGAGAGGTAAAAATAACATGCACATGCAATTCAGAACTTTATTAGATGCATTGACAGAAGTTTTCGAAGCGCAATATGTTAGTGAGCCAGTACAAAATCTGATCGAAGAGAATCGAAAATTTGATTTAGTTATCACAGAAGCATATTACCGTATAGCAGCAGTATATGCTCATATCTTTAAAGTGCCTGCCTTACTAATAAGTTCTTTCGGTATGGCCCTTACTAATGGAGAAGTTACTGGGGCTCCTGTTCACCCCTTATATCCCAGTGCGATAAGACAGAGAGTTGTCAATCTAACTTTATGGGAGTATGCACGAGAACTTTATAATGAGTATTGGTCTCACAAACAAATTTACTACCATGAGAACGTTGAGAATGCTGTGTTAAAGAGATTAATGCCGGACGCTCCAACGATGCGAGAGGTTTTTGATAATGTTCACTTGTTGATGTTGAACGTGTGCCCACAATGGGAATGGAACAGGCCGGTGCCGTCTGGTGTCATCTTTTTGGGACCGATGATCCATAAAAGTGAAAGAGATTTGCCGCAGGTTCGTAGTGTTTAACGTTTCTATTCTTGAAAGAAATTATGATAATTTTTGGTTTGAAAAGTATTTACAGAAACTGTTATTTTCCGGTTCGGAAGTAATGTCACCAAGCAAATAAACTACCTATCTGATGAATAATTGGTAACACATTTTGGCTCGGTGCTTTCTACCAATAATATTGACAATAAAATTGCAATAGTACCGACTCTAAATTGGATATGATTATTTTAGCTCTTCAGTTTTTTTTGTCTTGGTATTATTACATACCCACCCTTATCTTTTGCTTGCCTATCGACTACGCGAGGCGATAGACTTTCCGTAGGCGATCTGCAATTGTTCATCTATGTTGGTTTAACAGTACCATAAACAACGGTATAGTTCTCTAAGACTACAATTACTACAAGGTGGACTACTTTTACAAGGTGGTAGGTCCCTCGTTTGCGAGAGACCGGCTGGGTTGGTACCACCGCTTTGTCTATTTCTGCCGCCAAGCAACAGTGTGTAAGCACTGTTGTGTTCCGGTGTGAAGGACATTGAAGCCAGTGTAATTACTGGGCATTATGAGACTTAACACCTTATGTCTCTGGGTGACGGGCGCAGTCCAGTGGCATGCAGTGCTTTATTTAAAGTTCTGTGTGGCGTTGCTTCTGTTTATGAGCAGGCGTGGCGCTTACCATCAGGCGAGCGACCTGCTCGTCTCGACATTCAATGTAAGAAAACAAAAAATAAAATAAAAAAAAAGACTAAAATCGTCTAAATGCGTCTCATCCAGCCTCGTACAACTCAATGTTCTGTGCAGTTAGTTTCCAAACTGAGTCGGGCAACTGTTTTTATAAAACTTTGTTCCAGGACCTAAAATCATACTTAGATAACTCCAAAAACGGTGCTATTTACATAAGTTTTGGAACAAGTGTTATCGAAGCCCTTTTGCCTCCACAAAAAATTCAAATATTCAACAAAGTGCTTTCAGAACTGCCATATAATGTTATATGGAAATGGGGCAGCAACCACACATATAATACACCGAAAAATATGAAGTTGGTCAAGTGGTTACCACAACCTGAATTGCTAAGTAAGTATGGAGTATGGACATTGTACAAATACATGACCATTTTTAACTATCGACAAAAAATAAGGGTGTTGTAAGTTTGAATCCGTGTGTCTGTCTGTGGTATCGTATCACTTAAATGAATGAACCGATTGGGTTTTTTTATAGCAAACGAGCAAGTGGGTCACTTAATGGTAAATGATCTCCAACGCCCATGTACATCTACAATAAAAGAATTATGGGCGTGTTGCTGACCTTAAAAGAAAGGCATAATTAAGGGTTTTTTTATTGTATTGGGCGACAAACGAGCAAGTGGGTCACCTGATGGTAAGCGATCTCCACCGCCCATGTAGGTACGCCCACAATACTAAAATAATCATGGGCGCGTTGCCGACCTTAAAGGAAAGGGATAATTTAGGGATTGGGAAGGGGAGGGGGATTTGGGCCTCCGGATATCTCACTCACCGTACGACAAGCAGCAGCAAGCCACTACTTTACGTCGGTTTTCAGGTGGTATTAGTAACGACCCGGTCAAGCCCACTCATGCTATAGACGAAACAGTCTACAGCTACAACCAAACCATCTGCAGTTTACATATCTTCGTTATAATTAACAATTAATACACACATAACTTAGAAAAGTCAGAGGTTATGCACTTGGGGCTGGTTTCGAACCTGTGACTTTCGTCTCGACAGTCCATACCACTCCCCGCTGAGCTATCACTGCTTCTCGACTACTACCTAGTAAAGATACCAATTATATTCACAGAACATCCCAACATCAAATTATTTATAACCCAGGGAGGAATCCATTCGACGTACGAAGCTATATTGGCCGAGGTACCCATGATAGGAATGCCTATGTCATTGGACCAATGGTTCCAAACAGAGCATTATGGCCACAACGGCATCGGAATAAGGATGCCTTTTGATACCATAACCGAAGAGTTGTTGAGGGATACGATTAAAGAATTAATTGAGAATGACAGGTTAGTATTGAAAGGCATGTCCCATTAAACAAGTTTCGACACCTCATGGGAAAAGTGTTACCCCTGACTGCACGGAGTGCGGTACTATAGAGGATGTCGAGCACTTGTTGGTGGAATGTGTCAAGACAAGGCCTGTGAGAGAAGCTCTGATAAATGCATTCAAAATTAACTTGTTAGATGTTGGGATTTACCAAAGTATTTTCTCGGAACCTTTAGGTGAATAAGCTATAGTTATATATAAATTTATATTTAACATAGGATAAGTAAGATAATGTTTAAGGTGCGATGGGGCTGGCATGGTGGAAATGTCACCAAAAGCCCCAAAATAAATAATATAAAAAAAGGTTAGTATTTATATTCGGATTGACAAAATATTTTATTAATCCTTGATGCGTCTGTGTATTACGGTGTAACTCCATTGAAGTCATATTCACACAACATATTCGTATTATAGAGACGATGGTTCAGAGTTATATAACATCACACTACGATCCACGAGGGTGGAGCGATGACACGTGCGCTAATGAAACTACCAAGAACACATTTTTTAAATCCGGTAGTCGTGACAGATTAGAAAAAATCCTAAAAACTAGTACAGATGGCAGTTCTAGTCATTATTTATACATACATACGCACTCACGCCTGTAATCCCCGAAGGGTTAGGCAGAGGTGTAACCAGTACACCCACATTTCGCCGAGCGTATCTCCGTCCCACGATGTGATAGGGGGCGAGCCTATCGCCATACCGGGCACAAATTCCATACTCAGCATTTCGTAACAAAAAATCCCAATACCACTTTACCCGACCCGGGGATCGAACCCGAGACCTCAGCGTTGGACTCAATCGTATCGTGTATTACAACTACGCTACCGAGGCAGTTCATTTATAATAACAATATTTATTCATCTTTGATTCCATCATTTATCTTTGATTTAATTATTAATTTCTCATGACCACCCATTTATGTCTAAAATAATTCCAGCTACCGGCGCAGCATATCCCGACTACGCTCGTTAATGTATGACCAACCACGGCCGCCTCTGGAGCGCTTTGTGCGGTGGACAGAGCACGTGTTGCGGCACGGAGGGACTCATCTCCGAGCACCTGCAGCTAATATGTCCTGGCTGGAGATATTAGAATTGGAACTGGTGTTCATTGTATTGGTATCAGTGATGATACTCATGAGTTTGAAGATCTATATATTTATGAAGATGGTGAAGTATGTAAAGATGTATTTGATGGGAAAGAAGTAGATATTTATTTAGTAATAACTTTAGTAATAACTTATTTATTTACTAGCAGTGATAGCTCAGCGAGGAGTGGTACGGACTGTCGAGACGAAAGTCGCAGGTTCGAAACCAGCCCCAAGTGCATACACCTCTGATTTTTCTAAGTTATGTGTATATAAATTATTAATTATCACTTGCTTCAACGGCGAAGGAAAAACATCGTGAGGAAACCTGCATACCTGAGGAGTTCTTCATAAGAATTTCGAAGGTATGTGAAGTCTGCTAACCCACATTAGGCCAGTGTGGTAGACTAAGGCCTAACCCCTCTCATTCAGTAGAGGAGGCCCGTGCCCAGCAGTGGGACGTATATAATAAAGGGCTAGTAAAAAAAAAAAAAACTTTAATAAGGATAACTTTAATTGTCATAACTGTTTTGTATAATCATAAAGTTGCTATTTTGATGTAGATAAATAAATAAAAGTGAATGTAGAAAATGCCTTTTAATACTGCGTAATTTAAACTGAGTCAGAAACACTTGAAGATACACAGACTGTCTCAGTTGTAATGCGTACGCGTACCGATTTAGCTAACGCTGAGGTCTCGGCTCGATCCCCAGGTCGGATAAAGAGGTTTTGTATTTTTCTATTACGAAATGCTCAGTATCAGCCCGGAGTCTGGAATTTGTGCCCAGTATGGCGATAGACTCGCCCCCTATTACATCGTGGGACGGAGATACGCTCGGCGAAATATGGGTGTACTAGTTACACCTCTGCCTACACCTTCGGGGATTACAGGCGTGAGTGCGTATGAGTATCCACTTATAGGCTAGGTATTGCGGGTGTACAGGGATGAGGCGAAGCGGCGGCGAGCGTGAATCAAAATAAAATCTGTCTAAAATTTAAAAGTTTTCGTAAACGATAACGTTGGTATCCTTTGAGTAAAAAGTAAATAAAAAAAAACGTATTTACTAAATTTCGTTTCTGCATATTGTGGAAAAATGTCCGTACTGGTTATAAAATATTCCTGTATACATAGATAGTATGTAACAATTTTTAACCATACTTGACAGCCTTCGTGGCGTAGTCGGCGAGTAACCAGCTGCGAAGCGAGAGCCCGTGGGTTCAATTCCCACACCGGGAAAAAATATTGTGTGATCCACATATATTTGTTTCGGGTCTGGTTGTTGTGGGACCGCAAGTCTCTCGTAGTTCCCGATACTCACGATACAGGTTCACCTAGTGTGGGGTCAGGACTATGTGTGTGACTGTTGGGTGTATTTATATTATACTTTGTATTGCATTCAATATGGTATTTCAAGCAGTTTGATTACAGTTTTAAACCATGCTAACACTAACTTTCAATCAACTGACGAAGCTACACCAACTGTAGAGCTCTTGACAGCTGTTCCAATGTCGTTTGGAAATTCACGCAACTCTAAAAACACTAACGGCATATTGAAATGGAAGTGGGTTTTGATACATTTTTGACCGACTTCAACAAGACATTCTGAGATATTTTATATAGCAGTAGACGGCAAACGAGTAAGTGGGTCACCTGATGGTAAGTGATCTCCACCGCCCATTATCTACAATACCTTAAGTGTTATGGACGCGTTGTCGCCCTTAAATGATAGGGATTATTAAGGGATTGGGAAGGTGAGCGGAGATTTGGGCCTCCAGATATCTCACTCATCGTACGAAACGCCACGGCAAGCTGTTACTTCACGTTGGTTTTCTGTGAGACAGTGTGAACAAATCGGTCGAGGCGGGCCATTCATGCTGTAGACAAAATTGTCTACAGCGTGGCTCTACCTGCATTTACATTGCTTACCATTACTTACATTACATTTTCAGTTACTCTTTTTTGTCGTTGTAGTTGTTTTTCTTTTACTGTGAGTGTGTTGATATTCGATTTAGCAATAATTCTAAATAGGATTTTCAGCTTAAACTAATTGTGTTCTTGTGTTATTTCCACTTACGTTAAGTGATATTGAATCTGGTGATAAAATTACTGAGGCGTGCTTCGGTAATATAAATGTAGTAGTCCCGTTGTATACCTCGATACTGTTGTTTTAGTAAATGTGTTCTGATTAAGCCACTTTTGGGGTACATCAGAGTAAATTAGAATTAATTTTATATAGCAAAATTTCTAGAAGTAATTATGTGGCTGCAGACTGGCTAATTTAGTGAAAAGTAATTAATTCTTGTTCTTTTCCCTTTTTTATATGCTTGAATGATGAAAAGAGGAGGGCGCTCGCACGATGGTAAGCGTCACGCCTGCCCATGCGGTCTGTACAACATGCTGTTCAACAAATACTACAGATAGATTTGGCTTATTTTTTTTATTTATTTTTATGACATTGAATGACGAGACGAGCAGGTCGCTCGCCTGATGGTAAGCGCCACGCCTGCTCATAAACAGAAGCAACGCCACACAGAACTTTAAATAAAGCACTGCATGCCACTGGACTGCGCTCGTCACCCCGAGACATAAGGTGTTAAGTCTCATAATGCCCAGTAATTACACTGGCTTCAATGTCCTTCACACCGGAATACAACAGTGCTTACACACTGTTGCTTGGCAGCAGAAATAGACAAAGCGGTGGTACCAACCCAACATACCTATATTTTTACCATACATTGGATCACACACAAATTAGTCTCGGTGCGGGAATCGCACCCGCGGCCTCTCATTTCACAATCGGCTACTCGCCTTCTGCGCTATGGAAGTTGTCATTAAATCTAATGAAAACACTTTAATTAGAAATTTAAAAATTCTGACAAATAATTGATTATTAAAAAGTAAACTACTCATAGCGATATCTATTCAATAAGCCCCAACGCGCCCCTGCAGGCAACTTAGTTACAGCATCAGGTCAATGGCACCTTAGCTAACATTATACATACGTAAAACATACGCACTCACGCCTGTAATCCCCAAAGGGGTAGGCAGAGGTGTAACCAATACACCCACATTTCGCCGAGCGTATCTCCGTCCCACAATGTGATAGGGGGCGAGCCTATCGCCAAACCGGGCACAAATTCCAGACTCCGGGCTGATACTGAGAATTTCGTAATAGAAAATACCCAATACCATTTTACCCGACCCGGGGATCAAATACGAGACCTCAGTGTTAGCCTCAATCGCAACACGTACGCATTACAACTGCGCCACCGAGGCAGTCTAGCTAATATTACTCTCGATTAGAAAAAAACTCATCCATTCGGCCCATTCACAAAATAAACCCAACAATTCCACACATAATCCTTACCCCACACTAGGTTAACCTGTATCGTTGGTATCAGGAACTACGAGGGACTTACGGTTTCACAACACCTAGACCCGAAACAATTTTTTGGATCACATAAACATTTGTCGCGGTGCGGGAATCAAACCCACGGTATCTCGCTTTGCAGCCGGCTATTCACTCACTGCGCCACGGAGGCTATCAGCAGAGAAAGGGGTTAAACTTATGATCTATTTTTTGTCGGCGGTTAAAAATAATGACTAGGAACACATAAAATCCATCGTGACAGGAAAAGACCGAAATACAATAGAAGCGAAGCTAATGGAATAAATTCGTAGTTCGAATAAAAGGGATTGTCATCCAAAAGATTATATCATTGTATCGGGAGGGGAGCGCCTTTTATTGCTATATTGGTTACACATTATTTTGATTGCTTTCAGGAGGTATTTGGGCGTTATTGTGATGTCTAATTTAATTTTGTTGTTGATGTCATGATAACTTTTTTCTTTTTCTTTAAAAAAAAATGTTGATAACTTTCTTTACGAAAGTGAGACTGGTAGAGCCTCACTCTAGTTAGCTCTGCATGAATGAGCTACCTCGACTGGGGTAGTACCACCATCTCACCAGAAACCGACGTGTAGTCGTCAAGATAAGAAGACGACCTCTATTTTTTTTATTGCCAATATGCACTGTGCCCTCTTCCCACGTCTTCTATCCTGGTCACTATGGGTTAAAATCCCATGGGATGGGAATCATGAAATCACAATTTGTGATTGAATTTACATACGCAATCACGCCTGTAATCCCCGAAGGGCTAGGCAGAGGTGTAACCAGTACACCCAAATTTCGCCGAGTGTATATTAATTGATTATATACGCGTATGTGATTGAATTTTATATTTAAAAAAACCCATTAATTGCCCGGGATTGATATTTATACTAGATATGGCTGTGTGGTAGAGTAACGCAACAAAAAAGTTTTGTCTAGAGCATGAATACATAAATTTAAATAAATACACCCAACAGTCACACATACCTGTATCGTGGGTATTTGTGGATCACACAAACATTGGTCTCAGTGTGGGAATCGAACCCACGGTCTGTTACTTCGCAGCCGGCTACTCGCTCACTGCGCTACGGAAGCTGTCTGTCTGATGAGGTTGATATCACTGTCTCACAGAAAATCAACGTAAAGTAACAGCTTGCTATTGTGTTTCAGACGTGACATCCGACGGCCCTAATTCCTCAGTTATTCCTCCCCTTTATAATCCCTTTATTATCCCTTTTCTTTGAGGCTAGGAATGCGCCAAAATGCTTTTGTTATAGATATAGGTAAAGATTTGTAGTTTAGACTTCATAGTTTGTGGGGATCACTTACCAGAGATATATCTGGTGCCCACGTGCGCATTTGCTTCCCTCTTCTATTAAAGACATGCTCCCAATCACATCCTGGGACGGAAATAAGCTATGTAAACCAAGGGTGTACAAGTTATAATCCTGCCTATCCGTTCGGGAAAACAGGCGTGAGCTTAAATATATGAATTGATGGACAGCTCCGTGGCGCAGCGGGCGAGTAGTCGGCTGCGAAGCGAGAGGCCGTGGGTTCGATTCCCACACCGAGACAAATGTTTGTGTGAACCACAAATATTGGTCTCGGGTCTGGGTGTTGTGGGACCGCAAGTCCCTCGTAGTTCCTGATACCCACGACACAGGTTTACCTAGTGTGGGGTCAGAGCTATGTGTGTGACTGTTGGGTGTATTATTATTATTATTATTAATATAGACGTTCTAGGTCACAAAAGCATACTATTGTTCTGGCTTACATGAGTTGCAGCGGCTGGTGTTAGGGCAGAATAGTAATTACAACGGCCGCAGGAAATGTAGCAAAATGTCCACGTCATTTCCGTGAACGCTCGGGCATGATTGCAAAAAGCATGACGCTTTGAGCTAAATATGACGCTCTACGAGTATGATATGAAAGCAAAAAGTCTCCTAATAGCCAATTATGCCGTCCTTTCGTTTGTGACGAAAATATCTAAGATCTATAATGATCGACTGTTTTATTGTTGTAAGCTATGCAGCATGAATGGGCTGGCTCGTCCGGGTCGTTACAACTGTTTCACAGAAAACCGGCGTAAAGTAGCAGCAGCTTGCTGCTGCGTTTCGTACGGTGAGTGAGATATCCGGAGGCCCAAATTCCCCTCCCCTTCTCAATCCTTAACTTATCTCTTTGTGTGAACATGTTTGTGTGAACCACAAATACTGGTCTCGGGTCTGGGTGTTGTGGGACCGCAAGTCCCTCGTAGTTCCTGATACCCACGACACAGGTTTACCTAGTGTGGGGTCAGGACTATGTGTGTGACTGTTGGGTGTATTATTATGTATATTATTATTATTATTTGATTATAAGTGTCAGCCACCTTTAGTAGTTAGAATGAGTGTGTTGCTTATCTCTCATGTAGAGGAAGATTTAATTTTAGTACTTCTCACTGACCGATGGGATGCTATCTCATAAAATCTCGTAAAACATGCGCTTTCATACGCTTTTACGCCTGTAATCCCCGAAGGGATAAGCAGAGGTGTAACCAGTATACCCACATTGGGCCGAGCGTATCTCCGTCCCATGATGTGATAGGGATACCTATCGCCATACCGGGCACAATTCCAGACTCCGGGCTGATACTGAGTAATTCGTAATATAAGAACCCAATATCGTTTTTACCCGACTCGAGGATCGAACCCGAGACGTCAGCGTCAGCCACAGTCGTAACGCGTACGCATTACAACAGCGCCACCGAGGCATTCTAAATTCTGAAATGTCTCCAAATATTCGAAAACGTTGGTGATCCTACTAAATACACACAAACGTGTCCGAACTAATGTCGGGTCGCGCTCTAACAGTATCGAAAAATATAGTGATGATATATTTATCTTTGAAAGGATATTTTATGGATATCAACATTGTATAAAATGCTGTGTTTTTTTGACATAATCCTTTGATTCTATTTATATTCATTTTTTAGATTGAATGATAGTAAACGAGTAGTTAATCGCCCGTAAACACCTTCATTGCTAGAATAATCGTGAGTACGTTAGAACGATTGGTCATATTACCGAAAGTTCTACAAACGCCTTTCTTCGAATTCCCATACATTATAAGTCGGTGGAGTAGACTGCCTCGGTGGCGCAGTTGTAATGCGTACGCGTTACCACTGAGGCTGACGTTGAGGTCTCGGGTTCGATCCCCGGGTCGGGTAAAAGTGATATTGGCGTTTTTCTATTACGAAATTCTCAGTATCAGCCCGGAGTCTGGAATTTGTGCCCGGTTTGGCGATAGGCTCGCCCCCTATCACATCATGGGACGGAGATATGCTCGGCGAAATGTGGGGGTACTGGTTGCACCTCTACCTACCCCTTCGGGGATTACAGGTGCGAGTGCGTATAAGTCGGCAACGCATTCACAATTCCTTTGACATTATGAGAGTTAATCGATGGTGTTGATCATTATCATCGGGTGACCCACTTACTTGCCCGTTTACTTTAGTTTATTTTATATACAACTCAATTATGAAACAAGTAGGTCGCTCGATGATTACCTGATGGTAAGCGCCACGCCTGCCCATAAACAATAATAACACTACTTAGAACTTTGAATTACAAAGCACTGCATCGCACAGCACTGCGTCCATCATTCCGAGACATAAAATTTTAAATCTCATAATGCCCAGTAATATATATATATATATATACTGGATTCAACGTTCTCAAACCGAAACACAACAATGATTGCATACTGCTGCTTGGAAGCAGAAATAGACAAAGCCGTGGAAAAATCCAACCCAGACGGCCTCTCGCATACTAGAAACGTACCACCAGAGTTCTAGGTAGTAAATCTAGGCTAGGTGGTTGCTACAGCAAATACGACTCTCGTGACCGATAATATAATTGAAAATAAGACAAAATTTTGAGTCGATGTTTTTTTACTTACTACTTGTCAACCATTACATTACAATAGCACACATTCAAAATTGATAATTTTAATTTTTAGTTTGTTTTGAATCAGTTTTATTATAAAGTGTTTATTTCTTTATTTTTGGTGAAAGAATTATTAAAATCAGTGCATAAATGACTACGTTTAAATCTTTCAACTCCAACTTCACTATTAGAGGTGGGATATCTTCTTCAAATTAAAAAGGGTTCAACTTTATCGAACGAAAAAAGAATCTTCCATATCGGTCCACATTTGGCGGAGTTATGCGTTAACGAAGGAGGTTCTTCTTATTTCGGTGGTTATAAATCCAAATTCCTATAAAATAAATAAATAAATACACCCAACAGTCACACACATAGTCCTGACCCCACACTAGGTTAACCTGGTATCGGGAACTACGAGGGACTTGCGGTTCCACAAAACGCAGACCCGAAACAAATATTTGTGGGTTAGACAAACTTTTGTCTCGGTGTGGGAGTCGAACCCACGGCCTCTCGCTTCGAAGCCGGCTACTCGCCTACTGCGCCACAGAGGCTGTATAGCTTAACTTTTCCTATGTTTTCAGAAATGACAAAAACTAAATCATTTATGTTATAGTTGTATATTTTGCAAAAAGCGGTCTGCCTTTGAATTAATGCTCTACATAAACATTACCTGTATTATAAACATTTTGTGTTTGCTAAAAGTTTTAATATCATTGTTATCTAACATTATTCTAGAGTCTAAACTCACTACGCTTATGTTTTGAATTTGATCAGCCTTTTGAATAAATTAATATGATTATTCATAAATGTTTGTTATCTGGTCTGGTAGGTAATTTGAACAAAAAACTTAATTGCTTCGATTTATGATTAAAATAATTGTTTGATATTAATCCCTTCATTTGACTGTTACCTTACGTCGTCTAAAATGCGCGAAGTCTTGAATTCCATTCCTTAATCATTTGTTAAGTGAGGTTTATTGGAAATCGTTTGTGGGCAATATGTTCATGGATTCGTGACTAAACCATAACATCGCTTGATATACAACGTGTTGCAGAAAAGTGTGGTCAAATTTGAGCGTTGTACAGTATACGATATAAGTATTAAACCCCCAATAGTATCAAATCCGATTGCATTGATAGGTCATAAATAAAGCATTTTCTTTTTCATCGAAATAAGTAATATATTCGACTTGCAATTTTGGACAACACTAAATAATAAACAGTTGTGTACGAGGGACTTGCGGTCCCACAACACCCAGACCTGAGACAAATATTTGTGAATCAGACAAACATTTATTTAGGTGCGGGAATCGAACCCATGACCTCACGCTTCGCAATCAGCTACTCAGCCTTCGTCAAGCGACAGATCCGTCAGGAGTCGATTAGATACAGCGATACAGGGCTGGAGAAACAGCATCGGTAACGAAGCTGTGTTTCCCTGACGCTAGAGAAGCCTTTAAAGTGATCAGGAAGATCCCGGCGGACCCTGTCCTCACGCAAGTCTTCACGGGCCATGGGGGATTCTCCGAGTATTTGAATCGCTTCAAGTGCAAGGAGAGCCCCTCATGCATCTGTGACCCAGCGGCCACAGAAGACGTGGTTCACGTGTTGACTGAATGCCCAATATATCTGTATCAACGAACTAATCTTGAAATAGAGATTGCCAAGACTGTAAGTAAAGATAACTTGAGCGGTATGTTGGAAGATTGTGATATTAGATATAAGTTCTTAAAATTCTGTAGACAATTATGGTCTTATTCATAATAAGTTATCGAAGCTTTATAAGGCTGTTATAAGATGATTGATAAAAATTGGTATTCATAATCGTTCAATAACGCTAAAACGCTCATTAACTCTCCTATAAAGTGTCAATATTTTATAGAAGCTATAACTCTTCTATATACCTAATGTAAGCGTTCGATAGTGAAAAACATGGCCGACATCGTTCAGCTGTTTCATATTTGACGTTTATTTTTACGTCTACTGACATATATTTTTTTAAATTTATTACTAGCGTTATTATTTATTAGCGTGTAGTGTTGTGAAACAGAACAAATAGAAAAGGCAACTACAGTATGTAATATAAGATTATATGTTTCTAGTTGCCACTGAAAAGCTGGTTTTTTGTGATGAAGACACGCTATTTTTAAAATCATATTTTGTAATTTTTTTAATAAATCTGATAAACACTGTATGTCTAATGTATGTTAGAGTTAGATTTTTTATTATAGGCATACTAAAAGATGTAAAATTCAAATCATATTTCTTTTTTTTTTAGATGATGAATTTTTAAATTAAGGTATGTGAATTAATCAGGTAGACATACTCTGAATTAAAAGTATCAGAGGGGGGGGGAGTCCCCCCAATTTATAAAAAAAAAAAACAGCTACTCGCCCGCTGCGCCACGGAGGCTGTCATTACACTGGCTTCAATATTCTTTAATAACATAATGGTGTTTACACACTGCTGTTTCACTTTAAGAGAGACTTTATTATAATTATTATAAAACTAGTCCTGTATTATATTCGTCCCACTGCTGGGCACGGGCCACATCTACTGAATGAGAGGGGTTAAGCCTTAGTCCACCACGCTGGCCTAATGCGGGTTGGCAGACTTCACATACCTTCGAAATTCTTATGAAGAACTCCTCAAGTATGCAGGTTTCCACACGATGTTTCCTTCACCGTTAAAGCAAGTGATAATTAACAAATTATACACACATAACTTAGAAAAGTCTGAGGTGTATGCACTTGGGGCTGGTTTCAAACCTGCAACTTTCGTCTCGACAATCCATACCACTCCCCGCTGAGCTATCACTGCTTACCATCTTATTATTATTATTTACTAGCTTTTGCCCGCGGCTCCGCCCGCGTGAATAGACTTTTCCAGGGTCCCATCTATCTTTACATCAAAATTCATAAAAATCGGTTCAGTGATTTAGGCGTGAAAGCGTAACAAACAATTAATATATATTTTTTTCATAAAAAGTAGCCTATGTTACTTCTTATACCTCCAAAAATATGTGTACAAAGTTTCATGATGATCGGTTAAGTACTTTTCGTGTGAAAGCGTAACAAACAAACTTACATTCACATTTATAATATTAGTATGATTAACACCTTCTGTATATACGTTGTTACGTAATCAACACATACATTAACCACTTTGCAACCTAAACTGAGCCTGCTAATCAGGATATCACAGATCGCAGACCCGAGTTACGGCGGCAAAAATTTCACCAAACGGATGACCCGATAAAAAGGGTCCCTTTAAAAATTCAGGATGAGGTGATTCCACGGAGATAGCAAATTGCGAACAGGAAGCGGACAAATGATGCGAGAATACGATTATTTCGGCCTGAGGTCCGCAAAAATTTATACGAAATGTGTTCTATTTAATGATGCAGGTTGGCGGTGCTGAGGATACGGAATTTATTTCACTCCCTCCGTGGTTCAGCGGTTGAGTTAAGACGAGACTGTGGGTTTGCACCTCGCAAGGAATTGAGAATGAAATATAATTTATTTGGCAGCTGATTTGAGACCAGTGTGTAAATAAATAGCTACACAAATCTAGTAAGTACAAACAAAAATTAACAATAAAAAAAATCGACTGAAAATAAACACATAAATCAATGTTGAGTCAATGTTATCAATCATTGACTATTTAAACTATAATACTACCGTCTCTAATTTATATTTTAAAATAAATAAATACACCCAAACAGTCACACATGTATTGACCCCACACTAGATTATCCTGTATTGTGAGTATCAAGAACTACAAGGGACTTGCGGTCCCACAATTCCCACACCCGAAACACATTTGTGGACCACACAAACACTTGTTTTGGTGTGGGAATCGAACCCACGGCCTCTTTGTTCGCAGGCGGCTATTTTCCCATTGCGTCACGGAGGCTGTCTCATTATGATAGTTTTATTGTTAGCTATTTAGTTTTTTAGTCGGTTTTATTGTTGTCTTGGGCAATATCTCCAGCCATGCGAAACGCAACAATTTCACTTCGGTTTTCTATAGAAAAGTGGTGTCCCATTAGAACCGACCTATGATGTAGACAAAACTAGGCTCAACGCAATTCTCCACGCAGACATAATTCTACAATTCTACTACCAAAATTACTTAGTAACATACGCACTCACGCCTGTAATCCCCGAAGGGGTAGGCAGAGGTGTAACCAGTACACCCACATTTCGCCGAGCGTATCTCCGTCCCACAATGTGATAGGGGGCGAGCCTATCGCCATACCGGGCACAAATTCCAGACTCCGGGCTGATACTGAGCATTTCGTAATAGAAAAACCCAATACCACTTTACCCGACCCGGGGATCGAACCCGAGACCTCAGCGTTAGCCTCAATCGTAACGCGTACGCATTACAACTGCGCCACCGAGGCAGTCTTAGTAACGATTATAAGAATACTAGCCTTGTATATACGTCCCACTGCTGGGCACGGGCCTCCTCTACTGATTGAGAGGGGTTAGGCCTTAGTCCACCTCGCTGGCCTAATGCGGGTTGGCAGACTTAGTAACGATTACAAATCTAATATCACAAAAACACGACTCTCCTCTCCTCCAGTGATGCAAATGAAATCTGTGAATCAGATTTGTTTGTTTGTTGTATAATTTGGCACTTCAGTATAATGACGGATTTCATCGCAGTAATCTGTGGACCCTTAACGAGTGTCCCCATTACAGAATATAAATATTTTATGAACTACTAGCTGTTGCCCGCGGCTCCGCCCGCGTGAATGCCTATTTCCAGGATTAAAGTAGTCTAGTCGCATCAAGCGAGTCCCGTCATCACGATCGGTATGAGAAACGCGCTTGACAAAAATACTACCTATCGCTATTAAAAAATAGGGGTTGATCGTAGAGGGTTGAAAATTTAGGGTTATATGTATTTTTAATGCTGTATCATAAAAAAATAAAAACCAAAAAAATATGACAAAAAAAATGGGCTGGACCACCCTTAACATTTAGGGGGATGAAAAATAGATAGTAGCCGATTCTCAGACCTACTGAATATGCATATAAAATTTCATAAAAATCGGTCGAGCCGTTTCGGAGGAGTATGGGAACGAACATTGTGACACGAGAATTTTATATATTAGAAGATTTTAGCTTTGTTAATGGGCTCAAGATTGTCATTTACATTGCCTGTGAAATATTTCTATTTGTTTTGTCCGCCTTCTTGGCTTTTAACCGACCCATTGATTAAGTGGGACCGTACTTAGGCTGAGAAACTAGTGAAGTCCTGGATTTAATTCCCAGGTCGGGTAATAAAAAAATGGCATGGATTGGAATTTGTGTCCGATATGGCAATCTATCACGTCATGGGACGGAAATAAGCCCGGTGGACTGTAAGTGTACTAGTTGTACCTATGCCTACACTATCGAGAGTATAAGCTACTGCCGGAATTATTTTTTGTTTTTTTTCAACCTTAATTCATGTCTTCACTAGCCTCTTACATGTACAATAAGACCAACATACATACTCCTGATCAAATAAATGACATTCTCCGAAAAGGGCACGTCACGAGTACCCTCAACCGACGAAAATGTATGAGAAGATGTATGAATGTGGAAGAGGCGAAAGAGGTGTGTCAGGATCGTAGCTTGTGGTACTCAATAGTCTCTGCCTACCCCTATGGGACATAGGCGTGAGTGTGTATGTATGTATGTATACATACTCCTGTGATTTCCTGTAGACGTGACACTTGCAGCTTGCACCGAGGCTGCCGTGGATGTTCTCATTAAATTTATAAACTAGTCGTGTAAATTTATAACTTTAATTAAACATATTTGTAACTTTTGCATTACCTTAGTTTTTATCACTTCCAGTATGAGAATTTAATTTGCATACTTACTCACTCACGCCTGAAATCCGCAAAGGGGTAGGCAGAGGTGTAACCAGTACACCCACATTTTGCCGAGCTTATTTCCCTCCCAGGATGTGATAGGGGGCGAGCCTATCGCCACAATTCCAGACTCCGGGCTGTGATACTGAGTATTTCGAAATACAAATCCTCATATTACTTTCACCCGACCCGGGGATCGAACTCGAGACCTCAGCACAGCAGTCGTACCGCGTACGCATTACAATTGCGCCACCAAGGCAGAATTTAATTTGTCTGTCAAAAACTTAATGCAATAACAAGATAAATAACATCACAATATCAGTTCAAAATCTCAACTTAGCTGCTGATTACTTATCTTTATTGAGGAAGTCTTAAAAAGTCTGCCTATAAATAATTATCTTATCGAACATATTGGAGGCTCATACAAATGCATAGTATTATTACTTAGATATAGCTACAGTATCATAATTCAGTGAAGTGTATATATTGAATAATTGTGATTGATAAGGAGGTGTTGATGAAGCATGATAATGCATGCTACTGTTTTTCTCAACTGATGCAAAAAATGAGGCGCTTAATTCATCTGCATATATTACGCAATATCTTCTTTAAACATTTTAAATATACATCTTTTATTCTACTTTGTTTAATTATTTTGATAATACTTTTTGTAGTTGATAGGGTTGGTCTCAAATAATGATAAGATCTATGGGTGCATTATGAGAGAAACTTGAAAACTACTCGACAAATAACAGCAATCGTGATTTTGATTTTTCATTTTCAAAAAGAGACAACATTTTAAGTTTTAACTTTATCCTTGTTTCTTCCTGACGTTATCCCGGTTTAGCTCCAGGGTCCGCCTTTATACTTCAAGGGTTGCATTTCGCCTGGTCTATACCTTTTTTTGTAGTGACACTATTGGTCCTTTGTGCGTCAAGCCAGCGATTTTTAGGCCTACGGGATCGTGCGGCTGATAATACCATCTAGCACAGACACTGGCGACCGACATACTCATGTAGCTTCCTCAAGACGTAACACTTTGCAGTTTATCTGTCACGTCGCGGACACCAACGCTGTCGCAGATAAAATTGTTTCATTTACAATCTAGTCGTGTAAAGTTTTAACTTTAATTAAACATATTCATAAATTTTGCATTTTCTTAGTTTTTATTACTCGCAGTGTAAGATTTTCTCCTCTAGGCTTTCATTGCTTATCTTTATTATCTTATCTTATTATATGCTTGAGGTTTAAAATATTATTATAAATGAAATTAATACGAACGATGGTTTAGTGTAGTTTTGAATTTTAATTACAATGTTACTGCTGTATCCTTTATTTTTGTGTACCGTAGTAGACTCCGCAAGGATTCTGGGAGTGTACCCAACACCTTCGATAAGTCACCAAGTGGTGTTCAGAGCGCTAACGATGGAACTGGCGAAGCGGGGTCATGAATTAGTGGTTATAACAACTGACCCTGCTTTACCCAAAAACCGGCCGAAAGACAACATAACAGAAATCCACACGAAGAATTCTTACAATATTTTAAAAACTGAATTCATTGATAAGTCAAAAACGATGATGAAAAGAGGAGTGATCTGGAATATGGAGACGTTGACGTCAGATCTGTCAATATATTCTATGTTGAAAATGTCGGCAGAGATCTTGAATGAAGAAGAAGTGATAAAACTGTTGGATGATAAGACGCAAAAGTTTGATCTTGTAATAGCTGAGGCTTTCTCAAGCTTTCACTACATATTTGCGAAGATCTTCGATGCTCCATTGATAGCATTTTCATCGTTTTATGGATTCCCAGAGATATTTGAAATAGCAGGCGCAGTATCTCGCCATTTTACACTCTATCCAAATATGTTCAGGCACAAATTAAAAAATCTTTCATTTTTTGAGAAAATTACAGAGATATATAACGAGTATAAGCTCATGAAAATGTTTGATAAACTTGAAGAATATGAGTATGACTTTTTAAAGAGTAAATTTGGAGAGGATGTACCCACAATTGATGAATTGAAAGGTCTAGTGTCGATGGTATTTTTGAATTCATTCCCTATATTTGACAATAATCGACCAGTGCCCCCTAACGTTGTATATTTAGGAGCTCTGCATATGCAGACTGTCAAGGAACTTCCTAAGGTACCTATTTATTATTAAACGACTTCAAAAAAAGGAGGAGGTTCTCAATTCGACTGTTTTTTTTTTGTTTGTTAGCTCTGAACTTTCGACTGGGTGTACCGATTTTGATGAATCTTTTTTTATCTGAAAACTGGTGTTTTCCGTGTAGTCCCACTTCAATTTGGTCTAGTTCTGATAATGGCATCTACGAGAAAACCATATAAGTCTTAAATATGCATTAAGTATGTTCGCGACAAATTGACGAATAACTCAATATCACGCCAACCGATTTCAATAATTTCTTTTTTATTGGAAAGGATGTACTTCAAGGGTAGTTCGGTGAGAGTTTGGTTAGGTTCTGATTATGGGATCCATGATAAAGTAACGGAATTCTTCAATTCTTAGGAGCAAATTAACGATACTCGTCCGAATCTTTTATAGGCTATCCGGATATTTGAGTCACCTACCGTAACGTCGTTATGGTGAAGTAATTGTCGTAGTCGAATATGATGATCAATGGAACTCTTTAAAGGTTTACAGTAAGGTTGCGATCTGTGACAGAATTTATTACTCTCTGTAATCAAACTGCAATGCGCTTACGTTCGTTGCTGCATTGCAACATGACGCAAGCGTTCTAATTGCATTACTTATGGTGTATTATGTGTGAAGCGGTGGTAGCCGAGTGGGTGGCAGAAACTTTTGCGTATTATTACATGTTATTGCTGTAACCACATTTTTTTTTAAATAAAATAACTTAACAAAATTTTGAAACTGACTTCAAAATAAAACACTGAATAGTCAAAAATAACAAGTTCTATCTATTATATTCTCTTTGGATTTTATTTGACCGGTACACAGGCACCGAGTCTACAGTCGAATTGAGAACCTCCTCCATTTTTGAAGTCGGTTATTTTTATAAAAGAGACCTATTCGTACTTTAAGCTAATCTCACTTAGAAGCTAAGCTCAGCACATAGTAGTTCTTGATTTTGCAGTTCTGCAAAATACTTAGATATTTATTATTACTAATTATTATAATTGATATTTCTCTTTCAGGACTTAAAATACTATTTGGATAACTCAAAACGTGGAGTAGTTTACGTCAGTTTAGGAACAAACGTGCATCCCTCATTGATGGACCAATATTTGTTGGATGCATTTTTGAGCGCATTCAAACTGCTACCTTATGATATATTGTGGAAATTTGATGGAGACAATCTAGGGCCTGTTTCGAAAAATGTAAGAATACAGAAGTGGTTCCCGCAGAGGGATTTATTAGGTATATTATTATTTATTATGTGTGAACAATTGTAGACTTAGGGTTGTTACGTCCGCGTGTTTCCGTGGTAGCAAAATATATGAGAAGTCATCATAAACAAGACATATGCCCACATTGTCCTGATTCATAATAATAATAATAAAAACATTTATTGCACACGACCCAATATACATTTGCAGTACATAAAAAAAATATAAAATAAACTATTCTAAACACTGCTTCGGAACCGGAGGGTGATGATGGTAACCATCATGTTCCCTCCACCACACCAACAAACGCTGCACACACCCACAGCAGCCGCACATGAAGCGCCCCGTCCTACTTCCTCAAATGACGCGACGCACCGGCGAGACCACTACAGATGCAATACAACGAATATTGGCATGGCGGGAAGACACATATAATATTAAATTTAAGTGCATTGTTCCGAATGTCATGGTGTGTGTGCAAAATAACATTCATAAATAAATCCTACTACTGTTATCAATGTGAATGTTTGGATGTTTGTGAATTTGGATGTTTGTTAGTCAATCACGCTTTAACAAGTGAATGGTTTTGAGTGAAATTTGGCAAACAGGTACACCATGACCTGTATTAGGACATAGGCTATTTTTTATCCTGAAGAAAGCAATACGCGCGGGCGGAGCCAAAGCAAAAGCTAACAAATAACAGGGCACTTTTGATCCAACACCTGGACTCATAAAAATATTAGGTCATTCCCAAAAAGGTTGTCAGTACATTATAATTATACTTTTATTCCAGTACATCCGAATATTAAAGCCTTCGTGACACAAGGTGGTCTTCAATCAACAGACGAAGCTATAGATGCTGGGGTACCTCTAGTCGGTATACCATTCTTAGGAGACCAGTGGTTTAACGTTAACAGATACGTGGACCTAGGAATTGGAGTACAACTGGATGCTTATACCCTGACTGCTGATGATATTGTGAGGGGAGTGAAGATTGTTACTTCCGATGAAAGGTTAGTTACTATAGGAGACAATAGGAGTTGCAGTCTCTAAATTATACTGTACTGTGTTCTATGCGGTCACGCATTGTTCATCCGATTTAGATGAATAAAATTGCTGTCTGCACATGAAGATTTCCGAGTTCTGCCAAAAGATATGGGTGTACCATCGAAAGGGTGTACATATTTAGTGTTAACGGTACATTTTCCAATTTTAGTTACTTTTGCATACTGTATATTTTCTTAGTCGATATTTTTTTCAGTTACAGACAAAACTTGAAGAAATTAAAGGCGATTATGTACGATACGCCACAAACACCGATAGAACGTGCAGTATGGTGGACTGAGTACGTCCTTCGGCACAAAGGAGCCCATCACCTCAAATCACCAGCTGCCAATATGCCCTACAGAGAATATTTCATGATAGACTTTATTTTAAGTGTTATAGCAGCTTTAAGTGTAACTTTATTTACTTTAGTAGTCATTTTATATTATGTTATACGTTTCTTTAAATCTGACGCTGTAAAAATAAAAATTAGTTAAAGTATTGGGTGCAACATACACCTTAGGGTGACGAGCAGTGCCCTGTGCAGCAGTATTTTTAACCGAATTAAAAAAGTCGGTGCCTGTGTCGCTACCAGTCAAATAAAATTGTACCGACTCCAAAGAGAATAGAATAGATAGAATTTGTTATTTTTGACTTTTCAGTGTTTTTATTTTGAAGTCCGTTTCTAAGTTTTGTTAACCGTTATTTTTATTACTCGCACTGTGAGATTAGACTTCAACTATATTTGTCTTGACATTTGCTTCTGTAGAAACCCAACACTATGCGGTCGCATTTGCATGTCGTTGTGTCAAGTCATCTTTACAACTAAGCATTTAACAGTACCAATTAAAGTTGTTCTACGATAACACGTTATCAATGAAATTTTATCGTAATTTATTCAGACATGGCGTGATACACAGACATAAAATAATCTTATCTAAATAGAAATAAGATTATAGACGGCTGCGAAGCGAAAGGCCGTGGGTTCGATTCCCACTCCGAGACAAATGTTTGTGTGATCCATAAATATTGGTTTCTGGTCTGGGTGTTGTAGGACCGCAAGTCCCCTCGTAGTTCCTGATACCCACGACACAGGTTTACCTAGTGTGGGGTCAGTACTATGTGTGACTGTTGGGTGTATTTATTTATTATTTATTTTATTTAGAAATATAAATATAAAACATAGCGAGCGATGATGATAAGTCATATTTATCAAAGAACAATTTTCTCTTAACTTAATTGCAGATTTTTGTACATTCCCATAGCTCTATGATTTAAGGAGCTAATATAGGTAGATATACTTAGTCAACTCTTTTATCGGTAATGACACGACGCGTTAACCCTGAACGTTGTTTGTACCGAACTTTGCACCCTTTTCATATCGATATTTTTAATGGAACTAACAATACAAGCGTTATTTCGAAAAATCGGAGATGCTTGCCCCGAGGCCTAGTTTCTAACCCACGACATACGGCTCAGCCTATTGTATCATTCCCCACTAGGCAATTACTTATCTGTATTATCTTATCTTATTATAAGGTTTAAAATATTATAATAAATGAAATTAATACGAACGATGTTTTAGTGTAGTTTTGAATGTTAGTCACAATGTTACTGCTGTTTCCTCTATTTTTGTGTACCGTGGTAGACTCCGCGAGGATTCTGGGAGTGTACCCAACACCTTCGATAAGTCACCAAGTGGTGTTCAGAGCGCTAACAATGGAACTGGCGAAGCGGGGTCACGAAATAGTGGTTATAACAACTGACCCTGCTTTACCCAAAAATCGGCCGAAAGACAACATAACGGAAATCCACACGAAGAATTCTTACAATATTTTAAAAACTGAATACATTGAGAAGTCAAAAACGTTGATGAAAAGAGGAGTGATTAGTAATATGGAGACGATGATATCAGATCAATCAATATATTCTATGTTGAAAATGTCGGCAGAGATCTTGAATGAAGAAGAAGTGATAAAACTGTTGGATGATAAGACGCAAAAATTTGATCTTGTAATAGCTGAGGCTTTCTCAAACTTTCACTACATATTTGCGAAGATCTTCGATGCTCCATTGATAGCGTTTTCATCATTTTATGGATTCCCTGAGATATTTGAAACCGCAGGCGCAGTATCTCGCCACTTTACACTCTATCCAAATATGTTAAGGAACAAATTCAAAAATCTTTCATGTTTTGAGAAAATTACAGAGATATACAACGAGTATCAGCTCATGAAAATGTTTGATAAATTTGAAGAATATGAGTATGAGTTTTTAAAGAGTAAATTTGGAGAGGATGTTCCCACAATTGATGAATTGAAAGGTCTAGTGTCGATGGTATTTTTAAATTCATTCCCTATATTTGACAATAATCGACCAGTGCCCCCGAACGTTGTATATTTAGGAGCTCTGCATATGCAGACTGTCAAGGAACTTCCCAAGGTACTTATTTATTGTACTTCTATTGCTTTTTAGATCTCCTAAGCTAGTATTAATAACAACATGTAACCTATAACACTGACAAGGTTTCAAAATTCTCTTATAATACCGTTTAGTCTTATAACACCGTTATTCTCAAATAATGAGCGCAAAAAAAATCCTGAAATTATAACTTTTCGGATAATAAAATGGCCCCCGAATATACGACATTGCTTTTCGTGCTTTATATAAATCTCATTTAGAAGCTAAGCTCAGCAAATAGTAGTTCGTGATTTTGCTGTTCTGCAAAATACTTTGACGTTAATTAATTATTATTATTGATATTTCTCTTTCAGGACTTAAAATACTATATGGATAACTCAAAACGTGGAGTAGTGTACGTCAGTTTAGGAACAAACGTGCATCCCTCATTGATGGACCATGATTTGTTGGATGCATTTTTGAGCGCATTCAAACTGCTACCTTATGATATATTGTGGAAATTTGATGGAGACAATCTAGGGCCTGTTTCGGAAAATGTGAGAATACAGAAGTGGTTCCCGCAGAGGGATTTGTTAGGTATATTATTATTTATTATGAGCGAACAATTATAGACTTAGGGTTGTTACATTCGCCTATTTCCGTGGTAGCAAAATATATGAGAAGTCATCATAAACTACACATATACATACACATAGTCCTGATTCCTACAATAACATCCCAAAATAAATCCTACTACTGTTATAAATGTGAAAGTTTGGATGATTGTGAATTTGGATGTTTGTTAGTCAATCACGCTTTAACAAGTGAATGGTTTTGGGCGAAATTTGGCACACAGGTAGACCATGATCGGCATTAGGACATAGGCTATTTTTTATCCTGGAAAAGGCAATCCATGCGGGCGGATCCAGAGCAAAAGCTAGTAAATAACAGGGAACTTTTGGTCCGACAACACCTGGACTCATAAAAATATTTAGTCATGCCCAAAAAGTATTTCTTTATTTATTCCAGTACATCCAAATATTAAAGCCTTCGTGACACAAGGTGGTCTTCAATCAACAGACGAAGCTATAGATGCTGGGGTACCTCTAGTCGGTATACCATTCTTAGGAGACCAGTGGTTTAACGTTAACAGATACGTGGACCTAGGAATTGGAGTACAACTGGATGCTTATACCCTGACTGCTGATGATATTGTGAGGGGAGTGAAGATTGTTACTTCCGATGAAAGGTTAGTTACTATAGGAGACAATAGGAGTTGCAGTCTCTAAATTATACTGTACTGTGTTCTATGCGGTCACGCATTGTTCATCCGATTTAGATGAATAAAATTGCTGTCTGCACATGAAGATTTCCGAGTTCTGCCAAAAGATATGGGTGTACCATCGAAAGGGTGTACATATTCATTGTTTACGGTACATTTTCCTATTTTAGTTACTTTTGTATACTATATATTTTCTTAGTCGATATTTTTTTTCAGTTACAGACAAAACTTGAAGAAATTAAAGGTGATTATGTATGATACGCCACAAACACCGATAGAACGTGCAGTATGGTGGACTGAGTACGTCCTTCGGCACAAAGGAGCACATCACCTCAAATCACCAGCTGCCAATATGCCCTATAGAGAATATTTCATGATAGACTTTATTTTAAGTGTTATAGCAGCTTTAAGTGTAACTTTATTTACTTTAGTAGTCATTTTATATTATGTTATACGTTTCTTTAAATCTGACGCTGTAAAAATAAAAATTAGTTAAAGTATTGGGTGCAACATACACCTTAGGGTGACGAGCAGTGCCCTGTGCAGCAGTATTTTTAACCGAATTAAAAAAGTCGGTGCCTGTGTCGCTACCAGTCAAATAAAATTGTACCGACTCCAAAGAGAATAGAATAGATAGAATTTGTTATTTTTGACTTTTCAGTGTTTTTATTTTGAAGTCCGTTTCTAAGTTTTGTTAACCGTTATTTTTATTACTCGCACTGTGAGATTAGACTTCAACTATATTTGTCTTGACATTTGCTTCTGTAGAAACCCAACACTATGCGGTCGCATTTGCATGTCGTTGTGTCAAGTCATCTTTACAACTAAGCATTTAACAGTACCAATTAAAGTTGTTCTACGATAACACGTTATCAATGAAATTTTATCGTAATTTATTCAGACATGGCGTGATACACAGACATAAAATAATCTTATCTAAATAGAAATAAGATTATAGACGGCTGCGAAGCGAAAGGCCGTGGGTTCGATTCCCACTCCGAGACAAATGTTTGTGTGATCCATAAATATTGGTTTCTGGTCTGGGTGTTGTAGGACCGCAAGTCCCCTCGTAGTTCCTGATACCCACGACACAGGTTTACCTAGTGTGGGGTCAGTACTATGTGTGACTGTTGGGTGTATTTATTTATTATTTATTTTATTTAGAAATATAAATATAAAACATAGCGAGCGATGATGATAAGTCATATTTATCAAAGAACAATTTTCTCTTAACTTAATTGCAGATTTTTGTACATTCCTATAGCTCTATGATTTAAGGAGCTAATATAGGTAGATATACTTAGTCAACTCTTTTATCGGTAATGACACGACGCGTTAACCCTGAACGTTGTTTGTACCGAACTTTGCACCCTTTTCATATCGATATTTTTAATGGAACTAACAATACAAGCGTTATTTCGAAAAATCGGAGATGCTTGCCCCGAGGCCTAGTTTCTAACCCACGACATACGGCTCAGCCTATTGTATCATTCCCCACTAGGCAATTACTTATCTGTACTATCTTATCTTATTATAAGGTTTAAAATATTATAATAAATGAAATTAATACGAACGATGTTTTAGTGTAGTTTTGAATGTTAGTCACAATGTTACTGCTGTTTCCTCTATTTTTGTGTACCGTGGTAGACTCCGCGAGGATTCTGGGAGTGTACCCAACACCTTCGATAAGTCACCAAGTGGTGTTCAGAGCGCTAACAATGGAACTGGCGAAGCGGGGTCACGAAATAGTGGTTATAACAACTGACCCTGCTTTACCCAAAAATCGGCCGAAAGACAACATAACGGAAATCCACACGAAGAATTCTTACAATATTTTAAAAACTGAATACATTGATAAGTCAAAAACGTTGATGAAAAGAGGAGTGATCTGGAATATGGAGACGATGATATCAGATCAATCAATATATTCTATGTTGAAAATGTCGGCAGAGATCTTGAATGAAGAAGAAGTGCTAAAACTGTTGGATGATAAGACGCAAAAATTTGATCTTGTAATAGCTGAGGCTTTCTCAAACTTTCACTACATATTTGCGAAGATCTTCGATGCTCCATTGATAGCGTTTTCATCATTTTATGGATTCCCTGAGATATTTGAAACCGCAGGCGCAGTGTCTCGCCATTTTACACTCTATCCAAATACGTTAAGGAACAAATTCAAAAGTCTTTCATTTTTTGAGAAAATTACAGAGATATACAACGAGTATCAGCTCATGAAAATGTTTGATAAATTTGAAGAATATGAGTATGAGTTTTTAAAGAGTAAATTTGGAGAGGATGTTCCCACAATTGATGAATTGAAAGGTCTAGTGTCGATGGTATTTTTAAATTCATTCCCTATATTTGACAATAATCGACCAGTGCCCCCTAACGTTGTATATTTAGGAGCTCTGCATATGCAGACTGTCAAGGAACTTCCCAAGGTACTTATTTATTATACTTCTATTGCTTTTTAGATCTCCTTAGCTAGTATTAATAACAACATGTAACCTATAACACTGACAAGGTTTCAAATTTCTCTTATAATACCGTTTAGTCTCATAACACCGTTATTCTCAAATAATGAGCGCAAAAAAAATCCTGAAATTATAACTTTTCGGATAATAAAATGGCCCCTGAATATACCACATTGCTTTTTGTTTAAGTTTATTTTTTATAAAAGAGACCTATTCGTGCTATATATAAATGTCATTTAGAAGCTAAGCTCAGCAAATAGTAGTTCGTGATTTTGCTGTTCTGCAAAATACTTTGACGTTAATTATAATTATTGATATTTCTCTTTCAGGACTTAAAATACTATTTGGATAACTCAAAACGTGGAGTAGTGTACGTCAGTTTAGGAACAAACGTGCATCCCTCATTGATGGACCATGATTTGTTGGATGCATTTTTGAGCGCATTCAAACTGCTACCTTATGATATATTGTGGAAATTTGATGGAGACAATCTAGGGCCTGTTTCGGAAAATGTGAGAATACAGAAGTGGTTCCCGCAGAGGGATTTGTTAGGTATATTATTATTTATTATGAGCGAACAATTGTAGACTTAGGGTTGTTACATTCGCCTATTTCCGTGGTAGCAAAATATATGAGAAGTCATCATAAACTACACATATACATACACATAGTCCTGATTCCTACAATAACATCCCTAAATAAATCCTACTACTGTTATAAATGTGAAAGTTTAGATGATTGTGAATTTGGATGTTTGTTAGTCAATCACGCTTTAACAAGTGAATGGTTTTGGGCGAAATTTGGCACACAGGTAGACCATGATCGGCATTAGGACATAGGCTATTTTTTATCCTGGAAAAGGCAATCCACGCGGGCGGATCCAGAGCAAAAGCTAGTAAATAACAGGGAACTTTTGGTCCGACAACACCTGGACTCATAAAAATATTTAGTCATGCCCAAAAAGTATTTCTTTATTTATTCCAGTACATCCAAATATTAAAGCCTTCGTGACACAAGGTGGTCTTCAATCAACAGACGAAGCTATAGATGCTGGGGTACCTCTAGTCGGTATACCATTCTTAGGAGACCAGTGGTTTAACGTTAACAGATACGTGGACCTAGGAATTGGAGTACAACTGGATGCTTATACCCTGACTGCTGATGATATTGTGAGGGGAGTGAAGATTGTTACTTCCGATGAAAGGTTAGTTACTATAGGAGACAATAGGAGTTGCAGTCTCTAAATTATACTGTACTGTGTTCTATGCGGTCACGCATTGTTCATCCGATTTAGATTAATAAAATTGCTGTCTGCACATGAAGATTTCCGAGTTCTGCCAAAAGATATGGGTGTACCATCGAAAGGGTGTACATATTTATTGTTTACGGTACATTTTCCTATTTTAGTTACTTTTGTATACTATATATTTTCTTAGTCGATATTTTTTTCAGTTACAGACAAAACTTGAAGAAATTAAAGGTGATTATGTATGATACGCCACAAACACCGATAGAACGTGCAGTATGGTGGACTGAGTACGTCCTTCGGCACAAAGGAGCACATCACCTCAAATCACCAGCTGCAAATATGTCCTACAGAGAATATTTCATGATAGACTTCATTTTAAGTGTTATAGCAGCTTTAAGTGTAACTTTATTTACTTTAGTAGTCATTTTATATTATGTTATACGTTTCTTTAAATCTGACGCTGTAAAAATAAAAATTAGTTAAAGTACTGGGTGTTTTGAGACTTAACAACTTATACCTCAGGGTGACGAGCAGTGCCCTGCCCTGCAATATTTTTAACCGACTTCAAAAAAGGAGGAGGTTCTCAAATCGGCGCGTTTTTTATGTTTGTACATAGATTTCTCCACCAATTGTGGACCGATATTGTTGGAAAAAAAATCACTCGATAGAGTTTAGCTGCGATGTGATCCCGTATAAATTTGGTTAAGATTTGATGACGGAGTACGGAGTAAAAAAATAAAACTCCTCAACGGACAACAGTAAGCTCGTTGCGATTGTGTTTTTACATGCTATTGCTGTAACTACCACTAAAAATTAAAAATAAAAAACATTTAACAAAACTTAGAAACCGACTTTTCACTGTTTTATTTTGAAGTCGGTTTCTAAGTTTTGTTAAAGGTTTATTTTTATTTTTTGAGGAGACTACACGAATAAACAATGTGCGGTATCGTCTACACGAGTAAGCTAGGCCTTGTCCTTGCCGCAGTTTACGTTATCTGGAATCGTATATCTGCACTATCATATCAACACATTGAGGAACATGCATACGCTAAGCACGTGCGCTGCATGCTTAAGTGACGTCAGGGATACACGCATGTGTTGCTATGGATGTGCCGCGCCGCGCCCGGGCGGAGCCATAAATCCATACCGTTAGTCTGTCTGCTACTTTTTTACGGCTAAACATCTGGACCGTTTAAAGATGTAAGTATGCACTAAGAAGGGATTTTTGACCATTCATCCCCTAAAGAGATAAAATAGGGGATGAAAGTTTGTATTTTTTTCGAGGTTTCTTGGGGGCTGATTATGTAAGCGACATCTATTTTCAAATCCAAGACGGCGGACATTTTTTTTCAACAAATCGTTAGGTGTCATTTGAATTGACAAAGTGGCCATAATTTTGTTTTTATTTGGTTTAAGGCTAATTGACTTCAAAATAGGTACCGGGGTCACACCGTAGTTAAAAATGGTAAATCCGATGTTAGAATTGCAAAACATGCCACAATTTTAATTTACTTTGTTTTAAATTTAATTGACTTCAAAATCGATATCGAACCCGCAAATACGAAATTTAGACCCGGAGTTATAATTGCGGGTACCATTTGGTTTTTAATGCAGAAATCATACATAAACGGATCATCATGCTTCTTCGGATTTGCTATATCTATATCCACAAGAACCTATTTTCTAGGGGAATGTATAGTACATAAAATAATATTTTCCGTATAACCAAGCGGACGGAGCCGCGGACAAAAGCTAGTACGCTTTATAAATAATCTTTCTTCTTTACTCACCGATCCCGCTCTTCTCTTTATTTATAGCATAATATGCAAGCGAGCAAGCGGGTCATCTGATGGGTAAGTGATTTCCACCGCTCACGTATGCAACAATACCAGAAGAATCATGGACACGTTGCCGATCTTAAAGGAAAGGGATAATTAGGAGATTGGGAAGGGGAGGGGGATTTGGGTCTCCGGATATATCACTAACTGTACGAAACGCAGCAGCAAGCCGCTATTTTACGTCGGTTTTCTGTGAGACAGAGGTAACCAACTGGTCAAGGCGGCCCATTCGTGCTGTAGATAAAATTTAAACTTTCTATAGCGTGGCTCTACCACTCAAAAAAACTCTCTCCTAAACTAAGCGGGCGGAGCCGCGGACAAAAGCTAGTACGCTTTATAAATAATCTTTCTTCTTTACTCACCGATCCCGCTCTTCTCTTTATTTATAGCATAATATGCAAGCGAGCAAGCGTGTCATCTGATGGGTAAGTGATTTCCACCGCTCACGTATGCAACAATACCAGAAGAATCATGGACACGTTGCCGATCTTAAAGGAAAGGGATAATTAAGAGATTGGGAAGGGGAGGGGGATTTGGGTCTCCGGATATATCACTAACTGTACGAAACGCAGCAGCAAGCCGCTATTTTACGTCGGTTTTCTGTGAGACAGAGGTAACCAACTGGTCAAGGCGGCCCATTCGTGCTGTAGATAAAATTTAAACTTTCTATAGCGTGGCTCTACCACTCAAAAAAACTCTCTCCTAAACTATCAAGATGAATTATCAAAGCATAGGTTAGCTAGCATATCTCCTGTCTGTTGTAAAAGGCGGTTAATTGAGGACATCGGGGCCGTGGCCGCACAGCAGGGGATGAGCGGGCTTCGTACATTTGTATATTTTCTTGGTGCTATGGTGAGACGGTTGGCAGTACGAAAACTTTGTGACGCTGAAGGCAACTCGACTATGAGGAACGTTCTGAGCTCCAAAGGCAGAGAGCAGGGGTGTTACCGGCAGCAATCTATGTATGCCAGAATCCCCCAGAATTATCCCACTTGTGCCAAAAGGAGGCCATAGCACAGTTATATCCTACCCTGAGAAGATTTTGAGTCTTTTTAGAAGAGTTTGAGTGGTGTTCGTATCTTAAAAGTCATCAGGCACGTAGATCTTGAGCTCGATGTTGCAGAACAGCATGAGCAGTGACATCGGGAAGTTAGCCTCAGTACGGAGGGAGATATGATGGTATCCGGCCCTCAACCCGTCGAGGGGGAGGATCCTCTGACCCAGGAGTTTGCCTAATAATTAATAATACGCACTCACGCCTATAATCCCCGAAGGGGTAGGCAGAGGTGTAACCAGTACACCCACATTTCGCCGAGCGTATTTCCGTCCCTTATGTGATAGGGAGCGAGCCTATCGCCATACCGGGCACAAATTCCAGACTCCAGGCTGATACTGAGCATATCGTAATAGAAAAACCCAATACCACTTTACCCGACCCGGGGATCGAACCCTAGACCTCAGCGTTGACCTCAGTCGTAACGCTAACGTATTACAACTGCGCCACCGAGGCAGCCTAATAATTATTAGACAATATTTTAGGAAGTTGGTTAGGGTCTCAATTTAGCAGTCAATCGGGTGTGAATTAGGTGAGATGGCTGACGAGTTCACCATAACCATTCCTCCACCCCCCGGCTGGAATGATATCCTTGAGATGGATATGGATGGATGATAAAAATGCGAGTGATTTCAAATAAGCAGGCAATTTAAACTATTCTATTAATTATATAGATACTGTAACGTAACGTAAAGTTTGTTCGAATCGGGGTTAAATCTTCCCTACAGAAGACATTTTAAAATACCCATTACCAAACTGTAGGAAAATCTTTTGGAAGTAATTTTGTATTCCCTTTACTTACTTACACTCAAAGTTAATTTTGTTATAGCAGTGGTTGAAAGATGGATATTTAAAAGCGTGTTAGTTTTATGAGTATTCTTCCTTAGTCTAAATTTCATAAATATTGTAGTTTTTAACCGATTTCAAAAAAGGTTGTTTGAATTGTTTTAATGTTTGTTACTTCAGAACTTTCGACGGGGTGAACCGATTTTGATGATTCATTTTTCTATTTTAAAGCTGGTGCTTCCCGTGTGGTCCCATTTCAATTGGTCCGGTTCTGACAATGGCATCCATGACAAAACCATATAAGTCTTAAATTTGCATTAAGTATGTGCGCGACAAATGGACGGATAACTCAATATCACGCCAACCGATTTCGATAATTTCTTTTTTATTGGAAATAATGTACTTCAAGGGTAGTTTGATGAGAGTTTGGTTAGGTTCTCATTATTGGATCCATCACAAAGTAACGGAACTCTTCAATTCTTAGGAGCAAATTAACGATAGGTACTCGGGCGAATCTTTTATATGCTATCCGGATATTTGAGTCACTTACCGTAACGTCGTGATGGTCAAGTAATTGCCATAGTCGAATATGATGATCAATGGAGCTCCTTAACGTCTTACAGTAAGGGTGCGATCTGTGGCAGAATTTCTAACTTGCTGCATTGCAATATGATGCAGACTCTAAAGAGAATAGAATAGATTGAGTTTGTTATTTTTGACTTTTCAGTGTTTTTATTTTGATGTCGGTTTCTAAGTTTTGTTAACCGTTATTTTATTATTAGAACGACGAAACGAGCAAATCTCACGACTACTAAAAATTAGCACTACGCCTGCTAAAAAACTAAAGCAACATCACACACAGAACATTGTTGTTTGGTTAAGCAAACTACTGGGAAGATATTTATTTTATTTTTTATTTATTCATTTTACTAGGTTACAAGTTTAATACAAGTCCTGGCTTCCGAGAGGCCGATCAAATGAACATTCAACTAACATAACTTTGATTTGACATCTCTGTTTAATCAATTCGAGTTGCTGAAACGTTATTTAGTGAAAAAGAAATAATGTCATTTGATATTATATTGAGGGGAAGATGATGAAGTCACATAATACTATGTATAATTTTTTTATTAGCTTGAATGACAAAACGAGCATGTCGCTCGCCTGATGGTAAGCGCAACGCCTGTCCATAAACAGACTGAAATAGCAACACACAGAACTTTGAGTTATAAGCACTGGACTGCGCTCGTCACCGCGAGATATATGATGTTAATATCATAATGCCCAGTAATTTCATTGACTTTAATATCTTTTATTATGCAGTATACAAAGATACACGATAAATAAATTTAAACCACTATTATAAATTAACTAAGTTTTATTTTAGCTGTATCAGATTTAAAGAAACTTATAACATAATATACAATGAGTATTAAAGTAAATAAAGCAATAGTTAAAGCTGCTATAACACATAAAATAAAGTCTATCATGAAATATTCTCTGTAGGACATATTTGCAGCTGGTGATTTGAGGTGATGTGCTCCTTTGTGCCGAAGGACGTACTCAGTCCACCATACTGCACGTTCTATCGGTGTTTGTGGCGTATCGTACATAATCACCTTTAATTTCTTTATATTTTGTCTGTAACTGAAAAATAATAGACTAAAAACATACGCACTCATATATATACATACGCACTCACGCCTGTAATCCCCGAAGGGGTAGGCAGAGGTGTAACCAGTACACCCACATTTCGCCGAGCGTATTTCCGTCCCTTATGTGATAGGGGGCGAGCCTATCGCCATACCGGACACAAATTCCAGACTCCGGGCTGATACTGAGCATTTCGTAATAGAAAAACCCAATACCACTTTACCCGACCCGGACCCGAGACCTCAGAGTTGACCTCAATCGTAACGCGTACGCATTACAATTGCGCCATCGCGGCAGTCAGACTAAAAACAGTAATAATATATCTATCATCATCATCATCAGCCACAAGACGTCCACTGCTGAACATAGACCTCCCCTAATGCCTTCCAGGCCGACTTGTTGGAAGCGGCCTGCATCTATCGGCTTCCTTTTTTTTTTTACTGCCTGGATAGGCAGACGAGCAAACGGGCCACCTGATGGTAAGTAGTCACCGCCGCCCATAGACTTCTGCAATGCCAGGGCACAGCAAAGCCGCTGCCTACCGTCAACCCTTGTCAGGTCGTCGGTCCATCTTGTAGGTGGACGTCCTCTGTTGCGCATGCCCGTACGTGGCCTCCATTCGAGAACTTTTCTGCCGCATCGGCTATCAGTTCTGCGAGCTATGTGGCCTGCCCACTGCCACTATATATTATAATAATATATACAACGTGCTACAGAAAGGTGTGGTCATATTTAAGTATTGTTATATACACATCTATCTGTTATATACTCATCAAAATTTAGTCATTTTAAAATTTCACGCAAATTTAATCACTAGTTTATTACGATCAATAAGAACGAACATGATATGTTGTATGTGTGTATTAAAACCAAAATGCTTCAATCGGATTTGTTACTATCGGGGAAGGGGGTGTTGAAATATTATATCGTACACTATTTATTTATGTTGCTTAAATTTGACCACACCTTTCTGTAACACATTGTATATACATAATAATATAATAATAATAATAAAGCCATTTATTCCATATCTTCACTTTCATCATACATTACAGTGTTATTCATTTTGTTTATGAGATATGGACCCCTGTTTGGGTAAAGGCCTCCTCCATCCTTTTCCATGACTCCCTGTCCTTGCCTGAATTTATCCAGTCGTTTCCTGCGGCGTGTGTAATGTCATCAGCCCACCGTCTTAATTGTCGACCAACATTCCTTTTCCCCTTTGGTCCAATCCATCGTGTGGCTTCAATGGTCCATCTTCTGTCTGTGTATCGTGAGATGTGACCGGCCCATCTCCACTTTAGTAAGAGTGCGTGCCTAAGAGCATCGGTGAGTTTAGTTTTTTGACGAATGTCTTGGCTCTTAACTTTATGTATTTTTCTAATTTTTAACATGCTTCTTTCCATTGCTGTTTGACTGCATTTGATTTTTTGTTTTATTTTGTTTGTAAATACCCAAGTTTGGCAACCATACAGCAAGCAGGGTAATAGGCATGTATCAAATATTGTTCTCTTCATGTGTAAGCTGTAGTTCCCTTTTAGGATTTCTCTTAATGCCCAAAATTTCTTCCAAGATGCGTTAATTCTTCTTGTTACTTCTTCTTCATTGCTTGACGTTTTGAATGAAATTTGTTTGCCCAAATAGATGTAGTCGCTGACATATTCTATATTGTTACCTTTTATCGCTATCGGGCGTTCGCATTTGTTGGTAATTATCTTAGTTTTTTCTATATTCATTTCCAGCCCGATTTTGGAGCTTTCGCAGTCAAGTGATCGCATCATTTCCTCTAGGTCTTTGGCAGTTTCGGCTATTATAACAATATCGTCGGCGAACCTCAGATGGTTTAAATAGTGTCCGTTTATGTACACTCCCCTGTTTTTCCAATCCAGTTTTTGAAAAATATTTTCAAGTACTGCTATAAATAGTTTTGGGGATAGAGGATCTCCCTGTCTGACGCCTCGTTCTATGTTTATTTCGTCTCCTCTAGTTTCTAATTTTATTCTGCTCGTACTTTTTGTGTAAATATATTTCAAGATGTTGATGTATTTAGAATTAATGTTTGATTGTTGTAGTGCATTCCAGATTGAACAGTGACTGATACTGTCAAAAGCTTTGCTGTAGTCAATGAAGGCCACATACAGAGGTCTATTGTGTTCTCTGTGTTTTTCTATGACCTGTTCTAATGTCTGTATGTGGTCCATTGTACTAAAGCCTGATCTGAATCCCGCTTGTTCCTTTGGTTGCTTTTTATCAATGTCGTCGGATATTCTCTTTAATATTACGGATGAAAATAGTTTGTATATACTTGCCAACAGACTTATGGGTCTATAATTCCCTATGTCCAAGGGGTTTCCTTTTTTGAAGAGCAAAATTATGTCCGATGTACACCATTGTGTTGGTACTTTTTCTTCGGCTAGTATCTTATTGAATAGTTGCGTAAAGTGGTGAGTTAAAATCGGTGCTCCCATTTTAAGGGCTTCATTGCTTAATCCATCTGGTCCGGGGCTCTTCTCAGCTTTCAGCTTAATTATATGCTCGTATACTTCGGAGTCTTCAATTGGTCTGATGCAGTCAGTCGTATTTATATGAGTTTGAGTTGTTTGCACTTCTATTTCTGTGTTATTTTGTTTCCTGTATAAGTTTTTGTAAAAGTTTGTTGCATGGCTTATTACATCTCTTCTGGATTTTGTTTCTTGTGAATTGTGCTCAAGTTTTTGAATCCATGTTTTGTATGTAGTTAATTCTTTATAGGCTTTTTTGGCACTTCTGAAATTCTTGATCTTTCTTGAAATAATCTCATATCTGTGATTGTTATAGTCCTTACGGATTGATCTATTTGCCTCTTTGTATATTTTGCTTAGTTCTTCTTTCATATCTTTAGTTTTATTCTTTGTGTGTAGTAGTTCTGTGCGCCGTTTTATAAGTTGGACTGTGACTTTAGAGAAAATATTATGTTGATTAGGGTTTGTAGTGTTTTTGCATTTCAAGCTCTCTGTTATACCTCTTTCCAAGATATTGTTATATGTTTGGATATCAATAGACTCTGTTTCTATATTTTCTGTTAGTGCTCGTAGATTTTCGATGTAACTTTTTATTTCTGTTTCTGTCTTGGGGATATTAAATGGTGTTGTGTAGGTTTTTCTACTCTTTATTGGACGACTTAAACATAGTGTTGCTCTCACTAATCTGTGATCGGAAGAGAAATCGAATTTGTTTAGTACTTCGATATTAGTTATAAGTTTATGATTATTTATCATTATAAAATCTATTTCGTTTTTAGTTTTTTGGTCGGGTGATAACCATGTCCATCTGTAATTCTCCTTCTTTTTGAAAAACGAGTTCATTATAGACAATTTGTGTTGGTAAGCATATCTTAAGAGACGTTGACCTCTTTCATTGCTCACTCCGTAGCCATGTTTTCCCATTATCGGGTAGTAGTTAGATTTTGGACAACCTATTTTAGCGTTGAAATCTCCCATGACTATAACTTTTCCTTCGGTCTTGGTGTGAGCATATTCAATGTCTTGGTAGAATTTTTCAATTTCTTCTTCCGTTGATCTCTCTGTCGGTGCATATGTTTGAATTATTGATAAGGAGAAGCATTCAAATTTTACTTGTAAAAGTGCTACTCTTTCTGAGATTCCTATAAAATTGGTAATGTTGTTTTTATATTTTTTCTTTATCAGAAATCCTACTCCATGTAGTCCTTTAGTTTCACCGATGTAGCAAAAAATAAGGTCATTGTACTCTTCGATCGTATATACATAGGCACATTTAATTATTTATCCACACTGACTGACTGATTCATCAACGCAGAGCCTAAACCACTGGGATTACAAACTTGAAATTTTGGCAATTGACTCTAAGCCTTCACAATAAACTTTCACAATTTCTTTATATTTTGTCTGTAACTGAAAACAAATTATAGAATCCCGCGCGGCTTCACCCGCGTGCGTATTACTGCTCCGCTCACGTGTTTCATACAAAGTTCAACCCCCCTTTTACCCCCTTGTAATGTAAATTTTCAAAAATCCTTTCTTGGCGGAACTCCTACATTTTATTTCTTATTCAGCACACCCCGCGCCCGCCAGTCGCTCTGCCCCCGCATTTAAATCTCTGATATTTTCTAAGATATTGATTTTGAGATGTTGTAAAGGGCAATTTTGATCCTACATGAAATGCACAATGTGTAATGTATTTCATTGGATAAGGAATAATACTGTATTGTTTCAAATAGCTTGGTAAATTGCCCACATTTTTTAAGTATGTTAGCTAGGATATTCAGCACACCAAGATGAAACCGAGCATCGTGTGTCGATGTCCCTTTGAAAACCAAGTTGTCTACTAAATTACCTTTCATCAGAAGTAACAATCTTCACTCCTCTTACAATATCATCAGCAATCAGAGTAAAAGCATCCAGTTGCACTCCAATTCCTAGTTCCACGTATCTGTTGACGTTATACCACTGGTCTCCTAAGAATGGTATACCGACTAGAGGTACCCCAGCATCTATAGCTTCGTCCGTGGATTGAAGACCGCCTTGTGTCACGAAGGCTTTAATGTTTGGATGTACTGGAATAAAAGTATAGTTATAATGAACTGACAACCTTCTTTGGTAAGTACAAATATTGTTTTTGGTCCAGGTGTTGTCGAACCACAAGTGTTCTTTTACTGATTCTAATGACACTTATATGTTACTAGGTTTAGATCGCGGCTTCGCCCGCTTAAACGGCATTTTTCGGGATACAAATTATCCTATGTTCTTATCCAGGTTATGGTCTACCTGTGTGGAAAAATTTATTTAAAACCGTTGAGCCGTTAAAGCGTGATTGATTAACAAACATCCAAAGTCACAAACTCACAAACATCCAAACTTTCACATTTATAATAATAATAGGATAGTAGGATAGTAGGATAGTAGGATAGTAGGATAGTAGGATAGTAGGATAGTAGGATAGTAGGATAGTAGGATAGTAGGATAGTAGGATAGTAGGATAGTAGGATAGTAGGATAGTAGGATAGTAGGATAGTAGGATAGTAGGATAGTAGGATAGTAGGATAGTAGGATAGTAGGATAGCAGGATAGTAGGATAGTAGGATTGTAGGGATCACGACTATGCGTGTGTGTATACATTTTAGCTATGATGACTTATCGCATATTTTGTTATAATAATCTTTAGATGCCTGATATGACCATTGGTAATAGAAAAACGACCCTAAGATAAAATGAATAATAACATACCTAATAAATCCCTCTGCGGGAACCACTTCTGTATCCTCACATTTTTCGGTACATTTTCTAAATTATCTCCATTAAATTTCCATAATATATCAAATGATAGTTGTCTGAATGCATTCAAAAAAGCATCCAACAAATCTTGGTCCATCATAGAAGGATTCACATTGGTTCCTAAACTGACGTAGACTACTCCACGTTTTGAGCTGTCCAAATAGTCTTTTAAATCCTGAAAGACCGATATCAATTAGCCTCTGAATACTTTGCAGAAGGATCTTGACCTACTATTCAGCTTCAGTGGTAAAGCTGCGCTGTAGATAAATCTGTATCCAGCATGAATGAACCGGTTTTATTGTAATCATATCATTCTTCCACACAAAATCTTTGTCAATTAAAAGGTTAACATTGTGTTTCATGTATATGAGAAATTACCGGAGACCCAGGAATACAACACCAAACTACGTTTCTTTAGATCAAAATTTCGTCATACTCGATCTGCGTCTGTCGTTATGAGCTTTAGTAAGTGGTATGGGTCAACTTGACTGTGATGCAGTTTGTTATGAGTATTGTGTTTCGTACGTTAAGTGAGATTTCCGGAAGCCATGATTCGCCTGATTTGTGATCATACGAGTCACAAACAAGTGTGGTAAAATTTAAACTATTTATAGTGTACTAGTAACTATTTATAACTATTTATAGTAACTATTTGTAACTATTTATAGTCTATTTATTTATAGTGTATAAGTATTTTACCCCCAATAATCTGATTACATTGCTAGGACATAAATAAAGTATTTTCTTTTTTATCGAAATAGTGACATGTCGGTATTCGACTTGCAATTTTGGACAACAATGAATGATAACCAGTTGAGCTTTCGTCTTTCTTCATCATTCTCGCTCACGCACTTCACTCTTATTGATCGTAATAAATATGTGATGAAAATTAGCGCAAAATGCTACAATGTAAGATATGATCTCGTACATAAACACTCACTTTCAGGTGGATGTAACGAACCTTTAAATATGACCACACCTTTATGTAACACGTTGTATATGTTTATGAATAGAATACATGATGATTTGATAACAATGACAACATTTGATTATATAATAGTAAATTTCTATTGTTATAATGAAAAAACCACTTCGTATTTCTTTCGTGAAACATCCGCTTTCTATTTCTGAAAAACCGTAATTTAGGTTGTCTGGAAGAAATCGCTGTTTGCGATAAGACCGCCCATTGTATCACCCTTACTGTATGATCCTCGTTTTATAAGCTACCTACTTTATTTAGTGTGCAATAAAGAATATTCTATCTATCTATCTAATTTTCTTTGCTGGGCGGTAGGCCCTCGTATGCGAGAAGCCATTGGGTTGGTACTACCGCTTTGTATATTTCTGCCGCAAAGTAGCAGTGTGTAAGCACTATTGTATTTCGGGTTGAAGAATATTGATGCCAGTGAAATTACTAGGTATTATGAGACTTTAGAACTTATATCTCGGGGTGACGAACGCAGTCCAGTGCCATGCAGCGCTTTGTAATTCAAAGTTCTGAGAAGTGTTGCTTCAGTTGGGTGGGTAGGCGTGGTGCTTACACAATCCTCGTTTGGTCATAAAGTTGATAAAAAATCTAAGCCAATGAAAATTATCAATACCTTTGGGAGTTCCTTAATGGGTTGCATATGTAGTGCTCCTAAATAAACAACGTTAGGAGGCACTGGTCGATTATTGTCAAAAATAGGGAACGAATTTAAAAACACCATCGACACAAGACCTTTCAATTCATCAATAGTAGGAGCATCCTCTCCAAACATTTTCTTTAGAAAATCATATTCATATTGTTCCCGTTTAGACAGTGATCTAGCAATGGCGTATTCGTTGTAGATTTCTTTAATTTTCTCAAAAAATGAAAGATTTTTGAATTTATTCCTCATTATATTTGGATATAGTATAGGATGCCTGGCCACTGCGCCTGTCATATCAAATATCTCAGGAGATCCGTACAATGATGAAAATGCTATCAATGGAGCATCGAAAATCTTTGCAAATATGAATTGAAAGCTAGAAATTGATTCAGCTATTACGAGATCAAATTTCTGCTTCTTATCATTCAACAGTTCGATGACTTGTTCATCCTTTAAGACCTCTGACAGCGCTGTAAGTATAAAATTCATTGATTGATCTGTCATCATCGTCTCCATATCCAGAATCACTCCTCTTTTTGTCTTCACTTCAGATTCATCAAAGTTAAATTTTTTAAAAATATTGTAAGAATTCTTCGTGTGAATCTCTGTTATGTTGTCTTTTGGCCGATCTTTCGGTAAAGCAGGGTCAGTTGTTATAACTACTAATTCGTGACCTCGCTTCGCCAGTTCCATCGTAAGCACTCTGAATACCACTTGGTGACTTATTGAAGGCATTGGGTAGACTCCCAGAATCCTTGCGGAATCTACCACGGAGCACAAAATTAAAGGAAAGAGCACAAGCATTGTCTTAGAAATTCGGTGGCATACTAAAAGTTATCATATATTCCTATAATATACTGAAATTTATAATATTTTTATCGCTATCAACACATCGATATGTTATCTTGAAACACTGTATATTTAATGGATATTAGGGACAAAATATGCCTATAGATTATTCTCTAAAGACCGTACTTTGAAGGGCTCTAAGAATCAGAGCAATCCCTGTTTTATCGATGATAATATTTAGGCCTAGTCGGCCTAATACGGTTGGTAGACTCCACATACCTTTGAAATTCCTCTGGATAATTCAGTCAGTTTTTTTTTATGGCATAGGTCAGCAGACGAGCACATGCCTACGTAGCCACCACCCATGTACGCCCACAATACCAAAAAATCATGGGCGCGTTGCCGACCTTAAAGGACAGGGAAGGATTGGGAAGGGGAGGGGATTTAGGCCTCCGGATATCTCACTCACCGTACGAAACGCAGCAGCAAGCTGCTACTTTACGTCGGTTTTCTGTGAGACGGTGGTAATGACCTGGACTAGCCGGCCAATTCATGCTAGTAGTAGTAGTAGACAAAAATGCCTACAGCGTGGCTCTACCACTCATAAAATGAGTGGTGATATTTCCTCATCATATTTTGAACAATTCAATAAGCTCGGCGAAATGTGGGTGTACTGGTTACACCTTTGCCTACCCCTTCAGCGACTACAGGCGTCAGTGCGTATTGTATTTAAGATAAATGATATGGAGTACAGGATATAAAAATTAAACTCTACATAAATTCAAATGATTGGTGTCCTAAGAAATATTATTAAAATATAATAATTGTTCAGACGCTAAGTGGTTGGTCCCTGGTATGTGAGAGGACGGGTGGGTTGGTATCACCGCTTTGTCTATTTATTCCGCTAAGCAGCAGTGTCGCAGCACTGCTGTGTTCCGGTTTGAAGGACATTGCAGCCAGTGAAATTACTGTGCATTATAAGACTTAACATCTTGTATCTTGGAGTGACGAGCGCAGTCCAATACCGTGCAGTGCTTTGTAGCTCTAAGTTGTGTGTGTTGTTGCTACTGTTTATGGGCAGGCGAGACGCTTACCAACAGGCGATGATCGATTCGATAAATTAGAGATTAGGTATTCGCGTGAGTGCGTATGTATGTAAATTAGATATTTTGCATCAAAAATAGCAGTAAATTACTTTCTTTACATAAGTTGACCGTTATTTTTATCAGTATGTAACATTAAAACTTAAAGTATATTTACTGTAAAAATCAGTATTGAGTTAATATGCTTCAAGAGTCGTATGAATACGATTACGTTGTCTTAAAGATTTTGAACCTAGGTATCAACCTAGGAGCCTGCACATTGGATACGAGATATGTTGCAGTTAAACTACGCGAAATAACGCGAGCCGAGCCCACGGCCACGTGGCCTACGGTCTCCAAAAGTAGGTAGGTAGGAATCCGAAGTATTGTTTACTAGACCTTTAGGTCTAAGATGTTGGTGGTGTTTACGAGTTCCTATTGTGTAACTCCTATTGTCTAATAATTGGTGTGTGGTATTATAACCGAATAGGCTGCCCTGTTTTTTAACTTTGGGAAACCCTTTATGGGTACCGCCCCACCGCGTGGTCAGTCGGGGCGTTTATGTCCTACTCCCACGGACTAAAACCCAATGGTGTTCCTTCGGGTGCGCTTGTTCGGTCGGGGCTGCGGGAACGCTATTGTACTCTTCCGCGGCCCCGATGAGTAGGCTGCCCTATCGTTTAAATCCACCATTCGTTTTATGTAGTTCCTACTTAGTTATCAATTCGTACAAAAGTACACGATTACGTACGATAAAAATACGCGCTTAAAAGATAACTAGTGCGCTCGGTCTAGATGAATCGGTTTCCTGTGTTGTCATGTTTCATAAGAAAACTCTTATCAATAGTATACTTGTACTACACTGAGACATTACGTCATTGTGTTAACCTTCAACATGTTCGATAACTGGAGGCCTATTCACGTAATTTTAAATGTTCAAAATATCATTCCGATCTAGTCTCAGCGTCAAGAAAGTTGCAAATGGCATTCTCAAACCAATAATCAACGTCAAATGCACCTAGCATTAGCAGTAGCATTTACCATTTTGGCTTCAGTCAACTTTTATTCTAAATTCAATCTCATTAGGATCTATGTTCACATTTGAATGATATTTTGAACATTTAAAATTATGTGAATTGGCCTCCAGGACGTCAACCAACCGGCTCACTATGAAATTTAAAGTGCGGGCGCTATTGGCTGATAGTGCAGCTGAATCACGACAATAGTAGATTCTTACTATATGTATAAATTAAAATATTTATGTAAGTACTAGTGTATATAATATAATAGATTTATATGTATTTATGTAAGTAATGTTGTATCATAGTCTTCTATATATATAGATTTATGTATTAGTATCGTGTATACTTATTTTTTCTTGTTAGTTTATTCTAGTCGACGATTTATATACACCCACATTATCTCGTCTCTGCATCACCCACAGGTAGACTGGTAGAGAATGCCTTTGGCATTAAGTCCGCCTTTATACATGTTATGTATATAAAGTTTAAATAAATAAATACACCAAGAACTACACCCAAAATTTTTATGACTAAATAACGAGAGACAACAATAATTGTTTCACTTGAGAGTTTTGACCTACGTTAATAGTAACTACTACGATTTCATTCTTCGTTTGAAAATGCATAAGAGCACAATAAAAATAGTTGGTTAAGGGCGAGTAGTACCTGAGAAAAAGAGTCTTGACAGACGGATAGCTGTGTGATCAGACAGACTCCGTGGCGCAGCGGGCGAGTAGCCGGCTGCGAAGCGAGAAGCCGTGGGTTAGATTCCCGCACTGAGACAAATGTTTGTGTGATCCACAAAAATTTGTTTCGGGTCTGGGTATTGTGGGACCGCAAGTCCCTCGTAGTTCCTGATACTCACAATACAGGTTTACCTAGTGTGGGGTCAGGACTATGCGTGTGACTGTTGGGTGTATTTATTTATTTATTTATCTTATAAACCGTTTGATTTCCCTTTTGAGGTATAATGAGTGAACCCGAGACCTCAGCACAGCAGGCGTACCGCGTACGCATTACAACTGCGCCATCGAGGCAGTCATAAATGCACCATTGCCTACATAGGTACCGCATTGTTGGTTGGTGAAAATGAACATAACAAATATTTGTTTTACATTTTACAGTTTTTTCGGTACCTAAAACTTCTGTCCATCCTAAGCTTGTCTGGAAGAAATCGCTGTTTGCGATAAGACCGCCTATTGTATCACCCTTACTGTATGATCCTCGTTTATAAGCTACCTACTTTATTTAGTTTGCAATAAAGAATATTCTATTCTATTCTTAAAAATTATAATAATAGATAAACGTTAACCATATACCTGGTTACTTACCTACCTTGCTCTGATTAATGTATTAAATTGGATATGAAAGAGCAGTGTCTCCTAGCACAGGTATCTCATACTTAAAAGGAGACACCAAACCCAGCAAGGTTAATAGATTAAGTTGGTGCCAAATAAAATATTTTGTATTTTGTATTCTATTCTTGATTCGAATATTTTGAAACCACGTTTACGTGAGAATACGCGGGAATATTCCCCACCCGGGCACAACACCTGCTCTGAATGCGGTACATTATTTACACGATATGATACAAACAAATCGAAGGAATTTTCCGCTTGGGTAATCTATCACTTCTTTCTAGTTCAGAAGGCCAATTCTCGTAATTTTAAATGTTCAAAATATCATTCCGATCTTGTCTCAGCGTTAAGAAAGTTGCAAATCGCATTCTCTTAATAATAATCCTAGCCTAGTGGGCGCCCCTGGTGAGAAACGCACTTGACAAAAATACTAATATCGCTATTAAAAAATAGGGGTTGATCGTAGAGGGTTGAAAATTTAGGGTTGTATGTATTTTTTAATGCTGTATCATAAAAAAATTAAAACAAAAAATTTGTCAAAAAAAAAAATTAGGGGTGGACCACCCTTAAAATTTAGGGAGATGAAAAATAGATGTTGGCTGATTCTCAGACCTACCTGATATGCACACAAAATTTCACACAAATCGGTCCAGCCGTTTCGGAGGAGTATGGGAACGAACATTGTGACACGAGAATTTTATATATATAAAGATAAATCATTTTTAAATGATCTTTATTTGCCAGAAAAGTCAACGCTAGCCGTTACACAAAACTACACACTGTACATGTCAAAACTAACTGAAAACTAAAAGATTTGTTTCATTTGAAGGCGCAGATGTTCTGTATCGTGCAGAAATGAAATTCCAATGTCACACGCCACTTTGATACTCGACGTGAACGTGCGAGGAAACTTAATAAGGAAGCACTCCACATACCTTGGTTTTTACTGCGTGCCATTGTATTTGTTTTGTAAAAGGGAGTCAATTTCTAACAATATAACTTAACTGTAGCCGGAGTGTGATTCTTTCTATTAGTGTTAGTAGGACATACATTTGTCCCGTACATGACGAAATAATTTATGAGCGGCTCAAGTTTTTCATACATACACACATACGCACTCACGCCTGAAATCGTCGAAGGGGTAGGCAGGGGTGTAACTAGTACACCCATATTTCGCCGAGCGTATCTCCGTCCCAAGATGTGATGTGAAGGGGGCGAGCCTATCGCCATACCGGGCACAAATTCCAGACTCCGGGCTGATACTGAGCATTTCGTAATAGAAAAACCCAATACCACTTTACCCGACCCGGGGATCGAACCCGAGACCTCAGCGTTGGACTCAATCGTAACGCGTACGCATTACAACTGCGCCACCGAGGCAGTCAATTTCTAACAATATCATTTAACTGTAGCTGGAGTGTGAGTCTTTTCGATTAGTTTTCAGTAGGACATACATTTGTCCCCTATATGACGAAATAAAGTACGAGCGGCTCAAGTTTTTACATGTACTACTTAACTTTGTACTACTTACTTTTACTATTCCCATGACGCGGGCTGCGTGCCTGAAAGGGTGAAAACGAGCGAGTGACTTCCAAGACGCCTCGCTTCATTTGAAGTGGTACCTTGTACTGGCCCAGTAAAAAACGTGTCTACTATTACAAACTCATTTAAAAATCGTGTCCTATTTTTGATAGCCATCACGTCATTTGTATTCGAGAAATATGTGTGAAGCTAATGCGTTTCCACTACGATCTGAGGGGCTAGCACGGAAAACTATCGAAATCGTAATGTAAAGGTATCGAGGGCTCGATAGATAATTCCTTAAATATCATTTGTCTATATTAATAATAATAGTAATAATAATAATAATACACCCAACAGTCACACACATAGTCCTGACCCCACACTAGGTAAACCTGTGTCGTGGGTATCAGGAACTACGAGGGACTTGCGGTCCCACAACACCCAGACCCGAGACCAATATTTGTGGTTCACACAAACATTTGTCTCGGTATGGGAATTGAACCCACGGCCTCTCGCTTCGCAGCCGACTACTCGCCCGCTGCGCCACGGAGCTTATATTCCATATAAATTAGTTTCTTTTACGTACGATAGAGGCGCTGTACTAAAATATCATAGTAATTGTTGTCGATGACAGCTCGAATAACTTTTCGCAAGTTTCCGTGCTAGCCCCTCTGCTAAGGGCGGTGTACGGAATTGGTTATAAATTTTCTTAATTCGTTTCTTTGAGTGGTAGAGCCACGCTGTAGACAGTTTTGTCTACAGCACGAATGGGCCGGATCGTTACCACTGTCCCACAGAAAACGGCTTGCTGCTGCGTTTCGTACAGTTAGCGAGATATACGGAGACCTTATTCCCCCTCTTCTTCCTAATCCCTTAATTATCCATTTCCTTTAAAGTTGGTAACGAACCCATGATTCTTCTAGTATAAAGGACTTACATGGGCTATGGAGATCACTTACCATCAGGTGACCCACTTGTTCATTTACCGGTCTATGCTATAAATAAATAATAGTTTAAAAAAACTAAAAAAATACGCTTTTACAATATACGCACGCTTTTTTTACAATATAATCATTTTTTCTTACACTATTTTTAATTCAAATTTATTGAAATTTATTTTCTATATTTTAGTTGGATTTTCTATAAAAGCGTATTTTTTTAAACTATTATTTATTTTTCTTTTTTTAGTTGAATTTTCTATAAAAGCGTATTTTTTATTTCAAACTGTTTAGTAGGCCAAATTTCGGGTTAATCCGACGTTTTGAAGGGACGTTTTGAAGGGGGTCAAAATCATGTCCAAAGATTCCGTTACATACATACATACGTATGAAGCTAATATAAAGCGTATAAAAATAATGATGACGTGACAGATCGAACTATTCGCAAAAACTGAAACTACAGGCACTGATGGTCGTTAAGCTGGTGTCAGAGACGCTCTCGTCTGTCAACACCAAATATTTAGGTACAAACGAATTGAGAAGCTCTTTCGTTTTATTAGTCGGTTAAAATATTTTTACCAAACATACTTTTATTGGTCGCTTTATGAGATGACGTCACTCAATATACTGTTTTTTGAAATTTTTAAACTATTTCATTTGGCATCCATTCAACGCAAATATAACGAAAATACTGCATGATATCCGCCACCTTAGAGCAGCGGCCATTTTGAAAAAAACTTGTGATTATGCTAGATTGTATTATCACCAGTACCCACAGTGGCCCTTACTTATAAACTTTTTAAGCACTGATAAGTTAAAACACTGTTTTCGTCTGTTTGTAGCCACTTTATAAATCACGTTGACAGAGAAATTAATTAATTCATTACACCCAACAGTCACATACATAGTCCTGACCCCACACTAGGTAAACCTGTATCGTGGGTATCAGGAACTACGAGGGACTTGCGGTCCCACAACACCCAGACCCGAGAAAAATATTTGTGGATCACACAAACATTTCTCTCGGTGCGGGAATCGAACCCACGGCCTCACGCTTCGCAACCGGCTACTCGCCCGCTGCGCCACGGAGGCTGTCTAAAAGACAAAAGACAGAGAAAGAGAAAAGAGTGTTTAAAACGTTACTTAACGTTTATAAGTAAGGCTCTATGTATTTAAAATGTTAGCTCAAACGGTTGAAAGATATCAACAGTCGAAGTTCAATAAAAAAATTGTAATAAACGGTCGGTCAACTCTATGGGACAACGATAAAGCAAGAAGTATGATAAAAATCCTATTCTTATGACTGTATTTCGAAAATTTTGTGTACACCTTCTGAATTATATTGTAGGCAAACTAAATAGACCGAATTACCAGTTTATTTCTAACAAACCTTTAATTATCAGTAAAATAAATCGCATGGTTACAAATACTATCCAAGAGTTTGGATTTTGGAATCCATTTAGAATATTATTATTTATAGTATAATATTTTTTAACCGAAATATAATAATAATATCTACTATTTCTTAACCGATTTAAGAAAGGAGGCTTTGATGGCTTTGTTATATTAAAAAAACGATAAAGTGTAGTTTTAGACGTAATTTATGGCATGGCATATAATTTATGGATTTACGACATTATATATTTTCCAAATACTATATTATGCCTAATCTTATTTAAATTAGGTATAATACTTTTTTGAAGTTACAAAATTAATCAAATGCACCTTATAAATTCAAATACTTGAATAATCTTGTTCTCGCAGAATCCTTACGAAACGGGACGTAGAAATTGAGAATAAATCTTGGAATATTAAAATATATAAGTGGATGACGGTGTTAGAATCTCATTGAAATACGAATATTGGAAACGATTTTGACTATGGATATATTTTTGAAGCTATTGACGGTCTATATACACTCCACCTTCATTCTTGATTAATATATGTATTGTATTGTAGCCTTGTATTATACATGTCCCACTGCTGGACACGAGCCTCCTCTACTGAATGAGAGGGGTTAGATCTTAGTCCAACACGCTGGACTAATGGGTTGGTAGACTTCACATATTATTATCTACGAAATTTTTATAAAGAATATCTTAGGTAGGTACGCAGGTTTCCTCACGATGTTACCTTCACCGTTAAAGCAAGCGATAATTAACAATTAATACACACGTAACTTAGAAAAGTCAGAGGTGTATGTTTGCTCTTGGAACTGTTTTCGAACCTGCGACTTTCGTCTCGACAGCCCACTCCCACTCCCCACTGAGCTGCTAGTATGTGTGTCAAATATTGGAACTGAATTTTATACCAGTAGCCCTAGGGTGAGTCTTTTCGGTAGCTATCATGTCACACGTACACGAGAAATATTATGTGAAACTAATAAGTTTCCAATACAATACGCTAGGGGCGCTGTACGGATTTTTATACATTTTCATAAATACGGATGATATCATCGAAATAAGATAACGATAACTCTCATATGAATCTGGCTACCAATACGGCTCTACTTACTTACACATGCAAAGGTAATCACATGTAATACTCATACTCGCAACAAACAATAATAAACGTTAAAAAATAACTTTAGTTCATAAAAGTTAATGTCTAAATATTAAATTTTTTGTTCGAGTTACGACTTTCTGCACCGCGAAAAAAATTATACGTATCTAAGTATCAACTAGAGATTATCCATTCTTATGAAGTGCCTCTGTGGCGCAGTTGTAATGCGTACGCGTTACGACCGAGGCTGACGCTGGGCCTCGGGTTCGATCACCGCATCGGGTAAAAGTGATATTGCCCGGAATCTGGAACTGTGGGCTTATCCCCTGTCAAATCATGGGATGGAGATACGCTCAGTGAATTTGTGGTTGTACTGGTTACACCTCTGCCTATCACATCGGTGATTACAGGCGTGAGTGCGTATGTATATATAAATCACGCCGTTCCGATTTCTATGTCAGTAAAAATATCGAAAAATATACAGACGCGACGCTATAACTAGGTCATCACAATATATCTATCATATAGATAAATTCAATGGCCGAGAAACTAAATATAAAAATGTAACAATATCCCAAACATCCTGATCGCCAAACATCCAGAATATTTTAAATAAGGTTGCGTTTACTCGGGCCGTCATATTTATTTTTTCCTCACAATTCCACCCGAATCCAAATACAACAAAAATAGTATACAAATAGTCATTTTCCTACATCTTTTCACAATACGGGGTTTTCCTTCGATTTTTCTAAACACGTACGGTACAGTCATAAATATGCAGATAGTATGATATCGTACACTTCTTTCTTTACAACTGAGGACGCTGGCTTTTAAATATATTCGCCAATGTTTCGATAATATATCGAAAATTTTATCGTGAGAGGTTTTTAGAACGTTTTTGTAATATAAACTTTGTTACACTGGTTTCAATGCAGACTTTGGTAGGCGAAAATCTTAATACAATCAAAGACATATGCAAATGAGGTAGATAAGACTTTACAACCTAAAATGTTGAAGAGTTCTGAAATTTCATGTTGTTTTTTTTATGGCATAGGCCGGCAAACGAGCAAGTGGGTCACCTGATGGTAAGTGATCTCCACCGCCCATATACGCCCATAATACCAAAAAAATATGGGCACGTTGCTGACCTTAATGGAAAGGGATAATTAAGGGATTGGGAAGGGGACGGGGATTTGGGCCTCCGGATATCTCACTCACCGTACGAAACACAGCAAACCGGGACATTATTTTTGGGTTGTAAAGAAGTGTTACTGACCAATTTAATTGTATATATATAATGTATACTAATAACGCACGGAGGTATATCTATGTACATATATACACAGTATACATATAGCTCATGGAAAGCGTTCGGTGACGATGACGCGAGTTCCATGATTTTTGTTCACCCAAAAAGTGCTCAACGCGCCTAAAGAAGTTTTCACTTTAATATGCCATATCGGTTATACATGACATTTGACAATTATGACATTTGAGCGTTTTTTAAGTGATGATTATGCCAAACAGTTATGCGATGGAAATTAGGACTAACCATTTTATGCGCGCCAATAGGCTATAGATGGACAAGTTCGGACAAGCAGCGGGGAAGGGAAACAAATGCAACCGCCGGAATGTTTCCCTTCCCCGCTGCGCAAACCGCCCCCGCTAACATCTAGAGAACCTCGCCCCCCCCCCCCAACGTCTTGTACCCCGCAGGATGGTCGCGCACGAACTTGTCCATCTATAGTTGACACATTTTTAAAATAGGCTTTATTTTGTTAATGAGGCTGTTTTTTTTATTTTATTGTATTTTTCTGAGACTTATAAAATAACAACACTTAAATTCTAATTTAATTTTTTGATGAACATACGAAAACGCCGTCGGCCATGTTGGCCTATAGATTATCTGTGCAATGAAGACACATTATTTGTAAATAAACACGTGAAATAACCTATGCGAGCTAGTTATCGACTCTAACTCAAATTGAATTTTAAAGACATCTTCTGCTATAATATATTGAAAGTGATATATTTGGGTTCCATAAACCAAATACTGTAGGAAATAAACAATTATTTCTGAAATTTTGGTCAACTAGCCTATAGGGACACGATTTTTAGCCACACAGTGTTAGGTTATTGTTCAAAAACATGATATCCTCGGGGCTAAATCGAAATAGCTTCAACTCGTTTCATATAAAGGTCGAAAACTTGTTTGCGATATGTTTTCAGTTTTTGAAACTCTATTTACTCTTGATAAACATCGATACGTTAAAGTCTTTGACCAGCAATATTCGGTTTACAAACCAAGGAATTACGACAAAAACATCGTTTTTAAGCGCTATAAAGAATATGGGCTTGTGATGTTCAATATACACACGTATTCACACATGTTATCTACGAAGGGGTAGACAGAGGTGTAACCAGTACACCCACACTTCACAAATCTTATTTCCATCCCAGGATGTGATAGGGGGCGAGCCTATCGCTATACTGGTCGTAATTCCAGACGCCGGGCTGATAATGAGCATTTCGTAATAGGAATACCCAATATCACTTTTACCCGACTCGAAAAGCGAACGCGAGACCTCAATACAGCGGACGTACCGCGTACGCATTACAATTGCGCCCCCGGGGCTGTGATGTTCGACTGTAGGATAAATACGTCTCGCCCTTTTGAAGGAAGAGGTTCAGCACAAAAGTCTACCAAGCTGCCTAGGGCGGATTGGTGTTTTGCCATACTCTCGTTCATTCAGCAGTGTATACCACCTGCAGGTACCGTTTTTTTAATAGTATAGGCCGGCAAACGAGCTTGTGGGTCACCTGATCGTAAGTGATCTCCACCGCCCATGTACGCCCACAATACTAAAATAATCATGGGTGCGTTGCCGACCTTAAAGGAAAGGGATAATTAAGGGATTGGGAAGGGGAGGGGGATTGGGTCCTCCGGATATCTCACTCACTGTACGAAACGCAGCAGTAAGCTGCTACTTTACGCCGGTTTCCTGTGAGATAGTAGTGACGACCTGGACGAGCCAGCCCATTCATACTGTAGACAATACTGTCTACAGCGTGGCTCTACCACTCAATAGTCTTTATGAATGGTCTTTTCGGGGATAAAAGTAGCCTATGTCCTAATATAGGTCATGGTCTACCAGTGTGTCAAACTTCATTCAATATCGTTTAGCTATTAGGGTGTGATTGACTAACAAACACCCACTTTCACATTTATAATAGTAGTATTATTACACAATATAAGGTACTTCGTCTCTGATTCGCAATAAATCAAACGATAAAGTAAAACAATTTCCGGTACTTCGAACTCGATATAACTTTAATTTAAAACAAGTTTTGATTTCATTATTACTTTTCGGTTATGAAAATTGGCGTTCAAATGTTTGCTTTCAATTATAACTAACGAATTCCGATGTTAATATTATGATTGTGTACAACAAGAACAACTTCAGGTTCTGTTAATTGGAGAAGATTTCTGGAATTCCATAAAACATTAAATAATGTTTTATGGAATTCCAGGGTGTTTTTGAGGGCCTCATTACACATTATATTATTATGTACTTTCACCTAACTGGTTTAGTGGCAGCGTACTTATGCTATACAATACCAACTATGTAATTACAAGGTAGTAGGTCCCTCGTATGCGAGAGGCGGTCTGAGTTGGTACCACCGCTTTGTTTATTTTGCCGTCAAGGAACAATGTTTAACCACTGTTGTGTTTAAATTCGAAAGACATTGAAGCCAGTGAAATTACTGGGCATTATGAGATTTAACAACTTATGTCTCGAGATGATGAACTCAGACCAGTACCATGCAGTACTTTGTAATTAAAGTTATGTATGGTGTTGCTTCTGTTTATGAGCAGGCGTGGCGCTTACCATCAGGCGAGCGACCTGCTCGGTTCGTCATTAAAGCTACAAAAAAAAATGCCAGTTGTACAGACTACCAATACAAGTGAAAACTTAGAACTTTTACTATTAAAATTTGAAATTTCATAATGTTTGAATTAAAATTATTAACATCAATCGGGTTTTCATATCTATTGACACTCTGAGCAACAATTATATGCATGTTTATATGCTTTTTAGTACTCACTATTGTACTGCACAATTATTCTACAATTAAACGATTCAAAGAATAATCAAACAAAAACACTATTTCAACAATGCACAGTATATACACATTGAACTTTTCACTAAATTCATTCAATTTCACTTATAAGATATACACAGCACTAATGTTGCACAATACGTCAGCTGTATAGCTACAGATATACTGCTATAAGCATGTCGGTGACGCGAACGCACGAGATTTCACCCATCCAACAATGCACACAGCACACGGCCGCAGCGCGTCATGAGCATGTCGGTGACGCGAACCCATAACATTTTTTCCTACCAAAAAGTGCCCAATGCGGCTAAAGAAGTTTTCACTTCAAAAAAAAGGAATAATAGCTGCAATTGGGCTTGTTCAATACACATATCTCCAACGCATAAACATAAATGGAATTAAATTATAAATTCTATAGTACCCAAAAGAACAATCTCTCAAAACCTTGTCCTGCATAAATATCTTCGAAATGTGTATTAATTGTACTCTGTTTGAACAAACTTTCCCAATTACGAAAATTTCAGTTGGGCCTGACGAATGAATGCTTAATACAAGTTCTCGACAAAGATTCATGGGGCTAAATTGTTATCTCTTGGGGACTACGTTGTTTCAAATCTATGTATTTGAAAATATAACTGAATATTTTCGATAGAAATATTTTATAGTTAGGGCCGATGGTTAGTGCTGTTTAATCAAGTCTATTTATTATTTTACTCACTGTACAAAAGGCAACAGCAATTTGATTTTTCATCAATTTCGACAGCCTCCGTGGCGCAGTGGGCGAGTAGCCGGCTGCGAAGCGAGAGGCCGCAGGTTCGATTCCCGCACCGAGACAAATGTTTGTGTGATCCTCAAATATGTCTCCGATCTGGGTGTTGTGGGACCGCAAGTCCCTCGTAGTTCCTGATACCCACGATACAGGTTTACCTAGTGTGGGGTCAGGACTATGTGTCTGACTGTTGGGTGTATTTATTTATTTATCATAAATGGTAATCATAAGCCAATTTTTGTGCCTACGATCCTGACACACGTCTATAGCTTCTTCCTTATTCATACATCTTCACATACTTTTTCGCCAGTTGCCTTGCTTTTCTTAGAGATGATCATTGATCTGATCGAAAAACGTCCGCAGGCGCTATCTTCTAACTCTTTCAGGCAAGTTCGCACGATACATACGTATCAAGTCACCTTTTATTCATCCTCTCCATAAAAAAGAATACTAGCCCTGTATTATACACTTTCCGTTGCTCAACACAAGCCACCTTATGAAAGGGGTCAGGCCTAAGTCCAACGCTTTGTCCTAATGCGATTTGATAGACTTCACATACCTTCGAAATTGCTATGTAGAAGTCTTAAGTATGCAAGTTTCTTTACGGTATTTTCCTTCGCCGATGAATATACAGGATGTTATAAAAACCCTGCTGGCCCTTTCTAGGTCGTGAAGGTAAGCATATATAGACAGCTTAATAAAAATAGTTAAAGACAAAAATAATAAACAGAAGCGAGATATTATCGATAGGGGTTCTAGTTGAGAGTAAGCGAGACGGTAATATTGAGTTACGGTCAATTGACCGCAACTTGGTGGTACAATTTCTATGTACCACGCAGCTTGTCTAGTAGTATACATTAAAGTCTTTGGTCACGTGTAATAAAAGCATGTTATGCCGATCCCACTGCAAGTGGAATAAGGGCAGGTTTAAAATTAAATATGTCCCATGAACCATACATAAAAGCGGGAAAAAATAGCACACCAATTGTGTCCCCACAATAGCAAGACATTCCATCAAGCAGGTGAATTCAAAGGATTCAACGACGCACAACCAATTCATACTCAACAATTCTTTCGGAAATTTATTACTACCCTCATAATTCAACGTGCGCACACGTTTGGCTTATCGGCGGGTACTTCTGAACCTCTCATAACTTACGGGGAGGATTTCCCAAATCTTTTTTTAAATGTGCACCGGTTTTTAGTGTTCCGTTCGTGTTTGGAAATGAAGCTACTACGTTTGGAAATGAAGGGTTATCTGTTTGATATGTTGGATGAAGATAATTATGATAAGAATATAACATTTGTAATGGAAGATTTTTTACAGCAAAAATTATATCAAATAGCAAAGACTTTAATGTATACTACTAGACAAGCTACGCGGTCTAAGTTGCGGTCAATTGACCGTAATTTAATATTTTCATCTCGCTTAGTCTCAGTTAGAACTCCTATCGCGCTCCCTGTCTGTCAGCTGTCAAACTCCCGCGTTATGTGACGCAATTTTTCTTCTGAACAGCCCGTCTAAACAGCCCGTCTAGTAGTATACATTAATCTTTGTCAAATAGTTAGTTTTTTATACAATTAAATGACAAGATGAGCAGGTTGCTCGAGTGCTAGTAAGCGCTACGCTTGCCCACAAATAGTAGCAGCACTACCCAACTCTTAAAACAAAGTGAGTGGTAGAGGCGCGTGGTAGCGTCACGCTGTAGATAGTTTTGTCTACAGCACGAATGGGCTGACTCGACCGGGTTACCACTGTCTCACAGAAAAAAGACGTAAAGTAGCGGCTTGCTGCTGCGACCTTAAAGGAAAGGGATAATTAAGGGTGTGGGAAGGGGAGGGGGATTTGGGTTTCCGTATATCTCACTCACCGTATGAAACGCAGCAGCAAGCTACTTTAGGCCAGTTTTCTATAAAACAGTGGTAACGACTCGGACGAGTCAGCCCATTCATGCTGTTGACAAAACTGTCGACAACGTGGCTCTACCACTCACAAATTATCAGGTATTATAAGACTTAATATCATGAGGGTGAAAAACACCGTGATGTTCCATGCAATACTTTGTTATTCAAAGCTCTGTGAGGTGTTGCTTCTGTTCATGCAACACAAGGGCATGCCCATGGGCAGTCGTTGCGCCTATCACCAGATGAGCACCACAATTGTCTCGTGAAAATACCACACCGAAAGAAAACTGCACCACTACCACTACCACCACCATTCATACTATAGACGAAACTGGGTATTTCGCGATTCCAGCCGTATAACACCAAGCATTTTATCAACTGAAATTCATAATGTCTTAATCCTAAAACAATCTAGATATTCAAATGGCAAACTAGAAAGAAGCTAGAAGCTACGATGTCCAATTGGCTATATAATACGGAACCCAGCACCGAAATAAAGTCTGCTCTGACATATTTAGTAGCGGTAACTTTTCTTAGGAATCGTCGACCGTCGTGGCTCGCAGAAATATGCCGTATTATATCTTCATATTTTTGGTAGCATTGTGGTATTTTTCAACGTTACATTTAGCGCAATTACCTCGTTTGATATTTGAGGGGATGTTAGATAAGCAAGATATATATGTCGCCGCAAGAGCACTGACCACCGTCATTTACTTTGATCATTTATTAATCGTGTCGCCACAAGAGCATTTGACTACCGTCATTTACTTTGATCATTTAATAATTACCTCAGACTATTGATTTACTAATTATTTATACTTAAACGTTATATGAATAATAAAGCTGCCGTATAATGATTCTCTTATAATAATTTTAAATAGCGTCAACGTCATTTCCTTTCATTTGTAGTTCAACAAAGTTTGCAATAGATGGCGCCATTGTAGTTTCCTTTTATTGTCTAAATATTTATTGATATTCTAATCTCTGTCTAAATTCACAAATAATTATTAAAAATTGCTTTAGCATGACAACGGATTTATTACGTTACGCCTTCAAAGGAAAACTATAAAGAGTATTGTAATTGAGTTCATTTTAGATTGACCAACCAGCGGTCTGGAATGGTCGGCCAATCAGCGTGCGGCAATACTTTTCTTTGTAAATCGTGATACTACAAACGACAGGTGAAACTAGACCTTGTAAGAGTAACGTCTCTGGTACTCGTCATTAAAAGAATTAATAATAATTAAAATCAAGTGTTTATTTATTACCAAACGAAGATGAATACAGAAAATAGCAGTGACACTGAACCCTTATCAACAGAGGGTAGTGTCGCTGCTCCTCAAAAAAATCACCCAGGACCTTCCGCCTCGTCATATATTTTGAGATTCGTTTTTATACAGTTGAATGATAAGACGAGCAGGTTGCTCGATGATACGTGCCTCGCCTGCCTATAAAGATAACTTTGAATTACAAAGTACTTCATGGAATTACACTGTGTTCGTTACCTATATGATGTTAAGTGTCATAATCCTCAGTAAATTTATTGGCTTCAATGTCAAAAATAAAATTTTGAAAAATCACCAATTAGTAAATCGATCTCAAGGACTTCATATACAACTTATTTTTTTATAGCATAGGCCTGCTAACGAACCAGTGGGTCACCTGACGGTAAGTGATCTCCACCGCCCATGTATATACCAAAAGAATCATGGGCGCGTTGCCGACCTTATAGGAAAGGGATAACTAAGGGATTGGGAAGGGAAGGGGATTTGATATCTCACTCACCGTAAGAAACACAGCAGCAAGCTGCTACTTTAGGCCTGTTTTCTCTGAGACGGGTAACAACCGGTACGAGCCGGCCCATTCATGCTGTAGACAAAACTGTCTACAGCATGAATGCGATCACTGCATAACACTTCCAAAATAGGAAAATAAACTATAGAAATAAACTTTTATTCCTCTACAGTACAATCAGCACGTTCAAAATGCTATACATTTTACTTACTTTGAATATCTGGTACAAAAAGCCCCTCGGTTGAGCGCGACGGGCCTCCCTGTAGACATTCAGTTTAATTTGCTGTGTTATCGACTAAGTACGGGCAATTTTGCACGGTTATCTCGCTAACTAGCTGATGTGGAACTTCGCTCATGAGCACCGGGTCTGTGGTGCTAGTGGCAGCGGGGAAGGGTTATATTACTTTGGTATTGTAACTTTTCAATTTTAATTGTTACTAGCTGTCCCGCGCGGCTTCACCCGCAACATATAATTTACTAGCCTTTGCTCGCGGCTCAGCCCGCGTGCACGGACTTTTCCGGGATAAAAAGTAGCCTATGTTACTCAGTGATAATGTAGCTTTCTAACGGCAAAGGCTTTTTTGAAATCGGTCCAGTTGATTTTAAGTTTATTCGTTATATACAAAAATACATAAAATCTTTCCTCTTTATAATATTAGTGTAGATAGGGTTCAAATATTGATTGGGGTATGGGATATAGAAAAATAAATTAGAAACCTAGAACCTGATTGCAGCGCTACCTACCTACCTAATTATGAATCTAAACCATCTTGGGACCCACTCAAACACATAAAAACATCAATATGGGTCCAGCCGTTTAGGAGTTTTACGAGACTAATACACGGCAATTGGTAACAAGGTAGTAGGTACCTCGTATGCGAAAGGTCATCTGGGTTGATACCACCGCTTTAATTGGTGTATCACTGTTGTGTTCCGGTTTGAAGAATATTAAAGTGCTGAGCATTATGAGATTTAATATTTTATGTCTCCGAGTGACGAGCGCAGTCCAGTACCATGTAGTGCTTTATAATTCAGTCATGTGTCGCGTTGCTTCTGTTTATGAGCAGGCATGGTGCTTACCATCAGATGAACGATATACTCGTCTCGTCATAAAAGGTAATAAAAAATAATACTGACAGACCCCGGAACCTGACTTGCCGGTACGAGCCACGAGCCTCTATGTTTATTTTTTGACCAAGTGTATAGTAGATATATCAAGTCGGAAACAAAAATATCAGTCACTCCCACCAGCAATTACTTCAAAAAACGCTGGCATATGAACCGCACGTTTTTGAAAAGGCTGTATCTAGCGCCTTCGCGGACTCTAACGAGTTTCCTCCTGTAGTAATGTGAATCGGGGCTTATATTTAATTAGTTACTAAACAACGCTTCTACAAGCGAGGGAAAGTCTTTGCGAGACGTTTATTTACCTCATTATGTTGATATTTTTGAATTAATTCCAAAAAATCTGTTTTATCGATTATGTAGGCGACTGTGTATCTGATGGTAGGATGAATTAATATATATTTGACATTTGACAGCCTCTTTCATATACGTCAGTCCGTCTGGGTATGTACCACCGCTTTGTCTTATTCTGCCACCAGGTTGTGTTCCGGAGTGAAGGATGTTACCGCCAGTGAAATTACTAAGCATTATGAGCGCTGCACCAAGAAGTAGGTAGTCAAATCAGGGGAACATTTAAAAAAATAATAATTATAATTTAAAGTCATGTATCCGATTTGGAGGCTTTAATACTAATGAATATAAAGGAACAATAGTATCTGAAAGCTAGCTTACAATATGGGTGGTCGAACACATGGGTACCTGAGAAGACCTACTCAGCATACACCTGCATATAGTTCTGCTGAATAAGCAGAACATAGCATCTCTTAGAGTCAGACGGCCGAGGGGGATACATATCTAAGTGCCTTGTAGTTTGGTGTTAAAACTCCCACAGTCGTCTAATTTAAAAATAAGTGGACTGTTAACTCTTGTTAGTTACTGGTTACAAAATTAGGTTGTCGTGACCGTGATAGTAATAAGGTGAGGACTCACGTGTCTACCTTCTGGAAGTTTCTACCCTAGGCCTGGGGATCCCAACGAGGTGTTTTTCTGCTGCGAAGCGAGCGACTCGCGGAAACCGACTGACTGTCTCTTTGACAGCTTCACGTCAAACACGCGGTCGAATGCGTTATTTGCACAGTATGATATGCATGTTAAACAAACGAACAATATCCACCATAGTTCAAAGTTCTTATGGATGTTACTTTTGTTTATACTACAAAAAAGAGCAGTTCGTGCTATTTATGACCTGGGTAGCCGCGATTCCTTACGATCTGTATTCAAGGAAAGTAATATACTGACTGTGCCGTCTGAATACATCTATCAAAATATTATGTATGTTCGTAAAAACCTTTGTAAATTTTGTAAAAATAGTGACGTTCATAATATAAATACAAGGAACAAAAATAAACTCGTAGTACCCGCTTTTAGAATAGTTAAGACTAAAAAGTCATTTATGGGTAGCAGCGTTAAATTTTATAACAAGCTCCCAAATAGTGTGATCGATATGCCCGAAAAAATGTTCAAAGCACACATTAAACGTGTGCTTATGACTAGGGGCTATTATAATGTTAAGCAATATCTAGAGGATAGAGATGTTTGGCGTTCGGTTCCTCCTTGCATACTGTGACCTCCTGGGGCCCTGTAGCTTGGTAGACAATGTAGGGAATAATTTAATTTAATAAATGTAAATAAAATATAATATGTTCAAGTAAGTACGATATAAATAAATTGCACAATAATATTAAATACCTACACTAAAACGATATATTAAATAAATGTATTAATAAAATTTAAATACCAAATAAAAAAGACGACCGATCACGTAAAATAAAAATTGGCAATTTTAAATTGACAAATCATTATTGTTGAGATTATAGAAATTGGACCAAAAACAAGCCCACTGAGTTTGTTTCGCCGGGTCTTCTCAGACAGGGTCGCGTTTGGATCCGGTGGCAGTTTTAAAACAACAATTCAGAGGTACACATGGTCTGTATCAATCACGTTAAAATAAAAATAGGACATTTTATTTCCCTAATTTATTTTGGTATGATAAACCGGACCAAAAACAAGCCCACTGAGTTTGACTAGCTGGATCTTCTCAGGACTGGGTCACGCCGCATAAAATCCAGTGGTAAAGTAAGCCCACTGAGTTTGTTTCGCCGGGTCTTCTCAGGTTGGGTCGTTTTGGATCCGGTGGTAGTTTTAAACCACGTGCCGTTTCGGTAATGCCTATGGTCCATATCGACCTTTAAAAGAGAAAAAATAACAATAATAATAATACTTAACAATTCTGGACTAATATAACATATTGTAAATTTTATAGTTGCCCAGTGTATTTTGACGATGCTATGTATGTTATGTATATATTAGCTGATATGATTTCTGTAATTACATAAGTTTCTTTATTTTGTACTGACTTGTCATAAGCGCTATTTTAATTGCCTACATGATGAATAAAACTATTTCATTTCATTTCATTTCAGACGTGGCGCTTACCAGCAGGCGAGCCATCTTCTCTTGTCATTCAGGTAAAAATATGACCATCATAAATTCAGTGATTCCATTTTGATTGTGAATTCTTGAGCCTCTAATCAAGCAAACACCAAAATGTTCAATTTAGCAAAGCGTGGTTTTAAAGTCAATTCGGATTGTTAAAGAGAAGCCCAAATATTTCTCCTTCTAGTTATGGAGTTTGAAACATTTTGCAGGTAATTTTCCCGTTATCATTCCATAAATAACTTTTATCATTTTATATTTAAAAAGTTACACTTATCAAGCATATTGTCTGAGTTAGTTTTAGGGCTCCGTACATAAATGGCAAAATCAGAACCAATATAATTTCGTCATGTCCGTCTGTCTGTATGTATTTTTTTTATTTGCTTGAATGACGAGACCAGCAGGTCGCTCGGCTGTTGTTAAGCGAACTCTAGATTACAGAGTACTGCTTAGCATTAAACGGCGCTGGTTATCCTGATACATAAGATGTCAAGTCTCATAATACCCAGTAATTTCACTGGCTTCAATGTCCTTCAATCCGAAACAAATATTACTTACACACTGCTGCTTGGAGGCAGAAATAGACAAAACCCTGGTACTACATTGACCTATCGAGACGACCTACACCTCAGTCTCTCCCGTCTCTTCAAAAAAGATTTCGAAACGTCAGGACTAAAATAAAATTAAACCTCGATAAAATCTGTATAAACTAGTTTTATTTCAAACGAATGAAGATTAGGAATTAGAGAGGGGATAATATCTAAATAGTACAAGTCATTAGTAGCGTGCTGCAGTTTTGTCTCCAGTACTAATGAACTCTCTCTATTGAGGTGGTACCATTGTCCCATTAAAACAGACATTGAGTGGCGTGCGCGCTCAGTGAAGTTGCTGGATTACCTCTAACCATACGGAATCCTATCTTTCTTCAAAGATTCCTCTAGCACCACCACGTCTGGTGGTAAGTGTTCACATATACTGGTGGGTTATTACTATCAGATGACCTACTTCTCGTTTGCCAGCTTTCTACCATAAAAAGACATTGTTGAACCAGTAAATTCTCACCAGGGATTTGAAGTCATCTCCTCCAGCTGCCACTTTAATATCTCAACTTACATATAAACCCATTCAAGCCTATACAAACATTTATTCAGAGAAGATACTCGGCTTTTGAAATGTAGTATTGACTCAAATTCAATGGTTTGTGCAAACGTAGGAAATAATTGTGCTTAGCATAACTATTGTTAACAATTATGTTTGAAATAAAGTACGGTCTTCAAAGATGTATTTTTTTATTTTTTTTATTTGCTTGAATAACGAGATGAGCAAGTCACTCGCCTGATGTCAAGCGTAAAAAAACAGAAGCAATGCCTATAAACAGAAGCAACGCCACACAGAACTCTGGATTACAAAGCATTAATGGCACAGAACTGCGCTCGTCATCCCGAGACATAAGATGATATATCTCATAAGTCTAATAATGTCCAGTAATTTCACTGGCTTCAATGTCCTTCAAACCAAAACACACACTGTTGTTTGGCGGCAGAAATAGACAAGCGGCGGTATCAATCCAGCCGGCCTTTCGCATACGAGGGACCTACCACCTAGTAAATTATTATTATTAGAAGTATTAGAAGTTACGTGAGTAGTTACGAGTATTATTTTATTAACATCAAACGACAGTAATCACTTTAACTCATAGTTCATTGGTTACTTTTTAAATTTTACTGATTTACAGACTACAACCTCATGTCAGAATTCTCTAGAGACCGCTCTCTAATTATAACTCAAACAACTAGGACCGAATAGTAAACCAGCATAACTACCGCGTAATGAACTCTTGGACTATCGACTAAGCACTGACCTTACTGAGCTGGCGAGCTGGCTGAGCTGCAGTAGCATTAGCAGTAGCATTATACTGTTTTGGCTTCAGTCAACTTTTATTCTACATTTAATTTAATTACGATCTATGATCACATTTGACGTTGATTATTGGTTTAAGAGAATGCCATTTGCAACTTTCTTGACACTGAGAATAGGAATGATATTTTGAACATTTAAAATTACGAGATTTGGCCTACTGAGCCTTCTAAAAGGCGTCTCTGTACTTAATCGCTACTAAATACATTATTTATATTTATGGCTAGAGTTTCATAAGCGCCGGCTTTATTGTCAGATGAAGCTTTAAAAGCAATATAGGCTAACAGCACAAATCCATTCATAATAATAAAGATTGAGCCGCAGCGATAGTTCAGCGGGGAGTGGTACGGGTTGCAGAGACGAAAGTCACAGGTTAGATGTAGTAGAAGGTGGTAGATCCCTCGTTGCGAGAGGCCGTCTGGGTTGGTACCACCGCTTTATCTATTTCTACCGCCAAGCAGTGTTTGAGCATTTTTGTGTTTCTGCTTGAAGGACATTGAAGCTAGTGAAATAACATTGATGAGATTTAACATCTTATGTCTCAGGGTGACGAGCACAGTGCAGTGCCATGCAGTGCTTTGTAATTTGAAGTTACGTGTATATTTATTATATGTGTGTTATTTATATATGTGTATTAATTGTTAATTATCACTTGCTTTAACGGTGAAGGAAACATCGTGAGGAAACCTGCATACCTGAGAAGTTCGAAGGTATGTGATGTCTGCTAACCCGCATTAGGCCAGCGTGGTGGTGGTTACTAAGGCCTAAGCCCTCTCATTTAGTAGAGGAGGCCCGTGCCCAGCAGTGGGCGTATATAATACTGGGCTAGTATTATTATTATTATATGTATTATTATCACTGTTTTAATAGTGAAGTAAACATGGTAAAGAAACCTGCATACCTGAGAATTCTGCACAAGGCCTTCTAAGGTATGTTAAGTGTGCCAACCCGCATTAGGCCAACGTGGTGGACACATACCCTTAGATGACGCAAATATTTGTCTCGCTATGGAAATTGAACCCACGGCCTCACGCTTGGCAGCAGGCTACTCGCGCACTGCGCCACGGAGGCTGTCGAGAAAGTGATTCACAAATAAGCACTTACACACACACTGTGCATAATTTTGCGTCCGTTTAGATATAACAAACCGGAGATATGTTCTTAGAAAGACACAATAAAAGGATCCTATATTGGATTTAATACAAATTTCCGGATCGTTTAGTGCAGCTACTAAACAAGCGTTTCTTTTATTCGCCTGGATGAAGAGACGAGCATCTTGCCTGATGGTAAGCGCCACGTCTGCCCATATAAAGTAGCAATAACACTCAGAACTTTTAATTTTTAAGTAATGCATGGCACTATACTGCATTCTGATTAAGTAATATATAAAGCGTTCTGATATTTTTGGTTGCTGGAGTCCAAATAATCTTTGTCCAAAAATGGTATCTTAAAACCCCTCTTTCTCATCCCCTAAAGACTGGCAAGGGAGCCAAGGGTCATCAAAAATGTTATCTTTTGCATTTTGCTCTTAATTACAATTTTAATACCAGTTACTCTGAGTGGTAGAGCCACGCTGTAGACAATTCTGTCTACAACATAAATGGGCCGGCTCATCCGGGTCGTTACCACTGTCTCACAGAAAACCGGTGTAAAGTAGCAGCTTGCTGCTGCGTTTCGCACGGTGAGTGAGATATCCGGAGGCCTAAATTCCCCTTCCCTTCCCTATCATTTTTCTTTAAGGTCGGCAACGCGCCCATGATTATTTTAGTATTGTGGGCGTACAAGGTCAGTGGAGATCACTTACCACCAGGTGAACCACTTGCTCGTTTGCCGGCCTATAATATAAAAAAGTGACAAATAAGCACTTCATTCATTAGTAAACGCCTCGCCTGCCGAATTGCAATGCCACTGAAACTCCGATTAACAAATTACTTTGTAGCAGTGAATTACACACATCAGCAGATATCATATGTTACATATAATTCCAACAAACCGAAACACAAAAGTGCCTTCGCACGTCTACTTAGCAGCAGAAATAGATTATATTGTGGTACTCCGTACCTCGATGACTTGTCACATACGAGGGACCTGGGGGCTTAGCATAAGCAACACGAGATAATTTTATCGACTCGCTTTGTCGTGAAAACCCACGTTTGTCTGGTTATCTCTATACAGTGGCGAGTGTGTGAACGGGATAGTTTATACGGGATACCTACCTACCCTGTACGTCTAAAATTACATTTTACTTTACGATAAATCGCTGTTCTGTTGGCCGTACAGCGTTTAATGGTAAACTGGATCTTGGCTTCACATTACTATGTGTTTATTCCCTAAACGTCGTCGACTATGCAACAATGCGTTCCCACCTTATATCTTTTTATATTACTTCTTGGGTTAACACCAACACTATTTCACTATTATAAAATTGTAATGGGACTATAACTTATACTTGCACATATCCCCTTTGGTGATATAATGCTTTTAACTAATGAGAAAAATGGAGAAAGGTTCTCATTTTCATGTTTGTTCAAACATATCTCCGCCAAATGTGTACTGATTTGGATGATTCTTTTTGTATTTGATGATTTAAGAAATGCAGAATTATGTTATGTTTGAGTTAGGAACCACTAGCTCGTTTGTTTCTAGCTGTTGATTTAAAATAAACTGTCATCTCATTGACTGTCTATATTATATTATATCCCATCAAAAACATTAATGTGAAATGAGAGCCAAGTATTTTTTTTTTTTTAGCAAAGGCCGGCAATCGAGCAAGTGGGTCACCTGATGGTAAGTGATCTCCACCGCCCATGTACACCCACAATACTAAAAGAATTATGGGTGCGTTGCCGACCTAAAAGGAAAGGGATAATTAAGGGATTGGGAAGGGGAGGGGATTTGGGCCTCCGGATATCTCACTCACCGTACGAAACGCAGCAGCAAGCTACTACTTTACGCCGGTTTTCTGTGAGACAGTGGTAACGACCCGGACGAGCCGGCCCATTCGTGTTGTAGACACAAGTGTCTACAGCGTGGCTCTACCACTCTATATTATGATATATGCCTTGGTTGTTGACTTCAACTTCAATAAAATTTCTTCTTATAACTTAGGATGACGTACAAAGATTAATTCGAATCAAGTCGCGGGTTCGATTCCTATTGGTCGTGGGTGAATTCGATTTGATTTACTACGTGGTAGAACCTTCGTAAGTGAGAGGCCGTCTGGCTTGGTGCCACTGCTTTGTCTATTTCTGCCGCCAAGCAGCAATGAATGAAGCCAGCGATTTAAATTCTGTGTGGCGTTGCTTCTGTTTATGAGCAGGCGTGGCGCTTACCATCAGTTGAACGACCTGCTCGTCTCGTCATTCAAGCTAATAAAATACAAAAAATGCATAAGTAACCTTAAAGCAAACTACCTAGCCAAATTTAAATTTTTTCTTATAACGTGAAAACCATCAACTTCTGAAATTTTATTAAGAGCAATCTTCAACAGCACAAAGAGAGTCTAATCAACTGCTCTGCAATTTATATAATCATATTACAAAAAGCCCAATTTTCTACATAAAAAATCCAATCTTTTACGTAATAATTCGAAAGAAACATCAGTCAACAGCTTGATATGAAATGGTGCGTTCACACAAGTTTTAAACCGAGAAAACAACGGTAGGAGTTCTCAATTCGACGCATATATCTCACTATCCTCTCTCTCTCTCTCTGTAGTGAGCCCCTCATTTATTTATTTATTTTAGTAATAAGAACGGCTTAGAAGCCAATTACACTTACTACCTACATAATATTACAATTATTCCACAATATACATTTAAAGTCAAATACTCGTATCACTAGCCATGATAACGATCTTCTTCTTCTTCTTATCGAATGGTTAGTGGCCAACCTAGTGTCAGAGTTTTTCAAGCCACCCGAAGGCCTCCGAAGAACGGAGACGTTCTGTTGAAATACCACTAAGCGGTCACCCATCCATAGACTGACCGCAACCAAGGTTTGCTTAACTCGCTTATCGTTTACTGATTAGTAAGTGCAACTAGCTATGAGCGCCTCAACACAATATTAGACAATTCATTAAAGAATAAACCAGCAAAAAGACATACTGATAACATAATATAGTAAAATAATAGTAATAAAGGCCAAAAGAGCAATATGGTAAAATGAAACAATTAAACATCACACAACCCGTTTAACGACGGCTCGCATGTATACCTACAAAATAGAAAATAGGCCGTCGCTCGCCCCATACATTGCATTTATAGCAAAGGCCGGCAATCGAGCAAGTGGGTCACCTGATAGTAAGTGATCTCCACCGCCCATGTACACCCACAATACTAAAAGAATTATGAGCGCGTTGCCGACCTTAAAGGAAAGGGATAATTAAAGGAATGGGAAGGGGAGGGGATTTGGACCTCCGGATATCTCACTCACCGTACGAAACGCAGCAGCAAGCTACTACTTTACGCCGGTTTTCTGTGAGACAGTGGTAACGACCCGGACGAGCCGGCCCATTCGTGCTGTAGACAGAAGTGTCTACAGCGTGACTCTACCACTCTAAACACAAGTGTCTACAGCGTGGCTCTACCACTCTAAATGGTATCGAAATAACCAAATATTGAGGGTCTTTCTACATTTAGACAATAAAAACTGTATATATTTAGAATCTACATTAAATTGTCTATATATCTAACAAAACTAGTATTATAATTATAAAATTACCTGTGATATTGCAAGATTAAAAACAATAATTGCCTTGCAGATTGCGCGTAAAAAACAGTAATTTTCACTCGGCGAATAAAAATATTTTGTCACAAAACACAAAGTAATCTTACACTAAGCACTCAAATTACACTTGAACACAACCACAATGAAGTCTTTATTCGATAACATACTCCACTTACACTAAACAAGTCATAAATTATGTTTATAACATAAATATTTACGATACCGCGCGTAACAATAACAAGTGACACTCGACGTCATTTGCGAACTCCGAACAACAACTCAACAAAAATAATTTTGTTTCTTAGGTTTTCGTACCGTTCAAATTGTTGCCAGTATATTTAATCCATAGAGCAATAAACTGTAGTAAGTGTCTGTGTCCATAACATGCAAAGTTAGTAGTCGATTTCGAATATTCGACGAACCATTGGAGCGGGGAGCGGGGGGCGAACTGCCGTGCGTACGTCACGCGCGGTGGCCATATTTTGCATAGTGCGTTCCGCATTTGACGAGTTAATTTCGCAATAGTGCAGACATTCAGACAGTATCTCCTTACATTCATCTGTAAATAAATCACAATGTGGCGCGCTGTCCCGAAGAGCATTGAAGGCAGCAAGAGTTCTTGGTATCGGGGATCTAGAGCGAGCTACGGTACGACACGTACACCTTATGACTGAGGATCGTGGTCATCATCGGATGGTCCGCATTTCGATCGGATGATATCTCTCCATCGGCTTTTGTTCATCGCATCTCTCACAACTTTATGGAACCCGGTGCTTTGATCTGGTCCATCCATCGTGTTGGGGATCGAACACGTGAGCGTTTTCCTTCTGTGTTCCCAACCATGATGAGTTTCTCCAAGCTCTCATCACCATTCCGTACTATATGACCAAAGTATGCAAGTATGAGTTGGTGGCAAATCGTGGATAAGTGTGTCTAAATTAATTAAATTTTGAGTGAGTGTTTCTTGTATTTAGGTAGATGGATAATATGCTCTACTTTAAATATAATGTGACACATGTTTCTCATTTTTGTATTTCTACAAAAAGACATCCACGCGGGGGGAGCTGCGGGCAAAAGTTAGTATGTTTATATATCCCGACATTAATAAGCTATAGAGTTTGAAAACGCCTACATGTAGCTACATACTTCAACCTGCGATCACCGCCGCCAACGAACACCCAAAATACTAGAGAAATCGTTATTATATTGCCGACCTTTTAAGAAAGGAATCTGGTAGTCCTTCTTAAGTAATGATATATTCATTAATACAACTAGTTTTAAAAATCGTGTTCGATTTAATTAAAACAACTGCGTTTTGCGGTGGCATACGATTTGCGTGTATTCAATCAAATTTTACGCGACCGTGTTGCGGTCGCACGCGCCACCTTGACAATTTACTAAATGGACAAATTGTTTTGGAAATCACGATTAAAACCAGAAAATGAGTAACCTAACGGTAATGATGATCACCACCGTGAGCCCACAATATTACCAGATTTGTGCGAGCATTACCAAACTTTAAGGAAAAAAGAATTGCAATGATCGTACAAAATGCAACAGCGACTATGTCCTTCACATACATACGCACTCACGCCTGTAATCCCCGAAAGGGTAGGCAGAGGTGTAACCAGTACACCCATCGCCGAGCGTATCTCCGTCCCATGATGTGATAGGGGGCGAGCCTATGGCCATACCGGGCACAAATTCCAAACTCCGGGCTGATACTGAGCTTTTCGCAATAAAAAAACCCAATATCACTTTTACCTGACCCGGGGATCGAACCCGAGACCACAGCGTCAAGCCTCAGTCGTAACGCGTACGCATTACAACTGCGCCACCGAGGCAGTCACATATCTGTCTGTGTAAGCTTGTCTATTAGGATCGACAGTAGCATGCACGTTTTAACACGGAACAATGAATCTTGAAGAGTCTCTGGGGCTGCGAAACTGTTTATATCACGTGAGGAAAGTTAATAAAATAACGGTTAACAAAACTTAGAAACCGACTTCAAAATAAAAACACTGAAAAGTCAATAACAACAACTTCTATCTATCATATTCTCTTTAGAGTCGGTGCCTGGGTGCCTGTGTCGCTACCGGTCAGATAAAATTGCTCAAAGTTCTGAGGTAACAAACATAAAAAAAATACAGTCGAATTGAGAACCTCCTTTTTTAAGTCGTTTAAAAAGAAAGATAAGGAGATGGTGAGATGTTGTTAATTGATATTGTTTCTGTTTCTCTGTAGACGTGATTCTTACCATCAGGCGAGTGACCTGCTTGTCTAATTCACGCTATTAAAAATAATTACTTTTCCACATATTATATTCCACATACACACTTTTGTCTACAGCATGAATGGGCCGGCTCGTCAGGGTCGTTACCATTATCTCACAGAAAATCGACGTAAAGTAGCAGCTTGCTGCTGCGTTTCGTACGGTGAGTGAGATATCCGGAGTATATCCATCTAGCCTCCAAATGCCCCTTATACCTAGACCCAGACCGCACATTGCTTGTGATGACTCTTTATACACACACGGATAACACTCAATTATTTACTAGCTTTTACTCGCGGCTCCACCCGCGTGAATAGAATTTTCCGAAATAAAACGTAGCCTATATCCGTCTCCAGGGTCCCATCTATCTCTACATCAAAATTCATCAAAATCGGTTCAGTGATTTAGGCGTGAAAGCGTAACAAAGAAATAGATAAATATATTTTTTTCATAAAAAGTATCCTATGTTACTTCTTATACCTCCAAGAATATGTGTACAAAGTTTCATGATGATCAGTTAAGTAGTTTTCGCGTGAAAGGTAATAAACAAACTTACATTCACATTTATAATATTTATTTATTGATTTATTTAAATATATAGCATTCACTTACATTAACAGTTAAACTAAACATGTAAGCTACTTTATTGGAAATAACAACAAAACACAAAAAAAAAACACAATACAGATGCAAGCAATAAACTAACCTCAGCACCAACCTTACCAAGATGTACCAATATTAGTATGATATATTAATACCTCGTCGGTCGGCCGAGAACTTGCCCCTCCGTAGTGGTGAGTGTATCTAAAACGTGTTAATTGACGTAGATGCCATCCTACTATCCTACTACTATTATAAATGTGAAAGTTTGAATATTTATGGGTTCGTAAATTTGGATGTTTGTTACTCAATCACGCTGTGACATCTGAAATGTTTTTAATGAAGTTTGGCACACAGGTAGACCATGAACTTGATTAGGACATATGCTACTTTTAATTCGGAGAAGGCCATTCACGCGAGCGGAGCCGCGAGAACAAGCAAGTACTTAATATAATTTACCTTCATTACATAGTGTCGGTAGTGTTTTTATACACTCAATAGCTGTACACCACTCCTACCAATACTAATCCTACCTACCTACCACAAGCCATCCGAACAGCAGGTGGTTTCTCCCGATTTCGACACTGCCTTTATAATGAATGTCGTCCACAATCCGCTGTGTGCATTACCCAGAGAGGTTTAGCTTTGTTTATTTATTGCCTCTGTAAGGTACTAAGTCGGCTAAGCGTGAACATCGATGTTGCTTTGCTCTGCAAGTTCCTGATCATTACTAAGTGTTTGGCTTAATCAGCATCAGTATGCTGTATGCCATGTTGGCAGGTTGTCTTTAGTTACTTGGATTTTGTGGATTTCGTAGCCGTAGTCGGTCTAAGAATCTACTTAGTACTTGCTTGCTTCCTCGTAAAGGCATCTTAAATAATGTCGGGAATTAAGGTGATTATTATCGTCATGACACAAAATATGTCGTCCCAAAGGACGACTTTACTGTACTTATGGAGAATAACAAGTGAAAAAAAAAATGAAATTTTTGGTCAGACATTTTTTAAATTCTACATTTAAAAATATACGTAATTTTCTGATTTAATTTTATGTCACTAGGGGCTTTGCCCATGTTTTTCCACAAAACATAAAAAAACTTAAAGTCCGACGAATATGAGACATATCTTACTTTCTTCGGTATCGGTCTCGACCCCATACCCCCAGCGGTTTCGGAGGAGCGTGACAAGCTTTTGGCAGCGGCGGCGGCGACGCCAGTTACTTTTTTTTAGTATATACACAATTTAAGAAATATTGGCTGCTAAAATATTATCTAACCAAAGTTACACCATTCCAACACAGAGTCTGATTTCAAACTAACAAAATAGGAAGCAGAACAACATAACATAAGCGTACGCCTGTATCTCCAAAGAGCCAAGAGAGAACGCCGAGCTCATTTCCGTTCCATAATATTTGATTGTATCGAAATAAATATATGACATAAACTTCAATCCCGATCTACTAATGCGTGTTCTTAGAATTGATAAGTTCATAAATCAAAATGACTAAGATCTAAATAGTGGTTCGTTCAACCGACTGATGTTCCAGGTCAACCAATGTAAAGCGTACTACTTTACGTAGACTTAGGCGCTCATAGGCAGTTGCACTTACTAATAGGGTCGTTTCCTATATTGAATTTTATACATTACTAGCTGTTACCCGCGGCTCCGCCCGCGTGAATGCCTATTTCCAGGATTAAAGTAGCCTAGTGGCCGCCCCCGGTGAGAAACGCGCTTGACAAAAATACTAAAATGACTATTAAAAAATAGGGGTTGATTGTAGAGTGTTGAAAATTTAGGGTTGTATGTATTTTTTTATGCTGTATCATAAAAAAAAAATGTCTTAAAAATAAAAAATAAAATTTAGTGGTACACCACCCTTAACATTTAGGGGGATGAAAAATAGTTGTTGGCCGATTCTCAGATCTACCCGATATGCACACAAAATTTCATACAAATCGGTCCAGCCGTTTCGGAGGAGTATGGGAACGAACATTGTGAGACGAGAATTTTATATATTAGATTAATTTCCGTCTCAAAAGTATCTCCGTCCCATGATGTGATAGAAGGCGAGCCTATCGCCATACCGGGCACAAATTCCAGACTCCGGGATAATACTGAGCATTTCGTAATAGAAAAACCCAATACCACATTACCCGACCCGGGGATCGAACCCGAGAACTCAGCGTTAGCCTCAATCGTAACGCGTACGCATTACAACTGCGCCACCGAGGCAGTTAGGTGGGTCACTAACCATTTAATATAAATTTCGCAGGGTGACAGGTCTCTCGTATACGAGAGGCCGTCTCGGTTGGCACCAAACCTTTATCTATTTCTGCCGCCAAGCAACATTATGTAAGCACTGCTGTGTTCCGGTTTGAAGGGCATTGTAGCTAGTGAAATTACTAGGTATTATGAGACTTAACAACTTATGTCTCGAGGTGACAAGCGCAGTCCAGTGCCATGCAGTGCTTTATAATTCTAAGTTCTGTGTGGCATTGCTTCTGTTTATGGGCAGGCGTGCGGTTACCATCAGGCGAGCGACCTGCTCGTCGTGACGAGATAATGAAAAAAGGAACCTTAAGTATATCCTTAACCCAATTAAGCTAAGTATACAAACAGAAATTCAGAAATTCGTATGCATTACAGACACTTATAAAATAGATGATAAAGTTAGATCGTCGTATTCACGCCGTATGAATAGAGGATGGTCTCTAATAGATTCCTGATGATAATGAGCCTCCGGAACTCATTGTACGAAGGGTACCTAAGCCGTTCTATTCTTAACGTTCCTTTAGTCCGGATTCGTGAGGCGATTTTATTCATTGTGATCTACTTTAACCGACTTCAAAATAGGAAGAGGTTTTCGATTCGACGTATTTTTAACGTATACTGTCACCATCAATTTGATGATAAGAACCTCAAAAGTATTCCCAAAAAAAATTATTGAGATCTTATGGCGGATACAAGGATGATATTTCCTTTAATTGCTTAGTCAAATGTCAAAAACGAAACTTTTATAATGACGTCATTTACGGCAGTCAGTCTGTCCATCTGTTCATTTGTCCGTCCGTATGTCACTGATATTTTACTCGGAAACTATATGGCACTATATGGATGAAATTTGGGTGATAGGTGTTTTCTATGAACCGCTACACATAGGTGTAGTGACATTATGAATATAGTTTTTTGGGATAGCTCTTCATACATGTAACCGATCTGCTCATTTCGTAATAATAAAAAAATAAAAAAACATTACAAAATCTCTTATTGGACAAATGATGGTTACACAACGAAAAAAAATATTTTAATAATTTGAGCATTTAACTTGCTTACTAATTAGGTAGAAACTCGTATACTATTCCAAGTATAATAGGCATTAAACTAAAAGTCGTGTAGAAGTCAATCTGGCACAACTTTTATTTAATACTTATAGATATACCAAGTCAACTGTGAAATGGTAGAAAATGGAACTACACACAGTTTTCCCAACTTGTGTAATTAACCCTAGAATTGGTGGGTTGGACCCACCGCTAGTGTGTAAATTTTGTTGTCTGGATGTTTTATTTAACTACTCAGTTAGTTAAAAGTATTGTCTTCATCCACTATACAAACAAATCCAAATGTCTAGATTTTCGGATAATGGGTATACAATTTCACTGTTCATAAATATCGAAACCAATTTTTCAAAGAAATGACGATGCTGACGTCGATGGAATATTTTATTTGGTACCTAAGTCACTTTTAAAATTTCTGTAATTTGTCAGAAAATATACGAATTGTATATCTAACATGAAATATGTGTGTCATAACATCTGAAATATCCCTCATCATCATCAGCCTGAATTCGTCCACTGCTGGACATAGGCCTTTCCAAGTTGGCGGCACCCTTGACGGTCCTCCGCCTTCCTCATCCAGCCGCTATATATTATACATATATATATCCCTCCTAATGGATGATTATTCGCAAAATGGCAATACTGGAGCGAACAGAGCGACGCCCTTCAACTGACAGTTAATTTGGTTCATCAATACCGTTGACTATCTATATCAGTGAAATGAAACGAGAGCAAATATTCACAGATAGCAATATTATTTCTGAATTTCTTTAAGTTAAATCTTTTCGGAGAACACAGGCAAAGAACGTGATTATTACATGCTCTTTGGTAAAAGTCAGACATGTGACATATTTAGAAATTCCAGCGTTGTGTATATAAATAATATTCATTTATGAAATGTTAGTTATTTTTTTTCTATCATTCACATTTGAAAGAATAAATACAGTATGTAAGTCATATTTCAGTTTATTAAATGTATATACGTAACAAAATAGATAACATACATTTTGAGAAAACCGCACGAGTACGTCGGTTTCAATACCAGATCGTACCATTAGAGCCAATGGTCTACGCATGATCAAGGATGCTCAAGACCTTGGTAAGTAGAAGCGTCTAAGTGGGAAGTCGGGCCATGGCAAAAGGCCAGAATAATACCGAGTTGGAGATGAACATAAATTACATAATCTTTTGGAAACTTGTCGCCACATCTGAGCAAGCGGGTTAGCTGATCGTAAATGATCTCCACTTCCCATGAACATCCAAAATAACAAATGAATTATGGACGCGTTGCCGACCTTAAAGGAAAAAGATGTAAATGATCATCACCGCCTACAAACCTCCACAATAGTGGAGGGGGCGTTGCCAACTTTAAAGAAAACTATGGGGATTTCGGGGAGACTCACTGACTGTACGAAAAGTAACAATAAAGCTGCTAATTCAAGACAGTTTTATAGACCATCCCTATCTAACTTCGTGCTGTATAGAATTCGTTTTTTTTTATGGTATGGGCCAGGGGCCATTTATGTGGGTCACCTGATAAGGGTAAGTGATCTCCACCGCCCATGTACGCCCACAATACCAAAAGAATGATGGGTGCGTTGCCGACCTTAAAGGAAAGGGATAATTAAGGGATTGGGAAGGGGAGGGGGTTTGGGCCTCCGGATATCTCACTCACCGTACGAAACGCAGCAGCAAGCTGCTACTTTACGCCGGTTTTCTTTGAAACAGTGGTAATGACCCGGACGAGCCGGCCCATACATGCTGTAGACAAGTCTCTACAGCGTGGCTCTACCACTCAAAAATTGTTATAAGTATCTGTCTTTTTCAGATCTCTACGACTATGAACAGTCGACTACCCGGGCAATCGAAGATTTCGAGTTCGAACCGATGGTGCCGTTCGCTAAAGACAAAGAGAAGTTGACAATCACAAAGAATATTAATTGTGATGATTTCTCGAGATACGCCCTCAACTGTACTATGGAAGCTGCGATTATTTACAACTCTAGTAAAAAGTCGCCACCTATGCCTGCTAAGATTGGTGATTGGTGCAGGTATTTACTACCAATAGGTAATGGCTAGAGTGGTACGGACTGTCGAGACGAAAGTCGCAGGTTCAGAACCAGTGCCAATAGCACACACCTCTGACTTTTCTAAGTTATGTGTGTATTAATTGTTAATTATCGCTTGCGTTAACGGTGAAGAAAACATCGTGAGGGAACCCGCATATCTTAGAAGTTCTTCATAAGAATTTCGAAGGTATGTGAAGTCTGCCAATCCGCATTAGTGGACTAAAGCCTGACCCCTCTCATTCAGTAGAGGAGGCCCGTGCCCAGCAGTGGGACATATATAATAAAGGACTAGTAAAAAAAAGGTAGCTACCTAGTACTATATTATTCCATGAAGAACATAAACTTGAAAAAGGGGGCCAAGTAACTAGTATAGGCATCATTTCAGAAGGGATTTGAGTGATCTTGAGTTTCAATCAATTTGATCTTTAGTAGTAGAGCCATGTTGTATATAGTTTTGTCTACAGCACGAATGGGCTAGCTCAACCGGGTCGTTACCACTGTCTCACAGTAAACCGACGTAAGGAAGTGATTTCCTCCGGCGTTTCATACGGTGACTGAGATATCCAGAATCCCAATTTCTCAATTATCCCATTCCTGTAAGGTCGGCAATGCGCCCATGATTCTTCTGGCGTACATGGGCGGTGGAGATCACTTACCATCAGGTGACCCATTTGCTCCTTTGCCGGCCTATACTATAAAATAACTCTAGAAATTCAACTCCTAAAGGGAAAAAAATGCCGAGTTACTATGAGAGATAGTATTTTATTGGTTGATTTTACTAAACGCGAGCAAACTTGCGAGCAAAAGCTAGTGTACAATATAATACCTTGAAACCAACCTTAGAGTTTCAATATTTTTAAGTGGTTCCGGCAACAATGTTTTGTACGTAAAAGTAGGTACGGTTCCCAAAAAAAGTCTACGATTGATAGTAAGCGACAGACTGTAATCAATCACGAACGCGTTTTGGAAACAGCCGATATAAATCCATTTACTTCGAAATTGGTGTACCGATCGCTATAGATAAGGTTTTTTTTCATCTGGAATCTTGATGCTGTAAGACATATAGATACATGTACATACGCACTCACGTCTGTACTCCCCAGGTAGGGTAGGCACAGGTGTTACTAGTACACCCAGATTTCACAGAGCTTATATCCGTCCCATGATGTGATTGGGGGCGAGCCTATCACCATATCGGGCACAATTCCAGACTCCGGGTTGATACTAAGCATTTCAATATAGAAAAACCCAATATAGCTTTACCCGACCCGGGGTTCGAACCCTATATCTCAGTACAGCAGTCGTACAGCGTACGCATTACAACTGCGCCACCGAGGCAGTCATAATTAACATATTATATACATCCCAAATCCCCTTTCCTTCCCAACCTCTTAATTATTCCTTTCCTTTAAGGTCAGCCCATGATTCTTTTAGTACATATTGTGGGCGTACATGGACGGTGGAGATCACTTACCATCAGTTGACCCTCTAGCTCGATTGCCATCTTATGCTAAATAAAAATACATACAAAAACTCACGTCTGTATCCCCGAAGGGGTAGGCAGAGGTGTAACACACGGTTCGCCGAGCTACTTTCCGTCCTCTGATGTAATAAGAGGCGAGCTGGTAGCCATACCGGGAAGAATTCCAATTCCACACATGTCATGTGTGATCAATAACTCAAACACAAATGATGATAGCCCGACCTGAGCTTTGAACTCAAGAATTGAATTTCACCAGAGTGAATTTCAAAGAATGTTTGGTCCCTCTTATGCGAAAGGCCATCTGGATTGGTACTACTGCTTTGTATATTTCTTCCGCCAAACAGCAATGTGTAAACGTTGTTGTGTTTCGGTTTGAAGGACATTGAAGCTAGTGACATCACTGGGTATTATGAGGCTTAACAACTATATCTCAGGGTGACTAAACGCAATCCAGTGCCATGAAGTGCTTAGTAATTGAAAGTTCTGTGTAGTGTTACTTCTGTTTATGGGCAGGCATGGCACTTACCATCAGGCGAGTGAGCTCGTTTCGTTATTCAAGCTAATAGAAAAAGACCTCACGGTTTCCTAGCCTATGTATGCTGTCCTTAGACTGGCTTAAATTAATAATAATAATAATACTAGTCCTGTATTATACACGTCCCACTGGATACGGGCCTCCTCTACTGAATGAGAGGGGTTAGGCCTTAGTCCACCACGCTCGCCTAATGCGGGTTGGCAGACTTCACATACCTTGGAAATTTTTAAGAAGAACTTCTCCGATATGCAGTTTACCTCACGATGTTTCCTTCACCGTTTAAGCAAGGGATAATTAACAATGAATACACACGTAACTTAGAAAACTCAGACGTGTATGCTCTTGGGGCTGGTTTCGAACTTGCGACTTTCGTCTTGACAGTCCGTACCACTCCCCCCTGAGCTATCACTGCTTGCTATTTACCGTATTACAGTAATTTTCAATAGATCTTCCAGATAATGTAATGGAATTGGTCTGATGACTGATCTTTTCTTTCTATCTGGCGTTGCTTTAATAATATGATTGCTGCGGCTTAAACGAGTGGTAGAGCCACGCTGTAGACAATTTTGTCTACAGCATGAATGGGCCGGCTCGTCCGGGTCGTTACCACTGTCTCACAGAAAACCGGCGTAAAGTAGCAGCTTGCTGCTGCGTTTCGTACGGTGAGTGAGATATCCGGAGGCCTAAATCTCTTCCTTCCCAATCCCTTATTATCCCTTTCCTTAGGTCGGCAACGCGCCCATAATTCTTTTGTATTGTGGGCGTACATGGGTGATGGAGATCGCTTACCATCAGGTGATCCATTTGCTCGTTTGCCGGCCTATACTATAAAAAAAAAAAAAAAATTACGGTACATATATATTTATTAATTATTATCCCTTTCATCACTGACTGTCTCGGTGGCGCAGTTGTAATGCGTACGCGTTACGATTGAGGCTGACGCTGAGGTCTCGGGTTCAATCCCCGGGTCGGGTAAAGTGGTATTGGGTTTTTCTATTACGAAATGCTCAGTATCAGCCCGGAGTCTGGAATTTGTGCCCGGTATGGCGATAGGCTCGCCCCCTATCACATAAGGGACGGAGATACGCTCGACGAAATGTGGGTGTACTGGTTACACCTGTACCCCCTCGGGGATTACAGGCGTGAGTGCGTATGTAATAATTTTCAGAGCCATCAGACACCTAACTAGCTGTGCGATAGACTGGAACGCGGACTGCAAAGATGTCACCGAGAGCCACTTCAATGAGGAGAGTATTAAGGGGCACATGCATGTTGTAAGCAACGTCTGTGATGATGAGTGGTTTCTCACACGTAAGATCTACTTCAACCCTATAACGTCAGTCTTAAGGTTCAAAATACCACAGCAATAATAATGTGCTTTAAAAATAAGCAAATCAGATTTCAGCATTTGAATTTTATACTTTAATGCTTTAGATGTAAGTTTCAAAATGGTTGGGAGGTGGTGCTTTTTTAAAGCAAATTAGACCGAGCCAAAGGATTTACGTGAACTCTTTACATTGGTAGTACCATGTAAATAAATCACGGGTTTAAATTTTTAAATTTAAGTAATCCTATGTGTTAATTAAATAAGTTAATTGGTTCTTGCATATTAATGTTTTGACATGTTTGGGTGGCAGAATCTGACTGAAAAGTTTATTAACGCTTTTTTATTTATCTTTATTTATATATTATAATTATTCTACTGTACGTGTGTATATCACAGAACTCCTCCTAATCGGCTGGACCATTTTGAATGTTTTTTTTGTATGCGTTTGGGTGGCGCCCTGGATGGTTTAGATTCACAATTGGACCCGGTAGGTGGCGCTGCTGTAGTTGCGGGAGAAACCGCGCGGGACAGCTTGTTAGGTATAAATATTTAAAGAAAACCTGGCCCACTTATACTCCGTCTCTGTGTCTGTATGAATATATTTTTATTGTATGTTCACCCATAACCCGCAAAACGTGAACTGATTTGGATAACTCTGTTTTATTAAAGTAAACAAATAAAAAATGCGCTGAATTGAAAATCTCTACCTTTTTTTAAGTTGGTTAATAAACAAATCTTCGTCGTGAGGGGACAATAACGGTTAATTTATTCATATATTACAGAATACGATAATTTACCGAGTTGTATTGAAAAAGCATCAGACGCATGGGAGAAATGTTATAATGACTTCAAAACTATAGTGGACGCGCAAAAGAACACCACACACGAATGGACTCATTTTGAAACACACTTCTTTCTTTGTTGGTAAGTGATAGTCGACGTGCTCATAGCCAGTTGCACTCAATCAGCAATCACTAATCGGTAAACGATTAGCGAGTTAAGCAACCCTTGGTGCGGTCAGTCGGTGGATGGGTGACCGTTTACTATATACTTATTATATCTCGTAGTATATACTTTGTGTTGTTTTTTTTTGTGGATTTTTGTGGATCACACAAACATTTGTCTCAGTGCGGGAATCGAACCCACGGCCTCTCGCTTCGCAGCCGGCAACTATTATAAATATCGTAGTATATACTTTGTATGGTTTTGCTGATCCTGCAGTCAAACTGTTTGTACAGTTTTGTGGGACATTGTAGTAGCTCATAAGTTTTTCTTTTCTTGTATTTTAATAAATAAATAAATAATAATAATAAATAAATAGTAGTAATAATAATAATACATATACCCAACAGCCACACACAGATACACACCTGACTCCACAGTAAGATACGAGTCACTTTTCGTGGGTATCAGGAACTATGAGAGACTTTCGGTCTCACAACACCCAGATCCGAAACAAATATTTGTGGATCACACAAACACTTGTCTCGGTGCGGGGATCGAACCCACAGCCTCCCGTTTCACTACTAGCTACTCGCCCGCTGCGCCACGGAGGATGTCAAAATATTTCAACTAAGCGTCACCGTGCGTCCGAAGACACGTAAAGTCTCGGTTCCGGCTATTATCAACTGACAAAAGCTGTTAAGCCAAGTCGGAGGCCTTTGGACGGCTTGAAAACTATGATGCTAGGGTGACCACAAACTTCTCGATATAGAATAGTAGTAGTAGGCTTGGTATCAGGATACAATTTGTCACATCATTGGTCTTCTGGTAGCGTATTTTGAGAAACTGTTGAGGTGCTGGGCTCCTATCCCAGATCGGGCAATCACATATTGTGTTGAATTTTCGATTTAAAAACCATACACCGGTCGCCCGGGATTGGAATTTGTTAATCATGTGGTGTAGACTCACCACCAATCACTGAGTGGGATGGAAATAAGCTTGCCGAACCTTGAGTATACTAGTTACGCCTCTGCATATACTCTTAAGGTATAAGCGAAAGGTTATATTAAGATAAATCTGTCCTACTGCTGGGCGCGGATCTCCTCTACGATTGAGAAGATAAGTTAATATAGCGTGTGGTTTATCCTACTCCACGCTGATCTAATACTTGTCACACCACATCAATTTTTTATCCCGTTCATGGAGTCTGATCGGGTTCATGCTCATCGGCTTTTTGCCAATCACGTGAGATTTTTTAATAGCAATGGCAAACTCAGCAAAATATGTTACATGATGGTAAGTGATCTCCGCCAAACATAATTACATGCAATATCTTTAGAATCATGTCGACTTTTAAAGAAGGGAATAGAAATTGGGAAAGGAAGCGCAGATTTGGGTCTCCAAAATCTCACTAGCCATAGGAGGCAGAACAGCAAGCTGTCACTTCACTCCGGTTTTATGTTAGATTGTGGTACCGACCCGGTCGAGCCGGCACTTGCATGCTGGAGACAAAACTGTCTATAGCATGGTTTTCCGACCACCTACCACGTGCTTATGGCCAGGTGTTATCACTTCCTACCCACTTTCTCGTTTCTTTCATCTACTAATGTCTATCCTTAACTATATTGTTCCTCCCCTATACGCATATTCCATGAACATACTTTGTCTTTAATGTACTTAGACACTTTTAAAGCAACTCATTACTGTTTAACAAGTCCTAAGTAGTGAGCGAGTGGAAATTCTGTAAGCGAGTTACTTTTACCGTCGAGTCAAATACTTTGAAAGTTTTAGAAACAAGCCGAGGAAGACGTTTCTGCTAGTAATTGCAATCAATAGTGGTTGAGTTTGTAGGGCCTTGTTATTTACCTATAATAATAATACTACTCCTGTATCATATACGAGTACATCGAACTGCTGGACACGGGCCTCCTCTCCTGAATGAGAGGGAGTTAGGCCTTAGTCCACCACGCTGACCTAATGCGGGTTAGCGGTCTTCACATACCTTCGAAATTATTATGGAGAACTTCTCAGGTATGCAGGTTTCCTCACGATATTTCAGTAACCGTTAAAGCAAGTGATAATTAACAATTGATACACACGTAACTTAGAAACGTCAGAGGTGTACGCTCTTGGGGCTGGTTTCGAACTTCAGACTTTCGTCTCGACAATCCGTACCACTTCCCCCTGAGCTATCACTGCTTGCTATTTACCTATAGAATGTTTCAATAGATCTTGCAAATAGTGTAATGAAACTGGTCTGATAACTGATCTTAACTTTCTGCCTGGGGTTATACCGGCTTAACACCAGGGTCCGCCTTCTCAGCATGATTTGACGGTAACTGGTATTATTTGGGGCGAACCCCCGTCTAACCCCCATAACTTACAACTGGAACCAAGTATCGCCATTGCCTCGTCCGTTATTCAGCAGAGTGTACAACGTGCAGGTGAGGTTGGCTTTGGACCTAAGATCTTATTGGCCCATTTACTATCCAACTGATAGTTTTGATTATTATTTTATTAAGTTGTTAATTTAATGTGGCCAATTGTATAACCAATTTGTTCAATTAATCATTAATTTGAAACTGCTATTGATTTCTTTTTTGAGTCGATTGCATTTCCTTTTAAGTTTTAGAAGGTAATCTTTTTCAGTTCATTTTGCGTCAGATCACATACAAATACAAAAACGAAAAGTTATTTATAAATATTTTTTACTACTGTAGTGCTCGAGCGAAATTCCGGCGATGCACGGTAGACTCTCTCTTCGAGTCCTCGACGAAGTGTCACCACGACCAAGCAGTCATATTGCAGAAATTTTCAGTGATTGTGTCAGAAGGCGATGTATTTCAGGTGAGGATTTATAAATACATAAGGTCACGCCTGTATCTTGCACGACTCTTTGGCCTCCTTTACTCTCATTAAATGTTTCATCGTCGGTTTAGGGTACTCCTGACCTGGCCTTTCTCGAGAATATCTCCAACTTTATCTATGAAAGTTCCAGGAATGTACTCTCTATATAAGATATGCTTGTGCTCAAAATACATAATAAATTTCAACCACAAGTGATACCTAGTAGTTCAAATACCCTTCAATGTCACCACACCTATAACAAGATTCTCGTGAAGACTTTAAAGGTAAAATGTATAGTAAGATTTCAATACCTTTATCAGATCCGACAGTCTCACTTGTTTTTATTACCGAACTTGGCTCGGAGCTTGGCTTTTACGTTTATGTGTGTTCGGAGATGTCACATTTTATTTAAATACTTATATCTGAAAATAGATTGTTATTTTAACCGAACGAAAAAATGGATGTTCTCAATTCTTTTGTATAATATTTTTGTTGTTGTATATGTTCACAATTAATTTTGTCAAATGTGGATCGATTTTAATTATATTTTTTTGTATTAGTTTTCTTATTTTATTTTTTATATTGTTGTACTGCGGTGGTGGTTCCCTATAAAAAAGTTCCAACAAAAAATAAAACTGAAATCGTAATAGCATCGACTCAAAATTGTTAAATGATATTGTTAACTATTTTTTGTCGGTTTTATTTTTTGATATCAATTTATTTTTATCCAGGACTGTGAGCATAATATGCTGTACTCCAATTGTCCTGGTGGAGACCCTCGACCTTCAGGAAAACAGCTCGAGAAGATGATGAACGCCGAAAGTCTTGGAAACGAAGCACAAATGTTACAAAATTTAAATGTGTTTGTATTTTGTTTATTAAACGCATTTCTGTAACACTTTTTTATTTTAGTTACTTCACTGCCAGTAGTACACGATGTTTAACCGACTTCAAAAAAGGTGGAATTGGTGCAATTTTATTTGATCGGCAGCGACACAGGCACCGACTCTAAAGAGACTTAAATAAATTGTTATTTTTGCCTTTTCAGTGTTTTTATTTTGAAGTCGGTTTCTAAGTTTTGTTAAAACTTATTTTAGTAGAATTCTGTATCCAAAGAGTACCAATGGGAGCCTATTACAAAGCCTACTACGCCTTGTGCTTGTCTGTCTGTCTGTTCTGCAACAAGTTTACAAGTTTCTATGTTTGGGAGCTTGCTGAAATATGTGTTATTAAGGCGAATATGCTCACAAATGATAAAATAAAATATGTAAGAAATGGGGGTGGTATACGGACCCTTCGGTGCACAAGTATGACGCAATTAGCAGGTTTTTTTTTTAAATCTAGCATGGTAGTCATGGTACGAGTGGTAGAGCCACGCTGTAGACAATTTCGTCTACAGCATGAATGGGCCGGCTCGTCCGGGTCGTTACCACTGTCTCACAGAAAACCGACGTAAAGTATCAGCTTGCTGTTACGTTTCATACGGTGAGTGGGATATCCGGAGGCCTAAATCCCCTCCCCTTCCCAATCCCTTAATTATCCCTTTCCTTTAAGGAATCGCGCCCATGACTCTTTTGGTATTATGGGCGTACATGGGCGGTGGTGTTCACTTACCATCAGGTGACCCACTTGCTCGTTTGTCGGCCTATAATATATTACAGTGCAATCCAAATACAACATCGCCCAATAAAAGTTATTGCATTTCTCAGTTACCAGAGTTTATCGGGACGCTTATTGGCAGATCTCAGATCAAACAATTAATATTTGTGAATTTTCGTTCGGGGATCGAACCTGCGACCTCGCGTTTCATAGTCGGCTATTCTGTCAGCTGTCAAATATATTACACAGGAGGCTGTATAACAGTACACAGTACTGACATGGACAATACATTCTAGTTTACATGTTCGTGAGCACTAACGATCTCTACGACACTCGACTGCCAGCCGTATCCAAACTGCATGATTGGACATAAATTCATCATCTCAGAAGCATATGAGCGTAAGCCATAAATAACTTATTTACGACTTACACCCATCGAAATAAGATAACTAGGACGATAACTCTCATATGAATTTGCACATGCAAAGGTACAATCACAAGTAACACTCATACACGCAACAAAAATTAATGAACTTTCAAAATCAACTTTATTTCATAAACGTTAATTCTAAATATTAAATATCTAGATTAAGATACGACGTTCTGCACCGCGCAAAAAATTTGACTTATCAAGTGTCAAGTACAGATTATAATGCACAGACTTTAATAGCCCCGCCCCCTTGCACAGAGTTTTGGTGGGGTCATATTTTTGCTTGAGTTAAGTTTCTTGTCATCTTATTTCGATGTTTACACCTCTATGCTTTTGAGGTGAATAATTTCCGTTTGGAAAATGTTGATTGCAACATATCACGCTGATGCCCTCGAAGGTGTAGGCAAAGGTACATCTGGTGCTTCTACATTTCACCAACGGAATTTTTATCATATTATGATTCTATAGTTATATTGAGCTATATTTTAAAACAAAATTTTTCAGACGAAATTACTGAGCATTATGAGACTTAAGATCAGTCTAATATCTCGGGGTGATGAGCGTTACACAGAGCCAAGTAGTACTTTATAGTGTTTACTTGGTGGTAGTTCCCTCATATGCCAGAAGCCGCCTGGGTATGTACCACTGCTTTGTCTATTTCTGCCAGCTATCATCAGTATGTCAGCACTATTGTGTTTCGGTTAAAAGGACATTAAACCCAATAAGATTACAGGTGATTATGAGATTAAACATAGTATAAGTTACGAGCGCAGTTCAATTTTCATGAAGTACTTTGTAATTCAAAGTTTGGGGTTGTACTGCTACTGTTTATGGGCAGGCGTGGCGCTTACCATCAGTCGAGCAACCTGCCCGTCTTGTCACTCAATTATATGAAAAACTTACATACATACATACGCACTCACGCCTGTAATCCCCGAAGGGGTAGGCAGAGGTGTAACCAGTACACCCACATTTCGCCGAGCGTATCTCCGTCCCATGATGTGATAGGGGGCCAGCCAGGCACAATTCCAGACTCCAGGCTAATACATTTTTCCGTGATCTGGGGATCGAACCCGAGACCGTAACGCGTACGCATTACAACTGCGCCACCGAGGCAGAATGAAAAACTTATTTTAAAAAAAATATCAATCTTAATCATATCAATTTCTTATTCTAAGTTCTATCCGGTGTTGTTTCCGTTTATGGATCGCGACCGTCGCCATCCGGCGAGCCATTTAAGATGCAAACAGGACATATTTAACAAAAATATACCAAAAGCGAGACCCGTACACGAATTTCATAAATATTAAGTAAAGTACTGCGAAAGTTCTAGGTAAAGTGCCTTTGAATGTTTTCACAAAACTCGTGGAATGTTTCCGCATGTATGGATTTACTTTTAGCATTTGAATTTATTTTGTTTTGTTTGTAACCTACTTTAAAAAGAGAACACACCCACAGACAGACAAAGAGGTTTTTATAGCATAGTCCGGCCAACGAGCAAGTGGATCAACTGATGGGGAACTGATCTCCACCGCCCATGTACGTCCATAACATCAGAAGAATCATGAGCGAGTTGCCGACCTTATAGGAAAGCTATTGAAGGATTGGGAAGGGCAGGGGGATTTGGGCCTCCGGTTATCTCATTCACCGTACGAAACACAACAGCAAGCTGCTACTTTATCTCGGTTTTCTGTGAGACAGTGTTAATGATACGGTCGAGCCGGCCCATTAGTGCTATAGACAAAACTGTCTTCAGCGTGGCTCTACAACTCAAACTAAAACTTATAACACCCTTCTTTTCGTCGAGGGTTAAAAAGTAGGCAATTAACATCTTAGACTCAAATCTAACCTCACTTGCACGTAGTACACTCTGTTGATTAACGGGCGAGGCCTTGGCGAAACTTGGTTTCCGTTGTGGGGGTCAGACGGCGGGTCGCCCCATGTAATATTAAATACCGTCAAATCTATGGTACGAAAAGGCGGACCCTAGCATTGAGCCGGGATAAGGCCAGGTAGAAAGAAATAGAAGATATGCTAGAGCGCGTCATTGCAGATTATCGTGTAGTAAAAGGTCCGCCCGCGTGAATGTCTTTCCCAGGACAAAACATATTGATTTGATATGATATGGATATGGGGCTAGGGCACTGTGTGTGACTGTTGGGTGTTATTGTTTATTTATTTATTCAATTATAATAGATTCAACAATTTCATTCATCAACAAATGATCGTGGCTGGATTTAATAATTTTGTGATTGGCAGCGATAAACTCTGAATGGGTTTCGATAGCAAAATATAATATTCCGTTTGGAATTTGTGTTTGTACCAACGTTGCGTGCACCACAATAGATTAATTTAAAATAAACCAAATTTTAATAATTACTCGTACATAATTACACGCACGCCTGTAATCCCCGAAGGTGTAACCAGTACACCCACATTTCGCCAAGCTTATTTCCATCCTATGATGCGATAGGGGGCGAGCCTTTTTTTTATGGCATAGGCCGGCAAACGAGCAAGTCGGTCACCTGATGGTAAGTGATGGCCACCGCCCATGAACGACCACAATACCAAAAGAATCATGGGTGCGTTGCCGACCTTTAAGAAAAGGGATAATTATGGAATTTGGAAAGGGAGGGGGTTTGGGCCTCCGGATATCTCACTCACCGCACGAAACGCAGCAGTAAAAAAAAAAAGAAACAGAAACAGTAAGCTGCTACTTTACGCTCTCGTGTGTAACAAGTGTGTAACTCGGAATTTGTAATTGTGCCCGATATGGCGATAGTATTTTTTAGATTAAATATTTTCCGAGTGGTAGAGCCACGTTGTAGACACTTGTCTACAGCATATATGGGCCGGCTCGTCCGGGTCATTACCACTGTCTCACAGAAAACCAGCGTAAATTAATAAAATAAAAATAAATACACCCAACAGTCACACACATAGTCCTGACCCCACACTAGGTAAAACCTGTGTCGTGGGTATCAGGAACTACGAGGGACTTGCGGTCCCACAACACCCAGACCCGAGACCAATATTTGTGGTTCACACAAACATTTGTCTCAGTGTGGGAATCGAACCCACGGCCTCTCGCTTCGCAGCCGGCTTGGTGCTGCGTTTTGTACGGTGCGTGAGATATCCGGAGGCCCAAACCCCTCCCTTCCCAATCCCTTAATTATCTCTTTGCTTTAAGGTCGGCAACGCACCCATGATTCTTTTGGTATTGTGGGCGTACATCGGCGGCGAGATCACTTACCATCACGTGACCCAATTGCTCGTTTGCCGGCCTATGCCACAAAAAATCGACGAAAACTTAACTTTAAAATTACTATAGATATTTTTAACGTACGTACGCACTCACGCCTGTAATCCCCGAAGGGGTAGGCAGAGGTGTAACCAGTACACCCACATTTCGCCGAGCGTATTTCCGTCCCTTATGTGATAGGGGGCGAGCCTATCGCCATACCGGGCACAAATTCCAGACTCCGGGCTGATACTGAGCATTTCGTAATAGAAAAACCCAATACCACTTTACCCAACCCGGGGATCGAACCCGAGACCTCAGCGGTGACCGCAATCGTAACGCGTACGCATTACAACTGCGCTACCGAGGCAGTCTATTAAGCAGATATTTTTAAGCCTCATATAAAATGGCTGCGTCACTAAAAGTATTAAGATGGTAAGTACAATAGCTATGGAGATAATCCAAATAATTCCAATGAAAGATAGTTTCGATTGTGGTTTGAGAAAAGTGTTATAAAATGGTGTTATACGTTACAGATGACGTGTCGTGGCAATTTTGACAGTTTAAAAAATGGATAAGATTTTTCAAAGGGATTTTACTAGATTATGTATAAGGTTCAGAGTATTTTAATAGATTTACATAAAAAAATTATAAGCTATGTTTTTTTATAGTATAGGCTGGCAAACGAGCACGTGGGTCACCTGATAAGCTATCTCCACCGCTCATGTACGCTAGACGGGCTGTTTAGAAGTAAAATTTCGTCACATAACGCGGGAGTTAGACAGCTCACAGACAAGAAGCGCGATAGGGGTTCTAGTTGAGAGTAAACGAGATGGTAATATTGAGTTACGGTCAATTGACCGCAACTTATTGGTACAATTTCTATGTGCCGCGCAGCTTGTCTAGTAGTATACATTAAAGTCTTTGGTTCGTTGCCGATGTTTATAGAAAGGTATAATTAAGGGATTGGGAAACGGAAAGGGGATGGGCCTCCGGATATCTCACTCACCGTACGAAACGCAGCGGCAAGCTGCTACTATATGTCGGTTTTCTGTGAGACAGTGGTAACGACCTGGTCAAGGCGGTCCATTCGTGCTGTAGATAAAACTATATACAGCGTTTACCGCTCATAAGATATGTTTCCGCTTGGTCTATTTCGGCCGCCAAGCAGCAATGTGTAATCACTGTTGTGTTCCAGTTTGAAGAACATAAAAGCCAGTGAAATTCCTGGGCATTATGAGACTTGACATCTTGTGTCTCGCGGTGACAAGCACAGTCCAATGTCATGTAGTGCTTTGTGATTCTGGGCTCTGTGTGGCGTTGCTTCTGTTTATGGGCAGGCGTGACGCTTACCATCAGGCGAGCGACCTGCTCGTTTCGTCACTCAAGATAATTAAAAATAACTTGTCAAAAAGACATTACCACATCGCAGTAACTTTAAGACAAGATTATTAATTTTCTTAATCGTACTTAATAACTCTTGGCTCGAATCCAGATCGGGTCGAAAGGCCATCGAACTTTTAAAACCAAAAGAGAAAATTATTAAATAGTCAATGGTGTATTGAGTTATGAGCTTTTTATTACAAGTAAAGGTCTGTCTTTTGAACCGACTCCAAAAACGTAATTCTCAATTCGACGCGTAACTTTTTTATCTTCTATGTTTATTTTTGAAGTTGATTTTTAAGTTACAGCCTCTGTGTGAGAGGCTGAGGGTTTGATTCCCGGACCGCGATAAATATTTGTGTGATCCACAAATATTTACCATGGGTTTAGGTGTTGTGGGATCGAAAGTCCCTCGTAATTAATACCACGCTACAGGTTAACCTAGTGTGGGGTCAAGTCTATGTGTGTGACTGTAAGGTGTACTTTGTAAATTGTAACTTTAAAATCATTAAGCCACCTCTTAATTATCACTATTTAATAGCACAGGCCAGTAATCAAGCAAATGGGTCACCTGATGGTAAGTGATCTCCACATGAACATCCACAATACCTGAAGAATCAAGGATGAGTTGTTGACCTTTAACCGAAATGCATAATTAAGGGATTGGGAAGGGGAATGGGATTTGGACCTCCGGATATGTCACGCATCGTACGAATCATAACAGCAAGCTGCTACTACATGTTGATTTTCTGGTAGATAGTGGTAACAACCCGGTCGATCTGGCCTATTCATGCCGACCCATTAAAGTAAGTACTGTTACTGTATACAACCTGGATCTACCACTAAAATTAAAAGATGCCAGCTTGACAGTAAGACAGGCCGCCATTATTTCAGCGAGAAATACAATGCATGGTCCACATTGTATTTTGACAGCATTATACTCGTACTATGAGGTTTTTGAGTGGACGGTAGACGGTATTGTCTACACCACGCATAAGCCGGCTTGTCCGGATCGTTACCACTGTCTCACAGAAAACTGGCAACGCGCCCATTATATTTTTGGTATTGCGGGCGTACATGGACGGTGGAGATCACTTACTATCAGGTGACCCACTTGCTCGTTTGCCAGCCTATGCTATAAAAAAGCTGCAATGTCACACCACTTTGAAGTGTTAGATAAAGATTATTCTCGCATAATTTGTGTAAACCTGAACCCTGCAATTATGTAGATCAATCATAATTTCATAAACGTTTTCTTATACAATCAATAATTCTGTACGAATAGACTTCATAAATCATTTTATATTAGCTGTCAAAATTGCATTATAGACAAACGATAGTATAAAGTTACTAACAGGTCGATGACTTGCTTCTTAAACTAAGTAGATCTTTTACTAAGATATGGCGCTGTTGTTATGCGTACGCGTTACAGCTGCCGTGCTGAGGTCTCTGGTTCGATCCCCGGGTCGGGTAAGAGTGACATTGGGTTTTCTATGACAAAATGCTTAGTATCAACCCGGAGTCTGGAACTGTGCCCGATATGGCGATAGACTCGCTCCCTATTACCTCATGGGATGGAAAAAAACACGGTGAAATGTGGCTGTACTAGGTATACCTCTGTCTACTCCATCGGAGAGTACAGGCGTGAGTGCGTATGTATGGATGTAAGTAATAATTTGAAACCCACATAGTATTAAAAGATTTATTAGCTCGCCAAAGTCATTAAAATATTCTTATGCCATCCTCAAGATATGCTTCAATCTTAGTAGAATAATGTTATTATCGATCCAGTTTCTGAGGACTGCCACTTTACTGTATACTCCAGGGTAATCAGGTCTGGCGCAACCCATGCCCCAGGAGACGATGCCAGCCAACTTATTGTTGTAAACTAGAGGGCCACCGCTGTCACCCTGTTGAAAAAAGACATTGAATATATAATGACACTATTAAAAACGTTTTTCTGCAGCATGAATTAGCCAGCTTGGAAGTGGTGACCTTGTGAAAAATACCATTAAAAGTATTTTTCTTGCAAGCGATCATTTAAATTTCTGAAGGTTGATTAATCATCTTTTGATACATTTTTGTCTTTTCGAGTCGTGGTAATCACCATCAGGCGAGCGACCTCTTCGTCTCTTCATACAGTTGTAAAAATACTCTATATAAAATACTCTATCGAATATCCTAAAATACCTGGCAAGCATCCTTCCCTCCTTGAGGAGCTCCAGCACATATCATCCTAGGCGTGATTTTGTACAGAGGTTGGTAAGCATTATTACAAACATCGTCATTCACTTTTGGGACCCGTACACTTTGTAATACAGAAGGAACGCCGCCACCTTCCTGGTAATGAAAGAAAATTAATTTTATTACATCTTGGCAGTAATCTTGATGAATTAAGATAATCATAGGGTAATTTAGTCATGAAAGGATCCTTCTTAGGCGCTTAGGTTAAACCAGGTTCTGAGTGGTAGAGCCACGCTGTTAGTATTATCTACAGTACGAATGGGCCGTTACGTATGACACCATATAAATCACACTTTGCTCATCACAACGAGCACTGCATGGCATTGGACTGCCCTCGTCACCTCGAGATACAATGTTAAGCCTCCGCTTATTTATTTCTGCTTGGCTTTATCCCGGCTTAATGCCAGGGTCTGCCTTCTCTTACCATAGATTTGACGGTTTTTAGTATTATAATATGGGGCGACCCGCCGTCTGCCTCCACAACCCGCAACATGAACCAAGTTTCACCATTGCTTCGTCTATGAAGCACTCAGAGACAGTTGCAGTCAAACGCGGTAAAAGTTTTGCGAGTTAAGCAACCCTTAGCGCGGTCAGTCCGTGGATGACCGCTTATTGGTATTTCAACGGAGCGACACCGTGCTTCGGAATGCTGTAAAAAGTCAGTCGAGGTTTTTATTAACTGACAGCAGTTGTTAAGTCAAATCGAAGGTCTTGGGGCATCTTGAAAATATTGACACTTGGTTGGCGGGTGTGTGGGCGGGATAGTCTCGTAAACATTCGATTCAGAGGGATTAGAAGCGAAAATTGGGTTCATTTGGAAACTTTAACAGGGAGATCCGGTAATTAATATACGTTAATAAGCTGACGATTATAGATTAAAAATAGCAGTAAATAAAAGTAGCAGTAAATAGTTAGGTAAACAGGACTGAGTCCTGACCCCACAATAAATTAACCTTTATCGCAGGTATAGTCTAATCCTGTTCTAGAAATGTAAACAAATATCTGCCCAGTTTTCAGTTATCTCTATTGTATTTGGTGACAGGTCCAAACAAAGGAATTATTTCCACAATGGGTAGATATTAGTTTACATTTCAGGAACAGCTTTGGTGAATAGACTATATCAGGAACTACGAGGGATTTCCATCAAGTGCGATTATGGTCATTACGGTCTTGCCTATTCGTCAATAAAAAAAAAGTAAAAAAAAAGATTTGTGCTCCCACAACACCCAACCCCGAAATTGTAAATCATACAAACATGAGTGTGGATCGAACCTCTCGCTTAACAGCAGATGCTCGACTGCGGCGCCATGGAGGCTGTCAAAATTGAATATATATTGCATATTCAGATTTTTATACATACCCTCATATGCCCCCATCCAGTTACAACAGTATCCTCGCCATCGGGGATCTCATCACCTACATGAGCCATTTCTATTGGCATCACAACATCACTGAAGTCTAGGGGTTCTGCCAGCCAAAGTATGGCAACGTCATTGTCCATGTTCGCGAAGTTAAACCCTGGATGAGAGGCCAGATCGCCAACCGCGTGAATTTCACCATCTTTCTGACTGAACGATGAGCCAACTCGGATTTTATAGTCTGCTGGATTTGCTCTGGAAAGAGTAGATATATGAGACGTTAGTTTTGAACTCTGTTCAAATAATTATTGATTAAATCTTGCTAGATCTTTATGTAGAGTTTAATAATATTATTTAACTGCCAAAAAAGAGGAGGTTCTCAATTCGATGTGTATCTTTCTTGTTTTTATAAGAAGTGAGAGGTCGTGGGTTCGATTTCCGCACCACAACAAATGTTTGTATGATCCATAAATATATGTTCCAGGTCTGGGTATTTTTTCTCCAGAAACGTCAGACACGCGGCCGATCGTAAAACTACAAGCTCAAACTTTCTATAACACGTGATAAAAAACATGTTGTGCCGATTCCACAGCGAGTAGGATAAAGGCAGGTCAAAGAGGAATGTATTATAATTCAAAGTAGGTCTCATTTTAATTTGAAGACAAAATCCCACCATTTTGAGGGTGAAATTAGGGATGAAGGACTAAAATTTCGGCATTTACCTATACACATATTTGTATGATTATATCACTAGAAGATTTAAATACATCTTTAAAAAAAACGATACAATTCCGACACCAAGTGGGGCGTGAGTATTAATATTTTGTGACAAAGATTTGAATTGAAACTTAGCTAACTTAGTTTGTGTAATGTTAAGGCCCGCTAAGAAAGAATTACACCTCCAGAGGCTCTTAATTAATCGTTGCGTCAAGAGCCAGATTCAGAAAGCAGTGTTATTTGACACGGCATGCATTGTAAGGAGGTTCCTCAATCTGGGGTTCTAACTACCAGTACCTTGGGTACTAGGCCACGCCATTGGAGGTGATGTTCTTTTTATATTATTTTATTTGTTTATACATGTCCTACTGCTGGGCACGGACCTTCTCTACTGAATGAGAGGGAGTCAGGCCTAAGTCGACCACGCTGACCTAATGCGGGTTGGCAGACTTCACATACTTGAACTTCTCAGGTATGCAGGTTTCTTCACGATGTTTTCTTCACCCTTAACGCAAGCAATAATTAACAATTAATACACACATAACTTAGAAAAGTCAAAGATGTGTGCTCTTGGGACTGGTTCCGAACCTATTTCGTCTCGACAGTCCGTACCACTCCCCACTGTTCACACTTTAAATATTTTTAAGAGAGTAAATAAAAAACTTTTTGGAATAAAGAGTGCTATACAATTACCCAATAATGCAATGAGCAGCTGTGACAATAATATCATTGTCGACGACAGCACCGCCGCAAGTGTGGTAGCCCATGTACATGACAGAGACTTGGTACGGAGCATCCTTAATGTTGATGTCTTCACCGCCGACGATCCTTACATCTTCTTTGGTCTTTAGGACCGGGGAAGAAACTGAAAAAAAATAGTTTAAATGGCACGAATTTTTTTTTATAGTAAAGGCGGCAAACGAGCAAGTGGGTCACCTGATGGTAAGTGATATCCACCGTCCATGTACAACCACAATACCAAAAGTGTCTTGGGCGCGTTGCCGACCTTAAAGGAAAGGGATAATTAAGGAATTGGGAAGGGTAGAGAATTTGGGCCTCCATATATCTCACTCACCGTACGAAACGCAACATCAAGTTGCTACTTTACGTCGGTTTTCTGTGAGACAGTGGTAATGACCCGGACGAGCTGATCCATTCACGCTGTAGACAAAACTTTCTACAGCGTGGCTCTACCACTCAAAAAGAAATGTATTTAACCTGGTACAGCAAAGTGACTGCATTGCCCCTAATAGTTGTTTATTATTATTAAGTTGTCAAACGAAACAAGCCAGTCACTCGCCTAATGATAAACGCAACGCCGCTCCTATACAACACTACATAGAACTTTGATACACAAACCCTGCATGACACTGGACGTCGCTCGTCATGAGACGAATGATGTTAAATCTCATAATGCCTAGTCAAGGTCCTTCACACCAAAATACACCAGTGCTTATACACTGAAATAGACAAAGCGGTGGTACCAACCCAGAGGGCCTTTCGCATGCCAACGACCTACCACCCTGTTCCGGTTTGAAGGACATTGAAACCATCGAAATTACTGGGCATTATGAGACTTAAAACTTTATGTAATTAGAGTACTTCATAATTCTAAGTTCTGATGGTGTTGCTTCTGTTTATGGGCAGGTGTAACGCTTACCATAAGGTGAGCGACCTACCAGTCTCGTCATCTAAAGCTAAAAAAACAACAAAATAACTATTTCAATGCCTCCTTGATCTAGAAACTGAAAGAACTACTGCAATTTAAGTGTTCTGGCCATATTTTCCGAAGGAATTTCACAAAGGACCACATCTAAAGAACCACAAAATTTAAATTTAACTCGACAGTTAAAAGTTTAAGTCTATGAAAATATTTTGATGTTATCTGACTGCTGCCACATTTAGAGGAAGGGATATTTTAACCGACTCAAAAAACGGAGGCTGGGCTTTTATTGAATCGTATTATTCTCAGGAAATAGATTTGGGTGGCGCAGTTGTAATGCGTAAGCGGTACTCGGTCTCGGATTCGATCCCTGGGTCGGGTAGAAGTGACATTGGGTTTTTCTACACGAAATGCTCGGTATCAGCCCGGAGTCTGTAATTGTGCCCGGTGTGGCGAAAGGCTCGCCTCCTGACACATCATGGGACGAAAATAAGCTCAGCGAAATGTCGGTGTATTGGCTACACCTCTACCTACCGCTTCAGGGATTACCGGCGGGAGTGCGTATGTAAATAGATTCAGATAATTTTAAATCACATCATGGGACGGAAATAAGCTCAGCGAAATGTCGGTGTATTGGCTACACCTCTACCTACCCCTTCGGGGATTACAGACGTAAGTGCGGATGTAAATAGATTCAGATAGTGATTTCTTATGTTTACGCATTGAAATAAAACTAGTTTATACGGATTTTATCGCAGTTTAATTTTTATTTTGACGAAGGTGACCACGAAGGCTGAAAAGCTTTCGACACGTTTGAACCAAAATAAAAATTAAAACGCGATAAAATCCGTATAAACTAGTTTTATTTCAATAGATTCAGATAATTTTAAGTACATTAAGTATATGAAATAGCCACAATGAAATGCAAATCTAAACTTCTATTCATTTTATGAAACCGGGGTAGTAGACAAAAATCAAATTCATCTTAATAATGTAATATTAATATTTAAATTGACACAAGAATTTAAAATAAAATTACAAATAAAAATAAACTTACCAACTAATCCTAATAAACTAAGTTTTAGTACAAGAGAAAACATCTTGGAGAGACGATGCAGCACTGTTTGATGGTGCAAAATTCCCAACTACATATATACCTGACTATTACAAAAGTTTTAATATTAGGTCAACAAATAATTAACTGATAATTTTGAAACCTTCACACTAATTCATAGCAATTGACTGATAAAGGTAACTTCAGATTGTTTACGAAAGAGATATAACACGTGAGATAACAAGGTAAATAAATAAAAAAACTGGCCAGGTGTGTGTTGGACCACGCACAGTGAAAGGATCTGTATTGTAAACGAAAATATCACATACGAGCTTTTGCCCGCGGCCCGTCCGCGTGAATAGACTTTTCTGAAGTAAAACGTAGCCTATAACCGTCTCCAGGGTCCCATCTATCTCTACATCAAAATTCATCAAAATCGGTTCACTGATTTAGGCGTGAAAGCGTAACAAACAAATAGATTTTTTTTCCTAAAAAGTATTCTATGTTACTTCTTATACCTCCAAGAATATGTGTACAAAGTTTCATGATGATCGGTTAAGTAGTTTTCGCGTGAAAGCGTAACAAACAAACTTACATTCACTTGTATAATATTAGTATGATGTCAAGAACCTAGCTATTTTCGATTGAGGTACCTTTTAAGTTATATTATCTTGAATTTATTCACAATTTTCCACCCCGGAGTTTAACAGTTAGAGGGACAGGACACTTTTTTTCACTACTTTCGATACGATCAGATCATAGAATACACCTACCATCCAAATTCCACCCATATAGTGCGGATCACCAAGTAAAATGACTCTGACATACGGACGGCCAGACAGACAGACAGACAGACATGACTAAATTATTAAGGTTACGTTTTGAGTTGTAGAGCCACGCTGTAGACAGTTTTGTCTACAGCATGAATGGGTCAGCTTGTCCGGGTCGTTAACGCTGCCTCACAGAAAACCGGCGTAAAGTAGCAGCTTGTTGCTGTGTTTCGTACGGTGAGTGAGATATCCGGATGCCCAAATCCCCCTCCCCTTCCCAATCCCAATCCAATGAATTATCTCTTTCCTTTAAGGTCGGCAACGCGTCCGTGATCCTTTTAGTATTGTAGGTGTACATGAGCGCTGGAGATCACTTCCCATCAGGTGACGCACTTGCTCGTTTGCCGTCTTCTGCTATAAAAAGTCTTTAACATCCTCAAGGTTAAATATATTTTTACAACGTCAAGCAAATCCGTGCTACAATCTCTACTAATTATTTCGTACATAGGCTTATGTGAAACGTTGTTACACTGAAAACCCTGTTTGTAATCTAAATAAATGAGAAGCTTTCTAGTTAATTAAAATTTAGTTTGCTCGTTTACCGGTTCGGTTGGTTGCGGAATCCTAAAAAAAAACGATTTTCACCTCGTATCAAGCATCAGACGCTGGCGTCAGTGACATTTTCGTCTGTCAACACACTACTAAAGATGATTATTAAGTCTTGCACTTCACATTCTATTTACTTACTTACAGGTGCGTGGGATTGCAATAGAACGATCAGTGTCCATGGCTTCTTAGTGGAACCATGATGGACTCTAAAATTTCCTATGCCCATTATCGGAACGAGAGCAGAATTTTAACAAAATAAGCCTCCTTTTAGTGTGTAAGTGGGCTTAGCGTAGAATATCCTATAGATTTACATAGTGTATAGTACAAACAGGCGCCCTGACGATTTTTATTTCTTGAACCATTTTCGAAATAGAGGGTAGAGCGCGCGCAGTGTTTATCTCTTTAGAGTACCGATTAAAAACACGCCGTATAAAGTTTATAAATTATTGATAAATATATAATTTTAAATAATTTGCATTTTTAATGAACTATTACGTCATAATTAATTAGTTTTTCAATAATTCAGTATCTATTCATTTAATAACACTTACCTACTCGTGTAATTATAAAGTTATTAAGGGAAATACTTTAATTATTTTGTAATTCTAATCTTATATATACCTACTAATTACTTACTAACTAAATAAAAAGAAAAATAATAATTTTTTAATTAATGTTTTTATCGAAAAATACCATTTCGTACATTTATGAATGTTGAAATTTAAAAAATTGAATAAGAACTACAAGTTCTAATTTCAATTTACTACTTCTTCTTCAACATCGTCTTCCAGTCTTCTAAATAATTAAACACTGCGCGTGCTCTGCTGTCTATCACGAACTCAAATGTTTGAACAAGTTGTAGAGAATTTAATCCTCTACACTATTTTTGATAGATACAAATAACATAAAACCCATTGGAAACAAGATATTTCCATAAAAAGTGTAAAAAAAAAAATTGTGCACTTCGACCTTGGAATATCTATAGTCGCAGACACCCTACCATAAGTATGTATTGAGACAAGTTTTAGGGTGCCAAAATAAAGGTTTATACAAGTTTATAGCTGACTATCTCTCATTCCGAGATACTTGCCCTTAATTGACTAATATTCCTGGACTATGGGTACGAAAAACGTTAAAATATTTGTTTACCATCTTTTTTATTTCTATTAATCAAAGTAACGACCCATGCTATAGATGCATTGTTACCAGCGCAGTGGCAATTTATCGATGCCCTCCTTGAAGAAATCGGCTGGATTGGAGGCAACAAACTATTCAAAGTCGTTCTGTACTGCTTATCGGATGTTGATATTTTTCCCGGCAAAAAGTTGTCATTCATTCATTTTTGTGTTCTTTATGTTATGATGGAGAAGGTCGCACATCTGCAGCCAGCTTTGGTCAATCGCTCGTCCGCGCTGCTCCTGAACAACAATGCGCGACCTCATATTGCACAACAAACGACCTCCAAGCTACAAGGAGGCCAATTCTCGTAATTTTAAATGTTCAAAATATCATTCCGATCTAGTCTCAGCGTCAAGAAAGTTGCAAATGGCATTCTCTTAAACCAATAATCAACGTCAAATGTGAACATAGATCATAATGAGATTGAATGTAGAATAAAAGTTGACTGAATACAAAACGGTATAATGCTACTGCTAATGCTAGGTGCATTTGACGTTGATTATTGATTTAAGAGAATGCCATTTGCAACTTTCTTGACGCTGAGACTAGATCGTAATGATATTTTGAACATTTAAAATTACGAGCATTGGCCTCAAGAGCTGGGTTTGGAAGCTCTCCGTCATCCATCGTACTCATCAGACCTTGCGCGAACATTTCAATTCATTTTTACCTCTAACCATTTCCATATTGCTGTGCAGGCGTTCTACCCACAAATCTTATTGTCTCTTGCCTTGTTAAACCTTTTCTTTTTTTTCCATAATCGTAAAATAAATAGATTGCGACAATAATAAATATATTATTGTATTTTATTATAAATAATTCAACTTGACTTGTATGACAGATAGCAATATACCTATAAAAATAAAAGGTATTGAGTTGGTACTTGGCGGCAAATATACTTGTACTTAGTTTCGCATTACTTACTCAAATTAAATACAGAAAACAACATTTCGCTTACCGTTTATTTTCTGCTATGTGTAAAGAAATATTTACGTGTATTTTATAAACCCAAAAATATTCTTTTATTAATGTTTCTTTGTTCATCCGTTGAAATTCATGTGATTATTTTAAATAGTTCTAATAATGGTATCACCGTATCAATTCGATTTAGTAAGAGTTTTAGCGGGAATTCTGACAGTGCGGTGGCTCTCTTGTTTTAATTATTTCCTAAACTGGTTTAAAGTTGTGTTTGTTGTATAAAAGTGGTGTGGTTTTGTGCAATAATCATTAACGCTGATGAATAGTGTATGGAAACATTGAAATAAGTGAATTTAGGTGATTTTTGACCAAGGGTATCGATCGACCTTGTGCGTTCGATCGGCTTGAAGAAAGTCGTCTAAGAAGCATTGAACTGAAAGGAATTAACACCAAAACTCCAACAAGACTTTGAAATCAGCCACACCCCCGTTTCATCGTTCTTGGAATAAAAGAAAAGAATATAACTAATGACTTGGTAGCATGGTCTCTGATCTTAGCCGGTTCCTTAAGGAACAAAGAAACAAAAAAAATAGTTTTAATTATTTCCTAAACTAGTTTAAAGTTGTGTTTGTTGTATAAAAGTAATGTGGTTTGTGCAATAAACATTAACGATGATGAATAGTGTATACATTAAAATGTGAATAGTGTATAAATTAAGTGGATACATTAAAATAATTGAATATAGGTCATTTTTGACCAAGGGTACGCATTACAACTGCGCCATCGAAGCAGTCATAATAGTTCATAGTCATCCTTAATAAAATTTAGCTCATGGCTAGATAATACTATTTTCCAAGTGACAATAAAATTGATTGTGTTTCGATTGAATGTTGTGTAATATTTGACGTCAATAATAAATTCTAAGTGGTTTAGAGTGGTTTTGCATATTGAATATCATATTAAGTAGGTAGTATTAACATAATTACATTATATACAGATACTGCCTTTGTGGCGCAGTTGTAATGCGTACGCTGACGCTGAGGTCTCGGGTTCGATCCCCGGGTCGGGTAAAAGTGATATAGGGTTTTTCTATTACGAAATGCTCAGTATCAGACTGGAGTCTGGAATTATGATGGGTATGGCGATAGGCTCGCACCCATCAGCTCATAGGACAGAGATATGCTCCGCGAAATGTGGGTGTACTGGTTACACCTCTGCCTACCCCTTCGGGGATTACAGTCGTGGGTGCATATTATGTGTTTTAGTACTCTTAGTTTCAATATCATTGGTGCTATGATCCTTGGCTCCGTATATGATCTCTTTGTACAAATTGACTGGAAATTATTTATAAGCGAAAGTATTTATTGCCCAATAAATAATCACGCTATTTGCACAAAACTTGCTAAAATATGATATAAGATAAATTAGTATTGTATTGTATTGTACAATTTCTTGTAATGCTAAAGACAAGCGGCCGTAAATAATCGGCTCTAAGCACTGTTTCCCATTTAAAAATAAATATAGTTTTGGTTTCTTTTTTTATTATTAGCATGTATGACGCGACGAGCAGGTTGCTCGCTCGCCTGATGGTAAGCGCCACGCCTGCTTATAAACAGAAGCAATACCACACAGACCTTTAAATAACAAAGCACTGCATGACACTGGACTGCGCTCGTCACCCCGAGACATAAGGTGTTAAGTCTCATGATGCCCAGTAATTTCACTGGCTTCAATGGTCTTCAAACCGGAATAAAGCGGTGGTACCAACCCAGCCGGCCTCTCGCATACGAGGGACCTACCACCTTGTAAAATGTTGATGTTGATAATATTCAATCAGACCCTTACAGCTGAACCAAATCGGTTGAAATTCGTCACACAGGTAGACCATAACCTGGATTATGATATAGACTAATTTCTATACCGCGTATCGATAGCACACAATTGGAGCCGCGAGTAAAAGCAAGTATACTTATATAAGTGTAATATAGTGTTAGGTACAACTTATTAGAATTACTGTTTGTTTTATATTTATTCATAAGAGAGAATAGTTCATGAGGGTTTATTATGATTTCCGGGTTTAATAACTGTTCAGTTTTCTAGGTTTACTAAAGCCAATCAGAAATATCGACCAACCAGATTAATTTATTAAATTAAAGGTTTGATTATGACTTCCGTTTTTAATAACTGTTAAGTTGTCTAGATTTACTAAAGCCAATGAAAGACGTCGATCAACCGAAGGCGTCGGCCAATCACAGCCTGCCGAGGTGTGGTGGGGTGATCGGACGAGGCATTCGGGACAGCTGGACGAGCAGTTCGGGTTGAGCTTTGAATGGAGTAACAATTGTCATAAAAGTCACATAATATATTGTAAAATTGCCACAAGTAATGAGATGTTTAGTTGATCCTGACCTAACCCAATAATAGAGATTTCTTAAGTGGTAAAGTCACACTCTAGACAGTTTTGTGTACAGCATGCATGATTCGGCTTGACCGAGTTAGTACCACTATCTAACAACCGACGTGAAGTACCGGCTTGTTGCTGCGTTTCGTACGGTGCGTGAAATATCCGGAGGCCCAAATTCACTTCCTTTGAGCGTGCATGGGTGATGGACATCACTTAACACCAAGTGACACCGTTTGCTGGCATAAAAAAACCCTCTCGGCGAATAATGCAGTAGTTATACCTCTGCATAGTGCATATGCCTACGTAAATACAAGTGTGATCTATCTTCTTCTTCCGCCTGCCCTTATCCCACTCGCAGTGGGGTTTGCGCAACATGCTTTTTAACACATTTTACAGAAAGATTTGTCTTGTGGTTTTTATGACCGGTCGCCTACCTGACTTCAACTCAGACCCGAAACATATATTTGTGGATCACACAAACATTTGTGTCGGTGTGGGAATCGAACCCGCGGCCTCTCATTTCACTGCTGGCTACTTGCCCACTGCTCCACGGCGGTTATCTAAATACAAGTATCTAGTGGTCACCTGTCATGGTCACGACAAGTAACTGCGAATTAATTAGTTAATTAAGTTTTGTTTAGTGAAATAAATTGTTTATCTTTCTTTCTTTCTACTGTAAAAAAGTATTATTTGAGCTTAAATAAAATAAGAATAAATATTTTTTTAATGTGCGTTCACATTCTTTGCTTCTCCATTATCTATTATAATTATCGTAGATAATATTTTCGTAACACGCCCTACATACCTTGACACTAATTATTATTTTATCAGTTTCGTAACTGTATGTTTAGATTAGTGTTTGTGCGTAGGAAGTTAAGATGTTTGAAAATCTAGGTTAGTTCATAATCAAATCTATAAATATACATATATAAATAAACATTATACGGTCAAGTACAGTAGGTACTGAGTTACAGATAGTTTATACACCGCTAGTTTTTCTCACGGCTTCGATCGTGTGAATTACTAACGTAAAAAAAAATATATCTAAACCATGATCATGATGTAACATGTGTGCCAAATTTCAGGCAAATCCGTTTAGCCCTTAAGACGTGATTGATTAACAAACATCCAAATTCATAAAAATCCAAACTCTTAAACATATGAACGTTCACATTTATAATACTAGCAGCTCGTCAAGAAAAGGACATTTTGGGAAAAAGACATTAAGCGCCTAAACTAATGGCTCAACGCAAGCCTTTTTAGATGAGTACGAACTTCAATATTGGAGAATGCCGCTCCCAAAGACGTCAGTCCACTCGAAATAATAATAATAATAATAATAATAAAAACATTTATTGCACACAACACAATATACATTTGCAGTACATAAAAAATTAAAAATAAACTATTTTAAACACTGCTTCGGAACCGGAGGGTGATGATGGTAACCATCATATTCCCTCCACCACACCAACAAACGCTGCACACACCCACAGTAGCCACACATGAAGCGCCCCGTCCTACTTCCTCAAATGAGGCATGCGTAGCATCTCTATAGTAGTCTGTTGTGATTTCTTAAAATTCGATTATTTCAACATTAATTATTTATTTATTTAGGAAGAACAAACAGTTATACATTGTGTATAATTAACATAGGTGAATTCAATAGTTATGAAATATAAATGTACAACCTACCACATTCTTCACAGAATATATAATAAAAAGAATTTGAAATGCGAGTGAAAGTTGTTATCTACAATTTATGATATTTAAAAAGATGCAATAGAGTTAGTAGGTGTAAGTTTTTTCTATATTATCTAAATCTAAAATAGTTCGGAGCAAGTTTATGCGAAATGAATTAGGTGATGAAGCAAATAAATCTAATTTAATTTAATTTAATAATTAGGGCCAGACAATGCTTTATGCTCCATTACTGGGTACAAAATGGTACAAAAGTAATCTCCAATATTTTTTTTATTGATGGCCTATGTGTTGGCATTCCACAATTATGTCTCTGAATAATACTCGAACTCTAATGACAAATAAATATAATTTTTAAGCCACCCTTACAAGGTGGTAGGTCCCTTGTATGCGAGAGGCCGCCTGGGTTGGTACCACCGCTTTGTCAATTTCTGCCGCCAAGCAGCAGTGTTTAAGTACTGTTGTGTTTCGGTTTGACGGGCATTGAAGCCAGTGATATTACTGGGCATTATGAGACTTAATATCTTATGTTTCGGGATGACGAGCGCAGTTCAGTGTCTTGCAGTGTTCTGTAATCCAGAGTTCTGTGTGGCGATGGTTCTGTTTATGGGCAGGCGTGACGTCTAACATCAGGCGAGCGAACTGCTCGTCTCGTCATTCAAGCAAATAAATTAAAAAAAAAACATAATGATAATTAAACTTAATTAATGTCTCTCAGTGTAACAGTAAGAAGAAGATATTGTTAAATATCAGTGATATACTGTGAATAATTTATACCAGGATAGCAGAACCGAAAGGAACTCTCCTTTGTTCGTAAGTAAACAAAATCATTAACGATCTGGCAGCTAATCTTCGTAATTACAGTATTGTCCCAACGTTCCGCTGGCTATTGTCTATTTCAGTCGAGATCGGGGTTTCGTGACACACAGGTACGAGGAAAGGCGAACTTGATACCTATCACATGTGGTATATTTTATTCTAAGTATATTTAGAAAAGAGCAGCGATAGCTCAGTGGGGAGTGGTACGGACTGGCCTCACTGACTTTTCTAAGTTATGTTTGTATTAATTGTTAATTATCGCTTACTTTATCGGTGAAGGAAACATCGTGAAGAAACTTGCATACCTCCCAACCCGCATTAGCCCGCCGTAGTGGACTAAAGCCTAACCCCCTCATTCAGTAAAGGAAGCCCGTGCCCAGCAGTGGGATATGTATAACATAGGGCTAATATTATTATTATGTATTTTATGCTAATACATAACTTAATACTTCAAAACACGAATCGCGGTACATTTGCTGTTAGTCGTTTAGGAGGTTCCCATTTTTCCTCATACGTAATTAGATAATATCTATCTATATATTATGGAATACAAAAATAATCACCAAAATTGGTCCAAATTTGGCTGAGCTATGCGTGAACTTACAGAGAAAATTGAGAACCTGCTCCTTTTTTATTGATTTATTGTTAATTAGCTTTTTCTTGCGGCTCAGCAGCCTTTTCCAGGATAAAAAGTAGCCTATAACCGAAATAAAAAGTAGCCTATAACTGACATAAAAAGTAGCCTATAACTGAAATAAAAAGTAGCCTATAACCGAAATAAAAAGTAGCCTATAACTGACATAAAAAGTAGCCTATAACTGACATAAAAAGTAGCCTATAACTGAAATAAAAAGTAGCCTATAACCGAAATAAAAAGTAGCCTATAACTGACATAAAAAGTAGCCTATAACTGACATAAAAAGTAGCCTATAACTGAAATAAAAAGTAGCCTATAACTGAAATAAAAAGTAGCCTATAACTGAAATAAAAAGTAGCCTATAACCGTCTCCCATTTATACTGTACCAAAATTCATCAAAATCGATCGATCGGGGCGATTTAGGCGTGAAAACGTAACAAACAAATGAACTCATTTTCACATTTATAATATTAGTGAGGATTATAACACCGTTCCAGCAAGTCGCTTGAATGGTGAAGGTGAACATGTGAGGAAACTTTCATATCTGATAATTCTCCATAAAAATGTTGAATGTGGAGTCTGCCAAGCCGCATAAGGACAGCATGGTGGCCTAAGGCCTAACCCTGAAAAAGTATGGTAGTCACTATGCAGTCCAGAGTAATAAATAATTAGACTGTTAGACTGCCCGTTCTAAACATCCGTAAATCCGTCCGGTATTTCCTACTTCGTATTCACTAGTCGTGCCCTCTTTAGAAGTTAGCCTCCATTTTAAGAGGTTTTTTATAAGTCACAATATTGTTTCCGATTTCCTGATAACAAACCCGCGTTTCGTATTAACTGTTTTAACTTTTGGTTGCTTTTGTTTGAGGTTAGTTTTAAGGGTCTGTGAAAAGTTATTTGGGTTTCTGTATTTTATGCATAGGTTTCAAAAGGTTCCGAAGCCGTATTATTTTATACAACCGAATGATGCAACGAGCAAGCCGCTCGTCTGATGGTAAGCGACAAGACTGCCCATGAACAGATGCAACACGGACCAGAACTTTAAACTACAAAGCATTGACTGCATTGCGCTCGTCATTCTAAGACATAAGGTAATCCTCATAATGTCCAAATTGCACTGGCTACAGTATCCTTTAAACAGGACCACAATAGTGTTTGCACACCGCTGCTTGGCGGCAGAAATAGACAATCTCCCAGGCGGACTCTTGCATACGAGAGTCCTACCACCTAGTAATATTTAAAAAAAAAATACTGACTGCCTGTAATGCGAATGCGTTACGATTGAGGCCAACGCTGAGGTCTCGGGTTAGATCCGCGGGTCGGGTAAAGTGGTATTGGGTTTTTCTATTACGAAAAGCCCAATAACAGCCCGGAGTCTGGAATTTGTGCCCGATATGGCGATAGGCTCGCCCCCTATCACATGAGGGACGGAGATACGCTCGGCGAAATGTGGGTGTACTGGTTACACCTCTGCCTACCCCTTCGGGGATTACAGGCGTGAGTGCGTATGTATATATAAATATTATTTTTAAATGTTCCGGAAAACATAACCCTCATTATTATTATATGACAGGCGATACTATTTTCCGCTGGAAAAATTTCCATACCAGGATCATCCCAAAGCTGTCAGCTGGTATAAAAATGTATGTGCAAAAATGTAATCAGTATAAAAATTCCGTTTCAAAGGGCAAGCGCTTATCAAATAGGGTTGAAGCTGATTTAAATTGATGTTTTATTTTTCCGGTAAAATTATTTCAATGAGATGGTTAATCTACCAACACCTATATTTTTGTAAATAATTTTATTTTGATTTAATTCTATACGCTTCTTACTAATATTATAAATATTAAACGGCTGAACAGTTTTTCATGAAATTTAGTACACAGGTGGACGAGGACATAGACTACCGGCTTTTTATACCGAAAAGGTGGTTCACGTGAGCACGATACCAGAATAATCAAATTCAATTTACTATAACTAAATATTATAATCTCGCTTACTCATAACTAGAACCCATCTCCCGCTCCCTGTCTGTCAGCTGTCAAACTTTTACGTCACGTGGCGCAATTATGCTTCTAAGCAACTTTTACAGTACAGTAGTAAGTAGGTCTCGCCTAGTAGAAGATACCGTCTACTAGTAAGATGGTAGATCTCTCGTATACGAGAGGCCGTTTGGGTTGGTACCACCGCTTTGTCTTTTTCTGCCGCCAAGCAGAAGTGTGTAAGAACTTTTGTGTTCCGATTTGAAGGACATTGAAGTCAGTGAAATTACTGGGTATTATAAGACTTACCAACTAACGTCTCGGGGTGACTAGTGCAGTCCAGTGCCAAGCAGTGCTTTGTAATTTAATTGATATGTGACATTGCTTCTTTTTATGGACAGGCGTGGCGCTTACCACCAGGCGAGCGATCTGCTCATCACATAATTCAAGTTAAAAAAAGGAAAAAGGTACACATTGAAGTCTTTGAACACTTCTTTTTCTTTGGCGAAGTAGGATAAAAATAGCGTAAATTCCTACAATACTATTTAATTTAAAATTCCGGTACGCACAACCCTACACGGAGCAGTTTCATTAAAAGTTGGTTGACATTAATACGTCGACCGCGTCCTATATTTATCTTTTTGTTCCGGGATCCACGGAGTTGGTAAATTGATTCGTCTTTTATTTTCAAACACGGAAGTTTACACTTTCATCTATGAACTTTATTAAAGGCCTTTTTGGGTAGTATTTTCGGGCTATTTGGGCGTACTCTGACATCATACTAATATTATAAGTGTGAATATTAGTTTGTTTGTTACGCTTTCACGCGAAAACTACTTAACCGATCATCATGAAACTTTGTACACATATTCTTGGAGGTATAAGAAGTAACATAGGATACTTTTTATGAAAAAAAAAATATATTTGTTTGTTACGCTTTCACGCCTAAATCACTGAACCGATTTTGATGAATTTTGATGTAGAGATAGATGGGACCCTGGAGACGGTTATAGGGTACGTTTTATTTCGTAAAAGTCTATTCACGCGGGCGGAGCCGCGGGCAAAAGCTAGTAGATAATATATTAGATAGACGCTGATGATCTTCCCATCCTACTACTATTATAAATGTGAAAGTTTGTATGTTTGTGAATTTGTTTTTTTTTGTCACCACGCTTTTACATCTGTACCGTTTTGGATGAAATATGGCACACAGGTAGACCATGGCCTGGATTAGGACATAAGCCACTTTACATCCCGGAAATTACCGATCACGCGGGCGGTGCCGTGAGCAAAATATAGTTTCTAATATTTTTAAATATTCATATACTCTTTCTTCCTGGCGTTATCCCGCCTTAATACCAGGGTTCCATAGATTCCATAGATAGGGTGTGCCATAGATTTCGGAGTAATAGGTATTATATTTTATATATAAAATTAAACCGGCTCCAAAAACGAACAAGCTAAAAATAAAACTAAACATTCAATGTTAATATTGTGGCAATAACGACTTAAAATTATATAGTTTTTTATGGCATAGGCCTGCAAACGAGCAAGCGGGTCACCTGATGTTAAGTGATCTCCACAGCCCATATACACCCACAATACTAAAAAAATCATGGGTGCGTTGCCAACCTTAAAGGAAAGGGATAATTATGGAATTGGGAAAGGGAGGGGGTTTGGGCCTCCGGATATCTCACTCACCGTACGAAACGCCGCAGCAAGCTGCTACTTTACGCCGGTTTTCTGTGAGACAGTGGTAATTACCCGAACGAGCCGGCTCAAACATACTATAGACAAAAGTGTCTACAGCGTGGCTCTACCACTCATAAAAGTTATATTTTTAGCTTTTTAGTTTTTTTGAGTCAGTTTTTGTTAAAAAGTTTATATTCTAGGGCAATGCAAATAACCGAGCTTATCGTCCAACGTCATTTTAATTAGGTCATCGCATTACTAAGTGGTAATCGGTGTCCGATTTTCACGTAACAAGTTTTAAGTGCTTTGGAGTCTTACTAAGTGTTTAGGAGAATTATTTGTTTTTATTTCCTATCTTTTGCTCGCTTAACACCCCTCTTTTATCGGATGTTAAAAGTATTTAATGAGAATAATTCTTAGAAGATAAACATGTTATTGCGGACTATTTTGTAGGCCTATAAAATGGATGTTCAGACCCACAATTCCTTAGTGAAGTATTTTGATACATATTATAAGTTATAGCCATCGTAAGTTATGTGTACGAGTGGTAGAGCCACGCTGTAGACACTTTTGTCTACAGCATGAATGGGCTGCCTCGTCCGGATCGTTACCACTATCTCTCAGAAAACCGGCGTAAAGTAGCAGCTTGCTGCTGCGTTTCGTACGGTGAGTGAGATATCTGGAAGTGCAAATCCCCTCCCCTTCCCAATTCCTTAATTATCCCTTTCCTTTAAGGTCGGCAACGCACCCATGACTCTTTTTTGGTATGTGAGCGTACATGGGCGGTGGAGATCACTTACCATCAGACGACCCACTTGCTCGTTTGCCGCGCTATGCCATAAAAAAAAATTTAAGCGCCCGAAATTTTTGACGACTTCACTACAATACATCGACTTTTGAGTCGAAAGTTCTGACTACTATGTATACATTTAATTAGATGTATTATTATACATAAAAACCTTCCAGAAGAAATTATCTAAATGATAGTGAAAACTCCATCATTTTACGTTGCGTAATTTAAGCGGGCAAACAGACAAACAGACTCTGATAGTGACTTTATTTCATAATTTCATTAATTGACTGCCTCGGTGGCGCAGTTGTTATGCGTACGCGTTACGACTGAGGCTGACGCCGAGGTCTCGGGTTCGATCCCCGGGTCAGGTAAAAGTGATATTGGGTTTTTCTATTACGAAAAGCTCAGTATCAGCCCGGAGTGTGGAATTTGTGCCCGGTATGGCGATAGGCTCGCCCCTGTCACATCATGGGACGGAGATAGGCTCGGCGTAATGTAGGTGTACTGGTTACACCTCTGCCTACCTCTTCGGGGATTACTTGCATGAGTGCGTATGTTATTAATTGTTATGATTGTAACGATAATATAAAAATAATTTTACTGCTTTTAACAACTGTTTTTTCAACAAACAATATCTATACTTATAAAAAATACAATGTGAAACAACTTTTTTGTACAAAAAGCGAGCTTGGGAGATGCTTTATAAATAATGCCATTTAAATATTATCCAGCCCGAGGCGTTCTGCGTAGCCAAAGACAAGCGGTAGATAGACTCCATAATGATGTAGTTATTATAAATAAATACACCCAACAGTCACACACATAGTCCTGACCCCACACTAGGTTAAACCTGTATCGTGGGTATCAGGAACTACGAGGGACTTGCGGTCCCACAACACCCAGACCCGAGACAAATATTTGTGGATCAGACAAACATTTGTCAAGGTGCGGGAATCGAACCCACGGCCTCACGCTTCGCAACCGGCTACTCGCCCGCTGCGCCACGGAGGCTGTCGGAGTTATTATTTATGATTTAAAATTCTGCAAGCGAATACAGTCGGAAAAGCTACAAGTTAATTAATACAAAAAACCATTGTCTTACAGAAAACCGTAGTGACGTAAAAACTTTCTGTTGCCGTGAATGAGATATCCGGAGGCACATATCTCCTCCCCCCTTCCCTATCTCTTAATTATTATTTTCCTTCTGGTTCTTCTGGCATTGTGGGTGACCATTGGCAGTGGACGTCACTTCCCATCAGGTGACTCACTTGCTCGTTCAGCGATAGCTTAGTGGGGAGTGGTACGGACTGTCGGGAGGAATGTCGCAGGTTCGAAACCAACCTCAGAGCATGCACCTCTTTTTCTAAGTTACGTATATTCATTGTTAATAATTATCACTTGCTTTACGAAATCTACGTACCTAAGAAGTTCTCCATAAGAATTTCGAAGGTATGTGATGTCTGCCAATCCGTATTAGGCCAGCGTGGTGGACTACGGCCTAACCCCTCTCATTCAGTAGAGGAGGCCCGTGCCCAGCAGTGGGACGTGTATAATACAGGGCTGGTATTATTTATGTCGACTTATGCTACAAAAAAGATATATTGTATTGACTAATAACAATGTCACGCCTGCATTATAATGTCCCACTGCTGGGCAATGACTTCTATTAGTCACAGTGACCTTAGTCCACTACGCTGGCCTAATGTTGGTTGGTAGATAGATACCTTCGAATCTCTTTTGGAAATATATATGGAAGAGTTATGAACCTCTTTCATTTTATTATCGGTTAGAAAAATACTCAATATTTCAATATCAATCAATCGGAGTCTGTCATTCCTAAGTGATTAATTTCATGCCTACACGATCGGCACTTTGAGAAGTTATTAATGATTATCGAAGGAAAAATCTTATATTTTAACCGACGAATAAAACAAAGGAGGTTCTCAATTCGACGAGTATATATTTCCAGAGGAAATTCAAAGGGGTCAACCCGTATTAGGGCCAGTGTGGTGGACTAAGGACATTATGCTTAGTGCCCGTGCCCAACAGCGGGACTGCAGGGATGTATTTTTTTTTCTTTTTTATAGGTACAACAAGGTGGTAGGTCCCTCGTTTGCGAGAGACCGGCTGGGTGGGTACCACCGCTTTGTCTATTTCTGCTGAAGCCAGTGTAATTACTGGGCATTATGAGACTTAAAACCTTGTGTCTCGGGGTGACGAGCGCAGTCCAGTGTCATGCAGTGCTTTATTTAAAGTTCTGTGTGGCGTTGCTTCTGTTTATGAGCAGGCGTGGCGCTTACCATCAGGCGAGCGACCTGCTCGTCTCGTCATTCAATCTAATAAAAAAAAAAATATAGTGGGTCACCTGATGGTAAGTGATTTCCACCGCCTATGAATACCACAATACCAGAAGAATCATGGACGCTTAATCGACCTTAAAGAAAAGTAATAATTAAACGTTTGTTAAGGGGGATGGGGTGGGTTCACACACAAGGAGGAGGAGACAAAACTTAGAAACCGACTATAGATATATATATATATATATTAACTTCAGTGTTTTTATTATGAAGTCGGTTTGTAAATTTTGTTAACCGTTATTTTATTTTTCAATGGAGAGAGGGATTTCGGCCTCTGGATATCTCACCATACAAAACATAAGACGTCGCATCGTCTCGACTGATAATTTAAAATGACATTATAGCATTCACCGGTTACAGTAAGCTAAACTCAACATTTGGTAAGATTCCGAACGAATTTAAGTCCTGTGTACCGTGGAAGTGGAAATATTTTAAAACATTTTCCACTTTAATATTTCTTTAATTTGTTATGCGTATGGTGTAAAAATACTTGAGGCCATTTCAACATCCATTTTTATGTCATAAAAAACGTGTCACGAGTTGGTCACCTGATGGTAAGTGATCTCCACCGCCCATGTACGCCCACAATACCAAAAGAATCATGGACGCGTTATCGATCTTAAAGGAAAGGGATAATTAAGGGATTGGGAATGGGAGAGGGATTTGGGTCTCCGGATATCTCACTCACCGTACGAAACGCAGCGGCAAGCTGCTACTTTACGTTGGTTTTCTGTGAGATAGTGGTAACGACCCGGACGAGTCGCCCCATTCATGCTGTAAACAAAATTGTCTACAGCGCGGCTCTACCACTCGTAAATGTAGTACTCGTAAGTATGGATTACTTCGAGCTTTATACAGGGATTATTCAGGGAATATAATATTCCCTCTGTGGCGTGACTGTCTCGGTGGCGCAGTTACTCGTTACAATTGAGGTTAACGCTGAGGTCTCGGGTTCGATCCCCGGGTCGGGTAAAGTGATATTGGGTTTTTTTATTATGAAATGCTCAGTATCAGCCGGAGTCTGGAATTTGGCCTCGGTATGGCAATAGGCTCGCCCCCTATCACATCGTGGGACGGAGATACGCTGGGCGAAATGTGGGTGTACTGGTTACACCTCTGCCTACCCCTTCGGGGATTACAGGCGTGAGTTCGTATGTATGTATGTATAATATTTCCTGAGAGAAATGATAAAGCCGAGCTCCCTTTTCACTCGATTCTTTTACTTAATTAGAACATTTGAAATTCCGTTAAACCTCAACTGGTTTATAATTCATTCGCTCGAATCGAGTTGAGTGGTTAATTTCATTAATGTATCTTTAATTTTCATAAGGGATTTGATCTGTTTATAAATGCCTATAATACGGGTTTATACAGGAATTCAATACTTAATTTTTAAAAAGTGCAACTCGACGCGTATATTATTAAAATATGGCAAATATAATAAGAATAATATAATAAAGCAGCGATAGCTTAGAGGGGAGTGGTATGGACTGTCGAGTCGAAAGTCGCAGGTTCAAAACCAACCCCAAGTACACCTCTGACTTTTCTAAGTTATGTGTGTATTAATTGTTAATTATCAGTTGCTTTAACCGTGAAGGCAACATCGTGAGGAAACCTGCATACTTGAGAAGCTCTTCATAAGAATTTCGAAGATATGTGAAGTCTGCCAACCCGCATTAGGCCAGCGTGGTGGACTAAGGCCTATATTATTATTATTATAAATTTAAAAGCTTTCTAACAAAAACTACACCGACTTAAAATAAACTAAAAAGCTTTTATGTTTAGCTTTTTAGTTATTTGAGTCGGTTTTAATTTTGTTCAACATCTTGTATATTTACCATATATTAATAAACCAAGATGATAAAAGTAACAATAATCGAAGCCAGGACCTCACCGTCTTTTAAATATAATAAGCCAATGAGACATAATTAACCAGCATCGACTAATTAGAGTTATTTACGTAATCAGTATTATAATATGATTTATCTTTGATAGTTCAAAGTCAATATTAATTTACGTCTAATTAATATGTATATTTGAGTATAATTGGATTAAATTAAACTAAGGACAATAATTCCGTAATGAGCGACGGCTGTTCGGTGGAACAAGCACGTGGTACGAGTACTTCCACTTAGAGTGGAATGGATACTGCGCTTAGGCAGAGTGGTAGAGCCACGCTGTAGACACTTTTGTCCACAGCATGAATTCGTCCAGGCCGTTACCACTGTCTCACAGAAACCCGACGTAAAGTAGCAACTTTCTGCAGTGTTTCGTACGGTGATTGAGATATCCGGAGGTCCAAATCCCTCTCCCGTTCCCAATCCCTTAATTATCCCTTTCCTTTAAGGTCGGGCACGCGCCCATAATTCTGTTGGTATTGTGGGCGTACATGGGCGGTGAAGATTACTTACCATCAGGTAACCCACTTGCTCGTTTGCCGGCCTAAGCTATAAAAAAGTCAGACGAAATGTAGGATAACCTCAACCCGGTTGTACTATGGGCCGATAAATTGAACATTTTTACAAGGTATATTATATATTTTTACATTTTTTTCCTCGTATACGAGAGACCTATTCAGTTTATTCACCAAACCAAAATAGTCCAGGAAAATTAGAGATTTCATTCGGAATGAGAGATAGTCAGCTATAAACTTGTATAAACCTTTATTTTGGCACCCTAAAACTTATCTCAAAACTTACTTATCGTAGGGTGTCCGCGACTAAAGATACCCCAAGGTCAAAGTCTAAAAATTTATTTTTTACACATTTATTGCAAATATCTCATTTCCTATGGCTTTACGCTTTTTGTATTTAATATAAATGTTGTAGAGAATGAAATTCTCTACAACTAGGTTTAGGCATTTTTTTATATCTTGAACCATTTTTGAGATAGAGGGCAGAGCGCGCGCAGTGTTTAACTCACTTTACAAATAATTCCTTTGTTTTGACCTGCCAATACAATAGACATAACTGAAATGTGGGTAGATATTTGATTACATACATACGCACTCACGCCTGTAGTAATTCCGTCCCACGATGTGAATGTATCGTCATACCGGACATAATTCCAGACTCCGGACTAATACTGAGAATTTTGTAATCGAAAAACCCAACATCACTTGCGCAACCGACGCAGTCGATAATTGTATACATTTTTGGAATAGGTTTGGTGAATAGACTATAGGTACCACCACAATGTCCATTTCTACCGCCAAACAGCAGTATGTAATGTTAGGGTATTCTCTTTTATTGGTGTATTGAGGGTGTCTGAGAAAACAACGTTGGGTACACTGGAAAAAGAATATAGTTGGGAAGGATGGTTAAAAAGTATAAAAGAGGTCAGTCAGTCAGTTTAAGAGTTCATTACGCGGTGGCTCTTCTGGTTTACTATTCGATCCTAGTTGTTTTAGTTATAATTAATTAGAGAGCGGTCTCTAGAGAATCCTGATATGGGGTTGTGGTCTGTAAATCAGTAACATTGTAAAAGTAACCAATAAACTATGAGTTAAAGTGATTACTGTCATTTGGTATTAATCAAAGAATACTCGTCTCACGCAACTTCTAACAGTAAGCACTGTTGTGTTCGAGTTGCTCTCATAATAAACGACTTCCATTCATTTGTTTTCTTTCTTTCTAAGCTTGTTTTTATGCAACAATGTATTTATATGCAGGAGTTGTGTCGCAGTTCAGCATATCTGGCTCGGATAATACAGTTCTGTTTACTAACGTGTCATTTTGATTTATGCTCTCTTGGTGGAGCATCTTCTTATGTAAAACTTTTGTAGAAGTTAAGCAAACAAGAAACTGGGTCACTTATGCCCGTTTTTTTAATTAATTATAGACTGTCTCGGTGGCGCAGTTGTAATGCGTACGCGTTACGATTGAGGTCAACGCTGAGGTCTCGGGTTCGATACCCGAGTCGGGTAAAAGTGATATTGGGTTTTCTATTACGAAATGCTCAGTATCAGCCCGGAGTCTGGAATTGGGCCCGGTATGGCGATAGGCTCGCCCCCTATCACATCATGGGACGGAGATACGCTCGGCGAAATGTGGGTGTACTGTTTACACCTCTGCCTACCCCTTCGGGGATTACAGGTGTGAGTGCGTATGTTTATATTTATGTTCGCACACACACAGTTTATGGACTGGAGAATAACATAGGATATGTTCGATAGGGCGAGAAATACGCGGGTACTGCTAGCAAATAAATCCCTGTATTATATACGTCCCACTGCTGGGCACGGGCCTCCTCTACTAAATGAGTGGTTAAGCTTTAGTCCACCACGCTGGGTTGGCAGACTTCACATACCTTCGAAATTCTTATGAAGAACTTCTCATATATGCAGGTTTCCTCACAATGTTTCCTTCACCGTTAATGCAAGTGATAATTAACAATTAATATACACATAACTTAGAAAAGTCAGAGATGTATGCACTTGCGAACCTGCGACTTTCGTCTCGACAGTCCATATCACTGATTCTGCTTCTGCTAGCAAAACCTAGCCTATATTTTTTCTTGAATGATTTATTTTAAAGTTCATTTAACTAAAGCCTAGTTAATAAGAGTATATTGAAATAAAACTAGTTTATACGGATTTTATCGCGGTTTAATTTTTATTTTAGTCCCGATTTAAATTTAAATAATTGAAAATATATGTATAATTTTAAAATGAAGGTAGCCATTGTAACATTAACTTTTCGAGACGACCTACACCTCAGTCTCTCCCGTGACCACGAAGGCTGAAAAGCTTTTGAAACGTCGGGACTAAAATAAAAATTAAACCGCGATAAAATCCGTATAAACTAGTTTTATTTCAATGTGTAATATTCGCGTAAACCTAAGAAATCACTAATAAGAGTATAGTTTTAAAAAACTGAAGAGAAACATGAATCCCGTTCTTTGTCTATCCTCTTAAAGAATATTAGAGATAATGATGCAGCTCCGCTAGGACCTTGGTAGCTTGTTAGTCGAAAGCCATCTTAAATAGACTCTCCCCGGAACTTTGCAAACTTGTAACAAGGGGATCAGCATTAAGTTTTGGTGGCAACTACTTTTGCATTCAAATGCTATTGTCCTTATTTTGATTTAATATGTGAATAGACAGCCTTCGTGGCGCAGTGGGCGAGTAGTAGGCTGTAAAGCGTGAGGGCGTGGGTTTGATTCCGTACGAGACAAATGTTTATGTGATCCACAAATATATCTTGAGTGGAATGGGCCGGCTCGCCCGGGTCGTGTAACGTCGGTGTAACGTGTTAAAAAACATGTTGCGCCGATCCCACTGCGAGTGGGATAAGGACAGGTGGAAAGAAAGAAAGATGTGAATGGACTGCTGAGACGGATGTCGCAAGTTCCATCCTCTTTAGGGAATGCACCTTTAGTTTTTTGAAGCTTCGCATTTTTATTGTTACTAGCTGTCCCGTACGGGTTTACCCGCAACATATAATTGATAGTTAGAACCCGATTGCAGCGCCATCTACCGGGTCTAATTACTAATTGTGAATATAAACCATCCATGGACCCACAACACAACATCAAGAAACAACAAATTTATCCATTCATTTTTATTTTTTTAGATTATCGCTCGCATTAATTAAAGACTTAACATCTTTATAAGTCTCGGGGTGAGGAGCGCAGTGCAGTGCTTTCCAGTTTAATTTTGTGTGGTGTTGCTTCTGTTTATCGAACGTTCTGCTTGAAAAAAGCCCTGCGCTGAGTAATAGGATAATCTATAATAAAGAGCTGAATATACTTCAAATATTCAGTTAAATTAATCAGCAGAACCTAATCTATTCAAATCCATCAAATGACAATCGAAGTCAAAAGCACGAATCTGTTTAATATCACAATCGGAATCTAATTTGATAAATCAATTCAGCCTCTGAAATCTACTTGTTAGTCAAGTATCATAAGCACAAAGACATTCGCTAATCTATTGGTAATTCGATATTTAATGGGGATTATAAGCTGATTAGTTAGCTGATATTACTGATTAAATACAAAAGACAGAATTTGTCGAATGCCACAAAGACAGTTTTGTCTACAGCACGAATGGGTCGACTTGCCGAGTCACTGTCTCACAGAAAACCGACGTAAAGTAGCGGATTGCTGCTGTGTTTCGCACGGTAAATGTCTATGGGCGGTAAATCCACGCTGTAGATATTTTTATCTACAGCATGTATGGGCCGGCTCGTCCGGGTCATTACCACTTTCTCACAGAAAACTGGCGTAAAGTAGCAGCTTGCTGCTGCGTTTCGTACGGTGAGTGAGATATCCATAAAAAAAAGATATCCGGAGGCCCAACTACCTCTCCCTTTCCCAATCCGTTAATCATCCCTTTCCTTTAAGATCGGCAATGCGCCCATGTTTCTTCTGTTATTGTGGGCGTCTATGGGCGATGGAGATCATTTACCATCAGGTGACTAATATACTCGTTTGTCGGCCTAGACTATTAAAAAAATATACGTATAAATTAAGCAGACAATTTGCGAATCTATTTGTTTTATTTTTTCCAGTTATAAAAATTAATAGATCTACAGCTACAGCTAACTTGTCTGACCGAGGAAGCAACGAAAACGCCTTGCTGTCTATAATAGAGAGTCCACACTGACTTGAATAAATAAAACCTGTATGGTTTCTGTTGATCAAACGGTTCAAGTCTCATGCGATTTACTAGATTGATTAATAAAATTGAACCATGAAGACCCGCTTTCAGAGATTACTCTAAGCGATAGGGCCGCCAATTTTATTATATTTTTGTATAATGTTTTATACTTAAATACTTAAATAAATATACCGGTTTATTTTTATAGCAGAAGAAGACAAACGAGCAAGTGAGTCACCTGATGGTAAGTGACTTCCTCCGCCCACAATCATAGAGAAAATTAAGGGATTAGGAAGGGGAAGGGTGATTTGGGCCTCCGGTTACACAAATATGCGCTGCCAATACACCAAGCAACATATATCGACCGGTTACTGATTCATATCATTGCAAAGTTTTTCATACTTGATATTCCCGTCTATTTTCCAAACATTTTTCGTCAAAACAAAAAGAATATTTGAATAATACGAGTATCATAAACGTTTCCACATCACAAAACTATCGGTTATGGTACAGGCATAAAAAAATATATATGTTTCTCATAAAAGTCTAGATATTAATGTATGTAATATTTTTTTTATTAATCTTGTATAGTATCTGCTAGGCAAGAGCCTGCTTTACTAATAACGGATTTACACGGTTCGATTTTATTTGATCAACTGCTAAGTCGCATATATGGTTGACTGTAAGAGATTGAGCGATAAGGCCGCCAATTGTACTATTATCTGTATTATTATTTTAACATACTTGTACTTCTGTTGTACAATAAAGAATTAATAAAAATAATATTAAAAAAAAACCATCTGAGCAGAGTTTACAGAAGCCGGCTGTGAATAGAGTCCACGGGTACGATTTCCGAATATTTGTTTGATCCACAAATATTTGTTTTGAGTTGACGTCAGTCAAGCGGCCGGTCGTAAAACAACAAAGCCAAATCCTTCTGCAACATTTGTTAAAAAGTATGTTGCTCCGATCCCACTGCGAGTGGGATAAGGGCAGGTGGAAGATTGTATTTTGTGTATTTTTTATCTTAGTATATGGACTGTGACATTGTGAATTAAAAATTGTAATTATATGTGAATAAAACATTTTAACAAAAATAAAACCGAATAAAAACAAAAAAAAAACCATTTTGAGACGGTGCCGTGACGGTGAAAATAGCGATTCATAACTGTTGTTTTTTTTATAGGTTTTTATTATTTTTTGAGTGGGTTTCATTTTTGTTAAAAAGGTTTTACTTATTTTGTGAAAGAATTATCCAAATTTGTACATAAATGACGAAGCTTGAATTTGATTTAGCGGTGGTATTTTTTACATTACAATGGAATTATTTACTATAATCTTTCGAATGAAAAAAGAATCATCCAAATCGGTCCATATTTTACGGAACTGTGCGTGGTTATAAGTACAAAAAATGCGTCAAATTGAGAACGTCCTCCATTTTTTAATCGGTTAAAAGTAAACACATACATAAATATTAATATTGCTATACACCACAATATGCATATTACATACAAAAACACAAAACCCTGCACAACACCGCCGAAAGAAGGACTGATATCAAATAACATGGTCTTTCCTTGCAGCCGCAACCCATGTCTACACAACACTCCTCAAGCGGCTCGAATTCCCCCACAGAGAAACACAGAGCAGAAAAAAACTAAAAAATACGGGAATATCAAGCATGAAAAACTTTGCAATGATATGAATCAGTATTATGAGTGGTAGAGCCACGTTGCAGACAATTTTATCTACAGCATGAATGGGCCGGCTCGACCGGGTCATTACCACTGTCTCACAGAAAACCGGCGTAAAGTAGCAGCTTGCTGCTGCGTTTCATACGGTGAGTGAGATATCCAGATGCCCAAATTCCCCTCCCCTTGCCAATCCCTTACTTATCCCTTTCCTTGATTATTTTAGTATTGTGAGCGTACATGGGCGGTGGAGATCACTTACCATCAGGTGACCCAGTTGCTCGTTTGCCGGCCTATACTATAAAAAATTACGGTTTCGCAGTTATATTTTCCTAAATGACAAGTCATTTAGCCAAAAGACTAGTTACGGCAAACGCTCGCTACATACGAACACTTTGTATACGAAAAAGCTTAGAATATCACATTCCTGTTATATTATTTCTGGGTTATGAGAAATAGGTCGAACGTGATTTGTTATTATGCAAAGTGGCTGTCTTCTGCGACTTCTGTTGACGGTGTTTTTTTGCATTCTGTACCAAAATGGGACCTACGAAACCCTATACTCCGTCTGTCTGTTTGTCTGTCCGTCTATTCTACCTTTAATGGCCCCTATTATCGTACTGTAATAGGTACCTTTTTACCTTAATACTAGCTGACCCCGCGAACTTCGTACCGCCTAACTGTCGATTCTTTTTATTTTTTATACTTATTCTGCTATTCGGGACCGCGCCGGATCTTTACACTGAATTGTTATGTGCACAACGCAGATTGATTTCCTGTGGAGAATTGCCCATAAAATAAATTTGCAAAAACTTTTAGTCGCTATCTTTTACATTTTACCATAGACAAATTGTTTTTGAGTAATGTTACCATCGTACTCAATTGTTTTGCCTTCTCGGAACCTCTCCACTAACACTTAAACTTTATGGTATGGAATTAAAGTTCAAATTGACTTTTAAGTATTATTACAAATCGATTGTATAGGAGTATAGAAAAGTGTCGTTTTTAGACTTTTTCAGGCAATTTTTAAAATTTTTCTTTCTGTAAGTACCATCCTCGTACTTCAAGGAATATTCTAAAAAAGGAATTAGCGAAATCAGATCAGCCGTTCTCGAGTTTTGCGCATACCAACACATTCAGCGATTCATTTTTAAATTCAAATTGCGTTTAATTTTTAATGTACTACATATTATATAATATTGTGTTGTGTGCAATAAATGTTTGTATTATTATTATTATTAAAATAATTCTAAGTAGTATAACTTAAAAGGTACTTCCAACGAAAATTGGTTTCAATAAGCTAGGTTTTATTAAGATATGGGATATTTTCGGTTACACAATATTCATTCATTTTGACTACGGAACCTTTGACTGTGCTTGCTCCGACACGCACTTGGCTAGTTTTTTTATTAATTGTTAAGGTAAAGGTGGTGGCGCAGTTGTTATGCGTACGCGTTACGACTGAGGATGACGCTGAGGTCTCGGGTTCGATCTCCTAATCGGGTAAAAGTTGTATGCTTAATATCATCCCAAAGTCTGGAATTGTGCCCCATATAGCGATAAGCTTGTCCTCTATCACATCATGGGATGGAAATAAGCTCGGCGAAATGTGGTTGTACTGGTTACACTTCTGCCTTCGGAGAATACAGGCGTGAGTGCGTATGTATGTATATACAACACTGTCAACATGGCTCTATTACTCAGAAAGATCTCATACTAGTGTGCAATATCTCATAGTTGTCATTATTATTCAGAAATACATTCAAAGTGCACTCGTAAGGCACTCGTGCTTGGTTTTGCGCCGCTTCGTCAATTTGTAGTGTCAATTTACTCGGTATATTCATACGGTGTGAATCAAAGAGACAAAATCAATCTGATACAATGGTAGGGGTGCCATCGTTTTAGAACATTAAGGACTTTATTAATCAAACATTAACAGACCTATACCTACCATTACAAAGTAATTAATATGATTATTCTTAGGAGGTCCATGATTCAAATCCCAAGTTCACCAAATGTGTGCGAGTTTTTCACTTCGTCTGGAACTAGATGTATACATCCTATCCTATTATCATTTGCTCGTGGCTCCGCCTGCGTGATTGTCTTTTACCTAGATAAAAGTAGCCTATATATTAAGCCAAGTTAAGGTTTATCCGTATGATAAATGTCATTCAAATTCGTTCAGCCGTTAAGGTATTTTTTTAATAGCATAGGTCGGTATAGAACAAGTGGTTTACCTGATGGTAAGTGATCTCCACCGCTCATATACGCCCAAAACTCTAAAGAATCATGGATGCGTTGCCGACCTTAAAGGAAAAGGATAAAAAAGAAAAAAAGGGATTGGGAAGGGGAGGGGGATTTGGGCCTCCGGATATCTAACACACCGTACGAAACGCAGCAGCAAGCTGCTATTTTACGTCGGTTTTCTGTGAGACAGTGGTAACGACCCGTAAAATTCGGCCCATTCATGCTGTAGACAAAGGTGTTTACAGCGTGGCTCTACCACTCACAAGGTTGATTGAGAAACATTCATTCACAAACTAACAAACATCCAAACTTCCATATTTATATTAGTAGGAAGGATAATATGGCTAATACTCATATCACACCTCTTATCATACCTCTCCTATCATACCTCTTACAACATCACGATGATATAGTATACTCCTTGGGGTATACAGATTATGTGACATATTTTGTTACATTCGGGGATGTGAATTAGAATTTCATTGAAATGAGATAGACATAGAGATCTCACGGATATGAAACCTTTAGAACCGCGGAGAGACTTCGGTTCTCTCTGCGTATTCTATCGTCTGTTCTAGGGAGAGTGCTGTGAGCAACTGTTTAAGATGGTTTAACTTCCCCATTCTACCATTGCACCACACGACACCACAGTAGAGTTCATCCATAATACCTGGAAACAATCCGATCTAGCACGTACGTCCGTACGTTTCCAGCATTCATTTATACCACGCACTTGCAAGCTCTGTAATGAACTCCCTGAGCGGAGTTTCTGGAGCGCTATGACATGTCCTTCTTTAAACGAGGTTTTCAATGAGAATACCTTCATGGGTAGGCAGCAGTATAGTTTTACTTCTGGTATTGCAGATGTCCATGAGCGGCCGTGACAGCTTACCATCAGGCGGGCCGCTAGCTCGTCTGCCTATCAGGGCAATAAAAAAAGATAAGGCGGATGAAGCTGCAAACAAAAGTCTGTATATTTCGAAACCCTGGTCAATACACTACCAATGAACAAACAATCAAAGGGTGCTATCAAAGGAACTAACAGTATAGAGCTACAACTTCCAGTTCACACACTAACGCCCATCGAGAACGGCTCGGTTACACATTTTGATTGCTTTCTGGATATATTTTATGAGTGGCAGAGCCACGCAGTAGACACATGTCTACAGCATGTATAGGCCAGCTCGTCCGGGTCATTACCACTGTCTCACAGAAAACAGCTTGCTGCTGCGTTTCGTACGGTGAGTGAGATATCCGGAGGCCCAAACCCCCTCTCCTTCCCAATTCCTTAATTATCCCTTTCCTTTAAGGTCGGCAACGCACCCATGATTCTTTTGGTATTGTGGGCGTACATGGGCGGTGGAGATCACTTACCATCAGGTGACCCACGTGCTCGTTTGGCGGCCTATGCCATAAAAAAAATATATATATTTGGAATTGCTAAAACAGAAAGTTTTTGTAAACCTTTTCAATTATAAGATGGGTACTACGTGTACAGTTACGCAATACTTCTTGTATGTTCTTTCAGGATAAATTTATACACAGGATAACGACCATCGTTTCATTATTCTAGAAGTAATTACTTATTAAATAATAAATGGCTATAGACTGAGAGATGAATAGGCATCATCAGGTTCCGCAATGCTTTGTAAATTATTTCGAATCATCTTGTGAAAAGGATGACGGTCGTGGGTGCAAAAATGCAGCATAGCTAATCTGTGCGAAATTATAAGCGTGACAGTATTGAATTTCATTTAATTCTTATTCTGTATACACTATCGTGTCTTATTTTTTTTTTTTTATATCTAGTTAGCGTTATCTTGGTTTAGTCTTACTCTTTGGCTTTGCCCGATCTCGAGCATAAGTCTCATGTCTAAAGGCCGTTTCTACTGAATATATTTTACTGTAACAATTTATTAAGTAGTAGAGCCACACTGTAGTTAGTTTTGTTCACAGCATGAACATACCGGATCAACCGGATTATTACTACTATCTAATAGAAAATCGAGATGAAGTGGTAGTCTTGTCATGTATCGGCCCAAATTCTCCCATTCGCAATAGGGTAGTTGACTAGATTTTTTTTATTATTTAAATCAATAAGTTATGTTACTCAAAATCTATTGCAGAAAGAATTTTATAAATCGGACCAAAAATAAATAAGATAGAAGCCATTCAAATCCTGTAGAAGGGGTAATTGTCAAATGACAGACGATGCAACCTTTGACGTCACTGTGTAAAATGTTCATTATAGTGCACGCGTGCAAGCGAGATAGTGAGATATCCCTACTACGCACCCACTTTTCCTCATACCAACATTTAAAATCATAACTGCGGGCACATTTCTGAACCAATTTTGATTGTGTTTTAATAAAAGGGTTTCTTTTGCGTATTATTTTCTGTTGCTTATAAAATAATGTATAAAATTCAATATAGGAAACTACCCTATTTCTAATTATCTCATCCCGTAAAGGTCGGCAACGCATCCATGTTTCTTCTCCGATAACTATCAGGTGATCCGCGTGGTCGTTTGCCAGCCTTTGCTTAAAAAAAATCGAAGATAATACTATCGTCACACACCCCATCTCACTACAAACTAGTCTTTCAACTCAGTAGTTGGCAATTACATATTATCTTCAAAGAGCGAGTACAATGGGTTCCTTGTCCGTTTACTATCAGGCCACAGATTTAATTTGCAATACAATGTGACTGTAAAATAAAACAGGGACCGGCGACGTTCCTCGAACGAAATGCGTTCCCGGCCGTCACTTAGTAGCCCACTTGACGGGGTACAGTGATATAAAGAAACCAGATATATTTAAAAAATATTTTATAGTATTCGTGAGTAGTTAGAGAGACTATTGAGTACCACAAGCTATGATCCTGACACACCTCTTTCGCCTCTTCCACATTCATACATCTTCTCATACATTTTCGTCGGTTGAGGGTGCCCTTTTCGGAGAATATCATTAATTTGATCCGCATATGTTCTTCACGGGCGCCCTCTTCCAAACCTACCATTCACATTCGCACGATAAATACCTTTCGATGTTACAAACCTTTCAAATATTCTTTCAAGTCACTTCTATGACAACAATATCTTTGCATCAGGCTTGCAGCAAAGAGCTTCTTGTCCGCCCATTGTTGCAAACGACAAACTGGATTGTTACTTTACGGTCTTCACTCCCGGCCACTCGCCATTTCATACTACATCAGTTATTTACGAATAGTTCCTTAATTAAGTTGGGGCTTTTGCATTTATCTACCGAAATTTTCTCTATGTGTGTGTTTAATATGAATTGAAATTACTGCTACCTAGTTTTGATCTTGAATTAAAATTTGTAATGAACTAAATTTTAGACAATTTTACCAACTGTGTGAATGTATGACTTAACTTCCCCTTCCAAATTCCATTTCCTTTCTAGGTTTCCAACACCTCCATGTTTCTTTTGGGTTAGTTGATCTTCATGGGTGGTGGAGAACACTTACCATCAAGTGACCCACTTGAAGGTTTATGGACCTCTGTTGTAAAAAACGTTTATTCAAATTTGTATGGAGCCAAATATATTATTCTTAATCTCGCTAGGTCTCGTAGGTCTCTCGTATGCGAGAAGGCCGTCTGGGTAGGTACCACTGCTTTGTATATTTCTGTCGCTAAGCAGCAGAATGTAAACACTGTTGTGTTCCGGTTTGAAGGACATTGAAGCCAGTGAAATTACTAGGCATTAATGACTTAAGAACTTGTGTCTCGGGGTGACGAGCACAGTCCAGTACCATGCAGTGATTTATAATTCAAAGTTCTGTGTGGCGTTGATTCTGTTTATGGGCAGGCGTGGCACTAACCATCAGGCGAGTGACTTGTTCGTTTCGTCACACAAGCTAATAAAATAAAAATGCTCGCCACCAATTACTCAAAACTCTCACACACTCACTCGGGGCGAAAGTTAGCTCCGCAATTCATGACTGCATCATTTACACCTCTACCTATCCAGGGACTACAAGCGTGAACTTACGTTACGTTTGAGAAACAACTAGAATTCTCCATAGTGACCATTATGCTCTTGACATAACAACTAAAAATTATCGCTGCTTGGAAATTGTCATATGAAGATGAAGTTATCCAAGATGAAGCTGATTTCATCTTGGATAACTTCACTTTTGTTTAAAAAAAGTGTTTTTTCTATGGAAAATGCTTACAAAGGACTCCAAATTACTTAGAAAAGATAATTTAATCAAAGCTGCTAAAATTTATTAAACAAATTGAGTAGTTGGAGAGGAATTTTAAACTAAGACAAAAACTATTTGCAGTGTGATAATTAATAAACTTTTACCGAACTATATTAAGTTACTTTAGTTTAAAATTTCCGTTAACCAAGTTGATAAAAAGTAAAAAAGTCTTTGCTGTAATTACTCCCATTTTTAATATGATCTTTCTTCTAAAGTTTGCTTGTTTATTTTATAGATTATCTTGAGCACAGGTCACGGGTATTATGGCGCGTTGGTATGTTATGTAATCTGTAACGATAAAGTATAGTGTATATAAGTGGTAGAGCCACGCTGTAGACAATTTTGTCTACAGCATAAATGGGCCGGCTGCTGCGTTTCGTACGGTGAGTGAGATATCCGGAGGCCCAAATCCCCTCCCCTTCCCAATCCCTTATTATCCCTTTCCTTTAAGGTCGGCAACGCGCCCATAATTCTTTTGTATTGTGGGCGTACATAGGCGGTGGAGATCGCTTACCATCAGGTGACCCACTTGCTCGTTTGCCGGCCTATACTATAAAAAAATAAAAAGTTAGCAGCGATATCTCAGTGGGGAGTGGCCCAGACTGACGATACGAAAGTCGCAGGTACGAAACCAGCCCCAAGAGCATGCATCTCTGACTTTTCGAAGTTACGTGTATATTCATTGTTAATTATCGCTTGATTTAATGGTGAAGGAAAGATTGTGATGAAAACGACATACTTCAGAAGTTATCTATAAAAATTGCGAAGGTATGTCAAGTTTGCCAATCCGCATTAGGCTAGCCTGATGGACTAAGACCTAACTTCTCTCATTTAGTAGAAGAGGCCCGTGCCCAGCAGTGGTAAATTAAGTTAAAAAAATATGATATTTAATGGACGGATGTATACTGGCTGACCCCGAAAGGACTCGTCTGAACCAGTCACTATGGAAGGTTTAACACCATGTGTACAGTGGTTGGTATCGAATCCAGTATCAAAATGATCAGTTACCAGCATATATGTCAGAGTATGAGCTATGTATGTAATTTGTAATTTTATTTGGTAAGTAGTATTTACTCAGACGCATGTTACCCTCATATTAGTAATAGCACCGTTATTGGTCTTAGTGAAGGTAGTCGAGGGAATAACTATGTAAAGCGGGTAGATAATAACACTGAGATGTGGTGGAGGTGATTGCTAAAGTATATAAGCGGGCGCATTATTATTTGAGGGAACTTAGTCGTGCTTAGAACTCTTTCGTGGTAACGCTGCCCGAGTGTAGTTAGAATTGTTAATAATCATAGCAAGTGTAATCAATTGTGAACAGTAATATAATATTGCATTTAATGTGAATAGACTATTAAACTTTTTGAACATCCTGACGGAAGTTATTTGTCTTTACTGCACAAAAGTGATAGAGTTTACACGCAGTGATATGGGATCTGGGAGTTAGAATTGTTAATAATCATAGCAAGTGTAATCAATTGTGAACAGTAATATAATATTGCATTTAATGTGAATAGACTATTAAACTTTTTGAACATCCTGACGGAAGTTATTTGTCTTTACTGCACAAAAGTGATAGAGTTTACACGCAGTGATATGGGATCTTAGCAGAACAAGTAAATAATATATAATTATATATACTATAAATTCGATGAGTGGTAGAGCCACGCTGAAGACAGTTTTGTCTTATAAAGTTGCTTGCTGCTGTGTTTCGTACGGTGAGTGAGATATCCTTTTTCATTAAGGTCGGCAACTCGCCCATGATCCTTTTGGTATTGTGTGCGTACATGGGCGGTGGATACCACTTACCACCAGTCAATCCACGTGCTCGTTTACCGGCCTTTAATAAAAAAACATCCGACTCTAAAATAGAGTTCTCATCATTCAATCAATGAATCAAAACAGTTTCTCCCAAAACTCGCCTGTAACATACTGATTTCAGCTTATCGTATATCGTATAGGGACTGCCTTGGTGGCGCAGTTGTAATGCGTACGCGTTACAATTGAGGTCAACGCTGAGGTCTCGGGTTCGATCCCCGGGTCGGGTAAAGTGGTATTGGGTTTTTCTATTACGATATGCTCGGTATCAGCCCGGAGTCTGGAATTTGTGCCCGGTATGGCGATAAGCTCGCCCCGTATCACATAAGGGACGGAGATACGCTCAGCAAAATGTGGGTGTACTGGTTACACCTCTGCCTACCCCTTCGGGGATTACAGGCGTGAGTGCGTATGTATGTATGTATGTATAGGGGATGGAAGCAATGAACTTATTGGCAACTGGCAAGGTCTAGTCCATGCATGAAATAACAAGTTACGTAAGCACGTACTTGAACAAGATTTGTTACATCGAGTAGGCTTGTTACAGTGGAATAACTCGAACCTCATTAAGTCAGAATCGTAGGATTAGGAGTCTACATCGAACCTTATTAAGTCAGAATCCTACGTCTACATCGATTGTCATGGCCATCGTGGGAGTCATGCTCAATAATCATTATTTTGTGTTATAATGTTCCTCTTGGCATAAACTGAGCTGCTTTAACTCAAATTGTATTAATACATACAAACATACATACGCACTCACGCCTGTAATCCCGAAGGGATAGGCAGAGGTGTAACCAGTACACCCACATTTCGCTGAGCGTATCTCCGTCCCTTATGTGATACGGGGCGAGCCTATCGCCATACCGGGCACAAATTCCAGACTCCGGGCTGATATTGAGCATTCCGTTATAGAAAAACCCAATACCAGTTTACCCGACCCGGGGATCGAACCCGAGACCTCAGTGTTGGCCTCAATCGTAACGCGTACGCATTACAACTGCGCCGCCGAGGATATAAATTGATACTACATTAATAAATTGTATTAATGTAGTATCAATATTGTAAATCAGTTTTGAAAAGAGCAACGTTAGAGTTTCTTGTCTGTTCTTCTCTAGCGAAGCAGCATTCCGAACTGGCGGTAGAGTTAAAATTTGACTGAATCTAAATAATGTAGGTATAACATTTTATGAATTCAATAAATAATTTGAATTTAAATTATTATTATTTATCTATATTTAATTATAATTTTTAGTTTGTATTATATATCCTTTGCACCTACTTCATTAATATCTGTATCACCTAAAGGACGGCAGGTAGAGAATGCTGTCGCGGAATATCGCGAAATATTTTGATTATTAACAATTGTTCATTTAAAAGTCGGTATAGAGGAAATCTTAGTTTTGTTATAAGATATTGTGGGTATATAATTACTGCTTGAAAGTATATATTGGAGGTAACGGAGTCCGACGAGGCTCTTTTCTCTGTAGCTAGGGGACAGTGTAGTTTGTGGATTGTGTACCTAAGGGCCAATTCTGCTATTTTAACTGACACTGCGAATGAATTTTAACCGAACTGAGCTTAGATTTTGAATTAATTAAAAATATGGTATTCTGCTCCTTTAAAAATTCGATACCATCTCAGTTAAATTGCATTTAAACTGTCAATTCGATCAACTTTCAATGTCTTTCTTTTGTTGAAATTATGGCTTCGCATTATTATGAATTTCGCCAATGACAAGTATTTTACCGAATTTTACGTATCAGCTGCCATAGACTAAATTCTAAAAATTAAAAATGACCTAAGCGACAAAATCAATGTTACCAACTCACAATAAAATACCCACAAGATGACTAATTGATTTTTTTATTAATTGCCCATACTGCGGTCACTGCCCGGCTCAAACTGCGATCACTGAGCCTAAGTATTAAACATACACTACCGTATGTATATTGATACTTCGAAGTATGTATAACGTAATATTTGCTTTTCTTGTGTGCATGTTTTGAAAAACTTCATTTCGCTAACCCAACATGTAAAAAAGGGGGTTTCCCGACAATTGCCTCAGGCATTATGTCCACCTTTATACGAAATTGTATAAAAGTATAAATAAACAATTACTTGTCCTGACTGACTGATTCATCAACGCAGAGCCTAAACCGCTGGGGCTACAAATTTGAATTCTTACGCAAAAGTTCCTATAATGATAATGATACCCTAGCCTTAGTGTTAAACAATATTGATTTATGTCCTACCAACTACATGGAAATTTATTGTAAATGACACTGTAATTCTAAATGTAATAATAAATAAATAAATAAATAATGACGTGAGTGAGCACTAAAGGATTTTTGAAAATTTACCCCGAAAGGGGTAAAATAGATGTAAGTTTTTATGAAGAAAAAATATTAAATAGAATATATATAAATTCCCACTGAAATAAGCAACTACGTATTTCGCGAAATCTCGAAAATCATCCCATTAGGGGGTGGAATGTTTTAAAATAGTGAACTACTGTAAATTAGACATTACGCACAGACTAAAACAATAGTAAAAAACAACATTTTATTAAAAATAGACAAAAAAATATAATTAATCTTTATCTTTATCTAGAGACTAGTTCATTGTGAGCTTTAAGCTCAAGGGTGCTTTATTCGAGTCCCAGATGTAAGTTAAAGGTAGAAGTCCAATAATAAGGCATACACTGTCTCGGTGGTGCAGTTGTAAGGCGTACGTGTTACGACTCGGCGTAGGTCTCTGGTTCGATCCCCGGGTCCGGTAAAAGTGATATTTTTTTCTATTACGAAATGCTTAGTATCAGCCCAGAGTCTGGAATTATGCTCGGTATGGCTATAGGCTCGCCCCCTATCACATCATCGGACGAAGATACGCTAGGCGAAATGTGGCTCTGCCTACCCCTTCGGGGATTACAGGCGTGAGTGCGTATGTACGTTTAAATACTTATCATTTCTATAGACGCATATCCTACACATAATATCTATAGCCTTAGTAGGCTATAGATATTACAAAACAGTCCCCAATCATTAAATACAAAGACAAACAATTCAATTTCTCCCCAATCGATATCGTTGTTAATCTTGAGGGAATCTTCACAAAACACACGCTAACAAACTCAGCACACAAGATAATTACAATTATTTTCCGTTCCTTTTCGACTTTTGCTCCTGTCGAAAACTTTGTCGCAGGAAATTAGAAGCTTATATCAAAGTTGGGTACACGCTCGTATGTCGTACAAGGAGCAAAGCAGGTTTGTGCAAACATATTTTAATTCATAATTTATTAACTTTAGGGTTCATATTTCTTTGTTGACCTGTTCAACCGAAATATGGAACTGTTTGCTACTGCTGAACAATAGGCAGTGGTACAGAATCATATTAACAGTGAAGTCATTATAACAATATTACAAATAATCTTATTATTTATCTATATAGCCGATCTATATCTCGCCGATGCGAAAGTGTCCTGTCCCATCACCATGCGCCTGCACCCCGGCCTAAGGAGAAGGTACAGCGATGGATTTTTCGGGAAAATTAGTCACCTGATGGTGAAGACCACCCATGAACGCACACAAGAATCGTGAGCGCGTTGCCGACGCTAAAGGAAAGGGACAATTAAGGGATTGGTAAGGGGAGGGGGATCTGGGCCTCCGGATATCACAGTTACCATACGAAACGCTACACCAAGCCACTACTTTACGTCGGCCTTCTGTTAGATAGTGGTAACCATCCGGTCGACTCGCCCCATTCATGCTGTAGACACAACTCTCTACAGAATTCGCAAGTACCAAACTTAAACTACCCGACAATTAACTGTGAATACACACGTAACAAAAAGTCAGGAATCGAACCCCCCACCTCTGTCTTAGTAGTCGATATCGCACACCGCTAAGATGTCTCCGCTTCAGCAACTTAATATAACAAAACGAAACTTTCATCCTAACGAGCGTTTCACAGGCCATTATTTTTCTATCACAAGTAAAACTTGTGTAAGGAAATACCTATATTCAAAGCACGTGTACACCATTCGCTTCGCACTTGCCTAATGTACACTATCCCTAAGGTTTCGGCGGGAGTTGGTTTTACTGCAAGCGGGTAATTTATAAATAAAATAAATAAATAAATACACCCAACAGTCACACGCATAGTCCTGATCCCACACTAGGTAAACCTGTATCGTGGGTATCAGGAACTACGAGGGACTTCCGGTCCCATAACACCCAGACCCGAGACCAATATTTGTGGTTCACACAAACATTTGTCTCAGTGTGTGAATTGAACCCACGGCCTCTCGCTTCGCAGCCGGCTACTCGCCCGCTGCGCCACGGAATTATTAGTGCTATTTTTGCATTATTTTTTTCTTTATTTTTAATTTGCGTTATCCTGGCTTAAGCCTATCCGGGGCCCGCCTTTCTTCATAATGATTATGGTGGATTTAGTATTGTGCGGTGACCCGGCCTCTGACCCCCACTCCCCGCGCACAACCCAAAATGGGACTTAATGATGTATAAATATGCTGTCCATGTTTTCATGTTTTTAACCGCCTCAAAAACAAAGATTCTCAGTGCGTCTGCATATTTTTTATGTTGTTTACGCATAGTCCGCCAAATGTGGAACTGTGTGTAATTCTTTTTGTATTCGAAAGTGTCTGTGGACCGATTTTGATAATCCTTACACAAAAAAATAATGAAATAAAAACTTTTTAACAAAACATAAAAACATGTCAAGAGTGAGTTTTTGAGTGGTAGAGCCACGTTGTAGACACTTGTGTCTACAGCACGAATGGGCAGGCTCGTCCGGGTCATTACCACTGTCTCACAGAAAACCGGCGTAAAGTAGCAGCTTGCTGATGCGTTTCGTACGGTGAGTGAGATATCCGGAGGCCCAAACCCAAATCCCTTAATTATACCTTTCCTTTAAGGTCGGCAACGCACCCATAATTCTTTCAGTATTGTGGGCGTACATGAGTGGTGGAGATCACTTACCATTAGATGACCCACTTGCCTATGCTATAAAAAAAGCCAAGAAAAGTAAACTAACTTAAAATAAAACTAAGCGATTTTGAGTTGGTGGTACCAACGACTCAATTCATCTTATAACAAAGCCTATTAACTCACATTAGGCCTACATGGTAGACTAAGGCTTAAACCTCCTAGATAGATGAGGCCGATATCGAACATTAGAGCAATAATTCAGAGCTAATGTAAATATATAAAAAACATTTCATATGCACGCTGTCACTCTAACCGCAGTCTTATCTCTACTGTCTCTCTATTACATTCACTGAAGCATAGTTTTCCGAGTAAACAGACAGTGGTGGCCATTTTTTCGGCATATTTATCGAACCTTATTAAGCCTAACTGACCCCCAAACTCGCAAGCGTAATGATAACAAAAGAACGGTCTTGTTACTTGTTCTATTTGGGGTTTCTAAGAGAGCGTTTGTGTTTTACGTAATAGATTATTTTCGTATATTATTTGGGAAGCTGAGTTTGTTCACTACAGAATGTTTTTCTATTTCAAATATTACTTACTACTTAATGATTTCTTAGGTTTACGCGAATATTACACATTGAAATAAAACTAGTTTATAAGTCTCTCCCGTGACCACGAAGGCTGAAAAGCTTTCGAAACGTCTGGAATAAAATAAAATAAAATAAAAATTAAACCGCGATAAAATCCGTGTAAACTAGTTTTTTTTCAATTACTTACTACTATTATTATAGGTTGACGCTACGGAATCTTCGTTTTAACCAACATAAAAAAGGACTTGCAATTCACCTGTATATATTTCATTTTATCTGACTTCAAAAAGAGGAGGTTCTGAATTCGTCGGAATCTTTTTTTTAAATATATATTCCCGATTACTCGAAGACGCCTGGACCGATTCGAAAGATTCTTATTTTGTTTAAAATTGTGTACTTTCCAGGTGGTCTCTTTGGCACCAAGTCAGGATCTGGTTATGGGATCCCAGAAAAATCGAGAGCAGCCCTCAAATTTTATACGCATAATGTGTTTTATATATTTTCGATAACTATTCAAGTATTTGCGTCTGGTACCCATCAACTCATGTTGCTGAGCTGATAATGGGAGATATAACTCCTTAACTATTAGGAGTTAGCGGATATTTTTTTAATTATTATAGGCTCGTATAGGTCGCTACTTATATTCCTTTGAGTTATTCAGGTGAGCTGACGATGGAAGGTACAACTCCTTGATAGTTAGGAGTTAAGGCATCATACTTAAAGTACCATAATAATATGGTCTTTATGGTACTTTTATAGTTTTATTCTTTCAAATTATTTCAGTGACTCCCAACGCAGTCACTGGCACTTTAATTGGAAAGAACGGTTCTAGTACTGCACCCACGTTTCGCTAAGCGTATTTCCGTCCCATGGTTTGATAAGGACGATCCTGTCGCCATACTGAATACGAATTCCAATACCGCCAAATTATGTGTGATTTTTCGAATGAAACTCTAATACAAATTGTGATTGTCCGATTTAGGAATTGAACCCAGGACCTTACAGTTCTAAGCCTTAGTAAATTGGTACTAGACTAATGAGGAGGTTATTTTATAATTAAGTCGGTACGAATTTCCATCAGCTGCAGTGCCAGAATAAAACCTTTTTTACCAAAATTAAAACAGACTCCAAAAAAACTTTAAATTGAAAAATAAAAACATAACATTTTGATTCGGAGCTTTCTACCATTGAATTGCAATAGCACCGTTTCAAATTTGTTTATTTTTTAGTCTTGTTTTATAATTTAAGTTAAATTTAAGAAGTTTTTTATTTCACTCTTTTTAGCGAAAGAATTATCAAAATCAGTGCATGAATGACGAAGTTAGTATCTTCCAACCCCGACTCTTAGGGGTGGTATTTCTTTTTAAAATTAAATTGGGACCAAATACTAAATGTTCTTTCGAATGAAAAAAGTATTATCCAAATCGGTCCACATTTGGCGGAGTTATTATACATACAAAAAAAGCGTCGAATTGAGAACCTCCTCAATTTTTATCGTCGGTTGATAAAAAATGCGATCCCACGCTTAATGGCCATACGTGTACAGTAATATTGGTCAAGCATGCCGGAGTAATCTTTATTTATTTGCATGCGCAAATTTGCTGTTACCATTTGCAGCTTTGTCCAGCGGTTACTAAAAAATAAATAAATACACCCAACAGTCACACACATAGTCCTGACCCCACACTAGGTAAAACCTGTATCGTGGGTATCAGGAACTACGAGGGACTTGCGGTCCCACAACACCCAGACCCGAAACAAATTTTTTGTGGATCACACAAACATTTGTCTCAGTGTGGGAATCGAACCCACGGCCTCTCGCTTCGTAGCCGGCTACTCGCCCGCTGCGCCACGAAGGTTACTGTAGCCGGGATATGGTAAATGCACGTTGTTTTGTGGTGAAAGGTGTTTGGGTGATTTAAATTTACTTGCCTGGAAATTGTATTATTCAGCAAATAATATTTGCACCAATTTGACTTGATATTCGTGTATTATTTAGTGTAAATGGTTCTCGTATTAAAAATCTAGTTGGTACTAAATTGATATTTTTTATAGTATAGGATAAAGAAACGATCAAACGGGTTATCTGGGTAACATAGCTTTGTCTATTTCTGTCATATAGCCGTGTGTAACACTGTTGTATATCGGATTAAAGGACATTAAGCCAGTGAAATTACTGGGGATTATGTAACGTAACAACTTATCTCTCGGGGAGAAGATCGCAGTTTTTTTTTTTATTAGCTTGAGTGACGAAACGAGCAGGTCGCTCGCCTGATGCTAAGCGTCACGCCTGTCCATAAACAGAAGCAACGTCACATATAACTATGGATTAGAGAGCACTGCATGTCAAACTGCGCTCATCGTCCCGAGACATAAGACGTTAAGTCTCATAATGTCCAGTAATTTCACTGGCGTTAAAGTTCTTCAAACCAAAAGTGCTCGGCGCCAGAAATATACAAAGCGGTGGTACCAACCCAGACGGCCTCTCGCTTCGAGGAACCTACCACCTAGTGAAATTAAGGCTCGTAAAAATAACCTTATTCGGCAAGTATTAAGAATTCACTCGCGTATTATTCGAGACATTTGCTCATGATATATGAAATGAGTGGCCAGAAAATAATAAATCAAATTATCACCTCCCATTCAACATTATACCTTAAACAAACCACGTAAGATATATATTGCATTGATATTTTTTGCAGAATATTGCCTATTTTTGCTCTATTCAAAAATAATTTTGTACGAAGCCAAGCCAAGATTCGCTTTTCCAATTGACCTTTTCCGTTTAATCTGAAGATTAATAGATGTTTAATGACATTGCATTTATGTCAGTACATTTGGAAATTGAAAAGCATAGAGGAATTTCTTTTATTCCTTTGAATGACGAGACGAGCAGGTAGCCTGATAGTAAACAAGGTGGTAGGTCCCTCGTTTACGAGAGGCCGGCTGGGTTGGTACCACCGCTTTGTCTATTTCTGCCGCCAAGCAACAGTGTGTAAGCACTGTTGTGTTCCGCTTTGAAGGACATTGAAGCCAGTGAAATTACTGGGCGTTATAAGACTTAACACCTTATGTCTAGGGGTGACGAGCACAGTCCAGTGTCATGCAGTGCTTTGTTATTTAAAGTTCTGTGTGCCGTTGCTTATGTTTATGAGCAGGCGTGGCGCTTACCATCAGGTGGGTGACCTGCTCGTCTCGTCAAATCAAACCAACAAAAAAAAAACTTTTATTCGTTTGAATGACAAGACGAGCCGGTCGCCTAATAGGTCGCCACGCCTTAAACTGAAGCACAACCACACAGAATTTTTGATTACAAAGTACTAGATGACTGTGCTTGACACCCCCGTTTTTAATGTTTTTAAGGACATAGGTCGGCATACGAGCAAGTGGGTCAGCTGATGGTAAGTGATCTCCACCGCCAATGTACGCCCACGTTACCAAAAGAATTATGGGCGCATTGCCGACCTTAAAGGAAAGAGCTAATTAAGGGATTGGGAAGGGGAGTAAGCTGCTACTTTACGTCGGTTTTCTGTGAGACAGTGGTAATGACCCGGGCGAGTCGGTACAAAAGTGTCTACAGCGTGGCTCCACCACTCAATGAGATGTTACTTGTCATAATGTCCAGTAACATCACTGGCTTTGATGTCCTTCAAATCAGATTTCAACAGTCCTTACAACTGCTTCTTGGAGACAGAAAGAGACATACATACATACGCAGTCACGCCTGTAATCCCCGAAGGGTAGGCAAAGGTGTAACCAGTACACCCATATTTCGCCGAACGTATCTCTGTCCCATGATGTGATAGGGGGCGAGCCTATCGCTATACTGGGCACAATTCCAGACTCCAGGCTCATACTGAGCATTTAATAATAGAAAAACCCAATATCACTTTTACCCGACCCGAGGAACGAACTCGAGACCTCAATACAGCAGTCGTACCGCGTGCGCATTATAATTACGCCACCGAGCCAGTCGGTGGCACTATATATCACCCTTGTACTATATATAATCTTCCCTCTACTGGGCACGGGCCTCCTGATAAGTAGATCCAACAAACCTTCGCAAATTATTTATGGAAATATCTGAGATACGCAGGTTTCCTCACAATGTTTTTCTTTACCATTAAAAGAGAGAACACACCTTCGAAACATCATCGGTCCTTGGGGGTTGGTCCGAACCCCCCTCTTCCATCACGGTACTCCATAACAATCCCTAATACGCGCTGCTCTTTTTGTCTATATTTATCTTTCTGCCTGGCGCCATCCCGGTCTAATACCAGGGTCTGCCTCCTCGTGCCATAGATTTAACGGTATTTGGCACAATATGGGGCGACCAGCAGTCTCACCCCCACAACCCGCAATGGGAACCAACTTTCACTATTGTTAAAGATGTATTGTTTAGCCATCGTTCTATTCAGAATAAATAAATAAATACACCCAACAGTAACACACATAGTCCTGACCCCACACTAGGTAAACCTGTATCGTGGGTATCAGAACTACGAGGGACTTGCGGTCCCACAACACCCAGACCTGAGACAAATATTTGTGAATCAGACAAACATTTGTCTAGGTGCGGGAATCGAACCCACGGCCTCACGCTTCGCAACCGGCTACTCGCCACGGAGGCTGTCAAATATTTTCCCAATAATTCTCATGAATTCACAAACTATTCCAGGAAATAACAGGTTATCGGAAAGGAACAAATGAAATAGTTGGTGAATAATAACGGCCTTTGTGCTTTCTATACAATGTAACCCTCACGTCAGTCGAAACTCAAGTGTCTGAGGAAATCTAACCTTTGTTCATTGGTTTGCTTTCACTTTGATATTTATCCTTGCAAGTTATGTTGGGTATTGTTTGACCCCAGGGTGTTGAGAGTTCTATAATTATTTCTCGCTTCATTAGTCTAATATCAGCGTACTGAAGCTAAGAAACACGTGTGGTTCTGGGTTCAAGAACCAGTTGGAGTAATTACAACATACAGTAATATTTGGACTGTACTTAACATCAGGTCACTTTCTCATGCCAGGATAAAAAAGTAATCAGTTCAGGCACCGGCACACATGATCATAAATCTTACCTGCGCAGTAGTTTATTTTTTTATTAGCCTCTGACGAGAAAAGCAAGTCGCTCGGCTATGGTATGCATCACATCTGCGCATAAATGTCTGACCCCCTCAACCCACAACGGGAACCAAGTTTCGCCGTTGTGACTATTCTTTCTTTCTGCCTGGGGTTATTCCGGCTTAATGCCAGGGTCCGTCTTTCGGTACTATAGATTTGATGGTATTTGGTAATATATGCGACGACGTCTGATCCCAAAATCCGCAACGGGAACCAAGTATCGCCATTGCCTCGTCCGTTAATCATCAGAGTGTATCACGTACAGGTTATCTTTAGGACTAAGATGTTGGCGCCCACACTCCTAAAAGTAGCTGTAATGTAAAATCATGCGGGCCAGTCTTTGGGGACTGCCGATATAAGTGAAAACTAACTAACTTATGTATTGTATCGTCGAGCTATTAGATTATTATTTTTGGTTTGTAAAGAAGTGTTATTGACCGATTTAATTATATATAATAGTGTATACTAATAACGCACGGAGGTATATCTACACAGTATACATACAGCTCATGGGAAGCGTGCGGTGACGATGACGCGAGTTCCATGATTTTTGTTCACCCAAAAAGTGCTCAACGCGCCTAAAGAAGTTGTCACTTCAAAAAGTAGAATAGTTAAGTCTGATTATTATTGAGAAAACAGCAGTGAGACTTGAATATTCTAGATTGTCTTTTTCGACTACGGTTAAAATAGTATCGGTCTAAGATATATCCAAATGAAAGGTTCAAAAAACAACACCCATCTAAAAACGAATATTTCAAATATCACAAATAAAATACACGGAAGCCGAAATCATCGAGCAATTATCGTATTTTAATGATACTCAATTTTCGTTCATGGTTTCGCCTTTCCATTTCTATAGACAGAAAATCCAACTTTAATCTCCTACGAATCATAATGGACGCCTATAAAATAATAGCCTCGACACGGAAACAAGTTTCCCCCCCCTTAAATGTAAACAATTTGTAAAACAATTTAGGTTTTACCGTATAGTCACTACTGTGCAAAATGGTAGAGATTTACAATTTGCGTTTGTTACGTGGCCAAGAGAAAAGCGGAATGTATTCGTGTATGGTTTGCATTACATGTAAATTAGAAACATGCATAGACTATATCGGAGACATATATGCACAGATATGTTGTATGTAACTGTTTAAAATGGTGCCAACATCACCATTTTATCATCGCACCACCCGACACAGCAGCAGAGTTCATCCACACCACCTGGAAACGATTCCGTCTAGCACGGTTCGTTTCCAGCGTTCATTCTTACCACGTACGTGCAAGCTCTGGAATGAACTCCCTGCAGCGGTGTTCCCTGAGCGCTATGACATGTCCTTCTTTAAACAAGGTTTAAAAGGAGTAATCCTTCGACGGTAGGCAGCGGCTTTGCTGTGCCCTGGCATTGCAGAAGTCTATGGGCGGCGGTGACTACTTACCATCAGGTGGCCCGTTTGCTCGTCTGCCTATCCAGGCAGTAAAAAAAAAACTGTTCCAAATTCGCCAAGTAATCTAACTTTAAACTGCACTTTTGTGGTGGTAGAGCCATGGTGTAATCAGAGTGTAAGAGTGTCATCAATAACTTAGGCACTCTGCTGATTAACAGACGAGGCAATCGCGAAATTTCGTACGGTGAGTGAAATATCCGGAGGCCCAAATTCCCCTTCCCTTCCCCAATCCCTTACTTATTCCTTTACCTTTAAGGTCGGCCACGCGCCCATGATTACTTTAATATTATGGGCGTACATGGGCGGTGGAGATGACTTACCATCAGGTGACCCACTTGCTTCGTTTGCCGGCCTATGCCTTAAAAAAAACTATCACCAATCTCTATCTTTATTTTCCATTGAAACCAGAATAAAAGGGTATTATGAGACTTAGCAATGAAAGTCTCGACTTGCGAGGTGGAGACTGCATTGCAGTACCATGCAGTATTTAGTATTTCAAAGTTGAGGGTGGTGTTGCCATATGACGGGAAGGCGTGACGCCGAACATCAGACGTAAGACCTGCTCGTCTCATCATCTAGGCGAATTAAAAAATATATATTGTTGGCAAGTAGGACAGGACAACCTCCTTGACGTGTGGCCGTGGGTTTGATTCCTGCACCAAGACAAATGTTTGTGTAACCCACAAATATTTGTTTCGGCTCTGAGTATTTTGGGACCGCAAGTCCCTCGTAGTTCTTGATACCCACGATATAGGTTAACCTAGTGTGGGGTCAGGACTATGTATTCACAAACAACATTTAAGTAACCTCCAAGTGTCCAATCTATACACATGATTGGTCTGTTTTGATTTAGCGCCAAAAACTAACCAAAAAAAAATTAACACTATGCGTTCGCGCTCACTGGTAAGTGTGTGACTGTTTAAAAAAAACTTGCGGTGCAGTCTTTGGGGACTGCCGATAGAAGTGAAAACTAAGTAACTTGTGAATTGTAGCATCGAAATTATTAGCTTATACTCTTTGTATATATATAATGTATACTAATAACGCTCGGAGGCATATCTATGTACAATGTACATATATACCTAGTATACGTATAGCTCATGGGAAGCGTGCGGTGACGATGACGCGGTTTCACGCTTTTTGTTCACGCAAAAAGTACACATATATACATAATATACATATAGCTCATAGAAAGCGTGCGGTGACGATGACGCGAGTTCCATGATTTTTGTTCACCCAAAAAGTGCTCAACGCGCCTAAAGAAGTTGTCACTTCAATAAAAAGGAGGCCCTTACTACAGCCCACGTCACAAGCGTGAGCGATTCTATAAAGAGTAAACAACAGCCTATTTAATTCCCACACGCGAGAGTTTTAGCATTCCCCCGCAGCGCTGACAGAAATTGGCCTCTGCAAAATGAGAGTGATAATTCTGTTAGGCCGTGACTTGAATTGTGACAATTTTAATACTACGCGACGCGGACCGTTTGCTGAGTGCGTTTTAAACATTGATTCTGAATTGAGAATCGGTTTGGTCGTGATGCGTTACGGTTTTGAAGTAGATTTGTTTGTTCTGAAATTCCGATGTAAAGTAGAATGCTCCTTGGTAACTGATTTAGGGTATCATTTTATACTTTTTATCCATAGTTGACTGATAACTTAGGTGCACTCTGAAGTTCGAACGTCTTCACATTTTATCTGATGAATGTACTCCGAATAATTATATTATACTACATTGGTTCTGTCGTAAAACTGCCACTATAAATATGTTATCTGCTACATCATCGATGTACATCAAACTGAAACACAACATGCTGATACACTGCTGCTTGGTGCCAAAAAAGGCTAAAGTGGTGGTACCAACCCAGTGGGTTGTATGTGGGCCATCAACATCTTAGGCCCAAAGTCTACTTAACCTGCTCATGGTACACTCTGCTGAACGAACGAAACAATTGCGAGACGTGGTTCCGGTTGTGGGTCGTGGTAGTCGGACGGCGAGTCGTCTCATATAATACCAAATCTTATATATAAAATTCTCGTGTCACAATGTTCGTTCCCATACTCCTCCGAAACGGCTGGACCGATTTGTATAACATTTTGTGTGCATATCAGGTAGGTCTGACAATCGGCCAACATCTTTTTTCATCCCCCTAAATGTTAAGTGTGATCCACCCCCAAATTTTATTTGTTATTTTTTAGACAAAATTTTTTGTTTTTATTTTTTTATGATACAACATTAAAAAATACATACAACCCAAAATTTTCAACCCTCTACGATCAACCCCTATTTTTTAATAGTGATATTAGTATTTTTGTCAAGGGCGTTTCTCACACCGATCGCGATGACGGGACTCGCTTGATCGACTAGACTACTTTAATCCTGGAAATAGGCATTCACGCGGGCGGAGCCGCGGGCAACAGCAAATAATAATGTAAAATCTACGGTACGAGAAGGCTGACCCTGGAATTAAACCGGGATACTACCAGGCAGAAAGAGGTGGTACCCACCCAGCTAGACGCTCACGTAGGCGAGACCAACCACCTAGTACCCTACTATGGATTTTTTTACCGCTTCTTATAAGAGGCGATGTATTTTCACCAAACACATTTTTTATAGTATAGGCCGGCAAACGAGCAATGGGTCACCTGATGGCAAGGGATCTCCACCGCCCATGTACACTCACAGTACTAAAATAATCACGGGTGCATTGCCGACCTTAAAAGAAAGGGATAAGGGGAAGGGGTGGGGGATTTAGGCCTCTAGATATCTCACTCACCGTACGAAACACAGCAACAAGCTGCTACTTTACGCCAGTTTTCTGTGTGCCAGTGGTAACCACTCGGACGAGCCGGCCCATTCATGCTGTAGACAAAACGGTCTACAGCGTAGCTCTACCACTTAGACACACATCACACTTGCAATAGGATGCAATAGAAAATGCCTTTAGGCAATTTGTGATTCATGATCACAGAATCAACTCTTACTTCAGATTTTCATCACTCTATCTCTAAATTAGTTGAGGATATTTGGCAATTTTGCTGGTTAGATTGGATTGACTTTGTCAGACAATCTGTGGATTGCACTAAAACAATTTTGATTAAGCTAGGCTAAGCAATTCAATTCGACATTGATTGTAAAACTTACATGTACTAGATTTTTAGTTTTTTGGACTAACTGATAAATGAATAAAGTTTCGGTTTTTAATCTTTGTTTTCAATGTACCTTGGTGACTCATCGGTTAAAGATTATTCAACTTAAATATTGCTAGCCTGAATGACGAAACGAGTAGGTCGCTTGTCTGATGGGAAACACCACACCTGCAGATAAACAGACAAAGCACCACACAGAACGTTGAATTAAAAAGCATTGCATGGCGTTCGTCACTCCGAGACATAAGCTGTTAAGTCTCATATTGCCCAGTAATTTTACTGACTTCAATGTCAAAACCAAAATAGACAAAGCGGTGGTACCAACCCATACGGACCCTTACATACGATGAACCTATCATCCTGTCTTTGCTCTGATAATCCAAAAAACCTCGCCTCGACTGCCTCGGTGGCGCAGTTGTAATGCGTACGCGTTACGACTGAGGCTGACGCTGAATAATCGATCCCCGGGTCGAGTAAAAGTGATATTGGGTTTATCTATTACGAAATGCTCAGTATCAGCCCGGAGTCTGGAATTTGTGCCCGGTATGGCGATAGGCTCGCCCCCTATAACATAAGGGACGGAGATACGCTCGGTGAAATGTGGGTGTACTGGTTACACCTCTGTCTACCCCTTCGGGGATTACAGGCGTACGTGATTACATAGCTTGAAAAGACAGAGGTGCATGCCCTTTGGGTTTGTTTCGAACCTGCGAGTTTCATCTCAACAGATCACTCCTCACTGCGCTATCGCTGCTTTAAGAAAAAACAAATAAAAAGATTTTGATATCACGTTTCTATACAAAAGCGATCAGTTAATTTCATTTCGATGAAGATTAGTCTGTTATTATATGATATTCTTTCTAAGAAATCAATGAGAAAGTTCTAACTTAATTTACCTTCTAGAAAAAATAGGTTAGCTAGAAAAATACAGCGCAGTTTACTTTGAAACAACCTTATAATATAAAAGGCTATAAAAATTGTACCTTCATTATAAACATTTTCATGAATAACTTGTTGCGTTAGGATGTTGAGGGACCGTAAATTTTTATTTGCTTGAATGACGAGATATGCAGGTCACTCTCTTGATGGTAAGCGCCACGCTTATAATCAGAGGCAACACCACACACAATTTTGAATTACAAGGCACTGCTTGGCCCTGGACTACGCTCTTCATCCCGATACATAGTTTGTTAATCCCATAATGCCCAGTAATTTCAATAAACGAAACGAAACACAACAGTGCTTACGGTCTGCTGCGTGGCGACATAAATATTCAAAGCGATGGTACCAACCCAGGCGGCCCCTCACATACGAGTAACCTACCTACCATCTAGTCAATGTTCTTCATATATAATGTCGTTTTTTTATTTTATTTTTTTATTGTCCTAGATAGATAGACGAGCGGGCGGCCCACCTGATGGTAAGTGGTTACCGCCGCCCATAGACCTCAGCAATGCCAGAGCACAGCCAGGCCGCTGCCTACCGTTGAAGGAAGACTCTTTTTAAGCCTAGTTTAAAGAAGGACAGGTTATAACGCTCGGGAAACACCGACGCAGGGAGTTAATTCCAGAGCTTGCATGTGCGAGGTAGAAAATGCATGCATGCATCTTGCATGTAGAGGTGACGTAAATGCACTTACGAAAAACTTACACTAAGAACACTGGTAAATTGATAAATGAACCCTTAATCTTGATCGAATATCAAGTATGGAAGGGGAACGTAAAGCGTTGGTGGTTCGATGCAATATGGTGACACATAGGTTTGCGCGATGTAGTGATGCTGTTAAAGTAACATTATGCAGATCATACTGCCAAGTTTTCTACAACTACCCACAGCGGGCCATCAACGCTCTACGGGTCCAGTATACAGCAACCGATTCAGAATATTGATGAGTCCCCGTTCCTGCAGTGTGTCAGGTATGTTCACACAAGCAAGCACAAATGATTTCTTTGCGATACTGCGCAAAAATACTGCCTCGAAGCTCTGCAGAATACGGGCTAGCTCTAATTCAATCCTGAAAATTATTGCTGAACGGTATGACTCGCGACTATTTTTTTTTAAACACCCAACAGTCACACATAGTCCTGACCCCACACTAGGTTACCCAGTATCGTGGGTATCAGAAACTACGAGAGACTTGCGGTCCCACAACACTCAAACCCGAAACGAATATTTGTGGGTCACACAAACATTTGTCTCGGTGCGGGAATCGAACCCACGACCTCACGTTTCGCAGCACTCACCTACTTCGCCACGGAGTCTGTAGTAGACTATTAGGCCATTGAGTACGTATGTAGATGTATTTCTACTACACAACTGGTCTCCAAATAAAAGATACCTTTTACTAACTATAGACTGATACACTATGGATTCTCAGAGTTCGAATTAAAACATATTTTGTTTTATTTATTTATCTACAAAACCTCACAACAGTTCAACACAAAAGTATTTAGTAATATTCCTCAGCACAGGGTGCTAAAATAGATTGCTCCCACCCAAACGCTTTACCCTGTCAATTATCAGGAACTGGCGCGCCCAAATTACGTAACCCCAGCGTTACAAGTTTTTGTAAGCCACCCTTGAGAAAAGTAGTTACAGAGTTTGTTCACAAGATATCGCTCGATACGATGTTGTTATGAGAGAGAGCAGGCTAATGTACACCTAGCAAAGTCTTTAATGTATACTACTAGACAAGCTGTGCGGAACAAAGAAATTGCGCACTTAGTTACGGTCAATTGACCACAACTCATTTAGTCGCCCGCGAGAGAACGATAAGAGCAGTTGTTGTTTGAATAGCTGCGAACGTTAAATTCGATAAATAACACGAAATTGTTTATTGTGACACAATATACATTGTCATTATTTACGTGCATATATTATTCATTAAATTTTAAGTTATTTTACGGAAGTAACTATATTATTTCTTGGTTTTGTTCGAAAAATTAATTTATTGTGAATGAAAACTAATACCAAACAAAACAGCCGTCTCAATATTGCCATCTCGCTTACGATATGATACCCACGATAAATATTAACCTAGTGTGGGGTCAGGACTATGTGTGTAACTGTTGGGTGTATTTATTTATTTAGTAACTTATAGTTTACTAGGTGGTAGGTCCCTCGTATCTGAGAAGGGTAGGTACCAGGTGGGTAGGTACCACCGCTATATCTATTTCTGCCGCCAAGCAGCAGTGTGTAAACACTGTTGTCTGCGGTTCTGAAGGACATTAAAACCAGTGAAATTACTGAGCATTATGTCTCGGGATGACCAGCGCAGTACAGTGCCATACAGTGTTCTGTAATCCAGAGTACTATGTGACGTTGCTTCTGTTAATGAGCAGGCGTGTCGCTTAACATCAGGCGAGCGGCGTGCTCGTCTCGTCATTCAAGCAAACAAAAAAGAAAATGGAACCCACACCGAATAACCCCTTCGAATATAAAAATAATCATCCAAATCGGTCTATATTTGGCAGAGAATATATACAAAAATGAATAATTAAATAACAGATGAACTGGGAACCTTCTTTTTTAGTCGGTTAAAACAAATGCGCAGACGCACGACTGTGGAATATCACGAGTTACCATTTGAAAGTATTGCACTCGAAGACTACTTTTTGTCGTATCGTGTCAAACTATGTTCACTTCATTTGGTATTTCGTGTCAGAGCCCCGGCTTGTTTCTATACGCCTGTGCTATACCAATGTCTTTTCTTCTGCTATTTAGTTGAAAGATTGAATAGGAATGTACTACTTGTAACTTTAATTAAAAAGAATAACCCCCGTATTCATAAACGATACTATGGGACCTCATAGATTTTTTTATATCATGGGCCGGTATACGAGTAAGTGGGTCACCTGATGGTAAGTGATCCCCACCGCCCATGTACGCCCACAATACTAAAAGGATCATGGGTGCCTTACCGAACTTAAAAGAAAGGGAAGGATAGTGAACGCGAACGCATAGTGACGATTTCTCTAAACGTCATTGGTTAGTTTTTTTGGCGCTAAATCAAAACAGACCAATCAGATACACAATATTGGACACTTGGCAAAGAGCTTACTTCAGTGTTGTTTGTGAAGTCCCTAGGTAGCACAGTTGTAATGCATATATACGCGGTACGACTGCTGTGCTGAGGTCTTGGGTTCGATCCCCGGGTCGGGTAAGAGTGATATTGGGTTTTCTATCACGAAATGCTTAGTATCAGCCCGGAGTCTGGAATTGTGCCCAGTATGGCGATAGGCTTGCCTCCTTTCACATCATGGGACGGAAATAAGCTCGACAAACTGGTGTACTGGTTACACCTCTACCTACCCCTTCGAGGATTACAGGCCTGAGTGCGTATGTTATTGTGTGTAAGTGTAAAAACGATTGCGAAATAATTACAATGTTACATTTCGCGACACTGGTCTAGTGGCAGCGTAATATAGCTAATACGTGAGGTTCTGGGTTCAATTCCCAGGTCAGGATATCACAATTTGTGTTTGAGTTTTTGATTCGAAAAATCACACTTGGATTGAGCAGGATTGGAATTTTTGCCTGGTATGGGGATGGACTAAGGCCTAACCCCACTCATTCAGTAGAGGAGGCCCGTGCCCAGCAGTGGGACGCATATAATACAGGGCTATTATTTATTATTATTATGGCGATAGGCTCGCCCCCTATCACATCTAGGGACGGAAATAAGCTCGGCGAAATGTGGTCCACCACTAGTTGCACCTGCCCCTTCGGGATAAAGGCGTGGGTTTATGTATGTTACATATTCAAACTTCAAACAAAACTATTATAAATGACATAATCAAACTAATATAGGACTTAAACTAAATTGAATATGGAAATCATCGTCGTTTTATACGTCATAGTCTAGCACGAGCCCTAAGCGACTATGCCAGAAACTACACTAACCTACTATCAAGCTGGGTATAGATAACACAAAGAAATATTCGAACAAATATTACCAACTCGAAAGACCTGTGCACCCTTTGTAGTATAAGGCATCGCAAACCGTGTTCAACTGTCGATGAAATCATTTCTGCAGAACTTTTAGTGAATACAGCGTACAAACTTTGGAAACGTGGAGAATAAACTAGTGTTGGAAATATGGTATGAGTGTGTGTTTTTGTGAAATGAAATGCGTATGAATTTGTGTGAAGTGTGATTATTTCTTACTTTTGTGTAATATTCATAATTTTAAAATAAATACACGCAACAGTCAAAGTAAGCTCAGCGATATGTGTGCACTTGTTGCACCTCTGCCTACGCCTTCGTTAATATAGGCGCGACCTTGTGTTATACACCCCCTTTGTCGAGAGTCCTTCCTGCCCTTATCCCACTCGCAGTGGGGTTGTCGCAACATGCTTTTTAACACATGTTACAGAGAGATTTGGCTCGACGACGGCCACCTGCCTGACGTCTACGGCTCTAGGGAGAATGGACTATCCTTTTGTTGAGAGTAAAAAATAAAAACAATTAAGGGCCAATTCAGACCGAGGTCAGATATACTTATAATTAACTACACGAACAGTCAAACTGAAATTGAAACTCACAAACTAAACGCAACCATACAATCTCATTATTATGCAGATTAAATTGAAAATCCAACTGTAACTTTCTATTTTATCTCGATTACGCAGCTCCGCGGCCGAAATAATTGTGGAACGTTAAACTGGATAGTTTTGGAAGCCGTTAAAACAAATTTCTAATTCCAAATCCGTCTCTTGATGTTGTAAATCTGGATTTGAATGGGACATTGGATTGTTTGTGGGGTTGGGAAGGTATTTCGGCAAGGTTGCTATGCTCGTTTCATGTTTTAAACCTTAATGCGGATTACATTAATCAGTTGGTGACGTAACACTATCAACTGTAGATACTGAGTGATAGAGCCACGCTGTAGACTGAGTGGTAAAGCCACACTGTAGACTGAGTGGTAGAGCCACGCTGTAGACTAAGTGGTAGAAACACGCTGTAGACAGTTTTGTCTACAGCATGAATGGGCCGGCTCGTCCGGGTCGTTACCACTGTCTCACAGAAAACCGGCGTAAAGTAACAGCTTGTTGCTGCATTTCGTTCGGTGAGTGAGGTACCCGTAGGCCCAAATCCCCCTTCCCAATCCCTTACTTATCCCTTTCCTTTAAGGTTGGCAACGCGACCATGATTATTTTAGTATTGTGGGCGTACATGGGCGGTGGAGATTACTTACCACCAGGTGACCCACTTGTTGAGGTTGATTATTTAAAATGACTGATAGATTTTGAACCATCGCATTGATTTGTTCAGCTGCGAGTATCAAAGTAAACCATACCTAACTGTGATACATTTCTGTATTAATTTTTTTATTAGCTTTAGATGACTGACAGGTCGCCCGCCTGCGCATAGACAGAAACAAAACCATCAAAACTTCGGAATATGAAGTACTGTATGGCACTGAACTGCGCTTGTCACCCTGAGACATAAGGTGTTAACATAATACCCAGTAATTACACTGGCTTCAATGTCCTTCAAACCGGAACACCATGTCCACAACAGTGCTTATACACTGCTACTTTTTTAAAGAATTGGTTTTATATTTTAGTGAAAATATCATCAAAATCGGCGCATAAATGTCGAAGTTTTAGATTTCACCCCCTTAGGGTTGAAATTTCTATGAATACCTTAGAAGAATATAGAGTGCTCTAATTCATTCCGTTTAAGGACTAACTAACTCAGTAGCATCGTTGAAGGGCGAATGAAGGATACATGAGCTCGACACTGAACCTTTTTCAAGATAAGGCATGGAAATATGCATCTTATCTCATTAATCTTTGTGTGAAACTCTCTAGAGAATTTACTTGGCTTTCTTCGCATAATAGTGATGTACCTAACATGTGTTTCTATGCTAATTAGAATGGACATATTTACTTGGACATGGACATATTATTACATACATGTGTTTCCAATAGAACTTGCCGAAAGCAAACATTATTAATGTTTGTTTCATTGTCAATTAAAAAAAAAATATTTTCATTCCTGTGAGTTTCTATACTCTTGAACTAATTTCTGCTTATAATTTTGCCCACGTGAAACTATAGACACATTACTCGTATATTATAGACATTTTTTCCATACCTATTTTCCCACTTCCTTTCCCCGATATGAATAGTTGAGGCTGGTTTTAGTCCAATTTAATCCCTTAAGAAACACTAAATAATGGCAGATGAACTCCGGCAATGGCGCTTAAGGTGGGCTGGTCACCTTTTGAGGATACCACAAGAATATGTTGGTCGCAAATGTCTGTACCAATGCGCACCAGATGTAAGATTCCGGAAGGCCCAAATAGTGCTGACTTGACGTATTAGAAGAAGACATCAAAGCCAATGGTCTTACTACGAAGAATGCTTAAGATTTGGCGAAGTAGAAGCATATTAGTCTTACCAACCCTGGCACTAAGCCGGGATAAAAGTAGAAAGAAAAAAGACAATTAACCTACAGATAATTTTCAAACGTGTACGTGTGTATCGACTGTTTCCATTTAGTAACCTATATAAAAGCTGTTGCTTTGAAACGGCTTTCCGAAGCACAAAGTACTTATTTAAACCTATACGAATTACTCCAATTTTAGTCTGTAAATTCCTAAAGCCAATGCAAGCTAAAACACTATTTCTAAGTTAGTTTATATTAGCTTGCTTCCCATTAAGAAGAGATATAATGAAACAACACATAAGTGTATGCAAAGTATATACGTTTCATCCTATAGCTGTTTTTATAGAGAAAACTATGCCGCTGCAAATTTTCAGAAGAGTTCTTTACTGCATAGCATATTTATATAGGTTTACCTGGATTTTTAAAAAAGCTGGCTTTGTAAGTACCTACTATTGTTTTAGTTTTCAATCTCTTTTGGTCTCATAGTCGAAGCACGGTGTGTAAGTCTTTTTATATCTATTTCTTTAATTTTAGGAACTAATATCATTGAAATAAAACTAGTTTAAATGGATTTTATCGCGGTTTTATTTTTCTCTCCCGTTTTTTCTCTCCCGTGACCACGAAGGCTGAAAAGCTTTCGAAACGTCGGGACTAAAAGAAAAAATAATCTGCGATAAAATCCATTTAAACTAGTTTTATTTCAATGTGTAATATTCGCGTAAACCTAAGATATCACTAACTAATATTATCATTTCTTGCTGAGAACTCACTTTTATCATAATTAAATAATATCTATAAGGTTGAAATCTCCTCTTGAAATTTAAATGGGACCAATTTTGAGCTATTCAATAAGTTTTTATAATTGGATTTTTTTCAAATAATAATATCTCAGAAAACCATACTTTTAAAACAAACAGAACAGGCAGCTCTCAAAATATCTTAATATCGCAAGACTCTACGAATATCGTAAAATTTTACTTTATTCAACCTCCAATCAAGATTTGGGTGCCATCAAAAACCGCGGCCCAGAAGGGTTGATCCCCATTATGGGGGATAAAAGATCCCTCCAGGGGTTCAAGTGTGTTTTTATTTAAATTAAATTACTTCTACGGGAGAATATTTACGTGTAAACCTACCTTTTTGACCATAAATAATCAGTTATTATAATTAGATGAGGGTCAGTGTACTTGTGGATGAATATTGGGGGCGTAATGGTCAAATTTGGTGTGAAAAGTGTTAGTTCCTTTTCATATTTTGTATACTGTTGAAAAGAATTTATAAGAATATTCCATGAGCTGAAATAATAAAAATATAGATTAAAAACCGTTTAACATAAATAAAACCAACTCATAAAAACTTATAGCTTAGAAATAAAAACTAATTTGACTCGGGGCTACTGCAGTATGTTCTTCTTGTAGTGCCTCTCCAACTAGTGAAGGTTGGCAGTTAGCTCATCATACTGTCTTTTGTCCTTTGCGAGGCGAAATAGTTCAGTAGCGCTCGCTATCCCTGTCCACTCTCGGATGTTCCTCGGCCATGACTTTTTCCTTCGAGCAACTTTTTTTATACCCGCTACTTTTCCCATCATTGTGAGTTGAAGGAGCTCTCATGCCCTAAATATGCAATTTTTCTTTTTTTGAGGTGTCCAATAGATCTGACTACGGTATTACCATTCGTATTGCAGTATAATGGTGGGAGCCAATTTTGTTAAAATAAAAGTTTTTATTTTACTGTTTTTAGTGGAAACGTTGCTTGTGTGTGTGCTTGATATGGCATTACTATTCTTTTTGTTCTCCCACTTATCCCACTCGCAGTGGGGTCGGCGCAACATGCTTTTTTAACCATGTTACAGAATATTTTGGCTTGTAGTTTTATGACCGGACGCCTGCCTGACGTCAAACCCTGTAGGATGTTTAAAGAAGACATAATTTTAGATTTCAAAGTCTTGTAAAACAAGCTTGGCTTCAGAACTCAAATTAATTAACATAACACGTTCATTGGGTTTATTTCAAACATTTTGAATAATGCAATATTTTAAAACACAAATTTAAATTGCAAACAAAATTAGTAAACATAAATGCATGAATATTAAAGTGGTTCTGTTTGAGCTTAGAAGATAAAGTGGTTATGACATTATGATTCCAGGGCTTAAAAATGGAAATTTCTATGATTATAAATAAATAAAATAAATAATTAAAACCCAACAGTCGCACACATAGTAACACTTACCCCACAGTAAAATACGCAGACCCGAAACAAATATTTGTGGATCAGATAAATATTTATCACGGTTTATCGAACCCGCGGTCTCACGTTTCACATTCGGTTACTGGCCCCCTGCGCCACGGAGGCAGTCTGTTATAAAATGTGTTTGAAGAGTTTTTTAATGATGGGTTGAACAGGTCACTGATGGTAAGCGTCATGCCTTCCATAAACAGCAAGCTACGCGTCAAGCTTCACGTCTTTATTTACGTAGGTCTATGCAGTCTATGCGGAAGTCCGTCTAAGTACCACCGCTTAGACTTTTACTGCCACTAAGTAGTTGTGTGTAATAGTTAATAACAAATACACCCAACAGTCACACACATAGTCCTGACACCACACTATGTACACCAGTGTCGTGCTTAGGCCGGCAAGCGAGCAAGTGAGTCACCTGATGGTAAGTGATCTCCACCGCCCATGTCCGCCCACAATAATAAAAAATATGGGCGCGTTACCGACCTTAAAGGAAAAGGATAATTAAGGGATTGGGAAAGGGAGTGGGATTTGGGCCTCCGGATATCTCACTCACCGTACGAAAGGCAGCAGTAAGCTGCTATTTTACGTCAATTTTCTGTGAGTCAGTGGTAGCGACCCGGACGAGCCGGCCCATTCATAGACAAGTGTCTACAGCGTGGAAATACAAATACGACTATATGTCTACTCAAGACATATATTAGTATTCTATTGGCTTTTTAGATCATACAAACATTTGTCTCGGTGCTGGAATCGAACCCGCGGTCTCACGTTTCACAGTCAGTCACGTCAGTCGTAAGGTTAATAAATTGTCACAGAAATAGATAACTCGGCAACTCAATCATCAATCTAGTTAATAATCAATCTAGTTAATCTAAACTTCTTAATATATTATAGATAATCAAATCCAAGGGCATATTCCTATAACGCTACAACTTAGTACGCCTAAGTTTCAAAATTATCAGGTTCAAATTCAATAGCAGCTAATTAAAGTTTGTAGGAGTTCGACGTAATAAAATGACGATTACGTGAAAACCACCTTTTACTATAAAAAAAACAATAAAACTAGTGACATGAAATTACAAATACGTCAGTTACACTTAGGTTAGGGAACGAGCGCGGATACAAAATGAGTGTGTGTCTGCGGCGATGGTATAAGGCGGACTGCTGAGCGGGCGCCGTGTGTTTGGTCACGTAGCGCGAGCGCGGCGGGAGACGGCGGTTCGCGGCGGCTCTTTTGTAATGCGCGCGAGCCGCGTCGAAGGCCTAACCGCGGCGGAGTCGCACAGCTCAAACGAATGAATTAATATAAACATCACGCTACAAGTTTAATTTGTGTCATGTGACCACAGACTATCGCCCACTGATAGATTTTGCGATAGGAATTTATAAAGGACTGATCAATTTCGATCTGGGTGCTTTATATCTGTTTATTGAATGACTACTGTCTGTGCTTGCAGCGGCGTCGTATGTCGGTCACTTCCCTGTAACATGATTGAGGAGGCCGATGGCTGGCACACATGCGTCATAATAGTGAAAGGGTGCTGCTTGTGTGGACTGGTCTACTCAGATTGCTTATTATTATTAATTAATAATTGTATTGTAACCATTAATTGGTTTGCTTAGATTCGGATTACTTTTTGATCCCCAGAATGGGCACCTGTATCAATACCAAATTGACACTATTTTTCAATGAACATATTACTTATTACGTAAATTATTTAAGTTTTGTAATAATAAATATAAATTAATAAAAAAAAATGACAAATATTCAAAAGACCTACGACTGAGTTTCTTGGTGCTTCTTCTCAGACCACAGGGCATTTGCAAAGCACCGGTAGATTCAAACTCTACGTGTAAAAGTGCCCTTGGAGGCCTATTTACTGAATAAATGATTTGATTTGATTTGATTTGACTAGGACTTATATAAGACACATTTACACGGAGAGTTTATCGCACGACAGAGGTGATATATCTACTCGGTGGTAGGTTCCTAGTATACGAGATGCCGTTTTGGTTAGTTCCAACACTTTGTCTACTTCTACCGCCAAATATAATGTCGGTACTGTTGCGTTTCTGTTTGAATGACATTGAAGCCAGTAAAATTACTGGATATTATGAAATATATATTCTTGTGTCTCATTTATTTCAAAATCTGTATATTAATACGTGAAGACAAAACTTAGGACCCCTTTTTAAGCCATATGCGTTCACGGAAGAGTGTGAGATTTGACATAGTTACAGTTTATATTTAGGAGGAGTGCAGAATGATGTTTATATATAATATCTGTAACAAATAATTATTTACATTTATTTAAATTAAATAAAAAAATATTGTTTACACTCACACTGATAATGTATGAATGTCAAATCACGTAATAGAAAGAAATTCAAAAAATAGGTCGACTTTCGACCACTATCGAACACTAGTTAATATAAATCGGTTAAAAGTAACAGATAACTTTTATTGATAAATCCGAATTATGCACTTTGACAGCGGGAATTCTAATTATAATGCGGTCATTTACATTTTAGCCTACTCGTATGTCATACGAGAAACTTTCTTCGTGTAAATAGGGCTTTAAAGTCTTTACCGATCCGAATCGAGTAAAATCGGGAATTAAATTTCGTCATTTATGCAGCGATTTTGATGATTCTTTCACAAAAAATTATTTCACTGAAAATAATATTTTTTTAATAAAAATAGAACCAACTCGAAGGACCCAAAAGCCCAAAATATAAATTGACCATTAAATTGCAATAGCACCGACTCAAAGTTTGATATTTTTATTCATAACTTTAGAATTATTTGAGTCGGTTTTATTTTTGTTGAAACGTTTTTATGTCTAACTGAAGCTTACGTAAAAACCTATGGCTAGAGGCGTATAGATACACAATATGTATCTCGAAACGAAGTTAAAATCTCCACAATAGACCTGCTCGGAAATCGGCCGAAATCGTTTCCGATACCAATACAAAATGTTCATTCGATTACGAAACTATAGGTTGTTGAATATTGTGAAACACGATGTTTTGAGAAAAGGCTAGGTGCATTTTGAGTGATGTGACCGAGTTAGGAGACTGCACATCCGCCTTGTATACGTATACATACGCAATCACGCCTATAATCCCCGAAGGGGTAGGCAGAGGTGTAACCAGTACACCCACAGTTCGCCGAGCGTATCTCCGTCCCTTATGTGATAGGGGGCGAACCTATCGCGATACCGGGCACAAATTCCAGACTCCGGGCTGATACTGAGCTTTTCGTAATAGAAAAACCCAATATCACTTTTACCCGACCCGGCGATCGAACCCGAGACCTCAGCGTCATTCTGAGTCGTAACGCGTACGCATTACAACTCCCGTCACCAAGGCAGTCTCGTATATAATTGTATGGAAATCATTTGTGTAGCGAAAATGACCCGCGAAGTTTGAAATTACTCAGTAAAACAGTGTCTCGGTCTTTCTTTTTGCATTGCACATCACCGTTGCTTGTCTGAGTTGCGCACCTCAAAGTTTATTTTGAAACAGAGCTGATGGTTACGTTAATATTTTCACTGAAACAAAATTTTACATTATACTATGTATATATCGCTAAATTAGCATTACGAGTCCATTTATTGACAAATAAGTTACTCCTTCAATAACGTAATCTACTAAAAAGATTACACTTGATTATTATGTTCTTATTTTCATACTTCCATGTTGTTATTTAAAGAATCGCCATACCGAATTCATATAATAAGCTCGCCTAAATTTAATCGACAAATAATTATCAGAATGGTTATTGAAATACACCGTAACGCGAGTAATGGACGACCGATTTTTATAATCTCAATCCGAATCTTCACATCGATCCCAGGAATCAACTAATCCAACGAATTAATTTGTTCCTGACCGTATAACTGAATTCTTACTGGTTCATTTGTAGGATCAATCCGAGGATACAAACTAATATCGTTTATTCAAATTGGCCGTTAGTAATAGCTTGTTGGTGGATTATATCTGTCTTATAAATAAACATTAATGTTTCTTTGTCTATTTGTTCGCCCTCTAAACCATTTAGCAGATTGTTGAAACTTCCGATTAATAAAACTGGTTGTATTTTTTGCGCAGGTCCGTAAAGTTTTGTAAAAACAACCTATTTATAGTGGAGTATTATATAATACAGGCAAATCTACTATATCTTTTTACCAAATCAGCTTATCAATCAATCTTACTTGCCAACTTTTTAAATGAATATTTCATAAAAATCTGGTTTCATACATTCCCACAACATACAATAATCGATTGGAGTCCAATCTTGCCGGTTAATGAACAAGCCAGTATTGTCTGATGCGGACGATTCGAAAAGTCCACCACTAGTAATGAAGCGATCTCGTGTCTGTCTCAATCGAAACGAATTAAAAAAGTATTCGTATGGGATATCGATTTACTGTTTGATTTTAACCTCCGACAAAAAATTGTGATTAGTTTTTTTTTGTGTATCTACGTACGAGCTTAATTGTGGTATCATAGCACATAAACGAATGAATTGATTAGATGTGATTATTTACTTAAAATCTAATTTAATCCAGAGCTTTTTTTTCTAGTCGAAATTAAAACACATGTAGTTTGGAATAGTCAGAGGTGCATGCTCCTGAGGTTGGTTTCGAACCCGCGAATCTCGTCTCGACAGTCCGTACCACTCCCCGATGTGCTATCGCTGCCTATATTAAAATATACAAAATATTAATAACATAGGTGTACATTTCTACATATTAAGTAAATATATGAGGCAGTTGTAATGCGTACGCGTTACGACTGAGGCTGACGCTGAGGTCTCAGGTTCGATCTCCGGGTCGAGTAAAAGTGATATTGGGTTTTTCTATTACGAAATGCTCAGTATCAGCCCAGAGTCTGGAATTTGTGCCCGGTATGGCGATAGGCTCGTTCCCTTTCACATCGTGGGACGGAAATACGCTCGGCGAAATGATGGTATACTGGTTACATCTCTGCCTACCCCTTCGGGGATTACAGGCGTGAGTGCATATATATATATATGACGGCTTTCGTAGCACAGCATACGAGTAGCTGAGTTTGAAACGAGAGACCGCCGGCTAGATCTCCGCACCCAGACGAATGTTGTTGTGATCCACAATCCACAGATATTTGATTTTGATCGCAGTGTTGTGGAAGCATAAGTCCTTCATAGCTCCTGAAACATACGACACAGGTTAACTAAGTGTGGGGTCAGGATTATGTGTGAGCTGTTGGGCGTATTTTTCATTATAAAAGTACATAATACATAACAGCTTTCTTACACGACTCGTTTTCCACGAAAGGAAAATGGAATAATTCAAAGTAAAAAAGCAGCTACAAAGAATGGGGTGTAATCAAAGACAAATGTCTTGAGGGCATTCTATAATATTGTGATATTGTAGAAACGAACCGCTAAAATTACAAGGATATATTTTGTATTGCTTATTAATAAAAAATAAAACCGACTCAAACAACTAAAAAGTTAAAAATAAAACTAAACAATTTTGAGTCGGTGGTATCAATAATTGTGTGATCCACAAATATATGTTTCGGGTCTGGGTGTTTTAGCCCTAGAGGGGTTGACGTCAGGCCGGCGGCCGGTCGTAAAAACTATAAGCCAAATCTTTCTGTAACATGTATTAAAGAGCATATTGCGCCGACCCCACTACGAGTGGGATAAGAGCAGGTGGAAGAAGAAGATTGAAAGAATCCTCAAAATCCTTAGGGGTAGAAGTTCTTCTTGAAATAAAAATTAAAATGGGACCAACTTTAAGCTATACTTGTTCGAATGAAAAAATAATCATCCAAATCGGTCTTTTGGAGAAATTATCCGTGGTTATACATATAAAAAAAACGGACATAAGTCGCATATTTATGGACGCACATTTCGACGACACTTGGAAACTGTATACTACTTGAAGTAGGCACCATTGAATCATGATCAACAAAACAAAAATGTTACACCGACCGTTTTCACATGATACGAAAGTTCTAAATAAAAAATCTAAGAAAAATATAAATGAAATATTATTTACAGGAAAAATATTCTTTTCTTTATACATTACAAGTTAAAAATTTCATGTCTACCTTAGGCGTAATAAGCCTTAGGCGTGTACGCTCTCATGTCAACATTTTGTTATTTTATTCCACAGAGACTGTAATGTAAGCGTGACTTTTAAAATGTCACCGTTACATGATATTTTAGAAGAAATACATATACTGCCGACTGCCTCAGTGGTGCAGTTGTAATGCGTACGGGTTTCGACTAAGGGTGACGCTGAGGTTTCGGGTTCGATCCCCGGGTGGGGTAATAGTGATATTGGGTTTTTCTGTTACGAAATACTCAGTATCAGCCCGGAGTCTGGAATTGTGCCCAGTATGGCGATAGACTCGCCCCCTATCACATCATGCGACGGAGATAAGCTCGGCGAAACGGTACACCCAGTAGTGGTTACACCACTGCCTACCCCTTCAAGGATGAGTGCGTATGAATACATATCCTTCCATCTGGCCTTACCTCACTCACAGTGGGGTCGGCGCAACATGCTTTTTAACACATGTTACATAAAGATTTGGCTTTTAGATTTTACGACCGACCGCCTGCCTGACGTCAACCCCTCTGGGGAGAGAGGTAGAAAACATACAGCTAAATAAAATAATTCTATGCTAAAGCAGTGATAGCTCAGGTAGGAGTGGTATGGATTGTCGAGACGAAAGTCGCAGGTTCGAAACCAGCCCCGAGAGCATACGCCATACACCTTTGACTTTTCTAAGTTACGTGTGTATTAATTGTTAATTATCCCTTGCTTTAACGGTGAAGGAAACATCGTGAGGAAACCTGCATACCTGAGAAGTTCTGCATAAGAATTTCGAAGGTATGTGAAGTCTGCCAACCCACATTAGGCCAGCGTGGTGGACTAAGGCCTGACCCCTCTCATTCAGTAGAGGAGGCCCGTGCCCAGCAGTGGGACGTAAATAATACAGGGCTAGTAGTCGTAGTCGTAGTCGTATGCTAAAGTGGTAGTAGACCCATTCCACAGACACTTTTGTCTACAGCATGAATAGGCCGGGCGTCCGGGTCGTTATCAGTGTCTCACAGAAAACCGACGTAAAGTAGCAGCTTGTAATTAAGTTTCGTATGGTGAGTGAGATATTAAGAGAACATAAAACCCACCCCTTCCCGATCGTTTAATCCCTTTCCTTTAAAGTTGGCAACGGGTCCATGATTCTTCTGGTATTGTGGACTTTCATGGGCGGTGGAGATCTACTCGCTCGTTTGCCAGCCTATGATGCTATTATAAAATAAAAAAACATTCGGAGCACTCTTTGGGGACTGCCGATAGAAGTGAAAACTAAGTAACTTGTTGTATCGTCGAGCTATTAGATTATTATTTTTGAATTATCTTTGGTTTGTAAAGAATTGTTAATGACCAATATAATTGTATATACGAGTATATAATGTATACTAATAACGCACGGAGGTATATCTATATACATATATTACATATAGCTCATGGAAAGCGTTCGGTGACGATGACGTTAGTTCCATGGTTTTTGTTCACCCAAAAAGTGTTCAACGCGCCTAAAGAAGTTTTCACTTCAAAAACCCGTAAAGATAGATATATAGAATGAAAATAAAATAACACCTACTTTCTACGAAAATAATCCATTCTATAAGGGCGTAATCTTTTGCAGGTTTCTAGTGAAAACTGACAAACGACTCGTTTATTAAGATCGATAAGATTGATGGCATCACTAAATTATTATGAACGACACTCACTTTTTAAAAAACTTGAATAAGATGTACGTAATTCTACGGACATGCGTACGTAACTTGTATTTTAGACACAAAATAATTAAATGAAAGGAGGTCTATAGCATCATTGTTTATCATTTAGTGTTGACCAAAGTTGAAAGTAGATATCGACATGTTACTCATTCGATAAAAAAGAAAATGTTATAATTATTGTCCTAGCAATGCAATCGAATTTGGTACTATGGGAGATAAAATACTTATACCCTACACTATACATTGCTTAAATTTGCCCGCCCTTTTCTATAACACGTTGTATATTGCCTGTTTACCACACGAAAGATTGAACTGCACACTATTTTACTGTTCTGTGAGAGAGAATGTACTCCGCGCTAAAAATTATTGCAGCTCTACGCTGACCGTACACGCGGTGGAGAAACTGGAACGATTGTTTAGACACAGTCTCGGTGGTGCAGTTGTTATGGGAACGCCGTACGACTGCTGTGCTGTAGTCTGGGGTTCGATCCCCAAGTCGGATAAAAGTGATACTGGATTTTTCTATAACAAAGTGTTTAATATCAGCCCGGAATCTGGAACTGTGCCCGGTATGACATTAGCTTCGCCCCTATCACACCATGGGATGGAAAAAAGCTTTGCGAAATGTTGGTGTACTGGTTACACCTCTGCCTACCCCTTTGGGGATTACAGGCGTGAGTATGTATGTATGTAGTTTTACTGCGATGTGGTCTCTGCTCTAGTGGTATCAGGAGAAAAAACTTATTGATTCTATCAAATATTACTTTTTTTATGGCATAGGCCGGCAATCGAGCAAGTGGGTCACCTGATGGTAAGTGATCTCCACCGCCCATGTACGCTCACAATACCAAAAGAATCATGGGTGCGTTGCCGACCTTAAAGGAAAGGGATAATTAAGGAATTGGGAAGGGGAGGGGGTTTGGGCCTCCGGATATCTCACTCACCTTACGAAACGAAGCAGCAAGCTGCTACTTTACGCCAGTTTTCTGTGAGACGCTGGTAATGACCCGGACGAGCCACCCCATACATGCCATAGACAAAAGTGTATACAGCGTGGCTCTACCACTCAAGTGGTACCACTCAACTTAAGTCTTAATGAAATTAATACTTATAAAATGATCTACGTAACATCGACTACAAACATAAGTGTTTTGAAATACGAGCTTGACTTTGTGCCTAGTCAACTGATCCATTGCTAGTTTGTAAGCACTTTCCAAATCCGAAATATGGAAATAGGTCACTATACAGGGTTTCATGGATATAAGGCATACTTTAGGTAACGTAATATAAATAACCTTTATGTATTGGTAGCAAATATCGACGGTTAATCAAGAGTCCTAGGTTCAATACCACGGTGGAGTTACAATAGTTACTCTGTGTTGAAAGGTCTTTCAAACTAAGCCTAAACTTTTCTTTCTTCAGTATGTGTAAAAAATATATTGCGCTAATCCCATGTTAGAGTCAATGGTAATTTACGTATATCCAAGTAAAATTTTACCTTTTTTATAGCAGCGACTAAACTAGCAAGTGGGTCACCTAAGGTAAGTGAACTCGACGGCCCATGAACACTCGAAAATCATTGCTCCGTTGCCCACTTTTTAGGAAAGGAATGGGCATTGGGAAAGGAACAAAATTTGAGTCTGCGGAAATCTCCGTATGAGATGCACCAGCAACCTGACAAAAACGGTGGCTTTTTTCCGACAGTGGTACTAGCCCAATCCATTCATCTTGCAGACACCTACTACGTAGCTCTACCACTTAATACTACCTAAAATACTAGCTTTTGCTCGCGGATCCGCCCTCGAACAGCTTTTTCGGGTCTGATAAAAAGTAGCCTACAACCGTCTTCAGGGTCACATCTATCTATGTACCTAAATTCATCAAAATCGATTCGTCAATTTAGGCATGAAAGCGTAACAAACAAACAAATACTCACTTTCTCATTTATAATATTATATTAGCATATTAGAACTTCAATAACTTCAATAGTTTGCCTTTAAATCTCAATATCGACCTGTTTTGCACCTCAGTAAATAAGACTAAAGGCACACTAGCTCAAAAGTTTTTCGTTTAGCACTTAGAAACCTATCTAGATCTTGACTCAAGTTGTGACAGTGTAAAACTAATACTGTTATTGTATTTTTAAAATTTGTGTATTATTAACACTTACCTAATATTGTATTGAATATTTATTAGCGGAGGCTTGTAATTAGCAACTTTAGTTATTTAAGATGTCCTACATATTATGCATGTTATTAGTCTGTAAGCCTTCCGACAAGTAAATAAATAAAAAAATAAAATAAATAGCGTTAAAGGTTAAATTAAAGAGTCATGATTGAAGCGGCTATGTAAAATTTTACCTATATCCAACCCCGCCTGCATCGTACCCAGTTCCCTCAATTCGTTTAGTTAAGTGTGAGAATGTTGTGTGTTGACAGTGGCTCTGAACTATCCGCCCCACTTCGGTGCTTATTCGTTCCTGAATCACTCGTTTATTTCACACTTTCTTGGATCGATAAACTTTAGATACGAAGCTGTATATCTCACAGCCGGAGTGATTGGAACTGTTGAGAAATCGATTATTTAGATTAGTATCGCTTTATTGGTCTTGTTGCAACGTACTAAGACTGAGAACTGTGAGGTCCACGATTCAATTCCGAGGTCTGGCAATCACAATCTGTGTTTGAGGTTTACATACATACATACGCACTCACGCTCGCAATCACCGAAGGGGCAGGCAGAGGTGTAACCAGTACCCACAATTCACCGAGTATATCTCCGTCCCATTATGTGATAGGGGGCGAGCCTATTGCCATACCGGGCACAAATTCCAGACTCCGGGCTGATACTGAGCATTTCGTAATAGAAAAACCCAATACCACATTACCTGACCCGGGGATCGAACCTGAGACCTCAGCGTTAGCCTTAATCGTAACGCGTACGCATTACAATTGCGCCACCGAGGCAGTGTTTGAGTTTTCTATTCGAAAAATCACACATGAATTGCCCGGGATTGGAATTTTCGTCTAGTATGGCGAGAGGCTCGACATGGAACGGAAATTAACTCGGCGAATCTTGGGTGCAGCAGCATTAGTTGAACATGCACTTGTACAATGGTAGATTTTTCACTTTCAGTGGTCGCTATGCAGTCAAGTACAAAAATGTATCAGATAACCTCCTACCAGCAATTGCCAGAATGTAAAAGGTAAGCATATCACCATCTTCTTCTAGCGGTGCTTCTCCATTGTTGCAGGGTTCCAGCTTCGCATATTCTGCCTATATCTCGCCAGGTTAAACAGTATCCCTGGCGATTTTTGTTAATTCCCTTATATTTTTATAAAAGCCGATCACCGCCTATCAATTAAGACTACAATATAGCGTAAAACTATAAACATTTCACATCTGAAATCAAGGAAAACCAGAAGTAAACACGTCTCAACGAAATGATCTAAGAATTCTACGACGGCAATAGCTCCTTACCCAAATGTTTTCGAGACCCGATCCTAATTACTGTTGCCGAAGTTAATAAAAGTTTTAAAGATAAGTGAGCACACCAGAAGCTTGATTATGTATGAGGCAACTAAGGAATTTGCGTGGTTTCGCAGCAAGGAATTGGTCAGAATAATATCTACAGTCGAGTGCCTTAATCGTCAACTTGCGTATTATTTTAATGGTATTGGTGGTGATAGATGCTAGGCTGATAGATCTCTCCTATGCGAGAATTCTTCTTGGTAGTTTTTTTATTGCATAGCCTGACAAACAAGCAATTGATTCACCTAATGGTAAATGATCTCTACCGCCCAACTACTCCCACAATACCAAAAGAATCATGGGTCCAACTTTAAAGGAAGAGAATAATTAAAAGATTGGGAACGGTACAGTGGTAACGGCCCGGTCGGGCCGGCACATTCGTGCTGTAGACAAAACTATATACAGCGTGACTCTACTACTCAAAATATACCAATTTGTTTCTACCGTCAAGCAACTGTACTCCGTTTTCAAAGACATTGAAGCCAGTGTAATTACATTGTGAGACTGAACATCTTATGTCTCAAGTAGACGAGTGTAGAGCAGTGCCATATACTCGTAGTACTTTGCAATTCAAAGTTCTGGGTGTTGCTACTATTTCTGGGAATTCGTGGCGCTAATCATCAAGCGAGCGAATTGCTCGTCTCATCATTCAGGCTAATAGAAAAAACCTTTCAGATCACCGTGCATTATGCGCTTTGAGCTATCATCTAATTGATATGTGCGCCATTGCATGCATAATTACTAAACAAGCAAGAACAATACACAAGTTACAAGTTTGAAGTATGGAGCTACAGTTACCCTACATGACGTATATGACTTGTAATTACGTGGCAAGACCTAAAAGTGATATCTAATTTGTCATACGGAATTGAAGGCCTTAACTTGTTACGACTTGTTACAAATCTTAATGGCAAGACGTCGGGATGAGAAGGTTAAAAAGATCTGATGCATTCATTGATTTTAGATGAATAAGATGAATGGTTCTGTTTGATCGGAAACTGCACTATGGAAAATGTTAATTGGTACAAGGTACCAAGAGGTTTCCTGGCGATGGTTTCCTTCACCATCAAAGAGAACAATAACCTATACTAATGTTCTTTCTTTCTGCCTGGGGTATTCCTGGCTTTATGCTAGGGTCCACCTTCCCATCATGATTTAACGGTGGATTTGGTATTATATGGGGGACCCACTTTCTGAGCCCCACAACTCCGAATAAACCAAGTTTCATCATTAACTCGTCCGTTAATCAGCAGAGTGTACCAGGTGAGGTTGGCTTTAGCTTTGGCTTTATAATCTTTACTTATAAATGCAAAAGTGTGTGTTATCTTTCTTTCAAGCAATGGCTTAACATGATGTTTTGTATGGAGAAAATTAATGTGCCGTAGCATGATACAGGTTGCCTTATACCCCGGGAATATGACAGGAAAGACTTCCACGCAGGGCGCCCCGAGCAAAAGCTTGTCAACTATTCAAAGTCATGTAACTCTAAAAATCAAATATGTGTTTTGGGATCTGGAATTACCTACTTGGTATAATTACATTGATCTTCAATACAATAATTAATAAAACACACATTTCGGCATTTTTCATAAATCAACGCTTAAGGGGGAAAAAGTGATTGAAAGTTTTTTGTATTAGATGCCGGCAAACGAGCATGTAGATCACCTGATGGTAAGTGGGCTGAAATTCATAATACTTAAGGAATCACGGATGCGTTGCGGATCTTAAAGGTAAGGGATTATTAAAGTATTAGGGGAAGATAATTTGGGTCTCTGGAAATTTCAATCACCGTACGAAACGCAATAGCAAGCTGTCATATAACGTCATTTTTCTGTGAGATAGTGGTAACAACCCAGTCAAGCCAGCCCATTCATGCTGTAGACAAAACTGTGTACAGCGTGGTTCGATCACTGAATCGTTTTAGGGGAATTGCTGTATGGAAAAAATAATTTTGATACAAGAATAAAAATACATATCATCCTGACCGCACACAAGGTTAACCTGTATCGTTGGTATCAGAAACTGTAAGAGACTTACGGTCCCACAACACTCAGACCCGAAACCACTATTTTTGTGGATCACAAAAACATTTCGTAGCAAGTGGAATTCCGTTGTCTCTACCTACCCTATGGAAAGCAGGCGTGAGTATGTATGTAAAAACATTTGTCTTAGTGCGGGAATCGAATCCGCAGCTTCTTGTTTTACTGCCGTGTACTCGGTCGCTGCGCCATGGCGGTGGAAGACTTTCAGTTGGCAAAACGGTAACAAAAGCTTAGTACCAAATATGTTATACATAACAACTTCAATCAAGAACATTTACTGGATTCCGTCAAAAGCTTCTTTGAACATTGGTATGAAATTCGACTTGTAACCAATATTACTTGACTACTCCAGATTTCGCAGAACTTTCGAAGATTAACATCTATAATTTCCGAATTGCCAAAATGGTTTGTCAATCAATAAAGCATTGAATGTAAGACAAATATTTATATTAAAGGTAGGTCTTTTGCAGCATAGAAAAATACTTAATTCTGATACTGTTGAAAATGTAAAGAGCAAACGAAATTTTAGAGCTCCGACCGTAAAAGTAAATACTCGATTTGCGCAACGTTTTATGCATTTTTTAGGTCCGTATATATATAATTATATACAAAAAAACTGTAGCGTTAAAAATGACACAGTTCATAACTGTAAGAAAAAAATTAAGTCATGGTTATTACAATTGTCGTATTATGAGACTGAAATCATAATGAGAATCACTCGATAAATTTGCCACACACACACACACACACACACACACTCCTACACGCACACACGCACATGCACACGCACACGCACACACTCCTACACGCACACACGCACACGCACCCGCGCACACACACACACACACACACACACACACACACACACACACACACACACACACACACACACACACACACACACACAATTATTATTATTTTTTTATCCCTTTTCCTACTGTGAAATAATATTACTGCTCGTGTCGCCCGACGTACTCTGGTAATTATCTTAAGGATAAATCTGAAAACTTAGGGTCCTCACGATACAGGCTTTGCCTAGTGTGAGGACCACAAGCAATCTATTCACGTCTTGTAATTATTGTTAAGTTCCCATTTTCGTGGAATAATCGTAGATTTAAATGACGTATGTAATTTTTTAGTAAATAAATATTATTATTATTATTATTAATCATAATATCCAGACGCCATTAATTTTAAGGCCGGTCTCATCAGGCTATTCGGCTGCTCCTAATTTCATAATAAACATAAATTGATGAGCCAATATTTTAAATTGAAGAAAAAATTGATAGATTTATTAAGTTGGTAGATTTGGGTTGCGGCTTCATCTGCGTGGAAGTACACGGTTTTTTCCAAGAACTACAGTTTTGTCTACAGGAATGGGCCGGTTCGTTACCACTGTCTCACAGAAAACCAACGAAAATTACCAACGGTAAATTAAATATCCTTAGGCCCAAATCCCAACCACTTAATTATCCCTTTACTCGAGAAGGCGCCCATGATTCTTCTGGTATTTTGGGCATACATGGGAGATGGAGATCACTATGCCTACGTCAAAAAATCATTTCGATCCGTTGCTGTGTTAAGGAAAGGCCAATTCATTTGCTTGGATTTTATATTGACTTTTTGACTGACTTGGTGGCACAGTTGTTGTAATGCGTACGCGTTACGAATGTTGTGCTGAGGTCTCAGTGATCCCCGGGTCGGGTAAAATGATATTGGGTTTTTCTATCATGAAATGCTTAGTATCAACCCGGAGTCTGGAATTGTGCCCGATATGCCGGCAACACTGTTTAAAAAAGTTCCCACATCTCGCGGTTTTTCTGATTTCACTAAGTTTTTAGTATTATTTAAAATGGACATTTACATAATAATACGGTTTTTATTATGTCAAGTTTCATATAAAATTTAACTTTGCGAGTGAAATTTTACAACAATGTGAAACGCATGTCTCTATTATAATTAAAAAGCAATAATTTTATACTCAATGTCAGTCATTCCGTTCATACGTTCATAAGAAAGTTCAAGGTGTTTTAGTCTTGCATGGCCAATTTCATCCAGTTTCAGTTACTTTTCCAACTTAAACAGGACCACCAACACAGTAAACCCTATCGAATACAAAAAGAATCATACAATTCGTTGAACATTTGGCGGAGTTATGCATGAACCTATATGCAGACGAATTGACGGCTAAAAACTGACTAGGTCTTCGACATTTCAAGGCTTTTATACATTTCAACTTAATCACTTTAGAATTGCAACTCGTAAACTAAGACGTGTTATACTTGGAGTTATTACACCCACAATCCCCCCCGACACACACACACACACCCATACAAACACACACTCACCACAACTCATCGTAGTAAATTTTCAAGACATACGTACCCACTTACACATGCTCCCATGACTGCCTCAAGCTAAGAAACTACTTACTTCATTATTTTAAACAAGCTCCGCCAATTTTATGAACCCCTGGTAAATGTTTTTGTATCACTAAATATTTTCATTTTTGGAGTCTGTGCTGGTGCCGCTGCCTGTCAACTGGAATTGCACAGACTTCAAAAATACCTTTAGAAATTGTTATTTAAAGTCGAAAGTTTGTTTTAAGTTATTTTGTTTGCAATTTTTTTGTGCTGGGTACAGCTATGGTATGCAAATTATAATACAATCACATCGAGTATGCTGTTATCTTTTTTTTTTTTTTTTTATTAGATTGAATGACAAGACGAGCAGGTCGCTCGCCTGATGGTAAGCGCCACGCCTGCCCATACACAGAAGCAACGCCACACAGAACTTTAAATAAAGCACTGCATGACACTGGACTGCGCTCGTCACCCCGAGACATAAGGTGTTAAGTCTCATAATGCCCAGTAATTACACTGGCTTCAATGTCCTTCACACCGGAACACAACAGTGCTTACACATTGTTGCTTGGCGGCAGAAATAGACAAAGCGGTGGTACCAACCCAGCCGGTCTCTCGCAAACGAGGGACCTACCACCTTGTAAACCTATCTGTTGACTATAATTTTTTTACTTCGTATTCCATATAACATAACTAAATTTGTATGATACTACATCGCAGCTAAAATCTATAAAAGTATATTTTTTTAAATAAAATCAGTTCACGATTAGCTGAGAAATAAATCTTAAATCTACGGTAAAAGCTTTACTAAAATCTTAAAAGATTATGTAAAATTTTCATAATTGCTTTAATTACATAGCCTCCTTGACGTAGTGGATGTGTAGCCGGCTGTGAAACGAGAGGCGGTGGGTTCGATACCTGCACCGAGACAAATGTTTGTACGATCGACAAATATTTGTTTTGAGTCTGGGTGTTGGGACCACAAGTTTCTAGTAGTTTCTAATAACGATACAGGTTAAACTGAGTGTGTGGACATTTGTGTGACTATTGAGTGTATTTATAATCCTGCCAGCTTTACATAAGCTATTTTTCGTGCGTAAAAATTCCAAAAAACAATATCTGCGACGCTACTTGTGACAGACTTCAAGTCTGTTAAGTTATTTTGCGCGTGCCGTACTATACTGAGTAGCTTATCTTTTTTGTAGCAGCAAGTCGCTACTTACGTCGGTTTTCTGTGAAACAGTGGTAACGACGCGGTCGAGTCGTCCTATTGATGCTGTAGACAAAACAGTATACAGCGTGGCTCTACCACTCAATAGAAAACTGATGGAAAATAGCATTATTCCTGTCGATCCCCAAGGACGGCACGACGCATGACGTCACAACAACGATCAATCTTTAACAAGGATATTCCGGTCCATTAAAGAGATTTTTCTTTAAAAGCCAGCCTCGTAGAACCTATAGTTCCATGTAAGGACCGTTTAGATTGTGACAAGTTAATATGCTACTTGCTTTTCTGGTGTTAGTTCTACTGGCCTTTATTAGCGCAGTGTCTATCGTTTTTCGACTCTATTCTTGCATTACACTCCGTCATCCAGTGTAGCGTAGCCACATTGCTGAGCCAAGATAAAAAAGAATGTTTAATTTACTCTTTATTACTTAATAGGCTCGGATTTCTGGACTTTGATTGCATATTCGTACAAATGAGTAAAAAAACAAACTTTTCCGAAGCATATAATTTTAAACGTAGGCTACGGTTAAAAATAGGTGCTATGGTGATAGGGAATAGTGATTTTTAGGTTTACGCGAATATTACACATTGAAATAAAACTAGTTTATACGGAACTAATAAAAATTAAACCGCGATAAAATCCGTATAAACTAGTTTTATTTCAATCATAAGGAATAATTAAATATTCCATATTTAATTTATTTGATGAACTTATAGGAAGTTCATGAGTTAGTAAAAATATGACTGTACTAAACTGAATCAAACGCAGCACCGGGCCGCGTGTCGCGCGACTATGATCGATTGCCAGGCATTATGTTTATAATCGATTGAATCGCTTTGTTCTTATAATCGATAAACTCGTAAATATGTGATTAATGTTCTAATATAATGGAAGATGGTTGACGGTTTGAAGAATGGCGTCAGTAATTGGAAGAAAGAAACATACATTACGATCGCCTTGTTGGCAGTTACATTAATTGTAGATGTTTGTGGTTTTACAGCATAACCCAGCACACGGCCAAGTGGGTCACCTGATGTTAAGTTATCTCCGACCATGTACGTCCACAATATCAAAAGAATTATGGGTGCGTTGCCGACTTTAAGGGAAAGGGATAATTAAGGAATGGGGAGGGGGAGGGGGTCTTGGTTCCGGATATCTGACTCACCGTACGAAACGCAGCAGCAAGCCGTAACTTTACATCTGTTTTCTGTGAGACAGTGGTAACCACCCGGTTGAGCCGGCTCATTTAGGCTGTAGACAAAACTGTCTTCACCGTGGCTTAAAATATATGCGTATTACACAAACACTGCGATTTTAAACATATTGAAATTATCAATTTACAGATTTAACAACTTAAAACCTTTCTATTGAATTTTCAAATGTTATTGTTAGCATATTCTTAATATTGTATATTGAGGGTGTCTGAGAAAGCAGCGTTGGGTACACTGTAATAATAATGTGCGATATAGTTGTGGAAAGGTCGTTAAATGGTATAAAAGAGGTTGTCGCCATAACTGGAGGTCTTTTGCCCGCGGTCGGTCAGTTCACTAAGATCAGTGCTCAGTCGATAGTCCAAGTGTTCATTACGCGGTAGCTATGCTGGTTTACTATTCGGTTCTAGTTGTTTGAGTTATAATTAGAGAACGGTTTATAGAGAATCCTGACATGAGGTTGTGTCTGTAAAGTAGTAATATTGTATATGTAACCGATAAACTACGAGTTAAAGTGATTACTGTCGTTTGGTACCTATTAATAGAATAATACTCGTCTCTCGTTTTACGAGTGGTAGAGCCACGCTGTAGACAATTTTGTCTACAGCATGTATAGGCCGGCTCGTCCGGGGGTCGTTACCACTGTCTCACAGAAAACCGGCGTAAAGTAGCAGCTTGCTGCTGCGTTTCGTACGGTGAGTGAGATATCCGGAGGCCCAAATCCCCTCTCCAATCCCTTAGTATCCCTTTCCTTTCAGGTCGGCAACGCGCCCATAATTCTTTTGTATTGTGGGCGTACATGGGCGGTGGAGATCGCTTACCATCAGGTGACCCAGTTGCTCGTTTGCCGGCCTATACTAAAAAAAAAAACGTAACTTCTAGCATTATTATCCGCTTCGCTGTAATATCTGCCTTATCGTTAAACATAGCTTATAGCATCGCGCCATAATTCGTATGACGCCTTTGTTTGCCCTCTCGACTCTTTGTTTGTCCCGTCAAATTAAAAGGAGCAAAACCCGACATCTTTCAGGGTGGATTTACATTGAGACGACACGTTTTCTTAGCGTTTCTAAATTGTTTAAGGGAAGCGTGGGTCCACTTTTACTACCTCATTCTACCCCTTCAGGTATGTGTAGTGTGGCACTCAGTTACGGATACCTCGCCAGTCGGGAGAGAACTGCGCTCGGACGTAGTGGCCCGCGTATTTATAAGGTGCCATCTGACGTAGATGTCATCCTTATTGCTATCTACCGCCACTATCAAGTCTACCATACTTGATAGTTGTCGTACCCTCAATAGCCTTACACTACAGTACGTAGGTATGAATTTATGTTATGTTAGTCAGAATGGTACGGTCAACACCAAAAGTCGTTGAACACATCCAGATTTCCAAAATATCCTATACATTGTAGAATACCTTATTCCCTTCACGAGATTAGTGCCAAAATTCGATAATCATCGTAAAAGGTCAAAATACGCTGAACACCAAACTGTCAAAGCATTTTTGTATTCTAAGGAAATTTTAGAAATGAAAGTCGGTTTTATTTGTTAGTGGCTATATAGCTTCTTATATACAACGTGTTACAGAAAGGTGTGGTCATATTTTAGGGTCATTACATACACCTTAAAATTCGTACTTATATATCGGATCTTTTCAAAACCAAGATATCCAAAAATTTCACATTAATTTTAATCACTCGTTTTCTAAGATCGGATTGATTACATCACTATTAATTATTATGAACGAAACTCATTTTTTAATAAACTTTAATAAGATGTACATAATTCTACGGACATACGTACGTGAATTGTAATTTAAACACAAATTATCACCTGAAAGAGATTGTGTGCTGAAGACGATATTGGTACCATCCTCTAGAAGCATTTTAAAGACTTCATTCTCGGGTCTTCCATCTATGAATTTGGCTTAATACAGTCGACGATCCCCTTAAAAGCTGTTATCAGTTACACTAACACAAAGTACCAATACATAATATTTGTTTTTAGTCAAATGCAACATATGAACTCATAATCAATCATACTTCATAAAATCAGAAATTGCCGAACTGACTGCGACAAATGTTTGTTTTTTTTAATTACAAAATAATTAAATGAAAGGACGTCTATAGTATCATTGTTTATCATTTAGTGTTGTTCAAAGTTGTAAGTCGATATCGACATGTTACTCATTCGATAAAAAAGAAAAATCTATAATTATTGTCCTATCAATGCAATCGGATTTGGTACTATGGGAGATTAAATATTTATACCCTACACTATACATTGCTTAAATTTGCCCGCCTCTTTCTATAACACGTTGTATATGTCTTCTTCCACCTGCCGCTATCCCTCTCGCAGTGGGATCGGTGCAACATGCTTTTTAACACATGTTACATAAAAATTTGGCTTGTAGTCTGAGGTTAATATAGCATGATGTATATTTTCGAAATAGAACATCAACTATTGTTGTAATTGTAGCTCATACTTGTAAACATAATGTTAAAAAAAACGAACTTTTGATAATCTGATGTTCAGTTAATTTCGATATTTTACTATGTGCATCCAATTTGGTGCTAATTTTGTTGAGCGACTTTACGATGCATAGGGATTTTGGTTTGAATGTATTCATTGACTTTTGTTGTTAACTGTACCATTTTCATACAGATACCAACCTGAAGTTACAGCTTTATTGTTGCATTTCGAGCAGTTGTTGACATTGTCAGTTGGTATTTTTTTTAGAAAATCGTTTAAATTATGAGTAAAACCGACTCATAAAAGCCATATATAAATATAACCAATTTTGTATACTATCTTTCTTTCTAGTATAATAGTTCCTGCCGAGTGTGAATCGGCCTCACAAAGGCCTCTTACAAACATCCGAGCATCTTTAAATTTCCTTTCACAAGACAACGGAAACGAGCTGTTCTTTGTGTTTGTAAATTAATTCTAAATAAGGCGTGCCGCAAGCTGTTGATGAGCGAGTAATTATTTACTTCATTTGCTTACCGATCTCGATTTACATTATTAATTTGGTATATAAATTATTAGTAGAAGAGTATTTACCAGAATATGTAATTGGTGATATATACATATTATTATACGACGTGTTACAGAAAGGTGTGGTCAAATTTAAGCAACGTATCATCATTGTATACGATATTAGTATACCAGGCCCCATAGTACCAAATCCAATCACATTATTAGGAAATAAATACAGTATTTTCTTTAAATTTAATTAAAAGTGGTGAGAGCGATCTTATCGAACGTAATAAAGGAGTTAATCACTCCAAATTATCGTGTAATTTTATGCTTCGATTTTGATAAGATCCGGTCATAACAACTCCTAAATATGACCACACCTTTCTGTAACACTTTCTATATCGCTTCATTGGTCGATCTAATTGTTTAGATACCAAGACCGACCAATCAAAGTCTATTTGAAATTTTAGTGCCAAAAATTCTTCTCCTGGAATATCTGTGTGTTACCCGGATTTGTATTTATGCTTGTTGTGGCGATAGGCTCGCCTCTTACCACATCATGGAACAAAAATAGATACGATGAACCATGGAGCACATCTATCTATCATGACGACCATGGCAGCGTGACGAAGTTCGTTAAGTAAGTCCAGTTACTTATTAGGGTACAATGGCAGTTCAAAACAGACTGAACAGTCTGTATTTTAGGAATGGAATATAGCAATGAAATAAAATTACAAATAAAACTTTTAATCATTAAAAATTTTATGAATCAATCATTTCACAAATAAATCGATAATCAAGTAAATTTATTGTCAAATCGATTTTAACTGATGACTGTTATTAACATTTTAAGTTATGCTTCCGTGTAATGTGAATGTGATATCAGTTTATTTTCTCTCAATGTTTTGTATTTGTTTTAAAGAACTCCGATACTGCCCCTTTTGACGACCCGGCCTTACTCATGAACATTAAACTCTCTCGGAAACAGTAATGACTTTTGTGACAATACTACCATAGATTATACTTCCTAGGTATAGTTAATTTTGTTTCTGGCTACAACTTTATTAATATCTAGATTCTTTTAGGTATAACATATTCAAAATGTATGTTACTTATACTATATACTTTATATTTTATTCACATTAGGCCAACGCTCCATAATAAATAGGACTTTCATTTTGTAAGCTCACACCTTTATCCCCGAAGCAGTAGACAGAGCTAGTGCACCCACGTTTCACTGGGCTGATTTCTGTCCAATGATGTGATACGCCTATCGCAATACCGGGAAATTCATGTCATTCAAGAAAACAAAGCCAAGAATAAAATAGAAAGGAACCATTTAGACTATCCACTTTCCAACAGCAGCCTCAAATCACCGTTGGCGTAGCACAACTGACAGCTGTCAGTTCAAAAAGAACGACACGATCCGTATTTGAATTCCGAATATAAATATCGAACTGATCGATCAAGTGCGGAGACGGCTTTACTTAAATTGCTGTCGAACGGTACACTACAAGATCGATGGGGACGCCCTTAAATTGGGGTTTGATCGTGTACTGATATTTCTGGAATTTGGATATGTTAGATAAGAGAGAGACGGATAGATGCTTAATGCGTGAGGTGGAAAGAGAAGGATGATCGTGTAAATTACGGGATGGTCAATTGCCGTGATGTATGGCTGTGATAGGCATAGCTATTCCGATAGGGGGATCCTAATGCGTTTGTTGGAGACGTGAGACTGAGACATAATAATAATGCCGTTCTGTTTTCTCTCCCAAACAAAAGTTCTGTCTAGAATCAATATATATATATATTTTTTATAGCATAGGCCGACAACAAGCAAGTGGGTCACCTGATTGTAAGTGATCTCCACCGCCCAAGTACGCCCACAACACCAAAAGATTCATGGGCGCGTTGCCAACCTTAGAGGATAGGGATAATTATAGGATTGAGGATGGGAGGGGGATTTGGGCCTCCGGATATCTCACTCACCGTACGAAACGCAGCAGCAAGCTGCTACTTTACGTTGGTTTTCTATGAGACAGTGGTAACGACCCGGACGAGCCGGCCCATTCATGCTGTAGACGAAATTGTCTACATGTCATGCAGTGCTTTGCTTTATCAAGGTTCTGTGTGGTGATTTCTGTGGGCAAGCGTGGTGCTTATCATCAGGCGAGTGATCTTATAGTCTCTTCATTCAGTTATATAAAAAAGAAGCCTAAATAATCTCTGAAGTCAAATCAACCAATGAGCTTCCCGTCAAAATTGGTTCAGCTGTTTCGAAGATTAACTTACTCGAACAAATAGAGACATAGACAAAAATTGGCAAAAGCGTGTTTGAGTTTTGGTGGCGTACAAACAACCATAGGAGATTAAGAAAAAGCATTTATTTCGAAAAAATAGACACTTAAATTTTATTTTTGTATTGTAGATGAAATCAGATCAAAAATACTTCGAGAAAATATATTGGTATTTAGAACCCATGTGGATTCTGAGTTATTAAGCTTGTCAATTTTTTTATTTAATGTCAAAGGCACATCAGCTGTGTGCGACGCAAAAATGTTTAAAAAATAACAGACGCAAAAGTAATTGCTTTTAAAATGATATTCACTAACATTCGACTAGACAACCATTTTATCAGATAGTGTATTTGGATCTTTTTTTTACTAGCCCTGTATAATACCTGTTCCACTGCCGGGCACGGGCCTCATCTACAAAATGGGTTAGGCCTTCGTCCACCACGCTGGCCTAATGCGGGTTGGCAGACTTCACATACCTTCCAAACTCTTATGAAGAACTTCTCAGGTATGCAGGTTTCCTCACGATGTTTCCTTAACCGTTAAAGCAAGTGATAATTAACAATTAATATACACATAACTTAGAAAAGTCAGAGGTATGCTCTTGGGGCTGGATTTGAATCGGCGACTTTCGTCGCGTAGCACTCCCCACTAACCACTTGCTCATTTGTCGACCTATGCTAAATAAAAAAACAGTCAATAATAAACCTTATTTTCTAAAAGTATTTCCGGAATGGCGCCGATGCCGCTACCGGATAACTGAAATGACATCGACTCCAAAAAGACCCCTTAGTTAATATTATTATTGACTTTTCAGTATTAGTTTTTGAAGGCGCTTTTTCAGTGTTAAAATTATTTTATGTTGCAATTGTTTGTTAAAATTTTAAGTAGAAATTCTATCCATTGGGAGTGAAATCGGGGGTAAAAGATTAAGACATCATTTATTTTAATGATTCTTTCACTGACAATGTTAAAATAAAACGTTTTACCTAATAAAAATAATAGCAAACCTAAAACCATATAAATAAAAAACAAGTTTGATTCGGTATTTTCCATGAATAATTTATAATACACCATTACATTACAATATCACCGACTCAAAATAGGTATTTCATATTGAGTTATATTAGCACTGATATAGTCAATGTAAGTTCTCTTTAATGATATGGATTGAGATGAGTGACTGCGTTACCAACTTGCAACTTTGGAAGAGAACGATACGTCGACTTTGAAACTCGATCTAGTGTGGATGATATCAGATACCCAAACACTCGGTTTCTGAAATCAAATCAAATTCTGATACAAATCAACATTCATCTAACAGAACTTTGATTTTGACACCGCTGTCAAATCAACATTCATCTAACAGAACTTTGATTTTGACACCGCTGTCAAATCAACATTCATCTAACAGAACTTTGATTTTGACACCGCTGTCAAATCAACATTCATCTAACAGAACTTTGATTTTGACACCGCTGTCAAATCAACATTCATCTAACAGAACTTTGATTTTGACACCGCTGTCAAATAAATTCTAGTTGCTAAAACATTATTTAATGAAAAATTTATTTAATGATATTTAATTTCTTTTTAGTAGCGTTTGATATCGGATTTTTTATATTAGTTTGTTAGTTATTAAGTTATAACTAACATGTTTCAAATCAAAGACCAATTTGGACTTGATATGAGATTTGACATTTGATTAGTTAATTTTACATTGATCAACCTTTCGGGAACCGGGCGTTACACTTGTAATAGAAATAGGATATTATTTGTATTCCTTTCCATTCTTGACATTTATGTCAATATTTTATTGAAACTTGTTTAAAAAATTGTATAAGACCGTTTCAGGTACCTATAGGTCTAATATAGGAGAGGATGTTGCTCACTCGTTTCCATCCAACTTCATACAAAGTGGACGTGTCACTATCGACTCACGACGTGACGCGATCTCACTGTCTTGGGCGAATAGCTCAAAACAAGACTTTAAAATTAGAAAATAGACACAAAATTTCGTAATAACCATAAATATTAGCAATTTTTTTTTTTTTTTACTAGCCCTTTATTATATACGTCCCACTGCTGGGCACGGGCCTCCTCTACTGAATGAGAGGGGTTAGGCCTTAGTCTACCACACTGGCCTAATGTGGGTTGGCAGACTTCACATACCTTCGAAATTCTTATGAAGAACTTCTCAGGTATGCAGGTTTCCTCACGATGTTTTTCCTTCACCGTTAAAGCAAGTGATAATTAACAATTAATATACACATAACTTTAGCAATATAATTGATCATATAGTGCCCGCCCACGACTGAATACTAATGCTTGATAACTCCTCCAATTACTTGATAGGCAATCCTAGGGCTGCGTTGATATATTAACGTCGGTGTAGTTTCTATTCAGCCGGTGTATCGAGGTCGCTACAGTCCTCCGTGGCGCGATTGTCCGCGCTCCGACTGGCTTCCCATTGTTTTTCCTTCCATTTCATGTCGTTGGATATGCAACACTGAGTCAGGAAAATATGTTTAATGTTTTCTTTTTTTACATGGTATACGTCTATAGGGGACAGTTTATGACAGGTTTTTTTAGGATATGCCAGCAAACGAGTAAGTGGGTCACCTGATGTTAAGTGGCATCCGCCTATAAACACCCAGAATACCAGAAGAATCATAGAAGCGTTTCCAATCCTAAAATGAAGGATTAATCCGGGATCGGGAAGTAGGGTTTTGGGCCTCTGTATGCTCTTGAGGCTGGTTACGAACATGCTAATTTCGTCTCAAAGTTCCGTACCTTCCCGCTGAGCTATCGGTGTTGCTTAATAATACGTTAATAAAAAGTAGCAAATTCCATAACCAGGTACAAAAACCCTTAGGATACTTCAATACAAACGTCTAAACAACGGTCCCTTATTAAAACAAGTAAGTGGACCCACTGAGGGGCCAATAACAACCCTAATCAAGCGAGTATCATCGATCTGTGTGGGCGTTCTGATTATTGGCGCGATATAGTGTTTTTTGTTTGACAAAAAGCTTTGCTTCAAAGTTAGTAGTTTATTGTACAAAACAAGCATACCGCTAACATAATTGGAGTATTTATCGAAGGACCATAACAATGCTGACTGCCTCGCTGGCGCAGTTGTAATGCGTACGCGTTACGATTGAGGTCATCGCTGAGGTCTCGGGTTCTATCCCCGGGTCGGGTAAAGTGGTATTGGGTTTTTCTATTAGGTAAACCTTGTTAATGGGTTAATGCTCAATATCAGCCTGGAGTCTGGAATTTGTGCCCGGTATGGCAATAGGCTCGCCCCCTATCACATCATGGGATGGAGATACGCTCGGTGAAATGTGGGTGTACTGATTACACATCTGCCTACCCCTTCGGAGATTACAGGCGTGAGTGCGTACATACGATAACAATCTTCTATTTTATCAAATTTTAGGGTTCCATAGACAAATGGTAAAAACGGAATCTATATAATTTCATCGTGTTCGTCTATCAATATGACTGTCGCGCGTCTGTCCATCGGATATTAGCACTATATGATAAAATTTGGATAGGTGTATTCTATGAACCGCTAAACAAAGGTGTAGTGAAATTAAGAAAAAAATGGGTTGGCTCCCCGTACATATAAATCTCACTTCCACCTGCTCTTATCCCACTCGAAGTGGGGTTAACACGACATGCTTTTTAACACATGTTAGCGATATTGAATAGCGTTAAAACTACCTACCACAGATATGGAAAATCTTTAAATATTCATTTTCAGCACTTACCTATTTACGCATACAAACTTTATTATCTACATAAATTTTTACTAGTGGTCCCGTTGTAGTCTACCTCTATATACGTCATACGTATGTATCGGAAACTTTGAACATTATATTGACCCCCTTCAAACCGTCGGATTAACTCGAAATTTGGCATACTTATCAAAGACCGATGACTATTCAAAAATATTTTTAATTATTACTTACATCTTATTACGCGAACGTTCATATTTTTTCTTATTTCGCGATCTATGAGACTGCTACATTGGGGAAAGACACACGTGGAGTAGTGTGGGGTGGTTTGGGTGGTGGTGTATGTGATGTAATACAACCAATTTTCCATAACGTCAGCTGCGAGATTTAACATTCAGAAATTGACAGTATAAACGTAAACGAAAACAATTTATCTTTACCAAACTTCACCCACCACGTGACATTGGCGGAATAGCTACACTCTATGCTCGCCGCCATGAATCAAAAAGCAGATTTTTTAATGAATTTATTGTACCTACTTAACACAAGTATCATATAAAAATTGCTACTTCTCCATATAAACCTTAACTATGTCAAATCTCATACTCCTCCGTGCGCACATATTGCTTAAAAAGGGATCCAACATTTTCTCTTCACGTATTAATATTAAAAATGAAAATAATCATCTAAGATTTTATAATAACCCACTATAAGTACGTTTCGATTGAAATTGTATGTCAGACATTAATATCGCGCCTAAATGTCTATTTCCATTACCGTCAGCTCGGACTGATGGTTTTATATCTATCAATGACGAAACGAGCATGTCGCTCGTCTGATGGTAAGCGCCACTCCTGCCCATAAACAGTTAAATATATAAAAGTGAATGTATGTATGTTCACCTAAAACTCGAGAACCGTTAGCCCAATTGATGTGACACTTTGCACACATATAAAGGGTGACATGAGCACTCTACCGAACATAGTTACGTTAGTGCCGGATAGGTGGCGCTGGTGGCAGTGATTTTTATCTTTTGAACCATAGGTCGAATTGGTATGAAATTTTGTATATACGCATGTGGCAGCATTAGAACACTAACTAATATGGTTACACTGGTAACTGATAGCTGCCGTTTAGTTAAATTAATTTTTGAGTGAGTGTTGTCTTTAGATGGATAATATTATACTCTACTTTAAATATAATGTGAGACATGTTTGTCATTTTTGTATTTCCACATAGGCTAGGTACTTTTTATCCCTAAAAAAGACATTCACCCTGGCGGAGCCGCGGGCAAAATCTAGTAATACATAACTTTGAATTACAAAGCACTGTAGCACTGCACAGCACTCATTATCCCGACACATATTTATTTCTACGTTATTGTAGATGCTCAAATACAGTAATGTTCAATGTGACCTAGTTACTCAGTTTTTGCTCCTCTTTTTATTACCCTGCGGGCTTAGCACATGCAACACGAGATGTTTTATGAACTCATTTTGTAGTGAAAAACCAGTTTTATCCGGTTATATCCTATATATCGACACTTACATGGTTGCATCGAATACTTGACTCATTATGTCAGAAGTAGAGAAAATAAAACTTTCAACATTTCTGTGGTATTTTGTATATGAACCCTAACACGATGACGGATTTTTATCGAATGTTGATAGTATTATGCGAGATATTTCGTCGACAGTTATCATTCTCGCGCGCGAGATATGACGTGTTCCATGTGTTAAGCCCGCAGATCCATTTCATCGGCCTAACGAAACTTCTGTAACCAATACACGGTATACAAGGTGGTAGGTCCCACGTATGCCATCTTAGTTGGTACCACCGCTTTGTCTATTTCTGCCGCCAAACAACAGTGTTGTGTTTTGGTTTGAAGGACATTGAAGCCAGTGAAATTGCTGGCATTATGAGACTTAACATCTTATGTCTCGGGATGACGAGCGCAGTACAAGTAGTGCTTTGTAATTCAAAGTTCTGTGTGGCGTTGCTTCCCATCAGGCGAGCGACGTGTTCATCCCGTCATTTAAGCTAATAAAAAAAAACACAAGCTCACGTTTTTGTTCACCCAAAAGGTACAAATATACGCGTTCGGTGACGATGACGCGAGTTTCACGCTTTTTGTTCACCCAAAAAGTGCTCATCGCACCTAAAGAAGTTTTCACTTCAAAACAGTTGTGGGTCTCCATTCCAGTGAGACCGCGATGTGTCACGTGAGTATAGTACCGGTAGTCTTAACACCACGGGGTAATGGAAACAAGCACCGTCCAGACACAGATGGCAATTTCTGCTATATTAAATTAATGTTTACACTGACTCGAGTTGTGTTGGTTTTGCAGAACATATTGTACATAGTCGTTTATGTAAAAATACGAGATTGCCTTTGCCTTACCTTTTATAATATTTGAACTATTTGGATTAATCCTAAAGGATAAATCCTAAATTTCAATAAAATTAGAGTTTTGTTTTGAGTGGTAGAGCCGTGACACTTTTGTCTACAATATCAATGGGCCGGCACGTCCGGGTTGTTACCACTGCCTCACAGAAAACCGGCGTAAAGTAGCAACTTGCTGCTGCGTTTCGTTCGGTGAGTGAGATATCCAGAGGCCCAAATTCCCTTCCTCTTCCCAATCCCTTATTTATCTCTTTCCTTTAAGGTCGGCAAAGCGCCAATTATCCTTTTGGTATAGTGGGCGTAAGTGAGCGGTGGAGATCACTTACCATCAGGTGACCCACTTGCTCGTTTGCCGGCCTATGACTTAAAAAAAAGTCTGTCATTCACTTTACTCTCGCTCTAAAGGCACGTTTAGGGGTTCACGACCGAGACAGAACCTATGCTCTAAAACGATATGAAGCTACAAAGTTCAAAAATATAGACTTAATAATGTAGAATTGCCATCAGAATAACAATATTCCTCATTAAAAATACTACGACTAAGATAAAGCCTTGGGTAAAAACGTGTATAAAAAGGTGAATCATTTTTCTGTAGCGTGGTATGTTATAATTTGTATGTACTTATTAAATATTTTTATAACTTTAACATAAAATATACGAGAAACAGCAATAAGGAGAAAAAGTAAATCAGTTTTCATGTACGCCTTTACTTCCAAATTCATTTTACATACATACGCATTCACGCCTGTAATCCTCGAAGGGGTAGGCACACCCAGTACACCCGATTGTATCTCCCTATTCTCCGTCCCACGTCGTGATAGGGGGCGAGCCTATCATCATACCGGGCACAAATCCGAACTTCGTTGATTATAGTATAGGCCCACCGAAATCGGCGACGCGCGACGACAGGACATCCACTTTGTATGCAATTGTACATATACGTTTTTAGGTATGTCACCGAGACGAGAGATCTGAACGGTAGAGCCACGCTGTAGACAGTTTTGTCTACAGCATGAATGGGACGGTTCGTCCGAGTCATTACCACTATCTCACAGAAAACAGGCGTAACGTAGCAGCTTGCTTCTATGTTTCGTATGGTGAGTGAGATATCCGGAGGCCCAAATTCCCTCCCCTTCCCAATCCCTTACTGATGTGGAGATCACGAGGGAGCATGACACGTGACCATTTCCTGTCGCTATCATCTGACTTGCACCATGTATCGCGGTCTCGTCTTCTTGTCTCGGCCGCGTACCTAAAACGGTGCCTTAACGCTTAACGCAGCCATCGGAAGTCTGACTTTCAGATCCATTCATAAAATAAACAAATGAAACTGAAACAATTCGAATTAATTAACCTAATAAATTCAAATCAAGTCGAATTACTCGGCATTAATTGAACTAAACAAGAGGATTCAATCGACCTCAATCAGTTTTGGCACAATCGTTGTTTCTAATTAACATCTATTCTGTAGGCGAGGTGCCATATTTGTTCGTAATTTTTTACTTTTAAAAATATATTATTTGAACTTGCTCGGTTGAATGGCAGCGGTATTTGGGCTATGATTTTTTTTATTTTGAATAACAGCATTTTTGTGAGTCTTTTAATTTAAAAGTATATTTTTATGTGACAAGTAAAGTCGGTGGCGCAGTTGTAATGCGTACCCGTTACTACTGAGGCTGACTCTGAGGTCTCGGGTTCGAACCTCCGGTCAGGTTAAAGTGATATTGGGGTTTTCTATAATGAAATGTTCAGATTCAGCTCGGAGTTTGTCCCCGGTACGGCGATAGGCTCGCCCCTTATCACATCATGGGACGGAGATACGTTCGGCGAAATGTGGGTGTACTGTTTACACCTCAGCCTACCCTTTCGGGGATAACAGACGTGAGTGCGTATGTATGTAAATTATATTTGTTTCTTTCGGTTTCACACGAAATTGTTTCTGAATTTTCTGTTTACGTTTAACTAAAATTGGAAGAAAGAAAACAGAACATATTTTTTAAGTCGCACTTAAAATAAATGTGCTGTAATTTTTTGAAGAGGTTACAATTTTACAGTTTATCTTGTCATCAGACTTTAATAAAAAATGTAAGACAATTCTCAAAGTAAACCCTATCGAACATTAAAAGAATCATCAAATTCGTTTTTATTTCGCGATATTTGGAGATATCGCGTAACACATAAAAACGAATAAAATTAAGATCCTTCTTTTATTGGCCACTGTTGAAATGAAAAGAAATGAAAATATTTATTGAATCCATAAAATGTTATACATCATTTAGATTCCGTCAAGTTTTAACTCTACCGCCAGTTCCGAATGCTGTTTTGATAAAGAAGAATGGACAAGAAACTCTAACATTGTATTAATAAAATTAATTTTGAATTAGAGTTAGATCTAGAGCAGCTCAATTTATATCAATGAGGAACGTTATAAAGTAAAATAATGTTTTTTTTTTTTTCGCGCATGATCCTCGTAAGTACGATGAATAAATTAAGACTATTAAGATGACTATGAAATAAAATTAGTTACAATAAGCAGAACCATAACATATTCATAAAAATCAACGAAAACATTCCAACTAAGGACCTCCTTTTTGAAAGTTAATCATGTAAGAAAAGGTATACAGTTGGTATTGGCTGAACACATCAACACCTTTGCACTAAAAAATCTTGGTTCCCTTCCGCATAAACATTCAATAGGCTTGAATAAACACAAGATGGCAGTGTTGTGAGATCTTTCTGGCTCGGCGCCAAATGCGTGCGATGTGCACACGGCTTTTAAATAAAGGTACAATGCGCCCCACCGGTGGGGGCCGATGGATCTTCAACGGCTTTTTGCTTTTACCACAATTTTGATATCATTGTGATTGCTTTCGAATTTACAATGGAATATTTTGTATTCTGGCAAACAAAAGCCAAATAGTTTTGCGAAATTGATCCTATTAAAGCGCCAGTTATCCGGACTGACTTTGAGTACGACATCATACTAATATTATAAATGTGAATGTAAGTTTGTTTATTACGCTTTCTCGCGAAAATTACTTAACCGATCATCATGAAACTTTGTACTTACACATATTCTTGGAGGTATAAGAAGTAAAATAGGATACTTTTATGTTTTTTTTTTTAATCTATTTGTTTGTTACGCTTTCGCGCCTAAATCACTGAACCGATTTTGATGATTTTTTATGTAGAAATAGATGGGACCCTGGAGACGGTTAAAGGCAATTTTTTATTTCGAAAAAGTCTATTCACGCGGGCGGAGCCGCGGGCAAAAGCTAGTAGGTAATAATTTAACAGCAAAACTCTCGTTTACGAACGCGTCATGCAAGTTAAGATCGGGATTGTATTATGCGATCTCGTAAACGCTTATCATCTATGTAATAGTAAGCGAACGCAACAATTGCTAACTAGTAGTTAGTATTATTAGTCAAGTTAGCTCCTTAAGATATGCAACGCATTAAATTCAATTACGAATAATAAAAAAGAGCATTGGTAAAATACTAACCAAAAGAGCTGTACATTATCAAAAAGAAATATAATACGCACTCATTCACGCCTGTAATCCCTAAGGGGTAGCAAAGGTGTAATCAGTACCACCCACATTCCGTATCTCCGTCCCATGATGTGACAGGGGCGAGCCTATGCCATATCGGGCATAATTCCAAACTCTGGGCTGATACTGAGCAATTCGTAAAAGAAAAAAACCTTCTCACTTTTACCCGACCCGGGGATCGACAGCGTCCGCCTCAGTCGCATTACAACTGCGCCACCATGGCAAATAGTAAAAAAAACTATAATGTTCATTAACCTTTCGCGGATTGTCCGGGGATCGCGCAGCGCGAAAAAAAACAATGTCAATGTCTTAATAATGGCATAATAACTTGTATTTTAAAATACATTTAAATCTCAAAGTTGGCGGGCGGGTTGAAGGTCATTAAGGTTGAATTCTGCTTGTTTTTTTTTTGCTTGTTCTATTTCTGTTTGTTCTAGTCATAAAAGAGGACAGAAAGAGACATTGTGTAGGCCGATGATGATTGTATAAAACCTTTAGTTCTGAGACTATACGTGTGACTTGTGTGTATTATTTATTTATTTTGATCTAAAATAAAGAAATCATAAAAATCTAATACACTTAGATTGTATATACCTTTTTGGAGATTAAGTTGTTTTCCACCGCGATAGATAAGTAATCCGATGTATCTGGCGGACTCATCTTATAAATACACTATCTTAATAAAAACATTTTTACTTCCTCCAAATGACTGTTGTGAATTTTTAAAGCCTTAAGTCAGATTTTTGTGGAAATAGAAGGCTCTTTATACGAGTTATTTCTTTTTTTCTTTCTACCTGGTATTATCCCGGCTTAATGGCAGGATCCGTCTTGTCGTACCATAGATTTACCGGTATACCAAATACCTACCGGGCGACCCGCTGTGTGACTCTCATAGCCCGCAATTGGAACCAAGTTTCGCAAGTACCACGTGCAGTTGAGGTTCGCTTTCGATAATGGTGGCCCATTTAAACTCTACTTAGTATAATTCAATTTATTTAAAAATTGTTTAATAAAAGAACTCACTGGAGCCACCTCATTAATTCTAAGAGGTGTTAACAATCGCAGTCCTAAGTAATTCACATCAAAAGAAGTATTTTTTGATCTTATACGACCCGTAATTAGACGTACTCCGGCCACTTCACGGGACCTCAGTTGAGATCATCCTGCTAATGAGCGTAAGCTTCGGTTAAGTGTTTGGAATTCTGGAACGTATTAACATTTTAGTCCGTATGCTATAAAACGATATGAAGCGACGAAGTTCAGAAACGTAAGTATATTGTATGATATCCATCATAATATACAGAACCTCCTTTTTAAGTCTGTTAAAAATTGGTTCTACTTTTATTTTATCGACTTCACAGAAAACCGGCGTAAAGCTTGCTTGCTGCTGCGTTTCATACGGTGAGTGAGATATCCGGAGGCCCAAATTCCCCACCCCTTCCCAATCCCTTACTTATCCCTTTCCTTTAAGGTCGGCAACGCGCCCATGATTATTTTAGTATTGTGGGCGTACATGGGCGGTGGAGATCACTTACCATCAGGTGACCCACTTGCTCGTTTGCCGGCCTATACTATAAAAAAATTGGTTGATATATCGGAACAAAATATTTTTGGATGTTTTTGTTTTTGGTCTTTTATTACCAATAATTGGAGTATTTTTACGAGATTAATTTATTTATTTGTCTTTATCCATCTCACTATTTAAGTTTTCAGCAAATACCTCCCCTTTATTTTTATGTCGGTACTCGAATCTTAATACTATGCTGTACCTGTCCCATTAAAATTTACCAGAATATGATTACAAACCTGAAATTGGGCGATGACGCAAGATTAATTCGAATTATCCAAAGTATAAAAAACAGGACAAATATTTTTTGAATACCGTTCTTGAAATGGCGATGGGCTCATCCACTGTCAGACTATAGGGTGAAAATAAACTTGAGAGTCTACATAGATTCTCAGTTTATTTTATGTGCTAGTTACACCTCTACTTACCTTCCAGAAACATACGTAACATTCATTGTTTACGCTCACACTGACAATGTCTGAATGTCAAATCTCGCTGCTGACGTAATAGTACAAAATTCAAAAAATAAGTCGAGTTACGAGCACTAGTCTATAAATATATTCCAGTTTCCCGCAACACCAAGAAGACACAACAAAGTACCAATCAAACTCCCCGAAATAAACTCATAAAACGAAACCTAAAAAGACCTTTTTGTCTCCAACCCGACCGATAAATTGGGGTAAATGAATGACTGAGGCCACGTAACAAGCTGAATGTTGGGGCAGCCCTGTCAAATGATGAGGCTGCCTTGTCAAATGTTGGGGCAGCCCTGGGAGATGTAAAATAAATCGATGCTATTATCTAAACGTGTATTGAAACCATACCGCCACCATCGAATATCATCATAATATGAAAACTTGTATGTTTAAATTGGAGACTGAAGCGAGAAATCTTTAAATATTTCTTTACTAGATTCTGCTCGCACCTCCGCGCGTATGTATGTTTTTTCCAAGCTAAGAGTAGCTTATTTTCCAGGTTCAGGTATACCTATGGTTAACATTTCATCCAATCCCGTCCAGCCGCTTAGGTTTGGTTGACGTGTTTGTTAATATCGAATTCACAAACTCACAAACATTAAAACTTTGAAACTTTTATATTATTAGGATATTAGGATTAGGACTAATAGGATTAGTACTATAGTATGATAATAGCAAGTATGATTAGATTAGTAAGACTAGTAGAATCTATAATTATATGGAGTCCATAAAACATAACTGGTGGGCATAACTCATCATTTTTTACCCTTGGTAGCTACTATCGTACACATGGTGAATAAACCCGCCATAGTAGCTCGTTCAGGAGATTCGCGTTCCGGGATCAGCTAGAGTTTATCCAGTATATTCAACAGCCGGCATAATTCTGCCGACCATTGAAGGACGGTCGACATAATAATAATATTTGTACTGGACTGTACTAACATCAGATCTAATGTCGTCACTTCGCTATGCCAGGATAAAAAGAGACATCTTGCAGAACCCACGTTACCATAGATGGTAGGTCCCTCATATACCAGAGGTATGGGAAGGTACCACCTTTGTCTATTGCTACTGCCAAACAGCAGTGTGTAAGCATTGTTGTGTTCCGGTTGAAGGATATTGCAATCATTAAAAATACTGGGCATTATGAGACTTAATGACTCCGGGTGACGAACGGAGTGTCGTGCTATACTCTTCTTCTACCTGCTTTATCCCACTTGTAGTGAGGTCGGAACAACATGCTTTTTAACACATGTTACAGAACGATTTAGCTTGTAGTTTTTACGACCGGCCACTTGCCTGACGTCGACCCCTCTGGGGAGAGTTTTGAGTAGTACTGCCGCTGCACTTAGGGCATACGTAGCTCGAGTTATTCAAACAGATAAGAAATTGTAAATCCATATAATATCAACGCTAACCCCTCATGATTCAGACCACACCGCATCCCATATCCGCCTAAGCATCGGCCAGAAAATAGCCTTCCACATAATGTCCGGGGCAGGAATGACAGAGCGGTGTGCCCTACCAGAATTAATAACAAGACTTTTTGAGGGTGAATAGCACGCCCAGGGGCTACACGTCAGGTTTTTTTGTATATTCGGCCAGAGAGTTATTACTTACTAGATGAACCGATGAACTGCGTTCCAAGTAAAATTGATTTGTTTGTAACTCTTCAAGCGATTATCAATCCTAATTTATTGAGTGGTAGAGACAGTTTTGTCTACAGCATGAATGGGCCGGCTTGACAGGGTCGTTACCACTGTCTTACAGAATACCGGCGTAAAGTAGCAGCTTGCTGCTGCGTTTCGTACGGTGGTCCAAATCCCTTAATTAACCCTTTCCTTTAAGGCCGACAACGCACCCATGATACTTTTGGTATTGTGGGCGTACATGGGCAGTGGAGATCACTTACCATCAGGTGACCCACTTGCTCATTTGCCGGCCTCTACTATAAAAAAACATCCTTTCAATTACTCAAACATGACTATACATATACAGAATAAAAAATATTTTTCAACCGAGGAAATAAAATGGAGTAGGTTATGTATGACCACACATAACTAGAAGCAGCTAGAGCTCAGTGGGGAGTGGAACGGACTGTCGAGACGAAAGCCGCAGGTTCGAAACCAGCCCCAAGAGCACACACCTGATTTTTCTAAGTTATGTATGTATTAATTGTTAATTATCACTTGCGTTAACGGTGAAGGAAAAATCGTGTGTAAACCTGTATACCTGAGTTGCTTTCCATAAGAATTTCAAAGGTATGTGAAGTCTGCCAACCCGCATTAAGCCAGCGTGGTGGACAGCCTCTCATTCAGTAGAGGAGGCCCGTGCCCAGCAGTGGGACATGTAATATACAGGGCTAGTAAAAAAACACATAACTCAGCCAAATAAAGACAGATTCGAATATATCTTATATAGTATAGCGCAAAGTTGGTCCCATTTTAATATCAAGAAGAAATTCTACCCCCAGGGGATGAAATCGTGAATGAAAGATTCAAACTTTGTCACTTATGCAACGATTTTAATAATTGTTTCACTAAAGATAGTAATATATTTTTTAACAAAAATAATACCGACCCAAATAAAAAGTTACAAATAAACTAAACAATTTTAAGTCGGTACTTTCTATCTTTATTAGACCATTATAGTGCAATAGCACTGACTCAAAATTCTTTATTTTTCTATCTTAGTTTTTTTAGTCTGTATCATGTAAACAAAATAATTTCTGCCAACTTACAAATATTGATCTTACAATTAGTGCTTTAGTTTTTAATGTTTTAATTCAAACTAAAATAACATACTAAACTTACAATTAGATTAATTATAGTCATTTGACGACAAAACTTTTACACATTATAAAGGGAAAGACGTCGATCCAAATATCGTCTGTTACATAAAAGGTGATATGACAAAAGTCGTTTAAAGTACTCCGTTGTTTCAGTTTGAAACTGCTCCGGATTATTGTAGTACTTATCTCTTTAAAAGGACAAAGATTATTTCTGGTATTGTTCTAAGTACAATAATTTTCCTACGTAGTAAAATAAGGCACGTTTAGACGTACACGACCGAGACAAGAGACCGCGACACGTTACCGCTTTGTATGCAATGTATAGGTACGTTTTGAGATATGCGACTGAGGCAGGGGAGCGCGACGCAAACATGTGATATCATCATCATCATCATCAGCCTGAATTCGTCTACTGCTGCGTAGTGTAGGCCGACCTCGAGCCCGCAGCCCCGACGACCATATAGAGGTAGCGGGAAGCGGCTGGATGAGTAAGGCGGAGGACCGTCAAGGGGGCACCAACTTGGAAAGGCCTATGTGATATAGCTTTTCTAATTTAATTACTTTTTGACTTAATGACTAGACGAACAGAATAGAATAGATAGAATTTGTTATTTTTGACTTTTCAGTGTTTTTATTTTGAAGTCGGTTTCTAAGTTTTGTTAACCATTATTTTATTTTTCGATTTTCAGTGGGAGTTACAGCAATAGCATGTAAATTCCAATACAGTAACACAATCGGAATGAGTGTACTGCTGTCCGTTGAGGAGTTTTATTTTTTTACTCCGTACTCCGTCATCAGATCTTAACCAAATTTATATGGGACTACATCGCAGCTAAACTCTATCGAGTGATTTTTTTTCCAACATAATACACCTTAAGTAATGCAATTAGAACGCTTGCATCATATTGCAATGCAGCAAGTTATAAATTCTGCCACAGATCGCACCCTTACTGTAAGCCGTTAAGGAGTTCCATTGATCATCATATTCGACAATTACTGGACCATAACGACGTTACGGTAGGTGACTCAAATATCCGGATAGCCTATAAAAGATTCGGCCGATTATCGTTAATCTGCTCCTAAGAATTAAAGAGTTCCGTTACTTTGTCATGGATCCCATAATCAGAACCTAACCAAACTCTCATCGAAGTACCCTTGAAGTACATCCTTTCCAATAAAAAAGGAGTTATCGAAATCGGTTGGCGTGATATTGAGTTATTCGTCCATTTGTCGCGTACATACTAATGAAAATTTAAGACTTATATGGTTTTCTCACGGATGCCATTGTCAGAACTGGACCAAATTAAAATTGAAGTCGTTTAAAAATACTGCATGACACTGCGCTGCACTTGTCAGAAATAAAATGTTTCCTAATGCCAAGTAATCTCAATGGCATGAACAATTTTTTTTCTTAACTTGAATAACGAGACGAGTAGGTTGTTCGCTTGATGGTAAACGTCGAGCCTACCCATAAACATTAGCAACACCACACATAACTGTAAATCACAAAGCACTAGATTGCGCTTGTCACCTTGAGATATAAGATGTTAAGTCTCATAATGCCCAGTAATTTCACTGACTTCAATGTCCTTCAAACCGAAACACAATAGGGTTTACAACCTCTCGCATACCAGGGATCTACCACCTAGTAAAACACATACAAGATACCTACCGTCTAGATTACCATCAAATGACACGCTTGCTTGTTTGCCAGCTGTGCTATAAAAAAACTCCATATCGTTTTAATACTAGCCATCGATCCCCAACTATATACTTGTCAGGTAAATGTAGCCCAACCAAATAAGTTCTCAAGATATCTCGTAGATCCAATAAATTGGATTACAAAAGTGGATAAAATTTAATCCCAGAGCGTATTTCAAAAGTACGGTCTGACGGGAAAATTTGCTGTTTGTTCGAACATTTTTTTGTAGCAATATTAGCTGTAATATTGAAAAATAAGACAAATATCTAGAAAAGGAATTCTTTACATCATTGATTGAGGTTAACCAGAATCCAATTTTAGATAGAAAGAATAGCAGTACTCGTATGTCAGATTTACATATACCTACATACGCACTCACGCCTGTAATCCCCGAAGGGGTAGGCAGGGGTACCCAGTACACCCACATTTCGCCGAGCGTATCTCCGTCCCTTGATGTGATAGGGGGCGAGCCTGTCGCTATACAGAGCACAATTCCCGACTCCGGGCTTATGCTGAGCATTTCGCAATAAAAAACACAATATCTCTTTTACCCGACCCGGGGATCGAACCCAAGACCTTAGCGTCAGCTTCAGTCGTAACGCGTACGCATTACAACTGCGCCACCGAGGCAGTCAGTGTCATATGTCAGTCTTATTTTAGTAATTTGTAGAAAACACAATTTTGTCTTCATTGTAAATGGAACAGATCGACTGGGATGGTACCACCGCTTCGTAAAAAAGCTTAGCTATTGTCTCATTCAGATTACCAAGATAAATTCTCTTATCAAAGGTTGATAAACGGGAAAGTGAGTCACCTGATGGTAAGTGATCTTCACCGTCCATGGATCCGGTGGTAGTTTTAAAACACGTAGAGCCGAGTGGTAGAGCCACGCTGTGGCCATTTTGGATACAGCATGAATGGGCCGGTTCGTCCGGGTCGTTACCACTGTCTCACAGAAAACCGACGTAAAGTAGCAGCTTGCTGCTGCGTTTCGTACGGTGAGTGGGATATCCGGAGGCCTAAATCCCCTCCCCTTCCCAATCCCTTAATTATTCCTTTCCTTTAAGGTCGGCAACGCGCCCATGATTCTTTTGGTATTGTGAGCGTACCATGGGTGGTGGTGTTCACTTACCATCAGGTGACCCACTTGCTCGTTTGTCGGCCTATAAATTAAAATAAAAAAAACGTGCCGTTTCGGTTATGTCCATATCGACCTGAATTTATATAAACATTGGACTTGTATAAAATGTTTTCTATAGAAAAATATACTGATTTAGTGTATTATTGATGATGCTATGTATAATATGTATAATAAATAATAATAATAATACACCCAACAGTCACACACATAGTCCTGACCCCACACTAGGTAAACCTGTATCGTGGGTATCAGGAACTACGAGGGACTTGCGGTCCCACAACACCCAAACCCTAGACCAATATTTGTGGTTCACACAAACATTTGTCTCGGTGTGGGAATCGAACCCACGGCCTCTCGCTTCGCAGCCGACTACTCGCTCGCTGCGCCACGGAGCTGTCATCTACATATGTTGATAATATGGTCAGTAATGCCTAACTATCTTGCTTTTATTTTTGTACTGACATGTCATAAGCGTTATTTTAATTGCCTACTTGATCAATAAACGATTTTATTCTTTACTAGCTTTTATCCGCGGCTCCACCCGCGTGAATAGACTTTTCCGAAATAAAACGTAGCCTATAACCGCCTCCAGGGTCCCATCTATCTCTACATCAAAATTCATCAAAATCGGTTCAGTGATTTAGGCGTGAAAGTGTAACAAACAAATAGATTTTTTTTCATAAAAAGTATCCTATGTTACTTTTTATACCTCCAAGAATATGTGTACAAAGTTTCATGATGATCGGTTAAGTAGTTTTCGCGTGAAACGAACTTACATTTACATTTTTAATATTAGTATGATTCTTATTAATGAACACCAGAGGAATTGTGCATAGACGTCTTCTTAAGTTTACACGAATATTACACATTGAAATAAAACTAGTTTATACGGATTTTACTCTCTCTGTGGTCTTTCCCGTGACCACGAGGGCTGAAAAGCTTTCGCAACGTCGGGACTAAAATAAAATTTAAACTGCTATAAAATCCGTATAAACTAGGTTTATTTCATAGATGTGTTTTCAAAAAGGGTATGTATGTGTATGTGTTTTTTGGCTACAAGTTACAAATAAATATATCAATTGATTTTGTTGACTCTATGAAAAAAACTGTCCCGCAAACTGCCGAGTCAGAGAGCAGCTCTTTTCACGGGAAAATGCTAAGATATTATCGTTAGATTGACGGCGTTCGATAGTACTGTATTAGGCGAGGCAGTTACCTTCCCAATTTAATGCGGTACGTTATAGAAATAAAATCTTTATATAGAAACAAATTTCCTAATGGACTTTTTGCTAGATAGCTAAATAAATAAAAACACCCAACAGTCACATAGTACTGACCCCACACTAGGCAAACCTGTATCGTGGGTATCAGGAACTACAAGGGACTTGCGGTACCGCAACAACGAGACCCGAAACAATTTTTTGTAGATCACACAAACATTTGTCTCAGTGCGGGAATCAAACCCACGGCCTCTCGCTTTGCAGCCGGCGACTCGCCCGCTGCGCCACGGAGGCTGTCATCAATCTCGTAACTTCTAGTTAAAAATAGGACCATCTCATCCTATAATACAAGGAATTAAAGATACCATACTACGAACTATTCTTAAACACTAATTATAAACTAATTGGCAATTATCTGGTATCCTCCACTAGATTGTGTCTCGTATGCGAGAGTCCGTCTGAGTAAGAAGAATTGCTTTGTTTATTTTTACCGCTAAGCAACAGAATGCAATGCTGTGTTCTGGTTTGAGTGAAATTGCTGGACGTTATTAGATTTAGCCGCAATAGCTCAGCGGGGACTGGAACGGACTGCCGATATGAAAATAACAAGTTTGAAACCAGGAGCATGCAATGCACCTTTGACTTTTTAAGTTATTGTGTATTATTAATTATTCCTTGCTTTAACGGTGAAAGAAACATCGTGAGGACACCTCGATACCTCAAAATTCTTCATAAGAGTTTTGATCTATCCTAAACCTAACCTCTCTCAGTCGTAGAAGAAGCCTGTGCCCGAAGGTGAGTATAATAAGCTAGTTGATATATTTTTAAAATAGACTTTATTTTGTTAATGAGGCTTTTCTACGCCGTTTTTTTATTTCATCGTATTTTTCTGAGACTTTAAAACAACAAAACTTTAATTCAAATTAAATTTTTTCATGAACATACGAAAACGCCGTCGGCCATGTTGGCCTATAGATTATCTATGCAATGACGACACATATAGTAAATAAACTCGCGAAATAACCTATGCGAGCTAGATATCGACTGAAAATCTAATTTATTTTTGCGAAGATCACTTCGATGTAAGTACTTGCCTACATAACATCTTATTATTTTTGCTACAAAAGACCACAACATGCGATTTGCGAATGGCATTTAGTTGTTTACATAGTGACTGACGTCACGATCATGGCGGTAGCGTTTTCGAAGATTTAAAATAAAGATAAAAAAATATATTTTGTAATTTGAATTTTAAAGACATCTTCTACTTTAATGTATTGAAATTGATATATTTGGGTTGCATAAACCATGTACTGTAGGAAATAAACAATTATTTATTAAATTTTGGTTTAAGTCAACTAGCCTATTGATTATTATTATAAAGTATTTAAGAACATTTTTAAACAACAAAAAAACGGTGGAGGATCTCAATTCAACTTTTCACAGAGGTGTTACCCGATTTTAATGATTCTTTTTTCTTTCGTAGCCTCAATGTTGGTTCCATTAAAATTTCAAGAAGTATTTCCACCCCTAGGGGTATGTAAATAACGATTACAATAAAGTGATTAGAATAAGAAAGATTAGAACTTCATCATATATGCACTAATTTGGATGATTCTTTCACTAAAAAGCAAAAATAATAAGCCTAACCAATTTGGAGTCGGTGTTGTAGCAATTTTATTGTAAATCCATTATTGATAATACCGACTTAAAATTGTTTAAACTTTTTTGCTCTTTATTTAGTGACAAATCATCAAAATCGTTGCAGACATCAAACATTTTGGTCTTTAATCCCCGATTTCACCTCATCAGGGAAGAGGATGAATTTTAAACGAAACAAAATAAAACATTCAAACAGATTTTTTTTTCTTAAAACATAATTTATAGGAGTCGTGAGTTGAAGGAATACGTCTGGTAAATGGGGTACCAACTCACTGGCATGGCACTATTTCACAAATAGTTGTCACAAAACCCATTTAAAAGCTTTATATAAGTAACGATTATTTTGTTTTGAACGTCCCGCCTAGATACACAGCAAACAGCGTGATTTATGACCCAAGTTTTTTATGGCCCATTAGGGAAGTTCGGGTAAAAAATTTGGGAGAAAAATAAGCGCCTTATCTCCATATGGCGTGGGATCAGAACTCAAGATATAATGGGAGTATTTTGTGAGGAATCGTAATTTGTTTTTCATATTTCTTTCAAAGTCTGTAATAACTCGGTATTGCGCCCATAATCCCAGGATGACGAGAGCAGTGTAGTCCAATGTAATTCCTTTAGTAATCAACATGCTAGGTAGCACTCCAACAATTTATGGGCATCCATCAGACAGCCTCCGTGGTGTAGCGGGCGAGTGGCCGGTTGCGAAGCGAGAGGCCGTTGGTTCGATTCCCGCACCGAGAATATTTGTGTGATCCACAAATATTGGTTTCTGGTCTGGGTGTTGTGGGACCGCAAATCCCTCGTAGTTCCCGATTCCCACGATACAGTTTAACCTAGTGTGGAGTCGGAACTATGTGTGTGACTGTTGGGTGTATTTATTTATCATAGTTCTGAGTAACACAGTTTCTCACTAGTTTTACAACCTGAGAACGCTTCCACTACCTACAGAAGCGATCATTTTATAAATATCAGGCCTGTATTAGATAAACTATCCTACTGCTGGGCACGTGCACTCTAATAGAACTTTGTCCACCACGCTGGCCTAATGGGAGTTGGTAGACTTCACATACCTTCGAAAGTCATATGGAGAACTTCTCAGGTATGCAGGTTTCCTCGAGATTTTTCCTTCACCGTAAAAGCGATACATAACAGTTAATATACACGTAACTTAGAAAAGTCAGAGGTACATGATCTTGAGGCCAGTTTTGAACCAGTGACTTTCTTCTCGATAGTTAGTACCACTCTCCGCTGAGGTTACTTTTGCTTTCTGAAATCTCACACAAAATCATAACCGGAAATCAAACTCAGAACCATCTTACAACTGTAATGATACCAGTATTTTATGATTACTTAATCCAAATACTAACGTAATCTGGGTAGTAATTTAATATTAAACGAGGGTTCATGAAATTTGACCAGTTCGCGCTGACCTCCTTTAGCCATATCGCTTTACAACATTTTCACTTCACAAATTATTTATTGAGGGTCTTTTAAGTGTAGGCGAAGAGTGTGATTCTACTTTTAAACAATGCTTGCGACACTATTTCATTATATATTTTTCTCTATCTAGTTTTATCTCTAACATGAATGAGCGTAAGTGGAGTGTAAGACAAAATCTTAGCCCTCAAATCATTCTCACGCTGCTGATTAACTGACGAGGCAATGGCGAAACTTCGCTCTCTTTGCGGGTTGTGGCATCAGACAGTGGGTCACCCCACATAATACCAAAGTCACTGTCAAATCTATGGTATAAGAAGTTGGACCCTGGCATTAAGCTGGTAGAAAAATAAATATATGTATCATGAATGAGCCGTCTCGCCTAAGGTGGAACCATATCGTACTAGTTAGATTGCCGAAGGTACAAACGGAGGTAAGGATTTACGGTAGGCAGCTGCTTAGCTGTGTCCTGGTACATATATACAGCTTAATAAAAATTAAATTAATAAAATAATAAACAGAAGCGAGATATTATCCTTACACAGGTAACTTAGAAAAAGATATCAAAAAATGTTATTTACATCTGAATTTCTGTGTGTATTGATGAAGCCGGGAGCGCGGCACGTTTGATGTACGCGGTCGCGGCAACATGCTATCTCGCTCTGGCTCCAAGTCATCGCTCTTGCAGAGGTAATCAATCGAAATACGGTTTACAAACAATAAATTAATCCAAGTTTAAAAAATAAATATGATTATTTTATAACCCAATTTTCGTATGCAAATTTTTTCATTATGTTTGAATATTGATTCTGATATCTCAGTTAAAACGACCAACAAGGTTTTTGTTACATATTGTATAATCACGCATGGCATAAGTTTTCACAGAGTGATTCGATATTGACGATTCTTTTTACTATGAATGGTTATAATATATAGCTCAAAATTTCAAGAATTTCTACCCCTAAGGGAATGAAAGAATAAAACTTCGTACCTATTTTCATGATGCATTTACAGTAAAATAGTAAAATAAAACTGTAAAAAAACAACTCAAAAAGAAAGTAAAACCCTAAGAATAAGCAATTTTAAATCGATGCTTTCATTTTTTCACAGTATAGGCCGGCAAACGAGCAAGTGGGTCACCTGATGGTAAGTGATCTCCATCGCCCATGTACGCCCACAATACTACAATAATCATGGGCGCGTTCCCGACCTTAAAGGAAAGGGATAAGTAAGGGATTGAAAAGGGGATTTGGACCTCCGGATATCTCACTCACCGTACGAAACGTAACAGCAACCTGCTACTTTACGCCAGTATTCTGTGAGACACTGGTAACTACCCGGACGAGCTGGCCCATAGATAAAACTATCTACAGCGTGGCTCAATCAAAACAAAGTGTCCAAACTATTATTTAACTATTAATCTAGCGTCTAAAATCACACATTTCTCTCAGAATTTCGGTATATGTTTTATTCCTGTGTTGATTTTGGACGTCAAATAACCTCGGCCGGGCTATCGCTTGTTCAATAAACCAAATATTGGCACAGTATAGATTTCATTTTGTTGGGCTGTGTACACTACCGTACAGACTTTGCTCACTGGAAACATTTAGCCGCTATGATGTAGTACAATATCAACTCTGTAGGATAGTTGGGAATAGATCTCCTTTACTAAAGAAAGAGATTAGCTCAAGGTCACACTCACTTAATGTCGTTAGGTAGACCTCACATACCATAGAAATTCTTTGAGGAACTCTCACGTACTGGCTCCCTCACGATATTCTCCTTCACTATTGAAGCGAGTTATCTATATCTACACTAATATTATAAAGAGGAAAGGTTTGTATTTTTGTATGCAACGAATAAACTTATAAACTACTGGACCGATTTGAAAAATTATTTCACCATTAGAATCCTACATTATCCCTGATGAACATAGGCGATAGGTTATTCTCAAAAAGTTAGGGATCCGTATGAAAACTTCGATAATGTAACCCAACGTTTGAAAATAATACCAAAAAAATCGTTATATCGCGTAAGCTGCGGAAATTATTGATAATAGAGCAAAGTGATGCACTAATTTTTTTTATAGGACATCAATATCTACAAAAAAGTACGCAATACGACATGTCTAACTATTACAGTCATGTCACAATAACTACTTTTTATATATTTTTAAATAAAAATTAAGGGTTATTTACCAAGCTATTTTAAACAATACATTATTATACTTTTTCCAATTAAATACATTAGATACGTTTTCCATTTCATGTAGATCAAAATTGCCCTTTACAGTATATCAATAAAATGAATATCTTAGTTGATATCAGAGATTTAAAAAGCTCCCAGTTGGCAGCGGTCGGCGGGCACGTGGTGTGCTGGATAAGAAATAATATGTAGAGGCCCCGGCAAGAAAGGATTTTTGAAAATTGAATTTTAGTACCTACACAGGTAGAACATGCCTAGGATAGGAATTAGGCTATTAGGACTTTTTCCCGGAATAGGCCGTTCAGCAAAAGCTTTGGGCTGAGATCGAATGAGATTCGTCTCGGCAGTCCATTCCGCTCCCCGCAAATGTCATGTATGACTTTGTTAAAATTTATCTTCCGCCTTATAGATGGAAATAGAAATGGAATAGAGAACCCGTATTTTACAATGTTTTGTTTTTAATTTCGTTGCGGTAAAGGAAATGTACGTTTTTTATAGGTTTTGGTTCAAAGAATTGATTGTTACCTAGTCTACTATTCTTTTCGTTTAAAAAATCTGAGTAGGATCCTATGAAACACAAAGTGGCTTTATTTCTACAGCGCATGTTAGATCTGCAATTGTTTAAAATTCAGGGATTGTGGGATCAAAAGTTCCACGTAATTAATTTTACTGTGTGGCTATTTTCCAAATATTTTATTTAATTTGTGGACGATAGTGCAAAAAACTTGCTTATATTATAAGATATACCATTTGTCAATTAGTTAATAGAATTATGTAGTTTTACATCTCTGCCATCATATTCGACGGTGCATAAGCTTTTCCTATTAAAACCTAAAAAAAATATCTCTTACTCAAATATTTGCAGAACCCCTTTAATTTTCGCTGTCAGGGGTTATAAATGATTCAAAAATCACACGGATTTGCAACCTTCATTTATTAAGCCGAACCGACTTTTTCCGCAAACAGGGTCGGATTCAGAAGCCGTTTTGTAGACAGTGACCCCCATACTATTTTATTAATAGAACTGTTATTATAACATTTACATAAAACACTACTTAACTGACGGAACGCTTAAATTATTTTCATACAATTTTAACAGACGACACAGCAACATTTAAACTAAAAAAATGCTTAAGTTGAGTTTAATTATACGAGCCCTAACTGTATCCCCGAAGGTATAGGTAGAGGTGCAACTAGTACAACCAAGTTTCTACGAGCTTATTTCCGTCCTATGTTGTGATAGGGGGCACGCCTATCTGGGCACGTTCCACTGGGCACAAATCATAATCCCGGGCTTCTTATATGTGAAATTTCAAATCGAAAAATCTAAAAGTAATTGTAATTGTTCATCCTGGAGATTTGAACCCAAGACCTCACTGTTCTCTTAGCCTCAATACACTGGCACTAGACTAATGAGTTGATTTAATTCAGAGTTTATATTTATTTATTTATGATCAGTATCCATGATTATTTAAGTAATTTAAAGATAAGTAATTCAAAGATATTTTGTCCAACAAGCCTTAAACTACTTATCTTAAACTAATGAAGCAAAAAATATATATATAAAAGAATGAACCTTGGAAAAATATGTCCCCTATCTAAAATTAATTCCTAACTCCGTCCCTCTACACTTTTATATTGAGCTGAGACTTGCAAGTATTGAGTGAGGTGCCTCAACAATAGAATCCTCCCATCCAATCGAACGCGACTTACGCTCAGAACAAAATGGTTTCCAAGTACATCTGCCGGATTTTTCCACGCGATGAACTTCATGTAACTGTAATATATCCTAAGTATTCGAGATTTCGGAAATCTTGTTAAGGGGCTCAAATGTACCTGTGCGGGACATGTGGCTAGGCCAGCTGATGGCAGGTGGAGTAAAGCATTTATTGGCGGTCCAGCGGCAAGATGGGTCGACGACCTTATTAGGATTGCGGGTCAAACTTGGATGTGACTGGCTCAAGTCCGTGGCACGAGTGGTAGAGCCACGCTGTAGACAATTTTGTCTACAGCATGAATGGGCCGGCTCGTCCGGGTCGTTACCACTATCTCACAGAAAACCGGCGTAAAGTAGCAGCTTGCTGCTGCGTTTTGTACGGTGAATGGGATATCCAGAGGCCCAAATCCCCCTCCCCTTCCCAATCCCTTATTATCCCTTTCCTTTAAGGTCGGCAACGCACCCATATTTTTTTTGTATTGTAGGCGTACATGGGCGGTGGAGATCGCTTACCATCAGGTAACCCACTTGCTCGTTTGCCAGCCTATGATGTAAAAAAATAATAAAAAAATTGTCATGGTATGAGAGAAGCCTATAGCTAGTAGTGGGAACCTACAGGCTGTCGATGATGATAATGGATGATAAATATGTAAAATATGTATCATATACTAAGTGCATGATGAGTTTTCCTAAATTGGACTTGCATTATAACTTAAGATATTTAGTAAGTTTTATTGTATTATTAGTGTTAAGTCTGCTGGAAAACCTAAAAAAACCTAAAAATTAGACTTACGTAGTTTTGTTGTAGTAAAGATGATATATCGAGCTAGGTCACTTAATAATGTGTCACCACCGCCTATCATTTTCAATTGCCTGAATGACAAAAAGAAGTCGTCGCTCGCCTGATGGCTTTAAGATGGCCCTTAAAGAGTAACAACGTCACCCACAACTTTGAATTATTACAAATTACTGCATAGCACTGTACTGCACTTGTCACCCACAGACATAAGATGTTACACCCATTGTAATGCCTTGTAATTTCATTGACTTCAATCTCCTTCAATCGGAATACAACCTTGTTAATCGTCATATATCATGTCATTCAGGTAATTAAAAATCATAGGCGGTGGTGACACATTATTAAGTGACCTAGCTCGATATATCCTCTTTACTACAACAAAACTACCTAAGTCTAATTTTAGGACATAATGCTACGTGGTAATAGAAATATACAAAGCGGTTACACACGAAGTAGGGAAGGTCCCACAGGTAATACCACTTTTTTCGTGTTCAATACACGGCTACTACAGTAACTCTGATTTTTTTTTATTAGCTTGAGTGACGAAACGAGCAAGTCGGTCGCCTGATGATGATTGCCACGCGAATTATAAAGCACTGCATGCTCATATTTCTCGTCACTCCAAGACATAAGATGTTAAGTCTCATAATTCCCAGCAAATTAATTAGCTTTAATGTCCTTCAAACTAAAACACAACAGTCTTTACACACTGCTGCTTAACGGTAGAAATGACAAAGCAGTGGTTTAAAAAATCCTATGAGGATATAGAAAACATTCTTCTCTCTCCAACTTAATATTCAGATACCTAGCAAACGCAAATACCAACAATACTCACACACACACAAACGCACACACACACACATATGGAAAAAAGAAAACAACTTATTTATAGCGTAAAATAATATAATGTTAAAATTAGCATATATACATAATGTAGACACCGACATATTATTCGGAGGAACACTGACTCCCAAGATACAGGTTTATACCTAGTTTGGGAGGCAGGGAACCTATTGATTTTAATCTATTGTGAATTAACTGTAACTGTGTCAAACTGAAATTTATCTTGTCAAATATTTGTGGATTAAATTATTATTATTATTATGTACCAACCCAGACGGCCTCTCGCATACGAGGGACTTACCTTAAGTGCAGACTAAATCAAATTGTGTAAAAATCTCATACTTCATCTCGGCAAGCGAAGAAGGTACACTTGCGATATCTACTTAGATCTAAGTCTGTGGTCGTATTACTGACCCAGTTGCTAAATTCCCACAAATTGATTTTATAATGTAATCGCGCAGCGGAGGCTTGGAGTTACAGAAGTCATTAGAAACTTCCGTGCGTAGGATTATTATTTTAACCCTCGAAAAAAAAATTGGGGTGTTATAAGTAAATACATACGCACTCACGCCTCTAATCCCCGAAGGGGTAAGCAGAAGTGTAACCAGTACACCCACTCTTCGCCGAGCGTATCTCCGTCCCTTGATGTGATAGGGGGCGAGCCTATCTCCATGCCGGGCAAAATTCCAGACTCCGGGCTGATACTAAGTATTTAATGATAGAAAAACCTAATATCATTTTACCCGACCCGAAACGTTTCTCTAGTGGATAGAATTCGGAATGAAATCATCTGCTAGAGAACCAAAGTCGATCGATATTGCTCGCAAAATTAGCACGCTAAAGTGGAAGTGCCGGTCAAGTCTGCAGACGGACAGATGGTCGGTGGAGCAGACGTGCTGGAGTGGAGACCGCGTTTAGGCAGACATAGTATAGGGCGTCCTGCTGCACGGTGGACCGACGGGTTGAAAAAGATGGCTGATGCCAGCTGTTCAAGACCGGGATAGCTGGCGCTCACTTGGGGAGGCTTACGTCCAACAATGGACTATAACAGGCTGAGATGAAGAATGTTAAAAAATAATTGGCTAGCTTTGCAGTGCTTACGTTAAAATTATAATAAAATATACGTACTTATTCTGGCCAGAAGTATAAAACTGGTCGAGTAAATTGAAGCGAGAATGAGCGAGAATTAGTTAAATTATATTCCAGAATATATTATGAGCACTTGTTAGTACTATAGTTATTTAGTAGTTCAGGGTAATGCTCCCGTAAAAACACTATTTTTACCCTCGACAAATGAGAGGATATAAGTTTGATCCCTTTCGTCTGTTTCGGTGTAAATGTAATGGGATCGTAGCGCCTAAATATATTGACGACGTGATTTATTATTTGAAAGCTGAAGGCTAATTCTCGTATTCAACTGACACTGCGAATGAATTTTAACCGAACTCAGATTAGTTTTTGATTTGACTAAAAAATGATATTCTGCTCCTTCTTAAGTTCAAGCCGGTGTCAATATTACCTCATCTCGATCTCAATGCAATCTCAATAAAATAAACACCTTCCCACCGCCTTCCCAATAAGACGCCTCTAATTCGCCCGGTCTTGGGCATCTTCCGTAGTAAGACCGTTAGCTCTCATATCTTCCTCTAATACGTCAAGCCAGCATTTTTTAGGCGGACCGTGGGATCGTAATCCTGCCATTTATATATAATATAAAATATTTATTTATTTATATTTATTTATTTATATTTATTTATTTATATTTATTTATTTATATTTATTTATTTATATTTATTTATATATTTGTATATATAATTTAAATTTAATTTTGTTCAGATTCAATGCAATACGATAATGTAGCGCTACTTTTGATAGTTTACTCTTGATAGTTTGGTTTTTAGCAAATTTGCACCATTTAGGATGATCATCCAATTTTAGCACTAGTCTTGTTAAGCGACTATGTATCCTACGATATAATATATAGGGTTTTTAGAAATCAGGGTGTGTTCAACGACTTTTGGTGTTGACCGTTCATATACAGTATGTAACAAAAACCCTGTTGACCCTTTCTAGGTCGTGAAGACAGACATATAGACAGCTTAATAAAATAGATAATTTAAAAAAAAAAAAACATTCGTGAGATATTATCCCTTACACAGATAGCTTAGAAAAATGAACATATTTAAAAAATAAACATCTAAAAAGTGATGAACAGCTGACTCATGTGACGTACTGCCGTAGACGGGCGCGCACGCGGCGCGGCGGGTTTAATGAACGTAGACGCCACAACTTGCTATTTCGCTCTGGCTCCGAGTCATCACTTACAGAGGTAATCAATTGAAATACGATTCACAAACAATAAAATAATTAAATCATAAAAAATAAATATGATTAGTTTTTATAGTCTCATTTTCATATGCGAGTTATTTCATTACGTTTGAATATCGTTTCTGATATCACAGTTAAAACGACCGACAGGGTTTTTGTTACATATTGTATACACTACGTACACACTTCTAATATTCATACTTCATACACCTTTCAGTTATTCCAACGTACCGTTTCCAGCGCAGCAACATAATTACGCTAACAAGCACAAAAAACTAAAAGCCGTGCCGTACTTAAATATGCTAACGCTACACCGGCTTGTACGAAATTAATGGGTTATGAATACTAAACAAGTATATTAACTCTAGTGCAAATGTTTAAGTTATCCGCTAATCTGTAGCTGAAATTTATTTAACATTGCAATGTGCAACTAATTTTATTGAATAAAGCTTATTTTAGATGGAGAGGCAGAGTAGAGGGCCAGGCCTCGACGAAGATCGCCCATGCGATGTACTGACCAAATTAAATCAGCTATTGGCGGTCCCTTGCATGAGTATACCAGAAACAGTAGCCACCGGGAGAGATCGTCGTGAGGCGAGCCACATCAGCCCATACTACTACTACATGATGACCATAACCACTCTGTTAAGAGTAATATGACCAAGAAAAATGATCCCATGAAATTTATCCCATGGGCCATGACACATACGAGAGTATTATAACAGAAAACTCTTGTTTACGAGGTCGCGACATAGAATTACACATTGTCACTAATTATTGACCGCCTCACAAAAACAAAAATTCTCTTTTCGTCTGTATAGGTATATTTTTTATGTATATTCATGTATAACTCCGCCAAATGTGGACCGAATTGGATGATTCTTTTTATATTCGATAAGGTTTTCTGCGGTGGTGGTTGAAGAAAAATCAAACACAAACAAATGGGTTTGAAGAAATAATTACACTCCTAAAGGGATGAATCAGGGAAAAAGGACTAAAATATCGTTAATAATAAACTTTATTTCAGACAACAAATCCATAGGGTGTTAGTAACATAACTAAAACTTCTTATCTAGTATTAGTACCGATAACTCTACGCACAATGTTATGCATTGATTTATGCACCTATTTTGATAATTCTCTCCTTAAAAAATCTTACATCTTACTACTATTATAAATGTGAAAATTTGTGAATTTTGATGTTTGTTTGATGGCTGCCTTAACAGCTGAAAAGTTTTGGGTGAAGTCACACATATGAAGCCCATGGCCTGGATTGGGACATAGGCTACTTTTTTATTCCGGAAAAGGCCGTACACGCGGGTGGAGCCGCGAGCAAAAGCTAATAGTAAAATTAAATACTTTTTAACAAAAAATATAACCGACTCAATAAAGACCCTGATCCTGACCCTGTCAAAATGTATTTTATTTTATTTTATTTTATTTTATTTTATTTTATTTTATTTTATTTTATTTTATTTTATTTTATTTTATTTTATTTTATTTTATTTTATTTTATTTTATTTTATTTTATTTTATTTTATTTTATTTTATTTTATTTTATTTTATTTTATTTTATTTTATTTTATTTTATTTTATTTTATTTTATTTTATTTTATTTTATTTTATTTTATTTTATGTTATTTTATTTTATTTTATTTTATTTTATTTTATTTTATTTTATTTTATTTTATTTTATTTTATTTTATTTTATTTTATTTTATTTTATTTTATTTTATTTTATTTTATTTTATTTTATTTTATTTTATTTTATTTAGCATACCAACAGAATAATTACATAATAATTAAAATTACATATTGACATTATGAAAATGAGGTACAATGTAATCATACAGATCATAGGCATGCATGGCATTTGTAAATAATATGTGTAATTAAATTAAAAGTTACATTAAATTAAAATATAAATTAAATTAAAATTACATATGTACTCAACATGAAATTCTTATTTAAATGAAATAAGAATAAAATAAAATAAGTAAAAAAAATATGAAAATAAGTAGGCATTAGACAGTCGTCCGTTGAGTGGCGTTTCAGTATTAGGGTGTTAGATATGAAATATAACTTAAGTATTGCTGGCTACTGCCATAAAAAGAATTAAAACGTCCTTAATTTAATTGAATAATTAAATCATCATTAACCTACGTTCAGTAGTAAAATGAAAGTATCGCGCGATACCAAACTCATACATATTAATGAAGCATACGGATGATAAGCAATTTTAAAAGCCTTCGTATAATGGGCGTAGTTTTTAATAAAAATTATAAATACACCCAGCTGTCACACTTATAGTCCTGACCCTACCCTAGATTAACCTGTATTGTGGGTATCAGGGTATCATCTGCAATTTTTAAATGGTTGAACAATCTTTCTTCAAATATAATTAAGAATCATCTGAATTGAATCAGCTTACATATAAAAACACCGCGTTCAAATTGAGCCATTCGTTATGGTGCTACGATGCCACAAGGAGATAGATTTCTTGAATTCTTTTTGTACATATATACGCACTCACGCCTTTAATCCCCGAAGGGGTAGGCAAAGGTATAACCACATTTTACCGAGCGTATCTTCGGCCCATGTGTTAGGGGGCGAGCCTATCGCCATACCGGGCACAATTCCAGACTCCGGGCTGATACTGAGCAATTCGTAATAGAAAAACCCAATATCACTTTTACCCGACCCAAGGATCAAACCCGAGACCTCAGCGTCAGCCTCAGTCGTAACACGTACGCATTACAACTGCGCCACCGAGACATTCCGCAGGCAGGCAGTCGCAGACATTATACTATCAAATAGATTTCTAATGACGTCACCTTCAGTCGATTCTACGCGTAGCTGGGTTGACGTCAAAGACTAATCCATTATGAAAAAGCTACTACCTTTTTTTACTTTTCTTGGCAATTTAAATGATAATAATATTTAAGGATTTTGTCAGAAAAAGACATAATTAAATATAAGTAGTTAAGTCCCACGTATACAAGCGACAGATAGGTAGCATCGCTTTGTCTTTAAATGTCTCGCAAATGAGAGTTTTGTGTTTCATTCTCGCCTCTAAAAATCTACTAATGTAAATAAACTTATGACAATGATACCACCTCAGACGAGCATGACTAGTATAGAGAGTTTGAGTGGTAGAGCCACGATGTAGACACCTTTGTCTACAGCATGAATGGGCCGGCTCGTCCGGGTCGTTACCCCTGTCTAACATAAAACTGACGTAAAGTAACAGCTTGGTGCTGTGTTTCGTACGGTGAGTGAGATATCCGGAGGGCCAAATCCCCTCCCCTTCCCAATCCCTTTTTTATCCCTTTCCTTTACGGTCGGCAACGCGCCCATTTTGGAGTTGTGGGCGTATATGGTCGGTGTAGATCACTTACCATCAGGTGACCCACTTGCTCGTTACCGACCTATGCCATAAAAAAAGACTTTTCACGCTTTAGCTAAAACTACGTTGATTTACCATTTAAACAATCCTTGGTAACATGTTTTTCGTGTTTGGTTTCCGAAAATCATTTCCTGAAACATAATGTACTGATACAAAAGGCGCAAAAAGCTAATGTAATCGAGATTGGATATAAAACCGACACAAAGGCTTTGTGAGTTGGCCATATATTAGGTTAATTTAGGAAGAGTATTTTTTGTATGTTATTTATTAGTTCAATATATATCGATAATAATAATAATAATACACCCAACAGTCACACACATAGTCCTGACCCCACACTAGGTAAACCTGTGTCGTGGGTATCAGCAACTACGAGGAACTTGCGGTCCCACAACACCCAGACCCGAGACCAATATTTGTGGTACACACAAACATTTGTCTAGGTGTGGGAATCGAACCCACGGCCTCTCGCTTCGCAGCCGACTACTCGCCCACTGCGCCACGGAGCTGTCTATTTCATATTTATAATGCCTTTTTTCAATCATTCAAGAATCAATTGAGACTAACACGTTCACTGATATTAGCGGCGCGCTTACCCATAAATAGTAGTAATATCTGCGGCCAAGCTGCATGGATGTACTCGTATGTAGCATATATGTATGTATTTTTATCAGAGTTTAATGGCGAAACGAGCATGTTGCTCTCTGATGGTAAGCGCCACGTCATGGGCAGGCGTGGCTCTAATATCGGTTAACGTGGTCGTCTCTCCGACGACATGGGTGATCCCCATTTACCAATAATTTCACGGGCTTCAATGTGCTTCCGTCCCTCACACACGTAATGAGATATTATAATAATTAATTGGGAAATTAATCGAAAATTCCTAAGGCCTTAATTAAGGTTTGCATACAGACCTATTTAGTAACTGAGGTATGTTTACATCCAGACGAACTTCTAGATACGACATGTGTTTTTCAACGTACACCTTACTTAATTTATTGATATATATACTAAACTATATAATCATCTTTTTTAAGTGGTAAAGTCACAGAAAACCGACGTAAAGTAGCAGCTTGCTGCTGCGTTTCGTACGGTGAGTGAGATATCCGGAAACCCAAATCCCCCTCCCCTTTCCAATCCCTTAATTATCCCTTTCCTTTAAGGTCGGCAACACGCCCGCAATTCTTTTGGTATTGTGAGCGTGCATGGGCGGTGGAGATCACTTACCATCAGGTGACCCACTTGCTCGATTGCCGGCCTATGACATAAAAAAACTATTTACAATATTGTTGACACTTGTAATTTTCACTGTAAGCTACTTACGTACGTATAAATTACAAATGTAATTAAGGTTGGACATATTGTAGATTCGAGAACCCTAATTATTGAAATACGCCTCTAAATTTCCCTTGGCAGAAAACAATTTTATATTTAGTGCTTTTATCCAAAAACCATTTTCATAAAAAATCCATATAATTTATACACCCTACAACACTCTACACGTATATGTTACATGTATATTACAGAATCGGATATTTCACAAAATGCCTATAATACTTAGTTATTGATTCATCGCGTTACATGATATGGGAGCTGCGAGGACTTGGGTTTGATTCCCAGATTACACGTTATACGATGTGAGAGAATCATGCATCCATGATTCTCTCACATCACGTTGAGACATTTAAGGAAAGGACTGAAGATTAGGAAGGAGATGGCGGATTTGGGCCTTCGGAAATCTCATTCACAGTGCGAAATGCAACTGCAAGCTGCAACGGCACGTCGCTTTTTCTGTCAGACAATGGCTTGGTCAAACCGGTCCATTCATGTTGTAGACAAAATGTTTACAATGTCAAACGTGGCCCTTCCACTTACTAAAATACCTATGACACAAATATTACATACTTTTAGATGTTACACAAGACGAGCGTTATTTTAACGATACAAAACGCCGGTCATCAATCTACAAATGGTTTATCGAGTCACTTTTACAATGTTACTGCTTTACAGGCCACAACCCCATGTCAGGATACTTTAGAGACCACTCTCTATTTTATTATAACTAAGGCCGAACTAGAACCGAATAGTAAACCGGCAGAGCTACCGCGTAATAAACTTTTGGACTATTGACTGAGCACTGATCACTAAGAACTAGACTACGACTGAGCCCTAGGCACTGACAACTGGCAAATGGCCTCCAGTTATGGCGGCGACCTCTTTTATACGATTTGTCCACCCTTCTACCACTGTACCGCACAGTTATTATTCCGATGTACCCAACGTTATCTTCTTAGACACCCTCAATTCACCGATAAAAAGGGAATACCACTAACGCCTGCAATCCCCGAAGGGGTACATAGAGCTGTAACCCATTCGCCGAGCTTATTTCCGTATTAAGAAAATATTAACTTAACTAAAATGTAGTGTTTGACTTTGAACTAAACTGTACTACTTATATTAAAAATTAAATTGAAACCTAATTTGGTTTTAGTTTAGTTAGGTTACAAGATACACTATCGATTCATTTTGGTTTTTGAATTATAGACTTTGCACAAAATACCTGATTTTAAGTAACATGTATGCAACATAGCCAATCCAGTTTCTTTCATATAAAATTACTTAATGTTTGTATGGGCAGATCGCATGTTTTCGATAACACCTACATAATTTTATTGATTGGTAACGTACAATACAAAATTGGTTCTGGGCAAAGACTTTAATGTATACTACTAGACAAGCTGCGCGATACATAGAAATTGTACCACTAAGTTGCAGTCAATTGACCGTAATTCAATATTATTATCTCGCTTACTCTCAACTAGAAACTCTATCCCGCTCCTTGTCAGTGAGCTGTCAAACTCCCGCGTTATGTGACGCAATTTTACTTCTAAACAGCACGTCTAGTATTAGTCAGGTTCTGGGGATAATTTGTTCATACGTTCATTGACAGCCTCCGTGGCGCAGCGGGCGAGTAGCCGGTTGAGAAGCGTGAGGCCGTGGGTTCGATTCCCGCACCTTGACAAATGTTTGTCTGATCCACAAATATTTGTCTCGGGTCTGGGTGTTGTGGGACCGCAAGTCCCTCGTAGTTCCTGATACCCACGATACAGGTTTAACCTAGTGTGGGGTCAGGACTATGTGTGTGACTGTTGGGTGTATTTATAAATAGTTATCGATGGCATACCTATTGTTTTAAGAGTTTCGTGCCTAAAAGATGCCAAATGAACTCTATTACTAACTCTACCCCGTCTGTCTTTTTTATTAGCTTAAGTGATGAAACGAGCAGGTCGCTCGCCTGATGGTAAGCGCCATGCTTGCCCATAAACAGAAGCAACACCACACAGAACTTTTAATTACAAAGCACTGCATGGCATTGGACTGTGCTAGTCACCCCGAGACGTGAGACGTTAAGTCTCATAATGCCCAGAAATTTTACTGGCTTCAACGTCTTTCAAACCGGAACACAACAGTGCTTACGCACGGCTGCTTGGCGGCAGAAATACGCAAAGCGGTGGAACCAACCCAGATAGCCTCTCGCATACGAGGGACCTACCCACCTTGTCTGTCTCTCATACTTCAAAAGGGTCTATCTTTAGAACTGTAATACATAGCTGACTAATGTTTTCATTGAATATGCGTTACTATAGTAAATATCTAATATATACGCAATAACGCCTGTAATCCCCGAAGGGGTAGGCAGAGGTGTAACCAGTACACCCACATTTCGCCGACCGTATCTCCGTCCCATTATGTGATAGGGGAGAGCCTATCGCCATACTGGGCACAATTCCAGACTCCAGGCTGATACTGAGCAATTCGTAATAAAAAAAAACCAATATCACTTTTACCCGACTCGGGGATCGAACCCGAGACCTCAGTGTTAGCCTCACGTAACGCGTACACATTACAACTGCGCCACTGAGGCAGTTAAATAAATATCTAATCCAAATAATAAAAAACCAGAAAGTAATAATTTAAGGGTATGGAACCCTTGTTGCGCAAATTAGATATATTCCGCTCTTTTCTATCTAACAGATGCTAATATATACAAATCGAAACAGAGGAAGGTGAAATAATAAAATCAAGCACCAGACACTATACCAGAGGTACACCACAGGGATCAATACTGAGCCCGATTCTTTTTATCGTTTTTACCGCTGATTTACCAATTTCAGTAAAACATTGCAATATTCATCTATATGCCGACGATACCCAGATTTACCACTCTTTTAAACCTGAAGATGCTAATATTGCTGTGTCTAACATGAATGAGGACCTGTCATCGGTTGCCGCTTCGGCAAAAAATAATTCACTGGTCCTTAACGCTTCCAAATCAAAGTTTATGGTGTTAGGAAATAAATCGCAATGTAACAAAATAAACTCGCATCAAGTACAATTAAGATCGACGATCAAGAACTGTTAAAAGTGCAGAGTGCCTCTAACCTAGGTCTTCTCATAGATAGTGAGCTCCGTTATGAGAAGCATATCACCATTAAAGTAAGAAATGCGTTTTATCGCCTAAAGACACTATATGGTATTAGGAAGTATCTCTCTGAAAAGGTCAGAAGAATTCTCGTTGAGGCCATAGTATTATCCCAATTCAACTACTGTGATATAGTGTACGGACCTCGTCTTCTTGAACGTACTAAAAAGCCATTCAACGGGTACAAAATGCTTGTATTCGATTTTGTTTCAATGTCCCTAAGAGAGCCCACATCACGCCTTATTTAAAACGAAAAAGGGATTTTAAAGATGGATGCACGTCGACGGCTACATTTGACATGTGTTGTGCACAAAATTGCACTACACAAAATACCTAGATATTTATACGACAAATTGGAGTGGGTCCGAGAAAACCAGAAGCGGCACACGAGGAGAAGAGAAGCCAATGAGTTGCTAATACCAGTGCATAGCAGAGCTGGCTACAAAGGCTCCTTTAAATACACCGCAGCAAAAATTTGGAATGACCTACCTCCACCACTTCGGCAAAATATTTGTCAGTCGACTCTCAAAAAACACATCCAAACAAAATTGTTAAAATGGCAAAAATTGCTCCAATCCAGTCCTATGCGAGTCTTTCTCATAGTTGAACTTACCCAATATTCATAGATTGCACTGTCATTTTGTTGGTACGATTATTATTGCTATTGCTATTTTTACTGCTTTATTATTGGTTGATTTAGGTACTATAATTTTGTCTTATTCCTTTTACTTTGTTTTTGGTGTTCATTACAATTGTAAATTTCATAACATTTCCTTATTTTTTGTTTCAAACTATCGCGCATGAATGATATGTTTTTGTACTAAGTTGGGAGGAACCAGCTGAAAATCAGTGTATACACTGAGCTGGTCCCTCGCCACATGCATACAATATTGTGTTACCTTTATGTATTGTGGCAAATAAATGGTTTAAATGGTTTTAAATGGTTTAAATATTGATCTTGATTGTGGGCTCCTTTTCTCCGAACTTAGCCCATAAAATGACCTTTTTGCGTGAAGCTGCTACTTTACGCCGGTTTTCTGTGAGACAGTGTTAACGACGCGGACAAGCCGGTCCATTGATGTTGTAGACAAAAGTGTCTACAGCGTGGCTCTACCACTCTAAAACCTTCGCCTTCCAGTATGACCTGGGAAGCTGTTTCACCTTTCGACTGGCATAGGGGGCTGTGTGTCATAACTAGAACATATATATCTCTGTTGACATTGAATTGAGCAATAAACGTGGCTATCTCACACAACCGGTTTTTTAAGACTTACTATTGACAGCCTCCGTGGCGCAGCGGGCGAGTAGCCGGCTGCGAAGCGAGAGGCCGTGGGTTCGATTCCCGCACCGAGACGAATGTTTGTCTAATCCACAAATATTTGTTTCGGGTCTGGGTGTTGTGGGACCGCAAGTCCTTCGTAGTTCCTGATACCCACGATACAGGTTAACCTATGGGCTCAGGACTATATGAGTGACTGTTGGGTGTACTTATAATTATTGCAAGCCGAGCCATGGAAAAGTTGGATTCGAATATTTTTGAGTCAGAGCAACCCGAAGTATCCAAGATTTTTCATCCAAATGTCTTGACATTTCTATCCGTTCTCAATTTGATGGAAGACCTAGTGATGCACGCGTGTACGGACATTCCCTGCAGAAATTAGCCCATTTAATATACTGCAGGAAAGCAAACATTACCTATTTACACTATATGATTCGGGGATTGCTGTTTTCTCAGGATGTGATTGAAGTGTCATGTATATATCAAAGTATTATGTATTTACTAGCTTTTGCTCCAACAAATATTACGATTACCATTGGGTTATGAACCCAGAACCTTATGGTTTCTTCACTTAATTAGTATCAGCTCGGAGTTTGGAATTTATGCCTGGTATGGTGATAGGCTCGCTCCCTATCACATCATGGGACGTAGATACGCTCGGTGAAATGTGGTTACACCTCTGCCTACCCCTTCGGAATACCAGGCGTGAGTGCGTATGTATATATGTATCTCACTCCAACATAGATAGCGTTAGTAACTTATTACTTTTCATAGTGATTTCTTATGTTTACGCGAATATTATACATTGAAATAAAACTAGTTTATACGGATTTTGTCGCGGTTTAATTTTTATTTTAGTCCCGACATCCCGACTGAAAAGCTTTCGAAGTCTTGACTAAAATAAAAATTAAACCGCGATAAAATCCGTATAAACTAGTTGTATTGCTTTTCGCGCAATGTTTCAGAAATTATTTGGCTTATTTGTAACGTAAGATCACCTGCCTGCTACAACTGCACGAATACACTGCATGCCCGACCAAGGCAGCGAACCATGTACCTCAACATATATGCTGCCAGTATACCAACGAAGCGATAACCTACAAAACAAATGAGAGTACAAAATCTTTGCTCTACTTTTTAACTTAGAATTAGTTTTAAAAGAAGCTCAGCAATTTTCCAAACTCCAGCCTACCGCTAATTATAATAATAAAAATTCTCTCCGACTTTTAAAATATTAACATTCCGCACTGAAAGTAATATATCTCTGCTGCCCAGACTTTTCTCGTGTAATTTTTCTCTAGTATTATTAATGGATTTTTGAGTTGAGTTATTGTTTTATTATATTCAAAGAAGCAACATTTTACATCGGTGTGGGCAATACGCATGTATTGTTATACATGTGTACGACTTAATTTATATTATGGCTCATGTTCGCGGCATCGCTCCTGTCTTTTGGAATAAATTGTATTTAGACTATAAAAGCATATTTGTTTCTTGTGGTCTTAGCATAAGCAACATGAGATAATTTTTCGACTCGTTTTGTCGTGATAAACCAGTTTTATCTGGTTATATCTATATGTCTATCGACGCTAACACTGTTGCTTAAGATCGTTCCCAATATTCTGTTTACCGACATTGTTTAACTGGCAGTCAATTTTTAACACATTTTGTATGCAAGATCTGTCAAAATAGTATGGATAGTTATCAAACCTATTTGTAAATAGACTAAGGAATGGCCATTAGAATACGCGATTCGTTATATCAAAAGTAGATATAACGTAGAAAAAATAGTACTACCTCAACCTCTCTATGGTATTTTGTATACGTACTCTGACATGACCACGTAATTTTATCGAATGGTGATATTTTTACGTGATATATTTGTCGTTAAGCTATTTCTCTCGTGCGCGAGATATGTCATGTAGCATATGCTAAGGTTCTTAGAGAATCTCTGATCCCAATGATTGTCGGCGTTCTCCTTCTGGTAGATAACTTTCTCACTGATGACAGCTTCCGTGACGCAGCGGGCGAGTAGCGGGTGTGAAGCGAGAGGCCGTGGGTTCGATTCCCGCACTAAGACAAATATTTGTGTGATCCACAAAAATTTGTTTCGGGTCTGGGTGTTATGGGACTGCAAGTCCGTCGTAGTTCCTGATACCCACGATACAGGTTTACCAAGTGTGGGATCAGGACTATGTGTGTGACTGTTGGGTGTATTTATAAAAAAAAAAGTGTAAATATAATTATGGAAAAAATTGATGGAACTGGGCCACCTCGGGCTGACGACCATGGCTGATGCAACGGCCGGCAGCGAGAAGTCTCCTCTGGCGAGATACTGCTCTAGTAAAATAATACGGTCGAACCAAAGACTTACCGTAGACGGGCTGTTCAGAAGTAACATTGTGTTGAGAGTTCCCAGATGTTTCTCAAGGAAAAAATAGGTTTTTTATACTAAACAAATAATTATGACAAAACACAGAAAAACAAACAATATTAATATGCATGTACACATGAGGTTGGAGTAAAGAATTCCAGTATAAATTCACGCGAGTGAATACATGTTAGGCGAGTAGGATTAACGATGCTTATAATTATGGAACTCGGAGCGTTTCCTGGTATACAATTAATAATAATATAATACTAGCCCTGTATTATATACTCGTACGTCTCACAGCTGGGCACGGGCCTCCTCTACTGAATGAGAGGGCCTTTGTCCCCCACGCTGACCTAATGCGGGTTGGCAGACTCCACATACCTTCGAAATTCTTATGAAGAACTTCTCAGGTATGCAGGTTTCCTCACGATGTTTCTTTCACCGTTAAAGCAAGTGATAATTAACAATGAATACACACATAACTTAGAAAAGTCAGAGGTGTATGCACTTGGGGCTGGTTTCGAACCTGCGAATTTCGTCTCGACAGTCCATACCACTCCACGCTGAGCTATCACTGCTCTTTTCTGGTATACAGTTAGCAATTATTAAATTAATCATTATACAGATTCGTACCGTACTTAGTATTTGTCAACTGTTAGATTTTATAAAAGAAATCTGACAATAGAAGACCACTCTACCGCACGGTAAGTGATCAGTGAGGCAATTCTCACGCATTCGAATTCGAGGAAAAATCAAATTCGAACTATTGGTATTACTTTTGTGGAAGTGTGGTAGATGCGGTAAGGTGTAGCGGTGGATAATGAAAGTTCCCACGAACACTATGTATCGTTTATTGTTCAAATCACTACACTACGTCACACTACAACTAATTAAAAGATAGAAGGAGCGAAGCGACAGTTTATAGGTGGATAGGCAGTAGTACAACTTAAGCACAGAAAAGGATAGCGCAAATATACAAAGCGGTTCTAATGAATGCCAACTGGTTAAGCGGTAGCGTAATACTAGGTGTAAGCAAGCGCCGCGCGTCGCAAGTAGTATTCGACTGGTTGTCACTTGTCTGACATCGGCGCGGATCGGCGCCTGCACCGCGAGTCGCTGGTCAAATAAGTTCGGGTGTGTTCGGGCGCACTCGTGACCTGTGTGTAGAGGTGGGCGTTATAACGAAAAGCAATTATTAAGCTCTGCTTATTATAACAAGCATATAAGTACGTTTGTAAGTTTAAGCTGTTGACGTTATAACGGAACATAGTTGCGTCATGCGTGGTTGCATCACCGGCTGCCGCTTAGCGTTGATCGTTGCCCGTTGGCACTAGCGCTGTCGTGAAAGCGATCGAAAATACACTTTATACAAAAAGACATAGAGTCGAAAGTTAAACGATGTTATTATAACGAATTTGCTACTAAATTGAATTTCGTTTGATTGCATAATATTTATTAATGTTTATAAGTAAATTATTTTTGGGCGCTTATATTTTGTTGTGTTAATTTTTAACCGTTGACCGTTGTTTCGTTATTTGTTAATGTTTATGTTTAAAATTACTACTTAGTATGCGTTTCGCTGTCGGGAACGAAGCATGTGTTTATGTTTGATACATCACGAGTTCGTTCGTAAGCGAGTTCGGTGTTTTTAATTAAGTAAATGAGATTGTTCATTTACTTATTGTAAATAGTTCAGAGGATTATAGTGTGTTTAGTGTAAATAACATATAGTGGAGATAGGTATGTTAAGTGTAAATATAGAATAGTGGATGTACATTTAATAATAAAATTGACAATGTCGAGAGGGGGCAATGCGTTGATTTGGAATTATTGTACAAAAATTGATGGCGATATTTTTTTTTGAAGTTTATTGAAGTCTGTTAAAAAGCGTTTTAGCTTTTTTATAAGCTAGCTTAAAAAAATAAGTACAACGTTTAATTTCGTTGTGAAAATTAAGCCGTTTGTCCCACTACTACCTGTGTGTAGCTCGAGTAATGTCGGGTGCGCTCGGGCCCCGAACGCACCCGACACACGATTACACGATTTAGCGACCAGCTGATCCATTCGCAATGACGAGTCCGTCATTTTCAGTGCATGAGTATTTTGTGTATTTATTTATTTTATATGAAAATGAATGTGTGGATGGAAATGTGTATGTAAGAATGGAAATGTGAGTGTGAATGTAAATGTGTGGTGAGTGAATGAAAATATGTGGTGAGTGCCCACACTTTGAATGAAATTTAATGTGAGCTTTTCTGGGAATCTCGGGTCCGACATTTCTCCTAGGTTAGCTGCTCGAGATACTTTGAGTGGTAGAGAGCGTTCGAAACGTAAAAGTGCGACTTTACTTGGGACATTTCGGCATTTCCGCACCGACAAGTATGAATATGATAAACACATGTGACAAACTCTTAAGTGTGGACGGTTGGTCAATCTTAGAACCTAATATGACTGAGCGATCCGCTCTGAGACCTCATAACATTTCGCCATAACATGTAATTTATGGGTTGTAATTTTTTGTTTTAAATCAAATGACCAAATTATATTAAAATTAAAATTAATTTATTAATTGATAGCAGTGATATCTCAGTGGGGAGTGGTATGGACTGTTGAGACGAAAGTCACAGGTTCGAAACCAGCCCCAAGTGCATACACCTCTGACTTTTCTAAGTTATGTGTGTATTAATTGTTAATTATCACCTGCTTTAACGGTGAAGGAAACATCGTGAGGAAACCTGCATACCTGAGAATTTCTTCATAAGAATTTCGAAGGTATGTGAAGTCTACCAAGCCGCATTAGGCCAGTGTGGTGGACTAAGGCCTAACCCCTCTCATTCAGTAGAGGAGGCCCGTGCCCAGCAGTGGGACGTATATAATACAGGGCTAGTATTATTATTATTATTATTAATTGATTAATCAAATTACGACACCTGTCCACAGCTTAGTAATGATGTATAAGAGATACGCCTCTTAATCCGGGGAAATTCCACGGAAATGTGGAAGTAATCTCAGTAATCTTACTAACTGTAGGAAACGCACCAGCAATTTTGCACCTTCTTGTAATTTTTATGTGACGTAGTCGTACCCCCCAGTTTAAGGACGGCCCATTCATGCTGGCAATCAAAGCATCCCCTAAATGTTTTTGCTACTATGGTATGCTAGTATGGGTGGTGGGTGATCTTATATGTTAGCTAGCAGAATGCATAGTGTCCAGAATAAGTGGGCTTTGGTCCCAATGATGTTGGACATCATCAAGGTTCACTGGGCATTAAGCCACATCTCGACGTGATTATTCTGAGGCGACTTTCAAACCCCGAAGATGACGGGCCGCTAAAGTATTACGCAGGGATAGTACCGGCTGCAATCCCGGTATATCTGGATCTCAGCAACTTCCACTAAAAGAGGTCACTGCGAGGTTTTTAGTTGGAATCCCGGATTAAAAATATGATTAGGGACCTGATCTAACAATCACTCGGAGATTAAGTAATTTTAAATGCCAGTGAGTTTCGCATATCCATCCTGCCATTTTAGAAGTTGGAAAGTTATCCGTAAGTTAATTATCCTCGTAGTAAAAGGGATGTATGCTCCATTGCCCCTGAGATGGAAATCAGCGTGAGCAGTAAACACTGTTGCTGCAAAGAGCGGCCGAATTTGATAAGACTTATGACTTACAGCAATAGATTGCTGGTAGGTTCCAGTAGCTTGGACATATTGACTCATAGTACCCTGGAGCCATCGCACATACATTGACGTGAGACGCAAGATATCTCGAGATAGCCGCGCCATCTCCCCAGGGACTGTAGGCAAAGTTGGCAAAGGTGTTGTTCAGTCTATATTTTCTCTGCAAAAAAAATATAGGCAGAATAACACCCAACCTCATAGCACCTAGTATTTAGAATTAAATGCTCAGATAAGCAAAGTGATGCTAATGATAATTGTTCCAATTAACTGTTAATGTACATGATACGTGAATCAAACAGTTCATTACAGATTTACATATAAATTAGTGTTGGTACTGATTGGCTGCTACCACAGAGGAATTGATCAATGGTAAGTTATGTCGTAGTGCTACCAATTAACTATAGTTTTCGCAATGAGACCGGTAATTACCTACAAGAAACGAGAGGATGAAGGGGTTAAAGTTTCTATTTCGTTCACATCTCAATAGGACTGTCAAATGCTTCCTTGTCAGTTCTGAAAATGTGTACAGATCAATTGCGTTTGGGGAATTTTAGGACTTCTGTGAAACAGCCCATCGGATGGTGTCGTCTTGCTCCTCAGATTCGCACTTGCATCTGATCTTGTCATTGTGAATTTTTAACACCCGATTTGAAAGAGGATTTAAGTTTGACCCCATTATCATTATGACATTAGGCTGTATTATATATTTGTACATTATAACTATACTGCACTATCCAACAGTTTAGATGTAAAAATAATATTAATAAGATTATATTTATTTATATCTCATTTTAAGTGAACTGTTAGTTTTTATTGGAATAAAACTCTTATAAAGTATACCCATATATGTATATAGGCTACATTAGATAAGATAGTCTATACTTAAAAGTTTGTCACGCGTATTTGTCACGTCCATTTTTATCGGTGGGGCGAAATGTCACAAGTAGTGACGCACTTTATAAAACACAAAACTTACTGTAGAAAATCGAAATGTTAATGAAAACCGTATCAAAATATAACAAGAATAAAAAGAAAATTTACTTTGTATTTTACTATTTAAAGATTACTATATAAACATGATTAGCATGTAATTGGATCGTAAATAATATCGCGATAGACTTGATATTCCGAAAATACATGGTAGGTAAGTATATGTTACTTTTCCGAACAAAATAAAATCTCACAAACTCCATACGCGAGATTTAACAAAGCTAAATAGCTGGCAGAGAGAATTTCTCACAACTCGCTTCGTCGTGACTCCGTATGGACTCTTACACACGTTGCTTATTTAACTATGCACCTCGGAGCCTTTCCGGCGGTAGAATGAGCATGATTTTAGGAATTATTGAGACTTATTTTTACATGCCTGCCTCGGTGGTGCAGTTGTAATGCGTACGCGTTACGACTGAGGCTGACGCTGAGGTCTCGGTTCGATCCCCGGGTTGGGTAAAAGTGATATTGGGTTTTTATATTATTCTCAGTATCAGACCGGAGTCTGGAATTATGCCCGGTATGGAGATAGGCTCGCCCCCTATGACATTATGCGACGAAGATACGCTCGGCAAAATGTGGGTGTACTGGTTACACCTCTGCCTATCCCTTCGGGGATTACAGGCGTGAGTGCGTATGTACATACATACAGTTGCCAAACCCGATAAACTAATTACCACGTTATATTAAAAAATATACCTATGTATGTCTTATTATATGATTTTTTTTTAGATTTTTCAACTGCAATAACCGGGCTTTTTTCATCTCACTGGTCAAACTCTTTAGCTTATAACGTGTATTTGTCTGACTGGAAGTTGGCAAAATTGTCCAAAAGGATAGGGTCAAAAATAATAAAACTACTATTACCACTTTAGGTAATATACAAAGAAATAGTATAAAAATATCCCAGGAAGCCACAAATTGCAGTAACTCTAAATCTGTCACACAAATCAATCTAAACTTTAGCCCCCCGGTAATAAAGTTTAAATTCATATATAAATAATTATTTCCAAACAACCAACATATAGGGTGCTGTAAGTATACCAAACAAGATGACAGAAAAGTGTTGAAAAATCTTGGAGCAAATCGAATTTAGTTTGACGCTTTTCAGTGATGAGAGTTAGATCTAAGTATATTGGGGCTATGTTATTTGATCACCTCATTGGTGTAGACTGCCTCGGTGGCGCAGTTGTAATGCGTATGCGTTACGGGTTCTGTCCCCGGGTTGGGTAAAAGTGATATTGGGTTTTTCTACTAGGAAATGCTAACTATCAGCCCGGAGTCTGGAATTGTGACCGATATGGCGATAGGCTCGCCCCCTGTCACATCATGGGACGAAGATACGTTAGGCGAAAACTGGGTGTACCTACTGGTTACACCTTTGCCTACCCTTTCGGGGATTATAAGCGTGAGTGCGTATGCTCATTGGTGTATTGGCAGAGTACTTAGGCTTAGAAACGAGTTCAAATCGAGCAAACAGTGATTGTGCCCGATGGTAATAGGTTCATATCATATCATGGGATGGAAATAAACTCGGCAAACCTTTGTACTAGTTGCATTGCCAATTCAGGGATACTGAGATGACTCATATATTATGTACCTATATGCGGACAATAATTTTAATCGATTTGAGTGGTAGAACCACGCTGTAGGCAGCTTTGTCTACAGCATGAATGGGGCGGCTCGACTGGGTTGTTACCACTGACTCATAGAAAACCGACGTAAAGTAGCAATTTGCTGCTGCGTTTCGTACGATGAGTGAGATATCCGTAGGCCCTCTCCTCTCATTCCCAATCCCTTAATTATCCCTTTTCTTTAAGGTCGTCATAACTCTTTTGATAGTTTGGGCAGGACATGGGCAGTGGATATCACTTACTATGAGGTGACCCACTTGCTCGTTATCCGGCAATAAAGAAAGTGATATATCCGAAGGGCGAATTCCCCTCCCCTTACTTATCCCTTAATCATCCGTTTCTTGAAAGATTGGCAACACTTCTTTAATATACAACGTGTTACAGAAAGGTGTGGTCATATTTTAGGGTCAATACATCTTACAGTAAGAACCTGTGTACCGTATAATTTCAAAACTGAGACCTCCTAAAATTTCACGTTAATTTTACTCACTCGTTTATTAAGATCGATAAGATTGATCACATCACTATTTATTATGAACGACACTCACTTTTTAATAAACTTAAAAAACGTGTACGTAATACTACGGAAATATTACGTATGTTACTTCTAGTTTAAACACAAAATAACATCTGAAAGAGCCTGTGTGCTGAAGACGATAAATTAAATAAAGAAAGAAAGAATAAATACACCCAACAGTCACACACATAGTCCTGACCCCACACTAGGTAAACCTGTATCGTGGGTATCAAGAACTACGAGGGACTTGCGGTCCCACAACACCCAGACCCAAGACAAATATTTGTGAATCAGACAAACATTTGTCTAAGTGCGGGAATCGAACCCACGGCTACTCGCCCGCTGCGCCACGGAGGCTGTCTAAAGAAGAAGAAGAAGCACTTTAAAGACTTCATTCTTGAGTTTTCCATCTATGAACTTGGCTTAAAACAACCGATGAGCCTTTCGTAAATTATTATCAGATGTTCCAATATAAACCACAAATTCTTGCTTTTAGTTAAATACAACATATTTTCAAAATATACTCGTAATCATACTTAGAAATTACCGAACTTACTGCGTCATATAAGTATTGACATTTGGCAACTATTTTTTACTTTTAAATAATACAAAATTGAAATGAAAGGGGGTCTGTATCACTGTAGATCATTTAGTGTTGTCCAAAGTTGCAAATCGATATCGACATGTTATTTAATTTGATAAAAAAGAAAATTCTATAATTATGTCCTAACAATGCAATCGAATTTGGCACTATTAGGGATGAAAAACTTATACATTGCTTAAAATTATCCACGCCTTTTTGTAGCACGTTGTATATGCTGATGATTTTGATTTTTAGTTTTTTTTAGCATAGGCTGGCAAAGTTGCAGACAAAGCCGATTATCTCCCTCTTTTGTTAGATGTGCATTATTTACCACTGGTTACTGCAGGTGTAGATTTTCCTACGTCATATGCGATAATATAGCAGAAAACCGTAATTAAAGAGACCGCATCATACAGTTCGTATTTCAAACTGTTTGCCACAGCATCGTAAACAAGAGATATCCATTAAGGCCTGCTTAGATGTACACACCTAAGATAGAGAAACCGTGACACATCCGCTTTAAATGAAACTAGCGATTGCTCGCAGCTGCACCCTTGTGCGCTTTTTGCGGGATAAACAATAACATAAGCTTATAACCGTCCCCAGGGTCTATCACTGTACCGAAATTCATCTAAATCAGTTCGGCCATTTTGGTGTGAAAGCGTAACAAACACACTCACTTTCTCCTTTATAATTTTAGATAGAATTCTATGGAAATGGTAACACATCTCATCTGTCTTGTTTCGGTGGCATAATAATAATAATAATAATACCAGCCCTGTATTATATACGTCCCACTGCTGGGCACGGGCCTCCTCTACTGAATGAGAGGGGTTAGGCCTTAGTCTACCACACTGGCCTAATGTGGGTTGGCAGACTTCACATACCTTCGAAATTCTTATGAAGAACTTCTCAGGTATGCAGGTTTCCTCACGATGTTTTTCCTTCACCGTTAAAGCAAGTGATAATTAACAATTAATACACACATAACTTAGAAAAGTCAGAGGTGTATGCAATTGGGGCTGGTTTCGAACCTGCGACGTTCGTCTCGACAGTCCATACCACTCCCCGCTGAGCTACCTGAAACAATTCAAGCTACAAAACTGTATTTTGAATAATAAAATTATATATTGAATCTATACGTTATCTCCAGGTTCTTTTAAACTAAACATTAAAGCGTATTTCATCATGAGAGGTCTGTCATATCACAAAGCGAAACTTCAAAATTGTCTAAAACCCAAATTTTGTAACAATATTGTATTACAGAGGCAAATTGGCCTGAGGATATCGCTGGCTACGAAACATTTGTAGCATTTATAATACTGTAAATGATATCATATTTATTCAAACATATAACATGAGGAAAATAAGCATAAAACGGGACAGAAAAAGTCTTCTGTTTGTCGTTCTATTTGTAATAATTATGTTTAAATAACATCAAAAGACTTCAATCACAGGCAAATTACCGTAAAACACAAATAAATAATGGGGGAGTCACATAACACATACCGAGCGACTAACGGGAAGCGGCGTACTCGTGTATAATATGTCCCCACTGTTCAAATTTAGTTGATCGACTAGAATCAACAAAAACTGTATGGATTTTTAATAGACACAAATAACAAAAGTTCTCAATTGTATGTTCACGCATAACTCCGACAAATGTGGACAGATTTGGATGATTCTTTTTGTATTCGATAGAGTTTGCTGCGGTGGTGGTCCCATTTAAATTTGACTAAATAATTATGGGCCAAAAGTACCAAAAGAATTATGGGCGCGTTGCCGACAGGGATAATTAAGGGATTGGGAAGGGGAGGGGGATTTGGACCTCCGGATATCTCACTCACCGTACTAAACGCAGCAGCAAACTGCTAATTTACGTCAGTTTTCTGTGAGACAGTGGTAATGACCCGGACGAGCCGGCCCATTCATGCTGTACACAAAAGTGTCTACAGCGTGGCTCTACCGCTCATGGCTACCACTATAAGCTATAGTTTTCCTTTTTTTTTGAGCATAGGCCAGCAAATGGGTCATTTGCCGACCTAAAAGGACGGGGATAATTAAGGGATTGGGAAGGGGAGGGGGATTTGGACCTCCGGATATCTCACTCACCGTACTAAACGCAGCGGGCTACTCTACGTTGGTTTTCTGTGAGACAGTGGTAACGACGCATTTATGCTGTAGACAAAAGTGTTTACAGCGTGGCGCTACCACTTATATGACGAATCTTCTGTATTGTTTCATTGTCTCGTAGAAACTTTTACGACTGTGCCCGTATAAGTATTATTACAGGGAAATGATGCCACTGAAAATAGCCCATAAATTACAGACACCGCTTGTTTGTAACGGCTTTTGGGAACTTTATCAGATCATCTGTCTAATTAGTGATCCTGCGTTTTATCTGCTCTGTGACATTCACAATCTTAAGGTTACATCTCTTAAACACAATATACAGAAAGAACTATGATAAATGTTACGGTAATATTATGTGACAGCTCCGTGGCGCAGCGGGCGAGTAGTCGGCTGCGAAGCGAGAGGCCGTGGGTTCGATTCCCACACCGAGACAAATGTTTGTGTGAACCACAAATATTGGTCTCGGGTCTGGGTGTTGTGGGACCGCAAGTCCCTCGTAGTTCCTGATACCCACGACACAGGTTTACCTAGTGTGGGGTCAGAGCTATGTGTGTGACTGTTGGGTGTATTATTATTATTATATTATTATATATTTAGATGTCTTATTGATCCTTGTTTGATGAATTTTTGCAAAAAAAAAATATTTTACATATTTACACTCTTTTTTTTTTTTTTTTTTTTTTAATTTTTTTTTTTTGATGGACGCTTGCTGATAGCCTGACCGTGAGTCGGCTTTAGTCAGCGACACCGGACTTTCGGGCGAATGCTTATAGGCACTCCCGACCCCACACTAGGTTAACCGTATCGTGGGTATCAGGAACTACGAGGGACTTGCCACAACACCCAGATCCGAAACAAATATTTGTGGATTAGACAAACATTTGTCACGGTGTGGGAATCGAACACACGGCCTCACGCTTCGTAGCCGGCTACTCGCCCACTGCGGTAAGAATTCTTTAGATGTCTTGTTGTTCGTGTTTGATCAATTATTGCTAAAAATAAATCTAAACAATTTTGAGTCGGTGGTGCTGTAGTTTAATAGTTGCTGATATTAATCACTGACTTGTACAGCCTCAAAGCTGGGCTGCTCTACTAATAAGAGGAGTTACACTTTATCCCATCACCCTAGTCTAAAGCGGATTGTTATTTTTTTATTTTATTTGCTTGAATGCCGAGACCAGCAGGTCGCTCGCCTGATGGTAAGCGCCACGCCTGCTCATAAAAATAAGTAACGCCACACACTTTTAATAACAAAGCACTGCATGACACTGGACTTCGCCCGTCACGCCGAGACATAAGGTGTTAAGTCTCATAATGCCCAGTAATTTCACTGGCTTCAATGACCTTAAAACCGGAACACAACAGTGCTTACACACTGTTGCTTGGCGGCAGAAATAGACAAAGCGGTGGTACCAACCCAGCCGGCCCCTCGCATACGAGGGACCTACCACCTTGTATTTGATATTAATATATTTCATTTGGGATCCTCGGATACGCTTACAACTGTAAAATTTTAAATTAGGTGTAAACATTGACGGCATTCATTATACGACTATAAAACTCGAGACGCCTTCGACTCTGTTTACGGAGCGAATTTATTGGCAGACGAAAATATGGTGATAAAACGTTTTCAGTTATCTCCTTTGCGCGGATATTATAGAATTAAGGGGCGTTCATAGCATTTCGTTGTTAATAAAATTTGACAACATACAAGAAAGCTTTTTTTCTTTCTGCCTGGCGTTATCCCGACTTATGGCCAGGTACCGCCATCATGATTTAACGGTGGGTTATTTGGGTCGATGTTACTACAACCCGCAACAGTAACCAAGTTTCGTCATTGCCTCGTCCGTTAATCAGCAGAGTGTACCACTTGCAGGTGAGATTGGCTTTGGGTATATGATGTTGGTTGCCCACTTACACTCCCAACACAACATACAAGAAAGCCAGTTACATACATACGCACTCACGCCTGTAATCCCCGAAGGGGTAGGCAGAGGTGTAGCCAGTACACCCACATTTCGCCGAGCGTATCTCCGTCCCTTATGTGATAGGGGGCGAGCCTATCGCCATACCGGGCACAAATTCCAGACTCCGGGCTAATACTGAGCATTTCGTAATAGAAAAACCCAATACCACTTTACGCGACCTGGGGATCGAACCCGAGACCTCAGCGTTGGCCTCAATCGTAACGCGTACACATTACAACTGAGCCACCGAGGCAGTCCAGAAAGCCAGTCAAGAAAGCCAGTTAGTAAAAATATTTAAAAAAATATATATTATAACTTTAGTAATCCATATTTTGTAGTAGATACGCTATAACCAGTTGTCTGGATATACAACATAAAATATATTATTATTACTGTAAATAAAAGATAAGCATTCAATTTTGAACCTCCTCCTTTTTAAAACTCGGTTAAACTAAACAGCAAACAGGCACGTGTTACCCGATAGCAATTGATCTCTACGGCCCATGGACACCCTTAATAGAACATACTCATGTTTCGCCGACCTTTAAGAAAAGAATTGGGCATTAAAAAGACGGACCGGGGGTTTTGGGACATCAGAAATCGCACTATCGTAAGAAATGAAACAGCGAGCATCACGTTAGATTTTATAATAGCGAAATCACACGGTTCAATTTTACTTGATCAACTGATTTCAATCAATAAAGCTGTATCGTTTTTGTCAGCGATTCGATTGAAAGTCTTTTTAGACGGTACTGCATGTGTTTTTTTTTATAACAAAGGCCAGCTATAAAGCAAGAGGGTCACCTGTTGGTAATTAATCTCCACCGCCTAGAACATCCACAATACCACAGGAGTCTTCAATACGTTGCAGACCTTAAAGGAAAGCGATAATTAAGGGATCGGGAAAAGGTAGACGATTACGATCTCCGGACATCTCGCTCACCGTACGAAACCGTACAAGCTACGTTTCATGTTGGTTTTCTTTGAGATCTAGTAAACCATAAACAATACTGTCTACAGCGTGCCTACCACTTCAAAGCAGGGATTTAGCAGTTGATCAATTAAATCGAATCGTGTGAACCCGCTATGGGGCAGCGCTACTCGTGCCATCATAAACTAGACGTAAAATAAAATTTAAGACATTTTTTTTTAAGTGAAATTCTTTATCGGCGTATGGGAGAAATTTTATAGTGTAACGTTTTTCTGTTACGCGCCATCTTTAATTTCTGGGTAACATTTTTCCGTTACGCGCCATTTTTTTTTCTAACACTATTTTTAATTCAAATTTATTAAATTAAAAATTATTTTCTACTTTAAAGTGTAACTTTTTAAAGTGAAACTTTTATTAGATCGTCTCAAAACTTTTGGCCTGTGTGTTGCATGTCGCATGACGGTCGGCCGCGGAGTAGGGATAAAGTGAAAGGCGCTAGCCAGAGCAGCCAAGGCCATTATGGCGGCGTCTATAGTTCGCACGCTATTTTGTTTTGTAGAGGAACGGGTGCTAAATGTTCCTGCGGCGAAGTGATAATGTGTAAAAAAGTTTCACTTCTATCGGCAGTCCCCAAAGACTGCCCCACATGTTTTTTTGACTGCCTCGGTGGCGCAGGTGTAATGCGTACGCGTCTCGGGTTCGATTCCCGAGTCGTGTAATAGTGATATTGGGTTTTCCTATTACAAAATGCTCAGTATCAGCCCGGAGTCTGGAAATGTGCCCGATATGTCGATAGGCTCGCCCCCTATCACATCATGGGACGGAAATACGCTCGGCGAAATGTGGTTGTAATTGCACCTCTGTCTACCCCTTCGGGGATTACAGGCGTGAGTGCGTATGTATTTTTTTCCGAACGACTCAAACTAAATTAAAAGTTATATACAATTTAAACCAATATTTCTGAACGAACCTTTACAAGCAGCGCCAGTTGGCCGAGCTGTAATATACGAATGAAAAATATCGCGAAGTGTAAAATAAACGGACAAAGTGGTTTTAGTGATCGTGTTGTAACTGTGAATCGTCAAATACATTTTTATTTTAGCTCAAATTGATTCGGTTCGTGAGTTAGGTTTTACAAATGATCTCGATTTTTTAGCACGTACCGTTCCGCGTCGATATTAAACTGATATATGGTTATATTGTAAAGTGAAAAAAATAATATATATTTTTAATATTTTTGAAGTGAAAACTTCTTTAGCCACGTTGGGCACTTTTTATTAGGGGAAAATGGGTTCGAGTCACCGACATGCTCATGACGCGTAGCGGTCGTGTGCTGTGCGCGTTAGATACTTTGTTGGACGGGTGAAATCTCGTGCGTTCGCGTCACCGACATGCTTAGAGCAGTATATCTGTAGCTATACAGCTGACGTATTGTGCAACATTGGTGCTGTGTATATCTTATAAGTGAAATTGAATGGATTTAGTGAAAATTTCAATATACTATACTGTGCATTTTTGAAATAGTATTTTTGTTTGATTATTATTTGAATCGTTTAATTGTAGAATCATTGTGCAGTACAGTGCAGTAGTGAGTACTAAAAAACCATATAAACATGCATATAATGGTGTGAAAACCAGAAGGTCAATTCTCGTAATTTTAAACGATCAAAATATCATTCCGATCTAATCTCAGCGTCAAGAAACTTGCAAATGGCATTCTCTTAAACCAATAATCAACGTCAAATGCACCTAGCATTAGCAGTAGCATTATACCGGTTTGGCTTCAGTCAACTTTTATTCTACATTCAATCTCATTAAGATCTATGTTCTCATTTGATCAATGATATTTTGAACGTTTAAAATTATGAGAGTTGGCTTTCTGATTGATGTTGATCATTTTAATTCAAACATTATGAAATTTAAATATTAATACTAATACGAGTAGTTCTACATTTTCACTTCTATCGGCAGTCTCTACAACTGCCATTATTTTTAAAACTGGTCAAGGACTAACGCATCAAGGGTTCCGTATCTTAAATTGTTACTTTTTATTTCTTATTATTACATACGTACATACGCACTCACGCCTGTAATCCCCGAAGGGGTAGGCAGAGGTGTAACCAGTACACCCACATTTCATTTTCTTATTATTAGTTAGATTAATACTACATAGTCTGTAAAATCAGCCAGATACCTATTACGTTTTAAAAGAGAGCCCTTTAAAGATAGGACAGGATAAACAGGCAGACAGACAGACGGCACAGGCTCTGTAGGGTTCCGTTGGTACCTGCTAAGCACGGTACCCTAAAAACACCTGAGGAGTCCTTGATGGTATGTGCAATGCAAATACCGACCAAAGCAAGACTTTAGTTCCATATAGTGTACTAGCTTTTGCCCTCAGCTTTGTTCGCGTGAATTATCTTTAAACGACTTCAAAAAAAAGGAGGAGGTTTGTTACCTCAGAACTTTGGACTGGGTGAACCTATTTGGATGATTCTTGGATGATTCGAACAACTCAATATCACGCCAACCGATTTCGATGATTCCTTTTTATTGGAAAGGATGTACTTCAAGGGTAGTTTGATGAGAGTTTGGTTAGGTTCTGATTATGGGCCCAATGACAAAGTAACGGAACACTTCAATTCTTAGGAGCAAATTAACGATAATCGGCCGATTCTTTTATAGGGTTTTCAAGTAATTGTCGAATATGATCAATGGAACTCCTTGCTGACTTGCAACAAACTTGCTGCATCGCAATATGATGCAAGCGTTCTAATTGCATAACTTAAGGTGTATTATGTTGGAAATAAAATCACTCGACAGAGTGTAGCTGCGATGTGGTCCCATATAAATTTGATTAAGATCTGATGATGGAGTACGGAGTAAAAGAATAAAACTCCTCAACGGACAACAGTACACTCATTGCATTGTGTTAGAATAGATAGAATTTGTTATATTTGACTTTTCAGGGGTTTTATTTGGAAGTCGGTTTCTAAGTTTTCATAACCGTTATTTTATTTTAAGACATCTTTTTTCTAGAGCGTTACGTGTTATTATAGCTCAATTGTTACAATAAACGACTTTATAAAATCATAATTCTAGTTTCTTCGTACTGTGAGGTAAAAATTCACAAAATCCGCTACTGAGATAAAACCTCTAAAAATTCACGGAAGCATTGGTGTTATCTGTTGAAAAATGATTTAATCCCCGTTTCGATGCGGGAAAAGGTTAATTTATTAACGAAGCTGCTGCTATCGCGATAAAGGTTGTTTTATTTTTGGGATTACAGCATTTGATAATACATTACCTTTTGCTCGCGACTCCGCTCTGGTGAGCATATTTCGGGATATAATAGCCTATATCTTAATCCAGGTCATGGTTTACCTATGTGCCAAATTTCATCCAAATCCGTTGAGCCATTAAGGGGTAATTAATTAACAAACATCCAAATGCATAATTCCACAAATATCCAAATTATCACTCATGTTCGGCACCAATGTTGGCCACCCGTCACTGCCAGATGATGCAAAACATGGCACAAATCATGTTTTATATGATATGGCAATATTTATTATGACCATCGACTACAGATATAAGTCATATTCCATAGTATATGGAAAGAAAGAAGAAAGAAAGAAAGAAATCTTTATTGTCATCATAAGATATGTAACAAACATAATGCAGTACACAATATAATTAATATTCAACTAACTTAAAATTAATATTAAAACTATACAGTTGCATGCCTTCACGGTGACAACAGGAGACCAGTTCAGCATAATACTGTGATTATGGCAATCTGTATCATGACCACGGATCTCGGACCTCCGACTTACACGTCATATTCCGTTTTATATGGCAAACTGTGTCATTTGAATTGGCGGAGGCTTGTAGCTATTATTCTAAACCATAGATTTTATATCATTAATGTTATTAGTATGTAAGCTTCCTTAAAGTAAAAATAAATAAAAAATAAATATATTCCCTAAAGCAAATAAATAAATGACCATTGATCGATATACGATATATATCATATTATTATGACAATCTGTGTCATGACCACGGATCACAGACCTCTAATACTTACACCTCATGTTCCGTGTTATATGTCTAATAATGTCATAACCACGGACCACGGATATACGTGTTTACAGCACGAATGAGCCGGCTCGTCCGGACGTTAATTAGCAGCTTGCTGCTGCGTTTCGTGCGGTGAGTGAGATATCCGGAGGCCCAAATCCCCTCCTCTTCCCAATCCTTTAATTATCCCTTTCCTTTAAGGTCGGCAACGCACCCATAATTCTTTTAATATTGTGGGCGTACATGGGCGGTGGAGATCACTTACCATCAGTTGACCCACTTGCTCGTTTGCCGGCCTATGCTATAAAAAAACGTCATATTCCCCATTATATAGCAATCTGTATCATGATTACGGATCACGGACCTAGTATACCTACATGTCATATTCCGTATTATGTGGCAAATTGCGTCATGGCCACGGATGTGTGCATTAAATGCCTGTCATTTATACACATCCACAGCCTGACGTAATTGATTTTGTATAAGTACGGATTAAAAATCTAAAAGATTATATGTTAAAAAATACAGAATAAAGAGTCACTAGTAGTACGACACGTGCTGGTACTCCAATTCGCCCATTGTTTGAGATATTAAACATATGCGCCTCGAAAATATTTTTTCGACTCATGTCGTGTAATAACAGGTTATCAGAAGGCCAATTCTCGTATTTAATTGACACTGAGACTGAATTTTAACCGAACTGAGATTAGATTATTTGATAAGAAATGTTATTCTCCTCCTCTTTAAGTTCAGTGCAGTCTCTATATTAGTATGATCTCATCTCGATCTCAGTGCAATCTCAATTCAGTCACAATGTTGACGTTTATGTAAGGACATGTGTTATTTAATGTTAACAGAATGCCATTTCGGCTTCAGTCAACTTATATTTTATTTTCAATGTCATTACGATATATGTATACATTTGACGTTGATTATTGGTTTATGAGAATACCATTTGCAACTTTCTTGATACTAAGATTAGATCGGAATGACATTGAGAATATTTTAAATTACGAGATAGGCCTTCTGGTATCACATAAACATTTGACTCGTTACGTCAAAAGAAGAGATATCTTTTATTTCTCTATTGTATTTTGTCTACGAACCCTAATGTGACGACGTAATTTTATCGAATGTTGACACTTTTATCTGAAATATTTGTCCTAGCTGGTTTTCGTCGTCTTATGTAACCTCTCATATGTAGTCGAGTAAAAAGACTGTTAGTTTTCACACGATATAATATATCACTTCATTCAGTGTATATCATGGATGTAATAAAAATAAGATAACGTTTAACAAAACTTAGAAACCGACTTCCAATTGTAAATTCCAATACAATAACACAATCGTGACGCGTGTACTGTTGTCCGTTGAGAAGTTTTATTTTTTTTCTCCGTACTCCATCATCAGAACTTAACCAAATTTATATGGGACCATATCGCAGCTAAACTCTATCGAGTGATTTTTTTTTAACAAAATCGGTCCACAATTGGCGGCGAAATCGATGTACATACATAATGCAACAAAAAAACGCGTTGAGAAACTCCTCCTTTTTTGAAGTCGGCTAATGATTTAGTACGTGCCATACACGTTCACTTTTAACTTTGATAAGGGAAATATGTGTCATTTTTACACGTGATAGTTTTTTTAATGGAGTGTGGGATTAACGTGGCCGACGTCAGGCAGGTGGCCGGTCGTAAAAACTAAAAGCCAATTTTTACGAAATGCTCAGTATCAGCCCGGAGTCTGGAATTTGTGGCCGGTATGGCGATAGGCTCGCCCCCTATCACATAAGGGACGGAGATACGCTCGGCGAAATGTGGGTGTACTGGTTACACCTCTGCCTACTCCTCCGGGAATTACAGGCGTGAGTGCGTATGTATGTATTTATTTCTAAGTATTCACAAGAACGGTAAAACACCGGAGCTGATTTGAAAGTCTGGTTGGTGTCAATTCCTTCCAATACGATTTTTTCCAAGCGGGACGAATTAAAAGGTCGATCAATACACTTGAACGAAAGTCACCTAAATTCACCAATTTCAATGATTCCATACACTGTTTATCACAGTCAATGTTTATTGCACATTAATCCACTTTACTTTTATACAACAAACGCAACTTTAAACTAGTTAAAGAAATAAAATAGGAGATCGACCGCACTGTCAGAATTCCCTACAGAAAAACCTATTTATGACTCTTTAGTGTTAATTACAAGTTACAATTAGTGTTATTTACAAGGTGGTAGGTCCCTCGTTTGCGAGAGGCCGGCTGGGTTGGTACCACCGCTCTGTCTATTTCTGCCGCCAAGCAACAGTGTGTAAGCACTGTTGTGTTCCGGTTTGAAGGACATTGAAGCCAGTGAAATTACTGGGCATTATGAGACCTAATACCTCATGTCTCGGGGTGACGAGCGCAGTCCAGTATCATACAGTGCTTTGTTATTTAAAGTTCTGTGTGGCGTTGCTTCTGTTTATGAGCAGGCGTGGCGCTTACCATCAGGCGAGCGATCTGCTCGTCTCGTCATTCAAACTAATTAAAAAAAAAAAAAAAAAAAAAATTGTTTTACTTCGTTTCGTTACAGTTTGGTCTGATCTGTACTCACATTCAGGTACAGTGTATCAGTTTGACGTGCTGGCACTAAAGACTTTAATGTATACTACTAGACAAGCTGTGCGGTACAAAGAAACTGCGCACTTAGTTACGGTCAATTGACCGCTACTCATTTAGTCGCCGGCGACAGAGCGACAAGAGCAGTTGTTGTTGTTTGAATAGCTGTGAACGTTAAATTCGATAAACTAATACGAAATTGTTTATTGTGACCCATAAAACATTGTCATTATTTACGTGCATCTCGTATTATTCATTCAATTTGAAGTTATTTTACGGAAGTAACTATATTATTTATTGGTTTTGATCGAAAAAGACATTTATTGTAAATGAAAACTAATACCAAACAAAACAGCCGTCTCAATATTGGCATCTCGCTTACTCTCAACTCCTCTCGCTCCCACGCCTTAGACGTCATTCCCGCCTCGCAGGCCGCGTATGCAACACGATTTTACTTCTCAACAGCCCATCTATGGTATTAAAGTCTTTGTGGCTGGCGCACAAAAGTTATATAACTAAAGTTTATTTTTTATAGCCTAGACCAGCAATCGAGCAAGTGGGTCACCTGATGATAAGTGATCTCCACCGCCTATGTACCCTCACGAGAATGATGGGCGCGTTGCCGATCCTTAAGGAAATAGATAATGAAGGGATTGGAAAGGGGAGGGGGATTTGGACCTATATTTGGATTTGGATATCTAACTCTACGTACGAAACGTAGCAGCAAGCTGCTTTTCTATGAGACAGTGTTAATGACCCGGTTGAGCCCGCCCATTCGTGCTGAATACAAAATTGTCTACAGCACGAATGAGCCAGCTGGCTCACCTAAGGAATTTGTGAAGGACCTCGCATGCACTATAAAATAAAACATTATATTTCATTCGTAACGTATATTCCCTTGTCTTTACAAACATCGCCGAAGTTTTTCTTATATTAAGTACATAGTTGAGTTAATACGAAGATAAGTAAAGGATGAAGTATGGAGTTTTGTAAAATGTGATAATAAAAATAAAAAAATAAAATTGTAATAGTTGTGATTAAAATAATGTTATTTTGTGAGCAAAATAATTTATTTTATGATTTCTATAATAAATGTTTATTAAAATTACAGAATATGTAAATTTAAACAGCATAAAAATTATGGTATAAAACAATAAAATTGTTATTAGCTATAATTTCAACGCCTTTGGGGTTTACAATAATTATTATTTTGTCAATATCCTTGTACGGTGTATTATTTACATGGTTATAAAATTCATTAACAATATTTTATTATTGATTGCTTTATTTAAGTATCATAATATTATTAGGAAAACCTTTAAAAGATTTAAAATAAAAATATTTCAATACCTTTTATCCCAAAGTTTATTCGTTTTGAAATAAATGGCGCATTAAAACCAATTCCATTCGTGTTCCAATACAAAATACAAATAAAATTGAAATACTAGGTATTTATCCAATGCAATTGCTTTCTGTGCAAAAAAAAAATAATTACTATGTCGTACAGAATGGCAATTTCATAGGTAACCTATTACATATTTGGATCTATAAGCCATTGATCGCATAATTATTTTAATCGTTTAAATGATTTTCCAAGTAGTTTGACATCAACGGGGAGAAATTATCGAGCACTTATCATCCAAAGTTAAAAGAGTTCAAAGATAATATGCAATTAAAGTTTGACCAAGCAAATTGTCTTGATATTTTCAACCCTTAAGTTGTAGCATGCTTGAGCATTTTCCAATTATTCTGCGCTTGAGATAATATTCTATATACGCCTGAGTATCGCAGACCGCGTCCACACATTACAGAATACAGTAGAATGTAGCGCAAACGACAGTCGTCAGTATAGCTGCGTATGGAATTAATTTTGTATACAATTTGATTTATAATCAATAATTAATAATAATAATAATAATAATACACCCAACAGTCACACACATAGCTCTGACCCCACACTAGGTAAACCTGTGTCGTGGGTATCAGGAACTACGAGGGACTTGCGGTCCCACAACACCAAGACCCGAGACCAATATTTGTGGTTCACACAAATATTTGTCTCGGTGTGGGAATCGAACCCACGGCCTCTCGCTTCGCAGCCGACTACTCGCCCGCTGCGCCACCCATTAGAAGAATAAAGTCGCATCTGCAAATTATCAACTTTACACTACAACCAATAATACATAATAAAGATACCAATTGTTTATTATAAGCGCCTGTGACCATAAAACATTATTCTTCTTATGGGACGTTAGTTCTTCATCTGGTAAAATTATTATCAGAGCATGCTACAATTTTAAACCTTATTACAAATCTCAGAATATACATACTTGTTTATAATTATACAGTTATTTTTTATTTTCGTAAATACATAACGCATTATACATGGTTAGTCAGAAAGGAAGTAAAAAATCAATTTTGTTTTTGAATTTCAAAACTCATCCATGTCGTGCGATTTTTAAGCCCACGACTTGGCGGCAAAATACAAAGACACCACACCGTATACAGATGATCATAGAGTTATAAGTTTTTATAAAATCTTTAAATAACAATATCTCTAAAACTATTAGATTTATTGAAAATGTTACACAAGTTATTTAGATTAACGGGTAAATTTACCTTTTCCGACTAACCTTGGATTTGTGTGATTCTGCCATTTTAAGATAAAATAAGGCTTAAAATAATCCAGGTTAATGTACATGAGTTAATTTTAATTATCTATCTAAAATTTCATTAACTATATACAATATACATTATATTTACATTGGACTGTTTTAACACCAAGTAAGTAAATAAACAACGCACAGAATTTCGTTGGGACAAATGTTTGTATGATCAGCAAATGTTTGTTCGTTATTTGTTAATTTGGGATCAAAAGGAGCGCGACAACAAAGGACTATATTTTACCCGACTGCACGTAGAAAAAAGGGGTTATTTTTTGAGAATTTGTATGGTGGCTGGCTCCCGCACGGGTATCTGAGGGGCTAGCACGGAAAACTATCGAAATCGTAATGTATGTAATAAATAGAGGGCTCGATAGATCATTCCATATATATCACTCGTATATATTCCATATATATTAGTTTCTTTTACGTACGATATAGGCGCTGTACCAAAATCTCATAGAAATTGTTGTCGATAACAGCTCGAATAACTTTTCGCAAGTTTTCCGTGCTAGCCCCTCTGATCAGTTTTTGTACCTGAATGACGACCACCATATATATAGTAGAAATCCCGGCATAGTGGCTAGTTCAGGCGAGTCGCGTTCAAGGGTCAGCCGGTACATCCAATTCTCGTAATTAGAAATGTTCTTAATAGAATATAATTCCGATCTATTTTCAGTGTCAAGAAAGTCGCAAATGGTATTCTCATAAACCAATAATCAATGGCAAATGTGAACATTGATCGTAATGAGATCGAACCTAAATTTAAAGCCAAAACGGCATACGGTAACTATTTTCAATGACATTTGATGGATGTTATACCAATGTCAAGTCAGGGTTGTCGTAAAATTGTCCACTTGCTCGATAGCCGGCCAATACTATAAAAAAAATAGTCACTTTACCATATCAGGATAAAAAAACACAAATTATATTAAGATGTAATTTAGTGTAAGAATTAGGACGGTTGTATTTATTTTATTGTCAGTGGCAGATGGCATTGTTCCAACAGCAAATAGTTGATAAATGTAATAGTGTCAGAGGTAAATGAACTTTTTTGGACTAAAGCCAAGATCTAAACTATTTAGCGTGACAAAACTTACAAGAAACTTACAAGATTCAGCTATGAATGAATGACCAATGTAAGTTCGTGTATGTTTGTGTATATTGTAAGTAGCTGTTACCCGCGGCTCCATCCACGTGAATGTCTTTTTCTGGGATAAAAACGTACCTAGCTCATATTCTTATCATGTCATGGTCTAAAATTTTACTCATTTATCATTAAGATGTGATTAATCTACAAACATCCAAACTTTCACATTAATAATATACAACATTTAAAAAACTTTCGTACAAAGTTTAAACAACCTCAAACGTAAATTCTCAAAAAAAAATCTGCGTATAAAAAGCGGGTGCGCTACATACCACAAACTATCATCTGACGAAATTCCACGTCGCTAGCTTTAATGGTTTTAATTTTTTTTTATAGCATGGGCCGGTAATCGTATGAGTGGGTCACCTCAAGTCATCTGATGGTAAATGATCTCCAACGCCCATATACGCCCCAAGTAATGCAGGTACATATTTTGGTGAATTGAATGATGGGTGAAATATACGCAGGAATGCACGCGTCTTCGAGCGGTTGGAGTCAGATCATAACACATTGTTATTTGTATATCTTCCCATATTGTGTTTTGTATGTGTGTGGTATACAATAAAGAGTTATAATCTGATCTATTATTTTATGTAGTTAAGGAACAACCATATCTTTTTTAAAATCATAACCTATTTAGAGAATATTCGGATAAATTAACTTACGCGGTGTTAGAACTGCCATTAGACTACAACAGATAAAAGGAAAGTCCAACAGGGCCCGTAATTTAAAACTTTAAAATTTATTCTCGAATAACAAAATAGAAAATTCCGGTCACGCAATACCCTATCGCGAATGCGATCTTCAATAAATTTCACCTTAAACGCATTACCAGTATCATATTTTTGTTAGAAACTGGATTTACAACCGACTAACAGTCGTAAACAAGTTTGATGCTTATTCACCAACTTTTAATTTTTAAAGAACAATATTTAACATCATATTAAAGTGATTTGTGATTGGTTTAGAATGTAAAAGTTTTTGCATTTTTATATAGCATTCGTTTAAAAACATTTTTGTAGTTGAGCTAAACTTTCATTTAATTAATTGCTCAGAATTATATTACGCATAATTTGCTGTAGTTGTAATGTTTCTAAAAATCATACAATTTAATAAAACGTTTTAAAATCCAAAACAATTTATCACAAATGAAACAATGACGGTGGACTATATCATCAAAAATATGTAAATTAACGGTCAAATTTATTAACTCTTTATAATTGTATTTAATTTATCATCCATTCTAATGTAAATTCTCGGTAAAATAGTTGGAAAAGTAATAAATAAATACGTCAAAATAAATTGCTTATTCAAGCACATTACCTGAAACACATTAAAGCCGCAGTCACACCAGACAATCAGTTCGTTAATGCCATGTTTTATTACATTTACAAGGTGGTAGGTCCCTCATATGCGAGAGGCCAGCTGGATTGGTACCACTGCTTTGTCTATTTCTGCCGCCAAGCGACAGTGTGTAACCACTGTTGTGTTCCGATTTGAAGGACATTGAAGCCAGTGAAATTACTGTGCTTTGTTATTTAAAGTTCTGTGTGGCGTTGCTTCTGTTTATGAGCAGGCGTGGCTCTTACCATCAAGCGAGCGACCTGCTCGTCTCGTCATTCAAGCTAATAAAAAAAGAAAAAAAAATTAAACATGTCGTTAAGTAAATTCTATAATAATTATTTAAACGGGTCTAAAACGCGTTGTATTTGAGGGTATATATACTGTTTATTTATTTCGCAATATATACAAATAGCAAAGGTCTAAAAACATTTACTGTTCAGTAATACTAATGAATCGATTTATCATTTTGAAGAAAAAAATCCTTTTTTTATAGCATAGGCCGGCAAACCAGCACGTGGGTCACCTATTGGTAAGTGATCTCCACCGCCCATGTACGTCCACAATACCAGAAGAATCATGTGTGCGGTGCTGACTTAAAAGGAATGGGATAATTAAGGGATTGGGAAGGAAGGGGGATCTGAACCTCCGGATACTCATCGTATAAAACGCAGCAGCAAGCCGCTAATTTACATCTATTTTCTGTTCGATGATAAAGTCCCGTTAGACCCGGCCCAAATCGTGCTGTATGCGAAACTGTCTACAGTGTGGCTCTACCACTTATTACAAGGATACAGATACAAGGCAGAAACTCGTAAAGAGTCTTCAAAATGGTTAAACTACGCGGTAAACACATCTACGACATAAATAGGCCAGCTCGACAGAGCCAGTATCACTGTCTCATATAAAAGTGACTTGAAGTGGTAGCTTACTATTACATTCGTAGGGTGCGATAGAATTCCGCAGGCTTAAATTCCCTGTCCCCTATTTATTGGGATTTCTATCCTAATCCAAAGAAAATATCCTTTTCTATAATTTGGGATGATTGTTCTAGTATTGTGTCATGGGTGGTGGAGATCACTTAGTATCAGGTAACAAGTTTTACCTCTATATGCTAAGGTATTGTCACAAAGAATTGCATATTAATAATTTATAAAAGTATTTAAGATTCAGTAGGTACTTGGCCCTTTGTTAGCATATAAACTATAGCAATTCGCAAACTCTTTGCTTATGCGGCACGTCTTAAAAATAAAAGTTACAAATGCAACCATTCCAAAATCCTAAGTATTTGTTTATGAAATATTAAATATCTTTTCATGCTGCGTTACACATAACTTTTTGAATATTACGGTCCCTGTTTGAAGGACTGTCATCAAAAAACCTATGAATACGTAAAATAATGAAAAAAGTTTACAACTTTATTAGATAAGTTTGTAAACCAACAGCGGTTAAATCCTTCTAGTTTTATCCTTTTTAGGGCTGCGTAAAACACAATACAGATTTTTCATCTTATATCTTACTACAATATATGATCTTACTTGTGTTTTATGTGATCCTTTAGTTATATTATTAATTCTTAAAAACACGTACTTTCCACCACAATTCAACCTGTTCAACTAAAACTGATGGACATATCTAGCGCTTATTCATCGTAGGAAGCCTCTAATCAAGAAAATTACTCAATGCGCTCTGTCTACAGAAACATAAGCAATCCGGAGAATCATGCGTAAACTCGTATAAAGGTCTGGTTTGAGGTATAACAGAGATAGGAGTGATAGTTTCACACAACTTCATACAAAACGAGCATCTCGCTATCGCTTGACTCGCAGCATCACGTATCTTGTTTCCTTGTCTCGATTACGTACCTCAAAACAGGCATTTAGACGTCGCCGTCTCAATCTGAGGCACTCTGCACCATGGGCTATATTTGACGCCTGGAGACCATGTCATTCTATGGAAACAATCGCACGTCACGCTCTCCTGTGTCTCTCGAAAAAACCTACCTTTACAACGCATACAAAGCGGATGGTTCAATGACGTCACGCATCGCGGTCTTCTGTCTCGCACAGATTAATGTCTACCTTTAAACGCTGACGTTGATCCATAATCACATAAAAAACAAAATACATAATTGGCGTCTAATGCTGTAGTTAAAGACGGATGCTAGCGCGCGACTTATACGGGCACACGACGCGACACATCGCCAAAAGTACTAAAGTTTTGACAAATCACTACGGATAAACGGTGTGCGGCGTCGGGTATACGAATGAGCTGCACCCGGTCAGTGGCTCTAGCCAGTCGCGCTAGCCTGTACGCTTAACTGCATTTTGTATGGAACATTGCAGCATCTGATACCCGTAGCCTTACAAAATAAACAGAATAAAATTACAAGAAATTACAAATACAATCCTAAAACATTAACAGATCCACAAAAGGAAATAACCGCCGCCGTTCAGAAACTAAAACAAAAGTACGTCGTATTTCATAACTTAAAAAACAAACTTCTTCAGAACTCGGTAGAGGAAATAGTACAACAATTTAATTTATACAAGAGTAGTATTTTTTTTAAGTTTAAATACGAGAACGGAATTATTTGCTAGTTACGCGCCTTTTATACTTCAACATTGTTGATGTTGAATAGATACTCTTTAGAGTTCCATACTTAGGGTGCTAATGGAACCCCCTTAATAAAGCCTTAGCCTTACCGTTTATCTGTCCTACCATACTTTATAAGTGGTAGACCCACGCTGTAAACACTTGTCTACAGCATGAATGGGCTGGCTCGCCCGGGTCGTTACAACACTGTCTAACAGAAATCCGGCGTAAAGTAGCAGCTTGCTGCTGCGTTTCGTACGCTGAGTATGATATCCGGAGGCCTAAACCCCCTCCCCTTCCCAATCCCTTTATTATCCCTTTCCTTTAAGGTCGGCAACGCACCCATGATGTTTTTAATATTGTGGGCGTACATGGGCGGTGGAGATCACTTACCATCAGGTGACCCAAAATAAATAAGGGCTTTATCGTGCCGGGTGAAATTTTCACAGATTATGAGATATTATGATATTATTTAAAATATAAGCTGCTGGTATGGAACCCTTTTCACATTTGGCCAATTTCTTTAATTTTAAAATGGCTATCAGTCTATCCCGGATTATACCTCGTTTTTGAGGTGTGTGAGCTTTTAAAAAGGGGTCGCTAAAGAATGAGGCAATTACTATAAAACTATGTCTGTATGTATGTGCATCTGTCTGTAACATCGTAGCACTATGAATGGACCAAATTGAATGCGTTTTATTTGTTGTTTTGTTTTTATTTAATCATGATGGTTCTTAAGTATGTTAAAAGAACATCTGTTCAGAAGTTTTTTTTTTTATTAACATCTGAAGATCATTTCTCGTATTTAACTAACACTACGACTGAATATCAACCGAACTGAGATAAGATTGTGATTTGAATAAAAATTGTATTCTACTCCTCTTTAAGTTCAGTCCGTTGTTAATATGATCTCATCTCGATCTCAATTCAGTTACAATTATGACGTTGATATAAGAACATGTGTCATTTAAAAATAATAGCAGAATACCGTTTTGACTTCAGTTAACTTTTATTCTATTTTCGATCTCATTACGATCTATGTTCACATTTGACGTTGATTATTGCTTTATGAGAATACCATTTGCAACTTTTTTTCTCACTAAGGCCGCTATTCCACTATCATATAAAAATGATCCTACTTCTATAGCTCATAGATATATGAGAAATGTATGACAGTGTATTAGCAACACAAACTTCATATTTTCTATGGTCCTATTACACAGCATGCTGTGACTTAGGCTCATATATGACGTCATATATCTATGATCCAAATATGATAGTGGAATAGTGGCCTAAGACAAGATCGGAATGATATTATGAACATTTTTAATTACGATAATTGGCCTTCAGGGGTTTTTGGCACTTAGATTATACTCAAAGATGTTTGGATTCTTGAAGGTATTTGTCTGTGATGAATCCACTACACCAACGAGGCGTAAACCCATTATCAATGCATAAAAACGATATCGCTACATAAAAAACTCCCGAGCTTGTTTTACGACCATTTTACGGTCGTAAAAGTAACCAGTTGTTAAGGGTTCGTCGTAAACTGGGAAATCCTGAACACAGTAACTGACATCCTTACTGCGGCTAAACGGTTGGGTCAGTTAATTACACATTTGGGTATTTTGATACGTTCAATTGTTTCTTAACCGTTTAGGAGAGTAGGTTTAGTAGAGAAATGTATATTTCCAAGTCCCTGTATTTCTATTTGATTAGTTTCGTTGCGGGATAAAGACAGATTCGCATTCCCGGAGACTTGAGCTTCATTGCTCGGTGTCGAAATATGCGTACCACTGCCAATCGTGGCTTACAGGAGTTACAGGGCGGGTATGTGGGCGGGATAGACTCTTAAACGTTTAGGAATGTAAATAAAAATGATTTATTTAAGGTGTGTTTATGAACTTACGATTATCCTCCAGATAATACAATAGATAGACACTTAAATTTTGAATTTTGCTGTTATGTACAAAAAAGTTGAAAAGAAGAAATTCTAAAGTATGTTTGATGGTTTGTTCTAATTTCGCAGCAAACGCATCAACCACAGACCACTGACGATATACAACGTGTTACAGAAAGGTGTGGTAATATTTAAAGGTCGTTACATACACCTGACGTGTGACGTGTGAGTGTTTATGTACCGGATTTTATCATAATAAAGATTCTAGATATTCTAATATTTGACGCTAGTTTTAATTACATGTTTATTATGATCGATCACATCCCTATGAGTGAAATGAGTGAGCGAGAATAACAATGCTGGAGTGAGACAAAAACTCAGCTGATTATCGTTTAGTGTTGTCCAAAGCTGCAAGTTGAGTGTTCGAACAATTAACTTTTTCGATAAAAAGAAAATGTTTTATTTATATACTAGCAATGCAATGGGACTTGGAACTATGGGGGGTGAAATACTTACATCATTCACTATATGTTGCTTAGTATAGACTTCATATGTGTACTCGCGTGCCGCGATTAAATGTAACATGCCGGCGCGCACTATAAAATCCATGTTCTTATTGGTGACAACGTCAGTCTACGTAGTAAATATTTTCACGCTTGGTTTTGATACAAATCGACGTTACATCTATTTGTTTTGTATCAAATTGTTTCTAGTTGTTTTGTAGATCAGCATGATAATTGTAATTGTCGAGAGTGTTTCATCGATCTCATATATTACGTACTATACATTTTTTTTACGTTTTCAGTAATTCAAATATTAAACATTTATCGCTTGCTTTGACGGTGAAAGAAATATCATAAGTATTTCGAAGCTATGTAAAGTCTACCGACCCGCATTAGGCCAGCGTGGTGGACTAAGGCCTAACCCCTCTCATTCAGTACAGGATGCCCATGCCCAGCAGTGGGAAATGTATAATACAGGGCTACAATACAATAACTAAAAAAACCTGAGTAAAGTAGAAAAGGCTCACTAGTTAATAATTCCGATCACGTCACAATATCTACGGATTATAATGTCTACCAAGTTTGTAGGCGCGACATCGCGCCAAGCAACTGTCAGCTGACCAAAGCGAATGACGCTGTCAGCAACTGATGCGAGAATGTAGACGCTGTGCCACGCTGCATCGCGAGGGGGTTCTCGCCTGTGAACAATAGAAAAGACTTTTTAATCAAAATTTACTATAGTTATTATGGTGGGGCTTTTTGAGTATTTTTTTTTGTTTTTAAAAGTTATGCGATTTAGTTTACTATTTTTGGTGAAAAAATCATAAAAATTAGGGATTTTTAGACTTACATCCCCAATTTCATGAAATTTAAACGTAACCAACTTTGAACTTGGAATATCCTTAAAATCTTAACATTTATTTTGCAAGTAAGCAACAAATGACTCTTTCACACGTCCATAATAGAATAATTATATTACATTGAAATGTCTACCGGTGCTTCGGAAATATCCATTGGAATCAGAAGTAGCACCAAGAAACTCAGCCCAACTCATATTCTCGTCTAAGTCGTGTAAGAATCTCTCTCCATCTAAATATGGTTTTATTATGGAAATAATCTCCTTGTACCTTGATGTTTCGATGAATAGGAATGAGCTAGAACCCTATATTATGATTTGAATATCGGGAATTCTTATCAGCTTTCACATTAAGTAAGATTCAATGTTATTCACGATGGAAATTGAGATGGCGACGAGTTCAACATTGCTAATATCATTCGCAATTTTTTATAATAGAAAAGCAAAGTAGCAGTAGCAGCAGAGCCACACGGAAAGATTTCATAAAAACTTCATAAACACAAAATAAAACCGGCTCAAATAAATAAAATGCTAAATATTAAATTAAACTATTTGGAGACGCCAATATCAGACCCCAAGTGGGAGATATATTATTTCAAATTTGTATGAAACAAACTTTTTATCATTTTAAATTACATAAATTTACTTAAATTTCTTATCTTGACTGCCTCGGTGGCGCAGTTGTAATGCGTACGCGTTACGATTGAGGTCAACTCTGAGGTCTCGGGTTCGATCCCCGGGTCGGGTAAAGTGATATTGGGTTTTTCTATTACGAAATGCTCAGTATCAGCCCGGAGTCTGGAATTTGTGCCCGGTATGGCGATAGGCTCGCCCCCTATCAAATCGTGGGACGGAAATACGCTCGGCGAAATGTGGGTGTACTGGTTACACCTCTCCCTTACCCTTCGGTGATTACAGGCGTGAGTGCGTATGTTACTTAAATTTATATCATTATTATATATTTAATTATAAAATTACATACATTTGATTATTACTTCATTTAATAAGTGTAGTTGGGATCAAAAGCCATACTTATCACTCTTTGTATCTGCCTGGCGTTATCCTGGCTTAATATTGTTAGCTGTAAATTCCTTTATAAGGTAAGCACATGATTTGTTACTTAATTGATTTTTATATCATGTTAGTAGTGTGTTTTACCTAATGGTATTGCTATTAAATAAATAAATAAATAAGTAACGTCAGCTGCCAAATCTGACAATCAGACATTCACAGTGTAAACGTAAACAAAGGATGTCTTATTTTATTTAAATTACCTTTCTGCACGCCTCCTCCATGTAAACTTTATTTCAAATCTCACACTCCTCCATGCGCAACATATTGCTTAAAAAAGGGGGCCAAAGTTTTCTCTTCAGGTAATAATATATAAAGACTAGCTTTTGCTCGCGGCTCCGCCCGCGTGAATAGACTTTTCCGAAATAAAACGTAGCCTATAACCGTCTCCAGGGTCCCATCTATCTCTACATCAAAATTCATCAAAATCGGTTCAGTGTTAGTCAGTTAAAACAAGCGTAACAAACAAATAGATAAAAAAAACATAAAAAGTATCATATGTTACTTCTTATACCTCCAAGAATATGTGTACAAAGTTTCATGATGATCGGTTAAGTAGTTTTCGCGTGAAAGCGTAACAAACAAACTTACATTCACATTTTAATATTAGTATGATGATGATAAGATATAGTAGGATTGTAGGAAGTAGGATGGCGTTGTTAATGATGATAATTCTCACCTCTCAACACATGTACGAAGACTGCAGACGCGGCGACATCCGCGAGTGAACATGTGTAGTTGCCGGAGTCATTCCTGTTAGCATTTGCTATATACAACCGGGATAAAGCACCATTCGCTGTCGCCTCTGTTTTAACGCTGTTGACAAAAACACAATGTTGTATGAAATGTGTACAAAACTTATCTTCATCCACCTACCCTTATACTACTCGCAGTGGGATCGTCACAACATGCTTTTTAACAAATGTTACAGAATGATTAGGCTACGTGTGTTGTGACATATAACATTTAAAACCCCCTTATCTCATCGATTGTCCGTCCACAGTTATTTATTTTGGGCTGTATGGTTTGCATTCTTAGCTTCGTTGTCAACTGCCGAAATAAAAAATAAATAAACGTCAGGTTGACATTTCAAAAACTATGGTCAATATTGTTTCTATTTGTTATAATATTTCGTGCGTTATTAAAATAATTACGGCATATAATATGTCCAATAAAATCTAGTTATTCATTTTCTAAAATTGAAGGAATTGTAATTGGTTTAGTTTTTTTTTGAAAATATTGTGGGTCGATGGTGCGGTTCGTTCATCTATTTTTTTTCTAGGGTCCGTTGGAATAGTGTATACCCCGTATTTCGCGGGATCATTAATCGTCCTCCCTTCCGTGGATACTCGGGCAGTGCCACATTCTCACCCGGCGCCTTTATGAAAAACAGAGCATTTTTTTTATAAGTTAACTTATGACAAAAAACAAAATGTTTCACAACTCTAATTCGAAGCATGACATGACACTGGACTGCTTTGGGAAAGTATCCTATCCTAAGATGGATTTCACCGCGATAAAAAAGACTATTTTTGTGACTGTTGGGACCTTTAAAAATCTGGAGTGGTTCCTCAATTCATTTGTTTTTACTAGCTTTTGATAGCGGCTCCGCCTTTGTGGATGTATTAAAAAGTGGTCATATAATTTGCCGGACCATAAACAATTTCCTTACAAAAAAAGTTGCTCTAATCCTGCGTGAATAAATGCCAAACCAACAAACACACTTTTGCATTTATAGAGTAACTCAATATTATGGCAGTTGGTTAACATTTATCGAACTATTTTAGGACCATAGAAATATATTATTTTTACAAGGATCCTACTTTAACTACAGTTTTATTAACTAGGGTCCGAGATAATCTATTTTATAGATACCTGGCGCTTGTTTCTGTTTATGGGCAGGCGAGCGACTTGTTCGTCTAGTCGTTCAAGTTAAAAAAAATACCTTTCCAACCCCGAGAAACGATAGTCATGCCGGAATCATCACCTTCGACCCAATTGTCTTTACCCAAGCGATCGCTGTCCCTAACCAAAATACCTACTGCAGAATACCGACTAATATCAAACGATGGTCTTCTTCGGCGCAAGTCGGACGGTTCCTAAGATCCTGGTAGAATATTTATAAGGTTGTCTCTTGTGAGATGTGAGAGATCATATACGTTGGAAACACCGCATTGTCTATTTCTGCTACCAATCACAACATATAAGCATTTTTGTGTTCCAGTTTTAAGGACATTGAAGCCAGAGAAATTACTGGGCATTACGAGACTTAACATCTTGTCTCCGAGTGACAAGTGCAGTGTAGTACTATGCAGTGCTTTGTAATTCAACCTTCTGTGTGGTTTTGCTTCTGTTTATGGGCTGGCGTGGCGCTTACATTAGCGACATTCAGACAATAAAGAAAATGGCTTACTTCTGGAACCATTCCTACGCTGTGTCCCATTATGACCCGTCTTCTATAAGATTTATAAGCCATACAATAAAAACACCAACTAAGGCAGCAACTTCAATAAAATTAATTACACATGTAAAACTCAAGTCCGAGCAAAAAGCAACGTGGTGAAGTTGTAAACAATGTTTATCCCAGGATGTTTTACGACCCAAGACATGCGTACGTAACTTTTGTTTACTTCCTGTTTTCACGTTAACCCAGTGTCTAGTTTATTGGCCATAAATCCTGTACTGGTCATATTTTTATTCTGCAGGAATAAAAATGTATGACTCACATTTACATTTCTGTGTGTATATGCTTAGTAGTTTTTCGTTTATGAACACGCATGTATCTCTGAAGGGTAGGCAGTACAACGAAAATATTCATAGCTCTATGTTTTTTTTATATAGCATAGGCCAGCAAACGAGTAAGTGGGTCACCTGATGGTAAGTGATTTCCACAGCCCTTACACTGGCTTCAGTAGGACACTGATCCAGTCAAACCGGAACACATGTTGCTTGTCGGCAGAAATAGACAAAGTGGTGGTACCTACCTAGAACGTATTTTGCATACAAGGCACCTACCTCCAGTAAAATCTAATCTAAATCTGTGGCTCTATCAACAAATGACGACGGTCTTATTGGCCGTCCTAAATCTATTTATACCTATCAAACTCTTATAGAAATAAAACAACACACAGAAACACCAAACTAATCTATTACCTCCGGACACAGACACTTGATAGAGGCATAGTTTCTAAAGTTGGTCGAATTTTCGAACCTTCCCGGTCAAGATTTATAGCGCAATGGAAGGCAGCGCGTATTGTTCTTTGGGTTCCTTTAATGTATGTTTGGGTGGATTCATTGAAACGAGTTTGAATTTTGATGGTATTTGCAAGTATTATAAATGCATGTATGAAATGAAATGAAATAGTTTATTAATCATGTAGGCAATTAAAATAGCGCTTATGACAAGTCAGTACAAAATAAAGAAACTTATGTATAGAAATCATATCAACTAATGTATACATAACATACATAGCATCGTCAAAATACACTCGGCAACTATAAATTTTATTTTTATAAAATTATTATTATTCTGTTATTTTTTCTTCTTTTTTATGGGTCGATATGGACCATAGGCATTCCATGGTATATTTATAATACTAGCCCTGTATTATACACATCCCACTGCTGGGCGCGGGTATCCTCTACAGAATGAGAGGGGTTAGGCATTAATCCATCACGCTGGCCTAATGCGGGTTGGTAGACTTCACATACCTTCGAAATTCTTATGAAGAACTTCTCAGGTATGCAGGTTTCCTCACGATGTTTCCTTCGCCGTTGAAGCAAGCTTTAATTAACATTTATACACGGAACTTAGAAAGGTCAGAGATGCATGCTCTTGATTGGTTTCTAACCTGCGACTTTCGTCTCAACAGTTATATATGGGCCGTGGAGATCACTTATCATCAGGTGACCCACTTGCTCGTTTGCCAACCTATGCTACAAAAAACACATCGACGGACAAATAAGTAAAATTTTAAAATATCTTTTATTCTCCTAATTTACTTAAACTAATATTTAATTATTTGCATAAATTGAGCACTCGTTGAATAAACTATTTCCGTGAATATAAATTCAATCACTGCGGAAACCAAAATCAAGAACTTCCGCAAAGCCCAAAATAAACTTTACACAAACTATTATTTATTTAGAAGACACCAAAGGGTGATTTTCCATAGAGTCTTTAAAAATTTCCTTGTTATTGGAGAAAACGTAGTAATTAGTAAAAATATTTATAAAAAAGCAAAAATAAAATTTACTTCATTGATAGCATTTTAATTTTAGCTTTCTAGTTTTTTCGTCGGTTTTATGTTTGTTAAAAAGTTTTTATTCTACTTCTGTTATAGTAAAATCAACAAAATTGATGCATAAATGTCGAAGTTTTAATGTTTCATCCATTCATCTCCTTAGGAAAGGATTTTTTTTTCCTAAAATTGAAATGTAATTGTATGAACAATAATTATCAAAATTGGATAACTGTTAGAAATTATGTAGATTTACACACACACAAAAATATTAGAGATAGAAAGAAATACGCGTGGGATTGCGAAGCTCTGTTTTTGTTCTCGGTGAATCATAGCAAAACAACGTGTAAATTTAATTTTAGTTTATATTCCGTATAATTCCATAAGAAAATACATCTATTTATTTAAAAAATAAATTATTTCTCAAAACTAAATTAAATTAGCTCCAATATGATAATAGTAACTTTAATATAAATTGAGAGAGCAATTTTCAGATAGCTGGGTGAATTATTGACTTAATATAAGGTACCTTAATTAGATAGAACACTGATTTAAGTAAATTAATTAAGAAAACTTATATAACTCGGTTCCTTTATTAATTGGTAGGGTTTTACTAATAAATCTTCAGTGCTATGCTATAAATGTAAATTATATTATTCGCCAAAGTAGGAATTTTGATAAGGTGTAAAGCCACGCTGTAGTCAGTTTTGTCTACAGAATGAATGGGCCGTCTCGACCGGGTTGTTAACACTGTCTTACAGAAAACCGACGTCTAGTGGCAGCTTAATGTTGCATTAAGTAAATGAGATGTCCGGAGGCCAAAATGCCACTCTCTCCTCCCCAATGACTATTTCTTTCCTTAGAGATATTAGGATGGGGAGAGTTCATCCATATTACCTGGAAACAATCCCGTCTAGCACGGTGTGTTTCCAACGTTCATTTCTACCACGCCCATGCAAGCTTTGGAATTAACTTTCTGCATCGTTATTTCACTGCCACGGTGGCGCAGTTGTAATGCGTAAGCGTTACGATTGAGGCCTACGCTGAGGTCTCGGGTTCGAGCCCCGGGTCGGGTAAAGTGGTATTGGGTTTTCCTATTACGATATGCTCAGTATCAGCCCCGAGTCTGGAATTTGTGCCCGGTATGGCATTAGGCTCGCCCCCTTTCACATCGTGGGACAGAGATACGCTCGTCGAAATGTGGGTGTACTGGTTACACCTCTGCCTACCCTTTCGGGGATTACAGGCGTGAGTGCGTATGTATGTATGTATGGTATTTCCCGAGTGCTATGACCTGCGAGGCATAAAGAGAGTTTCCTCCAACAGTAGTCAGCGACTTGGCTGTGCTCTAGAATTGCTGAAGTCGATAGGCGGTAACCGCTTACTATCAGCTGGCCAATTCGATTTTGATTTAACCAAATAATGGTATTCTTTATGTTTAGCCGGTGTGAATATAATCTCATATTGATTCCATTGCAAACTCAATTCAGTCTCTATTTTGACGTTTATATAAGGATATATTATGTCATTTAAAAATGTTAGCAGAATACCGTTTTGGCTTCAGTCAACTTTTATTCTATTTTCGATCTAATTATGATCTATGTTGGCATTTGATGTTGATTATTGGTTTAAGAGAAGACCATTTGCAACTTTCTTTACACTGAGTCTCAGTATCGGAATGATATTTAAAACATTTTAAATTACGAGCATTGGTCTCCAGCTTGGCGGCCAAAAATGTCAGACATCCATAATTCTTCTGGTACTTTGGGTTGTAGGTAATCACTTACTGTCAAGTTACATACTTGTTCATTTGAAGGTCTTTGCTGTTAAAGTTTCAAGATTTTTTCGTTATTAATACCCAACTCGCAATTTTATTGCATTATTATTTATTGAATTGTGATGAATACAGTGTACAAATTGATAAACTATATACCCCCCAGGGCAATTACATACCACATCAAAGCATTTTAATCGACACTAGTCTATCATAATAATTGTATTAAACCATTTTGACAGCCTCCGTGGCGCAGCGGGCGAGTAGCCGGCTGCGAAGCGAGAGGCCGTGGGTTCGATTCCCGCACTGAGACAAATGTTTGTGTGATCCACAAAAATTTGATTCGGGTCTGGGTGTTGTGGGACCGCAAGACCCTCGTAGTTCCTGATACCCACGACACAGGTTTACCTAGTGTGGGGTCAGGACTATGTGTGTGAATGTTGGGTGTATTATTATTATTATTATATTATTTAATTATAACAAAGTACCCAAATAAAAGTAAATTGAATTCATTAGTTTTCTGTGGCATGTTTAATTTAAACCTATCTATCAAATGAAATCACACCTGCTCAGATACTTACCTCGGACGTGATTAATTTGTTGGTAAGATATATACAACGTGTTATAGAAAGGGGCGGGCAAATTTAAGCAATGTATAGTGTAGGGTAAAGTATTTTATACTCCATAGTACCAAATCCGATTGCATTGTTAGGACATAATTATAGATTTTTCTTTTTTATCGAATGAGTAACATATCGATATCGACTTTCAACTTTGGACAACACTAAATGATAAACAGTGATACTTCAGACCTCCTTTCATTTAATTATTTTATAATTAAAAAACATTAAACAGTTGTCAAATGTCAATATTTATTTGACGCAGTCAGTTCGGCAATTTCTGATTTTATGAAGTATGATTACGAGTTCAAAAATATGTTGTTATGGCTAAAAACAAGTATTATGTATTGGTATTTTGTGTTGGTGCAGCTGATAACAAGCTTTTAAGAGGATCGTCGACTGTTTTAAGCCAAATTCATAGATGGACGACCCGAGAATGAAGTCTTTAAAATGCTTCTAGAGGATGGTACCTATATCGTCTTCAGCAAACACTCTTTTAGGTACTGATTTGTGTTTAAATTACAAGTTACGTACGTAGAATTGCGTACATCTTAATTAAGTTTATTAAAAAGTGAGTGCCGTTCATAATAATTAATAGTGATGTCATCAATCTTATCGATCTTAATAAACGAGTGATTAAAATTAACGTGTAATTTCTGGATGTCTTGGTTTTGAAAGATCCGGTACATAAGTACTAATTGTAATGTGTATGTAATGACCCTAAAATATGACCACACCTTTCTGTAACACGTTGTATATACTTACCCACTTTTACCTGGCGTTATCCCGGCTAATGCCAAGGTCCGCCTTCCTAAGACGCCTCCACTTCGCCCGATCTTGAGTACGAGTATCAATTTTACTTGGTACCATCGCTTTGTATTTTTCTGCTGCCAAGTAGCAATGTGTAAACACTGTTGTGTTTGAAGGGCATTACAACCAGTGACGTTATTGGAAATTATGAGACATCTTATGTCTTGGGGTGAGCACAGTCCAGTCCCATGCAGTGCTTTGTTATTTCGAGTTCTGTGTGGTGTTACTTATGTTTAAGAGCAGGCTTGGCGCATACCATCAGGCGAGCGACCTGTTTGTTTCGTCGTTCATACAAATAAAAAAAAACCGTAGTGAGACCACTGGCTGTCACATACATACATACATAGACTCACGTCTGTTTACCATAGGTGTAGGCAGAGACAACGGATTTCCACTTGCTGCGATCTTTGCATACCTCTTTGACCTCATTCCTTCTCCTTCAAATTTTATACATACACGTCGGTTTAGGGTGTACCTGACCTGGCCTTTCTCGAGAATATCTCCAACTTGATCTATAAACGTTCGCCGAGGCCTTTCCCTCCCAACTGTACCATTCACACTCGCCATGTATATTTGTTTCATCAATCTTCTTTCATACGTCCTCTCTCACACCACACCACTCTCTTACCTTACTATTTCTTACTTTATCTCTCATAGTTACACTACACATACATTGGCTATCATATTTCTTTATAATACATTAGCCAGTATGATTACGAATACCTATCCGTAATCGAGATTTTCCCGGGGGAAAAAAGACAAACGAGCAAATGGGTAGACAAACGAATTCATGTAACACATACATTTTCTCTGTCCAGAAATATAATAGACTTTCTTTCATTTAACAACTAACTACTCGCCGATGAAGGCGGCCGAGTGTTTAAAATCTTACAATCAGATTTGATTTATTTTAGTTAACACAGAACATTAAGTATCACTTAAATCCGCCTAAAAACTTTAAACAAAATCATACCTCACACCGCCTCTCTTGGTGTCATAGTTCAGCATCCTTGTCCCATGCTTCCAGTTGACCTGGTTAGCTGGCTGGGGCACCTCGCTGACTACACATCGCAGCTCAATGATAGACCCTTCCTTATAGAATTTGTCCTGCAGAGGCCTGCCACGCTCGTCCACGATCTCCACTTTTGGCACTGCAGAAGAACATTTAATTTAACGGATGTTGATTTCAATGTTGCGTAATATTTTTTTTACGGCATAGGCCGGCAAACGAGCAAGTGGGTCACCTGATGGTAAGTGATCTCCACCGCCCATGTACGCCCACAATACCAAAAGAATCATGGGTACGTTGCCGACCTTAAAAGAAAGGGATAATTAAGGAATTGGGAAGGGGAGGGGGTTTAGGCCTCCGGATATCTCACTCACCGTACGAACGCAGCAGCAAGCTGCTACTTTACGTCGGTTTTCTGTGAGACAGTGGTAATGACCCGGACGAGCCGGCCCATACGTGCTGTAGACTAAAGTGTCTACAGCGTGGCTCTACCACTATTTTATAAGTAGTACAGCAGCAGAGATGGAGAAGAAGTTGTTGCTAGTTTTCTGAAGTACATTATTTTTAAATAAATTAATTAAATTATAAACAAATATTTGTTTCGGGTCTGGGTGTTGTGGGACCGCAAGTCCCTCGTAGTTCCTGATATCCACGATACAGGTTAACCTAGTGTGGAGTCAGTACTATGTGTGTGACTGTTGGGTGTATTATTTTATTGACTGCCTCGGTGGCGCAGTTGTAATGCGTATGCGATATGACTGAGGCTGACGCTGAGGTCTCGGGTTCGATTTCCGCGACGGGTAAAGTGATATTGGGTTTTTCTATCATGAAATGCTTAGTATCAACCCGGAGTCTGGAATTGTGCCCGTTATGGCGATAGGCTCGCCCCCTATCACATCATGGGATGGAGATACGCTCGGCGAAATGTGGGTGTACTGGTTACACCTTTGCCTACCCCTTCGGAGATTGCAGGTGTGAGTGCGTATTTGTGTATTATCTTTAGTACTAAGTTACGGTATAGCTTAAAAATAGGCTTCACAAGTAATTTCTAATGAAATTTTTATTAGCTTGAATGGCGAAACGAGCAGGTTGTTCTCCTGATGGTAAAAACCTTGAATTATAAAACACTATCTAGCATTGGTCTGCGCTCGTCATCCTGAGAGATAAGATGATAATTCTCATAAAGCTCAGTCATTTCACTGGCTTCAATGTCCTTTAAACCGAAACATAAGCAAATTTTATTCTACGAGCACATATCTGACATCGCTCACCGCATCAGCGCCACTTGTGCGAGCAGTACCTGATACGTGGAGGTGGGCGGACTCAATTTCAATTTCAACTGAGGTTGTATAGGCCCTATACAACCTCAGTATAGTAGTGTAGTTTGAGTGGTAGAGTCGTGACTATCAGCGTGCTGTAGACCCTTTTGTCTACAGCAAAAATGGGCCGGCTCGTCCGGGTCGTTACCACTGTCTCACAGAAAACCGGCGTAAAGTAGCAACTTGCTGCTGCGTTTCATACGTTGAGTGAGATATCCGGAGGCCCAAACCCCCTCCACTCCCCAACCCCTTAATTGTCCCTTTCTTTAAAGTCGGCAACGCGCCCAAGATTCTTTTAGTATTGTGGGCGTACATGGGCATTGGAGATCACTTACCATCAGGTGACCCACTTGCTTGTTTGCCGGCCTATGCAATAAATAAAAAATAAAAAAGTAAGTAGTTATTCTAAGCCCTATACCTAACAATTGATTAGTAAGTATATTATTGCCCTGAATATTTTCTTCAAGCTTCTTTGAATGAACCTAAATTTCTTTACATTGGGAATATTCTCATTTTCGAGGGGTATAAGATAGGTACCACAAAACGTCTGTCACAAATGCCTGCATTCAAAATATTAAGCCGATTTGTATACTAACAAAGCAACCTTTGAATTGATTCTAACGTAATTATTTGGCAACGCAAAGAGCTATTAATATTATTTGAATCCTTTTTCGAGAGCTTAGTTCGAGAGGTAAGATTTTTCGGTTTGATCTTTTAAGATTTATATTGAATATTATTTATACTTGGAATATAATTCTTCATTTTATCATACTAATATTATAAAAGTGAATGTAAGTTTGTTTGTTACGCTTTCACGTGAAAACTACTTAACCGATCATTATTAAACTTTGTACTCATATTCTTGGAGGTATAAGAAGTAACATAACGAAAAAAAAATTGTACTCGGTGTCGCAGTTGTAATGCGAACGCGTTAAGATTAAGCTAACGCTGAGGTCTCGGGTTTGATCCCCGGGTCGGGTAAAGTGGTATTGGGTTTTTCTATTATGAAATGCTCAGTATCAGCCCGGAGTCTGTAATTTGTGCCTGGTATGGCGATAGGCTTGCCCCCTATCACATTGTGGGACGGAGATACGCTCGGCGAAATGTGGGTGTACGGGTTACATCTCTGCTTACCCCTTCGGGGATTACAGGCGTGATTGCGTATATATTTTCTGTAGCGGTTCATAGAATACATCTACCATCCAAATTTCGTCCATATAGGGCTAATAGTCTCCGAGTTAAATGGATGTGACATACAGACGGACGGGCGGACAGACGCACATGATGATATTATATAACCGTTTTTGAAGTTTGGCTACGGAATCCTATTTGACCCATTTCGCGTTACCATTCAAAAACTGTATATAAAATAAACAACCCTACAAACTTATGGAGTCACCCTGACGGCGTTAAACGCTGCGTAAAATCCTCTATGACGGATTTTACCCTATTTTATTCACCTTTTTAAAAAGAATATCCAGTGACAGCGTCGCGCTCATCCGCTCAACACGTTTATGGCATCACAATAACATTTATCTACAAAAAAATATTAAAGTTTACTTCTTGAAAATACCGTGGAATCGTGCCAAGTATCAGAAGATAAATATTTTCAACGGATTTGAATTTGTGCATTTATTTCCGCCATTATTGTTGTAAAGATGAATATTTTTTTTAGTGAACTTAAGTGGCTCATTGGTTCATTGAGGTCCCGGGTTCAAATCCCAGGTCTGGCAATCACTATCTGTGTTTCAGTTTCCAAAAATCACACAATTTTCCCGGGATTGGAATTCATGCCCAGTATGGCGTATCTTCACTTTTACCCGACTAGGGGATTGAACCCGAAACCTCAGCATAGCAGTCGTACCGCGTGAGTATGCATTACAACTGCGTCACCGAGTACGTCAGTGTATATTGTTTAATACAACTATACAACTATTGTTTTAATACAACTATTGCTTATTACAACTAACTAATACCACTTAATACATTTCTTTCCACAAATTTTGCAATTAGTAAGTCCTCTTACTTCTGACCTAGGTGTAAACCTGTGTTACAGAAGGCCTCTTCCTTTAGCAACTAGTCCCTATATAATATGTGAAGAAAAAGCAAGTATACAGCATATAAACGGTAAAAACTGATATTGACGTGACTCTTTGCGACACGTTTGCTTTGTGTTACACCAATGGTCGCTCTGAACACCTCTTACTTTTTATGATTCCCTAGGGATAACTATGGGTGATTGGTATTCTATGGCCATCGTCACACGGCTCGAAGACCTTATGTTTTAATACGTGTAACTTTTATTTATTTTAGTGTGGTCGGGTAAATGAGGTAGTGTGTTTTCTAATGGTAAGCGATCATCGCATGAGTTTTATTTAAAATAAACTTTATTTATGAAATAGTTGGTACAGTATAGATCGTATAGTAACAATTTCTGATAAATCAACTTCTGCCAAATTGCTAAAAAATCCATTTGAATTCGAAAATTACTTAACAAAACATTTGAATAAATAAGTACAACAAAAAGCCAACTATTCTGAAAACAATTTCGTGAAAGATTACATTACCTGTAATCTCCAACGACTTACGCCATGTTAATTGACTACGTATCCGTAGAAACATGTAGCGGAGAGAAACCGTAGAAACAACACGCTACGACGTAGCCCGTAAGTACGTAGCATATAATACCGTAGCGTCGTAGAAGCGTAGCGCGTAGTGAAGCGCTACAATATATTGTGGGTTATTTTTCTCGTAAAATAAATATTAAAGCAAAATCCTTAGAGCTTTTTCATATACGTATGTAGGGTAAGGCTGTGCTGACGCGTCTGTAAGGCGCCCAAATCTAATGAACTAGAGTTATGAGATTGTAAATGGATCGTGTCTGTTGTTGGTTTATTTTAAGGTGGATTTATGTACTTTATTTTAATATTTAATATCATATTTTTAATCAACAAAGCAAAGTGACTACATACTCAGGATCCCACGGGGCCGTCTCAATTGCGGTGAAGGAGGCCACCGCGGTGTTTTAGGCGGTATAGCAGCGTAAGGATTATGATTAGAGAGCAGAAGGCCAATTCTCGTAATTTTAATTGTTCAAAATATCATTCCGATCTAGTCTCAGCGTCAAGAAAGTTGCAAATGGCATTCTCTTAAACCAATAATCAACGTCAAATGCACCTAGCATTAGCAGTAGCATTATACCGTTTTGTATTCAGTCAACTTTTATTCTATATTCAATCTTATTACGATCTATGTTCACATTTGACGTTGATTATTGGTTTAAAAGAAATTCTCGTATTTAACTGATACTGCGACTGAATTTTAACCGAACTGAGATTAGATTGTGATTTTACTAAAAATGGTATTCTTCTCCTCTTTAAATATGATCTCAGGGCCAATTCTGCTATTTTAACTGACACTGCGAATGAATTTTAACCGAACTGAGATTACATTTTGAATTAATTAAAAATATGGCATTCTGCTCCTTTAAAAATTCGATATCATCTCAGTTAAATTGCATATAAAGTGTCAATTCGATCAACTTTCAATGTCTTTCTTTTGTTGAAAATATGGCTTCGCATTATTATGCATTTCGCCAATGACAAGTATTTTACCGAATTTTACGTATCAGCTGCCATAGACTAAATTCAAAAAATTAAAAATGATCTAAGCGACAATCAAATCAATGTTACCAACTCACAATAAAATACCCACAATATGACTAATTTCAGTGATTAAAAAATTACGTAACTGGAGGTTATGATTTTTTAATTAATTGATTTGACTAATTCCATGTATTTTATTTATTTCATTAATTTATCTATTCCATGGCATAACTGAAGGAAAACGGCACAACAGCACCACTCAGGCAGTCCTTTCCGGAAATAACCACAATCGCGATTATTTTATTGAAATTTGAAATTCTACCGAATTGCGGTTTTTTTATTTTGCAACACTGCTGAGGACATATCTATACTAAATAAAAATTGTGCGAGAGTTTTGGCGGGAATTTTGACAGTGCGATTGCTCTCATAATTTAATCTACACTAATATTCTAGAGAGGAAAGATTTTTTTGTATTTTTGTATGTAACAAATAAACTTAAAAACTACTGGGCCGATTTCAAAAATAATTTGGCCATTAGAAAGCTACATTATCACTGAGTAACATAGGCTGTAAACTCATTTCTAATACTTTACTGGAATAACGAGCACACAAAGTCGCACAATTTTGACTACTTTTAGTTGCTTGCAGTAAAAGAGAATAAAGTTAACTGAATTTGTCTGCAGTTAACTCACAGTCACTTCACCTCAGTGTTGCCAAGTCAGATTATTGAAAATACCGTGTTGTCCACATTAAAATACGGCATTTGCGTCAAAAATACAGTGCTTGATGGGAAAAAATACAGTCTATTTTACAGTGCAATAAAATGTCATACAAAAAAGGAAATAATTAAATTATTAAATAAAATATAAATTTATTTTAAACTTTATATCCTAAACTAACTTAACATTTTATTTGTATATATCGATCGCTGCAGAAATGGTTGGCTGCGATTATTTTTTTTAATGTGTTTAATCAAAGAGTTTTATGTATACTACTAGACAAGCTGCGCGGTACATAGAAATTGTAGTATAATAAATTGTAGTATAGTAAATTAGTTGTATTACTAAGTTGCAGTCAATTGACCGTAACTCAATATTATCATCTCGCTTACTCTCAACTAGAACCCCTATTGCGCTCCCTGTTTGTGAACTGTCAAACTCCCGCGTTATGTGACGCAGTTTTACTTCTAAATAACCTGTCTAGTAGTATACAATAATAATACGAAATTTTTACTGTAAAAAAATACTGTGTCTCCATATAAGGTATTTATAAAAATACCGTGTCCAGTAGATGGCATGAAAATACGGCAGATCTGCTGTAATTACAGTGCACTTGGCAACACTGCTTCACCTTCAGTCACATTTCGTTCTCAATATTTTGACGTTTGTCTGTAGACGAAATGCATTTTATATAGTTAAGTGTCTCACAATGGACACTGGCGAAATCACCAATCTACGGTGGAGCCAAACACAATTAAAAGAAGAAGAAGATAGTTAAGTGTCAAAATTGTTACCAGAATGCCGTTTTGGTTCAGTCAACTTGTATTCTACTTTCGGTATCATTGCGTTCTAAGTTCTTGAATATTGGTTTAGCAGAATACCATTTGCAACTTTCTTGTCGCTGAGATTAGATCGGAATGATATTTTGAACAATTAAAATTACGAGAATTGGCCCTCTCATCTCGATCTCATTGTAATCGAATTCAGTCACAATTTTGAACATTTTTAATTATGAGAATTAGCCTTCAGATCCATCGATCACTTGGGTTGGAAGGCTGATGAGTCTGGCATAACCATCTATCCTCCCCCGAGGCTGAGAAGGTATCCGTAAATGGGATTGTCCCCGCGGAAAAAAATTACTACATAGCATCTAATAATAATACTAAGTTTAGGGTGCACCGTCCGACGGTAATATCTTAAACAAATATATATAAAATAAGTAAGGTCCACTGCCTCGGTCGCGCAGTTGTTATGCATACGCGGTCGACTGCTATGCTGAGGTCTCGAGTTTGATCCCCGGGTCGGGTAAAATGATACTGGGTTTTTCTATCATGAAATGCTTAGTATCTACCCGGAGTCTGAAGGCCAATTCTCGTAATTTTAAATGTTCAAAATATCATTCCGATCTAGTCTCAGCGTCAAGAAAGTTGCAAATGGCATTCTCTTAAACCAATAATCAACGTCAAATGCACCTAGCATTAGCAGTAGCATTATACCGTTTTGGCTTTAGTCAACTTTTATTCTACATTCAATCTCATTACGATCTATGTTCACAATTGACGTTGATTATTGGTTTAAGAGAATGCCATTTGCAACTTTCTTGACGCTGAGACTAGATCGGAATGATATTTTAAAAATTTAAAATTTCGATAATGGGCCTTCAGGAGTTGTGCTCGATATGGCAATAGGCTCGCCCCCTTTTACATCATAGGACGGAAATAAGCTCGGCGAAATATGGGTTACTAGTTACACCTCTGCCTACCCCTTTGAGGAGTATGGTCGTGAGTGCGTGTGTAAGTAAGGTCTCATAATTTCTTAAATCTGTAATTGTATTCAGCCACTGCTTGTTACAATAACTTTATGCAACTCACACTAACTATGATTCAGTCACAACATTAAATACAGTAAAGTACGACGCCGCATCTATTGCGGGCCGCCAGAATTATGCCAGCTGGTCGAACTTGCTTGAAGTAATACGCCTGACCCCAAAAACGACTCATCTGACAGAGCCACTTTTTTTATTAGCTTGAATGACAAAACAAGCAGTTCTCTTGATGGTTAGCTAAACAGAAACAATACGAGACAGAACTTTGATTTACAAAGCTTGGCATTAAACTTCGCTCATCACCCTGAGACATAAGATGTTAAGTCTCATTATGACCAGTTATGTCACTGGCTTCAATATCCTTCAAACTGCAACACAACAGTGCTTATACACTAATGCTTATAGGCAGAAATAGTAATTCCAGATAGCCTCTCGCATACGAGGGACCAACCACCTAGTGAATACGGTTAATTTTTCACCACGTCTTCCTAAGAACGATGAAGCGCGATAAAGTAGAGTTCGAAACCAAACATTTGTTTAAGCGATGAGGCGATCCTACCTCGATAGACGATTAGAATTCATAGCTGGTTTGTTGACTTTAGTATAAAGATACGAACGGTTGATATTTTTGGAACAGACGTTTATCAATGTACGAGGTTTGAATATTTGACGCATATTATTAACTTTTGCTCGCAGTGCACCCACTTGAAAGTCTCTTTCTGGGATAAAAAGTACTCTTTGTTACTAGTTACTTTTTCAGTGGTAGAGCCACGCTGCAAACAATTTTAGGTCCATCTATCACATCATGGGACGAAAATACTAATGAAAATGTAATTTTATTTAATTCTAACCTACCTTTATGTAACTGCTTCGGAAATATTAATGTGCCATTGTATTTTTGCATTTAATTCTAAGCTACCGATAAGTAACTGTTTCGGAAATAGTAATGTGTTATTCTATTTTTGCATTTAATTCTAAACTACTGCCTTTATTTAACAGTTTAGGTAATATTCATGTGTGATTGTATTTTTACATTGAATTCTAAACTACTGCCTTTGTTTAACTGTTTGTTATCTCCAATAAACAAAAAAATATTGCGTTCGATGCACATATGTGAGAAATCATAACTAAGTTAAGCTAAAGTACCTCTCTTTGCATTTGAGAAATTGTTTAATTTAATTTAATTTGTAACAGTAACTAGAAATACAACTAAGCAAAAGTTGTTGCTAACGTTTCTGCATCACAGCCTACGACTCGTAAAGTTTCGTGTACAGTGCCGCAAAGTTCTGCAAAGCTACGTTCCTCACACTAGTTCTGTGGCATCTGTCGCGAATGTACTTCTGGGTAAAACTTTTCCCTCATTTTTGAAGTGAAAACTTCTTTAGCATCGTTGTTATTTGAAAAATTATAAAACTAAAAAGCGACAGTAAAAAGAGACAGACACATAAATTCATAAGATTTAACGTGAGAGAAAATGAGATAGCGAGCATTATACAGATTTGCGCGCATGCGTGTTGTGCGCCCATTTATGCTGTAGACAAAACTGTCTACAGCTTGGCGCTACCACTCCAGATATCTTCTAGATAAATATCCTGACACGACCAAGCGACCGCACTGGACTTTTTGTAAGTTACAATGCAGTCTAAATATAATGTCGATTGTCACGAGACATTGTGTCTCTAAATCATACCGGCCTGAAGGTACTAGGTACAGTGTACCAGTGTACAGTGACCTCAGAATGAGACTCTTCTAAGTCACTATGGTTGTATTTTCACTGAGTGTACGGTGGCCACTATCTAGTAAGGTACAATAATCATCAAGTACCCTTCCACCAACAGGTATTCAAAAGGTATAGCACAAGCAGCATACGTACTACGTTGGCTTAATAAATATTTATTCTTCGATTATTACTTTAACTCTCTCGGTGGCGCAGTTGTAATGCGTATGTGATACGAATGAGTCGGACCCTGAAGTCTCGTGTTCGATCCCCAGGTCGGGTAAAAGTGATATTGTTTTCTATCACGTAATGCTTAGTATCAGCATGGAGTCTGGAATTGTTCTTGATATGGCGATAGGCTCGCCCCTTATCACATCATGGGACAGAAATAAACTCTGTGAAATGTGGGTGTACTGGTTACATATATACCCCTTCAGGGATTACAGGCGTAAGTGAGTGCTATTAACAACTACGATAAGACCTGAAAATCCTACTTGAGAATCATTGGCCAGTTTTGTGTTGTTAGGACGAACTGGCTCTATAAAATGGTGCTCTTGCAATTTATGACATCTGGTACCGCGCTAAATCAGCCACTGTCGCAAGGTACGGACAGTTAACTACAGGCTACAGGCTAGAGATGTGCGACACTGCGCTGTGCTGCGCAATGGCGCTGACTCAGTTCACTACGCCGAATATGATAACTAACTTCATCGAAACGTATTGGCGCACAGCGCAACTTCAATATTATTTTATCACTTACCTATACTTCATAAACATGGAGTATAAAGGCGGACTTAATGCTAAAAGTATACTCTACTGACTGACTGACCTTTGGATGGTGCAGATATGCAATGATAAATATACGCAAATAATATTATCAAAATAGTTAAAGTAATATATACATACGCACTCACTCCTGTAATCTCCGAAGAAATAGGCAGATGTGTAACCAGTACACCCACATTTCGCCGAGAGTATCTCAGTCCCTTATGTGATAGGGGGGCGACCTATCGCCATACCGGGCACAATTCCAGACTCCGGACTGATACTGCGCATTTCTTAATAGAAAACCCCAATATCACCTTTACCCGCCTCGAGAATCGAACCCGAGACCTCAGGGTCAGCCTTAGGCGTAACACGTACGCATTACAACTGCGCCACCGCCCAAGACAGTTAAAGTAATAATCGAAGAATAAATATTTTTTTAAGCCAACGTAGGACGTATGCTTGTGCTAAAGTACATTCGAGCGAGATGGGCTTTCGCGTTCTGATTGGCTTTAATTATAATCAATTTTGATATAAATATATGACAATTTTCATAATAAAAGTAATACAAATTGGACCATTGACTTTAATTGTATACCATCTACACCTAAGTCCCCACAAGCCTGTGAACGCGGGTGCATTTGGCGCGCGTTTTACAGCTCACTGGGCGTATTTCGTTTTGCTGCATCATGGCTAATAGCGCCATTTTGAGTTAACTCAGAGTCGACGCAGTGAGCTGCGCCGCCTGCGCCTGAGTTACTGTGTTGGCACAAGAAATTTGCTACGTTAACCATAGCTACGACACGATTCTGTGGCTCGACAAAATAACAATGGAATAAGTTCTTCTAGTTCCATAATCATAATGTAATGGGTTATGTATATAAAATACGATATTGTATAACTTCACACCTGTACACTTATAGGGGTAGGTTATAACTAGTACATTCATGATTTACCGAGTTTATTTCCGTCCCGTGGTAATTTTTTTGACTTTGGTTTTATTTTTGTTAAAACAATAGAAAAAAAAATGTAAATATAAAATTGGTTATTTTATATTTACACATACATAGACTTACGCCTGTTTCCCATAGGGGTAGGCAGAGATAACGGATAATAGATTATCGGTAGATATTTTATATTCCGTTCTTTTAATTGGGTTTTATTTTTCTTAAATGTTTTTATTTTACTATTTTTAGTGAAATAATCATAGTAATCGGTGCATAAATAATCATAGTAATCGGTGCATAAATAAATTACGTTGTTTTAGTTCACCATCCTCGAAATTTTCGTAAAGAATAATTAGTATGTACCAACTTTGGACTATATTCTTTCGACGGAAAAATGAATCATCAAAATCTATTGAGTTTGTGAAACTTATGCGTGGTTATACTAGGGGCTATGCCCATGTTTTTCCACAAAAAATAAAACTAAAAAAAACTTAAAGTCCGACGAATATGAGACATATGTTACTTTCTTCCCCACATTATTCTGCATCGATTGGTATCGGTCTCGACCCCATACCCCCAGCGGTTTCGGAGGAGATAGCGTGACGAGCTTTTGGCAGCGGCGGCGGCGGCGGCGCCAGTTACCTTTTTTTAGAATAGAGAGAAAAGGCTAAAGTTTGTATTTAATTAAAAGTAAGACCAATATCAGTTCCGTGTAAGTAGTTCACGAAAAATACCGCGAAATTAAACAGCGAATCAAAAAAATGCCAAATTGCTTTTTAGAAAACGAAATTTGAAAAAACTTTTCCTAGTATTTTCATAAGCGAACGAAACCTTCATATGTTCGCAGCGATTACATAAGTTTGAAACATTATATGATGGAAGCTATTAAAAGAAATGGACAACATAGGTATAATGTCTTTATTGGCGATAGGCTCTCCCTATCACATCATGGGACGGAGATACGCTCGGCGAAATGTGGGAGTGCTGGTTACACCTCTGCCTACCCCTTCGGGGATTACAGGCGTGAGTGCGTATGTATATATGTATAAACAAACAATATATCTCAACATTTGAATGTAATAAAACTTATTAAAATCAGTATTCAGAATGTTAAAGTTCGTAACATTTAATTTTGGTTCTAACTTTTTTTTTTTTTTTTTTAAACAGTCACACACATAGTCCTGACCCCACACTAGGTAAACCTGTGTCGTGGGTATCAGGAACTACGAAGGACTTGCGGTCCCACAACACCCAGACCCGAGACCAATATTTGTGGTTCACACAAACATTTGTCTCGGTGTGGGAATCGAACCCGTGGCCTCCCGCTTCACAGCCGGCTACTCCGCCCACTGCTCCATGGAGGCTGATTAATTTAATTACTGATCATTATTATTCTAATACAAGGCTGGTATTATTATAATTATTCAGTAATAAACGTTTCTTTTCTTTCTTAATTATGTTCTGAAAAGTATTGATTTGTAACACATTTTAAAATATTAATTCCAACTGTAAATTTTCAAATTGAATAAAAATAACTGATGCATCACGTTTCAAGATTAATTTTGTTTACAAAAAATACGTGAATGCATTTAATAAAACTTAAAATGTATGATACGTGTCGTTCTTCCCCACGTACACATATCAAATATTTTTCTCCTTATCCCAAACGATAAATCTTGTGAGACTGACAATTTTAAAGAAGATTAAATTCTTAAACATGACTCAGACGAAAAATGTTTGAAAGCTGTATACGAGAGTATTTTGAAGTCTCGTAGCTTTAGTAACAGGCAAGAGTTTTCACATCCTCGACGCAAGAGTTTAATTGTCATACCATGAGCCAAGTGCGAAAGTTAAAGCATTTTTATTTCCATCTTTTTTGTTTCTGTTAATCAAAGTAACCATCCATGATATCAAAGCATCTTTGACAGTGCAGTGGCAATTTAGCTATGCCCTTGAAGAAATCGGCTGAACGGGAGGCAACAATCTATTCAAAGCCATTTTGTACTGCTTCTCAGGTTTTGTTTTTTTTCCCAAAAGGTTGTCCGAAGTAAGGTTGTCTGGAAGAAATCGCCGTTTGCGATAAGACCACCCATTTCATCACCCTTACTGTATGATCCTTGTTTATAAGCTACCTATTTTATTTGGTGTGCAATAAAGAATATTCTATCTATCTATCCAAATAAGGGAACTACCCAATATCACTTTTACCCGATCCAGGAATAGAACTGGAGACCTCAGCACAGTAGTCGTACCGCGTACGCATTGCGCCATTCGCGAGGCATTCATAGAGTTCAACAGTAAATCTACATCTCCTTTAGTTAAAGCCACTAACTGTACAAAATTCCTTATTGAATTAAGTCTTCGGGGGAAATTGGGACAGGACATATGTCCCAAAGGATTACGTCGAGAAGTGAGAGTCAATAGTAACTAAATTGTGTCTTAAAGCGATACAAAATAAAATTAAAGTATATGTGGTTTTGGAAATAGTACACTTCTTTCTGTCTTTCTGCGTGGTGTTATCCAGGCTTAACGACGGAGTCCGTACCGTATATTTGACGTAACGTAACGTAACGTATTTGGTTTTTTTTGTATCATAAGCCGGAAAACGAGCAAGTGTGTCACCTGCTGGTAAGTGATCTCCACCGCCCGTTTACGCCCAAAATACTAAAAGGATCATCATGGGCGCGTTGCCGACCATAAAGGAAAGGGATAAATAAGGGATTTGGGCCTCCGGATATCTCACTCATCGAAGGAAACGCCGCAGCAAGCTGCTACTTTACGTCGGTTTTCTGTGAGACAGTGGTAACGACCCGAACGAGCCGGCCTATTCATCCTGTAAACAAAACGGTCTACAGCGTGTGTCTGCCACTCAAAAATGATTATACGAGTATATATTATATAAATATTATTTAGGGCGACCCGCCGCTTGACCCCTACAACCCGCAACCGGAACCAAGTTTCGCCATTGCCTCATCAGACAACTGTACGGCTTAGGCAATTTTTTATCCCCGCAAAGATATTCACATGGGCGAAGCTGCAAGCAAAACTAAATATAAAATAAAAATTAAAATACTAAAACCATACTACATGTTGTGTTCCGGTGTGAAGGACATTGAAGCCAGTGTAATTACTGGGCATTATGAGACTTAACACCTTATGTCTCGGGGTGACGAGCGCAGTCCAGTGTAATGCAGAGCTTTATTTAAAGTTCTGTGTGGCGTTGCTTCTGTTTATGAGCAGGCGTGGCGCTTACCATCAGGCGAGCGACCTGCTCGTCTCGTCATTCAATGTAATAAAAAAAAAAAAAAAAAGGCTACGAAAAACTGAAACGGAAAAGCTAGATACACGAAAATAGAACTGTCTGAAATCATAGCCTGAAAACTGAATTCAAAATACTAAGTGCCGCTATGCTCATGGCATACCCGTTGCCGTATGCTCTTCCTACCGTAGTTACGTAAATATCAATTAATAATAACTATTTATTTTTTTATTAGCTTGAATGGCAAGGCCATCCAGTCGCTCGCCTGATGGTAAGCGCCACTCCTGCTCATAAACAAAAGCAACGCCACATAGAACTTTAAATAATAAAGCACTGCATGACACTAGACTGCGCTCGTCACCCCGAGACATAAGGTGTTAAATCTCATAATTCACTGGTTTCAATGTCCTTCAAGCGGAACACAACAGTGCACCCTGGTGTTTGTCGGAAGAAATAGACAAAGCAGCGATACCAACCCAGCCAGCCTCTCGCATACGAGGGACCTACCACCTTGTAAATTAAATTAGTTAGTAAATTCAAACTAATATTGACGCTGTACATAGGTGGCGGTGATCACTTATCATCAGGTGAACCTCTTGCCGTTTGCCCACTCTCTCATAAAAAGAAAATACCTGTAAAATAATAAAAAATAAATCCGATAAAAAAACTAAAAGGCTAAAAATGACATTAAAAATAACTGGGTTGGTATCAATCATAGACTAATCTACTACAGTACCACCAGTTGACTCAAAATGGTTTTAGTTTATTTTTGGCTTTTTAGTTTTATGAGTCGATTTACATTTGTTATTTTTTTTTTCATACGTAATAGGCTCGCATTTGGCCACTATTACGCCTTATGGTAAGCGATGTGGCCTAAGATGAAGCTTGCCTAGTAAAAAAGATTCACTCGCGTCTTGAAGACACCCAGATTATATTTATCGGGGAACAAAGACTCCGGCAACTTGTTCCACAACTTGGTAGTCCATGATAAAGGTGAAACTTACGGCAAAAATGTGGCAGTACACGTTGTCATATATAAATGGTTTAAATAGTTATTTATAATATAGCGGCATATTACAGCATCCGTTGTTCTGTATATTTATATACAAAAATAGTATGATATACTGAGTAGCGCTGTGCTTCGTCACCTGCGTGCCAGTACATACCCAGAGTGACATATTCTATGAATTTCACATTCATACTCGTAAATATCTAAGCCAGCTTGCCGTGAGAGCGGCCGGCGGAGCCAAATGGTACCCAATTTAACTAACTATGTATATGCTCATTAACAATGTGACTAAATTACATTATCTATAGTATACTTAGTCGGCTAATGTTGATGTACAAGAATAGTGTTTTTTAATAGCATAAGCCGGCAAACGAGCACGTCGGTCAGCTGATGTGTGGTCTGGCTGTGTGGTCAGCAGTGATCTCCACCGCATATGAAAGCTCACAAAGAAGAATTTTAGTAATTGGGAAGGGGAGGGGGTTTCGTCCTCCGCATATCTCACTCACCGTATGAAACGCAGCAGCAAGCTGCTACTTTACGCCGGTTAGATAAAAGTGTCTACAGCGTGGCTCTACCACTCACAAAAATAGATCTGCAAAACAATCTCGTTTCTTCTATGGGTGTTTAAGGGCAATTCTGACCAGATACCATTTTAGTGACCTACTAGCTAATTAGCTAGCCTTCTCCTTAAAATTATTTCAAATTTAATCTAAGTTTTTTCCAAGTTAATACGCCACATGTAAATCCTCGAGTACCGATGAGTCGAAGCGAACCTTTTTCACTATTTAAGTTTCCCGAAGAATAAATATTAGTTGAGTGGATGCTCCTGCAAACACGTAAACTTTACCAAAGGGCGGTTTCGATGGAAACTAATTTAAGTTTTTCTTGTCGATTTGTTTTTTGCGCAGAATAGTTACTCTTTATAGTTAGACAATATAATGCCTTGGGGAGGTAACAGAATACTAACCGCCTTACGTTTATGTAAGACGTGACTAAGGATTATTTGGTCCTGGATGACGAGACGAGCAGGTAGCTCGCTTGATGTTAAGATCCACGCTTTCCTATAAACAATAGCAACACTACTCGAAATTTTGAGTTACTACTGCATTCATTGTACCTGTATATCAATGTCGTTATCTGTGATAAACAAAGATTTTAATACCATAGACAGGCTGTTCAGACGTAAAATTGTGTTGCATACGCGGCCGGCGAGGCAGGAATGACATCTAAGGCGTGGGAGCGGGAGGAGTTGAGAGTAAGCGAGATGGCAATATTGAGACGGCTGTTTTGTTTGGTATTCGTTTTTATTCACAATAAATGAATTTTTCGATCAAAACCAAGAAATAATATAGTTACTTCCGTTAAACTAACTTCAAATTGAATGAATAATATATGCACGTAAATAATGACAATGTTTTAAGGGTCACAATAAACAATTTCGTGTTAGTTTATCGAATTTAACGTTCGCAGCTATTCAAACAATAACAACTGCTCTTGTCGCTCTCTCGCGGGCGACTAAATGAGTTGCGGTCAATTGACCGTAACTAAGTGCGCAATTTCTTTGTACCACACAGCTTGTCTAGTAGTATTCATTAAAGTCTTTGGTGACAAATAAATTATTCTTCTTACTTTTTTTCATTGGACTGGATTGCCCACACAACCCCGAGACATTAGATGATAAGTCTCATAATACCCTATAATCGTAAATCGGAACAACGGTACTTCCACACTGCCGCTTGGTGAAGAAATAGATGAAGCGGCGGTACATTGACAGACTCTTGCAAATGAAAGACCCAGTAAAAGAGAGGAGCCGAGGAGCAGGCTCAATCTATAAGGAAGTTAACATGATTCTTCTTAAGTTTATATTATTTTAATCTATTAGTTACATTACCCAAAACCTAATGTAGAAATAATTTTATAAATCCGCCTAAAAATAAATAAGTTAAAAGCCATTCCAATGTGATAGTCACCGTGTAAAATGGCTATTACGGTGCACGCGTGCAAGCGAGATAGTGTGATATCCTACTCACTTTTCCTCATACCAATATTTAAAGTCATAATCGGGGGCTCATTTCTGAACCAATTTTGATTATGTTTTAACAAAAGGGTATCCTTTGCATATTATTTTCTGATGCTTAAAAATAATGTAGTAATTGAGTGGTAGAGCCACGCTGTAGACAGTTCTGTCTACAGCATGAATGGTCCGGCACGTCCGGGGCGTTACCACTGTCTCACAGAAAACCGGCATAAAGCAGCAGCTTGCTGCTGCGTTCCGTACGGTGAGTGAGATATCCAGAGGCCAAATTCCGCTCCCCTTCCCAATCCCTAAGGCATACCTTTCCTTTAAGGTCGGCAACGCGCGCATGATTATTTTAGTTTTGTGGGCGTACATGGGCGGTGGAGTTCACTTACCATCAGGTGACCCACTTGCTCGTTTGCCGGCCTATACTAAAAAAAAAAATAAATTTAACATAGGAAACTACTCTATTATGAGAATACCTAATTGTATTTGATGTACTTACCAACAACTGTAAGATGAACTCGTCTCACAAGCGGCGGGTGCGCGGATATCTGGCACTCATAGTAGCCTTCATCACGCTCGCTCACATACTGGATCAGCAGGCGCCAGTCGTTGGGGTGCTCGAATGCGAGAGAGTATCTTGAATCGGCGGAGTATGTGTGACGTCCGAAAGAAAGGAGGTGCAATTCTTCACCGCGACGGCGGACCCAGGATATCTTGAAGAAAATGATCACTCCTTATTTTATAGTAGGGGGGGAGGATTCATTCGATTCATTGCGTCATCACAAGGAAGCATCAAGGCTAAAAAATCTACTAAAAACAATAATAAAAAATACGCACTCACGCCTGTAATCCCCGAAGGGGTAGGCAGAAGTGTAACCAATACACCCACATTTCGCCGAGCGTATCTCCGTTCCATGATGTGAGAGGGGGGCGAACCTATCGCCATACCGGGCACAATTCCAGACTCGGGCTTATACTGAGCATTTCCTAATAGAAAAACCCAATATCACTTTTACCTGACCCGGGGCTCGAACCTGAGTCCTAAGCGTACGCATTACAAATACCCACTATCCAGTCGGGCCTAAAATATCAAGTATTCTTCCATCAAAACGTTAAAAGAAAATGTTGTAAGCACACCTGCTTAGCTGAGAATTCTACATCACAGTTTCGAAGGTATGCGAAGCTTACCAACAGGCATCAAGCCAGCATGGTAGACAAAAGGCAGGTCATAAAGACCGTTGAAGAAGTATGTTAATGATGTCATTTGCTCACCGTCTTCTCTCCCAAATCATGCACGCGGCAGTGCAGATGCACTCGACTGCCGAGCTGTGCCGTGACGTTATTGGTAGAAGTGTCGTCTTCGAAGAACGGCAGTGGCTCGGTCGTGGTGGTGGACACATCTTCCTCGGTCTCGTCGTATGTCTCCGTGAACACCTCGTGCCAGAACGGGCCGGTGATTACCTTCTTGTCACCGGTTTTGAAGTCTAATTTAGAAAAATAATAAAATAAGTATCACACTAATATTATAAATGTGAATGTAATTTTTTACGTTATGCTTTCACGCGAAAACTACTTAACCGATCATCATGAAACTTTATACACATATTTTTGGAGGCATAAGAAGTAACATAGGATACTTTTCATGAAAAAAAAATCTATTTGCTTGTTACGCTTTCACGCCTAAATCACTGAAAAGATTTTGATGAATTTTGATGTAGAGATAGATGGGACCCTGGAGACGGTTATAGGCTACGTTTTATTTCGGAAAAGTCTATTCACGCGGGTGGAGCCGTGAGCAAAAGCTAGTATAACAATAAATCTTTATTGTCCTCACAGCTTAGGTCCATATTCTCAAACAACACTTAAATAAGCTCTTTGCCAAGTGTCCAATTCTGTGTACATGATTGGTCCGCTTTGATTTAGTGCCAAAAACTAACCAATGACGTTTACAGAAATTGTCACTTTGCGTGCGCGCTCGATAAATCAGCATATTATTAAATACATGCCCCTTTTTTTTCGCACAGTCGGTTTGACAGCCTCCGTGGCGCAGCGGGCGAGTAGCCTGTTGCGAAGCGTGAGGCCGTGGGTTCGATTCCCGCACCTAGACAAATGTTTGTCTGATTCACAAATATTTGTCTCGGGTCTGGGTGTTGTGGGACCGCAAGTCCCTCGTAGTTCCCGATACCCACGATACAGGTTAACCTAGTGTGGGGTCAGGACTATGTTTGTGACTGTATTTATTTATTTATTTAATACTGACCTGGTATTTGAGGTGCGATTACACATAGTGTTCTAGTGAGTAAAGAACAGAAGATCAAAAGCCCCGCCGGTGTCATCTTGTCAGCCCCTGGACGCGGGAGCCATAGATTTCATCTGGCTAGGTCGCGTTGCACCTGTAGATAAGTAATCATATGTTAAATTCGATGTGACTGTCTCGGTGGCGCAGTTGTAATGGGTACGCGTTACGATTGAGGCTAATGCTGAGGTCTCGGGTTCGATCCCCAGGTCGGGTAAAGTGGTATTGGGTTTTTATAATTTAACATATGTTAAATTCAATTAAAATTTGAAACCAAGCCAACGTTACTTTTTATTTTGAACCACCGAAAAAAAGGGAAGTTCCACGCATATATTTTAATTTTATTATGTATAACCACGCATAACCCCACCTCGTGTGTACCGATTTGGATGATTCTTTTTTCATTCGAAAGAGGATAGTTCATAGTTTGTCCGAATTTCAAGAAGAAATTCCACTCTTAAGGGAGTGAAATCCGGGATGGAAGACTCAAACTTTTCCATTTGTGCACCAATTTTGGTGATTCTTTCACTAATAACCCCTAATAAAAGTAATAGCCATGTATTACTACAGATATAACTTAGAAAGGTCAGGGGCTGGTTTCGAACCTGCGACTTTTGTCTCAACAGTCTATACCACTCCTACAATAGATCCTACTATAGACTCCCGACAAAAAAGCGGGCTGATATAAGTTTTTTTTATATCATAGGCCGGCAAACGAGCATGTGAGTCACCTAATGGTAAGTGATCTCCACCACCCATGTACGCCCACAAAACCAAAAGAATAATGGGTGGGTTGCCGACCTTAATGGAAAGGGATAATTAAGGTATTGGAAGGGGAGGGGTATCTCACTCACCGTACGAAACGCAGCAGCAAGCTGCTACTTTACGTCGGTTTTCTTTAAGACAGTGGTAACGACCTGGACAAGCCGAGCCAAACATGCTGTAGACAAAAGTGTCCACAGCGTGGCTCTACCACTCAAGAAGTTTGATCCCAAAGTCCATGTTTGTGTATATCTATTTGTATACATATTTCTGCGTCCGCGCATGTGTTTATGTCTATGACACAGATCAATTTGAAATTGATCTTTTTTGTTAGATAATTGGTTTAATGAAGTTGGTTATAAACTAGGTTCGAAGAAAAGTTCAGCCTTTAATAAGACAAATATTTTATACATACAAAAACCACAAACTATTTGATACGTCAAGTGTGTTACATTAAGTTAATAAGCAAGCAAATAACAAACACTGGAATCAAATTAAACACATCGAAAACTTCCAAACATTCTGAAGTTCCGTGGTCGGCCACAATGCGATACGTTTCTTGAATACAACTTGTAATTGCTTTTAACTTTGTTTCGATTGGATATGGTTTTTAGTATTGAATCGTTTCGGCTATAAAATACATACTCGTATGCTTGATTTTGCTTAATCTGCCACTTAATATTACAGGTTCTTGCTTACAAGAGGTCCCTTGTATGCGAGAGGCCGTCCGGATTGGTACCTCTGCTTTGTTTATTTCTTCCGCTAATTAGTAGTGTGTAAATACTGTTATGTTTCTGTTTGAAGGACATTGAAGCTAGTGAAATTACCAGGCATTATGAGACTTAACAACTTATGTCTCGGGGTGATGAACACAGTCCAGTGTCATGCACTGCTTTGTGATTCAAAGTTCTGTGTGTTGTTGCTTCTGTTTATAGCCAGGCGAGCGACTTGCTCGTTTCGCCATTTAAGCAAATAAAATAACATTGCGTAGTGCGAGGGTTTATAAAGCGTGCCGTATAATGGTCTTATTCATAATAAGTGACCAGAGCTTTATAAGGCCATTAAAAGAAGTTTGTTACACTATAAACGACATACTAAAGAAAAAATATTAATTTAAAAAGGTAACAAGCAGGTCTCACACTCTGTGCATGAATATTGGTGAAAAATAGGTCATGATTCTTTTGATATTGTGGGGGTACATGAGCGGTGGAGTGTGAGTGAGTCAGTGTTACAAAAAGGTGTGGTCAAATTTAAGCAACGTATAGTGTACGATATAAGTATTTCACCCACAGTTGTACCAAATTCGATTGTATTACCAGTACATAAATAAAGTTTTTTTTTTTATCTTCTTATTCTTCTATCGTGTCAATGGCTTTAAATGTTGATATGTTGTAATGTATACATATTTTTTTATGGAATGAGTAACATGTCGATATTCGACTTGTAATCTTTGGACAACACTAAGGATGAACAACTGAGCTTTTGTCTCACTCCAGCATTGTTATAAAATCGATCGCAATATGACCAAGCTTAATCAGGTAATCAAATTTCAAACCCGACTACATTTATGATTATTTGAATTCAAAATCTCAAATAAAATTCTTAATTTCTGTAGCAAACGAATTAATTAAAAAAAAATATTTACGAATAACATCTTTTAACTCAACGCTTACAAACCGGCAAATTTTATTTGGAACCACGAAAAATGCATAACATTTCTCCAACAAAAGGCATCAGTATTCGAAATTACTCCAGATATGAATTTCCAGCCGCAGTCGGCATTCGTTAAGCATAAAAATACAAAACATTTACGTCATTACATGCGAAAATGGGGCGTTCAGTTTGTTTGTAAAACAATGACTGAACGAAGTCGGGAGTACGCTAAGTTCTTTTTGGTCAAGATCTTGATGAAAATCATCTAATTAATAAATACCTAATCTAAATCCTACTACTATTATATATGAAAGTTTGGATGTTTGTGAGTTTGTCAATTTGGTTGTTTACAAGGTGGTAAGTCCCTCGTATGCGAGAGGCCGGCTAGGTTGGTACCAACGCTTTGTCTATTTCTGCCGCCAAGCAACAGTGTGTAAGCACTGTTGTGTTCCGGTTTGAAGGACATTGAAGCCAGTGAAATTACTGGGCATTATGAGACTTAACACCTTATGTCTCGAGGTGACGAGCGCAGTCTAGTGTCATGCAGTGCTTTGTTATTTAAAGTTCTGTGTGGCGTTGCTTCTGTTTATGAGCAGGCGTGGCGCTTACCACAGGCGAGCGACCTGCTCGTCTCGTCATTCAAGCTAATAAAAAAAGAAATAAAAGTCAAAGACACCTTAACATAATTGATCGTTATTATTAACCCACTTGATCGTTCGCTGGCTGCTACAATAATCGCCAAATTGATAACCTGATACATTTTCGTTGGTTTGAAAAGCTTAACGATACGTGTGTGGTTAAAAAAAAAGCAAAAAGGCTCCAAAAAAACGGTCGGTTACAACTTCAGCGGTAGACAATGTTCCTTTTTCCTACCAGCTATGTTACAACTTTTTGTACGTGGTAAGGGTAATCGTGTGGAATGGATACTATAAAGGGGCTTTCAGAATGTTGCGGTAACTATTTTCTTTATAGGTTTTGGTTGGGGTTAAATAAATTTAAGTTCAATTTTTGGATCGAAGTTCCTTATCGCGCGTTGTGAAAGGGGGCTAGACGGAAAAAATTCTTACGAAAAGTTGTCACGACACTTTTTGTAAGCTGTGCGGCGTCGCGGCGTGTTTCTCTGTCTGTCTCTCTCTCTCTTATAGAAAGCAAGCCAGATATTTTCATTTCTATTTCGCATTGAACAGTGTGGTGTCGCGACGATTATTTTTGTATTTTAATACAAAAATTAATTATTGGTGTTTTATAATACTACCATTGATGCAGTTTTTTCAAGACATTTAAATAAAATAGAATCCCAAACATATGTTTCCTTCAGTTACCACAAGCCAATTATTACGAAAATTGAGCCTACTGATTAAGTTTATATAACATTATATTTGTTAATAAAAAAAAAATATTATTATAACTTAAAAAAAAAAAAAAATATTACAATTCCTTCACTAATTAATCGAAAGGAACTTCGTTCCATCCGGGTGTCCCTTGACACCTCTCAAGTTTTTTCTTCTTCGACCTGCCCGTATCGCAATCACAGTGGGGTCGGTATGTTATAAAAATATTTTGCTTATAGTTTTTACGACCGGCCACTTGCCTAACATCAACCCCTCTGGGGAGAAAACACCCAGACCTGAAACAAATGTCTATGGGTCACACAAACATTTTGTCCCGCACCATCGAACTCCCGTTTTCCCTCATACTTCATCATCATACCTTAACCAAATTTATAATATAAAACACAAAAAAACCATAAGATCGATCTACACGTCCATGATTCTTCTTTTATTGTGGGCGTAATTGGGCGATGGAGATCACTTACTATCAGGCCTACATGCATGTTCGCCGGCCTATGCTATAAAAAAAAATCGAAACCTGTAGATGGTGTGAATCATTACTTATTACACTTTAACCAACGGATGCATCCACCCTTAGTGCCGGCAACAAAATGGCTACCAGTATCGACCTTGGAGCACGCCTGCGACAAATTAGCTTATGTATTCCTTTATCTGTCAAGTATATTCAATTCTGTTCAGTAAATCGAATCACCATTCGCGAATTCATTCAAGTGTCGTACGCGTCGAATAGAATTATGTTAGTAACAGCAGTCGAACTCCTGAATTTATACAACCTAAGCAGGTTTCGCTTGCAACTTAAGGCGAAAATCTAGAGGAATAAAGCATTCAATGTCTTTTTAAAGGTAGCCATCATCATTACTCAGCCTCCGTGACGCAGCGGGCGAGTAGCCAGTTGCGAAGCGTGAGGCCGTGGGTTCGATTCCCGCACCTAGACAAATGTTTGTCAGATTCACAAATATTTGTCTCGGGTCTGGGTGTTGTGGGACCGCAAGTCCCTCGTAGCTCTTGATACCCACAATACAGGTTTACCCAGTGTGGGGTCAGGACTATGTGTGTGACTGTTGGGTGTATTTATTTATTACAAAGGGAATCATTTTTTGGTTACTTTTGCCTTTTCTGATGACTTTAGTTCAAAACTTGTAAAGTTAATAGTTTTGCCTATAACGTAAAAAGGCCTAACATCAGTTAAATGAGATTCAGACACCCTGAAATTACTTTTTGTTATTTTATTATATTACAGGAAAACAAACAGTAAGACTGTCTCGGTGGCGGAGTTGTAATGCGTACGCGTTACGATTGGGGCCAACGCTGAGGTCCCGGGTTCGATCCCCGGGTCGGGTAAAGTGGTATTGGGTTTTTCTATTACGGAATGCTCAGTATCAGCCCGGAGTCTGGAATTTGTGCCCGGTATGGCGATAAGCTCGCCCCCTATCACATCGTGGGACGGAGATACGCACGGCGAAATGTTGGTGTTATGGTTACACCTCTGCCTACCCCTTCGGGGATTACAGGCGTGTGTGTCTATATATATATATATATATACAAACAGTAAGATATTCGCAACAATAATGACCTAAATATAGACCAAGATAAGCTTAGATAGAAACAACATAACTTGACATCTCGCGACCCAAAAAACCGTAAGCAGATACTAATGGTCAATATTTCACGAACATTTTGTTGCTCTTAATTCCAGAGTTACGGACATACTTCTGGACATATTCCAAATGTCTTGACATCGCTCAGGTCTAACGAGTGTTGACTAACTTTCAGTTGTGACCATTAACTGAGTTACTCTACCCGTATAATTGTGTATTTTAACCACGAAAAGAAATGAAAATTCTAAATTCGTCTGTACCTATTGTAAACTCACTATCACTTTTGTGCAATAATGAGAAATAACTGCGTCAGGATGTTCAAAAAGTTTAATAGTCTATTCACATTAAATGCAATATTATATTACTGTTCACAATTTATTACACTTGCTATGATTATTCACAATTCTAGTTCCACTCGGGCAGCGTTACCACGAAAGAGTTCTAAGCACGACTAAGTTCCCTCAACTAATAATGCGCCCGCTTATATACCTTAGCAATCACCTGCACCACATCTCAGTGTTATTATCTACCCGCTTTACATAGTTATTCCCTCGACTACCTTCACTAAGACCAATAACGGTGCTATTACTAATATGAGGGTAACATTATTTGTTTTTTCATGTACGCCGATTTTATAGCAGAGCAAACGAGCAAGTGGGTAGTGATCGGATGGTGGATGAGCAAAGTATAAATTATCTACCACCACTTACCATGGTTATCGGCGGTGATTTTTATCTGGAACAGAAACATTATTTTTATTAGTTGAATTAACTTTTCACGGAGTATTAGTTTAATACCAAATCCACCGACAAATCATGCTGATAAGGCGAACCCTAGCATATTAGATCGGGATAACGCCAGGCAGAAAGAAAACAAGAAAGTTCAATTAACTTTTCGCCTGTTTATGTCAACGTGTCATGGAAGTATTGCTTGTGACTGTACGATTTGTGTTAAGTTTCTGACTTTTTAATAGCTTTTTATTAGCTTCATACGTATGTTAGTATGTATGTTTGTATGTAACGGAATCTTTGAACATGATTTTGACCCTCTCCAAAACGTCGGATTAACTCGAAATTTGGCATACTTATTAAGGACCAATGACAATTCAATATTTTAAACAGTTTGAAATAAAAAATACGCTTTTATAGAAAATTCTACTAAAATATTAAAAATAAATAGTAGTTTAAAAAAAACTAAAAAACTCGCTTTTATAGAAAATCCAACTAAAAAATAGATAATAAATTTCAATTTAAAATAGTGTAAGTAAAAAATTATTTTATTATAAAAAAATATCGAGATGGTCCCACTACTCCTTCATTGTATTTCACAAGCGTTCTAATCAAAATTTAAAATATTTTGGTCTCATTTTAAATATTTTCAAGCAATTTTTATTCTGATTTCGTAATAAGGTTTCTTTTTGTATTATTTTTTATTGCGTATAGATTAATGTTCGTTCACGCATTTTTTTTAATTTCATTTTATCGCTTAACCCTATTCTTTTCAACTTATAAATTTTTTATTTATTTAACAACACAGTTTTTACAATTTCTACACATGCTGCCAAGATTGTAGCATAAAATACCAATAAACTCACCACTTGGAACCAATTCCTATATACCTATAAAGAGTTACGTAGCCGGAATAATCGCGGCGCAAAAGATTTCCTCCGCAGATATTTTGGCAAGTGAGTTTTTGTCGAAACTGATATGTACTCGAGACCATTCATAAAATGACCTTGAAGGATAAGGTTGGTATCTCCCATCATATTTGAATTTGAATAAAAGTAAAAAAGAAAAAAAAAGTAATGAGTAGAATTAAAAATATTATGAAAGAAATAAAATTATAAGTTTTTTTTTAACTATGTATGTTCCGTGGCGCAGTGGCCGAGTAGCCGGCTGCGAAGCGAGAGGCGGTGAGTTCGATCCACACCGAGACAAATGTTTGTGTGATCCACAAATATGTGGTTGTGGGACCGCAAGTTCCTGATACCCACGATACAGGTTAACCAAGTGTGGGGTCAGGACTAGGGGTGTGTGTGACTGTTGTGGTATATATTTTTTTAATACAAACCGGCAAACGATTAAGTGGGTCCCCTGATATTACGTGATCTCCACCGCTCATGTACACGCCCACAATACCAAAAGAATCATGGGCGCATTACCGATCTTAAGAAAGGGATAATTAAGATATTGGAAAGGGGAGGGGTATTTAATCTCCAGATATCTCATTCACGGTACAAAACGCAGTGGAAATTTGCAAAATTTGTTATTTTTAACCGACTTTAAAAAAGGAGGAGGTAGAAGGTTTTTTATATATGTAAATCAATTTTGTTGTAAAAAAATTCACTCGATAGAGTTTAGCTGCGATGTGGTCCTATATGAAGTTGGTTAAGATCTGATAACGGAGTACGGAGTAAATAAAACTCCTCAACGGACAACAGTACACTCGTCGCAATTGTGTTTTTACATGATATTGTTGTAACTACCACCAAAAATTTCAAAATAAAATAACTTTTAACAAAACTTAGAAACCGACTTCGAAATAAAACACTGAATAGTCAAAAATAACCAATTCTATCTATTCTATCTATTCTCTTTGGAATCGGTGCAATTTTATTTGACCTGTAGCGACATAGGCAAAGATTTTTATTTTAGACATTTTAGTTTTCTTTTTGTATCGGTAATATTTATTAAAAAGTTTTACTCTCGAAAAACTGCAGTACAGAAATTGTATTTTTTTTATGTTGTTACACAACAACACTGTTAAGCCTTTAAATAAAGGACATTTGTCTTTTTAAAAGTCTGACAGCGCGTAAAACTTTTCTGGTTATTTATTACTGATGTTGTATAGTATACTAGCTGTTGCCCGCGATTAAAGGCGAGTCCCGGTGAGAAACGCGCTTGACAAAAATACTAATGTCGCTATTAAAAAATAGGGGTTGATCGTAGAGGGTTTGTAAAATTTTGGGTTCTATGTATTTTTTAATGTTTTTAAAAAATAAAACATTTTTTTTTGTCTAAAAATAAATATAAAATTTAGGGGTGGATTACCCTTAACATTTAGGGGGATGAAAAATAGATGTCGGCCGATTCTCAGACCCACCCGATATGCACACAAAATTTCATACAAATCGGTTCAGCCGTTTCGGAGGAGTATGGGAACGCACATTGTGACACGAGAATTTTATGTATAAGACTAGCTATCTCTCATGGTTTCAACGCAGACAATAGCCAGACATATTCCTGCCCTGCTCCCATGGGTCATACCGTGATATACTTAAAAATTCTGAAAATGGCATCTAAATCCATAGTTTAGGAGAAATAAGCGGACAAACAGACAGACAAACGCAAATAGTGACTTTGTTTTATACTACATACATACATACATACGCACTCACGCCTGTAATCCCCGGAGGGGTAAGCAGAGGTGTAACGAGTACACCCACATTTCGCCGAGCGTATCTCCGTCCCTTATGTGATAGGGGGCGAGCCTATCGCCATACCGGGCACAAATTCCAGACTCCGGGCTGATACCACTTTACTCGACCCGGGGATCGAACCCGAGATCTCAGCGTTAGCCTCAATTGTAACGCGTACGCATTACAACCGCGCCACCGAGGCAGTTGTTTTATACTATGTATTGATAATAAAGAAACAAATCATTGAAGCCAGTGTAATTACTGGGCATTACGAGACTTAACACCTTATGTCTTGGGGTGACGAGCGCAGTCCAGTGTCATGCAGTGCTTTGTTATTTAAAGTTCTGTGTGACGTTGCTTCTATATATGACCAGGCGTGGCGCTTTGCATCAGGCGAGCGACTTGCTCGTCTCGTCATTTAAGCTAATAAAAAAAAAGGTATCCTGGGGAAGGACATAGGGTACTTTTGTCCCGGAATAAAATATTTATGCGGGCGGAGTCGCGAGCAAAACCTAGTATACTATATAAATACACGCCCACCAGTCACACACATAGTCCTGATCCCACACTAGGCTAACCTGTATCATGGGTATCAGGAACTACGAGGAACTTGGTCCCACAACACCCAGACCCGAAACAAAGACTTGTGGATCACACAAACATTTGTCTCAGTGCGGGAATCGAACACACGGCCTCTCGTTTCGTAGCCGGCGACTCACCCATTGTGCTTGAAAATATACCTATACGCGTCTAATTGCATCCCCCATTGTCGGTTAAAATTAAATCAACAACTAGAGAACCTCATTAGTGGTAATCAGTGTAACGTTGAATTATTCAATGATCAATTTGATAATAAAATTATACCTTAAATAAGACGACTTTTGTAAGAAGCAGAATTTATAAGTGGTAGAGCCACGCGGTAGACAGTTTGATCTATAGCATGAATGAGTCGGCTTGATCAGATTGTTACCACTATCTCACAGAAAACCAACGTGAAGTAGCAACTTGCTGTTGCGTTTCGTACAGTGAGTGAGATATCCGGAGGTCCAAATCCCCTTTCGCTTCCCAATTCATTAATCATCCCATTCCTTTAAAATTGGAACGCTCCCATGATTCTTCAGGTATTGTGGATATCACTTACTTACTATCAAGTGACCTACTTGCTGGTTTGCTGGCCTCTGCCTAAAAAATGCATAAAAATATATATCTAGCATAAAAAACACTTGTAAATCATAACCCTAATTTTTTCGTACTGTTAGACAATAAAAAAATCACAATGTTATTGTAATTGACTAATGAATTGAAATGCGTGGAATTCAAATTCAAGGGGTGCAATACATTTTAAAATCAAAAAGAACGCTCCCTGCAAAATGCCGCAATGCGTAACAGCTACAGAGTTGCCAATTTCAAGATATCAAACTACCGAAAATACATAAATTTGTTAATAAAATGTAAAATTCAAATTATCAAAAATTACATGTGTTCACGAAGGTTACACGGACATTTTTTTGGAGAACGACCCAATCAAGAGACTGGCTCCTACGTGGCGTGAATTTATTGTTGTGTATTTTTTACATATTGTTTCTATTCTAATTTTATATTGTGACTTCATCGATGTTTGATGATTCCGCGAATAAAAACATCGATCAAAATGTAGACATCTAATTTTTTTTTTATAGGTAAAATAACTTATTGGCGTGAGCTTATATTATGAGTAAAATCTTGTGGCTGCAACAATAAGATTTCTTCCCACTTAATAATAGTCTTTCTACAATTGAATTAGGAAAGCCACATTATAAAATATTTTATTGCCAATCATCCTTTTAAACTTTATTTACGTCAATCCAGGGTCTCAACTCCGTTTTCAATTTCTCTAATTCACTTAGATCTTATTTCTTACTTACACCTTAAGATAATCTGTTATCCATGGTGTGTGCATGGCAATCATTACTTAGGGATATACTCGTAACATTTCAGCAACCACAAATAAATAGTTAACTATTTCCCTAGTATAACGTTACTGAAACCAATCACAATACAAACTTAGTACGGCGCGGCGTACTTTCGCCAAAACTACGGACCGCTCAATTACCCCGGTATTACAATAAACTGAGTAAATTATTGTGAGTCGGCAACCCAAGTGCTTGCAAAGCGGCAAAATACATTAAGCTGTATTTGTCCCCAGAGATTCGTTCTGTAGACTTTGAAATTATTGTTATATTTGCATTAAAAACAAAACAATTTGAAATATTAAAGTCTAGATAATATTTTCGTTAACATAGAACCATTTAATGCTAAAAGACGTGTTCAAAAACTTTTTGAGCTCTTGTATATCTAATAATAACATTTAAGATATAATAAAAAATTACAAATAATTAAAACCGACAAAACATGGTACTGTAGTTTAATAGTCTATTATTCCATTAGTATATATAACATGGACTTATACATGTTTAGATTTTTTAGGCTTTTTATTTTGTTTTCATCAGTTTTATTTTTTGTTAATTTGTTTTTTCTACTATTTTAGTGAAAGAATTGTCAAAATCGGTGCATAAAGGTGTTTTACTCTTTTATCCCCGATTTCACCCCATAGTTATTTCTTTAAATTTAATTGCAACCACTACCGCATTAAACTATCTCAAAGAATCATCCAAATCGGTCCACATTTGGCGGAGTTATGCGTGAACATACATTAAATATGACAAGGTTTTTAACTGAGTAGGTATCATTATTTTTAACGTTTTTTTAAATATTATCCATTATTTTGATGTATTTTAAACTTAATCGTTATAAGCCTAAACATAAATTAAAATTAATGAAGCTGGGTTCCTGTGACCACCTTCCTATTCTAACGTCAGACTACTCTATGAACCCAAACACTTTTTTTTATTAGCTTGAACGACGAGACGAGCTGGTCACTCGTCTGATAGTAAGTGCTACACCTGCCCATAAACTGAAACAACGCCACAAAGAACTTTGAAGTATAAAGCACTGCATGGCACTGGACTGCACACGTCACCCCGAAATATAAGTTGTTAAGTCTCATAATGCCAGTAATTTCACTGATTTCAATTACCTTCAAACCGTAACAAAACAATGCTTACACATTGTTGCTTGGCGATAGGAATAGAAAAAGCGGTGGTACCAACCCAGACGGCCTCTCGCATACGAGGGACCTACCTTTTCATGTATTTCAATATAAAATGATATTTCATAAACAGATAAATATTTGATGATTATAATACAATCACATAGTTGTCACCTATCACCTAGTGAATAAGGTTAATTTTTCAACACGCCTTCCTAAAACCTCTACTAAACAAATCTATCTTACGATGAAGTACTATAGAGTAGGGTTCTAAAACAAACATTTGTTTAAGTGATAAGCCTATCCTACCAGACGGCCTCTCGCATTCGAGGGACCTACCAAAAATGATATCCTACTACTATTATAAATGTGAAAGTTTGAATGTTTGTTAGTCAATTACGCCTTAAGGCCAACGAATTTGGATGAAATTTGGCACACATGTAGACCATGACCTAGATTAGGACATAGGGTAGATTTTGATCCTAGAAAAGAGCATACACGCGGGCGGAGCTGTGAGCAAAAGCTAGTATCAAATATTTAATACCGAGGAGTTTGAAACTGTAGTTGGCTTTGTTGTAGCATCAGATATAGACTGCTTAGCTATAACACTCTCGGTAAAAAATTTCAAATAAACAGAACCGCCTCCAAATCGGTCGCACTCGTTCTAACGAGTGCGACCTCGTAGCGTCTACGCTACGATGCTAAAGACAAATAAACACATAAAAACAGTCGGGCAAAGGGACTCAAACATTATACGCATTCATGGCTATAATCCCCGAAGGGGTAGGCAGAAGTTTAACCATTAGGTACACCCAAATTTCGCCGAGCTTATTTCCGTCCCATGATGTGAAAGGGAGCGAGCCTATCGCCAAATCGGGCACAATTCCAGACTCCGGGCTGATATTGAGGATTTCGTAATAGAAAAACCCAATATGACTTTAACCCGACCCGGGGATCGAACTGGAGACCTCTGCGCAGCAATCGTAACGCGTACGCATTACAACTTTGCCACCGAGCCAGTCAATATTATAACAACCCTATTTTTTGTAAGGGATCAACACCCTTTCAAATTACACTAAATCTCCAAACATTTTAATGTTATCTCATTAGATAAACCACAAAAATAGAACATATAGATATAGTAATATAATTCCTAGAATCAAGGTCACACACATAAACAAGTCTAGACAAATTTAGAATTAGCTTAAATCTAGAATTTACTAGACTGTATTTATATTTCACAAATGATTTGATTAAGTTTAATTAATCTTCTCAAAACTTAGTATACCTTTAAGATCAGAATTATTTCTTTAAGTGCTCGTATTTTGCGAAGCTATTTAATGAGATTAGAATAGATAAGGCGTAATTTTACGCTTCTATACACCTCAAGTGGTAGACAGAGGATCAACAAGTCCGCTTAGAGGTCTGGAACTCATATGTTTATACAATAAAATCAACATATATTTTTTTATATACTCAATTAATCATACCAATATTATAAATGTGAATGTAAGTTTGTTTGTTACGCTTTCACGTGAAAACGACTTAACCGATCATCATGAAACTTTGTACACATATTCTTGGAGGTATAAGAAGTAACATAGGATACTTTTTATGAAAAAAAATTATCTGTTTGTTTGTTACGCTTTCACACCTAAATCACTGAACCGATTTTGATGAATTTTGATGTAGAGATAGATGGGACCCTGGAGACGGTTATAGGCTACGTTTTACTTCGGAAAAGTCTATTCACGCGGGCGGAGCTGCGAGCAAAAGCTAATAAATAATAATAATACTAGCCCTGTATTATATACTTCCCACTGCTGGGTACGGGCCTCCTCTACTGAATGAGAGGCCTTAGTCTACCACACTGGCCTAATGCGGGTTGGAAGACTTCACATACCGTTCAAAATTCTTATGGAGAACTCAGGAAGGCAGGTTTCTTCAAATTTTGATTGCCCGATCTGAATGCCACCACCAGACTTGTAAGGTAATCCTGGGGCCTTATTCTTTATGAACGTGTGGATTCCTACGCCCACGATACATAAACGCGACCACGTTTTGTTGACTTCGTGAAATTCGCATTAAGCCCACTATAATTCTATATATATCATACCATTCCACTATCATATAAAAATGATCCTACTTCTATAGCTCATAGATCTATGAGAAATGTATGACAGTGTAATAGCAACACAAACTTCATATTTTCTATGGTCCTATTTCACAGCATGCTGTGACATAGGATCATATATGACGTCATATATCTATGATGCAAATATGATAGTGGAATATATATAGCCTATATAAGCCTTAGTGGTATTTTATGTCAATGTTAAATTATATAAACGCGATGAGGTGATGACATGCTTGTTCTGAAATTGTGGACTTAAAGAATGACATAAGGTGCTGATTTCGCAAAGTTAGCATAAGGTAGTTTATCCTGGGGTGATAATGAAAAAATGCTAAATTAAAATAGTCAAAATAAAAACTTTACATGAAATAAACGTTTTTATATTGTAAACTTTCACAAGTAGGAAACTTTCTAAATGTTGCACTCAGAGAGTTCAATCAACTTTAATTCTTATTAGCTTCGTTACTTAGTACAGAAATTATCTAATTAACGTCCCTGAGAAATATAGAATTTCCAAGAAATTGCTACTTTACAATTAAGGTTAATTGACGTCTTTGCGTGCGGCAGTCGGCATAAAACTTCTACAGAAACGGAGCAGCAGGCAAAAGCTAGTTCTGTACAGCCATATATTCCCCACGGTATACCAATGGACAAAGTTACGTAATGGGCAGTTGTCATATCATACACTACTCAAAACTTACCATTAAGTAAACTAAGGGTAGTTGAGTAAAGGATAATTTCGCTCCTAAGGTTTTATCATAGCAATAAGCAATTAACAAAAAAAAAAACGACTGAGAAATGGTTAAAAATAAAAATAAAATACGCACTCTTACAAGGTGGAAAGTCCCTCGTATGCGAGAGGCCGGCTGGGTTGGTACCACCGCTTTGTCTATTTCTGCTGACAAGCAACAGTGTGTAAGCACAGTTGTGTTCCGGTTTGAAGGACATTAAAGACTGTGAAATTACTAGGCATTATGAGACTTAACACCTTATGTCTCGGGGTGACGAGCGCAGTCCAGTGTCATGCAATGGTTTGTTGTGTGACGTTGCTTCTGTTTATGAGCAGGCGTGACGTTTACCATCAGGCGAGCGACCTGCTTGTCTCGTCATTCAAACTAATAAAAGAAAAAAACCTCGCGCTTGTAATCCCCGAAGGGGTAGGCAGAGATGTATCTCCGTCCCATGATGTGGACAGGAGGCGAGCCTATCGCCATACCGGGCACAATTCCAGACTCCGGGCTGATACTGAGCAATTCGTAATAAAAAAACCTAATATCACTTTTACCCGAACCGGGGATCGAACCCGAGACCTCAGCGTCAACCTCAGTCGTAACGCATACCCATTACAACTGCGCCACTGAGACAGAAAATTAAAATAGCTACCTAATTATGAGTCTCGATTGAAAAAATACCAATTCAAATTAATTACCATATCTCGGAACTATTGAATCCCCGACCTTTGGTAGGCGTGCGTGGGGCCAAAGCCAACACGTAGAGGCCCGTTAGACAAATTTAATCTAATATTGTGACGTGACATCACCCGACGGCTATCCCTGTATACACTACTAGCTTTTGCGCGCGGCTCGTCCCGCGTGAATAGACGTAATATAAAACGTAGCTTGTAACCGTCTCCAGGGTCCCATCGATCTCTACATCAAAAATCATCAAAATCGGTTCAGTGATTTAGGCGTGAAAGCGTAACAAACAAATAGATAAAAAAAAAGTATTCTATGTTACTTCTTATACCTCCAAGAATATGTGTTCAAAGTTTCATGATGATCGCTTAAGTAGTTTTTGCGTGAAAGCGTAACAAACAAACTTACATTCACATTTATAATATTAGTATGATTAGTATGATATTGTGATGTGACACCACCTGACGGCTGATACACTACACTATACACAATAGTAGTGTACCCAAGAACAATTCCCGGTTAGTGTAGGAATATTGTTGCGATGGATAACAATTTCTACTTGTTTATTGAGGTGAGGTGTTGATGGATTGAGTAACTAGAACTCTGAAATTCATGATCTCTAGTGTCAACTAGAGATCATGAATCAATTATTATGAATTAATGAATGAACGAGCTGCACAGACTTTTATACCCTGCCCTCTTGCACAGAGTTTTGGTGGGGTAATTTTTCTGCTTAAGTTACGTTTCTTGTCATCTTATTTAGATGGTTTTACTAACCTAATCTACATACATTGAGGAAGGTTTTAGTATATAATACATCGTTCTATAGTGTTTTGAATAGGCGCCAATTTGACCAACCGTCTGGATTTGTCATCCTCATTAATTCACCCTAACGTACTAGTCATGACATCTACTATATTATTCAAGGCCCGAAATTAATTGATCTTATTTTTTGTTGGGATTTCTTGGTTATCACACAGACAACATCCTAAACGTGGCGTGAACGCCCTTTTCCGGGATAAAAATGGCTATGTTTTTATCCAGGTCATGGTCTGCCTGTTTGCCAAATTTCACCAAAAACCGTTTAGCCGATAAAGCGTGATTGACTAACAAACTTTTTTATTTACAATAGTAGTAAGATAGTTAGGTACATTATATCGGTTAATAAAACCATACGCGAGTTTCACAGGATGTGAATTTTGGACAATATGGCAATATGTTCTCTTTAAGAGACAGAAATAAGCTCGGTGAACCATGAAAGCACTGGTTTTTTTTAATGGCCCGGCAAAGTGACTACACGGGAGCTGATAAGTACAGGGCAGTCCAAATATAATGGCGACCGATCGTGCCTGGCTGCCTGTGTCGCTACCAGTCAGAGACAATTACACCGACTCCAAAGAGAATAGAATAGATAGAATTTGTTATTTTTCACTTTTTAGTGTTTTTATTTTGAAGTCGGTTTCTAAGTTTTGTTAACTGTTATTTAATTTTCAGTGGGAGTTACAGCTATAGCATGTAAATTCCAATACAATAACACAATCGCAATGAGTGCACTGTTGTCCGTTGAGGAGTTTTATTTTTTTACTCCGTACTCCGTCATCAAATCATAACCAAATTTATATGGGACCACATAGCAGCTAAACTCTATCGAATGTTTTTTTCCAACATAATACACCTTAAGTAATGCAATTAGAACGCTTGCATCATATTGCAATGCAGCAAGTTAGAAATTCTGCCACAGATCGCACCCTTACTGTAAGCCATTAAGGAGTTCCATTGATCATCATATTCGACAATTACTTGACCATAACGACGTTACGGTAAATGACTCAAAAATCCGGATAGCCTATAAAAGATTCGGCAGATTATCGTTAATTTGCTCCTAAGAATTGAAGATTTCCGTTACTTTCCCATAATCAGAACCTAACCAAACTCATGCATATACTAATGCAAATTTAAGACTTATATGGTTTTCTCATGGATGCCATTGTCAGAACTGGACTAAATTGAAATGGGACGACTCGTGAAGCACCAGCTTTCAAATGGAAAAATTATCATCCAAATCGGTTCACCCAGTTCCTTTGTATTATGTATCTATGACCCAGTCCAAAGTTCTGAGGTAACAAACATAAAAAAAAATACAGTCGAATTGAGATCCTCTTCCTTTTTTTGAAGTCGTTTAAAAAATAGTGGATAATCTTTTTTTTATAAATACACCCAATAATCACTCACACAGCCCTGACCCTACACTAGGTTAACCTGTATCGTGGGTATCAAGACCTACGAGAGACTTGCGGTCTCACAACACCCAGACCCGAAACAAATATTTGTCTTGGTGCGGGAATCGAACCCACAGCCTCACGCTTCGCAGCCGGTTACTCGCCCACTGCGCCACGAACGCTGTCAGTACCTTAAATAGAAAGTTTTTTAAATTCCAGTAGAATTTTCCAACACGTACAAAACAACAGCACTCAAATGTAGTATGAAGTTCTGTGAGTGGTTTGTTTAATAACATTTTGGCAGTTCGTTTTAATGGATACAAAAAGTCGCCAACGGGTAGCAAATGCTTGTTTTTATACTCATTTTTTTTATTGCCTAGATAGGCAGACGAGCTGACTGCCCACGTAATGGTAAGTGCTTACCGCCGCCCATGCACCTCAGTAATACCAGAGCACAGCCACTCGCTGCCTACCGCTGAAGGAAAACCCTTTCTATGCCTCTTTTCATTTACTATATTGTTCAAGATATTTTATAGTCGAGTTTCGACCACTAGCATAAATAAATACACCCAACAGTCACACACATAGTACTGACCTCATACTAAGATACAAGTATTGGTTTGTGGGTATCAGGAACTACGAGAAACTTTCGGTCTCAACATTTAAACCGAAAGTAATATTTGTGGATAGCACAAAAATTTGTCTCGATGCGGTGTTCGAACCCGCAGTCTCTCGTTTCTCAACAAGCTCGCCGGCTAAGTCATAGAGGCTATCATGCAATAAAACTTTCTTGGACCTTCAAGAGAATCTGTCAATTAGATCCAGGATATGCACCCACATCTGTAATCCCCGAAAGGGTAGGCAGAGGTGTAACCAGTACACCCACATTTCGCATAGATTATACTCTCATACTGAGCATTTCGTAATCTAATAAAAATAACCCAATATTACTTTACCCGACCCGGGGATCAAACCCGAGACCTTCGCACAACAGTACCGCCTACGTATTACAACTGCGCTACCGAGACATTCATTCAGAAATATCTAAGTAAAATCTAAGTTGTTTTCTTTTAACATCTCACCCTAAGGTTTTCTGGCATCGATTGCTTGTAGCGATAAGATCGTCTATTGTTAGAAGTGTTTTTATTCTTTGTATTGTTTTTTGTAAGTGTTCTAGAACAACATTTTATCTATTTTGTCCTATTGGGTTAGAGTTTTCTAGAAAGACTAATATTTACGCAATGTCGCAGGCACATTATCGTCACAGTCAAAGACTTAAATGTATACTACTAGACAGGCTGTGCGGTACAAATAAATTGCGCACTAAGTTACGGTCAATTAACCGCAACTGATTTAGTCGCCCACGAGAGAGCGACAAGAGTAGTTGTTGTTGTTTGCTACGAACGAAGAATTCGATAAACTATCACGAAATAGTTTATTGTGACCCATAAAACTTTGTCATTGTTTACGTGCATATTATTATTATTCATTTAATTTATATTATTTCTTGGTTTTGATCGATAATTTCATTTGTTGTGAATGAAAATTAATACAAAACAAAACAGCCGTCTCAATATTGCCATCTCGATTACTCTCAACTCCTCTCGCTCCCGCGTCTTACACGTGCTTAATTTCCGCCTCGCCGCGTCGGCCGCGTATGCAACACAATTTTACTTCGGAACAGCCCGTCTGTGATATTAAAGTCTTTGATCACAGTATATAAATTGGTCCGTCTGTCAACGAGGGCTTTAAGACGGGGCGATCGCGGTGCGGTGCGGGGTGTAACGCGGTACAAACCCGTGTCATATTGTGGCACAAACAAATTGTGAGTTATGCTAGCTTTTGCTCGTGGCTCCGTCGTCGTGAATGTCTTTTTCTGGGATAAAAAGTAACCTTTTCATATAGCATAGGTCGGCAAACGAGTAAGTAGGTCACCTGATGGTAAGTTATCACCACCGCCCATGTACGCCCACAATATTAACAGAATCATGAGCGCGTTGCGCCTTAAAGGAAATGAAAGGACGGAGAGGGGGATTTGGGCCAGCAGCAAGCTGCTACTTTACGTCGGTTTTCTGTGAGACCATGGTAACAAACCGGACGAGCCGGCCAATTCATGTTGTAGACAAAATTATCTACAGCGTGGCTTTACCACTCAAACTATGTTCTAACCCAGGTCAAACGGTTGTAAAAAGGTACAACAATACCAAAAGGTGCAAAAACTGTATAAGTCGTTGTTTGCTGAAAGTAATAAGCAAAGATCAAAGCAACTTCATAAAAGACTATTCGACTTTTTTTGAAGATGGGTTTCAATTCAAAGTCTTACTTTCAAAATTAGCGGCTTCTCGCTGTTTATCAAAGATGGCTTTATAAATGGAAACTGAATGGCTTTTAATGCCTTTTATAAGTTTACAAAAATAAGTAAAAGATGTTTTCCATTTCAGAGGCTTATATCGAAGGCTAATACATAAAAGATGAAATAAGAACTTTATAGATACAAAAACCATTCTTAAGTTGCTCGGGATTAGAATTTGTGCCCAATACGGCAATAGGTCTACTTCTATCATTATGGTATGTATATTTCAAGCTATATGAATAGTGAGGTAAGAGAGAGGTGTGGTGTGAGAGAGGATGTAGTGATGAAGATTGAGAAAGGAATACTATGATGGTTTGGGCATGTAGAGAGGATGGATTAAAGAAGATTGACGAATCAAATATACATGGCGAGTGTGAATGGTACAGTTGGGAGGGCCTCGGCGAACTTTCATAGATCAAGTTGGAGATATTCTCGAGAAAGGCCAGGTCAGGAGTACCCTAAACCGACGTGCATGTATGAAAAATGTTATGAGAGTGAATGAGGCCAAAGAGGTATGCAAGGATCGTAGTAAGTGGAAATCCGTTGTCTCTGCCTACCCCTATGGGAAACAGGCGTGAGTCTATGTATGTATGTATATGAATCGTGGAAATAGTCACTGGTCCGATGATCATTTTCGTACCTAACTGGATAGTGACCACAATACTCATGAAAAACTCCTAATATAGGCTCGTTCAGACGAATCACGTTCCGGGATTAGCAAGTATATTTCCAGAGTAACTTCAGGTCGGAAATTTTACCGACCTTCCGACCGCCGAAGGGCACAATATCTCTTTACGGTCGACATTATTTTGGACTATTATTACTCTACTCTTATTAACATCAAGTCTAGTAAACTTTACCATGCTAGAGTAAAAAACTCTTTTTTTATGACATAGATCGGAAACGAGCAAGTGGGTCACCTGATAGTAAGTGATCTTCACCGCCCATATACACCCACAATACCAAAGAATCAAGGGCGCGTTGCCGACCTTAGAGGAGAGGGATAAATAAGGGATTAGCCTTACCTATACCATAAAAAAAGGTTCTACCACTAACAAAAAGACAATACCTACTAATCTACTTACAAGAGTTAAGAAAATTAACGAGTCGATTTACCTTTAAACTAAAACTCTTTGATCAAGATCTGTCTAATCTTTAAATTCACATCAAACAAAAGACGGACGACGGTCCATAGAAGACAGTAGTTAATAAAACAGTAGGGGTGGCGAGTTAATTGCGCCGAAATTTACGACGCCGCTAGGGTTGCTCACTCCAATGATCGTACAGTTAATTGGCCGTGCAGTCCGCCGTCGATTTAAAAAAAGAATTGTTTTGTCATTTGCAATATTATTATAAATTAAAAGAAATCGATACAATTATTTTTTACATTAATATTTACATGAACATTTACTCAAAATTACACAAGCATTACATTTAAATTTAATCGAAGAGACCGCCCCGGACTGTATCAGATGCGAATGTGCCCATTACACTGGCAATGTTGCCACGTTGTATAGAAAGTGATATATGTTGCACCAGGTACAATTCAGCGCGGGAATCCTTACCATTTCTTCTTAGTCGTCGCCCCAGTTCTCGGACAAATTCCCTGGCCTCCGCGCAATAGGGTAGTTTCCTATATTGAATTTTATACATTATTTTATAAGCAACAGAAAATGATACGCAAAAGAAACCCTTTTATTAAAACACAATCAAAATTGGTTCAGAAATGTGCCTGCAGTTATGACTTTAAATGTTGGTATGAGGAAAAGTGGGTGCGTAGTAGGGATATCTCACTATCTCGCTTGCACGCGTGCACTATAATGAACATTTTACACAGTGACGTCAAAGGTTGCATCGTCTGTCATTTGACAATTACCCCTTCTACAGGATTTGAATGGCTTCTATCTTATTTATTTTTGGTCCGATTTATAAAATTCTTTCTGCAATAGATTTTGAGTAACATAACTTATTGATTTAAATAATAAAAAAAATCTAGTCAACTACCCTATTGCAATTTGCAATTGGTTGGTATTTCGTAAAATTGGATAAATTAAGTGTGATTTTAGCAATGACAGATGTTTTTTTTTATGTGTCCATGCTTGAGAGAGGCGACTTAACGTTTTATTCCAAACTCGGCGACCGATCGCAGTTCACAGCGACAGTGTCGCTCAAGATCGCAACAACACTTTTTGTTATTATGAATTTCTTAGTGTTGATGATCATAAAACGTAGCTTAATATTTACATTGTTGAAACATAATAAAACAAATTTCGACCAATTACAGACGGCCGTCAGCCCTAAGCAACATTACTTTGTGTATTTAGGACAGGACACAGCGATCTCATGACAAATGTTTATAATTACGTAAGGGACGGTTCATTCTCTATAATATCAACAGGAATACTAAATAAATATCAAGAACTAGCTTTCTGCGCCCGCGTTACATACAAACTTGTCTTTTCCCCATAGAGATCGTTTATTTTATTTATATAACTAGGGGCGTTGCCCATGCTTTTCCACAAAACATAAAATAAAAAAATAAAACTTAAAGTCCGACGAATATGAGACATATCTTACTTTTTTCCCCACATTATCCTGCATCGATTGGTATCGGTCTCGACCCCATATTCCCAGCGGTTTCGGAGGAGATAGCGTGACAAGCTTTTGGCAGCGGTGGCGGCGGCGGCGGCAACAGTTACTTTTTTTTTGAATAGAGAGATTGACTAGCCAACAATTGTTTACACCAATACAATTGTAGATAAAATTCAATAAAACTTATATAAATGCAACAATTACTTACTGGCTAATACCATATGCCTAGAGCCTAGAAATGTTTTTACCTGCCATTATCCCACTCGAAGTGGGGTCGGCGCAACATGTTTTTAACACATGTTACAGAATGATTTGACTTGTAGTTTATACGACCGGCTGCCTGTCTGACGTCAACCCCTCTGGGGAGATTATTAATCATACTAATATTATAAATGTGAATGTAAGTTTGTTTGTTACGCTTTCACGCAAAAACTACTTAACCGATCATCATGAAACTTTATACACATATTCTTGGAGGTATAAGAAGTAACATAGAATACTTTTTATGAAAAAAAATATCTATTTGTTTGTTACGCTTTCACGCCTAAATCACTGAACCGATTTTGATGAATTATGATGTAGACATAGATGGGACTCTGGAGACGGTTATAGGCTACGTTTTATTTCGGAAAAGTCTATTCACGCGGGCGGAGCCGCGAGCAAAAGCTAGTATAATATATTTTTGTTCATAGAGATCAAATTTTGAAAAACCTAATTGCTCTTCCGGGATATTTCCACTCTCTCAGTAAGAACCTACGTAAAATGGTTACGTGTTGCGTTCCGTACGGTGAGTGCGAGTTCCGGAGGACCTAATTTCCCTCCCCTTCCCAATCCTCATTACAGATTATCCGCAACGGGAACCAAGTTTAGCCACATCTGTTAATCAGCAGAATCTACCACGTGCAGGTGTAAGCGTAGGTGTAGGTGTAGGCTTTGGGCTTAAGATAGTAGTAGCTCACTTACATTCCGCATAAATGCCCTTTTACGGGATATAAAGTTTTTTTTTTAATCAGCTTGAATGACGAGACAAGCAGGTCGCTCGCCTGATGGTAAGCGCCACGCCTGCTCATAAACAGAAGCAACGCCACACAGAACTTTAAATAACAAAGCACTGCATGACACTGGACTGCGCTCGTCACCCCGAGACATAAGGTGTTAAGTCTCATAATGCCCAGTAATTTCAATGTCATTCACACCGGAACACAACAGTGGTTACACACTGTTGCTTGGCGGCAGAAATATAAATGTATATGTTTATGTTCAGAGTTGTGATGCTAATGCTTATGGGCTAGCATGCAAATTGCCATCAAGCAAGCAATATGCTCGTCTTGTCTTGGCGCAACGGGCGAGTAGCCGGTTGCGAAGCGTGAGGCCGTGGGTTCGATTCCCGCACCTAGACAAATGTTTGTTTGATACACAAATATTTGTCTCGGGTCTGGGTGTTGTGGGACCGCAAGTCCCTCGTAGTTCTTGATACCCACGATACAGGTTAACCTAGTGTGGGGTCAGGACTATGTGTGACTGTTGGGTGAAAAAAAGAAAAAAAAAAGTGTGTGTGTGTGTATTAGTGTATACACGTAAGAAGTGAAACTTCTTTATGTTTATATTTATATTATTATTGTTTTTTTTATTTTATTATTACAATTAATTGATTTTTACTAGATTAACAGCCGTATTAATTAATAATTGCTAGTTTTAATAAAATTATTTACACTCACTGATATTTACAATCAAAAACTAAGGTTAACCTGAAATAACCTTGAAAAAAATAAATACCGTAATCACACCCACGTGTTGAATGTATTAGAAAAAAGGTTTAATTACTTACTTCTGTTAGAAATCCACTGGAATTAGAATAAATATCTTTTATTCTTTTTGCCAATAACTTTATAATTTTTTTTTCGCTAATCACTTAATTGAAATATTATATTTCACGTCACTACTGAGTTTCAGAAATAAATAAGGCGCGTAACAGAAAAACGTGATTTAACATAAATAATTTAAGGTGTGTTCCACTGAGCGCTCAAAACGCTCACGCTACGTGTATTTAGATTGGATTTTGCTTGTGAGCGCACCTTTAGAAATCAAGATGGCGCGTAACGGAAAAATGTTACCCAGAAACCAAGATGGCGCGTAACAGAAAAACGTTACACTTTTGTTTACCTCCTATAAAATTTCTCCCATACGCCGATAAAGAAGTTTCACTTCAAAAAAGCTGCCTACAGCGGCCCTATCGCTTTGAAAACCTAACCTAACAATGGCCGTAACAGATAAAATGTATTAATCATGTTATCTCAAATACAATAGTCTATTTTACCAAACAAAGCTGTAGTACCGATTGTCTTAGAATTGTCGCCGATACAACAAAAAAAACAATTGTACTAAATATGTTTTTTCTATAGTTTCTGCCTCGGTGGTGCAGTTGTAATGCGTACGAGTTACGACTGCTGTGCCGAGGTCTCGGGTTCGATCCCCGGCTCGGGTAAAAGTGATATTGGCTTCTTCTACTACGAACTGGCCGGCTCGTCCGGGTCTTTACCACTGTCTCACAGAAAACCGGCGTAATGTAGCAGCTTGCTGCTACGTTTCGTACAGTGAGTGAGATATCCGGAGGCCCAAATACTCCTCCCCTTTCCAATCCCTTTCCTTTAAGGTCGACAACGCGCCCATCATTATTTTAGTATTGTGGGCGTACATGGGCGGTGGAGATCACTTACCATCAGGTGACCCACTTGCTCGTTTGCCGACCTATACTATAAAAGATAAAATAAAATCCCTCAGTATCAGCCCGGAGTCTGTAATTTTGCCCGGTATGGCAATAGGCTCCCCTCCTATCACACATTATGGGACGGAGATACGCTCGGTGAAATGTGCGTGTACTAGTTACACCTCTGCCTACCCTTTCCAGGATTACAGGCGTGAGTGTGTATGTATGTATGTATATACTGTATGTACACATATACTCACTCACGCCTGTAATCCCTGAAGGGGGGTATATGTACTATATTATGTAGTCATTACATCAAAAGAGTGTAAGTGGGCTACCAACCTCTTAGTTCCAAACCAAACTCACCTGCACGTGGTATACTCTGCTGATTATCAGTTGAGGCAATGGCGAAACTTAGTTCCCATTGCCGGTAGTAAGGGTCAGAGGTTGGTCGGCCCACTTTATACCAAATACCGCCAAATCTATGGCATGAGTAAGCGAACCAATTTTTCGCGAGGAAAGCAATTTATCACTCCCGCCTCGCCCCGGGGGTAGCGAAACGGTTATGCTAGACTAGCCGGTCTTACGACTCAGCACCCCACCGCTCGGGAGATGGCGATCCGGGCGGCCGCCCCCATAACCCTCACGCACCGAAGGACGCCCTCAGCGTCAACGGCAGCAATGAGGCCCCACCATCCCGGGGTCGCACAGAATGAAACAGTAAGGACGGTACGACAGCCCTCCATTGCGCGCCCAGATCCCTGATGGCCTCGTCTCTTACAACAGGCAGGGGATACCGTGGTGGAATTCTCCAAATGCCCCCAATCCACAGGGCGAGAGAAAGTGGACGCTGTTATGAATTTATCACGCCAGACGGAAAGCAAGAGCCATTACATCAATGAACCTATTTATAGATAACATTCAGTAATATTATGCCATTTTAAGCTGATAAAGTCATATCGTAAATTACAGAATGAATGTAAGATAATATCTTAATTAAAATCGTTCGTTCAAGCATTTACAATCAATGGATAAATAATTGGGAGTTCGACAAGAATCTACTTAAAAAATTTGACATAATTTAATAAAACTAGTTTATACGGATTTTATCGCGGTTTAATTTTTATTTTAGTCCCGACGTTTCTCAGTCAGTCTCTCCCGTGACCACGAAGGCTGAAAAGCTTTCGAAACATCGGGACTAAAATAAAAATTAAACCGCGATAAGATCCGTATAAACTAGTTTTATTTCAATGTGTAATATTCGCGTAAACCTAAGAAATCACTATAATTTAATAAGTGGTGAAGCCGCACTGTAACTAATTTTGTATACTGCATGAATGGGTAGATTCGACTGGGGAAGTGCTCTGTCTTGCCGAAATCGGACATTTTATAGCATAGGTTGGCATACGATTACCTGATGGTAAGTACAAGGTAGTAGGTCCATCGTATGCGAGAGGCTGTCTGGGTTGATACCACCACTTTGTCTATTTCTACCGCCAAGCAGAAATGTGTAAGATTGTGATGAGGCATTGTAAGACTTAACATCTTATGTCCCTCGGTGACCATCGCAGTATCACGCAGTGATTAGTAATTCAAAGTTCTGTGTGGTGTTGCGTCTGTTTATGGGCAGGCGTGGCGCTTACCATCAGGCGAGTGGCATGCTCGTCTCGTTATTCAAGCTAATAAAAAAGTGAGGTCACCGCTCACATACGCCCACAATACCAGAAGTGTAGGTCATTGGCGCAAAACACATATTATTAGACGACCACCTTACTCATTTTCCAGTTACATTTAAAAAGCAATGATAGTTGCGCACTATATATTAGAAGCAATTATACCCTCACAAACAATTTTTAAAACAACATAAATCAACATCAAGAAATATATTTTTCATATGATACGCTAGAGGGCCTAATTTTTTTAACTCACTATCCATAAATCACGTTCAACAATAGATAATGTTCTATAAATCAGAACGTATCCAATACCGTACCTAGTGGATAGTAAATTAATCTAGACATACAGCTTTCATCAGTATACAGGGCCCTTGTTATTATACTATAATTGAGTATGACCCTGGGGCCACCAATCGCCAAACACCTCATTTAGCCTCAATGTCCCTCATATTTTATTATAACATAATTAAACATTTCCCTCTGTTGTTGTAGTCGAGAGACTCGCACAAAGGGAAAATTATACCTTTATTTGACTATACATTACAGCGCTAAGTATAGTGCGTGTGTTTGTGTGCTCGTATGAAATGAAATGAAATGAAAATATTTATTGAATCCATAAAAATCATATAGATACAGTCAAATTTTAACTCTATCGCCAGTTCGGAATGCTGTTTCGTTTAAGAACGGATAAGAAGCTCTAAACACTACACATAACGGCATTTGGCTATACATCTCGCTGCGTCCTCAATGAAAGCGCAGAGAGCGCTCGTCTACTGAACTACGCATAACAGCACTCGGCTATACGCCGCGCCATAATTGACATTATGAAAAGCACTCGTCTACTGAACTACGCATAACAGCACTCGGTTATATGCCTCGTCAGCTTTAGGGTAGAGAGCGCACGTCTACTGGACTACTAACAGCACTCAGCTATACATCACGTCGATGACAGGGTGCTAAGCGCTCGTCTACTGAACTACGGATAACAGCACTCGGCTATACGCCGCGCCATAATTGACAATATGAAAAGCACTCTTCTACTGAACTACGCATAACAGCACTCAGCTATATGCCTCGTCAGCTTTAGGGTAGAGAGCGCTCGTCTACTGGACTACATATAACAGCACTCGGCTATACATCACGTTGATGATAGGGTGATAAGCGCTCGTCTACTGAACTACGCATAACAGCACTCGGCTATACGCCGCGCCATAATTGACATTATGAAAAGCACTCGTCTACTGAACTACGCATAACAGCACTCGGTTATATGCCTCGTCAGCTTTAGGGTAGAGAGCGCTCGTCTACTGGACTACATATAACAGCACTCAGCTATACATCACGTCGATGACAGGGTGATAAGCGCTCGTCTACTGAACTACGGATAACAGCACTCGGCTATACGCCGCGCCATAATTGACAATATGAAAAGCACTCTTCTACTGAACTACGCATAACAGCACTCGGTTATATGCCTCGTCAGCTTTAGGGTAGAGAGCGCACGTCTACTGGACTACTAACAGCACTCAGCTATACATCACGTCGATGACAGGGTGCTAAGCGCTCGTCTACTGAACTACGGATAACAGCACTCGGCTATACGCCGCGCCATAATTGACAATATGAAAAGCACTCTTCTACTGAACTACGCATAACAGCACTCAGCTATATGCCTCGTCAGCTTTAGGGTAGAGAGCGCTCGTCTACTGGACTACATATAACAGCACTCGGCTATACATCACGTCGATGACAGGGTGATAAGCGCTCGTCTACTGAACTACGGATAACAGCACTCGGCTATACGTCGCGCCATAATTGACAATATGAAAAGCACTCGTCTACTGAACTACGCATAACAGCACTCAGCTATATGCCTCGTCAGCTTTAGGGTAGAGAGCGCTCGTCTACTGGACTACATATAACAGCACTCGACTATACATCACGTCGATGACAGGGTGATGAGCGCTCGTCTACTGGACCACACATAGCAGCACCCGGCTATATTGCAGGGCTATTCGCCTTTAGCTTAGCAAATAAAATAGACTACTTTATGTCTCCATTTATAAAATAAAAGTGTATTCCTACATTTTCCTTATTCATTACTTTTGAGGGAAAAAAATTAAGCAACAAAACACATATTTCACCGCTCGTAAGCATCGTTAGGCTGACCCATAAAAATCAAATCGGTAGGGAAACAATTTAGTAGAAAATAAATAAGTGGCATACTGTGGAAATTACGTTTCATCGGGCCATATTTAGAGGGCGTTGACTGCGTCCCAATCAGATTTTAATCTGGGTTTCACGCAATTGTAAATGACTGCAACGGTGTACCAACTCACGAACCCTTGGGCATACAGTTAATATTTTACGTGCTCTGCAATCTACAGGTTTATAAAGATATGCTTATGATCAGTTTTATCTTAGAAAAATATCTTACATACATATATACATAGACTCACGCCTGTTTCCCATAGGGGTAGGCAGAGACAACGGATTTCCACTTGCTACGATCCTTGCATACCTCTTAGGCATCATTCACACTAATTACATTTTTCATACATGCACGTCGGTTTAGGGTACTCAAAAAAAAAGAAAAAAACTTGGTAGAAATATTACAAAAGATTTCATTTTCGTAAGTGATAGAGCAGCGCCTTTGTTTTTTTTATAGCATAGGCTGTCAAACGAGCAAGTGAGTCACCTGATCTTAGAAAAGGCTTAAAATCTTGGTGGGAATATTACAAAAGATTTCACTTTCGTAAGTCATAGAGCCGCGATGTTGAGTTTATAGCATAGGCCGGCAAACGAGCAAGTGAGACACCTGGTGATAAGTGACCTTCACTGCCCATGTACGCCCACAATATCAGAAGAATCATAACCGCGTTTCCGACCTTAAAGGAAAGGGATATTTAAGGGATTGGGAAGGGGAGCGAGATTTGGGCCTTTGGATATCTCACTCACCGTATGAAACGCAGCAGCAAGCGGCTACTTTCCGTCGGTTTGGGAGATTTGTCAGCAGAGAGGAGCGACTAGGTCAAGGTAGTTCTATTGTCTCACAGAAAACTGGTCTGGGTGTTGTACGACCGCAAGTCCTTCGTAGTTCCAGATACTCGCGATACAGGTTAATCCAGTGTGGGGTCAGGACTATGTGTGTGACTGTTGGGTGTATTTATTTATATATTTCTATGGAAGAAGGCTGGTATACAATGAATTGGGATACGTGATGGTATATGGTCACCATCACCATGAATACCCGCAATTACAGAAGAATCATGGGTACTTTGGGTTTTTCTATCATGAAAGGCTTGGTATCAGCTCGGAATCTGCAATTGTGCCCGGTATGGCAATAGGCTCGACCCATTTCACATCAAGGGACGAAAATAAGCTCGGCGAAGTGTGGGTATATTTATACACATCTCTGCCTACCCCTTCAGGGAGTAACAGCATATGCATATGTCATGGGTACGTCGTCGACGTTCAAGAAAAAAATTAAGATTGGGAATAGATAGTGATTTTTGGGCATTCAAAATCTTAGGAATGTTATAGAAAGCTACCACTTCACATTGGTTTTCTAGAAGTAAACCAGTGGTACGACCCCGGTCAAACCAGAGCATTCATACCGTAGACAAATGTCTACAAAGTGGCTCTACTGCTTTCAAGAAGTCGGCATTCATTAATAAAAAATCAGAAATAGATACGAGGAAATATAAAAATGGTAAAAATATTTCGTATCTGTAAATAACTTGTGACGGATCGCTTCCGTCGTTGGACGAACTGAACTCGATATCAGCGAGCATAACCTTAAAATATAGAACATTCTTGCTTTGCTATGAATACGAATTACTGATTTATTGCAAATATTTTGTGTAGCAAGGAGGAAGCTCAAAATCAAGGCCGTCGGAACAACTCTTTTTAGGGCTCCGAAGAAGGAAAAAACTAAATTTCCATTTGTCTTTATGTGACAGATTTTTAAACTGCAAACTTTTGACAGCCTCCGTGGCGCAGCGGGCGAATAGCCGGTTGCGAAGCGTGAGGCCGTGGGTTCGATTCCCGCACCTTGACAAATATTTGTCTGATCCACAAATATTTGTCTCGGGTCTGGGTGTTGTGGGACCGTAAGTCCCTCGTAGTTCTTGATACCCACGATACAGGTTTACCTAGTGTGGGGTCAGGACTATGTGTGTGACTGTTGGGTGTATTTATTTATTTATTTATTTATGATACCAACACACAAAATTTCTTCAAAAAAAATTGCTTGATCAAAAAAGTTTATTTTTAAAAATATTCACCCATAGTAAGACGGTGATGTCGGGGACTAAAGAATTTTATCGAATACATTTATTATCATATTAAACATGCTAAGACCCTCTTATCTGTCAAAATTACGAGTATATGAAAATAAGTAGCCGTTACATAGTTGGCCATTGAGTAACGTTTCGATTTCGGGCGTAAGAGTTCCGTATTTATGCACCAATTTTGTTGATTCTTTTACTAAAAGACGTAAAATGAAACCTTCTCAACAAAAATAGTATTGAAATAAGAAAAAATTAAAAGAAAAAATATAAGTTTAACCAATTTTTTGTCGGTCGTATCAATCGTTGAATAACAATAAAACTACTATAGCATCGATTCAAAATTGAATAGACTTACTTTTCGGTTTTTTAAAAAAGGTACTATTTTGTTAAAAGTTTTTAGTACTTAGTTATCTCTAGCCAATACCTCTTTTTTACCCAATAATAATACTAACCTGTATTATACTTACCGACTACTGGGTAGTGAAACGTACTCTTCTTTTTTACATACATACGCACTCATGCCCGTAATCGAAGGCAGGGGTAGAACCAGTACACCCAAATTTCGCCTAGCGTAATCTCCGTCCCATGATGTGATACGCCCCCTATCGCCATACCGGGCACAATTCGAGACTCCGGGCTGATACTGTGCATTTCAGAATAGAAAAACCCAGTTTCACTTTTACCCTACCCAGGGATCGGACCCGAGACCTCAGCGTCAGTCTTAGGCGTAACGCGTACGCATTACAACTGCGTCAACGAGGCAGTCTTCTTTTTAGCAGATTTCAAAAAAGGAAGAGGTTCTGAATTCTACGCGTTTTTTTACCACTGAAAATACCGAAGACTACCTAATTTCATACTGACACAGACATATCTTGATTGTGTTAAAGATACAGGATTACATTGTTGTACAGAACATACTCAACAGCACCTATTTGATATTCAAACCGAGTTTCAAGTTTCGAATTCCTTTAGAGCAGAGTTCTGGCACATTCCATTCCTGCCGCCTGTGGAATAACTTAGTTTCTTTAATTACACCGACTTGTCTCCATTGTTTTGGATGAATTTATTATGATCTCTGTTTTGTTCTGGGGTTATGTACCTAAAGTTTAAATTCAAAAGTTTGGTGTTTATCATTCTGCCTGTTAATTTTTCTTTCAGTTTATATCTTTACTAGCTTTTGCTCGCGTCTCCGCCCGCGTGAATAGACTTTTCCGAAATAAAACGTATCTCTACATCAAAATTCATCAAAATCGGTTCAGTGATTTAAGCGTGAAAGCGTAACAAACAAATAGATATTTTTTTTCGTAAAAAGTATCCTATGTTGCTTCTTATACCTCCAATAATATGTGTACAAAGTTTCATGATGATCGGTTAAGTAGTTTTCGCGTGAAAGCGTAACAAACAAACTTACATTCACATTTATAATATTAGTATGATAACTGGTAAAACTATACTGTAAGCAGTTTTATCTGCAGCATGTATGATCTGGCTTGACCAGGTTGGTGCCACTGTCTCACAGAAAATTGACGTGAATTGGTAACTTGCTTTTTTGAGTGGTAGAGCCACTCAAAAAAGACACACGTGTCTACAGCACCAATGGGCCGGCTCGTCCGGGTCGTTACCATTGTATCACAGAAAACCGGCGTAAAGTAGCAGCTTGCTGCTGCTTTTCGTACGGTGAGTGAGATATCCGGAGGCCTAAACCCCCTCCCCTTCCCAATCCTTAATTATCCCTTTTCTTTAAGGTCGGCAACGCGCCCATAATTCATTTGGTATTGCAAGCGTACATGGGTGGTGGAGATCACTTAGCATTAGGTGACTCACTTGCTCGTTTGCCGGCCTATGCTATATAAAAAAAAACTTACGGTGGTAAGATTCTCGGAGACCCAAATGCCCTGTATTTGCCAACCCTCATGACTCTCATATAATTATATGTATATATTCATATACAGTCCTTTAATCCCTAATCCCAGCAAACGAACAGACAGTGGCGCAGAACGTTGTAACATAAGTCAATTTTATTCCATCCCATTTCATGTTTCTTGCGTTCCGTTCGAAGGAATTCCCGCATTCCCTATTCTATATATCATAAGCAACACATGTAAGGTAAAAGGGGTTTACGCGTGACTTGAACTACACTATCAGTTTCATTGTCATGTGGAACTGACAAATCGCCCCATTGGTCTAGTGGCAGCTGACTTAGGCTGAGAAACTATGAGATCCTGGTCAAATCTCAGGTCAAACAATTTGAATTCTCAATACGGAAAATGAGTAATAAGTTGCACGGGATTGGAATTTGTACCCAGTATGGCGATAGGCTCGGCCCCTATCACATCATTTTGTTTTTAAATATATTTTTTATCCTGTCACGGCAATGTGACTACACTGACCTGATGTTGCACACACAGTGCAGTACAAGTATAATGTCAACCGTCAAACCCTGTCCCTTTGACGGTCGGCAGAATTATGCCAGCCTGAAATTATTGGATATACACTGGCTAATCCCGGAACTTGACTCTCCTGAACGAGCCACTATGGCGGATTTTTATATTGTGAACGGTGATCTCTATCCAGTCAGGTACATAAATATCTGGAATATCCAGGAAACAAGCTCGGTGAAATGAGTGTGCAGCGTTAGTTGCACCTTTGCCTACCCCTTCAGATACAGGCGTGACTTGACAATAATTCTAATGTGGAACATAAATATCTCAAACAATGATAATGTTAGTCTTACGCGAGCCTAAAAAACTATTAACAATTTCACCCCTTGAAAAACAGCGTCGCTTACTATTACTGCGAAATTATTCATGAAAGCGTTCTCAACCATAATTTGTCACTTATGTATGAAAGTATGAGGTCACGACGTCGACGGGTCTTTTCGTTTTTATGAAATACTAGTTTACTCGAAGGTGAGTTAAGCAAAGAGTATGAAATATAGTACTTATATCAAAGTATATTTTCGAAGATTTTTGTCACGGAATTGTAATCACTAAGCTGACTTAAGACAGCCTCCGTGGCGTAGTGTTTATGTTTCGGTTTGAAGGACATTGAAACCTGTAAAATGACGGGGAATTATGAGACTTAACAACTTAGATCTGGAGGTGACGAGCGCAGTCCAGTGCCATGCAGTTCTTTATAATTCAAAATTCTGTGTGTCTTTGATTCTGTTTATGGGTAGCCGCGGCGCTTATCATCAGGCGAGCGACCTACTCGTCTCGTCATTCAAGCTAATAAAAAAAAACTACGGAGCCCTTCACTGTACGTGGTCAAACACGCACTTGCCCGGTTTTAGTTTCTTTGAGTATTTTTTTTTTAATAAACACGTTTTTAATTCCGTTGTACTGTGGTAAAATTTCAAAAAATATCTAATCTCTTTCCATATAGACATGTAATGACATTTGGCAGATTAGGTATTTTTTTTCTTTCTGAATGCGATCTTTAAAAGGGTCGTCTAGAGGATGAAACAGCTGTTTTCGTAATATATTAGTCTGGTTATTATTTCTCAAATTATAGTAGAACAACATGGTTTTATATGCTTTTTAGTTTTTATGTTTTCTTATTTTATTTGGGTGACGAAACGAGCTCGCTTGATGGTAACCGCCACGCCTACCCATAAACAAGGAGCACAATACAGAATTTTGAATTATAAATCACTGCTTGGCTGTGGACTGCGCTCGTCACCCCGAAACATAGGTTGTTAAGTCTTATAATGCCTAGTAATTTCACTGGCTTCAATGTCATTCAAAGCGGAACACAAGAGTGTTAGGCAGAAATAGGCAAGGTACTATAGTCTGATAGTATGTAATATAATACAGGCAGTCTAATCCACATAGTAAAATACTATGCTCTTTGGAACTTGGTACGTGCTTGTGCTTACATCAGAGAAATTAATTATTCTATAAAGTAGGATTTAGATATAAACCCTAATACGTTCTGAAAGCCACCAGTATATGAGTCCAATTTGTGTTATATCTTTTGTCTGTGGCGTCTTTAACAATATCTGCAACGAAATATAAATTGATGTTAAAATTAAAAATATAATTTTTCTCAAAAGCCTACGTAGTACAGTGGGCGAGTAGCCAGCTGTGAAGCGAGAAGCCGCGACTTCGATTTCCGCACCGAGACAAAATGTTTGTGGGACCTCAAATATATGTTTCATTGTTATAATATGTGTTAAAAAGCATGATGCGCCGACCCGGTCGAACCGGCCCGAACAAAACTGTCTACAGCGTGGCTCTACCACTCAGCATTGTCTCGGTACGTGGATCGAACCCGTGGCCTCTCGTTTCACAGCCGGCCATTCGCTCACTACATTACAGAAGCTGTTATCAGCTAAATTATAATTATTTTACAGATAGATTCAAAAGGGCCACCATTACCTTTTTACAACAGTACAGATACACAAACTCAGTGGACCTTGAAGCACGGCCTCCGAATATCATCATTTTGCGAAGAAAGGCATACGAGAACAGCTCCCTAGAGAAATGCGACGTTGCCTTTACTTCCCGAATTTATTCGATTCGTACAGTTTGTAATATAAATTGGTTTTGTGAGGGTCGGGGGGATTTTATTTCGGAAAAAATATATATTTATTTTAGACAATTTCGCAACAACGATCCCTGTTTAGGTATGTACTACTTTTATATGACTGAAATTAACTATTGCGCATATTTGTATATACGCTGCATTGATGACAGCACGTAGAGCGCTCGTCTACTGCACTACAGATGACAGCACACGGTCATACGCCGCACCGCGCGCCGCGTCGATGACAGCGCGGAGAGCGCTCGTCTACTGCACTATAGATGACAGCACACGGTCATACGTCGCGCGCTGCGTTAATGACAGCGCAGAGAGCGCTGGTCTACTGCACTACATAATCTAACAGCACACGGCCATACGCCGCGTGCTGCGTCAATGACAGCGCGTAGAGCGCTCGTCTACTGCACTCATAACAGCATTCGGCTATACGCCGAATTGGTGGCAGTGAATATATCTACATAACACGATATACATTAATTAAAAGATTAATTCCTGAAGTCAGTGACCCAGTAAATAAAATCCTAAAGATTTTTCCGTGTTTCTTAATTAATTCACTTCTCCTAAGTGACTATTAGTGATTAAGCTAAGCACTTAATCGTCGGAATTAAACAAAGCCGGGGCAAGAATTGTGTGCGAAGAACGTTCAGAGTTGTTGGGATTGTTGTTTCCTTGTTTTGATACCATTTGCGATAAATTCAAGTTTTGGAGTGTATGAGGACATTTATTTTCCACATTTTGAGCTTCGCAATACTAAGACAAAACTAACGTCGAAGAAATTACATTTTAGAATTTTTGTATGTGAATAATAATGCGTTAGCAATTCTTTTGCAGTCGAGTGTAAACAAAATGAAATCTTTGTATGAAAAATATGTCGGTTACCTATATGATCGGGTGATCAGCGACGTTCTAATTCACGAAATTGTCGCGTCATAAAGATTTCATAAAAATATTATAGACTGAAAATTAACATAATACCTGTAAGAAAAAAATCACAATTTTATTCCTTCGTCTTTTATCTTAACACCTAACCAAGCTATATATAGATTTTGCTTTTCTTTCTTTCAATGATTACTGTGTTTCAGGTAATGTCAAAAGGAGTAAAGTGTAGGAGAAGCACAATCACACAAGAATACATTTTGAAGCGAAGAACAGAAAGAACGAAAATACGAAACATATAGGGTGCGAAATAATTAATCGAAACCTGGCAGCGGAGCATAAAGCGACAAACGTCCTACGACGATGCCGATTTTTATATGACTGTCGGTCATTTCCGAATGGCAACCGCGATGATACATTCGTAACGATTACGAATAAAATAAGTCTTATTAAAACTTATTTTTTTCATGAATGAATCATGCCCGTTTTTTCATCAATCCCTAAGTTTAGGTGAGCCCCTAAGACATTTTAAGTATTCATTTTGTTTTCACCATCACTTAGGGGACACCAATGTTTCTAAGGTGGCCCTTAACTACGTGAAAACAAACTTGGGTAAGGGATAGATTTAAAGAGTTCCTTAGGTTAAGGGACCCTTAGTTAGGAAGTGTTTGAGGGTGCGTTGGTGAAAACGGGCATCATTCAAATCGATTCACATTTGGCGGAGTTAAAATCGTGGTTATTCATACTAAAATGAACAATTATACACGTCGAATTGATTATCTCCTCCATTTTATCGTCAGTTAAAAAATATGCATACTTCAAGCGATAAAATCCAAATCACGTCTCGGAAACATCCGCAAAACTTCCTGAACCATGATCAAGTATCAAAACACGATTTTTGTCTTCTTCATTATTCATAAGGCTCACATGGCACTCGTAATTTCGACTCAAAATTATTCATGGAGGTCTTATAAAATGAACGTCGCGAAGCCTCCCATCTGAAAGTACACGGCGCGAAATGATATGGATTTGGCCCGGATTTACGTTAGATGAGCTGTGGCGTTATTACAAATGAGGTTTGTATTGCGAGTGTGACCTACGTTTCGGAAATATTCGACGCGTTTTTGTTTTTCAGATAAGAATAATATTACGTAGCTTCTTATCGAAGAGTTTCTTAGTAACCTTGTCAATATGTCAGAGCGTGAGTTCTTAGAACGGTTCTTAGCATTTAAGTGTATTTTCTTTTTGGCATACCATAATGATTTACGGTTCCAAAGATACTTTAGACAGACCGACAGATATGCGTTATAAGTTTGACTCCTTTGGGAATATGTGTGTGTCTTTCCAGCGTCCACCAATCAGGGGTTTTCAGGCCACGCCAGTCATCTTAGGTTTGCTAACATTTTTTCCACTGTTATAGAATATGTTGGAATTAGATATAAAAATATCGAAAACACGTTTTTTGTTGTTGTCCTCCACCGTATCTGGTGACTGAAACGTAGGACTAGTTATCTCTTCTCGTGTGAGCTCTTAGATGACTAATTAATCTGAATTTGGGTTTTGAAAACTCTATCACACTGTACGCACAAAATCCGACCAGCATCATTAAATGTGTAGGTGTATGAAAGATTTGGGCGACTTTTACGTAGGCAAGGCTTTATGTTCCAGATCTTCGAGACGTTTCGCTTCAAATCTTTCGACTGCTTTGTGAATTTTGTTACGCCAGACATGTCGGTTACGATCTAATTCTTCCCATTCGTCAATATGTATGCCACAAGATGTACGGTACCGCTTGACGTATTTATATCGCATGTACTGCCTACCATGTTTACACTTCACTTGGAAGAGTTCTGAGTAGAATACGATTATGGGCATTCTACTGTCGTCTATGCATTGGCCACACCATCCTAGTTGGATCTTAATGAAAGTCGCCTCCATACCCTTCATTCCTATGTGCCTTAGTACCTCCGGATTAGTAATACGATCCTGCCGTATGGAGGGAAGGATGGAGCGCCAACACCGTCGATGGAAGGTGTCAAGTTTTTTAATAATGCCCTTATAAAGACACCACGTTTCTGCTGCGTCGGTGAGTATTGACAGAACCAAGGTTCTGTCGCGGTTCTTCTGTTGGTTCTATCAAAAACATAGATAGTATTTAGAATAGTCATAGTAATATTATAAATGTGAATGTAAGTTTGTTTGTTACGCTTTCACGCGAAAACTACTTAACCGATCATCATGAACCTATGTACACATATTCTTGGAGGTATAAGAAGTAACATAGGATACTTTTATGAAAAAAAAATATCTATTTGTTTGTTACGCTTTCACACCTAAATCACTGAACCGATTTTGATGAATTTGATGTAGAGATTGATGGGACCCTGGAGACGGTTATAGGTTACGTTTTATTTTCACGCGGGCAGAGCCGCGGGCAACAGCTAGTATAGAATTAAAAGACAGATAGGTATATAATTAGTTGTTGATTTTGATTATTGATTTGCTTTTGCTTATCTAGATAAAAAAGCATAGCATCGAAAACACACCAAACTATCATACAGTTTTTGTATCCAATTATACTTTCTGGCACACATTTCGATAGATCGCAGTGTGGATCGCAGCAGTGCGTAAGATCGCGCGCGTCCCCTTACAAAATGTACTAAAAATAAATATCGCAAGATCGCACGGACGCGTAGCTTCCCATTGGGATCGCTGGCGTCTAGATCGCGGCAGTGTGTAAAGTCGTGCGCGTCTTTATACAAAATTTACTAGAAACTGATGACGTAGATTTTTTAAGTTAGGTATGTATTGATGTTGATTATACGATAAAGATTTGTGAAATATAAATCGCCATGGAGAATACAGACCTACATAGATCTTCTTATCTCATATTTCACGCTCGACAGAAAGCAAATACCATAAGTAAATCAAGTAAACAGAGAAATAAAGTCGACGAAGTTGTTACAAACTTTTGCTTCTAATGGTGGAATGGTCCGTAATAGAATTTTCCCTGCCATTGAGGAAATAGGTGACCTCAATCTAGGTACCAAGTATCATGATTAGCTCAATGTCGAGAATCGGATTTTCGTTGTCCGATTTTTCGTTCTGACCGCACTTATTTTCGCATTTTATATCATACGAGTAAGTAAGTCGCCTGATGGGAAACTGTTTTTTCTTCTTATTCCATATGCCCTTATTCCACTCGCAGTGGGGTCGGCGTAATACACTTTTAAACACGTCATGTTACAGAAAAAATGCTTGGCTTGTAGTTTTTACGATCGGCCGCCTGGGGAGAGAATAAAATAAAAAATGATTACCTACTGCTTTTTAATCGACAAAAAATCAGAGGAGATTACAGAAAGTGTAGTCAATTTATTTATTTATTTATACTTTATTTGGACAACAAAACAGATTACAATCAAGAGTAACATAAAAAAAATATTCTCTACAAACATAGTACACAGTTTTATACTAGATTGGAACCCTAATTATGTTGACACATCACAATAATTTATAGTTATAAACAGCTATAAAAAACAGTTATAAATTGTAGGCATTTAGCCTACAAAGAAAGACATAAACTATGCATGAATCAAGCGCAGAAATCGCACGCTTTTAATAATTATTAAATTAATTTAATTTAATTTAATTTAATTTCAATTATTAATTAAATTTAAGCTATTTAAGTATATTGTACGATATAACCCCCTGTAGTATCAAATCCAATAGCATTGCTAGGACATAAATAAAGCAATTCCTTTTTTATCGAATGAGTAACATATCGATTCGGCTTGCAACTTTGGACCACACTAAATGATAAACAGCTGAACTTTTGTCTCACTTCAGCAATGTTATTCTCGCTTCCACACTTAAAAATTAATATACCATCGCTCGCTATAACGGTGAAGAAAAAATATTGTGGAAATATGCATACCTGAGATTTGTACATAGAAATAAGAAACGTAACTCAAGGAAAAAAATGACCCCACCAAAACTCTGTGCAAGGGGGCGGAGCTATAAAAGTCTGTGCATAATAATCTCTAGTTGCCACTTGATACGTTTAATTTTTTGCGCGATGCAGAACGTCGTATCTCGATCTAGAAATTTAATATTTGGACATTAACTTTTATGAAATAAAATTGATTTTGCACGTTCATTAATATTTGTTGCGGTTATGAATGTTACGTGTAATTTAACCTTTGCATGTGTAAAAAAGTAGAGCCGTATTTTTTGACAGATTCATATTAGAGTTATCGTTCTAGTTATCTTATTTCGATGGATTTGTACATAAAAAATTGGAGGTCGCTGCTTTAAAAGACTATAACACCAGCAGCATGACCAAGTGTAAAAGCACCAACACCCTATTTCATATAGTACCGTTTAACATATAAAATTATAAAATTACCAACCAACATTCTGTACAGAATACAATGGGTCCATTACATCTCCAGACCACTTACCTTTTATTACCTTCTCGAATTGAGCAGACTTTGCTAAAATAAAGCCCATAGTAACAGTTTAAATGCGTAATTCCCAAACGGTTCTAATTAACTAGTAATTGTGAGCAACTACGCTCCCCAGCCGAATATAAATTGTTGTTTTAAATTTAAATTCTTTAAATAAAATTCCATTTACAGAATTCGAGAATAAGTGGTCTATATTTCAACTTGCCTTAATTCTAAAAATGGACCAGCTCGACTGGTGTGGTACCACTATGGTATAGAAAACCGACATTAAACTGCGTATTTTTATAGCAGAAACCGAAAAACGAGAAAATGCGTCACCTAATGGATGAATAGGTCACATTTACCCAATCTTATGGTTCAGATTTATTTATCAAATAAAATTTATACTTCACTTAAATGAAAATAGAACTAATAAATAATGTAAATTTTTAAGTGCTTTGACAAATAAAGTGTTTATTAAAAAAGAAAGGTTAGGTGAGACGAATGTATCAACAATGGATAAAATGGTAATAAAATCTATGATTACCTGCAAAAACATAATTTCTATAGTGCGACCAAAGACTACTAGACGGGCTGTTTAGAAGTAAAATTGTGTCACATAACGCGGCAGTTTGACAGCTCACAGACAGAGAGCGCGAGGTTCTAGTTGCGAGTAAGCGAGATGGTAATATCGAGTTACGGTCAATTCACCGCAACTTAGTAGTACAATTTCCATGTACCGCGCAGCTTGTCTAGTAGTATACATTAAAGTCTTTGAGTGCGATACGTCGCGTCCATAACGACATAAGTAAACAATGAGTACCCGTTCGGAATATCACAGTGTAGATCATTTCAGTAGATCAAATTATTTGATTTAACGGTATGTCATTTAAGATATTTTGTTTTAGTTTTTGTTTAAATATACCCAACGATTTCGTATTCTTCACTTCTTCCATCTCCTATGAAAACTTACAATATTAGAATAATCATAGGTGAGTTTTTGTACTTGAAGGAAAGGAATAGAGATTATTTAGTACACGTTATGTTAGGTTTTAATTGACTTAAATGACGAAACGAAATAATCACTCGCCTGATGGTAAGTAATAAATTGATAGAACATGCTAAGCGAGACAATGTCCCTGCGTAGCTACAGCGGAGCGAGAAGGTTGATTTGGGGTTCGATAATGGCCGCATTCGTTTCATGTGATCTCAATAAAAACTTCACATTCTTTACAAAACACCAGAAGTATGAGTGGCAATTGAGTGGTAGAGCCACGCTGTAGATAGTTTTGTCTACCGCACGATTGTGCTTGTGCTGGCTCGACCAGGTCGTTACCATTGTCTCACAGAAAACTAACATAAAGTAGCGGCTTACTACTGCATTCTGAATGATGAGTGAGATATCTGAAGTCTCAAATCCACCTCCCCTACGCAATTCTTTAATTATTCCTTTCCTTTAAGGTCCAAAACGCACCCATGATTATTCTGGTATTGTGGGCGTACATGAGCCAGGTGATCCACTTGCTCGTTTGCCGGCCCATGCTATAAATTTATATTTATACGATTATTTCTAATCGTGTAACAGAAGTCTGCCTCTAGCCATCATATAAACACTGTCTCAATTGGGTAAACAAAGGAGCTCCAGACGTTTTCAATTTTAAATCTTTTTCTCCAAGATCGGGGCAAATACTCGTATTTCTGTCTGAATACGTTTTAAATTAAATTTGTCTTTCTCTTAAATCAAATTCTACAATCTAGTAGATATTAGGAACGCAAGTAAGCGGGATGTTATTACCAAAAATAATACATAATAACCTACTTTAAAAAATACATACATATAAACGCACTCTCGCCTGTAATCCGCGAAGGGGTAGGTAGAGGTGTACCCAGTACATCCACATTTCACCGAGCGTATCTCCGTCCCTTATGTGATAGGGGGCGAGCGTATCGCCATACCGGGCACAAATTCCAGACTCCGGGCTGAGACTGAGTATTTCATAATAGAAAAACCCAATACCACTTCACCCGACCGTAACGCGTACGCATTACAACTGCGCCACCGAGGCAGTCAACTTTAAAAAATATCACTAGAAATTCAATAAAACAATCGCGAAGAGTGTGTTGTTATCCGTTATGGAGTATTTTTTTAACTCCGTACTCCGTCATCAGATCTTAACCAAATTTATATGAGACCAAAACTATAAACTCGATAGGGTTTACTGCGGTGGTAGTCACTGCCATTTTAATTTGAACAAATAATTCCACTCGTAAGGGGGTGAAATTGGGGAGGAACGATAAAAAACCTTTCTGCATTGACTTTGATGATTCTTTTACTAAAAAATAGTCAAATATTTTTTAGCAACAAATTAAACCAGCTCATAACTAAAAATATAAACAGTTTTGAGTCGGTGGTATCAATCATTGACTCTTAAAGTACAGTACGCCTGAAAAAAAATTTTTGAGTTTTATTTTAGCTTTTTAGTTTTTTGACTGTTAAAAAAAAGTTGTGATTATATAAAATGAATGTTCCTTTGTTTGTCCCTTAATGTGTTCCTATACTATTGACCAATGCAACTTGGAGAGTTATTGTGCGCCGTCCTCAAAGGTTTGTAATAATAAGAAATATATCTGTACTGAATGTGTGCTACTACTACTTATAATAAAAAAGGCATACCAAGCACGGTTAGTATAAAATAAATAAAGAAAATCAACGTATATTTTATCTCCATATTCTGGGTCGTTTGTTTTCATTTGCAAGAAAAAAGCTGCCAATCATATTTAAATCCAGATTTGGGGTAATCCAAAACAAACGACTTCATAAAATTCAATAAGCCGTCTTCGTCTATTAACCTCTTTTATGGGTTTATAAGATAAATTGATTTTGTTACGTATATTTTATGTTTATCTAAAAAAAAAATACTGCAGAGTTTTCATGTATTGTTTTTACGTAAACCAGGTATTTTCTTAATTAAATAAGCCTTGTAGTAATTGACATAGATAGATAGAGTGGTAGAGCCACACTGTAGACAATTTTGTCTACAGCACGAATATGCCGGCTCGACCGAGTCGTTACCACTGTCTCACAGAAAACCAACGTATAAGCCGCTTGCTGCTGCCCGGAGGCCCAAATCCCCCTTCCCTTTCCAATTACTTTTCTTTTAAGGTCGGCAACGCGCCTATGATTTTTCTGGTATTGTGGGCGTACGTGGGCAGTAGAGATCACTTACCATCAGATGATCCGCTAGCTCGTTTGTCAGCCTATACTGTAAAACAATGGATATGTGATTGCAATAGAGTTGTTCTAAATCATCTCCTTCAATGATTTCATTGACTTGTACTTCTACTTTAAAACATTTTTTTTTTGCCTAGGCGAACAATCAGTCATGCGTCTTGCCTGAAGATTAACGATAATCGCCGCCTATAGACTTCAGCAATGCTAAAGGAGCACAACTGCTTATCATTGGAGGAAAACTTTTTTATCCAAAAAAAAAAAAAAAAAAAGAAATATTTTCATCCACTAAACAAACAAATTAACATAATTTCGGATCACGGATATATATTATAATTTAATTGTTCATAAATAACCAGACGATTTTTAAAAAAAAAATGATGATTCAGACTTGAAATTGAAGATACATTTTTGGTTCCTGAAAGTCACTGATAATTTCTGGAACTTGGCTGAAAATACATGAATGTGAAATATGTCTGTCATAACACCTGAAATAACCGTCATAATATTAACGATTATTCATAAAATGGCAATATTGGGGCGAACAGAGCGACAGTCTTCAATTCACAGTTAAGTTGGTCCATCTATAAGCATGAAGTATCTACTTATTTAGAAAATGGCGACAATCAACAATAAAGAATTGGGCGTGTCTGTGTCATGGACACGGCCGTGGGTTGTACGTAAATACGTGTACGTAACGGGTAATATTTTCAATATAAAATATTTTATTTTAACACCATATATATTTACTGTAAGTATTTTACACTAATGTCTTATACATGCAATCGATAGATTTTGAAAAGATCTGACGATTGAAACATAGATGAACATCGTGGCTTCTCCGAGTCAAAAGTTATAACTAAATGGAAATCTCGAAACGCATAAAATTACCTCAAAATGACGGCGCTTACCCCTCCACCGCGCACGATGCGTCACAATCCTCACGCAGCGTAACAAATTCTTTGATTCTTTAGCTATCCAGTAGTGTAATTAAATTTTGGATGGAGATAATAGATATGCTGCAACACCAGCAGGCCAATTCTCGTAATTTTAAATGTTCCAAATATCATTCCAATTTAGTCTCAGCGTCAAGAAAGATGCAAATGGCATTCTCTTAAACCAATAATCAACGTCAAATGTGAACATAGATCGTAATGAGATTGAATGTAGAATAAAAGTTGACTGAAGCCATAACGGTATAATGCTACTGCTAATGCTAGGTGCATTTGACGTTGATTATTGGTTTTGGCCATTTGCAACCTTCTTGACGCTGAGACTAGATCGGAATGATATTTTGAACATTTAAAATTACGAGAATTGGCCTGCTGACCGTATACCCCGATTTTGTTATCATTCGGTTTTTGAATTGTCTCCCACTATGGAAGCAATTTTAAAGGCGTGTTCACGCCAAAAATGTTTACTTCAAATATAAAATTGTAATTCACAAGTGACATTCGCCTCGTCCACAGTCACAATTTATCTTACAAGAGCCAAAATAAAAGGTACAAATAAAAGGTTGAAATCCTGTCCCATCCACTAAAAGCACGCGGATTACGAGAATATTTGTTTAACTCGAATCTTTTGCATTTTTCGTGAACCGTTACGTATTTTTTGTGGGCTATAACAAGGGCTCTTTTCCTTTCTAATTTTTTTTAAGGTCACATGGACCGCTCCGTTGTTCCATATCTCGTTAATTATGATTCAAAGTAGAATGAATAAAAGAACACAAATACTGGACATTAAACGAATGTTAATACGTTATATCGACTGGAAGCAACGTTCTCATTTTATTTATAGCTATCCGCCCCCCGTGACCGAGATTCTACGTACTGTAGTACATGTAACGGTAGCTTCATACAGCATCAAATATAGTGTATAAAATCCTTGTTTACTGTACTACAAATAATACTCGACTATACGCCGCATCTGTGACAACACGGAAAGCGCTCATCTACTTCACGACATTATGTTTACATAATAGCATTTGGCTATACGCGCACCGCGTCGGTGATGGCGCGGAGAGCGCTCGTCTACTGCACTAAACATAGCCGCATTCGGCTATATGCCGCGTTGCGTCAGTGATAGCGCGGAAAGTGCTCGACTACTGCACTAAACATAACAGCATTCGGCTATATGCCGCGTTGCGTCGGTGATAGCGCAGAGAGTGCTCGACTACTGCACTAAACATAACAGCATTCGGCTATATGCGCGCGGCGTCGGTGATAGCGCGGAGAGTGCGCGACTACTGCACTAAACATAACAGCATTCGGCTATATGCGCGCCGCGTCGGTGATAGCGCGGAGAGTGCTCGACTACTGCACTAAATATTACAGCATTCGGCTATATGCGCGCCGCGTCGGTGATAGCGCGGAGAGTGCTCGACTACTACACTAAACATAACAGCATTCGGCTATATGCGCGCCGCGTCGGTGATAGCGCGGAGAGTGCTCGACTACTACACTAAACATAACAGCATTCGGCTATATGCGCGCCGCGTCGGTGATAGCGCGGAGAGTGCTCGACTAGTGCACTAAACATAACAGCATTCGGCTATATGCGCGCCGCGTCGGTGATAGCGCGGAGAGTGCTCGGCTACTGCACTAAATATTACAGCATTCGGCTATAAGCCGCGTCAGTGACAGCGCGGAGAGCGCTTGTCTACTACACAATGCAAAGGAGTCTGTAATAAACAGTACTACACTAATGTAAATTGCAGTAATAACTAATTAAGCGCATAAACTTGTCTGCTGAACAGTATATGGTAATTTGAAAAGGTTAATTGTGTTATAAGTCGCTTGTACTCACATAATACTGAAGTTATGATGTTCTCAACAAAATAATATGTTTTGTTCAAATTAGTAATGCAGACAGGTCTTAATAATACACAGCTAAGTATTTTTCTTAATGGCTGTCTTTTATGAGTCTTCTGGCTTTGACCTTGCGTAGATTTTTAAGAACTCTGAGTTTTCAGATTATTGATAACTCGTATTATAAATACTATAAAACTATTGTATTTTGAGTGATATAGCCATGCTTTAGACATTTTTACACATGAATGGACCGGCTCGTCCGGGTGTTTACCACTGTCTCACAGAAAACAAACAACAACAACAGATTGCTGCTGCGTCTCGTACAATGAGTGAGATGTCCGGAGACCCAAATATCCCTCCCCTTCCCAACCCCTTCTTTATCCCTTTCCTTTAAGATCGGCAACGCGCTCATGATTCTTTTGGTATTGTGGACGTACATGGGCGGTGGAGATCACTTACCCACTTGCTCGTTTCTGACCTATGTCGTAAAAAAAACTATTTTGCAATACGGAAGTTGATAAAACTAAATGTATTAGTAGTCTTTTAAATCTACTCGTTAAACTAGTAATTGTTAATTGTTTTTTCTTTTTATTCGTTTGAATGACGAGACGAGCAGGTCGGTCGCCTGATGTTAAGCGTCACGCCTGCCCATAAACAGAAGCAACGTCACACAGAACTCTATATTGCAGAACACTGCATGGCACTGAACTGCGCTCGCAATCCTGAGACATAAGATGTTAAGTCTCATAATGCCCAGTAATTTCACTGGCTTCAATGTCCTTCAAACCAAAACACAACAGTTTAGGGGCAGAAATAAACAAAGCGGTGGTACCAACCCAGACGGCCTCTTGCATACGAGGAACCTAGTGAAATATAAATCTAATATATAAAATTCTCGTGTCACAATGTTCGTTCCCATACTCCTCCAAAACGGCTGGACCGATTTGTATGAAATTTTGTGTGCATATCGGGTAGGTCTGAGAATCGACCAACAAATATTTTTCATCCCCCTAAATGTTAAGGGTGGTCCACCCCTAATTTTATTTTATTTTTTTTATGATACAGCATTAAATAATACATACAGCCCTAAATTTGCAACCCTCTACGATCAAACCCTATTTTTTAATAGCGATATAAGTATTTTTGTCAAGCGCGTTTCTCACCGGGACTCCTTTAATCCTGGAAATAGACATTCACGCGGGTGGAGCCGCGGGCAACAGCTAGTATAACAATAAAATTTTAACTACCTACTGTTTTATTAAAAGCCAATTTGCCGAAAATACTTGAACATCAACCATTATCTTACACTTCGAGTACGCTTCGATTCTGTAATATCCTTTAAAGACCTTGAGTAGCTAACCGAGAGGTTGTCATTATCAAAATCCATAATTAGAACATTGTACGTCTCGTGCATGATCACACGTGGGAAGTAACTTCGCAATTCTATCTTTAATATAATGTATATTGTGTTTCGTAATTAATGATTCGGAGTGGCTGTATCGCTGGGGAAGCAGGTATTGTATATTTGAATATTATACATAAGCACTCACGCCTGTAATCCTCCAAAGGGTGTAACCAGTACACCCAAATTTCGCCAAGCGTATCTCCGTCCCACGATGTGATAGGGGGCGAGACTATCGCCATACCAGGCACAAATTTCAGACTCCGGGCTGATACTGAGCATTTCGTAATAGAAAAACCCAATACCACTTTACCCAACCCGGGCATCGAACCCGAGACCTTAGCGTTAGCTTAATCTTAACGCGTACGCATTACAACTGCGCCACCGAGGCAGTTTATCTCTGCTTAGTTTCTATTTCATGCTTCCACTAAAGTACCCAATATTTCAAAGAAAAACTAAAAAAAATACAGGTTTATTAAATGTTTTTTACCTCGCAGATTATAATACCGTACATGAAAACACGCCCGAGACTCGTAAAAATGATATATTCTTTATAACGTAAACATAATATTGTGAGTAACTGGCTTTATCTAGTCCTCATGAAAGTACTTGTCGCAAAAATCATTTTAAAATTTAGTTGGTGTTACTTGGCATATACTTTAATACCATGTTTTTTTTATTAGCTTCAATGACAAGACGAGCTGAAGGCCAATTCTCTTAATTTTAAACGTTCAAAATATCATTCCGATCTAGTCTCAGCGTCAAGAAAGTTGCAAATGGCATTCTCTTAAACCAATAATCAACGTCAAATGCACCTAGCATTAGCAGTAGCATTATACCGTTTTGGTTTTAGTCAACTTTTAAACTATGGGCATGGCGAATGAAGCAGTTATGACCAAACTCTTCAAGTTGTGGATACGTAGTGAATAAAATCTATTGCTCATTGACATGATATAAGAGACCGCTCGAGCAGTCGCGACCACTCCAGATGATCGTGCGGTCGAGCAAAAGCTATACTGCCGGTAAACGAGCACGTGGGTCACCTGTTGGTAAGTGATCTCCACCGTTTATGTACGCCCACAATACCAGAAAAATCATAGGCGCGTTGCCGATCTTAAAGGAAAGGGATTGGGAAGGGGAGGGAAATTTGGGCCTCCGGATATCTCACTCACTGTACGAAACGCAGTAGCAAGCTGCTACTTTACGCCGGTTTTCTGTGAGACAGTGGTAACGACCCGGATGAGCCGGCCCATTCATGCTTTAGACAAAACTGTCTACAGGGTGGCTCTACCCGAGTGATAACCGGAGGTCTAAATCCCCTCCCTTTCCCAATCCCTTAATTATCCCTTTCCTTTAAGGTCGGCAACGCGCCCATGATTCTTTTGGTATTGTGGGCGTACATGGGCGGTGGTGTTCACTTACCATCAGGTAACCCACTTGCTCGTTTGTCGGCCTATACAATAAAAAAAAAACGCTGAAATAATCAACCTCTATAATTTTCCTCTTATGACACAAAAACTCCTTTAATGACACAAAATCTTACATCAGTGTAGATAATGATGTGCTGAAATACGTTAATTCTAAACCATTCTCTCCCTTAATTACTGGATAATGAATAAGGTCATAATTAATGCAAAGGATACCCGAGTCTGCTCTTAGAATTAAACATGTGAATTTCTTTTGAGCGTTTCGTTTTACTGTAAAAGAGTTGAAAGGACCTTTGTTCGTATACTTCTGTACATTTTGATAGAAGCATCAAATATGTACTTACAAAAAAATATCTTCACTGTAACAAATTGAAGAATTGTCTGTTCTAGCAGTGTGAAGTAGAAGTAGGTTTTGTAACTGATAGAGGCACGCTGTAGCGACTTTTGTCTACAGCATTAATGGGCTGGCTCGTCCGAGTTATTACCACTGTCTCGCAGAAAGCTGACGTGAAGTGATTAGTTGTTGCATTTCGTACGGTGAGTAAGATTTCTGGAGACACAATATCTCTCGACGGTTGGCATCATATTTATACTACTCTACGCTTATATTAAGAGTAGCACAACATTTTTGCCGTACCTGGTAAAAAAAATATTATAATTTAGAAGTAGAATATTGCTGGAACTAGTGTTGAGTAGCGCATACATGAGGCATTACATCTGTCCCATACATGACGAAATAATGTAAGAGCGGCCCAATATTTTTATATGTACCACTTCAAATTTTATGTTGCGTTACTCTGTTACTAGTCCCATGACGCAGGCTGCGTGCGTGAATGAGTGAGAACGAGCGAGTGAGCTTCAAGACGCATCGCCTCATTTGAAGTGGTACCTTGTACTAGCTCAGTACAAAAAAGAGACTACTCTTACAAACTCATTTACAAATCGTGTTCTACCCGACACTAGCTGGAACTTCGATCCACGTGTAAGTAATTGTATTTTCTGTAAACTAGTCTTCTATACAGAATACTTTATGTGCAAACTAGTAGAGCCCTAGGGAGCGTACCATCACTCGTGCCAAAATTATTGCGAATGCAGTCTTGAAATTTACATTGTGTGTACGCCTTTGAAGCGAGACCGTTCGTTTGCAAATGTGTAAACAATTCGAGAACTATCGGGATGGATGGATATTTGTACCCAAATGGATAATGACCACTGTACACATGAAAAACAAGACAATATCTCGGTCCGTAAGTTGCGTTCCTGGATCAGCCTGGAGGTGAACTGGCATAATTATGACAATCATCAGGAGATTATATATATTTTTTAGCTATACAGTTCTTATCACCAGGTGCAGCGTAGACTCTTTGCCGTACCAAGATAAAAAGAACTTGTCTGTATGACAACTATTGTCACATCTCCCACATAAAAGTATAACTAGAAGAAGTCAACGCTAGAAAAGTATAATCTGTTGCCAACTTATGTATAGTATTAGAAGAGCGCTCTCCGCGCTGTCACCGCTGCGGCGTTTAGCCGAGTGCTGTTAATGTTATGTTTAGTGCAGTAGATGAGCACTCTCAGCACTGTTACAGATGCGACGCGACGTATAGCAAAGTACTGTTATGTGTAGTGCAGTAGACGAGCACTCTCAGCACTGTTACAGATGCGACGCGACGTATAGCAAAGTACTGTTATGTGTAGTGCAGTAGACGAGCACTCTCAGCACTGTTACAGATGCGACGCGACGTATAGCAAAGTACTGTTATGTGTAGTGCAGTAGACGAGCACTCTCAGCACTGTTACAGATGCGACGCGACGTATAGCAAAGTACTGTTATGTGTAGTGCAGTAGATGAGCACTCTCAGCACTGTTACAGATGCGACGCGACGTATAGCAAGGTACTGTTATGTGTAGTGCAGTAGATGAGCACTCTCAGCACTGTTACAGATGCGACGCGACGTATAGCAAAGTACTGTTATGTGTAGTGCAGTAGATGAGCACTCTCAGCACTGTTACAGATGCGACGCGACGTATAGCAAAGTACTGTTATGTGTAGTGCAGTAGATGAGCACTCTCAGCACTGTTACAGATGCGACGCGACGTATAGCAAAGTACTGTTATGTGTAGTGCAGTAGATGAGCACTCTCAGCACTGTTACAGATGCGACGCGACGTATAGCAAAGTACTGTTATGTGTAGTGCAGTAGATGAGCACTCTCAGCACTGTTACAGATGCGACGCGACGTATAGCAAAGTACTGTTATGTGTAGTGCAGTAGATGAGCACTCTCAGCACTGTTACAGATGCGACGCGACGTATAGCAAAGTACTGTTATGTTGCAGTACTGTTATAGTGCAGTAGACAAGCGCTATCCGTACTATTACAGATGCAGCACGGCGTATAATCGAGTAGGTACTTTAGCTCTATCAGCAACAATGCGTGATGATTTAAAATAAGCATCAATGGTAATTAATTATTTTCTTCATTAACATTTTACACAAAGCACAATTTATGTTAATAAGCATAATATACATTTCAGCCGCATTTGTTTGCGGAAATTATTTTTTTAATTAGCCCATACATATTCAATTATCAATAATACAAATTGTTTATAATTTATACTGTGTGATTTTGTTTGTAATACTGTACGAATATATTTGTATTTCTACAATTGCAATTAAGTCGTGTGATATTTTAATGAGAAACAAAAAGAATAATTGTTTTTAGTGATATTTAATTTACCTTTAAGGTATTTTGAACCAATACCCGTATTTATGTAATAAAAAACAACATATTAGTACAAAGAAAAACTAATAAAGAATTTACGATGAACTTGAAATGTGACAAAAATAGACTTTAGGTAGCTAAAAACTGGCACAATTCAAAACGGAATATTATTCATTCAATAACCGAACATAATACTTAATAAAGAGTTTCAGCGCCAATTCTATTAGGTAAGTAAGATATTATGAAAAATGTGTTTGACCAGTAGATACAGAATTTATATTATTTTTGATAGCAGAATTCAGCAAACGAGTCAGTGGGTCGGCTACCTTTCAGGTTGGAGTTCCACACCTATGAACACTCATAATACCAGAAGAATCATGGCTGTGTTGCCGACCTTAAAGAAAATTAATGTGTATCAGAAAGGGGAGAGAGGATCTGGATTTTTTTAGCTTGACGCGACTAGCAAGTCGCTCGGCTAATGGTAACCGCTACGCTCACTACAAACCACTGCGTTACACGGGACTCTGCTTGTCATCCCGAGACATAATTTATTAAGTCTCACAATACCCAGTAATTTTACTGGCTTCAATGTCCATCAAAGCGGAACAGACAAAGCGGTGGTACCAACCCAGACGGCCTCTGGCATCTCTACCAACCTCCTTACAAACCTACCAACTTCAATCATCTCGCTCATCATACGAAACACAACAGAAAGCTTGCACATTACATCGATTTTCTTATTTAAAATCTCCTTTATTATTTTTTATCTAACTAAAAAACGGAACATTTGAGTTAAGGCAGTCTTAGTTTTAATGCGCGGATCCGATCCTATACTAGACTACCAAACTACAAAACAATATCAAGACTCGCCAATAAATTTATTTCCTATTCAATAAACATAGTATTTTATATATTGTGAAAACGGTAGGGTATAAATAAACAACTGTTATTGAATTTTATTGCCTTTTTCCATAAGGTACGTCGGGTCGTGGTCTTACTGACAGCGGTACAATTTAATGCTTTTTATTCGGACGCCGCCGGGTTAGAGCGCGTTTTTATGATTTTTTTTATATTTTTGTAATATAGTCCTGGTTGGAGTCTAAGAGGGCATCCAACATACATAAGCACTCACGCCTGTAATTCCCGAAGGGGTAGGCAGAGGTGTAACCAGTACACCCACATTTCGCCAAGCGTGTCTCCGTCCCATGATGTGATAGGGGGCGAGCCTATCGCCATATCGGGCACAGTTCCAGACTCCGGGCTGATACTGAGCATTTTCGTAATAGAAAAATCCAATATCACTTTTACCCGACCCGGCGATCGAACCCGAGACCTCAGCATCAGTTTCAGTCGTAACGCGTACGCATTACAACTACGCCACCGAGGTAACCAACATCTTAGGCCCAAAGACAACCTCACCTGTACATGGTACACTTTGTTGAGTAACGGATAAGGCAATTACGAAACGGCGGGTTGCCCCACATAATACCATATGCACCGATATAACGTGATGGGAATACGTACCCTGGAATTAAGCTGGAATCATTCAAAAATATAATAGAGTCTTGATTTTGATCGCCAAGTCGTACAATCGGAAACCTATGTGAGCTTTTCAAAAAATATAAGTTAGTTGCCCGGGATTTAGGAACTCAGTGAACAGCTGGTGTACTAGTTTTACCTCTGCCTACCTCGTCAGAGATAAATAATAATAAATAAGTACACCCAACAGTCACACACATAGCCCTGACCCCACACTAGGTTAAACCTGTATCGTGGGTATCAGGAACTACGAGGGACTTGCGGTCCCACAACAACCAGACCCGAGACAAATATTTGTGAATCAGACAAACATTTGTCAAGGTGCGGGAATCGAACCCACGGCCTCACGCTTCGCAACCGGCTACTCGCCCGCTGCGCCACGGAGGCTGGAGAGATGAGCTAATGTTATGGCTATAGAGTCACCAATATCATATTATGAGACAGAAGTCTTCTCTTTACACTTGCCACTATCCCACACGCAGTGGGGTCGGCGCATCATACTTTTTAACACATGTTACAGAAACGTATGGCTTGTAGTTTTGAAGACTGGCTTTCTGCCTGACGTCAACCCCTCTGGGGAGAAAAAACAAATATTAGTAGATCACACAAACATTTTGTCACAATGCGGGAATCGAACCCGCGGCCTCTCGCTTCACAGCCGGTTACTCGCTCACTGCGCCATCGACGCTGTCCTCTAGAGAGAAATAAGCTTGGAAAATTGTGGTTTCACTAATAATATACCTTTGCAAATCCTTCTGGGATCCTTCTGGATTCCACAAATGTTATAAAAATATGTATTTTCTACAGTACACGGGTCAAATGAGCTGCCTGAAGGTAAATAAACATCGTTACACATACACATGTACAACACCACAGGGTCGCGTCGATTCGTTGACGGGCTTTACGGAATTCGTTTATGAATTGAAACATAAATTAAAACTACTATATAATTTTTTCACCGCAATAAAATACAGCAAACAAGCTAGTGGGTCACCTTATGGTAAGTAATCTCCACCGGCCATTGTATGCCCACAATACCAAAAGAATCATGGGAGCGTTGCCGAGGTTAAAGGAAAGGGATAATTAAGGGGAAATTGGGCCCCCGGATATCTCACTGACCGTATGAAACGCAGCAGCAAACTGCTAGTTTCTGTGAGACAGTGATAACGGACGAGCCGGCCCATTCACGCTGTAGACAAAAAATGTCTACAGCGTGGCTCTACCACTCTTCAAGTCTCATAATGCCCAGTGATTTAACTGGCTTCAATTTCCTTCAAACCGAAACACAAGAAGGGTTACACGGTGCTGTTTGGCAATAGATAAAGATAAAGCGGCGGTACCAACCCAGACGGCCTTGCATAAGAGGGACCTACCTAGTAAAATGCTCGTAGCTTGCTGAAAAATGCTTAAAGTGTGACCACGTCTGAAACGTTCAATAGAACCTGTATTCTAGGTCACCTAGAAGATTTTCTATACCTGAAGTGGGGTGTAAAATTATAATAGAACGATGCATTCTGTTATATAGGTCAGGGGCTGCACAGGAATGTAAGGGGTATTGTAGTTATAATTTGAAACTATGAAGGTGCATATTTTGGTTTAAAACGTCTTTTGAAATAAACCTATCCCGACTCTAAGGCCCACTTGCATGACGATCCGAAATAGAATTTAACCAATTTTAACAATTGTATGGATAATACCGGTAATAAAAAAAATGTGCGACGTTGGGCATCCGGCTCCATTTAAGGGAGAAATTATTAAAAATCCTTAAACAGGAAGTGGTTTTAATTTTACTGTACGTACCAATGATATTTTTTTACCCTCGACAAAAAGAGAGGATTAAAGCAATGCCAGTTTATAATAACGTCAAAGTGAGCAAATAAAACTTTTTAACAAAAAATAAAACCAACTTAAAAAAACTAAAATGTCAAAATAAAATTAAACAATTTTGAATCGGTGGTACCATTGATGGTGGTACTGTAGTTTAATAGTCAATGATTGATACCACCGGCTCAAAATTGTTTAGTTTTATTTTTAGCTTTTTAGTTTGCCTGACGTCAACCCTTCTGGGGAGAAAACACCCAAACCTGAAACAAATATTTATGGACCCACAAACATTTTCTAAAAGCCGATGGGGCAGAAAAGTTCTCGAATGGAGGCCACGTACGGGCAAGCGCAACAGAGGACGTCCATATACAAGATGGGCCGACGACCTGACAAGGGTTGCAGGAAGCCGATGGATGCAGGCCGCTTCCAACAGGTCGGCCAGGAAGGCATTAGGGGAGGCCTATGTTCAGCAGTGGACGTCTTGTGGCTGATGATGACGATGATGATGAAACATTTTCTCTCGGTGCGGGAATCGAAACCGTGGCCTCTCGCTCAAATAACCGTGTATTCGCCCGTTGCGACACAGAGGCTTCTAGCGACCCTAAACATTATAACTACGGTTATTTTATTAGCACACAATTCATAACCATAAAGGCAACACGCGTACCGGCTATTAAATTCTTATCAAAAAGGACCATCATCCATCTTATTGTTAAACAATGTGCCCAATATTACGGTATTAGTCATTCGTGACAAGCCTAAAATTGTGTTTGTTTACTTGAAAGCGGGCAATTTGTGTAAAACGGTCCTCAAACTTTGTGTACTATAGATAAAAAGTACTACGATGTCTTGCGCTTTAGCAATCTTCGTTTATTTTGGTGTATACGAAGGTGTTATGATGATGACAATGTACACTAATATATATATTTTTTTTTATTGGCTTGACTGAAGAAACGAGCAGGTCGCTCGCCTAATGGTAAGCCACGCTAGCCCATAAGCAGAAGCAACACCACACAGAATTTTGAATACAAAGCACTGCATGGCAATGGACTGCGTTCGTCACCCTAAGACATAAGATGTTAAGTCTCATAATGCCCAGTAATTTCGAATAAAGACGAAAGATTTGTATTTTTTTTGTATGTAATGGGTTCATCAAAATGGGTTTTTTTTATTCATAACCACGCATACCTGTTCATCATAGATTCATCTCATGTTTTAGATATGTTCTTCATAAGTAAAATTAGATCAACGTGTAAAGTAATGCTTACAAAAAAACAAATACACGCGTCGAATTGAGAACTTCTTTTGTTTTTTGTCGGTTAAAAAGATCGGTAATTTCTCAATGGCCTAACAGGTTTTCTTCAAACAGTGTAGAAGCATCTCCATTAAACTAGCTTCCAAATAAAAAAGCGTAAAATTGATCTAACCGTCTGGCAGCTCTAATTCTATAGCTATACGAGTATAAACAGACAAAGGTTTTTATAGCATAGGCCGGGAAACGAGCAAGAGGGTCACCTGATGGCAGGTGATCTCCACCGCCCAGATACGTCCACAATACCAGAAGAATCATGGGCGTGTTGCCGACCTTAAAGAAAAGGGATAGTTAAGAGGTTGTAAAACGGAGGGGGATTTCGGCCGTCGGATATCTCACTCATCGTAACTACTTTACGTCAGTTTTCTGTTCAGTGGAAACGGTCGAGCCAGCCCATTCGTTCTGTAGACAAAGTCTACAGCGTCGTTTCAAAATATTAGCAACATTTTCGCGGTTAAAAATACATACGCACTCACGCCTGTAATGCCCGAAGGGGTGGCCAGAGCTATATAACAAGTACACCCACATTTCGCCAAGCGTATCTCTGTTCCATTATGTGATAGGGGGCGAGCCTATCGCCATACTGGGCACAAATTCCAGACTCCGGGCTGATAATGAGCAGTTCGTAATAGAAAAACCCAATACCATTTTACCCGACCCAGGGATCGAACCCGAGACCTCAGCGTTAGCCTCAATCGTAACGCGTAAGCATTAGAACTGCGACAACGAGGCAGTCAAAAAAAAAACGAGGCGGTTCAAAATAACATTCAAATATTAAGAGTGACAAGGAAAGTAAACATCTGTCGCTGTTATCGCCATGCACAAACGTTCCTTCACGGGTCGTAGCGGATGTAATATGGGACGGAACTCATGGGCCGGAAGCTCATTCCATAACTCCGTGGTGCGGGTAAAGACAGGAGCATGCGGGTAAACACAAGACACAACGGTAGATGTATATTGTTTATTTGTGCGTTTGAGTATGGGATCTAATTTATTTATTAACCGGTGAAAATAAAATAACTTTGACAAAACTTAGAAATCGACTTCAAAATAAAAACACTGAAAAGTCAAAAATAACAAATTCTATAAGTAGGTAATTTTATTTGACCGGTAACGACACAGGCACCGACTCCAAAGAGACCTATAGAGTTTGTTATGAGAGTGGTAGACTTTTCAGTTTTTTTTTTATTTTGAAGTCGGTTTCTAAGTTTTGTTAAAGTAATTTTTTTCAATTTTTAGTGGTAGTTACAGCAGTAGCATGTAAATTCCAATACAATAACACAATCGCGACAAGTGTACTCTTGTCCGTTGAGAAGTTTTTTTTTTTTCTCCGTACTCCGTCATCAGATCTTAACCACATTGAAATGGAACCACACGTGAAGTACCAGCTCTCAAATAAAAAAAATCATCAAAATCGGTTCACCCAGTCGAAAGTTCTGAGGTAACAAACATAAAAAAATACAGTCGAATTGAGAACCTCCTTCTTTTTTGAAGTCGTTTAAAAAAGGAGGAGGTTCTGAATTCGACGTGTATTTTTTTAAATGTATATCCACGATTTACTTTTCACAGAGTTATCCGATTATGGTGATTCTTTTAAGGTAGGTTAACGCACAAAGTCTTATTATAATGTGAAGTAAAAAAATCTACTCATATCAGTATGCCTAGTGTATGTTTTCACGTTATTCTAACGTCACTATTGAGTTTGCGTTTTTTCTTCAAAATGTATGCAAACGTGAAAAGCGCCTCCTGGTGGCAAGTTTACTAAACTGCAAACGCGAGTGTATTATTATTATCGATAAACGCTGGAGTGACGTTTTTGAAACGTAAGTTAACGTAACTTTTGAGTTACCGTATACTTCGGTTTTTTACATTTTTGCGAGTGTATGTTCACATTTTGACAGCTATCAACGTTTTTATACTTAAACGCAGAAGTTATATGTCTCACTTGTTATTTGCTTTGTGAGAGATATTGTTTACAGTGTTCAAACTTCTTATTTCTATATTAAATAAATATTACTAAACATTATATCATTTAAAATGATGTCAGCGCGCAATTTCTTCGCTTGGAGAATGTTAGTGAGTGCTCAATTACAAGACGAACGGAATAATCTACGCAGACAACGAGCCATTTCTCGGGCATCCTTTAATCCATTGGAAGATTTAAGTGATACTGAATTCAGAAATAGGTATCGCTTAACGAAGGAAGCTTTCCTGTTTTTATGCCAAGAACTAGAAGACTTGACAAACTTAAGGGCAACGCAGCAAATAACTCTTCAAACCAAGGTTGGTACTAGTACCTATATACATACTTTAATGGTACCTATCTAAACATACTTTTAATAGGTATTTACTTTTTCTTTCTTTTCAGGTTCTTGTCGCATTGTTCTTTTACGCAACAGGAAGCTACCAGCGTCCTGTAGGGGTTGCTAAGAGTATATCTCAAAAAATGTGTAGTGTGTATATCCAAGAGGTAACCCAGGCACTTACAAGCATTGTGATGCTCAACAAGTATATACAATTTCCCAAAACAATAGCTGCTAGACGAGCTGTTAGTCACAAGTGAGTTGGTATCTATACCCTTATAGGTATTAAACTTAAAAAGTACTCTCCTTATTGTCATAGAATCTTAAGATAAATAGTTAATGAATGCATTATTGTTTTAGGTTTTATACAAAATATGGCTTACCAGGTGTAATTGGATGCATTGATGGAAGTCACTTTAGAATACATCGACCACCAAGAGCCGAAGAACATTTATATTATTGTCGAAAACACTACCATTCATTAAATGTTCAAATGGTATGTATGCAAGGATATTTTTCATTTTAATTATTTGTATTAATATGCATCAAGATGTACTAGCTGTACTAATTACTAATATTAATCTATTCTTTTACAGGTCTGTGATAGTGACTATAGAATAATAAGTGTAAATTCGAAATTCGGCGGAGCCAACCATGACTCATTTGTTTTGGAAAACAGTAACCTAAACAATTACATACAAAGCCTTCATGCAAGTGGAGAAATATGTTGGCTTTTAGGTACATAATAAATTTATAGAATTTTATATTAAATTATCACAAACATAATTAAATATGAGCCCTTTATTACTTATTATATTTCTAATCCTGTAGTGTTGTACCTATATGTAATGATTTATGTTTTAGGTGATTCGGGATACCCACTCCGTCCCTGGCTGATGACTCCATTTCTGGATGCGAATCCTGATTCACCAGAAGCTATTTACAACCAAAAACATATGGCAGCCAGAGTGGTTATTGAAAACACTTTTGGGCGATTAAAAAATCGTTGGCGTTGCTTGTGCAAAGGCAGGATACTGCATTATAAGCCAGTAAAATGTGCACAAATAATACAGGCCTGTTCTGTGCTGTACAATATTGCACTTGATTTTAAGGTCCCAGAACCAAATCAGTTTGGTAGGTGTCTGTAACACTTGTAAATCTCTTGTAAAGTAAAACTATTACTAGTCCGAATATTATTATAATCTTTTAAATTTATTTACAGACCAAAGTACTATACCTGAAGAACCAACAATCTCAGTTATTAGAGAGCAAGATGGAAGAGTTTCGGCTGATTTGATAAGAGGAAGAGCATATAGGGACCAATTAGTCCAAAGATTACATAATTAATTATTACATCAACTTGTTTCATTGATATGTTTAATAATTATATCAGCTTGTTTTTTGTGTAGAAAAGCTTTGTGTACTCATGAAGCTTTCTTTTATGGTTGAAAATGTTTTACAGCTTTTATACGTAATGTTTTGGTGGTAGGTCCCTCGTATGCAAGAGGTTGTCTGGGTTGATACTACCGCTTTATCTATTTCTGCCGCCAAGCAACAGTGTATAAGCACTGTTGTGTTCCGGTTTGAAGGACATTAAAGCCAGTGAAATTACTGGACATTATGAGACTTAACATCATATGTCTCGGGGTGACGAGCGCAGTCCAATGCAATGCAGTGCCTTGTAATACAAAGTTCTGTGTGGTATTGCTCCTGTTTATGGGCAGGCGTTGCGCTTACCATCAGGCGAGTGACCTGCTCGGTTCGTCATTCAAGCTAATAAAAAACATATCTTGCAAGCCGTAAACAGAGGCACAATGAGTACACCCACAGTTAGCAAAGATTAACGAGACCTATAACGCGATGGAGTACTAACATATCGCGTTATTGGTTACATCCTTTTACCCTAATCCTAGCAAAAAAAACCGCACAATCTGTTCAACCTGAGAATCGAACTCCTGGGTTAAAGCTTACTACCACTAAACCATGAGACGATTACATAATATTAAAAATATTACATAAATTATAAATAACACAAGTAAGTTTGCAATGTAAACAATTTATATTATTTAATATACACATTTTGCTTATGTTTCGATGTTAAAAACTATTTTTGTATGCAAGAATCAATAAAATTGTATATAATAATATTTACACATCCATTAACACATTACAAAGTAACGGTAATAATAGAAATTAAATTTATAGATATTTTTTTTTATATTTATATTTTATACGTACCCACTCACGCCTGTAATCCCCGAAGGGGTAGGCAGAGGTGTAACCAGTACACCCACATTTCGCCGAGCGCATCTCCGTCCCATGATGTGATAGGGGGCGAGCCTATCGCCATACCGGGCACAAATTCCAGACTCCGGGCTGATACTGAGCTTTTCGTAATAGAAAAACCCAATATCACTTTTACCCGACCCGGGGATTGAACCCGAGACCTCAGCATCAGCCTCAGTCGAACCGCGTACGCATTACAACTGCGCCACCGAGGCAGTCAATTTTTAATATTTTATTTTAAACTTATCCGAATGCGATAAAGGAATCTACTGACAATTATATAATACAACTACATACATACACCCCTCGGCCACAAGGTCAAAATTATAATTTCATTAATTCATTTTAAACTACCAAAATATTACTTTTTAGAAAATTGTGTCTCGATAATTTTATTGAATGCTTCTATAGCCTTTACGGTAATATCCTGCCAGTTTTGTTGCAGTTTTATCTCTAGCTCACGGATACGTAACCTTTCTTTTTCTAAATGTAATGTATCGTCATGTTTTTTTTGCTCAATTTTTCTCCATTCCTCTTCAGAACGGAGAAAATGTTGTGCAGTTTCGTCTAAGTGTGATTGCTGCCGTCGACCTGTTGGTCTTCTTGGTGAAAATCGACGTGCTGTGGTTCTTAAAATACGTCGTCCGTGACGTCGTGGTGTGTGCCCCTGTGAGGCTAGGTGGAGAGTAGTTGCTGACGGGGAAGCACGTTCAGATACTGTGTGCGGTGGAGTTTGGTGCAGTGAAGGCCCTGGCTGGTTATCTTGGTGTTCTGGTGGCGCTATTTGAGCTGGTGTTGCTAGTGGAGCTGGTGGAGGTGGTGTAGTGTGTGAGGGGCCTGGCTCGGCCCATACATCATATTCTGTAAATATATTTATAACAGGGCTGTTGCGTCCTAAAATGAGGTTCTCTGTAAAAATCGCAAGGCTGCTTTCCTCCGTAGTGCCTGGTCTTGGAGACAATGTAATATTCATGTCTCGATCACTTTGGACCTAAAAATAAAATGATGCATTAGAAAACAAATTAGGTATATTGTAATCAAATACAGATATGGGATTAAACAATGACGGTAAAGAATTTAAATGAATCTGTATGTATATATACATACATACGCACGCACGACTGTAATACCCGAAGGGGTAGGCAGAGGTGTAACCAGTATACCCACATTTCGCATAGTTAATCTCAGCATAGCAGTTGTACCGCGTATGCATTACAACTGCACCACCGAGACAGTAGTGTAATATACATATAAAAGCAGGTCGCTTGTCTGAATAAGTAGAAGTACACCACGAAGAACTTCTATTTATGAAGTACTGCATCACACTTGACTCTGCTCGTCACCCCGAGACTATTAGATTCGAGAAAGAAATAATCTTAGATATTATTAACATCAATACCTGAGGTAAACCAGCTTCAACCACACCCAATAAGCCAGTAGCAGCTTGTGGGCCAATGATTTTGAGAACACGTTGTTCTAAATCAGTCAGCTTTGCCTGGAAAGCAGGCCCACCACCAGTGCCACAAGCAGCTCTATTAATCTTAGCTGCCTTCTTTTTCGTATTGTTTTTAAGGTCACTCCACACCTATTTAAGAAAACAACAGTTTATGACTGTAATACACACAGTACCTACATTTTGTGTTTATTGACCAGTCATGTTCAGTTTTTTTTTGGCCAGGTAATGTGAAAACATTAAGATCAAAAAAGTTTAATATGTACTAAACAAAAAATAAATACAGCTTTAGTATTAATGTTTTATGTAAACAAATATAATTATTTGTTAATGGTTTAAGACATGTGAGGAAAACAAATCATAGTGGCATATACTAACCTTCTTCCACTTTTCTACAGCTTTAACTTCTCCTGTGGGGTCACCATTTAAAAGATTGGTTAAATGTTCCCAGTCCTGAATACATTGCACTCTACCTCGGGCATTTTTTGTTTGGTTTATTAATGTCTCCATGTCTAAAATATTAAGCACAGAAAGTTAAAACAAAGAAGAATACGCAGGTACCTATCCTAGGTTGCCAAAGTAATAAGTCCATAATTTTTTTAATTATCTTGAGGGACGAAACGAGCAGTTCGCCCATCTGAAAGTACACTACTGCCCATATAAACAGAAACAACACCACACAGAACTTTGAATTACAAAACACTGCATGGCATTGGACAGCGCTCGTCACCCCGAGACATAAGTCTCAAAATGCCCAGTAATTTCACTGGCTTAATGTCCTTCAAACCTTATTAAACCTTGCTTATACACTTTTGCTTGGCGGCAGACATAAATAAAGCAGTGGTACCAACCCAGACGACCTCTCGCATTCGAGGGACCTACCATATAATATGTTAAAATTGTTAGGTACTTACTGCTCCATGAAATGTGTCGCACTGGTTTTCATCTTATATTGTTCACTGTCGCTCTCAAGACTCGTGTTTTTCAAGGAGTTACTAGGTAGGTTCTGCAATATGGACTGTCTCTTGAAGTTTACTCTTCGAAATAACTTCAGCAAATACATTTCGCTCCATCATGTTGTGTCGTATTTATACAATTCTGTTAAAGCTTGCGCTTTTATACAATCCGTTTAACCATTCAATAATAAAACAAAAGCTTTTCACAGCCGTAGATCACAATAATTGAGCGTAGACCGATTGCACAAAACACTACAATGCCACTCAAAAATATGTTCGGAAGACAGTTTAGGAGAGAACTTTTACATTTAACATCTGCGGCCATCATGTCGGCCCCTGTTTTAAACACAATACACTTCATATTTAACTAAAAGACGCTCAACAAATAAAGGAAATCCAAACGGCGATCGTAACACAATGTTGCGATGACATATTTATTGTTTTTGTTTATTAGGAATAGAAAGAAACAGCATTAGTTTTATTTCATTTGCGTAAAACGTTATACGTATTATTTAAATCTCACAGATAATATGGAACTGTTGGTATATTCAACGACGTTTCAATTCAGTAGTATTACTATAATGGATAAAAAGATCAAACCATGACTGGCCGCTTGATGACGTCATTTACCATCAGTCAAGTGAGCAAACGTAAACTTTTTAGTGTAAGTTGACAACAACATACACTCGCATGTTTCACGTAAACTAAAAAGTATTTGTGTCCTCGATTAACGTGATCGTCGCGTATTGCTATTTTATGTGTTAAACTTACACTCCGGGTACAGGGATAGAAAACTAAAACTGCGACATTTGTGCCCCATTTTTTATAATTATCCTAATATTATAAATGACTCAGTGGCGCAGTTGTATTGCGTACGCGTTACGACTGAGGCTGACTCTGAGGTCTCGGGTTCGATTCCTGGGTCCGGTAGTGATATTGAGTTTTTCTATCATGATATGCTTAGTATCAACCCGGAGTCTGGAATTGTGCCCGATATGGCGATAGGTCTGCCCCCTATCACATCATGGGATGGAGATACGCTCGGCGAAATGTGGGTGTACTGGTTACACCTCTGTCTACCCCTTCGAGGATTACAGGCGTAAGTGCGTATATATGCATTATAAATGCCAAATTGAGTTTGCTACGCTTTCGCGCCTAAATCGCTGAACAGATTTTGATGAGTTTTGGTACTGAGATAAATGGGACCTTGGAGACGGTTATAGTCTACTTTTTATCCCGGAAACGCCAGTTCACGCGGGCGGAGCCACGAGCAAAAACTAGTGTTTAAAAACTTAATAAGCAAAGGCGTGAGCATATGGTTTACTGTGGAAGAACGTTCAATCGAGAGAAAAATTCATTCGATCATTCAGCTCTATGATTTCACTTTGTATTCAAAGTTCAAACGATTCATTTCTGATGAAAGAAGCAAAACGAAAGACCAAAGTGAACAAACCGACCAAGTGCGACTCGGAGTTGCACATTGAGGGTCCCATACCATCCTCTTAAATACATTTTATTACATATTAGGTGATAAGCTCAGCGGGGAATGGTACGGACTGTCGAGCCGAAAGTCGCAGGTTCTAAACCAGCCCCAAGAGCATACACCTCTGACTGTTCCAAGTTACGTGTGTATTAAGCGTTAATTATTACGTGCTTTAACGATAAATGAAAATTTGTGAGGAATCCTTAGAAGAAGAATTTCGAAGGTATGTGAAGTCGGCCAACCCGTATTAGGCTAGCGTGGTGGAGTAAGGCCCTCTCATTTAATAAAGGAGGCCCGTGCCCAGCAGTGGGACGTATATAATACAGGGCTAGTATTATTATTATTTTATTAGGTTATTCATCCTTAGAATACTTCTTCTACTTACAGAAGATAGATGTCCAAACAACGGATACTCACAATCGTAATCTGAACACTCGCAAAGTGTGATGTCATTTCGGGATGACGAGCGCAGTTCAGTAGGCCAAGTCAAGTTATAATAGTTTTGTTAAACGATGAAATTTTGCGTTTTCTCTCAATACGTCAAATATTAGTAGCCACTAGTGGGAACTATGATGAATTAAAATTAATTACATGGTTCATTTTATTTCTTAATAATAGAATATGAAATTAGTTTTCAAGCGATTCTTTTCTTTATTACCGTATGAATTACTAGTTTGACACTTCGACAGTAGTAATTTTATACGAATTCGAAAACTGTGAACGTATTTGTAACTCATACTAGGCCTACAGTGTCATGCAGTACTTTGTAATTCCAAGTTTCTAGTGTTGTGTCTATTTATAGGCTGGCGTGGTGCTTATCATAAGGCGAGCGACCTACTCTTCTCATCATTCTTTAATAAAAAACAGATTGTGTAGATACTCAGTAATAGGGTTACATTGATACCCTTTAGAGCGTGATGGTTGGCGCTGACTTGGGGAGGCTTACGTCCAACAGTGGATGGCAACAGGCTGAGATAGAACTCTTTGGGTACGGAACTCTAAAATTTATAAGTGGGCCACCAATATCTTAGGCTCAAAGCCAAGCTCACCTGCACGTGGTAGACTCTGCTAATTATCGGACGAGGTAATGGCGAAACTTGGTTCCCGTTGCAGGTTGTAGGGAACAGACAGCGTGTCGCCCCACATAATACCAAATCCACCGTAAAATCATGATGGGAAGGCGGAACCCGGTATTGAGCTGGGATAACGCCAGGTAGAGAGAAATAATAAAATAACGTTTAACAAAACTTAGAAACAGACTTCAAAATAAAAACAAAAAATCGGTGCCTGTGTCGCTACCGGTCAAATAAAATTGCACCGACTCCAAAGAGACCTATAATATTTATTATTTTTGACTTTTCAGTGTTTTTATTTTGAAGCCGGTTTCTAAATTTTGTTAAACGTTATTTTATTTTTCAATTTTTAGTGCCAGTTACAGCAATAGCATGTAAATTCCAATATAATAACACAATGCGACAAGTATGTACTAATGTACTGTTTTCCGTTGAAGAGTTACATTTTTTTACTCCGTACTCCGTCATCAGATCTTAACTAAATTGAAATGGGACCACACGGGAAGCACCAGCTTACAAATAAAAAAAGAATCATCAAAATCGGTTCACCCAGTCGAAAGTTCTGACGTAACAATTTTTTTTTTAAAACACAATCGATTTGACAACCTCTCTGTTTGAAGTCGATTAAAAACGTGTACGCTACTCTAAAAATGAACCGTCGCATCACGCACTAAATAAGGTTAACCACACATTACATTATGAATATTTTAGTCCACGCTGGGTTCGGGGTTACCACAGGTTTGTGATTTAGTGTCGACCCAAGAATTTTAGGGATAAACAATGATATTACGAGTATACATTGAACAACTCAGCATTCCTAGTCATCAACGATACTAGGTAAATGAGGTCGTGTCCCTACGGAGCTAGGTGTGAGGTTAGGGACTTCAAACACTTGGTATCTGCATGATTCAACGCAAACATACATTCTGACAACAACTTGAAACAATCGTACTGTTCTATCCATATCCCACTTCTTACTAATATTATCAATGTGAATGTTTGGATGTTTGTGTGTTTGTCAATTTCGATGTATGTTACTTCCTCACGCCTCAACGGCTAGACGATTTTGGATGAAATTTGGTGCACGGATAGATCATGATCTGGATTAGGAGATTGGATACTTTTATCCCGAAAAAGACATTCACGCGGAAGGAGCTTTGAGCAAAAGCTAGATTTTTGTTTTTTATAGCAGAGGACGGCAAACGAGCAAGTGGGTCACCTGATCTCCAGCGCCCATGAAAATCCACAATAACTGAAGAATTAAAGGAAAGAATGATTAAGTGATTGAGAAGGGGAAGGGGATTTGGCCCTCCAAATATCTGACTCACGGTACGAAACGCAACAGCAAGCTGTTATTTCATGGTGGTTTTCTATTAGTCAGGGGTAACACCCCAGTTGAGCCAGCACCTTCGTGCTGTAGATAAAACTGTCTACAGCATAACTCTACCACTTAAAAAAGTATAGTAAGTGCAGGATATATCATTCAACTCATTTTTGTTTTTCTTGCTATGTATATTACGGGTACTTTTGAAATAAAAATAGCACTTTTTATTTCCCTAATTATTTTGGTATGATAAACCGGACCAAAAACAAACCCACTTAGTTTGACTAGCTGGATCTTCTCAGGACTGGGTCGCGCCGCGTAAAATCCAGTGGTAAAGTAAGCCCACTGAGTTTGTTTCGCCGGGTCTTCTCAGGCTGGGTCGTTTTGGAACCGGTGGTAGTTTTAAAACACGTGCCGTTTGGGTAATGCCTATGGTCCATATCGACCCTTAAAACAGAGTAAAATAATAATAATACTTAACAATTCTGGACTATTAAAAAAATATTGTAAAATTTATAGCTGCCCAGTGTATTTTGACGATGTTATGTGTGTTTATTATGTATACATTAGTTGATATGATTTCTATACTTACTTAAGTTTCTTTATTTTGTGACTGACTTGTCATAAGCGCTATTTTAATTGCCTACATGATGAATAAAACTATTTCATGTCATTAGTTGTACGTCCGCTGGCGGACTGTGTTTAAAACGCACTACCGGAACGTGCACCGGATGTCGTCACTAGTAGTGTTCAAATCAATAATATTTTATTAGCACGCTACTAAATAGCGCTATGCGCTATATTAACCACCACTAGTCGTCACCCCACTACCCCCCACTTCAATAAGTGTTTCTGTATAAAAGGAGCCACTGCGTTGTCGCTGCACGGTTCGCCCGAAAGTCCGGTGACGCTGACTAAAGCCGACGCGCGTCAGGCTATCAGCAGGACCTTAAAAAAAGAAAAAGTCGCTGACATTTCTTATGATTCCGTCTTGGTGCACGGGCCGCTGCCTTACTCAGCGACCCGCCACTGCTTGTCCTTGCGGCAATTGTGTAATATGATTTATATCATATTATATGGACGTGGCACGTCTTGTTTTAAATGAATCATATTGCTGTTTATATTAGCTACCGTCATATTGTCACATTTATAAAACAAGTTAATAGGGTAGTTGACCAGATTTTTTTTATTATTTAAATCAATAAGTTATGTTACTCAAAATCTATTGCAGAAAGAATTTTATAAATCGGACCAAAAATAAATAAGATAGAATCCATTCAAATCCTGTAGAAGGGGTAATTGTCAAATGACAGACGATGCAACCTTTGACGTCACTGTGTAAAATATTCATTATAGTACACGCGTGCAAGCGAGATAGTGAGATATCCCTACTACGCACCCACTTTTCCTCATACCAACATTTAAAATCATAACTGCGGGCACATTTCTGAACCAATTTTGATTGTGGTTTAATAAAATCGTTTCTTTTGCGTATCATTTTCTGTTGCTTATAAAATAATGTATAAAATTCAATATAGGAAACTACCCTATTGTCATCCGGTACCGTGTTGTCCTTCTGATGTATGGGCCATTGCCAACATATACGTTATGAGTTTATATAAAAACAATAGATATCACGTGCTTCTCACTATTTACTTAAATGTATATTCAAATTCAAATTCTTTATTGAATCCATAAAATGTTATACATCATTTAGATTCATTCAAATTTCAACTCTACCGCCAGTTCGGAATGCTGTTTCGCTAGAGAGGAACAGACAAGAAACTCTAAGGAATCATTGACTGCCTCAGTGGCGCTGTTGTAATGCGTACGCGGTACGACTGCCGTGCTGAGGTCTCGGGTTGGATCCCCGGGTCGGGTAAAGGTGATATTGGGTGTTTCTATTTCGAAATGCTCAGTACCAGTCCCGAGTCTGGAATTGTGCCCGGTATAGCGATAGGCTCGCCCCCTATCACATCATGGGGCGGAAATAATCGGAGAAATGTGGGTGTACTGATTATATCTCTGTCTACCTCTTTGGGGATTACAGGCGTGAGTCCGTATGTATGTCATTCAATAAGGAGGAAGATTTTTTAATATCGATTTCTCCGCCAATTGTGAACCGATTTCATTGGAAAAATAATAATTCGTTAGACTTTAGCTGCGATGTGGTCTCATATAAAGTTAATTAAGGTCTGATGACGGAGTACAGAGTAAAAAAAATAAACTCCTCAACGGATAACAGTACACTCGTCGCGATTGTGTTATTATGTTGAAATTTACATGTCATAGCTGTACCTACCACGAAATATTGAAAATAAAATAAGTTTAAGTAAAACTTAAACACTGCTTCCAAATAATAACACAGAAGTAAAAAATAACAATGTTATAGGTTTCTTTGGCATTTATATATTTGATAACTAACATTTGCTCAGAGATTACAAGGTGGTAGGTCGTTTGCGAGAGACCAGCTGGGTTGGTACCACCGCTTTGTCTATTTCTGCCGCCAAGCAACAGTGTGTAAGCACTGTTGTGTTCCGGTGTGAAGGACATTGAAGTGTAATTACTGGGCATTATGAGACTTAACACCTTATGTCTCGGGGTGACGAGCGCAGTCCAGTGTCATGCAGTGCTTTATTTAAAGTTCTGTGTGGCGTTGCTTCTGTTTATAAGCAGGCGTGGCGCTTACCATCAGGCGAGCGACCTGCTCCTCTCGTCATTCAATCTAATAAAAAAAAGACGATGAAACAGGCGCTTAATCTAATCTTTATAAACTACTTTTATAAACACAAAACTATTAAGTAAACTGCTAAATCCTTCCCAACTTGTTAACTCCCAATAAATTAACAAAGTTTTCATTTAGCTATCTTAAACAGGTCCTAATTAACATTTAAACACTGTTTTCCTACTTAGACTACCTGCAAATTGGCGTCGGCAAAACCCTTTTTTTATACAAAATAACTGTAAAGACTATCCAATGATTGGCTCCAATAATTGGTAACATTATTGGAGCCAATTATACAAAACCATTTGCGAAAAAACTTTTATCAATAAAAAATACGGCCATTAGTTACCGGGCGTCATTTACGCCAGTAGACAAACGGCGAAGTTTTTAAATTTAAATTTGGAATTCTAATTCTCTCTGGCTAGACCTTTGTGGATGCGAAAAGTCTGGAAACCACTTTATTGCCTCAGACAGACCAAGGATCCTAAAATTTGGGAAAAAAACGAAAAGCTCCGTTTTAATTTGGGTTTAGTACTAGTTTTTAACTGAGTCTGTCTAGAACTTTACTATGGACGAAACCATATTATTTACACACTAGTCGAAGCACAAAAATAATATCATTTATTTTTATAAAACTGTTTTTGTACTCAGCCATTTATTAACCCTTTGATTTCATTTGCTTGAATATCAATAAAGTTTTATACACATATTTATAATAACAAACCATTTATCAAAAGCTTTTTACTAGAACTATAAATAAAACATTATACTATCGAGTGCTTTCGAGTATAATATATTGACAGCCTCCGTGGTACTGTGGCGAGTACCTTCTGTGAAGTGAGAGGCCGCTGGTTCGATTCCCGCACGAAGACAAATATTTGTTTGACCATAAATATATGTTTCGAGTCTGGGTGTTTTCTCTCCAAAGGGATTGACGTCAGCTAGGCGGCCGGTCGTAAAAACTACAAGCCAAATATTTCTGTAGCATGTGTAAATACGCATGTTGCGCCGACACTACTGTGAGTGGGATAAATGCTGGTGGAAGACAACTATCGAGTTTATAAGGCGATTTCGCCAGCACGATATAAAATCGCAGTGATTGAAATGTGGTTCATCACATTTATGCAGGGCACTTTTTGCGAGGCGTCGAATAATGTACAAAGAGTTGATCCCTGCTCTATAGTCCCGATCATTGTGATAATAAATTTGCTGGGTTCTAAAATATCACCCAACTTTATACTCGTAGTACCGTAGTCATCAAATTAAACCAAGTCAATAATACATACATACCTTAGATATACTTACATACGCACTCACGCCTGTAATCCCCGAAGGGATGTGTGTGCATGTCTTTTTATTATTATCAAGTCAATAATGACACATTTAAATCTTCTTGTAAGACCAGCCGCTGGATGGAGTTGAGTGTGCAAAATGTGAGGACCGCATTCGGTGTATGGTTTTGAACTCAGAAAAGCATGCAGATTATGATTCTGAATGTTGCCAGGAGCCATATTGGTCCATTTTTGTTTTACACCCCACCCCTTTAGACATCTAGTAAATGGACATCTCCTGAACACATGCTTTGATATCATTATAACGATTGTTTTAGTGAGAATATGCAATTGATTTTTATGATTAAAGATACTTACAGCTAGTCAAGTGAAAGACCAACAGGAAAATAAAAAATAAAAACAATAATTATGGATAAAAAAAATATTTAATTCAAAAAAGCAAATTTCAAAGGAAGGATGGTAATTTGTACCCACGACAAATGACCAAGCAACCACTGCCGGAATTATTGATTCAACCATGTAAATCTGCATCCAATTGTAAAACAATGGCTTGCTCTTGTAAGAAATTACATATTGATTGTATTTCTTTATGCAAATGCATAAATAACGATTGTCAGAATAAAAAGATTGATAATTATCATTTTTTCATTTATAATATACTCAAATTTGCTTTTTTGAATTAAATATTTTTTTTATCCATAATTATTGTTTTTATTTTTTATTTTCCTGTTGTTTTTTCACTTGAGTACGTAGCTGTAAGTATCTTTAATCATAAAAATCAATTGCATATTCTCACTAAAACAATCGTTATAATGATATCAAAGCATGTGTTCAGTCCATTTACTAGATGTCTAAGGCGGTGGGGTGTAAAACAAAAATGGACCAATATGGCTCCTGGCAACATTCAGAATCATAATCTGCATGCTTTTCTGAGTTCAAAATCATACACCGAATGCGGTCCTCACATTTTGCACACTCAACTCCATCCAGCGGCTGGTCTATGGCACAAACTCATTCTTCGACTTTGATAACATACATACATACGCACTCACACCTGTAATCCCTGAAGGGGTAGGCAGAGGTGTAACTAGTACATCCACATTTCGCCGAGCGTATCTCCGTCCCACAATGTGATAGGGGGCGAGCCTATCGCCATACCGGGCGCAAAACTCCGGGCTGATACTGAGCATTTCGTAATAGAAAAACCCAATACCACTTTACACGACGCGGGGATCGAGCCCAAGACCTAAACGTCAGCCTCAGTCGTAACGCGTACGCATAACAACTGCGCCACCGAGGCAGTCAATAGTCAATAATGACACATTTAAATCTTCTTGTCCCAAACTCATTCATCGACTTTGATAAAATTATATTTATTCGATTCTTCAAAGGGCTTAGGGTCTCAAATCCGGGAGTGCTGACACAAACGTCCGCGTCCGGGTCATTAGACCCAAACATAGGAATGCTGAGTTAGTGATTCCTTCATTTGTATTCCAAAAGTGGATCCTGGATATGCAAAATGTCAAAAGGTTGATTTAAAATCCCCCGACGTCAATCACAAAGATTTGTAACGTTTAAATGTCTTAATGGATTTTCTTCAAACATAGCCATCAACCATCTTGATTAAACCAGCTTTTGAATATAATAAATCACATTCAAATTGGTCCATTTATTTAGACACGACGATGCCACATAGACAAAAAGCCTTCAAACTTATAAAACCACTCTTTTTAGCAGCGGTTAAAAATTGGCTTTTATCCCCTTATTATTGGATTTAGTATGACAAAGTCTCAATATCGTATGATGGAAATAATGTTATTTATTGCACTTAGTTCGGTAGATTCTTTAAACCACCGATCATACATAGAAAATATACGCATACGCACTCACACCTGTAATCCCCGAAAGGGTAGGCAGAGGTGTAACCAATACACCCACATTTCGCCGAGCGTATCTCCGTCCCACGATGTGATAGGGGGCGAGCCTATCGCCATACCGGGCACAAATTCCAGACTCCGGGCTGCTACTGAGCATTTCGTAATAGAAAAACCCAATACCACTTTACCCGACCCGGGGATCGAACCCGAGACTTCAACGTTGGCCTCAATCGTAACGCGTACGCATTACAACTGCGCAACCAAGGCAGTATAGAAAATATAGTAAAAATAAACAAATATATCATGCTACCCAGTTACTGGCAACACACAACTATCACAAAGTAATGCACCGGATTTGTATTTAGACTACATTAATAAAATACAATTAAAACGAAATTAAAACATAAAAAATTATTGACAAGATTTTTTTTCTATTTAAAGCGACACACAATATTGGTCGCTTCAGGAAATGAACATTAATCAACAACAAGGTTAACAAGGTGGTAGGTCCCTCGTTTGCGAGAGACCGGCTGGGTTGGTACCACCGCTTTGTCTATTTCTGCCGCCAAGCAACAATGTGTAAGCACTGTTGTGTTCCGGTGTGAAGGACATTGAAGCCAGTGTAATTACTGGGCATTATGAGACTTAACACCTTATGTCTCGGGGTGACGAGCGCAGTCCAGTGTCATGCAGTGCTTTATTGAAAGTTCTGTGTGGCGTTGCTTCTGTTTATGTGCAGGCGTGGCGCTTACCATCAGGCGAGCGACCTGCTCGTCTTGTCATTCAATCTAATAAAAAAAAAAAAAAAAAAAAAAAAAAAAAGCAACTTTGAGTTGTAAATATTGTGTATCCAACTTTTAGAACACTTTGCACCCAACGTCTCTATTCTGATATAAAAAGTGCGTAAAATCAACGATCGCATTCAGGAAAATCATCCTTATTTCCCAAATATAAATACGTTTTTTTCATAACACAGAAGTATATTAGAAAGGGTGAATGGTGTGTGAAAGATGCCACAAAAGCACAATTCAATATCTATCGATTCATCTGAAAAGCGGTAGAATGAAAGGGCGAGCTCGTCAAAGAGATTTCCTAGTTCATTGTGACACTGCAGTGCTTTGAGGAATTCTTTAGGTTTTATAAAGTATTTTTAATAGAACTTGCAGAGAATTTAAACAAATATTTCACCATCAGTTTCTATAGTATGTACGAGTACAATAGCAACGTTGTTATCCATTTGGATACAATTATATTATTTTGAACTACACACTAATCTTCTTTACAAAAAATTAGGAAATTCATTAGAAATCTGTTTGTTCACATTGCCTGCAACATACATTGAAAAAACCAATGGGTAACTCTAGAATAGTGTAGGTTTTTTTACGTCTTGGCATTACATGGGCTTTAAACGGAAATGTGTTCGTTTTTTTTTATAGTATAAGCCGGCAAACGAGCAAGTGGGTCACCTGATGGTAAGCGATCTCCACCGCCCATGTACGCCCACAATACAAAAGAATTATGGGCGCGTTGTCGACCTTAAAGGAAAGGGATAATAAGGGATTGGGAAGGGGAGGGGGGGGGATTTGGGACTCCGGATATCTCACTCACCGTACGAAACGCAGCAGCAAGCTGCTACTTTACGCCGGTTTTCTGTGAGACAGTGGTAACGACCCGGACGATTCGGCCCATTCATGCTATAGACAAAATTGTCTACAGCGTGGCCCTAGATTATCAATTCAGAATAGTCTTGTACAAGTTCTTTGATAGCAAACTTCGCCTAAATTTCAGGTACAATGCAACACTTACACCCGGTTTCTGAAAGGCTGATCAAATCCACATTCTACTAACATAACCTTGATATTGACACCGCTGTCAAATCAATTTGAGTTGCTGAAACGTTATTTATTGATGTAATATTATCTGATGTCACTCTAATAGCATTTGATATACGATTTTTCATATTAATTTGAAAGCTATAAACTAACATGAGTGTGTTAAATCAAAGGTGTTGACCACGCTTCTAGCAACTCAATTTTGACTTGACATGAGAATTTACAGTTGATTAGTTAATTTAACATTGATTTGCCTTTCAGAAATCGGGCGTTAGTAAGCGGTAAAACGCCGCTGAAGCTAATTTTGCCTACAACTTAAATAGGTCGGATCGATGGCAGTGGTATAAATTTCTCAGAAACCAAAGTAACAGATCATCTGTTGGATTTCGTGTGATCAATCAGATTGTCAGAGCCTCAACAAATCTCAAAGATGGTTAGCGAAGCGACGAACTACTAAAGATATTTTTTCCGAAAAAGACTTTCGAGGGCGACGACCAGAAGCTAGTATAAGCATAAAATAAGATAACAACAAAAATTCAAAAGGCCGACGACTTCCGTAATCGTCTTGAAGTTACTTGATATAATCTGTAGGTACAAACGCGAGCAATAATTCACAGCAAAATATATTTATCAAAGTCCCTCGGCTGTCTGCCCTGAATAATGAAGTGAGACGACAAATGACAAAAAGTGATATTACAAAAACGTATGGCGTGTTCAAATATTTTTAGAAGGTTCTGTATGAAAAATAATACATACATACGCACTCACGCCTGTAATCCCCGAAGGGGTAGACAGTAACAAGTACACCCACATTTCGCCGAGCGCATCTTCGTCTCACGATGTGATAGGGGGTGAGCCTATCGTCATACCGGGCACAAATTCCAGACTCCGGGCTGATACTGAGCATTTCGTAATAGAAAACCCCAATACCACTTTACCCGACCCGGGGATCGAACCCGAGACCTCAGCGTTAGTCTCATTCGTAACGCGTACGCATTACAACTGCGCCACCAAAGCAGTCAATAATACAACCCTGAACTATACTGTCCTAATGTTGAATACGAGCCTCCTCTACTAATGAGAGATGTTAGGACCTTCACCACCAGCACGCTGATCTAAATCGCATTTTTTTCAGAAGTATCATGTTCGTAATCATCAGCACTACCATCTATCTTTGTTCGCGCTGTAAACAGTTTTGTCTATTACGTTCAGTTGCTTCTGTTTATGGGCAAGCGTGGTGCTTACCATCAAGCGAGCGAGCTGCTCGTCTCGTCATTCAAGCTAATAAAAAATAAGATACACCTTTGCCATAGGGCAAATAGTAATGTTTATGTGCATAGTAATAGTACTATGCACATAAACTAGCCTATGTGAGTTGTCTTTTAGAGTTGAATTATTGACGTGTAAAAATAAGTTCATAAACTCCCACAATATCCGAGGAGCTGTAAGTACGTAGCCGACCTTTAAAGCCATGAATGGGCCTCCAGAAACTGCTCTATCACTCATTTTCCATTGACAATAACCACAAATTCTTAATTACTTTTTACCCTAAATCATCAACTGTATAAACATCCCTAATAGCTTCACACATTACATTTTATCAACAATCTTCAGCGGAACCCGAAAAACAGGGCCCGAAATTATCGCTTTAAAAAATATATTTTCGTATTTTCGCGTAAGGCAGCCAACGATACCATCTCATGGAATAGAGAGGAAATTAATCCGAGATATGGAGCATTGTAGCGCAGATTTTGTTTAATCGAAAACAAAATGGAAGAACCGTTGACCTGCTAAGATTTGGTAAAACAATACGTTTTGTGTAATGTAGCGTCATTTCGTCATGTATAACGTATTTCATAAGCTATTTCATCCGGTTTCTAAAAGGCTGATCAAATCAACATTCATCTAACATAACTTTGATTTTGACACTGCTGTCAAATCAATTTGAATTGCTGAAACATGATTTTTGATATTAATTTGAAAGCTATGTTAACTAACCGTGTGTAACATGTGTGTTAAATCAAATGCGTTGATCATAATTCTAACAACTTAATTTTATCTTGACATGAGAATTGACAGTTGATTAGTTAACTTTACATTAATCAGCCTTTCAGAATGCCCGGTGCATTAGTGACCTATTTTTAACCGAGTTAAAAAAGGAGGTTCTGTTCTATAAGATAGTTGACATTTTACTATTAATCTTGGTATAGAGAAATTGACAAGAAACGTAATTCACGCAAAAAAAATACCCCACCAAAACTCTGTTCAAGGGGGCGAGGCTATAAAAGTATGTGCAGCTCGTTCATTCATAATTCATAAAAATGTATTCATGATCTCTAGTTACGTCTCTTGACAGATTCATATGAGCATTATCGTTCTAGTTATCTTATTTCGATGTTTAAAACCATGAGCAGCACAAACAATTGACTAACTGAACACTTACTTACACCAAACAAGTACGATAGAGGTAAGTAATTGAAAAGTGGGTTCATATTTGTTTGTGTTGGCAACCGCTATGGCCATTAGATTGTAAGTAATTATTTTTAATAAATACTAGAAACATACATCTTATTCCCAATTTAATCAAAACTGAAACTAATTGTGAGATAAGTCCGTTGATTAATCCATTTACGTTGGTATATATTGAGAAATTTATTAATTTCGTGAGGAATGAATTTACGCCTCCTTGAAAATTACATTGTGGCTTTGGAAGACTTTGTATTTTGTAACTTGTTTTTTTCTCGCCTCTACAGTGTACTGGATATGTCTTTAACCCAAATATAAAACCTTCCAATGTTAATTAGACAAACGTCTCTAACTTAAATGGCTGAACAGATTTTTCTTAAAATTTTGCTATGAAATTTTTCATCTCCCCAGAGAGGTTGACGTCATATCTTTCTGTAACATGTGTTTAAAGCATATTACGCCGACCCCACTACTAGTGGGATAAGGGCAGGTGGAAGAAGATTGCTAAGAATCGTTTCAAATACATAAAAAAAACCTTCAAATAAAATAACCGCATTCAAACCCATTCATCCATTCGTTTAAGCACTACGATGCCACAGATAAACAGCTAGACAGACTAAAAAGTGAAACTGTTAACACCCCTTCTTTTTAGGGGGTTAAATATGAAACATCATGTCTTTGTATCAATACCCAGACGAGCCAAATCATTTATAGCGAAGATATATTTTACTAGGTGGTAGGTACCTCGTATGCGAAAGGCCATCTGGGCTGGTACCACCGCTTTGTCTATTTCTGCCGCTAAGCAGCAGTGTGTGGGCACTGTTGTGATTCAGTTTGAATGACATTGAAGCCAGTGAAATTACTGGACATTATGAGACTTAACATCTCAAGACTCGGAATGACGAGCGCAGTTCAGTACCATGTAGTGCTCGTTTCTTCTGTATATAGGCTGGCGTGACGCATCAGGCGAGCGAACTGCTCGTCTCGTCATTTAAGCTGATAAAAAAAAGATAATACTGACTATAGCGTGGCTCTACCACTTGACATTCCCGATAACCAAACAAAGCTTCCTTCCAGCGTAAGACGCAGAAATCAATGACGTCAATATAGGCAAATCTTTTCACCCTCGAACTTCTAAGCACGTCACGTCTGCCTACGATAAATTACAAAAGCAATATTTTTCTTAGCTCGCCGACGTCCTATTTACCCTTGTCATGGAATCTCGTGTTTAGTATTTGTCCATATTTGTTAATAAACTATTGACATGACTGACGCAATATTCTTTATCTACATTCTACGTTCTATGTATTATTATACATACGCACTCACGTCTGTAATCCCAGAAGGGGTAGGCAGAGGTGTAACCAGTACACCCACATTTCGCCGAGCGTATCTCCGTCCCATGATGTGATAGGGGACGAGCCTATTGCCATATCGGGAAAAATTCCAGACTCCGGGCTGATACTGAGCATTTCGTAATAGAAAAACTCAATATCACTTTCACCCGACCCGGGAATCGAACCCGAGACCTCAGCGTCAGCGACAGTCGTAACGCGTACGCATTACAACTGCGCCAACGAGGCAGTCGGTCAGCAGTATATTATTATTTTTATTATTTCTGAAAGGTATTTTTAGTCAGTACGTCATAACTTCAATAATTCTTCATCCAATTTAATGATTCAAACATCATTTTAAACTTCTGTTTGCTGGTGTTTGATTATTTTTTTAAATTGGTTATTATTAATTTTAGCTTTATAGTTTTTTGAAACGCTTTTATATAAGTTAAAAACTTTTTAATTTATTATTTTTAGTAAAAGAATCATCAAATTTGGTGCATAAATAACGACATTTTTCATTCCCAATTTCACCCCCTAATTCCTTCTATTTTTATATTCTTTCGAAAAAACATTCGGTCCACATTTGCTAGAGTTATATGTGGTTAATTTGGCGGAGTGGTTAAACATAAGTACAAAAAACGCGTCGAATTGAGAACCTCCTCCCTTTTTTCAACGGTTAAAAAGACAATCGGCTTTTGCACTTAATTTGTCTCCAATTGTGCTATAAATTGGTACGATATCGCGCTTAAAACTGGCCCCTCGCCAAACTTTTGTTATAAAGTTCTTACAAGCGTCTCGATCCGGATAAGGCCGGCCTCATAAGAGGCGGTTTACGTTGATTTAAACGCTCGAATTGCAGTAACGGTTTGCGGTTTGAAAATTTAAAAGAGGATTCGAATTTTAAATTATTGGAATTGTAACAGACTTATGGATCTGGGATCAGGGATATACATAGATCGCTTTATGTACCCACATAGACAGCTTACGAAAGAGGATTAAAACTACACTCCACGTACAATACAATAATGCGATGAGAGTGGTGTTAGGACTGCCCTCTACTGTAGTGCATCAGGCACGTTTGCGGCAACTCGCACTAACTGTTTCTATGCCAGTATGTGCAAACGATGTGCGTCTTACGGCAGCGCGCACTGACTGTTTTTATGCCAGTATGGGCAAATGGTGTGGGTCAATGGTGCACAGGGAACGGGCACGGGGCAGGGGTGAAATGCAACACCGTCCTAATGATTATCACAAATAGTTTAGACTGTTCCTATATCCGGATCTGCTGTGACATGCATGTCGATAGTAGTGCAGAGTCGAAGGTTATCAGTGTAAACTATAATTTTCCACCACTGTAAAGTGTAGGTAACATAAATAAATATTCATTGTTATTTTTATTAATGTTTTTATTTATAACTATTAATGACTATTGACTTTCACTAATTTTAATGTCGGTAATTTCAAACAAATATAATTTTATTCTTGTTCTTAGTTGTTACATTCTTGGCTGAGTGGTTGTGTTCTTCAATGATATGAAGTGGTGAAGAACTGGGTGAGTAGTACACTTAACAATTCGTCGCCATTCATCTCGAAATGCTGCTTTTCTGGTACATTCATAGAGGTAATCGTTAATCTTGGTCTTTACTTGGTTAGTCCGCCGCATAGCCGATCTACCGCGGGCTCTAGTGCGTTCCACGTGTTCCTGTACTACAAGGCGCTCTACGGGCATAATTATTTCCTCGTTGCGAGTAATCATTATTTTATTAATGTTCATGTTATTGTAAATTGGATATGGGTCTTTGTTACCTGAAATTAATTAAATTATAATCCAGCTTAGGCTTGGTTCCAGTTAGTGTTTTAGGATTAGTTATCTTCTTTTGTAAACGGGAGCTGACTTATGATGAGACTTTTTTGTTAATCGTACACATATAAAAAGTGGTTTGTTTTGACAGCCTCCGTGGCGCAACGAGCGAGTAGCCGGCTGCGAAGCGAGAGAGCGTGGGTTCGATTCCCACACCGAGACAAATTTTTGTATGATTCACAAATATTTGTTTCGGGTCTGGATGTTACGGGGCCGCAAGTCCCTCGTAGTTCCTGATACCCACGATACAGGTTAACCTAGTGTGGGGTCAGGACTATGTGTGTGACTGTTGGGTGTATTATTATTATTATTCATAATTTGCCTTATGCTGTTCGTGTTTATTGATGGTAGAAATTATTTACTACCAGGTGATCTTCTTGCTCGCGTGCCAGTCAATTGCCACAAAATTTATTTCCCATCACGCAATTCCTAAACTTCCCAATAATGTCAAGTTCCCTATAATGTTAAGAATAAATAATATTTCAAAGCTCAACAGCTCCGCTTACACCAAGCCTATATTTACAAGCACACTCCTGATTGCAACTACGTAACTAAGTTAGTTATAACTTCAGAAGAGTCACCACTAACTATCTGAACAACTAATATGCTGTACAATACTTGTAAATTTTATTTTGACTAACGCTTATCGACATTTGGTACATTATTGAAAGATTTGTAATTTGTACCGAAGTTTGTAACTACAGAATAGGGTAGTTGACTAGATTTTTTTTATTATTTAAATCAATAAGTTATGTTACTCAAAATCTATTGCAGAAAGAATTTTATAAATCGGTCCAAAAATAAATAAGATAGAAGCCATTCAAATCCTGTAGAAGGGGTAATTGTCAAATGACAGACGATGCAACCTTTGACGTCACCGTGTAAAATGTTCATTATAGTGCACGCGTGCAAGCGAGATAGTGAGATATCCCTACTACGCACCCACTTTTCCTCATACCAACATTTAAAGTCATAACTGCGGGCACATTTCTGAACCAATTTTGATTGTGTTTTAATAAAAGGGTTTTTTTTGCGTATCATTTTCTGTTGCTTATAAAATAATGTATAAAATTCAATATAGGAAACTAGCCTATTGTAGTGAAACAACTTATTTTGGCAAAATTACTTTACAATATTAACATTCTTAAGATCGAATATGTATACTATCGAATATGTATATACTCGTTTGAACTAAGATTAAAATTATGCTGACTGCCTCGGTGGCGCAGTTGTAATGCGCGTTACGATTGATGCCAACGCTGAGGTCTCGGGTTCGATCCCCGGGTCTGGTAAAGTGGTATTGGGTTTTTCTATTACGAAATGCTCGGTATCAGCTCGGAGTCTGGAATTTGTGCCCGGTATGGCGATAGGCTCGCCCCCTATCACATCGTGGGACGGATATACGCTCGGCGAAATGTGGGTGTACTGGTTACACCTCTGCCTACCCCTTCGGGGATTACGGGAGTGAGTGAGTGCGTATTAAAATTATGCGCTTTGGAAATGTACTGATTTTTCGAAAATACTGGTATATGATGAGCTCATGAAGAAAGCCCAGTTGCCAGAACCAGTACTTGAGTGGTAGAGCCACGCTGTTTTGTTTACAGCATCAATGTGCGAGCTCGACCGAGTTACCACTGTCCCACAGAAAATCTTTATTTTGTACTGACTTGTCATAAGCGCTATTTTAATTGTCTACATGATGAATAAAACTATTTCATTTCATTTCAAAATCGACGTAAAATAGCAACTTGCTGCTGTGTTTCGTACGATGAGATATCTGAGGGCCAATTCTGCTATTTTAACTGACACTGCGAATGAATTTTAACCGAACTGAGATTACATTTTGAATTAATTAAAAATATGGCATTCTGCTCCTTAAAAAATTCGATATCATCTCAGTTAAATTGCATATAAACTGTCAATTCGATCAACTTTCAATGTCTTTCTTTTGTTGAAAAAATGGCTTCGCATTATTATGCATTTCGCCAATGACAAGTATTTTACCGAATTTTACGTATCAGCTGCCATAGACTAAATTCTAGAAATTAAAAATGACCTAAGCGACAAAATCAATGTTACCAACTCACAATAAAATACCCACAATATGACTAATTTCAGTGATTAAAAAATTACGTAAGTGGAGGTTATGATTTTTTTATTAATTGATTTGACTAATTCCATGTATTTTATTTATTTCATTAATTTATCTATTCCATGGCATAACTGAAGGAAAACGGCACAACAGCACCACTCAGGCAGTCATTCCGGAAATAACCACAATCGCGATTATTTTATTGAAATTTGAAATTCTACCGAATTGCGGTTTTTTTATTTTGCAACACTGCTGAGGACATATCTATACTAAATAAAAATTATGCGAGAGTTTTGGCGGGAATTTTGACAGTGCGATTGCTCTCATAATTTAATCTACACTAATATTCTAGAGAGGAAAGATTTTTTTGTATTTTTGTATGTAACAAATAAACTTAAAAACTACTGGGCCGATTTCAAAAATAATTTGGCCGTTAGAAAGCTACATTATCACTGAGTAACATAGGCTATACGAATAACGAGCACACAAAGTCGCACAATTTTGACGACTTTTAGTTGCTTGCAGTAAAAGAGAATAAAGTTAACTGAATTTGTCTGCAGTTAACTCACAGTCACTTCACCTCAGTGTTGCCAAGTCAGATTTTTGAAAATACCGTGTTGTCCACATTAAAATACGGCATTTGCGTCAAAAATACAGTGCTTGATGGGAAAAAATACAGTCTATTTTACAGTGCAATAAAATGTCATACAAAAAAGGAAATAATTAAATTATTAAATAAAATATAAATTTATTTTAAACTTTATATCCTAAACTAACTTAACATTTTATTTGTATATATCGATCGCTGCAGAAATGGATGGCTGCGATGATGATGATATCGGTTTATTTTTTTTAATGTGTTTAATCAAAGAGTTTTATGTATACTACTAGACAAGCTGCGCGGTACATAGAAATAGTAGTATAATAAATTAGTTGTATTACTAAGTTGCAGTCAATTGAATATTATCATCTCGCTTACTCTCAACTAGAACCCCTATTGCGCTCCCTGTTTGTGAACTGTATAACTCCCGCGTTATGTGACGCAGTTTTACTTCTAAATAACCTGTCTAGTAGTATACAATAATAATACGAAAATTTTACTGTAAAAAAATACTGTGTCTCCATATAAGGTATTTATAAAAATACCGTGTCCAGTAGATGGCATGAAAATACGGCAGATCTGCTGTAATTACAGTGCATTTGGCAACACTGCTTCACCTTCAGTCACATTTCGTTCTCAATATTTTGACGTTTGTCTGTAGACGAAATGCATTTTATATAGTTAAGTGTCTCACAATGGACACTGGCGAAATCACCAATCTACGGTGGAGCCAAACACAATTAAAAGAAGAAGAAGATAGTTAAGTGTCAAAATTGTTACCAGAATGCCGTTTTGGTTCAGTCAACTTGTATTCTACTTTCGATATCATTGCGTTCTAAGTTCTTGAATATTGGTTTAGCAGAATACCATTTGCAACTTTCTTGTCGCTGAGATTAGATCGGAATGATATTTTGAACAATTAAAATTACGAGAATTGGCCCTCAGGAAACCTAAATCCCCTCCCCCTCCCAATCCTTTCCTTTAAGATCGGTAACGCGCCATGATTCTTGTGGCATTGTGGGCGTACATTACATACAAGAAAAAATAAGGGTGGTAGAGCCACGTTGCAGACAGTTTTGTGTACAATACGAATCGGCCGGCTCGACCGGGTTTTTACCACTGTCTCACAGAAACCGCCGTAAAGTAGCAGCTTGCTGCTGCGTTTCGTACGGTGAGCGAGATATCCGGAGGCCCAAATTCCCCTCCCCTTCCCAATCCCTTTCCTTTAAGGTCGGCAACGCGCCCATAAGCGTACATGGGCGGTGGAGATCACTTACCATTAGGTGACCCACTTGCTCGTTTGCCGGCCTATACTATAAAAAAAAATAGACGGATATATTTTTATATGACCATTTTGAATTCGATCTAATCAACATCAGCCAGAATCTGAACGCGTTGAAACTCAAACTGTCATACTCGTCAAGCTTGAACAACTAAGCACTAATATTAAATCTTGTTCTAGGAACACTCGATGGCAATTTTTGGGCAGTCTCCAACAACGAATAATCCCCTTTATTCAGGTATTACAAACGAAAAATCCAGCCAAACGTCCGCGTGGAATTTGAGACAGCTTACAGTCGGGCATTTGAGTGAATTGTTTGAGCTACAACTTTCCGTCGATGTTCCGTTGAAGTTTTTGATTCGATAAAACATCCGTGATGACAACCTCCGTGGCGCAATGAGCGAGTAGCCAGCTGTGAAGCGAGAGGCTGTGGGTTCGATTCCCGCACCGAGACAAAAGTTTGTGTGATCCACAAAAAATTGATTCTGGTCTGGGTGTTGTGGGACCGCAAGTCCCTCGTAGTTCCTGATACCCACGATACAGGTTTAGTTAGTGTGGGTCAGGACTATGTGCGTGACTGTTGGGTGTATTTATTTATTTATTTAAAACAAAAACCGGTTTTCATCCTAGTACCATATATCGGGCGATTTTATAGCAGAGTTCAGGAAACGAGCAAATGTGTAAGCACTGTTTGTTTCGGTTTGAAGGACGTTGAAGCCAATGAAATTACTGGGCATTATGAAACTTAACAACTTATGTGTCGGGGTGACAGTCCATTGCCATGCAGTACTTTGTAAACAAAGTTCTGTGTGGTGTTGCATTTGTTTATAGGCAGGCGTCACATTTACCATTAGGCGAGTGACCTGCTTACTCGTTACGTCATTGAGACTAATAAAAAAAAACATTAAACTTCATTTAAATCGGCCCATTTGTATAAGCTCTACGATGCCATAGACAGATAAAAGCTTCTAACTTATAACATCCCTCTTTTTACGGCAGGCGTTAAAAATAAGATTTGCGTAAGCCATGGGCACACTAAGGTATAAAGGTAAGCACACTCATGCGAGGTAAGCTCAATTTATGCAAAAACCCACGAGACCCACGTTTTATTGCTCAGAGACAATCTCCTCGGCTGAAAAGGTTTAATTTTGAAAAGCACACATAAAGCCAGTGTACATAATCCTTATTATCCACGTTAAGAGTAATAAAAGCAGTTTATAAAGGTACAGGTTCTATTTAGTTTTTATTTTTTTCCAAACGAGCACAGTGCAGTGCCACGTAGTATTTTGAAATTCGAAGTTCTGTTTTGTGTGGTGTTTCACTGTTTATGTACAGGCGTGGCGTCTACCATCAGAAGGCCAATTCTCGTAATTTTAAATGTTCAAATTACATTCCATCTAGTCACAGCGTCCAGAAAGTTGCAAATGGCATTCTCTTAAACCAATAATCAACAATGTATTCACAAAGTTGACTGAAGCCAAAACGGTATTATGCTTCTGCTAATGCTAGGTGCATTTGACGTTGATTATTGGTTTAAGAAAATGCCATTTGCAACTTTCTTGACGCTGAGACTAGATCGCAATGATATTTTGAACATTTAAAATTACGAGAATTTGCCTTCAGGTGAGTGATCTGAGGGGCTAGCACGGAAAACTATCGAAATCGTAATGTAAAGGTATCGAGGGCTCGCTAGATAATTCCTTAAATATCATTGGTCTATATTCCATATATATTAGTTTCTTTTACGTACGATAGAGGCCCTGTATTAAAATCTCATAGAAATTGTTTTCGATGACAGCTCGAATAACTTTTCGCAAGTTTCCGTGCTAGCCCCTCAGCTCGTCTCGTCATTTAATGAAAAACCCCGACAAATTAAAAAAAGAACTCTTAAATAGCTGAATGGATCTTCTAACCAAATTAGTCACTTTATTAAACCAGCTTTAAAAACAACCGCATTCAAATCGGTTTAGGCAATTTCAAGCTTCTTCTTGTTCCATCTACCCTTATCCCACTCGCAGTGGGGTCGGCGCTACATGCTTTTTAACACATTTGAATGATTTGTATTGTAGTTTTTACGAAAAGCCTGACGTCAACCCCTCTGGGAAGAAGACACCGAAACAAATATCTCGTTTTATCTCGGTGCGGGAATAGAACCCACGGCGTCTCGTCTCACAGCCGGTTACTCGCCCACTGCGCTACGGAGGATGCCAATGTAATCCCAGAGCCCATTAGAAAAAAAAATGATTGACATTTAATTCATAAACACTGAGTACCTATTTGATAAATATTTGCAGTTGCCTCTCACTGTATAAAGTATAAACTGATCAAATACAACTTTATTTTAAATAAATTGATCATAAAATTGTTTTCAAAGGAAAATCGTTCTCCTATTAGGCCACAAATATAAATCATAGAGAATTCTGCGTAATTTAAAACAAACTTATGAAACTACAACTATATATTAAATTTGTTCGCCAACTCACAATTTTATTACACAAAAACTTCTTGCCATAAAGCGGGACCACTTCGACACGAAAAAAGCCGGATTGTCCCACTAAGGGCCTCGACACACCGCGACGGATCAGACACTAACAAAATCAAATATTCAAATATTTGTATGTGATTTTTCAGGTTAAATATTGGCTAAAAAGTATGAAAACAAAATCAGTGTAATTTGCACGACTTAAAAAAATTACGCCCGTCTGTTTTCAGCCTAATGTGACGGATAAATGGTCTGCGACTCAATATGTTCCAAAGACAATCAACTATAAAAATACCTTTCAACTGACAACAATGGAAGCTTCTAGAACACCGTGGAAGAAAGGGACGCAAGATGTGAAACAAAAGATCACACGAAAACAGCATGTCTGTTGCATGTTTTTTTTCATGAATCTGAATAGTTTTTCCATGCTGATTTCAAGTACATATGCCGTTTTTATGTAGCAGCTCTAGTTTACCGGATATGAAGTGATGGGATTTGCACCAAAAATGCACATAGTTTAAGGTATAAAAAATTATTAACTATATTTTTACTGAATGAAATTCTCTTTTATACGATTTTCTGGGGTGAGGTGTATTAGGAATACTATTTTGAATAATGAGCCATCATATTTACGTTATAATATCGTTGAAATCTTTCCTCCATGGTACGAATATCCTGGTGAAAATGCTGCCCTTGTTTCTCGCTTAGTTCATCGAGATTTTCAGGAATATATTCTAGGTGGGTGTGAAGGTAAAGCTTAATACTTATGTTGCATCCAAGCTGCTGAAAGTGTATCATCAACAGTTCAACGTGCTGAATGTGGCCATCAGACTTTCAATTTCCCAAACAATCCTCGCTATCCAAACAAACTCTTCCCATGCACATTTCTCGATAGCTGTCAACACATAAACCCCAGTTATGTTTATGGCACTTATTTTTGTCCAGAACGGTTGTTCTGAATTCAGCACGTCTTTTTGTTGTTTTTTTATGTATGCACATTAATTTCTCCACCATTTGTAGATCGATTTTGTTGGAAAAATTTGGAGTTTAGCGGCGATGTGGTACCATATAAATTTGGTTAAGATCTGATGACGGAGTACAGAGTAAAAAAATAATACTCCTCAACGGACAACAGAACACTCGTCGCGATTGTGTTATTGTATTGGAATTTACATGCTATGCTGTAACTACCATTAGAAAACTTAGAAACCGACTTCAGTGTTTTTATTTTGAAGTCGGTTTCTAAGTTTTGTTTACACTTATTTTATGACTAGCGTCTGTCGGGTGTAACGCGATCCTCAGAATTCACAAGATCGCGTACATTCCAAGACAAAAATCTTTGATATACGGGCGATGTATATGGGTAATAAAATAAAATAGTTATTGTCATATTTATCTGAGTTTGAGTAAAAAAGGTAGTAAAGTTAGGAATATTGGTCCGAGGCCGTAAAATCTGTTGTATAGTTATAAACGAACTATTCGTCCCGGCTTTGTTTGGGTATCATTTGATGTTTTCCATGATTAATGTATTTACACTGTTACATTAATAACTAGCTTATACTCGCTGTTTTATCCGCGTCAGTCTTTACTGTTATAACACCTTACGATTTCCATACATACGCACTCACGCCTGTATTCCCCGAAGGGGTAGGCAGAGGTGTAACTAGTACACCCACATTTCACCGAGCGCATCTCCGTCCCACGATGTGATATGCGAGCCTATCGCCATATCGGGCACAAATTCCAGACTCCGGCATGATACTGAGCATTTCTTAATAGAAAAACCCAATATCACTTTACCTGACCCGGGGATCGAACCCGAGACCTCAGCATTAGCTTAATCGTAACGCGTACGCATTACAACTGCGCCACAGAGGCAGCATTTAATAAACCCTGAAAACGTGTTTTATTTTGTGTTGAAGATCAATCTTCTTCTTCCACATGCCATTATCTCTCTCACAGTGAGGTCGACGCAACATGCTTTTTAACACATGTTACAGAATGATTTAGCTTGTAGTTTTCACAACCGGCCGCCTGCCTGACGTAAACCCCCCCGGGCGGAAAACACGCCTGCCTATAAACAAATGCAACACCACACAGAACTTTGTTTATAAAGTACTGCATGGCAATGGACTGTCACCCCGACACATAAGTTGTTAAGTTTCATAATGCCCAGTAATTTCATTGGCTTCAACGTCCTTCAAACCGAAACAAACAGTGCTTACACATTTGCTCGTTTCCTGAACTCTGCTATAAAATCGCCCGATATATGGTACTAGGATGAAAACCGGTTTTTGTTTTAAATAAATAAATAAATACACCCAACAGTCACGCACATAGTCCTGAGCCACACTAACTAAACCTGTATCGTGGGTATCAGGAACTACGAAGGACTTGCGGTTCCACAACACCCAGACCCGAAACAAATATTTGTGGATCACACAAACATTTTGTCTCGGTGAGGGAATCGAACCCGCGGCCTCTCGCTTTACAGCCGGCTACTCGCCTACTGCGCCACGAAGACAGACAAAATCAATAACGAGCCTTAAAAGTCCCTTTACTAATGAGAAGAGTATGGGCCTTATTTAACCACAATGCCCTAAAGCAATTTAGCAGACTTCATATACCTACTCCCTTCAAAATTTTTATGGAGAATAATTGGTAGGACAACATGCCTACACTAGATTTGATGTTAAGTACAACGCAGATCAAATAATATAATGTTTACTGCCTAGAAACATTGTATCCCTGGATAGCAAAGTATAGATGAAGTTACTGGATATACACTCGCTAATCTCAGAGCTCGATACGTCTATATGTTTTTCAGCACATCATTATGTAGGTACTCTCTCTCTCTGTAGTCGGCCCCTCATGACTGAGGATCGTGGTCATCATCGGATGGTGCGCATTTCGATCGGATGATATCTCTCCATCGGCTTCTGTTCATCGCATCTCTCACAACTTTATGGAACCCGGCGGCTGATGAGTCTCTGATCTGGTCCGTCCATCGTGCTGGGGATCGACCACGTGAGCGTTTTCCTTCTGTGTTCGCAACCACGATGAGTTTCTCCAAGCTCTCATCACCTTTCCGTACTATATAACCAAAGTATGCAAGTATACGTTGATGGCAAATCGTGGTGAGCGTGTCTTCACTTTGAGCTGTGAGAGTATTGACACATTTGTGCGTTTGGCGGTCCATGGTATTCTCAGCATTCGCCTCCAGCACCACATTTCGAACGCGTCAATCCTTTCTCAAGTCATAGTAGGGTATTATTGGGCATTCTGGACCACTTTTCGCGAAAAGTGGTCCAGAATGCCCAATGGTCTAGAATGCCCAATGGTCTAGAATGCCCAATGGTCCAGAATGCCCAATAGTAAATAATCGATAGATAACATTTCCGTTGATTATTATGTTCATTACGTTCATAATTTTAGTCCAAATCGTATATTATATTAACGGTATTTGTACTTAAGACTAACTATTGTTGTTTTGACCGTATATAGCATTAGACGTTTGCAAATAATGAAATTTGTTAAACAACCACATTCTCTTAATGTGGATGCAATTTGTGTTGAGCCCCAGTGTGGAACTCTTCGACATGGAGAGCTTTTACCGAATACTATTAGATGTATTATTTGCGGTCCATCTAACTGCGAGAAAACTAATTTAGTGATCGGTCTACTTTTGCATAAAGACGGATTAAAATATCGTAATGTTTATCTTTACTCAAAAACTCTAAACCAACCAAAATATTTGTTTTTAGAAAAAGTGTTCGCCATGGTTCCTGATATATCATTTTCCCAATATAAGGACAACGAGGAGGTATTGAGTCCTCAGGAAGCTAGTAGTGATTCTATAATTATTTTTGATGACGTGGCGTGTGAGAATCAAAATAACATGCGAGATTATTTTGCAATGGGAAGACATAAAAATATAGACTCTTTTTATTTAAATCAAACCTACAGTAAAGTACCTAAACAACTTGTCAGGGACAATGCAAATCTCATTGTTCTTTTTAAACAAGACGATATCAATATGAGACATATCTATGATGAACATGTTAGCACTGATATGAAATGGAACGAGTTTCGTGAAATGTGCACGCAAATATGGACAGATCCATATAGTTATTTGGTCATAAACAAAGATTGTCAAAAGAACGAAGGATGTTATCGAAAAAACTTTGACAATTTTGTAGTTTTCAATTAAGAACTTCTATAAATATCATCATTCTTACAGTAAAAGTATTATTCTATTTGAAACATTAACAGAAGAACGAAGTATTTAGTAATGGATAAATCATTTAAAAGACAAATTATTAACGCTGCTGAGGCTGTGAAGAAAAAAGTTCGTAAAATGCGAAATATAGAAGTAGAAAATGAAAAAGCAATGGAAACGGTTTTTAAACCACTAATTAACCCCCTGAATCAAATAGCATTAAAAACTAACAAACCTTCATTGAAAGAAAATTCTAATATTAAACATGATAACAGTTACCAAGATACTATTTTACCTGAAGATGAAATTACTAAAACTGAAAATTGTTGGAACAATACTGAGATGCCTAATTCGGGCTTTGATAATAATGATTATATTGAAGAAGAAGAGGAGAAGAGTGAAGCTTCTGATAATGATTTAGAAAATAGTGGAGATTCATATAAAACATTAGATTCGATCAATAGCACCGATCAAGATTCATTGTCATGGTCGTTATCTCCGGAAATATATGAAGATGTTCCTTTCGGAGTAAGATTAGATAAAGGAAAATTAATGCTCGGTACTTCCAAAGTAATTATTAACGATAAAACCATTAATATAGATGAAACAGTTTATAAAAATACCCCAGGCTTAAGGGAACTATTATTTAAAAGAGATCCTAATTTAGTATTAGTGACGGAGGAAGATAAGCGGAATTATAAATTAATGTTGTTAGTGTCAAACGCTCATAGACGTGATTTTGATCCTAAAAAACCAATAAAAAACAATAAAGGTAAAAGATATTTATATATAATTAAACCTTTATTCAAACTAACGGATGATGTAAGTTGTAATCGAAATCCAAAAGGTCAAGGCTTACCTATTTTAAAAAAGTGGAATAAGTTTGTTGATTATGTTTATTGGGATGATCCCAATGAATTAGTTGATAGATTAAAATTACTAATTGCTTCTCGAGATGCTGGAAATACTGGTTTAGATAATGAAATTATATCGATTATAGAAGAACTACGAGAAAGTGGAATCATAAATTGATAAATACTTTGATGTTAGGCAATTTGATTCATTTCAATTTGATCTTATTACATTAACGGACATAATGAATATTGACAAATTTGGTCATCACATTCATAAAAGAATGCGATTATCTGATATTTTTAATATCAATGACAAAACTATTACAAAATCAATAAATGGAGAGTTTGATTTACAACAAAATCGAATTCGAGGCGTGATTGATCCTGTCGAAGCTGATCACGTTTCAAATAAACATTATGTTGATGTTATAATACAAAATTTGTGCAATAAAGACGATGTTCATAAATTAATAGATAAATCCAAGCATGAAATATTAAGCGAGATTCATAGCTCTTTAGAACATTTAAAAGCAAATCTTATTTTATATATCAACCAGAATATAACCAACTCTTCTACTAAGAAGATTGATAAAGCTAAATGAAATGATAAAACAACAAGTGGTTAATGAATTACATCGATCTGCACGTAAAAATTTTATTCGTCGTCCAGTTATCCTAAAAGCTATAGACGACCTGTGGCAAGCAGATCTAATTGATCTAAAAAATATTAAAACTTACAACAAAGGATTTGGTTACATCATAGTTGTTATTGACTGTTTCTCTAAATATGCTTGGGGAGTACCTTTAAAGACAAAATCTAAAATAGAAGTATATCATGCTTTCCAGAATGTGCTAAAATTAAGTGGTCGTTCGCCGGTGAATTTGCAAACTGATTTGGGTACTGAATTTTACAACGACGTGTTTTCAAAACTGATGAAATTATCTAATATAAATCATTATTCATCTTTTTCAACGAAGAAAGCGTCAATAGTTGAACGATTAATTAAAACTTTAAAAAATAAACTTTTTAAGATATTTAACTTAAATGGCAGCTATAAATGGATAGGAAAGGTATTGGAAAATGTTTTATCAGACTACAATAATTCAAAACATAGAACAATTGGTCATAAACCAAATGAAGTGAATTTTATGAACGAACAAAAAATAAAACATATTATTTTACAAACACGAAAACCAATATCATTTAGACGCAATAAGTTCAACATAGGTGAATCAGTCCGTATAAGTAAATATAAAAACTGTTTTCAAAAGGGATATACTCCTAACTGGTCAACAGAAATTTTTAATATTACCAACGTAAATGACACAAACCCTGTCACATACAACATAGAAGATCAACGCAAGCAACCTATTTTAGGTTCTTTTTATGAACAAGAAGTGCAGAAAACAAAATATCCTGATGTTTATTTAATTGAAAAAGTTTTAAAAAGAAAGGGCAATAAGTTGTTCGTTAAATGGCTTGGTCTTCAGGAAACTGAAAATAGCTGGATTGATAAGACTAGAGTCGTTAATTGAGGGGTGTTGTATGTATATTAATAAGTACAGTGATAGTTACAATACACTTTTTTATGAACAATGAACGGAGGAGGACTAGTATTTACTAGTCCTCCTCCGTTCATTGTGTAAAATAGTTTAATAAACAATTTACCAGTTGAACTACATTTGCCTGGCTATAACTATTGCGGTCCAGGAACTAAATTACAAAAACGCTTATTGCGCGGTGATAAAGGCATAAACAAATTGGACGAAGCTTGTAAAGAACACGATATTGCATATTCAACATTTTTAGATTTACATAACCGTCACAAAGCTGATTTACAGTTATTTAATATGGCTAAAAAACGCTTAGGCGCTAAAGATGCTGGGAAAGGTGAAAAATTAGCTTCTTGGATTGTTAGTAAAGCAATGAAGACAAAACTGAAAACCGGTTCAGGTTTGAAGTCGTTTGGATCATTAGTTTCTAAAATTCGTTCACATATTAAGAAGTCCAAACGTAATAAAACAAATATAATAAAAAATGCTTATCTAGCAGCGAAGAAATTAATTCCGTTGCGTTCAAGTCATCGAATTTGTTTGCCGAGAGTTATACCGTTACCAAAAACCGGAGGACTATTGCCTTTGATACCTATATTTGCTGGGTTGTCCGCATTAGGTACATTAGCGGGCGGTGCGGCTGGTATTGCAAAAACAGTCAACGATTACAAAAATGCTCGACAAAACTTACGAGAATCTGAACGTCATAACAAAGTTATGGAATCCATAGCACTCGGTAAAGGGTTGTACATCAAGCCTTTTAAGAATGGCAATGGATTGTATGTAAAGCGTTCAAAAAACTAAGTATGAGGTTACCTAATCACGCTCTAAATAATATAGATATCCAGTCTCACGCACAAAATATACCATATTTTCGAGGAGTATTTATGAAAGATAGTTTACCTATGAAACCAAAATTTATCGAGAGTGGTGTTGTAAACTTGGATAATTCTAGTAATGAAGGAACTCATTGGGTAGCCTATGTTAAAATAAATAATTATTGTGAATATTTTGACAGTTTTGGAGATTTAAAACCGCCGATAGAGTTACTAAAATATTTTAAACATTGTAATATATTCTATAATTACAATAGGTATCAAACATTTGATGCTGTGAACTGTGGTCAGTTGTGTTTGATTTTTTTGTATAACTTTTGGAATAAAAAAAATATAAAATAAATTAACTTCTTTTATTCATATCAATCGCAAGATGTCTTTCACGCTGTCTATAACTGGTACTTCGTCAATACTTTCAACATACTATTCTCCAAATCTGCAACTCGAAGGAGAATATGAATGTGCATTATTACATTTGTCTACATTCAATTCGATTCCGAATGTTGATGATAGAAATAACAAATTATATTATGGTGATTATAATGATTTTATTACAATACCTGAAGGTGCATATGAACTACAAGATATCAACGATTACATAAAATCAAAAATAAAAAATGATAGTTTTGAACTACAGTGCAACAACAATACGTTAAAGACGAATATATATTGTACAAAAAGGATAGATTTTACAAAAGAAGGTTCTATTGGAAGACTTCTAGGTTTTGATAAAAAAATCCTTGAAGCTAATATATTACACGTGTCACCGTTTCCAGTAGACATTTTATCAACGACCGTGGCGAGGGTTGAATGTGATATTATTAGCGGATCTTATGTGAATGGTCGACCTAGTCATATTATTCACGAATTTGCTCCTAATGTGCCTCCGGGATATAGAATCATTGAAATTCCGAAGAATATAATTTACTTTCCAGTCAATCAAAATATTATAAACAGTGTTAATATAAGGTTACTAGATATTAATAACAATTTGCTTAATTTACGAGGTGAGGAAGTACAGTTATATTTGCACCTGAAAAGAAAATGATTAATTACCATTCAGTACATAAATATCACAGTGCACATACTAAAAATTTTAGTAAGGCGCGAGCTACCTTCAAAGCTGCATTGCATAATAGTAAGAAACAAAAACTAAACAAAGAAAATTTAAAATTTCTTAAAATAATAGGTCTCTTAAAATGAATATTCTAGACGTTTTATCTACACCATCTTACGATAATAACATCGAAGGCATAGAGTATCATTCGTATAAACCCTACATTACTAGCTTCAATAGAAATGACGAGATTCGTATACCTATTAATCAAAAAGACTTGTACGTTCTACCGTCAGCCAGCACTTTGTATTTAGAAGGAATCGTGAATGTTACGAAAAGAGATGCTAAAGAAAAAACGAGCGTGGACTTTACTAATAATCCGTTGATGTACCTTTTTCAAGATATAAGGTATGAATTAAACGGAGTGGAGATAGATAGGGTAAAAAATGCAGGTGTTACCACCACTATTAAGTCATTGTTATCTATGAATGAAAGTGAATCTAAAGCATCACGAGCCTGGGGATGGGATATGCATGGCATAAAAAGTGAGAATGGATTTTTTTCTGCATCATTACCGCTGAGTAATATCTTGGGATTTGGCGAAGATTATAAAAAAGTTATCATAAATTGCAAACACGAATTAATCCTGCTGAGAAGCAATACAGATCTGAATGCTGTGAAATTGAATAGTGGAGAAGTCATAAATAACATCGAAATCAATAAAATCGTATGGAGAGTACCACACGTGAAAGTATCCGATAAAGAAAAGTTAAACCTCTTAAAGATTTTAGAAAAAGACCGAGCTCTTCAAATAATATTTAGGAATTGGGATTTATATGAATATCCTTTATTACCTAAAACTACAAAGCATACGTGGTCTATTAAAACCTCATCCCAAATTGAAAAGCCTAGATACGTTGTTATCGGTCTGCAAACTAACAGAAAAAACAATGCAGGTGCTGACATGTCCAGATTTGATCACTGTAATTTGCGTGAAGTAAAAGTTTATTTAAATTCCACTTATTACCCATATGAAAACCTAAACACAAATTTTATAAATCAGCAATTTGCTTTAATATATGAACAATATGTTCGATTTCAACAGTCGTATTACGGACGTAGACCAGAGCCTCTGTTAAGCGCTAAAGAGTTTAAGGACATTGCGCCGTTGTTTGTTGTAGATTGTTCTCGTCAAATAGATACTCTCATAGCAGGTCCAGTGGTTGACGTGAGAGTAGAATTGGAGAGTGTTGTTGAAATACCTGACCAAACGTCTGCTTACTGTCTTATATTAAATGACTGTATAATCGAGTATAAACCTCTGAGTAATACTGTAAGAAAAATATCATGAATTCGGACTGTATAATTTTAGATGTTCAAGGATTTAAAGACATGCGCAACAATTTTATAGTAAAGGAATTAGCTTTTGCGAGTCGTGACTATACACAAACATTTTTGATAAAACCACCATTTTTATTCAAATACTTGTCAAATGATGAAAAAAGGCATGTTAAATGGTTGGAAAGAAATAGAGGCATTTATTGGAACGAAGGGTATATTGACTTTAGAGAATTTCGACGTATAATTGTTCCATATCTAGAAAACAAGGAAATCTTTGTAAAAGGATCGGAGAAAGTAAAGTGGATAAAGGATCTTTGTGTCAATTGCAAGGTATCCGACCTCGGCGAAGAAAGTTGTCCAAATTTTTCCGAGTTGTATAACAAGTATTGTGATGGAACTACTAATTTCAATTGTACTAAACATATGAAGTATTGTGCTTTAAAAAATGTTTTGTGTATTAAAAAATATTTGGAGTTGTAGGTGCTTAATAAAAGTGTATTTAGTTATAAGTTTCATTTAATAAAAATCTTTCAAATTACTAAAATGTTCTTATTTCATAACATATTCCTTAAATTTAGAAAATAATAATAGATGATACCTTAAATCCATTATGAATACACTGATATGGATGAATAAGACACTATACATAAAGAAAAATATTTTATCATTTTTACTTATGCAAATAACAAATCATGACTTTCTAATTTAAAAAGGATGGGTAAAAATCATTATCTATTAAAGACTTTGAAATTTTCTTGATCAATGATTCAGTATCGTCCATGACACTGTCAATAGCATCTTTAACTATGTATTGTGCATTTAAGATGACATTCTCACTATCACTATCACTGTCACTGGCTTGAGGATTATTGTTACAAAGGTCTATGACAGAAATTTTTATCAACTTAATGCCTCGTCGCTGTAATCTGCTCATGACAAAAGACTTGCTAACTTTTTGTTTCTTTAAATTATTATGGGATGACTTTTCCTGACGTCGTTTTGATTTTTTGTCTTTTGTGATTTGATTGCAATGCCCGGGTTCACTGCGTAGCATCTCTGAGAATCCTTCCAAGGGATCCTGAGCATACTGGCTAAATATAATATCTGAGTCAGATATCTATAACAAAAAAAACAAATATTAGAATTATCGTACAAATGTTAATTAAAATTAGAGAATATTGTTCAAACAGAGATAAAATATTTTACTTACCGAAGACATGATTATGATGATATTCTGATAGGTTATGAATGGATGTAGATATTATTCAATTAGGTACCTACTCAAGACTAGTAATATATGACAAATGACAAAAAATAATACCACCCCACTATACGACATTATGGTATTAAACAAGTATGGACACGTTTACTATAAAATGTGATTTATGCATTTATGTCTTTAAAGACATTACAAACCAAAGATCTAAATAGATATCGTATGTAATTAGCATTCTCATGGTTTAGTACATCTCCATGGTACAAAAGTGTTATACTTTAGTTTTATTAAATACTTACGGTGTCTATTTAGATATTTGCTCTATGGAAGAAAAATGCTTAAGTAACATTTTTATTTAAAGTACATTGAACGGAAACATGTTTCATCAGGTTTGAATTGATGTATGTTTTATTGACAAATAATACTGTGATCGTGTTACATTACTATCTATATTGATATTATAGTCTATTTTAGATATTTGCTCAATGGAAGAAAAATGCTTAAGTAACATTTTTATTTATAGCACATTGAACGGAAACATGTTTCATCAGGTTTGAATTGATGTATGTTTTATTGACAAATAATACTGTGATCGTGTTTCATTACTATCTATATTGATATTATAATTATGCGAATGTGAATTTGTCTGCACATTGAACTATATATATTATTATAACGTAATATAAATGACGCGAGGATGTACTAGGTAGGTACGTGATGAAACTTAAATCTCTGTTTTAGTTCATTACTTATATAGGTTCTTAAATAAATAAATTATAGTAAATAAAACAAGTAGTTACGATTATTCACATTTTTATTGATATTTTTACAAATGTTTATTAAAGTCTATAGGTATAGTCTATTTTATATGTTTAACAATAGGTACAAATAACTTGTCTATCCTTATGATATAATTAATATAATATACACATTATAACTAAGTATACAACTTGACAATTTTTTATTTAGTCTACTAGTAAACTATTTTTTTAAAATAAGAGAATGACCCCAGGCTTGTGTTGATATTTTATCTACAGATATCGCTCGTTTATCATCATTACTAGATAATGCAATTTTGTTGACACTTTGAGTAAATATTTCATGCTTTATTGATTTAAACATAATATTTTTACTACGAATTATTCCACCATTAAATAAAATATTTTCATAATCAGTTATACTTAAATCCCTTACTACACATGATTTTACTCCTTTTGCTTTTTTAATCATTTTGTTGGGAGTTTTTATAGAATACATTTTTGATCTCAAACCAACAAAATCCGAGATATATTTACCTCCCATTTCATCTTTAAATAGTCCAGGGACTTTGTTATTCTTTAAAGGTATCTTAAAATCATTTTGATCATCATAATTACTCGTGTCAAAATATTGCAAAAACTGAAATTTTAAGTCACAATAAAAATCATTCGTGTATATTTCATACACCAGAGAATCAGTGTCTATATAACATAGCTTCACACGATTCTCGTAAAATTTCTTTACAACATTATAATGAAAGTTATACATGTGAGACTTAGAAAGTTCTAATACAGTAAATCCAATATAAATAGGTTTGTCCAAAATAATCTGATCAGGTTTCATTTGTATTGCAACTAAATTATCTGATAAAATACAAGCACTATGGAAATAGGGGTTGGCTATAAGTCTCTCGGCCGATAATGATTTCTTAGTTCGATTATTTTTATCGTTCCATTGGTTAACTAAATGAACAGTAACTCTATTTTCAGTATTTTCTAATGTCTTACCAAAAACACTATTGTTTAACAATTTAAAAAAATCTTGCTCGAAGTTACTTTTTGCCTTTTGTCTTAATCGAGTGTTCAATTCTATATATTGTTTTAAATATGGACTCTGTCTAAAAGTAATAGCTCTGTGAACTTTACGTAATATTAAACCGTGTTCTATACATTTTTTTAAATGAACGTAGTGTATTACGTAATTATACTTATTATACAAATTTGCAATAAGTTTATTTGTTTTACCCCCCGGAGGCATACATTTTTCAGGACAAAACGGTAAATCGTTATGGCAATCGTGTAAGTATTCGGGATACAAAAGATCAATTTCTAAGATGAAACCCCACTCAGCATTATCTTCAATATTTTCTATGTGTAAATTACCTAATTCATTTTCACTAAGAAATCTAAAACTAGCATACGGTAAATATTGACACATGCTAAATCCGTAAAGATTATTACAATCAAGATATACTATGAAACATGAAGGATTTGACGCATTATATTCAGGCATGTATTTATGATTGGCTTTTGCATACCGATGGGAACACATGCACAAACCTCCTCTAATACCCCTTTGAATCATTCTGACGATTTCCAAATCCGACACGAGTTCTAACTGAACGCCTGTTTTAAGCAACATAGCATCGAAAGACAGACTAGGCGCTGTGATATAAAAAGCAGGGTCAAGTTTATAATGTTGTTTGCATGTTTTTCGAAATTTTTGGAATATGTCTGTTAATAAAAGTACGTCTGTTTTCAAATACAGATCCGTATACTCACCTAAATTACCTATATTGAACTCATTCCAAACAGTTTGAGCGTGATTATAATCTTCATCGCTTATGTCTTCGTTAGTCAATGAATTATGAAAATAATACTTAGAAGGTAACGATTTCTGATCATAAAATTTCCAATCTGTCATGTAATCATAGGGATATACACCTTTTCGTGTCAATAAATTAAACTGTCTTTCATCAGAAAAATGAGATCGAAGATTAATAAAATCTGGTATCTCCATTGTTTTAGCGAGTTTGTCTAGACTCGTTCCTAAAAAGTTCAAGGAATCTAAAAACCTGATTTGTATGTACTCATTATCTGTAATATGAATAAACTTTGAAAATGATATGTATTTTTCCTTAGTCTTGGGTATTATTTTTATTTGACCAGGAATTTCACCTAATTTTTTTATAAATAAATGACAATCATATCCAGATAAATTATGAAAAAATAAAGGAATAAATTTTGGAACTTTATGCTGTAGATTACAATGTCGATGGGCAGCACCTCGATATCGACCTGTAATATGACAGTGATCCCTAACTCTATCGGTCCACAATAAATTTTCACATATGTGACACTTAACAGCATAATTAAAATGTATAGCATCTTTTTCCGTGAATATCATAGGCTTGTTTTTAGACAGAATGCTATATATTTCTTTAACATCATGTACTAGAAATTCTAAAAATTTTAAGACACAATCATTACCGCGATAACTTCTGTAGCCTTCAAGTGAATCATTAAATGATGATACTATATTATAGGCAAACGCGGCCGGCACGTGGTGTTGTAAGTATGATGTATTAGCGGTGGTGTTCGGTTCACTTTCGGAAAACGGTTTGAGCAACGTCTCAAAATCAGCATATATGACAAATGGAATGTTTTGCTTTCTGTCATAATTTTTAAATTTTAAAAATGAACCTTTTTCTGGTAAAACAGTAACAACCCCTCCACATAAATGTCTATTAATTTGACTGAGAGTTGGAAAAAATAATAAGCACGTTTCGCAGAAGTATAATTTACTATGGTGTTTGGTGATCTGATTTCTAACAAGACGTGGCAAGTCTTTAATAAGACAATAATGGGAATATATATTATTTTCTAAAAATAATAAATGAATTACTTTAGATTTGTAATTAGTATTGTTCGTAGATTTATACAAAGGTCCAGTGATAGTCTTATTATTTTTCAATCCATACACCATAATATTCAGAGAGGGATTATTTTTTTCAAAAGTAGCTATGTCCGAAAATGTTATTGGAAATGATAAGTTATGTACATTTAAAATGTTATGGAAGTGAGGGTAAGATGAAATTCTGTCAGAATGTCGGGTTGCGGGGTACAAGGCTGCTACAACACACCATAAAAAACAATACTTATCTTTGTTTTTAATATTCAAACAAGCTTTTCTATTTTTTATAAATTTTGGTAAATCTATAAATTTAGCTCCGCCGAGGGGTTGGTATTTATTAATATTTATTTCTATATATGAATTCCTCAAAAATGTCCAACCGCTATCTCTTTCTTGAAATTCTTCAATTTTTTTTAACAGCAACATAACTGTACATTTATATATTGAATCGAAATCGTAATTGACATGAAATACATAATTTTTTGTAGCGAACGATTTAATTTCTTGCTGATCATTTTTATACATAAGAAAAACAGAAAAAAGTTCAAAATAAATTTTCACAGATGTATGTATTTGAAGTGATCTATTTATTAAATTTTTAACTTGGTCACAAATGCTACTAAGAAACATCTCAGGAAAATTATTTACCTGCTCGTCAGTTGCAGTTATTCTATAAGTTACGATACGTCCTTTAAACGAACTATTAATAATTGCAATATTATCCTGAAATGGGGTCGCGCTATTGTTTTTATGTGTATTGCTACGTAAATGACCAGACCATCGTCGATTATCTACAAATATTTTACAAACCGAACAGTGAGGCATTATTAATACGTGTATAAATACTAAAATCAATATTAAATTATTTAACACTTACAACTCAAATACCTATATAGGTTTTCAAACACTGTAGATTTCTATTAGTTTCCAGTCCAAATAAAACTAATTGAAAGTGAATCATTCAACACGATCCAAACCAGTTCTGTCCTGTTTGATTTTTAGCTCTCGTTCAATAATTACTTGATCTTGAACAAATCACGTTGTTTATCAAAAATATTTCTGTAAATAAATGATGTACAATATTAGATAGGTACTTACATAATTTTGTGAAACCACAAGAAAAGTTATATTAATTAATGTTTATAAGTACCTGTAATTTTTACTATTATTAGTTGTAGATGTCTAGTTCAGTTTTTCATATCAAACTTTAGGTGCCCACGAAAATGTTTTCTGTATCCAAATATTTTAGTTTCATATATTAATATTATTTTAGGAACAATACGAAACAACTGTTGCGGTGTAGGTACTGATAGCAGTGCCTACACCGCAACAGTGATTATTAGTATATACTAATAATGGTTTTATTCCAAGAAAATCAATTATTATAAATTATAGAGTAAATTCATAATTAAAGTTATTAATTATAAGAGTCATAATATTATTAGTAAACATACAATCTTTTTCCATTAGATAGATACACTGCAATATATGCTGTGTATGTTATAAATAATTTATAAGGGTGTAGTTAAACGGTGCGTCTAGTACGCGCGAAACGGAGCGCAATCTATTCATACAAGCAACACGACGCGACGCCGCGCTGCATATCGTTTATTCACTGACTTATACAAACTTCAGGTATATTTGGAGACGCGCGCAACCACGCGTAGTTTAACTGCTGCCTAAGTATTATATTTCAATACTTTGCAACAAAATATTTGTTATTGCTTAATTGGACCGCGTTATGCAAATATGATTCAATCAATAAATTGTTTTTTTTAAATTATAACACGATAAAGTGATTACATCGCATCTGACCATAAGTACTACCAACATGCTATCAAATATAATGGCAACATAATCGAGTGTTAAATAAGCACAAAAACATACTGGTAGTCTAATATCATTTACCCAGCGAAACTTAACTTTGTCAAGATACCGTACAAGTCAAAAAATCTGGGTTATATTTTCGGAGCTATACATCAGATTAACTGAAAAAAAATAAAAAAATGTTAGCTAGATCTTTTACGCATAATGTCGTCCAATAAGTGCAATAGACCTATTTTATTTTTCCAGTCAGCGAAAGCACATTCGCATCAAACAGCTATTTTAAGTAAGGATGGCACGTATTCACATTTATATGTTATCTATATACAACGGTAATTTAAAATACTTAGGTATAACCTCTTAGAGATGACTTTTTTGTATCATACTGATCAAATTTAATTCTAGGACTTTCCAGTCATACCATTTTTTGCTCTAAAGTGCATAACTACACGTGGTTTGTAAAAAAGAAAGGGTGATAAGCTACATTGTGATACAAAGCGCATGAGGGGGCTTAGTAGGTGGCGCTATGAGGCGCTTGCAAATTAGAATTAGCATATATAATTAATTATTTTCATTTATGTATGAAAACGACGACTTCAACTTTTTATAATACTGAATTATGACAAAAAAAATAATACTGTAAAGCTAGTTTTTTATAACAGTTTTTAAAATGATTTTTTTTATTGAATTATGACATGTTTGAAAACACGGTATAGTTTTGTCAACCCTAAGTGTTTTTGCTGCATCAACATTCGATATTGCTCGAAGTCTTTATTGCACATTTTACATATTATTACATATTATAATACGTACAAGGAAAAGAGTTTGTTTGAATACACTATAACTTCATCGTTTGCAACATCTTTCAATATAGCAAATTATCACGCGCTTTTGACTTATAAACAAAAGTTTTCGAAGGAAGCGACACAAACGAAATCAACTCGACTAGTGTGGAAACAAACTTGAAGAAGTAATCTACAATCAACCCAACCCGCTGCCTACTGCTGCCAGCTACCTTGCTCGCTGTCTCCGGCTTGTCGAACCCATCGTGCAGGTATATAAATTTATTCGACTGTTTGGAAAATGTAAGTATACTAACTTATTAATTAAACACTTCAAGACAGCAATTTTATGTATTTAAATATTTTATTCATGAAACATTACTGCTAACAGATATACATTCAAGTGCAATAAGTATAACATTGAAGTTTGAACACAGTAAAATTATTTATTTTAATTTTAATCCTCGCTACGGTGATTTGTACCTAACTCAGCTGTTTATTTATGCTGCTGGCAATGTTCAACGTCTCCAGATAACGCCCAGCTATTTTTCTAATTTATTTTATTTATATGTGAAACTAAATGTTTATGTCTTTATTTCAGGTCGGAATCCGAATGTGAATTCTATCAACCAGGCTCGACCTCTGTACAAAAAACTAAATCCAACCGCAAGCAGATGGCAAACAATGGGAAGCGCAAATCAGGATCATTGACGAATTCAACTTGTACGAGGTAGGTAATTACGTTATAATAATACGTAGTAATTCAATAGATACGTGTTAATACAATTTAAATCATTTATAGTATGTCTTTAAAAATCGTCGCTTAGCTAACAACACCACGCAAGTTAAATTGGCTTGGTTTTCAGGAGAGACATAAAACGGAATATTTTTTTATGAACATGTCTGATGTAACCAATGAATTGCGCGGTGACAGAACTATTTGAATATCATGCTTTGTATGGTTAATTTAATTTTTTGTGTAAATTTATTGGATACGCGGCAAAAACAATTTCTCTAATGACAATATCACATGATCAATTTTTTAGTTACGCGGTTTTGTTAGCTAAGCGACGAAATGTCGTAGGATTGAACAAAAATTTATGTTTCCTTCTTTGTTTCAGTAAAAAACCTATGTCTAGTACCGATATATTCGGTATAAGTAGTAACCACGGTATTGACACAGAGCTCACCGAAGGCACATCGGGCAATCTATTATCATCATTTTTTGTAAACCGAGTGGCTAACGGTAACGAGCGGCGAACAACGAGCACCGTCGGTGAGTACTACATCGACTGCAAGGTGTACAAGACGAGTGACGCACGCGATACCGACTCCCTGGAGCTGTGGAAGAAGGCGCTTGTTCGCATCAAGTTCCACGCCGACACGGATTCACATCAGTGGCGAAAATTACAAGAGTTTGTGCGTTCAGCTGATTTATTGTTCGAAGAACAACCTAAGGTATTTTGTTCTAAATAAAAATAAATAATTGAAAGCGTCTATGTTGTTTTACTAAATATTCTATGAACAAACCACAGAATACATGTTAGTACTATGTAGAATACATACAAAATCGTTGATATATTTTAATTACAATTTTATTGATTCACAAAAACACAAAACAAAAGAACACTTTTGCTTCAAGAGTCAACGTTACTGCTTAATCCGACTATGAATATTTACTCTATACCCATTGTTTACGTACGTTTATCGTTTTTAGATCATTAAATACGTGTTTCTTATCATAATTTCAGTCGATTATTTACTATTGGGCATTCTGGACCATTGGGCATTCTAGACCATTGGGCATTCTAGACCATTGGGCATTCTAGACCATTGGGCATTCTGGACCACTTTTCGCGAAAAGTGGTCCAGAATGCCCAATAATACCCTACTAGTCATTATGTGCAAAAATCCGATCAGCCTTATCAGTTCCATCAGCTCCCGTTCACTTTAAACTTGCAAGAATTAACAATGAAAACACTACGTGTGTTTTACTTTGAAAAATCAAAGCTGTATATTTTGGGGGATGGCCTGAGACCTCTATCGCAGAAGTCCATCACGACCCGACCGACCTTAATATTCCGACCTTAAAGGAAAAGGATAATTAAGGGATTGGGAAGGGGCAGTAGGGATTTAGGCCTCCGGATATCTAACTCACCGTGCGAAACACAGCAGCAAGCCGCTACTTTACGTCGGTTTTCTGTGAGACAGAAGTAACAATCCGGTCGATTAGGACCATAAATGCTGTAGACATGACTTTCTACACCGTGACTCTACAACTACCAAAATAATATATAAATGAACAGATGTATCTAAAAAGTGCTATGTATTTCGGTTGGAAACAGCTCTATGAAATTATGTCTCAGAGCTAGAGTCTAAAGTACCATCCGAGACGTCTCCAAATCGTAAACAATAGTTCGTTAGATGTTAGACTTGAATCTTAGCAAACAAGGCGACATGGTGCGGCGCTAGGGTTGTCAACTTTTTGTACAAATAGTAAAGGTTGTAGGAAAATAAACATTGTTTTGGAGAAATATAAAAATATTTTAATAAACACCACATGATTTTTTATACTGGTACGGCAGTGTGATTACACTGGACTTGATGTGACAGTGCAGTAACATCAAGTCAAATATAATGTTAAGCTTTAAGAGACAATTACATTGCTATACATTACATTTGTTTACACTTAACTCCGCGAAATGTGGATGATTCTTTTTGGATTCGATAGTCCCATTTCAATGTCAAGAATTTCCACCCACATGGGAGTGATATCGGCGATGAAAGCCTTAAACTTCGACATTAATGCATCGAGTTTAATAATTCATTCACTAAAAGCTACTAATATATGGTGGTAGAATCATCAAAGTAGGTGTATAAATGTCAAATTAAATTTGTTGCTTTTATGTATTCTTTGAAACTATTTTATATTCGGTAAAGTAATTAGTTTTTTTTTATATAGTATAGGCCGGCAAACGAGCAAGTGGGTCACCTGATGGTAAGTGATCTCCACCGCCCATGTACCCCACAATACTAAAATAATCCTGGGCGCGTTGCCGACCCTAAGTTTGAGACCTTAGTTTTATTGAATAACAACTTTTTAACAAAAATAAAAACATCAAAGAATACTAAAAACTTTAAATAAAATTAACTACTAGAGTGTTTGGTTTCTACGAAATATTGTCAATAATAATTGTCATGTATACTATAATTTGATGCCCTTGTTAGCAAATTTTGAACTAGTTTTTATTTTTGACTGACACAAAAAAATAAAGAGGTTCTCAATTCGTCTGTATACGTCTTTTGCGTCTATAAAGCATAACTTCGCCAAATGTGCACCGATATGCATGATGCTTTTTGTATCCGATACCAATTACTTCAGTAGTAGTCCTATTTAAATTCAAGAAGAAATTCCACCCTAAGATGGTAAAATCAATCACTGAAAAATAAACAACCGTACTCTATAATTGTGTATTTTTATTTCTAGCTTTTTAGTTTTTTATTTCGATTTTATTTTTTGTAAAAAAAGCTTTTTGCTTTTTATAAAAATTCCTAGGAACAACTTCTAAATAATTTAATTAATGTTCACAAAGTTATAAAACATTCTGTGCGGTTACTTTCCAAACCAATTAAAAGAACTCCACCTTGTTTTTTTCAAACTTTGACGTAATTTAATGAAGTAGCTACCACAAGTTAATTAAGTGTTGTATACAGTACATAGAACAAGTTTATTAGGTATCTTATAATACTAGCCCTGTATTATACACGTCCCACTACTGGGCACGGGCCTCCTCTACTGAATGAGAGGGGTTAGGCCGTAGTTCACCACGCTGGTCTAATGCGGATTGGCAGACTCCACATACCTTCGAAATTCTTACGTAGAACTTCTCAGGTATGTAGGTTTCCTCACGGTGTTTCCTTCGCCGTTAAAGCAAGTAATAATTAACAATTAATATACACGTAACTTAGAAAAGTCAGAGGTGTATGCTCTTGGGGCTGGTTTCGAACTTGCGACTTTCATCTCGACAGTCCATACCACTCCCCACTGAGCTATCATAGGTATCTTATAGCGCAGTTAAATAACGCGAGATATAAGTCGAGACACGGACGGGATGCGGGCTACTCCTGACTACACGACCACGCACCGTTTATTTGTAGTAAAGGCAAGCTTTGAGGTATGCGACACAAGGAGACCACGACACGAGACGACCCGTTCACTTTGTATGAAATTGTAAGTAAATGGTCGCGCATTATGTTCGTCTGTCTCGGTCGCATACCTCAAAACGTGCCTTAATACTATACACCACGCTAATGGCCTTAATGATTTGTACCATAAAAATATCTACCGGAATGGTGGTTACGCGCCATCGAGATGATGCGCGGTGACAGCGTTTTAATGGTTTTTATTTAAAAATACATACGCACCCACGCCTGTAATCCCCGAAGGGGTAGGCAGAGGTGTGACCAGTACACCCACATTTCACCGAGCGTATCTCCGTCCCATCATGTAATAGGGAGCGAGCCTATAGCCATAACGGTCACAATTACAGACTCCGGAAAAAAAAGACTCCGGGCTGATACTGAGCATTTTCGTAATCAAAAAACCCAATATCACTTTTACCCGATCCGGGGATCGAACTCGAGACCGCAGCGTCAGGCTCAGTCCTAACACGTACGCAATACATCAGCACCACCGAGGTAGTCTGTAGACAATTAAATTGTCAACAACGCGGCTTCAAACAAAATCATATTTTTCACCAAACGCCATACCACGCCAGCATTTTTAATTGCGTCTTCGTTTGCACTTTATTTACTCCGCAATTCAGCTCTCCGTACTTCAGTAATTGGGTCAAATATATTCAAGATTCTTCGCAAAAGCCACAATGAACAACGTCAGACAATTATAAAGTAGTTTCAATTAATTTTCCCAGTCATAGGGAACGTTATTAGTGCTTTTACATTAATCCGTACTGCACTACCGTTAGGGCACGTTTTGAAGTACGTGATGAACAAAGGAGACCGTGCGTAATAGATACGTACGTACGTAAGTTGTACGTAATAGGGTAGTTCCCTATGTTGAATATTATTCAATTTTATACGCAACAGAAAATAATACGAAAAGAAACCCTTTTCTTAAAACACAATCAAAATTGGTTCAAAAATGAGCCCGCAGTTATGATTTTAAATACTGGGATGTGCTAAGGTGGGCGCGTAGTGGGGACTCACTATCTCGCTCGCACGCTTGCACCGTAATGGCTATTGTGCACGGCGTAGAGGGAGAATACCTAGAGTAATTCATAGCTTTTGTCGCATTCGCACAAGAAAAAGAGCTACTTATGGTGATATCGTATAAAAGAATGAAACAGAACGATCATATTTTTTGTTTCATGACAAATGTTTTGTATTTGATGTATATCAAACTACTTGCATAAACAAAGTTTGACAGCTGACGTATAGTTGTCTATTGTCTTCCTGGTAAAATAAATTAAATAATTAATAATTAATGTAAAAGTTAAAATACATGCGATTATTTGTTGTTGATAACAACGTCGACTTCCATAATTTGATAGGGGGCTAGCCTATCGCCATTCGGGTACAAATTCCAGACCCCGGCAACTCATGTGTAATTTTTCGTATTGAAAAAACTAATTGTGTTGTCTGACCTGGAAATTGAACCCAGGACCTAACAGTTCTCAGCCTTAGTACGCTGCGACTAGACCAATGAGGCGATAGACACATATGGTGTTAGATTATTTCCCTCTACAATATTATAAATTAGAAAATTTCAATGTTTGTGTGTTTCAGCAGATGTTTGTTAGCCAATAATACTTTAACGGCTTTACGGATTTGGATGGAATTTGACATATAGGTAGCATGATCTACCTAGTTTAGAACACAGGCTACTTTATATTCCGGGAAAAGACTAACACGCAAGCGCTGCCACGAGCAAAGCTAGTTCTTTATTAGGTAAATCTGATTGATGCCTTTTACTCAGTTATACCTACTTTTGAATCCAAGTCGGACGTTACTTTTATATATGCCGACACAATTTTGCTATAAAAAAGCAACTTTTATTCCATGTCTATAGATTTAACCCTCACTGATTCACTGTTTTATCACTATATCACTGTTATTAAATAAAACTTCATGTAAACAGTTGTACCGTCACCGAAGTAAATCCTGTAGAACGACGAAAAGCTAGTACACAAACTAACCAAACAATGCAGCTGATAAGATGGCCAGAGTGTATTTTATAAGGCCAGAGTTCCCAGCGGGTCGTAAAGACCGCTTACATGACTAGCATATATTTAATATCCGTGGCCTGGTTACGCGTTTGCATTAGAGCTGTGTTGTTTGTATAAATTATTTGTTTATTAGTTAACTAGCTTTTACTCGCGGCTCTGCCCGCGTGAATGTCTTGGCGTAAAAGTAGTATATGTGCTAAAAGCTAGTATACAATAAAAATAGTATAAAACAAACCGCCCGCGCAGTGAGAGCCCGTGGGTTCGATTCCCACACCGAGACAAATGTTTGTGTGATCTATAAATATTTGTTTCGTGCCTGGGTGTTGTGGGTTGGCAAGTCCCTCGTAGTTCCTGATACCCACGATACAGGTTAACCTAGTGTGGAGTCAGGACTATGTGTGTGACTGGTGGGTGTATTTATTTATTTGTTATTTATATATTACGCAACTTATTTAATTACTTATTCATTACTAGGTTTTGCTCGCGGCTCCGCCCGCGTAAATAGACTTTTACGAAATAAAACGTAGCCCATAACCGTCTCCAGGGTCCCATCTATCACTACATCAAAATTCATCAAAATCGGTTCAGTGATTTAGGCGTGAAAGCGTAACAAACAAATAGATATTTATTTTTCATAAAAAGTGTCCTATGTCCTATCATATTCTTGGAGGTATCTTATACCTCCAAGAATATGTATACAAAGTTTCATGATGATCGGTTAAGTAGTTTTCGCGTGAAAGCGTAACAAACAAACTTACATTCACATTTATAATATTAGTATGATGATTTCTAAAATACGCAACTTATTTAATTATTTATTTATTATGTAAGTATTATCCCTGGTCTATGTATCAAACCCACTTTTCTATCAACATTTCTAACGCGTCTTGGCTCCTGTTAAAAGAAAATGAGAATTGTGTCAGTTTACACGCTGCCTCGACAATAACTTTCAAAGCGTTCAGCAAAATCTAATAAGTCCAGGGGATTTCATCTGAACATTGACGTCACTGTGTACTATATATTATATTTCATGTAGTTTATTCAGACAATATTTGTACAGAATAATATTTCGCTCTCGTAGTTTGGTACAAATAACTTATGAGGAACGTGAAATTGCTCGTCCCTAAACTTGGACGTTATGTTGAGTTAATGTATGCTTGATTTTGACTCAAATAAAATGTCCTCTTCTTCCACCTGCCCTTATCCCACTTGCAGTGGGGTCGGCGCAACATGCTTTAAACAGTTATTATGAAAGATTTAGTTTGTAGTTTTTACGACCGACCGCCTGCCTGACATCATCCCCTCCGGGTAAAAAACACCTTTACTCGAAACAAATATTTATGGATCATACAAACGTTTTGTCTCAGTGCGGGAATCGAACCTGTGGCCTCTCACTTCACAGCCGGCTACTATTTATATTAAACTAGCTGTCCCGCGCGGTTTCTCCCACCTACAGCAGTTCCACCTACCCGATCCAATTGTGAATCTAAACCATCCAGGGCGCCACCCAAACTACTTGTCAGTCAATTGTTTTGCCTTCCCGAAACCTCTCCACTAACACTTAAACTTTATGGTATGGTATTAAAGTTCAAATTGACTTTTAAGTATTATTACGAATCGATTGTATGGGAGTATAGAAAAGTGTTGTTTTTAGACTTTTTCAGGCAATTTTTTAAATTTTTCCCTCCGCAAAAACCATCCTCGTACTTCAAGGAATATTCTAAAAAAAGAACTAGCGAAATCGGTTCAGCTGCTCTCGAGATTTGCGCTTAGCATTTAGACATTCAGCGATTTTTATATTATAGATAGGTAGGTACTCAAATAACTTTAAAGCGTAATTTTCGGTATAATTCTTCCGACCCTAAAGGAACGCAACGTCTCTTGATGTTCCTTGAGATCAGATTTAACCGAATAATGTTTAGGCCAAATTTAACTTAATATTGCTTAGATCATATTTAACTTAATATTGCTCAGATCATATTTAACTTAATAATATATTCGACGAGTTAACGACTTTGTGGATCCACAAGATAGTGGGGGATTTTATAAGCCTGAAATGGTTCTGGATCCCGTGGGATTGCAATTCTAGGGATTATCATAGTAATAGACTGGGGATGAAAATAAGCTCGGTAGCCCGCGATTGCAAAGTTGACGAATGGTAGAGCGACGCTGTAGACAATTTTGTCTACAGCATGAATGGGTCGGCTCATCCGGGTCGTTCCACTGTCTCACAGAAAACCGACGTAAAGTAGCAGCTTGCTGCTGCGTTTCGTCCTGTGAGTGTGATATCCGGAGGCCTAAATCCCCTCCCCTTCCCAAACCCTTAATTATCTCTTTCTTTAAGGTCGGCAACGCGCCCATGATTCTTTTGGTATTGTGGGCGTACATGGGCGGTGGTGTTCACTTACTATCAGATGACCCACTTGCTCGTTTGTCGGCCTATACAATAAAAAAAAGAAATTGCACATCTGCCTACCCTTTCGGAGGTACAGGTGTAAAATGCAAGAACTCATAGGCACATTATATAATTGTACATTCATGCATTTTATCATAAATTAACAGAGCTATTGTGTGAAGTAATGTCCGAAAATCCTTATAAACCTTTTGCCTAAAACAGTATTATTTTAGGATAGATTTTATTCGCGTTTCGCATCGGAATATAGAATGTTAAAATGCTATAACAATATGGGCGAAGGATCAAAAGGGTGAGGAAGATGGCTCAGGGAAACAATAATGTAGTGCAATATAATTCGCTAAGGGATTTAGAGAAGGCTTAAAATAAAGGACGGTATTGAATGTTTATATGTTCATATTATATTCGGTGACTGCCTCGGTGGCGCAGTTGTAATGCGTATGCGTTACGACTGAGGCTGACGCTGGGGTCTCGTGTTCGATTCCCGGGTAAAGTGATATTAGGTTTTTCTATCATGAAATGCTTAGTATCAACCCGGAGTCTGGAATTGTGCCTGATATGGCGATTGGCTCGCCCCCTATCACATCATGGGACGGAGATACGCTCGGCGAAATGTGGGTGGACTGGTTACACCTCTGCCTACCCCTTCGGGGATTACAGGCGTGAGTGCGTATGTATGTATATTCGGTCTCAGTATTTTCTTTTATATTTCTTGAATGTGACCAATGTAATTAAATTCAGATCACTTTGTGAAAAATTATGCGTAGTACATCGAAATAAGATGACAAGAAACGTAACTCGAGCATAAAATGACCCCACCAAAACTCTGTGCAAGGGGGCGGGGCTATAAAAGTCAGAGCAGCTCGTTCATTCATCAATTCATAAAAATGAATGCATGATCTCTACTTGACACTTAATAAGTATAATTTCTTGCGCGGTGCAGAACGTCGTATATCGATCTAGAAATGTAAAAAATTATACATTAACTTTTATGAAATTACTCGTAAGTTGATTTTGAACGTTCATTAATTTTTGTTGCGTGTATGAGTGTTGTATATGATTACCTTTGCATGTGTAAGTAAGTGCAGCCGTATTTTTGGCAGATTCATATGAGAGTTATCGTTCTAGTCATTTTTTTTCGAATTGGTTTCTGCTGTTAGCTTATATTTCTTTTACAGCTTCACCTGACAATAAAGCCGGTGCTTATGGTGCTCTAGCCAGAAATATGTATAATATACTTAGTAGCGATTAAGTACAGAGGCGCCTTTTAGCACAGAGGCGCCTTTTAGAAGGCTCAGACCAAAACCCTACCTAAAGATTCTCGTCGAATTCAGAACCTCCTACCTTTTTCGTCGGTTACAAACGAAATTGGTGCAATCGGATCCAAAAATGTCTACTATCTTTCGTCTAATAAATTAATAATGGTACTCGTAACCCACTCTCATTCCTCACATAATTTATTAATAAAGGTTATTTTTTCTGTACGTTCGAAGTATGCGAGTTATTTTAATAAGGCTTTGTGCTTGGTCAAGTGGATTTTTAGATATTCGAACGTTGGTGTGTCTTGAATATTTCTAACGATTTCATTTTGGAATTTTTGATACATCAGAAACCACATACGTAAATCTAATTAGACGACGCAAGTATTTTTTTTGTATCTGATGTGATATTGCAAAAGCAATTTAGTCATAAAAAAGACCCTTGGGCAATTTTGAAAATGCTTTACATACTTGTAATATATTTTTCGTAAAGTACTACGATTTGACAGCCTTTGTAGCTCAGTAGAGAGGCCGCGGGTTCGATTCCCGCACCGAGACAATTAGTGTTTGTGTGATCCACAAATATATGTTTCGGGTCTTTTCTCCCCGCAGGGGTTGACGTCAGACAGGCAGCCGGTAGTATTTTTTCTATTAGACTGGATGACGATACGAGCAGGTCACTCACCTGCTAGTAAGCGCCACGCCTGCCCATAAACAGAAGCAACGCCACACGAAACTTTAAATTACAGAGCACTGCATGGCAATGGAGTGCATCGAGACATAAGTTGTTAAATCTCATAATTCCTTATAATTTCGCTGGCTTCAATGTTCTTCACACCGAAACACAACAGTGCTTATACACGGATGCTTGGCGGCAGATATAAACAAAGACGGCATCTCGCATACGTGGGACCACCTTGTAAAAGCTAGTTTTGCATCTATTAGATCTATATCTGTGGCAAAGAATTATAAATAAGCAAGATGGTACGAGTGGTAGAGCCACGCTGTAGACAGTTTTGTTTACAGCATGAATGGGCCGGCTCGACCGGGTCCTTACCAGTGTCTCACACAAAACCGACGTAAAGTAGCAGCGTGCTGCTGCGTTTCGTACAGTGAGTGAGATATCCGGAGGCCCAAATCCCCTCCCCTTCCCAATTCTTTAATTATCCCTTTCCTTTAAGGTTGGCCACGCGCCCATGACTTTTGGTATTGTGGGCGTACATGGGCGGTGGAGATCACTTACCGGCCTATGTAATAAAAAAGAAGATGGTCACGTGACGGTAAACGACCGCCCATAAAAAGCATCACCTCAGGAACCGTCGGTGTGTTACTTTGGACTGTTATTCACAATATTTGATACAAAAATGCTACCGTCATTACCCGCTTTTCTCCCTTTCCCGCTAATGGCTAATGTATCCCGAAATGACGCTGTCATTCCAAATAATTTTCGGGTTAGCTGAGTTTTTAAAGCTGAATAGTCACTTTCATTGAATTACAAAATAACAGCGACAGAATGGTTTTTATCTCGATTTGGGTTAATCCGGGATTCTGAGGAAATTTTCCTCATGTATTTAATTTATTAATAATATTGTATTTACTTACATGTAGTTGAATTATTTTTGTGTTTTCGAAAATACTCATTCAATAACCCTAGTGCGAGTCTTTTCGGTAGGTGTGACGTCATTCGTATATGGTAAATGATATACAACATGCTACAGAAAGGTGTTGAGAATTTTAAGCAATGTACTCGTATAGTGTACGATATAAGTCTTTTATCCTCCATAGTGCCAAATCCGATTGCATTGTTACGACATAATTATAGAAAGATAAGACACAAGGTGGTTGGTCCCTCGTTTGCGAGAGACCGGCTGGGTTGGTACCACCGCTTTGTCTATTTCTGCCGCCAAGCAACAGTGTGTAAGCACTGTTGTGTTCCGGTGTGAAGGACATTGAAGCCAGTGTAATTACTGGGCATTATGAGACTTAACACCTTACGTCTCGGGGTGACGAGCGCAGTCCAGTGTCATGCAGTGCTTTATTTAAAGTTCTGTGTGGCGTTGCTTCTGTTTATGAGCAAGCGTGGCGCTTACCATCAGGCGAGCGACCTGCTCGTGTCGTCATTCAAAATAATAAGAAGAAAAAAAAAACTACAATTAGTTAAAGTGCTTCTAGAAGATGATATATCGTCTTCAGCACACAGGCTCTCAGGTGTCATTTTGTGTTTAAATTAGAAGTTACGTACGTAATATTTCCGTATAATTACGTACACGTTATTCACGTTTATTAAAAAGTGAGTGTCGTTCATAATAATTAAAAGCGATTGATCTTAATAAACGAGTGATCAAAATTAACGTGACATTTTAGGAGGTGTCAGTTTTGAAATTATCCGAGACATCTTACAGTAAAGTGTATGTAATGACCCTAATATATACCTCACCTTTCTGTAAAATGTTGTATATTAATACGTTTTAAATATTAAAAACGCTAGAGTCACTGTACAAATCTACCTACTTACATATTTTCGTAAATATACATAAAGTGACAGCTATTGAAAAGCTCACACTAAGGCCACATGATTTGAACTATCATTTTATCATCTTTTCTTATCATCGGCCAAATAGGTACTAAAGAGCTACTCAACTGTCTGAATATTGTCATACAATTTTGACAGCTAAAAAGGTCTCAACATGTTTAAAACGATCTTAAATGCGTTTTAGTATTCGGGCGAAGGTTTGATCCGTTACATTTATCTGTAGTTTTAGGGCTTATTCCACACTGTCATTCCAAACTTCAATGCCATGTGCTCAGTTACTGAGTACAGAAAATGCTTTATTCTCCGTTACTAAGAAATAATCTTATTTAATGTCTCTAAGGAACAATCGAGTTGGTACTAGGTGGTAGGTCCCTCGTGTGTGAGAGGCCATCTGGGTGGGTACCAACCGTGACGGCACGCATACAAACGACGTATATAAAACACCTACCACCTTGTTTAATATAGTGAAATCATGATTATAATTTATAAAGTACTAGCTTTTGCTCGCGGCTCTGCCCACTTAAACGTCTTTTTCCGGGACAAAAGGTACCCTATGTCCTTCCCCAGGATATAACCTATCTCTTTACCAAATTTCATTAAAACCCGTACAGCCGTTTGGCTGTGAAATAGCAACAGACAGACAAAGGTACTTTCGCATTTACAATATTAGTATGGATTGTATGGCACTGCACTACGGTCATAATCCTGAGACATAATATGTTAAGTCTTATAAAGTAGTTTTACTGGCTTCAATTTCCTTCAATAGTTTGATCACAAAAGTGCTTGGCGGCAGAAATATATAAAGCGAAATCCAGACGGACCCTCAAATATCCTACCTAGTAGAAAATTATTCTGACTGAAAAAAAAAATGGTCTCAATACAAAGAAATTATCCGTATGATGTACAAAGATAATATTTTTAACAACGCATCGTTCGCTTTATGTCCCTTTATTTATTGTCAAAATATCTGAAAAACGTGATAGCAGGCACGTTTTTAAAAGCGTAATAAAATAAATAATAGATATTTTATACTAAGTCCTCGTATAATTATAATCCAACACGGTGTGTTGTGAAGTTGTGAAGATTATTTTCGAACAAATTCGCGAGTACTTAGTTTATATTTATTTGCAACTGAATTTCATTATTTTCATAAAAGATGTGAGAGAAATTCACAAGTATAACTATTAATTATTTGCAACAGAATCATTAAATTAATAATTTATTTTATTCATAAACAAATTTTAATCCTTTTAATCACTAGTGTTATTATTTTTAGCCATTTATTATTTTCAAATTATTAAATAACTTTAGTGTTAAATGTAAATTAGTTTATTTTAAAAATAAATCAAGTTAGCCGGTTTTTATAGCATAGACCGACAAACCAGCAAGTGGGTCACCTGATGGTAGGAGATCTCCACCGCCCATGTATCTTACAATACTAAAAGTATCATGAGCGCGTTGCCGACCTTAAGGGATACTTGAAGGGACCTTGAAGGGATAGTTATGAAATCGGGAAGGGGATAGACCAGATATCTCATCGTACGAAACGCAGCAGCAAACCGCTCCTTTACGTCGGTTTTCTGTGAGACATTGGTCGCGCCGGCCCTCTCGTGCTGTAGTCAAAACTGTCTACAGCGTGGCTCTACCACTCATAGACAATATTACATACATACACACTCACGCCTATGTCCCATGGGGGTAGGCAGAGACTATTGAGTACCACAAGCTATGATCGTGACACACCTCTCTCGCCTCTTCCACATTCATACATCGTCTCAATGTAGACAATATTGTTACAATAAATTACATTAAAATATGTATTCAATAGAAGGCCTACTACATAAAATACAAGGCTATTAGATAAGCCATATTTAAAATCCATTTGGGCGGAAAATTAAACATATCGGGTTCAATCCCTTCTACCCAATTTGTTCGATGAGGCGTACCTTAGTATACATTTCTACATTGACTATTAATATTTAATCAGTCGAATATTGAATTTATTATATAGATTATAGCTAAACTTTTCTATGATCAAAACCTCTTTCTATGGAAATTGACTGATTAAAAATATCTGCATGATATACTTTAATCTCTACTCTCACGTTTAAATAAATTTAATTAAAATCATAATTTGATTATGCCAAAACATTTCACTTACCTCAGTCAATTTATCCACAAAGAAAACTTGAATATTCAACACGTCTCACATAAAACACTAGAATTTTCATAAGTTTAAAAAACTTATCACTTTATGCTACGTCACTTAACTTTACTTCTAAATGTTCATCATCCACTGTTGCACTAATTAAGGTAATTGCAATGAATGAAAGTGTCCGAGTAACTTACTATCTACGTTAGCACTAATTGTATTTGCTACGGCGTAGACCGGCGTAGTACGTCATACGGCTACGAGCGTGAGCCTGTGACTGCGTACAGGACGCTACGGGGCCCTCTGGTGGCTATTTTTGGAACTTCTCACGACGTTCGCTATGGGATATTTTGGACATAGTTTTATTTTTATGCTAAATAATCTATTTGTTTTGAATGTCTTTTATATATTAGGCACCGCTTAGTTTTCTTCACAAAATATTTGATACAAATCATTTCGTGATAAAAAAAACAATATCACTTATACCCGACCCGGGGATCGAACTCGAGACCTCAGCACAGCAATCGTACAGCGTACGCATTACAACTGCGCCATCGAGGCAGTCACATAACACTATTAGTGTCTGAATAAAACTACGAATCTCGAATCTAAAATCTATACTACGAAATTTAATCATTTTCGGACCAGAGAATTCCTTTTTCTAATTGATTGAACATAATTTATCTTAGTAATTTCTTAGCTCCGGACTCATTGGCCCGAAATCTACTATTAAAGTATATCCAAGCGACTTAATTCTTTTAATCTCCATCTTTTATTCACGTAAAAAGTATTTTTAACCGACGAATAAATAGAGGATTGTCTCAACTGGAGGCCACTGAAAACCAACGCTATGTTGTGGCTTGCCCTATAACCACAGTATTAAGCTAATCAGTGCTTCAACCATGAGTTTGTCTTAGTAAAATCGCTAGCGACAATGTAAAAAATTCTTGTATAATCTGTGAACAACGTTGTGAGTTGCTCATTTGTATTGTTCTAATGTAATACTAGTTCATAATATCATTTAATGAGTAACTGTTTGTTGGTTCCTTAAATAAATAAAATAAAAATAAAATAAACATTTGTATGAAAAACTCAGTGGCGCCTCCAGCGGATACGGCGTAAAGTAGCAGCTAGCTACTACGTTTCGTACGGTGAGTGAGATATCCCCTTCCCAATCCCTTAATTATCCCTTTTCTTTAAGGTAGGCAACGCACCCATGATTATTTTGGTATTGTGGGCGTATTGGGCGGTGGATATCACTTCCCATCAGATGACCCACTTGCTCGTCGGCCTATGCCATAAAAAAACGTGAGAAACTAAATTTTATCATACGAATATTTTACGTCGTCGCTAGCAATTTTATTAAGACAAACTCATGGATGGCCTGCTGGTCTCCTGTTGTCACCGTGAAGGTATGCAACTGTATAGTTTTAATATTAATTTTAAGTTAGTTTAATTTATTGCGCACTGCATTATGTATGTTGCATGTCTTATAAATTTTTCTTTCTTGTTTCTTTCTTTTGACTCGAAGCATATTTTTTTATGTATAACCAACATCGAAATAATATGACAAGAAACGTAACTCAAGTAAAAAATTACCCCACCAAAACTCTGTGCAAGGGGGCGGCACTATAAAAGTCTGTGCATCTCATTCATTATCAATTCATAAAAATTTATTCATTATAAAGTTCACTTAAACGGACAATGTTTTGGGCGGTGCAGAACGTCGTATCTTGATCTTGAAATCTAATAATAAGACATTAATTTTATGAAATAAAGTTGATTTTGAACGTTCATTAATTTTTGTAGCGTGTATGAGTGTTACGTGTGATTTTACCTTTGCATGTGTAAGTAAGTGGAGCCGTATTTTTGGAAGATTCGTATGAGAGTTATCGTCCTAGTTATCTTATTTCGATGATAACCAAGTATATTTTTCACAAAGTGATCCGGTTTTGATTTTTATTCAATAATAGCTGATTATTGGTTTCATTTAAATTTAAAGAAAACATTTCATCTCTAAGAGGGTTACTCAAAATTTGTTTTTCTTTGAGTTGTTTTCATTTTTGTTAAAAAGCCTTTATTTTACTAGGTGAAATAAATCAAAATCGCTTCATAAATGACGAAGGTTTTATGAAACGTTTCGTCCTCCGTTGTTTTGTCGGTTAATGAAAGGGTTCGATGAATAAAAATGGCTAAAAAGTGACTTCATACAAAATTCAATATAGGGGCCGATAGAATCATATTTCTTAACATAGATTTTTTTTATATTTACCTATTATGGCGACTAACGTTCTTTCTTATAGAAATATAAATTAAATATGAAGCGTTTCGTCCTCCGTTGTTTTGTCGGTTAATGAAAGAGTTCGATAATTAAATGGCTAAATAGAGTGATTATAAACAAAATTCAATAAAATGGCCGATAATATCATATTTCTTGATATAGGTTTTTTTATATATTTACCTATTAAGGTGAGTTACTGGTTACCGTCTTTCGTAAAGAAACATAAATGATAAGGAAACAGAAGCCTATACTAAATACGAGTATGTTAATGCAGTCGAGGAGGTCATCAGAAAACCACGTATTGAATTATTTATACTCACAATCACAGCTTTCCTTGAGACTCAAGAAAGCAACGCTTACATTTCATTGCATGGTAATGACATGTATTAGATGTTTCCAGAGACTGAAGAGAAAGTTGTGAATTCAAATCTATACTTGATACTTGATATTACTACAGTAGTTCAGAGAATAATGTTTGTGTGATCCACACATTTGTTTCTGGTGTGGATTTTTTCTCCCCAGGGGGTGACGTCTTTGAGTGGCAGAGCCACGCTGTAGACCGTTTTGTCTACATCATAAAATGGGCCAGCTCGTCCGGGTCGTTACCAATGTCTCACAGAAAACCACAAAAAAAGTAGCAGCTTGATGCTTCGTTTTGTACGGTGAGTGAGATATCCGGGGGTCAAATCCTTCTCTTCTTCCTAATCCCCCTGTGCCATCCTTTTGGTATTCTGGGCTTACATGGGCGTTGGAAATCACTTACCATCAGGTGACAAGATCAAGGGGCTCGCTTGCCGGCCTATGGTATAAAAAACGACAGACATGCGGCCAGTCGTATAAAACTATAAGCCAAAACTTTATGTAACATGTGTTGGGCCCAACCCCACTGCGAATGAGATAAGGGCAGGTGGAAGGAGAAGAAGAGAGTTCAGAACATAATGTGAAAGCTAAATGCGGATATTTTGACCCCATACTAAAAAGAGGGGTGTTATAGGTTTGACCCCCTTGTGTGTATGTTACATCGCTTGAACAGATATATATTATATTTTTATTAGCTAGAATGATGAGACGAGCAGATCACTCGCCTGATGGTAAGCGCAACGCCTGCCCATAAACAGAATTACACCATAGAGAACTAGAATTACAAAGCACTGCATGGCATTGGACCGCGCTCGTCATCCCGAGACATAATAGTTTCTGATATTTTAATTACAGATTATTGTTGCGAGTCGTGCTATTTGGTTTCGGTCGCGGTCTACAAAACAGGTTTTTACCTTGACTACACCGCACGATCCGGCTCGTCTGGATACCTTCGTTGACAGACACACACACACACTACTGTTTGATTTTTATACTAGATAGAACAGTATGTTATTTAGCAAATATAAATCATAGCAAATACTTTACTTAAGAATATGCAGTAAATATTTTACAAACATTTTCTGCAACGCTATCTCATGCAATATGTAGATACTGACCAAACAAAATTGCGTGGAATGACGCGTAATCAACGCGAATCGAACAACCAAAATTAAATTGCAATACGAAATTTTAATGTAAACTCATATTTCAGTTGAATTTAGACTATCATTTGCCCACGGGATCGCTTGAAGTTTACTTAAAACTACGGTAAGGTGAAATGTCTTTGAAAATAAACGCCCAGTTTTTATGAAACAATTAATACCTTATTTTAACCGACTTCAAAAAATAAGGAGGTTCTCAATTGGCGCATTTTTTAATTGTTTTTATGTATATACATACATACCTACATACATCGAATTCTCGGTAAATTGTTGACCAATTTTAATGGAAAAAATCAGTCGATAGAGTTTGGCTGCGATGTGGCCCCATCGAAATAAAATAACTAGAACGATCACTCTCATATGAATCTGCCAAAAAAATACGCCTACACTTACTTACACATGCAAAGGTAAATTCACACGTAACACTCATAGACGCAACAAAAATTAATGAACGTTCTAATTCAACTTTATTTCATAAAAGTTAATATAATATTAAATTTCTAGATCGAGATACGACGTTCTGCACCGCGCAAAAAAATAGACGTATAAAGTCTCAACTAGAGATTATTATGCACAGACTTTTATGGCCCCGCCCCCTTGCACAGAGTTTTGGTGGGGTAATTTTTTTGCTTGAGTTACGTTTCTTGTCATCTTATTTCGATGGTGTCCCCGTATAAATTTGTTTATTTTTACTAGCCTGAATGACGAAATTAGATGCAAACATATATGTGAGCGACTTACGTGAGTCTTACGTAAACCCGTAAGTAATCAAATATAAATACTTACACCTCTGAACTCCATATGAATAGGGTGAACACTATTTCTGTGACCAAACATACTGACAAACCAAAAGAAAACTTTTAAATAATTCACATTCATTATATTTCATTTATTTTCAATATACAGAATGGAAACTTAACAATTTATTATAAATATTGCACAATTATGCATTGGAGCGGTGCGAATGGGCGCGATGAAGCATATATGCTACGCACATCGTGCGCAATGATTTCGGTTTCATTTTTATGGAAATAAATATATTGTTATGGAAAACATATTTTATTGAACAGAAATTAAATGAGCGAATAGGTCAACTAATGGCAAGAAGCTGCAAACCCAAAGGGGTCTTGAAATTAAACGATATTAATGGGGGTTTGTTGAGTCTCCGGAAACCACACCGGGAGCTGCACATCTTTGGCTACACAGAGGCACCAGTTTTAAAGAGACCTATAGAAATTGTTATTTTTGACTTTTCAGTGTTCTTTTTGAAGTCGAGTTTTAATTTTGAATTTTGTTCTAGGTTTTAATGGTAGATGATGTTTATGTTTGAACTTTATTTTTATTGTATTTTAATACTCGACATTGGCGAAATCATCGAAAGTGGATGGATCCATAATCTAATAATAGAATAGAATGATTAAAAGTACAAATTTGCTACAGATTGACTTAAAAGTATTAATATATAGATTGTATATGGATATGTACTCATCACCTTAGATCACTACATAGTTTCGTATACTACAAACATCTCTCGTGAGAACTCATTAAGATCTCCCATAACGACATTAAACAAGAACTGCCATTCAACAGTAACAATAATTCCAAAGTTCCATATATTAAATGAGATCTACACACATTAAGACTTATGGGTTGTACGAGTGACCCATTCAATTCCCGTATTGGGAAATTTACAAAAAAAATATTAATCACTAGCTTCTGCTCGCGGGTCTGCTCGCGTGAACGGCCTGTTCCTGGATAATAAGTCCTATGTCCTAAACCAGGTCACAGTCTACTTGTGTACCAAATATCACCCAAAACCGTTCAGCTGTTTTGAAGTCGGTTAAAAAAACGACTCACAAGAGCTAAAAATAAATCTAAACAATTTTGAGTCGGTGGTATCAACCATTAACCATTAAACTACAGTGCAATTATATGAGGAACCGGCAAACGAGTAAGTCGGTCACCTCACTAAGTGATCATGAGAGTAGATCATGGGTACGTCGCAGAACTGCGAATTGGAAAGAGTGGGGAATTGGTGCTTCAGGAAATCTCACTCACGGTAAGAAACTCATCATCAAGCCTCCACTTACGGTTTTCTATTAGCAGTGGTACTAACCCGGTTGAACTGGTAATTCATACTCTAAGCGAAACTACAGTGTGGCGCTGCCACTTGTTTCTATTTTAAGCATATCTTAAATAAGCAATGCCACGAAATCCTCCTTGGCGCAGTGGGCGACTGGCCGGCTGTGAGACGGAAGGTCGCAGGTTCGATTCAGACATAAAATGTTTGTGTGATCCACAAATGTTTGTTTTGGGGCAGGGTGTTTTCTTGCCAAAGGGGTTGACATCAGGTAGGTGGCCGATCGTAAAAACTACAAATCAAATCTTTATGTAACATGTGTTAAAAAGCATGTTGCGCCAACCCCACTACGAGTGGGATAAGGGGAGGTGGAAGAAGAAGAATTAAGCAGTTGAATCATCTTTTACTCATCAAACACTTTCATTTGATATACATATGAAGGACGTTGTAAAGAAAAGAAGATCACTTTGAGCTGCAGCCATTAGAATAAATTATCTATATTTTTTATAGCTGTGGCCCGCAAACGAGCAACTGGATTATCTGATGGTAAATGATCTCGACCGCCTATGATCATACCTTAAAAAGCATGGACGCGTTGCTGACCTTAAAGGAAAGGGATAATTAAGAAACTGGGAAGGAGAGGGTGATTTGGGCCTCCGGTTATTTCACTTATCGTACAGATCAAGTGTCCCACTTGCCAGCCTATGCCAAAAAAAAATACGTTCTGTCATTTAGAAATTACAGATTGGAAAAACCAATTGATGTTGGTGGTTTTTATAAGTCGATTCGATCCAGCCCTTTGTTATGCTGATGAGTTTCATTTAAAGATCACTACGATTATGTCAAATGGAAATCTATTAAAATGTTAATCGGATTACTTTACAAACTCTAGGGATTTCGGAGTATCGGAGACGCATACAGGAGATAGGCCTGCAAACAGTTTATTTTCAAAAGGATATTAAAGGAACGACGCAAATTCAATTAAAATTTATGTTAAGCTTCGACAAAAAAGATGGGTGTTTGACATGACTGTGCCAGCTTGACTGGGTTGTTATTGACGTATTGTTGACGTAATGTATGAAGGCCAATTCTCTTAGGTAACTGACACTGCGACTGAATTTTAAACGAACTGAGATTAGATTGTGATTATACTAAAAATGGTATACCAGCGCCGAAGCAATCATTCATATTCATATTCATAAAAGTCCTATAAAAAAAATAACCTATAAATTAGGTCTATTATTTTGAGTCGTATATTTTTATTATCACGTAAAGAATAAAATACTGTGTTTGATAATACAAATACCTATCCTTTAAGTAAACTTATTATTGTGGAACATAAGATTTATTTCTTAATTCATAATGTTCTATAAAATATTTTCTCAATAAAGAAAATCACAAACCATTACCAATATGATATAAAAAAGTTTACAAGGTGGTAGGTCCCTCGTTTGCGAGAGACCGGCTGGGTTGGTACCACCGCTTTGTCTATTTCTGCCGCCAAGCAACAGTGTGTAAGCACTGTTGTGTTCCGGTGTGAAGGACATTGAAGCCAGTGTAATTACTGGGCATTATGAGACTTAACACCTTATGTCTCGGGGTGACGAGCGCAGTCCAGTGTCATGCAGTGCTTTATTTAAAGTTCTGTGTGGCGTTGCTTCTGTTTATGAGCAGGCGTGGCGCTTACCATCAGGCGAGCGACCTGCTCGTCTTGTCATACAATCTAATAAAAAAAAAAAAAAGTGGAGTGAGGACATCGAGCTCATATAACCAGTCGACAAGCGAGGAGAAATCTAATGACTGTTTTTTAATAAAGTACTTCCACAGCCCACTGTAACTACAATCATCTACAATAAAGTAAACCTTAGTGGTAGGTCTCTCTTAAGCGAGAGGCCGACTGAGTAGGTAGGTACCACTACACAACTTATTGCTGCCGCCAGGCTGCTTAGCTGTTAAATTACACACTGTATATGTAAGCATCCCTGTGTTCCTGTTTAGTTTGAAAGAGACTGAAGTCTATGTCTTAGGGTGATGAGAGTAGGATAGTGTCATGCAGTAACTACTTTATAATTTAAAGTTCGTCGTATATCAGACGTACGCCCTGCTCGTCTCATTCAGTTAATGTATAATAGAAAATAATGAAGAACCCCACCACTGACCACATATCATCAAAAACATAATAAATGAAAATAGCTTTTACATCTCCAATACTACAAATAAAACGCTTAAACCCTTAGTCCATAAATAGCGACAATAATCAAATTCGCTTATTACCAGGGGAATCCTCATAAAAAAATTGTACCATAAACCAGACGCAATTTATCGTTGGCTGTAAGCGAGGAATTTCCTTTGCTACAACCGTTTCTTTATTAAACAACGCAATAAGAATAAAGGAAGTATAAATGTAATAAAATACAAGCATAATTTACCTTTTTGGACAAGACGTATTGTCTTTTAGGAGAAACAATTCCTGCAGGGCAGCCAACCGTAAAGTAAGGGTAACTACTGTTACTGTTATCCACTGTTATCCTTGAAGGTCAGTGACGGGGGTATGTATATTATGAGCCCAACTGCTTGGGTTCGGTTCTTGACAGTACCCAGGGAGGGTAATTTTATGTTTGTTTATTGGTCGGGTCGTTACCACTGTCTCACAGAAAACCGACGTAAAGTGCGACTTGCTGCTGCGTTTCGTACGGTGAGTGAGTTATCCGGAGGCCAAAATCCCGCTCTCCTTCCCCGTTAATTATCCTTTTCCTTTAAGGTCGGTCGGGCGTCCAGGTTTTTTCTGATATTGTGGGCGTTCTTGGACCGTGGAGATCACTTACCATCAAGTAACCAACTTGCTTTTTTACCGCCATATGCTTTAAAAATCTGCTAATGCTAGGTATATCAAAGACAAAAAAATATACAATAATAAACATTTTCTGCGAAATAACAATCAATGTGATAAATACACCGTTTGCGGGCTTTAGAGAATTCATATTCAGTGAATCGAGAGATAGTAATTCTGTTAGGGATGGGCCATTGTAAACAAGTTGCGAAATAATTTTAATCGCTTATTGCTATTACTCAATCGATATACATCACCTCTTGGTCTTTTGATACTTTGTCTGTAAAACTTATGAGTACTAATTATATTATCGATTCGATAGACTTTTTTGTCCACAGCGTGAATGAACCGGCTCGACCCGGTCGACCACTGTCTCACAGATAACTGACTTGAAATCGCAGCGTTTGGACAGCGGGGTTCCGTAGGCCCAAATCAATCCCTTTTCCAATCTTCATTCGTTTCATTAAAAATCGGCAATGCATATATCATATCTTCTGGTATTGGGAGTGTTTATATCTGGTCGAGATCACTTACCCCCAGATGACCCATTTGTTCGATTGCAGACCTCTACTATAAAAAAACGAATACACATGGAAACAATTCTTTTTTTCTTAATGCATTGGTTGGAAACGAGCAAGTGGGTTACCTGATGGTAAGTGATCTCCACCGTCCATGCACAAAGGAAAGGGATAATTAAGGGATTGGCTAGGGGAGGGGGATTTGTGCCTCCGGACATCTCATCACTCACCGTACGAAACGCAGTAGCAAGCTGCTACTTTACGTTGGTTTTCTGTGTGATAGTGGTAACGACCCAGACGACGGCCCATTCATGATGTAGACAAAGTGTCTACAGCGTGGCTCTACCACTCAATTCTGTACGATGTTCAGAAAAAATTTAGATTTTAATCGACTAAGTGGAAAATCGAATGCACTATCGCCACCTAACAACCCATAGCGATGGCAATTAACCCAAAACTGTTGATGGCGGTAAGCAGAAATTATTTCAGCTCATAACCCCCACACGTCGAGGCGATGGTTCCGATTAATGGCTCGGATAGATTTTGCAAGTTGCATTTTGATGTTTTAATTTGATTTCACTACCGTATTTAATGTAGGCAAAAAATTTAGGGAAAGAACGTTGCAGAATTATGATCTGTTTTATGATACTCACGCTTGTATACCGAAGAGGTAGGCAGAGCTTATTTCTAGTTAAATTCTTTTTTGTGAATTTGGATGTTTATTAATCACACATTAATAACTGAACCGATTTGGATAAAATTAGCACATAGGTAGAACATGACCTGTATTAGAAAATAGATTACCTACTTTATATCCCAAAAAAGGCCAGATGGGAGCCACGTTCAAAAGCTAGTTATCTATAAATAATTTTTAACCTAACTGCAATAATAAAACATGATAAACATTGCTTTCTCAATACATAAACCCACGTCATTGCCTCTCATTAAACACACAATGTAATAACTTTACGGATATTTTCCTTGAGATATCTTAAAACGTATTGTAACAATAGACCCTCATAAAAGTGCTATTAATTTTACCTTTTTTTTCCGAAACATAAACTCGAAGATACCGTCTTCTCCGAAACTTGGATGCTTTGTCAAATATTTGACCAAATTATGTTTGAAGTTTTGAACCAAATGTACAATGAACCTTGTACCAGTGAAGTGTTTATTAAAGAGACAAGACGGGTATTTTATACAATTTTCTCTTAAAGTGTTCTTCATTTGATTTTTTTTATATATCAGAGTGCATTTTTTAGAGTGGTAGAGCCACATTGTAGACACTTTTATCTACAGTATGAATGGGCCGGCTCGCCCGGGTCATTACCACTGTCTCACAGAAAACCGACGTAAAGTAGCAGCTTGCTGCTGCGTTTCGTACGGTGAGTGAGATTCCCGGAGGCCCAAATCCTCCTCCCTTTCCCAAACCCTTAATCCCTTTCCTTTAAGGTCGGCAACGGGCCCATAATTCTTTTGGTATTATGGCCTACATGAGCGGTGGAGATCTCTTACCATCAGGTGACCCACTTGCTCGTTTGCCGGACTATGACATAAAAAAGCAGAGGTCGGCAAACGAGTGATTGGAACACTTGGATGGTATTAATCTCTACCGCCCATAAAGACCTACAATACCAGAAGAATCAGGGATGCATTCCTGACCTTTGAAAGAAAGGAAAGGGATTTGGGAAGGGGAAGAAAAAGGAGGATTTTGGTCTCCAGAAATCTCACTCCGTACGAAACCAAACAGCAAACTGTCACTTCACGTCGCGTCGGTTTTTAAAACAGTGGTAATATCCCGGTCGAAATGTCCCATCTATGCTGTAGACTTAAATTTCTACAGTTCCAAAGCTCTACTTGCTCTTGCTAAATTGCTCATGTGACGTCACAGCGGGTAATACAAACTTAGTTTCATACAGATTGAAGTATTTTCTATGTCTATTTTGACCATGTTCATAGCCAAATGCATTATCTTAGAAATCAACATTAAATAAAGAAATATGTAGCAATATTTGGTCCAACTTTAGGGTACATCTAAGAGTTGGATCAAACATAACGCACCTGGCAGTGTTTCAGACCATTTGGCAAACAAAATACAACCCTTACGGGTAGTTCGAGCGGAAACTGGGTGTTTCTTTTCATTGTACCTATTTTTAAATAGATTTCGCTTCAGTAGAAATCATTTTTATAAGATTTTAAGATAAATGGTAGATAGAATCAGACACATCTAAATAAATGAATAAAATTGAAGTGTCTCTTTGTAATATTCAAATAACCGCTTTTTACTACATGCATATGAATGTATATACGGTACATATACCAAAATAACATTATTTATAATTTTTGTCTGTCTGTCTGTTTGTTCCGTCTAATCTCTGGAACAGCTGGACCGATTTTGACGGGACATTCACTGGCAGATAGCTAATGTAATAAGGAGTAACTTAGGCTACTTAGGTACTTTTTATCCCGGAAAATGTAATTCACGCGGGCGGAGCCGCGAGCAAAAGCTAGTAGAATATAAAAATATACTAGTTTATGTTAGAAGGCATTAAATTGTTTCTGTTTTTAAATAATACTTATGCATAGTTGTAGTTAGTCCTTAATTTACACCACAAAGATAGCTTCGACCACCAATTAACCTGTAAGACAGTTGTTTTTTTAAAGTATCTAGAGCTCCATGACAATATTTACATACATAGACATATTCACGAGTCGTAGAGCCACGCTGTAGACAGTGCTTTCTACAGTATGAATGGGCCGGCTCGTCCGGGTTGTTACCACTGTCTCACAGAAAACCGACAAAAAGTAGAGGCTTGCTGCTGCATTTCATACGGTGAGTGAGATATCCGGAGGCCCAAACCCCTTCCCCTTCCTCATCCCAATCCCATATCCCTTTCTTTTAAGGTCAGCAACGCACCCAAATCTTTTGGTATTGTGGGCGTACAGTGGCCGGTGGAGATCACTTACCATCAGGTGACCCACTTGCTCATTTGCCAGCCTATGCCATAAAAAACAGACAAACGGCTCGAGGTCGGCCGAGGGATCAAAAAAGACAATGACAGTCCAATGGTCCAATGGTGTAACTTCTCGTGCTCAGCAATGGCACAGTACAAGGGTAGCAATGTCTTCATGTATGTAACTCTCAAATAAATAATGTAAAATACGTAGTTAAATAAACCGGCTATTATTAACCGCGGAAAAATTGTGCGAATGAACTAGTAATCATTATTTCAATAAATAAAATCCTATCTGGAATGTTCTGTACAATAAAATAATTATTATCGAATCGTGTTGTCTGATTTATCCCCTAATAACAATAACACACGTTATCTGTTGATAATTAAGTGGAAGCTATTTTTTATAGTTGATTAATGAGAACATAAAAACTTAAAAAGTTTTGTACACATCATGAAGGAGCTGTCTTGACAATGTCATTACCACTGTCTCACAGAAAACCGACATAAAGTAGAGGCTTGCTGCTGCATTTCATACGGTGAGTGGGATATCCGCAGGTCCAAATGCCCCTCCCCTTGCCAATCCCATTATAACCCTTTTCTTTAAGGTGGGCAACGCGTCCATGATTCATCTGGTATTGTGGCCGTATATGGGCAGTGGCGATCCACTTGCTTGTTTGCCGGACTATGCAAAAAAAAAGAGAAACCTGACGGGAACTATATTACTCTTGCCCTTATGCACCTCTTTGTTTACATCTCATACTTAATCAAAACATTTTTCAAGACGACGCGACGCGACGTTCAGTTTTATCTACGCTACTCATCACGCTACTGGCATATTTCTCGTGTTTCTTTTTTTATAATGAGCTTCAAAACACATAGTATTCTGCTCTTAATTTTCATATTTGTAACAAAAAATTCAAGTTACGATTTATATCGCGGACATGATTTTGGTGCTCGAATGTCTTATAAAGAGGTTAAGAAGCAAGGTTTATTGTTTTTTAAACGGCAGGCGAATATATCGTTCCAGTATCCAATGGGCACTAATATTACTGGTATCGTATGCATGGATCAGTCAACGGAAAAATTAGGTGTCGCTAAAATAACCAAAGGTGGAATTGGTTATGACTTTGTTGACATAGAATTAGAAAGTGCAAGAAGTCTTGGATTGGGATTTATTGTAGAAATATACCAACAATCATTTAAAAGACACGTATGGGATTCAAAAAAAGTAAATACCGTGTTTAAGTTTTACTTTTAAAGTTTTTATTATGAGCGTAAATCGCAATACTTTTATCTTATCATTTATCGTTCAATACCGTTCGAACAATGTACTTTTAGATACTTAGTATGTTTTGTAATTTTCATTTCAAAATAATTTATATGCTGATCACAGCCAGCCTCCGTGGCGCAGTGGGCGAGTAGGCGGCTGTTCGATTCCCACACCGAGACAAATGTTTGTCTAATCCACAAAAATTTGTTTCGGGTCTGGGTGTTGGAGACCGGAAGTCCCTCGTAGTTCCCGATACCCACGATACAGGTTAACCTAGTGTGTGGCCAGGACTATGTGAGTGCAGAGTGGCTGTAGTGTGTATTTATATTTTTTTTTTAAATTATAGTCCGTATTTGGGAATGCACCAATAATAATACATTTTATTGGGTTGTTTGAAAGACCTTTGCTAAAACAATGGGCTAGACATAGACAAATATTCTATTGTTACAAAATAAATAATTTGAAAACAAAGAATGTGTTTTTTCTTGATCTGACTATTAATTTATTGGACGTTTAAATGGACTCCACTGAAATTTGAAAATAAAATATAACATATAACTTGGCAGCATGGACTTTGACCATATTTGGCTTATGTAATATAGCAATGTCCCAGTTCTTGTTAAACGAATTTAAAAAAAATATAAGTGACTGACATTTTCCATAGATTTTAATAAACTTTATCCGGTTCCTTATGGAACTAACAAACTAAAAAAATTATAATAAACTTTATTATTCTTTGAAGTTTGAGTTAGACTCATGTTAGACTGAGTGATAAAAATAAATAAATTACACGTAAGACAGTATGGTTGAAAGACTATAGCCTATTCTCAGGACGATCCATAAAAAAATTGACTGAGTGACATTCCCTTTGGACATCCCTGTGCAAAAACAAAACGGTGACAAAATTGTGGAAACCGTGCAATTTCATATTAAAATGTCGGAAAATGGGCACCACGATGCGTAAGAAAACACAAGTTTCGTTCGTGATACGCGATGAAGAGGAGAGGAGGCATAAAAATGGTGTTAGCTCGCTGCAATTGGACCCGATTGCGGGGCGGCTGTACTCCGCCGGCAGAGATGGTATTATCCGAGTTTGGCACACAGGCACCGGTTCGCAAGACAGATACGTTCAGAGTATGGAACACCACACCGACTGGGTGAACGATATCGTGCTTTGTTGCGGCGGTAAGAATCTTATAAGCGCATCATCTGACACGACTGTTAAAGTTTGGAACGCACCAAAAGGCTTTTGTATGTCGACTTTACGAACCCATAAAGACTACGTAAGGACTTTGGCTTACGCCAAGGACAAAGAACAAGTGGCTAGCGCGGGTCTGGACCGCGCTATATTCCTATGGGACGTTAATACATTGACTGCTCTCACAGCTAGTAATAACACAGTGACGACATCAAGTCTTGTTGGTAACAAGGAGTCTATATACAGCTTGGCTATGAACCCACCTGGTACTATACTCGTTAGTGGTTCAACAGAGAAAGTTTTACGTGTATGGGACCCAAGGAACTGCTCCCGTCTTATGAAGTTGAAAGGACATGCTGATAATGTCAAAGCGTTGGTTATAAGCCGTGATGGCACTCAGTGTGTATCTGGCAGCTCTGACGGGACAATTAAACTATGGTCTCTGTCTCAACAACGCTGTGTTTCCACAATCCGTGTTCACTCAGAAGCAGTATGGGCTATATTGGCAACAGATAACTTTAGCCACATAATATCAGGTGGACGAGACCGTTTGGTCATTATTACAGAGTTACGTAACCCTGACAACTTCATGATAGTGTGTGAGGAGACAGCTCCTATTCTAAAACTGTGTTTCACGGCAGACCAACAGGCTATATGGGTATCAACATCCGAATCAGATGTTCGTTGCTGGAAGCTGCCTTCATTAAGCTCATTATCATCTGAAGCGAATACAACAACAAATTATAATACAAGTAATGTGTACCAAACACAACCAATGTATAATATACCAGGAGGGCCTGCGATCAGACAATATACAGTATTAAATGACAAACGGCATGTCCTCACTAAAGACACAGCTAATAATGTAGCATTGTATGACGTATTAAAAGCAAGTAAACTTGAGAACTTAGGCCAAGTTGATTATGAAGAAGAAGTGAAGAAAAGATTTAAGATGGTGTATGTACCGAATTGGTTCAACGTAGATTTAAAGACTGGTATGCTGACTATCCATTTGGGACAGGACGAGACTGACTGTTTGAGCGCATGGGTCAGTGCGAAGGAGGCTGGGCTGACTACTGGTATGTAATTTAATATTATTATATGTTTAAACCACACTAGCAGCTATTGAGCTGATGCATGTGTGTATTGTGTTTTGGAGATATTGTCGTGTCTATTTTTAAAGCTATTTAATATGGGTGCCATAATAACATTTTCAGGAAGTTTGTTCCACTCTACAACAACACTGTTTGGTAAAAAGTGTTTCAAGGGATTTAGCTTTGACAGTGCTCGTCATTACTTTAGTGAATAGTGTAATAGTAATAATTATACTTTAGCTATGCAGCAAGTCAAGTGCTACCTAACACTGCTGCTTACAGTCAAGCAGCTAATTGCCGATAAACATAAAACATCATAAAGAGTGCCGGAGTATTCTTCATGAAGTATTTCAAGTAGATAGTAGTTTTATAGGGTGGTAGGTCCCTCGTCTGCAAGAGGCCGCCTGGGTTGGTACCACCTCGTTGTCTATTTCTGCCGCCAAGCAGCAGTGTGTAAGCACTGTTGTGTTTTGATTTGAAGGAAATTGAATCTAGTGAAATTACTGGGCATTATGAGACTTAACATCTTATGTTTCGGGATGACGAGCACAGACCAATGCAATACAGTGCTTTGTAATTTCTGTGGTGTAAAAGGTTCTGTGTGGTGTTGCTTCTGTTTATGGGCGGATGTGGCGCTTATCATCAGGCGAGCGACCTGCTCGTTTCACTCAAACCAATAATAAAAATAAATAAATGAAGTCTGCCATTAGACCTTTATTATTTATCCTGCATTAAGCCAGAGTGTTGGAGTAAGGTGTATTGCTCTGTAGAAGAGGATCTCCGTGCCTAATTCAACACAGCACAGAATATTACAGAAATTTGTAATTAGAAGATGTGTCACAATATCCTTATTTTTAATTTCTCATAATGTAGCCCAGTTATTCCTATCTCAGGTGTGGGATAAACTCTGTCCATCGAAATAGAGCTTCACTGAGACAGTATAATAATAATATAATACATTACTTATGGCCAAGTACTGAAACGCTACTCAATGATTGACAGTCTAACTGTTATCCAGCCTCCGTGGCGCAGCGGGCGAGTAGCCGACTGCACTGAGACAAATTTTGCGCGATCCACAGAAATTGTTCTGGTCTGGTTGTTGTGGGACCCCCTCGGGAAGTCCCTCGTAGTTCGTGATTCCTAGTGTGGGGTCAGGACTATGTGTGTGACTGTTGGGTGTTTGTTTGTTTATCTTCTTATATATAAAATTCTCGTGTCACAATGTTCGTTCCCATACTCCTCCGAAACGGCTGGACCGATTTGTATGAAATTTTGTGTGCATATCGGGTAGGTCTGAGAATCGGCTAACATCTATTTTTCATCCCCCTATATGTTAAGGGTGGACCACCCCTAAATTTATTTTTTTATTTTTTAGACACAATTTGTTGTTTTTATTTTTTTATGATACAGCATTAAAAAATACATACAACCCTAAATTTTCAACCCTCTACGATCAACGCCTATTTTTTAATAGCGACATTAGTATTTTTGTCAAACGCGTTTCTCACCGGGGGCGCCCACTAGGCTACTTTAATCCTGGAAATAGGCATTCACGCGGGCGGAGCCGCGGGCAACAGCTAGTTTTCATATAATTTTGACAGATAAGAGCATCCTTACATGTTTAACATGATCTTAGTGTTGTATATAACCAATATTATTAATGAACTAATGTTTAGTTTAGATAATGACAGTCCACTTTTCTAGATTTTCATTTTTTTTTTGTATTACATAGATTTTATTCTAGATTTACATAGTCTGTGCAACTCACAGACATCCCCACCATAAATATAAATAGGTACATTCCACCATTAGACCTGCGAATATACATGCTTTATTATTTTTAAAAACATAATTAATTAAAATATGTGCAAATAATATGATGTGGCTATAATGCATAATACCATTTTTATTTTTCTACTATGACCTTCTAGGTAAACTTATTACACCTCTACCTACCCAAACAACCTACCTTATAATAAATATCAGTATGTAATTTTATAAAATTCCAGAAAACGACCAGAAAGTGAACTTCGGTGCACTCCTTCTGCAAGCATTGTTGGAACACTGGAACCATCCGAACCGGGTGAACGAGGCCGGGCAGAAGGTCGTCGGCAATAGTTTCTTCAGCGTACCTGTGCATACGCCGCTCATATTCAGTGAAGTAGGTGGCAGGACACTGTACAGGCTGCAGGTTAGAGATAATGTATTACTTATAGTAAACAAATATTATCAATACTAGTGGTCCCGTAGTGGTCGAAATTCTACATCTATATTCATAGATGACACTCCGTAGCACAGCAAGCGAGTAGCCGGCTGCGAAGCGAAAGGCCCTGTGTTCGATTCCCGCACTGAGTGTGATTTTTTTTTTCTTTTCTGGGTGTTGTGGGACAGCAAGTCCCTCGTAGTTCCTGATACCCACGATACAGGTTTACCTAATGTGGGGTCAGGAATGCGGGATTTGACATTCGGATATTTACAGTATAAACATTAACAATGAATGGTTTATTTAATTTAATGTATAATTGTTACAGATGTTATAATTAATTAGATAAATAGCTTTCTGCACTCCTCCTCCATATAATTTTGAACTACTCGTATGTTAAATGTCATAATCCTCCGTGCGCGTATTTTGCTAAAAAAAAGGGTCTTCTCTTCATGCATTAATATATAGATTCGAAATCATACATACGCACTCACGCCTGTAATCCCCGAAGACGTAGGCAGAGGTAGGTGATTGATGATGTGACAGGGGGCGAGCCTATCCCCATACCGGCCACAAATTCCAGACTCCAAGCTGATACTGAGCTTTTCGTAATAGAAAAACCCAATAACCTTTTTTACCCGACCCGGAGATCGAACCCGAGACCTCAGCGTCAGCCTCAGTCGTAACGCATACGCATTACAACTGCGCCACCGAGGCAGTCATTCATATTCATAAACATAAACCCCATCCAGAATGAGGATGATGTTCAATTTCTCAATTTACTTGGTACTTACTTCATTGATTTTATTCTACATTTGTTGTACACATTTTATAATCGCGAAATTGCAGCCAAGATAATAAAAAACTTATATTTAACTAACTAAATATGTATATTTATCAGTAATCAAAATTCCTTCTGAAGTTAGTATTGGTTAATAATTATCAAGTAAATATTATCACGAGTCATATCTTCTTATAATATTGACAGTCTCCGTGGCGCAGCGGGCGAGTACCCGGCTACGAAGCGTGAGGCCGTGGGTTCCATTCCCACACCGAGACAAATATTTGTGTGATCCACAAATATTTCTTTAGGGTCTGAGTGTTGTGGGTTGGCAAGTCCCTCGTAGTTGCTGATACCCACGATACAGGTTCACCTAGTGTGGTGTCAGGACTATGTGTGTGACTGTTGGGTGTATTTATTTATTTATAAGTTTTAGCAGGCCTGTGTCACTCTGCTTAGAAGTTTAAGTAAAAATCGCCTATAATTTCCTATAAAGCTCGCTCCTCGTCGACGGGGACACGGTTAGTCAAAGACTTTAATGTATACTACTAGACAAGCGGCGCAGTACATAGAAATTGTAGCACTAAGTTGCGGTCAATTGACCATAACTCAATATTACCATCTCGCTTGCTCTCAACTAGAACCCCTATCGCGCTCTCTGTTTATGAGCTGTGAAACTCCCGCGTTATGTGACGCAATTTTACTTCTAAATATCCCGTCTAGTAGTAGGTATACATTGAAGTCTTTGCTGTTAGTGCAAAAGATGCTCTCGCACGTAATGTTTAGTATGACGTGTGCGGCGGTAATGCTGTAGTTCAATAAACATATCGACTTATGGAAAATGAATCATCGGTAAAGTTAAATAGCAATTTATTGCGTTGATCCCAAGAGTCTTTATTTATTTAACGGTCTATACGGAATGAAATTTCTGCATGTATTTTCTAACATTTTGGTTTTAATAACACTATCTCACGGCTATATCCTTCGGAGTACGCAGAGGCAACACTCATGGTAAGGCGAGCTTATTTTTAACCGTCTTCAAAAAGAAGGAAGGTTCTCAATTCGGCGCGTTGTTTTTTTCATCTCATTTAGTTTTCTATTTCGAAACGGTATTTAACTGTGATTCCAGGTAGGTGATGCAGGCGGAGAGACTGAGGGCAATCTGCTCGGTGAAACTGTCCCCTCTTGGGTGGTGGACGTCGCCATAGAAATGGCTGCGCCAAAACTGAACAAGTTGCCTTTCTACCTGCTGCCGCATTCCACTTGCCAGAGCAAACAGGACAGACAGAAGAAGGTAAACAAATAATTTGTAATAATATCAGCCCTGTATTATTCTATCACTGCTGGCTTTCCTATACTATCTTGCGGGCTTCCCCTACTGAAGGGGCAGCTTCTTCCTGGTTGCATGGACCCAAATGCAAATTATAAACTGAAAAAAAATAATGGGTTCCGCTTGCAACTAAACTTAATGCTGGTATTTAACTTAGGCTCTTAGCTCATAATATAGTCTGTTAATCTTTTTAGTGCATTACTTTTAAATTGTCTTTTTCGCAGTCGGGTTATTTTTCTTTTATGATTTTAATCAATAGCTTACATTGCCCATCATTGATCATAGAAAGAGTTTTCTTAATCCACTCAAAAATATTTAAGTTAAAGGCTATTTAAATCTGTTGAAGAGCATGACATTCGAATGAATTTGATGCATGCCGTATACGATGACGTCAACTTATACGATGGCCATAACGCGGCGTACGCGTGTGAGGGAGATAACGAGATGGTACACTACTCCTTGGTTATATTTAACCCGCGTTCTAATCAATATTTAATATATAAATTGTGGTCTAATTTCTCAAGCAATTTCGATTATGTTTTCGTAATAGGGTTTCTTTTTTGTAGAATATTCTATTGCATATACATGTATGTTCGAATTCAAGTTCACGCATCAACTTTTTAGTATGTGCGTAACATATAATAACGCTCTAATTAAAATATAAATTTGAATAAAAAATAGTGTAAGAAAAAATTACTTTATCGTAAAAAGAAGCGTGGGGTGCTTGTCAGGATATTATCAAAATAACCCTATTTATTTTTCATTTTTTAGTTGAATTTTCTATAAAAGCGTATTTTTTATTTCAAACTGTTTAAAATATTGAATTGTCATCGGTCCTTAATAAGTATGCCAAATTTCGAGTTAATCCGACGTTTCGAAGGGGGTCAAAATCATGTTCAAAGATTCCGTTACATACTAACATACGTATGAAGCTAATATAAAGCGTATAATTATACCGTTTATTCCTCGCAGGATCGCCTAGTAGCAAACGACTTCATCCAATGTCGTAAAGTGGCCGAGCATGTGGTGGAGAAGATAGTGGGTGGTGGCGATGTGAACGGCACCAGCTCCACCAGCGGGAAGGGAAGCACTAATGAAGACAGCGGCAATGATGTACCCGACGACAGGGTTGAGCTGCTCTGCTGCGATCAGGTATACACATTATATTCTATTATTATATATTACTGCCTCGGTGGCGCAGTTGTAATGCGTACGCGTTATGATTGAGGCCAAAGCTGAGGTCTCGGGTTCGATCCCCGGGTCGGGTAAAGTGGTATTGGGTTTTTCTATTACGAAATGCTCAGTATCAGCTCGGAGTCTGGAATTTGTGCCCGGTATGGCGATAGGCTCGCCCCCTATCACATAAAGGACGGCGATACGCTCGGCGAAATGTGGGTGTACAGGTTACACCTCTGCCTACCCCTTCGGGGATAACAGGCGTGAGTGCGTATGTATGTATTATATATTACTAGCTGTCCCGCGCGGATTTACCCGCAACATATAATTGATAATTAGAACCCGATTGCAGCGCCATCTACCAGGTCTAATTGTGAATATAAACCATCCAGGGACCCACATCAACACACAGAAAAAAAAACATCAAAATCGGGCCAGCCGTTCTCGAGTTTTGCCCTTAGCAACAAATTTAGCCATTCATTTTTATTTATATAGATAGATACTAGCTGTCCCGCGCGGTTTCGCCAGCAACATATAATTGATAGTTAAACAGATTACAGCGCCACCTCGATAGGTGGGTCCAATTGTGAATCTAAACTATCCAGGGCGCCACCCAAACGCATACAAAAAAAAACATTCAAATCGGTCCAACCATTTAGGAGGAGTTCAGTGACATACACACGTACAGTAGAATTACTCGTATATATATATATAAAGATATTATAGGTATACATTCATCCAACTTTCTTCTCTTTTTTATTAGCTCGATGGTTTAATCAAAATGTTTTTTTTTTATATTTTTTTTTTTTTAAACAACCGTTTTGTGTAACAGCAGTAGAAATACATAGATACTGCACATCCTGTAAGACAAGCCAGTCGACACTCCGTCATCATACGCCCCTACCCATGGTTCTTGGCTATGTTTCAACAAAATCTGTTTAGCCATTTAAAAGCTACAGTATATTTTTGTGTATGTAGGGGGTCAGACGGTGGCGTGTCTCCTCATATAATACCAAATAACGTCAAATCTACGGTATGAGAAGGCGGACCCTGGCATTAAGCCGGGATAACGCCACGCAGAAAGAAAGAAAGAAAAGTATATTAACCCACGAGCAAGTGGGCCACTTGATAGTATGTGATCGTCACCGCCCATGTTAGCCACAATACCAGAAAAATCATGGGTGCCGTGCTGACCTTAAAGGAAAGGGATACTTAACTAATTGGGAAGGGGAGGAGATATCTCACTCACCATATGAAACGCAGCAGCTACTTTATGTCGATTTTCTGTGAGCCAATGGTAACGACCCGCTCATGTCAGTCCATTCATGCTGTAGACAAAACTGTCTACAATGTAGCTCTACCACACAAAAAATAATAGATTGAAATGAAATGAAATAGTTTTATTAATCATGTAGGCAATGAAAATAGCGCTTATGAGAAGTCAGTACAAAATGAAGAAACTTATGTATAGAAATCATATCAACTAATGTATACATAACATACATAGCATCGTCACAGTACACTGGGCAACTATAAATTATACAATATTTTTATTATGCCATAGTCCAGAATTGTTAAGTATTATTAATCTTCTTTTTTAGGGGTCGATATGGACCATAGGCATTATGATTATTAACTGTTTCAGGTACTCGACCCAAACATGGACCTGCGCACTGTACGCCATTTCATATGGAAGACAAACATGGAGTTCTCGCTACACTATAGAGTGTTGAAACAATGAAACCACCGCTCCTTGTGTTTCTGCCAGTACAGATCACAGTTCAAAAAGTACTGCATGTTCAGATGTATATTGGATTGACATGTGACAGTGATTAAGTGATAAAAAGTGTTTCGGATACGGTCCATTCTATATTGAACGGTTAGTGGTCAAGTTACTGTGAAAGTGTTCAAGATGTGTAACTGCTGTAAGTTTGTAACAACCGGAATAGATTTTTCATGCCCTACAAAGCACGGAGACGCTCAGAAGGCCAATTATCGTAATTTTTTATGTTCAAAATATCATTCCGATCTAGTCTCAGTGTCAAGAAAGTTGTATATGGCATTCTCTTAAACCAATAATCAACGTCAAATGTGAACATAGATCGTAATGAGATTGAATGTAAGATAAGTTGTGGAACTAATTGAAAATGTATTTGGATAAACTGTCAGCACTTAAAATCGACCTATGAGCAGTTATCTCGAAAACTTGTAGTTGTCGCATTGTACACAGATCAAAGTAATAAGATAGACACCAGAAATGTAAGTACTTCGTTTGCCGAGACGGAGTATGTGCTCGCTTGCATAATTATGGTCGATTTGAATATAAGGTCTTAGTTTTGATTCTATAGATCGATCCGGAAAAAAACTAATCAAACTACTGAATGAATGAATGAATCGATAACTGAATTGACATCAAACTTTGAAATCGTCCACACTGGTGTTTAAACGCTCTTGTGAAGACTTGAAAACATATATACTTGTCATTGTCGAAATGCATAATAATGCGAAGAGCTAAATAAACAAAAGAAAGAAAGACAGTTAATCAGCCTAAATATATCCAGATGTAACACTTACATTTTACAAGATATAAGCCCATATTTATAAACAACACTTACATGAGATTTCTATGTAAATGATTGGTCTGTTTTTATTTAGCGCCAAAAACTAAATAATGACGTTTAGAGAAATCGTCACTATGCGTTGGCGCTCACTATGAGGACTCTTATGGCCGTTGCCAATATTCTGTCTATCGACAGATTAACCTACTGGCAGTTGCACACATTTTGCATGGAAGATCTGTCAAAATACTATTGATAGTAAGCAAATCTATCTCATAGAATATAGGGAACGTCCATAAGTAACGTTTATGAATACGGGGGATATCGTTTTTTTATTATTTGAGTCAACTGTGGTTTACAATACAATTACATAGTAAATATGTTTTAAGACGGTTGAACAAATTTCAGTATTACAAGCAGGTAGATAATTCAACTCATTCTACGCGTTCTTGATTTATGTTTGTATAGAGAAAATGATTGCGTGCACATGTCAATAGGCATAGGATGACAGCTGAAGCGAAAAAATGAGCTGAACTACGTATAAATTTCAATTCATAATGATTGAATACTTTTTGTAAGATATTAATGTATGGCATGTATTTTATATGTCATAACTATCTGACAAATGACATGTTCAGTACTACGATTTAAATTATGCGCTTTTTTAATATTTTTAATTTAACGAGCAGGTCGCTCGCCTGGCGGTAAGCGCCTGTCCATAACCAGAAGTGACGATTACCATCAGGCGAGCGACCTGCTAGTTTTGTCATTCAAGGTAATAAAAAAAACAATAAGATGTGACATAGTTCCCAAAAATTATACAAATTAATAGATTTTGGATATTTAAGTATTTAAAAAACTTAGTTCTAATTGAATTAAAGTTAAACTTTCATATATAATAAGGTTAATGAAAAATGTTGCATTGCTTAAGAATATTGGAGGGGCCCAGTTCCGAATGACCACTTAGGTATTTTTTTACATGGCAATATTTTCAAATTCGTCATTGAAAATTGTATTTGTCTGATTAAATTTTTATATGTATAAACTCATTCAGTATATTTATAAAGACAGTTTCTCTCTATTCTAAAAAAAAGTAACTACCGCTGCCGCTGCCAAAAGCTTGTCACGCTATCTCCTCCGAAACCGCTGGGGGTATGGGGCGAGACCGATACCAATCGATGCAGAATAATGTGGGGAAGAAAGTAACATATGTCTCATATTCGTCGGACATTAAGTTTTTTTTTTTGTGGAAAAACATGGGCAAAGCCTCTAGTGACATAAAATTAAATCAGTAAATTACGTATATTTTTAAATGTAGAATTTAAAAAATGTCTGACCAAAAATAAGTAAGTAGAAGTCTAGAACTGGGTCATTAATTTGTATAAAGAGTTTTGGCGGGAACTCTGACAGTGCGGTTGATCTCCTATTTTAATTATTTCCTAAACTGGGTTAAAGTTGTGTTTGTTGTATAAATGTGGTGTGGATTTGTACAATAAACATTGACTGTGATAAACAGTGTATGGAATCATTGAAATATGTGAATTTAAGTTAATTTTGACCAAGTTTATTAAACGACCTTGGTCTTTTGATCCATACATACATACATAGACTCACGCTTGTTTCCCATAGGGGTAGGCCGAAACAATGGATTTCCACTTGCTACGATCCTTGCATATCTCTTTGGCCTCATTCACTCTCATTAAATTTTTATACATGCACGTCGGTTGTCTTTCGATCCGCTTGGAGAAAATAGTCTATGAAGCATTGTACTGGAAGGAATTGACACCAAAACTTCAACAAGACTGAAATCGGTCACACTAGTGTTTCATCATACTTGTAAATACTTGAAAATAATAAATTATTGACATCGGCTATATTTATAAACAACGGGAAGCCATATCTAAACATAAACAATGTATAATAGCTGAGTAATGTCCAATAAGAACACAATTTGTTCTAGACAAAGCCTTTAATGTATACTACTAGACGGGCTGTATAGAAGTAAAATTGCGCCACATAACGCGGGAGTTTGACAGTTGACAGACAGGTAGCGGAGTGATTAGCCTAATTCTAGTTAAGAGTAAGAGAGATGGTAATATTGAGTCGTGATGAATTGACCGTAACTGGTGCGCAATTTATATGTACTACACAAACGTTCTAGTAGATTAATTAAAGTCTTTGGTTCTAGATTTAAAATAAAAAATAAAACTGTGACTGACTTTTCATTGAGTGTGAATTTATATATATTGGACCTACTTTCATCAATGTCATGTGTTGGATCCAATACGTCCAATATGGTTCGATATTAGATGAAAGTTGGACATTGATGTAAATGTTACTGTCCAATGGCCAACATCGACCAACCGGGTCAGTTTTGGTGACTCATTAAAAGGGGAAATGGGAGTGAAAAATATTGGTACCAATGTGTGGTAAATACCTTGCTTGGGTCATTTAAAGTTGGAACCTAATAAATGTCATTATATTCCGTTTTAAATGACTTGTGGGTCCGACTTTTTCCAATCGAATGTATCTATGTGTAAGAAAATATTTTCATTTATGTTTTAAGGTATTTTATTTAGTTGTGATTATTTGTTATTCGCATTTATGTGGCTTAGAAATTAAGATAATCTGCATATCGTCGTCTTAGAGTAAAAGCACGGAAATGAAATTTTAGAGTTTTTATTTTTATAACACTTTTGGAAACAAAATCTCGTCACGCACGTCTTAGTTTCATACAAGAGAACATCAGCAACCGTTAATGCCATTTATGACTGTTAATTAGAACTTTGTAAAAATACACTTATTTGAATATGATATGCTAATAACATTTTGCAAGGCGCAGTTTTTTCTTGCTCCTGTAAAGTTAGCTTTTTCGTAGATATGACGTTTTCACTCTAAGACGACGATTTTGTTGTCCATTAAATCACGAATTTGATGTAAATATGAATATAATTATAATTTGAAGTTAGATATTTCATGCTTGTCCAGTAATAGAATTGCAACACACTTATGTTCCAATCCAATCCAATTTTATATTGTGGCTCCATCGGTGTACGATAATTTTGCCAGTGTCAAGGTAGCAAAAGACACGGTAGCCCTTATGTTAAAACGTAGACTTTAAACTCACTTTATATTAACTAGTTACCATGGTGCTCCATATAAATCGGCAGTTTTTTTAAATTACTTTTGATGACAAAAAGATTTAGATCCACAAATATATGTTTCGGGTCTGGGTGTTTTCTCCCCAGAGGGGTTGACGTCAGGCAGGCGCTAGGTCGTAAAAACTGCAAGCCAAATCTTTGTGTGCACTAATCCCTAGTTTACAGTCTTCTGTTTAATGCAACATTAAAGCTTTCGTATTTTATATCTCATCAAATTAAAAAATATTATTTTGGAGTTTTAAATAACATTAAAAACTTTGCGAATACTGTCGGCCTTATTATAAAACGTATATTAGCTAACTAATATGGTACCCTTTTAAACCGTTAACTGACCTACCTGACTTTCCACCTTATCCCACTCGCAGTGGGGTGAGCGCAACATGCATTTAAACAATGTTACAGAAAGATTTGGCTTGTAGTTTTTGCGACCGACTGCCTGCCTGACGTCGCACATATTTCTCGATAAAATGGTAGCTATGCTGTTGCACTAGAAAAACTAAAAAAATATGAAATTTTTAGTTCAAAGTGAACCATGTCACATGTTTTTACATGTCAATTTATAATTTTAGATCTATGAAACTAAAATTTGTTGTAGGTTCGTACACACCCACTATTTTTAGTTACAAGTTTGTGACAACGAAATAGATATGATCATTTGTTTCTTGCCTTGATTTTATGTAATTTAAAGTGCGTAGTTGCTTATTAATTGTTATTCTTATAATTCGTTTATAATCCACAGTATCGGGCATAAACTCAAACCCCGGGCAAATCATGTGTGATTTTTCAATAGGAAATTAAATAAATTAGGCCGACCTGGGATTTGAACCCAGAAACTCACGGTTTTTCAGACTAGGTAGGCTGCTACTAGACCAGTGAGACTGTATGGTAATAGGCTCGCTGCCTATCACAGCGTAGGACGGAAATAAGCACGGCGAATTATGAGTGCAGCATTGGTAGCACCTTTGCCTACTAATTAATTAATTCAACAGTATTTAAGTGTATTGTAAATTAGAAATAAAAAAAACCGTGACAATTAACGAATAAAAAGTAAAAGTTACCTCTAAAAAGTAAAATATATACTAGGTATATATTATAATAGTGTGTTAATGGCCAGACTTGAGCGTATACTACTAAATGGGCTGTTTTGAAGTAAAATTGCGCCACATAAGCGAAATGGTAATATTAAGTTACGGTTAATGGACCGTAACTTTTTATCTACCGTGTAGCCTGTCCAATAGTACTTATAATACATTGAAGTCTTCGGTTTATGGCCGAACAGTGTCCAATTGAACTAAAACTTAAAATCAATATTGCATTTTACAACGTAAATACTTTAACCGTGTTTATTAATAATTGTCGAGTGTTTGGTTCTTATGTGTCAAAGTCAATATAGATGCAATTTGATTTGCTTGCCTGTCTTGTATTGTAAACAAACATTATTCTTTCTTTACATAATATAAATCTATTTGTTTAAAATATTTTTTATATAATTTTCAAACGATGACATTTAATGTTTTAAGTGACTTGTTACTATTATTAATAATTATATTGATTTTACTTGGTTGTTACCTGAACTTATTTACAGATAATCACAAACTGAATTCAGATTTGAAACAGCTTGTATTTAAAAACCAATTCGTTAGTTTTAAAAAAATGTTATCACTTTAGGCCACATATTCAAAATCGCGCGCCATTTTGAATTCAGGACATGCGCATGAAAGACGAGTAATTCATTACAAACTTAGAACTTATCTCGACCCTTGAAAACAAATAGATTACTGTTTATTTAAATAAGTGATTTTATAATTTATAACAAGCATCGAAATATTTATAGATGTGATGGGCTATTACATCTACTTCAACAAGAGTTGTGGTAGCCTTATGGATAGACCACAGACCCGTGGTATTCTGTAGCGGGTTCGAATCCAGGCGGACCACGCTCTTACGATAGTCGGAAATATCATTATGAGGTGGTTTAGGCCGATTTCAGTGTTTCTAAAACCCATTTCTGACAATATTGGGTATCATCTTGTATAGCAAAAAAATATTTTAAATTTCGAATTAATAGTAATTAAGTAATGGAAAAATTATTGATATTATAAAAAATATTTATTAGTTATGGTAATTGTTATATTGATTTAAAATTAAATGCTAGAAAAAAACATGTTTTGTTTATAAAGGTTCACAAACTTAGTGAAGCCTGACAGACAGCTTTGTAGATTTTAAGTACTTAGTCATTACGTTAGGGCTTTGATGCGATACCCAATTTGGATATTATAATTGGATTATAGGAAATAAATAAATGTTGAATTACTTATGTTGTTTTTTTATAATGTCAGTAGTTATGAATTATATTATCACTAGAGTTCAATAAAATAACTTTTTATTTCAGACACTTACTGTCGTACTCTGAGACCTCAATTAAGTTTAAGTATGCATTCTTTATTTTTTTCAAATTCTCTTATTTCCCAGAGACATCAATTTAGATTCTGTGTGTGCCCAGTGACAGTCCTAACAGAGAATAAGGCATTTTCTGTGACAATTAAAATTACTGAGTAGACGGTAGTTAGGTCACTATTTGCATTTAAACAAAATCAATGCAGCAGTTTAGTCAGATATTTATGAGTGGTAGAGCCACGCTGTAGACAATTTTAGTAGGCCGGCTTGTCCGGGTCGTTACCTGCACTGTCTCCCAGAAAACCGGCGTAAAGTAGTAGCTTGCTGCTGCGTTTCGTACGGTGAGAGATATCCGGAGGCCCAAATTCCCCTCCCCTTCCCAATTCCTTACTTATCCCTTTCCTTTGAGATCGGCAACGCGCCCATGATTATTTTAGTATTGTGGGCGTACATGGGCGGTGGAGATCACTTACAATCAGGTGACCCACTTGCTCGTTTTCCGGCCTATACTATAAAAAACTACCCATAGTACATTGCCACCCAGTACTTTATAATTCATAGTTCTGTGTGGTGTTGCTTTTGTTTACAGGCAGACGTCGCACTTACCATTAGGAGAGCTACCTGCTCGTCCCGTCATTCAGGCTGATAAGAATTTTGCTATTTTTACTTTGACTTCATTTCACAGCAAAGCATGATAAGCTATAGCATGCTCTTCTGGGTACTTACAATAAATTCATGAAATGTTCAGAGGTCAGAAAAGCTATGTATAGTTTTTGGATAATAGCAGTGCGCTCAGAAGTTTCTGGAAGTATACAGGTCGATATTTCTGCCAAAGCTTATTGCCTCATTGCTGGGCACAAGCCTCCTCTGCTAATGATATAGGTTACGCCTTATTCCACCACGCTCGCCTCGCCTAATGTAGGCTGGGAGGCTTCACATACGACTTCCGAAATTCTTACGAAGGACTTTTCACGTTTCGTCAAAATGTTGACTAGTTTTATACATTTTTTATTATATATACATATTGATACCCTCATTTCAGTAGTCGGTACTTAGTGATGGTAGGTACTCAGGAGAAGTAACTATATAAAGCGGGTAGATAGTAAGACTGAGACATGGTGGAGGTGATTTCCTGAGGTATATGAGGGTGCGTTATTATTTGACAGGACTTAGTCATGCTTAGAACTCTTTAATTTTCCATTTAATGGTAAAGACTATTACACTAATTGAACATTGTGACAAGTTCATTATCTTTACTTTAGAAAAGTGATAGAGGTGAACTTACACTATAATATGAAATTTTATAATATAGAACTCTCAGGTATGCAAAAGTTTCTTCGTAATGTTTTCCTTCACCGTCAAAACAAGTGATTGGCAATATATAAAAAGTCAAGCACGTACCTACCTAGTCAACTTTTGGGAGCCCGCGAGGACGTTTTTAAAAAGACAATATTTAAAATGAATTTAATTTTTATTGTCCGAACGTTGTGGAGACTAATTACAGACTAACTTAACTCTAAGATTCACAAACATTAATTGGACTTACAACTATGGTGGTCGTCTGACCGACAATGCATGATCATCAAATAGTCAGGTGTGCAGAGCCTGGGCGTGAGAATGTCGCCCAGCGCGAATAACAAAAAAGTACTTACGGGGTTAAAAATACCTGACTATTGGACATTACTGGGAATATAACTCCTCCCTCCGTAAGTTCGAGATTACCTGAGGGATGAGGGTTATCTCGAGGTTTCCTCGTTTTACACAATTCTTTAATTTTTTGCTTACAGGCTAACAACATAAGACTTATAATTATGATTATACAAAATACTAGATTTCCTATGCTAACACTTTTATGATTTAAAACACTTTTATAATTTTCACTTTCACTTATAATTTCACTTCCACTTTTCTGCAGTAAATAATTCAGGAACTGGATATCGGCAAGGTCGACCCCATTTAGGTTGAGGGGTTTCTTCCGGAAATCTGATGGTTTGGTTTTTATTGTAGGGAGATTAATTAATGGGAACTTTGTATAAGTTATATCCTTCCCTTGATGTTGGTGTCTTGTTAGTTTAAATTCCTTTATCTTAACTTGGCAATCCTCTTCCATAGATAATATATAAGTTCCACAAATGCTTTCTTGAGTTATCTCGTTTTCGCAGTATTGGGTAAGTAGTGTTTCAGTTTTTGTATAAATTATCCAGCGATTGGGCTGAATAAGATCAACCCTCACGTCGTCGATGGCCACAGGAACAGGGTTACAACTCGAAATGTTTGCGGAGAACTTCATAAGTTCAGTAATACAGTTATCTTCAATTAGCGGTGAGACGTCTTTCTCAAAACATAGAAAGCTGGTTTTCTCGATCTCGCGGCATGGCTGGGAGAGCGGCTTGGTTTTTGACCCTTTCACAAGGAGATAGGGATATTTAGGGAGGATTAGAGTAGTGAGACTGTTGCTAATATTATGTACAGGTAAAGGAATTAATTTGTAGTAATGAAGAACTTCGCTTTTAATCAAAGGGATGTACATAATAAATTTTATCTGATTTTGTGTTACATATGCCTTTAACTCTATAAATTGCTCTATTTTTACTATATTTTCAGGCTTTACTGGGTATACTAATTTCTCCGTTTTCTCAATCTCTTTTAATAATACAATTAGTTCGTCAGTATCTACAATTGACTGATGTAACAATTTAATTTTTGCAAAAGCAACAGCCGTTTCAATTTCATTCAGTCGGATGTAGAGTGTTTGAAAATTATTTGTTAATATGTTATAAATATGAACTATTTTATTACTTGTTTGCAATAACTTTGATTCGTTTAAGCTACGATAAATATCTTGTATGATTTCCTCCGTCTGAATGAATTTGTTTGTGGTAGAGTTGGCTATTCTCGTGATAGTACCCACCATTTCGGCGATGATCGTAATTTTGTTTTGTATAACGTCTTGTTTCGTTTTTAATTCGTGAATTAACTTTTCATACATTATTGCATCGTTATGATCCAGATTACCTGTAATTGCCTTTACTATTGAACCAAGGGGATTCAATAAACCACGTTTAGATCTTACCAATGAGGGAACCAATTGTTTGTACTTTTCTATAGTAATACCCATAGCATATTCGGTTTGTGATTCGACTAAAGTAAAATCTGAATCGAAAACTTTAATATTAATACAGCTCTGAACTTGGTCTTTAAGATTAAGAAAACTATTAATATTTAATTCTAATTCATCGTAAATTAACTTAAAATCTAGGATTTTTATAACAGTCCATTTATCGTGGCTGATAATCGCTTGACCTTCCCTTACAGGTAGCAGTCCCGGATTCTTGTTCATCGGCTGCAGACGAAGGGCCTGGCCGTATATCAGTTGGACCGCCAGAAGTACTAACCTGTGGAGGACGCCTAATGTCTTTAATGGGAACTTTGGTTTTCCTATTTAATGTTGTAACTGGCACGATATTCCTCTGCATAGCTCCGGTGACCTGAGCTTTTTGATAGCGCGGTTTGTCCTTGCTACGCCTAGTATTCACACCTTTTATAAACACCGTGTCGCCTACGTCTATATCAAATTCCGTTTCTCCACCACGTCGTCCTATTATAGTCTTTTTTTTATCTATGATTTTATTTGTCAAATATTCGTACAAGTACTTAGTCTTTCTCACGTGTTCTTTAACCAATTGTTGAGTAAATTGTTTGTTAAAGTCTACATAAAATGCGCTATTGGATTCTGTGTGACCGAAAACTACTTCAAATGGCGTGAGGTCTGTGGTTGAGTGAATTGAGTGATTGTATGACATTATTGCATAAGTCATGACAGATGCAGCATCGGTAATTTTACGCTCGTATTTCGCTATTCGGTAAATTTCTATAATTGTGGAGTGGAACCTTTCCACGATACCCATAGAGTTAGGATTGTGTGGGGTACCGATGTGTAAGTCAATTTTGTGGAATGACAGCATTTCCTTCATTAATGTGTTGTTAAATTCAGTACCAGGGTCTGAACTGATTCGGCTAGGGATACCATATAGTGAAAAATATTTTATAAGGGCTCTAACTGCTTCTGGTGTAGATTTGGAGCTAATTTCGATTGCCTGACCCAATTTGCTAAAGGCGTCGACTATTGTAAGATAATGTTTGCCTTCAATTGAAAATGTATCTATAAACAATTCCTGAAAGGGTTTAGTCTGAGTTTGCGATAATTGAAGTTGAGGTTTTAGTGGCTTCCGATCATACTTCATCTTTTTACAAATTTCGCAAGCGTTTATGATGCTGGCAACCGTTTGGTCCATATTATTCCAGAAAAAGGTTCGCCTAAGATGAACAAGCGTTTCCTTAATTCCCCTGTGACTATTTTTACCTATGTGATATTTAATTACAACCTCCCGCTGTTCATTCTCATCTTCCACAAAAACTACTCTCTTAGTGCACTCATAAAATTTTACTGTTCCCTTCTGAAAAAGCGATAAAGTAGCTTCGGAAAACTGTTTGCGGTGTAATTCGTCTTCAAAATAAAAGAAGTACTTTATGTTAGGCCGGATGTATTCTTTTAGAAATCGTTTTACAAGAGTCAAGTTATCCACAGGTAAGTGCACTTCTAATACCTTTTGTTTAGCTCTAGATATATCTTTTACGGTAAGTTGGTCTCTATTCCAGGTGTATACAAGTATTTGATTGGGCTTGGTGTCTATAGCCTCTTGTAGTATAAGTATGCCGTCGGTATCTAAGTCACAGGCTGAATGTACTGTGCCTATACTATCACTACTCGGTTTTTCAGATGCAGTTGCGGTAGTACTACTCAATGATGGAATCGGATATGGGGATTGTCGGCCGTCGTCTACTATCGAGCTAGTTTTTTCTGAATCTGATGATATTACCATAGGAGATGGTGTTCGTTCACGCGAAGTAGAAGTGCCCGGGACATTGTTCTGGTTTCCAGATAATCGCGTTATTTCTTTAGTTAAGCTATCTATATGTCGCTGTAGTTTTTGTTCTTTTTTATCTATATTTACTTTCATAGAAATATCATCATTTTCACCTAAAGCGTTAACTTTTATCCGTGACAATGCATCCGCGTTAATATTTTGCTTGCCACTTTTGTAAATAATGTGATAGTCAAATTCCTCAAGACGCAGTTTCCATCTTGTTAATTTACTATTCGGTTCTTTTATCGAGTTCAACCAGTCTAGAGGCCTATGATCCGTGTATATAGTGAATTTCTTGCCATATAAATAAGGTCGAAAATGCTTAGTGGCCCAGACAATCGCTAAAAGTTCTTTTTCTATTGTGCTATATCGAGATTCAGCGTCATTTAAAGTGCGACTAGCATACGCTATCGGCTTATCACCACCGATTGGTCCCTGTGAAAGGACAGCACCAAGTGCGTAGTTGGACGCATCCGTCGTAAGGACGAATGGTTTTGAAAAGTCGGGAAATTGTAAGAGCGGAGCGTTCGTCAAAAGCTCTTTGCATTTTTCGAATGCATCTATATATTCCTGTTTAGTTATGTCTATCTTATTTTTCTTTTTTAGACAAGATGTTAATGGCTGAGTCAATTTTGCGAAATCTCGTATAAATTTTCGGTAATAACCTACTAAACCTAAGAAACTTTTGATCTCAGTAGTCGTACGCGGTAATGGAAAATTTAAAACTGCTTGTATCTTATCGTTATTTGGCATAAGGCCGTCCTTAGTGATAGTATGACCTAGATATAAGACTTCTTTTCTTAGAAATTCGCATTTATCAAGTGTGACTTTCATATTAGTAGCTCTAAGTCTGTCGAAGACTTTTCGAAGTTTTTCAACGTGTTCCTGAAGACTTGAAGAGTATATTATAATATCATCAAGATATACGAGACAGTGTATACCTTGAAGGCCCCGTAATATATTGTCCATAGCTCTTTGAAATGTTGCGGGTGCCGTTTTTAACCCAAATGGCATCCGTTTGAACTCATAGTGCCCTGACTGAGTGGTAAACGCAGTTTTTGCTCTATCGACCTCATTAACCTCTATCTGATGATATCCGCTAGCAAGGTCGAGTGTACTAAAATATTGGGATTTACCTAACTTATCAAAGAGATCACTAATGTTAGGTAAAGGGTATTTATCATCTACCGTGATCTCGTTTAGGCGACGGTAGTCGATTACCATCCTAAATTTCTTTTCTCCGATCGCGTCTAGTTTTTTGGGGACCAGATGTACCGGTGCGCTCCAAGGCGACTGTGAATCTTGTATAACGCTATCTTCCAAGAGTTTCTCTACTTGTTTGTTAATTTCCTCATTTTGGCAAGGCGGATGTCTATACGGTCGAATGTAAATAGGGTCCTCATTAGTCGTTCTAATGTTATGTTTAACTTGATTTGAAAATGATAGTGGTATTTTATCGCAATAAAATATATCACGATATTCATAACACAATTTAGTGATGCTATTACGTTCCTCAAAGTTCGTATGGTCCAATCGTAATTTATTTAGATTTTCTTTCAGTACCTCATCAATCATGCACTCATTATTTACAAAATTTAACTCTAACTCCTCATTTTCAAATAACGTGACTTCCAAAGGTTCCTTAAACGTAATAATAGCTTTTTGATTAGAAATATTTTGTATGACTGTATCTGCGAAAAAGTTATGGCACTTAATAAGGGCAGTAGGCATGCGTACGCCATCCTTAAACTGTACAAAGTCTACTATAGCGTCTCCGTGTTGTAAGTTGGTTGGGATCCTTACTCGCGTTTCAGATCTCGGTGGCACATTAATCTCGTAAGGTGGGTTATAAATGATTGGAATTGCTGCATTATGTGTCTGTAATATCTGATTTCTCATGTCAATATTTGCTGACAACTTTTTGAGAAGATCAGATCCTATCAGTCCGTCATAGCGTCCGTCGACATCGTAAATATAAAATGTGTGAGGAAGTGTACTTTTAAAAGTCTTCAGTAATGGAATATGTATGACCTCATTATGCATGCTTTGAGCATGTGTGCTAACAACTGTAAATGGTTCGTAGTATTTATAATCTCTAAAAAATTCGTCAGCTTTAGCAGGACTAATAAAGGAGCGACTACTTCCGGTATCGATGAGAAATTTTGCATTGATCTCGGGAATTTCAATATGCGGCAATTTTAAAATACTGTCGCAATAATTAAGATTTATTATTTCACCCTGTCTCTCGAGGCTGTTTCCTGAAAATTTTCAGTGTCCTGATGAGTGGACAATTCCTCGTTATAATTCTCTACCAAATGGCAATCTACAGGGGTTTGCTCTATATATTCGTCAAACATTTCAGTCGTATTATAGTCGTAGTTGTAGTCGTAATGTTGGTCGGGGGTGTATTCCTCATAAGGGGTTGGTTCCTCCATATAGTATAAATTATTGGTGGTCATGTTTTGCCTAACAGGAGCTGTGCGCATTGACACGTCAGTATTCCCAAGCTTAGGTGTTTGTTGTTGATTTGGTACACCGGATTTGAATTGATTGGGGTGCATCATTGGTTGGTTCGGAATGCCGAATTTAAAACCTTGTTGTTGAGGGATGCCAAATTTATATCCACCGTGTTGAAAAGGCGCGCGCGCTTGTTGGAAAGGTGCCTGTCCAAAAGTACGTTGAGTCTGGTTAGGGGTTGACCCAAATCGGTAGCCTTGAGGAGGCGCAATTCTATTTGGGTGTGTAAAATTAGGTCTTAATGTTTGACCTTGTGGAATGCCGAATTTAAAATGATTTTGAGGCATGCCAAATTTAAAATTATTATTCGGCGGCGTTAAATTAAATATCGGTTTACTAAACCCTTGAGTCATAGGCACTGGCCTTAATGCATTATGTAAACTCGATTGTTGCGTTATACTTTGTTTAACTAGCTTATTTTTCGCGTTATATTGAAACTGAAAGTTTATTTCTTCGGTCACAATGCTTAGGGCATTTTCAAGAGTAGAGCAACCTTTTAATCGCACGATACGAATTAAATCCTCTGGCAAATTAAATAAAAACACATTCAAAGACATATTATTATAGATAATCATTTTTGCTGCCTTTATTCCTTCATCGGTAAGCCTAATAACTTTCGCGAATAATGAGCTTCGTACATTTTGAATTCTGTGGCAAAAATCGATGTATGACTCACCTTGTTTTAATTTAATTGTCTCAAGTTCGATCGCTATACATTCCTCTGATCGCGGATCGCCAAAATGCTGCGTAAGGAGTTCTTTTAAACTATCCCATGACGTTATGTTAGGGTTGTCACTGAGTAGAGACGCAGCTCTACCAGTTAATTTACCGCTTATGGCATGAAATAAATACAATTCTTGTGCTAGATTTCCTTGAATTCTACTACCGCTAAGTACATACTCGCACTTTGTAATAAAAAGATTTAATAATTTTTCATCCTCATCAAATTTTGGGATGATACATAAGATTTCTTTTTGCACTAGACTAATGCCTTCCATTTTATTATAATTTATGACTACTTATTACTAACACAAATTAATTACGAGAATGATAAATTTGCCAATATTAGTGCAAACAAAATCAGATAAACGCAACTAATAAGTCCGACGATTTAGTTCGGAGGGAAAATATGGAGAAAACAGGGAATATGAAAAAACAGGAGGTGAAAAGGTCTACTCACCAGCTGCCTGATCCCATGTCCTCCAGAGCCAGATTAGTCACCACGTCACAAGCTTCCCACGGGAGACGTATTTATTTTTGGTTCAGTCTTTCCGCGCACGAATCACCACTCGCTAAACCGATTTCGGGGTTTGCGATCGACGGTTTCCGAAATCGCGGAATATCACGAACGGCTGCGCCAGTCAACTTTTGGGAGCCCGCGAGGACGTTTTTAAAAAGACAATATTTAAAATGAATTTAATTTTTATTGTCCGAACGTTGTGGAGACTAATTACAGACTAACTTAACTCTAAGATTCACAAACATTAATTGGACTTACAACTATGGTGGTCGTCTGACCGACAATGCATGATCATCAAATAGTCAGGTGTGCAGAGCCTGGGCGTGAGAATGTCGCCCAGCGCGAATAACAAAAAAGTACTTACGGGGTTAAAAATACCTGACTATTGGACATTACTGGGAATATAACTACCTACTCCTCGTTGAGTTCGAACCCCACACCCCAACATCTTTTTACCTTCCGTTCTCCCCGCTATTCGCTGCTTCATGATAGTACACTATCTAATTAGATAGGTACCTACTACTTGCTACCAAAGGTTTCAATGTATATCGACTATTTAGACCGTCTACGTTTGCATGGTACATAGCAATTGCACGTTAGGACAGAAAATATAACCACTACGTTTACGGTATAATTCACCGCAGTCTGCAACTCAATATTACCTACCTACCTGTGAATTGCGATATTACTATCTCGTGGCTCCCCTGTCCCGCTTCGCCGCCTTAGCCGTCAAACTCAACTTTTACTCATTAGCTTACATTTATTTACGCACTCACGCTTGTTCTCCCCGAAGGGGTAGGCAAAGATGTAACTAGTACACTGACATTTCGCTGGTTTCTTTAACTAAGTTTGGCCGAGGTTATTTCCGTCCCATGATGTGATAGGAGGCGAGCATATCACCATATCGGGCACAATTTCAGACTCCGGGTAGATTTAATTAGCATTTTATGATAGAAAAACCCAATATCACTTTACCCGACCCGGGGATCGAACCCGAGACTTCAGCACAGCAGTCAGTGGTACATGGTCTTATTTTTTGTAAAAAGATTGTAAACGCTAGGGGTTCATTCCTCATTACAATGATTTATCCTCTAATACAAATCATTGTCTAGTTTGAGTTGAAAAAAATATACATTTATCATTCATTATAAATTAGATATCGGTTTTTGAACGTTCGCTTCACATCTGATATCTGTCAAAAACGTCAAATATTGTATAACATTATAATTAAAACTATAACCCCAAAACTTATTGTAGGTATTCCAAATCGATGAAAACATCATAATAAAAAGAAAACATGACCGGCAGACTCATAATTAGGTCATTATATACAAACTTTACACAGAAAATTCCTTTAAATAACAACACGGTATGTAAAAACAGGTTTTTAGTAACAGTATTCCAAGTTAAGTTTTCTACTAAACCTAAGAATGATTTTGTGGAGAAAAAACACTGTAATATAGGCACTATAGGGCACGTAGACCATGGTAAGACGACTTTGACGGCTGCTATAACTAAGGTTTTGGCAAACGATGGACTTGCACAGTACGTTTCGTACGATGAAATTGACAAGGCACCGGAAGAAAAGGCAAGAGGTATGTCCACAATTTGCGATGTTTAAAAGTATGATAATGTAGAAGCCATTCCCTAAATATGTTTTAGTCCTGGCACGGCATAGTGACTACACTGGACCTGTTGGCCTAGTACAAGTTTTAATAGTTTTCTAAAACGATTAACGTTTTTGTTTTCTCTCCATACGCCGAGTATCTGTAGCCCCCACTTGTGGCAGTATGATGAATTAAAATTAATAATATAGTTAATTTTATTTCATATTAGTCGAATATGAAATTAGTTTTCAAGCGATTCTTTCCTTTATTACTGTATGAATTACTAGTTTGTCACTTCGGCGGTAGTAAGTGAACATATTAGTTACTCGTACTAGGCCTACTGATTAGTCCTATCCTACCATTTGTGAGTTTGCATATTTTAATGTTTGTTAGTCAATCATGCCTTAACGGCTGAATAGTTTTGGATGTAATTTAGCACACAGGTATGTGACCATAACCTGGATTAGGGTGGCTGGCTTTTTATCCCAGAAAAGGCCATTCACGCGGGTGGAGCCCAAGCAAAAACTAGTATGTTAATATAATTTCGACTGTCAAGAGACAATGCGTGAGATGGCAGAATTATGTATCCATTGGCTGACCTGGAAACACAATACCTAGTGTAAGGTGGTCTCTATATCTTTGGGTATAAAAATGATCATGTATCCTCCCACAAGCAAAAATGAGAATTAATGTACCTATTAGTCTAATTTTAGTTCTGTCCAACTAAAATTAGTCAAGACTATATACTCACTCGTAGCCTATTCAATGTTATCTCCCGTTCCCCGGCCTCAGCAGTCATACTCCCATGTATACATTAAGCCGTTCTAGTAGTATACATTAAAATCTTTGTGTACAGGTATAACAATAAATGCAGCTCATGTTGGTTATTCAACAAAGCTTCGTTCATATGCACATACCGACTGCCCTGGACATGCTGACTATGTTAGGAACATGATATCCGGGGCTTCACAGATGGATGCTGCTGTTTTAGGTGAGTTGACTGTATTTGATTGAAAGGGGTAATTTTATACAAAACAACGTTTCTATAACGTTAATGGTTTTATACAGGCACTACAGATATAGATTGGTGGTGAAGTGTGGTAAAGTAAGCTATGCCATTCTCCAGTCTACAAATAATTTCTGTACAAAAATTTATGACTGTTGATTGCTTCACTATTGCATGAAAAAAGGACGAACAAACAAAGTAATATTAGAGTATATTATGAAATTGCCTTTTCATGTTGTGTAAATAATTATAAGTACTACATATAATTGGCAATTTTATTCTACCATAATGAATCGAGTTACATTGTGTTGATTTCAAGAAAACAATTGAAATAAAACTGATTTATACAGATTTTATAGCAATATTTCGAAACAATAAATTAAATAATTTTTTTTTATTTTAATAATATTCTCATTAACTTATGAAATTGATAAAATGATGTTTAAAGTTAGATCTGTGATTGCACATGATTCATAATAACTAAATGTAATTGTTTTAGTGCCAGTTTGTGCTTTTAGCTTGTGACCTTTTTAAGTTGTTTCTGGATTCATTAAGAATTGATAGTAAAAGATACAACATTATTCAGATCAGAAGCAAAACTATTTATTGACATCTTATTTTGTCATACCCACATTGGAACAATATTAATTATTATGACAGCCGAAGAATACAGATAATATATAACATATCTTTCCCCCATACATAATTATCTGATTACATCAATCAATGAATAACAAGGTGAACTCAGTTTTACTGTTACATTAATTAATTATCATTCAATAAACTTGGTATTCCAATTATATCTGGCCACTGCTCAGGAGGGGGTATTTCAATGGGTGGGTCAGATGATTCCGAATCAGAATGTCCTCCAAGATTACATGATGGAGGTCTAAACACCCCATGAGGCTCTCCAGATTCCTCTTGACTACGAGCCAATATTTGATCCACATGTCTTCGTTGCAACTCACCATCTTCTGTTCTCACCATATATGAAGTAGGACCTTCTACCATCTCCACTATAGCTCTCTTCCATTTTTCTCCTTGTCCATACATACGAATAAGTACTGCCTGATCAACCCTGAATGACCTCTTTGGTGAGCTTTGTGCAGCAGTATCCAATTGCATTTCAGTGGGACTCTGTACCAAATCCGGATGCAAAATAGACACAGATGTTTTGTATTTGCGGCCATTCAACATCTCTGCTGGGCTTTTGCCAGTACTCGAACATGGCACTGTACGAAGGTAGTATAAAACTTTAGAAAGTTTCTCATCCCAAGGCATCCCTGAATCAGACAACTTCTTTAACTTATTCTTAAAAGATTGTATAGCTCTTTCAATTTGACCATTAGAGGCTGGATGATATGGTGGAGAATACAAATGTCGAATTTTATTCTTTTTTAAAAAAGTGTTGAATTCACTTGAACTAAAAGTTCTACCATTATCTGAAACCACAGTATCTGGAAGTCCTTGAGAAGAAAATATTTTCCTGAGAACCGAAATCACTATAGTACTACTCATAGATGGTACAATCTCTGCCTCAAGCCATTTACTATAGCTATCTATCAACAGTATGAAAGTTTTACCCTGAAACGGTCCAGCAAAATCCACATGCAACCTTTTCCATGGTTTTTCAGATACCACCCACGTTTGTGGCACCTTAGGTGGATTATTCCGTACAGCTTGGCACTGGTGACACTCTGATACAACTCTCTCAATCTCTTTGTCCATTTCGACCCACCAAACGTATCCTCTAGCATAAGCTTTAGTTTGCACGATTCCAGCATGTGGAGTGTGTAATAATTTTAATACCTCCTTTTGCAGAGACGCCGGAATAATGACTCTGTTGCACCACAATAAACAATCTTTATTATGTGAAAGAGCCTCCTTGCGTTGCCAAAATGGTCGTAAGATTGGATCAGTATTTGAACGTGGCCAACCATGAAGCACATGAAACATGACCTTGCGTAGAATTGGATCTTTTCTCGTTTCAGATGCTACTTTATTTGCATCTAGGTCCCAACCCGTCGGTGTCTCCTCCAATAGTAGCACTTCCCTGAGAGGTTTCTCCTCTACAGTTGCTGTTGGTGCCGTCCATCTACTCAAAGCATCTGCATTACCAATCAGTTTTCCCGCTCTATACTTTATGGTATACTGATAACAGCTTAATTTTAAAGACCAGCGTAGCATTCTTGGGGATATTTGATCAGGGATAGGTTTAGCAGGATTAAACAGTCCAATCAAAGGTTTATGGTCTGTAATAACACAGAAGTTACGACCGGCTAAATATTCGTGAAATTTTGATAATCCAAACATTATGGCTAAAGCCTCTTTATCAATTTGCCCATAACGCCTCTCATGCTTCTGCAACGTTCTTGATGCCATCATTATAGGTTTTTCAGAACCATCATCCATCACATGTGCAATAATTGCTCCAAGACCATAATCCGATGAATCGCATATGAGAAGTAACTCTCTTTCTAACTCATACCCTACCAAAGTTAAATCCGAAGATAGCAATTTCTTTGCTGTATCAAAAGCTGTTTGTTCAGTTTCGCCCCAAGTCCAAGATCTTTTGGAATCCAAAAGCCTATATAATGGTTCTAACAATGTAGCTTTATCTGGTAAAAACTTTTCATAAAAATTATATAAGCCCAGAAACGCTCGTAAAGTTTCCTTACTCGTTGGAGCTGGCTTCTCAAGTATCTCTTTTACTTTGGCTGGTGCTGGGTGCAATCCTTCTGCATCAATCATATGGCCCAGAAATGTAATGCTTTCAGCGGCAAAAATGCACTTGGAAACGTTAAGGCGAAAGCCCATATCATGCAATTTATGCAGAACCTCATATAAACGTTTTGCATGTTCAGCTTTGTTCTTTCCCATAACAGCAATATCATCTAGTAGACATGCCACTCCTTCCATGTCCGCGAAGGCTGTAGACATTACTCGCTGAAAAATAGCTGGAGCTGCATTTACTCCGAAAGCAAGTCGATTCATTTTCATTAATCCAATAGGTGTGTTAAGAGTTAATAGCATTGCTGTCTTCTCATCAACTTGCATTTGTGTGTAAGCTTGTTTTAAGTCTAACTTACTGAAAATTCGACCACCACTTAACTTAGCAAAAGACTCCACAGACTTAGGTAGCGGAAATGCATCAACATCAATCGCTGCATTCACCGTAGCACGGTAATCTCCACAAATACGTAGGGATCCATCATCCTTCTTAACAATTCGTAATGGAGTCGCCCAGTCAGAGTACTTCACTGGTGTGAGAATTCCTTGATCTACCATCCTTCTCAACTCTTCATTCACTTGGTGTTTTAAAGGGAATGGGATCACACGCGCTTTTAAAAATCTCGGTACTGCTTCCATCCGTACATGTAATGAAACTTGCGGACCTTTATATTGTCCCAACCCATCAGCAAACAACTCAGGAAAGTCATTCACTAAATTTGATATATTATCTTCTGACCAATTTATTCCTGCTATCTGAATATTTAATGTCTGGAACCAATTACGCCCCAATAGACTCGGTCCCTTGCCTGACACAACAATCAAATCACAACGGGCTTCTTTTTCACCTAATATGACATGTACATTTATTTGTCCAAGTACTTTCAATGTTTCCTGAGTCCATGTTACAAGTTTGATATGAGTAGGCCTCAGAGGAGGAGGAAAAGACCACAGCTTTCTATATGTATCTTCAGATATTATACTTCTTGATGCGCCTGAGTCAATTTCCATGAGTAATTTAGCACCTTCAACTATGGTAGCTGCAGTTATCGGTGGTTGATAATTTTCATAGCAGACATATATGCCCATCATATTTTCATTGTCACATGTTGCCACCTTACTGCTGTCTTCAAGCTTAGAAATGTCATGTACTTTACCCGATCTTCTGGTACATGCAGTTGCTATATGTCCAAATTTCTTGCAGTAGAAACATCTAGCTTTAACAAACTGACACCTTTCTCCGGGTTTATGCACTCGTGCACAATGTCGACATACATTAGCTTGAATCCTACCAATATCCATAGGTTCAGTAACATGAAACGGAGTTTGCTTCGTCGCTTCCATATCCGGATATAAATCAGGGAATGTTACTTGATAATTAAGACATATCTGTAATGCTGTCTCATATGTAAGGTCTTTAGTTTTTAGTAATTCCCTTTTCAAGCGATCGTCGCGTATTCCTAATACCAAGCGATCTCTTAACTGACGTTTTAAGTCCACAAAATTGCATTTAACGGACAATAACTTAATTGCCGCAACAAAATCTTGTACGCTTTCCGTCTGTAATTGTAGGCGTTTATGAAATTTTCCCGCTTGTAGTATTTCGTTAACCTCAGGCTCATAAAACTGATCCAACACTTTCAATATGTCTTTAAAGTCCACATTAGAAGGACGATTTGGAACTAAAAGTGAAGCAATTAAAGAAAAAGTCTCTTTTCCGCATTGAGACAAAAACAAGGAACGAGCTTTGTTAGCGTTGCTTTCGTCATAACCCGCGGCATCGAGAGCACACAATAATTGTTCTTTATAGTCACTCCACTTATCAGTTTTAGGGTTAAACTGTCCTGGAAACACTATGTTTGCGATATTTGACGCCATTATACGCACAATTACATTAATTTTCACTCGTCGCCAATAAAAGATACAACATTATTCAGATCAGAAGCAAAACTATTTATTGACATCTTATTTTGTCATACCCACATTGGAACAATATTAATTATTATGACAGCCGAAGAATACAGATAATATATAACAGATAGAATTATCCGAACATTTGTGGATTAAGAGTTAATTAAGGATATCCTATATAATATGTAGGCTGGTTCATATATATTTATATATGAATAGACTAGGACTCGGGACTGCTTTTGCTTAGTAATGTATCATAAACCAAGACTGCTGCCCAAGACTGGAATGGTACGCACTCACTTGGGAAGGCTTACATCCTTCAGTGGACAGCACCAGGCTGAGATGTTTTCTTTTATTTTTTATAGCATAGGCCGGCAAACAAGCAAGTGAGTCACCTGATCGTAAATGATCTCCACCGCCTATATACGCCCACTATACCAGAAGAATTATGGGCGCATAGCTGACCTTAAAGAAAAGGGATAATTATTACGGGATTGGAAACGGGAAGGGGATTTGGTCCTCCGGATATCTCACACACCGTACGAAATGCCGCAGCATGCCGCTAATTTACGTCGGTTTTCTGTTAGACACTGGTAACGACCCGGTCGAGCTGGCCCATTCGTGCTGTAGACAAAACTGTCTGCAGTGTGGCTCTACCTCTGACAAAAATTATAGTCAATGATAAATAAATCATTGATTATTTGTGGATTCATAAATTTTTACATGTCTGGGTCAATTTATTCATGGCAACAAGCGATGGTATCCGATAGTAATTATACAATTGAGGATGGGTGTAGTTTTACTAAAATCTTATTTCAGTTGTAGCCGCAAATGATGGACCCATGCCACAAACAAGAGAACATCTACTGCTAGCGAAACAAGTTGGAATACAACATATACTGGTGTTTGTAAACAAAGCCGATTTGGTTGATAATGAGGTAAAATAATTATTTTTTTCATCTAAAACATGACAGTTAAGCAATAAGTTTAAATGAGAGTGATCAATCACACAGTTACTCAAGTGATAACTTAAATGTTGCAAAAATGTGGTATCAATAACAAGTGCACTTATACTGAGGGTGATTTATTGTTAGAAATCAAAAATATAATAGTCTCATACATACATAGACTCACGTCTGTTTCCCATAGGGGTAGGCAGAGATAACAATATAGTTTCATAGTATTTGAATGAGTTTTATGTTGAAATCATTGTTTTGTGACCCTTGGAATGGTTGGTGAAATACAGTTGGTATGTTTAATGCATACACAGTTGATCGACATTTAATTAAATGTTTTTCAGGTCCAACATGATTGTATAGGTGCAATATTAAAATATTGATAAAATTTGTAAGTAAATTTTTTATTATTTAACTTTATGGTCAAGCATGGATACATTCTCCTTGTATGTGGATTTAATATTGATACCATTTTTTTGCAACTGCATGTATAATAGACCATTATAATTTAGGTACTTTTAATTCACTTAATAAATATAATTTCTATTTTTAATAAATATATTTTTTCAGTTAAAGGAGTTGGTTGAAATCGAAATGCGCGAATTATTATCGGATTTCGGATACGATGGAAACATAGTGCCCGTTATACATGGATCAGCATTGAAGGCTTTGAATGGAGATGAATCAGAATATGGTAAAATAAATATACTTCATCATCATCAGCCACAAGACGTCCACTGCTGAACATAGGCTTCCCATAATGCCTTCCTTGTAAATAAATATACTTACACATTATAAAATAAATAAATAAAATTCTTTATTGATCATGTAGGCATATTAAAAGGCGCTGATAAGTCAATGTACAAAATTAAGTAAGATTAGCAAAATAAGTTCACTAATAAAATTATATCAAATATTAATTACTGCTCTATAAGCAATTCAGGTAAAGGTCACAGTGTCTTGGTGCAGTGTACAGGACTGATCCCAGACTTCCCTATTAGTTAAATAGTCTGAAACTTTATAATAGGCATATAATAGGCATTCTTCAGCGAATCCTTCAGGCTTATAGCGCGCAACTGCTTATCACCTCATTAGTGTTAGTAATTGGTGATGGTTAAGTATAGCCATACTATAGACAATTTTGTCTACGGTATGAATGAGACGGCTGACGGCTCTAACAGGGTGGTACTACTGTGTCACAGAAAACTGATGTGAAATCGCAACATCTCTAGAGGCCAAAAACCACACCCATGATTCTTCTAGTATTATTGTTATTTCTGGGGTGGGGCATAACTTATCATCAGGTGACCCGCTTGTTCGTACGCCGGCATTCTACCATTTAAGAATTAAGTTAAAGACTTCATAAACTAACTCCAAAACCCAAATCTCGATACATTTGCTGTCCCCCATTAAGGAGTTTCCTATTTCCCTTGTACTCCGTCATCAGATCTTAACCAAATTGAATCCTATTGAATACAAAAAAGAACCATCAAAATCTCAATTTAACGATAACGCGTAAAGTAAAAAATAAAAACATACATACGTACTCACGCCTGTAATCCCCGAAGGGGTAGGCAGAGGTGTAACCAGCACACCCACATTTCGCCGAGCGTATCTCCGTCCCATGATGTGATAGGGGGCGAGCCTATCGCCATACCGGGCACAATTTCCAGACTCCGCGCTGATACTGAGCTTTTCGTAATAGAAAAACCCAATATCACTTTACCCGACCCGGGGTTCGAACCTGAGACCTCAGCGTCAAGCCTCAGTCATAACGCGTACGCATTACAACTGCGCCACTAAGGCAGTCCTAGGCAGGCAGTAAAAACTTATATAAAAAATACAAACTAATTGAAACATCCTCATAGTTCCTGATAACCATGATATAGGTTTGCCTAGTGTAGGGTCAAGAGTCAGGACTATGTGTATGACTGTTAAGTGTACCATTAATATGGTTTCCAGGTGCCCCATCAATAAGAACACTGCTGGACACAATGGATTCCTACATCCCGCCCATAGTAAGGGACCTTACCTCCCCCTTCCTAATGCCCATAGACAACGCATTTACTGTACCAGGCAGAGGGACCGTCGTGGTCGGTACCATAAAGCGTGGTGTCATGAAAAGGAACGACGAAGCGGATCTGCTAGGCTTCGGGCATAATATTAAAACAACATTGTCTGATATTCAGATATTTAAGAAAAGCGTTTCGGAAGTAAGTTAACTGCGCCGCGTTACCTACCCTTCCCAATCTCTTAATTATCCCTTTCCTTTAAGGACGGCAACGCAACCATGATTCTTTTGATATCGTGGGCGTACATGGCCGGTGGAGATCACTAACCATCAGGTGACCCACTAGCTCGTTTGCCGGCCAATGCCCTAAAAAAAATAACTACGTTAGAGAAATTATTTGTGACTTGTTTTTTTTATGACGATTAGGTTACACACTTGAAACTACATAACATTTCTATTGTCTATGACTTCCGTAAACTCCGGGACGTTCCAGTCAAAGTGCTATCATATTTATTCCTAGATTTTTTAAATCCCAGATTCTTAAACCCCTATACCGTTCTGCAACACCGTGTATTTTTACAGGCTTTAGCTGGCGACAATGTAGGCGTTCTCCTTCGAGGCATAAAGATCAAGTCGGTAGAAACCGGCATGTTATTATCAGCCACCAAAAGTCTGAGCATGAGCAACCATTACAAAGCGAAGATATATTTCCTAACAAGAAGTGAAGGCGGAAGAAAAAAGCCTATATTTTCAAAGTATGCTCAGCAAATGTATAGCGGAACGTGGAATATTGCTTGTAGAATTGATTTAGGTAAGTCCTCATTTAAAAATATATTCTTTTTAAGGATATCATTGTATATAAAAGTGCCAAATTCGTGTGGATACCTACCCCAGTACCCTTGCAGTTCATTGGCTAGGCTGGAACTAGTTGTCTATAGAACGTTTTTGACGAAATCCGTCTATGGGCATTTTTGAACTTTAAATAAAAAATATTTCTATGCAAGTGTTCTATATACCTACAATTTGTGCACCAAAATAACCTAATCTCAAAATATTTTGTGAATATAAATTCATATTCTACTCATTATGTCAAAAGTAGAGATAAAGTAGCGAAAATACGTAAGTAGTACTTACTCTCTGACGTAATTTTACTGAATCTCGATAGTTCTCTCTCTCTCTCTCTCTCCCTCTCTCGCGCGAGATATTATGTCGTGTGATATCTGTTAAGCTCCTGGCGCAGGTCCATTTTCTCTAATTTGCCATGGGTCAAGTATTTTATGCAACCATGTTAGCGTCGATAGACATATAGATAACCGGATAAAACTGGTTTTTCGCGAAAACGAGTCAATCATCTCTTGTTGCGACAGCTTCGTGGCGCAGTGGGCGAGTAGCCGGCTCCGAAGTGAGAGGCCGTGGGTTCGATTACCAACAGAGACAAATGTTGTGTGATCCACAAATATTGGTCTCGGGTCAGGGTGTAGTAGGACCGCAAGTCCCTCGTAGTCCCTGATTCCCACGATACAGGTTAATCTAGTGTGGGGTCAGGACTATGTGTGTGACTGTTGGGTGTATTTATTATTTATTTATATGCCAATCTCCTGGATGGTATCATTCTCACAGGAAACCGTGTTACAATAAAACAACTATTTTCAGACCCAGCCCAACACATGATGATGCCTGGCGACCATGGAGAAGTGTACCTCACTTTATTAGAAGACATGGTGATGACATTAGGACAGCCTTTTACCATCAGGGAGAACAATGTGACGGTAGCTACCGGCATAGTGACCGATACACTACAGTCTATAGACGTACCTAAGGGGAAGTTGGGGAAAGTCGTCATGAAATATGAACTGTAATTAAGTATTGTTGAATAAATGTTAAATTATTACTAGGTATGTTTTATACATATTTATGAACTAATATAATTTGTAATTAATTTTCGCCAACGATCACCAATTTCCTATCATTGAAATATAATAAAACCAAATTACTTACCAGAAATCTCTGAAAACAGCATTAATAAACAACGGACAATCATAAAAAATAAAACTGCACAAAACAATTTATTTCATTATATATTTTTTATCAGAAGGTAATTAATACAGTGCCAAAACATTAACAAAACCATTAGTAAGAAAAAAGTACTGAATCTAGCATTATCTACTTAGTATTCAGACAAACGATAACCTATTGAAAGGACATTACACATATATTTTTTTCACAACGACTGCACGATACAGTTGGCCTTTAATCTATATTTCGTGAACTATACAGTAACACCGAAACATCTAATGGTAATAGATTTTATTTAGCTACGTTTGATTATTTGCGGGCAGTTGTGTGCTACTTTGGTACGAATAAGAATCATTCAAAAAAATACAAATCGCTTATTTCCTTATAAACATTTTAAATCGACGCTTTACTAATCAAACTTTGTCCTCTTTATTCCAAAAACATTGAATGTAAGGATTAAAGAGACAATACTCATTAGAAACTGTTTTAAAATATTTATAAATTAGGAGTATATATAAATATCGCCACGAATTTCCTAAACCGACTTAGTGAACACATTTTTTAAAGAGGGAAGTGGACGAAAGAAATGCTTAATATTTTTTATATCGATTAAGTCAATTTTAGGCAATATTTAAATATTTTTTTCATTTGTACCAAATCTTTTAAAACGTTTTCATTGAATGTATAAAAATAGGTTTATAATGAATAAAGTTCCCCGTTTCTCCTTTTTACTTTCATCCAATAAGGTTAAATATTATAATTTTACCAATAAAAAAACTATTAAACTTTTCACCATAGTTTACTATCTGACAATGTAATTCAAACATTTAAACCTAATAAATATGTACTTAGAAGGATACAAAACTTTTTCTACTAGTAATTAAATTGGCAAAATATATAGTTTGTCAGTCAAGCTTTCTAAGCCATTAAAACAATAATAATCAGCATTTTAGGGTTGCTGCTTCATTAGTAAATCAATGTTGCCATAGTAAAATAATCCAGTAAATAGCAGAATTGTTGCACATAACTACCCGCATTATAATACTGCATAAGAACAGATATCACTAACAGTGATCGCGTTTTGCCATCCAACAACGATACAGTAATTTTTGTTTTTGATCCTTCCAACCACAGGTTGTAAGCGAATAGTCATATAGAAAAAAATATTTTAAATTTAAGTCAAGTTTAATTGTCATAGAATGTACATTTACAAGGACTTCGCTATAATTATTTATTATACAGATTTGTTTAAATATATTTTGTCTATAAAATCCTTGAAATGTATTTATAATGTTCAGGATATAATTTTGAAACCTGCACATTTTTATGCTAAAACATAGAAAATAAACACTAAGACAGTCGTAATAACACAAAAAGTTATTAAACAAAATTATAATTAGAAAGTAGAATCGCCCCTTTACTTAGAAACATTTTCGTGTATTATCACAATGTTGTATCTTTATTAAGGAGAAAAGACAAAAAATATTTATAATTAAAGGGACAGCAGGTATTACACTCGCAGATTAATGATGATAGTCATCCATAAGATTAATGTGCAACATCTATTTGACGACAATCGCTTATATTAGAAAACAAGCTCTGAAAGGATCAAGAACAATTTTACAGTGTACATTATACCTGCACTTTAAATCAGTCTGCTGCCATACCGCGTCATCTAACATTTAGAATATAAAGACACATTGATCTAACACGAACAAAGACGTCTTGTCAACATATCAATATAAACCTCTCCAAGAGAATGGGCAAAGTAGAATATTCTTAAAGAACTGCAAATAATATTAAATATTATTTATTATTAAGCATATTAATGTATAAAAATTGCACTTTAAAGGAGGTTTAGAATCATATGGATATGTCACTACACTGCCACTTATCATTAATTAAAGCATACGAAGAGTAATTCCTTACCTTCATTAGTAGTTTATAGATTTAGGCCACTAAGTAGCATTTGACTTGCAAAAACTTAATAGTAATTGACAAGCTTTTATTACAAGCTATATTTTTTGATTTAAGAAATTTATTGACATTATACGATTGTTATCAGTCAAAACAGAAAATATATTTTCGAATATTCCACATTTTGCCCATTCATCATCAATTAAAATGCTATATGTACCGTCAGCATGTGAAGTGAGCTACACTTATAATTACATTATTCCTTGGTCCAATGCATCTAAGTTGGCATCTTATCAAATACTATTTTAGCTTCGTAACAAACTTTTGAATTTTCTTGTGTAGTACCCGCATATTCGATTTGATAGCGCACGCCCATTGTAAGAAAAAGATTTTTAGCAATTCTATACCCAATGATCCAAAGTGGAATTCAAAGTCAATGGTTAAAAATAACGACAGGTATGATGACCTGTGTGGTATAAACGATAAATAGGCAAATACTGATACTTTTTTATATATATATGCTAGATCAAGAAATTCTTGAGGTGTAGAGTATTAATTAAAGCAATAGGCAATAACTAGTTGCATATAATATTTTCTATACTTATGTAAATTTTGAGAATCGATTTGTAAATTATATTTTTCTTATAATTATATAGGATCAATTTCACCAATGGAAGCAGTAGGGAACATTTGACATGTTAGCTATAAATATTCACTGACTCCTGAGGCAGGGTAATATAGTAAAAAATTACTTCTAAGTATTGTGTTGCGATGTTAGTAAAAAACATACAGTACATGCAAAATAACTTGACCGGGTTAGCCATTTCACCACGCTCTATGCTTCCGGCCACCCTTAGTTTTAAAACAATAGATGTGACGCCGCTCGTAACATCTTCAGGCCGACCAAGTTTTGAGCGTAGGTATTGTACGTCAAGACGTGCGCTATCAAAACAGTACGTATTATAGCATACCAATACACCATGGAATTAAGTTATTTAATAAGCTCATAAAATTCGATATTCACCACAGACAGTAATATTTGTATTAAGTATCTTAAAAACATCTATTTTTCCATTTATTTTATATTTTTTTTATTAAATTTACACGGACAGATCCAAAGTTCATACGATGAGATAAGGACTAGCGATCAATATTCTATATATTTTGTTTTTTATAATAATCCTATACGTGGTTTTGCGCCTACAAAGCGTATCTAAATAACAAAAAATATATATAACAAGAAACAATAAAAAACCGAATGCAGGCTTAAGGCGTTGGGTTTGACGCGTACCGATATAATATCAGAGAAAATTTGAATATATCAAATCATGTAAAGCCAAAAATCGTTTCAAGACGATAGTATAGTATAGAAGTAAGGACAGTCAAAAACACTGTATTCAAGGCGTCTTTTTTGTGTACTATTTTGGAAGAGGAAACAATAGATTTACACGCATTTGATTACTCCGTAATTTATTGTTCCGTATACTCATTGTTTTGTCAATAAATTCATAAATTAACTTCGCACTGAAATAGCTTTATTAGTTTTAAACTTAAAAGTCAGCATGTATAGTTGCTTAACAACCAATAAATTCTCAAAAACTACTTCATCATTAAAAATTAGTAGTTTTTTTGCTGTCAGTACGCGCTTAATCCAACCTGCTATATTGGCAGTGTGTAGTATAGGAAAAAAATGCTACAAATAATCCATCGCGATGAAGCCACGGCAAGCGTAAACAGCGATCGCACGCTATTCTATAAAGGCCTAAATATCTCCAATTTGTGTTAGGCATTTGCTATGTACCATGGCCATCGAGATCTACAATTATACATTTATAAGGTATTTTAACAACTCGTTTGTACAGCATATTCAGGACCAAAATTACCTTTTTTCGGTAATATATAATTATGCTACAGTTTAGAGATTATTTAGAAAAATCAAAGCAGTATGATTGTCATGTAGATCAATGAAAACAGCATTAGGCTGAAGGAAAACTTGGTTTAAAGAATTAACGCAGTTTTTATTGATCGGCATTGCAAATTTACTCAAATATAAGGCGTACTGCACATTTTTTCGTAACATAAATAACAAATGGCTGTATCATAATAAATAAATATAGATCTCGATGACGCACTCATTCTTAATTCAGTCATAATGTTAATACATCACGTGTACATTAAAACAGAAACTTTGTTATTAATACACTATTACAACGGAACAAATGTAGTGAGATTTCATTTTGTTTTTATTTACTATCGTATTACAAAAAGCTGCTCTGTTTGGTGCCGATTGAGTACATACATTAATAGTTTCTTGTACATTATAATCTATTGTCTATATGTCTATTCTGTTGTCATCTGAATAAATAAAAACCAAATTAAGTAATTTTTAGTTTAAAATTGAGATCTTTTAAGTATAATTTTAGCCCTATGAAACTAAAACTTTCGTTACACAAATCTGATGGTATTCAAATAGTATAAGTTTAGTTGGTGTTAACAGAATAGACACGAATATACTACTTTTTTGATGTCAATAAATAATTAAACCTTACTTATGTCTTTAGAAAAGAACCATAAACATTTTACTAATATAAATCGCATAACATTTCAATACATAATCAAGTAGCCAATAAAAAAATTGTTTTTAGCATTAAGAAATTCAATCGGCACACACCATCCCAATACATTAACCGTGTTACGCTTAAAGTTACAAATTAACAAATATAAACATATAATTGGTGTCAATACATTTCAGCACCACAATTAAAAACTAATTACACATGTTTTTATGCGCTAAAAACAAATCCATACGGCGCGCACCTCCCCTCGAGTGATGGAGGTGACAAACGAAAAAATATACGATCAGAATTAATACTTCTGTACTTACACCGGAACAACTACAATGTAAAAAATAATATACCAACACTTACAGACTATTAAATATTTTTAGAAATTCTCACTTACATTTAAGAGGAACTGGCAAAATAAATCCTGTATTACCATTTTATTATTGTTTTTATATTTCATCGTACATAATCGTTTAAACCAGATTTTGGTCCTCGCGTGTACAAAACAAAAATCAACAAACGCAAACGACGTGATGCCATTCCTTTATTATTGGACAGAAACGTTCACTGTACGATATTTGACGAGTAGCAAAAATATTAGTACACTATGCACACTAAACAATGGCTCAAAATATATTAAAATTCACTATAATATCGTATAGAAAACACCGCAGCGGCGGCAACAACTCTCTGAAGCGATGTTAAAACTTAAAACTATTAGAGTAAGTTTAAAAAACATTGGTGGCAGACCGCACACGGGTCACGTGAACCCCCATTGTCGTATCACATTGTCTAACATGACTAACCACCTTTATTGTCCACTCATACTAAGAATACTATACGCGACTAAGGTAAAACGAAAATCCGTGGCCATACCCCGGCGGTACATAAGTATAAAAAGTGGGATTTTATATTTTTTTATTCAAAAATTTAAAAGTATTTTGTGCAACGATGCAAACGTTGATACAACAACACGTCCACCGTACTAATGGAAAAGGGGCACATCAATTATGCTAAATACAAATTTGTTCTAAACGAGGATTCATTTAACCATGCACAGTAATATTTAAAAACATTTAACTATTAGATTCGTTCTATAAGCTTTAGGGCCGTATCCACCTAACCTAACTTCGAAACTAGTGGCAAACGCTCCCCACTCCACTCTAAACATCTAGCATCGTTTTAAAATAGATAAAAAAATTCAACTACGTTACACAATCTTGCAGGAATATCTATCTAACAGTGAATTCTCTTCTACCACGTCGATACTTTATTTTTCTTTTTTTTTTTCTTTTTTGTAAATATTTTCATCCATAAATTATTATCAAATTCGATAAAGCTCTAATATTGATCCACATTCACATAAATCAATGTATCCCGATGATTCGAGAGTGAAGCGACTGTGTACAGGAACATCGTAAAACGCGAAATGCTAAAGATAGGTAACAAATGTGGAATCGAACCTTAAACCTTTCACACATTGGAACAAGGACGTATCTCGTCGCATTTTAAAACTAACAAGGACTGAAATAAACAGCTAGCTGAAGGAAAGAAGCTGCATTTACTAAGAACTAAACTTATTTATTAAATGAACAATCATATCAGTTTTAATAAAAACTTCTGAATAGTTGTCCGAGCTTGAGTATCCTTATTTATTTGTTCTCCCCTTTTCATCGAATCCTGTCCACGAACGTCTTTGCAAGGCATAATAATACCGTCGACTGATTTGCATTGCATTGCACTGCACCAATCAAGTAGAATAAAATTAAATTATCAATGCACAAAAAAACATTAACAAGTGCATTTTATGACGGAGAAACTGTAAAGGCTGCGGTTGGCTAGCAGATAAAAAGTGCGGTTTATGGCACGGCAATGTCACTACACTGCGCCTAATTTTAAGTACAATGCAGTCCAAATATAAAGTCGACCGTTGAGAGACATTGTATCCCTCAACATTTACCAGAATTATGCCGAGCTAAAGTGACTGGATATTTACTGGCACAACAAGCCACTATGGCGGGTTTTTCAGAGGGTTCAGCTCGTTACTGCATCAATACAAAACTGCGATGTTAGATACTAATTTGACTAGCTGTTCGTAAACCATACAAGCTCCAGCGCTAGACTGGTTACCAATCTATTTGTACCAGTCAACGTATGTAAAGCTGTAAAATTTGATAACGGAAAATATTTTCTAAGTCAAACACTCGCCTAAAATATTTTCCAATGCGTGAAAGGATCAGACTAATAAAAGAACCATTATATCCAGTCTTGCGAATAACCACCATTCTATACTGTCTACATTCTAAAACATCCTAGCTGAGTAAATCTAGCGTAGTGAGTCAAACATTTTGTACGTTCAGGATTTTGTGGAGCAAAAACTGACGCGACGTCGATACGTCAATACGTCGCGTCGACGCGTCGACTACGGAGTGAGGTCCTAACATCTCATTCTAAACACTGACTAATAAACAAAAAAAGAAGGTAAACAAAAATATAACAACCGCTATATTACACGATCATGCATATTTCCTAACTACAAAATTCTAGCGTTCGTATAAGTTCTCTTAGGTAAATATTTGACTTTCATTGGTGTTTGTGTTTGGTGAAATGTAGTTTTGGAATTTATTTTCAGTAGATAAATGTAAATGAATTGGTATTTTGAGACCGTACTATCCTTTTATTCCGACAATCACTGGGTGCAAATTAAAGCTGTCTTGTCGAAATAGTACAGTATAAAGTTACCGCCAGAATAGACAATTTATGTAGGTACTTTCCTGTAAGTATACGGTTTTTTTTTCAAATGTGGGGTAAGTTGTTGTTATGATATCAACTTACCCCAATATAAAAGCGGACCAAAAATACCCCAAACTAATTGACCAAGCAACAATATTTATGCACACACTAAGTTACTTACACAAATCGATCTATTTTTCGCAACATCAACAGCAACGGTCTAAAATTAGCCCAAAAGTTAGAATCTTACACAGACCTAGCAACATAATTTATACTCATAGTACGTAATTTACGTAAATAAAACTCCCAACACTCACCATTTTTCTTAATAGTGGTCTCAAATTACCCTGAAAGTTTGGGTATATTATTACACAAAACTAGCAACAAAAATAGACTTAAAATACAATATTAAATTGCATTCCAGATATACCCCATTTTTCATAACAGGGGTCCAAATGAATCCCATTTCATCAAACACAAAACCATTATAGAATGCACTATCTACACCAAAGACTCAACGCATTTCGTACTAGCACCTCAATGTATACTTACACATGTAGATAGCGATTCATATGTGAAAAGGACGTACCATATCATTTCGTGCTAAGGTATATTATGTATCCACTTAATATATACCCATAAGCGTCCACTATATAAATTAAGTACAGAGTTTTGGTATTATAGAAAACATGTTCGTAAGGACTAAAGGATTTTACAATTAGGTTATCACACAATAATTCTTATAGATATGCTGTATGTAAGCGTTGGTCGAGAAGTTCAGAATTTCATATATTTAAAACTTAAATTAGTAAATGTTAGAAACACAAGCGTGGAGTTTTTTCTGTTTCCTTAAATTTTCGGATAGAAATGCATTCGGGAAGCTTATGCTATGTGAAAATTCCGAAACTGGACGGAAGGAACGATATTGAGCTAAAACAATAATTTTAGGCTTCGTTGGCTAGCATGTTTTGGTAGCATTGTCTTACTTTAGTAAACCGATAAATAAATATAAGTATATTAATATTTCGCGTTGAACTGTAGACAATTAGACTCCACTTCTGAAGTGAGTAGTAAAGTCAATATTTATTTTTATATAATTAAATATTTGGGATATATTCTTACCCCAATTTAAAGTTTTAGAAAATTGAATTTACGAGTAGTGACTTACTAAATTTATTCCTTCACAAAGGAGAAAATTATTTACTCAATATTTTTTCAGTTACCATAAATAGTGAAGTTTAGTATCACTTTACAACCAAACAAATACATACACTATGTGTGTGTGTGACTATTGATTCACATGTATAGACTTGACTCCATAATAAGATACCTTTTGTCATATGTATTAGGGTCTACGCGAACTTTCGGTCTCAACACCCAGAACCGAAAAAAATATTTGTAGGTCACAAAAGTATTTGTAAATTCACCAACTTGTAGGAACCAAAAAAGAAAGACAATGCCCCAATACTTTGCTAAATAATTCGAGAGAAGCATATTATAGTGGCACTTTTAAGAATGTCCTTATGATAAATTACACTAATTGCAAAATTAAATCCAAAATGAATTCAACTCATAGCCAATGCGCGCTACATAAATAATATGTCATCTAATAAATAAATTTTAAATAAATTCATCTTTATATTAACTATGTAAATAAATTTTTGGCTGCACTGAATAATGTTTTTATACAATTTGTAGAGTATTTTTTCCCTACCTTCTTGCCCTAATAATTTTGCGAATCGCAAATATTGTTTTGTTTCCATAGTAAATTACAAATATTATATTTTGCAGTATCAGAACTTTATATTATTTTGTCTTTTGGATGTATAGTTATTATTATTATACAAATAGCTGTACTTTTCTAGACTATTGTATAGGGAAAAATGTCTAAATTAATTTACATAAAACTGCATAAGGTATGTATGTTAATTGGTTCATATACTATATAAAAACGGCTGAACGGATTTCGATGCATGTTTTATATTATGTTAAGCGATAAGATATAAAAGGTAGGCTAAAAAAAAAATAACCAATACATGGCGAGGCAGTCGTTTTCAATCCCAGAAAAAAAGCTCGAGTTAATTAAGAGTTAAGACATAAAAATTAATTACATTAAATTGGACTTTTCGTATATGTTTTATATACCAGATTAACATGATACCATCAAACCCTAAGGCATTTAAAATAACACTACGAACCATCCGAAGCAAGTAAAAATCAAGTCTCATTCACAAATTCAGTACAGCCAATACTATGTGACAGCTAAAAAGCTCATTTAAATTGATCTACATGTAAACATTTTGTCTAAAGCGTGTAATCTTAAAAGTACCGTAACAATTGCGGGATGTCGAAGGTGAAATTTTCCCTAATCACAATGCAAAGGAATTTACACGACATTTGATTTTGAGGTAAACAGTTTCTGTCATATGGCAACGTTGGAAAAGAGTAAACAATAGTAACGGATTGTTGTGACTGGGCAAATGTTTTGTTCAATAATTTAGCTCACGCCTGTATCCCCGAAAGGTAGTTTACCCCCCTATTCCCGTCTCATTATTAATTAGACGCTAATTCCAATCCCAAGCAAGCTCAGCCTATGTACGCCACTAGACCAATGAGGCGATTATAGGACCACTTTATTTTTACAACTGAGTAATTTGACGATCTTTTTGGTAAGAAACGACATTTCAAGTCCGTGGAAGAGTGATTATTCGCATGGCTAAAATTATATTAGATCCTAATATGGGGTACAATATGAACATTGATATACTAGTGTCAATTCTGTCGCCAAAAACTTACTGAACTCAACTATAAACTCCTTTAAAAAATGTGGTAATAAACTAAACTGCCAGATCTAAATTAATTTATTCTGACATTGTAGTCACACGTGACAACAATGTCACGTGTCAGTTCAAAGTTAATCTTTGTAGATTAACTTTGAACTAAAACTTGACTAAATTCATTTACTTAATTTAGTCTTAGTTTGGTTTTATTTTGATCAGCGACAGCGAACATTAACACTAATATTTAATTCAAATCAGGAATCACCTTATTCACAATTTGTCTTCCATTTTCACAAAATTAAACCATTTAAATAATTGTCAGAAACCCCATGAACGTAGAAGCGTTAGCTTATATATATATTTTATCATTGGCCCCGTCACAACCGAAAATATCGCGAGTCGGTCACCGTGAAAAAAAGGTACTTGAAAATTTTAAACTAATCATATTGATGAAAAAAAAAACTAACATCATATATTGCGCTTATATAATATTACACTAAAAACAAGAATAAAAACTCTGGACTATACCTACAATAAAAGCTAAGTTCGATTTATCATTGTACTAATATATCTTTAAAACATCAAAATATGGAAGCGTAAAGTCAACAGGGTTGGTGTTGATTTTGTAAATTTAATTTATCACTCCACAAATTAAATAAATATATCAGACTAACAGCAACAGAAAAAAATATAGAAATGGGGTAACTTCATCACTCTACCCCAATTTTTTATAAGTCAGACTCAATAGGGTATTATGTCGATTCAACAAAATATATAAATAAAAAAAAACCCCGTGTTATGAGACGATTACCCAATCAAAGGAGGTGTTTTATTAGCCCGTTACTAGCGTACACCACCCACCAGTTTTCAATTAAGATTTCATGCCAGTAGTGCATGACCACGAGAAATATTAAATCTCATACTGCCCAAAAATTTATAGAGAAAACGATGGCATGTACCCAGACGAACTAAAGCATATGAGAGCTTATTATAAATTCATAATAAGCTATGAACTTACGCCATGAAACTTATTGATGCCGTCATTCAAATATGAATAGGGGTACCCCGGCTTATAATTTATTGTAAACTAACTACATATGATAATAACACCATAAACCAAATAAATTAAAACAATAAAAATATTGCACTCAATTTGAATACAGAGAGTATGGTTTTTATTATATTCATAACACCAACCCCCTTAATATTGGTATTTACTTGTGGTGTGCGGGTCACGTAACGTGTGAGTAAGTTCCAGAATAGCAATACATTTTTTACAAAATAAATAGATAAATGATACCCAATGATCATACATATATCCTGACACACATTAAGAAACGAGCTTGTTGCGTGGGTATCAGAAACTACGAGAGACTTTCGGTCTCACAACACCCAGTCCCGACATGTGATCCATGTTTGTGAATCACATGTCCATTTGTCTGTGTGCGGGAATCGAACCTACGGTCTGTCGTTCACAGCCCGTTCCTCACCAGCTGCGTTGTCAAAATCGATAGTTACGTTTATTCTAAAATTATTTGGCTCAGCATCATTTTTATAGTGGCTTCTACAATTGTCAATACTGGATTGAAATAACTGAGGTCCAAATTTCCCTCCCCTTCCCAATCTTTTAATTATCCTTTTCCTTTAAAGTCAATAACGCGGCCATGATTCTTCTGGTATTGTAGGTGCACATGGGCGATGGAGATCACTTACCATCAGGCGACCCACTTGCACGTTTGCCGGCCTGTTCTTTAATTTTCATACATATGTTTTACTTTACGATTCTACTCTTACTGCAGTAATAAACGACGCGGTACGAGCCGAGCCACGGATGAAGCCCAAACTAATACGTTTAAATGATGCTGCACACTGATTCCTATTCAAGTTTTGACGACCACTTCAAATATCGATAAATTGTTTTTTTGCAATGCATTGATATTTTTGTGATATATTTTAATTCGATATATTTTAATTCGATATATCGATGTTTTGGGAAGTATCGAAACATATCTAAATCGATAAATTTAAAATAGGATGCCATGAAATGTGGACCGATATGCCGATATTTTTTAGAAGATATCAAAAAAAGCCATCCAAATGTCAAGCTGATATAATGTATAAATCGATAATTTATTACAATTCGATGCATACATGCCTAACTACGAATCAGTGGTATACGGCCTCGTGTAAACATAATAGTCCGCGCCTGTCCGTAGCTCGGCTCGTCATAGCACGAGTCGTCAAACTGCAGCATTAGACCCACACACCGCAAGCTAATACCTGATAAAGTCAACGATATTTGAGATAAAATGCCATTTTGAATGTCATATGAAAACATAAAAAAACATCAACAATTCATTTTTTTTTACACAACATGCATCGGGATATTTTAAATTTCAACTGGATGCATGCATTAAATATCGAAAAGGCACTACCATTTAAGTAAATAAATTAGTTTTTTCTATATATGCGTCGCGGGAAGCGGTTTCAGTGAAGAATCAATTATCAATAAAAAAACATAGAATTACATAAGTTTTGAGTACTTCACACCCAAGGTTCTGTTTTATTTGATGAATTGTTCAAATCAACAAATTAAGCTGTATGGTGTTTGTGGATAAATTCGATTGAAAATCTATTAAGACGATTCAAATCGAATCGCATGCGATTTAGCAGTTGATCAATTAAAATAGAACCGCGTGAACCAGGTATAGCTTATCGTCAAAATAATTATAAATCAGTCTATTATTCGAATTTAATTCATTAATGGTTCAGCAGTTTGTCAAAATTAATAGGTATAAAGTGTTATTGGCACGACTGCCATTTCTTTTAATTCATCTTTACAAAATAATAAAAAGAGCAAAGCCTTTCATTTTGAAAGACCATAAATAAATATTATAAATATTTTTAATTTTTTCATTAGGCCAATTATATCAACACTTTACATAATCACTTCACAGAAACCGGTCGCACGACTGTGTCATTTCAAGCGAACTAGTTTAGGGCGTAATGTAATAGAAATAAAAACTCACAACAAAAATTATAACTAAACACCATCTTAAACCTAATGAACGAAACATGGAAGATGTCGAATTAAACCTATACAAAAACAATTTGGTTATTTCCCGACGTTATGTATAATAACGACATATTTGTGCACTGTTTACTACGGATGCGAGCGTCGTAGCGCACATCTACCATCCTACGTCGTAGATGTGAGCGGCGTAGCACATCACCATGCTACATTGATCCGATCAGCGTAGTACGCGTTTCGCATCCACGAACGTAGCAAATTATCATACTATTGTATACGAAGTGCTGCGGCTGTAGTACGTAACACGCATCCAGCTTAACGGATGCGTACTACGTAGTACGCTACACACATTCTATTGTACGTATGCAAATAATGACTTAAATAAACTAACCCGATTGACCACAGACAAGTCAATTCATTTTGGCCCTAATCCTAAATACATTTGGCTTCGCCGTACATTTATAAGCGGATAGAGAACACAAGTGCAATGTAACATTTTCGTTACATGTTTGCCAACATCACAATGTTGATCATCATTAACACGAAAATTGACGAAATAAACCACACCGACCCATCTCTGAACATTACACCAAATAAATTAAACACCGGTACACTTACACGCTAAAGTTCATAACTTCATTGTAACGAATATCTCTTTCCCTTACATATCTTTGTTATTCGCACGAAATTTGATAATATATTAAAATAGTGTCAACTAGAGTTTTATCTATACGTAGAAACATCACATTTTTAATTAAGATTTATATTTTTTTCACGCGTCCGGTGTGAGCGCATAGCAACTCGTTCAGCCAACATTTGCTCATTGACTAGAAAGAGGAAAAATACGGGGGCATTTCTACCATTGTTACCGTCCGAATAAAATTTCTACGACATTCTACCATTTGTACCATTTCTCTACGACGAGGTCGAAGTAAAAAATATTTATTAAATTCATATTTCATTCAGATCAGGTGATTTTAAGATGTCCGCTCACACCAAACTTGAAAAATCGTTTTTGGCAAGTGTTATCCACAATCCAGCCAATCAACGAGTAATACTTATACCGAGCGAAGCACGATTACGCGAAAGGTGTAGGGATAACGGCGATACTAATTCTACACACATATAGAATGATTATATATTATTATTTTTCTCATATATTAATATACGTGGTCTCTAATATACCTGTTTTAGTCTTGATATTACGTACACTTTTTCGTTTTGTCTGTACACACGGTGAAATCGTTAAATACTTAATATTATTTGTTTTTTTTTTAGTTACTCAACATATCTTCAAGATCGAGTAATCAGAATAAAGTAAATCTTAGGAAAGTACATTTTAATCGTTACGTTGAAAAACAAAAGACAAAGTGAAAAAAAATGCAATTACTATAGTTTGGATGGTATTTTTTTTTTTATAACGGTATCAAGTGACTGTTTAACGGAAAATATAACTTCACCATGTGTACATAATAAATGCATTCGTACCAAAAAGTGTAAACCGTAATTTTATAAATAACTTTGTTGTTGTTATGATATGATATTCTTTTATGCAATTTTATTTATGCAAAGTTTGAACAAGGTGGCTTCCGGCCACATTTTGGCTTTTTTTGTTATTTTACGTATATATTAGTCCAATCATATCCATTCATGCATGTCTCAAGGCTCCATAAATTGTTAGACATTAGGACATTTTTAAGACATCGAATGGGGCTTTCTCCCACTCGATCCTTAGACTGGACCATATTTTCAAGGCTTTTTAACAGAATATTTGGATATTCTTAGACCGATTAAATACCACTTCGTTTTTTTTTCATCTCATGCATATTGAAGTCTACAAAGGCCCAATGTTTGGTACTTTATAGATAAATTATCAAATCGAGTCATTTGTATGTTACAAGACCTGAACATTTTTTCCGAGTTATTATAAAAAAAATATGTCGGTCAACCAGTCGAGCAACAAGTTAACCGACTTGCAGATTGTGTTTGAATGCATACAAATAGAGACAAACAACTCGATTTGTTAATATCGCTATATTCATACAAAATGGAATCTAGCTGCCTTAGAAAGAAAATTAAATTGACAATATCAATTTACGAGAACAAAGTGATAGCATTATAATATAAATATCATGGTGAAAATTTCAGATTTAGTTATTTTTCAATTGCTTGGCAATAAATAAGTCAAGGTGGAAATAGGCGAAATTGTAACACATATTGAGACTCAGTGCGTAGATTTTTACAATAATGAGTTTATTTATATAATTAAAGATTTAATAAGAGTTAATGACCTTGCCTATTTTATGAATTTGTTAAAACAAATATGAACTTTGTGTAGTTTAGTAGATATTTTTAATTTAAATATTGCAAAAGTAATTGTATATATCCGTCGAAAAATAAATTAGTTAGAAGTTACGATACCATATTTAGTGCAATATTATAATGCTATCGCATATCGATCATATTTTACATATCTTCATGTTATACCTTGTACTATCTATACATCGTTTAGGACAAAAAAAGTTTTGAATTTCAAGCTTATGCTATAGTAGCGGCAGCATACGATATCAATTGGGATAATAAATTCTTTTGTAATTTATAAGAACTTAACACTATCTATGAAGGTACTCGTAGTGTATAATATATCGTAGTATATTCTTTGTATAGTTTTGCTGATCCTGCAGTCACTGTTTGTACAGTTTTGTGGGACATTGTAGTAGCTCATAAGTTTTTCTTTTCTTGTATTTTAATAATTAAATAAATAAATAAATAATAAATAAATAAAAATAATGTCTACACGCTCATGAAGTAAACGTTGACAACTGCGTATGAACGAACAGCCGTACTTAATTGCAGGAATTGCAATAGAGACGTACTGCTGAATATATATATCCAAACTAAATTGTTTTACAACATTATCGAAGTTGTCTAATGTGACATCGTACAGTGCAGATACTATAACTTTTTTTTAATAAGCCTTCTGTCGTAGAAATATGCCATTATTTAACGGACATGTTTTGTCTCTAAATAGCCAATTTGGGACACAAGGTATCGTATTCAAATGAATGTGTATTTAATTTATAGGCCCTGTAGCTAGGTAGTGGTACGGATGTCTGTTGTGCATAAATCTGTTGTCGTACCTCTGGTTTTTCTGATAGAAATCGTTCCTTCCATTCACCTTCCTGTACTGTGTTCGACGGTTTTTGTCCTTGTCCGTCTGTTTGTTTGCTGGCTTGTTTGTGTCCGGCTTCGGTTCGAGCTTTGTCTTCGCCTCTGTTGTTTGAGGTTTTTCCTGGAAATTATTATGTTTTTAATTACGACACCATTCCAGCCGGGTGATTTACTGGTAATTCTATGGTAGAATTATCTAAACGTCAGTTTATTTTTATGGCATAATAGCTCTTATTAATAAAACATTAAGTCTCAAATTTGAAGGGCAGGTCGAGTGTCAATAAGGTTGAATTCTGCTTGGCAAATCAGTTTACCGGTAATCTGCCGCGCCGGAATAGTCGATAACAAAGCACGTGGCAAGAAGTTACTACAGAGGACAAGGGAAAGAAATGGAAGGACAGTAGGAAATGGAACAGGATGAAAAAATGGGTATCCTTGGTCTAAAACACAATGTAGATCTGTGTAAAGTCAGGACTATGTGTGTGAGTGACGGGTAAAAACAATGTAAATCAGTGTAAAATCAGAACTATGTGTGTGAGTGACGGGCAAAAACAATGTAAATTAGTGTAAAATCAGAACTATGTGTGTGAGTGACGGGTAAAAACGATGTAAATTAGTGTAAAATCAGAACTATGTGTGTGAGTGACGGGTAAAAACAATGTAAATTAGTGTAAGTTCAGGACTATGTGAATGGCTGTCTGGTACAACATAATAAATTAGTGTAACGCCAGGACAATTTATGTTACTTGGGTATAAATATTGTCAATTAGTCTAAGGTCAGAACTATGTGTATGGCTGTTGGGTACAAAATACTGTAAATTAGTGTAAGGCCAGACCTATGTGCATGACTCGTGGTTCTATAATATATTTATTACCTCTTTAGCATCACTTGTGGTCTGCTTGGAGTTGTTTTGGGTGGACGAGTTAGTATTGGACTCTGGCGTCGCTTGTATCGTTGGCGCTTGAGGGCTGTTTTTTTTAAGGTTATCAGTCTGCAAATAAATTTCATTAAAAATATTAAAAAAAAAAAATTTCTTCGTTTTTATTGCTACTTGTATTTTTTGTATTATTAAGGTTTTTGTTTATGTTATAATTTTTTTAGTTTTTTCGACGGGTGTAAAACGACTAATTTATAGTTTGAAAAGTATCGTCTCTAAATATAATAAAAAAAGTAGTTTGCGTATTCTGTGTATGTTTTTTTATGAGTGAGACTTTATGATCGTTTCGTCAGGCTCAGTAACTATGTCAGGCAAGTGTGTAGGCTATTATTATGTCATGGCACTTACAGCAGTATCAGTGTTGTTGGTGGCGGTGGCGGTGGTGGCGGTGGTGGCGGTGGTGGCGGTGGTGGCGGCGGTGGCGGCGGCAGTAGTGTTGTGGGCATGATGTTGCGCGAGCGCTACAGTGAGCGTGAGATCGCTCCACATGGCGGCGCGCGCGCGGCGTGCGCATGCGCCGAGCTGGCGGACCGCTTCCGCTAGTTGTAGGATCGCTGCAACAATATAACATGACCTCACACCTGTACTACTGAAGAGATCGGCTGTGTACAACACGTACAACGAGTGGCTGCACCCACGATACATTTCCGTCCTATAATATGATGTGTGAGCCTATCGTCATACTGGACACAAACTCCAATCCCGGGCAACTGATGTGTAATTTTTCGATTCTTAAACTCGAAACACAAATTTTATAGATAGATGATAACACAGTAAGTGTTAAATAAATATTGACAACTGTTTTTTAATATAAAACTGAAATGAAAGGTCTGAAGTATCACTGTTTACCATATAGTGTTGTCCAATTTTGGATATCGAATATCGATATGTTATTATTCGATAAAAAAGAAAATTTATGTACTGCCAATGCAATCGGATTTGGTCCTACAGGGATCAAACCCTTATATCTTACGTTATACATTGCTTTTGACCACACCTTTGTGAAATAACATTAAATTAAAATTAGATTACGTTTATATGTGCAAATGTCGAATCTCGCAGCTGACGTTATGGAACAAAAAGCATAACTATAACGGTCTAATTTAGATCACTACGGGACCACTAGTAAATATAAAAAATAAACAAATAGTAAAGTGTGTACACCCCCACTTATTACTTTCTATTGCCACTATTCCGTCCTAAGGTTGGCTGGCAGAGATCTCTATTAGCGATAAGACCGCCTGTTGTAGCACACTTATTATTTTCCTTTGTAATTATTCGTGCAAATGGTGTACAATAAAGGGTAAAAAAAATAAAAAAAATCATGTGTGCAATTCACACGTGGTAAAAGTGAAACCCTCAAAAATGTTGGCTTCAAGATAATGAGACGAATGTAAAATTTCGGGAAATGTATAATGCTTCCCATCTCATTTTCACCCACGTAAAATCTTATGAATTTATGTGTCTGTCTCATGTCATTTATGTGTCGTTTCATGGACTTTTCGTTTCATCGATTTTCAAATCACAACGATGCTAAAGAAAGAAAGAAAACATTTATTCAGCACGCATACACAACATTGACAAAGGTAGATAATAACAAAAATACACAATATTATCAACATAGAGTAAAAAAAATAAAAAATAGTAAGTATAAAGGGACGGATAGTGTGTCTTGTGACATGGTTCTGAAAGGGTCTTAGTTCAGCATAATGCCAGGCAAGGTACATTGCCTAGCGCTGGTTTTCAACTGAGACCCCCAAAGAAGCCCCTTCATATACATACGCACTCACGCCTGTAATCCCCGAAGGTGTAGGCAGAGGTGTAATCAGTACACCAACATTTCGCCGAGCGTATCTCCGTTCCTTATGTGATAGGGGGCGAGCCTATCCGCCATACCGGGCACAAATTCCAGACTCCGGGCTGATACTGAGCATATCGTAATAGAAAAACCCAATATCACTTTTACCCGACTTGGGATCGAACCCGAGACTTCAGTGTTGACCTCAATCGTAACGCGTACGCATTACAACTGCGCCACCGAGGCAAATTTTCACTTCAATAAATAAATAAAGATTATTTAGAGAGATGAGAGAGAGGTTGAGATTAGGTCGGCAACTACCCGCCTTACTTCCAAAGCCCAAGTTCGGCAACTATTGTATGACGGAGTAGCAGAGTTATCACGTTAGTTTGGTATGTTTGTCGGTATATTATGTGTATGTATGTATATAGTATGTTCATTTATTACCATATTTTATATGTATGTATTTAAGTATGTATAATAATATTTAATATTATTAAGTTCAATATTAGCCTTGTTTATTATCTGCACCACCCAAAGGTTGATTGGTAGAGAATGGCTCAGGCATTAAGTTCGCCTGTACATATATTATGTGCGAGCAGGCAGGAAGTTTAATAGTTTAAGTAAGCGGTTTGATCTGGACCTATTCTTTACGAGTGTCAGTTCGGCTAGAAGACAGCTAAGCCTTGACTTTTTCTAATTGTTTAAACCAAGTGGAGTAGTCGTGGATATATTCCTTAATACTAGTGACATTCACACTGTTGCAATTTTTGTGTTTTTTTGAGTTGTGTGTTTTTTAGCATCTTAGTGAATAACTTACAATTACCTAAATTTTTTACTGATAATTTCCTACGTTTGTTTACGTGTGATGCTTCTTATTCAATCAAATAGTCGTGGAGATCTATAAATGGCTTAATCTTTTGTACTACTCTGTTATTTACGTTGTAATTTGCTGTAGATCTTTATAATGTAAAAATAAAATAAATAAATAAATAAAAATAAAGTGTTCGGGTGCTTACGGTCGGGTTTGTGCCTGGGTTGCCTGTTGTCTCTGTTGTCTCTGTTGTCTCTCGCGTCCCTCGCGTGTGGCTGCGGCACGAGCTCGCGGCGGCGCGCGGCCTGCACGGCGCACACGGCGGCGCGCCACGACACCATCGCGCCCTCCACCTCGCTGTGCGGCGCGCTGATGATAATAATACAAACATTTATTGCTGGCGCAGCGGCCGAGTAGTCGGCTGCGAAGCGAGAGGCCGTGGGTTCGATTCCCACACCGAGACAAATGTTTGTGTGAACCACAAACATTGGTCTCGGGTCTGGGTGTTGTGGGACCGCAAGTCCCTCGTAGTTCCTGATACTCACGACACAGGTTAACCTAGTGTGGGGTCAGGACTATGTGTGTGACTGTTGGGTGTATTATTATTATTATTGCACACAACACTATATACAATTGCGGTACATAAAAAATTCAAAATAAACTATTTTAAACACTGCTTCGAAACCGGAGGGCGATGATGGTAACCATCATGTTCTCTCCACCACACCAACAAACGCTGCACACACCCACAGCAGCCGCACATGAAGCGACCCGTCCTACTTCCTCAAATGACGCAACGCACCAATGAGACCACTACACATGCAATCTACCGCATTTATCATGGGGAGTGTTCCGAGGAGCTGTTTGCTTTAATACCAACGGCCAAATTCCACCACCGCACAACGCGTCACAAGTTGGGATTCCATCCACACCATCTGGATGGCTGGCGTTCCTCAACGGTGCGATTTACGCGAAATTTTCTTCCCCGTACGGCATCCTTATGGAATCAGCTATCACCTGCGGTATTTCCAGACCGATACGACTTAGATACCTTCAAGAAAGCCTACTCTTTCCTCAAATGCCGGCAACGCACCGACAAATCCCCTGGTATTGACGGTGTCCATGGGCGGCGATGATCACTTACCATCAGGTGACCCGCTTGCTCCGTTGCCACCTCTTTCATAAAAAAAAAAAAAACATCGAATATTTTAATGATACACAACCGCACATCACAACCACTCACATACTACACTACACTACAACTATTATACAACGTGAGACACAAAACTGTGATCATATTTAAGGATTATTAAGATAAATATAATATTATATATTTATGGGTAATTACATACACTTTACACTATATATCTTTATATATAAAATTATACTGTACGTGTGTATGTGACTGAACTCCTAAACGGTTGGACCGATTTGAATGATTTTTTTTATGCATTTGGGTGGCACCCTGGATGGTTTAGATTCACAATTAGGCCCGGTAGGTGGAGCTGCTATAGTTCCGGGAGAAACCGCGCGGGACAGCTAGTTTTGTATATAAAATTCCCGTGTCACAATGTTAGTTACCATACTCCTCCGAAACGGCTGGACCGATTTGTATGAAATTTTGTGTGCATATTAGGTAGGTCTGAAAATCGGTCAACATTTATTTTCTAAATGATAAGAGTGACCCACCCCTAAATATTTCATTTTTATTTTATTGTCTTTTTTTTTTATTAAGTGGCATTAAAATATACATAAAACCCTAATTTTCACTTTTCTACCATCAATACGTATTTTTGAATAGCAATATTAGTATTGTTTGTGTTGCGCGTTTCTCACACGGATCGCGATGGCGATTGATGCGATCACCAGCCCCCCCCCCCCCCCCCCCCCGCCGCCGCACCCACGCCGCCACGCCGCGCCACCGCTCGAGCCCACTACTACTCTACTACTACTACTGTCGCTACTTTAATCCTGGAAATAGGTATTCACGCGGGCGGAGCCGCCCGCAACAGCTAGTAACAGTATATTATTATATACAGATTACTATATCTGATCATTTAAAAATACCAAGATTCTAAAATTTTACGTTAATTTTAAATACTCGATTAGTAAAATCGATAAGTTAGATCACATCACTATTTATTATTTTTAATAAACATGAATAACGTGTACATAATTTTACGAGCATACGTACGTAACTTGTATTTTCAACATTAATTTATGCAACAATTTAACATGAATAATGCCTATGTGCTAAAAACGATACACCATCTTCTAGAAACACTTTAAAAACGTCATTCACGAGCCTCACATCTATGGGCTTTGCTTAATACAGCCGACAAACCTCTTGTAATCAATAGATTACATAATACTCAACTGCACCAACACAAAACACCAATTCATGATACTTGTCTTTGGAAAAATAAAACATTTTTAAACTCATCACATTTATAACTCAAAAATTACCGAACTGACCACATCAAACTAATGTTGGTATTTGACATCTATTTCTAAATTTTAAATAATAAATATTGAAATGCAATCCTAATACATCATACTCTATACATTGCTTAAATTTGACCACACCTTTGTATAGCACATTGTATTCATTTTAAACAATCATAGTTTTTACATAGTCCTGACCTTACACTAGGTCAACTTGCATGGTGGGTGTCACGAACTACGAGGAACTTACGGTCCCACACGTTCAGACCCGAGACAAGTATTTGTGAATCACACAAATATTGGTCTCGGCGCGGGAATCGGACCCGCGGCCTCTCGCCCACTTCACCACGGAGGCTGTCAAATATTCTAAGAACACTGTGAGTGGTGGAGCCACGCTGTAGACACTTTTGTCTACAGCATGTATGGGCCGGCTCGTCCGGGTCGTTACCACTGTCTCAAAGAAAACCGGCGTAAAGTAGCAGCTTGCTGCTGCGTTTCGTACGGTGAGTGAGATATCCAGAGGCCCAAACCCCCCTTCCCTTCCCAATTCCTTAATTATCCCTTTCTTTTAAGGTCGGCAATGCACCCATGATACTTTTACTCACTCACTTACCATCAAGTGACCCACTTGCTCGTTTGCCGGCCTATGCCATAAAAAAAAATAACAAGAAAACACTCACATATCGAGCAAGTTGTTGAGATCGTCCCGCCATGTGGTAGGGTCGAATGTAGCCGGGTCCACTCCGGTCTCCTTCTCACTCGCCACGTTCTCTTGTCCACGCTTCAGTACCGTGATCTTGGCGTCTTCGGGTTTATTAGGTTTCTTGTTTTGTGCCACACATACACTCGCCCGTAATGTTTCCATTTTGCCCATCAATGTTAATACCTGTCAAATAGAAATAGTAGTTAGGCAAAAAACATATTGGCAGATTTCACATACCTTCGAAAGTCTTATGGAAATGTCACAGATATTTTGATCACTATAATCTCTTCTGGCTATGTATATTGTATTATGTGTGTGTGTGTGTGTGTGTGTGTGTGTGTGTGTGTGTGTGTGTGTATGTGTGTGTGTGCGTGCGTGCGTGTGTGTGTGGGTGCGTGCGTGTGTGTGGGTGCGTGCGTGCGTGTGTGTGTGTGTGTGCGTGTGTGTGTGTGTGTGTGTGTGTGCGTGCGTGTGTGTGTGTGTGCGCGTGTGTGTGTGTGCGTGCGTGCGTGTGTGTGTGTGTGCGTGTGTGTGTGTGTGCGTGTGTGTGTGTGTGTGCGTGCGTGCGTGTGTGTGTGCGCGCGTGTGTGTGTGTGTGTGCGTGCGTGCGTGCGTGTGTGTGTGTGTGCGTGTGTGTGTGTGTGCGCGTGTGTGTGTGTGTGTGTGGGGGGGGTGTACCTTGGTATGTTCCCGGAGCATGTCGACGGTGAGGCGGTCCACCCTGGTGGGGCAGGGCGGCAGTCGGGGCACGGGTATAGAGTTGGAGCTCGACACGGCGCGGCCCGGGTACGCGAGAGCGAGCCGCGCTTCAGTTCTCTTGCGCTCACGCTCCAATTGTCTCCATTGTTCGTAACATGCGTCTAATCTCGCGTGGAGTATGCTTGATGATGATGCTACACCTCTGTAAATAAACAATTACTGTTGTGACTCTTCTGTTGTCACCAACTTTTATTAAACTACACTTAACTAAAAATAGTTTATTCCAATCAAATGGGTTTGTAAACAACCGACTTAGCTAATAATTATCGTTTGACAATACTAAAATTATACATGTACTTTTATGTTCGTAGCTTAAAAAGGTTGGCTTTAATAAGTTTAAAACTGGGAAAAACTAAAAATCACTTTATTTCGTTTTAATTTAATTGTGATAACATAATAGTAATTAATTACTTTACATTTTGTGTATGGCGAAAAAAACCGTGGCGCTTACCATCAGATAAGTGACCCTGGTCGCCTTGCTATTCAAATGTTTAAGAAAATTGATTTGCAAATTTGATTGCGGGTATTATCTTCTTCTTCTGCTTGCCTTTATCCCACGCGCAGTGGGGTCGGCGCAACACGATATTTAACACATATTACAGATAGATTTGGCATGTAGTTTTTATGACGTCAACTTCTTCAACAATCTAAATTATTTTTTTATTCAATGCTTAACTAAACAATGATGGCATACTCGTTCACTAAAAAGCTATGTATATATTTTTAGATTGTGTTTTTTGTGTATTATAACAAGAAATAGCATAATATAAGCTAACCAAAAAATATTATTTTTTTAGATTTAAAATTATATATTATACAATGTGTTACAGAAAGATGTGGTCATATTTAAAGGTCATTAAGTACATACATCTGACAGTGAGTATAAGTGGAGTTCATAATTGCTAGTCTAATATCGATATATTACTCATTCGATAAAAAAGGAAAATGCGTTATTTACGTCCTAGCAATACAATCGGATTTGGGAGTGCAATACTTATATAATGTGTTGCAAAATGAACTCTAAGAAATTTAAGCATAAGTGATATTTTAAATATAATCAAAGAAAAAACAATTAAAGAAGTACCCGTTTCAAAGATATGAAATTTTCATTACGAATGGCGTGCGGGGTTTTTACAGACAATTGTTGAGTTGAGCCGGGACGCTCAATCCGATATATAGTGCGTATAAAACATATTGACTGCCTCGGTGACGCAGTTGTAATGCGTACGCGTTACAACTGATGCTGACGTTGAGGTCTCGGGTTCGATCACCGGGTTGGTTACAAGTTATATTGGGTTTTTCTATTACTGCTCAGTATCAGCCCGGAATATGGAATAGGGTAGTTGACTAGATTTTTTTTATTATTTAAATCAATAAGTTATGTTACTCAAAATCTATTGCAGAAAGAATTTTATAAATCGGACCAAAAATAAATAAGATAGAAGCCATTCAAATCCTGTAGAAGGGGTAATTGTCAAATGACAGACGATGCAACCTTTGACGTCACTGTGTAAAATGTTCATTATAGTGCACGCGTGCAAGCGAGATAGTGAGATATCCCTACTACGCACCCACTTTTCCTCATACCAACATTTAAAGTCATAACTGCGGGCACATTTCTGAACCAATTTTGATTGTGTTTTAATAAAAGGGTTTCTTTTGCGTATCATTTTCTGTTGCTTATAAAATAATGTATAAAATTCAATATAGGAAACTACCCTATTGTGCCTGGTATGGCGATAGGCTCGCCCCCTATCACATCACGGGACGGAAATACCTTCGGCGAAATGTGGGTGTAACACTTCGGGGATTACAGGCGTGAGTGCGTATGTGTGTATGTATAAAACATACTCTAACATTTTTTTTATGAAAAAATTTAAGGTTATATAAAATTAAATTTTTGGTTGTGATTTTTTTTTTTCAATACATAATTCACGATATTCTTAAAGAGTTAACTTTGTAACAGCTTATATGGTACGCTATACGTTGCTTAAAAACAATGGCCACTTTCCTAACACGCTTAGACTAGAACAATCAAATAAAATGTAACTTGATGAAACATAATCTACATTAATAAAAATGAATGGCTAAATTTGTTGCTAAGTGCAAAACTCGAGCACGGCTGAACCGATTTTGATGTTTTTTTTGTGTGTGTTTAAGTGGGTCCCTGGATGGTTTATATTCACAATTAGACCCGGTAGGTGGCGCTGTAATCTGGTTTTAACTATCAATTATAAGTTGCTGGTGAAACAGCGCGGGACAGTTAGTAATATATAAATATTAATGACGTTATTCAAATAAATACACCATCTTTCTTACCTCATATTCCTCATGGCATAGAAAGGCGCCAAGAGCGGTAGGTCTAGCATCGGTGAAGGTAATACTGGCGGTGGGACTGGAGGACTTGGACCTAGTAATGCACCCAGACCTGAAAAAAAACAGTTGGTTTTGACACTTAAAAAAAGAGATCTAAAAGTATTACGTGGACATTTACAAGGTAGGTCCGTCGTATGCGAGAGGCCGTCTGGGTTGGTACCACCGCTTTGTCTATTTCTGCTGCTTAGCAGCAGTGCGCAAGCACTGTTGTGTTCCGATTTGAAGGACATTGAAGCCAGTGAAATTACTGGGCATTATGAGACTTAACATCTTATGTCTCAGGGTGACGAGCGCAGTCCAATGCCATGCAGTGTTTTGTTTCTCTGTTATTGTAAGTTAACTGGACATTAAACAGTAATTTCGCTGGCTTCAATGGCCTTTAAACCAAAACATGCTGCAACAAGCTGAAATAATCTGCTTGGCGGCAGGAATAAACAAATTAATATTCATAATTATCGAGAAAGATCTGGAGGCCAATTCTCGTAATATTAAATGTTCACATTTGACGTTGATTGGTTTACGAGAATGCCATTTGCAACTTTCTTGACGCTGAGACTAGATCGGAATAATATTTTGAACACTTAAAATTACGAGAATTGGCCTTCTGGTAATACTAATAGATACTTGATTGGCTTATATGTCTATAGCTATACTTATTACCTATTTTATTACCTACTAATTACCCTAGTGGTTTACGAACTAAAATCTCAAACAATATATGTAATAACTCACCAAGACCGAAAGGAGTATTCTCGTGTAAAAACGAAACGTCGACATTCAACTGATTCGGAGGCGGTCTGTTCCTCATCAACAAACTCATCTGTCGCGCCAACTCATGGTTATGTCGCATCAAAGCAACTTGTTGTTGCATGTTATCTCTGCCAACATTATCGAAATTTCTCTCACTCATGCCGTTAGGTTGGTACCCCTCGCGTGGCATCATTTGATTCATATCACGTCTCATGAACTCGTTCTGATTGAACCCGTTAGGTTTGTACACAGAGTTCGGTTGCTGATTCGAAAACTCATAGTTCTGATTTTGACCCATCTGATTCGGACTCCTTTCGCTCATCTGCATCATCTCGTAAACATTCTCGAATTTGTTCGGATGGTTGCGATAGAACAGCTTGTTCTCGTCATTCATTTTGTTAAAATCATTTTGATAATTCAAATCCATAGGCATCTTGAAATCCATGTTGTTTATCGCGTTTTCTTCTCTATTCCTATCTAGAGATATGTTCAGTTGATTCAGATAGGCTAATATTTCAGTCGGATCCTGATTCTGCTCTTTGTACGGCAACCTCTGATTGAAATCGTAATTCGCGTAATTGACGTCTAAGTTTAGACTGTTCGGTCGCGAGAAATTGTTCACGTTGAACATGTTCGTCTCTGGCAACGAATTTCTTTGGTTCGGTTCGAAGTAATTGTAGAACTTATCGTCGAATTTGTTCGGACTTGTGAATTGAGCTCCGCCTATTTCTTGAGCGGCGAGTCTTAATAAGTTGAGTTGTTCTGGTGTAACAGTATCTGTGGCGTCTGTGACCGGATCTATGCCCAGTAATGCGTTGACGTCGTTGTCTGGATAATTGACGAATCCATTGGTGTTGTAGCCGTTTGGCATGTTGAAGTTAAAGCCATTCTGATCGTTTTGTGTGTAATTGTACAAGTTCTGGTAGTTATTGTATGACGGTGGTATGTATGAGGTGTTCCCTGTATCGTTTTTTGGGTATGAGCTCTGTATTGAGCTTACAGCTTTTTCCGGTGGTTGTATAGAGCTGGAATATCAACACTTTAATTAAATAAATACTGATACAATAACATTAATTTAGGTACCTGTCACTACTTACAGTGTTTATATCAGATCAGATCAGAATTAAACGTATTTGGTCTTACCCCTTCAGCTAACAAAGTAATTAAATAATATTCACTGTCATTATTGAAGTGTAAGTGGGCCACCAACATCTTAGGACCAAAGCCAACCTAACCTGCACGTGGTACATTCTGCTAATTAACTGACGAGGTAATGATGAACCTTGGCTCCCGTGGCGGGTTGTGGGAGTCAGACGGAGGGTCGCCCCCACATAATATCAATTCCACCGTCAAGTCGTGATTGGAAGGCTGACCCTGACATTAAACCGGTATAACACCAGGCAGAAAGAATTCACTGTCATTATCCGCTTTAACGGTGAAGAAACATACTGTAAGGAAACCGGCTTACTTGAGAATTATAATTAAAATTTCAAAAGTATGTGGAGTCTACCAACCCGCATTAGACCAGCGTAGTATATTAAGGCCTATGGCCCGTGCCCAGCAGTAGTAGGTATAAGACAAGGCTAATAAAAACAAATAGGTTCCGTGAGTAGGGGGTATCAAACCTCTACGTTTAATTTTGTTGGTAAACAATTAGAGCTATGTTAGTAGGAATCTGAAAAATAATAACAATTAACTCACCCGCTCCCTTCTGTGGGTCCGGTCTCATCGAGGATCTTCGTAATAAGATCTCGTACGATCGAGTTTTCTTCCATAATGCGTTCCGACTGAAAATACAGTATATACATTTCTGAGAAGGCCAACCGCGCTCCGAGAATTCGCTTCGATCGAACGGATTAGTTTAAATCGCAACAATTGTTTGTTACGTTCGACGACATAGTATAAGAAAAATCGGACGAACTTGCGAGCCGCAAAGAAAACGTATCGCTTCGAAGCGGTTGCATTTCGACATTACATAACGCTGAGATGATCTCAAGGAGGTAAATTAATAAGCAAACTAACAACCTCGCAAAATTACCTAAAAGTGGTGAATAACGCAAAATAAAGCATTTATACCGTAAAATGTGATTTTTAATGAATTCTGGTATTCTTTTTAAGGCGCTATTAAGCGTTTTCGAACTAAGAAATGGAATCGCTTCGGTACTATTTGCAAGTTGGCCAGGTAAAGACTGAACAATTTTACAATACAAAAATTAAATTATTTCGCTGTTATTTAAATGAAACAGATCGATTAATCGAAATATGTGACATGATCGTATAGTTCTGTACGACTTCTCATACTCTATTATCAAACGGAGCAAAACACAAATCGGCATTTCGAACTGTAATCTATACCGTATATTTCTGTTCATGTCGAAGCGATTTCTCGTAACGTATGTAATAAAATTACAGTCCAGTTTATAATCGTTCATCCAAAAGGTAGACAAAGGACTCGAACTGTAAAAGTGGTAGGTCAATTGCAATACAGAAAATCTGAGGACCGAGCAAACACTTTCGAATAAGTATTCGAATCGTATAAAGTTTCAAACAATTCTTTGATATTTCGATACGAATACGTTTTCGCAAGTTGTTTGCGTTAGCCCCTCTCATCCGCCTCATTTTCTATATCATTTTAATTCGCTACGGAGTAATAAGTCATAAGTTTAGGCCCTGAATTCTACTACGATTTTATTTAAAAGTTATGTGTGAAAAATATTGTGTAGTTTGCTAGATGGTTGCCTCAATGCACGATAAAAATCTTTAATCGCTGAGTTTCATTTACAATATGCCAGCAAGTGGCCCGCCTGATGGTAAGTGACCACCGCAACCATGGACTGCAAAAATGCTATGGCACAGCCAAGTCGCAGCCTACCGTAAACCGTTTGTAGCTACGTAGGAAGTTAATGGGTATTATGAGACTTAACACCTTATGTCTCAGGGTGTGGATCGCAGTATATGCATTATCATGTATTAGGATGTAATTCAAAATGTTTCTGTTTATGGACAGGCGTACTGCTTACAGTCAGGCATGCTCGTCTCGTTATTCGGATAAATAAAAAAGTATCAAGCTTGGTGAGTCTGGAGAGCAATCTTACCTTTATCATTACTGCATGAATAATTTAAAGGAATATCAAATTTTTTTGAAGTGAAAACTTCTTTAGCCGTGTTGGGCACTTTTTGGTAGGGGAAAATGTTATGGGTTCGCGTCACCGACATGCTCATGACGCGCAGCGGCCGTGTGCTGTGCGCGTTAGACACTTTGTTGGATGTGTGAAATCTCGTGCGTTCGCGTCACCGACATGTTTATAGCAGTATATTTGTAGCTATACAGCTGACGTATTGTGCAACATTAGTGCTGTGTATATCTTATAAGTGAAATTGAATGGATCTGCTCTTTACCTACCTTTCTACCATTACATTGCAATAGCTTTTATTTCACCTTTAGTGAAAGAATGATCAATACCGGTGTATAAATGACGATGTTTAATTCTTTCATTCCCAATTTCACCCGCTAAGAGGGGAATTTTCTTGAAATTAAAATGGGACCAACTTTGAGCTATACTCGGTCGAACGAAAAAAGAATCATCCAAATCGGTCCACATTTGGCGGAGTTATGCACGGTACTAATAAAAAAACAATCGCGTGTAATTGAGACCCGCCTCCGTACAATACTGTCAACTGCCAATATCTGGGACAGTGCATCTGGGTCGGAACTTTGGTGTTTGGGGCGTGTACACAAAGGACACAGCAAGCATAATATTATGTGTCACTTATTGGGACTGGCCGACGGCCGTAGTACAATCATTGTGTACCACATTGTACTACAATGCAGTTTCAAGACATATGCGCTCGTATTCTCAAACACATTAGTTACTATGCGCACATTTCTATATCCGTGATTGGTACGTTTTTGTTTAGCAAATAACGGATAATCTAATATATAAAATTCTCGTGTCACAATGTCCGTTCCCATACTCCTCCGAAACGGCTGGACCGATTTGTATGAAATTTTGTGTGCATATCGGGTAAGTCTGAGAATCGGCCAACATCTATTTTTCATCCCCCTAAATGTTAAGGGTGGTCAACCCTTAAATTTTATTTTTTAATCAAATTTTTTTGTTTTTATATTTTTATGATACAGCATTAAAAAATACATACAACCCTAAATTTTCAACTCTCTACGATCAACCCCTATTTTTAATAGCGATATTAGTATTTTTGTCAAGCGCGTTTCTCACCGGGGCGCCCACTAGGCTACTTTAATCCTGGAAATAGGCATTCACGAGGGCGGAGCCGCGGGCAACAGCTAGCTTATGTCTATAAAACCTACTAACAAATAATAGAGATATTTAATTTCTCTATGGTGGATATTCACTTTCGTGCGAAGTAGAAAAGTCAAATAAGAAGGACATACATAGGCACTAAGGATATCGCCCAGCAGAAAGAAATAAAGATATGTTTGTGCATACATATGGGCGATAGAGCTATGTGGACAATAAGGACTGTGTCAGACAGCTCCGTGGCGCAGTGGGCGAGTAGTCGTCTGCGAAGCGAGAGGCCGTGGGTTCTATTCCCACACCGAGACAAATGTTTGTGTGATCCACAAATATTGGTCTCGGGTTTGGGTGTTGTGGGACCGCAAATCCCTCGTAGTTCCTGATACCCACGACACAAGTTTACCTAGTGTGGGGTCAGGACTATGTGTGTGACTGTTGGGTGTCTCTCTGTTCTAAAAAAAAAGTAACTGGCGCCGCTGCCAAAAGCTTGTCACGCTATCTCCTCCGAACCCGCTGGGGGTATGGGGTCGAGACCGATACCAATCGATGCAGAATAATGTGGGGAAGAAAATAAGATATGTCTCATATTCGTCGGACTTTGTTTTTTTTAATTTTATGTTTTGTGGAAAAACATGGGCAAAGCCCCTAGTATAATATAATACAGGCGACCGGTCGTAAAGACATGACTTAGACCTAATATACATTTGGGTTAATAATATACATTTTAAAACAAAACAATGGCAGTAAATTCATGCATTCATTCATTAATTCTTATTATGGAAAACATATCCACGGTGAACATAATATAATAAAGTGTATAGATCCATAGCTGTGATGAACAATGGTCCATTAGATGCATTTATGTAGTCCACGGGAATCTTATATAAAAAGCTATTCTGCAATACATTCCAGTATGTACAAATGTTCTTCTTCCACCTGCCCTTTTCCCACAAAATACCGCTCAAACCATCGAAATAAGATAACTAGAACGATAACTCTCATATGAATCTGCCAAAATACGGCTCCACTTACTTACACATGCAAAAATGTTTGAACGTCAACGTCAAATCAACTTTATTTCATAGAAGTTAATGTCTAAATATTACATTTCTAGATCTAAGAGATACGACGTTCTGCTCCGCGCAAAAAAATAGACGTAATAGATTATTATGCACAAACTTTTATAGTCCCGGCCCCTTGCACAGAGTTTTGGTGGGGTCATTTTTTGCTTGAGTTGCGTTTTTTGTCATCCTTTATTTTTTTGGAAACAGAAATGAATCATCAAAAATCTGATCTCTCTGTGAAAAGTTATGCATTGATATACATACAAATAGAATAAAAAGATAAGTATATGCACGTGCAAAAATGGAGGAGGTTCTCAATTACGTTAATTGAGAACCTCCTCCATTTTTTCGAATGTAAAAAACAGACTATGACAAACAATATAGCCCGCATTACTACAAACTAACGAGTCAATACTTAATACACAATGGGTACTTAGTACTTACAACCACAATAGTATTATACAATTTCTTATCATTTTAAATCAAAAGTATTAACCATCACAAAGAAAAACCATTATCAAACCACACAGGAAATGACAATTAAAACCACAACGTTAAAAAAACCCTCATTATTATTAAGTACATATAAATAAGTACATATAGTAAGTTGTAAGCGACAAAAAGGTTTATACCAGTTTTTTATCTATTGCTTCCCCACTTAGTAATTGGGTTAACCAAATGTATTGTTCTTTTATAATACTAATGATTTTATGGAAAACATATTTCCTTAAGACGCACACCTCAAATCTATGTGTAAGACTATTTTAACCAGCTTCAAAAAGAATAAGGTTCTCAATTCGTCTGTCCATACAACGTGTTACAGAAAAGTGTGGTCATACTTATTTAAGGGCTCTTACATGCACGTGACAGTAAGTGGTACATAAAACCAGATCCTACCAAAATCTAGACATTCTAAAATTCCACGCTAATTTTAATCACTCGTTTATTCCGATCCATAAGAAGATCGATCACATCCTATGGGGATTAAGTGAAGTGCGTGAGCGAGATAACAATGCTAGAGTGAGATAAATGCACAGCTGTTAATCATGTAGTGTTACCCAAAGTTGCAAGTCGATGATCGTCATGTCACGCTGGGTCTCATGTTCATGTTTTTAATCACTCGTTTATTCCGATCCATAAGAAGATCGATCACATCCTATGGGGATTAAGTGAAGAGCGTGAGCGAGATAACAATGCTAGAGTGAGATAAATGCACAGCTGTTAATCATGTACTGTTACCCAAAGTTGCAAGTCGATGATCGTCATGTCACGCTGGGTCTCATGTTCATGTTTTTCCCTACATAAAACATTCACTACACATTTTTGTTAACGAAACTTTGTTTTGTGTAGATGTAAACAATGTTTTTGCTTTCAATGACATGTACACATTTCGCCTCTGCGCAGGAGGGAGGGGAGCGGAGTAACTGTCAAAAGCGTCGCGTCTAAACTAAACACCTAATAAAAATCCCTGAGCAGAAGACAATATGTATATAAACAAAATCATTCATTAAAAAAGAAAGTTTGTTAATGATGTCTTAGCAATGCAATCGGATGTGGTACAATGGGGGGTGTGATACTTGTATTGTACACTATACGTTGCTTAAATTTGTCCACAGCTTTCTATAACAAGTTGTATGTATTTTTGACCCATGACATCGCCAAATTTGGAGTGATATTAATAATTATTTTTGTATATGACAGGGTTTACTCCAATAGTGGTTCCATATCTTGGTGAAGATCTGATGATGGAGTACTAAGAAAGGAAAAGTCTTCAAAAGACAACACCCAACAGCAAGCACATTGATACTCAGGTTTTAATTTCGTATTTGAAGTTTCTTAACTTATAATCACTTATTAACTTATTAACTTATTAACCTCAGAGTATGGTTTTTTTTTATTTTTTATTAGCTTGACTGACGAGACGAGCAGGTCGCTCGCCTGATGGTAAGCGCCACGCCTGCTCATAAACAGAAGCAACGCCACACAGAACTTTGAATAACAAAGCACTGCATGACACTGAACTGCGCTCGTCACCCCAGGACATAAGGTGTAAAGTCTCATAATGCCCAGTAATTTCATTGGCTTCAATGTCCTTCAAACCGGAACACAACAGTGCTTACACACTGTTGCTTGGCGGCAGAAATAGACAAAGCGGTGGTACCAACCCAGCCGGCCTCTCGCAAATGTGGGACCTACCACCTTTTAAAAAATTGGTGTAATTAATGCACATTTAGCGCCTGTTTCGCCACCTCTGAGTAAATGCTACTTATCAAATACAATATGACATGTTCTAATATAATTGTCACACTATGACAGAGTTACCGAAAGTAAGATGTCTGCTAGGTACTTTCAAAAGTAGCTAGCTGGCTTATATGTTATTGGAGGTGAAATTTTATTTGAATTGTTAAGCAGTAGAGCCACTCTGTACACACTTTTGTATACAGCATGAATGGGCCAGCTTGCCCGGGTCATTACCACTGTCTCACAGAAAACCGACGTAAAGTAGCAGCTTGCTGCTGCGTTTCGTACGGTGAGTGAGATATTCAGAGGCCCAAATCCTTCCCAATCCCTTAATTATCCCTTTCCTTTAAGGTCGGCAACATGCCCATAATCCTATTGGTATTGTGGGCGTACATGGGCGGTGGAGATCACTTACCATCAGGTGACCCACTTGCTCGTTTACCAGCCTATGACATGAAAAGCCAAACTTTTTTTTTTCATAACCTCATATTACCCATCAAAAATAAATTTTGCCATCAATACCCTGTATACTGAGTGATAATATTTATTTTCTAAAATGTTAACTGAGTTAATATTAAATTTATTTTTGTTTCATACTACTAATAAGCATATAATATTAAGAATTGACCTACCCAATGTTAATTTGTTTGTACTGCACGAGTCTAATCACAAAGTTTGAATTAAAAATAATTCAAAACAATAGATTTATTCAAAATATTTACGCCATATGAATTTTATGATACAAACCATATTGTAAACCAGGGCTTGAAATGATAATAATATCAAATCATGATAGGGACTACTACACAGCCTCTGTGGCGCAGTGGACGAGTAGCCAGCTGTGAACCGAGGGGCCGCGGGTTTGATTGCCGCAATGTTTGTGTGATACACAAATATTTGTTTTGGGTCTGGGTGTTTTCTCCCCAGAGGATATGACGTCAGACAGGCAGTCAGTCGTAAAACTACAAGCTAAATATTTCTGTAAGATGTGTTAAAAAGCATGTCGCAACGACCCCACTGCAAGTGGGATAAGGGCAAGTGGAAAGAAAGATAGTGACTACTAATGCTTGACTTTTTAAATTAATAACTCAAACACAAATCATGATTGCCCAAGCTTAGGTTTTTAAACCCACGACTTCACTGGTTTCTCAGCTTAAGTTTTTCTTTACTAGCCTGAATACGACAATACGAGCAGGCTCTTGCCTGATGGTAAAACTTCTGCCCTTAAACAAACATAACACCACATATGACTATTGTTTTCCCCCACCTGATGGTAAGTGATCTCCACTATCCATATACAACGCCAAGGGTGAAATGGTTCAACTTAAGTGAGCTGATCACCCGTCTGTGCTACTCGCAGACGTCCCCACCATAAATACAAATACAATGTACAACAACAATACCAAAAGAATCATGGGCGTGTTGCCAACCTTAAAGGAAAGGGATAATTAACGTATTGGGGAGAGGATTAATCATTAGTCAAAATGGCTTCTAATAAAATTAGGATTGGTTGATATAGATTTGCTTGATAATTAATGGAAATAAATTCTCATTAAACATATTTATCATGATTTTTCATGAATTTCAAACATACATAAAATAACTCTTTACTTCATAATATTGTAAATAACAAATTAGATAGGTACCAGTTACAAATTGAATTAACTGTAACTAATAGTTTTAGCATCTGAATCAATGTAGGAGTTATTTTTAACTACCACTAGCCTTACACTGGAGACCTTTGACATTATAGAATATTCATTAATCCAGGCCTGTTTAAAATTCTTAGGTATTTTTGAATATATTTTTAATATTGGTCAGTATTTTCATAATTCTATTATTTTATTATAGTCATAAATTTGGAGTGTTTTTTTTAAACAAAACACATATAATACTATGTTTTAAGTTACACACTTTGGCATTTTTAAATCTTGGGAAACAAAAGGCCATCAAGGGATTGTAGCAAGTGGAAATCCATTGTCTGTGCCTACCCCTATGGGAAACAGGCGTTAATCTTTGTTTGTAACAAACACAATAACAATAAAAATGATTTTAGACTTTTGTGGTTTGTATAAATTACTATATTAAGTGAATAAGACTTGTTTTAAATACTCTAGTAGGCTATAATGATGATCCAATATAGAGCAGTTATGACATTATATTATGTACTTATTTATCTCTCATGTGCCTGATGAGGTGTGGAAAGTGAGACTTTGTTTCCATATTCATACTTTTAATTATTTTAAATCTAAGATTGACAAAGCTAACAACTTTGAACTGTAAGAGTGTAGTTATTAGCATATTGTTTTTAAATGTTTATTAACATAGGAATTATTTGTTAACTATAAATAGAGTTAAAGTGTAAATAAAGGTGCAAGAATGTGACATTATGTGAAGGGAGTGACACGAACAAGCCTGAAGGACGTATGAGCAATTTTTTGACACACAAAATATGTATGACTTTTTTCACAATATAGTTCATAATTTTGTGGTATTGTTTGCATAAAAATAACATAATTATGCTATGGATACATGTTTACTATCACATATATCAATATGTAACAAAACATATACGTTTGTTAGTACACTTTCAATAACGAAATACAGTAAGCATATTGTTGAAAAATCCATCATAACCAAATGCGTATTTATTTTTATGTCATCGTATGAACGTAAAAATAGTATATATTATGAATGTTACCTTGTTATGATGTCCTCTAACGTGCAAACTACATAATTCTAAAAATATTATGTGCATTCTTTGATGTCATCATACATGAGATGAAAAATATTTCAACACCACTGTCACTACCACAATATTTTACACACATATTACGTAAACAATGTTTGTAATATCCACAAATATCCTTAGAGAGCACTTTTCACGAAAATTAATCAACAAATACATCCGGATTTCGGGTCAAATTGACAGTTCGACATTTACACCACCAAATGAAAATTGCACTTTAGGACTTACCTGATCTGTATCATTTTCAACAGTTTTGTACGCATTACTTAAGTGACATAAATCACTGAAGGCCATTTAAATTATAAATTTGTTCCTTGCCACGATACATACGAGCTTACTCCGGTGCTAAGCCATTTTTTTCATTGACCTACATGTGTATAAAATTATACGTGCTTACTCGAAGCAGTGTTGCTGCCACCTCAGTATGTTTTTCATCGCAGATGTAAATTCCATAATTGTAAGAAGAAATATATTTCAAAATATAACTTACGTGAAACATTGTAAATTTTCAACTTAATAAAATATTTTCTCACAAAACGTAGTACATTTTTACAAAATTCCCGCGTTTTCAATTTTTATATTTTTTTTACCAACCAGTATTTTATAATAAAATAAAAAAAATATAGCTACAGAAATAGAAACAATTAACCTCAAATACCAATAATTAATTTTTGTATGTTTAATACTTCATTTGGCCTGAAAATACTGTTATAAGGATAATCTGGTAGAATTTTCATGATATAGAAATTTTTAGTATTATGGACTGTGGCACTCACGAAATAATTTGGCGCCACAGTTGAATATACATTAGACAAGGAAAAACGCGCGGGAACTATTTGAAGAAATTTGAAGTTATACTCGTCAAAAATTTGTTTTAAAATGTTTATTTGTGTAAATTTAAGTGTAAATATAACTACTTGTTTATTCTTACCATTCAATTTATAAGGTTACTATTGTCAATAGAGGCGAAAAAAGGACCTTCCTGAGGAGCGATCATCGCACAGTATGCAAACTTCCTCTGACTCGAAAGATTGCAGTAGAAAGTATCAAGTGTACCTATAAGGTACCAGGGTAATCCAGCAAGTACTCTGAAAACTAAAAAAACTGAATTTTGGCCATATAAATATGTACATATATTGTAGAGAAGTAGGTATGGGTATAATACAAAATATAATATGCTCATAAAATCACAATTTTAATAAAATGTGTAATAATCCGATAAATGCTAAATGTTTCTGGTACATAAGTTGCCTATGTTTTAATTCATGTCTTAATCTACTTAATTAGATGCCAAGTTTTATCCAAAACGCACGCATAATTTCTTCAAATATGGACTGATTTGGATGATTATTTTTGTATTCGATAGGGTTTACTACAGTTTACTGTCCCGTTTATAGAAATAATTCCACCGTTAAGGGGGTGAAATTGGGGATGAAATATTAAAACACCTTGATTAATTTAATGAATATTAATTCAAATAATACCGAAGACTCCTGTATAGTTATTCAATGTACTCTTTGACTTTTATGAAATCAAACCTGGCAGGCTTTTTAACCTTAGCCGTTTCCGTGTGGAACGTAATAAAAAAAACGATAAGGCATACTCATAATTTACCTATTAAACATATATTTTTTAATTTATTAAATTAGGATGAATAATAAATTTTATTGAAATAAAAAATAAGTATTGTGATAAAATTTCCTATAGCTTTTTTAAACAGTACTAGCGCCACCTATATATTATTTTGTAATATGGAAGTCATGAGCTTTAACCAATAGATGTCACTCTATACAACGGAAGTCGAACACTGGAAAACCTTAGTACATACATTAGATTTACCTTTGCGGTTTTCTACTCGAAGTTGTTTGAAGGCAAGCGTAAACGTGTGAGACAATTTCTCTGCAAATGTTAACCTTCGAAAACGACACCTAAAAATCCACATAATTTCGCACCCCATTTCCCAGGGGGTGAATTTTAACACTAAAGGACGTATATCGATAATTGTGTTGAAGTTTAAAGAGCAAGTTTCAAGTGGGCACTAGAAGGTTGGTCCCTCGTATGCGAGACCGTCTGTGTTAGTACTACCGCTTTGTCTATTTCAGCCGCTAAACAACAGTTTATAAGCAGGTTTGTATTTCGGTTTGAAGAACATTTAAGCCAGTGTTATTACTGGCCATTATTTATGAAACATTACATCTTATGTCTCAGGGTGACGAACGCAGTCTAATTCCATGCATTTCTCGGTGGTAGGTCCCTCATATGCGAAGACCGTCTGGGTAGATATCACCGCTTTGTCTATTTCTGCCACCAAGCAGCAGTGTGTAAACACAGTTGTGTTCCGGTTTGAAGAACATTGAAGCCAGTGTGACTACTGAGCATTATTTATGAAACATTACATCTTATGTCTCAGGGTGACGAACGCAGTCTAATTCCATGCATTTCTCGGTGGTAGGTCCCTCATATGCGAAGACCGTCTGGGTAGATATCACCGCTTTGTCTATTTCTGCCACCAAGCTGCAGTATGTAAACACAGTTGTGTTCCGGTTTGAAGGACATTGAAGCCAGTGAAATTACTGGGCATTATGAAACTTAACCCTTATATCTCGGGGTGAGGAACGCAGTCCAATGCCAATGCAGAGCTTTGTGTTTCCTAGTTCTGTGTTTCGGTGCTTCTATTTATAGGCAGGCGGAGCGCTTAAATCAGACGAACTGCTCGTCTCGTCATTACAATTAATAAAAATAAAAAATACTCAAATTATCATTTCGATTTAAATTTTGCAATCCCTTTTCACCTATTTACGGATGTAATATGAAAAATCAACATAAGTACCTATCTACTTTAAATAATGGTTACGATATATTATATCAGGGAATACCTATCTTTAATGCTGTGATGGGGTCTCGGGTTCAATTCCCAGGTCGGGTAGAGGTGATTTTTTGGGGTTTTCTATCCTGATTTGCTTATTATGGGCCCGATTTTATTATGATTAATTAAAATTTAAATTAATTATTATTAATTAGGCAATCATATCCTGGACTGAAATTTGGCAGGCAACCCATATGCAATATATTTATTGACATATTAAATTAAACATAAAATACGTTTCATCAAATAAACATCTCGGTGAAGGTCGTTGTATGACGGGATCTTAGACTATTGGTATATCTATAGGTACGTGTTGTTATGAACATTTCATATTGGCTTAAAGAATGCCATTCGGTTCTGATTTACGAGTTTATAAGGTCATGGAGAATAAGCCCTCCGAATGCACGAATTTAACGTAAACCATGCGCGTTACATAGGTATAGAATAACTAACAAGGCCCCTGCTTTATTTACAAGTCAAACAACAGTCTTTCACTTTTATTATTTTCATTAACGGCAATGATGGATGAAACACCTTTTGTTGTTTGGGGGTCAGACATCATGACACACAGTTTTATTTCCATCGTAAGTCGGTATAAATTAACCTTCGAAAGCAGATATCATCAATATTTGTAACCAAGTTATGTATATCGTAATTCCTTTACAGATTTTAATGATTCTTTTACCAGTTTGGCCTCCTTACTTACTAAATATTTTTTACATACATACGCACTCACGCCTGAAATCCCCGAAGGGGTAGACAGAGGTGTAACCAGTACACCCACATTTCGCCGAGCGTATTTCCGTCCCTTATGTGATAGGGGGCGAGCCTATCGCCATACCGGGCACAAATTCCGGGCTGATACTGAGCATATCGTAATAGAAAAACCCAATACCACTTTAGCCGACCCGGGGATCGAACCCGAGACCTCAGCGTTGACCTCAATCGTAACGCTTACGCATTACAACTACGCCACCGAGGCAGTCAAAAATATTTTTTAGTTAATCAAAACTCCATTTACACTTTCATTTATATATTTTTATTTTTTATTTACTAATATAGCAACTTTGCGGTCTTATTTACTGTGTGACTTTGATTATAAACCTACTGTGTGACTTATAACTTAGAAATGTCGAAAGCCTTATCACTTACAATTTCGCTGTCATGTCCAAAAATGGGGTAAGTACAAGAAATAAGCTTTCAACTAACATATATATAACTCTTTTTCGTTGAGTTATAGACCAAGGTCTTACATTTTGCTCTTTCTCTAAGTTTATCTTTAAACCGCGCAATCTACATGATGTTAGTAACTGACTTTATTATTATTCGAATTCTATTCTGCTCTGCTAGGCAACTCACAATAATTACTCATGCTAGTTGTATAAATGATTAATACATTTATACACAAAGGTGGTCAACGAGGTGCATTACGGTATGCAATCGAATCGTGAGCACTGAGAAGGTTTGCACATCGCTAGTCCGGATGTAATTGTTTGACAGCACTGTACAGTGGCTGGTCAAAGTAAGGTACGGTTAGAACAATAATTAGGGCAAATAAATTATAATTATTATACATACGCACTCACGCCTGTAATCCCCGAAGGGGTAGGCAGAGGTGTAGCCAGTACACCCACATTTCGCCGAGCGTATCTCCATCCCACGATGTGATAGGGGGCAAGCCTATCGCCATACTGGGCACAAATTCCAGACTCCGGGCTGATACTGAGTATTTCATAATAGAAAAACCCAATACCACTTTACCCGACACGGGGATCAAACCCGAGACCTCAGCGTTGGACTCAATCGTAACGCGTACGCATTACAACTGCGCCACCGAGGCAGTCAGTCAGATAATTATTATCAGTACGTAATCATAAATTGTTCTGGAACTTCTTTACTTTTCATAAATAAGCTGACGCCTATAATTAGTCCTCGACGGGTTAGGTAGTCTCAACCCAATCAAACCACCTTCCACTAGATTTAGAGAGATAGAGTGATACGCTGCACAGCCACGCTCTACACAGTTATGTTTACATGAATGAATAGGCGGGCTCGACTACAGAACACAGAAATAGTGTTCTGTGGGCCCGACCGAGTTGTTACACAAAAAACCCACGTAAAGTATCAGCTAGATGTTGCGTTTCATATGATGAGTGAGATATTCTGAGGCCCAAATCCCACCACGCATCCATGATTCTTCTGGTAAGTATTGTGCGAGTTCTTAGGCGGTGGAGATCACTTACCATCAGATGACCCACTTGCTCGCTTGCCGCCGTCTGTTATAAAAAAGATTTAAAAGGCAACATATCTTATATCAACCATCTAATATGATTATCCTTCTGCTGCGCACGTGCCTCCTCTACTGAATGAGAGGGGCTAACCCCTCTCATTCAGTAGAGGAGGCCTAAGCCTTAGTCCATCATACTGGCCTAATGCGGGTTGGTTGACTTTACATACCTTCGAAATTCTTATGAAGAACTTCTCAGTCTCAGCATGCAAGTTTCCTCATGATGTTACCTTCACCGTTAAAGCAAGCGATAATTAACAAATACACATAACGTAGAAAAGGCAGAGGTGTATGCTCTTGCGGCTGGTTTTCAATCCGCGACTTTAGTCTCGACAGTCCGTACCACTCCCCACTGAGCTATCGCTGCTTATACATACCGACATTGAATCTAGAGTTACTGCTCTCTGACTGTCTGGCAATTTATTCGAGAATCATGAAATGCAGCTGAACGACATTTTAAAGCATTCTTCACTACCATGTTAAGCAAACCTGTGACCACCTATGAAACATGAAAAACTACATTATATCCCAGAAAAAGACCTTCACGAGCAAAAGTTAATTATATAGTAAACTATTGCAAAATTGTAAGTAAATTAAACATAAATTGTTTAATCTACGATAAAGGGGAGTGTCTCAGAAATTATCAAATCCCCGAGGGGTGTAATGCACATGTTTCCGACACCACCGACCGGGGACGCCACCTGCGGCGTCCATTATCCAATCTCCTCGACGGGAGTTAAATTCTGTCAGTGACATTTGTTAGGCTGGTATGTATTCAAAACCTTTTTGCCGTTAGCTGTATATTAATAACACATTTGCCGGTAATTAACAATTTACATGGCTGTATGAATTTAATTTAATTTGCCGTTTTTCAAAAAATAACAATTAAAACATACAGGAGGTTCTCGCGTTTTTTATCGTGTATAACCACGCATAAACTGATTTGGACGACTCCTTTTTATTCGAAAGAGTATATATAACTCAAAGAAGAAAGAAGGGGAGGGGAAGATTTGGGCCTCCGGGTAGTCGGTTACCCAGTCAGTAACGACCCAGTCGGGCCGGTACCACAGTCAGTTCACCCGCCCTCTACGCACCCCATCACCTTTTGGTCTGTAGCACAATAACTAAATTAACTTCAGGATAGCCAAGTCATTTTGCACGTATCAAAATAGATACGAGAGAGAGTATTTATGCCGCACCAGAGATATAATAATATTAGCTCTGTTCTACATCCCATTGCTAAATACACCTCCTCTACTGAATGAGAAGCGTTAGGCCTTAGTCCACCACGCTGGCCTAATGCGGGTTCGCAGACTTTACATACCTTCGAAATTCTTATGGAGAACTTCTCAGGTTTCCTCGCGATGTATCTTTCACCGTTAAAGCGAGTAGTAATAAACAATGTATACACACGTAAATTCGAATCAGATGTGCTTTGGGGTTGTCTAGTGGCAGCGTACTTCGGCTGAGAAACTGTGGAACTGTGGGTTCAAATCCCGTCGTGCAAAGACTATTGTGTACACTTTTATGGTTTGACTTATCTGTTCGTGAAAATGACATGGAATATTGTAATTTTTGCCCGATGAATAAGCTCTCCCCCCATCACATCACAGAAAGGAAAGAAACTGTAGGTGCTAAGTGAGAGAGCCACGCTTTGGACAGTTTTTTCAAGAGTATGAATGAGCTGGCTCGGTCGACGATTATCTCACAGAACACCGACGAGAGGTTGAAGCTTGCAGCTGCGTTTCGTACGCTGAGTTAAATACCCGGAGGCTCATTTCGTAAAGTGAACTTCTCAGGTACCTCGCGATGTTTCCTTCACCGTCAAAGCGAAGTTAGAAAATTTAGAGGTGCATGCTTGGGGCTGGTTTTGAATCTGCTTTTAAATTTTTTGTGTTTAGGTACAACTATGGCATGTCAATACATTAGTCACACAATTGTGACGAGTGGGAGTGTTATCCATCGAGGAGTTATTTTTTTTACTACGTACTCCATCATCAGATCTTAAGCAAATTTACATGGGACCACATCACAGCTCGAGTCTATTGATCAATATTTTTTCAACAAAATCGGTGCAACTTGTCGGAGAAATCGATGTATCTACGTCATCGAAATAAGATAACTAGAACGATAACTCTCATATGAACCTGCCAAAAAAACGGCTCCACTTACTTACACATGCAAAGGTAACACTCATAAACGCAACAAAAAATCATGAACGTTCAAAATCAACTTTATTTCATAAAAGTTACCTAATGTCTAAATATCAATTTTTAAATCGAGATACGACGTTCTGCACCGTGCAAAAATTAGACGATTAAATGTCAACTAGAGATCATGAATTGATAAATAAACGAGTTGCACTGACTTTTATAGCCCCGCCCCCTTGCACAGAATTTTGGTGGGGTCATTTTTTTGCTTAAGTAACGTTTCTTGTTATCTTATTTCGATGGCTTCATATAAATTTCTCGCATACGAATGACGTGTAATGACAGGAAGTTACTGAAAAAACTTGCAGTAGCGACACTGTGTGAATAATGTTTTCTACACCTTGTGCAAAAGCAGCAATGATAGACTAACGTCTGATCGAAACCAGCCCCAAGAGCATGCATTAATAAATAAATAAATAAATAAATAAATACAGCCAACAGTCACACACATAGTCTTGACCCCACACTAGGTAAACCTGTATCGTGGGTATCAAGAACTACGAGGGACTTGCGGTCCCACAACACCCAGACCCGAGACAAATATTTGTGGATCAGACAAACATTTGTCAAGGTGCGGGAATCGAACCCACGGCCTCACGCTTCGCAACCGGCTACTCGCCTGCTGCGCCACGGAGGCATTACTGACTATTCGAAGTTAGGCATGTTTTCAAAGCTTATTCATTGTTAATGATAAAAGACTTTAACGACGAAGAAAAACATCGTGAAGAAAAAGGCATGCAACCCTGAAATCATCCACATGAATTTCGGAGGTTTATGAAGTCTATCAACCACCATTGGGCCCGCGTGATGGACTAAGGCCTAACACAGCATTAGTAGAGGAGGCCTGTGCCCAGCAGTGAGAGGGGTTAATATTATGACACGAATTCAATAACATTTTAGTTTAATTTAACTTTTAGGTTTTTTTTTTAAACCTTAACGTATCGCAATACACAAACGATTTAAATACATACATAAACCTTCACGCCTGTAATCCCCGAAGAGGTAGCTAAAGGTGTAACCAGTACACCCACGTTTCGCCGATCTTATTTCCGTCCCATGTTTGAATTGATTTGAAAAATTGAAATATTGTATTGACAGCGTGTTAATTTAGCTTTTTGCTGTCTTATATTTTATTTGACTAGTAACGTTTATTTGGAGATTATGGAATAGGTGCTTATACAGTAGTAACGCACGCACGTTGCACGACGATCGTAGACAGGATTTACCCACATATTTATATATGTAATGTTTTCATACAATTTGACGTTTCATAAATAGTTTCAGTGATTAAACACGATTTGGGATCGTTGTGCAAGTCTTTTTTTTATTACATAGGCTGGCAAACCGAGCAAGAGTGTCACCTGATGATAAGTGATCTCCACCGCCCATGTACACCCATATTAACAAAAGAGTTATGGGCGCGTTGCCGACGTTGGGAAGGGGAGAGAATTTGGGCTTCCGGATATCTGACTCACCGTACGAATCGCAGCAGCAAGCTGCTACTTTACGTAGGTTTTCTGTGAGACAGTGGTAAAGACCCGGATGAGCCGGCCCATTCATGCTGAAGACAAAACTGTCTACAGCGTGGCTCTACCACTCAAAAAAGTCGGCTTAATGCCCGTTTTAACCTTCTATACCTAAGTTTATGTGAGACTCTAAGACATTTTAAGTGTTAATTTGGTTTTTACCATTACTTAGGGGATGTTTGTAAGGTTCGTTCTCACTCACTATGTTTCTAAGGTGGCCCTTAACTGTCTCATTACTCTATGCCCTTAACTACTTGGAAAAAAACTTAGGTAAGCTATAGATTTATGGAGTTCCTTAGGTTAAGGGACCCTTAATTAGGTAGTGTTTGAGGGTACGTTGGTGAAAACAGGCATAAGTCTCTCAGAATAAGTGTATCACCGACTAAAAATAAATATAAAATGTAAAAATTCAAATTATCTAAACTAGCTTTCGCTTTATAGTGTTTGGAAAACAATGTAATAGCGAAAACCGAATTATTAATTAAATAATTAAAAATCCTCATTTTATATAATATGCAGTATAGAAATCAATATCAAAAAGAAAAAACATGCCAAAGTACTTAATTACATCCAACTTTATTCAGACTAAAAATACCAACTAACGGAGCCGTCAGTTCATCGAAATGTAAAACAAAAGAAAAATTCAAATAAAGAATTCAATCGCAATCGAATCAAGAATCCGTCGGCCGTGAGACGAAACGAGAGGGTGATATGTGAAGCTATGCGCGAGTGAGAGAGACGCATGCAGCGTTAATCCTATTGGCTTATACCGGGCGACGTTTGCCACGATTGGTCCCCGTGCTTTATTGAACTGTCATTGTAGATAGCGGTTTAGGGGGCCAGCGGTAATTCGGGGGCAAAGGGGGAGACTGTGGGGGTTAGGGAGGTGGGAGGCGAGAAGCCGTTTCACGGAGCGGAGTTTGGCGATTGACTTGTGGGTAGTTTTCGGGGTTCCTTTGAAAGGATTCCGGATAATAATAGGGGGTTCTTTTTCAATACTTTTTCTTGATAGAGATCTTGAAATTGGTCCATTGGTTAACTTATTTTGAAATCAGTAAATATGTTTTTTGTTATTATTGTGTAAGTCTTATCGCCTCAAGGTTGTAGTGGCAGCGTACTTGAGCTGAGAAGTTGGTGAGGTCCTGGGTTTAAATCTCAGGTCGGGCAATCACAATTTGCCTGGGATTTAATTTTTTCCCTATATGTCGATACTACTACTAGGTGGTTAGTCCCTAGTATGCAAGTTACCGTATGGGTAGGTACCCCCGCTTTGTCTATTTCTACCGCCAAGCAGCAGTGATTAAACTGTGTTGTGTTCCGGTTTATAGAACATTGAATGCAGTGAATTTACTCGACATTATGAGACCTTATGTATCAGTATGACGAGCGCAGTTCAGTACCATGCAGTAGGATAATTCAAATTTCTGATTGGTATTGCTTGTGTTTATGGGCAGGCATGACGCTTAACATCATGCGAGCGACCTGCTCGTCTCGTCATATAAAGCTACTCGCTCGCCCCCTATCATGCAAAGGAAGTAACTCGGCGCACCATGGGTTCACTAGTTGTACATCTGCCTACCCCTTCGGGGATACAGGTGAAAGCTTACGTTATGTTATGTCCTGATGATATTTTGAAACAAAGACAAAAAAAATGTCTTGGTACTTATTAGTTACACTATCTGATTCCCGTAAGTTATTTTTAACAGACTTTAAATAGCAGGATGCTCTTAATTCGTCATATACAACGTGTTACGGAATAGTATGGTCATATTTAAGGGTTGTTATATGCACACGATATTGAGAGTTTATGTACCGAATCTTATCAACATCTAGGTAAAATATCAGGCTATTTTTTATTGTTTTATTATGGCTTCGCAATATTTATGCATAAAATCAATGACAATATTTATTATTTTCAAGTTTTCACAAAAACGATGGAACACTGGTGCTGGTGTGGCTGATTTCAAGACAATTTTCTCCAAACGGATAAAACGATCAAGTTCGATCAATACGCTTGCTCAAAAATCACCTAAATTCACTCGCGTGTTCAATGGTTTTTCCCATCTCAAAAAATGCCATTATCCATGTGTATCTATGTACTTACATATAGTATAGGATCCCGTCATACAAAGATCTTCACCGAGATGTTTATTTGATGAAACGTATTTTATATTTAATTTAATATGTCAGTAAATATATTGTATATGGGTTGCCTAACAAATTTCAGTCCAGGATATGATTAATAATTATAAATAAAAAAAAAAAAAACCATTTCACCGGTTTATATGTTACACAAATTCTATACCATATTTGGTCAGATGGTAGTTGTAAGGGGTCCGCTAAGAAAGAGTTTTTGGAAATTTACATTTTAAGGGGTTAAAGGGGGTTGAATTTTCTATGAAAAGAAAAACGGCTGTAAAATTCAGTACATATATTACTTATTAAAAATAATGGGACACGTGTTTCATATATTTCTATAATTCAATTGGCGAAACGAGTGGGGGGGGGGGGGGTGTTGAATTTTTGGATGTTTGTAGATCAATCACGCCTTTACGGGTCACTGGATTTGGGTAAAATTTGGCATACACGTAGACCAAGACATGAATTAGAACATAGGCGAACAATTTTATCCCAGAAAATGACTTTTACGCGGGCAGAGTCGCGGGTAAATGCTAGTACACAATATAATGTAAATACTTATATACAGAGGTGTCGGTAACAGTGTCGCGAGTTCAATTGTTTTTTCTCATCTCAAAAATGCCCAACGCGCCTGAAAAAGTTTTCACTTCAAAAATAATATTCATACATCCTTAATTATATTAAACTTCTAATAAATTAACTAAATAAAATTTTGGGACCTCCCGCAATTATTATCTTACAAAAATGTGCAGTTTCTGTGGAAACCCACTCGGGCGGAGCCACGATAAAAGCTGTTAATATGAATTGTAAGGATTTAAGGAGAGAGTTGTACGCGAAGAAGTTGCAAACGTCATTTAATGATTTGTAATATTATAATTAGGTATTGTTCATTATAATTTTGCAGTCGGTATTTAATGATCACCCAAGAGGGGTTGACGTCAGGCAGACGGCCGGTCGTAAAAACTACAAGCCAAATCATTATGTAGCAAGTGTTAAAAAGTATTTTACGCCAACCCCACTGCGAGTGGAATAAGGGCAGGTGGAAGGAAAGTATTTATAAAATGCTAATTGAACTCATAGTAATAAAACAGCTAACTGACACTTATATAGACGATGTTTTATTATGCGACAATTATAAGTTGCGAGATAAGTCGTGCTATATTGCTAAACACTTATTGGTCGATTTTTAATTATGACAGATTATTCTATAAATTGTCGATTACTACCAATACTTGCCTTACGATTACTTACGACATTGTCGATGCCTATGACATAACGTACCTAATCTTTGACTTGTGTCACAGCCCCACGTCCCTATTGGCTGAAAGACGCGGGAAAACTGTTGACTTTTCCTCTCTGACGTGAATTTTCGCGGACGCCACGCCTCATACGCATTGCGTTTTGTCATTGGGCGAAATACTATATGATTTTATCTCGAATAATAATATGTATAAAAAATATATTTGAATATGTCTCTAACATTACTATTATTACAAATTACAAGGAGACGCTTGACCTTTTTATGTCACTTATATACACTCGGTGCCGGACTGCCTCGGTGGCGCAGTTGTAATGCGTACGCGTTACGATTGAGGCCAACGCTGAGGTCTCGGGTTCGATCACCGGGTCGGGTAAAGTGACATTGGGTTTTTCTATTATGAAATGCTCAGTAGGAGCCCGGAGTCTGGAATTTGTGCCCGGTATGGCGATAAGCTCGCCCCCTATCACATCGTGGGACGGAGATACGCTCGGCGAAATGTGGGTGTACTGGTTACACCTCTGCCTACCCCTTCGGGGATTACAGGCGTGAGTGCGTATGTATTATTATATTATTAGCTAGAAGCTTAGGCTAGAAGCAACCTAGTACAGTCAACACAATTACTAGTATCTTCCATCGGATTTTTTTAAATGATGATACTTACATACCGAAATGTAGAAAAAAGGTCATCAGTCCCCCCTTAACTTACCAAAAAAGTATATTTATTATTATTTTTAAACAAACAGACTCCATAAACAGTTCGTACTGTAATTGAAAAGCGAAATAGTGGTTCATTCGGTGGAGAATGTACGACGCCATTATTCCAAACGGCGAACCGCCAACGCGTTATACCACAAATTAAAGCTTAAAATGGACGCTTAACAGCTGACCCAAAATCGAAGATAGTCGGAGGGCTAGACATGCCGGGCTCTACAGAATCACTGCTCATGGGATGCTACTTTATAGCTTCTGTGACTATGATGCATTCTATATTTAAAAATGTTTGGTAAAATAAAAAATAAATAAACATGGAACATTAAATTTGGCTCTGGAAGAATTGAAACGATTTACTTGGAAGTTTACCCCAAATGTGGATCGAGTTGGCGATAAATATAAAATTAAATGTAAGGAAAGATAAATTGACAATACAATAGCTAATCAAACCGTGTCGTCTGGAAACCCCCTAATATATAATATCACGATATAGCGATGCACCGAGCTATAAAGAGTTTGTAATGTATATCCGATTCATAAGAGTTGTTAATTATGGTATAAAATGACACCTCTGTCCAAAGAAATCAATGTTTGTTCGTATTTTATGCGCTGTCATACCGTTATTATTTTTTCTGTGCCAGCAACGCGCCGGGTACCAGCTATCATAAATAATGAAACACGTGTTTCAAATTTTTATAAAATTCCACTCGCGACCCGACTACTCGTTTGCCCTGTCTTCCATAACATAACATATCCTATCTGTTAAAAATTCTCGATATTAATCAGAAATATATGCTATTTGTAAATGGCTGAACAATCTGTTCAATCTGTCTTCAAAAGTAGGTAACAAACTTATTACACCCCTCCTTTTGTCGGAGGATAAAAATGAAAGTTTCCTTTCCTCCAAATATTTTTTGCAAAGCATGAAATAGGACGGGGGGGGGGGGGGATTCATTATTTAATATTAATAATGTGCAAGTTTGAATGTTTGTACATCAATCACACCCTAACGGCTGAACGGATTTGAATAACATTTGGCATACAAGTAGACCAAGACGTGAATTAAAACATATACATATACTTTTATCCCAGAAAAGACATTTAAGGGGGCGGAGCCGCGGGTAACAGCTAGTTAGCTAGAAAACAACATTTGATTTATATTAAGTAAGTAAAAGTATTTTCACATTCCAACATCGCGTATTTTTTGTGGTGACTGGCTCCGCGGTCGCTTCCCCCTGTCTATCCTCCGGAGGCGAAAAGCATTGGGCGGAGCTTGCCCCGCCTTCGGGCAGCTAACACCAAGCGTAGACCGCGTCAAAAGTTCCCTAACTGTGGCGTGACGCGCGCGTTTTTCGCCCATTTAGCGTATGGGATTTTTGCGTATTTGTTCGTGGTTAGTTACCAAATTGTAGGTTTGTGGAGAATTATCATATGTTTCTACTTAAAATTCTATTTCGAGATGTGGTGTTGTGATATTGAATATTAAGTTGCGTCGTAAGAAATTTCATAATTAATTAGCATTTCTTGTTAAACGCAGTGTATTTATCAGGAAAACAATTTAGTATTATTTCAAATACTTAATGCTCGGTTATTGTTTTATTAAAATATTTTAATAAATTACTACTTTCAATAAATATTATGAATGCATAATTTAAACATTATTGACTGAATAAAAAAGTTTCAACTAAATAAATATCTCGAATGTGTTGTTACACTGTATCTTTTAATCACTCATTTTTCGCTGAATCATGTCTTGTTAATACATAATTTATTATGATACGGTACTAGTTTTTTCTCGCGGCTCCACTCGAATTCTGTTTTGCGTTATAAAATTGGTACTGAGGCCTTATATTATTATACAGTTTGTCCTCAGAGTTATTCTTTAAAATTTATTTAATCAGTTCAATGGTTCCGTGAAAGCATTACAGACAGATAAACAGACTCACTTTCGTATTTAAAATGTTAGTATAAATAATAATAGTATTCGACTTATGTAATTTTTTTTGTAAAACAGGGCAGCTTACTAATTTCAGTGACCAAAGTAGTAGCATGGTTTTCTATAGTGAATTAATACCTAGTTTCTTTACATTTTTTCTTTCTACCTGACATTATCTCGGCTAGTGCCCCTGGTACTGTGCCTTTCTACTAAGACGCAGCTCTATTTTGCACGATCTTGAGCATCTTCCATAGTAACTACATTATCATTATTTACGGAGCTTGTCACAATATGACTGCCGCTCTATCATAGCCATTTTACGTACATATATGAAATAACTAGCATACCCGCGGTCCGCCGGCGTAAAAGTCATTTTCTGGGATAAAAGTTGCCTATGTTCTAAATCATGTCTTGGTCTACCTGTATGCCAAATTTTACCCAAATCCATTCAGCCGTTAAGACGTGATTGATCTCCACGAACGTCCAAACTTTCACATAAGCTCCTACATTACACAAAACTCTCTTTTGACAAAACATGATCCGAACTTTAGTAGTTTTCTAAAATATTTATCTGTGATATATACAGGCTACTGATCCGCTCCCATGGGTCGTAGGGTGATGATATATAGGTATAAACTATTGTCACCACAAAACAAATATGCGGTGTGAATATGCCCCAATGGGTCAAGTTGTTCAAAAGTTAAAATAAATACTTTCATACTAAGTTCAACCCCCCTTTCCCCCCTTTTGCAAGAGGAATTTTCCAAAAATGTAAATCACATATTTCATTTTTTTTGTTAAGCAATATTTGTGTATAGTTTCACAGTCGTATTCCGGTCTATAAAAAAGTTTCATACAATGTTCAACCCCCCGTTTTACTCTCTTAAAATGTGAATTTCCAAAAATCCGTTCTTAGTACGCCTCGCCATTACACAAAGTATCATCTAGCCAAATTTCATGATCCTAGGTTTACTTGTTTTTGAGAAATCGTGATTAATCAGTGAATGAGTGAGTAAGTTCAACCCCACCTTATCAAAAAAAAATATCTCTATGCAATAAATCATGTCAATCCGATGTTGTGTGAAAGGACAAACAAAAAACACATTTTGCATTTATAATACTAGTAGATATAGATATTGCAATGTAAATATCTGATTAAGTAATAAATTAGCATCTGCTTCGAGTCGCGACCATCTGTATCATGTGTTTTGGCATGTCGCAAATCCGACACTGAATCAAACATGCACATTGGCATAGTAAGGAATTTTCCCTAGGGATGGCAATGAGGTCTCTGGGGTGGGTAGTGCCTACTCTTGCCCCTACCCAGCTACGCCCATGATGCGCTATCGCACACACAAATAAGAATCTGTCTAAAATCATAATGATAAGGTTACCTGTGGTGTTTGTAGTGTATTTCTTGTTTTTCTCCTTTGTATTTCTCTTTCTCTCATTTCTCCCATCTGGGTTGGTACCACCACTTTCTTTATTTCTGCCGCCAAGCACTGTTGTATTTCGGTTCTTTATTTCTGCCGCTAAGCAACAGTGTTTAAGCACTCTTGTATTTTTGTCCAAAGGATATTGAAGTCACTGAAATTATTGAACATTATGAGAATTAACATTCTGTGTCTCGGGTGTAGAGCGCAGTCCAGTGCCGTGTAGTGGTTTGTAATTTGAAGTTCTATGTGATGTTACTTCTGTTTATGGGTAGACGTGGCACTTACCATGAGGCGGGTGACATATTCGTTTCATCTTTCAGAATAATGGAAAAATAGGTAGTATATTTTAGACCATAGGTATTAATTAACAATTGTGAAAACAATAAAATTTCGATCATAAATATAACCTAAAATACTGTTTAACCGTAATATAAATTAACAACAAATATTTGCCTATGAATTCATTACAATAGCCTGAATTAAAGGTGATTGTACACCTATCCGTACCGCACGACCCGCAAGTGTCGCACCGCGCTGCGCTGCGCTGCAGTCATATTAGAATTCGTTGTCATTCATGGCCGTTCCCAATATTGTGTCTATCTACAGATTCGCTTACTGGCAGTAATTTTGGACATAATATTTTGTAAGATATCAAAAAATACTGAGTAAGCAAATCTGCCGATAGACAGAATATGGGGAACGGCCATTAGGCAACACGCGTAACTGCTCTGCATGAACCGCATCTATTTCATACAACGAATTCTAAGGTTCAATGACTAAGGCGTGTGCGGTGCGTGCAGTACGGGTGGATGTACATTTACCTTAAGTAAATATAAGTCTATATATTCATACAAATATTCATAAATAAAATTGTTTTAACATTTTCGTGTTTCAACTATAACGTTTAATTCTGTGTTATATTGCGGGTAATTAAATGTTGAAAAATTAATATTGATTACTAAATATTCAATATCATAAATTTATTTCATTATGCATTATGAATTCAAAATATTAAAAAATATGTACATTTGAATTTCAAAAAAACAATGCATAAACCAATAATAATAATTCATATTTCATTAAATATTAACAAGACATACATAGTACGGGCGAAATTTGAGTGCGTTGTTACGATAATAATCAAAAATATTTTAATAGTGTAAAGAAATACATTAAATAAGGTGTTCGAAAAGACTATGAATTAAATAAATAAAATAGATTAATAAATATTTTAGTATAAAATAATAGAAGAAACACATAGTTAGAAGATGGAGGTCGCTCAAACTCCTTTGCAGTTGACCCAAGATCATCAGGACAGCAGAATCAGAGGTAATATTTTAATCATATTTTTAGGGTTCCACAGCCAAATGGCCAAAACGGAACCCTCGTAATTTCGTTGTGCGCGTCTGTCCGTCTGTCCTTCAGTATGTCATAGCCATTTGACTCGAAGACTATAAGCATTTTATTTTATAAGATATTTGGATGCTACGTATATTCTATGAACCGCTACACAAAGGTGTAGTCAACATATATTTTTTGTGATGGCTCTCCATACATTATTACTCAGTTAGCCATGATTTTTGAAGTGAAAACTTCTTTAGGCGCGTTGGGCATTTTTTGAGATGGAAAAAACCATTGCATTCACTACACTAAAATTGCGCTATATTTGTATATTTATGCCTTAAATTCATATGATATGGTAATCCGGTCGCGAGTCCAGTTAATGTGACTTAGATTTAGTTTTTAAATTTCTTTTATATTTGTATGCTACAATGGCTAAACATGATTGCCCTGACTTTGTTATTAACATACTGCATACCTGTGTGTGTATACTCATGTTTAAACAAATAAAAATATCTTATCTTATCTTATCTTATCTTATCTTATCTTATCTTATCTTATCTTATCTTATCTTATCTTACACCTCTGTATCTGCATATAATGGCCCCGCTTACACGAGAGTTGATCTTGGATTGAAATACATAGATAATATAACTATATATAATATAAACATATATTGTATATACGCACAACATACATATATATATATATATAGGTCACGTACGAGCAAGCGCAACAGAGGACGTCCACCTACAAGATGGACCGACGACCTGACAAGGGTTGCAGGAAGCCGATGGATGCAGGCCGCTTCCAACAGGTCGGCCTGGAAGGCATTAGGGGAGGCCTATGTTCAGCAGTGGACGTCTTGTGGCTGATGATGATGATGATGATACATATATATTCATGTCGGAACATTTCGAATCGAAAAACAAAAAAAATCCTGACGATACACGTAATTATTCAAGTTTTCTTTTTCCATTGCACATAGGCATGTATTATATCATTGGATAGGGCTTTCAAAATGATGTGGAGGCTGTTAAATGAATTTTCATTTAAGTATATCTCACAAATTAATTGTGAGATATTAGTGTCCAAAGTCGTGAAAAATGTATCTTCCCCCTCTAACGTAGATATCAATTAAACGGTACTTACATCGAAAATTAGTTTCATAAAGCTAAGTTGTATAGTTTTTGAGATATGGGACTATTCATAGTTACGATGGCGTAACTTCGGGGATTACAGGCGTGAGTGCGTATGTAAATATATATAGTAATATTATAACAAAAATATCACATATTTATATCATATATATGTATAGATATATAATAAGGTATACAGTGAGATGGTTTTCTTTAGTGCAAGATTATGTATGATATTATGACCTATTAACTTACTTTTGCTCGCGAATCCGTTCCCTTGAACAACTTTCCCGGGATAAAAGTATATGTCTTAATCCAGATGATGGTCTACCTGTGTGCCAAATTTCATCCAAAACTGTTAAGACGTGATTGACTAAAAACCATCCAAATTCACAAACTCACATAACCACCAAACAATAAAATTAGCAATCACAATCTAATAAAAATCGGAACAAAATAAAAATAAGTACACAGAGGCGAAGCATAACCGTAATAAAATTTCGCGTATTGGCTGTTTTGTATTCAAAACAAGCATTGACCGGGCAAAGTGGCAAATCATGAAGAGGCTGAAAATCAGTCAAATAGACCCCCCCTAGCTAGTCGCGCGTCGACGGAATACTAATGAAGGGGGAGGGGAGAGTAATACACAGCCTCTGTGCTGATATTGTTTTTATCACGGCATGCCAAAGTAACTACACTGCACCTGATGGTATGGTGCAGTTCAGATTTAATAGCAGTAGTACTAAATATTGTAATAGTGCCTTTGTAAGTGGTAGAGTCACGCTGTAGACAGTTTTGTCTATAGCATGAATGGGCCGGCTCGACCGGATCGTTACCATTGTCTCACAGAAAATTGACGTGAAATAGCAGCTTGCGTACGGTGTAATTCGTACGGTGAGTGGGATATCCGGAGGCCCAAATCCCCCTCCGCTTCTATTTAAAGTCGGCTACACGCCCATGATTATTCTGGTGTTGTGGAGTTACTGTTATGTTACTGCTTTACAGACCGTACATGGGCAGTGGAGATCACTTACCATCAGGTGAATCACTTGTTCGTGACTTATGTCATGAAAAAACAAAAAACAAGAGTGCTTGTACACTGAACTGTTGCTTGACGGCAGAAAAATATAAAGCGGTGGTAGATACTTGGATGGACTGTTTCGTACAAAACGGCAAATTCATAAATTTGCCTTTCTATGACTATTGAAGATTATCGGTAAAGACCTTTTATATACATCCCACTACTGGGCACGGGCATCCTCTACGAATGAGACGGCTTAGACCTTCCTCATGTTTTTTTCGTTCTCCATTCTTATATAAAAGAACTAGCTTTTTTCTCACAGCTCCGCCTGTGTTAATATATATATATATATTGTGTATATATTTGGACGGAAAGTTTTATAAAATTAATACACTGGACGCTAGCCTCTGTAATACCAAAGCCGACGTAATGAAGAATTAGTTCATTATACATGACTGATTATCATACTGAAAGGCCAAGATTTCCCTACTCACTCTCCACTTGTCCTCACCAGTAGTTTAGGCGAGAGTCGACAACCTTTTTTTCTTCAACTTAATCAACATATCCTAATCAATAGTATAAATATATCCATCAGTGTTTAACTTCAAGGCTAGTCGCCAAAATATAGTTTTTCATTTGACAAAGTCGCGAGTACTCTTCGCATACGCGCGTTATTGTTTAAACCGCAGTTAGATAAAGAGATTTTCTCATACGATACTAAGGAAAATATCAAAGAAAACTAACGTTTACGCTAACGTGTCATGGCATTCTTATCACGGCCTCGTGAATAACAGTTCTTGCCTCTATCTTTTTTTATAGCATAGGCCGGCAATCGAGCAAGTTGGGTCACCTAAGGGCCTAGCACGGAAAACTATCGAAATCGTAATGTAAAGGTATCGAGGGCTCGATAGATAATTCCTTAAATATCATTGGTCTATATTCCATATATATTAGTTTCTTTTACGTACGATAGAGGCGCTGTACCAAAATCTCATAGAAATTGTTGTCGATGACAGCTCGAATAACTTTTCGCAAGTTTTCCGTGCTAGCCCCTCTGATGGTAAGTGACCCACCGCGCATGTACGCCCACAATACCTGAAGAATCATGGGCGCATTGCCGACCTTAAAGGAAAGCGATAATTAAGGAATTGGGAAGGGGAGGGCGATTTGGGCCTCCGGATATCTCACTCACTGTACGAAATACAGCAGCAATGAGACCGTGGTAATGACCTGCACGAGCCGGTTCATTCATGCTGTAGATAAAACTGTTTACAGCGTGGCTCTACCATAAAAAAAGTCGTGCGTTACACCCACTTCATCTAAATGTAGCTTTACTGCATGATTTTCCTATTGCTGTGCACTACACACAGCTGGTAGAAACTATGACAATACAAATCAATAGGAACAACACGCAAGCAGAGTTCGAATTTCGAAGTGTGTTCTTTGTGAGACGCACAAACTATATTTTCTTATTTCAGCTCGTCGCTACAGTGGGCGTTTAAGCACGGATTTGTGCGGGTCTTGGGGGAGTGAAATTAATCAGACAGGCTCAAGGGCTTGGCGCGTCAAAAGAAAAGCAAATAAAACGGCAAGCGACAAAGTTTCCCGGCTGTGTCTCCGGACAGGGGAGCCGAAGAGACTTCCTTAATGTAAAATAACATATTTTTATAGCAACATCCACTACGCTAAAATGTTGGTGCAACACGTGACTTAATGTGTTTTACAGCGTTGTACTGAGTTGCACAAAAGTGCAGGATATTGCCAAATGAAGTATATTTCGCGCAACTTACTCATATGCTTAAGGACATACAACGTTTTAAAAGGTTTTTGTGCGTTAATTGTTATCTAATGAATACCTACATGGCTTTGAAATATCTCTTAATAATACTAATGATAGCTTCTGTAGCGTAGTAGGTCTGTAAAACGAGATACCGCGAGTTCGATTCCCTCAGCAAATGTTTCTCTTATCCATAAATATTTATTTCTGGTCTGGGTCTCATGAGACTAAGAATCTTTCGTACTTCTACCAACCTACGACACAAAATACCATTCTGTTGGTCAGGACTACGTGCGGGACTGTTCGATGTTATTTTTTTTATGAATACCCTCTCCACGGTATTTCTTGTTCGGTCCCGACCGCAGTACTCCAGCACAAACATTGATTTATCCTGATACCGGGATACAGTCGCGCCTTGCTGACTTACAATCCTCCTTCGGGAACTTTTTATGTGCCTTATAAAAATTTATTTTATGTCCCTTTCGCTTATTGTGTTTGTTTCGTGACAAAAAATTACAATTATGTTTCGTCGGTTACATTCATGTAGAAAATTCTGGAAAAGTTCAATGTATTATAACTTAAAAAGTACTTCCAACGAAAGTTGGTTTCTATAGGACTGCCTCGGTGGCGCAGTAGTAATGCTTACGCGTTACGATTACGCTAACACTGAGGTCTCGGGTTCGATCCCCTGGTTAGGTAAAGTGGTATTGGGCTTTTCTATGATGAAATGCTCAGTATCAGCCTAGAATCTGGAATTTGTGCCCGGTATGGCGATAGGCTCGCCCCCTATCACATCGTGGGACGGAGATACGCTCGGCAAAATGTGGGTGTACTAGTTACACCTCTGCCTACCCCTTCGGGGATTACAGGCGTGAGTGTGTTTGTAAGCAAGGTTCTATAGTTTGTCCTCTTATTTAAATGTCGTGCTTGTATGGAGCATGTAATGAGGGGGAAGGTGGCTAAAGAGGTTAGCAAGGATCATAGCAAAAGCCGGTGCTTGTCTGGGATATAAGATATGAAATCTCACAGCGCCCAGTCATTTCATTGGCTTCAATGTCCTTCAAACCGAAATACAACGGTGCCTACTACTACTGCTTGGCGGCAGAAATAGGCAAAGCGGTTGTACCAACCGCGACGGCCTCTCACATATGATGTATGATCTATGTACGTATATATATATATGAATAAATCTACACTAAAGACTGCATTTTAATCTTTGGTATTTGCTAAAAAAGCGTATCAGAAATTATTTAAGCCCCAAAATTCCACATTAAGCGACAACCAGCCAGGCAGGTCCCATGTGCGCGAAATCCCTTAGGGGCAATCCACTGGCATATTGATTTTATATCGCAAGGGTAGGGGGTTCGTATTGCGTTATAATATTTAAACCAAATTTACGAGAATGGGGACTGGTAGCTCCGTGGTTTTTTTAATATAATAAAGGTTGGCAAAGGAGCAGAAGTATGATGGTAAGTGATTTCCATCGCCCATGTAGGTCCACAATACCAGTATTATGGTCACGTTGCCGACCATAATCGAAATGGATGGAGGGAATTTGGGCCTCCGGATATCTCACTCACTGTACGAAACGCAGCAGCAGTCTGCCATTCCACGTTAGTTTTGTCTGACGGCCTCTTTGTTCAACTGGTTCGATGGCGCAGTTGTAATGCGTACGCAGTACGACTGCTGTGCTGAGGTCTCGGGTTCAATCCCCGGGTCGGGTAAAGTCATATTAGGCTTTTCTATCATGAAATGCTTAGTATCCCCTAGGAAATAAGCTCGGCGAAAGATATGGGTGTACTAATTACACATCTGCCTACCCCTTCGGGAAGTACAGGCGTCAGTGCGTAGGCTCTGAGATAGAAGTATCAAGTAATACTGCCACGTCAAAGTGACTTTAAAGAACCTGGGACCTTATTCTTTATGACCGCACTACATATGTGATGAATACAATACACATGCCATCACGCCCCACCCCACGCCGCTTCCCTATTGCAGGAGCCAAGTCAATTATGCGCAACTCCCGTATTGGAATTAATAAAATTTCCATAAGATTTGTTTGCAGGTTCTGTTGAAAAATACTTTACTTAAATTCATAGAAGAATCGAACCGCAAACTGCTAGATAACAACACTACTAAACCTACATTATCCATTGTACACATTGTTCACGAAATAATGTATTTAAAGAGCCATGTTCATGACGGGACGAGCGTGGTCCCTATTGAATTATCTCATTGAACGCAGACCTAACAATGTTTAGAGATGAAAATAGACTGGACTATTATTTAACACTGTACTTATAGAGGGGTACATAATCGTTGTTGTAATAAGAACTGTCGTTGCATTAATTCTACTTGAATAGTACGATTCAAGAAATTAAGTATAATGAGAGATTAATTCATAATTATACTGTTTCTTTTTGGCTTGTGGTATTAAGATGAACTAATCACCTTAGTAATGGCGGATGACCTTACAATAGTTTTTACGACCGGCCGCGGTCTTCTGCTTGAAATAACCTCACTAGAAAATACATTTCCGACAAATCGTGATTTCTATACTCACAACATCTTCAAAATATATCGCCTCTAATGATATTCTTATGGCCGTTCCCTATATTCTGTCTTTCTCTAGTTTTGCTATACCGGCGATAGAAAATGTTATCTATTTTCCGTTTTACCGTCCCAATAAACTTACTAATGATAGGTAATCCTATTCTTCATTGCTGTCTACCGATGAGAGGACTGATAGCTGACTACAGATATACAACACTATGAAAATGACAGTTCAAGCGTCCCAATATTTTTTATGTGCTATCTGTCGATAAAGTTATTTAGTTTTTTCTTTATCGGTAGATTTTGACCGATAAACAGATATCCTCGGCTGTAAAAAAACGAAATAAATAAAACATTTTGAAGAAATAGCCATGAGTATACAAGGCTTACTTGGTACTTACACTGAAATACAAAAAACTAAATAAATTAAGTAAAAATCTAAAAGAAAATATGAAAAAAATCTAAAATTCCCATAAATATAAATAATGCACCGTTTTGATAATTAAATTAAGTGCAAGAGACATATAAATATTTGTTAATGCGAACAAAATAATTCCCCACTTCAGTAAAATCCCCCAAATTCGCTTGGGATTTTTGTTCAAAGGACAAGTCCTTAGTAATTATTCTTCTTAGTAATTAGTCCTTAATAATACAAGTATTCAGAGCCGTAATGTATTGACAGTAAAACGTTTCGTTATTACATTGTGTTTTGCAACATAATAAGTATTTCTCGTTATTATTATTTCATTTACAGTGGTAAAAAATAAGAATTATAAATAAATGTTAAATTAAAACTTATATTTCTAATCTAAATCATATCTTCATATTTTCTAACATAAATTAAACAATAGTTCCTCTTTCTCAGCTTGTATGAACATAACGCACAAGAGGGCCCAGATAGACTGCCTATGTATTGCTATCATAGTATCCGACGTGCATATCTAAAAAAATAGGGACGATTCCAAGCAGTTGATAGAACAATACGGATGTTTGACGATAGCTATCTATCGTGAAATTGAAGATTAATATTGGGAACGGCCATTAGACTGCCTCGGTTGCGCAGTTGTAATGCGTACGCGTTACGATTGAGGCTAACGCTGAGGTCTCGGGTTCGAACCCCGGGTCGGGTAAAGTGGTATTGGGTTTTTCTATTACGAAATGCTCAATATCAGCCTGGAGTCTGGAATTTGTGGTATGGCGATAGGCTCACCCCCTATCACATCGTGGGATGGAGATACGCTCGGCGCAATGTGGATGTACTGGTTATACCTCTGCCTACGCCTTCGGGGATTACAGACGTGAGTGCGTATGTACTATCAAGATTATAAGAACAAATCTCCGATGTCATTTCTACCCTTCCATTAGCTCTACACACACTCGGTGTTACGAATGCATCGGACATTTAATATAGGTAAATAAATAAGCAACACAGCGTGAATGCGTTGTCACTATTGTACACCAATTAACTATGACTACGCTAAACAGGGGTGGGCAGTACGGGGGTGAGTTTTGATTAATCGACTTGTAGCACAGAATACTTGTTTTATTTCATACTAATTGTCTCGACGTTTCACTCGCGTGTGTGTTTTTGCTTCACACTCGCAGAAATTAAAGTTGCTTAAAATACTCTTCGAAATGTTTTGATACTGCCAATGAAAATCCTGTCAAAAACTGGTGAGAAAAAGGTTTATAGAGAATCAGAGAAAAGACATCTCAATTCTATTAATATATTAATATATTCTATCAATATTTTCTGTAGTAAATTACATGTGTTTCTTGATCTCAGGACTTAAAATATTCCCTCTAATGGTGCAATTAAATGACGCAGCACACCGTTTATTCATTATTATTGTTAAAAACCTCGGTACTTTTGGAGACAAGGTGCGCCGCGTCGTGTGTACACGAGTAAATTGCATCCCGTCCGTAGCTCGACTCGCATTCTCACGCGTCGTTTTTTTTATGGCATAGGTCAAACACGAGCAAGTGGGCCACCCGATGGTAAGTGATCTCCACCGCCCATGCACGCCCACAATACCAAAAGAATCATGGGCGCGTTGTCGACCTTAAAGGAAAGCGATAATTAAGGGATTGGGAAGGGGTGGGGGATTTGGCCCTCCGGGGTACTCACCGTACGAAACACAGCAGCAAGGTAACACACGGACACAGTGGTAACGACCCGGACGAGCCGCCCCATTCATGCTGTAGACAAAAGTGTCTACAGCATGGCTCTACCATTCTTTCACCATAATAACTATTTTACCCATAGCACTTGTAGGTAGTTTCACGGGAATAAACATTTCTATAGCACTACCGGTAGTGCTATGCAGTTGTGTCACGATAAAGGGAATATCCACATGATAATTCAATCAAATCGAAACATATTACATATTTACCATCACGAGACCATAACAAATTCCTTTGGTCCCAATAAAAACACTTTATTCTATCGTCTGGTACCAATCACTTAATTGAATCGTCACATTAGGGGTTAATCCCATAGAGGTCCTCTGTTACATCCTAAACATACTTATTCCGAAGAAATAAGGTCGAAAATCATAACGTAAAGGGGAGAGAACCCCGATTTTATTTGCAAAGTGGAAACGTATTATAATGAAAGGGTGCGATTTGAAATGATCATTTTATTACTTCAGATTAAATATTTATGAGGGTCGTATTGCTTGATTGTAGCTTTTGGACATTAGTTAGTTATTCATACCGGAGTTTATTTAATAATAGCTGATTTTAAATATCTGAGGTAAACGCCAAACGGACATATTGATCAATTGATATAACAGAATGCCAATTCTCGTAATTTTAAATGTTCAAAATATCATTCCGATCTAGTCTCAGCGTCAAGAAAGTTGTAAATGGCATTCTCTTAAACCAATAATCAACGTCAAATGCACCTAGCATGAGCAGTAGCATTATACCGTTTTGGCTTCAGTCAACTTTTATTCCAATTCAATTTAACAACGATCTATGTTCACATTTGACGTTGATTATTGGTTTAACAGAACACCATTTGCAACTTTCTTGACGCTGAGACTAGATCGGAATGATATTTCGAACATTTAAAATTACGAGAATTGGCCTGCTGGTATAGCTACGCTCTAGAGACTTTTCGCTATGACAGGAAAGGGCCGACTAGAGCGAGTTATTATTACAACTGTCTCACTTAAAATAAAACATACATACGCACTCACGTTTATAATCCCCGAAGTGGTAGTCAGAGGTGTAACCAGTACACATTTGGCCGAGCTTATTTCTGTTCCATGATGCCATAGGGGCCGAGGCTATCGCCATACCGTGCACAATTCCAGACTCCGGACTGATACTGAGCATTTCATGATAGAAAAATCACTGTCACTTTTACCTGACCCCGAAATTGAATTAGCAAACTCGGCACTCGGTGGCGCAGTTGTAATGCGTACGCGGTACGACAGTAAAATAAAACGGACTCAGAAAAACTAAAAAAACTAAATTATCACCGCTATCAAATTCATGCTAATATAAATTTATAATTTGGCTTTAAGAATTCTATGTGGATGACTCGAACCCTGAAACTGCTAGTTTAGCAAATAACTTTGAACAAATCCACCAGGAAATCTGTTAGCAGTGGAATAATAAGGGTATAATACTAGACCTGTATTATACACGTCCCACTTCTGGGCACGGGCCTCTTTTACTGAATGAGAGGGGTTAGACCTTAGTCCACCTAGCTGGCCTTTCGCGGGTTGGCAGACTTCACATATCTATACCATGTGACACATATTTATATTGAATTTCAAAACAATATTTTTCTTCCCCAGGTGACGACAGCACCTCCCCACTTCGATGGTCACCACCAACTTCAGCGGCGCTGGTAGCAGCAGCCCTAGCCCCGCCTGCACTGAGACCATGGTTGCCCGAGCCACCCATCAAGAAGACCAGCCATTTGGGTAAGACAGGTTGACATATGACCATTTTTATAATTAAGTATTTATCAAATAATGGAACGGATTATTACGGTAAAAAATTAGGCCACAGTTCATGTTTTAAATATTGGTACAAGCAAATGTGGGAAAATCTCACTATCTCCCTCGCACGTGTGCACCGTAATGGCGTGACCTGCCTAGTGACGTAACTTGCCATGTCGTGCATCCTCTTTCCATCATTTGACAACTACACACTCCAGCAGATTTGAATGGCTACTAACTTGTTTATTTTTGACATGATTTATATAATTCTTTCGATAATAGATTTAAGGGAACGTAACTTATTGATTACGATACTAAAAGTAATCTAGTTAAATACCATATTAACTTTGGCGAACCTAAGTAACTTCTGTCTGCTGTTTCAGGGTAGGGTTTCAGGGTAAGCTTATGTTACGTATAAAGGTACAACGTGCTACAGAAAGGTGTGGTCATATGTGCTTATGTACCGGATCTTATCATGATTTAAACATCCTAAAATTTCGTACTAATTTTAATTATTTGTTTATCACGATCGATCATTTCCCTGTAAATTAAGTGAAGTGCATGAGCTAGAATAAGAAAGAAAGACAATTTATTAGTCACAGATCGCAACAAATAAGTAAAACAATACTAACTAAAAACCATCAATATGGTTTTGACATTTGCGCGTCGTGACTGTGACAGGTAGGTGACCCCTCAGCGTGTGGATATGCTGTGGCGCATACCACAACACAGCGCTGATTTTCAGTGGTCATCTTGTAATAACAATTGTGCAGTGAGATAAAAACTCAGCCGTTTATCATTCAGTGTTGTATATCACCTTTTTATATCTGGAACAACTCATGTTAATAAGACTGCATTCGGAGATCGACTAAAAGTATTATCAGATGATTAGATCCATTCCAGATTTTACTAGAAAACGGATGTCCGGTTTTACTGACAGAGCTGCCCCAGCTATATTTGTCTATTAGCCTGAATGACAAGACGAGCATATCGCTTGCTACCCCAACACATAAAATCGCTTCAATGGTTTTCAAACTGGATCACAAGCGCTAAATAGACAAGCAGTGGTACCTACCCAGACGGACTCTGGTATACGAGAGACCTACCACCTACCTTACTAGTAAAGGCATAAGATAAGCGATGAATGTTGTTCCAGGCTTAATCTGCGTGGTCTGTGGCGACACCAGTTCGGGGAAGCACTACGGGATCCTCGCCTGCAATGGCTGCAGTGGTTTCTTCAAGAGATCTGTCAGGAGGAAGCTTATCTACAGGTGAGTGATACTTCGTGATTTCATCACTCATTCCTATTTTTTTTTCTAAAAGTGACTTCTGCTAATGGGCTGGCTGAACCATTTTCTTTCTGTCTGGCGTTATCCTGGCTTAATGCCAGGGTCCGCCTTCTCATACCGTATTGTATGGGGTGACATGCAGTATGACCCCCCAACAACCCCCAAGAGAACTAAGTTTGTCAACCATTGTTTCACAGAATTTTATTCTTTTATCGCGCTTATCCCACTCGCAGTGGAGTCGGCGCAACATGTTTTTTTTACACATGCTGCAGAAAAATTTGGCTTGTACTTTTTATGACCGACCGCCTGCCTGACCTCAACCCCCTCAGGGGAAACTGTCTCACAGAATACTGACGTGAAATAGCAGCTTGCTGTTGCGTTTCATACAGTGATTTAGATTTTCGAAGGGTTAGCTTACTTCCATACTTCGTTTGGTATTGTGGGTATTCATGTATGGTGGAAATCCACATGCTCGTTTGCTGACATCTGCTATAAAAAGAACTTATTAAAATTATCTTCAATAAATTGAGAAAATAGGAATCATTAGGAATTTCTACCAAATGTTAATAAAAACTCCGCAAGAAAATATGTAACACAACTTAGCAATGAAGAATTACCTACTTTATTTGAGCAACTGGCATTTGTCACCATTGACTCAGCTTGAGAATAAGATGACCATGTTATGTGTTGGAATACGCATATTAATTTTTTGGACGTTTTTTACATTATTTAAGCAGCGCGGCGATAGCTTAGCGGGGAGCGGTACGAACTTTCGAGATGAAATTCGCAATTTTGAAAACAGCATGTATCTCTGACTTTTATAAGTTATGTGTATTAACCATTATCACTTACTATAATAGTGAAGAAAACATCGTGAGATAAACTGCATACCTGAGAAGTTCTCCATAAGAATTTCGAAGGTATATGTAGGTAGAGTCTGCCAACCTGCATTAGGACTAAGGCCTAATTTTATGAGTGGGTGTTGCTTTTGCAAAGATTGTATGAGATATAGGGTAATATTTTAAAGCCGCGGGCAAAATGTAATGTAACATAAGACAGTTAATAGAAGAAATAGATCGAAACGAAGCTAACGGTAAACATAGCAAAACACGTGTGTAAACACGTAACATGTCGAAACAACAAAATTATGTCAAAAGGTTTTTGGAATAGGTTGGTTACTCAACACAAGTGTGTTTCTTCGTATTTAATTTGGAACTGTTTATACATATTATTGTACGTATGTATTTAGTACAACGATAAGAGCTGTTGTTTTTGATTTAATTGTTTTATTGGCCTACATTTTAATTTTTTCTGAAGTGAATACACATAAATTCATAAGATTTAACGTGGGAGAAAATGAGTTAGGAAGCATTATACAGTTGTGCGCGCATGCATGTTATGTTTTTCCTAACACACGCTTACAGACAAAGGAGTCAAACTCATAACACCACTCTTGTTTGTCGGAATAAAATAAAATTAAAAGATTAAAAGCGTCAAAATACTGCAAAATTTTAAAACAACAATACAGACATAAAATCAACTGTACAAATAATATAAGCGAAGCCCCGGCGGGGGGTTGGGGGGGCGGAGCCCCCCTCAAAACAAATAAAAAGTTTTAAAAGAAGAAAAAAATATATTTTAAACAATAAATAAAAATTAATTAATATTAATAAACAAAAAATAAATTTTTTCAATTTTTTAAAAGGACGAAGCCTTTTCGGACCAGAAATAATAGCTGAAAAATTAAGCATTCAAAAAAATTAATAAAAACTTTCATATTTGGGTCTCGATACTTGAGGAACTAAATTATTTCTTACTTCATCGGCTTTTTTCAGGATTTCAGGTGGTGTGGATTCGTCGCTCGAACTTTCTGGAGTTTCCGGTATTATTTCCGACTCTATATTCATTTTTAAACTAATTTTAATTTAATTACAATTTTATTTATTAAATTAAACTGTCAGACGCGTCAACCTCAATTCAGTTTTAATATGTCGATTGTGTTTTTTTTTGTTATTATTTTTTTAATTTTAGCAATTTTATCTAAATTTGCGTGTGCCAAGAATAATTTACGTGCGACAAGTAAACTTGTCGCACTCAAATAACAGTTTTATTTATGAAAAAACTCACGCGTAATTTTAAAATGGGCAAACGGTTCTTTTTCAAACGTAACAGCGAGCGTCAAGATACTACTTTTCCCGCATGAGTAATACAAAATTTATTTTCTATTTTTTAAGTTGGATTTTCAATAAAAGCGTATTTTTTTAGTTTTGTAAACTATTATTTATTTTTAATTTTTTAGTTGAATTTTCTATAAAAGCGTATTTTTTATTTCAAACTGCTTAAAATATTTAATTGTCATCGGTCCATAATAAGTATGCCAAATTTCGAGTTAATCCCACGTTTTAAAGGGGGTCAAAATCATGTTCAACGATTCCGTTACATACATACTAACATAACAGCCTCCGTGGCGTAGCGGGCGAGTAGCCGGCTGCGAAGCGAGAGGCCGTGGGTTCGATTCCCGCACCGAGACAAATAATTGTGTGGTCCACAAAATTTGGTTCGGGTCTGGGTGTTGTGGGACCGCAAGTCCCTCGTAGTTCCTGATACCCACGATACAGGCTTACCTAGTGTGGGGTCAGGACTATGTGTGTGACTGTTGGGTGTATTTATTTATTATTATTTTATAACTAACATACGTATGAAGCTAATAAAAAGCTATTAAAAACACATTTAAGACGGCCCATTCGTCTACGCGTTACGATGCAAGCCAAACGCACACCCACACACACGTACACGCGCACGCACACGCACACGTACAATAGAAACAAACTCATAACACCACTCTTGTTTGTCAGAATTAAATTAAAAATTAAAAGAGTAAAAACGTCAAAGTACTGCGAAATTTCAAAACAACAGACAACTGTACAAATAATATTACCTACAATTGAAATAAATGACGCATCAACAATAATATGCTGTCATTCGAACACTTTCGCGCTTATAATATATGCTCGAGATTTTTTTTTCCAACAGTCTGGATATAACCGGATAACTGTACAAATAATATTACCTACAATTGAAATAAATGCCGCATCAACAATAATATGCTGTCATTCGAACACTTTCGCGCTTATAATATATGCTAGAGAATTTTTTTTCGATTCGGTTTGGCATGAAATAACTACCTAGTTATAACTAGTTATCGCTTAATGTTTTTCGAAGCTAACCTGTTTGCACATAAGATTTGTCTCGTTTTGTTAAAAGTAAAGAAAATCCCATCAAAAACATAAATGTCAAATGAGAACCAAGTTTAATATTATGACATATACCTTGGATGTTGACTCCATGACAAAAGACGTGAGATCTAAATGGGTGCCAAGTTCAATGGTAAGTCCTGAAATTTATTTATCTTCTAATATATAAAATTCTCGTGTCACAATGTTCGTTCCCATACTCATCCGAAACGGCTGGACCGATTTGTATGAAATTTTGTGTGCATATCGGGTAGGTCTGAGAATCGGCCAACATCTATTTTTCATCCCCCTAAATGTTAAGGGTGGTCCACCCCAAAAATTTTATTTTTATTTTTTAGACAAAAGTTTTTGTTATTTTTTTTTATGATACTACATTAAAAAATACATACAACCCTAAATTTTCAACCCTCTACGATCAACCCCTAATTTTAGTAGCGACATTAGTATTTTTGTCAAGCGCGTTTCTCAATGGGACTCGCTTGATGCGCCCACTAGGCTACTTTAATCCTGGAAATAGACATTCACGCGGGCGGAGCCGCGGGCAACAGCTAGTAATAACATAAAATATAATAGGATAATTTACGGCCGCCGCACCGTGCGCCGTGGTCCGAAATACCTATTATTTAATGATTTATAAGTAATCTTACACTATTGATATGCGCTAAATATTGAAATAATAATTAACACTAAGTCCCAGTTAACAAAAGTCGACTATACTCTTAGTTATAAGTACTAAAACTGATGTGTTTGGATAAAAAAATTAGGGTGGTATTTCACTCGTTATATATTCACGTGAAGACCTTAAAATCCACTTAAAGACCGGTTGTCATCAATTTTAATTGCTGATTCTTGACATTACAGGCACTATAAGTAAATGTTCTTAATAGAATCAATTAGTTGAAAAATTATAAAAATAAATTAATAAAATGATAAAAATTTACTAGTTTCTGATTGATTCCTTTATATTCACCCAACTACCTATCTGGATGCCAAATTTGAACACTCTAGGTCATCTGGGACTGGGAGTGAGAGTTTGATCTATAGGTCAGTCAGTGATAAAAATGACGATTTTTGGACGTTAATATCTAAATAACTGTTTGAGGTGTGTTTATGAAATTTGGAGCACATTTGTATCTCGCAAGTCTCAATATATGAGCCAAATTTGACATGTTTATGTGAAATAGTTTTTGAGTTATTAGGGGCTCAAAAGTGGCTCCAAATGGTTCGGGTAATATTTTACACACGATACCGCTCGCCATTCTGTTAGCTTGACTTGGCTTGTTACGCTGCTTAGTCGTCGCTAGTTTTCTGCCGTGCGTGAAATATCGGCTTATTTTAGCTCTCCTGCGGGCTTAACATATGCGAGTCGAGATAATTTTATCTCTGTGGTAGAGCCACGCTGTAGGCAGTTTTGTCTACATCATATATGTATAGGCCGGCTCGTCCAAGTCGTTACCACTGTCTCACAGAAAACCGGCGTAAAGTAGTAGCTTGCTGCTGCGTTTCGTACGGTGAGTGAGATATCCGGAGGCCGAAATCCCCCTCCCTTTTCCAATACCTTGGTTATCGGCAACGCACCCATTATCCTTTTGGTATTGTAGGCGTACGTGAGCGGTGGAGATCACTTACAATCCGGTGACCCACCTGCCCGTTTACCAGCCTATGATATAAAAAATACCTGGTTAACACATTAATGCGGACCGAGGTATAATACGCCTCGTATGTGTCTCCCTTGCGGTACGGTTAAGAAAAACATAGACTTCTCTGTCGTGCGGAGGCCGTAACATCTATTTGATATATTGTAGGAAAGAGATAATATATATATATATATATATATATATATATATATATATATTATCCCTATTGAAAACAGAATGAAGTGGTGTACCTACATTAATACGGGGTCACTTTACCGCACTGAAGAAATAAAATTTTAACACAGGGCGAAACGGGGCTTAGAAGACCCCGTACTTCGCCGACCTCGTACCGCACACAGCGGCAGTCGCGCGCGACCAGTGTTGTGCATGCGCAGGCCGCTAGAACACGTGTTTTTTTTTTAAACACGTTTGTTAAGTTTTCGAATAATAATGGCGAGACGTTGTCGAAAACAAATTGTATTTTGGAAGTATCTTTTTAGAAACGGCATCAAATAATCAAACACATCTCAGAAGATGTTTGAAGAGGAGAAATGCTGGATGATACGCCGGCCGTGAGAAGGAGAAAAAAGTTAAAGAATTGTCACACAATGTGTTGGATGTCAAACATTTTTATGTATAGGTTTAGGTCAATCAATTCATAGTTAATAATAGTATACCAAAAAAAAAAATTTTTTTTAGATTTAACCAAAACAAGAAGTTTTAGTTTTTTAAACCTTACGGGGTCTGATAAGCCCCTTACCGCCATTATGATAGTTTTTATACGAGGTCTTAAACGTCCCGTACCGCAGGAATGGAAAAAATAAATAAAATAGTGCCGCTGCCAACGTGTTAAACTATATATCAAGCCAGTAAAACACCGGTCAAGTATTCTCGGCACAAAAATGTTGATGTCTCGTTTTCCCCTGATATATCTCTTATCACTCTCTAGATGTCGTCACGGTACAAACTTGAAACAAATTGAGATCGACAGTGTATATTCTCTCGCGCGCGCGATATATCGTGGGCTTATGCTAAGCGGGTTGATGTATGTTGTTTTAGTTCCAAGGAATTATTTAATTATCATAAATGTAAAACCACACAACCATTGTTATTTGCAGAATGAATTCATAACTCCGCCACACGTGGATCGATTTGGATGATACTTTTTCAGCTCTAAGTGGGTACGATTTAATTTCAAGAAGAAATTACACTCTTAAGGGAGTGAAATATCGGACTAAAGATTCAAACTTCTTTTATTAACCAACTTAAAAAAGGAGTTTCTGTATTTGAATTGTTCGCGATTTTCTCAGAAATTAAAATAAATTTGATGGTCGTGTTATTACCGTAATCTATATAGATTTCGGATGGATTTAATGTATAATATAAATGTGAAAATTTTTATGTTTGTTAGTTAGTAAATTTGGATGTTTGTTAGCCCATCACGCCGTAACGGCCGAATGGTTTTGGATGAAATTTGGCACACAGCTAGACCTGGATTAGGACATAGGCTACTTATTATCCCGAAAAATGTCGTTCACGCCGGCGGAGCCGCAAGCAATAACTAGTGTAAGATAAATGAAAGTACTCCTATTTCGTCAATATGGCAACCTCCATGGCGCAGTGGGCGAGTAGCCCGCCGGCTGTGATGCGAGAGGCCGCGGGTTCGATTCCCGTACCTAGATAAAGTTCTTGTGTTATCTACAAATATTTGTTTCGGGCTACGGTTTCGGGTCTGGGTGTTTACTCGCCAGTGGGGTTGACGTCAAGCAGGCGACCGGTTGTAAAAACTACAAATATTTCTGTAACATTTCTTTAAAAAGCATGTTGCGCCGACCCCACTGCGAGTGGGATAAGAGCAGGTGGAAAAAAGAAGAGAGAGTGAAAGAATCATCAAAATTTTAGTATTTCACCCTCATAATTTGAAATATTTCCTCTTAAAATTTAAAAAGGATCATCTTTAAGTCATATTCGATAGGATAGTAATAAAGAATCATAAAAATTAGATCAGTTTGTGAAAATTTATGCGTGGTTATAAATAAAAAGAAATATATATACGTTGAATTGAAAAAGTCCAGCATTGTTTTTCGTCGATCATTTTTCTTACTTCCACGTGATATTTTTTATTTGCACGAACCGCGTTGCCATGTTTCTTCTGTTGATATAACAGTTGTTGAATTTTAATACGTTTCACTTGTGTTGTTATTATCGTATACGAAATATCAAGCCTTTCAGAAGCGATTTTAAAAAAAAGTTGTGGGGCTCAACTATGTATGGACTATTTAACCGTTTCTCAATTCGACGCATATATTCTTGTACGTTTGTATAACCACGCATAACTTCCCCACGAGGCGCTCATAGCCAGTTGCATTCACTGATCGGTAACCGATAACTTAAGAAACCCTTGGCGCAAGCAGTCTATCGATAGGTGACCACTTATTGGTATACCAACAGAGCGTGGTTATTTTTTTTCCATTAGCTTGAGTGATCAGACGAGCAGGTTGCTCGCCTGATGATAAGCGCCGCATACACACATACATGCCCATAAACAGAAGCAACACCACACAGAACTTTGAATTACAAAGCACTGCATGACACTGGACTGCGCTCGTCACCCTGAGACATAAGTTGTTAAGTCTCATAATGCCCAGTAATTTAACTAGCTTTAATGTGCTTTAAACTAGAACACAACAGTGCTTACACACTGTTGCTTGGCGGTAGAAATAGACAAAGCGGACAACCCAGACGGCCTCTCGCATACGAGAGACCTACCATTTAATATGTATATTAAGGAATGGTATAGTATTTCCCGGAACAATCTAATAAATGTGAACAGTATTGCACAAAAGGCTGTGCGTGCGCATTGTAACGGTAAAACTGACCGAATGTAAAAAATCTATGCGCCTTGTTATGCGATATGGTGGATATTACGACCATCGATGTTATTCATACATACATACATAGACTCACGCCTGTTTCCCATAGGGGTAGGCAGAGACAACGGATTTCCACTTGCTACGATCCTTGCATACCACTTTGGCCTCATTCACTCTCATTAAATTTTTCATACATGCACGTCGGTTTAGGGTACTCCTGACCTGGCCTTTCTCGAGAATATCTCCAACTTGATCTATGAAAGTTCGCCGAGGCCTTCCCCTCCCAACTGTACCATTCACACTCGCTATGTATATTTGTTTCGTCAATCTTCTTTCATCCATCCTCTCTACATGCCCAAACCATCTTAATATTCCTTTCTCAATCTTCATCACAACATCCTCTTTCACACCACACCTCTCTCTTACCTCACTATTTCTGATGATTATTATTTATTATTGATGTTATTCCTTGCATTCAAATCGCAGCAGGTATGCCAAGTATGCTTAGGCTATTCCGCATTGCGTGTTGGATACCCTAAAGATTGGGGAGGAGAGGAGATTGAAGGGGGTTTTTTTTGGAATGAATGCATCTAGATTCTTGGTACCTCATTCTGAAATAAAATCCGATTAAGCTCAATGATATGATCCTCTCACCCTGTCAATGATTCCTCGGCTACCAGGAGGTATACTGCCTGATGGTAAGCGTCACGGCTGTTAATAAACAGAATTAACATTAATCAAATCTTCGAATAAGGAAGTACTGCATGGCATCAGATTGTCCTCATCACCCCAAGACATAAGATGTTAAACATCACAATACCCAGTAATTTCATTAGCTACAATGCCCTTCAAACCGGGACACAATAATGCTTACATCCTGTTGCTTGGCGGCAGAAATAGACAAAGCAGTGGTACACTACCTAGACAGCCTCTCGTATACGAAGTACCTACCATCTAATTTCGGTGCAATTGAACTCTACCGACTCTTCCATCCACAATAGCCTTGTGTATCTGTTTCGTCAGTCTCATACTGTCCATCCTCTAATTCCTAACCTACTACTACTTAAGGTGACCACTGAAAATCAGTGCTATGTTGTGGCTCAGGCGCAAAAAAAAACATCAATATGCTGAGTGATCACCTGCCCGCCACAGCTGGCCGCAGCCACGGCATGCAACTGCTTACTTTTATTGGTTTCTTTTTTTTTTAATTGACTTTTATATCCTAGCAAGTAGCGTGTACATGTCGTTTTGTGGCATTTTTTTTTTTTTTACTTTTATAAATGTGGAAGTTTGGATGTTTCTGAGTGTGTATTAGTCAATCACTCCTTGACATCCGAACGATTTTGGGTAACATTTGGTAGAAAATGAATTAGGACATAGGCTACTTTATCCAGGAAAAGGCCATTCACGCGGGCGGAGACGCGAACAAAAGCTAGTATTCTACTAAAATAAGTCAAAACGAAACCTAAGGTTTTCAACCATTTAGTTACGGACCCTTATATGGTATTTAAATATATTCCCCAACAGTGTAAACATTAGGTATACTACAGAGTACAGAAAGTAAGTCAAAACACAACGTCCAAACAAATTAAATCAAAATCAGTCTCGAAATCCTATTAATCCGGTACAAAAAATGCATCGTCCCGAACAATGGACTCGTCTGTAGATGGAGCAGAAATGACAATAGATAGACAGGGAGCTCTTGAAGCCTCTTAATCCGTGCTGGGGCGAGTGCTTCCAATTCTTGCTACATCTGTGACCCGGTGGGGTTATCAAGCAATAAGCAAAGAGCGGGAGCGATATATTTATAAATTTTATATTTTTTTATTGTATAGGTCGGCAAACGATCTAGTGGGTCACCTGATGGTAAGTCACCTCCACCGCCCATGTACGTCCACAATACCAGAAGAATCGTGAGCGCATTGCCGATGTTAAAGGAAAAAGATTATAAGGGTGAGGACGGGGAGGGGGATTTAGTCGTCCGGATATCTCACTCACCGTACGAAACGCAGCAGCAAGCCGCTATTTTACGTAGGTTTTCTATGAGACAGTGGTAATGACCCCGGGCGAGCAAGCCCATTTGTGTTGTAGACGAAACTGTCGACACTCTACAGCGTGGCTCTAACACTCAATAAAAAATAAAATGAAAACTTTATAACCAAAAGAATCGTAAAAAATAAAATTATTGACCATTAAACTACAGTAGCGTCGGTCATTGTATGGGTTTCATCTCCGATGTAATCCCCTTACGGGTGGTATTATTTCTTCAAATGTTCCTACTAACATGCACATAACTGCATTAAACCCATTAAATACAAAAATAATCATCCAAATCGGTCCACATTTAGCGGAGTTATGCATGAACATATTACATAAAAAATATACAGACCAATAAAAAAAAAATCTTGACTGCCTCGGTGGCGCAGTTGTATTGCGTTCGCGTTACGGTTGAGGCCAACGCTGAGGTCTTGGGTTCGATCCCCGGGTCGGGTATAGTGGTATTGGGTTTTTTTATTACGAAATGCTCAGTATCAGCCCGGAGTCTGGAATTTGTGCCCGGTATGGCGATAGGCTCGCCCCCTATCACATAAGGGATGGAGATACGCTCGGCGAAATTTTGGTGTACTAGTTACTCTGCTCTCCTCTGCCTACCCCTTCGGGGATTACAGGTGTGAATGCGTTTATGTATATGTATAGGAAAAAATCTGTATTTTGCGTGATTTTATATAAACGCATTTTAACCGAATACGATATATAGAATCGCTGCCTCCTGTACATTGTGGACAGCTTGCCAAATGTTCACAACTGTGGGGTTTTAAACGAAACGTGAATTTGATTTACATTTTTATATGGCGAATTAATTTGTCTTACACTTTTGTAATACTTGATCTGTGTCAATATTTAATTATGACTGAAATTTATTCCAAGGCGTGTGAGGGCCTCACAGCCAACTGTTGTTAACTTGAGAACTCCAGCTTAGCCCGACATATAGTGCTTATTATTATAAAACATATTCCAACAAATAATTTTGTTTTTGGGAATGGGAAAAAAATTGCTCAACTTTGTTTTTTGTTTGTGTTTTGTGTCACAAAATTCTTAGAGAGAATTTTGTATTCTTAGAGTGAATTTTGTAACCTCAAATATAAGTCATATTAATTATTTACATAGACTAAATCCTGACGGGTGGTGAAGAGAAATTACTAGAGTGAAATGACTTCAGCCGGTTTAATACACACAACACTCGGTTAATAACACTATCATCATAATCATCATCAGCCACAAGAACATAGGCCTCCTCTAATGCCTTCCAGGCCGACCTGCTGGAAGCGGCCTGCATCCATTAAAAAATATAAATACAACAACAAAAACACTAAAATCCGCTCTAATATTTTTACTTCCAGAATCTCATATAATATATTTCTCATCCGCCCTATATTCCACAGAGATCGCCATATCACCCACAAAACCCCTCACAGAAGGGAGAATTAAAACCTGTTTAACATTTGGTGCTCGTGTCCAAGTACCACCGTTCAATTAAATACGCTCTCATGACTACAATACGAGGCCACAGAACACGGCATATGTCGATTTATTAAAAAGAAATTATATTTTATGTGGCGGTACCAAAGACTTTAATGTATACTACTAGACAAGCTGCGCGGTACATAGAAATTGTACCACTAAGTTGCGGTCAATTGACCGTAACTCAATGTTACCTTACTCTCAACTAGAATCCCTATCGTGCTCCCTGTCTGTGAGCTGTCAAACTCCCGCGTTATGTGGCGAAATTTTACTTCTAAACACCCCGTCTAGTAGTATACATTAAATTGCGTCTCGTACATTGAGTGAATTTTCCGAAGACCCAAAACCCCTTCCTATCTTCTAAAGTCGGCCACACATCCATGTTTATCTGGTATTTTGGGCGTTCATGGATAGTGGAGATCACTTAACATCAGGTGACCCACTTACTCGTTTGCAGGCCTCTGCTAAAAAATGTTACCTTACCTACCGTTTGTTAATTATATTTTTATAAATTATAAAAATACCACCAGGCCTAATATTAATATACATTCATACATACGCACTCATCTCGGAAGGGGTAGACAGGGGTGTAACCAGTTTCGTACAGTACCAGTACACCTACATTTCGCTGAGCTTATTTCCAAACCTTTCGCCATACCAGGCACAATTGTAGACTTTGGGCTGATACTAAGCATTTCGTGATAGAAAAACCCAATATCACTTTTATCCGACCCAGGGATCGAACCCGAGACCACAGCATTACTGCGCCACCGAGGTATTACAAATAAAAATTCCTCTCAACACCCACCAAATTGCATTAATCGTCCACATTCAAAAATGTTCAAGCAGCGTAAAACAGGGTGCTCCTTTATGTGGGTAGATTGCAACAAATGTCATACACGGTAAGCCTATTACGGGATTACTGGTAATGAAATATGTGTAATCTCTATTGGTTCCCGAAGTTGTTATTCACGTACTGTCGTTTGATTGGATCGTTTCTTTGGATTTATGAGTTGATTGCTTACCATTTCTTCATCTATCTTTAAACCAATTTAGGTATCTAAACTATTTACTATTAGTAATGCAGACAAATATATTTTTGATGAATTCAAAAATGGAGGAGGTTCTAAATTCAAATTTTATGTATGTTACATCGTTTTCTCCGCCGATTATGGCCTGATTTTGAAAATAAAACATTCTATAGAGCGTTGTGGCTCCAAGACTAGAATTGTTATTTTTGACTTTTCAGTATTATTTTATCCGTCAAAAACCGGAGGAGGGTTTCAGTTTAACACAAATCTTTCTTTGTCTGTATGTTCTATGATTACAAATCTGATGTAGAATGAAAAAGTGGCCGGCGTTTTATTTTTCCTTCAAAGGTCGATTTCAAGATTTATTTAAATCGAAAAAAGGTTCACTTCACTCACGTGTACTGTGATATTTTTTGTTTATTTTAATGAATAGTTAGTTAAATGTAATTATGTTACAGATGTCAGGCGGGAACTGGTCGGTGCGTGGTAGACAAAGCGCATAGGAACCAGTGCCAAGCCTGCCGACTCAAGAAATGTCTCGCCATGGGCATGAACAAAGATGGTGAGTGATATACAACGTGCTACAGACAGGTGTGGTCAAATTTAAGCAACGTTTAGTGTACTTTATAAGAATCTCACCCTCCAAAGTATAAAATCCAATTCCATTGCTAGGATATAAATAAAGCATTTTCTTTTTATTGAATGTACTCATTCATATCGATATTTAACATAAAACTATGTACAATACTAAATGATAAACAGCTAAACTCTTTTCTCACTATTATTCCTACGTTCTTAAAAAGGAGTGAAGTTTTAGTACGTCGAGATTTTAATAAAATCCGGTTCATAATTACTCACTTTCAGATGTATGTAACGACCCTTTAAAGTGACCACACCTTTCTGTAACGCCTTGTAGAATACGATATAAAGCAGACTTCCGAGTTTTCAGTCAAGCGTGAATGACTTCGATGTGTGTCAACTTAATCTATGTCCGCGCCGGTGATGCCGTGCGTTAGTAACGCTACCGTCGAATAATAACCAATATAATAATATTATCAGCCCTGTATTATACATGTCCCACTGCTGGGCATGGGCCTCCTCTACAAATGAGAAGAGTTAGGCCTTAGTCCACCACGCTGGCCTAATAGGGTTGGCAGACTTCATAATCTTAAAGTAAGCGATAATTAATATGCATACACACGTAACTTAGAAAAGTCAGACATGCATGTTCTTGAGGCTGGTTTCGACTTGGTGACGTTCATCTCGGCAGTCTCTAGGTACCACTCCCCGCTGAGCTATAGCTGCTATTTCCAATAGATAACGTGTCTACTTAGTGCACAGTAGTCAGTACAAACACACACGCAGAAATCTCTTCAAATACTTTGATGCTCCCTAATAAAGGTAGATATACAACAATTGCAGTCGTCCGAGCGCCGCTTCTGGCAGCACCCTTAATTGACTTCCATCGAAGCGTGCCACAGCATGTATGGACGGTATTTGATTACTTTAAACATGTTATGATATTTTTATGACATATTTATTTATGGGTACGTGGGAAATTTTGAGATACTTTCGCCAAGTTAGGGTTGAAATTAAATTGAAACGTACAATCGTTTTTGTACGTTCATTGCGAAACTAACAGATAGTCAATTTAATGGCAGAATTTTCAAACTTTTCGTAAGGCTTCTGACTTAAGGGGGTACTTATCCATTGATTATAAATGATTGGGAGATATTCTTCTTCTTCCACCTGCCTTTATCCCACTCGCAGTGGGGTCAGCGCAACATTTTTAACTCATGTTACAGAGTGATTTGTCTTGTAGTTTATACGACCGGCCGCCTACCGACGTCAACCCCTACGGAGAGAGTATCTTATAAAGTACCACAATATAAATTGTATATTAGCCGGGCGAGTAGCCGGTTGCGAAGCGTGAGGCCGTGGGTTCGATTCCCGCACCTTGACAAATGTTTGTATGATCCACAAATATTTGTCTCGGGTCTGGGTGTTGTGGGACCGCAAGTCCCTCGTAGTTCTTGATACCCACGATACAGGTTTAACCTAGTGTGGGGTCAGGACTATGTGTGTGACTGTTGGGTGTATTTATTATTATTATTATTATTAAAGGTAAGGTTCTTTCTAACCAATCTGTCAGATGTGCAAGTGGGTCACCTGATGGTAAATGAACCTTGTGAGTCAGCCCATTCATGCTCCTTGCTACATTAAAATCGACTTCAAGTTGTCCCAATGTTTTCGCTAAAAAAACAAACACGAATAATGCAAGGGTTGAGATTTGGGTATTTCAGGCCACGTGTCGCCGCGTGCGCCTAAACGAGTGCAAATTAAGGGTTACAGTTGTGAAGCCGCGCATACATTTGTTAGTTTAGTGAGATGTACCGTATGGATATTAATTTGAATGGCAGGGGGTGGGCAGTGGGCTGTACTTGTGTAAAATCTTCTAACCCAATTTATAGATAGGTTAGATTTTGTTGAAGAAGTAGAGTCGAGCTTTGCCAATTTTGTAAGCATAAAGCAGTCATAGTTCAGAGTGGTACGGACAGTCGAGACGATTTTCGTAGGTTCGAAACCAGCCCCAAGAGCATACACCTCTGACTTTTCTAAGCTACATGTGAATTATTTGTTAATTATCACTTGCTTCAACGGTGAAGAAAACATGGTGAGGAAATCTGCATACCTGATAAGTTCTCCATAAGAATTTCAAAGGTATGTGAAGTCTGCTAACCCGCATTAGGCCCGCGTGGTGGACTACTGCCTAACTCCCTCTCATTCAGTAGAGGAGGCCCGTACCCAGCAGTGGCACACATATATTCGTAATACAGAGGTAATAAAAAAGAAACAGCTGTACTGTGGCGGTACCACTGTCTCAAGACTGGCATGATTGACGACTTTGGAGCAATCAGCATTCGACCTTGATGATTTCATTTTCAAATGTTTATTTTTTTATGCTCTAAGCTTGGCGTTATCCCCGCTTAATTCCAGATACGCCGTTCCATCATTTGAATTTGGTATTATGTGGGGTGACCCGCTGTGTTTTCAATAGATTACATAGAAAAAAAATTAAAATAACACTTAACATCGACAGCCTCCATGGCGCAGTGGGGGAGTAGTCGGCTGTGAAGGAGAGGTCGCGGGTTCAATTCCTGCACCGAGACAAAATATTGTGTGCTATAACGTACCGACAAGCCCTACAGAGATGTAGGAGATAACTCATTATTAGGTGAACCGGTTACTCGTTTGCCAATATTACTGCAAAAGATTTACATATAGAGAGGCGAACAAAAAACGCGGTGTCAAAATCTACTTTAAATCATTAGAGAAGAAAATTCGGGGCGTAACCGCATTTTTTTATGTGATAAATATGTTTAACCTACGACAAAAACAGAGTAAGAAATCTAAATATAATTAATAAAAATTCGAGTCGCTGTTATCAATCATTGACTAATAAATTCCAATAGCACTTACACAAATTGGTTACTTAATTTAATTTTTAGCTTTTACTTATTTGATAGGTTTTATTTTTTAATTTTGTTTTTTTAACACCCGCATTACGACCCCAAGGAGCCCGGATTTAAAAAAGGGATTCCATTCAAACCAACACGACAGTCAACGTCATTGAGTAGTTCAAACAAGGAGTTTCCACATCAAATAATTTAAATATGGAACTAAAACCATACATCCATAAGTCTACACACGATCTAGTCGTCATTGCTCATTAAAACCGCATGCGGTTGTACAATGTACATCCCTCATTTGAATGACGCCTGGAGGCTGCTTTAGAGTTTTTGCTTAATTATCTGTTTTGAATTTGTCACTCATTATAATAGGGGAGTGGTCGGCGGGCGTTATTAGATTCGGCTTAAGGGCATTTGCGGCTTTTTTAATATTTAAATGTTTAATGGTGAGAAGAGTTTTACCTTTGTTTCGGGGTAACGCGGGAATATTGTGTCGACACCCGCAGTGCAACCGTGTGAATACTTACATACGCACTGACGCCTTTAATCTCCGAAGGGGTAGGCAGAGGTATAACTAGTATTTCCACATTTCGTCGAGCTTATATCCGTCCCATGATGCGATAGGGGGCGAGCCTATCGCCATACCGGGCACAAATTCCAGACTCCGGGCTGATACTGAGCATTTCGTAATAGAAAAACCCAATACCACTTTACCCGACCCGGGGATCGAACCCGAGACCTCAGCATTAGCTAAATCTTAACGCGTACGCATTAAATCTGCGCCACCGAGGCAGTTTATATAGATTATGTAATCAGTTGAATTCGTATTGTCTTCAGTATTATACCTTTATTCATGAAATAAATCAAAACAATTCTCTGGACTAAGATGGTTAAAAAAAAGTGAATCCTTGTAGCAAAAGCCCCATCAAACTAAGTTCAGTGAATTAACATAACACGAGTACAAAGGACTGTGATTCAATTTAGCAAGGAGAGTGCTGAAGACGAGCGGTGTGGGGTCGCGACCCGCGGGAAGTGGCTCTCATTATATACACGTTTGTGTTTGTAGGTATTTTTAACCTTCGACAAAAAAGGCGAGTGTTATTAGTTTGATCTTTTTATTGTCTGGGGCATCATAGGACATTTTTTTTAATAGATTCACTAAACTGGACCTTACACTTAACTTACATGCTAAGAAACTAAAATACATAAAAGTAGAATTGCACTAATGTGTATGACCTTCTAGAAGTGAATACAACATGCTGACTTTAGTATAATCCAAATAATAAAAATAAAATCAAATAAAAATTTACGTTAGAAAAAAATAGAATAAAAGGTATATAATATAAATATTTTTATAAACTAGGTATGTTGGACATAAAAGAATACCTATATTTAAGGCCGGCATAATTCTGCCTACCGTTATGGGACCCAATAAATCTTGACGGTTGGCATTACATTACACTTAACATCAGGTCCAGTGGAGTCACTTTGTCGTGCCAGGATAAATAAAAAAAATCAAACAAACAAATTCACGCCTCTATCTCCAGGGGTTAGGCAGAGATACAACTAATATATCCACGATATACCGAGCTTATTTTCGTCCCATGAGTGAAAGAGGACTGTCGTCATATCGGGCACAAATTTCATTCTCAGACAATTTATGTGTAATTTTATAAATAAAGTCATATATAAATAAGTTAGACGCCATTTAAATCTGCTGGAAGGGGTAGTTGTCAAATTGCGGAAAAAGGATGCACGACATGTCGTGTGACGTCATAAGACAGGTTATGCTATTACGGTGTACGCGTGCGAAGGAGATAGTGAGATTTCCCCACTACGCACTTTTTGCTCATACCAATATTTAAAACACGAACTGCGGCCTTATATTTTACTCAATTTTAATTCTGTTTTCGCAAAACAATTTATTTTACGTATTATAGTCAATTGCATATAAAATCATACTAATATTATAAATGTGAATGTAAGTTTGTTTGTTTCGCTTTCACGCGAAAACTACTTAACCGATCATCATGAAACTTTGTACACATATTCTTGGAGGTATAAGAAGTAACATAGGATACTTTTTATAAAATATAAAATAAAATTATCTATTTGTTTGTTACGCTTTCACGCCTAAATCACTGAACCGATTTTGATGTAGAGATAGATGGGACCTTGGGGACGGTTATAGGCTACGTTTTATTTCAGAAAAGTCTATTCACGCGGGCGGAGCAAAAGCTAGTTATGTATAAAATTAGACCTAGTCAAATACTAGGCCTAATTCGGCTACACTGGTTTACATGTTTGAATACAACAGAAGCAACAAGAAATAATAATATTTTCAACGGTTATCAAACTCTACATACTCGTACGTAGAGAACCCACCCCGGGGGTAATTCTATTACGCTTTGAGATGTCGCGACAAGCTCGTTAGTCGAGAGAGCGTCGGGTTCATAGTCAAACGCCCCAAATTATAATTAACGGACACCTTAGCTCCTTTATATATTGTTTCATGCTGTGGTATGGTAGACCAAATTAAAATTATTAATGAGGTGTGGAAGACAGCCTCCGTGGCGCAGAGGACAAGCCGATTGTGTAGCGAGTTGGCCGCGGGTTTGATTCCCGCATCGTGATAAAAATGTTTGTGTAAACCACAAATATTTGTTTCGGGTTTGTTTTCCCCTGAGGGGTTGACTTCAGTCAGGCCACCGGTCGTAAAAATCACAAGCGAAATCGTTCTGTAACATGAGTTAAAAAGCATGTTGCGCAGACCCCACTAAGAGTGGAATAAGGACCGGTGCAAGAAGAAGAATGAGGTATAAAAGTTTTCTAAAATGTTTTTTGAGTGGTAGAGCCAGAGTGAGGCTGGTAAACGAGCAAGTGAGTCATCTGATGGTAAGTGATCTCCACTGCCCATGTACACCCATAATACCAAAAGGATCGTGGGCGCGTTGCCGACCTTAAAGGGAAGAGATAATTAAGGGATTGGGAAGAGGAAGGGCATTTGGGCCTCGGATATCTCACTCACCGTACGAAACAATGCAAGTTTTCTCACAATGTTTCCTTCACTGTTAAATCAAGTGATAATTAACAATTAATATACATATAACTTAGAAAAGTCAGAGGTATGCTCTTGGGGCTAGTTTTAAACCGGCGAACTTCGTCTCGACAGTCCATACCACTCACTGCAGAGCTATCACTGCTTTTTATTTATTTATTTAATTAAATAAATAAAATAAATTTTAAATACACCCAACAGTCACACACATAGTGCTGACCCCACACTAGGTTAACCTGTATCGTGGGTATCAGGAAATACGAGGGGCTTGCCGTCCCACAACACTCAGACCCGAAACAGATATTTGTGTGTTACACAAACATTTGTCTCGGTGCAGGAATCTAAACCACGACCTCACGCTTCGCAACCGGCTACTCGCCCACTGCGCCAAAGTGGCTGTCAATTAGACCGATATATGGTGTATCTTTGTAAGAGCACACTTTTTACCATCATCAGTCAAGGTCATTCATCACAATATCATGCAAAGACATTGTCAACTAATAAATTTTCGTTTTTTAACAAAAAACACCATCAAGTGGTATGTTTTACTACCAAAAGATGATAACTAAGCATAATATTTATAAGTACCATTCAGTTTAGGTTAGTTTTAGTTTACTATTAGCAAGAGAGGCTTGTAATAAGTCAACAAAGTTGAACAAATGGACCCTCGGAATACACTAAGGGCAAATGTCGGTCAAACAAATTGCAACAAGATTATAATTCAAAATATGTACCCAACTGGACCCAAATCCAACATCGCAAACCCTAACACTTAACTGTTTATACCGGAGTTAAAGCTAAAGTAACAGACACTGATTAATGCGATTTTAATCCCCCATAAAACCCCTAAATCCTACCCTATATTAATCGCTCGGGTGGTCTAAAACGTCCTAACTGTATCCCACAGCGTTCAAATTTCAACTCTCTCAGACTATATTTAAAGTCCATAACGATACTCTGCCTAAGTTACAAACGTTTGGAACGAAAGTATTTCTAACTTTTAAAACTGACTTCAAAAGGCTTTAGGTCGCATTTTCGATTTCCTATACGTTCATTTCGTTCAAATCTCTACCTTATTTACTTTCGCATAAAATACAAATTCCAACATAATACAAAGATAGCATCAATAACCATTAAAGCCGAATCAGATGGACAGAAGTCGTGTGCGAGTTAGATGGGTGTATAGGTATGTGTATTCGTTAGAAAGAGAAGGAAATATTCTGACGCGTACGCTTTAAACCAGGGCTGTTGAACAGATGAGGTCGGCCACCTGATCTCAGTGATTTTATTTTCCAATTATTGAAGATATGTTCGCTTTGATCCAAAATTTGTGATTAATTGCTTTATAATAAGAGAAAAAGATTACAACATAGGTAGAATGCAACGCGTTTAGACGGAACACGGGTCGCTTTCGTGTCACCAGATCGTACCGTTTATCGTTTTAAGATCGACTCCTATATTAATGCTAAGAATGTAACACGCAATGACAGACGAAACCGTTTTTAAAACGACGCGATCGTTCGTTTTCTAAAAGGAAATCGGTTGATTCGTGTTGAAAATGCGGCGCAGTCTTTGGGGACTGCCGATAGAAGTGAAAACTAAGTAACTTGTGAATTGTATCGTAGAGCTATTAGATTATTATTTTTGAATTATTTTTGGTTTGTAAAGAAGTGTTAATGACCAATTTAATTGTATATATATAATGTATACTAATAACGCACGGAGGTATATCTATGTACATATATACACTAGTATACTGTATATAGCTCATGGAAAGCGTTCGGTGACGATGACGCGAGTTCCATGATTTTTGTTCATCCAAAAAGTGCTCAACAATAAATCAATGTGAACGATTTTCATCATGCGACGCTGTCCAGTCGCTGTACAGACATAGATTTATATATAAATCTGTATGAATCTAAGTGTGTGATGATTATTAAAATTGTTGAGTATAGTTACCCTAATATATAATATACTCTATGAGTATAGTATTAACTATTTACCTATCATTAAACTTGCTGTAACGTCATAAGAATAATTTTTATTGATGGATGCTTCGATGAATATTTATAACGCTGCAGCAACTACTTATCAGTATTATTGATATGTTATTAATAATTGATATTACCATATCTCGGGACTATAGAGACACGGACCTTTGGTAGACGTGCGTGGCAAAGCCAACAAGTAGACAAATCCGTTAGACAATTATTATTTTTGCACCCAACTGGCACATGCATAGTCCTGACCCCACACTAGGTAAATCTGTATCGTGGGTATCAGGAACTACGAGGGACTTGCGGTCCTACACCACCCAGACCCAAGACAAATATTTGTGAATCAGACAAACATTTGTCTAGGTGCGGGAATCGAGCCCACGACCTCACGTTTCGCAACCAGCTACTCGCCCGCTGCACCACGGAGGCTGTCAATTTAATCTTATAGTGGGATGTGACACCACTGGACGGCTATCCCTGTATATACTAACTACAGCACTATGTACAGGAATATCTCTTAAAATTTGAAAGGTGTTTTTTTGTCAGAACGCCATAACTCCCATAATTCTTCATAAAAATTTGATGATTCAAACTTCATTTTAAGGCATAAGTTTGCTGCTATTGACGAAAAAGTATTATAATTAACTACAAGTTTTGCAGAAAAAAATATGAATATTTCTATTTTATTATATTACGTAAACCTCAAAATCTCCCCCCCCCCCCAAAAGCATTTGGGTGCATTGACAAATCTCTAATTAATCTTGATATTATCCTACTTTCTTAGTACTACCTACAATATAATTTTCATCGCTTATCCCTACTTATTTCATTTAAGGTAGATATAGTTTATTCTCATTTTTTTTAATTCTAATTTTGGTCAAGCCCAAACCAACATCCTGGATCCGCCACTGTGTACGGGTGCACCAACGTCGGGTAACACGCGATGGTTTGCGTGTATGGCGCGCTTTATCTACACGTTCCAATAATCCACGCACTATTGAATAGTCATTCATGTTGTATTTAGACCAAGATCTCACAAACACTTCCCTTAATTAGAAATCGGTTCAACGCTGAACGCAATTCAGTAACAAACTAACCAATTCAAAAATCACGAACAAAACTCACTCCGTCTCTCTCTAACACGTGTGAACTATCGTATGTCGTTCTCTTTCGCGCCGCCGGAAGTGAGACCTCAAAGATGGCTGCGGCCGGATGTGGGAGGAGCTATTTGATTTATAGTTAGGGGTGGGTTGGTACTATTGTATGGATTTTACGTTAACCCCACTTTGGTTAACTGTCAATTTAGTTTGGACGATATGGATGAACAATATTTAATTATAATAAATGTAGTCAAGTCGATTGCCTCATTGGTCTGGTGGTCGTATATAGACTGTGAATCGGGAGCAGCTGGGTTTGATTCCCAGGTTGGGCAACACCAACGGCCAACCACACGATCATGGACAGAAGGATAAGCTTCGTTTGCAATCATTTAAGACTGGGATATCAGAAGGTCAATTCTCGTAATTTTAAATGTTCAAAATATCATTCCGATCTAATCTCAGCATCAAGAAAGTTGCAAATGGCATTCTCTTAAACCAATAATCAACGTCAAATGCACCTAGCATTAGCAGTAGCATTTTACCGTTTTGGCTTCAGTCGACTTTTATTCTATATTCAATCTTATTACGATCTATGTTCACATTTGGCGATCACATCTAGGAGATACTTACTACAGCCTCCGTGGCGCAGCGGGCGAGTAGCCGGCTGTGAAACGAGAGGCCGCGGGTTCGATTCCCGCACCGAGACAAATGTTTGTGTGATCCACAAATATTTGTATCGGGTCTGAGTGTTGTGTGACCGCAAGTCCCTCGTAGTTCCTGATACCCACGACACAGGTTTACCTAGTGTGGGTTCAGGACTATGTGTATTTATTTATTTTATTTACCTAGTCTTCATATCAATGATCTTACTTCTTCTTCTTACACCACCCCTTATCCCACTCGCAGTCGGGTCTGCAATATCCATTTTAACACATTTTACAGAATAATTTGTCTTGTAGTTTCTCCACCAGCCGCCTGCCTGAAGTCAACCCCTCTGGGGAGAAAACATCCAAATTTTTAACAAACATTTTTGTCTCTGTGCGGGAACCGAACCCATAGCCTCGCACTTCGCAGCTGATTACTTACGCACTACGCCACGGAGGCTGTCTATGAAATTAAATAGAAAGAAACTAAATATATTATACTTAAGCTGGCTTACAAAAAAAACCTTTTCAATACAAAACCAACAATCCGCGTACATGTCCCCAAAAATTATTGATCAAATCCAATCATATCCTATGTACTTTATGTCTCCAATATATTATATGGAACAATAAAAGAAATGGAAAGAGGAATCGAAGACGAAAGCACGGTAATAAAGCGTCTTATGTCTCTGCCATTACTGCGAGAGGTTGTACATATGTGTTGAAGGGGAAAGAATGTCTGTGTGTCACCGACGTGGCGACTGTCGTCTCTACAGAGCCCTAACTTAACTGTGAAATGGCAGACAGTGTTCTCAACTTAGTAGAATTATCCCTAGCTTTAGTGGTTTGGACCCGCCGCTAGTGTGTAAATTTTAATCTAGTGGTTAGGTTAGTTAGTTAGTAAAAGCAGTGATAGCTCAGCGGGGAGTGGTATGGACTGTCGAGACAAAAAGTCGCAGGATCGTAACCAGCCCCAAGTGCATACACCTCGGACTTTTCTAAGTTATGTGTGTATTAATTGTTAATTATCACTTGCTTTAACGGTGAAGGAAACATCGTGAGGAAACTTGCATATCTGAGAAGTTCTTCATAAGAATTTCGAAGGTATGTGAAGTCTGCCAACCCGCATTATGCCAGCGTGGTGGACTAAGGCCTAACCCCTCTCATTCAGTAGAGGAGGCCCGTGCCCAGCAGTGGGACGTATATACTACAGGGCTGGTATTATTATTATTAGTGGTTAGTGGATGTTTTATGGCCAATCCCTATATTCTGTCTATCGACAGGTTTGCTTACTATCGATAGTGTTTAGACAGCTCTTCCATACAAAATGTGTCAAAATTTTACTGCCAGTAAGCAAATATTTTGATAGAATATTGGGAATGGCTATTAATGGTTTAGTTAACTACTCAGAGTTACACTCACCGCTTGGGCATTTGATGCATGTGCAAGACGGAGAGGCTTGTGCAGATTGCTGACTTCTCCAGGCGAGAAGCCAGCAATCAAATATAATTGTAATCGAATTTCATTTATTTACCCCTACCAAAACAAAAAGTTAAAAAATAAAATATAAGCAACAAGACTGTCTTAATTTCGTTTTCCTTCCACCCTTTATATAACTTGATATGAATGGGCCGGCTCGACCGGGTCGTTACCACAGTCTCACAGAAAACCGACGTAAAGTAGCTTGCTGCTGCGTTACGTACAGTGAGTGAGATATCCGAAGGCCCAATCCCCTCCCCTTCCCAATCCTTTAATTACCCCTTTCCTTTAAGGTCAGCAACGCCCCCATGATTCTTCTGATATTGTGGGCATATATGGCCGGGGGAGATCACTAACCATCAGGTGACCCACTTGCTTGTTTGCCAGTATGAAAAAACTTCCACAATATAGTACGTAAACAGTCATTTTGTATGTCCACCCACGCCTTGACACCAAGCAGAATTATACGCATCTGTAAAAATCCAAAAAATATTTAAAAAAAATATAAATTCTCCACAAGCAAACCCTGTCTCTAACTAGTGAACGTCTGTACGTGAAGTTTAGCAGTAAAAGGTGCTCGTTCGATGCCGGCGAGGCAATAAAATCAAATAGAAGCCTCCGACCCTCCCCGTGGGGAGGCAGGCGGGAGGCAGGTGGGGGCAGGCGGGGCGGCGACCGGCGTGTGACATTTTTATTTCCATGGAAAATTGTCGCTTATACGAAAATCATTTATTTTGTTAGAACGTGCCTTCTAGATGGATTTGAGTGAGATTTTATGATCATTACGTTCATATTTTAGTTCATTTTAATAACGGATGAAATTATTATGTTTAGTTATTGGTTATTGGATAAAACAGGGGAAAATTTAATTTTCGCAGCTGGCAGTCGTCAATTATTCGATATATATCTAAACTATAAACAACTTTTTAAAATCTTTATATACAAAACCAGAAGTGAGACAATTAAGGTGTACGAGTATATTAAGTTATAAAAGAAAATACTCTTTTATATTATACTATAATATAATATAAAATGGTCTAATACTAATACTATATAAACTTATAACAGTAATTTACGGAGGTTCGGTTTCAAATCCCTATACATTTATTATTTAAATAAATACAAATATTAAATAGGTATTAATATATTATACAGTAATTATAGGTATTCATAATATTTTAATTCTTTTTATTTAAGTTTTACCAATTATTCATAACCCTATTTAGTAGACAATATTCCGAAAGCTAGACACGTTTTGGAGCTTTGATTTCAAGATAAAAATGTTGAACCCTTATTTTTAAGATGGCGTCCGAATGAGAGCGCCTCCCGACCGAAAAAATCAAAGTAAGACATGGAATCAGTCCTTTTACAAATAAAAATTAAATAAATTATAAACTAATTAATACACCCAACAGGCACACACATAGTCTTGATCTTGTAGGGTATCTATATCTTAATGCGTTAAGATAAGCGTCTTGTGACGTGGGTATCAGGTACTACGAAGGACTTTCGGTCTCACAACAATCAGACCCGAAAAAAATATTTGTGATATATATCACATAAACATTTCTCTCGATACGGGAATCGAACTCACAGCTTCTAATTTCACAGCCGGCTACTCGCCTGCTGTGAAAGAAGGCTCTCAATTGTTACAAACCGAGACGGACGATCTCTAAACCGGGTTCCCAATTTTTTGAAGTGAAAACTTCTTTAGGCGCGTTGACCACTTTTTGGGTGAACAAAAATTATGGAACTCGCGTCATCGTCACCGAACGCTTTCCATGCGTATACTGTGTATATATGTATATAGATATACCTCCGTGCGTTATTAGTATACATTATATATATATACAGAGTATATCTCTACATATATATTAAATTGGTCATTAACACTTCTTTACAAACCAAAAATAATAATGTAATAGCTCGACGATACAATTCACAAGTTACTTAGTTTTCAGTCCCCAAAGACTGCCCCGCATGTTTTTTAAATATCATTTATTATATCAGGATCCAACGATCAGTCTGTTGCTCAACGGTAAGCGCTTGCCTTGCCCATAATAAAAGTAGGTAGTACGGTCTAGTTAGACTTCGTCGTAAGAAGGCCTACCACCAATTCAATTATCCATTGTAGGTAAATACTCCTCATTGATAATTTATATCTATGAATATAGTGATTTCTTATGTTTATGCGAAAATTACACATTGAATTAAAATTATTCGTAGTTTATACGGATTTAAATCGCGGTTTAATTTTTTTTATGTTCCCGATGTTTCGACAGCTTTTCAGCCTTCGTGGTCACGGGAGAGACTGGTCACGGGAGAGTTTCGAAACCTCGGGACTAAAAAAAATATTAAACCGCGATCAAATCCGTATAGACTGGTTTTATTTCAATCTATGAATATGGCGTATTTATCATTGCCCACAGCTGTCCAAAACGAGCGGCAGCCGCGTAACACTGCCACCATCCGACCTGAAACACTTCGAGATATGGACCAGGAGAGAGCTCTACGGGAGGCTGCCGTGGCTGTTGGTGTGTTTGGGTGAGTAGATAGATAAAACCATGGATAGATAGGTCACACGTAATAAAGGCTAGATAGACATTATTGACCAAATGTTTACTCTTTTCTCTCACTACCTATTTATTAAACCACGAAATAAATCCAAAAAGGGTTACAGTATAATATTGCTGAACCGAGGCAGTTTGATCACATATTTGTAATGTCATGTTTTTATGTTAGGTTATGAAAAATATAGGTGTGATATTAGGATAAAACTTTCTCTCTCAAGGTGCGTTGTTTCAATCCGTCGCGTCTGTGACATTTAAAACCATCCTAAGAATCAATGGTTCATTGAATACAAATATGACGCAGGTATTATTGGTACATAAAACAATAAAACATACATACATACGCAATCACGCCTGTAATCCCCGAAAGGGTAGGCAGAGGTGTAGGTAACCAGTACACCCACGTTTCGCCGAGCGTATCTCCGTCCCCTGATGTGATATAGGGGGCGAGGCTATCGCTTTACCGGGCACAAATTCCAGACTCCAGACGGGCTGATACTGAGTATTTCTTAGAAAAACCAAATATCACTTTTATCCGAACCGGGGATCGAACCCGAGACCTCAGCGTCAGCCTCAGTCGTAACGAGTACGCATTACAACTGCGCCACCGAGGCAATAAAACAATCTTTAATTAAAGTATACTAGGTATTACTTGTTACTAACGTTATAGCTGTTACACATGATTTCAAACAACCCACGCTTAAAGCCTTCTCGCTTGCTGGATTTCTTCTCGCTTGCTGGATTTCTTCTCGGTTGCTGGATTTCTTCTCGGTTGCTGGATTTCTTTTCGCTTGCTGGATTTCTTCTCGCTAGCTGGATTTCTTCTCGCTTGCTGGATTTCTTCTCGCTTGCTGGATTTCTTCTCGCTTGCTGGATTTCTTCTCGCTTGCTGGATTTCTTCTCGCTTGCTGGATTTCTTCTCGCTTGCTGGATTTCTACGGCAAATGATTTAACACAGAGACAGCGGCACCAACCCAGACTAACCGTCACATTAATACTGTAGATAAAACTAGCTGCAGTCTGGCTCTATTCTTTTTTAAACTTTCTTTGGTTCGTATTCACAAGCGACACTTAACTGGGCCAAAAACTAACGAAATATTTTTTTGAGTGGTAGAGCCACGCTGTAGACACTTTTGTCTACAGCATGAATGGGCCGGCTCGCCCGGGTCGTTACCACTGTCTCACAGAAAACCGACGTAAAGTAGCAGCTTGCTGCTGCGTTTCGTACGGTGAGCGGGATATCTGGAGACCCAAATCCCTCTCCCCTTCCCAATCCCTTAATTATCCATTTCATTTAAGGTCGGCAACGCGCTCATAATTCTTTTGGTATTGTGGGCGTACATGGGGGGTGGAGATCACTTACCATCAGGTGACGCACTTGCTCGTTTGCTGGCCTATGACATAAAACTCTATGTTCGCGCTCACTATGCGGCCTCATAGTAACGTTTATGAATACGGATGTGTGTCTCTCAAAACAACGTCCAACACACAAAGTCCTCATTTTTTCAAAGTCAAACGAAACCCGGTGTTCACCCGAGTGTCTGAGTCTTTGACTTCTCTCGCGGAAAACGTTTCAATACTTTTTCACAGGTTTCCTTTGAGGAGCATGCGACGTGGAAACTCGTGTTTCTGCGTGTGAACATTGTGGATTAAGAAATGTTTTATAATTGTGTATAATATTGCGTATAGTACCTAACCTGGTTATTTTGATTAATACAAATAAAAACTGCCTCGGTGGCGCAGTTGTAATGCGTAAGCGTTACGATTGAGGTCAACGCTGAGGTCTCGGGTTCCATCCTCGGGTCGGGTAAAGTGGTATTGGGTTTTTCTATTACGAAATGCTCAGTATACGCCCGGAGTCTGGAATTTGTGCCCGGTATGGCGATAGGCTCGCCTCCTATCACATAAGGGTTGGAAATCCGCTCGGCGAAATGTGGGTGTACTGGTTACACCTCTGCCTACTCCTTCGGGGATTACAGGCGTGAGTGCGTATGTACAAATAAAAAATATGGAAAAAATGTACTTTAACTATTTTCATACAAAACGGCAATACCATAGGTTTTCATAAAGACCTATTATTACAATTCAAATAAAAAATCTTTATTCTTCCAATAGTAATAATAAAATATGATCACCGTTGGAGAAACACAATATTCAATCCGAGGTAGTGGCAAACGGTGTAAGCAGTAAAGACATTTGTATAATCGTATGATAATGTAATATTTTTACCGGTATGAGTTATAGACTTGGGGGGTGGTTATAAACGTTATTCGAAGGGCAAACCTACGCAACTAAGCTCTGATTCATAAATATGGGCCTTTGTTATTCGATGTTGATATACGTTTCTAGGTAGGTTTGTTTAGGCAAATAAAACCTTACCACTAAGTGGTAGATAAGTAGTCTGTAGTATGCGTGGGTAAGCATTATTGTGTTTCGGTTTGAAGGACATTGAAACCAGTGCAGTTACTGGGCATTATGATACTTAACATCTTACATCTCGGGGCAACGAGCGTAGTCCAGTGACATGCAGTGCTTTGTAACTCAAAGTTCTGTATGGTGTTATGTCTATGTCTTACGGTGTGTGAGATATCCGGAGGCCCAAATACCCCTCCCCTTCCCAATCCTTTAATTATCCGTTGCCGTCGACAACGCGTTCATGATACTTTTGGTATTTTGGGCGTTCATGGACGGTGGAGAACACTTACCATCAGCATAGATACATAGCTTTTCTAATGTGTTTACGCCATCAGGTGACTCACTTGCTTGTTTCTCAGCTTATGCTATAAAAACCGTACTAAGGCTGAGAACCGGGAGGTCCTGAGTTCAATTCCCAGGTCGAACAATTAAGATTTGTGTTAGAATTTTCGATTCGAAAAATCACACATGAATTGGTTGGGTTTGGAATTTGTGCCCGGTGTGGCGATAGGTTCGCCCCTACCACATCTTACACGATGACATTTGTCTACCCGACCTGGCAATTGAACCCAAGACATCATAATTTTTAGCCTTAGTACTCTGCCAAAAGACTTATGAGGCGCAATTATAGTTTTTTTTAATAACTTATAGTGTAAGAATCATCTAAATAAGTTTAGGTAAATGTTTCATTCCTTATGAAAATGGGACTCATTTTGAGGAAATTCTTACGCAAAATAGTGAACGCGTATTGTTTATCCACACGTATATTCACACATGGTAACTACTAGGGTCATCGAACGCGGTCAGTCCGTCCTGTCATGATCACCTGAACGAACTGACGCAGGCCAGTCAGCCATGCCAACCTTTGATCGTTCTACTTTAGCTTTAGATTCGCACGGACGGCTTGACGTCACGCCCTCACCTTTCTATTTAAAACTGTAGTTAAACTGTGTTAGGGAAATGATAAAATAATGCTTATAACTTAGTAAATGGCTTTAGTTAGTTATATTTTATTAGTCCAGATGACATTTCAATAGGGTATTTGACTATATCTAATTTTATACATTATTCTATATGTAACCAACAAGAATACGAAAAAGAATATGTTTTGCGAAAACAGAATTAAAATTGGGTAAAATATGTGGGCGCAGTTCATATTTTAAATCTCGGTATCAGCAAAGGTGGGCGCGTAGTGGGAAAATCTACCTATTTCCCTCGCACGCGTGCACCGTAATGGCATTACCTGTCTTGTGACGTCACACGACATGTCGTGCATCCTTTTTCCGTCATTTGAAAACTACCCCTTCCAACAGATTTAAATGGCTTCTAACTTATTTATTTATGACTTGATTTGTAAAATTCTTTCGATAATAGATTTTTGGGAACGTAACTTATTGATTATAATTAAAAAAATAATCGAGTCAAATACCCTCTATTGTAGATAACTAAAAAGGTTTTCTATAAATTACTTAGGGTGACGTGAATTTACCCAATATAACTATAGACCGGTATAATTCAGTCGACCGTCGAGGGACGCAGTGTCCCGGTGTCTCTAAACGGTGAACATTATATTTGGACTGCACTGTAGTCAATTTGCCTTGCCAGGATAAAAAAATAAAATGAAATATTTATGTGTAAATCTGCCTCACTTCAAATCAAAGCAAAGCAAATTAGTTTACTTGCAAGCGTTAGCGCCTAGTAGCGATGCTAAGTTTACGGTTAATAACAGATCTTATTACTTATTCTTAGATTTTCAACGCGTAATAAATAAATACACCCAACAGTCACACACATGGTTCTCACCCCGCACTAGGTTAACCTGTATTGTGGGAATCGGGAACTACGAGGGACTTGCCAACCCACAACACCCAGACCCGTACAAGTATATGTGGATCAAACAAACATTTGTCTCGGTGCGAGAATCGAACCCACAGCCTCTCGCTCGCAGCAGGCCACTCGCCCGCTACGCCACGGAGGCTGTCAAATAATAATTAAGTACTTGTTTCGACATAATTTCGAAATTATGGTCTGGGCCCCAAACCAGTTGAATTCCTAGTTGATTTGTTAAAATAATACTTAATTCAACACACAGAATGACAAAACAAATTAAAGTGTCTGTGTAACTTTCTGTCTGGGTAAATTATACAATTTAATATTTCAATTCGGCAATTCTACGAAAGATTTAATTTAAATTTCAACATATCGCTATCAGTCATATTTTAGAAATTATAGATCTTTCACTAATTGAAATTGGGTTTTAACGGTTATTATCCCTAAATAAGCGGCCACAGATGTAGTGCAATTAACGTTCTAAATGCAAATGTTTCTTTACCACCAGGCCACCAGTATCCCTAGCGATGGCCCTCTCCCCCGCCCGGTATCCGCTGCTCTCCCCGCAGTACGCGCCGCCGCCGCAGCCCCCAGCACAACCAGACTCTTCCCGAGATACCGAGGATAGAGCTCACAGTGATAGCGATGGTAAGATTTGTTCTATTGCTAATTACAGCTTTCTTTAAAAAATACAAGATTCCATTCAAAAGTGGTGGAGCGACGCTGTAGATAGTTTTGTCTACAGCCTGAATAGGCCGGCTCGACCGGATTGTTACCACTATTTCACAGAAAACTGATGTGAAGCAGCAGTTTACTATGTACTTGTTTTATACGGTAAGTGAGACCTTCCCGATCCCTTCCCTTTTAGGTCAGTAACGCGTCCTTGGTTCTTCAATTATTAGGTTACATACATGGGCCGTGGAGATCACTTACCATCAGATGACCCTAAGCCTTCACCAATCTTACTGAATGCATGAAACGAAGTAGTAAAACTTAATACGGTTTTCTGTAAGATACATGAACCCACTTAATTGAACCCGCCGAAATAAATAGCTAGATACAGAGTGGTTCTACCAATTATTAACGTAGTCAAGTTTGGGGGAGCTGCCGAGACCATAACTACGTTGTATCATCGCCTTTTCGATCTTGAATGTCATATTTTTAATTTTTTTTATATTTTTTTTTTTGCAGATGACAGTATTGATGTAACCAATGAAGAAGATTCATCTTCGTATTCACCACCAGTTGCCAGTTACCCACAGAGCTGTATTCCTTACAGGTATTAATTTAGAAGCTTTTGCTCTCGGCTTGCCTTGTCCGGGATAAAATGTAGCGTATGTTTAAAGCTAAAAAGGAATTAGGAATATCAGTGTAAATGTTGCCAAATGTCTAATGTTCAAGCTACGCCAGACGCCCGGTGTAGAGACGCCTCAAGATGTCCATTCTCTGATTTCAGGCTTTACCTATAATTCCAGTTTAAACTTGAGCAAGCGATGCCTTATACGATAGCGCTCCATCTTAGACCATTGGTCTAAGCGCTGCATCCATAATTTAGTCTTGGGTTGGCGCTGACTGTTGGATGTATTCATTTATTAAGATTCGCGTATTTTGTTTCCAGACCTTTGGGAGTAGAAAGTGCTGCTGAGACCGCCGCCAGGTTACTCTTCATGGCGGTCAAATGGGCCAAGAATTTACCTTCATTCGCAAGCCTTGCTTTCAGAGATCAGGTAATTTATTTATACTATATTAATTTTTGGGTTAAATAATTATTATCCTGCTCTGCCTGCCTCGGTGGCGCAGTTGTAATGCGTACGCGTTACGATTGAGGCTAATGCTGAGGTCTCTGGTTCGATCCCCGGGTCGGGTAAATTGGTATTGTGTTTTTTTATTACGAAATTCTTAGTATCAGCTCGGAGTCTAGAATTTGTGCCCGGTATGGCGATAGTCTCGCACCCTATCACGTCGTGGGACGGAGATACGCTCGGCGAAATGTGGGTGTAGTAGTTACACCTCTGCCTACCCCTTCGGAGATTACAGGTGTGAGTGTGTATGTATGTATGTAATTATTATCCCACATGCAGTGGGGTCGGTGCAACATTCTTTTAAACATATGTTACAGAATGATTTGGTTTGTAGCTTTTACGACTGGAAACTTACCTGGCGTTAACCCTTTAATCGTTTCCAAAATTAGTGTAGCTCTCCTCCCCCTTTCCCCCGCCTTAGCCGACACACTCCCGCGTTACCAGGATGCATAGAAGCGTAGAAGTATGTAAATCAGCTGCAACCTCTCGGTGACGCACTTTGACAAGTTGCAGCGATGAGCCAGAATGAGAGGGCTAATGCGTCACATATGTCCTACTTATTTATTTATTTCTTTTAGGAAACCTTACGGACTAATTGTATTGTAATTGTATAAGTATGACAATTTAACGATAAATAGTTGCCTACAACAAATTTGCACATTCATGTTCCAGGTAATTCTTATAGAAGAGTCGTGGTCTGAGCTGTTTCTGTTGAACGCCATACAATGGTGTCTTCCACTGGACGCTGCCTGCGCCGCTCTATTCGGCAGTGAACAGATTGATCAAGGTACTACATAATACATTCTAGATTAATATCCCAATTTAACTAAAGTGTAATGGCCAGCCTGCCTTATTCCCTATCACATTATGGGACGGAAATTAGCTCGGCGACATGTGGGTGTACAGCAGGCCAATTCTCGTAATTAAAAATGTTCCAAACATCATTCCGATCTAGTGTCAGTATTAAGAAAGTTGCAAATGGTATTCTCTTAAACCATTAATCAACGTCAAATGTGATCATAGATCGTAATGACATCGAAAGTAGAATAAAAGTTGACTGAATCCAAAACGGCATTCTGCTAACATTTTCAACACACGTCCTTATATAAACGTCAAAATTGTGACTGAATTGAGATTACAATGACATCGAGATGAGATTATATAGTCCGGCAAACGAGCAAGTGGATCACCTGATGGTAAGTGACCTCCAACGCCCATGTACGTCCACAATACCAGAAGGATCATGGGCGCATTGCCGACCTGAAAGGAAAGGGATAATTATGGAATTGAGAATCTTCCAGATAGCTCACGCATCAAACGCAGTTGTAGAAGCTACTTTACGTCGATTTTCTATGAGACAGTAGTAATAACCCGGTCGAGCCGACCCATTCATGCTGTAGACAAATCTGTCTATAGCAGTCTGTCCAATTATCTCTATTTTGCATGACAATATTTTAGATGACAGGCCCTAAACAATAATAAATAATAATTTAAAAAAATACGCCTTTATAGAAAATCCAACTAAAAAATAGAAAATAAATTTGAATTAAAAATAGTATAAGAAAAAATAATTTTATTGTAAAAAAAGCGTGGGGTGCTTTTCAGGAGATTATCAAAATAACCCTTCTACTCATATCTGTTCATAAAATATTTATAACTATTGATACCATGCACCCCACGCTTTTTTTTACAATAAAATTATTTTTTCCTTACACTATTTTTATTTAAAATTTATTTTCTATTTTTTAGTTGGATTTTCTATAAAGCGTATTTTTTTTTTCAAACTGTTGAAAATATTGAATTATCATCGGTCCTTAATAAGTATGCCAAATTTCGAGTTAATCCGACGTTTTGAAGGGGGTCAAAATCATGTTCCAAGATTCCGTTACATATAAACATACGTATGAAGCTAATAAAAAGCTATGAATTATGATTGTAAACTGGGTGTATTTGCTTACAATTCTGATCTAAGGCTGGGTGACTTTACAATTTGTGGTTTCTCCCTATTCTGAATGAAACGTTTCTTCTGTATTAAGCGTCCAGAGTCATGTAGAAGCTGGTATTGTTTCAGAAACGGGCACTAGTTCATCCACATTACGTCGGTTGCGAGATGTTCTGGCGCGGTACAGGGCCGTGTTCGTAGATCCGGCTGAGTTCGCTTGTATGAAGGCCATCGTACTCTTTAAATCTGGTGAGTTTAATTTTTCGACTGCCTCTGTGGCGCAGTTGTAATACGTACGCGTTACGCCTGCAGTGCTGTGGTCTCGGGTTCGATCCCCGGGATATTGGGTTTTTCTTACGAAATGCTCAGTAAAAGCCCGGAGTCGGTAATTGTGCTCGCTATGGCGATAGGCTCGTCACCTATCACACCATGGGACGGAATTAAGATCATGGTCTAAAACCTTCATCTAAACCCGTTTAGCCCTTAAGGCATGATTCAGTGGTGGATACAGGATTTTGGTTTGGGTTTCGGTTATAGGAGTCTTGACCCAAAATTAGAATAAAAAAATTGAGAATATATTATACTTACTTAAAATAGAATAAGTAAGAATAAGACTGCCTCGGTGGCGCAGTTGTAATGCGTACGTGTTACAATTGAGGCTAACGCTGAGGTCTCGGATTCGATCCCCAGGTCGGGTAAAGTGGTATTGGGTGTTTCTATTACGAGATTCTCAGTATCAGCCCGGAGTCTGGAATTTGTGCCCGGTATGGCGATAGGCTCGCCCCCTGTCACATCGTGGGACGGAGATACGCTCGGCGAAATGTGGGTGTACTAGTTACACCTCTGCCTACCCCTTCGGGGATTACAGGCGTGAGTGCGTATGTAAGAATAAGCGATGAAAATCATATTGTAGGTTGTACTAAGAAAGTAGGATAATATCAATATAAAGAGATTTTTCAGTGGACCCAAATGCTTTTAGGGAGGGGCTTGGGCCCCTTAGCCCCCCCCCCCCCCTGGATCCGCTAGTGGCATGTTTGACGATCAAACATCTTAACTTTCACATTTATAATAGCAGTAGGATATTAGGATTGACGTCTCGGCGTGTAATTACTTCATAAGTATTTTTTTTCGATACTCCACAGAGACCAGAGGCCTAAAAGATCCTCTTCAAATAGAAAACCTTCAAGACCAAGCGCAAGTTATGCTAATGACTCACGCCAGAACTGCTCACGGTGCAGCCCCGGCCAGGTTCGGGAGACTCTTACTCCTACTCCCTCTCTTACGTCAGGTCTCCCCTCAGCATTTGGAGAGGGAGTTTTTCGCCAAAACCATCGGACAGACGCCCATGGAGAAGGTGCTCGCGGATATGTATAAAAACTAAATAACGCAAAATAATGCGTGTTTGTAGGTATTTGTGTGTTGATTATTCATATTTATTAAAATAAATTACGCAATCACTAACCGCATAATTACGAGTTTACGAATTCACGCAAATAATGCGTAAGTATTAAATTGATTTCATGTTTGTATGTTTTCGTCATACTGCCTCGGTGGCGCAGTTGTAATGCGTTCGCTTTACGATTGAGGCTAACGCTGAGGTCTCGGGTTCGATCCCCGGGTCGGGTAAAGTGGTATTGGATTTTTCTATTACGAAATGCTCAGTATCAGCCCGCAGTCTGGAATTTGTGCCCGGTATGGCGATAGGCTCGCCCCCTATCACATAAGGGACGGAGATACGCTCGGCGAAATGTGGCCTACCCCTTCGGGGATTACAGGCGTGAGTGCGTATGTAATAATTGTAAATTTTATAAACATGTGTGTGTTTTTTCAATCGGCTGTAATTTTAACAGCGTTCGTAAAGTCCTATTTAGAGTTCCACGGAGACTTTCTCTCACTCTCTTTTTATACGTTTTTACTTGCTTTAATGCCGAGACGCGTAGTTCGTTTGATGACAAGCGCCACGCCTGCCCATAAATAGAAGCAACACCACACATAACTTTGAATTACATATTAAGGTGTTGAGTCTCATAATGCCCAGTAATTTCACTGGCTTCATTGCCCTTCAAACCGAAACACAATACTGATGTTTATCGGCAGAAATAGACAAAGCATTGGTACTAACTTATAGCAGATTTCAATAAACGATCTTGGATTGATTCTCCACATCGATCACAAAAATCGACCAATCAAACTTAGTAATTTATACGCATGACTTTCAAACTGTATTCTTATTGACTAATTTCTGGGATCGATCGGGAGACTCTATCTAAGATCGATTATTGAAATCACCTGTTAGACGGTCTCTCGCAAACGAGGGATCTAACACATAGTTACTGATTTTAACATATTATTTGTACTGATAACAAATGAAACAACTTTTAAACAACGTGAACTATTGCTTCTTCCAACTTCTTCAACACGTTGTTACAATCACAGACGGTTGACACAAACCACCACTAAAATCTATATTCGCAGTGCCAAGTGTGATTTCCTTTTGTAAATATTTTAGTTTTTCCAAATTCTATGTGTTAATTATTTTAGTTATTTTTTATTTTATTTTACGTCTGTTGAATAAATGTGTAGTAGGTATAATAAATTGTGTTGTATAACATTTATTTTAGTGTATATAATATGTACTTATGTGCCGTGCTACGTTTTAATTATTCGCTCGGGCAATCTTCTTTTTTTACGTATTAGTGCGAATATGCTAACAATGTCCTGCTTTTCGGGCCTCGACATGTACATCATTTAACTTTCTATAGTACAGGCGGCCAACGAGCTGGTGGGTCACTTAGTTGTAAGTGATCTCCACCGCCTATGTACGCCCACAATACCAGACGAATAATGGGCGCGTTGCCGACCTTAGAGGATAGGGAAATTAAGGGATTGGGCCTCCGGATATCTCACTCACCGTACGAAACGCAGCAGCAAGCCTCAATTTTACGTCGGTTTTCTGTGAGAGAGTGGTAAAGACGCGGTCGAGCCGTAGACAAAACTGTCTACATCGTGGCTCTACCATTCAGATAGCTGTTATAAATGTTCTTTATTGGATCCTCATCATCACCCTTTGTATATCTCGACATATACGGAGATTACCGAAGCATAATTAAAATCTTATTACTGTACTATACGTGCATTTTGTTCGACTTGAAGTCGCAGCGTCATTATAACATTCAGGAATGTCAATTAACTTTGTCATTGCACTGTTTCATATTATTCAATTACTTCGAAACTCAGAGTTAATGCAGTACCGATACTGAATACAGATTTTTTTTTATGCTCATCTACTGCAAAAATAGTATTACTTGACATCTTTGAATGATCAAATTCTAAAAAATGGCTAAAGGCGTACATCTCTGAGTGCAGCAGTAATGGCCAATATTCTGATTACCGACAGATTTGCTTACTACCTGTAAATTTGACATAATTTTTATGGAAGATCTGTCAAAACAGTATTAATATAAGGTAGCTCCCTGTAATCTTTATCTCCCCAGAGGGGTAGACGACGGACAGGCGGACGGTCGTAAAAACTAAGAGTCAAATCATTCTGTAACATGTGTTAAAAAGCGTGTAACGCCAACCCCACTACGAGTGGGTTAAGGGCAGGTGGAAGAAGAAGCTCTATCTGTAAATAGAATATGAGGAACGGCCATAACAGAGTAAAAATTGTCATTGTAAAGAGCGGCTAAAGTAACAAACTTCAGGCTGGACAAATATTTTAAACTTTGCAATATGTAGTTACTAACTGTGTTTTTAATCACCATAATATGTGTCGATATGGTTCTAAAGCGAGGGTAATATATATCTCTATTGAAAAATTTCATGCACTTATTAAATAAGGTCATATTTTATAATGGTATTACATAAGATATAAAAAATGTCTAGTCATAAATTGTAAATAAAATTAATTCAGCTATTTAGCCATGTAGTACACGTTTCGTTTGTAATTTTTAATCAAAGAATGTAATTAAACTCGATAATTTAGATCCACCGTTCAGAATCAAAATGTTCTGTCTATCGACGGATTTACTTACTAGCAGTAAAATTTTGGCACATTTTTAATGGAGAATCTGTCAACTATTGATAATAAGCCAATCTATCTTTAGTATATAGGGAACGGCCATTATTGGCCACCATCACCACCACATGCCTCAGTTTTCGAAAGTGTTCCTTTACACTCAGTATACAGCTCTATTCGTATGTACAGATATCATACGGAGCAGACACGTAGCCCAGGAGGCCAAATCTCGTAATTTTAAATGTTCAAAATATCATTCCGATCTAGTCTCAGCGTCAAGAAAGTTGCAAATGGAATTCTTTTAAACCAATAATCAACGTCATATTGTGAACATAGATCGTAATGAGATTGAATTTAGAATAAAAGTTGACTGAAGCCAAAACGGTATAATGCTACTGCTAATGCTAGCCGCTATATGCATTTGACGTTGATTATTGATTTAAGAGAATGCCATTTGCAACTTTCTTGACGCTGAGACTAGATCGGAATGATATTTTAAACTTTTAAAATTACGAGAATTGGCCTCCGGATAAAAATATTATTTAATACATTATCTATGAACTTATTTATACATCTAGTAACATGGATAATAAATATCGAAATCTCTAGATGTTGTAAATCATTGCTTGTTACAGTAACTTTGCTTTACTTTAGTGCAATTGATACTTATAAATGTTAAGTAGTGAGTGTAAATATGTATTAGCAACGAATACCATGGCCTCGTAGTGTTTCTGTCGATTTGTAGTGTAGTTGTGGTTATGCTCGATGTAAATATATTAATGTGCTTATCTTATCATAACTGACGCGCTCCATTAAACTTTACGAAACTCAATTGTGTATGCAATAAGGATAAAAATTGTGTGGCTCGCGTCATTTAAGATTGGACGGTCTTTCCATTCTATGTTAGGATAAAAGCAGTTAAAAAATAACCTCAGGATTTCATATTATTTTGTATCACCAATGGCAGATTTTGCTCCGTTTTTTTTTGTTTTATTGCCAATAAAACAAAAAAAATAGGTTTTGCTAGTAGTCCAGGAAAATTAGTCAAATAATGGCAAGTATCTCGGAATGAGAGATAGTCAGCTATAAACTTGTATAAACCTTTATTTTGGCACCCTAAAACTTGCCTCAAAACCTACTTATCGTAGAGTGTCCGCGACTACAGATATTCCAAGGTCAAAGCCCAAAAAAATGATTATTTACACATTTATTCCAAATATCACGTTTCTAATGCGTTTTATGCTATTTGTATCTAGGACAAATATTGTAGAGGATTCAGTTATTAAATTTTTTTTTAATATCACCATTTTCGAGATAGATGGCAGAGCACGCGCAGTGTTTAACTATTTAAACACATTTTAGTTAATGAAATCTATCCAAAAGTAACTGGTGTCAAATGATTCCTAAAATATAAAACATTGATTATAGCGCCATCTTTATTTGGCATCCATATTTTAAAATTGTTGTCAAATTGTGCTCTAACTGTTGTAAGGGGTGCTCTAAGGTTGTACATTAAGCGCAAAATAACTTGGCCGGACTGAAGTCAGTCACTTCACCCACCCTCTATGCCATCTTTTACTCTCTGAAAACAATCTCCGACGCGGCTAGGTTACTATAAGGTAACCTTCCTAACTGGTATAACCTAAGGTTATACCTTCAGTCCGGCCAAGACGTATTTTGTAGAATTATTTTAATATAAGAATAATTGCACATGCTGATAAGCTCAGGGCATATTTTGGAATGTGCGAATAAGTTTTAACCACTAAATAACGCATTAGACAGTCCATTTAGGAATTAACAATTTAACGTAGTGATTGACAGCACCAACACAAACACTATGTTTTATAATATGGTGCAATATGTAAAAATTGTATTTAATTTACTATTTTCAATTAAATTCAAAACCATCCTCCATGTATATTGATAGCGCGATTTTTTTTATTTTGCTGTCTTATACTTTATTTAGTAAGTGTAGGTTACCTACCTAACGTTTACTGGAGCATTGTGAAATAAGCACTTCATATTATAATGAGTAATTATTAAATTGTTTGTATATATTATAAATGTTAGAGTAAGTGCTTAGTTCTTAGTTCCAATTACATAGGGCCCCACCAATTGTAGTAGCCATCAAAATTTCGTACACGAGTTATAAGTTAATAACTTAGGTACTGTCTGTGTTCTTTTATATCAGTACTAGTATTATTATTTAATAAAATACACGTACGAGCAATTTAATTTGTCCGGCCTGAAGTAAGTCACGGGCACGTCGCAGTTTTTGTTTTCAGAGACTAAAGACGAACGGGAGGTGTAGAGAACGAAAGTCAGAGTAAAAGTAGAGCCAACACTTAAAATACCTATTTGAAACTTAATTTTGTAAATTTTTGGCCGTACTCTCTTTCTGCTAGAGCAGCATTGATACCCTTGGGCTCTATGGATGAAAGAGAGATCGGAGCAAGGACAGTATCGCTATCTCACGATATAAAGTTGAGCTTCAAAAATATATTAGGAGTGTTGCCTCCACATTCCCTCTACCTTCGTAATGAAGCGCTCTGTACAGCGAGTGACTAATTTCAGAGCCCGGTCAAATTGTGCTGTAATATTTATATTAAACGGGTCGCGTAGTATTTGAAGGTATATACGTATTTATTTATTTCTTGACGTTTCGACTGAGATGCATCGGTTGTGGTTACGGGTTGACGCTGCGCTGATTCCACACGGTGATGTCATAAGAATCTTAGAAGCAAACTTGCCTAGAGAATACAGAAATAAAAATAAAAATGCATCTATCCTCATAAAATTAATTCTGTTCATATCAAAAATCAACATATTTTGAGTGTTTAATAAAAGCGATTTTGCCATATTACTGCACTATTTTGTGTTGGAAAATCCAAATATTTATCTGCATGATCCTAATAATAGTATGTTAAGGCGCCTAAAATGTATATAAGCTTGTAAAAAATATGTGTTTTCGCTTAAAATAAACTGCCAAAATATAACCAAATAGCTAAGTCTCCATGTTTAGTTGATTAGCGAATAAATGTGATGTCTCATTACCAATTGTTTTATTTTAAAACCCGTAAGCGGTAACGTAGATAGGTCTCGTCAGGACAGGGTAGAACGCTGGGATGTTTTTTTTTTTTTTTTTTTATCCTGGCTCGGCAAAGTGACTACGCTACACCTGATGGTAAGTATAGCGCAATCCATGAATACTGTCGACCAACGATAGACACTGAATCTATCGCAGATCGGCAGAATTATGCCGGCCTGCTTAGTTGCTTCTTCACACTCTGTTTAAAGGACCCCATATTATAGGAAGGAGGGAACATGTATGCCGGCAAACTATTCCACAGCTTGATGGTCCGGCAGAAGTAAGTAAGTACTTATACCAAAGAAGGCCACCGCGGAGTTTTGCTGTCCAATAGAATCCTGAGAAATAACAAGGCGATGCAATATACGAGATGTCGAATATTATCGCATACATAATATAGCACTAAGAAAGAAAGAAAGAAATGTATTTATTACGGTATCTCACACTAATACCTAAGACTAATACATCGCTTAGCTACAATACCTACTGCACATTACAAGATTAAAAATGAGAAAAACTTAAAACACAATTTACAATTACAGTAGGCTAACGGGTATAATAGGCAAAGAATGCCTATTAATCAGTTGTGTGAGGCCGTAAATGGTCCCATCTCAGCTTAAATGCTACGCACCTATGATACAATGGTGAATATCTGCAATAGTCCTTCGTTCTGGTAACTCGAGATCCAGTACCCCTGGGTACGAACAGTTTGCACCATCGTACAGTTTTCGTCATAGAAAAGTATCCGTAAACAAAATGTATAAGGAACTTGAACAGCGTAGCGCTCCGTGAGCGTATTTGGAACTAAAATTTGCAAGCACGAACATCTTGCTTTGCCTTAGGTCACGCTTTCTTATAGTTACCGTACCGTTGCAGTTTAGTAATGCCGACAAATCTATGGAAATCGCGAGCACGAATCTTTGTTTCGTCGAAAGTCGGTCGGTGAAACTACATCTAGCTAAACAGGCCAAGTCTTCGCCACTGTCGAGAGATGCCACGCCTCTTGTTGGTCGACATGTTTGGACTGCACTGTATTTATCACAGACACAATATAGTAAATTTTCCGTGCCAGAATTAAAAACATTCGAGGGTAATTTTCGATTTAATTCAACATAATTATAATTTTTCTGCCAGAAACATTGACTATCTAATACTTACAGCTTTATAGCTCCATCTATCAATACTTTAACGAATTAGAGTATTTATTTTACGTACATAGATGGCGTCTTACGGCAATTCGCTAAACACTTTGTTAACTTAGGCCTGAGATTAAACTATTTGCATTTCGCAATGCGACGCGACGCATGCGTACCGGTAGATACATTTTGCACTCTTGCGCATCCCTACATTTTCTATCCGAATGGGAAAGCGGCGACCTATGAAAACTATCACGATATCTCGAAGTTATATTGAGTAAAAATTTATTTATTTTAAAAACATTGCAATGTACAATGTATTACGAAAATTTCGCAACGATTCGCTGCCGCAGGCGACTACGTCAGTGTATTAAGGCCATAATAAAATAAATAAAGCATAGATACATACCAATTAGCATGATTAAGGGTTTATTTCCGTAAATGAATAATAAAATTATTCCAATAAACATTTGTGTTCACTTTATAACATCATGCATGACAATCATCAATCGAGATGTTTAAATACATAGGTACATATATAATAATATTTATATTTTATAATTTGACAATATTTGTTCAAATAATTAATATATATTTCTAAGTAAAACATATTAATAATACTATAAGTTATCAAGACGAACAACTATCGGAAATATATCATAAAGGACGATACGGTCGACATCTGTCGGGCATGCCACCGTCCCGGAGAGTCAATCAGGCATGTGATTTCCGGTTGTTCATATCTTGCTAACGGCGAGTACTTGCTTAGACATAACCTAGTAGTCAAGATCATACACCAGCAACTTGCTCTTCAATATTGCCTTGTGACTTTCCAGCCACCGTGGCGCCGTGGGCGAGTAGCCGGCTGCAAAGCGTGAGGCTGTGAGTTCGATTCCCACACCGAGACAAATGTTTGTCTGATCCGCAAATATTTGTTTCGGGTCTGGGTATTGTGGGACCGCAAGTCCATCTTAGTCCCTGTATACCCACGATACAGGTTTAACCTAGTATGGGGTCAGGACTATGTGTGTGACTGTTGGAAAAAAAGGTGCCATAATATAATTAATATGTCCCCCAACCAGTTCTCGAAAATAGTCATGCAACACTCTATTGGGATTGATTTGTTATGGACAGGACTATTGTTGCCAATAAGCCTGATATTGTGAAAGGAGTGCAACTTTTGTACGTCAGTAGGTACTAGGTATTACTTAATTTGTGTTCACAAAAGGACGACGTCGCGTGGGCGTCAACGGCAGCAACGAGGACAATCACCCGTACTGCAGTCCATCTTGATATCGAAATTCAAATTAATTTTGTTTTTTTTGAAAATTGCAGCTTGATCCTTCGATTAATGTGGATAAAAATGATTTTGCGCAAATAATCACAATGGATATACGAAATAATAATTATGAAAACTGTAAAAATTTCTTCTAGACTTATTTAATGTCCAAAATGACATAAATAAAATCTGAGAAAACAAAAAGTATTGAAATTTAAAGTATATAAAAGCATTATTGATAACTAGCTTTTGCTCGCGGCTCCGCCCGCGTGACCAGCCTATTCTGGGATAAAAAGTAGCCTATGTTACTCAGTCATAATGTAGCTTTCTAACGGTAAAAGAATTTTTGAAATCGATCCAGTAGTTTTTAAGTTTATTTACATTTACAGTTAATACAAAAATACAAATCTTTCCTCTTTATAATATTAGTGTAGATTAGGTACTATGATTATTATTCAGTAGATGAACTGTGATTGTTTTACAAAATTCATTTTCATCGATATTATGTCGCAGGAATGAGATGCAATTTTCAAAAAACAAAGTTAATAAAAAAAAAAAAAATGAGAGTGAATGAGGCCAAAGAGGTATGCAAGGATCGTAGCAAGTGGAAATCCGTTGCCTCTGCCTACCCCTATGGGAAACAGGCGTGAGTCTATGTATGTATGTATGTAAAGTTAATAAAGTACAAATGGCGCTATGATAGCACCCGCTGCGCGCCCGCGACCCCCGATGACCCCTATTATTCGACTCTGATTGATTAACGCTTAGCTCCTCATTAGTAGAGGAATGGGAATACACGAATAGATATGATATTCTTAATAAGGAAAAACAAATTTTTCTACTTGCATTATAAGCTAGAGTTGCCACGTGTACCCATAGTTCACCACTGGTTTTTCCTAATTTAATTGGGGGCGAGCCTATCGCCTTTTGGGCCACAATTATTCATATTTACAATAGGTAGGCAACAATTATAAATACCGGTCAATGCGAGTCGGACTCGCGCACTGAGGGTTCCGTACCCACATTCGTAAGTTTTGTAATTTTAACCGACGCAAAAATGTCAGGGATTAGCAATTCATCAATATACCGGCTGTTGCAGAAAGGTGGTATCAATAATAACTCCATACATAAGGAGAATGATTTAGAACTAAATTGTAAAGTATAAAGCGAAAATTACGTTTTTTTAACCAATATTTTAGCATTGGGATTTTAATTTTTTGCAACTTGATTACCATATAAATAAGTGTCATTATACTGTGTATGCAACAAACAATAACTTAGTTACTGTACAGATAGATCGTTGACATACAGCAGCTAGTATAAGGTTCATAAAACGACTATATAAATTAAAAAAAAAAGATTTTTTCAGAAACTATGCCATTTACGCGATTTTAATTTCAATCGGTATTTTGCTATTTAACCGTACTATACCTATTATTGATACCACCTTTTTGCAACACTCTGTACACCTATATATCGGTGGTACTGTAGTATATTGGTCAATATTTGATACTACAGATGACAGAACACAGCCTATTTCTGTGTTCCGTGATTGATACCATCGACTCAAATTTTTCAAGTTTTTTTATGGTTTTATATTTTGTTAAAAAGTTTTTATTATTAATAGGATAAAAATATAAAAACCATACTTATCAATTTTTATTTTAAATAAATTGAAGAATGTTTTACAATATCATAGTTACAATGAAATGTCATGTTATTGTTTTATCAATGTTTCGCCGGGTCTTCTCAAGCTGGGTCGTTTTGGATCCGGTGGTAGTTTTAAAACTCGTGCCGTTTCGGTAAATGCAGTGGTCCATACCGACTCAAAATATTTAATAATTAATAATGGACGTTTCCATATTACAAATACTGTTAATAATGTAAAATAAAAAGACAACAAATAAACAATTCAGTGTAATTGCCTAGTGTATTTGACGATGATATGTATGTTATGTATACATTAGTTGATATGATTTTTATCCATAAGTTTCTTTATTTTGTACTGACTTGTCATAAGCGCTATTTTAATTGCCTACATGATTAATAAAACTATTTCATTTCATTTCATTTCATGTTAGGTATGTTATGAAATTGCTTTAGAACTTGGTTCTCGTTTAGATCTCAACTCTTTTGTCGGCGACGCGACGTGAAGCCGACATGACAACCCCGAACGTCGTTTGTATTGGCCCCTTAACTTGGCCGCTTTTTCACATGTATGTTTTTGATGGGTTAGTATTCCACTGGTGCCGTTAGGGTACGGAACACTAAAAAATATACTACCGAGTAAATGTAAAAACCGGCCAATGTGTCGGACCACACACAGTGAAGGGCACCGTAGTAAGGATGAACGAATATTGTGTAACTGAAAATATTCCATATCTCAAAATCTTTTCAACTTATTCAGCTTATAGAAACCAATTTTCGTTGGTTTTAAATGACACTACCTTGATATTTTTCAGAATATTCCACTGCGTACCTAGTTTAAAAGTTAGAGGTGGACGACATATTTTTCGCGACTTCAAACGAATTGGATACACACGTCTCACAAACTAATGACATATGTAACATTTAGCAACCTTCGACTATACATTTTCGAAGGATCTACGCATTGATACCACACACGCCTATTTTCAATCTTCTTCCACCTGCCCTTATCCCACTCGCAGTGGGGTCGGCACAACATGCTTTATAACATGTTACAGAATGATTCGGCTTGTAGTTTTTACGAGTGGCCACCTGCCTGATGTCAACCCCTGTGGGAGAATACGCGTATTTGCAATGGAAATTTCAAATCATCCCTCCGTTACATGTAGGAATGGAGAGGCACATCAAAATATAATATTTTTCTTAATTTCGCTACATCTAGATGTATTGGTTCATAGAATAAACCTACCATGCACATTTCATTCATATACTGCTAATAGTCTCCGAGTAAAAAGTCTGTGACATACGGACAAACAAACGGACATGACGAAATTATGATTATACAAATTACTATCAGTTATCCGCCGCGTTAATGTATTTTCCTGGGATAAAAATGTTAATCAAATATTTCATTATTTATGATAAGCAATATTTATGTATAGTTTCACAGTCGTATTCCGTTCCACAAAAAAGTTTCATACAAAATTTACCCATTTTTGCAAGTGGTATTTTACAAAAATGTGAATCACATGTTCCATTATTTTTAATATGCAATGTTTGTACTTAATTTCACAGTCTTATTCCGTTCAATAAAAAACATTTCATACAACGTACAAATCCCCCTTTTACCCCCTTAAAATGTAAATTTCCAAAAATCCGTTCTTAGCTGACGTCTACATTACACAAACTATGATCTGACCAAATTAAATGATCCCAGCTTCAGTAGTATTTGAGAAATCGTGATTAATCAGTGAGTGAGTGGTATTTCGCTTTTATATACATATATAGATATATAGAGTCCGTTTATGCTGTTTGACTACGAAACCCTAAAAAATGTAATAAGATTAGAATAAGATTTTGACTTCAGCTGGACACATGTGGTCATTGATTTAAAGTCGAAGGACTCTACCTCTATATTTATAAATCGATCTTCATTAGCAATGGTTTATAATCATAACGAATAATAAGTACCTAAAATGTTAATTAATTATTACAACAGTCCAATGACTGTCCTCAGTTCAATAACTCGGGACCTGCACAAACAAAGCACTGAAAATGGCCAACTACGACTCGAACTCGCGCATGGTGTGTTCTGTACTTTTTTATGGCATAGGTCGGCAACGAGCCAGTGGGTCACCTTATGGTAAGGGATCTCCAACGCCCATGTATGCCTACAATACCAAAAGAATCATGGGCGCGTCGCCGACCTAAAATGAAAGGGATAATTAAGGGATTGGGAAAGAGAGGGGGATTTGGGCCTCCGGATATCTCACTTACCGTACGAAACGCAAAAGAAATCTGCTACTTTCGGTGCTAGTCCTGACCCCACACTAGGTTAACCTGTATCGTGGGTATCAGGAACTACAAGGGACTTGCCAACCCACAACACCCGAAACAATTATTTATGGATAACACTAACATTTGTCTCTGTGTGGGAATCGAACCCACGATCTCACGCTTCGCAGCCGGCTACTCACACACTGCACCACGGAGGCTGAGATGGTAATATTGAACTGAGTGTGCAATTTCTATGCATCGCTCAGCCGGTCTAGTATCTATTTATTGATTTCCAAGGTGGTAGGTCCGTCGTATGCGAGAGGCCGGCTGGGTTGGTACTACCGTTTTGTCTATTTCTGCCGCCAAGCAACAGTGTGTAAGCACTGTTGTGTTCCGATTTGAAGGACATTGAAGCCAGTGAAATTACTTGGCATTATGAGACTTAACACCTTATGTCTCGGGGTGAAGAGCGAAGTCAAGTGTCATGCAGTGCTTTGTTATTTAAAGTTCTGTGTGGCGTTGCTTCTGTTTATGAGCAGGCGTGGCACTTACCATCAGGCGAGCAACTTGTTCGTCTCGTCATTCAAGCTAATAAAAAAAAATTGCCTTCAAGGTACCGTAGACCTTAGTATTTGAGATTCATTACGACTTAATACTTCTACTGGTTCCTGAGAAAAATGGTCTGGAGTCTTGATAGACGGGTTCTGTTTTATCCTTTTGAGGTACGGAACCCTAAAAACAGCATTTTGCAATCATATTGTGGCTTGGTTATGTACTTAAAATAACACTAGGTATGATTTTATAATTTTCAAACTTATACCAACGAATTACGTTATATTATCGAATGAGAAATATATTCTGTCGTAATCATAAAGCTTTGTTGCTATATTTAATTAATTCTATATATATAATAAAACAGTAGTTTCCCTGTCTGTTTTTAACAAGTGTTCACGTGTGTAAACGTAAAACAGGTTTTAATGCAGACCGCACGTAGCTCTATTCCAGGCAATATATAGACTACAAAAAAACCGCGCCGAATTGAGAACCTCCTCCTTTTTTGAAGATTAAAAAAATATGAAAATGTACCAGACAGACATAGAAAGAAAGAAAAAATCTAATTTATAACATTAGTATACATTTAGGCAATATAATAACTATAACATAAAAATCATAAACGTGAAAAAGAGGGCCAAGTTCGGTACAAACGACGTTGGTGTTCTCGCGGCAGCTTCGCGTCGTAGCCGACAAGAGTTGAGATCTAAACGGGTACCGAGTTCTACAGCAGTTCCTTAAACCTAGCTATGGATGTGTAATAAAATCTTCAATTATTTGAAATAAGATTATTACTTGTGTTTGATATTGAATTTATAACTTGGCAAGTTTTAAGCAATATTTATTAGGCATGCAAAGTTACAAGTGTGTATTTTTTTATATCATAGGCCAGTAAACGAGCAAGTAGGTCACCTGGTGGTAAGTGATCTCCACCGGCCATGTACGCCCATAATACTAAAAGGATCATGGGTGCGTTGCCGAACTTAAAGGAAAGGGATAATTAAGGGATTGGGAAGAGGAGGGGGATTTGGGCCTCCGGATATCTCACTCACCGTACGAAACGCAGCGGCAAGTTGCTACTTTACGCCGGTGTCCTGTGAGATAGTGGTAACAACCTGGACGAGCCGGCCCATTCATGCTGTAGACAAAACTGTCTACAGCGTGGGTCTACCACTCAAAAAAGAAGTGTAGATCAAATAATGTTTTTTTTCAAAATGGTCCGGGAACTCGTCAATTTTTTCCTAGAACTTGGCTGGACACATTTGTCGTGTATCTTTGTATTGACCTTCTATAAAGCGAAAAACTCCTTACAACAAACACATTATTAGAGTTTGTTTGGGTTTCCTTATAACGTAAATCATAAACTTTGAAATAATATTCCACGCGGATGGAGTCGCGAGCACAGCTAGTTTTATAATATAATGACCGGAGTCATGGGTAAGTTGAGTTGAAACTTGAAACGTATTCCACTGAAATAAGATTCAATTTTGTCGAGCGAACGTATGCGGTCATGTCGGACTTCCCCATTAACCGCAGACACTGGCGTATTTCCCGTATTTAACCAGTTCACAAGTGGAATTATTAATAATTATGCTAGTCTTTTGCAAAGTAAGATCGTGTTTGACGCTCGTGTTGACAAATAAATAAATACAACCAACAGTCACGCACATATTCCTGACACCACAATAGGTTAATCTGTATCGTGAATATGAGGAACTACGGGGGGCTTGCGGTCTCAAATCTCCCTGACCCACCCCACCCGAAACAAATATTTGTGGATCACTAAAAAAATTGCCTAAATGCGGAGATCGAACCAACCGGTTACCTGCCCGCTGCGCCACGGATTGAGGCTGTTTTTGGAAATATGTACTAGAGTGGGAGGGGGCTCAGAATATTCACGCGAGCATAACGTAGTAATAGTATAATCTAAAAAAGGCTGTGGAGTTGAGTGACATGTCAGAACTCAGAAATGCTACCTAATAGGGTATTTGACTCGATTATTTTCATTATTTTAATCATTGTAACACGTTACCCAAAATTTGTTATCGAAAGAATTATATAAATCAAGTCAAAAATAAAAAAGTTAGAAGCTATTTAAATCTGCTGCAAGGGGTAATTGTCTAATGACGGAAAAAGGACGTGTGTGTCGTAACATGTCGTGTGACGTCACAAGACAGGTCACGCCATTAGCGGTGCACGCGTGCGAGAGAGATATTGAGACTTTGCCACTACGCACCAACATTTTCTCATACCAATATTTAAAACATGAACTGTGGCCTCATTTTTCATCCAATTTCAATTCTGTTTTAGCAATAGATTTTTTTTTGTATTATTGTCGGGTACATATAAAAAAATGTATAAAATTAGACATAGTCAAATATCGTATTAGTGACGCCACGTCTGCGCATCTGCATTGTGCACTACGTAGATAGATTCATATAATTGTGATTACACATAGGTACATACGCTGCCGATATTGTTTTAACAAAGGTTTTAACAGATGACATCTGCATTGACGCTCGTGTCTGACGCTTCACGCAACCATCGGAAAAGTCAACGATCGGAAATCATCGCAGTGCATCTTTTCGATAGCTGTCACGTCATTCGTTTAATCTTCTTTATATATATAAAATTCTCGTGTCACAATGTTCGTTCCCATACTCCTCCGAAACGGCTAGACCGACTTGTATGAAATTTTGTGTGCATATCGGGTAGGTCTGAGAATCGGCCAACATCTATTTTTCATCCCCCTAAATGTTAAGGGTGGTCCACCCCTAAATATTATTTTTTATTTTTTAGACAGAAATTTTTGTTTTTATTTTTTTATGATACAACATTAAAAAATACATACAACCCAAAATTTTTACCCTTCTACCATCAATCTTATTTTTTAATAGTCATTTTAGTATTTTTGTCAAGCACGTTTCTCACCGGGGGCGCCCACTAGGCTACTTTAATCCTGGAAATAGGCATTCACGCGGGCGTAGCCGCGGGCAACAGCTAGTATGCTATACTATTCTCAGCAATTCTCAGTCAACGATTTATAGCTGTATGAAGCAATCTAAGTATAAAGCTAAGTATGTTTCCAATACTATCCGCTAGGGGCGCTGTGTGCATACATATATTTTTGTAAAACCAAATGTCGAATAACACGCGAAATCCTATACGTTTTACTGCACACAATTTAGTGAATACGCGTCGTTGTTATAGTTTGGGAAAGTTACACGAGTACCAGTATTTTTTTTTATCTCGACATGGCAATGTGACATAACTGCACCCAATTATAGATGCCAGCAAAATTATGGACGTGTTGCAGACCCTATAGGAATGGGAATGGGAAAGGGAAGGGGGGGGGGGGGGGCTACAAGATGATAGATACAAAAGTATCAACAGCGTGGCAACAGTGGCTCTGTCACTATTTTTGGTGGCGCAGTCGTAATGCGTACGCGGTATTACAGCTATTTTGAGGTCTCGGGTTCGAACCCCGGGTCAGGTAAAGAAATATTGGGTTTTTTTTATCATAAAATGATTCGTATCAACCCGGAGTCTGAAATTGTGCCTGGTGTGACGATTGGCTCGTCCCACAGCAAGTAGCTCTATCACTTGTAAAGTGTAGCTTTCTTTTAATCCTCGAGACGGATGGCAATGATCTTGATTGTGGGGGTCTTCCAAGCCCCAAAGGAGATGGGCTGCAAAGGCAGAGCACAGGGGCGTTACCGACAGCAATACAAGTATACGAGGATTCCCCGGAACAATCGCACTTGCATCGATGGAGGGCGGGGTTTTTTATTCAGTAGGTTCACCGGCGTAGGAAAATCTGTTCGGGCCGCATCTATAATAATAATAATAATAAATACACCCAACAGTCATAGTCAACACACATAGTCCTGACCCCACACTAGGTAAAACTGTATCGTGGGTATCAGGAACTACGAGGGACTTGCGGTCCCACAACACCCAGACCCGAGACAAATATATGTGAATCAGAAAAACATTTGTCTAGGTGCGGGAATCGAACCCACGACCTCACGCTTCGCAACCGGCTACTCGCCCGCTGCGCCACGGAGGCTGTCTATCATTCACGGATGTGAATTAGGCCCGATCCATGCCACAAACTCCGGTTTAGGGATTTACCCCGCGGCAAATATAAACTTTTTAGTGATAGATTTTTTGAATCGGTTCAGTAATACCAAAACTTACAAATATTACCCCGTACCTACATACAAATAAACATGTTTTTTCCGTTACAATATTAGTAATAACTTTTTGAATTACGCGATTATTTCATCGAAATATGATTTTCATTAAAACAGCAATTACACAGAATATTTGGTGTTTTTTACCTTTTTCTACCTTTTTGCCTGGTGTTATCCATAATGACGGAGTCCGCCTTCCCATTATGATTTCACTGGGTATTTGGTATTATGTGGGGTGACCCGCCGTCTGACCCCCACAAATCGTAACGAGAACCAAGTTTCGCCATTGCCTCGTCAAAAACTAAAAAAGAAAATAAATACCTACTATTACTTTCTCGGAATATTATGTTACGGATGTTGTAATCCCCTATAAATTACGTCGAATTATTCGTATTAAATTTTTTTTTTTCTAGTATTTTGGGCAGTGGAGATCACTTAACATCAGGTGATTCCCTTGCTCATTTGCCAGTCTATGCTTTAGAAAAACATGAATGTTGCTCTGATTTTCGTTAATTATTAAAAATAATAAAAAGAAATATGTCATGTTCCGTCGTGGGGGTGGCTGTTTTTCTTTTTTTTTATTAATCAATATGTTTCCAACATTCCAGGATCCCGATTTCCGTGTCGAGACACATTTAATTACCCGGGAGAGGGAATGAAGTGAAAAACCCTAGTACACATATTCTTCTTCCATCTGCCCATATCCCACTTGCAGTGGGGTTGGCGCAACCTGCTTTATTTAACACATGTTACAGATTACAGAAAGATTTAGCTTGTAGTTTTACGACCGACCACCTGCCTGACGTCAACCCCTGGGGCGAGTCTAGTACTTACTATTATACCGAAATAAAATGTTTTTACACAAACCTACTGGCACGTGCGCAACACTTCGCTATCAGATGAATGATATGATAATGCGCACAAAGCCTTTAACGTATATTACTAGACAAACTGCGCGGTACATAGAAATTGTACCACTAAGTTGCGGTCAATTGACCGTAACTCAATATTACCATCTCGCTTACTCTCAACAAGAATCGCTATCGTGCTCCCTGTTTGTGAGCTGTCAAACTCCCGCTATAGGTATGTACGCAATTTTTCTTCTAAACAGCCCGTCTAGTAGTAACTATACATGAAAGTCTTTGAATGCGCCTAATACGAGATACCTAAACAAAGTAATATACATTTTTAGATACTTATAAAAAAGCAAAACGTATGACCGACATTGACACGAAAATACCGGTATCCATCATATAATGGATACCCGTATTTTCGTACCGGTAGTTACGTACCTTATATACTTGTATAAAGTACAAACTGCTGGCATGCGTCATCTTATTTATTCTATTTAACAGATGGAGATCTAGAAGGCCAATAGTACCGGTTAGGAAACCCTGACACCGAACGACAGATTCGGAACGGAACGATTCATTAAGTTATATTTGCGCGGGCGTTATTTTAAATAATCCTATATTTAAGCTTAATTGCGCGCACAAAGGACTGTGAGATTTGAACATCACACAGAAACTGAAATTAGAAAGCACTGCATGGCATTTGACTGCGCTCGTCACCCCGTGGTATAAAATGTTAAGTCTCATAATGCCAGTAATTTCAAAGCTCCAATGTCGTTCCCTAATTCTATTTGATTAATTTCTTTGCGGACAAAGACAATTTAGCATTCCAAGAGTCCTATCGAACTAGACTGCTCGGTGTCAAATTGCGTGCTACTGTTGATCCTGGTTGACAGGAATTGAAGTGGCCGGGCGGGATAGTCTGTAGACAGGATAAGCAAACTAATCTGAACATTGTGTTCTAATATAGATATGCATTTCATAATAAGGGGAAATAAAATGACATGGATTAAAACTATGAGGTATTTACAAAGACGTATTTACAAGTCGCTTGACCCCCTTTGCCCCTCACCCCTCTGGATTCGCTACTGATTCTTCTGGTATTGAGGTATTGGGAGAATTTGGGATTGAGTCAGCGCTTTAAACCTGAAATAACTCAGCAGAAGGTTGGTCATGATTCACCTGATGATAAATGATCACGCCAGCCAATAAACACTCAGGCTCATAAAAATTTTACGAATCGAAAATACAAAAAAAATTGTGTGTATGAGGGGTTCCCGAGGTCAGGATTTTACGTTTCAATGCGCACGTACACTGTTCAACCAATAAGGCTATATCTTGACTAATTGAAATATCCGAAACAGTGTAAATAAGGAAATTCTGGAAAAAAAACGTATATACGTGACGCTAACATGGCGTGTTTCGATGAAATATCAATGCAAATTCTAAGGACTGCCTCGGTGGCGCAGTTGTAATGCGTACGCGTTACGACTGAGGCTGACGCTAAAGTCTTGGGTTCGATCCCGGGTCGAGTAAAAGTGATTTTGGGTTTTTCTATTACGAAATACTCAGTATCAGCCCGGAGTCTGGAATTTGTGCCCGGTTTGGCGATAGGCTCGCCCCCTATCACATCATGAAACGGAGATACGCTCGGCGAAATGTGGGTGTACTGGTTACACCTCTACCTACCCCTTCGAAGATTACAGGCGTGAGTGCGTATGTATGTAAATTCTAAGGACATTCCAGGTTACTACTTCGTGACTCTGGGGAGATGATCTCCGGTTTCCATAAAGGTACATTAACGTACGTGCAGTCACGCACAAACCACATATAAGACTTTCGTACCAAGGATTGTCAGTCGGTACCGACTCCTGTCTGTGTACGTATCCGCACGCTAGTTTTTTTTTAAGCAAAGGCCGGTAACGAGCTAGTGAGCCACCTAATAGTAAGTGATCTCCACCGCCCACGTACGCCCACAATACCAAAAGAATTATGGGCGTGTTGTCAACCTTAAAGGAAAGGGTTAAGGGAATGGGAAGGCGAGGGGATTTGGGCCTCCGGAGATTTCACTCACCGTACGAAACGCAGCAGAAAGCTGCTACTTTACGTCGGTTTTCTGTGAGACAGTGGTAACGACCCGGGCGAGCCGGCCCATTCATGCTGTAGACAAAAGTGTCTACAGCGTGGCTCTACCACTCAAAAAGTAAAAAATAATATTTTAAATGGAATTTGTACAAACTAGGTAATACACGAGGAAAATTTGATAAAGTCACGTTAACCGATTTAAAAACGCGTTAGCTTTGTAGTCCTAAATTTAACAGTAGGGTATGTATAGTAGAGTTGCCCCAACGTGTTTTTATAGCAGAAGCCGGACACCGTATAAGTAGGCATCCTGATGGTAGGTGATCTCCACCGCCCACACTTACCACTACCAATGATAAATTGCGGAATTAGGAGATGGAAATTGGGACGAGGAGGCAGGATTTGGTCCTCTGACAATTTCACTCACCGTCAGGAACGCAAACAGCGTCAACGTCACGGAACAGTGGTAGACCCTCCCCGACAGACTCAGTGGCGCAGTGGACTGTGAAGCGCGAGGCCGCAGGTTCGATTTCCAATTAGAGACAAAATGTTTGAGTCTGTAAGTATTTGTTTCGGTTCTGGTGTTTTCTTCTCGAGACAGGCGACCCGCCGTAAAAACTACAAACAAATTCTTTCTGTAACATGTCTGTTAAAAAGTATGTTGCGCCGACTCCATATATTTATTATTTATTTATTTTGATAAGGATTGCAAACGGAGTTAACAATAATTATTATTCTAAATTCTACACATACATCAAAAACAAAAACTAATTGCAACTCTATATAAATGCAACCACCGCATGTGCCACAGTATATAAACAAACAAATATTAAATATTAAACTTTATTTAAAATTAACAAGAAATCAATTACAAATAAAAAGAAAAAAACAATAAAGTACGACATAATTAATTAAACAATAGATATATTTCGAGTGGGATAAGAGGAGGGAAGAAGAAGAATTGGTAGACCCTGGTTGAACCTGATTTATACTGTAGACAATTCCTACTGACTAAAGCGTGGCTGTATCCGCGTCATATTATTATCTGAAACGTGTCAAGTTCCGAGTAATTTGCCTTCAAGAGGCACATCGTCCTTTTATGGACGGTTTGCTGGAAGGTTAAAGATCAATAAGTTGATACGTTGTTGGTGCGTCATGTATATTGTATAAATTAAATTAAACAACATATAATTAAATTAAAATAATTAGATTAACGATCCAATTAGTTTATTTATAGGAAAACACGAAGGTATAAACGTCATGGCAGTTTACAAAATAATAAATAAGATAACAGCTGTTCTCGTAACACAGAATAGACTATGACGCAGACGCCTCAGCTCTTTCAGACTACAGTTTACACAGGAATGCGTACAGGATACATATACAAGAAATAAGCGAGTTCGTAGTTACGACAGGATTTGGTATAGTATACTGGTCCGATATTAATGAAAGAATCATTAAAATGGCAGGAGTTGGCAGAAGAAGCACGAAAGTCGAGTGAATGCGGTATTTCCGCACGTCACGGAGTATGTGTAAAGAGATGCAAGTTGAATATTGATGTGATGAAAGAAAGAAATAACTTTATTTGGTCATTATCATAGGGACTCATGAACACATAAAACAGTTAAGTAGGTAAATATATTTTATTCAAAGGTTAACAGAAGAAAAATCAATAAAAAAAATCATGGCAAAGAAAAGGATAGACTGAAATGGTTTGGACATAATATTATGGAGAGGATGGATGAAAGACGACTTATGAAAGGTAATTACCGTGCGAGTGTGAATGAGAGGGTCAAAAGAGAGCATCCAAGGAGAACACAATGTCGATCAAATAAATGATCTCTGAAATGGCATTTCACGAGTACTCTTAGCCGGTGAAAATGTATGAGAAGATGTGAAAGAAACACCTCCATTTGGGATCGTAGTCTCTGCCTAACCCCCATGGAATAAAGGCGTAAGTGTGTCTGAACCTTTGAATAAAATATATTTACCTACTTAACTGTTTTGTGTGTTCATGTGTCCCTATGGTAATGACCAAATAAACTAAGTTCTTTCTTTCATCACATCATTATTCAACTTGCATCTCTTTACACACTATTCCTCATCCGGTAAGCAAGAGTGACTCAACACATACTCCGTAACTTGCGTATTTCCACCGCATTCACTCCACTTTCGTGCTTCTTCTGCCAACTCCTGCCATCTCCTGCCATTTGGATGATTCTTTTATTAATATCGGACCGTTATACTATACCAAATCCTATCGTAACTACGACAATTGTTTGTTTAACTTACAAGGCTTACAAGTCATTTGTAAGCCCGTAACGCTTCTGACTCTCATAGTTTCTAACACACATGACACGAGACTCGGTATCTTATAGTGGGGGTCGGGACTATGCGAGTGGCTGTCGGATGTTATTTATTTATGCAGGACTAGCTGTTGCTCGCGGCTCCGCACCCGTGGACAGCCTTTTCCGGGATAAAAAGGAGCCTTTAACTGGAATAAAAGGTAGCGTATAACCGTGTCCAGGATCCCATCGATCTCTGTACCAAAATTCATCAAAATCGGTTCAGCGACTTACGCGTGAAAGCGTAACAAACATACTTTCGCATTTTAAAGAGAATTCGAAATGGTTTAAAACCATTTTTGATCTCCTATGAACATTCATGATAAAATGTATAATCTGCAAACTATTCAATAACACTATTAATAGATTGCATACATACATACATACATACGCACTCACGCCTGTAATCCCCGAAGGGGTAGGCAGAGGTGTAACTAGTACACCCACATTTCGCCGAGCGTATCTCCGTCCCACGATGTGATAGGGGGCGAGCCTATCGCCATACCGGGCACAAATTCCAGACTCCGGGCTGATACTGAGAATTTCGAAATAGAAAAACCCAATACCACTTTACACGACCTGGGGATCGAACCCGAGACCTCAGAGTTAGCCTCAATTGTAACGCGTGCGCATTACAACTGCGCCACCGCGGCAGTCGATAGAATCGAAAAATAGATTGCGTAATAAAAAATACATTTATCCAATAAATTACATGGACTTTCCAATAAACGATAGGTTGAATATGTAGTTAACGTTCTTTACAAACCCCGACCTACCACAATGTCACTACGAGACCACACTTTGTTTTGTTATCATAATGACGTGTCTTCTACCTATACATCAGTGTTAAATATTATGTAATTAAAGTTCTTTAAAAACCCCGACCTACCACAATATTGCTATGCAGGCCAGCCTTTGTTTTGTTATCAATGTGACGGGCCTGCTACCTATAGGTACAGCAGTATGTATTTTACTAGTGAGACATATTCCAACAGTGCAAGATTCAGGATTTTCGTTTGGGGGGGCTTGACCCAAAATTAGAATAAAAAACTTGGGAATATACTATAGGTACCTACTTAAAATGGAATAAGTAAGGATAAGTGATGAAGATTATATTGCAGATAGTAAGAAAGTAGGATCATTCAAGATCCATCATCAAGATTAATTCAAGATTTGTCAGTGGACCCAGATACTTTTGGCTTGAGCCCTATAGCCTCCCTTCCCCTGGACCCGCTAGTGTATTCCAATATAAATAACTTATCTTTACCAATCAGGTTTAGCCGCGCCGGGCAAGGGCCTTCCCCATTTTGATTGTTCGGATATCTCACTGATAAAAAAATTGTCCTCCGCGGACGCTTGTGTCGCGAAGTCAATATTCCTATTATATAAATTACCATTTATGCCAAGGATCACGAAAACGTAAAGGAATATTTCAATATAATATATATATAATAAATAAATAAATACACCCAACAGTCACACACATAGCCCCGACCCCACACTAGGTTAACCTGTATTGTGGGTATCGGAAACTACGAGGTACTTGCGGTCCCACAACACCCAGACCCGAAACAAATATTTGTGGATTAGACAAACATTTGTCTCGGTGTGGGAATCGAACCCACGGCCTCACGCTTCGTAGCTGGCTCGCCGACTGCGCCACGGAGGCTGTCTAATACAGTTTTGATGACCACATACTTAAGCAAAAAGTATTCTCTCATTAATGGTTGTTAAATACGTGGTATGACGCATTGCTTGGACTTGTAGAGATTTATTTTGGTTTACAGATTTGTCCTGGCAGTTGGCTTATTATGGATTGGTTTTACAAGCCACACAGCAAATGTATCTGCAACCAAATCTTTTTAACCGACTTCAAAAAAGGAGGTAATTCTTAATTCGGCGCGTTTTTTATTTGCTTTTTTTTGTTTATGTACATCGATTTCTCCGCCAATTGTGGACCGATTTTATTGGAAAAGAAATCACTCGATACAGTTTAGCTGCGATGTGCTCCCATATAAATTTGGTTAAGATCTGATGACGGAGTATGGCGTAAAAAAATAAAACTCCTCAACGGACAACAGTACACTCGTCACGATTGTGTTATTGTATTGGAATTTACATGCTATTGCTGTAAATACCACAAAAAAAAAAAAAAAAAATAACATTTAACAAAACTTAGACACCGACTTCAAAATCACGATAGCCACGATACAGGCTGTGCCTAGTGTGGACATCATTGTACATTATGTCATAGTAACATTGGGCTTGTTAAATAAATTATTCTTATTCTTAAATAAAAACACTGAAAGTCAAAAATAACAAATTCTATAAGTCTCTTTAGAGTCGGTGCAATTTTATATTTGACCGGTAGCGACACAGGCAAGTTTTGTTAAACGTTATTTTATGTTAAGCGCGAAAATGCATGGTTGACTCGCAACCTAACGCCTAGCCTTCTAGATCATCTTTCGTAGATGGAAACTAGGTCCATATATGTATACTTACATGACGCATCGAAATTATAATGTTAACACAATAAATCTCAGTGTAATTACGTCATAATTTACAACACAAATAGCAATTCACTAGGATAATGTTAATTGTTTAGTCATAATTATTGGTTATCATCGGAAAAATTTTGACGTCATTATTTTAAAACATCTCACATTTGTCATCATGTTTTGATGACTGAATAAAAATATTATAATATTTTATATTTTGAGAATTATTATTCAAAGTGTATGTAAGTACTAAGTTATCGACAGACATTCATATTGGCGCAGTTAGGTACACGACGCAGGACAGAGCGAGCTCAGACACAGACGAGGCGCAACTTTTTTCCTGCGGGAAAATGCATCTTACGAATACCTTCTCATCCCGGGGATGGAGGGATGGTTATGCAGGACTCACTAGTTCTGACCTAAGTAGTTCTCATCCGAGTGTCTGCTAGATCGGGACCCCAACCAATTCCTACGCCGGTACACCGATTAAACCTCCACGGTGGCTTCCTTCGGCGCATATGGGGTGGTTTCGGGGTATCCTGATATACCTAGATTGCTGCTGGTACTACCCCTGCGAGGCGCAACATACTCTTGGACCGCACACCGTTTATTCTTATACTTATTGTATTGGAGATTACACAAGTACACTGGACTTCGCCTGTAGCTCAGCATCATTTTATAACAGTATCGTCATCGTCGGCGGCAAAGCGGCCACCGCTTGGCAAAATGCATTAACTATCCAAATTAATGGCAGGCTATCCATCTGATCAGATAGAACTCGTCTAGAAAGAGAGTACTAGACTACGAGTTGGGCGTAGGAAGAAATCCTGAACTTGTGTGTTTTACTGACTGTTAATTTTATTTCAGACAATTAACAATCAATACACAATTTAAGTTACTTAGAAATGTTCTACTAAAAAGTAACTGCCGCGCTCAGAAACTTCAATTAACTTTAATTGGCATTTCTAAGAATTATTTCTACACTCAGAGCCTGCTCATTCAGAAACGTCAATTAATTTTAATTAGCATTTCTAAGAATTATTTCTATACCTACTCGGCGCCTGTTAATGCTCCATGTTCAGTTACTGAACACAAAAACGCTTTAAGCTCAGTTAGTGAGTACAGAAATGAACACTTAGGTACTTCCGATTATTGTTTCAAGTCTCTGGCGCATGTTTGGCCGTCAAGCCATTGATCATCATAAATCTAATTCTTTTTTCAGTCGGGCATTGTACCCGCGACCTTTCGCACAGCCGACTACTCGGCTACTGCGCTGTACCCGTCACTAGTTCAACAACACGTACCTATTGTTTGTTATTACTATTAAAGGGTCATATAATATTGACACCTTATCTGTCTGTGTATAAGTATCTACATATTAATATATCTTTCTGTGTTATTACTTTATGTCTTTCTCACTGTGTGTATCATAACGCCTTAGCAAATCGACCGATTTACATGCGGTTTTTATAAATTTTAAAAACGAATTAATCGAGTATTCTTAGCTATGTAACCTTGGCCTAATACCATAACTAATAAAATGCCTCAACCAAGCTGTCCGCATTCGCATAGATAATAAAAAAAATAAAAACTTCGAAATATAATTTACGTTACAAATACTATAGTTAAAATGTATATTATCAATATTTTATATAGAAACTGACTTATATTAAAATTGATGAATATTAGGTGCATAATATGTCATAATAATCTCGAAAGTAGGTATATAGTCTGCCAACGCCTATTAGGCCAGCTTGGTGGACTAAGGCCTAACCCCTCTCATTCATCATTGGGAAATTGGACGTACTTATATAATACACATACATACGCACTCACACCTGTAATCTCTGAAGGGGTACCAGTACACCCAAATTTCGCCGAGCGTATCTCCATCCCATGATGTGATAGGGGTCGAGCCTATCGCCATACCAGGCACAAATTCCAGACTCCACACCCAAAATTACTTATTCCCGACCCAGCGATCGAACCCGAGATCTCAGCGTCAGCCTGTCGTAACGCGTATGCATTACAACTATGCCACCGAGGCAGTCTCATATAAAACAGTGTTTGTATTATTATTAGGTGGTTATTGTACAAAAAAATATATTGAGGTAAAAATATATTTAATAAACCAGATCTAATTCACAAAAAGATCACATTTTAATACATGAGATACATATCTCATGTGGGCTGCCTTCTAAATTAATATGGTTTAATTTACCCAGATTTATCTCAACCTTTAGATTACACCCTTATCAAAGTATTTTTATGATTTCTAACTAACTTTTTTAAGTTTGTTTGTTAATCTGAATTAAATATGCAGATAATGTATTGTGTCTCAATCAAAATCTTTTGAATCTACATATTATTTTATATTTTACTAGTATTTTTTCTTTATCTTTATAATTTTTAAATCTTAAACCAAAGGTTGAGAACTCGGGGCATACTAAAATATAGAGAACATTTATTAACAATACTTTAATGACTTAGTATTCAGTCACAAAATACTTAAAATTACAGTGTATTTCAGCTGCAGTCTTCAAAATTATTTACATTAATAAAATCTTAACAACAATTTTTTTTACATAACAATAAAAATATATTTATTTAAATTTAATAACACAGATTACATTACTACCGTGCTATGAAAAAGGCAGTAAGTGTATAAAGTATATCAACTTCTTAAGCTGATCCTGAATTTATATACAATTTAGATTCAATAAAAACCATACTTATTGCCTTTTATCATAAGCAAAGCAGAATAAAGCTCTGTTACAAGACCATTATATGCTATAGGTATTTCTTGTTGGAAATTAAAATTCAATAGCCAACATATTGGGCCACCCTTGCAAAATAAAACCTAACTGCCCGGTTTTGCAACTGGACATATTAAATTATAAAATTATCACAATCTTTCAAAATGTGTCTATTAGTATTGCAGAATATATTTTACAGAAAATATAGACTTAATACATATTCAGTAATAAGAACTAATTGTTCATAATTACTGGGTTTCACCTTGAAAGATTTTGTTTGAAGGTTGCTCAAACTTGACCATTTTTTTACATTTTTCTTAACAAAATACCTCATGCCATCTACCAGGTTCAATAAGAAGCAATAATATAATTAAAGGAATTATAAAAACCAATGCTCACTTGGCAGATAGCATTTCGACATGTATATATATTTATTTCATTTTTTTATTTTAGTTTATGGTGGGAAGACTGCTGTGTGGCTAATAAATATTCTCTATTTGGGCAAATCACTTAACAAATGGGCAAAACCCAGGCAGCCCACATGTTTTCTATAATCCGAGTCGTATTTTCCCAGTATTTAACTTGTCAACAGGAAAAATAGTATTACCTTGTATACACTAGGAGGTATAGTTGTTTTTATTATTTCTCACAAAGCCTTGTAATCAGAGAGCAAATAATAATAATCTCTTAAAACTCCACAAAACAGCAACATCTGTATATTGCTCTTAAATAACATAACATTTTATTATTCATCAATATGCAAATATTAAATATTGACATATGTTTCACCCAAATAAATTTTTGACTAAATGTGCCCTATACTAATAAAGTGAAGGTACTTTATAAAATCCTCCGAACACAATTGAATTTGTGATTTTTTCTACAATGATATATGCAAAAGGCCTGTTGACTTCAAATCTGATTACGCCAATGCGATTACTGAACTCGGCAACAGTTACACCAGAGGCAACGGTGCCTTCTTCTGTCACTTCAATCTCAGCCTTATGGATCACTTTAGATACATACATGGGGTTACGTGCCATATACGGCAACATAGCTTTATTCTCATCAAATAAATCTTGAATACCCATTGCATTTTTTAAAACATCAGTCATGTCTAAATCAGCTTCAATTTTGAATCTTGGAATGTAACAATCAATTTCATCATCACCAAACTCTTCAGAATTCATATTCATTTCTTTAGCAACGCCGTCCAATGTTACTTGTTTGAAGTTTGAAAACATTTTTTCTGTAGACACTCCTGGATTTGGCAGCATGATGAGCATTGATAGACGATTTTCTACACCATAAGGCAACTCTATCACTCTGGCTTCTAACTGTCTCATATTTGCAAATGGATATGTGTGTCTGTTATACATCATATTCACGTCGCTGATTTTCTTACCGTGACTGTCGTAGAATGGCATTTGAGATGTGGAAGAGGCATTAAATGGCACCGTCCATTGGCCGCGGAAGTACAATGCACTCGTCAATATCATCTGGCTTTGTTTGAAGTTATTACTGTCAACTATCTTGCTGATTCGTCCATGTGTAACATTTGATATTTGTCTATTAATCACTTCTGCTGCGACATCGGCGTCTTGGAAGTTCAGTGGCACCACCTTGGTGTCGTAGAAGTTTTGTGCAATGGGAATGAAGTCTTCCTGAGGCAAGCGTTGTCTGTCTACGAAGATTGCATTGATTTTCGCCAGTTCGACTGTGTTGGTCTTGACTTGAAGCCACTTAGCGATATCCCGGAAGTTGTTGCGAGTTGCATTTTTATTCCTACTAGTTATCCTTAGAGCATGGTTAATTTCAAGTCTTGTGTTTCCTGATGCGCCTTCCGAAATCACAGCTAACGCCGTCCACACGGTCATGGGTGACATTACCAAATTCTGGTTTTCTTGTTGTGATTTTGACGTGTGGTATAATAATTCAATGGAAAAATTTCCGATCTTCTCTGATAGTCCATTGCGAAAAGCCGTTGCGTTCTCTTGACAAGCACACGATGAGAACAACGCCAAAATGAATAATAAACACTTTTTCATATTGATATTTGATACAACACAAAAAAATACTTTTAACACAAGTCCGCAGAAGTTTATTGTTTATCACAGAGTACTTATTAGTACAGTAGGTACTGATTGACACAACAGGTTATGTTGCGCGACCTTACTCAGAACGTGCGAATGTGATCGCAAGTAGGAAAAAAAACACGGTATACCGATTGATCTTACAACAAGTATGTAATCAACCGGTTTTGTTATTTCTTTTTAGCAAGTCATTTTTGTTTGACACTACACACCGATGGAACGATGCGTACTAAATAATAAGGAAAACCAGTACAGTACGCATTTAAATACATATAAAAGGATCGGGTTTTTCCTGTAGGTATTACTAACGCCACAGCTACATTGTCGGAATTAGACCCTTCCACCTCAAAAGTTTATTTATCAAATCTATCATTCAACAAAGCTACTAGACGGCAAAGAGAATAGACGGGTTGTTTAAAAGTAAAATTGCGTCACATAACGCGGGAGTTTGACAGCTCACAGACAGGGAGCACGATAGGGGTTCTAGTTGAGTAAGTGAGATGGTAATATTGAGTTACGGTCAATTGACCGCAACTTAGTGATTTAATTTCTGTGTATCGCGCAGCTTGTTTATTAGTCATAAGTCAATCAATGATCAATCCTCCGCGATCCACGAATCTGACCGCGATCCTGCTATCTGCGATCGCTACAGTGCTACCAAATCTTTCAAGCGAAAACGCGCTGTCAGACTTATAAAAAAGCGCTAGAAGCACTAAATAGCAGATGGCGAAGGGTTGTATTTTTACCCGATTTAAAAAAGGAAGAGGTTCTCAATTCAGCGAGTTTTATTTTTGCTGCTTTTTTATGTATGTACATCGATTTCTCTGCCAATTTTAGACAGATTTTGTTGGAAAAAAAACATTGTATATAGTTTAGCTGCGATGTGGTCCCATATAAATTTGGTTAAGATCTGATGACGGAGATCGGAGAAAAAATTAAACCCTTCAACGGTCAAATGTCAATGTCTTCAGCAAAGTCATCGCGATTGTGTTTGTATTGGAATGTATATGCCTTATTTGTACGTAAACTTAAGAATTAAAAAAAAAAAGTTTTAACAAAACCTAAAAACTGACTTCAAAGATAGCACTGCAAAGTCAAAAATAACCATCTCTGTAGGTCTCTCTGAAGTCGGTGCTTGTGAAGCTGCCGGTTAAATGAAAGCGTATTCGGCATATATAAACATGTAATATGTGTGTGCGTGGAATGACTGAATATGAAAATCGATGTACCGATGTACATACTTATATAAAAAGCAAAAAAAAATGCACCTAATTGAGAAGCTCCTCATCGGTCAGCATCAGTCGTAATGTGTACGCATTACAACTGCGCCACCGAGATAAATTATTGTTGTCGATAACTTTTCGCAAGTTTTCCGTGCTAGCCCCTCTGTACGTTGATATTGACGGTAGGTAAGTACTCTAACAGAGAAAGTTAACGCTTAGTCTGTGAGTTTAAGTTCCTTGCGCATAAAACAACTCCACTGACCACCAAAAGATGAGACCTCAGACCACGGCACCACACCAAAATATCAGCAGTTAAAAGACCGCTCTACACATTCGGCGAGACATGGAGAGTGTGAAGCGCGAGAAATGTTAGGCAATATGTGGTGTGAAGTGTGTGTCACCATCATGATAAACTGATAGCTTATCCGCACGTACGTAGGTACATATTAAATGAATATTTTTTTCTATAATATGAAATGTTTTTTTATTTATTTAAATCCTTACTTTACATTTTTGCATTGAAAAATTAAATGAGATTTTGGTACAGCGCCTCGTATCGTACGTAAAAGAAACTAATATATATGGAATATATACGAATGATTTAAATGGAATTATTTATCGAGCCCTCGATACCTTTACATTACGATTTCGATAGTTCGATAGTCCTGATCTAGCAGTCACTCGGGTGTGAACTAGGCTGGAAGGCTGGCGAGCCCGACATAACCATCTCTCCACCCCGGATAAAGTATCCGTAAGAAGTCAAAGTTTTACACGATGGTATGACCCTCGTATTCGAGAGGTTGTCTGGGTGGTACCGTTTTGACTTTGCCTTATGTGTCAGGGCAACGAGCGTAGTCCAATGTCATGCAGTACTTTGTAATTCCAAGTTATGTGTGATGTTGCATCTGTTTATGGACAAGCGTGGCGCTATCAGGAGAGCGACCCGCTCGTTTCGTCACTCAAGCTAATAAAAAACCAAACATACGAAACACAATGCGAACTTGTGCTTCATAAAATCTTCTAGTTTTATAGGTTTTTATATACATAGTACGTACCTACATACATACGCACTCACGCTTGTAGTCCCCGATGGGTTAGGCAGAAGTGTAACCAATATACTCTCATTCCGCTAGCTTATTTCCGTCCCATGATGTGATAGGGAGCGAGCCTATCGTCATACCGGGCACATTTCTAAACACCGGGCTGATACTAAGCATTTCGTGATAGAAGAACATACGCATTACAACTGCGCCACCGAGGCAGTCAGTTAACTCTATTTAAAAAAACTAGGTAGGTAAGTGATTGGATAAATAGAAAAGTTGATAAATTTTATGAATTAAATTGATTATGAATTGTACAATACCCATTCTATAGAATAATATATTGTTCCTTTGGATAGTATTTAATAAGTACTTACGCAATACACAACTGATAAAACAATTATATACTTACGCACATAATTAATTAAATTCTTGATTCATTAGGAACAATATGTTTTTATGTCATAACAATTGTAAACCATATAGGTACTTAATCAATAAATTTTTTCCTTAAATTTGTTTATTCATTATCAACATTGAATAATACATTTAATTGGTATTAATGCACATATAATGACTCATTTTTCCAATTTGATCTTTTACAGTAGTTATTATAGGTACCTATAGCTTTAAACGTCCAAAATAACCCGAAGTTATTCACAAGCAGCGCGGTTTCGCAACTAGGTATCTACCTATTGTTTTTACAGGCTAGAAGGTTAAATGGAGACGAGACATAAATCCTCCTTCGTTGTCCCATTCCTCCGTCGCGCGACGTCCCAAATATGTTTTGGCAGATCCCAACGACTCCATCACAGTCGCTATGGAAGCAGCACTTTCCTTGCCCAACCCGAATCGCAATACCTAATAATACGAGACTCCGGCATAGGACACGTCTGCGAGTCCGAAGAACTCCCACACACTCGGCACAATGATGTGCAGAAGCGGCCCTAAATTATACTCCCCAGTGATTTCTCAAGCTGAGGTCTGAGCCTTCTAAAAAGTGCCTCTGTGCTTAATCGCTACTAAATACACTATACATATTTCTGGCTAGAGCGCCATAAGCGCTAGCTTTATTGTCTGGTGAAGCTGTAAAAGCAATATAGGCTAACAGCACAAATCCATTCGAAAAATACATTGATGGCGGGTGAAGTGGCTTAGGTACTTTAGCCCGACGAAGGTAGGTACTTAGCGCGTAGGTATTGTAAGCGCTTCGTTTATCTTAGGAAACTGGAAAACAAGCCGGAATGTGAGCCCGACAATTATTGTATCTATATTCGCACTAAATCGTAAAAAAACGAAGCGCATATCTTTAATCGATTTAATAGCTTGTTGTAAAACACATTTTATATTATGTAAGTAGGTATACTTACCTATTTAGGATTTTTCATTCACGATTGTGTAGCCCTTGTGTAAAGGAATTTCCTGGGTTTTATGGATACTTACCCAATTCTTTTCTGTTTTTCCTGTGATAAATAGTGGGTAAAATGATGGAAATTCTATTCATAATTCAGTTTTGACAACCCTTATTTTTTCCCGCGGGGAAAATCCTTTTTACGGATACCTTCTCATCCTCGGGGGAGGAGAGATTGTTATGCCAATAGGGTAGGCCCCTCGTTTGCGAGAGACCGGCTGGGTTGGTACCACCGCTTTGTCTATTTCTGCCGCCAAGCAACAGTGTGTAAGCACTATTGTGTTCCGGTGTGAAGGACATTGAAACCAGTGTAATTACTGGGCATCATAATGCCCAGTATGAGACTTAACACATTATGTCTCGGGGTGACGAGCGCAGTCCAGTGTCATGCAGTGCTTTATTTAAAGTTCTGTGTGGCGTTGCTTCTGTTTATGAGCAGGTGTGACGTTTACCATGAGACGAGCGATCTGCTCGTCTCGTCATTCACGCTAGTAAATAAAAGGCAGTAGGTAGGTACTTCGTCATTCTTGCATTTCTAGCGATCGTTTTGGGATTCCATTCGTTATGTCTAAATATTAAATTTCTAAATCGAGATACCACGTTCTGCATCGCGCAAGAAATTAGACGTATTAAGTGTCAACTTAAGATCATGAATAAATTTTTATGAATTGATGAATGAACGACCTGCACAGACTTTTATAGCCCCGCCCCCTTGTACAGAGTTTTGGTGGGGTAATTTTTTGCTTGAGATACGTTTCTTGTCATCTTATTTCGATAATCCAGTCCAATTATAAAATTTAATTTCTTTCTTTCTTATTTTTTTCTGTTTGGTTTTTTTTTCCATAATAACTTTCCGGAGGGGTCCCTGTTAATGGGATACTGGCGACCCCCAGTATATATGTTTTGTTTTTTCGTTTGTTTGTTCCTTAAGGAACCGGCTAAGATCAGAGAACATGCTGCCGTCATTAGTTATATTCTTTTCTTATATTCCAAGAACGATGAAACGGGGGTGTGGCCGATTTCAAGGTCTTGTTGGAGTTTTGATGTTAATTCCTTTCAGTTCAATGCTTCTTAGATGACTTTCTTCAAGCGGATCGAAAGCACAAGGTCAATCAATACCCTTGATCAAAAATCACCCAAATTCCCCATTTTTAATGTTTCCTTATGCTATTCATTATCGTAAATGATTATTGCACAAAACCACACCACTTTTATACAACAAACACAACTTTAAACTAGTTTAGGAAATAATTAAAACGAGAGAGCCACCGGACTGTCAGAGTTCCCGCCAAAACTCCCCAGTATATTTATTATTATGCAATAAGTCTATCGGGAAAAATTAGTTTTTCATTGAAGGAAGATGGGCCATGACGCACAATGACAATCCGTTTAACATCATTAGTGTTGTGGGTCAGGTCACCAACACACGTCATCGCCCATTTATTGATGTTCTGTTATTAATAACAAGTACTACGATTTCAATGATGCGCATCTGCAATGTTGGTTTTTCACGAATTAGTACGAATGGGCGATGAATGCCCGGCCATCCGGGTCCAATTAGTCACCCAGGGGAAAAATAAGTATACAATGTGTAACAAAAACCCTGTTGGGCGTTTTAACCGTGATATCAGAATCGATATTCAAACGTAATGAAATAACTCGCATACGAAAATGAGACTATAAAATTAATCATATTTTTTTACTTTAATAATTTTATTGTTTGCAAACCGTATTTCGAATGATTACCTCTACAAGACTGACGTGACTGTATGATGACTTGGAGCTAGAGCGAGATAGCAAGTTGCGGCATCTACGTGCATCACACGCGCCGCGCCGTTCGCGCGCCCGGCTACGTCAGTACGACACATCAGTCAGCTGTTCACGTTTCAGATGAAAATAACATTTTTTAAATATGTTAATTTTTCTAAGGATAAATCTCGCTTCTGTTTATTATTTTCTTAATTTAACTATTTTTATTAAGCTGTTTAATTGTCTATTTTCACGACCCAACAGGGTTTTTTCCGTACATACTTATAAAATCGAGGTTTTGTGTTCCCCTGTTTCCTCCTCCAAAACGGGACCATTTAGTAATCTTTCTACCGATTGCATAAAAAAAGAACTGGGAACGTTTTGCTTTATTTATAACATATTGTTTAACGTCAGTTTATGGCGTTCAAATTAGGGCATTTTAGAATTTATTGGATGATCCTATATTCTATGTGATTTATGAACAAAAAAAATGTATTAGTGTAGTAATTGCATTAGAGGCAAAATCCAGAGAGGAAGTAGGGGAATGCGTTTGTATAGACCAAACAACACAAGTGTTTCCTCATATTGTTCAAGGATAACGGACAACCGAATTTAAAAATGTATATATAAATGGATACAATTCTCTCCAACTTAGGCGAGAAATGCAGCAAGTTCTTATGATACATAAAATTATTTATAATAAAATAGACGCACCTGACTTACATAATGAACTTGTTCGCATTTTCGTTCCTAATAACTACTGCCGCAATAGAAAACATGAGTTATTCGCAGCACCGCTGGGTAGAACGGTTGCCAGATCCAAATCTCCATTGCCTCGCACGCTCAACTTGCTAAACAGATTTCTGGACTCGAAACCAGAGTGTGACATGTTTACGAGTGACAGAAGATCATTTATGTTAGAATGCTTGAGGTTTCGCGAGAATGATGGATGAATCTATTATTAAATATTTTTTTGTATTGTGCCTATAGAATAGTATAAGTGGTATTGATGCCGTCCTATTCCAATAAATAAATAAATAATTTTTAATTTTTATTTCAACTGACATCTTCATAATCATTTATGGTTTTCGCTTCGATATATTGTCTATGGCCTTCGACTAAAATCCTTCCAAGAGCCTTAACAAGTCTCACTTTAAACGTAGATATTGTTGTATTATCATCATAGTCTAGAGCTTGCAGGTCCCTCTCAATGTAATATTTTATTGTGTTCCACAACATTTCTCTGGCTTTGAGAATTTTCTCCGCATGACTGAAAAAAATACATCGCATCAATTTTATAATAAAAGGACAATATGCATGTATGGGGCATGTTTCCATTCACCAATAACGACCACGCGTATATTTTTGTCTCTTTTCATGTTTGTTATTTGTAACTATGGCAGTCAGCGGTTTTTATAGCATAGGTCGGCATACGAGCAAGTGGGTCACCTGATGGTAAGTGCCTCCAACACCCATGTACGCCCACAATACCAGAAAGATCAACAGTGCGTTGCCGATCTTAAAGGAAAGGGATATTTATGACATTGGGAAGGGGAGGGGATATTTCACCGTAGGAAACGCAGCAGCAAGCCGCTGCTTTACATCGGTTTTCTGTTAGACAGTGGAAACGACTCGATTTAACCGCCTACTTTACATACGCCGTGAGTGTAATCCTCGAAGGGGTAGGCAGACGTGTAACCAGTGCACCGACATATTGCCGCGCGTATATCCGTCCCATGATGTGATAGGAGGCGAGCCTATACCGGGCACAAATTCCAGACTTCGGGCTGATACTAAGCATTTCGTAATAGACAAACCCAACATCACTTTTACCCGACCCGGGGATCGAACCCGAGACCTAAACGTCAGGCTCAGTCGTAACGCGTACACATTACAAATGTGCCACCATTTTTTTATCATTATACTATGATTTTGGCGTCCCCTAAAACTACCGCCCGGGTCGGGTGCCCCGGTTTGCCGTGTCCGGAACACAACAGTGCTTACACACTGTTGCTTGGCGGTACAAATAGACAAGGCGGTGGTACCAACCCAGACGGCCTCTTGCATACGAGGGACCTACCACCTTGTATATGACGTCATTTATAGCTTGTGCGGACAGCGGAGAACTTCAAAACCGCGAAGTACTCGAATATGACGGCCTTAAACTACCGTCAATTAATTATAATAACACACATTCTTAGTATAATATATATGGACAGCCTCCATGGCGCAGTGGGTGAGTAGCCGGCTGCGAAGCGAGAGTCCGTGGGTTCGATTCCCACACCGAGACAAATGTTTGTGTGATCTATAAATATTTGTTTCGTGCCTGGGTGTTGTGGGTTGGTAAGTCCCTCGTAGTTCCTGATTCCCACGATACAGGTTAACCTAGTGTGGGGTCAGGACTATGTGTGTGACTGTTGGACGTGTATTAATTTAATTATCCTTCATAATAAATCAGTTAGTTAATTCTATCTACATGACAATACAATAAACAAATATTCCCCTCTATTGTTTATTAACATACGACTAATCATATGTTAATATTGAAATTATTATGAAATAATAAAACCGAGTGACTCAGCAATTCAACATACGTAACTGAGGGGTCATGAGTTCTAATATTTTTCTTTCTATTGAGTTTATCAAACATTTGTGGGGTAGAGCCACGTTGTAGAACGTTTTGTCCACTGCATGAATGGGCCGGCTCGACCGAGTTATTACCGCTGCCTCACAGAAAACCGACTTGAAGTAGCAGATTGATATTGCGTTTCGTATGGTGAATGAAATATTCGGAGGCCTAATCCCCCCTCCCCTTTCCAATCCCTTAATGATCCCTTTCCTTTAATGTCGGTAACCCATCAATGATTCCTCAGGTATTGTGGATGTTCATGGGCGGTGGAGCTCACTTACCATCAGGTGACCCACGTGCTCGTTCGCCGGCGACAATTAGAAAAAAATGGGGATACACATGTCACGATGCGAGAATCGAACCCGCGGCCTCTCGTTTCACACCTAGCTACTCATCTGCTACGATACGCAGGATGTAAATTATATCTTGAGTAGCTTTTGTTCGCGGCTCCGCACGCGTATATGACCTTTTCCGGGATAAAAGTAGCCTATGACATAATCCAGGTCATAATCTACCATCGAAATAAGATGACAAGAAACGTAACTCAAACAAGAAAATACCCCACCAAAACTATGTGCAAGGGGGCAGGGCTATAATAGTCTGTGCAGCTCGTTCATTCATCGATTCATAAAAATATATCCTTGATCTCTAGTTGACACTTAATACGTCTAATTTTTTGTACGGTGCAGAACGTCGTATCTCGATTTAGAAATTTAATATTTAGACATTAACTTTTATGACATAAAGTTGATTTTGAGCGTTCATTATTTTTTTTTCGCATGTGTAACTGGAGCCGTATTTTTGGCAGATTCATATGCGAGTTATCGCTCTAGTTTTTTTTATACGTAATAGGCTCGCGTAGTAATCTTATTTCGATGTAATCTACATGTGTGCCAAATTTTATCCAAAAAGAGACTCCTTTTTTAGAAGTTTTGATTATTTACATTCATGATTTTATTCTTTAGATGTTGTTTATCCTAAACAGACGTCAAATGACGTCATATAAATGACAGCATAATTTGAAGACATCATTGTTAACGAGCAATTGGATTTTGAAATGCTATCAATGACGCATTTGCTGAAAAGTTCAATAGGGCGGCTATTGGTCATTAGGGCAAAGCGCAAACTCTTAACCTAACGTTCTGCCTTCCGGTAATAATTATTCATTCAGACGTCACGTTAGCGAATACTCATACATACGCACTCATACACACTCACGCCTGTAATCCCCGAAGGGGTAGGCAGAGGTGTAACCAGTACACCCACATTTCGCCGAATACTCATGTTTCAACAAAAGTTGATTCATTGCCAAAGTACATTTTTTTATCAGCTTAAGTGACGAAACGCGCATGTTGTAACGGAAACTTTGAACATGATTTTGACCCCCTTCAAATTAACTTAACTCGAAATTTGGCATACTTATCAAGGACCGATGACAATTAAAAAAAATAAATAAACTTAATTAAGTAACTAATTTCATTTAAAATAAATAAAATAATATTTAAGAAAATAAATAATAGTAAAAAAAAACTAAAAAACACGCTTTTATAGAAAATCCAACTAAAAAATGAAAAAAAAAAACAATAGTTTAAAATATTTTATTGTAAAAAAAGCGTGGGGTGCTTCTTAAGATATTATTAAAATGATAATCCTTCTACTCATATCTGTCAATAAAACATTTCTAACAATTGTCGCCATGCACTCCACGCTTTTATTTACAATAAAATATTTTTTACACATAACCATGTGTAACTTTTCACAAGGTGATCCGATTTTGATGATTCTTTCTTTATATGACTTAAAATTGGTCCCAATTTTTCCAGAAAATAATACTTGGTGGTGAAATCAGGGATAAAAGAATAATAAGACTCCAGATGAAGAAACATGCCTGAACATGACATCATAAATATTATTTATGACTGCCTCGGTGGCGCAGTTGTACTGTGTACGCGTTACGAATGAGGTCGCGGGGTCGATCCCCGGGTCGGGTAAAGTGGTATTGGGTTTTTCTATTACGAAATGCTCAGTATCAGCCCCGAGTCTGGAATTTGTGCCCGGTATGGCGATAGGCTCGTCCCCTATCACATAAGGGACGGAAATACGTTCGGCGAAATGTGGGTGTACTGGTTACACCTCTGCCTACCCCTTCGGGGATTATAGGCGTGAGTGCGTATGTATGTATGTATGTATGCATGTATGTATTTATGATTTACGGAAACTTACCTAGTAGGTAAATACATTTTTAATTTGTGCTTTGGTATCGATATAATTGTCATTTCTTTACTGTCCATCTGTGAAGAAAAACACAAAAAAATAAATAGGTATTGAGTTAGGTTAGCACTACGATTAAAATAGTAACCCTAAACCGACGTGCATGTATGAAAAATTCAATGAGAGTGAATGAGGCCAAAGAGGTATGCAAGGATCGTAGCAAGTGGAAATCCGTTGTCTCTGCCTACCCTTATGAGAAACAGGCGTGAGTCTATGTATGTATGTATGTACGATTAAAATTATTGGCTTCGTCAAGAAACAAAAAATCTAACATATTATAATGGTGGTTATTTAATATCGTCGCCTTATGGCCGCCTATCAATAGTTTTACTGCCTTTAAAATTTTACTGCCAGTAAACGGCCATTAAAGTGCAAAAGCTCGGGAATACAGTTTTGGTATTTTTGTTTTATTAGATTTTGGGGAAGATAAACTTGCGATGCAAACCTCAGTTCCACAAAAGAAAGCATTGGTAACCTGTAACCCCATTTATGACTGTTAAGGAGAACTTCGTAAAAATACACTTATTTGAATATACTGTGCAAGTATATAGTTTGCAAGGCGCTGAATTTTCTTCCTCCTGTAAGTTAACTCTTTCGTATGTTCGAGGTTTTCACTCTAAGGCGACGATATAATATGTTACAACATTAAATTAAGTAGGTATTATTTTTTCTATGGACAGACTGACTTACCGTGGATGGCCGGAAATTTATTGCACATTTTTATTTTAAGGCCCATTGACTCCAAAGTTAGTATTTGGGGGCGCCATGATCATCAATATGTTAGAATTGAAAAAGAAATTGCGCCATTTTGATTTTCTTTCTTTAATTTTAAGTCTTTATATTTTAAAGAAAGACAAATATTTATGTTATTACCTCAGTATAACTTTCGACATTTCCGGGACAGAACAGTAAAGCCGCATGCGGTGTTACCAGCGAACTCTTGTATACCAGCAAAGCCCTCCTTTCGCTGGAGTGGTGACCACCAAAATACGTCAGTATGTGAGTTTTACTGGTCCCTTTTGTGATCCCATGATTGACGCTGTCACTCGCAATGTGGACACGATCTCCTGCGCTGCAATGAAAATATCAGCCTGTATTTTATATTGACCTGCTGAGAACGTGACTACTCCACTAATTATATACAAATGGCAGGCGTTATGTCATAGCTTCGGCCATAAAGCTGGCTTAGAGCGTGTTGGTGGGCTTCACATGCTTCCGAAATTCTTATGAAGGGTTCTAAGACATGCAAGTTTCTTCATGATATTTTCCTATAAAAGGTAGGAAGGTACGTGTGTACTAAATTAACAATTCATACACATGCAACATTAATCTTTAGTGTTCTGTACCCAGAGTACTACCGATGGAACCCTATAACAGAATCTATTAGTATGCCCTAAAAAAAAAAAGACTTGGGCGGAAACCACGAGCAAAAGCTAGTAGATGTTTTAAATTTTCTTTGGATTATATTCGTTCCTCCTATGGACACCGGTGTCTCGTCCCAAGATCTCTTCTTCTTCCACCTGCCTTTATCCCACTCACAGTGGGTTTGGCGCAACATGCTCTTTAACATATGTTTCGGAATGATTTGGCTTGTAATTTTTACGACCGGCCGCCTGCCTGACATCACCTACCAATACCCAATCTTGAAACAAATATTTGTGGATCACAAACATTTTGTTTCGGAGCGGGAATCGAATCCGCGGCCTCTCGGTTCACCGCCGGTTACTCACCCACTCCGTCTCATCCCATGATCATGGGACTAAAATAAATGTTTACAGTGAAGATGATAATTTGTGGTTGATGATGTGGTTTTTGTCGGATGATGTCATAGAATTATATTGTGATGAACGTAACTCAAGCGAAAAATTACCCCTTCAAAACTCTGTGCAAGGGGGCGGGGCTTTAAAAGTCTGTACATAATAATCTCTAGTTGACACTTAATACGTCTAATATTTTGTTCGGTGCAGAACGTCGTATCTCGATCTAGAAATTGAATATTTAGGTAATAACTTTTATGGAATAAAGTTGATTTTGAACGTTCATTAATTTTTGTTGCGTGTATGAGTGTTACGTGTGATTTTTCCTTCGCATGTGTAAGTAAGTGGAGCCGTATTTTTGGCAGATTCATATGAGAGTTATCGTTCTAGTTATCTTCTTTCGATGCTCAAAATACTATATTATGTTTGTTAAGTATGTAGTTAGTAAGTTGTTTAAGTGTGGACAGCCTCCGTAGCGCAGTGGGCGAGTAGCAGACTGCGAAGCGAGAGGCCGTGGGTTCGATTCCCGCACCGAGACATATGTTTGTGTGACTCACAAATATTTGTATCGGGTCTGGGTGTTGTGGGTTGGCAAGTCCCTCGTAGTTGCTGATACCCACGATACAGGTTTACCTAGTGTGGGTGTATTTATTAATATTTATTTATTATCTTTTAAGTATAGCGCCATCTATAATCTACAAGTGTCAACTATAGGCTGTATAATTCACTTCCATTGTGTATGATGTATTTATTAAAAAAAGTAAATATATTTCCTTCCTTCCTTCCGTCTTAGCAGCACAGTAAGTTTGTTTTATTACAAGTTAAAAATTATGAAATTAAATTATAACAAAAGACAATTACAGTAGAATTGATTGGCTCGGTGGCGCAGTTGTAATGAATACGCGTTACGACAGAGGCTGACGTTAAGCTCTCGAGTTCGATCCCTGCGTAGGGTAAAAGTGATATTGGGTTTTTCTATTACGAATATATAGTTTTTTGTGCTTAAGCTGATATTATTTAATTTAGTTTATACAATAATACTTGATGATATTAGCCCTGTATTATTTACGTCCCACTGCTGGTCACGGGCCTCCTCTACTGAATGAGAGGGGTTAGGCCTAAGTCCACCACGCTGGCCTAATGCGGGTTGGTAGACTTCACATACCTTCGAAATTCTTATGAAGAACTTCTCAGATATGCAGGTTTCCTCACGATGTTTCATTCACCGTAAAAGCAAGTGATAATTAACAATTAATACACACGTAACTTAGAAAAGTTAGAGGTGTATGCTCTTGGGGCTAGTTTTGAACCTGCGACTGTCGTCTCTCGTTTCGACAGTCCATACCAGTCCCCGCTGAGCTATCACTGCTATTACAATAAAATAATACTTACCTAGTAAATAATTCTGTGACGGCAGCCAGCTTTCCTTTAGTGCGTACATGTCTTCTCGTAGTAAATAATGCATTCGACCCCGATAGTAGCACAGCACTAGTTAATTCATCGATATCGGCGAATCTGTTCAACTCTTGTGCATCTATCGATGGTTCTATCATATTAGACTTTAGTATTTGTTGTAGGTACAGGTTTGAGAGGGCTGGAAGTAAAAAAAGTGTTACAAGCTCATTTATCTCCTAATTGGTCTATTGGCAAGAGTTCTTAGGCTGAAAAGGCTTGCGAAGTTCTGGGTTCCGGTCCCAAGTCAGGCAGTAATAAATTGTGTTTGAGTTTTCGATTCGAAAAATCACAAATAGGTTGCCCTGGTTGGAATTTGAACGATATGGCGGTAGGCTCGTTTGCTACCACTTCACGGGACGGAAATAAGATCGGCAAAAGTATGGGGATTAGTTGCATATCCGCTTACTTTTTCGGGGATACATGTGTGAGGTGAGGATGTTGAGATGATTGTTATCATTTACGAATTATCGACTTTATAAAAATATCGAAACACGTAATTGTCGATATTTACGGAACTTCATGAGCGTGATACATCCCAAGTGACATCGTATAATATCGGTATTGTAACTACGCCTATGGTTCAAATGACCAAAAAGATTCCGTGATTAGTTATCGTGTTAGACAGCCACGATAGCGTAGCGGGCGTCTAGCCGGCTCAGAAACGTGATGCCACAGGTTAGATTCCCGTACACAGATAAATATTTGAATGATCAACAAATACTTGTTTCGGGTCCACAAATACAGGTTGATCCAGGTGGGGTTAGGAGTATGTGTGTATTTATTTATATACCTTTAACAAACCCCAGTCGATCCTTCCTGATGCCATATCTGTCGCACCACGGATCGACCCGCGTCCACCCGAGCTCTTCCACTTTTTGTTCGAATTCGTCCTGTAGCCAATGTAAAGCTGAATGGTCTGATGTGGCGCTGTATTTCCGTTTTATTGATCTCACTTCTAGAATAGAAAATATGCATTTTAACCACCGACAAAAAGAGGAATATCATATGTATTTGTTTATAGCATAGGCCGGCAAACGAGGTGGTAGTTCACCTGATGGTACTACCGAGGGTCTAAACCAACGTGAATTAGTAGCAGCTTGCTGTTAAGTTTGATGATCCAGAGGCCCAAATGCTCCTCCCTTTCCCAATCCTTCAATTATCCCTTTCGTTTAAGGTCAGCAACGCATCCATAATTCCTCAGGTATTGTGGATGTTCATAGGCAGTGATCACTTACCATCAGATAATAGGAACTAGGTCTAAAACTACTAAAAAAAAAACCATAATAAATAAATAAATAAATACAAACCCTCTCTCCTATCGGGCGCGTTTTTGAACAGCTCTATATTGTCGCCGCAGTGTGTGACCACATTGGCTATGGGCACCACGTTGCCCATAATGGCCGAGTGTATCATACTGCAGCCGAGGCGAGGGTGGAGGGTCAAATGTGACAGTAACGTACCGAGACGTGTCAGCTGTTCCGATGGGGTTAGAGCACCTGGAATATAAATAAATAAATAAATACACCCAACAGTCACACGCATAGTCCTGACCCCACACTAGGTAAACCTGTATCGTGGGAATCAGGAACTACGAGGGACTTGCGGTCCCACAACACCCAGACCCGAGACCAATATTTGTAGTTCACACAAACATTTGTCCCGGTGTGGGAATCGAACCCACGGCCTCTCGCTTCGCAGCCGTCTACTCGCTCGCCTAATATCTAATGATTGTCATCTTCATACATACATACATACGCACTCACGCCTGTATTCAAAGTCAAATCATTTATTCTGTAAATTTGATCATAAATATCACTTTTACATGTCAATCATTTTATATTCTACATTATAGTTACGACGGCATTTCGGGGCTAGCCATGAGAAGAAATGCCGAAACAAACTCATGGGTTTTGGCCTCTTTTAATGTCCAGACATTGTGTTACAGAATTATGCGAGTGTAATGTACAGAAATTCCAGGATTGGCCTTTTTAAGAAATAGCCAAGAGTATACCAGACATAGTTGGCACTCTCACTCACATTTAAAAAAAAAACAAAAAATGAAATAACTGATATTTGATTGTAATCCCCGAAGGGGTAGGCAGAGGTGTAACCAGTACACAACACATTTCGCCGAGCGTATTTCCGTCCCTTATGTGATAGGGGGCGAGCCTATCACCATACCGGGCACAAATTCCAGACTCCGGGCTGATACTGAGCATTTCGTAATAGAAAAACCCAATACCACTTTACCCGACCCGGGGATCGAACCCTAGACCTCAGCGTTGGTCTCAATCGTAACGCATATGCATTACATCTGCGGCCGACCCTGCCGATCAATGCTGTAGACTAAACTGTCTACAGCATGGCTCTACCACTCATAACAGTATAATGTACAAGTTGTGATAAATCGTGATATGACCATGATAGGATTTTTAACTCGATGTCACGATAGATTCGCCAATCACATCATAGGATGGAAATAACGTTGGATAAATTTGGCTGTATTTTTAAACTTTTATACCTTACCCAAATCCACAAGGTCATTGACAGCTATTCTAATCGCTTGCCGTTTCGGCGGCTCAGGTAATTGTGATAAGAAATCTTCCACCTTATCATCGGGAGAGTATGTTTTGCAATCTAATACAGTCTGTTCTAATGGTATTCTGAAAAGAAGAGTGAAATTTAAAAAATATTGTATGTAAATGAGTGGTAGAGCCACGCTGTAGACACTTTTGTCTACAGCATGTATGGGCCGGCTCGTCCGGGTCATTACCACTGTCTCACAGAAAACTGGCGTAAAGTAGCAGCTTGCTGCTGCGTTTCGTATGGTGAGTGAGATATCCGGAGGCCCAAACCCCCTCCCCTTCTTAATTCCTTAATTATCCCTTTCCTTTAGGGTCGGCAACGCACCCATGATTCTTTTGGTAATGTGGGCGTACATTGGCGGTGGAGATCACTTACCATCAGGTGACCCACTTGCTAGTTTGCCGGCCTATAATATATAAAAAAAAAAAATACGTGAAGAGTTAATTTTGGACCCCTTTTTAAGTATATTGCGCGCACAAAGGAGTGTGAGATTTGGCATAGTTAAAGTTTATATGTCGGAGGAGTGTAAAATGCTATTTATCATACTAATATTATAAATGTGAATGTGAGTTTGTTTGTTGCGCTTACACGCGAAAACTACTTAACCGATCATCATGAAACTTTGCACACATATTCTTGGAGGTATAAGAAGTAACATGGAAACAGATATTTGTGGATCACACAAACATTTTTACGCTTACACTGCTAGTAATAATACAGATAATTTGTCACGCTCATTCTAAAAAGTATAGAATTGGAATTTCGACCACTAGTATATTTATATTTTCGTTATAACAAGGTGGTAGGTCCCTCGTTTGCGAGAGACCGGCTGGGTTGGTACCACCGCTTTGTCTTTTTCTGCCGCCAAGCAACAGTGTGTAAGCACTGTTGTGTTCCGGTGTGAAGGAAATTGAAGCCAGTGTAATTACTGGGCATTATGAGACTTAACACCTTATGTCTCGGGGTGACGAGCGCAGTCCAGTGTCATGCAGTGCTTTATTTAAAGTTCTGTGTGGCGTTGCTTCTGTTTATGAGCAGGCGTGGCGCTTACCATCAGGCGAGCGACCTGCTCGTCTCGTCATTCAGTCAAAAAAAAAAAAAAACATAACATGAGCTCTCACGCCTGAATCCCTGAAGAGGTATGTAGACTACTGATGTATTATTGGAGTGAAAACTTCTATAGGCACGTTAGGCGACATTTTGATGGATAAAACCTTATGATTTAGCGTCACCGACATGCTGTGCGTGCGCAATTATACACAAAACAAAATACAGATATATCGATGTGAAAAATAGACAAATATTAATGATTTCGAATTACTGGTTTTTAATCTTTATTTGTGTGACTACAATTTATTTAAATATCCTAAAAAAAACTTTGTTCTTTAATACTTTTAAGTTTTCACTTCTGTAGGCAGTCTTCAAGACTGCCTATTTTTAAACGACGTCAAAAAAAGGAGGAGGTTCTCAATTCGACTATTTTTTTTTATGTTTGTTACCTCAGAACTTTCGACTGGGTGAACCGATTTGGATGATTCTTTTTTTTATATCATGTAAAATACATTTTAATTACATACCTCAATATTTCAGGCGTTGTGTGCTCAGCAAACTCAGTCTCTTTGTCTTTAGTGTATAATCTGTAGCAATGACCTAAAATATTTTAATGTTATGTTAGGTACATATAACATGATAAGGAACCTTACAGATGGTACAAAATTAGTTAAAGTAATAATAGGGTAGTTTCCTATATTGAATTTTATAAATTATTTTATAAACAACAGAAAATGATACGCAAAAGAAACCCTTTTATTAAAACACAATCAAAATTGGTTCAGAAATGTGCCCGCAGTTATGACTTTAAATGTTAGTAGGAGGAAAAGTGGGTGCGTAGTAGCGATTTTCACTGTCTCGCTTGCACGCGTGCACCATAATTAACATTTTACACAGTGACGTCAAAGTTTGCGTCTTCTGTCATTTGACAATTACCCCTTCTACAGTGTTTGAATGGGTTCTAACTTATTTATTTTTGGTCCGATTTATAAAATTCTGTCTGCAATAGATTTTGAGTAACGTAACTTATTGATTTAAATAATTAAAAAAATCTGGACAACTACCTACCCTATTAGGTAAAATGGTAGTGTTTTTTTTTCAGAATCATGTTTTTATTGACGCTGTTAAAGTGTGAAAATCCCGTAGAATTTATTAGCTTCAGCGTGATAAAATAATTAAAAAAAAAGTTTTATGTGTTCTATTCTATTTTTAGAGTTATGACCCCATCGATTTTCGGTAATATTGCCAATATCGTGTACTCAAATAGCAATTACTAAAAATAAAGATCAAAACGTAGACATACATACGCACTCACGCCTGTAATCCCTGAAGGGATAGGCAGAAGTGTAACCAGTACACCCACATTTCGCCGAGCGTATCTCCGTCCCATGATGTGATAGGGGGCGAGCCTATCGCCATACCGGGCACCAATTCCAGACTGATACTGAGCATTTCGTGGTAGATAAATCTAAAATCACTTTTTCCCGACCCGGGCATCGAACCCGAGACCTCAACGTCAGCCTCAGCCTGTATCACCCTCGCGCCGATTCCAAATGAAAATACAGCTGGGATAAGTGTTCATAGTTTGTATGACTGCCTCGGTGGCGCAGTTGTAATGCGTACGCGTTACGACTGAGGCTGACGCTGAGGTCTCGGGTTCGATCCCCGGGTCAGGTAAAGTGACATTGGGTTTTTCTATCATGAAATGCTTAGTATCAACCTGGCGTCCGAAATTGGTGCTCGGTATGGCGATAGACTCGCCCCCTATCACATCATGGGACGGAGATACGCTCGGCGAAATGTGCGTGTACTCCCTACCCCTTCGGGGATTACAGGCGTGAGTGCGTATGTATGTATGTAATTACGAGTACTTTTATGTACTTTCGGCTTACACCTTTAAAACTGCACAGTTTCTCCGTAAGAGACCAAGTTTGAGCTCCGTAGGTCAGGACTGATGAAAATAATAATAATAATAATAAATAAATAAATACACCCAACAGTCACACACATAGTCCTGACCCCACACTAGGTAAACCTGTATCGTGGGTATCACGAACTACGAGGGACTTGCCAACCCACAACACCCAGACCCGAGACAAATATTTGTGAATCAGACAAACATTTGTCTAGGTGCGGGAATCGAACCCACGGCCTCACGCTTCGCAACCGGCTACTAGCCCACTGCGCCACGGAGGCTGTCAATGGTAATGATACAGATACCTGGTTGCACCCGTCCTGCTCTGCCGGTCCGTTGTTTAGCGCCTGCTTGTGACACCCAAACAGTTTCCAAACTCGCTGTGCCTAAAATAAATACAGGGTAAAGATACAATTACAAGGTGGTAGGCCCCTCGTTTGCGAGAGACCGGCTGGGTTGGTACCACCGCTTTGTCTATTTCTGCTGTCAAGCAACAGTGTGTAAGCACTGTTGTGTTCCGGTGTGAAGGACATTGAAGCCAGTGTAATTACTGGGCATTATGTCTCGGGGTGACGAGCGCAGTCCAGTGTCATGCAGTGCTTTGTTATTTAAAGTTCTGTGTGGCGTTGCTTCTGTTTATGAGCAGGCGTGGCGCTTACCATCAGGCGAGCGACCTGCTCGTCTCGTCAATATAATAATTTAAAAAAAAAAGATACATCGGCTCATTTGTGCACCTCTAGTTATATGTTCCTGAGCATATAAATATGTGCAATCTCTCTATTCAAAAAAAAAGTAACTGCCGCCGCCGCTGCCAAAAGCTTGTCACGCTATCTCCTCCGAAACCGCTGGGGGTATGGGGCGAGACCGATACCAATCGATGCAGAATAATGTGGGGAAGAAAGTAACATATGTCTCATATTCGTCGGACTTTAAGTTTTTTTTTATTCTATGTTTTGTGGAAAAACATGGGCAACGCCCCTAGTACTTTAAATTAAGTACCAGGTGTAAGGGTACCGCCTCCGAAGCCGAAACGGTACTAAAAGTCTACCTTTATATAAACGCAAAACGCTATTCCTTTGCTATTTTAGAAACTTAAGCTAGCAATTGCAAGTAAAGCGTACTAAAGCTAAACAAAGGGTCAATGACCGGCACACATCACCACTTGCCCTATATTCAGTAGGTATATCGCACCGCACAGCTATATCCGAGCCACAGCAGAATTATTATTGGCATTACATTACGAAAAATACCAGCCTCCATGGCGCAGTAGGCGAGTAGCCGGCTGTGAAACGAGAGGTCGCGGGTTCGATTCCCGCACCGAGACAAATGTTTGTGTGATCCACAAATATCATGTTTCGGGTCTGGGTGTTTTCTCCCCAGAGGGGTTGATGTCAGGCAGGCGGCCGGGCGTAAAAACTACAAACCAAATCTTTTTGTAACATGTGTTCAAAAGTATGTTGCACCGACCCTACTGAGCGAGTAGGTTTTTTTTTATGGTAAAGGCCGGCAAACGAGCAAGTGGGTCACCTGATGGTAAGTGATCTCCACCGCCCATGTACGCCCACAATACCAAAAGAATCATGGGTGCGTTGCCAACCTCAAAGGAAAGGGATATATAAGGGATTGGGAAGGGGAGGGGGTTTGGGCCTCCGGATATCTCACTCACCGTACGAAACGCAGCAGCAAGCTGCTACTATACGTCGGTTTTCTGTGAGACAGTGGTAATGACCCGGACGAGCCGGCCCCATACACGCTTTAGACACTTGTCTACAGCGTGGCTCTACCACTCAAAAAAGATAGGAACAGGTAGAAGAAGATTACAAATACATTATTTTAAGGGCAGACTGGTGCTTACCATCAGACGAGCGACCTGCTCGTATCGTCACTAACGCTTATAAAAGAAACTCACCTGTATTCTCAACTATTCTGTTCTCCTTATGAGCCCCCGAGTCTATGACGTACACCACATCAGGTATTGTAATAGAAGTCTCCGCTACATTAGTAGCTAGAACTATTTTCCTCACTCCGGGTGGAGGCTTTGCGAACATTTTGGTTTGATCCGTTGTGGACAGCCTAAAATATATTCATTATTATATTTACTGCCTTTACGACTGAGGCTGACGCTGAGGTCTCGGGTTCGGTCCCCGGGTCGGGTAAAAGTTATATTGGGGTTTTCTATTACGAAATGCTCAGTGTCAGCCCGGAGTCTGGAATTTGTGCCCGGTATGGCGATAGGCTCGCCCCCTATCATATCATGGGACGGAAATACGCTTGGTGAAATGTGGGTGTGTTGGTTACACCTCTGCCTACCCCTTCGGGGATTACAGCCGTGAGTGCGTATTAATGCATGTATAATATATTGGTGATTAGTAAAAATGATTTTATTGTGGAAGTCTGCAAACTGCTACCGCTGAATGGGCTGGCTCGACCGGGTCGTTACCACGGTCTCACAGAAAACCGGCGTAAAGTAGCAACTTGCTGCTGCGTTTCGTACGGTGAGTGAGATATCTGGAGGCCCAAATTCCTCTCCCCTTCCCAATCCCTTATTATTTCTTTCTTTTAAGGTCGGCAACGCGCCCATGATTATTTTAGTATTGTGGGCGTATATGGGCGGTGGAGATCACTTATCATCAGGTGACCCACTTGCTCGTTTGCCGGCCTATACTATAAAAAAACCTCTAGGTATACGTTCCTGAGCATATAAATATGTGCAATCTCTATTCTAAAAAAAAGTAACTGGCGCCGCCGCTGCCGACTTGCTGCTGCGTTTCGTACGGTGATACGGAAATATCCGGTGCCTCAAATCCCTTTCCAATTTCTTAATTATGCCTTTTCTTTAAGTTCGGCCATGCGTCCATGATTCTTCTAGTATTGTGACCGTTAATGGGTGGTGGAGATCGCTTACTGTTAGGTGACCCACTTGCTGGTTTTTTATAGAACAGGCCGGTAATGAAGTACCAATGCCAAAGCCAAGGAAATTACTGGGCATTATGACACTTAACATTCTATATATCGGGGTGACGAGCGCAGTCCAATGCCATGCAGCTTTGTAATTCTAAGTTCTGTGTGGTGTTATTTCTGTTTAAGGCCCGGCGTGACGTACAAGCGAGCGAAATGCTCGTCTCGTCATTAAAAAAAAACTTACTTAGAATGCACAGGCAGTATCAAATGCAAACTGGATTCTCCATAGTGCGCCTCTAACAATTCTTTGGTCTGCTTTATTTCAGCCCAACCCGGGAGAAATACTAGTATAGCACCTTCTTTCTCTCTGCTGTCTACTGCTTTTATTACTTCTGTTACCTGAAACGTTAAATAACTGAGTTCAAAAAAAAATATTCTCATCTTAGACGTTTTTATTACATGATATTTCCACTATTCAATTACGGACCAAATGTTAGAAAAACTAAAAAAAAAAAACTCAGAAAACTAAAATAAAACTTAACAATTTTGAGTCGGTGAATCATTCATAATAATAATAATACACCCAACAGTCACACACATAGTCCTGACCCCACACTAGGTAAACCTGTGTCGTGGGTATCAGGAACTACGAGGGACTTGCCAACCCACAACACCCAGACCCGAGACAAGTATTTGTGGTTCACACAAACATTTGTCTCGGTGTGGGAATCGAACCCACGGCCTCTCGCTTCGCAGCCGATTACTCGCCCGCTGCGCCACGGAGCTGGACTGTTAAACTGCTATAGCATCATCGAAATAAGATGACTAGAACGATAACTCTCACGAGGGTCACCTGATGGTAAGTGATCCATCGCCAATGTACGCCCACAATACCAAAAGAATTATGGGCGCGTTGCCGACCTTAATGGAAAGGGATAATTAAGGGAATGGGAAGGGGAGGGGATTTGGGCGTGTACTGAAATCGACACTTGGCCAACAGCTCTATTGAGTATTGTTTCATTATACGGGCCTTAGATAGTAAGAAATTCAATAAAGAAGAGAATTCAGTTGGTAACCGACTGCCTCGGTGGCGCAGTTGTAATGCGTACGCGTTACGACTGAGGTCATCGCTGAGGTCTCAGGTTCGATCCCCGGGTCGGGTAAAGTGGTATTGGGTTTTTCTATTACGAAATGCTCAGTATCAGCCCGGAGTCTGGAATTTGTGCCCGATATGGCGATAGGCTCGCACCCTATCACATTGTACAGTGGGTGTACTGGTTACACCTCTGCCTACCCCTTCGGGGATTACAGGCGTGAGTGCGTATGTATGTATGTATTCAATAAAGAGTTATTATTACCTCATAACAATTAATATGTGGTTTTCTTCGTTCCTTATCACAATTCTGTAGAGTACTCGGTAAGTTTAGGTTGAATTTCTTCTGTATACCGTCTAAATAATACACATCTACTGGGAATGTACGGCCCGGTACTTCTATAACTGGACACGATTCGAAGTATCTAGAAAAAATATGATTCAGTGTAAAATTAGTTTGTTAACTTTCAAATAATATAAACCCCCCAAACGTCACACACACAAGGTGCCTCGTATGCGAAAGGCCGGCTGGATTGGTACCACCGCTTTGTCTATTTCTGCCGCCAAGCAACTGTGTGTAAGCACTGTTGTGTTCCGGTGTGAAGGACATTGAAGCAAGTGAAATTACTGGGCATTATGAGACTTAACACCTTATGTCTCTGGGTGACGAGCGCAGTCCAATGCCATGCAGTGTTTTAATTCAAAGTTCTGTGTGGTGTTGCTCGTTTATGGGCAGACGTGGAGCTTACCATCAGGCGAGCGACCTGATCGTCTAGTCATTCAAGCTAATAAAAAAAAACACAGTTCTGACCCGTACTAAGTTACTTTGGGTATCAAGAACTACGAAGGATTTACGGTCTCATAACACCCAGAACAATACAATACAATTATCGATCAATTTTAAACAAAGAGAAGAACAAGATCTTAAAATCGATATTAAAATTTTACTATCGACGTTGTTTAAAATGATTTTTTTCAGACTCAATCACAATATCTTTTTTACTCTATTTATAAAAAACCATATCAAAATTTGAAATCGATATTTTTATTCATCAAACTAGGGGCTTTGCCCATGTTTTTCCACAAAATAAAAAAAAAACTTAAAGGCCGACGAATATGATACATATGTTACTTTCTTCCCCACATTATTCTGCATCGATTGGTTTCGGTCTCGACCCCATACCCCCAGCGGTTTCGGAGGAGATAGCGTGACAAGCTTTTGGCAGCGGCGGCGGCGGCGCCAGTTTTTTCGAATAGAGAGATGCGTTTTTTTCAGACACATACAGAATCTTAAAAAAACTCACTTAGTAAACACCCCGACATCCAAGGTGGCGCTCATGATAACCACTTTCAAGTCAGGGTTGATGTCTAAAGCCCTCTTCAGCAGTAATAGAGTGACGTCAGTATTGACGTCACGTTCATGCGCCTCGTCTATGAACACATGAGAACAGCCTCGGAGACCTTCAAACAGATAAAATATATAGTGATTTCTTACATTTACGCGAATATTACACATTGAAATAAAACTAGTTTATACGGATTTTATCGCGGTTTAATTTTTACAGTATTCGTTAAGATTTTATTGAATGGGACTAAAATAAAAATTAAACCGCGATAAAATCCGTATAAACTACTTTTATTTCAAGATAAAATTCATTATGACACCCAACAGTCACACATGTAGTCCTGACCTCACGAAACGTATCGTGGTTATCAACTAATAGAGACATTCGATTCTAAAATACTTACATACGCACTCACGTCTGTAATCCCCGAAGGGGTAGGCAGAGGTGTAACCAGTACACCCACATTTCGCCGAGCGTATCTCCGTCCCATGATGTGACAGGGGACGAGCCTATCGCCATACCGGGCACAAATTCCAGACTCCGAGCTGATACTGAGTATTTCGTAATCGAAAAAACCAATATGTACCACTTTACCCGACCCGGAGATCGAACCCGAGACCTCAGCAGTGGCCCCAATCGTAACGCGTACGCATTACAACTGCGCCACCGAGGCAGTCTAAAATATATTTTTTTGAGTATTGGCAGGCAAGTAGATCACCTGATGGTAAATGATATCCACCGCCCATAATACCAGAAGAATCATGAACGCGCTGCCGACCTTAAAGGTAAGGAATAATTACGGAATTGGTAAGAGGGATTTGCGAGGATTTTGGCCTCCGGATATCTCAATTACCGTAAAAAACGCTGCAGCAAGTCGCCACTTTACGACGGTTTTATGCGAGACAGTGGCAACGACCGGGTCAAACCGACCCATTCATGCTGCGGACTAAACTAGCCTTACTGTGTGTAGGTTGTCTGAGTATATTAATGTATATGTATGTATAGGTATTATTTATTTATTTCTTTATATATGACTGCCTCGGTGGCTCAGTTGTAATGTGTACGCGTTACGATTGAGGCCAACGCTGAGGTCTCGGGTTCGATCCCCAGGTCGGGTAAAGTGGTATTGGGTTTTTCTATTACGAAATGCTCAGTATTAGCCCGGAGTCTGGAATTTGTGCCCGGTATGGCGATAGGCTCGGCCCCTATCACATAAGGGACGGAGATACGCTCGGCGAAATGTGGGTGTACTGGCTACACCTCTGCCTACCCCTTCGGGGATTACAGGCGTGAGTGCGTATGTATTCTTTATATATTGGATGTATCCCTTATTTATTTTATACTGTTGTTTATATTTAATGTAAGCTGGCTGGCGTCCGTACGTCACATACCTGTCACAGTCACGACGCGCAATTGTCAAAACCTTATTGATGGTGTTTAGTTAGTATTGTTTTACTGTAAATTTATTGTGATCTGTGACTAATAAATTGTCTTTCTTTCTTTCTTTCTTTCTTTCTTTCTTACTGCTTGGCTCTATAATAGTTACAGATTATTTTGTCGAAATAGAAATAAACTATAAGTCAATACCTGGATTCGCCTGCAATCTTCTCAACAACACTCCGGACGTACAATACAGTATGGCACCGCCGGGTGGTCGCGGTGGCTTTGCGTGTAATCGAACTTGGTACCCTACTGATTCTCCTACCTGCAAAAAAATATATCAACTATAAGGTGATTATAGTAGAACTATGGTTTAACCAAAAAATTTAATGTATCATACTAGACGGGTTGTATACTCGTAGAAGTAAAATTGCGTCACATAACGCGGGAGTTTGACAGCTCACAGACAGAGCGCGAGAGGGGTTTCTAGTTGAGAGTAAGTGAAATGGTAATATTTACGCAAAACCATACGCTTGTCCATGGCTGTCTTACTATGAACTAGCACTGCACAAGGCAGATGCAAGTGACCAATTTACGTTTGACCGCTGGCGCAAGTGCTTATGATTAGTACTTGCGCAAGCTACTGCGCATCGTCTGCAACGGACATAATGATTACTACTTTTTTTATTTTATTTTTATTAGATTGAATGACAAGACGAGCAGGTCGCTCGCCTGATGGTAAGCGCCACGCCTGCCCATAAACAGAAGCAACGCCACACAGAACTTTAAATAAAGCACTGCATGACACTGAACTGCGCTCGTCACCCCGAGACATAAGGTGTTAAGTCTCATAATGCCCAGTAATTACTTGCGCAAGCTACTGCGCATCGTCTGCAACGGGCATTAGTGGCACAATTTTTATGTACCGCGCGGCTTGTGTAGTAGTATACATAAAAGTCTTTGGGTTTAGCTAGTTTTTTTCTAATATACCAGTACTACTAGGAGGGTACTAATAATAATAGGAATATTAGCCCTGTATTATACACGTCCCACTGCTGGGCATGGGCCTCCTCTACTGAATCAGAGGAGTTAGGCCTTAGTCCACCGTGCTAATGCGGATTGGCAGACTTCACATATCGAAATTCTTATGGAGAACTTCTCAGGTATGCAAGTTTGCTCACGATGTTACCTTCACCGTTAAAGCAAGCGATAATTAACAATTAATACACATATAACTTAGAACAGTCAGAGGTGCATGCTCTTGGGGCTGGTTTCGAACCTGCGAATTATTTCGTCTCGACAGCCCGTAGTACTGCCCGTTGAGCTATGGCTGCTCTGTAGACCTAGTACAAGTTATAATAGCTTTCACAAACGATGAAAGTTTTCGTTTTCTCTTCAGAAGTACGTCGAGTATTTGTAGCCACTAGTGGGAACTATGATGAATTAAAGTTAATAGTATGATTGATTTTATTTAATATTAGTCGAATATGAAATTTGTTTTCAAGCGATTCTTCCCTTTATTACCGTATGAATTACTAGTTTGACACATTCACGGTAGTAATTTTATACGAATTCGAAAACTGTGAACGTATTTGTAACTCGTACTAGCCCTACTGAATGGGGAACTACTATCGAGAAAAGAATGGATGTGAAAATTCCCCTACCCCACTTTTCGTACGAAAGGCGACAGTATGCTATCCTTTCACTTTAGTTATCTGCGAGAGAGATAACTAAAGTGAAAGGATTTAAAACAAAAATAAAAAAAGAGTGGTATTATCATGGTCATTCATTCTGTGGACAAAACTGTCAGCGCGACTCTATCACTTACGAATACTTACGGTGTCTATAAAGATATATATCTTTGGTAAATAGTTACTAACCTCCTCCCCCAACTCAGTAGCAACTCTCTCGGCGAGTCCGATGGCAGCCACTCGCCTGGGCTCCGACACCACCGCTGTGGTACTGGCGCGACAGTGCCGCAGGACAGCTGCTGGCACGCGAGTCGACTTGCCACAACCCGCCGCGCCTACTATTACTAGTACTCGACAATTGTCGAGGGTTGATGTTATTTCATTACTGAAATTACAAATGAGGTTGTGAGGGCCAAAGTGGCTTAGACAAGGATTGTACTCCAGCAAAGTGGGATCCGCACAATATAACAGTATTATGCGTGGTTATACATTAAAAAACAATCACGGCGAATTGAGAAGTTTTTTTCGTCGGTTAAAAAACAAATAGCATTAATTGTGTTGTGAAAGTACGGCAGATTTTAAGGTAGGTAGGTAGGCAGTGGCTTGGCTGTGCTCTGGCATTGCTCAGGTCCATGGGCGGCGGTAACCACTTACCATCAGGTGGGCCGTCTGCTGTTCTCCCTAAATAGGCAATAAAAAAAAGATTTGACTGGATTTGGCCTAGATCTATAGTTAGGCCACGTTGATTCTCACAGCGTCAAATACATTTTTTTATCCTGGCACATCAATGTGACTATACTTCATGGTAAGCACAGTGCAGTCCAAATATTTTCAGAGATTTTCCGGTTCCTTTTATCTATAATTTTCTTTTTGGAGATGTACAATAAAGAATTTATAAATAAATAAGATACCAGTATTATGCCATCCTTTCTAACTGGATTAAAACATGCTGACAGATGGTCCATGGTTTGGTGTATGTAAAGCCTGAACTCAGAGTATGGGCATGAGTAGGCGCCTAGAGCGGCCTTTTCGTTCGCCACATAATAGAACTGGCCCTGCCGACTGACCCCAGAACGCTTGTCACCAGAACAAGCCACGATATGGATTCTTTACCACAATCCTTTCAAAAAGTTCGGCAACGCACCGACGATCCCCATGGTATTGTGGGATATTATTATAACTTACTATCAGGCGAAAAACGTGCTCGGTTTCCTCTTCTTTAAAAATTGTGTTTTACATATTAATAAATGCTATCGAATTTTCTATTATTAGTAATGTATAAGTACCTATATTTAGTACTATAGTTAAGAATTTCGCATCCTCTCTCCCTTTCAGCCAATTAAGTCTTTTTACTTTCTTTTTATCTTTCTTCCTGACGGCTTAATGCCAGGATCCGCCTTGATGTTTTGACAGTGGATTTGGTATTACGTAAGGCGACCCGCCATCTGACCCCCACAACCCACAAAGAGAACCAAGTTTCGCCATTGCCTCGTCTGTTAGTCAGCAGAGTGTACCACGTGCAGGTAAGGTTGGTTATGGGCCTTACTCTCCAACTAAGTAATTTCACTGCTCCACAAAAGCATTACGTAGCAAATAGAAACTACTAAGTGACACAAAAACAGATTCGAAATGTACCATCTGACACACTTTCGACGACGCGTCACAACGCGAAAGTATCGCGGACGAAAGCGAGAGTGAACGAAAGTGTGTCGTGTGTCGACGTAATACGCGTCACTGGCATGGCGCGTCATCTGACGTCACGTCGGCGCGTCGACGAAAGCGAGAGTGCACTCTCGGTTTCGTTGCGCGTGACGTGGTGAAACGTCACGTGTTTCAATTTCACATCTCTCTATTCTAAAAAAAAGTAACTGCCGCCGCCGCTGCCAAAAGCTTGTCACGCTATCTCCTCCGAAACCGCTGGGGGTATGGGGCGAGACCGATACCAATCGAAGCAGAATAATGTGGGGAAGAAAGTAAGATATGTCTCATATTCGTCGGACTTTTAAGTTTTTTTTTTATTTTATGCTTTGTGGAAAAACATGGGCAACGCCCCTATTGTCTATAAAAAAATATTTAATTTATAGACTGACGTGCGAGTGGTATAGACAAAAAATATTTACCGTAGAGAGTAAATAGGTTGGTAATTATAATGATAATTGATAACAAAATCAAATAATGACAAAGCAGTGGTCTGTGGTACCCATCCACACGACCTTTCGCATACGAGGGACCTACCAATTTATTTTGAAATGCAGATTGCATTATTAAATTCCAAATTATATGTTATTGTTTAGTTTTTACTCCACTATTTGGTTCCATAAATTTGTGAGAGATGCAATGAACAGAAGTCGATGGAGAAATATCATTCGATAGAGATGCAGACCATCCGATGATGACCACGATGCTCATTTATGAGGGACCGACTACAGAGAGTTATTACTCGCGGGCCCGACCGCGTGAATATATTTTTCCGGACTAAAAACCTTATATTCTTATCCAGGTCATGGTCTGTGTGCCAAATTTCATATAAATCTGTTCAGCCGTGATTGACACACATTAAAATTAACAAACCTCCAAACTTTCACATTTACCTACAATAAAAGGATGATACTTAGTCCAAAATAATCATCCAAATTGCTCCACATTTGTCGTAATTATGTCACACATAAAAAAAATATACAGACGAATTTTGAACCTTTGATTTTTTTAAGGAGGATAAAATTTAGTTTGATTTTATCTAAATTAGGCACGTAGTTTTTTAATACTTTGTCACATTTAAACAATATTATTTAGGCTGGCGCGAGCGTAATCTTGTTCATTGAAAACCTCTAAATAATAATAATAAAAAAACACTATATAACTAAAACCATTTGACGTATAACGTTAACCTACAATAATACAAAAGTAGCACAATAATTGAGTACAGCCGACAAAAGCAGGACATATCGAACTGAGGTCACGGCCGTGACCGAGTGCGCCCGTACTCCCATTTCGTCCCAATTCCGTGCAAGTGACCTTGTGACCGTGTTACGGGAGCCGGGCGAGGGCACGGGGTGATCTTGACACTGTTCTTCTCGACCTTTGGTTTTGTGCGATCTCGAATTTTCTGGGTTATAGTAAGTATTTATTTTTAATTAAATTTCACCTGATAGGATAAGCAGTGATAGCTCGGCGGGGAATGGTATGGACTGTCGAGACGAAAGTCGCAGGTTCGAAACCAACTCCAAGTTCATACATCTCTGACTTTTCTTAGTTATGTGTGTATTAATTGTTAATTATCACTTGCTTTAATGGTGAGGGAAACATCTTGAGGAAACCTGCATACCTGAGTTATTCATAAGAATTTCGAAGGTATGTGAAGTCTACCAACCCGCATTAGGCCAGCGTGGTGGACTAAGGCCTAACCCCTCTCATTCAGTAGAGGAGGCCCGTGCCCAGCAGTGGGACGTATATAATACATGGCTAGATTATTATTTCACCTGATAGGTATTATGTATGGGTAAACATTTGCAAATGAATTTTAAACCATTTCCATACAACCGATTGAGCTGAAATTATGTACACAGTTTTGGTGCTAGTGACGACACAATCTAGTTTACTCAGTTACGTATATTTTTTAAAATGGCCGCTGCTCGAAGTTTGGGGATATACATTATTTTACTCAGCCCGGGATCTACGATTTTTTTGAACCGGGCAGAAACTTGATAGTGGCGCCCCTCTCTACAGCGTTCGAACAAAAAGGAAAGAATAGTGCACAAAGGGCCTGGGTGGCGCCTTTTTCTTACAAGTCGACGGTGAGCCAACCAGGCTTTCGTATGCTAGGCGTTTTGTGGAGCAAGTTTTTTATTTTTAATTATATAATATTATGATTTTGGCGCCCCATGAGAGGTGCCCCGGTTTGTAGATCCGGGCCTGATTTTACTTACAACCCCATTGGCACCCTACTACTATTATAAATGTGAAAGTTTGTCTATTTGTGATTTCGATGTTTATTAGTTCTATCACGCCTTAACAGGTTTTGGATGAAATTCGTCACACAGGTAGATCATGACCTAGATTACGATATAGACTATTTATTATCCTGGAAAAGACTATTCATGATATTTATCATTTTAACTCTAAATTATATCTCTCTATATCTATATAATTTTAATTATTACAAATATTCTAGGAAATAATCAATAATTTTTTTAGCAGTCGCACCGCGTACCTACGCATTACAACTGGGCTACCGTTAATCAAAATAAACGTAAAAAATATTTTATTAACAAATAATAATAATAATTTGGTATTAGTGATTTCTTAGGTTTACGCGAATATTACACATTGAAATAAAACTAGTTTATACGGATTTTATCGCGGTTTAATTTTTATTTTAGTCCCGACGTTTCGAAAGCTTTTCAGCCTTCGTGGTCACGGGAGAGACTGAGGTGTAGGTCGTCTCGAAAAGTTAATGTTACAATGGCTACCTTCATTTTAAAATTATACATTTATTTTTAATTATTTAAAAAACGTCGGGACTAAAATAAAAATTAAACCGCGATAAAATCCGTATAAACTAGTTTTATTTCAATTTGGTATTAATTAAGTATGGTGACAACAAACGTCCTTGGACGATCGACATAATATTTGGACTACACTGTACTTGTCAGGTTTGTTTTATATGATGGGCCGGCAAACTAGCAAGTGGGTCACCTGATAGTAAATAATCTCCACCGCCCATGTACGCCTACAATACCAGAAGAATCATTGCCACGTTACTGACCTTAAAGGAAAGGGATAATCAAGGGACTGGGAATGTGAGGGGCATTTGGGCATTCGGATATCTCACTCACCGTAAGGCACGCGCAGCAAGACGCTTGTTTTACATCGGTTTTCTGTGCGACAGTGGTAACGACCCGGTCCATTCATGCTGAAGACAAAATTGTCTACAGTGCAGCTCTACCACTCAAAAGATGCATTATAAAGAGACTGAATAAGTACTTACGTGAAAGCTGCCAACCTGTATTAGATGTGGTGGACTAAAGCCTAATTCCTCCCATAAATAGAGGAGTTGCGTGCCCAAAAGTGGGAGGTATATAATACAAGGCTGGTATTACTAAGTACTTACGCATACTCATCTATGGGTAATGGCATCAACTCTTCATCATATTTTTCGAAAATCCTGTCCAAAGACGTGTCTCGTCTTCGTAAAGCCGCTTTAGTAGGCGCTGTTACATGTTTACCGTATACAGGGTGTACATTTGATTTTGTTTCTGTGATATAAAGATATTATATTAAGACTGTAAATCGTAAAAGTGACATTGTGTTTAAAGAAATAGTAAAAATATGTGTACTAATATAGTATTAGAAGTCAAAATATGAGCTACGCACTCACGCATGTAATCCCCGAAGGGGTAGGCAGAAATGTAACCAGTACACCCACATTTCGCCGAGCGTATCTCCGTCCCATGATGAGATAGGGGGCGAGCCTATTGTCATACCAGGCACAAATTCCAGACTCCGAGCTGATGAGCATTTCGTAATAGAAAAACCGAATATCAATTTTACCCAACCTGGAAATCGAACCCAAGACCTCAGCGTCAGCCTTAATCGTAACGCGTACGCATTACAACTGAGGCACCGAGGGAGTCAAATATGAGTTGTTGTATAAAATAGCGACATCATCATATCATAGCCTCCGGTTATCTCACTCACCGTATGAAACTGTTACTTTAAGTCAGTTTCCTGTGACACAGTGGTAACCACCCGGTCGAGCCGGCTCATTTATTCTGTAGACAAAACAGTCTACAGCATGGCTCTACCACATGTGTATAAGAACATTAATAAACAGAGTTTTGTACAAACCTGATACATCGATCATTAATTCCGTTGAGTCCGTATCATTCTCAGATAAATCATCTGCAACAATTACATTTTAAAGGTACAGCTTTAATTATTTTTAACAGCGTTAAAACAACAAAAGTTCTTGATTAATGTGTATATACTGGGTGTTGCAGAAAGGTGGTACCAATATCAGATTCACATACAGGCGGAACGATTTAAAAATCAATGGTAAAGCGAAAACCGACTGCCTTGGTAGCGCGGTTGTAATGCGTACGCGTTACGATTGAGGCTAACACTGAGGTCTCGGGTTCGATCCCCGGGTCCGGTAAAGTGGTATTGAAGTTTTCTATTACGAAATGCTCAGTATCAGCCCGGAGTCTGGAATTTGTGCCGGGTATGGCGATAGGCTCGCCCACTATCACATAAGCGGCGGAGATACGCTCGGCGAAATGTGGGTGTACTGGTTACATCTCCGCCTACCCCTTCAGGGATTACGGGCGTGAGTGCGTGAGTGCGTGAGTGCGTGAGTGCGTACATAAAGTGAAAATTGATCTTACATTTTTATGGACAACATTTTAGAATAGGAATTGAATTAACATTGTATTGTGACCTGAAAACTATATAATAAAGTATCATTCAACTGAGTATGTATTAAACATACTTAGTTACGATATAGGTAGTCTGTTAATATGCAGCAACTAGTCCTTGGACCACAAAAATATTTACTCAATATGATTTTAAATTTTATTCATTCAGAAACTATGATATTTATTTGATTGTATACGGGTATTTTGATTTATACGTAAGTTACTCGTCCTATAAGTGCAGTTTTTATTGATACCACCTTTTTGCAACACCTTTTATATATGTTTTATGTATGTTCACGCATAACTCCGTCAAATGTGGACCGATTTGGATGATTATTTTTGTATTCAATAGATTTTACTGTGTTAGTGGTCACATTTAAATATGAAGAAATAATTCCAGCCTCAAAGGTGAAATCGGGGATGAAAGACTAAACATGCACTAATTTATGCACCGAATTTAAAATAAAAGCTTTTACTTTTACTCTTGTAATTTTTTTTGTTAGTAAAGTTAAAGTTGTTATTTTAGAGAATAACCATCTTCAAGGTTTAATAAAACAATACCGTCATCAATAGTTGAATCTTTAGTAAAAACCGATGGATTAATGAATAGTCTGCGTCTTGCGTGTTTAAATGTTTCTTCGTAAATGTCCCCTGCAACAATAAACAATATATATACATACGCACTCACGCCTGTAATACTCGATGGGATAGGCAGAGGTATTACCAGTACAGTCACATTTCGCCGAGCTTATACGTCCCTTGATGTGATAAAAAACCCCAATAGCACTTTTATCCGACCCAGGAATCGAACCCGAGGCCTCAGCACAGCAATCGTACCGCGTACGCAATACCAACTGCGCAGTCGGAATCGATAGTTTCCTATAATGATTGAGTGTTTAAAGCTTATTGATATAAATAATAACAAAGCAGAAGTGTGTAAGCTCCATTGTGTGTTTTTTTTTAATATAATATAGGCCGGCAAACGAGCAATTGGGTCACCTGATGGTAAGTGATCTCCACCGCCCATGTACGCCTACAATACTAAAATAATCATGGGCGCGTTGCCGACCTTAAAGGAAAGGGATAGTTTAGAAATTGGGAAGGGGAGGGGAATTTGGGCCTCCGGATATCTCACTCACCGTACGAAACGCAGCAGCAAGCTGCTACTTTACGCCGGTTTTCTGTGAGACAGTGGCAACGACCCGGACGAGCCGGCCCATTCATGCTGTAGACAGAACTGTTTGAACCACTCACAATTTGAAGGACATTAAAGCTAGCGAAATTATGGGGCATTATGAGATTTAGCATCTTACGTCTCAAGGTGATGAGCACAGTCCAGTACCATGCATTACTTCATAATGCAAAATATGAATTGGTGTTGCTTCTGTTTATGGGCAGATGGAACCATCAAGCAAATGACTTGCTCGTCTCTTCATAAACTCTAATAAAAAAAATACTCAGTGCCTAAGGTACCAATAACCCAAATCATGGCAGAGAACTACAGATAATTATTATAAAAAACTTACTTATTCCACTCTCATAATCTGTCCATATTTTTTCAACTTTTTCCATGGAGCTTTCGCTTATGGTAACTTGAATTGGCTCGTTGAGTGTATTTTTTAATTCTTTCAGAACATTTTTGTCATATACTGGAGTTCCTTTTGCATCTATCCGTTTTTTAATATATAACCAGTGTAGAGCCTGTGTCGCTGCCTTCTCTTGCGCTTGACGTTTTGATATAGCTGTACTGGAAATTTAGAAATAGTACTCATTAAATCGACTTTTAAACATATTATCTAAATAACTAACACAACTCAACGCTCATGTTAGATGTCATGTCACATCCAGATGCACATATTGCTACGAAACTTGTACATTGGTATTGTGTGAAGTGTTGCGTTTAGAATCTAGTGGTAATGTAGACATACCCTCAATTCATAAATATTTAAGTATTGAACGTCATATGTATTTTAGTTTACTTAGTTAAATATGTTTCTCATGTAAGTGAATGTTATTCTTTTATGAGAAATAAATATCCTAAACCTAAACCGACTTTTTATGATAATGAGTTCAAGTAATTTAGAAGTGTAGGAAAAGGTTTCGAATTAACTAGCCTTTTCCCTCTATAATAGGTCTAAAAAACATTTGTAACTTTTATTTAACTCTTCGCACTGTTATGCATTTCGCCAATGCAATAACAAATATTTAATACAGTTCAAAGTTTACACAAGAACAATGACGCACCAGTGTGACCTATTTCAGGGTCTTCTCGAAGTTTTAGTGTATATTCCTTCCAGCACGATGCTACATAGAAATGAAGGGTGAAATGGTTCAACTTAAGTGAGCTGATTACCCATCTGTGCTACTTGCAGACGCCCCCACCATAAATACAATACATAAATGATTTTCTCTAAGTGGCTCAACTTTCGACTAAAATTTTCGACTAAGGGTGGTCAACATGCACCACGATAATCTCAAATTCACTCATTTCTAAATTTTCATACTGTTCACCATCATTAATGTTTATTGCACAAATCCACACCATTTGCAAACACAACAGATGTTATGGAAGATGAATGTGGAAGGTATGACAGCCTCTGTAATGCAGTAGACGTCCATTAGTGGTAGAGTAGTCGACTATGGTGCTATAGGCCGCGGATTCAATTACTGAGACAAGTTTTACTGTACTCTACAAATATTCGTTTCAGGTCTGGATGTTGTGGGACAAATGTGGTGCAAATCCCTCGTACTTCTTGATACTAACAATACAGGTTAACCTAGTGTGGGGTCAAGACTATGTGGATGCTGGGTAGATTTATTAGGCATAACGTAACATTTACCAATGATTACCTCTCAAATTTAATTTTCTCCGGCCATGTAAACACATAAGTGCAGTGCCAGTCATTGTTTTGTACAGATTTTTTCTTCTTCCCTTTTGGTGTCACAACATTTTGCTTGAAATGTATTTCAAATATTCTATCCGGTGTTTTTGTCTGTAATTCATTCAGCGTTACTCGAGGTTGAGGAAATAATTCTGTAACTTTCTTTAACTCTGCAACAGAAAGTAAAGATTAGAGTTTACAAGGTGGTAGGCCAAAGGCCTGTCTAAGCTGCAGCCGAAAGCCTATCGGTGGAGACCTACTCTCAGAGGGGTGCAGGGAAAACAAGCCAAATCCGAAGCGAAAGTGGTAGTACCACTCAGACTGTCATTAAGGGTGAAATGGTTCAACTTAAGTGAGCTGATCACCCGTCTGTGCTACTCTCAGACGTCCCCACCATAAATACAAATACAAGGTAGGCCTCTTGTATGTGAGAGACTGTCTGGGTTAGCACCACCGCTTTGTCTATTTCTGCCGTCAAGCAAGTGCGTAAGCACTGTTGTGTTCCAGTTTGAAGGACATTGAAGCCAGTGAAGTTGTTTGGCATTACGAGACTTAACAGCTTATGTCTCGGGGTAATGAGCACAGTCCAGTGCCATGCAGTGCTTTGCAGTTTTTTATACTTTAAAGTTCTGAGTGGCGTTGATTCTGTTTATGAGCAGGTGTGGTGCTTACCATCAGTCGAGCAACCTGCTTGTCTCAATTATGCTAATAAACAACTAATGGTTTTGGTGCAGTGCAGAACGTCGTATCTCCATCTAGAAATTTAATATTTAGACATTAACTTTTACGAAATAAAGTTGATTTTGAATGTTTATAAATTTTTGTTGCGTTTATCAAGTGTTACATGTGATTTTACCTTTGCAGGTGTAAGTACGTTCAGCTGTATTTTTTCATATGAGAGTTATTGTTCTAGTCATCTTATTTCGATGTTAAAAACATACCTTTTTCATGTTGTCCTTTCAACAATTGAGATGCATCCCCTTCCAATATACCATTGCAGTAACATCTTTGAATTGATAATGAATTATTTATTGATTTTTTAAAGTTCTTTTGTGTAATAAAATATACAAATGCAGGTCTGCTACAGACTATACCTGAAAATAGCAAAAGAATTTAGTAAAATGATAAAAAATTAAAATAGATTTAACTAAAAGTTATATGGGAACCTAATTTATTCTCCTTTATTTTTAGAATTTTCTCTTTAGGATTTAATATCAGATGAATAGTACAGGCACGCATAGAAGACAAACAAACAAAAAAACATACAGTATATTAAATAATATTTATTACACAAGAGTAACAAACGAAACCCCCGCTGTTTATGTCACAAATCATGAATTAACTTACCATTATAACTCCGCAAGTTATTGTTTAAGTTACTAACAATATTTTCGTTTAATAAACACTTCCTCCACATAAACGTCGGTAGCATAAAACACTTTCGTAAAATCATTTTAACTTTTGACAATATATAATAACCTAAAAAGTAATATTCATGACACTAAATATTTATTGGACTAAGATTTTTGAGACTACCTCTCAATTTTCGTGTAGATTCGTAAAATGTTTATTTTCTAATCAATGCTACATTAATGTTTTAACAATTAATCCTATTCTTCTCTAATGTTTCACACTTTCTCGTTCCGGTAAACACTCCGGTAAATACCCGGCTGAAAACAGTACTTCAGTCGAAACTTCAGTCTTCACATGACACTTGACAGTTTTTTTTCTTCTCCATATGGCTTCGCACTTCTTGTGCATACAGCCAATGTCAAGTTTAGACTTGACAGCTGTTGATAGTTGAGATTGACAGTCGAGGTCGACAGTGGTGATGGAACCAGTTTTAGAAAACCATTAAAAAAACCGGTGTTTATAAAAACCGGAGATTATCGAACAATAATTCCAGTCCACGTTCGTATTATTTTTGGTTGGAAAATTACTATTTTGTTATTTATGAAATTGAAGAACCTCAGGTAACTTCTCTTAGTTGTTTTAGACTCCGTCATTGTCATCGTTATCTTATTTCTAGATTTATTGTTTCACAAATGTTTTATCCAGTTACTGTGAATTGAGATAGGTAATAAACGGAATAATTGAGATGACTTTGAACCATTGAAAGGTAATTGTTTTAATTACTATGTAGTTTAAAAGAAAATCTTTGTTTCTTTTTGTTGTCAATTTCAATTAATTGTATGTATGAACTACATTTTTACATTACAAGATGCCAAAAGTAAAAGGTAAATGTATCATACGTAACAATTTCGAAAAAAAATGTAAAGTAACTTCCAAATGCAAGATCTGTGAAAAAATAATAAAGGTCGGTGAAGAAACTTCTATGCTAACTCATTTAAAAAAAGAACCATTCAAAGATTACCGCGCAAGTGGAGAAGAATGATTGTTTTAAAACTTGATGTTTTGTTTATATTTTTAGGGTAAATAAAAACCTAAAAACACCGGTTTTCCCCAAAGTAATGAAGAAAACCTGTTCTTAAAGTAATTGGTTCACATCGCTAGTCGACAGATCACCGAGTATAGATACATTTTAAATTTTAACTGTGAAATGACAGTAAAACTACAATTTAAATTGAATTTCGCGGGCTAGTGCTGACATTCGCCTTATCATGTAGGAGAATGGATTTGGCCTAACATTTACGACCGCCCACGTTTTTGACGTCACACTTCTCTGTAATTAATTAGAAAAATGCACATAGTATACCTCGGTGGCGCAGTTGTAATGCGTATATGTTACAACTGCTGTGCTGAGGTCTCTGGTTCGATCCCCGTGTCAGGTAAAAGTGATATTGGGTTTTTCTATTACGAAATGCTCAGTATCTACCCGGAGTCTGGAATTGTGCCCGGTATGGCCATAGGCTGGCCCCCTACTACATCATAGGACGGAGATAGGTACGCTCGACGAAATGTGGATGTACTGGTTACACCTCTGCCTACCCCTTTGGGGATTACAGGCGTGAGTGCGTATGTATGTAATATACCTAATGTTGAGCTCAATCTGGAAATCGAATACATTGCAAAAATCATAATGTAGATTGGTTTCCTGAGATACAAGGTAGGTATTTATGTACTAGTGATAAACGTTCTGTAAAAATGTATTTTTAAATAATAAACTATTTTTATTATTTTAAGCACAGTCAGGTCTTCGGTCTAGTCCTAGTGGCAAGGTTCATAAACTGAAAAATCGTGAGGTCCTGGTAATGGTTCCTGGGTAAAACCCAAGGTAGGGAAATCACAGTTTGTGTAAGTTTAAGATTTGAATAATCACACATGAGTAGCTAACCAACCTCCGTGGTGCAAGGATCTGCCTGTGAAGCGAGAGGCCGTGGGTTCTATTCCCGCACCGAGACAAAATGTGAAATACAAGTATTAGTTTTGGGTATTGATGTTTTCTACCCAGAGGGGTTGACGTCATACAGGTGGTCGGCCGTAAAAACGAAATCTTTCTGTAACATGTGTTAAAAAGTATGTTGGGGGGACCCTACTGCGAGTGTGATAAGGGCAGGTGGAAGACAAGCCTGGCATGGAAATTGATACCCAGTGTAGCGATACCCCTACATCAAGCGACGGAAATAAACTCGGCGAGCCGCGGGTGCACTATTTGCGTCTCGGCCTACTCTTTCGAGGATATAAGTGTGAGCTTTTATTTTATAGCAGGCCGGAAAACGAGCAAGTGTTTCATCTGATGGTAAGTCTTTCTCCACCGTCCATGAACGTCCACAATATCAGAAGAATCATGGACGCGTTATCGATTTGGGCCTACAGATATCTCACTTAGCGTACGAAACGCAGCAGCAAGCCGCTACTTTACGTCAGTTTTCTGTGAGACAATGATATCGAACCGATTGAGCCGGCCCATTCATGCTACAGACAAAATTGTCTTGAGCGTGGCTCTACCGCTCTCGAGTATAAGTATGTAGATACAGTCAGTCAGCCTTCTATATTATCATTGTTTACAATTTTTGAGGTCTAGATGACAATGCCACTTTATTCTTATCATGACGACTTATGACCCTTTAACAGAATATTTTATTACCTTAATTATCTGTGCAACAGTGGAAAACAAAAGAAGTCAAACAAACAGGTATTTACCACCGTCATTATAAATATTACCTAATAGGTTTATAATAGGCTAAAATTTCCGACTATTTTCTAGTGTTATTGTTTGATCAAAAGTTTGATCTAAGGTTATCTAGACAGGGTAAATCATTGAAGCCATTTTTGGGGAAAAACATTTATAAAAGAAGTTTATAAGTACATGTTTTATAAACAATAATAAATTGGTTTTTATCTCTGAGAGTATAAATAGGTAATAGTTACAAAAATAATCAGTACACAGTTGGTTTCGAGTAAATGCCGCTGAATATCACAGTATAAGTTGTTTTCTCCATGACGAAGTATAGGAAAGGCCTGTTGGCATGGAAGGAGGGGGTCGAAATTCTATCTGCAAAGCCTGCAGTTGTCGCTGCCGATGCAATGGTTCCTGCTTCAGTTACTTCTATATCAGCTTTATGCACAATTGCGGAGACGAAAATATTGTCTTTAGTAACTTGTTTAAAATTCGCCAAGTCAGGCTGGAATATGTCATACACCCCCATATCGTTTAAGGGTTTGTTGAGCACCAAATTGGTACTTATATGGAACCTTGGGATCTTAACGTCGATGTCTTCTAAGCCGAAGTACGCTTCGTCGCTCTGTAACTTCTTGTAGATATCCTTTATGCTTACTTTGGCAAAGTTTTTGTACATATCGTCCATTTTCGTATTGGGATGTGGAAGTATCAACAACATTGAGTATTTTTTGGTATTTCCATAAGGTAATTCGATAGCGAACGCTTTCAAATCTTTTATATTTGAAAAAGGGATTTGTGCTTTTTGGTACATCATGTTAACACTACCTATAACTTCTTTGTTTTCGTTGTAGAACGGCTCTAAAACTGTGTCGGACTTATTGAAAGGCGTCGACCAAAGTCCTTTAAAAGATATGACATTGGTTAATAACATACGTGATTCTTGGAAGTCGTCTGATTGCAATACATTCGAGACTCGTCCGCCAGACTTTTCTATGTATGTGTTCGCAATCCTTGCAGAGTTTGGGTCATCAAAGTCAAGGACTTTGATCGCGGCGTTGAAGTCATTTTGCAGCTTTAATCTGAAGTCTGTATACACTTTGAAATCATTGTCAAGGAACACGAAGTTTTTACTTGTCAGTGACACAGCGTTGGACGAGGGATCCAATACAACGTTAGTCAAACTTTTGTATCCATTTATAAGTGTGTCTTGGTTTTTGGGCAGAATGAACGCATGACTAAGTTGTTTATAACTGTTTCCCGAAGCACCCAAAGCGATTCCGGTCATAAGAGTCCATATTCCGAAAGGAGAGAGCACTACATGTCCACCGGTTTGTACTTGCGTATGGTAGAGGAGTTCTAAGCTAAAATTACGCGGTCTTTCGAAAAAATCTACATCACAATAACACGTGCCAACAAACACCACAAATATTGCAAACTTCATCGTGATTCGATCGCGTCTCCTCACGTACTGTGTTGTTTCGTTACGGAATGAGTATGCTACTAATTTATACATATTACTCGTTCTTACAATATCAATTGATTGTGACCTTTATTTTTGAGGTGATAAGGACGTTATTTATGTATGTGAAGTGCCACCTCAGTCTAATGAGATTGTATTCAAGTCGTGGAACCTGTATTCGTCATAGCTTAGTGAATCTTTACCATGTTTATTTGGTTTTAGGGTACCGTAATGATTGGTGAGATAAAATCGAATGTATTGTAGCCAGACTTCGCAGCGCCGGAGTCTGACTGTCTGTTTGGTCACGGACATTGACATAAGTGGTCGATTGTCTTGTACTTATACAGGCACCTAAGGTAATTGCCTATACCTCCCATTTTTGGCCAATCTCACTTAACATACGAAAGGTAAGAGTATTATGTTGGTTTTCTGTGAGACACTGACACCGCCTCGGATGAGCAGTTCCATTCCTTCTGTAGACGAGGAAGTCTCAGCGCGGCTTTGAAGATTATTAATTTTAATCCTTCGTATATATTTTATAGGGCGTGACGTAACGTATATTTTGGTACGGGACCTTCCTCTGTTAAGATCCTATCAAGCTCGCTCTGTTTTTTATATTTGATTGAAATTAAACAATCATGTTCAAGTTTTTTATTCGTATAAAATGGATATTGATTAATTTGATGTTCTTAACTGCTTGTTTCAATTATTACTGTATGAACAAAAGTGCTCGACACGACGCGACGCGACGACGCGACGGCGACGCGCTAGCGTCTGTCTGTAAACGCCAATCTCCTAAAGTATTGTACATATCTCTGCCTACCCCAATGGGAACAGGCGTGAGTCTATGTATGTATGTATTGTACGTATCTTACTCCGTATAACACCAATCGACAGATTGATTCTTAGGAAATGTTGGATAGTATAATTTATTCGCATAGGATGTATATCACCAGAATTATTGTTATTAAAAACAATGACGTGACATGGTTTGTAGTTATCTCTTTTTATCTTGTTATCTTTTTTTCCAAAACCATCTAACAACAATCTATTGAATCCATGCAAAAGGTGAGATGGACGGCAACGCCGAATAAGATATTTTCCCGGCAACCTCTTCCAACTTAACCGTACTGCCGCGGCCGCACTGGGTGGGGATGTAATATCGTTTTCCACACAAAAAAGCCTGCAGCCGGCCGTAAACTAAGGTAAATCCTTTCTGCAACGTATGAAAGAAGGACGTTACCTGAACCCTATATTAAAGTGGCATCAGGCCAGAAATACGAAATAAAACCCTTTGAATAGGTACCTACTCATTACATTCTATGTAAGAAATACGCATTCATATAAAATGGATTTGCCCAACCTTCGTAATTGTAAGAACCAGACGTGATCGAAATATCTTAGTCATAATAAATTATACACTGATTTACGTCAATGCCTAATCGTAGGCATTACGCTCTTGTTTCCTTTGCTTAAATATGGCGGAATATTATGCTCGGATATCTTCCTGGTATTTACTTTTTTATATTCATTCGGGATACCTACAAAGTTATAAACAGTTAACAAGGAAGTTTGATTGTTTTACTTGTAGTAAAAAATTATATCCTGCATGCGTTTGCTCGCAGCTCCGCTCGTGAACAGCCTTTAGGCTTCAAATTAGCCTATAACCTAGATAAAACGTAGCCTATAACTGTCTCTAGGATGGAACACCGGTACCGCTTGCGCCTATTGCGGTTCTATGCTTTATTATTCTAAGGTTCTAGTAATCTTATGTCGATGCTATGTATGTACAAACTCGGACGTTGTCAGATTCAAGGTTATTTGAACAATGAAGCTAAATCCGACTTTGATTTCTCGATTGTTCTAAGGATGTTGTATTACTATAATAAGTACATGCACTCTATTTTTGTGGGGATACATAGTCTTTTTTATGGCATAGAGCAAGTGGGTCACCTGATGGTAAGTGATGTCCACCGCCCATGTACGCCCACAATACCAACATAATCATGGGTGCTTTGCCGACCTTAAAGGCAAAGGGATAATTAAAGAATTGGGAAGGGGAGGGGGTTTGTGCCTCCGGATATCTCACTCACCGTACGAAACGCAGCAGCAAGCTGCTACTTTACGCCGATTTTCTGTGAGACAGTGGTAATGACCCGAACGAGCCGGCCCATACATGCTGTAGACAAAAGTGTCTACAGCCTGGCTCTACCACTCAAAAATAGTACCACACAACACACTTACTGTGCTTACACACTTCTTTTTGGCGGTAGAAATACTAGAAATAGACAAAGTGGTGGTACCAACCGGTTACTTGTTCATTCATTATTAATGCCATAAAAAAAACACTTTTTTTATAGCAGTGACCGCCAATCGAGCAAATGGGTCACCTAAAGGTAAGTGAGCTTCACCGCCATAATACCATCCACAATATCTGAGGAGTCATGGATAATTAAAGCTATGATTATGGGATTTGTAAGAGGAGGGGAAATTAGGCCTCGGGATATCTCACTCACCGCACGAAACGCAACAGCAAGCTGCTAATTCACGTCGGTTTTCTGTGTGACAGAGGTAACAAACCCGGTCGACCCCGTCCATTCATGCTATTGACAAAGCAGTTTACTGCATGACTCTACCAACTTTAAAATTATTTTATGGGGAAGGAAATATAAGGAAACCTGTATACCAGAATTCTCTATAAGAATTTCGGAGGTACCTATATGAAATCTGCAAAAAACAAATATACTCACTCGTACATGGCAAGTGTGAATGGTATAGTTGGAAGGGGAAGGCCTCGGCGAACTTTCATAGATCAAGTTGGAGATATTCTCGGGAAAGGTCAGGTCAGGAGTACCCTAAGCAGACGTGCATGCATGAAAAAATTTATGAGAGTGAATGAGGCCAAGAGGTATGCAAGGATCGTAGCAAGTGGAAATCCGTTGTCTCTGCCTACCCCTATGGGAAACATGCGTGAGTCTATGTATGTATGTATGTGAAATCTGCTAATCCGCATTAGGCCCATAGACGTTAATACTACTAGACAAGCTGCGCGGTACATAGAAATTGTACCACTAAGTTGCGGTCGATCGACCGACTCAATATTACCATCTCGCTTACTCTCACCAAGAACTCCTATCGCTCTCCCTGTATGCGAGCTGTCAAACTTCCGCGTTATGTGACGCCATTTTACTTCTAAACAGACCTAGTAGTATACATTAAAGTTACATCAGGCCTAATCCCTTTCATTCATAGAGGAGCCCCTGCCCGATACAAGATTTATATTATTATTGTATGGTATTTTTTACGGAACCATCTGATGAAATCATTTTGATGTAATTGTAAAGCGGACTTTCCGACCCGCATGTAATATTTCACTCAAGTTGGCTGTGTCATGATTAAAACCGTTAATCTATATAGGTACCGTTCGATCTTAACCCTGTATAAATAAGGCATAGCAAGCGGGTGGACCGGGTGGGCCTGATTCAGACTTATAAAACACTTGGACAACCCTATGACCACCTTCGACAACAGTATTCTTTAAACGACTTCAAAAAAAGGAGGAGGTTCTCAATTTAACTGCATTTATTTTTTTATTTTTTTATGTTTCAAAAATAAATTCGGTGCAATTTTATTTAACCGATAGCGACACAGGCACTAAAGAGAATAGAATAGATAGAATCTGTTATTTTTGACTTTTCAGTGTTTTTATTTTCAAGTCTGTTTCTAAGTTTTGTAAACCGTTATTTTATTTATGGATGCAGGCGTGAGCTTATGTATTACTTTGATAGTTTTCTTTTTTTTATATAGCCTTCCTTAATAAATGGGCTATCTAACACTAAAAGAATTTTTCAAATCGGACCAGTAGTTCCTGAGATTAGCGCGTTCAACCAAACAAACAAACTCTTTAGCTTTATATTATAAGTATAGATTAAAACGACGTTATGGTTATTTTCTAGTAAAATACAACTAATTAATTAGGTAAGCAACTAATCGTGAATATAAACCATGGAAAATAATATATTTGAATCGAGCTGCTTATCATAATTTGACACGGAAATCTGGAATTTATTTATTATACTTAATGAAACTTATAGGTCGTATCAAACAAATCCTTCTGAAATGTTAACGGATAAAGAATTTAAAATAATATATGTGAATCAAATACTACTGGGATATACCTTGGATTCATTTTTAGTTTTTTATTTATTTATTGTGATCCCTCTCGCTTCTTCTTCTTCTTCCACAAGCCTTTATCCCACTCGCAGTGGGGTCAACGCAACATGCTTTCTCACTTATATTACAGAAAGATTTAAGTTGTAGTTTTTATGATCGGTCGCCTGTCTGACGTCAGCCCCACTGGCCGGGAAAGCGCTAAGCATCAAAATTATACATTGTTTGTGTTAGAAGTTAGAACAAATAATAACAAAATAGACCACAAAATAATGTACTTATTAATCGGTAACTGACTGGTTGACTGCCTCGGTGGCGCAGTTGTAATGCGTACGCGTTACGACTGATGCTGACGCTGAGGTCTCGGGTTCGGTCCCCGGGTCGGCTAAAAGTGATATTGGGTTTTTCTATTACGAATTGCTCAGTATCAGCTCGGAGTTTGAAATTGTGCCCGGTATGGCGATAGGCTCGCCCCCTATCAAATCATGGGACGGAGACACGCTTGGCGAAACGTGGGTGTACTGGTTACATCTCTGCCTACCCCTTCGGAGATTACAGGCGTGAATGCATATTTATTTTTTATCGGTAACCAATAGCCTAATTCAAAATGCAACGTTTTTATAATTACCACGCTGCAAAAATACTGCATTGTAGTAACTGCATCTGACTTTTTTTTAAATGGTGGTGTGTAGTTCACTTCTTTCTTGATATTTAATTATGGTAATATCAAATAAAAACTAATCTCAAATGCTTAATTATCAACGAAAACAATTCATTGATAAGTAAATACATAAATAATTAAGAAATACGACAATAATATTGTTTTTATATCAAGTTTTTATAATAGAGTCATCTAGCCAGCACATAGTTAACTGCTAATCAATTCCATAGCAATTGAAACGACCTACGTGTATTCAGAAACACAGCGAGTTATTCTAAGTTTATCTTAAAGTTAACTTTATTGAATCAATAACTAATAAGAGGTTGGCGGGAGAACTCAGATACTGGGTATTTGTTTTATGCATAAAATTACAATCTTAAGACGTCAAAGTGCAAGTGGCGAGAAATTTGCGATTTATTAAACAATTAATTCATGTCAATAATCGAAACTTATATATTATGAGTTTTAAACCTATTTTAAAATTAATTGTTAACAATTTTTAATGTTTATAATATATTTTATAAGTTTCTGATTATTTTTCACTGATTTCAAAAAGGAGGCGATTCTTAATTATTTGAGCATACCTACTGAGCATTTGGTGATATAAAAACCCAATATCACTTACGTCATAGATACATCATACTTTTCCATGTGTGTATGCTTACGTTATATAAGTGATCGAACCCGAGACCCGAGACGTACGCATTACAACAGCGCCACCAAGGCAGTCCTGAATTTGATTATTCTTTTTATATTCAATAGGATTCAAATAAAAAAAGAATCATCCAAATCGGTTTAGTCCAAAAGAGTACAAAAGAGGTTAAAAACATAAAAAAAATAAACAAATACAGTCGAATTGAGAACCTCCTCCTTTTTTTTTAAGTCGTTTAAAAATTAAAATAGAAAGCGTAGAAACTGTAAATCATATTTGTTTTAGCGACATCTATCGTATACTCTTGCAATTAATTCAAATTGTCCGTACATTATTTAATTACCTGTTTTAAGTGTGTTGACGCTAGATGGCAAAGATTACTAAATTTAATCTAAGGTCAGATATCCTATCTGAACTGTGTACGGTGAAAATACTATGGTGATTAGCGTAGTATAGACTTATATGACTATAGAAAGACTAATGCACCTAGGGTTTTTCATCCAATGATGTGATAGGACGCTATCAGGGTCAACTCTACCGCGAACAGAGCGGCCCCTCCAGGCACGCAGCGTGGGGAAAGCCATCTCCGTATATGTATGTAAATGCTAAAACAACGGCAAGGGAAGCCATATTTGGATTTTACTTTAACTTCTTTATTTATTATTTTAATTAAGGTCGGGGATTTTGTCTATGGTCGGGTCGACACTAGGTTCAAGGACTATACTTGCAATCTCGAGAAAAACGTGTGGTTGCCGAATGTAATGATTCACAAACATTTTGATTTACTAGGTTCAAGATAGCACCCTAGAACTCATCGGATCTCAGCCTTTCAAACATTACATTTAAAAATAAAACAACCTTATCAAAGCAAACGAGGACTTTGGCCATGATAAAAAGATATTTAAAATTAAATTTTGATACTAAATATTTATGTAAAAATTATGTAAGTACACTTTATTTTTGTTATTTTACAAAATCACTTTGTAATTGTAATTGTCATGTAAGCGCTAGTTAGGAACGTAATCAAGGAAAGCTATTGGGAGTATTATTAAAAGGAGTATAGGGGGTCGTGCATGGGATCCCGGCAGTACCAGTTTTAAGTTAGTACATACATACACACTCATGCCTGTTATCCTCGAATTGGTAGGCAGAGGTGAAACCAGCACACTCACATTTCGCCGAGTTTATTTCCGTCCCATCATCTTACCTCATTGGAACCTTCTGCTGGGTGCTATAGTTATTTTACTGGAAAAATGTTTAATTCCAACATCAGTTATCCCGGCTTAATGCCAGAGTACGCCATCTCGTCCCATAGCTTTGACGTTATTTGCTATTAAATGGGGCGACCCGCCGTCTGCTCCCACAACCCGTAACGGGGACAAGTTCAGTTCTTTTGAGTGGTAAAGCCACGCTGTAGACACTTGTCTATATCATAGAATGGGCTGGTTCGTCCGGGTTGTTGACACTGTCTCACAGAAAACCGGCGTAAAGTAGTAGCCTGCAAACGCAGCAGCGTTTCGTACGGTGAGTGAGATATCTGGAGGCCCATACCCCCCCCGCCCCTTCCCAATCCCTTTATTTTCCCCTTCCTTTAAGGTCGGCAATCCACCCATGATTCTTTAGGTATTGTGGGCGTACATGGGCAGTGGAGATCACTTACCATCAGGTGACCCACTTGCTCGTTTGGCGGCCTATTCCAAAAAAAAAGTTTCGGTAAGTACCTTCCAACTAAAACATGTAAACAGGCAATCGTATCGCTAAAAACGATCTATACAATACGTGTAACATAATTTGACCTGGCTGGAATAAGTCCCTTTAGCCACCTCTGCAACGCCTGCCACCCATTTTATCTCTGAAAATAATAGCTGACTTACTTCGGGCCTAGGGTATATGACTATGTTTAATTGTAAATATTATTTTTTACACCTAACAATAATACGAAAAAGAAACTGTTTTTAAAACTGGGTAAAAAAATCAAGCCGTAGTTGATGTTTTAAATATTGGAACCTTCTGTGGGTAAAGGTGAGCGCGTAGTGGGAAAATCACACTGTCCCCTCCCACACAGCACCTTTATAGGCGTGATCAGTCTTGTGACATATCATGTATTCTTTTTCCGACATTTGACAACTTCACCTTCCAGCAGATTTACATAGCTCCTAAATGATTTATTCTTGAATTGATTTATATAATTCTTTCGATAATAGATTTTGGGGAACGTAACTTATTAAAACAAATAATAAACACCTTATACAACCTTAGTATGATGGAGTTGATTACAAAGGGCCAGTAATAAAAGTGTGCTTGTATAGGATTATCGACTGAAATCACAATAGTACAATTAAAATGATAGTCGTTTAAAATAAATTTGCTAAATGCTACTCTGGTTATCACAGCATGCGCATAGTACACAAGAACATATGACATCAAAACTACAAGAAAAATCAAAATTGACGGTAAAGGTACCCGGGGCCCTAACCCGCCATTACTGACTCCGCACCCAGCATGACATCACACGAACAATAAAAAGTTTTTAAATAGTCGTGACCGTGCGAAATAATGATTTTAGTTAATTTCCACCGATTACCCTTGACCGAGGCAGATCCGCGTTCTCAGTACTGCTCAGGCATAAACGCTTCGTGTATCCTAGAGATTGTGTTTTTTTTATTTTTTTGGCTTTGCCCATGTATTTCAACAAAATATAAAATAAAAAAAAAACTTAAAGTCCGACGAATATGAGATATATCTTACTTTCTTCCCCACGTTATTCTGCATCGATTGGTATCGGTCTCGACCCCATACCCCCAGCGGTTTCGGAGGAGATAGCGTGACAAGCTTTTGGCAGCGGCGGCGGCAGTTACCTTTTTTAGAGATATAGAATAGAGAGATATCATAGACCGGTAAACGACTAACGACGAAGGTAGACTTGTTTGCCGGCCTATACCATAAAAAAATAATGAAAGACCTTCCGTCCCTCGACGGTCGCCAGAACTATGCCTGCTTGAAATTTGTGGCCTTTGTAATGAACCATTCAAATACTGTATAATAAAAATAATCAGTCAAAATATACCAAAATATAATATTGAATTCGGTTTATTATTTGAAAGCCATGAAAGCTATTTAATCGAGATGGTGCTCAGATATGGTTGGAGAAAATCTGGTGAGCCGTTTAGAAATTCTTCTTATATCTTTTTTTAATTAAAGAAGGTACGAGTAAGTAGAAAACTTCTTAAAACCAAATACCATCTTACGCAAAGCGTGACGATTATTTTGATGCACACATTGTTTTATTCTGTTGTTTTACGACCTTTGTGTTAACAAGAGGTCAGACACATCTGAATTGTGTTAACTGTCGGCCTCCATTGAGATCACGGTTGGTATAGTCATAATGATTGTAATACTGTTACTTTAGAATCATAAAAACTTTTTAACAAAACATAAAACCGGCTCTAAAAAACTAAAACGCTTAAATTAACGAACTACAGTAACAGTGTTCAAACTAACACTAAATATAGAATGTATGTCTCTGTTACGAGTATGAGAATTGTTATTTAATTGTAAGTGTTATTGTGTTTTCTTTTTGGCCAATAAAAAAAAAAAAAAAATGAACTAGTTGGTGGTACTGTAGTTAAATGATTAATACCACCGACTCAATATTGTTAAGTTTTATTTTTAGCTTTTTTGAGTCGGTTCTATAATTTTTATTTTACTATTTTTAGTGGGATAAATATCAAAATTGGTGCATAAATTAGTAATTTTTTTTGTTTATTTGCTAGAGCAGGTCGCTCGCCTGATGAAGCGTCACGCTTGCCCATTAACTTACATCCCGAGATATAAGATGTTAAGTCTCATAATGCCCAGTAATTTTAGTGACTTCAAAGTCCTTCAAACCGAAACACAACAGTACTTACACACTGCTGTTAGGCTGCAGAAATAGATAAAGCAGTGGTACCAACTACTTAGGGACCTACCACCGAACAAGGGTGCTTAAAGATGTTTTAATCTTTGGTCACCGATCTCACTCCCATAGAGAAGACATTATTTCTTTAACTGCAAATGACACCACCGCAGTAAAAACTAAAAACATAAAAATAACCAACTTTGAGTCAGTGCTTCTTCTTCCATCTGCCCCTATCCCACTAGCAGTAGGGTCGGCGCAACATGCTTTTAACACATGTTATAGAAAGATTTGGCCTGTAATTTTTACGACTGGCGGCCTGCCTGATGTCAACCCCTGCGGGGAGTAAACACTCAGACCCGAAACATATATTTGTGGATCACACTATCATTCATCTCGGTGCAGGAATCGAACCCGCGGCCTCTCGCTTCACAGCCGGCTACTCGCCTACTGCGCCGCGGAGGATGTCAGAACTTTGAGTCAACTTTTAGCCTTTTAGCTTTTCAGCTGCCCAGTTTATTTGTCATTGATATTGAAAGCACCGACTCAAAATTGGTAATTTGGAATAGGTCGGGAGAAAGTCTTTGAAGATAGGCTTTGAAATGAAATCCGCTCTTCGTTTCCTCAGGATTATCCTTCTTCAAATGAGGATTACCTCGTATTTCCACGGTAGGTAGTGGCTTGACTTTGCCCCTGACATTGCTTATGTTTATTTCCGACAGTAACCAGTTTTTAAGCCGTCATCTCTGCTGTCTGTCTGTTGACTGCCAAAAAACAAAAACAAAATGTGAAAAAATGACATAATCATACGATCTAAACTCAGAGGTGACTTCAATATTGATATCAAAACTAAAAAATCTGATGTTTTCCATAGTAGGTAATAAAAGTGAAATCGCTTACAATATAATCGGAATTTCACTGCCTTGCCCACATTTTGTAGGTTACCTTCTTTTATACGAGTAACTAACAATACTTTCGATTATATCTGTCTAATTTTATAGATTGGGTTTTACCATTAATGTCCTGGGTTTTTAAATACATTGTTATCGCATTTTTGTTAAAATTGAATATTCATAACCTAACCATTAAAATAAAGCAATTTCTAATATCGAATAGAATGAAGCAGATTTCCAATATCAAATCTCTCTGTGCTTACGGCATCGCGGCGTCGTCTGCTGCTTGTGTAGACTGCTCTGTTTTTGCTTGCTAATCTTATTTCATAGTCATCTTCACAGTATTAATTTATTCATCGTACTCATGAAAATCATGTGCAAAAATAATTATAATTACAATATTTTACTTTTCAACATATTCGATGAGCCAAACATAATATCTGCTTAAATTATTGTGAAGTTGGAAACTACAGATGGATTGGATGCAGCATCAGGTCAAGGTTATCTAGCAAAGAAAATTCTCCAATTAGCTTTAAGATAAAAAAAACCTTATCCCAATCCATTCGTTTAGATTTAGGCCCCACTATGCCACTGATAGATATTGAATACATACACAGACAGAGAAATGGGTCAAACTTACACCGCCCTTTTTTCTAGCAGAGCAAAGCAAACAAACAATTGGATCAACTGATGGTAAGTGAATTTCATCGCCCATAAACATCCACAAATGCATTGCGGATCTTGAAGGAAAGGGATAATAAAGTAATTGAGAATGGGAGGGAGATTTGGGCTTCCGGATATCTCACTCACTGTACGAAACGCAGCAGTATTTTCAGCAGCTGTTTTTTGTGAGACAGTCAACTCCGTCACAACAACTCCGTCTAGCCGGCCCAGTTGTCCTGTAGATAAAACTACTTGGGCCCTTACGTCGGGGTTTCTACTTTTACCTGATGTTATCCCGGTGTCTTGCCAGGGTCTGCCTTTCTACTAAGACGTCTCTACTTCTCCCGATCTTGAGCATCCTCCGTAATGAGACCATTAGGTTTCATATCTTCCTCTAATACTTCAAGCCATTGCTTTTTGGGGGTCCCCATAGGATCGTGTCCGAAAAGATCTGGCACACTGCACAGGTATTTATTAACGAACGACATACTTCTGTGGTTTCCTTAAATCGTAACAAAATCATTTTTTTATGGCATAGGTCGGAAACGAGCAAGTGGGTCATCTGATGGTAAGTCACTACCGTACGAAACGCAGCAGCAAGCTGCTACTTTGCGTCGGTTTTCTGTGAGACAGTGGTGACATTTATGCTTTAGAAAAAGATACCTACAGCGTGGCTCTACCACTCAACCATTTTAAGCGAGATTCCCGGAGTTTATCTGTATGTATGTATGGACATTTTTGTTCTCTAAGCAAGTATGTGAATGTTAAGTGCTTGATTTATTCTTTCTGCAAATCCTTAAAAATATAATGCTTGGTATTTGATTCTTTAGTTACTATTTGAGCCAAGGAAATGTGTCATGCTATTTTTACGACGGTTCCAAGGTTTAGTTAGTCAGTGCCGGAAAATCAATGTCTCAGTAAATATGGGGAAAATACGTGACATATCTACTAATGGTTGCTGTCTTGTAGAGGTTAGTTCTGGTGATAAGACTGCATATCGTTTCTCATTGTTTATGTCTTTATACATGGTACTTTATGGTGTACAAGATAGTCATATTTGTCTCCATGGCGCAGTGGGCGAGTAGCCGGCTGTGACGCAAGGTGTGGATTCGATTCTCGCACCCAGACAACTGTTTGCGTGATCCATAAAAAATATTTCGGGTCAGGGTGCAAGTCCCTCGTAGTTCCTGATAACCACGATACAGGTTTACCTAGTGTGAGGTCAGGACTAATGGCCGATCCCTATATTCTGTCTGTCTCTGGTTTTGCTATACCGGCGATAGAAAATGGTATCTATTTTCCGTTTGACTGTTCTAATACACTTATCGATGATAGTCAATACTATTCTTCGTTGCTAAAGAGAATAGAATAGATAGTGTTTGTTATTTTTGTCTTTTCAGTGTTTTTATTTTGAAGTCGGTTTCTAAATTTTGTTAACCGTTATTTTTTATAGAACCTAATAGACATCTTTCTTCCGACATATATGTTGGAGAGTGACGTTTGTATTTGAACTTTTTTTCTTTTTCTTTCCTGAATGACCAAACAAGTAGAAAGTCGCTCGCTTTATAGGAAGCGCCAACCCTGCCCATAAGTTTTCAGAACTTTGAATTACAAAACACTGCCTGACATTGGACTGCACTCGTCACTCCGAGACACAATTTCTTAAGTTTCATAATTTCACTGGCTTCAATGTCCTTTAAACCGAAACACAATAGTGATTACCTACTGTTGTTTGGCGGCAGAAATGGACAAAGCGGTGGTACCAATCCAGGCGTACTCTCGCATACGTGAGACCTACCACCTTGTAAGTAATTGGCAAACATTTCCAACGTTATAATTTTCCATTTGATTCTATGAATGATATGAAGTCATGTGGTGTGTAAGCTATTATAATGTTGCTTAAGTAATAAAAAAAATGTTAATGTTTTCATTTGAATACGGAGATTTGTGATAAAATTATGTTCTAGTAATGCTTACGTCATTTCATCTACTCTTTTTGCGCACCAGTGCATCTGCAATGGTTACACAAAAGCTTTTTAACCAAAACCGATTCAATAAAACTAAAAAGCTAAAAATAGAAATAACCAATTTTTAGTCAGTAGTACTGTAGTTTAATGACTGATACCACCGACTCAAAATTGTTTTGTCATATTATTGGCTTTTTGACTCAGTTTTATTTCATTTAATCATCGAAATCGGTGCACAAAGGTGTAAGTTAAATCTTTCATCCCCGATTTCACCCCCTTAGGGGTAGATTAATTTGTAAAAATTTTGGGGTGTCCACCGCAGTAAATACAAAATCGAATACAAAAAGAGTCATCCAAATCGGTCCACATTTGGTGGAGTTATGCGTCGAAAATCGACTGATAAAAAATTCCAAATAAGTTGTTCCTACTCCCTACCCGAGGATAAAAAAATATCTTTGTGAATATAAAACATAAAAGCAGATAGCAGTGAATATAATAAAACTACCTACAGGAAATATCCGGAATTTAAAATTTACTCTATGATTATAATTTTTGAGCATAATCATGAGAAAATAAAATAAAAACACAACAATAGGATTCGCATGATGACGTCTTGTTATTATTTCATTCGGTTTTAGTTTCAGATATAGAACTTTATGAATCACCAAGATTTCAAAAATATTCTACAGTATCCTGGATGGCAATGGGATGATGACATAATGGATGACAGCCTCCGTGACGCAGTGGGCGAGTAGCCGGCTGTGAAGCGAGAGGCCGCGGGTTCGATTCCCGCACCGAGAAAAAGTTTTGTGCGATCCACAAATATTTTTTTCGGGTTTGGCTGTTTTCTCCCCAGTGGGGTTAAAAAGCATGTTGCGCCCACCCCACTGCGTGTAGGATAAGCCGGTGCATTAAGATAATAAAACCGTGCGTGAACGCTTGCAACTCTGACTAATCGTTCAGGATTATATTATGAGTTAGCTTATTTTTATGTTTTAGATAATTCATTAGTACATACATACATAAGAGAAATTTTGTACTGACAATACGGGCTGGTACAATGCGTAGATTACCTAAATTAATTTACATAGATAAGTTAACTATGCAAATAGCTTACATATTCATTCCCTTACTTGATGCCTACGCTCACTAGTATCAGAATTTGTAATTACTGTTACTGTCTTGGACAGTTGTAATGCGTACGACTACGTGCTGAGGGCTCGGGTTCGATCCCCGGGTAGAGTAAAAGTGAAATTGAGTCTTTCTGTTACGAAATTCTCAGTATCAGACTGGAATTGTGATAGTATGTTGATAGGCTCGCCCCTTATGACATTATGGGAAATAAGGTTGGTAAAATGTTGGTGTACTGGTTACACCTTACCCTTTCGGGAATTACAGGTGTGAGTGCATATGTGTGTTTGTATGTCTTGGGTAGAGCTATAAGATTAATGCCATGAAGAGGGTTTCTCGTTGGGCATAGACGGGAATATTAGAACAGAAATCCCGGTTTTCGAGACCGCATCATACAATCCTCACTGTCAAATTGCATGATGCGGCTTTTGCTGGTAGTTTTGTACTATGCTAGTCGTAGTATTGGTCGAAATTCAACCTCTATACTTTTTATTCTATAACATCGGCAGCGAGATTTCACATCCAGACATTGTCAGTGTGAGCGTACCTAATTAACGTTTTATTTAATTTAGAATAATAATAATTTTAGCCCTGTATTATATATATACGTAGCACTGCTGAGCCTCTTCTGAATAAGAGAGGTAGCCTTTAATCCATCACGCTGGCCTTATGCGGGTTGGCAGACTTCACATACCTTCGAAATTCTTATGGAGAACTTCTTAGGTATGCAGGTTTCCTCACGATGTTACCTTTACCGTTAAAACAGTTGATAATAAACAATTAATACACACGTAACTTAGAAAAGTCAGAGGTGTATGCTCATAGGACTAGATTCGAACCTGCGACTTTCGTCTCGACAGTCCGTACCACTCCCTCTTGAGCTATCACTGTTCATAAATTACATTACAGTATTACAAGCATTAAAATATTTTAAATGTGAACTGAACTCCTTAGATTTACAATTAAGATTTCGCATGATTGATGTGATAATTATTGTTAGCGTGACCCACAAATATTTGTTTCCGGTTTGAGTGTTGTGAGACCGAAATTCTCTCGTAGTTTCTGATACCTACGATACAAGGTATTCGTATCTTGAGGGCCATATTTAGCCCTAAGTTTGATTCTTGGAGTGCAATTAATATAGGTCTTAATATTATGAATCTAAAATTATTCTCGCGAGATTAAAATTTAATCTTTTTATTACTCCTTATTGTGTACAATACAATATTTTATGTTTAATTACCATCAGTATCTTTTTCTAATTGTACGTCTACGATTTCCATGGAACAAATAGCAAAATTATGCGATATTAATTTTCGCATCACAAAAAACAAGGACATAATAAAAATAATGTTTAACATCAAATCACCTTTTATCGCATTTAATATTTCCTTATACGAACAAGTCACGCTAAACGGCATCGATTAACAACATAACACGCACATCAATATCATTCTTAACGTTTTCGATCGCGTTTAACTCTACGATGAACGTTGTATGACAACATACTCTATACTCGCTAGTCACTATACTACGTCGCTGATGCTTCTCGTTTACTTAAACACAATCGAAAACGTTTATAGTAATCACTCAAACGACTGAAGGTTCACCGTACACACCAGCGAATAGCACCATCCTAGTATTCCTTTCCATTATGAAGAACACAAACTCTCTGTTAGCTTCAAATCTTGGCCCTAAGATTCTATCTTCTAAGCCAGCAACAGTTGCTGCAGCTGCCACCGTCCCTTCTTCAGTCACTTCTAATTCTACATTTTGTATTGTCGATGAAACGAAAAGTGGACTGGTTGATACTCCAGGTAGTTCAGCTTTCTGCTGATCGAATATAGAAACGATACCAGTGTATCTCAAAGGAGTTATCAAATCCGATTTTGCTGACATGAAGAACCTTGGTATGTATGTGTCGACGCTTATATCTTCTTCTGATAGGAAGTTCGTTAACCAATGCGGTTTTGATGAAGGTTCAGCCGGCTTTGCTGCTAGATTTTCTAGTAACTTCTGTATAGGCATCCCTTCGTAAGGCAGTAGAAGTATCATTGAGAATTGTGCGTCTTGACCATAAGTCAGTTCTATTACCTGTGCCCCAATTTCTTCAACATCTTTATTCTTATGTAGTGCTTTGTGATACATCATGTTCACACTACCAATTGTTCTACCTTGAGAGTTCTGGAATTCAGCTTCTCTTGTATGCGTAGCATCGAAAGGATGAGTCCAATTCGCTTTGAAGTATAAAGCGTCGACTAAGACCATGCGTAGATTATCCAGGTTCTGTGGTTTGACTGCGTTGATGATCTTCCCTCCTGTAGCGGTGCAGATGTAGTAGTTTATATCTGCAGCCAATTTTGTAGTATTACTAGGATCTACAGAGTAGACATCCGTACTGTACAAGTTCGCTGATCTGCAGAACTCTGGGTGGATTTCCAACGAACAATCCGAGAACATCGCCGACTGTCCGATTAGAGTCACATCTCGGCTGTTACAGTTCAATACATTCTTCACTGAAAGATGTAGATTTTGCGTCGATCGTAGATCATTTGGCAATCCTAACTCATTCACTAATTCTGTGAAAGTCTGTCCTGAAGATCCTTCGGTTAGCAAAGAGAACAAGCTCCAAACAGATAAAGGGGCGATGGCGACATTTCTCCTTCCAAAACTCTCTTGGAATTGGTAAGTATTGTGCAGAAGTCGAAACGAAAATTGGTTGATCGCATCGTAGTTATTTCCCACATTGCTTGGTGCGCCGTAAACCAAGCCGACGAAGGCCAGTACAGTCCACATTTTCACACACTATGGGATCCGTGTATCGCTCACCGTGTTTATAATTTAACTGGTTAAGAAACGTATCGTGTCCGTTTTAAAATACTATGTGAATGCGTTTGTAGACTCCGAGCTAGCGAGGTCGGTGTTAACAAAATGGTGTTTTATTTAAACTTGATGTAGTTTACAAGGTGGTAGGTCCCTCGTTTGCGAGAGACCGGCTGGGTTGGTACCACCGCTTTGTCTATTTCTGCCGCCAAGCAACAGTGTGTAAGCACTGTTGTATTCCGGTGTGAAGGACATTGAAGCCAGTGTAATTGCTGGGCATTGTGAGACTTAACACCTTGTGTCTCGGGGTGACGAGCGCAGTCCAGTGTCATGCAGTGCTTTATTTAAAGTTCTGTGTGGCGTTGCTTCTGTTTATGAGCAGGCGTGGCGCTTACCATCAGGCGAGCGACCTGCTCGTCTCGTCATTCAATCTAATACAATATATATATATATATATACAAATGTTCGTATTTTTCCTGAGTGACGAGATTGACTATTATTTTAGTTAAGTAAATAGAACATATTTATACCCGGTTGAATAGCAACCACGATTGATGAAAGTTCTGCCAAATTGACTTCTTCAGTCGCGTTCCGTGGTTAGCAAGCGCATATTCCGATCCTTCAGGCCAGCATAATTTTGGCGATCGTCGCGGGACGCTATGTCTCTCGATGGTCACCAGAATCACTTATGATCAATACCACTTGCTCGTTTGTTTTCCTCTGTTATATAAAAAATATGTTATTTTAGCATTTAGTCTTAATAAAAATCTGACTCTATGAACAAGTATATTTTAGTAAAAATTCACGTATGATTAAGCTATTCTAAGAATAATTTATACCCGTATTTTTCCTCTATGATCCGTGGCAACCTTACAAAAAAAATGTTACTTCAACTAGGTGTTGACAAAACTGGTTGCAATGAGACTAATTTTAACTTACTTCTTTTCTTTGTTATATTTTCTTCACATATAAGCTTAAACTTGAGTACTAAGTTTTATTACATTGCCCCGTGGTTTATATCTGATTTGTAAATTATACCGGTTTACGTTTTTATGAATATTCTTAGCGTGGTTTCGTGGAAAATTTCATTGTCAAGATCGGTAAAGATTTGATGTAATTTCCTTATGGTGTAGTCTTGCGAACAAGTTTGTGAAATGTCTAGGTTTGATTCTAGATGTCAATATAATGTACAAAATAAGTTTTTTTAAAATATTTTATTGATTTAAGGTTTTCGCAGAATATGCTTACTCATTTTGAGTGGCAGGGCCACGCTGTAGACAGTTTAGCTACAGCATGAATGGGCCGGCTCGACCGGGTCATTACCTCTGTTAACAGAAAACCTGCTGCTGCGTTTCGTACGATGAGTAATATATCTGGAGGCCTAAATCCCCTTCCCCTTCTCAATCCCTTAATTATCCCTTTCCTTTAAGGCCCGCAGCGCACCCATGATTCTTCTGGTATGGTTGGCGTACATGGGCGGTGGACAATACAGGCTGTTAATGGTGATGTCCTCTATAGACTTTATTTAAGCCGAATTTAGATGAAGAAAAAAAAAGTAAAAAAAAAGTAAGTAAGTAAATCTGTGTCATAGGATAAAGTTTATCGTATGACACCATCGAAATAAGATAACTAGAACGATAACTCTCATATGAATCTGCCAAAATACGGCTCCACTTACTTACACATGCAAAGGTCACACGTAAAAATCACACGTAACTCTCATACACGCAACAAAAATTCATGAACGTACAAAATCAGTTTTATTTCATAAAAGTTATTGTCTGAATATTCAATTTCTAAATCGCGATACGTCATTATGCACCGCGTAAAAAATTGGACGAATTAAGTGTCAACTAGAGATCATGAATCAATTTTTATGAATTGATGAATGAACGAGCTGCACATACTTTTATAGCCCCGCCCCCTTGTACAGAGTTTTGGTGGGGTAGTTTTTTTGCTTGAGTTACGTTTCTTGTCATCTTATTTCGATGTATGACACAGACGAGAATATGACAGGAGGTCGGGCCATACAGTTTGAAAAATAATCGTATCGGACTTTAATGTAGTATAAGAAACATGTATAGCTCTTAGCCAAAAGGTTATTGTGAAGCGCAAAATAGATTTATAATAATTCGATTTTTAGTTTTGTCGAAAATTATTTATATGGTAAATGATTTATTTGCCATTATTAGAAATAAAAGTTGCTATTTTTAATTGTATTTTGTTGTTTGCAGAGAGATCATAGCGTGACTGTAAGGTTTGAGGAGTAAAATAGCATATTCCATATTTAATTTTGTATCGAATGAAACCGACTTCTGTTTTGCTATCACCGATCTATAGGTATACTTTGTCGTCATCAGGGACGTGACTGCACCCACAAGAAATGGTTAGTTAAACAGTATGTAACAAAAACCCTGTTGGCCCTTTCTAGGTCGTGAAGATAAACATATAGACAGCTTAATAAAAATAGATAAATAAATAATAAAAAAAAAGAAAAACAGATATTATCCTCACACAGGTTGCTTAGGGGAAGTAACATATTAAAAAAAAATATTTTTTTCTGAAAAGTGATGAACAGCTGACTGGTGTAACACACGCGGCACGGCGCGATTGATGCATGTACACGCCGCAACTTGCTATCTCATCTCGAGCTCCGAGTCATCCCACTTGCTGAGGTAATCAATCGAGATATGGTTTACAAATAATAAAGTATAATAAATCAATATGAATATTTTTATAGTCCGATATTCGTATGCGAGTTATTTCATTAGGTTTGAATATCGATTCTGATATCACAGTTAAAAAGCCCAAATGGATTTTTGTTACACATTGTATATACCTATTATGCCAACCTGTTGAAATACGTGAATTCACTCTGCTGAAAGACTGTACCCACTCGTACATGCAAAAGCATGTATCTTTGGCCTTATAGATGAGTCATCACCGTGGCCTATGAACAAAATACAGAAGATTTGTTAGATCTCTGCAATCGCTGAACGTACAAAACGCAATACTAAAGTCGTTATTTTATCGATTAAGGTCTAAAAGGAGGAGTTCCTCAATTCGTCTATGTTTTTTATATAGTATTTTATATAATTTTTAGACTGCCTCGGTGGCGCAGTTGTAATGCGTACGCGTTACGACTGAGGCTGACGCTGAGGTCTCGGGGTCGTTCCCGGGTCGGGTAAAAGTGATATTGGGTTTTTCTCTTACGAAATGCTCAGTATCTACCCGGAGTCTGGAACTGTGCCCGGTATGGCGATAGGCTCGCCCCCTATCACATCATGCGACGGAGATACGCTCGGCGAAATGTGGGTGTACTGGTTCCACCTCTGCCTACCCCTTCGGGGATTACAGGCGTGAGTGCGTATGTATATGTATGTATATAATTTGTTTTATAAGTAATATATAAACGAACCGCTATGCGGTGTTTAAAGTCGGTTTTTTAAAAGTCTTACTTATAATTTCGTGTAGACTTGTTGCTGTAGACGAAACTCGATTTAACGCGACTGCCACTAAAGAAGGACTCCCGACAGTTGCGACAATCATCTGGCCAGTGACAGGCGAGCGACTTGCTCGTCTCGTCATTCAAGCTAATAAAATAAGAAATGATTATTTTTGACTGCCTCGGTGGCGCAGTTGTAATGCGTACGCGTTACGATTGAGGCTAACGCTGAGGTCTCGGGTTCGATCCCCGGGTCGGGTAAAGTGGTATTGGGTTTTTCTATTACGAAATGCTCCGTATCTACCCGGAGTCTGGAATTTGTGCCCGGTATGGCGATAGGCTCGCCCCCTATCACATCGTGGGACGGAGATACGCTCGGCGAAATGTGGGTGTACTAGTTACACCTCTGCTTACCCCTTCGGGGATTACAGGCGTGAGTGCGTATGTATATGTATGTATATAATTTGTTTTATAAGTAATATATAAACGAACCGCTATGCGGTGTTTAAAGTCGGTTTTTTAAAAGTCTTACTTATAATTTCGTGTAGACTTGTTGCTGTAGACGAAACTCGATTTAACGCGACTGCCACTAAAGAAGGACTCCCGACAGTTGCGACAATCATCTGGCCAGTGACAGGCGAGCGACTTGCTCGTCTCGTCATTCAAGCTAATAAAATAAGAAATGATTATTTTTGACTGCCTCGGTGGCGCAGTTGTAATGCGTACACGTTACGATTGAGGCTAACGCTGAGGTCTCGGGTTCGATCCCCGGGTCGGGTAAAGTGGTATTGGGTTTTTCTATTACGAAATGCTCCGTATCTACCCGGAGTCTGGAATTTGTGCCCGGTATGGCGATAGGCTCGCCCCCTATCACATCGTGGGACGGAGATACGCTCGGCGAAATGTGGGTGTACTAGTTACACCTCTGCTTACCCCTTCGGGGATTACAGGCGTGAGTGCGTATGTATGATTATTTTTACGTGAACCGGTTTAGAATTAAATCCCACATATTATACGTAATTATTACTCCTAAAAAGTTAAACTGACATGTTTTAATTGCTTATATTACGTAATAATACCTGCCAAAATCTATTCACATCACGGTAAAAAAATACCTATTTGGAAACTTTACTACAATTTTGTGTACCTATTTAATTAGTGATTTCTGATGATCACGTCAATGGGCGCGGGCGTCATGCGTCAGTAACGTTGCCAGATGACCATCTCCCATTCCCCCGGGGTTGTACGTAGATTCCCCCAAAAATTCAGGGATTTCGAGCAAATCCCCCAGAAGTAGACATTTTTTTACTTAAAGTTACGTAGTAATAGTACGTAGTAGGTAGTATACAAGTTATACACGACTTAAAAAAAATAAAAAACACTTCCACAATTTATATGCGTGCCACTGTCGATCCTGACTTACAGGAGTTATAGTGGCGGCTGTGTGGGCGAGATAATTTCTTACTTTTGATGGTCTCCCTCTCAATCTGCTATTTTCTCTTGGCCACCATTTCTAACGCTTTTTTTTTTGTTTTTTTTTTTTTTTCTTCTCCGTATTCCGATTTTGAAGATCCACAAATGCCAAGTATGGCACCCTTCATTGTTGTTGTCTATCAACACCATATTAGTTTTAGGTTTGACAGCTAAGAATGCTGTGCGTTAGTTTTTATAACAGAGGTCAGAAATTAAACAAGTGGGTCACCTGATAGTAAGTGACCTCCACAGCTCATGTACACCGGTTATCAGCAGAATCATCAAGGAATTGGTAAGGGAGGGGATTTGTACCTCCAGATAACTGTCTACAGTGTGACTCTATCACTTACAAAAACTATCTTTGTCAGAAATATTATATACGCACTCAAGCCTGTAATCCACAAGTGGTAGGCAGAGGTGTTACCAGTACACCCACATTTCGTCGAGCGTATCTCCGTCCCATGATGTGATAGGGGGCGAGCCTATCGCCATACCGGGCACTATTCCAGACTCCAGGTTGATACTGAGCAATAGAAAATCCCAATATCACTTTTACCCGACCCGGGGATCGAACCCGTTAGCTTAACGTAACGCGTACGCATTACAACTGCGCCACCGAAATATTATGACAGATTTATTTTCGTGTCAAAGGCCTTGGTTATTTATAAATATTTATGAATCTATAATTAAGTGTTTCTATCAAATTCTTCCATAAAGACGGTGAAATGGTTTGATGGCCATGTTGGTGTATTTATTAAGTTTACTATTTTAAAACGTGGGAGTACTGACTGCAAAGACGTGGGTTCAAAAAAACGGCCACGGCATACACCTTTGACTTGTAAGTTATTCGTATATCGATTGCTTTAACGGCGAAGGAAAACATCATGAAATAATCGGAGAATTTTCGACTTAGAATTTCGAGGGAATGACTTGATGCCAACTCTCATTAGGCCAGCATGGTGGACTAAGGCCTAGCCCCTCTCATTCAGTAGAGGATGCCCGTGCCCAGCAGTGGGACGTGGGTAATACAGGGCTGATATTATTATATTACTATTTTGTACTAAGAACGATGGTGGGATTCTTAGCACTAGTTAGTTTTGGCCTTTTAAATATGTGCCCCGTCCATCCATGTATCTAGAGGGTCATAGGTGTCTTGGATCAAGTTAGGAGGGGGATAGGTTAGGTTAGGTTATGACCCCGTAGGACCAAATACAATTGATTTGGTACTGAGTTTGTAAAAGTAGCCTCTTTTTGTACTGAGCCAGTACAAGGTCCCCCTTCAAGTGAGACGAGACGTCTTGAAGGTCGGCGGCACATTTGAAGTATGCTATGGTTGGTATTGCACTATGTTACTCTGTCTTACAAGTGTGATAGCTGAATACTTTAAAAAACTACTATTGATGTGATTATTGAAGTGAAACATGTGACTAGCTTGTTCTCACTCTTTCACACTCGCATTCTGCGTCATGGGAATAGGAAAATAGTAACATGCGATAAAATATATAAACCTTACTGATCTGATGAAAATCTTACTGATGGTGAAAACCGCTTAAAAATCCGTTGCGTGGCACAGGATTTAGCGGAACAGTTAGTTTACAGTCAGATAGATGCGGAAAGAGACTTTGTTTTGTACTATGTATTGGTAATGTTGCTTAAATTTGACCACACCTTTTTGTAACACGTTATTCATATAAAGTAGTTATAAAAAACGTGCCGTTTCGGTTATGCCCATGGTCTATGGACCATGGGCATATCGACCGCCCCCCCTGCCCTAATTACAAAAATATTTTCCAATGTATAAAAATAAACTGATTTAGTATAATTGCTTAGTGTATCATTGATGATGCTATGTATGATATGTTTATCTACATATGTTGATAATATAGTTTCTAATGCCTAAATATCTTGCTTTTATTTTTATACTGACTTGTCATAAGCGCTATTTTAATTGCCTACATGATTGATAAACGATTTTATTTTTTATTCTACCGAACCAGGAGCGTCGAATTTTAATCTCACTCCATCTCAAAATTAAGCCCCATTTAGACGGGGAGAGTTTCTCTTATGACATAAGCAATTTCAAAAGCAAGCAACCACTTTAAATTTAAAAGTAATCTCTCTTTAGTACGAGGCCGTATCATAGGATTATTACTGACATTATATAGCATGTAATAAAAACCCTGTTGGACATTTCTAGGTCGTGAAGATAAACATATAGACAGCTTAATAGTTAAAATAATAAACAGAAGCGAGAGCTATAGGTAGCTTAAAAATGGATATAATTTAAAATGTTATTTTCATCTGAAAAGTAATGAACAGCTGACTGATGTGACGTATTGACAAAGTCGGGCGCGCACGCATTGCGACGCGTTTCATGCACGTAGACGCCGCAACTTGTCTCTGTATTCTAAAAAAAAGTAACTGGCACCGCCACTGCCAAAAGCTTGTCACGCTATCTCCTCCGAAACCGCTGGGTGTATGGGGTCGAGACCTATACCAATCGATGCAGAATAATGTGGGGAAGAAAGTAAGATATGTCTCATATTCGTCGGACTTTAAGTTTTTTTTTTATTTTGTGTTTTGTGGAAAAACATGGGCACCGCCCCTAGGATATAAAAAAAATAAATATGATTAATTTATAGTCTCATTTTCGTATGCAAGTTATTTCATTACGTTTGAATATTGATTCTGATATCACAGTTAAAACGCCCAACAGGGTTTTTTTTGTTACATATCGTTTATGACGCGGCTTCGTAAATAAATTATAGACAGACTCAAAAGAATGAAATCTTTGATGGATATTTCGGCATAAAGAAAACGATTCTTGAGTGATTTCACAGGGTTTAATTAAAAGAATAGTTTAAACACACATGTACAGCGATAGAGCATAAGGCAGAGAGAGACATAACACTTGTCAAAGACAAGTGACATCTGTCAAACTAGAGGTTGCGTTTAGAAACAATATATTATTCTAACAGTCTTTCCGTGTAGATAGAGCTTTAGCCTGGAGCTGGCGCTGGGTATACCGACTCTGAAACTCATCACAACACCATAAAATAAATAACAAATTACGGAACTTATAAGAGCATACGCAATCTTCTTTCCTTGTTATTGACTATACAAATAAATGAGATAGAACTTTAGTGAATGTAAACCGTAAAGGCAGTGAACCAAGGCTAAGTGCATCTTAAGAATGGATCAGCTGAGATGCCAGTGTTGTATAAATCGATGTTTTATCGATAGATGATAGTCGTTAAGAATAATAGGTGGTACCACCGCTTTGTGTATTTTTGCCACCAAATAGCAGTGTGTAAGCACAGTTGTGTTTTGGTTTGAAGGACATTGAAGGTAGTTAAATTACTGGGCATTATGAGACTTAACATCTTATGTTTTGAGGTGACGAGCGAAATCCAATGCCATGCAGTACTTTGTAATTCAAAGTTCTGTGTTGTTTTGCGTCTGTTTATGGGCGCTTACCATCATCGAACGACCAGGTCGTCTTGTCATTCAAACTAATCAAAAAAAGTTTCCTAAAATGTTATAGTTTGGGGTAACTTATTCTCTATTTTTTACCCTTTCGCGGGATGTGGAATTATGAAATATAAATTACCTACGTACTGGAAAGAATTTAAAAAATAAAAACCAGTACATATAGAATTGTCAGTAAATTTTCGAACGTGTCCGAAGTAAATATACCGTAAAATGTCCGTCTTTGTGTGTTTACTTTACGCATTCAAGTTGATTCCCACGTTGATAATCGCAGTGTACACAATACTAATGTTTCTGTTAAACTGTCTTATGTTGAAACACGCGTGCAAATTACATTATTTAATGGTTTTTTTATTAGCTTGAATGACGATACGAGCAGGTCGGGCGCCTGATGGCGCATTACTCTTATGGTTAATGTAAGCTATTGATTAAAATCATAGAAAAATAAATGCATCAACTCTATTAGCATAATGGTTAAAATCAAGTTATCGCAGCGACAAACTCGCAGCGAGTACAATAATAATCAAAATTATCAGTAAATGGGCTTGGGTTTAATGTTTGGTTCATTAGTTAACAATTCCACAAAACCAGAGTTATTTAGCTCGTCTCATTATCTAGTTGATTACAGTTGACATATTTTTTTATTCTTGCACGACATAGTGCATATACTGAACCAGAAGTTAAGTGCAGTCTAGTGACTTGACTCTAGTCCAATATAATGTGGTGGCAGGTCCCTCGAATGCGAGAGGCAGTCTGGGTTGGTACCACCGCTCTATCTATTTCTGCCGCCAAACAGCAGTGTGTAAGCACTGTTGTGTTCCGGTTTGAAGGACATGCAGCCAGTGAAATTACTGGGCATCTTACATCTTATGTATTAGATTGACGAGCGCAGTCCAATGTCATGGAATGTTTAGTAATTTTAGTCCACCTACAAGATGGACCGACGACCTGACAAGGGTTGCAGGAAGCCGATGGATGCAGGCCGCTTCTAACAGGTCGCCCTGGAAGGCATTAGGGGAGGCCTATGTTCAGCAGTGGACGTCTTGTGGCTGATGATGATGTGGAGTTGTTTGTGTCTAAGGGCAGGTGTGGAGCTCACCATCATCGTGGCTCTACCACTATTTAGTTATTTATCACGCCACCAGACTTAAACTAAATTTACATACGCACTCACGCCTGTAATCCCCGAAGGGGTAGGCAGAGGTGTAACCAGTACACCCACATTTTGCCGTATTTCCGTCCCTTATGTGATAGGGGGCGAGCCTATTGCCATACCGGGCACAAATTCCAGACTCCGGCTGATACTGAGCATATCGTAATAGAAAAACCCAATACCACGTTACCCGACCCGGGGATCGAACCCGAGACCTCAGCGTTGACCTCAATCGTAACGCTTACGCATTACAACTGCGCCACCGAGGCAGTAAGTTAAATATTCTGAGAGTCTAACTTAGATTGCTGTGGACTTAGTTCGCCTGATCAAGTCCAACGTATCTAAAAAACACCTTCTCCCACTAAATTTACCTCTACAAATTATTCAAAAACCATTAATTCTCAGCATAAGCGCAACGACAATCAATTCCAAACGACATATCATTTGACACGAGTCCCAAATACCACGGTTTTAAAAACAATAATTTTTCAATATATCGCAATGTTCAGGTCTGTCATATTACCATATCCGTGAATATAGGGGCATTGTGACGCATATTAGTATTCTGGTGACATACATACAGAAAATTGTGTTGAGATTGGTTTACCCGACTGTGTTGAAGGTGGACTTGGGAGAAGGTGTTTTTTAGATACGTTAGATTTGATCAGGCGAACTAAGTCCTCAGCAATCTAAGTTAGACTCTCAGAATATTTAACTTACTGCCTCGGTGGTGCAGTTGTAATGCGTATGCGGTACGACTGCTGTACTAAGGTCTCGGGTTCGATACCCGGGTCGGGTAAAAGTGGTATTGGGTTTATTTTTACGAAATGCGTAGTATCAGCCCGGAGTCTGGAATTGTGTATGGTATTACGATAGGCTTACCCCCTATCACATCATGTGACGGAAATAAGCTCGGTGAAATGTGGTTGTACATATTGGCTACACCTCTACCTACCCCTTTGGGGAATATAGGAATGAGTGCGTATGTATGTATGCTACAAAGAAATCCATTTTACGAATACTTACTGTCCCAACCTTAGGTATGTTATAAGTACCGGATTTGCCGACTTTTCGACTCAAAAGTATATTGTTAGGGGCTTAATCTTTGCTTATGACGGCAATACCGACCAAAACCACGCGGTGGCTTTCTTCGGCGCATGTAGAATGGTACTGGGGGATTCTAAGTAAACCTCTGGATTGTTGACGGAACCAATCTTCGAATTATTTGGCTCCATGAGTATCAGCGCCATCTTACAAAAAAACTGCGAACTAAAATGATCCTCAATGGAGTAGAGTATTATATTTATACTTAGTACAATGGTATTCCAACAGATGTCACTATACACAAAATTAAAAGCTATGCGATATCACAATATTAAATATTAAATTTACTCTTAAATAAAATAGCTTCTAAAACAAGACCAATATTTAAATCAATTATCTAAAGGTTTTATTTCCTTATGGATTTTTAAATAGTTTAGATTTTTGATAATATGTAATGTTATTATTTTTTACCTGCGTGCGTGTAATGTAGTTAACCAATAATACACGAAATTCATTATTAATGTTAATTACGCGGAGTAAACACGTAATTATAACGTGGTTTGTTATCAATATATTATGATACAATCGCATCTGCGGTTAATTAAATCGGCAACATGGTTACGGCAGCTAGTTATGTTCGTTCTGAAAATTCAAGGATCGGAATTCTGGTGAACTTTTAATAACACTTTGTTTTTATCATAAAGATTATGATGAAATAGATAAGATAATAGCTGGGGTGATGGTTCTCTCGTATGATACAGATATTAAACTTTTCAACAAAAATTTAACCGTTTCAAAAAACTAAAAATAAACCTAAGTAATTTTGAGTCGGTGGTACTGTAGTCAATAATTAGCTCATTTTTTCGTAAAGAATCATTAGAATCGGTGCAAGGTGTGCGTCTTTCATCCCCGATTTCACGCCCTTAGGAGCGGAATTATTTCGATAAATGGGACCATCCTATCGGATACAAAAAATAACGTCCACATCGGTCCACACTTGGCGGAGTTATGTGTGAACATTCATAAAAAAATATATATACTGACGAATTGAGAACCTTTGTTTTTTGAGTCGGATAAAAAGGGCATAAATGCATAGCATTGTTTTTTCTACTTTTCTATTCCAGAGAAATTGTAGTCAATGAAATGACTGGGAATTATAAGATTTAACAACTTACGAATGTTTTTTTTTTAAAGATGAGTGCTATGCAGTACGAATCAAGGCATTAAAAAGTTGCTGCAGCTGTTTGAGTATATATTTTTTTATTAGCTTGAATGACGAGACGAGCAGGTCGCTCGCCTGATGGTTAGCGCCACGCCTGCTCATAAACAGAAGCAACGCCACACAGAACATTAAATAACAAAGCACTGCATGACACTGGACTGCGCTCATCACCCCGAGAGATAAGGTGTTAAGTCTCATAATGCCCAGTAATTTCACTGGCTTCAATGTCCTTCAAACCGAAACACAACAGTGCTTACACACTGTTGCTTGGCGGCAGAGATAGACAAAGCGGTGGTACCAACCCAGCCGGCCTCTCGCATACGAGGCGCCTACCACCTGGTATAGGAGTATCTCTAGCTTTCAGCAGCTCTGTTGTAATGTTCGCTTGTTGCATTGTTATTTTTTAACTGGTCATGATTTCCGCGAGTTTATCAGTGTAGTAGCGGATTAGAGGATCACGTTTGTCGTCCGTATTGCAAGCAGGCTTTGGAGCGTGTAAAGAATAAAATAATAAAGTACAGTGCCTCTACCACTTACAAATGAACGCCCGGTTTCTAAAAGGCTGATTAATGTTAAATTAACTAATCAAATGTCAAATCTCATGTCAAGTCGAAATTGAGTTGCTAGAAGCGTGATCAACACCTTTGATTTGACACACATGTTAGCTAACATAAGCTTCAAACTATTATGAAAAATCGTATGTCAAACGGTATGAAAGAGAGATCAAATATTAGGTATATTTTTTACACTAAATAACGTTTCAGCAACTCCAATTGATTTGACAGCGATGTCAACTCAAAGTTTTTTTTTAATTGCAAATACCGGCAAACGAGCCAGTGAGTCACCTGATGGTAAGTGATCTCCACCGCCCATGTACGCCCACAATACTAGAAGAATCATGGACACGGTGACACCATATAGGAAAGGGATTAAGGGATTAGGAAGTGGAGGGGGATTTGGGCCTCCGGATATCTCACTCACCGTACGAAACGCAGCAGCAAGCTGCTACTTAACGCTAGTTTTCTGTGAGACAGTGGTAACGACCCAGACGAGCCGGTCCATTCATGCTGTAGACAAAACTGTCTTTGTCTGACAAAAAGCCTTTCAGAAATCGGGCGTTAGTCTAGTAGTTTATAGTTTTCATATTAAGCTCATCATTGGTATGGTGGGTGCGGATTTGAACCTGTATATACACACAAATATCGTACATAATACATGTAGCGTACTCCGGTGCTCCTGTGGTTGATAATTAAACCATAACATTGTACGTATATTCATAATATTGATGTTTCCACGTCGGCTTCATGTTTTGCTAGGTTTTCAAGAAATTCCGACGAGAATAAATGTTAATTTAATAACTGAATGTGTAATTGAATTTTTTCAAGTGGTATGAGCCGATTTGTAACTAGTTTTTAACCATCGTCAAAAAAGAGGTGGGCTATAAAATTGCCTTTTTCTGTTTGATGGACAACGGAAACACATCCGTTTGTACGTGTACGTGTGTTTCCGTTGTCCATACACGTATCTGCCTGTGACATTGTAGGGGATGTGTAGCTATGGACCGAGTTGAATGTAAATGTAATACATACATACATAGGCACTCACGCCTGTAATCCCCGAAGGGGTAGGCAGAGGTGAAACCAGTACACGAAACGAGTTTGTTTCGCCGGGTCTTCTCAGGTTGGGTCGTTTTGGATCCGGTGGTAGTTTTAAACCACGTGCCGTTTCGGTAATGCCTATGGTCCATATCGACCTTTAAAACAGAGAAAAAATGACAATAATAATAATACTTGACAATCCTGGACTAATATAAAAATATTGTAAACTTTATAGTTGCCCAGTGTATTTTGACGATGCTATGTATGTTATGTATATATTAGCTGATTTGATTTCTGTAATTACATAAGTTTCTTTATTTTGTACTGACTTGTCATAAGCGCTACTTTAATTGCCTACATGATGAATAAAACTATTTCATTTCATTTCACATTTCGCCGAGCGTATCTCTGTCCCACGATGTGATAGGGGGCGAGCCTATCGCCATACTTGGCACAAATTCCAGTCTCCGGGTTGATACTGAGCATTTCGTAATAGAAAAACCCAATACCACTTTACCCGACCCGGTGATCGAACCCCAGACCTCAGCGTTAGCCTTAATCGTAACGCGTACGCATTACAACTGCGCCACCGAGGCAGTCAAAAAATAATTGACATGTCAAAGTGATAAAGATGATCCAATACAGAACAATAATTTGATTTGTATGAGTTTTTTTTTGTTTAAACGTATGGAGTCATCTCATCCGGTGTGGTATAGCTATCGCATCGAAAACCGATCTAAAGAAACAGCATTGTTGGGTTTCCTGGCGTCCATGGGTAGTAGAACATCAGATGAACCACATGCTCGTTTGTCGGTCATTGCTATAAAAATGTCGTCTCGCTCAACGTGCAGAGTAAAGTTTAGGGCATGTCTTCTCTCTCTGTAGTCGGCCCCTCATGACTGAGGATCGTGGTCATCATCGGATGGTCAGCATTTCGATCGGATGATGTCTCTCCATCGGCTTCTGTTCATCGCATCTCTCATAACTTGATGGAACCCGGCGGCTGAAGAGTCTCTGATCTGGTCCGTCAATCGTGTTGGGGATCGACCACTTGAGCGTTTTCCTTCTGTGTTCCCAACCACGATGAGTTTCTCCAAGCTCTCATCACCCTTCCGTACTATATGACCAAAGTATGCAAGTATGCGTTGGTGTTAAATTGTGAATAAGCGTGTCTTCACTTTGAGCTTGTCTTAGCAGAACTAAATCAATTTTCCTTATAAATTGTGAACAATATAACAGTGTCTTTTATGACGGCGTCCCGTTACGATTTAATGAGCTCGCAGCTATTATGATGCTGGGTTTATTAATTGCCTGTTTTCCTCCGGATATCTCACTCACCGTACGGAACGCAGAAAAAAGCTGCTACTTTACGTCGGTTTTTTGTGAGACAGTGGTAACAACTCTGACAAGCCGGCCCATTCATGTCTACAGTGTGGCTCTACCACTCTATGTGGTAAATTGATTAATTGTTTAAATGTGTCCCCCCCCGTCTAATTTTTTAAACTACGCACCCATCTTTGCTCATACCAATATGTTCGGAAGCGCCTCACAGAACATTATTGGCAATTACGTTTGCAAAGCAATTGTACAATTATTAGTTTATAAGGCATTCCTTTTTATTATTTTTACGTCATACCGACACCCCACTTGCAAGTCGTCCATCGCCGAGTTCACATCGTATCATTTAACTATTGTAAAAATTGATAATATATTTCTAATACAGCAAGTTCCGCAAGTCTTTTTATTGTGCCAACTAACAGTGTGTCCCCTACGAGACATATTTTGGCGCCCGAACAGGGACAGTACTCCAAATAGTACTGACCGAACACAAGACAATTCGTTGGAGAAAAGGTGGACAGCAGACAAAGGCAGCAGCAGCATTCAAGACTGGCTTCTACTGATCTACGATATCCAGCATATTCTATAACAAAGTCGAAGTTGAAGGGCCAAGCCAAGGTCACAAGGTCACCACCGGGCAAGCGAAGTACCTAAACATCGCCCCGCAGCAGGTTCCTATTACAAAGATAAGTGCCCTGTTTACCCTTTCAACTAATTCCTGCTACAATTATATCCAAAAACAAGAACATTCCATTATCATAAAACCGTTGCAGTTTTGTTTCAATTCATTTTTATTTACCCGCGGTACAAAAATATATTTTCATTTAGCAAAAATATCATTTAGTTGGTGCAATTCAAAGTAATCATTATATCTACAAACTATTTTCAACAATCGGTAGTGTTTTGTTTTGAAAAATATGTACATATTTCCTAAAATTTCGTAACAATTCTTTCGTTTTGCATTCACCCCCCAAGATCGAACTTATAAATAGTGAACCTCATTTAATACCAAATTTAACTAATTTCAAGGGCATCATCTCGCGTGTGGTGATCATTAAGTACAATCGAGCACCCAAGCGTACGAGCGCGGCACCCGAGCGCAAGTAGCGGTTGAGAAGCCTCCGCCAGGTGTCCCCATTCTGAGGAGCGTCAGATAAGCTTATCTATTTACCATTGAGTTAACAAATCCTTTATTTTGTTGATAGACAACGCATTATTTTCTTTAGGGATTTTTTCATAATAACGATTTAATATGTCTACAGACAAATATGATGGAAAAGTTTCTTTGAAGGAACTAAATACTAGACGCAGCTCAATTAAAGGCCAAATTACTAAATTTAAAAATTACTTAGACAAAATTAGTAAAACACAATTTCTCTCTAATATTGAATCGGCCGAGCTGTCTTTAAAATTAAGCAAATTTGAGGGTCTATCCACAAAATTTGATGACTTGCAGAGTCAGATCGAGGTTATTAATTCAGATAATTTGGATTCGGAAATTGATGAGCGTGACGACATTGAGCAAGACATAATCGTTACTCTCGCAAAAGCAAAGACCCTGTTAAAAGGTAATGTCTCGGACGAATCCCGTGCCTCAGTTGACCATTCTGATGAAGATGTTGGTGTTAAGTTGCCCTTGATTCAGATCGCGAAATTTGATGGCTCATTTCTTCGATGGCTTGAGTTTCGTGACACATTTCGTAATCTCATTCACAGTAATAACAAAATTTCTACAATCCAAAAATTTCATTATTTGGAATCATATTTGGAAGGTGAAGCAGCTCGTATTATTTCCAATTTAGAAAAGTCTTCGGATAATTACACTGCAGCATGGAAACTTCTTTGTGATCGCTTCGATAATAAACGACTCTTGATAAATAATCATTTAAAGGCACTGTTCAATTTGCAGCAACTTAATCGGGAGTCCGAAAAATCGTTCCGTTTTATTGTTACTCATGTTACAAAGAATCTACGTGCACTGTCTAGCTTAGATCAACCTACTGATAAATGGGATCTACTTATTATTTTTCTTATAACAACAAAGTTAGACACTTACACCCAAACAAAGTGGGAAGAACAACGCAATCTTTTTGATGACGAACCAAACTTAGATCAATTTTTCAAATTCTTAAATGGTCGTGCTGACGTTTTAGAATCTGTAAGTAACAACAAATTAAAGGCAACTCCAAGCAGCGAGCATTGCCCTCCTACAACATTTACACATAATAAATCATACCATAAGAATTACAAACCAAGTGCTACACAAAACACAAAATCATTTCAATCAACGAATCAAAATGTGCACTCGCATACATGTGTCATTTGTGACCAATTTCACAAAATTCATGATTGTCCTAATTTCAAGGCTAAAAGTATATCTGAAAGATGGAACGACATCACAAAATTTAAGCTATGTATTAACTGTTTAAGACAAGGCCATTCAGTAGACACGTGCAAGCTGGGTCCTTGTCGCGAATGCAAAAGGAAACACAACACATTACTTCACAAACCTACTACAACTAACACCGATGTAAGCAAATCTGTCAACTTCTCCAACCAGAGTGACCAGGTGCTATTGTCTACAGCCTTAATAGAGATAAGAAATCCTCAATCAAATAAATTTGAAACAGCTCGCGCTCTATTAGACTGCGGTAGTCAGTCCTCGTTCATTTGTCAATCTTTACGAGAAAAATTATCTCTACCAACTAATCCTATTGACATAAAAATTATAGGCATAGGTAATAGCGCTGTCAATAATGTCACCGAGAGTTGCGTGGTTCAGTTAAGGTCTTTAAATTCCGATTACAGTGTTTCTTTCTCTTGTTTGGTAATGGACGAGTTGACGGGAGAGTTACCAAAAAGGGCATTTAATGTAAGTAATTTGAACATACCTAAACACATAAAATTAGCAGATCACCAATTCAATAAACCATCGAGAATTGAGGTTTTGATAGGGTCTGACATTTTTTGGGACATATTGCAATCGGAACAAAGGAGTCTGGGACCTAATAAACCTATGCTAAGAAATTCACAATTCGGTTGGTTGGTTGTGGGCCCAGTTAATTCTGAAATCAGTTATGACGTCTATTGTAATCATGCGTCATTTTCAAAATCATGTTCAGATATTGATGACATGCTAACAAAATTCTGGAAGTTGGAGGAACTTCCCCAACGTACTCAATTGAGCAAAAATGATATAGCTTGCGAAAATCATTTTTTACATAATACACAACGCTTAAGCACAGGTCGATTTTCTGTGAGACTACCATTATTAGAGTCACCTGAATGTCTTGGGGACTCTTACAAATTAGCTAAAAAACGATTTCACAGTTTAGAAAAGCGTTTTTCTAAAAATCTATCGCTTAAGCATCAATATACACATTTTATCAGGGAATATGCTGAACTGAATCATTTGTCTATAACAACAGATAGGAAACTAAATTCATATTATTTATGTCATCATGCTGTGTTCAAAGAAAATAGTGAGTCGACAAAATTACGTGTTGTCTTTGACGGTTCGGCTCCTACATCATCTGGATTCTCCGTTAATGACATAATGATGATAGGTCCAAATGTTCAAGATTCTCTGTTTTCTATATTACTAAGAGCTCGGCAATATAAATATCTTTTGACTGGCGATATCGAAAAAATGTATCGCCAGGTAGAGGTCGACAAAGTTGATCGCCACCTACAGTTAATTCTGTGGAGAGAGGATCCGTCTTTTCCCCTGAAAACTTTACAATTAAATACAGTTACTTATGGTACAGCCAGTGCCAGCTATTTAAGCACAAAATGTCTTTGGCAAGTCGGAGAACAATGCAATGATGAAGTCATAAAAACCGTAATACAAAAGGATTTCTATGTCGATGATTTAATCACTGGGGCTGATGATGAGGCACAGCTGCATTATATTCAAAGTGCTGTCACAGATTTATTGAAATCTGCTTGTTTCAAATTAAGAAAATTTAAATCAAATTTGCATTCACTATATGAAAGCAATAAGGACATAGACGATAATCTTACCTTTAGTGAATCATCGAACACTCTTGGACTATGTTGGAATCCGTTCAATGATAATTTAAGTTTTCCGCTAAAGAATTTCCCCAACGAGGATAACATAACTAAACGGTATATATTATCAAGCTCTTTCAAAATTTTCGATCCTCTAGGAATCTTGAGTCCAGTCATAATATTGCCAAAAATCATAATTCAAGATTTGTGGAAACAAAGGCTTGAATGGGATCAAACTGTTCCACAAAAATCAAAGGGTGAATGGTTGAAATTTTCTCATAGCTTTCACTACCTCAAACAAATAAAAGTACCCAGGAGAGTCATCTGCGACTCGCCAAAGGCGACAGAAATACATACATTTTGCGATGCCTCTCAAAAGGCCTATGGTGCATGTGTATACGTAAGATCAATAAATTCAAACAATCAAGTTTTCGTTCACCTATTATGCTCTAAATCAAAGGTTTCTCCACTTAAGGCAATGACAATACCACGCCTTGAATTATGCGCTGCTCTTGTCGGCGCAAGGCTCTGTAACACTGTAATAGAGTCATTGCGATATAAGCCTGATCGAGTCGTACACTGGTGCGACTCAAAGGTAGTGCTAGCATGGCTAAGTGCTCATCCAGCGAAATTGAAAACTTTCGTTGCCAATAGGGTAGGCGAGATTAATGAATTAACTGAGTTTACAAATTGGCGTTATGTACCGACCGATGCAAACCCTGCAGATCTCATATCTAGAGGTGTATATGCTGATCAATTAATTACTGCAGAATTATGGTGGTCTGGTCCTAACTTCCTTGTTAAAGACGAGTGTGACTGGCCTACCACTAACCATGACGTAGACATGTTACCTGAAATAAAGTTAACAAATGTTACAGTAGCTTGCTTGTCAGAGTCTATTATTATACAAAACTATTCAAGTCTAACTAAGCTCCAAAGAATATTAGCATTTGTAAAAAGATTCATTTATAATTTAAAATATCCTAATAACAAACGTTCTGGTGTCTTATCACTGGAGGAATTAAATGAATCATACAATGCACTTTGTTTAACAGCTCAAAATCAAAGCTTCTCTCACGATTACGACAAGCTTATAAATAACAAACCTTTGAGCCCTAAGTCTAAATTAATGGCGTTATCACCATTCATAGATGAACATAAGCTAATAAGGGTTGGTGGCCGCATAGATGTTTCAAATTACAGTTACGATAAAAGGCATCCAATTCTTCTAGATTCGTCGCATCATTTGACCAAGTTAATTTTTGATCGCGAACACAAACGCAGTTTACATGCTGGTCCTCAATTATTACTGTCAGTAGTGCGAGAAACTGTGTGGCCTATAAACGGTAGAAATCTAGCAAGAAATACTGTTCGCAAATGTGTCATATGTAGACGTGTAAATGGAAAAACATTATTACCGAAAATGGGTAACTTACCACCACAGCGCATAACTACGGATTTTCCATTCGTTTCTGTGGGCATAGACTTCGCAGGTCCATTTTTCATTTTAAACCGCAAGGGTCGCGTAGCCAAATTGCTGAAATGCTATTTATGTCTGTTCGTTTGCTTACGTTTTAAGTGTATTCATTTAGAGGCTGTCAGTGACCTAACAAAGGATGCATTTATAATGACACTGAATAGGTTTATGTCACGTCGAGGTCGACCAATTGAGATTTTTTGCGACAATGGTCGAAATTTCGTTGCCGCTGCTAAGGAAATTGGTAAATTCATTAAATCTAATTCTAACTCTCTATCTGATTATGCAAGCCATGAGGGTTTTAGATTCGTATTTTCGCCGCCTTACGCTCCTCATTTTGGCGGTATCTGGGAAGCTGGCGTTAAATCCGCTAAGTATCATATAAAACGTGTGTTGGGTAATACTCATCTTACATATGAAGAACTTTCCACATTGTTTACTAAAGTAGAGGCAATTTTAAATAGCCGACCTTTGTGTCCCCTATCTTCCTCTCCCAATGATTTCCTATCCTTGTCACCAGGGCACTTTCTTATAGGAAGAAGATTTACTGAATTACCATCGCCTAATTTGGAAGTTCATACAGAAAGTCAACTTTCACGCTACAAACGCATGGAACAAATGCGGCAACATTTTTGGAGAAGATGGCAAAGGGAATATATTGGAGAGCTACAACAACGCACCAAATGGAAAACGAATTCTTCCAGTTTAAAGATCGGTGACTTGGTGCTAGTACATGAGGACAACGTCCCACCGTTATCATGGCGTCTGGGAAGAGTCATTCGGCTCTTCCATGGAGCTGACGGAATATCAAGAGTTGCGGACATCAATACTACCCGTGGATCGATACGACGTCCTCTGGTGCGGCTTTGTCCTTTACCAAATGCCGAAGATCTACAATCTTGAAAGTTGGAGACTTTCAAGGGCCGGGAAGATGTTCGGAAGCGCCTCACAGAACATTATTGGCAATTACGTTTGCAAAGCAATTGTACAATTATTAGTTTATAAGGCATTCCTTTTTATTATTTTTACGTCATACCGACACCCCACTTGCAAGTCGTCCATCGCCGAGTTCACATCGTATCATTTAACTATTGTAAAAATTGATAATATATTTCTAATACAGCAAGTTCCGCAAGTCTTTTTATTGTGCCAACTAACAGTGTGTCCCCTACGAGACACAATATTAAAATATGAACTGCAGGCTGCAGCTTCAATTTTTCTCAATTAAAACTGTATTCGCGAAACAGTCGCTTTGGCTCGCGGCTTCGCCCGCGCTAATGGCTTTTTCCAGGATAAAAAATAGCCTATGTCCTAATCCAGGTCATGGTCTAATGGTGTGCCAAATTTCACTCAAAACCGTTCAGCTGTTAAGCCGTGATTGACTACATCATCATCCATCCAAATTCACAAACATCCAAACTTTCACATTTATAATAGTAGTAGTATAGTAGACTTGATGGCACAGTTGTAATGCGTACGCGTTACGATTAAGGCTAACGCAGAGGTCTCGGGTTCGATCCCCGGGTAGGGTAAAGTGGTATTAGGTTTTTCTATTACGAAATGCTCAGTATCAGCCAGGAGTCTGGAATTTGTGCCCGGTATGGCGATAGGTTCGCCCCCTATCACATCGTGGGACGGAGATATGCTCAAATTTGGGTGTACTAGTTACACTTCCGCCTACCCCTTCGGGGATTACAGGCGTCAGTGCGTATGTATGTATGTAGTATAGTAGAATTATATATAAAATCATGAGTCAAACCCTTCTATTACTGTTAAATATGGATTATATTATATTATTCAATATAATATAATAACGAGAGCAAGACAATTTGTTTTTTTTTTGTATTTTTGTTCCATAAGGAACCGGCTAAGATCAGAGACCATACTGCCAAGTCATCAGTTATATTATTTTAATAATATCCAAGAACGATGAAACAGGGGTGTGACCGATTTCAAGGCCTTGATGGAGTATTGGCGAAAATTCCTTCCAGTTCGATGCTTCTTAGATGACTTTCTTCAAGCGAATCGAAAGCACAAGGTCGACAATACCCTTGATCAAAAATCACCTAAATCCACTTATTTCAATGTTTCCATACACTATTCATCATCATTAATGATTATTGCACAAAACCACACCACTTTTATACAACAAACACAACTTTAAACCAGTTTAGGAAATAATTAAAACAAGAGAGCCACCGCACTGTAAGAATTCCCGCCAAAACTCTCGCAATATTTTTCGAGAGCAAGACAAACATTTGTCAGTTGGTTACGCACTGACGTTTATTTTCATAACACATGGCCAGTAGCTGCTACTCTACCAAGCAGTCTACAACATACTCAACAATTACCCAATAGGATTTAATATAGCTCTACAAACCATTATCAAAACACACGACACATGATTACAAACTGAGCTATCTAAACCAATCAACATACAACATAGTACATACAGTACAGGAGGCCAATTCTCGTAATTTTAAATGTTCAAAATATCATTCCGATCTAGTCTCAGCGTCAAGAAAGTTGCAAATGGCATTCTCTTAAACCAATAAATAATCAACGTCAAATGCACCTAGCATTAGCAGTAGCATTATACCGTTTTGGCTTCTGTCAACTTTTATTCTACATTCAATCTAATTCCGATCTATGTTCACATTTGACGTTGATTATTGGTTTAAGAGAATGCCATTTGCAACTTTCTTGACGCTGAGACTAAATCAGAATGATATTTTAAACATTAAAAATTACGAGAATTAGCCTTCAGATCTTACCGTGGGAGTGTCTCAGGTGCCCAGTTATCCGCTGTCACACCTACAAAATTATTATCTTGTGTTCAGGAGTCGGCGAGTGTACGTATTCAGGTATTGAGGGTTTTTGTATGCAATATATTTGTATTGAAATAAAACTAGTTTATACGGATTTTATCGCGGTTTAATTTTTTCTTAGTCCCGACGTTTCGAAAGCTTTTCAGCCTTCGTGGTCACGGGAGAGACACTAAAATAAAAATTAAACCGCGATAAAATCCGTATAAACTAGTTTTATTTCAATGTGTAATATTCGCGTAAACCTAAGAAATCACTATATATTTGTATGTTAGCAATGACGAGACGAGCAGATCGCTCGCCTGATGATAATCGCCTGCCCATAACAGAAGTAACACCACACAGAACTATGAATTACAAAGCACTGCATGACACTGGACTGCGCTCGTCACCCCGAGATATAAGCTGTTCAGTCTCATAATGCCCGGTTATTACACTTTCACTGGATACAATGTCCTTCAAACCGAGACACAACAGTGGTTACACACTGCTGTTTGGCGGCAGCAATTGACAAAGCTGTGTTACCAACCCAGACGGCGTCTCGCATACGAGGGACTACCACCTTGTAAAGAAGGGTGAGGGTCAAAATATGTATATGATTTCTACACAGAAATCCTTTTTTAATAGCATAGAAGCCATACGACTTCTATGACTTCTATGACTTCTATGCTATAAAAAAGATGAGATTAACTCTTTTTTAACCGACTTCAAAAAAGGAGGAGGTTCTCAATTCAGCGCGTTTTTAAAGTTTTTTTTTGATTTTCTTTATGTATGTACATCGATTTCTCTGCCAATAGTGGACCGATTTTGTTGGAAAAAAATTCACTCGGTAGAGTTTAGCTGCGATGTGGTCCCATATCAATTTGGTTAAGATCTGATGACGGAGTACGGAGAAAAAAAAACTCCCCAGAGGACAACAGTACACTCGTCACGATTGTGTTATTGTATTGGAATTTACATGCTATTGCTTGAAGTCGGTTTCTAAGTTTTGTTAAACGTTAAGATTATTTTTCATACTGTCGCAGTATAACAAAATATGCTCATATATTTTCCAGAGATATGGGTTTTAATTTATCTTGTACAATAATTGACTGCCTCGGTGGCGCAGTTGTAATGCGTACGCGTTACAATTGAGGCTAACTCTGAGGTCTCGGGTTCGATCCCCAGGTCGGGTAAAGTGGTATTGGGTTTTTCTATTTCGAAATTCTCAGTATCAGCCCGGAGTCTGGAATTTGTGCCCGGTATGGCGATAGGCTCGCCCCCTATCTTATCGTGGGACGGAGATACGCTCGGTGAAATGTGGGTGTACTAGTTACACCTCTGCCTACCCCTTCGGGGATTACAGGCGTGAGTGCGTATGTATGTATGTAATAATTGATTACAATAATCGTCATGTTGGCTACACTTGACAGTTGGCGAGGGCTTAACGCGTTGACTGGTTTAACGCTTTTAGTTTAAACGATTTTTTAGCTATACATGGGTTTTAGTATTGTTATTTTTTTATAATTAATATTTCGTATATTTTATAGTTAAATTTTTAATTTATTTTTCTGTCTTTTTTGTTTTTGTCTGTAGTTTATGTGTGCGGAAATTAATTTATTTTCTTTCTTTCTTTCTTTCTTCTTTCTTACAATACCATCCACGGATTTTTATTAATCATTATAGATTATCATCTAAATATTACTGCGTGTGGGTCTCGACCCTCATTTATGTTATAGTCCGTCCCAACACGGACTTAAGAAATAAAACCTCTTTTCTTGGATATTAGGGTTTTCCAACTGTACAAGTGTTTTTTGTCAGAAAGTGTTTATTTCATTTCGTTGTTTGTTTGTATTACTTCTGTCTGTTTTTAAGAAGAAGATGTACCATTTTATTGCTTTATTAACTAGCTATTGCTCTCGGTTCCGCTCGAGAGGTAAAATATAGCTTATGTATGCCCTTCCCTAGGGTTTAAGTTTGCATCGTACCAAATTTCATCAAAATCCATTCAGTGTTTTAGCCGTGAATACCTACCAAACAGATACACAGAGCTACTTTTAGATTTATAATATTAATGGATAGGTTAACTAGCAAGTCGGTTATAATATTAGTACTCCTCTGTACTTCCTTCGTTATTTCAAGATATAAGGTGGGACTCATAATTTCTAGTACTGTAACTGGCTTATCAAATAATATACCTCTCTGATCCTAGTTTTAATAGCATACGGTGATAGGGACAGATTGCCTCGACGTTTTTCTCCACTTTGTTTTAAATGATCAAAATATCATTCCGATCTAGTCTCAGTGTCAAGAAAGTTGCTTTTTAACCAATAATCAACGTCAAATGTGAATATAGATCACAATGAGATTGAAAGTAGAATAAAAGTTGACTGAAGCCAAAACGGTATTCTGCTAACATTTTTCAAAGACACACGTCCTTATATAAACGTCAAAATTGTGACTGAATTGAGTTTCTAATGACATCGAGATGAGATTATATTGACACCGAACTGAACTTAAAGAGGAGCAGAATACATTTTTTACAAAGCGTTTTAGTCAAATCAAAATCTAATCTCAGTTCGGTTAAAATTCATTCGCAGTGTCAGTTAAATACGAGAATTGACCGTCTGGTTTCGGGTCTTCCTCTGGGGCACATCCTAGGCATAGTTTAACGCAATGGTTAGTTTCCTATAGTCAGATGGCTGATGATCATTTTATATGAACTTCCTAAAAACTCAATAATAGTATGAACAATTTAATATGTAGAGATTCGCATAGTCCAGGCGGGTAGTGGCGTGTGAAATCACTTCCCTCTGGACGTTATCTTATTTCGATGCTCTGGACTATACACACTACTAGGCAGTTTTGGTATAGGCACTACTAAGAAACTCAGACAACATAATAAAACTTTAAAATCATTTATAGACTGCAGCTTCCATTGCGTACTGGTTGTAAAGCGAGAACCTGTGGGTTCGATTCCCGCACCGAGAAGAATGTTTGTGTGATCCACAAAAATCGGCTTATAATGACATACATTATTTCAGGTCTGGATGTTGTGAGACAGAAAGTCTCTCCTAGTTTCTAATATCCACGACATAAGACTCGAAGATCTTAATGTGTGGTCAGGACTATATAAGTGTTGGTTCTTGAGTGCATATTTTATCAAATTGTAGCTTTCTTCAGCTGCGAAACTGATTCGATCCCCAGATCGACAGTCACTCTATGAGGGTTGGATAAATCCTAGCCATCTAGTGAAACCGTGCCAAAAGAAACAGACTAAATTGCTATCGAGTAATTGTAGTAAGGGAGCAAAGCTTCATATCGGAGAATATTACATTGAGAATAGTCGCAAGATATCTCACTGCACTTTCTTACTCTTAGAAATCTTTACATATACGTTAGTAAAATTATCAGTTCTGGTGCGGTACCGGCTAATTCGCCGATCTTCATCAACTCTGCCGGCGTTCAAGTCCATTCAGATTAATCGCCCACGGGCGGCATTAATAAATTCAAATAAATCGGTTTTATTGAAGTTCATGTGACGTCATAAATCGTTGTTCATCGTTTGGCCATTAGACGGTCGTTCGGCGGTACGACAGAATCATTGGTTCTCTAATCGAACATCGATTTGCATAATTCCTAAGTTCGGCGAATTAGCCGGTACTGCCCCTGTTTGCTGTTCCATTGCTGGGCAAGGGACGCTACTAATGAGAGGAGTTAGGCCTTAGGCCGATTTGCACGACGATCCGAAATCGAGGTTAGTTACGAAACATATTTATTTACGTCAAATTTTTATACGATTTGACGTTCCTTAAACAGATTTGGTGTTAAAAGTCTTTTAGGGATCGTCATGTAAGTGGGCTTTAGTCCACCACGCTGGCCTAATGCCAGTTGGCAGACTTCAAATACCTTTGAAATTCTTATGAAGAATATTCCTCTTCTTAGGTATGCAGGTTTCCTTATAATGTTTACTTTACCGTTAAAGCAAGCGATAATTAACAATTAATAACATAACTTAGAAAAGTCATGGTTTGAACCTGCGACTTTCGTTTCACCAGTTCGTGCCACTCCCCCCCACCCGCTTAACTATCGCTATAACAGAAATACATCCAAATTTGATGTGATATCTATGAAATACCAAACCGATGAGGTAAACAAACTCGTTTATGTTCGCAAAAAAATTGTTGCTAGCCGTTTTGGCGGCAGTTTACTGATGAAATATAAGATAGTACGGTACATTACCTCTGAGGTACGTTTAATACAGTCTTTGTTCGCTCCTTCCGCACCGTTGGTATGATACGATAATCTATTTGAGCCACGAAGGTTGAGGTAAAGGAATTTATAATATTTTGTTTATGTGTTAGCTTTTGCTTGGGGCTTCTTATAGGTTATAGGCAAATTTTTATCCTGGAAAACCGACTTCAAAATTAAAACACTGAAAAGACAAGAATAACAATTTCTATAGGTCTCTTTAGAGTGAGGGGTCTGTGTCGCTGCCGATCAAATAAAATTGCACCGACTCCAAAGAGACCCTACGCGTACGCATTACAACTGCGTCACCGAGGCAGTTCTAATTTAATATGCTTTAAAATTCTCAACATCTCTGCATTTGAGTACTCTATGACTGTCGGAACATTTGGAGGGAAGATAAATAGATGATGACATAGTTTATACGCGACGGATTATTTACTGGGAAAAAATCTTTAATAATTACAAATGTTACCAGGTTTTATTGGAGATGGTATTAGCTTTATTACCATAACTGTAAAAATAGTTATTTTATTTATTACAAATATCAAATAGGTTGTAAGTAGAATGTAAGTGGGCCATCAACATCTTAGGCCCAAAGCCGACATTACCTACACGTGATTACTAACGGACGAAGCAATGGCTAAATTTAGTTCCCGTTGGGGGTTATGAGGGTTAGACGGTGGGTCGCCCTACTTAATACCAAATACACCGTCAAATCATGATGGGAAGGCGGACCCTGACATTAAGCTGGGATTACGCCAGGCAGAAAGAAAGCAAAAGAGATGCAAAAATGTTCAACATTAAAGAGGTAGAATCATAAACTGAAAGGTTACTACATCCTTTTTTTTATTCCATAGGCCGACAAACGAGCAAGTGGGTCACCTGATGGTAATTGATCACCACCGCCCATGTACGCCCACAATACCAAAAGAGTCATGGGCGCGTTGCCGACCTTAAAGGAAAGGGATAATTAAGGGATTGGGAAGGGGAGGGGATTTGGGCCTCAAGATATCTCACTCATCGTACGAAACGCAGCAGCAAGCTGCTACTTTACGTCGGTTTTCTGTGAGACAGTGGTAACGACCCGGACGAGCTGGCCCATTCATGCTGTGGATAAAATTGTCTACAACGTGGCTCTACCACTCGTAAACTACAAAAAAATCTTCTCTTTTTCCATCTGCCTTTAACCCACTCGTAGTAGGGTCGTCGCAACATGCTTTTGTCACATGTTACAAAGCAGATTTAGCTTGTAGTTTTTACGCACGGCCGCCTGCCTTGCGTCAGTAAGCTACTTTCAGCCCCTTGCGATCGCTCTATTATATCAATATATCTAAATCTTTCTTAAGAAAATACTCTAAAATTCTAATAGTATCGAAAATCATATCAAAATCCGTCACGAAATTTAGAAATACCAAGCGAATACACAAACTTCCTTGTATTAAAGGCTACCTTCACCAATGACTAGTAAATATAGCTCATTTTAAAACACACTAACGTTGAAAAGTGAACGCTACCATGTATTTTTCCAGTGTATGACATAAATAAAGCCGAGGCGTGCCCCGGCGCTACACGATACCGGCGTAACCTAAATAAAGTAACTGACGCGCCACGATATAGTGTTAGGGAGAATGTACATTGAGTTCATTACTGACACCGTAGTCTTGACATAAATAAAGCCGTGGTGAGATCCATTGCCACATGATACCGACTGACGGTTTCTGAAAGGCTGACCAATTAACTAATCAAATGTCAAATCTCATGTCAAGCCAAAATTGAGTTGCTAGGAGCGTGGTCAACACCTTTAATTTAACACACATGTTAGTTAACATAACTTTCCAATTAATATGAATAATTGTATGTCAAACGATACTAAAGAGACACCAAATATTATTAATTCTTTCACTAATCAACGTTTCAGCAACTCGAATATATTTGATAGCGGTGTCAAAATCAAAGTTCTGTTAGTTGAAGGTTGATTTGATCAGCCTTTCAGAAACCGAGTGTAAATCTAAAAAAAGCCAACTGACGCTACACGATATAGGAGAATGTACTTTGAGTTTATTACTAACATCAGTGGACGGTCTGAACATAAGTAAAGACGTGGTGAGATCCATTGCTACATGATATCGAGACAATCTAAATAAAGCAACTGACGCAGCACGATACGGTGCTAGGGAAAATGTAGATATTGAGATAATTACCGACATCAGTGGACGGGCTGGACATAAATAATTCAGGCCTGTACAAATCATGTACAAATTAGTTGTACATGATTTGTCATAGATCTAATAACATCGATGACGAACATTATTAAACATGTTAAACAAGACAGCCTCCGTGGCGCAGTGGGCGAGTAGCCGGCTGCGAAGTAAGAGGTACGATTCCCACACCGTGATTTTTTTTGTGTGATCCACAAACATTTGTTTCGTGTCTGGGTGTTGTGGGACCGAAAGTCCTTCGTAGCTTCTGATATCCACGATACAGGTTAACCTGGTGTGGGGTCAGGACTATGTGTATGAGTGTTGGGTGTATTTATTTAAGAAACAGTATCCTGACATCAGTAATAAATCCAATGTAAATCCACCTTTAAAAATGTTACTCGCCTTTTAGACTTGAAAATTACACCAACTGTCCGTGGCTTCACATGATGGTATCCTAAGGGACCATCAAAAACTGCTCCGTGTTACTTCGTTACACAAACTGTTAGCTTTAGATGGTCTATTGTGGTTTGTGTAACAAATAGGATTAAACATCTGTTCTACATATACCAGAATGCTGTTTAAATTTCTGTTCTACATATAGCAGAATGCTGTTTAAAGTTCATTTGATGAAGGGCAAATTCCAACATTCCAGGAGCAATTATGTTCATGAGCGATGCACTTACTGAGAAGTGAGAAAAAACACACTTTATTATAACATGCAAATGCCAGAAGAATGGCATGGCTGCGTTGTTGCCCCGAGGATAGGGATAGAGCATGAGAGGAAAAAAAAGAGATTCCTTGTAACTCCAGCAATCTTGACTTACCACACGAAACGTAGCAGTAAAGCTGTTTGCTATGAGACAGAGGTTTTACCAACCTTGTGCCATTTTCATGTTGTAGATAAAATTGGTTACAATTCAATTCAGCTCTACTTATAAATTAGAATCGAATTTAGTAATTTACTGTTCACCGATATTCACATAAAATAGATCAACGAAAAATATCCTAGAAAACCTAGAGAATTAAATCAAATATTTTATTTTGTTCACAAAGTGGCGATCTTTTGTCGACACCAAAACAAATAGCAAACAAATCGACAATACAAGCAACTCTCTGAAATTGAATATCGCCTTGGGAAGTCACGTTTTGTATATATTGTAAGTAGTTTGGAGCGATTCCATAGCGAAAAAGCTATCGGGAATTTTTGGGGACTTAAACAGAACAGATTTTATTTTATGGGTTACCAGACTGATTGGTATTTGGCAATTTCACTACGGAGAATGCTCAAGAGCGAGCATGGAAGTGTGTGATTAATAACAATAATAATACACTATTTTAAGTTGTCGCAGGGTATGGGTTTCCTCTACGATTGAGGCCAGGTAGGCCCAGTCAGGCCTTTCATCCACCACGCTAGCCTAATGCGGGTTGTTAGTATTCAGATTTGGAATTCTAGTTCTGCTGTACTCCTCCAGATATTTCACTTTACTCCAACAAGTCAGAGATGCGTTACTGGAGATCGTATCCGAAATCTAATTCTGTATACCTAGTTCGTTTCATTCTTCCATCTGACATTCGAGACAAAAATTAAATGTTTGTGTGATCTACAAATATTTGTTTCGGGTCGGGGTGTTTACTCCCCAGAGGGGTAAACGTCAGTTGTGCCAACCCCACTGCGAGTGGGATAAGGGCAGGTGGAAGAGAGGTATAGGATACAGGCATGATGATTACGAAAACCAAAATCTCCTTTCTCCCAATTTTATTTCGATTTCGAGCGGATTTCCTCGGAAAGAAAGACGAGAAACTGTAAACGTTTATATTTTAATATAAAACCGTGTTCTTATAGATAAGCGTCCTTCATTGTAATGTATGACAGTCTTAAGCCGGCCTTACACGCTGCAAGGTTCCTTCTCAAGCCGAAGTTATTGTACATTTTACTATAAGCTGGCGCTCGTGTGAAATTGTGAATCTTTTTCCTTACTGTTTCTTGGATATCAATGCTATGTTGTCACTTAACTCTTTTCAATCGATTAAAAGAGGAGGTTCTTAATTCAAGCATTTATTTTTTGTTAGTATAACCACGCGTAATTCCGCCAAATGTGGACCGATTTGAATGAGACTTTTTTTACTTCGAAAAAGTATAGCATCGTGGATATTGCAAAACGATTCATGTCAGTTTTGGCGCACTTTTCAGGAGAGGCGAATAACACTTATTTATAGAAACTATCGGGTTACGATAATAGTTGTTTTATAGGCTTGTTAACTATCTGTATTTATTTATTTTACGGACGCGTTTAAAATTTGATCTAGGTCCGATTGGACGTAAAAAGTAAAAATTATGAATAATGTCATAGAACGAATTGTAATATCGACGACGATAGCTCAAAGTTAGCCTCATTTTAATTCAACAAGAAATTCCTCACCCAAGGGGGTTTATTCGGGTCAATTTTGGTTATTTTATCCTAAAAATAATGAAATATTTTTATTAACAAAAATAAAACAGACTCAAAAAAACTAAAAAGCTAAGTGTAAAAATAGGTATATAATTTTGAGACAGTACTATTGCAACGTAATGGTAGAAAGGTAGTAGATAAAAAGCAGTCGGTTTTATTTTTGTTAAATATGTATAGTAGAAAAGGGCCGACTTAAGAAGAAGCGAATGACGCATAGTAGAGTTGTCGGAAATCTAAGAGGCTGCAAGAAAAGCAACAGCAAGTTTTGTTATGCGTCACGCCTGTCCATAAACAGAAGCAACACCAATCAGAACTTCGAATTATGAAGTACTGCATGGCACTGAACTGCGCTCTTTACCATAAGGTGTTAATGAAACCCAGTAATTACACTGGCTGCAATGTCCTACAAACCGGAATACAACAGTGTTTACACATTGATGCTTGGCGGCAGAATTATGGCCGTTCCCTATATTCTGTCTGTCTCTAGTTTTGCTATACCGGCGATATAGAATTTTATCTATATTCCGTTTTACCGTCCCAATAAACTTACTAATGATAGGTAATCCTATTCTTCATTGCTGTCTACTGATGAGAGGACTGATAGCTGACTACAGATATACAACACTATGAAAATGACAGTTCAAGCGTCCCAATATTTTTTATGTGCTATCTGTCGATAAAGTTATTTAGTTTTTTCTTTATCGGTAGATTTTGACCGATAAACAGATATCCTCGGCTGTAAAAAAACGAAATAAATAACGCATTTTGAAGAAATAGCCATGAGTATACAAGACTTACATGGCACTTGCACTGCAATACAAAAAACTAAATAAATTATGTAAAAATCTAAAAGAAAATATAAAAAAAATCTAAAATTCCCATAAATAAAAATAATGCACCGTTTTGATAATTAAATTAAGTGCAAGAGACATATAAATATTTGTTAATGCGAACAAAATAATTCCCCACTTCAGTAAAATCCCCCAAATTCGCTTGGGATTTTTGTTCAAAGGACTTGTATTCAGAGCCGTAATGTATTGACAGTAAAACGTTTCGTTATTACATTGTGTTTTGTAACATAATAAGTATTTCTCGATATTATTATTTCATTTATAGTGGTAAAAAATAAGAATTATAGATAAATGTTAAATTAAAACTTATATTTATAATCTAAATCATATCTTCATATTTTCTAACATAAATTAAACAATAGTTCCTCTTTCTCAGCTTGTATGAACATAACGCACAAGAGGGCCCAGATAGACTGCCTATCTATTGCTATCATAGTATCCGACGTGCATATCTAAAAAATAGGGACGATTCCAAGCAGTAGATAGAACAATACGGATGTTTGACGATAGCTATCTATCGTGAAATTGAAGATTAATATTGGGAACAGCCATTAGAAAAAGCGGTGGCACCTACCCAGACGGCCTCGGCGAGGGATCTACCATCTAGTAATATCAATATACAATATACGCACTCACGCCTGTAATCCCCGAAGAGGTAGGCAGAGGTGTAACCAGTACACCCACATTTCGCCGAGCGTATCTCCGTCCCATGATGTGATAGGGGGCGAACCTATCGCCATATCGGGCACAATTCCAGACTCCGGGCTGATACTAAGCATTTCGTAATAGAAAAACCCAATATTAATTTTACCCGACCCGGGGATCGAACCCGAGACCTCAGCGTCAGTCTCAGTCGTAACGCGTGCGCATTATAACTGCGCCACCGAGGCAGTCTAGTAATATCACTTTTACAATTAAACGATCATTTCCACCGACTGGTCCGACTAGCCTTCCAAACGTTAGCTCTGTGTAGTGTTTGATGAAGTTTCAGTTAATATACGAAATTCGGAACCATAGGCCGTAGTCGATAATTACATACATATTGCGCTTGCAATATTTCGTGCGTGAATTTTAGTTTGAAACGTGAATCTGGGTCATGTCCTGACTCCTGTCCAGCCAATTTGTATGACGTTGCGCGGGACGCGTAGTTCTTTAATATGTTTTGAAGTTTTTATTATGTTTTAATATACACTAGCTTTTGTCCGCGGCTCCGTCCGCGTAAATGTATCAGAGATAAAAAGTACCTAGACTATATGGAAATACAAAAATGAGAAACATATCTCACATTATATTTAAAGTGGAGCAACTCACTCAAATATATGATTAATTTAACTAAACTGCATTAACGGCATCTATTAGTTACTAGTTTAACCATATTAGTTAGTGTTAGTTTCATTTCAATTGGGCTAACGGTTCTCGAGTTTTAGGTGAACATACACACACACAGACTGCCTCGATGGCGCAGTTGTAATGCGTACGCTTTACGATTGAGGCAAACGTTGAGGTCTCGGGTTCGATCCCCGGGTCGGGTAAAGTGGTACTTATTGGGTTTTTCTATTACGAAATGCTCAGTATCAGCCCGGAGTCTGGAATTTGTGCCCGGTATGGCGATAGGCTCGCCCCCTGTCACATAAGGGACGGAGATACGCTCGGCGAAATGTGGGTGTACTGGTTACACCTCTGCCTACCCCTTCGGGGATTACAGGCTTGAGTGCGTATCTATATATGTATGTATGTAGAGAAAGAGAGAAAACAGCAATAATAAATAAAATATAATAAATACTTCCAGTATTGTAGATGTTCTCGTATAGTAGAGATTACTTATCTTCACCTACTTGTTCATTTGTCACCCTTCTAGGTATAATTAAGAATTTATTCATTAATCACAAAAATATATTCTTAGGCTAGTCACAAATGGTGATTCATATATGAAGGAAATTAACAGGCTAACAATTCCAAATGGGCAACATCAGATTTAATCATAAAATTTCTCACATATACCAATATACTTATCAAGCGAATCGTTCCTTTAAATCCTAACACCACAAGTCCCTTTTGTCGGCTTGACGTTTCTTAATATAAAACGCCTTTGACAGCTCTTATGAAGACTATTAGTGATGGTAAAGAGGTTGGGTGCTAACTATCTATATATATAAAATCGAATGTATGTGTGTATGTATACGCACTCATACGCACTCACGCCTGTAATCCCCGAAAGGGTAGGCAGAGGTGTAACCAGTACACCCATATTTCGCCGAGCGTATCTCCGTCCCACGATGTGATAGGGGGCGAGCTTATCGCCATACCGGGCACAAATACCAGACTCCGGGCTGATACTGAGCATTTCGTAATAGAAATACCCAATACCACTTTACCCGACCCGGGGATCGAACCCGAGTACTCAGCGTTAACCTCAATCGTAACGAGTGCGCATTACAACTGCGCCACCGATGCCGTCAGACATATATTGATAATCAGAAAAATTTGGTTTCTAACGAAAAAACGAGTCGAATTTATTTTCTCGTGTTACATATGCTAAGCCCGCATAAGAGAGATAAGTGGCGTATGTCGGTAGGGCGCGAGTGGATGGGAGTACAAAAAAGACCGTACACACGAGGCAAATACGTCGAATGTAACCACGGTAACATTTAAATTATAATTGCTAAAATGATCTTAAAGCATTGGAATATTGCTAATTTAGAAGCGAGGGTATGCAAATTCATATTTACATATTTCTTAAACTGTCAGATATTTACATAGACCTAATGTCACCATACTGTGTTAAATAATGTCTAGTTACAAATTTGGACGGATTGTTAAGGTTAGTGGATGTTACACAAATTAAGGGCTCTTTAATTTTCTTAATCAGCTGTTAAACTTAATCACTGGGCCACAGGCTCGTTACATTTATAACATACTATTAGATCACAAAAATTTGTAAACAAAAAAAAAATATTCCACGTTTATAGGCACCTGTTACAGAAACATATGACTTGTAGTTTTTACGATTGGTTGCCTGCCTGACGTCAACCCCTCTGGGGAGACCGTTTGCCGACCTGTTCTAGAAAAAATCCTCTGGTAACTGGGGTGTTCATGGGCTCACGATCAGGTAAAATATTTGCTCGTTAGACCACTCTGCTATATAAGAACCTCTCTCATTTTTTTTTGGTCCTTCGTAGGTAATAAAAGATATAAAAAATATTATGAACTCGTAAAGTAGTTTGAAACTACGCGGCCATACACTCTGGGAAATCTAGTGTAGTACAATATTTCGATTATATTGGAACTACACTGATAATAACTCTGAGCTGTAGTTTTGTGAATCTGTATTGCGCATTGGCATTCCGCACAAAGAGCTCGCACCATTTAAATAAATAACAAATAAATAAAATAACGTTTAACAAAACTTAGAAACCGACTTCAAAATAAAAACACTGAAAAGTCAAAAATAACTTATTCTATTCTCTTTGGAGTCGGTGCAATTTTATTTGACCGGTAGCGACACAGGCACCGACTCTAAAGAGAATATAAGTAGAAGATAGAATTAGATGTTCTTGAAGTGTCAGTGTTTTTATTTTAATTTAAGTCGGATTCTAAGTTTTGTTAAACGTTATTTTATTAACATATGCCACTGAAAGATTTGGCTTATAGTTTTTTTACGACCGACCGCCTGTCTGACGTCAATCCCGCAAGGGAGAAAGCACCCAGACCCGAAACAAATGTTTTTGAGTTACACGAATATTTTGTCTCAGTGTGGAATAGAACGCGCAGCCTCTCGCTTCACAGCCGGCGACTCGCCCACTGCGCCACGGAGGTTGTCAATTGCATAATAATAAGCAGTATGCTGTAATAAACTAATCTATGGTGGCAATTAGCAAACAACTTACCCCGAAATCAATATAGATGGTGTTCTAACAGATAACGTAAGTAATTACAGGTAGCCAGAGTCAGCCAGACAGAGTTCGGGTCTCCCTAGAGAAATTATATAGCAAGCCTTGTCTATTGTGCTGTATAATGTCTTGAATATGTAAGAGGAATAAAGGATGTATGCGGCGTTAATCGTAGACTATACGGAGGTCTAATTAACTGGGAATATTTTCCCTTTGTTGGGAATGATTTAAGAATATTTCGCTAGTGTAGCGGCTAGTTAATTAGATTTGTTTAGTTAGTTCTCTCTTTTTCACTTTTGTATGAGAGTGAAAGGGACACACGACTGCATTTCGAGGTCAGTGGGGGTAAACTATTGGCAAGAAACAATTACTTCAACTTAAACTACTAGACCGGTTGGGCGGTACATAGAAATTGAGCCACTTAGTAACGGCCAATTGACCGTAACTCAATATTATCATCTCACTTTTTTAACTACAACCCCTCTCCCGCTCCCTGTCTGTCAGCTGTTCAACTCCCGTGTTATGTGACGCAATTTTACTTCTAAACAACCCGTCGATAGATGAACAAGATCGTGCGCGACCGTCCTGCGGGTACAAGACGTTGGGGGGGGGGGGGGGGGGGACGAGTTTCTCTAGATGTTAGCGGGGGCGGTTGCATTTGTTTCCCTTCCCCGCTGCACAAACCGTGGTGTGATCGTAACGTGTACGCATTACAACTGCGCCACCGAGGCAGTCCTATTAACTATTATACTTCTTTAAACAATACTCTCAAAAATAAGTAAAAAGAGAGACTTAAAAAAAACACGACCATCTCGTCTTAAAGGTTTTTTTTTTTATAGTATAGGCCGGCAAACGAGCAAATGGGTCACCTGATGGTAAGCGATCTCCACCGCCCATGTACGCCCACAATACAAAAGAATTATGGGCGCGTTGCCGACCTTAAAGGAAAGGGATAATAAGGGATTGGGAAGGGGAGGGGGATTTGGGCCTCCGGATATCTCACTCACCGTACGAAACGCAGCAGCAAGCTGCTACTTTACGCCGGTTTTCTGTGAGACAGTGGTAACGACCCGGACGAGCCGGCCCATTCATGCTGTAGACAAAATTGTCTACAGCGTGGCTCTACCACTCGTAATCGTGATTCGTCACTCGGTCAGGAACGTGAACGTGATTACTATGGTTAACGTGATTACGACTAAGATTAATTGCTGATAATCTTCAGGTGATTCACTAGCATCCTTATCCTCATAAAGATAACAAACATATCTACAATAATATTATAAAGCTGAAGAGTTTGTTTGTTTGGTTGAACACGCTAATCTCAGGAACTACTGGACCGAAATTGAAATTGAAAAATTCTTTCAGTGTTAGAGAGCCCATTTATTGAGGAAGGCTATAGGCTATATAAGACTCTTTACCCGGAATAGGCCGTTCACGCGGGCGGAGCCGCGAGCAAAAGCTAGTTATAAATATAACAGCTTGTTGAGACAAAATAAACACCAATAGTCCCGTACTGACTGATCTAGCAGCCTCGCAGACTGCCTCAGATGTTTTGTCGCGCGAGAGTTGCTATGCGAGGTTGCCTCGGTTTGAGATGTTATAGTTTAAGGCCGGCGCGTGAGGCCATACCGAGCTCATTTGTCTGCGTATTTTCAGTTACACTCGTGATCCATAGCGTAAGCAAGCGAAACAAAACACATCCGTCCATAGTTCGCAAGCTATTCGTACCGAGGCGCCTTTGAGCATCGTTACAAATTGACAACACTCGGCTCGGACCGAGGCGAGCTCGGGCGTAGCATCGAACGCATTTGCCTCGGGCGAGGCACGTCCTGAGCCTGACCAACTGAGCATTGAGTATTTGCCTCACGAGGTGGCTTCGCGAATCAGTACGTGGCTAATAAGTACAACGCCTATCTGCGTTTTCTACGCGACGAGGAAGCCCTCGCGCGCTTCCGTCCGTAAAACTTCACTTCTGATGGCCAAAGGAAGCGAAGGACAAACGTCACAAGAAATTAGTATCTTGCTGTATTATGTTTCATAAACACTAGGGGCTTTGCCCATGTTTTTCCACAAAACATAAAATAAAAAAAAACTTAAAGCCCGACGAATATGAGACATATCTTACTTTCTTCCCCACATTATTCTGCATCGATTGGTATCGGTCTCGACCCATACCCCCAGCGGTTTCGGAGGAGATAGCGTGACAAGCTTTTGGCAGCGGCGGCGGCGGCGCCAGTTTCTTTTTTTTAGAATAGAGCGATACATTGTTGGACAAAATAAATTTTATAGAAGTTTGAAGTTTATTATTATAACAATTCACAGAAATGAGTCCAAATTAAGAGTATTCCAAGTGAAAATAAACAGGGTAATTAATACGTATTATCAGTTATATATATCTGGTTGTATTTCCCCGAAAACTAAGCACGATATCAAATATGTTATTATTCCTAGCCCACAATAACAAGGTATACCCAGTGAAACTTTTACCATGTTGTTCCTTCATTATAAAGAAAACAAAACGCGTACAAGCGTAACGCTATCTCGCTGGGAGGGGAAATTATTAAGTTTCAGCTTTGTTTGCCAATAAATTAACAAGTTTCCACGAAGACGGGCAAAGTTTTTGAATAACATTAATTTTAACGAAGCCCACAGAATGTTCTATATTAATGAGTGCAAGTTGTACATGTATTTATAAACTTTATAGGTTAAGCGGTGACAAGTGGAGTGGAGTGGAGCTATATACATTGGCTGCCAACGTTAGAGTTTCTTGTTTGTTCTTCTCTAGCGAAACAGCATTCCGAACTGGCGGTAGTGGTAAAATTTGACTGAATCTAAATGATGTATAACATTTTATGGATTCAATAAAGAATTTGAATTAGATTTTGCCGGGATATACACAGAACGCTACTACGTAGAGCAACCTTGACAGCGTGACGAGCGTTCGCCTACTGCATTAAATATAACAGCGATCATCTATATGTATTACGTCGCGTCCGTGACAGCGCCGAGAATGCTCGCCTACAGCACTAAACGTAACAGCAATCAGCTATACGTCGCGTCGAGGTCAGCGTCGAGAACGCTCGTCAAGTACACTGCGTCGGTTACAGCTTGGAGAGCGCTCGACTAAAACACATAATATAACGGCACTCAACTAAAGCCGCATCGGTGATAGCGCGGAAAATAATAGGGTAGTTTCCTATATTTCATTTTATACATTATTTTATAAGCAACAGAAAATGACACGCAAAAGAAACCCTTTTATTAAAACACAATATAAATTGGTTCAGAAATGTGCCCGCAGTTATGACTTTAAATGTTGGTATGAAGAAAAGTGGGTGCGTAGTGGGGATATCTCACTATCTCGCTTGCACGCGTGCACCATTATGAACATTTTACACAGTGACGTCAATGGTTGCATCGTCTGTCATTTGACAATTACCCCTTCCACAGGATTTGAATGGCTTCTAACTTATTTATTTTTGGTCCGATTTATAAAATTCTTTCTGCAATATATTTTGAGTAAAGTAACTTATTGATTTAAATAATAAAAAAAAAACTAGTCAACTACCCTATTGTACACTGCATAAAATACTTGTCAACTAAGAGTGTGTTAGTCTAAGTTTTGTGAATGGTAGAGTCACGCTGTAGACACCTTTGTCTACAGCATGAATGTGCCGGCTCGTCCGGGTCGTTAGCACTGTCTCACAGAAAACTGCTTGCTGCGTTTCGTACGGTGAGTGAGATATCCGGAGGCCCAAATCCCCCTCCCCTTCCCAATCCCTTTTTATCCCTTTCGTTAAGGTCGGCAACGCGCCCATGATTCTTTGGTATTGTGGGCGTATATGGGCGGTGGAGATCACTTACCATCAGGTGAACCACTTGCTGGTTACCGACATATGTCATAAAAAAAACGCTAAAACTTACTTTTGTCGAACCATAAAGCTGTAGAATAGTTTGTCGGTACATGCGTCCCCTTTTTCCTACAACATGAGATCTTTATAACAGTATTCGGATATACGACGCGTTCGATACGAGTATAACAGCAGCGAACTGAGGGGCTAGCACGGAATCGTAATGTACATGTAATGTAAAGGTATCGAGGGCTCGATAGATAATTCCTTAAATATCATTGGTCTATATTCCATATATATTAGTTTCTTTTACGTACGATAGAGGCGCTGTACCAAAATCTCATAGAAATTGTTGCCGATAACTTTTCGCAAGTTTTCCGTGCTAGCCCCTCAGCAGTCTGTTATAATGTCCGCGTGACGTCGCGTCGGTACAGCACGGAGAGCGTGCGACTGCTGTATTTCACAGCCTCCTTAGAATGCAAAAAATCAAAAACGATACGTTCGATCGCGTCGTCACGGATTTGTATCAGTGCCTCAACCATGAGTTTGTCTCGGTAAAATCGCTAGCGACAACTTAAGATATTTATATGAAAAACTCAGTGGCGCCTCTAGCGGATACATGAGAAACTAAATTTTGTCATACAAATATTTTAAGTCGTCGCTAGCGATTTTACCGAGACAAACTCATGGTTGGCCTGCAGAAAACGTCACGTGAAGGGGCTCTCGACTAACGTGTGTCTTCGTGTCTTGTTGTTACGCCACATTTTAACCTACTCGCTTGGGTCGGCGCAAGCTTTTAACACTTGTTACAGAAAGATTTGGCTTGTAGTTTTATGACCGGCAGGCAGGTGGTCTGACGTCAAACCCTACGGGGAGAAAATACCTACCTGAAAATATTTGTGGATCACACAAATATTTGATTCGGTGCGGGAATCGATCCCACCGGCCTCTCGCTTCGCGTCTACTCGCCCACTGCGCCACGGAGCATTTTTAGCTGACATTTCTTTTTTGTTTGTATGCGTGACGTTGCAAGTAAACACATCACACTTAGAGACTTGTCATTTTACGATTGTAAGTATGCGTTATTTGAATATTTACCTTCTGTAAGTAGTTACTGACTGCCTCGGTGGCGCAGTTGTAATGCGTACGCGTTACGATTGAGGCCAACGCTGAGGTCTAGGGTGCGATCCCCGTGTCGGGTAAAGTGGTATTGGGTTTTTCTATTATGAAATACTCAGTATCAGCCCGGAGTCTGGAAATTTGTGCCCGATATGGCGATAGGCTTGCCCCCTATCACATAAGGGACGGAGATTCGCTCGGCGAAATGTGGGTGTACTGGTTTACACCTCTGCCTACCCCTTCAGGGATTACAGCCGTGAGTGCGTATATATATGTAAGCAGTTACTTCAAGTATTTCGCTTTTGTCTTAATTTCGCATACTCTACTACCAGTTCCTATTAAAACCGTCACACAATATGTATGCAAAGTCTGAATGAAGACAAGTTACTAACTTAACAAAGTTACACTGAGATGAAATGAAGTTGTAACTGTCAACTAAGTGTTGCGACTTGACAATAACTTAATTGTTCCAAACAAGTTATTTGCATAGGTACAGAACGGCTTACTTCTCTGACTTGTAATGTACTGTGAATATTAATTTGAATAAGAATCTTTATATTGATTGTAAATGCCTACTGAGGTGGTACAAACAAGCGCTCTCTACGCTGCTACTAAGGAAGGTAAAGCCGAGTGCGGTCGGGTTAAAATATATATATACATGCATTCGCACCTACGCCTGTAATGTCCGAGGAGGTAGGCAGATGTGTAACTAGTACACCCTCATTCGCCGAGAGTATGGAGATACTCTGGACGGAGGTCCATGATGTGAAAGGGGGCGAGCCTATCGTCATACCGGACACAATTCCAGATTCCGGGCTGATACTGAGCATTTCGTAATAGAAAAACCTAATATCTCTTGTACTCAAACCGGGAATCGAACCCGAACCTCAGCGTCAGCCTCATTCTCATTCCTCAGAAGAAGAAGAGAAAATGGGGACTGTCGATAGAAGTGAAAACGCACGGAGGTATATCTATGTACATATATACACAGTATACATATAGCTCATGGGAAGCGTTCGGTGATGATGACGCGAGTTCCATGATTTCTGTTCACCTAAAAAGTGCTCAACGCGCCTAAAGAAGTTTTCACTTCAGAAATTAAGGGTGTAGATTGGGAACCTGCGGTGTGCGAGTCCGACTTTTTTATCCTAGCTCGGCAAAGTGACTACGCTACACCTGATGGTAAGTGCAGCGCAATCCAAGAATAGACTCGACCAACGACAGTCAATGTGTTTATCGTAGATATGACTTGTACTTAACCCGCTTTACGTCTCGGTTGGTTAAAAATCAATTTAAATTCCGAACAACAACCTCTCGAATTTCCATAACATCAATACACACAGATGTTTCATACCAGGCACGATCCAAAGGGTTCCCTTTGATGTGACGTCATTACCGATATCCGACGCGCTCTCCAATTAACTTGTCTCTCAATACAGTGAATGAAAGATTGTTTGCATTGCTACCGTGGTGTATTTATATATATTTTTTTCCCCTCATTTGCACATGTCTTTGAACTTACAACGTGGTAGGTCCCTCGTATGCGAGAGGACTACTGGGCTGGTACCATCGCTTTGTCTATTTCTGCCGCCAACCGGCAGTGTATAAGCACTGTTGTGTTTCGGTTTGAAGGACATTGAAGCCAGTGAAATTACTGGGCATTATGAGACTTAACATCTTAGGTCTCGGGGTGACGAGCGCAGTCCAATTCTATGCAGTGCTTAGTAATTAAAATTTTTGTATGGTGTTGCTTCCGTTTATGGGCAAACGTGACGCTTACCATCAGGCGAGCGACCAGAGGGGCTAGCACGGAGAACTATCGAAATCGTAATGTAAAGGTATCGAGGGCTCGATAGATAATTCCTTAAATATCATTGGTCTATATTCCATATATATTAGTTTCTTTTACGTACAATAGAGGCGCTGTACCAAAATCTCATAGAAATTGTTGCCGATGACAGCTCGAATAACTTTTCGCAAGTTGGCCTTAAAAAAACCCATCTCTAAAAATCAGCCTCCGTGGCGCAGCGGGCGGGTAGCCGGTTGCGAAGCGTGAGGTCGTGGGTTCGATTCCCGCACCTTAACAAATGTTTGTCTGATCCACAAATATTTGTCTCGGGTCTGGGTGTTGTGGGACCGCAAGTCCCTCGTAGTTCTTGATACCCACGATACAGGTTTAACCTATTGTGGGGTCAGGACTATGTGTGTGACTGTTGGGTGTATTTATTATTATTATTATTTATCCTATGTTCGAAAAAAAATATTAAAGAAAATATAACCGCGCTAGTTGCGTGGATTAACCGATGCTCTAATTTCGACGTAGAATAGAATACAATTTGAGGTGTCATACACAGACGCTCTCGGGAATCAGGGAGCTATGTATATTAAACAGGAATATTCTTGCCTGTGTATTATTTTTTAATGTATAGTGGGCTCACAATGCGGTAGGTCCCTTTTTATAGTATAGGCCGGCAAACGAGCAAATGGGTCACCTGATGGTAAGTGATCTCCATCGCCCAAGTATGCCTACGATACTAAAATAATCAAGGGCGCGTTGCCGACCTTAAAGCAAAGGGATAAGTTAGGGATTGGGAAGGGGATGGGAATTTGGGCCTCCGGATATCTCACTTACCGTACGAAACGCAGCAGCCAGCTGCTACTTTACGCCGGTTTTCTATGAGACAGTAGTAACGACCCGGACGAGCCGGCCCATTCATGCTGTAGACAGAACTGTCTACAGCGTGGCTCTACCACTCAAATATACTTTCGACGACTGAAATACCTAATTTATTTTATTTTTCAAAAATATTATAAGTTCGCATGGGTTCGCGAGTAATTGCTATCTATAAAAGTTGCCGCGTCTCTAACTCATTTTATTAAACTTTTTCGTAAATTTCGTAGCAAGCGTGGATTACGAAGAAATGGTTTTTATTTATTTTAGAACTTTGTGTTTTTCACGCGCGTTATAGTACAGTATTTTTGTAATACGATTCACAGAGAAAAACATATTATATATATATATATACGCACTCACGCCTGTAATCCCCGAAAGGGTTAGGCAGAGGTGTAACCAGTACACCTAAATTTCGGCGAGCTTATCTCCGTCCCATGATGTGATAGGGGGCGGACCTATCGTCATACCGGGCACAAATTCCAGACTTCGGTCTGACACTGAGTATTTATAGAAAAACCCAATATCACTTTTCCCCGACCCGGGGATCGAACCCGAGACCTCAGCGTCAGCCTCAGTCGTAACGCGTACGAATCACAACTGCGCCACCAAGGCAGTCATATTATTTATAATTACAATTAATGCTTTTCGAGGGTCGTTATAAATGTTCGTGGGTGTACTGGTACACTTCTGCCTACCCCTTCGGGGATTACAGGCGTATGTATGTATGTCCGTATGTCACAGCCATTTTACTCGGAGAATAGTCCTAATCACTATATGGATGGTAGGTGTATACACAATGGTATAGTGAAATAAAGAATAATTGTGGTGGCTAAGTAACTGATGGTGATTTTTTTCGGTTTTACATAGGCATGTGTGGTATTATTGGATAAAATAATAAATAATTAATACCAGCACTGTATCATACACGTCCCACTGGGCACGGGCCTCCTCTACTGAATGAGAGGGGTTAGGCTTTAGTCCATCATTAGATAGTTCTGTGAAAATATTATAGAGGTTTCTAAATTACTTTTACTATGAAAATATGAAATAAATCAAGTATAATTTAAAAGGTATTGCCAACAAAAATTGGTTTTAATTACGAGTAGTGAGGTTGTATAGTTTATACAGACTTCTTGAGATATGGCATATTTTCAGTTACACAATATTAATTCATATTGACTACGGAACCCTTAACTACGCGTGGTTCAACACGCACTTTTCTATACGTCACTAATAAAAACAATACTCAAAACGTACATTCACTTTGATCTCCGAAATAGGCGACTTAAAAAATGTATAGAACAAAACTGAGGTAATACATAATAGAACGAACTAGATTGCAGTTGTAAAAAGCGTGTTAAAAAGAAAATTCGTCTGCAGCTTCTGTCGGAATTATTTAAGATAGCTTTTGCCTGCGGTTTCGCTCACGTGAAAGTAAAAAAAATAGATTATAGCCGTAGGTGTAACCATAAAGGTGCGTCAAAATATCTCTTTACCATCTAATAAAATCGCTGGAAAATTGACAAAACAAATATACTTGGCGAGTGTGAATGGTACAGTTGGGAGGGGAAAGCCTTCTCAGATCAAGTCGGAGAAAGTATTCTTGAGAAAGGTTAGGTCAGAAGTACCTTAAACCGACCGGCATGCATGAAGAACTTAGTGAGGGTGAAGGACACCAAATAGATGTGCAAGGATCGTAACAAGTGGAAATCCGGCGTCTTTGCCTACACATTTGAGAAATAGGTGTGAGTCTATGTATGTATGTAATCGCTAGATAATTTTGAAATTGAAAAATTGAATGACTTAAATGACGCTGATACTAATCAGCGTCAAGAAAGTTGCAAATGGCATTCTCTTTTATTAAACCAATAATCAACGTTAAATGTGAACATAGATCGTAATGAGATTGAATGTAGAATAAAAGTTGACTGAAGCCAAAACGGTATAATGCTACTGCTAATGCTAGGTGCATTTGACGTTGATTATTGGTTTATGAGAATGCCATTTGCAACTTTCTTGACGCTGAGACTAGATCGGAATGATATTTTGAACATTTAAAATTACGAGAACTGGCCTTCAGGACTTATATCGAAACATGCAATTTTACAAAACTACACCAGTAAAAGAATAGGCACTAGAAATATTCCTTTTGAAACGTCGTTTTGATATTCAAAGAGATTGCAAGATCGAGTTTTCGCATATCAAAACGAATCTGTGCGCGGATAGCGACGTCGGCTTGCGTCGGATTCGACAAGACAAGCAGATGTCCAATCTACATAATGTCGACGTTGTTTTGAGTACGTGCTGTACTGTTAGAGCGAAGATATGCGAATATATTTTAATAACCACCCCAAAAAACAAAGGTTCTCAATTAGTCTGTATGATATCTATGCATCGAACTAAGATAACTAGAACGATAACTCTCATATGAATCTGCAAAAATACGGCTCCACTTACTTACACATGTAAAGGTATAAAATCACACGGAACACTCATACACGCAACAAAATTTAATGAACGTTCAAAATCAACTTTATTTCATAAAAGTTAATGTTTAAATATTAAATTTCTAAATCGAGGTACGACGTTTTGCACCGCGCAAAAAATTAGGCGTATTAAGTGTAATCTAGAGATCATGAATCAATTTCTATGAATTGATGAATGAACGAGCTGCACAGACTTTCATAGCCCCACCCGCTTGCACAGAGTTTTGGTGGGGTCATTTTTTTGCTTGAGTTACATTTCTTGTCATCTTATTTCGATGTATTTATCTATATATTAGCTTGATTATCTTCTTTATACAAATATATCTTCTTTATGCTTATCTTCTTTATGCACTCGCGGCATGGGTTAATACGAGAAGAGAACATTTCGGACCCCTTTTCAAATATATTGCGTGCATGGGGGAGTGTGAGATTTGGCATAGTTAAAGTTTATATGGAGGAGGAGAAAGCTAATTATGTAATATAACAGCTGTAACAAACAAAAAATACACACACTCACACTGAGAATGTCTGAATATCAAATCGCACTCACAGATGACGTAAAAGAAAAAAAATCAAGAAGAGGCCGAGTTTGGACCATGCTACGCGACCCCTAGTATATATAATTATAATATATTTTTATGTATGTTCAAGCCTAACCCCGCCAAATGCTACCAAATGTAGACCGATTTAGATCATTCTTTTTGTATTCAAGAAGGTTTAGTGCGGTGGTGATCCGATTTTCAAATTTTGCGCACATACGACGTGCAAGATTGAGTTTAATGATATCTTTATTCTCATAATTAAATGCTGCAGAATCGATACGTCTTGGGGTGGCGAGCTCATTGCAAATTAAAATTAAATTGAAATTTCATTGAGTTTTTTTTAGTATAGGCCGCCAAACGAGCAAGTGGGTCACCTGATGGTAAGCGATCTCCACCGCCCATGTACGCCCACAATACAAAAGAATTATGGGCGCGTTACCGACCTTACAGGAAAGGGAGAGGGATTTGGGCCTCCAGATATCTCACTCACCGTACGAAACGCAGCAGCAAGCTGCTACTTTACGCCGGTTTTCTCTGAGACAGTGGTAACGACCCGGCCCATTCATGATGTAGACAAAATTCTTCTTCTTCTTGGTAACTGAAATAATCATTATGAATGTGCACCTAATGACACCAGCTAGTGTATTTTTAAGTCAATCTAATGTATAGCATCGCCAAGCGCCAGTGGAGTGATTTCCTAGTTTATATAGACTCAATTCGCGTAATCCTGATAATGGATGAAGATTCCGTGGAGCGTCTCGAGGAATTGTTACAGATTTGTGTTCAATTATCTATAGATTTCCTTTATTCAAATGTGGTTGGGGAAAAAATTGCATAAATTGAAATAAAACTAGTTTATACGGATTTTATCGCGGTTTAATTTTTACTTTAGTCCCGACGTTTCGAAAGCTTTTCAGCCTTCGTGGTCACGGGAGAGACTGAGGTGTAGGTCGTCTCGAAAAGTTAATGTTACAATTGTAACATTAACTTTTCTTCGTAGCTTTCGAAACGTCGGGACTAAAGTAAAAATTAAACCGCGATAAAATCCGTATAAACTAGTTTTATTTCAATGTGTAATATTCGCGTAAACCAAAGAAATCAAAATTGCATAAATTTTACGAGAGTGTATTTTTTTCTTATCTTTTTGATATTTATCCAATTGGGGATTAAAGCTCTTTGTTCAGAGTATTGTAGTTTTGTTTTACTTTTACGGTGACTTTGTTTTCTGATGTTTCTTGCAATTTTTGCAGTACTCATAGAATTACATTTTCTTCTTACTGGACTACGCTCGTCATCCCGAAACATATGATGTTAAGTCTCATAATGCCTATTAATTTCACTGGCTTCAATCTCTTTCAAACCAAAACACAACAGTGCTTACACACTGTTAGACATGTTAATGGAGTTTAAATCTCCATCTATGCATTATTTAGTTCATCTTTTCTGCCTGGCGTTTTCCCGGCTTAATGTCAGGGTCCGCCTTCTTGTACCATAGATTAGCCTAGCGATTCCTAAAGTGGGTTCTGCGGAAACCCAAGTGTTATTTTTTATTCTGTCACAACAAAATGATTACACTGAACCTGATGTTAAATACAGTGCAGTGTAAATATAATGTCGATCATCAAATGTGATTGATTAAGACGCACTTACTATTAAACAATTCCACAATAATAGGTTTAAAATTTCGAATAACAGCGATAGCTCAGTGGGAAGTGTTACGTACCGTTGAGACGAAAGGCGCAGGTTCGAAACCAGTCCCAAGAGTTCTGACTTTTCGAAGTTACGTGTGTATCAATACAGGACTTCAAGTTTCAAATTCAAGGGTCAACAGGACTACAAGTTTCAAATTCAAGAGTCTTGGAAGTTTTGGAATTGATAGATTAGACGGAATTTGGTATTATATGGGGCGACTCTATTTAGTTTGTAATCATTCGAAAAAAAACGTTATCATCTTCAACTCAGCTATCACAACAAATCCTTAATCAATGTTACTGTTTAAATGATAAAAATGTTACATCATCCATAACGTGTAACTCTGTTATTTGGTAATCAGTTATCAAATGATAAGCCAAATTTATTATTGACTTTTAATATCCAGAGTTGCTTCAGAGAGGTAACATGGCTAAAAAAGGGACAGTAAAGAGTGATACAGCTAAAGTGGGTGATAAGAAAGAAAAGAAAAGTGTGAAAAATGTTGAACCGAGTCATGGAAGGAGTAGTTTCAGCGTAAGTAATTTCGCTTATGAAACAAAGGGCCTAATTTTTATTATTAGCTTGCATGACGAGACGAGCAGGTCGCTCGCCTGATGGTAACCGCCACGCCTGCCCAAAAAACAAAAACCAACACCACACTTAACTTTGAATTAAATAACATACATACTAACATACGTATGAAGCTAATATAAAGCCTATAAAAAAGATGCGTGGCCTTACCCCGAGACATACATTGTTTTTTACTTTCACACAGCTTGGTATAATAGAAATAATGTTAGTAATCTCCTCAAATAGATTAATGTTATAGGCTAATTAAATCTGATAGAGGGCATGACTGTCAAATGACAATAAAAAGATGCAAGCCATATACGATGACGTTAACCTATACGATGGACATAACGCAACACACGCCTGCGAGGGCGATAGCAAGATGGTTCCACTACTCCTTTTTTATAGCATAGGCCGGCCAACGAGCAGGTAGGTCACCTGATGGTAAGTGATCTCCTCCGCCCATGTACGCCCACAATACCAAATAAGTCATGGGCGCGTTTCCGACCTTAAAGGAAAGGGATAATTAAGGAAATGGGAAGGGGAGGGAATTTGGGCCTCCCGATATCTCACTATCCGTACGAAACGCAGCAGCAAGCTGCTACTTAACGTCGGTTTTCTGTGAGACAGTGGTAACGACCCGGACTAGCCGACCCATTAATGCTGAAGACAAAACTGCAGCGTGGCTCTACCACTCAAAAAATCATTCATTTTGAAATAATAATAATTGTGGTCCCATTTTTCAATCAATATTGATTCTGTTTTCTAGTACTGTGTAATTTTTAATGTTCAAATTCAAGTCATGCATCAACCCTAATTCTATAAGTATATTATTAATAGGTGTACCTTTTTTCAGATACTAAAATATGTCCTAAGCGCTCTAGTGGTGGCAAAGACGGCAATGTCCATAATAGTTTTATACAACGTTTACTCGAGTTTCACTCATGTTCCGGATCTTCCCAGTTTGGATTTGAACAAGTGGTGGGGTCCGAATGGTACACAAGTTGCTGACACCTCAATAAGACCTTACAGAATTGTGTTTTCTGAAGCTGTAAGTAGGGTTACTGTAGCTTCTTACAAGGTCCTTCGTATGCGAGAGGCCGTCTGAGTTAGTACCACCGCTTTGTCTATTTTTCCCGCCAAGCAGCAGTGTGTAAGCACTGTTGTGTTCCGGTTTGAAGGACATTGAAGCTAGTGAAATTACTGGGCATTATGAGACTTAACTTCTTATGTCTCGAGGTGATGAGTGCAGTCCAATACCATACAGTGCTTTGTAATTCAAAATTCTGTGTGGTGTTGCTTCTGTGTATGGGCAGGCATGGCGCTTATCATCAGGTGAACGACCTGCTCGTTTCGTCACTCAAAGTAATAAAAAAGCTGTTTTGGAATTGGAAATATTTTTGTTAGTAGATGATGTGTATTTGAAGCATTTTTTGTGACTTCGATAGTCTCAAATGGAAGTACCTGTGAGTACCTTTTCGGGATAGATCTGGCGAATTAGTTATTAATTTCGATCGTAAAAGGATGAAGTCTCAGAGCAGTCATACACAGATTGCTCGAACAATCGGTTTGAGTTGCTCTAGTTATTCACTCAGTACATAAAGTTAGAATTGCTCGAGCTGTTTCATGAATTGCCTAATACTTTACTATGAGCGTACATTTTGAATTAAGCATTAACAACCAGAGGTTTATGCGTTTTACTTTAATAATGTGTTGGTGTAAGCCTCATAAAATGTACATGAGAATGAATTATTACTGGTCATTTCTTATGTTTACGCGAATATTACACATTGAAATAAAACTAGTTTACACGGATTTTATCGCGATTTAATTTTTATTTTAGTCTCGACGTTTCGAAACCTTTCCAGCCTTCGTGGTCACGGGAGAGACTTAAACAGAATTTTTTTTTTAATAAAAATTAAACCGCTATAAAATCCGTATCATCATCATCAGCCACAAGACGTCCACTGGTGAACATAGGCCTCCCCTAATGCCTTCCAGGCCGACCTGTTGGAAGCGGCCTCCATCCATCGGCTTCCAAAATCCGTATAAACTAGTTATATTTCAATGATTTATTACTGGCTAGTGTATCCACTTTACGGTTTGTTCTATACTTTACATCTCTAAAATTCTATTTACATAAGCCTCGTTACCCGCCACTTTTTTGAAGTCATCGGTACACCGTGAAGCCGGGTGTTCTACACGTTGTTTGCCTAGACACAGTCTCCATTCAAACACGTACCTGTCATATCATTCAGTTAACTTATCATGGTCACTTTTTATTATCTTAAGTTAAAACAACGATCATAAAGTCATCTTATGTCGGATGATCATAAAGTTTAAAAACCAGTAGATAAATATGTTGCTGTCGCTCTTGTTCTATTAAAATCCAGATAAGGTAGATGTACCAGTGTTCGACACCATCTCAGTGTTCGACATTTCTACCGTTTATTTGAACTATTATATAGTAAAGTAATGGGTCATTAAGATTTTAGCCTGTTAAACTCTAGAATATTAGGGGTTACGAAAAACATATACATCTTGAAATAATTTTATTATATCCGTACACCTTTACAGTCAGTATGACAGATGATTTTTCAACAAAACATTTATCACAACTAAACGTGTCAACTATTGGTACATTTACCTTAATGTTTGCATTTTACAGATGGAAGCAGACATCCGAGCGTTATTCGAAGAATATCGTAATATTAATAAAAAAACAAAAAGTTTCGAAGACGCCGCCTGGACTTACGGCGTGAACTCCGAGGCGTTCGCTCAGTTCTTTTCTTATTGGATTTTCAAATACAAATTCAGCGAGAGAGTTAAATTTCTTAATAAATTAAATCATTTCGTAACCAATGTGCAAGGACTGGATATACATTTTGTTCATATTAAACCTAATGTGGACAAAAATGTTAAGGTAAGTTTACTGCGTCGCTTATATACATGCTTACATACCACATAGTCTAGTGTACTACAAATAACAGCGCCTACTCAGCTATACGTCGGGTCGGTGACAGTGCAGAGAACGATCATCTATACGCTATTGCAATTTAACAGCACTCGACTATTACGCCGCGATGCATCGATAACGGCGTGAAGAGCGCTTTTCTACTACACCACACATACCAGCACTTGGCTATACACACTGGATCAGTGACAACTAACAGCGTGCAGAGCGCGCGTCTACTGTACTACTCATAACAGCACTCAGCTACACGCTGCGTCAATGATAGCGCAGAAAGGCTCGTCTACTGCACCACTCATACTAGTACTTAGCTATACGCATCGTGTCGGTGGCAGCGTGGAGAGCGCTCGTCTACTACACTACTCATAACAGCACTCAGCTATATGCCGCGTTAGTGAAAGCGCGAAAAGCGCTTGTCTACTGCACCATCCATAACAGCCTTATATGCCGGGTCGTGTTACGTCGAATGCGCGCAGAGCGCTTGTATACAGCACCAAAAACATAATTTATGCTTAACAGGTTTACCCCTTATTACTGTTACATGGATGGCCAGGATCTGTTAGAGAATTTTATGAAGCAATACCTCTACTGACAACTCCGAGACCTGGTTATAATTTTGTCTTCGAAGTAATTGCACCAAGCTTGCCCGGATTTATTTATTCTCAGGTAAATTATTAACAATTAAGTGTTATAATTGTAATATTAAATACAAATGGTGAGTTTAACGCCAAATAGAAAATCCTATCTCAAAGAAATTCAAAACAATAAATTTATTCAAAGATAGCCATCTAAGTAATTGCCATTTAGGATCCGTGCTATTCTCTCTACGACAGTTTGCCGTCAATAAACTGGGTGCAAGTACCGTTATGTGTCTATTTGAAAAACAATAACTGATCTCTAGTGGCAGAGCCATGCTGATCACAGTTTGTCTATAGCATTAATAGACTGACTGGACATAGTTGTTACCACGCCTTCAAAGAAAATCGACGTGAAGTAGCAGATTGTTGTTTTGTTTCCTATGGTGAATGAGTTTGACCCAAATCCACTTTTCAATCCCCACTCTTCCTTAAAGATTAGCAAAGCATCTAAGGTTCTTATGGGATTGTTGGTGCTTATTATCGGTGAAGATTACTTACCATCAGGTGACGCACTTGCTAGATTTCAGGCCTATGCTATAAAAAAACTGTAGTATGTTAAATATTCATATTACCCAATCATATTATAAATTATCGTCCCATATCACTTCTCTCAATATTGGGTAAGGTCTTTGAATCACTCATTTGCCCTCATCTCACACATCATCTTAAACACCTGCTGATACCTGAACAGCATGGATTTCGTAGTAGAAAATCTACAATTTCGAATCTTGCTTGTTTTGCCTCAGACTTAACTACAGCTATTGACGATGGCTATCAGACAGATGTTATCTACACAGATATAAGTAAGGCATTTGACAGAGTTGACCACCGACTTCTGGTCCAAAAACTTAATTCGCTGGGAGTTCACGGCAGTCTTCTTAAATGGTTTTCATCTTATCTGTCACATCGTAATCAAAAAGTTGTAGTTTGTGGCTATGAGTCGTCATTTTATGTAGCCAGTACTGGAGTACCTCAGGGGTCACATTTAGGTCCGATTTTGTTTCTGGTATTTATTAACGACATTGCTAATGAAATTAAACATTCTAAATTCTTACTTTTCGCTGATGATCTAAAACTTTACAAGAGTATACGTGATATTAAAGATTCTCAACTACTTCAACTCGATTTAGACAGCATCTTGAACTGGACAATCAGAAATAAACTCCCTTTGAATATCGACAAATGTAAGCATATTAAATTCACAAAAAAAACATCACCTATTCCCACCTCGTATAAGCTTGGTGTAAAAGTACTAGAAGAAGTAGATAATATAAAAGATTTAGGCATTATATTAGATAAGAAACTTTCTTATACTCTCCATATAGACAGTGCAATAAACAGGTCCTTTAAAATGTTGGGATTTATCTGGCGCAACTGTAAGCATTTTAAAAATATATTGGCATTAAAGCTCTTATACACTGCTTTAGTTCGTAGTTTACTGGATTATGGGTCGAGCATTTGGAATCCTTCGTACCAATGTCATATTGATAGGATTGAAAAAATTCAAAAACGCTTTCTTTTCTTTCTTACTGTACACCAAAAGAAAAAACACCAGCTTACATCGTATGCTGACCGTTTAGCTAGCTTTAATATGATAAGTTTGGAAAGTCGACGTTGGATTGCAGATCAAATTCTATTGTTCAAGATTCTGACTGGCTCAATTGATTGTCCTGAGCTAATCTCAAAATTTTCTTTTACTGTTCCTCGGAAGGGTGCTAGAATAGTAAATTTTCACCCGTTTACAAATAAGAGATATAGAACAAATGTTGGCACCCACAGTCTTATCGCAAGAATTAGTCGTGAACATAATATCCTATTCAAATCTCTGCAGGTTGACGTATTAAATTGTTCATTGCTCAGTTTTAAAAACTTGATGTTTAAGTATAAAACATTGTAATAGTAGTTAGTGGATGCTCTTATTGCATATCTTTTTACATCTATATTTTACATATCAATTTTCTACTTTGCTTCGAGAGATTGGGTTGTTTGTTGTTGGACGCTGTTTGCGTGAGCCCTTCTAGTATGTATGTACTATATATATACAGGTGCTTTATACATGTATATGTGCTCACATAATAAGTTCCGCTCGAAAATATGTATCATATACTAAGTGCATGATGAGTTTTCCTAAATTGGGCTTGCATTATAACTTAAGATATTTAGTAAGTTTTATTGTATTATTAGTGTTAAGTCTGCTGGAAAACCTAAATAAATAAATAAATAAATATTTATTTTCAGGCACCAACAAAGCCAGGACTATATCCTTATCACGCAGCAGTTATCTTGAGGAATCTGATGCAGAGGCTAGGCTTCAAGCACTACTACGTCCAAGGCGGGGGTTTTGGCCACACAATTGGATCCAACATGGCAACGCTCTTTCCAAACGAAATTCTGGGTTTCCATACAAACTGTCCAACGAATTTTTCTAAGCTATCCATACTCACTTGGATATTGGGTGCTCTTTGGCCAACGTTTGTGACGGATGACGTCAGTCAGCTCTATCCTTTGACTGATAAATTGAAGTTCTATTTGGAGGAGTCAGGGTATAAGCATTTACAAGCGACGAAGCCAGATACTATTGGTAAGTTTACATAATGCGGCACGTTTTAATGTGCTTAAATTTTTCATTGATCCTGTAATTACATTATTATCAACTCTGAACACAGTGGGACTACCACTTTTGGGTGCAGACCTACTCTACGAATGAGAGGAGTTAGGTCTTAGTCCACCACGCTGGCCTAATGAGGGCTGGCAGACTTCACACACCTTCGAAATTTCTATGGAGAATTCTTAGGCATGTTTCCTCACAATGTTACCTTCACCGTTATAGCAAGCGATAGAAAAAAATGAATATATACGTCACTTAGAAAAATCAGAGGTACATACACTTGGGGCTAGTTATGGACCTAAGACTTTCGTCTTGACAGTCCGTCAAGCTGAAAGTCCGACTCTCCGCTGAACTATCGCTACTCTTTAATTGTATTCAATACTTACATATTACTTAAATAATAATGAAATTTTAGGCATAGCACTTCAAGACTCTCCAGTAGGATTGGCGGCGTATATAGTAGAAAAATTCATAGTCTTCACGGATCCTTCACTAAAGAATAAGACAGAAGGTAGCATAGACCAGTACTACTCTGCAGACAAACTTCTGGATAACATTATGCTATACTGGGCCTCTGGGAGTATTACCACTTCTATGAGGATCTATAAAGAGTCTGCAAATAGCAATAGTTTGGAAAGCGATTTGGCTGAGTAAGTCTATTTCTTTTCTATTTAATATATTCCATAGATCATAATGGTAAGTAGTGTGGAAAAACCATCTAGAAAGTTCATATAACAAACGGTCCCATAAAAATTTTCATTATCTGGTAGTTGTTTTTCTGGACTGATATTCACAAAGCCGGTAAAGTTATTAACATGTTTTATCAATGACGTCAAGCCCTGGTAAACTGTCATCAGAATATTGCAAAAATCTTAGTTTTCTTCATCATCCTGCCCTCATCCCACTCCAATATGGGGTTGGAATAATATTGTACTTGTTGCAGAAAGAAATTGGCTTAGTTTATACGATAGACCTCCTACTTGACGTCTACCTTTGAAATCGTTCTAAACCTTAAACATAGTTATTGCCCGACTTGTTAATCGAAATCAAGACTTTCCGGCCTTGCTACTAGATCAAGAAATGCACTAATTTATGTCATGTTTAAATGAAGAATATAATTTTTTCCTTAGGATATCCACTTCCGTACCTGCTTGGGTTTTAAAATTCAAGCACGAGCCTATCCAATACCCAGACTTCATGCTACGATGGAAATATCCAAATCTCGTAGGCAGTACCAAAATGGAATTTGGTGGACATTTCGCCGCCTTCGAAAGACCAGAAGAATTCACTGACGATGTTTTTAAAGCAGTCAAAGCATTTATAGAATTTAAGAAATAAAATATTGATAGTGTATTTGTATTTATTTTATTAAAAGATGATAAGCAAGTGTGTCATTTGATGGTAAGTGATGAATGATGACTATCGCCTGAATATCTCTTTAATGATAGAGGGATCGTGAATACGAGATAGATCAAATTAATGTAGGTACTATGGAATTGTATATCTTAAAAATATCGATAAAAAAGTCGGCGATGGTATATGTTCATCTCCTAAGGACAACCCACAGTAACCATTTAACCACATAAACTAAATTTCAATTTACAGTATATAATTAAAATGAATATATTAGAAGATATCATAGATTTCAAAAGCGGGGCCAGTACGGCTGGCGGGCCGTACGTCCGTCCCGGTTGGCAGCGGTCGGCGGGCGCGGGGTGTGCTAAATAAGAAATATAATGTAGCGGCCCCGCCAAGGAAGGATTTTTGGAAAGTAACATCACAAGGGGGTAAAAGGGGGGTTGAACTTTATATGAAACACGGGAGCGGAACAGTAATATGCACGCGGTCGAAGCCGCGGGTCAGCTAGTTAAATATAAAATGCGACATTCGGGTGAAATAATTTGAAGCTAATTACGAATATGCCATTCTTAAATCTCTGGACAAATAAAATGTAGTCGACAAAAATAGAATCATCAGCAAACTCTTAACACAATCCAATGACAATCCACACATTATGTAACAAAACTGACATAGAGGTATAAAATAGTAAGGCATCTCTATCTGTAAAACCGTTAATTAATAATGTCTCCAAACGTATCCCGCGCAGTAAGGTGTTCGATTTTCAAGCAATATGGTAGTTTCCTGTATTGAATTTTATACATTATTTTATAAGCAACAGAAAATGATAAGCAAAAGAAACCCTCTTATTAAAACACAATCAAAATTGGTTCACAAATGTGTCCGCAGTCATGACTTTAAATGTTGGCACGAGGAAAAGTGGGTGCGTAGTAGGGATATCTCACTATCTCGCTTGCACGCGTGCACCATAATGAACATTTTACACAGTGACGTCAAAGGTTGCGTCGTCTGTCATTTGACAATTACCCCTTCTACAGGATTTGAATGGCTTCTAACTTATTTATTTTTGGTCCGATTTATAAAATTCTTTCTGCAATAGATTTTGAGTAACGTAACTTATTGATTTAAATAATTAAAAAAAATCTAGTCAACTACCCTATTAGTGGTTACACCGGCCGCGGCAGACGCGACGGTTACAAAAAAATATGGCAACGCGAAAAAAGGCGCGCAGATAGCGACGCGGCGCGTATAATTCAATTTGCCGACGCCGGCGTCGTCTTGTTTATTGTTTATGGGTATTCGTTTTAATAACAGTTATTAGGGTTGGTTAACTCAAATCGATTGGCATCTTGTGGAAGTGAAAAATTCTTTAGGCGCGTTGAGAATCTTTTGAGATGACTCTTGATCATCTTGACTCTTGATCTTGATCTTTTTACGAGTGGTAGAGCCATGCTGTAGACAATTTTGTCTACATCATGAATGGGCCGGCTCGTCCGGGTCGTTACCACTGTCTCACAAAAAACCGGCGTAAAGTAGCAGCTTGCTGCTGCGTTTCGTACGGTGAGTGAGATATCCGGAGGCCCAAATCCCTCTCCCCTTCCCAATCCCTTATTATCCCTTTCCTTTAAGGTCGGCAACGCGCCCATAATTCTATTGTATTGCGGGCGTACATGGGCGGTAGAGATAGCTTACCATCAGGTGACCCACATGCTGGTTTGCCGGCCTATACTATAAAAAAAAAAGATGGTAAGAAACCATTGAACTCGCGACACTGTTATCGACACCGCTCTGAGGGGCTAGCACGGAAAACTATCGAAATCGTAATGTAAAGGTATCGAGGGCTCGATAGATAATTCCTTAAATATCATTGGTCTATATTCCATATATATTAGTTTCATTTACGTACGATAGAGGCGCTGTACTAAAATCTCATAGAAATTGTTGTCGATGACAGCTCGAATAACTTTTCGCAAGTTTCCGTGCTAGCCCCTCTGTATATGTATAAGTATTTGCATATATCAACCCCGTTTACACATTGAGTTTGGGTTGAAATACATTGAAAATATAACTAAGTATATATAATATAAACATATATTGTGCATATACGTACAAAATAGATATATATTCATATCGGATCTTTTCGTATCGAAAAAAACAATATTACGAAATGCTCAGTATTACAACGGAGTCTGGATGTGTGCCCGGTATGGCGATAGACTCGCCCCTATCACATCATGGGACGAAAATAAGCTCGGCAAATTATGGGTGTATTGGTTACACCTCTGCCTACCCCTTCGAGAATTACAGGCATGAGTGGGTATGTATGTATGTATAATTATTAGTGTTTTTGTGCATTTAATAAGTTGTTATAGACCGGTTACCGTACACAGTTTGCGAATTTCACCAGCTGATTATTTGATAATGCTGTGTAAAATAACGGTTCTCTATAAAACATTTGTTTATTTTTTTATTATCTTTAGATGATGAGACAAGCAGGTCGCTCGCCTGATGGTAAGCGTCACGCCTGCCCATAAACATAGGAAACTCCACACATAACTTTGAATTGTGAAGTATGATAAGTCCTATAATGCCCAGTAATTTAACTGGCTTCAATATCCTTGAAACTGGAACACTACAGTGCGTACATATTGCTGCTTGGTAGAAGAAATAGACAAAACGGTCGCATAATATTTTGTTAATATACACGGTTTCGATGACATTCTGATACATCACAGCACGACACGACACTATCGTATGAATCCACAATTAGATAAATAGGACATCTTTCCTCTAGCAAATACCTACTCTTCATTTTAAATGTCTGCCAAAAAGGATGATTCACGCAGACCCCTAAAAAACTTCAGACGGAGCGTTAACCGCGTCCTCAGTAAAACTCGATTCCGCTGCGCTGACTAGATTCACCACGCGCCACTGCCATCCAGCAGCAGGCCAATTCTCGTAATTTTAAATGTTCAAAATATCATTCCCATCTAGTCTCAGCGTCAAATGTGAACATAGATCGTAATGAGATTTAATGTAGAATAAAAGTTGACTGAAGCCAAAACGGTATAATGCTACTGTTAATGCTAGGGTGCATTTGACGTAGATTATTGGTTTAAGAGAATGCCATTTGCAACTTTCTTGACGCTGAGACTAGATCTGAATGATATTTTGAACATTTAAAATTACGAGACTTGCCTGCTGCGACGACTGCCTCGGTGGCGCAGTTGTAATGCGTAAGCGTTACGATTGAGGGCAACGCTGAGGTCTCGGGTTCGATCCCCGGGTCGGGTAAAGTGGTATTTTTAGTGATTTTTCTATTACGATATGCTCAGTATCAGCCCGGAGTCTGGAATTTGTGCCCGGTATGGCGATAGGCTCGCCCTCTAACACATAAGGGACGGAAATACGCTCGGCGAAATGTGGGTGTACTGGTTGTAACCAGTACACCCACAGAGGTGTACCTCTGCCTACCCCTTCGGGGATTACAGGCTGCGTATGTATGTATGTAAAATTACGAGAATTGGCCTTCTGATTTTCAACGCTTTTTTTAATACGTTGAAAAATCTCTCTGTATTATTTTTTAATCTGCGTTGTCTATGATAGTAAGTGGTCTCGTGTGGCATTCCGTTTTAAAACATGCAGTTCGGGATTTTTAAATGAATACTGGTTTTCTATGAAATATGGTGAAAATAATATTGCATGAATTGAAATTACTCGTTTTTAGAGGGCGTTGTGAGCTAAGTTAAATTTAATAGAACCCAAATGTACCTGCCTCTTACTAACTCTGTATTATACAAGTCCCACTGCTGGGCACAGCCCTCCTCCAATGATTATATTATTATGATCCATCACGCTGGCTTAATGCGGGTTAGCAGACTTCACATATCTTCGAAACTTTTATGGAGAACTTCTTAGGTTTCCCTAAGAAGTTTTCTTCGCCGTTAATGCAATAGATAATTTTATTAATACACACGTAACTTATCCGTCGCCTGTAAGAGATTGCCCTGAGCGATAAAGCCGCCAATTATACTATTAATTGTATTGTTATTTTTTTAACATACTTGTACTTTAAGTGTTGTACAATAAAGAATTATAAATAAATAAATAAGTAACTTAGAAAAGTAAGAAGTGCATGCTCTTAGGCCTGGTATTGAACCTGTGCCTTTCAAATTCATTAATTTAATAATTGACTTTCAATCAACAGTCCATCCCACTCCCCACTGAGCTATCGCTGATTAATGTACGCCCTCACGCCTGTAATCCCCGAAAGGGTGGAAGAGGTAACCAGTACACCATGTTCAATTCAATTTCTTGATGTGATAGGGGGCGAACCTATCACCATATCGGGCACAATCCAGACTCCATGCTGATACTAAGCATTTCGAACTAGAAAACCCCAAAATCACTTTTACTCAACCCGGGGATCGAACCCAAGACCTCAGCACAGCAGTAGTACCGCGCAAGCATTACAACTTTACCACCGAGACAGCCTCTCCTATAAATAAATCTTATTTCACTGCCAACAGTTGTTATTACACCAATGCAATTTTAGCCTGATTTTAGAACAATTCCAACATGTTCCAGATACGACTGATTAGAATGAGAAGGGGTTTCTTCCAACCCACTTCCACGGCTTTGGTATTTGTAAGGCAAATGAGTCGTGCGATTGTTTCGTCCGGACACATTTACAGTTGTACGGAAGGGGCGAATCGAGGCTCCTACTGGGGCCCTGATCTCCTGATTCATAGAAGAGGTCAATGAGAGTTTGGGGATCGCTATGAACATCCATAACTCTAGAGAAGTCGATGTATCCTGAACCAGTTGTCGGACCTTCTAACTGATCGTAACGATAGGGAACTTTCGTGTACGTGGGACTATCTGGTATCAGCGTTTCCTCTATCTCTTAAACAGCAGTCGTTTTATTTGCTTTAATCACAAAACGACCAGGTCGCTCGCCTGATGTTAAACGTCACGCCTGCCTATAAACACAAGCAAGACTTTTCAATATCTATATTGCTTTTGGTCTAGGTAATTGGTAAGTATGCTAATAAGCTATGCCTAGGACAGATAATAATTATGCCAATTACTCTAGGTGATTCCAACACATTTGTTATCCACTAGCTTTTACTTGCAGCTCCGCCCGCATGATCGGCCTTTTCCAGGATAAAATATCTATGTCCTAATCCAGTTCTTAATCTACCTGGGTGCCAAATTTCATCCGTGATTGAATTACAACCATCCAATTTCATACACTAACAAACTCACAAGTATCCAAACTTCATAAAATTAAAAGAGTAGTATAGGATAGTTGATATTTGACCCCCAAAATTTTCCAAGTGCATCCCATTCATATTTGAATTGTAAATATTTTTATACAGCTGGCAACACAATGAGTGGATCGAATCTAATGCAAGTTTGTTTACTTCGGAGGTATTAGTTTATTTTCGTTGCTATTGCCGACTTTAAAGGAAATGCACGATAGTTATCTGTGTGCTCTGGTGATAAGAGAAAAAGGAAAAAAAGAATAAAAAAAGCCGAGTAAAACTGAGTATGCGAGAGGCTGTTTGGGTTGGTACCGCCGCTTTGTCTATTTGTACCGCTAAGCAATGTGTAAGCACTGTTGTGTTTCGGTTTGAAGTTCACTGAAGCCAATGAATTTACTGGGCATTATGAGACTTAAAATCTTAAATCTCGGGATGACGAGCGTCTTTCACTTCCATGCAGTGTTCTGTAATCTAGCGTTAAGTGTAGGTTGCTTCTGTTTATGGGCAGGCGTGAGGTTTAACATCAAGCGAACCAGCTAAAAAATAAAGTTATCTGATCTGGGTGTTTTCTCCCCAGAGGTGTTGACGTCAGGTAGGCGGCCAGTCGTAAAAACGACAAACCCAAGCTTTCTGTAACATTTGTTAAAAAGTATGCATGCACGAGACTAATACTCAAACTCAAAATATTAATATCTTTACCTTAAAAAAATTACGTAATATATTCATAAATATTTCTAAGAAAGTAATACAAAGTCAGTATTCTGTGGAAAGTCCATCAGAAAGCTGGTAAAAGTGAAGCGGTAAGTATAAATTTAAATAAACTCCGGTACAAAAATGATGCCCGTAATCCGTCTACGGTACAGCTTCGGCGCTGTCATAATTTGTCACAGAATTGGAGCATTGGATAGGCACATAAACTATTACAACATTTACTGGAATTTAGGTGGTAGGCCCTCGTTTGCGAGGTGGTAGGTCCCTCGTTTGCGAGAGGCCGGCTGGGTTGGTACAACCGCTTTGTCTATTTTTGCCGCCAAGCAACAGTGTGTAAGCACTGTTGTGTTCCGGTTTGAAGGACATTGAAGCCAGTGTAATTACTGGGCATTATGAGACTTAACACCTTATGTCTCGGGGTGACGAGCGCAGTCCAGTGTCATGCAGTGCTTTGTTATTTAAAGTTCTGTGTGGCGTTGCTACTGTTTATGAGCAGGCGTGGCGTTTACCATCAGGCGAGCGACCTGCTCGTCTCGTCATTCAAGCTAATAAAACTTAACTTACATTTTTTGAATGGTATAGCCAGGCTGTACACAGTTTTGTTTATAGCACGAATGGGCAGGCTCGACCGGGTCTGCACAGAAAATCGATGTAAAGCAGTGGCTTACTGCTACATTTAGTACGGTGAGAGATATCCGGAGGCCCAAATCTCACTCCCATAATTATCCCTTTCGTTTAAGGTCAGTAACATAATAGTCGGCCATAATGCTTCTGGTATAGTACTGGGCGTACATAGGCGGTGGAGATCAGTGGCCATCAGTTAACCCACTTGCTCATTTGCTGGTCTAAGCTATAATAAAAAAACTGCTGCGATATAAATAGAAAATTACGCGAAACTTTTGATCCTAGCATATCTACTAACCAGAACTTTTAAAACTGGTTAAATGTGAGTCGCACACGCCTACAGAGGGTTACATATATTATTATTATATTTTATTGACAGCTCCGTGGCGCAGCGGGCGAGTAGTCGGCTGCGAAGCGAGAGGCCGTGGGTTCGATTCCCACACCGAGACAAATGTTTGTGTGAACCACAAATATTGGCCTCGGGTCTGGGTGTTGTGGGACCGCAAGTCCCTCGTAGTTCTTGATACCCACGACACAGGTTTACCTAGTGTGGGGTCAGGACTATGTATGTGACTGTTGGGTGTATTATTATTATTATTATTATTATTATTATTTGTTAGGTATATCCGCCACAATTTTATGTGGTAACTCTGTGAATATTTCATCCAGTTACTTATGGTCCAAAAGATGAAGCCCTTTAAAAGTAGAACAGACAGCTAGACAAGGATGTAGGCTTAGTAAAATGGGTCGTTAGAAATTAGGCACCCTTTGGGCACCGAACTATAATAATTAACGAGTGGTAGAGCCACGCTGTAGACAATTTTGTCTACAGCATGATTGGGCCGGCTCGTCCGGGTCGTTACCACTGTCTCACAGAAAACCGGCGTAAAGTAGCAGCTTGCTGCTGCGTTTCGTACGGTGAGTGAGATATCCGGAGGCCCAAATACCCCTCCCCTTCCCAATCCCTTATTAACCCTTTCCTTTAAGGTCGGCAACGCGCCCATAATTCTTTTGTATTGTAGGCGTACATGGGCGGTGGAGATCGCTTACCATCAGGTGATCCACTTGCTCGTTTGCCAGCCTATACTATACTATAAAAAAAAAAAAAAAACGCAAAAACTCAATAATTTATCACCCCTATATGATACTATCTCATTGATGGGCACAGGCCTACTTTACTAATGAGAGGGTTTAGAGTCCATTACGATGGTAAAAACATATTGTTCTATGGAACCATACACATAAATGGAATACATACATACATACATAGACTCACGCCGGTTTCCCATAGAGGTAGGCAGAGACAACGGATTTCCACTTGCTACGATCCTTGCATACCTCTTTGGCCTCATTCACTCTCATTAAATTTTTCATACATGCACGTTGGTTTAGGGTACTCCTGACCTGGCCTTTCTCGAGAATATCTCCAACTTGATCTATGAAAGTTCGCCGAGGCCTTCCCCTCCCAACTGTACCATTCACACTCGCCATGTATACTTGTTTCGTCAATATTTCTTTCTTCCATGTATATTTCCTGAATGGAATATGGATATCAAAGAACTATTCCAGTATTCGTACATTCTAAGTAAGCCGGTAACAACCGCGCCGCAACTCCGAGGCGGTTCCTGAAAAATGAATACGAATTAATTCGGGAAAATTAAAATTCTTTAACGGGGATGCTCAAGGATTATTCCTTGACGCTAAGCCCTGTAATGGCCGCGATTTTTTCACAAGGAAATGGATCACAAAAGCGATTCGTTACAAGTTATAATGATTGTATCCTTGGATGATAGAAAGTCTGAGCCGTAGTAAGTTATGGTGCCTTGGTATCTTTTACGACGTGGTTCTGATTGCTCGTTAGTCTGGCTTTAAATTTTTATTTTTTATTTTGTAGGTTTGTAACTAAAATATAGTGACGATTCTAAACACGTTAAATATCCCGGCATACACGTTTCGGCTCACTGGAGTTAGCTGGTTGCACCCATGGTCCTTGTTGAATTGTGGATTATCATGGACGGTGGACATCACAAATGTCGTCAAGAGACATTGCGTCCCTCGACAGACTTATGCCTGAAGCTACTACACTGCCTGACCCTGGAACGCGACTCGCCTGAACTAGCCAATATGGCGGGTTTTTCACCATATGGTCGCTATGCAGTCGGGTACAAAAGAATCTGGTACCCTTTCACCGGCTCTAAAGGACTCAAGGAAGCGAAATACCTAGGTCCTCTTCGACAAACATTATGAGATAATAGATGTACCCTTTCACCAGCTCTAAAGGACTCAAGGAAGCGAAATACCCAGGTCCTCTTCGCCAAAAATTATGAGATAATAGATGTACCCTTCCACTAGCTCTAAAGGACTCAAGCCAACCGAGGTCTTTTTCGACACAAATTATAAGATAGTTGATAGGCTCTCGTGATGGAAATTACTTTGAAAATCGATGTAGATTCGAGATTCAAGCAGTTCACCGCAGACTCATGAATAATCCGTATGATTCGTGGCTTAATGACGTACGCCTCTGTAATTTACCGACATATTGGACCTTTGCTCTCGGTAATGGAATTAGATTTGATCCAGTTATTATTTTTTAATAGCGAGTAAGTGGATCACTTGATTGTCAGTGATCTCTACCATCCATGAACGCCTACAATACCAGAAGAATTATTTATTTATTTATTTATTTATTTATTTATTGTAAAAGTAAATATAACGCCTTAACATCCAAGGCCAATGTGGGGTTATATTAAAATTAACTGTCATGCAGTATAATATAAACTTGGCTTGACACACGTGCGGTGTGTCTATTATATCTATAGATATAAAGAGATTTAACAATATTTATTAAATAGTCGAAATGTGTTCGACACATTTTTGTGCTACTTCAGTGAATTTCGGCAAGTTGCAATTGAATATATCAATTTGTTCGGAAATCATGTTGAGCAATCGTATGGCTCGCGATAATGGGGCAAATCTTAAGATGTTTGGAAGTCAAAGTATGCGGTGTCCACCTGCCTCCCCGCATCCAGAGCTGGTGTTAGATAGGTCATGAAAGAAAGCAGGTTACTCCCCGTACTCCTACCTGGCCGAAAACCGTGTTGAGCGTTGGTCAACCGCGAGCTTACTTGACTAAGAATGCTTGTATATAATGCAGTTTCAAATACCTTAGCAAACGCAGACAGCACAGCAACCGGCCGGTATTCGCTGACATCTGAATTCGGTCCTCCTTTCGGAACCGGGATTACTCGAGTGATTTTCCAGATATCTGGATAGCGACCCTCTTTTAAACATAAATTAAATATGTGCAATAAGGGACATTCAAAAACCGTACTACACCACTACATTGAAATCACCCAACACCAATATCTTATCGTATTTGACAGATAAATCATATTTGAAAGATAATCATGACAGCATTGTCAACCTTAAAGGAAAGGGTTAATTAGGGGATTAGGATTTCGGTCTCCGGATCATCATACTGTTACTTTACGTCGGTTATCTGTGAGATTGTGGTAACAACCCGATCGATCCGGCCCATTTATGCTGTACACAAAAATACAGCCTGGTTATACCACTTGTTTACAGTAGTCATTAATTCAGACATTATAGTAGGCAGTGCTCTTCAGGGGATTTGACGTTAGGCAGGCGGCCGGTCGTAAAAACTACCATCCAAATCTTTCTGCAACATGTGTTAAGAAGTATGTTGCGCCGACCCCACTGCGAGTGGGATAGGGGCAGGTGGAAGAAGAAGAATATAGTAGTCAGCGCTTGTATTTCATCGAATATATAAAGTGTGAAGATATAGAAACCGGCTAAGTCCTGTGCAGTGCAGTTTTATTGGTTGTTAGGACATATACCTACTGTGAAAATTTCAGCCAACTTCCTATTACGGTTCAGAATATGGAGCCCTTTAAAAGTAGGACAACAGACAAACAGACAGATGGTCAGATAGACAGACGGGGCGTTGGCTTAGTAATAGGATTCTATTGGCACCCTTTAATTACAGTACCCTAAAAAGTTGATGATTCGATCTTTAATTGATAGTAGGTATATTACTATCGTCTTTATTTGATGCAGCTATAGCTCACCGGGGAGTGGTACAGACTGCCAACCCCGAGAGCATGTATCTTAGAGCATGCAAGTTATGTTTATATTTATAACTTGATAGCGCGATTTGCGCGAAGGAAGTATCGTGAGGAAACCTGCTTTTTTATAACATAGGCCGGCAAACGAGCAAGTGGGTCACCTGATGGTAAGTTATCTCCACTGCACATGTACGCCCACAATACCAAAAGAATTATGGGTGCGTTGCTGACCTTAAAGAAAAGGGATAATTAAGGGATTGGAAAGGGGGGGTTGGCCCTCCGGATATCTCACTCTACGTATGAAACGCAGCAGCAAGCTGCGGTTTACGCCGGTTTTCTGTGAGACAGTGTAACGACCCGGACAAGCCGGCCCATTGGTGGCTCTACCACTCAAAAATAACTGCATATCTGAGAAGTTCTTAATAAAAACTTGGAAGCTATGTGAATTCAGCCAATCCGCATTACGCCAACGTTTTGGACTATGGCCTAACCCTTTCCATGCAGTAGAGGCCCGTGCCCAGCAGTGGGACGTGTATAATACAAGGCTAGTATTATTAGGTATAATTTATTTGAATAAGCCTTGGCTACGTTGCCATTTACTCCATCAATTTCCTTTAACTTTAAAATAATTGCATCGAATACAGCTACCTTACTTGGAGCAGCTTGTACTTCCATGACACCGGTGGAATTATGTATTCGATGGCGTTTAATATTAATGCGCCCGCTCCAATATGTAAATTGATTGATAAACAGATATTACATTGTGTACCATGTAACCAAATCACGACTGCATTGTCAGTTGTCTATTGCATTATGTTGTTTTGTTTAGATTATGCTTTAACTAATTTATAAAGGAATAAATTAAAATGACAAATTAAAAGTAAATTTATGTAAAACTCAAAAAAAGGTCTCTGCTCTTTATCTATAATTATTTCACACATCAATATTCGTAAAAACGGTTGGCGAACCGTAAGTGCACCTCCGCCTATGCCTTCGGAAATACAGACGTGAACGAATGTATGGTTACATTTTTTTAAATTATTATAATAATTATAAGCTTGAATAACGAGACGAGCAGGTCGCTCGTCTGATGGTAAGCGCTCATAAACAGAAGGAACGTAACACAGAATTTTGAATTACAAAGCACTGCATCATGCATGGCACTGGACAGCGTTTGTTACCCATATTATTAGGTTGTTAAGTCTCATAATGTCCATTCTATATTTATAATTCATATATTTTATAATATTACTAGCTGTCCCGCGTGGTGTATATAATTGAAACGCCATCTTCCGGGCTGATTTGTGAATCTAAACCATCCAGGGCGCCACCCAAACGCACACAAAAAATCATTCAAATCGGTCCAGCCGTTTAGGAGGAGTTCAGTGACATACACACGTATAGTAGAATTATATATATATAAAGATAAACGAAACGCGTAGCCAAGATATTCATTTTTCAATTCTTTAAATTCAGTTCTATTTAAAACATTTTTTCTCACACAATGGTGTTCAATTCATTGGCCTATATATTACAAAGTTCTCAGACATCTGGATCTGAAACCTTTTATTCCGATTGAATCGCAAAGACGACTTTTTTATTATCCTTTTCTGCTTTCATATTGTCAGCGAATTATTTTAGGAATATTAAAGTGTTCTTCTTTTTCTAATCAAATTCTTTAACTTATTGTCTTAATGGTTTCGTGGCAGTGTAATTTGTAAAAAAACATGCGGGGAAATATTTGGGGACTGCCGATAGAAGTGAAAACTAAGTAACTTGTGAATTGTATCGTCGAAATTATTAGCTTATACTCTTTGTATATATATAATGTATACTAATAACGCACGGAGGTATAGCTATGTACACATATACACAGTATACATATAGCTCATGGGAAGCGTGCGGTGACGATGGATGACGCTAGTTTCACGCTTTTTGTTCACCCAACAAGTGCTCAACGCGCCTAAAGATGTTTTCACTTCAAAAATTACAGTCTTTTTATATATTTTGATATATTTCGTCTTCAGATATATTTTGAGATTCTGTATCGAGACAAGGGACCGACGGCGACATGTCAATTTATATGCCTATGTTAATGAACGTTTTTAGGTATGCCACCGAGATAAGAAGACCGTTTCCAGAAAGTGTACGTGTCGGTACCACCTGACTAGCGTCTCGCGTCGCAGTCTCCTGTCTCAGTCGATACTATCTACAACCTCGCGCGCTGAAGAGCACTTCTTAATTATGAGTATCTTCGCTGTCACGTGTTGCGCTTTCATTATCACCATTGTGAGGAAACCTCAATATTTCCGAAAATAGGCCAGAGTAGTGGAAGAAAGGCCTAATTCAATCGCAAAGAAGGTTCATGCTGTGAATAAAGACAATGGCTATGCGAAAGGTCGTCTTAGTAGATATCATAACTGCCAAGCAGTAGTGTGTAAGCACTATTGTATTGTGGTTCGAAGGGCATTGAAGTCAGTGTAATTATTGGCCATTATAAGACTTAATATTTCATGTCTAGAGGTGACGAGCACATTGACAGACTCCGTGGCGCAGTAGGCAAGTAGCAGGCTGTGAAGCGAGAGGCCGCGGGTTCGATTCCCGCATTGATCCACAAATATTTGTTTCGGGTCTCGGTGTTTTCTCCTCGATCGGTTGATGACAGGCAGCTGGTCGTAAAAACTACAACCCAAATCTTTCTGTAACATATGTAAAAGGCATGTTGCGCCAACCCCACTGCGAGTGGGATGAGGACAGGTCAAAGTGAGAGGTGACGAGCGCAGTGGACTCCCATGTAGTAGATTGTAATAAAAAAGGTCAAATGGTGATGCCAGTCAGGCGTAGCTTACTATCATGTGACTGGCCTGCTCCTCTTATTAACAAGGTGATTAAAATAAATAAATACATATACCCAACAGCCACACATATAGTCCTAACCCCACACAAGGTTAACCTGTATCGTGGGTATCAGGAACTACGAGGGACTTGCGGTCCCACAACACCCAGACCCGAAACAATTATTTGTGGATAACACCAACATTTGTCTCGGCGTGGGAATCGAACCCACAGCTTCACGCTTCTACATGCCAGTCTAGTTTAACAATGCATGCTCGAATGCATGAATTTCATTCTCATGTCCCATCCAGTTAAATTAACAAGCAACTAATTTACCCCATTACATAGTCGGGTTTGTAAAACCTTTGAATCTCGGTGCAATGATGCGTTCTTTACAAATGTTCTGTTCTTTTCTAACCTCAAAGGAACTGTAGGAGTAAGCGAGATGTAAGGTAGTCATAATCTGTCAACAAGTACACGCTAATTGCACACTCGGCTTGTGGTACGATGGCCATGGTTTGGGGATTTGTGGGAATTTGCATTAAAAATGCAGGATTTTAGAGATTAGGGGATTTATTTTGGAGGGTTTAATTGTCTAAAAACTTTATGGTTACGCAATTTGGTAACTGACCAACAGCTTAAGTCTTTTTTTGGATTTTGGATAAAATAGAAGCCTTAGTAGTGATGTCCATCTCTGTAAAACAGCAGGTAACTCCGCTATTTCCACTTTTGATTATGATGATTTTTGGTGCTTGACGGCAGAAATAATCAAATCAAATCATTTATTCAGTAATTAGGCCGCCAAGGGCACTTTTACACGTCGAGTTTGGAATCTACCGATAATATATAAAGCGGTGGTACCTAACTAGATGGACTAGCGTATGCGAGATTACCATTGAATAAATAAATGGTCATACACTAGGTGGTAGGTTCTTCGTATGCGAGACGCCATCTGGGTTGGTACCCACCCCTTTGTCTATTACTGCCGCCAAGCAGCAGCGCATAAGTTCTGTTGTGTTTCGGTTTTCGCTAGGGTAAATTATAAATAAATAAGTAATATATAAACATTTCCTAAATGATTGTCGCCGCACAACCAGCGCCGAGCCACGTCCTTAATTATACGGTTTATTAGTGATTCAAACACGGTTTCTAACAAATATTATGTTGTTTTTATTTTATTTTTTCACTCCTTTTGATGTCACGATGCATTGTTGTTTTTTTTTTCATTTTCATAAGGATGTGTTGTTTCGAATTTGTTTTGGAATCATTTTTTGCTTTGCATGTATTAATAAAAACATATGTTGTTTGCAGTAGAGAGACGTGTGAGACGGCAGATTGTGAGTTTGACTTATATTTGGAATAATAAATAAATAATAATCCCCGAAGGGGTAGGCAGAGGTGTACACCTACATTTCGCCGAGCGTATCTCCGTCCTATGATGTGATAGGGGATGAGCCTATCGCCATACTGGGCACAATTCCAGACTCCGGGCTGATACTAAGTATTTTGTGATAGAAAAACTCAATACCGTTCCGAGACCGCAGCAGAATAGTCGTACCGCGTACGCATTACAACTGCGTCACTGAGGCAGTCCTAAATAAGAAAATAAAAGTGCCAAAAACTCTTCTATCACTCACAAATCTTTGATTTGGTTCACAATATTTCATAACTTAATGTTTTGACTTTTTTTTGTGAGAAATATTTCAATTCCTCTTTTACAATTCTTTCATTATATAATATTCAGTAAAGCAATCGAGTTCCATGCGAGATAATCTTTAGATTATTGCAATCATATTGTATTGTGTGCTTCAGAAATCGTTTTCCCGCGGGGACCAAGTTTCTGCGAAGTAATTTCCCCACTTAAACTTACCGAGCACGGACTGTACAATCGATTGAATCCTTTAAAGCCGCAGAGGGCGTTAAACAATTTAGTATTACTTGAATTGTTTTTCCTAAGCCCCTTATTCACTAGCGGTTTGGATCTAAACGAAAAATATTTTGTTTAGGTAAGCTCTCCGGGAATCTAATGCAGAGAAAAGACTAAACGCCGCATTGGTGATAGCGCGTATAGGACTAACAAAACCTACTGTAATACGCATAACAGCACTCATCGGTGACAGCGCGGAGAGCGCTCGTCTACTGCACTATATATAATTTCACTCAGCTATACGCAACGTCTGTGTCGGTGATAGTGCGCAGAGCGCTCGTCTACTACACGACACCTAATAGCACTCGACTATACGCCACGTCCACGCGCGTCGCGTCGCGTCGGTGACAGCGCGGAGAGCGCTCGTCTACTGCACTATATATAACGTCACTCAGTTATACGCAACGTCCATGTCGGTGATAGTGCGGAGAGCGCTCGTCTACTACACGACACCTAATAGCACTCGACTATACGCCACGTCCACGCGCGTCTCGTCGGTGACAGTGCGGAGAGCGCTCGTCTACTGCACTATATATAACGTCACTCAGCTATACGTAACGTCCGTGTCGGTGATAGTGCGGAGAGCGCTCGTCTACTACACGACACCTAATAGCACTCGACTATACGCTACGTCCACGCGCGTTGCGTCGCGTCGGTGACAGCGCGGAGAGCGCTCGTCTACTGCACTATATATAACGTCACTCAGCTATACGCAACGTCCGCGTCGGTGATAGCGCGGAGAGCGTTCGTCTACTACACTACACCTAATAGCACTCGACTATACGCCACGTCCACGCGCGTCGCGTCACGTCGGTGACAGCGCGGAGAGCGCTCGTCTACTGCACTATATATAACGTCACTCAGCTATACGCAACGTCCGTGTCGGTGATAGTCCAGAGAGCGCTCGTCTACTACACGACACCTAATAGCACTCGACTATACGCCACGTCCACGCGCGTCGCGTCGCGCCGGTGACAGCGCGGAGAGCGCTCGTCTACTGCACTATATATAACGTCACTCAGCTATACGCAACGTCCGTGTCGGTGACAGCGCGGAGAGCGCTCGTCTACTGCACTATATATAACGTCACTCAGCTATACGCAACGTCCGTGTCGGTGATAGTGCGGAGAGCGCTCGTCTACTGCACTATACGTGACAGCACTCGACTATACATCGCGGCAGTTTTTTGGATCATGCTGATAGCCTGACGAGAGTCGGCTTTGGTCAGCGTCACCGGGCTTTCGGGTGAATGCTTTAGGCACTCCAACCCTGGATTAAAGTGACTTTCGCTGAGGGCACCCCCCCTTGATGGGTGATACGGACCTCGGCTCAGGACGGCCACTGGAGAGGGCAAAGTCATTTGCGATTAGGGTTTAGGGGGATTTATAATCTATAATCTAATTTATATTTTGTCATCGGCACGCGGGCCGGTACTGGGGTCGCGGGTTTCTCTAAACGTCAATGGTTAGTTTTTGGCGCTAAATCAAAACTGACCAATCATGTACACAGAATTGGATACTTGGCATCGATCTTAATAAAATGTCTTTTGTGAACACGGGCGTAAACCTAACAGCACTCGACAATATGCACACTAGTCAGACAATCAGGTAGATTCCCACCACAATATTGTAACCAGAAATAAAAATGACATTCCAAATAACCAATAGAACGATCGGTTTATCAATAGAGATGATAATGTCAATCCGAGACACTTTGTATGGTACGACAGGACTCGGAGACAGGCGAGCGCGCTTTTAAATCGGAATTGAATTCGTATTGAATCCACTCTCTGTATTCGGATGAGGCGCCGCGCGCTCGCTTATTCGATTTGTTGCCGGTACGAGATTTGAGTTTGTAAGACTACCGCGTTTGCTGTGTGTTACAAATAATTGAGGCGACACCTACTTAATGAGGTAATATACAGTAGTGAGAAATGAAAATCGATTCATTCCTAATCCTACTATCTTACTAGTATTATAAATGTGAAAGATTGGATGTTTGTGAGTTTGTATGTTTGTTACTCAATCACGCCTTAACAGGTGAACGGTTTTGGATGAAATTTGGCACACAGGAAGACTATAACCTGGATGACATCATACGCTTTTTATCTAGACTTTTATTTACACTTTTTATCTCGGAGAAGGTCATTGATTTGGAGCCGCGAGCAAAAGATAGTACTCCATAAATATACTAGTTTTTATAAGTTTTATCAGTAGGTACTTAAATTTTATTGAGTAGTCTGTAGATCCGTCGCATGTGAGAGGCTTCACACTCTACGTAGGTACCATCGCTTTGTCTGTTTCTACAATTGTGTTCCGGTTTGAAGGTAAGTGAAGCACATTTATTCGACACTAGCTATAAACACCCAAATACACACTCACAAACATATAAACTTTCACATTTATAATAGTAACTAGCTGTCCCGCGCGGCTTCATCTGCATGCATATTACTGCTCCGCTCCCGTGTTTCATACAAACTTCAACCCCCCTTAATTTTTTCTTTCATAAGAACCTTCTCCTGATAATAATTAGCACAACAAAAAAAGAATTAGCGGAATTGTACTAGTTATGTACAGTATGTAATCCAATGCCATGCAGTGCATTGTTATTTATAATTCTGTGTGGTGTTGTGTCTGTATGTGCAGACGTCGCTTACCGTCAGGCGAGCGACTTACTTGTTTCATCGCTCAAGCTAATAAAAAAAACATATTATACGTAATTCATAAAAATCGTTTCGTGTGTGAGTCGGACTCGCGCACCAAAGGTTCCATATTTACACACTAAAATTTATAGTTTTTATATATTTTTGGTGCCAGAGACTTGTTGGTTTGCTATAAAAAATAGCTAGTCTACAAGTGATCCATGCAAACGTTCACTGGCCTATTGCTGCTAAACATACAACCTAAGAACCCCTAATTATAAACGGAGATCAGACAATAATAATTACGCCAATCAGGTTTCATACAAAAATAAAAAAAATATTTTCAAAATACGCGACTCAAGGGGTAGGTTGCACCAATATTTGGTCATTGTTAAAGTTATTGTAACGACGACATCTATAGATTTTGAAATTTCATAGTACGGAAAATTAATGAGGGAATCGGTAACCATTGCTTATTTCTTGAGGGGTAGAGCCACGCTATAGACTGTTTTGTCTACAGCATGAATGAGCCGGCTAGACCACTATCTCACTGAAAAATTACGTAAGTAGCGGCTTGCGATACATAGGGTGAGTGAGATCCGGAGGCCCAAATCCCACTCTCCTTACCCTCATCATCATCCTCCTGCCCTGCTCCCAATTCGAATTGGGGTCGGCGCAGCATGCTTTCCTCTTCCATACATGTTTATCAACCGTCGTCTCATCATTCACCCCTTTTTCTTTTATGTCCTTCCTCACACACTCTATCCACCTTTTCTTCGGCCCTCCTCTACCTTAATAATTAACTATTTCTTTTAAGGTCAGCAACGCGCCCACGATTCTTCTGGTATTGTGCGCGGAGATGGGCTGTGGCGATCACTTACCATCAGGTGACCCATTTGGTAGTTTGCCGGCCTATGCTATAAAGAAGCTGAAAACAAATGACGGAATCTGTAACCATTGCTTGTTACAATCTTTAACTTTAACTAACGGATGGTACAATCCACATAAAGAAAGACGTAATGAAAGTTCTTTTTTACCTGTTTGTATAATAAAGGGTTAATTTTACCGCCAACTTACTAGGTATTTGTATGAACGAAAAACAATATTACACTTAATAAAACCTCCTTGTTTTGTAAGTTGCTGTAAGTTTACATTTCAGACAATGCGCTAGGTGGCTGATTTTTATCTCCGATAGCGATGACTTAGAGCCAGAGTGAGATATCAAGTTGCGGCGTGTACGCACAAAAATCGCAACCCGCCGCGCGCGCTCTGTTTCATTCAGAAATTCAGACGTATTTTTTTTTGAATATGCTCATTTTTCTAAGCAACATATTGTGTAAGTATAATATCTAGCTTCTCGTATTTTTTTTTAATTGAACTATTATATTAGGCTGTCTATATGTCTATCTTCACGACACAAAAAGGGCCAACAGGGATGGCAACAGGCCGACTCCATATGGAAATACTGATCATAGAAATAAATGTGCGTAGTGTTTATAATAAATTTTAACAGCAAGAATTCTGAAACTATTCGTTTTTATGAAAAGTTGCTAGCATGAAAGTGTTTCAGAATTACGGGTACTTTATACTTGCAACTTAGTACACCTTTTCGGACTAACCTTGTATAGTCAACAATAAAAGCGACGCGCAACAATTTATTGTCAATTGTTGTTCAGCATTCTCGGTTACATGTTGATCAACAATAGTATAAAGGAAAGGGATAATAAAGGGAATGAGAAGAGTAGGTGAATTTGTCCGGTTATCTCACTTACCGTATGAAACGGAGCAGTAAGCCGCTACTTTACGTCGGTTTTCTTTGAGACAGTGATAACGGCAAAACATTCATTTGGGTTGTAGTCAAAACTGTCTACAGAGTGGCCATACAACTCTAGATTGTGACTCTATTATGGTGATAATGAAGGGTTTAATATCTTTGAAAACGTAACCGTTTGTGAAACGAAGGGATGCAGGTACTATTCCCACATAGACGATACGGAAATACTTATCACCCAGTAGTGTATTTGTAGGAAAAGGCGGCAAAATTCGATAAGTCTCTTTTTTTATTAGCTTGAATGACGAGACGAGCAGGTCGCTAGCCTGATGGTAAGCGCCACGCTTGCTCATAAACAGGAGCAACGCCACACATAACTTTAAATAACAAAGCACTGCATTTCACTGGACTACGCTCGTCACCCCGAGATAGGTGTTAAGTCTCATCATAATAATAATAATACACCCAACAGTCACATACATAGTCCTGACCCCACACTAGGTAAACCTGTATCGTGGGTACCAAGAACTACGAGGGACTTGCGGTCCCACAAACACCCAGACCCGAGACAAATATTTGTGGATCAGACAAACATTTGTCAAGGTGCGGGAATCGAACCCACAGCCTCACGCTTCGCAACCGGCTACTCGCCCGCTGCGCTACGGAGGCTGTCATAATGCCCAGTAATTTCACTGGCTTCAATGTCCTTCAAACTGGAACACAACAGTGCTTACACACTGTTGCTTGGCGGCAGAAATAGACAAAGCGGTGGCACCAACCCAGCTGGCCTCTCGCAAACGAAGGACCTACCACCTTGTAAAAACTTACAAGCACTTAAAAACACCAGGCACTTTTAATACTGAATCAAATGGGTAGACTTCATAGACTTTATTAAAACCAGCTGATTATTTAACAACCACACGTGACGTAGCTATTAGCACAAAGCCACCGGCGAAGCAAGGGGATGTAAAACAATAGCTATTTGTTTGCTGGGCCCCAAGTTTCATCCGTTACACAATATAGCTCTTACCACGTTGGTTTCGCTCATTCATTCAACCCGTACATTAAGCCTTGCAGGGTACACGGTACATTACGGTGCGTGCTTTGGTTCTATTAGTGGGTCTTTGTATACGCACTCACGCCTGTAATCAGCAATCTGCAAATGTGTAACCAGTACACCCACATTTCGCCGAGCGTATCGCTGTCCCATGATGTGATAGGGGGCGAGCCTATCGCCATACCGGGGACAAATTCCAGACTCCGGGCTGATACTGAGCATTTCGTAGTAGAAAAACCCAATACCACTTTATCCGACCCTGGGATCGAACCCGAGACCTCAGCGACGGCCTCAATCGTAACGCATACGCATTACAACTGCGCCACCGAGGCAGTCAATGTAGTCTTTGTGGGTCTTTGTAGTTTGTGAATAAATGTGTTTAGTATTTCTGCACAGACTTTTATAGCCCCGCCCCCTTGCACCGAGTTTTGGTGGGGTCAATTTTTTGCTTGATTTACGTTTCTCGTCATGTTATTTCGATGGCGGTTACAAATATAGTTTGACACGTCTTAAGCTTGAGACGAGAGGCCGCGACGCATGTCGTAAGTAATGCGAACGCGACACATCCGCGTCCGCCTTTTATGCAACTCATAGGAACTGTTGCGCGTCGCGGTATATCTACCATTTACAAGGTGGTAGGTCCCTCGTATGCGAGAGGCTGGCTGGGTTGGTACCACCGCTTTGTCTATTTCTACCGCCAAGCAACAGTGTGTAAGCACTGTTGTGTTCTGGTGTGAAGGACATTGAAGCCAGTGTAATTACTGAGCATTATGAGACTTAACACCTTATGTCTCGGGGTGACGAGCGCAGTCCATTGTCATGTAGTGCTTTGTTATTTAAAGTTCTGTGTGGCGTTGTTTCTGTTTATGAGCAGGGGTGGCGCTTACCATCAGGCGAGCGACCTGCTCGTCTCGCCATTCTAGCTAATAAAAAAAAAACAAAACTCAGTCTGGCTTAATGTCGCAACAGAACCAGTCGAATAGCGGTTCATACAGCGAGATGCATTAAGAGATACCACTATCACAGTGGAGACAATGGTTTATTGTTGTCCGGGGTATACGCGTTCGATCATCCACTTCTTGATACAATTGCTAATGTAAAGGATAATGAAAGGATCGAACTCTGTTGTTCTATGTGATCCTAGTACCTAACTTCGTTGGGAATTTTGTATTATTGTATTAATATTACCTATTACTTTACTAATATATTATATATTGCTTTACTGACATAAAAATATAGTGAAATTACGATTGTCCTGACCCCACACTGGGTTAACCTGTATCGTGGGTATCAGGAACTACGAGCGACTTGCGGGCCCACAACACCCAGATCCGAAACTTATAATTCTAGATCACATAACAATTTGTCTCGGTATGGGAATCGAACCCACGGTCTATCGCTTCACAGCCGGCTACTCGCCGACTGCACCATGAAGGCATGGCTGAAGGATTCAATAAATCCTGAAACGCCGGTAAAACACCGCAGATTATCAAAAATAATCGACTGTTTCCTTCAAAGTATGAAAGTTGTGACGCTATCGTTTCAAATGTCAATTATGAGCATATAAAAGTGAATTTCCAATAATCGATAGCAGACAACTTTCCAACTTTGGACAGGCGGTTGATAACTCCCACAGCAACTTTGTGGCAAGCGTTAGCGTATACAAATATCGATATAGAAGTATCGAACATCGAGTCTAATAGAAAATCTATATAACTGCTTCCTATCCTTCCCTATCCCACTCGCAGTGGGGTCGACGCAACATGCTTTTTAACACATGTTACAGAAAGATTTAGCTTGTAGTTTTTACGACTGGCCGCCTGACTGACGATAGCTCCTCTGGGGAGGAAACACCCAAACCCGAAAAAAAAACATGCTGGGCAGTCTTTGGGGACTGCCGATAGAAGTGAAAACTAAGTAACTTGTGAATTTGTATCGTCGAGCTATTAGATTATTATTTTTGAATTATTTTTGGTTTGTAAAGAAGTGTTAATGACCAAGTTTATATATATGTAGAGATGTAGATGTATAATGTATATATATATATATATATATATATATATATATATATATATATATATATATATATATACAACGTGTTATAGAAAGGGGCGGGCAAATTTAAGCAATGTATAGTGTAGGGTATAGGTATTTTATAATCCGATTGCATTGTTAGGACATAATTATAGATTTTTCTTTTTTATAGAATGAGTAACATATCGATATCGACTTTCAACTTTGGACAACATTAAATGATAAACAGTGATACTTCAGACCTCCTTTCATTTAATTATTTTATAATTAAAAAACATTAAACAGTTGTCAAATGTCAATATTTATTTGACGCAGTCAGTTCGGCAATTTCTGATTTTATGAAGTATGATTACGAGTTCAAAAATATGTTGTTATGACTAAAAACAAGTATTATGTATTGGTATTTTGTGTTGGTGCAGCTTTTAAGAGGATCGTTGACTGTATTAAGCCAAATTCATAGATGGACGACCCGAGAATGAAGTCTTTAAAATGCTTCTAGAGGATGGTACCCTATATCGTCTTCAGCAAACACTCTTTTAGGTACAGATTTGTGTTTAAATTACAAGTTACGTACATCTTAATTAAGTTTATTAAAAAGTGAGTGTCGTTCGTAATAATTAATAGTGATGTCATCAATCTTATCGATCTTAATAAACGAGTGATTAAAATTAACGTGTAATTTCTGGATGTCTTGGTTTTGAAAGATCCGGTACATAAGTACTAATTGTAATGTGTATGTAATGACCCTAAAATATGACCACACCTTTCTGTAACACGTTGTATATATATATATAATATATAATGTATACTAATAACGCACGGAGGTATATTTATGTACATATATACACAGTATACATATAGCTCATGGGAAGCGTTCGGTGACGATGACGCGAATTCCATGATTTTTGTTCACCCAAAAAGTGCTCAACGCGCCTAAAGAAGTATTCACTTCAAAAATAATGATTGATTATACAATTTTTTTTCTTAGTGCGGGAATCGAACCCGCGGCATTTCGCTTCATAGCCAGCTACTCATCCACTGCGCCATCATCGGAGGCTGTCATGTTTATGGACTATACAAAACTAAAACTAGGCCATTGGGTAGCTCAAATAAATTTACCAAAATCGAACTGGCAATCGAGTATTCGCCAACACGCACAACGTGATGTATTGCCCGAAATTTGCATTAAAACGTTAAATTGCCGCGGCGACACCGAATGGCTATTTACTCATTTCAATTCGCCAAGCGAATTATGTATGGTTGTAGCAATGATATACAGAAAATTGACGTGGCATAATAACGTTGAAGTTTAATGTCATGACTGCCTCGGTGGCGCAGTTGTAATGCGTACGCGTTTAGACTGAGGCTAATGATGAGGTTTCGGGTTTGATATCCGGGTCGGATAAAAGTGATATTGGGTTTTTCTATTACGAAATGTCAATCAGCCCGGAGTCTGGAATTTGTGTCTTATATGGCGATAGGCTCGCCCCCTATTACATCATGGGACGGAGATAAGCTCGGCGAAATGTTGGTGTACTGGTTACACCTCTGCCTACCCCTTCGGGGATTACAGGCGTGAGTGCGTATGTATGTTAATGTCATGCCAATCAAAAACATGTACCAAGCTAACTGTGAATTGAAGAGCATCGCTCTGTGCGCTCCAGTATTGCCATTTTACAAATAATCATTCAGTATGAGGCATATTTCAGATGTTATGACACACATTAGGTAATTCGTTTATTTTGAGCCCAATTCGATGATAAAAGTGACAGGTGTGACTGAAGTGGTTTAAAGGACACTGAAGCCAGTGAAATTACTGGGTATTATGAGACTTAAGAACTTATGTATCGGGCTGCCGAGCGCAGTCCAGAGCCATGCATTGCTTTGTAATTTAAAGTTCTGTATGGTGATGCTTCTGTTTATGGGCAGGCGTTGCGCTTACGTACCATCAGGCGAGCGACCCGCTCGTCTCATCTTTCAAGTTAATAAAAAAAATCATTTTTCTCGGTGCGGGAAGCGCACCAGCTGCCTCTCATTATATATTCAGCTACTCGCTCACTGCGTCACGGATGTCTGATGAGCGAAGCTATTGTTCAGCGTCGACAGCTCCGTGGCGCAGCGGGCGAGTAGTCGGCTGCGAAGCGAGAGGCCGTGGGTTCGATTCCCACACCGAGACAAATGTTTGTGTGAACCACAAATATTGGTCTCGGGTCTGGGTGTTGTGGGACCGCAAGTCCCTCGTAGTTCCTGATACCCACGACACGTTTACCTAGTGTGGGCTCAGGACTATGTGTGTGACTGTTGGGTGTATTATTATTATTATTATTTAGTTCACCCAACACAATAAAAAATAACAATATTAAAATATAACGCCCTATCTATGCTTGAATGTTATAATAATCCATGTTTCACGTTTTAGCGGTACATTTAAAATTAATGTCTGCCTTTTAAAACTATTGTTTGTATTGTTTTAGGATTAGAGGAAATAAATAACGATTAGTAAGTTAAACAACCCTTGGCGCGGTCAGTCAATGGATGGGTGACCGCTTAGTGGTATTTTAACAGAGCGTCTCTATGCTTCACGTATAAACTCGGCCTCAGCTGTTATCAACTGACAGCAGTCGGCTTTTTCGATATCATATTTTATCGAAGCTGCTTCTCTAGTTTTAGCATTAACTGCTGCATTAAGAGACGCCAGTTAAAATTAATTGTCAATTAACCACTTCTTAGAATTCTCTTACTTCCACATCAAAGCCAGTTAATGTTTTATGCTCCGTTATTGAGTACAGAAACTGCTTTTGGCATAAGAAATAGTCATAATTGAGTCAGATCATTCCGATCTAGTCTCAGCGTCAAGAAAGTTGCAAATGGCATTTTCTTAAACCAATAATCAACGTCAAATGTGAACATAGATCTTAATGATATTGAATGTAGAATAAAAGTTGAGTATATAATAAGAGTTGACTGAAACCAAAACGGTATAATGCTACTGCTAATGCTAGGTGCATTTGACGTTGATTATTGGTTTAAAAAATGCCATTTGCAACTTTCTTGACGCTGAGACTAGATCGGAATGATATTTAGAACATTTAAAATTGCGAGAATTGGTCTCCTTAACTGAATTATTTGGCTTGTTTTGCTCATGTTAATTTACCTTTGAATGAGGAAGGAGGTAAGGAGATAGGTAGGAGTGATTAAACATAGTAATAAAGCTAAGAGCCGATAAACAACTGATGCTCAGAATACTAATATATATTGATCTAAATATATATAGCAGATTTTCATAATAAATTTAATTGTATATTTACATCCATTTCTTGATGGTTACCAACAAAACTACCCAAATTGTAATAATCCTCGATCTCTTGTAGGGTTTTGCCTTTAGTTTCTGGTATATATCGCCATATGAACAGCATTAATATTAAACAATTTATCGTGTATAATAAGAATGTTCCCCACAAATTGATGTATAATATTAAATAAGGAGAGAACTTCAAAGAAGAAGAATGGAGCAGACAAATTAAAAATACGTATACAGCACCCCCCAGTCCTCTGTGTTTTACGGGCATCAACTCGGCAGATATACTAAATGTTACTGTAGTCATTCCTAGACTCATAGCAAGTATAAAACCAATAAGACAATATAGAAATAGTAAAGAATCCCTAGACAATAGCCCAATATACTGTAGATATGTTACAGCAGTTGCTCCGAACAAGAAAAATACCGATGTAAGACCGCTAGACAAGAACACAGTTTTATTCTTGAAAAATTTTAGGAGTAAAGCACTTGTTAACGTTCCTACGAATAAAATTATGTCTAAACAAATCATACCATAATGAGCAGCAGATGAACTCATCGTAGCTGTTTGTATCATATCCATACCATATATTAAAACAACTACATTCCCACTCCAATAGAATGAACATAAGATTACAAAAGTATGAAAGCACGGTATGTAGAAATCTCTGCTTGTTATTTGCAACCACACATCGCTTATGTTAATATGTCTTGTTTCTTTCACTGATTTCCTTTGAGCATTTAATAGTTCTCTGAATTCCTTTTGTGAGGCCTCATCTGATCCTCGCAACCATTTGAAGGCTTTCTCGCATTTTGTATACTCTCCTTTCCAGGCAAGCCACGATGGTGATTCTGGCCATGCACAAACTGTCATAAAAACTACTATTACAGGTATTCCCATAATAATACTAATAGTCTTCCAATGAAGATATCTTCCAGTGATTCCAACCAGAGCCATACCCAAGTTTTGAGTGACGGGGTAAAATGACATTGAGATCATTCTGTACTTCGGATCTACCATTTCGCTGATAGCGTAGAAACTGACGATGATTAAGCTGTTGCTGGCAAGACCGTGAATGCATTCAGCGATGATTATGGTCAACACATTTTTGGAGATGTAAGTCAGAACCCAGCCAGTGATGATAAGAAGACAGCATATGAAGAAGGATAATTTTCTACCTCTCCATTGCATTATTGTTGGCATTGCTATACTCGGTATTCCGGCCAGGCCGTGTGTTGATCCTGAAATATATAACGAACATAGTAAAGAGACATGAAGAATTAAGAATATTCGGGATAGCAACAATGGACAAATTGAGGACTGGTTGTGATATATATGTTAGGGTGTTCGGAAGTGGTACCAATTACCTACGATATTGTTTAGAAATCGGATGTCTTGGTGTGAAAAATGAAAGATGCAAGCATTAAACGGACTTTAATAAAAGAGTAATTGATATAATATATTGTGTATGAACAGATATAGGGAAGCCCCAACGAAAGAAATGCATGGAGATGGATTGTATGACGGTAGATACAAATGAAAATTAACGCTGAAAGTCGTAAATGAATGTTTAATTTCCTAAATAAAACATACGATTTTATTTATCATTACTACAGCCGACTGTAAGATATCGATTAAAATCGCACTCACATAAAATAAGCTATCTACTTTACCATTTTCATTTTGATTTACAAACATTTGAAATTTTTCATTTCATAAGAGGTTTAAAGTGAAACACTGTCAGAATAGATTTATAAAATTAAAGTCAAGGTCATTAAAGAAATATAACACAAATCATATTGTATGCCTCGACTGCCTCGGTGGCGCAGTTGTAATGCGTTCGCGTTACGATTGAGGCCGACGCTGAGGTCTCGGGTTCGATCCCCGGGTCGGGTAAAGTGATATTGGGTTTTTCTATTAAGAAATGGTCAGTATCAGCCCGGAGTCTGGAATTTGTGCCCGGTATGGTGATAGGCTCGTCCCCTATCACATAAGGGACGGAGAAACGCTTGGCGAAATGTGGGTGTACTGGTTACACTGGTTACAGGCGTGAGTGCGTATGTATGTACATATTGTATGATGAAAAAAGATATTACCGATCCAGGAAGCCATGTGTATGTCCACTTGTATAGAACTATCATTGGCTTTGAACTGTTCTAATATGACGTTAGGAAACCCCACAACGCCGCCTATGGATATCGCTGCCAACTGCGGGGAGCTTGCTACAAACATCTTCAAATAAAAAGAAAATACTTGAAAACACCTACACTACCTTGAATAAATAAATATGATCATGATTAAACATAATGATAGCAGTTGTTTGTTGGTACAAATTTAAATATATGTACAACAACTACACGCAACTAAAAGCAGTGATAGCTCAGTGGGGAGTGGTATGGACTGTTGAGACGAAAGTCGCAGGTTCGAAACCAGCCCCAAGTGCATACACCTCTGACTTTTCTAAGTTATGTGTGTATTAATTGTTAATTATCACTTGCTTTAACGGTGAAGGAAACATCGTGAGGAAACCTGCATACCTGAGAATTTCTTCATAAGAATTTCGAAGGTATGTGAAGTCTACCAAGCCGCATTAGGCCAGCCTGGTGGACTAAGGCCTAACCCCTCTCATTCAGTAGAGGAGGCCCGTGCCCAGCAGTGGGACGTATATAATACAGGGCTAGTATTATTATTATTATTTTATGATTAAACATGATGACAGTACAGCATTGTCAATGAAAGAATGACTTTCTTGCTATTAAGTTTGTGTATTCATATCGTTGTTTAAAGTTTGTGCATTTCATGACACACACACTCCAAGTCGCACTTGCATAAACGCTGTTTTCACTATTAATTAGAAAAATTATTCCAGAATATTTATACGTAGGTATATCACGCTGTGGCCCATAGGAGCAGGGCAGTAACATACCTGCGGTGAAATCGCAAGGGATAGCTAGTAAAAAAATATTTATCTAGACTAAGGCCCTTGCACGACGTTCCTAAATCGAGTTTAACCCACTAAACCTGTCTAAGTTTTTTTTTTATCCTGGCTCGGCAAATTGACTACGCTACATCTGATGGTAAGTATACCGCAATCCATGAATACTGTCGACCAACGATAGACACTGAATCTATCGCAGATCGGCAGAATTATGCCGGCCTGCTTAGTTGCTTCTTCTTACTAAGTAGCGTCAAATCATAAGACTGCCTCGGTGGCGCAGTTGTAATGCGTATGCGTTACAATTGGGGCTAACGCTGAGGTTTCGGGTTCGATCCCCGGGTTGGGTAAAGTGGTATCGGGTTTTTCTATTACGAAATTTACAGTATCAGTTCAGAGTCTGGAATTTGTGCCCGGTATGGCGATAGGCTCGCCCCCTATCACATCGTGGGACGGAGATACGCTTGGCGAAATGTGGGTGTACAAGTTACACCACTGCCTACCCCTTCGGGGATTACTGGCGTGAGTGCGTATGTATGTATTAACGTAAGATAAATTGACATAAGCAAATAAGTTTAGTCGTAATACTCCGGTCAATTTAGACATCCAAGATTACAATAATTCACACTTGGCAGAAAATTGGTAGGATTGTTCAAAACTCTATTATAAATGAAATGTGAAAAGTCCTCATCGATCCGATACGTGGAAAAAAAATATTCGGGGTATACAACTCTTTCAACTTTTTGAATCGTTATATCTCAAAAACGGTGGCTCTTAGGAAAAAGTATTCAAACATTTTTTATAGATAATTATTTGATCTAAAATTTTTGTCTGGGCTAATTTTATGATAAAACTTACAGTTTTGCTAAAAATCGCGAAAACCCCGTTTTTGTGATCTTTGTCACCGAGTAATTATTTTTCCCGATGTCGGATCTATGAGGACTTTTCACATTTCATTTATAATAGTGTTTTGAAAAATCCTACCAATTTTGAGTCAAGTGTGAATTATTGTAACCTTGGATATGTAATTTTTTTTCCCGATGTCGGATCGATAAGGAATTTTCACATTTCGTTTATAATGGTGTTTTGAAAAATCCTACCAATTTTCAGCCAAGTGTGAATTATTGTAACCTGACCCCTATTTTTTGGTTTAATTTGACCGGACTATAAATCTCGATTTGTATTCGTAACGTCCTGCAAGTGGGCCTTACACTTTGAGCTGCGTTTTAGAATCAATCAGTGTACAATCTAGATTGATGCACTCTTTGTTTTTTTTTGTAAAGAACACCGATTTTGAAAAAAATGACTTAGGCCGACTTGCACAACGACCCTAAAATGGTTAAAACCATTAAACCTGTTTAAGAAACGTCAAGTCGTACTAAAATTTGACATAAACTAACATATTTACGAGTATTTAGGGGCTAAACACGATTTAGGATCGTCGTGCAATTCGGCCTGTTTGATATTAGAGTTGAAATCATATCAAGGCAATTTAACTAGCTCTTGCTCGCAGCTTTGTTCACGTAACGTAAATACCAAAAATATTATTTCCTATAACAAGACTTTACGTAACCCTTTCTCCCTTTAAGGGGTAAATTCAATTTATTACTCTTCTTTTCTCAAGTAATATCAAAAATATTATTGTTATGGCCATAATATGACATTAAAAGCATGTGTGAATAATATATGTGCAGAAAATAATACATAATTTACTCACTTGTCTTAAAAGTGGCGAATTCATTGTGACAAATCACCACTTCCTAGTTGTAAGTATATCTTGAAATAACCACACAGAACAGAGTAACGTGAAAAAATGAACAGTGATCAATTAAATACCATTTATACATCATTTAAAGTATTCACAGCACGCGTGTCAATGTCAATCAAAGATCTATATAGACGACGCAAATAACTGTAGGCCTAGTACAAGTTTTAATAGTTTTCCTAAACGATGAAAGTTTTCGTTTTCTGTCCATACTTCAAATATTAGTAGCCACGAGTGGGAACTATGATGTATTAAAATTAATAATATGGTTAATTTTATTTCATATTAGTCGAATATGTAATTTATTTTCAAGCGATTCTTTCTTTTATTACCATATGAATTACTAACACTTCGACGGCAGTAATTTTATACAAATTCGAAAACTGTGAACGTATTTGTAACTCGTACTAGGCCTACTACTAGTACTCGTACTGTATGAAAACTAAAAGTGCCACAAATATTGTAGTTGCTGCGAGGATACGAGCAACTCTGTGATAAGAAACACCCTTGAACCAGTTTTTAGGAGGTTTTACAATTATTATTAACGGCACGATAAGATGTTAGTCGTGTGTTCGGCTAATCTTTATTTAAATAATTCTACTGTACGTGTGTATGTGACTGAACTCCTCCTAATCGGTTGGACCGATTTGAATGATTTTTTGTATGCGTTTGGGTGGCGCCCTGGATGGCTTAGATTCACAATTGGACCTGGTAGGTGGAGCTGCTGTAGTTGCGGGAGAAACCGCGCGGTACAGCTAGCAGTACCTTTATAAAATACTCATGTATGCCCAGGATTTCGTTTCGATTTCATCACACGAAGTACGCTAACGGTATCTATTAGAAATATATATCTGTGGTCTCTTTAATGTTATTAGGTACGTGATAAACGCAGCTGTGTAAGCGCTGTTCGTGTTTGAAGGACATTGAGGCCAGTAAGATATCTGGGCATTATGAGTGCAGTGCAGAGGCATTAGGTCCTTGTACATACATACGCCTGTAATCCCCGAAGGGGTAGGCAGAGGTGTAACACCCACATTTCGCCGAGCGTATCTCCGCCCCTTATGTGATAGGGGGCGAGCCTATCGCCATACCCAGTACAAATTCCAGAATCCGAGCTGATACTGAAAAACCCAATACCACTTTACCCGACCCAGGAATCGAACCCGAGACCTCAGCGTTGGCCTCAAACGTAACGCGTACGCATTACAACTGCGCCACCAAGGCAGGTTAGGTCTTTGTAATTTTTGAATCACAGAATGTAGGTTCTGAGAGGTATTGCTTCTTCTGTATACTGGTACGCGTGGCGCGTATAATCATTCGAGGGACCTGTCATTCAAAAAAAAGAAAAAACTTTTTAGGGATAACGTCAGACAAAAAGAAAGTTAGATAGCTATTTATTACATGACGTCCCAGAACGGCACAATTACTGAACCTGATATAAAGAATAGTGCAGTCCAAATATAATCTCGACCGTTATGAGACATTGCGTCCCTCGACCGTTTTTTCGCGCGGGAAAAATCCATCTTACAGATACATTCTCGCCCGGTGGTGGAGGGATGGTTATGCCGGACTCACTGGTCTTCCCACCTAGGGCACATCGAGTGACTACTGGATCGGAACCCTAACCAATTTTCTACGCCGGTGTACCGTCTAAAAACTCCGCGGTGGCGTTCTTCAGCGCAAGTGGGACGGTTCCGATGGATCCTAGATTACCTGGGTTGCTGCCGGTTCCGCCCCTGCTTTATGCTTTAGTGGCCTGTCACCTTTGGGGCTTGAAAGCCCCCTCACAATCTGGACGCCATCGGCTTCTACGGCAGCACAAGGTTTTTGCACTTCCGTTCTTCTTGGGATCAAAGAGAGCCAAGCAAAGCAAAGAAAGCAAGAGAGTATTAAAGAAAATTGTGCGAAGGCACATCCCCGCTGTATGGCCGCGACACCCATGCCCCAAATTTGTCGGCATGGGTGTCGCGGCCTGAAGTTACTGGACATAACTCGACGCGATTCGCCGCAACAAGCCACTTTGGGGTTTTCACCATGTGTACAGTGATCGATATCCAGCCAGATACAAAAATGCTGTCAATCCACATCATTCAGCTTGTTTCATTTTATTGAAGCCAGTGAAATTACGATACTTAACACTTTATGTCGGCACAGCCAATGCCATGCAGTAATAATAAATAAATAAATACACCCAACAGTCACACACATAGTCCTGACCCCACACTAGGTAAACCTGTATCGTGGGTATCAGGAACTACGAGGGGCTTGCGGTCCCACAACACCCAGACCAGAAACAAATATTTGTGGGTCGCAGTGCTTTGTAATTTAAAGTTCTGTGTGGTGTTTCTTCTATTTATGATCAGCCGTGACGCTTACCATCAGCGGGTGACCGGCTCGTTTCGTCACTCAAGCTACAAAAAAATGCCATACTTTGTAAACAATAAAAAAAACCATACGGAACTTGTTTACTTGATTGGTTTATTTTCATTATCATTGAAACGCGACAGTCGTCACACTGTTAAAACAGGTGCTTAATATGTAAATATTAAATTTCTTTAACGTATTTCGCATCGCTTCACATAGTAAGTATAAGAATATAGCTGGAGAGTTTTTTTTTATCATTTTTTATTAAACGAATAGGTCGCTCGCCTGATGGTAAGCGCCACGCCTGCCCATAAACAGAAGCAACACCACAAAGAACTTTGAATTACAAAGCATTGCATGTCATCGGATTGCTTTCGTCGAGACATATGACGTTAAGTCTCATAATGTCCAATCATTTCACTAGCCTCAATGTCCTTCAAACCGGAATACAACAGTGCTTACACTCTGTTGCTTGGCGGTAGTACCTATCCAGACGGCCTCTCGCATACGGGACCTACCACCTTTTAATTCGTTCATCGAAGAAAATCGTTGTCGAACATTAAACTTACTATCAAAAGGTAATAAATATAATGTAGAAGTAAATTCATGAATGTAGGTTTATGAGTGTAATAAAGAACCTGTTACCTCATTACTATTTTAGTGAATTTAATAGAAATTCTGTAATTTGTGATTAGATGGTCGGCTTTAATCGATCGAACTGCATTATAAAAGTGTGAAAACTGCATAAATAAAAAAAAGAAAATAAAATATACCTAGATGGTTTTAAAATATAAAATATTCAAATGCTTAAAATTTAATTTTTTTAACTAATCGAACAAAATGAACATCTCTCCATTTTTGAGACAGGTTGGTAAATTATTTTTTTATATTAGGCAATTATTTTTGTTTGTTATTTGTCACTTTGTCGCTACGTCAGCGCATCATACTTTTCAGACCCCATAAAAAAGAAGGGGTATTATTACTTCTATCTTACTCTCTCTCTCTATCTGCCTGTGTTAGTGCGTGCGTGCTTGAATGAACATATAACTACAACTCGTTACATAAAAAATAGAGATAAAGTAGACAAAAAATAGTTTTTTCAACCTCTGTGGAATTTTGTCTTCGTACCCAACATGACATAATTTTATCGAATGATGACGCTTTTCCCCAGATATACTCGTATGCCGTCGATAGTTATCTCTCTCATGTGCGATAGATGTCCTGTTACATATGCTATGCCCCCAGGTATCCTTTTATGACGATGATAAGAAAAGGTGTGGCGTGATCCATGCTCATTAGGCTGCTGTCCAGTAGATTATGCGGTATTTCCAGACCGACACGACATAAGAACCTTCAAGAAAAGAGCCTATTCTTTCCTCAAAGGCCGGCAACGCACCGATAATTCCTCTGGTATTGACGGTTTGACTGCCTCGGTGGCGCAGTTTTAATGCGTATGCGTTACGATTGAGGCTAACGCTGAGGTCTCGGGTTCGATCCCCGGGTCGGTTAAAGTGGTATTGGGTTTTTTTATTATGAAATGCTCAGTATTAGCCGGGAGTCTGGAATTTGTGCCCGGTATGGCGATAGGCTCGCCCCCTATCACATTGTGGGACGGAGATACGCTCGGCGAAATGTGGGTATACTGGTTACACGTCTGCCTATCCCTTCGGGGATTACAGGCGTGAGTGCATATGTATTGACGGTGTCCATCATCCCGAGACATAAGATGATACGTTTCATAATGCCCAATAATTTCACTGGCTTCAGTGTCCTTCAAACCGAAACACAACAGTGCTTACACACTACTACTTCGCGGCAGAAATAACCAAAGCGGTGGTACCAACCCAGCCGGCCTCTCGCATACGAGGGACCTACCTAGTAGATTTGAGCCTCCTGGGCTTCAAGTGTAGATTATATTAGGTATAGTATTATTTATAGTATATTGAACTCTTTTCTAGGTGTTCGTGGCTAGTTCACCGCAGCTAGCAGCATTTTCTGTAGGTGGTATTACTGGATTTTCAACTGTCCTACTTCAACAGCTTCGGACAAACAGCTCTATAACAGTCGACTTGGATACGTCTTCTTGGATTGGTAAGAACTGTTATTAGTTAGTTCCAAGATAATCTGCCGAGTATTGGCTTATACTGAGCAAATCTACATACTAGAAAAGCAAACATTTTTAGAACTACAGCAAATCTCATTTGAAAAGCCAAAACATAGCCCGTGTTGGGCAATTGTTTTCAATAGAAAATTCTGCATTCCGTGATCCCTACTAAATTTTGCACTCATCCAGAGGAAAATTCTACATATTTTCTAATATTTGGTGACTAGCAATATACATATCCTTCCCTAAATATGTTATATCTACTACAAATTACGAAGAAACAAGGGGTTTTCTGCATAATAATTAAACAAACCTACACTAAACAAGTATTTATAATAACATTTTACTTTGCAGCATCAGTCCACGGAATCGCCGGCATACCATGTCTTCTAGTTTCCTTAATAATGCAATGGAAGGGACGAAAACTAGCTTTTATTATAAGCACCTTGCTGATAATTATTGGATGGACTTTAATGTTGATCGCCAAAACATCCACTGACATCATTATAGCCGAATCATTTCAGGGTGTTGGAGGAAACAGTATAATAATAGTGAGTCTTCTAACGATCAGTGAAATGGTCGCTCCTAAAGTTCGATCCCTGTCTATGGTGCTCTTTGCAGTTATGCAAAACATGGGTATGGTTATAATATCCCTAATAGGGTATTATTTGCATTGGAAAAGTATAAGCGTGATCATGTTGGTTCCAATCTTGCTGGCTTTAATATTGGCTTGCACTTGGCCAGAATCACCATCGTGGCTGGCTTGCAAGGGAGAGTTTGAAAGATGCGAAATATCTTTTCGTTGGTTAAGAGGTGATAATGTAGACGCACAAAAAGAATTAACAGCATTAATTAAAGCACAGAAAGAGGTTTTGTCTAAAAGGAAAACGGAAGAAGGAAAGAGCATTGGTTTTTTTCGTATAATTCGAAGACGCGATTTCTATTTACCAAGCATTCATATTTTTCTAATGTTAGCTACTTTTTATTGGAGTGGAGCTGTATCTTTATATATCTATACAATACAGATCGTACAGCATACAACAGGAATTACTAGTAATTTTCTCACAATGGCATTATCTGATTCTGTTATAACGTTTGCTGGTTTCTTATCTATATTTTTGGTTAGAAGATATAAAAATAAAAGTCTATTAGTAACATGTGGCATTGGATGTACTTTATCATTACTATCATCAGCAGTATCATCGTATTTATATATATTTGGAATATTACCATCGACATCTTTAATTAGTTTATACTCTTTGTTAGTATACGCCTTATTATGTACTGCTGGATTAGCTAACGTAGCTTTAAACGTCTCTGCTGAACTAATGCCAGTAAAACACCGCGGTATTGGTGGAGTTTTCTATGTTATTTCTATGGCAGTATTATATACTTCTTCAATTAAAGCAGCACCTTATTTGATTCTTTACTTAGATTATTGGGGAATGTATTTAGTGTATGCATCTGTTACTATGCTAGGAACTTTGTTCATATGGAAATATGTACCGGAAACTAAGAATAGAACATTGCAAGAAATTGAAGATTATTACAACTGGAACAGTTTTGATAAGTGTGATTCGGACGAACCCCTTGTCAAGAGAAAAGTATGATTTAATTAAATATTTATAATGATTTTGAATTTTTATTTTGCTTGCACGATAAGTTTGTTATGTGTACTAGACACAGATTTTAATCTCGTTTAATGAAGAACATTTAAATGAATGTTAAATTCAAAGAATGACATACATTCGTTTACTGACAATAGATAATGAATGAGCGCCTACTTTGCGTGCTGATATTGAAACAAAGTCATGAGCAAAATCATGAATGAACTTTGATTTAGTCTACCATCGAAGTTACCCTAGTAAGACATATTTTCGTTTCATAAAATATTAGACAAGCTCTTCAAAAGTAGTTCAAGTGCGTTGTCATAAGTAAATTGCTTAATGACGTCACCGCAGGGACAAAAATACCTTATTTTTTATACAAACTGAAGTATTTGTGACGTTGATTTATGTCTATATCTGCTGATTTTCCAATTCACGACACATAATCCCCTTATTCTGTATTTTCTGTCCCTATAGTTAACAGTGACTTATTATGTCTTTGCTGTTATGTGTTATGGATAACCATTGGCGGAGATGATTACATGCTACTAGCCGACCCACTTGCTTTATTGCTCTACTATAATACGTTTTTAGAATGGTAGAGCCTCGCTGCAGAATGTGCCGGCGTGTCTCATAGACGTGACGTGAAGTGGTGGTAGCTAGCCGTTGTATTTCTTACGATAAGTGAGATATTCGGAGGATTAAACCCCCCTGCCCTTTCCAATACCCATACCTTTCCTTTAAAGCAACACACTCACGATTCTTCTGATATTGTAGGTGATCAAGAAGGTGGAAATAACTTATCAGCAGCTAACCCACTTGCTCGTTTGCTGGCCTCATTATTTTTCTCTGGTGCTATCCCAGGCCCGGGCTAGGGTCCGCCCTTTAGTTCAATAGATTGGACGGTATTTGGTATTGCTCGTATATGGGGCAACTGACTTGCTCGTTTTCTGGCCTCTTTCTTTTTGCCTGGTGCTATCCCAGGCCATTGCTAGGGCCTATTCCCTTTCATGCTATAGATTGCACGGTATTTAGCGACCATCGCGATATATGGAGCAACCAATCATCCAACCCTCACTATCCTCAAGGGGAACCAAGTTTCGCCTTTGCCTTGACTCTTAATGAGTACAGTAAATAATAATACAGGTGAGGTTGGCTTTGGACCTAAGATATTTTATAGCCCACTTACGGTACTTTGCTGGTCTCCGCTATAAAAAAACACAATTAAAGAAGCCTTTTAGATTGTATAACTCACCATACAACACTTGCTTCAACACAAAAAAAACCAGACCCGTTTCGTCCGTAATTCCGTTATCTGAGAAACATTAAGTCGGTATTGGAAAAAGATAATCCACACAGTGCACGTTTTTAACGCTTTGGGACTACCACCTAACTTCGAAATTTAGGAAACTTCAGATGAATCGAGATCTTGCTGATTCCAAGTGTAAAAATGACATTGCTCCCTATGTTTTTTTTTTATATATAAGAGTATCACCAGTGGTCTAAATTCGATATTATTTTTAAAGAAATGGAAACAACGCTGTTTTTGTTTGCATTACTTTTTTTATGGCATAGGCAAACGAGCAAGTGGATCACCTGATGATAAGTGATCCCCACCGCCCATGTACGCCCACAATACGAAAAGAGTCATGGGTGCGTTACCGACCTTAAAGGAAATGGATAATTAAGGAATTGGGAATGGGAGGGGGTTTGGGCCTCCGGATATCTCACTCACTGTACGAAACGCAGCAGCAAGCTGCTACTTTACGCCGGTTTTCTGTGAGACAGTGGTAATGACCCGGACGAGCCGGCCCATACATGCCGTAGACAAAAGTGTCTACAGCGTGGCTCTACCACTCACTAACACTTTTTTGTACTTATTATTTTCTTGTACAGAGAAGTGAAAAGGGTCTTAGAAAAAAAAAACTAACTGTGAAACGAGAGGCCACGGGATTATTTCTGTACTCAATAAAAAAGCATACCTACATAATTTTCTGCACTCAATAACGTAGAATGAAGCAATAACTGGCTCCGAGTGTGGAAGTAAACGTGGCTTTAAACGATGGGTGGCACAATCCATCATAAGCTTTATATTGGTATCTTCTTCTCCCACCTGCCCTTATCCCACTCGCAGTGGGGTCGACGCAGCATGCTTTTAACACGTTACAGAAGCATTGAGCCTCTGGATATCTCACTCACCGTACGAAACGCAACAACAAGGTGCTACTTCAAGTCGGTTTTCTGTGAGACAGTGGTAATAACCCGGTTGAGCTGGCCCATTCATGGTGAAGATAAGACTGTCTGTCTGCAAGTTCTACCACTTTAAATACATATGATGCGGTATTGAACGCTTACCACTAGGCAGGCCGTATGATCGTCTCTCTACGTATTTAATAAAACACAAAAAACTTCAGATGCGTTAAAATAAAATAAATAATAGTTTAAAAAAATACGCGTTTATAGAAAATCCAACTTAAAATACAGAAAATAAATTTAAATTAAAAATAGTGTAAGAAAAAATGATTTTATTGTAAAAAAAGCGTGGGGTGCTTTTCAGGATATTATCAAAATAACCCTTCTACTCATATCTGTTCATAAAATATTTATAACTATTGATACCATGCACCCCACGCTTTTTTTACAATAAAATTATTTTTTCTTACACTATTTTTAACTCAAATTTATTAAAATTTATTTTCTATTTTTTAAGTTGGATTTTCTATAAAAGCGTCCTTTTTTAGATTTTTATACTGTTTATTTTTAATTTTTTGTTGAATTTTCTATAAAAGCGTATTTTTTTTTCAATCTGTTTAAAATATTGAATTGTCATCGGGCCTTAATAAGTATGCCAAATTTCAAGTTAATCCGACGTTTTGAAGGGGGTGAAAATCATGTTCAAAGATTCCGTTACATACATACTAACATACTAACATACGTATGAAGCTAACAAAAAGCTATTATTAAATATAAAAAATAACAACCGACTCCAAAAAATAACATAAAAAAGACAAAAATAATTTTCTAGAGATCTTCTTGGAGTCGATACCATGCCGGTGCCGCTACATAAATACCTCTAGAAAATGTTATTGGATGTCGGTTTTTAAGTTGTGTAAGTTTTTTTTAATTAAAATTTATTAAGGTTCCGGAGCCAAATAGCAAAACCGTATACTTAAATGATCATTACATTTCGATAGCACAGAATCAAAATTGATTATTTTTATTTTTATATTTTTAGTTTATTTGAGTTGGTTTTATTTTTGGTAAAAAAAAAAAATGGTTAATAATTAATAATTAATAACTGGAGGTGACTATATCTAGTCGCATCTGTTTCGAATCCAGATGTTTCAATTAAGCAAATAGTACATTTCTGTAATGCTAATAATACTTTGTGAATATAAAATAACATTTCATTTCAAAAATTGCGTCGATCTGTTAAGACGACTACGTATGTATTTCTATATTAGTTAATATAACAAAGTTTTTAACATAACTTATCAATGGATACGCCTTTTTTAAGACAAGTAAGTTTTATTTTATTTGTATTTTAATTTTGACTGGCGTTACCCCGGCTTAGTGCTGGGGTCCGCCTTTCTACTTGGACGCTTCCATTTCATCCGATCCTGAACATCCTCTGCACGAGAATATCCCGCCCACACACTCGCCACTGTAACTCCTGTAAGCCAGGATCGACAGTGTTGACATTTCGACACCGAGCAATGAGTCTTTGTCTTTATTAAAATCTGTCTTTATCCCGCAATAAAATGAATCAAATACAAAATTAGGGAGGAGTTGGAAGCATCCTCTGCAGTAAGAATAATGGTTCTTATGTCTCACTGTAAAATACATTATCCACTATTTTTGGACAGTCCGGGAATTGCACATTTGGTTCGATCTGATGCTTTGGTCGCAAACGATCGAGGTATTTGCGACCAAAGCATTCTTGTGATTTCATCAAAACATAACCAAATAGGATGTACCCGTTACGTGCACAATCTTTTTTATATAGTATATTATTTTTATAATACCTCCCTCGGACTACCTCGGTGGCGCAGTTGTAATGCGTACGCGTTACGATTGGGGCTAATGCTGAGGTCTCGGGTTCGATCCCCGTGTCGAGTAAAGTGGTATTGGGTTTTTCTATTACGAAATGCTCAGTATCAGTCCGGAGTCTGGAATTTGTGCCCGGTATGGCGATAGGCTCGCCCCCTATCACATCGTGGGATGGAGATACGCTCGGCGAAATGTGGGTGTACAAGTTACACCTCTGCCTACCCCTTCGGGGATTACAGGCGTGAGTGTATATATATATTATTTTTATATATTTTTTATAAATACACTCAATAGAACACATAGTCCTGACCCCACACTAGGTTAACCTGTATCGTGGGTATCAGGAACTTGCAGTCCCAAAACACCCAGACCCGAAACAAATATTTGTGAGTCACACAAATATTTGTCTCGGTGCGGGAATCGAACCCACGGTCTCGCGTATTTTTTTAGATATTCGTGGCGAGCTCACCGCAGTTGGCTGCGTTTTCCGTCGGCGGTGTTAGTGGATTCCCAAATGTGATACTAGAGCAGTTAAAAGCTAACGATAGTTCGATACAAATAGACTTTGAGGTCTCTACATGGATTGGTAAATATATATTTATAATAAAAATACTAGCTCTGTATACGTCCAACAGTGGCTGGGCACGGGCCTACTCTAAACGAATGAGAACGGGTTCAGCCATAGTCCACCACACTGGCCTAATGCGGGTTGGCGGTTGCGGTTGTTGGAGAACTTCTCAGGTATGCAGGTTTCCTCACGCTGTTTTTGTCACCGTTAAAACAAGTGATAATTAACAATTAATACACACGTAACTTAGAAACGTCACATCTGACTTTTCTGAAGTGTGTATGCTCCTAGTGATGGTTTCAAACCTGCGACTTTCGTCTCGACAGTCCGTAACACTCTCCCCTGAGCTATCATTGCTGATAACTATATATTTCTTTTATTTTAAAGAAACGCCATGGGAAATTACATGATATATTACTGGTGGACGTATAAAGGATAAATGAAAATATTGAACAAATACAGAAAAACATAAGAATTTATTAAAGAAAAATATTTACTAAAAAATCATTCGTTACCACATATTGGTTCTTTTGCAGGGTCTACATACGGCTTAGCTGGAATACCCAGTATTGCTATGCCAACTATAATGCAATGGAAAGGCAGAAAGTTCTCCTACATTATCAGTTGTCTACTTATTCTTACTGGATGGATACTGACTTACTTTTCCCAAAATGTTATAACCATTATCACCGCGGAATGCTTCCACGGCTTAGGAAACAACAGTATAATCATCGTCAGCATGTGTACCATCAGTGAAATGGTCGACCCGAAGTTTAGAGCCATCTCTTTGTCTTTTTACACCATCAACCAGACACTAGGAGTATCCTTTTGCGGTGTCATAGGTAGATATCTCCACTGGAAAACAGTCAGTATTATTATGAGTATACCGATAATTATAGCACTCATTTTAAGCTTTGTGTGGCCAGAATCACCATCATGGCTTGCGTATAAGGGAAAGTACACAAAATGTAAACAAAATTTCAAATGGCTACGAGGATCAGATGAGAACTCAAAGGCAGAGCTAAAGGAACTATTGAGCGCACAGAAATTACGTTCCATTACTAATAGAAACGCCAAGTATACGTTAAATGATGTGTGGTTGCAAATAACCAGTAGAGATTTCTACGTTCCTTGCTTTCATAGCTTTGTTGTTTTGTGCCCTTTTTATTTTAGCGGTTTCTTAATTATTGTTGTTTATGGCGTGGATGTGATAAGATCAGTAACAAACAACACATCTGCTGTGCACTATGGCATTATTGTAATTTACATTTTTAACTATGTAGGAGCGTTAAGTACTGCTATACATTTAAAATTATTTAAGAACAAAACTGTGTTTCTAGCCAGCGGGCTATCCTCAGTCGCTTCAATGTTCGGTGCAGGTATTGTAGTCTTATTGCAGAATCTTGGCATTTTGTCCAGTAATTCGTCAATTTTAGTGTATTTTTTGGTAGCTTTTATGTTCTTTTTAAGTGCAGGAGTATCTCCATTATCCTTTGCTGTACCAAATGAATTAATGCCTGTCAAACACAGAGGTCTTGGCGGAGCGATGTACATAATTCAAATATGTGTTTTACATACTTCAGTTTTAAAGTTATCTCCATACTTAATGTTAAAAATGGGGTACTGGGGAACGTTCATGTTGTTCAGTGTATTAGAATTAATGAGTATTCTGTTTATTTGGAAATATGTGCCAGAGACTAAAGGGCGGACTTTGCAACAAATTGAAGATTTTTATAATCATGGTTGTTTTGTTACAAGAAAAAATGATGATGATGAACGCATAAACATAGAAGTGAATAATCTTGAAAAAGAATTCGATTAATAAATCATTTAACACAACAATGGCATTGTATTATTATTATTACGACCTCTTACAGATAATAACCTATTCGTTGAAATCGCTATTATGGGACTCCCAACTTATGTCTCGAGGCAGCCAGTATCATGCAGTAAATTCAAATTATTTAAATTTTGTAAATTCATGGTGTGGGTAGTCCAGTAATCTGCTTGGCTCGACATGCAGTCGACGAAAAAAAATTGTAAACTATATTAACGAGATCTCTAGGTCCATTACGCAAATTATCCGACCAGGGAAAAGTTTGTTCACCACGCCCAAAAATAACTTAGTTAGTAACGTTTTTTTCACGCATCGATCTGGGTTTCGGATGTAGAACGTATTGAATATAGACCAATGATTTAATAGAGAGGTAATTTAAATAAATAATGGGAAATCATTTAGGGATACTTAAATATAAGCAAACAAAGGGCGAATTTGTAATAAAGGAGCGAATTCTCAAACTGTGTTCATTCGTGCTTCGAATACTTGAATACCTGACTTCTGCCAATTACGTTTCTTGTTTACTTAAATAACTTTGATTGATTGGAAATGTTCTTGAGTTGTGCTTCTGTTCAGATGTCACGTTAAAATTAACTTAAATTAAGTTTCTATATACAATTATGAAGGCAGTAGGAAAGCTTTCAGGAGTTTAATAGAATTTTGGGAATGTTTATGTATGAGCTAATGGAACTCATTGCTCCATACACCATCCATTCTGGTACAAATATACGTCCGTACTCACGCTTGTACTCTCCGAAGGGGTAGACAAAGGTATAACTATTACATCCACATTTCGCCGAGTTTATTACCGACCCATGATGTGGTAGGGTGCGAGCTTATCGTCATACCGGGCACAATTCCAGACTCCGGGCTGATACTAAGCATTTCATGATAGAAAAACCCAATACATCTTCAGAGACTTCAGCACAGCAGTCATGCCGCGTACGCCTTACAACTGCGCCACCGAGGCAGTCAATATTTGTTGGTACAAATTTTAATATATGTACAACAACTACACGCAACTAAAAGCAGTGATAGCTCAGCGGGGAGTGGTATGGACTGTCGAGACGAAAGTCGCAGGTTCGAAACCAGCCCCAAGTGCACACACCTCTGACTTTTATAAGATATGTGTGTATTAATTGTTAATTATCACTTGCTTTAACGGTGAAGGAAACATCGTGAGGAAACCTGCATACCTGAGAAGTTCTTCATAAGAATTTCGAAGGTACCTATGTGAAGTCTACTAACCCGCATTAGGCCAGCGTGGTGGACTAAGGCCTAACCCCTCTCATTCAGTAGAGGAGGCCCGTGCCCAGCAGTGGGACGTATATAATACAGGACTGGTATTATTAATATAACTAGCGAGCCATATTGTTATGCATGCAGATCATGCCGCGTCTTAATTATAATCATGATTAATCTCTGTCAGATCCGGCAGTTCCTCCAACACACATAATGTAATTTTTCCAAGCGTTGCCAGCGTTAACTTTGATTAGCAATTCATGAATTTTATTATCAAGTTCCTTCAAAAGTTAAATTGAGTTTTCGTGTCACCTTATTACTTCTTGTCTCGGGGAATCTTAAGCCGGACTCTGTTTTTTTAGTGTTTCGGATGCCTTAGTAGTACAAATTTTTTCAAAGCTATTTCTTTTGATTGCGTCGTTTTATTTGAAGGTTTAGTAATAAATGAAAAGGAATGGAATTGGAAAGTAATTTTCAATTTTATTTGCGTTCTTGTCATATAGCTATAATGGTGTTCATTATGTATACATAGATGTATTTTGACTACAGCAGTAGAATTGTGCCGACATAACAATATACTGTTTATTTTCGTGATATTTTTTTTAGTAATAATACCATCGTAATTTTTATAGCATGTATTTTGTATATGTTTTACGTTTTAATAAAAATTAAAGCTGATAAAATCTCTAGAACTACAATTAAAATTATCAATTTGGAATCGTTGCTACTGTAATTTAGTAGTCAATGATTGATAGCATGGACTTCAAATTAAGTTTTATTTTTTAATCTTTTTGAATCGATTATTTAATTGGTTATGAAGCTTTACTATTTTTCTTTCAGAATCATAAAAATCGGTGGATTAATGTCAAAGGTTTAGGTTTTCATCACTAATTTCATTCCCCTAAGATTTATCCCCTTCAAATTTGAATGGTCGAAAGGAGGAAACCATATCTAATACAAAAACTATCATTCGCTAAGCGAAAAAGCCTTTTTAATTAATAAATAAAAAAAAAAAATATCATGCAAATACGTACTCATCTAGCGGAGTTTTTTTTTGTTGCATGGGTCGGTACATGAGCAGGTGGGGCACCTCATGGTAACTGAAGAGGAATTTGTGCCCTCCGGATAAGCCGCTACCTTACGTCGGTTTTCTGTGAGACAGTGGTAACGACCCGGTCAAGCCGGCCCATTCGTGCTGTAGACAAACAGTCTACAGCGTGGTTCTTTCTACTACTCCAAATTACTAGGCATTACGAGACTTAACATCTTATGACTCGGGATGACGAGCGCAGTTCAGTGCAATGCAGTGTTCTGTAATCCAGAGTTCTGAGTACGTTGCTTCTATTTATGGGCAAGCGTAACGCGTAACATCAGGCGAGCGACCGCGTGACCACCTCATCTTGTCATTAAAGCAATTTAAAAAAAAACATAATATCATAGTCATCATCATCAAATGTCCGTATTTTCCGAATATCCGAAGATTGTCGAAGTGCATAATTTTAATCCTTCCTACTGTATGAAACTCTCCAATAGTGCAATCAAATATTCAATTACAATATTTTCTTAATAAATAAATAAATAAATACACCCAACAGTCACACACATAGTCCCGACCCCACATTAAGTTAATCTGTATCGTGGGTATCGGAAACTATGAGGACTTGCACAACACCCAGACCCGAAACAAATATTTGTGGATTAGACAAACATTTGTCACGGTGTGGGAATCGAACCCACGGCCTCACGCTTCGCAACTGGCTACTCGCCCACTGCGCCACGGAGGCTGTCCGTCTGTATGTCTTTCCAACATATTTGTTTTTTTTTTTCTGATGGCTCTATATTATGTATTATTCTTCATAATATTCTTCAGCCATGAGTAATACAAATGATTCATATGAAATGAACATATTTGAAATCAAACTAAAATTTAACATGGCTCGATCTGTGGGTTTCAAAATTGGATGTGTAATATACCATCGTCTTCGCATACTCGCGTTAGGCTCTACACAGATTCAGCGGTGATTTAGTAACTTTTTGGAATATTTTTCTTATTCTGGCACGGCAAAGTGACTATACTGGACCTGTGGCTCCATGGCGCAGTGGGCCAGTAGCCGACTGTGAAATGTGAGCCCACGGGTTCGATCCCCGCACCGATATAAATATTTATTTCGGGTCTGGGTGTTGTGAGACCGAAAAGTCTCTCGTAGTTCCTGATACCCACAACACTGGATAATCGTATCTTACTTAGATATGAGCGTGATATGGCGAGATGCGATCTCGGAGATGGGCGCTGTTGTGCTTACCGTGCGAGGGAGATAACTAGTGTAGGGAATGTTCTGTATTAAAATGTATTTCTTTAGATAACAGTAATAGACATATAAACTTTTGCTGACACAAACATAAATAAACAGGCACGTACACACATAAAATCACACATTTCACACTTTCCTACCTTACTAATTATTTGCTTCGTTTTTGTAGCAGAAATTATATTCGAATTACGTAGTCACTGTTAGTTGATCTGTACTTATGGTAAACTTACTTTGTCTTTTTTTGGGGTGTCTTGTTTTTTACCGACTTGACGTCCGTACATACGTCGCCTTGGACTTCTCAGCGAAAACCAGCGCTGCAGTATTGCTTATGTAGTACTGCAGCATGTAGCTGAATGAGAGGCCCATTGTTGGTGCAATAATTGCGTAGTATTTTTAAGCTTTTGTGTATTTTTTGATTGTGTTTATTTTTTAAATACTCTGCAATTATTGCTCTAATAATAAACTTCCTTCTTTCTTTCTTCTTTCTCTTTAGATTACGACTATGTGTGTGACTATTGGGTGTTATTTATTATTATTATTAAATACAGTACCACTCCAAATACAATATCGACAAACAATGTTGACAGACATACGAGTAGCGTTTATTGACGGTCGCCAGTATTATGTCGGCCTGACATTAATGGATATACACTAGCTGACCCCGAAACGCGACTCGTCTGAATGAGCCACTATGGCGGGTATATCACCATGTACACGGTGGTCACTATCCAGTCCGTTACAAAAACATAGTAGGTTCCTATCCACGATTGATTTTTATCGTCCTATCGATAATATTTCTTTCGCCCACAACGACATCACCACCTTTATCAATAAATATGATCAAAATTATTTTATTGATGAAGGCAGACAAGTTGACGACCCATCCGATTTAATGGTATATTTGAGTTACGGGGTCATTTAGGTTTTAGATAATACCTATTTATTTCCTAAAGTTACAGCTGCAGTGTATGAAAAGAAAATAATAGGATGTTAATAACATTTCGTTATTCTGTCGTATACATCACGGCTGATACTGAATTACTGATTTGGACTCTGAATATCACTTTTATATATTTTTAATTATAAGGGGCGAGCCTATCGCCATACCGGGCACAAATTCCAGACTCCGGGCTGATACTGAGCATTTCGTAATAGAATAACCCAATACCACTTTACCCAACCCGGGGATCGAACCCGAGACCTCAGCGTTGGCCTCAATCGTAACGCGTACGCATTACAACTGCGCTACCGAGGCAGTCATATTGATGCAATAGGTAAGTAATGGTTTATTCAATGAAACTTTAAACATTGACAAATACAAGTTCAGGTATTAACTCTATAAAGACTTGATGAGATATTATTCCCTATACTTTACGTAGATCCAGAGAGATCCAGACGAGAGGATACAATTGGATGCTACGCAATTCCCAGCCCGAGTATAAAATAAAAATATCACATTATACAGCGTCACTGCAACGAAATCATATCGCGATGTAATTCTACGCTGGCGCCATCTATTGGGCATAATAATAAACTTTGTTACCATCCATAAAATGTTAAACATGATCTACATTCCATCAAAACTTTACCGCCAGTTTCGAAGGCTGTTTGCACTATCACTTATTTTCCAAAAAGTAATTCTACATAAAGCATAAAATTAAAAATCCCGCTAACCATGTTCAGGGCCTAACTTTCTAACGTAGACGTTCATAATTCTCAGGCCGAGTCAAATCTCATCTCGACGCAAATCAAATATTTAGCTGAGACGAACACACGAAACGTTCAGATTAATACCATGTTTAACGATATACTGATAAACAGCGAATGAACAGCCACGGTATTACGTCGCTTTTGAGATTTTGAATTGGAAAAGGGATTAGCAAAGGTAGAACTTGGTTATAAATTAGTAAGGTTTACAAGGTGGTAGGCCCCTCGAGCGTAGGCGTATGCGAGAGGCCGGCTGGGTTGGTACGACCGCTTTGTCTATTTCTGCCGCCAAGCAACAGTGTGTAAGCACTGTTGTGTTCCGGTTTGAAGGACATTGAAGCCAGTGAAATTACTGGGCATTATGAGACTTAACACCTTATGTCTCGGGGTGATGAGCGCAGTCCAGTGTCATGTAGTGCTTTGTTATTTAAAGTTCTGTGTGGCGTTGATTCTGTTTATGAGCAGGCGTGGCGCTTACCATCAGGCGAGCGACCTACTCGTCTCGTCATTCAAGTTATTAAAAAAAAGGTGTTTTCTTATGTTAACGCGAATATTACACATTGAAATAACACTAGTTAATACGGATTTTATCGCGCTTAAATTTCTATTTTAGTCCCGACGTTTCGAAAGCTTTTCAGCCTTCGTGGTCACGGACGAGACTGAGGTGTAGATCGTCTCGAAAAGTTAATGTTACATTGCTTACCTTCATTTTATAATTATTTAAAAAAGTTAGTTGAGACTAGTCCGATCTACGCAGAAAGAGCTCACGGTGTCTTGAGGTCTGGCAGTTGGTCTGAAAAGCTTTCGAAACGTCGGGACTAAAATAAAAATTATACCGCGATAAATTCCATATAAACTAGTTTTATTTAAATTAATAAGGTAGTTTAGCCTTACTAGACTTAGAATGGTAGAGCCACGCTGTGGATAGTTTTGTCTACAGCACAAATCGTCTGTCTCGAAGTAAGTAAAGTAGCGGCTTGCTGCTGCGTTTCGCATGGTGAGTGAGATGGTTGAGTGGTTTTGGGCTTCTTTTCTCAACTTAGCCCGTAAAATATCGGGCCATTATATGTGATGTGTCTAGCCAGACTAACTCTGACCAGAAGCGCAGGATCCTCCTGATGTCTCCACAGGCTTCATGGGGTGATTTCGGTGTGTTGAGGATCTCAACCGATGAGTGAGATATCCAGAGGCCCAAATCCCCTCCCCATCCTAATCCCTTAATTATTCCATTATTTTAAGTTCGGCAATGCGCTCGTGATTCTTCTGGTATTGTGCGCTTCTATGGTGGTGATCTGCACCACCCACGCCCACTTAAAATACTAGACAAATTATTTGCCGATCATATTATATGAGAGGAATAATGTTTAGGAAGGGAAGAATTGTGCCTTCGGTAATCTCACTGATTGTACGAAACGCAACAGCAAACTGCCACTTAACATCAGTTTTATAATAAGACAGTAGTAATACTCCGGTCATGCGGTAAACAAAGCCATATACAGCGTGACTCTACTTAGATTTTGAGATTTCACAGTTCCTGTAAATTAACTATTTATATATACTATTTATAGTATCCTTTTTATATCAAAAGTTGTACCGCATTTTCTTTATGAAAGTAATATTACTGGATCTTATATCAATGGAAAATAACTTTAAGATGTAATTACGAGTAGGTTGTTTCTCTATTCGTCGACAATTCACCGAGTTAGTCAGCGTATAGTCAACCGCGGAAGTTTTGATTTGTAATTCATGAAATAGAAATGAGCTCAGCAAAACTTTGATCGTCTTCCGTGTACCCGAGTTGATACGAATTGCTGTTATTAGAATTTAATTGGAACTTTATTATGTCGCGATAGGAGTTATATTTGCATGAGATATTATTTAAAATAAACTTGCAAGTTGGTGGGTCAATGATAAATATTTTCTAAGCTTTTAGTTGTTTGGAAATGGTTTTTGATTTTCCATTGGAACTTGATAGACTTTTGTTCTAATTTTTTTTATTCTGGATTTAATATTGGCTAGGAATATCCCGTAGACGGTCCAAAAAACGCTGGCTATTACGACGTATTAGTGGGAGATATGAGACCCAATGGTCTTACTACAGAGGATGCTCAAGACCGGTTGAAGTGGAGGTGTCTCGGTGAGAAGGCGGACCCTGGCACTAGCCGGGATAACGCCAGTAGAAAGAAAGAAAGAAGCGTGAAATAGGTGAACCTCACTGAATTTTATCCCCCGCGCGTATGTGTATGACAGCCTCCGTGGCGCAGCGGGCGAGTAGCCGGCTGCGAAGCGAGAGGCCGTGGGTTCGATTCCCGCACCGAGACAAATGTTTGTGTGATCCACTAATATTTGTCTCGGGTCTGGGTGTTGTGGGACCGCAAGTCCCTCGTAGTTCTTGATACCCACGATACAGGTTAACCTAGTGTGGGGTCAGGACTATGTGTGTGACTGTTGGGTGTATTTATTTTATTTTATGTGTGTTTATATGAATTCTTCTCGCTATCGCAAATATGTTTTACTACTTATTATTGTTGTGAAAGGGTTTTCACGGTTAGATGATATTTACATGAGCTTTTTATAGCATAAGTCGATAAACGAGCAAGTGAGATAATCAGATAAAACTGGTGTTTCACGACAAAGCCAGTCAACAAATCATCTCGTGTTGCATCCGCTAAGCCCCCTGGGTTGGTACCACTGCTTTGTAGTCCTTTTACTCTACAAGAAATCATGTCGAACCATGTTGCTTCGTTGCTGTGTGAAAGAAGGACAAACCAACCAGAATTTGCATTTAAAATATTAGTAGTATAAGAATTTCGTACTACCAACCGAGCAAAAAATAAGCTGCAATAAATTATGCCAATTTCCATATCATCATTTGAAAGTTGATATGACACACGTTCAATTGCATACATAGACAAACCAACACAGAAGACGCTACACAATAAGGTACTATACATAGATCGGATATGTAATACACTTTGTATGGAACCTAAGCGTACCAGTTTTTACTGCGTAGACTGAAGTTGTCTTCGCATTGCGTATAGAATGTAGATGGAGAGACTGTGAGTGGTAGAGCCACGATGTAGACAGTTCTGTTTACAGCATGAATGGGCCGTCTCAACTGGGTCGTTACCACTGTCTCACAGAGAAGCCGTCTAAAGTAGCGGCTAGCGGCTGCTGCATTTCATACGGTAAGTGAGATATCCGGAAGCCCAAATTTCCCTCCCCTTCACAATCCCTTACTTTTCCTTAATTCCTTTCCTTTAGGGTCGGCAATGCGCCCATGATACTTCTGGTATTGTGGGCGTACATGGGCGGTGGGTTTCACTTGCTATCAGGTGACCCATCTGTTCACCCAATCCATATAATCTATACTATAGATGATATAGCGCGCGTTAGCGCTTATGATGCACAATTACGAAATGTACTATAATAATGATTATTCGTGGATCCATGGTACGCCCGCTTCGTCGTGCAGCAGTGTGAAGCACTGTTGTGTTCCGGTTTGAAGGACATTGAAGCCAATGAAAATACCTTACAGAGACTTAACATCTAATGTCTCGGGGTGACGAGCGCAGTCCAGTGCTATTCAGTGGTTCATACTTACAACACTTAGATTACGTTTCTTTTTACTTGTATCATTAAAACAGGAGGGTCTGTGCCCAGCATTGGAACGTATATATTACTGGGCTGGATTATGTACAGTACTCTTTATTTTAAAAGGTTGCTTTACATTTTTTTATATTAAATTTCTCAAAAATAAAACAATTAAAAATATAAAAAGTATCACCCTCTAATAGCGAGGCCCAAGACCCAACGGTGGTTAGGGCCCCAGTGTGAGGAGCCTCCTCACAATGCGTGCCGAGTACATTAATACTGCCTTCTGTACTTGACTTCTGACCCAACCATCATTGAGAGCCTCTGAAGATGTTGGTCGAGACTCTTCGGCATCAACCCATGGACGGAAACGACTATCGGGACAATGATTGTCGAGTACAGGTCTGGATTTATTATTACTGTATAGTTAAATCATATTTCCTTACGCCCCCTTGCGGTGACAATGACAATAATAATTATATTTCATACAATAAATGATTACTGTATGTGACGTCTTTAGTTTTATAATTAGTCTGTGATTCCAGAACAATTGCGGAACAACCGAATATTTCGTGCGCATTACATTAAATTATGTATTCCCATTCAATAATGGACAGAATTGGGAATAAATTGTCCTCGAAATTTATAACCGGGCGAACAACGAGCACCGCGCGAAAACGCGGTCACGTGGTTTTAGGGACAGAACTACGGTATGGGCTATAGCGTTTTTAATTTAAGAAATAAATCCACCCCTTAGACGGTGAAATCACAGATGAAAATGTAAAACTCTTTTATGAACTGACTTTGATGATTCTCTCTATTCTAAAAAAAAGTAACTGGCGCCGCCGCTGCCAAAAGCTTGTCACGCTATCTCCTCCGAAACCGCTGGGGGTATGGGGTCGAGACAGATACCAATCGATGCAGAATAATGTGGGGAAGAAAGTAAGATATGTCTCATATTCGTCGGACTTTAAGTTTTTTTATTATTTTATGTTTAGTGGAAAAACATGGGCAACGCCCCTAGTAATTTCAGAAATAAATCCACCAATTAGACGGTGAAATCACAGATGAAAATCTAAAACTCCTTTATGAACTGACTTTGATTATTCTTTTACAAAAGAATAGTAATAAAAACTTCTTAACAAAAAATAAAACTGATGAATGAAAAAAGTAAAATAAATCTATTATTATACTACAGTACCACGGACTAATAATTGTTTAGTTTTAATTTTAGCTTTTTAGTTTATTGTCGGTTTTACTTTTTCTTAAAGAGTTTTTATTAATCTAACCCATTAATAACCTTCGACAGCAATTAGAAAATAGAGTTTTTTAAACCCACATAAAAAGTATCTTCTAGAACTTCTTCTCCCTCCTGCCCTTATCCATGCAGTGGGGTCGCAGGGGGGTTTTAACTCATGTTACAGAAAGATTTGGCTTATAGTTTTTACGACCGGTTGCCTGTCTGACGTCATCCCCTCTGGGGAGAAACCACCTAAAAACTATCTCCATTCATATATAAAAAACCGCTATTAGTTTTGTTGATCGACAAAGTGGTCAAACAATTTTTTTTGTCGCGAGTTAAAAATTGTTTTTTGAGAGATTAAAGTGATGTTTCAAAAAGAGGTTTTCAAGAGTTTTTTTAACAGAAAACATTTACACACTGCTGCTTGGCGGCAGAAATAGATAAAGCGGTGGTAGCAACCCAGACGGCCTAAGAGGTTTTCAAGAGTTTTATAACAGAAAACATTTACACACTACTGCTTGGCGGCAGAAATAGATAAAGCGGAGATATTTTGAGCACATATGGGCCGTCTTGTCCGGGTCGTTACCACTGTCTCACAGAAAACGGGCGTAAAGTAGCAGCTTGCTGCTGCGTTTCGTACGGTGAGTGAGATATCCGGAGGTCCAAACCTTCTCCCCTTCCCAATCCCTTAATTATCCCTTTCCTTTGAGGTTGGCAACGCACCCATAATTCTTTTAGTATTGTGGGCGTACATGGGGGGTGGAGATCACTTACCATCAGAGGTGACCCACTTGCTCGTGTGCCGGCCTATGCTATAAAAAAAACAACCCAGACGGCCTCTCGCATATGATGCCATTACCATCTACCATCTTTTGCAGACGTATTGAAAACTTTCCTTTTTTTGTGTCGGTTATGAATGTAACTCCACCCACTAGGCAATCGCTTGTAATCCTTACACACAATATTAAAAGCAGATATTACGCTTCTCAGGTAAAGGTAATTAAAATTTAATTACGACCCCGCTCCGCTAATTACAAACATTTAGCCGTACAATTTGAAACTCGGTACAAGCTATCATTTGCAGCTTTGAACCGCGCTGCCCTCTCACAGTGGCGCGCCGACCGTCGAGCTGGAAGGGTGTTACGTCGCAGGAAAAATCCTCTAGCGCTCGTATTTTTTTGCGAACTTTCTTTTGAGTACTCTGGTATTGTCGTGGATTATTTTTCAATGCGTTTTTTTCGTTTTGTTTTCACGCGGTCGTGTGTTGACATTGACATTATTTGTGAGTGATTCGAAAGGAAATTTCGGTAAGTAATTGATAATTTGTTATTTCAGTGATTTAATTAAAGACTTTGTGAGTTTTTTTTATAATTATATATTTAAATCTTCAAAATCATACCATTAAGTTTTTCTTTTCCATTAAGGAATTTCCCATGTTCCGTCATACTCTATCAGACCCTAATCAAATTTGAGAACCTCGTTGTTTTTGAAGTCTGTTAATAATATGGAGTATACAATATACAAAGACAGCATTGAATTAAAATAATAAAGAATTAATTACATCCGATGGTAAATACTAATTTTTTTTGGAAAAATATAAATCGAAAGTGAGTTTGTTTGTCTGTTTGTTACGCGTTCACGACTAAATCGCTGAACCGATTTTGATGAATTTTGGTATATAGATTGGATTCTGGAGACGGTCATAGGCTACTCTTTAACTCGATTATAGGCTACTTTTTATTACGGAAAAGGATGTTCCCGCGGGCGGAACCGCGAGCAATAGCTAGTTAACATTTTTAGATGTCTATCACATATTGTTATGATAATGCTTATAATAATTTTTTTTCTTAATCTAGAAGGCGTTTTATTTTCAATTACTCTTTATTTTATCGAGGTAAAATAGAAACTCGTCTAAAGCCCTCTAACTTGACCTCTACACCTGTTAAATTATTCTCCGGAATTAAATTAGACTAGAAACTAGGGTTGTGTTTCAAAATTAACTTACATTAGAGTGCTCATTCGCAACTTCTACATAATTTTATTTTGATTATGATACTCTATAAAAATAAAATTTATGAACAACCATCAAATACTTCCTCCTGCCTCGGTGGCGCAGTTGTAATGCGTACGCGTTACGATTGAGGCCAACGCTGAGGTCTCGGGTTCGATCCCCGGGTCGGGTAAAGTGGTATAGGGTTTTTCTATTACGAAATACTCAGTATCACCCCGGAGTCTGGAATTTGTGCCCGGTGTGGCGATAGGCTCGCCCCTATCACATAAGGGACGGAGATACGCTCGGCGAAATGTGGGTGTACTAGTTGCACCTCTGCCTACCCCTTCGGGGATTACAGGCGTGAGTGCGTATCTATGTATGTACAATCAAATACCTAAATCCTTATTTAGTAACAGAAAACAAGAAACTCAAGGTAGTAGCAAACCTAAATTAGTTTCGGCATATAGTTTATAAAAGCACTAGCTTTTGATCGCGCCTCTGCCCGCGTGAACAGTCCTTTTCGGGATAATAAGTAGCATAGAATCGGCTCCAGGGTCCTATCTGTCTCTGTACCAAAATTCATTAAAATCGGTTTAGCGACTTAGGTGTGAAAGCGTAACAAAGAACAAATAAAAACACTTTCGCATATGGGATGGCTTAATAATTAATTACATTATTCATAGATAGGCATTGTAAATAAACAAATGGAATATTTTTATTTATTATCTTGATTTCACCTACATTTCAAGATAAAGAAGTGATAGTTAAGCGGGGATTGGTACGGACTGCCGAGACGAAAAGTCGCAGGTTCAAAACGACCCCGAATAGCATACAACTCTGTTAATTATATTATTATCACTTGCTATGATGAAACATCACGAGGAATCCTGCATACCTGAGAATTATCTATAAGAATTTCTAATGTATGTGAAGTCTGCAAATCCGCATGAGGCCAGCGTAGTGGACGAAGGCCTAACTCCTCTCATTGGTGTAATACAAGGCTATTATTATCAGGTATTAGTGGGCCTTTTAGTTCTACTTGGTGTTATCCCGGCTTAATGCCAGGATCCGCCTCGTCGTACCACAGATTTGACGGTATTTGGTATTTATTATATGGGGCGACCCGTTGTCTGACCTCCACAACTCTTAACGGGAACGAAGTCTCGCCCTTGCCTCATCCGTTAACCCAGTGCAGATGAAGTTGTTGGTGGCCCACTTACACTCCCATGGTATATAGCGGGTAAAATGTTTATTCACAATGTCAGCAAGTTCTATTGAAAAATATGTATCACTTGCCACTGTTTTAGAAGCATCTATACAATATATAACAAAAACCCTGTGGGACGTTTTTACCGTGATGTCACAATCGATATTCAAACGTAATGAAATAACTCGCATACGAAAATGAGACTATAAAAAATCAAATTTCTTTTTTATATTTTAATTATTTTATTATTTATAAACCGTATTTCAATTGATTACCTCTGGAAGAGCGATGTCTCGGAGCCAGAGAGAAATAGCAAGTTACGACGTCTACGTGCATCAAACGCGCCGCGCCGCATGCGCACCCGGATTCGTCAGTACGTCACATCAGTCAGCTGATCATCACTTTCTAAGGATAAATATCTCACTCCTGTTTTTTTTTATTTAACAATTTTTATTAAGCTTTCTTTAATTCTATCATCACGACACAGGGTTTTTTACATTCTGTATAAGAAATAGTAATACTGTCTTTACTACTGCCTAGCCGGTTTGGTTAGAATAACCTATTTTATAGCATAGGCCGGCAAACGAGCAACTTGATCATCTGATGATAAGTGATCTACACTGACTATGTACGCCCAAAATACCAGAAGAATTAAGGATTGCGAAGGGGTGGGAGATTTAGGCCTCCGAATATCTCACTCACCTTACGAAATGCAGCAGCAAGCTGCAACTAGGTTTCCGTGAGACAGTGGTAACGACCCGGTCGAGCCGGCCCATTCGTGTTGTAGGCAAAACTGACTCTCTGAAGTGTGTTAATAACCCTCACCATCAATTACAATAAAGTTGAGTTCTTGTGGCCACCTTACTATCCTAACATCAGACCCAGATCACCATCTGTAAGCTACTAATAATACCAGCCCTGTATTATATACGTCCCACTGCTGGGCACGGGCCTCCTCTACTGAATGAGAGGCGTCAGGCCTTAGTCCACCACGCTGGCCTAATGCGGCTTAGCAGACTTCACATACCTTTCGAAATTCTTATGAAGAACTTCTCAGGTATGCAGGTTTCCTCACGATGTTTCCTTCACCGTAATAGCAAGTGATAATTAACAATTAATACACACATAACTTAGAAAAGTCAGAGGTGTATGCACTTGGCGCTGTAAGCTACTGCTCAATGTAAATTATTCGATGAGCCCAAACACTGCTATCTACTAAATATCGAGGAGCTGGAAGCAGCAGACAGCTTGGTTCCAGTATCAGGTCAAAATTACTGAAATAAGAACACTGGATTAAATCAAATCAAAATTGGTATTTATATCGGTTCACCCCTAGCGCTACACATACAAAAAGGGATAAAATTTATAACACCCCTTATTTGTCAGGGATTAGGAACATTTTCCACAAAGAAAAGACACTACACTTTAATACCAATACGACACCGGAATGATCGGTTCATACATGTTCCCTTGGGAAATTACTGGACCTGAGCTAAATATGTGTGATTTACGACCGCAGGCGTCGTGGCCCGGCCTTTTGTTTTTTAATTTGTCACTTCTATGATATATGAGATCACTTTTACACAATTGTGTATTACGTTATTGCCGAGTTTGTAAATAAAAATGAGGTTACAAACAATATTCCCGATGCTTTTGAAAATTATCAATAATTTTAAACTGTTATTGGGTGTATTGACTTCTTTTTATGTCCACCCTTTTTCCTCAGAGGGGTTAACGATCGACAGGCGGTCGCAAAAAATTACAAGCCTATTTTTTCCGTAACATGTGTTAAAAATCATGTTGCGCCGACCACACTGCGAGTAAGATAAGGGCAGGTGAAAGAAGAAGATATTCTTTTTAAACAATAAATAAGACACCTCCAATATAAAAAATAACATCTCTCTATTCTAAAAAAAAGTAACTGCCGCCGCCGCTGCCAAAAGCTTGTCACGCTATCTCCTCCGAAACCGTTGGGGGTATGGGGTCGAGACCGATACCAATCGATGCAGAATAATGTGGGGAAGAAAGTAAGATATGTCTCATATTCGTCGGACTTTAAGTTTTTTTTTATTTTATGTTTTGTGGAAAACATGGGCAAAGCTCTTAGTCCTCTAAAATATACTTCTATATTTAGCGGTTTGGGTTTGGTGATATTTCAGTCAGGACTTGTTTATATGTACATAATTTTTATATTCTATCTCACTTACCAATATTTTATAATCTATACTAATAAATAGTTAAATTAAATGTGACTTTGTAAATTTCTAAGGGGTAATCTCTGACACTATTGAATGATTCTAACAAGCTTCATTATCCCTGAGTGCTTTATGCAATTTTTTTATTGTAAATAAATTGAATATTCAGGAAAAAAAATACGCGGGTTGCGAGCTAAAGCCAGTCTATAAAATACTTTATTCAGTCATCATAAAAAGCATCACAGCATCTAAGTCTCTAAAAACGTGAATGAAATAACCCAAATACCCCATAATTCACCACACCTTATCATGTTGCGTTGCAAATGTGGCCGAAATTTCACTGTACACCGACATTCGCGGCTGAAGATACGGGGCCATTGTAACACCAGAGTAGTTCATAACGTTATAAAAGTCTAGTTTTTCCTCGCGTGGAGACGCGGAGGATCATGGTCTATCTGTGTGCCAAGTTTTATTCAAAACCCATTAGACGTGACTGACTAATATTGATTAAAAATAAAATGCTGGAAGTCAAAAATCGGACCCAGACAGATGTATGTGGACATTAACAGACCAGGGATTGGAGAAATCCTTGGAGAAGAAATTAAAGCCTTCTAGATATCTATGTTTGAAAAATAATATTATAATTTACTTGAAACGTATATCTTTTTTTTTCTTTTTATAGCATAGGCCGGCAAACGAGCAAATGGGTCACCTGATGGTAAGTGATCTCCACCGCCCATGTACGCCCACAATACCAAAATAATTACGGGCACGTTGCCGACGAAGGGATAATAATTAAGGGATTGTGAATGGGAGGGGGATTTGGGCTTCCGGATATCTCATTCACCGTACGAAACGCAGCAGCAAGCTGTTACTTTACGCCGGTTTTCTGTGAGATAGTGGTAACGACCCGGATAAGCCGGCCCATTCTTGCTATAGACAAAAGTGTCTACAGCGTGGCTGTACCACTCTAAAATTACCACTAGAAATAAAACATTTTGAATTATAAAGAACATTATAATGATTTTAAATACTCGTACCTATAACCTAACATAAATTAAAAACTGTCTCAAATACATTTCTCATCCATTACCGCTTTGGTCGTTGTTTTAAACACTCATCAAATTTTCTGAGAATAATATGCTTTTACTTGACCCAAATAAATCCGCGAATTCGTCTAACTAGATATGACGAAATTAATTAAACGAACCTACTTTTACACAGTATAAAGCAAGTTGTCAAAGTATAACAAGCTATCTAACCCGCGTCAAGGTTGGTGACATCTGACAATCCAACAAATTGGCCGGCCAAAATAATAGTCTTTCATATTTGCGAAAACCTTTTCCCCTCGCAGACGTATTTGCATCGTATTATTTTTCTGATAAGATCTGCTTGTGATGCCTTGAATGGTTGACGATCCAAGAATCTGTATCGCTTGAGGCCAGTACCAATCCTGTTTTACTCGTATATTGTTGATTTTCTTATTTCAAATATTTTGTTGTTTTTCAAATATCGAATTGCTATGTCTTGTGTATGAAAGGTCCGTAGCTTGGTTTATTTCATTACTTGCTTCGATATTGCATGCAATGTTTGCGACTCGGTGGGTGGTGTGCGGTGGGTGAAATCGGTAATGAAAATCTTAAACTTCGTCATTTATGCAACGATTTCAATGATTTTTCATTAAAAATAGTACCTAAAATAAAATCTTTGTAACAAAAAATTAAGCCAGTGAAAATAACAAACCAGTGTAATTACTGGGCATTATGAGACTTAACTTCTTATATCTCGGGATGACGAGCACAGTTCAGTGGGATGCAGTGCTCTGGAATCCAGAGTTCTGTGTGACGTTACTTCTGTTTATAGGCAGGTGTGACGTTTAACATCAGGCGAGCGATCTGCTCGTCTCGTCATTCAAGCAAATAAAAAACCCGACATAGAATAACTAGATGGTTAGAAATAAAAATAACTAATTCTGAGTCGGACATTGCAATTATAGCGCTGACTTAAATTTGGGTATTATTATGTTTGTTTTATAGCTTTTTGAGTTAGTTTTGTTTTTTGTCTAGCCCGACCAATCATCCCTACTAATATTATAAATGTGAATGTAAGTTTGTTTGTTACGCTTTCACGCGAAAACTACTTAACCGATCATCATTAAACTTTGTACACATATTCTTGGAAGGTATAAGAAGTAACATATATACTTTTTATGAAAAAAAAATCTATTTGATTGTTACGCTTTCACGCCTAAATCACTGAACCGATTTTGATGAATTTTGATGTAGAGATAGATGGGACCCTGGAGACGATTATAGGCTACGTTTTATTTCGGAAAAGTCTATTCACGTGGGCGGAACCGCGAGCAAAAGCTAGTATCAACATAAAGTAAATAAATACATATACTCACGCTTGTTTCCCAGAGGGGTGAGCAGAGACAATATAAAGCAAGAAATCATAAATATAGCTGACTACAAGGATAGAAATAAAATTACTAACAGGGGTCGCATCTTAATAAAGCTAATTCACTATGAACGGCCACGATATCTAATTACAGCGAAGAAATTGGATTTTCCGCCCACGGCAGCAAATTATTGGGCCAAAAGAATGGGCGGAAATTGTAACTGAATTATGATTATAGGCGTTGTACTAATTAGCAATCCGATCCGGGTTAATTTAAAATATAATTTTCATAAAATTAGTTTTATTTTCATCAAACTGAAACCGAAGCCTGAACCGAAGGGAGTGGGCAGAGGTGCAACCAATACCATCCACTGTTCACTATTACCGTATTCTAAACCAAATGAATGAGCCGGTGCGACCGGGGCGGTACCATTGTGTCATAGAAAATTGGTGTAAAGTAGCAGCTTGTTTTTTGAGTGAAAACTTCTTTAGCCGCGTTGAGCACTTTTTGGGTGAACAAAAAGCGTGAAACTCGCGTCATCGTCACCGCACACTTCCCATGAGCTATATGTATACTGTGTATATATGTACATAGATATACCGCCGTGCGTTATTAGTATACATTATATATATACAAAGCAGTCATTCAAGCTAATAAAAAAAAAACAAAAGTTCTTTAGTGATTTCACGAGTCAAATGCTTTAAGTTTGTTGTACTGCATAATGGCAAAATGGCACCATTTGTCGCTACATTAAGTAAATGAGATCCACGGTGTGTTCGAAGTAATGTTCAAATATTATGATATTGTGAATGATTAATTTATTGTATTTAACAGCCACCGTGGCACACTGGGGGAGTAGCTGGCTGCGAAGCGAGAGGCCGTGGGTTCGGTTGTGTGATCCACAAAATATGTTTTCGGGTCTAGGTGTTGTGGGACCGCAAGTCCCTCTTAGTTCCTGATACCCACGATACAGTTTTACCTAGTGTGGGGTCAGGACTATGTGTGTGACTGTTGGGTGTATTTATTTATTTATACGAGTGGTAGAGCCACGCTGTAGACAATTTTGTCTACAGCGTGAATGGGTCGGCTCGTCCGGGTCGTTACCACTGTCTCACAAAAAACCGGCGTAAAGTAGCAGTTTGCTGCTGCGTTTCGTACTGTGAGTGAGATATCCGGAGGCCCAAAACCCCCTCCCCTTCCCAATCCCTTATTATCCCTTTCCTTTAAGGTCGGCAACGCGCCCATTATTCTTTTGTATTGTGGGCGTACATGGGCGGTGGAGATCGCTTACCATCAGGTGACTCACTTGCTCGTTTGCCGGCCTATACTATAAAAAAAAAATACAAATCACAAAAAATGATAATCTGTAACCTTTTAACAATAATAAAACCGACACTAAAACTTGAAAGATTTAAAGTTGGCTTCTAACCTAGATCACTTTTGATTGCCAAGTTCTCTAAGAGAAATTATCTTTTGTTGTTAAATATTACGCGATTTGATAAATACCTTTTTTGCGGTGGTTAAAATATGCGGAACAAATCAATATTAAATCCTTTGTTAAGTAATAAGGCCGCCTAGGGCACTTTTATACGTCAATTTTAGAATCTACCGGTGCTTCGAAAATGAGAAAGAAAGAAAAGTTTATGGTAACCATAAGATGCCTTTAAAAAAAATTGGCAGTTGTAGAGACTGTCTATAGGAGTGAAAACTTAGAACTTTTAGTATTAAAATTATCAACATCAATCTGGTTTTCACATCTATTGACACTCCGAGCATCAATTATATGCATGTTCATATGGTTTTTAGTACTCACTATCGTGCTGCACAATGATTCTACAATTAAACGATTCAAATAATAATCATACAAAAACATTATTTCAACAATGTACAGTTTAAACACATTGAACTTTTCACTAAATCCATTCAATTTCACTTAAATAAGATATACACAGCACTAATGTTGCACAATACGTCAGCTGTATAGCTACAAATATACTGCTATAAACATGTCGGTGACGCGAACGCACGAGATTTCAATCATTCAACGAAGTGTCTAACGCGCACAGCACACGGCCGCTGCGCGTCATGAGCATGTCGGTGACGCGAACCCATAAGATTTTCCCCTACCAAAAAAGTGCCCAACGCGGCTAAAGAAGTTTTCACTTAAGAATATTGTCTCACTGGGCTGAGAAGAAGCACCAAGAAACTCTGCCGTGGGTGTTTAAACACTGACACTGGAAACAAACTATAGTAACAGTGATTTACAAAATTCACAGCCTACTTCTTTAACGCCCATACCCGATTATAATTCTCGGGTGGCCTGTGATACCCTATCAAAACTTCCTTTACTACTTAATGACATAACTAGCATCTCACGTGTAGCTTACATACTGGACATCATTACGGGTATAGTAAATACTAAGATCCCTGGACCACGAAGTCGTAAGCACGTTCTTAGTTCTTACACAGTTCATCCTTGTCCAGTGAGGTAAGTCACCTGTGGTCTTAGCTTATGCAATAAGAGATAATTTTGGCGACTTGTTTTGACGAAAATCATTTTTATATGGTTATCTCTACCTGTCTATCGAAGCTAACATGGTTACTTATGGCCGTTTCCTATTCATTTTATTTTCAGATCGATTTGCCATCGAAATATGATGACATCACGTAACTCTAGTAAAAAAATAAGTTTTAAAAAACACGCTATTATCGAAAATCGAACTAAAAATGAATAATCGTTTAAAATATTTTATTGTAAAAAAGGCGTTTTCATGATCTCTAGTTGACACTTAATACGTCTAATTTTTTGCGCGGTGCAGAACGTCGTATCTGGACTTAGAAATGTAATATTTAGACATTAAATTTTATGAAATAAAGTTTATTTTGAACATTCATTAATTCTTGTTGCGTGTATGAGTGTTACGTGTGATTTGATTTGACCTTTGCATGTAAGTGGAGCCGTATTTTTGGTAGATTCATTTGAGAGTATAATTCTAGTTATGTTATTTCGACGAGATTTGCTTACTATCAATAGTGTTTTGACAGATCCTCCATACAAAATGTGTCAAAAAATTACTGCTTGTAAGTAAGTCTGTCGATATAAAAAATGATGGGAACGGCCATTAGAATACTTGATTCGTCATGTCAAAAGTAGAGATAATTTAGAGAAAATAGTAATTTCAACCTATCTGTGGTAATTTGTCTACGTACGTATCATAATATTACATGATGGTAAGTGATATCCACCGTTCATGAACGCCCAGAATACCAGAAGAATCGTGGAAGCGTTGCCGATCTTCAAGGTAAAGGGTAATTGAGGTATTGGGATGGGGAAGGAGGATTTGTGCCTCCGGATATCGTGCGTTGTCGCCTTCAAGGCTGATGGGCCTTCAGAAATATTATAATAAACAGTGCTCAAAGCATTTCAAACATGCGTATTATCTTGATAAAAAAATTACATAATTTTATAGTTTTCATAGTTTTTAGTATTTAACACTTTTTTGCCTATTACTTTATAATTCATAAAATTTGCATTTTTTTTATATTTAGTTTAAGATTCCATTATAGCTTATCTAAATAAAAATCTACACAAAAATACATAGCAGCTATCATATCGTATAAAAAAATCTTAGAACTCAGAGCACATTATTATGATTTAGATATAAAATGGAGCTTTTTATACAAGATTTCTTATTTTGTGATTAACTTTATAGTATACCAAAGTATTATATGCATTGGGCTGGCAACACAATAGCCCCGTATTTCGATACTATCGGTGAACCTACCGTATACAAAAATATTTTTAAACATCCATAGTAACCAGAACCATGTCATTATCATTGAGATATAATGTGGAGCGGTTTACAAGAATTCCTATTATGTGAATCACCCAAAGTACTTGGTACACCGACCTGGCAACACTATGTGCCCGTATCTCGATACGATCGGCGACTCATGAATAAATTTGCGAGAGTTTATCCCAAATTACGAGTGGGATGCTGTCGGAATAACCATGTGAAAGCAACCTTTTGTGGTTATCTTTGGTGTTTAGTGGAAATAGAATCAACTTCTCCGAAATTATTGGATTATAAAATCCTGTTTTGAAAACCAAATCCAAAATTGAGACGGTTCTCAATTACGTTTTATTTTTGTAAAAACTTTTTCTTTTCAATATTTCTTTCTTTCTGTGCGCTATATCAGCTGTATACTATGATCTACCTTCTTGGTACACCATAAATTTGACAGTATTTGGTATTATATGGGGCAATCCGCCGTCTGAACTTCACAATCATCACATGAACCAAGTTTCGCAATTGCATAATTCATTAACTAGCAGAGTGAAGTATGTATGAAGTAAGTACTGTGCTCGTCGCCGCGAGACATGAGATGTTAAGTCTCATAATTCCCAGTAATTTCACTGGCTTCAATGTATTTCAAATCAGAACACAACAGGCTTACACACTGCTGCTTGGTGGCAGAAAGAGACAGAGCGGTGGTACCAACCCAGACATCCTACGTCCCCCGTAACAAGGTGGGTAGCACCTTGTTATTTAATTAAGCTTATGGCTCACACACATGGAATTGTCTATCCTGGATGTAAAATCGTTTCATTGGTCTAGTGGGACCGTACTAAGGTTGAGAACCGTGATGTTTTGGGTTCAATGCCTAGGTCGGGTAATAACAATAAAAGTTTTCCATTCGAAAAGTCGCACATGGATTGCCCGGGATTGGAATTTATGCCCGGTATAGGGATAGGCTCGCCCCTATCACATCATGGGATGGAAATAAACACAGAACAAAAGGGCATGGCACCCCTTATGGGATAAAGCCGTAACTTTGTGTTATATGGATATAACTATCTGCATTTCCACTTCGTCTTTACAATTCCCCTAAATCGCGTTGCGGAACTTTAAAAAAGGAATACAAAATGTTGCCATCTTCAAAGCGCGATAAAAATATATTTCCGCCGTGGCTTGAAATAAGTTTTGCACGACTCGTACGCGTTGTTATACGGAATAAACTCCCACGGCGAAACGGGGAGTTGAACAGTTTCCACACAAACCTGGAGGCCAATTCTCGTAATTTTAAATGTCCAAAATATCATTCCGATCTAGTCTTAGCGTCAAGAAAGTTGTAAATGGCATTCTCTTAAACCTCACTTAACACAAAACTTATGGGTACTATGAGACTTAACACCTTATGTCTCAGAGTGACGACCGCAGTCCAGTGTCATGCAGTGCTTTGTTATTTAAAATTCTGTGTGGCGTTGCTTCTGTTTATGAGCAGGCGTGACGTTTACCATCAGGCGAGCGACCTGCTCGTTCCGTCACTCAATTTAATAAAAAAAGGCCCATAACTCCCTCCTGCTTTTATATGCCTGAATAATACGAACAAGTAGCTTGTTTGAAGGTAAGCAGTACCAGAAGTATTAGAAGTAACACCACTCACAATTTTCATTAACAACAATTAATGGCACTACATTCCGCCCGTGACCCAAAGGCATCTCAAGCTGATTCTCATAATCCCTATTAATGTCACTACCTTTAATTCCTTTCAAAATGGAACACAGCAGTGCTTATATGCTTAGCGGCAGAAAGAGATAAAGCGGTGGCACCTACCCAAACAGCTTTTCTCATACTTACCGCTTAATAATTTATAGTATGTGTTGATTGCTTTTATATAGCAAAAGCTGGCATACAAGCAAGTGGGTCATCTGATAAATGTTCTCCACCTCCCATGAATGCCCACAAAGGAATAATTAAGGAATTGGGAAGGGAGGGGCAATATCAAAGTCACCGTACGAATCGCAACAGCGAACTACTTCACGATGATTTTCTGTGAAGCTGGTAACAACCCAGACGGTACAAGGTAGGTGTAACGATTTTTGGCCGTTCCCAATATTCTGTATATCGACAGATTTCGTTACTGGCAGTAAAATATCGACACATTTTGAAGCTGGTTTGAACTTGCGACTTTCGTCACCGCCAAGCTATCGGTGTTGAAATCCGTTGTCTCTGCCTACCCCTATGGGAAACAGGCGTGAGTTTATGTATGTATGTATGAGCTATCGCTGCTTTTATACAACGACGCCAACCTTTAAATAAAGTGAGCCATAGCTAAACACATTAATTTTAAGTTTAACTAACGGTTGCTGCAACTCATACTTAAACGGTTCCTAAAATTTTAAATTCACCTACACTGAATTCACAGACAAACGGCTTTGGTCTTACCCGATTACGTCAGAGGAACCCTCCTCTGACGTAATCGGGTCTACTATTCAGATATAGATAACTACAAACTTTATAGTATAGTTTCATTTTGGAAGCAATAAAATCACTCATGTAGAAAAACCCAAAGGGACGGGTTGGGCTAGTGTCAGTAAACGTTTTATGATCAAAGGACTACCCTCATTAATCAAAGTGGTTTAAAAATACTCGAGCAACTAGTTTACACAGATCAGTTAATATTTTCTTTGATAAGATTTTTATTACGCGCAAGTTTTATTTAGCATAGTGTAGTTTGCTTTATAGCTAAAGGTTATGAGGGAAATTACTTTACCGGGAAATGGTTTTTCAGAGCTCATGTGTCTGAACCAACGTTGTTTCGAAGCAATCGCTAAGCTAGTCCCTGGGGCTTAGCATATGCATAACTATATAATTTTTTCGACTTGTTTTGTCGTGAACACAATTTATCGAAGCTAATTTGTTCAGAACGCTGGGCAAAGTCAGTGACCGAATGGATACCCGATGGTCGGCGACGACGCGGTCGTCCTAAGAAGCGGTGACGAGATGATCTGGACGCATTTGGGCCACAATGGCTTGTAGTGGCAATGGATCACGATATATGGAAGGAGAGGGGGGAGACCTTTGCCCACCAGCGGGATGATAGTTTAATAAAAAAAAAAATGGTTGCATAGAATACTCGACTCGTCATGTCAAAAGTAAAGATAATTCAATTCAATCTCTCACTGGTATTTTATCTATCGTCTGTTAAAAAAATGGTATTATATCTGATTACCGAAATCCTTTCCCATCTTAGAGGTCTCGAGGAACATCGTAATGAATTATTTTTACTATATCTGAACTTGGCTTTAGGTTCATTTGCTCTTGGCCAGCCTTTAAATATATTTATTTTGTTTCAGAAAAACATGGAGATATCCATTTGGAGACTTGCGGTCGCTGCTGTATTCTTAAATACATGTGAGTATTTTTAACCGACTTCTTAAAAGAAAGGGGACATATTATTAAGTGTGTGATAATGCTAAAATTACTAAGGAGTTTGATAGGTTACGTCTAATAATAAAATAATTGGTGCTTGTAACACAGTGAAAGCAGTGATAGCTCAGCGGGGAGTGGTATGGACTGTCGAGGCGAAAGTCGTAGGTTCGAAACCAGCCCCAAGTGCATACACAAGTTATCTGTGTATTAATTGTTAATTATCACTTGTTTTAACTATGAAGGAAACATCTTGAGGAAACCTGCATACCTGAGAAGATCTTCATAAGAATTTCGAAGGTATGTGAAGTCTGCCAAGCCGCATTAGGCCAGCGTGGTGTACTAAGGCCTAACCCCTCTCATTCAGTAGAGGAAGCCCGTGCCCAGCAGTGGGACGTATATCATACAGGGCTAGTATTATTTATTATTATTTGTAACACAGGTTCATCCTAGTATAAGTGTACGGTATTTTAATTGAGTTTAACCACCGTATGGAAGAGCAATAGTAATACTATGAAATTCATTAACAGTTCTGTTCTATATATAGATTGTCTTTTTTTCTTGGAATCAAAAAAAAATATTATTATAAAAGTTCACGATGAGTGACATAAAAGCTTTTAGCTTGCCAATAATACGGTATCAACCGTTGTATCAACCATTGACTATTAAGCTACAATACCATCGACTCAAAATTGTTTAGTGTTCATTTTTAGTTATTTTTAATCTATTTATTTTTTTCTTAACAAGTCAAACATTTCTTTAACCGATTTTCGATTTGAAAAAATACAAATGATTTGCCCAGGTTAGTATTTAAGCTCGATATAGCGATATGCACATCATTCGACGGGAACAATGTCGGCAAACCTTTCAGACAAATTCCTTCGTTTTATCCTCAAATCCACGACAGAGCTCTATTAATTGAACTGAATAAAAACTAGTTGCTTTGAGGTAACATAATAATATATTTACAGAGTGAATATAACCGCGAAACAAGCGATATTAAAGGCTTAACTTGAAGGTACGCCCGTCTGCCTCCGGGCGAATAATGCTCTGTGCTATGAGATTAAAGTAATACGGTAGAATAGAACGCTTAGTAGTGAGAATATTGTGCTTATGGAATTCCACGACAGGCTGATGTATATCACAGCCTCCGTGGCGCAGCGGGTGAGTAGCCGGCTGTGGAACGAGAGGCTGCGGGTTCGGTTCCCGCACCGAGACAAATGTTTGTACATACATAACCACTCACGCCTTCCCCGAAGGCGTAGACAGATGATACTAGTAGACCCACATTTTGCCGAGTTTATTTTCGTCCCATGATGTGATAGGGGGCGAGCCTATCACTATACCGGGCAGAATTCCAGGCTCCGGGTTGATACTAAGCATTTCATGATAGAAAAACCCAATATCACTCTTTCCGACCCGGGGATCGAACCCGAGACCTTAGTACAGAAGTCGTACCGCGTACGATTACAACTGCACCACCGAGGCAGTCAGTCATAAATGTATGTGTGATCGACAAATATTGGTTTCGGGCCTGGGTGTTGTGGGACCGTAAGTCCCTCGTAGTTTCTGATACCAACGATATAGGTTAACTTAGTGTGGGATTTGGACTATGTGTGTGTGTGTGGGTGTATTTATAATTACATAGTAACTGAAAACAGCAAAGTCGAAATTGTGCACACAGAAATAATGCGCGTAGTTAATAATTTCTAATAGCGGTAGAGCCACGCTGTAGACAGATTTGTCAAAAGCATGAATGTACCGGCTCAATTGAGTTATTACCACTGTCTTACAGAAAATCAACATGAAGGAGTCAGCTTGCTGTTACATTGAGTGTTAAATCATTTTCCTGGTCGGCAACAGGTCCATGACTCTTAAAGCATTGGGTATTCATAACCGCACTTACCACAGGCGACCCACTTCCGCGCTTATCGACCCTCTGATAAAAAAAAACAGTTTTATGGGAACATTAGATACGAGCGATGCACGTGCACACGTTTAGATTTTTACAGTTAAAATAGGCAACAGCTTTTGTAGAGTCCGATAGCAAAATTTTATGGGGTGCTGGGCAGAAAATAAAATAGAATATATTTTATTTAAAAACTATTTGCTATTGTACAACTTGTTACAGAAAGGTGTAGTCATATTTAATGGTTGTTACATACACCTGACAATGAGTGTTTATTTACCTGATCTTATCAAAATTTAGAACATCTTAAAATTTCACGCAAATTTTTATCACTCATTTATTACGATCGATAAGATTAATCCATTCCCTATAAATTAAGTGAAATGCGTGAGCGAAACTAACAATGTCAAAAGCTCAGCTGTTTTTCATTTAGTGTTGAGTACAGCAGGCCAATTCTCATAATTTTAAATGATCAAAATATCATTCCGATCTAGTCTCAGCGTCAAGAAAGTTGCAAATGACATTCTCTTAAACCAATAATCAACGTCAAATGTGAACATAGATCGTAACGAGATTGAATGTAGATTAAAAGTTGACTGAAGCCAAAACGGTATAATGCTACTGCTAATGCACCTATATAGCATTTGATGTTGATTATTGGTTTAAGAGAAAGCCATTTGCAACTTTCTTGACGCTGAGACTAGATCGGAATGATATTTTGAACATTTAAAATTACGAGAATTGGCCTTCAGATGTAAATATCAGTGATAGCTCAACGGGGTACGGACTTCGAAACCAGCCCCAAGAGCATGCACCTCTGCCTTTTCTAAATTACGTATGTATTCATTGTTAACTATCGCTTGCTTTAACGGTGAAGGAAACATCGTGAGGAAACCTGCATACAGAAGTTCTCCATAACAATTTCAGAGCTATATGAAGTCTGCCAACCCGTATTAGGCTAGCGTGGTGGATCGATGCCTAATCCCTCTCATTCAGTAGAGGATGCCCGTGCCCAGTAGTGGGACGTGTACAATACTGGGCTATAATTATTATTGTTATTTAAAGTTGCAAGTTGAATATCGACGTGTTACTCATTCGATAAAAATAAAATAGTTAGGTCCGAGTGGTAGAGCCACACGCTGTAGACAATTTTGTCTACAGCATGAATGGGCCGGCTCGTCCGGGTCGTTACCACTGTCTCACAGAAAACCGGCGTAAGGTAGCAGCTTGCTGGTGCGTTTCGTACGGTGAGTGAGATATCCGGAGGCCCAAATCCCCCTCCCCTTCCCAATCCCTTATAATCCCTTTCCTTTAAGGTCGGCAACGCGCCCAAAATTCTTTTGTATTGTGGGTGTACATGGGCGGTGGAGATCGCTTACCATCAGGTGACCCACTTGCTGGTTTGCCGGCCTATACTATAAAAAAAAGTTTATTTATTTCATTCAATGCGGTACACAAGACGTTGCTTAAAATTGACCACACCTTTGTGTAACACGTTGTCTAGTAAAAGCGATTGGGACGGGGAAGGGAATTTGGGCCTCCGGATACCTCACTCACCGTACGCAACGCAGCAAGCTGCTACTTTGCGTGGGTTTTCTCTGAAACAGTGGTAACGATCCGGATGAGCCGGCCCATTCATGCTGTAGACAAAAGTGTCTACAGCGTGGTTCTACCACACAAAATAATAATAGAAGATAAAATTTATATTAACACATTCTATGGTCATGTTACGAAATAAAAATAGGTAACTTATTGGTATTATAATGTCTCGCGGTGACAAGCGCAGTCGATTGCCATGCAGTGGTTTATAATTTAATGTTCTGTGTGGTGTTGCTTTTCTTTATGGGCAGGCGTGGCGCTTACCATCAGGCGCGAGACCTGCGTCTCGTCATTCAAGCTAAAAAAACTTGCGAGGCAGTCTTTGGGGACTGTCGATAGAAGTAAAAACTAAGTAACTTGTGAATAGGGTAGTTGACTAGATTTTTTTTATTATTTACATCAATAAGTTACGTTACTCAAAATATATTGCAGAAAGAATTTTATAAATCGGACCAAAAATAAATAAGTTAGAAGCCATTCAAACCCTGTAGAGGGGGTAATTGTCAAATGACAGACGATGCAACCTTTGACGTCACCGTGTAAAATGTTCATTATGGTGCACGAGTGCAAGCGAGATAGTGAGATATCCCTACTACGCACCCACTTCTCCTCATACCAACATTTAAAGTCATAACTGCGGGCACATTTCTGAACCAATTTTGATTGTGTTTTAATAAAAGGGTTTCTTTTGTGTTCCATTTTCTGTTACTTATAAAATAATGTATAAAATTCAACATAGGAAACTACCCTATTCTATCGTCGAGCTATTAGATGATTATTTTTGAATTTTTTTTGGTTTGTAAAGCAGTTTAAATGACCAATTTAATTTTATATTTAATGTAATAACGCACGGAGGTATATCTATGTACATATATACACAGTATACATATAGCTCATTGGAAGCGTGCGGTGACGATGGATGACGCTAGTTTCACGCTTTTTGTTCACCCAACAAGTGCTCAACGCGCCTAAAGAAGTTTTCATTTCAAAAATATACTATATCAGGCACCCGCGCAAAGGCGAATGGTATTTTGATTTTATATTATACAATAGAAGGTCGATATTTACATAACTTGGTTTATTTATCGAGTATTATTTAGATCTGTACCCGAGACATGATTGGGGTCGGTCTGCAAATTGTTACTAGAATATTCAATTATTTGTTTCTCAAAGTTTGTACCGTATTCGACGAATTGTAATTACTTTCTGGCTATTTTAACCAACTTTATAAAAGAGGAGGTTCTAAATTCGACTGTATGTTTATGTGTAAGCTGTATGTTAGTGTAGCCAACATAAACTGTAAAGAAAAAACAAGGAACTACTTAACGGATAACAGATAACAGAAAACTCGCCACGAATCGAGTTTTGTTTTTTTATTAGCCCGAATGATGAAACGAGCAGGTCGCTCGCTTAGTGGTAAGTGCCACCCATACCCTTAAACAGAAGCAACACCACACGAAATCTTGAATTACAAAGCACTGCATGGTATAAGATTGCACTGGTCACCCTGAGACATAAGATGTTACGTGTCATAATGCGCAGTAATTTTCACTGTCTTCCAAGTCCTTCGAATAGAAACACAACAGTGGTTACACACTTCTGCTTGGCGGCAAAAATACTATAAAGCGGTGGTACCAACCCAAACGTCCTCTCGCCTTTGAGGGACCAACCACATAAGCGTATTTGCATAGCATAAATTTCTGACTCAATTCTTATCAACGGGTCCTATATTTATTTTTCCAAGCCAGGATGACCGCACCGTATTGAGAACCTCCTCCTTTTTTGAAGTCGGTTATAAAATCATCCGCAACGCAAAAGCTTTAACATTTCTTCCAGTATAACTACAGGCAAAAAGGACAAAAGGTATGGGCTGTAATGATTACCGCCTCCGAGTAAACCGCCAACTATAAATTCCTTTCGTTTTTTACCACCGCGAGCAGTGGTGTAATTTTCTAGGAATTTGCTAGTCAACTCGGTTCAAAGGGAAAACATTCCTTGTACAGATTCCTTTTTAAATTATACATACATACGCACTCACACCTGTAATCCCCGAAGGGGTAGGCAGAGGTGTAACCAGTGTACCCACAATTCGCCGAGCGTATCTCCGTCCCACGATGTGATAGGGGGCGAGCCCATCGCCATACCGGGCACAAATTCCAGACTCCGGGCTGATACTGAGCATTTCGAGACAGAAAAACCCAATACCACTTTACCCGACCCGGGGATCGAACCCGATACCTCAGCGTTAGACTCAATCGTAACGCGTACGCATTACAACTGCGCCACCGAGGCAGTCTTTTTTAATTTTCGCTTTAAATTTAACGCTCATTACTAGATTTTAAATTCGAATGCGCTGAAAGTTCTGGTCATATTTTGACTGGTTATCTTCTTCAACCAGCCCTTATCTCATTCGCAGGCGCAACATGCTACTTAACACATTTTCAAAAAGATTTCTATCTACCTATCTTCCTCGCACGCGTGTATCGGAAAGGGTAAAAATACCTATCAAATGATATCATACCACATCCCTATGCATAACGTAATTATTGGTCCAAACAAGACTGTGCGTAAAAATAAATAAATTCGCGTTTTTTATGTAATATCATGTCTACCAGCACTACATCTTTTCACAGCATTTTTAGTGGTAGAGCCACGCTGTAGACACTTGTCTACAGCACGAATGGGCCGGCTCGTCCGGGTCATTACCACTGTCTCACAGAAAACCGGCGTAAAGTAGCAGCTTGATGATGCGTTTCGTACGGTGAGTGAGATATCCGCAGGCCCAAACCCCCTCCCCTTCCCAATCCCTTAATTATCCCTTTCCTTTAAGGTCGGCAACGCGCCCATGATTCTTTTGGTATTGTGGGCGTACATGGGCGGTGGAGATCACTTACCATCAGGTGACCCACTTGGTCGTTTGCCGGCCTATACCATAAAAAAACAGCTATCTTCGTATTCGGAAGCGTTCCCCTTACACCCGGTATAGACACCCCAGTTTTATAGGAAAGCAACATAAACCGAAACTAATAAAGTCGAGCAAACGGCTGCAAATTAAAATTCGAACGAACGAACGACCGTAAAACGAACGAATGAAATTAATGACTCGTTCGCAATCAAGATCCTTTCGATTCTTATTCTAAACTCACAGAGTGATTTGGAAGACAATTGACATTTCGTTATCTTTCAAGTCTTTGGTTGTTTGCTTTTATTTTGAGATGTTGGATTTTTTTATTGATTCGAGAAGTTTCTACAATACTTACATAAAATAAGTGCAGTCAAAACCGTATCATTTAACAATAACAATTGTAACTATAGTATTGTTCCCTACTTTTTTTATGTTAGCACAAAGCCTAATAATTTAGAATTTTTCTAATAACTATATTCATATTGATTCGGTATTCGTCACGAAACCGAACGCAGTGAATGTAGTGACAAGTGCTGCCACCTACACAGTTCGACACTTGAATTATATCCGTTTAACCGTTCGCAACGTACCGCGTGTGCGCACCGTGAATATTGACTATATCCTAAATCTAAGAAATTACTATTCTACTCTTTTTATTCCACCTGTCCTTATTCCACTCACAATGGGATAGGCGCAATATGTTTAACACATTATAGTTCCTACGACCGGCCGCCTGCTTGACGTCAACCCCTCTGAGAAGAAAACACATAAATATTTGTGGATCACACAAACATTTCTTCTCGGTGCGGGAATCAAACCCGTGACCTGTCACTACACCACGGAGGCTGTCAGTATTGTATTCTACTATCCTTCTAAAATTTCAAATAGATGATAAGATGTTAAGTCTCATAATACCCAGTAATATCACTGGTTTCAATGTTCTTCAAACCGAAATACAACAGTGCTTACACACTGCTGCTTGGCGGTAGAAGTAGACAAAGCAATGGTACCAACCCAGCCGGCCTCTCGCATACGAGGGATGTTCCATCTTGTACTAAATCATACTTTACTTATCATACTAATATTATAAATGTGAATGTAAGTTTTTTTGTTACGCTTTCACGCGAAAACTACTTAACCGATCATCATGAAACTTTGTACACAATATATTCCTGGAGGTATAAGAAGTAACATAGGATACTTAAAAAAAAAACTCTTTTACGCCTAAATCACTGAACCGATTTTGATGTAGAGATAGATGGGACCCTGGAGACGGTTGTAGGATACGTTTTATTTCGGAAAAGTCTATTCACGCGGGAGGAGCCGCGAGCAAAAGCTAGTATTCTATCATTTAATATTAAAAAAAGTTCTTACATACAAATACTGCTTTACCTTTAACCGCCGCTTCTCCTAAAACGCATCCAGCCAATCTCAAACTTTTCACTTATAATCTCATCACACCGAATCAGTTTGAAACTGTCAAATTCAATATAAAACCGCGCGAGAGAGCTGTGCATACGGCAGCTAATGAAGTGCTGGAGTGGAGAGTTGGTAATTACAGTAGCTCCCTTGGCGAGACAACTTCGAAACATGCGCGGTGGGGTGTGCAGAGTTAAGGATAAAGTTTTGTATGTGCATAGTGCTTTTGGAGTATTTTATGACGCTCGTATCCTTGAAGGTGGCCAAGTGAATGACATTTCAGTGATAATATTCTAAAGACAGAGAAAGAAAATATTGACACAGTAATACACATCCAATACTAATAAAGTTTTAAAAATTATTACATTAAAATAAATAAACCTCGACTGCCTCGGTGGCGCAGTTATAATGCGTATGCGTTACGAGGGAGGCTGACGCTGAGGTCTCGGGTTCGATCCTCAGGTCGGGTAAAAGTGATATTGGTAAGTGATCTCCACCACCGATGTACGCCCTCAATACCAAAATAATTTTGGGCACGTTGCTGACCTTAAAAGAAAGGGATAAGTAAGGGATTGGGAAGAGGACGGGGATTTGGGCCTCCGGATATCTCACTCACCGTACGAAACACAGCAGTAAGCTGCTCTTTACGCTGTTTTCTGTGAGACAGTGGTAACGACCCGAACGAGCCGGCCCATTTGTGCTGTAGACAGGGTCCACATAGGCGGAGATATCTCGAAACGTACATAAAAAAGTAGAACGTTTTCGGTAGTTGTATGTAAGAAGTTAATAGTAATACATAGTTTAATTTAATGACTATTAATTGTACTTGGGAAGATGGGAGGATGACATTAAGGAGGTAGCAGGACCATGCTGGATGAGGATAGCAAAGGATAGATCGTAGTGGAGAACACTTGGGGAGGCCTATGCCATAGAGCAAGACAATCACGACACCGGTGTCTAATACAAATAATAACATTTAATTACGTTGCTTTCATTAAAAAAAACCATGTTTAATATTAGTAGTATAGTAAGTAGTTATAAGATGAAATGTAACATATAAGATTGTTAATAAAGGCTTTTATTATTATTATTATTATTATAATTGTACTTGTATATTATAGTTGTTAGATTTTACACGAATGTACAATAACTATCATTAGGGTACAGATTTTGGAATGCAATCTAGCTGCTAGTTTATAACTCATTATACTTTACTATAAATAAGCTGCGATAGCTTAGCGGGAGTGGTACGAACTATCGAGACGAAAATCGCAGGTTCGAAACCAGCCCCAAGAGCATACACCTTTGACTATTATAAGTAACTTGTGTATTAATTGTTAATTATCGCTTGCTTTAATGGTGAAGGAAACATCGTGGGGAAACCTGCATACCTGAAAAGTTTTTAATAAGAATTTCGAAGTATGTGAAGTCTACCAACCCGCATTATGCCAGCGTGGTGGACTAAGCTCCTTTATTAGAGGCCCGTGCCCAGCAGTGGGACGTGTATAGTACATGGTAGTGAAAAAATACTTTACTAATTAGTTTTTAGTTGTATTCTATACTCTACCTTTATTAAAATAAAATAAAAATCTAGACGTATTGGAGTTGAGAACCAATTCTTTTTGAAGTCGGATAAAAAGAGTATAAATCAATGTCAGAATACTCTGTGTGATATAACACTTTTGCCGAGACCAAATTGGGACAATGGATTATTAGCTTCTAAAAGTGTTATCTCTCTTTTCGGGATTTAAACTTTAGCATACTGCCGAAACTTACCGCCTCTCCACCGACAACTTTTGCTACAGTCAAGCTATTTCAAATATAAAATACAGAGTTTTTAACCTACATTAAAATAGCGGAGATTATCAATTCATCTATAATTTTTTATATGTATGTACTGCGTAACTCCAAGTGCATTGTGAAATGAGTGTACCGGTATGAATGTTTCGTTTTCGTTTATATTCGTTCAAGTTTTTTATTTTTTTATCATGGCACGGCATGTTGTCTACATTTTATTTTATAACATAGGCCGGCAAACGAGAGAGTTGGTCACCTGTTGGTAAGTGATCTCCACCGTCCATGTACGCTCACAATACCAAAAGAATTATGGGCGCGTTGCCGACCTTAAAGGAGAGGGATAATTAATAAATTAATAATTAACATAAGGCTTGGTGCTAACTACAGTGCAGTTCAACCATAATGTCGATCGTCAAGACATATTGCCAATGGTCTTACTACAGAGGATGCTCAAGATCGGGCGAAGTGGAAGCTTCTTAGTAGGATCCCGGACCCTGGCACTAGCCGGGATAACGCCAGGTAGAAAGAAAGATAGAAAAACTCGAGACATATTGCGTCCCTCGACAGTCGGCAGAATTATGCCGGCCTAAAGTTACTGGATATACACTGACTGACTCTGAAACGCGACTCCTCTGAACGAGCCACTATGGCAGGGTTTTCATTATGCGTTCGGTGATCTGTATTCACCAGCATAAAAATAATAGCAACCAGTCTTCTTCTTACATCTGCCCTTATTCCTAAGGTTATACATACATACATACATACGCACTCACGCCTGTAATCCCCGAAGGGGTAGGCAGAGGTGTAACCAGTACACCCACACCCACCCACCATAGATAGAATATAGGGAACGGCCATTAGTGTGCAATAAAGAATATTCCTCCTATCTATCTATCCTGTACTCGCAGTGGGGTCGGCGCAACATGCTTTTAACACATGTTACAGAAAGACTTGGCTTGTAGTTTTTACGACCGGCCGCCTGCCTGGCTCCCTCTGTGGAGACCTCTGGGGATCCTACTCATTCTGCTAATATTATAAATGTGCAAATTTGATTAGAATTTGTTCAGCTGTTCAGATGTGATTGATTTACAAATGTCCATAGTTTTTCAGGGTCTAGTAGGATTAAAATAGATGACTACTGCTACGCACTATGCGAGAGTATTTATTCGACGTTAACGTTATTACTCAAATTTAAATTAAATACGAAATTGATAGACGAGAGTTTCACTGGCTGTGCTGAAGTCACGAGATTTGGTTCCCGGGTCGGATAAAATTGATATAAGTTTTACTATCACGAAATGCTTAGTATCAGCCTGGAGTCTAGAATTGTGGCCAGTATGACGCTAGGCTCACCCCCTGTCACATCATGGGACGGAAATAAGCTAGGCGAAATGTGGGTGTACTGGTCCTCTGCCTACCTCTTTGGCGTGAGTGCATATGTATGAGTATCACTGGCAGCTTCTGACGCTTGACAGGGCCAGGGGAAGTGTGACTTTACACATTAAAAACGCATAGACGTGACGTCACGGACCCCATCTGAAAATTTATCCATCAGTCGTCCTTTAAATACTGACAAGGCGTCCTCGACATATTAATTAAGATTATAACTCCCTTGTTACAACACTATATACTTTCGGCAACCAAATTAACCAGAGCGAGCAATTTCAGCTGAAAATTCAGCGCTTGAAAAGAGACGAATCTATAACAAAGGGCGCTAACGAACGCCGACCGCCGCGCCAGTTACTAAGTTTGCCGAAACTTTTCCAACTGCAGTATTGGGTTAAGTATTTTGATGTTGGGAGTCTTATAATTTCGCATACCAAAGATATAAACTAGATAGCGATTTCTTATGTTTACACGAATATTACACATTAAATATGAAATGAAATAGTTTTATTAATCATGTAGGCAATTAAAATTGCGCTTATGACAAGTCAGTACAAAATAAAATAACGGTTAACAAAACTTAGTAAACCGACTTCAAAATAAAAACACTATAAAGTCAAAAATAATAAATTCTATCTATTCTATTCTCTTTGCCACTACCGGTCAAAAAAAATTGCAAATAGGGCTTGTTTTTTGGTCCGGCTTTTCAATCCAGAATAATTATTATATAAACTAGATGTTTTAAATATATGTATTATATACATCGAGTACAGACACGAAAGGAGAGAAGTCTGCGCACCATGTTTTTAACACATATTACAGAAAGATATGGATTGTAGTTTTTACGACCGGCCGCCTGCCTGATGTCAAACCATTTGGGAAGAAATCACCCAGACCCGAAACAATATTTGCGGATGACACAACAATTTTGTCTCGGTGCAGGAGTTGAACCCGCGGCCTCTCGCTTCACAACCGGCCACTGCGCCATGGAGGCTGTCTAAAAGCTAACAAAACAAAATACAACAAATATATTCTGCTTCATATTTATATCCAAATGTTATCGGAACATCCATTACTCTTCTATAGTTCAGATAAAAGTACCAAATCAAATCCATTTTGGCGCAAACCCGACGCGGTCTACACAATATGATTCTAATGAATGTGGTTACTGACTAGCCCTTTCATGACTTGAATAAGCTGAATATTGTATATGTTTCCTACTGTCGTGGCACCGTATGACGGCATTTGGGATGTGTGCACGCTCATGTTATATAAATATGGATAATGTTTGAAAGACGTGTGAAGATTTCTGATACTTAACTTTCTTTTATTTTTGTACTGATAACTGAAATAACGCTTAAGATAATAAGCGTTGTTTAATTGCCTGTATGATCAGTAAACAATTTCGTTTCATTATACGATTTTATTTTATTTCATCGCCGTCCTTCACTATTTCAGGAATAGTGAGTACTGCTGAAGCTCTATACTCTATTACCAAACTATTGTAAATGTCCCAAGTACCAAAATACGGTGCTGCTACTGTACAAGACACGGTTTACCCAGGATTTCGTTGGCGCAGCGGGCGAGTAGCCGGCTGCGAAGCGAGAGGCCGTGGGTTCGATTCCCACACAGACAAATGTTTGTGTGAACCACAAATATTGGTCTCGGGTCTGGGTGCTGTGGGACCGCAAGTCCCTCGTAGTTTCTGATACCCACGATACAGGTTAACCTAGTGTGGGGTCAGGACTATGTGTGCGACTGTTGGGTGTATAAAAAAAAAAAAAAAATATTACAGTCGTTTATAATAAGAGTTCTGACTTTTTACGTTTTTATAGTAGAAGGTTGACAAATGAGCAAGTGGGTACACTTATCGACTTTCTTGTTATTCTTCTTCTTCTATCATGTCATTGGCTATAAATGTTGATATGTAGGTATATATTTTAAAATGTTGAAAGTTTTATCTTCTTGTTATCATGGGTGGTATATATAAGAAAATAGGTGCAATGTGAATCTGTATGTAAATCTCACTCTCTACGAAATGCAGGAAACGGTTACTTTATTACTTTTTGGTCTACTCTAGTCGAGCCAGCCCAGTTAATCTTCTAATATATAAAATTCTCATGTCACAATGTTCGTTCCCATACTCCTCCGAAACGGCTCGACCGATTTGTATAAAATTTTGTGTGCATATCGGGTAGGTCTGAGAATCGGCCAACATCTATTTTTCATCCCCCTAAACGTTAAGGGTGGTCCACCCCAAAAGTTTATTTTTTATTTTTTAGACAAAAAATTTTGTTTTTATTTTTTTACGATACAGCATTAAAAAATACATACAACCCTAAATTTTCAACCCTCTACGATCAATCCCTATTTTTTAATAGCGACATTAGAATTTTTGTCAAGCGCGTTTCTCACCGGGACTCGCTTGATGCGCCCACTAGGCTACTTTAATCCTGGAAATAGGCATTCACGCGGGCGGAGCCGCGGGCAACAGCTAGTAGTATATACAAAACTGTCTATGGCGATGACTATACTAACTGCATGTTTTTTTCTACACCCAACAGTTCCATTTCTACACCCAATAGTCCTAACCACACACTAGGTTAACCTGAATCGTGGGTATTTACGAGGGACTTAGCGTTCTACAATACTCACACTCGAAACAAAGAATTGTGGATCACACATAATTTTGTGTCGATACAGGAATCGAACCCGACGTGATTTCTTCTCTCTCTCGCTTCGCAGCAGCTTACTCGCCCACTGCGTCACTGTTTATTTTCTAAATCCATAATTTAGCTTCCTTTTCTCGCCATCTAGTGGAGTAAGAAACATTGATATCATCTATTTCTCCACAATTTTCTACCCATTTCAAAGGGAAGACGTATCCGTCGAAAACAGTGTTATCTAGAGTACCCTCACAAACTTGGTATGATAATTTGAGACAATCTCGCGCCCGTATATAAGTTTCACGGGACTTCTTAATACAAACAATTGGAAGTTTTTGTTATTGAAGTCGTGTTTGCAGATAGTTTACATTCAATTTCGGATGTTATCTCTATGTATTATTTCTCAAAGGTGATTTATTGTCAGAACGAAATAAATTCTATAATTCCTCATCAAATTTAATGATTCCAACACCACGTTTGCCGCTATTGACGAAACATAGAAATGTTGTTATTTTATTATATTATGATGTAACTGAAAAGTATCGGTGCGAAGTTATCGCACGGGTCACCTAGTTAGTTGAGTGGTAGAGCCACGCTGTAGACAGTTTTGTCTATAGCATGAATGGGCCGGCTCGACCGCGTTGTTACCACTGTCTCACAGAAAACCAACGTAAATTAGCAGCTTGCCACTGCGTTAATTACGGTGAGAGATATCGGGAAGCCCAAATCCCCTTCCCCATCCCAATCTCTTAATCATGCCTTTCCTTTTAGGACGGTAACGCCCTCAAGAGTCTTCTTGTATTGTGGGCGTACATGGGTGCTGGAAATCACTTATCATCACGTGACCCACTTGGTCGTTTACCTACCTCTGCTATAAAAAAAGTCTAACATCCTCAAGGTTAGATCTATATATTTACAACGTCAAGTAAATCCGTGCTACAATCTCTGCTAATTATTTCGTACTTCAGCTATGTGAAACGTTGTTATACTGAAAAGCCTGTTTGTAACCTAAAGAAATGTGGAGCTTTGTAGTTAATTAGAATTTAATTTAAGTGGTATTGAAGTAGTCTTCTGTAGAATTGAAGAAAATACTTTGTATTTAATTACTTTTTCTTCCACTTGGATTTTCGTTTCAAAAGGTATTCTGCTTAACGGTCTGCTGCTTACGGTGCACACTTCACTTTGCTTATTGCTTTTTTTAATCCAGAGGTCGACAAACGGACAAGTAGGTCACTTATGGTGATCTCTACCGCCTTTAAAAACGTATGATACCAGAAGAATTTCCAACGACAATCTCAAAAAAATATGTCTGCAATTAAAAGCTACGACTTTATGTCAGTCGAGAGACCATATCGACCATAAGTCACCGATGGAACCGGCGATTTATGTTGTAGAAAAAATTGGCTCTACAATAGGCATTAATAAATCCACCAAACAAAAAAAGATTGTGTGGTTTTATGAAACCACGGTAAAAGTGAAACTTTTTTTCACATTATAGACATTTAACTAAAAAAAATTGGAATAATATTACATTAAACACTAACAAAAACCAACAAACAAAATAGCGTGCGAACTATAGACGCCGCCATATTGGCCTTGGCTGCTCTGGCGAGCGCCTTTCACTTTATCCCTACTCCGCGGCCGACCGTCACGCGACATGCAACACACAGGCCGAAAATTTTGAGACGATCTAATAAAAGTTTCACTTTTTCAAAACACAAATTCAAAACAATTTTGAGTTTCAATATAATGGTCAATTACATCTAGAAGGCTCAGAGTCAAAAATACGTTTTAACTAAACCTAGAAACTGAATGGAATATAAAAACACTGAAAGGTCAAAAATAACATTTTTTATAGGTATACGCACTCATGCCTGTAATCCCCGAAGGTGTAGGCAGAGGTGTAACCAGTACACCCATTTCGCCGAGCGTATCTCCGTCCCAAGATGCGATAGGGAGCGAGCCTATCGCCATAACAGGCACAAATTTCAGACTCCGGGCTGATACTGAGCATTTCGTAATAGAAAAATCATTTCATATGTATGTAGTTTGTAAGGTATTCATTATTCTATGGACCATAGTTGCCTTAATAATAATAAATAAATAAAATCATTTATTATTATTATGTTGTTATGTGCGTATTACACCACACTTTATGGCAAATATAAATAAATCTCTTAAAAATCAAATCATCCGATACCAAGGACGTTTATGCGGAAAATATTTCCCAACATATTCAGATTCAGCTGGCGGTTAATGCAAAACATTTTATCGCGTCCTCGAGACTCGCTAACCAGCGTCTGGTAGCCGGCAGAGTTGATAAATATTTATAAAGCCACGATACTTGCATGGGAAATGATACGGAAAACGCTTCCAGCTCGATGTTTAGGAATATAACATGTAAACAATATTTTGCTGTAAGTCGGCAGACCGTCTTGAAACCGATGAAAAAAAGCAGTTTTTTTATAGAATAACCGGCAAAAGAGCAATTGGGTCATCTGATGTTAAGTGGTTACCGTCGCCCGTAGACATTAGCAAGGCCAAGGGCATAGCTAAGTCGCTGTCTACCGTGAAATACCTTTTCAAGCCTTGTTTGAAGAAGGGCATGTCATATCGCTGATGAAATACCGCAGAGGGAAGTTCATTCCGGAGTCTGAAAGTGCGTGGGAGAAATGACCTCTGGAAACGTACTGTACTGGAGGTAGGTGATTCCAGGTAGAACGAATGAACTTTCCTCCGGTGGCGAGAGGTACAGTTCCTTAGAGCACTCTCCATGAAACCTACGGTAGAGCACGCAGAGAGATCCAATGTCCCTCCGCATGTTCAGGGTTTCCAGACCATCCTGATACGTTGCTGATGAGAAATTCCATTACGCATACGGATAAAGGAGAAATATGTAACAATACAATCATTTTTTTATTTTGCCATACTTATTATTGGAATCATGTTTAACAGCTCGTGTGATAAGACCCACTTAATGACATCCGTGGTGCTTTACATCTGGCCTCTCCAGTTGTAAATGTCCTTGTGCCGGAGGCTGAGACCTCTTTAGCTCATTATTTAGTCTCCCTTTTTACTATGGAGGGAAATGGACAAATATTATTTCCACCTCCTCCTTAACCTTATATTTGATTAATTTCGTTTTGGGATAAAGACACATTTCCATTCCTAGAGACTCGCCGAGCTTCATTGCTTGGTGTCGAAATATGCGTGGCACTGTCGATCCTGGCTTACAGGAGTTACAGTGGCGGGTGTGGGCGGGATAGTCTCGTAATACAAACATTCAGTACATTAGAACGTAGATCTATACTAATATTAAGAACCTGGTTCATTCGTTAATACATATACATACGCACTCACGCCTGTAATCCTCGAAGGGGTAGGCAGAGGTGTAACCAGTACACCCACATTTCGCCGAGCGTATTTCCGTCCCTTATGTGATAGGGGGCGAGCCTATCGCCATACCGATATCATACGTTAATCTATATCTTGAAAATGTATTGGAAATATTCGTGAAACCCAGATCGTACAGAAGGAAACAATTCGCGCATCCCTGGTAAAGGCTTGCCTGACGTATAAAGGTTGAATGAGGCATGTGTCCGCACTTTGAACATTCCACAGATTCCGGAGTTGGTAGAGTGTGCTGTAGCCAATTTTATCTACATGAATAAACCAGCTCGACTGAAGTGGTACCATTGTCAGTAATTATGAGCTTTGTTGATGTAGTTTGTATGGTTAGAAGTTAAAAATACCTCTCTACTGTCCAATCGCATTTATTTAATTAAAGGTCTAAACGTCATGATTTCTATTGAATTTATAGTGTTAATGAGTAAATAATCACAACAGTCACACACATAGTCCTGACCCACACTAGGTTAACCTGTATCGTGGGTATCAGGAGCTAGACTTGCGGTCTCACAACACCCAGACCCGAAACAAATATTTGTGGATCACACAAACATTTGTCTCGGTGCGGGAATCAAACACGGCCTCTCGCTTCGCAGCCGGCTACTCGCCTGCTACGCCACGGAGGCTGTCTGGAGTAGTTACTAGTGACCAGTTTTTTATATCAGAGGCCGATAAATGGTCCAGTGTCACCCATCATATGTTCTAATATATAAAATTCTCGTGTCACAATGTTCGTTCCCATACTCCTCCGAAACGGCTGGACCGATTTGTATGAAATTTTGTGTGCATATCGGGTAGGTCTGAGAATCGGCCAACATCTATTTTTCATCCCCCTAAATGTTAAGGGTGGTCCAGCCCAATTTTTTTTTCGCTAATTTTCTATTGTTTTTTTTATCATACAGCATTACAAAATACATACAACCCTAAATTTTCAACTCTACGATCAACCCCTATTTTTTAATGGCGATATTAGTATTTTTAACGGGACGGGACTCGCTTGATGCGACTACTCGTAGACTACTATCCTGGAAATAGGCATTCACGCGGGTGGAGCCGCGGGCAACAGCTAGTAAAACTATAATATTACTATTTTAATGAACAAATCATAAAAACCGGAGCATAGATGTCGAAGGTATAGTCTTCCATCCCTTTTTAACCCCTATCGAATACAAAAAGAATCATCCAAATCGGTCCACATTTACATATGTGAACATAAATAAAAAATATATATATATAGACGATTTGACGAACCTCTTCTAATTTTTTGTCAGTTAAAAATACATGACATATCCTCTAATATTTGACAGCACAACCACCCTACGGCCTATTCGCGATACAGTATGTATGAAGGCCCGTCCTATCGGGTAATGGCGTACATACCCGCGGGCGAAACATTGTTCATGGCCACTATGAATCTGCTTTTGATTGCGTCCTGCGTTTAAAAGGTAAACATAGGGTTGTCTTATATATTAACTGCCGTTTTGTGAGGCAAATCAAAGAGGTTGTTTTATTAGTCTGGCTCAATTTTTATAAGGTCTGATAACATCTTAACATTCGAATCAACATTGGATCTGATGAGAGGAAATGACGAAATTATAAGGGATCTATTTTTGCCAGTTGGCTACGGAACTCTACATTGCGAAATTCTACAAGTCTGTTACAAGTACAATATTCTGCCGCCAAGCATCAGTGTGTAAGCACTGTTATGTGTTGGCTTGGTGGAAATTACTGGACATTAATCCATCTCGGCTAGAAATAAAAGTTCGCAAAATCTTACTTCTGCCGGACCATCAAGCTGTGGAATAGTTTGCCGACACACGTGTTCCCTCCTTCCTATAATATGGGGTCCTTTAAACCGAGTGTGACGAAGCAATTAGGCAGGCCCGGATAATTTTGCCGACCTACGATAGACACATCGTCTGATCGTCTGTCGATGGTCGACAGTTTTTTTGGATAGCACTACACTTACCATCAGGTATAGCGTAGCAACTTTGCCGAGATAGGATAAAAAAAACATTACGGGACACATTGCAGTGTCATGTAGTATTTTGTAATTCAAAGTTCTGTGTGGTATTGCTTCTGCTTAAGCGTGGTGCTTACCAACTGGCGTACGATCTGATCGTTTAATCATTCAGGCTAATAAAAATAAACTGCTTTGGTCGCGCAGTTGTAATGCGTACGTGTTACGACTGAGGCTGACGCTAAGGCCTCGGGTTCGATCCCCGGGTCGGGTAAAATTATATTGGGTTTTCTATTACGAAATTATCAGTATAAGCCTGGAGTCTGAAATTGTGCCCGGTATGGCTATAGGCTCGCCCCCTATCCCATCATGGAACGGAGATACGCTCGGCCGTCGGCGTAATGTGGGTGTAGTGGTTACACCTCTGCGTACCCCTTCAGGGATTACAGGTGTGAGTGCGGGATAATAAAAATAAGATACAAAAACATTTATATCTATAGACGCTGTAACTATAACCATTCCAATTATTAACTAATTTATCCCACTATAAGCAATCCGCTGCTAGTTCAGACCGACCTAGGCGATCTCTGATTAGTACATCACAACCAACGTGAACTTCGCTATGGTGTACCAACCAATCATCGCATCAACCAATTAGGTATAATATATAATAAATTATTATACAACGTTACAACAGATTACACCGCCACCCCAATAATAGCATATCAATTCTAATACGAAACGAGCTTGCCCAAGCCACGTTTATTTATTAAATTATTAACAGTACAATAGATTCATGAATGTTTTGCAGCCCCAGTTTGCGGATAGTTTGTATCGGAACGCTCGCTTATTGCTCCTTGCATATTTTACCCCGGGCCGATCGAGCCGTTTTATTGTTTACTGTTTAAGATCTTTGTGGGATAAATGTTTTAAAGTGTTAATGTTAATGGTCCTTCGAGCCGGATATCTCGACCAACTACAAATTAAAACTAGGCTATCCACTATGCTACCAACGAATCCTAAGCTATTTTGGCAATATCACCAGAAGACCAGATAATTTTGATCAACTGGTTGCAATAAGGAATGTAGATGGCAGAAGTGATGACGTGCCTGCTGGTATATCAGATCAGAGCTATAACAGGACTTACTGCTACCACTGCCCTAAGACAGGAAACAGAAACATGGAAATGGTATGGAAACAGGTCGTCAACACCATGACATTCAGAGCTTTTCAAGATGGGCATGACCTTCAGTAATGAAGATTACGACGAAGAAGAAAAAGAATTGGGCATGGTTAGTTGTATAGATACTTCAATTAATTTATGCACGACTTGATATGTGTGCGTGAGCTTGTAAACACTGAGTGTAAGGAAAACTAAGATAAGTGGTAGTGCTCATGAGTACGAACATCCTTTATGGTTTACTGGCTGTTGCCCGCGTCTCCACCCACATGAACACCCCTTTTAAACGCTAATTTCCAAAAATCCTTTCTTAGCCCTTTAATTACACAAACTATTATCTGACCAAACTTCATGATGTCAGCTTTAGTAGTTTTTGAGATATCGTGATTGAGAATCAGTAAGTGAGTGAATGATGGTATTTCGCTTTTATATAATAAGTCTAATAGGAATATTAAACATGGAAAACAATACTTTAAATGGTTTCTAACAGAATGATAATTTCATAGGTAAATATATGTAGCTAAGATAGATAGAAGAAGAAGATTATAAGATCGACAAAAGTGAAAGTGGATTGCCTGATGTTAATACATACGGTGCATGCAGTAGTAAAAATCACATACACTTACCGTAAATCCAGTGTTAGTGGCATTTGCACTGCTCTCTCGATTCGCTAAACATTTTATAGTCTCTGCTAAGATATCGAAGCTTTGGAAATTTACTGCCTAAGTGCAGAATATTTAGTCGTCTAGTGGATAAGAAATAGGTGCGAAAATCAGTAAAATTAGGTCAGACAATCACAAGTGTGTTTGAGTTTATGTTTTGCATAGCTGAGTTGTATGGGATTAGAATTTGCGCCAGTTATTCAATTATTTCAAAGCGATAGGTCCCTCGTATGCTAGAGGCCGTCAGGGTACCACCGCTTTGTTTTTTTCTGCCGCCAAGCAATATTGTGTAAGCACTCTTATGTTTCGGTTTGAAAGGTTTTGAAGTCAATGAAATTATTAGGCATTATGAGAACTTTTTATGTCTTCGTCATTCTGAGATTAACATCTTATATTTCAGGGTGACGAGCGCAGTCCAGTGCCACGCAGTGCTTCGTAATTCAAAGTTCTGCGGTGCGTTGATTCTATTTATGGGCAGGCGTAGCGCTTACCATCAGGCAAGAGACCTGCTCGTCTCGTCATTCAAGCTAAAAAAAACAAAGTTATGTCGTCGACAGGCTCACCACTCATAAGATTATGGGACTAGGGTTACCAGATAGGAAATTTAAAAGCCCTGAGATAAAGCCTGATTCTATAAAAAGGTCCTAACTTTTGCTCTAAGTGCGCGTGTGTTTATATCATATGTATTGTATTCCTATTGATAATTATTAAGTCAAAATATTAAAGTGGATTATACTCGTATCTCAACGAGGAAAATAGTTCCTTGAAATGTATATTTTATTCTTTCTATTCATTATTCAAAAATCCTCACATTTCCGAAGTCGTGTCGGAATTCTGACCAGTACCTAAAAATCCTGAGATTTGTTACGACAAATCCTGACCTCTGGGTCTGGTAGCCCTACTTGGGACGGAAATAAGTTCAGCGAATCGTTGATGTATTAGTTGCATCTCTATCTATCCCTTCTGGAATACAACTGTAAGCTTATTGACATATGTTATTCGTAAAAGATTAACCACTCGATCAGAAAGAAACCCATTTCAGTGGCGTTTTAACTGTTGCGTGTTTTGACTCCATCATTCTCATGGCACACGAACGGTAGAAAGATCAAAATGTATCTAGCTGATAGACCTTTTATATGAGCGAGTCCGTTTAAGTAGGTACCATTTTTTTATAGCATAAGGACACGGCATACGAACAAGTCGTTCACCTGATGGTAAGTGATCTCCACAGTCCCATGAGCACCCACAATATAAGAAGAATCATGGAAGCTTTACCAAGCTTAAAGGAAAAGGGTTAATTAAGATATTGAGAAAGGGAGATTTGGGCCTCCGGATACCTCACTCACCATATGAAATGCAACAACAAGCTGCTTCTTCCTACCGGTTATTTCTTAGACAGTGGTAACGACCCGGTCAAGCCGGATGGATGATGATTTATGCTGTGGATTAGACTGTCTAAAAATATCCTTTTGGTTCCATTGACTCTTCTTCTTACACCTGCCTTTACCCCACTCACAGTGGGGTCGGCGCAACGTTACAGAAATATTTGGCTTGTAGTTTTTACGACCGGCCGTCTGATTGACGTCAATCCCTCTTTTGGTTTCATTTACTGAAAAGCTTAAATTGCTTACATCTTAAACGGACCATAGATCATCAGTATCTGATATTTACATAAACTTGATACCTCTATCTATACCTGGGAAAAACATCCAAAAATAGACACAAGTTCCGTTTTTCCCTTTAATGGTACGGAACCTGAAAATTGAATGACCGTTGATGCCGCCTTAGCAATTCTACCGCACATTACCTGAATATTCAATCGGAGTATTTGTTCAGCATTCTTGAGTCGTAGCTGGGTTGTAATTAACTGGACTATTAGCGTGCTGACATCACAGCATATTACAAGCAATACATTTCTACTGGCATTTCATTATTTACTCATATTTAAATAAATAAATAAATACACCCAACAGTCACACACATAGTCCTGACCCCACACTAGGTAAACCTGTGTCGTGGGTATCAGGAACTACGAGGGACTTGCGGTCCCACAACACCCAGACCCGAGACCAATATTTGTGGTTCACACAAACATTTGTCTCAGTGTGGGAATCGAACCCACGGCCTCTCGCTTCGCAGCCGGCTACTCGCCCGCTGCGCCACGGAGGCTGTCAAATTTGTATTTATATTTCGTTGACTGTGCAACTGCTAATTTTAAAGTTCTTTGGCCACATCTTCAGGAATGAAGACACAATAGAAAGACTAGTTCAAGGTCAGATAGCAAAGAGAGCTAGAGGCAGATCCCCGACTCGCTGGACTGAAAAACGGCAACACAACTTACTTCGGCAACACAGTCTTGCATAATAGAGTGCACGCGCAACGCTACCAACTGGCAACAATGGAGAATTAACCAGCAATATTGCTAGATCTACGATCACCGCTAAGAAGACCGACGACGTTGAAGACCCTCTGTGGACCAGCATTTTGACAACCATGACCACTGTGTCAAGAGTGCCCGACTAAGAATGGTGGAGACGTCTGGGAGTTGCACAGACGTATGACCAGCTCACGTTAGTAGAACTATTTCTTACCCTTAATCCCAGTTTGAGTGGCACTCCCACTTTGGATCTACCAGATTTACCAGTAGCTTTTGGGAGGTTGTCTTCACAGTTAGGGGTTTTAGCTGCAACTCAAAGATGCCCTTGGTTCTTCCAGGTATGCATCTTTCCAAGTTGTCCACTGCTATCTAGTGTTGGTGCCCATTAATAGACCTGCCACATTGGCCATTACAGATCACTGTGTAAGAACCATCAGGGCCGGAAGCAAAGGTGCCAACTACAAGTATATCTCAGTTCACCGATGTTATTTCCTTCTATAATAGATGACTTAATGTAGAAGAGGTTAAAGAGGCGTGTCAAAATCGTGGCACTCAATAGCCTCTGCCTACTATACGTTATAGGCGTGAGTGCTCGTGTATACATGAGTAGGCAGCGCCTAGTCCATGGATTGGCTCGCGCTAGCACGCTGTCTTTAACTTTCTGCCTGGCTTTGTCCTGGCCTTATACGAAGGTTCACCTTTTCATGCCATAGATTTGACGGTATTTTGTAATACAGAAAGGCCCGCCGTCTGACCCCATAATCCACAATAGGAACCAAGTTTGCCATTGCCTCTTCCATTAATCAGCAGAGCGTATCACAGATGGTATGTACCTATGTTATTAAAAAAACAATAGTTATCAAATTAAAAACTCGTATTTCAATGAAAATTCGTTAATCAAAAGCACTTCATGCAAGCTGTGGTATGTGGATGGCAATTAATATTCAAAGGCCGTCGTCACATGGCAATATCGACAAGAATGAATCAATACAATACACATCGCAATCTACAGGGAACTCGTAATGTAATTAAGTGGCAGAGTCACGCAGTAGATAGTTATGTCTACAACATGTATAAGCGACTTCGATCAGGTTGTTACTATTATCTCACAAAAAACTGGCATGAAGTAGCAGCTTGCTTGATGAAGCAATTGTATAGAAGTGTATATAAACGGATCCTTTAAACGGAGAGTGAAGAAGTAATTAAGCAGACCGGCATAATTCTGCTGAGCTACGATAGATACAGTGTCTATCGTTGGTCGACACTATTCTTGGATTGCGCTACACTTACCATCAGGTGTAGCTATTCAATTTGCCAAGCCAGGATAAAAAAATATATTTAGTGGTAGATTCACTGTGTAGACAGTTTCATACGGTGAATGATATATTCGGAGGCCTAAATACTTTCTCCCCTTCGCAATTCCTTAATTATCCCTTCCCTTTAAGGTCGGCAATGTGAGCATAATAGCATAATTCTTCTGGTATTGTTGGTGTTCCTGGTGTTTATTAGATCATTCGTAATTCCTAAGACCGAAGGCTTAAGGAAAAGTCTCAGTTGAGCAGGTTTTCTCACGGTTAAAGCAAGCGATAATTTACAATGAATACACACAGTATTCTCGCAATTTACGAGAAGCGTGCCCTGAGGGCTAGGATCAAATATGAGACATCGGTCCCGGCACTCTACGAGTACTCTGGCTAGGCTATTGTTACTAAATTCAATATTTAGTGTACGAATGAGTGGTACAGCCATTCTCTAGACAGTTTTGTTTACAGCACGAATGGGCTGGCTTGACCGGGTCTTACCACTGGCTTACAGAAAATCGACTTAAAATAGCGGCTTACTGTTGCGTTTTGTATGGTGAAATATCCGGAGGCCCAAATATCTTTCCCCTTCCCAATCCCTTAATTATCGCATTCTTCTGGACTTGTACGCGTATATGGGCGGTAGAGATTACTTTCACTGGTGACCCACTTGCTGGTTTGCCATCCTATGCTATAAAATAAAGTTTTTTTTAATAGGCATAGGCATAAGAGCAAGTTGGTCACTTGATGGTAAGTGATCTCCACCGCCCATTTACGCCCACAATACAAAAATTATTGGCGTGTTGCCGACCTTAAAGGAAAGGCATAATTATGAGATTGGGAAGCGGAGGCGGATTTGGGCCTCCGGATACGAAATGCAGCAGCAAGCTGCTACTTTACGTAGGTTTTCTGTGAGACAGTGGTAACGACCCAGACGAGCCGGCACATTCATGCTGTAGACAAAAGTGTGTACGGTGTGGCTCTACCACTCATGAAAGTTATCAAATATTGGCCAAAAAACAATAACGCAGAAACACGTACATAAGATTAACCTACCCAGTTCTTCACGGTTCACAACAATAATAGGTACTTACAACTTCAAAGTTCCAAACCCATTTCCAGTCCACAAAGTGAAATAAATGAAATATGGGGCTATTATGCGGACGGTGGGGGTATCATTTTGCTATCTGTACAACGCCGGATGACGTCGCGCCGTTTCCCGTCATTAGGAACACTGCACTGTACTTACATAATGTAATGCTCATTAGGTATGGGGGAGAATCAAAGAGTGATTCCACCAAACGTTCATAATAATTGTATTTGTAATGATTCGTAGCACCGGCAATTTTATATTTTACTAGCTTTTGCCCGCGGCTCCGCCCGCGTGAATAGACTTTTCCGAAATAAAACGTAGCCTATAACCGTTTCCAGGGTCTCATCTATCTCCACATCAAAATTCATTAAAATCGGTTCTGTGATTTAGGCGTGAAAGCGTAACAAACAAATATATATATTTTTTTCATAAAAAGAATCCTATGTTACTTCTTATACCTCCAAGAATATTATGTGTACAAAGTTTCATGATGATTGGTTAAGTAGTTTTCGCGTGAAACCGTAACAAACTTACATTCACATTTATAATATTAGTATGATGATCTTTTCACTGCCTCGATGGCGTAGTTGTAATGCGTACGCGTTACGACTGATGCTGACGCTGAGGTCTCGGGTCTGATCCCCGGGTCGGGTAAAAGTGATATTGGGTTTTTCTATTACGAAAAGCTCAGCCCCGAGTTTGGAATTGTGCCCGATATGGGAATAAGCTCGCCCCTATCACATCATGCGACGGAGATATGCTCGGTTAATGTGGGTGTACTGGTTACACCTCTGTCTACCCCTTCGGTGATTACAGGCGTAATTGCGTACGTATGTATGTTTTTTTCAGTTCTTTTAAGTCAGTTGTGTGAGTGTATGGATTGTAAGTGGGCCGTCAACATCTGAGGCTCAAAGCCAACCTCACCTGCACGTAGTACACTCTGCTGATTAACGGACGGGGCAATGGTGAAACTTGGTTTCCGTCGCGGGTTGTGGGGGTCAGACGGTGGGTCGTCCCACATAATGTCAAAAAAAGATGCGGATCTTTGAATTATAAAGCACTGCATAGGCGTAGACTGCGTTCGTGACTCCAAGACATAAGTTAAGTCTCATACTGTTAATATCACTGGCTTCAATGTTCTTTAAACCAAAACAAAACAGCGCTAAGAGACTGCTGCTTGGCGGCAGAAGTAGACAAAGCGGTGACATATATCCATACTAGATTTTGCGCGGCTCCGTCCGCGTAAACTGCCTTTTCCGGGATAAAAGGCCATAGGTAATCTCATCCTGGTCATAATCTACCTGTGTGCTAAATTTCATCGAAAGCCGTTCATCCGTTAAGGTCTGATTGACTAACAAACAACTAAATTCTCAAAATTTCAAATGATAAAGTTTAATTTACTATTAATTTCTTTACATAATCATCATTCTTTGATCATACGTAAATTGTTAACGCATTCACTATTCACGCAAAAGTTTCATATCAATCGAACAACCATCGAATTATACAGTTGTTCGAATGCAATCGAATACGCGATACACTCGAATGATTCAATTGTTCTTTTATGCGAGCTGTACTTTGTACAGCAAAGTACCATACACTTAAGCAGAAGGTCGGTTATTGTATCCAAAACAAAACCACCTACAAGCCCCAAGACCCATACAAATCAAGTGACGTAGTACTGTTTTCCAAAATTTTAATTAAGGCCTGAATAAAACGTTAATTATGGAACAATGCGTCAGCCGGCGATTGTATCCTGAGACCATCCGTTGTGATGATTTATGCACAATTTCATGTATTATGATCTTAATTAAAAACGATTGGCATAAACTGGACTATCGCTTTCGTGGTGTAAATATTATATTAATAAAAATAAAACTAAATAACTTTAAGTTGGTGGTACTGTAGATTAATACCACCGACTCAATATTATTTAGTTTTATTTTCAGGATATTAGTTTTGGTTTCATTTTTCGTTCACAAGTTCATATGCAATATGTTTGATAACGTATTTGCCTCGAGATATACTAAATGACTTCGAATAAACCACCTCTTAATTTCAAATTGTAAAGGTTATATTAATTATAATAATAATTGCCCTTATCCCACTCACAGTGGGGTCGGCGCAAGATGCTTTTTAACACATATTACAGAAAGATTTGGCTTGTAGTTTTTACGACCGGACGCCTGCCTGTCGGCAACCCCTCCGGGGAGAAAACTCACAGACCTGAAACAAATATGTGTGAATCACACACACATTTATCTCGGTGCGGGGATGGAACCCGCGGCCTCTCGCTTCACGAGACGGCTACTCGTCCACTCTACACACTCGCTATAATATTATAACACTAAAAATACCTATATCAATCTATTTACAAGGTGGTAGGTCCCTCGTATGCGAGATGCCGGCTGGGTTGGTGCCACCGCTTTGTCTATGTCTGCCGCCAAGCTACAGTGTGTAAGCACTGTTGGGTTCCGATTTGAAGGACATTGAAGCCAGTGAAATTAGTGGGCATTATGAGACTTAACACCTTATGTCTCGGGGTGACGAGCGCAGTCCAGTGTCATGCAGTGCTAATTCTGTGTAGCGATGCTTCTGTTTATAAGCAGGCGTGGCGCTTACCATCAGGCGAGCGACCTGCTCGTCTCGTCATTCAAGCTAATAAATAAATAAATAATCAATATTTCATCCATGCGATGCCAATCAGCTAGTGGTTGGTATGTAAATATTGAACATTACAACCCCAGACCATAACTAACCGAGCCGTTACACGCCCGTAAATCTCTCTAAAATTACAACCCTCATATTTTTATTGGCACATCGACTGTCCATTCGTATGTTATTTTTCGCACCACTGCCAAGTTATAGTTTGTCTAAATGGTTTTATTGACTTGCTGTATTGCGTTTGCACGAGATAGTTTATGTGGCAATTCACATTTAAGTCGCTAAAGTAAATAAAAAATAAATAATAGTTTAAAAAACTATCAAAAATACGCTTTTATAGAAAATCCAACTTAAAAAATAGAAAATAAATTTTAATAAATTTGAATTAAGAATTATGTCAGAAAAAATGATTTTATTGTAAAATAAGCGTGAGACTTGGGACTTGCCAACCCACAACACCCAGACCCGTAACAAATATTTGTGGATCTCACAAACATTTTTCTCGGTATCTATCTTCGCAGCCGGCTACTCGCCAACTGTCAAGGACTGGGTAACTTGGAGGCTGTCAAGTTGTCAAACTTTTTTGTAGCCAAGGCTGGCAGACGAGCAAAACTTAATGTTAAGCGATTTCCATCGCACGTGAACACCTACAATACTAGAAGAATCAGAGATGTTGTCGAATTTTGACGTACTGGTGGAGTGGAAAACAGACAGATAGACTGGAAATTTGGAAAGCACACACGATTCCCTTAAAATTGTGATGTTTATCGAGGCCAGTGATTCTTAATAAACAAGCTGCCTTTAATTGAAATACCAATTCCTTCTATTGAAGGCAGATTTGCAAGCCTCTGTGGGGTAGTGGGCGAGTAGCCGGCTGTGAGGCGAGAGGCCGCCGCGCGGGTTCGATTCCCGCACCGAGATAAATGTTTGTGTGGTCCATAAATATTTGTTTAGGGTCTAGGTGTTTTCGCATCAAAGAGGTTGACGTCTAGCAGACGATCGGTTGTAAAAACTACAAGCCTAATCTTTTTTTTATAGTATAGGCCGGCAAACGAGTAAGTGGGTCACCTGATGGTGAGTGATCTCCACCGCCCATGTACGCCCACAATACTAAAATAATCATGGGCGCGTTGCTGACCTTAAAGGAAAGGTATAAGTAAGAGATTGGAAAGGGGAGGGGGATTTGGGCCTCCAGATATCTCACTCACCGTACGAAACTGTTTTCTGTGAGACAGTGGTAACGGACGAGCCGGCCCATTCATGCTGAAGACAAAATTGTCTACAGCGTGGCTTTACCACTCAACATTTTCTGTAACATGTGTTATAAAATGTATGTTGCTTTGATCCCACTGCGAGTAGTATTAGGTGAAAAAAAGAAGAGGAGATAAAGACAGTTTTGCATTTCCAAAGACTTGCTTATCCCTGCTTCGTATCGATGCATGCATGTCACTGTCGATCCTGGTTTATTAGTGTTACAGAGACGGGTGTGTGGACGGGATTGTCTCGTAACAATCAAACGACCCACTTGTTATCCTGTTTATCGGCTCGATGAAAAATATAAACGCTTCAATAAAACCCACAAAATAATAATTTCCAAAAAGCAATTAAATCCTCGTGTAAAATGCACACGAGCGCAGTGTGGGTACATTTCCAACTGAATGGGTTTGGTCGTTTTAAACACAACTTTCTTCACGCAACTTTGCTCGTAGTATTTTTTTTTAAATGTTTGTTACCAGTTTGTTTTGTTCATGTTGTCAACTGGGTGAACCGATTTTAATGATTCTTTTTTTATTTGAAAGCGGGTGCTTCCCCTGTGGTCCCATTTCCCATTGTAAGTTGTGGTTGCCTGTTTATGGGAGAACACTATATTTTTTGTTTGTTTGCGTATATGTTTTTATATTAGTGTAGTGTATCGTCTTCTGGTAATCCTAAAATAAATAAATAAATTAATAAATAAATAAAATTTCAAATTGGTTAAGATCTGACGACGGAGACCGGAGTAAAAAAATAATACTCCTCAACGGACACCAGTACTCTCGTCGCGATTGTGTTATTGTGTTGGAATTTACATGATATTGCTGTAACTACCACCAAGAATTGAAAAATAAAATAACGTTTAACAAAGTTCAAGTTTCGGTGTTTTTTATTTTGAAGTCTGTTTCTAAGTTTTGTTGAACGTTATATGTAATAGGCTGTCGTTTGGCCACTCTCTCTATGTTTACCACTTAATCTTATCCACTAAATACTTGCTTAATAGGGCATCACGCAAAAAACTATTGGACCGATTTAAACGAAATTAGGTACGCAGATAGACCATGGGCTGGATTAAAACTAAATAGGTAAGTAGTGTAGAAGTTCCGTTATAAAAGAAACGAACACACAATACGTTAAAAATACTAATGTATTTTAAGAAGTGTGGTCTTGGACAAACCATTCCCTTATCCGGCAATCGAACCTAGGACCTCGTGGTCCATAATCCACGTATGCTGCTAGAATATTCAAAGAATAGGTATCATACAAAAATTCACAAAGAAGGTACATTATACACAAGAATATTGAAAAATCGAATGCTCTACTTTTACATCGCACGAAAGATTTCTAGAGCACTTTAAAAAATTGAAACATTTGAAAAGGATGTGATTTACAAAGATGTGAATACAGAAGGGATTTTTAGAATTTCTAGATTATTTGAATTGATATTTGGAGTGAATGTGGGGACCGAAACTCTGGTCCAAAGCCAATCTCACCCCCACGTGGTACACTCTGCTGAGTAACGGACGAGGCAATGGCGAAACTTGGTTCCCGTTACAGGTGGCAGGAGCAGACGGCGGGTCACCCCACTTAATACCAAATCCACCGTCAAATCATGATGAGAAGGGGAACCCTGGCGTTAAGCCAGGATAACGCCAGGCAGAAAGAAGAGAAGATTTAAAAAAATATGAGATTTTATTATCAAGTAGTTGTACTAATAGATTAGCAAACCCCTTCATTGTCAATAAAAAAATGTAGTCAGGGAAGTGGATCTTTTTTATTAGCTTGAATGATGAAACGAGCAGGTCCGCTCGCTTGATGGTGAGCGCCACGCCTACACATAAACATACACTTCTACACAGAACCTTGAGTTATATAAATTATTGAAAATCCGGACCTAAAACAAGCCCCTTGAGTTCAAGTAGCTGGATCTTCCCAGAGTTTGGGTCGCGCCGCGTTGAATCCAGTGGTAAATTAAGCCCACTGAGTTTGTTTTGCCGGGTCTTCTCAAGCTGGGTCGTTTTGGATCCGGTGGTAGTTTTAAAACTCGTGCCGTTTCGGTAAATGCAGTGGTCCATACCGACTCAAAATATTTAATAATTAATAATGGACGTTTCCATATTACAAATACTGTTAATAATGTAAAATAAAAAGACAACAAATAAACAATTTAGTGTAATTGCCTAGTGTATTTGACGATGCTATGTATGTTATGTATACATTAGTTGATATGATTTTTATACATAAGTTTCTTTATTTTGTACTGACTTGTCATAAGCGCTATTTTAATTGCCTACATGATTAATAAAACTATTTCATTTCATTTCATTTCATTTCATAACACTGCATGGCACCGTACTGCGCTAGTCACCCTGAGATATAAGAGTCCCATAACGCTCAGTCAGTCAGTCACTGGCTTCAATGTCCTTCAAACCAAAACACAATAGCACTTACGCCCTGCTAGTTGGCGGCAGAAATAGACAAGGCGGTGGTATCAACCCAGAAGGCCTTTCGTATACGAGGAGCCTAGCACCTCGTAGGTACAGGGAGGCGAGCACGAATAACTTACGAATAAGTATTCGAATCGAGAACGCTAGCATTTGTATAAAGGTTCAAACATTTTTTTGACATTTTGATACGAATACGTACTCGCAAGTTATTCGTCCTAAGCCCTCAGTAGTATATCTGTGTCTCATATTGCGCAGATATTGTGATCTACCACTCGAGCAATATAGCCCTCAGTAGAATATCTGTGTCTCATATTGCGCAGATATTGTGATCTACCACTCGAGCAATATAGCCCTCAGTAGTATATCTGTGTCTCATATTGCGCAGATATTGTTATCTACCACTCGAGCAATATAGCCCTCAGTAGTATATCTGTGTCTCATATTGCGCAGATATTGTGATCTACCACTCGAGCAATATAGCCCTCAGTAGTATATCTGTGTCTCATATTGCGCAGATATTGTGATCTACCACTCGAGCAATATAGCCCTCAGTAGTATATCTGTGTCTCATATTGCGCAGATATTGTGATCTACCACTCGAGCAATATAGCCCTCAGTAGTATATCTGTGTCTCATATTGCGCAGATATTGTGATCTACCACTCGAGCAATATATTTATACTTACTACAAAAATTGGTTTCCACAAACGCGGTTACAAAAGCGTAAGTAATGTACTCAATGGTTTGCTCATTCATACGTTAAGGGTGTCCATCCGTTTCGAATTTATAGCCGGCGAAAATATTAATATTTATTTACAATTATGAAATTGATCAATGTAATTGTTGTAGTAGTTGTTGGATTAATTGGATTGTGAGTGGGCACTAACATCTTAGGCCCAAAGTACCTGACCTGCACGTAGTACACTCTGCTGAGCAATGGTGAAACTTGGTTCCCCTTGCGGGTCGTGGGGGTCACACGTTGGGTCGCTCCACATAATACCAAATTCCCCCTTAAATCATGACGGGAAGGCGAACGCCTGGTGGAAAGAAAGTAAACACGCAAGTAGCTAGTTTGATGGTAAATGATCACTACCGCCTATGAAAATCTGATCATGAGTACGCTGCCATGACGGTTGGTTACTGGGCCTCCAAAATTACTAACTGCATTTTGTACAGACACTGTTTTTAATCTCTGTCAAAAAGAGGAGTGTTATGCCGGTCCAATCAGGCCATTTGTACTATAGGCAAAACTGTCAACAGCGTACCCCTACAAAAAAATTAATAATAAAAAAAAAATGCGACAGAAGCTACGGTGTCCCAATGTTAACCGAAAGCTTCCCCGCACTTACATTTTTCTGACTACGATCGCACCTATCCAATGCACTGTGTATGTAGAAAGTACATACAGTACACATACATACGCACTTATGCCTGTAATCCTGGAAATGGTAGGCAGAGGTGTAACCGAGCTTATTTCCATCCCATGGTGTGATAAGGGGTGAGCCTATCGCCATACCTGGCACAATTCCAGACTCCGGGCTGATAATCAAATCAAATCAAATCTTTTATTCAGTAATTAGGCCGCCAAGGCACACGACAAGTCTAGAATCTACCGGTGCTTCGAAAATGCCCACTGGTCTGAGAAGAAGCACCAAGAAACTAAACCGTAGGTCTTTTGAGTGTGTAATTTTTTATTAATTTATATTTGGTATACAAAACAAATAATTTACATAATCATACTACTATTATAAATGTAAATGTAAGTTTGTTTGTTACGCTTTCACGCGAAAACTACTTAACCGATCATCATGAAACTTTGTACACATATTCTTGGAGGTATAAGAAGTAACATAGAATATTTAAAAAAAATATATATTTGTTTGTTACGCTTTCACGCCTAAATCACTGAACCGATTTTGATTAATTTTGATGTAGAGATAGATGGGACCCTGGAGACGGTTATAGACTACTTTTTATTTCGGAAAAGTCTATTCAAGCGGGCGGAGCCGCGAGCAAAAGCTAGTAAGTAATACATTCATTGAAAAACAGTGTCAGTTTGGGATTGATACAGATGCTAATTCAGAGGATTAAAAAGTAATCCGAATCTAAGCAGGATCCGAATCAATACTGAATATTTTGTGATATACAAACCCAATATCTCAACCCTCAGCACAGCAGTCATGAAGCGTACGCATTACAACTGCGCCACCGAGTCAGTATACATAGTTTGCCATAAAATCAATTCCACACACGAAAACAATGCATTTAAATTAATCGCGTTCATTAAACATTTTCAGTCTGTAACTGACATGTAGGATATCGAAATTCAATTATCGTATACTAATTACAGCTCTGCTTTGTAACGTGCGGGCTTTGTTTTAAGCAATTCACCGGATATTGAATACATTATAATTATAATGTTTGTTATTAGCTAAATGTTCTATGTATTCTGCTATTTCTTCGCGCAGTTCATTCGTCAGTCGTATGTAAGTCTGTTATGTGAAAATATTAATCGATGACAGTTAAATAAAATTGCTGTTGTATTTTTGCTAGATTTTATAGCAGAGTGCTGTTATGCGTAGTGCAGTGTACGAACACTTTTCGCGCTGTCACCGATGCTTCTTATAGCCGAGTGCTGAATCATATGCAGTGCAGTATTTAGACGAGCACACTCCGCGCTATACCGACGACAACGCGGCGTATAGCCGAGCGCTGTTATGTGTAGAGCAGTAGATGAGAGCTATCCACGCTTTCACTGACGCAGCGATTATCCTAGTGCTGTTATGTGTAGTACAGTAGGTAAGAGCTCTCCATGCTGTCACTGACATGGAGTATAGCCGAGCGCTGTTATGTGTAGTGCAGTAGATGAGAGCTCTCTACGCTGTCAGTGACGTGGCTTATAGCCTAGTGCTGTTATGTGTAGTGCAGTAGATGATAGGTCTCCACGCTGTCATCTACGCATCTAAAACTGAGTGATCATATACTGTAGGTATCATATAAGAGACCCTAATATGACACAGACAAATTAGATTTTCGTAAGATGTAATAAGATAGATTGGTTCTCCTTCAGACACCCTTTGTTACTCGCTTGTCTCATATTAATTGAGCCGTGTGATTCATTATTGAATTAACAACAGTGTAGATGTTCTGACGATAGGTTTTAATTAGTTACCTCTATGATTAGCTCCTTGACGAGATATTGAAGTTTGTCGTAAGATTTATTTACCAGTGGATTTATTATTATAGCAACTCTCGAATGGTTGTATTTATAGGACTGCACCCATATGCAATGATGTGAGTGGTAGAGCGACGCTCTAGATAGTTTTATCTACAGCATGAATGGGCTGGCTCAACCGATACCGCTGTCTCACAGAAAAGCGTCGTAAAATAGCGGCAAACGCAGCAGGCATTTTCATTTCATACGGTGAGTGAGGAATCCGAAGGCCCAAATTCCCCTCTCCTGCCAAATCCCTTAATTATCCATTTTCTTTAAGTTTGGTATTATGAGCGTACATGGGCGGTTACTTAGTAGATAGTTATTACTAAGTCTACGCCGTCTGTCTATCTGTCTGTTTAACCTTTGAGCCGAAATAGGTAGCCTAATATATAGCTGAAATTATCTTTGAACATAATATAATTTTAAATTAAATTAAATTATATAGTAACATTTGTTTAGCATGTTGTGCCGACCCCACTGCAAGTGGGATAAGGGCAGGTGGAGGTAGAAGAGTGTTACGGAACCCTATGTGTACGATATACACTTACACTTACTTACACTTGTGCATGTATGAAAAATTTAATGAGAGTGAATGAGGCCAAAGAGGTATGCAAGGATCGTCGCAAGTGGAAATCCGTTGGCTCTGCCTACCCCTATGGGAAACAGGCGTGAGTCTATGTATGTATACACTTAGCAGATTTTTTTAATGTTATGTAGTAATACTTTAAGGTCTTTTAAAATACTTGCTGCATACAATTGATTATAATATCGTATACACTTATGGAGTAAGAAGGGGAGAGATTTTGTACATTTAAATGTATATATATTGAACCCATACCCTCACTGGTTTCAGAGTATTACTGCCACTAGACCAATTATTTCAGATAATATCTCATTTAATATTGGAATGTAAGTAAGACACCAATATCTTAGACCCTAAGTCAACCTCACCTGTGCGTGGTACACTCTGATGACGAGACAATAGGGCAATTTAGTTCCCATTGCGAGTTGTGGTTAGACGGCGGGTCACCCCACATAAATAAATTAAATAAATACACCCAACAGTCACACACATAGTCCTGACCTCACACTAGGTTAATCTGTATCGTGGGTATCAGGAACTACGAGGGACTTGCGGTCCCACAACACCCAGACTAGAAACAAATATTTGTGGATTAGACAAACATTTGTCTCGGTGTGGAATCGAACCCACGGCCTCTCGCTTCGTAGCTGGCTACACGCCCGCTGCGCCACGGAGGCTGTCTATATGTATTGTTTGAAAACCTCATTTCAAATATCTTTTTCTTTTTATATCCAAGAGAACAGTTTATCCCTTACAAGATTCATTACAAAAACATCCCCCAGGCAGGGATGTACAAAGTGCTGTTGGATCTTCGCAAAGTGGTTTCAGCAATAAAAAGAGGCTATTATTTTCTATCACCTTAACTGAGAGCAATTTGTATCTTGAAGTGGTGTACGATCATTTAGTAAGCTTGTAAAATAGGTAAAAATATAAATGTATCTATATTTTTTTTCTCAAAGGTGTTTTTTTGTCGGAACGCCATAAATTCCATAATTCTTCATCAAATTTAATGACTCCATTTTAAAGCTTATGTTTGTCATTATTGACGAAAAATAGACAAATGTTTTAAAATTATAGGTTTTGCCAAAAAAAGGTGATAATTAACAGAGCCATCTGTTGACATGATAATCAACTAATTTGTTGTATTTGTTTAATTGACCACTAAAATATTTATAAGGTGGCATTTGACGTATATGTCATATTTATTCTTATCTACCGCCACTATCAAGTCTACTATACTTGATACTAATACAGTGAGTTAGATATCCAGAGGCCTAAAACCCCGTCCCCTTCCCAATCCATGTAATTATTCCTTTCCTTTCGGCAACGCATTCATGATTCCTCAGGTGTTCTGAATTTTCATGGGCGGTGGAGACCACTTACCATCAGGTGACCCACTTGATCGTTTCCCAGATTCTGCTATAAAAAATAACATGAAGGATGAAGCCATGTATATTCTTCTGTCCTAAAAACGCAATCCTTTAAGTCCCATTTTGCTTTCAGTCAACTTGTCAGCTGGAGAACTTTTTGGTGGAAATAAAATCAATACCAGAGAGTCAGTACAAAATGCTTTTAAGGAGTGTTTTGTCTTCCGTCCAGCCGATTTCTTTAAGAAGGCCGATTTTTCGATAGATTGCCACCACGCTGGCAAAGATGTATCGATAGCATAGGTTACCTTGATTAAAGGGAGTCTCTCCCGTGACCACGAAGGCTGAAAAGCTTTCGTAAACGTCGGGACTAAAATAAAATTAAACCGCGATAAAATCCGTATAAACTAGTTTTATTTCAATGTGTAATATTCGCGTAAACATAAGAAATCATTAAATAAACATTTAGAATAAAATTCTTGAACTTTTTTCATATAGAACGGCAATTTCATAGGCATTACCAACTTATACCTATTATCAATCCAAGCCATATAAAAGTGTACCGGAATCAAGACAGAAGCACTTAAAATCCATCGTGCCGGGATACGGTTTCACGTATCTTCTAAAATCTCCACAACCAAGCGTTCCGTTAATGAGAATTGTCCGAAATCGCTCTCAAGTGAACACTGTTAGGCAATGTCTTGACTAAAGCAATAATTTTGGGGAAAAAATCGCGTTATTATTTACTAGCTTTTGCTGGCGGCTCCGCCCGCGTGAATAGACTTTTCCGAAATAAAACGTAGCCTATAACCGTCTCCAGGTTCCCATCTATCTCTACATCAAAATTCATCAAAATCGGTTCAGTGATTTAGATGTGAAAGCGTAACAAACATAGATTTTTTTTTTCATAAAAGTATTCTGCGTTACTTCTTTTACCTCCAAGAATATGTGTACAAAGTTTAATGATGATCGGTTAAGTAGTTTTCGCGTGAAAGGTTAAGAAAACACCCAGATCCAAAACGCATATTTGTGGATCACACATACATTTTGTCTCGGTACAGGAATCAAACCCGCGGCCTCTTCGCAGCTTGATACTCACCCACTACGCCACGGAGGTTTTCCGTGACAATTCTACAATTTCCAATTCTAAAACGCCAACGATCTAAAACCCATAGTTAAACCCCCTTATTTAAGATCTCCCCACACAATTGACTTGTGTGACAGCGCCTTTACAACACCCCTAACGTTTTCAACACGAACCACCCCTTTAGTTTCAGACGATTTCCCTCCCTTTAAAGTTTTCCATTGTCTAGTGTAATATTTAAGATAACACTGTTTAGAACTCATTACTTAGCCGAACAAAGAGTTTTTTGATCTGCAAAATAAAATTTTAGGGGGCGAAACCGAAGGGTTTTCAAAATATAATCTCATATATACATATACATGCGCACTCACGCTTGTAGTCCCCGAAGGGGTAGGCAGAGTTGTAACCATTTTGCCGAGCGTATTTCCGTCCCATGATGAGATAGGCGGCGAGCCTATCGCCATACCGGCCACAATTCCAGACTCATACTGAGCATTTCGTAATAGAAAAACCCAATATCACTTTTACCCGACCCGGATATCGAACCCGAGACATCGGGCACATTACACTAAAGTAAAAATATACTGTGCCTCAGCATTACAACTGCGCCACCGAGGCAGTCTCATGCCTATATTTATGAAGGGGTAGGCAGTGATATACAAATATGAAATGAAGTCTATATTATAATACTCGACGCAAAAAGAGAGTTGTTAATTTGATAAATTTATCTCTCCATTTGTCTATTTATATATCTGCTGCATAGTAAGTAATTCTAAGCAGATGGACAAATTTGAATGTCGCTTTTTTATTTGTATAGTGGAGTAATTAAGATTTTAGCCATGTTAAAAAACACGTATTTCAATGTCTATTTGAAATCTTTTTTTAATTAAACCCAAGTCTGTCGAGACTGTGGTACTGCCCCAGATCAGTCAAGCCATATATAATATGCTATATTTAAAATTGTTTTCAAAACGGCTCTAACATATAAAACTACCTCGTATCAATTCAAAGGAATATATACACACATAGATTCACGCCTGTTTCTCACAGGGGTAAGCATATACAACAGATTTTCACTTGCTACGATCTTTGCACACCTCTTTGGCCTCCTTCAATCTCATTAAACTTCACCAAAGGAATCAGTAATGTAATTAGTATTCTTAAGTCACCACCCAATAGCCAACCCGTATTCCTATCAAGCTACAAAACCCTGCCAAATTGAATAGGACCAACCAAAACATTTCTATACTATCAGTCTTATAAAGAATCCATCTGGCACCTTATTTACGACCTTATATCTATCTTTTTGCGGTTAACAATGGTTGTGCGTCTTATCAGCATGTTTTCTTTGGAATTTTATGACTCGTTTCCTTGATAACGTAAACGTTGGTAAAGGATTTTGTACATTTCAACTGAAGATTTGCGGGGTATTGTAATGTTTTTTTTAGTAGAGGCGATATACTATTATACGATTATACAAGCAAGTTACCCGATGGTAAGTGTAATCCACTGTTCATGAACATCCACAACTTCTGAAGAGTCGTGAGAAAGATTGAAAATGAAAAACATTAAAACACGCTGTCGCGAAACCCACTTTTTTACATATTGGGTTCGCGAAAGGAAGTTTTTCAACTGCGCTCGATTAAAATATTACGTTATACGTCCTTTAAAATACCAACATACATTCGGTACTGTATGTTTAATACTTAGGCTCAGTGATCGCAGTTTGAGCCGGGCAGTGACCGCAGTATGCCCTATAACATTATGGGCACTCGCCCAGATGACCTCCAACCTCCCCTTATAGTCACCCCTGTTCCAGCAATACTGTACATACGTACACTTCTGCCGCAGCAGGATAACCGTATCTAATATAGGAAGAATCATAAAGCCCAAAGAAATATTGCATTATACAGTCACCATGATTATGTTCTAGCACTTACCGCTAAACTCGACCTTGCAGCACTAATTACACAATCCACTAACTACACTGTCCACTCGCAACAGAGAAAAGAGCTTCGTCGCCCTCCGTTAAGTTACGCGAGACGAGCACTATTTCACTAATACCAAACGACAACAATCACTTCAACTCACAGTCCATTGGTTACATTTACAATATTACTACTCTACAGACCACAACCCCATGTTAGGATTCTCCATAGACTGTTCTCCAATTACAACTCAAACAACTAGAACCGAATAGCAAACCAGCACAGCTACCGCGTAATGAACACCTGGACCACCGACCGAGCACCGATCCCAGTGAACTGACTGACCGCGGGCAAAAGACCTCCAGTCATGACGACAACCTCTTTTATACCATTTAACTACCCTTCCACAACTATATCGCACCATTATTATTACAGTGTACCCAACGTTGCTTTCTCAGTCACCCTCAATATACCAATATTAACAGAATACGCAGTTTCATGCAGTATTTATCTACCCACAATATCTTATAATAAAAAATAAGATTTCATGTATACAGACTTTTAAATGAACAATTGTAATCAATCGAAATAATTCGCGGTATTCCGCGACACACTCGTCGCTGAGGTAAGGGATTGGAAAGGAGAAAGGGATTTGGGCCTCTAGATATCTCACTCATAGTACAAAACGCACCAGAAAGCTGCTACTTTACGTCAGTTTTGTGAGACAGTAAAGACCCGGTCGAGCCAGTCCATTCGACGCATTCGGCTCTGCCACTAAAAAGTAGTACTTTTGTAAGCGGTAGAGGTACGATGTATCCAGTTTTGTCTGTCTTGAATGGGTCGTTTTGACCGGGGTAATTTCACTATCTCATAGAAATCCAGCATAGTGATAATTCATAATATCCGTATGCTTTTTCTTAATGACGAGATTTTAAAAAAATGTTTGTAACAATATTCTTTAAAGAAGGTCTACAGCAGGCAGCCGCTATATATACTCTTTTTTACACATTCATCAGCATTTTTTATTAACTTGAGCGACTAGTATGTCGCTCACGGCTACCCCTGGCCATAAACAGAAGCAACACAACAAAGATCTAAGGAATAACACTTCCATATAAACATACATATATAGGCTCACGCAGGTACAGACAATGGATATCCACTTACGATCCTTGCGCATCTTTTTGGCCTTCATTACTCTCATTAAATTCTTCATGCGTGCTCGTCGGTTTAGGGTACTTCTGACTTGACCTTTCTCGAGGATATCCCTGACTTGATCTGAAAAAGTCCGCCGAGGCCTTCCTCTCCCAACTGTACCATTCACACTTTTATGTGGACAGCCTCCGTGGCGCAGCGGGCGAGTAGCCGGTTGCGAAGCGTGAGGCCGTGGGTTCGATTCCCGCACCGTGACAAATGTTTGTCTGATCCACAAATATTTGTCTCGGGTCTGGGTGTTGTGGGACCGCAAGTCCCTCGTAGTTCTTGATACCCACGATACAGGTTTAACCTAGTGTGGGGTCAGGACTATGTGTGTGACTGTTGGGTGTATTTATTTATTATTTATTTTATTTTATTCATGATATTATCAATGAGATAATAATATTAACATGTGTGTTATGTTCCTCTACGAGTACTAACGAGAAGGGTTAGGGCTTAGTTCATACTTAGAACTTCTTATTTGGAATTCTCAGGTATACAGGTTTCCTTACGATGTTTTCATTCTCTTTAAGCGAGTGATAATTACAAATGAAAACTCACGTACCTTTAGGAATTCAAGAGTATTTGCCATGGGGGATGGTTTCGAAAGCGCAATTTTTGTCTCACCAGCCCGAATTAGACCCAGTTAGGCTCTGTAATTATCTGCTTTTAATTAGATATATAGAAAAATCTTTATTGCAGACTAAATAAATTGCGTAGCATATAAGAATGGGTTTTATCGCAAACGGCGATTTCTGCCAGACAACTTTAGGATGGACAGAAATTATACCTAGGTACTAAAGAATAAGGGTAGTTTGCAGTATGAAAACAAACAGAAATATATAGAGAAGTAAGAAGCTAAACTGCGTAACTGTTATCTAGCCATAAAACACTCGATTAAATTAACTTACAAATAAAAAAAACATTCAATTCGGTGCAATTATGTGCTACGGTGCTACAGACAAATACATAGAGAAATATAGCCAAAGGGGCAAACTTGAAACACCCTTATTTTTTGTCGGTAGTTAGTAAAACTATAGTAGAATCGACTCAAAATTTATTAGATAAGAAATGAATTTTTTTTTGACTGTGTTTTATGTTCATAAAGATTTTTCTCTTGCATAATATGTAAATCTTGACAGTATAAGTGGCGCAGTAGGCGAGTAGCCGGCTGTGGAGCGAGAGGCCGCGGGTTTGATTCCCGCACCGAGATGAAATATTTGTTTCGGTTTCGGGTGTTTTTTCCCCAGAAAGGTTGACATCAGGCAGGTGGCTGTTGGAAAAACTACAAGCCAAATATTCCCGTAACATGTGTTAAATTAATGTTGCGTCAACCCCACTGCGAGTGGGATATGAGCAGGTGGAAGAAGTCAATATGTAAATCTTAACAATATTTTCACAAATATTTCAATTTCAATATTTAAGTGAACCACATAAAAATTTCTTTCAAAAGTACGTCAATCCCGGGATTGAAGATCCGGATGTTCGGATAAAAGCTTTATATCTCAGTATAAAGTGAAGTTCCCTCGGGAAAGTATTCAATTTCACTTCACAAGAGAGGAGATAGTTCTTGCATTCTTATTGATATTTTGGACACATACTATGATTAGATTCAATGTAATATGTCACGCATACATCCACGTAGAGAAAGACAACGGGTATTACTAGGGCATCCACGATTCGTCGAAATTATTTCCATGTGATAGAAAGAAAGAAAGCACTTTATTTAGCCAACACTTGAGACCATCTGCAGAAAACATAATGGTAAAATTATACAAGACAAAATAGAGTAGCTAGTAGTTATTAGGTAAATTGCCCAGTATGTAGGCAACATAAAGCAAGATACAAAAAGACAAAAAAAAAAACATAACAATAATCTTAGTTGCATATACGCATACCTACCCGTCACTGATAGGTGCCTACCAAAGAATATAAAGCAATACGAAAGCCTGAATTATTATAAACTAAACTAAGACATTTGTAACTGATCCTACTTCTATTATAAATGTGAAAGTTTGGATGTTTATGAGTTTGGAAATGTGGATGTTTGTTAGTCCATCGCACCGTAACGGCTGAATAGTTTTGGATGAATTTAGGCACATAGGTAGACCATGACCTGGATTAAGCACAGGCTACTTTTTAAAAGCCGTTTACGCGGAGTCGAAAGCAAAATCTAGTAACATGTACGATTAAACTTTGAATTGCTAATTTTCTGAATGAATTGTAATTTGTTCGCTTTCGACTAAATAAAAATATTTAAACAACATTTCTTTAACGGGAAAGACATGTGTGAATTTCCATTTGAAAAACTTAAAACACATATTAAGATATAGTGATTTCTTAGGTTTACGCGAATATTACACATTGAAATAAAACTAGTTTATACGGATTTTATCGCGGTTTAATTTTTATTTTAGTCCCGACGTTTCGAAAGCTTTTCAGCCTTCGTGGTCACGGGAGAGACTGAGGTGTAGGTCGTCTCGAAAAGTTAATGTTACAATAGCTACCTTCATTTTAAAATTATACATTTAATTTTTAATTATTTAAAAAAAGTTAGTTGACACTAGTCCGATCTACGCAGAAAGAGCTCACGGTATCTTGAGGTCTGGCAGTTGGTCTTTTGGGTTCCGATTTACGATTCCGATTTTTTGGTTGTTCTTTTACGAACACATAGCTGATGTTAAACACCGACGCTCTACGAAGTCTGCAGTTGCTGAACATTCAGATCAAGGCTCCAAACATTACCTTAGATTTGACAAACCACAAATCCTTGCCAAAGAACACCGATTCCTACCTAGGATGATTCGCGAGGCTATTGAAATTAAGAAACACCCAAATTTCAATAGAGAAGATGGTTGGAAGCTTGCACAAGCTTGGGATCCAATTATACATTTAATTAAATCGGAACCCAAAAGACCAACTGCCAGACCTCAAGATACCGTGAGCTCTTTCTGCGTAGATCGGACTAGTGTCAACTAACTTTTTTAAATAATTAAAAATTAAATGTATAATTTTAAAATAAAGGTAGCTATTGTAACATTAACTTTTCGAGACGACCTACACCTCAGTCTCTCCCGTGACCACGAAGGCTGAAAAGCTTTCGAAACGTCGGGACTAAAATAAAAATTAAACCGCGATAAAATCCGTATAAACTAGTTTTATTTCAACATATTAAGATATGCGGCAGGTCCCTCGTATACGACAGGCCGTCTGGGTTGGTACCACCGCGTTGTCTATTTCTGCCGCTAAACAGCAGTGTGTAAGCACAGTTGTGTTTTGGTTTGAAGGACATTGAAATCAGTGAAATTACTGGGCTTTATGAGACTCAAAATCTCAGTATCAGGTTGACGAGCGCAGTCCAGTGCTATGCAGTGCTTTGTAATTAAAAGTTCTGTGTGGTGTTGCTTCTGTTAATAGGCAGGCGTTCCGCTTACCATCAGGCGAGCAGCCTGCTCGTTTCGTCACTCAAGTTAATAAAAAAGATGACTTAGGAATTTAAAATTGTCTGCAAAAACCTAGTAAATTACGGTTCTAACTTAACATCAATACTTACTACAAAAAATACATTAAATTAAACCCAGTCATATCTCGAAACAAAATTAACCAGTTTTAACTTGAGAACAAGATGATTAGTACAATGGCCACCCCGGATTTGGCAATCTGAGCGCCTCTTAATATACCCAGAGTTACGTAGTACTGCGATGTGGCGCTTTGTTTTAATAAAAAAAATATTCAAGCCACGTTTCTGAGAATGCTAATGTGGATTGTGGAGTTTGGGATGTAACTAGAGATGCCCCTAAGAATAAAATGTTTTGCTTTATTATATTGCCTCTTCGGTCTTAGGGCATACTTTATTTATTCAATCTATATACTTTATTTTTACTTTTTTCCTCGAGGTATACAAAAAAATAAAAGAATTATCAAAATCAGTCCGCATTTGAGGTATTGCGTAACATACATAAAAATACTGACGAATTGAAAGCCTTCTTTTTAGAAATCGGTTAAAAAGTGATTTCCAAAGCTAGTATTGATAAAGATAATAGCGATGTTACCCGTAAAGTTACGAATTATATTCGAAAATCGAAGTAATCAAACTTTAGCTAAATTAATAAAATAATTATCAAAATCCGTGTACGCATACGAAGTTTAAGTGTTTTATACCTTTATTTATTATAGCAGAAAAAAAATCCCTGAAAATACAAAATATGCAGTCATACAGTAAAAAAAATATACACTTTAAATAAAAAAACCTTATCTTTTTGCGTCGGTTAAAGAAAATAAGCCACCACTTCATACCACCATATATACCACTTCTAATTGTTGAGCCTATTTTCTTTGAAGACAGAGAGAGGTAGATCACGTTTGCGTTCGCCTTACATTTCAATTATCTGGATCTCGCCTTCTCGCAGCAGACGAATTGTTGTTGATAGTTAAATATTTCATTGTATTTTTTTGATTTCACAGATGTTTTTATTTTTCCTTTTCTTAGAAAAGTAATTGAGCTGAGATAACTTGAGAAAATATTTAGAGATAATAAATTCTTTGGTCCGTGAATGTATTCGTATTTCGTAAGTTGCTTCTTGTTTACTGGACTTATTTAAGGAAAAATAAACAATAAATACACCCAACAGTCACACACATAGTCCCGACTCTACACTAGGTAAACCTGTTTCGTGGGTATCACGAACTACGAGAAACTTGTGGTCCCACAACACCCAGGACCGAAACAGACATTTGTGGATCACAAAAACATTTGTCTCGGTGCGGGAATCGAACCCACGCCCTCTCGCTTCGCAGCTGGCTACTTGCCCACTGGGCCACTGCGTCATTGTAATTTGGAGAGCGCTCGTCTACTACCCTACTCATAACAGCATTCAGCTTTACGCCACGTTGTGGACAGCACTGAGGGCACTTGTCTATTTCACTACTTATAACAGAATTCAGCTATACGCCACGTTGTGGACAGCACTTAGGGCACTTGTCTATTGCACTACATATAACAGCATTCAGTTATACGCCACGTTGTGGACATCACTTAGGGCACTTGTCTATTGCACTACTTATAACAGCATTCAGTTATACGCCACGTTGTGGACAGCACTGAGGGCACTTGTCTATTGCACTACTTAGAACAGCATTCAGTTATACGCCACGTTGTGGACAGCACTTAGGGCACTTGTCTATTGCACTACATATAACAGCATTCAGTTATACGCCACGTTGTGGACAGCACTGAGGGCACTTGTCTATTGCACTACATATAACAGCATTCGGTTATACGCCACGTTGTGGACATCACTTAGGGCACTTGTCTATTGCACTACATATAACAGCATTCAGTTATACGCCACGTTGTGGACAGCACTGAGGGTACTTGTCTATTGCACTACATATAACAGCATTCAGTTATACGCCACGTTGTGGACAGCACTTAGGGCACTTGTCTATTGCACAACTTATAACAGCATTCGGCTATACGCCACGTTGTGGACAGCACTGAGGGCACTTGTCTATTGTACTACATATAACAGCATTCGGCTATACGCCGTATCGGTGACAGTGCTTAGAGCGCTCGTTTACTGCACTACTCAATATACCATTCAAATTCAGTTATAAATCAAACTGGGGACAGCACAGGGGGCACTTGTCTATTGCCCTAACCGATGATTGCACTGCATATAACAGCATTCGGGTATTATATTTCCGAAAGCTCCGACTAAAAATTGTTTATTTTTATTTTTACTTTTTAGTTTTTTTTGCATGAGTTGGTTTTCATATTGTTAAAAAAATATTATTTTTGCTTAGTGTGTAGACCTTTTATAGTATCTAAAATACGTGTTTGTGTTGATGTAAAAGCCACGACGAAATATTTTTTGATACACATTTTTAATACTATTTAACCTTAGAAAAAAGAATATTGATTTCCAATATTTTCAACAGAAAGTCGGTTATAAAACTAATACCAAATATGCGTACTATTATGCAGATATTTTCATAGGGTAAACACATGAAATTTCAATTTCAACTTGTAGACACTTACGTTTCCTGTCACGTTACACTCCACTCGCGATATTGCCGGAGTAATTTTAATTTTTTTTACATCCGCGACTTTAGTTTTACATAAAATTTATTTTCGAAGATAATTTGCTTGGGTATGAAAAAACTTATCTTGTTTAATCTAAAATATTAAGTTAGATATAGGACACCCTAATTCACTAAAACTACTAACAAACAAAACTAAAACGCATCCTAATTCACTCATTCCTTTAGGTGACCCACTTGCTGCTTTGCCGGCCTCTGCTATAAAAAAATGTTTTTAGGTAAGGTAGGTAGGGGCTTCGTAAATTGCGCAACGCATCTACGATTCCTCTAATATTTATGAGCGTTTATGGGCGATGGTGACCACTTACCATAAAGTGAGATTGATGAAACTTGCTCAATCGCCCCCAAAATAAATACACTCAATAATCTACCATTTAAGCCTGACCTAATATTAGACTCAAAGTTTTGTCCCGCAACACCCAAACATGAAACATATATTTGTCTCAGCGCGGAAATCGAATCTACGGCCGTCCGCTTTGCAGCCCTCATACTCACTCATCCTCTGCGCGATAAAAAATGTCATAAAAACATTGTATTACAGGGTATTACATTAAAGGGTAACTTTACGTCGAGATGTCATAACTGTATTCGGTAAAGTAACCCAAAGTAATCTATACAAAAAAATAAAATTAAAGTGTCTGTTTGTAATATTAAATTAACCGCTTTTTTTAATGTTCATATGAAAATTCATATGAATGTATATACGGTACCATATACCAAAATAACATTTTTTACAATTTTTGTCTGTCTATTTGTAATAATCGGCTAATCTCTGGAACGGCTGGACCGATTTTGACGGGACTTTCACTGGCAGATAGCTGATGTAATAAGGAGTAACTTAGGTACTTTTTTATCCAGGAAAATGACATTCACGCGGGCGGAGTCGCGAGCAAAAGCTAGTCTATATCTCTCCTACGAAACGGCTAGACAGATTTTTAAGAAATTTTCGATGTATATTTGGTAGGTATGAGAATAGGTCGTAAAGTATATTTCATACCGCTAGGTGATTAGGGTGTCCTTACACAGCTTTGTTTTATGTTTTACTCATTTTTAAAATTTATTTTTTATTTGGTATCTAAAATACCTATAACTCCAAATTTTACCCTCCTATTCCTACCCTTCCATTTTTGAATCGCAATTTTAATACTTTTGTATCAACAAAAATAGTAAATTAAATTCAAGCGCGCTTCTCACAGCGATGACGGGACTCGCATTAGGCGATCACCCCCGCACCGCACCGCACCAACCGCTGTCACCCACTGTTTCTATATACGAAAATTCCACATAGGCTACTTTTATCCTGAAAAAAGGTATTCACGCGGGTTGAGCCGCGGACATAAGCTAGTTCCTCTATAAAATTATACCATCCCATCTGGGAAAGTTTTGCCTTACAAGATATTAGATATCGATAAAAATCCATTTATATGCCTTCACAACTATAATAACTAACAATCGGTAAATTATTAGAGTTAATGATATAATATTACCAGTATTAGGAAAGCACTCATACGCACTCACGCCTGTAATCCCCGAAGGGGTAGGCAGAGGTGTAACTAGTACACCCACATTTCGCCGAGCGTATCTCCGTCCCACGATGTGATAGGGGGCGAGCAGCCTATCGCCATACCGGGCACAAATTCCAGACTCCGGGCTGATACTGAGAATCTCGTAATAGAAAAACCCAATACCACTTTACCCGACCCAGGGATCGAACCCGAGACCTCAGCGTCAGCCTCAGTCGTAACGCGTACGCATTACAACTGCGCCACTGAGGCAGTCAGCAGAAAGATTTAGTTTGTAGTTTTTACGACCGGCCGCCTGTCTGACGTCAACCTCTCTGGGAAAAATTATAATATCTGTAACAAATGCATTAAATTAAATAAAACATTTATTATTTACATTTATACAGTCAATATTTGAATGTCAAATCTCGCAGCTGACCTTATACAACAAAAAGTATATGATTATAGAGCTTGAATTTCGACCAATACGGGACCACTAGTAACAATAAACCAATGTAATAGTAAACCTGTTTAATTTCTACAAACCAATTTACCGTGAAATCGTGTAATATTTCCGATGGAAATCTTAGCAAACCAATATTGATTTTAACTATTCCGTATAGTTTAGTTTTGATATCCATAAACTATTTGCCGAATATCAATATAGTATAGCGCTATTTGTCTTTATCTTCCGTGGTGTATTTGTATTGTTTAAAGGCGAACGTGCTCCACGCTGTTACTGACGCAGCGTATAGCCGAATGCTGTTGTGTGTAGTACAATTGATAAGCGCTCTCCGCCATGTCACTGACGCGACTCGGCGTATATCCAAGTGCTGTTATCTGTAGTGTAGTATATGAGCGCTCTCCGTGCTGTCATCGACGCGGTGTATAGTCGAGTGTTATGAGTAGTGTAATAGACGAGCGCTCTCCGCGCTGTCACCGTCGCGACGTATAGCTGAGTACTGTTATGTATAGTGCAGTATTTGAGTGCTCTCCGCGCTATCACTGTCGCGACGTATAGCTGAGTACTGTTATGTATAGTGCAGTATTTGAGCGCTCTCCACGTTATCACTGTCCCGACGTATAGCTGAGTACTGTTATGTATAGTGCAGTATTTGAGCGCTCTCCGCACTGTCACAGTCGCGACGTATAGCTGAGTACTGTTATGTATAGTGCAGTATTTGAGCGCTCTCCACGTTATCACTGTCCCGACGTATAGCTGAGTACTGTTATGTATAGTGCAGTATTTGAGCGCTCTCCGCGCTATCACTGTCGCGACGTATAGCTGAGTACTGTTATGTATAGTGCAGTATTTGAGCGCTCTCCACGTTATCACTGTCCCGACGTATAGCTGAGTACTGTTATGTATAGTGCAGTATTTGAGCGCTCTCCGCGCTATCACTGTCGCGACGTATAGCTGAGTACTGTTATGTATAGTGCAGTATTTGAGCGCTCTCCGCGCTATCACTGTCGCGACGTATAGCTGAGTACTGTTATGTATAGTGCAGTATTTGAACGCTCTCCGCGCTATCACTGTCGCGACGTATAGCTGAGTACTGTTATGTATAGTGCAGTATTTGAACGCTCTCCGCGCTATCACTGTCGCGACGTATAGCTGAGTACTGTTATGTATAGTGCAGTATTTGAGCGCTCTCCGTGCTATCACTGTCGCGACGTATAGCTGAGTACTGTTATGTATAGTGCAGTATTTGAACGCTCTCCGCGCTATCACTGTCGCGACGTATAGCTGAGTATTGTTATGTATAGTGCAGTATTTGGGCGCTCTCCGCGCTGTCACCGACGCGGTGTTTAGTCGAGTGTGGTTATGTGTAGTGTAGTAGTGTAGCATACGAGCACTATCCGGGCTGTCACAGATGCGACATATAGCCAAGTGCTATTACGTACAGTAGAGCAGTAGATTACTAGTCCTCGCACTGTTACATGCGTATACGAATTCATGTACCTCCGTTATAATCAAATAGTATCAGCATAATCACTTACTCAATACCTAAGAACTCATGTCCTATACTCTATAAACTATCTACATCTTAACCGAGGTGTAGGTGAATACGAAGGCATGTAATTAGAGCGTTATATAGTCAGAGCCATAAGATACAGCGGTTGTCAAGCTAATGAACTAGAAACACCCATTAGTGGTTCAACATTTGGTAAAGGAAGGGGCACATTAGGCTTGGTAATTACACCCGTGCCCGTAACACTTATTTTTTATAGAAATACAAAATCTTTTATCTCACTGTGCTTTAAAAAGATTTTATCATTGAAGATAATTTGGATTCAGTTTATTTAAAGAAAACAATAACCTGAAATGTTTGAGTTTGAACCCAGAGTTTGGAATTGTGCTCGCTTTGGCAATAGGCTTGCCCCCTATCACATCACGGGACGGAAAAAGAGCGGCGAAATATGGATGTACTGGTAACACTTTTGGCTACCCCTTCGGGAATTATAGGCGTGAGTGCGTTTGTACAAAATTCCATATTTTTTATTTTTTTTTATTTATTTATTACACTTTATATACATGGAGTATAAAGGTGGACTTAATGCTAAAAGCATTCTCTACCAGTCAACCTTTGGGTGGTGCAGATATGTATAAGGTAGGTGCAAAGAAAAGACGACAGGATACACAAATAACACACTAGTATAAATAGGCATAAATAGATATAAATATACATATGCATAATAGATACATGAATAACAATAAAATAAAATATGTAAATATATGTAAGACAACTAATGATACATAAAATACATATTATATATGCTATAATAAAAAATAAAAAAAAATATATAAATAATCTAATGTGATGATTCTGCCACCTCGCCCAGCAGTAGCTGCCGAACTCTCATTTTGAATGCCAACCGGGATGTGGACGACCTGATTTCGAGGGGGAGCGCGTTCCATAGAAGTATGGATTGAATGGCGAAGGAAGAATGAGTAAAATCAGAACTATGAGGGGGACACTTGAGGAGAAAATTGCTAGAGGAGCGAAGGTTTCTATTATGAGTATCGCACAGAAATTGAAAGTTAGAAGATAAATAAGAAGGAAGAGAAGGCGACGTGAGAAACGAGAAAAGCGTTGTAAGTGCACGCAATGAACGGCGTTGGCGAATGGGAAGCCATTTCAGTTGCGAACGATAAAAAGAAACGTGGTCATATTTGCGAAGATTATAGATAAATCGAATGCAGTTGTTGAGAAGACGGTCAAGTTTGTTGAGTTGATCTGCATTCAGATCAAAATAGCACACATCGCCATAGTCGATTACCGGAAGGATTAAGGCTTGCACAAGCATTGCTTTGGTTTTAAAAGGTAAGATTTTCTTCAGGCGGTAAAGAGAACGAAGAGTATCGGTGACTCTCTGACTGACGAAAGTTACCTGGGATCGCCAGTTCAGTGTGGAGTCGATGTGTAGCCCAAGGTCTTTTACATTCGGGCACCAAGGAATGACTGAGCCATCAAATACTACCGCTGGAACGTTAGAGGTTTCCAGTCTGCTTAACATCCTCGAGTTTACACATTCATCATTTAGTAAGTAAATTCACGCTCAAATGAGCTGCGATAGGTCAGCAGGGAGTGGTACGGACTGTTACGGAAAGTAATACAGGTTCAAAGGCAACCCCAAGAGCATGCACCTCTAACTTTTCTAAGTTACGCGTGTATTAATTGTTAATTATCGCTTGCTTTAACGGTGAAGGGAATATCGAGAGGGAACCTGCTCTGAGAAGTTCTCTCCGTAGGAATTAGGAAGGTATGCGAAGTCTGCGAATCCACATTAGGCCAGCATAGTGGCATAAGGTCTAATCCTTCCCATCCAGTTAGAGCAGACCCGTGCCCAGCAGTGGGACGTGTATAAAACAGGGTTGGTGTAGTAGACTGCCTCGGTGGCGCAGTTGTAATGCGTACGCGTTACGATTGAGGCGGACATTGAGGACTCGGGTTCGATCCCCGGGTCGGGTACAAATGGTATTGGATTTTTCTATTACGAAATGCTCAGTATCAGCCCGGAGTCTGGAATTTGTGGCCGGTATGGCGATAGGCTCATCCCCTATCACATTGTGGGATGGAGATACGCTCGGCGAAATGTGGGTTGTAGTGGTTACACCTCTGCCTACCCCCATTGGGGATTACAGGCGTGAGTGCGTATGTATTATATAAAGTAAATTTATGTAATGTTGATATAGTACTGGCGGCACGTTATTACGCAATAGCCATGCCCCACCTAGCCCAATCAGTGCGCGACCGCGTGAAATTAGGATAAATGATCGAGCTCTGTTTGATTAGTGTACAGTCCTACGATTTAAATTGAGGGCTTCGATAATGTTCGATTTAAATTTTCCAAACATGGAAATAAGATAACTAGAACGATAACTCTCATATGAATGTGCCAAAAATACGGCTCCACTTACTTAAACATGCAAAGGTGAAATCACACGTAACACTCATACACGCAACAAAAAAGTTAATGACTAAACATTACATTTCTAAATCGAGATACGACGTTATGCACCGCGCAAAAAATTAGACGTATTAAGTGTCAACTAGAGATCATGAATTTATTTTTATGAATTGATGAATAAACGAACTGCACATACTTTTATAGATCCGCCCCCTTGCACCGTGTTTAGGTGGGGTAATTTTTTTGCATGAGTTACGTTTCTTGTTATCTTATTTCGATGGTGGCCGGTCGTAAAAACTAAAAGCCAAATCTTTCTGCAACATGTGTTAATAAACATGTTTCGACCCCACTGCGAGTGGGATAAGGGTGAGTGGAAGAAGACCCAAAGTACCAACAAAATCCTATTAAAGAACCTACACCGTCGATCCTACATTTGCTCTATCTTTGGTATTTTAATACGTGGTCAAATGATTTTTTTACTGAATAATATTGTTATTAGGTATAGCGAATTTCTTAGCAACCACGTACTAGGTGGTAGGTCCCTCGTATGCGAGAGGTCGTCTGGGTTGGTACCACCGCTTTGTCTATTTCTCCCGCCAAGCAACAGTGTGTAAGAACTGTTGTGTTTCGGCTTGAAGTACATTGAAGCCAGTGAAATTACTGGGCATTATGAGATTTAACATCTTATGTCTCGGGATGATGAGCGCTGTCCAGTGTCACGCAGTGCTTTGTACTCCAGGGTTCTGTATGGTGTTACTTCTGTTTATGGGCAGGTGTGACACTTAATATCAGGCGAGCGAACTGCTCCTCTCATCATTCAAGGAAATTAAAAAACAAACAAAGAGTAAATTTTTAGGGTGTGGGTACGGAACCCTTATAATTTCGTCATATCCGTATGTCCGTGTATGCTTTTGGAGCTTGTTTCGAACCTACAACTTTCTTCTCTTCAGTCCGTACCACTCCCCACTGAGCTATAGCTAGTTGTTATTAAATACATACATTATTACATACATGCACTCACGCCTGTAATCCCCGAAGGAGTAGGCAGAGGTGTAATCAGTACACCCATATTTCGCCGAGCGTATCTCCGTTTCATGATGTGATAGGGGACGAGCCTATCGCCATACCGGGCACAAATTCCAGACTCGGGCTAATACTGAGCTTTTCGTAACAGAAAAACTCAATATCACTTTTACCCGACCTGGGGATCGAACCCGAGACCTCAGCGTCAGCCTCAGTCGTAACGCGTACGCATTACAACTGCGCTACCGAGGCAGTCACTTACTACTAGTTACTAATACTTGTTATTACTAGACTAGGATACATAATCGTTAATTGAATTATTAATATACAGTTGTACCATAAATTCCAATTTCACTGTAGTAGTTTATTCATAAAGCGACGGAAAATCGATAACCGCTGTAATCTAGTGTAATTAGTATGTTCAGTGCGGTCTAATTCAGATTTCATGTACTCTGCTTGAACTATATTATTGTACCATACGCCATACGCACTCACGCCTGTAATCCCCGAAGGGGTAGGCAGAGGTGTAACTAGTACACCCATATTTCCCCGAGCGTATCTCCGTCCCACGATGTGATAGGGGGCGAGCCTATCGCCATACCGGGCACAAATTCCAGACTCCGGGCTCATACTGAGCATTTCGTAATAGAAAAACCCAATATCACTTTACCCGACCCGGGGATCGAACCCGAGACCTCAGCGTTGGCCTCAATCGTAACGCGTACGCATTACAACTGCGCCACCGAGGCAGTCTACATTATTCTAGTCTATATTATTGTACTACTATTATAAATGTGAATGTTTGGATGTTTGTTACTCAGTCACGCCTTAATGGCTTCGGGTGAAATTTGGCGCCCAAGTAAACCATAACCTGGACTAGGACATAGGCTTCTTTTTATTCTGAAAAAAGTCGATTGCGCGGGCGAGATAAGTTGTTAAGGCTCATAATGCCCAATAATTTACTGGCTTCAATGTTCATAGCCCTAGCAAATTTTGCGCGACGCTTAAGTTATAAGTTCCGAACAGCAACCACCGGAGGGGCCGCGGCTGCGATCAGGCACAACATCCTGACTGAAGATCTTTCTCTTCGCCAGAGGAGCAGCTACACCCATTCCTCTACACGACGTAATATCATTCGCCTTTCGGATCATGCTCGTGTCGTTTCCCTTTATAATAACGGGTTTACACGCTTTTTTTGTTGATCAACTGATTTAAAACAAGAAAACTGTATGGATTTTGTCAGACTTTCATGTATACTACTAGACAAGCTGAGGGGTACATAGAAATTTCGCCACTAAGTTACAGTCAATTGACCGTAACTCAATATTACCATCGCTTACTCGCAAACAGAACCTCTTGCGCGCTCTCTCTCTGAGCTGTAAAACCCCCGCGTTATGTGACGCAATTTTACGTCTAAATAGCCCGTCTGGTAGCAATACATTAAATTCATTGGTTTTTGTTGATAAATTCAATTGAAAGTATGTTCAGACGGTTCATTACACTTGCGATTCAACAGTTAATAAATTAAAATTGAACCTTGTGACACCGCTATAAGGAACGTAGGCAACATGGAACAAAAGTTTCCGACCTTCACAAACGCTTATATATTTTTTTCACGTAATAAAGTAAGTAGGTAGCGTGTAAAACCTTTTTTAGCATTATGGTCGAATGCTCTTACGTTCTCATCAAGTTAAATAGCATCTGTCGTTGATCCAGTCATTTTCATTTAGCCCATCGTCGGGGAACTGCAGCTATTCAACATTTTTGGAGATACGTAGGCTGATGGTAAAACCTAACAGCATGGTAGGCTCAGGTATTGCTGAAGTCATGGCGGCGCTGACCACTTACCATCAGGCAGGCTGCTTGCATGGGAAATAAAAAACCTCCAAATGTTTTCTAATCATGACCTGATTTGGGTTGGTAGACTTCACATTAGAAATTGTTTTGCTTATTAGCGATAATGAGGAGACGAGCAGGTCGCTCGCCTGATGGTAAGCGTCATGCCTTTTAATAAACACAAGCAGCACCATACAGAACTTCAAATTATGAAGTACTGAATGCATTGCGCTCATCACCCCAAGATATAAGGTGTTAAGTCTCATTAATCCCAGTAATTTCACTGGCTTCAACCCAAAATGTTATGTTAATGTTTACCTACACTCTGCTGCTTATTTATTTAGGCATAACTTTTTTTATTAGTAGAAGAGGCCCATGTCCAGCTGTGGAACAGTTTAATACTTTTTTTTATTTTTTATTTACTTGCTGCTATAAGCTTGTCGGTGACGCGAACGCACGAGATTTCACCCATCCAACAAAGTGTCTAACGAGCACAGCACACGGCGGATGCGCGTCGTGAGCATGTCGGTTTCGCGAACCCATAAGATGTTCCCCTACCAAAAAGTGCCCAACGCGGCTAAAGAAGTTTTCACTTCAAAAATATACAGAACCTTGAAAAACTCAGCTCCACTCACCGATGCAGTATTTTCTCTGTAATACATCTCTCTAATTATACCACACAACTGCACCCGACAAATAATAAGCAAAAAAGCGGGCATCCACTCAGATAACAAGCCGCAAAAAGCCGCATTACTGCTAGATCTAGCTAATGTTACGCATCATTAGCTTAATTGCAATGTACCTACGTAGATAGGAGATATGCCGGCTTCGTTACCCCTACTATTGGAAGAGGCCTTACTATCATTAAATGTTATGCGTGGTTCAAAAATGTTGAGTGGTAAAGCCATGCTGTATAATGTTTAGTCTACAGCACGAATGGGCTGGCACGACCGGGTCGTTACCACTTACTCACAGAAAACCGACGTAAAGTATAACCTCTCTTTTTTGTGAGGAAAAATGTCATTGCATATATCATGTCGTATCATTGTATACATAACACTATACATATCGCAGTTAATTCTTGAAACCAAAATCTATTAGATAAAAGATCACAATGTTAAGTTGTCCCATTGAAAATCATAAACCAATAATTTATCGTGGAGTCTCTCCCGTGACCACGAAGGCTGAAAAGCTTTCGAAACATCAGGAATAAAATAAAATTAAACCGCAATAAAATCTGTATAAACTAGTTTTATTTCAATGTGTAATATTCGCCTAAACATAAGAAATCACTTTGTATTGGTAGAAAGAATTCTTTGTCAAAAATATCAAAATTTGTAAGGTCCCCAGAATTCCCAAAAATAATCACGCCCTGATACAAACCTGTATAGCTTGAAAGCCAACGAAAATTAAAGCGTGAATTTTTCAACTGGCGACGTGAATGAGACCTCATTAAACGATAGGGCGGGGCAACCACAAATTGCAATTTATTGTCCCAACCCAACAACATAAATTTGATTTGAAATGTTTATTTCGCTCGCTCATTTTGCGTTGCCATTGTCTTTGTTGCGCAATTTTGAGTTTTTACGAATGGAAAGGGTTTCATTGTCTTGACATTAACGGGTTTCTCAAGGTCGTTAAGATAAGGAGTACTTCTGATGGCAACCATTAGGTTATTTTTATTAGCTTGAATGACGAGACGAGCTCGCTTGATTGTAAGCGTATCGCCTGCCCGTAAACAGAAGCAACTCCACACAGAATTTTGAATTACAAAGCATGTGTGGCACTGGACAGCGCTCGTCACTTACGTCAACACACAACTTATTAAGTCTCATAATGCCCAGTAATTTCACTGGCTTCAATGTGCTTCAAACTGTCAAATCTGTGTTATGAGAAGACGGACCCTGGCATTAAGCCTGGATGATGCCAGACAATTGTGTCTACAGCACGAATGGGTCGGCTTGTCCGGGTCGTTACCACTGACTCACAGAAAACCGGCGTAAAGTAGCAGCTTGCTGCTGCGTTTCCTACGGTGAGTTAGATATCCCCCGCCCCTTTCCAATCTCTTAATTATCCCTTACCTTTTAGGTCGGCAACGCACCCATAATTCTATTGGTCTTGTGAGCGTACATGGGCGATGGAGATCACTTACCTTTAGGTGACCCACTTGCTCGTTAGCCGGCCTATGATATTTAAAAAAAAAAAAGAAAAGATTGTATTATAGTTGTCTACCAAGAACCGCTTACCAGCAGGTGGTCCTTTTTCAAGTCACGTTGAAAAGCGTCTGTCATTATCAGACTCATACTTGTACATTGCAAAAATAACGGTGCTTCATATTAATGTCACACAACTCAGCCTCTATTTAACACCGAAATTTCCACACGGCTGGTCTCACGTTTAAATCCAAGCATTCCAAAATGTTTTAATGCGACGCCGTTCCATATGGAATTGTTCTACGTGTTGAATCGTAACAATAATCATCACCTTGAGTGTTATAATTAAAATATATGACTTGTAACAAATTAAACATTTACGAGTTCTGTAATAAACGGTGAGGCAGGGTTGCGTCGTGTTAGAATTGGAATTGGACTTTTTAGAATTATAATTGGATTTTGTTTAAATAGGCAACCAACATCTTAGGTACAAAGTCTCAACTGCACGTGGTACGCTCTACTGATGAACGGGCGAGGCCATGGTGAAAATTGGTTCCCGTAGCGGGTTGTGGGGCTCAGAGTCGAGCGAGAATAGAGTCGCCTATTTTATATTTTTTTTATTAGCTTGAATGACGAGTCGAGCAGATCGCTCGCCTGATGGTAAGCGCCACACCTGCTCATAAACAGAAGCAACGCCACACAGAACTTTAAATACCAAAGCACTGCACGACACTGGACTGCGCTTGTCACCCCGAGACATAAGATGTTAAATCTCATAATGCCCAGTAATTTCATTGGCTTCAATGTCCTTCAAACCGGAACACAACTGTGCTTACACACTGTTGCTTGGCGGCAGAAATAGACAAAGCGGTACAACCCAGCCGGCTTCTCGCGTACGAGGGGCCTACCACCTTGTAAAAGTTATATAGCATAAGCCGGCTAATGAGCAAGTAATGGTACGTGATCTCCACCGCTCATGTACGCCCACGAAGAATCATGGGCGCGTAGCCAACCTTAAATGAGGAGGGGAGGAGAGGAGGGGGAATTGGGCCTACGGATATCTCACTCACCGTACGAAACGCAGCAGCAAACCGCTACTTTACGTCAGTTTTCTGTGAGACAATGGTAATGACAGGGTCGAGCCGGCCCATTATTGCTGTAGACAAAACTATCTACAGCGTGGTTCTATCACTTACATCACACACATAACTTAGAAAAGTCATAGGTGCATGCTCTTGGGACTGGTTTCGAACATGCGACTTTCGTCTTGACTTTTATAAGTTACGTGTGTGTTCATTGTTTATTATCGCTTGCTTTAACGATAAAGGAATCATCGTGAGGAAACCTGCTTAGCTGAAGTTTTTAAAAAATAAATTTGGTATGTGAAGTATTTTTGCATTTCTATTTTTATTATATTCCGTGAATAGAACTGTAACGAAATAGTAATTGTTGAACCATTCAGAGGTCTGAAATAAGAGATTCTAATTAAAATATAAATTAGGCCGAGTGGATTCACATGAATGGTTTTATAAATTAGTTCCAAGAATTTCGCGTTTCAATATTTTTATTCTAATATGCCACTGCGCTCTTTTGGTATATCCAAGAATTTATATATGAAACATATTCCATTGATTGAAGCTGCATATTTCTAGTGATATTATTGCAAGAGCTGAAAGTAACAAAAATCACAATAATCCTACTTCCTACTACTATTATAAATGTGAAAGTTTGGATGTTTGTGAATTTGGATGATAATTAATCACGCCTTTAACTGTTGTCAGTTTTCTGTGAGACAGTGGTAACAACCTGGTCGAGTCGGCCAATTCATGCTCTAGACTAGACTAATGTCCGTGGTACTTTACATCTGGCTTCTCCAGTTGTAAATGCCCTTGTGCCTGAGGTTAATGCCTCCTTAGTTCATTATTTTGTCTACCGCTTTGCTATGGAGGGAAGTGGATAAATATTATTTTCAACTCCTCCCTAACTTTCTATTTGATTAATTTCGTTACGGGACAAAGACAATTTGTCACTCCCAGTGACTCGCCGAGCTTCACTGCTCGGTGTCAACAAACATGCGTGCCACTGTCGATGCTGGTGCATAGGAGTTACAGTGGTGGGTGTGTGATAGTCTAGACTAGACTGTCTACAGTGTAGCTCTACCACTTTTACCTTGTAGTGCTAAAATTAGAACATATTTAGTTTCATTTAACCTTCCTTATTAACTTCTAAAGTCTAACTTCAGACATTTTTAATTTTACTAAGTATTATTGTACTTAACGAAGATTCTTAACGGGTCCTGAAATGACAATCTTACTTTATACTCTGTTAAAAGTTTGTGTTGTAAATTACGTTGAAGTTTCTATCTGTCTGAATGATGGGTGTCACATTTCGAATTGAAATATAACATCTTCAGAATGTATTTATGAGAGTGTACTAAAATTATGAGATACAACAAGGTAGGTCCCTTAAATGCGAGAGGGCCGTCTGGGTTACTCTGGTACGGTGGTCCGCTTTGTCTATTTCTACCGCCAAGCAGCAGTGTGTATACACTGGTGTGCTTCGGTTTGAAGGTCATTGAAGCTAGTGAAATTACTGGGCTTTATGAGACTTAACACCGTATGTCTCAGGGTGACGAGCGCAGCTCAGTGCCATACAGTACTTCATAATTCGAAGTTCTGATTGGTGTTGCTTCTATTTATGGGCAGACGTAACGCTTAATATCAGGCCAGCGACCTACTCGTCCCGTCATCTAATAAAAAAACTTATTTTAACATTGTAATGTACCTTCAGGATCATCTATCAGATAAAATAAATTTGGTACGGTTTCGTAGAAAATAAAATACAAAGCTAATAAAATACAAACACAACGTTCCAACTTTTATAAACGACCACAGCAATTCTAATGATTAGAATTAGAGATTTTCCCTTTCTTCTTCTTCTTCCTCCACCTGTTCTTATCCAACTCGCAGTGGGGTCGGCGCAACATGCTTTTTAACACATGCTATAGACAAATTTAGTTTGTAGTTTTTTTATGCCCAGCTGCCTGCCTAACCCCTCTGGGGGGAATCCCATCTCTAATACTGAAACTAAAATGTTTCATTTCAAATTAATAGCGGGCTTTGCTTTTTCCAATTTACTCACATTTATGCTTTACACTTTTATTTTAACGAAATTTAATGAACACGCTCAGACGGTTTGATTAAAATTGATTCAAGATTTTTATGTTAGATGATGCAAAATTAAGAATTCAGGGAAGGTGTATTACATTTGTGATGTTTTATAAAAGCAATAGGTATTATGAGAAATATTGATAACAGAAATATCTCGAAAGAAACGCTGGTCATAGATTTGTAATTGGATTTCGAAGAGATCTGAATAGAAGGAATCTGAGAAGGAGCGTCGAATATACTTCGGAGGGAATTAGCTATTTTAAGGGTATGAAAATAAATGAATCAGAAGTTCAACTGGAGATGTTGCTTGAAGCGTTCATAATTATTAATTTAAATCGACTTTAATGCAACAGGCTCAGTCGAGTCGAACCGCTTTCAACTAATCTGGAATCAACAAAATTTGAAATAAACTTATTGAATCTATTTTTGTTGCTACAATTTGATTGAAAGGCGTGATCGGTTCAAATCGCATGCGATAGAGCACTTGATAAACTAAAGTCAAACCGTGTGCTCCTGCTATAAGGATATTTTTGATTGTGTTACCTGAATTACATTGTTCAAATATATCAACGCGTGTTAGAATTCTAACATTTTTGTTGCCTTTCTGAGCCTTTCTGAGTAAGTTAATATGTAAGGTGATTTTATTAGATTTTATTATATTATTCAAATATAAAGGGGAGATGAGCCACGATATTTACATCGTGTTTAAATGTTTTTTTAACATCTTTATCAATCAGTTTAGACTTGTAGTAGTAGACTTCAAATTTGGCCTATCGTAAACTGGTAAAGGAAGATAATATAAATACGTCAATATACTACAAGACTGTTTTTTTATTAGCTTGAATAAAGAAACGAGCAAGTCGCTCGCTTGTTGGTAAGCACAACGCCTGCTCATAAACAGACAATACCACACAGAACTTGGTGTTACAAATGACACTGCTCGTCAACCGAGACGTAAGATGCTAAGTATCATAATGCCCAGCAATTTCCCTGGCTTCAATGCCCTTCAAACCGAAACACAACACTGCTGGTTGCATGGTACATAGAAATTGTGCACTAAATTACGGTCAATATTGCTATCTCGCTTACTCTTAACTAGAACTCCTCTCCCGCTCCCTGTCTATCATCCCGCGTTGTGTGGCGCAATTTAACTTCTAAGCAGCCCGTCTAATACTATGCATTAAAGTCTTTGGGAGAAGACGATTGTTATTCTCAAATAAATCAAATCAGCCATAGAGTTTTATTAAATGCTAACTTTGATAAGCGTAGTGATGGCGCCGTATGCTGCGAATACCATGGACGGCCCGTCGCACAAACATCTCCATCTTTAAGCAGCTTAAGATAGAAAATGCTCAGCGTCTGGACACAGTCTGTTTACAGCGCATAGTGCGATACTGCACTATATTGCACGCAGAGGAGCAGACAATCTTGAGTGTTTGATGGTGACAGGGAAAATACGGGTAAAAGACCTAGAGGCCGTAGTCCTAAATGGTGGTGATCCAAATTTCCGAAAACCTTAAAATCCCCATAAGCGATGGAGACAGCTCGTTGACCGATTGAGTATGAGTCACGATCCTTAGCAGTGAGGGAACGACTACGAAGAGAAGAGAACTTTGATGATCAAATTCAAACTATCCTTTTTAGGATTCCGTAGCTAAATGGCAAAAGCGGAACCCTGTTAATTTCGTCATGGAAGTCTGTCCGACCGTATTTTAAACAAAATTGTTATTGTTGCAGTTGCTGCAGTCACAATAAATTATATTCACAAACATGATGAACACCGCCACATTTTCAAGCAGTATGGAAGGTAAGATCTGCAGTTTTTTTTAATAGCATGGTATGATCTACAAATATTTGTTTCGAGTCTGGATGTATTCTCCCCAGAGGGGTTGACGTCAGGCATGCGGCCGGTCGTAATAACTACAAGCCAAATATTTCTGTAACATGTGATAAAAAGCATATTGTTGCACCGACCCCACTGCGAGTGGGATAAGGCCAGGTGTAAGGAAGGAAGGAAGGAATAGCATAAGCCGCCAAACGAGCGAGTGATCTGATGCTAAGTGATCTCCACCGCCTGTTCAAGAATCAAGGTTGCCGACCTTAAAGAAAAGGGATGATTAAGGAATTGGGAAGGGGAGGGGAATTTGGGCCTCCGGATTTTTTTATTAACTTTAATGACGAGAGGAGCAGGTCGCTCGCCTGATGGTAAGCGCCACGCCTGCTCATAAACAGAAGCAACGCCACACAGAACTTTAAATAACAAAGCACTGCATGATACTAGACTGCGCTCGTCACCCCGAGACATTAGGTGTTAAATCTCATAATGCCCAGTAATTTCATTGGATTCAATGTCCTTCAAACTGGAACACAACAGTGCTACCCACTGTTGCTTGGCGGCAGAAATAGACAAGGCGGTGGTCCCAACCCAGCCGGCCTCTCGCATAAGAGGGTCCTTCCACCTTGTAATATATCTCACTCACTGTACGAAATGCCTGTTGCATGAACATTATAGAACATTTTGTTGTATCTACCGTACCTACGTGATGTAAGACTTGACTATCGTTTGAACGTCGTATGAACAATTGCTATCTTTTTTCTTTCAACCAATATCTCTTCTACCAAAATCAAAATCAAAATCAAATTAATTTGTTGAATACATAAAATATTATACATCATTTAAATTAAGTCAAATTATAACACTACCGCCAGAAGAGCAGTTGATCAAAAGGCACGTCGAGAAATACATAACCTAAAAGCACCAAAATTGTACGGTTGCCTCTTTCACGGATAGGTTATAAATGGTTTATAAGTTAAACTATTTGTTTTCGTGAGTTATTCACGAAAGTTTTCGTGATAAATTATTCCCAAGAAACCAATCATTTTTCTGGAATAATAGATATCCTATCTATGAGTTATTCTTACAAACTAAGCTTCTGCCAAATTTCTAAACCAATTTGGATGTAGTTGGCAAGATAATAAGAAATTTATCGTTCGAATAAACGGTCCGTGATATCACAAGCCGAGCCACGGACGAGGCATAGCCTACGCCTGTACAAGCCACGGTGCGGCTCCAAAAGTACTGTAGTTTGACGAATTGCAACAGATAGATTCTATTCACTAAAATTGTTCCAGAATATATACACTATCACGGCTGTAATCCCCGAAGTGTTAGGCATAGGTGTAACCAGTACATCCACATTTTGCAGAGCTTATTTTCGTCCAATGATGTGGTAGGAGCCGAGACTATAGTCATACCGGGCAAAATACAGACTCCGGGCTGATACTGAGCATTTGCTCAGTATCATTTTTATCCGATCCGGAGATCGAACCCGAGACCTCAGCACAGCAATCATGCCTCATAGATACGCATTAAAACTGTACCATCGAGGCAGTAATATTAGTATGCATTGTAATAATTGATAATGCATTTTTAATTGCATTACAAAATGCGACTGCAACCTAATTGTCGTTCAAATGTTTAAGCTATTCTTTATTTATGCAATAAAGCTACTTTGAAAACACAGTTTACTGCTTAAAGAGTTGTAAATTTGCTCAGAGCTATTAAATCTCCGCTGAAGTTAGCTTGTACTTCATCTGGAATTAGTTTAAATATTTCATAAATTATTATAATTGTGGTGTACAGCTATTGGGTGTACAAGTAGACTGCCTCTAGACCAATTAGACGATTTTATGAACTTGAAACGTATTAATACGTCTGTGATTTATTTTCCTAAAGAGATATTACTGGGCTTTATGAGACTTATCTATCTATGTCTTGGGTTTACACCTCTGCCTACCCCTTCGGGGAGTACAGGATTATACTAATATTATAAATCCTCTGTCTGTTACGTTTTTTACGGCTGATCGGCTGAAAGGAAAGTTGGGAGATAGGTTATATCCTGGGGAAGGACATAGGATACTTTTATCCCAGAAAAAAATGACCCGGAAAGACATTCACGTGGGCGGAACCGCGATCAAAAGCTAGGGTGTAATATACAAAAATTAAAGGTATACTTCGACAAAAATGGGAACCAATAATGTTCTGACATACAGAAATACAGAGGCGGATGTGTGAATATTCAAATGGGTTCTAATTTCATTATTGTCGAGGTCCTGTTTGTCAAATCTTCATTGGAATATAATTCAATATCCGCACGCAACGCACCGGCTATTTTTCAGGAATGTCAACCACGCTGGTCTAATGCGGGTACACTCTTTTGGAGAACTTCTTAGGTATGCAGGCTTCCTCACGATGTTTCCTTTACCGTTAAAGCAAGCGATAATTAACAATTAGTACATGTGTAACTTAGAAAAGTCAGAGGTGCATGCTCTTGGGGCTGGTTTCGAACTTGCGACTTTCGTCTCGACAGACCGTCTCACTCCCAGCTGACCATTCGCTGCTTTTTTTAAACGGATAAGTAGATCTATAAAGATTACCCATTGCCTGGTAAAACCGTTGATGTACCAACAGATCTAAAACATGGTAATCGTCTTAACGCTTGGACAGTTAAATAAAAAAGCGCTTATCAGCTGTTCCTGGGATGGCTCCCGCTTTTATTGGCTTTTAAAGTTTTACGTCGCCGAGTGTACCTGTTAAGTTGAGGGTGCTATAAGATAAGGGAAACTATAAAATGTTTTTTTTATGTGGATGTAAAAAACGTGTTAAGTATATTTGACGATTCAGACCATAACGCAGTTGAGTTAAGTAGGTTTGAGTATGGAAGAGTGTTTTTTCTCTTCGCTTAATTGAAGAGATAAGCATGGTAGTTTGAGTGATAGAGCCATGCTGTAGATAGTTTTCTCTACATCATGAATGGGCCGGCTCAAACGGGTCGTTACCACTGTTTACAGAAAATTTACGTACGCCTTGCTGCTGCGTTTCGTACGGTGATCACAAATAGGGATATTTGTGATCACCGTACCGTAGCGGGGAGGGATCCCCTTCCCAATCCCTTAATTATACCTTTCTTTTATGGTCTTCAATGCGTCCATAGTTCTTCATGTATTGTGTGAGTACATAGGCGGTGAACCACATGCTCGTTTGCCGGCCTATGCTATAAAAAAAGTTCACTCGCCTAATAAAAGTAGTAATATAAATGCAACGCCTGCTTATAAACATAAGCAACACGAAACATAACTTTTAAGTATGTACAGCATGCCACTGTCATCGTTCCGTGGCTTAAGATTTTAAGACTCATAATGCCCAGACAGCTTAGCATAAGCCCACGAGATATCTCGCGCACGAGGGTGAAAATTTTGTTGATATCAATTAGTTTCGCCTGTGTACAGTTACTACATATAGAGAGTGAAAATTGATATAGGACGAGAAAATTAAATAGCAACATTTAGTCGTGGCGTGAATACCGGGCTAACATGCCGAACTTCAATTGACTTATAGTGTAGAGATAACAAATTTAACTATAATTGTTACCCCGTGTCGGTTATGTTAAGCCCACTGGGGTTATTTATTTTATTTACACATACATGTATACATGACTTACGCCTATTTCACATAGATGTAGGCAGAGACAACAGATTTCCACTTGCTACGATCCTTGCATACCTCTTTGGCCTCATTCACTCATTTAAAACAGATAGTTACATGTTTTACAGCCTCCGTGGCCCAGCGGGCGAGTAGCCGGTTGCGAAGCGTGAGGCCGTGGGTTCGATTCCCGCACCGAGACAAATGTTTGTCTGATTCACAAATATTTGTCTCGGGTCTGGGTGTTGTGGGACCGCAACTCCCTCGTAGTTCTTGATACCCACGATACAGGTTTACCTAGTGTGGGGTCAGGACTATGTGTGTGACTGTTGGGTGTATTTATTTATTTATGTTTAGAATAAGTACCTAATATAAGAAATAAAAATCTCACTAATATTATTAATAACTCACACAGTTATCCACAGTATAATAAAGGTGTTGGTATATGAATCCAATTTAATTTGCTCATTGTGCCCCAAGCTTTGCAATTTTACGAGAGCTTCCGACAAAGTATGAGCACAGTAAACCGTTGAAATGGAAGCGCATTAAAGCGCTGTAAAGCGTTGCGCGTTTGTTTACGTGTCGCCGATAACCCAGATTAGATTGCGACCATCTGCCGAATTAAGATCTGGCTTACTTTGTAATGTTATTGCCTCGGTGGCGGAGTTGTAATGCGTACGCGTTATGACTGAGGCTGACGCTGAGGTCTTGGGGTCGATCCCCAGGTCGGGTAAAAGTGATATTGGGTTTTTCTATTACGAATAGCTCATTATGAGTTGGCACCCTATCACATCATGACGAAAATACGCTCGGTGAAATATGAGTGTACGAGTTACACCTCTGCTTACCCCTTCGGGGTTCACAGGTGTGAGTACTTAGTTATTGCCAGTGGCGAAGCGTGAGAGAAAATAGATTTTTTTATTTTTATTAATGTCTTGAATGACGAAACGAGCAGGTCGCTCGCAAGATCACTTGAATTACAAAACACCGCATGGTACTGGACATTGAGGTCCTGAGTTCAAATTCCAGGTTGGGTAATCATAATTTGGTTTTGAAATTTCATAGATACATACTCAAGCCTGTAATCCCTGAAGGGGTAGGCAGAGGTGTAACCAGTAAACACACATTTTGCCGACCTTGTTTCCGTCCTATGATATGCTAGGAGGCCTATCACACCTATCACATCATAGGACATAACATCACATCAAAGGTCCTATCGCCATACTAGGCACAAATCCAGACTCTAGGCTGATACTAATTATTTCTTGATAGAAAACCCAATATCACTTTTATCCGAATTGGGTATTGAACCTGAGACGTCAGCACATAACGCGTACGCATTACAACTACGCTACCGAGGCATTTGAAATTTTCATTATCTCACAAATCTTTATATCCTTTGCCATAATCAACAAAACATCGCCTCGATTAATTAAACCATATCTGTTTACAGAAATGCCAGGACATCGGCTTCCCACGGGACGTCTGTGCGGGACACTGCCGGTGAGTTATGTACGTTATATCCAGGGAATATCCAGAATTGTATACTGTTAGGTTTGGATTTATACATTAGGCTGGATAATAATTTGTGTATATTGCAATTTCATAGTTTGATAGACTGCCTCGGTGGCGCAGTTGTAATGCGTAGCGTTGCGATTAAGACTAGATAAAATAAAATAAATACACCCAACAGTCACACACAGTCACACACATAGTCCTGACCTAGGTGACCTGACCCACGATACAGGTTTACCTAGACATTACTAGGTAAACCTGTATCGTGGGTATCAAGAACTACGAGGGACTTGCGGTCGCACAAAACCCAGACCCGAGACAAATATTTGTGGATCAGACAAACATTTGTCAAGGTGCGGGAATCGAACGCACGGCCTCACGCTTCGCAACCGGCTACTCGCCCGCTGCGCCACGGAGGCTGTCAGGCTGTGAGATAGTCTTAGTGTCATGAAAATTGTAAATGGTATTCTCTTAAACCAATAATCAACGCCAAAGGTGAACATAGATCGTAATGAGATCGAAAGTAGAATAAAAGTTGACTGATAACGGTATTCTGCTAGCATTTTTAAATGACACCTGTCCTTATATAAATGTCAAAATGATGACTGAATTGAGATTGCAATGACATCGAGATTACATTATATTGACACCGTACTGAACTTAAAGAGGAGCAGAATACCATTTTATAGTCAAATCAATCTTAGTTCAGTTAAAATTCATTCACAATATCAGTTAAATACGAGATATTATTTTCCAACCGTAAAATCAATCAGCTAATCATTACTTTATTGCCCATACTAGGCATGCCTCGTATTATAATACAACTAACTACCCGGAATTCAAATTCAAATCATTTATTCTGTAAATTGGATCATAAATATCACTTTTACATGTCAATCATTTTTTATGCTACATTAAATTTAATTCCCAGCAGCTACCATATTTTGCGCTAGCGAAGCAACCGACCTCAATTCCATAAACAAAAATTTAACTTTTTACTGAATGTCAGCAGTAAGAACAAAACGGAGAGCGTGTTATTTGTAAATAAGTCTGCTCGGACGGTCCGTGGAGTTCCTTTAGTTCTGTTGTTCGTGGTACAGAGCATTAGTAAATTACACTTTAGTACGAAAAGAGTGGTGTTATTTGCAATTACAATATTTATTTTATGAATATTTCATTGGTGCCTCTTTAGCGCAGGTGTAATGCGTACGCGGTACGGCTGCCGTGCTGAGGTTTCGGGTTCGATCCCCGGGTCGGGTAAAATGATATGGGGATTTTCTATAATGGAATGCTTAGTATTAGCCCGGAATCTGGAATTGTGCCAGGAATGGCGATAGGCTCGCCTCGTATCACACCATGGGACGGAAATAAGCTCGGCGAAATGTGGGTGTACTAGTTACACCTCTGCCTACCCCTTCGGTGAAAATAGGTGTGAGTGCGTATGTATATTTCATTGATCGAGTCGTGCGTTGGTTCTGATGATAAAGCCACGTAGCCACTGTAGGCAGGTTTCAGCGTTCCGTACCCAAACAGTACCAACGGGATAGTATTACTAAGCATACGCAGACTGTCCGTCTGTATATCTGCTCTGTAAAAAGAAAAAAAGCATTTATTGCCAGGCGTTAGATGGAACATGTAGCGACTAAGAAGACGTTAATCTACTGAAATTCAAATCAATGCGCTTATTGGTTTGTGAGTCAAGAGTACTTTGTAGATAGTCCAAACGGTTACCTTCATAATTTCAGACTTATTTATATTTCACCGTTCCTCTGATCATAATGATCAAATCGAAGTAATTTATCCTAAATAAACGTAGTTTTTGACGAGGTAAATAGAATATGAAACGGGGTTGATAGAATAAACAAATTATCTTGTCAAAATATACTTCTGCTTTCATTTCGTTTTGCATTGCTCTTAATTATACAGAAAATATTAAGTTACTCTCTTAAATCGGATATGTCAATCGGAAGTGGCAAGTAATAAAAAAATACGTTAAAATGTTTAATAGTCTAAAAATATTCGCTAATAATGATAATAATGACTCAAATATAATTCTCAGAGGGGTTGAAGTCAGGCAGACGGCCGGTCATAAAAACTACAAGTCAAATCTTGCGCTGACCCCACTGCGAGTGGTATCAAGGCAGGTGGAAGAAGAAGTATGAAACTTTGTTACTTTGCTGATAAACTATTGCACGATCGTCAGAAAGAAATAATGTTCAGATTAATTATAAGGAAGGACTGATCCAAAGACAATGAATGATATAGTCACGCAATAAGCCAGCTAGACTAGTGTAGTACAGATATTAGTATTATTAATAATGTAGTATATACTGCCTCGGTGGCGCAGTGTAATGCATACGCGTTACGATTGAGGCCAACGCTGAGGTCTCGGGTTCGAAGTGGTATTGGGTTATTCTATTACGAAATCCTCAGTACCAGCCCGGAGTCTGGAATTTGTGCCCGGTATGGCGATAGGCTCGCCCCCTATCACATCGTGGGACGGAGATACGCTCGGCGAAATGTGGGTGTACTGGTTACACCTCTGCCTATCCCTCCGGGGATTACAGGCGTGAGTGCGTATGTATGAGTGCGTATGTAGTATATCTCGGAAAATCAATATGAGCAGCAGCAGCAGTTTTCTGTTGCATTTCGTACGGTGATAAGATTTTCGGAGGTTCAAATCAAACTGACATTGTTTTCAGGCTCCGAATAATTTCATTTCAGCATATGCTGCTATCCGTAAAGATTCCTATTATTTCCTCTTAACTCCCCATCAGATCTTAACCAAATCATATTATATGACAATAAACTCGATGTAAGCCTATTGAATACAAAAGTAGTCATCAAAATCTATTCATTATATATTATTTTTTTTATTGTATAGGCCGACAAACGAGCAAGTGGGTCACCTGATGGCAAGTGAACACCACCGCCCATGTACGCCCACAATACCAAAATAATCATGGGCGCGTTGCCGACCTTAAAGGTAAGGGATAATTAAGGAATTGGGAAGGGGAGGGGATTTGGGCCTCCGGATATCTCACTCACCGTACAAAACGCAGCAGCAAGCTGCTACTTTACGTCGGTTTTCTGTGAGACAGTGGTAACGACCCGGACGAGCCGGCCCATTCATGCTGTAGACAAAATTGTCTACAGCATGAATATATCATAGTCTACATTTGGCAGAGATATCACATATAATGTATATAAAAATACAGAACTGACCGACTCGGTGACGCAGTTGTGATGCGCACGCGTTACGATTGAGGCCAACGCTGAGGTCTCGGGTTCGATCCCCGGGTGAGGTAAAGTGGTATTGGGTTTTTTCCATTTTCAAAATGCTCAGTATTAGCCCAGAGTTTGGAATTTGTGCCCGGTATGGCGATAGGCTCGCCTCCTATCACGTAAGGGACGGAGATACGCTCAGCGAAATGTGGGTGTACTTTTTACACCTCTGCCTACCCCTTTGGGGATTACAGGCGTGAGTGCGTATGTATGTATGAATGTAATAATACAGAACGATGTCTTACTTTATTGAGTAATTTTTTTTTAAATAAGTAAATAAATACCACAAAGATACATTTTGGCCGGCAGTGTACGAAACTTATTCGTCCAGGATTCTGTCGCATAATACCGGGTAGATTGTCCGGAAATTCAGTCGGGAAAAGGCGGATTCGGAGCGATTCTCGGCGAAAGTTTTTTCCGAATTAATTGATATCGGATTCCAATTGTATTAACTTTTGATTGATCACAGTTTCATTATGATTATAAAAGTAGATGTTGTAAGCATAACTTAAGTAGAGTCACGCTAAAGACAAGGATAGTATGAAAAGGAGTGGAAGAGATGGGGAATGTACCGTTTCATTCCCCACTCGTAGTACACTTGGTGGTACAATAAAGAATGACCAGTCTAATTTATAACTTAACCCTAACCAGTCCATACATGATTACTTCTTCCACTTGCTCTTATCCTACTCGCAGTTGAGTCAATGTAATATGCTTTTTAACATATGTTACAGAAAGATTTGGCTTGTAGTTTTTATAATCCGCCACATGCTTGACATCAACCCCACTAGAGAGAAAACACTCAAACGCGAGACATATATGTATATTCGTAGATCACACAAACATTTGTCTCGGTGCGGGAATCGAAGCTCTAAACTCTCGCTTCACAGTCTACTACTCGCCCACTGCGCCATGAAGGCTGTCCAAACATGATTTAACGGTCAATATTTTTATTGAGGCGACGGAAGCTGCAGACCTCTTGGTGACAGGATAATTAAAGATACTATTGATTAACATTCAAATAAAAAAACTACATCCAAATTGGTCTATTCGTTTAAGAGCTAGGGTATCACAGACAGATACACAGATAGATAGACAAAGGGATCAAACCTGAGGCCCAATTCTCGTAATTTTAAATGTTCAAAATATCATTCCGATCTAATCTCAGCGACAAGAAAGTTGCAAATGGTATTCTGTTAAACCAATATTCAAGAACTTAGATCGCAATGATATCGAAAGTAGAATACAAGTTGACTGAACCAAAACGGCATTCTGGTAACAATTTTGACACTTAACTATATAAAATGCATTTCGTTCATAGACAAACGTCAAAATATTAATTGAGAACGAAATGTGACTGAAGGTGAAGCAGTGTTGCCAAGTGCACTGTAATTACAGCAGATCTGCCGTATTTTCACGCCATCTACTGGACACCGTATTTTTTATAAATATTGTATATGGAGACACAGTATTTTTTTACAGTCAAAATTTCGTATTATTATTGTATACTACTAGACAAGTTATTTAGAAGTAAAACTGCGTCACATAACGCGGGAGTTTGACAGTTCACAAACAGGGAGAGCAATAGGGGTTCTAGTTGAGAGTAAGCGAGATGGTAATATTGAGTTACGGTCAATTGACTGCAACTTAGTAATACAACTAATTTACTATACTACAATTTAATTAATTTATCATACTATAATTATATGTACCACGCAGCTTGTCTAGTAGTATACATAAAACTCTTTGATTAAACATATTAAAAAAACTAAACCGATATCATCATCATCGCAGCCATCCATTTCTGCAGCGATCGATATATACAAATCAAATGTTAAGTTAGTTTAGTATATAAAGTTTAAAATAAATTTATATTTTACTTAATAATTTAATTATTTCCTTTTTTGTACGACATTTTATTGCACTGTAAAATACACTGTATTTTTTCCCATCAAGCACTGTATTTTTGGCGTATTTTAATGTGGACAACACGGTATTTTCAAAAATCTGACTTGGCAACACTGAGGTGTTCACTTTATTCTCTTTTACTGCAAGCAACTAAAAGTAGTCAAAATTGTTCGACTTTGTGTGCTCGTTATTTCAGTAAAGAATTAGAAATGAGTTTACAGCCTATGTTACTCAGAGATAATGTAGCTTTCTAACAGCCAAATTATTTTTGAAATCGGCCCAGTAGTTTTTAAGTTTATTTGTTACATACAAAAATACAAAAAAATCTTTCCTCTCTTGAATATAGTGTAGATTAAATTATGAGATCAATCGCACTGTCAAAATTCCCGCCAAAACTCTCGCACAATTCATAATTATTATAAATATGTCCTCGGCAGTGTTGCAAAATAAAAAAACCGTAATTCGGTAGAATTTCAAATTTCAATAAAATAATCGCGATTGTGGTTATTTCCGGAAAGGACTGCCTCAGTGGTGCTGTTGTGCCGTTTTCCTTCAGTTATGCCATGGAATAGATAAATTAATTAAATAAATAAAATACATGGAATTAGTCATCTCAATTAATTAAAAAATCATAACCTCCAATTGCGTAATATTTTAATCACTGAAATTAGTAATTTTGTGGGTATTTTATTGTGAGTTGGTAACATTGATTTTGTCGCTTAGGACATTTTATTTTAATTTCTAGAATTTCGTCTTTGGCAGCTGATACGAAAAATTCGGTAAAATACTTGTCACTGGCGAAATGCATAATAATGCGAAGCCATAATTTCAACAAAAGAAAGACATTGAAAGTTGATCGAATTGACAGTATAAATGCAATTTAACTGAGATGATATCGAATTTCTAAAGGAGCAGAATGCCATATTTTTTATTAATTCAAAATCTAAACTCAGTTCGGTTAAAATTCATTCGCAGTGTCAGTTAAAATAGCAGAATTGGCCCTCAGGTACATACTAATCTAACCGTTTAAACCCCGTGACTATAAGAACATCAGCAACTTAGAAAAAAATCCTCAAACATAGCTGGATGGATAATCCATCTCGATTAAACAAGTTTTCAAACAAAGAGATCCGCATCCAAATCGGTTCATTCCTTCAGCGCTACGATTTACAGACATACGCACAAACACACATATACACAGATAAGGGTGGTTAAACATATATGATTCCTCTTTTTTGTAGGGGGTTAAAAATAGCACCTATCGGTCACCATATCTTCGGACTGTAGAGTCTCAGACCTTTAGCAGGTGTGCTTGGATCCAAAGCCAACACGTAGAGGTCCGTTAGACAAATTTGATCAAATATGTGATGTGTCACCACCCGCCGGCTATCCCTGTATACACTACTAGCCGTTACCCGCGGCTCCACCAGCGTGAAAATAAAATGTAGCCTATAACCGTCTCCAGGGTCCCATCTATCTCTACATCAAAATTGGTTCAGTGATTTAGGCGTGAAAGCGTAACAAACAAATAGATATTTTTTTTCATAAAAGTATCCTATGTGACTTCTTATACCTCCAAGAATATGTGTATAAAGTTTCATGATGATCGGTTAAGTAGTTTTCGCGTGAAAGCGTAACAAACAAACTTACATTCACATTTATAATATTAGTATGATAGCAATATACCCAAGAACAGTACTCGATTGGAAACATTATTAGCCACTTCATTTAATCTTTTGCAATAGTAGCTGATGTGGGAATAGGATTAAGCGGATAACGCTCTATCTGCCGATACAACTCAATTGGCTTAGCTCTGGCTTACCACTCTGACAATAATATATTTGTATTTTTGGTAATTCATTGGAGGTGTATTTAGGGGCTCTAATAACATTATATTATTTTTTATTTAGAGTACATCGTATAGTAGAGCGGGAAATGGCTATTCTTTTTAAATATGAGAATTTGGGACCGCACAAGGACAGAGGCAGAGGGAGATAGATACGCAAGGTGGTAGGTCCCTCGTATGAGAGAGGTCGGCTGGGTTGGTACCACCGCTTATCTGATGGTAAATGGTGACCCACTTGCTCGTTTGTTGGTCCATGCTTGAAAAAATATTACTTAAATTAGAAAAAAAATAAAAAGAGGTAGTCTTTCCAACCTTTATGCTGAATTCCAATAACAAAAACAACAATTTATATCGTAAAAATTACCACACAAGTGAAAGCGCATCTCAATGGAGCAAAAAAATTGGTGGGCATCAGCAAAAAAGAACTTAGAAACAGGATTTCGAAACTGGAAAAAAATACCCTAGCTATTAAAGAAGCGAACCATTGAGGATTTATAAACTTTTTCAAATCTAGCCTAGCTTTACGGAAAATTCGACTCTCCTGCCAATACAGAGAGTTGGAAGTCGCTATGGCGATCTGGTGCATAAAGTTAAATGGACTCTGTGTTCTACAGCATAAAGTTGGAATTGGCGGTGTTCGTTTAATAAAGTTCGATGTGGATTAGTGGTTTGAAAAGTTTGCGCGCGTACCGCGCTGTTGGGAAGTTTCTAGTGCATTGCCTAGAGTTAGTTTGCTGGAGAACACTCTTAAACTAAAACCGGTGGAAATTGCTCGATCTCGGTTTTAAATAGTTGCTTAAGTGTTTTTTGCAAGTAATACTTATTTCGTTTCCGATTGTTCTGAGTTTGGTATGTAATAAAGTTGGAATGTAAAGAAAATACCGGCCAAGTAAGAGTCGGACCACGCACAGTGAATCGTTCCGTAGATAGGATGAATGAATTTTTGTAACCAAAAATATCCCAAATCTCAAAAACTATACAACCTAGCTTATTGAAGCTGATTTTCGTTTGATACATTTTAAGTTATACTACTTTGAATTTTGCCATTATTTTCTACCCCGTAGTTTAGGGGTTAAGAAAGAAGGGGGAAGGCATTTTTCGTGACAAATTCATGACCCACATATCTCACAAGCTAATTACTTATATTAGAAAATCATTTTGAACCATCTATATTATGAGCCACCCCAATTTAATCTTAATTTTATTACACTTGTGTAGCGGTTCACTTACCATCCAAATTTCATCCTTAAAGTACTAATAATATCCGAGTAAAATGCCTGTGACATACAGCCATTGGTTTGAAGGACATTGAAGCCAGGGAAATTACTGGGCATTATGAGACTTAACAACTTATGTATCGGGATGACGAGCGCAGTCCAGTGATATGCCGTGCTTTGTAATAAAATAAAGCGTGGGGTGCTTTTTAAGATATTATCAAAATGATAATCCTTTTACTCATATCTGTCAATAAAATATTTTTAACTATTGTCACCATGCACCCTCACACTTTTATAGGCTATCCGGATATTTGAGTCACCTACCGTAACGTCGTTATGGTCAAGTAATTGTTGAATATGATAATCAATGGAACTCCTTAACGGCTTACAGTAAGGGTGCGATCTGGGGCAGAATTTCTAACTTGCTGCATTGCAATATGATGCAAGCGACTCTAGTTGCATTACGTAAGATGTATTATGTTGGAAAAAAATCACTCGATAGAGTTTAGCTGCGATGTGGTCCCATACAAATTTGGTTAAGATCTGATGACTGAGTACAGAGTAAAAAAATAAAACTCCTCAACGGACAACAGTACACTCATTGCGATTGTGTTATTGTATTGGAATTTAAATGCTATTACTGTAACTCCAACTGAAAATTGAAAAATAAAATATTTAATCTTACAATAAAATATTTTAAACATGTTTTTTTAAAGTAATTATATGGTAACAGTCACACGTCACTCTACTATTTCAGTCGCATACCTCAAAACTTACTTATTATAGTTGCATACAGATCAGAAGGCCAATTCTCGTAATTTGAAATGTTCAAAATATTATTCCGATCTAGACTCAGCGTCAAGAAAGTTGTAAATGGCATTCTCTTAAACCAATAATCAACGTCAAATGTGAACATAGATCGTAATGAGATTGAATGTGGAATAAAAGTTGAAGCCAAAACGGTATAATGATACTGCTAATGCTAGGTGCATTTGACGTTGATTGGTTTAAGAGAATGCCATTTGCAACTTACTTGACGCTGAGACTAGATCGGAATGATATTTTGAACATTTAAAATTACGAGAATTGGCCTCCTGAATGGCTAAACAACATTTATCCGAACATAGGTAACAGCTTACAATAAAAAAATACAAATAAAGTAGTTATTGCCCTTAATGAAATACCCATTTCATTAACTATGTTGAACAGTATATAAATAAAGGTTCAAATATGTCTGACTCATTTTTTTTTTCTTATTATGGGACCCTCTATCCATGACGACAAAGTTTTCAAACAACTAAATACCGGACATCCGGTCAAAAGCCTTTGAATTTCATTAAACAACTTCAAAAATGCAGCACTTTTGTGAAATAAAGCTTTCGAACTACCTACTATAAGTCCATCCAAACCATTGAATTCATAAATATATTAAAAACTGCAAATAAAATTCAATGAAAATCACACGGAACGAAATATTAAAGTACTAGTGGTGGGACGAGATAGGTTTTCGAGCATTTTACGATTGCGGAAAATTCGGTTAGTTGGAATGCAGAATTATTTCAATTTAAACTTAAGCCCACGCTTTTGCCCCGAAGTGGTATTTCCGTCCCATTATGCGTTATGGGCTGAGACTATCGCCATACCGGGTACAAATTCCAATACCGAGCAATCCACGAGTGATTCTCCCGTTGGGAATATTTTAGTGTCAACATTCGATATAAAATTACGTCACCCGTAGAGATTTATTGAACATTTATACTTTCAATGATAGTGAAATAAACCTTAATTATGATTATTAATTCTAAATTATTGGTGAGAAACGAAATTGTTTTTCTTTATATATTCTAAATTGAAGCGAAATTAATCAAATTTTCATTGTAAATATTTTCTTTGACACAGTATTATAGGTACTTAATTTAATTTATATTAACTCTAAACGAGCGCGGGCGTGTTTTAGGTATTTAAAAAAATTGGTTCATCCGCGCGCCATACATTGCATTTTTTTTGTATATGGTATCGAAATAACCAAATATTGAGGGTCTTTGTACATTTAGACAATAAAAACTGTATATATTTAGAATCTACATTAAATTTTCTATAATATATCTATCAAAACTAGTATTATAATTATAAACTTACCTGTGATATTGCAGATTCGCGGAAGAACCAATAATTTCCACTCCGCGAAAAAAAATATTTTGTCACAAAACATAAAGTAATCTTACACTAAGCACTCAACTTACACTTGAACACAACCACAATGATGTCTTTATTCGATAACATACTCCACTTACACTAAACAAGTCATAAATTATGTTTATAACACAAATATTAACGATACGCGCGTATTAATAAATTGAAGCGGTATTAAAGACTACATCATTTTAAATTATACTGTAGACTGTAAATCATTTTTTTTGCCACATAACTTATGTATAGTAGGATACATACGCACTTACACCTAAGTAATTCTTAAAAGGGTAAACAGATATAACTCGTACACCCACATTTCGCCGAGCTTATTTCCGTCCTATAATGTGATAGGGGGAACCTATCCAGACTCCAGCCTGATACTGAGCTTTTCGTAATAGAAAAACCCAATATCTTACTGGAGCCGGAGATCGAACCAGAGACCTCAGTAAAGCAGTCGTTATATATACGCATTATAACTGCGGCACCAAGCTAGTCATATACCTATATAGTAAGAATATAATGGGAATCAAGACCAGTTTAGTATAGCAACAAGTATATTTTTTTTTGGTTTTGATACCTGTAAACTAGAAAACAACAGAAGCACCGTACTGCGTCCACATCCATCACCCGAAGATGTAAAGTGTTTAAAATGGAATACATTACCAACATACTGCTGCTAGCGGCAGAAATAGGCATAGCGGCGGTACCTAACCAAATAGACACTTGCATAGCAGAGACCTGCCACATAGACTTTTCCATCAACCTACATAATTTTCCGATTACAATTGTAAGCTTCGGTATTCGGGCAAACATACCGAAAGATGAACACGATGCTCATACCTACAAAATACAGCATTTCAAAAACGTTCCGTCGACGCTTTGAAATGTTGAATTCGCTGAACATATTTTACACGATTTTATATTTGATTCTTTTCATTTCAGATGCAGCGCTCGGCGGAAAGAGCAAAAGCGCTTTTGGGTGAGAACTTTATAATCAACCGTAGTTAATGTACTGTTTGAAAAATCGGATCACTTGTGAAGTAGGTATTTTGCATGCAGTAGAGCAGGTTTGAATCCTGGATAGTGAACGATGTTCTTCCGTGAGACATCCTCAGTGCCAAAGATCGATAGTCATGAGATTGGATCCTTGCACCTATACAAATATTTGTTTAATCCGATTGTTACTAGTGGTCTAATTGGTGTGTATCGCATTTTTTTATAACAGGACGACAAACGAGCAACTGGGTCACCTAATGGTAAGTGAGCTTCACTGTCCATGAAAATCCACTACACTGAAAAATCATGGATGCATTGCCGACCTTAAAGGAAAGAGATAATCGAGGGGTTGAGAATGGGAGGGGGACTGAGGCCTCCGGATATGTTACTCACCGTAGCAAACGCAACATCAAACACTGGGGCAATTTGGGATCTCTTTCTCAAGACAGACAAATTTCTAGCGCCAAGGCGCGTGATTTACATCGTGAACGTAGCTAACACGGTACGTGTAGGTTGCTACAGTACGCGTAGCAGCGCTACGCCAACTGTGTAGCGGTGTTACGTGACTACATCTGCTACGATTGTTTACTCAAATTGTGATATGAATGGATTTGTGAAAATCCATAGCGTCTTATTCCTGTAACTCACGTTTCGAGATTGGACAGACTTATTTTAAGTGTTTTGATCAAGGTATATAAGACAATGGCTAGGACCATTAGTCTTTCATACTGATAGTCATAGGCATTTGCAGTGACCTTACGTGAGTTCACGAATATCAAACCATCCCATCATGTAGTATGACGCAAGATGATTCGTCATAAATTGAATAGTGGTTACACTATTTAATATTATATACAAAAACTATAGCTACCTTTCGGAAAAATATTAAAATGCTAACACTGATTTTTTTTTAACTAAGTACCCTTTTTTCTTTACCTCAAATGACACGTTATATAAAATAATATAGATTAAAATAATAATAATATTGAATCAAATACTCTAATATCTATTGTCATTCGGTCGTCAGGAAAAAATTAAAACCACCACATAAAAGCTTTAACATTTTTACCGAACAACTAATAACTTCATAAAGTTTCCATTGTAAGCTCGGCGTGGCAACGCGTTGACGGCCAGAGTTTCATTTAAACGTGATATTTCATAACAGGCAAGTTGGACGATAAAAAACTATCATCCACTGGTTATAAAATATTGTATGTAGACTCGTAGCTTAGTTATCGTTGTAATGTAGGTTTTTTATTGCATAGGCCGGCAAACGAGCAAGTGGGTCACCACCAGTAAGTGATTTCCACCGCTCATGTCCGCCTACAATACCAAAAGAACCATAGGCGCGTTGTTGAACTCAAAGGAAAGGGGTAATTAAGGGATTGGGAAGGAAAGGATGATTTGGGCCTCCAAATATTACACTCATCGTACAAAACGCAACAGCAAGCTGGTACTTCATGTCGATTTTCTGTGAGACAGTGGTAACGACCCCGCCGAGCCGGTTCATTCATGCCGTAGACATAACTATCTACAGCGTGGCTCTACCACTCAAAAAATTAAAATCCTTAACAAATATGAAATGTTTGAGAGATAATTTTAACAGGCCTCAAAACGGAGGTAGTTTTAAATAAATTCGTTTGTAATAATTGAAGGGCAAAGGTGTTAAGTAGTAAATAGTTCAAACATAGCAATCGACATTTAACCGACACAAAAAATTCGTCTATATATATTTTTAACGCCTAACTGCCAAATATGGGCAGTTTTCGATATTTCCACGAGGGAGGTCGAATTTGGGCCTATGGACATCTCAGTTACCGTACAAAACGCAACAGCAAGTTGCTACTCCACGTCGGTTTTCTGTGAAGCAGTGGTAACAACCCGGTAGAGCCGACCGATACCGTACAAAAATTTACTACAACGCCCTACCTCTTGCAAAAGTTCTTTCAAATTCTCCTTTCCTCGACGTGCCTTAACTAGCATCGCATTTACCGAAAATCATAACATCTATGCGTACAGCGTCATAAATTGAAACATGGCGTATTATGCGACGTCACGTCTGTGCCATTCCCGTAGTAATTTCATAAATCTAAGTTTAATTTATGCATAGCTAACTTGAGCGGTGTTTAACGTTTCTGTTTACCGAGTCTGCTAAGAGTCTTGTGTATTCGCCTTTGTTAGAATATTTTAGTGGAGATTGCACCATCCATGAGTAAAGACTTATGAACAAGCAATGTTTCATTATCAACCTCCGAGGCGCAGAGAGCGAGTAGGCAGCTTTAAAGTAAGTTTTTCAACACATGCACATAAATAATTAAAATATGTAGTTATACATATACAACGTGTTACAGAAAGGTGTGGTCATATTTTAGGGTCATTACACACTCCTTATAGTAAGTACCTATGTACCGGATCATTACAAACCAAGACATCCTAAAATTTCACGTTTATTTTAATCTCTCGTTTATTAAGATCGATAAGATTGATCACATCACTATTAATTATAATGAACGACACTCACTTTTTAATAAACTTGAATAAGATTTACTTAATTCTACGGGCATACGTACGTAACTTGTAATTTAACACAAAATACCTGAAAGAGACTGTTCGCTGAAGACGATATAGATACCATCCTCTGAAGTATTTTAAAGATTTCATTGTCGGGTCATCCATCTACGAATTTGGCTTAAAACAGTCGACGAGCCTCTTATAAGCTATTATCAGTTGCACCAACAGAAAATACCAATACATAATACTCGTTTTTAGTCAAATATGACATATTTTTTGAACTCGTAAACATACTTCATAAAATCAGAAATTGCCGAACTGACTGCGTCAAATAAATATTGACATTTGACAACTGTTTAATGTTTTCTAATTAAAAAATAATTTAATGAAAGGAGGTCTGAAGTATCAGTGTTTATCATTTAGTGTTGTTCACAGTTGAAAGTCGATATCGACATGTTACTCATTCGATAAAAAAGAAAATTCTATAATTATTGTCCTAGCAATGCAATCGGCTTTGCTACTATGGGGGATAAAATACCAATACCCTACACTATACATTGCTTAAATTTGCCCGCCCCTTTCTATAACACGTTGTATATATGTCGGACCATAAAGCTGTGGAATAGCTTGCCGGCGCACGTGTTTCCTCCTTCCTATAACTTGGGATCCTTTAAACGGAGTGTGAAGATGCAACTAAGCAGGCCGGCAGAATTCTGCCGATCTGCGATAGATTCAGTGTTTATCGTTGGTCGACAGTATTCAGGTGTAGCGTAGTCACTTTGCCGAGCCAGGAAAAAAATAATAATAATAATATAATATACGTCCTTTGAAATACCAACATACATACGGTAGTCTATGTTTGATACTCAGGCTCAGTGACCGCAGTTTGAGCCGGGCAGTGACCGCAGTATGCCCATAAAATTATGGGCACTCGCCCGGTGACCTCCAACCTCCCCTTATAGTCACCCCTGACCCAACAATACTGTACATACGTACACTTCTGCCGCAGCAGGATAACCATATCTAATATAGAAAGAATCATAAAGCACAAAGAAATGTTGCATTATACAGTCACCATGATTATGTTCTAGCACTTACCGTTAAACTCGACCTTGCAGCACTAAGTACACAATCCACTAACTACACTGTCCACTCACAACAGAAAAAGAACCTCATCGCCCTCCGTTAAGTTAATCACTTCAACTCATAGTTTATTGGTTACATTTACAATATTACTACTTTACAGTCCACAACCTCATGTCAGGATTCTCTATAGACCGATCTCTAATTATAACTCAAACAACTAGAACCGAATAGTAAACCAGTATAGTTACCGCGTAATGAACACTTGGACTATCGACTGAGCACTGATCTTAGTGAACTGACCGACCGCGGGCAAAAGACCTCCAGTTATGGCGACAACCTCTTTTATACCATTTAACTACCCTTCCACAACTATATCGCACCATTATTATTACAGTGTACCCAACGTTGCTTTCTCAGACACCCTCAATATACCAATATTAACAGAATACGCTAACAATATACTTTCATGCAGTATTTATCTACCCACAATATCTTTAAAAAAAATAAGATTTCTTGTATAGGTACCGACTTTTAAATGAACAATTGTAAATAATCAAAATACATCGCGGTATTCCACGACAGAGGCCACGGGTTTGATTCCCGGACCGAGATAAAATGTTTGTGTGATTCAAAAATATTTGTTTAGGGTTTGGATGTATTCTTCCCAAAGGGGTTGACGTCAGGCGGACGGCGGGTAGTAAAACTACAAGCCAAATCTTTCTGCACCAGCGTTAAAAAACATGTTTCTACTGCGAGTGGAATAGGTGCAAGTGGAAGAAGAAGAATAATTGTCATTATCAACATGTTGTATCATTTGTTGTTTGTATATACATCGGACTCACGCCTGCAATCCCCGAAGGGGTAGGCAGAAGTGTAACCAGTACACCCAAATTTCGCCGAGCGTATCTCCGTCCCACAATGTCGGAGCCTATCGCCATACCGGGCACAAATTCCAAACTCCGGGCTGATACTGAGCATTTCGTAATAGAAAAACCCAATACCACTTTACCCGACCCAGGGATCGAAACCGAGACTGCGCCACCGAGGCAGTAGGCAGAGCTGGTGTTTGTTGTGTATCAAAATCTGTAGATGTCGCCAATTGCTTGTTAAAAAAACTCCAAGTTTACCCGACGTATGGTGCAACCCACACTTAATGATATAGTTATTATCTAGAGTCTAGTTGGTCTAGCGGTGGCGTACTTCTGCTGTAAAATATGTGTGGTATTCAGGTCAGAATTGAATTGTCGATTTTTACAAAATTTCCCCTGGAATTTATTCTTGATACGTCAATTGGCTCGCCCCTTGTTATATAACATGAGATTGAATTAAGCTCTGAAAAATCGTGGCTGTATAGTTGCACGCCTATCCTTTTGGGGAGGCAAGCGTGAGCTTATGTTATGTTGTCCTTAATACTAGTTAATCGCCTCTTTGGTCTAGTGGCACTGTAAATACATACTAATATTATAAATGCAAAAGTAACCCTGTCTGTTTGTTACATTTTCACTCCTAAACGGCTAAACAAATTTAATTAAATTTGGTAAGGGTATAGGATATACCCTAGGGAAGGACATAGGGTACTTTTTGTAAATAAAATTTTGTCCCGGAAAAAGATATTCACGCGGGATGAGCCGAGAACAAATCAAATCAAAAGATATATTGAATCCATAAAATGTTATACATTGTTTAGATTTCGTCCAAATTCTACGTCAGTTCGGAATGCTGTTTCGCTAGAGAAGAACGGGCCAGAAACTCTAACGTTACTCATTTCAACACTAGTTTATATTTATTATTTAAAGCGTAAAGGCTTTACAAAATTTGATTGGAAATAGAGCACCTCAATTTATATAATTAAGCTAGTAAGCTATAAAATCTGTGAGGTCCTGGGTTGAATCTAGCAATCAAAGTTTGTATTGGTTTTCGGTTCAAAAAGTTCGTCATTCACCGGGATTAGAATTCGTGACCGATGTGGTGATTGCTCACCATCATTATAGATGGCTTAATCTTCACGAACCCTGGGTACACTTGGGTGGTCTATTAAAATTACATTCAATTATATTTAAAAAAAACTTAGAAACCGGCTTCAAAATAAAAACACTGAAGTAGCGGCTTGCTGCTACGTTTCATACGGTGAGTGAGATATACGGAAGCCCAAAGACACCTCTCTTTGCAATTCTTTTACTATCCCTTTCCGTTAAGTTGTCAACGCGCCCGTGATTCTTCTGGTATTATGAGGCGTGGAGATCACGTGCCATCAGGTGACCCACTTGCTCGTTTGCCAACTTATGAATATATACCAACTGCCCCGGAACGTGACTCGCCTGAACGAGCCACGGGTTTTTCATAATGTGTACGGCGGTGCTAACCCAATTGGGTACAAATATACAATATGTAACAAATACCCTGTTGGGCGTTTTAACCGTGATATCAAAATAAATATTCAAACCAATTATAAAATAACCATATTTATTTTTTATACTTTAATTATTTTATTGTTTGTAAACCGTATTTCGATTGATTACCTCTGGAAGAGCGATTACTCGGAGCCAGAGCGAGATAGCAAGTTGTTGCGTCTACGTGCATCAAACACGCCGCGCCGTGTGCGCGCCCGGCTACGTCAATACGTCACATCAGTCAGCTGTTTATCACTGTTCAGATGAAAATAATATTTTTTGAATATGCTCATTGTCTAAGCTACCTGTGTAAGGATAATATCTCGCTTCTGTTTTTTTCTTTTTTAACTATTTTTATTATCCTGTATATATGTCTATCTTCACGACCTAGAAAGGGCCAACAGAGTTTTTTTACGTACTGTATTTCAGGTACTCACTAGCAACTACATGTGTGTAACAATATTATAAAGTTACAAATAAAAAAAAGGAGATGAATTAACAATATCTTTTTCTATTTCATAGTTCGACATTGCACAGAAAAATAGAGCACAGGAAAACGCAGCGGCGATCGAAGTCGGACTTTGCTTCAGGTATTTATTTACTAAAATTATTTTAAAACTCACACCAGTAGTTAGTGTTTATTTTGTTTTAATTTAAGATTCTTCAATAATGTTTTTTAGTGGTAGAGCCACATTGTAAACAGTTTTTGAATGAACCTATACTATACAAAAAAGTAATTATCTAAATTATACATTTTGAATTCTACTGCCTCTGTAGCGCAGTTGTAATGTGTACGCGTTACGGTCTGGACTACCTCTGTAGGGCAGTTGTAATGTGTATGCATTCTGGTTCGATCCTTGGGTTGGGTTAAGTGATATTGGGTTTTTCTATCACGAAATGCTTAGTATCAGCCCGGAGTCTGGAACTGTGCCTGGTATGGCGATAGGTTCACCCCCTATCAAATCATGGGACGGAGATACGCTGGGCGAAATGTGCGTGTACTAGTTACACCTCTGCCTACCCCATCGGGGAGTACAGGCGTGTATGTGTGTTAATTTAAAGCACAAATCCATGATAATATAATCTTTAACCTAAAATTATGCTGGCACCTAGCTGGTCTAGCATATATTGGAGGTCAGCGTGGTCAGTGTTTTATATACATTTATACTTTTTGAATTCTAACCTAATCTAAATAATGAACATATTTGCGTGCAGGGTTTATCGCTGCGATAGGTACACCTCGTTATTCCAATATCGTTCTCTGACCAGTGAAAGATACATTTTATTTCGATTAAAATAGAATTCAAAATGCATTGATATGTGTCATTGTGCGTTCGCCAGTTCACTGGGGCTTATAATCATTACTTGAATTTTCTTTTGCAGATGTGCAGTTCATAAGACATAAGAGAGATTTGATATCGGGCAATATTTTAATAACACACCATTTTAATGAAAAATTAATCACTCCCGGAGAAGATGTATGTATTTCTACTTACATGTAACTTTTTCTATATTGACCTCGGTGGCGCAGTTGTAATGCGTATGCGTTACGACTGAGACTCACGCTGATGTCTCAGGTTCGATCCCCGGGTCGGGTAAAAGTGATATTGGGTTTTTCTATTTCGAAAAAGCTCAGTATCAACCCGAAGTCTGGAATTTGTGCCCGTTATGGTGATAGGTTCGCCCGCTATCACATCATGGGACGGAGATGCGTTCGGTGAAATATGGGTATACTGTTTACACCTCTGCATACCCCTTCGGGAATTGCAGGAGTGAGTGCGTATGTATGTACCCTTATTAAATTAAAAGCACCATCAAAATCTCTTTAATAACCACAATACCCAGACCCGATATTTGTGGATCACAAACATTTGTCTCAAAATTGAATCCACGGCCTCTCATCATTACAGAGGTTGCAAACAATCCTTGTTTTCTAAATTAAGGAATTTTAGATTAATTACTAAAAAATAAATTGGATTTTGTGTGCTTAATAAACGTTTAATACGATAAAAGCCTAAGCTTCTTTTTTTATAGTGGAGAGGATAAACGAAAAAGCTTGTCACGTGATATCCGCCCCCTATGAACATGCCCAACTTCCGGGGAATCGTCGATGCATTAATCCGACAGCTTCCGTGGCGCAAGCAATAGGCCGTGGGTTCGATTCCAGCACCGAAGTAAATGTTTCTTTGATCCATAAATATTTGTTTCGGGTCTGAGTGTTGTACGACCGCAAGCCCCTCGTAGTTCCTGATACCCACGGTACAGGTTAACCTAGCATGGGGTCAGGACTATGTGTGTGTCTGTTCGGTGTATTTATTTATTATTATTATTACCAGACTTTGAGAGTCGTTGAGCGTCGGGGAATCTACGCATTGTATAATTTAAAACTCCTTTCAGATAAGTCTGCAGTGCGCAGCGACTGCTGACAGGCCTCCAAGGTTTATCTGGGAGAGAGATGGTGTTGTCATATCTTCTAATACGGATCAAAGGTAAAATATGAGAAAGTCAGTGACTTAATGCCTGTTTCACTACAGAAGAGCAAGCCCCAATGTCACCAAATTCTTTATAATCAACCATCAGTCAATCAGTGTTTAATATCAACAATTATGTTCAAATATTTTCAGGGACATGAGAGCCCTGCCGAAAATGTCAACACCATTGATAAATCACACCTTATCCGAATGATTAAAAACATATTGACTTCATTCTAAACAGACTAAAATAAAATGTCATTGTTTCAATTCGTTGATTCGAATATTTGATCTGCAGGACAAGTCTCGTAATTTAAATGTTCTAAATATCATTCCGATCTAGTCTCAGCGTCAAGAAAGTTGCAAATGGCATTCTCTTAAACCAATAACCAACGTGAAATGTGGACATAGATCGTAATGAGATTGAATGTAGAATAAAAGTTGACTGAAGCCAAAACAGTATAATGCTACTGCTAATGCTAGGTGCATTTGACGTTGATTATTGGTTTATGAGAATGCCATTTGCAACTTTCTTGACTCTGAGACTAGATCGGAATGATATTTTGAACATTTAAAATTACGAGAATTGGCCTTCTGATTCGAGTAGAATATAACATCGTGCATTAAGTAATACGACCAAATTGAGAATATTATCATACTCTATACTATTCAAATTCAACTCAGCTATTTTTCGAGGGTCCTACGATTCCATAATTTGAATCAATTTCTTCTACTCCTTAGGTACACCCTAGGCCAAATGATGTCATCATCAGGCATTGGCGTGGTATCACAACTCAACATATCAAGATCGAGGGTAGAAGATGGTGGTTACTACTCGTGCATAGCTTTAGAGGGGGATGCTAATACTGCACATTCGGCGAGGCTGGATGTTTATGGTATGATAAGGACTATCATTGTATGACATCACAAGCCCAGCAAATCCTACTAGTAGGTGACCTGTGGACACTCAATACTGAAATATTACTTCCACCTGCTTTTATCCCACTCGCAGTGGGGTCGGCAAAATGCTTTTTATATTAGACGAAAATGTGTTCAACCGCTTAAAAGTTACTGATGGTTTTCTGATTGACGTCTGTCGGGTTTTTAACAGTAAAGTTATTTAAAACAGCTCAGTTGCAAAAGTGACTGAACTTTGAATGTTATATGTCAATTCTGTTTAGGTCCCCCTTACATTCGGACTCTACCCCCAATAAAAGTGCAGAGCGGAGAAGCTTTGAAACTAAGATGTCCATACTATGGATACCCTATAAGGTAAGCATTTGAAATACATAAAAAGAATGTCACCTATATGAGTAAAAGAGTAAGCAGAGGTGTAAGAAGTGCACCCACAATCCAATCCAGGGCACAATAAGGCATTCTAAAATTCTACCAAATTATTATAGGCCCATAGAAAACACAGTATGTAATATGTTGTCACTTTTGAAAGAATTTCGTCTCACAAATGTCTTCACTCGCACCCAATAATATGGTAATTCACTATTACCATAGTTTTGATATGAGATTTGGGGTCTTGTCATTTCTCTAGGGATTCTGGGAAGTATTTTCACTTACCAGCAAAAACAGTTTGCTTTTACATAGAACAAAATGTCATCGTGGCTCTGCTACATGATAGATTTTTTAAATTACAGTAAAAGCTCCTTATTCGCGCTTCCTTCATTCGCGTTTTCACTATTCGCGGATTAAAAAATTGCGACCCAATTCCTATATTTAAATAAATAATAAATAAATAAATAAATTGCGGCTAAAGATTTCTTTATTCGCGGATATAATACATAAGGATTCCAATATGTAGGTAGGTTGGCTACCTTATAAGGGTATTAAGGATATTCGGTTGAATATCCTTTGTAACGCGTCGTCAGACAAATAAAAAAGTAAAATAGTCCTTATTACAACTATGCCTAAAGTACCTACATATGTTGTTAAATGATATCGCCGCTGTATTGGTTCCGCCTTTGACACAAGCCGCATTCGCCGCGGTTGGCGGTTGGTTGAGAATATAAACAAACAGAATGAAATCAACCTTATTACTTAATGCATAAAGTATATTTTTAAATGCGGCCACATTAGACGTTCCGTCTTTTGGTAAGAGCCGCTTTGCGTGTTTTATTGTTTCATCTTTCCATTCGTTAAAATAATTGTGATCGAGTAACACATCTCTACCGCTGTCTTCCTAATTTGTAATTTATAATGAGTTCTGACGCGAAAAAAATCTGTGTTACAGCTTAAAGTGAAAATAGAAATGCTTGAAGAAGCTTAAAATGCCAAAGAAGAAAAAAAAAATCCAATTCTTTAAACCATTACCTAAACCTGAAGATAATTAATCAATATGGTCAAAAATTTCAATTAAATTTAAACTTTTTTTATATATATGTACTTACTTTTTTATTTTGTCACCTAGGAACGTATCCCCCTATAATAAATAATGAATTACCATTCCATAGTCACGATTTCTGTATTCGCGGCATATTTACGGAACGTATACCCCGCGAATAGAGAGCTTTTACTGTATACAAAAAATTAAAATTTTCCGTAAAGTGGTTCTAAGAGTACCTTGCAGTTTTCTTCAGATTTTGAGTCTTTAGAATGTCCACAAAACTGTTGCAGTAGGTAAGACGTAATAAAATAATACCTTGGATTTATAATATTAGTAGTGATTCAATGTTGCACCATTTAAGAGGAGGTGACTTCCCCCATTTATTGTTTTTTATCATCTCCTAGAGATAGGTCAAGTTCTATAGTAGTGCATGTATGGCCAGTTGAACTTGTTTGTCGTGGTAAATGATCACACACACGAAGCTGAAGTAATAGTGAATACGTTGTCAACCTTCAAGGAAAATAATTTGAGAATTGAAGGTATAAGAATTTTTATAATAATATGTCTTAGAAGATAACCAAAATAATTACAGCAAACTAGAATGGGAACACAAAGGGAAGAAGGTCCTAACATCGGCTCTACCACAGCACGCTCGATACAAACGGACATACTCCACGACGTCAGACAACAGTGAGACGACTAGACGAAGGCGAAAGAAACGACAACTGTACGAGCCTGGAGAAGACGCTGTGTTGAACATCCCAAGGGTTTTGAAGGAAGACAACGATGATGCATACACTTGCATTGTGTATAGCCCATCCGGAGAAATGGCTCGAAGGTATAATTCTGCAAACCGTTTACTTAAGTAGAATTTTTAATTATTTGACAAATTATAGCACGGGACTAGAGGAAACAATTATTACATGAAGGATCTCGTTATTCCAAATCACTATACATACAAAAACATCAAATTCTAAAATATGTAGCCAATTTTGACCTGGATGCATTCAAAGATGATACACAATGACAGTTTGTTATAGTGTACACGGTCAGTGAAATTACCGGAGGCTCTAAAACCTTCGCCTCGTCGAATTTTTATGCCCAGAAACCACCTTCGCAAAAATAAAGTATATGATTCTTGTCAGGTCTTTTGAAATCCAAGTGGTAGAAGCGCCAGAACTAGATGAACTACGAATGGGTTCAGGACTAAAAGAAGGTCAAATAGTCCAGATAACATGCAACATCATCAGTGGAGACCCGCCTATATACTTCTCATGGTTAAAAGACGGGAAGAAAATACCGCCTAGTTTGAAGGTAAAAATATATCATCCTTGTAATATATACGTCTTACTGCTGAGAACAGGTATTAAGTCTTAGTCAACCACGCCGACAAATGCGGGTTGGTAGACTTGACATACCTTTAAAATTCTTATGGAGAATTCTCAGGTATTCTTCACAATGATTTCCTTCTCCATTAAAATGAGCGATAATTTACTATGAATACACACATAACTTCAAAAACCCAGAGGTTTATCCCTTCGGGGCTAGTTTTGAATCCACGATTTCCATCTCAGCAGTGGGTACTACTTCCCGCTAGGTCATTTACCACTTTATTTGAAGGTATTCATTCTTTTTAGCACAATAACCCAAAATGAGTTCAGTTTGAAGAGCTTAACTGTTTTAAAAACTATTTCCATGTAGTTGCTAAAAACCTTTGGCGGTCCTCTTCAACGTAACCCTCTCTATGTAATAAAATAGCCGTTGAATGTAATTAGGTGACCGATTTCTTTTTCTTCTTCAGATTACGGAACGAAGTTCAGAACTCTTCAGTGTCTTAATCATAAAGCGAGTGGCACTCGAACATTGTGGGAAGTACACTTGCATTGCCACAAACCACGTGGGAAAAGTCAACCAGACTGCTGATCTTTATATCAACGGTGAGTGACGTCATCATCCTATTCGTATCTTTATTACCGCTGGAAGGATTACTATTGAATTTAAATACTGCATGTACAGTATAAAAACCATGATCAAAGAATTTAATGAACTTGATAACAATATTTTTTATGGGTGCTCCTATTTGCATTTTTTAGAAAGTTCATTGAAAACCTGAAGTGGGAATAGCTTTCAGTCCAGCTTAAAATGTAATTATTTTTTATTAAAGTTGCCCCAAAGTGGATAGAAGAGCCGACAAATTCATCGTTGCTTCTTGGGCAGCGAGGTGTGGTATACTGTAATGCTAATGGATATCCCACACCTCAGATACATTGGATGAAGAGAGATGGTATGTAACATATGTAAAGAAAATTGTGTAGGTTTACTTACAATGAAAGTCAATTATTGCAGCCTATGTGTTTGCTAGATAGACTTTCAAAGCATTAAGCTTTAGATGCTATCTTTTTGGGTTCTTTTAAAAATTTCGTTCGAACAAAAAATAATAATTATCTTATCCCCAATACGAAACTAATTAGGGTTAATCTGCTACTATTGTCATCTATAATTTTGGCGTACAAACTATTACAGCCAGTAATTCAATTTCGTTTTCGTTATTAGGCCAAAGTAAACCGATTAGATGGCTCATATCTTGAATATTGAATCAGTCTTTATTTAAAATACTTTCTTTTGTTTCTAAATTTCCAGCTACCCTCGGCATTTGGCGACCAGTACTAGACCTAGCTGGTGGTGGAGTAGTGAGCTATCCTAATGGTACCCTGATCATCGAAGTGGTATCTTTATCCGATGAAGGACAGTATGCTTGCAACGTTGAGAATGGAGTTGGAGAAGCACTCCATAACAACCTCTGGATCAGCGTTAATAGTAAGCAACTTTGGATAAATACGTGAGACAATTATTGACAGGATCCGTTATGCTTTATCCACTAAAAATAGGTAAATAAAAAATCTTAAAAAAAAAATGTATAGAAACTATAAAAGTTATAAGTAACCAATTTTGAGTCGGTGGTATTGCAATTTAATTTTTAATTATGATAGCACCGACTCAAATGTTTTGTCGGCTTTTTTTGTTGTTTTTATTTTATAATTTATTAATTATTTCCAGAGCCCGTACACTTTGATTCAATGAGTTCGAATTTGACGACAAAAGTGGGTCTACCCGTCAGCCTATCCTGTCACCCGCTTGGTGACAGTCCTATACGAGTGAAATGGACGTTGGGCAGTAAGCCAGTGGAATTCACTTCATCCAGGTGGGTGAGGACCCTTTGCAATGGTAATGAAAAGTCCGGCCATTGCTTTCCTTTTTTTCTAAAACGACTTTATTTCTGCCTCGGTGGCGCAGTTGCTTGCGCTACGACTGCTGTGCTGAGATCTCGAGTTTGATCCCCGGGACGGGTAAATGTGATATTGGGTTTTTCTATCACGAAATGCTTAGTATCAGCCCGGAGTCTGGAATTGTGCCCGGTATGGCGTTAGGCTCGCTCCTTTAGTCGTCCCCTATCATATCATGGGACGGAAATAAGCTCGGCGAAATGTGAATGTAATGGTTAAACCTCTGCCTACCCCTTCGGGGATTACAGGCGTGAGTGCGTATGTATGATAGACACATCGTCTGTCATTGGTCGACAGTATTCTTGGATTGCGCTACACTCACCATCAGAAGGCCAATTCTCGTAATTTTAAATGTTCAAAATATCATTCCTATCTAGTCTCAGCGTCAAGAAAGTTGCAAATGGCATTCTCTTAAACCAATAATCAACGTCAAATGCACCTAGCATTATCAGTAGCATTATACCGTTTTGGCTTCAGTTAACTTTTATTCTACATTCAATCTCATTACGATCTATGTTCACATTCTTGACGCTGAGACTAGATCGGAATTATATTTTGAACATTTAAAATTACGGGAACTGGCCTGCAGGTGTAGCGTAGTCACTTTGCCGAGCTAGGACAAAAAAAATGTAGCTTTATTTTCGTTGCACTACCTTAGGTTGATGGCAGAGAAAGCCTCCGATATTAAGTCTGTCTGTACATACATTTAGTTTATATTATACGAGCTTATTAAACACGTCTTATTGTTGGGTACGGGCCTTCTCTACGAATGAGAAGGGTTAGGCCTTAGTCCACCACGCTGGCCTTATGTTGATTGGCAGACTTCACATACCTTCGTAAATTCTTATGGAGAACTACTCAGGTATGCAGATTTCTTCACGATGTTTTCTTCACAGTTAAAGCGATAATTAATGTTACTTCGAAAAGTCTAAGGAACCTATTATTGAGGCTGGTTTTGAACCTGCGTTATTGAATCAGTGATAATATTTTGTAATAATGCACGTACATGATCTTTGGAAATATTTAGTAAAGTCTCGGGATATCCCTTTGGGTGACTAATGGCCGTTCCCTATATTCTATCTATCGACAGATTTGCTTACTGTCAATAGTGTTTTGACAGATCTTCCATACAAAATGTGTCAAAATTTTACTGCCAGTAAGAAAATTTGTCGATAGACAGAATATAGGGAACGGTCATTATTATAGATCCATGCGCTATCTCTTGTAAAGGCTGGAATATTTTTTTGCAATGTTTCTAAACACGCTACAATGACATCTAGTGTTACAATTAAGAACTAAGTATTGGTTTCAAAAACTACCCCTTAATGACAGAATAGAACCTACTGTATTTTATAGATGGCGTTATTAGAACGTCGACAAAATATTTTGGTATTCTATGTGAATATACGACAGTGTACATATTGACTTTTTTTAGTTAGCTTGAATGAAGAGACGAGCAGGTCGGCCGCTTGATGGTAAGCGCCATGCATGCCCATAAACAAAGCAACGGAACACAGAACTTAGAATTACAAAGCACTGCATGGCACTGAACTGAAAAATAGTAGTTAATGAAATATAGTACCTAAATAGTCAAAGTGAGCAGGTGAGCCCTGCTATCAAGCCGCGCTAACGCTAGGCTGACAGAAATTTGTATGGAATACATAATCTGTATACAAATAAAATATCGAGCAAAAGCAAGGAAGTTACGCCTGCAAAGATTAGGTAATACTTTTGGTTTTCATCAACATTTAGATTTTGGAGATTTTTTTGAATTTATCTATATCTTTGCAAAGTCAGGTTAATTCGCAAAATTTGCCTACGAACACGTGAACGCTTCATGATACATTGTACACTGTTGTATTTATAGGTTAGGATCATTCGCCCAAAGACTAATGTAAACCTATTACTAGACGGGCTGTTTAGAAGTAAAATTGCGTCACATAACGCGGGAGTTGGACAACTCACAAATAAGGAGCGCGATAGGGGCTAGAAGATGGTAGGTCCCTCGTTTGCGAGAGACCGGCTGGGTTGGTACCACCGCTTTGTCTATTTCTGCCGCTAAGCAACAGTGTGTAAGCACTGTTGTGTTCCGGTGTGAAGGACATTGAAGCCAGTGTAATTACTGGGCATTATGAGACTTAACACCTTATGTCTCGGGGTGACGAGCGCAGTCCAGTGTCATGCAGTGCTTTATTTAAAGTTCTGTGTGGCGTTGCTTCTGTTTATGAGAAGGCGTGGCGCTTACCATCAGGCGAGCGACCTGCGCGTCTCGTCATTCAATGTAATAAAAAAAAAAAAAAAAAAAAATGGTAATATTGAGTTACGGTCAATTGACTGCAACTTAGTGGTACAATATCTATGTATCGCGCAGCTTGTCTATACATACATATACATAAGAGTATTTAATACGCCTCGTTAATATGTTGTAAGTACTTTTTAATGTCTAAAACCAGAGAGGACTCGTGCCCCCGAGGAAGCGCGGAAAAATCTTGAATTTGTGTTGCGTATTACTAACTAGGTACCTTTTATTTTCAGGGTAACAATATCAGAGACTCCATCCCACAACGGATTGAATAGTTTAATCAAAATACATTACGTGGAGAGCAGGGATGGTGGCGTCTATGAGTGTAGAGCAAGTAATCCGTATGGTGTCGCGGTGTATAGTGTACGACTTAATATACTTGGTAAGTTGCTAGCTTTCCAATAGCAGGGTCGAAATTTATTTTTATTATTAAACTAGCTTTCGCTCGCAGCTCCGTCCTCGTGAATACCTATAATATATATAGGGATAAAAAAAGTACCTAAGTAGCCTAAGTTACTCCTTATTATATCAGCTATCTGCCAGTGAAAGTCCCGTCAAAATCGGTCCAGCCGTTCCAGAAATTAGCCTGAACAAACAGATATACAGACATACAGACAAAAATGGGGAAAAAATATATTTTGGTATATGTACCGTATATACAATCATATGCATCTAGTAAAAAGCGGTTATTTTAATATTACAAACAGACACTTCAATTATATTTATTTGACAACCTCCGTGGCGCAGCGGGCGAGTAGCCGGTTGCGAAGCGTGAGGCCGTGGGTTCGATTCCCGCACCTTGACAAATGTTTGTCTGATCCACAAATATTTGTCTCGGGTCTGGGTGTTGTGGGACCGCAAGTCCCTCGTAGTTCTTGATACCCACGATACAGGTTTACCTAGTGTGGGATCAGGACTATGTGTGTGACTGTTGGCTGTGTTTGTATAGATAACTATTGTTTGCAAACTTATTGATATTTTCCAGTAAAAAAGGGCTTGCATAAAATCCTCGTCTCGTTATATAAAAAGTAGAGAAAATAATTAGTAGTTTTCAAACTCTCTGTGGTATTTTGTCTACGAACCCTAACATGGGATTCAATTGAGCATCTTTTTAAAGATGTCTACGTTTTGATCGTTATTTTTACATATTGCGGTTATAATACTTGACATTGGCGAAATTATCGAAAATCGATGGAGCCATAATCTAAAAATAGAATAGTACCCTAACATGACGACGTAATTTTATCGAACGTTGACGCTATTTCCCCAGTAGGCCAATTCTCGTAATTTTAAATGTTCAAAATATCATTCCAATCTAGTCTCAGCGTCAAGAAAGTTGCAAATGCCATTCTCTTAAACCAATAATCAACGTCAAATGTGAACATAGATCGTAAAGATTGAATGTAGAATAAAAGTTTACTGAAGCCAAAACGGTATAATGCTACTGCTAATGCTAGGTGTATTTGAAGTTGATTATTGGTTTAAGAGAATGCCATTTGCAACTTTCTTGATGCTGAGACTAGATCGGAATGATATTTTGAACATTTAAAATTACGAGAATCGGCCTACAGATATTTGTCGTCAATAGTTATCTCTCTCGAATGCGAGATATTGCGTGTTGCATATGCTAATTTTTTTACGCGATTGGATAGCAATCACTGTACATATTATGGTGAAAAACCCGCCATAGTGGCTCGTTCAGACTAATAACGTTCTGGAGTCAGCCAGTGTATATACAGTAACTTCAGGCATCATTCTGCTGACCGTCGACGGACACAATGTCTTTTCCGACATTATATTTGTATCGCAATGTATTTAACATCAGATCCAGTATAGTCACTCTATCGTGCCAGGACAAAAAAAAATATTTATCTGTAGGTTGGTACTTATTGGCAGAGTATGTAATAGACGTAATTTTGCTTTATATGTCGTCGTTCGAGCTAGCTACCATATCCACTTTTTTACAGACATACACATTTTCTAGGTTCAAAACTTTTTTCACAGCTGTACTCATCCAATCAGTACTCTCAACTTACTGCCTAAATTTAATTATGAGGACATCTAGATAAGAATACAAAACATCATCATATTATAATTTAAATTGCATCCCATATTTACGCACCCCCAGAACCGCCAACCCCACCACTGGATTTGCAAGTGGACTCCGTGACCAGCACATCGGCGAAACTGTCATGGAGGGACACCATCAGCACACACGTTCAGTACTACACCGTGCAGTACACCACCAATGACTTCATGATGTGGGATACCGCGAAGAATATTAATGTTAGCAGGTATGTTTTAGGTTTCCATAACCAAAGGTTGCCAGCGCTAATCTCGCGCTACCTGAGTGGTAGAGCCACGCTGTAGACACTTTTGTCTACAGCATGTATGGGCCGGCTCGTTCGGGTCATTACCACTGTCTCACAGAAAACCGGCGTAAAGTAGCAGCTTGTTGCTGCGTTTCGTACGGTGAGTAAGATATCCGGAGGCCCAAACCCCCTTCCCTTCCCAATTCTTTAATTATCCCTTTCCTTTAAGGTCCGCTACGCATCCATGATCCTTTTAGTATTGTGGGCGTACATGGGCGGTGGAGATCACTTACCATCCCACCACTTGCTCGTTTGCCGGCCTAAGCCATAAAAAAACCCTCATAAAGGGTTAGGACCGGCGCAACTATATTACGAAGCCTACGCGCGTCATCGCTAAGGTCTGTTTGTTTTTCTATACTACATTTAGAAGACCATCCTTTGATCTGTAATCTAATCATTAGGTAGGTAATGTAATCTGATTTGCCAAGAATTTTTATCCCCATAAATCCAAACAGTTTTGTATGAAACTGAAATAAATTCACTTCCTCAGACAAGACAGCGATATTCGTCAGAGCGTAGAGCTGAGAGATTTGCTTCCAGCAGTGGAGTACAAGGTTCGAATCTCTTCTGGTAATCAAGTGGACCTCAGCCCGTATACCCAACCAGTTCACTTCACTACACAGCAAGAAGGTAAGGATTAAGCATAATTTTTATCATAGTTTATGTTAAAGCCCACTTCTGATAATTTTATCAAGAGTCACACGCTGTTGTCAGTGACAGTCTGTTAAGTCTGTCAGAAAAGTTACTGATAGTACTGTTCAGTACTGTTATTATTGAAGTTTCAGTCTAAAATACTTTTCAGTATAGCTGAGAATATTGCAAAATTACCACTATTATGTTCACCATTGGTGCAACGGAATTACTAGATTAAGTTTTTACAATTAGAGCCAGCTCTGTCAGCAACTGTTCGTAAACCTGGACACCCATTTTCTAGTTAAACTAGTATCAATATTGATAGCACTGTCAGTCAATTTCCGATATCGGTCTAAATTTCAGGTTGATAGCGAGTCAGGCCGTGCGTTAATGACGCTACCGTCGAATCACATAGTACGTAGATGGTCCTGGTTTCATTGACGTCGGTGACGAGCCCATTGGAAACTTTTAGTCTAAGTAATTGAATTGCATTCGACTTATCTTTGATTGTTAATGCCTTACAACACTAGCTGATAAGTCTTCCTAAGACCAATAGCACTTGCGATATAACTAGGCTGGGCTGAAGTTAATCACGAGTCGCGTTTCAGCTAAGTATTGTTTTCAGAGACTGAAGGTTCATCAGTGCAAATAATTATTCTAGTTTCGTGAGTAATTTTTTATTACTTTGGGACTCCAGGTTTATAGAAGAAAATTGATGTTTTTTTTATCTAACTTCCGAAATCCTTGAGTCATCTAAGATCAATACAGCATCAGTCGGTCCAACAGACGATGTTTCGCCGCGTTATATGCAATCCTTACGCCAAAAACCATAAAATGGTTTAAACAATTTAATAACAAATCACAATTTTTTTTAAATATTGTTTTTTCCAGCTCCATCAGCCATCCCACTTGGAGTTCAAGTACAACAGACTGATAATCCCGGAGAACTCCTGATCTCCTGGCTTCCACCACCAAAGGAGAACCACAATGGTCACCTGCAAGGATATCATGTGAAAGCCATACCTAGTGCTACTGGAGAGTTTGGTAACTCAATTTAATATGCAAATGTATTAACGTAGATAATAATAAATGAAGTATATGCCAAAAGTATTTACTATTTAACGATTAAACTTTAGTACTTGTTTTCACCAACCTTCGTCCAACTTGAGTTGACCACTAACTCCTAAATAACTTCACAGCGGTAATACGTCGGTCAATACTTACTTTTTATCGCCATCATCTTGGTGTTATGAGTCAACTATAAAACATGCATCAGTGAAAAAAGGCATTAGACGTGTATTTAAAGCAACAAGCAATCGTTTTGTTTCTATACTTCACAAATAAATCTTTGAAACAACTATTAATGATAATACTTTTTGTTTTTTTTTTGTTGCTATGGTAGACAAATGAGCGTGCGACCCGCCTGATGGTAAGCGGTCTCCGCCGCCCATTGACTTGCCATTTGAGCAATGCCAGGGCACAGCCAAGCCACTGCTTACCGTAGAAAATGTAATAATTTGTTTATTTTTCAGTATCTGATGACACTCATACGAAGATGATAAAAGTAGTGTCACGTAAGGGAAAACATGATACTACATTATCTGGACTTCTCAAGAACATGAGGTAATTTGTTACCTTCTCATATTATGTTCTCCTTTTAAACTAAAATTATCTGTAAGAGGAGATTTTGGGAATAGAGAATCTTATGGTTACTTACGTTTGTATGAACTATAAAATGTTCCACTAATTGTTTCTAGTGAGTAGTTTCACTAGTGATGAAAAGTCCTTCGTATTGGCTGAGGCCCACGACAGAAGACTCTTGTCTTAACTTAAGCAAATGGTATCACCAAGGTCCTTTTTCACTGCCTTCAGCAAGCAGTCTCTACGCACTCCAACTGCAAGACTAACATTCTAAGACTCATCCGATTGTCGATATGAATACTGCTAAAAACGTGTGATTGACCAACCAATGATTTAATTATTTTTTCAGATACGCCGTATCAGTGAGTGCATTTAATGCTGCAGGGAATGGTCCATTTTCTGTACCTGTATATCAAACTACCCGAGAAGGAGGTAAGAAATTGTAATATACTGCTATTATAAATCCATTTACTGAATTAAAAAGGAGGTATCAATATCTTTACAAAATGCCGACTACTAGTGAAAATAATGCCCATAGGTTTCTTTGTAGTGCACTTAGTAATATTATTATGAAAGATAATAGTGTCAATACTGTTGTCGCCAACTAAACTAAAACTAAAGCACGTAATTATAAATTCAGTCCAGTCTTAGTTGAAAGTCAATATATAGCGTATATCTTGTTTATTTCTAATAGAGGCCTCCAACAAGCAAATGAATCGCCTGATGGTAAATATACACCACCCATGAACGTCCACAATATCTGAAGAATCATGGACGCGTTACTAATCTTAAAGAGACTGGATAATTAAGGGATTGAGACGGGGATTTGGACCTCCGGATATCTCAGTCACCGTACCGTTATTTATTTAGGGGTAGTCAAACAGTACAGCGCATCAGCGAGCTGCTACTTGGTTTTCTGTAAGACAGTGGTAACAATCCGGTCAAACTGGTCCATTTATGCTGTAAGCGAAACTATCTACAACGTGACTATCACTTAGAAAATAAAATTTGTATATTCTGTCATTTTAGTTTGTTACCATCCATTGGACAGAAGTAAACTTCATATACTCTAGTGTAATTTGTTTCATGCTATTAGAATTCACACTATTATCTGTATTCATTTCAGCACCAGAACAATCACCATCAGATGTGGAATGCAGGGGAGTGTCTTCCACATCTTTGAGGTTGGCATGGCAACCGATAACTGAAGGAGGGACTTCATTACTCGGATACTCTGTTTATTACAGTACTGAGGGTAAGAATTTACAGAATTTATCAAAGACTTTTGATCCCATTCTAATGAAGTGATTTACGTATTATGAAGATGTTACATTAGTAAAGTCAATATCCACCATGATACCCACATGTTCCGAGTGGATTTTAAGAACCCTGGATGGAATCATAACTTTCGTACTGCGTTATCCCAGCCTAAAGCCAGGTTTTCACCTTCCCGTCATGATTTGATAGTGGATTTGGTATTATTTGGGGTGATTCGCCATCTGATCCCCACAGTCCGCAACGGGAACCAAGTTTCAGCATTGTGTACCACGTGCAGGTTGGCTTTGTACCTAAGATGTAGGTGGCCTACTTACACTCCTGGACTGGTGGATTCTAAATGGTTATTTTTAAACGACTTCAAAAAAAAGGAGGAGGCTCTCAGTGAGACTGTATTTTATTTTTTATTATTTTTATTACCTCAGAACTTTGGACTGGGTGTACCGATTTGGATGATTCTTTTTTTATTTGAAAGCTGGTGCTTCACGAGTGGTCCCATTTAAATTTGGTCCAGTTCTGAGAATGGCATCCATGAGAAAACCATACCTAAGTCTTAAATTTGCTTTAGTATGTGCGCGACAAATGGACGAATAACTCAATATCACGCCAACCGATTTCGATGATTCCTTTTTTATTGGAAATGATGTACTTCAAGGGTAGTTCGATGAGAGTTTGGTTAGGTTCTGATTATGGGATTCATGACAAAGTAACGGAACTCTCCAATTCTTAGAAGCCAATTAACGATAATCGGCCGAATCTTTTATAGGCTATCCGGATATTTGAGTCACCTACCGTAACGTCGTTATGGTCAAGTAATTGTCGAATATGATGATCAATGGAACTCCTTAACGGCTTACAGTAAGGGTGCGATCTGTGGCAGAATTTCTAACTTGCTGGATTAAAATATGATGCAAGCGTTCTAATTGCATTACTTAAGGTATATTACTTATGTTGGAAAAAAATCAGTCGATAGAATTTAGCTGCGATGTGGTCCCATATAAATTTGGTTAAGATCTGATGTCGGAGTACGGAGTAAAAAAATAAAACTCCTCAACGGACAACAGTAAACTCATTGCGATTGTGTTATTGTATTGGAATTTACATGCTATTGCTGTAACTCCCACTGAAACGTAAAAAATAAAATAACGGACTCCAAAAAGAATAGAATAGATAGAATTTGTTATTTTTGACTTTTTAGTGTTTTTATTATGAAGTCGTTTTCTAAGTTTTGTTCACCATTATTTTATTTGCTCTAATGTTCCAACATGGTGTATTTACTCGTCTCTGCAGCCATTTTTACTAACTCCCGATAAAAAAGGGAGGGTTATAAATTTGACCCCCTTATCTATCTGTAGGTCTCGGGTTCGATCCCCGGGCCGGGTAAAGTGGTATTGGGTTTTTCTATTACGAAATGCTCAGTATCAGCCCGGAGTCTGGAATTTGTGCCCGGTATGGCGATAGGCTCGCCCCCTATGACTTAAGGGACGGAGATACGCTCGGCGAAATGTGGGTGTACTGGTTACACCTCTGCCTACCCCTTCGGGGATTTCAGGCGTGAGTGCGTATACATGTATATCTAAATTATATCAGGAGTTTTTACGAATGGGTTATTTAAGATTGTTTTACCTCAAATAAAATAAATAAGTCAGAGTGCATTTTGACAATGTTATTAATAGTCTGGAGGCAAAGGAACAAAATCTATAAGAGGCGAAATTCTATTGGATAATTTGGAGGCCCAAGCATTACCAACTCATCCAGTAAACTAAAAAATATTATTTCAGATGGTCCATGGCAGAATATCAGTTCACCACATACTGAACTGTATCTCCAAGGTCTTCTCAAATACACCAACTATACAGTGAAGATTGCTGGCTACTCTAATTATGGTCTTGGACCATTTTCATTCCCAGTTCTTTGTACAACTTTGCAGGATGGTAAGTTGAAAGATTCAGTGTTGTATACAAATCAGTGTACCGTAAAGTAAAAGTAACTAGGTGGTAGGTCCCTCGTATACGAGAGGCTGTCTGGGCTGGTACTGTTTTACTTTATTACTGAGCATTATGTCATTACATTACATTACATCTTATGTCTCAGGATGACGAGTGTATTCCGATGTCAGGCAGTACTTTGTAATTCAAAGTTCTGTGGAGTGTTGCTTCTGTTTATGGGCAGGCGTGGCGTTTACATCAGGCGAGTGACATGCTCGTTTTGTCACTTAAACTAATTAAAAAAAAGACATGGTGTTGGGAAAGTACCTGACTGGATAGCGATTACCGGATACATGGTAAAAACCAAACATAGAAGCTCGTTCAGGCGAGTCACGTGCTGGAGTCAGCCAGTGTATATCCATTAACATCAGGAGGGTACCATTATATCGACCAACTGCAAATGTATCTTGACGGTCAATATTATATTTGGACTGTACTGTTTTAAACATATCAAATCCAGCTGCCACTTTGCCGTACCAGTAAAAAATCACAATAAACAAAATTGTTTTATCAGCGTATTCTTATTATACAAACCAACCTTACGTCTTCTTTTTGCTGTTTTCTATATCAAGTATATTATTAATTTTGCTAGTTCCCGGTCCGCCGTCAGCGATCAAGGTGCTAGTGTCATCAGCTACGTCCATCCTCATCAGTTGGAAGGCACCTGATGAACCTAATGGAGAAATCACGCACTATACTGTTTATGTGAAACCAGTTTCGGGGTGAGTGGCTTGCTGTTTGCTCCTTTGCTCGTTTGGCTTATTATATAAAAATAACTTGTATGTGGACCTCCGCATAAATATTAGGATATATACATAAAGTTTTAGTAATAACCAACCAATAGATGCTTTTTTGAGTGGTAGAGCCACGCTGTAAACACTTTTGTCTATAGCATGTATGGGCCGGCTCGTCCGGGTCATTACCACTATCTCACAGAAAATCGGCGTATAGTAGTAGCTTGCTGCTGCGTTTCGTACGGCTCAAACCCCCTCCTCTTCCCAATTCCTAAATTATCCCTTTCCTCTAAGGTCGGCAACGCACCCATGACTCTTTTGGTATTGTGGGCGTACATGGGCGGTGGAGATCACTTACCATCCGGTGACCCACTTGCTCGTTTGCCGGCCTATGCCATAAAAAAGCATATGAAAACAACCTTACAAAAATGTTCAAATTCCAGAACAAGTGCAACTCAAAGCCATGTAGCAGCATCACGTGGATCCAAAGATTTATCGTTAGCAGTGGGGTCTTTGGCAGCTCGAGCGCGGTACGAAGTTTGGGTGAGAGCTCACGCGACCCCGGGGGCCGGGGCACCGTCCCCGATGCAACATGTTTTACTCTCGGAGAGAGGTACGTAATTCTGCTAGAACAGAGAGCAAAAGGGAATGGTGGCTACCAATATCTTAGGTCCAAGCCAAACTCACTAGCAAGTGCACTCTCCTGATTAACAGACGAGGCAATAATGAGACTTGGTTCCAGTTGCGGGGTGTGGGGATCAGACGGGTGAGGCGGGTTGACTCGTAGGTACGAGTATAATACCAAATACCGTCAAATCTATAATACAAGAAGGCGGCCTCTGGCATTAGACAGAAAGAAGAGGGAGCAAAAGCTTAAGCAGGTCATTTAGAAGTATCCAATAAAATTGTATGTTATGCCTCAATCAGTATTCGAGGATTTTGACCTTGTCAAGATAGGAAAAGACTCGGTTACCGGGGATTTCATCATCCGGGAATATACCGGGGATCACCGAGGTCCATAGTTACTATACTGAGTATTGTCAGCTTTTGAAGGTTGTTGGGATTTCACTAAATAAGCGGAGCATAAGCAAATCTGTGACTTCAAATTGATTTCTTCGGTCTAAAGCAAAACAGAATACAATCATGCTAATTCCTACAAAAGTAACTTTTATTGTGGAATAACTTTTACTTGCGGCTCAAACCGTGTATATATCTTTTTCCGGGTTAAAAAGTAGACTATGTCCTAATCCAGGTCATGGCATACCTGTGTATATTTGTATTATATCCAGATATGAATTATCCTTATTTCTTCCAGTGGTTGCAGGGGTGGCGTCTCTGGGTGGTCCAGTGTCAGTAGGTGTGGGTAGATCAGTACTGCTAGTGTGTCAGTGTGTGGGATCCCCACCGCCACGTACAGTGTGGTATCATCAACACAACATCATCACACATCATCCCAGATTCACCAGGAACCATGACGACAGCCTACTTATTAATAGTAATACATTTTTAAATTCTTATGTTTTTTTGCCTGGGTGAGCGTGCAAGCGGCCTATCTAATGGTAATCGATCACCGCCCCTCATGGATTTAAACATGGTTCCCGTTGCCGTTTGTGGGGTCAGACGGAGTGTCGCCCCGCATAATACCAACTCTACAGTCAAATGATGGAAAGGTGGACCCTGTCATTAAGCCGGGATGACGCCAGGCAAAAAGAAAGATAATCATTATTTAAGTATAGACCATAATTTTGTTTAACAACATCCGATCTCAATTTACAGATATCGACCAATCATTAAGTGGTAACTACACCTGCTTGGCTAAGAACCTGTACGGATCTGATTCTGTGTCGTATGAGGTCACTGTACTGCCAACCCCAGAACCGCCAAGCTTGAGGGTGACGCCGCATAAAAATGCTTTACACTTGCAATGGGACCCACCTCGAAAGATTGGAGGAAAAATACAGAAAATTAGTAAGAAAGTCATATTAATATTAAAATGGTTAAGTTGGTTACAGGTTAAAGTTTGGATGTTTGTGATTTTTTTTTAAGTAGCTTGAGTGATGAAACAAGCAGGTTGCTCACAGGTTGCAGGTTGGTAAGTGCAACGCCTGCCCATAAACAGAAGCAACACCACACAGAATTTGAAATTACAAAGCACTGCATGGCATTGGACTGCGCTCGTCACCCAGAGGCATAAGATGTTAAGTCTCATAACGCCCAGTAGTTTCACAGTCTTCATGTCCTTCAAACTGAATCACAACAGTGCTTACACGCTGCTGCTTGCCGGCAGAAAAAGTCAAAGCGGCCAATAAGATAAGAGGTTGCAAAACTACTTTTTTTATATACTACTTATGAGATGTGTGTGTCTAAAGTATTGAAAAATGTCCCATAACTTCTAAACCACCTATGTAGTGGAAAATTCAGAAAAAATCAAGGTAGTATAATTTCAAAGGTACTCCCAACGAAAATTGGTTTCAATAACCTGGGTTGTGTAGTTTTTAAGATATAGAATATTTTCAATTATACTTCGTACCCTTTATGTGCGTAGTTAAACGAGCATTTGCCCTTTTTTATTTTAAATATAATTTAATAATCAGTATAAGTATATTATATATACATAGCAAAATATAATCTCACGCCTCTATCCCAAAGTGGTAGGCAGAAGTGCAACTAATGTGTCTAGTCCGTCTAAGTTGCTACCACCGCATTATTCTGACGTCAAGGAGCAGTGTTAGCATTTTTAAAAGTTAAGCATGGTTGAACTATTCTTATTCCAGGCTACAACCTAACCTGGAAAGAATCCAATGGCTCATGGCAAGACGCGTGGGCCAGTAAAGGCACCTCCTTACAGCAAGCACATGAGTATACGCTTCAAGGTCTGAAGTGTGGTACCAAGTACTCCATACATATGACAGCTGCCAATACTGTGGGCGCTTCTCAACCTGCCTATGTTGACGCTGCTACTTTGGGTGGAGGTAAAATCTTCTATAGTTTTTTATAGCAAAAGCCGGCATTCGAGCAAGTGAGACACCTGATGGTTAGTAATCTCTATCGATCATAAACACACACAATACTAGAAGATAGAAACAAATATTTGTGGATTACACAAACATTTTGTCTTAGTGTGAGAATCGAACCAACAGTCTCTCGCTTCACAGCCGGCTACTCACTCACAGAAAAAAAAAGCAAATAATAGGTACAATTTCAACTTAACTCAACTTATTAGAATCTCTCTTCACAGTGCCAGTAGCTCCAACAAGTACAGAATGGTTCTGGAGCAACGCTTCTCATGTGTACGTGCAACTTAGCGGTTGGCATGACAACGGTTGTGAGATCACTACTGTCGGTGTCGACTACCGCGAGTACGGAGCTAAGGTGTGGAAGAAGGCGGAAAATAGACTTGTGAGTATGTTTTATGGTAAAGGCGAACGGGGAAGTGGGACCCCTAATGGTTTTTAGAGTTCGTTTCGTATTTCTCTAGGTTGTAGGTCCCTCGTATCCAAGAACCCGTCCGGTTTGGTACCACAGCTTGGTCTTTTTCTCCGGCCAAACAGCAGAGTGTAAGCACTGTTTTTGTATTTCAAAGTTTTGTGTTGTGTTGCTTCTTTTATAGGCAAAATCTAGAAAGACGAGACGAGCAGCTCGCTCGCCTGGCGGTAAACGCCACGTCTGACCATAAACAGTAGAAACTCCACTCAGAACTTTGAATTAGAAATTAATGCATGCCGTCATTCCGAAACATAAAATTTAAAGTCTCGTAATGCCCGATAACTTTCCTGGCCTCAATGTCATTGAAACGGTAACAGAACAGTTGCATACTGCTGTTTGGGAGCAGAAAGTGGTTGTAATAAACCAAACGGCTTCACATGTATAGGATCCTACTCTGTAGTCATTTATATAATTTTGGAATAGGTATAGTCCAGACTTTAAATAGTAATGAAAATAAATTCTAGAAAGCCTACTGATCAATGAGATAAGGGCTCCTAATCAATGAGCATTAGTGTAGTGTGGTGGGTTTACTTTACCTACCAGTGAGAAAGCATGTAATAATTTTGTCGACTCGTCACATAGAAACTAGTCTCTCGCGCGCACATTTCCTGGGCTCATGCGAAACGGGCAAGATTAATGTCTCAAATAAATTTACTTTAATAACTCTTACAGACTCAGCAAACTCATCAATGGGGTCACTATCCCTCAGCAGTACTCAGCCAACCGAACTCCTTCGTCATCGGTGACTTATCCCCAGCCCAGTGGTATCAAATACGAGTCACAGCTGAGAACTCAGCCGGCGTGTCTACTTCTCTGTATGATTACGCTACTACCACGATACTGGGAGGTGAGTCTTTTAATCGACTTCAAAAAAGGAGGACCTCCTCCTCAATTTGAGAACCTTCTCAATACGGCGTTTTTGTTTGTCAGCTTTTTTTATGTATGTACATCGATTTCTCTGCCAATTGTGGACCGATTTTGTTGGACAAAATTTCACTCGATAGAGTTTAGCTGCGATGTGGTCCCATATAAATTTGGTTAAGATCTGATGACAGGGTACGTAGTAAAAAAATAAAACTCCTCAACGGACAGCAGTACACTCTGCGCGATTGTGTTATTGTATTAGAATTTACAAGCTATTGCTGTAACTACTACTAAAAATTTAAGTCGGTTTCTAAGTTTTGTTTAACTTTATTTCAATAGCAAACGGCAAGCCAGTAGGTGGGTCAGGTGATGGTAAGTGATCTCCATCGCCCATATACACCAAACATATCAGAAGAATCATGGGCGCGTTGCTGACCTTAAAAAAAGTGATAATTAAAGGATTGCGAAGGGTAGTAGGATCTGGGCCTTCGGATATCTCACTCACTGTACGAAACGTAGCAACAAGCCGCTCCTTTACGTCGGTTTTCTGTGACAGAGTGGTAACGACCCGGTCCAGCTGGCCCATTCATGCTGTAGACAAAACGGTCTACAGCATGGCTGTACCCATTTACAAAAACTTAACTTATTTAATCAAGATGGTCCTTAACTATGTTTGAAGAAAATCTGTTAAGTCATTTAAAATTTACAAATGTTTTACTGATTACTGACAGTCATACAGCGATACATATTATCTCCTATACATGTGTTCTTTTTTCTGGCTGGTGTTATTCCGGCTTAATGCCAGGGTCCGCCTTCTCACCATGGTTTAACGGTGAATTTAGTATTATGTGATGTACCTACAGTCTGACCTCCACAACCCGCAACGGGATTTTTTTTCAACAAGTTCAGCATTAAGTCAGCATTGCCTTATCCGTTAATCAGCAGAGTGTACCATGTGCAGGTGACGTTAGCTTTGGACCTTTGATCTTGGTGACCCACTTACATTCCTGTGACCCACTTACAATGATCCCTGTCTATATATTATGCAATGAAATGATTACCTACACATTTATTTTTTCCTTACATTTCAGAGGCGATAGGTCCTCCGTCAGATTTCTTGGACCTGAACATGCTGGTAATCATCTGCAGTTCTATACTGCTAATGGTGTGCTCCATAACCTGCGTGTATATCCTCGTCAAAAGGCACAAGTGAGTAACCTTCAAGATTTAACAAACCTCATTGGTCTAGTAGGAGCGTATTTAGACTGAGGAAGGGGAGGCTCTGGGTTCAATCCTCATGCTAGCAATAACATTTTCTGAGAAGATTTTGTTTAGGGTTAGTGGAAGTTAAACTGTTCATAATCTATATAAAAGCGAAATACCACTTACTCACTCACTGATTTTTGATCACGATATTTCAAAAACTACTAAAGCTAGGATCATGAAATTTGGTCAGATGATAGTTTGTGTGATGTAGGAACCCGCTAAGAAAGAATGTTTGAAAGTTTTAAAGGATAAAGAATAAAAAGATTGAACTTTGTATGAAACTTTTTTAACGAAAGGAATAAGACTATGAAATTGAGCACAATTTTTATTTTTATTTTATTATTTAAGGATTGCCAACAAAGTTTACAATAATACATACGTACATTAAATATTAACACTAATAACAATTGAACCTATTGCAACTCAGATTACAGTCAAACACAGCATGCATAAAAAAATACAATCTTATTTAAGTACTTAGTTCAATTAAATTAAAATTAGAAAATTAAAATTAAAATAATTTGCAAAATAAGATGGTCAGTATGATTTATCAGAATGTTAAGGAATTATTGCATATATCAAAAAATTTCAGCCATCACCATCTAACTGAGTACAGAAACTCCCTCACGGGCGAATGTAAGTCTGAACGCAGTAATGTGACGGCCAACACACCGCAGAGTGTACCGGGAGACACCAATAACAGGGTTTACAGCACGCCTGTACACCTTACTGCTGAAAATAAACATGGTAAGTATCAACACGTAGAGTATACACGCAAAATAACTTACATACGCACTCACGCCTGTACCTCCCCAAAGGGGTAGGCAGAGGTGTAACCAGTACACCCACATTTCGCCGAGCGTATTTCCGTCCCTTATGTGATAGAGGGCGAGCCTATCGCCATACCGGGCACGAATTCCAGACTCCGGGCTGATACTGAGCATATCGTAATAAAAAAACCCAATACCACTTTACCCGACCCGGGGATCGAACCCGAGACCTCAGCGTTGAGCTCAATCGTAACGCTTACGCATTACAACTGCGCCACCGAGGCAGTCTTACCTTTTTAAAAATAACTTACCTTTTTTATTAACTTGGATGAACGGACAGGTCGCTCGCCTGATGGTAAGCGCTACGCTTGCTCATAAACAGAAGCAACACCACACAGAACTTTGAGCTACAAAGCACAGCATGGCATTGGACTGCGCTCATCACCCCGATTCTATTAACTGTTAATACTTGTTATTACTTCATGACCAAGTAACAATATGCCGGTAGGTATAATATTCCTCGATTTAATGGAATCTATTGCCATTACACAAAAAAGACTGTCAAATTGAAACCCTCCTTTTTAAATCGGTTTAATAAATTAGGTTTATGTTATTTTCCAGAGTTATACGAAATAAGTCCGTACGCCCAATTTGCTATCGGCTTCAGAACATTTGGTCATGTGGACAATCAGGAGGTACCTAACAGGATCCACCAGCCCGGGAATAGTAAAACGAGATATGATAGTGGTAACTATAGAATCATTATTTTACTTGTGCCCATAAAATTAAATAATAATACCTCTTCACCTATGTAATTGCCGTTATATACGAAATAAGTTAAAGTATTTTTACATCTTTTTTACGCACTCACTCCTGTATTCCCCGAAGGAGTAGGCAGAGATGTAACCAGTGCGCCCAAATTTCGCCGAGCGTATCTCGGTCCCTTATGCGCGCATATTGCCATACCGGGCACAAATTCCAGACTTCGGGTTGATAATGAGCATTTCATAATAGAAAAACCTAATACCACTTTACCCGACCCGGGGATCGAACCCGAGACCTCAGCGTGGGCCTCAATCGTAACGCGTACGCATTACAACTGCGCCACCGAGGCAGTACATCTTTTTTATTTCTATTAATCATAATAACCAGCCATGCTATCTATACTTTTGCCAGTGCATTGGCAATTTATCGATGCCCTTCTTAAAGAAATCAGCTGTAGGGGAGACAACAAACTTCAAAGGCATTTTGTACTGCATCTCGGGTATTGATTATTATCCTGCTAAAAAGTTGTCTAAATTATGGAAAAACCAGAAGTCTGTAGGCGCAAGGGCTGGTGAATACGTCGAATGACGGAGAGCTTCCAATTTTAGCTCTTGTAGGTTGGAGATCTCTGGAGAGATACTTGTAGGTAGTATGAGGTCACCCGTAGTCGTGCAGAATCAGCGGGGCCGAGAGATTGATCAAAGCTGGCTGTAGATGTGCGAGCTTCTCCATAATTGTGTTCATGGTGTTCTAATGGAGAACAGTACATAACGGCAATTCCATAGACAAAAGCATGTTATATTCAAATAGAAATGAAAAGGGTTTAAAATGAAAATTCTTATTGATCTAATTGATTCGTTTCTTGTTTCCTAAATTAGTATGCTTAGTGCGTGCTTTTCGATATCTATCACATTTTAAAACTGTTAAAATCATTAAAAGTTTCATTAAAATCAGTAAATACCATTTTAAATATTATTAGCATAATATAGTTGGTTAAATAGTTACTGAAATGCAACAAATACTAACTACTTACTAAACAAATACTATTTTTGCAGAAACCAGTTTTCAAATAAGATCAGAATCGGAAGAGAGCGACTGCGTCTCACGAACAACTACTTTGAAAAGTGCTCCCAGAAGTAAGTACAAGTATAAACTGTTACAACTACCGGCGCGAGTCGTGATCACAGGTGTAAATGAACCAAAGAGTGGTAGAGCCACGCTGTAGACAATTTTGTCTACAGGATGAATAGGCCGGCTCGTCATTACTCCTGTCTCACAGAAAACCGGCGTAAAGTAGCAGCTTGCTGCTGCGTTTCGTACAGTGATTGAGATATCCGGAGGCCCAAACCCCCTACCCTTCCCAATCCCTTAATTATCACTTTCCTTTACGGTCGACAACGCATCCATAATTATTTTGGCATTATGGGCGTACATGTGCGGTAGTGATCACTTACCATCAGGTGACCCGACCCACCTGCTCGTTTGCCGGCCTATGGTATAAAAAAAAATCGTATGAAGCGTCGGCGCTTCGTCGACCTTATAATGAACTATTGATCAGGCTTGCGTGTGTTCATGACTTCTGTAACATGTGTTACACCGCGAGTGGAATAAGGGCAGGTGAATGAAGGTATAATAATTAACATCTAATGTCTCAGGGTGAGGAATGCGGTGCCATGCTGAAACTACTATAATACCAGCCCTGTATTATACACTTTCCATTGCTGGGCACGGGCCTCCTCTACTAAATGAGGGGGTTAGGCCTTAATCCACCACGCTGGCCTAATGCGGATTGGCAGACTTCACACACCTTCTAAATTCTAATGGATAACTTCTCAGCTAAGCAAGTTTCCTCACAATGTTTCCATCTCCGTTAAAGCAAGCGATAATTAACAATCAATACATACGTAACTCATAAAAGTCAGAGATACATGACTTGGGGCTGATTTCAAACCTGCGACTTAACTCGACAGTCCGTACTACTCCCTGCTGAGCTATCTCTGCTATTCAGCGCTCACTGGTGTCATGAATGATTATGAACTAATGTGGCGCTTACGGTCAGATGAGCGACCAGCTCGTCTCGTTATTCAGATGATTTTATTTTTTTATTGCATAGGCCGGCAAACGAGCTAGTGGGTCATCTGATGGTAAGTGATCTCCACCGCCCATGTACGCCCACAATACCAAAAGAGTCATGGGCGCGTTGCCGACCTTAAAGGAAAGGGATAATTAAGAGATTGGGAAGGGGAGGGGGATTTGGGCCTCCTGATATCTCACTCACCGTACGAAACGCAGCAGCAAACTGCTACTTTACGTCGGTTTCCTGTTAGGCAGTGGTAACGACCCGGACGAGCCGGCCCATTCATGCTGTAGACAAAATTGTCTACAGCGTGGCTCTACCACTCGCAAAATATATCTTGGTTACCAATAAATTTAAGCTAGACAATTCACAATTTCCTTTCATTTACAGAAACCTGCAGAGTCCCTCATCATCGGTAGCTGAAGGAGAATTGAAAACTCAAAAATATGTATAAATGGTTGTGTTCATTTTGTTTTAGCATTTTAATGATCCATTAGTGAACATTTGATCTCAATTTTAGTGATTCTATTCAATTTGAATGACTAAGGTGCCAAAATATTAATATCTGACTTTTAAACAATGCATTGTATTTGCGGAGACAAATTTGATACGTTTTTGATTATAATCTAAGTAAGATATAAAATAACAGCCAAAAAGATAGCCTAGCAGATAGTTAAACAATCTGCTATTTTTGTGAATTATCTAGGTTTTGTGGTAATTTTAGTTTGAGTCATCATAGAGGGAACCTACATGGATTAAGACCATTGTTAATATTAGGTTTTATTAGCTAATAACCCTGTTTTATATAATATTTAAGTATGAGAGGACTTAGGCCTTAGTCCACCGCATTGGCAAAATAACCTATACCTTCCTAACCTAACCTATATACCTTCGAAATTCTTTTATGTTCTCAAGTATGCAGGTTACCTCACGATGTTTTCCGTCGCCGTTAAATAATTATAACAATTCTAGCCCTGAAGTATATAAGTACCACTTCTGGGCACGGGCCTCTTCTAATGAGAAGGTTAACAGACTTTACACATATTCGATTTTTTTATGGAGAACTTGTCATGTATGCAGGTTTCCTCACGATGTTTCTTTTGGTTGTTACCGGTAAAGCAAGCGATAATGAACAATGAATACACACGCAACTTAAAAAAGTTGAGCTTCATGCTCTTCAGGCTGGTTTTGAACCTGTGACTTCCGTCTTGGCAGTCTGTACCACTGCCCACTACAATAAAATTGTGGCTTACATGAAATATTATGTAATATACCTATTTGTAATTACCTACTGCCTGCAATGTTCTAATGAAAAATATTTTATTCGTGGCGCAGTGGGCGAGTAGCCGGCTGTGAAGCGAGAGGCTGCGGGTTCGATTTCCGCATCGAGACAAATGTTTGATCCACAAAAAATTGTTTCGGGTCTGGGTGTTTTCTCCCCAGAGGGATTGACGTCAGGCAGACAGCCGGTCGTAAAAACTACAAACCAATTTCTTCTGTAACATGTGTCAAAAGTATGTTGCGCCGACCCACTGCGAGTGGGATAAGGGCAGGTGGAAGAAGAAGAAAATGATTTAATGGGATACTAAGATGTTAGCGGGTGGAACGAAATTCCTAGGTATACCTACTGATACAAAAATTTAGGTAATGACATGAAAGTGAGTAGTTAAGTATTAGTAGATTCAAATTCACCTTCCCTTTTTGGTGCAATTATGTACAAGCTAATAGCTTCGATATATATAAATAGTGTTGAGTAGGACACTATTTTATATGAGTGTTTAGGAATAGCCTCTGATTTAAACTGAGCGCGTACAATGTCCCACTTCAAATGAGGCGAAGCCTCTCGAAGCTCGTCGGTACATTTGAAGTATGCTGTGGTATTGCCTTGTACAAGTGTGATTAACGTAATACATAAAAGACGCGCCTAACATTGAAATGAAGCATGTCACTCGTTCTCACTTTTTCGTGTACGTAGTCCGTGTCATAGAAATAGTTTAGGAGTAACGCGAGATTTAATTTGAAGAAGCGGTTCTCAAGTGGTAAACCCAACAACCCAAAGTGTTTGAGCATGAATGGGCCGGCTCGTGCGGTTCATTACCGCTGTCTCACAGAATTCTGACGTAAAGTAGCAGCTTGCTGCTGCATTTCGAACGGTGAGTGACATATCCGGAGGCTCAAATCTCCCTTCCCTTCCCAATCCCATTCCTTTAAGGTCGGCAACGCGTCGATGATTCTTTGGTATCGTGGGCGGTGGAGATCACTTACCATCAGGTGACCTACTTGCCCGTTTTCAAACTATGCCATAAAAAAGTAGTACATTATAAAACTTCCGAGCCGCTCTTACTTTATTTCGCCATGTACTATAACGGGATAAAGGTAATGCCTCTTGTATGTTCTACTCAACACTAGATATTAGGAAATAACCAGTTATAACTGGTTAAAACACGATAAATATTGTCGACAAAACTTCTCGAGGCGCATATGTTAAGCCTGCAAGCGTGACTATACCTAATAATATTGTTATACAAATTCTAGTCATTTTCTCGAGTCAAGAATGTTTGTTCTTGATCTTGATTATTTCTTCATAGAAGAGATTTAATATAACACGTGTTATAATTAGCAGTCATTTCCGAAATGTTTTTTATTTTCGATTTGGATCATGTATCATAAATTATCTTCAAAAAGACTGATTATTTAGTATTATTTAAAACTAAATGTAATTCCTTAATTATGTAAAGTAACTTTTTGAAAGTAAATAAATGTTACAACATAATGTGTTTTTTTACTACACTATCTTAAGACAGTGGGCGTGTTCGGGTCAACAAAGTTGTAAGTAATTTCAGTTAGACTCAGAGTATTTAACTTAGTTTTGTCCGGTGTATCTTGCTTAGCCTCTATTTCACCATCTCTGAATAAATGTTACATACTAAATGTAATATGACCCTCAAGTACAAGAGTCACACACTGGCATATACAAAAAAACGTAATTTTCAATAATATCTATCTTATGCGTTAATCGGTTGCTAAATCTTCCTCGAATATTATGAAACAGGGCCTTAGTATCTATTGTATTTGTAATTATATTCTAACTAATAAACATATAATGTCAACAGAACTGTAACTAATGTACCTATGTATCGCTTAGACCTTTAAGCTGAGTATCTAACTTAGCTACTTAGAACTTTGTTCGTCCTATCACGATACACAGCAACAACCCCTTAATGGTTTTTTTATAATATCTAATAATCAATTTGGTACTATTATATTCTATATATAATGGTTAGTGGCTAACATAATGTCAGAGTTTTCAAGTCGCCCGAAGGCCGCCTTGACTTAACTACTACTGTCAGTTGATAAGAACCGGAACCGACTTTTTACGTGCCCTCCGAAACACGGAGATGTTCAGTTGAAATAACACACAAGTTTTTGAGTGGTAGAGCCACGCTGTAGACACTTTTGTCTACAGCATGAATGGGCCGGCTCACACGGGTCGTTACCACTGTCTTACAGAAAACCGAAGTAAAGTAGCAGCTTGCGTGTATAAGTGTGTGTGTGAGATGTGTAAGTAAGTGGAGCTGTATTTTTTTGGCAGATTCATATGAGAGTTATCGTTCTAGTTATCTTATTTCGATGATTAGGACCTATCGAATTATACCATGATATCGAATTAAAGAAAAACAACCCTCAGTTACTTATATGGAGAACCACCCCAAAATATGTTTTATCCTAATTTCACTACACCTTTGTGTAGCGGTTCAAAGAATACCTACCATATAAATTTCATCCACATAGTGCTAAAAGTCTCCGAGTAAAATGGCTGTGACATATGGACAGATAGATAGACATGACGATTTTATAAGTATTTTTCTAATAGGCTTGCGTTTGGCTACTATCACGCCTGATGGTGAGCGATGATGTGGCCTAAGATGGAGCTCGTTTGCCTAGCAAAAAACGATTCCCTCGCGACTTGAAGACACCCGGATTATATTTATCGGGGTACAGAAACTCCGGCAACTTGTTCCACAACTTGGCAGTCCGTATGATGAAGGTGGAGGCAAATCGTTTGGTGCGCGTTATGGGAACGTCTACCATAAATTAGTGTCATTTTTCTGTGTTTTAAATTTTATAATTTAAAACACAGAAAAATGACACTCACCATTATGGGTTTCGTTTTTTTCATTTTTTCATTTATCTAAGGAACTCTAAAAATGTATAGCAATATACTAACATACCCAAGTTTCAGTGAATAGTAAACGTATTACGAAATTGCCGACATGTCGAAACTAGAAAGTTTCGGGAGTGATGTCGCCGATGTCCTTTTGTTAAAGTTTGCCAATTTCTCGGCTGAACGCTCTCTTAAATCGGCATTCGAGTGTTTTATAAGTTCGGATAGTGTTTTCGCTGTAGTACGTGGAACTAAATGAGTTCTACTATTGTTTGTTTATACGTTAAAGGTGTTTTCGCGTTGATAAATATTCTTGGAAGTGTCTTTTTAGAAAATGGTCGCTCTCTTGATGGTAAGCGCTTCACCTGCCCATAAATTTGTACACATAATTTTGTATTTCAAAGCACTGCATGGCATTGGACTGCCTTTATAACTCAGAGACATAAAATGTTGTCTCATAATGCCCAGTAATTCTCTGACTTCAATGTCTTTCAAAACGAAACACAACAGTCATTACACACTGCTCTTTGCAGCAATAAAGACAAAGCGGTGGTACCAACCCTGACGGCCTCTCGCATACGAGAGACCTACCATCTAATTAAGATGCTTTGGGCCTATGATGTTGATCATGGGATAAAAATAGCCACGGCAAACAATTAGTGTACTATTTGCTTTTCTGCCTATCACCTTGGGGCACTACAGCCTTAAATTTACATACGCACTCACGCCTGTAATCCCCGAAGGGGTAGGCAGAGGTGTAACCAGTACACCCACATTTCGCCGAGCGTATTTCCGTCCCTTATGTGATAGGGGGCGAGCCTATTGCCATATCGGGCACAAATTCCAGACTCCGGGCTGATACTGAGCATTTCGTAATAGAAAAACCCAATACCACTTTACCCGACCCGGGGATCGAACCCGAGACCTCAGCGTTGACCTCAATCGTAACGCGTACGCATTACAACTGCGCCACCGAGGCAGTCTTAAATTTGTTTTTCACTAATAGTGTTTCAATAACAAGATAAAAAGTTGAACAATAGAATTGGGTCATCGATTTAAACCAGGCGTCCAATATAACGCTCGGGTGCTTTTAGACCCGCGCGATTTTAATGTTTTCTAACTTAGCTACGTAATGGAGAAGTTTAGTATAGTAGAGGTATTAACTATCTTTTGTCCTTATCATACATTTGTTAAGGGACTAAATTCAAGTCACGTACAGACTGGGAATAATCCGCCCTGATGGTCCTGATACAATGGTTTCTAACGGTTAACGTGGCGAGAATATTAATGAGCAGCAAAGCTGGGCAGGAGTGACAACTCGAAAAGGTGCAAACCTAGAGAGCGTCATAACCCAAAGACCTGTCTAAACTGTAGCCGTAATCCTCAACGGTGAAGACGGTCTCTCAGAGGTTACTAGAAATTGGTCTAATCCGAAGCGCGCAGTGCCACCCAAATTGGGAATATGAGACTGTCCACTGCCCACACACCCGCCACTGTAACTCCTGGAAGCCAGGATCGACAGTGGCATGCATATTTCGGCACTAATCAGTGAAGCTCTGCGAGTCTCTGGGAATGCGAAGCTGTCTTTATACCGCAACGAAATTAATCAAATCGAAGGAAGGGAAGAGTTCGTTTTTTTTCCGGGAGCTGATCACTCTGTCTGTGCGCCTCCCAGACGTCCCTTCCATAAATACAATAAAAAACTACAAGTCCGAGTCTTGGTCTAGCTAGATTTTTTTGATAGAATTTATAAGTGCCTATAGCCCATATCGACGCATAAAACAGAAGAAAAAAAAAAACTTAACAATTCTGGACTATTATAAAAATATAGTAAAATTTACAGTTGCCAGTGTATGCCATAAATTTGATGATTCTATGTATGTTATGTATACATTAGTTAATATGATTTCTATACTTACATAAGTTTCTTTATTTTGTACTGACTATTTATTTATCAAAAGCATAAGGTAGAGAAAATAGTTCTTTCAACTTCTTTGTGGTATTTTGCCTACGAACTCTAACATGACAACGTAATTTTATCGAATGTTGATGCTAAGCCCTATGGTTGATATTATAATTTAATACCTCCATTCTCCTATATTATAACCTCAGCTACCAAACAAACCGGAACGTGTTGTTCGATCAAAACTATGACACAATAACTGGAAACAAGCGACCGCGGAACTTGCGAACTCCAATAATAAAGTTGGGCCGCCCGTTGTATTACCATCGGCATCAATTTCTACGGAGTATATTGCGTAAATTTGAAGGTCTGAAGAATTGTTTAACCTTATTCCTTCCTCACCTTTTTTTCAAATTCATATTCAAATTATTTCTTTTTCTTATTCTTTCCTTAGCTTCTTGGTCTCTTCCATCTCGGCTCGGACCAAGAGGTTCGCAAAATCATTCTTCTGTCGGACCATAAAGCTGTGGAATAGTTTGCCGGCGCACGTGTTTCCTCCTTCCTATAACATGTTTTTATCGTTTGGAAAATTGATTTTTAATTCCTAATGTGTTGTTTAAAATAAACGTTGTTTTTCCAAGATCTACAAATCGTGGCCAAGTGGTTCTTAACAAGAATTAAATATCCACTACTCTTGGTACTACCAAGAGTAGTGGATAACTTATTTAAATAGATTATTACCTACTAAGGTAATAATCTATTTAAATAAAAACTAATAGCTAAATTTGTTGCTAAGCGCAGAACTCGAGAACGGCTGAACCGATTTTGATGTTTTTTTTGTGTGTGTTTAAGTGGGTCCCTGGATGGTTTATATTCACAATTGGATCCAGTAGGTGGCGCTGCAATCGGGTTCTAACTATCAATTGTGTGTTGCGGGTGAAACCGCGTAGGACAGCTAGTATCTTAACAGTTCTATCTTAGGATGTGATTGTCATACCAGGAGGCCAATTATCGTAATTTTAAATGTTCAAAATATCATTCCCATCTAGTCTCAGCGTCACGAAAGTTGCAAATGGCATTCTCTTAAACCAATAATCAACGTCAAATATGAACATAGATCGTAATGAGATTGAATGTAGAATAAAAGTTGACTGAAGCCAAAACGGTACAATGTGTGGTATATGTAGAATATAGTATAAGTGAGGGTAATCAATAGATGTCACCGGCCCGTCAGTTCTGCATTAAACTTACTACATAACGGTCGATGTTGTTTTCTTGTGCGCAATTCCTGAGTCTTCCCGGTTAACACTACGGAATACTACACAATGCTACTGCTAATACTAGGTGAATTTGATGCTGAGACTAGATCAGAATGATATTTTGAACATTTAAAATTACGAGAATTGGCCTCTTGATATTTGTCACAGATACAACACCACACAGAACTATGAATTACAAAACACTTGCACTGGATTGCGTTCATTACCCCGAAACATAATAACATAAGTCTCATAATACCCAGTAATTTCACTGGATTCAATTATTAAGTTCAGCAATAGTAGTCGAACGAAGAATTTCCAGGATGTGTGAAGTCTACCAACCCACATTAGGCTAGCGTGGTGAATTAAGGCCGAAACTGTCTTATTAGTAGAAGAGGCCCATGCCCAGCACTGGAACAGTAAAATATAGGTCTTTATTATTTTTTAATTATTATATATAGACTGGCTCTGTGGCGCAGTTGTAATGCGTACTCGTACGCGTTACGGTTGAGGCCAACGCTGAGGTCTCGGGTTCGATCTCCGGGTCGGGTAAAGTGGTATTGGGTTTTTTTTATTACGAAAGGCTCAATATCAGTCCGGAGTCTGGAATTTGCGCCCGGCATGGCGATAGGCTCGTCCCCTATCACATTATGGGACGGAGATACGCTCTGCGAAATGTAGATGTAGGTACTGGCATAGACACAATTATGTATCTATGGTACTGGTTACATTTATGCCTATCCCTTGGGGGATTACATATGCGTATGTATATTTCCGTCAACCTGAATAACTCATTTGCAGTATACATATTTATTAGGTTTCGAAACGACTGCGAGAAATCGTTTCTTAGGCCGACTTGCGCGACATACCTAAATCGAAATTTACCTTAGTGGTACTTATACAACATTTTCATTCGATTTGACGTTTCTTAAACAGGTTTAGTAGATTAAACTCGATTTAGGGTCGTCGTGCATTTAGGCACAGCGATAATACTTAAACTCGATTCCAATCACGTCGGTTACTTTCTCATGACATTTGGGACAACGGTAAGGGCACCAAGCAATCGTGTTGAGTTTGTATAGCAAACAAATAATTAATCTGCAGGGGCTATAGTTTAATTGCTTGTTTGAGTTTATCTTGTTGGCGTCGCGTCGGTTCGTTCTCGAACGTTCCAGTATACAAGCGTGAGGTCGCAAACTTCATATAACTAGGTTGGTTTTGTTAGAGGTAGCTCGGTAGTTGCTGGCTGCCAACTTAAAGGTACTACAGTGCGACAATTATAAGTTGGCGAGATTTATAAGGTGGTTGGTGGTGGAGAATAGCAGCGATAGCTCAGTGAGGAGTGGTATGGACTGTCGAGACGAAAGTCGCAGGTTCGAAACCAGCCCCAAGTGCATACACCTCTGACTTTTCTAAGTTACGTGATGACGTATTAATTCTTAATTATCACTTGCTTTAACATTGAAGGAAACATCGTGAGAAAACCCTGCATAACTGAGAAGTTCTGCATAAGAATTTCGAAGGTATGTAAAGTCTGCCAAGCCGCATTAGGCCAGCGTGGTGGACTAAGGCCTAACCCCTCTCATTTAGTAGAGGAGGCCCGTGCCCAGCAGTAGGACGTATATAATACAGGGCTAGTGTTATAAGGTGGTAGGTCTCTCGTATGCGACAGGCCGTCTGGGTTAGTACCACTGCTAAGAACTGCCGTTTTTTTCGTGGGTTAAAAATATCTCGAGTAGCCTAGGGTTGTCACAATATGGGAAGAAAATAAACTGTACGGTTGTGTTTGTTGGTTTCTTTATTTCTCTCTCTCTCTCTCTCTCTCTCTCTCTCTCTCTCTCTCTCTTTGACGCAACCTCGATGGAACTACAACATTATTAAACATAGTTTATGGATTGGAAAGTGATGTAAATTACTTATTATTCCGGAAATATGAACGGAATGACCTCCACACGGCCGTATCCGCGAGTAAAAGCTAGTTGATAATAATTTAATAAGTGGTAGAACCACGCTGTAGACATTTTTGTCTACAGAATGTATGGGCCGGTTCGTCCGGGTCATTACCACTGTCTCACAGAAAACCGGCGTAAAGTAGCCGCTTGCTGCTGCGTTTCATACTGTGAGTGAGATATCCGGAGGCCCAAACCCCCTCCCCTTCCCAATTCCTTAATTATCCCTTTCGTTTAAGGTCGGCAACCCATGATTCTTTTGGTATTGTGGGCGTACATGGGCGGTGGAGATCACTTACCATCAGGTGACCCACTTGCTCGTTTGCCGACCTATGCCATAAAAAAAAAAAAAAAAATTAAATTTATTCTAGTTGGCATCGATTTTATCTGATTATTATTTTGACATGGAGATAAAAATCAATGTGAAATAATTTCCGATTAATTTGGAACATTTATAAAGTTTATGATGGGTAAGTACCTACTCCCATATAATTGAATAGAATGTATTTCTCGTATTCAAATGACGTGACGAGACACGCCAATCCTCTTCCACCTGTCCCACTCGCAGTGGGGTCGGCGCAACATGCTTTTAACACATGTTACAGAAAGATTTGGCTTGTAATTTTTACGACCGGCCGCCTGCCTGACATCAACCCCTCTGGGGAGAAAGCACCCAAACCCAAAATAAAACACATGATATTTGTGGAATACACAAACATTTGTCTCGGTGCGGGAATTGAAACCGCGGCCTCTCGCTTCACAGCTGGCTACTCGTCAATCAATAGAAGAAAAATAAATTGAAAATGATAAGTAAGTATTTTTCTACCATCGAAATAAGAAACGTAACTCAATAAAAAATTACCCTGTCTGTGCAAGGGGGCGGGGTCATAAAAGTCTGTGCAGCTCACTCATTCATCAATTCATAAAATTTGATTCATGATCTCTAGTTGACACTAAGTAGGTACCTACGTCAAATTTTTTGCGCGGTGCAGAACGTCGTATCTCTATTTAGAAATTGAATATTTAGACATTAACTTTTATGAAATAAACTTCGTTCATTAGTTTTTGTTGGGTGTATAAGTGGTACATGTGTAAGTAAATGGAGCCGTATTTTTGGCAGATTCATATGAGAGTTATCTTTTTAGTTATTTATGTTTTCTACCGACTTTTAGGTCCTCAATTCGTCTATACATTATTGATTTTTTTCTGAGGCTGTTACGCCATGTCTCGCCATGTTATGTCAAATGGAGGTCGATATTGATAATTCTTTATCGATAGGGTGCCGGAGTAGGCAAGAAAAAAAATGAGAAAGTTTTTTTTTAATAGCTTGAATGACTAGACAAGCAAGTCGCTAAGTACTGCATAGCACTGGACTGCGCTCGTCACCCCGAGACATAAGTTGTTAAGTCTCTTAGTGTCCAGTAATTTCAATGGCTTTAATATCCTACAAACCGGAATACAACAGTACTTACACACTGTTGCTTGGCGGCAGAAATAGCCGGAGCGATAGTACCAACCCAGACGGGCTCTCGCATACGAGTGTCCTACAACCTTGTAAAATTTATAATTATGTTTATTCAGGTGCTAAATGCTCCTGTGAAGATGGTTGTAAAAAGGACTCTTGGTCCCACATCAAATTAAAGCTAAAGGAATCGGCGGAACAACGAAGAAGGGACAGATGTTGTCGTTGTAGAAGACCTAAATGTCTTAGGATAAGAAGAGCTTTAAATAGAAATGTTAGTAGATTAGTTTGTGAGGTTTAATCGCTATAATCTAAGTCAGTAAAAAGATGTTGCTACTGTTAAAGTAATTGTAAAAGCGTTCGTAAGAGGAAATCATACTATCATGCTAATATTTTATATGTGAATGTAAGTTTGTTTGTTAGGCTTTCACGCGAAAACTACTTAACCGATCATCGTGAAACTTTGTACACATATTCTTGGAGGTATAAAAAGTAACATAGCATACTTTTTATGAAAAAAAACTATTTGTTTGTTACGCTTTCACGCCTAAATCCGATTTTGATGAATTTTGATGTAGAGATAGATGGGACCCTGGAGACGGTTATAGGCTACGTTTTATTTCAGAAAAGTCTAATCACGCGGGCGGAGCCGCGAGCAAAAGCTAGTAGATGATAAAATCTAAGTACACATTTAGACATATGTTAGTACTGAAAACAAGCCAAACAATATTTAAACCACCTCTGGTCTAGTAGCAGCACAGTAAGACTGAAAATGTAGTTACATTTTGAGTTCAAATTCCACACCAGGTAATTACAATTTGAACAAATGTGAACAGCTGTGACATGGACGGGTGAGGGGTCAAAAAATCATGAAATTCGCGTGACGTAATTTATGGATGGCCCCTAAGCTTTGTGAAATGTGGATGTACTAGCTGCACATCTGCGTACTCCTTCAGGGCTATAGATATGAGCGTTGAAATATGTTATGTGGAATAACGTGACCCATTGCTTCTTATAGATCTCACGATTCAGATTGTTTGAAATACATACATACATACGCATTCACGCCTGTCATCCCCGAAGGGGTAGGCAGAGGTGTAACCAGTACACCCACATTTCGCCGAGCGTATCTCCGTCCCTTATGTGATAGGGGGCGAGCCTATCGCCAAATAAACCAAAAACAAGCCAAAAAAAATATAAAGTAAACATAAAATAAAAATAAACCACGCTTATAACTTTTTTTTTTCAGAAATGCACTTGCACGCAAAAATGTCCGATGCAAAATTCTAAAGAAGAAAGTCCTTCTCCCGAAACACCAAGAGTTAAAAATATCTGTAGATTTACAATAGATGCTTATTTCACATGATTTAATTAAATGATTTACTGCCTTTTCAGAGACGTCAATTCATAAGCGAATTCTTAGAATTCGATTTATCTCGTTTTTTTATAGTATAGGCCGGCAAACGAGCAAGTGGATCACTTGATGGGAAGTGATCTCCACCGCCTATGTATCTGTTATTGCTTCATCATGACCGCGCCGGTTTCTCTGTTTCGGAAAAACCATATACGGATTATCCCACTCATTATACAGTAACTAGCTTTTTCCCGTGGCTCTGCTTGCGTGTAAGTCTTTTCCATCATATTTTCGGTGTAAAAATGAACATAAAATCGTTAAATTGAGAGCGTCCTCCGTTTTCGGAGTCGATTGAAAATAGCATGTTGAAGAAAACACTCCGGACAATAAACTATATCTATAAAAAAAATCATGTCTATCTATTGCTCCGTTGCCGTGTAAAAGGAAAAACAAAAAACACACACGCATTACAAGACAGAAAAATATGAGAAAAAAGACAATTTAAATAACAAAATAATCTATGACAATATTGTGGAGGTGCTGGGATTTGAACCCAGGACTTTCAGCATGCGAAGCAGACACTCTACCGCTGAGTTACACCCCCGGTGTTAGAGATGTCGAAATTAACTGTTATGTATTTGTAATGTTACGATTATTATTACCATCAAAATAAAATAACTAGAACGATAACTCTCATATGAATCTGCCAAACATACGGATCCACTTACTTACACATGCAAAGGTAATCACATGCAATACTCATACACGCATTAATGAGCGTTCAAAATCAACTTTATTTCATAAAAGTTAATGTCTAAATATTAAATTTCTAAATCGAGATACGACGTTCTACACCGCGCATAAAATTAGACATATTAAGTGTCAACTAGTGATCATGAATGAACGAGCGGAACAGACTTTTATATCCCCGCCCCCTTGCACAGAATTTTGGTGGGGTCATTTTTCCTTGAGTTACGTTTCATGTCTACTTATTTATTCTATGCTGCTAATACAAAAAATATGTAAAAGTGTGAAAGTTTGGATGTTTTTCAATTAGTGAGTTTGCATATTTTTCAGTTGGTGACTTTGGACGTTTTTACTTTTGTGAATTTGGATGTTAGGTAATTAATCACGCCTTAACGGCTCAATGGATTTAGATGAAATTTGGCACACAGGTAGAACATGATTTTTATTCCGGAAAAGGATATTCACGCGGGCTTCGCCGCGACGTTATTTTTGCACATAGGCTTGGCATTGTGCAAGATTTGGGGTCCTCTTAAGAGCAGGAGCCCGGGGTGGATCCCCCATCCCCTCTTAGTCCGCTACTGCATTTATTATTCATATACATACGCACTCACACCTAGCGAGTGTTAATTATTTAAATCGTATTCCGCACTTTTAAACGAAATGCTATGTACCTAATATATTAGTGGGTGATATGGATGGTAATATGCGGTGTCGTTTATAAAAAATATGCCTCGAGTTCGATCCCCGGGTCGGGTAAAGTGGTATTGGGTTTTTCTATTACGAAACACTCAGTATTAGCCCGGAGTCTGGAATTTGTGCCCGGTATGGCGATAGACTCGCCCCTTAGGACGGAGATACGCTCGGTGAAATGTGGGTGTACTGGTTACACCTCTGTCTACCCCTTCAGGGATTACAGGTGTGAGTGCGTATGTATGTCAACAAAAATGTCCCTTAAAACTTTTCAACCTAAAATATAACTGCTTTCTTTTGCATATATCAAAGTACATATAAACAAAATATTTGTATCTATTATGATTAAATACAAATATAAAATTAACAAAATAATAGTAAGTATTATCTTTTTGCATTCCATCGTAATGTCCATAACTAGTTACACGATACAGCTCTGCCTACCTTTGGAGATAAAAGCGTGATTGTATATGTACAGTTTACCTTAACTTTTTACTAATTTTAATTGCTTACCCTGTACGTATAATTACCGGAACATAAATTACAAAATTATTTGAAGTTTAAGAGTATAAATTACTCAGTATCTACCTGTACGTTGTAATTAAATTTAATTAAAACCTCTAATATTACATTTATTATAATTAAAGCTGAAAGGGTAAGGCGCCCGAATTGCTTCCGAGATCAATATACTGGTGTACCTAAAGCGAGAGTTAAATTGTATGAAATAAAACGCTAAATCGCGGTTAACCGCTAAAATTGAGCTATTTTAATACCTGATTACGAATAAATACATACGCACTCACGTCTGAAATCCCCGATGGGGTAGGAAGGGGTATAACCAGTATACCCACACTTCGCCAAGCGCATCACCGTCCCATGATGTGATAGGGGGCGAGCCTATCGCCATATCGGGCACAATTCCAGACTCCGGGTTGATACTAAGCATTTCATAATAGAAAAACCCAACATCACTTTACCCGACCCGGGAATTGAACCCGAGGTTCGGCGTTAGCCTCAGTCGTAACGCATACGCATTACAACTGCGCCACTGAGGCAGTCGAACGATTTAAACCTGACGAGAAAGTAAGCGGAAAAGGGGTAGCCAGTAAAAATCAACCTTGGTTCTACAAAATTAGGTGCTAAGGAAGGTCCGAGCCATGGTTTTTATACCATAGGCCAGCAAACAACCAAGAGGCTCACCTGATTGTAAGTGACAACAATACCAGAAGGATCATGGGCGCGTTGCCGACCTTAAAAAAAATACTAGGCCTGTATTATACACGTCCCACTGCTGGGCCTCCTCTACTGAATGACAGGGATTAGGCCTTAGTCCACCACGCCGGCCTAATGCGGATTGGCAGACTTCACATACCTTCGAAATTCTTATGGAGAACTTCTCTGGTATGTAGGTTTCCTCACGATGTTTCCTTCACCGTTAAAGCAAGTGACAATTAACAATTAATATACACGTATCTTAGAAAATTAAGAGGTGTATGCTCTTGGGGCTGGTTTCGAACCTGCGACTTTCGTTTCGACAGTCCATACCACTCCCCACTGAGCTATCACTGCCGACCTTAAAGGAAATGGATAATTAAGAGATTCGGAAGTGGACGGGGATTTGGGCCTCCGCATATCTCACTCCCCGTACGAAACGCAGCAGCAAGTCGCAACTTTACGTCGTTTTTCTGTGAGACATGGTAAAGATCCGATCGAGCCAGCCGATTCATACTGTAGACAAAACTACAGCGTGGCTTTACAACTCAAGACAATTTGGCAAAAATGTGTGAAATCGTGGAATACCTACATCTCTTGTTGTTTTGTTTTTATGAGCACTCTATAGGTTGCCAAGGTTGCGCGACTAAATAACGCTGTTAAATAAATGGTGGCTATCAAGGTTAGTTGAGTATCTTCTCAGGCGTCAGCTTGGTTGCGTGACGAAGCATACAAGTATGCATTTGCACATTACAATCTTCGGCAATCAGCAATTTGGAGCAGGATGGAGCGCTACGAGCTAAACCTAACCTTCTTTCCTACTAATAATATAAATGTAAAAGTTTGGATGTTTGTTAACTAATCACGTCTTAAATATTGAATGTATTCATCGAAATAAGATGACAAGAAACGTAACTCAAGCAAAAAAGTGACCCCACCAAAACTCTGTGCAGTGGGGCGGGACTATAAAAGTCTGTGCATAATAATCACTAGTTGAGGCCGATTATGACGTACGCATCGCCGGCGTTCGCTCATATTCCGGAAATTCGATTTAAACGAATGTAAACCTTGCAGAATCGTTTTCTGCGTAGGGTCATGGGAGCACCGTGGTACGTGCGTAATCGCAACCTCCACTTGGATGCCAATTTGCCGACCATCAGGCAAGTCACGAAAGTGGCTAGCAAACGATATTTCATCCCAACACACTCATCCGTAGAGCGTCGATATATACTCCCTTTGACCGCGCAAAGTGGAGAAGACCGCGTTCCGTCCTCACCGATCCCGACGATGCGACCACTCTGGCCATCCGAGAGATGGAGGAAGCCACACATAAATCACACTCTACAAGACCGATATACCGTCCTCGCCGTCGAGGACCTCGCCGCGCTTCCCGAAGCACCCCCGACCCTTCGACCGGCCCGCGTGCCGATGAAAATTAAAATTAGATTATAAGTAGATTATAAATCCCCCTAAACCCCAATCGCAAATGTCTTTGCCCCCTCCAGTGGCCGTCCTGAGCCGAGGTCCGTATCCCCCATTAGGGGGGGGGGGGGGTGAAGGTCACTTAAATTTTAGGGTTGGAGTGCCTAAAGCATTCGCCCGAAAGTCCGGTGTCACTGACTAAAGCCGACTCTCATCAGGCTATCTATCAAAAAAAAAAAACACTAGTTGACACTTGATACGTCTAAGTTTTTGCGCGGTGCAGAACATCGTATCTCGATATAGAAATTTAACATTTAGACATTAACTTTTATGAAGTTGATTTTGAACGTTCATTTATTTTTGTTGCATGTATAAGTGGAGCCGTATTTTTGGTGGATTCATATCAGAGTTATCGTTCTAGTTATCTTATTTCGATGAATGTATTAGGATGAAATTTAGCATACATTTAGATTTACATTTGCATCAGGACGGGGGCTACAACAGTCGCAAATAAAAACTAGTATACTGTACAGTCAAGTAAAAATAACCAATTTCTCCTTTTCTGTGATATTTACTAAACATAAGCCCGTAAAGTAAAGTTGTGTTGATTCGCACATCAATAGTTTTCTCGTTTGCCGCGATGATTAACGGACAGAGTTATCAAAACTCTGATAGTGAGTGCGAAAGAGATCGAAGATAAAGGAAGTTTCACATTGAAATAAATGGAGTATATTATGCATGTATATATTTAATATTGTATATTTTTTTATTTTGTTGGCTTGAATGACGAAACGAGCAGGTCGCTCGCTTGATGGTAAGTGCAACGCCTGCCCATAAACAGAAGGAACGTCACACAGAACTCTGGATTACACAACGTGGCACTGAACTGCGCTCTTTATTCGGAGACATAAAATGTTAAGTCTCATAACGCCCAGTAATTTCACCGGTTTCAATGTCCTTCAACCGAAACACAAAAGCACTTACACACCGCTGCTTGGCGGCAGAAGTAGACAAAGCGGTGGCACTAAATTCCCCTCCCCTTCCCAATCTCTTAATTATCCTTTTTTTTAAAGTTGGCAAAGCGCTCATGATTATTTTAAGAGATTAGGAAGGGGAAAGAAATTTGGCATTCCGGATATCTCACTCACCTTACATTACTACTATTTGTGCCCGATATGGCGATATCGCCCCCTATTACACCATGAATCTGAAATAAGCTTGACAAAATGTTAGTGTACGTATTGAATAAACCTGTGCCTACCCTTCCGAGGAATACAAGCGTGTGTATATGTACTAGTGTATCAAAATTAGCTTTTGATCGCGGCTCCGCCTGCATGAATGGCCTTCTCCAGGTTAAAAGTTGCCTGTGTCCTGATCCTGGTTATTGTATACCTGTATGCCAAATTTCATTCAAAACCTCACAAACATTCACAAACATCCAAACTTTCACATTTTTAATACATATGATACAAACGCACTCACGCGCACGCCTTTAACCCCCGAAGGGGTAGGTAGAGGTGTAACCAGTACACCCACATTTCGCCGAGCGTATCTCCGTCCCATGATATTTTGATAGGGGGCGAGCCTATCGCCATACTGGGCACAAATTCCAAACTCCGGGCTGATACTGAGCATTTCGTAATAGAAAAACCCAATATCACTTTACCGAGGGATCCGGGGATCGGATCCGAGACCTCAGCGTTGGCCTCAATCGTAACGCGTACGCATTACAACTGCGCCACCGAGCCAGTCATTTACATTTTTAATAGTAGTAGGATATTCTAGTAATATTGTGAACGCGCCTTTACCGCGGTGCAGGCTATCCAACTTAGATTAGTTGCTGTGTTTGTTTCTGTCTAGTAATTACTGATGTGAGTTTTCCGTCGGAGTTAACATACATTTGTTGATACTGTTACCAAACCGCTGGACGTAAAACTTAACACATGTAAAGGATATAGGTATTATACGCTAACTAGGTACATTTGGACACATTTTTTGTCACAGAGGCTGGAAAACGAGTGATACTCGACTAGTTATGTCAGAAATAGACATAAAGTAAAGAAATAGTACCTACTTTCCCACTCGCTGTGGTATTTTGTCTACGAACTCTAACATAAGGACGTGATTTTATCGAGTGTTGACACTTTACTCATCGAAATAAGATGACAAGAAACGTAACTTAAGTAAAAAAATTACCCCAGCAGAACTCTGTGCAAGGGGACGGGGCTATAAAAGCCTGTGCAGCTCGTTCATTCATTAATTCATAACACTTGATTCATGATTGATGATGATTGTTAACACTTAATACGTGTAATATTTGGCGCGCGCAGAACGTCGTATCTCGATTTAGAAATTAAATATGTAGTCGTTAACTTTTATGTAATAAAGTTGATTTTGAACGTTCATTAATTTTTGTTGCGTGTATGAGTGTTACGTGTGTGTCACCTTTGCATGTGTAAGTAAGTGAAGCCGTATATTTGGCAGATTGATATGAGAGTTATCGTTCTAGTTATCTTATTTCGTTTCTTATACCCGTTATATTTGTCGTCGGTAGTTCTCTCTCGCACGTGTAAGAAGTTTATTACTTTGCTAATGATTACAACTGTACTTGACCAGCGTTTCCACGTAAAAGTTCCAAGATTGACTGCGTTCCCACAATCAATACAGCACCCTCTTATATACTTCACCACGCCTCACTATCCTACATACGCACTCACGCCTGTAATCCCCGAAGGGGTAGGCAGAGGTGTAACCAGTACACCCACATGCCGAGCGTATCTCCGTCCCACAATGTGATAGGGGGCGAGTCTATCGCCATACCAAGCACAAATTCCAGACTCCGGGCTGATACTGACCATTTCGTAATAGAAAAACCCAATATCACTTTACCCGATCCGGGGATCGAACCCGAGACCTCAGCGTTAGCCTCAATCGTAACGCGTACATACAACTGCGCCACCGAGGCAGTCGGTGTCGCAGTTGTATCCTACATCTACCCACTTAATACAGTTATTCCCCTAAGTACCCTCAATAACACCAATAGATAGTACTATTACTATTACTCATAATAGTAATAGTAGACTAGTATTAGGCTCAGCTAACACACGCGAGACATGTCGTATTGCATATATCCTAAGCTCGCAGGTCTGAAATAATGCTTGTATCTCAGATCACGAACATCAGAGAATCCTTTGTTATCAGTACAATGTAAGTCATGTGCACTCCTTTTATTGTTTTGAAAGGAACTGCATGTCTGATGCAGTTATGGTTTTATATGATTTTCATCTCGTTTAGGATTGCTGTGTATTATATTGTTGTGATAGCTTTGTCGTTGATAATGATTAAATATTGTAAGAAAAACTTTTTAGATAAATAGTCAAGGAAAAGATTGCGGTTGCCAGGCTCCGTGGCGCAGTGATTGAGTAGCCACCTGTGAAATCAGAGGCCACGGGTTCGATACCCAGAGCGGTTGACATCAGGCAGGCGGCCGGTCGTAATAACTACAAGCCAAATCTATATGTAATATATTTTGTTTAAAAAGATGTTGCGCCGACACCACTGCCAGTGGGATAAGGGTAAGTGGAAGAAGAAGAGTCAAGGAAAATATTATCGGACTGAACTACTTACTTTGTAAACGTCTCAAGCATAGGTAATGTCCCAAATTCAGGTAGCTACATTTACTGCTAGCTCTCTCCTATGTTAGAGTCCGTCTGTAGAAGGACCACAATTGTATGTATGCCACCAAGCTCCTGTTTGTAAGTGCTGGTACGTCACAACTGAGACGACATTGATGCGAGTGAAATGGACTAGGTATGCGACTAGAAGTAGGTACGCCTCCTAGAATCAGTCGATAGCGACAATTTCACTTTGCAGGAATTTGTATGGAACAGGTCGCACGCATTGTCCTGTCTCGGTCGCCTAGCTCAAAACGTACCTATACAATTCCATACAATATAGATATGTTCCTGTAGTCGTGTGTCGTGGTCTGTGTCTCGGTCGCGCATCTTGAAACAGGTCTTTAGTATCATACGCCTCATCACAAGTGTAGTTCAGTACAAGTATTTATGGACAGGTTTATTGTCAGATGAACGATCTGCTCATCTCATAATTCAGGCGGATAAAAAATCTGCTGGCGTCACCATCATCTTTCTGCACTTACCCCATTAGGTACTTATAATTATGCTGCAAAAATAATTAGAATCATCCCATTTAAATAATAAAACATAACTCAATCCCGTTAACTAAATACCTACCAAATATTAATTAAGTCGCGTTGGGCCGGATCAAGAAGTATAAATAACATACCAGAGATTAAAAATTCTAGTACAACTTGACACTGGCAAAACCGCCGGAGCCAATTAAAAAAAAGAAGAATTAGAAACTTGAGCAATACATTTCCAATTAACTACTAAAAGTAAACCACGCTACAGGCTATTACTAGTCTCGAAATATCATCCCACATACTCAGATGTGTAAACTTCTGTAATGAGGCCATTTGGATCCGAATCACCGGTGTGAAAGGACCCAAATTAAATTTAATAACGCCGTATGAACTTTTGTGTTATATTTCTTATGTCCCTTCGGTATGAACTCTTAATGATAATATTACGTTTCACAATACCCATTTACGGTATGGATTAAATTAAATCAGAAATTAAGGACAATGTAAGAGCCGCGTTGTAGCCATCTTTGTGTACCTCATAAATGGACTCGCTCTGCCGTGGAATTACTGCTGTCTTACGAACCCCAGCGTAAAGTTTATTTATAGCATAAGCCGCAAACGAGCAAGTGGGTTACCTGATGATAAGTGATGTACGCTAAAGTACCAAAAGAATCATGGCCGACCTTGAAAGAAAGGGATAATTAAAGGATTGAAAAGGGGAGGGGGATTTGGGCCTCCGTATATCTCACTCACCGTACGAAACGCAGCAGCAAGCTGCTAAATTACGACGGTTTTCTGTGAAAATGTTGTAAATATTTTTTTATTGTATATCGTGCATATTTAGTCAAATAAATTATTTACTGACGTAAAAACTAGAATTTAAATACTCAAACATTCAAAATCTCCACCCGCATACTGTTAAAAATATCACTCTAGAAATCCAAGTAATTAAACAGCATTTTAAAACCGCCGGAATCAAGAGTGAACAAATAGAAACACTCCAAGAGGAATCACAAACTGAGCGGAAAATGCAAATTTATATTTGCTACCCGCAAAAACACTTGATTATGAAACTCCAACGCGTGGTATTGTTCCAGAACTGCAAATGTAAATAGGTATATTATCTTAAAACACTAAGAATGCAAATAAGGTGCAATTTCGAAAGCATTGAACGAATGAAACAGCTTTTGTAATTCTATGGAACTGTCAAGTTGAAATGGAAATGTGCTAGTCTTCTTTTCTTCTAATATGAGGTTTTGCTTCTTATATTTTTTTATTGACTTCCTCGGTGGCGTAGTTTTAATGCGTACGCGTTACGATTGAGGCTAACGCTGAGGTCTCGAGTTCGATCTCCGGGTCGGGTAAAGTGGTATTGGGTTTTTCTATTACGAAATGCTCAGTATCAGCCCGGAGTCTGGAATTTGTGGCCGGTATGGCGATAGGCTCGCCCCCTATCACATCGTGGGACGGAGATACGCTTGGTGAAATGTGGGTGTACTGGTTACACCTCCGCCTACCCCTTCGGGGACTACAGGCGTGAGTGCGTATGTATATTTTTTACTGAAAATTAACAACGACTATTCCGCAAACTTAACAATAATAAGAAGACGTAGTATATTGCTTGTGGTCCTCACACTACGCAAAGCCTGTATCGTGAGAACCCTATAATCTATAAAAAATTAATAAACGGAAGTAGTAAATAATTATAAAGTGACGTAATACTCACATGAGTATGTGTTGCAGTGACATCACTGGAACTTGATTTATTTCGAAAGCATAGTGTCTTTATGTTTTTTTTTTTATCTTATCTAATGTAGTCTCCCCAGTAGGGTTGACGTCAGGCAGGTGGACGGACGGTCGTAAAAACTACAAGCCACATCATTCTGTAACATGCGTTACAAGCATGTTCCGCTGATCACACTGCGAGTGGGATAAAGGCAGGTGGACGAATCTAATTTAATCTTACACAGACGAGTGATAGCTTTTATCAAACTAAATATTGACTTTACAGATGCAACAAACATTATGTTAAAATCTTAAATTATTCTTATCACAATATCATCGTCAATTGAAGGTGAAGTGTGGCATTACATTACTCCACTGCTATTTTTAGAGTTGTAACCATTTAAAAACCCTTAGAGGGACAAGATTCTGGAACCTATTCAGAAATCTGGGACCTTAATCAATTTCTCATATTATGCGATGAATAGGTAAGGATAAATTAAAATAGCTTTGGCAAATTTATATATGAACCTCCTCTACTACAATAAACTTCAATAGAATACCTCATTGACACAAGAATTCAAATGGCATCTTCAACAATTAATTTAGTTAGATAGTTGCGTACATCGATTCCGCACGTGGTGATGTAACAATATCGCAGGCAACCATTACGGGCGCTATTTGGAACACCTGCTCCCCGCCTGCTTTAAATACTACTCTAGATATAAAATTCACTTGGATGTTATCTTCCATACCATAATTATTTTCCTTTTTCTGTCTAGTGCTATCCTGCCCTTGTGCCAGGGTCGGCGTTCTCGTGTCAGATTTAACGGTATTTGGTATTGGGCGACCCGCCATCGGACCCCCCCCCCCCCCCTTCCCATTCAGCAATGCGGCTCCGGTTGAGGGTTGTTTCGTCTATGCCTCTTCTGTTAATCAGCAGAGTGCACCACGTGTAGGTGACAGTGGCTTTGGGCCTAAGAAGTTGGTGACTTATCAATAATTATTATTGGACTTAATTGTGTCAAGAGCCAGATTCAGATGGCGGTGTTATTGGGCACGACACACATTGTGAGGAGGTTCTTCACTCTGGGATTATAACCACAGTTGGTTTGGGTCTTGTCATTAGAAGGAAACATGTCTTGTATTTTAAATTGGTTATTTTTATAAAAAATATTTAAATATAACATTTTTAAATAAAATACATTGGACTCGCTTTATAATATGTTATTTGATAAAGCCAGTCTGTTGGCAATTGTCTACAGCCCGAATAGGCTTAGCCGGCATGGTAAAGCCAAAAAAATAAAAGAGTTTAAGTAGATATTTTGCCTAGGATTAATTTTCCTTGTTTCAATGAAACGACAATAATCCTTTTTTTTTTTTATTAGATTGAATGACGAGACGAGCAGGTCGCTCGCCTGATGGTAAGCGCCACGCTTGCTCAGAAACAGAAGAAAAGCCACACAGAACTTTAAATAAAGCACTGCATGACACTGGACTGCGCTCGTCACCCCGAGACATAAGGTGTTAAGTCTCATAATGCCCAGTTATTACACTGGCTTCAATGTCCTTCACACCGGAACACAACAGTGCTTACACACTGTTGCTTGGCGGCAGAAATAGACAAAGCGGTGGTACCAACCCAGCTGGTCTACACCATCATTAGGCGTTATAAGTGATGTTTTTCCAGGCAATGATGGTGTCGTCCGTGTTGCTTTGGTAAGAACTAAATTTTGCACTTTTAACGGCCAATTGTAAAATTGTACCCAGTGCCAACTCAATAATTTATTATTCAATAAAAGTTGTTTTGCTTTTAACGGCCAATTGTAAAATTGTACCCAGTGCCAACTCAATAATTTATTATTCAATAAAAGTTGTTTTGCTTTTAACGGCCAATTGTAAAATTGTACCCAGTGCCAACTCAATAATTTATTATTCAATAAAAGTTGTTTTTCTTTTAACGGCCAATTGTAAAATTGTACCCAGTGCCAACTCAATAATTTATTATTCAATAAAAGTTGTTTTTCTTTTAACGGCCAATTGTAAAATTGTACCCAGTGCCAACTCAATAATTTATTATTCAATAAAAGTTGTTTTGCTTTTAACGGCCAATTGTAAAATTGTAACCAGTGCCAACTCAATAATTTATTGTACAATAAAAGTTGTTTTTCTTTTTTTTTTTAGCATCATACATTTGCTTTTAATTTCATTATTCTTGAATCTCGCGCGATGGATGTAAAGATCGTGGTTTCTGCTTCAGCCGAATTAAGGTCTCTTATCCTACTTACTTCCTTCCAACTAGTATATTTATTCTACAGTAATGCTCGAAAAAATTGTTCCAATCTGGTCGGAATGTGATGAGCTCTCAATAGAGAAGTGGAAGGAATGGAGGGAGCCCTTTGCCCAACAGTGGGACAGTTAAGGCTAATTAATTAATTAATACTCCAAAAGGATGCTTAGAGGAGCCCAATTTTTTTATTAGCTTGAATGACGAGACGAGGAGGTCGCTCGCCTGATGGTAAGCGCCACGCTTGCTCATAAACAGAAGAAACGCCACACAGAACTTTAAATAAAGCACTGCATGACACTGGACTGCGCTCGTCACCCCGAGACATAAGGTGTTAAGTCTCATAATACCCAATAATTTCACTAGCTTCAATGTCCTTCAAACCGGAACACAACAGTGATTAAACAATGTTGCTTGGCGGTAGAAATAGACAAAGCGGTAACAACCCAGTCGGCCTCTCGCATACGAGGGATCTTCCACCTTATCATTAAAGTAGGCCTATGTCATAAGACAGCCTGACATGGTAGCTGACGAGAAACAATAATAAAACGAAGAAAAAATTTAGATTAATAAATAAGTTTATGTTTACTACTTTTAAAACTTTCGTATGTAAATTTAGTATGAAAGGTCAGAGTGAATGGATATTTTTACTTTATTTATTTATTAATGCTCCAAAACCAGTTCCAGTACCCCTACATCAGTAACATAGTACTAATGTCAGCAACAAGAGTAGATTGCTTGCCATCCTTATACGGGTGGGAACTCGTTACCGCTTCGTCTTAACGCTCATTTAGCTATATATTGCTTTTAATTAACAAATATTGCGCACTTCCCTTGTTCTTGAAACTGGTTGAAGATATGGAAAGGATGAGAATAAGAAGGTTAGGTTTCTCAGATTGCACGGTAATTTTTATAGCAGAGTACCTACCTACCTACGTATCTTGAATATATTTATCCAGGACAAAAATAAAACAAAATCCAAATACCCACATATATAGTATTGGTAGGTAATGGGACTAGCATGAATGTAGGAAATGCAAGAATATTATTTAAATAACTAGTAATTTTGTTAATGATGAGACGGGCAGCTTGCTCGCCTGACGGTAAACGTCACGCCTGCTGATAAACAGAAACACCAATTGGAACTTCGAATTACTGCATACAAAGTTCTTCATGGCATGGGACTGCGCTCGTCACTCCAAGACATAAGATGTTAAGTCTCATAATGGCCAGTAATTTCACTGGCTTTAATGTCTTTGAGACAGTAACTCTACAGTATTTACACACTGCTATTTGGCAGCAGAAAAAGACAAAGCATTGGTGCCTAGACGGCCTCTCGCATAAGAGGGACCTACCCCAACATAAAAACCAATAATGCCAGAGGAAGGTGCGATTCTGTATTAAACTTAAGAAATGGATATTCAATATCAAATCAAAATCATTTATTCAACATCAGACTTAAATAGACTTAAAATTAATATGTTTTTTACATAATGAGAAAATTTATATACTAAAATTACTGCAGGGGTTCTCAAACTAGGCAAAGCCTATATCTTGGGAAACCAATTTTCGAGTTAAATATATTTATTATAAATCACAGCGAAATACTAACACATAAAAGGATAAAATTGAAACTGCTCTTGAATTAATCTAATATAATATATTCATTGTTAATTATCGCTCGCTTTAACAGTGAAGTATCATTGTGAGAATATCACGCATATTTAAGAAGTTCATAAGAAGATGTGTGAAGTCTAGCAACGTGCATTAGGCTAGCGTGCTAGACGAATACCTAACCCCTCTCATTCAGTAGAGGAGGCCCGTTCCCAGCATTTGGGCAGTATAATATAGGGCTGGTAAAAAAGAAAAACCCTCGTAGTAAGTGGAAGAGAGTACCAAGATAGAACTATCCAATATAAATATAGCTATCCAAAAGTAAAGTTCAGACTTTTCTGTAAATAACTGGATCTTCTTCAATGTATAATTACTTAATAACAGGTAGTACTATATGACTGCCTCCTACGGCACTCAACGTGTAATTACAACCATGTAGGTACAATCAGAATGCTTAATCTAGTCTTCATTGACAATTCTCTTTAATTATACGTCGCTGAGAAATTCTTGACAAGGTTGTTATGGTTTTATTACAGGAATTCGAAGTGAATTTATGAATGACTTGGTTGAAATTTTACAGAAAAAAATATGGTTACTGATATTATGATTACTGATATTTGTGCTTACATACGCACTCACGCCTGTAATCCCCGAAGGGGTAGGCAGAGGTGTAACCAGTACACCCAGATTTCGCCGAGCGTATCTCCGTCCCACGATTTGATAGGGGGCGAGACTATCGCCATACCGGGCACCATACCAGACTCCGGGCTGATACAGAGCATTTTATAATAGAAAGACCCAATATCACTTATACCCGACCCGGTGATCGAACCCTAAACCTCAGTCGTAACACGTACGCATTACAACTGCACCACCGAGGCAGTCCTGACTACTGATATTGTGATTTCAGCAATTGAGTTGACTAAAATGCTAGAAATCGTCGTAAAACAATAAAGTGCCAATATTGGCCTTCCTTCTCAAACGCTTCCACTTTGCCCGGTCTTGACCATTGGCTCTCATTCTTTCTCGAAAATGTCAAATCACCGCTCTTTGGACGGTCCGCGGGAACGTAGGTACCCCGTAGGTAGGTACCGAACGTAGGTAGGATGATCAAACAACATAGGCGACATTCTTAAAGTTTATCCACCAAGTGACGAACACCAAGGCAAGACCGGTTATTTTTTGAGTGGTAGAGCCACGCTGTAGACACTTGTCTACAGCATGTATGGGCCGGCTCGTCCGGGTCATTACCACTGTCTCAAAGAAAACCGGCGTAAAGTAGCAGCTTGCTGCTGCGTTTCGTACGGTGAGTGAGATATCCGGAGGCCCAAATTACCCTGCCCTTCCCAATACCTAACTTATCCCTTTCCTTTAAGGTCGGCAACGCGCCCATGATTATTTTAGTATTGTGGGCGTACATGGGCGGTGGAGATCACTTACCATCAGGTGACCCACTTGCTCGTTTGCCGGCCTATGCTATAAAAAAACACATGTCTAGTTTGCATAATTATCAACACAAAAAATAACAACTTTTTATTACTGACAAAAGGAGAACATCGCACGCACACAAGCAAGACCAACATAATTATACACGATCCACACAAAGTCGAAACTCAAACTGTGTTGGGATCACAGGTAGAATAAATTAATGCTGAGACATCCGTGAAAACATAGCGAAGAGTTACTTGAAACGGATTATTGGATATGGTAGTTTATGATGATTTTTTGAAAAGAAACCGAGAACTAAACTTAACCGATACATCCAAAAGCCAATATTTCTAATCCTAGACTAACATACTACATTATGAGTATTATCCAAACCTGAACATATACATCTTTTTGGATCAATCGTTTCAGGATTCTAATCATGTATTAGTAATCTTTTATCAGACGGTGAGTCGCCCCATATATTACCAAATACCGTCAAATCTATGTTAGGAGAAGGCAGACCATGGCATTAAGCCGGGATAACGCAGACAGAAAGAAAGAAATATGAATATGCTAGCTTACAATAAACGCTCCACAATGAATTCCATACTTCATTATAATTTCTCCGGTCAACAACGCGACTCTTAAATAAACCAACACTATATTACCATATCCAAACATTTCTAGATTCCAACCCCCTCCCTAACCCCTCCATATTGCGGGCTTAATCTGCATGTCGTTACGACCGAGTCTCGCCTCATCCATAATTCACATAATGAGAGCTGGCGTGGAGACGAAATAAGTTATTCAACTAAGGTTACTAGAGAGGCTGAGAGGACCATTCCACTTTTAATTAAGTGTTCTTTAAAATAAGCTTAGATTTCAGGGCTATTTGTTACTATTCTTGTGCAGTTTGCAGTTGTTTTTCATAATACTCTGACGTAAGTGAGCTTATAAGGGGTTAGATGTTTTTATTCCGAGATTACCATAAAATACATATATACATACACACTCACGCCCATAGGGGTAGGCAGAGACTATTGAGTACCACAAGCTACGATCCTGACACACCTCTTTTGCCTCTTCCACGTTCATACATCTTCTCATACATTTTCGTCGGTTGCGGGTACTCGTGACACGTCACCTTTTCGGAGAATATCATTTATTTGATCGGCATATGTTCTCCTCGGGCGCCCTCTTCCGACCCTCCCATTCACATTCGCACGATAAATACCTTTCGTAAGTCATCTTTCATCCATCCTCTCCATATGCCCAAACCATTTCAGCATACTATTTTCTATCCTAGTCACCACATCATTCAAATATAGTTGTTAATTATATTTTATGATGATTCTTTGAAGGTGCAAGAAAAAATATTCAAACGTAATGTTTTGGTATGCCTGTACAGCCGGACTGCTCATCTACTGCCCTAGGCATAACAGTACTCAGCCTTAAACAGCGCCGCACCGATGACAGCGCGAAGAGCGTTCGTCTACTGTACTACGCATAACAGCACTCGGTTATATGTTGCGTTGGTGACATTCCAGAGAGCGCTCGTCTACTGCACTGCACATAACAGCTGAACAGTTTTTATGTTCCTTTCAAAGTATATAGAGATAAATCAAAGGCGTTTGTACAGCGGTAAGGATGCATACATTATTAAGCAGAGTTGTGTTAAGCTAACAAATTGGTGTACAAATTTAAAATGCATTGCTTCAATGCTCTTTTTAACCTTTCTGCTCACGTATTTAGATATAAATTTGTTTGGCATTTTAAGCACGCAACAGTAAACTTAAATTTGCCAGAACATATTTCATTTACATTAATTTTGTACGCGATAAACTCGCGACGTCCTTAACTAGCAGACAATAGGGTCTAGAATTATTGTTCCTGAAAATGTATCCCGCTGTGAATCGGACCGAAATCAGACAAGTTTGTCGAAAATGTTTGTACAAAGCTTTGGGTAATGGGGATTAGAAATGTTGGCATTAGTCAATCCTTTATTTAATTTGATTCAGTGTAAATATTTTATCGTTCAGATTGATTTTACCTTTAAATATTTGAGATAGCTTGAGCTGGGGATTTAGTGGGGTGTTATCATTTAGTTTAAACACAAGTCTCGCTTACATTACCTGACAGGGTTCAGTTGTAATTTTACATCCATTCACCCGTAACCGAGACACGGTTGATGGCTCAAGGTCAGGCTAAAAATTTCAGCCCATTAATAGTATTTTATTTTGTTACTTAAATTAATATATGAATGTTAGTCAGTCTGATATATATTTATATAATATTATATATTCTCGAAGGGTCGTCATGCGTTTTTGACTACTAGTTGACTCATATTTTTGATAGCAGTTTAAAGTTACAACTCATGTTGGGCAGACGAAGCGACGCTACGAGTACAACCATTATCAAAGCTTCCAACCCAGAAGAATATTCTGACCATAAAAACTCATAATAAAATTCCCAATCATGATTAATTAATTCTAGTGTTTATTTTATATCACAGGCCGGTAAACGAGCAAGTAGGTAATCTGATGGTAAATGATCTCCACCGCTCATGTACGCCCACAATACCAAAAGGATCCTGGGTGAGTTACCGATCATAAAGGAAAGGAAAGCGAATGGGCCTCCGGATATCTCACTCACCGTAGGAAAGCAAGCAAGCTGCTACTTTTCGCCGGTTTTCTGTGAGACAGTGGTAACGATCCGGACGAGTCGGCCCATTCATGTTGTAGACAAAACTGTATTTAGCGTGACTCTACCACTTAAATGTCCGATATAATAGATATTTGGTTGGTTAAAAGTTCTTTGTATTACTCATGCGGGAAAAGTAGTATCTTGACGCTCGCTGTTACGTTTGAAAAAGAACCGTTTGCCCATTTTAAAATTACGCGTGAGTTTTTTCATAAATAAAACTGTTATTTGAGTGCGACAAGTTTACTTGTCGCACGTAAATTATTCTTGGCACACGCAAATTTAGATAAAATTGCTAAAATTAAAAAAATAATAACAAAAAAAAACACAATCGACATATTAAAACTGAATTGAGGTTGACGCGTCTGACAGTTTAATTTAATAAATAAAATTGTAATTAAATTAAAATTAGTTTAAAAATGAATATAGAGTCGGAAATAATACCGGAAACTCCAGAAAGTTCGAGCGACGAATCCACACCACCTGAAATCCTGAAAAAAGCCGATGAAGTAAAAAATAATTTAGTTCCTCAAGTATCGAGACCCAAATATGAAAGTTTTTATTAATTTTTTTGAATGCTTAATTTTTCAGCTATTATTTCTGGTCCGAAAAGGCTTCGTCCTTTTAAAAAATTGAAAAAATTTATTTTTTGTTTATTAATATTAATTAATTTTTATTTATTGTTTAAAATATATTTTTTTCTTCTTTTAAAACTTTTTATTTGTTTTTTTGTTATTAAACACAAATCTACTTCAAATTAAATAATTATTATCCATTTAAAGTGCTAGGGACGCGCGACTCGTAATGGCTTCGTAGGGAATATCCGGACGGCTTGTTTAACTGGCGACACTGTTATAATATGCTACACAGAGCTCTGAAAAATGGTGAATATCTCGGCAAATGCGGAACGCACGCACGCCCGTTCCTAAGCGAAACAAGGCCACCGCGCGCAACGCACGCACGTACGTTCGCTCCCCGCACCCCGCTCCAATGGTTTGTCGAATATCCGAAATCGACTACTAACTTTGCATTTTATGGACATAGACCCTTACTACAGTTTATTACTCTATGGATTAAATATATTGGCAACAATTTGAACGGTACGACAACCTAAGAAACAAAATTATTTTTGTTGAGTTGTTGTTCGGAGTTCGCAAATGGCGTCGAGTGTCACTTGTTATTGTTACGCGCGGTATCGTAAATATTTATTTTATAAACATAATTTATGACTTGTTTAGTGTAAGTGGAGTATGTTATCGAATAAAGACTTCATTGTGGTTGTGTTCAAGTGTAATTTGAGTGTTTAGTGTAAGATTACTTTGTGTTTTGTGACAAAATGTTTTTTTTCGCCGAGTGAAAATTATTGTTTTTTATGCGCAATCTGTAATATCACAGATAATTTTATAATTATAATACTAGTTTTGTTAGATATATTATAGAGAAATTCATGTAGATTCTAAATATATACAGTTTTTATTGTCTAAATGTAGAAAAACCCTCAATATCTTGGTTATTTCGATACCATATACAAAAAAAATGCAATGTATGGAGCGCGCAACGGCCTTATTGCTATTTTGTAGGTATACACGCGAGAGATCGTTTCACGGGATATTATGCACACACAACACAGCTTTAACGGCGATGTTAGGAAAGTGGTAAAGTGACGCTATGAATAGCTTTGTGTACAGCATGGGCCAGTTCGTTTGGGATAGTACCGCAGACTCGTAAAAAAATAAAATAATGCGGCAAATTGTTTTTGAGTTTTATATGGCGAATAGAGGCCCATATTGACCCTCTCCACGTTTCCAATGTATCCATGAACCTTCTGGTGCTATGGGCGTTCATGAGTGGGGAGATTATATACCAGCAAGTAACCCACTTGCACGTTTGCTGATCTCTGCTCTAAAATAATAAAATAAAAACTTTTTAACAAAAAATAAACAACTCAAAAAACTAAAAATAAAACTAAACTTATTTTTCATTGAAATAAAATTCATTTACACCGATTTTAACCGCGATAAAATTCATATAAATTAGTTTTTTTTTATGAAAGAGGGGGCAACGGAGCAAGCGGGTCACCTGATGGTAAGTGATCACCGCCGCCCATGGACACCGTCAATATAATAATATAACAGTTTTATTTCAATGTGTAATATTCGCGTAGACCTAAGAAATCACTAAACAATTTTCTTTCGATGATACTGTAGTTTAACAGTCAATGACTAATACTATCGACTCAATATTGTTAAGTTTAATTTTTAACTTTTTAGTATCGTGAGTCGGTATGATCATTTGTTAAAAAAATCTTTCTTTTAGTATTTTTAGTGCATGGAATGTTACCGTCATATTAGTTATAGCACTGTTTATTGATGTTAGTGAAGGTACTCAGGAGAATAACTAAGTTAAGCGGGTAGATAATAAGATTGAGACGTGGTGGAGGTGATTTGCCTCTCTGTTGCCAATTATTTAGAGAACTTCTTCACTAACATACCTATAGAGACAACAAAATGGTTGCAGTCATCAGCGACTTTAGCAGAATCATTATTAATTGAAAATGTTAAACGAAATATGCCTAATTTTAACTTTGTCATGGTATCTCATAGTGAAATAATCAAAGCATTTAAGAAACTTAAAATAAAAGGTACTGAAGATTTATGGGGGCTATCTGTTAAAGCTATAGAAGCTATTATAGTAAATATTGCTCCCATATTGGCAGATATTTTTAATTCTTGTGTAAGTGACGGTATTTTTCCCGATTTAATGAAAATAAGCAAAATTGTGCCAATTTTTAAGAAGGGCAGTGTAAACAGTGCCTCAAATTATAGACCTATATCTATATTACCAGCTCTTAGTAAGGTTTTTGAAAAAATCATGCTGGACCAAATGCTGGCGCATTTTGATAGGAATAGGATATTACATAAGAATCAATTTGGGTTTACAAAAAATCGGTCTACTCAAGATGCTGGATCAGCTTTAATGACATCTGTGTTGGAGGCCTGGGAGGGATCGCAGGATGCTCTAGGGGTGTTCTGTGATCTCTCCAAGGCATTTGACTGTGTCGACCACCAAACCCTTATTGCTAAACTCAAATATTACGGAATTTGTGGCACATCACTTGATCTTGTAATATCCTACTTATCAGGTCGGGAACAAAGGGTATATATTGACGGTGTCACTTCAGTAGGATCTTCAGTCAAAATAGGGGTTCCACAGGGTTCCATTCTGGGCCCTTTTCTATTCTTAGTTTATTTAAATGATCTCCCTTACATGGTAGAAAAAATGACAGACATAGTGTTGTTTGCTGACGACACGTCGTTAATATTTAAAGTAAACCGTAAGGATGAAGATCTGGTTACACCCAACAATATTCTTAATTTAATCTTAAATTGGTTCTCTGCAAATAACCTTTTGTTAAATGCAGGGAAGACAAAATGTATTCGATTTGCATTACCAAATGTTGCAAAAGTAAATTCACGCATAGAATTAAACGGAGAAACATTGGATCTAGTCTCCTCATCAGTTTTCTTAGGAATCACTTTAGACAGTAAATTGCAATGGGATCCACAAATAGAAAGATTATCTGGTAAACTTAGTGCTGCAGCTTTTGCTGTCCGGAAAATTAGACGCTTGATCAGTCAAGCGTCTAATTGCGAAATATACTAACCTAGCCGTTGAAACATCAGTGTTTCAACGGCTAGGTTAGTATATTTCGCATACTTTCACAGTATTGTGTCCTACGGCATTCTATTGTGGGGATCAGCTGCTGATATAGACACTATATTTATACTACAAAAAAGAGCAGTTCGTGCTATTTATGACCTGGGTAGCCGCGATTCCTTACGATCTGTATTCAAGGAAAGTAATATACTGACTGTGCCGTCTGAATACATCTATCAAAATATTATGTATGTTCGTAAAAACCTTTGTAAATTTTGTAAAAATAGTGACGTTCATAATATAAATACAAGAAACAAAAATAAACTCGTAGTACCCGCTTTTAGAATAGTTAAGACTAAAAAGTCATTTATGGGTAACAGCGTTAAATTTTATAACAAGCTCCCAAATAGTGTGATCGATATGCCCGAAAAAATGTTCAAAGCACACATTAAACGTGTGCTTATGACTAGGGGCTATTATAATGTTAAGCAATATCTAGAGGATAGAGATGTTTGGCGTTCGGTTCCTCCTTGCATACTGTGACCTTCTGGGGCCCTGTAGCTTGTAGACAATGTAGGGAATCATTTAATTTAATAAATGTAAATAATATATAATATGTTCAAGTAAGTACGATATAAATAAATTGCACAATAATATTAAATACCTACACTAAAACGATATATTAAATAAATGTATTAATAAAATTTAAATACCAAATAAAAAAGACGACCGATCACGTAAAATAAAAATTGGCAATTTTAAATTGACAAGTCATTATTGTTGAGATTATAGAAATTGGACCAAAAACAAGCCCACTGAGTTTGTTTCGCCGGGTCTTCTCAGACAGGGTCGCGTTTGGATCCGGTGGCAGTTTTAAAACAACAATTCAGAGGTACACATGGTCCGTATCAATCACCTTAAAATAAAAATAGGACTTTTTATTTCCCTAATTTATTTTGGTATGATAAACCGGACCAAAAACAAGCCCACTGAGTTTGACTAGCTGGATCTTCTCAGGACTGGGTCGCGCCGCGTAAAATCCAGTGGTAAAGTAAGCCCACTGAGTTTGTTTCGCCGGGTCTTCTCAGGTTGGGTCGTTTTGGATCCGGTGGTAGTTTTAAACCACGTGCCGTTTCGGTAATGCCTATGGTCCATATCGACCTTTAAAACAGAGAAAAAATAACAATAATAATAATACTTAACAATTCTGGACTAATATAAAAATATTGTAAACTTTATAGTTGCCCAGTGTATTTTGACGATGCTATGTATGTTATGTATATATTAGCTGATTTGATTTCTGTAATTACATAAGTTTCTTTATTTTGTACTGACTTGTCATAAGCGCTACTTTAATTGCCTACATGATGAATAAAACTATTTCATTTCATTTCATTTCATTTGCTGAAGTATATAAGAGGGAGCCTTATTAATTGAGAGGATTTAGTCGTGCTTAGAACTCTTCCGTGGAAACGCTCTCCAACAGGCCAATTCTCGTAATTTTAAATGTTCAAATTATCATTCCGATCTAGACTCAGCGTCAAGAAAGTTGCAAATGGCATTCTTTTAAACCAATAATCAACGTCAAATGCACCTAGCATTAGCAGTAGCGTTATACCGTACTACCGCTTATTTACCTTATCGAACCCAAAAAAATACATCAAACATCCACATTTGAGGGAGTTATGTGTGAACATACATAACAAATTTATACTAACAGACGAGTGTATTTTGTGTATCTTGACATAGTATGGCAATCAGCCAAGTTCGGGAAAGGAACCATTTCGACTTCTCAATTTAAATTTAAAAACGATTAAATTTCCACATTTACAATTTGACAGCCTCCGTGGCGCAGCGGGCGAGTAGCCGGTTGCGAAGCGTGAGGCCGTGGGTTCGATTCCCGCACCTAGACAAATGTTTGTCTGATTCACAAATATTTGTCTTGGGTCTGGGTGTTGTGGGTTGGCAAGTCCCTCGTAGTTCCTGATACCCACGATACAGGTTTACCTAGTGTGGGGTCAGGACTATGTGTGTGACTGTTGGGTGTTTTTTTTTTTTTTTTTAATTTCTATGTCTAATTGGGGACTCTTGAAAACTTACAATCCTAAATTTCATGTAAGTATATACTTTTCACATATATGTTTTCGTAGGATACTACTTATGCTCTGCGAACGCCATATCCGTGTGTGCAGTGTGGTATCCAATTCAGCGGGAACTAGGGCGTTTTTGTCTGAGCTCAGTTTCGAGTTTACTGCGTTTTTCCGAATAGAATTTCCCAATGCGATTTCGTTTCAGGGTACCCTGCTATTTACATTTTTTAGATCAATGTTAGAGGATGGCCAATCGACTGACGTTTTCATTCAATTTAGATAGAATTTTTCAAGTAGATTCAGTCAAGTGGTGCAAAAATATTTTATCTAGTATCATCGAGGTATTTTATTTTAGTTTTATAGTATGAGTCTATTTTTTAAAGTAGAGGCTACGCTTGAGGATCACACAAAAAATTGACTCTGTGCGGGAATCGAACCCGCGACTTCTCGCTTCACAGCCGGTTACTCGCCCAAGGCGTCACGGAGGCTGTCATTACTCGATAATTCTCAAGCCCCACAAACCCAAATTAATTTACAAGTGAAATACATTATGTAATGGTTTTCTCCACCACAGAATCTGAGACGAGAGCGAGTGCTTAATAGGCAGTTTAAATTCCATTGCTCGCCGTCCGATAACGAAAGCAATAAAATTGGCTTTGAAACGTCAAACGATATGGTAATGTGAGGACTAGCTCTTTTACATTCGGAGCACGCCGCCGATATTTCACGGCGAGATCTGCTCAAATTCAGATAAAGTGGTGCGTGGGTGTGGAGACAGATTTTTATGGATGAACTTGGTTTCGGAGATTTTTATTTTATAACAAGAGCTTAAGTAATTGAGTAGTTAAGTGTGAGGTGAAAGCTATGCTTATTCGCCTTATTCGAATACCGTATTATACAAAATAATTAGAATTTTACATACATAGACTCACACCATAGGGGAGACAGAGACGAGAGATTTCCACATTCTACGGTCCTTTTATAAAGAGTTCCCTAACTGAATGCACGCGCAGTGCCACAAATAGAGAGAAGTGGAGAAGTCTCGCAAAAGCTGTAGCCAACATAACAGATGATCCATGACCACGACCACTCCGCCAGGAGTGTACGACTAAGAAGAAGACGGTCCTTTTATAGAAGAAAACGTTTCAAAACTTTTTAATAATACTAATTACCTGTCCCCTTTCCGCATACAAGGTGGTAGGTCCCTCGTTTGAGTGAGGCCGGCTGGGTTGGTGCCACCGCTTTGTCTATTTCTGCCGCCAAGCAACAGTGTGTGGGCACTGTTGTGTTCCGGTTTGAAGGACATTGAAGCCAGTGAAATTACTGAGCATTATGAGACTTAACAGCTTATGTCTCGGGGTGCGGAGTGCAGTCCAGTGTCATGCAGTGCTTTGTTATTTAAAGTTCTGTGTGGCGTTGCTTCTGTTTTATGAGCACGCGTGGCGCTTACCATCAGGCGAACGACCTGCTCATCATTCAAGCTAATAAAAACTACAAATTAGCTAGTAATTTAAATTTAACCTAAACTTCAAGGAGACTATTTTCACGAGTGGTAGAGCCACGGTGTAGACAATTTTGTCTACAGCATGAATGGGCCAGCTTGTCCGAAGCGTTACCACTGTCTCACAGAAAAGTAGTTTTGATGATGTACTTTAAAAAGTAAATCATTCATAAAGAATAGAGACAAACTTAAACTTCTACCTATCTCTTGGTAGGTACATAGAAACGAAGGTATAGTAATAATAAAAGTTACGTACGAAATTATTTCATAATTTCACTGGAAATAAACTGCAAACAAAAATTAATAACAGTATAAAGCAACACCGAAAGACGTTGGTTTATTATCATTTATTATACAAGCTTTAAAAATAAAACGTACGGCACCGTTTTACTAACGTCCACGAATAGAATTTCTGTATAATAAGTACAATTTTATTCACAAATGTACAAGTCCGCTTGTGACATTTCGCCGCACCAAGAGCAATGACTGTGACAAAACGCCTAATAAACTTTCAAGTGGATGGTTGTCAAATTTTAATATTACGACTATATCAGAAAGAAAGTAAAATAATTTATGAAAAAATAACAGTTGCATATCGTGACCGTGTAGGGTGAACATTCAGCATGTTTTTCTGCTGTGGGGCAAACCGCAGCATATAGTACTGATTTTTAGTGGTCATTACAGAGCGATCTGCTCTGAGAGCCCATAACATTTCGACGTGACATTTAAGATATATTTTTTTAAGTCACAGTAAAATGGCACAGTGCATATGCTACGACACCCGTCCACATTAGCATAACAAGTAGGTGTGACAAACTAAAGCACTATTTTGAGGTGTGCGACCGAGACACAAGATCGCGTCACACCATGACATTGTCAATGCAATTGAGTATGCAACTAAGTCAGGGTACTGCGACGCACGACTATTTACATACAATTTCACATAAAGCGGACATATCGCTATGGCCTCTCCCTGTTTCGGTGAATATAATCAGAATAATCTGAGATGTTGCTAGTTTCAAAACGGGATTCATGATAACGAATAAATTTAACAAACTAACTTTGTGTGTGGCTAGAATACAACTTCTATCAAACAATATTCATTATTGTCTGGGTTCAGTCTGTCTTCGCACTAGATTATACAAGCACGAAATATTTTTTTATACATTTCAAACTTCAGCTCCAGCCTACAATCGATTTCCATCAAAATCTCAACGTAAACTTTGCCTCCTCCCCTCCCATCACTCAAAAATAAATGTAATCAATACGAAAGCCATTTCCACTAATATTGACCATTCGAAGCACCTGAGAGTCGACAGATTGCGGCTGACACACCCCCCTCCTAACGTCCTGTTGCCTCTATCAATAAAATAACAGAAAACAGTTCTAATTCCCAAGCATTAAAAGCCAAGACACCAGCATAATCTAAATTTGTTGTTTTTCCTTCTAAATTTTGAATTTGGTTGTCCGATTTTAGATCTTATGACGACAGTATCAAAATTGATAATGCTAGAGCTTGTACTTTGTAACCTGTACTGAGATATTCCCATTGAAATGTAGATGTTATTGAAAATATGATTTGATAAGTTTGCTACGAGGATACGTTGGCGAATCAATATTGTTTTGTGAAGGTATTTTCTTTTCATTCGATTTCAGAATTATTCGTGAACTGTAAGGAGATTAGAAAACTGATTATTCTGCTATTAGAGAAAAGACACATGATTTAATATTAGCAGAAATAAGTGGTAGTAAGCTCACTGTAAATGCTTTAAGCAACTTTAGACCTAAAAGAATCAGACGTATCTGTCGACGTTTGATATGCTGAAAATGTACTTTTTACATCTGACAGCTACTGTTGCGAGAAAAGAAAAATATGTGAGCTGATATGTTTACTACATCTTGATGTTTGTATTTAGATGGCAATAAATCTGTGACGTAAGTATAAGATTTTATTAAGGAAAGGACGTACTTGAAGTTATAAACGCTATTTAAAACAAGTAACTGTACACGAACTTTGAAAAGTACTTAGTTAGTAGTAGTACTTAGCACGTACTAAGTTCTACATGATCCTTTACTAGATACTTAAGATATTCGTTAACTTCATAATGACAAATAGTTTTACTGACTTTAATGTCCGTCACACGTCGAAATAAGGTAACTAGAATGATAACTCTCATATGAATATGATTTGATCTGAAAAATACGGCTACACTTACTTACACATCCATACACGTAACACTCATATACGCAACAAAAATGAATGAACGTTCAAAATCAGCTTTAATTCATAAAAGTTAATGCCTAAATATTGAATTTATAGATTGAGATACGACGTTCTGCACCGCGCAAACATTTTTACGTATCAAATGTCAACTAGAGATTATTATGCACAGACTTTTCTAGCCCCGCCTCCCTTGCACAGAGTTTTGGTGGAGTCATTTTTTTCTTGAGTTACGTTTCTTGTCATCTTATTACGATGACTTCACATCCGAACACAACATTTCTTACACAGCTGCTTGCTTACAAAGCGGTGATACCTACCCAAACGGATTCTCGAATACGAGAAACCTATCACCTAATGTTGTAAATACCGTTCTAATAAATATCATTAAGATAAAAGTTTTTTTCACTGCCTCGGAGGGGCAGTTGTAATGCGTACGCGTTACGATTAATCTAACGCTGAGGTCTCGGGTTCGATCCCCGGGTCGGGTAAAGTGATATTGAGTTTTTCTATTCCGAAATGCTCAGTATCATCCCGGAGTCTGGAATTTGTGCCCGGTATGGCGATAGGCTCGCCCCCTATCACATCGTGGACTTAGATACGATCGGCGTAATGTGGGGTACTAGTTACACCTCTGCCTACTCCTTCGGGGAATACAGACGTGAGTGCGTATGTATTATATAGATAAAAAAAATTAAAATCTGTCGTCACATACAAACTTGTAAATGGTACCAAGCATTTCAACTCTTTCAGTATGAAAACAGAAAACTAAAACAATAGTAGCCATAATGATGGCTAATTAACTTATTCTCGTGAAGACGTCACGTGCTAGGAACCGTACACAGCGGCAGCGCTCGGGAGCTCGCTACAATGAATTCTAAACGCGGCGCGTCCAATTAATGTGACAGCATACTCATAGAATAATACAGTGTGTTGTAGACGAGTTTACCCTTGACGCTTTTAATGTGTATTCTTGTTGGTGTTTGCTTGTAATTTCTCATATGATGAGGTCGAATTTTGTGAGGGTATAGCGCTTCTATTATGATTTCGCCAAGGTTCATTTTCCCGAATAGAATTAACGTGTAGGCCCGTGCCCAGACACTGTACATTTCAAACGGGGGTGATAAAAAGGGTGATAGAATAAAAGAGAATATTTAATAATAAAAAACACGATAAATCATGAAATCTCAAAAACTACTAAAGCTAGGGATCATGAGATTTAGTCAAATTATAGTTTGTGTAATGTAAAACCCGTTAAAAAGGATTTTTGGAAATATATATTTAAAGGGCAAAAGGAGGGAGTTGAACTTTTTTTAAACTGTTTTATGGAAAGGAATACATAATAAAAAGACATTCACGCTAGTAGAGGCACGGGCAAAAGTGAATACTTCATAAAATTATAAAAAGGATTAAGTAGAATGCTAGAAAGGATAAATAAGATACGTATAATAATGACAAAATAATTTTAAACTTAATTTAAAATATCAAACACTGTACTTTTAACATATTTATTTGGTTAAGATAGATAACTGTAAATTAAAGGCATCGCCACTTTTAAAATCGAAGTTCCAATGATGCCTTGAAGAATCTATGTTCATTTGTTTTTTGGCTCTAGGTTGTGGCCACGTTATCAAAATCATAAACATAATTGTTTGATGATCATTTCAAGCCATTGTGGACAAGGCGAAGTTTTATGTAGCGAGCAGAAGTCCTAGCGATTATTGACAGATTCTGTGTCTGTCGTTGGTCGACAGTATTCATGGATTGCACTATACGGTAAGTATAGTCAGGTGTAGCGTAGTCACTTTGCCGAGCCAGGATAAAAAAAAGGAGATTGGAAAGCACGGCTACAAGGCAAGGTTAGTTTTGTAACATCAGCACGGCCCTTAAAACGAATATAAGAGGTCGTTCCATCCATGGACTCAAGCCCAGAACACGATAAATTGTTCAATTTTGTCTACAGCATGAATGGGCTGGCTCGTCCGGGTCGTTACCACTGTCTCACAGAAAACCGGCGTAAAGTAGCAGCTTGCTGCTGCGTTTCGTACGGTGAGTGAGATATAATAATAATACCAGCCCTGTATTATATACGTCCCACTGCTGGGCACGGGCCTCCTCTACTGAATGAGAGGGGTTAGGCCTTAGTCTACCACATTGGCCTAATGTGGGTTGGCAGACTTCACATGAGTGAGATATCCGGAGGCCTAAATCTCCCTCCCCTTCCCAATCCCTTATTATCCCTTTCCTTAGGTCGGCAACACGCCCATAATTCTTTTGTATTGTCACATGGGCGGTGGAGATCGCTTACCATCAGGTGACCCATTTGCTCGTTTGCCGGCCTATACTATAAAAAAAAGCAAAATCCATTTTATTTTAAATTTTATTCTGGCTCTGCTAAGTGACTACACTACACCTGATGGTAAGTTTAGTGCAATTCAAGAATAGAGTCGACCAACGATAGACACTGTATCTATCGTAGATTGGCTGAATTATGCCAGCCTGCTTAATAGCTTCTTCATACTCCGTTTAAAGGATCCCATGTTATAGGAAGGAGGAAATACGTTATCTACGCTTACGTTAGCGTTTGTCTAGCACCCAGAAGCCCTAGTGCGAGATATTCGATAGCCGTCACGTCCGAATTTACTATCCGAATAATATGTTTGCACATTCGTATAGCACCTCTGGCAGATTGTATTGGAAACGTATTTCATACATATTTCTCGTATGACGTGACAGCTATTGAAAAAACTTCCACTAGGCCACAGAACATGCAACTTTCAGTAGAAATATGATTTATTACCTCATGTTTAAAACTTATTACAAACTATCTTTTGCTCACGGCACCACCCGCGTGATTGGCCTTTTCCAGGATAAAAGTAGCCTATATCCTAATCCAGATCATGGTCTACCTGTCAACCAAATTTTATCCCAAACCGTTCAGCTGTTAAGGCGTGATTGACTAACAAACATCCAAACTTTATAAAAGTAATAAGATTAAAAAATTACAATTTAAATAATATTTTAATACAGTTTTTCATTAACTACACAATTAACTTGGCCTAAAGTTACATTTAATTTAACGCAAAAATCATTCCTTTTACACGAGTATTGCGAAATTAAAAATGCAATATTGAAAACAAACTAATAAAACATGTTACACAAACGTGAAACATCAGCGATCAATTCGCTTCACCTCGAGGCACATGTTAAAAATTTAATGGCCATGCCATTTGGCATTCAGCCAGTGTGAGGCTAGCAAGGTTTTAATGGAATACGTTGTGATTGCTCTTAGAGAATTCGCTTACTTGGTTATTCATATCTAAGTCGTTAATCTGTGTGTGGAGTCCCAATTTTTTGAATGTGTAATTACTTCCCTGTATTTTTTTTGTTTTTAATTATGATCCTGTTTTTGAAGTTCTGGTAACTTAAAATAAAATGTGATAAAGTTGCACTCTATCGTTATAAATAGTACATTTAAGCTGTAGCCAATTTTGTCTATGGCATGGATAGGTCGACTCAACAAGTATGCTACTTTCTTAGATTGGCTACTGCAATAAGCAAAATAAAGTGAAATTTAAAATTATAATTAAATCTCAGTAAACACGAAAATGATTTAACTGAAGTGATAAAGTGGCTGGCGAGATGTGAAACTTCACTTTCGTCTCTCGAATAAAATGAACTATAATAGTTTGATCCTATAATAGTTTGTGTGATCCATAAACATCTGTTTCGGATCTGGGTGTTGTGGGACCGCAAGTCCCTCGTAGTTCCTGATAGGAACAATTTACCTAGAACACTAGGTAAACCTGTATCGTGACTGACCTGACCCAACAGGGTCAGGACTATGTGTGTGACTGTTGAGTGTATTTATTTGTTTATAATTGAGCCACGATTCTAAAACACATGTACAAAGAAAACAGATGCAGCCCTTTCTGAGTGTAGGCATTACAATGGGCATTCAATTCAACAAAAATACGGATTTACAACGCATGAATTTTGCATTTTAATAACAACCAAATTAACAAGAAGCATACTCTACGAGGCGCGGGAATCTAGTATTCAGGGACGGATAAAAGACTCTTTTGTGAGGGGAAAGTGGGTCATCCTATTTTTCTAGCACACTGCCGGCCAATATAAGCGTAAATAAAGCGAATTAATACAAAAACTGCATTTTTAACTGACGAAATACCTGACTGCCTCGTATTGGGTTTTTCTATTACGAAATAGAAAGAAGAACCCCCTATACTACTGGTGTGCTGGTATGTTTCGGTTGAACATTGCAGCCAGTGAAATTACTGGACGTTATAAGACTTAAGAACTTATATCTCGGGGTGACGAATGCAGTCCGGAACCATGCAGTGCTTTGTAATTCAAAGTTCTGTGTGGTGTTTCTTCTGTTTATGAGCAGACGTGACACTTACCATCAGGCGAGCGATCTTCTCGTTTCGTCATTTAGGCTAATAAAAAAATTAAACTGATGAGTTCAGTCTTCAGATCAGGTCGGTCGGTCTCAATTGCACTGAAGGAGGCTAGCGTGGAGTTTTTAGCCGGTATAGCAGAGTAGGGAATACGGTTAAGGACCTGATCCAGAGGTCATTCAGGCAAGGACAACTAGCTCGAAAGGCTAGAGTCCAGCATAACAATCTCTCCTCCCCTGAGGCCTAAACGAATGGATCGATTTGAATACAGTTTCTATTATTTGGAAACAGATTTCTTTAAGATAGTTTTTAGCTATGTTTCAAGAAAACTAGTCGGCAATTTATAAATTGAAGATGTTTTTCATAGGTTTAACTGATAGGTTATAATAACCTCAAATCTAACAAGGTCTACTCACTATGTCCGCAACTGAGGGGCTATCAACGGGTGGACTGCGCTGGGCAGTAGTGGACAACTCTGCAAGGTGTAAATCTGGTAGAGCTGGCCATAATGCCCCACAGACGCGTCTGAGCTGCAGCCGAAACCTCAACGGTGGAGACCATCTCCCAGGGATGGAGATATATAGCCAAGCCGACGCTATACAGGCAGCAATACCTAAACTGGGATTAAGGGTGAAATGGTTCCATTTACGTGAGCCGATCACCCGTCTGTGCAACTTGCAGGCGTCCCCACCATAAATACAATACAAATGTCCGCAACTGTACATCACTGGTCAACACCAGATTGGCCGCCAGTTTCCAATTAGCGTGCAAGCTTTGTATGCTGCGCGACTGTCACCTTCAAAATTCATATGCTGTTGAAAATTGAACTACAAGGTGAATTGGGTGTGAAACGTGAGGCCAGAGGTTCGATCCCCGAACAAGAAATATTTGTATGATCTGCAAATATTTGTTTCGGTTCTAGATTTTGTGGGACCTTGCGTGAACAGTCTTTTCCGGGATAAAAACTTATGTTCTCATCCTGGTCATGGTCTACCTGTGTGCAAATTTTCAACCAAGACATCAAAATTTACAATCTCACAAACATCCAATCTTTCACATTTATAATAGTAGGAGAATTTCTATTTGTTTATGAATATTACAATTTGGTAGGTCAAAGTAAGAAAAGAGTATCAATATGTCACATTTTTATAGCAAATGGCGGCAAACAACTAGTGAGTTATACGCACTCACACCTGTAATCCCCGAAGGGGTAGGCAGTGGTGGCTCCACGAAATGTGCGTGTAACCAGTACACCCACATGTCGCCGAGCGTATCTCCCTCCCACGATGTGATAGGGGGCGAGCCTATCGCCATACCGGGCACAAATTCCAGACTCCAGGCTGATGCTGAGCATTTCCTAATAGAAAAACCAATACCACTTTCACCCGACCCGGGGATCAAACCAGAGACCTCAGCTTTAGCCTAAATCTTAACGCGTACGCATTAGAACTGCGCCACCGAGGCAGTCACCCAGTGATTCACCTGATGGTAATTGTTCTGAACCGCCCATGAACGCCCATAATATCAGAAGAATCATGGACGCATTGCCGACCTACTAAAAAGGGAAAATTAAGGATTAGAAGGGGGGGATTTGCACCTCCGGATATCTTACATACCGTACTAAACGCAACAATAAGCTGTTACATTAAGTCTGCAGTCAAAAAATTCTACAGAATGGCTCTACCATAAAATAATATTTATATTTTAAACTTAATTAAGAAATCCAAATAAACATCACAATCTACCATAGTTTACGTTCATGAGATGAAACTAAAATGGGTGAAAACGTAAACCGTAGGGCGTCAGACGCTGCGCAAACTCCGGCCAGTGGAAATTCATTCCAGCATGCACGCTTGACCGCGTCGCCTAGATAACACGTTGTTACAACGTCACGGACTTTTAGTATGGGATAGTTGATTGAGTCAGTACTTGTCTACCAATAGTTTTTTATGTCAGGCCGGCTAACGAGCAAGTGGGTCACCTGATGGTAAGTGATCTCCACCGCCCATGTACGCCCATAATATCAAAAGAATTATGGGCGCGTTGCCGATCTTAAAGGAAAGGGATAATTAAGGGAGAGGGATTTGAGTCTCCGGATATTTCACTCACCGTACGAAACACAGCAGCAAGCTGCTACTTTACGTTGGTTTTCTGAGGGACAGTGGTAATGAGCCGGGCGAACCGGCCCATTCATGCTGTAAACAAAAGTGTCTACAGCATGGCTCTACCACTCTAACAAAAGTTTCTAACAAGTTCTAGTTAATGTTGAAGTGAGATTTTGCATTGAAGTAGCATCCTAGTAAATCATTATTTGCACCTACCCTTATCCCACTCGCAGTGGGGTCGGCGCAACATGCTTTTTAAGGTGACCTCTGAAAATCAGCGCTATGTTATTGTACGCGTCGTAGTACAGCAGTACGCTGATGGCCGTTCCCAATATTCTGTCTGTCGACAGATTTGCTTACTGGTAGTAACATTATGACACATTTTGTAAGGAAGATCTGTCAAATCTATACTGATAGTATTCAAATTTGTCGATAGACAGAATATAGGGAACGGCCATTAGTGGTCACCTATCTGTCATAGTAACGCCGCGCAAAAACCATCAATGGTTTTTAATGTAAAATTAATTGTAGTCTGTGATCCTTTTTGTTCATAGTCTGTGAATAATAGATTATCTTAATTTATTTCTTTCTTTTTAACACCTATTCCAGAATGTACTGGGGAGAAAATACCCAAACCCAGAACAAATATTTGTGGATTATACAAACATTTTGTCACGTGCCTTTCGCCCCACAGCCGGCTACTTGCCCACTGTACCACGGAGACTGTAATTCTTATGGTATTGTGGGAGCTCATGGGCGGTACAGATTACTTACCATCAGATGACCCTCTTGCTCGTTCGCCGAACACGTTATAATAAGATTTATGAGGTCAGTTTAGCATTACATGGATTTTAGTAGACCATATTTTTTTGTTTTGTACATATGAAACTAAATCGACCAAACCTTGTGTTGTTGCAAAGACTTTAATGTATACTAATAGACAAGCTGTGCGGTACACAGAAATTGTACCACTTAGTTGCGGTCAATTGACCGTAACTCAATATTACCATCTCGCTTACACTCAACTAAAACCCTTATCGCGCTTCCTGTTTGTGAGTTGTCAAACTCCCGCGTTATGTGACACAATTTTACTGCTACACAGCCCGTCTAGTAGTATACATTAAAGTTTCTGTGTTGTTGAGCAACATTTTACCGAGCAATAAAATGTCTTCAGAATAAGCAAAAATGCATACGCACTCACGCCTGTAATCCCCGAAGGGGTAGGCAGAGGTGTAACCAGTACACCCACATTTCGCCGAGCGTATATCCGTCCCACGATGTGATAAGGGGCGAGCCTATCGCCATACAGGGCACAATTCCAGACTCCGGGCTGATATTGAGCATTTTGGATTAGAAAACCACTTTACCCGACCCGGGCATCGAACCCGAGACCTCAGCGTTGGCCTCAATCGTAACGCGTACGCATTACAACTGCGCCACCGAGGCAGTCAATAAGCAAAAATATCAAGTACAAAACCGTATGCAAACGCAGCACGAGGCTTGAAGCCGTATCATTGGAAATATCGGCCCGCATGGCGCCCGCGATAGCCGCCCTCAATTCGGTTACCCGAAATTACTTCAAATAGGTATGTTCGTGTTATTTTATTGAAGTTCGTGACTACTACTCACGTGTAATTACACGAATGTTTGCATTCAAATGAGTTTACATTTATGTTTTTTTTTTTATAGTATAGGCCGGAAAACGAGCAAATGGGTCACCTGATGGTAAGCGATCTCCACCGCCCATGTACGCCCACAATACAAAAGAATTATAGGCGCGTTGCCGACCTAAGGAAAGGGATAATAAGGGATGGGGAAGGGGAGGGAGATTTAGGTCTCCAGATATCTCACTCACCGTACGAAACGCAGCAGCAAGCTGCTACATTACGCCGGTTTTCTGTGAGACAGTGGTAACGACCCGGACGAGCCGGCCCATTCATGCTGTAGACAAAATTGTCTACAGCGTGGCTCTAACACTCGTAGTAAATTCAATTAAGTAGTTTTAATAACATAGTACTCGTATTTCTACCTGGCCTTATCCCGTCTATTGCCAAGGTTGGCCTTCCTACTAAGACGATCACTTCACCCGATCTTTCATCCTCTGTAGTAAGACCATCGGCTCTCATGTCTCCCTTTAATAAGCCAAGCCAGCGTTTCTTGGGCCGCCTGCGGGATCGTACTCCTGGTACGTTCTGGTACAGACATTAACGACCGACGTACTCCTGTGGTTTCCTCAGAACGTGACCGTTCCTGAAGTTTATCTGCCACGTCGCGGGCACCCAGGCTACCGATGTACTTGCCACGTATACGATCTAGTCGTAACGTTAATAAAATAGTAATTACTATGGACTGCTTCGGTGGCAGTTGTAATGCATACGCGTTATGACTGAGGCTGACGCTGAGGTCTCGGGTTTGATCCCCGGGTCGGGTAAAGTGATATTGGGCTTTTCTATTATGAAATGCTCAGTATCAGCCCGGAGTCTGGAATTGTGCTCGGTATGGCGATAGGCTCGCCCCCTATCACATCATGGGACGGAGATACGCTCGGCGAAATGTGGGTGTACTGGTTACACCTCTGCCTACCTCTTCGGGGATTACAGGCGTAAGTGCGTATAATTACATAATAATTGGGTTTCTACGTTGTAGGTCCTTCGTATGCGAGAGGCCGTTTGGGTTAGTACTACCGCTTTGTCTACTTCTGTCATCAAGCAGCAGCGTAAGCACTATTATGTTTCGTTTTGAAGTACATTGAAGCCAGTGAAATCATTATGAGACTTAAGGCGTAAGACTATATGATTTTGCCAATTACTATAGATCATCTTCTTCCTAAGCAGTGATAGCTCAGTGGCGAGTAGTACGGACTGTCGAGACTAAAAGTCGCAGGTTCGAAACCAGCCTCAAGAGCATACACCTCTGACTTTTCTAAGTTATGTGTGTATTAATTGTTAATTATCACTTGCTTTAACGGTGAAGGTAACACCGTGGGCATACCTGCATACCTGAGAAGTTCATCTTTAGAATTTCGAAGGTATGTGAAGTCTGCCAACCCGCATTAGGCCAGCGTGGTGGACTAATGCCTAACCCCTCTCATTCAGTAGAGGAGGCCCGTGCCCAGCAGTGGGACGTATATAATACAGGGCTGGTATTATTTTATTTATATCTTCTTCCTATAGAGCATACGTTGCAAATTAATATTCCATGCCGAGTGAAGCTCTAATTACTTGACTTTGGTATACCTATGTTATAATTACCCTAGCGCAGATGATTAGCCAGCCACGAAATGGATCAAATCAAGGGTATCGATTGAATCAAGGGTATTAAGTTTGAGATGGGGAGGGAGTTTGGGCTTCCAGATATCTCACTCACCGTACGAAACGCAGCAGCAAGCTGCTACTTTTCCCCACTTTTCTATGAGACAGCGGTAACGACACGGACGAGCATGCCCATTCATTCTGTAGACAAAAGTGTCTACAGCGTGGCTCTACCACTCAAAAATTAGTATATCCAATTACGCTTAATTCTAGCGACCATCGAGGCATGCAACGGTTCTTGACTAAGTATTTATATTTTGAGTATTTTACTTCTTCTACCTGCACTTATCTCACTCGCAGTGGGGTCGACGTAACATGCTTTTTAATTCATGTTACAGGAAGATTTGGCTTGTAGTTTTAACGACCGGCAGCATCAACCTCTCTGTAGAAAAACCACAGGCTCAAAACAAATTTTGTGGATCACATAAACATTTGCCTCGGTACAGGGAACGAACCCGTGGTCTCTCGCTTCACAGTAGGCCACTCGCTCACTACACCACGAAGGCTGTAACTTACATTTTGAGTAATATAATTATCGTTATATACAAATCGGTCCGAAACGACGAATGATAAGACAAAACATATTCATCCAATTAACAAAGCCTTTATCAATAACTAGATTTTGCTCGCGGCTGCGCCCACGTGAATAGACTTTTCCGAAATAAAACGTAGCCTATAACAGTCTCCAGGGTTCAATTTATCTTTACATCAAAATTCATCAAAATTGGTTCAGTGATTTAGGCGTGAAAGCGTAAAAGATAAATAGATATATTTTTTTCATAAAAAGTATCCTATGTTACTTCTTATATCTCCAAGAATATGTATACAAAGTTTCATGATGATCAGTTAAGTAGTTTTCGCGTGAAAGCGTAACAAACAAACTTACATTCACATTTATAATATTAGTATAATGATAATAATACGAGCCCTGTAGTTTACAAGTCCACTGCTAGGCACGGACCTTGTCCACTCATTGATAGAGGTTAGGCCTTAGTCCACGACGCTGGCCTAATGCGGCTTGGCAGACTTCACATACCTTCGAAATTCGTTTGAAGAATTTATCAGGTATGCTGGTTTCCTCACGATGTTTCCTTCAACGCTAAAGGGAATATCAATAATAAACCGACCCCAATTCTGCCTAGCTACTATAATGATCAATTCAAAGGCATTCAGCGCAATCATCTTGATTGTGATGCCTTTGCTATAAACGTTGTGGGCGCAGATGCTTCAGACAATTTGCATATATATGTTGCATTGTTGATACTCGAATTTTTAATTTGGGTTATAGTGGTATTCCGTTGGCTTTTAAGGGTTATTTCGTGAATAAGGAGAGAGTAGAAAGACGTATTTTTTGTAAGTACTTCGACTCAGTTTCAAATCAATAATAAATATTCTGGAAACGTTATTAGACGCTCTCAATGTTTAAGTCACAAGTCAAGTATAATCAAAAAGCTTAAAAGGACTCACAAGCTCGTACTTTCTTATATCAGTTTTCACTACCTTTCCCTAAGACAAGGGAACCTAGACATCATGCCGTGCGAAGTCGTGTCGATTTAGCGTGTTTAGGAATCCCTAAGTTACGAAAAGGTTGGTGAAAATGAGTTTTTACGGATGGTAATTTTAGCTTGTTAATGTGGCCTCTCTCTGTCTGTATATCAAGCTCATCCAACCAACATTCATAATACCCAACAGCAGAGCAATATAGAAATTCATAAAAAAAATAATCAACATTTTTTTCCAAAAAAATATTTGAAAACATGCAACATATTCCACACAAAAACCCATTATGTGAAAATAAAACGGAATTGAGAATTTTCGACGCGCTGGAAAAAAAAAATCACGAAAAACTACGCTTGTTGATAGAAAAAAAAGCAATGGAAAAGTGTAACACATTAATTTGGGGCCGATCCCCCGCTTGTGACAGTTCGCGGCAAACAATATGAGATTCTGCGCTCCGCATATGAATTTCAGTTTAGACCTGGTGCTGTGTTTGTGTGAGATGGTTACTTGCTCGAAAAAAATGTTTTGGTTGAATGCATTTTTTAATAATGTAGGCCGACTAACGTGCAAATTGATCACCTGATGGTGAGTGATCTCCACCGCTCATGTAGGTACGCCCACAATACCAAAAGAATTATGAGCGCGTTACCGATCTTAAAGGAAAGGGATAATTAAGGGATTGGGAAGGGGAGGGAGATTTGTGCCTAGTAGTATGTCACTCACCGTACGTAATGCAGCAGCAAGCCGATACTTTACGTCGGTATTCAGTGAGACAGTGGTAACGGCCCGGTTGAGCTGGCCCATTCGTGCTGTAGACAAAATTGTTTACAGCGTGGTTCTACCACTCAAAAAAGCTATCTACAATATCTTAATAGAACCAAAGGTTATTCCATTCTGGTATCAACAGTGATACATCAAGTGGCCAAACGCAGCACAACATACGAGCGACCGCTGCACCAAATTAAGGTTACGCAGCTGACAGCTCGGGTAAAGAGATGATTGTTGAATCTAAATAACATTCATAACAGCCTCCGTGGCGCAGTGGGCGAGTAGCCGGCTGCGAAGTGTGAGGCCGTGGATTCGATTCCCACACCGAGACAAATGTTTGTCTAATCCACAAATATTTGTTTCAGGTCTGGGTGTTGTGGGACCGCAAGTCCCTCGTAGTTCCCGATACCCACGATACAGGTTAACCTAGTGTGGGGTCGGGACTATGTGTGTGACTGTTGGGTGTATTTATTTATTCATAACTGGATTTGCAACTTTTTCTACTTTCAAGTTCCTCAAATGTTGTAGGGAGTAATGTGGGAGTTTCCATTACAATAGTTTGGCACTTATTCTTTTGAGATGTCTTAACTAGTAACTAGTGAATATTTTTAAAGACAAAAAGTAGCGATAGCATAATGGGATGTGATAACAAACCAGCCCCCAGGGCATGTAACAATTTTTATTTGAAAATACATGTGTATTCATTGTTAATAATAATTATCACTAGATTTAACGGTGAGGGAAAACATAATGGGGAAACCTGCATTTCTTTGAATTCTCCATAAGAGTTTCGAAAGTACGAGTATATGAAGTCTTCAAACCCGAATAAGCATAGTACGGTGGACAAATGCTAAGCCGTCTCAATTTATTTTTTCCTTACCCAAGTTGGCAACCGCAACAAGATTTTCCACCGACTCAATAATTTTTTTTAATCTCCCAATGATTACAAAATAATAAATAAACCTTTATAGATTAGATAATTTAAAACATCTGCGCAGTAAACAAACTCGAAAGCAAAATGAAAGGAAATCTCTGAAAGTGATTAACGAATTTCTCTTTTGATCACACAGCAGACGCTTAAACGTTGACTAAGGAAAATATTTGTCGGTTAAATTAAGGTCATTTAGTTATTTCAAAGAATTTTCATTCGAAGTTTCTTGAATGTCACGTTTAATTCGTACTGTGCTAAGTGAGGTACTATTGTGCAAGATTCTATAGGGCTCCTTGTCTAGAACTTGTGCTCCTCGTGTTTATCTGACAGCCTCAGTCACCCAGCTGCGATACAAGATGGTTTACAAGGTGTTAGGTCCCTCGTATGCGAGAGGCCGTCCGGGTTGGTACCACCACTTTGTCTATCTCTGTCGCCGAACTGCAGTGTGTAAGCACTGTTGTGTTCCAGTTTGAAGGGCATTGAAACCAGTGAAATTACTGGGCATTATTAGACTTAACATCTTATGTGTCGGGGTGACGACCGCAGTCCAATGCCATGCAGAATTTTGTAATTCAAAGTTCAGTGTGGTGATGCTTCTGTTTATGGGCAGGCGTGGCGCTTACCATCAGGTGAGTGACCTGCTCGTTTCGTCACCCAAATTAATAATAAAAGAAGTTAAAGTTCTAAGTGGTGTTACAACTGTTTAAATATTAGTGTTTGCTATCAGATGTGTGACCTGTACGACGAATTCGTCATTTAGGCGAATTTGAACAGTTTTTTTTTACCACTCATAATGTTTGTGGAATCTACAATTATTTATTACGGCTCTGACTCTAAATAAATAATATAAATAAATAAATACACCCAACAGTCACACACATAGTCCCGAAACCACACTAGGTTAACCTGTATCGTGGGTATCAGGAACTACGAGGGAGTTGCGGTTCCACAACACCCAGACCCGAAACAAATATTTGTAGATCACACAACAATTTGTCTCGACGTGGGAATCGAACCCACGGCCTCTCGCTTCACAGCGAGCTACTCGGTCGTAGTAATGGTTATTTACAAGAGCTGAGGCTGGAAATCTAAAGTCGAATACACAATTAATAAACAGAGGAAATTTCAGATCAGAATGTCGACATCGCTACTGAGAATAATAATGATCATTAAAGTTTGTAGTTAGCTCGCTAATGATGTATTGTTAACAAATTTTGAGACAGCAACTCTAGGTTATGTAAATAAATTTTAGAATCTCCATAAATCAGTGGTTTATGCAAACTAATCATACATTCATTCGCTCCCACGCCTGTACTTCTCGAAGGGGTAGGCAGAAGTGTAGTACACTCACATTTCGCCGAGTTTATATCCGTCCCTTGATGAGATACACACGTCATGCCGTCTGGGTACAGACGTCATGTCGTTACTAGTGTATTACAGAAAACCGGCGTAAAGTAGCAGCTTGCTGCTGCGTTTCGTATGATGAGTGAGATATCCGGAGGCCCAAACCCCCTCCCCTTCCCAATTCCTTGATTGTCCCTTTCCTTTAAGGTCGGCAACGCACCCATTATACTTTTGGTATTATGGGCGTACATAATACCAAAGCATCCTGAATATGATAGGAAATAGGTTAGACTGTGCCTATGTGAACCACTGCTGTGGGATGCATGCTCCGTCATGTACAACGCAGTAGTGGTTACATATATTTACAAACCTTTTTGTTAACTAACATTAGAAATATAAGTCTGCATACTAACACAAATGAGTCTCTGTAACTTGATTAAATAAATTAATTATTATTAATTATTATTATTATACCAGGCGGTGGAGATCACTTACCACCACTAGGTGACCCACTTGCTCGTTTGCTGGCTTATGCCATAAAAAAAAATCGATTGCTGAAATGAAGATCAGTAGAAGACTATAGGTAGAACCTGGTAGAGCAATCTAGAAAACCTCCGTGGTGCAGTGGGTGAGTAGCCGGCTGTGAAACGTGAGGCCGCGGGTTTAATCCTCGCACGGGTCTGGGTGTTATGAGACTGAAAGTGAAAGTTTCTGATACTCACGACACAATACTCGTATCTTACTGTGGGGTCAGGGCTAAGTGTATGATTGTTGGGTGTTACTTTATTAACCGACTTAAATTTTATTTATATATTACTAGCTTTTGCTCGCAGCTCCGCCCGCGTGAATAGACTTTTTCGAAATAAAACGTAGCCTATAACCGTCTCCAGGGTCCCATCTATCTCTACATCAAAATTGGTTCAGTGATTTAGGCGTGAAAACGTAACAAACAAATAGTTTTTTTTTCATATAAAGTATCCTATGTTACTTCTTATATCTCCAAGAATATGTGTACAAAGTTTCATGATGATCGGTTAAGTCGTTTTTGCGTGAAAGCGTAACAAATAAACTTACATTCACATTTGTAATATTAGTATGATTCTTAATTTATATTCTCCAACTATAGTGTAGGGAAAAAATCTGTTCTTTTTACAATTTGAAAGATAAAGGAAGCATTCTAAATTATGAATCTTTGCAAAAGTTAAGCAAAATAAGCAACAAACTAAACGTAGGAGACATTTGCAATTCTCATTGCATTGAAATTGTCTTGGACGTTGTACTGAGTTGGATACCTTGTACGTATATATTTTTAGTGGTAGAGTTACGCTGTAGACAGTTTTGTCTACAGCACGAATGGGCCGGCTTGATCGGGTCGTTACCAAAGTATAAGAAAAATTTTCGACTTGCTGCTGCGTTTCGTACGGTAAATGAGATAGCCGGAGGCCCAAATCCCCCTTCCCTTCCCAATCCCTTAATTATCCGCTTTCCTTTAAGATCGGCAACGCGCCTATGATTCTGGTATTGTGGCTCTACATGGGCGGTGGAGATCACTTACCATCAGGTGACGCACTCGCTCGTTTACCGACCTATAATATAAAAAGGCGCGCTCCTTATCACATCATGGGATGGAAATTAGCTTGGCAAAAGGTGGGTATACTGGTTAATCCTCTGCCTACCCGGAGATTACAGGCTCAGGCGTATATATTTATGTAAAATATGAAATATATTTGTAAATTATAATTGGTACCGTAGACTGTACAAGGTCATTCCACCACGCCTGTGGCCACACTGGAATATTGCCAAGACATGCCTCCACCGACACTTAACGAGCGTTGTTTAATTGTTTTACTATTACCCATCTAGAGGCGATTTGTTTAAATTTAAATTATTGCCGTTTCTCTGATTGTTTGATCAATCAAAACAGAGTAAAAATAAATGCGTAAGTAATGCGAAACGCAGCAGTAAGTTGCTACTATACGTCGGTATTCTGTGGTACAGCCGGCCCATTCATGCTGCAGTCAAAAGTGTCTACAGCGTGGCTCTACCACTCAAGAATCTAACAGTTCTTTGTAATGTGGTGCACTATTTTTGTGTATTTTATTTCAATGTACATACATACGCACGCACGCCTCTAATCTACATTTCGCCGAGCGTATTTCCGTCCTGTGATAGGGGGCGAGCCTATCGCCATACTAGGCACAAATTCCAGACTCCGGGCTGATACTGAACATTTCGTATTAGAAAACCCAATACCACTTTACCCGACCCGGGGATCGAACCCGAGTCCTCAGCGTTAGCCGCAATCGCTGCGCCACCGAGGCATATACTGCAATGTGATGATGTTAAATCCCCTACGCTTCTGCTCGACGTATTAAAGCAGCGAGCGGGAATATAAAAGCCACGTACAAGTTTTACGACATAAGAGAGAAATGACGAAAAATAAAATCTTAAGTGCTTTCCTCGCTAATCCGGGAACAGGGTACCATCGGTAATAAGCCCCTGTACATTGGGCCGGTTACTTCATCTTATTTGAATAATTGACTATTGTAGGAGTTCGACATAATAAAATTACGATTACGTGAAAACCAACTTTTAATAATAAAAAAAAACAATAGAACCAGTGACAATCATTAGAAATTACAAATAACACGTCAGTTACACTTAGGTTAGGGAACGAGCGCGAATACAAAAGAGTGTGTGTCTGCGACGGTGGCGTGAGGCGGACTGCGACGGCGGTTCGTGGCAGCTCCTTTGTAATGCGCGCGAGCCGCATCGAAGCCCTAACCGCGGCGGAGTCGCACAGCTCAAACGAATGAATTATATAAACATCACGCTACACTATCTAACCTAGGAAAAGAAACGGAGGAAGTTCTCAATTCGACGTTTAAATTTGTTTCTTTTTTTGTTTATATGACCACACAAAATTATCAGGTGATGCGATTTTGATATAAATTTTTTCATTCGAAAGTTCAACGTTAGTCATAATTTTATTTCAAGGAGAAATTTCAAACTTAAGAAGGTGAAATCGGGGATGAAAGACCAAAGCTTCATCATTTAAGCACCGATTTTAATGATTGTTTCAATAAGTGTATCGGTTTAAAGGACATTGAAGCCAGTGAAATCACTGGGCGTAATGAGACTTAACATCTTATGTCGCGGGGGGACGAGCGCAATGTAGTGTCGTGCAGTGCCTTATAATACTCTCTATATCCAAAGCTCTATGTAGTTTTGCTTCTGTTTATGGACAGGCGTGACGCTTACCATTATGCGAGTGACCTGCAACTTGGATCATTCATTATTGGCTGCTGCTATTTAAAAAAAAAACGATAGCTTATCGCACTATTAACGCTTATAGTGTTAACTAATTTCCTAAATGCATAGTAGTTTATCATGAAGGATCACTAGCAACGGTCATTCCAATAACCACTACATTGTTACTTAGTTGATTTATGACTCCTTTACAATACATTAGTTTCAGTACTATATGAACTAACTGTCATATAAATAACGATTTGTTAAACCAAGATTAAGCCCTCGTATGCAAACCACCTCAACCCGCGATAAAACTTTATGATCCGTATTGTCCGACCAATGAAAGGAAAAATAATACTTTATTATATCGAACAGGACTTTGTGACGGTAACCGCTGGCAACCCTCGGACCAGTTATACTAGGACTTCTTGAGTATTTTTTGGAAACATGTTCGTAAATGTTTACTCCAGTTTCAGGAAACTTGTGAATGTCGAGTTGGCAATATTTTATAGTAACGGAAAACGAGCTTTAGGGTAACTTGATAGGAATTGATCACTGAATCCTATGAACACCAAATTTAGATGAGTCAAAGAAACAAAGGAATTATGGGTACCATACTTTTTTATTTTTTTTAATTTAAGGGTAGTTCAGCCACCGCGCTTCAAGCTGTTCCATGCTATTACTGTGGTATTACCCTAGTCAGGTAAGGTCCATTCATGCATGTATAGAACGGGCTGCATAGGTCTTTACTGCATAAAACAATATCCAGTCACTTTGTGGACCAGAATGGTGATTTTTCTTCCACCTGTCCTTATCCCACTTGGAGTGGGGTTGGCGATATATACTGTTTAAAACATGTTACAGTATGATTTAGTTTGTAGTTTTTAAAACCCGCCACATACCTGACATCAAACCCTCCTATTTTATGGAGTACACAAACATTTTGTCTTGGTGCTGGAATCGAACCTGTAGCCTCTCGGAGCCAGTCAATGTTACTCTATTTATTATAGTAACCGTTGCTTAGTCCTATCTCTCCTTATTAATGTTTATTTTAATGCTATAACTGAGATCTGTACTGAAGCTCGGTGAACCATGGGCATTAATTAGACATTAGTCTACCGCTTTGGGGATTATTTAACTTTTTTTATTGCATAGGCCGGCAAACGAGCAAGTAGGTCACCTGATGGTAAGTGATCTCCACCGGCCATGTACGCCCACAATACCAAAAGAGTCATGTGCGCGTTGCCGACCTTAAAGGAAAGGGAAAATAAGGGATTGGGAAGGGGAAGGGTTTTGGGCCTGCGGATATCTCACTCACCATACGAAACGCAGCAGCAAGCTGCTACTTTACGTCGGTTTTCTGTGAGACAGTGGTAACGACCCGGACGAGCCGGCCCATTCGTGCTGTAGACAAAACTGTCTACATAGTGACTCTACGACTCGTGGACTCAAGTGTGGGTTTATGTACTATCTGTACACTAAGATTTATCCTATCCTATATGTAATAGCACAATCATACAAATAGAAATGGTTCTTAAGACCTACTGATACAGCATCTTCTAAACATTATCCGGAACTAAGAAACAAATCCAAATATTTACAAATTCACGCTTGTCTTCCTCCACTTAACAATTCTCGGATCCGTGCAGTCTGTAGCGATTTCTTACAAGGGTTCTTGAGTTAAATTAATCTCGTCCTTTAGTAAGCGACATCTACCGTCGCGACAAGTGAATAAATAAATAAATAAATAAATAAATACACCCAACAGTCACATACATAGTCCTGACCCCACACTAGGTTAACCTGTATCGTGAGTATCAGGAACCACGAGGGACTTGCGGTCCCACAACACCCAGACCAGAAACAAATATTTGTGGATTAGACAAACATTTGTCTCGGTGTGGGAATCGAACCGACGGCCTCTCGCTTCGCAGCCGGCTACTCGCCCGCTGCGCCACGGAGGAGTGAATTGAATAAGTTTACAGACTAATACATCTAAAGAAAAAAAATGGCAGTTGTAGAGACTGCCGATAGAAGTGAAAACTACTTTTAGTATTAAAATTTGAAATTTCATCAATCTGGTTTTCACATCTATTGACACTCCGAGCAACAATTGCATATAATTGTTGCTTATATGGGTTGTTGTTTATATGGGTTTTAGTACTCAGTATTGTACTGCACAATGATTCTACAATTAAACGATTCAAATAATAATTATACTAAAACACTATTTCAACAATGCACAGTATATACATATTGAACTTTTCACTAAGTCCATTCAATTTCAGTTATAAGATATACACAGCACTAATGTTGCACAATACGTCAGCTGTATAGCTACAGATATACTGCTATAAGCATGTCGGTGACGCGAACCCATAAGTTTTTTAATAATTATTAATACAAGATAACTAGACTTCACAGTAGGATACAATTATCAATTGTTTGATATGGGGAAAGTACAAGAGAAAGACAATTATCAATTGTTTGATATGGGGAAAGTACAAGAGAAAGATTTGGCTTGTAGTTTTACGAAAGGCCGCCTGCTTGACGTCAACCCCTGTGGAGAGAAAACACCCATACCCGAAACAAATATTTGTGGATCACACAAACATTTTTTCTCGATGCGGGAATCGAACTGCGCTCGTCACCCCGAGACATAATATGTTAAGTCTCATAATGCCCAGTAATTTCACTGGCTTCAATGTCCTTCTTACCGAAACACAACAGTGCTTGCACACTGACGTTTGGCGGCAGAAATAGACAAATCCACCGCTTTGTACCAACCCAGACGGCCTCTCGCTTACGAGGGACCTGCCACCTTGAAGGCAGTCAGACTCAAATGTTTCTAGGAAAAATATGTGGAATGTTCTAAAGCCAACGCATTTAAATGTAGTATATCATAGCTAAGCTTATTATTTACTGATCTTTTCACATGAAACCACTTAAAAGCTCTGATTCTTCGAAAAACTATTCCATTACATCACAAACTTGTGTTTTATAAATAAGTCCAAGTTTCAACTAAAACACGAAGTTCAACTAAAAGTATGTCCTCGCTTCCGTCCCAAGAGATTCTTAAACCGCATTTGGTCAAACGTTTGAACAAAGCTATACGATTTGTTCAAACGTTCGACGCATCCTTCTAAAGATATTCCGATGAAATAGCTACCTACATTGGAATTGTTTGGTGTGGTCCCTTTTGGACTTGTGTATTTCAACTTTATGAATTTTGAATAATGAGATAAGCAGGAGACAGCCCACGTGGCACCAAGGGCGACTAGCCGGCTGTGAAGCGACAGGATGTGCGTTAGATTCCTGCATCGAGACAAAATATTTGTGGACCAAATATTTTTTCGTGTTTTCTTCCCAGAGGCGTTGATGTCAGGCAGGTGGCTAATCGTAAAAACTACAAGCCAAATCGTTCTGTTAAAAGGCATATTGCGCAAACCCCACTACGAGTGGGATAAGGGCAGGTGGAAGAAGAAGAACGAGACAAACAGGTCACTCCCCTGATGGTAAGCGGCATGCCTGCCTTTAAACAGTAGAAACACATCTCAGAACTTTGGATCACAAAGTACTGCATAACACTGTACTGCGTTCGTCACCATGGGACATAAGATGTTAAATCTCATAATGCTCAGTGAAATAATTAATTTGATTAGTCTTCAAAGTCGAATACAACCTATTTCAATTAGAAGGTGAAAGGTAGAAGCTAAACATGATAACCAGGATTAATTCATCCCCAATTAATAGAAGATCAGATGATATAAACATTCACAAAAGCTAGAAGAATCGTGGATGCATTGTTGACATTTAAGGGCAGGTATAGAGTCGGGTATTGGGCCTTCGGTTATCTCACTCCCCCTCTAAAGCAAGCTGCCAGTTCACGTCGGTTTCTACTAGACAGTGGTACCGACTCAAGCTGTTCCATTCATGCTGTAGACTTATGTCTTATTGTTGTTCATAGCGTGACTCCACCACTTCCACTCGTACCATAGATTTGATGGTATTTGATACTATATGAGGTGGAGGAGGAAACAAGTTTTGCCATTGCCTCGTCCGTTAATCAGCAGAGTATACCACGTGCAGGTGAGATTGGCTTTGGAATCAAAATGTAGGTAGCCCACTTACAGTCTGATGAGTTTACTAGAGTCTTGACTAATAAAGGAAATGTACAAATTTTCAAGCCATCTACTACCATAACATCTATTCAGGAAGCACTAGTAGGAACTGTACAAATACCGGACCGCGAGGAGGCGTTGATGCCATTGTTTCGCGCTGCTCTCGGGATTCACTGCCAAATTGCCGACCCTCAGCGAAGTTTGTAGACAGACGTAGACGCCTCTATAATTAGCATAAATTTGATTATTATTTATCAGGACCTGATGAGATAGTTATGAGATTATGAGACGGAAGAATTCGGTCCGTACAAAGAAAAAAGACATTGCATGTGTTGTTTGGGTATCTTGTCATTGGGGGCAGCTATCAAAGGTTGGTAGGATATAGCCTCCCCAAGGATTTCGGTATGAGCCCCGTTTGCTGCACACCAGAGGTTGAGTGACTTTAGTCTGATGGCCACTGAGGCCGCCTCCTGTTGGATAAATAGGTCTAGGGGCGGTAGCCCTAGAAGTATCTCCAGTGCCGCTGTGGGTGTGGTTTTCATGCAGCCCGTTACGACTATGCAAGCTAGCCTTTGAAAGTGCTGCAGTTTGTTTTTGGCAGTGGTCAGTTTGGTTCTGGGCCACCAGGCCACGGCTCCGTATGTGATGATTGGTCGTATTACCACAGTGTATAGCCACATGGCAATCTTGGGGTGTAAACCCCAGGTTCTGCCAAGGAGCCTCTTACACTACCAGAATATAATACAGGCCTTCTCCAGAGTGCCCCTTGCATGAGATCGCAAAGGACTTTCTCGAATTTACCCCTTACGAGGATTGCTATATCGTCTGCATAGCCTACAGTATAGTAGCCCGCTTCGTTGAGCGACCTAATTAGGTCATCCACTACGAGATTCCACAGGAGTGGTGAGATGACTCCTCCCTGTGGGCAGCCTCTCGACACAATCGCTCGTGTGGTGCCGTTTACCGTTACTTGCACTGCCCTTTTCCTCAGCATGCTTTCAATCCAACCGGATGTGGTTAGGTCGGCGCCGTGGTTGAGCAGTACTTGGCTTATGCTGTTAAACTGCGTCTTATTAAAAGCCCCCTCGACATCGATGAAGACTACAAGCGCTGATGATTGTGTTGATAGTGCACTTTCTATTGGTGTGATGACACTGTGAAGCGCTGATTCTGTTGATTTGTGCCTGGACAGTAGGCGTGTTGTTGATGGTGTAGAGGATGATACGTTAAAGGCCTGTCTCTAAGATCCCGATCGCAGAGTCTTTCCAGAGTCTTGAGGAGGAAGGAAGTGAGGCTTATCGGTCTATATGATTTGGGCTGTGTATAATCGCTCTTACCGGGTTTGGGTATAAATACCACTTTAACTTCTCTCCATTTCAGAGGAACATAGCGGTGCATGAGGCATGCCTGGTAGACTCCTACCAGATGCGGAGCAACCATTCTCCTACACCACTGTAGTAGCCCAGGAAAGATGCCATCCAAGCCCGCTGCTTTGTATGTTGAGGAGCTGTTGATTGCCCATAGGACTTTCTCTAGTGTGACTATTCTGCGGGCAGTGTTGGTGGCTTCAGCAGTCGGCTTGTCAAAGTACTGCTGATCAGCCTCATCCCAAGTGGTACTTTCCGTGACGGAGCACCCCGGGAAGTGTGTATTCAATAACAGCTCACACATTTCAGCATTGGTTGTGGTGTAACTGTTATTTGGTTTTTTAAGGCAGACAAGATTTTTGTTTTTGTTAGGTTCGCTAGCCAGGATGTTTTTTACCCTAATTGCTTGAGTATTTGATTCGATGTTGGTACAGAAGGTTCTCCAGCATACGCGTTTCCTTTTTCGGATGCGTCTCTTATACTGGGATTGCATTAGTTTATACACATCCCAGTCTGTTTCCTTTCTTGTGTTCTTCGCTCTGTTAAACAGTTGGCGTAGTTTGTGTCGCAGTTTCTCGAGTTCCGGTCCCCACCAACCATTACGACTGGTGGTTCTCGTCGAGGGCGTAGTTAGTGGACAGGTTTCGGTAAATGAGTTTATTAATGTGTCCTGCTTTACAGCAGGAGGATCGCCAGTGACCATGGGTGCTGTCGCGGTCTCAGCAGGGGCGGGCGGCATATCCTGCAGCTTACCCTTGCTGCCGAAGAAACGGATGTAGGCATTGCCGAGTTTATAGCAAAGCCTACGCCCCCTTGCAATTATTCCGGGTATCTGGTCGGCTGGGATACCGAGCACCAAGAAGGTACCTGGAGGGTCCCCCTTATGGCACTCGATATTGTACAGCGACCATTTGCTGACCTGATACCACTTGTTCTGACCTGTCAGGACGTTTTTTATCGTCCTAATTTCATCCGAACAATGTGGTAGCAGGACAGCGGACTTCACCCTTTTGGGGATGTCCTTCTGTCACCCTACGACCAGCTGAGTACCCGGACGTCCGTCAGCTATAGTTGTTATAAAATAAATTCTCGATCCATTTACTCCTTAAAAGTGTGAGATCTCAAGTAGAGCTAACTTCTAAATAAGTTTACATCTTGTTCGTACTTTATGAAGCCTTTCTTGGCCATATTTTGAAACTATTTTGAAAAGAACTTTCGTATGTTACCCAAACTATGTGTAAAGGTTCTCAATTAGGATTCTGAGGATTCTGAAAATCTTTGAAAAATCTTACGGTTCCACTCACTCTCACTTTACTCATTCAGCTTGCTTCATAATTTTTTTTTGAAAGAAAGTTGATTTTGAACGTTCAATAACTTTTGTTGCGTGTATGAGTGTTATGTGTGATTTTACCTTTGCATGTGTAAGTAAGTGGAGCCGTATTTTTGGCAGATTCATATGAGAGTTATCGTTGTAGTTATCTTATTTCGATGGATATAACTGAAAGAATTTAAATATTTTTCTCAAACGATAATAACAGTTTTTTTCCATATATACTACTTAAATATTTATTATAACATTCCATTACGAGGCATCCTTTCACTACAAATTACCATACGCAACGCAAATGTACACGCGATGTTTATTTGCGAAAATAGGGATGTGATTCATGTGGAGGATTTTTAAGCGGGGATTTTTTTAATACACTGCCTTGGTGGCGCAGTTGTAATGCGTACGCGTCAGGATTGAGGCCAACGCTGAGGTCTCGGGTTCGATCCCCGGGTCGGTTAAAGTGGTATTGAGTTTTTCTATTACGAAATGCTCAGTTGATACATCCCGGAGTCTGAAATTTGTGCCCGGTATTGCGAAAGGCGAAATGTAGGTGTACTAGTTACACCTCTGCCTACCTCTTCGGGGAATACAGGCGTGAGTGCGTGTGTATGTATGTGGCGATAGGCTCGCCCCCTATCACATCGTGGGACGGAGATACGCTCGGCGAATTTTGGGTGTACTAGTTACACCTCTGCCTACACCTTCGGGGAATACAGGCGTGAGTGCGTATGTATGTATGTATGTGGCGATAGGCTCGCCCCCTATCACATCGTGGGACGGAGATACGCTCGGCGAAATTTGGGTGTACTAGTTACACATCTGCCTACCTCTTCGGGGAATACAGGCGTGAGTGCGTATGTATGTATGTATGTGGCGATAGGCTCGCCCCCTATCACATCGTGGGATGGAGATACGCTCGGCGAAATTTGGGTGTACTAGTTACACCTCTGCCTACCTCTTTGGGGAATACAGGCGTGAGTGCGTATGTATGTATGTGGCGATAGGCTCGCCCCCATCACATCGTGGGACGGAGATACGCTCGGCGAAATTTGGGTGTACTAGTTACACCTCTGCCTACCCCTTCGGGGAATACAGGCGTGAGTGCGTATGTATGTATGTTTTTAATAATGATGACCAGCAAATGAACAAGTGGGTTACCTGATGCCAGCCTCCATGGACATACAATCATGGAGCATTGTCAATCTTGAAGGAAAATAACAATCAAGAGATCGGGAAGGGGATGGGGATTTGGATTCCGGATCTCACTATACGATGCGCAAGCTGCTACTTACGTTGTATTTCTGTGAGACAATAGCAACAACTCGGTAGAGCTTGCCCATTCATGTCATAAGCAAGGTTGTCTAAAACTTGTGTTGTGCAACAAAACTCTCTACAACGTGGCTCTACGTGGCGTGTTCAGAGCTCGTAGTAAGTTTTATGATAACTGTCACGTAAAAAATATGTATGCAGCTCCATACAGCGCCTCTAGCGGATTGTATTGGAAACGGATTAACTTCATACTTTCTCGTATAGTCACAGATGACTGACAGCTTTATAAATCTTTTTTATTGATATCGGGGCTATAATTTAAGGCAAGTAATGTAATATTATACACTATTGTCATTTTCAATAAAAACACCAGGAGGCCAATTCTCGTAATTTTAAATGTTCAAAATATCATTCCGATCTAGTCTCAGCGTCAAGAAAGTTGCAAATGGCATTCTGATATTTTGAACATTTAAAATTACGAGAATTGACCGCCAGGTTTTTGCCATTCAAATAATATTGAAGGTATTAGTTTGATAAAACCAATTTATACAGGTGTTTTGTAATTATAATGTAATACAGGGTATTTGCCAGTTGCAATAGCACAAATATACTATTTCAGAAAATTATTATTTACATATTTGTCAATTTTTGTCTCGTTCCACATAACAATACTGCCAGAATTCTATGTTAGCCACAGATATTTTAAATACTTATATTTTGCCAATCAAAAAATGACGAATACACGACGCCTAAAGAAATATTATTTTAGGCGCTAATATAAAATTTGGCTAGAGGTACTTACCCTACCTTTTTAGGTCCGAGCACACAGTCTGGGCTTCGGCTTGGCACAATTTACTAGATAACTCTGTAGCCACTCATCATAAATTAAAATGTCTTAGTTTGTAGGAACCCCTCAGTCTCTGATGTACTCGCTAGCTCTATAGGTGTCCTGAAATTTTTGCCTGAAACAACCACTAGTTGTATACTAAAATCTACTACTTACACAAATTTCATTGCTCAACCTTTATAGTTTACAACGCATAACAAAACGGTACGGCAACTATGATCATACACAAACAAAGAACCACATAAAAAATGTACACCGTCCCTTACTGCCGCTACATTAGGCGGGAATACGCGTGATACAAGTACCAACATTAAAATTCTAAAGGCCTTCTTGCAGGCTTACCACATCACGCACACAAATTACTACATCCACATATTCGAATACGCCCGAAATGTTATATTGTACCAAATTCAAACTTCATACCGTAAACTCTGTCTACGCAAAATTGAGACTTACATCCCTCGAAATAAGAATACGAATTGAATTTACCCATGTTTACAAATGGAACGCAAAATTTTGCATCCGTATCACAGGGATGCCACTGATTTTAGTCTGTTCCTGAACGCGTAGGAGGGTGGTCGTTGTGCTGCGTGATTCAAGTTTGGAACGCGGAAAAATGATCGCCTGAAGTTTTTTTTTTCGAAATTTTTAACATGATTGCCAAGGAATTTAAAAACATGATTCCTTGTTGCAATGGATTGGATTTGCGTGTGATGTGAAGTGTTTCTGGATTTGCAAAGGTAAGATTAATTCCGGGTTTTATATTTAACAAATGAAGGTAATATTCACAAGCTGCCTGCAAAACAAGCGCTTTTTAATCGCGGCGCTGTATCGATAGTAAATAGTATGAAAATAAAATAGTTTGAATATTGAGTATATAATTTCAGTTTGGCTGACGGGAGACAAATTTTATTTATTATTCCCTTGTCCCGACGCAACGTTGTATATTGCAAAACTTGTGATCTCAAATTTTATATAGAAAAACATCCATTAATTTTTAAAGTCTTGCGTCGAGGGCTACAGAGAACTTTGAAGCAGAGTACTTTTGAATTTGAAAAACTTCGTTGGCTAATAATTAAGCAGTTGTTTAAAAGCTTCTATGTGCCAGTATTTTTAAATTAATTTAGAGATATATATTTTAACTGTGTAAAAAGGCACAGTAAATTTAGCATGAAAATGAATACCTACATCAATTCCTCCTTTTAATCTATACCAATGTGGGGTTGCTGCAACATATGACCTATGACGAATTTGGCTCTAGTAGTTACGTCCGTCGATCTGGCAAATTTTGTTAGACAGATTAACACAAAGTTTGACCCAACCTGGACATCAAACCCAATTCGTATTCGACTAATATTTAAATTACCCATATTATCAATTTTAATTCATCATTGTTCCCACTAGTGGCTAATGCTACTTGATGTATGGAGAACCTTGAACTGTCAGCGTTTAAGAAAACTATAAAAACTTGTTCTAGGCCTACCGATGGTAAGTGATCTCTACCATCCATGAACATCTATTATACCTGATGAATCATGGACCGACCATTGCCGACCCTAAAAGAAAGGCATAATTGGGAAGCGGAGGGGGCTTTGGGCCTCCGAATATATCACACACTGTACGAAACGTAACAGCAAGCTACTACTTTACGTCGGTTTCCTGTGAGACAGTGGTAACAAACCGGTCGAGCCAGCCCATTCATGCTGTAGACAGGTATATGCAGGTAGTGAGGCTATCGCCATATCGGGCATATATTCTAAATGTTTTAATCTGGTCGAAAACTTATATGATAGACTCGTCCTGGGAATTGAACTCGGGACCTGCCTGTGTACTCTTGAAATACGATTTCAATATGGAATCAATTTTAAAGCAATTTCGTTAATTTTCATACTCTCGTTCTTGTAATGTGATGGCGGCGCGAATCAGCTAGCAGTATTAAAAGGAATTAATTAATAATAACTATTTTAATCATAACTACATAAATAACACCCAGCAGTCATACACATAGTGCTCACCCACAGTAAGATACGAGTCTTGTGTCGTGGGTATCAGGAACTACGAGACTTTCGGTCTCACAACACCCAGATCCGAAAGAAATATTTGTGTTATTACGAGGATCGAACCCGCGGCCTCACGCTGCACAGTCGGCTGCTCGCCCACTGCGCCACGGAGTCTGTGAAATCATTAGTTTTAGAGCAGATATAAGTGTCTACAAACACTTTATAGTTTTTTTCTCATTGACATACATCCTTTTGGAATGTCATTCACATTATCTTTGTTTATTTCTACCGCCAAGCAACAGTGTGGGACATTGAAGCCAGTGTAAATACTGGGCATTATGAGACTTAACACCTTATGTCTCGGGGTGACGAGCGCAGTCCAGTGTCATGCAGTGCGTTGTTATTTAAAGTTCTGTGTGGCGTTGCTTCTGTTTATGAGCAGGCGTGGCGCTTACTATCAGGCGAGCGACATGCTCGTCCCGTCATTCAAGCTAATAAAAACAGTAGACCAACTGATCAGTTTTAAAGCCAAAAATCACCCACAAGACCAATGAGGCGCCTATTTTGTTTGAAAAGCTCATAGATTTATGGTTATTTCAGGAACTGTTAATAAATTATTTTGTGTTCCCTAATATATTACTTTACCAGGAATTTATTTCCAACTCTGAAATCTTGTTTTCAAATAATGTTTTAATAAGTAATTATTTACAGAAGAGCGGGAAACCACCAAAAACCTGTCTGTAGAAAGGGGACAAATTATTATTAACGTATGTCAAGTGAAATTAAAAGCTAAAAATATATTTGAGCAATCATTATTGGTAATTTAATTATCGGTGCTAATATTAGAAATTAATGACTGGTAGATATAGTATCGACGACCGATGACAGCCTACGTGTCGCAGTGGACGAGTAGCCGACTGTGCAGCGTGAGACCGCGGGTTTGATTCCTACAACGATACAAATGTTTATATGATCTACGAATTATGTTTCGATTCTGGGTGTTTTCTCCCCAGAAGGGCTTACGTCAGGCATGCGGCCGGTCATAAAAACTACAAGCTAAATCTGTAACATGTGTTAAAAAGCATGTTGTGCTGACCCCACTGCCAGTGGGGTAAGGGCAGGTGGAAGAAGAGATAGTACCAACAATAATAACCGATAGCAATATTGGTATTATTTTTGTTAGCAATTTTTAATTTTACAGGTGTTTAGTCAAAAAGTCATCAAAATCTACGTATAAATGCTGAAGCTGTAGACATTTTACATACGCACTCACGACTGTAATCCCCGAAGGGGTAGACAGAGGTATAACTAGTACACCCACATTTCGCCGAGCGTATCTCCGTCCCACGATGTGATAGGGGGCGAGCCTATCGCCATACCGGGCACGAATTCCAGACTACGGGCTGATACTGACCATTTCGTAATAGAAAAACCCAATATCACTTTATCGGACCCGGGGATCGAACCCAAGACCTCAGCGTTAGCTTAATCGTAACGCGTATGCATTACAACTGCGCCACCGAGGCAGTCAGCTTTAGATATTTTATCCCGATTATAGCCCGTCATGGACATGTTTTTTGTCAAAATTAAAATGAGACTAATTTTGTACTATACCCTACCGAATAAAGGATCTTCAAGATCGGACCACTCTGTGAAAACTTATGCATGATTATACATTACAAACTTCCTCCATTTTATTTGTCGGTTAAAAATACATCAAACTCTTACAAGGCTTAAGTACTTCTAGGTCCTTCGTATGCGAGAGGCCGTCTGGGTTGGTACCACCGCTTTGTCTATTACTGCCGCGAAGCAACAGTGGGTAAGCACTGTTGAGTTTGAAGGATATTAAAACCAATAAAATTACTGGGCATTATGAGATTTAATATATTATGTGTCGGGATGACGAGCGCAGTCCAATGCCATGCTATGTAATTCAAAGATCTATGTGGTGTAATTCAAGCAAATAAAAAAGTGATAGAAATTTATGTTTAGATTCACAGGCGAGCCTTTTGCCATACTTACGCCCAATTCCACTTCCCCTTCCCAATCCCTTAATCATCCCTTTCCTTTAAGATCGGCAATGCATCCATGATTCCTCAGGTATTTTGGATGTTAATGGGCGGTGGAGCTCACTTACCCTCAGGTGACCTAGTTGCTCGCATTAAAATATATATATATATATATATATATAAAAAATGTAAGTATCAAGCTGGTGGGGTACATGTTACATAATAGGGTAGTTGACTAGATTTTTTTTATTATTTAAATCAATAAGTTATGTTACTCAAAATCTATTGCAGAAAGAATTTTATAAATCGGACCAAAAATAAATAAGATAGAAGCCATTCAAATCCTGTAGAAGGGGTAATTGTCAAATGACAGACGATGCAACCTTTGACGTCACTGTGTAAAATGTTCATTATAGTGCACGCGTGCAAGCGAGATAGTGAGATATCCCTACTACGCACCCACTTTTCTTCATACCAACATTTAAAATCATAACTGCGGGCACATTTCTGAACCAATTTAGATTGTGTTTTAATAAAAGGGTTTCTTTTGCGTATTATTTTCTGTTGCTTATAAAATAATGTATAAAATTCAATATAGGAAACTACCCTATTGTAACCTGGCCTGGAGAGCGAACCCAGGATCTTACTCGTTTCATAGCCTAAAAGTACCCATGAGGCAAATATCAAAATCATAAAAAAATATTCCCCAAAAATCCCATCTTAAATATAACAAATCCGCACTCCTTAGCAATGCAAAACATTTCCTTAAGCCGGTAAGAGACCACAGACATCTGGTGTTCATCTGCCCGTTAATTAGCTGTATAAAGGCACACGTAGGCGTCATCCACCGTCGGTTTTAGATTAAGGCCTGTAAAATTACCAATTCAAATGGCGAGACGGAATTCGAATGAAACGAATCTCTTACTATGCATTGTCGGATGCAGTTTTCGAATGGCATCGAGTTATTTTTAAAGGTCTTAAATAAATAAATGAACCCAACAGTAACACACATAGTGCTGACCCTAGACTAGGTTAACCTGTATCAGCTTCGAGGGACTTGTGGTTCCACAACACCCAGACCCGGAATCAATATTTTTGGATCACAAACATTTGTCTCGGTGTGGGAATCGAACCTGCAGCCTCTCCTTTCACAGCCGTCTACTCGCCCGCTGCGCCAAGGAGGCTGTCAAAAAGCTGTGTCACCTGATAATGAGTCCATATCTTCATGCTATTATTAGAATGAAATGTACATAATAAATGTATTGCGTAATAAATTTGAAGCAGTGATAGCTCAGCGGGGAGTGGTATGGACTGTCAAGTCGCAGGTTTGAAACCAGCCCCAAGAGCATACACCCTTGACTTTTCTAAGTTACGTGTGTATTAATTGTTAATTATCACTTGCTTTAACGGTGAACGAAACATCGTGAGGAAACCTACATACCTGAGAAGTTCTCCATAAGAATTTCGAAGGTATGTAAAGTCTGCCAAATATACATTAGGCCAGCGTGGTGGACTAAGGTTTAACCCCTCTCATTCAGTGGAGGAGGCCCGTGGCCAGCAGTGGGACGTGTATAATATAGGGCTAGTATTATTATATAATAAATTTAAATCCGATTTGCTGTTTTCCCTACCCATCATATTTTAACTCCAATCTGGGACCACTCTTAAAGTAAACTTTATTGAATAAAAACGATAGTCATCAAAATAAGTCTAGATTTTTTAAGCTATCGCGTAACATAAGATCTGAGTATTCCTACTGTTTATGGACAGGCATGGCGCTTACCATTAGGCGAGCGATCCACTCGTCTTGTTATCCAAGTAAATAAAAAAAAACTCCCCACGCATTTCTACCACCTCTGATAATCACACTGACTACACGACAAAAGGTAAAGTGTTCACTTTAATTCAGAGATCTCGGATTTCCTAGTGCTACAAAAAGTAGTGCTGTTTTGTAAAACGTGAGACCGCGGGTTCGATCCTCGCACCGGGACAAATGTTTGTCTGATCTACAAATGTTTGTTTCGGGTCTGGGTGCTGTGAGACCGAAAGTCTCTCGTAGTGCTTGATACCCACGATATAAGATAATCGTACTTACGTCTTACTATGGAGTTAGGGCTATGTGTGTGACTGTTTGATGTCATTTATTTATTTATTTTTGTAGTAGAGATCTGGCACACCCACCACTCACCAGAAACTTACTGACCTAGGTACGTACATAGGAAACACACACACACACACTCATACACACACACACACACACCTACACATAAACACACACACACTCAAGCATAAACGCACACACGTTCATTGACTTCACTCACGCTAACAATTTTTTTCATTATTATAATTGTTTTCTCAAGACACAGGCTCCACCTAATTTGAGAACCCCTGGCAAATGTTTTTGTATCTTTCTTTAATTAAATAAAGATTTATTCATTTTTAATTTTCAGGAGAACATGGTATTATCAGTAGATATCTAATACACACATCGCCCACCAGAGACCTAACTTGACCTACATTTCAAGTCGATTTAAACTCGAATGAGTGCGTTTTAAACCAATTCCAATGGTAGGGTGGCAGATTCTCCCCGAATTACGGCGCAGAGTAGAATTTTAAATGAGGAGCGCTCAGAATCGGTTCAGCGTCTACTTCAAAGATTTATCTCAGTTTTTGCATTTACTTCTGTTTGTTGTATATTCACGATTCATTTGATGTAGGGTGGGAATTGAGCTATTATTTTCATCTTTACAATATTTTCGTATAGTATGAAGATTTTTTATGCCATAGACCGGCAAACTAGCAATTGGGTCACCTGACGGTAAGTGATCTCCACCGCCCACTATACTAAAAGTATCATGGGCGCGTTGCCGACCTTCAAGGAAAGGGACTGTGAAAGGGAGGGGATTTGGGCCTTCGGAAATTATAAGTGTCATAATGCCCAGTAATTTCACTGGTTTCAATGTCCTCCAAACCGGAACGTAACAGTGCTTGCACGTTGCTGTTTGGCGGCAGAAATAGACAAAGCGGTGATACCTATCCATACGGCCTCTCGCGTATGAGGGACCTACCAACTAGTATTTTTTCCTGTTTCCTTTTAGATACTTATAAAACTTTTCCAATGCATTGGTGCCAAAAATTACCTTTTACGAAGTGACCTTCCACGATAAACACAAAACATAATTTCACCCTTCTTCCACGTGCCGTTTCCCACTCGCAGTGGGATCAACGCAACACCTTAATACATGTTACAGAAAGATTCGGCTTAAAGTTTTTACGACCGGCCGCCTGCCTGACGTCAACCCCTTTGGGGAGAAAAACATAATTTCACCCTTAATGATAGAAATTCCCACCTGCAACTTTATTTACCCTTGATTTGTGAACAATAGAAAGTTCAGCCAAACATCAGTTATTGCAAACTGAACAAAAGAAACATACATACATACACATACACGCACTCACGCCTGTAATCCCCGAAGGGGTAGGTAGAGGTAAACAGTACACCCAAATTTCGCCGAGCGTATCTCCGTCCCTTATGTGAGAGGGGGCGAGCCTATCGCCATACCGGGCACAAATTCCAGACTCCGGGCTGATACTGAGCATTTCGTAATAGAAAAACCCAATACCACTTTACCCGACCTGGGGATCGAACCCGAGACCTCAGCGTCGGCCTCAATCGTAACGTGTGCGCATTACAACTGCGCCACCGAGGCAGTCAAAACAAAAGAAAGTTCATCCAAACATCAGTTATTGCAAACTTTTGTACGAAACAAAAGGAAATGTTGAGTTTTATTGACTTCTTACATATTTTATTTCCCTACGGTACGTCTGTGAAATGAAATAGCAGTGATTTTTAACACACAAACGCTTCTTTTAATTATTATTGTTCAAGAGTTAGGAATTTTATGGCACAGTTTTAATGTCGTGTTTATTTACTTAGCTATTATTATAGACTATGTTTAACCATTGAAAATTAATATGGGATTTTCTCAATCAGACGTGTAGTTTTTTTTCCCAATAATATCCCAATAAATATGAATCGATTTAAAAAAATAGGAATTTTTTTTTTTTACAAAAATAAAACCAAGTCCAACCAAGATTTACCCCTACCAAAAAGTTTTCACTTCAAAAGATATGCGAGCAGAGCCGCAGGCAAAACCAAGTCCTATAATGGTGATTTTCTAAAATTATCTACTAATATTTTATAGTTGTATCTATAATATAATTAGCAAAGTTGCCAGCAATAAAATATCGATAAGTTCAGAATAGCTAACTTGCACAATTACACTAGGTATATAGAATACGGTTAATGTTCAGAAAAATGAATTATAAATAAATAAATAAATACACCCAACAGTCACACACATAGTCCTGACCCCACACTAGGTAAACCTGTGTCGTGGGTATCAGGAACTACGAGGGACTTGCGCTCCCACAACACCCAGACCCGAGACCAATATTTATGGATCACACAAACATTTAATTTGTTCTATAGTTAAGTAATCGTTTTCATATTTATTTGTTTTGGTTCTGGGTGTTGTGAGACCGAAAGTCTCTCGTAGTTCCTGATACCCACGACACAAGACTCGTATCTGATCTTGGATGTTATTAATTTTATTGCACTCTCATGGACAACCTGGAACCTTTAGAACTGTGGAAAGACTGGGTCTCTTTGAGTGTTATATCATATATTGCACGAGGACTGCTTTCAGCAACTGTTTAAGATGGTACCAACGTCACCATTTTACCATCGCACCACCCGATACCGTAGAAGAATTCATCGATATCATCTAAAAACAATCCTATCTATTACTGTGCCTTTTCTGCGTTCATTTCTACCACATAACATACCACCACCAGTGTTTCCAGAGCGCTAAGACCTATCTTTCAAACAAGGTTTAAAAAGAGGTTTCCTTCGCTGTAGGCACTTGCTTTACTGTGCCTTGGCATTGTTGAAGTCTATGGGTTTCAGTTACCGCTTACCATCAAGCGGGCCGCATGCTTGTCTGTGTACCTAAAAATAAACATGCGGGGCAGTCTTTGGGTACTGCCGATAGAAGTGAAAACTAAGTAACTTGTGAATTGTATCGTCGAGCTATTAGATTATTATTTTTGAATTAGTTTTTCGTTTGTTAAGAAGTGTTAATGACCAATCTTTATATATATAATTGTACTGTACGTGTGTATGTCACTAAACTCCTCCTAAACGGCTGGACCGATTTGAATGTTTTTTTTGTATGCGTTTGGGTGGAGCCCAAGGATGGTTTAGATTCACAAATCAACCGGGCATGTGGCGCTGCTAACGGGTTCTTACTATCAATTATATGTTGCGGGTGAAACCGCGTGGGACAACTAGTTTAATATATATGTAGAGAGATATACTCTTTGTATTTATATATAATGTATAGTAATAACGCACGGAGGTATATCTATGTACATATATACACTAGTATACTGTATATAGCTCATGGGAAGCGTGCGGTGACGATGACGCGAGTTCCATGATTTTTATTCACCCAAAAAGTGCTCAACGCGCCTAAAGAAGTTTTCACTTCAAAAATATTAGCTTCAGTGACGAAACGAACAGGTTGCTCGCCTGATCACGGCAGGCGGCACGCCTGCCCATAAACAGAAGCAACACCACACAGAACTTTGAATTACAAAGCACTACATGGCATTGTACTGCGCTCGTCTACCCGAGACATTAGATGTTAATCTCATAATACCCAGTAATTACACTGGCTTCAATGTCCTTTAAACCAAAACACAACAGTGCTTACACATTGTTGCTTGGTGACAAAAATAGACAAAGTGGTGGTACCAACCCAGATGGCATACGAGGGACATACCACCTTGTAAAAACTTGTAGCATATTGTGTTTAAAATATAAGTAAACATAAAAAAATAAGCAATACTTTATTCCACACATATCCAATTCAATTATATCTGAATAGTTATATTAAAAACCCGGCGAAAACAACTTTTTAGAGCTCAAGATTCCCGGAATGTTTTTAAAACTACACGACCCGACCTAACTTTAGTTGCCTGCAATTTTCCCTTCCAAAAATAACTAAATTCTTATCCAAAAGTCTAGCTGGAACAATTTCGAAGGTATAACTTTTTAATAAAAATTCCTCGGCGCAATTTTCACCGCTTTAACTCTAGATTGATCGAGTTTCGCCCTAGAAAATGGGTATTTTCGTACAATTTATAAAACTTTTCAACTATTCACCGTTTTTGAAAGGGTAGTTATGTATTCCGTGATTTAGACCACCTTATTTTGCGGAATAATACCAATTCCCTTTATAATAACTCCTTTACTGGACAAACACGCTGTAGACAGTTTTGTCTACAGCATAAATAGGCCAGCTCGGCCGGATTGTTACCATTATCTCACAGAAAACCGACGTGACTTATGTTAGCGTATTCTCTTTTTATTGATTTAGTGAGGGTGTCTGATAAAGCAACGTTGGGCACACTTAAATAATGATGGTACGATATAGTTGTGGAAGCGTATTTAAATTGTATAAAACAGGTTGTCGCCATAACTGGAGGTCTTTCAGAGTCAGACGATCTCCAGTTCATTAAGATCGGCGGTCAGTCGATAGTCTAAGAGTTCATTACGCGGTAGCTATGCTGGTTTAGTATTCGGTCCTAGTTGTCTTAGTTATAATTAGAGAACGGTCTATAGAGAATCCTGACATGGGGTTGTGGTCTGTAAATCAGTAACATTGTAAAAGTAACCAATAAACTATGAGTTGAAGTGATTACTGTCGTTCGGTATTAATAAAATAATACTCGTCTCACGTAACTTCTAACACTTAACAGCTTACTGTTGCGTTTCGTACGATGAGTAAGATTACTGGAGGCCTAAATCCTTCCTCTAACCAAGTCCCTAATTCTTTATTTTTAGATCAGAAACGCATTCATGATTTTTCTGGTATTATGGGTTTATGAGTGCTGGAAATCATTTAATACCAGGTGACTCACGTACTCGTTTGCCTGCCTCTGCAAGAAAAAATCTAATTTAAATTCAATCAATTCTAGACAATTTTATGCGTAGTAATTTACCTTAAGCTTGTTTATACTGATAATAAAATATATACAATTTAAATGCTATGAAGCTATGAGTTGGTTTGCTAGAGAAAATTTCCTCTCTCGATGTATTTTGATCTCTATTAGAATTACTTAGGTATGATATTTTCTTCAGTAAGAAAATGTCCGAGCATGCCCAAGTATCTCTTTACCTAGTCTGAACTGAAGCTAAGATGAAGGTCGTGGTTTTGTTCACGGTATGTGATGTTTATTAATTAGGTATGTCTAGACAACATCCTGATTCTGTATTAATAGGGTAAAGGCACCAGTGTTAAACCATAACCATCAAGATTTATAATGAATACAATATGTATTGTAATACGATTGAAGTCTCCTTTAATTGTGGACGTAGTAACGCAAAACGCATTAACAAATTTTATTTCGTAGTTGAAAAAATCATACATTCTCCATTCCCAATTTGCGGTATTTTAATAAATTTTAAAGCAAGAAACAAAATAAAATTAATATCTCCATTTAAACTTGCTAATGGTTGGATCCTTTTTGCGTGACTACGTACGTATAATCATCTGTATATTTGAAGTATATAAAAATATTAATACACCAACAGTAAATAATCTTAAATGGGTATTTAACCTATTTATTTACATTAATAACTAACTCAAGTGCTTGTTTTGTGAGACTTTTATTATAATTACAAGTTTATTTCAATAATATCCATACATAAAAGGTATTGTTCCACCTCTCTTGTTTAATCAAGTTTAATATCCAACTAAATTTGTGTGTAGTATAAAATAAAACAACTACTAAGCTCAATATTTCAACTTACTTATATAATATCATTTCATTAAACATAATTTATTGATTATTAAAACATTCTAAGTCAAAATTCAAAGCCTATCGAAAAACGTATTTTTTTTTAATCAATCGAGGATTGTTGATCTTATAGTTATGATTTAAGGAAAGAACGAAAAAAAAAAATAGATTAAAAAACTAAAAAATACGCTTTTATAGAAATCCACCTAAAAATAGAAAATAAATTTGAATTAAAAATTGTGTACGAAAAATAATTTTATTGTAAAAAAAGCGTGGGGTGCATGGTATCAATAGTTATAAATATTTTATGAACAGATATGAGTAGAAGGGTTATTTTGATAATATCCTGAAAAGCACCCCACGCTTTTTTTACAATAAAATTATTTTTTCTTACACTATTTTTAATTCAAATTTATAAAAAAATATTTTCTATTCTTTAGTTGGTTTTTCTATAAAAGCGTATTTTTTTTAGTTTTTTTAAACTAATATTTATGTTTAATTTTTTAGTTGAATTTTCTATAAAAGCGTATTTTTTATTTCAATCTGTTTAAAATATTGAATTGTCATCGGTCCTTAATAAGTATGCCAAATTTCGAGTTAATCCGACGTTTTGAAGGGGTCAAAATCAAGTTCAAAGATTCCGTTACATACTAACATACGTATGAAGCTAATAAAAAGCTATTAAAAAGAACTTGGTACCAGTTTCAATCTCAAATTTTTTATCGGCGAGGACGCAGCAACCCCGAAAGTCGTTTGTACCAAACTTGGCCCCTTTTTGCACATTTATATTTTAGTGGGATTCCACTGTTACACAACAGTTACATGTACCCGATGTAATATCCCTTCTATTTGCAATGTAGACTCGTAAACATTTATGCTACTATTTACTTAGTTCTGCGAAGCTACAGAAAATTATGCTTATTTGTGAATATTTAGGTCGATTCTGATTTCTAAATGATTAAAATATATACATATATACGCACTCACGCCTGTAATCCCCGAAGGGGTAGGCAGAGGTGTAACGAGTACACCCACTTTTCGCCGAGCGTATATCCGTCCCTTGAATTGATAGGGGGCGAGCCTATCGCCATACCGGGCACAATTCCAGACCCCGGGTTGATACTAAGCATTTCATGATAGAAAAACCTAACATCACTTTACCCGACCCGGGAATCGAACCCGAGACCTCAGCGTTAGCCTCAGTCATAACGCATACGCATTACAACTGCGCCACCGAGGCAGTCGAACGATTACGATTAAACCTGACGAGAAAGTAAGCGGGAAAAGGGTAGCCAGTAAAATCCTTGATGTGATAAGGGGCGAGCCTATCGCCATACCGGGCACAAATTCCAGACTCCAGGCTGATACTGAGCATTTCGTAATAGAAAAACCCATTATCACTTTTACCTACCTATTTCCACAACCTCTACATAAGTTTGAATAGAGTGGCAGAATCATCACATTAGTTTCCCTGGTTATGTATTATTATAATATTTATTTATAATATATTTAGTAAATAAAATAAATGTATTTATTAAACTTACTTATTAAACGAGTGGTAGAGCCACGCTGTAGACAATTTTGTCTACAGCATGAATGGGCCGGCTCGTTCGGGTCGTTACCACTGTCTCACAGAAAACCAGCGTAAAGTAGCAGCTTGCTGCTGCGTTTCGTACGGTGAGTGAGATATCCGGAGCCCAAATCCCCCTCCCCTTCCCAATCCCTTATTATCCCTTTCCTTTAAGGTCGGCAACGCGCCCATAATTCTTTTGTATTGTGGGCGTACATGGGCGGTGGAGATCGCTTACCATCAGGTGACCCACTTGCTCGTTTGCCGGCCTATACTATAAAAAAAAAAAAAACTTATGTATTTACATTTATATTGTTATTCTTCTTGTATTTAATAAGAATATTATGTATGTTATGTAGGCTGATGTATATTTATTTCTATTCACAATATGTTTTTTTTCTGTTTCGTTTTCTTCGTCATCTTTGCACCTGCCATGTACACCCTACATCACCCTAAGGTTGACTGGGAGAGAATGCTTATACCATTAAGTCCGCCTTTATACTACATGTATATGAAGTGTAAATAAATAAATAAGTATTTATAAAAGATGCCCATCCTTGTATATCGTTGTAACGGATCCTTTACTCTATACTAACAAAGTTTTATAAACTCATTACCCTAGTTTACCGTCTATCGTGGACCTAAGCGTCACTTAACTGGCTAATTAAGCAACTTGAAATTTCAGTATAACGAGTGCCCTGGAATGTGGCCCGAGACTACGAGTGCAGGGTTTTAAAACAAGACAACGTGGTTTCAAGCCCCAAGCTCCGAGGTTTTTTAAATTATTCTAGTATACTGTTTGTTAACGATAGCCTCCGTGGCGCAGTGAGCGAGTATCCGGCTGAGAAGCGAGATGCCGCTGGTTCGATTCCCGCACCAACACAAATGTTTGTTTGAACCACAAATTTTTGTTTCGGGTCTGGATGTTTCCTTCCCAGAGTGGTTGACGTCAGGCATGCCGGTCATAAAAACTACAAACCAAATCTTTCTGTAACATGTATTAAAAAAGCATGTTGCGCCAACCCCACTACGAGTAGGATAATGAAATGAAATGAAATGAAATAGTTTTATTAATCATGTAGGCAATTAAAATAGCGCTTATGACAAGTCAGTACAAAATAAAGAAACTTATGTATAAAAATTATATCAACTAATGTATACATAACATACATAGCATCGTCAAATACACTAGGCAATTACACTAAATTGTTTATTTGTTGTCTTTTTATTTTACATTATTAATTATTAAGGGAATAGAATCTGCGACCTCTCGCTTCACAGGCGGCTACTCGCCTAGAGAAGCTTCGAAACGACATCAGTCTAATTATAAACATAAGTCCAAAAAAATCTGTTAACATGGTTAGCGAGCCAATTTTATTTCTGGTTATAAAATTCCTCGTTGGCATTTTCAGGGAATAAAAAAACTGTCCAAATAGAGAGTTGTAACAAGTTGCCTCAAACAGAATTCCGCTGAACTTTCAAAATGCAAAAAAAAATATTACAGGAACAAATTGCTATGAGAATTTTATTGCAATGGATAATATTGTTGTAGCCTCGTTAGTTTAGGCATACTTACGCTGAGGCGGTGTGGTTCTGGGTTCACATCCTAGGCCCGGCATTTAAAATTTGTGTTTGATTTTACGGTCAAAAATCGCTGGTATATTACCCGGGAGTACTTTGATGTATTTGGGCTTCGTCCCCTATCACTTCATAGCATGAAAATAAATGCAACCCCCCCCCCCCCCCCAATGTCTTGTACCCCGCAGGACGGTCGCGCACGAACTTGTCCATCTATAGTTGCATCTGTCCCTTTTGGGGAGACAGATGTTGCCACACTTTATGTATATGTGTATATTTTATTCATGGATTTGTTTTTGTAAGGGTTAGAGCCAAAGTTGCTGCGTATCGTATGGCGAGTGTAATATCCGGTCCCAAATCCCCTTCTCCTTCAAAAAACCCGAATTATTACTTTCCTTTAAGGTCGGGAACGCGCCCATGATTCTTCTGGTATTATCGGCGTGCATGGACGGTGAAGATCTCGTACCATCAAGTGCCCTTCTTGCTCGTTTACAGACCTATCTATACTAATATATAAAGCTGAAGACTTTGTTTGGTTGAACGCGCTAATCTCAGGAACTACTGGTCCGATTTGAAAAATTCTTTCAGTGTTAGATATCCCATTTATTGAGGAAGGCTATAGGCTATATAAGACTTTTTCCCCGGAATAGACCGTTCACGCCAGCGGAGCCGCGAGCAAAAGCTAGTGCTATAAAAAAATCAATAGTTGAATAAATAGATCACCACTCTCTCGTCTCGTTATTTCGTAGTCAGATTTAGGTTTTTTAACGTTATTTTTGTATATTCCTCGTCAAATTGCCAAACCTACATTTTAGATCATTCCAAAATGTACAGTGCAGACTCGAAAACTTGGCATGAGTCGATGTGTAGTAACTTGCAGATGTTGTCACAAACTTTAGTAATTAGGGAAGTTTAGTGAGACAACTCTTCAATAGCCATAGTAAACCTTCCTGATGGAGTTGTGTTGGAAAGTCCTAGAGATATGTTTTTACTCATGCATGTTCATGATGATGAAGACCTGAAACTTTCTTTCGCTTTTTTATAGCATGCACCGGCAAACAAGTAAGTGGGTCACTTCACAGTAAATGATCTCCACCGCCCACGTACGTCGACAATACCAAAATCATGGGCGCGTTGCTTTCCTAAAAGGAAAGTGATAATTATGGGATTGGGAATGGGAGAGAGATTTGGGCCTCCGGATATTTCACCATACGAAACGCTTCAGCAAGCTGCTACTTACTTTATGTCGATTTTCTGTGAGTCAGTGATAACGACCTGGTCGACCTGGTACATTTGTGTTTTTTTTTATTGCCTAGATAGGTAGACGAGCAGACGGCCCACCTGATGGTAAGTGGTTACCGCCGCCCATGGACCTCAGCAATGCCAATGGCAGAGCACAGCCAAGCCGCTGCCTACCGTTAAAACTGTACGCTGTCATGCTGTAGACAAAACTGTCTACATCGTGGCTCTACAATTCAGAAACTATCGATCTACTACGAATAGATCGTATAGATATATAATTGATGGTATGTTTTTATCGGATTAACCAGAATGCTCTTATACAAACCTATGAAACTATTAGAGGCAGATGTCGGCACATCACAAACTTTACTAATTAGGCAACTTTAATCCGAAAGTTGAACCGCTTGTACAACCATCGTTACGCTGTGTCAAGATTAATCTATTTGGCTCTATTTAGTTTGGATGTGGAATTTGGGGGAAATATTTTGTTGGAACAATTTGATATGGGTTAGTGAGTTAGATGTAATTATTGTTTTTGAGTGGTAGAAGAATGGCGGGGAGTGGCTCAACTGTGGTGGTACCACTATATCATAGAAAACTGATGTAAAGTTGATTGCTGTTGCGTTTCATATGGTAAATGAGGTTTTAGGTAGAGTCATCGGTTTTCTGTGAAATAATGGTTTATACCACCCCGTTCGAACCGGCTCATCCTTTCTGTAGGCAAATATGATTACAGAAGCGGAACTGTATGATGGCATTTGTAACGTATACAGTACCCTTTTGAAATTCCGTAAAATTTTAACTGTGAAAGAGCAATTGTTATACGCTATTCTATTGCTGCGCTATTGTTAACCGCAACCGTTGCTGCTGGAGCTATAATGTATCGAAACTACAGTGTGTTACAACACTAATGTAAGCTGTCCCAAGTACCATTGTACGGTGCTGCTACTTTGCAACATGCCTCTAAAATTTACTCTACTGCTCTCTTATTTACCATTATGACTTATCAATTTGCTCTCTTTCTTTTTGCCTGGCGTTATCCCAGTTTCAGCGGCTGTCAGGGTCTGCCTTCCTACTAAAACGCTTCCACTTTCTTCGAACTTGAGCATCTTTGTAGTGGGACTATTGGCTTTTATAATATCTACCTCTATTACGTTAAGCCAGCGCTTTTTGGGTCGACCGCGGGTTCACACCTCTGGTACGATCTGGTACAAGCACTTGCGACCGACGCACGTACTCCTGTGGTGTTGCTCATTTCAATCCAAAATAATATATTATATAATAATATATTATACTAGCTGTTGCCAGCAGCTCCGCCCGCGTGATTGCCTATTTCCAGGATTAAAGTAGCCTAGTCGGCGCCCCCGATGAGAAACGCGCTTTACAAAAATACTAATATCGCTATTAAAAAATAGCGGTTGATTGTAGAGGGTTGAAAATTTAGGGTTGTATGTATTTTTTAATGCTGTATCATAAAAAAATAAAAACAAAAAATGTTGTCTAAAAAATAAAAATAAAAATGTTGGGGTGGACCACCCTTAACATTTAGGGGGATGAAAATTAGATGTTGGGTGATTCTCATACCTACCTGATATGCACACAAAATTTCATACAAATCGGTCCAGCCGGTTCGGAGGAGTATGGGAACGAACATTGTGACACGAGAATTTTATATATTAGAAGCTAATAAATCCCCGAAAAGGTAGGCAGAGGTGTAACCAGTACAACCACATTTCACCGAGCGTATCTCTGTCCCATGATATGAAAGGGGGCGAGCCTATCGCCATACCGGGCACAATTCCAGTCTCCGAACTGATACTGAACATTTCGTGATAGCATACCCAATATCACTTTTTACCCGACCAGGGGATTGAGCCCGAGACCTCAGCGTCAACCTCAGTCATAACGCGTATGCACTACAACTGCGCCACTGAGGGAGTCAAAATTAATATATACATCACGTAATGCTTTATACATAATACTAAATTTTTAATTTTTTTTATGGCATAGGCCACAAAAAGGCAAGTGGATCACCTGATGGTAAGTGATCTCCACCGCCCATGTACGCCCACAATACCAAAAGAATCATAAGTGCGCTGCCGACCTTAAAGAAAAGGACTAATTAAAGAATTGGGAAGGGGAGGGGGTTTGCGTCTCCGGATATCTCACTCACCGTACGAAACGCAGCAGCAAGCTGCTACTTTACGCCGGTTTTCTGTGAGACAGTGGTAATGACCCGGACGAGCCGGCCTATACATGCTGTAGACAAAAGTGTCTACAGCGTGGTTCTACCACTCATAGAACTTATTATTTTCTTAATACGTTATTGACTGAAACGTATACCTACGTTTCTAAACAGTCATACATCCTAGCCATCCACTAATCGTCGAGTGACGTTCGGTTATTGATGACGTGGCAATTAATCTTGATCACGAAAGGGTTCGGTTTTCACTTACCGGCCGTTTGTTTTGGCGTAAAACGTTTATTTAGAGCGTTTTTTTTTCTTTGGGTATTTATTTTACATGTTTATTAATTTTGAGTGACTAGCCCCCGTATTCATAAACGTTACTATGAGACCTCATAGTGAGTGCGAACGCATAGTGACGATTTCTCTAAACGTCATTGGTTAGTTTTTGGCGCTAAATCAAAACAGACCAATCATGTAAACCAAATTGGACAAAAAGCTTACTTAAGTGTTGTTCGTGAATACGGGCCTAAAGCTGGTAAATCCCACTAGCTGGTAGGGCTTTCGTATGCGAGAGGCTGTCTGGGTTGGTTTTTTTTATTGAAAAATCCGGCAAACGAGCCAGTGGGTCACCTGATGGTAAGTGATCTCTAACGCCCATGTACGCCCACAATACTTGAAGAATCATGGGCGCGATGCCGATATATGAAAGGAATTAAGGGATTGGGAAGGGGAGGGGGATTTGGGCCTCCGGATATCTCACTTACCGTACGAAACGCAGCAGCAAGTTGCTACTTTACGCCAGTTTTCTGTGAGACAGTGGAAACGACCCGGAGGAGCCGGCCCATTCATGCTGTACACAAAATTGTCTACAGCTTGGCTCTAACACTCATACTGGTACTACCGCTTTTTCTATTTCTGTACCCAAACAGCAGTGTGCAAGCACGGTTGTATTTCAAGTTTGAAATACATTGAAGCCAGTGAAATTACTGGGCATTATGCAACTATGTCTCGGGGTGTCGAGTGCAGTGCAATGCAATGCAGTGCTTTTTAATTCGATGTTCTGTGTGGTGTTGCTTCTGTGTATGGGCAGGCGTGCCGCTTACCACCAGGCGAGCAACCTTCTCGTTTCGTCATGCAGGCTATTTAAGAATAGCTCAATGGAGAGTGTTACGGACTGCTGAGATGAAAGTCGCAAGTCCGAAACCAGACTCAAGACTACATTTTTTCACTGTAAAGTGGGTTTACCTTTCAATGGCGGATATGCTAACAAATCAGTGGTACAGAACCGTCACCGTGCGGACCTGAATCACACTTAGCTGGTTTTTTATAGGTATCCGACCCGGCTTTGACAATTCTCTTTCGATTCAGTTATTACGGTTTCAATAAAAATACGAACTTTTTAAATTTGACAAGCTACGTTCTGTTTTGGAGTTTTGGACAGATGTGAAGTATATTTGGAATGCATATGCAATTAAGTAGAACAAAACCACCTGCCTCTGTAGCGTATTGAGGTCTCCGGTCCAATCCCCGGGTCGGACAAGTGATATTGGGTTTCTCTATTACGAAATGCTCAGTATCAGTCTGGGGTCTGGAATTGTGCCCGATATGGAGATAGGCACGCCCCTATCACATCACGGGACGGAGATACACTCGGCGAAATGTGGGTGTACAGGTTACACCTCAGCTTACCCCTTCGGGGATTATAGGCGTGAGTGCGTATGTAAGTAAAAGCAATCCAGTTTTGACTTATAATGGTGTAACCGACATGAATTAATCAAAGCACACATCGTTAAGAGGCATGGCTAGGCGAACTGTTTACAATAATAATATTAATACCATCTAGTCTAATGCTGGTTCGATTTTTTAAAGAGAACTTCTCAGATATCTATGCAGTTTTAAAATGAAACTGAATTTTCTGAACCGAATTGCACCTATTCAAAGCGAAAGCAAGAAATATTTGCAACGAATACACACGTAACTTAGAAAAGTACATATTCTTGGGATTAATTTCGATACTGCAACTCTTATCTAGGTAGTCGGTACCACTCCCCAATGAGCTATAATTTTTTTATAACGAAACCATAATAATCTATTCAAAGCGAACGGGTTATGAAATAGCAAAATAGCATGCTATATATATCGCATATTTGAACCCTTCATACTACAATCTGACAAAATATAGGTCAAGTACATAGTACATAGTACTGAGATTTCCATGCAAAGTTAAACCGAATAAAAATACACCCAACGCAGTAACCGCTCTAAAATTCTCTCAAGTGACTTTGCCTTGTAAAACAAACACGGCAATTCCCATTGAAAGGCGCTTTCAAACGTATGACATTCTAAGCATCCGGCGTGGCAGCATGGCCTGGTATATCGTATCACTCAAAAAAATTAATAACCCATCCATGCGTGCTGTGTACACAGCGGGCCCAACGGACCGGAAACTGCATTCTGATATTAATATGAGTGTTTTCGAAGCTGGATTTTTCGCTTTTATTCAAATGAAAAAAAATACCGTATAGGATAGAAATACGTTGGTTGAATGGCGAAATAATTTTACTGTACTGTAATAGATCATACGGTTTTTTTCGATTGAATACACTGATTAGTTTTGAGTTTCGTTCAAATGTTGTGTGCGTTGATAGAAATCTGGCGTTAGAAGTGCTGTATGCTATGTTTACCCGACTGGTCCGAAGGTAGATAATGTTGAAATAAAACTAGTTTATACGGATTTTATCGCGGTTTAATTTTATTTTAGTCCCGACGTTTATACGACGTATAAACTAGTTTTATTTCAATGTGTAATATTCGCGTAAACCTAAGAAATCACTATGTAGATAATGTTATTTTTTATAGCGTAGGTCGACAAGCGAGCAATTGGGCCGCCAGATGGTAAATGATCTTCACCATCGATATACGCCCACAATACCAAAAGAATCATGGGCGCATTGCCGACCTTAAAGAAAAGAGAGAATTAAGCAATTGGGAAGGGGAGGGGGATTTGGCCTCCGAATATCCCACTCATCTTACAAAACGCAGCAGCAAGCTGCTACTTTACGCCGGTTTTATGTGAGACAGTGGTAATCACCGTGTGTGTGACTGTGTGTACCGACGGTGTGACCCGGATGAGCCGGCCCATTCATGCTGTAGACAAAAGTGTCTACAGCATAGCTCTATCACTCAAAAGTCAAACCGTAACCGTAACAGTAACCGTAAAGTAACATCGAAAGTCGGAGGTTCGAACCCGCGACATCCATCTCGATTGTCTGTCGCTTCGCCGGTGAAGTAATAAAATAATTATGATAAAAAAATATTAACACACTGGAACACATATGTTTTCAACATTGAAGCCCACTTTTACAACATTTCTCTTTGCTCTTTGTTAAAAAAACAACGTCAATAAACATTAACTTAGCGGAACTGGGACAATGGCCTATGTTGTAAAATAAACATTCATATCGATTACTATCTTTTGCTCGTGGCTCCGCCCGCGTGCACGGCCTTTTTCGGGATAAAAAGAAGCCTATGTCTTAATCCTAATCATGTACCACTTCTTTGTCTATTTCTCACCATCCTATTTATAACACAAACACGATATATCTATTTTTATTTATCGAAGAGATGGTAACTATAGGCTTGGTGGCAGCATCAGGTTACGGTTAACTAGGTCGTAGATCCCTCGTATGCGAAAGGGCGTCTGGGTTGTTACCACCACTTTATCTAATTCTGCAGTATGTATTTGTGTTTCAGTTTGAAGGGCATTGAAGCCAGTAAAATTACTGGACATTATGAGATTTAACATCCTATGTTTCGGGATAATTAATGGTAGTACAATACCATGCAGAGCTATGCAATACAAAATTCTTATTGACGTTGCTGACTTGCTCATCACGTCATTTGAGCGAATAAAAATATACGTTGTTCCTTCTAATATAACATCAAACCACCGTCTTATTACAACCCTTAACCCTTCAACCACATCCTTCTGGTATTAAAAATAACGATACCATCAAATCCACCCCGAAAATAAAGAGTTTCATTGCATATATGAAAATATGAGTGTGTCCGTCGTAAAATCAAGCCCTGACCCGGGGTCGTGCGGGACATTTCGTTTTATGTTTTATAAGATGGCATAGTTTTATGTGACAACCTACTGGGAGGGTGAAGGCGGGGAAGGGAGTAGCGGGGGGCGTTAGGTTAAATAAAATAAAAATCTTTATTGATTGCTCAAATCGGATGAAGTGGAGGCGTCTCAGTAGAAAGGCAGACCCTGGCAGTAAGCCGGGATAACGTCAGAAAGAAATAAACAATTCAAGTAAGATATGAGCATATGGGCATCTAAAAACACAAAAGAAATTTGCATAATCATCGCTCTGCATAACCATTAAACGTAATTTTATCGATTTGGCATATTTTTCATATTTTATTATGGATGTAAAGTAAAGTAAAAGTAAAAGTATTTCGTCATATACTTTTAACTCATAATTATATTATCTTTTCGTAATTGTTTTTGCATATCATTTAAGGCTTAAATATCACAATACCTTCCTATTATATTAAAAATAATGTTAATTAAACACACATGTTCGCAGCAGGCCACTACCGCTGCACCATAACTATTAAAATTGCTCTGAGCTATGGGCTCATAAGATTATGCGTTATATTTTAGGTTAAAACCTAAAACATTATTAGGCGATCCGATAAGTCAACTAAAGTTATGCTAAAAAAATTGAGCAACTTATACTTAAGACAATGAAAACATTATGCTCAAAAACAGTTATGATAGCTATGCAAGCCCGTCTGAATATAAGGACGATCGTCAAGAGACATTGCATCTCTTAACTATTTGACTCTTGCTAGCAATGAATACGCACGTAACTTAGAAAAAGAGAGTTTTGGCGGGAATTCTGACAGTGCGGTTAATCTCTTGATTTGATTTGATTGTGGGCTCCTTTTCTCCGCACTTAGCCCGTTGAATGTCAGGCCATTGTGCGTCAATCTCTTATCTATATGTTAATAACAGCGATAGCTCAGCGGGGAAGAGTACGGACTGTCGAGATGAAAGTCGTAGCTTCGAAACCAACCCCAAGACCTCTGACTTTTGGTTTATAAAAGTGGTGTGAATTGGTGCAATAAACATTGAAGGTGATGAACAGTATGGAAATATTACAATAATTTAGATGATTGTGATGTTGACCAAGGGTATTGATCGACCTTGGTAATTTGTTCTCTTGGAGAAAATATGAAGCATCATACTGGAACAAATTGACACCAGAGCTCTGAAAAGACTTTGAAATCGGCAACACCGATGTTTCATTGTTCTTATGAAGACTCGAAAATCTATCAAATATTTGCCGCTGGCAAAATGCTCAAAAATGCGAAGCCCTAATTAAACAAAAGAGACAAGAACTTAGAAAAGACGGATGTGCCATGGGAGTCCCCCGACCACTGTTTCGGTAGTTTATAGGTTAAATACAGATATATCTATTACAATTATAACGATATCAGACGTTTTATGAGTGGTAGAGCCACGCTGTAGACACTTTTGTCTACAGCATGAATGGGCCGGCTCGTCCGGGTTGTTACCACTATCTCACAGAATACCGGCGTAAAGTAGCAGCTTGCTGCTGCGTTTCGTGCGGTGAGTGAGATATCCGGAGGCCCAAATCCCCCTACCCTTCCCAATCCCTTAATTATCCTTTTCCTTTTAGGTCGGCAACGCGCCCATAATTCTTTTGGTATTGTGAGCGTACATGGGCGGTGGTGATCACTTACCATCAGGTGACCCACTTGCTCGTTTGTCGGCCTATGCAATAAAAAAAAAACGTGGAAGCCCGAGGACAGTATCCTCCTCCTCCAATATCCTCCAATTATCACATTTATTACGAACAAGCCATTCGATTTGGACGAATTATACTTTATTGCTTTTCCTCTGAGAACCGTATTTTATTGTCACTTGATTACGACTAATAAAATGGCATTTCTTTTGGAGGTAGTGAACCGGAAGGTCTAGGGTTCGATTCGAAAAATCACATATGAGATGCACGGGGTTGGAATTTGTGCCGATGGGCTCGCCATCTACGACATTATGGGACGAAGATACGCTCGGCGAAATGTGGGTTTACTGGTTACACCTCCGCCTGCCCCGGCTTACAGGCGTGAGTGAGTACGTATTTTCGTATTGTTTTTTTTTATTTTTACTAATTACACATGACACATAATCGCTAGGTTACTTGTTTTACTATATGATAGTATTCCGTATTCTGTACTACAAAATGTTACATAAACCGATATCGTCACTCTAAGGGGAGGTACACGGGGTTAACGATTTGATAAATTGTGTCACTGATATAAGGAGCTGTGAACCTTCAAGCCCCTTACGTCGCCTAAAGGTTGTCATACACCACTTTCACAGAATTTCGTAATCATGCGATTTCTCGATATTTTAAATTCAGATTGAAAACCATAAGGCGATTATTTTATTGCCCTGAATAAATGCATCTGATGTGTAACGAAGTAGAACAATTGAAACACAATGTACACGACCTTCTCCATTTATTTGGGCAGAGTAACACTTTATATTCCGTTTAGCAACCGACTGACTGCCGACAATAATTATTCCACCTTATTTATACCTTTTCACAAATAGTTCACATTAGTAATTGTATTTATTATTGAACATGTTAGATCGTTCTAAATAACGTGTATATTATTTATAATTGAATAATTAAATAAGTCAGAGTATCTTATGGATTAACAGACAATATAACGTTATACAATAATAGTGTGACGTCATAACCGTTGTTAATATTTAGTACTGCCAGCACTTATAACAGATGGTAAGTGTCACGAACATAAACGGTTCCACCGAAAACTAAAACAGAAACATAAAATATAGAAAAAATAAAGTAATAATAATACTTAACAATTCTGGACTATTCCATAGTAAAAATATTGTAAAATTTATAGTTGCCCAGTGTATTTTGATGATGCTATGTATGTATACATTAGTTGATATGATTTCTATACATAAGTTTGTTTATTTTGTACTGACTTGTCATAAGCGCTATTTTAATTGCCTACATGATTAATAAAACTATTTGACTTAAAACAAAAAGAATAACAAAATAACTGACACTGCACTTCCCTCATCACCCCGAGATAAAAGATATAAACTAACTCTCATAACACACAGTATTTTCACTGGATTGTATTTAAGATCCCTATTGCACTACACTGCTGCGTGGCGGAAAAATGGACGAAGTAATGGTGCCTAACCAGACGGCCTAGTTATTATTAAAAAGAACACTATTACTTCTAATTTGATGTCACAATGTTTGCTGTTTAGTAAACATTTTGCTTACACTAGCATTTGTGGAATGAGACCCATGATTTTAATTAAAAAAACGATAAAAAAGGTTTTTTTATTTTAAGGCGGCCTCTCATTTTACAGCCAACTACTCGCCCACTACACCACGGAGGTTGTAAAAGAGAAAAAGTGAGAAAGAAAGTGATACTATTTGGTAGTCAGGTAACTTATGCTGTAGATCAGTGCAACTATACCAATTTAGATTAAAATGGTAATTTATATTTCTGCCTACTCCTCCTGTGATACAAGGGAATACATATTCGTACATCTATACTATTATAAATACAAAAAGGGGTTTGTTGGTTTGCGCTTCTTTCACGCATGATGGAGCAACCAATCGATATTATATTTTGCATAGTTTATAGGCCAGAGAGTGGCATAGGCTACATTTTATACCGAAAATATTACCTACCAAATGGTCAGAGCCGCGAGTAAAAGCTAGTTATATATAAATCACCTGAATTTATCGCGGCATCTACAGCTACAGATGAAATTAAATTCGCAAAGGATTAAATCTCTCTTAGACATATAAACAAACTTGACAAAAAGACAGCTAAAAGCAAGGGCCGTCTTAGCGTTAAGACCTCCTCGACAACACTCAGCCGACAAGGGGCTCTTTACCTCTGGTTAGAACCGGGATGCGACATTTGCCCGGTTTTGCTCTATATCTCTTTTGAAGCTTTCATTTTAAAGGATTTTATGTTTCAACTGTAATTTTAATTTAATGTCCCTTTTAATAGCCAAATGGCAAAAACGTAACCCTTATTATTTCGGCATGTCCGTCTGTATGATAGTCATTTTACAGACTAAAAGTATTTTAAGGATATAATTTGGATGTTGGGTATTTTCTGAAGGCCAATTCTCGTAATTTTAAACGTTCAAAATATCATTCCGATCTAATCTCAGCGTCAAGAAAGTTGCAAATGGCATTCTCTTAAACCAATAATCAACGTCAAATGCACCTAGCATTAGCAGTAGCATTACACCGTTTTGGCCTTAGCCAACTTTTATTCTACATTCAATCTCATCACGATTTATGTTCACATTTGACGTTGATTATTGGTTTAAGAGAATGCCATTTGCAACTTTCTTGACGCTGAGACTAGATCAGAATGATATTTTGAACGTTTAAAATTACGAGAATTGGCCTTCAGTGCACTGTTACACGATGCTACTGTTTACAGTTTCTACTTGCAGGTCTGGCGATTGTCTTTAGGTGACCGACTTTTCCCCTCATCGGGTTGGCAGAGGTGTAACCATTACATCCATATTTTGCCGAGCTTATTTCTGTCTCATGATATGATAGGGGGCGAGCGTATCCCCATTCCGGGCACAATTTCAGACTCCAGGCTAATAATAAGCATTACGTGATAGAAACCACAATAACACTTACCGACCCGGGGATCGAACCCGCAGTAATTCCGCGTACGCATTACAACTGCGCTACCGAGGAAGTATATTTTTAGGGATCCAATAGGCTAGGTTATATAGTTTATGAGTAATATTTTTAGTTAGACTATGGAACTCTTCACTGCGTGTGGTCTAACACGCACTTAGCCGGTTTCATATTTGCGTTTTTTCAATTTTAATGTAATTAATCTATTTTATGCGCACAAACATGAACTTGCACACGATTTTAAATAAAAGACAATAGTTTGTGCGCCGTGTTTTAATCTTTCATTAAAGTATTTTTAGTGCACAATATTTAAAATGCAGCGCTTTTACAAATTTCCGAGAATGGCCATTGTGAGCGAATGCTTTCACGCCGGTCGCTGTCTCCTTTTACACGACGAATTAATATTTCCCTTTTGTCTTCACTCTTAACTCGTTTTAATAGAAAAAAACACGCGGGTCAGTCTTTGGGGACTGTCGATAGAAGTGAAAACTAACTTGTGAATTGTATCGTCGAGCTATTAGATTATTATTATTGAATTATTTTTAGTTTGTTAAGAAGTGTTAATGACCAATTTTATATATATGTAGAGAGATGTACTCTTTGTATATATATATAATGTATACTAATAACGCACGGACGTATATCTATGTACAAATACACACAGTATACATATAGCTCATGGAAAGCGTTCGGTGACGATGACGCGAGTTCCATGATTTTGCTCACCCAAAAAGTGCTCAACGCGCCTAAAGAAGTTTTTAGTTCAAAAAAATATTCCTACACAGCTACTTGAAATACAGTAAAAGCTCCTTATTAGCGCTTCCTTCATTCGCGTTTTCACTATTCGCGGGTTAAAAAATTGCGACCCAATTCCTATATTCGCGGCTAAGGATTTCTTTATTCGCGGATCTAATCGGTACATCGGTACACACACATTTATAAAAAGGATTCCAATATGTAGGTATCCAGCCGTATATCCTTTGTAAACGCGTCGTCTAATGGACTAATAAAAAAGTAAAATAGACCCTATTGCAACTATTCCTAAAGTATGTTGTTAAATGATATCGCCGCTGTATTGGTTCCGCCTTTGACACAAGCCGCCTTCGCCGTGGTCGGCGTTATTGACAATGTAAACGAAACAGAATGAAATCAATCTTATTACTCAATGCATAAAGTATCTATAAATATTTTATATTTAAAAAAAATACAAAATTCTTTGTCACCTAGGAACGTATCCCCTATAATCCCATATAAATTACCATTCCATATTTTTTAATTAAAAATAACCTAAGCGACAAAATCAATGTTACCAACTCACAATAAAATACCCACAGTATGACTAATTTCAGTGATTAAAAAATTACGTAACTGGAGGTTATGATTTTTTAATTAATTGATTTGACTAATTCCATGTATTTTATTTATTTAATTAACTTATCTATTCCATGGCATAACTGAAGGAAAACGGCACAACAGCACCACTGAGGCAGTCCTTTCCGGAAATAACCACAATCGCGATTATTTTATTGAAATTTGAAATTCTACCGAATTACGGTTTTTTTATTGTGCAACACTGCTGAGGACATATTTATAATAATTATAAATTGTGCGAGAGTTTTGGCGGGAATTTTGACAGTGCGATTGATCTCATAATTTAATCTACACTAATATTCTAGAGAGGAAAGATTTTTTTGTATTTTTGTATGTAACAAATAAACTTAAAAACTACTGGGCCGATTTTAAAAAATAATTTGGCCGTTAGAAAGCTACATTATCACTGAGTAACATAGGCTGTAAACTCATTTCTAATACTTTACTGAAATAACGAGCACACAAAGTCGAACAATTTTGACTACTTTTAGTTGCTTGCAGTAAAAGAGAATAAAGTTAACTGAAATTATCTGCAGTTAACTCAGTCACTTCACCTCAGTGTTGCCAAGTCAGATTTTTGAAAATACCGTGCTGTCCACATTAAAATACGGTATTTGCGCCAAAAATACAGTGCTTGATGGGAAAAAATACAGTGTATTTTACAGTGCAATAAAATGTCGTACAAAAAAGGAAATAATTAAATTATTAAGTAAAATATAAATTTATTTTAAACTTTATATCCTAAACTAACTTAACATTTTATTTGTATATATCGATGGCTGCGATGATGATGATGATATCGGTTTAGTTTTTTTTATGTGTTTAATCAAAGAGTTTTATGTAAACTACTAGACAAGCTGCGCGGTACATAGAAATTGTAGTATAATAAATTAAATAAATTGTATTATAGTAAATTAGTTGTATTACTAAGTTGCAGTCAATTGACCGTAACTCAATATTATCATCTCGCTTACTCTCAACTAGAACCCCTATTGCGCTCCCTGTTTGTGAACTGTCAAACTCCCGCGTTATGTGACGCAGTTTTACTTCTAAATAACCTGTCTAGTAGTATACAATAATAATACGAAATTTAGACTGTAAAAAAATACTGTGTCTCCATATACGGTATTTATAAAAATACCGTGTCCAGTAGATGGCGTGAAAATACGGCAGATCTGCTGTAATTACAGTGCACTTGGCAACACTGCTTCACCTTCAGTCACATTTCGTTCTCAATTAATATTTTGACGTTTGTCTATGGACGAAATGCATTTTACATTGCATTTTATATAACTTTCTTGTCGCTGAGATTAGATCGGAATGATATTTTGAACATTTAAAATTACGAGAATTGGCCTACTGACCCTCACAACCCGTTCCAAGTGATTGGAAAGGGGACTTGGGCCTCCGAATACCTCACTCACCGTACGAAATGCATCAGCAAGATGCTACTTCACGGTTGTCTGTGATTCATTGGTAACATCTCGGTCGAGCTGGCCCACTCAAGTAGACAAAACGTCTACAGTGTGTCTCTACCACTTACTAATAAATTGTCTTAAAATGCTGTCAGTTATGTTATAACTAGCTTTCAATCATGTGTGTTTTTTCGTATCGAAAACTCAAGCATAAATTGTGTTTACCCGACCTGGGAGTCGAATCCAGCACCTCACAGTTTCTCACCCTAGTAGGCCATCATTAGACCAATGACGCGATCTTTTATAATAATTGTATTAATATCATTTAATTTTGTTATAGGATCGCCAAAGATGGCTGGAAAAGTTATACTTCTCCTCGCATCTATTTCAGCAATGAACAATGGTAAGTGTTGAATAATATGTTATTAATAATAATAATAATAATGGCTTGCCTTCACCGGCCGGTCAGAGTGGAGTCGCGAGAGCTTCATGCTCGAAGGGTGGATGTGAAACGTAAGTGGTGAGTGGGCAACGTGATGGGACCCTAAGGGAGCAAATGATCGTTGTTTAAAGCCCAGTGACACCTCTCCACCCTTTAGCCACTCATCTGGGTGTTGCTCCCTTGTCGCTTTTTCTAGTGACTATATTGGGGAGCCCATCTACCTGATTTGGCAAGTCACCACCTGCCTATTTTATCCATGTTTTCAACATAGGTCAGGCAGGTGCCATAGTCCTTCCCATAGACCCGGTTATCCGATCCATCAACACCTCACCTCAATAAAATAGTATATATAATTTTTTGCCCATCCCTACAATAGTCCTACACCGACCAGGGGCTGTCCTTGGATACACTTCTATAGTGTATACAAGGATAGCCGCCGGGCGGTGTCACATCACCATATAAAATTAAAATTGTCTAACGGGCCTCTACGTGTTGGCTTCGGCCCCACGCACGCCTTCCAAAGGTCCGGGACTCTGTAGTCCCGAGATTATGGCAAGACAAACATAATAATAATAATAATAATAAGCCCTGTATTATATACGTCCCACTGCTGAGCATTGGCCTCCTCTACTGAATGGGAGAGGTTAGGCCTTAGTCCACCGCTGGGCTAATGCGGGTTGGCAGACATCACATTTTTATTATGAATTTTTTAATTGGTTTTATTTTTTTGAAAGTCGTACCCTGGCATTAATCCAGGATAGCGCCAGGTAGAAAGAAAAGAGTTTTTGTAAGAAATTATTATTTATGAATTTTAAGTGTTAATATTTGAAGCCGACTTTTAATCCACTGTCTCACAGAAAACCGGCGCAAAGATGCAGCTTGCTGCTGCGTTTCGTTCGGTGACTGAGATATCCGGAGGCCCAAATCCTTTTTCCCTGTCCAATCCTTTAATTATCCGTTTCCTTTAAGGTTGGCAACGCGCCCATGACCCTTTTGGTATGTTGGCGTAAATGGACGGTGTAGATCACTTACCATCAGGTGAGTCACTTGCTCGTTGGCCGCCCTATACTATAAAAAAAAACAAAACTTTTCATATTTGGCGTAGGATTGCGTAAATACATAAAATATTTTAAAAACATTTTAAAGCTATGAATTGAGAACCTCTTTGTTTTGAAGTCGGTTCAAAAATCCAATGTCTAGTATTTACCTAATATTTACGATCCGGACTATACAAATCTAACCTCAAATATCTTTAGATTTTACATAAAGAAGTGTCTATTAATAAAGCTTTAGATATCGAGTGAAATATAAGTTCAATTAACGTTACAATAGCGCGGCGCAGTCCGCGAGGACAACGTTTTAAATTTCGAACAGTTTTCAAACTTTTAATTACACCACGAAATTAATTTTCACATCAACTTTAGTTGCCGTTTATTTTTCAACTTTTTATTAAAAATGCGTAAGTTTAATTGAATTTCGTTTGTGATTGCGAATTGTTATTCTTTATTTGGAATACGAGAAATAGAATACTGTTTAATAGAATTTAAAATTATCAGAAGGAGGAATTTGATTGAATTCTCGTTAGAAGGTGGTAAGTATCTCACATGCGAGAGGCCATCTGGGTTGGTAACACCGCGTTGTCGATTTCTGCCGCCAACCATAAATGTGTAAGCACTGTTGTGTTCCAGTTTGAAGGTCATAGAAGTCAGTGAAATTACTGGGCATTGTGAGACTTAACAACTTATGTCTCGGGGTGACGAACGTAGTCCAGTGCCATGCAGTGCTTTATAATTGAAAGTCCTGTGTGATGCTATATCTGTTTATGTGCAGGCGCTTACCATCAGGCGAGTGCTGCCTGCTGGTTTCGTCATTTAAACGTGGCGCGGTTCTAATGCGTACGCGTTACGACTGAGGCTGACGCTGAGGTCTCTGGTTTGATCCCCGGGTCGTGTAAGAGTGATATTGTGTTTTTCTATTACGATATGCTGAGTATCAGCCGGCGTCTGGAATTGTGCTCGGTATGGCGAAGGGCTCGCCCCCTATCACATCAAGGGACGGAGATACGCTCGGCGAAATGTGGGTGTACTGGTTACACCTCCGCCTACCTCTTCGGGGATAAAAGGCGTGAGTGCGTATGTATGTAAAAAAAATAAATTGTTTATTTAAAGATTACCAACAAAATTTACAATCACACACATGTAGATATATAGTTGCTAAAACAATATTAAGCTAATGGCAATTTAAATTACAGGTAACCAAAACATGCAAAACAGAAATTGAGTATTAATTTAGGTTAAGGAACTTAAAGAATATACATATATTCCTTATAAGTAATACAATTTAACAGAATGTTAAAGATCATCAGTATTTTTATATAGCCTAGTGGGCGCCCCCGGTGAGAAACGCGCTTGACAAAAATACTAATGACGCTATTAAAAAAATAGGGGTTGATCGTAGACGGTTGAAAATTTAGGGTTGTATGTATTTTTAATGCTTACCATAAAAAAAATAAAAACAAAAAAAAAATACTAAAAAATAGAAATAAAAATTCAGACGTGGACCACCCTTAACATTTAGGGGGATGAAAAATAGATGTTGGCCGATTCTCAGACCTACCTACACACAATTGCATACCAATCGGTCCAGCCGTTTCGGAGGAGTATGGGAACGAACATTGTGACACGAGAATTTTATATATTAGAAGATATGTTGACGAAGTATTCCAGTATATAGTAGAACTCACACAATTCATCAGCATCACAATAACACACGTAATTATGGTAGCAAAACCAATAATAATTACACAATAATTCACCACCAAATATCAAAATGCGTACGTACGGTGCACAAACTTAATTTAACATTCGAGTCACGCGGTGTCACGAGCACAGGCTTAACGGGATGTGCATTATGTGAACATACAACCTAAATTGATTAAAACAATATGAATCTACACTTGCATTTGCTTTTACAAATGATACAAATGATTTAGTTTTAATAAGTGCCTAATGTACAATAAAGCATTATAAATAAATAAATAAATAACAAATAGACCTAACAAGGGTTGCAGGAAGCCGATGGATGCAGGCCGCTTCCAACAGGTCGGCCTGGAAGGCATTAGGGGAGGCCTATGTTCAGCAGTGGACGTCTTGTGGCTGATGATGATGATGATAACAATTAGATTATGACAGCCTCCATGGCGAGAAGCCGGTTGCGAAGCGAGAGGCCGTGGGTTCGATTCCCACACCGAGACTAACGTTTCTGTGATCCACAAATATTTGTTTCCGGGCTGAGTGTTTTGGACTGCAAGTCCTTCGTAGTTTCTGATACCTGATCTACAAGGTGGTGTTAGGTCGTAGGTGTTAGGTAGGTGAGAGGCCGTCTGGGTTGGTACCACCGCTTTGTCTATTTCTGCTACTAAGCAGCAGTGTGTAAGCACTGTTGTGTTCCGGTTTAAAAGATATTTAAGCCAGTGAAATTACTGGGCATTATGAAATATACATCTTATGTCAGTGGGTGACGAGCGCAGTCCAATGCCATCAATTGCTTTGTAATTCAAAGTGTTGTATGGTGTTGCTTCTGTTTATGGGCAGGCGTGGTGCTTACCATCAGGCGAGTGGCCTGCTCGTTCCGTCACTCAAGCTAATAAAAAATACCCACAATACAAGTTAGCCTAGTGTGGATTCTGTGTGACTGTTGGGTGTACTTATTTATTTATTTAGATACGTTTATGGGAGATAGAGTTTTATGAGGGGGCAATCGAGGCAGATTTATTCATTGTTAATTATCGCTCGCTTAAACTGTGAAGGGAATATCGTTTCTCCATATTTGAGAAGTTCTCCATAAGAATTCCCAAGATATAAATCTGCCAATCCGCATTAGGCCAGCGTAGTGGACTAAGACCTAACCCCTGTTATTCAGAAGAGCTTGTTTCCAGAAGTAGAACGTATATATTACAAGGCAGTTGGAAAACCAGGCAGGCAGCTGGATCACTTACCAGCAGGTTCGTCACCTGATGGTAAGTGATCTCCGCCCATGGACAGCTTTAGTAACATGTGATAGAATCACGGTGTAGACAGTTTTGTCTACAGCATGGATACGCCAGATCGACTGGGTTGTCACCACTGTATTATAGAAAACCGACGTAAAATAGCAGCTTGCTGTTGCGTTGGAGATATCCGGAGGCTCAAATCCCTTCCCTTTCCCATCCCTTAATTATGCCTTTAATTATGCCGGCAACTTGTCATGATACTTCTACTATAGTGAGTCATGAGCAGTGGAGATTACTTACCATCAGGTGACCCACTCAAGTGACAGTCAAGCTACGGTCGCCATGTCGTAGAGTTGTTACTCATTGGCTCTATAAAAATAAAAAATCAAAGTCTTTATTGATCAAATACGCATAAAAGGCGCTTATGATAAGTCAAAGTACAAAAGTTAGTAATTATATTAGTAGAAAAGTAAGTTTACTAATATATTTATATCATACTAGCTGTTGCCCGCGGCTCCGCCCGCGTGAATGCCTATTTCCAGGATTAAAGTAGCCTAGTGGGCGCATCAAGCGAGTCCCGGTGAGAAACGCGCTTGACAAAACTACTAAAGTGACAATAAAAAAAGGGGTGATTGTAGAGGGTTGAAAAAATAAAAACAAATTTTTGTCTAAAAAATAAATAATAAAAATTAGGGGTGGACCACCCTTAACATTTAGGGGGATGAAAAATAGATGTTGGCCGATTCTCAGACCTACCCGATATGCACACAAATTTCATACAAATCGGTCCAGCCGTTTCGGAGGAGTATGGGAACGAACATTGTGACACGAGAATTTTATATATTAGATATTAATTACTGCTCTATAAGCAATTCAGGTCACACTGTCTTGGTGCAGTGTACAGGACTGATTCCAGACTTCCCTATCAGTAAAATAGTTTGAAACATTATAATAGGCTCTAAACATTAATGCTCGTTTGACGACGTCAGACCGATACGACTTAGGAACCTTCAAGAAAAAAGCCTACTCTTTCCTCAAAGGCCGGCAACGCACCGACAAATCCCCTGGTATTGACGGTGTCCATGGGCGGCGGTGATCACTTACCATCAGGTGACCCGCTTGCTCCGTTGCCACCTCTTTCATAAAAAAAACGTGGTGCATTTATTTTCCGGCAAATTTGTTTTTTCGGAGGGAATTTTATTATAAAATTTGACACAGTATTACTAGATACGATTTCTTTGCCTTGCCAAGTCTTACCTTGGTAACTTCAAGTTTGTTCTCTACCACTTGTAAACAGAGAATATATATAAGCTTATATAGCTTATATTAGCTAAGAATATCAACCTGCAAGCAATAATACTGTCCAAAATACCGACTCGTTAAAGCCCGATGATCGTCAATGGGCATTCTGATATTAATAAAATAATAGCACGTATTAATCCAAGGCTTTATACGGATTTATAAAGCAGAAATGTCGTGTGCATTGTTTTTTACTTGCATTGTACTGTTTTAATCGGCTTATAAATTCGAGTTATTTTTTTTACCTGATGTCAGAGTATATAGTCCACAATACGCTCATACGCACTCATGGGTACTCCCCGAATTGGTAGGCAGAAGTGTAACTAGTACACCCATATATCGCCGAATTTATTATATCGCCATATCGGGCACAATTCCAGACTCCCGGTTGATACTAAGCATTTCATGATAGAAAAACCCAATACCACTTTACCCGTGCGTACTTTACAAGTAGCGCCATTTCCTCGTCCGTTATCAGTATATTATATATATACCACATGCAGGTATGATTGGCTTTAGGCCTAAGATGTTGGTGACCCTCTTGCACTCATTAACTTTATACTAGTTTTCTTCGTGGTGCACCGGGCGTATTGTGTAACATATTCTACATACATACATACATACGCACTCACGCCTGTAATCCCCGAAGGGGTAGGCTAGGGTGTAACCAGTACACTCACATTACGCCAAGCGTATCTCCGTCCCACGATGTGATAGGGGGCAGCCTATTCTATTCTGAGCTGATTCTGAGCATTTCGTAATAGTAAAACCCAATACCACTTTACCCGAACCGGGGATCGAACCCGAGACCACAGCGTTGGACTCAATCGTAACGCGTACGCATTACAACTGCACCACCGAGGCAAATACAATCGAATAGAAAACTTTTTTTCGTCGATTAAGAAGACTTAATGCCCCTACAAATTCAACTCCAAATGGTATAAAGTTCCCAAAAGTGGTACTAAATACGCAAATTACTGTTTTTATTTTGCCCTTGTTTTCTTCGCTCTTGAAAAACTAGAATGTCTGTAGTAGTCTTAAAATGCAAATAAGGTTTTATACACCGGCGCAACTATGCTGTAAAATGAAACGTAACATAACATAGGCTTATGCTTTTATGCACAAAGGGCTAGGCAGAGGTGCTCATAAATCAACGCCCATTTCGCTGATATTATTTTATAGCCTGATATATATTATATATTTATATATTTTATATTTGACTGCCTTGGTGGCGCAGTTGTAATGTGTACGCGTTACGATTGAGGCCAACGCTGAGGTCTCGGGTTCGATCCCCGGGTCGGGTAGTGGTATTGGGGTTTTCTATTACGAAATACCCCAGTATCAGCCCGGAGTCTGGAATTTGTGCCCGGTATGGCGATAGGCTCGCCTCCTATCACATTATGGGACGGAGATGCGCTCGGCGAAATGTGGGTGTACTGATTACACCTCTGCCTACCCCTTCGGGGATTACAGGCGTGAGTGCGTATGTACGTATGTATTATTTTATAGGTGGCGAACCTATCGCCATCTCGAGCACAAATTTCAATACTGAGAACTTATTGTGTGATTTTCTTTTTGAAAACTTACACAAATTGTGACTTTACTAATATGAAATGAAATGAAATAGTTTTATTCATCATGTAGGCAATTAAAATAGCGCTTATGACAAGTCAGTACAAAATAAATAAACATAAGTAAGTATAGAAATCATGCCAGCTAATATATACATAACATGCATAGCATCGTCAAAATACACTGGGCAACTATAAAGTTTACAATATTTTTATATTAGTCCAGAATTGTTAAGTAATATTATTATTGTTATTTTTTCTCTGTTTTAAAGGTCGATATGGACCATAGGCATTACCATCATCATTTTAATACGATTAAAATGATGGTGTAAAATATATACATAATGTATAGAATATTATTAATCACAGTAATACTATTTTGAAAATAAATTATTTTGACTACGATAAAGCCACAGCTACAGGATAGTCTCAATAGTATTTAATCATTTCAATTACAATAATACATATATACGTACATATACTCAGGCCTATTTTTCATAGGGGTAGGCAGAGACAATGGATTTCCACTTGCTACGAAAAAAAAACATTAATATTCTTGTAAAAGCTACACCAAATCTACCATACTCTACCAAAGTTGTCGAACTTCGTTGTCTCAATTCGATTTAGCTTAACTACCCATAACTACGTTGAAATTTGTACCCTTATAAAAAAGGTCGTTACTACTGCTCCATAGAAAATGGCTTAAAGTAGCAGCTTGCTGTTGCTCTTTTCAAAACTAGTTTGAGTACAATCACTTATTGTTGAGACCATAAAGGTTTTACAATATTTCATTGGACAAATATAAAACCAGCTAAAAAAAAATCAAAAAATTAAAATAAATAATTTCGAGACGGTGCTTCCTACCACTTTTCTACCATTACATTGCAAATTGTACAGGCTCAAAATTGGCTGATCTTGTTGTATTGGTTGTCTTTGTTTTGTATGATCTTGACAGACGAGACCATCTAACGCTAGCGTCTGACACTTGACATGACCATCAGAAGTTGACCTTTAAGTATCGTATGTATTATTGCCATACACCGCAACAAACAGTCAAAGAGTATTAAACTATATACGGAAAACAAACAGTAATAATTTGTCGGAACGGTATCGTGGTAGCTTTCCCAATGATAATGTAGAAATGTTGCTAATGACTGGCTCGGTGGCGCAGTTGTAATGCGTACGCGTTACGATTGAGGCTAACGCTGAGGTCTCGGGTTCGATCCCTGGGTCGGGTAAAGTGGCATTGGGTTTTTCTATTATGAAATGCTCAGTCAGCCCGGAGTCTGGAATTTGTCCCGGTATGGCGATAGGCTCGCCCCCTATCACATCGTGGGACGGTACTTACTGGTTACACCTCTGCCTACCCCTTCGGGGATTACAGGCGTGGGTGCGTATGTTACTAAATTACTTTTAGGACGATATTCGCATGACAAAAATATCCTCATTCGGTGATAAAATACCAACAACTCAAAAATAGAAATAACAATTTCCGACCTTAATTACAAAACACGATGGGACGCAACTTAGACATCAAAACAAGAACTCACTTAAAAAAAACAAAGGGAAAACAGTCGAAATATTGCGTTGCATTCCATCTGTCCGCTACTGGTTAGTTAGTGACCGGATGTAGATTCGGCTTCGAGCTTCATTCTGAATTCGGCCTCGAGTTTCAGCTTCGGAACTAAGGCTGTTTGGTCGAATCGTTATCACTGTCTCACAGAAAACCGGCGTAAAGAAGCAGCTTGCTGCTGCGTTTCGTACGGTGAGTGAGATATCCGGAGGCCCAAATCTCCCTCCCCTTCCCAATCCCTTTCCTTAGATCGGCAACGCGCCCATAATTCTTTTGTACTGTGGGCGTACATGGGCGGTGGAGATCGCTTACCATCAGGTGACCCCTTTGCTTGTTTGCCGGCCGATGCTATAAAAAAAAGAATAATCAAAACTGGTCCATATTTGGCGGAGGCATGCGTGAATGCATAAAAAAAATATTAAAACATCATACACATGAATTGAGAATTGAGAAAAAATAGAATACTATAAAAAAAACATTCACTTTTGAGTTCAGATTAAGAATAAGTATTTTTTTTGCTATAGCATAGGCCGGCAAACGAGGAAGAGGACCTTATGGTAAGTGATCTCCACCACCCCTGAACACCCATAATACTAGAATAATCATTAATACGTTGCCGACCAATTAGGGGATTGGGGAGGAGTGGGGCCTCCAGATATCTCACTCACTGTACGAAACGCATCAGCATGCTCCTATTTTCGTCTGATTTCTGTAAGACAATGGTAACAATCTGGTAAAGACGGCCCTTTTATGCTGTTGAAAGATCTATCTACAATTGTTGTGAGCTGTAAGTTTGTATTGAGGCCTAATCTACGACCTTTATGGTACAGTTTTATTTATTTTAAAAGGTTTTTACATACGCACTCACGCCTATAATCCCCGAAGGAGTAGGGAGAGGTGTAATCAGTACACCAACATTTCGCCGAGCCTATTGCCGTACCATAAGGTTTTTACGATTTTTAATATACATTTATAAAAAATATAAACCATAGTGTTCCTCCAATGGCGAGGCTTAGAACCCAAGTCACCAACGGTTAGAACCCCAAAGTGAGGCACCTCCTGACATTGCGTGCCGTGTTCAATAACACCGCTTTCTGAATCTGGCTCTTGACTCAACGACTAATTGAGAGCCTCTGTAGATGTTGGTCGAGGCTCTTTGGTATCAACTCATTAACAGAAATGACTATCGGGACAATTAATGTCGAGTCCTTAAACCACATATCAGTAACCTCGTTAGCCAGGTCTATATATTTGGACATTTCGACCTTCATATTATTATGGGCTTTATAGCAGACGAATCGGATGAGTATCAAATGATGGTAAAATATACGAAAATTTTTCTAGGTGTCTTAACTTAAGTTGTTAATTTCAACATATCTTAGAACAGACACAAATACAATCACATCATCTGAATATTCTGCGAGTAACGCCGAATTCGGCCACAATTTTTTTACAAGGTGGTAGGTCCCTCGTTTGCGAGAGACTGGCTGGGTTGGTACCACCGCTTTTTCTTTTTCTGCCGCCAAGCAACAGTGTGTAAGCACTGTGAAGGACATTGAAGCCAGTGTAATTACTGGGCATTATGACACTTAACACCTTATGTCTCGGGGTCACGAGCGCCGTCCAGTGTCATGCAGTGCTTTATTTAAAGTTCTGTGTGGCGTTGCTTCTGTTTATGAGCAGGCGTGGCGCTTACCATCAGGCGAGCGACCTGCTCGTCTCGTCATTCAATCCAATCCAATATAAAAAAAAACAATTCGGCCTTTGGACACTAAAGATAATATCGTGAAAAACATAGGAAAAAGGTAAAAACATTCAACGGGCGGCTCTCATTAAAATTTGTACACACCGATGACTCCTCGAGCACAGTTGTAAACAAAGAGAAAAGATATATTTATACTTCTCTTTATGAACTTTTTATATCTGCCAATGCTTTTAATATTTTTGATTGATATCAAAGTGTTATTTGAATTGTATGGGACTATTTACGCTCTAATAGAAACTATTGATTGAACAATTACCACACATATCTATCTATTTTTTTTTATTAAATGCTACGAAAGTGAAAACAATGTGCCTGTGGACATATAAGTTTTGCATTATTTTCGTCACGTTACGTTTTTGAGTGGTAGAGCCACGCTGTAGACACTTTTGTCTACAGCATGAATGGGCTGGCTCGTCCGGATCGTTACCATTGTCTCACAGAAAACCGACATAAAGTAGAATCATAGGTGCATTTCTGGAGGATTAGGCCAACAGCCATCTTACCGTACAAAATGTAACAGGGATTTTTGGGATGAAATGTGGCCTATGTCCTAATCCAGGTCATGGTCCACCCGTGTCCCAAATTTCACCCAAAACATCTAACTAACAAACATCCAAACTTCCATATTTATGATGTACTAGCTTTTTCTCGCGGCTCCGCCCGCGTGAATAGACTTTTGCGAAATAAAACGTAGCCTATAACCGTGTCCAGGGTCCCATCTATCTCTACATCAAAATTCATCAAAATCGGTTCAGTCAGTTTCAGGCGTGAAAGCGTAACAAACAAATAGTATTATTTTTTTCATAAAAAGTGTCGGTTAAGTAGTTTTCGCGTGAAAGCGTAACAAACAAACTTACATTCACATTTATAATATTAGTATGATGATGTAGGAAGTAGGATATACAAAATAATTACCCTTCATCAATATTTCTTCACCAGTTCATCAAAGAAACCCTTCAACAAACGCAATATTATTTGTTGTTTATTTCATGTTGACATCATGTATTAATGAGCTATCGAAGTCATTTTAACATCAAAGGAAACAGATCTACTCAAATGGTAGAACAAATTGTGGCAATTCAGTTAATTGGGGACTTATTGACTTTTATATCGTAGAAATACATAAGTTTAGTAACTGTTTACTTTGGTTATGGTATCGGCGAGGTCTTGAATACGATATTCAGGCCAATAAATCTATTACTTTTCTTCAAAAAATTCACATTGCCCCCCGCTATTCACATATTTCCCATTATATTTGAAAATTTATTTGTCGAGATTGTTTTTTGTTTTTTATTAGTTAGAATGACGAAACGAGCTGGTCAACCCCCTGATGGTAGGCGCCACGATACCCATAAACATCAGCGACACCACACAGCACATTGAAAGCCCTGCATGGCACTTTATTGCGTTAGTCGCCCCGCAACATATGTTGTTAAGTCTCATAATACCCTGTTATTTCACTGATTTCAATGTCCTTCAAACCGAAACACAACAGTTCTTACACACTATTGCTTGGTGGCAGAAATAGATAAACCGGTGGTACCAACCCAAACACCCTCTCGCATACCAGGGATCTATCAGCTATTAAACCGTAACCTGATGCTGCCACCAAACCTGCAGCTTCCATTTCCTCATTAGATAAAAATAGATACATCGTGTTTTGGATCATCGAATAGCATGGTGATCAATATCTGATGATACAATAAGAAGGTAGCTTGACAACAACTCAGCTTTATTATAATTGATGTTGGGAGTTTTTACTGGTCAGCTTATTTTTAGCAAAAGACCGGCAAACGAGCTAGTCTTCGCCTTATCAGAAACATCTCCCAATGCCAGAGGAATTTTGAGACATTACCGTCCTTTAATCGTACTGGCCATATAAATGCCACAGCAAATTGTCACTTTACATAAGTAATTTAAGAGATAACGGTACCAGCCTGGTTAAGCCATTAATACTGTAGAGCAAAGCTTCTGAACAATTCATATAAAACCTCGCATCCATTCTTCAAATTTGCCAATACGATCCCGTATACTCGTTCTCAATTTAGTAATATTTTTCACTCTCGGCATTTCTCAGGGTGTGACGTTAACATATTGGGTATGTGTTAGCAGCTCTATATTTCATACCCTAATCGAATATAAAGCGCGGTTATTGATACCCGATATTTTGCTAAATTTCCTTTTGCTGACAATTTATCAATGCATGGAAAATGAATTACTAAAAATTGCTTATTTGGATTCGGGGCTTATCTTCGTCAAGAAGCAATATGCTAGCAATGTTCTGTTTCGGTTTAAAGAAAGTTGATGATAATGATACTAAAAGAAAGAAAGAAAGTTTAATGATATTTCTTTCTTTCCACATTTTAATATTGTTGATCAGTCTTGAGTCAGTTGATAAAGGTAAGTAACGTAACCAGCTTTATTTTGGCATTGTAGCCTGTGGATGTTCAAGAACAGTGTTGATCACTTACCTTTACCCACTTGTACAAAAAAGATAAAACTGACACACAACGAAGATATGGTAACATAAAAAATTGCACAACCCAACTACATGTACAAGAAATCCATGTTCCATTTCAATAATAGCTCTAATACAATATTTCTGTTTCGCATTTCCGACATTTATGCCTGTTTTAACAGAAGTGTCATTTTAAATCATATTTACGTGATATATTCTTTGATTCATTTTCAAAATATTGCCGTTCTGGATCTTTTATATCTTCCACTCCATAACAGAGTATGCTATTGTCTTAGATTCGAGATTTTTGACTCGACTTGAGATTTTTTTGAAAAATGTGTAAAACTTTATACAAATAATTAATTCAAAGTTTAAATTCCTAATATTAATAATTTTGGATCTTCTGTGTCCTTTATAGAGACTCCTTCTTGTTTTGAAGTTATAGTTTATCACCTCCTTGATCTAATGGTAACTTGTATGGACTGTGAATTGAAAGCTTCTGGGTGCAATTTTCAGGACGCTTCCTTTGTAGTAATCGAGATTGAGTGAGATATCCTAGGAGACAAGTGTATTTGTCACATGATCTGCTCAGGAGTCGGGCCTATCACTATGTCGAATATAAATCTGATCCCAAGCTGTTCAAACTCAAAACGCAACAAAATCCCAATTTGGAAATGTGATCCCAGAGCACTTTACTTTCTACTGTATTTTTTAAATTAGGTATACTTTAACCTATTTAAAACCAGATTTAATGTGACCCATAAATTACACGAAGGCACTGAATCCTGAATATGTATGCTCCTAATGTGGAGCGACTTGCCAAACGTATTCAAATAAAATTCCATTTTAAATGCCAATGACAACATTTCTCAAGCCGCGGGATTTTTTATTGCTCTCCGTGGGAGAATCTGTCGGGGCGCGTGAGGTGGCGCCATAGATTATCAATGTCAAGGGTAGATTACAGATGGTAAATTACTTTGATTAGGTGGTAGCTTTAATATAAGGAAAAGCGAGAATGGAACACGATCAAACACTTCGTTCCAGTACACCGTAATACAAACATTAGAACACGCTAAGCCAGGCTATATCCCTACGCAACTGTAGCGGCCCTAAATCCTTGATAAAATCTAATTCGTCCACCACGCGGGCAACCTATCGCTGAAATCCATCTCAAGGCATCGAGTAAACACTTGGTGGAACGGTTTCAAAGGAGCTAGCAGTATTCCACATCTGGAAGTGCCTAAGTTTTGTATGATCGGCAAACCTGACCGACGCACGTAAAAACTATAAATTGTACAATTACTAGGTGCGTTGCCCAAGTTTTTCCACAAAACTTAAAATAAAAAAAAAAACTAAAAGTCCGACGAATATGAGACATATGTTACTTTCTTCCCCACATTATTCTGCATCGATTTGTATCGGTCTCGACCCCATACCCCCAGCGGTTTCGGAGGAGATAGCGTGACAAGCTTTTGGCAGCGGCGGCGGCGACGCCAGTTATTTTTTTTTTTAGAATAGAGAGTTGATTTGTGGAAAAACATGGGCAAAGCCCCTAGTATTATAAAAAAAATATCCTCTATAAGACACTAACCGTGTATCCACAATATAAACGGCTAACTTACATTTTGCCAGCAGTGACGGCACTTCATGCATTTTAATGAACACAGCACATCGGCCATATGCAAACATCGCCCTGAATGCGTTGCCCCCGTATTCTGCTCCACGGATTTTTGTTCGGTATTTTTGTGTGACTGTGACGTCACAAAAGAAACCATTATGCGCTTTATGTTGGTTTTATTGGGTTTGTTACGGAAGCTGTCTGATCTGAATGGGGTCATTGTTATCCATGACTTATTTTTATAGCAGAGGTTGCGAGCTTATAAGAAATATATAATTTAGGGATTAGGAATGAAGGGGGGAGGGATTAGGGCGTCTAGAAATTTCACTCAACGAATGAAATGTAACAAACAGGAAGCTGCCAGTTCACGTCAATTTTCTGTGAGACAATCGTACTAACAGGGTCGAGCTGGTCAGTCTATGCTGTAGAAAAAGGAATCTACAGCGACGTTCTACGTTTTCTTGTTTTATATCATAGGCCGGAAAACGAGCCCATGATCCTTTTGTACTGTGGGCGTATATGGGCGGTGGAGATCACTTACCATCAGGTGTCCCACTTGCTCGTTTGCCGGCCTATGCCATAAAAAAAACCAGTTTGGTCAGTCATCGTCTTTAATAGTCACATTTCATTCATATCATCCAAATTCATAAATCCATCATTCCAGCTCAAAAATATGAAACCGGATCTATATTATATTTCAATCTGTACATTCAATTTAGTTGTCCGAGCTAGTTTGGTACCGATAACAAGCAAACTAATCCGAAGTATTGGAAGTTCCTCAATCGGAAAATAAAGTCCGGTATTATAAAAATTGAAGGGAAATTAAAGAGCTTATTGGGACTGCAGCAAGCTGGAAGTAATAAGCACGAAGTTTGTTTGTGTTAAAATATATCATACACATTTTATCATAATCATAACAGTCTAGCCATAAAAGCCTTTGGATAATGTCTAGTACTAGAAATAACTTTGAATAATTTGTTGAATGTCTTGCAAGATTCTGGTCTCAAAAGTCCACATAAATTTAACCCTACGTAAAATGGGAAAGGTTAATAAACACCAAGAACAAACATAGTTTATAGATATAATTAAAATTAAGAAACCAAATCATCAAACGAGCAAGTGGGTCACCTAATGGTAATTGATCTTCACTAACCATGACCGCCAATACAAGTAACAATACCACAAGATCCATGAACGCGTTGCCGGCCTTAAAAGAAAGGGGTGATTAAGGAATTGAATAAGGGAAGGGAGATTTTGTCTTCCGAATCTCCCCACACATACGAAACATGACAGCAGGCTTCTACTTCAAGTCGGTTTTATGTTAGACAGTTGTAACAATATGACCGCCTCCGTGGCGCAGTGGACGAGTAGACTGAAGCGAGAGGCCGCGGGTTCGATTCCCACACCGTTTGTGTGATCCACAAATATTTGTTTCGTTCGGGTGTTTTCTCCCCAGAGAGGTTGATGTCAAGGAGGCGGCCGGTCATAAAAACTACAAGGCAAATCTTTCTGCAACATAAAAAGCATCCCTCGACCCCATTGCGAGTGGGATAAGGTCAGGAGAATTAAGAAGATTTGTAACAATACGGTAATTCCAGCCTATTCATGCTGTAGAAAACTGTCTCCAGCCTACTGAATCTGATGACGGCTGATGGGAAACCGTAAAAAAGCATAGTTCAAGCTTCCTTTATCGTTGTTTACCCAAAAATCTATAGGATACTATATAATTTTGTTTGTTTGTTTACAGATGCCCTGCTTGTCTTCGCCACGCATCCCCCATCTAATGTTGACACATACGGAGTGAATTTTCCTACCACCACCACGTAAGTTGAATTCAACTTTATTTCCTTTAATTTAGGCTCACAATCGTCCAACATGTTTCAAAATCATTTCAAATTTTTCTCTTCTTGATTTTATGCATAGGTGTACGTGAATTTGATCTTTGTCTCTTTGGAGTAAAATTTAGTTTTGTTTGTCAACATGTAGAGATTGGATAGTTCCGATGCATACACAGCTTTTCGTTACAGCGTTTGTTGTTCAAAGTGATATAGAACGAGAAATAAATTTAGACCATTAACCTGCTTATAGCTGGATAAAATAGAGTTGTTTTTTCCGAGAATCTTTATTATGTTTATATGACTATTTGTTGCACTATTGGCTTCGAGATAAGTTACACCCAACAGTCATTTACATAGTCCTGACCCCACACTAGGTTAACCTGATTTGGGGGGATCAAGAACTACGAGGGACTTGCGGTTCCACAACACCCAGACCCGAAACAAACATTTGTGGATCACACAAACATTTGTGTCGGTGCGGGTGTCGAACCCACGGCCTCTCGCTTTACAACCGGCTACTCGCCCGCTGTGCCACGGAGGCTGTCAAAGTTGGTGTACCAATTCAAAAAAATACAAAAAAAAATGCCTGTAAACCGAGAGGATTCGGTTTTGATTCCCTTATAGGAAGTAATGATTGTGTATTCTGCAAACATTGTTTCAGTTCTTAGATATTGGGGATCAAAATTCTTTTGTAGATAATTACAATTATAACAACCATAAGTTTTTGTTATTAGCTTAAATCACGAGACGAGCAGATCGATCAACTAATGGAAAAAGCCTAGCAATCCCATGAACGGTAGCAACAACTCATAACTTAATGTTGCGGCTTGGTGCTTGCTTATTGCTGTAGACGGATTCTTGACCATGGGCTTGTGAAATAAAAACTTCAAATTCTCGTAGAACAAAATTTACTGCGTTTATTAACCTCAGCGTTGTAATCGAAAAAGAAAAAGTAACGTACAAAATTTGTGGTTATAGGAAAGGGAACAATATTAACCAATCACGGCGAAGCACGGGTAAGTACGTCATCACTGAATGATAGATATCACCTATAGTTTTAAATTGTGATCTTGAACACTGAATGACACGGAAAGCTAAAACAGTTTTATCTAACCAGACGTGCTCTCGCCTGCAAGATACCTACCACCAAGTACGGACCAGTACAGTACAGACCAGTAATGGTAAATAACAATAAATATACAACTAGCTCTGGACAGTATACATATTATTTAAATCTGTACCTTTTTTATTGCATAGGTCGGCAAACGAGCATGTGAGTGAGTCACCTGATGGTAAGTGATCTCCACCGCCCATGTACACCCACAATACTAAAAGAATTATGGGTGCGTTGCCGACCTAAAAGGAAAGGGATAATTAAGGGATTGGGAAGGGGAGGGGGATTTGGGCCCCCGGTTATCTCACTCACCGTACGAAACGCAGCAGCACGCTGCTTCTTTACGTTGGTTTTCTGTGAGACAGTGGTAACGACCCAGACGACCCATTCATGCTGTAGAAAAACTGTCTACAGCGTGGCTCTACCACTCGAGAGGAGTAGTATGTAGTACCTAGTTTAATACTATTCACAACTTTATTTGGAATATCCAATGACTTCAATGTAGGTACATATATTTACTACTAGACCGTCTGCGCGGTATATAGAAATTGCACCACTTAATTATGGTCAATTCACCGTAACTCAAAATTTCCATCTTGCTTATAATTAACTAGAATTCCTTTCTCGCTCTCAGGTTAAACTCTCACGTTATGTGGCGTAATTTTACTTTTAAATAGCCCGTCTAGATCCGTCTAGTATAAGTCTTTGGGAATATTTCAATAAAACCACATATTTCTAAATATCGATCTAAATCCTTGCGATGTTAGCATACCTCTTTTAAAGAATATTAAAAATATTTCCCCAAAACCCATATCGCATAGCAAAGTTCAGTAAAAACAGAACAAATCCTCTTCGCTTCCTTTTACCCTAGCATCTCCATTCAATTTAGAACTCTGTTACAAGGATTTAAGACTTATTTTCTCTCACAAAAGGAGGGTAGTTTTAATATTATAATGAGAATGTGATCTGGAAAAAAGGACGGCGCTGCATGTGAAAGGTTCTGTGCGAATCTTTCAACATGTATGGTACTTGAACGAAAAAAGGATATTATCTTAAGATATGGAAAACCGGGAGTAAATTGCCGAGATCGCATCAAGCGAGCTACGTAAGTTAACAATACTAGTACGGTCAGTATAATAAAATAAATATTTTGGATACACAAGGTTTACTTATTACCAGGTTAACTTTATTTCACAATATGGTAGGTGTATTGTATGCGAGAAACCGTCTGGGTTGGTACCACCGCTTTGTCTAAGTCTGCCGCCAAATAAAAGTTGATAAGCACTGTTGTTTTCCAGTTTGAAGGAGATTGAAGCCAGTGAAATTACTGAACATTATAAGACTTAACGTCTGATTATTTTCATTATTTTTTTATTTTACTTTTAATTCATTTATTTATGTGTCCTAATGCTTTGTTTTGTTGCATGCGTATCACTGGAGACAATAAACCATTTCTTTCTTTCTTATGTCTCGGGTTGAAGAGCGCAGTCCAGTGACATGTGGTGCTTTCTAATTCAAAGATATGTGTGCAGTTGCTTGATTACGGGCAAGCGTGGCGTTTACCATCAGGCGAGCGACCTGCTTGTTTCGTCACTCAAGCTAATAATATAGCATTCTGCACTCCTCCTCGATATAAACTTTAACTATGCCAAATATCACACTCCTCCGTGCGCGCAATATGCTTAAAAAGGGGTCCAAAGTTTAATTACGTATTAATATATAGATTACAATGTAGTTACCATCATGTGTCACCGTTACCCAGAAAAAAGAAAAATGACAAACAAAAAATATAAAAGCAATTTGTAAAATGTCTGACGTTCCGCTAAAAGCATCAAATTACTTTTAATGGAACTATAATGATTTAAAAATAATACAGTCTTTGCGATAATGTTGTAAAATGCGGAACGAGAAGATAAATATATGATACATCCGAGCCACAAGAGCAGTATGGATTATTATCACATAAGGGACGGACATACGCTCGGCGAAATGTGTGTGTACTGGTTACACCTCTGCCTACCCCTTCGGGGATTACAGGCGTGAGTGCGTATGTATGTATATTATTAAGCACTGTATACACTATCCAGTTGTTGGATACGGGTCTTCTCCAGTTTGACAAGGGTTAGTACACTCCACATACTTATGCAATTCTCTTGGAGAACTCTCAGGAAATTAACTTTCCTCACGATGACATTTTCATACGAGATTTTTTTTACACATTTCGACAGTATCTACTTTACCCTGTAACAGTGCATCTACATTTTTGACATTCCGAAGTACCAAGACTTCGTGATCCTGTGAGAGACTCGTAACTAAGATAGCTAGGCATTATTTTCTGACATTGAATGAATAAATTTTCTTCCTTCCAGTATTTAGCAGCTTATTTCTAACTTTTAAAGGGATCGAAACATTTCAACAGTATAAAAAAGGATAGCGAAGTAAAAAGTGTTTTAGTTGAAAAAACGTTCCCGGTAATGAGAGTACAAACAGACTACTTTACTGTCATAAACTCTTAAGCTGGACTTTCCAACTAGTACGCTCTTAGAAGATGGACTGAGTGCCCGCCGTACTTTCGAGATTAAAAGTGATTTCTATATTTTGAAGAATTTTATTAAAAAACTAGCTGTTGCTTGCGGCTCCGCCCGCGTGAATGCCTATTTCCAGGATTAAAGTAGCCTAGTGGGCGCCCCCGGTGAGAAACACGCTTGACAAAAATACTAATGTCGCTATAAAAAAAATAGGGGTTGATCGTAGAGAGTTGAAAATTTAGGGTGGTATGTATTTTTTAATGCTGTATAATAAAAAAATAACAATTTTGTCTAAAAAATAAAATTTAGGGGGGACCACCTTTAACATTTAGGGGAATGAAAAATAGATGTTGGCCGATTCTCAGACCTACCCGATATGCACACAAAACTTCATACAAATCGGTCCAGCCGTTTCGGAGGAATATGGGAACGAACATTGTGACACGAGAATTTTATATATTTGAAGATAAATACACCCAACAGTCACACATAGTCCTAACCCCACGTTACGTTAACCTATATAATGGGTATCAGGAACTATGAGGGATTTGCGGTCCAACAACACCCAGACCAGAAACAAATATTCACGGACCTGCCAAACATTTGTCTCGGTGCGGGAACCAAACCTACGCCCCCTCGCTTCGCAGCTGGCTACTCGCCCACTACGCCACGCAGGCTGTCTTTGATTGATATATTCCTTTTCTTTTTAAGAGTGAGCTATAAGTAGATCAGCATGCAGTCAATGATAGAACACGATGGAGAAAAGCTATGTTTGCCTGGAGGATATAGAACCACGATGATAGGTAGATCAATTCCTTTGTACACATCGTGCTATGTGTACATGAGCTTGTAAATATTAAGTTTTCATGCGTAGAAGAGTAAGTTCATCACTCAAGCTAATAATAAAAAAAACGGCGTAGTCTGGGGACTGCCGATAGAAGTGAAAACTAAGTAACTTGTGAATTGTATCGTCGAGCTATTAAATTATTATTTTTGAATTATTTTTGGTTTGTAAAGAAGTGTTAATGACCAATTTTATTGTATATATACAATGTATACTAATAACGCACGGAGGTATATCTTTGTACATATATACATATAGCTCATGGGAAGCGTACGGTGACGATGACGCGAGTTCCTTGATTTATGTTCACCCAAAAAGTGCTCAACGCGCCTATTGAAGTTTTCACTTCAAAAAAAGCTTTCAGTTATTTTCTCGCCTATTTACGAGAAACTGTCTTCATCTAAACTGGGCTTAATCGTGTTCTCTGAATACAAATCTGTCTACCTGTTTGATAAAAAATTGCCCAAAATTTACAGCATCAAACCATCCCGACAACAATTCTACATACAATTGTATTTTCTAAACCTCACCTTCACTTCAATTATCCAAATCAAAAGTTTTATCCTTCCTTCTCTCTGCGACCTAATTTCCGTCTTTGATTATTTCATATTAATGAGCCGGGAATTACTACGGCTTAAAGGGATTTCACGTGTAAGGATATCAAATTGCCACCTAATTATTGTGTTAGGTAATAAGAAGGGAGAGCTTATGTAAGCAAAAGTAAACCAAGTCAAATAATTACATTCCGTTCTAAATTAGTAAAGTATAAGTTAAGCAATTTACGATTACGACGCGTACACGTTACTACTGAGCCTGATGCTGAGGTCTCTGGTTCAATCCCCGGGTCGAGTAAAAGTGATATTGGGTTTTTCTACACGAAATACTCAGTATTAGCCCGGAGTCTGGAATTTGTGCCCGGTATGGCGATAGGCTCGCCCCCTATCACATCATGAGACGGAGATACGGTCGGAGAAATGTGGGTGTACTGGTTACACCTCTGCCTACCACTTCGGGGATTACAGGCGTGAGTGCGTATGTAAGTAATTTAATGACTTCATTGGTTTAGTGGTCGCGTACTTAGGCTGGTGGCTTCAAATCCCAAGTTTAGCAATCAGAATTTGTGATTGAATTTTTGATTTGAAAAATCACACGTGAGTTGCCATGGACTGGATTTTGTACGATATAGCGATAGACTTGCCACCTATCATATCAAGGGACGGAAATAAGCTCTGTAAACCTTGCCTACTCCTTCGGGCGTATACTTGTATATAGACAAAAAACTTACGTCACCTCTACCCATAACAGAAGCAACATCAAATAACTTCAAATTATAAAATACTGCACAACATTAGACTACGCTCGCCCTGAGTTATAACAAGCTCCATAATGTCCAGTAATTCACTAGCTTTAATGTCCTTCAAACTAAAAAACAACAGTCACACATTGCTGTTTGGCTGTAGAAATAGACAAAGCGGTGATACCTATCCAGACGGCCTCTCGCATACGATGGGACCTACCACCCAGTAAATTTGACTTCAAAGTATCTTTAAAAAGATATAAGACTTTTTTATGGCATTATAGTATGACCGATATTCGTAAATAGAAGTCATACGCTCACTTTATGTTTGTCCTTTATATCTTAAAACAAAAACATTCTTATCCAGAACCCTTATTCAACATAATATTCAAATAAAATATCAACAACCACATTTATTCAGCCCCAAAATAAAAACCCCTATTTAAAACAAGTACGAATAATAAAATTTTATACGCTTTTCTATCTGCCAGTACTGTAAGCCGATTGGAAAAAGTTGCAAACACAACTCTGCCGAGTACCTAATAGGATTTAGCTAGCTTGAAGATTGTGACTCCTTATTTATTTAGAAGCGATCATTGCGGTTACTACATACATATATACATAGACTCACGCCTGTTTCTCATAGAGGTAGGCAGAGACAACGGATTTCCACTTGCTACGATCCTTGCATACTCTTTGGCCTCATTCACTCATTGCGGTTACTGGTTTTATAAAATATATTTTGTTGACGGAAACTTGTGTTGCTATGAGTCTATACATCGAAATAATATGACCAGAAACGTAACTCAAGTTAAAAAATTACCCCGACAAAATTCTGTGCAAGGGGGCCGGGCTATAAAAGTCTGTCCAGCTCGCTCATTCATCAACTCATAAAAATTTATTCATGATCTCTAGTTGACACATTTAATATTTAGACATTCACTTTTATGAAAAAAAAATGATTTTGAACGTTTATTAATTTTTGTTGCGTGTATGAGTGTTACGTGTGTTTTTACCTTTACATGTGTAAGTAAGTGGAGCCGTATTTTTGGTAGATTCATATGAGAGTTATTCTAGTTATCTTATTTCGATGAGTTTACATGATATACTTAGGTGGTAGTTATCTGTTCAGGGAAAGACCATCGATCGTAACCGTTAGTTGTATTCCTGCTTGAAGGATACAAAGTCAGTACAAAGACTTAAATAGGATATTATAATACAAAATCTTATGTCTACTGCTTCGGTGGCGCAGTTGTAATGCGTACGAGTTCCGACTGAGGCTGACGCTGAGGTATCTGAGGAGGTTTTGAAATCGGTTCAGTAGTTGTTAAGTTTATTCATTACATACAAAATACAAATCTTTGCTCTTTACAATATAAGTGTAGATTAAGTCTCATAATGCCCAGTAACTTCACTGGTTTCAATGCCCTTTGAATCGAAACAACAGTGCTTAACAATATTGCTTGGCAGCAGAAATAAATAAAGCGGTGGTACCAACCCCGACAGCCTCTCGCATACGAGGAACCTACCACCTTGTTTTCTTTTTATACATTGTATAGTAGTTTTTTTTACATTTTGATATATTACAATTATCCAAAATATAACATTTTAAAAGATAAAAAGTATCACCCTCCAATGGCGAGGCCTAGGACCCAAGCCACCGGTGGTTAGGACCTCACAGTAAAGAACCTCCTTACAATGCGTGCCGTGTCCAATAACACTGCTTTCTGAATCTGGCTCTTGACCCAACGACCAATTGAGAGCCTCTGGATGTGTTGATCGAGGCTCTATAGTATCAGCTCATTAGCAGAAACGACTATCGAGACAATCATTGTCGAGTCCACATCCCACATGTCAGTAACCTCGTGTGTCAGGTCTAAATAATTGTATATTTTGACATTGTAGCGGGCGAGTAGACGGCTGCGAAGCGAGGGGTCGTGGGTTCGATTCCCACACCGAGACAAATGTTTGTGTGAACCACAAATATTGGTCTCGGGTCTGGGTGTTGTGGGACCGCAAGTCCCTCGTAGTTCCTGATACCCACGATACAGGTTAACCTAGTGTGGGGTCAGGACTATGTGTGTGACTGTTGGGTGTATTTATTTTATTATTTTATTGATATTAGATTAATATTGTTCTTACTTATTTCAGATTCAATAATCATCTGCGAAGTCATGGTGAGTCCAAACGATATTTTAAATCATTTATCACTTATCAATTTTAATCTTACTTTCTACTTCTATTATAAATAGCTGTCCCGCGCGGTTTCACCTGCAACATGTAATTAATAGTTAGAACCCGATTGCACCGCCACCTACCGGGCGACGGGTTTCGGCGGCGCACTGGAGTGGGGGCAGGGGCGGGGAATAACTTTTTAATGATGACTGTTGATTCTGAGTAATTTGAATTTCTATCCAGACCACGGATTGATTTTCGATGGTATTGCTTGTCGAGCTTGAATAATGAATTGATAATTATTTTTTTGTGTTACGAGAAAGGGATTTTTTACAAGGTTTTATTTATCTTCATCTGTGCATACGTACATAAACACTTACGCCTTTATCCCATTTGGGTAGGCAGAGACTATTGAGCTATTAGAAAAGATCCTGACCTGTTTCGCTTCTTCCACATTTTCTCATATATTTCTTTCGAATTTGGGTGTTTTCACCCTAGAAGGGTTGACGTCAGGTAGAAGGCCGTAAAAACTACAAGCCTAATCTTTCTGTAAACTGTATTTAAAAGCATGTTGTGCTGACCCCACTACAAGAGGGATAAGAGCAGGTGGAAGAAGAAGAAGATATACGGTAGCTTAAATTTAAAAAATAAATAAATAACAAAACTAAAAAACAAGTATGATATGTTAAAAAAGCGGACGAGTGCGTGCCCGCCCTCGCATAGAGAAGGGTTCCGTAGTCAGCATAAAAGTCGCGTACCTACCTACGTACATAGACTATGTGAAACCTACCTTATTAAAACCAATTTTCATTGCAAGTACCTTGTAAGTTATACTAAGTATTTTTTTTAATTTTCCACCCATCATTTTAAAGCTAAAAGGACACATTTATCACGACTTTGGACAAGCATATCTCACAAACTAATGACTCATATAAAAACATAATTTAGCAACCTCAATACCATTTTTACAGACCTATGGAGTGATTTTGACTGCCTCGTTGGCGCAGTTATAATGCGTACGCGTTACGATTGAGGCCAACGCTAATGTCTCGGGTTCGATCCCCGAGTCGGGTAAAGTGGTATTGGGTTTTTCTATTACGAAATACTCAGTATCACCCCGGAGTCTGGAATTTGGCCCGGTATGGCGATAGGCTCGCCTCCTATCACATCGTGGGATGGAGATACGCTCGGCGAAATGTGGGTGTACTGGTTCCACCTCTGCCTATCACTTCGGGGATTACAGGCGTGAGTGCGTATGTATGTATGTAGTGATCCAACCCTTAGTTACATGTATGGAGAGCCACACCTTAAGACTTAACATCTTATGTCTCGGGGTGACGAGCGCAGTCCAATGCCATGCAGTGCTTTGTAATTCAAAGTTCTGTGTGGTGTTGCTTCTGTTTATGGGCAGGCGTGACACTTACCGTCAGGCGAATGACCTGCTCGTTTCATCACTTAAGCTAATAAAAAAATAAAACACCCAAACTAAATATTTCACTACTTCTTTGTTTAGCGGTTTATAGGATACACCTACCGTCCAAATTTCATCTATATAGGCTAGGAGCCTCCGTGTAAAACGACTGTGACATATGTACCGACAAACGGCCAGACGGTCAGATGGACAGATGGATGAAGAAATTATAAGGGTTCGTTTTTACCATTCGGCTATGGAATACCAAAATTGACAATATTTTTTTAAAGTAGACACATTTTACCACGCAGCTTAAATAAAAACGCAATTACCCTCCAGAATGTATGTTTAAAGCATAATTAAATAAGATTAGAGCAACTAACGAAGGCTTAGCCGACGCTGATTGGCGCCCCGCTTACCAAATCCGCCTTGTACCGGATAAAACCGGATTTGTGCAGTTCTACATAAATTTTGGAGTTGGAGTTTTTACTAATGTTGGTGAATTGTGTTTGTACTTTAAATGGCGAAATGTCAGTATATATTTATCTTCTTAATATTAATACGTGATGAAAAATCATATTACCCCTTATTTAGCAATATGCGCAAAGTGGAGTGTGGGAGATTCGACATAGTTAAAATGTATACATACATACATATATAGATTCACGCCTGTTTCCCATAGGGGTAGGCAGAGACAACGGATTTACACAAAATTAAAATTAATATGAGGGATAAGTGCAGAAAGGTATTAATATATAAAATAAATACACCTAACAGTCACACAATTGGCCTGACCCCACACTAGGATAACCTGTATCGTGGGTATCGGGAACTACGAGGGGCTTTCGGTCCCACAACACCCAGACCCGAGACCAATATTTGTGGACCACACAAACATTTGTCTCGGTGTGGGAATGGCACCCACTGCCTCTCGCTTCGCAGCCGGCTACTGGCCCACTGCGCCACGGACCTGTTATAATTTAATATCTGTAACAAATACATTTATTTAAATAAAACATCTACGTTTATTCTATCAGTGTTAAACACATAATCTGTCACGCTCTCAGCTGATGTAATAGAACAAAATTAAAAAAAGTTCCGTTTCCGACCTATGCCATAAAAAAAAAGAGTCATCAAAATTAATTTATCAATTTTACATAAATACATGCTGAATACAGAACCTCCCTTTATAAGTAAGTTAAAATATCAAAAATCTCTTATTTCTACAAAGATTCATAAATCCTGCTGACATTACGAAACTTTTAATTGTTCTAGATCTTTCCAACTCGTAGTGTACGATTTATCAGCGCAAATTAATTCCCCGAGCGACGTAACCGACACGACAGCGATTCGTGGAGCGTTAAAGCGAGAATTCAAGTGTCAGCTGGACGTTGGGTGGCTGGGATGACGTAAACTGAATTAGACGGGACAACCGTGCACAGTTTATAGATGCGTCCGGAGTATAATGATCATATAGGCCATGTTTCGTTGAAGGGTGTATATTAAATACATGATAATAATTTTACAAGGTGGTAGGTCCCTCGTATGCGAGAGGTCGTCTGGGTTGGTACCACCGCTTTGTCTATTTCAGTCGCCAAGCAACAGTGTGTAACCACGGGTTGAAGGATATTGAAGCCAGTGAAATTACTTGGTATTATGAGACTTAACATCTCATGACATCATGACGGCATCCGTGGCGAGTAGCCGGCTGTGAAGCGTGAGGCCGTGGGTTCGATTCCCGCACAGGTTAACTTAGTGTGGGGCCAGGACTATGTGTGTGACTGTTGGGTGTACTTATAATATGTCTCGTGGTGACGAGCACAGTTCAGTGCCATGCAGTGCATTGTAATTCAAAGTTCTGTGTTGTGTTGTTTCTGTTTATGGGCAGACGTGCTAGCGATCAAGATTACCATCAAGCTAGCGATCTGCTCGTCTCATCATTCAAGGCAATAAAAAAAAACTTTCTCTCACTTGCTGAGTAATAAAAACATCTTTATACTATAATCTCTCTATTCTAAAAAAAAGTAAGTGGCGCCGCCGCCGCTGCCGCTGCCAAAAGCTTGTCACGCTATCTCCTCCGAAACCGCTGGGTGGTATGGGGTCGAGACCGATACCATTCGATGCAGAATAATGTGGGGAAGAAAGTAAGATATGTCTCATATTCGTCGGACTTTAAGTTTTCTTTTTATTTTATGTTTTTTGGAAAAACATGGGCAACGCCCCTAGTCCAATAATAAAATAATTTACGCCTCAATTAACGCCTCTTTATTGTGATACACATTCATTCGTTTAACCTCCTAATTTTATGAAACTTATAAAAAAAGCGAATTGGTACTCGCCAGAGGTCTTGTTAAATTAGCCGAATATCCTTGGATACAAAATAATAAATGGCAATAAATGTACAGAAAATAAAAGGGATTGATTTATGAAGCCAAGCGTGCTAAGATTTGATTGGATATATATTACAAGTTACAAGACTGCCTCGGTGGCGCAGTTGTAATGCGTACGCGTTACGATTGAGGCTAACGCTCAGGTCTTGGGTTCGATCCCGGGGTCAGGTAAAGTGGTATTGGATTTTTCTATTACGAAATGCTCAGTATCAGTCCGGAGTCTGGAATTTGTGCCCGGTATGGCGATAGGCTCGCCCCCTATCACATCGTGGGATGGAGTTACGCTCGGCGAAATGTGGGTGTACTGGTTACACCTCTGCCTACCCCTTCGGGGACTATAGGCGTGAGTGCGTATGTATATATAATAATATAGTAGAAGAAGATTATAATAGTCTCATTAGTCTAGTGGCAGCGTAATACTGAGAATCGTCCTGGATTCAATTTCCAGATTTGCCTAATCACAATTTGTGTCTGAATTTTCCATTCGCAAAATCACACATGAATTGCCCGGGACTAGAATTTATGTCAGGTTTGACTTTAAGTTTTACCGTATCACATCATGGGACGGAAATAAACTCGGCGACACATGGATGCCTCTACTTACCCCTTCGGTGATTAAGGTGAGAGTTAATGTTATGTACAAACGTCATATTTCTCTATTGGCTTGAAAATCTAGTCAACAATAATTTAAAGCACAATGTACATTGACCTCTAGCTGAAGGATTACAGTCTGAACGGGACAGTACGGCCGCTAAGTATTAAATTTATTGATATTGCTGCGTCTATGTTTGTACACGTTGAGTTATGTACGTTGAAGTTTGTGTTTGGGATTCTATTTTAGAATACTAGGGGCGTAGCCCATGTTTTTCCACAAAACATAAAATAAAAATAAAAAACTTAAAGTCCGACGAATATGAGACATATCTTACTTTCGTCCCCACATTATTCTGCATCGATTGGTATCGGTCTCGAGCCCATACCCCCAGCGGTTTCGGAGGAGATAGCGTGACAAGCTTTTGGCAGCGGCGGCGGCAGTTACTTTTTTTTAGAATAGAGAGATTATTGTTTTTTTTTTTATTTACACTTTTTAATTTCAACTGCGTTGATGGCGCAGTTGTAATGCGTACGCGTTACAACTCATAATAGTACTTAGTAGGAGTTTTTTTTTATGGCATAGGCCGGCAAACGAGCAGGTGGATCACCTGATGGTAAGTGATCTCCACCACCCATGTACGCCCACAATACCAAAATAATCATGGGTGCGTAAGAAAGGGATAATTAAGGAATTGGGAAAGGAAAGGGGCTTGGGGCCTCCGGATATCCAACTCACTGTACGAAACGCAACAGCAAGCTACTTTACGCCGGTTTTCTGTGAGACAGTGGTATGAGTTGTATTCACCTATGCTTACGAGATACTGTCTCTATTTAAATAGCTCGCGCTATCACACTTCGTTTAAGTGCACCATTAAAGGAGGCAGTACTCTCATGTACCTAAATATACATAAGATGTTCGGCTAAATCCTACGTCACAACTCACAATATGATAGCTAAATCCCTTAATCCACAATCAATGGCATACGTAATTCAAGTTAAATCTATGTAATTATGACAAAGCTTAGCATGTATTAGTGAACAATGAATAATATATTATTATGTGTGTTACATTTTAGATACAATTTAGTTTATGACAATTCGGGTGAGATTTTACCGTAGTGCATTTTTTTGTCTACAGACTTCGGTTTGAATTTATCTCTTGATTTTATTGTTTTTTAAAAAAGAATATGCCAATGACTAAATTAATATTAAAGAATAGTTTTCTTATAAGCAATGGTATTTAAAAGAAAGTACCTACTAATAAAATTCATTTCGCTGTCAGTCTGTCAGATTTCTTTCTCAAGATGTTTTTTTTATTTAAAAAAGTATCAATAAAATAAACCTCAGTGTCTCAGTGATATTTTTTTCAAAGTTGACGTCAATAATTGAAGTTCGGCACAGTTATAATACCTATGGATAACCCAAATCACGTGAGACGTAACATGAGATGAAAAAATAGTATTTTTAACTCCGACAAAAAGAGGAGTGTGTGTTAAGTTTGACTCCTTTGTATATCCGTGGGTGTGTGTGTAAGAGTATGTGGCACCGTAGAGCTTAAACGAATAATCTGTATTGGATGCGGTTTTTATTTTTGGTCATATTTTTAAAGAAAATTAGTGCTACTGTTTAAAATTACAGATGTTTTACTAATTGACGTCGCGTTGGGGATTTTTATTTGCCGCGCCTTACTAATATCTGATGAAACTTACAGCGGGTTCATACGATTCGATTTTAGTTGATCAACTGTTAAATCGCATGCGATTTCAACAATCCCGATAACATTTATATCGAATTGTTAAAAAAGACCAGACAGCTTTTATTAATCAACTAAAATAGATTAAACCCGCTATTAGAGGGCAAATCAAACAATGTTATATCCTATATTTGAGTGGTAGAGCCACGCTGTAGATACTTTTGTCTACAGCATGAATGGGCCGGCTCGTCCGGGTCATTACGACTGCCTCAAAGAAAACTGACGTAAACGTTTCGTACGGTGAGTGAGACATAAAGAGGCCCAAATCCCCTCCCCTTCCCATTCCCTTAATTATCCCTTTCCTTAAAGTCGGCAACACGCCCATAATTCTTTTGGTATTGTAAGCGTACATGGGCGGTGGAGATCACTTACCATCAGGTGATCGACTCGCTCGTTTGCCGGCCTATGCTATAAAAAAAATTATATAGCTATTTAAATTGACTTTGGAAATATCATACTCCATTTGCCACCAGAGAACATAAAAAAGCAACATAGCGTATGCATACCATATGTACTGCACAAAATTCCTAAGCCACTATACATAATTGCATGAAGTCCGCACCGCGTTCCGAACTTATGCTTCATACACAGCACCTGCACAGCTGCGAGCGAGAGATTTGGCCGGCCAAATCCGATTGCATTTGCCTAATTCCCCCGACCCATATATCGCATAGAATTACCTAGCTAGGATTAAATATCTATATGTGTTTCGGAATTTACGTTTGGCTTACATATTTTGCGAGTTTCATTTGAATTTATTGAGGTCACTTCTGTGAGGTTTGTTTTGTTCTGTGACTCAAGTGTTGAGCAGGACAATTATGAGGCATTACATTTGTCCCGTACATGACGAAATAATGTAAGAGCGGCTCAAATTTCTTTACATGTACTACTTCACATTTTATGTCGCGTCACTCTTTTACTATTCCCATGTCGTGGGCTGCGTGCGTGAAAGAGTGAGAACAAGCGAGTGACCTCAAGACGTCTCGCGTTATTTGATGTAAGACTTTGTACTGGCTCAGTAGAATAAAGAGGTAACTCTTATAAATTCGTTTAAAAATCGTGTCCTACTCAACACTATGTGGCTGTTTGGATTACAATTCACATCATTGTGTGCTAGGAATTGAGGTTATCGACTAGACGCTATCATTTTAGGAGGAGAGATGTTTATGCCGGTTTCACCAGCCTTCCGACCCAGGTGTCTTACCTAGAAGACTGCTGGACGTGGTCCCTAACTAAAATCCCTACGCTACTATACCGACTAAAACCCCGCAGTGTCCTTCTTCTGCGCAATTGAGCCCCGTTTAGCCTGCGACAGGATGACTTCTGTAGCCAGAAGGAAGTGGATAGGTACAGCGTATCACGCAGACCACCTCATGGGAAATCGTTAGCCCCCTGACGATGCACTGCGCTATTAAACGCTATGGTTTACGCATAAGAATGACAAAGCGAACATTTAGGGACCCAGCCCAAACAGGGCCGTAAAAGGCCATAGATCGCATCACTCAGCGTACAAACTTCCACAAGTGTTGCCGGGACCTTCCAAGTACGATTATAGGCTTCCAGTCGCGCCCCCTGCCCGCACCATCATCGGCGACAGTATCTTGAAATGCGTGCGGAATACCTACCGGCTGTCCAGAGTTAGATCAAGTATTTCATCCTGAATAAGAAACCCCATACCCTCCACTATGTGGGCCTGGAGAAATGTATACCTACGTGTCCATGGTGCATACTTTGATATAGAATACATTTTATAATTTTTGATAACCTAATTTCTTTTGGCATGACTATGTATACATATAAAAATATTTAATATTGAAAAAAGAACATGGAATATACAAAGTAATTTACTGATTAGATTAACGGTACCCTGGGTGACTGTGCTCGACACAATAAATAAATAGCATAAACACACAGCATTTTCCTTTATAAAAATATTTTCGCCTATAATATTAAATCGCCAATAAAATTAAACGCTACTGGGATGAAAATATACCTTACAATACATTAATAATAATACACCCAACAGTCACACACATAGTCCCGACCCCACACTAGGTAAACGTGTCGTGGGTATCAGGACCTACGAGGGACTTGCGATCCCACAACACCCAGACCCGAGACCAATATTTGTGGTTCACACAAACATTTGTCTCGGTGTGGGAATCGAACCCACGGCCTCTCGCTTCGCAGCCGACTACTCGCCCGCTGCGCCACGGAGCTGTCAAACTTCTAATGTCGACGAAGCATGCTACGAACTTTACGAGCTACGCACACCTCTACGAAATTGCATTCAAATTTTGCAAATAAATGTAAACAGACTTGCATTTCCAAACTGGGAGTAAAGTTCGTCTTGCTGCGCCCCATCACAGCTAATTAACTCTGAAGGCCGTGTTCATAATACATGTCAGCTCTGAAAGCCCGTATTACGTATGCTGTCTGTACTAGAGCACCGTTGGAAAGCGAACGCTTGAATATTTATGAAGATACGTCCAGCTATGTAATGAAGGAGTTATAGGTGAATAATTTCAGATGTAGTGAATTGTAATAGGTGTGCAATAATATAGGTTTTGTAGCGTAAACGGGATGTACAAATGAGATCATGTGAAACACAAATAAGATTAGATTTAACTCTAATACTAAAAATTCTAAAGCGATTCATTTTAAAAAATATGTAAAGCTCCTAATTCTTTGTATGATAATATAAAGTGTGCTTATGGAGTAAATATTTATTCACAATAATATGTATAATTTCCTATTTTTTATTAGGGTTCCGTACTTCAAATGAAAAAAACGAAACCCAAATTGAATCACTTTTTTGTTCGTCTGTGAAACCTCTTTTCTCACGAGCAGATCAAAGTTTAAAGTTAAATGTCTGATGTTGTTAAATGAATGTCCCTTGTAGGTGACAAAGTAAAGGTTTTTAAGTTAACGCAATCCAAAGATACGAATTTTTGTGGCATGTTTGATGATCCCAAACACACTCATTCAAAGCTATAGGGTGCTTTCCGTTGACCTACAACCTTGAAAATTGACACAAGAATCTGAATAATTAAGTTCCGTAGTCAGGATGAATTAATATAGTGTAACCGAAAATATCCTATACTTCAAAAACTGTACAGTCTAGCCTGTTGAACCTAATTTTCATTAGGAGTAGTAGATTTTAAGTAATACTAACTTAATTTTATCAGAATTTTCCACCCCGTAGTTTAAAAGTTACAGCGGGGGGCATATTTTTCACGAAATATAAAATATAAAAACTTACATACTTTACTGAATGTAATTTCGAAAAATAAGACCTGTGTGTCCGGGATTGAACCCGTTACCTTCGCCTCGATAGCCTGTTCCACTTTCTTTGCATACAAAAAACACATATAAACTAGTGTGAAACAGGAATCAACTTATCTCACGTTCCATTTTGAGACTAAATAATGAAAGTTTGTTAACAGTCGTCAACTTCTCGCGTCGCACCTCACAATAAACAACTGTATCAACTCTCCTAAACTTCACAAAGGATGGTCTTATCAAAAATTTGTTGTTTACATAAAATATTGTTACCGTTCAAACTTCGAACATTGTTTACTGGGTAATCTGAGGAACTTTCAATTAACTTGTTTATAATATTTTTATATTGAGGTTGAAAATATTAATATAAATATTTTAAATTGATTTATAATTTTTCAAATATTTGCTTAATGTAGACTATTTTTAATCGACACAAAAAACAATGGGTCTTAATTCGTCTGTTTTTATGCATGTTCACATAGTAATCCACCAAATGTGGACCCATGTTACAAGGTGGTAGGGTTTGTACCACCGCTTTGTCTATTTCTGCCGCCAAGCAAAAGTGTGTAAGCACTGTTGTGTTCCGGTTTGAAGGATATTGAAGCCAGTGAAATTACTGGGCATTATGAGACTTAACATCTTATATCTCGCATTTAAATGGGACTACTACCGCAGTAAACCCTATCGAAAAAAAAAGGTCCATCTAATTTTTTCATTAGCTTGTGTGACGAAACGAGCAGGTCGCTCGCCTGATGGTAAGCGTCACGCCTGTCCATAAACAGAAGCAACACCACACAGAACCTTGAATTACACAGAACTGCATAACGTTGGATTGCGTTCATCGCCCCAATAAGAAGACATAGGATCTTAAGTCTCATAATGCCCAGTAATTGTACTGGCTTCAATGTTCTTCAAACCGAAACACAACTGTGCTAACACACTGCTGTTTGGCGATAGAAATACACAAAACAGTGGTACCAACCCAATCAACTTCTCGCTCTCGACGGACCTACTAGTAGTAGTTATAATACTAGTAGTAGTGTTCAAATCAAATATATTTTATTAGCACGCTACGGACTACACGCTGTATTTTTCTCGCGTGCTTTTTTATACGCTTTAATATAGCACGAAGCGCGGGCGCGATTCGTTGTAGCCGGTGATGAGCATACGTCATTCAGCGTGCGATAGCGTAGTGCGACTGACCGCCGCGCGATGCGGTGCTATAATATTGCGACGCTCCGCTTTCTATATCTACGCTAGTCAAATAGCAAGGTGATATTTCTACCGCCAATTGGAAATTGAGACAGCGCGCTAGATTTGTTGGAAATAAATATCGCGCTGTAATATGGCGCTATGCGCTATATTAAATACCAGTCTGGGTTGTATAATACATCTACCACAAGCCTCCAATCGTGCCAGGGAATTGGATCGTCGGCAAGCACCGTATCTTACGTCTTTCACGGGTCGTCGCTCCCTGGCTAGGAGCCATATAAGTTTATTACTAGGCATTCGATTTGCATATTGTTGTATTGATGAGGTTGGGAGCTATTGGAATATCAAAGCTGAAAAGAATTGAATGAAGATATTGGGTTCAGATCATTTGGACTGTAGAACGTGTGTGTGTGCAAAAATTGAAAAAGTCGGAGTAAATGCTTACTATCAAATAAAATGTTACCATTTCAAATACTAAAGTGATAATTTTAATTATCTACTATAGAAAGATGGTTTATTATTAGTTTGAATGACGAAACGAGCAGCAGCATGACCAGTACACCCACATTTCGCCGAGCATATTTCCGTCCCATGATGTGATAGGGGGTGAGCCTATAGCCAAACCAAGCACAATTCCAGACTCCGGGCTGATACTGAGCATTTTGTAATAGAAAAACCCAATATCACTTTACCCGACCCGGGGATCGAACCTGAGACCTCAGCGATAGCCTCACAGCAGTCATACCGCGTACGCATTCCAAAAAACCCGACTACGCAAAATGAGATATTAAACGGGCAATAGTTACTGTTGATTGTAAAACATTTCCTGTCTGCAGCACTCTTTTGTAGTAAAGTTTATTTTTCTTTTTAACTCCTTTTCGTAGCAGTCGAACAAAAAAAAGTTTTATCTAGTTTCATCTTCCTATTTCACTAGTCAATCACGTAACTTTTGTGCCAGTCATTTTCTGTATATCAAGAACGACGAGGAACTTTTTATCCCGCAATAGCCAGACTCGAATCAAATATTTGTCACAAACATTTGCCACGTTGCGGGGATCCAACCCGAAGTCTCGTTTACAGATATCCATTTGTATGGCGCCCTTGTGGTATCTTTACTCTCATGAACATTTCTAAGTGTAATTTACATTGGTGCTAGATGTCGAAACATATTTTTTGAAGTGAAAACTTCTTTAGGCGCGTTGAGCACTTTTTGGGTGAATAAAAATCATGGAACTCGCGTCATCGTCACCGCACGCTTCCCATGAGCTATATGTATACTGTGTATATATGTACATAGATATATCTCCGTGCGGTATTAGTATACATTATATATAAATATATATACAATTAAATTGGTCATTAACACTTCTTTAAAAAACAAAAATAATAATCTAACAGCTCGACGATACAATTCACAAGTTACTTAGTTTTCACTTTTATCGGCAGTTCCCAAAGACTGCCCCGCATGGTTTTTTCTTTTAACAAAAAATAGAAGTTTGACTCGTATAAAAGTTAAAGTTATTATATTAGTAAATAATAGTAGTATAATATTATTACTACTATTATACCTACCTAGTAATAATCATTGACTTTTATACTTCAGTACCACCGAATCAAAATTATATTGTTTTATTTTTAGCTTCTTAGTTTTTTTGATACAGTATTATATAATTTATAAAAAAAAAGATTTTTACTATTTTTAGTAAAATAATTACCGAAATTGGTGTATAAACTAGTTTTACTCTTTCATCCCCAATTTCACTCTCTTACGAGTGAAATGTTTCCTTCAAATTTAAATGGAACCATCACTGGAGTAAACCCTACCAAATACAAAAAGAATCATCCGAATCGGTCCACATTTGGCGGAGTTATGCGTGAACATACTTATAAAATATACATACGAATTAAGAACCTTTGTTTTTGTATCGGTTAAAAGTTGTGTAAAACAGTACGGAAACTAACACATCTCCACCAATCACAATTACTAGATCTCGCTACCGGTTTATTTATCAACAAATAACATACAAAACTCGGAAATGATGTGTGGTTCAAGTTACAAGTTTGCGAGTGGTAGAGCCACGCTGTAGACACTTTTGTCTATAGCATGAATGGGCTGGCTCGTCCGGGTCGCTACCACTGTCTCACAGAAAACCGACGTAAAGTATCAGCTTGTTGCTGCGTTTCGTACGGTGAGTGAGATACCCGGAGGCCTAAATCCCCCTCACCTTACCAAATCCCTTATTCATCCCTTTCCTTTAAGGTCGGTAACGCGCCCATGATTCTTTTGGTATTATGGGCGTACATAGGCGGTAGAGATCACTTACCATCAGTTGACCCACTTGCTCGTTTCCGACCTATGACATAAAAAAGAACTCTAAGAAATAAGTATTTTTAGGGTTGCGTACTCAAATGGTGCCAATAGACCCTACTCTATTACTTACTAGGTGGTAGGCCCCTCGTATACGAGAAGCCGTCTGGGTTGGTGCCACCGCTTTGTCTATTTCCGGTACCAAGCTGCAGTGTGAGCACTGTTGCATTTCAGTTTGAACGACCTTTAAGCAGTGAAATTACTGGGCATTACGGGACTTAGCAACGTAAGGCTCGGGGTGACGAACACAGTCAAGTGCCATACAGTGCTTTCTCAAAGTTCTGTATGGCGTTGTTTCTGTTTATGGGCAGGCGTTGCGCTAAACATCAGGCGAGGGACCTGCTCGTTTCGACACAAAATAAAATACAAATAATATAATTTGATTGGACAGTCACCTGACTTATGATTTGAACCCAACACCTCATGGTTTGTCAGAAATAGGCCGCTACTAGACCTTAACTTGATATACAAATACAAATGCTTGTCTGATCCACAAATATTTGTTTCGGGTCTGGGTGTTGTGGGACTGCAAGGCCCTCTTAGTTCTTGATACCCACGATACAGGTTTACCTAGTGTAGGGTCAGGACTATGTTTGTGACTTATTTCTTTATTATTTATATAAGCTCTATCGAATATTCTTTCATGTACCACACCTCAACCACTCTTGCACATCTAATACATAATTCAAGCCACCGTCTACCGCCTAATGTATTAGAAACGTTGCTAAATATTTATGCTCCTACCAATCCGCTAATGAATTTTAGCACGAGAATAATTGTACTGATCCTAGCATGGTTTATTCATGCACATCAGTTTCGTTTCTTGTTACGTTTATGTTTTCTTTTTTATAGAATAGGCATACGAGGTAACTAGGTCATCTGATGGTAAGTGATCTCCTCCGCTCATTACGCTCACAATACCAGAATAATCATCAGCAATCAATCATATCTCTCTCATCGTACTAAACGCAGCAGCAATCTGCTACTTTAAGTCGGTTTTTGTGAGACAGTGGTAACAAGCTGGTCGAACTGGCTCATCCATGTTTCGCTATTAGGGTTCGGTATCTAAAAGGTTCCTATAGAACCCTATTACTAAAACTACGTGGACTGTTTCTCTATTCTAATTTTAAAAGGCTCTATCTATTGAACTATAATAAATAACCACCTGTTAACACAGAATATGTGTTATTACATGGGATATTCTAATTTTTCTTTCTATATGCCTGGTGTTATTCCAACTTAATGCCAGGGTCCGCCTTCTCGTACTATACATTTCACGGTATTTGGTACTATATGGGGCTACTCGCCGTCTGACCCCCACATCCTACGGGAACCAAGTTTTGCTATTGCCTCGTCCGTTAATCAGCAGAGTGCACTACGTGCAGGTGAGATTGGCTATGAGCCTAAGATATTGGTGTCCTACTTACAGCGAATATTCTAACAAAAAAAATACAGTCGAATTGAGAACCTTCTCCTTTTTTTAATTCGTTTAATAATAAGAATAACAAAAAGTAAAATTTTGGAGTTTCTGGTACGGAACCTTTTGTATGTGAGTCTAATTCATGCTTGAACGGGTTTTAAGAGAAAAATAAATAAAAATTAGCAAGTGGATCACGAAATGTATCTTAAAGGTTCACAACATATCCACAATGACACTGGTATTGGTTTACATACCAGAAGGCCAATTCTCGTAATTTCAAATGTTCAAAATATCATTCCGATCTAATCTCAGCGTCAAGAAAGTTGCAAATGGCATTCTCTTAAACCAATAATCAACGTCAAATGCACCTAGCATTAGCAGTAGCATTATACCGTTTTGGCTTCAGTCAACTTTTATTCAACATTCAATCTCATTACGATCTATGTTAACATTTGACGTTGATTATTTGTTTAAGAGAATGCCATTTACAACTTTCTTGATGCTGAGACTCGATCGGAATGATATTTAGAACATTTAAAATTACGAGAATTGGCCTTCTGGTTGTAGGTCTCTAGTAGGCGAGACCGTCGCCAAACAGGCCGTCTGGGCTGTTACCGCCGCTTCATCTATTTCTGCCGCCAAGCAGCAGTGTGTAAACATGGTTGTATTCCGGTTTGAAGGACATTGAAGCCAATGAAATTACTGGGTATTATGAGACTTAACATCTTATGTCTCGGGGTGACGAGCGCAGTCCAGTGCTTTGTAATTCAAAGTTATGTGATGTTGCTTCTGTTTATGAGCAGCCGTGGTGCGTATCATTAGGCGAGCGACCTGTTCGTCTCGTCATTCAAGCTAATCAAAAAAACATAGAGAGTCACTATTATATATCAGGTAGCCCACATGCTTGTTTGCTGAGGTTATGCTAAAAAATCACATCAAAAAGGAAATTCTAAAGCCCTACAGTGGAATTTAGGTTGTGACATGTAACCAATTCTTACCCGAAATAAAAATTCCTGCTACAAATTCCGCAAACACGTGAAACACAAAATTCCATACACACGAATAGCTTCTACAGAGGTTTATTCTGTAAAATATATTTCATATATTAATCATATATTTCATATATTTTATCGTAAGGATTATAATCCTTCAATCCAATAAGATACCTTTACTTCAACATACCACGTCGCCAATTGGTAAAAAGGCCTACGTCATATAATCGTAGAATTTCTGCTTGTCTTGTTCTACGGCGCCTACGTAAGTGCTACGATCATCTACGTAATTGTAGCGACTATTTCATCGCGTTTTATTTTTCTATAACGCTAGCTTATGCTTTTTTATGTACATCGATTTCTCCGCCAAATGTGGATCGATTTTGTTGAAAAAAAATATATTTGATAAAGTTTAGTAGCTATTTGGTCCCATATAAAGATTAAGATCTGAGGGCCAATTCTCGTAATTTTAATTGTTTAAAATATCATTCCGATCTAATCTCAGCGACAAGAAAGTTGCAAATGGTATTCTGCTAAACCAATATTCAAGAACTTAGAACGCAATGATATCGAAAGTAGAATACAAGTTGACTGAACCAAAACGGCATTCCGGTAACAATTTTGACACTTAACTATTTATAATGCATTTCGTCTATAGACAAACGTCAAAATATTAATTGAGAACGAAATGTGACTGAAGGTGAAGCAGTGTTGCCAAGTGCACTGTAATTACAACAGATCTGCCGTATTTTCATGTCATCTACTGGACACCGTATTTTTATAAATACCGTATATGGAGACACAGTATTTTTTACAGTCAAAATTTCGTATTATTATTGTATACTAGTAGACAGGTTATTTAGAAGTAAAACTGCGTCACATAACGCGGGAGTTTGACAGTTCCCAAACAGGGAGCGCAATAGGGGTTCTAGTTGAGAGTAAGCGATGATAATATTGAGTTACGGTCAATTGACTGCAACTTAGTAATACAACTAATTTACTATACTACAATTTAATTAATTTATTAAACTACAATTTCTATGTACCGCGCAGCTTGTCTAGTAGTATACATAAACGCATTGTTACGCTTTGATTAAACACATTAAAAAAACTAAACCGATATCATCATCAACGCAGCCATCCATTTCTGCAGCGATCGATATATACAAATAAAATGTTAAGTTAGTTTAGGATATAAAGTTTAAAATAAATTTATATTTTACATAATAATTTAATTATTTCCTTTTTTGTAGGACATTTTATTGCACTGTAAAATACACTGTATTCATGTACACACTGTATGTCCCATCAAGCACTGTATTTTTGGCGCAAATACCGTATTTTAATGTGGACACCACGGTATTTTCAAAAATCTGACTTGGCAACACTGAGGTGAAGTGACTGTGAGTTAACTGCAGATAAATTCTTAACTTTATTCTCTTTTACTGCAAGCAACTAAAAGTAGTCAAAATTGTTCGACTTTGTGGACTCGTTATTTCAGTAAAATATTAGAATAATAATGTAGCTTTCTAACGGCCAAATTATTTTTGAAATCGGCCCAGTAGTTTTTTAGTTTATTTGTTACATACAAAAATACAAAAAATCTTTCCTCTCTAGAATATTAGTGTAGATTAAATTATGAGATCAATCGCACTGTCAAAATTCCCGCCAAAACTCTCGCACAATTCATAATTATTATAAATATGTCCTCAGCAGTGTTACAAAATCGTAATTCGGTAGAATCTCACAGACAGCTCCGTGGCGCAGCGGGCGAGTAGTCGGCTGCGAAGCGAGAGGCCGTGGGTTCGATTCCCACACCGAGACAAATGTTTGTGTGAACCACAAATATTGGTCTCGGGTCTGGGTGTTGTGGGACCGCAAGTCCCTCGTAGTTCCTGATACCCACGACACAGGTTTACCTAGTGTGGGGTCAGGACTATGTGTGTGACTGTTGGGTGTATTATTATTATTATTATTATTTTATCTCAAATTTCAATAAAATAATCGCGATTGTGGTTATTTCCGGAAAGGACTGCCTCAGTGGTGCTGTTGTGCCGTTTTCCTTCAGTTATGCCATGGAATAGATAAATTAATTAAATAAATAAAATACATGGCATTAGTCAAATCAATTAATTAAAAAATCATAACCTCCAGTTACGTAATTTTTTAATCACTGAAATTAGTCATATTGTGGGTATTTTATTGTGAGTTGGTAACATTGATTTTGTCGCTTAGGTCATTTTTAATTTCTAGAATTTAGTCTATGGCAGCTGATACGTAAAATTCGGTAAAATACTTGTCATTGGCGAAATGCATAATAATGCGAAGCCATAATTTCAACAAAAGAAAGACATTGAAAGTTGATCGAATTGACAGTTTAAATGCAATTTAACTGAGATGATATCGAATTTTTATAGGAGCAGAATGCCATATTTTTAATTAATTCAAAATGTAATCTCAGTTCGGTTAAAATTCATTCGCAGTGTCAGTTAAAATAGCAGAATTGGCCCTCTGATGACGGAATACGGAGTAAAAAAAATAAACTCCTCAACGGATAACAGCATAGTCATTGCGATTTTGTTATTGTTATTTTTAACATTACGGTGTAATTTTTTGAAGTCAATGTTTAAGTTTTGTTAAGAAAAATGCCCCTCGTAAAGATTATAAATCACCTCTAGGGTTGACGATTAATATATTTTTTTAAAAAGAACTAACCTTTGCTTTGACAGCCTCCGTGGCGCAGTGGGCGAGTAGCCGGCTGCGAAGCGTCAGGCCGTGGGTTCGATTCCCACACCGAGACAAATGTTTGTCTAATCTACAAATATTTGTTTCGGGTCTGGGTGTTGTGGGACCGCAAGTCCCTCGTAGTTCTTGATACCCACGATACAGGTTTACCTAGTGTGGGGTCAGGACTATGTGTGTGACTGTTGGGTGTATTTATTTATTTATTTATTTGCTCACGGCTCCGACCGCGTGAGTGTCCTTTACCAGGGTATATATTTTATTAGAAATACCATTAGGTAATGCACGATATTTAACATCTTCTTATATATAAAATTCTCGTGTCACAATGTTCCTTCCCATACTCCTCCGAAACGGCTGGACCGATTTGTATGAAACTTTGTGTGCATATCGGGTAGGTCTGAGAATCGACCAACATCTATTTTTCATCCCCCTAAATGTTAAGGGTGGTCCACCCCAAAAAAAAAAATTTTAACAATTTTTTTTGTTTTTATTTTTTTATGATACAGCATTAAAAATACATACAACCCTAAATTTTCATCCTTCTACCATCAACCCTTATTTTTTAATAGTTGTCAAGCGCGTTTCTCACCGGGGGCGCCCAGTAGGCTACTTTAATCCTGGAAATAGGCATTCACGCGGGCGAAGCCGCGGGCAACAGCAAGTAATATTATAAAAATCAAATAAATATAAAATAGGTGCTTACCTCTTAAAGGTATTTACAGCCTACACAAAATAATAACGTCATAATAACCTAATTATTATTATTTCATAAATTATAAGATATGATACACACACATTAAAATAATGTTATTTTTTTTTATGAAATGAAACATGTAACTAAGTATTATGAAAAACGCTATAATATAACATAATACATTACATAACATATCTCATTAAAATTCGTTCTGCTGTTTAACGTAACAGACAGACAGATAGAGTTACTTAATTTCGAATTTATAATATTAGTATGAATAGCACGCAATACCGTATCAGTTATAAAAAATACCATTATAAAACAACCAGACATAAGTACATAACAAAACATATTAACGTTAATACACTTTTAATACATACATATTAAAATCATACAGACCTTTTATTCCTACAATATTAAATATCCAATATTATTGAAATATTGAAATAAAACTAGTTTATACGGATTTTATCGAAAAGTAAATGTGTGTCAACTAACTTTTTTAAATAATTAAAAATAAATGTATAATTTTAAAATGAAGGTAGCCATTGTAACATTTACTTTTCGAGACGACCTACACCTCAGTCTCTCTCGTGACCACGAAGGCTGAAAAGCTTTCGAAACGTCGGGACTAAAATAAAAATTAAACTGCGATAAAATCCGTATAAACTAGTTTTATTTCAATGTGTAATATTCGCGTAAACCTAAGGAATCACTATCCAATATTATTCCAAGCTGACAACGAAACTGATGAAATAAGAACACGAAATACGCCTGCGTTAATACCCGCCGAAATAGTCTGCCAATACGATGTGGACGTTTTGTGCAGGTTGACGAGTAGGGCCTGATTAACGCTGAGACTGAATTGGATTCTATTGTTTTACCCACGTATAATGGAATTTAGATTATCGTGGCCATTTAACCATTTGTATTGATAGAAACGTTTGTAAAAAGTATTTGTTCAAGAAATATACGAAATTTAGTTTGATAAACCTTAATTATTATGAAATAGAAGATTTACTAAGAGGATAAGCATGAACACACACACACACATGTTTATATTTTTCTTTTTTTTCTTATTTTTATCTTTTTTATTCTATGTTTTGTCTTGACTCTTGGATCTACCGTGGCCTTATTAAAATTGACATGGCTCTTGTTACTTAAGATCTTGACAACTAGTGTTTGTGAATTACCCACGACACAAGCGTTATAGCTTAGTGTGGGGATCACGGCAACAACGATTAATAATTGTAGTCAGCATCTAAATACAGTGCTGCATAAAAAAAAAAATATGTTAAAGTATGGAATATGGGTTATTAAATAAATACACCCAACAGTCACACACATAGTCCTGACCCCACACTAGGTTAAACCTGTATCGTGGGTATCAGGAACTACGAGGGACTTGCGGTCCCACAACACCCAGACCCGAGACAAATATTTGTGGATCAGACAAACATTTGTCAAGGTGCGGGAATCGAACCCACGGCCTCACGCTGCGCAACCGGCTACGCCCCGCTGCGCCACGGAGGCTGTCAAATTTTATTTGTACGCATTTGTAAGGTGACTTTTTGTAACATTGTTATTGTTTCAATAAATTATTATTTATTATTTTATTATTATTATAGAAAACAGTCGGTTAAAATTAAACTAGTTATTACATACTGTAACTAAAAAATAAAAAAGCTATAAATATATATTTTTTTTATCACCATGACTGACGAGATGGGCAGGTCGCTCGCCTAATGTTAACCGCCACGCCTGCCCATGAACAGAAACATTGGCACACAGAACTTTGGATTACAAAACACTGCATGACACTGGACTTTACTCGTCCCCGAGACATAAGATATTAAGTCTCATAATGCCCAGTAATTACACTTGCTTTTTAAGACGAAACCGACATAATCTATTAGCTTTTGCTCATTGTTTGCCCAACCGACTCTTTTTTCGGAGACTAAAAGCAGTCTATTTTCTAATACAAGTTATATGCCAGCCTAAACTGTTAAGGCGTAATTAACAAAGATATAAACTTTCACATCTACAGTATAGATAGGATATAAAGTAAGAAATAGGATAGTAGCGGCTTGCGGCTGCATTTCATATGGTGAGTGAGATATGCGGAGGCCCAAATCCCACTCACTTTCTCAATCTCTTAATTATCCCTTTTCTTTAAGCTTGGCAACACGCCTATGATTCCTTTAGTATTGTGGGCGTGCATGGGCGGTCGAGATCACTTACCATCAGGTAATTTGCTCGATGGACGACTTATGCTATCAAAAATACGCATAGCAGTAATAACATCAGTCGACGTAATAAAAATTGGCTCGCTTGGGTAATATACAGATTGTAATACATATTTAATCTATTTATACGATCGATATAAGATAACTAGAATCTGCCATAAATACGGCTCAACTTACACATGCAAAGGTAAAATCACACGTAACACTCATACACGCAACAAAAATTTATGAACGTGCAAAATCAATTTTATTTCACGAAATTAATTTGTATATATTAAATTGCTAAATCGAGATACAACGTTCTGCACCGTGCTAAAAATTAGACGTGTCAACTAGAGATCATGAATCCATTTTTACAAGCTGCACAGACTTTTATAGCCCCGCCCCTTGCACAGAGTTTTGTTGAGGTCATTTTTTTGCTTGAGTTACGTTGTTTGGCATCTTATTGATTTATACCCATTGTAGTACCTTATAACTATCAGTTCAACGCAAACACGTACTGAAGCCAACTCGTTACAAAAATGCGCGAACCCTTGTAATTATGACAAACAAAATGTCAAAAATATTAGGCTACCCTCGTCAAAACGCGAGGTTTAGCTTGACATATGGGGTACGTCAGGCCCTTTTATGTTTGACATGTTTCGCCTACACTCAACTGATTTTACTGTTTTGTTTGAAGAAGTTTTATTCTTTGCTGTCTTTTACGCCGGCGAAAATAGAAATGTTAGGTTAGTAAGCTTTTAAATGGACACAACAAACCTCACTTACTTTTTTTTATGGCATAGGCCGGCAAACGAGCAAGTGGGTCACCTGTTGGTAAGTGATCTCCACCGCCCATGTACGCCTACAATACTAAAATAATCATGGGTGCGTTGCTGGCCTTAAAATAAAGGGATTAGGCAGGGGAGGGGGTTTTGGCCTCCGGATATCTCACTCACCGTACGAAATGCAGCAGCAAGCTGCTACTTTACGCCGGTTACTGTGAAACAGTGGTAACGACCCGGACGAGCCGGCCCATTCATGCTGTAGACAAAGGTGTCTACAGCGTGACTCTACCACTCATAATAGTGATAGTTAGAGATAACAGTAACTCTCCACGTTTGTAGGATTCCGTATGTCATAATGGAAAAACAAATATGGGATCACTGTTTTTTATTAATAGAGATCAGCAAACGAGCGAGTGTTTCACCTTATGATAAGTTATCTCCACGCCTATGAACGCTTACAACAACATAAGAATCATGGACACGTTGCCGACCTTAAAGAAAGGGATAATTCAGAAGGCCAATTCTCGTAATTTTAAATGTTCAAAATATCATTCCGATCTAGTCTCAGCGTCAAGAAAGTTGCAAATGGCATTCTCTTAAACCAATAATCAACTAAATAGAAATTTAAACTTATATGCCCTTTGGGTTAAAAGAAGAATTATCAAAATTGAATCACTTAATCATGATTAATTTACACATGGTTATATATATACAACATAAAAAAAACAAATACACGCGAACCTCCTCTGTTAAATCCTTTGTTCCAATAGTCTAATTGCTATGACTGTTCCAGAAATGTAAACAAATATCTACCCACTTTTCAGTTATCTCTATTATATTTGGTATATTGACAAGTCCAAACAAAGGAATTATTTGTAAAGTTCTGTCATTTCAGCCATTTCCGGAAGAGGTTTGGTGAATAGACTGTTGTTAGATTACTTAACATAAAAAACAAACAATTGTTTAAATTCACATGTGTAAATTTTACTGCTCGTATTACAACGTTATTTTCTCTTTTGCAGGGGCAGAAGCAGCGAAGACAAAAGAAAAACAGCGACTGTAAGTTTACAATTATTTTTATACTGTAGCATAAAGACATAGAAATGTAATATGCTAAGAAAATACAATGCATTTGATATTATTGTCCGTATTCTTAAATAACAATAAGGTAGTAGTAGTGATAGCTCAGCGGAGAGTGGTAATGACTACGGAGACGAAAGTAGTATGTTCAAAACCAGCCTCAAGAGCATACACCTTTGACTTAGGTTACGTGTGTATTCATTGTTATTACACACATATAAGTATTAAACACATGCCTCGATGGTGCAGTTGTAATGCGTACGCGTTACGATTGACGCTAACGCTGAGGTCTCGGGTTCGATCCCGGGTTGGGTAAAGTGGTATTGAGTTTTTCTATTACGAAATACTCAGTATCAGCCCGGAGTCTGGAATTTGTGCCCGGTATGGCAATAGGCTCGCTCCCTATCACATCGTGGGACGGAGATACGTTGGGCGAAATGAGGGTGTACTGGCTACACCTCTGCCTACCCCTTCGGGGATTACAGGCGTGAGTGCGTTTGTATGTACGTAATTGATAAACAACGCTTGTTTTAACGGCGAATGAAATATCGTGAGGAAATCTACATACCTGAGAAGGTATGAATTTGAAAGAATTTTCAAAGGTATGTTAAGTCTGCAAACCCGCATTAGGCCAGCGTAGTGGACTGAAGTCTAACCTATGTCATTCGTAGAGGAGACCCGTGTCCAGCAGTGGGATGTAAATAATATCAGTGCTGGTATATATTTTATATAAGGGCCTTTGCGCGTTTGTATACTATGAGACTTCATAGAAAAGTTTTGTTTCGGTTTAAAGGGCATTGAAGCCAGTGCACTTACTTAGCATTATGAGACTTATCATCTTATGTCTCAGGGTGACGAACGCTGTCCAGTGACATGCAGAGCTTTGTAACTCAATGTTCTGTGTGATGTTGCTTTTGTTTTTGGGCAGGCGTGGCGCTTATCATCAGGCGAGTGACCTGCTCGTCTCGTTATTTCTTAGAAGCTTACACTTTAGAAGCGATAATTCACTAAGATGTAACAATATATTTCATTATAAGTAATTCTATTTCTGGAGACTGGCCTATTCTACAGATAAGAGTAGTTAGTTCGGCTTTAGTCCAGGATACAAGGAAATGTAATTCTTAAGGTTTAAAATCATAAAATAATAGATTTTTGTATCAAATTTACTTTGAGCATTCAGGATCACTTCGTTAGACGTGATTTAATAGTTTATTCAATCTAACATTATTTTTACACTATTAAAAGTTCTGTGGCAGTTCCTTAAATCATAGCTATAGGATTACCTACCCATACCCGTTTAGATCGCATCACATTTGAACCGAACTTGGCAACCCTTTCACATCTATGTTTTAGATAGATAGATAGATATATAGATAGATAATATATAACTCTTTATTGTACACCAAAAAATATAAATTATACACTATGAACCTTACAACTAAATTATGTTACAAAAGGCGGTATTATCGCTAAAAGCGATCTCTACCAGACAACCTAACCTAACCTTTTAGGTGAGATTTTATGTTACTTTTAACAATTTGACTTTTATTCTTCAGAATGTTATACGCACTCATACGCATTCACGCCTGTAATCCCCGAAGGGGTAGGCAGAGGTGTAACTAGTACACCCACATTTCGCCGAGCGTATCCCCTTCCCTTATGTGATAGGGGGCAAGCCTATCGCCATACCGGGCACAAATTCCAGAATCCCGGCTGATACTGAGCATTTCATAATAGAAAAACCCAATACCACTTTACCCGACCCGGGAAACGAACCCGAGACCTCAGCGTTGGCCTCAATCGTAACGCGTACGCATTACAACTGCGCCACCGAGGCAGTCAGAATGTTATCAAATGCAGAAATCACTTCGAAACAATGAATTACCACTTCGTTAGTCCTGATGGCCAACATCCCTTGTTGACATCTTAAGTCCTGGAAATAAATAAAACCGTCATGCCAAAGCAAAAACAATTGTTCATAATGAGATTTGATCCTGTTTTCTGAATTGTCTTTATCCAATCCTCCAGCAGATAGAATCTAAGATACAAATATCAAGGTCGTAGGTTGTATAAAGCATTACGCTCCATCAATTTGTCTCGTAAGGGAAAGAGACTGATGGTGACGTCACGTAACCAGCCAAGCGTAAAAATGTGACAGGATGAGTATTAGGCTGCGTTTCCACCAGAGCTGCGTGAAGTAGCTGCTTTTTTGAGTGGTAGAGCCACGCTGTAGACAGTTCTATTTACAGCATGAATGGGCTGGCTCGTCCGGGTCGTTACCACTGTCTCACAGAAAACCGGCGTAAAGTAGCAGCTTGCTGCTGCGTTTTGTACAGTGTGTGAGATATCCGGAGGCCCAAATTCCCCTCCTCTTCCCAATCCCTAACTTATCCTTTTCCTTTAAGGTCGGCAACGCGCCCATGATTATTTTAGTATTGTGGGCGTACACTTACCATCAGGTGACCCACGTCCTAAGTGGAGTGCGAAGAAAAAATCCACCAATAGGAATAATTCATTTTCCAAGCAGCGCACCTCTGTTAAAAGAAGAACTTGCCGGACCCCTGATCTTCGTACATACATAACGAGCGAGATATTTGTGCGACAGACGCGAGAAAGGGAGGAATGTATGCGAGGAGGTGTGGCTAAGAGATCTACTAGACACCTTTCATGACACAGCAATTGTGATAAAATAACGTTTAACAAAACTTAGAAACCGGCTTGAACCGACTTGGGACCACATCGCAGCTAAACTCTATCGAGTGATTTTTTTCCAACAAAATCGATCCACAATTGGCGGAGAAATCGATGTACATACATAAGAAAAGCAAAAAAATAAATACAAAAACTCGCCAAATTGAGACCCTCTTCCTTTTTTAAGTCGGTTAAAAAGAATCCGCTAGTGCATCCTAGCACTGCTTCTTTGAAAGCTGTAGCTTCTTCTTATACGTTTAGGAGAAAGAGTTACAGCGTTTGACAGCACCGCACATTCTTCTTCGCACTGCTCAAGATCTTCGGTGGAAATGCGGCCTTATGGTACTATAGTACTGTCACGTACACACTTATATAATTGTCAGTTTTAATACCAGTAGTATGACAGAGATGTTTAGTAAAAAGCGCTACAAAATAATTTGATTAACTTCACTTTTGTATTTTATACTGTCCTCTGACGGGGACAAGCCTCTTCTATTAAGAATGAGTAGACTTACACTGTGACTTCACATATATTCGAAATTCTTATTGGAAATTCTAAGGTATGTCTGTAAACCTGCATTGTGTTTCTTCACCTTTATTGATTGTGATGGTGAACACTCCCATAATACGCGTATAGTCTCCTGCTGCGGTTCGCTCGGGGCGTGGTGGGAAAATATTATATATATACTCGCTGTTGCCCGCGGCTCCGCCTGCGTGAATGCCTATTTCCAGGATTAAAGTAGCCTAGTGGTCGACAGCGGTAGACACGGCGTGGGGGGTGATCGCATCAAGCGAGTCCCGTCATCGTGTGAGAAACGCGTTTGATAAAAATACTAAAATGACTTAAAAAATAGGGGTTGATTGTAGAAGGGTGAACATTTAGGGTTGTGTGTATTTTTATTGCCACATCATAAAAAAAATTAAAAAGAATGACGAAAAAATTAAAAAAGATATTTAGGGGTGGGTCACCCTTATCATTTAGGGGTATGACAAAATATATAGTAGCCGATTCTCAGACCTACTCAATATGCATATAAAATTTCATAAAAATCGGTCAAGCCGTTACGGAGGAGTATGGTAACTAACATTGTGACACGAGAATTTTATATCTCGTAAGATTTTTTTTTTTTTTTTATACTGGCTCGGCAAAGTGACTACGCTACACCTGATGTTAAGTGCAGCGCAATCCAAGAATACTATCGACCAACGACAGACGATGTGTCTATCGTAGGTCGGCAAAATTATGCCGGCCTGCCTAATTGCTTCTTCACACTCCGTTTAAAGGACCCCATATTATAGGAAGGAGGGAACACGTGTGCCGGCAAACTATTCCACAGCTTGATGGTCCGGCAGAAGTAAGATTTTGCGAACTTTTTAGTTCTAGCCGAGATGGAAGAGACCACGAAGCTGTGGTGCCGTAAGCCAGCACGCGTGGTTCTGTTAAGGAAAGGTGAGGATGGGATATACTATACTGTCAATATGTATAACTATTGTTATGTAACATGCTAATTAAATTGCTAAAGCCAGCCAAAGTGGCCAAATATGTCGTATAAATAGAAAATATATTTTTTCTCCAGTTACATATTATATTGTAATATTTTCGTCATGGTATCATTTGTCCAAAAACTATTTTTTGTACATTATTTGAAAATCGGGCTATCACGGGATTCAAAACCCAGTCTACGTTTTACCAGGAAGTTTTTGAAAGTCATATGCAAACCAGGAACAATCCAGCAAAACTAGTACGGCTGGTAGTCCTATACTATATGTCCTGCTTTCCCTCATGCAACTCTTGTGAAGAGACAAGTTTTTTATCTTGGCTTGGTAGATACATACATACACACTCATGCCTGTCATCTCCGAAGGGGTAGGCAGAGGTGTAACCAGTACACCCACATTTCGCCGAGCGTATCTCCGTCCCATAATGTGATAGGGGGCGAGCCTATCGCCATACCGGGCACAAATTCCAGACTCCGGGTTGATACTGAGCTTTTTCGTAATAGAAAAACCCAATATCACTTATACCCGACCCGAGGATCGAACCCGAGGCCTCAGCGTGAGTCTCAGTCGTATAGCATACGCATTACAACTGCGCCAGCGATGCAGTCTGTGGCTTGAATGACTACAATACAGATGGTAAGACAGTGCAGGCGATGTTTAATATACCTAAATCGTGGAGAAACATAGCGTCCTTCGACGTCCGCCAGAATTATAAGCCCGGTGTGCGTCATCTTTCTACTCGTCAGAACGAGTTTACTAGAAAGATGACGCCACGAAACAATCCAACCGTAAAAGCGAATGAATTATGATAATTTCAACCTTATTCCATCTTCTACTTTATATAGACCAGCCATACAGACACCAACTATATAGCTTCCGGAGTATGTATAGTGGACGAGTATCACATAAATGTTTGCTTGATCCGCCAATATTTATCTTGGGTCTAGGTATTGTGAGACCAATAATGTCTCGTAGTTTTTCATACTCGACGACACAAGATTTCAAATATTAAGCTCAATTTAGATAGAGACACCTAATCGTATGACAGCCGAGAATAATAATTTATCCGAACACTCTTATTAACGAGGTCGTATTATACATTTTCAACCGACGAAACCAGAGAAGGTTCTCAATTCGACGCGTATATATTTTTTGTATGTATAACCACGGATTTCTCCGCCAAATGTGAACCGATTTGGATGTTTTTTTTCTTTCGAAAGATAATAGCTTAAAGTTGTACCCATTTAAATGTTAAGAGGAAATTCTACCCCTAAGGGGTGAAATCGGGAATGAAAGATTCAAACTTCGTCATTTATGTACTGATTTTGATTATTCCTTCACAAAAAATAGTAAAATAATAACTTTTTAACAAAAATAAAACCGACGAAACAAACTAAATACCTAGTTTAAAATAAAAATAAACAATTTTGGTACTGAACTGCGCTTGTCATCCTGAAACATAAGATGTTAACTCTCATACTCGTAATGCCCAGTAATTTCACGGGCTTCAATGTCCTTCAAATCGAAACACAACATAGCTTGCAAACTGCTGCTTGGCGGCAAAAATAGACAATACCCAGACGGCCTCTCGCATACGAGGGACCTACCACCTAGTGAACCACCTAATGTAAAATAAGTGTATTACATTTGAATTACCTCTCATAATGAACGATTATTCGTAATATGGCAACACTGGAGCGAACAGAACGACGCTCTTCAACTCACAGTTAGGTTGGTACATCTATACGTTTCGCACCCCACTCACTGTCACTCAAAACATCTTCCATTTTTATTCCATATACGATATCAAAATAATCAGTCGAGAAGGCGAAAACCCTCTACATTCCTCGCGAAAAAACACCTCCGTCATATTATCTGACGCAAGCGTAAATTCTTAACACACATCGCTGTATGTATAATGTAGGGTTTCGCGGTGAACTTTGTAGCCCCTACTAACGTCGCGTGAGTTAGCTTGTTCTTCACTTTCTTGCTTCTTAAACATTACTATTATATCAACCACCTAATAATATAATGTAACACAGCTCAATGCCCTCGACCTCTCGACCTTGTACCGAAACTACACCCCGGGGAACTTGAATCATTTTCCAATCGTTTGTTGTGTGAACCGATCGGCCCGTTTGAACTCCCTTTGTATTATTCGGGTACTGAAGTTTGCTTGTTTAGTTTATTTATATTAATAAGTTTTGTAATTGGTATAGCTACGCTTTAGACAGTTTTGTCTACATCAGCGATTCCTAAAGTAGATTCCGCAGAATCTAAGTGTTGTTTTTTTAACGGTAGGCAGCGGCATGGCTGTGCTCTGGTATTGCTGAGGTCCATGGGCGGTGGTAACCACTTACCATCAGATGGGCCGCCAGCTCGTCTGTCTATCTGGGCAAAAAGTAACATCCTGTCACGGCAAAATTAAACACACAATGTAAACACATACTGGACCTGTTAAATAGAGTTCACTCTAAATATAATTCCGGCCGTCAAATGTGATTGATTTAGACGCACTTGGATTTAAACGATTATACAAAGTTAGTCAGAAATGGTGTATTAAGCTGTGGGCAAATTAAAAGCTGTTAAGGATTTCTAATATGAATATCACATCTCATAGAAAACTATTTTTAGTTTTATAAAAAAAAAACAATATTGTTTTTTAATTCTAAAAATGCATAATCTTATCGCCCGATTCTTAAGGTCACGACTCGACGGCCAAACTTCATAGGGATATTATTTGCGTAGTTCTTATAACATATTTAAACAGCAATATCACCGAAACTATTGGATTTATTGAAAAAGTTGCAAGTACATAAGTTGTTCAGAACTATTAAATGTATTTTTATGTTCTTTCGGCTTAGTACACCTTTCCCGACTAACCTTGTATATTTTAAATTAAAGTGACCTAGAAAGGTCTGGTGTGCAGCATGAGTAGGCCAACTTGACCCGGGTTGTACTTCTATCTCCGAAAACTAACGTGAAATGGCAGTTTGATGTTGTGTTTCATATAGTTAACGTGATTTCCGAAGGCTCAAATCGCCCCTCCTCTTTCCAATCGCCATCCCTTTCTTTTAAAGTCGAGAGGGCATCCATGATTCTTCTGGTATTGTTGGTGGATGATGGCGACCCACTTGCTCGTATACCGACTTCTGCTATAAATAACCTGACCCTTAATTGTCCCTAATGCCAGTAAAAAACTAAAACTTCTAAATGGATGAAGAAATTTTCTACAGCACATCAGCTCTATAGTTAAGAATCATCTCGATTACATTTAAAACGATCTATTTATCTACGTATGGACACACACACATCCATACATGCACACCCCCATACAAACAAAGGGGATACAAACAAAAGAAAGGGGTCAAACTTATGACACCCCTCTGTTTCGTCGGGGCTCAAAAAAGAAAAGACTAAAATTACATTGTGAATATTGCCTGATGGTAAGTGGTCTCCAATGGTCCAACATCCATAATACCAGTAAAATCTTGGAAGCAATCCTAACTTAAAGGAGAGGAATGGGGTTTCTGTCTTTTTGTGTGGGGTGTGTACCATCCTGCTGAAACCAGTCTATTGATGCTGTAGACAAGACTGCCTACAGGGTGACTCTGATGTCTAAAGATAGCAAAGGTCATTTATTTTCATATATTTTCTATCTTTCTACCTGGCGTTATCTCGGCTAAATGCCAGGGTCCGCCATCCACCATAATGATTTGATGGTGTATTACTCGTATGTGCGGCGACCTGCCCTCTAACTCCTTCAACTCGCAACGGGAACTAAGTTTCTCCATTGCCTCGTCTGTTAGTCAGCAAAGTGCACCATGTCCAGGTTAGGTTGGCTTTGGCCTAAGATGTTGGTCGCCCACTTACTTTTCTACAAATATGTTGGACCCAATTTATTTATAGCATAGCAACAAACGAGCAAGTGGGTCACTTTATGATAAGTGTACATCGCACATGTACGCCCTAATACTAGAAGAATCATGGGTATTTTGCAAGCCGCCACTTTACGTCAGTTTTCTGTGAGACAGTGGTAATGATCTGGTCGAGCCGGCCCACTCATGCTGCAGACAAAACTGTCTACAGCGTGGCTCTACTAAGATTATAAGCACATATATCACAGAATAGTAAAACTTCAGTAGTTTACTACTTTCACACCCGTAGTAACATCCAAGAGCACTCAACGATATTGCGTATCTCATGCAGATGTGTTAAGATATGTATGTTTACTTTGTGGGCTCGCTTGTCTTACACCGTACAACTTGTTGGAATTTATAAACATACTGTTAGAACTATTACCCATGATCACTCTGAATGAACTGAGTGCTTCTAGGCAATAAGTTCAACTGAGCCAGCGTAACCACGTAGTAATGTATTCGAGACTGGTGACTGATTACCGAGAACCAAGAACACACAGAACTGAGAGCACTCGCAGCACTCACAGTTCTGAGCTCCCAATGACGGAGCGCTGTTTTATAAAACAACTGTCACCCCACCAAACTAATGTATCTAGTTTGTCTATCCTTCAATGATTTATATTTCCATACATCAGACATTACATTTCTCGGCCACCCTCGAAATAGCCGATAAAGAGGAATGTCTGCCAGCAATACATATATTGTAGGTATGTACCTAAACATAATAGTATTGTAGCTAGACGCTTAATAATCTCTCTCTCCTTTCCTTTCCTAAAAGGTAATTTGGTTATAAAAGCCTACTTCCTGATACCTAGAATCCTGCCTCGATGGCGCAGTTGTAATGCGTACGCGTTACGATTGAGGCTGACGCTGAGGTCTCGGGTTCGATCGCCGGGTCGGGTAAAGGTGATGAAATGATCAGTATCAGCCCGGAGTCTGAAATAGTGCCCGGTATGGCGATAGGCTCGCCCCCTATCGCATAATATATAAAATAAACGCATGGCTATAAAGATATTTTTCTTCTTTCCTGTCCTGGTCCCACTTGCAGTGGAGTCGGCGTAACACGTTTTTAATACATGTTACAGAAAGATTTGTCTTGTAGTAATTACAACCGGCTGCCTGTCTGACGTCAACTTCTCTGGAAAACACCCAATCCCGATACAAATATTTGTGGAAGACCATTTACAATTTTTTTTTTACATTGTATCTCGTAGCGGGAATCTAACCCGCGGCTTCTCGCTTCACAGCCGGCTACTCGCCCACTACGCTACGGAGGTCATGGCTATAAAGATAACCAAATATATTCCAAAATATAAAATGAAAGATATGTACTTTCTTTCCAGTTTGCATAACCTACAAACGCATTTGAATAAATGTACGTACAAGATGTATGAGATACAAAATATTCATAAAACTGTTGAACCGCCCCCGCCCCTGTCGCCTCGGTTCAGTTCAAAACGCAATTTATCTCTATACTTTGGAAATATGGAAAAGTACGGGAGTCTCTCACACCGTCGTGTAATTTAATATCCACAATTTCGCTGGCAAATAATTTTACCATTAAAAAACCCCGAGTTGAGTAGTAGAGCCCCACGCTGTAGACAATTTTGTTTACATCATGAATGGGCCGGCTCGTCCGTGTCTTTACCACTGTCTCACAGAAAACCGGCGTAAAGTAGCAGCTTTCTGCTGTGTTTCGTACGCTGAGTGAGGTATCCGGAGGCTGAAATACCCATCCCCTCCCTAATCCTTTAGATATCCCTTTCCATTAAGGTCGGCAACGCGCCCATGATTCTTTTGGTATTGTGGACGTATATGGGCAATGGAGATCACTTACCATCGGGTGACCCAAGTGCTCGTTTATCGTCCTATGATATAAAAAAACATCAATTACAATAAGATCTGTAATTGCTAAATGGCTTAATAGATATTCTTCTTCAAACATTGCTAAGAATCGCCTTGATTAAACCAGTTTTCAAATAAAAAAACCTAGGCAGGCATGAGAACTGCCAACAGAAGTGAAAACTTAAAGTATTAAAGTACACTGATTTTTTAAAGATGTTTGAAAAAAATTTAGTCACACAAATAAAGAGTTAAAACATGTAATTTGAAATTAAGACTGCAGGGAGTTGTTATGTATTTACATATTAATATACTATATTGCGTTAATATTATGCGTTTGATTTTTTATAAGCCTAAATGACAAAAAGAGCTGAGGGGCTAGCACGGAAAACTAACGAAATCGTAATGTAAAGGTATCGAGGGCTCGATAGATAATTCCTTAAATATAGGCGCTGTACCAAAATCTCATAGAAATTGTTGTCGATGACAGCTCGAATAACTTTTCGCAAGTTTTCCGTGCTAGCCCCTCTGATCGCTCGCCTGATGGTAAGTTGCACGCCTGCCCATAAATATAAGGTGTTGCTTACACCACTAATAACTTTGATCGCGCAGTCTATCTGCGTCCATCACTTCTAAACGTAAAGTGTTACGTCTTATAATGACCTGTAATTTCAGTGGCTTCAATGTCTTTCATACCGATAGACAACAATTGCTTACACGCAACTGCCTGGCGGCAGAAATAGACAGCAGTGGTACCAATCCAAACTGCTTGTCGGATACGATGGATCAGGGACCTACAATAAGTCTATTTCCAAAATAGTAAATTTTCAAAGCGCATACTGCAGTCGTGTACGGTGTGACAGTCGGTATAAATACAAAGTTGGCGCCGACACGACCCCATCACGTTAGCGTATCGAATATTGTAAACATTTACCAATAAAATGTCTACGCAGATGACATTAAAGTGTTCGGCAACAATACGTTTTGGAATTTGTAAAGAGCTTTGTAATTTTTGTGGCGTGTTTATTTATAAAACATGTACAAAACAAAAATGTACGTTTTCCATTTATAATTTACACACTTTTTTACATATGCCTGTTATGGTTGTACAGCTTATTTTCGTCTCGTGATGTGATAGAGCTGTGCCATCAAATCATTTGCTCTTTGTGTCTAATTTGTAATCACACACATATTGATTATCAGACAAGCGGCCTTTACATAAGCGACTTGAAGACATCGAAATAAGATAACTAGAACGATAACTCTCATATGAATCTGCCAAAAATACGGCTCCACTGTAAGTAAGACTTTACACGTAACACTCATAGGTACACTACACGCAACAAAAATTAATGAACGTTCAAAATCAACGTTATTTCATAAAAGTTAATGTCTAAATATTAAATTTCTGCACCGCGCATAAAATTAGACGTATTAACTCGTGTCAACTAGAGATCATGAATAAAATGTGCGGGAGCACAGAGTTTTGGTGGGGTTTTTATTTTTTGCTTGAGCTACTTTTCTTGTCATCTTATTTCGATACTCGAAGATAATTTTGTTGACCAGTTTTATCTGGTTATTTCTACCTGACTATCGAAGCTAACAAGGCCGGCCTAATAATTTCATCGGCTTAATATTAACGCCACGAGAAAATGTTGCCATCTTTTTTTCGTGCTATATCTATTTTTTTTTATAGCATAAGCCGGCAAACGAGCAAGTAGATCACCTGATGGTAAATAATCTGCACTGCCCATGTACGATCACAATATCAGAAGAATCATGGGCGCGTTACAGACTATAAAGGAATTAGGAATGCGAGGGGGATTAGGGCCTCCGAATATCTCACTCACCATAAGAAAAGCAGCAGCAATCCGCTGCTTTATGCCAGTCTTTTATGAGACAGTGGTAACGAACTGACACATTCATGCTGTAGACAAAAGTGTCTACAGTCTACTGTCTGTCTGGGTGGCTGTTTTACTCTTATCACTCTATTTATGTTGTTACTGTACAAACGCGAAACTAGTCTATACCGACGAAGTTTTCTCTCGCGTGCGAGATATCTCATGGGGTGTGTGCTAAGCGGGCTGGAGATCAAACCATTGAAGCTAGTGAAATTACTGGGTATTATGAGGCTTAACATATTACGTATCGGAGTGACGAGCACAGTCCAGTAGCATGCAGTGCTTTGTTACTCAAAATTCTGTGTGGCGTTGTTTCTGTTTATGAGCAGACGTTGCGCTTACCATCAGCCGAGTGACCTGCTCGTTTCGTCATACAAGCTCTAATCTCTATCTAACTGGGGCTTAAAATAACAATCCTCTACGAAGTGTTACGGATTCATATAAAGTATATTAAAATTAAAGCATCAAAAGCTTTCCGCACAATGTGGCGTGTGCTTCCGACATGAATATCCACTTAGCATTTCCATTATTCTTGTAAAAAAACTCTAAAGAGTGCATCTTTAGACTAATATCTGTAACCAACTGGATAGCGACCACGGACAGTTTCAGTAGGTGGTATGTCCCTAACATACGAGGCCGTCTGGGTTTCTAACTTTCTACCACGGCTTTGTCTATTGTGTTTCGGTTTGAAGGACATTGAAGCCAGTGGAATTTCAGGGTATTATAAGACTTTGACTGCCTCGGTGGCGCAGTTGTAATGCGTACGCGTTACGATTGAGGTCAACACTGAGGTCTTGGGTTCGATCCCCGGGTCGGGTAAAGTGGTATTGAGTTTATTTATTACGAAATGCTCAGTATCAGCCCGAAGTCTGGAATTTGTGCCCGGTATGGCGATAGGCTCGCCCCCTATCACATAATGGACGGAAATACGCTCGGCGAAATGTGGGTGTACTGCACTGTAACACCTCTGCCTACCCCTTCGCGGATTACAGGCGTGAGTGCGTATGTATAAGACTTACTTACTTATATATCTGGGTGACAAGCGCCATAAAGTACCATGCAGTGAAAGAAAGCATTTATTGGAAGGCATTAGTGCTAGTTAGTGCTTTGTAATTCAAAATTCTGGGTGGTTTTGCTTCTGTTTATGAGCAGGTGGCGCTTACCATCATATCATAGTAGCGAGCGACTTGCCCATAAATAAAAACGTGGAGAAAAACCAATAATAGCTCGTTTCGATGACTAGCGTTCCGGAATTTGTGAATCACACAAACATTTTCTTTCATTGCGGGAATCGAACCCGCGGTCTCTAGCTTCATAGCCGGCTACTCGCGAATTGCTCCATGGAGGCTGTTGTTTTTGGTAATGAATACGCGAGATCAAAATTAATTTTATTAGGTAACTCAGCACCAAACAACTCAGCGAGTACTTGCCACGCCCACCATGATTAATAATAATGTAATGATTTTTAAATATTACCAACTCAGAAAATATATACAAAATGTATCACCCTCCCATAGCGAGTCCTAAGACCCAAGCCACCGGTGGTTAGGGCCCCAGTGTGAGGAACCTCCGTATAATGCGTGCCGTGTTCAATAACACCGCTTTCTGCATCTGACTCTTGACCCAACGAACTATTGAAAGCCTCTGGAGATGTTACCGATGTTCTTCGGTATCAACCCATAGGCAGAAACGACTATCGACTAACTGTTGAGTCCACATACCACATGTTAGTAACCTCGTATGCCAGATCTAGATATATTGACATTTTATCTTTTTATTATTCTTTCTCTTGTATTATTATTATTATTATAAGATAACTGAACTGTATTTTTTTTTATTGCAGGTGTGTTCTAGCTGGAAGTAGTGACGATGGTAAGTTTATCATGGTAACAATGAGCACAGTATTTTATAATTTAAAGTTGGTGTCGTTTATTCGAAACAAAAAAAACTTTTACTAGGTGGTTACTTTTACGAGAGGCCATCTGGGTAGGTACCACCACTTTGCCTATTCCAAAGAGCATTGAAGCCTATGAAATGACTGGGCATTATGATAAATAACATTTTATGTTTTGGGGCGACGAGCGCAGTTCAATGTCATGTAGTAATTTAAAGTTCTGGGTGGCGTTGCTTCTGTTAATGGGCAGGCCTGGCGCTTACCGTTAAACGAGCGACCTACTCGTCTCGTCATTCAAGCAAGTAAAAAGAACTAAATATTTGCTTGCCAAATTGAATCCGTGATCTCACTGGGTTTAATCCGAGGCAAACTAAACAACCAACACTTAAATTTAGAGATCACTAGATCCCAAATAATTGGACCATCGAATACTCTGTAGAAGCGTGGATACAATGATTTGCTAATATTGTAAGAACTATTCTGCGCAACCAGAAGGCCAATTCTCGTAATTTTAAACGTTCAAAACGTTCAAAGTCAACTTTTATTCTACATTCAATCTGATTACGATTTATGTTCACATTTGACGTTGATTATTGGTTTAAGAGAATGCCATTTGCAATTTTCTTGACGCTGAGACTAGATCGGAATGATATTTTGAACGATTAAAATTACGAGAATTGGCCTTCTGAGCTTGTGAATTGGATATGCGGGATTTATTGTTTCTTAGTAGAATATCCAATTAATGTGCTTTGAGGTTGTAATTGGGTTCAGACTATTCACATCAAATCTTTAGTAATATTATAATAACGCCTGGACTGCCTCGGTGGCGCAGTTGTAATGCGTACGCGTTACGACTGCTGTGCTGAGGTCCCGGATTCGAATGGGTCGAGTAGAACTGATATTGGGTTTTTCTATCACGAAATGATTAGTATCAGCCCGGAGTCTGGAATTGTCCGGTATGGTGATAGGCTCGCCTCCTACCACATCATGGAACGAATAAACTCAGCGAAGAGTGGATGTACCTCTGCCTATTCCTTCGGGGATGAGTGCGTATGTATTTTTTTATGGCATTGGTCAAGCAAGCTACTACTTTACGTCGGTTTTTTATGAGAGTGGTAACGACCCGATCGAGCCGGCTCATTCATGCTGTAGACAAAATTTTATACAGCGTCACTCTACCACTCAATATCTAGGTTCACGACACCGAAATTGTTGGTTAGATTTTAACAAAGAAGTTGAAAAATTCCAGACAATTTCTTACATACTTCATCAACTGATAGCAACTGGCGTTGGACGCATCTGTTTCATATCTAAAAGAACGAAGTGCAGTTCCTTAATGTGCTTTTTGTTCTCCAAACTTTAGCCTCTAATGGATTTTATTGTTTCGAAATACGAGGATCGGAATAGTATTCTTGTTTAATACTAAATAAATAGTAATGCTAAGTAAATTATTTGAATTTGATTTCTGTCTTTATTTTGGTTGAAATTTGTTTCCTAGTTAAAAATACTATTTTCCTTGGAAGTGTAAACTATGTAAGAACATGTTTTATTTACCTCATAAATTTTTGTTTTTTTTTTGTTTTACTAGCTTGAATGACGAGAAGAGCAGGTCACTCGCCTGATGGTAAAAATCTGATGGAAAATCGAACCACCGGCCTTTCGTTTCACAGCCGGCTGGCTACTCGCCCACTTCGCCACGGAGGCTTTCCACCACTACTTAAACTTTAATTCATAATATCTGTTGTACTTTATTAAGATTGTGTCGAATATCTACGGCCAGTTTGGAAGGCTGTTTCGCTAGAGACGAACGGCTCAGAATCACCAGCGTAGCTCTTTTTTTAAACTAGTTTACAATAATTATAAAGAGCATAAAGATAATTTCAGAATATTTAACTTAAAATAACGTCACACATTTTGCAACTGGTAGAGCCACGATGTAGACAGTTATTTCAGAGTGAATGCTTCAGCTCACCTGGGACGATGCCATAGTGTCATAAAAAAACAGACGTAAAATAGCAGCTTGCTGTTGCGTTTTGTGCGGTGAGTGGGATTTCTGAAAGTCCAAATCTTTTTCTTATCCTTGCTTTAAAGATCGGCAACGGATCCAAAATTCTTCTAATATTGTGAGTATTCTAAGTGATTGAGATGATCAGTCTCTGTCTGTTATAAAGTGACCCTCTTACTCGATTGCCATCCTTATGCGATGAACGAAACACATAATTTATCATTGTTTAGATTTACTCGGTATTTTACTAATACGATGTGTATAACAAAAAAGAACCCAACCAAATGCATAGAAATAAAAATCATGGACACAAAATTCGAATCTAAAAACTAGCTCGTACATTAAAATACAAACAGAAAACATGAGTTGATTTCATATTAAAAAGTTACGTAAACGCAGGCAGAGTAACTCCTATATACAAACTTCTGCAGGATAGCATGAATGACGAGTATTTGTTGGACGCGTGTATTTTAACGGTACCAACATGGTTTTTTTCCATACAAAGGGTTTGGTTACATTTACAGAACTCGTTCCTGTTTAATTTTGCAGACCAGCGGAGCCCTTCGTTCTATTATACTGGTCTACAGTGGTTTTGTTGCCCTAGATATGAAAATGATTTCGGGTCCATTTATGCACACAATTCTTGAAACTATCAATGATTTTGTAAGATTTGCTCTGATTTTTTTGTAAATCTTTATTTTCATTTTACATTACAAAAATCAAAAAACGAGAAACAAAATAAGTAAGTTGTAAGTACTTCAATATTGTCAAATAACTAAGATCTCAGCTGTCCTGTAGAGCAAGGGGTCTGAGAGTGTCACACGATGTTTGTATGCGCGAAAAAGTTGCGCAGAAGCCTAATCATGACTGGAAAATTTAATTTTATTTTTAACAAGCAGACAATTGTTCAAAGTATAAGATATGCAAAAATCATGAAAATACGAGCACATTGAGAAATATCATGAATATATTCGTAATCTGGGCACTTGAAAACGTAAAAATTTGTGATAATATCCAGGGTAACAAAAAAAAAGTATTTTTTTGTAGAGCTGTGTTATCAACGCTATCGTTGGTGGCGATTTCGAGAAACATGATTCGGTAAAAAAAGTAATCAATGCCAGGGGAGATATGAGAGTCTTGACGGTCTTACTACAGAGGTTGCTTAAGATCAGGCGAAGTGGAGGCGTCTTAGTGGGAAGGCGGACCATGGCACTAGCCGGGATAGTCAGGTAGAAAAAAGAAAGAAGTGCCAGGGGTGATTCTTGTGCTAACCTGTACAGTAGCCACATAGACTAATTCGAGCTTCCGACCCCGGCCCCTCGAGCCATCATGGCCGCACACCTTTATTCGTCTCGCGATCTTAGTGACCTCACCCTTCACTGGTCGTAAAATTAGTAGTAAATTAAAAATGCACCTTCTAGGGCTCGATGAACCGTTGGCGTTGGGGCAACGCTCGTTGTGCATCTGCCTTATACTTGCTATTAGTGGGTTTACGCTCAGTAGATAAATTTGTTTTAAATTTGTTTTTTATTCCTTTTTATTTCTGTAAAACGTGTTAATTTGATATTTTGTTGGTGCACTGTATTAGGTTGATATTTATAATTTTTATATGTGGAGGCTTGTAAATGGCAACATGTTTATGTAACCTACATTTAATTTCCCTATTTTTGTAATATTAGTCCGTAAGCCTTCTGTAAAATAAATAAATAAAATAAAATAACATAATTACTTATTACTGGCTACCCCTTCAGGGATACAGGCGTAAAGTTCTGCATGTATGATGTAGTGGTAGTATCTATAGGCTCTTTTTTAAACTCAATGTTGAGACGAGCGCCTGCCTACATACAATACATTACCACTCAAAATTTTAAAATTACAAAGTACTACCTGGGACTGCACAGCGTTCATCATTCCGAGGCATCAGATATACATTCTCATATGCCCATTAATTGCACTGTATTCAATGTACTTCATACCGAAACATCAGACACCACAATGTTTACTATGGTACCAACACAGACAGCTTCTCACGTACCTACCACATAGTTAAAATTATAATTTAAAATATACGCATAATTTCTCAACCTACAACCCATACATAATCCTGACGCAAGACTTGACAGATCGAGGGTCGGAATTCGGCAATAAGCAAACATTTAGATAAGGCAAATATTTGACTCGAGTTAGAATGATGTGGGGTCGCTTCCTATATCTATTTATTCTAAAATTCCGTTCTTGCAAATTGATGAAAGACCTGAAATATTTAGAACGTTTATTATTTAACCTCTACAAAAATTAAGCTGACCTCTTTGTATATTTATGTGTGTGGGTTTATTTTTTATAGCATAGGCCGGCACACGAGTAAGTGGGTCACCTGATAGTGTAATGTGTAATAGTGGGAAGTGATCTCCACCGCCCATTTACACCCACAATTCCAAAGGAAAGGTATAATTAAAGAATTGGAAGGGGAGGAGGATTTGGGCGTTTATCTCACTCACCGTACGAAACGCAGCAGCAAGCAGCTACTTTACGCCGTTTTTTTGTAAGACAGTGGTACCAAACCAGACGGCCTCTCGCATACAAGGGACCTACCACCTTGTAAAATGTGACGGAATATAGGTACACTGACTAACCCTGAATCGCGAGTCACCGGAAGGAGCCACTATATCAGGTCTTTCACTATGTGTAGGATATCTAGCAGGTATATGTTTCGGGTGCTCCCATCGTCATGATTTAATTTTTGTTGCTCCTGAAACCATTGGACAACGTCTAGTACCTTACTAGTTACTACCCACTAGGCTGTTTCACGCTCGATCTGGGCTAGTAGTCACGTGATGCATACCTAGTCATTGTTAAAGATACAATGACATATTATAGTTAGTATTAAAACGGCATAAAGAATTACGATCACTTTGGAAAAGATATTAGTATTCTAAGTACTACGACAGAAAGAAGAAACAAATTTATCCCAAGCAATTATCACCGTAAAAGTCATTTTAACTTCCTAAAATTTGTAAAGGTCATAAATCCAACAAACTTTAATCAAAAGTAACTCATCTCTAACAAGTGATTCAAGGTTTTAAAGATCATAATCGCTTACACCGTAATAAATCTGCGTGAGATTAGTTGCCGAAGTTCGGACACTGACTATAGTAGAAGTTACGTTATGGTTTTGGGTTTAGTATTTAATCCAAGTTGGTGTAATTAGCTTGGTTTCATGATTAGTATAGTGTTAATATCAAGTGGGTGTGCTATGAAACATATTTCAGAAGGCCAATTCTCGTAATTTTAAACGTTCAAAATATCATTCCAATCTAGTCTCAGCGTCAATAAAATTGCAAATGGCATTCTCTTAAACCAATATTCAACGTTTACGAGAATTGGCCTTCTGATTTTTTTCTTTATTTAACAAGTTTTCATAAAATATTTATATGAAATACATACACTATGACACCTACGTGTCCTATCTATCTTATCTGACCTATCGTACTAGTAAAGGTTTTAGGGGTATCCGATACCATTCACTCTAGGTCGAGCCTGTCTCTTGTTGAATTAAAATCTATGATATCAAACTGTTTACCTAAGTAATGATAATTTAAATAATCTTCTACTTCCAATTACTATTATACCTAAATGTCAAAGTTTGGATGATTAGACGTTTGTAAGTTTGTGAGTTTTGATGTTTGTTAATCTATCACACCTTAACGACTGATCGATTTTGTATGAAATTTGGCTCACAGATAGACCATGACATGGCTACTTTTTATTCCGGAAAATACTTTTCACGTGTGAGGAACCCCGGGCAAGAAGGCTAGTTTTATATTATATAAACCTTGTAAGGTTATCATTAATATTTTAAAAAATGTGTGTGTACGTATGTGTACAAACAAAACCTCAAAACAAACTTTACATATAATAGGTGTAGATGTGATGATAGGTTTATTCCCTACAATATAGGCAAAAAAGCTCAACTAAACGCGGTTGCATTAGCTATAGATCTGCATACCCCTTCGCGGATACAGGCGTGAAGATTAAATAATAATTAATTTAATCTCTATCTTCAGCCTATGTATAAAGGTGCCTACGTATATAGAGTTACCTTAAGTTTGTACCAAACATTTCTCACACCGTATCCCTATAAAATAAAAGTTTAACAAAAGCCTTTCATGATTTGCAAACGCCACGCCGTACAGAATGCGTAGGTGAGAATTTAGAGAATTCGACCCTGTTCTGTCCTTTGATCCGACGCGAGATTACGGTCTCATATTCAGATAAAGAGGCCTTGCTAGTTACGCTGTGTCGAAGTTTTGGAAACAAATTTGCTTATAGAGGAATGAATAGACGTTTATTTCCTTTAGCATTAGGTTATTTTTGACAAAGTAGACAAGGATATCTGTGGCTTTACGTAAGGTATAAAGGTTTGCACGAACTGAAAGCAGTGATCAAGGGCTTCGAAGCGAATGTTGATAGGAGTTACGGTAGTGTATGCGAGCTCAGTGTTTTTAGGATAACACGAATAGAACGCGTAGTGTGTGACGTGTATGCTGGTGAAGTATCGAGCTGAAGGTAGTGGATGAGATCTCAAGAGCGAGTCTTGTGAGACTCTGTACAGGAAGCGTAGTGTGTGACGTGCAGGGTGGTGGAGTGTCGAGCTGAAGGTAATAGATGAGATCTCAGGAGCTACTGTTGGGAGACAACGTACAGAGAGCGTTGTGTGTCATGGGCGGACATGAAGAGAAACGAGGTTAAAGTAATGAATGACAGCTCAGGAGTTAGTTTTGCGAGACCACGTACATAGATGCTGATGCTAAACTAAGTATAAAAAATCACATTGGACATTAATTGAATTGAAAGTATGAAGTGAGACTTTTGAAAAGCCACAGTCATTGATCTGTTAATGTTTATGGAGATGGTTACGAAGGACTCACTACACTATTCGTAACCACAAAGTCCGAAGAGTTGTGAACAGTTTTAAGTGTGCAACCTGGATTAAAGTATCCACTTACTAAGTTCCAAAACCACAAATGCTTGAAGAGTTGTATCTTAAACCCGTCCATTACATCACAGCGTTAATATCACTTAACATGCCTATACGTAGGGGTTTGTCTGACCCTTCGGATTAGCCGGTGACCGCGTCCCAAAACTTTGCTAATTAAGACAACCCAAACACTCAGTCTGTTAATTAATGCTGCACAGTGGTGAGTTCTGGTACATATGTATCGGATACAAATATTGGAGTTGGTTTACAATTTATTGCTGTAGCTGTTGGGTGATTAAGTATTATTGTCTGAATTAGTTAGGAGGGTAGACAGGGTATGAGAGTTGTTGCTGGGTAAGAGTATGATGTAACAAAAGGTTCTGCAGTTCAGACTCAGTGCCCTTTTTATTTTTATGCGGTAAACCAATTATTGCTGCCGTACAATAGGGGAGCAAGCTGAATAGTTGTGTGGTCTTACTTGCCTTTCGATCTAGTATTTGGATCGCCTCGCTAGTAGACCCGGATGACCTCTTGACCAGATCTCTATAGTGTGAACATTTTGTCCGCAAATCTCCTGTGCAACAGCCATTAGCGAAGACGTATGCTATGTCAGTGAAGACTGATATTAAAGCGGGGTTAGGAAACGCTTTGCTTTGTAAACCAACTAGCATGACATGCTACATCACTTCTATCATCATCTCACTTCCCTAAGAACGGCTAAACTATAACACATACCCTGTGCCGGTTTAGTAACCCAAATTCTTAGTCACGATCTTCGGCGTATTATGAATGAGGGATCCAAAAAGAAAAATACCTCATGTTACTGCCATGTTTACACCTGATGGAACTCAAGTCCATAGGTGACGATAGTCTCTTCTTAACATAGTCTACGCATCACTTACTAGTCGAAGCCATTATAAAAGCTTCACTTACCCATATTTCTCCATCTATATTTCTTCATTTCTACCTGGTATTATTCCAGCTTAGTGCCAAGGTCCTCCATGCTACTAATACGCATCTTCTTAGCCTGATCTTGTGCATTTGGATTGCACTTTACTTATCATCAGGCCCAGTGTAATCGCTTTGTAGTGCCAGGATAAAAAAAACTTCCAGTTGGTCTGCCTCTAGTCCGTAATCAGCGGTTTTTAGGCCAGGATTTAGGCAGTATCATACCTCTGATCATACTATCTGGCACAGGCATTTACAACCGATCTATCCCTGTGTTTTCCTCAAAACATTGCCAAGCCACCATAAGCGTCATTCCTGAAGTTTATCTGCCAAGTCGCGGACAACAAGGTTTCCACGGATGTACTCATTACATATACGACTTAGTCTTATTACGTTACACATCCACCGCAGCACCTTTTTTCAGCCTTTTGGCTCTCCCTAAACATGACGCTTAAATTCAAGCCACATATCACACTCATTCATACAGGAACACAGGCTGAATGATGGCTGCAAATTTCTCTGTCAATATTATACAAAAACTTGTATAATAAAATCTTTACTCAATTTAACCAAAAAAATTAGGTAACTATTTAATGCAATACTTATATTTTAAATATTTTATATCTAGAGTTTCGAACAATTTTAATAATAGTAAGATTAACCCAACCCAAAATAATGTTAATGTTATTTCATTACAATTTGAAAGTGGATATTCTGACAAAGTTCTAGGAAATTCATGAGTTATTTGAAATATATACTGGCTGTATTGAAAACAATCTCGGAAAACACTTTTCCCTCAAATTTGAATATATTAAATCATGTTGTCAAATATGGACTGCCGCGGTGGTGCAGTTGTAATGCGTTCGCAGTACGACTTCTGTGCTGAGATCTTGGGTTCGATCCCCGGGTCAGGTAAAGTGATATTGCGGTTTTCTATCATGAAATGCTTAGTATCAACCCGGAGTCTGAAATTGTATACAATATGGTGATAGGATCGCCCCCTTTTACATCATGAGACGGAAATAAGCTGGACGAAATGTGGGTGTACTAATTACACTTCTGCCTACCCCTTCGGGGATTACAGGCGTGAATGCGTATGTTTGTATATTTACATAATACAGTGGGTGTAGTTTTACTGTAAAACTCGAAGCGGCAAATTGCACGCTGGCTCGAACTGCGTAACCCATCAGTTTGGAAATATGACGAACGTAAGAATATATTATGCGGCCAAATATTTTCACGGTAGATATTCAACTCACTATCTTTCATCTTATCCATTAATCTATCGCTTTTCATAAAAAAAACAACAGTATTTTAGACACCAAAAATTTTCGTACAACACGCCACTCAGCAGATTTCCTATGGGAAATAAGAGAAGTTTGAACTACTGAATCGACTCCAAGTAGCAAACAAATAAGGAACTGTATACTTGACGACAGGACACCGACGTATTTTGGAAGAAACATGAAAAATATTTTAAGGCATTAGGTGCAAAATTGCTTGGGTGGGCGTAGAAATAAGTCGACATGGAGAAGAGACTGCCTCGGTGGCGCAGTTGTAATGCGTACGCGTAACGATTGAGGTCTCGCGTTCGATCCCCGGATCGGGTACAAGTGGTATTGGGTTTTTCTATTACGAAATGCTCAGTATCAGCCCGGAGTCTGGAATTTGTGCCCGGTATGGCGATAGGCTCGCCCCCTATCACATTGTGGGACGGAGATAGGCGAAATGTGGGTGTATTGGTTACACCTCTGCCTACCGCCTTCGGGGATTACAGGCGTGAGTGCGTATGGAGAAGAGATAAAAAGAATAAATAAAAAAGAAAAATCAAATTTCTAACATGGTGTAAACAGTGTTAAAGAAGCAACTGAAGAATGACACGGTAGGCAGCGGCTTGGCTGTGCTCTGGCATTGCTGAGGTCCATGGGCGGTGGAAACAGCTTACCATCAGGTGGGCCACCTGCTCGTATGTCTATCGAGGCAATAAAAAAAAAGAATTTGTTGACTTTATAGTTTATACTTAAACTATTAAGTGGATTTTTCCTACAAACCAAAACAACAGTGCTTACACACTGCTGCTAGACGGCAGAAATAGACAAAGCAGTGGTACCAACCCTGACGGCCTTTCGCATACAAGGGAGCTACTGCCTAGCACCTATTGGTCTGGCTTATGCTGTAGTAGTTTAGGTAGTCTATGTAGGTACCGCTAACTTATCTATTTCTGTCACCAAGCAGCTAAATAAAAAAATAGATTAGCCCAAGCAGCAATTGATAGCCTCCATGGCGCAGTGGGTGAGTAACTGGCTGCGAAGCGAGAGGCCGTGGGATCTATTCCGGCACCGAGACACATGTTTATTGGGTCCACGAATGCTTGTTTCGGGTCTGGGTGTTGTGGGACCAAGTCCCTCGTAGTTCCTGATACCCAAAAATAGGTTAACCTAGTGTGGGATCAGGACTAAGTGTGTGACTGTTGGGTGTATTATTATTATTATAAGCTGTATGTACTATTGTGTTCCGGTTCAAAGTACACTGAAGTAAGTGAAGGTACTGGCCATTATGAGACTTAACATCTTATGTATCTGGGTGACGAGCCCATTACAATGCCATGCAGTACTTTGTAATTTAACGTTCTTAGTGGCGTTGCTTTTTTATAGACAGGTAACACTTATCAGGTGAGCAACCTACTCGTCGCGACATTCAAGTGAATAAAAATACCATCATAGTAAAATATTCCTGTGGTTTTTTTTTCAAGATCTGCTGTATATCTAGTAACGTTAGGCTAGTAATATGATAGCAATCGAGTAATAATAATACTAGCTCTGTATTATATACGTCCCACTGCTGGGCACGGGACTCCTCTACTGAATGAGAGAGGTTAGTCCACCACGTTAGCCTAATGGGGGTTGGCAGACTTCACATACCTTCGTAATTCTTATGGAGCACTTCTTAGGTATGCAGGTTTACTCACGATATTTCCTCCACCGTTAAAGCAAATGAAAATTAACAATTAATACACACGTAACTTACAAAAGTCAGAGGTGTATGCTCTTAAGACAGGTTTCGAACCTTCGATTCTCGTCTCATTAATCCTTACCACTTCCCACTGAGCTATCGAGTAACCCCTTCGTAAACCTCGGTATGAATGGAAGAGCTTCTTATAGTCTATTGTATTGTATTAAAGATACACGACCCTACTTAGGGCACAGCGACTCAATCATCGCGTAATAAGAGCTTGAATATTTAATGCCTTGAATTATGAAGGGCCGGGATGAATAGAATTTCCCTTCGCACTGGGGTCGGTACTCGGTATGCTGAGGCGATCCTTTGGCCGTAAGCTCACGTGAAGTATCCTTCTGAACTATGCTATCTTGTATAAATAAAGTTTTATTTGAATAAGGAAAGATAACTAGAAATTGGAGTTGCTGGAATTTTAGCTCCTATATTTTTTGTTATTAAGCGACAAAAAAACGGTGGCAGTTCTTACTTCATCTTATATAAGTTTTTTTTAATGTTACTAGGGGCTTTGCCCATGTTTTCCACATAATATAAAATAAAAAGAAACTTAGAGTCCGACGAATACCGCTGGGGGTATGGGGTCGAGACCGATACCAATCGATGCAGAGTAATGTGGGGAAGAAAGTTAGATATGTCTCAACATATTACTCTGCATCGATAATCTAACTTTCCATACCCCCAGCGGTTTTGGAGGAGATAGCGTGACAAGCTTTTGGCAGCGGCAGCGGCGACAGTTACTTTTTTAGAATAGAGAGATAACTCCGCTAAATGTGAACCCGTCTGGATTTTCCATCTCTCCTCCGTGCTACTTTACTTTGGGTTGTAAGACCAGTGAGTCCAACATAACTCTCCGGCCCCCCCTATAGGGCGAGGTTGTACCTATAAACTCGTTTTTTCAAAAACAAGGCATTCAGGCGGCTTATGACACTAGGTTGACTAACCATTTGATATAGAATATAATTTATATGACTTCAGACGACAAAATTTCACCATTTAAAAAAGACTAAGTTCACCAATTCGTAGTTAGATTTAAAAGAATCCACACAAAAGGCACACACGTCCTCATTAAGAAGAACAATCAGATCCTGATCATTAGGGATAAAAAAGCTGTCTTCGCATTGTGAACGTAATGACGGCGCACGTAAAATGCGTGATAGTGTGGATTGTGGAACGTACGGTGTTTCAAAATATACCTATGTCCGCTAATGACATTAAGATTTTTGTGAAGATGTTTTTTCAAATGATTTTTCGAGAGGACGAGTGGTAGAGCCACGCTGTAGACACTTTTGTCTACAGCATGAATGGGCCGGCTCGTCCGGGTCGTTACCACTGTCTCACAGAAAACCGGCGTAAAGTAGCAGCTTGCTGCTGCGTTTCGTACGGTGAGTGGGATATCCGGAGGCCCAAATCCCCCTCCCCATCCCAATCCCTTATTATCCCATTCCTTTAAGGTCGGCAACGCGCCCATAATTCTTTTGTATTGTGGGCGTACATGGGCGGTGGAGATCGCTTACCATCAGGTGACCCACTTGCTCGTTTGCCAGCCTAAACCATAAAAAAAAAAAAAAAAAGATTTTTCGAGAGGATGTAGTCACGAAAATGAAGAAAGGAATACTTTTGGGCATGAAGCCCTGTATTATATACGTCCTACAGCTGGACACGGGTCTGTACTAGTGAATGAGAGGGGTTAGCCCTTAGTCTACCACGCTGGTCTAATGCCGGTTGGCAGACTTCACATACCTTCGAAATCCTTATGGAGAACTTGTCAGCTATTCAGGTTTCGTTCCGATGTTTTCTTCACCGATAAAGCAAGTGATAATTAACAATTAATACACACGTTAGAAAAGTCAGAGGTGTATGCTCTTGGCGCTGGTTTCGAACCTGCCGTGTCGTCTTGACAGCCCATACCACTCCCCGCTGAGCTATCACTGCTTATGTTAAGTATATTTGTTACTTACATTATAGACAATAAATTGAAAATAAACGTGGTATAACCATTTAGCGACTAAAGGTTTAGACGTAAGAAAGAAACTGACAGCCTCCGTGGCGCAGCGGGCGAGTAGCCGGTTGCGAAGCGTGAGGCCGTGGGTTCGATTCCCGCACCTTGACAAATGTTTGTGTGATCCACAAATATTTGTCTCGGGTCTGGGTGTTGTGGGACCGCATGTCCCTCGTAGTTCCTGATACCCACGATACAGGTTTACCTAGTGTGGGGTCAGGACTACGTGTGTGACTGTTGAAAAAAAAAAAACTCCAAAAAGGTGATTTAATTTATTTACGACGTGAATTGCTTACCTTATTCATAATTCCACAGATAATATCGTGGCAATCGCAGAAAGATCTTATTCACTTACACCTACCAATGGGGTTGAGACAAAAGGGTCGTAAATTGGGACGTTATGAAGAAAAACGGGGCCGGTGTTTGCGAGGCCCATGCGAGGTAACAAGGACTTTACAGTGACGGCCAAATAATAAAACATTTGTAGTCTAATTGCTGTTTCAGAAATGTAAACAAATGAAGTATGTACTCTACTCAAATATCTTTTCAGTTATCCCTATTGTGTTTGGGGGATTTAAAGGTCCAAACCAAAAAAAACATGCGGGGCAGTCTTTGAGGACTGCCGATAGAAGTGAAAAACTAAGTAACTTGTGAATTGTATCGTCGAGACCGTTATTTTTGGTTTGTAAAGAAGTGTTATTGACCAATTTAATTGTATATATATATACTAATAACGCACGGAGGTATATCTATGTAGATATATACACAGTATACATAGCTCACGGGAAGCGTGCTGTGACGATGACGCGAGTTTCACGTTTTTGTTCACCCAAAAAGTGTTCAACGCACCTAAAGAAGTTTTCACTTCAAAAATTGTAGACGTAAATATTTGTTTATATTGCTGGAACAAGTTTGTTAGACTATAAAAATATTAAACACCGATTTCGAAAATAACACAGCGATACCCGATTGAAATTTATTCCAACAAAATCGGTCCAATATAAAATCGATTTGTACATATAAAAGCAATAAAAAATAAAGAATACGAATAAAGAACCGCCTTCTTTTTCGAAGTCGCCCAATTAAAATATCTGAGTGATAGAGCCACGCAAACACATACACATACATGTATACACTTTTGTCTACAGCATGCATGGGCCGGTTCGACCTGGTCATTACCACTGTCTCACAGAAAACCGGCTTAAAGTAGCAGCTTGCTGCTGCGTTTCGTACGGTGAGTGAGATATCCGGAGGCCCAAACCCCCTCCCCTTCCCAATACCTTAATTATCCCTATCCTTTAAGGTCGGCAACGCACCCATGATTCTTTTGATGTTGTGGGCGTACATGGACGGTGGAGATCACTTACCATCAGGTGACCCACTAGCTCTATCTAGTAGATCTATGATAGGGTCAATTTTGTCTACAGTTGCGTTGAACCGGTTCAACTAGAGTATGTAGTACTATTGTGGGAAGAAGAAAACCGAAGTGTAGTTAAATTTTTACTTTTGTGTTTCATAAATTTTCATTGCGTCAAATTGCACGAGATCTACACATTTAATAAACAAACCACATTCCTTATTTAAAATCTATGCACATGGGCCATAGTCTTTTTTATCACAAAAAGTAAGTGCGATAGTAATGGCATTACTATCGCACTTACTTTTTGTGATAAAAAATTATGAAAAGTGTTATGAACTTTTTTTTATGTTCTAGATCGATAACATAACTTTAGATTCTTCTTCTTCCACCTACCCTTATCCCACTCGCATTGGGGTCGGCGTAACGTGATTTTTAACACATTTTACAGAATGATTCTGCTTCTAGTTTTTACAACCGGCTGCCTGCCTGACATCAACCATGTCAACCCCTCTGGGAGAAATAATATAGTTGGAATGGGTTTGACTTCGCCTCGTAGAAAATACTAGCAATTCATAAGCAAAACGAATCATTTACTGTTTATAGAAACCGGCCGTTAATCGATGTTCGAGGCGTCATCAAAATCAAAAATAACTTTATTTTAATAAGCCCTATAGTAAAAGTAGAGTAAAAAAACGTCATAATATGCAGTTTAATAGTCTTATTATATCCAAAATAGATCAAAGATGTATGGCGCCCGCAACACTCTAACTCCGTGGTTTCCTATCACTTAAGTAGTCTTATAGATCTTTAGTCTTTATAATAACCTCTGCTAACGAGGTGTTTTTTTACATTAGTTAAATTCAGAAGGGTAGAAGAAGAAGAAAGAAGAAGGGTAGGTCCAAGATACTACTAGGAATTAGGTTGTAGACGCGTACACGGAGTCCTGGGAAAGAGTTTTGTGTATTATGGAAGCGATGAATATGGCCAACCAATCGATACTTATTTCTGGGTATTGATGCCTCTGTTATTATTGTAGCTGTTTTTAGAGAAAATAAGTAAATTTCGCAATCGGCTAGGTTATTAAAATATGACAAAGTTCTTGAAACTTTGCAAGCAAGTGTACACGATCTTGTTAAGGTACACACTGTATAAGTGACAATTTACTTCGAGTAGCAAATGTGAGCGCTATTACACTGGCGAGCACAGAAAATAGGATAGCAACTATCTTTTATAAGAGATTGCTTCACGGTAAGGAAGTGAGGGATAAACCGATATCAGTAGGGGTTACCCTCTTTAGCAGATTAGAATTTAATAAAGTTTGGGCGATGGCCTAGTAATGACTGTCAAGGTGGAATTTGTTGTTGGTTACTCGTCATCTACTTCTGCCGCCAAGCAGCGGTGAGTAAGCACTGTTGTATTTCGGACATTATTATTAGTTATTTAAAGAACATTGTAGCTGGTGAAATTACTGAGCCTTATAAGATTTGAAAATACCTCTTTTTCAGTCGGGGGTTGCTAACATTATCTAAAAATAACGGTTAACAAAACTTAGAAACCGACTTCTAAATTTAAACACTGAAAAGTCAAAAATAACAAATTCTATCTATTCTATTCTCTTTAGAGTCGGTGCAATTTTATCTAACCGGTAGCGACACAAGCACCCAGGCACCGACTCTAAAGAGAATAGAATAGATAGAATTTGTTATTTTTGACTTTTCAGTGTTTTTATTTTGAAGTCGGTTTCTAAGTTTTGTTAACCGTTATTTTATTTTTCAATTTTCAGTGGGAGTTACAGCAATAGCATGTAAATTCCAATACAATAACACGATCGCAATGAGTGTGCTGTTGTCCGTTGAGGAGTTTTATTTTTTTACTCCGTAATCAGATCTCAACCAAATTTATATGGGACCACAACGCAGCTAAACTCTATCGAGTGAATTTTTTCCAACATAATACACCTTAAGTAATGCAATTAGAACGCTTTCATCATATTGCAATGCAGCAAGTTAGAAATTCTGCCACAGATCGCACCCTTACTGTAAGCCGTTAAGGAGTTCATTGATCATCATATTCGACAATTACTTGACCATAAAGATGTTACGTTAAGCGACTCAAATATCCGAATAGCCTATAAAAAATACGGCCCAGTATCGTTAAATTGCTCCTAAGAATTGAAGAGTTCCGTTACTTTGTCATGGATCCCATAATCAGAACCTAACCAAACTCTCATCAAACTACCCTTGAAGTACACATCCTTTCCAATAAAAAAAGAATCATCGAAATCGGTTGGCGTGATATTGAGTTATTCGTCCATTTGTCGCGCACAGCCTTAATGCAAATTTAAGACTTATATGGTTTTATCATAGATGCCACTGTCAGAACTGGACCAAATTGAAATGGGACCACACGTGAAGTACCTTTCAAATAAAAAAAAGAATCATCCAAATCGGTTCACCCAGTCGAAAGTACAAATAAAGTAACAAACATAAAAATAAAGATTTGAATTGAGAACCTCCTCCATTTTTTGAAGTCGTTTAAAAACGCAGTATATCAACACCTTTCGAACCTCCTATATTGAGTCAACTCTTCTCTCTTTGTACACCGGCCCGATATACCCATAAATAAAGGAAAAAAAGCTCCGGATATAGGGAGGAAATTGAACTGATGTCAACAGCATGCCGTCTGTACTTATGCTGTACTTCACAGTTCACGCAAAGGATAATACAGTATTTGTTTTTTTTTATGGGCCACTAACAATTATTAAGAAAATACGCACTCATACATACGCACTCACGCCTGTAATCCCCGAAGGGGTAGGCATAGGTGTAACCAGTACACCCACATTTCGCCGAGCGTATCTCCGTCCCATGATGTGATAGTGGGCGAGCCTATCACCATACCAGGCACAAATTCCAGACTCCGATACTCCGATACTGATGATACTGAGCATTTTGTAATAGAAAAACCCAATATCACTTATACCCGACCCGGGGATCGAACCCGAAACCTGAGCGTCAGCCTCAGTCGTAACGCGTACAAATTACAATTGCGCCACCGAGGCAGCAGCTATTAAGAAAAAAACTAAAAACACGTAGGTTTTTTTTATTATCATACTAGCAAATTTCTTGGCATTTAATTGGATAGGAAAACTTATCGTTACGGGAACAGATCTTTTTATAAGATGAATTTATAATATACGAGTATTTTTTGGGGTTATTCCCTGCATACTAGTTTAATAAAGTTAGATCTAGACAAGAATACGTGTGAGAATTCTAGAATTCTCTCTCTAGACACCTATGGGAGGAAACGGGATGGTCTTTAGGTGTATTGGACAATAGAATAAAAATTAGACTAAGACCTTGACCATGTGCTTATACATCTGGCCGTTTCCGCTTTATCGTATTATGTTCTTCAATCTAAGCACATTTTTTATTAGCGTATATGACGAAACGAGCAGATCGCTCGCCTGATGATAAGCGTCACGCCCGCCCAAAAACAGAAGCAATATCAAGCAGAACTTACTGCATGCAGTAAGTGTCATGATATTGGACTGCGCTCGGCACGCTGAGACATAAGATGTTATGTCTCATAATGGCCAGTAATATCACTGGTTTCAATGTCCTTCAAACTGGAACACAACAGTGCTTATAACTGTTTGGCGGCAACAATTTTAATTCATACCACATTTTATCCGAAAACATAAGGTACGAACGTGAACGAACCCCTTCATACTGTCTCCGAAAATGGCATCCAAAAATCGGTTTTAATTACAAAACGTTTCTGTCAAACGTCAGTGTCGGAACCGCTGGAAGTTTCCCGGAAATTTCAATATCCAACTTGAAATTGTGTCGAGATAAAGGACGACTGGATGTGGCTTGTGAGATTGGAGCGTGGTCTTTGAATGATTATGTGGGTGTAGCAAGTGTCGCCTCTTATATGTGACAATCATAACCTCTTAAACATTGTTAGTGTACGTAAAATATAGAGGCAGGGTCACGGACCACGGATTATACTTCGTATGTATACTCACTTTGCGTGTTTTTTTTTTTTTATCTGCCTGGATAGGCAGACGAGCAAACGGGCCACCTCATGGTAAGTAGTCACCGCCGCCCATAGACTTCTGCAATGCCAGGGCACAGCAAAGCCGCTGCCTACAGTAAGGGGCAGCGGCTGCGTGTCGGGATTAAGTATAACATTCTGCGCTACGCCCCCTCGCTCAGTATTTAACATGCAAACCGCGATGACGATATTCTATGTAGTAAAAATTGGCTCGCTTGGTTTCTATCCCGTCGACGTATATAAGTGATAATATATAAAATGATAGTTTCCTTCAGTGGAAGTTCCATTTAAATTTTTAAAAGAAATTCCACTCCCAAAGGGGTGAGATCGGGGAAGAAAGACTCAATCTTTGTCATTTATGCACCGATTTTGATGATTCTTTCACAAAAAATAGTAAAACATAAACTTTTTACCAAAAATTTTACCGATTCAAAAAGCTAAAAATAAAACTAATCGGTTTTGAATCTATGATACTGTAGTTTAAGTCAATGATTAATTAATATCAGATTTTTTGAGTCGATTCTCTTTTTTGATATTTTTTTTAATTAACTTTTACATCCAGACATTCCTTAAGTCTATGTTATAATTCAAAAGCAACTTTTACTGAAAGGGTCTTTTAAAGTCCGCAACATAAATTTAATGAATAATATTTTTTTTATTCGATACAATCCCCTAAAAATTAACATTCGACCATCCTTTTGCATAATTTGAATTTCTAACCGTTTGGGTTCGGCTTCGAAACGAAAATCTAAATATTTCGATTCCTTTTTTATACTGTCTTTGCTTAATATTGTATACTAAAGTGGGTCATTTGACTGTGCTTTTGGCAGTCATTGCTTTTTCTTCCCAGAGGGGTTGACGTCAGGCAGGCGGTCGTAAAAATTACAAGCCAAATCTTTCTATAAAATTTGTTTAAAAGCATGTTGCGCCGAACCCACTGCGAGTGGGATAAGGGCAGGTATAAGAAGAAGATTGCTTTTTTATATAAGCCAGTGGTACACCACCCAGGTTGAGCCGAACCTTTCATATAAACAAAACTGGCAACAGTCCGGCTTCTTTTTTTAGTTGTATTTTTGGAGTACCCTAAATATTTAATCGCATAAAGAGTTGTTATAAATTTTACCCCTTTTACTGTCTGTAAGTATTTATATGTGTGTATATGAATGTGGTATCGTGTCACCTAAACGAACAGACCGCTGTGAGCGCGGGTTTTTGTTTGAAAGCTGGTTTAGGCTCAGTTCTTATAACTTACGAACAGCTACTGAGTGAGCTGAATGAGTGGTAGAGCCACGCTGTAGACACTTTTGTCTACAGCATGAATGGACCGGCTCGTCCAGGCTGTTACCACTGTCTCACAGAAAACCAGCGTAAAGTAGCAGCTTGTTGCTGCGTTTCGTACGGTGAGTGAGATATCCCAAATCCCCCTCCCCTTCCCAATCCCTTAATTATCCTTTTCCTTTAAGGTCGGCAACGCGCCCATAATTCTTTTGGTATTGTGAGCGTACAAGGGCGGCTGTGACCATCAGGTGACCCACTTGCGCGTATGTCGGGGCCTATGACTTAAAAAAAATAAAAAAAACACGTAAAATTAGACTTACCGACCGGTTGAGTATTACAGAACGCCATCTACGTCGGGTTCCTTTAGACAGCAAACGGTACGTTTTGCTTAAGAGTTTTTCCTACGAGGCTTACGTCAAAACCATTCCGATAAAAAACGTTAAGAAACATATTTAATAGCCGATTTCAATAAACGATCTTGGATTGATTCTCCAGATGGATCCCAAAAGTCGACCAATCAAACTTAGTCATTTATACGCGTGACTTTCAAACTGTATTCTTATTGGGTAATTTCTAGGATCGATCGGGAGACTCAATCTAAGATCGGTTATCGAAATCAGATGTAAGTTACCGACAGCTCACTACCTACAGATGGAAAGGTTACAAATAATAGATCGTAGACAAATGTATGAAGAGAACCGAACATGGTGTTGTTAATAAGCTGTCAAAGTAACAAGTAGTAAAACACATTGTGAAACAACCAGATGACGTTTGGTAAGACCCAACTTAAGTAAGTCGGGTTATACCTGTAGCTGTTCGTAAGTTATAGGCACCGGGCACTAGTTGATATATCTCTTTTGTTCATAAAAATATTATGTGCGGTCAATTTCATATGTTTGTCCTACGATCCGTTATTTGTAACCCTTCCGTAAGTGTCGGTAAAATAACTTATAAAACGATTTTATAGGAAATGTTTTGACTTACACATCGTAGCAAATACTACTAATACTTAAGGTTGTCTGGAAGAAATCGCTGTTTGCGATAAGACCGCCCATTGTATCACCCTTACTGTATGATCATCGTTTATAAGCTACCTACTTTATTTAGTGTGCAATAAAGAATATTCTATATATCTATCTACTACCGTTCGTAAGCACGTTAATTCAAATGATTCTTATCTGTGTTTTACGAAATTGATGTTTATTTATTTAAAAGTTGCAGATATATTTCTAATTGACGTTGGGGAGTTATAAATTTAGCTTATATATAACATCCTTCGTGGCGCAGTGGGTGTGTAGCTGGCTTCGAAGCAAAAGGCCGTGGGTTGATTCCCGCACAGAGACAAATGTTTGAGTGATGCACAAATACTTGTTTCAGATCTGGGTGCTGTAAGACCGTAAGTTCCTCGTGAGACCGTAATTTTATGATACCCATGATACAGTAACCTAGTCAGGTCAGGTCACGGTCAGGACTATGTGTGTGACTATTGGGAGTATTTATTTGATTATTATTTGTGTCCCGATGTTACAAATGAGCTTACCAAACTGCGTTAGTAGGAGGATTATGTTTTCAATTGTTATAATAATATTAATGTTTTATCTTACAGGTACCAGAAGAAACCTGTGCGGAAATATGTAAGTACCTCGTAAACACAGAAATAGGAACGTATAGTTCTTGACTAACTTCTATGAAATAATCCCTAGTTTTTTTTTACCCCTGCTATTTTATATTCATGTCGCATGCTCAAATATGGTAAGTCACGACGTAATACAAACGAGGTGACCATCGGAAATCTCCCTTAAAGAGCATAACCAAGACTCTGGGCATGCCTAATACTTTGTGCGGTAAAATTTTTTAGAGGAAATAAAACTTTGATACTAGAAGATCTACTTTTAATATGCTCGTTTATTTTTTTAATAAATTCACCGCTTGATATTGCCAATGAGGGGCATAACGGTGTTTGATGGTTAAAATTATATTTAGACTATTGGACTGCACTATAGTCACTTCTCATCAGGTGGTCCCTCTTGTTCAATCGTCCCCTAATTTACTTTGTTGTAATCCTGTAATTATTGATCCATTAATAAACTTCCTTATTTCTTTATATCTTCATACTCGTATATAATTCTACTGTACGTGTGTATGTGACTGAACTCTTAAACGGCTGGACCGATTTGAATGTTTTTTTTTTGTATGCGTTTGGGTGGCGTCCTGGATGGTTTAGATTCACAATTGGACCCGGTAGGTAGCGCTGCTGTAGTTGTGAAACCACGCGGAAAGCTAGTTTGATATATAAAGTTTAGCTAGTGGTAAGTGATCAGCGCCGTTCAAAAACATCAACATCTTCATAGAAACCGCCAATGCCTGGTTTTCAGAGTTGTTGGTTTTCTGACAATCCTGCGAAAATATATTTAGAAAGTATCTGTTAATTAAATTCACCCGTGGTTCGGCGTTGAATATTAAAAATTCCAAACGCTACCGATGAAGCGGTAAAATATTTGGAGTTAAAGAAACAAAAAGGATTTTAATTATAAACACCCGTAGTTTATTTAAACCTTTTTTTATACGCTTGAGCTTGAGTGACGAAACGAGCAGGTCGCTCGCCTGATGTAAACGTCACGCCTGCCCATAAACAGAAGCAACGTCACACAGAACTTTGAATAACAAAGCACTGCATGGCATTGGACTGCGCTCGTCACCACAAGACATAGGAATTTCACTGGCTTCAACGTCCTTCAAACCGGAACATAACAGTGCTTACACACTGCTGCTTGGCGGCAGAAATAGACAAAGCGGTGGTACCAACCCAGACGGTCACTCGCATACGAGGATCTACGACCTTTAAAAGTGTTTTTTTTTTTTTACTACCTGGATAGGCAGACGAGCAAACGGGCCACCTGATGGTAAGTAGTCACCGCCGCCCATAGACTTCTGCAATGCCAGGGCACAGCAAAGCCGCTGCCTACCGTCGAAGGATTACTCTTTTTAAACCTCGTTTAAAGAAGGACATGTCATAGCGCTCAGGGAACACCGCTGCCACCGCTGCAGGGAGTTCATTCCAGAGCTTGCACGTGCGTGGTAAGAATGAACGCTGGAAACGAACCGTGCTAGACGGAATCGTTTCCAGGTGGTATGGATGAACTCTGCTGCGGTGTCGGGTGGTGCGATGATAAAATGGTGATGTTGGCACCATTTTAAACAGTTCCTCGGAGCACTCCCCGTGGAACAACCGGTAGAACAAGCAGAGAGACCCGAAATCTCTCCGCAGCCCCAACGGCTCCAGGTTACCCGTGATATCAGGATCCCCGACGATTCGAACGGCCCGCCTCTGGAAGGAGTCAAGTGGGTCAAGCAAGTATTTGGGCGCTCCTGCCCAGAGATGAGAACAGTACTCCACGTGGGGCCGGACTTGCGCCTTATAAAGCGCTAATCTATGGCCCGACGTGAAGTACCGCCTAGCTCTGTTCAGGATGCCCAATTTCTTGCTTGCGAATTTGGCTTTGTCCTCCACTTGACTCCTAAACTGGACCTTGCTCGATATATCGACGCCGAGGATCCCAATACCTTCGGAAACCCGAAGCGTGACTCCTTGGAACCGTGGCGCCATGACAAATGGGTCCTTCTTAGCGGTGAACGCGCAAACTTGTGTCTTCGTGGGGTTAAAGTGAACCAGGTTCCTTTCACCCCATTCGGAGGCCCGCCCCAGAGAGCTCTCGATTTCAGACACAAGTTCTGACCGTCTTTCTTCCACCGTGCTGCGAGGGATACCCTGCTGGCCAGTGTAGCGCCCATCAATGGTGCTATCATCCGCATAACAATACATGCTATCGATAATAGATAACATGTCATTGATATGCAGTATAAATAGAGTGGGCGACAACACTGAGCCTTGTAGAACGCCAGCATTAATGGACATAGTGTCGGAGCAGCAGCCGTTTACAACGACTTTGATGCTCCGACCGTCCAAGAAGCTAGCGATCCACTTGGAGAGTCCCTCGGGGATTCCGTATGATGGTAGCTTCGACAGAAGGCCCCCATGCCATACCCGATCGAACGCCTTCGCGATGTCTAGACTGACGGCCATAGCCTCACCCTTGCTCTCTATAGCCTCCTCCCAGCGATGTGTGAGGTAAACAAGAAGATCACCAGCCGAGCGACCGTGACGGAAACCGTACTGACGATCGCTAATCAGCTGGTGCTCCCCTAGATACCCCACAAGGTGGGCGTTGATTACTCTCTCCATGACTTTAGAGAGCAAGGATGTGATGGCTATCGGTCTATAGCACGAAGGTTCCGACCGGTCACCTTTTTTAGGGATCGGATGGACATGAGCTACCTTCCACGAAGCGGGAACCCTGTTGGAATTATATGAAAGACGGTAAAGGCGCGTAAGAATGGGGGTCAACTCGGGGGCGCACGTCTTAAGAACCACTGCGGGGATGCAGTCCGGCCCACTCGACTTTCGGATGTTAAGGAGCCTAAGCTCCCGCCTGACCGCACGCTGATTAAAGCGGATTTCAGGCAGGGAGTACTCGCACCGGGGAAGTTTTGGTGGAGTGGCTCCTCTGTCATCCAAAGTCGAGTTCGTGGCAAAGGTTTGGGCCAGGAGATCAGCCTTCTCCTTTGCACTGTAGGCCAAACTGTCATCGGCCTTACGCAGTGGCGGGAGACTGGATAGGCAGAAGTTACCTTGGACAGCCTTGGCGAGAGACTAGAAAGCCCAACTACCAGACGGGTAACTCTCGAGCCGCTCGCCAATTCTGCCAATGTGTTCTGCCTTGGCCTTGGCTATAGCCCTCTTGTTCGACCTAGAAGCGGCATTAAATTTCCGCCTCTCCTCCTTCGCGTTTGGACCCTGATGCCTTTGGGCTTCGTTCCACGCCCCGTATGCGGACTGCTTAAGGCGTGCAGCTTCGGCACAGGTACTGTTATACCAGGCCTGGCTGCGACGCCCGACAGTTACCCTGGAGTTAGGGATGAAAAGATCCATCCCCATAACTACCAGGTCCCTGACGCGGTCCGCACAAGCAGAATTTAAAAGTGCAACTTCCAAAAGCAGCAAGCCGCTACTTTACGTAGGTTTTCTGTAACACAGTGGTAACTTAGTCGAGCTGACCCACTTTTGCCGTAGACAAAACTGTCTACAGTGAAACTCTACCACTGTAAAACACCACATGCTAAGGACAACAATCATGCCACTGCTTACTGAAAATCGTGTTTTTTATCCTAGCTTGGCAAAGTGACTACGCTACACCTGATGGTAAGTGCAGCGCAATCCAAAAATACTGTCGACCAACGATAGACAATGTGTCTATCGTAGGTCGGCAAAATTATGCCAGCCTGCCTAATTGCTTCTTCACACTCCGTTTAAAGGATATAGAAAAGGAAAGCGTGCGCCGGCAAACTATTCCACAGTTTGATGGTCCGGCAGAAGTAAGAATTTGCTAACATTTCAGTTCTAGCCGAGATAGAAGAGACCATAAAGCTGTGGTTCCGTAAGCGAGCACGCGTGGTTCTGTTTCTTCATTCAACAATGGCACAAACTCCTCACTAATTGCTATTTGCTGAGTGTGAATAATTTCTCATAGAATTAAAGTGACACAGGAGGTAAATCAAGAGGCACGGCTTGGGCAGGTAAACGGATCGTAATGATTACGTATGTGTCGGAAACGTCGCGCGTTTATCACTCACACTAAGGTTTGCGATGTAGTGTGACTAGGAGGTTTGTAGTCGTAGGATTTTTTCTTTATAGTAAAAATATTTAACATTGACACATTTTGACGTGAAACATCTTAGAAAATCATACCAAAACAGGTACCAGTGGGCATACTAGTATCATATGCAATACGAGACAATTTTCAATTCTATCAACGCGTTCTTTGTATGTATAACCACGCATGAATCCGCTAAATCTGGATCGATTTGGATGATTCTTTTTTCATTCGTAAGAATGTAACTCGAAAGTTTTTTTTTATAGCATAGGCCGGCAAACGAGCAAGTGGGTCACCTGATGGTAAGTGATCTCCACAGCCATGTACGCCCACAATACTAATACGATCATGGGCGCGTTACGGACCTTCAAAGAAACGGATAATAAAGGGATTGGAAAGCAGAAAGGGATTTTGGCCTTCGCATATCTCACTCAGCGTACGGAAGCAGCAAGCTGCTACTTTGCGTCGGTTAAATGTGAGACAGTGGTAACGATCCGGATGAGCCGGCCCATTCATGCTGTAGACAAAACCGCCTACAGCGACACATTTTGACGTGAAATGTCTTTAAAAAATCACATCAAAACATATAGGTACCAGTGGGCTTATCATAAGCAATAAGAGCAAATTTTCAACCGATGGAGAAAACAGAGGAGGTTCTTAATTCAACGCGTTTTTTTGTACGTTTATACATGCATAACTCCGCTAAATGTGGATCCATTTGGATGATTATTTTTTCATTCTTAAGAATGTAACTCAAAGTTGGTCCCGTTTTAATTTCCACCTAGGTGGTAGGTTCATCATATGCGAGAGGCCCTCTGGGTATGTACCACTGCTTTCTCCATGTCTGCTGCTAAGCAGAAATTTGCAAGCATCGTTATGTTCCAGTTTGAAGGACATTGTAGCCAGTGAAATTATTATGATACTCAACATCTTATGTCCCTGGGTGACAAGCTCAGTGCCATGCAGTACTTTATAATTGGAAGAACTGAACGGTGTCGCTTCTGTTTATGGGCAGGCGTGACGCTTACCATCAAGCGAGCGACCTGCTCGTCTAATAAAAAAAACACTTTCGTCATATCGGCCTATCCACGCTGTAGACAAAACTAGCTACAACGCTATTACCATAAAAATAATGTTATTATACTAAATGGCGAAAATCCACTTGTAGATAAAACCGAAAGGCGTTTAGAACATTATTGTCTGTTACTGTCCATTGAGCTAGAATGGCTAAAAATTATGTTTAGGGATCTGATAGTAGGTAACAAAGGGTGTACTTGTAATGCGGTCATAAAACCAATGCGGTAATTTGAAAGTACCGACAGCAAATACACATCAAGTTCAGAATCTCAAGTGTGGCAAAATAAATATTTTGAAAATAATATTTTATTTTATTTTTTTATATGCATTAATTGTTAATTACCACTTGCTTTAACGGTGAAGGAAACATCGTGAGTAAACCTAAATACCTGAGAAGTTCTCCATAAGAATTTCAAAGGTATGTGTATGAAATCTGCCAACCCGCATTAGGCCAGCGTGGTGGACTACGGCCTAACTCCCTCTCATTCAGTAATGGAGGCCCGTGCCCAGAAGTGGGATGTATATCATACAGGGATAGTAAAAAAAATATAGACCGCCTCAAATCATCAAACAGAATAATAATATAATAATAATAATACTCCCAACAGTCACACACATAGTGACCCCACACTAGGTAAACCTGTGTCGTGGGTATCAGGAACTACGAGGGACTTGCGGTCCCACAACACCCAGACCCGAGATCAATATTTGTGGTTCACACAAACATTTGTCTCGGTGTGGGAATCGAACCCACGGCCTCTCGCTTCGCAGCCGACTACTCGCCCGCTGCGCCACGGAGCCATTGATATCCATATAAAGACGGTTGTAAAGAAATTCAGACATACCAACATCGGGTGTCGGCTGTTTTACACATAATACTTAAATAAGTATATTAGATCGTATTGTCATCAGTACCAAAAGTGTTTGCAACATTTCAGTTCAATCGATTGGCTGGAAGTGGTTTAAAATCCCGTTGTAAGATTTGACCCACGCATACTAACAAGTGCAGTTAAATAAAATCTTATATAACACTATTCTAACAACTTTTAGAGTGGTAGAGCCATGCTGTAGATACTTTTAACTACATTACGAATGCCATCTCGATCGGGCCGTTACCACTTTATCACATAAAGCCGACGCAAGCCGGTGGCCCAAATCTTCTTCCTCTTCCCAATACCGTAATTATCCTTTTCCTTTAAGGGCGTCAACGCGCCCATGATACTTCTGGTATTGTGAGCGTACATGGGCGGTCATCAGCTGACCCACTTGATCGTTTGCTGGCCTATGCTATAAAAAACAACTACCTTATAAATAATACGATGTCATTCATCGAAAAGGTCTTTCAAACGAATCCCCCACTTCCCAAGACTATCCTAGATCGTGTAACACAACAGTCACCCTACACTAGTGTCTCGGTACGGGAGGCACTCTAGCTGATTGCAAACCCGACCCCGTGTCTCTGATATATCCCCCTGGAACGGTCTTAAAGGCCCCTTTTTTATTACAGCTAGTTTTACAAGCGCAGGTTAAGAGTATTGTGAATCGGGAAATCGATTGTAGGAAAGATAGTGATTTGTTTGGCCCTTGGGGCAAATAATTGTTTGCCCCATTTGAAGTCGATTCTTTCACTGATTTACCGAACGTTGGTTTTTTTTTTTTTTTATAGTTTAGGTCGGCAAACGAGCAAGTGGGTCACCTGATGGTAAGCGATCTCCACCGCCCATGTACGCCCACAATACAAAATAGTCATAGGCGCGTTGCCGACCTTAAAGGAAAGGGATAATAAGGGATTGGGAAGGGGAGGGAGATTTGGGCCTCCGAATATCTCACTCACCGTACGAAACGCAGCAGCAAGCTGCTACTTTACGCCGGTTTTCTGTGAGACAGTGGTAACGACCCGGACGAGCCGGACCATTCATGCTGTAGACAAAATAGTCTACAGCGTGGCTCTACCACTCGTAAAAATTAAAAATTAGAGATCCATATAGAGCGCATTTCCTGTTATTTGTTGAAGAGTTAAAAATTTCTTCTTCTCGACCGCTTGATATATTTTTACCGCCAAGCATCAGTGTAACTATGATTGTATTCCAGTATAAAAAAAAATGTAAGCTAGTGAAATTACTGAGCAATCTTATGGCAATATGAGACAACATCTTACGTCTGAGGGTGACAAGTTTTTTTTGTTTATTAGTTTGAATGACGAGACGAGCAGGTCGCTCGCCTGGTGTTAAACGTCACGCCTGCTCATAAACAGAAGCAACGACACACAGAACTTTGCATTACAGAACACTGCATGACACTAAACTGGGCTCGTCATCCCGAGTCATAAGATGTTAAGTCTCATAATGCCCAGTAACTTCACTGGCTTCAATTTCCTTCAAAACCGAAACGCAACAGCGCTTACACACTGCTGCTTGGCGGAAGAAATAGACAAAGCGGTGGTACCAACCCAGACGACCTCTCGCATACGAGGGACCTACCACCTAGTAAGTAAAGTGCAGTACTATTCAGTATTTTGTAATTCAACGTTCTGAGTGGTTTTGCTCGTGATTACAGGCAGGCCTGTCATCAGACGACCGACCTGCTTGCTCATCTCGTCATTCAAACGGACTAAAAAACTAAAATTTTAACACCCTTATTATAATTCATGAATAAATTATGGACCATCCAAGAAAGAATGGCTCTTTCTCATGCTAAAACATGCAGTACACTTATCCCATCCAGAAATATTTTATGACACAACTTGCAAGACAGGTGTTCCGCGGATCTCGAGTGAGGCGTTGAAAAATTCATACCAGTAAGTGGGTACTGAAAATTTAAAACCACACTCCACGATAAGACATTTTCCTGATTGGTTCCTTTGGAATATTGCGTCGGGTCGTTAAATTAGTTGAAATGAAGTGCTTTGTGGAATAGTATTTCATTTTTTTACTAGCTTTTGCTCGCGGTTCCACGCACGTGTAAAGCCTTTTCCGGGATAAAATTGGTCTATGTTCTAATCCCGGTCGTGGTCTACCTGTGTATCACGGCTTAGGTACTACATACAATGTGGCGGTTGATAAAAAATGATTTTTAATAATAACATACATACGCATCACGCCTGTAATCCCAAGGGGTAGGCAGAGGTGTAACTAATACACTCACATTTCGCCGAGCTTATTTCGGTCCCATGTGATTGGGGGCGAGCCTATCGCCATACCGGGCACAATTCCTGCCACCGGGCTGATACTGAGCATTTCATAATAGAAAAACCCAATATCACTATTACCCGACCTGGGGATCGAACCCGAGACCTCATCACAGCAGTCGTAACGCAAATACGCCAGCGAGGCAGTTACTTATTTTTGTTATTGCAATTCCAAACCACTTAATTTAAAGTCTGCAATAAAAAGTACATTTCAAATTGTCCAGCGGACACCTAGGCTGGTTTTTTAAATCTAAAGTTGTATTTCTCATTTAAAAATAATCAAGAAGATTGGGTACAAATTGAGAGTGGGCTACGTCTCTCCCCCGGCTGTTTGGAATGACGAATTAAAAACTTGTCGCTGCATTTCGTTTATTTAGGACTGAAATAATAGGAGTCTTTGTAAGGAAATCGCGACATAATTTAAGAGTTAAGGATGGTTTGTCCGGCAGACCTTAACATAGGCCTGCAAACGAGCAAGTGGGTCACCTGATGGTAAGTGATCTCCACCGCCCATGTACGCTCATAACACAGGAATAGTCATGGGCGTGTTGCCGACATTTCAGGAAAGGGAGGGGGATTTTGACGTCCGGATTATTAGTAATTTAATAGCCCTGTGACACACATAATAAATAGTAAAAAATCAAAATACCTTCCATCTTTCTTATGGAAGAATGACACTGCATTCTTATGGTAAAAATATAGAATAAAGCTTATTTAATTGTGTGAAATCTGTCAAAATACGTGGGAGATCTCCTCTAAAATTTTATTTGAAACTTTACAGTATACGATCTTATCATTAGGGTTGTCAGTTGAGATTTAACTTACATATAGGGTTACCTCCTTCTTGGTTTAGCATATGGATGATATGGTAGCATATGATAAAAAACTACTTGATTTGCTCCGGAACGGAACCCCTAAAGGAGGTTGTTACCAGGAAGATAAAAAATCGTAAAATTTCTGCATCATAAAAAGCCCCTATCCTACGTTGGATTGCAAGAAGTACAGAAAGATGAAACCTGGGACACGCCAAGCCTCACTCTTGCTTACGTCATTAATTCACTTGGTTGGTCTGCTTGGTGCATAAGAGGTTGCACGGTGGTGGGTTCCTTTTATGCAAAAAAATAAAAAGCTAAGAACAAAATTATTAAAAATTGAGTCCGAGCTATTGCAGTTTATTGTCAATGATTGATAGCACCGACTTAAAATTGTTTAGTGTAATTTATTGCCGTTTTAAATTTTATTTTTAAAGTAAAAACTTCTAGGCACGTTAGGCGAATTTTAGATGAAAAAAAAACAGTGTTCTTTACTAATTTTGAAGGTTTCATTTCTGTCGGCAGTCCTCATCTGCCTAAGGTTTTGCTATAAAAGTTTTTTTTGTGTAAGAATCATTAATATCGTTGCATAAACTTCGTAGTTTTTTATCTCCTCATAAAATTCAGATTAATCACGAAATCTTGTTTTTTACGTGTTGGTTAAAAACATTTTAAAATTAAAGATATATTATATATTTTATACTTATATGTTTTTTAAATATGTGATATGGATCTTGGGTCTGCAATAAAGAATTATTATTATTATTATAAAGCAGCACCCCTGTGTTTATATTTGGCAAACAAGCAACAGAGCTGTCTGGTTATATTTAGTCGGCAATATTTCTCACAACCTTTTCGTTTCTGCACAAAATCTTCAGACGAAATCCCCATTCGATACTTGTTGTACACTCCTCAAACCAAATTTCATCTTATTCTCCCCAAATAGAGTTCAAAATGGAATGACGAATACCGATGATCTTTACGCGGCTCAAGAAATATTTTTGCGACTCGTCTCACTGTGCAAGAGCCCAAATAATTTTCCCAAATTTATTGTACGAAAACGACGGCGAATGGTAAAAGTGAATTTGGGCCTGAACTTTATTATAATTTGTAATTTTTTTTATGTTTCCCCTCAGATTGGGAGCGGGTTCGTTGATTCGTAAGACCTTATAATGTAACTCTAAATAGTGTAAAGTTGTTGCCTATGGTTAAAAAAAAATGTTTTTATTGAAATATCCTAACTGTAGCCAAATCGGACCACTCCTTTAGACGCTACGATGCCACAAACACACACATACACTTATTATAAAATTTACTATTAATATTTTTTTGTTCCATAAATTACTCGCATATTTTGGTATAACTTCCGACTTATGGTGCATTGTTTCAGCCGTTTGCAATTTTAACAGCTGTCGTAAGACACAATGGTCAGTCCGACCTGGAGATCAAACACAGAAACCTATCTGCCTCCAAGCCTAAGGACGCTCGCGCTACAACTAGACTAAAGGGTGGCGTATTCTACACTAATATTATAAAGACTGCTACGGTGGCGCAGTTGTAATGCGTACGCGTTACGACGCTGAGATCTCGGGTTCGATTCCCGAGTCGGGTAAAAGTGATAGTGGGTTTTTCTATTACGAATTGCTCAGTATCGGCCTGGAGTCTGGAATTTGTGCCCGGTATGGCGATAGGCTCGCCCCTATCACATAAGGGATGGAGATACGCTCGGCGAAATGTAGGCGTACTGGTTATACCTCTGCCTACCCCTTCGGGGATTACAGGCGTGAGTGCGTATGTATGTATGTATGTAATATTCTAAAGAGAAAAGATTTGTATTTTTGTATGTAACGAATAAACTTAAAGTCTATTGGACAGATTTCAAAAATTCTTTTGCCGTTAGAAAACTACATTACTACATCACTGAGTAGCATAGGCTACTTTTTATCCCGGAAAAGGCCGTTCACGCGGGCGGAGCCGCGAGCAAAGGCTAGTAATAAATATTTAAAAAGAGTTGAGGGCTTTTTATTTCTCCTTTGTTTATGTTACAATAACTTTTAACAAGAGTTTAGGGTTTTTAATAAAAATACAAAAACGGGCGTATAATATTAAAATACGCACAATATTATCAACACCTGAGAGAATTGCATTTATTTCACCTTTTTTATTGTGACTCAGCAAAATTAACTCGATGGTAGGACCTCTCCATTTGTAATAAGTAAAGGCGAGGGGATTTCGTAGTTCAGTAATTTTATCACCCTTTTACAAAAATCTAGGTTTTTCATTTTGTAAATAAGGTTTTTTTTTTGTTTTAAGTAAGTGGAGCGATAGCAGCTTTACCTCACCGGGTGAAATGTTAGTCGCAGGTTTGAAACCAGCCCCAAGAGCATCTAACAACAGCTCAGCAACAGCCTCCATGGCACAGTGGGCGAGTCGCCGGCAGCGAAGCGTGAGGCCGTGGGTTCAATTCCCATACCGAGAATATTTTTTTGTGTGAACCACGAATATTTGTTTCGGGTCTGGGTGTAGTGGGACCGCATGTCCTTCGTAGTTCCTGATACTCACGAGATTAACCTAGTGTGGGGTGAGAACTATGTGTGTTAAATAATATGATATGCTCGGCCAAATTTGGGTGTACTGGTTGTATGTAAGTAAGCAACACTATCTTGAAATAGAACATTGGGAACCATGTTAGCTTCGATAGACATATAGATAACCAGATAAAACTGGTTTTTCACAACAAAACTAATCGTCAAAATTATCTCGTGTTGTATGCTAAGCCCACAGGTGACCTATATTCTCATTTATCCCTCTTTATAACGTATTTAAATTACAAAACAAACCCTTTATTTATTACCGTACAATATAAAGCTATCTCTAGTAGGTCTCGTGTACGCTATCAAATGATTCAAACAAACCAAAGCAAATATTTGCGTATTAAACACATTTTTATAATAAATGGAAAGATTATTTGCGAACGAATCCGCAGTGAATGTACACAGTATAACGTAACAGTATGACAGTTTTATTTTTAACTGCCTCTTTGAGTGGTAGAGCCACGCTGTAGTATGTTTTGTCTACAGCATGAATGGGCCGGCTCGTCCGGGTCGTACCACTATCTCACAGAAAACCGACGTAAGGTAGCAGCTTGCTGAGTGAGATATCCGGATGCCCAATGCCGCTCCCCATCCCAATCCTTTAATTATTCCTTTCCTTTAAGGTTGGCAATTGTTCTTAGCGCCCATGATACTTTTGGTATTGTGGGTATACATGGGTGGTGATCACTTACCATCAGGTGACATTTGCTCGTTTGCCGGTCTATACTATAAAAAAAAGGTTATCGCCTGTTAAATTCATCCATCCAAGGAGAACGTATATCAATCCAATAAATGATCTTCTCCGAAAAGGGCACGTCACGAGTACCCCCAACCGGCAAAAACGTATGAAGATGTATGAATGTGGAAGAGTCGAAAGAGGTATATCAGGATCGTAGCTTGTGGCACTCAATAGTCTCTGCCTACCCCTATGGGATATATCATCATTATAAACATCAGCCACAAGACGTCCACTGCTGAACATAGGCCCCTAATACCTTCCAGGCCGACCTGTTGGAAGCGGCCTGCATCCTTCGGCTGCCTGCAACACTTGTCAGGTCGTCGGTCCATCTTGTAGGTGGACGTCCTCTGTTGCACTTGCCCCTACGTGGCCTCCATTCGAGAAATTTACTGCCTCATCGGCTATCAGTTCTGCAAGCTATATGGTCTGCCCACCGCCACTTCAACATGCTAATCCGCTGGGCTATGTTGGTTACCTTCGTTCGTCCACGGGTCTCCTCATTTCTGATTCGATAACGGGATATATGCGTGAGTGTAAATGTATTTTTTTATAGAATAGGCCGGCAAACGAGCAAGTGGGTCACCTGATGGTAAGCGATCTCCACCGTCCATGTATGCCCACAATACAAAAAAAAATATGGGCGCGTTGCCGACCTTAAAGGAAAGGGATAATAAGCTATTGAGAAGGGGAGGGGGATTTGGGCCTCCGGATATCTCACTCACCGTACGAAACGCAGCAGCAAGCTGCTACTTTACGCCGGTTTTCTGTGAGACAGTGGTAACGACCCGGACGAGCCGGCCCATTCATGCTGTAGACAAAATTGTCTACAGCGTGGCTCAACCACTCGTAAAATTTTGTATGTATATATAATGTTCTATGTATATTCACAGATAACTCCGACAAATGATTATTTTTGTATTCGACAGGGATTACTGCGGTGGTCTCAATTAAATTTGAAGAATTAATTCCATGCCAAAGGCAGTGAAATCGGGAATTAAAGATAATGAAGCCGGGATAATTAAAAATGGAGTCAGGATAATTAAGCATTAAGACGGGATAGCAAGGCATTAGACTGCCTCGGTGGCATCGTTGTAATACGGCGTATGCGTTACGACTGAGATCTCGGGTTCGATCCTCGGTTCGGGTAAAAGTGATATTGGGTTTTATATTACGAAATGCTCAGCCAGGAGTCTGGAATCGTGCCCGGTATGGCGATAGGCTCACCCCTTGCCACATAATGGAGCGGAGACATGCTCGGCGGAATGTGGATGTAGGTACTGGTTACACCTCTGCCTACCCATTCGGGATTACAGGCGTGAGTCCGTATGTATATTGTTAGGTTACTCCCTATTAATGAAGGTGTCCGAGAATATAATGCCGGGTAGATTGAAATAATAGCCGTGCAAGTAGTAAACAAGTTGTACGCCTGGTGGGGTGACAGTTGCATTATATATAAGAGAGCTCCGTCATTGGGAGCTCAGTGCTGTGAGTGCTTCGAGCGCTCTCAGTTCTCTGGGTTCTGTGTGGTCAGTCGATAGTCCAAGAGTTTATTACGCGGTAGCTCTGCTGGTTTACTATTCGGTCCTAGTTCGGCCTTAGTTATAATTAATTAGAGAGCGGTGTCTAAAGTATCCTGACATGGGGTTGTGGTCTGTAAAGCAGTAACATTGTAAAAGAGACCAATAAACCACTAGTAACCGTCGTTTTGTGTTTTTGTAATAATACTTTCCTTAGCAAAATTCTAACAATATACATACATACGCACTCACGCCTGTAATCCCTGAAGGGGTAGGCAGAGGTGTAACGAGTGCACCCACATTTCGCCGAGCTTATCTCCGTCCCACGATGTGATAGGGGGCGAGCCTATCGCCATACCGGGCACAAATTCCAGACTCCGGGCTGATACTGAGAATTTCGTAATAGAAAAACCCAATACCACTTTACCCGACCCGGGGATCGAACCCGAGACCTCAGCGTTAGCCTCAATTATAACGCGTACGCATTACAACTGCGCCACCGAGGCAGTTATTCGTATTACTCATTTAATAACAACACAAAGTTAGTCTACTGTATCCAAACTCACACAGACTAGTATAGAGAGCAATTTTCAGCTTCAACGAACCGTGTAATGTTATTTATCTACTGAAATGACACGGGATATAAATAAGTGAATCATTTCCACTGATAATGTAGAATAGATTTTTATCTGCTCTGTTTTGTTATCGTTGTTTTAATGAATATATTTCATTTTAAAATGACGTATGCGATGCTTTTCGATGTACTAAGTGACATGCACAACATACCTACTGTGTATAAAAAATGTCCCTATTCTACGTTAAATTACAATGTTCATACCACGCGTGTAGTCCCCGAAGGGGTAGACAGAGGTGTAACCACACCCACAGTGCGTCATATTATTTCCGTCCCATTATGTGATAGGGGGCGAACCTATCACCATACCAAGTAGAATTATTTAGTGATTTCTTATGTTATCGCCAATATTACACATTGAAATAAAACTAGTTTTTACGGATTTTATCGCGGTTTAATTTTTATTTTAGTCCTGACGTTTCGAAAGCTTTTTTCAGCCTTCGTGGTCACGGGTGACTCAACGGGACTTAAAATCGGGACTATAATAAAAATGAAACCGCGAAAAAAACCGGATAAACTAGATTTATTTTTAGCTTTTTATTTTTTTCTACAAAAGCTTATCACCTTCAGTTCTAATAAGATAAATTTTGTGCGCCCTATAAATATGCGATCTATATAATACTGCCTCGGTGGCGCAGATGTAATCCGTACGCGTTATGATTGCGGCTAACGCTGAGGTCTCGGGTTCGATCCCCAGATCGGGTAAAGTGATGTTGGGTTTTTCTATTGCGAAATGCTCAGTGTCAGCCCGGAGTCTGGAATTTGTGCCCGGTATGGCGATGGGCTCACATTGTGGGACGGAGATACCGTCGGCGAAATGTGGGTGTACTGGTTACCTCTTCCTACCCCTTCGGGGATTATAGGCGTGAGTGCGTATGTATGTATGCATGTATATAATAATATCAGACGAACACCGGAATACAAAACCATCAGTTTACAAATAACAATGAATCATCTCGATCATTATTTATCCCAAATCAACCTACACCCGCCTGATTGACAAGGATAAAGCGAACGTTGTTCTAACAAAATTATCGAAAGGTAGGGATGTGTTGATCAAAAATAGGTTTATCGATTATAAAAAATCTTTCTGCTTTTCCTTCATTGTAAGGCTTCTTGTGAGACTCGAATAGATAATAATAATGCCAGCCCTGTATTATATACGTCCCACGGCTGGGCTCTTCTACGAAAAAGAGTGTTAGAACATAGTCTATAACACTGGCTTAATGTGGGTTGGCAAACTTCACATACCATCGAAATTCTTATGGAAAACTAGCTTTTGGTCGCGGCTCCGCCCGCGTTTACGGCCTTTTCTGGGGCAGTTCTAGTCTACCTGTATGCCAAATCTCATATAAAATCATTCAGCCGTTAAGACATGATTGCCTTACATCCAAATTCATAAACTCACAAATATCCAAGCTTTCACATTAATAATAGTACTAGGAAGTAGGATTTCTTAGGTAATGCAGGTTTCCTCACCGCTAAGCAAGCGTTAATTAACAATGAATACTCACATTTAGAAAAGTCAGAGGTGCATACTCTTTCGAACCTGCGACTCGTCTCGGCAGTTCTCTCCGCTGAGCTGTCGCCGCTTGTTATAAAATGGGTAGATAGAGGTATTTCCGATCGATACGGCTTACGCTCGTCACACACGAGCCACTCACTATAGTCACAAAACGCTGCCATCTAAAGTGAAAACATGCGACAGCCACTTATAGTTGGGGGTTGAAACAAATGCAAAAGAGGCCGAACAACTGCATGTCGTACTCACGCACAGTTCAGTAGTCTTCTTCTTTTTCCACTTGTCCTAATCCCACTTGCAGTAGGGTCAGTGCCACATGCTGTTTAACCATGTACCAGAAAGATTTGGCTTGTAGTTTCTACGACAGGCCGTCTGAATGATGTCAACCCTTCTAGGGAGAAAACACCCAAACTCGAAACAAATATTTGAGGATCACACAAACCCGCAGCCTCGGCTACTCGCCCACTGAGCCACGAAGGCTGTCGCGAGTGATGCGGGTTCAATACTATGCAAAATATTAAATAAAATATTTACAATATGAAATATTTTATTAAATATTTTGTTAAAATTTCATCTAGCTGCGTATTACGGTATAAAAGTTAAACAGGCAAACAGGTGACGGCGCGGCGTAAATTTAGAAAATAGCGGTTTTTGAGTACTTTCCTTTTCATACGGAATTACGGAACCCTTAAATTCTGAGTACCCTATTCATACGGAACCCTTAAAAGAGACCACTCGTCACGTGTTTTGTTGCTGTCTCGAATGATCCGTGTGCAGTGAGGATTAGCAAGTAGCTAGTAGCAGTAGCAAGTTGCTAATACTTGCTGCAAAGGGCATCCTCGAAATGCTATAACTAAGCTTACGTGGCAACCTTAAAAAGTACCCTTCAACCTTCCTAAAATGCTGATGACGAAACAAGTACTCCTGTGCTATTGGGGGTGTAAGGTGGCGATAATCGCTTACTCTAAGGTAAATTAAAACAGGATATAGTATATTTTGTTGATTAAAATTTTCTAAACAAACCTGTGGGCTTAACGTCGTTAACAAAATTTTGTCAACTCATTTTGTCGTTCATTAAAACATATCTGCGAACTTTTTGTCTTAAAATAACCATTCTAACTGATATCGAATCTTTAATGAGTGAACATATGACTCGTTACGCCAAAAAAAAGATATAAACTTAGAGAAAATAGTAATTTTGACTTCTTAGTAATATTTTGTTTATGAACCCTAACATGACCTTATTTTATCGAATATATGAGATATTTATCGTCGATATTTTTCTCACTCGCGACGTATACTATCACTATATCTCATCGGCATATGTTAGCCCCCTGAGATGATGGGTTTCACCTTACACATATTGATAAAATAATCTATAGTATGTGCATTACAAACTATAGATAGTCGATACCCACGATATTTGTATTCACGATAGTTTATCGAGATCCGCACCATCCCTAGCCCTTAGCCTGGTAATAAATCATCGGCAATACCTTAGTCGCCAGTTAGAGCTGAGAACGCAATAAATGCTTGATCATTGTACTAAATTGCCACTTTGTAACGGTATTGGTTGTTCAAGTGGTTTTCCTATTGTTACGAGCCTCTCGATTTGATTATGAAATAATTTTATTGTTTTATGTCTGTAATGGAATTCACGAGGATTTTAGATATCATTCAGTGGAACTTCGTTTCTAAAATATCTTTCCTACTAAGATGTCTAAAGCCTCATTTACACGTAGTTTTTTATTGTTATTATTTTTTCATATAATACACCCAACAGTCACACTCATAGTTTTAGGCTAAACGGCCTCTGCGCTATGGAGGCTGTCTGTTTCTTTTACGTGTGTTTCAGTTTGAAGGGCACTGAAGTCATTGAAATTCCTGGGCATTTTGAGACTTGATATCTTATGTCTTATGTGTGACGAGCGCAGTCGTTGCGCAGTACTGTATGGTATTGCTTGGGCAAGCCTAAAGCTTACCATCAAGCGAGTGACCTTCTTGTTTCATCATTCAGTGTTAATGGGTTTTTAATGACAGAAGGTTTTCTGATCGATATAGGCTCATGCTAACACACACACCCAAGATAAATCAATAGAGATCCCATTTATTGAAATCGGTTCAGTAGTTTAGGTTGTCTGATGTAATAATTTTGTGATTGTAAATCTAATCATTAGTTAAATATTTCAAAAACTGACTTAAAACTGACTTGTTTTTCGTTTAGGGGTTATCCATCTTCCCTCAAGATGTGTTCTTATCCAAATTGATGGGGGACCACGACGAAAAAAACTCTTGCAAACAAAAATCATCCATATCGTCGACAGAATAAACATGCCGTATACAGACCTAATTGAGAAAAAATAATGAATATTTAGTCATCGTTTTTTTATATAAAACAAAAACATTTCAGACGAGTTCAAATTCAAAATTCAAATTATTTATTGAATCCATAGAATGTTATACATAATTTATATCTAGTCAAATTTTACTCTACCGCCAGTTCGGAATGCTGTTTCGCTAGAGAAGAACAGACAAGAAACTCTAACGTAGTAATATAGTTACACTAAAAATCCCCAAAAATAAAATGTAAACTCCAATGACTCAGTTTCGTACATAATGCAAACCGGCATCAACGATCGATGGCAAACGGAATTGCAAATGATACCCATGTTTGTTCCCGCGATTGCTTTGCAGGCGTGTGCAGTTTATTTGCTGGCTTTTGGTACTTCGTTATTTGTTCAGAAGTATAAATTGGTTTCGACTTTTATTGGTGAGTGTTTTCTAAAACATATTTTCTTTTAAATCTGGTTTAGTGATTTATGTCAGACAAAACCAATTATGTATTTGTATAATACTTGATTAAAACAGAATATACATAATTCTCACTCAATTAATTGCACATAATTTTCTGCAACGCAACACTGTTGTGTTCCGGTTTGAAGGACATTGAAGCCAGTGAAATTACTGGGCATTATGAGACTTAACAACTTATGTCTTGAGGTGATGAGCACAGTCTAGTGTCATGCAATTTGTAATTCAAAGTGAAGTGTGGCGTTGCTTCTGTTTGTGCTATGCATCAGGCGAGCGACCTGCTCATCTCGACATTCAAGTTCTTTCTTTCTGCCTGGCACTATCCCGGCTTAATGCCAGGATCCACTTTCCCATAATGATTTGACTGTGGATTTAGTATTATGTGAGGCGACCCGCTGTCTGACCCCCACAACCCGCTCGAAAACCAAGTTTCACCATTGCCTCGTCCGTTAATCAGCAGAGTGTATCACGTGCAGGTAAGGTTGGTTTTGGGCCTATGATAGTTCACTCAAGCATTCGATCTAATAAAATAATCACGCCTATGTCTAAGAAATTCTCTTCGCGCAAATGGGGCTTTAAGCATCACTTTAAACATGTCCCACACCTGATATAAAAGTAAGAAGATAATAAAACTTTGCCTAACAAATAGGGTAAACGCAGCTATTAACGACCCATCGATAATAGGCAGGTATTATCAACCCTATAAATAAATTAGCATTTTATACGTTTCTACAAACATTTGAGCTACAAGTATTAAAGAAAATACGCATGTTTATTCATTAACTATCATATAAACTAACTAGTGTACCTGAACATTCGTGAAAATTTGAAATACGTTAATTACTGTGACGACGTATATACGTAGATACGTTAAAAAAAAAGCGTGAAAGCAACAGTTAATATTAATAATTGACATCAATTTCACTTGTCCCTTATGAGAGTCGTTAATACCTGCGTTTACCCTATATATTCAAAGATAAAAGTTTTATAAAGAACCTCACGAAATCTATTCAGAAATCCGTCAATGTAATGAGGGTCCGCCGGGCTATTAAAACTTTTCTTGTTAAACTGCATTGTAAATAAACAGTTGACTAAGGTCTATACCCGGCAATGCTACGACACACTTCCTGAAAGAAGTTTGTTTTTCGGATTTGAGGGTCTTAAATTTTGTGGATGTTCATGTAAAGATGTAGGTATGAATTTTTCGGGACGGCCGAAGTTCTGTATTTCGCTTTTATATACAACGGGTTACAGAAAGGTGTGGTCATATTTAAGGGTCATTACATACAGGTTATAATTATTATTTATGTACCAATTTCAAAATCTAGACACCCTAAAGTTTCACGTAAATTTTAATAAATACACACAACAGTCACTCACATAGTTCTGACCCCAAACTAGCGTAACCTGTATCGTGGGTATCAGGAACTACGAAGGACTTATGGTCCCACAACACCCAGACCCGCAACAAACATTTGTAGGATACACAAACATTTGTATCGGTGCGGGAATCGAACCCGCTGCTTCTCGCTTCGCAGTCGGATACTCGCCCACTGCATCACGGAGGCTGTCACTAATCACTCGCTTAATAAGTTCGATACTTCGTTTACGTCGGTTTTCTGTGACCTACTCTCTCTTTCAAGCATAACATATATCAACCGTCTTAGCTTTTTTTTATAGTATAGGCCGGTAAACGAGCAAGTGGGTCACCTGGTGGTAAGCGATCTCCACCGCCTATGTACGCCCACAAACAAAAGAAATATATATTTCTAGCAAGCTGCTACCCCACGCTGGTTGTTTGTGATACAGTGGTAACGATCCGGACGAGCCGGCCCATACATGCTGTAGACAAGTGTCTACAGCGTGGCTCTACCACTATTTTTTTTAAATTAATATCCTTTATTATTTTCCTCCGTGAACCGTATCATATGTCCAGTGCAGTCTTAAAACGAAACTCTACAAGTATTATTTCATTATGTACAGTGATCGCTTTTCAATTTGATACAAATATCAATGCACTGATCTTATCAAAAATAAATTAAACTTCCTCTCTGAATTTTTCGGTGAATTTTATCGAGTTTCTGTGCATCGACGCGTGAAGTACTTGAACGTATCAGTTTTTTGTATCAATACCGTGACACGACTGCGTTTGAAATTGTTTTGAGGAATATTTTGTGAGTTGTTTTTTTTTTGCTTTGACATCATACGCATGATTAAATTTTTATTCCCACCTGCTTTTCATTCACAATAAAAATACACTCTTATTATGTGTATTGCATATTTTTACAAAAAAAGCAGTGATAGGAAAAAAGCCGTGATAGCTCAGTGGCGAGTGGTACGGACTGTCGAGACTAAAGTCGCAGGTTCGAAACCAGCCTCAAGAGCATACACCTCTAACTTTTCTAAGTTATGTGTGTATTAATTGTCAATTATCACTTGCTGTAACTGTTAAGGAAACATCGTGAGGAAACCTGCATACCTGAGAAGTTCTTCATTAGAATTTCGAAGGTATGTGAAGTCTGCCAACCCGCATTAGGCCAGCGTGGTGGACTAAGGCCTAATCCCTTTCATTCAGTAGAGGAGGCCCGTGCCCAGCAGTGGGACGTGTATAATACAGGGCTAGATTATTATTATATATTTTTGCACAACCTACATTTGTGTTTCCATAGCGCAATTGAATAGATATTGGAGACACTCACGCCCACACATCATCACGATATTCAGTTGACCGGTTTTACTCTACTATAGATCATGAAATCAGAGAGAATTTCCTCAAAGGGGTTGATGTTAGGCAGGCATAGGCACAGGCAAGCCGGTGGTATGTCTTTTGTATTAGCTTGAGTGACAAAACGATCAGCACGTTCGTCTGATGGTACCTGCAGGACGGTAGGTCGTCACGCCTGCACATAAACAGAAGCAACACCACTACAGAATTTTGAATTACAAAGCACAGCATAGCATTGGACTGCGCTCGTCACCCCGAGACGGCAGATGCTAAGTTTCATAATGCCCAGGAATCTCACTGCTTCAATGTCCTTCAAACCGGTACGCAATAGTGCTTACACACTGCTGTATGCAGGAGAAATAGACAAAGCGCTGATATCAACCTAGATGGCCTCTCGCATATGATGGACATGCAGACAGCCGAATCTTTCTGTTACATGTGTTAAAAAGAATGTTGCTCTGACCCCACTGCGAGTGGGATAAGGGCAGGTGGAAGAAGAAGATTGTTCATGAAATGAAAATTAATGTTATTTTATACAGAGTTAATTTTGAGATCCTGTGTCTTAAAAATTCATCAGGCCTGTGTTAATATTATGTGGAACATAAATCTATTGATGTTCGTAGCCTGAATAAGTGAAGATGTATGAATAATGCAGGTGCTATCAGGATTTTACCTAACGTATGAGAGATACTGTATGTACTGTTTCCATAATTTTACCAACTTTCACATTTATGGTTCCAAATATTTTTTTGTGTATAGATAAAGCGAGGAGCGAATGGGTAATATTTTTCATTGAATATTATAGGTGGTAGGTCCCTTGTATCCCCTGTGGAATGGGGGTATTTGAAGAATTCCACCACGGTATCCCCTGCCCGTCGTTAGAGGCGACTAAATGGAGACATCGGGGTCGCGGCCGCATAGCGCGGGGTATGCGGCCTATGTGGATTTCGAAGATTTTCTGAGATGGACGGCAGTGCAAAAAACCTCGATCTGCCGCAGATTCCAAAGGCGTTTTGAGTACGATGGTGCTTCCAAAATCCAAAAGAGATACGAGGGCCACAAAGGTAGAGCGCAGGGGTGTTACCGTCAGCAATCCAGGTATACCAGGATCCCCCGGAATCACCAAGCTAGCGCTGAAGGAGGCCACTGCGGGGTTTTTAGTCGGTATACCGGCGTAGTAATTGGTTAGGGTCCCGATCTAGCAATCACTCAATTGTGAACTAAGTATTCTAACTTAGTTCACAACTGAATGGTCAAACAAGCAAGAGGTTCGCCTTGTAAATGATCTCTACCACTCCAGGTTATCCACACCATAGGAATTACGGATACTTTACCAAGTTGAATATTGATATATTACTTATTCGATGAAAAAGAAAATGAAGAAATTTGACCACACTTTTCTGTAACACGTTGTATAATGGTCGTTCCCTATATTCTGTCTATCGGCAGATTTGCTTACTATCAATAGTGTTTTGACAGATCTTCCATACAAAATGTGTCAAAATTTTACTGCCAGTAAGCAAATCTGACGATAGACAGAATTTAGGGAACGTAATAAGTCTACACGTAGAGTTGCAAGGCGTGTGACTTCACACACATTCCCCTATCTTAAGTCTCAGCTTCGGAAGTGTTACGTATGTAAAGCGCGTTGGAATACGTGAAGCGATTTACCCTAGAAAAATATGTAAGGCTTTACTGTATGAAGTGGGAATTCATGGAATTAGTGGGCATTATGTTCTGCTAATTTTGAACTTGTATATCAGGTCTGTATAAGTTTGAAATAATAATATAAATATTTTTTGGTCTATCAAAAGCTTTAGTTTATAACATTTTGCTACAATTTCATAAATATTATTTCTTATGACGAAATTGCGTGGACGAATTGGTGTGTGCGTGCGTGTATGCACGTCTGGTCTGAGTCGTGGTTTTCAAATTCCTACATACGAGTACATGCTTATCCACTCTCACGCCTTTATAATAATAATTAAAGTCATTTATTATCAGGCAACTATGGTATGTATATAAAAGTAAATATGTATACAGACGAATTGAAAATCTTTCCTTTTTGTGTAGGTTAAAAATAATTTAATTAATGATCGACCATCGACTTATCGAACATTCATCCAACTCTAGTGAAGAAACATCGATGTTTTGAACATCAATACATCATCCGACACTAACATAGGAGATTTTATCTTGGTCCGCTTCATTTATCCGAAGGGAAAGTTTGTATTAGAAAAGTTTTCGGTTACGGAAAAACATTTTCTTTAGAAAACTTCGGGAGTTCGTGTACAGTGCGTAAGTTTGTAGGTCTGTCTTACAGCTTTGTATCTCCTTTGATTTTTTTAAAGTTTGTCTAAACAAGAACGGGGTGAATTTAAAAAAAACTTCTAAAGTTTATTAACGATTTTTATAGAATAATATTTTAACGGTAAAAAAAGGAAAGTATAAAACTTTTTAACAAAAATAAACCCGACTCAAAAAAAAACTATAAGATAAAAATGATAATAACCAATCTTGAGTCGGTGCTACTGCAATTTATTAGTCAATAGAAATCAGTGACTCAAAATGAGTTATTTTAATTTTAACAATTTTTGCGCCGTTTTTATTTTTATTTTATTTTACTATTTAGTAAAAAAACATCAATATTGGTGCATAAATGTCGAAATTTTAGTCTTTCATCCCCGATTTCCCCCTCCTTTAGGGGTACAATAATTAATTCTGTTGCTACTGCACACGGATAAACATAGCACTTATTAACGGACGAGCGACCTACTCGCCTCATCATTCAGGCGAATAAAAAAGTAACGTCCAAAAAGACCTATTTTAATATCCACATATTTCCTCAAGATTCACAAACAAAAATCAAACGCAACCCAATCATGTATTCCGTTTTACAGATAACATATTGAGCCATCAAAAACCCCGTTTTCTTTCTTCTTCGACTCATTGGTCCGAAAAATGTTACATTCTTATAATAGAAAATATTTATAAGATGTTTTCTGTGACTCGTGATTTGAAAACGAGCGTGAAATAAGATTTTGCGTTTTCAAAATATGTCCCAAAAATATTTTAACTCATTTTCAAACAGAACGAAACGACAATTTTCAATTATTTATGCAAAGTAATTGTTAAATTATTTAAAATTATAGCTTTACATTCATTGAAAAATATAAGATCGATGATAATAATATGATTGATTTTAAATTTAGAACACAACGAACTAGTAACTGAAAATACAGGAAAATACATGATGTAACCTTTTTAGTCATGCCATAGATCATAGAGCAGTTTTACATACTCTATGCCCTATGGCATAGACCGTATGTTCCCGCCTTTTTGTATGTTTTAAATTAAGAACGATATTCATATCATAATAAATATTGTACGACTTTGCAATATAGTTTGTACCTATATTAAAAGATTAAATGATTTTTTTACCCTTACAATGAAATACTAATTAATTAATTCCTTTATTTATTTTCAGGTACACAAACCACTCGGCGGACTTCGATGGCGCCCAATCGAGTACAGGTAATTACGGTTATATAATACGAAGTAATAATTTTACGGCTTCTGTGATCATTAAGTCCCAAACAAAAAGAGATGTATTATAATTACACACTTTTGGCTTTCTATAGCATCGGAGCGCCGAAGGAATAAACCGATTTGAATGTGTTTCTTTTTATTTGAAACTCTATAGTTCATAAAATTTATATAATATTGTTCTTACTCATTACATTGCCTCGGTGGCGCAGTTGTAATGTGTACGCGTTACGACTGAGGCTAACGCTGAGGTATCGGGTTCGATCCCTTCTTTTACGTACGAAATGCTCAATATCAGCCCGGAGTCTGGAATTTGTGCCCGGTATGGCGATAGGCTCGACCCCTATCACACCGTGGGGCGGAGATACGCTCGTTGAAATGTAGGTGTACTGTTTACACCTCTGGCTACCCATTCGGGGTTTGCAGGCGTACTTTTTTTGCGGGTACAAAAATGATAATATACTTTTTATGATACGTTCTTCTTTTATGTTTACTTTAACTTTTAGAACCGTTCAATCTGGCTCCACAATAAGAGATTGTATCAAGCATTCACGTCGTCTGCTATATGCATAAACCAGAGCTGCCTTGATTATACGTAAATTGAAAACATCTGCTTAATATATTATTCGGAAACAAATATATCTGCAGAAATAGAGTCAAAGTTCAATTTAACGTTAAATCAAATTATTAAACTGTACATGTACAGAAATCGCCACTAAGCGTTCGTGGTCAATATGAGTTTTATAGTAACGTTTATGAATACGGCGGTTAGTACCGTTTATGATGGTCTTCAAACATCACCATACACACCCGTACACGCACACGCATACCAGCTAAATAATCTTTATCGAAAACTTGCTAGTGACATATTGATTCGAATAAATCGTTAATCAAAATAATCTTTGTGAACGAATTAAATGACGCGATGTATTACTTTGACAATTTAAACAAAAGTTGAAATAAAAATAAAATCTATTAAAATTGCTGAAGCCGCGACACATGTTGGAACCGCGAAACCTCCATTCCGGTAGATTTTTGTATAGTACAATTCGCCAAGGTCGTAGCATGGAGTACAGTCTTAAGTACTTCGCCACTATATCGAGGCGATGTAATATATTTCTATGGTATAGCTACAGATATAGCTATGTTCAGGGTGTGAAAGCCAACGCCATGATTCATAACAAATGGCGCGTGAGGCAAAACAAACATAATGCCCGCAAGAAATAAGGCATTCGAATAAACACTATACCTCACACCGGCGTGTACTACGTCCGAGAACATGAGAAAATACCGTCCGAATTTCTCCCGCCGATAAACAGTGTGTAGTCACCAGTGTGTTTCGGTTTGAAGAGCATTGAATCCAGTCAAATGACTGACTGTTATGTGTCTATCTCGGGATGCCATGTAATTCTAATTGATTATTATTTAACTATGATTAATTTAATTAATTATTTTATATGTAACTAGGGGCGTTGCCCATGTTTTTCCACAAAACATAAAATAAAAATATTAAAGTCCAACTAATATCAGACATATCTTACTTTCTTCCCCACAATATCTGCATCGATTGGTATCGGTCTCGACTCCATACATGGTTTCGGAGGCCATAGCGTGACTAGCTTTTGGCAGCGATGGCGGCGGCGCCAGTTACTTTTTTTTAGAATAGAGAGACTACCAATAATACAAACAAGAGATTGATTTACGAAAACAGAATTAAAATTGAGTTTAAAATGAGGCTGCAAACGCAGGTCATGTTATAAATATTGGTATGTACAAAGGTGCAGTGGGGAAATCTCACTATCTCCCTCGCACGCGTGCATCGTAAAGGCACACCCGGTCTTATGACGTCATGTCGTGCATTCTTTTTCCGTCATCCGCCTCGGTGGCGCGTATTGCGTACGCGTTACGACTGAAGCTGACGCTGAGGTCTCCGATTCGATCCCCGGCTCGGTTTAAAGCGGTATTGAATTTTTCCTATTTCGAAATGCTCAGTATCAGCCCAAGTCTGGATGTGCGCCCGATATGTAAATAGGCTCGCCCTGTGGGTGTACTGGTTTCACCCACACTCTGCCTACCCCTTCGGAGAGTACTGAGTGCATATGTATTATCTTCCCAATTCTGACCCAAAACAAACTTAAAATTGTCGATATTTTTGCAACTAACATTAAAAATCCAAAGAATTAAGCAAACCACCATAAATTCACTACGGTGTACCGGACAGCCATTTTCAGTGACGCGAAGTAAAGCCCTCTCTACACGGCCCGTGTCACGGCCAGATTATTTATTGCTATTATTTATCTACCGCTCGAATTGAGTGCCCACCGCTCGTGTTGTACCTCCCTTTGGAGCGGGATGCGTATATCAGGAAATATATATTGCTATTAATTTACATATCAATCGTTAATGCAGCTGGCAAGGTGGGTGATAAATGTGAGGCCGCGGGTTCGACTCTCGCGCTTATGTAAATATTTGTGTGACCCGTAAATTTCTGAGTGGTAGAACCACGCTGTAGAAAGTTTGGTCTACAGTATAAATGGGCCGGCTCGTCCGGGTCGTTACCACTGTCTCACAGAAAACCGGTGTAAAGTAGCAGCTTGCTGCTGCATTTAGTACGGTGAGTGAGATATCCGGAGGCCCAAATCCCCCTCGCCTTCCCAATCCCTTACTTATCCCTTTCCTTTAAGGTCGGCAACGCGCCCATGATTATTTTAATATTGCGGGCGTACATGGGCGGTGGTGATCACTTACTATCAGGTGACCCACTTGCTGGTTTTCCGGCCCATAGTATAAAAAAAAATATTAACTTTTTTAATAATAACAAATTGTATACTAATAATAAGTGCGATACTATGACAAAAGCTTCTACTTTACGTCGGTTTTCTGTAAGTCAGTGGTTACTCGGACGAGCCGGCCCATTCATGCTGTAGACAATACTGTCTACAGCGTGGTTCTACCACTCAAATTGTTATTGAGGATTTCTGATATTTGAGCATTCCTAAAGAGAGTATACCATAATTATAGTTTCATTTACTATGTATTAGCTTCTCTGCTTATGTATCAAGACATATTACATTCCCTGTAATTATATTTCTCTTGGAACTAAATTGCTTCTCTCGCGAGTTTAGTAATTAACTGTAATTGACGTACAGACGCTGTTGGCGCAAGGTTTCATGTTATATCTACTATATACATACATTATATGACGTAACTGGACATGTTAATCCCCGGTATTATACATAGTTGGCCTTACTCCTTCACTCACTACTGCAGGCCAATTCTCGTAATTTTAAATGTTCAAAATATCATTCCGATCTAGTCTCAGCGTCAAGAAAGTTGCAAATGGCATTCTCTTAAACCAATAATCAACGTCAAATGTGAACATAGATCGTAATGTATAATAAAAGTTGACTGAAGCCAAGACGATATAATGCTACCGCTAATGCTAGGTGCATTTGACGTTGATTATAGGTTTAAGAGAATGCCATTTGCAACTTTCTTGACGCTGAGACTAGATCGGAATGATATTTTGAACATTTAAAATTACGAGAATTGGCCTGCTGGAGTCTGACGGGCGTTTTTATTATTATTAGCTTGAATAACGAGACGAGCAGGTCGGTTGCCTGATGGTAAGCGCAACACCTGCCCATAAACAGAAGCAAATCCACACAGAACTTTGAATTACAATCAATGCCTGGTACTGGACTGCACTCGTCACCCCGAGACATAAGTTGTTAAGGCTCATATTGCCCAGTAATTTCACTGGCTTCAATATCCTTCAAACCAGAACACAACAGTGCTTACATACTAATGCTTGGCGGCAGAAATAGACAAAGCGGTGGTACTAACCCAGACGGCCTCTCACAAACGAGGGACCTACTTACTTGTATTTTATTCACATTTTTGTCACAATAGTCTCTTTATTGAGTCGCGCAAATTATGTTGCACTAGTTTTTCTCACGACTCTGTCCGCATGAATATCTTTCTCCAGGTTGAAAGTAGCCTATGTTCTAGTCTACCTGGATTACGTAAACTAATATGCCATATTTCATCCAAATCTGTGCACCTGTTAAGGCGTGATTGATTAACATACATCTATCTAAATTCATAAAATTACTGCCTCCTGACTGCCTCGGTGGTACAGTTGTAATGCGTACGCGTTACGACTGAGGCTGCCGCTGAGGTCTCGGGTTCGATTCCCGGGTCGGGTAAAAGTGATATTGGGGTTTTCTATTATGATATGCTCAGTATCATCCCGGAGTCTGGAAAGTGCCCGGTATGGCGTTAGGCTTGCGCCCTATCACATCATGGGACGGAGATATGGTATGCAGGTTTCCTCACGATTTTCCCTTCACAGTAAAAACAAGGAATAATTTACAATAAATGTACACATAACTTCAGTAGAAGTCAGAAGTTCATACTCTTGAGGTTCTGGTTTCGAACCGGCAATTACGTCTCGGCTCTCCTTATCACTCGCCGCTAAGTTATCACATTTTTGTCTCTAGACTTCATATGAAGTCACGAACTATAGACCATAGAGAATATACCGTAAATGATATTATGTCTATGCTAGACACGCTGATCGAATATGCAAGCTACTACATAGAGCCGAAGGTGGCAGACCGTAAAAGCGTTGATTAGAGTACTCACTCAACGTAACTAGGTCTTGGATATGCATACACTGCGGCCCCAGAAAACGTTGTAATTGATTTTTTTATTTACTATCTTTTGCTCACGGCTCCGCCCGCGTGAACTGCCTTGTTCGGGATAAAAAGTAGTCTACATTCTAATCTATGGTGCATGCAGTTTTACCTTTGTGCAAAATTTCATCTAAAACCGTTCAGCCGTTAAGGCGTGATTGACTAACAAACATCGAAATTCACAAACTCGCAAAAAAAACTTTCACATTTATAATAGTACCTAGTAAGGTTTATATTTTTTGGACAACATAACAGACTGCCTGTGCTGAGGTCTTGGGTTCGAACCTCGGGTCAGGTAAAAGTGGTATTGGGTTTTTCTATTACGAAATGGTCAGTATCAGCCTGGAGTCTGGAATTGTGTCCGATATAACGATAGGCTATCGTCCCCTATCACATCATGGGACGGCAATGTGCTCGGCGAAATGTGTGTGTCCTGCTATATTTATTTAAAGTTCGTACAAAAGTAATGTACAGGCGGACTGCATTCTGAAAATGAATTACGAAAGTTGATTCCTTGTCCGGCAGTGTAGAGATCTGGAATATTTATTGCCTGCAAATGTCTCGGGGTGTCTCATCAATTACTTAGATTCGATGATACGACTAGATGCTATTAACTTAATTGGTAATAGTTAGGCACTCTCAGGTAGATTAAATTGTTTAGGCAACTTAACTGTAGCGAAACTATTTGACTACTTGATATTTTTACACAACTAACACTTGAATACTGAAACGTAGTTCAAGCATTTAAAATCATTATGAACATATTGAGGCCCTCTTAGCTGTCAAAATTGTATGAAAATAAGAAAGTGTTAGCCCTCACACAGTTGAGTAGCGTTTCAGTATTTGGGCGTAAATCTAATTGAAATAAAGAAAAGTCATTGAAATTAAATTAGTTTATACGGATTTTATCGCGGTTAAATTTTTATTTCAGTCCCGACGTTTCGAAAGCTTTTCAGCCTTCGTGGTCACGGGAGAGACTGAGGTGTAGGTTATTTTTAATTATTTATAAAGTTAGTTGACACTAGTCCGCGTGGTCGCGTAAACCTAAGAAATCACTATAAAGAAAACTCGTTTATTATTAGAGCATTATATAACGATAAATTATTAATTATTTCATTATGTTTTTTTTTATGTGAGTGCGAGCGCCACGTATGCCTGTATACTCATGGCTATTTCTTGAAAAGGCCAATCCAGGAATTTCTGTACATTACACTCGCATAATTCTGTAAAACAATGTCTGGACATTAAAAGAGGCCATAACCCATGAGTTTGTTTCGGCATTTCTTCTCATGGCTAGCCCCGAAATGCCGTCGTAACTGTAATGTAGCATATAAAATGATTGACATGTAAAAGTGATATTTATGATCCAATTTACAGAATAAATGATTTGATTTGATACATTACATTTAGCAGTGATAGCTCAGCGCGGAGTGGTATGGACTGTCGAGACGAAACTCGCAGGTTCGAAACCAGCCCCAAGTGCATACACCTCTGAATTTTCTAAGTTATGTGTGTATTAATTGTTAATTATCACTTGCTTTAACGGTGAAGGAAAAACATCGTGAGGAAACCTGCATACCTGAGAAGTTCTTCATAAGAATTTCGAAGATATGTGAAGTCTGCCAACCAACATTAGGCCAGTGTGGTAGACTAAGGCCTAACCCCTCTCATTCAGTTGAGGAGGCCCGTGCCCAGCATTGGGACGTATATAATACAGGGCTGGTATTATTATTACATTTAGATTAAAAATACTTTTAAATACGTGTTGCTCCAATAATAAATGGGTCCTTTCATTCAGTTAGATGCTAAATATGGCCTAAGCAATACTGCAGCGCTGATTTTCAATGATAAGATAAACAATAAGATTTATCTTAATACAATAAACTTATGTATTCAAAAGCATCTATATTTTTTTAGTCAAGTCAAGTTATATAAGTCAGTCTATATTACAAATATAGACTGACGAACGAACATATTTCAACGAATTAAGACTCTCTGATCGTTAATCAAATACGCGCACCTAGCAAAGACTCAAGTGTGGACAGTTATCAAATGTTACATCCTAATATCAAGCTCATGACACCTCGTTCCACCTGACGATTATTTTACTGAGTTAAATAACAACTCTCGTCCACATAAAGTGTAGCAAGTACGTAAGACAGCCACAAGATCTTGGTGCGTTGAATGTCTCAAATGTGAATGCACCTTAAGTTACAATATGTTCATAAAATACTGAGTTTTATCTAAGACTTTTTGCTTATTTGTTTTAAGGTCTGGACAGAAGAAAAAGGCTGACAGACAATCGAGTGATGATCACGCAGCATTTCACAGAAAGAACTGTTACTTCTGGGGGCGATGTAAGTTTTTCTTTATTACCCTAGATAGACAGACGAGCATGTGGCCCACCAGAGGGGCTAGCATGAATAACTTGCGAGAACCAAAGACTTTAATATATACTACTAGACAAGTTACGCGATACATAGAAATTGTACCACTAAGTTGCGGTCAATTGACCGTAACTCAATATTACCATCTCGCTTACTCTCAACTAAAACCCCTATCGCGCTCCCTGTTTGTGAGCTGCCAAACTCCAGCGTTATGTGATACAATTTTACTTCTAAACAGCCCGTCTAGAAAGTATACATTAAATTCTTTGGCGAGAACGTATTCGTATTGAAATGTCAAAACATTGTTTGAACCTCCATACAAATGTTAGACGCAAACGCGTTCTTGATTCGAATACTTATTCGTAAGTTGTTCGTAGTCGCCCCCCTGATGGTAAGTGGTTACCGCCGCCCATGGACCTCAGCAATGCCAGAGCACAGCCAGGCCACTGCCTACCGTTGAAGGAAAACTCTTTTTAAAGTCGTAAGTGCAAGACTTCTATCACTACTACTAGCGGCAGTTTACCGGTAAACTGGTTTGACAAGCAGAATTCAACCTTATTGACACTCAATCAACCTTATTGACACTCGACCTGCCCTTCAAATTTGAGTCTTAATTTATTATTAATAAGAGCTATTATGCCATAAAAATACACTGACGTTTAGATAATTCTACCATAGAATTACCAGTAAACCACCCGGCCGGAATGGTTTCAGACAGGCCGTGGGCAGACCATGGAAAGGCGGTGGTAGAGCGCGTTTATTGATGTCCAGTAACCCTAGTGCGAGTTTTTTAGATATACATACACGATGCTGATACGTTTCCTATACAGGTTACATGATAGTAGGTCCCTTATATGCGAGAGATCGTCTGGGTTTGTACCACCACTTTGTGTATTTCTGCCATCAAGTAATAATATTGTGTAATGTATTTCGGTTTGAAGTGCATTGAATCCAGTGAAATTTTGACATTATGAGACTTGTAACAACTTATGTCTCGGAGTGACGAGTCCAGTGCCTTGCAGTGTTTTGTAATTAAAAGTTTATTTATTTATTTATTTTACACACTTTATACATAAGATATGTACAGGCGGCTTAATCCCAGAGGCATTCTCTACTAGTCAACCTTTGGGTGGTGCAGAGAATAAACATGTTATTTGTTGTACGACCGGCCGATATATAAGTGGATCACATAAAAAATTGTCTCGGTTCGGGAATTGAACCCACGGCCTCTCATTTCACAACCGAATTCTCACCGACTGCGCCACGAAGGCTGTCACACTGATGTTTGTCGACAGAAATAGGCAAAGTATTAGTGCGATATTAAAAATTATGATTTATTTTTCAGATAAGCATGCAATGTGCAGCAACTGCTAATAAGCCACCGCAATTTTTATGGGAGAGAGATGGTGTTATTGTTTCTAGCAACACAGATCCAAGGTAAAAATAAATACTTTTTAAGTTTTTTTATTAGCTTAAGTGACGAAACGAGCAGGTCGCTCGCCTGATGGTTAACGCAACGCCTACCCATAAACAGAAGCAACACCACACAGAACTTTGAATTACAAAGCACTGCATGTCCTTGGACTGCGCTCGTCACCCAGAGACACAAGATGTTAAGTCTCATAATAGCCAGTAATTTCACTGGCTTCAATGTCCTTCAAACCGAAATACAACAGTGCTTACACACTGCTGTTTGGCGGCAGAAATAGACAAAACGATGGTACCAACCCAGACGGCCTCTCCCATATGAGGGACCTACCACCGTGTAAAGTCAAAAGTTAAAAGGTGGATAATTAAGATCACCATACCTTAAATATTATTCTTTACATAGAAATAATGAAAGAAAGCGTCTGCTTTCTTTCAGTCTTTCTTTCAAGCTATCTAGCTTTCATGGCGCAGCGGGGAAGTAACCGGCTGCGAAACGAGACGCCGCGGGTTCGATTCCCACACCGAAATAAATATTTTTCTGATCCACAAATATTTGCTTAAGTTCTGGGTTTTTTGAGACCGGATAGTCTCTCGTAATTCCTGATACTTACGACACAAGACTCGTACTTTACTGTGGGGTCAAGGCTAGGTGTGGTACTGTTGGTTGATATTTATTATTATTTACCTACTACTGAACCTTGTACCTCCAATTGCTCGTACCTCTATTTTCAAAACTGTGGTTAGAGCAAGATTATGTTTTTTTTTATGTATAGGTAGGTTATTAACGAGAAAGAGGGTCACCTAATGGCAAGTACACTGCCCATGAAGAGCCACAATACCAGAAGAATCGATGAGTGGTAGAGCCAAGCTGTAGACAGTTTTGTCTACAGCATGAATGTCTCACAGAAAACTGGTGTAAAGTAGCAGCTTGCTGCTGCGTTTCGTACGGTGGTGAGATATTCGGAGGCCCAAATCCCCCTGCCCTTCCCAATCCCTTTCCTATATGGTCGGCACTGCGCCCATGATTTCTAGTATTGTGGGCGTACATGGGCGGTGGAGATCATTTACCATCAGGTGACCCACTGGCTCGTTTTCCGGCCTATACAATAAAAAAAAATCATAGATGCGTAGCTGACCTTAAAAGAAAGGAATGGGGATTAAGAAGGGGATTTGGGCCTTAGGAAATCCGAATGCATGAAATTACGTGAGATCCCACTTCACGTTGGTTTTTGTGAGAAAGGTAGAAACCCGGTCGGGCTGGTCCATTCATGCTGCAGGCAAAAGTGCTTACAGTACGGCTCTTATTATTGAGATTGCATGGTTGTGCTATTCACAGATACGCGATAGGCCAAATCATGTCATCAGACAACTCTGTAGTCGCCCAGCTAAATATCACACGCGTGAGGGTTGAAGATGGAGGATTATACTCCTGCACAGCCAAGGAAGGGGAGCACACGGCTAGTCATGAAAACAGACTCGATGTTTATGGTAAGCTAGATATGTAATCGTATAGCGCTGCACCACTCTGTTCCTGCCACTGCTCCTCGCACAGACGAAGCAGACGTCAATCCTACTATCCTACTTTCCTACTATATAATAGTGTACCTACTATATTATTATGGAGATTGGCCTGAGCGATAAGGCCGCCAATTGTACTATTATTTGTATTATTATTTTTTCCATACTTGTACTTTTAGTGTTGTACAATAAAGAATCATACAAATATTATAAATGTGAATGTAAGTTTGTTTGTTACGCTTTCACGCGAAAACTACTTAACCGATCATCATGAAACTTTGTACACATATTCTTGAAGATATCAGAAGTAACATAGGATACTTTTATGAAAAAAAATTAATTGTTTGTTACGCTTTCACGCCTAAATCACTGAACCGATTTTGATGAATTTTGATGTAGATATAGATGGGACCCTGGAGACGGTTATAGGCTACGTTTTATTTCGGAAAAGTCTATTCACGCGGGCGGAGCCATTAGCAAAAGCTTGTTATAAATAAATAAAACTACTGTGAAACTTTGGATGTTTGTGAGTTTGTGAATTTGGATGTTTGTTAGTCAATCACGCCTTAACTGGTGAAGGGTTTGAATGAAATTTGGAATACAGGTAGAGCTGGGTTAGTATATGGGCTTTTTATCCTGGAAAAGGATATTCACGCAGGCGGAGACAGTTGTGTCTACAGCACGAATTGACCGGCTCGTCCGGGTCGTTACCACTGTCTAACAGAAAACCAGCGTAAAGTAGCAGCTTGCTACTGCGTTTCGTACGGTGAGTGAGATGTCCGGAGGCCCAAACCCCCTCCCCTTTCCAGTCCCTTAATTATCCCTTTCCTTTAAGGTCGGCAATGCACCCATAATTCTTTTGGTATTGTGGACGTACATGGGCGGTGGAGATCTCTTACCATCAGGTGACCCACTTGATCGTTTGCCGGCCTATGATATAAAAAAACTATATATGTCGTTATCTGGGACAGATTATTAATAAGAAGTGTAAGGCATTTGACTACCTTGCCTATGGCCTAATGTGGATTAACAAACCTTAAAAATTCTCATGGAGAATAATCAGGTATGGAGGCTTCCTCACGATGTTACGTTCACCGTTAAAGGAGCACAATGAATTCATACGTAACTTCAAAAAGTCAGCAATGTATAATTGGATTTTTTTTCGACCGCGCGACTTACGCCTTTATTTAAATTAATATATACACAGCCAAATGATATAGGTACTATATTTGCAGGTCCACCATACATAAGGTCATTACCGCCTATAAAGGTGCAGAGTGGGGAATCTGTCAACTTAAGATGTCCATTTTATGGCTATCCCATAAGGTAAGCGTTTTAATCATAATATACAGCGTGTTACAGAAAGGTGAGGTCATATATAAGGGTCCTTACATACACCTGTCAGTGAATTTATGTACTGGATGTTATCAAAATGTAGACATCCTTAAATTTCACATATTTTTTTTATCCGTTTATTACGATTGATGAGATCGATCAAATACATATAAGTTAAGTGAAGTGCGTGAAAAAGAACAGTTATGCTGAAATAAGACAAAAGGTCAGCTGTTTATCATTTATTTATAATTGAAAAGCTGTTTATAATTTTATTTGAGTGGTAGAGCCACGCTGTAGACACTTTTGTCTACAGCATGAATGGGCCGGCTCGTTACGACTGTCTCACAGAAAACCGCTTGCTGCTGCGTTTCGTACGGTGAGTGAGATATCCGGACGCCCAAATGCCTTCCCTTTCCCAATCCCTTAATTATCCCTTTCCTTTAAGGTCGGCAATGCGCCCATGATGCTTTTGGTATTGTGGGCGTATATGGGTAGTTGAGATCATTTACCATCAGGTGACCCACTCGTTTCCAACCTATGCTATAAAAAAACTTCTTCATAGCTCCTGGCGCCCGGTGACTTTATATTTATTTACAGCAAAATTGACTGGGAGTACCAAGGAAAGCTATTATCTACCAACAGTCTATTCCAAACACGCTACAAACGATCTAAGCACAAATCCAGAAGGAACGCTCCGCTGGTCAACATGAATGGAATTCTTACAATTCCAGAAGTAGCTAAAGAGCAGAACGGTGCTATTTATACCTGTATAGTAACGAGCCCTTCTGGTGAGATGGCACGACGAGCGTTTGAGATACAAGTCATAGAAGCACCGGTACTAGATGATCTGCTATTAGGCACCAACCTGCAAGAAGGCCAGATTGTGAATATCTACTGCAATGTCCGGACTGGGGATTTGCCGATACATTTTGAGTGGTTGAAGGATGGCAAACGGATTCCTAGTAATTTGAAGGTGGGTTTTGTGTTATGTTGATATTTTATTACCTACATTAATGCTACTACGGTAAAGTCGACATAATTGTTTTATTTGCCTCGGTGGCGCAGATGTAATGCGTACGCGTTACAACTGAGCCTGACGTTGAGGTATCGGGTTCGATCCCCGGGTCAGGTAAAGTGATATTGGGTTTTTCTATTATGAAATGCTCAGTATCAGCCCGGAGTCTGGAATTGTGCCCGGTATGGCGATAGGTTCGCCCCCTATCACATCGTGGGGCGCAGATACGCTCGGCGAAATGTGGGTGTACTGATACACCTCTGCCTTCCTCTTCGGGGACTACAGGCGTGAGTGCGTATGAATGTATTGTTTTATTTGTAAATGCCTTTATTCGTCGAAGTATGTGTGTGTGTTTGTGTGTGTCTCTGTAGAATCGTAGTAACTGCACCACAATACCAGAGAATCACGAGGATGAAGTGATTAAATGACGTCACGGGTTTTACCCGTTAAGTTATTATCAAATTACAAATTAAAAGGTAAATAACCGCAAGTCCCTCGTAGTTCCTGATACCCACGATACAGGTGTACCTAGTGTGGGGCCAGGACTATGAGTGTGACTGTTGGGTATATTTATTTATTTATTTATTAATAAAGTCTCACAAAGTATACTTGAATTTGACGCATAACTACGAACTTACCTACATTCGATATTTTATACGATTTTTACTAGCGCTAATTTTCATAGACTACTAGCGGCCCGGTACGTGCTTCGCTACGTATAAGGCATAGTAATAAAAATAAAAAAAAAACATTTATTCAAACAAAAAAATATTTTAAATTGCTCGCTAGTAAAAACTAAAAAAAAAAGAATTGGGTACTCTTACTATGGTGGGTATATATGGGTTAGTCTAAAACATTTTACATTTTCATTCGCTTTTGCCCTAAATCTGTAACATGTATGCAATTTTAGGTAGATGTTGGATCAGAATTTTTAAGACTTTATGATTCTGATTGATATAAACATGGGACAATCCTGTTGAGGTATTTACCTTAAAAGTCGGCATAAAATTATTTGTAATAATTTTAGTAGCACCAAAAGAAGTCATTTGAAATGCCGAATTGTATTGTTGAATATGACTCAAAAACTGCTTCGACGTTTGAGATGTCCCAAAAATAAATGAATACAATGGTTCGGGTGGAGTTTCTAATGTTGGCAATCTCACTTTACCATTAGCACAACACATGCCGGGCGTTTCACCTGGGAAGTTAGCCGCATCACAATGTGGACATATTATTGCGTCCATCATTCCAATGTATCCGTACATACTGTAATCAATCTGACGACATTGAATGTGTTTGACAGAACTATCGTCACTTTTTTTGTCTTCGATAGTTTTGCCTTCCCGAAATCTCTTCACTAATACCTACTTGAACTTTACACTTTGGTATTAAGGTTCAAATTGGCTTTTAAGTATTAGTACAAATTGTTTGTATATGGGAGTATAGAAAGATGTTGATTTTACACTTTTTCAAGACTTTTTTTAAATTTTCTCTACGTACAAACCTTCCCTAGACTTCCACGAATAATTCAAGACCAAAATTAGCCAAATCGGTAAACGCGTTGTTAAGTTATAACATTACAACGAAAACTGGCATTGATTTTTATATATATAGATCTAGTAGACATTCGCTAAAGACTAATTGAGAAATAAGAAAATAAAGTGGGATTTATGTCACACTAACCGAAATTAAAGCAGCGATAGGCTAGTGGGTAGTGGTATGGACTGTCTAGACGAAAGTCGTAGGTTCGAAACCAATTCCAAGAGCTCACACCTCTGACTTTTTAAGTTATGTGTGTATTAATTGTTAATTATCGCTTGCGTTAACGATGAAGGAAACATCTTGAGGAAACCTGCATACCTGAGAAGTTCTTCATAAGAATTTGGAAGGTATATGAAGTCTGCCAATCCGCATTAGGCCAGCGTGGTGGACTACGGCCTAACCCCTCTCATTTAGTAGAGGAGGCCCGTGCCCAGCAGTGGGGTATATAAAATGCAGGGCTAGTAAAAAAAACCGAAATTAGAACATCTATACATACATACATACGCACTCACGCCTGTAATCCCCGAAGAGGTAGGCAGAGGTGTAACCAGTAGGTACACCCACATTTCGCCGAGCGTATCTCCGTCCCATGTTGTGATAGGGGGCAAGCCTATAGCCATATCGGGCACAGTTCCAGACTCCGGACTGAGCATTTCGTAATAGAAAAACCCAATAGCACTTTTACCCGACCCGGGGATCGAACCCGAGACCTCAGCGTCAGCCTCAGTCGTAACTCATACGCATTACAACTGCGCCACCGAGGCAGTACATCTATATTTCCACATATTATAATTCTCGTGCATGTCAACTTCATTTTATTCTTCAGGTGGTGGAACGCAACTCTGAGTTATTCAGCGCCTTGGTAATCAAGAAGGTATCTCTAGAACATTGTGGAACATACACATGCGTTGCTTCCAACCATGTGGCGAAAGTCAATCGCTCCACCGATCTTTATATTAAAGGTAAATATTACTAAAAAAAAATTTTTTTTTTCTTTTTCATTATCACATTACCCAGCTGTGACGCACTAAGGTTGGAACGCAGTGGTCTTTTGGAACGTAGATTTTTTGGTGAAAGGATTAATACTTAGACAGTTTTGTCTACAGCATGAATGGGCCGGCTCATCCGTTTCGTTACCACAGACTTACAGAAAACCAGTGTAAAATACCAGCTTACTGCTGCGTTTCGTACGGTGACTGAAGTATAGGCCGGCAAACGAGCAAGTGGGTCACCTGATGGTAAGCGATCTCCACCGCCCATGTACGCCCACAATACAAAAGAATTATGGGCGCGTTGCCGATCTTAAAGGAAAGGGATAATAAGGGATTGGGAAGGGGAAGGGGGTTTGGGCCTCCGGATATCTCACTCACCGTACGAAACGCAGCAGCAAGCTGCTACTTTACGCCGGTTTTCTGTGAGACAGTGGTAACGACCTGGACGAGCCGGGAAATCCCCCTCTCCGTCCCAATCTCTTTATTATCCCTTTCCTTTAAGGTTGGCAACGCGCCCATGATTCTTTTTGATGACCCACTTGCTCGTTTTCCGGTCTATGCTTTAAAAAATAATACTTCATCTAGTAATAACTTCCACTCATCAGATTTCGACTTGATTTTACTATTTAAGATATCTGAAAACAACCAGAACTTATAGGCTGTATGACAATTCAATTAATACCATGCACCAATCCTAACCCTCGCACTGTTAAAAGCAGTTACTAAGAAGATTGACATGATTGGTCTATTTTTAGCGCTAAACAAAAAGGGACCAATCACGTGTACAGAAATCGACACTTAGCAAAGAACTCACTTAAACGTTGTTCTATAATACGGACCTAAGTCAATTAATACATCATTAACGTCTAGAAACATATTGCCAGCTAAACTACGCGATCTTCAGAATATAATTTTATTTCTAGTTGCACCGAAATGGTTGGAAGAACCTGGCAACTCCTCGCTGCTTCTTGGTAGAAGAGGAGCAGTGTCATGCAGTGCCAGTGGATATCCTCAGCCGCAAGTGCATTGGATGAAGAAAGATGGTAAGAACTCATGGCGTAGAAGTTATAGCGTTTCAATATGGGTCAACCCACTAAAGAGATATTATGATGAGGCATAGGTTATTGATTGGTATCGCTTGGTGTCGCTTTTTAACCAACTTCATAAAATAAGAAGAATAAGAATGAATAAATAATAAATGTGAAAGTTAACTTTGTGAATTTGGATGTTTGTTAGTTTTTCTAATTCAAATTCAAAATATTTATTGAATCCATAAAATGTTATACATTATTTAGATTCCGTCAAAATTCTACCGCTAGTTCGGAATGCTGTTTCGCTCGAGAAGAACGAGCAAGAAACTCCAGCGTTGCTCTTTTCAAAACTAGTTTACAATTATTACAGCATAAGGTTTTACAATATTTAATTGGAATTAGAGCAGCTCAATCAAGCAATTACAGAAATGATATCTACGCATTGGATTAACTTGCATGACCTCCATAACCTCCTCCATGACCTCCATAGTCAATCAAGCCTTAGCATCTGAACCGTTTTAGCTATCAACCCTATCTGAGCCTATCAACATATCAGGCACAAGTCCAGACTACGGGCTGATACTGAGTATTTAGTAATAGAAAAACCCAATATCACTTTTACCTGAACCGGGGATCGAATCCGAGACCTCAGCGTCAGCCTCAGTCGTAACGCGTACGCATTACAACTGCGCCAATTCCGAAGTCCTAAAATTCAGTCTAAAATTGAAATATCCACATATTAATGTGACTGCCTTGGTGGCGTAGTTGTAATGCGTGTTACGATTAAACTAACGCTGAGGTCTCGGGTTCGATCCCCGGGTCGGGTAAAGTGGTATTGGGTTTTTCTATTACGAAATGCTCAGTATCAGCCCGGAGTCTGGAATTTGTGCCCGGTATGGCGATAGGCTCGCCCCCTATCACATCGTGGGATGGAGATACGTTCGGCGAAATGTGGTTGTACTGGTTACACCTCTGCCTACCCCTTCGGCGATTACAGGCATGAGTGCGTATGTATGTATGTAATGTGATCTAATTTGCAGCTCTTCTTGGCACATGGCAGCCAGTCCTGGAACTAGCTGGTGGTGGAATCCTGAGCGTACCCAACGGGACTCTCATCATTGAGGAAGTGTCTCTCACTGATGAAGGCCTGTACTCTTGCAACGTGGAGAATGGAGTCGGACAGCCTCTGAGCAAAACTATTTGGATGAGTGTAAACAGTGAGTATTTTATAACCGCTTCAAAAATGTATGAGAGGTAGACATCGAAATAAGATAACTAGAACGATAACTCTCATATGAATCTGCCAAAAAATACGGCTCCACTTACTTACACATGCAAAGGCAACACTCACACACGCAACAAAAATTAATTAACGTTCAAAATCAACTTTATTTTATAAAAGTTAATTTCTAGATCGAGATACGACGTTCTAGACAGAGCCCATCTATTACGGTTTAAAAGAATTAGGTCCCTTAAATTAAGATTGATTGACAGCCTCCGTGGCGCAGCGGGCGAGTAGCCGGTTGCGAAACGTGAAGTCATGGGTTCCATTCCCGCACCTAGACAAATGTTTGTCTGATTCACAAATATTTGTCTCGGGTCTTGGTGCTGTGGGTTGGTAAGTCCCTCGTAGTTCGTGATACCCACGATACAGGTTCACCTAGTGTGGGGTCAGCACTATGTGCGTGACTGTTGGGTGTATTTATTTATTTATTAAGATATATACATATAGTTTTAATTATTAAAGTATTCTAAGTATGTTACAAAAATATGTATCTATATATCGTTTAGATTAATATAAAAAAAAAACAAAACAAAAACAGAAAACATTTAATTACTGGCAATGTTGTACTTACATGTACTTTTACGAGTGGTAGAGCCACGATGTAGACAATTTTGTCTACAGCATGAATGGGCCGGCTCGTCCGGGTCGTTACCACTGACTAACAGAAAACTGGCGTAAAGTAGCAGCTTGCTGCTGCGTTTCGTACGGCGAGTGAGATATCCGGAGGCCCAAATCCCCTCCCCTTCCCAATCCCTTATTATCCCTTTCCTTTAAGGTCGGCAACGCGCCCATAATTCTTTTGTATTGTGGGCGTACATGGGCGGTGGAGATCGCTTACCATCAGGTGACCCACTTGCTCGTTTGCCGGCCTATACTATAAAAAAGAACATGTAGTTTATAAGCATATACCTAAAATGTTTAATGAATTGTGAACTTATAGTATAAAAAGTATGTCTTTTGTTGGTAAGGCTATTTTAATAAATAAATAAATAAACTCGGTCGAGCTGGCCAATTCCCGGCTAGACCGATGAGGGTATGGAATGCCCTGGGTTTTTCGGTAGGTTGATCTATGTATTATCAGCAGTTTATCCTAACATATTTCCTTGTACTGGTTCCGAGAAGATTTGTAAATGGTTTTTCCCATGACGTAAAAAACATTACACGGGATTACAGGCGTGTGTAAGTGTGTTAAAAACATTGAGTCTTACTTCATATTATTATTATATATTCCATTATATATAAAATAGCGTTTAACAAAACTTAGAATACACTTAGGTGCCTGTGTCGCTACCGGTCAAATATATTTGCACCGACTCCAAAGAGATCTATAGAATTTGTAATTTTTTACTTTTCAGTGTTTTTATTTTGAAGTCGGTTTCTAAGTTTTTTTAAACGTTATTTTATTTTTGACTGCCTCGGTGGCGCAGTTGTAATGCGTACGCGGTACGATTAAGCTAACGCTGAGGTCTCGGGTTCGATCCCCGGGTCGGGTAAAGTGGTATTGGGTTTTTCTATTACGAAATGCTCAGTATCAGCCCGGAGTCTGGAATTTGTGCCCGGTATGGCGATAGGGTCGCCACCTATCACATCGTGGGACGGAGATACGCTCGGCGAAATGTGGGTGTACTAGTTACACCTCTGCCTACCCCTTCAGGGATTACAGGCGTGAGTGCGTATGTATGTATTCTGTAAATCGGATCATAAATATCACTTTTACATGTCAATCATTTTTTATCCTTCATTACATTTACGACGGAATTTCGGGGCTAGCCATGAGAAGAAATGCCGAAACAAACTCATGGGTTATGGCCTCTTTTAATGTCCAGACATTGTTTTACAGAATTATGCGAGTGTAATGTACTGAAATACCTGGATTGGCCTTTTCAAAAAAAATTGCCAATAGTTTACCAGACATACTTAGCACTCGCACTCACATAAAAAAATACAAAATTCACACGTCATATTCACATTTTAAAAAAAACTCCATTATTTTTCGTCAGTTAAAAAAACATATTCTCAACCTGTGTAGTAGTGCAGTGTAGTGGGCGAGTAGCTGTGAAGTGAGAGACCGCAGGTTCCATTCCTGCACCGAGACAAATGTTTGTGTGATCCACAAATATATTAAAATATTTATACGGACTTTATTTCAATGTGTAATATTCGCGTAAACCTAAGAAATCACCACAAATATATGTTTCGGGTGTTTTAGCCCTAAAGGGGTTGACGTCAGGAAGGCGGCCAGTAATAAAAACTACAAGCCAAATCTTGTTGTAACATGTATTATAAAGCATATTGCACCAACACATATTGCATATTGTATTTATGTTTAAGAATTAACGCTTTAAAAATTTTCATAATACACCCCGACTACTGTTTATTCTTTGAAATCTTCTCCATCCAAAGGTTGTCTGGTAGAGATCGCTATTAGCGATTAGACCGCCTATAGTTACATTTATAGTTTTGTTTGTTCTTTACTGTAATATTCTGGATGGTGTACAATAAAGTGTTATCTATCTATCTATCTATCTATCTATCTATCAACACGAGTGGGGTAAGGCCATGTAAAGAGAAGTTAAAAAAACATATTCTCATTTAATCTATTTCTGACTCTACAGAACCAGTCCACTTCGAATCATCATCGGCTAATATGACGTCACAGCTCGGCCACTCCGTACGCCTTGAATGTCGACCACTTGGGGACGATCCAATCAGAGTAGCTTGGTCCCATAACGGCAATATAGTAGATTTGCACAATCAACGGTAAGTCAATTTATTTTGTCACGTTATTATTCTTAAAACACTTTTGTCTACAGCATGAATGGGCCGGCTCGTCCGGGTCGTTACCACGGTCTCACAGAAAACCGGCGTAAAGTAGCAGCTTGCTGCTGCATTTCTTATGGTGAGTGAGATAACCGGAGGCCCAAATCCCCCTCCCCTTCCCAATCCCTTAATTATCCCTTTCCTTTAAGGTCGACAACACGCCCACGATTATTTTGGTATTGTGGGCGTCCATGGGCGGTGGAGATCACTTACCATCGGGTGGCTCGTTTGCCGGCCTATGCTATAAAAAAATAAATTTAAAAATGTAAAAGCATGTGTAACAGAAGCTCTGAATGTATGAATTCTATTCAAATTTAGGAATTGACTTCAATCTATTATTTTAATGAAGAAATGTAGTTATAGAATATGTAATATAGTACTCTTAAATGATGAAAATGTATGAGAAGATGCATGGATGTGTAGAGGCAAAAGAAGGGTATCTGAAATAGTTTGTGCAATTTGATGATCTTTGTCTGTCCCCATGGGATGCAGGCGTGAGTATGTGTACTACCTATTTTTCTTTTTTAGAATCAAACTGTCGGAAGCAAAGACATCTTTAGGCTTGACCAGTACCATCAACATCCAATATTCTGAGACACGGGACGCAGGTTTCTACCAGTGTCGAGCCAGTAATCCTTATGGAGCTGCTACATTCAATATAGAACTTATCATATTAGGTAAGGGTCTTGAAAAACATTCTATTATACAGTATGTTACAAAAACCCCGTTGGGCCTTTCTAGGTCGTGATGATACACATATAGACAGCTTAATAAAAATAGTCAAATAAAAACAGAAGCGAGATATTATCCTCACACAGGTATGTTATAAAAATGATCATATTTAAATATGTTATTTTCATCTGAAAAGTGATGAACAGCTGACTGATGTGACGTAGTGACGAAGCCGGGCGCGCACGTGGCGCGGCGCATTTGATGTACGTAAACGGCGCAACTTGCTATCTCGCTCTGGCTTCGAGACATGGCTCTTGCAGAGGTAGTCAATTGAAGTACGGTTTACTAACTCATTTTCGTATGCGAGTTATTTTATTACGTTTGAATATCGATTTTGATATCACACTTAAAACGCCCAACAGGGTTTTCAATACATATTGTATAACTGAATTACGTAACTCAGCAGCTGCTATACACCCCGCCAACTCTTAAACAAGTTTTCATCGAGTGCAAATTATATTAGAAAAACTCATCTGCGATATGGCTATTGAAGGCAAGATTTCTTAATCCACAGTCTACAGCTAATCTGTATTTCTTACCACGTTTTTGCTTTCTGCCTGGCGTTATCCTGACTTAATGGATATAGTCAGAGTCCGCCTTCCCATCATAATTTGACAGTATTTGGTATTATGTGGGGCGATCCGCCGTCTGACCCTGACAACCCGCAACAGGGACCAAGGTTGCCATTGCCTCGTCCGTTAATCAGCAGAGTGTACTATTTGTAGAGGAAGTTGTCTTTAGGCCTAGGATGTTGGTAGCCCACTTACACTCCCTTATCTGTGAATGTAGCATTGTGTATTCGAAATGTCTATTACATCCACTTTACGGTTTATAAGTTATAGAATATAACAAAATAGATTTTCGATTTCAGAACCTCCAACACCACCATCGGATCTTCGGATAGAATCGGTCAGGTCCAGATCAGCTATCATCTCGTGGAGGGACACGTTGCGAGCTAATGCCAGACACTACTCGCTCCAGTACTCGAACGGACACTACGCGCATACATGGGATCATGCTGTCACTATAAATATAACTAGGTAAGCATCATCATCAAATAAAGTTTACGATACTATCATAAAACTTACGAAAGTATCATAAAGTTTATGAAACTATGATAGAGTTTACGAAAGTATCATAAAGTTTATGAAAGTATCATAAAGTTTACGAAAGTATCATAAAGTTTATGAAACTATCATACAGTTTACGAAACTATCCTAAAACTTACGAAACTATCATAAAGTTTACGAAAGTATCATAAACTTTACGAAACTATCATAAAGTTTACGTAACTATCATAAAGTTTACGATATTATCATAAAGCTTACGAAACTATCATACAGTTTATGAAACTATCATAAAATTTACGAAACTATCATAAAGTTTACGAAACTATCATAAAGTTTTCAAAACTATCATAAAGTTCAAGAAGCTTTGGGTTTAAAAACCCATATCATTAACGTGAAGTTGTCGCTTACAGCCCTTCCGTTAATCATCACACTAGTGTCTGTATGATTATTTGCCTATACCTTGAACTTTCTTGTATTCTTTTTGCCGACATTAGGCCATGCCTCTTGTATGAAATATTTCTACGAATTTATATTTTTAAGTTGCAAGTAAAGTAAGTAGTAGTAGTAAGCAATAAATCAATATATAATTATCATCATTATATCATCTGCTATGACAATGTATTTTATATTTTCCATTTCTTGCTACGAGGCCTTTGATTCTACCTTTCTATCTGTTACATTTTAAACAGGTTCAGTTGCGAGCAAAACCTAGTCTATACTAATATGACAAAGAGGAAAGATTTGATTGTTATTTGTTTGTTTGCATTGAATAGGCTCCGAAACTACTGAACCGATCTGAAAAATTCTTTTACTGTTGGGAAGCTACTCTATCCCCGGGTGTCATAGGCTACTTTTTATCCCGGAAAAGGCCGTTCACGTGTACGGAACCGCAAAGGCTAGTTTCTTATAAAAATAGGAAATAAAATTATTTTCAGGAAAGACACAGACGTTCGTCAAACAATAGAACTGCAGGATCTTCGCCCGGCGACAGCGTACGTGACCAGAGTAGCGACAGGAAATCAAGTTGGCATCAGTCAGTTCACAGCACCTGTACATTTTACTACGCATGAGGAAGGTAGATATTAATTAACTTTATTCAAATACCTGACTTAAAAGTGTTTCCAATTATAGTTTCATATAAAATCGAAACAGACTTAAAAAGTAATAAGATTAGAAACCAAATATATGGATCAAAATATAAAACAATGAAACATAATACCAATGACAAGATTAATAACGAATCTTATACACTATGCCAGCATGATGGACTTCGTTCCTTACAGAAGTGTTATTTTATAGCATAGGCCGGCAACCGAGCAAGTGGGTCACCTGATGATAAGTGATCTCCACCGCCCATGTACACTCACAATACCAAAAGAATCATGGGTGCGTTGCCGACCTTAAAGGAAAGGGATAATTAAGGAATTGGGAAGGGGAGAAGGTTTTGGCATCCGGATATCTCATTCACCGTACGAAATGTAGCAGCTAGCTGCTACTTTACGCCGGTTTTCTGTGAGACAGTGGTAACGACCTCGGGAGAGCCAGACCATTCATGCTGTAGATAAGTGTCTACAGCACTAGACTCGTGGCTCTACCACTCGTAAAATCAGCCTTATATGATAGCCATTTGCTTATATGATAGCCTAATAAATCAGCCTTATATGATAGCCAACTGCTGGGTATATGTGTGTCTCCTCTATGAATAAAAAAGGTTAGATCTTCAATCCACCATGCCTTAGTAAACTTCACACACCTTGAATTTTTAATGGAGAATTCTCAGTTACAAGACACCATTAAAATATACCACGTTTCTCCAGCCCCATCATCACCTCCAACGAATGTCCAAGCTGAACAGACAGAGAACCCTGGCGAGCTACAAGTGGCATGGATGCCACCTCTGAAGGAAACTCACAATGGAATCATCATAGGTTACCACGTCAGGGCTGTTGCGCAAAATTCTGGAGCTGGTAAGTCATCACAAATAATGAAGGTTCCATAGGAATTAGATTCTAGATATTTTCGGAGCAATCATCTATGAGCAGGCGTGGCGCTTACCATCAGGCGAGCGACCGGCTCATCTCGTCATTCAATCTAATAAATAATAAAAATAAATCTGCAAGCATCTGACAGCCTCCGTGGCGCAGTCGGCGAGTAGTCGGCTGCGAAGCGTGAGGCCGTGGGTTCGATTCCCACACCGAGACAAATGTTTGTCTGGGTGTTGTGGGACCGCAAGCCCCACGTAGTTCCTGATACCCACGTTATAGGTTACCTAGTGTGGGGCAGGACTATGTGTGTGACTGTTGGGTGTATTTATTTATTTTATTTTTGTGATCCGGTTTGAAGGACATTGAAGCTAGTGGAAATGCTGGGTGTTAAAGATTTAATATCTCGAGGTGACGAGGGCAGTTCAATGCCATGGGTTGCTTTGTAATTCAAAGTATTTCTTCAATTTTTTAGGCGGGCAAACGAGTAAGTGGGTCATCTGATAGTAAGTGATCTCCACCACATGAACGCCCACAATATGTCACGTCATTCGTATTTACGAAAATATGTATGTGGATCCGTACAGCGCCCCTAGGGTATTGTATTCTAAAGGTATTGTAAAAAATTCTTCATAAAAAATTCTTGTAAACTAATGACGTAACAACTATCGAAAAGACACATTAAGGCTACAGATCGAAATATATCATTTTGTATATAATTTCAGATGACTCGGATTCCAGAACATTGAAAGTGTCGCAGTTGTCTGGAAAGCAGGACACTTTGCTTAGTGGCCTTTTGAAGAACACCAGGTATGTTGCCAAATTTGATTCTATGTATAAATAAAAAAGATTCCGTCGCATTGAGTGAGAGTGGTAGAGCCATGCTATAGACAGATTTGTCTACAGCTTGAATGGGCCGGCACGTCCGGGTCATTACCACTGTCTCACAGAAAACCGGCGTAAAGAAGCAGCTTGCTGCTGCGTTTTGTTCGGTGAGTGATATATCCGGAGGCCCAAATCCCCTTCCCAATCACTTATTACCCCTTTCCTTTACAATCGGCAATGCACCCATAACTCTTTTAGTATTGTGGGTGTACATGAGCGGTGGAGATCACTTACCATCCGGTGACCCACTTGCTCGTTTGCCGGCATATGCTATAAAAAAAACTTTTAATAAACAATCAATATAGCAGTGATAGCTCAGCGGGGAGTGGTATGGACTGTCGAGACGAAAGTCGCAGGTTCAAAACCAGCCCCAAGTGCATACATCTCTGACTTTTCTAAGTTATGTGTATACTAATTGTTAATTATCACTTGCTTTAATGGTGAAGGAAAAACATCGTGAGGAAACTTGCATACCTGAGAATTTCTTCATAAGAATTTGGAAGATATGTGAAGTCTGCCAACCCGCATTAGGCCAGCGTGGTGGACTAAGGCCTAACCCCTCTCATTCAGTATAGGAGGCCCGTGACGAGCAGTGGGACGTATATAATACAGGGCTGGTATTATTATAATAAGTCATCGTCGATTCTTTATATATTTTTCGTTACTAAGAATATTTTTTCATTTCTGACCAGATATGCGGTATCGGTGTCCGCTTTTACGAGTGCAGGTTCTGGACCATTTTCATTGCCAGTGTTCCAAGATACAAGGGAAGGCGGTAAGATAAATAATTAAATCGTGTTTTTATTCGCATTTTTTCTTGACAGCGGGCGAGTAGCTGGTTGCGAAGCGTGAGGTAGTGGGTTCGATTCCCGCACCTAGACAAATGTTTGTCTGATTCACAAATATTGGTCTCGGGTCTGGGTGTTGTGGAACCGGAAGTCTCTCGTAGTTGCTGATACCCACAGGTTTAACATATACAAGTTTACCTAGTGTGGAGTCAGGACTCTGTGTGTGACTGTTTGTGTGTGGGTGTATTTGTTTATTTATTTTGTACTAGCTTTTGCTCGCGGCTCCGCCCGCGTGAATAGACTTTTCCGAAATAAAACGTAGCTTATAACCGTCTCCAGGGTCCCATCTATCTCTACATCAAAATTCATCAAAATCGGTTTAGTGATTTAGGCGTGAAAGCGTAACAAACAAACTTACATTCACATTTATTATATTAGTATGATTTGTGATATCACAATATCTCAAAACTAGAGGCGAAGTATATTCGTTTAGCCTGTCCTCATAAGTCTTGGGGCTGATTTTGAACCCGCGACTAACGCTTCGACGGTCCGTACCATAAGTCTAAGATACGAGTAATAAGTTATAGTCCATTAGTTCCCAAAGTGGTCCAGGAGGACCCCCAGGGGTCCACGGGAGACTCGACGGCGGTCCATAGTTAGATCTAATCTTCACATTTTTTGTCAAGTTTTGGGAATATGGATAAATGTAGCTGTAGGGGGTTCACCGGAACCAGCTAAATTTTGAAAGTAGAGAAATATGAGAAAAAACGTTTGGGAACCTCTATTTATACTATTTAGTGGGAGACGACGGTCATACAAGTTAAATAGCAGATTAACGCCCGATTTCTGAAAGGTTGATCAAAGTTAAATTAACTAATCGACTGTCAAATCTCATGTCAAGTCGAAATTGAGTTGCTAGAAGCATCAACACCTTTGATTTAACACACATGTTAGTTAACATAACTTTCAAATTAATATGAAAAATCGTATGTCAAACGGTACTAAAGAGACATTATATATTATAACATTTTTCAATATCGTTTCAGCAACTCAAATTGATTTGACAGCGGTGTCAAAATCAAAGTTTCGTTAGTTGAATGTTGATATGATCAACCTTTCAGAAACCGGGGGTTAGATTATTATAATTTTCAAGATTCCCTCGTGTAAAATGTATACTAATTTACCACATCCTTCAGCTCCTGAACAAGCCCCATCATCAGTAGAATGTACTGCCACCTCATCAACATCCCTCAGGGTTGGATGGCAGCCCATAGCTTTACCTGGACAAGGCAGTTCACTTGTTGGATACTCTGTACTATACGCTACTGAAGGTAAGATTACACTGACCGACTATCTATAAAGCAATAGATAATGCAACTAGAGCGAGTGGTAGAGCCACGCTGTAGTCAGTTTTGTCTACAGCATGAATGGGCCGGCTCGTCCGGGTTGTTACCACTGTCTCACAGAAAACTGGCGTAAAGTAGCAGTTTGCTGCTGCATTTCGTACGGTGAGTGAGATATCCGGAAGGCCAAATTACCTACTCTTCCCAATCCCTTAATTATCCTTTTCCTTTGAGGTCGGCAACGCGCTCATGATTCTTTTGGTATGGTGGGCGTACATGGGCGGTGGAGATCCCTTACCATCAGGTGAACCAATGACTCGTTTATTATGCTATAAAAAAAAACTAATTCTTGCACATCTTGCTTGTTTGTTTTTTCTATTTGCTTGACTGACGAGACGAGCAGGCCTCTCGTGTGTTAAACGTCATGCCTGCCCATAAACAGAAGCAAGAACTCGTAGATTACAGAACACTGCATGGCACTAAAATGCGCTCGTCATCCCTGAGACATAATATTTTAAGTCTCATAATGCCCAGTAATTCCACTGGCTTCAATGTCCTTCAAACCAAAACACAACAGTGCTAACACACTGCTGCTTGGCGGTAGAAATAGACAAAGCGCTGGCACCAACACAGACGGCTTCTCGCATACGAGGGACCCACCACCGCGTTTACCGGCCTATGCTTTAAAACATCAAGAGCAGTGGAATCACTTTCATATCATATTAATTTGTATGTTGGATGGCCATGTCCACATAATAAACATTAAGTTTATTATTTATGGATCAAGCAACATTTCGTCGTTTCAAGCGTTTCGTCATTATTATACATTTATTGCCCTAGATAAACAGACGAGCGGGCGACCCACCTGATGGTAAATGGTTACCGCCGCCCATGGACCTCAGCAATACCAGAGCACAGCCGGGCTGCTGCCTACCGTGCCTACAGGACCTTCCTGGCCTAAATACCTTCAGGATGATGCTAGGTCTGCCCCGGTTCTGTATTGCATCGATTAAGTTGGCAGTACCACGGCTTGGCTGTTTTTCGACTATTAGAAAGCGTTGCACATCCCTGTTGATTGTGCGACGGGTTTGGGTCAGCCCCACCACCATCTTGAAGGTATTTGCGTTGAGGTTCGATTGTGAGTCACTTACTTAAGTCACTGCAGTATGATTCATGTTCTAACTAATGTGTAAGCGGTAAGTACTTTAATGTATACGTCTAGTACTATGGCTGTTTAAAAGTAAAATTGCGTCACATAGCGTGGGAGTTTGACAGCTCACAGACAGGGAGCGCGATAGGGGTTCTATTTGTAAGTAAGCGAGATGGTAATACGGTCAATTGATCGCAATTTAGTAGTACAATTTCTATGTACCGCGCAGCTTGTCTAGGAGTATGCATTAAAGTCTTTGATAATAGGTATAAAAATTGAACATTTGAATAATATATTATGAATATGTTGCCAATATATAAAATAAATTAATTAATAAAAAATTATAAAATTGAAAAAAATATTACCCAACTTCAAAGTTTATTACGTTTTATTACGGTTTTTTTATAAAATTTTGAAATAATAAAAAATATAAATAAAAATAATTGTGTATATCAACTATGGATTATAATCTGAAATAAAAAGTGATTAATTTATTTGAACAGACGGCGCGTGGCACAATCAAACGGCGCTTCATACGGAACTTTACCTTCAAAACCTACAAAAATATACAAACTACACGATCAAAGTAGCTGGATTCTCAAACTTTGGCGCCGGACCGTATTCCTATCCCATAATCTGCGCTACGTTGCAAGATGGTAAGTTTAAACACGAAGATACTGAAATGTATTTTTACCTAGGTGTGTTTTTTATTTATTACACCACTAGCTTTTGTTCGCGGCTCCGCCTGCGTCAACTGCCTATTCCGAGATAAAAGTAGCCTATGTTCTAAACCTGAGGGGCTAGCATGAATAACTTGCGAGAACGTATTCGTATCGAAATGTCAAAAAATTGTTTGAAACTTCATACAAATGCGTTCTTGATTCAAATACTTATTCGTAAGTCATACGTGCTCTCCCCTCAGGTCATAATCTACCTGTGTGCCAAATTTCATCGTAAACCTTCCAGCTGTTAAGGCGTGATTGACTAACCTTCCTTCCACCTGCTCGTATCCCAAACGCATTTTTTTTAACACAAGTTATAGAAAGATATAGCTTGTAGTTTTTACGACATCCGCCTGCCTGACGTCAACCCCTCAGATTGATTAACAAACATCCAAATTCAAACACTCACAAATATCCAAACTTTCACATTTATAGTAGTAGGATATGTATAAAAACAATGTATAAAGGCGAACTTAATGCCAAAGGCATTCTGTACCAGTCAACCTTAGAGTGATGCAGAGATGACAAAAGTAGGTACAAAAAATGAAATTATATATGACAGCTCCGTGGCGTAGTGGGCGAGTAGCCGGCTGCGAAGCGTGAGGTCGTGAGTTCGATTCCCACACCGATATAATTTTTTGTGTGATCCACAAATATTTGTCTCGGGTCTGGGTGTTGTGGGACCGCAAGTCCCTCGTAGTTCCTGAGATCCACGATACAGGTTAACCTAGTGTGGGGTTCAGGATTATGTGTGTGACTGTTGGGTGTATTTATTTAATTATATGTTGCCAACCCGTGTAAATTAGTTATAAAGTTGTTGATACACTGTATCCGACTCTGATAGCTAAATGATGCAATTACGTTTATTTTTTTATTAGCTTGAATGACGAGACGACCAGGTCGCTCGCCTGATGGTAAGCGCCACGCCTGCTCATAAACAGAAGCAACGCCACACAGAACTTTAAATAACAAAGCACTGCATGACACTGGACTGCCCTCGTCACCCCGAGACATAGGTTAAGATTAAGGTGTTAAATCTTATAATACCCAGTAATTTCGCTGGCTTCAATGTCCTTCAAACCGGAACACAACAGTGCTTACACACTGTTGCTCGGCGGCAACAGCGTGTAAGCATAGTGATTTCTTAGGTTTACGCGAATATTACACATTGAAATAAAACTAGTATATACGGATTTTATCGCGGTTTAATTTTTATTTTAGTCCCGACGTTTCGAAAGCACACCGATTCCTACCTAGGATGATTCGTGAGGCTATTGAAATTAAGAAACACCCAAATTTCAATAGAGAAGATGGTTGGAAGCTTGCACAAGCCTGGGATCCAATTATACATTTAATTAAATCGGAACCCAAAAGACCAACTGCCAGACCTCAAGACACCGTGAGCTCTTTCTGCGTAGATCAGACTAGTGTCAACTAACTTTTTAAATAATTAAAAATAAATGTATAATTTTAAAATGAAGGTAGCCATTGTAACTTTTACTTTTCGAGACGACCTACACCTCAGTCTCTCCCGTGACCACGAAGGCTGAAAAGCTTTCGAAACGTCGGGACTAAACTAAAAATTAAACCGCGATAAAATCCGTATAAACTAGTTTTATTTCAAAGTGTGTAAGCACTGTTGATTGATTTCTAGTCCCTGGGCCGCCGGCGGACATCAAGATGTTAGTTCTGTCCTCAACGTCACTACTCGTCAGCTGGAAGAAACCAGATCATCCGAATGGAGAAATCCTGTACTACACCGTGTATGTGAAACCAGCAGCTAGGTATGCAATACTTTCTGATGACATCTCGATAAGTTAGCACGTACACTACAGTATGTAAAAACCCCGTTGGCCCTTTCTAGGTCGTAAAGATAGACAGCTTAATAAAAATAGATTAATAAAATTAAAATAAAAAAAACAGAAGCGAGATATTATCCTTACACAGGTAACTTAAAAAATGAACATATTGAAAAAATGTTATTTACACCTGATAAGTGATGAACAGCTGACTGATGTGACGTATTGACGAAGCGTTTGATGCACGTAGACGCCGCAACTTGCTATCTCGCTCTGACTCCGAGACATCGCTCTTTACGGTTTACTATCTCATTTTCGTATGTGAGTTATTTTATTACGTTTGAATATCGATTCTGATATCATAGTTTTGTTACAAGGTTTTTGTTACATATTGTAGAAGTTAGTCATGTTTTTTTTTTTTGTTTGTTTGTTCCATAAGGAACCGGCTAAGATCAGAGACCATGCTGCCAAGTCATTAGTTATATCTTTTCTTATATTCCAAGAACGATGAAACAGGGGTGTGGCCGATTTCAAGGTCTTGCTGGAGTTTTGGTGATAATTCCTTTCAGTTCAATGCTTCTTAGACGACTTTCTTCAAGTGAATCGAAAGCACAAGGTCGACAATACCCTTGATCAAAAATCACCCGAATCCACTTATTTCAATGTTTTCATACACTATTCATCATCGTTAATGATTATTTCACTAAACCACACCACTATTATACAACAAACACAACTTTAAGCCAGTTTAGGAAATAATTAAAACAAGAGAGCCACCGCACTGTAAGAATTCCCGCCAAAACTTCAGTTAGTCATGTATCGGTAAAGACTAGGTTGTTTATAGTATAAACCTCGAAACGAGTAAATAAATTAGGAAATGATCGCCATAAATGCTAGAAGATTTATTGATACTTTACCGACCTTCTTGTAAAGATTGACAGCCTCCGTGGCGCAGCGGGCGAGTTGCCGGCTGCGAAGCTAGAGGGTTCGATTCCCGCACCGAGACAAATGTTTGTGTGACCCACAAATATTTGTTTCGGATCTGGGTGTTGTAGGACCTCAAGTCCCTCGTAGCTTCTGATACCCACGATACAGGTAAACATAGTGTGGGGTCAGGACTATGTGTGTGACTGTTGGGTGTATTTATTTAAGCGGGCGGAGCTCCGAACAAAAGTCAGACTATGTGGGTGACTGTTGAGTATTTTTATTTTATTTGAGAGGGTCGAATCAATAAAGAAAATAATTAAGTACCATTTTTTATCCATCCATTTACCAATCTTTTTCGCCGATCTGATCACGTCATAACGCCGAAATATGTATAGTGTATTTGGTAGCGATTAAGCACAGAGGCGCCTTTTAGAAGGCTCAGACCTCAGCTTGAGCAATCGCTGGGGAGTATAGTTTAGGGCCGCCTCTGCACATCATTGTGCCGAGGGCCAGTTGTGGGAGCTCTTTGGGCTTGCAGGCGTGTCCTATGTCGGGGTCGCGTATTATTATTGCGATTCGGGTTGGGCAAGGAAAGCGGTGCTTCGATAGCAACTGTGATGGAGTTGTTGGGATCTGCCAAAACATGTTTGGGACGTCGACGGAGGAACAAAATTGGTGTTGAGTTGTATGTAGCTGTGTGTAGCTGTGTATCAAGCGCCAAGCACATATGGTCTTATTCATAATAAGTTATCGGAGCTTTATAAGGCCGTTATTAGATGATTGATAAAAATTGTTATTCATAATCGTTCAATAACGCTAAAACGCTCATTAACTCTCTTATAAAGTGTCACTATTTTATAGAAGCTATAACCCATAAATAAACCTATTTTAAGCGTTCCATAGTGAAAAACATGGCCGACATCGGTCAGCTGTTTCATATTTGACGTTTAATTTTACGTCTACTGTCATTTTTTTTAATTCATGTCTTTTTCTTTATTTATAACGGCTTCGCCCTATTATACATTTCGCCAATGACGAGTACAATATTATATATTTTCAACTCTTCCCAAGAATGACGAAATATCAGCGCAACGGCGCGGCGTGGTCGATTTCAAGATCTTGTTAAATTTTATAACTCCTGTTTGTCTACCTATCTTGAAATTTGACATTGATGAGATGGAAATTTTCTTTTTTTTTGTTTGTTCCGAACCGGAAAGATCAGAGACCATGCTGCCAAGTCATTAGTTATATTCTTTTCTTATATTCCAAGAACGATGAAACGGGGGTGTGGCCCATTTCGAGGTCCTGTAGGAGTTTTGGTGTTAATTCCTTTCAGTTCAATGCTTCTTAGACGACTTTCTTCAAGCGGATCGAAAGCACAAGGTCGATCAATACCCTTGATCAAAAATCACCTAAATTCCCTATTTTTAATGTTTTCATACGCCATTCATCATCTTAAATGATTATTGCACAAAACCACACGACTTTTATACAACAAACACAACTTTAAACTAGTTTAGGAAACAATTAAATCAAGAGAGCCACCGCACTGTCAGAATTCCCGCCAAAACTCCGTCAATTTTCTTTTTATTTCGTTTGTTTCCAGTCTTTCCAGAGACAAACTATATTAAAATCATTCAATCAATCAATCATTTTCTGTAAACTGGCAACTTTGTGTATGATAAACCTATTTTAGTTATCGGAGCTTTATCAAACGATTATGAATAAAGAATTTTACTGAACGTTTGATAGGCTTAAAATACGTTTTAACTAATGAAGGTTTATACCTTCGATAAGCGTTTTATTATGAATAAGACTGTGTTTGGCATATGCTAGTTTGGATCCTTTTGGCGCGGTCGTGGTGGGACATATACCGTCTACAGTGGGTGGGTATCTACGTATCCCCCACCTACTACTTATAAAAATATTTGTCTGCAACAATTGTTCATGTACCACCTAACGCCTGCCAATAAAATGGTTTATTTGTTTGTTTGTAATGCGGTGTGCAGCGGTGGTGCGCTGCGGCGCGTGCGTGTGGAGGGTACGGAGGGCGCGCGGCGCAGCGCGGAGGTGCGCGAGGTGCGGGCGGGGCGCGCGTACGAGGCGAGCGTGCGCGCCGCCACCGCCGCGGGGGAGGGCGCGCCCTCACGCACCATCACTAAAGCACCTGACCATCGCGGTAACAAACTATATTTTTATACTACGCTTTATTATTATTATTTTTTTATAGTATAGGCCGGCAAACGAGCAAGTGGGTCACCTGATGGTAAGCGATCTCCACCGCCCATGTACGCCCACAATACAAAAGAATTATGGGCGCGTTGCCCACCTTAAAGGAAAGGGATAATAAGGGATTGGGAAGGGGAGGGGGATTTGGGCCTCCGGATATCTCACTCACCGTACGAAACGCAGCAGCAAGCTGCTACTTTACGCCGGTTTTCTATGAGACAGTGGTAACGACCCGGACGAGCCGGCCCATTCATGCTGTAGACAAAATTGTCTACAGCGTGGCTCTACCACTCGTATTAGCTTTATATTAGCTTCATATAAATGTATGCGTATGTCAGTATGTAACGGAATCTTTGAACATAATTTTGAAGGGCAAAACGTCGGATTAACTCGAGATTTGGCATACTTGTTAAGGACCGATGACAATTCAATATTTTAAACAGTTTGTTCCGTTATCCGTACTAGGATAACCAGGATTATTATTAACTTGTCTTTTTTACAAGACTCTTCACTGCCTCGGTGGCGCAGTTTTAATGCGTACGCGTTACGATTGAGGCCAACGCTGAGGTCTCGGGTTCGATCCCCGGGTCGGGTAAAGTGGTATTGGGTTTTTCTATTATGAAATACTTAGCATCAGCCCGGAGTCTGCAATTTGTGCCCGGTATGGTGATAGGCTCGCCCCCTATCACATAAGGGACATAAATACGCTCGGCGAAATGTGGGTGTACTGGTTATAACCAGAGAGCTGTACCTCTGCCTACCCCTTCGGTATGTATGTTGTCTTTTTTAGGCCCGCAAACGAACAAGTGGGTCACCTGATGGTAAGTGATCTCCACCACCCATGTACGCCAACAATACCAAAAGAATCACGGGCGCGTTGCCGACCTTAAAGGAAAGGGATAATTAAGGTAGGTTATTCAGTTTGAAGGGCATTGAAGCCAGTGAAATTACTGGATATCATCTTATATCTCAGGGTAACGAGTATCCAGTTGCATGCAGTGCTTTGTAATTCATAATTATTTGTGGTGTTGTTTTTGTTTATGGGTGGGCGTTGCGTTTACCCGACCGTCTTGTCATGCAGACTAACGATGATGATGATGGCCTCCACGACGTATCCGATGACGGCGAACCTTGTAGTTCCGGATTAAGTTTATCGCTGATGTGAGCGAATATGGCTAGCTATCATGAAAGAAAGAAAGAAAGTGTTAGATATTTATTATATTATTCAATATAATATAATACAGAGAACCAGACAAATATTTGGCAGTTGGTTACGCACTGACGTTTATTTCCATACGACGTGGCCAGTAGCTGCTACCCTACCAAGCAGTCTACAACATACTCAACAGAAAAAAATAAAGAAATATTGAAAGAGAGACCTAAAAACTATGTACATTTAGACCTACAACTCTTCAGGGCAACTTTTCTGTGCGTCCTACGACAAGACTTTCTTATCTAAATTGGGTTAGCTAGCCATATTCAAACTTCTGTTCAGTCTGAATGTGTATACTAACAGAATGTTTTTTTCTGATTTCAGTGGTAGCAGGCGTTGCGTCACTAGGCGGTACAATATCTGTAGGTGTGGGTAGATCAGTACTGCTAGTGTGTCAGTGCGTGGGGTCCCCACCACCACGTACAGTGTGGTATCATCAACACAACATCATCACACATCATCCCAGATTCACCAGGAACCATGACGATAGTCTGCTTATTAATAGTAATATATTTTTATTATATACATTAATTCAACTTCTCCCCAACATTGACATCAGGCAGGTGGCCTGTTGTAAAAAGAACAAGCAAAATCTTTTTATAACATGTGTTAAAACGCATGTTGCGCTGACCCCATATATAACCAAGCAAAGTGTGGGCCGATCTCGAGCCCGCTGGACCGACGACCTAATAGACGTGGTGGGAAGAGGCTGGATGAGGAAGGCGGAGGACTGTCAAGGGTGGCGCCATCTTGGAAAGGCCTATGTCCAGCAGTGGACGAATTTAGGCTGATGATGATCCGACCACACTGCGAGTTAAATAAGGGCACGTGGAAGAAGATATCATTAAAGTCACGTCATGTTCCTTAAAAAAATTAATATAACAAAGTGTTACCCTCATAGTGAAGGTAGTCGAGGGAATAACTATGTAAAGCGGGTATATAATAAGATTGAGATGTGGTGGAGATGATTGCTAAGGTATATAAGCGGGCGTATTATTATTTGAGGGAACTTAGTCGTGCTTAGAACTCTTTCGTGGTAACGCTGCCCGAGTGTAATTAGAATTGTGAATAATCATAGCAAGTGTAATAAATTATGAACAGTAATATAATATTGCATTTAATGTGAATAGACTATTAAACTTTTTGAACATCCTGACGAAGTTATTTGTCTTTATTGCACAAAAGTGAAGTGAGTTTACAAAAGTAGTATAAAGCAAGGTAAACTAAACACCAAAATCTCTTTCAGATATTGACCAATCCCTAAGCGGTAACTACACGTGCCTAGCGAAGAATCTGTACGGGTCTGATTCAGTAGAATACAACGTGGTAGTACTACCACTGCCTGAGTCACCAGTACTGCGAGCCACTCCGTACAAGGACTCTATACTGGTGGAATGGGAACAACCGTTCTATATCAGTAACAGAAGCTCCAGTCAAAAGATCAGTAAGTACATTTTGGAGTGAAAAATTTTGTGATTTTGGGTTCTGTATTTATTTGGCTAGCTGTATGTAGAAGTGATCGAGTCACACTGTGGTCGATTTTGATTTTGTCTACAGGGTCAGCTTGACTGGGCTGTTAACATTGTCTTACAAAAACAAACGTTTTACTGTTGCGTTTCGTTTAGTAAGTGTGATATCAGGAGATTCAGTTCCCCACTTCCCTTATATATTCCTTTCTTTAGGGTCAGCAACATGTCCATGACTCTTCTGACATTGAAGGTGCACGTGGTACACTCTGCTGATTAACAGACGAGGCAATGGCGAAACTTGGTTCTCATTGCGGGTTGTGGGGATCAGACAACGGGTCACTCCTTATAATACCAAATATCGTTAAATCTATGGGACGAGTATTAATCCAGGCAGAAAGAAAATTTTAATTTAATTATTTGAATTTTATGAGCCTCTGTCAGGCCAGGGGCCTTCGACCAGTGCCCAAAGTACCCATAGAGCAAACTAACCTAAAAACAGAACTCATATTTCCTAAAAGAACGATCAGCTGAACTTCCCAGGTTACAGCCTCACTTGGAAGGAGGCGAACGGTCCGTGGCAGGAGGCGTGGTCGTCCAACAAGTTGCCCAACATGTCGGGAGTTCAGAAACACACCCTTACTGGACTCAAGTGCGGGACCAAGTACTCGTTGAGGATCACAGCTACCAATAAGGTTGGGACTTCACAACCTGCTTATATGGATGTCAGTACACTAGGGGGAGGTGAGTGGAATTCATTAAGTAGTTTTATTGGTGGGGAGTAAATATGTCCCACGATTAAATTCAGGATATTTTTTTTATATAGTAGATGTCACGAAACGATTAAGTGGGTCACTTGATAGCAAGTGATCTCCACCACTCATGAAAATATGGAATACCCGAAGAATCATGGACGTGTTGCTGACCTTAAAAGATAATTAAGAAATTGGGAAGAAGAGGGGGTTTTGGGCCTCCGGATAACTCACTCATCGTACGAAGCGCAACAGCAAGCTGCTATTTTGGTTACGACCCGGCCGGCCCATTCATGCTGTAGACAAAAGTGTCTACAGCGTGGCTCTACCACTAAAAAAGAAAAAATTACGATATTCGACCTGCAACTTCAGAAAACCCTAACTGATAAACAGCTGATCTTTCGTCTCACTCCAGCATTGTTATTCTGACTCATACACTTCACTTAATTTATAGGGATGTGATTATCGAAATCAGATGATGTGATCGACATCATTGATCGTAATAAACGAGTGATTAAAATTTGCGTGAAATTTTAGGATATCTAGATTTAGATAAGATCTGGTACATAAACAGTATCTGAGAGGTGAGTGTAACGACCCCAAAATATGACCACACCTTTCTGTAACACGTTGTATATCTCAAGAGATAGTCACATATTATTTTCGAATGCGCCAAAAAATAGACTGTAAACAAGATTTCCGGAGGCCAAAATCTCGCTGCCCAATTCTTCTTTCTTGAAGATCAGCAACAAACTAATTATAATAATAATACTAGCCCTGTATTATACTCGTACACGTCCCACTGCTGGGCACGGGCCTCCTCTACTGAATGAGAGGGGTTAGAACTTAGTCCACCACGCTGACCTAATGCGGGTTGGCAGACTTCACATACCTTCGGAATTCTAATGACGAACTTCTCAGGTATGCAGGTTTCCTCATGATGTTACGTTCACCGTTAAAACAAGTGATAATTAACAATTAATACACACATAACTTAACACATAACAGAAAAGTCAGAAGTGTTTACTCTTGAGGCTGGTTTCGAACCTGCGACTTTAGTCTCGACAGTCCGTACCACTCGCCACTGAGCTATCACTGCTTTTTACACACTAATTATTCGTGGTAAATGTTAATGGGTGTTGGAGATCACTTACCATCAGGTGCCCCACTGGCTAATCAGCTGATCTCTGCTCGTGGATTGTCGCGTGCACGCACGTACGTGCATAAGGGACCCGCTCCAATGGTTCGTCGAATATTATCGAAATCAACTACTAACTTTGCCTGTTATGGACACAGACCTTTATTACAGTTTATTCTATATGGATTTAATATACTGGCAACAATTTGAACGGTACCGGCAACCTAAGAAACAAAATTATTTTTGTCGAGTTGTCGTTCGGAGTTTGCAAATGGCGTCGAGTGTAATTTGTTATTGTTACGCGCGGTAACGTAAATATTTATGTTACAAACATAAGTTATGACTTGTTTAGTGTAATTGGAGTATGTTATCGAATAAAGACTTCATTGTGGTTGTGTTCAAGTGTAGTTTGAGTAAGTGTAAGATTACTTTGTGTTTTGCGACAAAATGTTTTATTCGACGAGATAATTTTTTATGTTTATTTTTTTCCCCTTTTTGGTATAATCACAGGTAATTTTACAATTATAATACTAGTTTTGTTAGATATATTATAGGAAATATAGTGTAGATTCTAAATATATAGTTTTTGTTGTCTAAATGGAGAAATACCCTCAATATTTGGTTAATTCGATACACTTTATTAAAAAAAATTGCACATATGGGGACATTCCATAGGTTAATAAACTCACTTTGCTGTCTTTAAGTACCAATCCCGCCGACAACCAACGAGTGGTTATGGAGCAATTGCACCCACATCTTCGTACAGCTGGCTGGCTGGGATGATGCTGGCTGTGAACTGCGTGGCTGGGACGTCGAGTACCGACAGTTTGGCACTCGTGTGTGGACACGGGCGCATAACACCATGGTTAGTTGTTTATTGTCAACTTACTCTCAAAAGATGGTAGATCTCATATGCACCAGCGCTGCAGTACTGCAGCATGTAGCTGAATGAGAGGCCCATTATTGGCGCAATAATTGCGTAGTATTTTTAAGTTGTTGTGTATTTTTTTTAACTCTGTAGTTATTGCTCTAATAATAAACCTTCTTTCTTCCTTTCTTTTCTCTTTCTTTCTTTCTTTCTGTGTTTCTTTCTGTGTCTCTTTCTTTGTTTCTTTCTTGAAGCCAGTGAAATTACTGGGCGTCATAATGTCCATGGCGTCAAATGCATGTTGGGTCTCATAAGAGTTAACATCTTATGTCTCTTACGTTACAATTTGTGTGCTGGGTTTTCGATTCGAAAAATCACACATTAATTGCTTTGGAATAACACCGGCAAAAATTGCAGCACTAGTTGCACATCTGCCTACCCATTTGGGATAAAGGCGTGAGCTTATGCATGTATGTTATAACATAAGACCTACAAAAAACGATTTCAAACTCATCCAAAATCCACGTATGCTGTTATCAGTTGTCAATTTTTTTATTTTCTCGTGTTACATCATCAGATCTTAAGCTAATTTTAAAGGATCACCATCGGAGATAAACCTTATCTAATAACGAATACAAAAAAATACATCAAAATCAGTCCACTTTCGGCATAATTGTGCGTATTTTGTCATATACAACTTGTTACAGAAAGGTGTGGTCATATTTTAGGGTCATTACATACACCGTACAATTAGTACTTTGTACCGGATCTTTTCAAAACCAAGACATCCGAAAATTTCACGTAAAATGTAATCACTCGTTTATTAAGATCGATCAGATTGATGACATCACTATTAATTATTATGAACGATACTCACTTTTTAATAACCTTGAATAAGATGCACGTAATTCTACGGACATACGTACGTAACTTGTAATTTAAACACAAATTAACACCTGAAAGAGATTGTGTGTTGAAGACAAATAGGTACCATCCTTTAGAAGCATGTTAAAGACTTCATTCACGGGTCTTCCATCTATGAATTTGGCTTATTACAGTCGACGATCCTCTTAAAAACTTTTATCAGTTACACCAATACATAATACTTATTTTTAGTCAATTACAATATATTTTTTTAACTCGTAATTATACTTCATAGAATCAGAACTTGCCGAACTGACTGCGTCAAATAAATATTGACATTTGACAACTGTTTAATGTTTTTTTAATTATAAAACAATTAAATGAAAGGAGGTCTATAATATCATTGTTTATCATTTAGTGTTATCCAAAGTTGAAAGTCGATATCGACATGTTACTCATTCGATAAAAAAGAAAATTCTATAATTATTGTACTAGCAATGAAATCGGATTTGGTACTATGGGAGATAAATACTTATACCCTACACTATACATTGCTTAAATTTGCCCGCCCCTTTCTATAACACGTTGTATAAAAGATGTAAACAATATTCGTGGATCACATTAACATTTGTCTCAGTGTGAGAAACGAACCCGCGGCCTCTCATCTCACAGCCAGCTACTCAACGGCTGTGCCACGAAGGTTGTCGATAATAATAATAACATAGTCTCCATCGAGTAGTCAGCTGTGAAACGAAAGGCCGCTGGTTCGATTTCCGCACCGAGAGAAACGTTTATGTGATCCATAAATATTTGTGTTGTGAGACCGAAAGTCTCTCGTAGTCGGGTATCTGAATACCCACGACACGACTCGTATCTTAAAGTGGGATCAGGCCTATGTGTGTGACTGTTGGCTGCATTTATTTATTTATACATACATACACGTACTCACGCCTGTAATCCCCGAAGTGGTAGGCGGAGGTGTAACCAGTACACCCACATTTCACCGAGCGTAACTCCGTCCCATGATGTGATAGGGGGTGAGCCTATCGCCATACCGGGCACAATTTCAGACTCCGAGCTAATACTGAGCAATTCATAATAAACAAACCCAATATCACTTTTACCCGACCCGAGGATCGAACCCAAGACCTCAGCGTCAACCTCAGTCCTAACGCGTACTCATTACAAGTGTGCCACCGAGGTAGTTATTTTTATTTTTATTATTAATACAATTTTGCTTCCAGTCTTTCTCCGACGCACCGTCATGGGGTCTATCGCCTCTGTATCAAGCGAAGAGTCCGTACCGACCGGGGTCGTTCGCCATCAATGACCTGCGACCTGCCACGTGGTACCAACTCCGACTGACTGCCACCAACGAAGCTGGTAGCGTCACCACCGTTTATAACTACGCTACTAAAAATGAGGATGGAAGTAAGTTTTATATTAACTAGGTAGCTTTCAATTGTGACTCTGCCGGAGTGAGAGAAATTTTCCAAAACTAAATAAAAAAAAAATATTAACTTGCTATTGCAATGTGATGGTAGAAAAGTAGTAAAAGCACCGACTCTACAATTGTTTATTTTGTTTTAATAATAATACATTTACAATTTTTATTCAATTCAAATCAAACAAGACAAGCTGTGCGGTACAAAGAAATTGCGCACTTGGTTACGGTCAATTGACTGTAACTCATTTAGTCGCCCGCGAGAGAACGACAAGAGCAGTTGTTGTTTGAATAGCTGCGAACGTTAAATTCGGTAAATTAACACGAAATAATTTATTGTGATCCATAAAACTTTATCATTATTTACGTGCATATATTATTCATTCAATTTGAAGTTATTTTATGGAAGTAACCATATTATTTCTTCGTTTTGATCGAAAAATTCATTTATTGTGAATGAAAACTAATACCAAAAAAACAGCCGTCTCAAAATTGCCATCTCGCTTACTCTCAACTCCTCTCGCTCCCACGCCTTAGACGTCATTCCCGCCTCGCCGGCCGCGTATGCAACATAATTTTACTTCTGAACCGCCCGTCTATGGTATAGTCTTTGATTCAAATATTATTTACATATATTATTTATTTATATATATTATTTCAGGTGAAGTTGGCCCGCCATCAGATCCGTTCGATCTGAACATGCTGGTCATCGTCTGCAGTTCTATACTGCTGACTATATGTCTACTCAGTTGCGTCTATATACTCGTCAAAAGGCAAAGGTACTTACAATAAAATGTATTTTACTAAAGAACAATGATTCATTGTGACATTCTACAAGGTGGTAGGTCCCTCGTATGCAAGAGGCCGTCTGGGTTGGTACCACCGATTTGTCTATTTCTGCCGCCATACAACAGTGTAGGCGCTGTTGTGTTTCGGTTTGAAGGATATTGATGCCAGTGAAATTACTGGGCATTATGAGACATCTTATGTCTGGGGGGTGACGAGCGCAGTCCAATGCCGTGCAGTACTTTGTAGTTCAAAGTTCTGTGTGGTGTTGCTTCTGTTTATGGGCAAGCGTGGCGCTTGCCATCAGGCGAGCGACCTACTCGTCTCGTCATTGAATCCAAAAAAAACATATTGAGAAACTGAATTAGTATTGAACCAAACGTAACCACTTGGTCATTTGCCGGCCCATTCGTGCTGTAGACATAACTGTCTTCAGCATGGCTCTACCCCTGAAAACATTAATTATATTGAACTAATTCTAACATTCCAGGGGAGGAAACCTAACAGAGTACAGGGACTCTATAACCGTAGACAATAAATCAGAGAGTGGCAACTTGACGGCGAACACTTCTCATACAAACCTGGCGAATGTCAAGGAGAACTCTGTCAACCCCCAGAACAGAATATATAGCGCTCCTATACACATGATGAATAATAGTAAACATGGTGAGTATGTTATAGCTAATTTTTTTATAATTTTTGAGGTTCTTTCCCCAAAGGGTACCAACAAATCCTGTTACAGAGCCTACGCGCGATCTGACTGTTAGGGCAAACAGTCAAAGGACTACATTTTGAACAGGAAAAAGTTACCGGCTGAATATTACAGAATGTCTTTTTTTTATAGCATAGGCAAACGAGCCAGTGGTTCACCTGATGGTAAGTGATCTCCACCGCCCACGTATGCCCACAATACTAAAAGAATCATGGGCGCGTTGCCGACCTTAAAGGAAAGGGATAAGTTAGGGATTAATTAAAATGGTTGATTTCTGGGATCAAGGAGAAGATGCGGATTCAAATCGTTTATTGAAATCAGTTGATAATAGTCATATCTGAAATCGTCTTATCTGTAAGGCAAAAAAACACTTCCAATATTCTTTCACTAAGAAGACTGCCTCGATGGCGCAGTTGTAATGCGTACGTGTTACGTTAAGGCGAACGCCGAGGTCTCGGGTTCGATTCCCGGGTCGGGTAAATGTGATATTGGGTTTGTCTATTACGAAAAGTCCGGAGTCTGGAATTTGTGCCCGGTATGACGATAGGCTGGCCCCCTATCACATAAGGGACGGAAATACGCCCGGCGAAATGTGGGTGTAATGGTTACACCTCTGCCTACCTCTTCGGGGATTACAGGCGTGAGAGCGTATGTATGTACATAATAATTTTCTATATATTTCAGAATTGTACGAGATCAGTCCGTATGCTCAGTTCGCGGTGGGGTTCAGAACATTTGGTCACGTGGAGAACCAAGACTTGCCCAACCGGCACAACAAGAGATATGACACTGGTAATACCGAGTTCATGCGGTTCAATTTTAGTTGATCAAATGCTAAATCGTATACTGTTTGTACCGACTGAACAGACTTTCAATCTAATTGATCAATAATTAGTGCAAGAATTATCAAAATCGGTGCACAAATGACCATTGACAGCCTCCGTGGCGCAACGGGCGGCTAGCCGGTTTCGAAGCGTGAGGCCGTGGGTTCGATTTCCGCACCTAGACGAATGTTTGTGCGATCCACAAATATTTGTTTCGGGTCTGGGTGTTGTGGGTGGGCAAGTCCCTCGTAGTTCCTGATACCCACGATACAGGTTTACCTAGTGTGGGGTCAGGACTATGTGTGTGACTGTTGGGTGTATTTATTTATTTAATTGAATCTTTCATCCCCGATTTCACTTCCTTAGGGTTGGAATTTCTTATTGAAATTAAAATGAGATCGACTTTTAGCTACATACACTCTTTGGAATGAAAGAAGAATCATCCAAATCGGTCCACATTGGCTGAGCTATGCGTGCTTATACATCTAAAACATATATAAACGCGTTGTATTAGGAAACTCCTTCGTTTTCGTCGCTTGAAAAACCATACAGCTTTTGTTAATTCAAGTCAGTTGTTCAACTAAAATCGAACCGTGTGATCTCACTTTATGTTTGGTTTCCAATTGCACTACTGCAATAAAATAGTAGTTTCACTGTACTATTAGGGTACAGTCACCGTACCAGTTACAGTTGTACCATTAGGTGCCGTTTTATTCTTTTATTTTTTAGGCTGGCAAACGAGCATGTGGGTCGCCTGATGGTATGTGATCTCCACCGCCCATGTACGCCGACAATACCAGAAGAATCATGGGCGCGTTGTCGACCGTAAAGGAAAGGTATAATTAAGGGATTGGGAAGGGGAAGGAGATTTGGCCTCCGGATATCTCTCACTCACCGTACGAAACGCAGTAGCAAGCAGCAAGGGCGGTGGAAACCACTTACCATCAGGTGACCCACTTGCTCGTTTGCCGGCCTATGCAGTAAAAAAAAGACTGCGCCTCATCCGTGGTCCGGTTCACGCTATCTGCATAAAAGTAAATTTGCTTGATAATGAAGACTACATCGGTGGCGTAGTTGTAATGCGTACGCGTTACCGCTGAGGCTAACTGAGGACTCAGGTTTGATCCCCGGGTCAGGTAGATGATATTGGGTTTTTCTATTAGGAAATGCTCAGTATCAGCCCGGAGTCTGTAATTTGTGCCCGGTATGGCGATAGACTCGCCCCCTATACTACATCCTCCTAGATACGCTTGGCGAAATGTGGGTGTACTGGTTGTAACCAGTATGGTTATGGTAAGAGGTGTACCTCTGGCTACCCCTTCGGGGATTACAAGCGTGAGTGCGTATGTAGTAAATTTTCCTGATTTACTATTCTGAACTCCCGAATATACATTAATATGTTTGGATAATTTCAGAGACGAGTTTCCAAGTATGTTCCGAGTCTGAAGACAGTGACAGCATATCTAAATCTACTTTAAAGAGTGTGCCCAGAAGTGAGTTATTTTATTATTATACAGCATGTAACAAAAACCCTGTTGGACCGTTTTGGGTCGTGAAGATAGACATATAGACAGCTTAATAAAAATAGTTAAATTAAAAAAATTATAACCATAAGCGAGATATTATCCTTACACAGGTTTTTTTTTATTGCATAGGCCGACAAACGAGCAAGTGGGTGGTGATCACCACCGCCCATGTACGCCCACAATACTAAGCCATGGGCGCGTTGCCGAACTTAAAGGAAAGGGATAGACAAAACTGTCTACAGCTTGGCTCTACCACTTATACATATATAGATTGGGAAATATATAGTTATACATAGTATTAACTGATTTTCATGAGCGTTCATATCTACCAAGTGACATCGTGCGGTGCCGGTACCATTAGTATAGGCCGGCAAACCAGCAAGTGGGTCACCTGATGGTAAGCTATCTCCACCGCCCATGTACGCCCACAATACAAAATAATTATGGGCGCGTTGCCGACCTTAAAGGAAAGGGATAATAAGGGGTTGGGAAGGGGAGGGGGATTTGGGCCTCCGGATATCTCACTCGCCGTACGAAACGCAGCAGCAAGCTGCTACTTTACGCCGGTTTCTGTTAGTTAGTGGTAACGACCCGGACGAGCTGGCCCATTCATGCTGTAGACAAAATTTTCTACAGCGTGGCTCTACCACTCGTAAAATACTGTAATCAATCATCTAACAACTTACCTTTTAAAAGAAGTTATGAACTTTATTGCACTTTTTTCAACAGAAATATGCAGAACTCCACACCACAGGTAACTAGCCAAAGATTTATCATTTTAAATGATAATTAATTCGAGGAATTTCTTTTAGTGGACCATCTACGTCTAAATGTTTATATTTCATAGTAAATATTGGTTTTGTTATAAAAAAATATTTGTTACGACTGCACACTTGATACTTAAAGCATCAGCTATGGACGATAAGATGAGGAAATAACTAACGCTATAACTATAATGTGCTATACACCTAAAGGCCAATTCTCGTAATTTTAAATGTTCAAAACATCATTCCGATCTAGTCTCAGCGTCGTGAAAGTTGCAAATGGCATTCTCTTAAACCAATAATCAACGTCAAATGTGAACATAGATCGTAATGAGATTGAATGTAGAATAAAAGTTGACTGAAGCCAAAACGGTATAATGCTACTGCTAATGCTAGATGCATTTGACGTTGATTATTGGTTTAAGAGAATGCCATTTGCAACTTTCTTGACGCTGAGATTAGATCGGAATGATATTTTAAATTACGAGAATTGGCCTCCAGGTAGTGTTGAGTAGGACATACAAGAGGCATTTCATTTGTCCATGATGAAATAATGTAAGAGTGGCTCAGATTTTTTACATGCACTACTTCAGACTATCTCGGTGGTGCAGTTGTAATGCGTACGCGTTACGACTGAGGCTGATGCCAAGGTCTCATGTTCGATCCCCGGGTCGAGTAAATGTGATATTGGGTTTTTTTATTACGAAAAGCTCAATATCAGCCCGGAGTCTGGAATTTGTGCCCGGTATGGCGATAGGCTCGCCCCCTATCACATCATGGGACGGAGATACGCTCGGCGAAATGTGGGTGGACTAGTTAACACCTCTGCCCTTCCCCGGGGATTACAGGCGTGAGTGAGTACGTATGTACTACTTCAAATTTATGTCGCGTTTCTCTTTTACTACTTCTACGACGGGGGCCGCGTGCGTGAAAGAGTGAGAAAGAGTGAGTGATCTTCATGACGCCTCCTAATTTGAAGTAGGACCTTGTACTGACTTAGTACAAAAAGGAGGCTACTCTAACAAACTCATTTAAAACTCGTGTCCTACTCAACACTAATAACAGGGATGGACAACTTTGTACAATCCGCGATGTAGTTCTTTATTTTCTAACAAAAAATATGATGCGAGACATTTTGGACGGGATCATTTATTAATTTTTTTTTTATATTTTGGTAAACATTAATATGTAGGTATTATTCTTTTAGCTTTTCCCAGATCGACCGGTCGAAATGGATCAACTTGTTGCCCATTCCTGCTATAGACCACAATTGGTAAATTATTGTCATAAAACTGTTAGGTATTCATTGTCAATCAAAATTGTTTGATTGTTTAAATTTGATTTTAAATCAATATTGTCCTACGATTTTTTGATTTTAATAAAATACAAACTGGATAGTAGTGATGCAATCAAACAAGATTTCCTGCTTTACAACTAGAATGCGTAAAAACGATATCTAAATGTATTATTTTTAGAACAAATATAAACTACCTAAGGTATTGTATTTTATTTGTTTTTTGGGAAACCCCAAAGTTGATGCAATAATGTCCTAAAATAACATGTCTTGACTTATTAAGAATATGAATCATAAATCAGTCAGTTTATTGACTAATGTTCGTAATATATTTGTAATATTGCCCCTTGGAATAACTACTTACAGAAGATAGATGTCCAAAACGCATACTCACAATCGTAACCTGAAATATCGCTAAGTATAAAGTGTTTAATTGCAACGTCACGTATCTACACAAGCGCAAAAGAAATGTTAGTTAACATGCATTTTCCAAAATCTTTGGTAATTTGAGTGCCTCGGTGACGCAGTTGTAATGTGTACGCGTTACGACTGCGGCTGACGCTGAGGTCTAGGGTTCGATCCCCGGGTCGGGTAAAAGTGATATTGGGTTTTTCTATTACGAAATGCTCAGTATCAGCCCGGAGTCTGGAATTGTGCCCGATATGGCGATATGCTCGCCCCCTATTACATCATGGGACGGAGATACGCTCGGCGAAATGTGGGTGTACTGGTACCTCTGCCTACCTCTTCGGGGATTACAGGCGTGAGTGCGTATGTATGTATGTAAATTGTAGATGGACAAAATATGGCATACATTGATTTATACGTGGGGATCATAAACATATGGTGAGTAATTAGTATGGTGATCATTTTTTGGAGCCGTATATAGCTCTAAGGGATTTAATTTCATGCGTAGGTATACTTAGTTTCTCTTAGTAGTTATTCTAAGGATTGCCCTAAAATTTTGGATTGCGTCATTATTAAAAGAAATTGTATGACTACCGCATTACATTTATTTTTTCTAACCTATTACAATGTTTTTTTGACATGACACATTACTTAATTATGTGACATTGTTTGGATATAATTTAGGTAAAATAGATTGGTTTTTAATTTTGACAGATATTTTTTTATAATTATTTCTAAAATTTGTTATAGCCTACATAATAACACTTGTCGAACTCTACATATTCATTTATTATACCTACTTATTAAAAGTAATTGTAAATGTATTTTTTTCTATGTATTTGGCTGACATATGATTTGATTTAGGTTTAATATGACTAATTTAATTTAATCAAAGAGAATAAACATACAACGTCCTTAAAAACAAAGGCAGGACATTGAGGTAAAACATCTGAAAAATTTAAAGAGTTGGAAAAAAATACATTTTATTTCCAACTAATATGTAATATAACGTAACCTAACCTCATAAACTATTATTTATCGTTTATTATTTATTATAATTATTAAATAATTATACATTGTTTAATAATTATGTTATATATTATTTCATAATAATTGACACATAAAATTATAGGCACCTATATGTATTAACAATGAAACTATAATTAATGATTATTTAATTATCGAATTGATTGTGATTGTTTGATTTACTCTAATTAACGAATTTAATTCGGTGATTGTTTTGTCTGTATAAATGTTGTAAATATTTATAGTACCAGTACACTGGATGTGTAGATATAATTGTAAAATACATTTTAATGTTTAAAACTTATTAAAAATATGACCGGAATCGGAATTAGGGTTAAAGTAATCAATTGTAAAATCAGTATTTTTGTAATATAGTAATTTTTCATACTTAACCGTTTTTTCTTAAAATGAAATTATACGCAACTGCTTTTTTAAAAACCTTTTAAAAAAGAGCTTATTCTTTCCTCAAAAGTAATCGCCTATCAGATGTCAAAATCTTACCAAATTGTGTTTATAATTAGGGGTGTTTATTTGCTTAATATCGACAACGAGCAATTGTTTTCACATATTCGACTCTAATTTCATCCATAGAAGTCCCTAAATACCTAATATTATAGTTACCCTGTATTTATAATAATAATTAGGCATGGTCTCTTTAGTCACCCTGCGACTTAATCGCCTTTTTTTACTAACCTTGTATTATACATGTGCTGGGCACGGGCCTCCTCTATTAGAGGGGTCAGGCTTTAGTCCACCACGCTGACTTAGTGTGGGTTGGCAGACTTCACATACCTTCGAAATTCTTACGAATTACTTCCAGGTATGCAGGTTTCCTTCGCCGTTAACGCAAGCGATAATTAACAATTAGTACACACATAACTTAGAAAAGTCAGAGATGTTTGCTCTTGGGACTGGTTTCGAACCTGCGACTTTCGTTTCAATAGTCCGTACCACTAAGCTATCGCTGCTTTAATTGCTTTATCACATTTATTTTCAAACATTTCGATAGTCTATTTGTTCTAACAAGCTTTTATTTTATTTTGACACTGATTCCGATTCCGTGTTTTAATTAAGATTCTTAAGTCCAAGTTTTAATATAAGTAGGAATATGTACGTTATATCTACACGAAAGACTGATTTATCCTTTAATTGTTTCGTTCTATACAATTTTGATCTAGAAATGTAATTATAATAATAAATGTTAGATAAATAGACGTGTGTTATTGATTTACCTTATCTATAAATAAATTAAAAAAAAATCTATCTGTCCGGCATTTCAGGGTCCACCTTCCCATCATAATTTGACGATGGATTTGGTATTATATGGGGCGACCCACCGTCTGACCCCCACAACCCGTAAATCAGAAGTGTACCACGTTGAGGCGAGGTTGGTTTTGGGCCTAAGATATTGCTGACCCACTTACGCCCCAAATTAAAATGAAAAACTATAATGTTTCTTTGTTTGTTAAGTATACTAATACGTTCCTACGTCATTCATCCAATTGTGATTAATACTGAAAATATCAAATTCCTTAATGTAAATATATTGGTTGTATATGTGCAGGTACCTTAGTACAAAAAGATGCATAGCAAAGTATTGAATAAAAATCGCCTTTGATCGCCTTATGAAGTACTACTGACATAGCAATACTAAAAAAGTTCTTAGTTATTACCTACCATTACACAAAGTATTGAAGGCAAAGATAAAAAAAAACATGAGTGCAATTCACACGTGGAGAAGTGAAACCTTAAAAAGTTTAGTCGTCATGATAATGAGACAAATGTAAAATTTGGGGAAATGTATAATGCTTGCTATCTCATTGTCTCCCACATTAAATCATATTGGCAGACCCATTACCAGATGAAGCTAAATTGCTGTATGACTTGGCTGCTTTGCGAGATTTCTAAATCCTTACTGTTCTACGTTTTGTTTTTTTTTAGGTTAAGGTATGATGGGACTGACATATCCATGTTGGACAAAAGTCCCTAAATTAAATAAAGAGAGAAAAAAAAAAACGTATGAATTTATGTGTCTGTCTCTTTTTCGTTTCATCGATTTTCAAATCATAACGATGCTAAAGAAGTTTTTACTTCAATTATACGGCAAAATAACCACATTGCACCAAAGACTTTAATGGTAGTATACATTAAAGTCTTTGCATGGCACCTGATGGTAAGTACACAGCAGTTCAAATATAATGCTGACCGTCAAGACATTGTGCCCCTCGACCTTATTCACCATGGGTCTTCCTTATTCATTTTTAGAAGAAGGAAGCATGTGGCTAGAAATAATTATAAAATCTGTGTTTAGAAATATTGAAATCGTTTGGAAATAAAAATACTGTTTTGTAAAAACCATTTAATTTCCAATATGGAAATAATCTTATTTAAAATTCACATTTTTTTAGTACATTTTTAGCTCATTATTCGAGGATTATTTTTACACAACACAATCAAAATTATAAAATAAAAAATACAAAGATTTAGATTTGACATTTATGTAAGACAATCGTCGTAACTCTGTGTTGATTTTTAAATATTTAATAAATAGAAAACACATTGAATCTAAATGCATTAAAAATAAATTAAATAACTGAGTTCCTTGTTCAATCTTTGCCACAATGCTGTAAAATAAATAGAGGAATATCGTATTCCGTCCTTCTTAACTTTAAAAAAGCCATTGAGTTGATATATTCTCATAATATTAAAATTGCATGCATTTATTATTTAAAGAATTTAACCAACAGCTTGTTAAAATAGAGATACACTGCACTGATTTTGATGATTCTGTGGCTAAAATTAGTAATATAACTTTAACCAAAAATAATACCGACTGAAAAATCAACATCAATGACCAATAACAAGCAACGACTCAAATGTATTGTTAATTTTTAGTTTTATGAGTCGGTTCTATTTTAGTAGCTAACTAAATTTTGCAATTGATTTCAACATCTGACTGAAATACAGATACAAATACAGTTTCAATTCCATTATTCATTTCTTGGCCCAGTCTAAATAATCTTAGTCCCACTGGTCACCGATTGGATCCAATCTAGATAATCAACCACTTTAGTATAGATTCCGGGGGAGTCTTTGGTTCCACAGTTTGTATTACCCGAGCTGGTGACACCCCATAATTCGATTCTGTACCGAATCCAGACAAGAGGTCCACCGGAATCACCATTGCAAGTATCTACGCCTTCTTCCCCACCAGCACAGATGATTTCATCAGGCAATTTGATGTCGGGGTAAGCTGCTTTGCATTCAGCCACACCCCAATTTGGGAGGAGTATAATTTTCTTTGTGTGGCTGTAGTGGCCCTCTGATGGAATGATACCCCATCCTGATGCTGTGAAGGTGGTTTTAGGGTCCAGATCCCCTGCTGGTAAGCATACTGGTCGAATGAAATCTGTAAACAAAATCAGTGTTTAGTGACTTTTTCCATCTTAAAAAATATAATAACTATATTATCTTTGCTAAATTAATTTATAATCGGGTCCAACTTGATTTTTCCCTAGATTCGCCTAAAGACCCTTTCCTTTTCTCTAAGGTAAAGGTTTATATAATTTTAATAGCGAATAAAAACCATATTAAGATCTTAAGTCGCGAAGTGACGAACCACATGGTTTTCACCATGTAGTCGCTATTCAGTGGGGCAAAAATATGTATCGTACTCTTCAATCACTAAGAAATATAACTTACCGGTGTAGGGAGCATCTTCAGCCAGGACTAAGATGGCGATATCATGCTCCTTTCCATCATAGCCGGGATGAGCGACGATTTTCTTTACGGCTACCGTTTTAACCGGTTCGGCGCAAAATCCTCCAAAGCAGTCGACCTCTGTCGTGGTGTCATACTCTCCAAGGCGGGCAACTAGGCTGTCAAATATTATGACTTGAGCATCATCGAAATAAGAAAACTAGAACTATAACTCTCATAGGAATCTGGCAAAAATACGGCTCCACCGGGCTCCACTTACTTACACATGCAAAGGTAATCACAGGTAACATTCACACATGCAAATTAATGAACGTTAAAAATCAACTTTATTTCATAAAAGTTAATGTCTAAATATTAAATTTCAACCGCGCATAAAATTAGTCGTATTAAGTGTCAACTAGAGGTCATGAATAAATTTTTATGAATTGATGAATGAACGAGCTGCTCAGACTTTTATAGCCCCGTCCCCTTGTACAGAGTTTTGGTGGGGTAATTTTTTGCTTGAGTTTAGTTAGTTCTTGTCATCTTATTTTGATGTTCAGCATACAAAGATTTCATAGATAGCTCTAATGATAGCTTACTCAAAACTTATAGTTATTATAAACTAGGTTGAAATGAAGATGCTGCGGTGAATCTGTGGCAGCCGAGTCCGTGACGTGGCTCACGTGGCAGATAAACTTCAGAAATGTCTCAGGTGGTTTGGTCACGTTTTGAGGAAATCGCAGGAGTATATCGGTCGCAAATGACCGAGCCAGATCGAACCAGAAGTACGATCTTGTGTTCAGGTCAAAATCGCTTGCTTGATCTTACTACAGAGGATGCTTAAGATGAGGTGAAGGCGTGGCATTAACGCCAGCCACAAAGAAAAGGAACTTACAACCAAATTATTAAGATATCTCCTCTACTTCGATCAGCCCTTATCCCACTCGCAGTGGGGTCAGCGCAACATGCTTTTTAATGCTGTTATAGATTTGGCTTGTGGCTTACAACCGGCCGCCTGTCTGACGTCATTGGCTCTGGGGAGAAAACACCCAGACCCGAAACAATATGTGTGATCCGCACAAACATTTGTCTCGAACCCGCGGCCTCTCACTTCACAATCGGCTACTCGCCCACTACGCCACGATGGTTGTCAAAGTATATTAAGATATCTATTTGATATAAAACTAGTTCAAAGTTTGTCATATATTGTGGTTTCGGTAATTAAATAGTCGGAATTATTATTGTGGAGATCACTAACCAGGTGACCAACTTACTCGCTTGCCAGTCTCTGTTTTATAAAATTATCCTACTTACTGTGAAAATCTGGGTTTTTTTACACAGTGAGCCGCTGTGACAACGTGTCTCGATCCGATAAGGGTGCCCGCACACCTGATGTCTACCAGTCGGTGATGTCTGTAATATTCGATGTATACCAGCCAAGGATTGTGGTGAAGGAGATTTGGACTCGCCTCCACGCCACAATTTTTATCTGTGGACAAACGCAAATACACTTAATTATTAAAAAATGTAACTGTATGTAATGTCCTTCAAACCGCGTCTGCTTTGGTACTACCGCTTTGTCTATTTCTGCTGCCAAGCAACAGTGTGTAAGCACTATTGTGTTTCGGTTTTAAGGGTGTCGCGGAATACCGCGAAGTATTTTCATTATTTACAATTGTTCATTTAAAAGTCGGTATACAGGAAATCTTATTTTTATTATAAGATATTGTGGGTAGATAAATACTGCATGAAAGTATATTGTTAGCGTATTCTGTTAATATTGGTATATTGAGGGTGTCTGAGAAAGCAACGTTGGGTACACTGTAATAATAATGGTGCGATATAGTTGTGGAAGGGTAGTTAAATGGTATAAAAGAGGTTGTCGCCATAACTGGAGGTCTTTTGCCCGCGGTCAGTCAGTTCAGTAAGATCAGTGCTCAGTCGATAGTCCAAGTGTTCATTACGCGGTAGCTATGCTGGTTTAGTATTCGGTTCTAGTTGTTTGAGTTATAATTAGAGATCGGTCTATAGAGAATCCTGACATGGGGTTGTGGTCTGTAAAGTAGTAATATTGTAAATGTAACCAATAAACTATGAGTTAAAGTGATTATTGTCGTTTGGTATTAATAAAATAATACTCTTCTCGCGTAACTTAACGGAGGGCAACGAAGCTCTTTTGTCTGTAGTGAGTGAACAGTGTAGTTAGTGGTTTGTGTACCTAGTGCAGTAAAGTCGAGTTTAGCGGTAAGTGCTAGAATATAATTATGGTGACTGTATAATGCAATATTTCTTTGTGCTTTGATTCTTTCTATATTAGATATGGTTATCCTGCTACAACAGAAGTGTACTTTGGTACAGAGAGTTTCTACGAGTAATGTAGATATCCTGCTGCGGCAGAAGTGTACGTATGTACAGTATTGCTGGGTCAGGGGTGACTGTAAGGGGAGGTTGGAGATCACCTGGGCGAGTGCCCATAATTTTATAGGGCATACTGCGGTCACTGCCCGGCTCAAACTGCGGTCACTGAGCCTAAGTATTAAACATGCACTACCGTATGTGTGTTGGTATTACAAAGGACGTATTTATATATATGTATAATGACATATTTTAACTTTTTGTGTGCATGTGTTGAAAAACTTCATTTCGCAAACCCAACATGAAAAAAGGTGGTTTCGCGACAAAGGGCATTGAAGCATTAGGCATTGGTCTAGTTAACATTACCATACGAATGGTTCAATTCCCAGATCGGAATTCACAATTTGTTGTGAGTTTTCGATCAATATGGTGATAAATTCACCTCCATCACATTATGCGATGGAAATAAGCACATCGAAAGTTTTTATTTTTTTAGTAGTTTATTTTTAATTTTCATAATGTTTTCGTTTTTGTCGGTCGCAAAGTTCCCGTGCTTGTTCGTACCAAGGTTACAATCCCGCGGATGTATGTTATAAAGGGAGACAAGTCAGCCAACGGTCTAACTACTGAGGACGCTCAAGATCTGGCGAAATCGAGGCATTTTAGTAGGAAGGCGGTATGGCGATAGGCTCGCCCTCTGGCATATCATGGGACGGATATAGGCTCGGCGAAGTGTGGGTGTACCGATTATCTATACCTTTGCCTAGCCCTTCGGGATTGCGGGCGTGAGTGCGTATATATGTATAGAAAGAATTGTTTTTGATGAAAAATAAGTATTTATCTTCTTATAAATACTGACTGACTGACTGATCAACGTATATCTGTAACCGCTGGGTCAAGAAAAAGGTTCCTTTAATGACTTACGTAAGCACTAATGAGGGATTTTTGAAAATTCATCCTCTAAAGTAGTGAAATAAGGTATGTATGTTTGTATAGAGAAAAAAATATTGAATAGACATTTCGACTCTAAACAGATAAGCAACTGCATATTTCGAGATATCTCGAAAATCATCCCCTTAGGGGGTAAATGCTTTAAAAGGGTGGGGGTTGTTCCGGATAAACACATTCACGCGGGTGGAGCCACGGTGAATAAAAAAACATGCGGGACAGCCTTCCGGGACTGCCGATAGAAGTGAAAACTAAGTAACTTGTGAATTGTATCGTCGAGCTATTAGATTATTATTTTTGAATTATTTTTGGTTTTTAAAGAAGTGTTAATGACCAATTTCAATTGTATATATATAATGTATACTAATAACGCCTCCGTGGCGGAGCGGGCGAGTAGCCGGTTGCGAAGTGTGAGGACGTGGGTTCGATTCCCGCACCTAGACAAATGTTTGTCTGATTCACAAATATTTGTCTCTGGTCTGGGTGTTGTGGGACCGCAAGTCCCTCTTAGTTCCTGATACCCACGATACAGGCTTACCTAGTGTGGGGTTAGGACTATGTGTGTGACTGTTGGGTGTATTTATTTTATTTATTTATTTAACGCACGGAGGTATATCTATGTACATATATACACAGTACACATATAGCTCATGGGAAGCGTGCGGTGACGATGACGCGAGTTCCATGATTTTTGTTCACCCAAAAAGTGCTCAACGCGCCTAAAGAAGTTTTCATTTCAATAATTTACTATAAAAGGGCTTTTTATTATTTTTTATAGTAGTAGCAATACAGAACATGGTATTATTAATTAATAGTGCATACGTCATTTTCATAGTACCAATAAGGAAATCCCACGGAATTACCCTCGTACCGCGTACGTCACAGATCATAATGAACTGGACGTCGTTTAAACTGGGCTGTAAAAATTGTTACTACACATATGAATATGGTTCGAAATAAATATATTATTTTATTATTTCTATTAAGGAAAAGGATTCAATCCACACACGCACGATTTCTGAAAGGCTGATCAAATCAACATTCGACTAACAGAACTTTGATTTGACATCGCTGTCAAATCAATTTGAGTTGCTGAAACGTTATTTAGTGAAAAAAATATAATATTTGATCTCTCTTTAGTACCGTTTGACATACGATTTTTCATATTCATTTGAAATTTATATTAGCTAACATGTGTATCAAATCAAAGGTGTTGATCACGCTTCTAGCAACTCAATTTCGACTTGACATGAGATTTAACATTTAATTAATTTAACATTGATCAGCCTTTCAGAAACCAGGCGACAGTGTTACTTTTGAGTAACTAAACATAAAAGTTTATAAAATGTCTTGATGTTTATAATTATCTTTGAATTTCACATTGATTTAATATAATAACATAATAGGTATTTTGTTAGAATACTGAGAAACTTTCTAGCCATCAACAAATATTTTTTATTTAAGTTGATCTTTACTCAGGTATTGTGGATGTTCATGGGTGATGGGGCTCACTTACCATCAGGTGACCCACTTGCTCGTTTGCCGGCCTCTACTAAGAAAAAAAAAACAAATATACATAAGCTCACGCTTGCATCGTCGAGGGGGTAGACAGAGGTGTAATTATAAAAGAGCTTAGGTATAAAAGAGCAAGCGATATTCCTACAGGATAGTATAAAAACCAAAAAGGTCGTGCAAAAAAATTAAATAAACAAATAACTATGTATATACGATAAAGCATCGATCGCTAAAAATAGCCGGGTTTTTTTATCTCAATAACAAACTAGGAAAAAAACTCGATACCTACTATAGAAGGAAAATCATATACGAATATACAAAGATTTTAATGTATACTACTAGACGGGTTGAAAATTGCGTAAATGCGGGAGTTTGGCAGCTCACAGACAGGGAGCGCGATGGGTGTTCTAGTTTAGAGTAAGCGCGATGGTAATATTGAGTTACGGTCAATTTGTCTATTGTCAAGCAACAGTTTGTAAGCACTGTGGTGTTCCGGTTTGAAGGACATGGAAGCTAGTAATTACTGGGCATTATGAGACTTAAATCTTATGTCTCAGGCTGACTAGCGCAATCCAATGCCATGTAGAGCTTTGTAGTTCAAAGTTCTATGTGGTGTTTCTAATGTTTATGGGCATGCATGGCATTACCATCAGGCGAGCGACCTGCCCGTTTCGTCTCAAGCTAATTAAAAAAAGTACGGCTAAGTTTAAGAAGATTAAAAAATATGAAGATTGCCAAAGCAGACAATTTTAATCGTAGTATTGTGTATAAAGGCATACAACGTATATTTGGCAACGTTTGCCAGATTGGAGCTTTTTAAGTCGCCGGACTGTTGACACTGTCAAATTACTCTCCAAATTAAAAATACACTATAATACCTACTAAAAAGTAATCTATGGCAGTAGGTACTGAGCGAGTACATAAAAAAACTCAATACTTTATTTTATACTAACAGGTTAACACGGGGTATATCACAGGTTAATTGTAATCTAGATTAGGTGTGAAAATGAGAAGCTTGGTAACTAATGGCATAATAAACTAATTTATTCATCATTTAGAGTACTAAAAAATAATAAAATAATATATCGAACATGGGTTTCTCTTTTCTAAAAAAAAGTAACTGGCGCCGCCGCTGCCAAAAACTTGTCACGCTATCTCCTCCGAAACCGCTGGGGGTATGGGGTCGAGACCGATACCAATCGATGCGGAATAATGTGGGGAAGAAAGTAAGATATGTCTCTTAGTCGTCGGACTTCAAGTTTTTGTTTTATTTTATGTTTTGTGGAAAAACATGGGCAACGCCCCTAGTAACAAGAAAATAATAATAAATACTGTGACTAAAAACCAAGCACCTCATTTTTAAGTCGGTAAAAAAATCCACATACCTTTGCTCTCTATGGCTAGCACACCCACGACATAAGTTAAGATCAAAGGTGATTGTCGCCACATGAAACTTGCTTAATTATCCTGCAAGGAGTATCTTGCGCACGCCCGGCAGCTGTTTTGCATCCAATGTTTGTTCTTTGATTTATTGGGAGCAAGTGGAGTGGCGAGCTTACAGACACGCCGTTTTATCAATGCGCATAACTGACGGGAGGAGTAGAGGGGGCTCTGTGACTTCATACCCGCCATTTTAAATTGACCATAGGTATGGTTATTCGTACGACGCGCGAAGGCGTATGGGGAAAACTGGGATTAATTCTGCCTAGTGGAGTGGTGTCCGACAGAACCTTCGGCTTCGGCTTCAGCCACTTTCGGCCAAAATAGCGCCTTCAGTCGCACCTTCGGCGTCGGACAAAAATCGGCCGAAGGTTTAGCCCAAGCCGAAGTTTTTATCAGCCACCGATAACAGACGAATTAGAATTAGACGGTATTTTTATTGGTACTTGTTGTTATGTAGGTAGGTCTTATTTTATTTAGATAATGAAATCCTACCACTATTATAAATGTGACAATGTGGATGTATGTGAATTTGGATGTTTGTTTGTCAATCACGCCTTAACGGCTGAACAGTTTTGGATGAAATTTAGCACACAGGTAGACCATGAACTGGATTAAGACACAGGGTACTTTTTATCCCGGAAAATGCCTTTCACACGGACTGAGCCGCGAGCAATAGCTAGTTTAAATATAAAGCATTGCTTATTGAAGTATGGAGTGGGTCACCTTATGGTAAGTGATCTCCACCGCCCATGTACGCCCACAATACAAGAAGAATCATGGATGCGTTGCCGACCATTAAGGAAAGGGATAATTAAGGGATTGGGAAGGGGAGGGGGATTTGGGCCCCCGATTATCTCACTCACCGTACGAAACGCAGCAGCACGCTGCTTCTTTACGTTGGTTTTCTGTGAGACAGTGGTAACGACCCAGACGACCCATTCAAGCTGTTGAAAAACTGTCTACAGCGTGGCTCTACCACTCGAGAGGAGTAGTATGTAGTACCTAGTTTAATACTATTCACAACTTTATTTGGAATATCCAATGACTTCAATGTAATGTCAACTTAATTTCCAAGTTATAAGCGCTTGTTGTAGAAGGATCCGGCTCTCGGCACATACACAACATCATCAGCGTAGATGTACGTACATACTACTATCATCCATAAAACCAAAGAATTCCTACTCAATTTAATAATAATAATAATAATATTTATTTACTGAAAAATTACATACGTCATTTAAATCTACGATTATTCCACGAAAATGGGAACTTAACAATAATTAGAAGACGTGAATAGATTGCTTGTGGTCCTCACACTAGGCAAAGCCTGTATCGTGAGGACCCTAAGTTTTCAGATTTATCCTTAAGATAATTACATTAATATTAATTTGCATTGGTTTTTGGTTGATATAACATTTTTTATTAAAGCTAAACTTGCGACTTCGGCTTCGGCTATAATCAGATCTGCGGTCAGACACTAGTGGGGAGACTGTCGATAATATTTTTATTCGGTTTAAAATAATACTTGTATATTACGCGATACGACTGCTGTGTGGTCTCAGGTTAGATCCCCGGGTCGGGTAGAAGTGATTTTGGGTTTTTCTATTACAAAATGCTCAGTATCTAATCGGTGTCTGGAATTATGCCCGGAATTGTTATAGCGGTAGTCTCGCCCCCTATCACATCATGGGACGGAAATAAGTTCGGCGAAAATATGGGTCTACTGGTTACACCTCTGCCTAGCTCTTCTGGGATGAGGCGCTACTTTACGTCGGTTTGTGAGATAGTGGTAACGACCCGGTCGAACCGGCCCATTCGTGCTGCAGATAAAACTGACTACAGTGTGGCTCTGCCACTCAAATGTTGAGCCACGCGAAATTGTAGAGGCTCTCAATGCAACGTATTTCCTTTTATGTATAACCACATTTATCTAGGTGGTGGGTCTGACATATTTGAGATGACGTCTGGGTTGTTACCAACACTTTGTCTTTCAAGCACCGTTGTTTCAGTTCGAAGTTCATTGAAGCCAGTGAAACTGCTAGGCATTGTGAGACTTACCTACAACGTCTTGTCGGCGTGACGAATACAGTACAGTGTCATGCAGTGCTTTATAATTCATAGTTTTGTGTGGTGTTGCTTCTATTTATGGGCAGACATGGCGGTAACCATTACTTATCGATATTCAAACGCTAGGAAATATTTCAATTGACAAAACCCTACCATAAAGAAATGGTAGAGCCGTGCTGTAGACAGTCTTGTCTACAGAATGAACTCCGACTTGACCATGTTATTACCATAATCTTACAGGAAAACCGACGCAAAGTAGCGGCTTGCTGCTGTGTTTCGTACGGTGACTGAGATATCTGAAAGCCCAAATCGCCACCCCTTCCGAATCCCTTTCCCTTAAGGCCGGCAACGAGTCCATATATGTTTAAAAGCAATATTAGTTCAAAAAATAAATTAATACACTCAACAGTGCCACACATAGCTCTGACCTCACTCTAGGTTAACCTATATCGTGGGAATCAGGAACTACGAGGGACTTGCAGTCCCACAACACCCAGACCCGAAACATATATCACACAATCATTTATTTCGGTGTGGGAATCGAACCCACAGGCTTCCGCTTCGCAGCCGGCCACTCGACCGCTACGCCACGGAGGCTGTCAAATTTTAACATATTCACGACTATTTAGTAAAGCGGCGGCTCGTCGCTATACTATAGTCAAAGTGTGCCGTCGCACGCGCCACAGAGTAACTAAACCCTTTGCTGAGACGCCGTCTACATAAATTGAGTTTTTAGCTTGGATAAGATGAGGTTATTCGCCTGTCGGTAAACGCCACAACTGACCATAAACGGAAGCAACACCACACAGACATTTGAATTACAAAGCAATGCATCCTCAGTAATTTCACTGGCTTTACGCATTACTTTTCTCAAAGTGACCAGATTTTGATTATTTTTTTTTTATTAGACGGTTCAAAGTTGATCCCACTTACATTTTATTACTACATTCCATCCCAGAAACGTTCATTTGTATAAAAATAGACAGGTTCTTGAAACTCTATACAAGGTAATTCTTCTTCCACCTTATCCCACTCGCAGTGGGGTCGGCGTAACATGATATTTAATAGGTACATGTTACAGGAAGATTTGGCTTGTATTTTTTACGTCCGGCGGCCTGCCTGACATCGACCTCTCTAGGGAGGAAAAAACTCTTCACTAATTCTGTTCAGAAAAGTAAAAAATGTTTGTATTCGTGATTACTGTTTCTATATTTCATATTCATTCCGATATTATTTTAAATTCATAAACAATAACTGTACAAAATACACGGTATTGCAAATATTTATTTTAAATTTATAAACAAAAATAGCATAATATATTGTATTGTAAATATTTATTGGGTTTTCATAAAATTCACTTGTAATTGTTTATTGACAATAATGTAACATTGAAGAATAAAGAAGCGATTCACATAATAAATATTGTATTGTTATTATTATTCATAACAATCGTTATACAGTTTTATTCATCGAAATAAGATGACTAGAACGATAACTCTCTTATGAATCTGCCAACTTACTTCTGCCATCTCCACTTACTTACACACGCAAAGGTAATCACACGTAACATGCAACAAAAATTAATGAACGTTCAAAATCAACTTTATTTCATAAAAGTTAATGTTAAATATTAAATTTCTAGATCGAGATGCAACGTTCTGCACCGCGCAAAAAATTATACGTATTAAGTGTCAAATAGAGATCATGAATCCATTTTTATGAATTGAATGTAAGACAAAAAAAGAAATAATGTGTCCGCCCACGTTAATAATGTTTAACAAATAATTATTAATATTTTTTTAAATGCCTGAAAAAGGAAAGAATCTGGCATGAAAGATTTTATTACCACCTGCACCACCACCATTTAGCACCTTTATGCAGAGATTTTGATAATTATTACACTAAAAAGTATTAAAATTACAACCTTTGTAACAAAAAATAAAACCAACTCAAAAAACAAAAGTTAAAAACTAAACTATTTTGATTTAGTGGTATCATCAATCTTTGATCGACTGCCTCGGTGGCGCAGTTGTAATGCGTACGCGTTACAATTGAGGCTAACTCTGAGGTCTCGGGTTCGATCCCCAGGTCGGGTAAAGTGGTATTGGGTTTTTCTATTTCGAAATTCTCAGTATCAGCCCGGAGTCTGGAATTTGTGCCCGGTATGGCGATAGGCTCGCCCCCTATCACATCGTGGGACGGAGATACGCTCGGCGAAATGTGTGTGTACTAGTTACACCTCTGCCTACCCTTTCGGGGATTACAGGCGTGAGTGCGTATGTATGTATCAATCTTTGACTTTTACCTGACATTTTTACATGACCACTAAAAATTGTTTGTTTATTTTTAACATTTTAGTTTTTTGAATCGGTTTTATTTGATATGAAAAACTTTCATTATTTATGCTGTTCTTAAAAGACTTAATTTAATGCAAAAAGAATTTAATGAGTTTGTATAGAACTCAAAAATATTACAATCAGCTGATAATACGTTACGTCTATATACATATACATTATTAAATAATACTGATGTAAAAGTTAATCCAACGTTGTTTAAACTTTTTAACATGTAGTGTCATTTTATCGACAAATGTGTGGCGTATCGTTATTTAAAGGAGTCACTATTGTCCAAAAATAACTTATCGAGAATACGAAATTAATTTACATTAATTTCTACCACTCCTACTCTTTTCATTTTGGTGTAAATCGCTAAATTAATTTCGTATTTCTGATATATTAAAACATTCCCAAACATACCCGCTAATAACCAAAGTAACCAGGAATGGCACATGTAGGTATTACAAATGGATAAAGAAAATTATAATGCAAAAGTTATGATTACAAATAGATATTATACAAAGCAAGATATTGTTTATGGTAACAAATAAATAGTTTACGTGTTTGATCCATAATGTCCGTTTAAAATGTATCTGCCAGATAACGCTAATGCGTGAGAGCTTTTCAGTCACACCTCTTTATGTCGCGCAGTGTGGACGCACCTTAACATTTAGTGGACATTGTGAATCAGACAGTAGTAACTGGGAATAGTCTGTGCGGTACTTATTCGCTTTAAGAGACAGTAATGATTATATCATAAGGTTGAAACAGTTTTTATAGGTTTATATAAGACCAAAAATAAATGCAATTAAAGGATAAGTTAAAATACATTACGCCGGAAAACTGAACTCTACATAAAACTAGCGATTGGCGAGCTCTCGGTGGCTCAAAAGAAGTAGTACTTTAAAAGAAATATTATTTAAATCTGGAATTTTAACTAATTCACGGCTGTTTTAGTAATTTGTCGATTCGCCACAGTAGTCAAAATGTGCCGCCATCGAGTACTATAACTTTTGCTAGCTTTTGCTGCGCCGCGCACTCCCCAATCAATATTTTTACTGTAGACTTTTCTCAATTTAGGAATTTCCTTACGTTTGAATATCGATTCTGATAACACAGTTAAAAGAAACAGCAGGGTTTTGTTACATATTGTATACGAGTTACACTAATATTTACATTTGAGACCAAATGACCAAATTAATGAGAATGTATGGCCAGTTATAAAATAAGTGCCTGAATGATCGAATCAGTTGAGTAGCGTTTAGTATTGGGGCGTTATCTACACATAAAATTACGCCAAAGACCATTTTAAAAGCCAGTAACCGAAGCCAAGTTTAATGTATTCGATTAAGATTTAACAATTTCCTGAATCCAGTCCATATAGTCCAGGACACTGGTGTAGATCCCTGGGGAATCTTTTGCACCACAACGCACGTTCCCGGAACTCGTCACCCCCCAGAACTCGGCTCTTTCACGGAACCAAGCTAGGGGACCCCCAGAATCCCCTCTGCAAGTGTCCACTCCCTCTTCACCGCCAGCGCAAATGATTTTTTGGGGTAAAATTGTGTCATGGTAGGCTTCCTTGCAATCGCTAATGTCCCAATTGGGGAGAGGCACGATCTTTTTGATGTTGGGGTAGGTACCAAGTGAAGGAATCTCACCGAAGCCAGCTGCGGAGAATAAAACGTTGTCTTCGAGATAACCAGACGGTGGGCAGATTGGTCGGATAAAATCTGGAAATAAATTTTAGGGCAAAATGAATCATAAATAAAAAGAATAGTGTAGGAAGGAGTGGTATGGACTTCCTATCTACTATAGATGTTAGACTAGCTTGGCATCGACTGGCTTAATCAAGGCGACTGACCCTGTGGTATATTCATTGATATTTATTATCCTCTTTTACGGTAATGGAAAACATTGTTACAAACCCTGTCTTCCTGAGAATTCTACACGATAATTTCGAAGGTATCTGAAGTTTAGCAAGCCGCATTAGGCCAGCGTGGTGGACAGACAATGTGTATATCGTAGGTCGGCAGAATTATGCCGGCCTGTCTAATTGCTTCTTCACACTCTGTTTATAGGATCCCATGTTGTAGGAAGGAGGAACACGTGTACCGACAAACTATTCCACAGATTTATTGTCCGACAGAAGTAAGATTTTGCGAACTTCTTGGTTTGAGCCGAGATGGAGACCACGAAGCTGTGGTTCCGCAAGCCAGTACGCATGGTTCTGTTAGGGAAAGGTGGGGATGGAGTAAGATCAAACAATTCTTCTGAGCATTCACCGTAATACAGATGACAAAAAACGCAAAGCGAGGCAATGTCCCTACGTAGCTATAACGGAACTAAATTCTTAGTGGCAAATCATAACGACGTGGCAACGAGTAAAATGTTGAAGCGTCGGCGTTAGTGACACACTGGAAAAATAGCGCGAAAACGGCTTAGCCATATAGCCGGGTTTATACGTAATTTTACATTGACTATTCGTGTAAAATTACCAACTAATTCTTCCATGAAATTTGATATGCCTAATACACATTTGCATGGATGTATACAGTAACACGGTACTGCTTTAGTACTTCTAAGTCCCCATTTTGGGTAACTCCCACATACCCACAAAGTAATTAATGTCGGAACCCTTTCTTTCTGCTTGGTGTTATCCCGGCTTAATTTCAGGGTCCGCCTACTCGTGAATAAGATTGATGAAGTGCATAACTTAAGTCGAAGTACTACATTATCTTTTATTGCTGTTAGGTTATTTTTAATTGTGATAAAAATGGTCTTTAGTAAGAAATTACTTTAACGCGGAGCAAAAATGGTATCCATACTAATAAAAACGCGAAAGTAACTATTTTTCTTTCTGTCTGTTACGTTTTCGCAGCTAAACGGCTGGATGGATTTCAATGAAAGTTGCTAAGGAGATAGGTTATATACAAGGAAAAGATATAGGGTAATTACTTTTTGTCGCGAAAAAAAGACCTTCACGCGGTTGGAGCCCTAAAGCTAGTAATTTACAAGTCTTTTGAATCATTACTTTAAATATATATCTTCATATTTAAATACGTAATTGGTTCCATTTTTTATATCATAGCAAACGAGCAAGTGTGTGATTGTAAGTGATCTCCACCGGCCATAAATATCCACAATACCTGAAGAATCGTGGACGCGTTGCCTACGTTGGGGAGGGAGTAATGGACCTCCGGCCTTAATACTATTACTATGAAAATATAAATACCCTTATAAATACATATTTAATTTTAAAACCGTTTTTGACGAAAGCCGAAGTTAGGAATTTAAAGGCAACTTTGCCATTTACTTGCTGATCAAGATTCACGGCCGATATATCATCAAACAAAGTTACTGGAAGATATTTACCCGTATAAGGAGCATCTTTTTTCAACCGCAGAACGGCTATATCGTGCTCCTTGCCATCGTAGCCGGGATGGACGTGGATCTCATCCACCTCGATCCTCACCACGGGATCAGCGCAGACTCCTCGCACGCAGTCAACTTCGCTGCTCAAGTCGTATTCTCCCAATCGAGCGGTAAGACTGAAATAAAAAGAGAATTATGATATTGTGATACATCTTGATGGTTGATTGTTTTGATGACTGCTACATATACAACGTGTTACAGAAAGGTGTGGTCATATTTAAGGGTTGTTATACACCTGACACTGAGTCTTTATGTACCGCATCCTACCAAAATCTAGACATCCTTAAATTTCGCGTTAAAATCACTCTTTTATTACAATCGATAAGATCGAGCACATTACTATAAAGACCCTGATCGAGAATAACAATGCTGGTGTGATATAAAAGATTAGTTATTTATTATTTAGTGTTGTTCAAAGTTCCAAGTTGGATATCGACATGTTACTCATTCGACAATAAAGAAAATGCTTTATTTATTTCCTAGTAATGCAATCGGATTTGATGACTGAGAGGTGAAAACCCCCTGTGGTATACTTGGGTCATATATTTATTTATTTATTCGTATTGTATGCATTTTGTGTATATACATATATACTCCATGGCGCAGTGGGCGAGTAGCCGTCTGCGAAACGAGAGAGCCTTGGGTTCAATTCCCGCACCGAGACAGATTTTTGTGTGATCCACAAACATTTATTGTGGGTCTGGATGTTGTGGGACCGCAAGATTCTCGTAGCTTCTGATACCCATGACACAGTTTAACCTAGTGTGGGGTCAGGACTATTTGTGTGACTGTTGGGTGTATTTTAAAAATAAACTGGTCCATAATGCAACACAACTGAAACTAAATGATAGTTATCGCTATTAATTAATACATGATTTATGCAATTTGATCCATGAACATATTCAAACTAACAATGGGAACCCAATTAAAATCACAAATCAATCATCAATACGATCATTAACGATGCCAAAATAGATTTTGAAGGAAGGAAACTGTGTTTATTAATTTGCGAGCATTAGACTACAACCTGTGATGCTCCGAAGCTCATAATGTATTTTATCTCAAATCCAGAGGGCTCAGCATATGCAACGCGAGTTACTTTGACGAGTTTATCTGGTTATCTCTATACTATTATGTCCATCGGCACTAACATGGTTGCATAGAATACTCGACTCGTTATGTTAAAAGTAGAGAAAATAGTACCTTCAAGTTCGCTGTGGTATTTTATCTACGCACCCTAATATGACGACGTGATGTTATCGAATGTCGACACTTTTAACCGAGATATTGTCATCGATAGTTATCACTCTCGCATGTGAGATATGTTGTGTTGCATATCTTAAGCCCGCAAGTCGATATTTGCAAACTAGCTTTTGTTCGGAGCTCCGCCCGCTTAAATAAATGAATAAATACACCCAACAGTCACACACATAGTCCTGACCCCACACTAGGTTAAACCTGTATCGTGGGAATCGGGAACTACGAAGGACTTGCGGTCCCACAATACCCAGACCCGAAACAAATATTTGTGGATCGCACAAACATTTGTCTCGGTGCGGGAATCGAACCCACGGCCTCTCGCTTCGTAGCAAGCTACTCTCCCGCAGCGCCACGGAGGCTGTCAACGCTTGAACGTCCTTTTCTGGGATAAAAGTAGCCTCCTAGTATGTCCTTATCCGCAATCCTAAGCAGCGATAGCTCAGTGGGAAGTGGTACGGACTGTCGAGACGAAAGTCGCAGGTTCGAAACCAGTTTCGAGAGTAACACACCTCTGACTTTTCTAAGTTTTGTGTGTATTAATTGTTAATTATCACTTGCGTTAACGGTAAAGCAAATATCGTAAAGAAACCTGCATACCTGAGAAGTTCTTCATAAGAATTTCGAAGGTATGTGAAGTCTGCCAACCCGCATTAGGCCAGCGTGGTGAACTAAAGCCTGATCCCTCTCATTCAGTAAAGGAGGCCCGTGCCCAGCAGTGGGACATGTATAATACAGGTCTACAAAAAAAATGTCTAATCCAGGTAATGATCTACCTGTGTGCAAAATGTTATCTAAAACTGTTCAGAGGGAATAGCACGGAAACTTGCGAAAAGTTATTCGAGCTGTCATCGACAACAATTTCTATGAGATTTTAGTACAGCGCCTCTATCGTACGTAAAATAAACTAATTTATATGGAATATATACCCATGATATTTAAGGAATTATCTATCGAGCCCTCGATACCTTTACATTACGATTTCGATAGTTAGCCGTGCTAGCCCCTCAGCTGTTAAGGCATTGTTGACAAACACCACATCTCAGTTGTCAAATGTTACGTAGGAATTCGCTCTGAAATCTCCTAATATTTCGCTGGGACATATCATTTAAGATTTTGTTATTTTTCTTTTTAAGTCATGGCTTATTCACACAGTTCACGGTACGACACCCGTCCACATTACTGTAACAGTCACACCCCTCGATGCGGCAAATTTCACGGAAATGTTCAACTTAAAGAGGACTCACTTTCTAGTTCGTATTTTCTTTTTGCCTGGCGTTATCCCGGCTTAATGCCTTCTCGTGCTATATATTTGACGGCATTTGGGGCGACCTGTCATCTGACCCCCACAACACGCAACGAGAAGTTTCATTGCCTCGTCTGTTAATCAGCAGAGTGTACTACGTACAGGTGAAGTTGGCTTTGGGCCTAAGACGGTGGCACACTTACACTCCCAACCTCAATTTCTAGTTATTCGTATTAAAAAAATTACCTCGTAAATCGGATCTTTTTGACGCAATGAGCAGCTGTGACAACGTGCCTAGAGTCGATGAGGGTGGCCCCGCAACGGATGTCTACCTGGTTCTCATGCCTGTAGTACTCCAGGTATACCAACCACGGGTTGTGGTGGATCAGATTTGAACTGGCTTCCAAACCACATTTGTGATCTGAAAATTTTAACTTTTTGTTAATTTTTAATCGACCTCAAAAAGAAGCTTCTCAGTTGGCCCGCTTATGATTGTAGACTAATTATTATTTTGGTAAATGATTGTGAGCTTTTCAGTTTTTTCGTATTCATTTTATTTTACGTCAAAAGTTTTTTATGTTTCTTCTTGTATTTGATATGGCTTACTAAGAGAGTGGCCTCATATGAATTTGCCAATACTAATGCTTTATCGTCTAACAAGTCGCTTAATGTACGCTGACGCAATATAATAAACTTTTTTTTTATAAGCCTTTATGACGAGACCAATGGAACTCGCTTGAAGGTAAGCGTCACGCATGCCCATAAACAGAAGCTAAACTAATCAGAACTTCGAATTATGAAGCAACCATTGGATTACGTTCGTCACCCCGAGACATAAGATGTTAAGTCTCATAATACCTAGTAATTTCACTGGCTTCAAACTGTAAACACTCAAATTATAAAACAAATCAAGTGGAGGAAAGTGTATACTCGCGAGCATGTAACAGGAAATATATTTTCATTCTTGACATATTATATTATCATGAAGTGCGTGTATTGCGTTTAAACAATAATTACCTATAACGTAAAGTGACTCTATACAATAAAAAGGTACACTCTGGGAGTCTTGGTGACTCATGAAAACTATGCGGAATTTGAGGTACTTTTTATACCGCAAAATGGTAAAGTATATGTAGCATTAGTCATGATAGATAGCGGAGTACGATTCGGCCCAAAAAGCGTTGATTTGATGTATAAGTAGAGACATAAGAGCCAATATTTCGTCTGTTAGCCGGTTATCATATCATATGACCTATCACAGTAGCCACAACCATAGTTGTACTTCGCAACACTAGCTACACATTTGGTATACAAGAGTGATGTATCCCAAACTCACGTATCTTAAATTTCGTTATCAAATTCTTGATCACGTATTAACTGAAATACGTGATCAAGAATTACAATACTGGAATGAGACACAAGCTCAACTGTTAATAACCTAACGTTGAATGGCATACATCAAATATGTTTGTCAAACTTCATATAATATCTAGTATCTATAGTATACTATATCATATAGTATTTCTATATAATTTCTAAACGTGGATTGCATCATTCGTTGATGAAAATTAAAGTTATTGTAAGACGAAGTCAACAGATTTTGACATTTTGACAGTACCGAAAACAAATGATAAACCTGTAAAAAACGTGAATCATTGTTTGTTATAATAACCATCGAAATAAGATAACTAGAACGATAACTCTCATATGAATCTGCCAAAAAATACGGCTCCACTTACTTACACATGCAAAAATAAAGTCACACGTCACACTCATACACACAACAAACATTAATGAACATTCACAATCAACTTTATCTTATAAAAGTTAAGATCTAAATATTAAATTTCTAGATCGAGATACGACGTTCTGCACCGCGCAAAAAATTTGACGTATCAAGTGTCAACTAGAGATTATTATGCACAGACTTTTATAGCCCTGCCCAGAGTTTGCACAGAGTTTTGGTGGGGTCATTATTTGCTTGAGTTAAGTTTCTGGTCATCTTATTTCGATGATAATAACTTTAGCTTCAACTGACAACTGGTAGTGCAACCTACAATAAGTCTGTGATGAAATATAATAATATCTAACTGGTCTACTCTGTATAGTAAAGTATGTATGTATATCAGTTTGTATATGTTTGTATTTATTTATAATGAATGTTTTATAAATATTATATAGTATTGTTATATATTGATATATTTATTTTGTTTATAGACTTTATATATTTATATTATATTATACATGTTAACTATATTGTAGCTATATATTATAGGTATTTATATTTCATTGTTAATTACGTAACATGTTACATACATACACCCCACTTTTCTACTCGCCCTTTTAAGCAATTCCATTACAATAAGATTGTCTGGTAGAGATCGCTTTTAGCGATAAGACCGCCTCTTAACATTAAGTTTGGTGTTCAATAAAGAGTTATCTATCAGTAGTTAGATAGATAGATAACTAACTAACTACTATCAGTAGGTGGATTTCAGTGCCTTAACGAATAAGCTAATAAAATAGTAATAAATCACTCACTGGTTATAACTTCGTTAACAAAACCGTTGACGACAACACTCAACACAAAAACACCGAATACGGATTTTATTTGGTTACACATTTTTCCAATACTATTAAAATCTTCACTAAAGTTTAAATTATAAGGATTTAGAAAAATGCGCCAACTGGCAAGGCATAGCCTTGTTTCAGTTGACCGTGCTGGCCCGACGGTAAATCCCGAATGGTAGTTTCGATCACATATGTTATATATAATATGAATTATTTTCCTGCTAATACTAATGATTCCAAAAAAGTCCGTTTTATACATTCCGTGACCTAATTAAAAATTACAAGTTACATTATTTACATTATTAGTTTATTATACACACAAAATAACGCGTCGAATTGGGAACCTATTCCGTTTTTTTCGTCGGATTAAAATTACTTACCTATAACTTTGTTAGAAAATCCATTAACAGCAATGAACAACAAAAACACACCAAACACAGTTAATTTTTTAAAACACATGTTTAATGCAACATTAATAATCTTTAATTAGACACACACCCTCACTTGAAAGTGAAAAAAAATCCCGTATACACAGTGCATTAAATAAAAAATATGCACTTCACACTACGGAACACAACGTTAACTAATTATCGTAAACAAACTTGAACTGACTCATCTTTGGAAGTTTCAAGCAATTATATTATAAGTCGATACTATTTGTGTGAGTACTAACGGACTAGACTGTCTAGTTCGTCCGCGCTCTAGTAAAAAACTTGTTTTAAGTAGCTGTCCCTTGCAGCTTCACCGCAGACATATAGCAATATATCTGCGGTGCAGGGCAGCAGCCCTACTGCCATAAATCATAGCGTGATACGTACTCACGCCTGTATTCCTCGAAGGGGTAGGCACAGGAGTAACCAGTACACCCACATTTCGCCGAGCGTATCTCCGTCCCACAGTGTGATGGGGGGCGAGCCTATCGCCATACCGGCCACGGATTCCAGACTCCGGGCTGATACTGAGCATTTCGTAATAGAAAAACCCAATACCACTTTACCCGACCCGGGGATCGAACCCGAGACCTCAGCGTTAGCCTCAATCGTAACGCGTACGCATTACAACTGCGCCACCGAGGCAGTCCATTTATTTTCTATAAATTTAATATTGTCTTGCGTACCGAATTTGAACACATTTTTGACATTTTTATAGACCTTCACTATCGAAAATATAGGTCACGAATAGCGAGCTTCGTACAAAATTAGTACAGAGCGATTTGTTCGAGGCTCGCATCAACACTTGCGAAACCGCCTAAGCAGTGTTTAGACAAGTCAAGACACCTACGAATACTTGCCTGTAGGCCCAGTGCAAGTTTTAATAGTTTTCCTAAACGATGAAAGTTTTCGTTTTCTCTCCATACGTCGAGTATTAGTAGCCACTAGTGGGAACTATGATGAATTAAAATTAATAATATGGTTAATTTTATCTCATAATAGTTGAATATGAAATTAGTTTTCAAGCGATTCTTTCCTTTATTAACGTATGAATTACTAGTTTGTCACTTCGACGGTAGTAATTTTATGGGAATTAAAAACTGTGAACGTATTTGTAACTCTTACTAGGCCTACTGTAGTCTAAACAATTTAAAAGGACCGAGTCTCGCCTTTGACTCGAATCCGAGTATAGTTTAAATGCTACGAGATTTTATTATAATGTAAATAACCACAGGAGAGAATCGCATGGAGTTCTCGCATAGGATAATCGCTTACGATATTTCGCCGCCCGTGTTCGTTAAATACTTCTTGTGTTAATGACGTCTTACATCACGGGACGGAAATATGCTCCATGAACGAGTTCACTAGTTTTTACTAGGCAAAGTTGTTATTTGCCTCATTCTTCGGAATTCAGTAGTAAGTTACCGTAGCTTTAAATTGCAATTATTTGGCATTAAGTCAGGGGTTAAAAATATATCATTCTATAACGAAATATAGTTATGCTTATAAACAATGGATGTGACTTTCGAGAAACTAATATATTGTTGCGGTAAAATTATTGTTAATTCATAAGCTTAGTAGGACTTTGGACTAAAGTATATGTTCATACATCATCATGACAGTTACAATGATAAATGTAGTAGAATCACGCTGTAGTCAGTTTTGTCTAATGCATGATTGGCCGGGCTCAACCGGGTTATTAACACTGTCAGAAAACCGACGTAGCAGCTCGCTACTCTATGCTCTCCCTAACTTTCAATTTTATTAATTTGTTCCTGGAAAAAGACAATTTACATACACACGCACTTACGCCTGTAATCCCCGAAGGGGTAGGCAGAGGTGTAACCGGTACACCCACATTTTGCCGAGCGTATCTCCGTCCCTTATAAATGTCATAGGGTGCGAGCCCATCGCCATACCAGGCACGAATTCCATACTTCGGGCTGATACTGAGCATTTTGTAATAGAAAAACCCAATACCACTTGTACATGTAATACAAGTTTTTGTGAGTTTGTGATAGCTGTAAAGTCATCCTTATACTAGAAATATGTAAGACTATTTTTGAATTCCGAATGTGAAGAATGTAGAAAGAACCGAAGGAAACGATTAACCGGTTTTTTTCATAAGTAGTTTAGTGTTAGCTAATGGCCGCGCCTCCCCCTTTAACCCTTTAAAATGTAAATTTCCAAGAATCCTTTCTCAGCGGGTCCCTAAATTACACAAAATAATAGTTTTTGAGCTATCGTGTTTAATCAGTGAGTAAGTGGTATTTCATTTATTTATTTCTTATATTTTTCGTTCTATCTATATACAATATGTAACAAAACCCCTGCGGGGCGTTTTAACTGTGATATCAGAATCGATATTCAAACATAATGAAAAACCTCGCATACGAAAATTGAACTATAAAAATACATTTTATATTTGTATTTATTTAGTAGTAAAATAGTGTCGAAAACGTTGCAAATGCACTAGAATAATAATCAACGTCAAATGTGAACATAGATCGTAATGAGATTGAAAATAGACTAAAAGGTGACTAAAGACAAGGTCCTCATAGACCAATAATCAACGTCAAATGTGAACATAGATCTTATTGAGATTGAAAATAGAATAAAAGGTGACTGAAGATAAAACGGAATTTTGCTAACATTTTTCAATGACGAATGCCCTTATAAAGGTGTGGGCGTTATTTAACGTCACTGTTATCAATAACTGGCTATGTGACATGTAACATACCACTTTAAACTCTATAGTTTTAGATACATATTTAGATAACTAACTGTTCGCAAACTTTGAGTTATGAGTGGTAGAGCCACGCTGTAGACACTTTTGCCTACAGCATGAATGGGCCGGCTCGTCCGGGTCGTTACCACTGTACTTAACAGAATTTGATAAATAAACTTGTTACTAAAATCACGGGTTTTCAAAACCAGTGACACGTTTCAAATCACTAGTTACGTTACATTTCATGAAAATCACGTGTTAATGAATTGAGATTGTAATGAGATCGAGATATCATAATACATTTTTTAGACAAATCACAATTCAGTCGCAGTGTTAGTTAAATACGAGAACTGGCCTTCACATTGGTTGCAAGATGGACGCTGCAGTGGCGTGGTCTTGAAGGCAACGCCCACTTTAGGTCGCGTCTGCGGGGCGGGTCCAACTTGACAGTCCAAGCTTGAAGCAATGCAAACTATAGCGTTTTCAACCGATAAAAAAACGGATGTTTTCAGTTTGTATGTATAATCTTACATCTGCTTTTCACAGTGATCTGTTTTTAAAGATTACATTTATTTATAAGGGTGTTTATAATAATATACATTAATACATAGTAACAAATTTCAAAGTTGGTCACATTCACAACAAGTCAAGTCACATAATGCCCAGTAATTTCACCGGCTTGAATGTCCTTCAAACCGGAATACACACTGCTGCTTCGCAGCAGAAATAAAAAACACTACTTGTAGGTTGGTACTCGTATCAACCCAGACGGCCTCTCGCATACGAGGGACCTACACCACCTTGTAATCTGTCAAAATTGTATGAAAATAAGTAGCCGTTAGACAGCCGGCCATTGAATAGTGTTTCAGTATTCGGGCATTAAAGTCCCTAATTACTGGAGTTGATGATGGCATCGCCAACAGTAATGTAGGCAGAAGTACATGCCTACATGCTCTACCACTCGTACTCTATGAGTTTTAGAGCCACGCTGTTGACAGTTTTGTCTTCATGAATTGCATGAATGGGCGTACTCGGCCGGGTCGTTCCCACTGTCTCATAGAAAACCGACGTAAAGTAGCATTTCCTAAGAATTGAAGAGTTCCGTTACTTTGTCATGGATCCCATAATCAGAACCTAACCAAACTCTCATCAAACTACTCTTGAAGTACATCCTTTCCAATAAAAAAGGAATCATCGAAATCGGTTGGCGTGATATTGAGTTATTCGTACATTTGTCGCGCACATACTTAATGCAAATTTAAGACTTATATGGTTTTCTCACGGATGCCATTGTCAGAACTGGACTGGACTGAAATTGAAATGGGACCACACGTGAAGCACCAGCTTTCAAATAAAAAAAGAATCATCCAAATCGGTTCACCCAGATCAAAGTGCTGAGGTAATAAACATAAAAAAAATACAGTCGAATTGAGAACCTCCTTTTTATTGAAGTCGTTTAAAAAGTGGTGATTTGTGCAATAAACATTAACAGTGATGAACAGTGTATGAAATCATTCAAATTGGTGAATTTAGGTGATTTTTAACCAAGTGTAAGAACATAAGCATCGAATTTAGACCCTTCGCCTTAATGCTCTTGGTGTTTCAAATTCAATAAATTTTACGAAATATCCCTATTGTTGCAATAGGGATATTTATTTGGTATATGTGCGTGACGTTGCAAGTAAACACACCACACTTACGGCCGTTCCCAGTATTCTATCTATCGACAGATTTGCTTACTGGCAGTAAAATGTTGACACTTTATGTATGGAAGATCTGTCAAAACCGTACTGATAGTAAGCAAATGTGTCAATAGACAGAATATAGAGAACGGCCATTAGCGAATTTTCAGCTTACTGGTTATTGAACAATACGTTCAAGAATGTTGAGCTAAACTAAAATAATGATGACTATAACGTATGACGTCGCTGATGATCGCACTGACATGCCCTCTGTCCAAATTGATAGCAGTTAAATAGGTAACATAATAATTACCAGACTGTTGGCTGTATTTATTTAATTATTATTATTTATATCAAGAATTATCCGGTACGTTAATTCCCTGATGACAGTTTGTTTTTCTAAACTTTTTTATGATTGCGATGTTGCTCTTGACAATAAAATAACGGTTAACAAAACTTAGAAACCGCCTTCAAAATAAAAACACTGCAAAGAAACTTACGAGTGGTAGAGCCACGCTGTAGACAATTTTGTCTACAGCATGAATGGGCCGGCTCGTCCGGGTCGTTACCACTGTCTCACAGAAAACCGGCGTAAAGTAGCAGCTTGCTGCTGCGTTTCGTACGGTGAGTGAGATATCCGGAGGCCCAAATCCCCCTCCCCTTCCCAATCCCTTATTATCCCTTTCCTTTAAGGTCGGCAACGCGCCCATAATTCTTTTGTATTGTGAGCGTACATGGGCGGTGGAGATCGCATACCATCAGGTGACCCACTTGCTCGTTTGCCGGCCTATACTATAAAAAAAAAAAAAAAAAAAAAAAATTATATCTATTCTATTCTCTTTAGAGTCGGTGCCTATGTCGCTACCGGTCAAATAAAAAAAAATCGGTTTCTAAGTTTTGTTAACCGTTATTTCATATACAACAAACGCAACTTCAAACTAGTTTGTTTTAACTAGTTAAAACTAAAAGTAATTTTAAACTAGTTTTTATTTAATTAATTGAGTTCGAACACACTGTCGGAATTCCCGCCAAAACTGCGATTGAATTTTTATTGAATTATAATTTGTCATAGTTACGTTGCTATGGTAAATATAAGTATAGTAACGGTTGATAAAGGAATTTGATCAGTATTGGTATCGTATGCGTATATGGTTAACTACATGAATATATCTTTTCTTTTTTTATTTAGGATAAAACAAACAGTTGCAGTCTTCCGGAAGATTTTAGTTGCCACTGTAATTGCGTTAAAGATATTCACGCGGGCGAAGCCGCGAGGGACAGCTAGTTTATAATATAATAGCTGTAATGTGTATTTTATACTGTCAGTGTCAATGCCTAAATGTTTCATATATAGCGATATATACGGATATATAGTATACTTATTACTTTTTGCCTGAATGTCTCGTAGTTAACGTTAAGGATCAAAAATTAAGTATATGATTATACAGGTCGAATTTCAACCAATACGGGGATAATAGTTATACTCATCGAAATAAGATAACTCTCATATGAATCTGTCAAAAAAACGGCTCCACTTACTTACACATGCAAAGCTCACACGTAACACTCATACACGCAACATAAATTAATGAACGTTCAAAATCAACTTTATTTCATAAAAGTTAATGTCTAAATATTAAATTTCTAGATTGAGATACGATGTTCTGCACGCAAAAATATAGAGATTATGAATTGGTGTATGAACGAGCTGCACAGACTTTTATAGCCCCGCTCCCTTGCATAGAGTTTAGGAGGGGTCATTTTTTTTGCTTGAATTACGTTTATTGTCCTCTTATTTCGATGGTTAAACTACTATCCTACTTCCTATTATTAATATTATAAATGTGTATGTTTGGATGTTTGTGAGTTGATGAATTTGGATGTTTGTTTGCCCATCATGCCACGGCATGATGGGCAAACAAACATCCAAATTACAACTATTCAGCCGTCACGACGGCTGAATAGTTTTGGATGAGATTTGGCATACAGGTAGACCTGGACATAGACTAATGTTTATCCCAGAAAAGGCACATTCCACACGGGCGGAGCCGCGAACAAAAGCTAGTTTTAAATAAATTAATACAGTCAACAGTCGTCGTCCTAGTTCAGACCCCCTACTAGGATAACCTGTATCGTGAGTAATAAGGCCTTAGGAATTATGATTTCTGACAAACAGAAAAAAACCCAGACCTATACAAAATTCTCAGCGAATCGGTGGCTAAGATTACAGAATGTATATGCTGACTAATACGCTTGGCATGAAATCATATTTGTTGTGATTACCTTTGTGAGGTAATTAATGGTGACTACATAGTAGTTACGTAGTGGTTGATACTAAAACATTCCTCGTTGGTCAGTTAATTTATTTCATGAATGGAATATAGTTATTGAAACTTATGGCTTATTTAGGCTACGAAACCGGGAAGTTCTGGGTTTGATTGATCATTATTTTTTTACATCAAAGGTCGCACGAGCAAGTGGGTCACCTGATAGTAAGTGATCTCCACCGACCATGAAACTCAATACCAGAAGAATAATGAGCGCGTTATCGACTATAGGGAAGAGATAATTAATTGGGTAGAGGATATTTCATTTCCTGTGAGACAAGGGTAACAACCCAGTCAAGCCAGCCTATTCGTCCTGTAGACAAACCTGTCTACAGAATGACTCCACTACTTGTCGTTCATCAAGTTATTGATGTTTCCAATTCTTAAAACAAGGTCTCGTCTTTATTATTTTATCGAATAAATTACCGCTCCTAAAATCTATAATCGAAAGAATTTTGTAAACCCGCGCAAAAATAATTAAGCTAGAAGCTATACAAATCTGGTAGAAAGGGTACGTGTAAAATGACGAGACGGACCCGCCCATTGCGTATTGTGTAATTTTTTTGGTATCTAATATGCCTTTAAAAGGTACAGAAAGATGGTGTCTGTCTTTGGTATTTGGAAACCAAAAAAAGGTAAGGTAAGCATGATGCATTCCGTAACGTCACCGCCCGCTATACTCATTACGCGGTACGCTGTAGTGTGAACGAGGTATTCAGGGTATTCCCACAATGTATCTTTACTCATATCAATAATTAATATATTAATTATTTATCATTAATTAATAAATTAATTATTATATGTGGCTTTATTTTATAACCAATTTTGATTGTTTTTACAAAAGGTCTTCTTTTTTTGTATTATTTTATGTAACCTATAAAAAATAATGTAGGTACTAATTTAAGCAAAGGAAACTATCCTTTTGTGGCCGTCGCGTTGTAACCAATTATAGGAGTCATTTTACACTTAGTGTTAGTGAGTGGTAGAGCCACGATGTCGACAGCTTTGTTTAAAGCACGAATAGGCGGGCTCGACTGGGTCGTTACCACTGTCTCACAGAAAACCGGCGTAAAGTAGCATCTTGCTGTTGCGTTACGTACGGTGAGTGAGATATCCGGAGGCCTAAATTCCCCTTCCCAATCTATTAATTAACCCTTCCTTTTCAGATCGGCAACGTGCTTATATTATTAAAGTATTGTGGGTGATCCACTTGCTCATTCCCAAATATACATTTACATATAGAACCATTGGTCCAGCGGCAGCATACATAGACTGAGAAACTAGTGAAGTCTAGGTTGAAACCCAATGTCTATTTTTGGTTGACATTACCTATATTTTAAGAATTACTCATGAGTGGTGATGGCGAAGCTTTCTTTTTTAAAATATATACAGACCAGAACCTTTGTTTTTTGTGTCTGTTAAAGAAGTGTACGTACTTATGAATGAAATACTAATTATCTGTGTCACATTTTATAAGGTAAATGCTAAATGTAAACAATGTACCTTTAATAGCATATTTCCTATGACGTAGAAGGCTTACCTAACAGGAGGTATTTAAACTTTATTGCAAAATGTCCATTATTAATAAAAACAGAACAAGTTCTCAATTCGTTTGTATGTTAAATTTACCTATGAAATTGCCGTTCTGTACAATAAAGTTGAAGTATTTTTTCCATCTTTCTTATTTCTATTAAGCAAAATAACCACCCATGCTCTCGATGCATCCCAGCGCAGTGGCAAGTTATCAATGCCGTTCTTGATGAAATCGGCTGGACGTGAGGCCATAAACCCTTCAAAGACATTGTGTACTGCATCTCGTGTATTGATTTTTTCGAAAGCTCCTGTTAATTTAGCCGTAGATTCCACATCAGCTTCCACTATCGCCTTTAATTAGTCATTGTCGACTACCTAGACTGCCTTGGTGGCGCAGTTGTAATGCGTACGCGTCACGACTGATGCTGACGCTGAGGTCTCTGGTTCGATCCCCAGGTCGGGTAAAATTTATATTGGGGTTTTTTATTATTAAAGCGAAATACCACTGACTCACTGATTAATCACGATTTCTCATAAACTACTGAAGCCGGGATCATGAAATTTGGTCAGATGATAGTTTGTGTAATGTACACGTCAGCTAAGAACGGATTTTTGGAAATTTACATTTTAAGGGGGTAAAAGAGGGGTTTGTTCGTTGTATGCAACTTTTTTATGGAAGGGGATACGACTGTGAAATTGAGCGCAAATATTGCTTCTTAAAAATAGTGAAATATAAGCTTCATGTTTTTGGAAAATTCCTCTTACAAAAGGGGGGAGGGGGGCTTGAACTTTGTATGGAACTTTTTTTATGGAACGTAATAAGACTGTGAAACTATGCACGAATATTACTTATCACAAATAATAAAATATGTGATTCACAGTTTTCCAAAATTCCACTTGCAAAAGTGGGGAGGGGTTGAACTTACTCACTAGCCGGGTCTCCACCGGGCGCACGCGCTCGCGCGGCAGCCTCGCGAGCCAAATGCTCGGTCTGTGTGGACGTGCCTCGGGGGCCGGACGGGCGCACGTTGCCTCGGCCGAGCGTGCCTCGGGCCCCCGAGGCACGTCCACACAGACCGAGCATTTGGCTCGCGAGGCTGCCGCGCGAGCGCGTGCGCCCGGTGGAGACCCGGCTATCGACTCACTGATTAATCACGATTTCTCAAAACCTACTAAAGCTGGGGTCATGAAATTTCGCTAGATGATACTTTGTGTAATGGCGAGGCGTACTAAGAACGGATTTCACATTTTAAGGGGGTAAAAGGGGGGTTTGGATTTTGTATGAAACTTTTTTATTGAACGGAATACGACTGTGAAGTTAAGCACAAATATTGCTTATCATTTATAATGAAATATGTGATTCACATTTTTGTAAAATTCCAGTTGCAAAAGGGGGGAAGGGGGGTTGAATTTAATATGAAAGTATTTATTTTAACTTTTGAACCACTTGACCGATTGGGGTCATATTCACACCGTACCTTTGTTTTGTGGAGACAATGGTTTATAACTATATATCATCACGCTACGACTCATGGGCGCGGAACAGTAATATATATATAAAGCGAAATACCACTCACTGATTGATTAAACACGAAATCTCAAAACTACTAAACCTAGAATCATGAAATTTGATGGTAGTTTGTGTAATGTAAGGGGCCCACTAAGAAAGGGTTTTTGGAAATTTACATTTTAAGGGGTTAATTTTTTGTAGATCAATTATGCCTTAATGGCTGAATGGATTTGAGTAAAATTTGGCATACAGGTAGACTAAGACAAGAATTGCAACATAGCCAACTTTTATCCCAGAAAAAGACATATACGCGGGCGTAGCCGCGGGCAACTGCTAGTATTCCATAATTACACGAATTTTGTACGTATCCATTTTGAAGAAAAAGATTAGAATGTGATGAAAACATAGCTCTCATCAATAAACAAAGACTGATTTTGAAAAAAGAATACCATATTTTTAAAATAAAATTCATTAGAAATTGGAATTCACAGACAAAATATTTTATTAAAACTACTGCAGAGCCGCAACTTCATAGGTAAAGACCGTATTTGTTGTGTGTTATGTGTTGTTGTTATGTGTGCCAAAAAAATAAAGACATACATACGCACTGAAGCCTATAATCCCCGAAGGGGTAGGCAGAGGTGTAAACAGTAGGTACACATTTCACCGAGCGTATCTCCGTCCCATGATGTGATGTGCGCGCCTATCGCCATACCAGGCACAATTTCAGACTCCGGGCACAAACAAAAAATAATTTCTCGAATCGGTCCAGGCGTCATACATAAAAAAAAGATTTCCACGAATTGCGAAGCTTCCTCCTTTTTTGAAGTCTGTTAAAAATAAACATAAATCAATTTATTTCAAAATAGCTACGTGAATCATAATTCTGAACAATTTTAGAACATATTCTTAGTGATTCTCGTTACCTACGGTTAATGATGTCTAGTCATGGTTCGGAAGAAAATGTGCGGGATTATACATTTATATTTTATTAATTATCATGGGGAAAAACGGGTTTATCGCTATCACGGCGTCCTGACGGGATGCGGAATGATTATATCTGACTCACCGTAACTTACAACCCAGCGTAAAGTCGCCCGGAGGGGAGATGGAAAATCCAGACGACTGTTGGGTCGAATCCCTAACATTACATCCACTCTACACTGGCAATACCAACCAAAAACCCCGCTGTGGCCATCTTCGGTGCATTAGAGACGGCCCCGTGTTCCCGAGGCAAGAAGCGCCCCGGCCTCAGCTGGAACCACCCCTGCGCGGTGCCGCCTTACGGCCCGTCTCCATTTGTGGAGGGGCTCAGAGACACCAAAAGACGCCCTCGACGTCTATGGCAGCGTCGAGGCCAACCACTCGTGCTGGTGTCCATCCCGAAGTCGCACGTATAAAAGTGCAAAGGGGCTACTACAGCCCCCCGCTGCGAGCCCGCGGCTCCCGATGGCCCCTATTAGTCGCCTCTTACGACAGGCAGGGGATACCGTGGTTGAATTCTCTAAACGACCGCGATCCACAAGGATCTACGTCTTGTCTGGCGGCGGGAGGGATCTGTTTGTCCCCGATCCCTCTCGGCACTCTTTTTCTGCGAGATTACCATTTCGCAGAAGTGGGCCACCGCACGCCATGACCTCTGACTGTAGACCATGGTGGGCACCACGACCAGTAAGTGAGAGGTTTTCGAGAGCGTTGCGCTCGTTGTCCCAGGCTGGGCACACTTCTAAAGTGTGCTGGGCTGTGTCCTGTGGACAGTTTATTTTTTATTGCATAGGCCGGCAAACGAGCCAGTAGGTCACCTGATGGTAAGTGATCTCCACCGCCCATGTACGCCCATAATACCCAAAGAATCATGGGTGCGTTACCGACCTTAAAGGAAAGGAATAATTAAGGGGTTGGGGAGGGGGTTTGGGCCTCCGGATATCTTACTCAGCGTACGAAATGCAGCAGCAAGCTGCTACTTTACGCCGGTTTTCTGTGAGACAGTGGTAATGACCCGGATGAGCTGACCCATACATGCTGTAGACAAAAATATCGACAGCGTGGCTCTACCACTCATAAAGTTGGTGAGACACTGCCGACTCTTCTACGTCGATTATTTGACATAGGTAGTCGCCAAAACAACCATGGCTTGTGAGAACCTGTGTTAGTCGGAATGTTGGCTCGCCGCACCATACCGCATGCCTAGTCCTCCGACCCCTTGTCGGACTCTCTAACCTGAGACGACACTCCTCCAAATAGGCCTACATAACATTTCGAGTGTATAAGCACTTGATACCCATTTTAGAGTTCCGTAACAAAAGAATGCCAACGGGATCTTTATTATTAGCCTGAATGACCAGACGAGTAAGCCCCTCGTCATGTAAGCGGCACGCCTGCTCATAAACAGGAGCAATCACCACACAACACTATAAATTTCAAAGCACTTCTCGTCATCCCGAGACATAAGATGTGTGTGTATGTGAAGTGTCATTCTTCTTTCACCTGTCCTTATCCCACTCACAGCGGGGTCGGTACAACAGGCTTCTTTATTCATGTTACAGCAAGATTTGGCTTGTAGTTACTATAGTTGTTACGACAGGCCGCTTGCCTGACATCAACCCCTCTGAGAAGAAAAGAACCAGACCCTAAACATATATTTGTGGGATTACACAAACATTTGTCTCAGTGCGGGAATCGAACCCGCGGTGTCTCGCTTCACAGCTACTCGGCCACTGCATCACGGAGGCTATCATGCTAATGTTATGTTGTTGTTTGCGGCAGAAATTACTAACAATACCCAGATAACAATTACCCAGACGGCCTCTCTTTAGAACCCTAATAGATAGGCAGCTGAAATGATTGCGGATAACGTAATAAATGTAAAAAAAACAATTACGTATCTAATATTTAATATTAATTCTAATTATCATACTAGAAAAGATCATAAGAAAACCGGTAGATAAGTATACCTGTGAATATTATATTTTCCCCATCAGAATTTCCAAAGGTATGTAAAGTCTGCCAAACTGCATTAGGTCAGCTTGGTGGACAAAGGCCTAACCACTTTCATTAGTAGAGGAGGCCCGTGCCCAGCAGTGGGTCAGTATAATACAAGGCTGATTAAAAAAACTATTTGTTTTAATAGCCTTACAATATCTAATGGTAATATTTATTGTCTGTTTGTCACGCCTCTCGTGTTATCTGTTATTTATTGGTACTATTTCACAACATGCTTGGCGTGCAGAACGCTAGGCATCTCGAACAGAGCGAGACGGTCACGCCACGGTCATAGATTGGCGCCACGCATGGAGTACTGCTCACATTACCTACAGGAGTTACAGTGGCGGGTGTGTGGGCGGGATAGTTTCGTGCTCACATTTGGACAGGGTCACCAATATATTTGCTGGTTTCGCTTGACTCCTGACAAGGTGGCCTGTTCGAATAGTCAGTGATCAACCTAAAACCTTTAGAAATATGGAGATTGAATTGCCAAGTGTGTTTTATCTTATGTTCCACGGGGAGTGCTTTAAGGACATGTTTAAGATGGTACCAACATTTTAATATCGCAGTAGAGTTAATCCATATCGCCTGAAATCAATTTTAGCACGGTGCGTTTCAGCGTAGATTCTTACCACGCACGTGCCTGCTATGGATCCCTGCCTCTAGCCTCGGTATTTTCCGAGCGATATAACCTATACTTCTTTAATTAAGGCTTTAAATGAGTTTTCCTCCAACAGTAGGCAGCGGCTTGGCTGATGTCTGGGCAATAAAAAAAACATGCGGGGCAGTCATTGGGTACTGCCGATAGAAGTGAAAACTAATGGCCGTTCCCTATATTCTGTCTATCGACAGATTTGCTTACTATCAATAGTATTTTGAAAGATGTTCCATACAAAATTTGTGAAAATGTTACTGCCAGTAAGCAAATCTGTCGGCAGACAGAATATTGGGAACGGCCATAAGTAACTTGTGAATTGTATCGTCGATTAGTCAAGTAGACAACACTAAAAGAATAAAATAAAACAAAAAGTATGGGACATTATATTCATTTATTCTTACATACACAATCTTTCTTACACTAAATATTCAGTTAGTTGGAATTATGAACTTTGCAGTACAGTGAATATTTTGTATTAGATGACACATGATAAATAATAATGAAGTGGCAATGGCCAAGCGGGAGTTACGGCCTGCCGAGTTTTGTGGACCCCACAAACATTAAACATACGGCAATAATATTAGTTAACCAACTACTAAATCGCATGCGATTTGAACCGTCTGAACAAACTTTCAACCAAATTGTTTAACAAAAACCTTGCAGCTTTTGTTGATTCGACGTATCTGAACCTATCATAACATATACGGTAAATTCCATTCCAAGAAGCGCAAAATAAGTAGGTACGTATAATAATTTTGAATTGAATGGCAGTAGTTACCGTGCATTTTACTGCGATGATTTGCAACTATGTGGTTCAATGTAAGTGTATTGTTCATTCAAAATTATTTATAACTTATTTATAATAGTATTCAATAGGATTCTAGCGATTACTTAGAACACTTAACTCATAAATTACAATAGATTTGCAACTTACATCATTTAATTCTGTGCATGAATATATAACATGTAACAAAAACCCTGTACTCAAACATAAGGAAATATTTCTAATGAGAAAACCTAACATAAAAATGGGAGAGATGGTGGGCCAGCAGCTCAATGCAAGTGGTATTCTAAATGAAATACTACCAAAGACTCTAATTTAATGTTTTTACGTGCGTATAAGTAAAGCGGCGACTTGCTGTAATAGTAAAAAGGTGCCGTACCGAGGAACTACCTTTGATAAACCACCGGGTGATCGCCAATCGTTATTTTCATGGTAGACTTTTCTTAATTGATATATTTCTTTACATATGAATAACGATTCTGATAACGTGGTTAAAAGTAACAACAGGGTTTTTGTTACATACTGTATATGATGTACGTAATATACAACCTTATCTATATATTTACACTGTGTTAGAGCAGTGCATGCTAGCTTCCTCAGTACCAATAGGGTCGATGCATGCACTGATTTCTGATGGTGACGTAAAGTGCAGGGTCATTTCATCATCATCATCATCAAGACGTCCACTGCTGAACATAGGCCTCCCCTAATGCCTTCTAGGCCGACCTGTTGGAAGCGGTCTGCATCCATCGGCTTCTTGCAACCCTTGTCAGATCCTCGGTCCATCTTGTAGGTGGACTTGTTGATCATAACTAAATTTATATGGGACCACATCGCAGCTAAACTAATCGAATATTTTTTTTCCAACATAATCGGTCCAGAATTGGGGGAGAAATCGATGTACTTACGTAAAAAAGCAAAATAAATCGACTTTTGAACCTCCTCATTTTTGAAGTCTGTTTAAATACGACGCCATACCGTGGAAACTTTCGGCACAGCACCGCGTCACGGCGATGATGGCGTCGACGAAAGTCATGCCCATAAAAACACTTCACCGGCATAAATAACGTTGCGTAGGTACTGATGACACAGACCTGTCTTGCCGTAACTCTCCTTCTGACTCAAACTGATAATGGTTTTGAAATACTTTCATTACATACAAAGGTATATACGCAATCACGCCTGTAATCCTCGAAGGGGTAGGCAGAGGTAGATGTAGGTGTAACCAGTACACCTACATTTTGCCGAACGTATCTCCGTCTCATGATGTGATCGGGGGTGAGCTTATCGCCATACCGGGCACTATTCCAGATTCCGGGCTGATACTGAGCATTACGTAATAGAAAAACCCAATATCACTTTTACCTTCTTCTTACGAGTGGTAGAGCCACGCTGTAGACAATTTTGTCTACAGCATGAATGGGCCGGCTCGTCCGGGTCGTTACAAGGTCTCACAGAAAACCGGCGTAAAGTAGCAGCTTGCTGCTGCGTTTCGTATAGTGAGTGAGATATCCGGAGGCCCAAATCTCCCTCCCCTTCCCAATCCCTTATTATCACTTTCCTTTAAGGTCGGCAACGCGCCCATAATTCTTTTGTATTGTGGGCGTACATGGGCGGTGGAGATCGCTTACCATCAGGTGACCCACTTGCTCGTTTGCCGGCCTATACTATAAAAAAAACCCGACCCGGGAGTCGAAACCGAGAAGACTCAGCGTCAGCCTCTATCGTAACGCGTACGCATTACTGCCCCACCGAGGTAGTCCTCAGAGTTCCATTAATTTTATTTTATAATAATAGTCCCTAGAGATGATGACGTCAGGCAGTCGAAGGGCAGGTGGAAGAAGAAAACTATTATTTTATAATAATAATATAAACCTATGTTAAATGCAGAAAATTATATTGCCATGTGATATGTGTTTGATAGGTTCAAATACAGCAGACCAATGAGAGACGCCACATCCCTAACACTCGCCAGAATTATACCGGCCTATCTAACTGGATGTTCACCGGCCAACCCCGATATCCGACACGCTGAAACCATTATTGCGGGCTTTATAGCATATATATCCGATTCGCCGAAACGAGCAATTTTTGCGGGCTTTATACCATAAATACGATGGTCGCCCTCCAGTCGAATACACCGGTACCCATTCACCAATGTTGTGACGTAACTATTAACAAAATATACACTGAAAAGCAAAGTCCATCGCAGTAAATTCGACGACAAAATTGGACGTACATTTATACTAGATATGTTTATTAACTACACATTTATAGCGATAATGCTTAGCTAATTCAGTACAGCGTTTAGACATACATTTAAAAATATATATAGTGGGAAACGAAACGAGCACTATGAGACCGGAGATCGCAACTGGCAACCGTTGTATCGATCACTAAACCGCGATCCTCGGTCGATTGTCTACCTTACTAAAAAAGACTTAAAATAAAGATATGAACATAGATGACATCGTCACGAAATAGCGCGATTTGATATATTTTTATTATTAATAATTATTATCGTGAAAAAAATCACACAACTTAGCTGCTACGTAGCTTTGTCTCTGACAGTGCCTGACTCCGTTACTATGACTGTGTCAGAGACAGCTGTCTTTGTCAGTGTCAGAGATAGTTTTCTCCGATAATGACAGAGATGACATTGTTATTCAATGTTAAGGATTATTTATCATTTGCCTAATAGAACTTCACTATTAAAGCATTAATTATTGTCTGTCATTATCAGAGATTTTAGCAGTATATTTAAAAAATATAATTATGCCAAGATCGATAGCCTACTATTCATCTCTCACATAGAACACGCATTTTTAAAAATCTATTATAATATGAATACAATAACTTTCTACAGAACATGTAACGCGCAACAAATCACGCAACACTATATGGAATACGAAGGTATGTTACACGTTCGTGTTGCGTTGCATGATGCGCGCTTATCTAATAGGAAATCTTGAATACATGGATACAAAGTTTATGTTACATGTTACAAGTTATGTTTCGAGTGAACATTACGTATAAAATAATTTCCGTTGTGAGCTTTTTTTTATTTAATCGCGTCGCATTTTACACGTAACATTGCACTCGCATGTTACATTCAAAATCGATACACCAATGAAAAATACAAACAACATTGAGATACACTTATTGTTACAAAGTTATGTTGCGTGTAAGTTATGCAACTCTTTCCTTTTAAACTATTTTTTCGTACTGATACCTTACACTCTTATTACACGATTTGTTGCAGTAACAATTACACGCAATGTTACTATAAGATCTAATATAACATTTAAAAAGTTTTTTAGAGATATGTGCTAGATTTCAACACCTTATTTTATACATGATATAGGGTTAAGTCAGCGAAGGGTGGGGATTACAAAAAATCATTCCCATAAGCTACCCTCATTGTAAGTCGTAAAAGAACTTTCTATAATTACCATAGAAATCTACAAGTCATAGAAAAAGACAAGTCTTTACATTGCAGTAATATGTCTCATTTTTATAATTATTTCGCGAAGGGACAACACGCCCGTTTGTTATCAGTGATTCCTCGTAGAAATAAGTCTTTGAATATATTAATAATAATTTACCTTAAGATATCATTTTAATCAGTGTCCATGAAAAATATTGAATAGTGGACGTTATTTTAATTATTTCAAACTATCGCACTAAACTCTCATTAATCTGACCATCTATTTGCAATGCATGGTCCCGCCACGACAAGTCGTGACCTGGAGGCCAATTCTCGTAATTTTAAATGTTCAAAATATCATTCCGATCTAGTCTCAGCGTCAAGAAAGTTGCAAATGGCATTCTCATAAACCAATAATCAACGTCAAATGCACCTAGCATTAGCAGTAGTATTATACCGTTTTGGCTTCAGTCAACTTTTATTCTACATTCAATCTCATTACGATCTATGTTCACATTTGACGTTGATTATTGGTTTAAGAGAATGCAAATTTGCAACTTTCATGACGCTGAGACTAGATCGGAATGATATTTTGAACATTTAAAATTACGAGAATTGGCCTCCAGGTGTGTTTGATCAGTATTGGGATACGTCAGAACGAACGGACGAACTTCTAGATCTCATGTGAACACCTTACGTCATTTAATGACATTTACAAGAAGCATCCTATGATGTTTACATTAGAAATTTCTTTGTAAATCCATTTACGTAATTAGCTTTAACACAAAGTACAATACAATGATTCAACTCGATTGAATGCAACATCTACGAATTATGCGCGCGAAAACGAATATTCATTTTTATATACTACATTTGGAATCTATGATAAAACTGATCCATCAAAAGCATAGAAATTCACAAAAAATGGAGACCTCAAGCCTAAGATAGCATAACACTCTCGCATTTTCATTGTCTGAAAGGTCAGAGTGTTATTTTCGGATCGAACGACAATGCTTTCTATTTTTTTATTTCATATAAACCTATAACGGATTTTACAGCATTTGTACAGCGTTTATATATATAGTTAGTGTTTTCAATGTACTACGTGGCAGGTATCTCGTAGTCTCCGCCATGCCCGCCTACTCTTGAAATACGATTTCAATATAAAATTTTAAAGCAATTTCGTTCATTTTCATACTCTCTACTAATCTAGTAATGCGATGGTCGCGCCAATCAGCTACCGGAATTAAAAGGAATTAATCATTATTATTTTGATAATCAGTTTTAATAGTTGGAGATATTCTTGAGAAAAGCCAGGTCAGGAGTACCCTAAACCGACGTGCAAGTATGAAAAATTTAATGAGAGTGATTGAGGCCAAAGAGGTACGCAAGGATCGTAGCAAGTGGAAATCCGTTGTCTCTGCCTACCCCTATGGGACACAGGCGTGAGTCTATTTATGTATGTTTTACAGCGGATATGAGTGTTTCCAATCACTTACTCGGTTTTTGTCGATAAACGACCTTATCAAAATACGATCCTAAGATTTTAATCCCCAGAGTTGTGATTTTATTGAGATTGGAATAGTAATGGGATTGGAATCGCCTTGGAATGAGATTCATATTACTTTAAAAAGTAGACCAGCTGGTAGGTACCACTGCTTTCATTATTATTGCCAAGCGGTATTGTGTACTGCATACTGTTCCCACTGAAGCCAGTGAAATTACTGGTAATTACATCGTATTGCAATGCAGTGCAGTTCTATGTAATTCCAAGTTCTGAGTGGTGTTGCTAATGTTTATGAACAGGCGTGGCGCATCAGGCGAGCGACCAGCTCGTCTTCGTCTAACAACAGCTTTGCAAAACATTTTGCACCTTAATTGTCGCCTAAATATAGCTTAAGATGTGACCTACCCATCTCTGCATTTAGTTTAGTAGTATACATAAGAACACTTTTAAAAACATGCTTTAAATCAACCGCTTATTTTTAAGCTTTTAAGCACCTATTGAGTATAACGTTATTTATTTTTTCATGTAAATCGTAAAGAAAAGAAGGTATATCCGCCATATAGGATTAGCGGACATTTTACATATAAGAAATACATAATTGAGTACCTAAATTAGATTATACTGATTGATTTGACACCCTTATACTAATATCTAGATGGTGAATTTTAAAAAAAGAAGTAAAAGCTTTCTTACAGACCATGCGCAACGGCTAGTCACTTTTTGTATTACTAGGGGCGTTGCCCATGTTTTTCCACAAAACATAAAATAAAAAAAACTTAAAGTCCGACGAATATGAGACATTTCTTACTTTCTTCCCCACATTATTCTGCAACGATTGGTATCTGTCTCGACCCCATACCCCCAGCGGTTTCGGAGGAGATAGCGTGACAAACTTTTGGCAGCGGCGGCGGCAGTTACTTTTTTTTAGAATTTGTATTACAAGCGGAAAGCGACGCGACGTCAGCAGCGCGTCAATGACGTAGCCCCGCCCCTCGACAACTCGCGAATACTATACACGCGGATATTGCGTGATCGAGTGATGTCACTTTCATAATAAACACTACAATAATACTGTGTTTCCTCAGCGCTATGACATATCCTTTTCCAAACGAGGTTTACAAGTATTTTCACGGTAGGCAACGGTTATGCATCGGATACAAACACTTTAATAGTATGGACAGACTGTTTAGTAGTAAAATTAATTTTCATACGCGGCCAGCGAGGTGGGAGTGACGTCTAAGGCGAGCGAGCGAGAGGAGTTAAGAGTAAGCGAGATGGTAACATTGAGAATTTGAGACGGCTGTTTTGTTTTATAATAATTTCCATCCACAGTAAATGACATTTTTAAAGAAAACCAAGAAATAATATACCTTAAATGACTTCAAATCGAATTGATAAAATGTATGCACGTAACAATGTACAATGTTTTATAGGCCACAACAAATAAATTCGTGTTAGTTTATCGAATTCAACGTTCGCAGCTATTTAAACGACAACTGCTCTTGTCGCGCTCTCGCTAAATGAGTTGCGGTCAATTGACCATAACTTTGTGCGCAATTTCTTTGTACCAGACAGACGGTCTATTAGTATACATTAAAGTTGTTGATCAGACATTGCTAACGTCCATGGGCGGCGATATTAATGCTGACAATACCAAAATAACCGTGAACGCAATGCAGATCTTAAAGGGATAATTATAGGATTGTTATTTATTGAGAATTTAGGCCTCAAGTTATCTCAATCACTGTACAAAATACAGCAGCAATTCGCTACTTTACGTTGGTTTTCAGACAGTGATAACAATTCGGTCAAGCCGGCCCATTCATGCTATAAACAAAATTTTGTAAAGCGTAGCTTTACCGCTTGTCTTAATAGTGTATGTGTGAAGCAGTGTAATGGTGTGTGTACACTGTACTTGTGTGAGGGACGGACTATGGAATTTATGGAGGAAATCGATTACATACACTACACCTAACATTTCACTTTTTTAACAATATTCAAAATTGTTTCCCGTTGTGGTTTGTGGGGGAATGACAGAGGTTCACCTCATATAATACCAAATATGATACGAGAAGGATCCTGGCATTAAACCGGGATAAGGCCAGGCAGAAAGAAAAAAGGTCTCTTGATCTGCGAAAACCCTAAAGAAATACATATATACATATGCACTCACGTCTGTAATCCCACTAAGTACTGGTTGTAACCAGTACACCCACATTTCGCCGAGCATATTTCCGTCCCTTATGTGATAGGGGGCCAGCCTATCGCCATACCGGGCACAAATTCAGAATCCGGGCTGATCGGGGATCGAACCCGAGACCTCGGCGTTGACCTCAATCGTAACACGTACGCATTACAACTGCGCCATCGAGGCAGTCGAGCCTAAAGAAAGACAGAAGATATTCCGACGCGACAACCATTTTGTTTACGCCCATAAACTGTTTACGTATTTGAATTGACGCAAGGGGTTCCCGCTTCTCGTTTTCCTTGAGCGTGATCTTTTCAAACGTCTTAGAAATACCCACGGACTATGGATAATAGACTTCGTGTGTGTATTTACTTCACGTGTCGCGATTTAGCGCTACATTTAGCGCAACGTGCCAATGTGACGGTCACTAAGTAGAAACACACCCGCTTGGTGGAAAAATTTAAACGACCCTGTATAGATTAAATAAGTTTTTTTTATACAATAATAACAAGACCTCATTGGAAATGGAAATTGTACTGGTTCAGTACATAAAGAGGCTACTCTCACACTCATTTAAAAATCGTGTCCTCCTCAACACTAAGTACAAGGCTCTGTCAGAATAAGACCTGTTTTCAAACATCAACAAAAACGCGTTCTAATAGATCCATTCCTTTAGGCGATTTTTTGTGAAAGTTTAAAGTTCTCTAATCGTAACTGCGCACGTAACTTAGCCTTTTTTCTCGTGGTGATAATTTACGGATACAATGCCAGCCTCTGGGGAGGAGAGATGGTTATACGGGACTCATTAGCTTTCCGACCGCTGGATCGGGTCTCCAACTATAATCCCTACGCTGCTATACCAGGTATAAACCCAGCGGTGGCCTCTCATCAGCGCAATAGGTATTATGCATGTTTTTAATGATGCATTGCTCATGACTCATACTAGAAACAATTTTATGAATCCCTTCAAAAGTAAGTTGCAGGCTATTTAAATCGGGTGGAGGGCATGACTGTTGATTAACAATAAAAATATGCACGCCATATACGATGACGTAAAATGTATCATGGTCGTAACGCGGTGCACGCGTGCGAGGAAGATAGCGAGATGGTCCCACTACTCCTTTTTATTTCACAAGCGTTTTAATCAATATTAATATTTAATGTGGTCTCATTTTAAAACAATTTTGATCCTGTTTTGGTAATAGTGTTTCTTTGTATTGATTTCTATTGCATATACATTAATGTTCAAATTCAAGTTCATGCATCAACCCTATTGAGACTGTCCTGGGGTTCCTGAGTGTACTCTGGATTGCTGCCGGAACCGCCTTTACGCTATACCATCTCATATCAGTAGGCTTAGTACAAGATTTAATAGTTTTGTAAAACGATGAAAGTTTTCGTTTTCTCTCCATACTTCAAGTATTAATAGCCACTAGTAAGAACTATGATGTATTAAAATTGATATGGTTTATTTTATTTCATATTAGTCGAATATGAAATTAGTTTTCAAGCGATTATTTCCTTTATTACCGTATGAATTACTAGTCTGACACTTCGACGGTAGTAATTTTATACGAATTCGAAAACTGTGAACGTATTTGTAACTCATACTAGGCCTACAGACGTCCATCACAATAATGACGTCAGCGCTGCCGTCCGTCTCGGCGTACGTAACCACTACTAACTTAAGAACAACAAAGATGACAAATCCTTTCATTATAATAATATTATGAAAATATAAAGAAAAATAGATGAGCAACAAATATCGAATGCATTGCGTGTGCTCACAAAACTGCAAGTGACGAGTGGTAGAGCCACGCTGTAGACAATTTTGTCTACAGCATGAATGGGCCGGCTCGTCCGGGACGTTACCACTGTCTCACAGAAAACCGGCGTAAAGTAGCATCTTGCTGCTGCGTTTCGTACGATGAGTGAGATATCCGGAGGCCCAAATCGCCATCCCCTTCCCAATCCCTTATTATCCCTTTCCTTTAAGGTCGGCAACACGGCCATAATTTTTTTGTATTGTGGGCGTACATGGGCGGTGGAGATCGCTTACCATCAGGTGACCCACTTGCTCGTTTGCCGGTCTATGCTATAAAAAAAAAAGTGAAAAAGTGGTGTAGGTAAACAATAACAAAGTATTACGAACATTCATTAGGTACGTCAGCAGAAGGTCATTTATTATATAGAAATAGTCCTATATTACATTGTCCCACAGCTGGGTATGGGGCTCATTTAACCCCTATCGCGCTCCCTTATTGTGAGCTGTCAAACTCCCGCGTTATGTGACGCAATTTTACTTCTAACCAGCCCGTCTAGTAGTATACATTAAAGTCTTTGCTTATGACAAATATTTTATAAATCAATACAAATGTTTATAATGGAAAATAACTTGTTTATGCCCCTACCAAAATCCTTATAAGTATATAAAATTGTTGGTGCGTCTGTTTGTAATCGTATAACTTTTGAACTACTTGACCGGTTGAGATCAGAATATTTACTTAAACCACATATATTTTGTTTGACGTCACGATGGTTTATATCCCAATTCAAATTATTTATTGAATCCATAAAATTCTATACATCATTTGATTCAGTCAAATTTTAACTCTACCGCCAGTTCGGAATGCTGTTTCGCTAGAGAAGAACAGACAAGAAACTCTAACGTTGCTCTTTTCAAAACTGATTTACAATATTGATACTAGATTAATACAATTTAATTCGAGTTAAAGCAGCTCAGTTTATGCCAAGAGGAACATCTAATATATAAAATTCTCGTGTCACAATGTTCGTTCCCATACTCCTCCGAACCGGCTCGACCGATTTTTATGAAATTTTATAATACATATTCAGTAGGTCTGAGAATCGGCTACTATCAATTTCTCATCCGCCTAAATGTTAAGGGTGGTCCATCCCTAATTTTATTTTTTTGTTTTTTAGAAAAAAAATTTTGTTTTTATTTTTTGTGATACAGCATTAAAAAATACATACAACCCTACATTTTTACCCTTCTACCATCAACCCCTATTTTTTAAGTCATTTAAGTATTTTTGTCAAGCGCGTTTCTCACCGGGACTCGCTTGATGCGCCCACTAGGCTACTTTAATCCTGGAAATAGGCATTCACGCGGGCGGAGCCGCGGGCAACAGCTAGTTATAACATAAAATAATGATTATTGAGCATGGCTCCCATGACCACAATGGACGAGGACTATAAAGTAAAAAAGTTATAACAATAAATAACAGTTTGAGCAGACCAGTCCACACAAGCAGCACCCGTTCACGAGTATGACGCATGTGCCAGCCGACATGCATCGGCCTCCTCAACCATGTTACAGGGAAGTGACCGACACACCATGCGCAAAGTGTCTACTTTATCGAGCATCACATCCATCCATCCAGTCGTTCCCTCAATGCTGAGGATTGTAACAGTATCACGCCGAAGTAGTAAGACATGACATACCCAAACTGAATTGAAATCGATGAATGAATTATAGCTATATAACATCACGCTACGACCATAGGAGCAGAGCAGTAACATGCACGCCAGTAAAATTGTGAGGGATAGCTAGTGTGTTTATAAATCGCCTACCACCTTATCCCACTCGCAGTGGGGTCGACGCAACATGTGAACACATGTTACAGAAATATTTGGCTTGTAATTTTTACGACCGGCCGGCCGCCCGCCTGAGGTCATCCCCTCTGGGGATTATAAATAAATACAAATATTTACATTGCAATATTATTAGGTTTCGTTTTAGCATCTTCCTGCTTTAATTCCACAACTTTTTTTTTTTTTTTTTTTACTGCCTGGATAGGCAGACGAGCAAACGGGCCACCTGATGGTAAGTAGTCACCGCCGCCCATAGACTTCTGCAATGCCAGGGCACAGCAAAGCCGCTGCCTACCGTGAATGTCACTTTTCATTATGACGACTTGTGGTCGACCAGATGTCCTAACTTCGACCATAATTCAACAAGTGTATAATGAAGTCATTAGTTTAACAGACTATTGTGTTTTTGACAATGGCAGTATGAACGTAAATAATACATACGCACTCACGCCTGTAATCCCCGAAGGGGTAGGCAGAGGTGTAACCAGTACACACACATTTCGCCAAGTGTGTCTCTGTCCCACGATGTGATAGGGGGTGAGCCTATCGCCATACCGGGCACAAATTCCCGACTGACTCCAACTGAGCATTTCGTAATAGAAAATCCCAATATCACTTTTACCCGACCCGGAGATCGAACCAAAGACCTCAGCGTCAGCCTCAGTCGTAACGCGTACGCATTACAACTGCGCCACCGAGGCAGGGAATAATGTTAACGTAACTAATGTTTTATTTTATTTAATGTGCGCGAGTTAAGGGTGTCCATCCCCACCAAATATCCTTCGCCAGCACTTCATGCCCTTAACAAGAAGGCAATACTTGCGCCATCAGCCAATAATGCATAGTAAACTAAACCAATGAATTTACTGGACATTGAGACTTAGCACCCCACGTCTTAGGGTGGCAAGCGCAGTTCAGTGTCATGCATGCAGAACTCCATAATTCGAAGTTCTGGTTGGTGTTGATTATGTTTATGGGCAGGCGTGACCCTTATCATCAAGTGAAAACATAGAACTTTTAGTATTAATATTTGAAATTTCATAATGTTTGAATTAAAATTATCAATATCAATCTGGTTTTCACATCTATTGACACTCCGAGCAACAATTATATGCATGTTTATATGGTTTTTAGTACTCACTATTGTACTGCACAATGATTCTACAGTTAAACGATTCAAATAATAATGAGCTTGTCGATGACGCCAATCCATAACATTTTCCCCTACCAAAAAGTGCCCAACGCGGCTAAAGAAGTTTTCACTTCAAAAATTGAGTCTTCATGGTGAGTGATGTCCACAGTCCATGAACATCCACAATACCAAGAGAATCATGGGCGCGTTGCTATCTAAAAGAAAATGAATGCGCATCCGGTTCTTAGATGAATTAAATTTATCAAGGTTAATAAAAAAAAATTATTTTATTCTGACTCGGTGAGGAAAATTCCATATTAATAGAAAATGTTGAGTAAATTCATTTACTTGACAATAGGGATTGACGTCAGAGGATTAAAAAAAAATACAATAAAAACCGCATCCAAATCGGTCCAATCGTCAAAACATTATGACGCCAAAGAATGAGCGGTAGAGCCAACCTGTAGACAATTTTGTCTACAGCGCGAATAGGCCGGCTCGACCGGGTCCACTGTACCACAGAAAACCGACGAGAAGGAAGCAGATTGTCGTTGCGAGCTTCGAAAGCTAATAAAAGTAGACAGCTCATTTTACCGGTTTAAAGTGTGAAAGCGACAAGATTACTCGTAATACGTCAGTATGACATCAAATTTGTACGGTGTTCTGATCACGTACGCCATTCGATATTCTCATTATAAATGTACATGCTCATATGTGTAACTAGGCTTTGTTCGTGGCTCCACCCAGAGTCATTTTCCGAAATAAGTGGCCGATAAGTCCACGGCGTTGTCTACTTGCGTGTTAAATTTCATCAAAAACCATTCAGCCGTTGAGGCGATTGATTGTCAAACATCTGCTGTCTGACTATTTAATTTATCACGCATCATGTAAAAACGGCTGAACTGATTTCGATGCAGAGTAACCTGCATCGTATTACTATAAGCGAAACTATAGTAAACATATCCTACTACTATTATAACTTTGATAACTTGGATGTGTGTCAGTTTATGAATTTGGATGTTTGTTAGTTTGTGGTTCACAAGTCGTTAGCTGAACGGTTTTAAATGAAATTTGGCAAATAGGTAGACCATGCTCTGGACTAGGACGTAAGCTACTTTTTATCCCGGAAAAAGTAATTCACGCAGGCGGAGCCGCGAGCAGAAACTAGTATGCCATAAAAAAAACCTTACTTTTTAGCTGCCTCCGTTGCGCAGTGGGCGAGTAGCTGACTGTGAAACGTGAGGCCGCGGGTTCGAACCCCGCACACATGCAAATATTTATTTCATACAAATATATTTGTTTTGGGTCTGGATGTTGTGAGACCGACAGTCTCTCGTAGTTGCTAATATACGCGAATCAAGACTCGTATTTTACTGTGGAGTATGAGTGCGACTTATTTATTTTCAAGTATTAATATTTTTAAACTACATTTTATTTATATTTTTAAAGATTTTCAGTATAATATTGAAACAAATTATTCAAAATTTTTCAAATTTGCTTCTCACAGAGTACAAAAAATCAGTCAAGTGCGAGTCAGACTCGCGCACTGAGAGTTCTGTACACACACCCTTTAATGTTTACTTTCGGATGGTTTTATTTTGTTATGAAATCGTTTTTTATATAGATTTGTGCTGTTCGCATATATTGCTCTTACAGCTTCAACTGACAATAAAGCAGACACTTATGGCGCTCTAGCCAGAAATATGTATAGTGTATTTGGTAGCGATTAAGCACAGAGGCGCCTTTTAGAAGTCTCAGACCTCAGCTTGAGAAATCGCTGGGGAGTATAGTTTAGGGCCGCCTCTGCACATCATTGTGCCGAGGGCCTGTTGTGAGAGCTCTTTGGGCTTGCAGGCGTGTCCTATGTCGGGGTCGCGTATTATTATTGCGATTCGGGTTGGGCAAGGAAAGCGGTGCTTCGATAGCGACTGTGATGCGAGTCGTTGGGATCTGCCAAAACATGTTTGGGATGTCGACGGAGGTGTTTACTGCAGTAGTTCCCCCTTCTCTCTCCCCCGCCTTAAACGTCACTCCCACGTAGTGTTGAGTATGACACGATTCATGAGATGTAAGAGTAGCCTCTTTTATTATTGAGCCAGTACAAGGTCCCACTTCAAATGAGGCGAAGTTTCTTGAAGCTCACTCGCTCGATCACGCACGCAGCCCGCGTCATGGGAATAGTAAAAGAATAACGCGACATAAAATATGAAGTAGCTACATGTTTTTTATTAGCTTGAGTGACGAAACGAGCAGGTCGCTCGCCTAATGGTAAACGCCTGCCCATAAATAGAAGCAACACCACACAAAAGTTTGAATTACAAAGCCTTGCATGGCATTGGACTGCGTTCGTCACCCAGAGACATAAGATGTTAAGTCTCATAATGCCCAATAATTTCACTGGTTTCAAAGTCTTTTAAACCGGAACATAACAGTGCTTATACACTTTTGCTTGGCGGCAGAAATAGACAAAGCGGCCAACGCAAACGGCCTGTCGCATACGAGGGACCTTCCCACCTTGAGAAATTTGAGCCGTTACATTATTTCGTCATATACGGGACAAATGTAATGTTAAACTCTGCAATTATTGCTCTAATAATAAAGTGTCTCTTTCTTTCTTTCTAATGCCTCTTGCGGGCATGTCCTACTCAACACTACTCCTTATGTGGCGCAATTATACTTCTAAAAAGCCTATACTATTGAAGATTTTGCCTATTGAAGACTGCCTCGGTGGCGCAGTTGTAATGCGTACGCGTTACGACTGAGGCTGACGCTGAGGTCTCAGTTTCGATCCCCGGGTCAGGTAAAAGTGATATTGGGTTTTTCTATTACAAAATACTCAGTATCAGCCCGGAGTCTGGAATTAGTGCCCGGTATGGCGATAGGCTGGCCCCTATCACATCATGGGACGGGAATACGCTCGGCGAAATGTGGGTGTACTGGTTACACCTCTGCCTACCCCTTCCGGTATTACAGGCGTGAGTGCGTATGTATGTATGTATTTTGCCTTCTAACGTTTGTGGTCGACACTATCTGCAAATTATACTGAACAATGTCGTAATTATTCGGATTCGTTACTTAATTGTCGTAATATACGTAAGTCTTATGTGACCCTAGTAACGAGTGACGTCAAAACTGACGAAAATTAGTTCGATAACGGTCTCAGTCTCAGTCTTCAGTCCCTCAAAACAAATAAAAAGTTTTAAAAGAAGAAAAAAATATATTTTAAACAATAAATAAAAATTAATTAATATTAATAAACAAAAAATAAATTTTTTCAATTTTTTAAAAGGACGAAGCCTTTTCGGACCAGAAATAATAGCTGAAAAATTAAGCATTCAAAAAAATTAATAAAAACTTTCATATTTGGGTCTCGATACTTGAGGAACTAAATTATTTCTTACTTCATCGGCTTTTTTCAGGATTTCAGGTGGTGTGGATTCGTCGCTCGAACTTTCTGGAGTTTCCGGTATTATTTCCGACTCTATATTCATTTTTAAACTAATTTTAATTTAATTACAATTTTATTTATTAAATTAAACTGTCAGACGCGTCAACCTCAATTCAGTTTTAATATGTCGATTGTGTTTTTTTTTGTTATTATTTTTTTAATTTTAGCAATTTTATCTAAATTTGCGTGTGCCAAGAATAATTTACGTGCGACAAGTAAACTTGTCGCACTCAAATAACAGTTTTATTTATGAAAAAACTCACGCGTAATTTTAAAATGGGCAAACGGTTCTTTTTCAAACGTAACAGCGAGCGTCAAGATACTACTTTTCCCGCATGAGTAATACAAAAAATTTAATACAAGTATTTATACACGTGTATTGTATATATTATTATTTTTTACCTACATCTGTATGACGGAACGTGCAGATCGCTCGTCAGATGGTAAACGCCACCACCCAAACAACAAACATTGCCAATCCAATCCATATGCCTGCCCATATACATTGGCAACACTAATCAGAACTTTGGATTATAATTTGCTATTTTATGGATGGAATGCTTCAGGGTGGAATTTCTTCTTGTAATTTAAATGTCATTAACTTTGAGCTAAACCATTTCGAATAAAAAATAATTATCAAAATAGGATCACTCTGTGAAAGTTATGCGTCGAGTTGAGAACCTACCTCTTCTTTGTCGTCGGTTAAATGAATATCAAAGGTAACTTTACATTTATGTTCATCATCCCCTAAATTTAAGGGACGAACAAACCTAACTGAATCAAGCCAAGTATTACGATAAAAATTATGCGCAATCTTCGATATTTACGAATTAGTACAAATATTAAACCAATTTCCAAGACAATCGAGCTTGGTCAGTCACTCCAAAGAAAAATAAATACAAAATTATAGGCTAACCGCGCTCTAAAAAACACCAGATATTAGCTTAGCATAAGCCTACGAGAAATGTCGCGCATATAAGAGTACTTTGTCGATATCGACAAGTTTCGCGTTTGTATCGTAACGACATCCAATAAAAGATATGGAGATGGCAGGAGAAAACGAGACGGCAACATTTTCTCATGGCGTGGATACCTGCCTGGTATGTTAGCTCCGATAGAGTCATACAGATAATCAAAATTGGTTTTTCACAACAAAACGGGTCGACATATTTCGAGTCACTTATGTTAAGCTCGCTGGTGTGCGCCGCAGTCATAGTGTTAGGGGTCACGAACAAGGGTTCTAAGGGTCAGAGGTTATTAGTGTTTTTAAATTAAGAGGTAATTAAGGTCGTGGTTTAACGTATCTTGGGCGCGGATCGATCGTTGCACTGCTTGTTGCGACGTAACGTTGCACCACGTTTGATTTGCTCCATCAATGACGTGTGACACACTCGGGGATCCGGCTATAACAATAAAAACGTACATATATAGATAACACTTTATTGCAGAATTTTACAGTTATCAACGTATATCATACTAATATTATAAATGTGAATGTAAGTTTGTTTGTTACGCTTTCACGCGAAAACTACATAACCGATCATCATTAAACTTTGTACACATATTCTTGGTATAAGAAGTAACATAGGATACGTTTTATGAAAAAAAAAATGTATTTGTTTGTTACACTTTCACGCCTAAATCACTGAACCGATTTTAATGTAGAGATAGATGGGACCATGGAGACAGTTATAGGCTACGTTTTATTTCGGAAAAGTCTATTCACGCGGGCGGAGCCGCGGGTAAATGCTAGTAATAAATAAATACACCCAACAGTCACACACATAGTCCTGACCCCACACTAGGTAAACCTGTATCGTGGGTATCAGCAACTACGAGGGACTTGCCAAGTGCCAACCCACAACACCAAGACACGAAACAAATATTTGTGGATCCAACAAACATTTATCTAGGTGTGGGAATCGAACCCACGGCCTCCCGCTTCGCATCCGGCTACTCGCCCACTACGCCACAGATACTGTCACAGTATATAGATAACACTTTATTGTACACCATGCAGAATATAACAATTAAAAAAAAACAACTAAGTGTAACAATAGGCGGTCTTATCGCTAATATCGATCAGACAATCTTAAAAACAACGTATATTTTAAATATATTATTATTAATCGACTTTTTTTAGCATAGGCCGCCCAACGAGCTAGTGGGTCACCTGATATGCTATAAACAAGACTGTCTACAGCATGGGTCTACAATTTTAGAAAATACTCCTCATTGTTTTTATTACATTACCTTAGTGGCAGCGTATTAAGGCTGAGAATCGAGAGGTCCTGGGTTCAATTCCTAGATCGGGCATCTCACGATCATATCGCCATACCGGGCACAAATCACAATCCCGGACATCTTATGCGAGACCTTTCAAATCCAAATCTCAAACACAAATAATGCTTGACCTCGGATTTTTAAGATCAGGAACTCAATCTAAAGCTAAGTTTTTAATCACTTACGTTAGATATTAAAAGTTACCCGTCACCATCATGGGCACAAAGCCAACCTCATCTGCACGTGGTTGATTCTACTAATTATTTGACGAGACAATGGCGAAACGGGAACCAACCGTTGCGTATTGTTGGGGTCAGACGCTGGGTCGTCCATATAATACCAAATCCACCGGCAAATCATGATGGGAAGGCGGACCCTGGCATTAAGCCGGAATAATGCCAGGCAGAAAAGAAGAAGGAATACCTACCCATCACCACAACAATATATTAGTGATTTCTTATGTTTACGCGAATATTACACAATGAAATAAAACTAGTTTATAGTATTTCAAAACGAGTGGTAGAGCCACGCTGTAGACAATTTTGTCTACAGCATGAATGGGTCGGCTCGTCCGGGTCGTTGCCACTGTCTCACAGAAAACCGGCGTAAAGTAGCAGCTTGCTGCTGCGTTTCGTACGGTGAGTGAGATATCCGGAGGCCCAAATCCCCCTCCCCTTCCCAATCCCTTATTATCCCCTTTCCTTTAAGGTCGGCAACGCGCCCATAATTCTTTTGTATTGTGGGCGTACATGGGCGGTGAAGATCGCTTACCATCAGGTGACCCACTTGCTCGTTTGCCGGCCCATACTATAAAAAAAAAAAAAAAAATTCAAAACGTCGGGACTAAAATAAAAATTAAACCGCGATAAAATCCGTATGAGCAATATAATTTAATTAAAAAAAGTACTCGGAATTTCTACTCGATTGCGTCAGTAGAGGGTTATTATAATTATATGCTTGACATCCTCTCATCTCTATTACGTACATACTATTGGGATTGTACTTTCCTGGTTATTTAAAGCGAAACAAAATAATTTCCCTATTGCTATGATTAACCATTAATATGACCTAACATAACTTCACAATTATATCCCCGAAGGGGTAGGTAGATGTGCCATTCGTCGAGCTATATAGAAGGCGATTCCATCCTTAGTTTTTTATCATACATATATACGCACTCACGCCTGTAAACCCCGAAGAGGTAGCCAGAGGTGTAACCAATACACCCACATTTTGCCTAGGGTATTTCCGTCTCATGATGTGATAGGGAGGCGAGCCTATCGCCATTCTGGGCACAAATCCAGACTTCGTGCTGATACTGAGCATTTCCTAATAGAAAAAGCCAATATCACTTTTACCCGACCCGGGGATCGAACCCGAGGCCTTAGCGTCAGCCTCAGTCGTAACGCGTACGCATTACAACTGCGCCACCGAGACAGCCCTGAATACACATCCCACTGCTGGGCACGTTTCTTCTCCACTAATATAAGGGATTGCCAGTGGACGAATGCGGGATGGTAGACTTCACATACATTCGAAATTCTTATGTAGAATTCTCAGAAGGCAAATTCGCGTACTTAAAAATGTTCAAAATATCATTCCGATCTAGTTTAAGATTAGTGTCAAGAAATTTTCAAATGGTAAACTAACAATCTACTTCAAAGGTGAACATAGATCGAAAATAGAATAAAATTTGACTGAAGCCGAAACGGTATTCTGCTAACATTTTTAAATGATACATGTCCTTATATAAACGTCAATATTTTGACGGAATTTAGATTACAATAACATCGAGATGAGATCACATTGACACCGCACTGAACTTAAAGAGAAGCAGAATACCATTTTTAGTCAAATCGCAATCTAATCTCAGTTCAGTTAAAATTCAGTCGCATACATACATAGACTCACGCCTGTTTCCCATAGGGATAGGCACAGACAACGGATTTCCAATTGCTACGATCCTTGCATACCTCTTTGGCCTCAGTCACTCTCATTAAATTTTTCATTCATGCACGTCGGTTTAGGGTTACTCCTGACCTTCAGTCGCAGTGTCAGTTAAATACGAGAATTTGCCTTCAGATATGCAGGTGTTCATATGATGATTTCCTTCACTGTTACAGGGAGCGATAATTAATAACATACTAACTAACGATTACTATTTAAACTCACGTTCATATATGCAATACCAGTATGGATTAAATATATGAACTATAATTATAGACATGACATTAATATACATTTTCCTCAATTAACTTTTCTGTGTATTGGAATTATTTTTTGTCCTTACTTTTGGCATATAATAAAATAGTTTACATTTCATTATGATATAACAATAGGCCATATTAAATATATATTATGAACTGCCTCGGTGGCGCAGTTGTGATGCGTACACATTACAACTGAGGCTGACGCTGAGGTCTCGGTTCGATCCCCGAGTCGGGTAAAAGTGATATTGATTTTTTCTATTTCGAAATGGTCAGTATCAACCCAGAGTCTGAAATTATGCCCGGTATTGCGATAGAATAGCCCTCTATCACATCATAGGATGGAAATAAGGTGGGCGGAAAGTTGTTGTACTGGTTACACTTCTATCTACCCCTTTGGGGATTACAGACGTGTGCGTGTATGTATGCCCGTCGCATAATAAAGACTAAACACCTCTTTTGTCAAAATCGCTTCCTTAGGAGCGACGCTAGAGTGGAACATACCTACATACGTCTAAAATTAAAATATCAAAATCATTACCTTATCCTACCTTATACTATCCTTGCTTGGCTGTAGTCGGGTAAAAATGGCCAATAGATTACTGATATTAAGTAATTACCTGTGCATGTGTATTAATCAAGTCTCTAACAGTACTGGCCCGCGTGGAGTCGAGTTGTCGCCGTTGTTGTTGTATGGTGGCAGATAACTTGTCCAAAAACGCTGGCTGTACCCCGCTTGGGATCGTTCCTGAAACAATAGTTATTAGAGCGCAGGTCGATAAATGGGTCACTCGATTACTAAGGTAATAGGGACACCGAAAAGTATCGATACTTTTTGTTATCGAGTACTTTTATTTCGATACCGATATTTTTGTACTCGATACTTTTTATTCGATACTTTTTTGGTATTAGTAGGTACTTTTTGACAAGTATCATATTATTTTGAATAATTCCTACTTAGTTTAAGGACTAAGGCAAAATACTCAAAAAAATCTTGAAGTCGGGTAAAACCCAATATCACTGTTATCTGACCCCAGGATCGAACCCGAGACCTCTGCATAGCAGTCGCACCGCGCATGCTTTACAACTACGTCACCGAGGCATTGAGACTATCCCGCCCACACGCCCGCCACTGTAACTCCTGCCACCAGGATCGACAGTGGCACGCATTTTTGTTGACACCGAGCAGTGAAGCTCGGCGAGTCTCTGGGAATGCTAAATTGCGTTTGTCCCACAACAAAATTAATCAAATAGAAAGCTAAGGAGGAGTTGAAAATATTAATTTCCCACTTCCCTCCATAGCAAAGCGGTAGACAAAATGATGAACTAAGGAGGCATTAACCTCAGGCACAAGGACATTTACAACTGGAGAAGCCAGATGTAAAGCACCATGGATGACATTAAGTGGGTCCTTTTCACATGAGCTATTAAACTTGATTCCAATAATAGGTATGGCAAAAACCCCGTAAAGCGCCGAATTCTTCCTAGTTTCCACAAGATCCATATAGTTTACAACTCCAGATGTTGTTTGCATACTGTCTAACATAATGTTGCGCTCTTGTTGCCAGAGATTATACTCCCAAAGAATATGATGTGTGAACTGTTCTTACCGGCAGTTAGGTGTTGAACATGGGCCGGTAGGCGAATCAACCATCCTAAATCAGAACAGTTATACTTAACCTGTGAACCCGACTCGCGCCTGACAGGTTAAGGTTGCCATGGCCCGTGAGAAATGAAACACAAAGATTAACTTTCAGCCAAGTTTTTGTTAGACGATCGTGAACCAACGGAAAGTATTGATATACAATATGTAATGGTCACACATGGTCCGCATTCAATCTCCCTAAAGTTAACTATAGGACTTTGTATTTCCTAATATAAATTATTGAAAATCCGGACCTAAAACAAGCCCCCTGAGTTCAAGTAGCTGGATCTTCTCAGAGTTTGGGTCGCGCCGCGTTGAATCTAGTGGTAAATTAAGCCCACTGAGTTTGTTTCGCCGGGTCTTCTCAAGCTGGGTCGTTTTGGATCCGGTGGTAGTTTTAAAACTCGTGCCGTTTCGGTAAATGCAGTGGTCCATACCGACTCAAAATATTTAATAATTAATAATGGGACGTTTCCATATTACAAATACTGTTAATAATGTAAAATAAAAAGACAACAAATAAACAATTTAGTGTAATTGCCTAGTGTATTTGACGATGCTATGTATGTTATGTATACATTAGTTGATATGATTTTTATACATAAGTTTCTTTATTTTGTACTGACTTGTCATAAGCGCTATTTTAATTGCCTACATGATTAATAAAATTATTTCATTTCATTTCATTTCGTTTCGTTTCGTTTCGTTTCGTTTCGTTTCGTTTCGTTTCGTTTCGTTTCGTTTCGTTTCGTTTCGTTTCATTTCGTTTCAATAAAAACTCTGTTGGCAATTTTAACCGCGATATCAGAATCAATATTCAAACGTAATGGCTTAACTCGCATACGAAAATAAGACTTTAAAAATAATGATTTAATTTTTTATACTTTAATTATTTAATTGTTTATAAACCGTATTTCGATTGATTACGAGTACCCCTGCATGAGCGATGTCTCGGAGGCAGAGCGAGATAGCAAGTTGCGGCGTCTACGTGCATCAAAAGCGCCGCGCCGCGTGTGCACCCGGTTACGTCAATGTTTAACATCAGTCAGCTGTTCATCAGTTTTCAGATGAAAATAAAATTTTATAAATATATTCATTTTTCTAAGCTACCTGTGTAAGGATAATATCTCGCTTCTGTTTATTTTTTAATTTAACTATTTTTATTAAGCTGCATATATTACCTCACGACCAAGTAAGGGCCAACAGGGTTTTTGTTACATACTGTAGATAAAACCGAGGCAGTCGCATGTAGGTATGTTAGGCGTGTGCGTGTGTGCGTGTGCGTGTGTGTGTGCGTGTGTGCGTGCGTGTGTACAGTACCGGCAGTGGCGGCAGTGGCGGCAGTGGCGAGCGTGCGCCTGGTGGTGCGCGGCGACAGCTGCGGCGCGAGCTTGGCGCTCAGGCTCGCGATCAGCCCGCCTTCTGACGATAAACCTATACATATTTTACGTGTCAACATCAGAAAGAAGAAAGAAAGAAAACATTTATTCAGCACGCATACACAACATAGACAAAGGTAGATAATAACAAGAATAGACAATACTAAAAACATACAGAGTAAAATAATAATAAAATAAAATAAAAAATAGTATAAAGGGACGGGCAGTGTGTCTTGTGATATGGTGCTGAAAGGGTCTTAGTTCAGCATAATGCCAGGCAAGGTAAATTGCCTAGCGCTAGAATGTTTGGTTCATATAACTGTTGTTTTCCGATAAACAACATAACGGTTTTGGCAAATTATATATATATATATATATATATATATATATATATATATATATATATATATATATAGACTCACGTTCTATATGATGTCTGTCGGCACTGTGCGAGCGCGTCGCGATGTTCTTCCTCATCGCGAGCGGGCTGAGCGTGTCGTGACGTGACAACGACATGTTGTTGAACCCGGCTTCAGATATGTGTTGTAATATAGCGCAGTATGACTCACGTTCTATATGATGTCTGTCGGCACTGTGCGAGCGCGTCGCGATGTTCTTCCTCATCGCGAGCGGGCTGAGCGTGTCGTGACGTGACAACGACATGTTGTTGAACCCGGCTTCAGATATGTGTTGTAATATAGCGCAGTATGACTCACGTTCTATATGATGTCTGTCGGCACTGTGCGAGCGCGTCGCGATGTTCTTCCTCATCGCGAGCGGGCTGAGCGTGTCGTGACGTGACAACGACATGTTGTTGAACCCGGCTTCAGATATGTGTTGTAATATAGCGCAGTATGACTCACGTTCTATATGATGTCTGTCGGCACTGTGCGAGCGCGTCGCGATGTTCTTCCTCATCGCGAGCGGGCTGAGCGTGTCGTGACGTGACAACGACATGTTGTTGAACCCGGCTTCAGATATGTGTTGTAATATAGCGCAGTATGACTCACGTTCTATATGATGTCTGTCGGCACTGTGCGAGCGCGTCGCGATGTTCTTCCTCATCGCGAGCGGGCTGAGCGTGTCGTGACGTGACAACGACATGTTGTTGAACCCGGCTTCAGATATGTGTTGTAATATAGCGCAGTATGACTCACGTTCTATATGATGTCTGTCGGCACTGTGCGAGCGCGTCGCGATGTTCTTCCTCATCGCGAGCGGGCTGAGCGTGTCGTGACGTGACAACGACATGTTGTTGAACCCGGCTTCAGATATGTGTTGTAATATAGCGCAGTATGACTCACGTTCTATATGATGTCTGTCGGCACTGTGCGAGCGCGTCGCGATGTTCTTCCTCATCGCGAGCGGGCTGAGCGTGTCGTGACGTGACAACGACATGTTGTTGAACCCGGCTTCAGATATGTGTTGTAATATAGCGCAGTATGACTCACGTTCTATATGATGTCTGTCGGCACTGTGCGAGCGCGTCGCGATGTTCTTCCTCATCGCGAGCGGGCTGAGCGTGTCGTGACGTGACAACGACATGTTGTTGAACCCGGCTTCAGATATGTGTTGTAATATAGCGCAGTATGACTCACGTTCTATATGATGTCTGTCGGCACTGTGCGAGCGCGTCGCGATGTTCTTCCTCATCGCGAGCGGGCTGAGCGTGTCGTGACGTGACAACGACATGTTGTTGAACCCGGCTTCAGATATGTGTTGTAATATAGCGCAGTATGACTCACGTTCTATATGATGTCTGTCGGCACTGTGCGAGCGCGTCGCGATGTTCTTCCTCATCGCGAGCGGGCTGAGCGTGTCGTGACGTGACAACGACATGTTGTTGAACCCGGCTTCAGATATGTGTTGTAATATAGCGCAGTATGACTCACGTTCTATATGATGTCTGTCGGCACTGTGCGAGCGCGTCGCGATGTTCTTCCTCATCGCGAGCGGGCTGAGCGTGTCGTGACGTGACAACGACATGTTGTTGAACCCGGCTTCAGATATGTGTTGTAATATAGCGCAGTATGACTCACGTTCTATATGATGTCTGTCGGCACTGTGCGAGCGCGTCGCGATGTTCTTCCTCATCGCGAGCGGGCTGAGCGTGTCGTGACGTGACAACGACATGTTGTTGAACCCGGCTTCAGATATGTGTTGTAATATAGCGCAGTATGACTCACGTTCTATATGATGTCTGTCGGCACTGTGCGAGCGCGTCGCGATGTTCTTCCTCATCGCGAGCGGGCTGAGCGTGTCGTGACGTGACAACGACATGTTGTTGAACCCGGCTTCAGATATGTGTTGTAATATAGCGCAGTATGACTCACGTTCTATATGATGTCTGTCGGCACTGTGCGAGCGCGTCGCGATGTTCTTCCTCATCGCGAGCGGGCTGAGCGTGTCGTGACGTGACAACGACATGTTGTTGAACCCGGCTTCAGATATGTGTTGTAATATAGCGCAGTATGACTCACGTTCTATATGATGTCTGTCGGCACTGTGCGAGCGCGTCGCGATGTTCTTCCTCATCGCGAGCGGGCTGAGCGTGTCGTGACGTGACAACGACATGTTGTTGAACCCGGCTTCAGATATGTGTTGTAATATAGCGCAGTATGACTCACGTTCTATATGATGTCTGTCGGCACTGTGCGAGCGCGTCGCGATGTTCTTCCTCATCGCGAGCGGGCTGAGCGTGTCGTGACGTGACAACGACATGTTGTTGAACCCGGCTTCAGATATGTGTTGTAATATAGCGCAGTATGACTCACGTTCTATATGATGTCTGTCGGCACTGTGCGAGCGCGTCGCGATGTTCTTCCTCATCGCGAGCGGGCTGAGCGTGTCGTGACGTGACAACGACATGTTGTTGAACCCGGCTTCAGATATGTGTTGTAATATAGCGCAGTATGACTCACGTTCTATATGATGTCTGTCGGCACTGTGCGAGCGCGTCGCGATGTTCTTCCTCATCGCGAGCGGGCTGAGCGTGTCGTGACGTGACAACGACATGTTGTTGAACCCGGCTTCAGATATGTGTTGTAATATAGCGCAGTATGACTCACGTTCTATATGATGTCTGTCGGCACTGTGCGAGCGCGTCGCGATGTTCTTCCTCATCGCGAGCGGGCTGAGCGTGTCGTGACGTGACAACGACATGTTGTTGAACCCGGCTTCAGATATGTGTTGTAATATAGCGCAGTATGACTCACGTTCTATATGATGTCTGTCGGCACTGTGCGAGCGCGTCGCGATGTTCTTCCTCATCGCGAGCGGGCTGAGCGTGTCGTGACGTGACAACGACATGTTGTTGAACCCGGCTTCAGATATGTGTTGTAATATAGCGCAGTATGACTCACGTTCTATATGATGTCTGTCGGCACTGTGCGAGCGCGTCGCGATGTTCTTCCTCATCGCGAGCGGGCTGAGCGTGTCGTGACGTGACAACGACATGTTGTTGAACCCGGCTTCAGATATGTGTTGTAATATAGCGCAGTATGACTCACGTTCTATATGATGTCTGTCGGCACTGTGCGAGCGCGTCGCGATGTTCTTCCTCATCGCGAGCGGGCTGAGCGTGTCGTGACGTGACAACGACATGTTGTTGAACCCGGCTTCAGATATGTGTTGTAATATAGCGCAGTATGACTCACGTTCTATATGATGTCTGTCGGCACTGTGCGAGCGCGTCGCGATGTTCTTCCTCATCGCGAGCGGGCTGAGCGTGTCGTGACGTGACAACGACATGTTGTTGAACCCGGCTTCAGATATGTGTTGTAATATAGCGCAGTATGACTCACGTTCTATATGATGTCTGTCGGCACTGTGCGAGCGCGTCGCGATGTTCTTCCTCATCGCGAGCGGGCTGAGCGTGTCGTGACGTGACAACGACATGTTGTTGAACCCGGCTTCAGATATGTGTTGTAATATAGCGCAGTATGACTCACGTTCTATATGATGTCTGTCGGCACTGTGCGAGCGCGTCGCGATGTTCTTCCTCATCGCGAGCGGGCTGAGCGTGTCGTGACGTGACAACGACATGTTGTTGAACCCGGCTTCAGATATGTGTTGTAATATAGCGCAGTATGACTCACGTTCTATATGATGTCTGTCGGCACTGTGCGAGCGCGTCGCGATGTTCTTCCTCATCGCGAGCGGGCTGAGCGTGTCGTGACGTGACAACGACATGTTGTTGAACCCGGCTTCAGATATGTGTTGTAATATAGCGCAGTATGACTCACGTTCTATATGATGTCTGTCGGCACTGTGCGAGCGCGTCGCGATGTTCTTCCTCATCGCGAGCGGGCTGAGCGTGTCGTGACGTGACAACGACATGTTGTTGAACCCGGCTTCAGATATGTGTTGTAATATAGCGCAGTATGACTCACGTTCTATATGATGTCTGTCGGCACTGTGCGAGCGCGTCGCGATGTTCTTCCTCATCGCGAGCGGGCTGAGCGTGTCGTGACGTGACAACGACATGTTGTTGAACCCGGCTTCAGATATGTGTTGTAATATAGCGCAGTATGACTCACGTTCTATATGATGTCTGTCGGCACTGTGCGAGCGCGTCGCGATGTTCTTCCTCATCGCGAGCGGGCTGAGCGTGTCGTGACGTGACAACGACATGTTGTTGAACCCGGCTTCAGATATGTGTTGTAATATAGCGCAGTATGACTCACGTTCTATATGATGTCTGTCGGCACTGTGCGAGCGCGTCGCGATGTTCTTCCTCATCGCGAGCGGGCTGAGCGTGTCGTGACGTGACAACGACATGTTGTTGAACCCGGCTTCAGATATGTGTTGTAATATAGCGCAGTATGACTCACGTTCTATATGATGTCTGTCGGCACTGTGCGAGCGCGTCGCGATGTTCTTCCTCATCGCGAGCGGGCTGAGCGTGTCGTGACGTGACAACGACATGTTGTTGAACCCGGCTTCAGATATGTGTTGTAATATAGCGCAGTATGACTCACGTTCTATATGATGTCTGTCGGCACTGTGCGAGCGCGTCGCGATGTTCTTCCTCATCGCGAGCGGGCTGAGCGTGTCGTGACGTGACAACGACATGTTGTTGAACCCGGCTTCAGATATGTGTTGTAATATAGCGCAGTATGACTCACGTTCTATATGATGTCTGTCGGCACTGTGCGAGCGCGTCGCGATGTTCTTCCTCATCGCGAGCGGGCTGAGCGTGTCGTGACGTGACAACGACATGTTGTTGAACCCGGCTTCAGATATGTGTTGTAATATAGCGCAGTATGACTCACGTTCTATATGATGTCTGTCGGCACTGTGCGAGCGCGTCGCGATGTTCTTCCTCATCGCGAGCGGGCTGAGCGTGTCGTGACGTGACAACGACATGTTGTTGAACCCGGCTTCAGATATGTGTTGTAATATAGCGCAGTATGACTCACGTTCTATATGATGTCTGTCGGCACTGTGCGAGCGCGTCGCGATGTTCTTCCTCATCGCGAGCGGGCTGAGCGTGTCGTGACGTGACAACGACATGTTGTTGAACCCGGCTTCAGATATGTGTTGTAATATAGCGCAGTATGACTCACGTTCTATATGATGTCTGTCGGCACTGTGCGAGCGCGTCGCGATGTTCTTCCTCATCGCGAGCGGGCTGAGCGTGTCGTGACGTGACAACGACATGTTGTTGAACCCGGCGATGATCTGCGACGGTTGTGCGTATATCGTGTTGCTCTGGCCGTATTTTTTGTCTTGTTGCATTTTGAAACCTAGACACAAATATATAACTATTGAAACATCTGATATTTGAGGAATTTTGCTGATGGGAGGGTACCTTATAATTTTTGTATCCGACTGGATAGCGATCACCGTACACTTGGTAGAACGCCCGCCATAGTGGCTCGTTCGAGCGAATCTCGATCCGGGGTCAGTCAGTGTATATCCAGTAACTTGAGGCCGGCATAATACAACCGGCCATCGAGGGATGCATTGTCTCTTGACAGTCCACATTATATTCGGACTGCACTGTACCTAACATCAGGTGTAGTTACTTTACTGTGCCAAAATAAAAAAAGTTATGTAAACTAAAGCTACCATTATATGACAACGTATCCGCGAAGACGCCACGTACTCATATTTAGTAATGGTGAATATAAATTATATTTACTACAGTACTGAATACTAAGTTGTGGGTATCAGGAGCTTCCGCGACATTAAACTAATATTTGCAGACCATACAAAAAATTCGTTCCGATGTGGGGCTCACTTCAACTTGTACAACTTGTACTCCCTTAACAGCCGACAACTCACCCGATGCATCATTGTTTCTTACCTGTCTGGCCATAATGGGATCCGTTGGATACCCTCTGTCCAAAACTGGAGAACGTTGTGTCGCCATAGCAAGGCGTCGACGGACTCGACTCTTGGGACGAGGCTTTACCTTCCGCGTATATACCTAGAATCATCAAACAACAAAACCTAGTCGTTCAATATTTATTCGACTATAGGATAGTTTCCTATATTGAATTGTATCATTATTTTATTACCAATTACCCCTTCTACAGGATTTGAATGGCTTCTAACTTATTTATTTTTGGTCCGATTTATAAAATTATTTCTGCAATAGATTTTGAGTAACGTCACTTATTGATTTAAATAATAAAAAAGTTCTAGTCAACTAGACTGCCTCGGTGGCGCAGTTGTAATGCGTACGCGCTACGATTGAGGCTAACGCCGAGGTCTCGGGTTCGATCCCATGTGATAGGGAGCGAGAAAAAAACCCAATATTACTTTTACCCGAGGCTGTCAATTTGATATCATAATTTAGCAAATAGTATAAATACTCATATTTTTATAATGAACTGCCTCGGTGGCGCAGTTGTAATGCTTACACATTAGTGCTAGTGATTACGGACATGATGCTGCTAAATAAATCGCGATTTTTTTTTATCACACTAACCTGCACCAATATCCCTGTACAGATCACAGTTGGAACTGTTCAAGCTGTTTTTTCTGGCATTCTCTACATACGATACAATCCGATGGCCGGTCTGTCCGTATATAGGGTTCAAATTCCCCGTGCTGTTTATACTCGTCGACGACGGGAAGTTCGATTTTGATTGCTGTAAAAAAGGTAAAAAACAAAAAAGGTTATCAAGTGGGCAGAATTTACATTGCCCTCATTAGTTTAGTGGCAGTGTAGGTACTAAGGTTGAGAAAGTCGTGGGATCCAGTGTTCAAATCTCTAATAGGGCAATCATAACGTATGTTACGAGTTTATCTCTCTATTCTAAAAAAAGTAACTGGCGCCACCGCCGCCGCTTCCAAAAGCTTGTCACGCTATCCCTTCCGAAACCGCTGGGGGTATGGGGTCGAGACCGAAACCAATCAATGCAGAATAATGTGGGGAAGAAAGTAAGATGTCTCATATTCGTCAGACTAAGTTTTTTTTATTTTATGTTTTGTGGAAAAACATGGGCAACGCCCCTAGTGATTAAAAAAATCACTTAGATAGGTTAAAATCACTTAATAGGACTGTGCTCTACCCTACATCTATGGGAGACCACCTGACGCTATGTCACGGACGCACGCGTCTAACGCTTGACGCGACCATAGAAATCCTTAATATGAGCGTAACATACCTGTAACGTGGTCTTCGTGGTGGTATTCTGCTGGAAGGTGGTCAGCGCCGGTTGTGTGTTCTGTAACTGTTGAACACTGCGTCTCACCAGCCCCGGTGAAGCTGGCGTGTGTTTTAACTCGGTCAGTTGCTTCACCGTCTCCGCTACGTTGATCGTTTGGTGGGCTGCAATGTATGTTTCATTTAATTTAATTTATAATTGTTAGATATTATACTATAAATATCATTCTGCACTCCTCCTCGATACAAACTTTTAACTATGTCAAATCTCACACAACTCCGTGCGCGCATATTGCTTAAAAAGGGGTCCAAAGGTTTCTGTTCACGTATTAATATATTAGCTTTCGCTCGCGGCTCCGCCCGCGTGAACAGCCGTTTCCGGGTAGCCTACGTACTAATCCAGGTCATGCTTCATCTGTATGCTAAATTTTAATCAGAACCGTCCAGCCGTTGAGGCATGATTGACTAACAAACATCCAAATTCACAAACTCACAAATATTTTCAAATTTATAACAGCAATTACCATTGGCAGTGTCGTTGTCAGGCTGCAGTAGGAAAGCTGGCGGTGGCGGCAGATTGTCCGCATCTGTTGGCACCATCGAGGGACTCTGTGTGTTACCCTGGAAAAGTAAATCAATATAAGTTTCGCCGCATTAGTATTGCAGCTACGCGATAAACCCGTTAGGCATTTTTTTATTTACTAGAGGCTTTGCCCATGTTTTTCCACAAAACATAAAATAAAAAAGAAACTTAAAGTCCGACGAATATGAGACATATCTTACTTTCTTCCCCACATTATTCCGCATCGATTTGTATCGGTCTCGACCCCATAACCCCAGCGGTTTCGGAGGAGATAGCGTGACGAGCTTTTGGCAGCGGCGGCGGCGCCAGTTACTTTTATCATATTGCAGAGCATTTTTTTTCTTTCTAAAAGAGTCTCAGACTCGGCCTAGGGCTTCTTTCATGGCCTAAGAAGATCCAGATGTTAGGTGACCACTTACCTGCACATACGGCGGTCGCTGCGGTCTCGATATAGAAGAGGAGCGTCGCACCGGCGGCGGCGGCTTGCCGAGAGAACTCGACGAGCCACGACGTGACCATACGGTCGCTGTAAATAAACATATACCGCTTGATATACCATTGAAGGTGGTAGGCCCCTCGTATGCGAGAGGCCAACTGGGTTGGTACCAACAGCAACAACAGCAACAGCCGCCAAGCAACAGTGTGTAAGCACTGTTGTGTTCCGGTTCGAAGGACATTGAAGCCAGTGAAGTTACTGGGCACTATGAGACTTAACACCTTATGTCTCGGGGTGACGAGCGCAATCCAGTGCCATGCAGTGCTATGTTATTTAAAAGTTCTGTGTGGCGTTGCTTCTGTTTATGAGCAAGCGTAATAATAATAAATAATAAAAATAAAAAAATGACAAGAGCAAGCCATTCGCTTTTTTTATTGTCTTGAGTGACGAAACGAGCAGGTCACTCGCCTGATGGTAAGCGCCACGCCTGCCCATAAACAGAAGCGACACCACATAGAACATTGAATTACAAAGCAGTGCATGGCATTGGGCTGCGCTCAACACCCCGAGATATAAGGTGTAAAGTCTCATTATGCCCAGTAATTTTACTGTAGAAATAGATAATGCGGTGGTACCACCCCAGACGGCCTCCCGTATACAAGGGACATATCACCTTGTCGCTTGCGGATAAGTTGGCTTATAAACTGTTACAATACCTATAAAATCTTTCATCCTGCCAAAAAAGGGGCAAATTTTTTAATACATGTGATTGACAAAACGAGCAAGTCGCTTGCGTAATGGTAAACGTAACAGACTCAACATCATCCAGAAATAATTACAAGATACCTACTGTATGTTATTGTACTGCGCTCATCATACCGAGAAATGAGATGTGAAGTCTCATAGTGCCCAGTAATTTCACTGGCTTGAATATTCTCCAAACAGCATATGATAGGCCGGCTAACGAGCAAGTGGGTCACCTGATGGTAAGTGATCTCCACCGTCCATGTACGCCCACTAAACCCAAATAATTATGGGCGCATTGCCGACCTTAAAGGAAAGGGATAATTAAGGAATGGGGAAGGGTAGGGGATTGGGAAGAGGGGGATTTGGGCCTCCGGATATCTCACTCACCGTACGAAACGCAGCAGCAAGCTGCTACTTTACGTCGGTTTTCTGTCAGACAGTGGTAACGACGCGGGCGAGCCAGCCCATTCATGCTGTAGACAAAAGTGTCTACAGTGTGGCTCCACCATTCAAAAGCAACACTGCAACTTGATGCCAAATAGACAAGGCGGTAATTCCTTCCTAGGTGCACTAGAAGTATCGAGAGGTAATGTTGGTAGATGTTGGGGTCTGTTCCAACCCCTTCACCTGCCCCAGAGGGGTAGGAGTTGACGTCAGGCAGGCGGCTGGTCGTAAAAACTACAAGCCAATATTTCTAGAAAATGTGATAAAAAGCATGTTGCGCCAACCCCACTGCGAGTAGGATAAGGGGCACGTGGAAGAAGGAGAATGTAGGTAGATACAAGACACGACATGATTATTTCTAGACTGGTCATGATAGGCTGTCAAGGTTGCATTTCTCCATTTCCAAGTTTAATATTTCACATAAAGGCAAAAGATATTTTAAAAAACTTATTTTCAAAATAATTGCACTTTGAAAATTGTATCAAAAGATTATTAATGGCCGCTCCTTATATACTGTCTATCGACAGATTTGCTTACTGGCAGTAATATTTTGACACATTTTGTATGGAAGATCTTTCCAAACACTGTTTTTTTTATAGTATAGTCCGGCAAACGAGCAAGTGGGTCACCTGATGGTAAGTGATCTCCACCGCCCATGTACGCCCACAATACTAAAATAATCATGGGCGGTTGCAGTCCTTAAAGGAAAGGGATAAGGGATTGGGAACGGGAGGGGAATTTGGGCCTCCGGATATCTCACTCACCGTACGAAACGCAGCAGCAAGCCGCTACTTTACGCCGGTTTTCTGTGAGACAGTGGTATTGATAGTAAGCAATTCTATCGATAGATAGAATATAGGGATCGGCCATTAATCCACTGTTCCACATTTACCTGTCATAGAGAGCGGTCGTCGCTTGGGTACAGCGGGTTTTTTCCCTATGGTAGCGAACGCGGGCGTATCGCTCGCCTCGTCGAGCGAGCGCACCGCCTCCTCGAGGCTGCCGAGCGATATCGAGAACGTCTCGCGCGCCGCGGCGATGTTCGCCTCACTGTCGCGACGCAACGTCACTATCTCCGACTCGACTGATACGGGGCATGCGAAGCGTGTTAACACATACGAGTAGTGCTGGAATATACCGACCGACACGTGCGTTTGGGTTTCGTTTACTGTTCAATACAACTGAATAATTCTCTATTCTAAAAAAAAGTAACTGGCGCCGCCGCCGCCGCCGCTGCCAAAAGCTTGTCACGCTATCTCCTCCGAAACCGCTGGGGGTATGGGGTCGAGACCGATACCAATCGATGCAGAATAATGTGGGGAAGAAAGTAAGATATGTCTCATATTCGTCGGACTTTAAGTTTCTTTTTTATTTTATGTTTTGTGGATAAACATGGGCAAAGCCCCTAGTTGTATTTAAAAAGTAGTCTATGATATTCAGTGATAATGTAGCTTTCTAAAGGCAAAAGATTTTTTGAAATCGGTTTAGTAGTTTTTAAGTTTATTCGTTACATACAAAAATACAAATCTTTCCTCTTTCTAATATGAGTATAGATAATATAATTAAATAAATTAAAATCAAGTTTAAATGTTGATAAAAATCTAATTATATATGTTACTTTTATAATATTTGCAACATCGATTATTGTAGTTTATAATCATATTTTAGTTTACAGCCCCCAATTACACAAAGAATTTCTCGTACAAGGTACGCCACCAATAGAAGACTCTGGTTTACGAGGCCGAGGCCGCATCATACTAGTATCTCCGTCAAATTTCATGACGTGGGAGGGAACCAAAGACTTTATTACTATAGAAGTAAAATTGTGTTGCATACGCGGCCGGCGCGGCGGGAGTGACGTCTTAGGCGCAAGAGCGAGAGGAGTTAAGAGTAAGCGAGATGGTAATATTGAGACGGCCGATTTGTTTTCATTCATAGTAAATGCCATTCTCGAAGAAATCCAAGAAATAATACTTATATTTACATGCCTAAAATAACTTCAAATCAAATAAGTAACATATGCACGTAAATAAATGACCTTAACTCAGTGCGCAATTTCTTTGTACCGCAGAGCCTATCTAGTAGTAAAACATTAAAGTATTTGCAGGGGAAAAGCAATGATAGCTCAGCGGGGAGTGGTATGACTGTTGAGACGAAAGTCGCAGGTTCGAAACCAGCTCCAAGTACATACACCTCTGACTTATCTAAGTTATGTGTGTATTGTTAATTATTTCTTGACTTAACGTTGAAGGAAACATCGTGAGGAAACCTGCATACTTGAGAAGTTCTTCATAAGAATTTCGAAGGTACCTATGTGAAGCCTGCCAACCCGCATTAGGCCAGCGTGGTGGACTAAGGCCTAACCCCTCTCATTCAGTAGAGGAGGCCCGTGACGAGCAGTGGGACGTATATAATACAGGGCTAGTATTATTATTTGCAGGGAACGAGGCTCTCCTGTTATATACTCGGCTCTTGCGTACGATAAACTCTCTCCGTATGAATGGGGCTTTAGAATGACTGCATTTGATATTTGCCACAACGTATTTTGTAAAAAAAAATGCAAGACATTTTTAAGAAATCGACGATTACGAAAATAATATCAACTTCTATATGAAATTAAATTGAAAAAAACCCAGACGCACAAATGTAGACCGGTGTAAACCAAAAACAACAAAAAAACAAAACATGTAGCAACATAAAATACAACACTAACTGATAAATGTGCAGAAAAAGAAAATAAAAAACAACATCAAATCATTCATTCATACTTAGTGAAATAGTGGCCATACAATACAATGAAGCATTAAAATAAAAGAAACTCCCACTAACTTTACACAAAAAGTAATAATATAAACAAAATGTCTGGCAAGTGATCCAATTTGGTCCCAACTCAACCTTATACCCATTTTATACAGCTGATATTAGAATGTCAAAAAAACTGTTGCGTCGAACCGCTCGATAATTTCGTGTTTGTCATAGGAAGCACATTATATCAACCATACAATCATAGACATAAGGTTCAGTTTCAGTTGTCATCAAATTTGGTCGCCGTCCGACTGCTCTGAATGTAAATAATGCTTCGTCTAACAACAAATAGTCTACAACTCGTAGTATAATCTACAAACACACATTCACACAGACAAACAAATCATTCTATGATCGACTTTATGTATGAATCAGTAAAGTTCACTTACCGTCAGCATGTTGGATGGCGTGCTGATGGGCCGAATCTTCAGCGGCGAAGGCGCCTTGACTCCCATATCCACTCGATGATTCCAATGACGATTCACTCGCACTGCTTTCAGAGCATACCTGCAATGATAAGATTACTCTATTGTACATACATACATACATACGAGTACATAGACTCACGCGTGTTTCCCATAGGGGTAGGCAGAGACAACGGATTTCCACTACTCTATTGTAACTATAATAATAGGTGTAAATGTAGAGTATAATATATCTATATATAATCTATGAACATCGTCAATTTGTAGCTTTCAGATTTTTTCCTTTGCATAATAGCCTAATAATATGTATAAAATCTAGAAGCCAAATGTCATGTTTCTAAGCCACCCAGTAAGTGGTCTAGAATTCAGTGTGTGAAAAACTAAACTTAAACGATAAGTCAAAAATTAAAAATATTATTTCTTTTTGAAATCGGTGCAATTTCAGTTGTCCGGCAGCGGCACAGGCTCCAACTCAAGAAGAAGACCACTAGAAATTGTTATTTTTGACTTCTTAGTTTTGTTGTGGAATTCAGACGGCGAGTCACCCCCACGTAATATCAAATCCACCATCAAATCATGATGGAGGATGGTCGATCGTCGTCGATTAGGTCGGGATAACCGGGAATTCCCGGTGGTCCGAATTCCCCTCCCCTTCCCAATCCCTAACTTCTCTTTCCCTCCCCCTTTCCTTTAAGGTCTTTTAATCCCTTTCTTTTAAGGTCGGCAACGCGCCCATAATTATTTAAGTATTGTGGGCGTACATGGGCGGAGATCACTTACCACCTTAGGTGACCCACATGCTCGTTTGCCGGCCTGTAAGTCGGTTGTTATGGTTTTTGTATTTTTGAGCGGTGGGTTTGAGCTATGGCATCTAAATTCCAAAACAATCACATAATCGCGACGAATGTTCTGTTATCCGTCGAGGAGTTAACTTTTTTACCATTTTATTTTGTATCGTACTTCGTGATCAGATCTTAACCAAACTTATATGGGACCATAGCCACGATATAAACTTAATCGAATTTTTTTTTTCCAACAAAATCAGAGCCCAAATGGCGGTGAAATCGATGTACTGCATACATAAAAAGAATCAACAAAAAATATATTTTAAAAAATGTGCCTAATTGAGAACCGCCTCCTTGTTTGAAATCGGCTAAAATAGTACTTTTAAATCTTAATAATTCCAGAATTATAATAGGTTTAAATTTAGGATTGGATGTGTTAAAGGGAGTGTAAATTTTTTGAGCCATAGGGGGTTGAAAGTAGCTCTAAATAAATGGCTCATGCACCTAAATATACTACACACGCGGCCGTATAGTCGCCCTTTTCTTCCTCAAACTTAGCGGACACCTAGATATCACAATTGATGACAATTTGAACTTCACCGGTTTCTCAGTCTAAGTAGGCTGACGCTATACCAATGAAGCGAATGAGAGGAACAAGAAAACATCATCCGAAACCAAAACTACACGACACGAAAACCGCAATCTCCGCGCAGACACGATTATAGTAAATCACAACACAACACTGAGATGAAGTTTATCAAAACAACAGTGTTACAACACAACACGACGTGCGAACATCACAGTATAATGTGCTATATTGTGACGCATTGTAGTCACCGCTGTTATGTCAAACGGAACCAGAACAATAGGCTTATAAAGTGATTATTTACTTCTTGTTTCGTGTAGTTCGATTGATAAGATTTGATACTTGAATGCAACCATTTAAGTATAAAAATGCCAACACATTTTTAACAATGCATGCCCCATTAGATTAAATGAAGATAGATGATTAAATAAAGAAACAAACAAAGTATTTATAAGCAAATTAAAAATATTTCTCATTGAGAAAGCCTATTATACAATAAATGAATACATGTATGGGTTTTTCTATTACGATATGCTCAGTATCAGCCCGGAGTCTAGAATTTGTGCCTGGTATGGCGATAGGCTCGCCCCCTATCACATAAGGGATGAAAATACGCTCGGCGAAATGTGGGTGTACTGGTTACACCTCTGCCTACCCCTTCGGGGATTACAGGCGTGAGTGCGTATGTATGTATGTATGATAAGGATAAAATATAAATAATAATAATAATTTGATATTATGACAATTTTATTATAAATAATGAGCTATCGTCCTCCCTCCTACATTCTTGCTGTGCCCAATTGGATCCACAATAGTTACAAACTGTTATACCTACCACCTATGTTAATTGTGGATAGCAGAATAAAATAAATTGAAATTGAAATAGATTTCTGAATTTAGATGCAATTGGCAATGACCAGAATTTTCATTTAGACTAATCTAAACAATCATACTAATTTATTGACATTGATGGGTTACTAAACGGGTCGGGTACAAAAATATCAGGTACCCTCCTTGCAGCGTGAATGGGCCAGCTCGACCGGGTTATTACCTCTGTCTCACAGAAAACTGACGTGAAGTAGCAGCTTGCTGCTGCGTTTCGAACGGTACATGAGATATCCAGAAGCCCAGAAGATCCCCATTCCAATTCCCTTTGTTATAACTTTTCTTTAAGCTCGGCAACGCGTCTATGATTTAATTGGTATTGTGGGCATTCATGAACGATGGGGATCACTTAACATCAGTACGATGTTAAGTAGGCCTAGTACGAGTGATCCCCTTGCTCATTTGCCGATGTAAATAAATAATAATAAATACTTATTCTATAAAAAATATAATTAATCAATATAAACTTCAAAGAGAAACTATCAAAACACCTCAATCGTTGTATTTTGATCGCTTCTCTATCGACGCAGCGGCCGATATAACGTGTACGCAATTTAACAACCGCGTCTCGAATCTCAGACATCAGTGCCGTGTACATATTCTGCGAGGACGCGTGTGTTTATACCAAGCATGCTGAACGCCGGCAAATTAGTTGCTTACGTTTTGTGAGTATTCTGTGATTGTTAAATATCAAACCAATGATATAAGTTTTTTTTTATAGTATAGGCTGGCAAACGAGCGAGGATCACCTGATGGTAAGTGATATCCACCGCCCATGTACGTCCAGAATACTAAAATAATCATGGGAGCGTTGCCGACCTTAAAGGAAAGGGATAATTTAGGGATTGGGAAGGGAAGGGTAATTTGAGCCTCCGGATATCTCACTCACCGTACGAAACGCAGCAGCAAGCTGCTACTTTACGCCGGTACAGCGTGGCTCTACCACTCAAAAATGGTAACTGTTAAGTCTCATAATGCCCAGTAACTTCACTAGCCTCAATGTCCGGCAGAAATAAACCCACACGGTCACCTGGATACGAGGGGCTGTCCACTTTGTACCGCTCATTCGTGAGGAAACCTGCATACCTGAGGAGTTCTTTATAAGAATTTCGAAGCTATGTGAAGTGACAACCCGCATTAGGCCAGCGTGTTGTCTAAGGCCTAACCCCTCTCATTCAGTATAGGAGGCTCGTGCCCAGCAGTGGGACGTATGTAATACAGGACTGGTATTATTATTATTATTATATACGACTGATTCATCGCATACTTACATTACGTTTGAGATGATTAAAATCCTTATCAACATGTGTAATTTTAATTATACAACAAGGTTTACTACACATACTGTTACGCTGTTTAGGGGTAAGCGATAACTAAAGATTTGCACTTTATACAAACTTGACACGCCACTCGCAAACAATGTGATTATACCAAGTGGTAGGTCCTTCGTATGCGAGAGGCCGTCTGACCGCTGTCCGCTGGCTTTGTCCATTTCTACCGACAAACAGCAGTGTGTAACTGTTGTTGTGTTTCGGTTTAAAGGACATTGAAGCAGTGAAATTACTAGGCGTAATGAGACTTAACATTTTATGTCTCGGGGTGGCGAGCGCAGTCCAAATTCCGATGCCGTGCAGTGCTTTGTAGTTCAGTTCTGTGTGGTGTTGCTTCTGTTTATGGGCAGGTGTTGCGCTTGCCGTATAAAGTACGCAATAGCGATACAGAAAAAAGAATAACATTTTCGTACATTTAGAAAAATAAGGCTAATAGGTTTTCCTTACGGAAAATACAAATATACAAATGTTTAAAAATGTTTGTTGATATTGAAAACTAATTGAAATGGTGTTTATGTGTTTGAAATAATAATCTTTATATATCTGTGGATCCGGAAGGGTATAACGTCTATAATTATTTATAGACGTGTATATTAAAGGTACCAGCGTCAATATCAAACTACAATCTGTAATTTGAAATTGTCAAATTGATTTACGCGTATTTAGAAATCATTTATACGTACCGCCTGGTTCCGCATCGAGAATTACAAACCAAACAAGTGCCGGTAATAAATTATAACTACCGACACTAATCGCGAGCACAGTAAGAAGTAGTGCGGGCAAGTAAGAGTCCAATAGACAACGAGTATCTACTGGCGAACCAATCGAGTGAAGCGTCAGCGCCTGGCACTTCTTCATTCCGCCAATCAGAACTATATGAATTATTCACGTCTCATGCCGGTAGAAAAGTGAACTTGAACGGCTGTTTTATTTCGCCCTATTTTCTCCATACTTTCTTTTTAATTATTAATCCTACTTATATTTTACAGAATCAACGTCCATATCAGCTCACAATGGTAAGTTAACATTCATAATATGACAAGTTATTACATTTTTAAACTATGTGTTTCTCATTACCTCGATAGCGTAGTTGTAAGTCGATGAGTAAGTGTCACAACTGCGCCACTGAGGCAGTCAGGTGTATCACCGGGATAATGAAGTCGTTTTTTTATTTGATTTTTGTCTTATGCAATCCAAATATAATATCGATCGTCGAGACACATTGCGTCTCTCAACGATCGCCAGTATTATACCGGCCTGACGGTAACTGGATATTCACCGAATAGACCCCATCGGAACGCATTATGTTTGGTTTTTTCACAATCGCTAGAGGATCGACTCGGCGAAACCCGTTCTGGGGTTAGCAAGTATCATTTTGTCAATATTTGAGATTTTTAACGTCTCGCTTCGTTCGACATTTTATTTATTTGGACTGCACTGTAATTAAAATAAATAAATACAGTCACACACATAGTCCTAAGTCCTGAGGTCTCGGGTTCGATCCCTGGGTCGGGTAAATATGATATTGGTTTCAACAGCCTGGAGTTTGGAATTGTGCCCGGTATGGCGATAGGCTCGCTCCCTATCACATCATAGGACGAAATATAAGCTCGGCAAAATGTGGGTGTACTAGTTACACATCTGCCTACCCCTTCAGGGATTACAGGCGTGAGTGTGTATGTATGTTAATTATTCCGCAGCCCAATAGACGACCTGACGGATGCAAAAGCCTTGTACAAATCCGGAGAGATCCAGCAACAGACTTCACCGATCACTTTGGACAAAATCAAACAGAGGATGCGAGACGCTGGCATCTTCGACTGTCAAGACCCCAGCCTTACTGACAGAGAGCGAAAGGAGCTGAGTAAACTGATGGCCGCCGTCGAGATCATGGTATATTATAATAATCTTTTATGTGACTGCCACAGAAGGAGGGATGGGGGTACCTACCTGTTAGAAATTATAATATAGTGATTTGAAATGTGTCATTCATTTTCTGACACCCTGAAATGACTGCCTCGGTGGCGCTGTTGTAATGCGTACACGTTACGACTGCTGTGCTGAGGTGTCGGGTTCGAACCCCGGGTCTGGTAAAAGTGATATTGGGTTTTTTAGCCCGGAGTCTGGAATTATGCCCGGTATGGAAATAGACTTGACCTCTATCACATCATGGGATGGAAATAAATAAAAAAGCGTTTCATTTCCTTAAACTCTATAGTTAACATTAAAAGAATAAAACAAAAAAATCAATATCTTAAATATACTGTAAGAATGAACTAGAGAGAGAATGTTTAAATATTATTATTTTAATAATTTAGTTAACACCCCCTTTCGGGACGAAAATAAGCTCAGTGAAATGTTGGTGTACTAGTTACACCTCTGCCTGCCCTTTCGGGAATTATGGGCGTGCATGCGTATGCATTTCAGACATCATCCCGAAACCGGCAGCCACAGAACGTACAAAACATGTTCTCGTCCCTACGCATGGTCGAGAGAGTGGTGAAAAAACAACTCAAAGAGGGTCAGATCTCCGAAACGTTAGCCGCCAAGTTCAATTGGGAGAAACTGTGAGTGTTTTTTTTATTAGACTGAATGATGAAATAAGCAGGTGACAATGTTGTTGCATTGGCTAATTAAAGTGCCTTCTTTATTAATCTATGTTTCCACCACGCAGATATGTTTTCACTAATGGCCGTTCCCTATATCGGCGTTGACAGCTCCGTGGCGCAGCGGGCGAGTAGTCGGCTGCGAAGCGAGAGGCCGTGGGTTCGATTCCCACACCGAGACAAATGTTTGTGTGAACCACAAATATTGGTCTCGGGTCTGGGTGTTGTGGGTTGGCAAGTCCTTCGTAGTTCCTGATACCCACGACACAGGTTTACCTAGTGTGGGGTCAGGACTATGTGTGTGACTGTTGGGTGTATTATATTGCAACTCGTTCTATGTCCTTTTTTATAATTATTTTGTCGAATCGGCCGTAAATCCAATTTTAAACGCGTCCGTAAAATAAATAAATACAGCTATTTAACAAGCCAATAAAACAACTATTGCTACAACCTTAAACTTATAGCGAGTTCGATTTTAATTGATGAACTGAATTGAAATTGAAGAGCTGTATTGTTTTTGTTAATAAAATCGATTGAAAGTCTGATCAGACGGTTCAAATCACATGCGATTCAACAGTTGATCAATAAACCGAACCGTATGAATCCAATATTAAGGTGTTAATTTTCGACAGATCAACCCGACAGAAACGAGACAAGCCGATGTACCATCTAGACAAGACCACTAACATGAGAATGTTCAATGTCAACTCGTAATTTTGTATGCATCATCATTTAAACTTAATATTATTTTATTAATAAAATTTTATAAATGGGATATATTTGTGTTATTACAACGCCTTGGAGTCAATTGTTTGTAAGATCCGTTAATAATTGTCAGGTCTGGGTGTTGTGGGACCGTAAGTCCTTTGATTTCGTGTTACCTACGACAAGACTTGTATGTTAATATGGAATCAAAGCATTATATATACATACTAGCTATTGCCCGCGGCTCCGCCCGCGTGAATGCCTATTTCCAGGATTAAAGTAACCTAGTGGGCGCATCAAACGAGTCCCGGTGAGAAACGCGCTTGACAAAAATACTAAAATGACTATTAAAAAATAAGGGTTGATGGTAGAAGGGTGAAAATTTAGGGTTGTATGTATTTTTTAATGCTGTATCATAAAAAAATAAAGACAATTTTTTTTGGGGTGGACCACCCTTAACATTTAGGGGGATGAAAAATAGATGTTGGCCGATTCTCAGACCTACCCGATATTCCCACAAAATTTCATACAAATCGGTCCAGCCGTTTCGGAGGAGTATGGGAACGAACACTGTGACACGAGAATTTTATATATTAGATAGATCTAATCTAATTTAATCTAACTAATCTATCTCTTCTCACTGCTAGTTTGGAGTTTGCCGAGGACCGTGATTGGTGGATAAATGAAGGGGGTTGCGATATGTATATCGATAATTTTCGAAAAAGTATCGAAATCGCAACAATAACTATATTTTTTACAGGACGCCGAAAAGGTCGTCCAAATGTCAATGAATCGATATACTGATATACAGAAATCGATATCGATATTTTTAAAATATCGATAAATTAAAAGGAAGGGAAACCTTAACCCAGCAGTGAGACATAAGCTAGTAAAAATGACCTTCTCTTGTTGAGGATGCTCGGCGTTGTGTTGCTGAGCTCTTGACGCAGCCAGTGTTGCCAATTCTGACATGTTCACGTATAAAGCTTGCGGCATTTCTGCAACAATATATTACAAACATTATTCGACAAAAATATTAGTCTCCATCGCCTATTAACACCCAAACCAGAAGAATCATGGGTGCCTTGACGAAGTAAAAGGAAAATCATAATAATTGAAAAGAAGGGGATTTGAGATCTGGAAATCGAGCCCAGGACCTCCCCGCTTTCACAGTCTTGAAACTGGTTAGGTTCCATATACCTCATAAGGCTTATGCGGCCCAATAGAGTTTAGAGTCTAGTTTTAGTGAAATAATCATCAAAAACTATGTCAGTATAAATTTCATCGCCGATTTCACATACATTGGGGTGTTTTTTTTTTCAATACTTTAAAGGTACCGAATAAAAAACAATCATCAATAGATATACGCATATATTTTTACAAAGTAGCCCTATTACGATTTTAGACGCGGTTATACATACTTCGCGGGTGTCTAAGTCGCGAGTGAATCGTTTTTACTAGGCAAGCGTGCTTCATCTTGGGCCACATCATCGCTCACCATCAGGCGAGAAAGTTGCTAAACGCAAGCCTATTACGAATAAAAACAAAAAACACACAAATTCAAGCGCTTTGTTTACCTTTAGTGAGATGTGGCGGCAGTGATGAAGGCTTGTTCGGTTTGAAGTCGTGTCCGGACTTGGCGGGCACAGACGGACGCTCCAGCGATGAACATCTCTGTTATATCAACATAAATATTCTTTATTTCCCTGAATATCGAGACGAACGGGTCACTCGTATGATGGCAAGCGCCTACCCTTACCCAATAGCAACAACACTCAGTAGATTTGGTACACATTTTGATAGTTTTCGAAAACGATGATAGTTTTCGATTTTTAATCACAAAATGTAGGGTTCCTAAAGTTTGACCCCTTTTTCGGTTTGTGCGTGCGTGTTTGCGTACGGCGAGCATACGTGCGTGCATGCGTGCGTGCATGCGTGCATGCATGTATGCCTGCGCGTGTGTATGTACATGTCTGTAGCACCGTAGCGCCTAAATTAAAAGAAAAAAAAAATTGAAATTTTTGTAATTTTTAAAATTGGAACAGCAGTCCTTACACACTGTTTGGTGGTAAAAATATTTGATAACTTACAGTAGGCAACGGCGGTCGTGCATACACTCCGGCATCCCTCGCGATGTCCCTCGGGGGGTCGGCAGAGAATGTGTGCGCGCTTAGTGCTGGCCGTGGGTGGTTGCGTTCGTATGCTGAAACGATAACATTACACAGTTTTTCTACAGCATAAGCCGGCAAAGTCTGATGTCAAGTGATACCAGATAAAATATGGATGCGTAAACTTAAAGGTAATAAATGCAGATTGGGTCTGGGATTCGGACCTCCGCAAAATCTCACTCAGCGTATGGGACGCGCCAGTTATTGGCTACTTAAAACCGGTTTTCTGTGAAATAGTGTTACTGCCCCGAACAAGTAGCACCATTCATGTTGCAGACAACAGCAGCGTGGTTCTACCATTTACACTGCATACACCTCAGACATTTCCAAGTTACGTGTGTATTCATTATTAATTATCGCTTGATTTATCGGAAGGAAACATCGTAAGTTAACTTCATACATAAGAAGTTCTCAATAAAAATTTCGAAGGTGTGTAACAATGTTCAGTAGAACATACAAGAGGCAGTACATTTTGAGTTTGTCCCGTACATGACGGAATAAAGTATGAGCGGCACGAAATGTACTACTTCAACACACTTCGCACACACACATATTACTTATACTCTATTACTATTCCCAAGATGCAGACTGCATGCGTGAAAGAGTAAGAAAGTCGGCTATTATGTTTCATTTCGATTCCTGCACCGACACAAATGTTTGTGTAATTCACAAATATTTATTTCGTATCTGGGTGTTTTTCAGCGTAAAGGGGTTGACGTCAGCCAGTCGGCCGGGCGTAAAAACTACAAACCAAATGTTTCTGTAACATGTATTAAAGCATGTTGCATCGACCCCACTGCGAGTAGAATATGGGCAGGTGGAAGAAGATGATGTAAAATACAGACAGAATACAGCACCTCCTTGTTGTTTAAATATTTTTTTTATAGTCACTCACCTGCGGATATAGTGTGGGGTCTGCCAGCCATGATGGCCGACGCGGCTCTCTCGAACTGTGCCGTGTCCTTCAGATCCGGCCATGTTGCTGATGCTGCCAAACAATCACTTAGATAATTTACAGATAAAATGACTTCAAGTCTACAGTGACTAGCGCCGGTATTCATAAATGTTACTATGACATCTCATAGTGAGCGCGAACGCATAGTGACGATATCGAAATAAGAATCTCGAAGGTTTGTGAAGTCTTCCAACTCGCATTAGGCCACAGTGGTGAACTAAGGCCTAACCTCTCTCATTAGTAGAGGAGGCCCGTGCCCAGCAGTGGGTCTGTAATACACAACAGACGGTAAGCGCAACGCCTGCAGGTAACCAAATAAAATACACCCAATAGTCACACACGTAGACTGACCCCCACACTAGGTGTATCGCTAACCTTTACCGAGGGTATCAAGAACTACGATGAACTTGCCAACCCACGACACCCAGACCCGAAACAAATTTTTGTGGATCACCCAAACATTTGTCTCAGTGCGGTCATCGAACCCACGGCCTCTCGCTTCTGTCTGAGGCTGTCAAAAATACAACACCACACAGAATTTTGCATTACAATGCACTGCATAGCACTGCACTGCCTCATCACCCAGATACATAGGATTTTAAGTATCATAATGTCCAGTAATTTCACTGGTTTTAATGTCATTCTAACCAAAACACAACAGTGCTGACACACTGCTGATATACGGCAGAAATAGATAAAGCGGTGGCACCTACCCAGATGGCCTATCTCATACGAGGGACCAACCACATATATATTATTATTGGCAGGTATATAACAGTGATATTGGGTTTTTCTATCACGAAATGCTTAGTATCAGCCCGGAGTCTGGAATTGTGCTAGGTGTGGCGATAGGCTCGTCCCCTATCACATCATGGGATGAAGAAAAGCTCGGCGAAATATGTGTGTACCAGTTATATCTCCGCCTACTCCTTCGGGGATTACAGGCGTGAGTGCATATGAGTATGAGTATCTCTCTATTCTAAAAAAAAGTAACTGCCGCCGCCGCTGCCAAAAGCTTGTCACACTATCTCCTCCGAAACCACTAGGGGTATGGGGTCGAGACCGATACCAATCGATGCAGAATTATGTGGGGGAAGAAAGTAAGATATGTCTCATATTCGTCGGGCTTTAAGTTTTATTTTATTTTATGTTTTGTGGAAAAACATGGGCAACGCCCCTAGTATCTATATACATGTATGTTTACCAGCGTTCCCTAGTGTGTCATGTTCATCCCTTCCGTCGTCTGTATGATCGTCTTCGATATTACTCTTCGCTGGAGTAATACATTCGCTGCTTACGCTCTGATTGTCCGAACCCTGTGGAATTATGTCTTTGTACTATTTTTTATTACCCAGCAAAAAACACCATTAGTGCTTTACATCTGGCTTCTCCAGTTGTAAATGTCCTTACACTTGAGGCTAATATCGCCTTAGTACATTATTTTATCTCCCGTTTTGCTACGAAGGGAAGTGGAAAAAATATATATTTCCAATTACTGCTTAACTTTCTATTTGATTAACTTCTTTGTGGGATATAGACAGCTAAGCATTACCAGGGGCTCCAGGCTTCATTGCTTGGTGGCGAAATATGCGTGCCACTGCCGATCCTAGCTTACAGGAGTTGCGGATGTGTGAACGGGATAGTCTCGATGACCTAACAAGTATCAAAAGTAACCGCCATTGCCCATATATATACAAGATATTATAAGAATAATGATCCGTAACTTGGGTCTCCGAAAATCTCACTCATTGAAACGCAACACCAAAACTGCCACTTCAGTCTTGTGTGCGACAGTGATACTACCCTGGTCGAATCAGCCCGTTCGTTCTGTAGACTAAATTGTCTGCATGAGTATCACATCAAACATAGATAAAATAGATACCCAGCAATATATTATAATTTCAACACATTAATTGGACAAAAATATTTACATAATTATCTTAATCTATCCAAAACATTTAGTTCGAGCGGGCGAAAATTAAATGATGAAAAATAATCTACACACATTATATTCCCCATTATTTACAAAACATTTTTTTTTCTTAATAATTTCAAAATTTTGAAACCATGCAAAACGCAAAAAGCTAACTAACTGCACGTAAAAAAGTAAAAAATAAAACAGCAAAGTATAAAAAAATCTTACAACTAACTACATCTAAGAAAAAAAAGCATAAACAATATTACATTGTCAACGTAGAGCGAGCGTCGTTGCAGAGCATCCTGCGAGCGGAAACCGGAGTCCGCGCTGCACACGCTCGACACACGCGGCGCGGACTGTATGCGCACGGGAACCGCGGTTATATACATTATACAACATATAAACAACACAAACACACAATATTTTTTGAAGATTATGCCGATTGGTGGAGACTGGAGGACCATTATAAAAATTAAAAATAAAAAAAATATTTTTACAAAAAAAAAACTATATCAATTGGTAAAGACTGGAGGAAACTAATACAAATTAAAAGAAAAACAAAAAATATTCTTTTTCGATTGGCATAAAAACAAAACTAAGCAAAAAAAAAAACTGTGATTGAAACTACATTAAAAATCAGTGCTTGCCTCAAATGTACCATTCTAGTCAACAGAAAAATTTACTAACTACAATACTAATATGTTTTCCATCCTGAATGGTACCTACCCAGTGGCCCCTTGCATATGATGGACCTACCACTAGCTATTCTGCGCGTTTTTCAAATCGATTGCTGTTCACTAACTACAATAACTAATAAACTTTCTGTTTACAACAACGCTTACTTGCAACTTTTGAAACAAGCAATTAAGTTTGACACAAAATACATTAAACTGCTGTATAATAAGTACAGGACAAAGATCAATCAATATACCACTCTAATCTAATTGTAAAAAATTGTAACTGTTATAATAATGAAAAAGAGAAAAAAAGCAATAACAAACTTTTAAACAAAAAGAATAACAAGGTACCTGAGAGAGACATAGCGGCGCGTCGCTGGCAGGCGCCGGCATGATGCCGGACGAACCGTTCGATATCGGAGTAGAACAACTCACTGTCGAGCCCGACACACCTGACAATAATACAATCAATTATACTTAAGCTCATGCTAATATTCCCGAATGTATAGGCAGAGTTTGCAACTCGTACAACCACAGAAAGATGTTGGTTGAACTCCCATATATCACTTTGTACTAAATTGTAAATTAATATTGATTTTGACTGCCTCGGTGGCGCAGTTGTAATGCGTACGCGTTACGTATTGGGTTTATTTTCTATCACATAAGGGACGGAGATACGCTCGGCAAAATGTGGTTGTACTAGTTACACCTCTGCCTACCTCTTCGGGGATAACAGGCGTGGGTGCGTATGTATTGATTTGTATTTAATAATAAATGTTTTGATGTATTGTACGTTTTGTCCTTCGAGCCGGATTTTCTGAAACTTTTTTCAACAAAGTTCTGTCAATCCGAGTCTATGTATACTAGTTCCTATGGAATTAGGATAATGACGTAGTATCTCACCGTGCTGGTTGTCGGAGCACTGGCTGTTGAGGGAGGAGATGGACGTGAGCGAGGACTTGCGGCTGCCGAGGCGCGACGAACCTGACGGCGAGTGCGGCGCAGACCCACACTCCCATCCGCTGTGACAGGACTTTATATCGCAGATCACCTGGAATAGATATTTTTTTGTTTTTTTGCATGACTAGAGGCTTTGCCCATGTTTTTCCACAAAACATAAAATATAAAAAAAACGAATATGAGACGTATCTTACTTTCTTTCCCACATTATTCTGCATCGATTGATATCGGTCTCGACCCCATACCCCCAGCGGTTTCGGAGGAGATAGCGTGACAAGCTTTTGGCAGCGGCGGCGCCAGTTACTTTTTTTTAGAATAGAGAGAAAGCCTGTACCGGTACCGTGTTTTGTTTACATCACAAATAAAATACTTTTTTACATGACAAAGCCTGTACCGAGTTTTGTTTACATCACAAATGTGTCACGATTCTCTTTCAGGGTGATGCCACTGTCTCCCAAAAAATCTAAGTGAAGTGACAACTTTGCTTTTGCGTTTTGTAAATTGCTTCAGGCGTAGAAACCCACCCTGTCCACTCAATCCCCTTACCGTTACTCAAATGCGGGCAAGCACACGCATGACTGCTTTGATTGTCTTGACACGATGTTTTTACAACAGAAAATCACAAAAGTAAATTACAATGTAAGAATGCTGTGGTGTTCCGTTGCGTTGCTACCAATACTGGCAAAGATTCTCTTCCACTCACCTATAGACATGACTACATACTAGATACATCTATAGATACTAGAGACACATATTAGATATGACTAGCTAACTAATGGCCGTTCCCTATATTCTGTCTGTCTCTAGTTTTGCTATACCGGCGATAGAAAATTTTATCTATTTTCCGTTTTACCGTCCCAATAAACTTACTAATGATAGGTAATTCTATTCTTCATTGCTGTCTACCGATGAGAGGACTGATAGCTGACTACGGATATACAACACTATGAAAATGACAGTTCAAGCGTCCCAATATTTTTTAAGTGTTATCTGTCGATAAAGTTATTTAGTTTTTTCTTTATCGGTAGATTTTGACCGATAAACAGCTATCCTCGGCTGTAAAAAAACGAAATAAATAACGCATTTTGAAGAAATAGCCATGAGTATACAAAGCTTACATAGCACTTGCACTGAAATACAAAAAACTAAATAAATTAAGTAAAAATCTAAAAGTAAATATAAAAAAAATCTAAAATTCCAATAATTAAAAATAATGCACCGTTTTGATAATTAAATTAAGTGCCAAGAGACATATAAATATTTGTTAATGCGAACAAAATAATTCCCCACTTCAGTAAAATCCCCCAAATTCGCTTGGGATTTTCGTTCAAAGGACTTGTATTCAGAGCCGTAATGTATTGACAGCTAAACGTTTCGTTATTACATTGTTTTTTGCAACTTAGTAAGTATTTCTCGTTATTAGTATTTCATTAACAGTGGTAAAAAATAAGAATTATAGATAAATATTAAATTAAAACTTATATTTCTAATCTAAATCAAATCTTCTTATTTTTTTATATAAATTATACAATAGTTCTTCTTTCTCAGCTTGTATGAACATAACGCACAAGAGGGCCCAGATAAACTGCCTATCTATTGCTATCATAGTATCCGACGTGCATATCTAAAAAATAGGGACGATTCCAAGCAGTAGATAGAACAATACGGATGTTTGACTATAGCTATCTATCGTGAAATTGAAGATTAATATTGGGAACGGCCATTATACTAACTATGGGTTAAGAATGGATAGACAAATGTTTACCTGCAGACTGGCGGCAGGCAGTGTCCTTGGCTCGGCCGTGTGACGTATCAACTGCTCGCTACCCTCCTGCAAGTGTCCGACCTCTGCTAGCATCGCCACTTCACACTCCTGGAAACAATAGATATTCTATTACTGTCCTGTCAGCTCCTGTTGTTAGTCACGAAGCTATCCTGCCCTGTAACTGAACTCCTGTAAGCCAGGATCGAGTTCTATACATTTTCCGCATCGAATAGTAAAGCAGTTAAGCTTTATACAAATTCAATAGGCCAGCTTCACCAGAATGATACATCTCACGAAGAAACCTACGAGTATGTCATCTGCTGTCGCGTTTTATCCGGTCAATGGGAGAGCCAACGAACAACGGTAATGCACTGATTCTTTTGTAGTTAAGAGATTGATCCCTTTGCACATTTGCCACAACTGGTATAGGCACAAGAGATACCATTATCAGCCTCCGTGGCGCTGTGGATGAGTTGACTGAAGCGAGAGGCAGCGTGTTCGATTCCCCCACCAAGACAAGGTGTTTGTGTGATCCACTAATGTTTGTTTCACGTCTGGGTGTTTTCTCCCCAGAGGGGTTGACGTCAGGCAGGCGATCGGTCATAAAAACTACAAGCCAAATTTTTCTCTAACATGTGTTAAAAGCATGTTGCGCCGATCCCACTGCGAGTGGGATAACGGCAGGTTGAAGAAGAAGGTATAAAAGAGATAACGTTGCCAACTCACCACGACTGGGTTGAGCAGAGACACGAAGTGACAAAAGCGGCTCCTCTCTTCAATCAGCGCCGCTTTGACCGCCTTCTCTTCCATCTCCTCTAACTGAAGCTTGCGTTCTTGGACGTCCTGCAATGAACAAACAATATTTATTAGTATTTAGACATGTCTGGTTTAAGAAATATAGAATGAAATCAATATTTTGTAAAAGGTAGCCACGTTTTTCATACGGTCAGTGAAATTGCCGTAGGCCCAAAATTCGCCCTCTTCCCCCAACCCACATTCCTATCTATATAGGTTAGCAACTCACCCACGAATCCTTTGATTTCGTGTTTTATGGGCCGGTCCCTTATAATTAGATGACTACCTCCTCGGATGCTTAGATTTTCCCATGAAAAATAAATCTATTAAGTTATGCTTAGATCATTTTGCTTGTTGATGTGCGCGCAGTTCTATAAAATATATCTCTCCATCTCAATGGCGGACTAAGACCGTCAGGGGCCTTTGAATGCATTTGTAATGAGGGCCCGGGGCGGTAAATCTATTTGAGGCCCACACGGTGAGCGTTTTTTGAACATACGTATAATATTATGAAATTTGGAGGACCGCTAAGACCGGGGCCCCGGGGCGAACAGAACCTTAATCCGCTACTCATCCATCTCGCTCTTACACACGTCCACACTATACTTCAGTGTCGCTCACCTGCATGCACACGTCGGCGCGGCGTTTAGCATCGGGCGGCGCGCGGCGTGCCTTCCTCGCGTGTCGTTGCGCGTCGGTCATGCGCCGCCTCAGCTCGGTGCGGGCACGCTTGCATTCTCGCGCATGCTCGCGGCTCAACGCGCCGGTTGCACAGCCGCCGCGTCGCCAATCGTCAGCTCGCTCGGACAGCGGGCTTATCAGTGTGTCCATTAATGCACTGAAGAAAAAACATGTAAAACAATCCGACATTCAGATTCCAGACTTTATAAAATTAATTTGATCTAAGTACCTTTGGCCCGTATGACATTACAAAAGTGATTGGTAAGTCCCTCGTATGCGAAAGATCGTTATAGGTACCATCGCTTTCTTTATGTTTTCCGCCAAACAGCAATGGGTAAACAAATATTTGTGTTCGGTTTGAAAGACATTGAAGCCAGTGTAATTACTGGGCATTATTTGCATTATTTAACTTCTTACCTCTCGGGATGACGAGCGCAATCCTGTGTAATGGAGAGTTTTGTAATTCAAAGTTCCGTGTACTTTTGATTATGTTTATGAGCAGGCGTGGCGCTTATCTACCATCAGGCGAGCGACTCACGCATGGTAGAATCGCAGCTTTGTTACTGGGTTTCGTGAGAACTGCGATATTACCGGATGCCGAATTTTCCTCAAACTGACAATGGCATATGTTGAATGATGAATCACTGACTTACCCGATGAAAGTCTTCATTCTGGTCTCGATAGCTCTGTGCCGGAGACATACCCTGGTGAGGGCAGTGCCGATTTCCTTTGTCGCGCCTGAAACAAATAAACAATATACAGATTAACTGATTGCTAATACAAAACTATAAGGAACTGAGTGTTTAAATACGAGGTAAAAAGTTTTTCCTCCATTTGTCCATCCAGGCATACCGAAATAAATAAACACAATAATGGGAAATACAGAGCAGTTCATATGTCGTCAGGAGACGGAGCATCTCTCAACCGAATAGGCCATTTGACTCGATTATTTTTAATATCTTAATTAATAAGTTCCGTTATCTAAAATTTATTATAGAAAGAATTATATAAATCACAAGTCAAAAATAAACAAGTTATAAGCCAATCGAGTCTGCTGGAGGGGGTAGTTGTCAAATTAAGGAAAGATGCATGACATGGTAAGTTACGTCACAAGGCAGGTCACGCCATTACGGTGCACGCGTGCGAGTGAGATAGTGATATTAACCACTACATATACCTTTGCTTGTACCAATATTCAAAAAATTAACGGCGTCCTCATTTGTTACCCAATTTTAAGTTATTTTAATTTTATAAAATCTTATATATATAATTCTCGTGTCACAATGTTGGTTCCCATACTCCTCCGAAACAGCTGGAACGATTTGTATGAAATTTTATGTGCATATCGGGTAGGTCTGAGAATCAGCCAACATCTATTTTTCATCCCCCTAAATCTTAAGGGTGGTTCACCCCAATATTTTTTTTATTATTTTTTAGACAACATTTTTCGTTTTTATTTTTTTATGATACAGCATTAAAAAATACATACAACCCTAAATTTGCAACCCTCTACGATCAACCCCTATTTTTTAATAGCGATATTAGAATTTTTGTCAAGCGCGCTAGATTACTTTAATCCTGGAAATAGGCATTCACGCGGGCGGAGCCGCGGGCGGAGCCGCGGGCAACAGCTAGTAATGTATAAAATTAGACATAGTCAAATACCCTACATAGCTCGTCGCCGGAACGAGCCACTATGTTTGTTTTTTCACCATGTATACGGTGGTTGTTACCCAGTGGGCAGTGGAGTCTCGTCAATCTTTATGACCCGGCGCGGTGGCCCCGACTTCACCCACTCTCTACGTCACCTGTCACTCTTTAGTCTCTTAAAAATAATAACAGAGCCGCCATAATTCCATCGCTGACCAGTTAGTCGCTTCATCTTTACATAGCATAAAACATAGTGGCTATCCGCGTATGTCTGTTTATCCGCTAACTCCTCCTAAACCACGAAACGGATTTTGGTGCGCTTTCCCTATCATTTAGACAATTTATTCCGGGAGGTTTATATGTATATCACGCTATGACCCATGGAAGCAGAGCAGTGGTTAGTTTAATTTTAATGCTCTTTATGATATAACGTTATGACATAACGGTACACATTCCAGTATATAAAATAACACACAAAATAAAAAAGGATCATAAAGTTTGAAGGAATTACAATGGAGATTTTGTATGTAAATAACGCCATAAGTATGTACAGGGAACTACCATAACGGTACAGACCATGTCTCGGTTGGACTTTTTTATGAGTAATATGATGACAAACTTTACTTGTCCATAATTTAAGGAGTTAAACTTAAGGTAAATCCACCTATACTTGACATTTAGGCCCATATTTTAGAACAACAGTCAAGTGAGCTCTTAAGTGTCGATTTGTGTGTACACGTGATTGGTCTGTGTTTGTTTGGCGCCAAAAATAGACCAATCACGTACTAAAAAAAAATAGATTTATATTATGTTAATTATAAGTAATTTCATGTGTATATTGCGCTTTTGATGTAATTTAAAAATTTAAAGATTTTAGAAGTAACTTTTATACATACTAAGTTTCACTCGCTTTCGATATTTATAGTTAATAATTAACACTTCGTTTTATTGAAATGTGGATAACGTTGTAAATTACACATTTATTAATTTAGCTGTAATATTGTACTAATAATACATGTGTGTAATTGTTTGTTTTCCCTGAATAAATAAAATAAAAAAACATCGACACTTAGCAAATAGCTCACTTGAGTATTGTTCTATAATACGGGCCTAAGTATAATAATTTTAAAATATACTATACATAGATATTCCTCCTAACCCAGTATTAGGATACTAAGGAATAACGCTTTCAAAACATCCAAACCAGTTGTGGACAAATATATTTTGCCCCGGTGCGGGATCGAAGTTGCAGCCACTTCTTGCCAAACCGTAAGCGTCGAACACAAATTTACAAATACCCGTAAAAAAGACATTACCTAGATATCAAAAATAATTAGTCCTCATTAGCATATTCAGTACTTTACCAAAAAATACGCGTATAAATAAATTGGAAAATAAGTAATACGTTACTACTATTTCTACTTTACTATTCGGCTACGTATATATACGTTACTACTATTTCTACTTTACTATTTGTTTTACTATTCGGCACTCTAACAACAAGTACAATAATCGAAATATCACAAGAATAATAAAATAATAAAACCTACGTGGCACAGCGGGCGAGTAGTCGATACCACGGGTTGATCCCCGCACCGAGACAAATGTTTGTTTCGGATCTGGGTGTTGTGAGACCGAAAGTCTCGTTATTCCTGGTAGCCCCGATACAAGACTCATATCTTACTGTGGGGATAGGACTATGTATATGGTGGTTAGGTGTATTTATTTAATGTTATACAAATATTATACTCATGGAAATACAATAACATAACATAACATTTAATAGACAATAAATAAATAGATGCCATTTACCAGTGTAGTTACCTTAAAAGTTGCACATGAGGAAATCCTACCACTAAAGGGGCTTACCCGATGCTAACAATCATAGCTTCAAACAAAACTACACCTTAATGTCAATAATATAGAGTCTAAAATGCATACTCGTATATTAGATTGTCATTTTATCTACACGAAACACAAGCAATATTGTACATTAAGGCATACAAGTTTTGGTTGAAAATTTGTCAATATAGTGGAAAACGTTACGGTGAATGCGCTTACACAGTTCATAAGATTACAAGATATGACATAACCGGCATGGTTTATGGTACAACAGATGTTAATCTTTGTGGGTACTGGGTAGCATATATTATGTAGTTGTGAATCACGAGGTCCCAGGTACGATTTCCAGATCGGGCTTAGTATTATATTATATACCCTTCCCAAAAGTAAACGATCATAAAATAGTAATACCAGACCTGTATTATACACTTCCCACTGCTGGGCACGAGACTCTGCTCAATGAGGAGAATTAGGCCTTAGTCCAACAACGCTAGCCTAATGTGAGTTGATATACTTCACATACCTTCGAAATTCTTATGAAGATGTGCTGCGTTCTTCGTTAAAGAAAGCGATAATTGACAATTAATACACACGTAACGTAGAAAAGTCAGAGGTGCGTGCTCTTGGGGCTGGTTTCGATCCTGCAACTTTCGTCACAACAGTCCGTATCCCCGCTAAGCTATCGTTGCGTATCATCACAAAATTATTGCTTAAAATTAGTCAGTATAGTAGTGATGAAGCTTAGTAGGTGGTAGTTCTCTTCTACTTTTATTATAACAGGCTTGAAATGATTGTAACTGATCAACACCGCCCACTAACACCCACAATACCAAAAATCCCACGAATCATGCCCTGTCAACCTTCGTTCCTGGCTTCCATCTGCCCTTATACCACTGGCAGTGGGATCAGCGCAACATGCTTTTTAACACATCTTAAAGAAAGATTGGGCTTGTAGACTTACGACCGGCCGCCTGTCTAACGTCAACCCATTTGGGGAGAAAACACCCAGAACCGAAACAAATATTTATCGATCACACAAACATTTTGTCTCGGTGCAGAAGGAAATTTATGGGGGGCGATTTGGGCCTCACTAATTGTACGAAACGTTACAGCACGCTGCCATTTTACGTGGGTTTTCATAACTGCATGCTTACAGCGCTGCGCGGCGCGGCGCGGCGCGGCGGGGCGCGGCGTGGCACTACTACTTTTTATGCGAGAGACTGTCTGGGTAGTTGTGTGGTAGCTTGGCAGCAGTATACAAACACTGCCATATTGCAGTTTCATAAACTTTGAAGCAAGTGAAGTTACTGGGGATTATGAAATTTCAGTAACATCTTATGTCGCGGAGTGACGAGGGCAGAGAAATGCCACGCAGTACTTTTTTGTTTGCAATTTGCAGTACTTATTATAATAATGCATTTGCTTTACAAGTTACGACCCATTGCACTATGAAAACTATTCACGATATTATAATAAACAATGCAAAGTCCTTACGAGTTTTTCTTCACTTAAAACATATCTAATATACGAGGAAAACTACAATTAAATAAATATAAATAGGTTTACTCAACATAAACAACATAGAGGCACGTTTTGAGGAACTCCACCAAGACAGGGAGACCGCGACACGTGACGCGAGTTACACTATGACACCCCTTAGACATTTAAGTGGTAGAGCCACGCTGTAGACACTTTTGTCTACAGCGTGCATGGGTCGGCTTGCCCGGGTCGTTACCACTGTCTAACAGAAAACCGACTTTGGAGATCACTTACCATCAGGTGACCCACGTGCTCGTTTGCCGGCCTATGACATAAAAAAAACGTCCTCTTTGTATGAAATTGTTTAGAAACGATCGCACGTTGCACTCTTCTCAGTTGCATAGCTAAAAATCATTCGATTGTATACAAAGCGGACGTGTCGCTATCTCCGGGCGTCGCGGTCTCTTGTCTCAGTCGTGCACCTCAAAACATATAGTGCAAGCCGAGCCAAACGAAGCCTACTCTAGCACACTAGCCTACTCTAGTTTCGGCTCGCGCTATAACACATTTTTTTTTATCCTGGCACGGCAACACTGAAACTGTTACAGTGCCGACGATAAATAAATTCGACCGTTAGGAGATATTGCGCCCTCGACGGTCGGCAGAATTATGCCGGCCTGTAGTAACTAGATACACACTGGCTGACCCCAGAACACGACTCGCCTGAACCAGTCACTATGGCGAGCTGTTCACCATGTGTATGGAGGTCGCTATCCAGTCGGGGACAAAAATTATCAGGTACCATTTCACCAGCACCACCATTGTTTAATTACACCTTTAGAGTAGTTTAATGTATTCGCATAAAAGTAACGTGCAAATGTAACGTAAAATAATGATATTATGGGTTATTCCAACTAACATCTTTTACTGAGGATTGACTTCCCCAGAGGGATAGAGAACAGACGACTGACTGGCCACGAAGAACTTATACCTAAACAAATTATCTGCAACAACATATACAAATACAAAAGGCTGGTAAACGAGCAAGTGGGGGGGACCTGATGACGTGTGAACATGAACATCCATGCCAACGGAATCATGGTTGCATTATCAACGTTTAAGAAAGTTGGGTTTATATTATTTAGACCTGAATCATAAACAGCGCAACAAATGTGAATTGCGGGCGGGAAGCACAACACATAAGATCACCCTACATATCCCCTCCCACTTTCCTTATTGTTATGAACGGCAACGCATTCTAACTCCTCAAAACTCTATTCGAGATAGTAATTGATTTCATCACCGTCTTTAGGACGAGCCATTTAGACGAGCACACATAGACGATTAAAGCACAGATTCTGAAGTACACCCACTATTATTTCTTCTGTACTTTTAGTTGCCTTCGACTTTCAGAGATCAGAAAAGGGAATTCCATTCATAAAATATCAAAATTTTTAAACAATGTACTAATTGGCAACATCATAAAGTCATTATGAATACCATTCTTGTAATTGCAACAATTATAATCAAAATACATTTGATTGGACCTGATGAGTTATTTCCCGTATATGAATAAATTTTAACGAGAAACAGTAATGACCACCATACATATGGTGAAATCCTAATACAGTGGTTCGTTCAGGTGAGTTAACCACTGTATATTCAGTTATTGCAGGCCGGGCATAATTGTGGCAACCGTCTAAGGACGTCTCTCGACGGTAATCTCTATATATTTACTGTACTGTAAGAGCCATAATAAAAAATGAGTATTGAATAGTAATTAAAACATCATTAAACCCCTAATGATGATTCGATATCTTAATGGAATTATTATTTACTATCCTATCCATAAATAAGGTTTGCCGTGCGCGAGAAGTCCCTTCAGCTCTTTCCTTACAAAAAAAACAAAAAGTTTGATCAAATCATCTCCATTATTAAAACGCAGCATCGGCATAACAACAAACATATGATCCAAGGTTTGGATTGCAACTATACAGCGTTGCCAAATTTACGAAATGAATGGCCTGACGTAAAGTAAACAAAACAAATCTGACTACGAACGTATGTGCAATTCCCAGAAACGATTGAAATCATACCGGTTTGAGATTTGCGAAATGACATCATTCCAATATAGACTGTATTCATTTGTTGTAAGGTTATAAATCACGTAGCCGAGTCTCTTCATACAAAGATGGTGGTGTCTGTGTGGAATATAATAATAAACAGATGGCTTAATGGTTTGGTTGACAGCTCCGTGGCGCAGCGGGCGAGTAGTCGGCTGCGAAGCGAGAGGCCGTGGGTTCGATTCCCACACCGAGACAAATGTTTGTGTGAACCAAAAATATTGGTCTCGGGTGTGGGTGTTGTGGGACCGCAAGTCCCTCGTAGTTCCTGATACCCACGACACAGGTTTACCTAGTGTGGGGTCAGAGCTATGTGTGTGTGACTGTTGGGTGTATTATATTGTATTATTTATTTATTTATTTAAATCTTTATTGTACACCAGAACATACACAGTATGATAAAAACAAAAAATACATAAATAGGTACAATTGGCGGTCTTATCGCTCGTATTATATACCTACCGAATGTACTCAATGAGTTAAACTACCCTAATGAAGTGAATAAGAATAAAATCTGGAGCACCAAATGAGTCAAAGATAACTAATGAGCAAAAGAACCCAAAATGAAGTAAGGAACCGAATATTAAATGAGCAATAAATTAATAATAATAAATCAATACAATTAAGGCTGCGAAACCGAACGAATTAACGAAAACCAATGGTCTGAAGAAGCAATAACATGAAGCGGTTACGCATCCAATACCGTAACAGTTTATCGGTCCGTGACGAGGAATAAAAATTAGCTACCTCTCCTTTCAAGTTCTCATCCTATTTCTTTCAAACCTGTCAAGTTCATTGTGTGTTAATAACAATTTTCAAACACTGGTTTCGTCTAGGTTGTTAAGTTAAAATATTGTCAGTTGCTCATTTTCAGAGTACTACTCACAATATATACTCACGCTTATGTGTGACCAGAGGAGACTCCCTCTAACTCCTTATGGATACGTACAATACTAATAACTTAGCTGGCCTGAAGTTAGTAGAGTGGGGTGGAGTCGCATCTGTTTATAGAGACTAGAGAGTAACGGGAGGCAATGAGGGCGAGTGAAGTGACTCATTTACAATTTACGTTTTAGAATGTTGTTTTCGTGCTTCAATATCATAAAATATGGTACTCTCATTGAAATAAAACTAGTTTATACGGATTTTATCGCGGTTTAATTTTTATTTTAGTCCCGACGTTTCGAAAGCTTTTCAGCCTTCGTGGTCACGGGAGAGACTGAGGTGTAGGTCGTCTCGAAAAGTTAATGTTACAATGGCTACCTTCATTTTAAAATTATGCATATATTTTCAATTATTTAAAAAGTTAGTTGACACTAGTCCGATCTACGCAGAAAGAGCTCACGGTATCTTGAGGTCTGGCAGTTGGTCTTTTGGGTTCCGATTTAATTAAATGTATAATTGGATCCCAGGCTTGTGCAAGCTTCCAACCATCTTCTCTATTGAAATTTGGGTGTTTCTTAATTTCAATAGCCTCGCGAATCATCCTAGGTAGGAATCGGTGTTCTTTGGCAAGGATTTGTGATTTGTCAAATCTAAGGTAATGTTTGGAGCCTTCATCTGAATGTTCAGCAACTGCAGACTTCGTAGAGCGTCGGTGTTTAACATCAGCTATGTGTTCTATTACGCGGGTCCCTATGCTTCTTTTAGTTTGTCCAATATAGGAGAGTCCACAGTCACAATCTATTTTATATACACCCTGTTCTTGTAGAGGTATGTGACACTTGACAGATGGTAAAAATTGACTAATCTTCTTGGGCGGCTTGAAATAAGTTTTAATAGAAGCACGCTTCAGTATATAGCCAATCTTGTCTGTGACACCTCTAACATATGGTAATACAACAGGGGCACGTTCAACTGTGGCTGGTTTCACTCGGTTTCTGTGACGGCGGCGTGGAATTTGGAGCTTATTGTCTCGCAGTACTCGCTTGACATGCTGGAGCTCAGTAGCCAGATGTTCCTCGTCACAGATTCCTTGTGCTCTCTGAAACAAGGATTTACCCACGGTAGCTAACTGTTTTGGATGGTGGTGAGATTCACCGTTCAAGTATTTATCAGTATGGGTCATTTTCCGATACACAGTATGGCTTAAAGACTGATCAGGATTACGGATAACCAAAACATCTAAGAAGGCTAGAGATTTATTGTGTTCCAACTCCATAGTGAATTGAATTTTATTGTTAATGGAGTTGAGATGATCTAAAAATTCAGTTACTTTGTCAGATGGTAAAATTGTGAAAGTATCATCTACGTACCGTTTATAAAATATTGGTGAGACAGGGGATGTTTATTTATTTTATATTACGTCAAAAGAAAGTGCCGAAACCAAATCTTCCAAAACAACAATATATCGCTTTAAACAACTTGCGATCACAGAAGGACCTAACTATTCTCCGTGCGGATAAAGGGAACGCGACAGTAGTAATGGATACGTCAGATTATAATAGTAAAATTGAACACCTTTTGTCGGATGAAAGTACTTATAAAAAAGTCAAAACAGACCCGACCAACAAAGTTTTAAAGGCTACTAGCTCTTTAATAAAATGTTACTCCGACACATTAAATCTAGACGTAAACTTACTCGTTCCTTCGTGTGCAAAACCTCCCAAACTGTATGGGTTACCAAAAATACACAAGCAAAATGCTCCTCTACGTCCTATTGTGAGTCAGGTCGACACACCAACCTACAGATTGGCTCAGCACGTAGCAAAAGTGCTTTCACCACTCAGAGGAAACACTAGAGCATCTGTGAAGGATTCTTACCAATTTGTCAGTGATATTAAACACCTACAATTAACTGACAATGAAACCATGGTCAGTTTTGATGTCCAGTCGCTTTTCACGAGCTTACCATTACAAGACTGCATCAAAATTGTTTCTAAGAAGTTAGCGGATAATAACATGCCCTTAGCATATGCAGAATTGCTTGAACATTGCCTCACATCTGGCTATATGTTGTGGAACAATCAATTCTATGTACAAGTGAATGGAGTGGCTATGGGCTCACCCGTATCTCCAGTAGTCGCCGATATTTTCATGGAAGACTTCGAGGAGACAGCCCTAAGCACATCCCCTGTCTCACCAATATTTTCTAAACGGTACGTAGATGATACTTTCACAATTTTACCATCTGACAAAGTAACTGCATTTTTAGATCATCTCAACTCCATTAACAATAAAATTCAATTCACTATGGAGTTGGAACACAATAAATCTCTAGCCTTCTTAGATGTTTTGGTTATCCGTAATCCTGATCAGTCTTTAAGCCATACTGTGTATCGGAAAATGACCCATACTGATAAATACTTGAACGGTGAATCTCACCACCATCCAAAACAGTTAGCTACCGTGGGTAAATCCTTGTTTCAGAGAGCACAAGGAATCTGTGACGAGGAACATCTGGCTACTGAGCTACAGCATGTCAAGCGAGTACTGCGAGACAATAAGCTCCAAATTCCACGCCGCCGTCACAGAAACCGAGTGAAACCAGCCACAGTTGAACGTGCCCCTGTTGTATTACCATATGTTAGAGGTGTCACAGACAAGATTGGCTATATACTGAAGCGTGCTTCTATTAAAACTTATTTCAAGCCGCCCAAGAAGATTAGTCAATTTTTACCATCTGTCAAGTGTCACATACCTCTACAAGAACAGGGTGTATATAAAATAGATTGTGACTGTGGACTCTCCTATATTGGACAAACTAAAAGAAGCATAGGGACCCGCGTAAAAGAACACATAGCTGATGTTAAACACCGACGCTCTACGAAGTCTGCAGTTGCTGAACATTCAGATGAAGGCTCCAAACATTACCTTAGATTTGACAAACCACAAATCCTTGCCAAAGAACACCGATTCCTACCTAGGATGATTCGCGAGGCTATTGAAATTAAGAAACACCCAAATTTCAATAGAGAATATGGTTGGAAGCTTGCACAAGCCTGGGATCCAATTATACATTTAATTAAATCGGAACCCAAAAGACCAACTGCCAGACCTCAAGATACCGTGAGCTCTTTCTGCGTAGATCGGACTAGTGTCAACTAACTTTTTAAATAATTGAAAATATATGCATAATTTTAAAATGAAGGTAGCCATTGTAACATTAACTTTTCGAGACGACCTACACCTCAGTCTCTCCCGTGACCACGAAGGCTGAAAAGCTTTCGAAACGTCGGGACTAAAATAAAAATTAAACCGCGATAAAATCCGTATAAACTAGTTTTATTTCAATGAGAGTACCATATTTTATGATATCGAAGCACGAAAACAACATTCTAAAACGGATCGTAGGCACAAATCCACACGTCGTATCTGCAACGTCTTACTCTAAAGACCGCTCGAGTCCGCTTGACTGGCGAGCCGGCTAACCGTCCAGTCAGTGCGCGTCCAACCGGCGCAACGTGAAGTACGGACGGACGTATAGTGATTGTGATGTGTGATATTACGAAAAAAATGGCAAATTTATTGTATGTGTTTTTGATAGCATCTTATTTCTGCTTTATTAGTGGACGTGAGTATCCAATATTCATTTTTCTACTATCTAATTATTTTGTCTTGATAATTATCACGTACTTTATCTAGATTCTCCGGAACCTTTATGCCTTTTACTATTCTACAATTTGCTATCCTAACAAACATACTAAGACCCGCTTTTCTAATAATTCACATTTTTCCCAGCATTTTGTATTCTGGAGTTAGATCATCAGCTTTTATATCTTCTTTTACCAAATTAGGACGTTTGACCGTCCTTGATGCTTTAACAAGTATCAGTATCAGTAAAAAATTACATACGCCCAATATAATTTACAACCAAAACTTCTTTAAACACGCATATACATATAAAACATTATTATATTGTGTGTAAATACAAAAGATTTTCCTCAATAGTAAAATCGCCTGATTGGCGTAGTGGCATGTCGACTATCAACCGTGGGGTCAAGGCTTCTATTCTCAGGCAATCGTTAGTGTGTTTTTCTAGTCGAAAGTAGTAGAGTAGTCCGGGTCGTTACCACTGTCTCACAGAAAACCGACGTAAAGTAGCATCTTGCTGCTGCGTTTCGTACGGTGGTTGAGATATCCGGAGGCTCAAATCCCCCACCCCTTCCCAATCCCTAAATTATCCCTTTCTTGTGTGGTGTGGTAATCGATGGGCGCGTGCCCATGAATCTTTTCGTAATGTGGGCGTACATGGGCGGTGGAGATCACTTAACATCAGATGGCCCACTTGCTCGTTTCCGACCTATGCCATAAAAAAAAACAACAAAGAGGTGTAGATTCTGATATTCTATGTCATCCATGTTCACATCTATCTATTTATCGATTCTACCAAATCATTCATTGCAATTAAGTCAGAATGCATATCTATAATATAAAAATGAATCGCTGAATGTGTTGGTAAACGCAAAACGTTCCTTGAAGTACGAAGATGGTTCTTACGTAGAGAAAAATTTAAAAAATTTCCTGAAAAGTCCAAAAACAACACTTTTCTATACTTCCATAAAATCGATTCGTAATAATACTTAAAAGTCAATTTGAACTTTAATACCATACCATAAAGTTTAAGTGTTAGTGGAGAGGATCCGGGAAGGCAAAACAATTGAGTGACGTTAGTGTCGTATAAATATTAATGTCAATATTTATACGATGGTAACATTACTCAAAAACAAATTGTCTATGGTAAAATATAAAAGATAGCGACTAAAAGTTTTTGCAAATATAATTTATGGGCAGTTCTCCACAAGAAATCAATCTACGTTGTGCACATAACAATTCAGTGAAAAGATCCGGCGCGGTCCCGAATAGCAGAATAAGTATAAAAAAATAATAATTAAAGAATCGACTGTTAGGCGCTGTTAGGCGGTACGAAGTTCGCGGGGTCAGCTAGTTAATTATATTAATTGATCTCGTATTTTATACCATCACATTTCAACAACTGAAAACATTAAGCAAGAATTGAGAACTTGGAGCACTCATTAACTAGATATTTTTACTCCACCTTCTTTCTGCCTGGCATTATTCCGGCCTAATGCTAGGGTCCGCTCTTCCCGTACCATAAATTTGACGGTATTTAGCATTATATAAGGCGGCCCGCTGTCTGACCCCACACAACCCGCAACGGGAACAACGCTTGGCCACATTGCCTTGTCCGTTTATTCATTTATTATTTGTATTTGTATCGCCAACGTAACGTACATTAATTGAATACAATATTATCTTAGAATAGTAGTCTTAAGTTAAATGTCTTTACAATGTGAGGAGAACACGGCATGCATAATCAACTATCAATCAATTAACTCCGTTAATCAGGCAGTGTGTCACGTGCAGATAAGTTTCGCTTTGAGCCTAAGACGTTGTACACTCCCATTTAATTTCATAGATCATAACAATACCATAAACTATTCAACGCCATAGCCCCTAGAATATGAATACGTAAATCCAATTGAACATCTCTGGCAAATTTTTAAAATTCTTAATAACCAGATATTACTAAATCAAACAACATAAATGTTCCAAAGTATCTGCGCGGTAAAGACCTCAAAAACCTGATTTAATAATTACTTGACATCATAAAAAAACTCAAAATGGAAAAATAGCTACGCTATAAATAAATTTCAAATATCCGTTTTCATGCTCCTCCTTTGTTTGAAATCTCATTCGCTTTGCACGGGAGACCTAACATCTGGTTTTCGTTGACTTAACATTTTGTATTTCGGGGAAATTTATGTATGTTAAATGGAATGATATTTTACGACGTGGTACCTAAATCTCTCGTATGCGAGAGTCTGTATGTGTAGGTACTACCGCATTGTCTATTTTTGCTGCGAATCAGCAGTGTGTAAGCACTGTTGTGGCGCTGTATTCTTGTTTTGTAGGACATGAAGCCAGTGAGATTATTTTGGATCATGAAACTTAACATCTTATCTCGGGATGATGACAGTGCAATGCTATGCAGTACGCACTCACGCCTGTAATCCCCGAAGGGGTAGGCAGAGGTGTAACCAGTACACCCACATTTCGCCGAGCGTATCTCAGTCCCACGATGTAATAGGGGGCGAGCCTATCGCCATACCGGGCACAAATTCCAGACTCCGGGCTGATACTGAGCATTTCGTAACCGAAAAGCCCAATAAACTTTTACCCGACCCGGGATCGAACCCGAGACCTCAGCGTTGGCCTCAATCGTAACGCGTACACATTACAACTGCGCCACCGAGGCAGGCGTGCTATGCAGTACTTTGTAATTTTAAGTTGTGGATGGTGTTGCTACTTTTTACGGACTCGCAAGGCGCTTACTATACAGGAATAGGAACAAACTACATCTGGTCTTTATGGCAAGTGGTCATCTCATGGTGAATGATCACCGCCTCTCATGAATACTCATACATCGCAGTACCAGAGGAATTGCGAGTGCCTTGCTGACCTTTGAATGGGGAGGTAGAGAGTATAATAGGACTCCCGGCAATGAATAACTGAAAATCTAGATTTAGAATAGTCATATTACAGACAAATATTTTTAAAGCCTTTGCTCCCAGTTCCGCCCACGTGAAAGTCTTTTAACGCTTTATTATCCTGACACAGCAAAATGACTACACTGGACCTGATGTTAAATACAGTGCAGTCCAAATATAATTTCGACCGTCGAGGTACTCAATGTCTCTCAAGGATCTTTTGGCCAAGAGACAGAATTTTCTAGAACATAAAATATAGCGTGAGAACAAATTCAATATCTCAAACGCCGTAAGAATAGACAGAATCAGAATAAATTAGTTCAGTCGTTCTAGAGATACAAACAAATTCACGAAGTTACAAACTTTACCTCTTTATAATATCTGTACGAGTATTATAAGATAAAAAATAACTGGCACCAGTTTAAGGAAAATTTACGAGGAATTCCGACCAACAATAATGTGTAAACGTGATGTATTTTTTCTTTATGAACAGGAATTTGAATCAATTGAAACTGAGATATTAATTCACCACGAGATTAGAATCGACATAAAATGAGAACTGATATTTAACTTTACTTAGTTGCGAGGAGTTTTGCAATAATAGATCGGTGGATCTACACAAGCTAATAATAAAGATTCATATTCATTGATTTCAAGAAGCCACGACTTGGTTACCTACATTCTCTGATACAAAGGCCAGTAAACTATTGGAACCAACCCTCATCCTACATATCAAAGACGCAGTTCTTGTTCATCCGAACTTGACGCGCCAGTCGCACAGACGTGCCCTCCAAAGCACGGGGACGTTCAGTTGCAATACCATTATGTGGTCACCCGCTGCCCGCACCAGGATTTGCTTAATTCGCTAATCGTTGACCGATTAGTGAGTGCAACTGGATAGCCATAGGAGCGCCTCAAAATAAAAGTAACTAATATGAGAATACGCAAACATCTCTGACGAGTGGCGTACTACAGAAGCGAGGCAGCCCGCTGAGGATCCATATATTGAACTTGTAGTTTACATATTAAAGGGCATCTGGGTATATCGAACCCACAAGGTCAACTTTGTCACCTTGTGGGTTCGACAAAGCCTGACAAAAAAGCCTGACAAATGCTTTGACAGGTGTTGAACAGCGTGCAACTCTACGAGACAACAAGTGACCGATAAAGCATTACGTTACCTGGCAATATCGACATCATCACATATATTACATTACATACATTAGATCGTAGAGTTAAAGGGGGGATATCTTCACCCAACTTGAGGCGATGTGGGTTAAACAAAAAAAACCGCTCAAACCACAAAACTACAGCAACGTTTAACTCCTATTTATCATATTTCAGAACCCATCAATATGGCGATCTGTTGAATCGATAAGAATCTATCACCACTCTAGCATTAGCATAGCAAGGAACTGTATTGCAAAATTACCCGTATAACGCTCGAGCAGAGTCGAGCCTCAATAAAAAAAACTATTGATGATAACATCTACGTAAGAACTTGTATTATATTGCAGATGTTACACCGGTTTTCAGACTGGTTGTCTGTTAGTACGTTCTAAGAATCTTTAATCGAATGCACGGTTGCATAGACTGATGCCCGATGGTAGAGTACAAATTAATTGTTTTTAAACATATTTGTGACCTTATTCTGTCAGAGGTTTCTAGGAAACACCTTGTCATTAAACGCTATGACACTGTTCAGTGTCGAGAGATTTGTAATATTGTAAATTCTGGTTTACAGAAGTTACAGCGGCGAAGGTGTGTATTTTCCTTATTTAATATATACCTACTCTTTGGTGTGGATTTCGATCAGACCATTACCCAAACTCCTTGAACCCGTTCACGGCACACTAGCCGGGTGCCCTATTTTTTGTGGAATTTATAATCCAACACATATTGATGATCCAACAATCATTTTGCTATGCCAATCATGTCCGTTTACTATGACGTCTTGACAAATTCTATCACAAAACGTGCCTATGCACAACCGGTACTAATGGTCGCATAAAATGCCGACCATTGAGGTCGTACAGATAAAACCTGTTATACATGGTATTAATATTGTTATTATTGCTATCAATATCGTATTATATGGCCGTGAAAACGGATAAATTAAGTACCTAGGGTCTGTACTGCACAAATCCGGCATCATCGACCGCGACGCGACGTCAGAGCCCGTATTGACATGTGGTAGAGGAGTGGCTGGCCAGACTACGGGTTTAAGGCCCGTCGCGGCAGTGTATCCCGTCTTTAGTGAATGACTTGACAGGTGCCACGGTGCGCCGACGCGACATTGCGTCGAACACAGGTGCTGGACGAGTGACGGGGCACGGTTGTTTTGGTTTGGTCCTGTGTCAGATCGGAAAGATGTCTGCCGTGTGCCAACTGCCGCGAGGACACGGCCCAACACAATCTTGAACAGTGCCCATATTGTGACGAAAAACGCAGCCCTCTCAGAATAGTAGTCGGTAGAAATCTTTTTGCCAGCCGTAGCACGGGCCATGCCACTGCCATGGCTGAAAGACGTAGGTCGTAGAGTGCAATGACCTCCTTCTGCGATCGTGTCGTGTCGCAGAACGAGTGCGACGGATGGCATAGAGAATGTACCGATCCCTCTCGCTGCCAAAGGAAAAGGCTTGAAGTATTAGAGCGAGATATGAGATCCCATAGTTTTACTACGGAGGATACACAGGAAGTGGAGGCGTCTTAGTAGGAAACCAGATACTAAGCGGGAATAACGCCAGGCAAAAATAAAGAATCATTAAGATGATTATAGCAATATATGTGATTGTGGTTTTATTAGTAGTTACCACAGGATGCATGGTGATACTGTTTTACATAGTGATTTCTTAGGTTTACGCGAATATTACACATTTAAATAAAACTTGTTTATACGGTCGGGACTAAAATAAAAATTAAACCGCGATAAAATCCGTATAAACTAGTTTCATTTCAAGGTGATACTGTTTTTTATCCTGGCATAACAAAGTTACTACACTGCACCTGATGGTATACTTACCATACCACTGTACTCAGTGCAATAAAAGAAATCGACCAACTCTAGTGGCTCTACACAAGCCAACACCGGATCGAGCCACTGTGACTGGGTTTATACCGGGTTATTAAAAGTTTACCTATTGTGGAAAGTATAAAAGCATTACGATGCCGAAATAATTACATTAGGTAAATACCTACAACATTAAACTGCCAAATTCATTAGATACATGTTCACTAATTGGGTGAACACACGCCGCGGGAAAACACTAACCTAACTAACTACTTACACTATGTAGCAGTAAAGACATCATTTTGTAAGGTGTGGCGACTTTAACAATAATAATATTAGCCCTGTACACTGCTGGAGACGGGCCTCCTCTACTGAATGAGAGGGGTTAATCCATCACACTGACCTAATACGGGTTGGCTGACTTCGTATACTTTCGAAATTCTTATGGAGACCTTCTCAGGTACGAAGGTTTTCTCACGATGTTAGCCAACAATAATTTTAACATAGGACACCTCAGACTTTTCGAAGTTACTTGAGTTAAAATTAATATTTTTTGGTATTACTGTCTTACAAAAAACCGGAGTGAAGGCGTTGTCGGGCAGCTTTACTCTTACGTAGTAAAATTTTCGGAGCTCTACAATTACAAAGTTTGTCATATTTCCGTTAACTAGGTGGTAGGTCCCTCTTATGCGATAGGCCGGCTGGGTTGGTACCCCCGCTTTGTCTATTTCTGCTGCCAAGCAGCAGTGTGTAAGCGCTATTATGTTTCGGTTTGAAGGACATTGCAGCCAGCAAAATTATCGGGCATTATGAGACTTAACATCTTATGCCTCGGGATGACGAGCGCAGTTCAGTGCCATACAGTACTCTGTAATCCAGAGTTCTGTGTTACGTTGCTTCTGTTTATGGGCAGGCGTGACGCTTAGCATCAGGCGAGCGACCTGCTCGTCTCGTCATTTAAGCAAATAAAATAAAAACATCGCATGTCTCGTTGTGAGTTGTGACTGCGACCTACGTATATAAACACTTAGAAGGACACCGGTACTTTTCTATATCATAACTTCTGAGTAAAACCATTAATGCAACATCCGCCAATAATGTTATTGCGGTTACACCGAAATCGTCGGTACGTACAGGCTTAGAGCGATGCCACACTGTCAACCACGCTGGGGACTCGGTCATAATGTATCATAGTCCAGTATGCTTGCGTGCTTTGTCTTAGGCCACAGCATCACTCACCATCACACGAGATAGTGGCCGAACGCAAACCTATTACGAATAAAAAAAAACTTATAAAACTTTTTTATTGGAATGTTTTTTTTTCTTAGCTTGAATGACGCGACGAGCAGGTTGCTCGTCTGATGGTAAGCGCGACGCCTGCTCGTGAAGTCTGCCAACCCGCATTAGGCCAGCGTGGTGGACTATGGCCTAACCCCTCTCATTCAGTAGAGGAGGCCCGTGCCCAGCAGTGGGACGTGTATAATACAGGGCTAGTATTATTAAACACAATGAAAGCCAATGTTATAAAGGTTGGAGGTTAATAGATAACTGGGTTATTAGCAACTGATAAATATTTTATACGAAAGGGAGTATGACGCAGAGACTGTTGCCAATGGAAATGCGTAGTCGGTTCTTATCATGGCTAAATGAATGATGAACTACACCTTACTGTAAGTACGGTGCTCGTAATGTAAGATTTTGCGAGTTGTCCGAAAACTGTCACGTCATTTATGACATTTTTAACAATAAAATAACGGTTCACAAAACTTAGAAACTGACTTCAAAATAAAAACACTGAAAAGTCAAAAATAACAAATCCAATCTATTGTATTCTAATCATAAAAAAAGAATCATCCGAATTGGTTCACCCAGTCGAAAGTTCTGAGGTAACAAACATAAAAAAAAAATACAGTCGAATTGAGAACCTCTTCCATTTTTTTGAAGTCGTTTAAAAATACAATCGGCTCAATAAAATCAGTCAGTGATTGTTAAACTACAGTACACCGACTCATTGTTTAGTTTTCTTTTTATCTTATTAGTTTTTTTAAAAGTAGGTTTTCCTTTTTTGCTATCGGAAAGACTTGTACAATCGCTACAGAAGATTTGCTGATGGTCACCACTCCCTCTTATTTCGGTCCCATGATGTGCTAGGTGGCGAGCCTATCGCCATATCGGGCACAATTCCAGACTCCAGGTTGATACTAAGTATTTCATGATAGAAAAACCTAATATCATTTTACCCGACCCGGGGATCGAACCCGAACGCAGCAGTTGTACCGCGTATTTTTTTTTATTGCCGTAGATAGACAGATGAGCGGGCGGCCCACCTGATGGTAAGTGGTAACCGCCGCCCATGGACCTCAGCAATGCCAGAGCACAGCCAGGCCGCTGGGTACCGTTATGCATTATAACTGCGCCACCGAGGCAGTCTTACACACACAAATGCACAAATACAACTATTACATATAAATACTCTACAAATATTTACTTTTGATTCTGGTTGTTATGATCGAAAGCCCTTCTTAGTTGATACCTACCCACGAGACAAGAATTACACCCGGTTTCTGAAAGGCTGATCAAATCAACATTCAACTAACAGAACTTTAATTATGACATCGCTGTCAAATCAATTCGAGTTGCTGAAACGTTATTTAGTGAAATATTTAATAATATTTGATGTCTCTTTAGTACCGTTTAACATACGATTTTTCATATTAATTTGAAAGTTATGTTAACTAAAATTTGTGTCAAATCAAAGGTGTTGACCACGCTTCTAGCAACCAAATTTCGACTTGGCATGAGATTTGACATTTGATTAGTTAACTTAACATTGATCAACCTTTCAGAAACCATCTAACTATGTGTTCAGGACTACGTGTGTATTTATTGTGATATATTTCAATATTTCCTTAGGTGCATCTTCAGGTGGGGGCGTTATACATTATCCGGGCGAAGTGGTGCAAACAGTAAGAACCGCCAGCAATGGAGGTATTGTCGAGTTGTTACCTTAAGCCCAATTTCATCGACCGTTGCTTAACCATAGTTGATTACTAAAGGTATGTTATCAGACGCGCGCCGGTTGCGACAAGTCTGCTTTATATGCAATTGTATAATTTTGAAGTATGCAAGCGAGACAGGAAAAGGCGACGCGCCAACTTTTCCACGCACAACGGACGTGTCTCTATCGCCTGACTCGCGACAGTAGAGTTTGAGTGGTAGAGCCACGCTGTAGACAGTTCTGTCTACAGCATGAATGGGCCGGCTCGTCCGGGTCGTTACCACTGTCTCACAGAAAACCGGCGTAAAGTAGCAGCTTGCTGCTGCATTTCGTACGATGAGTGAGATATCCGGAGGCCCAAAAGGGGAGAGCCCTGCCCAATCCCTAAAGTATCCCTTTCCTTTAAGGTCGGCAACGCGCCCATGATTATTTTAGTATTGTGGGCGTACATGGGCGGTGGAGATCACTTACCATCAGGTGACCCACTTGCTCGTTTGCCGGCCTATACCATAAAAAAAAACATGCGTCCGTTTCCCTGCCTCGGTCGCGTACCTCAAAACAGGCTTTAACGGTCAACACAAATAAAGTGCATTGAGCACGTAATAATACCTAATGCACAACACAAACGCATTCGTGTGTTGTGCATTAGGAATCAACTATAAGGCGTAAGCATATATTTGTGAAAACGGGCATTTGTGTTTTAATGATGTTTCGGCTTCGTTGCATTCTGTACTGTGCTTATTAATGTTGTTTGTTTTGCTTCTGTTCTCTGCTTAGTTTAAAGAGACGTGTTAATGCACTAATATCATTCATAAGCACTCATTTATGGGCTTTAATTTTCAACATTCACTACTGACGCTTATCCCTCGATTCACCGTGTATATGAGGCATGCGCTATAAGCAATCAAGCATGCAACACCGTTCGCTTGGTGGAACACATAGTCCCACCAAACGAGCGATATGGCAGTTCATTTCTACCACTAAAGCATAAAGACTATCCCGCCCTTACGCATTCAGGGCCGACCCGAAGTTATTATTAGGATAGAGACAGGTCTAAATAAATATAGCACCGTTAGCCTCAATTTATCTAGTATAGTTCGGTAAGGTTGAAACCAGAAGGCCAATTCTCGTAATTTTAAAGGTTCAAAATATCATTCTGATCTAGTCTCAGCGTCAAGAAAGTTGCAAATGGCATTCTCTTAAACCAATAATCAACGTCTAATACACCTAGCATTAGCAGTAGCATTATACCGTTATGGCTCCAGTCAACTTTTATTCTACATTCAATCTCATTACGATCTATGTTCACATTTGACGTTGATTATTTGTTTAAGAGAATGCCATTTGCAACTTTCTTGACGCTGAGACTAGATCGGAATGATATTTTGAACATTTAAAATTACGAGAATTGGCCTTCTGGGCGCTTAGCATATGCTACACGACATATCTCGGTGCTCGTGAAAGAGATAACTATCGACGACATATATCTCCGGTAAAATTGTCAACATTCAATAAAATTATATCATGTTAGGGTTCGTAGACAAAATACCACAGAGAGGTTGAAATTACTATGTTCTCTACATTATCTTTACTTTTAACATAACGAGTTGCGTATTCTATGCAACCTTGTCAGCTTCGATAGACACATATAGAGATAAATAAATAATACAGGTTTTTACGACATAGAGAAAAGAAAACGAGTCGATAAAATTATCTCGTGGTGTATATGCTACGTGAACCTTGTCCATTACACACTGAGGGACCTCCGTCGAGATTTGGCGCCTGGAGCGGTCATTCCGTTCGCCTTATAGTAGGGCCGGCCCTGCATGCATCTTTTGAAACAGCTTCAATAGATACTAGATTTTACATCAATAGATAAATAATTAAATCCTAATCCTAACTAATATTATAAACGCGAATGTGAGTTTGTTTCTTACACTTTCACGCCTAAATCGCTGAACCGATTTCGATGAATTTTGGTACAGAGATAGATGGGATTCTAGAGACGGTTATAGGCTACTTTTTATTACGGAAAAGGCGGGCGGACCAGCGAGCAAAAGCTAGTTGTCCATATTTTCTCTCAATTGCATAATATCCCGCACATTGTGTCCAGTAACTGCTGTTAAGAGTTAATAAATTTGTCAGCCTGAACGACTTAATATTGCATGAACTATTTTGGTTAACGTACAAAAAACATTAACAAAAAATACCAATACATGTTTAATACATAAGCACGTTTTATTTTAACCTTTTTTAATCAATTGTCCTCCAAAGTTTAAGCTGCGACAGTCTAGCCTTGAACACCTAGATCAAGAGTCTTTTCGATGGAAAAACACATGTTTTTTTATATATATTAGAGCGGGTATGTAGACAGCCTCTGTGGCGCAGTGGGCGAGTAGCCGACTGTGAAGTAAGACCACAGGTTCGATTACCGGACTGAGACTAAATTTTTGTGTGGTCCACAAATATTTGTTTCGGGTCTGGGTGTTTTCTCCCCAGAGGGGTTGACGTCAGATAGACGGCCGGTCGTAAAAACTAAAAGCCAAATCTTTCTGTAACACGTGTTAAAAAATATGTTGCGCCAACCCCACTGCGAGTAAGGGCAGGTGGAAGAAGATTAGAGCGTGTAAAGGCACCCGAACCGGCCCATTCATGCTGTAAACAAAACTGTCTAAGCATGGCTGTACCACTCAAAACCTCTGATATTACAAAGTGCAATAATTTCACTGCCTTCAATATCCTTCAAACTGGAACACAACAGTCAACACAGCCTATACACTGCTGTTTGACGGCATAAATAGACAAAGCAGCAGTACCAACCTAGACGGCCTATCGCAAACGATGGACCTACCTAAAAAAAACGTTCCGTCTTGGTCGCATACCTCAAAACGTACCTATACAATTAAATAAATACGAAGCGGACGAGTCGCTGTCGCCTCGCGTCGCAGTCTCTTGTCTCGGTCACGCACGTCCAACCTCAACGTCGATAGTCTCATATCAATAGCCACGCACTGACTGAGCGAGCGAAGACACCTCGCGAGTCTGTCAGGACGTCCTTAGCCTCGCCTGAGGCAAATGCGTTCGTTGCCTCGCCTGAGCATGCCTCGGCCCGAGCGTTCATTTTTGGCGATGCTCAAAGGCGCATCGATACGAATGGCTCACGCACTCAGGCGGGCTGTTTAATACGCTTGCTGGCGCTATAAATCACAAGGTTAACTAAAAATGCGCAGACAAGTCGGCTCGGCATGGCCGCGCGCACCTTTAGACCATTTGCACAATGGTATTTAAATTTTATGAATGGTAGAGACACGCTGTAGATACTTTTGTCTACAGCATGTATGGGTCGGCTCGTCCGGGTCATTACCATTGTCTCACAGAAAACCGGCGTAAAGTAGCAGCTTGCTGCTGTGTTTCGTACGGCGAGTGAGATATCCGGAGGCCCAAACCCCCTCCCCTTCCCAATCCCTTAATTATCCCTTTCCTTTAATGTCGGCAACGCACCCATGTTTCTTTTGGTATTGTGGGCGTACATGGGCGGTGGAGATCACTTACCATCAGGTGACCCACTGGCTCGTTTGCCGGCCTATGCAATAAAAAAAATCAATAAATGCTAATGATTGCAATTGGAACATTCCAGAATCGCCGTGCACAACACCGAGCAATGTGAAAGGAACATGCAAGTCTATCTACGATTGTGAACCTCTGTTCGCCCTGGTGAACAAGCAAGACAGAACGCCACAGGACATAGAGTTGTTGCAGCAGTCACAATGCGGATTCATCGGCACCACTCCCACGGTATGTATATAAGACTCGCAGACTACGAAATAATAGACGTCGACGAGATCCCATTTAAGTTTTAGTGGTAGAGCCACGCTGGAGACAGTTTTATCTACAGCATGAATGGGCCAGCTCGACCAGGTCGTTACCACTGTCTCGCAGAAAATCCACGTAAAGTAGCGGCTTGCTACAGCGTTTTGTACGGTGAGTGAGATATCAAGAGCCCTAAATCCTGTTCCCCTTTCCAATCCATTATTTATCCCTTTCTCTTTTTTCCTCAATCATACAATATAAAGAAACAAACAAATAAATAACCGTTTTTTACGAAATAACGCGAACTAGTGGTCACGTAGTGGTCAAAACTCGACCTCTTTGAATTTTGTTCCATTACGTCAGACAGCCACAATCTGAGCGTAAACACTGAATGTTTTATTTTATTTAATTAAATGTACATATTTACATACATACGCACGCAGAATCAGAATGGGTAGGCAGACGTGTAACCAGTACACCCACATTTCGCCGAACGTATTTTCGTCCCATGATGTGATAGGCGGCGAGCCTATCGCCATACCGGGCACAATTCCAGACTCCGGGCTGATACTGAGCATTTCATAGTATAAAAACCCAATATCAATTTTACCCAACCCCGGGGATCGAACCCGAGAACTCATCGTCAGCCTCAGTCGTAACGCGTACGCATTACAACTGCGCCATCAAGGCAGTCATGTACATATTTGTTACAGATATTATATTTATATCTTTCTGCACTCCTCCTCCATATAAACTTTAACTATATCAAATCTCACACTCCTCCGTGCGCGCATATTGCTTAAAAAGGGGTCCGAAGTTTTCTCTTCACGTATTAATATATATATATGCAACGAACGCCCAGCCATCTGAACCCATTCAAGGGAAAAATAAGTACATAATTTAACGTCATCACGGGTCTATATCACATGATGATCATCACATGCACCGAAATAGACAAAGATGGCCAAACTGTCAGTACTGTTATATTTTAAATAATTAATATTAATGAAAAAATCCGTGTTAACTTTTTTCTGTTTGAATAACTTCAAACTGGTTGTATGTAGGTGATATAATACGAAATCATCATCAGTTTCATCATGTTACGTAAACAAATGAACTTAAAAAAGCATTATAATATTTTCTTGATTCTCTTCACGCGTTCTAAACTTTCTTATTGAAACGGATCGCGAATTAAATAAAAGAAAATTGATCCTTTTTCGTGAGATTTTTATTTATTGGCCTGATTAAGGGGACGACCAGACCGTTAGCATAATATGGACACGAAATTTATCGCGTGAGAGTGAAACCTTTGACGATATCAACTAGTTTCGCGTTTGTAGAGAAATAAGAGATAGCAGGAGAAAATGAGACGGGCAGAAATACCGAGCCAGCATGTTAGATAGACAACCAGTTTTCACGAAAAAAATTGTCGACAAATTTATCTCGAGGCGCATGTGTTAAGCTCCCAGATCGGTCGCCAGACGGTAAGCGCTACGCCTGCCAACAAAACAATAGTAACAATACTCAAATAATGCACTGTGCTTACACTGCTTAACTCCCGAACATCTCCCGAAACGATCATAAAAGTGACTTCCGGTCTTGTGACAACTTATTACACTACTCTGTTAACAGGGATACAGGGTCCTTCCGATCGCCCTAGTTAGGGAACCTTACTCCCTGTTTCCTATACTAAACCACCCTGTTACGAGAGGTTGGGCCTGAGAAATCGTGTGATGTAACAGCCGATTTAAGGTGAGTAAACACACACAGGGACAGAGTTTCATTTATATCGGCGCTTACCATCAGGCTAGCGACCTGCTCGTCTCGTCATTCAAGCTAATAAAAAAAAATGGATTTAAATAAAATGCAAAATACCCCGTTGACTTACCCACATTGAAACGCAAAGAACCTTTAACACATTTTTTTGTACAAACATTCCAGGTATGCTGTCCAGACCCGTGCTACACACCTGACGGGTTTCCAGGACAGTGCATCAACATCTACCAGTGCACCCATATCGCCAACAGTCTACGAAATCCTAATAAAGAGATATTGCAGTTTGTGCAGAATTCTAAGTGAGTACCCGGGCGACTGGAGCGTGTATTTCCGAATCGAAAACTCGAAACACCCACTATGATTATCCGGCCTGGGTTCTGCAGTTCCTGAGTTCAGGAGTTCACGTGTTCCTTAGCCTATGTATGTTGCCATTAAACTAACGTAGCGATTACATTTACATACGTGGAGGTATTTTAAGTAGAACTTGCTAATAGTGATGACTATTTGTACCAAGATTATCAGAAATCCAAGACTTTAGATTCATATAAAAGGTGTACAGTCAATAATAATTGTACAGCTACAAGAGAACATAAAGACTGCGATTTGAGGTACACGACCGAAATAGGGATCACTGCGTGTAGGGCTATAGCAATACGTCCATTTGTATCGAATTGTATGAAAACTGTCGTGCATTGCGCTTTCCTGTCTCAGTCGCATGCCTCAAACGTACCCATACAATAGATAGGGTATTACACTCGGTTTCTTTTTTCTCCGTCGTCGTCCCAAACATGTTTCGGCAGATCCCAATGACTCAATCACAGTCGCTATCAAAGCACTACTTTCCTTGCTCAATCCGAATCGCAATAATAATACGCGACCCCGACTAACACGCTTCCGAGTCTCAACAACTCCCACAACTGGCCCTCGGCACAATGATGTGCAGAGACGGCCCTAAACTATACAACCCAGCGATTGCTCAAGCTGAGGCCTTCGAAAAAAAAAGTAGATTTCTTTTTTTATCTTAATCAATAACGATTATATTAACAATAATTATCTTAATAGAGGCAACAACACCTCCAGAGGCTCGTCCTTGGTCCTTGGTCCTCGACCACCTTGGTCGTTGGGTCAGGAGCCAGATTCACAAAGCAGTGTTATTGGACACGGCAGGCATTGTGAGGAGGTTCTTCACTCTGGGGTCCTAACCACCGATGGCTTGGGTCCTAGGCCTCGCCATTGGAGGGTGATACTTTTTATATTTTTAAATGTATTTTTTTAAGTAATTTTATATTAAAAACGTAAAAAAACCTTTTAAAATAAAAAGTACTGTACATTATCTTAATAATATCGTTACCAAAGAAAATTATCAAAAGAATTAAATAAACCAAGTCAATCATTTTAAAAGTTGTAAGCCATTCAAATACGATGGAAAGGGTAGTTATCAAATAACAGATAAAGTATGCACGACGTACCTTGTGACGTCACAAGATATTTTTAGTCTTTTTAGTATTTGCATGCGTAAGTGTGATTTTTTAAATATGAGTAACAACCTCATTTGTAGCCCAACAATTTTTTTTCTGTTTCCAATTTTTATGTTATTTTCCGCTTCATATAAAATAATGTATAAAATCAAACATAGTGCATTAGCCAAATGCCAAAACCGTGGTAATTGAGTCATTCGTTCATCTTGACTACGGAACCCTTCACTGTGCGTGGTCCGACACATGCTTGGCTTGATTTTTTTTTAACAAATAAAATCCCAAGTTCGTGTTCGAAACATCTTCAATGGCGTAATAAAAACCTTTATTTTAATGATATGTAAAACATATGTTAACCAGTTTCCCTGTTAGTGATAATGTCAAGGATAACAGTTCACGCGAACTTTGATGACGTCATATGTCTGGGACTCGACGTGAACAAACTTTAATAATGGAATACTCGTTTTGTCGAGGGGAGTCCCGAATCAAGGTCGTGGGAAGGTCACCTGTCAGACCGCAATGATGACTCCATATTATTGTCCAACGTTACTTCATTGATGCAATAATTAATAACTTTAAGGCATTTTTACCTGATTGCCAAGGAAGGGTTATGTATGTATGCGCGTATCTTGTATGTATGTTTGTTTGTCAGTTTCTTTATTACCTCGTATCTTCCAAACGGCTGGATCGATTTTGACAGTTAAGATATTATATTCGTCTTAAAAACCCAAGTGTCCTTAAATAGGTGTTTGAAAAATAAAAATATCGGATTTTTGGCGCGTAATAGTAATACGTTAATAAAATAATCAAACCTATAGAGTAGGGTACCAAAATAAAGGAAATTGAATGGGGAATATGTGGATACACATACTCGTATATAAGTTATATTTTTCAATTCAATTTTTTTACGTAAATTGTAATTTTCACTTGTCCGTTTTGTTTTGGCATGCAATCAATCTTCTCTACATTTTGCCCGACTTATATAAGTAACACAGTTTTTGCTCATAGGAGTTGCCGGGGCACTAAAAAATCTAAACAATTTATTTCGGTTTATAATTTGCAATTGGGTTCCGCCTGCTACTAAACTTAACACGGGTTATCTTAGGTTTTAGCTCATAACAAAGTCTGATAAACTGAAGTAAGTAGTGTTTTCTCAATCTTGTTTCGGTCTTTTTAGTGCATCACTTTTAAATTGTCTTTCATGCAGTCGGGTTTTTGATTGTTTAAATTGTTTATTCTTTTATTTGTTTTTTATTGCATAGGTCGTCAATCGAGCAAGGTGGGTCACCTAACGGTAAGTGATCTCCACCGCTCATGTACACCTACAATACCAGAACAATCATGGGCGCGTTGCCGATCTTAAAAGAAAATGATAAAATAAGGGATTGGGACAGGGAGGAGAATTTGTGCCTCCGGATATGTCATTCACCGTACGAAACGCAGCAGCAAGCCGCTACTTTATGTCAGTTTTCTGCAAAACAGTGGTAACTAGTAATGGCAATTAACAACGTCTACAGCGTGGCTCTACCACTCTTTATATCTATTCTGCGCGCTTAACATAAAGTCTCGAGAAAATGTCGACTCTTCACGCTATCTCTATATATCTGTATCATTCTCAAACTTAACAAGTTGATACCAAGAAAGTTTGTTTTCTCGCCGACAGACCTTTCTCATGTTTTCTCTGACCTCAGCGTCAGCCTCAGTCGTAACGAGTACGCATCACAACTGCGCCACCGAAGCCGTCAAAATTAATTGATGCACGTAAATCACCAAATTTCAGATGCCAGGCCCCTGACCAGTACAGCGTATGCTGCGGCCCACCTCCAAACACCACGCCAGTCACCACTGGCAACTGTCAAGCCACCATGTCTGCCTTTCCACCTGACCCCAAGACCCTGTGCTGCGGAGTTGATAGCAGAGTTGGAAACAAAATCATCGGTGAGTTCTTTTAAGTGTCTGTGCAACCAATATACATGCATAAAGCTAACGACTGTATCCCTGAAGGGGTAGGCAGACATGCAACTAGTGCACCCACGACTAACATTATGTCTGTCCCATGATGTGATTGAGAGTAACCCTATCACCATATCACAAACACCAATCTCGAGCAACTCATCTGTGATTATTCGAATACACAAATTTTGATTGTCCAACCTGGGATTTCAACTCAGAACCTCATTGTTGATCAGCCTAACTTGGCTGCTACTATAACAATGTGGCGGTAATCTTATATATAAAATTCTCGTGTCACAATGTTCGTTCCCATACTCCTCCGAAACGGCTGGACCGATTTGTATGAAATTTTGTGTGCATATTGAGTAGGTCTGAGAATCGGCTACTATCTATTTTACATCAATTTTTTTTTGTTTCTTTAGACAAAAATATTTGTTTTTATTTTTTTATGATACAGCATAAAAAAATACATACAACCCTAAATTTTCAACCCTCTACGATCAACCCCTATTTTTCAATAGTCATTTTAGTATTGTTCTCAAGCGCGTTTCTCACCGGGGACGCCCACTAGGCTACTTTAATCCTGGAAATAGGTATTCACGCGGGCGGAGCCGCGGGCAACAGCTAGTTAGCTAATCAAATTCTATAAAACATATTTTCAGGTGGAACAGCTACAACAGTAGACCAGTACCCATGGCTGGCGATCATCGAGTACATCAAACGAGGTTCAATCAAACTGCTTTGTGGAGGTGTCCTGATCAGCGGGAAATACGTTCTGACGGCTGGGCATTGCGTCGTGGGCCCTGTGCTGGAGGTTGGAACTCCGTGAGTACTCGTTTTTTTTTTATAGTATAGGCCGGCAAACGAGCAAGTGGGTCACATGATGGTAAGCGATCTCCACCGCCCATGTACGCCCACAATACAAAAGAATTATGGGCGCGTTGCCGACCTTAAAGGAAAGGGATAATAAGGGATTGGGAAGGGGAGGGAGATTTGGGCCTCCGGATATCTCACTCACCGTACGAAACGCAGTAGCAAGCTGCTACTTTACGCCGGTTTTCTGTGAGACAGTGGTAACGACCCGGACGAGCCGGCCCATTCATGCTGTAGACAAAATTGTCTACAGCGTGGTTCTACCACTCGTAATTATAAATATTGGGTAAAACGTACAAGTCAACGTGAGGTTTGATCATCCACCCATGAAGGATACTCTTAGATCTTTTAAACTACGCAACGGATTTTAATGCAGTTTTCAGCAATATATATAGTGATTCAAGAGGAAGGTTTATATGTAGTATGCATGCATATTATAGTAGAGAAAACCCGAGAAATTCAAATAATTGTAATATGATGTTTTTTTTTTATTACATTGAATGACGAGACGAGCAGGTCGCTCGCCTGATGGTAAGCGCCACGCCTGCTCATAAACAGAAGCAACGCCACACAGAACTTTAAATAAAGCACTGCATGACACTGGACTGCGCTCGTCACCCCGAGACATACTGTGTTAAGTCTCATAATGCCCAGTAATTGCACTGGCTTCAATGTCCTTCACGCCGGAACACAATAGTGCTTACACACTGTTGCTTGGCGGCAGAAATAGACAAAGCGGTGGTACCAACCCAGCCGGTGTCTCGCAAACGAGGGACCTACCACCTTGTCATAACAAACATATTTTTGTGCGCTGACATTCCAAACGCTGGCTAAACCTTACGAGATAGATCAAATGAATGTACTATGGAATCGTATATCTTAAAAAAATATATAAAAAAGTCCACGATGATATATGTTAATCTCCTAGGGATAAGGATAATTATGGGTTATTCACCAAGCTACAGCATATCATTAAAATGAATATCTTAGATGATATCAGAGATTTAAAAAGCGGGGGCAGAGCGGCTGGCGGGCCGTACGTCCGTCCCGGTTGGCAGCGATCGGCGGGCGTGGGCTGTGCTGCACAAGACATCAAATGTAGGGGCCCCACCAAGAAAGGATTTTTAAATTTTACATTACAAGGGGGTATAAGGGGGGTTAAACATTGTATGAAACACGGAAGCGGAGCAGTAATATGCACGCGGGTGAGGCCGCGCGGGACAGCTAGTACTTCATATAAGACAAAGCAGCACTTAAGATGCAAGATGCATAGTCGTTTCACTATAGGCACATGTGTAACCCCATCTAATTTAATAGAGCCAATTATCATCCCATAAAAAACTACACAAATCATCCAAACCAGAACACATACATACAAACAAAGAGTTGAAACAGTGATAAAAAAATACAATACACAATTTCAGAACAAACGTCCGCCTAGGAGAATACGATACGTCCAACGACGGTGAGGACTGTGCACCAGTGGATGCTGGCGGGATAGACTGCACGGAGGGCGCGATGATCATCCCCATAGACCAGGTGATACCGCACCCGGGGTACAACCCGGTCAACTCAAACAGAAGAAATGACATAGGGCTGATTAGGTTGAAGGAGACGGCTCCGTTTACTGGTATGTAATGTGCAGTTTGTGCACAACTTTGCTTTGTTATTCCTATTGCTTAATACTAAAACACTACTAAGATTACTTTTTTAACCGTCTTCAAAAAAAAAAGGAGAAGATTCTCAATTCCTCGAAATCTTTTTTTGACAAAACTTAGAAACCGACTTCAAATAAACAAATAAAATTGCACCGACTCCAAAGAGATCGATATAAATTGTTATTTTTGACTATTCAGCGTTTTTATTTTGAAGTCGGTTTCTAAGTTATGTTAAAACTTATTTTTAAATACTATGCTTTTAGTATTTCAAGCTAGCTAATAGTATATGGTATCTACGGAGTTCCCTGATCGCTAAAAGCTATCCTTTAAACGAGAGTTAAAAAGGGTATTTCTCTAACGGTAGGCAGCACCTAGGCCGTACCCTGGCATTACTGGAGTTCATCAGTGGTGGTGACCGCTCACAATTATGGGTGCTCTGCTACCCACCAAAACAAATCAACAAACGCTAAATTGTCTCGTGCGCCATGGGCCAGTGCATCTTAATCACGAGAGCCACTCAGCGAAAGTCGACGTTTCGGATGCCTGCGTATGAATTTCCGACGACGTCGTGTGATAGTCCAGCCTCTACACAAATGATCTTCAGCACAACCCTACCTAGCAATTTTTTGTCCTACTTCTATGGTTCCCTTCAATCAACCAGTTAACAATACAAACACTTGCAGACTTCATCCGTCCGATCTGCCTGCCCCGCGTGGATCTGACCGCTACACCGCCCGTCAACTTCACGCTATACGCAGCCGGCTGGGGGGCGGTCAGCACCACACAGGCGAGCAGCAAGGTCAAACAACATGTGAAACTGCCGTTCATCAGTTTTGGGGTGAGTTCATTCTTGGAATTTTAGATGAAAAGCGTCAGTATATTGATTTCAGTGATTTTTTGGTCGAGGAATTTACCATAGCCATACCCAAAGGGTAGTTACGCTGTAGTCAGTTTTATATACAGCATGAAATGTCCGGCCCGACCAGGGTAGTAGTATTGTCTTGATATAAAGTGGGTTCGAATTCGAAAGTAAAAACGAAAGCTTATTCTCCGGGAGTGGTATGCTTACACCTATTATTTTTAAACCCAATCCTAGACTTCTATTTTGCGTCATTAGCAAAATCATCGAAGATCGATGGAGCGATCTAAATTAATAACAGAATAGACTTCTAATTTCTATAAAAATTACAAGCTTCGTAATCATCTAAATACAAAGTTACAAGTTACAAACAGCCAACTAAGATAGCATGATTTTTTTCTCTGTCCCTATATCTAGCGATACCACTTTACTATTTAATTGAGTTTCGGATGTCAGCTTTGTATCTCGCCAGACTAGGGACATAACTGTACACCATACTCCACGCTGTAGACACTTTTGTCTACAGCATGAATGGGCCGGCTCGCCCGGGTCATACCACTGTATCACAGAAAACCGACGAAAAGTAGCAGCTCGCTGCTGCGTTCCGTACGGTGAGTGATATATCCGGAGGCCCAAATCCATCTCCCCTTCCCAATCCCTTAATTATCCCTTTCCTTTAAGGTCGGCAACGCGCCCATAATTATTTTGGTATTATGGGCGTACATGGGCGGTGGAGATCACTTACCATCCGCTGACCCACTTGCTCGTTTGCCGGCCTATGACATATATATTAAAAAAAACATTCGATATATTTGGACTGCACTATACCTACCACCAGGTCCAATGTCGTCTCTTTAACGGCACCAGGATAAAAACACTAACAAAAAATCTACCCACAGCAATGCCAGCCGTCATACTCCGTGCAGGGTCGTAAGGTCACGTTATGGGACAAGCAAGTCTGCGCTGGTGGCGAAGTTGGCAAAGACTCCTGCAAGGGAGACTCCGGAGGGCCTCTGATGTTTGAAAACGGAAAGACTTTCGAGGTGATCGGAATTGTCAGCTTCGGTCCAACGCCTTGTGGGATGGAAGACATACCCGGAGTTTATACAAAAGTGTACGCATATAATGATTGGATTAGGAGTGTTATTAGAGCGTAGTGAGCGTATAATAGTTGTGGTGGTTATCATTTGGAATTCTATAGGAACGGGAGTTTAATTGTGAATCACGAATAATAAATATTTATAGTAAATTATTGACTAAACATTTTCAATAGTCAGACTTAATGTCGAAAAGTTTGGTCAAGTAAATGAGAAAAACAAATAAAAGAAGGGTGCTAAACTTCTGCAAAAAATCTGAATAAAGTATTTATAAGCATTACTGTCTTAAGATAATCAAAGCGTAGTTTTATATTTTTTTACCAATATACAACGTGTTACAGAAAGGTCTGGTCATATTTTAGCGTAATTGCATACTGCTTACAGTAAGTACCTATGTACCGGATAATTTTAATACCGAGACCTCCTAGAATGCCACGTTAATTTTTATCACTTATTTATTTAGAGGCTGTGTGCTAAAGACCATCTTCTAAAAGCACTTTAAAGACTTCATTCTCGGGTTTTCCATCTATGAAACTGGCTTGAATCAACCTATGAGCCTCTTGTAAATTATTATCAGCTCCTCTTGCTTACAAAAGTAAGTAAAGTAAGTAGCTAAGCTATTTAACTAAAAAGTTAAATACATCATATTTTAAAAACATACTCGTCAGCATACTGCAAAAATTACCGAACTGACTGCGTCAAATAAAAGGATGTCTGAAGTATCACTGTTTATCATTTAGTATTGTCCCAAGTTGCAAGTCGATATCGACATGTACTCATTCGATTTGGCACTATGGAGGATGAAAGACTTATACCGTACACTATACATTGCTTGAAATTATCCACACCTTTCTGTAGTACGTTGTATAATGTGTTTTATTTTAAATAACTTAAGTATCGCCTTTTCTTCGGTAGTGTGTGTACAAGGAATAATAATCACAATAAAATAATGCACTGCATAATTAATAAGCGTGAATCAACTGGATCAAGGAAAACAATTACTTAATTATTATAATTATATAAGATGATCCGAATAAAAAATAATTTTAGAGTATTATATTTTGAATTGCATTTAGTATTGAGAGAAAGTGAAATATTTTAAATTATGCTGAAATGTGATCTCCATAGCATATTTCGACAAATCAATGTTTTAAGCAATTATCCATGAGATTATTATGTAATAAAATATATTTTTACAATATTTTTTTTTATTTACATTACTGACACTTCCAATTAATAGATAGAAACATATCTGTATAAAGAAGGAAATATATATAATATTAATTATTAGTTAATATTTCAGTATATCATGGCTAATTAATTAAGTTCGTTAGAAATTAAAGTACCTATGTATAAACTGACACTTATTCCTACAATGATTAGTAAAGATTTGGAGTCAATTCAGCAACTACTTTTCGCGATTTACGTAACAAACATACGGAACCAAATTTTTTCTTATAAAAAGATTTAATATGTAAGATTTTTTTGGGCATTGCAAAACAGGTGCTAAACTCCACACTGCAGACGTGACATAACGTCTGCATTATAAAACTTGTTGGCAATAAACAACAAGTTTTATAATGAGCTATCACTGTTTGAAAAAGCTGTGATAGCTCAGTGGGTAGTGGTATGGACTGTCGAGACGAAAGTCGCAGGTTCGAAACCAACCCCAAGTGCATACACCTCTGACTTTTCTGAGTTATGTGTGTATTAATTGTTAATTATCACTTGCTATAACGGTGAAGGAAACATCGTGAGGAAACCTGCATACCTGAGAAGTTTTTCATAAGAATTTCGAAGGTATGTGAAGTCTGCCAAGCCGCATTAGGCCAGCGTGGTGGACTAAGGCCTAACCCCTCTCATTCAGTAGAGGAGGCCCGTGCCCAGCAGTGGGACGTATATAATACAGGGCTGGTATTGTTATATATAATAAACAAGTGAGGTAAAGTGCACTCACCTCTTGCGTTGGTCGCAGCGTCTGCTATCTTCTGAAAGGCGTCCAGAAACGCAGCGATAGCTACTAACGCCGACCTGCAAGCAGACAACATGAATGTATAAACCCGACGAAGGTTTGTCGATGGCTTGATGACGTTCCAATAGGTTCAGATGGGTCGAATCGCATCAACAACCCATATCTTGGCAGTCTAGTCCACTACAGACGACCAATTCTCGTAATTTTAAATGTTCAAAATATCATTCCGATCTAGTCTCAGCGTCAAGAAAGTTGCAAATGGCATTCTCTTAAATCAACAATCAACGTCAAATGCATCTAGCATTAGCAGTAGCATTATACCGTTTTGGCTTCAGTCAACTTTTATTCTACATTCAATCTCATTACGATCTATGTTCACATGTGACGTTGATTATTTGTTTAAGAGAATGCCATTTGCAACTTTCTTGACGCTGAGACTAGATCGGAATGATATTATGAACATTTAAAATTACAAGAATTGGCCTGCTGGTTGTTAAGAAACGAGAGAAGCAGCAATTTATTGGAAGAGCTACATTGTTGGCACTTTAACCTACAGCAAGGCTGGGTCTCCCAGAGGATGTACCACTCTCTTACAGAAGACCGACGAGACGTGAAATGGCAACTTCCTCTTCTATTTCGTACGATGTGTGACATTTATGGCGGGAAGGCCCATTTCTCCATTCTTTTCTTTAAAGCTCCGCAACACAGCTATCATTCTTCTGGTATTACGTAAGTTCAAGGGTGGTGGTGATTAATTACCATCAGGTGGTCCGCTTCTTCGTTTACCAGCTTTCAGCTATATAAAAAAGGTAGTAGATATTCGTAATGTACTTACTTTAGAGCCGAATGTAGTTTCGTCGCTTTGGATATGAACTCCTCCCACATAGGAGTGCTGTTCTGTAAACAAAAGAAAAAAAAACATTAATTTTTCAATGAAATGGAATGAAACCAAATAGTTTAATAACCATGTAGGTTAGGCAATTAAAATAGCACTTTTAACAAGTCATTACAAAGTAAAAAGACTCCGTGCTGATACCAAGTATTTGGTTATAAAAAAACAGAATATAATTTTTAACCGACCGAGGATCGAAGCTGAGACCCCAGCACAGCACTCGTAACGCATACGCATTACAACTGCGCCATCGAGGCAGCCATTATTACTTTATTGTTTCACAAACGACTACTTTTAAAAACACCGAATTCTACAGCAAAATCTTGATCACGTAACTTAAACTCTATTTGGAAGAACTAAAGCTTCAAGTGGTCTGACATTCATCACCAATTATCCAAGTTTACGAGACATCTCAAGGTGGACGGTATACAGGATAGCAGCAATTTGTCATCATATTGTCCATTCGGGTAATGCGAGTTATTGTTCCACGCTGTCAATTTGTGACCTTACCAAAACTCAGAACTATTAGTTGTTACTGACAAATCTGTATAATGCATCATCCTAATATTATAAATGTGATAATTTGGATGTGATGTGAGTTTTTGAATTTGGATTTTTGCTAACCAATCATGCCTAGACTGCCTCGGTGACGCCGTTGTAATGCGTGCACGTTACGACTGAGGCCAACGGGTCTCGGGTTCGATCCCGGGTCGGGTAAACTGGTATTGGGTTTTTCTATTACGAAATGCTCAGTATCAGCCTGGAGTCTGGAATTTGTCCCCGGTATGGCGATAGGCTCGCCCCCTATCACATGGTTGGACGGAGATACGCTCGGCGTAATGTGGGTGTACTGGTTACACCTCTGCCTCTCTCTCTCTCACCTTTGGGGTTTACAGGCGTAAGTGCGTATATATTATGGACAAGAAACTTTGGCTAGGCTTAACACAATAAATACATAGGTATAGTGATAATATAGTATTAAAATATTAATTTACAAAACTAGACGGTCCCCATTATTTCGTCTAACACCGGCGTTATTCCTAAACTCCTAAAACTCTTCACACAAGCCTCAAAACCTTAAACATCCATCCGCTCACATTCACACTATTACAGAAGGCAGTCATATTAAACACATGCAGGATCGTGAGAAAGTTTCTGCCAATAGAATAATACCAAAATCCACCACAAAAGTTGTTTGGCCAAAAGCCACTTTTGCGTAATATGCGAATTGGGAGAAGATTAAAACCTGAAAATATAACAATAATAATTATATTAAATATTAACATTATCATATAATTCTTTTTCAAACCCCTCAAAATGGCGTGTTTCTATCTTGCCGGGCCACTTTCGATCTACTCTTTTTTTTTTTATTAGTTTAAATGACGAGACGAGCAGTTCGCTCGCCTGATGGTAAGCGCCACGCCTGCTCATAAACAGAAGCAACGCCACACAGAACTTTAAATAACAAAGCACTGTATGACACTGGACTGCGCTCGTCACCCCGAGACATGAGGTGTTAAGTCTCATAATGCCCAGTAATTTCACTGGCTTCAATGTCCTTCAAACCGGAACACAACAGTGCTTACACACTGTTGCTTGGCGGCAGAAATAGACAGAGGGGTGGTACCAACCCAGCCGGCCTCTCGGGACCTACCACTCTTTTTTTCTCCTAAAACTTTTTTCGACGGTTGTTTATCAACGATAATAGGAACCCTTTATCTATTTATAGTAAACCCTTCAGTAAAGTCAGGGTAAAGTCATGATGCACTAATACATTGCGTCGGCGCGCTTCAAACGCTCGATGCGGAGCCGGGCGGCGCGGCGCGGCGCTTTGATGAGTTTTTAACTTGGCCCAGTTTTAGTATGCGTCATTCTTAACGTTTATATAAATATCCCTTCTTATGGCAGAAGCCGCAATCGAGTAAGTGGTTCACTTGATGTTAAGCGAGTCCACCGCCAATAAACACCAGATTCCAGAAGACCCATGGATGTGATGCCGATGTTTAAGGAAAAATTGAGGATTGGTCAGGTGAGATGGGGATTTCATTCACCGCAAGAAACACAACAGCAAACTGCCACTTCATATCGGTTTTCTGTAGACAGTGGTACATTTATTCATACTTTAGACAAAAAGGTCTACACCGTGATTGTATCTTCAAAACGGTGTTTTATTTATATCCTGGCACGTCAAAGGTTTTTTTATTAGCTTGAGTGACGAAACGAGCAGGTCGCTCGCCTGATGGTAAACGTCACGCCTGCCCATAAACAGAAGCAACACCACACAGAACTTTGTATTACAAATCACTGCATGGCATTGGACTGCGCTCGTCACCCCGAGACATAAGATGTTAAGTCTTATAATGCCCAGTAATTTCACTGGTTTCAATGGCTTTCAAACCGGAACACTACAGTGCTTACATACTAATGCTTGTCAGCAGAAATAGACAAAGCAGTGGTACCAATCCAGACGGCCTCTCGCTTACGAGGGATCTACCACCACCTTGTATGTATGTAATATTATAAATGTGAAAGTAACTCTCTCTGTCTATCTGTTACGGTTTCAGGGCTAAACAGCTGAACGGATTTTAATGAAATTTGGTAAAGGAATAGGTTATATCCTGGGAAAAGCAATAGAGTACTTCCTAGAAAAAGACAATTCTTCTTCCATCTGCCCTTATCCCACTCTCAGTGGGGTCGGCGCAACATGTTTTAACACATGTTACGGAAAGATTTGGCTTGTATTTTTTACGACCGGCCGCCTTCCTGACGTTAACCCCTCTGGAGATGAAAAAGACATTCACGCAGGCAATTGCTAGAAGTTACGTGAGACGAGTATTATATTATTAATACCGACAGTAATCACTTTAACTCATAGTTTATTGGTTACATTTACAATATCACTGCTTTACAGACCACAACCCCATGTCAGGATTCCCTATAGACCGTACTCTAATTATAACTAAAACAACTAGGACCGAATAGTAAACCAGCATAGCTACCGCGTAATGACCACTTGGACTATCGACTGAGTACTGATCTTAACGTACTCCGACTGCCTGCGGGCAATCGACCTCCAGTTATGGCGACAACCTCTTTTATACCATTTAACTACCCTTCCACAACTTTATCGCACCATTATTATTACAGTGTACCCAACGTTACTTCCTCAGACACCCTCAATATACCAATATTAAAGCACTTTCAATGCACGAAAAAATTGAGTAAGGCTGTATAAGTATTTATGGAATTATTATTTTTGTATTCGATAACATTACTCCGATAGACATCCCATTAAAATTGAATTATTAATTCCTTTTATAAGAGAATGAAATCAGAGATGAAATACTTAATTATACTTGTGTGACTTTGACATTTAAGCACCGATTTTGATGATTCTTTCACTAAAACTTGTAAAATAAAAAATAAATCTAACAAAAAATACAAAAAAGTTAAAAATAAAATTAAACAATTGTGACTCGGTGATATCACTAATTGATAATTAAACTGTTAAGAGAATACCCTAACACAATATCTACTATTACAGTGAGATGTGATAACCGGTCCAAGGGGATGACGGTGTGTTGACTTTTCCCACGGGTGTATCGGTCGCGAGTCGCGAGGCGTGGGTCGTGGTTCGACAAATGTCGCGCGACTGTCAGCACGCTGTCACTTTACACGATTCGGGGCGCGGTCGCGTCACATTTGCTTTTCGCTTTAGTAAAAAAAGTTGAGGTAACAAGTTTACAACATAGGGCCGGATTTACGGTGGTTTGTTATCAAGAATTAAGGCAGATCGTATATTTTCGTACCTAATGTCGTCTTTAACCTTCCACAAAAAAGATATAAGTTTGACACCTTTGTCTGTTCGTGGGTGTAATCGAGATGCTTGTTAGCTATGTTAAAAAAAACTTGAGTGGTAGAGCCTGTGGAACGTGTCTGTCAAGACAGTCTGTAGACCGTCAGGTCTACATTATATTTGAGCTGAACTATCTTAACATCAGGTAGTAAGTGTAATCACTTTGCCGTGTCAAGATAAAAAAACATAGAATACGAATCCTTTATAATTTTTTATGTCTGATAAAAAAATCCCCTAAAACCAATTACCCGTAAGCCCACGCCATACTAATCACACCACAATCCTGGTCATTAAACTTTCATCCCGGGCCAATTTGTAAGATGTATTTCATCGTGGGACGCGCGGTTTTAACGAGCGCCCGTAGGGTGAACTCAGACACTTGATGACTTCGTTACGACACGATGAAAACATCAGTAAAGATGTTTATTTAAACTAATTCCTAATATATAAGATAAATAGAATATCACAGTTTTTTTAAAGCAAAGGTCAGCAGAGTGTACGTGACCACCAACGTCTCAGGCCCAAAGCCAACCTCACCTGCACGTGGTACACTCTGCCGATTAACGAGGCAATGGCGAAACTTTGTTACCGTTGCTTTTTGTAGGGGTCAGACGTCGGGTCGCCCCATATAGGTAATACTAAATACCGTCAAATCTCTGGTACAAGAAGGCAGACACTGGCATTAAACAGCGATAAAGCCAGGCAAAAAGAAAGTAAAGAGTTCAGCAACCGAGCACGTGTGTCACTTAATACCAAGATGCTAAGTAATCTCCATCATCCATAAACATCCAACACCAGAAGAATCAAGGATGCGTTGCGGACCTTAAAGATTGGGAAGAGAGATTTCTCTAATACTATTCACCGTAGGAAACGCAACAGCAAGTTGCCACTTCACGTCGATGTCTGGGAGAGTAGTTCATTCACGCAATCGGAGCCGCGAGTAAAAGCTAGTAAAATACAAACAGCAACCCTAACCTGTCATCCACACAACCAATCTACTAAATCGGTGGAAAAACAAAATGAATATTCAATTCTGACAACGTACAATTAACCCGTCGACTAGGGGTGTTGTTTACCCTCACACACACCCCGGACGGGTCGTGCTGGTGAACCGGCACGACGCCCCAGGCCGGCCAAATTGTCGTGTCCGAGAGCGTTCGTCTGTGATAATGGCTGTGCGGTGTGACATGATATAGGATTTACATGGGACGATACGACATCGTGACGAGATACGGATAACGTGATTATGTTAGCATAGAAAGAAAGAAAAGCTTTGCCTATGCTTGAGACACAAGCATACGTATATATGAGTTTAAGAAGATCCAACCAACATTTTTTTTACAGCATAGGCCGGCAAATGAGCAAGTAGGTCACCTGATGGTAAATGATCTCCACCACCCAAGAATTCCCACAACACCAGAAACATCATGGGCGCGTTGCCGACCTTAAAGGGATAATTAAGGGATTGGGAAGGGGGAGGAGATCTCACTCGCCGTACGAAACTTAGCAGGAAGCCGCTACGTTACATCGGTTTTCTGTAAGACAGTGGTAACTATCCGGTCGAGCCGGCCTATTCGTGCTGTAGACAAAACTGTATACATCGTGGCTCTACCACTCACAACACAAGTTCAAATACAAGGGACTAGATTTTAACCCCTCGGCAGTCCATTCCACTCCCCGATGAGTTATCACCGTTTTTTAAAGGTGTTAAACGTCAACATATTTAAAATCATCGCAACTGATGTCGTAACGTGTAAAACAAGGGTTGTAAGTCAATGACCCGAGCGGTGCCTTGTTAGGAAAAGCGGGTACACCGGCCCCAATGATACTTTGCGAAAGGGAACGCTTTACGCCAGATTGGCTCTTCATGTCGTAGCACACGGGTATTGTGAAGAGGCCTTAATATGAGCCAGTCACAGAGTTACGTGAAGTATAGTAGCTCGAAGGGTTGACTAAAAGATATAAACGTAAGTGGTAGAAAAGGGTTTTGGCGGGAATTATGACAGTGCGGCACATCTCTTATTTTAATTAATTTCTTAACTGGATTAAAGTTGTGTTTGTTGTATAAAAATGGTGTAGATTTGTGCAATAAACATTGACTGTGATGAACAGTGTATGGAAACATTGAAATAAGTTAATTCAGGTGATTTTTGACCCAGTGTATTGATCGGCCTTAGTCGTTCGATCCGCTTGACACCAAAACACCTCTGACAAGACTTCGAAAACGGCCAATCGGAAAATTGAAAATATATTAAATACTTGTCATCGGCGAAATGCATGATAATGCGAAGCCAAAATTAAACAACAGAAAAAGAGAAGTGGTAGAGACATGCTGCTGATAAACGGATGGATCAAGGTAGTTCCTACCATTGTCTCACAAAAAAGCGACCTGAATTAATTCGTCATTAGTGTTTATCATATTTTTACACCAAATAATAGCAAGAACTTGGAATTTGCCCCATTCATCTAGTGTCAGCGTCCTTATAGCGCGTATCACACAGTTCGATTTTACTTGGTCTCCTGACTTGAGTTGTTGTATGGTGTTTGTTGATCAATTCGATAGAAAGTCTGTTCAGATAGTTCGAATCGCATGCGATTTAGGCGTTGATCAACTAAAATAAAACCGTGTGAACCCGCTCTTAAGTAACCGGCGAAATCCTAGGTCAGGCAATCACAATTTATGTTTGAATATTATATTAATGTTATTTTAAGAAGAAAATAGAATTTATGTATGTCTGTGTAACTGAAATTCAATCTTGGACCTCACAGTGCCGTACATGTCCGCGACCACTAATCAGAGATTTTAATATTGCGAACAACGCAATTAAATTTATTCAACTTATTTATAATTCGACAACTATATCCTGTATGTATGCTAAATTACAACTTCCTATGCTAATCGGTTTAATCCGTAAATAGTTGTGACAGACAGACGGAAGTAGAATATTATATTATTTGTTTTGCCTGTTTTGTTTAGTAATGAAAGGAGATTCATAATATTAATATGGTTAGCCAAAGTGTCTAGTTTGCATTTGATTGTTATGGAAGTCGATTCGAATACCTCGAATACTTCGAATCCGCATTCAGAAAATATAGACTGAACTGGCAATCCAAAAGAAGATTCTTTGTCGTCGTTATCCTGAAACTAAGGTAATAAAAAAAACAATATTTTAGAAACATAACAGGCAATGTAAAAAAATAATACAGGCTTCAAATTTAAAATAAAAAATAAACAAATGTTGAATCGGTGCTATTGCAAATGAATGGCCAATTATTATAGATGGACAAGTTCGTGCGCGACCGTCCTGCGGGGTACAAGACGTTGGGGGGCGAGGTTCTCTAGATTTTAGCCGGGGCGGTTTGTGCAGCGGGGAAGGGAAACATTGCGGCGGTTGCATTTGTTGAACTTGTCCATCTATAGTTTGGCAAGTTTTAGTCTTTCACCCCCGATTCCAACCCCTTAGGGGTGAAATTTCTTCTTGAATTTTGTTTGCAACCAGTTTTAGAATGTAAAAAGAATCATCAAAATCGGATAATTCTATAAAAAAGTAAGCGTACATAAAAAATATACGCATCGAATTGAGAAACACCTCGTTATTTTTTAAGTCGGTAAAAAATACGTGCCTAAAAATAATTCTGCTCCATTTATTCAGACAAAAAAAACAAGCTCCTCCACTCAACCACAACCCTATCAAAAACCGCGTAGCTACCAAACAATAGAGTAGGCGTATAAAATCCGACACAATCGCACATTCAAGATGCCGCGAGTCGTCGACCCAGTTTCCTAGGCAATGACGTCCGTAAAAACACCATGCCTTGTCAAATATAAGTTGTCAGTCTGCAATGGTAGAAAGTACCGCTATATACCTACCCGGCAAATTGCGAGAATTTTTTATTTAAGAAGATTAAATTATTTGAGTTGTATAAATCATATTATATTAGATATTTGTGATTTTAGTGTTAGACTTCGACACCATACATTGTCTGGGCTCAATCCTACAACATCCACCTACCTATCCGGACCGTACGACCTGCACTCGCTGCTTTCATCGAATTTTAGAATTCGTTAGAAAATAAACAAACTCAAAAGTCATCCGCGCCGTACAAATGGCATCCTTAGGCGAAATCACATTAATTTATAATTGGGTATAGCCACGCTGTAGACCGTTTTCTCTACAGCATGAATGGGCAAGCTCGACTGGGTTGTTACCAGTATCTTACAGAATACTGACGTGAAGATTGCTGTTGTGTTCTGTACGGTAAGTGAGATTTCAATTCCCCCATCCCTCCCCTTTCTAATCCCTTTCCTTTAAGATCGATAACACGTCCATGAGTCTGGTAAATTGGGTGGTTATGGGTTCTGCACATCACTTACAGTCAGGTGATCGTTTGATAGCCTATCAAAAGAAAAGCACTGATAGATGGGCGTACAACGAATTCTAAAATTCGATGAGAGATGACTGCGGCGCGTATGAAACGCAGATAGGTGTACATTTACCTATATGCCATAACTCCTTCAGCTGCCACCTTGTTTGGTGTACATACAATGAGTATTCTTCGTACATCATTGGCGTCTTGTGAATAGGGACGGCATATGTCGATGACAGATGTAAGACGAAAAATATTTGAACACAACAGCTGTATTTTACGGAAGCCGTATGTATAGTTACTTTTATTCTCAACTTTGCGGGGAAGGTGGGAGGGGTGTATGGCTATATTTTTGTCTTACTTTCCAGTTACACGTAATGGATGAATTATAACCTTTTGAGGGTTCTGTACCCAAAAGATGTAGGATACTCTTACTAAATTAATGCCGCGCCGTCTGTCTATCTGTCCTCTATATGTAGGGCTCTATCTTTTAAACAGTAAAACGCAGCCTTTTTAGAGAGTATGTGTTATTATGAAGGATACACTAACAAATCCAATAATATAGAAATGTAATGGGGTTGGAACGGAACCCTCGGCACTCGGTCCGACTCGACTGCTGTTGGCCGGTTTTTTTTGCGTCTGCGTCGGATCGGCCAGAAACGTCAACTGCTCATCACAAAGACGAAAAAAGTTGCGTATATTGACATGTGCTTAGACAAATGAGATACGAACTCCTACAACTATTAGATGTGCTGCAGCCCATAGGCTCTCGGCAGAAAAAGACGAGTTAGACGTAAGAAGAAAACCTGGCTGCGCAACATAAGAGAGTGGCCGGGCATCGTGAGCGCTGCAGAGCTTCTCCGCCTAGCGAGAGACAAAATAGAATATTCCAAACTGACGATCGACCTTTACTTGGAGAGGCATAGAATCAAAAAGATTAACTACCATTTTGAATAAACTATCTTAGTTTGATTATCCGGATAGATGTGGGAAATCAACCGAACAAACTAAGTAATTTGTACGCGTGCCCACTGTATTATGATTGGCTCATTTGTTCTATCCATCCGTCGAATCAAACTGAGAAAGTTTATTAAAAGTAGCCGTTAAACAATACAGAGGTATACTTATTATTTAATAATTGGTAAACATCCTTTGCATATTGCGTCCCACTCTAACGTGAAAGCGTTCAAACATCTGTCGCGTTCAAAATGCAATCGTATAATTTAATTAAATCAAAGTTTGAGAAGAGATAACATCGCAGTAAGCGAGTTATGATTGGGGACGCGTCTTGGCAAGCTTATAATAATATATTATTTTATAATTGCTTTTTATACGCTTTTATATATGTTTTTCTATTATTGATAGCTGTGAGCCACCCGAATACAATAAAATAAAATAAATAAATAAATAATAATAAAATCTAACTAAAAAATAGAAAATAAAATACTGTAAGAAAAATGATTTTATTGTAAAAAAAAGCGTGGGGTGCTTTTCAGGATATTATCAAAATAACCCTTCTACTCATATCTGTTCATAAAATATTTATAACTATTGATACCATGCACCCCACACTTTTTTTACAATAAAATCATTTTTCTTACACTATTTAATTTTATTTTCTATTTTTTTGTTGGATTTTCTCTAAAAGCGTATTTTTTAGTTTTTTTAAACTATTATTTATTTTTCATTTTTTAGTTGAAAATATTGAATTGTCATCGGTCCTTAATTAATAAGTATGCCAAATTTCGAGTTAATCCGACGTTTTGAAGGGGGTCAAAATCATGTTCAAAGATTCCGTTACATACTAACATGCGTATGAAGCTAATATAAAGCGTATAAAACGAGGCCTCTTTAAGTTATATCATACGAAGAATGGTTAATGACACATAAAACTTGCTATGTTATTTTTGCATTAACATTTGACAGCCTCCGTAGCGCAGTGGGCGACTAGCCGACTGTGGAACGTGAGGCTGCTGATACGATACCAGCACCGAGGCAAATATTTGTCTAATCCATAAATATTTGTTTCTGGTCTTGGTGCTGTGAGAGTTGAGACCCCCGATAATCTCTCGTATTTCCTTATACCCACGACACAAGACTCATATCTTACTGTGGGGTCAGGGCTATGTGTGTGACTGTTGGATGGTATTTATTATTATTTATATTTAAGACCCGATAAAAAATTGCGGTGTTACAAGTTTGATCTCTTTGCCTGCCTGCGGGTGTGTGTCTGAGTGTGTATCTGTCTATTGCTATGTAGCGCATAAACAAACGCATATATCGGTATGCGAACTATAACCGGAATATCACCGGACACTATCAGATTGTCAATTGCTAAAGGTGTGGCCCAATATAGACGGCAACTTGACGGCTTTACAATTGCCAAAAACCACACTGCCAGCTGTAGACGGTTTTGTCTACAGCATGAATGGGTCGGCTCGTCCGGGTCGTTACCACTGTCTCACAGAAAACCGATGTAAAGTAGCAGCTTGCTGCTGCTGTGTTTAGTACGGTGAGTGAGATATCCGGAAGCCCAAATCCTCCTCTTTCTAATCCTTTAATTATACCTTTCCATTGAAGTCGGCAACGCGCCCATAGAAATGAAATAGTTTTGAAATTAAGGCTTAATAGTTTTATTCATCATGTAGGCAATTAAAATAGCGCTTATGACAAGTCAGTACAAAATAAAGAAACATAAGTAAGTATAGAAATCATATCAGCTAATATATACATAACATGCATAGCATCGTCAAAATACACTGGGCAACTATAAATTTAACAATACTTTTATATTAGTCCAGAATTGTTAAGTATTATTATTATTTATTCATTCTAGTATTGTGGGCGTACATTAGCGGTGGAGATTACTTACCATCAGGTGACACACTTGCTCGTTTGATGGCCAGTGCTATAAAAAAACTAGCCTCTACGAATGCTTTTAAAATAAACTCGGAACCTCCATTGTCGTGAATGTGGTGGAAAGGTGTACTGTGTACAGCAGTAAGGTAAACAGCGGGCACGCGCGACTAATCTCTCCACCGCGCCGTCTTCTAACAGTACAATTTGTATGTTTTAACTACTACTCACCGGTTTAGGGTTATCACTAGATCTCGTATTTTATATCATTCAAAATTATTCTAAATCACTGCTTTCTGCCAATCATTAAGCTGCACCGACTCAAAATTTATGGTTAAATTTATTTTTATAAAAACGCGTACCCTCAGAAAGACGTAACTTTTAGCAAGTAATATAATTACCAACATAAATTCACAACCTTTTGAAATGTTACGATAAAACAATAAAAATCATAGAAAAATAACATACATACCCATGCACGCCTATATTCCCCAAAGGGGTAGGCAGAGGCTTATTTTCGTCCCATGATGTGATAGGTGGCGAGCCTATCGCCATACCGGGTTAATATTCCACACGACGGGCTGATACTAAGCATTTCGTGATAGAAAATCTCAATATCACTTTTACCGTACCCGGCGATCGAGAACGAGACCTCAGCACAGCAGTCGTATCGCATATGCATTACAACTGCGCCACCGAGGCACAAATGAATCAAATGTATTTAAAAGAACAACAAGTAAGATCATAATGTTTTGAGTATTTTCACACCTCACGTTTTAATCGTAGTTTGCAGCGTGGCTTGCACTTTACTTCTCTTGAGATTTTATTATGTAGGTAATCATTGTAATTATATTATGTATTTAACGCGAGTAATCGACTGTGAACACAACTGTTTGTGTGAATCGCAAAATGTTGTTTCTGTGCTGAGCGTTGTGCTATAGCCTATGTCTCAGATGGGCCTTGATACCCATGGCACAACACTTGTAAATGCAGTGGTCCATACCGACTCAAAATATTTAATAATTAATAATGGGACGTTTCCATATTACAAATACTGTTAATAATGTAAAATAAAAAGACAACAAATAAACAATTTAGTATAATTGCCTAGTGTATTTGACGATGCTATGTATGTTATGTATACATTAGTTGATATGATTTTTATACATAAGTTTCTTTATTTTGTACTGACTTGTCATAAGCGCTATTTTAATTGCCTACATGATTAATAAAACTATTTCATTTCATTTCATTTCATATTAGTTCGAGGTCAAATTGATGCTTGTGATTGTTAGGTGTATTTATGTGCTTGAGTTGAGGAACAACAGAACACACAGCCTACGTTGCGGAGGTGACTGCGAAACTCATTCAACATTGAGACAAATGTTTACCTATAATCCACAAATGTTTGTTTCTAGTTTCTGGGACCGTAAGTCCATCGTAGTTCCTGATACGTACGATACAGATTAACGCAGTGTCTGGGTCAGGCTTGTGTATGTGATTGTTGGATGTATTTAATGAAACTCGCGACAACCCTGCGGGTAGTGTTATTTTTATCTCGCGTCGGCAGGTTGAATGTACGTATGTTTATTGAACGCGTTGTTTCCTACGATACCGGTGCGTTATGAAATTACACTGATAATGAACGCATATCAGCCCTGCAGACGTTGGCTGTTAAGAAACCGTATTAAATATTTTTATAGTTATTATGGTGTTTTCTCCTCAGCGAGATTGACGTCAGGCAGACGGTCGGTCGTAAAAACTACAAATCCTTCTGTAACATGTGTTAAAATGCATGTTGCGCTGACCCCACTGCGAGTGGGATAAGGGCAGGTGGATGATTAAATATTATTATACTATAATATACACACGCTTGTTTCCCTTGCTACGATCAGCTACGATCCTTGCATATCTCTTAGGTCTCCTTCGCTCTCATTACATTCTTCATACATGCACGTCAGTTTAGGGTACGTCTGACCTAGGTTTTCTTGAAAATATCTCCTACTTGATGTGGAGGAAGTTCGCCAAGAAGTCCCCCTCCCAACTGTACCATTGACACTATACATTCACAATAATCCATACTAATTCATACTTATATATAAATGCGAAAGTAACTCTGTCTGTTACGTTTCTACGGCTAAACGGTTGAACGGATTTAATGAATTTTCAAAACCAAGCAAAATCTAGTGTTATACTATACTTATTCAAAAATCAACCACATAGTCCAACAGTTACGTGATAAAAATGAGTATCTTCTCCCAATTCAATTCCAAGAGTTCCACGCGGACAGTACCATCGCGGACAGATAATGTTCATAAAGACAAAACCATCCTATATCTGTACAGTTGAACAAAAATAATTACTACTGGGTATTATAAGATTACCTTTCGTGTTTAGCTATAATTTGTTCATTGTGGAAAGCAATCAAAATAATATCAAGTATAATTTTGAGTCCCCACGGACTTAGCCGTGAGCGGCGTGACTCATTTGTACTAATGAAATTAGGTACTTACTTCAAAAAGTTAAGCATTGATTATTTTTTTATGTCACATAATAAGACGGAAAACTTGGCGAATTGTGGGTGTTATAGTAGTCAATAATTTTGTTTAATTATTAGCTTGAATGACGAGCCGAGCAGGTCACTCGCCTGATTGATGGTAAGCGCCACGCCTGTGCATAAACAGAGCAACACCACACTAAACTTTGGATAACAATTCACTGCATGGCACTGGACTGCGTTAGTCACCCCGAGACATGAGATGTTGAAGTCATAATGTCCAATAATTTCACTGGCTGATTGACCTTCAAACCGAAACATAACCGTGCTTACACACTGCTGCTTGGCGGCAGAAATAGACTAAGCAGTGGTACCGACCCAGGCTGCATCTCGCATACGAGGGACCTACCACCAAGTAGTCTGATTTCAATGTATACAACAAGACCAGCGGCGCGGTATATAGAAATTGCGCTCACTAAGTTACGGCCAATTGACCGTAACTCAATATAACCATATGGTTTATTCTTAACTAGAACCCCTCTCCCGCTCCCTGTCTACCAGCTGTCAAACTCCCACATTAACCAAAAGAACCCCAAATGCATTACCGACCTTAAAGACATGGAGATTCAGAATACAGTGGACTGGGGTGTGCGAAAATGTTACGTACAAAACTCAACCGCAAGTTGCCATTCCAGGTCGATTTATTGTGAATCAGTGGGACCACTCCGGTCTATTCAGCCATTCACGCTATAGATCAAACCCGCCTACAGAGTGGGTCTACCATTTCAAATTATGTAGATTCTAAGAACAAAGCGTTCTTGAATAGGATAGTTTCCTATATTGAATTTTATACATTACTAGCTGTTGCCCGCGGCTCCGCCTGCGTGAATGCCTATTTCCAGGATTAAAGTAGTCTAGTCGCATCAAGCGAGTCCCGTCATCGCGATCGGTGTGAGAAACGCGCTTGACAAAAATACTAAAATGACTATTAAAAAATAGGGGTTGATGGTAGAAGGCTGAAAATTTAGGGTTGTATGTATTTTTCAATGCTGTATCATAAAAAAATACAAACAAAAAATTTTGTCTAAAAAATAAAAAATAAAATTTAGGGGTGGACCACCCTTAACATTTAGGGGGATAAAAATAGATGTTGGCCGATTCTCAGACCTACCCGATATGAACACAAAATTTCATACAAATCGATCCAGTCGTTTCGGAGGAGTATGGGAACGAACATTGTGACACGAGAATTTTATATATTAGAAAATTTTATAAGCAACAGAAAATGATACGCAAAAGAAACCCTTTTATTAAAACACAATCAAAATTGGTTCAGAAATGTGCCCGCAGTTATGACTATAAATGTTAGTATGAGGAAAAGTGGGTGCGTAGTAGGGATATCTCACCATCTCGCTTGCACGCGTGCACCATAATGAACATTTTACACATTGACGTCAAAGTTTGCGTCGTCTGTCATTTGACAATTACCCCTTCTACAGGATTTGAATGGCTTCTAACTTATTTATTTTAGGACCGATTTATAAAATTCTTTCTGCAATAGATTTTGAGTAACGTAACTTATTGATTTAAATAATAAAAAAAAAACTAGTCAACTACCCTATTCAACTGAGATTAATTATCTTGTAAACTATTGCGTAGACGAAACTTCCTAATGTCCCAACGTTCCCCAGCCCCATCGCATTCATAAACGCATTATACGAGCCGATGACACTCGATCGAACGCCAGACTACACAGCGCCCTTGAGACGACCATTCAAATGTCAACAAACTAGGTACCAGACACAAGAATAATTGAGATCTGAGAACGAAGTTATATTCGGATCTCATCAGATTTTATGATAAGAATGTAATCATACATAGAATCATATATTACAAATGTAAGTTTGTTTGCTATGCTTTCACGCGAAAACTACTTAACCGATCATCATGAAAATTTATACACATATTCTTGGAGGTATAAGAAGTAACATAGGATACTTTTATGAAAAAAAATATCTATTTGTTTGTTACGCTTTGAGGCCTAAATCACTGAACCGATTTTGATGAATTTTGATGTAGAGATAGATGGGACCCTGGTCTCCAGGGCCTGGAGACGGTTATAGGCTACGTTTTATTTCGGAAAAGTCTATTCACACGGGCGGAGCCGCGGGCAACAGCTAGTGTATTATAAAGTAGGTACACGTAAAATAATATACTTTATAACACCCACATGTAACAATCAATCAGTTTTGAGTTTACCGAGTGGTATAGCTCTCTTTGTTGAGTGGTAGAGCCACGCTGTAGACACTTTTGTCTACAGCTAAAACAGTCGTAAAGTAGGAGCTTGCTGTTGCGTTTCGTACGGTGAGTGCGATATTCATGGGCGTACATGGGCGGTGATCATACCATCAGGTTGCCTATGCTATAAAAAAATCCGTAAAGGAAGTTTCAGTGTATAATTAAAAAGACGAGTACATCTCTTGCAAGCAAGCGCCACCCACGCCTGTTCTTTCTGTATGTGTGTTGGTGTTAACTGTGTAATCTTATATATAAAAATCAATTGCTGTTCGTTAGTCTCGCTAAAACTCGAGAACGGCTGAACGGATTTATCTTATCTTGGTCTTGAAATGTTCGTGGAGGTCTAGGGAAGGTTTAAGGTATAATTGAAGGTATAATTGCCGGGAAAACCCTAAAAACAGCCCTATTCTTTTTCCCATACAATCGATTCGTAATAATACCTAAAAGTCAATTTGAACTTTAATACAATATCATAAAGTTTAAGTGTTAGTGGAGAGGTTCCGGGTAGGCAAAACAATTGAGTGACGTTACTATCGTATATATCGTATCGGGAAACGGGTTAAAATATATTTTGTACTAGCTGATCCGGTGTCCCGAATAGCAGAATAAGTATAAAAAAAAAACTGTTAGGCGGTACGAAGTTCGCGGGGTCAGCTAGTGAATAATAATAATTTATCTTCATATTATTTGACAGCCACCGTGGCGCAGTGGGCGAGTAGCCGGCTGCGAAGCGTGAGGCCGTGGGTTCGATTTCCGCACCTAGACAAATGTTTGTGTGATACACAAAAATATTTGTTTCTGGTCTGGGTGTTGTGGGAGCGCAAGTCCTCGTAGTTCTTGATACCCACGATACAGGTTAATCTAGTGAGGGGTCAGGACTATGTTTGTGACTGTTGAGTGTATAAAAATATATACCTATATATATGGTTAAACTTTAAACACACCTATACTGCAATGCGCATTCCCATTTACAATACGACGCGCATGTTTTTAGTAGGCATATATTTACACAGAGTAATCTGATTTTATTGATTATTTCTTTTTTCAATTGGTAGGTCGATTTAAAAGAAAAAGACTTAGCACAACACTTTAAGACGGGAAATCGGGAATGAAACACTACAAGTTAGACTTTTATGCGCAGCGTTTAATGATTCTTTCACTAAAATAGTAAAATCAAAACATACATGCATACGCACTGACACCTGTAATCCCCGAAAGGTTAGGCAGAGGTGTAACCAGTACACCCACATTTCGCCGAGTTTATTTCCGTCCCATGATGTGATAGGGGGCGAGCTTATCGCCATAACGGACATAATTCCAGACTCTGGGCGGATAATGGCATTTCGTAATAGAAAAACCCAAAATCACTATAATAAAATTAAACAATTTTGAATCGGTGGTAACAACCATTCTGCAACAGCACCGATTATGTTTTTTAAGAAATACACAATTCAAACAAAAAGATTCACATTCACAACTTCATCTGGATGATACCAGAAAACATTTTAATCTTATGTTAGCATAGGTATATCCCCGAATATCCATCAGCAGTATGGTTCTATTTTGAAAATCCAATTAGTGAACAAGTCGCACCAATCATGGGAACTTTGGGAACGTAATCAATGTGATTCTAAACATAGAATAGGGTGTTGGGTCTTTTAATTAGACATTTTAGAAACGTCATGTTTAAAATACTGCCTGAATGCCTCGGTGGCGCAGTTGTAATGTGTACGCGTTACGATTGAGGTCTACGCTGAGGTCTCGGGTTCGATCCCCGGGTCGGGTAAAGTGGTATTGGGTTTTTCTATTAGGATATGCTCAGTATCAGCCCGGAGTCTGGAATTTGTGCCCGGTATGGCGATAGGCTCGCCCCCATCACATAAGGGACGGAGATACGCTCGGCGAAATGTGGGTGTAGGTACTCGTTACACCTCTGCCTACCCCTTCGGGGATTACAGGCGTGAGTGCGTATGTATGTCATGTTTAAAATCATTGACGTCATTTTTTACACCACCTTACAGTACCGACACCGTACGATGGCACTTGGGACGTATACGCTCATAGTTTCGTTAATATCGACAACAATGTGCGGGATAATAAGTTTGTGAAGTTGTAATACAAAGTTCTGTGTGGTGTTGCTTCTGTTTATAAGCAGGCGTGGTGCTCACCATGAGGCGAGCTGCTCGTTTCGTCACTCAAGCTAATAAAAAAATGGCTTTATCAAATCGTGGACTCTAAGATCGATCCATAACAAAAATCAATGGTCGTGAGAACGATTTATCAAATATCGATTAAGTATATCAAAAACCTATTAGGGCTCGTAGATTATTTTTTTTTATAGTATAGGCCGGCAAACGAGCATGTGGGTCACCTGATGGTAAGCGATCTCCACCGCCCATGTACGCCCACAATACAAAAGAATTATGGGCGCGTTGCCGACCTTAAAGGAAAAGGGTAATAAGGGATTGGGAAGGGGAGGGGGATTTGGGCCTCCGGATATCTCACTCACCGTACGAAACGCAGCAGCAAGCTGCTACTTTACGCCGGTTTTCTGTGAGACGGCCCATTACGTTACGTGGTAACGACCCGGACGAGCCGGCCCATTCATGCTGTAGACAATATTGTCTACAGCGTGGCTCTACCACTCGTAAATTCGGTTGATAATGATAAATTTGTTGGTGACACCAAATTGTATGATTCTTTGTTTGATTAATTGGTGGAAAGCAAACAGATTCAGTGGCAAAACTCGAGCTTGCATTGAAGCTTGAATGGTGTTTTTCTGAAGATACCAAAAGTATCCCACTTGCTCCTCTACTCTCCGTACTATAAAAACTCTAATGTGATGAGGGCAGGAAGGTGACCATTATGGTAAGCGTCTATGTGTTTTATTATCAAACTAGGGGGGAATGTAGGTCAGAGGTGGGATCCGCGGTGCCATCAGTTATTCTAATCTCGTAAACCAAACCTGCCTAGTGGGTCGAGTTGCATACCTCTTGCTGATAGCGGGAAAACTGTGTCAAACTAAATTACCTAGGGATAATGTTTTACCATAACTAATTGTTTTTTACTTCGCAGCGGGTTTTTGAAGTGAAAACTTCTATATGCGCGTTGGGCATTTTTTGAGATGGGAAAAAACCATTGAACTCGCGACACTGTTACCGACACCTCTGTATATAAGTATCTACATATATTGGCCCCGTTTACACGAGAGTTGAGTTTGGGTTGAAATACATTGATAATATAACTATATCTTATATATAAAATTCTCGTGTCACAATGTTCGTTCCCATACTCCTCCGAAACGGCTGGACCGATTTGTATAAAATGTTGTGTGCATATCGGCTAGGTCTGAGAATCGGCCAACATCTATTATTCATACCCCTAAATGTTGAGGGTGGTCCACCCCAATTTTTATTGTTTTATGATACAGCATTAAAAAATACACAGAACCCCACATTTTCAACCCTCTACGATCAACCCCTATTTTTTAATAGCGACATTAGTATTTTTGTCAAGCGCGTTTCTCTCTTTTGTCGAGTCGCGGGCAACAGCTAGTATAATATAAACATATATTGAGTATACACGTACAACATAGATATATATTCATTCATATCGAAAGTTTTCGAATCGAAAAAAAAAAAACAAAAAAAAATCCTGACGGTTCAAAAAATACACACGTAATTGTTAAAGTTTTCACTTCACAAGTTTCATAGGCTCGCCCCCTACCACATTGTGGGACGGAGATACGCTCGGCGAAATGTGGGTGTACTGGTTACACCTCTGCGTACCCCTTCAGGGATTACAGGCGTGAGTGCGTATGTATGTATGTAATACCAAATACACCATCAAATCATGATGGGAAGGCGTACACTGGCATTAACCCAGGATAATGCCAGGCAGAACGTATGGCTGTATTAGGGTACTGCCATTTGTTGTCAATTCATTCACGAAACTGTAGCGCCGTCTCAGAGTTCACACTTCATACGTAATTTCGTCTCAGTTGTATAGTTATAAATAACGTTTAAGTTAAATGTGTCGACGTTTGGAATAAGGTTAATTGTTTGTATAGAGGTCGTCGTGAACCGTGGTGCGGGTTTATATTATTGAAGTGAAACTTCTTTATCGGCGTATGGGAGAAATTTTATAGGAGGTAAAAAAAAAGTGTAACGTTTTTCTGTTACGCGCCATCTTGGTTTGTGGGTAACATTTTTGCGTTACGCGCCAACTTGATTTCTAAAGGTGCGCTCACAATGAGCAAAATCCAATCTAAATACACGTAGCGTGAGCGTTTTGAGCGCTCAGTGGAACACACCTTAAATTATTTTTCTAACACTATTTTTAATTCAAATTTATTAAATTTAAAATTATTTTTTATTTTAAAGTGAAACTTGAAACCCCTCCGATGGTTGATATTCGGAACTTGTATATATACTAATCGTCGTGCAAACTTTGCTAGCGCGATTCAGGATCTGGTTAATGTTGCATTGTGCGGTGCGCGCTGCCGGTCAGGTACAACATCCGCCTGACTGAAGTTCTCCCCTTCGCCGGAGGAACATTTAGCACCCGTTCCACAGTTTGTTTTTGTTAGTGTTTAATGTAATATTATTTCAATTTTTTTTAGTTAAATGTCTATAATGTGAAAAAAAGTTTAACTTCTATCGGCAGTCCCCAAAGACTGCCCCGCATGTTTTTTTGTGTGTATTTTTTATTGATGGAAGTCAACAATATTTGCTTTGTTTTCTTTTAGATGAATCATGATTATGCGGCGGTGCCGGCGGCGCCAGTTACTTTTTTTTAGAATAAAGAGACAATTATTATTAAATTAAATAAAGATTCATTGTTTACATATTTGTTTCAGATATTATACAGATAGCATACTATAATAGCATTCTGCACTTCTCCTCCATATAAACTTTAACTAAGTCAAATCTCACACTCCGCAGTGTGCACATACTCGTATTACTAAAAAAAGGGTCCGAAGTTTTCTGTTCACATATTCGTATATAGATTAACAAAACTCGTCCCGAGGCCGTAATCTCTGAGTAATTGCTCGTTGATAACACAATTTCAGGAGAAATGAGAGAATGTTCTGAGTAGATCGCTGGAGTTAATGAGAAACGTAATTAGTCTGTACGTGTATATATAACACTGTTACATAAATACATACGCACTCACGCCTGTAATTCCCGAAGGGGTAGACAGAGGTATAACGAGTACACCCACATTTCGCCGAGCGTATCTCCGTCCCTTATGTGATAGGGGGCGAGCCTATCGCTGTACCGTGCACAAATTCCAGACTTCGGGCTGATACTTAGAATTTCGTAATAGAAAAACCCAATACCACTTTACCCGACCCGGGGATCGAACCCGAGACCTCAGCGTTGGCCTCAATCGTAACGCGTACGCATTACAACTGCGCCACCGAGGCAGTATGTACGTGTATATAACATTGTTATTATGTACAATACTACATACTAGGTGGAATGTCCCTCGAATGTGAGAGCCGAGAGGCAGTCTGGGTAAGGTATCACCGCTTCGTGTATTTCTGCCGAGAACCAACAGTGTGTAAGCATTGTTGTCCGGTTTAAACAAAGACTAGACGGGTTGTTTAGAAGTAAAATTGCGTCCCATAACGCAGGAGTTTGACAGCTCACAGACAGGGAGCCCGATAAGGGGTTTTAATTGAGAGTAAGCGAAATGGTAATATTGAGTTACGGTCAATTGACCGCAACTTAGTGGTACAATTTCTATGTACTGCGCCGCTTGTCTAGTAGTATACATTAAAGTCTTTGGGTTTAAAGGATATTCAATCCAGTGAAATTACTGACTATTATGAGATATATCGGGGTAACGATTGCAGTGCAGTGCAGTGCAGTACAGTACTTTGTACTTAAAAGTTTTGGGTGGTGTTTTGTTACTATATTGTAGACGTGACTATCAGGCGAGTGACTTGCTCGTCTCGTTATTCAAGCGAATAAAGTAGATCAAATCCAGGGTCACTAGCAGGGATGGCAGACGTTATCCCTTTCCTTTATAGCCAACAACGCATTCATGATTCTTCTGATATTGTGGATATTAATGTGCGATCGAGATTATTTACCATCAGGTGACTCAATTGCTCGTTTGCCGCCCTCTGCTATAAAAAATGAGAGATATAAATACTTACGCTCCAGATAATATTCCAATTCCCCGCACTGGGATCGTTTTCTCGTCGTTTTTAATTTTTTGTCGTGCATAATATGTTTCAACGTTTCATACAACATATTGGCTCATTGAAATAAAACTAGTTTATAAGTATTTTATCGCGGTTTAATTTTTATTTTAGTCCGGACGCTCTTTCTGCGTAGATCGGACTAGTGTCAACTAATTTTTTAAATAATTAAAAAATAAATGTATAATTTTAAAATGAAGCTAACCAATGTAACATTTACTTTTCGAGACGACCTACACCTCAGTCTCTCCCGTGACCACGAAGGCTGAAAAGCTTTCGCAACGTCGCGTCGGGACTAAAATAAAAATTAAACCGCGATAAAATCCGTATAAACTAGTTTTATTTCAATGAGTAATATTCGCGTAAACCTAAGAAATCACAACATATTGCTGTTGGATTTTTCATATGAATTCTGTATCGTAAGAGGATTAGTTTTTTAATGGAAGTATGGAAAGCTAACGAGCTGCTTTATACCGAAAATAGACTATAATATTCAATCAATAAAGGCCTTATTTTCTAGGCAGTACATATATTTAATCAATAAAGGCCTTATTTTCTAGGCAGTACATTCTACAATCCCTCTACAAAAAGCCTTAAATCATCTTTAAAATAAACTAAACCCTATTTCAAATATTTAAAAGCCAGATCCGAACAACCAATATAAATACCATACAAATATATACTTTGTCTCGACAAATTAAAGTCGCAAATAAAATGAAAATCGTACAGTCTGTCGACGCGACGCTCCCGCATCAGTGATGCGAACGTGACCAGAATAAAATATCGATATCGGCAATTTCAAATTCCGCTCGAACGAGAGCCGCGACACGCATTTCGTGTATTGAATCCGGGATTGCCATTTCATCGTATAACTGTGTCGTGTGTACGGATTTACGTAAAGTTTAAATCGTATGACAAAAAGTGAACTTTCTTGCGTTGGATGATACAGGCTTACGGTCTAGTTTCGTTTGGGTTTCGTCATTCTATTCATCGGAATTCAAAATGTCGTGACTTGATTAATAACACGATCTCCTTACATTCGAGTTTGATTGCTAGATGCCATTATTTATGCTGACCCTGATATATACACATTCATAATATCATGCCAGTATCCAACGGGAGTAGAGATCTCGTCAATGTTTATACCTTATCTTAAGTCAGTCACAAGAGTCGTAGCAGTTATTGTTTGCAAGCGACTAGGGGCGAAATGACTAATTTTGACTTCAGACCGGCCATAAAGATTGACGAAAATTGTATAGACTGTGGATTTCAACTTTACGCAGTCATAACTTACCACTTCCACTTCATATAATTTTATTTATTACATCAGGCAATCTCACATTTTTTCCGGATCAGTCTTTTATGACGTCATACGTCCTTGATCTGATTGACATCATCGCTGTCGACTACTATCAATACTTTCATAATAAATGTTTTGTTCAATACTTCAACCGTCATGTTTATCTTATAAATTTCTGAATCGCAAATGAGAAACGCTATTTAACAAAGCATGGGTGAACGCAATTCTAGATTTTGCCATCGACGATACAGAATCGGGACAACATCGATAGTCGCATACCCCGGTATCGTGACCAGGGCAAGCGACGCAACACAGTTCAACATAGTGATGTCAAATTTCGTTGTATACATAATTCATTCGACTATGGCGCATCTTACACTGCTATATACGTTGCTATACATTTCATAAGTAGTAGAACCACATTATTTAGACAGTTTTGTCTTCACCACGAATAGGGCGACTCGACCGTGGTATTACCACTGTATCAAGAAAACCGAAAAGCTTACCATTACTTATCGTATAGTGAGTATGATGTCCAGATGTCTTAACGAAAACTCCAATTCTTTTCTTGTAAGGTCAGCTACACACATATAACTCTTCTGGTATTGTGTGTCTCTTTAAGGGCGGTGGTAAATCACTTACCATAAGGTGACTCACTTTTTTTTCGACCTCTGCTATTAAACAAAATATTATACAATTTTCACAGCTCCGTGCATCGCCGGCTGTGTGTCTAAATAAGCCAAGCATAATAATATGTTTATCTTTCAAACACATCGATACAACCACATCTCTACCCGTCTTACAAAGAGAACGTAGGTCGCACATTGAGAAATTGTATCTGTGCCTTAAAAGATCAACGCGAGCCCTTTATTAAGACATAGCTAGTTTCATCGATCCAAATATTACACTACCTACCCTTTATGTTTCAATAACATTTGCCAATTGCGAAGAAAATCTTGAAAACATATACATACATTCATACGCAATCACGCCTGTATTCCCTGTAACCAGTACATACACATTTCGCCAAGACTATTGCCATCCCATGATGTGATAGGGGGCGAGCCTGTCGCCATACCGGGCATAAATTACAATCCCGGGTAATTCATCTGTGATTTTTCGAATTGAAAACTCAAAGACAAATTGTGATTGCCCGACCTGGGAACCCAGGACCTCACGGTTCTCATCCTTAGTACGCTGCTACTAGACCAATGAAGCGATCCACTAGTAGGTACCTCTAAAATCAAATAATGATTCTTATCATATTCATTAGTTTTCCTCGAAACAAGCTTGCCTAGTGAGGAAATTTAAAGGAAACTAGGTTATGTCAGGACACGATTGTAAGCAAAATACTCATAAACTGTTTTCTTTACATTGTTCAACCTGTTTTGTGGTTTTTTTTTTTTGCTGTGTAAATTATTTTTAATTTTTCATTATATTTAGCAAAATGACTGCCTCGGTGGCGCAGTTGTAATGCGTACGCGTTAAGATTAAGCTAACGCTGAGGTCTCGGGTTCGATCTCCGGGTCGGGTAAAGTAGTATTGGGTTTTTCTATTACGAAGTGCTCAGTATCAGCCCGGAGTCTGGAATTTGTGCCCGGTATGGCGATAGGCTCGCCCCCTATCACATTATGGGACGGAGATACGCTCGGCGAAATGTGGGTGTACTGGTTACACCTCTGCCTACCCCTTCGGAGATTACAGGCGTGAGTGCGTATGCTTAACTAACTTTGGGTAGAATATTCTGAGATACAGATCCCTAAAGCTCATTGATAATAGGCGACAGAACCATCCGGCACAGCGTGGGCGACGGCAAGGTCACGACTAAGCACCAACATGAAAGAAAGTGGGTCGCATCGATCTGTTGCCCAACGTGCTCGTAATTACTTATGGATTTATTTTTATTTATTTTTAGACCTTTATAATATATGAATAAAGGCCGTCGAGTGCTCGGCTGTGGAATATAGAAAATATTTTTTTATTACTACTAGGGGCGTATCCCATGTTTTTCCACAAAACATAAAATAATTTTTTTTAAGTTTTCAGTTTTTAGAACTCCGCCATACTACGACGGAACGGAACGGAACAGCTGCCGCCGTGTTTTCCATTTTTAACCGACAATGAAGAAACCGGAATGTCTCAACTCGTTGCGTATATTTCTTTTTGTTTGTGGATCACATAAATATTTGTCTCGGTGCGGAAATCCAACCCGCGACCTCTCATTTCGCAGCCGACTACTCACCTACTGCACCACGGGGGCTGTCAATGTTTACATTTCAAAATAAATTCGTTTTTCTGTAACTCCTGTATTATATGTCCCACGGGTCACCAATACTAACCAACCAATGAGCCAACGCCTAACCATGCCTAGTCGACCACGCTGTCCTAATGCGGGTCGCTTCACATACATTCAAAATTCTTATGGAAAATTCTCCGGTATGCAGGGATTCTCACGATATTTCTTTTACCGTTAAAGCGACTCGTAATTAACCATGAATACACATGTATCTTGGTAAGGCAGAGGTGCGTGCCCTGATTATACATATACAATATGTCACAAAAACCCTGTTGGGCATTTAAACTGTGATATCAGAATCGATATTCAAACGCAATGAAAAAACTCGCATACGAAAATTGGACTATATAAATAAACATATTTATTTTTTAAATTTGAACTAATTTATTGTTTGTTAAACTTATTTCGATTGATTACCTCTACAAGAACGATAACTTGGAGCAAGAGGGAGATAGCATTTTGCGGCGTCCACCTACATCAAACGTGCCGCGCCCCCAGATTTGTCAATACACACAGAAATTTTGATGCAAATATTTTTTTTAAATATGTTTATTTAAGTTAACTGTGTAAGGATAATAGCTCGCTTATGCTAATTTTTTTTATTAAACTATTTTTACTAAGCTGTCTATGTCTATCTTCACGACCCAAAAAAGGCCAAGAGGGTTTTTGTTACATACTGTAGGTATACTATGCAAATAAATGTATATAATATGAATGTAAAATTAAAATCATGTATTAAAAAAAAATTAACCGCAGAGCGAAGTAGCTCTAATAACACTTACTCCCGTATTATTAACGTACTATGAGACCTCATAGTGAGTGCGAACGCATAGGGACCATTTCTCTAATCATTGGTTAGTTTTTGGCGCTAAATGTAAACAGACCAATCATGTGCACAGAATCCGACACTTGACAAAGAGCTTACTTAAGTGTTGTTAGTGAATATGGATATTAGATGATTCTCAGTGACGTCATGTCACGCGTGGATTATTTAGTCAGGCAGTCGGAATGATTATAATTATTTGAAGAGACGCCGATATTATAATGTAGAACAATTAATTTAGAGGTCATTAGAGAAAATAATTTGAATATTAATAACAATTTCACAGAACGGAATTCTGGAATTTATCATTATTATATTACCGCTTTTCATTTATATCATTGATTTATAACTGACTAGATTTTGCTCCGGGCTCCGACCACGTGGGTTTACCATACAACAGTACGCATATTTATGGGTTATAATGTAGACCAAGTCCTTTCCTAGGGTTCAAGTTTTCTTCGTACCAAATGTCATAAACACTGCTTCAGTGGTTTAGCCGTGAAAACATAACATGTAGACAGTTACTTTCCCATTTATAATATTAGTATGGATTACTATATAGATATTAAATCTTATCAACATTATGTATTGAGATAAGAGCTGACGTCTTTAGAAGCTAAGGCCGAATTGCTTAACGAGCCTTATTCCTATTTAGAAAAGCCACGGGTGTCTTAAATACTCTGACACTTGTTGGCCACGCTTTAGGTAAGTGGGCGAGTCGAAATCTATCCAATTTTGCCTACAACATGAAAGAGCCGGCTCGATTAGGATGGTCAGTCGGACCGGAGCCGGGAGCTCGGGTCGGAGCCCCAACAACCCCCAAAGGTCAGCAAGCTTAGCTTTGACGGTGCACAAAAAATTGGCAGTTGTAGTGACTAAGAAGTGAAAACTTAGAACTTTTAGTATTAAAATTTGAAAATTCATTATGTGTTAATTAAAATTATTAACATCAATCTGGTTTTCACATCTATTGACACTCCGAGCAACAATTATATGCATGTTTATATGATTTTTTAGTACTCACTATTGTACTGCACAATGATTCTACAATTAAACGATTCAAATAAAAATCAAACGAATCACTATTTCAACAATGCACAGTAGGTATATACACATTGAACTTTTCACTAAATCCATTCAATTTCACTTATAAGATATACACAGCACTAATGTTGCACAATACGTCAGCTGTATAGCTACAGATATACTGCTATAAACATGTCGGTGACGCGTACGCACGAGATTTCACCCATCCAACAAAGTGTCTAACGCGCACAGCACACGGCCGCTGCGCGTCATGAGCATGTCGGTGACGCGAACCCATAAGATTTTCCGCTACCAAAAAGTGCCCAAGCAGGCTAAAGAAATTTTCACTTCAAAAACAATGTGTCGTGATTTAAACTCCATACATGAGAATTTCAATGGTATCTTAAGTCTACCAAGTTCGTTTAGACCAGCGTAGTGGACTAAAGCCCAACCATCTCATTTGTTGGAGACCAGTGCCCAGCAGTGTATAGTATAATACAGGGCTAATATTAGATATTGTACTGTGGGTCAAAGACTTCACATATACCCAATTAAATGGCACAAACCACTAGACCTGAATAATAACACTGGCATTATTCCAATAACGTAATCAAACTATAATTATAAAGGGTATCCGTCAAATGTTAACTGTTACAGAATTAACTGCCGCGGCCGCCAGCTGGAAGTTGGGTAATGTCTGGGTAGTAATTCTCTATTTATTTATTAGACGTGATAGCTAAATTGTTTTTTTATGTATTATACATGCTATATATTAATACGTGAAGAGATTTTTTTAAGCAATATGCGCTCACGGAGGCGTATTCCATAGTTTAAGTTTATATGGAGGATGAGTAAAGAATCGTTTTTTGGCCAGAACGCCATAACTCACATAATTCTTCATCAAATTTAATGGCTGAAACACCATTTCAAAGCATATCTTTGCCGCTATTGACTAAAAATATAGAAAAATTTTAAAATTATAGGTTTTACAAAAACAATGTAAAATTAACAGTGCCATCTGTTGACAGTATAATCAACGAATTTGTTGTATTTGTTTAACTGAACACTATCGGTGCGAAGTATTCGCACGGGTCACCTAGTTTATATATCATATCTGTAATAAATATGTAACATCCAATTAAATTAAATAAAAAAAACATTGTTTATGCTCACACTGACAAGTCTGATATTCATAATGTCAAATCTCGCAGTTGAGGTTATAGAACAAAAAGTACTATATGATTATAGAGGTCAAATTTCGACCAATACAGGACCACTAAGCCTTTATTATTAATAATTAATTAATAACGCATATGGGCGGTGGAGATCACTTACCATCAGCCCTACCTACCTACTAGCCCTGTATTATACAACGTGTTACAGAAAGGTGTGGTCATATTTTAGGGTCATTACATACACCGTACAATTAGTACTTATGAACCGGATCTTTTCAAAACCAAGACATCCGAAAATTTCACGTAAAATTTAATCACTCGTTTATTAAGATCGATCAGATTGATGACATCACTATTAATTATTATGAACGATACTCACTTTTTAATAAACTTGAATAAGATGCATGTAATTCTACGGACATACGTACGTAACTTGTAATTTAAACACAAATTAACACCTGAAAGAGATTGTGTGTTAAAGACAAATAGGTACCATCCTTTAGGAGCATGTTAAAGACTTCATTCACGGATATTCCATCTGTGAATTTGGCTTATTACAGTCGACGATCCTCTTAAAAACTTTTATCAGTTACACCAATACATAATACTTATTTTTAGTCAATTACAACATATTTTTTTAACTCGTAATCATACTTCATAAAATCAGAACTTGCCGAACTGACTGCGTCAAATAAATATTGACATTTGACAACTGTTTAATGTTTTTTAATTATAAAATAATTGAATGAAAGGAGGCCTATAGTATCATTGTTTATCATTTAGTGTTGTCCAAAGTTGAAAGTCGATATCGACATGTTACTCATTCGATAAAAAAGAAAATTCTATAATTAATGTACTAGCAATGCAATCGGATTTGGTACTATGGGAGATAAATACTTATATCCTACACTATACATTGCTTAAATTTGCCCGCCCCTTTCTTTAACACGTTGTATATATGTCCAACTGCTGGGCACGGGCCTCCTCTACTGAATGTTAGGGGTTAGGCCTTAGTCCACCACGCGGGCCTAATGCGGGTTGGCAGACTGCACATACCTTCGAAATTCTAATGGAGAACTTCTCATGTATGCAGGTTTCCTCACGATGTTTCCTTCGCCCTTAAAGCAAGTGATTATTAACAATTAAGACACACGTAACTCAGAAAAGTCAGAGGTGTATGTTCTTAGGGCTGGTTTCGAACCTGCGACTTTCGTCTCGACAGTCCATACCACTCCACGCTGAGCTATCACTGCTTATGCTTATTAACGGCTAATGCTATATTTACAAAAGTGCGCCTAACGTTAAACTAAGCTAAAGTTGTTTGTCACCAAGCATCAGCCATCGTTCTCCGTAAATCCCATTTTCAACAGTTTGGAAATCCTCTAGGAGCCATTATGTAGACTTATCACTGGAATACACGCGCCACGCTACGAATACTGATCAATATTATAGTACCACTCCTGCTCCTTTCTTGTGATGAATATTCACAAGGAAAATGCAAAGAAACGTGGTGACTTAAATATTCTACAATCCTACTGTACCTACCTACTTATAAAATACTAGCTTTTGCTCGCGGCTCTACCCGCGTGAACTGCCTTTTCCGGGATAAAAAGTAGCCTATGTTACTTAGTGATAATGTAGCTTTCTAACGGCAAAAGAATTTTTGAAATCGGTCCTGTAGTTTTTTAAGTTTATTCGTTACATACAAAAGTACAAATCTTTCCTCTTTATAATATTAATGTAGATGTGACAGTTTGAGTGTGTTTGATGTAAGTTTGTGAATTTGGATGTGTGTCAATCAATCACGTTAACGGCTGAACGTATTTGTACGAAATTTGGCACACAGGTAGACCATGACCTGGACGATGGATCATAATCTATGACGTGGGATACTTTTTATCTCCGTACTACGTGCTTGTGGGATATATTTTCTTTTCTTTCCATCTTTCTACCTGCTGTTATCCCGGCTAGTGCCAAGATCCGCCTTCCCACTAAGACGCCTCCACTTCGCTCGATCTTGAGTATCCTCTGTAGTAAGACCGTTGGCTCTCATATTTCTTTAAAAAAAACAGAAAAGATTTCAACTCGGTCGTACCGACCGCCTGCCTGACGTCAACCTCTCTGGTGAGAAGACACCCAGACCCGAAACAAATATTTGTGGATCACACAAACATTTGTCTGGGTGCGGGAATCGAACCCGCGGCCACTCGCTTCACAGCCGGATACTCGCCCACAGAGTTGTTGCCCACGAAGGTTGTTACTTTTAATGTCAATAGTTAATAATCAATAACAATTTACATCGATCATATTTTGTGCAAACCTATTTTGGACCAACAAATACAGAACCAACCAACATCTTAGATCCAAAGCCAACCTCGCCTGCACGTGGTACACTGCTGATTGAAGGACGAGGTAATGGCGAAACTTGGTTCCCGTTGCGGGTTATGGGGGAGAGTCGGCAGGTCGCTTTATATACTAAACACCGTCGAGTCTGTGGTACATACTAGATGGCGGACACTGGTATTAAACCGGAACCGCAGGCAGAAAGACATACAGTATCAGAGAGGTGTAAAAGCTGTGTAAGTTACGTAACTTGTATAAAACCTCTCATGTCCCATTACCTATTTGTCTCTTCCTATTCACAATACAAAAAGCACAAAAATCCGAATAACAGAGCCATTAGAATACATGAATATGCAAACGCGTGTACTGACGCGCTCGTACATATTAAACAACTCCATTTATAATATACGATACGACAATGTCGTATCATTCCTCTGGATGATTAAAAAAATATTGCCTCAAGCAAAACCGTATTCATTATAATATATTCGCATTACGGCTTCATACAGTTCTTATAATTACGTCGATCTTTAATCCATTGAAAGAAGTCTTAATGAGTTACTAAGAATGATCGTCATTTTAATAGAATTCAAACTAAATGATAGAATCAAGCGTATGCTGAGGCACAGGCGACACAACACAGCCTCTGATAGAGATGATATAATTTCGTACTACATCCGTCAAATGCGTCTGCGTCAAAACATACGGAGCTTTACACATTGGCTTAAATAACAGAATTTATGTTGCGTTGTACATCGTCAGCATACGTCAATATTTTTTTCGAATGGATTTGTGCTGTTAGCCTATATTGCTTTTACAGCTTCACCTGACTATAAAGCCGGCGCTTATAGCGCATTAAGCGCCTTCTTAATAACAACACAAAGCCTATTCGAAGTGCAATACTATCGACAACCTTTTTCGGCATCCTATAATAATATCGTTACATGATAAAAACACCGTAAATAAAATATACGCCATAAAATATCGATATATCTAAGAAATAAAATCGATATTTTTTCAGCATACCTACTTCATAAACTTAATCGTGCCCTATATTATAAAAGTCTTTCTCAATATTCAACGCACGTTGCGGGTGTTCGGGATACGTATCAGTAACAAAACGACAGCTTTACAGGGGCGGATTTAAAGTAACGTCCCTGGGGATTGACTCCTCAACTATCTGATACAAATTATAATGATACCACAAACAATCTTGGTTATGCTTTTGGTAGGTATCTTTCGGAAAAATATCATTGAAACCCTAATGCAAACTCAAGTTTTACCACTGAATCTGTTTGATTCCCACCAATTCATCACTATAGTACAGAATAATACAATTTGGTGTCACCAACAGATTTATATATATACTAGCTGTCCCGCGCGGTTTCATCCGCAACTACAGCAGCGCCATCTGCAGGGTTCAATTGTGATTCTAAACCATCCAGGCCGCCACCCAAACGCATACAAAAAATATCATTCAAATCGGTCCAGCCGTTTCGGAGGAGTACAGTCACATACACACGTACAGTAGAATCATATATATAAAGATTATCAACTTACGAGTCCTAATAAGTTTTCGATATAATCGATTTTTGATAGATCGATCCATACGACCATTTATTTTTGTTATGGATCGATCTTAGAGTCCACGATTTGATAAAGCCATTTTTTTATTAGCTTGAGTGACGAAACGAGCAGCTCGCCTCATGGTGAGCACCACGCCTGCCCATAAACAGAAGCTCTGCAGGCTGGACTGCGCTCGTCACCCCGAGACATAAGTTATTAAGTCCAACAATGCCCAGTAATTTCACTGGCTTCAATGCCAAACCGGAACACAGGAGTGCTTACACACTTCTGCTCGGCGGCAAAAATAGACAAAGCGGTGATACAAATCCGGCCCTCTCTCATACGAAGGACTTACCACCTAGTACCAAACAGTAGTGTAAGTCATAAAATATTTTTTTTTATGAGAGATCGGAATCCCTACTGCATAGTACGTCAATGCGTCTGCTTCGCCACTAGCGTTACGTAATTATTGGAACAGATGCGGTGCAACAAAGGACGCGGTGGCGCGAACGCGGGCAGTCCGTACCATACAACACTTTGTGATTCGTTCCACTGTATACGTCACACGTGAGATGTACATTGTGATGCAGTTTATACTTTATGGGAAAGGTGGTCAGTTATTTTTTTTATGACTGTGGCGAACGACTGTAACAAGAATTACGAAAATTTAGGCGCAATCGCTATATAGCTAACTAATTACGACATTTTCTGATCATGAATCGCGATTTACAGAAAACCACTACGCTTATATACTTCACTATGGCAATCATCATACCTTCCCAGCCCCAAGGGAGGAGGGTTAGAGTTAGATGTTAGTTAGATGCCGGACTCAATAACCTTCCGGCCCAGTTATCCCAAACGACTACTGGATCGGGTCCCTAACCGAAATACCTACGCTGCTATACAGACTAAAAACCCCACGATGGCCTTCTTCGGCGCAAATGGGACGGTCCCGGGGGATCCTGAGTGAACTCTGGGATTGCTGCCGGTACCGTCCCTGCGCTGTATCATTTTGTTGCTCGCCTCTTGACGACTCAGAAGCCTCTCAAAATAAGGGAGTCTTTCGACGTCATTGGCAGCACGATATTTCGTACTGCCGTCCAACTCGTGGGCCCTCGTAGGATGTACATTACGTACGAAGACTGCATCCCCCGCTGCGTGGCCGCGACCCCAGGTAGTCCCAGTTAGTCACCTCTTACGACAGGCAGGAGATACCCCTGCATCTAAGTGTTTATAATCTTACTTCAATAAAATAGCCAGACTGCCTCGGTGGCGCAGTTGTAATGCATACGACTGAAGCTGACGCTGAGGTCGTGGGTTTAACCCTCGGGTTGGGTGAAAGTGATATTGGGTTTTTCTATTTTTCTAGATTATCAGCCCGGAGTCTGGAATTGTGCCCGGTATAGCGACAGGTTCCTATCACATCATGGGACATAAGCTCGGAGAAATGTGGATGTACTGGTTACACCTCTGCTTACCCCTTCGGGGATTACAGGTGTGCATGCGCATGTATATATTCAAATAAAACAGTGGTTGTTTAATACAGAACGCAAGTGGAACACACCCGTCCTAGTGCCACATACACCAAGAGCAGTTTTAATTACATACGTTTGTACACAATTGATTTCTATTATTTGTAATGCGACTTGTGTACACAAATGTATCGGGTAGACGACAGATTGTTTTCATTGTCATACCAATGCTGCAATGGTATGTAGATTATAAACAATTTGAAGTTATATTAAATGGTCACTAAAAAAAATGAGAAAAGTAGATGCCAAAAGGGTGCCAAGTTCGGTACGAACGATGTTCGGGGTTGTCGCGTAGCGCAGCGCGCGTCGCGTTGTCGCCGATAAAATAGTTGAGACATAAACGGGTACCAAGTTCTATACCGGTTACTTAAATCATAAATATGAAATACACGTATGTCAATCTCAATTAATTGTTAAGTTGTTACTTTCTTTGATATTCAACTATGACTCGGCCGCGTCCATATTTCTGGCACCATGACTTTTCATGTGTGGTGGAGATAGCATCAGATGAACCACTTGCTCTGTCGGCGGCCTCTACTCTTAAAAGACTAATTTTCAAGTACAGTGTTTCCAATTTACATTGCTAAATGGGTACCTAATTAAAAAGGTGAAAAAAATGAACAGGAACAGTGTTGCCAGTTGAACGTAGTTCGCCACAATTGCACGCGTTTCGCTTCCCGTTGCAGGATGGTTGTTGCCACATAGCGGTGCTGGCGGTCGGCTCGCGATCATATACACGTTACGTTTCGATGCACAACGCTGGCTGGGTTGCGAAAGAGATATTTGCAAAGAAATTGTGACCTTAGTGTGTACTTTAAACAAGGGTGCAAACGACACTTTACCTTTTTCTCTACACTCTACTGCATGAATGGGCCATCTCGACCACGGAACTCATATACAACACGACATATCTCGTGCGCGAGGGAGATAACTGTCGATCGAAATATCTCGTGTAAATATGTCAACATTCGATAAATTACATTATTATGGCCATGTTAGGGTTCGTAGACAAAATACCACAGAGAGGTTGATAATACTATCGTCTCTACTTTATTTCTACATTTGACTTAACGAGCCGAGTATTCTAAGCAGCCATGTTGTTAGCTTCGATAGACATATAGAGATTAGAGATAACTGGATATAAAATAACGGTTAACAAAACTTAGAAACCGACTTCAAAATAAAAAAATAACAAATTCTATTCTCTTTAATTGAGAATTGAGAACCTCCTCCTTTTTTTTGAAGTCGTTTAAAAACAGGTTTTACACGACAAAAAGAGTCGACAAATTATCCCGTGTTGCATATACTACTAAGCCTTCAAGTTGAGTACCACTATTTCAAAGAAAACACTAAACACTATAGAAGTATACCTAGCCCTAAGGTTGATGGCGAAGTACTGTAGCTATGTTATGCGGAAAAAATTACACTAGTTGGTTGAAGTTAATGGATTGAGTTACTGGATCTATAATAATATAAATAATAATAAATACACCCAACAGTCACACACATAGTCCTGACCCCACACTAGGTAAACCTGTGTCGTGGGTATCAGGAACTACGAAGGACTTGCGGTCCCACAACACCCAGACCCGAGACCAATATTTGTGGTTCACACAAACATTTGTCTCAGTGTGGGAATCGAACCCACGGCCTCTCGCTTCGCTGCCGGCTACTCGCCCGCTGCGCCACGGAGGCTGTCCATGGGAAGAACTATGGCATCCGCTTGACTTATATTTAAAACACGGATAAATAATATGATAATAGATATGCACAACTCAACGCACACTCGTATAATTATCGACAGGCCCCGTATAGTTGTACAATATTGGAACTGCATTTAATGGCTCGCAATAAACATTCCCCAACGATTCAGTTAGCAACAGTTAGTTTTCATTTGCCATCATTTATTTATGGTTAACGTTCGAACGTAGTTGAACTCGTTACGAAAACCTCACGTAATTGTTATTGTGGAACAAAATACGGGACTCTGTCTGTTTTATGAATTTGAATAGACGTATATAGCTATTAAATCGTACAGTTCCTAATAGTAGCCAGAGTGATAGAGCGATTGACTATGATGGCATGTCTTAGAGCGAAGTTAAAGGATAGAGAAAACCACTCTTCTCTTCAACCTGCCTTTATCCCACTTGCAGTGGAGTCAGCGCGACATGCTTTTTTAACACATGTTACAGAAAGATTTGGCTTGCAGTTTTTCCGACTGCGCCGCGCCTGAGAGAATAGAGAATACCGTCAAGTTTGGTGTGGACACCGCTACTGCCGGAAAGCTTAAACTAATCTTCTTCCATTGCCCCCTCATTCCCATCTTCAAATATCAAAAACACACCGACGCGACAATTTCTCTGAAATGAGTGTTAACAGAAAGCGATCATCAGATGTAGAGGCGTAATCACCTCGTAGAAACACTTTGCCAAGCTATTCAAAATAATGGTAAATAAGAGAATTTCTTGTTTCCACTTAGCCGGTTTCTATTATAATTATGTTTAAGCCACACGTTTAGAGCCTGATCTATTGACATCAAGTTCGATCCCGCCAACTTCTTCACTTAATCCTATCAGCGCATCTACGTTCTTCCTCTGGGGCTCTTTGTCCCCCAGGGCCGCCACTGTAAAACCGCTTTCCACCAAGTGTTATGCTTCTGTGCACCCTGACCCGCCCGCTGTCATTTTAGCTTTGCCACACACTTCAAAAACAAATAATATTGGCGAAATATTATCAAGTTGAATTTGTAAATATGGGAAAGAGACCATTGTATATTTACTTTAGAATTGTTATGTAAATGTATTTCTCCAGACTCGCCGATCGCTCTCAGCCGACGCCACATCCCAAAGGGTCGCGATACCGCTACGCGAGCCGCAGCGGCGCCGGCGCACCGCGGCCCAGCGCGGTCGCTTCGATAACCAACATTAACTGTTTATAGCACCGTTGGAATTATGCAATCCATCATGCGCATGAGAGATGTATTCACACGTGGGAGATCACGGGAGATTTGTGAATATGACTTGATTAGGTCAGCATCGATATTATTTTTATTATAAGACTACAGCAGAATGGGTATAATAAATCCCACAGGCAAATAGAGGTGTACTCGTATGTCAGATAGTTTAATACCTCGGACAGTCTGAACTACTGAACCGATTTTAATTTATGAAGTATTCATAGATTTATGAATTTGATCCATAGAAGGACCTAAGATACATAGCATTAGAATAAATTCAATGTCGTAAACGACGTGCGAATAATTTGAGTTCCATCAAATGTACTACTACAGCAATTTAGTAAATTATTTTAAGAGGCAAGGTAGATGAGTCAGTCTTCATGAACAGATACATCATAAAGAAATAATGCGTGGGTTGTCGAATATTAGGAAAGGTATAGGGAAGACCGTTGACAAGGATGGGTTTAGGCCTGCGGCGACAAATGAAACTGAAAAGCTTCGATTGGAGATGAGGAACTAACATTGTTCTGCTTATGCATTCCATCATTCGCATGAGATGTATTTAAAACTGATACTCAACTGATGAAGGAAGATACGTGAATATGATGACTTTAACTTTGTGTCATGAGTTTCAGGAACCTGAGACAAATATTCCCTTATTACGCTTATGCAAGTCATTATCATTGATACAACCATTTACTTACAACTAGTTGTTCTTACGTGTAGTGAAATTACCTGCAAAATAAAATGTATCGACATTGATAACAGACACATAAATAAATAACGCAGATACCATAAAAACTCATAAACCAGAAACCAACTAAGACTAACGTCTAATACATTTGCATCAGAAACTTGAACAACCTTTTTCCAAAACAGATCACACTCTAACAAATATACAGAACCGCAACTAGTTCTAGGTGCGCGACGTGATATTTCACGTCGTTTTCCGAGACAACCAACCGGTGCGCACAGACGCTATAAATCACCGCGCGAGGATTTATCGATGTAACACATTTAAAACTATACTAACGAACTGATGATAGGAGATTGGTGCCGATTTATTGTTTTGCAACGCCCCCGTACCTTTCCGTGCCCTGTTAATGCAATAAAATAATTTCATGTTATAGTGATGATTTTGCTGTGTGTGTAAGTGTGAACCGAGAGGTTCTGGATTCAATTACCAGGGCGCGCAACAGTTATTTTTCTAACAAGATTAACACTATAAGGGTTCAAGTAAACGGTCAGTCATATAAAACAAGCCGAAACTTTTCTATCAAATAAGTAAATATTATAATGTAATAAAAAAAAAAAAAACAGTGATAGCTCAGCGGGGAGTAGTATGGACTGTCGAGACGAAAGTCGCAGGTTCGAAACCAGCCCCAAGTGCATACACCTCTGACTTTTCTAAGTTATGTGTGTATTAATTGTTAATTATCACTTGCTATAACGGTGAAGGAAACATCGTGAGGAAACCTGCATACCTGAGAAGTTCTTCATAAGAATTTCGAAGGTATGTGAAGTCTGCCAAGCCGCATTAGGCCAGCGTGGTGGACTAAGGCCTAACCCCTCTCATTCAGTAGAGGAGGCCCGTGCCCAGCAGTGGGACGTATTTAATACAGGGCTGGTATTATTATTATATAAGTAAATATTGTATCGAGCCGATCCCACTTTGGAGTAGAATATAAACAGAATGATGATTTTTATGTGAGACCTCAATACCCTAGAAACGTCTTAAACACTCCGACAATTAACTGAAAGGCAATGGTATCATCAGCTAACCAACTTGTTTATACTCCTTACAATAAAAGTCATTGAATTTTTCCGGTACAAAAGTTGGAGTGTAAGTGGGCCACCAACATTTTAGATCCAACCAAAGCCAACCTCACTTGCATGTGATACATTCTGCTGATATATAGACGAGGCAATGGCGAACTTTTGTTCCCGTTGCGGATTATTGGGGAAAGCCGGCAGGTCACCCCATATTACACCTAATACCGTCATACCTATTGTATGAGATGGCGGACCCTGGCACTAATAACACCTGGATAACGCCAGGCAGAAAGAAGAGCAAAAAACAGACAAGTCTACGAATGACAAAAACAGACATGTATACGATCAGTAAATCATTGAACGTATGCATCGGGCACGTGATGTGAATATCTTATGTAAGAAGTCGCGACAGACCTTTGTGCGCCTTCGACATACCCGTTTAGTGCTAAATTGACGCATAAACGGTCGTAGAATATAATGGGATCGCTGTCCGGCCAGTTGGAGTACGTACGAGTATCATCTCGGTAATATTAGTTCATCTATAGGCTGACACTTCATTAAATCATCTATCAAGTCTTGTGGCAGCGTACTCACGTTGAGTAACCGGTGAAGTCTTGTTTGAAATCCCAGCTTGGGCAATGATAATTAATGTTAACGAGTTTTTTATTTTCTATATTCGATCGGCGAATTGTGGGTCTGCTTAACACTGTAGGAAGATGGGTGTGACTTTATGTGTGTTATTTCGACGTTCCAAACGAATAAGGCCGTAAAATGTGTTACATGAGTTTTAATTTTATTGTATATTCAGATTCTACGAACTTGGTTACATTACCTCAATTTTTTTTACAAATTTATAGCTCTTATTTTCAAAGTTATTAACAGAGACGTCTTTATACTTCCAAAATTTAATATAATAGTTATAGCTGAATAAAGTCACTGTTACTACTTACACTCATTATAATGCTCTCAGCGAAGTAGAATAACACAACTACATTATATTACGCCTTTATTCAACTAAAAATATTTAGTAAGTGTATTTGTATTGAAGTTTGACATCCTTATTCGCGGCATAAATTCAATATCTATTTAACGTTAATATTATTACAAAATGTAACAGCTTATGTTTTGAAAGCATCACCTGCTTAGGTTTGGCACATACCATTTGTTAAAAATTATCTTATCGTTACATTGTATAATGTTACTAAAACTAGGATGTGTCTACGACTATGATTTAGAATTAAAGTAAAGGAAGTATTTACTTCGATAAATTTCTTAGTAATTTCGGAACACTACTATCTATCCCCCCTCCGCGTGCCTCTTTAGTGTTAGCAACGACAATGCGCACACTAATTGTAATAAACGATTTTTAAAAAACGCATTATTGTCAACTCTGGGCAACCTTACATGTGCATGAAATCGAAAAAATTCGAGGTGCAAGAATACCTGGTACCTGTGTCTGTAAAAATTCTATTTGGCAAAAATTGGAAATGAGGGAAGATGATGATGAGAGGTGTAAGAGAAAAGATTTTTAAATTATAGCGGGGCTTAGATTATCATGAAAAAAGTGAGAAATCTTGTTAAGATATATATTACCAAATAACATAAAGAAAATGCAATTGATCAGAAAAAGCAATAGATAAGTAATGGATTGAGATCCTACCTTGTAATATTGATCTGACTGAAGAGACTATAATATACAACAAAATGATTTTAAAACCCTCGGATAACCGAAAAATAAGTTTATACTGAAAAAAGAAACATCGATGCTCAATTTAAGAGGAACAGACTTGAATAGGCCCAAGCGTATGAGCGATGAAATTAAAAATAGCATAATAAGCATAATAAGCCATATCAAAGTTCCCGATACTAGAGTCACATTATATACGGAAAGATAGTACCTAAAGAAAATAAAAAAGCTAAGCTTTGTCTAAATGAGATATTAAATAATTCAATGATGTACAGGATATATAGAAAGGTCTGAAGCATCAGACAATATGAAAATATAAAAATTGCAATATGAGTTCATTTTTAACACACATTTATAAAATAGTCACCCTAAAAAGATTTATAACCATTTTAGTATTTACTACAATGCAGTAGATGAAAAAAATTACGATATTAGATAGGTACTTTCATCATTATATAAAACAATAATAAAGAGATGGTATGAAATAGACTTAATTTTATTTAGAATCTTGCACATGACAGAACCGTAACAAGATCGCTTTTGTATCTGTATGCAAATAAACAGATATCTATAAATATTACACACACATCTTTTGTCAAAGATCACAGCCGATCTGAGGGAGATATGATGCATTCCTGCATTGAAGGAGCCAAGAAACGCCACACTATATACACGCCAGACCAGATGTATTGCATCATTAGCAATGCTAAAGTAAATAAAGGAAAAAACAGTTTAAAAGATATGCGAAAATTAGATTTTTATGATTTTAAACGTTTCATATCAGATAAGTCAATAGAATTGGTTTTAGGATGATAACAGTGACAAAATTTATTGGTCTAAAATCAGAAAAATCATAATTGATTCTGCTACTCTCGATAAATTATTCTTCAAGTTTAGCCCATATAGAGAATATAAATGTCTTAACATTAATCATTTTGATTCTCGTTGAAAAAAAACACTCCTGAAGATGAAACATTACAGGCTGCTTACACAGCATTGTCATCAATATCAAGACATTTAATTCTATAAAGGTCTTGGTAGTGAAAACAATTTAATATCTTTATGCAACTCAGAGACTCTTCCAACCCAATATCTGGAGTTTTATAGGAGCTAGTACCACATAATCAATCCTCAACTAATAAGAGCTCTGAGTTAGAGGAAGAAGAAGAGGATGACGTCGACGAATAATTATTTTGGCCTATATTAAGCATATTTATATATAAAGGGTTAAGATTCGGTTGCTAATCAATAATACGTAAATCTATATTACTTGTTACGATAATAATTACTGTGATTATTTACAATTAGTTCTACTCCTACTTAAGAGACTGAGAACATATTTCAATGTTTAAGACATCTTTTATTTTGAAATAATGTAATATTTTAGAAGTTTTTTTATTGAATTAGACTCAGATTGTTTCATCTAGTTCGTTTTAATTATTTTAATTACGATTATAGTGCCATATTTATTACTTTTTGATTTATACCAACATTTTGGGATGTCTGTTTATTTACACGCGCAACCATCGCGGTTATTTAATTAACGATGACTGTTATTATTTTTAATTTGTATTCGTGATATAGGCACATAATCTAATTCCATAATTAGTGCATTTTTGATTCTGTGAAGGGCTTAAATAATAAATAATAAATTTTTTTTGGAACGGATAGTAAAATCTCACGTCTACATTATTTTTCGTCTTGTATGTGAAAACAAAGGTTCCATTTTTATTGGATTATGATCTAGTTGATTAATAAGTATTTTTATAAATTTTTTGTCCCAATATTACTTATATTGTTGTTTTTATCATCAATTAAGTTAAACTTACATAAGGTTTTCCTATAATCACTATAATAACTTTTATTAGAGAAAAATGAATTATCACTGACATACCGATAATGAAATATCCAATGCATTGCCGAAAAAAGACGTATTAACTTAGTACATATCTAGTTAATTATGATAAAAACATGCATAAAGGTTGGTATGTGTGCAATAAGAAAAACATAATTTTAATAATTTGAGACGAATAAGGACGTACAAAACGATACAAAACAAAAAACTAAAAACTTATTGGCGAATATAAATTTATTCCTTTTTTTCTTATATTACAAAAAATCCCAAAGTTTGTTACAATGGTATTTCCATTCATCAGAAAGCTAATTTTTTGCCGCGTCTTCCTATGTAACACTTATTTGTATTTTAGCTTTGTACAAAGAATAAAAGCATTTTTTATTGTTTTTCGCTCTCCTGAAAAGTTGCAGTTTTCACAATACGACTTTATTCGTTTGGAGCGTCGATTTATTTACTTTATTTCTTAGTATTATTCTCTGTCAGAAGGCATATTTTGTATGCTCGTAACGTGTGACGTCACAGCTCTTATGAGCTCGGTTGGCACCGAGTCAAATGGATGTCAACGCACCGATGAGAGGGTGTGTTTGGGTTCAACGAAGGGCTCTGGCAGTTTTAGATTATGTTTTGCATAGGTTTATAACCGGTCCGGCCAGGGGTACGGTGGGCATGAAGAGGTAAAAAAGTTGTTCAAAAATACTTTACTGGTTACCAAAAAATAGTGAAATAATAACTTTTAATCAAAAATAAAACAGAGTCAAAAAAGCTAAAAGTAATTGATAAGCTTAAAATAAACCATAAATTGAAAAAGCACAAAATAGCTTATTTTTAACATAAATTTTTGGCTTTATAGTTTTTTTTGGGTCTGTTTGATCATTCACAAGTCCTTGAATCACAATTTGTTACTTGGTACATCCATCTTTTTTTTGAACAACGTGCACAAAACGTAGATGACCCGGCAACCTCGACACGACCGTATCAACGAGTCGACCTCAAAAACTTCAATATTGGATAACTGCACGGACAATTAGCCCAATTCATCTGTACAACTCAAACTGTCACTTATCTGCGAATGACGTAATACAAACAAGGGATAAATTGTCTTGCCGATATTATCTGTCGATTAGTTAATGACAATATGCAGTCGTTTCGGTCAACATTATTATTGATCAGTGACTGCGAACACGGATTCCCAAGAGGGGTTGACGTCTGGCAGGCGGACGGTCGTAGAAAATACAAGCCAAATCTTCTTGTAATACATACGCACTCACGCCCGTAATCCCCGCAGGTGTAGGCAGAGATGTAACCAGTACCTACACCCACATTTCGCCGAGCGTATCTCCGTCCCTTATGTGATAGGTGGCGAGCCTATCGCCATACCGGGCACAAATTCCAGACTCCGGGATGATACTGAGCATTTCGTAATAGAAAAACCCAATACCATTTTACCCGACCCGGGGTTCGAACCCGAGACCTCAGTTTTGGACTCAATCGTAACAATATCTTGTAATATGTGTTAAAAACAGCATATTGCTCCAACCCTACTGCGAGTGGGATAAGGGCAGGTGGAAGAAGAGTGACTGCGAACACGTCTATCGGCATATCAGGTGGTAAGGTCCTTGGTTTATGTGATAGATCACTCTTAAGAGAGAGGCCGAGTTGAAAGGTACGTATCAGCGTTTTATCCATTGCTACTGCCATACAGTAGTGTGTAAGCAGGGCATTATGTGACTTGACGGCTTATATCCCGAGGTAACGAGGGCAGTGCAGTGGCATGCAGTACTTTGCAATTCACGTTATAGGTGGGGCTGCTTTTGTTTATGGGCAGGCGTAACGCTTACCATCAAGCGAGCGACCAGCTGCTCTCATCATTCAAGCTAATTAAAAAAAATAGTGTATATGCCGTCCAATAGTTCGTCGACCTTCCAAAATCTCCCATAGAAATAATAACAAAAGAGCAACAAAAGCTAACGGGAGTGTCCCTACTCTCTCATGATTCGGCGACGTTGGGGGAGTGCACAAAAGAGAAATGCATGGGAACACGCCTTTTGTCCGATTGCATCGGCCCAGCGTCTTTGTTTCATATAAAAAAAGCTTCGGTATTTTTACGTTGTTTTTTCTTTCGATGGCTTCTGTTTGTGTACCTCAACCAATTCCAAAAAAGAAGGAATTCTCACTTCGATTGTATTTTTATATAAGTTACACGATATTTGCACTAAACGCGATATTATAATTATTATGTATTCAATAGGGATTCTGTAGAAGGAGGTCCCAAGTCCAATCCCAGGGTCCCTTTTCCACTAAATAGGATATTACACCGAGACGAAGAGACAGACGAAGCATCAATAATCATGAATCACCAAAATGCTTTATTTAATTTATAATTTCCATCCATATTTCATTAAGATCAAAATAAAAAGTCATTTTTGGCAAAGATTTATGACCCGTCCTCCAAAATAGATGAAACCGTAAAAGTTAAAGGATATCATTTAAGGATGTGTCTCGTTTCCCAATATGGTAACGTTATTTATAACTGTTACATCTTATTTCTGTGTAGATGTCTAGTGATTGTTGAATCATGACGTTATGTTAATTCATTTATTTATGTGTCTCAGATCTAGAATTTTAAAGCCACTTCTGATACAAGTGATCGACTTAGCAATTTTTATAAGCTCTGTGTAATACTATCCCACTACTGGTGACGGGCTTGCTCTACTGAGAGGGGCTAGACCATGCTGGCCTAATCTACCCATTAGGGTCGACCTAGATACCGTCAAATACCTTATGGAAAAGTATTAGGTACGCAGATTTCCTCACGATGTTTTTCTTCCCCATTAAAACGGCCAATAATAACTAAAACTGGATACACACGTAACTTCGAAGTCAGAGGTTTGTGCGCCGAGGAATGGGATGGAACTCGCGACCTCTATCTCGTTCGTCCGTTCCAAAACCCAACAGGATATCGCTGCTTCTAACAGCAATTATACCGGGGTAAGATTTTACTCGCTGTGACTGGTGCTAGCAGACTGGCGAGTTCCACATTCCATGAGTTGTATGACAGTTGACCATGAGCCAGGCTCGACGTTATTTAAAATCATTGTTGTAGTAACAAGAGGTAACTTTACCGGCGAGCCCCTAACATCCTGATATAACTCTCATATCAATCAGCGAATTTGGTCATTTAGATATCAAATCATCATTATTCCAGCCTGTTGCTGTACACTATTAGACGTAGACCTCCCTGAGTGCCAACCATCCCGGTCTAGAGCAGCCCGCATCTATCCTCTACCCGCCACCCTTTTCAAGCCGTCGGTATATCCTGCAGCAGAGCGTCCTACACTACGTCCTACCAAACGCGTCTCCACGTGGTTACTCTACCAACCATCCGTCCGTCTGCAGACATGACCGGCTTCCAATTCAGCGTGCTAATTTTGCGAGCAATAAAATTTTGGTTCTCTGGCGGATGATTTCATTTCAAATTAGATCTAAATTCTAAGTAATGACCGCCCCTGGTTTTTAATTCAATATGACAATTGCTATTTCGCTATAAACGGTATTGTTGACTTACGACCGATTCGGGATTCGAAGCTTAGATCTCACAGTTCCCGGACATCCAGCTAACCCACTAGTGGTAACATCATCCGTCCATGCCTAGATACAGGGCTGGGAGTTCGTGAATTGCGCCGTCACGCGCCGCTGTGCTAACGGGTTGGGACATTGTGGAGTCGATAAAAAAGTATTAAGATTTCTTTGCTTGAGCGACGTGATGAGCAGATCGCTCAACTGATGATCAACACCACGCATGCCCATAAACTGTAGCAACGTTACCTTGAATTATAAAGTACAGTACAACACTTCGACACAGCTATTGTTTTCAAAGACTAAATTAAGACGGGATGCGTAGAAGGCGAGCGAAGTAACTAACTTCAGTCCGATCAAGATTTTTTTGTACGTATTGTATAATCCCATCGATATGCCCACAGTGACAGCACTACATAACAGTGGTATCGAGGGCATCGACACCGCTGGGTGCTAGTTTTTGCGCCGAGTGCGACCCTGCACCGCTTCCCGTCGTCTAATGAGATGCAGCATCCTGCCGATGTCTTTGTGTGCCGGCGGACGGATCACGACACTACGGTCTTTACATAGCTTCCTTTAATTAAATAAATACCGGCCGTCGTGTACATGCACTAGGTTAATTGAGAATGACTGAAGATGCGCGAGAAAAATCTAGCTAGGCTAGGTCTAATATTTTTCAGTCTTTTGCCTTCCAGTTATGTTTATGGTAAAGAGGGTAATCAGACAAGTAAGTGGGTCTACTCTGGCGATCCGAGTGCACGTCCGAAACAGCAAAGCTACCTCTTTACGGTGGGTCGCCTGACACGTCTCGATATTCTGCGATTCACTGGTCTAGCCCAGCCAGAGGCCATTCATGCTATTGACAAAACTGCACGGCTAAAAGATTATTAATGCATTTCAAGACATGGGTAAAACCTACTACTAAAATCAAACACGAATGTTTATATTTTACAACATAATATATCGAATATCGACACTTTCATCTCGCTGTTTACATTATCTGTGTCAATAACTGAACACCGAGATGTTAACTTTGAAGATCTCGAATTCGAAGTTTACGATCGACACGAGATTGAAATCGACGATATTAATGTATCCATTAGTAATATTGGATGTTATCTTTTTATTTTTTTACTGTAGGGGTCGAGTGTAAATTGACATAGAAACAGTTTTATCGTTCTTCTAAGAACGTACGTTTTCAGGCTTTAAGATCAGAAGGCCTGGAATTTATATTCTATCCCTAGGACAGGCAATCATAACACGTGTGATTTGTCGATTTTAAAAACAATACGTGAGGTTCCTGATCATAAAATGGAACGGAAATATGCTCGACAAACTGTATGTGAGCTATTGAGTTGTATGACGAACAATGGAGATATGGTCTAACTTAGTTGGCAAAGAATTTCGATTCGGGAATCAAACATCGAAAGTATTGAGCCGGTACCTACCGTGCAACAAATTACAAGCGATCAATATTGTTGTTTCCGAAACGAACAATCATTAAGGCACACTAAATGTATGCATAAATTTATGAAAATACTTCGTAGTGGAAGACTAATGAGCTACCTATAAATATTATGTACCTATCAGCAATCGGCGAGTTCGTTTTGTTTAGAAAGCTCAATACATCGTCTGAGCTTTAGAGCGAGAGAGATGGGTTTAGACCCATTTCAACTCGTTGTATATCAGTATAACAGTTGTATATCGTTTTTGGATGCAGCGATTAAACGCTACAATCCGCAATTTGGACACATTTGGAAGGCATTCTCAATGGAGCCCATTCTCCATAATCGGAAAGGACGCTATTTCAATGGCTTTTTACTACAGCACACCAAGTGAATGCACTGCACCTGATGATAGATGCAGTGCAGTCCAAATATAATGTTGAACGTTGAGAGTTGCATCCCGCCACGGTCAGGATAATTATGCCAGCTTAATATACGCACACACGCCTGTAATCCCCGAAGGGATAGGCAGAGGTGTAACCAGTACACCCACATTTCGCCGAGCATATCTCCGTCCCACGATGTGATAGGTAGGGGGCGAGCCTATCGCCATACCGGGCACAAATTCCAGACTCCGGGCTGATACTGAGCATTTCGTAATAGAAAACCCCAATACCACTTTATCCGACCCCCCGAGACCTCAGCGTTAGCCTCAATCGTATCGCGTACGCATTACAACTGCGCCACCGAGGCAGTCATTGCCAACTTGATGTAATTGAATATACACCGAATGACCCCGGAACGCAAGTCGTCGGAACGAGACACTATTGCGAAATTTCCAGCATTTATACTATCCAGTCAGGTACAAATATCAATCCCTACTCACCAGTAAACAGCAAGGTGAACAGTAAATATGCTAATCGTTGTTTATGCTTACCATCGCTCTTGAAAATTTATAATGGTTTTTTTTATACAGCCTTAATACCAGGGTCTACCTTACTTAGGCCACTTCGCCCGGTCTTTAGCATCCTCTGAAGTAAGACCATTGTCTCTCAAATCTCCCTTAAATTAGTCAACCCAGCACTGTTTAGGTACTCGGCGAGATTGTACACCTAGTATACTCTGGCTCAGGCATTTGCGACCGATGTACTGTGGTTTCCACAAAACGTGATCAAACCACCTACAATGCCTAAGTATTTAAAACTCATTATTTGCCAATCTGCGTGTTTACAAACAAATCTAATTTCACAATTCGCCTACTACACATCAAAGCCTCTGGCGAGTGATGTTATATAATGAGATTCATCTAAAAACCCATTAGGATTACCGTATTCTTGGAAAATGGACGAAATGAGAATATGATATCCAAATTGAAATTGCATGGATTTGTCTTCTAGGTAAAGAATTGTAGCTGCCGACCTTTCGAGGAAAGGAAAGAGACTTGGGGGTGTATAGTTGGGGATCTGACGTCAATTAGGTATTTAATTAATTCTAGGTTGGTACCACCGCTTTGTCTATCTCTATCGCCAATCAGCACTGTTGTGTTTCGGTGTGAATGAAACGAGTTAAATTACTGGGCATTATGAGACTTAACATCTTACGTCTCGAGGTGAGGATCGCAGTCCAGTGCCATGCAGTGCTTTACAATTCAAGCCTGTGTGTGGTGTTGTGTCTGTTTATTGGCAGGCGTGGCGTATCCACCAGGCGAGCGACTTGCACGTTTCATCATTCAAACTTATTTAAAAAAATCGCAAGGGTGTTTTTAACGGTACGTATTCGCACGGATTACCTAGTCACATATAATACCTAAAATTATATTATACAGGAAGGGACCATTGTTATTCTCAAAGCGTAACACATTGAAGTCACCTGTTGATTTGCGATACATCGATTGCATATAATCACCGCATGATAAAATATGATTTTCGACGTAAAGTTTGTACATTACGTCGTAGGTACTGCGTTGTTTTATGATAGCTCACGTGGGGAAGTAGTATCATGAACTACCATGAATCCGCGGAGGTAGTGGTACCTCTGTCTCTCGGAAAACTAATGTGAAGTAACAGTTTCGCTGTTTTGTAGCGCGTTCTGAATGTTCCTCAAGGTCAACTAAACCCTTTCTTTGCTCATAGGTCAGCCACCACATTTACTCTAGTATTATAGATGATCATGGAGAAAGATGTCTTTTTTACCGGATAATAGTGGAGGTAGTACGTACCACTAAAGAACAAGTATGTACCACTAAAATCAGCCAAGTGCGAGTGCATGATCCCCATGATCACTATGAATAAATTAAGACTATGAAGTAAAAAGGTTATAACAAACAATAACAGTTTGAGAAGACCAGTCCACACAAGCAGCACCCGTTCACGAGTATGACGCATGTGCCAGCCATTGACCTACTCAACCATGTCACAGGGAAGTGACCGACCCGGTACACGACGCCGCCGCAAGCACAGACCCTTAAGCGAGCATGGCATACCTAAACTGCTTACCTACATTTAGAACATTTTGTAGCATAAGCCGGTAAACGAGCAAGTAGGTCACCTGATGATAAGTAATCTCCACCGCCCGTGTACGCCCACAATACTAGAAGAATCATGGACGGGTTGCTTAAGGGGTTTGGGCCTCCGGATATCTCAATCACCGTACGAAACGCAGCACCAATCTGCTACTTTTCGTCGATTTTCTGCGTCGACGACGACGACCTTTCGAGCCCATGCACCTTTGTCGTTACTACTGTCTCTACTCTCTTTGTTTTTTGTCTACAGCATGAATGGTCATGCTGTAGACAAAAAACAAAAACAAACTCAACTGGCTCTACCACTCAACTGAATGAATATAGTCATTAATTCCCAACGGTTTCATGAGAACTATGCTTCTCCATTCCTGGAAAAAGGGCGAAATTTGCATTTTTAGAAACGAAATCCTAAAAAAACGAAATGATCTTAGCAGCCATCACACAGACATCAATCAAAGGTACTGCAAATGGCATATAATAATATTATGTAAAATAATAGCGAGAGCTTGCGAAATCGGTTTCGAGTTGGTCGTGGTTTGTGGTCCAGATGTGCCAATAACTGCAGAGTAACGGATACCAAGCGGCATAACATTTGCTTTCCTATTACAATTATACATTTTTAATACTTTAATTGTCAATTAGTCTCATATTAGATTATTTTGTTAGCTCGAATGATGAAGCTATCAAATAGCTCGCCTGATGGTAAGCGCAACGCCTACTTATAAACAGAACCCACAACACAACAATTTTGTTTGAATTACAAAAACACTGCATATTACTGGATTATGTTTGTGTCCGTGTTGGGGAATTGGACAATTATTATTTCCAACTCCTCCCAAATTTTCTATTTGATTCATTTCGTTGCGGGATAAAGACAGATTTGCATTCCCAGAGACTCGCCGAGCTTCATTGCTAGCTGTCGAAATATGCGTGCCACTGTCGATCCTAGCTTACAGGAGTTACACTGGCAGGTGTGTTGGCGGCATAGTCTCTGGACTGTGTTTGTCATCCCGAGACATAAAATGGTATGTCGATTAATACGAAAAGGTCAAAAAAGTGCCAGGGTAAAAAAACAGCATTCTCTTTATCGCAACTTTCCCCTACTTTACATGGCAACTTGTACACTTACTCGATTCATAAAATAATCGATACATTGGCCCACGCGCCACGCCGCCGTTCCCTCTTTGAGACATTCGTCACCCACACACGCGCAACTCATCCGATTCATTTCCTTTCGTACCGCTTTCCCTGCTCACCGATCGAATTACCAATCATGGAAAGTGGGCTGGGGTTTATGTCGTTTTTTGCCGTGCGATTTTGATTTTTACCATTAACGTAATAAAGATGGTTGTGCGTCGTCAATTAATGTCACATTATTTGGCCTGGAGAAACATTCCGGTAACAAGGTCAGCTGGTTTAGTACTTCCAATATCATATTGCCTTTTGTTTGATTGCGCGTGTGTGCGTAAGGTAATAAGAAGTGTAAAAACACGGCCACTATGTTCATGTCACGTTTGCTTGCGGGGTTGCGATTTTTGGAGCTTGTAAGCTAGTTTGTTTTCGCGATTTGAGAATGTTATGCAAACAGATCAAAACGGATCTTTATTATCCAACGAAAAAAACAGAGGAGGTTCCTCAATTTGACGCATTAATTTATTTATTATTTTTTGTGTATGCATAACAACGCATAACTCTGTCATATGAAAGCCGATTTGGATGATTATTTTTTGATTCGAAAGAGTATAGCTCCAAGTTGCTTATTCAAGACGAAATTCCATTCCTAAGGGGGTAAAATCGGGGATGAAAGGTTCAAACTTCATGATTTCTGATACCACCACCTCGATGATTACTTTTGATAATTCTTTCACAAAAAATAGTGTAATCTCTAACAAAAATAATAGGTACTGACTCAAAAAATAAACTAAATAGCTATAAAAAATAAACAATTTTGAGATCGTTTTTTTTTCGAGTCAGTTTGATTTTTGTAAAAAACAATTTATTTAGGTTCAATAATATTTTATATTCGATGTGTGAAGACAGGACATAAATAATAAGTTCGTGATCGATTGTTACATTCTGTGGGCCAGTTTATTGTAGGTTTGCTTTGGTGTTTGTAACAGGTTTTATTTGTGTGATCAAAAGTTAATCTAGTATGGTTTAATAGTATACTACTTGTATACACGACGACGTGCGTCGCATATGGTTTAGTGGTAATGAGTTGTCAAGATTTCGGTAGTTTTGGAAACGCGTCATATTATGTAGTGTAGTTTAGTCAAGTAGTTTACAAGGTGGTAGGTCCCTCGCATACGAGAGGATGGCTGGGTTGGTACGCCAAGGAACAGTGTGTAAGGACTGTTGTGTTCCGGTTTAAAGGAAATTGACGCCAGTGAAATTACTGGGCATTATGAGACTTAACACCTTATGTCTCAGGTTGACAAGCGCAGTCCAGTGTCATGCATCTTCATCATTCTTTCTTTCTTTCATATGGAGAACTCAGTTATGCACGTTTTCTTACGATATTTCCTTCACCGTTGAAGCAACCGATAATTCGCATTCATTGCGAATACACACGTAGCTTCAAGAAAATTCAGAGGTGCATGGTCTTGATGCTGTTTTCCAACCTGCGACTTTCGTTTTGACAGTCGGTATCACTCCTCACTGAGCTATCGCTGCATTGACACATATAAAACAAATATTCATCAGAATGTACAATTTATTTGAAATAAAGGCACGTTTATAGAACACGATCACCTTCGGATTTGAACCGGGCTCTTTCACTCACCGCGTTGAGATGATTGCGTGAATCAAGATCATGCTTACTATGTTTCGCTGCGATTCATCATTTCAATATTTGCTAAATAACTTGACTCGAAATAAGTTGATTATAAATATAGCTTTTTTTATAGGAGAAGGCAAACTGCCCAAAGGAGTTGACGTCAGGCAGGCGGCCGATCATAAAAACTACATGTTAAATCTTTCTGGAACATGTGTTAAAAAGCGCATTGCGCCGATCCCACTGCGAGTGGGATAAGGGCAGGTGGAAAAAGATACTAGATGGCCAAGGAATAAACAGTCGTCCGGTGTTAAATCATCACTGTCTATAAACACCTATAATGCCAAAGGAATCGAAGGTACATTTCATACATACAAGAATAGAAATGTATGGTACTTTACCCACAATACCACGAAAGTCGTTCTTACTAGTTTACAATGATCAGCAAAACTGATACAATAATAAACTTACTGATACCAATTCTCGGAATGATGAAGTGTGTAATTCATTACCTGTAACAAAAACCATACATATATACATGCGGTCACTTACATTAACAGTTAACGACTCAACAAAATTAAATGGCTAAAAATAAAACTAAACAATTTTGATTCGTGTTTTTAGTGCTTTAGTGTTTTAAAACAAAATAAATAAACACATTTAACAGTCACACACAAAATGCTGAACTCACATTAAGTTAACATATATTGTGGGTATCAGCAACTACGAGGGAGTTGGATTCCCACAACACCCAGGCCTGAAACAAATATCTGTGGATCACACAAATTTGTCTCGGTGCGGGAATCGAAACCACGGCCTCTCGCTTCGCAACCGGCTACTCGCCTATTGCGCCACGGAGACTGTAAAAATACTTCTTAAACTAACACTAGCCCTACAGAACATTACACAAGGTTTTCTAAGAAAACCTTTGCATGCACCAGTCACGTACGTACACGCGCGTATTCACTCGTTCAGATTTAATCTGCCGGTCGTACTTTAAATGCGGTCGGAAATACGCTCAACGGCGGTTTTTAAAGTGTCATTGGCTTGGGGATACGTGGTTCCGACTAGTACCTGCACCCATTTATTATCGGGCAAGGCAATGTGACCAGCAGACTAGTCTATGTGACAGTAGAGAAGGCCCATGCCCAGCAGTGGGACGTGTGTAATACAGGGCTAGTATTATTATTAAAGGCATGTGACTAGCATTAGCCTGGCAGTCGATGTATCTGAATTGATTACCAACGAAAGGTGTTGTAACTTTCGACGGTTACCAGAATGCTGTTCAATCTAATAATTGTGTAATGTGACCAGTCTAATGATCGAAAAGGTGGTAGGTCTCGAAGAGATGCCGTCTATTTCTGCCGCCAAACAACAGTGTGTGAGCACTGTTCCGGTTTGATGGAAATTGAAGCCAGTGAAATTACTGGGCGTTATGAGACTTAACATCTTGTCTCAGGGTGGCGTGCGCAGTCCAGTGTCATGCAATGCTTTGTGATTTAAAGTTCTGTGTGGTTTTGCTTCTGTTTATGGACAGGCGTGGTGCTTACCATCAGGCGAACGGCTCGTTTCGTCACTCAACCTAATAAATAAAAAAAAACTGATGAATGATGAAACGAGCAAATCTCCTGATGGTAAGCGGCACGACTGCGCATAAACAGTAACAACATCTGCTGTTTGCTGTAGGGACAAAATATTTTACACGTACACTGAGCTGGACCCCTTCTACCGTAGCAAATTTATGCTTTATAAATGTATGTTTTATCATTGAAATAAAAATACTTTATACGGATTTTATCGCGGTTTCATTTTATTTTATTCCCGACGTTTCGAAAGCTTTTCAGCCTTCGTGGTCACGGGAGAGACTGAGGTGTAGGTCGTCTCGAAAAGTTAATGTTACATTAGCTACATTCATTTTAAAATTATACTTTTAATTTTTAATTATTTAAAAAAGTTAGTTGACACTAGTCCGATCTACGCAGAAAGAGCTCACGGTGTCTTGAGGTCTGGCAGTTGGTCTTTTGGGTTCCGATTTAATTAAGTGTACAATTGGATCCCAGACTTGTGCAAGCTTCCAACCATCTTCTCTATTGAAATTTGTAAATATTGCGATAAAATCCGTATAAAGTAGTTTTATTTCAATGTGTAATATTAGCGTAAACATAAGAAATCACTATGTTTTATCATATTGTTTTGTTGTGCTATATGTATGTATGTGTGTAGAAAAAATAAATGGTTTAAGTTTTTGTACCCGTGGATAGCGACCACCGCGCCGTACAGATCATGGCCTTAGTGCCTCATTCAGGCAAATCGCGTTCCGGTACCAGTCAGTGTGTATAACTTCAGTCTGGCATAATTCAAACCATCAAAGGACGTAAAGTCTCCTGACGGTCACCATTATATTTGTACTGCACTGTACTTAACATTACATCAGGGTCCAGTGTAGTTATTTTGCTGTGTCAGGATAATAAGACGAACTATGAATTACAAAACACAAGGCACTGTGCTCGTCAGGCCAACACATAAGTCTCATAATGCCTGTAACTTTACTAGCTTATGCATGATTCAAACCAAATCGCTTAAAAGAGTATGTATTATAGGAAAGAACCAATTTATGAGCAAGAAAACTGTTCTAATAGCTTATTGGTGCGGCAAACTTATCACAATTTTTTTATTCGAGCCGAGGTAAAAAAAAAAAACCAAGTTGAAATTCCGTAAGCCAGCACGCGTAGTTCTATTAACAAAGGTAGTTTTTTGTAGCATAGGCCGGCAAACGAGCAAGTGGGTCACCTGATGGTAAGTGATCTCTACCTTTTATACATATTTTATGTATAAAAAATGGGAAACGACTAATAATATTATGCAAATATTGTACGGTACGTGCCAAATCCGATTCCCCACAACTCATGACACATTTAAACCAGTTTTTTTACACTACAATGCAGAATTGAATAGTCATGACTGGCAGTGTTACATAATACATACATTCACAAACTATTTATAACAAATATAAATCGAAAGGGAGACGAACAGCAAAATTATCGTAGACTTTGGCTTTTTTTACTACCCTGAATGATGAAACGAGCAGGTCGCTCGCCTGATGGGAAGCGTCACACCTGCCCATAAACAGACACAACACGGACACAGAACATTAAATTACAAAGCATTGGACTGCGTTCTTCACCCAGAGACGTAAGATGGTAAGCCTTATAATGCCCAGTAATTTCACTGGCTTCAATGTCAAACCGAAACACAACAGTGCTTACACGCTATTGCTTGGCGACAGAAATAGACAAAGCTTTGGTACCAACCCAGACGGCTTCTCGCATACGAGGGGCCTATTACCTTGGATACGTTAAAAAATGGATGCACCAACAATAAACCATTTAGATATATTTTTTATACTGCCTGCCGACTGCCTCGGTGGCGCAGTTGTAATGCGTACGCGTTACGATTGAGGCTAACGCTGAGGTCTCGGGTTCGATCCCCGGGTCGGGTAAAGTGTTATTAGGTTTTTCTATTACGAAATGCTCAGTATCAGCACCGAGTGGAATTTATGCCCGGTATAGCGATAGGCTCGCCCCCTTTCACATTGTGAGACGGAGATACGCTCGGTGACATGTGGATATACTGGTTATACCTCTGCCTACCCCTTTGGGGATGACAGACGTGAGTGCGTATGTATGTATATTTTTTAATAAATGACAATATTGACACTAGTGTGTGATCAACAAGCATATTAAATAAACGTGTCTTGTTTCGTCTAGAATAAATAAAAACAGCACCACTGAATGACCTTTCTTTAGACGCCGCCGCACTGTATTGTCTGGACTCTAGAAGGTGATTTAGATAGTGTGAGAAAGTTTTACGGACACAGCTTGGTACGGTATGCAGCGGCATGGCTGTGCCCTGTCATTGCTGAAGTCCATGGGCGGTGGTTCCGTTTACCATCAGGCGGGCTGCACACTCGTCTATCTACCATAGAATAGCAAAAAAACAACCAATGCAAGTAGTGCTAGGTCGATTGAAAGACTCGTCTATCAAAAGTTAGATAAAGAAACCTAGCAATGTGACTTAAAATCACTCAAAAACATCGTGACACAAACAAAAACACTTTTACGTATCTATATATTATTCCATCCAATATTTACCAAGCAATCATTATCAAAATTTCAATTAAGCACCCGTTTCGACAGAGATAAAATGCAAAACGTTTCCTCCTAATTTACGTAATGAGCGTCAAATAGCTACTTGGAGTCCTGTTGTGAATGAAATTCGGGCAATTTCGGCTCGTTTACGCGATAAAGTACACTCTTGGAATAATATAAACTTTTAAGATGTAAATCAGACGCTTAAGTCGCGACTTTGGGCCATTACTTATTTCATTTTGTTTATTTGTGCTTCTTTTCTTATTAATGCTATAGATACTCACATTATAATGTTACGATGTTTCGACACAACTGTGTATGTAGCATGCTGTAGACAAGCGCTGTCCGCGCTGTCACTAACGCGACATATACCCGCATGCTGCTGTAGATGATCGCTCTCCGCGCTCTCACTCATGCCACGTATAGCAGAGTGCTATTGTAGAGTAGTAGACAAGCTCTCTCCACACTCTCACTGCCGTGGACGCAACGTATATCCGAGTGCTGTTGTAAAGGAGTAGACACAGACATCACGACATGGTGTAAAGCCGAGTGCTGTAACGTATAGCGTAGAAAACAACCCTCCGCGCTATCACTGGCGTAGCGTATGACTGTGGTTCTGCGAAATGCAGTAAACGAATGCAATATAATGAAATCCAATATTTCTAAATTGTATCATCCAATCTAAGCCATGGATCTTCATACTGAGACCCGTTATAAATATTTCCCTACCTGCAAAAATAACATTTCAACAGAGAGTTCGTTTACCTGAAACAGTTTAGGAGACGGATAACATAGAACAGGCGCGTGGAAAACGCCATGTAAATTATAATTTTGGACAATTTATGGACAATGTTCCGGAAGTGTCGGCGCGTGTTTACGCCTATACGAACGGTTCACAAATAGATTATTCTGTTCTTTTTCTATCACTAATTGCTGAATCGATAGTGGCGTTGTGTTTTGTCAGAAGGGAATCGTTGTGGGTGCTAAGAACACTATCGATCAACGATCGACGCGGCGAAGCGCGGTGATTATATTTTGGCTATACAATACTTTTTTTTCTAGCAGATAATGAGAAGTTTTATTTTTTATTTTGTTTATTGCCCAGATAGACAGACGAGCAGGAGGCCCAACTTACGGTAAGTGGTTACCGCCGCCCATAGACCTCAGCAATGCCAGAGCATGGCCAAGCCGCTGGCTACTGTTCTACTAGTGTGTAGGCTTTTGATTTAAGGCTGTAATTTTTATGTATTTTTTTTATGGCGTAGGCCGGCAAACGGGCAAGTCTCGAGTCGACGAAGTGATCAGTCATTGCCGTGGTGTATATGGTCTTAATAAATTGATACAGAGAAAATATCTAGCTTCAATATGATATTGTAGAACAAGACATTTCACTGTAAGTTCATATTTCTGTCTGTTGATCTTTATTCATTTTTTTCATAATCGCGAGGCTGGCATGCCTCTTGCCTGATGAAATGCGCAACGCATGTCTATAAACATTACAAACACCACCCAGAAGAATTATAAAATACTAGTTGTCCCCCGCGGTTTCACCCGCTACATCTATCGCTTGCAGCGCCACCTACAGGGTCCAATTGTGAATATAAACCATCCAGGATCCTACTCAAACACCCACAAAAATTTTCATCAAAATCGGTTCAACCGTTTTTAAGTTTTATCGGGACTAACGAACAGCAGTTGATTTTTATATATAAGACTACATGGTACTGCACTGCGCTCGTCACTCCAAGACATAGATGTTCTTTCGATGTTTTCAGTCTCCTCCTTCCTCAGATGACAATCAATATAAGTAACTTTCCCCAGCAACTTACTCTAATTTGAAACACTGAATTCCACGACAATAGTTTGAAACATTTAACAACCCAACTTTCGTTGTTTGTTAGTTCTGAATTTCCGGTAAATAACAATTCAGAAACAGTTTCATAACCGGTAACTGCAAACGATCACCAGTGACACCGCGACCCTATTTTACGGAGTACAGATCGAGTTAGTGGGGCGACCCGTGTAGCTGAAACTTCGGGGATATTCCGGTAAATTATTATCGGTGACCGGGAAAGGAAAATATTATATTTACTCTTGAATTAGTTATAAACATTACCGATATTTTGCGACGACCTATATTATGTAACAATTAATTAATTACTCGGACTGCCTAGGTGGCGCAGTTGTAATGCGTACGCGTTACAATTGAGGCTAACGCTGAGGTCTCGGGTTCGATCCCCGGATCGGGTAAAGTGGTATTGGGTTTTTCTATTACGAAATTCTCAGTATCAGCCCGAAGTCTGGAATTTGTGCCCGGTATGGCGATAGGCTCGCCCCCTATCACATCGTGTGACGGAGATACGCTCGGCGAAATGTGGGTGTACTAGTTACACCTCTGCCTACCCCTTCGGGGATTACAGGCGTGAGTGCGTATGTAATTAATTAATTAATTTTTCTCTTTCAAAGGACACCTCTATATAAAACAGGAACATTTCCGTTACACTCAAATTCGATCTTGAAGTTTTGCTCTTATCGCGCCCAAAGATCCACTTTAAAAACCCTAAATATTTCGCCCTCCATAGGGAATTAACAACCCAACACACATAAACTAACAGTTCCAAATTATGTATGACTAAAATCCTGTGTACCGTTTCAGAACCATGGCGACTTCCGAAACCGACTACTCTCAACGTTCGCAACTAATTCAATAACAAATCAATTTCAGCGGCGCATCACGAGCTCACCGCGTCCCGTACCGCACCGCACCCCGCACACACTGTGCAGTTTTACAACTACCTTCTAAACTAAATCAGTCTAGAAATAACGTTTGTTGAATTTGTGGATCTTTGCATATTCCGAGAGGTTTTAGAAATTAGACTACATAGATGAAATTTAAAGGAAGAAAGACGAGCACGCATAATAGTCCTTTCAAGATGCACTCATTTTAAAATGGAGCGAGAAATTAAGGTTTTTCACAAGTTCATAAAGTGAAACCGCAGGGAATCGTATAGCATGGAGCCATCGCCACTGGTATAAACTCTTATACACTAAAACACATGGTACGATACATGGCTTCAACAAAGTACATACTTAAATACTAATGCTCTACTTAACTATTCGAATGACAGGATAATTACACCGGCTTGTAGTTACCGGCCGGCGCGGCGACCGTGCCTGGAGCGAGGAAACGGCCTATTGAAACTTCATTTGACCTTTTACATATGGCCTATTCACCTGAGGCTTGATGAGTTGTTTCCACATTTATACAACGAATGTTCAATAAGCCGTGACCTGGAACTACAATCAATCTTATAGAAGTAGTAGAAGGAGAGCTATTTTAAATACTTTCCTATACTTAGTTCTCCCACATTGGCATGGTCATCATAGAGAAGAACATTTAGTATTGTACCACTTCTAGATAAAATTTGTCTAACAACTTTCTCGTAAAATAATTCCTGTGGGATCTAAAACTTAGGAGAGGATGGTAAAGATTTTGAATATGCCAGACTACGACTCAGTCGCCGCAGTGTTGGCCGCTGTTTCTACCTGTTTCCCTGTGGAAATTTCACTACATCAACAAATGTTTTAATCATTTACTTAAAAACGGATTAAAGCCGTGATTGCCACGTGGACTACAAAGGACATAAGTGAACCATACAACATAATTTGAAACCCAACTTTAGGTGCATGGGGTATAATAACCTGCTGACATACGAACTAGACTATGACGACCAGCGTGGTGAATAATTGGTCCGGACCTCTACATTTAAAGTAAACACAGACTTTTAGCCTTTCAAAGGGACAATACAACTTCTTCTGCTTGGCGTTTTCCGGCCTATTGAAAGGATCCGCCTACCTTCTTACATAATTTCATTTACCCGGCATTGAGCCTCCTCCATATTGTGATCGTTTGCTTACATCTTCCTCTAAGACATTAAAGATACACTCTTTGGTCTGTCTGCGGATTGTACCCTTAGTATGATTTGGCGCAGGCATTGGCGACCGACGTACTCCTGTGATTTCCTCAAAACGTGACCAAACCATCTTAAGCGACATTCTTGGAGTTAATCAGCCACGCCATGGACACCAAGGCTGCTGCAATATTACATAACTTATCAAACTAAATCCAGAAGATAAACGCACGTAATGTCACGGACGCAGACACTACTCACCGCAGTCTCTTACGTACGCATAAAATACGCACTCACGCCTGTAATCCCCTAAAGGGTAGGCAGAGGAGTAACCGTTACACCCACATTTCGCCGAGCGTATCTCCGTCCCGTGATGTGATAGGGGCGAGCCTATCGCCATACCGGCCACTACTCCAGAATCCCGGCTCATAATGAGCAATTCGTAATAGAAAAACCCAATATCACTTTTACCAGATACGGGTATCGAACCCGAGACCTCAGCGTCAGCCTCAGTCGTAACGCATACGCATTACAACTGCGCCACCGAGGCAGTCTCTTACGTCACACTATCAAAACTACTTTCTACCTAAACAGCCAATAAAAAATTCATCACTTAATTTCCAAAAAGAATAGACAAGCTATTGCCGTGAAAACCAAGGCCCAGTTCCGAATGCGACCGTTCTGTACGACATTCGACCCATTTTCAGTCCACCGACCCGGGGGAGGGGGCAGGTTTTATCGAGCCGGCTCACGTGGCCACTGTCTAGATGGAAGAAGCCACGGAATAAAGAGACAAGGAAACTGACATTAAGTTCTCTTTATATGAGAATCAGTGTCGCCAAAATCACACATGCATATACATATATTAAGCACACAGGTGCAAAATTACAATAAAAAAATAAGCATGTAATAGATTTCAATATTTATACGAATGCAGACGTAGGCAGAGGGCAACTAAGAACGCATTCGAAAAAACCGTACCGAGTACACGTACGACGATTAAGGAATCTGGAATTTGCTGAATTATTATTTCCATTAAAATTGACGCTTAAAACGACTTCGTCAGGCTCAAAAAAATCGTGTGCAACTAATTAAATATAGAACAATTTTGACATAAAATTACACGTTTGTAATTACTAAATGCCGTAGTAATGACATTTCCCATTAGAACCATAACGACCTTGCAATATGCTTTATAACACAAGGCCTGTGCGTTAACATTTCCAATTGCATTTTTTTTCCTTTTCCGTGCAAGAAGCCGTCTTCAATGAGGCGTGAGGACGTGTGTAAATGGAGAAAATTTCATAAACACCACCAAGCACGCTTCAGTTCTAAATAACATGGTAATGAAGATCACATTGTATGAATATTTTATACGGAGTATTCTATGCGAATATACTTTTGATAAAGTAATAAGGTTTGTTTCGTTTTATAGGAAAGGGGTAAAATCAGACTCGTTCGATATTTGCATCCAAAGTGACTAGACTGCATTGAATTGTAAATTACAGTCTAAATACAATGTCAACCGTCAAAAGTCGCAACGTCTTCAGAATCGTCAGAGTTATGCCGATTGTTTTTCGGTGGGAAAATTCCATGACGGTTATGCCGGACTCGCCAATCTTCGACCCAGTTATCTTTACACGAACGACCGCTGGATCGGGTAACCCTAAGCATAATCCCTACGCTGCTATACCAGTGGCCTCTGACTGTCCCGGGGGATCTGAGTGTACTAGAGTAACTGGATATACACCTGTTGAAGCCGTTACTGGTTCAAACATGGAGAAGCATTTCCTAGGGATGGTCCTCGATGAACGAGTATTATTTGAATACGAAAATTAATCCCGAAAGGGGATGGACAATAGACAAAGGAAGATGGACAGATTGTACGGTAGACAGCACCTTTGATGTTCATAGATACACCTTCACACGCTTATAAAGTCTAGAAAAATCCTTTTTAGTTTTATATTTGAAAAAACTAACGGCAATTCCTCGACCCAAATACTAAAATACCAAACTGAATCACATTAATTACCGCATATAAAACGCAACTGTAATGGTTACCAACAAAGCAATCAAACCGTCCGACGCAGCGCGTAACCATCACAGATTGTTATTGTAACAAATCCTCAAATTAGATTTGGCTTTATTAGCCGCGTCGACGACACCAATTTCATAATCCCAGGGTTTGTAGGTCGCGTGTTAAGGGTAAGCCACTATTAACATATAAAACCATAGATTACTGTCGTCTCCATAGACATGACCCAATGGCCTCACAACGGAAGATGCTCAAGAGCACGTGAAGTGGAAGCGTCTTACTTAAAGTAGGAAGGCAGACTCTGTCAATAGGCTGGGATAATGCCAAGCAGAAAGAAAAACGTTTTGAGTGGTAGAGCCACGCTGTAGCACTTGTCTACAGCATGAATGCGCCGGCTCGACCAGGTCGTGATCACTGTCTCACAGACAACCGGCTTAAGTAGCGGTTTGCTGCTGCGTTTCGTACGGTGAATGAAGAAAGAAAGAAAACCAATTTATTTGTCACAGACTACGACATGCTTACATACGCATGTACAAATAAATAAAAAAGATAACAAAACTTAATTAATTAATGAGATATCCAATAGCCTAAATTCCCCTCCTTTTCCCAGTCTCGTAATTATTATCCCTTTCCTGTAAGAGCGGCAACGCGTCCATGATTCTGTTATTGTGGGCGTACATGGGCGGTGGAGATCACTTACCATCAGGTGAGCTACTTGCCCGTTTGTCGGCCTATGCCCAAAAAAAATGTCCCGAACGGAATGAGCATAGCCACACAAGACCCCTTTCGACTTGCTAGTTGTGTCTTCCTCTGAAAAGACGCATATTATTGGGCCAATAATGTGGGATTACATGATAGCTAACAACGCACACCGCAAAAATCCTGCACGCACCAGTCAGAGGAAGTTCCAAGTTATAGACGAAAGAGTAAGGGGACATAGCTATACATATAGTAAGACTATTGTAATGGTAGTATTGGAGGCAATTTTAAATCATAGATTACCAAACCCATTATAAGATTCAAGCTCACAAAATTCGGTGTTGAGTACGGATTACGTGAACCGAAGCTAAGCAATTTGATCGGCTGTTTACACGGATATTATAGTAATGCTTCACCGTGATTGGTGTTTCAACATCATATTACCAAAGCTGCCAAATAAAATTATTATTATCAGAGCTAAAGAAAAGATTTGCGGTATACCATCTATCGTCTTTGTTGTGGCAATTTTTCGGACGAAAAAATATAATCAATCGAAATTAGTATTCGACATTTTTCATCCACTTTTCCAGCATAGTAATAAAACTAAAAGCAGCTGTATCAATAATTCGTGACACGCAAATATCATTATATGCTGCAATGCGTAACCTTGGACTTCGTTTATATTACAGTTCAGTTTCATTGTAAGAATTAACTTTAATTTAGAGTTATTAAAAGACGTATACCAGCAGGCATCTGAGACGATCATCGCCGGATTCAAAGACATAGTCAGCTATGGGCAAATGTCATTACGAACAAAGTATTATATTAGACTGCCTCGGTGGCGTAGTTGTGATACGTACGCGGAACGACTGCTGTGCTGAGGTCTCGAGTTCGATTCCCGGTCCGGGTGTGACATGGGGTTTTATACAATGTATAGGAATATTTATTTTATGTTACTCTCGATTGTAATCTGTTTTGTTGTCCAAATAAAGTATAAATAAATAAATAGGCCGGAAACGAGCAAGTCAATCGGCTGATGGAAAGGGATCTCCAACGCACATGAACGCCTACAGCACCAGAAGAATTTTAGAAACTCTTTATTTTAGCTGCTTGTTTCCGTGAAATGTACCTTTTATTCCAGGGATAGAAAGTAGAAACCTAGATCAAATATGTTACCAATTCTTCATCATCATTTTCAAGGTATTTGGAGTCGGTGCAGATTTCGAAACGTTTTCTCCGGCTCTGATCTCACTTCACCATGGTATCAGCACAACGTGTGTATAATGCAAACCTGTTACAGAAAGGACTAGATACTACTTATTCCTGACGTCATTTGAGTCTGGCTCCAATCCGGGACAAGCTCTTAGTAAAGATGCAAGATATTCAAAGCTATACCCCTTAACAGTTAACAAAACACGAACTAGTCATTGTTTTCGAGTTTAATTTGGTACCGTAACAGGACCGATGAGTACGATATATTTACGACTTCGCCGATGTACCGCTTACGATCGTTACTGACTAGGATTACCATGGTTGATTTATACACTTCAATAATAATACCAGCCCTGTATTATATACGTCCCACTGCTGGGCACGGGCCTCCTCTACTGAATGAGAGGCCTTAGTCTGCCACACTGGCCTAATGTGGGTTGGCAGACTTCACATACCTTCGAAATTCTTATGAAGAACTTCTCAGGTATGCAGGTTTCCTCACGATGTTTTTCTTTCACCGTTAAAGCAAGTGATAATTAACAATAAATATACACATAACTTAGAAAATCAGAGATGTATGCACTTGGGGCTGGTTTCGAACCTGCGACTCTCGTCTCGACAGTCCATACCACTCCCCGCTGAGCTATCACTGCTAATACACTTCAATACTTGATGCTTTATCTGTGATTAGCAATTTGCTCGCGGCTCCACAAGCGTGAACGGCAATTTCCGTGACAAAAACCTATGTACCAATCCAGGTCATGGTCTACCTGTGTGTCAAATTTCATTCAAAACAGTTCAGATGTTAAGGCGTGATTAACTAACAAACTTCCAGATTCACAAACTTACAAATATCCAAACTTCCACATTTATAATAGTAGTAGGAAGTAGGATATTCGCGTAAAGAGACGATAACGTGGAAATGGGTCACTCACTGATCACTAAAAACAATTTTGCTTTGGTGTTTCGTGCAGTCAATTACATTGTTGGAGACTCGTAAATCCCCTATGCCCTCCTTATAATCATCATTTCTTTCCTTAAAGGACTACAGAGCACGCAGGATTCCTTTGTGATCATTACATAAGCTAAAAATAAGATGTTTTTTTTAAAGCATAGGCCGGCAACCGAGGAACGTTCCACTCAGGAACGCTCGCAATATAAAAAAATCATGGACGCGTTGCCGACCTTAAAGAAAAGGGATAATTAAGGGATTGGGATAGGGTGTGGATTTGTGCCTCCGGATATCTCACTCACCGTACAAACGAAGCGGCAAGCCTCTACTTTGCGTCGGTATTCTGTGCGACAATGGTAACAACCTTGCTCATTTACCTCCTCTAGTATCAAAAAAATATCATACACCTACAATAAATAAAAAGAAATCCAACAAGGTTCAAGGTCCGCACTACGACATTGCACTGACAAGTTAATGTGTACAAATTACTGTAAACCGACCCGATTGAGACGTCAAACAACCGGATCGTTCAGTGGGACTGGGGCGCACTCCTCATTGTGTCGGGTCATAACGGGGCGACACCGATCCCACGGGCTGCGTCAAGACACAATTAAAAATGGATTTGGTTTAAGAATATAGTGCATTAAATACGCTTTTGTTGCGATGTGTATTTGATTATATACGCACTCACGCTTGTAATCCCCGAAAGGGTAGGCAGACCTCTGCCTACCCCTTCGAGGGTGGGTGTACATGTGTACACATTTCGCCAAGCGTATCTCCGTCCTATGATGTGATAGGGGGCGAGCCTATCACCATACAGGGCACAATTCCATACTCCGGGCTGATACTGAGCATTTCGTAATAGAAAAACCCAATTCCACTTTACCCGACCCGGGATCGAACCCGAGGCCTCAGCGTTGACCTCAATCGTAACGCTTACGCATTACAACTGGGCCACCGAGGCGATGTGTATTTGAAGTTACGAAAATAAGAAATATATCAGTGCAATCACCCAAGTTAAATTTATACTCGTACAAGGTGGTAGGTCCCTCATATGCGATAGGCCGTCTGGGTTGGTACCACCGCTCTGTCTATTTCTACCGACAAGCAGCAGCGTTTAAGCACTGTTGTGTTTCGGTTTGAAGGACTTTGAAGCCAGTGAAATTACTGGGCATTATGAGACTTAACATCTTATGTCTCGGGGTGACGAGCGCAGTCCAATGCCAAACAGTGCTTTGTAATTCAAAGTTCTGTGTGGTGTTGCTTCTGTTTATGGGCAAGCGTTGCGCTTACCATCAGACGAGCAACCTGCTCGTTTCGTCACTCAATATAATAAAAAAAAAAACCTCCATACACTCTTGCTCAACTTGCAATTCTGGTCTTATTACGGAAACTTTGGACACTGAACAACCCATAAAAGTCGGCAGCGCATCGATAAATCCTCTCGAGTTGTGTGCAACGGTTGCCCAGGTGCTTAAACAGTCCCATAAATATCTCAGCATCACACTTACATACTCGTTCCTAGTTCCTACCAATGAGAAAGAGGTCTGCTAATCTTGGACAAGAAATTATCTGGTCATCGTTAACATTTTGTCGAAATATTGATTAAAACTGAAATTTAAATGATACTTGGACTCAACTGTCTTTTTTCCCACCTTGGGAGTTGGTATGATATGTACGTACATACATACATACATACATACATACGCACTCAAGCAAGTAATCCCCGAAGGTGTAGGCAGAGGTGTAACCAGTGAGGCAATTCTCGCGCAATTCGAATTCGAAAATAATCTCGGAATCGAACTTTTTTCGAATGAAATTCACGTTGAGCTATTCTGGGAATCTCGGGCTCGAAATATCTCGTAGGTTGCTGATAGAGTTACTTCGAATGGTAGAGAGCGTTCGAAACATTAATGTCGAATACAAATGACAATGTCAACTGTCAAAATATTTAATTTAATTTATTTATAAATTACAATTTTCTTTTTGCATTCGCTTTACTATCATACTATGTCTGAAAATGAATAAACAAAGTAAATATTACAAACAACTCGCCCCCTATTACAAAATGGGACGGAAAGATCTCGGCGAAATGTGGGTGTACTGGTTGCAACCAGTACATTAGGTAGTATTCATAATTCATGTGGGTGTCCACATTAATACAGGTACAGAGGTGTACTTTTGCCTACCCCTTCGGGAAATACAGGCGTGAGTGCATTTGTATAGGTATTACAAACAATAAATATACTAACAACTTGACAGACCTGTACTTGGGGAAAATTTTACACTTCGCAGATGTAGATCCACTTCCACCATTTGGAAGAAAATGCTTCTGCTGGGTACTTGGGTAGTTTTTTTGGATTGTATTCATTTTGAGAGCAAAATAGACACAACGAGAATAATATGAAATCTAAACTTAGATAAATTAGGTTTCCCGCATAAAAACTTTGATTTCCATATTACGTTCCATTACTGCAAATCTTGGGAATTGGCAATTTAAAATCTTATTTTACCTAAAATCTTCTCAGAATGATTATCTCATTATTTATGTTATAATAATAAAAAAACACGTATACGCACTTGTAATACGTTATACATCTAAATATATTTATCAGTATATTGTTCATGGTAAATTATCGCATGCGACTAAAAATCGCATTACTTACGTTGAACGGAACGCCTCGCGCGCTGTTTATGTTTTTTAATGGCAAAATTTTGCTCCTTCGAATAGAGATTTTTACGCATTTCATTTCGATTGTAGCTGAGAATACAAGATTCGAGAAAATTACTTTGACATTCGAAATTTTACAGTAGAGAATAGCTGATTCGAATCCGAGATTATTTCGAGGGAAGTGAGAATTGCCCCACAGTACACACACATTTCGTCGAGCGTATCTTCGTTCCTTATGTGATAGGGGCGAGCCTATCGTCATACCGGGCACAAATTCCAGACTCCGGGCTGACACTGAGCATTTCGTAATAGAAAAACCCAATACCACTTTACCCGACCCGGGGATCGAACCCAAGACCTCAGCATTGGCCTCAATCGTAACGCGTACGCATTACAACTGCGCCACCGTGGCAGTATGGTATGATACGAGTATGTAATTATATTAATGACCAGGAACTATATACTAATGGAGAGATTACGTGCAAATATTACGAAGATTTTACAAACAACTTAATATAATATGCACGGCCATAACAGTGGGGATGGCAACAACCTTATTGTGCATTAAGTGTAACAGAGCATTGCTAATTTTCTGCTTGGTAGTCTTCACGGTGGTTGCGGGTTACGTCACAAACCATTAGCTATAGACAGAGATAGACTATCTTCATTATAGGTTAGAAGAGTACGAAATAATACCAAAATAATTGATGTCAAAAAAAGTGCAAGTCATGAAGCAAGTAAAGGCACAGATTAACTAATAGTTACTACGGTAAAGGGCCAAATCAATGTTGCGTCAGGTGTAATAAAGGTAGTTTCATAAATTTAAATGGAAGTTACAAGTAAAGTTATAAAGATCTTATTAATTATTAATTATTTCTTGATAATAATTTCATCGTCAGTGGGCGGTATGACCTTCCCAAGTGCGCTATTTTGCCAAAGATGTGATAAATATTAGCAAACCCTCAACAAGATGTAAGGACAAAAAAATATTGCGTGCTACGTCATACGTGTCGCTCCTTCTTTCTTAGAATTAGAAATAGATTGAGACTCGGTACTGCTGTATTGCCAGTTTTACACCATGAATCGGCATAACGCCCAAGATATTATAAAACTCCTCAAAGCATAACCGAGATAATTAATTCAAGTGGTTTACGTAAACGGTACTATAATAAGACATTGTTCAACGAGGCCATTATAGCTCGTTATCTTTCATAACATATCGAAAGTAACGTTACTTTCTTTGACCGCACATACAAAGACGCTTTTAGAAACGTAAATTATCAAAACATTAGTACAACAGCGTCTTTTCTAGACACAGAGTATTTGCATGACGGGCAGATAAAGGCTTTCTAAAAAGTATTGGCACTGTGGAGCAACAATGACCTAAAGCATCTTAAACGCCACATTTAGGCAAAGGTGTATGCAACCCACGATTTGGCGTGATGTGGGTCGTAAATAATGTGGCACGAAGCGAAGACTACGAACTCGAACGGAGTTGAGCATTTTGGCATTAGGTATATCTGTGATACGCAAATGTGCTACTAGTGCTCACAGTTACCCGCTTTTTTTCGTCCCATAAAGTAAATTCTATACTCGGGTAACATACATGTGTTTTTGGAATCGTAACTGAGGAATTCAAATTGCCCGACATGGGGAGCGAACCCAGAATTTCACCAGTTGTGACATCTTTAGGTCTACTACCAGTTTATCACATCTGATACACATAATATTATGGCACAAATAGTTGATTACTATTAATGAAAAAAATACCTATGAAAATTAGGAAATAAGGATATTAGGTATACCTAAAGACACGATAAGCCACCGAAATAAGGTGGCCGCGGCATATGACGTCGAAGTGTCCTGTCTCGGTCGCATATCTCAAAATGTACCCATAAAATTGCATACAAAGCGGGCAAGCTGGTGTCGTCGTGTGTGCTGCGGTCTCTTGTCTCGATCGCGCACCTCAATGCAGGCCTTTACCATTCATAGATGATATTGTCTTGAGTCCAATAAACCTCTTATATATAGATAATGACAAATCCGGTCCTCACTGCACTGATGAAATTTAACAACTTCCTTGTATGCAACTAGATACGATTCTTCAGTGGGACGCTAATTATCATGTAGGCAGACACTGATAACCGGACTATAAAAATAAATTTATTCCAATAAGGAAACTTGTCGGACGATACCAACTATCGTTGAAGGCAAAGTTGCTTGCTCAAAAAACGCTCGATGTTTAAACCAGAGTTCCACCAAATAAGTGACTTTTTTCACTAGAAGTTAGGTATTTCGGATGCGAAATTCCGCCTGGTACCTGCCGCCAACCAACAATACATAAACACTGTTGGCATTGTGTAACGGACCAAAGAGAGACAACCAAATCGATGTGTTGAAAGTGAAAATATTTTTAAATGTCTTCAGCTAACCTTCTTGAAAGATCAAGGTCCTAATAGAATCAACGGAATTCAAAGCAAACATATAATAAAAATACCATGCCATAGTGAGGAATAGTGGAACAGATGCCTACGAACTCGTACTACCATTTTATTATTATCAGATACAAGTAACGTGAAACCAGCATAAATTGTGCGGTCATAGAAATTCTATTGCGAATATTAGATCAATACATTGCTATATTATAACATAATGCAAACCATTGAATTGCTCGTTGAGCCATAATAAAAAAAACCGCCTGCTATTATACCACTCCATCATGGTATCAGGTTCTTACAAGTTGTTTTTTAAAACGCTTTTATTAGGCGTACTATCTATTTGATGGAATTCCAGGAACTGAGTTATGCCCACTTCTAACTGTTGTATCATTATTTCTTCACTCTTCTGATGACTAATATGGCATCATAGATCTGGTTTGATGATGGAACCAGATCGTAGATAACGAAATCGTTTAATGGCTACAAGTGAGTTATTCTAACAGGTTTTATTACACTTATGAAATAATGGTTTGAGCATAATTTTTTATTACTGGCCGCGTACGTGTCAACTCTTTCTGGAGTATAATAAAAGTCAAATCAAACTAAGTAATTATGCAGTTTTATATTTCTGAGGAAACTTGTACAACAGCTCCTTCCTTCCAAAACGGCGATAGTAATATTTTATCCACTCAAATTTCTTTTAAGACTATTTATTATTAGATGAAGATTTTTTGATTCTATTCATTTATTTAAGAGTACATCTTTATCAAGCCACCAGACAACAGTTACACGAGCATATAAGTCAAGACAATGAAAGTTGGTACATTTTTGAGTTAACCATCTAATTTTCGAAAGGAGGCATTATCTTTAGCTCGATGTAAACTTATCAAGTAGCATCTAATTAAAACAAACGTCTTAATCAACATATGTTACGCTTTCAGATCTCGTTATGCATTGCATTGCGTTGGGCGATATGTTTTAGAAGTATTTAGAAGATACTCAAGACGATTACTAGACGTCTTCAAGACGTCGAAATTATTATCAGCTATTCCATGTCGACTTTTTTAGTTGAGGAGGAAATAGAGATGTGTATCACTTGATGGAATGTTATCACGACCGCCCAAGTAGACCCATAATACCTGAGGACTAAATCATGAGTTGTAAGGAAGGGAAAACGGCTATTTGGTTGATGATTCTTGGAACTCTGAAAATCATATGAGCTTAGCCATTTACTGATGGAGACCGACCAGAATTTTCTACGAAAGGAAGTCATGTACTCCCCCTCTCTATTCCTGATAGATTAAATAGACGGGGTTCAACAGGATTTTACTCACGTAATAGACATTACTACGATTCTTTAGGAATCAGATGGCGGTTCGTCCACATAATACCAAATCCGCCGTTAAATCATGTTGGGAAGGCGGACCCTGACATTCAACCAGGATAACGCCGGGTAGAAAGAAAGAGCCACGGTTTTGTTGACCATTTCGACGCTGAAAATGTCTGTATACGGAACTCAAAAACATTGCATCCAGACACCGACGCTATGCATCGAGGGATTACATCAGCACGAATATTATACCCCGAAAGGTGGATGATCTCAAAAAATGACATCACAATTTGATTACTGTACGGTGAAAAACATCACGTCATTTATACAAATCGACTATTCGTGAGACAATAAAAACTGAGGTTTGTTTTTTATACTAGAAATTATTACTAAACTTGATTCTGTATTTTCATTTTTTATATGCAGTGGTTTAATGCCTGAGGCATGCATTACCATTCAACCTCATTTATGATATGTACCAAGTCTTCAATCATATCTAAAGTTGGCCGTGTAAACATGAGCTCCCACATTTTAGTAAGTAAATAAAAACACCTAGTAACCACACACAATATAGTCCCCACCTCACACTACGATCATATAAGTCTTGCGACCTTTTTCGCGTTACGGATTATGGGGGCAAGACGGTGATGGATTTGGTATTACCATACCATATATTATCAAATCCACCGTCAAATCATGACCCTGACATTACACCCCGACAAAGAAAGAATGGTTGAATATAGTTTAGTCTGGTGACAGCAAAAACTGACACTAATAATTTGCTTGCTAATAAGGTTCTGAGCAATATAAAATCCATTCAACCATCCATGTCGGTGAAACAACATAAAACCAAATTAATGGGCACATCGGCACCTCTAAACCGGTGTTTGTTGTAAAAATTTAACGGGTTCGTACACCGGTCGCGTACCAATAATTACTTCATTTTGCGATGCGTTGGAATTCACTGAAACAATAGATACGGTGTGTCCGATATAAAAATCCAAATTCGTAATAACAAGCAAGGACAAGCGGACGGACAAGCAACGACCGTAAAGAATATAGTATTCAAATGGATATATAATAATAAACTATTCAATATCTATATTTAATGTTCATTACAAAGTAAACTCGGCTGCATGATCTTTGATTCCTTTGCCCAATCCCTCCAAAAAATAAACGCGATCAGCCCAAATGTGTTACAACTTGCAAGCAACCAAAAAAAACTAGGTAGTAAAATCTACGGATTCCTTGTTTAAATCTGTTGCCAGCTTAGAACGCTGCGTTTGAAATTCGAACAGGACACTGGCCAACTGTACAACTCATCACATGAGTACACATCGGGGTCCAACCGTCCAACCGTCCAACGAACGCTCCGACACGAATCCGCACATCGTTTATCTTTATAATTGACTTGAAAGGAGTAAAAAAGTCTCTTTTAATACGATTTACCGATAATAAAACGCACCGGTTGTGTGGCCAATTAACTGTAATACGGATTATTTTACGCAACAGTCGCGCAATGGTTTTTGATTGACGCGCGTGGGTGTAGTATTACAAAAGACACATAATATATTGAAATGAAACTTCACATGCTAGGGAAGTATACCGTAAGAACGTTACCTCAATGTTTCTTCTGAAAATTTTTATGGACGCGACGCGACGGTGGGAATTACAGATAGCCTACTTGATCAAAAAATAAGCGCAGGTTTAGTGATTAGGTTCCGATGCTCCCCTTTAGATACGGAACCGTATAAACTACTACTAGTTTAAATATACTTAACCTTGGAAACCTTGAAATAGCAGCCCAATTCTGGGATTTTTCAGGATAAGCTCCAAGATACCATGGAACCTTCAGATCTCGGATAATCCATAGTAATATTATAAATGTTAAAGTAACTCTGTTACATTTTCACGGCTGTAGAATTTTAATGAAATTAGGTAAGGAGTTAGATTTTTGTCCCGGAAAATACATCCACGCGTCGGAGCCGCGAGCAAAAGCTAGTGTAAATTATATGTGACATATACATCGATTTGTATAGAAACCAAGAGTTCCAATATTTACTACTAGCTTTTGCTCGCGGCTCCGCCCGCGTGAACGGCTTTTTCGGGGATAAAAAGTAGTCCTGCCCCAGTTAGTGAATTATGTCCTAATCCCGGTCATGGTCTACCTGTGTGCCAAATATTATCCAAAACCGTTCAGCCGTTAAGGCATGCTGGCGTGTGGCTATTAGGTGATAAGACTATCAAACATCTAAATTCACAAACTCATAAACATCCAAACTTTCCCATTTATAATAGTTGTAGGAAGTAGGATGTATGTACACTAACCCACAAAGACTATTTATTATTATTATTATATTTCCCGTAGTCTGTGAAGAAACCGGCATTATGATCGCAATCGTTAAGAACAACTCGCTATTTATAATCGATATTTTCGTTTCAACAAAATTCATGATGTCATTCTGTCCTCCAAAAAACTATTATAAGCTAACACAAAGGAACAACATAATTGGTCCATTGCCTTAAATAGCTCAACTTTATCTACGAAGCCGATATTTATAAAGAACATTAATTAACGCTACATTTTCTTTTTTATATTATTTTTAAAGGAAGTTACGTTTCCTGCCAAAGTTTAAGTGGCACAAATTGTGTTTTTTTTTTTTTTTGTGGAATTACAAAATAACATAGTCATAGATTTATCCTGGCACGGCATTGACTACACTGGACCTAATGTCATGTAGTCGATTATAATTTACCAGGGGGTTTAGTATATGAAGTACACAAGATGATTTTATCGACTTGTTTCGTCGTGAAATCCCAATTTTATCTGGTTATCTCTTTTTGTCTATCGAAGCTAACATGGTTGCATAAAATACTGGACTCGTAATATCAAAAGTATAGACAATAGTACGTTCAACCTCGCCGTGGTATTTGTCTACGAACCCATTGTTTTTTTTAGTTTTATTAGCTTCAATGACGAGACGAGCATATCGCTCGCCTGATGGTAAGCGCCACGCCTACTCATAAACAGAAGCAACGCCACACGGAACTTCAAATAACAAAGCACTGTATGACACTGGACTGCGCTCGTCAGCCCGAGACATAAGGTGTTAAGTCAAATAATGCCCAGTAATTTAACTAACTGCAATGTCCTTCAAACCGGAACACAACAGTGCCTACACACTGTTGCTTGGCGGCAGAAATAGACAAAGCGGTGGTTACAACCCAGCCGGCCTCTCGCAAAAAGGGGCCTACCACCTTGTCAAACGTTAACATGACAACGTAATTCTATCGAATTTTGACACTTTTACCCGAGATATTTTTCGTCATTAGTTATATCTCTCGCACGCGAGATATGTCGTGTAACGTGTTGCATATGCCCGCAGGCAATAGTGTCTACATGTAAGACTGAATTACCTATCTGAATTACAAATCGTTCTTACAGAACAACCCCTCCAGATTCCTTCGTGTTTTCCTTCGTTTAAAAAAGCATGCTTTCTTAATAGCATGACCTGAGTATTATGACATTTATTTTGTCTTAAGTTTCCTTCAAGCAATCCCCATCACAACGTCACAATAAGTCTGAAAACAAATTTATCTACAACCATTCCTTACTGATAATAATAATACTAGCCCTGTATTATACACGTCCCACTGCTGGGCACGGGCCTCCTCTACTACATGAGAGGGGTTAGGCATTAGTCAACCACGCTAGCCTAATGCGGGTTGGCAAACTTCACGAACCTTCGAAATTCTAATGAAGAACTTCTCAGGTATGCAGGTTTTCTCACGATGTTACCTTCACCGTTTCAGCAAGCGATAATTAACAATTAAGACACACTTAAATTAGAAAAGTCAGAGGTGTATGCTCTTGAGGCTGGTTTCGAACCTGCGACTTTAGTCTCGACAGTCCGTACCACTCGCCACTGAGCTATCACTGCTTTTTTTTTACCATATACCTTACTGATAGCAATCCATTCATACTTCCAACCGAACTCGCAACTGGCCACAAACGCAATCAGAACGCCTGCAAACTGCGCGGCGGTCAGTCCTATCTTTTATGACAGCAGCACGTCCTAGTTACGACAAAACTAGGCCTTAGAGATACTTTTTATTTTATTCGCTTCAATGATGAGATAAACAGGTCGCTCTCCTGATGGTAAGCGACACAACTGGCCATGAACTGCATGGCATAGCTTTGCGCTCGTCACTCCAAGGACAAGATGTTGTCTAAGTATAAATACTTATTTTTAATGTTTGTCAATGCCACGCTGTAGAATGATGTTGAACCAAGTTTCGCCATTGCCTCGTCCGTTAGTCAGCACAGTGTACCACGTACAGGTGAGGTTGGCTTTGAGCCTAAGATGTGGTGGCACTCCAAGCGGTAACAAATGTTGGAACTAATTGAAAATGTATAGAATAATCAGTCAAAATAGGAAATCGACCAACAAGCGTTTGATTAAAGCGTCATTCATATCCGAAACTCATCGTTCCCCCGCACTGAACAGTCGCCGTATATGGCAAGTTTCTAGAATAATCTCTACTCAAAGTCACGAGTTTTACAAGTTTTACGAGTGGTAGAGCTAAGCTGTAGACAATTTTGTCTACAGCATGATTGGGCTGGCTCATCCGGGTCGTTACCACTGTCTCACAGAAAACCGACGTAAATTAGCAGCTTGCTGCTGCGTTTAGTACGGTGAGTGAGATATCCGGAGGCCCAAATCCCCTCCCCTTCCCAATCCTTTAATTATTCCTTTCCTTTAAAGTCAGCAACGTGCCCATGACTCTTTTGGTATTGTGGGCGTATATGGGCGGTGATGATAACTTACCATCAGGTGACCCATTTGCTCGTTTATCGGCCGATGTAATAAAAATAAATAAAAAAGACATCGGAAAACGCGTCTAAAATGTTTAAGACCACGTTCTTCAGATTCTTAATATAGATTTGCGACGACTTCATTCACGTGTAATCATAATTAGTTAAGTTTCGACGGTGACTGCGTTCGCGTAGAAATCCCATTCAGATCTTTACCCATTGTAAGCTGACCTCACTCGTATATAACTACGCGTACAGTAGATGGGTCAAGCTGATTGGATATTCGTCCCAGTTGCGAGACCTCCAAACCGGTGTCCGCTACGTAACTAGGTCTCTGAGACAGGTTGGATGCAACAACCGTACGATATATGTTGAGTGTTGATATTATATTGACAGCCTCCGTGGCGCAACGGGCGAGTAGCCGGTTGCGAAGCGTGAGGCCGTGGGTTCGATTCCCGCACCTAGACAAATGTTTGTCTGATACACAAATATTTGTCTCGGGTCTGGGTGTAGTGGGACCGCAAGTCCCTCGTAGTTCTTGATACCCACGATACAGGTTTACCTAGTGTGGGGTCAGGACTATGTCTGTGACTGTTGGGTGTATTTATTATTTACTATGCTATTTGCTTGATTTTCTGATCCTGATTCTTATAAGTTAGATCCTGGTCGGTGTCTGTGCGTGTCGACGCATGCGTGTGTGCCTCTATCTGTGGATTTCGAACCATATGACATTATACGAGAAAGTGACCATTAGATCGACATCTCGATATCCAACAGAGACCATCACGCGCTTCCCATCAAAACAAACTTAACGCCCATTTTAGTACAACGCACAGACGGCACTTCCTCGACTCGCTATATATAGAGAAACGTTCAAACATTAGGCGTTTCCGTTCTCTTTGGACGAATTCAAAACGCTTTTGACCTATTACTAAAAAAAAATTAACCTTAATATTTTAAGGAACGTTGACCTGAAACTTTTATTTGGTTTAATTTTTGTTTAGTTTGATGCATAATGAAAGTTTTTGGATTAAAAGTAAACACTTACTACTAAGGCTAAGAACCGTGAGGTTCTGGGTTCAACTCAGAGATCGAGAAATCGTAATTTGCAAATCGCAAAACCCACGAATTACCCGAGATTTGTGACCGGAATGGCGATAGTTTCGTTCCTTATGACATCATGGGGACGGCAATAAGCTCGGCGAAACGTGGAAGCAGCATTAGTTGCACCTGTGCCTACTCCTTCGGGGATAAAGGCGTAGTCTATGTAAATTTTATTAATATCCATTAATATTAGTGCCCAGACACGGTAAACAAAGACTCAGATGCTGGTGGAAGAATAAGAACCTGATACATATTTGTAAGTACTAGACTGGATAGCTCCAAGACACCGTGAGCTCTTTCTGCGTAGATCGGACTAGTGTCAACTAACTTTTGAAATAATTAAAAATAATTGTATAATTTTAAAATGAAGGTAGCCAATGTAACATTAACTTTTCGAGACGACCTACACCTCAGTCTCTCCCGTAACTCGAAGGCTGAAAAGCTTTCGAAACGTCGGGACTAAAAGAAAAAATTAAACCGCGATAAAACTTTTTTTTTATCCTGGCTCGGCAAAGTGACTACGCTACACCTGATGGTAAGTGTAGCGCAATCCATGAATACTGTCGACCAACGATAGACACTGAATCTATCGCAGATCGGCAGAATTATGCCGGCCTGCTTAGTTGCTTCTTCACACTCCGTTTAAAGGATCCCATATTATAGGAAGGAGGAAACACGTGCGCCGGCAAGCTATTCCACAGCTTTATGGTCCGACAGAAGTAATATTTTACGAACATCTTGGTCCGAGCCGAGATGGAAGAGACCACAAAGCTATGGTTATTTCAATGTGTAATATTAGCGTAAACCTAAGATATCATTATGGTCATTTTTCAATGGTCAACCTCGCCTGCACGTCGTACACTGTGCTGAATATCGGACGATGCAATGGCGAAACTTCCTGTACCGAGTTGTGGGGGTCAGACGGCGTGTTAAATACCAAATGCCGTCAAATCTTTGGTACGAGAAGGCGGACCCTGGCATAGGCCGGGATAACAGGCAAAAAACCAACAAACTACACGTGGGGACAATTTGTTGACATACTAAGAACTTTATTATGCCCATTATAACAATTCGTTTCCAGTCACCTTGAGCTTAGGTCATGAAAGTACATCTCTTGAAAGGTCACCCCGGATGGCATTAACTGTCCGCTCGTTTGAGATACGGTCAAGTTATATAAAACTGTTATATTTGCTTTTGCTAAATGTTATTGATTGGCTAAGTAAACCCTTTCCCAATTAAAATAGTGGAAGTGCTTTATCTAGCAGTGCAACAGCTATGCTTATTAATTTTTTTATTAATGCCTACCACTATCTCACAGAAAACCGACGTGAAGTAGCAGTTTCCTGTTGCGTTTCGTAGAATGAGTGAAATATCCGGAGGTCCAAAAACCCCTCCCTTTCCCAAATCCCAATCACTTGTAGCTTTCCTTGAAAGTGGGCAACTCATCGATGATTGGATTGAATCTGCGTGTTGGTCTTGTGAAACACTCGTACTAGAAAACTTCTAGTGAAGGGTCCCAGATTACTCAAATATATAGACGTCAAATCGACCTGTTCAAAAAATGACAACGATGTTAAAACTAAACTAATGTTATATCTTAGCGCGACATAGCATAGCTAAAGGTTGATTTTGTGGTGCGTGACCGAGATAAGAAACCGCGACGCGCGATCGTAGCGACACGTCCGCTTTATATGCTACTGTATACGTTCGTTTTGAGATGTGCGACCGAGACAGGTGACCGCGTCGCTATCGACTTCGTCGCGCGTCGTGGTCTTCTGTCTCAGTCACGCACCTAAACACATAGATGTCAAATGTCATTTCGTACCACAATCCGAGACACATGCCTGCGTCACAACATACGCGGCTCTATACATTGTCATACAGTACAAAATCTGCGTTGCGCTTCGTCGCCTGCGCGTCAGGATACGCGCCAGTTTATGTAGTCTCGTGCCGGCAAACACGAACGCGTTTTGGACGTAAATAGAGCGTGAAGCAGATCCGATACGTCTGTTGCGTATCTGTTACATACAGACTATTAGGCGTAAACACGCCACATGTACAAGTTTTACATGAAGACACACACAATCGTAATATGTCAGCATGAACGGGAGCGGATGAAATAAAAAACAAAACGTGACTATCATCAAAACAAGCGTTCAAATCAACTAATGCGAGCGTGTGTCGACTGATGAGTTAGTAACTGGCATGACAGTACGTAAGCTTGGTCAGTGGAGAACAAATATTTCTGTGTTCTGTGGGGGAACCATGTAATATAGCGTCTCGTAAATGTATTTGTCTGTGGTTACATATTATAAAATAATAAAAAAATATTGCTGGCATGAATGGTTTTTTGTCCCATTTAGTTTTTCCATATTTTTAACGCTAGTTTATAGTTTTACCGCCTACCGCCAAAAACTCTGGCTCAACGTATAAGTGGTAGATATGAGAGCCAATGGTCTCACTAATGATGCACGAAACTGGGCAAAGTGGAAGCGTCAAAGTAAGAAAGTAGACACCAGCAACTGGCTAGAATGACACCAGGCAGAAGGAAAGTCCGTGCTCTTTTAGGGTACCTGGCTGTGTAGAGCGAGTTCCTGTGCTGAGATTCGCATGTCTTCGGCGGAATCCTGCAACCTTCACGCGATGTCCCTCAACCCAGAACACAACGTACTAACATACTATTGGTTGGCAACAGAGACAGGCAAAGCCTTAATCAAGAATCAATCACACTAACCATACACTAAGAACTTGTACTTGAACGAAGTATGGACATTGTCTCATTTAACCATTCCTACCGCCCATACCACGTGATGGCTCTGAAGAATTGATTCACTAATATTCTTAAGAGAACCACGTATGTAGCATGCAAAAACCACTTCGTGGTATTCGCGTTGAATCAATAAGTGCACTAGGTCGAACTTCTGCCACCTGCTGTGGAACAGCATGAAAAAGTATACACAAAAGTATAAAACATAATTACATACTCACACGTCTACAATCGAAGGGGTAGGCAGAGAACTAGTGTGCCCACGGGGCGCTGGTTATAATTCTACTATTATACGGATTGCATTGTACTTTTCATCAGGTAAATAAAATGTGTACTTCGCCATGCCATATGCAAAATATCGGCATTCACAACATCTTCTTCAACCTGACCTTATCCCACTCGCAGTGGGGTCGGTGTAACATGCTATTTAACACATCTTACAGATTGGCTTGTAGTTTTTACGACCGGCCGCATGCCTGACGTCAACCCCTCTGCGGAATACACCGCATTCACAACATAAATAAACAAAAAAAACTACATTCACACGCACAATACGACCAATAGAACAATTGACCCTAACTCATTTGCTTTTACACTGCGTTCTCTGTACGTGATAGAGAAAGCATACCATGAATTAAAAGCGTGAACCTTTTAGAATACCCTAGTAACTTCAAATCAATGAACTTTAACTTGTATCAGGACTAGACTGAGCTGATACCTGAGCGAAGTAGCTTTGATAGACTTACAAAGAAACAAGAGTTTAGAATTATCGGATAACTTTCAAATAATAGGTAGGTAGCACCGCGTCAAAATTGTTTATTTTTATCTTTTTAACAGTCGGTTTTGTTTTTGTTAAACAGTTTTTTTTTATTTGAAAATCATTGTTACTACTTACACATGCAAAGTTAATCACACGTAACACTCATACACGCAACAAAAATTAATGAACGTTCAAAATCAACTTTATTTCATAAAAGTTAATGTCTAAATATTACATTTCTAGATTGAGATACGACGTTCTGCACCGCGCAAAAATATTAGACGCATAAAGTGTCAACTACATAATATTATGCACAGACTTTTATAGCGCCGCCCCGTTGCACAGAGTTCTGGTGGGATCATTTTTTTGCTTAAGTTAAGTTTCTTCATTTTCAAAAGAACAAACACAGCCGGTCACTCACTGCAATCTTACAGGCAACCTTAGGCAACCATATTATTTTACGATATAACAAATTTCCGTCTGAAACGTTCATACCATCCATGTCAGTTTTATCTGATCACTTTTAATTAAAACGATTTAGATAATGTTTGTCATCGGACGGCGAACGGAGGCCCAAAGCCGCCTCCCCTACCCAATCCTCTAATCCCTTTCCTATAAGGTCGGCAACGCGCCCATGATTCTTCTAGTATTGTGAGCGTCCATGGGCGTTAGAGATCACTTACCATCAGGTGAACCACTGGCTCGTTTGCCGGCCTATGCAATAAAAAAAAACGTTACTGCTTATGTCAGCAGTAAGCACGTTTTTTTTCAAGCAAAAAGCCTTTGCAAACTTGTAATAATATGATACATACATACATACGCACGCACTCACGCCTGTAATCTCCGAAGGGGTAAGCAAATGTGTAACCAGTACATCCACATTTCGCCGAGCTATTTCCGTCCCATGATGTGATAGGGGGCTAGCCTATCGCCATATCGGGCACAATTCCAGACTCCGGGCTGATACTGAGCATTTCGTATTAGAATCACCCGAATATCACTGTTACCCGACGCGGGGATCGAACCCGAGACCTCAGTGTGAGTCTCAATCGTAACGCGTACGCATTATACATTGCGCTATCGATGAGGCAGTTTTTAACGTCAACTAATCCCAAATCACCTGACCGTCCATTTATACATTATTGAACTTGAAAATTAAATAACTGTAAATGTATTATTTTTATTATAGTAACATATTATTTTATTACGTCACGATTATATAAAAAAAAAAAAACACGACAACCTTAACCTTTGGCCGATAACCTCTTATAATTTAACGACGCTGTTATTTTATCTATTGACCTTTCTTACAAATGAGCTAAAACATACAGTCAATAACATTTCGACCAGTAGTTCTACGACATTGGAGTTATTTTAATCATACTAATATTATAAATGTGAATGTAAGTTTGTTACGCTTTCACGCGAAAACTACTTAACTGATCATCATGAAACTTTGTACATATATTCTGGGAGGTATCAGAAGTAACATAGGATATTTTATGAAAAAAAAATATCTATTTGTTTGTTACGCTTTCACGCTTAAATCACTGAACCAATTTTGATGAATTTTGATGTAGAGATAGATGAGGCCGTGGAGACGGTTATAGGCTACGTTTTATTTCGGAAAAGTCTATTCACGCGGGCGGAGCCCAGAGCAAAAGCTAGTAATAAATAAATACACCCAACACTCGCACACATAGTCCTGACCCCACACTAGGTGAACTGTATCGTGGGTATCACGAACTACTCGCCCACTGCGCCACGAACCTGACAAATTGAAATATCCACTTAATATGTACAGCTACATAGTACTACAATCTTACATACATACGCACTCACACCTGTAATCCCCGAAGAGGTAGGCAGAGGTGTAACTAGTACACTCACATTTCGCCAGCGTATATCCGTCCCACGATGTGATAGGGGGCGAGCCTATTGGCATACCGGGCACAAATTCCAGACTCCGGGTTGATAGTGAGAATTTCGTTATAGAAAAACCCAATACCACTTTACCCGACCCGGGGATCGAACCCGAGACCTCAGCGTTAGCCTCAATTGTAACGCGTACGGATTACAACTGCGCCACCGAGGCAGTCTTACTACAATCTTAACTACAATATTCAATGGTATTGGATGATTTCATCGATATATTATGAGTGTTTATGATCGAAGGCTCATTTAGCTTCCATGCGTCAGTTATAAGTGGTTACTGAAAAGCAGCGCTTTGTCGTGGTTTGTATTTTTCTTTATATATTTTTTTTTACCTTGTTCTATGTGTAACCCTGATGACAGTAAACCATTTACTAGGTGGTAGGTCTCTCGCATGCGAGTGGACGTCCGGGTTGGTACCACCGGTTTGTGTAAGCACTGTTGTGTTCCGAAGGACATTGAAGCCAGTGAAATTACTGGGCATTATGAGACTTAAAATCTTATATCTTGGGGTGACTAGCGCAGTCCAGTGTCATGCAGTACTTTGTAATTCAAAGTCCTGTATTGTGTTGCTTCTGTTTAAGGGCAAGCGTGGCGCTTACCATCAGGCGAACGACCTGCTCGCCTCGTCTTTCAAACTAGTAGAAAAAAAACTTTTTTCCTTTCTTTCTTCTCAGACAAAACATAGACAGAAATTTAATATACATGTGATAACGTGATAGTTTTGTATTTTGGTCTTAAAATATTTTATCAATTATATAAATTTCACATGGAAATTGTAAAACAACCCCTTACGAATCCAGTAAAATGTCAGGTTATTTTGTACCAGGTTAAAAATAGAATTACGTAATCATGGTAAGTGTTTCTTGAATATCATGACTTCACAAGAGCAGCCACAATAATTTAGGTACAGAATAAAAAACGAATGAGGTCAGGCAAAACTTTATTTATAATACTGATGTCATAAGAATCTATAGCAAATAAACACCTTCTACAATAACTGAGTAAGGATATATTAAAAAAAAAATTAAAATAAAATTTTACGAGTGGTAGAGCCACGCTGCAGACGGTTTTGTCTACAGCATGAATGGGCCGGCTCGTCCGGGTCGTTAACACTGTCTCACAGAAAACCAACGTAAAGTAGCAACTTATGCTGCGTTTCGTACGGTGAGTGAGATATCCGGAGGCCCAAAGCCCCCTCCCTCCCCAATCCCTTAATCCCTTTCCTATAAGGTCGGCAACGCGCCCATGATTCTTATAGTATTGTGAGCGTACATGGGCGGTGGAGATCACTTACATCAGGTGACCCACTTGCTCGTTTGCCTGCAAATGCAATAAAAAAAATACAGATCAAGTGATAGTAAATAAATACACTCAACAGTCACTGACGTAGTCCTGGCCCCACACTAGGTTAACCTGTATCGTAGGTATACGAACTACGAGGGACTTACGGTCCCACAACACTCTGACCCGAAACAAATATTTGTGAATCACAGAAACATTTGTCTGTTGCCCAGCCGGCTACTCGCCCGCTGCTGGATGCTGTCAAATAAACCCCATTGTCTTTGAACACCCATATCAGGATATTAGATGCGTTTCCTAACTTCCAAGGAAAGGAATGGATATCAGATGAACTTTAGCGACTTTGATTTCGCGCCCCGTCGCGCCATTACAAATCTCAGTCTAGCACGATTTTTATTATCGAATAATAATGCCAGCCCTGTATTATATACGCCCCAATGCTGGGCACGGGCCTCCTCAACTGTGAGGGGTTAGGCCTTAGTCCACCACGCTGGCCTAATGCGGGTAGACTCACCACATACCTTCGAAATTCTTAGATTTCTCAGGTATGCAGGTTTCCTCACGATGTTTCATTTACCGTTGAAACAAGCGACAATCTTATTGTATTTATAAATATCAATTGCCGTGCGTTATTTTCGCACAATTCGATAAACGACTGGGCCGATTTTAATAAAAAAAGTGTGTATGTTTGTGTTGGGTCCCTGGATAGTTCTCTTATTATTATTTTTTAAAGTTTTTCGCATGTCACTCACACTCCTTCCATCAATATTTGCAACCTAACTATCAATTATATATTGCGGATGGAACCGCGCGGAACAGCTAATTAGTAATAAGTCATAGATGCATGCTCTTGGGGCTGGTTTCTAACGTGCTACTTTCGTCTCGGCAGTCCGTACCACTCGCCACTGAACTATCGCTGCTAAATCGTATTGCTCACTAATTTTAAATATATCATTGCTGTCACAGGATGCTACCACCAACCCCGGTTGTAGGGGGGGCCAAACCGAGGACCCGCTCCGGGCGGCAGTCTTAGGGGGCGCCAAAATCCATATACATATGTAATATGATTAAAAATAAATAACTTGCTCCACAAAGCGCCTAGCATACGGAAGCCTGGTTGGCTCACCGTCGAGTTATCAAGATTATGGCACCACACAGGTCCACACCACAAGTGAAAAGTATAAATTTATTAAAGGGTTCTTATTGACCCATACACTAAAAATGCCAACCATTATATATTTGTGAGCTAGAGAGGGGCGCCACTATGAAGTTTTTGCCCCGATTCGAGAAAATCGTAGATCCGGAGCTGGCTACCACTGGAGTCACTAGACCAATGAAACGACGATATCAACAATAGATGATAGTAAACATCTATTATTATTGAATATTTATGACAATGACCTTCTTATACGAGACTAGAGACCATGTTTTAATCATTCATCGATGTCGGGTAATGTTTTTATTCGTATGCAAATGCCAATGACATGATTACAAAATACAAAACACACACTTAAATAAATATAGGGTATGCCTTCCTATGGTCTGATCCGATATCATTCGAATAAAAAATCGGTTATCTATTCTAGGCCTAAGGGTGAGCGCCGATGGACGTAATGGCGGCGAAGCGACTACTTTAGTAACAATCTAAATTCAACCTCATATGCTTCAGCATACGACAATAATTGGTACAACGAAATAAAATCACGGCGCGGTGGGCGACTCAAAAGCGCGGTCTAGTCGCGCGGAGGCGGTCAGAGTCAGAGAGGGACGGATCTCATTTCTCAAGACGTGGCTTGTCGATGACCGCGCGCCGCTCAATGTGCTTTCCGACCTCTAAACTACCCTCTTAGAATGTAAGAATTTAAAAACGACACGTTCCATCGCGTCATCTGAGCGATATCGTCTCTCGTTTTTCAACACGAATCAACCGATTTAGAAAACGAACGATCGCGTCGTGTTAATTGCAAATTAATTAATACAATTTTATTTGACTAGCTACATAGGCACCGACTCTAAAGAGACCTATAGGAATTATTATTTTTGACTTTTCAGTGTTTTTATTTTGAAGAAGGTTTCTAAGTTTTGTTAAACATAATTTATTTTTAAATTTTTAGTTGTAGTTACAGCAATATTATGTAAATTTCAATACAATAACACAATTGCGACGAGTGTACTGTTCTCCGTTGAGGACATTAATTTTTTTACTCCGTACTCCGCCATCAGATATTAACCAAAGAACAAGGGCAGATTCTTATGTGATTTTAATATGAGCGTCTTAAAATGACATATATACAAAACAAAGTGTAATATTCAACTATATTTTTTCAAATAATCACATATATAAGTTAAATCCGCAGATTATTTTTTTATTTAAAATGGAAAGTTAATTGACCAATGCAAAAACCTAAGGCAAAAGCAAATATTGGTTTAGTGTTGCCATATAAATTATTGTTGGGGATTGTGCTCTTAAACACTCAAGTAGGGTAACTTTGACCCAGACTGTTAATATTGCTACAAGTGCTTCTATTTTCGGTCACCAAAAATAAAAAAGGTGGGGTTAGAAAGTATTTCACATTTTTTAACTGATTTCACCTCATTTACACGATAACTAGTTTGGACAAATTCATTTTTATTTTTATTTTACATAAGTACTTAATTATGATTGCAGACATCTTTATAATAACTTTTTACTATTTAGAATTTGCAACTCTATATTATTACGCGCTACTGAGGCGTTCAGTTCGTGTTTTCCTTTTTAAAATAGAATTTAACGTAATAAATCGGCTCATAAAGTATCTCCGGCACGCTTCGTGCAAACAAAAAATATATTATATGCATTGTAGTACGATTATGAAGTTAGAAGTGACATAAAACATAACCTTTAGAAATTGAAAACCGAAAATCTATTTTTCTCAGCTTTCTCTCACAAAAATTATTTCATATGCTGGCTTAGAAAATTACGGCGTACTATACAAGATTTTTTTCATTTAAAGATGCAACAATTTGATCTCAAATAAAATTATGTATGGGAGTCTGCCATTGTTCTTTATATGGGATCACATCGCAGCTAAACTCTATAGTTGCATTCTAGCTTTATATCGTGTAACGTCACACGTTGGTCCTTCGACTAATCACAATCAAATGGCACGAACGTTCGTGTCGTGTTTCTTACGCCACATTCTAACCCCGATACTCATCGCCGCCACTGCGTTCGTCGGCGCTGACCCTAAGTCGCTCTCCCCTCTGCGTCCTTCATACTACACCGCCCTTCTGTCATTGACATACCGTATAGGTCACTTGCAGTTCTGCAAGACCTTTTTTATAACAGAGGCTGACAAAAGAGCAAGTGTAGGTCACCTGAAGGTAAGTGATCTCCACCCATGAACGTCCACAACACCTGAAGAATCATGGACGCGGATAATTATGTATTGGAAAGGGGAAGGAGGTTTGGGCCTCCGTAAATAACACTCACCATACAAAACGCAACAGCAAGCTTTTCTGTAAGACAGCGGTAACAATTCGGTCGAGACGGCCCATTCAGACAAAACTGTAGACAACGTGGCTCTGCCACATTCAAAATATCAAAGTATATCATGATTGTGCACTTTAATTTTTTTTTTTATGTTTATCATGATAATTATAGCCTCTAACCCCGTCTCTTATATTCTTCACACATATCTTAGGAATAGCTAATCAAGTCTCACGGCCACCTAGAACATCATTCTGATGATCATTCAAACACTACTATGCATTTTAATACTGTTTACTCGCTTTGTCTGATGAATACTTTATTTAAATTAGTAGATAATACGCAGTTCTAAAACAATCACTGAGATGGCTGCAAGAGTTCCTGGGTTCGATTTTATAGATTCAAATAGACAGCAAAATTAAAACATTTATTAGAATGTCGTATAAAGCCTTCCTTTGGAAGCTGCCATATTATCGACCGATATTATTATTTTTTATTACACTTTATATACATGGAGTATAAAGTCGGACTTAATGCTAAAAGCATTCTCTACCAGTCATTATTATGTTGTACGCCCTGCGCCACGGTGGACCGACGACTTGAAAAAGATGGCGGGTAGCGGGTGGATGCGGGCTGCTCAAGACCGGGATGGTTTTTTTTATGGTATAGGCCGGTATACGAGCAGGTGGGTCACCTGATGGTAAGTGATCTCCATGTACGCCCACAATACCAAAAGAATCGATAGAAAGGTACGTTGCCGACCTTAAAGGAAAGGGATAATTAAGGGATTGGGAAGGGGAGGGGGTTTGGGCCTCAGGATACCTCACTCACCGTGCGAAACGCAGCAGCAAGCTGCTACTTTACGACGGTTTTCTGTGAGACAGTGGTAATGACCCGGACGAGCCGGCCCATACAATGCTGTAGACAAGTGTCTACAGCGTGGATCTACCATTCATAGGTTGGCGCTCACTTGTGGAGGCTTGGCAACAAGCTGAGATAATAATAATAATAAAACATCTTAAAGCTTGTTTTGAGGTGCGCAACCGAGACAGCGACGTGCGACGTCATCGACAAGTCCGTTTTGGATGCATGTGTATCATTGATATATTACCTAATGTGTATAGATAGCTATGCGTCTTGAAGCATGCGACCGACACAGGACACCAACGCCTTACAATAATACTGTAAACTATGGAATTAATAAATACGCAATCAAACATCGAAAATAATTGAATTGCTTGCGAAGAAAAAGATTGCTGTCTTTTGCAAAGATCTCGGGTTGACAACCTAGGTTTTACAATATTCTAGAATACACTCCACATAGCCCAAAACGGTTTGAAGGCACATAAAACCAAGTCAAATAGAAATTACAATAGATGGCGCTACCTATTAACAGAGCAAACACTAAAAATACAATGAAATTATACTATAAACTACAAAGTTAAGTGTGTCGCCAACAAATACCTATCTTACAATTTCTTTATTATCAATCGATTTATAGATAATTTTAGTACATTTTGTACGAGGAATATAGCAGTGATAGCTCAGGTGGGAGTGGTATGGACTGTCGAGACGAAAGTCGCAGGTTCGAAACCAGCCCCAAGAGCATACACCTCTAACTTTTCTAAGTTACGTGTATATTAATTGTTAATTATCACTTGCTTTAACGGTGAAGGAAACATCGTGAGGAAACCTACATACCTGAGAAGTTCTCCATAATAATTTCGAAGGTATGTGAAGTCTGCCAACCCGCATTAGGCCAGCGTGGTGGACTACGGCCTAACCCCTCTCATTCAGTAGAGGAGGCCCGTGCCCAGCAGTGGGACATGTAATAATACAGGGCTGGTATTATTATTATTGTACGAGGAACGCGTGCGATTTTACACACTGCTTCATCAATGCGTCCTCATACTTTTGTGGTGTCGACACGGAAGCATAACCGATAAAATCGTATCAGTGTGATGGAGGCTAGGCTGTATAGTATTCTAGTTTTTGCTCGCGACTCCGCCCGCGTGAACCTTTCCCGGAATAAAAAGTAACCTATGTCCTTATCCCGGCCTTGACATACCTGTGTGCCAAAATTGACTCAAAACCGTTCAACCGTTGAGCCGTGATTGACTATCAAACATCCAAATTCACAAACTCACAAAAATCCAAACTTTCACATTTATAATAGTAGTAGGACTTAGTAGGAACGCAAAAACGCAATCGATAATATTGCAGTAGTTTTCTTTTTTTAATCCTGGCATGGCAAAGTGACTACACTGGACCTGATGTTTTTTTTTTTTTTTATTTATTCATATTTATATTTGATCCACCAACAGATGATACAGCAACTAGCTAACAAAGATAGTATATAAAAAAAAATCTTATGTTACTGCTCGCCTAACACAGTGTTAAATACAGTGTAGTCTAAATATAATGTCGACCGCCGCGCCGGCAAAATTATGCCGGCCTGAAATGACTGGATATACACTGGCTGATCTTGGAACGCGGCTTCCCTGAACGAACCACAATGGTGGGTTTTTCACCATGTGTACAGTGGTTGATATCCAGTCAGGTACAAAAATATCTCCCACCAGTAATTTGGGGAGAGACTTTATTTTATAAGACACACTTTTTTATAGCAGACCAGGCTTAGCGTTCAGCTCCGCTTCCATAATTATCATTGATACTTAACTGTCATAATACTTATCACAATATTATACAATAATTAAATATGTTGATATTTTTTTTTAAATCCTGGCTCGGCAAATTGACTATGCTACACCTGATGGTAAGTTTAGTGCACAATCTATGAATACTGTCGACCATCGTTAGACACTGTATCTATCCTAGATCGGCAGAAATATGCCAGCCTGAATTTAAAATAAAATTTTGAATTCAAAATCATCAGATACATAATTTTCTTTGGCTTGGCTTGAATATATATACACCCAACATTCACACACATAGTTCTAGACCTCACACGTCATTAACCTGTATCATGCGAGGGACTTGCAGTCCCACAACACCCACACCCGAAACAAATATTTGTGGATTACACAAACATTTGTCTCAGTGCGGGAATCAAACCCACGGCCTCTTGGTACACAGCCACTACTCACCTGCTGCACCATGGACAATGTCATGTCATTATTAATATATTAATTTTACCAGTCATACAATGCTTTATAATCAAAGATTCTATGTGGTGAGGCTTCTCTGTATGGGCAGGTGTAGCTCTTACTATCAGGCTAGTGACTTGCTTGTTTGGATTTTTGTTTGACTATCCCTGTAATTACACACATCCCACTGCTGGGCAAAGATCTCCTCTTCTGAATGTGAGGGGTTAGGCCTTAGTCCACCACGCTGGCCTAATGTGGGTTGGCAACTTCATATACCTTCGAAATTCATATGAAGAACTTCTAATCTATGCAGGTTTCAATCAATCATCAATGTATCCTTTACCATTATAGTCAAAGATAATTAACTATGTACCTCTAACTTTTCTAAGGTATGTGTGTAATAATCGTTAATTGTTTCGAAATGAAGGCTATTAAAAAAATTCTGTTCATTATTCATCATCTTCATAAAGAACGGGCAGTGTTCTCATCATCAATTCTCAATTAAAAAAAAAATTATTACATTATTTAATGTACGCTACCGACACGGAATACGGCACACCGCATCCGACTACCGGCGGTTTAATATTCCCTCAATACTTAATTCTAGGACACAGCAATAATTAAAACTAATATTAAACTTTAAAAAATTTAGCTGTGGGCAATGAAGCGTCCGCAGACGCCGTTCTGTTCAATCGGAGCGAGTTACCAGACCGTTTGGCGATTACCAACAAAATGGATCTAATACACGCAGAGGATGCATCTAGAAAATCTTTACCTACCTTCATATCCGTGACGATCTGCTGGTAAAGGTTCCATAAAGGCGAACAATCCTTTTCTGTAGTCCCCTCCATTGTCAAACACAAATATCACAACAAATTACAAAACACGTAAATTCAAAACCTCACACTATCGGGCACGCCATTAATAGTATTGCAGTACAGTCGCATTTTGTATTTGAGAATTTTAAGTATGTTTTAGCAATCACCTACATTTCACATCACAATTTTAAAATGAAAACACAATATGCGATTTAATCAATATTGTAAACATATTTTGCCGACATAGATGTAATACTTGTAACATCACTTGTGCACACTGAATTTACATTGACATTTTGTTTTTCTAGTTGTTCAATGCCTTTTAGGCGCACGTTCATTCAATAAAACTCGTATTTAACTTATTTTCATACATAAACATACGAATGGAAATTAAAATGTTGACGCGCGATCTCAACAAAACGACAAGCGAGCGCATCGGTCGGGGCCGATTTGTTTGGCGTTTAGCATTCACCACTCAACGGTCGACAATCGACACCAGTGTTGCCAGAGCCCGATAGTCAAAATTTTCACCAATATAAAAAAAGAATTAACCTAGGCAAAATGAAGGGGATCTCTATTCAATTTGTATATTTATATGTATAACCACGCATATATTTGCATAGAGTGAATAACTATTTTTTATTCAAGTACCTATCCCTAAACATTGATCCCAATGAAATAAAAAAAAGTATAATAATTTATTATATCCATCCAAGTGCCGATGTGCGTTGAAAGAATAATTGCTGCACTCTGAGATGTCAGTCAAGTTTTAAGTATTCATAAACCATTTATTAGAAATCTATTGTTTGACAGAGACGTCAAATAATCTGTACCCATTAATGCTTATAACACTTTCAAGGCACGAAAAAATTGAGTAAGTGCTGTATTAGTATTTATGGAATTATTATTTTTGTATTCGATAATATTACTCCGATAGACATCCCATTAAAATTGAATTAATAATTCCTTTTATAAGAGAATGAAATCAGAGATAAAATACTTAACTTGTTTGACTTTGACATTTAAGCACCGATTTTGATGATTCTTTCACTAAAACTTGTAAAATAAAAAATAAATCTAAGAAAAAATACTAAAAAAAAATTGTTATTACAATTATTTTATGTTTCAATTCAGAAATTAATTACATTTGTTCTAATAGCTTGATATTAATCTTATTTCAATAACCTCCTTTATCTGCGGTAATAATATTTTTTAATAATATTATTTATTAACGCACATTTAAGTCTCCACAAAAACACAGTAAAACATTTTTGTACACACTCAGATTATCTCCCAGTTTTTATCAAATGTATAATTTACATCTTGTAATAAAAAATGTGAAAGCAAAAATAAAAAATCATGTGTGCAATTCAAACGTGGTAGAAGTGAAACCTTCAAAAATGTTGGCTTCAAGATAATGAGACGAATGTAAGATTTCGGGAAGAGGATAATTGTAGGTTTTATTATGATCATAGTGATACAAAGTTTGATAATTATTTTAAATTTTATTCGTATATATTACATAGATTTATTCAGACTTACATTTTCTACTTTCCACTTACATTTTCGATAAATGATACAACGAAGAATTGTATTATAAAAATGATGAAGAAACTCTACAAACGTAACTACACGTAGGTATACAAAACACCACGGTTGTTGTGATGCCTTTTCTCAAGCTTTGTACTACGCATGCGCGCACAACTATATAATGCTTCCTATATCATTTTATCTCACGTTAAATCTTATGAATGTATGTGTCTGTCTGTTTTTACTGTCGCTTTTTCGTTTCATCGACTTTCAAATCACAACGATGCTAAAGAAGTTTTTACTTCAAAAAATATTCTCAGTCTCTGATTTAGAACCTACAAAGTAACAATCAGTAAATAATTTATGAACTCATTGTAATTAGAAATTATTATATTCCATTCCAAAAAGCAACGAAAAAGTAACATTTTGAATTGTGTAACACGGGTGTATGGTGTACGCATTACGCAACAGTTATGTACCCACGCGCGACGCCACAACTTTTATATCGTCTGTCAACACGTACCACAAAGTGTTAGAAAAGTTATGCATGGCAGCACTGGTCGACACTCGCGGCGATTCTTTGTCTGTGTTGCCATTTGCAAGCTATGAAATAAAGCTAATAGCATCTTTTTAAAGTGGCAATCGTGAATAATGCGTAATTTTAATTTTATATATTCAGTTTAACACGAAAGATAATATAGGTAATATTAGGTAACACAAGATTGAAAACAGAGCGACAGCTTGTAAGTTGATGGTGACCAATTTTGGAACTAATTGAAAATGTATGGAATATCTCGCCATCTATTTAGTAGCCTGTGAACCGGGTATCCAAGTCTTTTTTTGTGGTTACTAGCGCCATCTCCTATAGATTTCAGTTAATTAATTGTATCTAAGTAAACAAGTATTTTGTTTGTTACTAGGGGTTTCGGAGAAGATAGCGTGACAAGCTTTTGGCAGTGGCGACAGCGGCGGCGCCAGTTCCTTTTTTTTAGAATAGAGAGAAGAGAGATGCCGACCCATCGTCGTGTAGAATGGTTTAGAGACTAGAAAGAAAGTAAAAAAAAAACAATTTATTAGGTAGGTAGGGGAGACCGAGGAGGGTTGTGACCATTGAAAAAGTTCATCGAACAAGATGATAGACCCTGTTGAGCAAAAATGATATAATAAGACATTAAATGGCTAATGCACAATTAAAATTTAATTGTCGTATCTATGTAAAAAATTTGTTTGTTATACCGACCCATCGTCGCGTCGTGTAGAATGGTTTAGAGACTAGTAAGAAAGTAAGAAAGAAATACAATTGATTAGGTAGGTACTGATAATCTTATATGTTTTAAAGTAGTAGAGCCACGCTGTAGACATTTTTGTCTACAGCACGGATAGGCCGGCTCACCCGGCTCGTAACCACTGTCTCACAGAAAACCGTTGTAAAGTATCGGCTTGCTGCTCCGGCCCGTACGATGAGTGAGATATCCGGAGGCCTAAATCTTTTAGTGAGAACGGCAACACGCCCATGATTCTTTTGGTATTATGGGCGTACATGGGCGATCGTATACCATCAGGTGACCCACTTGCTCGATTGCCAGCCAATGCTATAAAAAAGTGGTTTACAAACATCTTAGGCCCAAAGCCAACCTCAACTGCACATATTACACTCTTCTGATTAACGGACAAGACAATTGGGAAACTTGGTCCCAGCTACGAGTTGTGGGGGTGAGACGGTGGGTCACCAAACATAATACCAAATCCACCATCAAGTGATGATGGGAAGGCGAACCTTGGCATTAAGCCGGGAGAGGCAGAAAAAAAATCATATTCTCTTAATCTCGTCTGTTGCAGCAAAACAACCGCCCAGGTGAAAGTCGGACGAAGTGTTTGTGTGATCCACAAATATTTGTTTCGGATCTGGGTGTTTTCTTCCTAGATCAAATCAATTTTTAAACGTATAAATCGCATTCAAACCAGTCAGTCTTTAATCGCTACGAGAGGGTCAAAACGCGTCAAAATTATAAACAGAAATTTTATGGTTTAATAGTTGTTTTAATCCACGGAATACAGTCATAGACATGGGTGTATACGCCCGGAACGTCTTTTAGTCCGCATATACCCGACCCAAAGCTGACAATCCCGCTGATTTCGAACATCCTGTCTTTCTCATACATGAGGGGTCCACCAGAATCTGCATTACACGAATCTTTTCCCAGAACACCCCCAGCGCATATCTGTTCCTCATACAACAATGATTTTGGGTTCTGCTTCCGCTTCTGGATTGACTCTTGACATTTCTGTGGAAAGAAAGTACAATTTCAGCTTTTAGACATATGCCGGCGAACGAGTAAGTGGGTCACCTGATGGTAAGTGATCTCCACCGCCCATGACGGCCCATGTACGCCCACAATACCAAAAGAATCATGGGTGCGTTGCCGACCTTAAAGGCAAAGGGATAATTAAGGAATTGGGTTTGGGCCTCCGGATATCTCACTCACCGTACGAAACGCAGCAGCAAGCTGCTACTTTACGCCGGTTTTCTGTGAGACAGTGGTAATGACCCGGACGAGCCGGCCCATACATGTTGTAGACAAGTGTCTACAGCGTGGCTCTACCACTCAAAACAACACTCAATGTCTCTACATTAACCATACATATGCCTGTAATCGCCGAAGGTGTTAGGCACGCCCACATTTCGCCCAGCATATTGTAATATAGAGAGCATAATGTGATAGAGGGCAAGCCTATCGCCATACCGGACACAATTCCAGACTCATATTTCATACTTCCAGGCTGATACTGAGCATTTTCCTAATAGAAAATTCAATATCACTTTTCCCGACCCGGGGATCTAACCCAAGACCTCACAGCAGTCGTACCGCGTACACATTACAATTGCGCTACCGAGGCAGTCAATGATGATGTATTTTTCGAAGTTCAATGCTTCGTTTCGGATTTATATCACAGTCACAGAGTCGCAGTGCGTCGAAACATCACAAATGTCGAAGCACTCTAACTTTCTTCTTTCTGTTTCAGTAGATGATATTTACCTGTCTGTCCACGTACGGCACATCTACATGCTGCTTTTTATCACTCGTGTAGTACATATTTGCAGTTATATTTAGTTCATATGTCCCCCACCCGGCGATTGTTAATATTAGCTCTTTTGGCGGGGAAATCGTATAATCCATACTAGGCAGACATATTGGACGGATGTATGCTGGAAAATATTGATTGATTAGGTACCTACTCTTTAATATAAGTACAGCATTTTCACACATTTTTTTAGAAGCTTATAAAACAGACTCTAAAAAACTAAAAAGCTAAAATTATACTAAAAACAGTTTTGAGTCGGTCCTATTGGATTTTAATTGTCAATGATTGATACCACCTACTCAACCTGTATCGAGGGTATCAGGAACTACGATGGACTTACGGTCCTACAACACCCAGACCCGAAACAAATATTCGTAGATCACACAAACATTTCTCTCGGTGCTAGAATCGAACCCACGGCCTTTCGCTTCGCAGCCTGCTACTCGCCAACAACGTCAAATTTGTTACTTAGTTTTATTTTTAGCTTTTTAGATTGTCAGAGTAAGGTTTTATTATTTATTAAAAAGTTCTTAATTTACTATTTTTAGTGAAAGCATCATCAAAATTGGTGCATAAATGTCGTTGTAAGTTTTAGGCCCGGCTTCTGAAAGGTTGATCAATGTAAAAATTAAATAATCATCCTTCAAATCTCATGTCAAGTCTAAATTAAGTCGCCAGAAGCGTGTTCAACGCTTTTGGTTTCTCAAAGACTGGTCAAATCAACGTTCATCTAACATAACTTTTATTTTCAGACACCCCTGTCTAATCAATTCGAGTTGTTACAACGTTGACCGCCTCCATGGCGCAATGAGTGAGTAGCCGGATGCGAAGCGAGAGGCCCTGGGTTCGATTCCCACACCGAGACAAATATTTGTGTGATCCATAATGTGTGTTTATTTCGGGTTTCGGGTAAAGGTTAACGAAGTGTGGGGTCAGGACTATGTGTGTGACTGTTGGGTGTATTTATTAAGTGAAAATGTAATATAGTATCTGATGGCTCTTTAATAGCGTTTGTCATTTTTCATAAAAATACGCATTCACACCTGTAATCCCCGAAGGGGTAGGCAGAGGTGTAACCAGTACACCCACATTTCGCCGAGCGTATCTCCGTCCCTTATGTGATAGGGAGCGAGCTTATCGCCATAACGGGCACAAATTCCAGACTCCGGGCTGATACTGAGAAATTCGTAATAGAAAAACCCAATAACACTTTTACGCAACCCGGGGATCGAACCAGAGACCTCAGCGTCAATCTCAGTCGTAACGCGTACGCATTACAACTGCGCCACTGAGGCAGTCATTTTTCATATTTGAAATATGACAACTAAAAAGTGTGTCAAATCAAAAATGTTGGCCACGCTTCTAGCAACTCAATTTCGACTTATCAAGAACTACGAGGGACTTGCCAACCCACAACACCCAGACCCGTGACTAATATTTGTGAATCAGACAAACATTTGTCTAGGTGCGGGAATCGAACCCACGTCCTCACGCTTCGCAACCGGCTACTCGCCCGCTGCGCCCCGGGGGCTGTCGATCGAGTTGAGTAGTTAATTTTTACATTGAACAGCCTTTCACATATCGGACGTCAGTCTTTCATCCTCGATTTCCCCCCCTTAGAGGTGAAATTATTTTTTCTAATTTACTATAGGCGGTCTTAGTGGTAATAACGATCACTGCCAGACAATCTTAGGATGGAATTGTAGTAATTAGTGAGGATTTAATAACTATTCTATAAAAATAATATAAGGTTTTTCCCCTTCAACCTTCGTGGCGCAGCTCAATGGCCGAATAGCCGAGACAAATGTGTTTGATCCACAAATATTAGTCTCGGGTCTGGGTGCTTTCTCCCCAAACAGGTTGACGTCAGACAGGCGGCCGATCGTAAAAATTACAAGCCAAATCAATCTGTAACATGTGTTAGCATGTTGCGCCGAACCCACTACGAGTGGGATAAGAGCAGAAGAACAATGATTTCCTGTAATGGACCACCCTCGGAGTAAACCCTATCGAACTCAAAGATACATCAGATGTTAAGTCACATTAAATAGTTTCACTAACATCAATTTCCTATAAAACAGATAAACAAAGCTGTGGTACTCAGATGAACTATAGCGAGTGAGTTATACCTGTATAAGGAACAATGATCTCAAGCCTGATGAGTCCTATATCGTATCTCCTGTGGTTATGATACGGTCTGAACTGTGGGTGTACCACAGTCTTGTGTATGGGAGCGATGAGAGCGCCGTCAGTACAGTCGTCCTCGCCGTCTTCAACGTAGGCACAGTCCGGACCTCTGTTGGCCACGTTATACTCACCTAGACGGACGAATTTTCTGTAAATTTATTGTATTTTTTGAACCTTCATAGAAAAGAGGATATGAAAAATCGTATGTCAAATGGCACTAAAGACACATCACCTACTCACATACTCTGGCTGTGACTCTATCATTATGTATGTATCGAGCCGGTCCAGCAAACACTTACGGTGTTCCTATGAATAGTATAGGACCCTTCACACAATGTGCAGCTGTCAGCACGTATCTGTTGCTGATGAGAGTCCCACCGCACAACAGAAGTCTATCGTTCTTCTTAACGTACTCAATCACCGCCATCCACGGGTACTCATCGATTGCTGTATCGTTGCCGCCTGTAAAAAGTAATTCAGATATTACGCCCGGTTTCTGAGGAATGATTTTTCCACTGTACATAAGCATATATGTGATATCATTTAATAGGTCCTTAAAGTTATAGAAACGTTCCTAAATGACATTTTAATATGTCATTATTAGTTTATGAGATATGCGTGTCCAAAGACGTGAAACATGAGTCCTCTCCCCTCTAACTTTTAAACTCTTACGGGGTGGGACATTCTTAAAAAAACAAGGTAGGAAGGTAGGTACGTACTTCCCATGAAAATTAGTTTCAATTAGGTTAGGTTGTACAGTTTTTGAGATATGGGATATTTTCGGTTACACTATGGAACTCTTCACTGTGCGTGGTTCACACTTGGCTGGGTTATTTCTATTTGGAAGTTTATTGGTAGAACATCTGATAAACACCCGACAAAAAAATGCTATTAGCGGTTATGTTAAGTTAGGTTAGTTATCTTTTAGATTTTGGAATATTTTCATCCTTCAAAGGCCGCTATATCGGATTCTCGCCTTCCGCCAATTACTCTACGCCGAGCATCATACATTACACACTACTACATTTACAGGGTAGTTTATTTTACGTACGATAGAAGCGCTGTACCAAAATCTCATAGAAATTGTTGTCGATAACAGCTCGAATAACTTTTCGCTAATTTTTTCGTGCTAGCCCCTCAGTAAACTTACCAAATATTTTGTTTTGAAAGGAATCGTCTAGGCCGCAGCACTCGCTCATAGGATCTGGCGGGAATGATGTCGCGTTCCCGTGGCATTCCATTTCTTTTGGCGTCATATATATCTCCGCTGGCCCACAGCAAACGCTGTCCTCTTCTGGACCGGCGCATCTGTGAATATAATTTTTATTAAGTACACCCAAGTCCCAGTCCTGATCCCGCATAGAGATAAAAGTCACGGCAGTGTGTCAAATCGCGCGCCATTCCATACAAAGACCGTGATCATAGATCGCGTTAATGGTGAAGACTTCATGTTCCGCTTCTCGAATCGTGACGTAGCGATATTTTGCTAAGCAGAACGGTCGGAGTTTCACCATATTAATTCGCGACGGAGATGTGCTACCTTTTTTTTTTTTTTTGTCGCGGGGAAAGCGACTTATTGCTACCGCCCCGCCCCGGGGGAAGGCGGAACGGTTATGTTGGGTTCACCGGTCTTACGACCCAGCACTACGCCACCCGGAAGAGATGTTAAATCCGGGCGACCACTGGGCCGAGTCCCTAACACATATGTACACCCTACACCGGCATACCAACTAAAACCCCGCGGTGGCCTTCTTCGGCGCATGTGGAGCGGCCCCGGGGTATCCTTAGCTAAATCTAAGGATTGCTACCGGAACCGCCCCTGCGCGGTGCCGCCTTGCGGCCCGTCTCCTTATGGGGGGCTCAGAAGCCCCCGCACACCGAAGGACGCCCTCGGCGTCAACGGCAGACACGAGGCCGACCACCCGTGCTGCCGTCCATCCCGGGGTCGCATGTACAAAAGTACCATAATGGCGCTACGACAGCCCCCGGCTGCGCGCCTACGACCCCCGATGGCCCCAATTAGTCGCCTCTTACGACAGGCAGGGGATACCGTGGTGGAATTCTCCAAACGCCCCCATTCCACAGGGCGGGAGACGCCGGTCAGTCGTCCACCCGACGCCTCCTCCGTCTCCTTTGGCGGCGTGCGGGATCGTTCTGCTCACGATCCCGCTCGGCGCTCTCCTTCTGCGAGATGACGCACTCGCAAAAGGAGGCTACCGCCCGCCAAGACCTCCGGCTGCCGACCATGGCAGACACCACGGCCGGCAGCGACAGGTCTCCTCCGACGACTGCTCTGAGAGCGCTGCGCTCGTCACTCCAGGCTGGACACTCCTCCAAGGTGTGTTGTGCCGTGTCCTCACGGCAGTTGCCACAATGGTGGCACACGGCGGAATCCTCCTTCCCGGCTATGCGACACAGGTACGAGCCGAAACACCCGTGGCCCGTGAGTACCTGTGTCAGCCGGAATGTAGGCGCACCGTGGCGCCTGTCGACCCACTCGACAAGGACAGGACGCACTGCCGCGACAGTCCTCACACCGGCACTTGGGCTCTCCAGCCTGGCATGCCACTCCTCCACGGCGGCTCTGCGAAATCGGGCCGCAATCTCCCTCGGAGCCAATCTCTGCGTACGTTGGGACGCCCCCTCTCGCCAAAAGAACGCAGACGAGAGGTGCTGGGCGTCCAACTCCCAAGGGAGAGTACCCGCCAACAGGCAGGCCGCCTCATGGGAGACCGTGCGGTAGCCCCTGATGATCCGCTGTGCCACTAAGCGCTGCGGTTTACGCAGTAGAGTGACACAGCGGGCGTTCAGGGACCCGGCCCAAACGGGACAACCGTAAAGGGCCATGGATCGCACGACTCCCGCATACAAACTACGGCAGGGGTTGCCGGGACCTTCCAGGTTCGGCAGCAGGCTTCCAAGCGCACCTGCTGCCCGCACCAGTTTCGGCGACAACTTCTCGAAATGGGCGCGGAAATTCCACCGGCTATCTAAAACCAATCCTAAGTATTTCATGGTTGAGCCGATGGAAATCCGCACCCCCTCCACAATGATGTGGGCCTCCATAGGTGGCCCTCGCCGAGGCCCATGGAAACAAAGGGCCTCGGTTTTGTTCAGGGCCACAGTGAGGCCCAGTCGCCGAATCCTGCCCACCACCCGCTCTGTACCCACAGAGGCGAGCAGGGCGGCATCCTGGAAGGATCTCGCCGTCGCTGTCACTAAAGTGTCGTCCGCGTAGCAGACGACAGCGACGCCCCGAGGATTGGCACCACGGAGCACCCAATCGTAGCCGATGTTCCACAGAAGCGGGCCCAGAACTGAGCCCTGTGGAACACCGCAGGCCATCGCTCTTCGGTGCCACCCGTCGGCGCCCGGATACAACACGTCCCTATCAAATAGGTACGAGTGTACCAGACGCCGTAAATACGGTGGCACCACGTGGTACCGCAGTGCTTCATTTATGCAAGCCCAGGGCAGCGTATTAAACGCGTTGGCGATGTCGAGAGACACCGCCACGACCACCTTGCCCCGGGCTACTGCATCCTCCGCCTGTGCCTTGACCCGCAAAATCGCGTGGATGGTCGATCGGCCATGCCGGAACCCGAACTGGCAATCTGCCAGGTCCGGCCCGACCCCTTCAAGGTGCTCGACGAGGCGAGCGTGAACAACCCTCTCAAACAATTTGCAGACCTCGTCGAGCAACACAATGGGCCGGTAGGCCGATGGCGACTCTGCGGGTCGGCCCTCCTTCTTGAGCAGGACGAGCTTCCCGGTCTTCCAGCGCGACGGGAAGACGCCCTGCTCCATACAGGCGGAGAAAAGGCCGCGGAGCCTCGCACCCAGGAACTCGAGGGCTAGCACCCAGGCTTTGCCGGGGATACCATCGAGCCCTGGGGCGGTGTTCTTGCCCCGCAGCCGAACCACTGCCGCCCGCAACTCTGCGGGCGAAACCTCGGAAACAACCCCTGCCGAACTCAACGACGATGGCGCCGCTGGACCTGGCGCCATCGGTGGAGGAGTGACATCCTCGGTGGCCGGGAACAAAGCCGCGACGACCTCCTCGACTAGGTCGCCCCGGAGACTCTGCGTCAGCGGGGGCGCCCACGGGCGACACTTTTTCATCGCCACGCGGTACGGACGCCCCCACGGATCGTTATCGAGAGTGCTCCGGAACTCCCTTCGAGCCGCAGACTTTGCTCCCGCTATTGCCACATGCAGCGCTCTCTTGGCCTCTTTGTAGAGGCCGTGAAGCAGCCGCTCCTGGTCCTCGTCGCCGGGCAGACGAATCCGGCGACGACGGTGCCTGGCGAGGCAACGGCGCGCGGCCACGCACGAAACACGCAGCCGCGTGAGCTCCGCCGTCCACCAGAACACCTGGCGCTTCTCAGGCCGGCGTCGGACACGGGGCATGGCTGCGTCGCAGACATGCGACATCGCCGCCCCGAACCACGCCGCCTCCTCCTCGACCCGTACCGGCCTCTCCGGTACGGGGAGCCACGCCTGAGCCAGAGCGGCCTCCTTCAGGGCCTCGACGTCGAGGCGCTTCACACCCCAACGCGGGCCGTCCGATCGCGGAGCGGTCGGTCCACCACCAGACTGGGCAGTAGGGGACGAGGCGACGTCGAACCGAATGTATCGGTGATCCGACAACGTCTCCTCGTCCACCAGGACCCTCCAATCCCGGACACGGCGGGCTAGTGCTGGGGTGGCGAACGTGATGTCCACCACCGAACCGCCATTGTGCCGCACGCACGTGTCCACCGATCCGCGATTCACGACGGCCAGGCTGGACGAGATCGCCCACTCCTCCAGGGCCTCGCCGCGCACGTCGGTCGCCGACGAACCCCAAGCCAGAGACTTGGCGTTGAAGTCGCCGGCGACGAGGACGGGGCGAGGCTGACTGCCTTGCACCACCAGGGCCCCCAGCCGAGTGAGAAATAGCTCGAACTCGGCCAGGGATCTGTTGGGGGAGAAATACACTCCCACAATCCAGACCCCCCCCAACAGAACCGCCACGCATCCCGAACCCTTCGCTACTCTTTCAAAGGGTGGGGAGCCGGCAGCGCCCCGAGTGATGACGGCCACCGAACCGTCTAGGTCCCCTGCCCAATCTTCCCTAGCAGGGACAAAATACGGCTCGGCGACCACAGCCACTTGTATCGACCACTGCGCCAGGCTTTGAACGAGCAAGTCCTGTGCTCTGGCGCAGTGATTAATATTCGCCTGGAGGAATCGTTGCGCCATATTAATGGGCGATCTCCATGGGTGCGACGCTGTGGGACGAGTCCGGCTGGGTCACAGCCCCGCCGCGCCCACCGCGTTTAGAGCGGCGGGGACGGGAGGAAGCGACACAGGCCTTGGCGCCCAACTTATGCCCCGCGGGTTTTCCTGCAGCTGCGCAGACTGCGCAGTGCGACTCCGCGGAGCACTCCTTGGCCTTGTGGCCCTCTTGACCGCAGCGGTAGCAGATTCCGCTACGGTCACACTCATCGGTGCAGCGCATCCGGACGTGCCCGTTGTAAAGGCACCGGAAGCACCGCATGGGCCTCGGCTCAAGGAGGCGGACCTGTGCCGCCACCCAGCCTATTAGGACCCGCTTCGCCCCAATAATCCCACTGGCGACCTTGGCTGGGCACCGCACCCATGCCGCACCAAGGCCTGAACGGTCGGGGCGGATCTCCCCGACCTTAAAATCCTCCGCCGTACAATGCCCCACCCCCGCGAGGGCCGTTGCGATCATTTCCGGGTCGGCAGACGCGTCCAACCCGGAGACTCGCAGTTCCGCGGTCTTGAACGGGCGAGAGACACGGACGTCTCCCTCCAGTTCCGTACCGCGGAACACCTCCCTCACTTTGTTGGCGAGGGAGTCAGCCTTCGCCTCCGATTCAGGCCCAGGCACCTCATAGAGGTAGCCGCCCGTGGCCATTAGTCGGGCCCGCGTGTCGGCTATGCCGAGGTCGGCGAGGCGCACACTCCTTTGCACCTCCCGGAGGATCTGGGCGTAAGTCACACCCCGTGCAAGACCCTCCGGCGTCACCGTCAAGGTGACGGCCGCCCTGCGGTGCAGCCGAAGCTTTGGCTCTGGCCTGCGCTGACTCGGCTGAGGCCGTTGCTGCGGCTGTGCGTCAGCCGCTGCTCTCGGAGCGGACTGGGGATTGTTCCGCCTCCCCTTTCGCGCAACCGTCACCCACCCCTCGTCCATAGACGTCGGAGCTGGAGGCAGCGGGCGGGGCTCGCGCGGAGGCGGACCCGGGGTAGCCGGACGGCCCTTCTTCTTCTTTTTCCCCCCCGCGCGTGATGATCGCTGGGGGGGAACCGGAGTAGCGGCGGAGGAAGCCGCAACGGCCGACGGGGCCACGACTGCGGGTGCAGGTCGGGGAGCCTCTGTTGGGGCGGGTATGGCGGAAGTTCCGCTCCCACCCTTTCCTTTCCCCTTCCCTTTCCCCTTGCCAGTGACTGGCGGACCGGCAACAAGGGGCGGGTTCCTGGAGGAACCGGCCACGGCCGCAGGTGTTGGTGGCGGCCCAACGGTGGCTCGAGGCCGCGGCACTTGCAGCGGCGGCCACTCAGCCCTCTCCGGCCTGGCCCGGTCAGCGGCCAAAGGAGGCCGAACTGGGCGCTCGGGAGGCAGCCGCAAATATACTGCCTCAAAGCGGGCGTCCAAAATATTAAAGAGACGCCGCTGGAATTCAGCGAACGTCTCTTCGGACGCACCCTCCGGTTGCACCGCCGGCTGCGGCAGCCCAAGCGACCTCACTGTCGCCAACACCTCCTCCAGGACTTTGGCCTGCTCCGCCTGTGCGGCCTTCAGCTTGGCGACCTCATTTGCCAAGGCCGCCTTCTCCGCCTCCAAGCGGGCTACCTCAGCGGAGCCTGACTCCCCCGCCCTCTCCAACAACTCGTTGGCGGCGAGATTCAGCCTCCGCTGCTCCGTCCCCTTCAAATTCCGGGACTTGTGTGAGACGTCCCGGATCGTCTCGGCCAATCGCAGGCGCCAGTCCAGCTCGTCGACTGGCGCCTCGGCCTCCTCCATCTCCACGACGTCCAACTCCGGACCCGGTGTTGGACTCGTGGAAACAGCGATCAGCTTTTCAGCCGGCTCGCTGTCACTCTCGCTCGAGACCGAGACCACGATGCGATCTCGATCTCGGCGACCCCTCTTCGTGTGCGAGGTAGTGCCACTCGGCCCGGCCTCGGACTCGAGAACCGGGACGGGCGCCACCTCGGCAACCTCACCTTTGGGCTTGCGCCCCTCCTCCAGTGTCTGTTCTGGGCCACGAGTGCCCCCCGAGGCAGACAGCCTCTCCACCACAGAGATGTGCTACCTGCCTCAAGTGTAAGGTCCATAACACACACAACACTTTTAAACAGCATCGGCGACTGAAGATTTAGAAGAACTAAATCGCCGATCGCCGATGCTAAAAGTAAGTAGATGTTTGTTCAATCACGAATTAACTGCTGAAATGTTTTGGATGAAATCTGGCATATAGGTAGACCATGACCTGGATTAGAGCATAGGGCACTTCTTATCTCGGAAAATGAGAGTTCCCTAGAGGGTTGACGTCGTAAAAACTACATGCCAACTCTTTCTGTTTAAAGTGTTAAAAAATCATGTTACACCGACCTCACTGCGAGTGGGATAAGGGAAGGTGGAAGAGAAAAGGAGAGTCGACGCGGGTGGAGCCGCGAGCAAAAGCTACTAAATAAATATACTTACACATATTTTTTCATTTCAGTCGAGTCTTTGGCTAGTGCTATCAAGTGTGGACATGATTGTAGACTAACGCATTGACCCTCGAAGTTATCCGGCGTTATACATGATATAGTCTCCGATTTAGGACAGCATACCTAAAAATATTTGAAAAGTGAGAACTAAAGTGGTCCCCCATTAGTCAGCACCATACGCGCCGCATTTACTGATTGGCTTAAACTTTTTTTGATCTTTTTATGCCAACCGGACAAGAGCGTCACCTGATGGTAAGTGATCACCGCCGCCCATGGACACAATCAATGCCAACGGAATTGTGAAGAAAGAGGCTCTAAGGCTCTTTTCTTGAAGGTTCCTAAGTAAGTGTATTTTACTGATATGCGATACGTACGGTGCGGATTAGTGTGCGATGCTCTTAAAAATCTGGGTGACCTTAGCACAAATCCGGCCTCACGTCTCTGGGTTGAGAGCACTAAAATACCAGCTTCTTCCATTTGACTCCTAGAGAAGTGCCGCTCGAATAATATTTGAATATAAAAATGTGAAGGTCTAAGTAAATAGTGTATAAATAATTGTGGAATGCGGTCTTTCAATTCCATAGTTCTAACACGTGCATGCGTCATTACGCTACATGAACATTCGATATGTAGCCAGATATAAATATATTTTTTTTGTTATGGCATTGGCCGGAAAACGAACTAGTGGGTCACCTGATGGCAAGTGATCTCCACCGCCCATGTAAGCCCACAATACCAGAAGAATCATGGGTGCGTTGCCTAACTTAAAGGAAAGGGATAATTAATGCATTGGGAAGGGGAGGGGGTTTAGGCCTCCGCATATCTCACTCACCGTACGAAACACAGCACAGCTGCTAGCACAACAAGCTGCTACTTTACACCGGTTTTCTGTGAGACAGTGGTAATGAGACGAGCCGGCCCATACATGCTGTAGACAAGTGACTACAGCGTGGCTCTACCACTCATAGAACTTATACTACAAATATGACTACCACTTCTTTCTGCCTGGCGTTATCCCAGCTTAATGCCAGGGCCGCCTTCCCATCATGATTTGAATGTAGATTTTGTATTAACTGGGGTGACCTGCCGTCTGACCCCCACAACCGGCAACGCGAACCAAATTTCGCCATTCCCTCGTCCATTAATTAGCAGAGCGTACCACGTGTAGGTGTGATTGGTTTTGGGCCTAAAATGTTGGTGGCCCACTTACACTCCCAGTATGTAGATTACCTAAATTAAAAAAAGTAATAATTTAAGGAGTGTGGTACAGAATCGTCGATGTGTAAGCTCGACTAGTGCTTGGCGTGAAATACGAAAACACTAATGGCCGTTCCCTATATTCTATCTATCGACAGATTTGCTTACTGTCATATATATTATATGATACGTATATTGGGAACGGCCATAAACTTACCTCAGATATAATATCATCGTCTAATGAACATTTTGACTCTCCTAAAAAAGTATAATCTTGCGAAGAGCGGCCCAACTTCTTGGTCATTTTGGTAAGAACATCACAGTCGGCCAAAGATTTACATATTCCCTCGTCTCCATTGGGCAGTGTACACCGATCTATAAGTAAATTACGAAGTGAAATTACTGGGCATTATGAGACTTAACATCTTATGTCTCGGGGTGACGAGCGCAGTCCAGTTGTTGTTTATGTTTATGAACAGGCGTGACGCTTACCATCATGCGAGCGATCTGCTCGTTTCGTCATTCAAACTAATACAAAAATACATTATCTCAACAACCTAACCGATACTTAAACCAGCTTTAAATAAAAAAAAACATTATTCAATTAAGTCTATTTGTTTAGTTGCTACGATATTATTTATTTATATATATCGCCAAGCAGCAGTGTGTAAGCACTGTTGTGTTTCGGTTTGAAGGACATTGAAGCCAGTGAAATTACTAGGCATTTAAGACTTAACATCTTATATCTTATAAAAAGATCATACACAAACCCACAAACAGACAAAGGGTCAAACGAAACCGGGGCGGCGATAAACTGGCCCCACACATCATGGGACAGAAATAATCGCGGTGAACCGTGACCGTGGGTACACTACTTGCATCTTATTTTATAGCAGAATGCGGCAAACGAGCAAGCGGGTCACCTGATTGTATCACCACCGCCCGTGAACGCCCGCAATTACAAAAGAATCATGAACTCATTTAAAGAAAAGATATAATTCCTTTAATTAAAAAGGGGACGGGAAATGGACCTCAGAATATCTTACTCACTGTACGAAACGCAACAGCAAGCTGTTACTTTACGTCGGCCCATTCATGCTGTAGACAAAACTGTCTACAGCGTGATTCTACCACTGGTAAACTGGGCCACTTGATCCAGCTCGACCGGGTCGTTACCACTGACTCACAGAAAACTGACGTAAAGTACCGTTTCGTACGGTCAGTAAGATATCCAGAGGCCACTTGCTCGTTTGCCGGCCTATGCTATACAGAAACCTTTGTCTACATCTACTTTGACTGCCTCGGTGGCGCAGTTGTAATGCGTTACGACTGAGTCTGACGCTGAGGTCTCGGGTTCGATCCCGGGTCGGGAAAAAATTATATTGGGTTTTTCTACTACTAAATGCTCAGTATCACCCTGGAGTCTGGAATTGTGTCCGGTATGGCGATAGGCTCGCCCCATATGAGACGGAGATGCGCTCGGCGAAATGTGGGTGTACTGATTACACCTTAGCCTACCCCTTCGGGGATTATAGGCGTGAGTGCGAATGTATGTCTATTTCTACAGGGATACACTGCGAAAACTTGCGTGTTATGGTTAGCGGAAAGCGTGTGGATTTCATTTATTTTCTGCATGGCTAACATGTTTTTAACTCGTCCGTAAAAAACCCTAACAAGTTATTCGTCTATATGTATAATGATTCTTTTTTTATGTATGTTTACGTATAACTCCATAAATGTAAACCGATTTGTATGTTTTTGTATTAGATAGAGGTTTATTTTTGTAGTAGTTCGATGTAAATTCGAAAATTAATTATACCCATAAGGGGGTGATATCGGACTTTATGCACCGGTTTGAACTTTTTATAAAACTAGTGATTTCTTATGTTTACGCGAATATTAAAATAAAACTAATTTATACCGATTTAATCGCGGGTTAATTTTACTTTAGTCCAGACGTTTCGAAAGCTTTTCAGCCTTCTTATTTTTTTATAAAACAGTCTTAACGGAATACGACAGTGAAATTGAACACGAATATTGCTTATTATAAAGAATGAAACACGTGTTTCACATTTTCGTAAAATATCACTCTCAAAAGAGGAATATGGAATATATGAATTTTATACATGAATTAGAACTTTTATCCCAGAAAAATACATTTACACGGGCGGAGCCGCGGGTAACAGCTAGTGATTAATAATAGGCAAATTAAAGGCTTGTGTGGGTACAGGACCAGCTATTACGATAACACAATGATCTTTAACCACGGACAACAAAGAGTGTTATAGGTTTGATCACTTTGTCTTTTTTTGTACGACTCAATAACGAAACGAGCAGGTCGCTCGCCTGGTGGTAAGCGTCACACCTGCCCATTTGCATTACCAACACCATTCAGACCTTAGAAAGCACTTCACTGCGCTATCATCACGAGAGTAATTATGATAAGTCTCATAACGCCCAGTAATTGCACTGGCTTCAATGTCCTTCGAACCGAAACACAATAATGTTTAAACAGTTGCTTGGCGGCAGAAATAGACAAAGCGGCGGTAGCCACCCAACGAACCAACCAACAGCCTCTTGCCAGCGATGGACCTACCATCTCATAAGAACCATCTCGATTAAATTAGTTTTTAAATTTTAATAATCCGCATCAAAATAGTATATTCGTTCGTTCAGACAGACAGACATATAAACAGATAGACAGGCAGAGGAGTCAAACTTATAACATATTCAGTCTTTTTGGCGGGGTGTAAAAGGGTACGTTTTCATAAAGATTAAAGTATCTGTGTGCCTAGTTTTTAACACACGAAGAAACGGAGTAGGTTCTCAATTCGACGCTTTTTTTTGTACTTTGAGCATTACGGATTTTTGAAAATTCACCCCCTCTAGGGGTAAGTTTATACAAGTAAGTTTGTACGGAGAAAAAATATTAAATAGACATCCTCTTAGGGCAAATCTTAGGGGGTGAAACTCTTTAAAAGGGCAGGTTATTCTGGATAAAGATATTCACGCGGGGAGCCACGAGTAAAAGCTAGTATATAATAAGCATGTAATATTATTACAACTTCTGATACACCTATTATTAAAAATAAATAATGACTCGGCGAACTATGGACTGACTTGGATGTTTTTATTCCACACGAAAGAGTAGGTACCTATAGTTCAAAGTTGGTCTTATTAAAAAAAGAAATTCCACCCATAAGGGAATGACACCGGGGATGAAAGACTCGAACATTTAAACACCGATTTTGATGATTGTTTCACTAAAAATAAACTTTTTAAAAAATAAAACTGACTCAATAAAACTAGAAAATAAAAATAAAAAAATAAAAATTGAGTCGGTGCTATCTATTCACCGATCAAATTAACTTACGTCCACTAACGAAATTCGCACATATTGCAAAGACACACGGTACGAGTACAGAATACATCACTAAATCAGTACCAACGTCCGTCCGTAGTGACGGCTCGATGATTCTGTGCTCTCTAGAGTAAAATTATTCTGTGGTCTGCAACTGACTTAATTTATTTCGGAAGATGCTCATTACCATAAACAAATCGCTATCAGGTTTTCATAAAGCCAATATTTTGCATAACTATAAAAACAATGTTTCGCTGGTCTAATGTCATGCTGATGATTAATTTCCACATTATTATTTAATGTACTATGACTGCCTCAGTGGCGCAGTTGTAATGCGTATGCGTTGCGACTGAGGCTGACGCTGAGGTCTCGGGTTCGATCCCCGGGTCGGGTAAAGTGGTATTGGGTATTTCTATTTCGAAATGCTCAGTATCAGCCCGGAGTCTGGAATTTGTGCCCGGTATGGCGATAGGCTCGCCCCCTATCACATAAGGGACGGAAATACGCTCGGCGATATGTGGGTGTACTGGTTACACCTCTACCTACCCCTTCGGAGATTATAGGCGTGAGTGCGTATATATTTCCTATTACAGGTCCGAGGATGAATCCGCAACCTCCCAGTTCACAAGCTCAATGAGTCAGTCTTGTTATATTTTTTTATTTATATACTGCATATTAATATTTATACATCTTCACGTACGCCGCAGAACAGAATCACCGAGCCGTCGCTACGGACGGACGTTGGTACTGATTTAGTGTTCAAAATGTATTCTGTACTCGTACTGTGTGTATTTGGGATATGTGCGAGCTTCGTGAGTGCACGTAAGTTATTTTTTTTTCGTGTTCTCGTCGTATTTGTGTTCCATCTTTGAATATATTTAATTTATTTTTTTCGATTTATACTACAAGACGCATTTACTAGGTGGTAGGTTGCGAGATAGCGAGTAAGCGAGATGCCGTTTGGGTTGATACCACTGCTTTGTCTATTTCTACTACCAAGCAGTAGTATGTAACAACCTCGAGTGTTTCTGTTTGAAAGTCAATAAACCCACTGAAATTATTACACGTTATGAGACTTAACAACTAATGTCTCGGGGTGATGAACGCAATCTAGTGCCATGTAGTGATTTGGAATTAAAAGTTCTGTTTATGGGCAGGCGTGGCGCTTACCATCAAGCGAGCGATCTGCTCGTTTCGTTATGCAAGCTATTAGCTAAAAAAGATGGTACATTATATTACCTTGTTCAATAAGATCAGATAGAAGTTGGTGAATTCGGTTTTTTAAGGTTGAATGCTGTTTCAGCCGTTTAAAAGTTAGTTTTTTTATTCATATCGAGGGTGTTCAACTGTTGTATGTAATCAGAGTATGGCTATCGGAGTCTGATCAGTCATGAGAAATATATGTAGGTACATAAAGTGGTAGGATCCTTGTATGCGAAAGGTTGTCTGAGTTAGTAACAACGGTTTGTCTATTTCCGACGCCAAGCAGCAGTGTGTAAGCACTGTTGTGTTTCGGTTTGAAGGGCATTGAAGCCAATGAAATTACTGGGCATTATGAGACTGTCTCGGAGTGACGAGCGCAGTCCAATGCCATGTAGTGCTTTGTAATTTAAAGTTATGTGTGGTTTCGCTTCTGTTTATGGGTATGCGTGACGCTTACAATCAGGCGAGCGATCTGCTCGTTTCGTCACTAAAAATATTTAATATATAGTCTGTATTACATCACGCATTCAAATTTCCATAATAGAGGCACCTTGCCCAAGCGCATCATTTTAATCGTATAACATAACTATCAGTGCCTAAGCACAGCCCAGATCTAGGGGGGTAAACCGATATATCTGCCCCGGGCGGCAGAGGGGGTGTCAAATTCATACATACAAACAGTTTTTTAAATAATTTATCTCAAACGCTGGAGAGGAGGGGGAGGAGGAGCTTCTGCACCGGTTCGAAAAATCAAAAATCCGGGCCTGCCTCAGCAACTCGTCAAAAGCGCGTAGTGGTCGATCTGCATGTTTTAGATCACGATTCGTGTGATATTGTGGGAGTTCGTGTGATATTGTGGGATTGTTTTCTGAGTGGTAGAGCCACGCTGTAGACAATTTTGTCTACAGCATGAATGGGCCAGCTCGTCCGGGTCGTTACCACTGTCTCATAAAAAACCGGCGTAAAGTAGCAGCTTGCTGCTGCGTTTCGTACGGAGGCCGATATATCCGGAGGCCCAAATTCCCCTCCCCTTCCCAATCCCTTACCCCCTTAATCACTTTCCTTTAAGGTCGGCAACGCGCCTATGATTATTTTAGTATTGTGGGCGTACATGGGCGGTGAAGATCACTTACCATCAGGTGACCCACTTGCTCGTTTGCGGAGTAAGTACATGGGCGGTGGTGATCACTTACCATCAGATAACCCACTTGCTTGTTTGCCCCCTCTTCTATATAAGAAAACTACTAAAAAAGAGTCAAGTATTTGTTGGGTTGACGAAATTAAACACCCATTTCAGATTCAATAATAGAGATTAATTATTCATAGCTTACTCTAGGAAAAGCTCTGCAGCGCTGACGATACCCATCCACTCTTATATATTAAGCAAACAAGGGGCTTAGCATGAGACGATTTTGTCGACTTTTTTGTCATGCAACACCAGTACTATTATTATTACATACGCACTAACGCCTGCAATCCCCGAAGGGGTAGGCAGAGGTGTAATCAGTACACCCACATTTCGCCGAGTGCATCTCCGTCTCATAATGTGATAGGGGGCGAGCCTATCGCCATACCGGGCTCAAATTCCAGACTCCGGGCTGATACTAAGCATTTCGTAATAGAAAAACCCAACACCACTACCCGAACCCGAGACCTCAGCGTTGGCCTCAATCGTAACGCGTACACATTACAACTGCGCCACCGAGGATTATGTTCTCTATAAAATTATCGCCAACCTCTGTTTATGTATAATACTATGACATAAGCTGTATGACCTTAATTCGTGACCAGTTTCAAATTGTAGGTCAACGAGAATAATAATAGTAGACATCACTATGTTGATGAGTAGAGTCAGACAGCCTCCGTGGCGCAGTGGGTGAGTAGCCGGCTGTGAAGATCAATGTCGTGGGTTGGATTCCCACACCGAAACAAAATGTTTGTGTGATCCACAAATATTTCGGGTGTTGTGTGGCCGTAAGGGCCTCGTAATTCCTGTTACCCATTAAACAGTGTAACACGTGGTACACTCTGCTACTTAATGGACGAGGTAATGGCGAAGCGTGGTTCCCGTTTCGAATTAAGGAAGTCAGACGGTGCGGCAGGTCGATCCATATAATACCAATATATTTTATGAGTGGTAGAGCCACGCTGTAGACACTTGTCTACAGCATGGGCCGGCTCTCCGGGTCATTACCACTGTCTCACAGAAAACCGGCTTTAAGTAGCAGCTTGCTGCTGCGTTTCGTACGGTGAGTGAGATATCCGGAGGCCCAAACCCCTCCCCTTCCCAATCCACTAATTATCCCTTTCCTTTAAGGTAGGCAACGCACCCATAATTCTTTTGGTGTTTTGGGCGTACATGGGCGGTGGAGATCACTTATCATCAGGTGACCCTCTTGCTCGTTTGCCGGCATATGGCATAAAAAAAAACAAATCCACAGTTAAATCTATGGCACGAGAAGGCTGAATATATTTTAAAATACTTAGTTAGTTCAAAAATTTACCACCGCCTACTTATGATTGTCGCACTGTAAGTTTGTTGTTTGTATGATTTCCTTAATTAAAAAAGAAATATGAAATATTAAACGATCAAAATTAACTAAATTAAAAACAATTTTATGAATCAATTTTTAGTCGGTGTTATTGCAGTTTAATGGTCAATGACCGATTAAAAACGTTTAGGTATTGTATTTTTATATTTTAGATGTTTTTCCACAAAATAAATATTTTGCTACTTTATTGAAATAATCATCAGAAACGATGCATAAATGTGAAAGTTTTAGTCTTTCATCCCCTTAGGAATAGGGTTGTTGACTGATTTAATTTATTATTTTAATCAATAAATTATGTTACCTACTCAAATCCTATGCAGAAAGCATTTTATAAATCCATCTAAAAAAACTGTATCGAAAACTACCCTATTGTATTTTTCTTCATATTTAAGGAACTACCATCGGCGTGAAGATACATAAAAAAGTTTATTATGTAGGTATAAACGAATTGAGTACCTTCGCTTTTTTCGTCAATCATAAATAAATATCATAATAACAACACAAATAAATAAATACATTAAAAATAAACGAGTAGTTTTCCGCCAGGCCTGCGTTCCTAAGCCACACACACACACATTCTGCAGTCTTGCCCTGCAGAAATGCCTAGAATTGCCAATTTAAACGATATTGCGGAGGACGGTGTCTGTCTAGCTTATCGCAGTCTCGTAAGTATATTTGTCATATTAACTTGTCAGAAATGGTTCTCGCCAAGACATTCGGCGATGCCTCGACCATTGTATGGAGCCGGCCTTAAGACTAGACTTTGAGACTTTTAGGTCACGAGACAGTAGACCGCGCGACAGGGGCAGGCGACAGCGACACGCCCGCTTTATGAAAGTTTACATTTTGACGTATGTTGCCAAGACAAGACACGGAACGCAGACGCCTGCCTCGCGTTTACATTGTAAAACGTGACTTACCACCACGTTTTTTTTAATTGAGGCGAAGGTCAATTTTTTACTGAAATATGGGGCTGTTGACCTTAACATTATACGAATAATTCCAATTTGCAAAAGCCATTTTTACAAAAAAGGTAATGCTGAGAATTCTGACAGACAGTTGTGAAATAAAGTGATATTCTCTTCGTAAACATAAATACATACGTACATGCGTAGTCTCGCTTGTAATCCGCGAAGGAGACCCCCAGAGATGAGATGAGATGAGATGATTTCCCCAAAGATGTCACCAGTACACCCACATTTCGCCGGGCGTATCTCCGTCCCACGATGTGAGGGGGCGAGCCTAACGCCATACCGGGCACAAATTCCAGACTTCGGGCTGCAATTGAGCATTTCATAATACCACTTTACCTCTCACTCAATCGTAACGCGTACGCATTACAACTGCGCCACCGAGGCAGTCGTCAAATTTAATTATGGTATTAAAAAGACTAACGCATTGCGAGAAATACCTAACTTCTTTATTGACTATTTATATTTAAGAGACATTCAGAAGCACGTTTTTTATTCATAAAACAAGTCTGATAACCTCAGACATGTTTAAGGAAAATGTGTTGTTTTCAAAGTGTAAAGAATTTAACATAATTCTATGTTGAATATTTTATTCGATAACTACATACCCATGATTCATTAATCTTACTAAGTCATAAACACAAGTTAGAAACCTTTTTTTAGTATAGGGCGGCAAACGAGCGAGTGGGTCATATGATGGTAAGTGATCTCCACCGCCCATGTACGTCCATAATACTAAAAGAATCATGGGTGCGTTGCCGACCTTAAAGGAAAGGGATAATCAAGGGATTGGGAAGGGGAGGGGGTTTGGGCCTCCGGATATCTCACTCACCGTACGAAACGCAGCAGCAAGCTGCTACTTTACGCCGGTTTTCTGTGAGACAGTGGTAATGACCCGGACGAGCCGGCCCATTCATGCTGTAGAGAAGTGTCTACAGCGTGGCTCTACCACTCAAAAACCTACTCAAAACCTGACTTGCGGTCCGCTATCCTTTGAAGAGTTCCTGTTTTCAGTCGTACTTTGGCATCAGGGCTTATCGATTACAAAAGAAATATCAAACTAAGTCCAAAGTAGCGGAGATATCGCGTAATCTAATATATAAAATTCTCGTCTTCTAATATATAAAATTCTCGTGCCACAATGTTCGTTCCCATACTCCTCCGAAACGGCTCAACCGATTTTTATGAAATTTTATATGCATATCGGGTACGTCTGAGAATCGGCCAACATTTATTTTTCATCCCACTAAATGTTAAGGGTGGTCCACCCCTAATTTTTTTAATTTTATTTTTTAGATATTTTTTTTTGTTTTTATGTTTTTATGATACAGCATTAAAAAATACATACAACCCTAAATTTTCAACCCTCTACGATCAACCCCTATTTTTTAATAGCAACATTAGTATTTTTGTCAAGCGCGTTTCTCACTGGGGGCGCCCACTAGGCTACTTTAATCCTGGAAATAGGCATTCACGCGGGCGGAGCCGCGGGCAACAACTAGTATGTTATAAAAATATCCGGTGCCTTACCTGTGTTAATTGTGTTTGCCTTTAATTGGGTAGCATTATATATTTGTTTGTTACTTATTAAGTTTTATATGTACACCCATTGGGGATCGAAATAAATAAAAAAACTGGCCAAGTGAGTATCCGACCACGGGCAGTGAAGGGTCCCGTAGTGTAACAAAAATATCCCATGTCTCAAAAACTGTACAACATGGTTTATTAAAACTATTTTCCGTTGGAAGTACCTTTTAAGTTTACTAACTTTATTTTTTTCAGAATTTTTCCTTCTCGTAGTTTAAAAGTTAGAGGGGGTACACATTTTTCACGACTTTGGACTTTCAAGGACATTGACCAACGTTAAATCATTTTAACCTATCCAATGACACCACACATGCCTACGGGTCAAAAAAACATCCCTACGTTACATGTATGGAGAGCACATTTTTTTCTGAAATTCACTACTTACACCTTTGCATAGCGGTTCATAGAATACACCTACCATCCAAATTTCATCCAAATAGCGCTGATATACTCCGGGTAAAATGGCTATGACATAAATATGGACAGGCGGACATGACGAAATTATAAGGATTCCGATGTTTATGTATATTTTCGGAAATCGTTAACCACAGCTGCTTCAGTCTGTTCCGCCCGTAGTGAGAGCCTAGCGGTTTCAGTCGCTTAGAAGTGCAGTGTTTTTGTTTGCAGGTATTATTGTGCTGCCTGCTTCGGTGACGCAGTTGTAATGCGTACGCGTTACGATTGAGGCTGACGCTGAGGTCTCAGGTTCGATCCCCGGGTCGGGTACAAGTGATATTGGGTTTTTCTATTACGATAAATGTCAGTATCAGCCCGGAGTCTGGAATTTGTGCCCGGTATAGATAGCCTATCGAGGCTTGCCCCCTATCACATCGTGGGACGGAGATACGCTCGGCGAAATGTGGGTGTACATGGGTTACACCTCTGAACCCGAGACCTCAGCGTCAGCCTCAATCGTAACGCGTACGCATTACAACTGCGCCAGCGAGGCAGTAGTAGTAGTTCAGAATAGGAGTAGTTTGGAAACATACCTTTAATAAATACTTGTATGTATGATTACTTTAAATAAAGTTCGGTAGAAATCATTAAAGCCCTTAATAGCTTAAGTGTAATTTGGTATAATAAAAGATTATTGACAGATTGTTTCTGAGAAATAATTGTCGACCTCCAATTTCATAATGTCGTCCGCAATTTTCGTTTTTTAACCTCCGCTCTGGCAAGAATTGTGATACAATTTTTTTTTTTTTTTTTTTTTATTGTATGCTGACAAACGAGCAAGTGGGTCACCTGATGGTAAGTGAACACCACCGCCCATGCACGCCCACAATACCAGAAGAATCATGTGCACGTTGCCGACCTTAAAGAAAAGGCATACTTAAGGGATTGGGAAGGGAAGGGGGATTTGGACCTCCGGATAGATATCCGGATTGAGATCAAAGACCTTACGAAACGCACCAGCAAGCTACTACTTTACGTAGGTTTTATGTGAGAGAGTGGTAACGACTCGGACGAGCCGGCTCATTCATGCTGCAGACAAAATATCTACAACGTGGCTCTACAACTCTTGGTTATGTTAAGGAAATCAGTAGTTACGGATGGATTTCCAATTGACGGTGGAGTTTTTAATATAAAATAAATACACCCAACATTCACACACAGTACTCCACACTAAGTTAACCTATGTCATGAGGAACACTTGCGGCCCACAACACCCAAAAACAAATATTTGTGGATCATAAAAACATTTGTCTCGGTGCAGGGATCGAACCCGCGGCCTCTTGTTTTACAGCCGGCTACTGCGCCACGAAGGATGTCGTAAGTAAGGCTGCGCCATGGTTAAGTAATTCGGCATGTGTATGGTGGTAGATAACTTTGTCTATCATTCAATTTCCGAGGGCTCGTTTCGATGAGGACCAGCCGCTGTACATCCATGTAGACAAGCTGGCATAATTCTGCAATACGAGTACCTCTTATCAATGGGCGTTATATTCGGAGGGACTGTGTTTTCCTGAGCGTGTAGTCATATCGTCGAGACGACTTCGTAATAAACAATGGTATTTATTATTTACCAAGTCCGTTATAAGTGATATTTAATAGATTGTTTAAGTCATCCTCCAGGCAATTTACTTTCCTGTTATTGACATTTCAATCGGTGAGTCAGGTTGTATAAGAACCTGTTTGCATTTATGTTTATGGGACTGTCCAACATGAGATGAGGTAAACAGCAATTATTTCAATGTGTATACTAGGTATTAGACCGGTTGTGCTGTAAATAGAAATTGAGCCACTAAGTTCAGGTCAATACACCTATATTACCATCTCGCTTGCTCTTAACCAGAACCCCTTTACAAGGTGGTATGCGAGAGGTTGTCTGGTTTGGTACCACCGCATCGTCTATTTCTACCGTCAAACAACAGTGTGTAAGCACTATTGTGTTCCGGTTTGAAGGGCATTGAAGCTAGTGAAATTACTGGGCATTATGAGACTTAAAATCTTATGTCTCAAGGTGTCGAGCGCAGTCCAATGTCATGTAGTGCTTTGTAATTCAAAGTTTTGTGTGGTGTTGCTTCTGGGTGGCGCTTATCATCAGGCACGCGACTTGCACGTTCTAAAAAAAACAGCTAAAAATAGCTAAAGCTAAAAAAACTGTTGTTTTTATTGTAATAGTCTTTATTTTTTATTTGCTAAATACAGGGTTCATTTCTGTAAATATTTACAACTCCATATCTCTCAGTTCTCTCACTCGTCTGGCGCGAAACCGACCGCAGGACGTGGGGACAAGCAAGCGGCTAGTATACTAGTTACCACTGAAACTTCGAACGCGGTGCTGTCACACACGTAGGTCTATACCTACCTAGTTTACCTATGTAAACTTGCGCAAACGCAAATTTGCACAAGTTTCGGAATCGAACATTGAAACCTTTTTAAAACTTGTACAAGATTAAATTAGAGCAGAAATCTTCCAACACACGTTACTTTAAATAGTTTTCCTCCGTCGATGTCCCAAACATATTTTGGCAGATCCCAACGACTCCATCACAGTCTCCATCGAAGCATCACTTTCCTTACCCAATCCGCATCGCAATAATAATACGCGACCGCGACATAGGACACGCCTGCGAGTCCGAAGAACTCCCACCACTGATCCTCGGCACAATGATGTGCAGAGACGGCCTGAAACTATACTCCCCAGCGATTGCTCAAGCTGAGGTCTGATCCTTAAAGGCGCCTCTGTGTGTATTCGCTACTAATACACTATACATATTTCTAGCTAGAGTGCCAAAAGCGCCTTATGGCGTGTATGTCGTGTTAGCTTCACTTGACAATAAATTATCAGGTGAAGCTGTAAATGTAATATAGGATAACAACACAAATCCATTCGAAAAAATTGTTACTGTATACTTGTGCAAGTCAAACTTGCGCAAGTATATCGCTACGTGTATGCAAATCTATTTGACAATAGCATAGATTTTATTTAATACGTTTGATCTCTTTGTCTGTCTGTCCGAGCGCAACAGAGCGAAATAATCTTAATTTACGTCTCTGGAAAATAATACAACATATGTATGTACATACTCACTCACGCCTGTAATCTCCGAAGGGATATGCAGAGGTGTAACAAGTACACCAACATTTCATTTTCACATTTGTGATAGGAGGCGAGCGTATCGCCATACCAGGCACAATTATAGATTCCGGGCTGATACTGAGAATTTCGTGATAGAAAAACCCAAATTACTTTTCCCCGACCCGGGGATGGAAACCGAGACCTCAGCGTCAGCCTCAGTCGTAACGCGTATGCATTACAACTGTGCCATCGAGGCAGTCATAGAATAATAGAATAGGCACTAAAATATATAATGATAATATATAGTGTTATTAGATCCCCCCCTCTGATTCAGTAGAGGAGGCCCGTGCCCAGCAGTGGGACGTATATAATACAGGGCTATTATTATTATTATTTATGTACTTTTTATTATTTTTTCTACCATTTCTGGCGAAATAAACAGTTTCGCAGGCTTGTGGCCAAAACGAAACTGCTAATGAATGAATAATGGGTGATATATATCATTAGGTGTCTATTGAGAGAAATTTCCGAACCAGTCGACAAGTGTTCAAGATAACAGCTTTTTGGATCAGGATGTATGTAAGTGGATGTATTCGAAGTGTTTTTAGGCTATTATGTAGGTACTTAGGGATGACGCCAGTAGTTGACACCACAATAGGGATGGTACGGACGGAGTCTACTCGCCATTGACTTTTTAGTTCGATGGAAAGATCGGTGTATTTAGCTATCTTTTCTGTATATGTTTTCTGCAAATTGTGCGTGTTGGGTATTGAAATATCAATCAGAAATACAGTTTTATTTACCTTATCATGGACAGTAATGTCAGGTCTATTGTGGTGGATAGTCTTGTCGGTCATAATGGTCCTGTCCCAATACATCTTATAGTAATCCGATTCTAAAATAAAATCCGGTGTGTATTTATAGTACGATGTTTTTTGAGTAATTAGCTTATATTGGTATGCTAGGTACTGGTGAACTATTGCAGCTATTTGGTCGTGTCTGTGTTTGTAATCAGTTTGTGTGATAGATCTACAGGCTCCAGTTATGTGCTGGATTGTTTCAGGACTACCATGACAATGGCGACATAGATCATTTTGCGCAGTAGGGTCTCGGATTATATACCTTCTGTAGTTTTTAGTGTCAATGGTTTGATCCTGGATGGCGATCATGAATCCCTCCGTTTCAGGAAATAGCTCCCCTCGCTTAAGCCATGCGTTTGACGCAATCATGTCAACGTTTGGGCTAGTTAAGTGGAGGCGATGTCTCCCATGCAGAGATTTTTGTGACCAAGCATCCAGTTTCTGTGTAGTGGTGATCTGGTTGGGTGTCATGGTTAAGTCAGTGAGATTAAGTGGTGTGTGTTTTCGATCAGCGTGGACTATGGCTCGGTGAAGTGATGATTGCTGTGATCTAGAGTGAAAGAAGGCTCGGAGTGTTTCAATCTGTTTATTATGTAAGTTGTGTAGGTCGATGAGACCTCGTCCGCCCTCGGATCTAGGTAGTGTTTGTCGTTGTACGCAGGCTCTTGGGTGGTGTTTTCGGTATTTAGTCATTATTGTGTTAATATTTCTCTGTAAGTTTTTAATATCTGTCTGTGACCATTTAATTATTCCAAAAGAGTATGTAAGAATGGGTATTGCGTATGTGTTTATAGCCTTCACTGTGTTGCGGGCGTTCAATTGTGTATTTAAAATTTTGTGTAGTCTAGATCTAAATTTTTCTATGAGAGTTTTCTTGGTTTGTTTATGATGTATTTGTTCAGTCTGCTGATAGCCTAAGTATGTATACCCGTCTATTTCATCTACTGGCTCTATTTGTATATCCTCGGTCACTTTATAGCAATTTCGTTCTATTTGGCCTCGCCTTACAGACAGGATCTTACATTTATCAATTCCAAACTCCATTAGAATATCTGAGGAGAATGTTTGTGTAATGTCTGCTAGTGCGTGGATTTCTGAGAGTGTGGTACCGAACAGTTTAATGTCGTCCATGTATAGAAGATGTGAGAGTAAGTGGAGCGTATTATCAAATTTAATCTTGAAACCTTTCTTAGTATTATTTAGCAGAGTTGATAGGGGGTTAAGTGAAAGGCAAAACCACAGAGGACTTAAAGCGTCCCCTTGGAAAATACCCCTTTTAATATTGATGTGTTCGGTTTCTATGATTTGGTTACCATCACGTAGCTTTAAAATTGTCTTCCAGCCCGTCATTACGGTCTCTAAAAATTTAGTTATTATTGGATGAATGTGATAATGTTTTAAGATGTATATTAGCCAAGTATGTGGGACTGAATCATATGCTTTCTTATAATCTATGTACATAGTATATATGTTTCTATTTCTAGAGCGAGCTTGATTGCATGCCACGGCGTCTATTGTAAGCTGCTCTTTGCATCCTTGGCTGTTTTTGCGACAGCCTTTTTGCTCTTCTGCTAAAATGTTGTTATGATGGACGTGACTATATATGAGCTCACTGATGCAAGATGTCATTATTTTATAAATATTTTGAAGACAGGTTATTGGGCGGTATTTAGCAGGGTTAACTTTATCAGCCGGGTCTTTAGCTAACATGAAAGTAATTCCTTCTGTTAAGTATGATGGTATTAAGTCTGGTGTATGAATGAAAGTGTTTACGTGTTTTAATAGGAGTGTATGTATGATTGTGAACTTTTTATACCAGTAGTTGTGTATTTTGTCTGACCCAGGAGACTTCCAGTTATGTGTTCTATTAATTACACGTTGTAAAAGATCTAAACTTAAACTATCAAATTCCATTTCGGGCACATTCCTATTTCTATCTCTATCATCTTCAATCCATTGGTTATTTTTGTGCTGTACGGGGTTGGACCAAATGCCAGACCAATACTCTTGTAGTGTTTCTTTAGTGGGTATGTTGGTCGAAGTACTATTAGAAGTAAGGTTGTTGATGTTGTTTTGGCCTAAATTCCTATAAAATACCTTTTCATTTGTAATAAATAATCGATTTTGGGTTTTCCTTAAAGTCGTTTGCTTATACCTACGTATTCGCTTAACTAATACACTTAACTTTTGTTTTAAGGTGTCAAGAAAATGAGATAGATCTGAGTTTGGGTTTTCATGTTGCGAGTGTATTTTAAATCTACTTCTTATTTCCGCTATCTTCATTTGCAACTTTGGACTTTGGTTTCCTTTAATATATTCTACCAGTCTAGCTATATAGGTTCTGAGATTATCTATTCGTCGTTGCATATTTTTTTGCCATTTAGGTATTGATTCGTTGGGTTTCCTTGGGTTTAGTGTTTGTGTAAATTTACTTGCATTTTGTTTAGCTGCTGTGTATGCTGCACTGTATATGATGAGCTGAGTTGAATCAAAATCTGTATCATCAGATATTACTTTTGGTATCACAAATGAGTTGAGGTAGTTGACTATACTTGCAAGTTTTTTCGATGGTTTTTGTTTAGGGATTGAAGGTCTTAAGTTAGGAGCAGTTGTTTTAAATTCAGCTACTGTTTCTGTAAAAGTGTCTTCTATTTGTTTTTGTGTATCTATCGGTAATAAGAGCTGGTTTTCTTCTTCGTTTACTTCATCTGAAGTGTGGTATTGGTTTACCGGTGTTTGTAATGCAGTCAAATTTGTCAATGTGGTAGGTTGGTCTTGTAAGTCATCCAAGGCTACATTAGAAGTTATTATATTTTCTTGGTTTATAGCTATCTCTATCCTAACTTCATCCTTTATTTGTTCTAACCTTTGTGTTGATATATATTTGTTATTTATAATAAGTCTTCGTTGATCTGCTATTCGTTGTACGGACATATGCGCAATACTCGGGCATAGTGTTATAACTTCGCGGTGTAATTGTTGACGATAGGCAGTTATGTTTGTTTCAATGTTCGTTAGTCTGTAATATGTTCTGATGATAGTCTCGTTTATTTCATTGGTCCATTTTATTCTTTCGTTGTTAGTATCGTTGTGGGGTACGTGATCACTTGTCGAATGGGTTTTTAAGTAAGATTCAACTTCTAATTTAATCTGTTTAATCTTATCATTCGAGAGTAATTGTTTTTGTACTATGGCCCTACGTTGGTCTCCTAATCGTTGTTTGTTTGCCTGCATGTCTGGGAATTTTTCTGTAAATTTTTCATAAAGTGGTGTTAAATAGTGTCTTTTATTCGACTCCAATGATGTAATGATAAAATAGGTGCGCAAGATAAAGATATTCATCTCTTCGGACCATTTCTTCCGCGTTTTTATTCCACCTGTGGCGGATACAGGAATATTGGCAGTAATTGCCTCCTGTACAACATCCTCAGGGGTTTGATTATTTGATGATGAAGGTGAAGATTGATAATTGTTTTGTGCGTAAGGTGGTGATGATGATGATGGAAGGGATGAGAATAGAGATGACGGTGAAGATGGGGTTGTGGATGTGGGTGATTGATGATCGGCTGTAGTCTCTTTTGCGACGAGGGCCCGCCTGCTCAACGCCCCGCCACCGACGGCTCGCATGCTGCCATATCCAGCGTCGGCCCCAGATATGCCCCGGCGACCCCCGGGTAGCGACCGCAAACTATATCTCAAATTACGACTTTCCATGGAATTAAAGGATTGGTTTGGGACTCTTGGTTAGGAAGGTATGGATAGTACACAAGATGATAAGGTGTAAACCAGTACCGTAAAAGGGTGGGTCCAGATGGTCGGACGTTTTAAAATAGTCTCTCTTCCCTTAAGCCCCCCCACCACGACAAGGTGTTCCCGCGGGGGGGTTATTATTATTATTATTATTATAGTGTTATTGGATGTCTCTAACGTGCGTCAGTATGAATGGGCCACTTGATACTGGATGTAACTTACCTCGATTTATGGCCGTTCCCAATATTCTGTTTACAGACACATTTGGTTACTGACGGTTAATTTTTTAAACATTTTATATGGAAGATATGTCAAAATACTATTGATAGTTAGCAAATCTATCTGTAAATAGAATATAGAGACCGGCCATTACTGGAATCAATTGCTATTACACAAAAATATATAATAGGTGCAATAAGCAGTGATAGCTCAGGTGGGAGTGGTGTGGACTGTCGAGACGAAAGTCGCAGGTTCGAAACCAGCCCCAAGAGCATACACCTCTAACTTTTCTAATTTACGTGTATATTAATTGTTAATTATCACTTGCTTTAACGGTGAAGGAAACATCGTGAACAAACCTACATACCTGAGAAGTTCTCCATAAGAATTTCGAAGGTATGTGAAGTCTGCCAACCCGCATTAGGCCAGCGTGGTGGACTAAGGCCTAACCCCTCTCATTCAGTAGAGGAGGCCCGTGCCCAGCAGTGGGACATGTATAATACAGGGCTGGTATTATATTATTATTTATATAATAGGTATATTATTTTCTTATGGCCCAATTTGGTTTGATGCATCATTTGACCGCTACCGATGATATCATTGGGTTTACCAATTAGTACCTAAACATGTTTTGAGGAGAATTTATTAGACATTCTTATACCACTCTATTTTATTGTATTTTATGCAATCAAGCCAATAGGTTGGTGGTGAAAGGGCGTATGATATCACTGGAAACATATTTGTATCCGACGAGACAGTTACTAGTTACCAACGTACACATGAGAAAAACCCACGTAGTGACTGGAATAATCGAATCCAAAATCTTCTAACAAAGTAGCACAAAGGCGTCGCTTAACTTAATTATCATACATACATACATACATATTGGCAGAAGTGTTACACCTACATTTCGCCGATCTTATTTCTGTCCCATGATGTGACAGGGGGCGAGCCTTACGGGCCACAAATCCAGACTCCGGGTTGATATTTTTTACTTACTTCTTCATCATAGAAAAACTCAATATCACTTTAGCCGACCCGGATCGTACCCGAGACCTCAGCACAGCAGGCGTATCGCGTACGCATTAAGTCTTCGCCACCGAGGCAGACGCATTATCCTACGCATACTAAAATAGTTGTTATGCAGTAGTTGAGTTTATTCATCTGAGTACCGGGAAAATAGTGGACAGATAATTGTAGGGTATTTACATGATTAATTAATTACACGTCATAAAATGACTTCATACGTGCACTCTGTATAAGGAAAATACGTAAAAAGAGGAAGGTTGTTGAAGGAAATGGATACACGAAGAAACAACAATATGCCTTTTGCAGGTAAATCTTAGGCCATTGGACCCGTTCACTAAACACCTATATTATTATTTATTACTAGCTTTTACCCGCGGCTCCACCCACGTAAATGATTTTAGGATAAAAGTAGCCTATGTTTTAATTCATATATTGGTCTACTTGTATGCCAAGTTTTATCCAAAATTGAACACACACCCGTCTGGTCTCTTTCATGAGTGGAGTTTTATAAAAATTGTCTAATTTTTTTTTTAAGTTATATTTGTACTTTTTCAGTCTTACGAGTATTTCATTCCATAATAAAGTTTCATACAAAGTTCAAGCCCAAACCATTATTTAGTACAAGATGTGCCGATTATTTGGCAGATGCGTGTTTTTGGGAGTATTCTTGATTTTTTACGTCTCGTGAACGTCTGAATTCGGCCATAGTTTATTTACCGCTGAAAAATGTCGATCCGGAAAAATAACGATTCGTCGATGTGTGAATAAGCTGTACGCGATAAATGAATGGGGTCAACGAGACAATAAATTTAAGTTCGGTTATCTCATGCAGTAATAATACTTATAAATAAATCAATCTATTTTACATCTACTAATGATAACTAACTGTACTAGTACTGGATATTTCGTAATATTAGAAATGGAACATTGAGAGGAAGAAAGTTCTTTTTTTAAACCAAATTAAACGGTCGCGGTTCCTAATTCGACGACTATTTTTTTTGTCTAGTGGTCCCGAAATTCTAGCTAAAAAAAAAAATCAGCTGCGAGATTTAACATTCAGACATTGACAGGATATACGTAAACAATGAATGTTTTATTTAATTTAGGTAATGTATAATTGTTACAGATCTTATATATAAATAGCTTTCTGCACTCCTTCATATAAACTTTAACTACGTCAAATCTCACACTCCTCCGTGAACGCATATGGCTTAAAAAGGGATCCGAAGTTTTCTGTTCACTTAATATATAAATACAAATAAAATAAATAAATACACCCAACTGGACCCCACACTAGGTAAACCTGTATCGTGGGTATCAGGAACTGTGATGGGCTTACGGTCTCACAACACTCAGACCAGAAACAATGTTTTGTGGATTACACAAAAAATTGTCTCAGTGCGGGAATCAAACCCACGGCCTCGCGTTTCGCAGCCGGCTACTCACCCGGTGCACCACGGAGGCTGTCAAGAAAAGAAGATTTATTATTAGGCATAGTTTTCACAAAGTGATTTAGTCGATTCCTTTTCATTCCGAATGTTTTAATAAGAAATTTCAGGTTCAAAAACTAAAACTTTGACATTTATGCACGGATTTTGATGATTCTTATAAGTAGTAAAATAATAACATTTAAACAAATAACAAGAATTTACTAAAAACTAATTTGGAATCAGTGTTTCACTCTTTCAGTCATTGACTTTTTAAATTGGCAGACAGGCAGAAAGTCTAATAGACAGACAAAAGGGAACCGTTTTCCTTTCGAGGAACGGAACCCTAAAAACATATAAAAAATAGCATTGAATTTCCACATATTATGTTTACTTTACTCTGTGGAACTGCTCAACACCTATTTGTAGGTAACAACATAAATAAAAGATGTGTCCAATCACGATTAATTAGATTTAATCATGTCCGTATGTAACCTGAATACAAAGTATTATGTGATTCAGCGAATAAGGGTCAACGTACATCTATCCGCGCCACACGCACCGCAGATCGCAGTCACTTCTACGATGTACCTCATTCAGCGCGTCAGCGCGATTTTTTTTTTAGAGTATAGGTCAGCGCTTCAAGGCGATTTCTTTTTTAGAGCATAGGTCAGCTAACGAGCAAGTGGGTCACCTGATGGTAAGTGATTTCCACCGCCCATGTACCAAAAGAATTAGGTACGGGTGCGTTGCCGACCGTAAAGGAAAGGGATTGGGAAGGGAAGGGGGTTTAGGCCTCCGGATATCTCACTCACCATACTAAACGCAGCAGCAATCTGCTACTTTACGCCGGTTTTCTGTGAGACAGTGGTAACGACCCGGACGAGCCGGCCCATTCGTGCTGTAGACACAAATGTGGTGCTAATATTGTATTTTAATGTTCTATGATTGGGAGATACTAGTACCGACTCAAAATGGTTTGATTTTATTTTTAGCTTTTTAGGTTTTTAGAAGTATTTATTTTTTGTATAAAACTAAGACTGTTCTAAATTAATATCCCGTACATTCGTAATTTTTTAAAATTTCATTAATAAAATACTAATATGCAATTTCAGATGACCTGTAGTGCCATTAAAAACCTAAGTTGTTATTTTTGACTTCTAAGTATTATTTTTTGTAAACGGATATTAACCGACTTCAAAAACGGAGGAGGTTTTCAATTTATAACTTATTTTAAGTTATGTTTTTACTACTACTATTAGTTATGTTTACTCCGTGGGTACTCCGTCATCAGATCTTAACCAAATTTATATGGGACCACATGGCAACTAACCTCTGTCGAAAGAAATTTTTCCCACCAATATTAATGGAGAAATCGATGTACTTACATAAAAATGCAAAAAGTTATAAATTGAGAACCTCCATCTTTTTTTTAAGTCGGTTATAGAGCCAGGTTAATAATCGATTCCCCCATCCCCCATCGAACGGAGAGGCCCTTTACAAGGGCCAGCGCCGTCGGGGCCGCGGAAGAGTACAATAGAGTCCTCGCAGCCCCGACCGAACAAGCGCACCCGGAGGAACACCGTTGGGTTTTAGCCCGTGGGAGTCGGACATAACCGCCCCGACTGACCACGCGGTGGGGCGGGACCCATAAAGGGTTTCCCAACGTTAAAAAATGTACTATAATTGCAGTTTATCGATGCGACACGACGTATTGGTCTTTGGAAAAAAGAATTAAAAGTGAAAAAATTACGTATACTTATACCAGTTTGGAAGAAACCCAAAACGTAAACGCAGTGGTAAAACCGTTACCATGTAGACGGTTTACGTTAAGTAGCTCCTACCGCGACCGGTTTCTTTGTTAAACATGTGAATGTTAAAGTGATTAAAACAACTTTTAATGAAGGTCATCGGCGCTCTGATCAATTACAGACACTACGTCATTTTATAAAGTTATTTCCTTAAGATTAGATAGATAGATTCGAGCAATATCAGTTTCGAAGGAGCCATAGTAGGTATTTACCTAAGTACTATGTACAAGAGTTTGCCCACTAGATTCGATTTCAATGATTCGAATCCGAGATATTATTGTATTCGGATATTTATCACTGTGATAGATATCGTCGGTTCGCTAACAATACCGCGCAGGTTAAATCGGCTTAGTTTTCAGGAGAGACAAAAAACTGAATATTTTTATGAGCATGTGTGTGAGCATGTAATGTAACCAATGAGTTGCGCGGTGACAGAACTATTTGAATAACGTGCTTTATATGGTTAATTTAAATTTTTGTATAAATTTATTGGATACGCGCCAAAAACAATTTATCCAATGACATTATCACATGACCATTTTCGAGTTACGCGGTAACCAAGATTCAATGTTACATTAGGTCTACGTTTTCGGAATTCCTCGCTTCGTATTCTTTTATAGCATATGCCCTGGATCTCTCCGACCCGGAGCTTGGAGGTATGTCGGAATCACCAGCCTAGGCCGTCCTACAGGCAAAACCGCGCGGTGTTTCCTCATGTCGAAGGCCACGGCCGGGGGTACGCAAACGCATGCATTGTTTAAGGCCCAAGCCAGGCGTTGCGCTTAGGATATGCAACACGACATATCTCGCGCGCGAGAAAGATAACTATCGATGATAATATCTCGGTTAAAAGTGTAAACATTCGATAAAATCACGTCATGTTAGGGTTCGTACTTAGATAAAATACCACAGGGAGGTTGAAAGTACTATTTTATAATATTTTTATTATTGAAAGTGAAGGTATGCAAGAGGTATGCAAGGATCGTAGCAAAACCGTTGTCTCTGCCTACGCCTATGGGAAACAGGCGTGAGTCTATGTAGGTATTTATGAGTCGAGTATTCTATGCAACCATGTTAGACAGACATATTGAGATAACCAGAAAAAACTGTTTTTTCACGACAAAACGAGTCTACAAAATCATCTAAATTCTAAACTAAGCCCCCAGTTTTTTTAACGTTGGGAAACCCTTTATGGGTACTACCCCACCGCATGGTCGGCCGGGGCGGTTATGTCCGACTCTCACGGACTAAAACCCAACGATGTTCCTCGGGGTGCGCTTGTTCGGTCGGGGCTCGGGGGCGTTTTTATACTCTTCCGCGGCCCCAACGGCGCCGGCCCTTATAGAGGGCCTCTCCGGTCGGTGGGTGATGGGGGAGTTATCTACCAACCTCTGCTCCGCTCAGACGAGGTTGGCGCGGGAACACCGCACCCATCACCTCGAGGCCTCAACTGTTGGACGACAGACTTCCACGTTTCCGCCGCCCAGAGGGCAGCAACGCCCTCGTCCGACATGCAGATGAATAAAAAAACTTGTTTCATTTTACAGAGTCATGCACACTACCGAACAACGATAAAGGAATATGCAAATCTATAAACGAATGTGATGTCGCGAAGAAGATACTTGGTAAGAAGGGCAGGACACCACAGGATGAGAAGTTTCTGAGGGATTCTGGTTGCGGATTTGATGGACAAACGCCTAAGGTATGTAGTCCCGCGGAACCACCCCACTAGCGCCGAAGGAGACCACCGCGGGGTTATTAGTCCGTATACCGGCGTAGAAATTGGTTAGGACCCCGATTTACCAATCACGTGGGAGTGAAGTAGGTCGGAAGGCTGGTGAGCCCGATATAACCACCCTTCCATCCCCAGGATGGGAGGGTATCCATAAGATGGATTTTCCCTACGACAAAAAAAAGGCTCTACACATAGAAACTAAAGCTATTTTAGATTATACATGTTGCTTTGAGGATATATAAAATAATCTAACAAAATACAGGCTTGCCTTGAAGAAATCCATAGAAAATGTAATTCCAGGATACGTTTTAGTGGCCCGCAAAATATAATATCATGCTGTTTTTATCAACGTTTGCTAGGTAGAACTTGTAAAATAACATTCCAAAGTAGTAAAAGATGAGCTGATCAAGCCGTGAGCCACGCCGTAGAAAGTTGTCTACAGCAGGAATGGGCCGGCTCGACCGGGTCGTTACCACTATCTCGCAGAAAACCGATGTAAAGCGGCTTATTGCTGAATTTCGTACGAGGAGTGATATCCAGAAGCCTAAATTCCCCTTCCCTTCTCAATCCCTTTCCTTTAAAGGCGGCAACTCGTCCATGATTCTTCTGGTATTGTAGGCGTACATGGGCGATGGAGATCACTTACCATCAGGTGACCCACATGCTCGTATACCAGCCTATGCTATAAAAAATCACAGAAAGTAAAAGTGGCGATATTTTGTACCTGACTGTATAATGGCCACCATACACATGCTAAAAAAAACCAAACATAGTGGCTCGTTCCAGCAACGAGCATTCCGAAATCACTCGTGGTAGAATCCAGGATCTGGCATAATTCTGAGAAGCATTGAAATGAAATAAAGTATTTATTTATTATCCCGTCTCAGTATTTCCGCAACGCAGCAGCAGACGGTAGGCAGCGGCTTTGATGTGCCCTGGCATTGCAGCAGTCTATGGGCGGTGGTGACTACTTACCATCAGGTGGCCCGTTTGAGCTCGTTTGCCTATCCAGGCAGTAAAAAAAAACGCTACAATCTGGGGCTTTCCAAAGTTAGAGTGAATAGGTACCTTTTAGGCAAGCGTGTAACAACGTGGACCGTATCGTCATTTTCCATCAGGTGCGATTACGGTCAAACGTGTTGTCTATTAATTAATAAAAAAATGAAAATATTCATTAAATCCATACAGTGTTCGGATCCGGATATCTCACTAAAACAAAAATGTCTACAACGTCGCTCTACCACTTATAAATTCCAGGTATGCTGCCCTCAATCAGACAAGTTGTCATGTCTGACGCCTGACAATGTCGCAGGAGTATGTGTTAACATACAGAAATGTGATCATCTCGCGGAGATTCAGCAGGATCCCACCGGAGACGATGAGATGGAGTTCGTCAAGAATTCTGTGTAAGAAAGACTAAACTAATACAAGCATATATAACTTAGTTTAATGATTACTGTCCATAAATGAGAACTATATTGAATGGTTAGTGGCCAACTTTGTGTCAACATTTTCAAACTGCCCGAAGGCCGTCGGTTGATAACAGCCGGGACCGACTTTTTTACGTGCCCTCCGAAGCACAGAGACGCTCAATTGAAATACCACTAAGCGGTCACCCATCCATAGACTGACCACGCCAAGGGTTGCTTAACTCGCTAATCGGTTTCCGATTCCCCACTAACATATTCGCGGATAATACAAACTTTATCTCGGTGCGGAATGGATTTCGCGGCCACTCGTTTACAGGCGAACACTCTACCGGTATAATATATATATATATATATATATATATATATATATATATATAGCCTAGCCCTGTATTATACATGTCCCACTGCTGGGCCCGTGCCTCTACTGAATGAGAGGGGTCAGGTCTTAGTCTACCACGCTGGCCTAATGCGGGTTGGCAGACTTCAAATACCTTTGGAATTCTTATGAAGATCTTCTCAGGTATGCAGGTTTCCTCACGTTGTTTCCTTCATCTTTAGCGCAAGCGATAATTAAACAATACACACATAACTTAGAAAAGTCAGGTGTGTGCTCTTGCAGGTTTCGAACCTGCGACATTCGTCTCTACAGTCCGTACCAGTCCCCACTGAGCTATCGCTGCGTAGGCACTAGGCATAATATATACCTACATGATATTCCAGTTGTGCTGGCCCAGAAGAGAACAGCGTGTGTTGCGGCTCGCGTTTAGAAACAAAATTTGGACCAACAGAGAAGCCATCATGTCAACCTTCAGTATACCCACCAGACCCGGACAGCGATTGCTGCGGTTTGGACACCAGCTTCGATAATAAAATTCTTGGTGAGTAATGGCTGGATTACATGTCCCATCATTTATCTGGCCAGTCCGCTTTACTCCCCGTTCTTCTTCAGCCTGTATCCACCTGATACTGAATGTAGGCCTCTTGCATTACACGCCATTTTGTTCTGTCCAAGGCAGTCCTCATCCAATATTTTCCCCCCACTTTCACCCTTTCACTTTTACTTTCCGTTAGGCTATCATTTTTTTTACTTTTATTATATAATTACGTCCCACTGCTGGGCACGGGCCTCCTGTACTGAAAGAGAGTTAGGCCTTAATCCACCACGCTGGCCTAATGCGGGTTGGCAGACTTCACATAATATACCTTTGAAATGTATACGGAGAACTTTACAGGTATACAGGTTTCTCCTCACGATGTTTCCTTCGCCGTTAAAGCAAGTGATTATTTAACAATTAATACACACGTAACTTAGAAAATTCAGAAGTGTATGCTCTTGGGGCTAGTTTAGAACCTGCGATTGTCGTCTCGACAGTTCATAACACGCCCCGCTGAGCTATCACTGCTTTTATCAGGCTATCATACTCCATTATAATTCCTCTTTATTCCAGGTGGCAATGCTACAGCAATCGATCAGTACCCATGGCTGGTGGTGATCGAATATATAAAGTTAGGCGAAGTGAAACTGCTTTGCGGTGGATCTATCATTAGCAACAAATATGTTCTGACTGCAGGACATTGTGTTAAGGGACCCGTCCTCGATCTTGGAACACCGTAAGTACCTATTGAATATTTTGACAGCCTCCGTGGCGCAGCGGGCGAGTTGTCGGCTGCGAAGCGTGAGGCCGTGGGTTCGATTCCCGCACTGAGACGAATGTTTGTGTGATCCACAAAAATGAGTTTCGGGTCTGGGTGTTGTGGGTTGGCAAGTCCCTCGTAGTTGCTGATACCCACGATACAGGTTTACCTAGTGTGGGGTCAGGACTATGAGTGTGACTGTTGGGTGTATTTATTATTATTATTTATTAACTGCTGCATTGGAATGTAAAAAAATTGGGAAAAGCATTTATTTAAAAATACAATCGGACTTCGACTGTTGACAATGGTCACAGCAATAGAACAAAATAGATCCGAAATATCCTTATATTAATCTATCACACATTAATTACACTTTGTCAATACTTTTCCACAATATTATAAGTTATAACCTGGTTAGGGAATAACTTCCACTTAGCCATCATGTTAGCGCTGACCATATCAAACGGCAGTAATCACTTGAATACATAGTTTATTGGTTACTTTTACAATGTTACTGCTTTACAGACCACAACCCCATGTCAGGATTCTCTAGAGACCGCTCTCTAATTATAACTAAAAGAATTAAAACCGCATAGTAAACCAGCAGAGCTACCGCGTAATGAACTATATCGACTCAGCACTGATCTTAGTGAACTGGAGACAGTCTGACTGACTGCGGGCAAAAGACCCCCATTTATGGCGACAACCTCTTTTATACCATTTTACTACCCTTCCACAACTATATTGCACCATTATTATTATTTCAGTGTACCCAACGTTGCTTTCCCAGATACCCTCAATACACAAATAAAAGGAATACGCTAACAATCAGATCCCAGACTGTCCGGTTTAGCGTCGTACACAATCCTACATTGCTTCACCCCACTAACTCTCACTTCCCACTACCAGAATAAACCAGTGTTGCAATCACAACTACCATCCCGAATGTATTAATTGTTACAATACTCACAACCACTGGAGATTGTTGTCAAAATACTTACAAGTGCATCTTAAAACTACCCGCTTTAGACTGCCTAAAGGTCGAGACTGCAGCTCGTCAAATGTAGAAGAGCCCATTTATACGATTAATTTTCCCCTACTACTCTTGCACAACAAATATTTACATGTATCCGACCATATTTTCTCAGACACCCTCAAAATCATTGATAAAAAGGGTTAGATTGAGTTACTGTATATATTTATTATGCAAGGATCGTAGCAAGTGGAAATCCGTTGTTTCGACCTATCTTTATGGAAACCAGGCGTGTTTCTATGTATGTATATGTATTACTACTGCTGCGACTGCCTCGGTGGCGCAGTTGTTATGCGTACGCGTTACGATTAAGGCCAACGCTGAGGTCTCGGGTTCGACCCCCGGGTCGGGTAAAGTGGTATTGGGTTTTTCTATTACGAAATGCTCAGTATCAGCCCGAGGTCTGGAGTTTGTGGCCGGTATGGCGATAGGCTCGCCCTCTATCACATCGTGGGACAGAGATACGCTCGGCGAAATGTGGGTGTACTGGTTACACCTCTGCCTATACACTTCGGGGATTACAGGCGTGTGTGCATACGTATGTATATGTATTATTAAACTATTGTTTTCAGTAAAAACGTACGTCTTGGTGAATACAACACTGCTAACAACGGTCCTGATTGTGTACCGTCTGACGCAGGCAGTGACGACTGTACCGACGGCATGATGCTCGCTCCCATCGAACAGACCATCCCACATCCGGATTACAATCCTTATAATATCAATAAACAGCACGACATAGCGCTGATCAGGTTGAAGACTTTCGCTCCTCGAACAGGTTTGTGTTAGACTTGTTTACTTGACTACTTCTTCCACCTGTCCTTATCCCACTCGCAGTGGGGCCGGCGCAACATGCTTTAAAACATGTTACAGAAATATTTGGCTTGTAGTTTTACGACCGGCCGCCTTTTTTACTCGACTACGACAATGGTTAATACATTTAACAGTCTTTTGGTTATTACATTTCAGAATGTATGTATGTAGATTAAAGTAGGTGGTAGCTCGTATGTTATAGGGGTAGATCTCTTGAATGTCAAGGTGGTGTGTATCTCGTATGTCTCGATGGTAGGTCCCTCATATGCTCTAGGATAGGTATCATCGCTTGCTCTATTTCTGCCGCTGATCAACACTAATCAGTAGTATTGTGGCATTGTTGTTTGGAACTCCTTGAAGACAGTAAAATTATTGGACGTTTATTTAGGTAGGTATATTTTGGACTTTCAGAGTCCGAAACACCATAGTGCTTACCCACTACTGCTTCGTGACAGATATAGACAATGTGGTGGTAACAACTAACAACTAGGCGGCCATCGACCTCTCGCAGTCCGTTAAGCGAGCGATCAAAAACAATGAATACACTGCATGCCGTGCGGATTGATTTCGAACCCGTCACTTCAATCTCGGCAGTCAGCCACACGCTTAGAGTACTAATAATCTATCCTTTAGACATCCGACAGATTCCGTGACGCAGTGGTCGAGTAGCTGGCTGCGAAGCGAGAGGACGTGGGTTCGATTCCCGCAGCGAGACAAATGTTTGTGTGATCCGCTAATATTTGTTTCGGGTCTGTGTGTTGTGGGACCGTAAGTCCCTCGTAGTTCCCGATACCTACGATACAGGTTAACCTAGTGTGGGGTCAGGACTATGTGTGTGACTGTTGGGTGTATTTATTTACTTTATTTTCCAGATTTCATCAGTCCCATCTGCCTGCCGAAGATAGACTACACACTGTCTCCTCCGAAAAACTTCTCATTGTACGTCGCCGGGTGGGGACGGTACATTCAGGATGTTGAGCGAGGCATATTTCGCAGAAGTACAATAAAACAGCATCTGGCAGTGCCCTATGTAGATAATGAAGTGAGTATGCGCGCCACATTAAGACAGAACAGACGGAGACAGACAGACAGATTATCGGTTGACCAAGTACCTATCTATACAAATAACTAAAATTTAAGTAATTAAATTTAAATTTAAGTTAACACATAATCTCACACACAAACCCACAGTCTCACACATAAACCCACACTCACACATAAACCCACACTCTCACATAAATCCCACGCTCAAACACAAACCCACACTCACGGAAAACCACACTTTCACACACCCCTCGCTCTCGTACACACCCCCACATTACCCCCAGACACACACACACACACACTCACACACATAAACACACACTCAAGCATAAACGTACACACGCTCTTTGGTTTCACTCACGCTAACAAATGTTTTCATTAATTGGTTTCTCAAGACACAGGCTCCGCCTAATTTGAGAACCCCTGGTAAATGTTTTTGTATCTTTCTCTATTTAAATAAATAAAGTGTCTGTAATACCGTGAAACGATTTTTCGCGTGTATACCTTCAAAATAGCAATAAGGCCGTCGCGCGCCACATACATTGCATTTTTTTTGTATATGGTATCGAAATAACCAAGATATTGAGGGTCTTTCTACATTTAGACAATAAAAACTATATATATTTAGAATCTACATAAAATTTTCTATAATATATCTAACAAAACTAGTATTATAATTATAAAATTACCTGTGATATTGCAAGATTAAAAACAATAATTGCCTTGCAGATTGCGCGTAAAAAACAATAATTTTCACTCGGTGAATAAAAACATTTTGTCACAAAACACAAAGTAATCTTACACTAAGCACTCAAATTACACTTGAACACAACCACAATGAAGTCTTTATTCGATAACATACTCCACTCACACTAAACAAGTCATAACTTATGTTTATAACATAAATATTTACGATACCGCGCGTAACAATAACAAGTGACACTCGACGCCATTCGAACTCCGAACAACAACTCAACAAAAATAATTTTGTTTCTTAGGTTGTCGTACCGTTCAAATTGTTGCCAGTATATTTAATCCATAGAGTAATAAGCTGTAGTAAGGGTCTATGTCCATAAAATGCAAAGTTAGATAGCTAATGTAATAAGAAGTAACTTAGGCTACGTAGGTACTTTTTATCCCGGAAAATGACATTCACACGGGCGGAGCCGCGAGCAAAAGCTAGTCTTCATATAAATAGCTTGTTCTTTTGGCATTATAAAAGAAACGTCGCGTAATTTACATTTTTAAAACGGAAGATCGGTGGCGTATGTTCTGTCACAGTAAGACGGATCACACTATATTCATAGTTATTGAGTAACAAAGCCACGTTGTAGACAGTCTACAGCACCAAAGGGCTGACTCAACTGGGTCGTTACCACTGTCTCACAGAAAATCGACGTAAATCAGCTTGCTGCTGCGTTTCTTACGGTGAGTGAGATATCCGGAGGCCCAAATCCTTAATTATTACTTTCCTTTAAGGTCGGCACCGCGTCCATGATTATTCAACGAAACGTAAACGTGGTGAGAATGGACGGTAGGCTACGGACCTACACCATACATACAAAGAATACAACTTTAAGTACCTACTTTATAAGAATGTAATATAAAGTTCGTTAAAATTTTATATACTTACTAGCTGTTGCCCGCGACTCCGCCCGTGTGAATGCCTATTTCCAGGATTAAAGTAGTCTAGTGGGCGCATCAAGCGAGTCCCGGTGAGAAACGCGCTTGACACAAATACTAATATCTCTATTATAAAATAGAGGTTGATCGTAGAGGGTTGAAAATTTAGGGCTGTATGTATTTTTAATGCTGTATCATAAAAAAATAAAAACAAAAAATGCCAAAAAAATAAAAAATAAAAATTGGGGTGGACCACCCTTAACATTTAGGGGGATGAAAAATAGATGTTGGTCGATTCTCAGACCTACTGAATATGTATATAAAATTTCATAAAAATCGGTCGAGCCGTTTCGGAGGAGTATGGGAACGAACATTGTGACACGAGAATTTTATATATTAGAAGATAATTGTAGACAAAAGACGTGTAAAGTTGTCCTTTACCAATACATTGATTATTTCTGATTATTGTAAAAATACTAATTTATGTTTTCAGTATTGCCTATCCGGCATCCGAAAACTGCGCAATGGTAATAGAATATCATTATGGAACAGACAGCTGTGCGCCGGCGGTGAGCCTGGTAAAGATTCTTGCAAAGGTGATTCTGGCGGACCACTGATGTATGAAAAAGAAAGAAAATACGAAATTATAGGTGTCGTGAGCTACGGACCGGAAATTTGTGGACAAGACAGAGTACCCGGCGTCTACAGCAATGTCCACGCGTATCTTCCATGGATAAAACAAACAATTAAACCATAAATTATTAACGTTTTAATTATCAAATAAGTAATAAAATAATATCTTAGGACGTTGGTTTCACTTTATATTCTAAATCGTTTTCAATTCGTTACATGAGTGTGTGGTAAAGCCACGCTTTAGACAGTTTTGTATAAGTCAGCATGAATGGACTGGCTCGACCGGGTCGTTACCACTGTCTCACAGAAAACAGTTGCAATGTAGGAGCTTGCTGAGTGTGTCTCGTACGGTGAGCGAAATATCTGGAGTCCCAAATCCCCCTCCCCTTCCCAATTCCTTTTCTTTAATGTCGGCAACGAGATCATGATTCTTCTGGTATTGTAGGCGTACATGGGCGGTGATCACTTACCATCAGGTGACCCACCTGCTCGGTTGCCGGTCTATACTATAAAAAAATCTCGATGGCTCACATCGAAATGATCATATCCCATACTTTGATCACATAGTTCTATTGATCGCTAATGGCCGTTCCCTATATTCTATTTAAAGATTGATTTGCTTACTATCAATAGTATTTTGACACATCTTCCATACAAAATGTGTAAAAATTAGACTGCAGTAGGCAAATCTGTCGTTAGACAGATTATTGGGAACGGCCATTAACGTTTTGGATTTTTAATAAACGCAAAAACCAGAGGTCATCAATCCGTCTGTATCCTGTATCCCACGGGTATTCCCGATTTTTTAAAATTCGTTTTTCCAACGCGACGTGGGACAAATTCGGGAGGCAGTAAGGAATATTCCTTTTTGTTATGTATGTTCACGCATAACTCCGCTAAGTGTGGACCGATTTGGATGACTCTTTTTGTATTCCATAGTTTACCGCGGCGGTGGTACCATAAATTTCAAGACAAAACTCCCCCTCAATGGGGTAAGATCGAGGGTGAAACATATATGTACCGATTTCGATGATTCTTCCTCTAAAAAAATTGATAAATAAAGCAGCACCCAAAAATTTAAAGTAAAACTAAACAATTTGTAGTCGGTGGTACTGTAGTTTAATAATAGTCAATGATTGATAAAATCTACTCAAAATATATTTTCATAAAATAATATGCGCTGGAGTTCATTATTTCCCATTACCTGACCCATTGGTTGGTTTGCCAGCCTCTGATAAAAGTGACTAAGTTGAAGCCGGCAAAGTTATTTTACGTGCAAGTTTCATCTTACTAAACCTTTGATTATATTCCATGACGCCTGATTACTTTAAAGGTAGTTATGAAGGAAACAATTGGCTTTATATAAAACTATATTTCAACAATCAATATTATACATATTGTAATAAATAACACATAGGAATGCAATAGTTCCGAAAATATAAAACGTCACAAGAACATAGAATTACCTCAACAGACACCGCATTGTGGCCCTACGATTGCTGACAATTTAGAGCGCGTTCGAAAATTTACTGACAGTACTGTCAGTACTGAACTATTGTTTTAAAATACTTCCCAGTACGACTGGGATTACTGAACACTTCACCAGTTCAGTTCAAAAGATCACCGTTATGTTGACCAGTGCTACGGAATGACTGTCTTTTGTTTTTACGAATAGAGGCAGCACTGTCAACAACTGGGAGTAAAACAGGGTACCCGTTTTGTAGTAAAACCATGATCAGCAGGCTAACCATTAGTTTGTCTCGATAGAATCGCTAGCGACGACGTAAGATAGCGTATCTAGCGGATGCGCGAGAAACTATTTTTTTTTCATACAAATATTTTATATAGGTAGTTGCCAGCGATTTTACTGAGACAACCTCATGGTTGAGGCACAGTACTACTGACATTACTGGCAGTCAATTTCCGAACGCTAATGTCTACTGCTACTTGATGTATGAAGCAAAATGGAAACTGTCATCGTTTTCGAAGACTTTTAAAAACCGGCCTTTAGACATCTATTGGTGTAATTATATGAAAGAAATAATTAATTATTATCAATAAGGAATCACCCGTTTTGGGTACAACTTAAAATTCGACATATTCTTAAATAATAATAACAAAAAAATATTATGAGATTTGTAAAGCATAATATAATAAAAATAGTATTCCAACTGGGTGAACGTACAAACTGCGGCGTTTACGGCTCTTGCGGTAAGTTTAAGTGTACAGCCATCCTTAAACGAAATATTATTATATTATAAATTCAGGTGGTTGGTCCATATACAATACATCTCCACCAAGCAAGGACCCTCGTTTGCGAGAGACCGGCTGGGTTGGTTCCACCGCTTTGTCTATTTCTGCCGCCAAGCAACAGTGTGTAAGCACTGTTGTGTTCCGGTGTGAAGGACATTGAAGCCAGTGTAATTACTGGGCATTATGAGACTTAACACCTTATGTCTCGGGGTGACGAGCGCAGTCCAGTGTCATGCAGTGCTTTATTTAAAGTTCTGTGTGGCGTTGCTTCTGTTTATGAGCAGGCGTGGCGCTTACCATCAGGCGAGCGACCTGCTCGTCTCGTCATTAAATCTATAAAAAAAAAAAAGCAAAGATTACAACATTTATGTTGCTCACTTGACTTGCAAAACATAAATTGTCAACACTCGGTGGATTTGGAGACTAATCCAAGCATAAGTAAGTAAGCGTGATGCCGTGGGTTCGATTCCCACACAGAGACAAATGTTGGTGCGATCCACAAATATTTGTTTCAGGTCCGGGTGTTGTGGGTTGGCAAGTCCCTCGTAGTTCGTGATACCCACGATACAGGTTTACCTGGGGTCAGGACCTATGTATGTGACTGTTGGGTGTACTTATTTATTATTATTTATGTATGGTACCAACATGACACATAAATTAACTTTTTCGGTGGATTGCGTCTCCACTGAGAAAAACTTAATAGCATTATTGAAATAAAAACATATAAATTACAAGTTAACATAAATTGGAGTGTGAAGAAGCAACTAAGCAGGCCGGCATAATTCTGCTGATCTGCGATAGATTCAGTGTCTATCGTTGGTCGACAGTATTCATGGATTGCGCTACACTTACCATCAGGTGTAGCGTAGTCACTTTGCCGAGCCAGGATAAAAAAAAGAACACAAAAATTAACAACTATTTTGGTGGGGAAGCCGCTTATTTTGATAACAAAAGAACATACATCATACGTAGCAGATAAGTGATAGCCTCGGTGGAGCAGTGAGCTGTGAAGCAAGAGGCCGCAGGTTCGATTCCCGCACCGAGACAAATGTTTGTGTGATCCACAAACATTTGGCAATCATAATTGTTGTTTGGAGTTTTTCAACTTGAAATATTAGATAGGAGTTGCCCGGGACTGACATTTGCGCTCGATATAAAGACAGGATCGCTATCTATTACATCATGGGACGAAAGTAAACTCCGTAAAATGTGCAGTTGTTGTACCTCTGCCTATCCCATAGGTTATTCAGGCGTGACCTCATGTTATGTAACAAAAAAAAGTCCAAAGAAAATACTCTGATAATCGAGATGTCTTATAAATATTACCCGTTATATAAGTACACAAGTCACCAATTACCCTGCTATGGGTATCCCTTATTATGATAACAGTACCCCCCATCTTATTCTGAGTATCCCGCCTTATGTATACTTATAAAATGACTCCACTCTGAGTATATTGCAAAAAGGACTCCCCAGGTATATGTTTGAAAGTACTTTCTTATTTATCCTGCAAATAAGAGCCGTTTTATCCTGATGGAAGTATTGTCACTTATCCTGTAAGAAGGACTCCCCAGGTATCCTAATCTATCGATTTCTCTTGTTAACAGGACACCATGTCTACGAAATGGGCTATTTTATCGCGGAAGGTATTTTACACTTCTTTTTAACAGTAAACCCCTCCTCTCACTTAGCCTCCATAAAGAACCCACCTTCTCCACGCACACCTTCATATTGAAAAGGAATCCACACGTATATTTAAAAAAAGTACATAACGTATGATATCTTGAAAAAAAAACCGGCAAGCCGGCAAATTCTTTACTTTTTTGGTTTCCCTACCCAAAAGGTATCATCGGAACCCTATTACTGAGCCTTACCGTGCCGGTATCATTTGTCCGTCTTACCTTCAAAAGTCTTCCGATTGATAACCTAAAAATTCTAAGGTCCTATTTCACAAAGTTCCTTAGTAAAATTGAACCACCAACTAACGACACAGCTATTTATGAAAATACCTAGTAAACATCTTTCTGCCAGTAAACAACGTGTTACAGAAAGGTGTGATCATATTTATGAGTCGTTTCATACACCTAACAGTGAATGTATATGGTCAGGATTTTATCACAATCACCTAAAAATTCATGCTAATTTTAATCACTCGTTTTATGATCATTATAAATTAAGTGCGTGAGAGATAACAATGTTGAAGTGAGACAAAAGCTCAGCTGTTTATCATTTAGTGTTGTTCAAAGTTGCAAATCGAATATCGACATCGGATCTTGTAAATGCCCAACAACGAGTGACCGTGAGGAGAACACCTTCTCCGACAAATATAAAATATCAAGGGTGTGTGTACCAAACATTCAATGCTTGAGTCCAACTCGCACTTCACTGGTTTTTGGTTGTTTGCTTCATAAAGCGTTGGTTTACGCCGTGTAATGAATAGCGTGTTGGATAAACTTATCATAATTCCACATTCTATTGTTCATAATATGGTTTCCGTTCATGACTGTATGAACCATAATTTTTGGGTTGTATTCCAAATTTTGAAGGAGCTGAAACAAATGTTTAGTTTATAATAATTTGTATAATACATATATACTTACATACGGCACTCACGCCTGTAATCCCCAAAGGGGTAGGCAGAGGTGACGCACGTGTAACGAGTACACCCACATTTCGCCGAGCGTATCTCCGTCCCATGATGTGATAGGGGGCGAGCCTATCGTCATACCGGGCTGATACTGAGGATTTCATAATAGAAAAACCCAATATCACTTTTACCCGACCTGGGGATCGAACCCGAGACCTTAGCGTCGCCTTAGTCGTAACGCGTACGTATTACAACTGCGCCACCGAGGCAAGCAATATGTATAATAATTATCGGCAGATTCAGAAGGCGGTGTAATGCATTGTGAAGAGGTTGCTGACTCTTAACCACGGGTGGTATGGGTCTTGGTCCGCATTCAATCTCCCTTAAAGTTATCTATAGGACTTTGTATTTCCTAAAATATCAATTATTGAAAATCCGGACCTAAAACAAGCCCCCTGAGTTCAAGTAGCTGGATCTTCTCAGAGTTTGGGTCGCGCCGCGTTGAATCCAGTGGTAAATTCAGCCCACTGAGTTTGTTTCGCCGGGTCTAATCAGGTTGGATCGTTTTGGATCCGGTGGTAGTTTTAAAACACGTACCGTGTCTGGACGGGTTGAGCTTTAAATGCAATAGCAATTGTCATATAATATCAGATAATATATTGTAAAATTGCAACAAGTATTGAGATGTTTAATTGATCCTGACCTAATACTATAATTGTCCCAAAGTGGCATCGTATGGTGCCGTTACTGTATGTTGTGAAACAGACGAGATCTTGGATCTGATAAAAAAAAATACTCTGAATGACGAAACGAGCAGGACGCTCGTCTGATGGTAAGCGTACCGCCTGCTCATAAACACAAACACCACTTTGTATTACACTGCATGACACTGGACTGCGCTCGTCAAGACTTAAGATGTTAAGTCTCATAATGCCAAACACAACGGAGTTTACACACTGCTACTTAACGGCAGAAATAGATAAAGCGGTGTTACAAATCCAGACGCTCTTTCGCATACGGAAAGACCTACCACTTAATATAAAAAAACTAGTATATAACAGCATATCATTATTACCTTAGGCGTCAATAAAAAGTATTGCGAGTTATCCCCTTCTGTAGTAACTTTCACTAATAATTCAAACATTTTCCTTTCATTTATACTGTCCATGCCTTGATTGATCTCGTCTACACATCTGCGGATAAAATAATAAATTATTGCATGTTATAACCAACCTACGAGTAAAGTTGTATTATTATTGATACATCTTTTTTTTTTTTTTTTTACTAGCTCTTTATTATATACGTCCCACTGCTGGGCACGGGCCTCCTCTACTGAATGAGAGGGGTTAGGCCTTAGTCCACCATGCTGGCCTAATGTGGGTTGGCAGACTTCACATACCTTCAAAATTCTTATGAAGAACTTCTCAGGTATGCAGGTTTCCTCACGATGTTTTTCCTTCACCATTAAAGCAAGTGATAATTAACAATTAATATACACATAACTTAGAAAAGTCAAAGGTGTATGCACTTGGGGCTGGTTTCGAACCTGCGACTTTCGTCTCGACAGTCCATACCACTCCCCGCTGAGCTAATTGATACATCTATACAAATAAATAAAATTTAAGTGTCTATTTATAATACATATTAAAATAACTGCTTTTTACTACATGCATGTGAATGTATATACGGTACATGTACCACAATAACATTTTTTACAATATTTGTCTGTCTGTTTGTTCCGGCTAATCTCGTGGAATGGGCCAATTTTCACGGCACTTTCACTGGCAGATAGCTGATGTAATAAGGAGTAACTTAGGCTACTTAGGTATTTTTTTATCCCGGGAAATGACATTCACGCGGGCGGAGCCGCGAGAAAAAACTAGTACCACTTATAAACATTGTGAATGTAGTCAGTAAAATGATTTCTTTCAGTGGTAGAGCCACGTTGCACAGTTTTGTCTACAGCATGAATGGGCTGGCTCGTCCGGATCGCTATCACTGTATCACAGAAAACCGACGTAAAGTAGCAGCTTGCTGCTGCGTTCCGTACGGTGAGTGGAATATCCGGAGAGACAAATCCCCGTCCCGTTCTCAATCCCTTAATTATCATGCACATGGGCAGTGGAGATCATTTAATATCAGGTGACCCACTTGCTCGTTTTCCGGCCAATAAAATAAAAACAATGAGATCGACTATTGACTACTGAGATGACCTTATATACACAGTCAGCTATTAATTAGCACAGTCATCCCGATGATGTTGTAGTGCCAATACATACGGTTGTCAATATGCTATATCGAGTGTTGTCGAGACATGTCTGGTGTTGTCGAGACATGTCAGGTGTTGTCGAGACATGTCTGGTGTTGTCGAGACATGTCTGGTGTTGTCGAGACATGTCTGGTGTTGTCGAGACATGTCTGGTGTTGTTGAGACATGTCTGGTGTTGTTGAGACATGTCTGGTGTTGTCGAGACATGTCTGGTGTTGTCGAGACATGTCTGGTGTTGTCGAGACATGTCAGGTGTTGTCGAGACATGTCTGGTGTTGTCGAGACATGTCTGGTGTTGTCGAGACATGTCTGGTGTTGTCGAGACATGTCTGGTGTTGTTGAGACATGTCTGGTGTTGTTGAGACATGTCTGGTGTTGTTGAGACATGTCTGGTGTTGTTGAGACATGTCTGGTGTTGTCGAGACATGTCTGGTGTTGTCGAGACATGCCCAATGTTGTCTCGTCATGTCGGATGTTCTCGTGTTGTGGTGATGGTGGTGATGGTAGTGATGGTGATGGTACCTGAACGGCACGGTGGTAAGTCTCTGCAGCGCCATGAGGTATATAGCGGTGGTGAGTGATCTCTCTCCGCCGGACTGCGCGTGTCGAGTCAACTGTTGTAATTGTTCCGACGCGCGGAATCGAACCAGGATCGATATGCCGTACTTGTCGAAATCTTCCTGCAATTTAAAATATCATATTTTATATTAATATACTGTTTTGATGTTGCGTTCTCTATTAAAAACAGGTATTTTTATTTTTTTTATTAACTTGAATGACAAGAAGACGAGCAGGTCGCTCGCCTGATGTTAAGCGTCACTCCTGCCCATAATAAATAAAAGCAACGTCACACAAAACTCTAGACTACAGAGCACTGTATGTCAAGAAACTGCGCTCGTCATCCCGAAACATAAGATGTTAAGTCTCACAATGCCCAGTAATTTCACTGGCTTCAATGTCCTTCAGGCCGAAACACAACGGTGCTTACCCACTGCTGCTTGGCGGCAGAAATATACAAAACGGTGGTACCAATCCTGACGGCCTCTCGCATACGAGTGGCCTACCACTTTGCTACTAACATAATTAATGTTACTTTTTATGTTATTTTTTATATATTATGTTAGTTTGTAAGGTATGTCGCTCGGCGAAATGTGGGTGTACTGGTTACACCTCTGTTTACCCCTTCGGGGATTACAGGCGTGAGTGCGTACGTGTAAGGTATGTATTTATGGGCTATAATAGCCTGAAATAAAGGATATTATTATTATTATGTATTTGGCATACCAGGGTAAAAAATATATGGTTCACACTCACATCACTTCCTGCCTTATCGAGTTTCACTTCACCGGCGCAGTCCATTTTCTCAAACATACTGCTGAAATTCTTGTCTATGTCCCGCAACAGATTCTCTAACGGTGGCAACCATTTAGATCTGAAGAAAAAGATATACATATTACAGAAATATTTATTTATAATTGACAGCCTCCGTGGCGCAGCGGGCGAGTAGCCGGTTGCGAAGCGTGAGGCCGTGGGTTCGATTCCCGCACCTAGACAAATGTTTGTCTGATTCACAAATATTTGTCTTGGGTCTGGGTGTTGTGGGTTGGCACTTAGTAAGTCCCTCGTAGTTGCTGATACCCACGATACAGGTTAACCTAGTGTGGGGTCAGGACTATGTGTGTGTCTGTTGGATGTATTTATTTATTTACATTCACATTTATAATATTAGTATGATTATATGGTATACATTTTCCAGATGATAAACCCTTACAGGTGTATACAATATTAACAAATAGCCGTCGCTTTTTTATAGCATAGGCCGGCAAATGAGGAAGTGGGTCACCTGATTGTAAGTGATCTCCACCGACCATATACGCTCACAATACCGAAATAATTATGGGCGCGTTACCGACCTTAAAGGAAAGGGATAATTAAGAGATTGGGAGAAGTATTTGAGCCTCCGGATATCTCACTCACCGTACGAAACGCAGCAGCAAGCCGTGACTTTACGTCGGTTTTCTGTGAGACAGTGGTAACGACCCGGACGAGCCGGCCCATTCATGCTGTAGACAGTGTACAGAGTGGCTCTACCACTCAATACTCAACTCCTTAACCTACAATACAAAAATAACTGGCCTTACTTATAAAAGGTTGTTCGAGCACTGATTAGTTGAACACTCTTTTGGTTTTCTCTGTCAACACAATTTATAGTTGTTAGAAAGAGACAAAATAGTGTTTAACTAATTAGTGCTTGAATAACGTTTATAAGTAAGGCCTTATATTCTTCCTTTCCACCTGTCCTTATCCCACTCGCAGTGGGGTCGGCGATAACGCTTTTTTTGTTACAGATAGATTTGGCTTGTAGTCATTACGACCAGCCGCTTGCTTGACGTCAACCCTTCTGGGGAGAAAACACCAAAACCAGATACAATTATTTATGGATCACCGTGAGCAATGCGTTTGTGTTTTTTGAATAATAATAAATACATCCAACAGTCACACACATAGTCCTGACTCCACACTAGGTAAACCTGTATCGTGGGTATCACGAACTACGAGGGACTTACCAACCCACAACACCCAGACCAGAAACAAATTTTTGTAGATCACACAAACATTTGTCTCAGCGCGGGAATCGAACCCACGGGCTCTCGCTCCGCAGCCGGCTACTCACCCGCTGCGCCACGGAGGCTGTCAGTGAATGTAACACTCATACACAGATTGTCATCACCTGAACTTTGAACTCAACCTACGACATCACGGTTCTCAGTCTTAGTATACAGCTGCTAAAACCAATAAAACGATGCTTCGAAACGGGTAGACCAATTTCATTGTGTACTCTGTAAATCAAAGGGTCGTCTAGACATTCGATCATAAAAATATATAATAACAAACTTAATTTTCTCCATTTTTCTCTCCAAATTTTTGTTCATGTCGCTTGAGTTGGCCACTTTGTTTCTTAAATCTGATATCACTTTTTCCCTTTCTTCATATTCTTGAATCACCTGAAATAAAATTATAAAAGTAAACACTTTAAATGTTGCAATGTTTTTTTTTATTAGCCTGAATGACGAGACGAGCAGGTCGCTCGCCTGATGGTAAGCGCAACACCTGTCCATAAATAGAAGCAACACCACACAGAACTTTGAATTACAAAGCACTGTATGGCATTGGACTGCGCTCGTCATCTCGAGGATCAAAATGTTAAGTTTCATAATGCCCAGTAATTTCACTTGTTTTTAATTACATATAACGTTTATTCATTTAAATTTTGGGGATGAGGTACTTAAAAATTCCATTATACCACTGGTTTATGCACCGATTTTGATGATTATTTTACAAAAACAATAAAACTGACTCAAAAGATCTAAATAAAATATATGTAATATATAGTATGACTGCCTCGGTTGTGCAGTTGTAATGCGTATTGTTATATACTTAACTTGTCATATCAGCAAGACAGTTTATTATAAAACACCGGCGGAGCATAGCCCCGCCAGTCTGTATCGGATCCTACTTCAAGTCAGTTCGCCTTCGGACCTCTTTATTTTTGTATTATTAATGAATAAGTGTGCGTTAAAAAGTGTTTTTTAAAAAGCCTTTCAAAGAGGTCCTTATAACAGTACGCGTTACGATTGAGGCTGACGCTGAGGTCTCGGGTTCGAGCCCCGGGGGTCGGTGATATTGGGATTTTCTATTATAAAATCCTCAGTATAAGCCCGGTATGGCGATAGTCTCGCCCCCTATCACATCATGGGACTAAAACACGCTCGGCAAAATTTGGGTGTACTGGTCACACCTTTGCCTACCCCTTCGGATATTACAGGCGTTGGTGCGTATGTATGTATGTATTTAGCTTTTTTTTAGTGTTTCTTACTTGTTCATCACCGGACTCCATACAGTCCCGTCTGGTCTGCAGCTCGTAGTAATGCTCCTGTAGTTCGGTGATATTTGTCGGCAGAGCGTTGAACTCGTCGGTGTAAGGGAAGTCCGGGCTCTGTGGCAGTTTGTTGTCACAGGAACGCTTCGCTTCCAGTAACTTGTCCTTGGCACTGGCAGTGGCTCGGGCTAACGTGTTCTCTATGGTCTCTAATGTCGCCTGCAACATACACGGATCAATTTATTATATTGCAATACCGGCTTGAAATACCTGTTTTTTTTTTACACCCAACAGTCACACACATAGTGCTGCCGCCACACTAGGTTAACCTGTATCGTAGGTATCGGGAACTACGAGGGACTTACGGTCCCACAACACACAGACCCGAAACAAATATTTGTGGATCAGACAAACATTTGTCTCGGTGTGGCAATCGAACCCACGGCCTCACGCTTCAAAACGGGCTACTCGCCGCTGCGCCACGGAGGCTGTCGAATTAAATTGTAATACCACCATTCAGCAGATAGTAGCGAAATAAAAGAGGAACTAATTTTGTTATAACCCCTAACTTATAGTCCTGACCCTACACTAGGTTACACATTAAAGTGAAACTTTTATTAGATCGTCTCAAACATTTTGGCCTGTGTGTTGCATGTCGCGTGACGGTCGGCCGCGGAGTAGGGATAAAGTGAAAGGCGCTCGCCAGAGCAGCCAAGGCCAATATGGCGGCGTCTATAGTTCGCACGCTATTTTGTTTGTTTTTGTTAGTGTTTAATGTAATATTATTCCAAAAATTTTTAGTTAAATGTCTATAATTTAAAAAAATGTTTCACTTTTACCGTGGTTTCATAAAACCACACAATCTTTTTTTTTTATAGCATAGGCCTGCAAACGAGCAAGTGGGTCACCTGATGGTAAGTGATCATCACCGCCCATATACACCCAGAATACTAAAATAATCATGGGTGCGTTGCCGACCTTAAAGGTAAGGGATAAGTAAGGGATTACGGAGTTGAGAGGAATTTGGGCCTCCGGATATCCCACTCACCGTACGAAACGCAGCAGCAAGCTGCTCCTTTACGCCGGTTTTCCGTGAGACAGTGATAGCGATCCGGACGAGCCAGCCCATTCATGCTGTAGACAGAACTGTCTACAGCACACGTACACTACACATTCACACGTCTATCATATCACGGGACGGAAATAAAATCCACGAATCGTGGATGCATCACCTCACACTAGTTGCACCTCTACACACCCCTTCAAAGATAAAGGTGTGAGATTATGTTATCTCTAACAACCAATAACGCAATTTATTATCGAGTAACAGAACTATTCCGTGTGTGAAATTTTCAACAATGATCTAGAAACATCCACATGGTTCCAGTATGTTCTGTATGTACGAGAATGGGGTCTAAATTTACAAAAAATTACTGGATGTTGTGTGATGTTTCCAGTACATTCCAGACAGTTCAGTTGGCTCCAAATAATAATATCCAACAGTCACACACATAGACCTAACACCATATTAAAATACAAGTCTTATGTCGTCTTATTATCAACTACGAGAGACTTTCGGTTTCACAACACCAAGACCCGAAACAAATATTTGTAGATGACACATTAGTTTAGCGGTGACGGGGATCGAACCCGTGACCTCTCGTTTTTATAGACGCGTATGGTCGTTGGTCCTTACCTCTGCATTTCTCAGCTCGCTCTTGAGTTCTCTCAACTCAGTTTCCTGGTCCACTATCGCATTTCTGCTGAATTGTAATTTTTCCTGTAAAAATCAAAGACATTAAATACCATAGACAGGCTGTTTAGAAGAAAAATTGTGTTGCATACGCGGCCGGCGCGACGGGAATGACGTCAGAGGCGCGGGAGCGAGACGAGTTGAGAGTAAGCGAGATGCCAATTTTGAGACGGCTGTTTTGTTGTTAGTTTCCATTCACAATAAATGAATTTTTCGATGAAAATCAAGAAATAATATAGTTACTTGCGTAAATAACTTCAAATTGAATGAATAATATATGCACGTAAAATAATGACAATGTTTTATGAGGCAAAATAAACAATTTCGTGTTAGTTTATCGAATTTAAAGTTCCCAGCTAATCAAACAACAACTGCTCTTGTCGCACTCTCGCGGGCGACTAAACGAGTTGCGGTCAATTGACCTTAACTAAGTGCGCAATTTCTTTGTGCCGCACAACTTGTCTAGCACTATACATTAAAGTCTTTGGTAAAAATATATAGTAATTTATATACAACGAGTTACAGAAAGGTGTGGTCATGACAGTGAGTGTTTAAATATCGGATATGTCACGATTATATTAAAATTTCACGCTTGTTTGTATAGCATAGGCCAGCAAACGAGCAAGTGGGTCACCTGATGGTAAGTAATCTCCACCACCCATGTACGCTCACAATAATTAGGGGCGCGTTGCCGACCTTAAAGGAAAGGGATAATTAAGGGAATGGGAAGGGAAAGGGATTTGGGCCTCCGGATATCTCTCACCGTACGAAACGCAGAAGCAAGCTGTTACTTTACGTCGGTTTTCTTTGAGACAGTGGTAACGACCCGGACGAGCCGGCCCATTCATGCTGTAGACATAACTGTCTACAGCGTGGCTCTACCACTAAAAAAATATTTATTATTTTAATTATCTTAATGATTCGTTTATTACGGTCGATAATAACGATCGCTACCTTATAAATTGAGTGAAGTGCGTGAGCGAGATTAACAATGCTGAAGTGAGACAAAAGCTCGGTTGTTTATCATTTAGTATTTTCCAAATTTGCAAGTCGAATATAAACATGTTACTCATTCGATAAAAAAGAAAATGCTTTATTCATGTCTCAGTAATGCAATCGGATTTGTTACTACGGCGGTGAAGTACTTATATCGTACATTACACGTTGCTTCAATTTGACCACACCCTTCTGTAACACGTTGTAGATATGTTTTTTTATTAGCTTAAAGACGAAACGAGCAGGTCGCTCGCCTTATGGCAGGCGTCACACCTGTCCATAAACAGAAACAACACCGCACAGAACCTAGAATTACAAAGCACTTGCATGGCAATGGAAACGCTCGTCACCCTGAGACATAACATGTAAAATCACATAATGTCCAGTAATTGCACTGGCTTCAATATCCTTCAAATCGAAGCACAACAGTGTTTACACACTGCTGCTCGGCGACACGAATAGACAAAGCGGTGCTAGCAATCCAGACGGCCTCTTACATACAAGGTACCCACCATTTATAATGTGTATATGGGCGCACCTTCAGACCGCCCTCTATTGATGACAAATAAAAATAAAACTATTAAAGCCGGAAGTATTCACATTGATGTAATTATGTACTTAAATAAATTCCAGTAATCATTTAAAATTATTTGGCATTTTATCTACATGCTATCATATTTTTTTCATCATAGTTAATTTCAACTACTGGAAATGTGTTCAAATTACGAATTATTTAATTAATGAACTAGCTTGAAATCTACGCTAAATTACTTTGATATGATTTACATATTTGTATGATTTTAATTTTTCGTGCAGACTATAAAAAACGCTTTTATTGCTACCACCTATTTATTGTAAAATAGTGTTTTACTAACATCTGCTACTATTGAATTATTGTTATAAAACAGTTTATAATTGATTTGTGATTTATAACAATTGTCCATTGTTTAAAGAACTCTTAATTTTTATAATTTATATTTGTTTTGTTAATAGTTTCAAATGAAATTCAGACATATGATTGATTGTCACTATAGATGGAAGGGAATTCTATTGTAAGAATTGCTATTTAAACCATTGCTGTTCAGCAGCAAGGTACAGTAATTTTCTATAACTTGTGTGGTAACGAATAAAATCATTATACAAGGACAGACAATGTAGTCTTAGCCGTTGACAGTGGATATCAAGTAGATGCAATATACACAGATTTTACAAAAGCTTTTGACAAAGTAAATCACACAATTCTAATTAGAAAACTCCATACTTTTGGTGTTATCGGTTCCCTGCTACATTGGTGTGATTCGTACTTGAAAAACAGACTTTCAATTGTTGTTATCGATGGTAGCACTTCTGAGCCTTTGATACCAACCTCTGGAGTACCCCAAGGTTCAAATTTAGGTCCACTGTTATTTAACATATACTTAAACGACGTTACCAGTATATTTAAATATTCCAGTTTTTACCTATTTGCGGATGATCTTAAGTTAATGCGTGTTATAAAAGATGCTAATGACTCAGATCTGTTGCAAAAAGATTTAAGAACTTGATGACTGGTGTCGTGACAATTGTATGTATTTAAATAATTCCAAATGCTATCATATAAAATTTACTCTAAAACACCATTTAATTCCTACTAGTTACAACATATCACGTAGAATCTTGAATGAAGTACCATATATTCGGGACTTGGGGGTCTATGTAGATTCAAAACTAAAATTTACTAACTATGTAGATAATATAATTAATGCAGCTAATAAATCTATTGGATTTGTCGCTGTGGCACTAACGTCGGAACTCGGAACACAACATCCGTACCTCGGATGCCAGCTTTGTATAATCAGCTTTCCTAGAAGAGTCTGAAATTTCTACGTATCCCTAACATTCTGATAAATCATACTGACCATCTTATTTTGCAAATTATTTTAATATTACTTTTAATTCTCTAATTTTAATTTAATTGAACTAAGTACTTATATAAGATTGTATTTATTTATGCATGCTGTGTTTGCCTGTAATTTGAGTTGCAATAGGTTCAATTGTTATTAGTGTTAATATTTAATGTACGTATGTATTATTGTAAACTTTGTTGGCAATCCTTAAATAATAAAATAATAAAAATAAAATAAGACAGTGTTTTGCATTATATCATGGATTTGGGAGGAACATCTGATCCGGCGCCGACATGTACGTGCATGCATGTGTGCGTGTGAGCATAAGAGAGTGTGTGTGTGTGTGTGTTACCTTCCAAATGTCTCCGTTATGTACAGTTGTATGCAGTGTATCTACAACTGAACAGAGTTCCGCCTGCATATTGCACTGCTTCTTGACGCACTCCTCCTGTCTCCGTTTAGTTTCTCTCTTCTCTTTCTCAAGGTCCAACGCCGGTTCGTTCTCTATATCTTGCACTTTCTTAGTTTGCAGACGAATGTTTGAGCCTAATGATCTTATCTGACAAACAGTACGATTACATTTAAGACAATAATATTAATATTTCGAAGAAAAATATCAGTCAATCGATATATCAAAGTATATCAATAAAAATATCAATATATGCGAAAAAAATCGATTCATATTATGTGTTTATATCTATTGTGTTGACATTTTTTTGCGATTTAATAAATTTAATTAATAATATTTTTATGCTTCTAAAACATAGTAAATCTTACACTGAGTGACATAGTTATCGGAAAAACAACCCATTCAAAAGGAAAGTGTATAATATAAACAAAGTAAATTTTATCGTATTATATATTTACCATTTCTACACCTTCGTTGATTTTCTTACGTTTCGTATTCAGCTCGTTGAGTTGGACCTCTAAGTTGGATAGTTTTGTGTCTATATTTTGGATTTTTCCTTTATAAGACTGAACTGTTTTTTGGTGTTTTACAATTCTGTCAATAAAATCATTGATTCGATTAGTTTATACTTATTCCAATCGAATGATTCATCAAAGGTCGAGTTTTAATAACGATAGTATATGTGATTAACTAAAAGATTTAAATAAAACTTAAAAATATACGCACTCACGCCTGTAATACCCGAATGGGCAGGCAGAGGTCCAAGTTCACCCACATTTCGCCGTGCCTATTTCCGTCCTATGATGTGATAGGGGGCGAGCATGTCGCTATACCGGGCAAAATAGGGTAGTTGACTAGATTTTTTTTATTATTTAAATCAATAAGTTACGTTACTGAAAATCTATTGCAGAAAGAATTTTATAAATCGGACCAAAAATAAATAAGGAAGAAGCCATTCAAATCCCGTAGAAGGGGTAATTGTCAAATGACAGACGACGCAACCTTTGACGTCACTGTGTGAAATGTTCATTATGGTGCACGCGTGCAGGCGAGATAGTGAGATACCCTACTACGCACCCACTGGACCGATTTCATAAATTCTTTGGCCGTTAGAAAGCTACATTATCACTGAGTAACATAAGTTATATTTGAGACGGTTATAGAGTACTTTTTATCCCGGAAAGGGCTATTCACGCGGGCCGAGCCGCGAGCAAAAGCTAGTTCATTAATAATGGGCTATACAATATAGTACTGATTTATACAGTTGGAGACTGTGGCGCAGTTGTAATGCGTACGCGTTACGATTGATGCTAACGTTGAGGTCTAGGGTTCGATCCCCGGGTCGGGTAAAGTGGTATTGGGTTTTTCTATTATGAAATGCTCAGTATCAGCCCGGAGTCTGGAATTTGTGCCCGGTATGGCGATAGGCTCGCTCCCTATCACATCGTGGGACGGAGATACGCGCGACGAAATGTGGGTGTACTGGTTACACCTCTGCCTACCCCTACGGGGATTACAGGCGTGAGTGCGTATGTATGTATAATAATAATACACATACAATAATAAATACACCCAACACATAGTCCTGACCCCACACTAGGTTAACCTGTATCGTGGGTATCAGGAACTACGAGGGACTTGAGGTCCTACAACACCCAGGCCCGAGACAAATATTTGTGAATCAGACAGACATTTTTCTCGGTGTGGGAATCGAACTCACGGCATCACGCTTCGTAGCCGGCTACTCGCCCACTGCGCCACGGAGGCAGACAAGTTTAAATCGCTTTAAGTTGTGGTTACATAGTTATTGCGTACAATTTATTGTAAACCCGAGTAAAGTAAGCAATATAAATGTGTAATTAATTATCAAAGCAATAACAAGATTTCAGTATGTCTATAATTTTGTCTCTTTTAATCAAATCTATATACGAGTATATAAAAGCGAAATACCACTCACACACTGACACATCATGATTTCTCAAAAACTACTGAAGCTGGGATCATGAAATTTGGTCAGATTATAGTTTGTGTAATGTAGACGTCAGCTAAGAACGGATTTTACAAATATTACTTAATAAAAATCATGAGACACGTATTTCATATACATATTTGTAAAATTCAACTCGCGAAAGGAGAGGGGGCGTGTTGAATTTTTGGGAAGTTTGAAGACCAATTACGCCTAAACGGCTGAATGGATTTGGGGAAAATTTGGTATACAGATAGACCAAGACATGAATTAGAACATAGGCATCTTTTATCCCTGAAAAAGAGTTTTACGCGGACGGAGCCGCGGGTAAATGTAAATGCTAGTGTATTATAAGTTAGTAAACACACTTTTTTTTATGAAGAACTTCTCAGGTATGCAGGTTTCCTCACGATGTTTTTCCTTCACCGTTAAAGCAAGTGATAATTAACAATTAATATACACATAACTTAGAAAAGTCAAAGGTGTATGCACTTGGGGCTGGTTTCGAACCTGCGACTTTCGTCTCGACAGTCCATACCACTCCCCGCTGAGCTATCACTGCGAAACACACTTACTGTTTGTTTAATGTTGTAATTTGTTCAGTATCTATAGTATTGGCTAGCAGAGTCGGCGCTTGTATTTCTATAGTCGACGTTGATATCGCACCGCTGTACGCAGACTTGCGTATCGTGAATCTGTGGTTCTCTGAAAATAATAAATAAGAAAGAAAGAAGAAGAAAGAAAATGTTTTTATTACAATACCCTCACACATACGGCTAGAATACTTAAATATTTAAAACAAACAAACACAAAACAATAAAATAGGATCATTACATGTAATATAAGGCAGGGCCCTATTAATCGGTTGTGTGAGGACGCAATTGGTCCCATCTCAGCCTAAAATTGTTACAATGTGATAAGCGATATAAATAACACATATACACATAAATACTCAAGCTTTTATCACCAAAGGGATAAGCAGAGGTACAACTATTACTGTATCAAAAGTTCGACGAGCTTATTTGTGATTTCTAGCTTTCTATAGCTTATTCGTGATTTCTAACATTTGATGGCGATTTCATAATAATTCCAAAAATGATTGAATAAGTCATTATAATTGTAAGTGATACAGCTATGCTGTAGACAGTTTTATCTACAGCATGACATACTGCCCAGCTCGACCGGGTTATCTCCGCCTCATAGAAGACCGGCGTAAAGTAGCAGCTTGCTATTGCATTTCGTATGGTGTGTGAGATACCCGGTGGCCTCAATCTCTTCCCTATTCAGCCTCCGCCGTGGCGCAGTGGCTGCAAAGCGTGAGGCCGTGGGTTCGATTCCCACACAGAGACAAATGTTGGTGTTATCCACAAATGTTTGTTTCGGGTCTGGGTGTTGTGGGTTGGCACTTGGTAAGTCCCTCGTAGTTGCTGATACCCACGATACAGGTTAACCTAGTGTGGAGTCAGGACTATGTGTGTGACTGTTGGGTGTATTTATTTATTTATTTTATTTTCTATCACTCAATTATCCCTTTCCTTCAAAGTCGGCAAGACATAATTGTTGTGGTATTGTGTGTGTACACTGGCAGTGAAGATCATATACCATAAGGTGACCAAATGCAGTGATAGCTCAGGTGGGAGTGGTATGAACTGTCGAGACGAAAGCCGCAGGATCGAAACCAGCCCCAAGAGCATACACCTCTGACTTTTCTAAGTTATGTGTATATTAATTGTTAATTATCACTTGCTTTAACGGTGAAGGAAACATCGTGAGGAAACCTACGTACCTAAGAAGTTCTCCATAAGAATTTCGAAGGTATGTGAAGTCTACCAACCCGCATTAGGCCAGCATGGTGGACTAAGGCCTAACCCCTCTCATTCAGTAGAGGAGGCCCGTGGCCAGCAGTGGGACGTATATAATACAGGGCTAGTATTAAGGTGACCCACTTGCACGTTTGCTGAATGTGCAAGTGGGTCACCGTATGCTATAAACAATTACCTGTAAAGAAATAGTTGATGTGTGCAGGCACTTTTTCGCTATTTTTGTACGTATGTTGGTTTCCTATAGGTATTTTGTGTATGGAGTATTGTTTACACAAGTAGCGCAGGATCGCATCCGGGGCTGTGATGGTGTCCACTAAGTACGTGTAGAAACCCAGGTAACTGCAAAGGGTAATTGTTATTAGTGATAGATAAATCTTATATATAAAATTCTCGTGTCACAATGTTAGTTCCCATACTCCTCCGAAACGGCTTGACCGATTTGTATGAAATTTTGTGGGCATATCGGGTAGGTCTGAGAATCGGCCAACATCTATTTTTCATCCCACTAAATGTTGAGGGTGGTCCACCCCAATTTTTATTTTTTATTTTTTGGTCAATTTTTTTTTTTTATAATGTGGCATTAAAAAATACCTACAAAAATTTTCACCCTTCTACCATCAACCCCTATTTTTTAATAGCGATATTAGTATTTTTGTCAAGCGCGTTTCTCACACCGATCGCGATGTCGGGACTCGCTTGATGCGACTAGGCTACTTTAATCCTGGAAATAGGCATTTATGCGGGCGGAGCCGCGAGCAACAGCTAGTAAATCTCTATATATTATACACCTAATCATAATTGAAACAAGACAGTTAAAACAAATAATATATATATCTTTATATATATAATTTTACTGTAGGTGTGTATGTGACTGAACTCCTCCCAAACGGCTGGACGGATTTGAATGTGTTTTTTGTATTCGTTTGGGTGGCGCGGGCGCCCTGGATGGTTTAGATTCACAATTGGACCCGGTAGGTGGCGCTGCTGTAGTTGCGGGAGCAACCGCGCGGGACAGCTAGTATATATATTTATAAAAGCTGAATTACAAGGTATTATAAGACTAAAAAAACTTATATCTCGGGTTGACGAGCGCAATGCCATGCAGTGTAATTCAGAGTTCTGTGTTGTATTTGCTTCTGTAGCAGAAACAGAAGTTCTGTTCGAGCGACCTACTCGTTTCTTTATTCATAGTGATTTCTTAAGTTTACGCGAATATTACACATTGAAATAAAAATAGATTATACGGATTTTATCGCGGTTTAATTTTTATTCCCGGTAGCCAATGTAACATTAACTTTTCGAGACGACCTACACCTCAGTCTCTCCCGTGACTACGAAGGCTGAAAAGCTTTCGAAACGTCGGGAATAAAAATAAAAATAAAAATTAAACCGCTATAAAATCCGTATAAACTAGTTTTATTTCTTTATTCATGCTAAAAAAACTAAAAACAAATCCTCCTGACGCAGTCGCGTAAAGGATAATCACCTCAACTGTTGTATATTATCCTGCTGGTAGTTAACTTTGCCACCTTGGCTACATATCGCGTTGACACACTTGTAACCGTTCTCAACCCTAACTTTCTGCAGGAACAGGTTCATATCCTGACTGGATTCGAACGTGAACGCGACCAAGTCCCGGTTAGATACAGTCGAGTTCAAATATCGAGCGAATTTCGGGTCCGTGAAATTAATCTGAAAAGAAAGTCTTTTAATAAAAAAAAAACGCTCACAATTAAGAACATTCATCAGCGCACACCTTTATCTCCGAAGGGGTAAGCAGAGGTGTAATTATTTTAAGTGATAGAGCCAGCTGCAGCATGAATGGGCCGGCTCGTACGGGTCGTTACCACTGTCTCACAGAAAACCGTTTCATACGGTGAGTAAGATATCCGGAGGCACAAAGGGGCCCCTTCCGAATCCTTTAATATCCGTTTCTTTTAAGGTCGGCAATGCGCCCATGATTCTTCTGGTATAGTGGGTGTTCATGGGCGGTGGAGATCACTTACTATCAGGTGACCCACTTATTCGTTTGCCGACCTATCCTATAAAAAAAGATAGGGTAAAGGTTTGTACTGCGTTGTAGATAGGATAAAGGTCCTTACCTCGAGCATCATAGGTTCGTAGACAGGATGTTGGAACATGTCCCTGTTGTCTCGAAGCCACTGCACTGCGTTGTAGATAGGGTAAAGGTCCTTACCTCGAGCATCATAGGTTCGTAGACAGGATGTTGGAACATGTCCCTGTTGTCTCGAAGCCACTGCACTGCGTTGTAGATAGGGTAAAGGTCCTTACCTCGAGCATCATAGGTTCGTAGACAGGATGTTGGAACATGTCCCTGTTGTCTCGAACCCACTGCACTGCGTTGTAACAGTCCTTGTTGTACGCTCGCAGAGTGTTCAGTCGCTCCTCGCCGATATCTTCTAGCTGACGTAACCTTGTAACATCAATACAAATACAGTACAATTCAGATATAACGACTTCGCTTATAACGACTAACTGGTTTTAGCGACAATAATGTTTACTCAAGTTAGGTTTCAACATTAGTTACTGAGAAAATATAACCGTTTAAGCGAGTAACTGCTTATAGCGACCATTATTTATAATAATACGTCCGGTTAAAACGACGCGCAATGTTTTGTTTACACAACCTACGTACCAATACCGCGCCCAATTAACCCCGCCCCGCGTGTTCACCTCTCGTTATTGGCGCGCGTAAATCACAGTTAGCGTTTGTCACCGGTTATGACAACATAAAGTTCGACAAAAAGAGTTCTGTGAAGCGAAGCTGTGTTACAATTGAAGAAAAATGTGCACTATTACACCGATTAGAAGCCGGTGAATCAAATGCAACCCTCGCAAAGGAGTTTGGCGTATCTCCTTCTACAATATCCACAATAAAGATAAGATCGGTTTAATGCCAATGTATTGAAATGCAAACGCGTAAGGACTTCTCCGAGTGGTAGAGCCACGCTGTAGACAATTTTGTCTACAGCATGAATGGGCCGGCTCGTCCGGGTCGTTACCACTGTCTCACAGAAAACCGGCGTAAAGTAGCAGCTTGCTGCTGCGTTTCGTACGGTGAGTGAGATATCCGGAGGCCCAAATCCCCCTCCCCTTCCCAATCCCTTATTTTCCCTTTCCTTTAAGGTCGGCAACGCGCCCATAATTCTTTTGTATTGTGGGCGTACATGGGCGGTGGAGATCGCTTACCATCAGGTGACCCACTTGCTGGTTTGCCGGCCTATACTTAAAAAAAAAAAAAAAAAAAAACTTCTACTCTTGAGCAGGTGGATAAGGCATTGTTATAGTGGTTCAAGCTTCAGCGCGACCTAAAATAAAGCATAAGTATGTGATTCTTATAAAATGTTTTTTTTATCTAAAATAACTTATTATAATATGTATTCGTAAGTTAGGTATGTACTTAATAAATAATCCTTCCGTTTTGTACGTTATCCGGTTAGTACGACATAGTATCGCCGGTCCCTTGAAGGTCGTTGTATCCGAATTCTACTGTATTCCATACAAATGATAGCTCTATTAAATTGTATTAAAATTAAATTGATTTTAATTCTAACCTATCAAATTGCCGTTCTGTATGAAAAAAGTATTATAATAATAATAATAATTACACCCAACAGTCACACACATAGTTCTGACGCTACACTAGATAAACCTGTGTTGTAGATATCAGGAACTACGAGGGACTTGTCAAGCCACAACACTCAGACCCGAAAAAAATATTTGTGGATCACACAAACATGTCTCAGTGCGGGAATCGAACCCACGGCCTCTCGCTTCGCAGCCGGCTACTCGCCCACTGCGCCACAGACCGTTTCTTTTTTATTTCTATTAATCCAAGTAACCACCCATACTATGGATGCACCTTTGCCAGCGCAGTGGCAATTTATCGATGCCCTTCTTGAAGAAATCGACTGGACGGGATTGGATAAACTCTTCAAAGGCATATTGTATCAGGTATTGATTTTTTTTAACTATTAGTCAAATTGACATAACCGACCCAACTTTGTTTAGTTTAATTTTTAGCTTTTGAGTTTTTATAAATTGGTTTTATTTTATGTTAAAAAAATGACTACTATTTTTAGATAAAGAAACATCAAAATCGATGCATAAATGTCGAACTTTTAGTCTTTCATCCCCTTCCATTGTTAGGACCTCCAGGGGACCACTATAGGAGTAATCCGATAATCGATAGGGTTTACATACCTCCTATCGAATATATAATTATTATCATCCAGATCGGTCTACTTTCGGGGGAGTTATGTGTGAACATACATAAAAAATACAGTCGAATTGAGAACCTCCTCCGTTTTTTTCCGTGTACATAAATTCATCAATGTCGATCGATTACTATCGATAAAATTTTCAATTATCGATATACTCACTTGTTTTGACACATTCTGATCTGCGGCGTGACGTTGTTGTCCAGATCATACTGAAGTTGCAACTTCTCTTTCTTTAAGACGTCCATTTGTGCGTTTATTTGCGATATCGGCTTGTGTAGTTCCGCCAACTCCATCTTTACTCGAGTTTCTGAATATATTATCAAAATGAGTGAGTGAAGTGGGCCACCAACGTCTTAAGCCCAAAGCCAACCCCACCTGCACGTGGTACATTCTGCTAACTAACGGACGAGGCAATACCGATACTTAGTTCCTCTGGGTTGTGGTGGTCAGACAGATCGTCCCGCGTAATACCGAATCCAACGTCAAATTTATGTTACGAGAAGGCGGACCCTGGCATTAACCCGGTATAGCGCCAGGCAGAAAGAAAGAAATAAATGACCACTACCATACCACTACCACTCTAAGTTGTAGATCTACACTATAGACAGTTTTGTCTACAGCATGAATGTACCGGCTCGATCGGGTCGTTACCACTGTCTCACAGAAAACCTACGTAAAGTAGCGGCTTGCTGCTGCGTTTCGTATGATGAGTGAGATATCCAGAAGCCCAAATACTTCTCCCCGTCCCAATCTATTAACTATACCCTTCCTTGATTCAGCCAGCAACGGAACTACTAATGGAAGAAATACTTTACTAGGTGGTGGTTCCCTTGTATACGCGAGGCCGTCTGGGTTGGTAACAACGCTTTATCTATTACTGCCGCCAAGCAACAGTGTGTAAGTACTGTTGAGTTCCAGTTTGAAAGACATTGAAGCCAGTGAAATTACTGGACATTATGAGACTTAACATCTTATTTCTCGGGATGACGAGCACAGTCCAGTGCCATGCAGTGATTATAAAAGTTCTGTGTGGCTGTGTGTCTGATTATGGTCATATGGTCAGGCGTGGTGCTTACCATAGTCCATCAGGCGAGTGACGCCTTCATTCAAGCTAATAAAATAAAACACTAAAATAACAATAAAATATACACTTGCCGTTTCATAGCATCCTTCGAGAGAATTGATGAATCATTGAGGCGGGGTTAAGCCATAATCCACCAAGCTGGCCTAAACATGAACATTAGCTGTCGCCTACGAAATTAAATCTCTTACCATCTCCCACTTTCTCCACCAACGCACTCCTGTCGGTCTTCAACTTGTCGAGTTTGATTCTCGCCTCGACCAACTCGCTCTCTCTGTTCCGATGCCTCTCTATCTTCTCTTGAAGCGATGAATCAATATCCTTTATTGAATATTCAATATTCTTCATTGCGTCTATCACTTCCCTTGCTTTGTCTTTTAGCGTGTCGATTTGTCTGTTCTAAAATATATCAAAATATACAATAAATTACGCCTGTAGATCCCCCTGAGGGGTAAGCAGTGTTGCAACCAGAGCTGGACCTACGTTTCGCCGAGCATATTTCCCATGATGTGATGGGGTGGGACATTGTCGCCTTATTGGCCACAAATTCCAATCCAGGGCAACACATGTGTGATTTATTGATTAAATAAACACATACACAAATTGTTATTGCCGCACCTAGATTTTGAACGCTGGACCTCACGGTTTCCCAACACAGACTCATGGTATTATCATGTCGGCATCGACCAACAAGTCGATCAAGATATATAGATGCAAAAGTGTGTTTGATGATTTATCTTTCTTTCAGGCCACAAAGGAATCAATGTTTTTTTTCCATAGAGATAGTTTATGTGTCGGAGAGTAACATAGGCAACTTTTTATTCCGGATACTACACGCAGACGGAGCCGCGAGCAAAATCTATTAATAAAACGAATATCTACTCTCGAATTTTTTACTGGATGACGAGACAAGCAGGTCACTCGCCTGCCTATGTCCTGCCTGTCCATTGTTCTTCTGATATTGTTGGTGTTCATGCGCGATGAAGATCATTTACCATCAGGTGACCCACATTTTTTTTCTTTTTAATAGCTTTTTATTAGCTTCATACGTATCTTAGTATGTTAGTATGTATATAACGGAATCTTTGAACATGATTTTGACCCCCTTCAAAACGTCGGATTAACTCGAAATTTGGCATACTTATTAAGGACCGATGATAATTCAATATTTTAAACAGTTTGATATAAAAAATACGCTTTTATAGAAAATTCGACTAAAAAATGAAAAATAAATAATAGTTTAAAAAACAAAAAAGATACGCTTTTATTGAAAATCCAACTTAAAATTTAGAAAATAAATTATAATAAATTTTAATTAAAAATTGTGTAAGAAAAAATGAAACGCTTTTTTTACAATAAAATTAAAATTTATTTTCTATTTTTTAAGTTGGGTTTTCTATAAAAGCGTATTTTTTTAAACTATTATTTTTTTATCCTAGCTCGGCAAAGTGACTACGCTACACCAGATGGTAAGTGTAGAGCAATCAATGAATACTGTAGACCAACGATACGACACTGAATCTATCGCAGATCGGCAGAATTATGCCGGCCTGCTTAGTTGCTTCTTCACACTCCGTTTAAAGGATCCCATGTTATAGGAAGGAGGAAACACGTGCGCCGGCAAACTATTCCACAGCTTTATGGTCCGACAGAAGTAAGATTTACTTACACATTTGCCAGCATATGCTCTAACGAAATATAGCAATGCCGTTTGAATTACAGATTACTGCTATGGCACTATACTGCTCGTCACCCAGACACAGGATGTTAAGTTTCATAATACCCAATAACAGTGATATTATTGTGTTAGAAGTTACACAACTATTATTATGTAAATCAAAACGACGGTATTCACTTTGACTCATAGTTTATTGGTCACTTTTACAATGTAATTGCTTTACAGACCACAATCACATGTCAGAATTATACTCTAGAGACCGCTCTCTAATTCATTACAACTATGACTGAACTACGAATTGAATAGCAAACCAGCAGAGCTACCGCGTAATAAACACTGGGACTATCGATTGTAAACTGATCAACTAAGCGTATGAGCGTCTGGGAGACTGGGAGACTGGGCGCTCCAACTATGGTGGCTACCTCTTTTTATACGATTTATCCACCCTTCTACTACTGTATCGCGCCATTATTATTTCAATATACCCGACTCTATTTTCTTATGACACCCTCAATTTACAAATAAAAAAACGAATACCCTAATAATTGGGTATTATGTTTGCATTTGCTTTGCTTCACAGGCTACCGCTTGTCAATAGACAAAGTGGTGGTACCTGACCTACCACCTAGTTATTAAATTACTTACCGCCGCAAGTCTCTGCTGTTCCAATTGATTAATACCCCTCTTAGCAGTTGCTATAAGTTTCTCCAGCGGTTCGGACTTTGTTTTATGACTGCTGACTATATTGAGAGCTTTCTTCTTGTCTTGGGCACACTCTTTTACTCTCTCTCTTAAGTCTTGATACTCTATCCACAGCTTCTTCTTCTCACACATCTCTATCTGCTTCTCAATCTCTTTTCGTTGTTTCATCGTTTCGATTATTACTTTTAATCTGAAAAATAATATGTATTTCCAACAGTCACACTAGTAGTCCAAATTCCATATTATGAGATTCTTTAGTTTATTAACTACTTTTTTTATAACATTGGCCGGCAAACGAGCAAATGGGTCACCTACTACAATACCAGAGGAATCAAGGGCGCGTTGACGACCTTAAAGGAAACTGATAATTTAGACGGGAATGGGAGGGGATTTGGGCCTCCGGATATCTCACTCACCGTACGAAGTGCAGCAGCAAGCTGCTACCACCGTTTTGTCTATTTCTGCGACCAAGCAGCAGCGTGTAACACTGTTGTGTTCCGGTTTGAAGGACATTGAAGCAAGTGAAATTACTGGGCAGTATGAAACTTAACAACTTATGTCTCGGGGTGACGAGCGCAGTCCAGTGCCACGCAGAGCTTTGTAATTCAAAGTTCTGTATGTCGTTGCTTCTGCTTATGGGCAGGCGTGACGCTTACCATCAGGCGAACGACCTGCTCGTCTCGTCATTCAACCTAATATTAACAAAGCCTAGTTATTTTTCCTATCCTGCCATCGATACGTCTGAACAATATTTGTTTTCGATATACATACATATTTTTATTAAGAATTGGAATTACCAAAAGCTTTATTTTTGATAATATACCAAATCCTTCGCATCTTCGTCATTAAGGATGTTTGGTCCGTGTCTTTACCTGTTATTAAGTGTCTTTGGTCCATGTCTTTATCTGTCATGCATCGTCGGTCAGTATGTTTACTTGACACTATTATCACTTAGCATCTTTTGTTCGTCTCTTTACCTGTAATGAGGTATCTTTAGTCCGTGTTCTTACCTGTCATTCAGTCGTATTTGTTCCTCCAACATCTGGGCGTTATTTTGCTGTTTAGTGGACAACCCTCTCTGCTGAGTTCTACACTCTATGAGTTCGTCTAGCTGACTGACAGACTTCTGCCCACCCACCGCCGACAATGTGCTTCGGAGCAACTGCTGGGCGTCCATCTTGGCGAAGTCCTGAACACGGTGTTGGGGCAGCAGTTGACATAGATTGTCCACCTATCATACGTAAACATATATTATATATAAAAAAATTACGCACTCACTCATGGCTGTTATCCCCGAAGGGGTAGACAGAGGTGTAACCAGTACACCTATATTTCGCCAAGCGTATCTCCGTCCAGTAATATGATGAGCCTATTGCCATATCGGGCACAATTCCAGACTCCTGGTAGTGGTAGTGGTTGATACTAAGCATTTCATGATAGAAAAACCCAATATCACTGTACCCAACCCGGGGATCGAACCCGAGACCTCAGCGTCAGCCTTAGTCGTAACACAAACGCATTACAACTGCGCCACCGAGGCAGTGATGATTATTTAATAAAAAAAAATTTTATCGGCAACTATAATTATTTTTTTATAGATTGAGCAATTGAGTCACCTAATGGTAAGTGATCATCACTGTTCGTCAACACCCATTATACCAGAAGAATCATGGATGTGTTGTCAACCTTAAAATGGAGTGGGAATTGAAAAGAGGAAGCAGGAATTTGGGCCTCTGGAAATCTCACCATGAAACGTTACAGTAAGCTGCCACTTGCCGTCGGTTTTCTGTGAGATTACCCTGGTCAAGATGGCCCACTCATGGTGTAAACAAAACTGTTTACAGCATGGCTTTATTATAATAAATAAATAAATACACCCAACAGTCACACACATAGTCCTGACCCCACACTAGGTTAACCTGTATCGTGGGTATCACAAACTACGAGGGACTTGCCAACCCACAACACCCAGACCCGAAACAAATATTTGTGGATCACACAAACATTTGTCTCGGTGCGTGAATCGAACCCACGGCCTCTCGCTTCGCAGCCGGCTACTCGCCCGCTGCGCCACGGAGGCTGTCAAATTATATATTATTGCTAAAAGAAATTTTAAAACACCAAATAACACGTTTTATAAGCACTCGTTTATAAATCCTTCATGAGCCCAAATTCGATGGGTTTATTAGTAGCTTTCAAGGATTCCGCTATCCAACCTTCAGTTCCATCATCAGGACCTCGTTATCGGGTGAAATGAATTGGGACAAATGTATTGAGGCTAAACTCGATAACTCATAACCATTGAAGGATTCCGTTACCCACGTTCCAGCTCCATCATCAGACCAGCAAGACGGTTCTAAATTATTGTATTCTAAGTTTCAATACAGCAATCAAAAAGTTGATGAAATTCAGTTTAGACTATGACACAGATAAACGACAACTCAATATTTTATATGTGTTAAAAGCGGCTTCTCCGATGCGTCTTAAAATATACAGAACCCACCTGAATGTTTAAAGAAGCTACAAGCTCTTGCACTTGCTTCTCTTTGGCCGTCTTATGATCTATGGCCCACGACGTAGAATCATTTAAATTAAACGTTCTCGTGATTATCACATTACGTTGTCCACGCTTTTGATACAATTCTATCTCAATAATGGCCTGTTCGCATCCTCTTCTTACATACTGCGCAACCTAAAATGTTTAATGGTTATTAGCATTTCGCTGTCGCAGTTGTAATGCGTACGCGGTACGACTACTGTGCTGATTCGATCCCGGGTCGGGTAACTGATATTAGGGGTTTTTTATCATGTAGTACTAATTGTACCCGTTATATAGGCACGTTCCTATCACATCATGGGACAGAAATAAGTTCGGCGTAATGTGGGTGTATTGGTTACACCTCTGCCTACCCCTTCGGGGATTACAGAAGAATTTGGAGACGTTGCCGACCTCAAGGGATTGAGCAGGGGAAGATATGGACCTCCAGATATCTCACTCATCATATTTTTATGAAACGAAAAATAATTTAAAGTCAATTTGAAGTCGCTATTAAATTCATTTAACCCAGGCGACCCTGATTCATTTTTAGAATAACCAATACATAAAGCTAACAACGGAACTTGATAATGTTTTATCTCTATACGTCATTCTATGTATTTGCGTTGATTGCTATTTAACAAATTATGCTCGCTATGAAGCGAGAGGTCACGGGTTCGATTCCCGCACCGAGATGCTTCTGCGATCTACAAATATTTTTTTCGCATCTGGGTATTTTCTCCCTAGAAGTGTTGACGTCAGGCCGACGGCAAGTCGTTAAAACTACCAGCCAAATAATTCTGCAACATGTGTTAAAACGTTTAACGAAAATAAATCTGACAAAAACGGTCTAATAATAACAAATCTGTTACGGTATTGATGACTATTATTATTCACTATAATAATTTAATAATTATATATGTATGATGTAATATGATATATATATATTCTTATTGTAAACTGTATATTTCATGTACTCTTAGACAACCCTCTCTTATTCGTACCTTATCTCCATCCTATGGTTGCCTGTAAGAGATTGCCCTGAGCGATAAGGCCGCCAATTGTACTATGTTTAAAAGTTAATTGTCTTTTTAATTTTAATAAGTGTCTAATGTACAATAAAGCATTATATAAAATAAATAAATAAAAACAAAAAAAAAACAATAAAGCTAAAAATAAACATTCAAGTCCATGCTTTCTACCACAATATAACATTGAAATCAGTGTTTGTGTTCACGTTGGTATTATTTTTGTTAAAAAAATATTATTTCACTATTTGTACTGTAAGAATTATCACAATCGATGCATAAATTACGAAATTTTAATCTTTCATTCCATAATTTCTTCTCAATATTAAAATTTAATCAACTTTGAGCTATATTCTTTCGAATGAAAAAATAATTATTTTTGTCGTCGGTTGAAAAATAATGTTGCGAGTGACATTAGGGCAGATGAAAAGAGCTATTTAGCAAATGATGTTTTTTTATTATGTCTTTTACATACTTACAGTAGTATTCGTGGGTTCATGGCAATCAAATGCCTCATACAGCTGTATTTTGTACTATTATCGTACTAAATTATTAACTATAAATAAAACATGGCTAAAATGGTTAAATTGGACTTAAAAATGTAACTATCATCTAATTTAACAGTGGTTTGAAGTTTCATTATATGCACCATCAGAACCATAACTATGAAAATGTTTTAACAAAAATAAATCTGACTATAAAACTAAAACTGAACATAAAAGTGACTAATTTTGAGTCATTGCTACCGTAGTTTATTAGTCAATGATAGATAACAATTGAATACCTCCTCTTTTGTAGTCAGTTAAAAAATAAGGGTAAATTAAAAATATATGAACACCACACAGAACTTTGAATTACACAGCACTGCATGGCATTAGACTGTGCTCGTCACCCCAAGAAATATTAAGTCTCATAATGCCCAGTATTTTTTTTTGCTTCTGTCGTTCAAACCAAAAAAGTTTAGCTTACACACTGCTGCTTGGCGACAGAAATAGACAAAGCGGTGGTACCAACCAAGACTCTCGCATACGAAGGCCTACCAGCTAGTATGTTGACAAGAACTGACCTTTAATCCTCGACCACTGACATTTGGTTTCCCACATAGACCAAGTATAATGGCACATACAAACGAAGACTTGCCAGTTCCATTTGGTCCAATTATTAAGTTTAATGATGTATTCGGATATAACACCACTTGTTTGTAAGTTCTGAAACAATTCGGAATAATTCAGGTGTCTGTTTTACTACCTCTGAGTAAATGTAACAACATCAGCCAAGTAAAATTACACATTCAAATCAAAGACTTTAATGTATACTACTAGAAGGGCTGTGCAGTACAAAAATATTGCGCACTAAGTTACGGTCAATTCACAACAACTCAATATTACTATGTTGTTTACCACTTAACTGGTAACACACATTGGTCGAAGACCTTCGTCTTCAGGCCTTGCGTAGGATTCGACGATTGAACTCATTCTCGAAGTTGGACCTGCCTAGTTGGATCACCTGTCCTAGGTAGACATATTCGTCTACAACTTCGAGATTCCGATGCAGGAAGCCGATGGATGCTGGCCGCTTCCAACAGGTCGGCCTGGAAGGCATTAGGGGAGGCCTGTGTTCACCAGTGGACGTCTTGTGGCTGATGATGATGATTACCACTTAACTAAAATTGGGTTTGCAATCCTCTTCTGCCCCACCTCAGCTGTCAAATTCTCGCGATATGTGGCGCAATTTTACTTTTAAACAGCTCATCTAGTTATAAATACAAGTCTTACGATTGTTCACTGTAATTGATGAATTTAAGGTTCAATTGTACTCAAATAGGGGGCGGGAATAATATTGTTCGATAGGGGGCGATAGGCTCGCCCCCTATCACATCGTGGGACGGAGATACGCTCGGCGAAATGTGGGTGTAATGGTTACACCTCTGCCTACCCCTTCAGGGATTACAGGCGTGAGTGCGTATGTATGTAATTGTACTCAAAAATTGTGCTATTTAACATAGGCTTCACCTATACTGATATAGCCTTAATACTATTGTATTTTGCTGTCGTAAATATTCTATTGATATGTAACATTTAGGTATTTTACAAAAATAAATCTTATATTTTTCCCTGTGTGTTTCTTATTACTTATTACACTTCATATACATGGAGTATAAAGGTGGTCTTACGCCCAGGTTCTGAAAGGCTGATCAATGTTAAATTAACTAATCAAATGTCAAATCTCATGTCAAGTCGAAATTGAGTTGCTAGAAGCGTGATCAACACCTTTGATTTGACACACATGTTTGTTAACATAACTTTCAAATTAATATGAAAAATCGTATGTCAAACAGTACTAAAGAGAGATCAAATATTAGGTCAAATCAAAGTTCTGTTAGTTGAATGTTGATTTGATCAGCATTTCAGAATCCGGGTGTTAATGTTAAAAACATTCTCAACTAGTCAACCGTTGGGCGGTACAGACATGTTTAACAAAGGTGCAAAGATTTTATTGTGATAAATAAATTAAAACAACTTCTGTCAAATGGGTGTGAAACAATGTGTGTTATATAATTTTAGTTGAATAAAATTATGCATAATTGACTTAATTTTAGTTTGTTGTGTAAAATTTTTACATCAGAAACAATAAATTACTTAATTGATTCAGGTTCCATTAGCATAGCTACAAATATTTCATTTAGTATCAGAGATAAAATGTTATGAATGCGATTTTGTTCATAGTTTTATAGTATCTACTTTATTGATGTAGTATGGTAAAATAAGGTAAATTAGAATGGAGGAGTGAACCGGGACAAAACTTATAGTGATATTATTACATAGTCAGATGTACCAAAATGTTATATCAAATGGTCTCTCCAGTGACCACGAAGGCTAAAAAGCTTTTGAAATGTCGGTACTAAAATAAAATTTTTACTGTGATAGAATCCATATAAACTAGTTTTATTTCAATGTTATCTCAAGTTTAATTTTTGTCCAAAATGTATGAAACTATTTTATATTAGTTAATTACAGTTAATCTCATTTTACATGTGTAAATATACTAATCCAATTTTGTTCCTATTCCCTCCTGTTTTAAATGTAAAACTATACTTACTATACTTTATCTACAATATTACTATGGATATTTGATTCCTAAATCATTCAGTAATTTCTTGTAATTCTAAAGACTTCTTAACTTCTTATGTCATTAAAATGCAGACCATAAGCTAGAGAGCTTCAATCTGTTGCGGATGAGTTTCTATTTCCATTCTGTGCATGACGTAGATATCGTGAAACTCAGGTTCAAGGCAAATTTTGAAGATGGGAAACTGAAGTACTCAATAATAACATGCTAATGTGTGATTGCTCAATAAACTTTTTTGTTAACATTCATTTCATTTGGTTTACCAGTGAATTCATCGTCAAACAAATAGTCTAACAATATTTTTGTACTGCCAAAAATGGCGCGCTTTTTACTTACAAAAAGTTCTCTAAAGCTATTCTGTAGATGCAGCCCGCTTTCACATTATTTGTATTACATATCTCCGACATATTGTCACAGTCACAAATTACCAAAAACACAAATTATTACATCCGACACAAAAACAGCAAACAATCATGTTTTAACAATTTCAAACATTTCAAATGGACTCGACTAAACTGACATTTGGTGGGTTGCCAGGTTACCGTAAAGTAAAAATAGTGTTGTATCTTGAGTTATCGAGTGTTTCGATAAGGAATCGAAAAATCAAACATTGAGATTCATTTTATTTTATAATAAAGTATTATTTTTAATTTACATTGATCAATAAATAGAAAAATAAATGAAAAACCGAACTTTATTAATCACTATTTATTTCTAAATAATCACTTTCAGAATCTGAGTCTGTTACACTTATTATAAATCTTTCTGTCACAATATCACTAAGGTGGTCGAGTTGCATCATTTTGTTCTCTTCTTTTTTAACATGATTGATACAACTCGACCACCGTTGCGATGTCATCAACTTTAACCCGTCACTAAATAATTATTTAATTTCGGTCATTTTAAAACTTTTGTTATTTCTTGCGACATGCCCCTTTACCTGTGCCCATACTAATTCTATAGGATTCAATTCACAATGGTAAGGGGGCAGTCTTAAGACGGTGACACCGTACTCAGCAGCGAGCTCATCAACTACATTTATTTGATAATTAGGCTTTTCTTCATTAACGATTTCCAGTAATTCTGCTTTTAATCATTGTATCTTCAAATTTTAAATTCTTTGAGTTCAGCCACTCTTGAATTTGGATTTTACGCCACGCCAAATTGGGGGTTTTCTCTACCTTACGGGAGTGGTAAGGGGCACTGTCTAACACCAAAACGGAATCCTTTTTTAATTTAGGCAATATTCCTTTAGCCACTCCTCAAAATGTTCTGCATTCATCTCATTATGGTAGTCACTCAATATTCTTTGACTCAAACATCAATAAACCCCCATCTAGAAAGCCTTCCTCGCTTCTAATGTGGCTAATTATAAGGTGACTTCCTTTTCCTGTAGGAGCTTTAGCACCCGTTGTTAGGCCTTAAGGTCTTTTAAAACGTTGAATACAGTGGCAGTTCCGATTCCCAAAATATCTGCGGTTTTCTGAGGGCAGTGGCGCTTGTTAAGTTTTTCGTATAATTGCGTATACAATTTGGCTTGCTCTTGAAAACGTATTTAAATAAGTTTTGCTCCATTGTTTTCTCGGTGACACTCAGAGGAGCGCGGCGCCTCCTTTTCCTTGGAGACATAACTGCTGAACTCGATGTGCTCGGTTGAGCGTGATCCATGTCAGTTAAAAAAACAACAACACTCAAACACAACAAAGTAACAAGGAGATATATAACAAAAACTTAACAGCAAATATTTAACAAGAAAACAGGCGTTAATGCAAGGAATATTCGTACAACCAATCGCATTCGAAGAAGGGAGACGAATGACGCACAAAAGGGAGGATGCTTACCAGTATTGCCATATTAATAATATTAGTAATTAATATTAATCCAAGCTATTCCACACATTTTATTCAAATCTACTGTATTTTTAATATAGAAACATTGTAACTACTTATTTGAAGTTGGGAACACTGGTCAAGTGTCAACAACAAAAAAATTGTTTTGCAGTGTGACCACTGAAAAGTTAGAAATCCTGCCCGAATTCAGCTGCCAATCTAAAAATGCTCAATACTGCCAAAGTATTCCTGAAGGCCAAATGAGACCCCCTATCACCTATTCCATTTTAATAAGGTTGGCCCGTGCAACGCATCTATCATTTTTCTGATGGTATTATAGGTATTCATGGGTGGTGGAAATGACCATCAGGTGACTCACTTGATTGTTTGCCAGCCTTTAGCTTACAAACATTATTAGAGCCTTCACACAAGAAGAATGAGAGGTGAAAATTTTACAGTTTTTTTTTGTTTTTGAACCTCCAATGTAGTTCTTTCTTGCTTTGTTATATTTTAATAATTAATAAGCCTAGTAATAACAAGCGTCCCTGCAGATTCTACTCGCAGCGCCGCCCAAGTACCAACCCCGCTGTGCTGCTCGTGTGTGCAGCCTCTGCGAAACGGGGTCAAAGACGTTTCGCTAGCGTCGCTACAAGTGCCTCTGTCACAACAACAAAACCCTTGCCGGAAATGGTAAAGAACCGAGCTAATCATATCGGCTTCGTGGCAGTGCAATGTAGGAAGCACCGTCAGTAAACTACTGTGGAACCTAACTTTAGAGCACGTGTCGTGCAGCCTAACACTCCGGTGTAAATTTTTTACCTGCACTACACTATTATTGAGTGGTAAAGCGACGCTGTAGACAGTTTTGTCTTTTGACAAAGCCCACAGTTCTACATACACAGTATACAAAGAGAAGTGGTATTGACATTGATTAAGCTTATTACTAATTTATATTTGTTATAATTATATGTTGTATACTACAATTGTTTTATAAACGGTGTTAGCAACAGTCTATCGCAAACTGATACCAGGGGTTCAGCCCCCATTGCATTTTTTATGGGAGTTGAATGATTTTTCAATTTATTGGTGCGATTTTTTACGCATATTGGAATCTTATCGTTAATATTGCCTACTTTAAACCTCGCTTTAAATACAATCACAAAACGACAATGTATGCACAAACGAGTAATCAGCTGTCAAATACGCGCGCTGAGGGAAATTACTACGCTGCGCCACACCGGCCGCCGCGCCGCGCCGTGCTGTTGTGAACCCCAAACCTGATGGCCCGGACTCATCACCACCAGCACCGTCATTCAATTAGTAATTTCTTTATTGGTAATTTAATCTGTTTTCGTGCAATTCTAAATATTTGTAACGTCTAACACTCTTCTACATTACTTTTCTATGTACACATAATTTTTGGACTATAATTTAGCTCATAACTGTATAATTTTATCTCTCATCTTTGCAATAATTGTAATCTGTATTGTGTACCTATTATAAAATAAAAAAATAAAAAAAACTCAATTTGAGTCGATGGTAGGTATCAGTTATATTGACCATTAAATACAAAAACTTTGTTGGTTCTAGTATGGATGGAGAAGAAGCACACGGGTGACCTGGTAATAGGTGTATAAAGAAATTACTGACCATGAAAATGCAAATTTTATGATCTTACGCTGAATTTTTGATATAATGGATGGCAGTGTTGTTCGGTTCCTTCAGCAATTCCAACAGATGTGGACATGAGTGCAGCCCCACACATTCTCCTTTATCATCATCAAGCGTGACGCATGACAAGTTCTTTGTATCAGGACAGCAGACCTGCAATCAATTTTCTTTTTTACCCTCAATAGAAAAGAGTCCCCTTTGTCGATCATAGCAGTAAGCCAGGACACGAACAGGTAGAAAGAAGTGGGTATCGACTACGAGATACTTCCGGTCCCACAATCAGCTTGACTAAAACAGATATTAGTGGATTACACTAATATATTTTGTCTCGGTGAAGGAACCCATCGCTCGTTTTCGAACTTTCAGCCCCCCCTACTCATCCACTCGCAGTCTGTTGTCTGCACCCAGCCCCGGTTATACGATTTTTTGCCCCGGGGCAGAAACAGAATAGTGGCGCCCCCCTCTCCAGCGTTTGAGATAAATTACTTAAGAAAACTAACAGAAAAGCAAAAAATGATGCACATAGCCCTCCCCCCCCCCTACATGCGGGCCCGCCTGCACCTCGCAGTCTGCCATGAAATAGTCACAAAGCTACAATCAGTTTTGTCTACAGGATCAATAGGGTGGTTTGACTGGTGTGGTACTACAAAAATCCGAACTGAACCATCAGCTTCTTTTTTATTAACGAAACGAGCAGGGCGTTCACCTGATGGTAAGCGCCACGCCTGCCCATAAACAGAAGCAACACCACACGTAACTTTGAATTACATAGTACTGCATGACATTGGACTGCGCTCGTCAGCCCGAGACATAATATTTTAAGTCTCATAGTGCCCAGTAATTTCACTAGCTGCAATGTCCTTCAAAACGGAATACAACAGTCCTTCAACACTGTTGCTAGGCGGCAGAAATAGACAAAGCGGTGGTAACAACCCAGACAGCCTCTCGCATACGAGGGACCCTATCAACAACGTATATTTTTACTGTCGACAAAAATGGAGGAGGTATTTATTTAGTATTTTTGTGTGTGTTTCAGAACAATCCACATCACCCAACAGAGACCAAGGCACATGTAAATCTATAAAAAAAAACCAAGTATGATGGGGCAACACCCAAGGTGAGTATAGTGGGACCCTTGTGCAAGTTGGTCACCTAATGATGCGTGATCTCCGCCAATAACCCACAACTCCAGAGGAATTATCGGTCCGTTGCAATGCTTTCGATTGTTGTAGTATTGATTAGGACAAGATTTTTTAATGAGTTTCTAAGAGTAGCCTCTTTGTCGTACTAAACCAGTACAAGATCTTCAAATGAATGGTAATTTCACTGGCTTCAATCTCCTTCAAACCGGAACACAACAGTGCTTATTACACACACACAGTACACAGTTGCTTGGCGGCTGAAATAGACAAAGCGGTGGTGCCAACACAGACGGCTTCTCGCATACGAGTAAAAAGTGTCGCCATTCCCTCGTCCACTCGTGAGGTTGGCTTAGAACCTAAGATGTTGGTCGCCCACTTTCAATCTATGCGATTTGGTAGTTGATCAACTAAAATTGAACCGTTGGAACAGGGTAAAAGGCAAATATACAAAATATTATAATAAAAACCCCACTACGGAACTATAGAAATGTTCGGATCTCATTCTAGACAACCCTGATGGTGAATTAGGTTTTAAAAATACATTCATAACTATATGCGTCATGATCGAATTATGCTATACCTATTTATAAAGAGTTCGTTTATTAATGACATAATCATTGTCATATTATTTATTTGATTATATAAAGTTGCATTAAAATATACAGTTCTTTAGTTTGTTTTCTGTACGTGCATAAAAGGTTTTCCTTTAACGTGAAACGACGGTTTATAATGTAGGATTCCTAGAAATGCACAATAAATACCCTCGATAGCCTCCGTGGCGCAGTGGGCGAGTAGCCGGCTGCGAAGCGAGAGCCCGTGGGTTCGATTCCCGCACTGAGACAAATGTTTGTGTGATCCACAAATATTTGTTTCGGATCTGGGTGTTGTGGGACCGCAAGTACCTCGTAGTTCCTGATACCCACGATACAGGTTAACCTAGTGTGTGGTCAGGACTATGTGTGTGACTGTTGAAAAAATCATTGTCATATTATGTATTTTGTGATTATATATAGTTGCATTAATAAACAGTTCCTTTTTTGTTTCCTGTACGTGCATAATAGGTTTTCCTTTAGCGCGAAAACGACCGTTTATAATGTAGGATTCCCAGGAATAGGGTTTCAGTTCGAAGTTAAATTTTCCATGCTCTATGTATTCATAAATTGGATTCCGCAGACGTATCGACGTCAGGTAGGTCCTGTGCACCGTAACAAACTATAGCGTAACATTGAATAACTGGCTAAAATCACTAATGCAATACGAAATTAATAAATTACTTGTGTCCCGGTAAGGGTAGGCAGAGGTACAACTTCGTTTATTTTCGTTTATTAAACGCAAAGACTTTAATGTATACTACTAGACCGACTGTCTAGTACATAGAAAGTGCGCACTTAGTTACGGTCAATTGACCGCAACTCATTTAGTCGACAGCGAGCGAGCGACAGGAACGGTTGTTGTCATTTGAGGCTTTTCGAACGTTGAATTCGACAAAATAACAAGAATTTGTTAATTATGACCCTTAAAACGTTGCCAATAATTACGTGCATATATTTTAAGGTCCGGAACCTTAATATATCTTTATTATATCTATATTTTCTTCGTAAATTGTATTTATTGTGAAGGAAAACTAATACAAAACCAAACAGCCGATTCACTATTACCATCTCGCTTACTCATAACTAGAATTAGTTTAGAGCGAACAGCGCTTCCGAAGCGTTAATGTAGAATAGTAAAACACAACAAAAACGGAGACGCCAAAGTGGGAATAGGTACTTACATATTTAAAGTGAATTTTAGTAGGTGAAAGGTAAGTGTGATGTTTGTGTTTTAGATATTGGATGGAAATAATACATTTACGGAAATGCTGAATTGCATACTAGCGTATTGTAAAAAATATTCTCAAAGAACAAAGAAGTCTTCTGAGGGCATAAAAATAAAATAAAATATATATTTTTTATTTATTTCTTGTTCCTTACATAAATTCAACGCACATGTTAAACATACTGTATAATTATTGAAATTCACTTACCTACAATAAAAACGGAAAGGGCAAAAATCATTTTAATAATGTCACTTCTTCGTAAGCGTCTAATACTGCACTGCCGCTCTCGCGCTTGAGCTGTCAAACTCGCGCGTTAGGTGACGCGATTTTACTTCTAAACAGCCCGTCTAGTTATACATTAAAGTCTTTGATTAAATGTTTATTTTCATCCCACAATGTGATAGCTGGCGAGTACAAATTACAACTCAAATAGTTTTACGCCGACAGAAAGAAAAATATTAATTTTCCGAGGTAAAATATTTATTTTCTAAGGAATCATATAAGCAGGAGTACTTAAATACTCATTAATTATATGTATTATTACTTCATTCATTTTATTTTTAACAGGAAAAACTCACTCCTGTGCTTCCTCGAACCGGGCTTGGTCCCAAGACCTCACAGTTCATCGTCAACATTACATCTTAATTAAAGGTAGAATTTATTAATGTGACCTCGTTAACGGTTATGAATGACGACATATTATTATGATGGAAAACCCAATTTGTACTGATTTCTCGCATTCATTATTTATCTTACGTCACGCGGGTATTATCTAGGGGCGAGCCCATCGCCATATAGAGCACAATATTAGACTCCGGGTTGATACTAAGCATGTCATGATAGATAAAAACCAATATCACTTTACCCGACCCGGGGATCGAACCCGAGACCTCAGCACAGCAGTCGTACCGCGTACGCATTACAAGTAATTACAGCTGCACCACTGGTGCACCAGAGTACAAAACTTAGATACAGAGTTCAAATTAAAAACACTGAAAAGTCAAAAATAACAAATTCTAAAGGTCTCTTTACAGTTGGTGCAATTTTTTTTGATTGGTAACGACATATGCATGAATGAAAATTATCTATTTCGAAATGCTCAGTATCCATGGAAATGAATTGTGCCTCGTATGGCGATAGCCTCGCCACCTATCACATCATGGGACGGAAATAAGGTCAGTGAAATGTGGGTGTACTGGTTATATCTCTGCCTACCACTTTGGAGATTACAGGCGTCAGTGCGTATGTTTGTATGTCCCTCGTATGGGAGAGGTCGTTTGGGATAGTACCACCGCTTTGTCTATTACTGCTGCCAAGCAGCAGTGTGTAAGCGTTGTTGTGTTTCGGTTTGAAGGACATTGAAGCCAGTGCAATTACTGGACATTATGCCACTTAAAATCTCATGTCTCTGGGTGACGAGCGCAGTCCAATGACATGCAGTGCTTTGTAACTCAAAGTTCTGTGTAGTGTTACTTCTGTTTATGGGCAGGCGTTTCGCTTACCATAAGGCAAGCGACCTGCTCGTTTCTTCATTCAAGCTAAGAAAAAAAACATATGCGATGGCGCATTAAGACTTAAGAGTAAGAAAATTACTGCAAGCCGTCATCAACCGCGAAAAGGATCAAACACAACCAATAAGTAGAAACAAATAACAAACATGTTTGTACATATTAACATTTGAACATAATTTATATACGTAATTTTAGATAGCCTCCGTGGCGCAGTTGGCAAGTAGACGACTGTGAAGCAAGTGGCCGCGGGTTCGATTCCCACATCGGGACAAATGTTTGTGTGATCCACAAATATTTGTTTCGGGTCTGGGTGTTTTCGCCCCAGAGGCGTTGACGTCAGGTGGCCGGTCGTAAAAACTCGCCTAAAACGGTCTAAGGGGCTCAAGCCCCCCAAAAGCATTTGGGTCCACTGTCAAATATCAAATTAATCTTGATATTACCCGACCCGGGGATCGAACCCGAGACCTCAACGTTGACCTCAATCGTAACGCGTACGCATTACAACTGCGCCACCGAGGCAGTCATAGTCATAGTATATAAAAAAACTAATTTTGGGTCAAGCGCCCCAAACCAAAATCCTGGATCCGCAACTGCATGCTAACACAAATTACACAAAGTAATGCACCGGGTATTTTTTAAAAACTAGTTAACGAAGTAAAAACATAAAAGCAATTGACAAATTTAAATTTTCCATAAAGTGAAAACGAATATTGGTCGTCTTAGGAAATTACATACACATGTACAAATTACATGTGTTGTGTTCCGGTGTGAAGGACATTGAAGCCAGTGTAATTACTGGGAATTATGAGACTTAACACCTTATGTCTCGGGGTGACGAGCGCAGTCCAGTGTCATGCAGTGCTTTATTTAAAGTTCTGTGTGGCGTTGCTTCTGTTTATGAGCAGGCGTGGCGCTTACCATCAGGCGAGCGACCTGCTCGTCTCGTCATTCAATCTAATAAAAAAAAAAAAAAACATTATTTGTGTATCTATTGACATTATTTCTGTATAATGGTCTCTGCTACCACTGACTCGAAATTCTTTAGTTTTATTTTTAGCTTTTAAATTTTATTAAGTCGGTTTTATTTTTTATTACATAAAGGTAATTCAGATCCGAAGATAGGCATTGAATTGTTTTTAGATACACTCGATGAATCTAATAATAATTTAAATGCACTTACTACGCAAGCGGAGCCACGGAAAAAGTATCATAAAATTAATTTTCCCTATTAATTTATTTGTTTAGTTATTTAATTTTCCCTATATGATAGCACCGCTTGAGAGTACATATATACGTATACACATACGTATTAATCCTTATTTATTTCTGTTTTTCTTATGCATTACGCACAAGGAATGACACCACATTTAATGACGTCGGAAGCCCAGATAGTAACTGCATAAGGACACTAATCACCACCAACCACCAAGTTTCAATAATAAATTAATAAACAAATAAAACCCGACTGCGCTAAAGGATTTGTCAACCGGGGTAAAATAGTTATCTCGTCAATTTTTATGACCGCTCTAGAGTTTGTTACGACTTACGAGCAGCAGAGGTCGGTAAACGAGCAAGTGGGTCATCTGATGATAAGTGATCTCCAACACCCGCATGAGCGCCAAGAATACCAAAAGAATCATGGATGCGTTGCCGACATTAAAATAACGTCATAATTATGGGATTTGGCGGGATGGTTGGCGCTCAATTGGGGAGGCTTACGTTCAAAACTCTACTCTACTCAACTTAGAAAGAAAGAAAACATTTATTCAACAAAAGAACACGTGTACTTAGCGTACCGCATCCATAGACTGACCGCGCCAAGGGTTGCTTTACCAATTAGTAAGTTCAACAAGCTATGTCGCCTCATTAGACTTCTATTAGATAAAATCTACTTCCTGATAGTCACTCACTATATTTCTTTAGATCCAATCAGTTCTAAGTCGTGTGGGACGTGGCCTATGTACGAAAAATTCAATAATTAATTTCAATTTTCAATACTTACCTTGCCTACCCACTTAGACAAGAGCGACTCTACCATATGAATCACGGATCGGCCGCTCCAGGCGTCGATGAAGGATAAAGGCGCTGACCCCAGGCTAGAGGCGCCTCCACATATCCATTTTGTTTATTGCATTGGCCGGCAACGAACAAGTGGGTCACCTGATGGTTAGTGATCTCCACCGCCCAGGTACGTCCACAATACCAAAAGTCATGGGCGCGTTGCCAATCTTAAAGGAAAGGGATTGGGAAGGGGAGGGGGATTTGGGCCTCCGGATATCTCACTCACCGTACGAAACGCAGCAGCATGCTGCTACTTTACGCCAGTTTTCTGTGAGACAGTAGTAACGACCCGGACGAGCCGGCCCATTCATGGCCATACCATTCTCTGAATTCAGGCTTTACATATTATGATATTGAACCATAAGAAAGGGCGCCATATTTTTATCTCGTTTCATTATAAAATTTGTCGGCACGGTATTTACATACGTAACATTGTTACTAGGTGGTAGGTCCCTCGTATGCGAGAGGTTGTCTTGGTTAGCAACACCGCTTTGTCTCCTTCTGTCGCCAGACAACAGTGTGTAAGCATTTTTGTTTTCGGTTTGAAGGACATTACTGAAATTACTGTTCATTACGACAGCCTCCGTGGCGCAGCGGGCGAGTAGCCGGCTGCGTAGCGAGAGGCCGTGGGTTCGATTCCCGCACCGAGACAAATGTTTGTGTGATCCACAAATATTTGTTTCGGGTCTGGGTGTTGTGGGACCGCAAGTCCCTCGTAGTTCCTGATACCCACGATACAGGTTTACCTAGTGTGGGGTCAGGACTATGTGTGTGACTGTTGGGTGTATTTATTTATTATTATTATTATTATGACACTTAACATCTATGTCTTGGGGTGACAAGCGCCGTCCAGTACCTACCATGTTTGTAATTCAAAGTGATGTGTGATGTTGACTATTTACAAGAAGATATGGCGCTTACCTACTATCAGGTGCGACCTGCTCGTCATCCAGGCTAGTAAAAGAAAGAGTGATTGATTAGGAATTCAGATAGGCCGTAAATATACTTAAGAAAATTAGATATAATCCGGCACTTTTTCCCCACGGGACAAAAATCCCACTTACGGATACCTTCTTAGCCTCGGGGGAGGAGAGATGCTAATGCCGGACTCACCAGCCTTCCGACTCAGGTGTCGTTATCCAAACGAACACTGGATCTCGGGTCTCTAACCATAATCCCTACGATGCTATCTTATATATAAAATTCTCGTGTCACAATGTTCGTTCCCATACTCCTCCGAAACGGCTGGACCGATTTGTATGAAATTTTGTGGGCATATCGGGTAGGTCTGAGAATCGGCCAACATCTATTTTTCATACCCCTAAATGTTGAGGGTGGTCCACCCCAATTTTTATTTTTTTATGATACAGCATTAAAGCAGAACCCTAAATTTTCAACCCTCTACGATCAACCCCTATTTTTTAATAGCGACATTAGTATTTTTGTCAAGCGCTTTTCTCACCGGGGCGCCTACTAGGCTACTTTAATCCGGGAAATAAGCATTCACGCGGGCGAAGCCGCGGGCAACAGCTAGTATCAGATAAAAATAACGCGGTGGCCTCCTTCAGCGCCATTCAGACGGTCCCGGGGGATCGTGAGATTCTCGGGGGATTCTGGATTGCTGCCGAAACCGCCTCTGCGTTATGCCGCTTTACGGCCCGTCTCCTAGTAATTCAGAAACCCCTCACAATAATGACACCATGCGGCGTCTCCGGCAGCTCTATGTTTTCGGAGTCTAACCGGTGATGTCAAAAGTGTGTGTGTGTGTGTGTGTGTTTGTAGCCTAGTCATTTATTTTTTTCCAAATCACGTCCCAGACAATGCAGTATTTGGAGACATAGGAGTATATTACGCGTTTTTGATTTCGTCATGCCTCAACCAACAGGTTATTAAATTTTGAAGTTCTTGACATGACCTGATTCTTCTTCACATGACCTTCAAATTATCAAGTTTTGGAACAGATTGAAGTTAGCGTTAGGCTGCTGTTGTCTCCATCACAAATGAAGTAAAATAGCTGTGAATTTCAACTTAGGCAATGGATGCTGATTGAAACGTGTGATCAAGATAAATATTCATAGGCATATGTGACGACCAAAGATCGCAGGAGCAATATGTCTTCTAATATTGGATCATTACTGCTTTGCCTTTGACTTAGAGTAAAATAATGTGAACAAATTCATTATTATTAGAGTATCTTGATGTATTATAAAACATGTCTAGATCTCGTAATTTTATTAGCAACAATACAATTGTGGACTTTTTTAATGTATGCAAATGCTGGAATGATGTGAGTGAAATCAACATTACTAATAGTAGAAACATTCTTGTAGATCAAGTTGGAGATATTCTCGAGAAAGGCCAGGTCAGGAGTACTCTAAACCGACGTGCATGTATGAAAAAATCCATGAGGGTGAATGAGGCCAAAGAGGTATGCAAGGATCGTAGCAACTGGAAATCCGTTGTCTCTGCCTACCCCTATGGGAAACAGGCGTGAGTCTATGTATGTATGTATGTACATTCTTGTTTCGTTCTTATTATTATTACCATCTTTCGCTATATTTAAAATGTCCAGTAAATTCATTGCCTTCAAACAGAACAAATGTTTTTTTTTACAATAATTATGTATTACTCATGCGTACATTTGGTGAATGATTTACCATTTAATCGAGTCCGTCTTAGTGTACAATGCATTACATAAACTAGCATCGTATGTGTCACACTAGCAGAGGAAACTGACTGTGGCACAAGACGGACGTGTTTTGTGTTTGTAACAATGCATTTTGTTCTCGTATTGTGTGTTTTTGGGATAGTCTTTATTAACGGAGGTAAGAGATTTTCCATAAACCAGTTTTCCAAAAGTACCAAGAGCTATTTCAACTATAACCTTAGACATAATGTGTAAATCATGATCTTTTGTACTTAATTGACCGTGTTTAAAATATTTTATGTCAGTGGCGCAAATCTGAAGACCTTACGTCATTGTTTCTTCCTAAAGGTCTTTGCGTGGGAAAATGTATAACAATTTTTGATATTAGATGAGGCGCGAAAAGAAATTTGCTGACCTAGATCCAGATATCTGAGATATTTCTTTTCCCAGATAGTAACTCACTGGAACGATGAATATTAATTTTTAGCAGACTTCAAAAATAGTGTAGAATTTAGATCATCAATTCAGCTAAATCTCCCATAAGTTCTACTCCTGCCTCTTAGATATACATACATACGCACTCAAGCCTGTAATCCCCGATGGAGTAGGCAAAGGTGTAACCAATACACCCACGTTTCGCCGAGCGTATCTCCGTCCCATGATGTGGTAGGTGTGGTAGGTCCCAAATCTTACACTAAATTTAATCCCTTAAATCAAAAATCATCATCATAATCATCTTGAATTTCATATTTGTCTATTTTACTTTATTCATACAGTAATATTTTCTAACTACTTAACTTTATCGTTTAGTTCTCTTACTAAAGTTCCGTGCGTTTCGCAATAAAAAAATGCGTTTCTTTTTCTTACAAACACAAGTCAAAGGAACTTGCTATTAAATTTATCACATTGGTGCTGCATATCAAATTGATTTTATGCAGATTTATTGCGATACAATTAAATGATAATCGATTTGGCCCAATAGCACCTACACCTCCCTCAACTTTCCTTAAAGCAACTTCTGGTATTGTGGATGTTCTTGGACGGTGGTAATCGTTATCCATCAGATGATCCATTTGCTCGTTAGCCTTCATACTAATAACACTCCTTTTGTCGCGCTGTCGGAAAAATGGAGGAGGGAAGTGGACAATTATTATTTCGAACTGCTCCCAATTTTCTATTTGATTAATTTTCATTCAATTTTCGTTGTGGGATAAAGACAGATTTGCATTCCCAGAGACTAGCCGAGCTTCATTTCTCGGTATCGAAATATTTTTGCCACTGTCGATCCTGGCTTACAGGAGTTACAGTGGCGAGTGTGTGGGTGGTATAGTCTCGTGTCGGAAAAAATACAGTAGAAACGAAAAAAATGTATAAAATTAGATTTACCTAGCTTGTTGTAGTTACTGCAACTGATCCAACAGAACTTATTGACTTGTGAATTGTGATTCATGTGCTGTCGAAGTGGTTTCAATCTGGTCGCCTAACTTACATTCCGATGAATCAACGCCCTTACAGAGTTTTTTTTCTAAAACAAGGCGATCTTTGTATAATTCAACCCCTTAAAACTAGTTTTGTTGATGTTTTTATAATTTGTTAATCACCTCATTGGTAGTCTAAGTACTACAATTGTGCAAGGTCCTGGGTTCTATCCTCAACTAAGTAACTTTTTTGTACGATATACGAGTACGTACCTGCGATTTGAATTACGTACAAGTTCTTTTTATATCATTGGCCAGGCAAAGACAATTAGGTTACCTGGTAAGTGACCGCCCACAATACCAGAAAAATTATGGGCGCGTTGTCAACTTTAACAGAAAGGGATAAATAAGGTATTGCGAATGGGTTTGGGCCTCCGGATATCACACTCACCGTACGAAACGCAGCAGCAAGCCGCTACTTTACGTCGCGTCGGTTTTCTGTGAGACAGTGATATCAACCCGGTCGAGCCGCCCTATTCGTGCTGTAGACACAAATCTACACAATTATTTCAGAATTTCACCATTGACACGCCGGGTACGTCACCCTTATAACCGGAGGAAGGAGGTGACTCGCATTTGCGTGCTATAGGTATCAATTTGTATAACTGCTTATGTTACAGAACCATGTTCATCGCCTAATGGAGACCAGGGTACCTGTAAAACTCTTTCCGAATGCGATATCTTGAGCAAAATGTTCAACAAACCAAACCGAACGCCCCAGGATGAACATTTCTTGAGAAACTCCAAATGTGGATATGAAGAAAATATACCTAAGGTTAGCTTAGTATTTAAGACTACCGCGACAACATATACTAGACAATACCGCGAGGTTGACGACAACCCCCGTGGCGCAACGAGCGATACGGCTGTGAAGCGAGAGGCCGTGGGTTCGATTCCCGCTCCGAAACAAAATGCGTGATGCACAAATATTTGTTTCGGCTCTGGGTGTCTCTCCCCAGAGGGGTTGATATCAGGCAGGCGACTGGTCGTAAAAAATACAAGCCAAAACTATCTGTAACATATGTTGAAAAGCATGTTGCGTCTAACCCACTGCTAGTGGGATAAGGGCAGGTGGAAGAAGAAGATTACCGCGAGTTTGCCCGTGTTATTAAAATAATGATACACAATCCTTCTCACAAAAATCTGTAGATAGTATTTCTAAGTATCTACAGCATGAATGGGCCGGCTCGACCCGGTTGTTACCACTGTCTCACAGAAAACCGACGTAAAGTAGCTTGCTGCTGCGTTTCGTACGGTGAGTGAAATATCCGGAGACACAAAACCCTTCCCATTCCCTTAATTATCCCTGTCCATAATTCTTCTGGTTGTGGACGTACTTGGCGTTGGAGAGCACTTACCATTAGGTGACCCACTTACTCGTATGCCGGGCTATGTTATAAAAAAAAATCCATCAAGTACAAGAATTTGTGTTCGACATTATCACAGGCTCGCGATCCATCATGGAATGGAAATAGGCTCAGCAAACCATGAGTGCTCTGGTTGCATCTCTGGCTACTCGTTCAAGAGTACAGGCGTGAGCTTATGTTAAACCGATTGTTTTCAGGTATGCTGTCCTAATTCAAACAAGTTGGCATGTATCACTCCTGATGATAATCAAGGAGACTGCGTCAGCGTTCGCTCGTGTCCTACTCTCTTAAACCTGCTGAAGAATTCAAACAAAACAGCTATAGATTACGTCAAGCGTTCCGTGTAAGTTCATAATATTTGGATTCCTTAAGGTTGTTCTGACGTCAATGTCCTTGACGATTTACAGATTTGTTTACTTGACGATTGTCATACAATCGTGACATCGATTTATTTTTTCGTGGGACCGAGATGCAGCGTGGCAACAACGTTTTCTTTGTTATTTCATTAATTTCGCGTCATAAGTAGTCTGTTAATTTGTGTTCAGTTGCGCGGGCCCTATGGAGTACAGCGTGTGCTGCGGTCCACCACCAGATCTGTCGGAGCCGATGTACGAGCAGTGCGAGCGGAGAGTGACGGCGATGCCGCCCGACCCAGACGGAGACTGCTGCGGAACCGACAGCACCGTTGGAGACAAAATTCTCGGTCAGTTATTGTTTATAACAGATATATAGCCTAACGAGCAATTGGGTTACCTGGTGATAGGTAATACCCACCGCTCATAAATACCCACAATACCAGTTAGTAATGGATGTGTTGCAAAGTTTTACGGAAAGGAATGTCTTGGTGGAATCAAACTTAAAATGTATGAGTGGTAGAGCTATGCTGTAGACAATTTTGTCTACAGCATGAATGGGCCGGCTCGTTACCACTGTCTCACAGAAAACCGGCGTAAAGTAGCAGCTTGCTGCTGCGTTTCGTACGGTGAGTGAGATATCCGGAGGCCCAATTACCCCTCCCCTTCCCAATCCCTTTCCTTTAAGGTCGGCAACGCGCCCATGATTATTTTAGTATTGTGGACGTACATGGGTGGTGGAGATCACTTACCATCAGGTGACCCACTTGCTCGTTTGCCGGCCTATACTATAAAAAAAACCCCGCGTCCTCTTGCTTCATAGCCGGCCACTCCCACTGCGCCATGGAAGCTGTCACTGGGAGAGTCAACTCAATATATTTCTACCCAATACTCAATACTCAATGCGTTTATTGCTCACCACAATGTTACAAAGATTGGACTGTACTATACCTACCACCAGATGCAGTGTGGTTACTTTGCCGTGCCAGGATAAAAAAAAAATTGGCAGTTGTAGAGACTGCCGATATAAGTGAAAACTTAGAACTTTTAGTATTAAAATTAGAAATTTCATAATGTTTGAATTAAAATTATCAACATGAATCTGGTTTTCACATCTATTGACACTCCGAGCAACAATTATGTATATGCATGTTTATATGGTTTTTAGTACTCACTATTGTACTGCACAATGATTCTACAATTAAATTATTCAAATAATAATCAAACAAAAACACTATTTCAACAATGCCCAGTATATACACATTGAACTTTTCACTAAATCCATTCAATTTCACTTATAAGATATACACAGCACTAATGTTGCACAATACGTCAGCTGTATAGCTACAGATATACTGCTATAAGCATGTCGGTGACGCGAACGCACGAGATTTCACCCATCCAACAAAGTGTAACGCGCATAGCAAACGGCTGCTGTGCTGCATGAGCATGTCGGTGACGCGAACCCATAAGATTTTCCCCTACCGAAAATTGCCCAACGCGGCTAAAGAAGTTTTCACTTCAAAAAGAATATTTGGTGTACTTATTTATTATACCTATAATTTATGTTTTCAGGTGGTGAGGCAACCAAAATCAACGAGTATCCATGGTTGGTTCTCATCGAATACGTCCATCCGATAGAGAAAAATAAACTATTATGTGGCGGGTCTCTAATTAGTGGCAAATACGTTATAACCGCAGCGCATTGTGTGACAGGAGCCATACTTAGAGAGGGGACTCCGTAAGTATCTAGTCAACGATTTAAACCTAGAGCAGAGCCGCGCTATACAGTATTGCAGTTGTTTTTATTAGTATGAATGACGAGACGTGCATGTCGCTCGCCTGATGGTAAGCGCCACGCCTGCTCATAAACAGAAGCAACGCCACACAGAACTTTAAATAACAAAGCACTGCATTACACTGGACTGCGCTTGTCACCCCGAGACATAAGGTGTTAAGTCTCATAATACCCAGTAATTACACTGGCTTCAATGTCCTTCACAGCGGAACACAACAGTGCTTACACACTGTTGCTTGGCGGCAGAAATAGACAAAGCGGTGGTACTTACCCAGCCGGCCTCTCGCATACGAGGGACCTACCACCTTTTAAACAAGTCTGCAGAATTAATGAGCCGACTAAGAGTAGTAGGGTCCGTTCTGTGGATTGGCGGCGCTTGGAGAATTCCACCACCCTCCCACAACACGACCGGCCGCATGGCACTGAGTAGGGGCAATTTCGGCAGAAGTCCGGGTGCTTTTCATCTAGGGAATCCGGGGCCGTCCTATGGCCTAATACGCCGACTATGGTCACCGTGGGGTTATGGTTATTATTATGGTTTAGGGTGTACACTGTACTTAGTCTTTAGGACGGGCCGAGCGGGTAGTCCGGATATTTCTTCTATCGTTTCTTGGCAGCTTAACGCTACACTGAGTCATAGGTACGGTCAGTGAGTCCAGCATGACGGGGCAGGGCAGTAGCTATAAAGGGTTCTTTTACTCGCGAAAACAAAAAGTACCACTGTGTCATTTAAAAAGGCCGAGTTTGTCTGTAAACATTATTCCCTAAAGAATGGATAGCCCTCAATTCCACTATCTCATAGAAAAACGACTTGCAGCTTCGTAAATGTAAAGCCGAGCTGCTCTGTAGCCTGTATTTTCTGACAGAATGAATGGCCCAGTTTAAATTCAGGGGACCGCATTATTGGACTGCAGCACCAAAATCCGCCGTACGATTTATTTATTATTTATTCGAATAGGACGGTATGAATAAGTACCACTTATACTATTCGATAGGTACAATACAAAAAATAATAGATTCATCCATCATTCTCGCAAAACCTCAAGCATTCTAACATAAATGATTTTCTGTCACTCGTAAACATGTCACACTCTAGTTTCGAGTCCAGAAATCTGTTTAGCAAGTTGAGCGTGCGAGGCAATGTAGATTTGGATCTGGCAACCGTTCTACCAAGCGGTACTGCGAATAACTCATGTTTTCTATGTTCTCATGTGCGTCTATTTTATTATAAATAATTTTATGTATCATAAGAACTTGCTGCATTTCTCGCAGAAGTTGGAGAGAATCCAAGACAGCCCAATAGAAACAAGGTTGGATACATGTACGGGTAATAACCATTCACACGCTTGTATAAGCATCTCAAGAATTTCTTCTGTACTTTTTCCAAAAGTAACACATATTTACTTTCATGCGGGTTCCACATAGCAGAAATGTGTGGAATGATGACGAATAATCATAATAATGACCAGCTCCACCCCGGCATACTATATGCTATAGTTTATATAAATGTTATACAAGTGAATTGAGCAGATTTTACGCTGCAGGCCAACCGAACTACTTTAACAATATGCGCGAACCTTTACACATATTGTCATATCTAACCCACGTTCAGCCCGCTTAGTATGAGAGCACGAGATAACTTGCTCAGCGGGCTTAGCACATGCAACACGATATATCTCGCGTTCATTTTTTTTATAGTATAGGCCAGCAAACGAGCAAGTGGGTCACCTGATGGTAAGTGATCTCCACCGCCCATGTACGCCCACAATACTAAAATAATCATAGGCGCGTTGCCGACCTTAAAGGAAAGGGATAAGTAAGGGATTGGAAAGGGGACGGGTATTTGGGCTTCCGGATATCTCACTCACTATACGAAACGCAGCAGCACGCTGCTACTTTACGCCTGTTTTCTGTGAGACAGTGGTAATGACCCGGACGAGCCGGCCCATTCATGCTGTAAACAAAATTGTCTACAGCGTGGCTCTACCACTTATGGCCGTTCCCTATATTCTATCTGTCTCTAGTTTTGCTATACCGGCGATAGAAAATTTTATCTATTTTCCGTTTTACCGTCCCAATAAACTTACTAATGATAGGTAATCCTATTCTTCATTGCTGTCTACTGATGAGAGGACTGATAGCTGACTACAGATATACAACACTATGAAAATGACAATTCAAGCGTCCCAATATTTTTTATGTGCTATCTGTCGATAAAGTTATTTAGTTTTTTCTTTATCGGTAGATTTTGACCGATAAACAGATATCCTCGGCTGTAAAAAAACGAAATAAATAACGCATTTTGAAGAAATAGCCATGAGTATTTGTTTACATACAAGGCTTACATGGCACTTGCAGTGCAATACAAAAAACTATATAAATTACGTAAAAATCTAAAAGAAAATATAAAAAAATCATAAAATTCCCATTAATAAAAGTAATGCACCGTTTTGATAATTAAATTAAATGCAAGAGACATATAAATATTTGTTAATGCGAACAAAATAATTCCCCCACTTCAGTAAAATCCCCCAAATTCGCTTGGGATTTTTGTTCAAAGGACTTGTATTCAGAGCCGTAATGTATTGACAGTAAAACGTTTCGTTATTACATTGTGTTTTGCAACATAATATATTTCTCGTTATTATTATTTCATTTACAGTGGTAAAAAATAAGAATTATAGATAAATGTTAAATTAAAACTTATATTTCTAATCTAAATCATATCTTCATATTTTCTAACATAAATTAAACATTAGTTCCTCTTTCTCAGCTTGTATGAACATAACGCACAAGAGGGCCCAGATAGACTGCCTATCTATTGCTATCATAGTATCCGACGTGCATATCTAAAAAATAGGGACGATTCCAAGCAATAGATAGAACAATACGGATGTTTGACGATAGCTATCTATCGTGAAATTGAAGATTAATATTGGGAACGGCCATTAGAGAACACTCCATAAACATATACTTAGAGATAACCAGATAAAACAGTTTTTTACCACGACAAAACGAGTCGAAAAATCATCTCGTGTTGCATAATATGCTAAGGCCCCAGGAGATACTATCGTTTCTCGTTTATGCCGTAACGTGCACCCCACGGCATAGAGACAGTGATAGAGGTACTTATATAAATAGGACAATAAAACGAGACATTTTCTCGGGGCCTTATGTTCAGCGCGCAGGTATTACCAGCACAATTTGTACTAAATCAATAAAAATAAATCTTTTCAGCAAATACGTCCGCCTTGGTGAATACAATGTGACGAACAATGGACCTGATTGTGTTAAATCAGAGATCGGCGACCCCGACTGCAATGACGACATCATCCTTGCCCCCATTGAGCAGATAATACCTTACCCAGAGTACGACAGGTTCGATTCCGATAAGAGACATGACATAGCCCTCATCAGGATTAAGATCTACGCTCCTTTTACAGGTACGTGATGGCTAGCCCTCGATCTACGATTTTTTCGAACCGGGCAGTATCTTGATAGTGGCGCCCCTCTCTGCAGTGTTTGAGATTATAGATTTGATATGTATTATCAACCGTTTTTCTAAAGCTTAATTAAGCTCCGTGGCGCAGCGGGCGAGTAGTCGGCTGCGAAGCGAGAGGCCGTGGATTCGATTCCCACACCGAGACAAATGTTTGTGTGAACCACAAATATTGGTCTCGGGTCTGGGTGTTGTGGGACCGCAAGTTCCTCATAGTTCCTGATACCCACGACACGGGTTTACCTAGTGTGGGGTCAGGACTATGTGTGTGACTGTTGGGTGTATTATTATATTATTATTATTATTATATACTAATATTATAAATGTGAATGTAAGTTTTTTTGTTAGATACGCTTTCACGCGAAAACTACTTAACCGATCATCATGAAACTTTGTACACATATTCTTGTCGGTATAAGAAGTAACATAGGATACTTTTTAAGAAAAAAAATATTATCTATTTGTTTATTAGGCTTTCATGCCTAAATCACTGAACCGATTTTGATGAATTTTGATGTAGAGATATATGGGACCCTGGAGACGGTTATAGGCTACGTTTTATTTCGGAAAAGTCTATCCACGCGAGCAAAACCTAGTAATATATAAAACCCTCGACACAAAAACAGGTGTAGGTGTTGATAAGTTTGACCCCTTATTCTGGTTGTGTGTTCGTGGCATCATAGCGCAGATAGCCGGACTGGATTTAATTTGATCAACTGCTAAAATCCATGCAATTCGAACCATCTGAACAGACTTTCTATCTAATTGGTCAACATTGTATTAGCTTTAATGATGAAACGATCAGGTCGCTCGGCTGGTCGTAATCGCCACGCCTGTCTGATAACCATTTAAAAAAAGAGCATTGCGTAATAGAAAAACCCAACATCAGTTCTACCCGACCCGGGATCGAACCTGTGAGCAAAATGGTTTAAAGAGAGAGTCGTTCTATCTTTCTGTAACATGTGTTAAATGCGCCGACCACACTGCAAGTGGTATAAGGACATCTGGAAGAAGGATGTAGCTGACTGAAGTTTTGCCAGAATTACGCCCAGTTTATCAAAGGCTGATCAATGTAAAATTAACAATTTGGTTAACACCTTTCATTTAACACACATGTTAGTTAGTACCTATAGCTTTCAAATTTATATGAAAAGTCGTATGTCAAACGTTATTAGAGATCATCAGATCAGTCAACGCATCAGATAGTTATCTAATTGATTTCACAGCGGTGTCAAAATCAAAATTCTGTTAGATGAATGCCGATATGATCAGCCTTTCAGAAACCGGGTGTTATTGTTATGGCGAATACCTTAAAAAATTACAGACTGTGGTACGGAACCTTCCGTGCACGAGTCCGACTTGCACTTTTTTATTCAGTTGTTATTATTTTAATTTTTCAGACTTCATCCGTCCAATTTGTTTGCCGACTACGGATTATTTGCTGTCACCGCCGACATACTTTTCGTTTTACGTCGCCGGCTGGGGAAGGGCCTATCAAAATATCACGACGAAAAGGTACCGAAATAGTGACGTCAAATTATACGTCGAAGTACCATATGTGGTCAGAGATGTAAGTAATGTATTATTATAGAGATTAGGTACAATATACATAATATTTTAACTATTAATAAACTCAGTTGTAATGCGTACGCGTTACGACTGAGCTGACGCTGAGGTCTCGGTTTCTATCCCCGGGTCGGGTAAAAGTGATGTTGGGTTTTTCTATTACGAAATGTTCAGTACCCCGGAGTCTGGAATTGTGCCCGGTATGGCGATAAGCTCGCCCCCGTATCACAACATGGGACGGAGATACGCTAGGCAAAATGTGGGTGTACTGGTTATACCTCTGCCTACCCCTTCGGGGATTACAGGCGTGAGTGCGTATGCATAAACTCTATTGAATGATTTTACCCAACAATATCGCTCCACAACTGGCGGAGAAATCGCTGTAAATACATAAAATAAGCAACAACAAAAAAACTTATAATACGCGCCGATTTGAGAACCTCCTCTTTTGCATTCGGTTAAACATCTGATAATCACGTTAAAATTAAATGCGCACTTCTGATTTCTACAATCATAACTACAATTGACTACAATAATATGTTACCATCGTTCATTTCACCTGATAACGAGGATCTGTTGATGAGGAACGAGTTTCGACATATTAGGGCTTTTAGTGAGAGTAATGTGTGAAACGGAACGTAAGAGGATGTGAGAGAAAGGTAGTCTTTTGTGCTAGAGAGAGAGAGGAAGAGATGATAAGCGAAGGCTGAAGCGGGTCGCCAATACAAGGATATTGAAGAAAACCGTGGATAAAAAATATTGGAATACCTATATTTAACTGTACATAAAGGCATAGCGTGTTTTTTATATGCTCCTATTTAAAAACAATCCTCTAATAATATTGATTTCTGTGTTATGGGTTCGTTTTTGTTTGGCGCCAAAAACGGAATGCCGTATTCACAAATCACCCATATGCATTCCCGTGCACTATGACCTCATAGTACGTGGGACCGTGTAAACGTTTAAGAATATAAGAATGAAAGTATTATATTTCTAATTGTTTCCTAAATTGTGTTTCTTCCACAGCAATGTCAAAAAGCCATCCGCACAATACCTGGAGTTGAAAGCATAACATTTAGAGCGGGACATATTTGCGCGGGAGGCGTTGCGGGTAAAGACTCGTGTAGAGGAGACTCGGGAGGTCCCCTCATGTATGAAAACAAAGAGTTGAGAAAGTACGAGCTCATCGGCGTGGTGGGAAGCGGGACAGACCAATGCGGACAGAAGGGCATACCTGGCGTCTACACTTACATCTATGAATACTTACCGTGGATCAAACAAAACATACGCCATTAAAGACTGTTCGTTCAAATTAATTCTCTATTTAAAATTGATGTTTGTTTAATGTTTGTCCTTTAAGTGTTCCTACAGTCTAGACTCTTCGCCATTCATCCGATTGCAATGAAACTTTGATCTGTGTGATGTTGGCGAAAGTTTCTCTCTATTCTAAAAAAAGTAACTGGCGCCGCCGTCGCCGCTGCCAAAAGCTTGTGCCTCCTCCGAAACCGCTGGGGGGTATGGGGTCGAGACCGATACCAATCGATGCAGTATAATGTGTGGAAGAATGTAAGATATGTCTCATATTTGTCGGACTTGTAAGTTTTTTTTTTATTTTATGTTTTGTGGAAAAACATGGGCAAAGCCCCTAGTGTAACAAAAAAATATTTTGTATATTTAGATCTACGGCGTGGCGTGCTGAGGCCTCGGGTTCGAATCCCGGGGTCGCGTAAAAGTAATATTAGTTATTTATATTATAAAATGCTCGGTTCAGCCCGGTATGGTGACAGGCTCGCCCCCTACCATATCATGGAACGGAAATAAGCTCGGCGATCCGGGCAATTTATGAGTCATTATTCGAATCGAAAACTTGAAACACCATTGTGTTTATCCGACCTGGGAATCGAACACAAGACTTCACGGTTCTCAGCTTTAGTAAGCCACTAGATCAATGAGGCGATGCGTACATAGATTGTGTAGATAATAAAACAAATTTTATTTTAAGAGTCGACTTTATTACAAAACATTAGCACCGCGATGGTCATCCATATATTACGTAAATGTATCGATAATTAATGTAACTCCCTTACCAAAATAATTTCCGCAGTTACCTTTGAATTAATAAAATAAAGTACAACTACTAAATTGGTATCAAAGCAAATTTTATACAACTTTTTTGAGGTGAGAAAATTAATACCCGAGGCAGGACAAAATATCTTTGAAGAGTTTGTTGCTACCGTCCAGTCGATTTCTTCAAGAAGGGCATCGATAAATTGCCACTGCGCTGGCAAAGATACATCGATAGCATAGGTGTTTGATAGATAGAAATAAAAAAATTGGAAAAAATACTTTTTTCGTACAGAATTGCAATTTCATAGGTAAACCTATTAGTTCCAGAGATTTTGTGATAAGTAAGCGAGTGTGTGATATTTCGCTTTAAGACTCATCCTATCATTTTGTATGGTAGATATGGTGTATGAGAGTCATCTTAAAACGTAGTTATATGGACGGCCCCCTAAAAATGGCAGATACAAAATATATAAAGCTTTTGAAACTGGTTTTTGTATATTTATTTTTGCTTAGTAAAATGTTAGCTACCAGATTTTTATTATTAAATGCCAAAGATAGACTTCCGTAAGCAGTGTAGATGATGAAAGCAGTAATTATGATTTTTAAATAAACTAATATAACAACAACAATAACAACGGGCGAGTAGCCGGTTGCGAAGCGTGGGGCCGTGGGTTCGATTCCCGCACCTAGACAAATGTTTGTCTGATATACAAATATTTTTCTCGGGTCTGGGTGTTGTGGGTTGGCACTTGGCAAGTCCCTCGTAGTTGCTGATACCCACGATACAGGTTAACCTAGTGTGGAGTCAGGACTATGTGTGTGACTGTTGGGTGTATTATTTATTATTTATTTATAATATAATTATTGGATAATGGTCCACTGGTTTAGGAGCAACGATACCCCTCTTTTTTAGTCGGGCTTATACCTTGAGAGATCACACATAACGACATGAATGTAAGTCGTCAGAAGAGCGTTAGTGACTCTCGACACAATTATTGGAAATCCATCTTAAAAGAAACTAAAATAAATAATACTTTTTAAAGGTACTTGTTAAAACTAAAATTCATTTCACTAAAAATAAAATAAACATTTTAGGTTAAAAAGTTGAGTTAATGCCTTGTACATCATTTCGTGTCAGTTTGACATAAGCGGGTAATTTTGGTTCAAACCAAAAAAAATATTTTAAACTTGTCAGCTACTCCATCCAGCAGATTAAAATGGGTTCTAACTTATTTATTTTCGACTTGATTTACATAATTCTTTCGATAATAGATTTTGGGAAATGGAACTTATTGATTATAATCATACACACTAACATCTGCATCCCATGGGGGTAGACAGAATTTCGAGTGCGATAATCTCAAAAAATCTAATATCAATCCATAGATATTAATAATCGTTGCTCATTTGAATTCCTCTGCCAGTCCATTGTTCGTCCAACTTGACCTCACACTCCAAATCCCTTAACGCCGATTTGATGTCGAAGCCGAAATCTTGACTGAATTTCTCGTACGACTGGTTTAGTATCCCTTCGATTCCCAGTTCGTGAAATTTAGGGTTTTGATCGCGACACCTGGCGACCATATTCCTTATTGCCCAGCAGCCGTTTTTCTGTGGAAAATAGTTAAAAGGTTTTATTTAACGTCACGCGCAAGTGTTTATTGGTCGAATCTTGCCAATGAATTTTAAACCAGTTCCATACAACTGATTATAAATAAATAAATATACACCCAACAGTCACACACATAATCCTGATCCCACACTAGGTTAACTTGTATCGTGGGTATCGGGAACTACGAGGGACTTGCCAACCCACAACACCCAGACCCAAGACAAATATTTGTGAATAAGACAAACATTTGTCTCGGTGCGGGAATCGAACCCACGGCCTCACGCTTCGCAACCGGCTACTCGCCCGCTGCGCCACGGAGGCTGTCGATTGAGCTGAAACTGAACACTGTATGTATGTAACACTATGTATGTGTGAGTGCTAGGTATTTTTTAAATGCCTGCTATGCCGATATGGCCGATGTACTTTCTTCTCTTTACAATCCCCTTGATATGGATATCAAATGGAAGGTTATCATGAGCTTTGGCTTTTTGGTCTATTGATGATCGGTTTTGTATGTGCTAATAAGTTTATATTTTACTATTTTGAAGAATCATCCATCATCCGCGTACATTTAAACCATTATTTTTTTCTACACACATACATACAGGCTGCCTCGGTGGTGCAGTTGAGATGCGTACCTACGCGTTATGATTGAGGTCAACTCTGAGGTCTCGGGTTCGATCCCCGGGTCGGGTAAAGTGGTATTGGGTTTTTCTACTACGAAATGCTCAGTATCAGCCCGGAGTCTGGAATTTGTGCCCGGTATGGCGATGGGCTCGCCCCCTATCACATAAGGGTCGGAAATACGCTCGGCGAAATGTGGGTGTACTGGTTACACCTCTGCCTACCCTTTCGGAGATTACAGGCGTGAGTGCGTACATACATACATTATTTTCCACCATTTGGGGAAATTATCTGTGTTTTCGTTGGTTAAAAAGTAGACTTCTGTGTACAGTATGAATGCTCCACCGACTCTGACACGTTACATTAAACGCAAAAAACCAACGTAAATGGTAGTTTGCTCTTTTGCCCCCTTTTCCTTAAATCCCTATTTTTAAAGCATTGGCCGGCGAAAGTATAGTGTATATAAGTGGTCTCCACCCCTATGTACGCCCACAATACCATAAGATTCATGGGCGCGTTGCCGAACTCGGATAATTAAGGGATTGGGAAGGGGAGGGGGATTTGGGCCTCCGGATATCTCACTTACAGTGCGATACGCAGCAGTTGCCATGTCTACTGCATGAATGGGCTGGGTCGTCACCACTATCTCACAGAAAACAGACATAAATTAGCGGCTTGCTGCTGCGTTTCGTATGGTGACTGAGATATCCAGAAGCCCAAATCCCCTTCCTAATCCCTTAATTAGCCCTATATTTCAAGGTCGACAACGCGCCCATGATTCTTCTGGTATTGTGAGCGTACATGGGCGGTGGAGAACACTTACAATCACGTGAACCACTTATTCCACTCGACAGCCTCCGTGGCGTAGCGGGCGAGTAGCCGGCCGCGAAGCGAGAGGCCGTGGGTTCGATTCCCGCACCGAGACAAATGTTTGTGTGATCCACAAATATTTGTATCGGGTCTGGGTGTTGTGGGTTAGCAAGTCCCTCGTAGTTTGTGATACCCACGATACAGATTAACCTAGTGTGGGGTCAGGACTATGTGTGTGACTGTTGGGTGTATATATTCGTTTGCTATAAAAATTTATTCAACTCTTGCCTGCACACTTGAATTGTCCGGATGTATCTTCATACAATCCACGATGGCTTCAGGAGCGCCGCTGTCAAAGAACTGTTTGCTGTGACCCGGCTCGCGGAGGGTTAACGCAGCTATACATTTTAGTGTTAACGCCGATGCTATAGCGTTACTCTAAAAAACACACAAAATACATAAAAAAACTGTTTGCTGTGACCCGGCTCGCGGAGGGTTAACGCAGCTATACATTTTAGTGTTAACGCCGATGCTATAGCGTTACTCTAAAAAACACACAAAATACGTAAAAAAACTGTTTGCTGTGACCCGGCTCGCGGAGGGTTAACGCAGCTATACATTTTAGTGTTAACGCCGATGCTACAGCGATACTCTAAAAACACACAAAATACGTAAAAAAACTGTTTGCTGTGACCCGGCTCGCGGAGGGTTAACGCAGCTATACATTTTAGTGTTAACGCCGATGCTATAGCGTTACTCTAAAAAACACACAAAATACGTAAAAAACTGTTTGCTGTGACCCGGCTCGCGGAGGGTTAACGCAGCTATACATTTTAGTGTTAACGCCGATGCTATAGCGTTACTCTAAAAAACACACAAAATACATAAAAAAACTGTTTGCTGTGACCCGGCTCGCGGAGGGTTAACGCAGCTATACATTTTAGTGTTAACGCCGATGCTATAGCGTTACTCTAAAAAACACACAAAATACGTAAAAAAACTGTTTGCTGTGACCCGGCTCGCGGAGGGTTAACGCAGCTATACATTTTAGTGTTAACGCCGATGCTACAGCGATACTCTAAAAACACACAAAATACGTAAAAAAACTGTTTGCTGTGACCCGGCTCGCGGAGGGTTAACGCAGCTATACATTTTAGTGTTAACGCCGATGCTATAGCGTTACTCTAAAAAACACACAAAATACGTAAAAAACTGTTTGCTGTGACCCGGCTCGCGGAGGGTTAACGCAGCTATACATTTTAGTGTTAACGCCGATGCTATAGCGTTACTCTAAAAAACACACAAAATACGTAAAAAACTGTTTGCTGTGACCCGGCTCGCGGAGGGTTAACGCAGCTATACATTTTAGTGTTAACGCCGATGCTATAGCGTTACTCTAAAAAACACACAAAATACGTAAAAAACTGTTTGCTGTGACCCGGCTCGCGGAGGGTTAACGCAGCTATACATTTTAGTGTTAACGCCGATGCTATAGCGTTACTCTAAAAAACACACAAAATACGTAAAAAACTGTTTGCTGTGACCCGGCTCGCGGAGGGTTAACGCAGCTATACATTTTAGTGTTAACGCCGATGCTATAGCGTTACTCTAAAAAACACACAAAATACGTAAAAAACTGTTTGCTGTGACCCGGCTCGCGGAGGGTTAACGCAGCTATACATTTTAGTGTTAACGCCGATGCTATAGCGTTACTCTAAAAAACACACACAAAAGACGTGAGAATCAAAGGGGTGTAATCGTAAAATTATAAAAAACCTAATTTTAGGTGAGTATATCTACAGATTGTTGCAAAAAGGTGGTATCAATAAAAACGGCACTTACATGGCGAGTAACTAGTTACTTACCCGTGTTTTTTTTATAGTATAGGCCGGCAAACGAGCAAGTGGGTCACCTGATGGTAAGTGATCTCCACCGCCCATGTACGCCCACAATACTAAAATAATCATGGGCGCGTTGCCGACCTTAAACGAAAGGGATAAGTAAGGGATTGGGAAGGAGATGGGAATTTGGGCCTCCAGATATCTCACTCACCGTACGAAACGCAGCAGCAAGCAGCAGCTTTTTTGCTGTTTCGTACGGTGAGTGAGATATCTGGAGCAACTTTACGCCGGTTTTCTGTGAGACAGTGGTAACGACCCGGACGAGCCCGCCCATACATGTAAATTTAAATCACACAAATGCCATAGTTTCTGTATAAATCGAATTTATAATCTATATCGAGAAAATCCTTTTATAATCCAGGGACTAGCTGCTGCATATTAAAGAACTTCATATGTAGTAACTAAGTATGTTTCATATATACACAGTTGAATGATATATACTTTATTAGATCGTTTTCAGGTCGCGATAAGATTATGAGATCCCAATGCTAAAAAAAATTCAATGTCAATTTTTTTATTTTTTGTAGCTCTGAATTATATATATATGCCCCACTGCTGCACACGGGCCTGCTTAACTGAATGAGAGGAGTTAAGCCTTATTTAGTAGGTAGTTAGCTACGCTGGCCTAATTCGGGTTGGCAGACTTTACACATTGGGGTTGGTTTCCAACCTGCGACTTTCAGCTCGACAGTCCGTACCCCTCCCCGCTGACCTATTGCTGTTTTTTGACTTTACCATTGTTTTAAATCGTTCTCCCTATAAATGGATCTATTATTGATACCACCTTTCCGCAACACCTAGTAAATATATTAAAACCATAGTCAATAGTGTAATATTATTTCAAAGACAAATAAAAAAAACTATTTTCCGTACCGAATAATGGGTTCACACTGTTAAATTTTAGTTGATCAAACCTTACTTTATGGTTTTGTTGATCAAATCAATTGAAGTGTTCAGACAATTAATATCGCATGGTATTTACCAGTTGATCAACTAAAATCGAACCGTGTGTACCTACTATAACAAAAAAGCAAGATGTTAATTGACAAAAAATTAAATTTATAATCATAGTAATGGAATACACCTCACAGCCACTCAATAAGTCCTCAGCCCACTAGTATGAGTGGGACCGTAAATCCCTCATACTTGATACCTATGACACAATACTCGTATCTTTCTGTGGGGTCAGGACTATACGTGTGACTGTTGAATGCATTAAATTATTAACTTACCGAATGTCTAGCCAATATCGACACAATAACTGGAGCTATTCCACTCTTAACTAGATCTCGTTTTACATCATCGTTTCCGGCTAATGCTGTTATTCTGAAAACGAAAAAAAATATAAACTCTCGAGTAGAAGCGCAGATCGCTCGCCTGATGTAAAGCAATCTTTGACCATAAATTGTAGCAAAACCACACATAACTTTTAATTACTAAGTACTGCATGGCACTGCACTGCGCTCGACGACCCCTGGCATAAAATATTAAAGTCTCATAATACCCAGTAATTGCATTGCCATCAATGTCCTTGAAACTGGAACACTACAATGTTTACACACGGTGGTACCTACCCAGACGGAATCTTGCATACGAGTACTTGTGTTGCGAGTGACTACTGACTAGGCGATCGATTTGAACTATCTAAACAACACAAAATTATTGATCTCTGTTGCCACGACAATCACAATTCCATAGCGACGCTTGTTTGATCTTTACATGAGCAAAACAAATATATTCTTAATCCAAATAGCTTTATACAAAGAAATATTACATCAGTATTTTGAACAAAACCGAAACTGCTAAACAAATAAACATAAAAATAAAAGTCATGAGCTCGGCTGAACGAGGAGACTTCCTATCTTACGGAGACAAGAACCATGGACTATCAACTCTTATAAACTGGCATGATCACAACCAACGAGTCTTAAAGGGCGACATAATAAAAACAACTGACAACAATACTTCTATCACAAAAAACTGCATCATCAAGGTAAATCAGACATCGTGCAATGACTTCAGCGATAGCACGGACCAACTTAAACATCGTACACGACATATAAACTATTGGAAATCAGAATTAGAAAGAGCCATAGCAGATATCAACGCAGAAATTAATGTATTGGAAAATCAAAGACAACAAGTCAAGAATGCAATGGATACTTTAAACATACCTGAGTATATAACTGAAGAATGTTTAAATTTGCGAAGGAACAGAATGCAAGCAGATTTAGTTTACGATATGCCTCAAGAAGAACTTTTTACAGAATCGGCACTTATACAAAACGTTAAAAGACTTCATACTGATATGTTAAGGGATATAGAAAATCAAATGAAAGTTAATGTCGCAGCGAAACATTCGCTAGAAAGGGACTGGAGCGACAAATACCTCGCTTTTAAATATGAAAGCGCAAATACTGACTTACAAACTAAATCTGAACACGTTAAAGACTCAGCTGGAGCTACGAGACTTTCTGAGGGTCAATCGAATGTCGAAACGTGGGAACATTATTCAGTGAACGCTTTAGATCAGTTCAAGAAAGCTATTGAAAACTCTAAAAATCTTCGAGCTAAAGTCGACGCTGTTCTTATTAATACAGCTAGAGATCTACGTTCTCAAGACATAAAAGTAAACAAAGCACTCAGCGAAAGGATAGCTAGAACCGAACAAGTAAAAACAGAACTCGAAAATCAATTATTATTGACTTTGCAAAAGATTGTTGAGTCAGAGAACATTCTTGAAACTTTACACGAAGAGATGATGAAGGTATCGCAAAGGATACAAGTGGCACAAACGAGGCTCAACACAAAGAATTGGAGGCCTAACGTGGAGAATTGTAGAGAAGGATCTCTGATGAGTCTTATTGAGGAAGTAAGAGACTTGAATCAGTGCATGAGTTTGTTGCAGAAGAGGTCGTTAGAGACAGAGAAGTTGAGAGCTGAACTTATCCACGAGAGGTCGTTATTGGAAAATGAAATAATCGTGAAGAATAAGTCATTGCATATTGACAATCAGAGATGCTTGTACTTGAGATCGTTTTTCCAATCGGCGGAGAAATTGTGTGGCTTTTAAACAAGCTTTGCAGCAGTGCATTTTTGCTATTTCAATTATTTCAGTACTTGTAGTAAATGCAGTTTTTTGTCCTATTAAATTTTGTGCGTTACTCTATTTTATGTACCTTATTTTCTTCATTTTCATAATTAATCACACAAGCGAATTTTCAGTTGCATCTAATTTTTATCTACAGCTTGAATAGGCCAGTTCGCCAGTTGTCACACTGATAACCGGCGTGAAGTAGCAACTTATTGTTGCATTTCATATGGTGATTGGTGAGAGACATTCCTGGAGAACCAAACTCCCTCCTCCTCTTTCGTAATCCCTATCCTATAAGGTCGGCCCTCGGCAACGCATCTCCAATAATTCTTCTAGTATTGTGGATGTTCATACAAGGTGGATGCCACTTACCATCAGATGAGCTACATTTACTGGGTTCTAAAAACTATTACGAAAATGTTAATGTAAGCGATAAGACCGCCTCTTGGCATTTTTATAGTTATAAGGTTCTTTTGTATTGTTTCTTAAGTTGGTGTTCAATAAAGAATTATTTATCTATCTATACAATATCTGACAAAAACGCTGTTGGGCGTTTTAACCGCGATATCAGAAACGATACTCAAACGTAATGAAATAACTCTCATACGCAAATGAGACTATAAAAACAATTATTTATTTTTTATAATTTAATTATTTTATTGTTTGTGAACCATATTTCGTTTGATTACCTCTGCAAGAGCGATGTCTCGGAGGCAGAGCGAGATAGCAAGTTGCGGCGTCTACGTGCATCAAACGCGCCGCGCCGCGTGCGCACCCGGTTTCGTCAATACGTAACATTAGTCAGATGTTCAACAGTCTTCAGATATATTTTTTTTTTTAAATATGTTCATTTTCTAAGCTACCTGTGTAAGGATAATATTTCGCTTCTGTCTATTATTTCTTTAATTTAACTATTTTTATTAAGCTGACTATATGACTATCTTCACGACCCTAAACGGCCAACAGGGTTTTTGTTACATACTGTATATCTAAGGATACTCACCCCTATCCCTATCAATCGTAAACCCCTATCAATCGTAGACGAGGCCCGTGCCCATCAGTCCCACAATATACATAATATAATACGAGCCCTGTATTATATCCGTCCCACTGCTGGGCACGGGCCTCCTCTACTGAATGAGAGGGGTTAGGTCTTAGTCCACCACGCTGGCCTAATGCGAGTTGGCAGACTTCACATACCTTCGAAATGGTTATGAAGAACTACTCAGGTATGCAGGTTTCCTCACGATGTTTCCTTCACCGTTAAAGCAACTAATAATAAACAATTAATACACACATAACTTAGAAAAGTCAGAGGTGTATGCACTTGGGACTGGTTTCGAACCTGCGACTTTTGTCTCGACAGTCCATACCACTACCCGCTGAGCTATGACTGCTATCCATGCACATAATAGAGGGCTTATATTATTAATATACTCACAATTTATTAGCTTGTTGTACGACACCAACATCTTCGAAATTATCCGCTAGTACTGTGAATAGTACATCGGATCCAGTATCTGCGACCATTTTGCACAACTCGTGACGTACTAACAACGCAGCCATTGTTAACATTAACTCCGATGCCAGCGGCGGTTGTGTGTTCTCTACAATGAGAATAGAGTTATTTATTTATAATGCTTTATTGTACATACATAGTAAAAAACTAAAAAGACAAAAAAACAAAAAACTTTTATATATAGTACAATTGGCGGCCTTATCGCTCAGGGCAATCTCTTACAGGCAACCACAGGATGGAGATAAGAGCACGAATAAGAGAGGGCTGTCTAAGAGTACATGAAATAAGATTGTATACAGTTTACAATAAGAATACATATATACCATATAACAACATACACACATACATATAAATACATATAATTATTAAATTATTATAGTGATTAATAATATTCATCAATGCCATAACACATGTTAGTGGGAGAGATAGTGGTCTTCAATAGAGTTCATTATTGCTTGATAAGTTTTTGAGTAGTTATTACATTTTTATTTTTAACAGACTTGAAAAAGAAGAAGGATCTCAATTCGTTTGCATATAGTATATTTTTTATATTGTTCACGCATAAATCCGCTCTTTCACGCACGGAGTCCGCGTCATGAATATATTAAAAGAGTGACGCAACATAAAATATAAAGTAGTATTACGTTTTTTCTTAGGAGTCTTAAGTAGGAGACAAATATGGCGGTATGACAACTGATAGGGTTGAGAAACGCTTGAACGAACTACTGAACTAATCAAACCTGAATGGATAGTGAATGATTTTACTGATTAGGTAATAAAAATTACTTCGGTCATGTGGCGAGAAATAAAACGAACTGTTCCTTTAGTTTATTTATTATTTTTAATCTTTAATAGATGAAAAACATTTTTAGTCATCTGACTTTTCACAACTTGAATTGTCACTTTCTGATGCATGTATTATAAAACTCGGGGTCGGTGTTTCAGTACCGGAATCTATAAGTCCATCAAGCTGCATCATCTTATCCTTCTTTTTTACATGTTCGATACACCCCACCCAAGAATCCGTACCAATTTTGCGTAAGCTTTCTGTTAATAACTCCTAGACTTCCGCCATTTTCAAACTTTTATTATTTTTGTCAACATATGACTTCAGCTGTGCCCATATTAACTCTATTGGATTTAACTCACATATAGAGCGCACTTTAACTTTGCTCAGACTTATCTTGCTCTAAACTTTGCAGAGTTTATTCTTAGCACAAACTGAGATTTCATATTTATAGCTATTTGACGTTGATATTATCGCTGAGCATATGCTAAGATAATTAATGCCAATGCTAACAGACATTTCTTTTCACGTATAACATTGATTTAGGTTTGAAAAGTTTAAATGAATGATTATTAGAATAGTGGTTAAACAATGTAATACAATGATTAATAAAAATAGTGGTCTAAAATTTTATTTTGCATCGTAACTTTTTCATGGCGTTTAATAAGGCCCTATTACTTCCTATACTTTAAACTTTAAAGAAACTTTAGTATGATAATAATTGGGTTTAGTTATATCTAACAATCGCAAAAAATATAAGCGACAAAATTAAATCCCCAAAAGGGGCCAAAAGTCACTACTTTTATTGAAAACTACATTAGACAGCAAGGATAGAACGAACCTTACATGTAAAAATTTCGAGCTGCTCTTACTTTGTCATGTACGGGACAAATGCACTGCTTCTTGTAAGACGTACTCAACACTATTTGGAAATGGCACTCATAGTACACACAACAGGAAGCTACGTATTTTTTTCGTGAGACAGTGTTACTATCCCAGTCGAACCGGGCCGTTTATATTGACGTTTATGTTTTTGAAGACAAAACTGACTACAACATGACTACCACTTAGAAATTTACAGCTTACATACCTACCTTTTAATAAATTCGTGAGTGGTACCAAAAGATGAGCACCCAATTCCTTCGCATGGTCATGTGCTTTGCCAAACTCGAGTCTAATGTCATCGTCTAAGGTCAATTTTCTAATGACTTGAAGAGTTTCACTTAGCAACTGAAAGGGAATTGATAAATACACCCGGCAGTCACACCGGACAGCCTCCGTGGCGCAGCGGGCGAGTAGCCGGCTGCGAAGCGTGAGGCTGTGGGTTCGATTCCCACACCTAGACAAATGTTGGTTATCCACAAATATTTGTTTCGCGTGTGGGTGTTGTGGGTTGGCAAGTCCCTCGTAGTTCCAGATACCCATGATACGGTTTAACCTAGTGTGAGGACAGGACTATGGGTGTGACTGTTGGGTGTATTTATTTTGTATTTACATATAGTACTGACCCCACTGTAATTTATCTGGTATTATGGGTGTTTACCGCGTTGGAGATCATTTACCATCAAGTGACCCATTTGCGCGTTCACCAGGCTATGCTATATAAAAAGTCAAGCAGCATCACATACGGGTCTCGTAAATAACGTTATTAGCCGACTTCAAAAAGGAAGGTTCGCGTTTTTAACGTATCTATTCTAAAAAAAAGTAACTGCCGCCGCCGCTACCAAAAGCTTGTCACGCTATCTCCTCCGAAACCGCTGGGGGTATGGGGTCGAGACCGATACCAATCGATGCAGAATAATGTGGGGAAGAAAGTAAGATATGTCTCATATTCGTCGGACTTTAAGTTTTTTTTAATTTTATGTTTTGTTTAAAAAATAATCTAAAAAAATTTAGACATCTCTTATTGTTTCTCGTTAATATTTTTTTATACACCCAACAGTCACCTACATAGTCATGACCCCACACCAGGTAAACCTGTATCGTAGGTATCAGGAACTGTGATGGGCTCACGGTCCCGCAACACCCATGTGGGAATCGAACCCACGGGCTCGCATTTCGCAGCTGGCTCCTCGCCCACTGCACCACAGATGCTGTCAATATATGACAGTAATGTCTTAAAAATAACATAAGTGTACCTTTACATTCCCATTGACTTTTAGCATACATTTGAGATTATCCGATATACTTTTAGCGAATAACTTTTGTCTATTCATCTCATGTTTAATGCAACAATTTGTGATCCATCTTAGAACTGAAGTTAATATTTCTTCGTCTTCTACATTATCGAGTATACTGTAACAAAAACCAAGCTCTCACGCATGTATCTACAAAGGGGTAGGCAGGGGTGGAACTAGTGCAACCCATTGTTCGCCGAAAATATTTCTGTTCCATGATGTAATATGGAAGGGACCAAATTCCAATCAAACACAACACTAACACTCAAACACAATTTTTTATTGCTTGTCCTGTGGGCCTAGCATACTATGCAACACAAGATGATTTTGCAAACTCGTTTAGTGATAAAAAAACAGTTATCATAGGCCGGTAAACGAGCAAGTGCGTCATCTGATGGTAAGTGATCTCCACCGCGCATGTACACCCACAATACTAAAAGGATCATAGGCAAGTTGCCGATCTTCAAGGAAAGGGATAACTATGGGATTGGGATTTGGGCCTCCGGATATCTCACTCACCGTACTAAATGCAGCAGCCAGCTGCTACTTTACGCCGGTTTCCTGAGAGTGGTAACGACCCGGACGAGCCGGCCCATTCATACTATAGACAAAACTGTCTACAGCGTGGCTCTACCATTCAATCTGGTTATCTCTATATGTCTATCGAAGCTAACATTGTTGCATAGAATACTCGACATATTATGTCAAAAGTAGAGAAAATATATTATGCATCCTCCTTTATTATTATTATAATGATTTTTATTTAATAGTGATACATTTGTTAATTTAATTACTGTAATTGGTCTTAGTACCGTTGTAATTAAATCAAATAAATAAATAAATGTACACACCCAAAAGTCACACACATAGTCCTGACCCCTCACTAGGTTGACCTGTATCGTGAGTATCAGGAACTATGAGGGACTTGCCAACCCACAACACCCAGACCCGAAAAAAATATTTGTGAATCACACAAACATTTGTCTCGGTGCGAGCATCGAACCCATGGCCTCTCGCTTCGCAGCCGGCTACTCGCCCACTGCGCCACGGAGGCTGTCAAATATCAATACATGCATGCGGCATGTATATAATACACTTACTTTTTAATTAAATCTATAGCTTTCTGATCGAGCAGATCTGGCTGCATGTCCATTAATGTAATCAGACAATCCAACACTTTCAATATCAATCGCCTGTCATGACCGCTCAGTTCTTGGAAGAATTTACTTTGCTTCGAGTCCAGGATTGTGATGAGCACCTTGTATGCACCGTCTTTACTGGCCCTGACTCTGCGTGCTATATCTTTGGCGCATTCGGTCTGGAAAAATAGTATATAGCTGGTGGGTACTTGATTCAATTCGTGAAAAACCCGCCATAATAGCTCGTTCACGCGAGTCGCATATCGGGCTCAACCGGTGTATATCCAGTAACTTCAGTCTGGAATAATTCTGCAGACCTTCGTTTTTAACCGACCCAAAAAAACTAAAGAGTTTCTCAATTCATCTGTACTCATCTACACTAATATTATAAAGAGGAAAGATTTGTATTTTTGTATGTAATTAATAAACATAAAAACTAGTGGACCGATTTCAAAAAATATTTTAAGGTTTAAAGAATTTATTCCCAAAAAGACTAACCTCACATGAGAATAGCATTATAACATAAAGTAAGATTATTAATGTACAATGGTCGCCATGCACTTATTTAATGTTTCATTGTTTCTTTCCCGTACCCATTAAGAAAGTGAATAATTATGTATACCACTCATTAGTTACAAGAAAAGGGATGGATTTTCCATTATGAGGTTTGAAAGATTCGTTTTAAAAGCGTTAAATGAGCTTAATTTTTTTATTTTACATGGTATTTTATTGTAGTCACAATAAGTAGGCAGGACAAGTAAACTAGGCCGACGATTACTGAGATTACTAATTTGTGATTTTTTTGACAAAAGACAAGTTTGTGTGGATAGATTTATCAATGATTTTTCTAATTAATATACAAGTATTGTATATATAAAGTTGATTTAGACTCATAATTTTAGTTTCGTTATAGATTTTAGATGTTGATGTATTTTGCCGTTAGAAAGCTACATTATCACTGAGTAACATAAGTTATTTTTTTATATGTATATCACGCTTCGATCATGGGAGCAGGACATAAGAAAAATATTCGCGCGGATGGAGCCGCGAGCAAAAGTTAGTTTTAATATATTATGTTCACGCATAACTCCCACACACATCACACATAACATCACATACTTATGTCATATTTAAGTGATAGAGCTTTGCTGTGGCCGGTTTTGTGTAAAGTACTCTAAGGGTCTGAATGGGTCTACTTGATTGGGTTGCTACTAGTCTCATAGAAAACCGATGTGAAGTAGCAGCTAACGGTTGCGTTTCGTACGATGAGTTATATGCTGCGCCACAAATCCTCCTCCCCTACCCAATCCCTTAATTATCCTTCTCTTTAAAATTGGCAAAGCATTATTGATTATCTTAATACCGTTGGCAGTGAAGATCACTTACAGGTTATTTTAATATCAGGTCTCCCACTTGGTCTTTTGCTATTTATTTAATTAAGAAGCAAAACTATACAATCATTAAAACCAGATTGTATTCCAAAACATGCGCCCTTATACATATATTCAATAAAGTGCGGACTAGGATATTAGAAAGCTAATAATTACACAGTACAACAAAACAGATAGTAAAATTCTGGATAACTTTACATATTGTGATTCAATATACATTTTCTTAAACCCTTTGAGAATGTACCACAACTGCCGTTCATTATGCCAATGTAATTGTTATGTTATAAATAGTTTAATATAATATTACAATAATATTTTATTACCTTCAGCACACCAAGTTCTTTCATCAGTTCATCGTGATCATATTTTTCGTTGGTCCAAATTTCCTTTAATTTGGTCACTGTTGTAGACACTACGTGATCATCACCGGTACTTAATGCCAAGTCTTTTATTATGTTTGATAGGTCTACACCCTGTGAAAGAAGTACATACTGACTACAGGAGTAGGTAGAGGCACAAAAGCTAGTTAGACACTTTTGTCTACAGCATGAAAGGGCCGGCTCGTCCAGGTCGTTACCGTTGTCTCACAGAAAACCGACGTAAAGTAGCTGCTTGCTGCTACGTTTCGTACGGTGAGTGAGATATCCGGAGGCCCAAACCCCTCTCCTTTCCATTCCCTTAATTATCCCTTTCCTTTAAGGTCGGCAACGCACCCATGATCCTTTTAGTATTGTGGGCGTATATGGGCGGTGGAGATCACTTACCATCAGGTGACCCACTAAAAAAATTATGGAATAAGTAACATAAGTAATAGTAGTCTTGGAACTTTGGACAACACTAAATAAACAGCTGAGCTTTTGTCTCATGCTCAACCTTTCAGCATTGTTATTCTCGCTCGCATTTCACATAATTTATAGGGATGTGATCAATCTTATAAATCGTAATAAACAAGTGAAATCAAAATATGTCTAGATTTTGACAAGATCCGGTACACAAAACACTCTCAGGGCTTCTTCACCCCTGCACCCAGTCCGGTCACACATCACATGTGTGAACATGTCATTATATACATATACACACACAGATAACTCTCAGTTATGCGTACCTCCGAAATCAGGAGAGAACTGCACTCCCCATAGAGGCGAGCGTATTTATAAGGTGCCATCTTACGTAGATGTCATCCTTATTGTTATTTATTTATTTATTTACACTTTATACACAAAGTATGTATAGGCGGACTTAATGCCTGAGGCATTCTCTACCAGTCAACCTTTGGGTGGTGAGAGAATAAACAAGGCAGGTGTAAACAAGAAGAAAATGCTAAGAGAGATATAGAACTTAATACATAATAAACCTTTAAATATATACATATATAAAAATTATATAAACATATGATAATAGATAATAATATAATATAAATATATAAAATAAATAAACTATACCGCCACTAACAAGTCTACTTGATAATGGTGGTACCCTCAATAGCCATATACTACACTCTAGTTGTCCGTATTTATGCAAAATGGAACCACACGACAAATTTAGTTTTTTTACTTTTATTGAAGAATACAGATTTAAATGTGGTCTAAATTCTTATACAAAAGGGAACCACATGATTTTTCCCTTGAAAACCAGGTATACTAAAAGCAGAATGGAACCAACAGCAGAAATAAACATTACATATAAAGCAAAATCGAACCACAACACAATGGGACTTGATTGTTCAAACAAATAAACGATATTACTACCATGTCATTTTATACAAAACAGATCCACACATACTTGGTACCTTTATACATTACACATAATATTTATATTATTCTAAATTATTTTTAATACACCAAATGGAACCAAGTTTCTGTGATATGGTTATGCGTAAAATAAATTCATATTTTAATTCCTAACTTTTATTTGCAAAATGGAACCACAAGCACATTTTCTTAATTATCTAGAAAGCTTAAGAGTATTCGGAGCAAACCTATGTACACATACTTAAATAAGTAATTTATCACTAAAATAAAATAAAATAAATAGTAATTTTACTATATCTAACAGAGCTGCACATGTTTTTGTAAATCGTTTGATATCTCAGAAGTGCATTTTTGTTGGTTGGTTCCATTTTGCATAAATACGGACAGTTATAGTACCAGGTTAAAATAGGTTAATCAGGGGGAGGGAAATTACCCAATCTCTTTGGATCTGTTGGCACCAAATGAATAAGGCAACTGATGAGATCATTTTGTATTGCTAATAAATAAAATTACATTTAATTGAACCATATTAACATAATTCCACAGAACAAGTCATATGACATCACAGATTGAATGAGATCAGGCATTAAGTCATCAATTATCTTTAGAATCTATTCAGGAATAATATAGTTATAAGGCTGTTAACGCAGGCGGAGCCGCGAGCAAATGCTAGTAATTAATATATATTTAGTGTGTGTGCTGAAAGCTGATTTGTTACATATTACAGATTATTATTATTTTTGTTAAAACATTGATTTTCTCGTTGCAAGACAAGCAGTAAGCAATTGCTAACAGCAATCAAATCAAATTCTTGGTAATTTATATCAAGTACGTCATCTATTTCACTGTTTGTGCTAAAAATAATCACGTTATTATATAGGCCCGTTTTTCTATATCATGACCAACGAGATTAAGTTAGCACGAAACTTTATCAAAAAAATAACTAGAAACTATATAAAAGTTGTCGTAAATTATATGATAAACTTAATTTATAGTCTATTAAAAATTACGAGAACTATTTATTACAACTTACTTGAGCTTCAAATTGAGCAATAGCTTCGTTTATTGCCTCTTCAGGACTCATGTCGAATTCATCCATATTTTCTCTAACAACTTCATCGTAGGTATCTTGAGTGATCACGCGAACCATATTTACTGTCTTTTCTTCGAGTTTGATATGGTTTTTGAACTTAATTTATTTTAATTCTTTAAAAAAAATATAATAAATTCGCATACGGCGAAAACAAAACTGACTCAATTGACAAATCGAAAGACAGCTCACAGCTGTCAGATCTCAGAAGTCAGAACAGTGTTGCCGGTTCCGATTTTCAAAAATCCAGTATCCTGTACGGATTTTCTAGAGGCACTCTATGGAATACTACGGATTTTTCAGTATCATCCTACAGATTCTTAAAATCGGATCTGGCAGCACTGGTCTAAATACAACTGTCTTATTAGTTTTTTCAAAAATCCATATATTTCCCAATAATTTCCATATTTCAGTAGGTAAAGCCTAAATTGGGTGATGGTATAAAAATCCATATATTTTCCAATAATTTCCATATTTCAGTAGGTAAAGCCTAAATTCCGTAGTTCTTTGGAAAAATCTATAGATCTAGCAACACTGATTAAAATTCAGAGAAAACATTTGTGCATTTTCGTTTTGAAATTGTACCATCCTATTTTTATAATGTGAGCGTAAGCTGTAACGAAATTCTAAGAAAACTTAAAAATTAAATTCTCGTATTGGTTTTGATAGGTAAACATATGTGTTTTGTTTTCTAAATAAAAGTAATAGGGTATACTTCAAATTGAGCACCAAATAGTTTCCGAACGTAATATAATAGAATCAAAGTTAGTATACTTTTACCGCATTGTAATATTACATAATTACGTATCATTTTAACGTGATGATATAATACTTTGACACAAAACAGCTTTGTAGTCATTTGTAGTCTCGGTGCGTTAAAAAACTAAGTTAGTTTAATCTGCCAAGTGAGTAATCTGCTTTTCCATTGAATTGAAAACAAAAAATTATAAAAACTAGATTAATTATTTTATATATTCTTATTTCTATACGCTATTTTCAAACGCTTATATTATTATTTTGTAAAAATATAATGTTACTGGATGTTTGTCTAAAATATTAATGGCGAACTAACTGTGCGTAAACCATATGTTTTGACTGTCACTGGGATGACGCATAATCTACAAAAAGAAATAATTTTCGTTTTGTATGCGTAATTATTCAATAATTTTACGTTAAAGCAACTTATTACAATCACACATCATTTTTAGTTCCAAAAATGAGTTTCCTGGGGAAAATATTCGGTGGTAAAAAAGAGGAAAAGGGCCCAACGACACATGAAGCCATACAGAAATTACGCGAGACAGAAGAGTTGCTCATCAAAAAACAAGAGTTTCTGGAAAAGAAAATCGATTTAGAGATACAAACTGCGAGGAAAAATGGTACAAAGAACAAGCGCGGTGAGTATACCAAAATATTATATCATTATTGCAACTAAATTGCTTTTTGCAACGCTGTCATTACGTCTTTGTTGTGCTACATAATCCTTATATTGTGAAGACTCACAATAGTATTTGTCACGTCTCTATGTTCAACACTCTCGCGTGAGAAGGCTAACAACAATGATAATTAGTTTTTATTTTATTTTTCCGTAATTGTGATGATTAATATTGTTTTATCTAAAAGTTATAATTGATATTAGTTAAAGTTATTCACGTTATGATGCAATGACCTTTTGTCCTATTTCGAAAAATACTGTTGTATATAACTGTTTTTTTTTATAGTACAGGCCGGCAAACCAGCAAGTGGGTCACCTGATGGTAAGCGATCTCCACCGCCCATGTACACCCACAATACAAAATAATTATGGGCGCGTTGCCGACCTTAAAGGAAAGGGATAATAAGGGATTGGGAAGGGGAGGGGGATTTGGGCCTCCGGATATCTCACTCACCATACGAAACGCAGCAGCAAGCTGCTACTTTACGCCGGTTTTCTGTGAGACAGTGGTAACGACCCGGACGAGCCGGCCCATTCATGCTGTAGACAAAATTGTCTACAGCGTGGCTCTACCACTCGGAATTTAACCATAACTCATGTTTAATAAAAATATAATTGCATGATGAACATGATCAGTTTTCACATCCCATACATTTAAATATTATAAATCAAGAAGTATTGTTTATATTATGGAATCTTACATACATACATACTCATGCCTGTAACCCCCAAAAGGTGTAGGCAGAGGTGTACACAGTACATCCCAATTTTTTTAAGTCTGTGGCTTTTTTATTTTCCTTTAATCTTAGTCCTAAAATAGTGCATGTATATGGTTTATATCCAAATATGGAGGCTTATAATTAGCTTATTCTATGTTAGATATGGTTAATTTTAATTTAGTTATTAGTCTGTAAGCCTTCTTCAACAATAAATAAAAAAAAAATTGTCAAGCTTATTTCCATGCTGTGATAGGATCACTTCTATCACCATACCGGACACAATTCTAGACTTTGGGTTGCTATTGAGCATTTGTAATGCAAGAACCCAATATCACTTTTACAGGGAATTGTACCTGAGACCTCAGCACAGCAGTTGTACGCTATATGCATTACAACTGCACCAAAGAGACATACATGATCCCAAATAGAATGAAATAGCATACCTATTGTATTTAAAGTAGAGACGTCTGCGAGTTGCACAGATGGGTGATCAGTTCACTTTAACCCTAATAGGGCACTAAACACAGTCCAAAGATATAATACATGATGTTGTATGTTAATATAATATATATTCTGTGCCATATCTTGTTTTTTTAAGGGAAACATACAAAAAATAGGATTTTGTGGCTAACAACACTGTACTCGGATATGTCAATCTAGTAAAAATCTAAATATTATTGGGCCATTTAGAACTCGGCCATTTATCAAGACGTTACTAAAATTCTTTTTGCACTCAGCTTTCTAACAGCACAAAGCATTTTCTGTACTCCGTAATGGCGGATAGAACATTAACTAACGGGTACATTAGATTAGTTTTTCCCCAGTGATTGCTCAAGCTGAGGTCTGAGCCTTCTATAAGGCGCCTCTGTGTTTAATCGTTACTAAGTACATTATACATATTTCTGGCTAGCGCGCCATAAGCGCCGGCTTTATTGTCAGGTAAAGCTGTAAAAGTAATATAAGCAAACAGCACAAATCCATTCGAAAAAAAATATTGAATGAACTAGTGAAAATTCATGTAAAATATCATTTCTGCAAAGATCGTAACAAGTGGAAATATGTTGTCTCTGCCTACCCCTATGGGAAACAGGCGTGGGTCTATGTATGTATGTAACATTTCTGAGTGTGGCAGTGTTAAACATATTGAGTACTGCATGAGTCAATTAGGTTTCCTCAATGAATCGTGTTACTTGTGCAATGCTTCAGATTATTATATTAGTGTTTATATTACCATAATGACAATGTCAATCTTAGTAGTAAAAATACGAATGCTTTGTTTCCATACACATTCCATAATATTTCCTCAAATGATGAACTATGAAGTGTCTTCAAATGAAGCTTAAAGTATATTACTGTAGACTGTCCCATGGCTGTGCCCTTGGTATTACTAATAGCCATTGGTGCTGATAAAGATTTACCATACATAATCTCGTTACCTTTTAATGGTCAATAAAAAAAAAATCTGGTACTCACAGGGCCTATGTATCCATGTCAGTTAGTGGCACCTATAGTTCATTGAATTTATTTACATCAACATCCTTTTGATCGGTTGATTGGGGTGATCGGTGAAGCCAAATTTTGGGCAAGAGATGGTGTGTGTTTAATTGATCCATTATTATTTAATTGATTCCTCGGGGAAGAACCTAAAAACCTAATTGATTTAACAACCAAAGTATACTGTCACTAGGTTAAGGTAATAAAAGTTAATATTTTAAATTGACAAACAAAAGGATAGAAATATATTGATACCCGTAATTTCAATCAGGCTAAAGGACAGACCAAATATTTCTTATCACAATCTCTCAGTCTCCGTACTTACCAAGAAGAGACTGTAACTTCCATCATACCACTAATAAATAAAATCAATTGTTTGCAGCGGCCATCGCAGCGCTAAAGCGTAAGAAGCGTTACGAGAAGCAGCTGACTCAGATCGATGGCACGCTCACGCAGATTGAAGCACAGCGAGAAGCACTGGAGGGTGCTAACACCAACGCTCAAGTCCTCAACACAATGAAGGAGGCTGCCAATGCTATGAAACTCGCTCATAAGGATATGTTAGTATATTCTTTGTTCTTTGCATGAAAGATGACTTACGAAGGGTATTTATTGTGCGAATGTGAATAGGATGGTTAGAGGTGGGTACAGGACTATGTGTGTGACTGGATTTGTGTATGTTTATATATAAATATAGGCCAGTGACTCTGTTTGCGTAGCAGCTGCAATTGCGTAAGTACCGAGTGTAACGCGGTGATGCGAAATTACAGCTCGTGACCATATTTTTATTGTATCTTGTTAACATACCTACCTAAATTCTGCGGCGACGTTCTAAAACGCCTAAAACTACTAGACTAGACTACTCCTAAAAACATATTTATGCCGCATAGTACCGCCATACGTCGAAATACGACCATTTGAAAGAAATGGAAACAACACTATGTTTGCATATCTTGTTTGGACATAATATTTTTTTGAGGAGAGAAGACCAAACATATGCAATACTTCATTTGATTGTTTAAACGTACGTACGTAAACATATTAATATATGTTTTTTATCACCAGTGATGTGGATAAGGTGCACGACATAATGGACGACATAGCGGAACAGCACGACATATCGCGCGAGATCACTGAGGCGATCAGCAACAACGTCGCCTTCCCCAACGATATCGACGAGGATGAACTCGAGCGTGAACTGGAGGAACTCGAACAGGTGAGCGAATCTTAATATTCATTCACTTGTTCACTCATTCTACACGACATATCGCAGGAGATCACCAAGGTGATTAGTAATTCAATGTTGCCTGCAACAATATTGGTCTCTTCAACTATATCAACGAATACGAACTCGAGGGTGACTGAAAGAACTCAAACAGTTGAGCGACTCGTAACATTCATTCACTTGTTCACTCATTCTAAACGACATATCGCGAAAGATCACCAAGGTGATTAGTAACACTGTCGCCTTCCCCAACAATATCGACGAGGACGAACTCGAGCGCGAACTGGAGGAACTCGAACAGGTGAATCATTCATTCACTTGTTCACTCATGCTACACTACAAATCGCGCGAGATCACCTAAGTGATAAGCAACAATGTCGCTTTCCCCAACAATATCAACCAAGACGAACTCGAGTGTAAACTGAAAGAACTCAAACTGGGCTATTTTTTATTCGCTTTTGATGAGACGAGCTGACGCATGACAGACCACTCGATGTTAAATGGTTACCATCGCTCATGGAGTTGAGTAGTGCTCAGTGTACAGCCAAGCCGTTGCCTATCATGAAATACTTTTATAACAGAGGACGGCAAACGAAACATGAACATTTACAAGATGGTAGGCCCCTTGTATGCGAGAGGCCGGCTGGGTTGCTACCACCGCTTTGTCTATTTCTGCTGCCAAGCAACAGTGTGTGAGCACTGTTGTTCCGGTTTGAAGGACATTGAAGCCAGTGAAATTACTGGGCATTATGAGACTTAACGCCTTATGTCTCGGGGTGACGAGCGCAGTCCAGTGTCATGCAGTGCTTTGTTATTTAAAGGTCTGTGTGGCGTTGCTTCTGTTTATGAGCAGGCATGACGCTTACCATCAGGCGAGCGACCTGCTCGTCTCGTCATTCAAGCTAATAAAAATTAAAACACATAATACCAGAAGAATGGGTGTGTTGCTGACCTTAAATGAAATTATGTTTGAGATTGTGGGAGGAGAAATTTCGGTCTTCCGAAACATGCGAAACGCAATAGCAAGCTGCCATTTCATTGATTTTCTGTAAGACAGTTGTACCAGCCCGGTCAAGCTTGCCTATTCATTCTGAAGGCAAAATTGCCTAAAACGTTATTCCTATTTATCTATATTTAATATTTGTGTTTCCAGGAGGATTTGGACAAAGAGATGCTCGGTATCAACGTACCGACGGACAAGCTCCCCGACGTGCCTGCTTCAGAACTGGTACACGACAAGCCCAAGCCCAGCAAGTCCAAACAGACCGGTGAGTAAATACTAGTCTTATGTTGCACTGTTGATCCTTCAAGTTTCTGGTCGGGTAATCATAATTGTTTATGTTTAGAGTTTTATTTTCGAAAAATGCACGTGTTTTTCTTATAACATAGTCCGGCGAACTAGCACGTGGGTTATCTGATGATAAGTGATAACCAAAACCCATGTACACCCACAATACCAGAAGAATTATGGGCCGTTGCCATCGTTAAAGGAACGCGATAATTAAGGGATTGGGAAAGGGAGGGGGATTTGGGCCTCCGGATATCTCACTCACCGTACGAAAGCTGTCGCTACTTTAGCTCCGGTTTCTATGAGACAGTGGTAACGACCCGGACGAGCCGGCCTATTTGTGCTGTAGACAAAACTGTCTACAGCGTGGCTGTACCACTCAGACGGGTTGCTCGGTATGCGATAGGCTCGCCTCTTGTCCCATCATGGAACAGAAATAAGCTCGAGAACCATAGATGCAGCACTGGTTGCATCTCTGCCTTAGCCTTTGGAGCTACAGGCGTGAACTTGTGTATATTTGTGGTTTATGAATTAAGGAGCATTTATTTTGATGAGAGTATAAAATTATGTTTCTTTTACAGAGGACGATGACGAACTCGCCCAATTGCAGTCGTGGGCGACATAGAGTCCCGCCTTTTACAACTTGTGATATGTATACTTGTAGCGTAATGGGCCACAGCACCCACCATACTTTTAGCCTCAGCGACCGATTCATTTCTAATTACAGCCACCTACCGTTAACTTTAGTTGACTCTTAAACATTCAAAATAACTCAAAGCGGTGCGTTGGCGTTAGTATTTGATGTCGTATTTTGTTGTGTCTCGAGCGTTAGAGGTCAACTAAAGTTAAGCATAGGTCGGTGGAAAAGGGCATAAGGGAAGAGATATGTTAGCCTGATAAAAGTATCGATTTTCTAGTCGATACAAATATCGATGTTTTTTGTGAAGATCGCCATTTTCACATTACGCTAAAACTAGTCGCCAAAATGCAATGTAGTATCGTAGCAATAGAAAATCCCGATTTATCAGCGATCAATCAATAAAACGCTATACAGTCGCAAAAACGCCGATGCTTAAAGTATCGTTTGTGCTGTGGCTCTATTTGTGTATAGTATAAGTTTTGTTTGACAGTGCTTATCGAAAACACAGGATTCCAAAAAAAAATATTGTGTTTGTTCAACTTTTGAGAACACAGCCAGATGTGCAAAAATAATCGATATATCTAAGTACAATACTCATTACACTAATGCTATCATCTTTCTGGACTTATTATGTTCGCCATACGCAAATATATTGCACGATTGAAACTTTGGGCCTAGCTCATAATAATATGGTAAATAGAGATAATCGATATTAAAACCAGATAAATACTGTAAATTCTATCGATCGATATTTATAATCATCGATGTACTTTACAGCATTTATCTGCCGTAATATCGATACATAGAATCGATAGTGGTCCGCTCAACACTAGTAGAATCTCGGTAAATAAGCACTGTCAAGCCAAAATGGCATATAAATATGTATTTAACGTCAATATTGCTTGAGATCGTTTAATCTGCCTTATATAGTTTAAATATTGATAGGGTTCGGAAAGCGTACGGCAGTTTATTTTTGAATTTATTTTTTTAAACTAATTTTATTGTTTTATAGTACCCCAAAATTCACATAAACTTAATTTTTAAGGCGTGCACACGATTTTGGTCGGTATGTAAAGTAAATAAGTAATTTTGGCAAATTTTCATTCATATAACCTAACCATTATAAATCTCCGACGTGAGGCAATTGGCAACACGAAAGGCTGAAAAAAAAACTTCAAATTCAGTTAATACGTTTGGGCGCTACGATGCCATACACAAGGTGACAGACAGAAAGATAACTGAAAGACCAACGTATCGATTATCGGCAGACTGACGGAAAGGTGGACTGACTGATAACGGATTGACGGACCGAGGAATTGACATACGACGGATCGAAGGATCTACGGATCGACGTGACGGACTGCCAAACTTACGGACCGAGAGAACGACTGACCGACAGACAAAAGAGCCAAACTTAACTATCTATTTGGCCAGAGGTACAAAATCTTTTTAAAAAAAAATTCTAATACAAATTTGAATGAGATATCCTTAGAAGTTCTTGTTTAGTGTCAATATAACGTAAAAGTAAAAGTAGTTATGAAAATATATTAAATGAAATAACCTAACAGTTCAAACTCCGATATCAATTGAAATGGATCTGTAATTTCCAAACGACTAAACAGATATTCTTCAAACATACCGAATAGCAGGTTCACACAGTTCGATTTTAGTTGATCCACTGCTAAATCGCATTCGATTCCAACCCTTTGAACGGGCGCACTCTAATTGATCGATAAAGCTTTTGTTGATTCATGTCAGTTTTATCTCTTCCTGGTTATGATGACTGCCTCGGTGGCGCCGTTGTAATGCGTACGCGTTACGCCTGAGGCTGACGCTGAGGTCTCGGGTTCGATCCGCAGGTCGGGAAAATGTTTTATTGGGGTTTTCTATTACGAAATGCTCAGTATCAGCTCGGAGTCTGGAATTTGTGCCTAGTATGGCGATAGGCTCGCACCGTATCACATCATGGGACGGAGGTACGCTCGACGAAATGTGGGTGTACTGGTTACACCTCTGCCTACGCCTTTGGGGATTACAGGCGTGAGTGCATACATATTACAAATGATGACGGGGTCACCCATCCTTATGTTTTACCACAACGCACTTTTTTATTAGCTTGAATGACTGAACGAACAGGTCGCTTGCCTGATGGTAAGCGCCACGCCTGCCATTAAACAAAAACCACACCACACAGAGCTTTGAATTACAAAGCACTGCATGGTACTGGATTGCGTTCGTCACCCCAAGACATAATTGGTTAAATCTCATAATGCCCAGTCATTTGAATGAAGCATCGCACTGCAAGAAATTGACAACAAAACTTTGAAATCGGCCACAGCGGTGTTACATCGTTCTTGTGAATACTTAAAAAAATATAAATACTTGTCATTGGTTAAATACATGGAAATGCGAAGCCATAAAAATAAAAAGAAAGAAAATTTTTAATCTTTAGACACTTCTATGCCACATATGTCACAGACAGATACAGGGCTGAAACTAATAACACTCCTTAATATTTATGGTGTTCATCTTGTACTTATTTGTTCGTCTCTCTTTGTCGTAGGTCTATTTGGTTGTAGATGAAAGTCGACTTGGAAACTATATGTCAAAATTCATATGTTCTGTATCTTAATCGGTATAATTTTTGATTCGTAATATCTACGTGATACTGGCAGAATTGTGGTAGGGCAACACCGCAAAAGCCATAAAAGAAAGAGGAAGAAGAAGAATAACACCCCTTTTTTCGGGGGTTCAAAATGCGTTATTTTAAAAGTTAAAAATAATGGAAACAAAACGCACGCGTCAGATTGCAGGATCCGCCCACAAGTCCATAGGAGTTGTTAACACCCAAGCTACCACTTTAAGTCTGTTTTCTGTGAGACAGTGGTATCGCCCCGGTCAAGCCGTGGTATAAATATAAGTTATAATGCCACGCTGTAGACTTTTGACTATAGCATGAATGGGCCGGTTCTACCGGGGTGGTGCCACCGTCACATAAAAAACTTACGTGAAATGGCAATTTCCGGAGGCACAAAATTAGTATTTATTATAATTATATTGGTGACGCCAATATAAGACAAAAATACCGTTTGCTAATTGTGGGTGAAATCATTTCCTCTGCCTACGTCTTCGGGGACACAGGCGTGAATATATCTGGTTAGATCGTATTTGTCGTTATCACTTCCATTATTGAGGGAATCTGTAGGTACGGAAGCACTGAATGCAGTTAAAATATTATGTAAGTATATTTTGTAAGCTATACCTAATAATAATTTGTGCATATGGTTTAATAAATTTTTATTTTAAGAAATTATTTGTTTTATTTCATTTGATAAGATCTTTTTGTGTTAAAACTTTAGAAATGAAAATCCCTACGTTTTATTAGTTTGAATAACGAAACGAGCAGGTCGCTCGTCTGATGGTAAGCGCATAAATAAAACACCACACAGAACATTGATTACAAAGCACTGCATGCCACTGTTTGTAAGACAGTTACAAATCTACGATTAAAGTTATCCGCTTAGGCAATCTTCGTCTACTCTGGAAATATAAACGCGTGATGATCTGACAGATTAAAATAAAACAAATACACCCATCAGTCACACACCTAGTTCTGACCCCATACCTACTAGGTAAACCTGTGTCGAGGATATCAGGAATTAATAGGGAGTTGCGGTCCCACAACAACCAGATCCAAAACCAATATTAGTGGATCACACAAACATTTGTCTACGTGCGGGAATCGAACCCACGACTTTTCGCTTCGCAGCCGGCTGTGCACCCACTACAACACTTAGGCTGTCAAATTATTCTTCATAAGAATTTCGAAGATATATGAAGTCTGCCAATCAGCATTAGGCCAGCATGGTGGACTAAGGCCTAACCACCTCTAAGTAGAGGAGGCCCGTACCCAGCAGTAGGGACGTGTTTTTTATTTTCCTGAGTGACGTAATGAGCAGGTTGCTCGCCTGATGGTAAGCGCAACGCCTGCCCATAAACATAAGCAACACCACACAGAACTTACAAAGCTGCATGGCATTGGACTGCGCTCGTCACCCCGATACATAAGATGTTAAGTCTTATAATGGCCAGTAATTTCACTGGCATCAATGTCTTTCAAATCGGAACACAACAGTGCTTACACACTGCTGTTTGGCGGCAGAAATAGACAGCGGTGGTATCAACCCAGAGGGCCTCTCGCATACGAGGGACCTACCACCTTGTGTGTATACAGGACTAGTATTATTATTGTCCTATATATAAACGAGGATCCAGCGCGTAACACTTCGTATGTAATCAATGTTTTAACTATTAAGTAACTGATGTACTACAATAAATCATTGTCAACTTAATTATTATTCGCCAGGTGCCTGTACCTGAGTTGAATTTGGACAAATTATGAATAGGTAATGTTTAGCTTTCCCTTGCGGGTGTATTCTGTGTACCTAGTAACGATAATAGTTTTTTTAATTAGCTTGAATGACGAAATGAGCAGGTCGCTCATCGTTTTTTTACTTTGTATAAAGAATCTAAGGTCTAGTTAACCTCCTATATAAAATGGTTGAAATGTTATATTAAAAACTAATCAAATATCGCTAAGTGAATATTCACTTAGCGATATTTGATTAGTTTTTAAGTGAATATATTTATATTTAAATATATATTTAAATATATATTTAAATATAAATATATTCACTTAGCAATAATTTGATGTTTTCTTTTTATATGCACAAAGATACTGCCTCGGTGGCGCAGTTGTAATGCGTATGCGTTACGACTGAGGCTGACGCCGAGGTCGGGTTCGATCCCCAGATCGGGTAAAGTGGTATTGGGTTTTTCTATTACGAAATGCTCAGTATCCGCCCGGAGTCTGGAGTTGTGCCCGGTATGGCGATAGGATCGCCGCCTATCTTATCATGGGACAGAGATACGTTCAGCAAAATGTGGGTGTACTGGTTACACCTCTGCCTACCTCTTCAGGGTATACAGGCGTAAATGCGTATATTATGGACAAAGATTTTAACATTAAAATACACTGAGCAGATAGTTACTAACCTTACTCGTACCTTGTAACCTGTAGCTGTACCTTGTAACCTACACAATATAGGACAAAGAATTTGGCCAAAGGACATTCTCCGTGGCACAGAGGGCGACTCTCCAGCTGCGATTCCCACATCGAGATACCATTTATGGTCTAAAATATCTGTTTCGGGTCTGCGTGTTATCTCCCCAAAGGGGTTGACGTAAGGCAGGTGGCCGATCGTAAAAACAACAAGCCAAATCTTTCTGTAACATGTGTTAACAAGCATGTATCACCTACCCCACTGCGAGTGGGATAACGGCAGTTGGGAGTATAAGAAGAAAGAATTTGGCCAAAGATATTTGGTGAATGAATGGTATGTCACTTGAATTTGAATAAATCTTTAGTCCTTCGTCACCGTCATCGACGTTCAGTAGCTGTTTAGTGTTTTATTAGTACCTACTTAGCACTTAATTATCTATCAGGTCAACCATATTCACCAAAATATGTATGCAGATCCGTACAGCGCCTCCAGTGGATTGTATTGGAAACATTAACTTAATACACTTTTGTCATATACGGATGACAAGTATCGAAAAACTCGCAATTTAGGCACACATGCTCCAGAATAACCCGCCGTCCGTCACAATCAGGTTCTGCAACCGTGACTTTAAATCTGACTAGCGCTCACTATAACGACTCAGTCAGCCGCAAACCAACATCCTTACACGATGAGACCCATCATATTGGTAAGTAACAAGTAATAATGTATTGTCTATTAGGTTAGGTTAGGAGTTTAGTGTGGACACACTTATTCGCATCGACTCGAACATGTGGAAGATGATATGGGGTTTGTGTGGCTAGGTGTGCGAGCTTGTATAAAATGTCACACAATTTATTCAAAAATTATATGGCGAGGTGTAGGTTGAGTGGTGCGGATAGGTATGTTCCCCATAAGTCCTTTTTAGTCCGATGGCCTGAACTTAGGCTGCGAAACTGGTTTAGTCTTGGGTTCGATAAGAATCGCAAACAAAATTTGTGTGTTTCCGGGGATCGGAATTTCTATTCGATATGGTGATAGACTCCCCTGATACATAACAAGCTTGACGAAAAATGGATGCGTACCTTTTCGGGGAAATAGGCGAAAAATAAATCCCAGAGAATACAAAACAAAAAACGATAACTTGTATTATTTTTTATAGATAACCCTTCTTTTCGTCTTCCACACTAACGCCACATTGGACTTAAACAAAATCCAACAAGTGGCTACTTTAAAACTACAAACGGTGACAGATCACGCGACGCAAACTCTTCACAAAATCACCGATAACATAGACTTGGATAAGATCAAGCAGTTGGATTTCCTGAACATCATCCCGAGGATCCAAGACAGATTAAATCACATACATGGAAAGAAGGATGCAGTCAGATTCTATCTGGAGAAAGCCAAGGGTTTGAGAGGCAGTGACGTGATTGTGGCTTTTGATTCCGTGCCATGGCCTGTACATAGGATGAGCGGTAATTAGGTATTAATAATGAAGAAATATTGAAGATAGAATGGAAGGAATAGATCTGGAAAACTATAATATTATAACTATAATTTGATAATTTCAAAACCCGCATCGCGGTGCGTTTGCTGTTTTCCGTTGAGGAATTCCATTTTACTTCATACTTCGTCATCAGATATTGGTATCAGGAACTACGAGGGACTTACGGTCCCACAAGACCCAGATCCTAAACAAATATTTGTAGATCAGACAAATATTTCTCCCGGTGTGAACATTGAACCAGAGACCTCGTTTCACAGAGGTTACGGAGGATGTCATATGGGACCACCCTAGGAGTACCCTAACGGATAAAAATAGAATCATCCAAATCGGTGGATTTATTATTATGGTGGAGTTATGTGCGAACATACATAAAAAACACAGGCGAATTAAGGTCCTCCTTTTTTTGAAGGCAGAAATAGAAAAAGGTTGCTTTACGAAGATAGTCACACAGAAAATGGCAATAGGCCATTCTTGTTTATTATTTTCTGCGATTATGTTAATTCTTTCATTAATTTCTAACCTTATCCGTCGACATTTTAAACCTCCAAGAGTTTTTGAATCCATTATTCATATGTAATTTATTAACATCGAAATTAGTTCATTGGTTGGAAGACTGACATTTAATTATTGTAAGTGTAAAAATAAAACATTATAAGGGAATTGTATTTTTTAATATACCTAGCATAAAATACCTACCCTGTGTTTGTAGTAGAAATCACAATTTATTGGAAATTATAAATATGAGTAAGTACAAATATTTATACAAAATGCTTCCGCAAAATTTTGACTTCGATTTGAAATTTAAGTTGTATTTTCAAGAAAAAAATAACAATCTACAAATAAAGACGTATAGACGCAAGCCTCGTAAGTAGGTAAGCTTGTGTTCTGGTTTATAGAACATTGAAGTCACTGAATTTACTGGACATTATGAGACTTAACATCTAATGTCGCGAGGTGACAAGCGCATTGCAGTCCCATGTAGTATTTTATATTCAAAGTTCTAGGTGGTATTGCTACTGTTTATGGGCAGGCATGGTACTTACAATCAGACGAGCGATCTGTTTGTTTCGTCGTTTAACAAAAGATACAACACACAAACAATATTTTATTTATTCATACTCAAATCACTTAACAAATTATTAAAAACATCATCTGTATCAGTTTTCTGGACAAAATTATTCATCATTCCATTTTGGAATTCTCCAAATTCACTTTCAAGTGGCATTGCTGCGTCCGCCAGACCTAACTCCGTCAGTAACGTCAGATTGGATGTGTCAGCGGCATCAGGTGCCTTAGATTCGTCAGTGACGTCAACCGTGTCAATGCCTGGTAAAAGCTGTTCGGATGATTCAGTGGTATCGACGTCTTTAGTCTGACGTCGGTTTATTAGTTTCGCCTCTTTGGTTTCATCTATGTCGTGGTATTCTTGAATTTCTTTCGCGTATTCTATATCGTCATCTTCATCTGGAGTATCCTGTATATTCGACAATATTATGTTTTGTAGAATAGGTATTTAATTATCAACACTTAAATATTTATCATCTGTGTAATTGTTGTTATTTGTATTATCAACCGTTTTTCTAAAGCTTAATTAAGCTCCGTGGCGCAGCGGGCGAGTAGTCGGCTGCGAAGTGAGAGGCCGTGGGTTCGATTCCCACACCGAGGCAAATGTTTGTGTGAACCACAAACATTGGTCTTGGGTCTGGGTGTTGTGGGACCGCAAGTCCCTCGTAGTTCCTGATACCCACGACACAGGTTTACCTAGTGTGGGGTCAGGACTATGTGTGTGACTGTTGGGTGTATTATTATATTATTATTATTAATTATCGATAAAAAAGTTTATCAGAAATAAAAGTGTTTGTGATGTTATATAGATTTTAGAATGTATAATGATGTATAGTAATGATTAATAACAAGAATTTGAATATTATGGTACTACATTAAGGAGCTAAAATTAATTCTTACAAAAGGTCTATGTAGTAAATCATATAGGTTAAACAGTCATAAACATGTACAGACCTGTATGATTCCAGTAGATTTATATTGAAATGCGTTTTGCGATAAATCAACTTCTACTGGGAACAGCGTTGAATTTTCCTTCAGTTGCTCGATGGTTTCACTGAAAATAAAGAGGATAAGAATCTCAGATTGGGAGAAGAGTCTCCCAATCTGAGATTTTAAATCTTACCTTAACCACAAAATATTGGATAGTCCTGTGTCATATAATTAAGATTCGAGCTCTACTAAGCTGACATCGACATTATGTGGTCCGATAGAATCGAATGTTTATTTCAAAAAACACGCTTTGCTCTATATAGACTAAGATTTTAAGCCAGCCTTAAAAAGCCTGTAAAAGATTCGAGTCTTTTGGAACAAATTAATAGTTCTTAAATAGGATTACAAGTTCCGAGAGCCAAGGCTCTATAATGGGACCGGCTTATAGATTTAAATAAGCTTTTAGTCTTCTAGACATCTAGAAACGTGGCGAGACTTAAAATAAGGGCTGAAAGACTAGTACATACGCACTCACGCCTGTAATCCCTGAAGGGGTAGGCAGAGGTGTAACCAGTACACCCACATTTCACCGAGCGTATCTCCGTCCCACAATGTGATAGGGGGCGAGCCTATCGCCATACCGGGCACAAATTCCAGACTCCGGGCTGATACTGAGCATTTCGTAATAGAAAAACCCAATACCACTTTACCCGACCCGGGGATCGAACCCGAGACCTCAGCGTTAGCCTCAATCGTAACGCATACGCAGTTGTACTGCGCCACCGAGGCAGTCAAGACTAGTCTTTTTTGGAATACATGGATTTGGGACACTAAGTCTATAAAATGAAGATATTCATATTAATGCATAAAAAGTATCTAATGAGATTCTTTTTATCCATTAATATGAATATGGAATGCCAAAATGTACAATATGGGTATTTCAAAATTATTACATAATGTATCTGTGTGTTACATAGCGATTTTTTTTTGTCTAAAGTTAGTAACACAATAATTCTCTTGATTTCAAATGTTAATTGAGTATGTAGGAAGATATTTAGAGGGGCACTTACTTGTGGTATACAGATAGACCCTGAATAAATTTCGTCAGCTGGAACGCTACGTCCTGGGCTTTTTTATTCTCCAACAACTCTAGTTTAACTAACACATCAGATCTAAGCCGTGCGAAACGGGCTCTCGCGTCTTGTCGACATCGGAGGATCAACCTGAAATGCAAGACAACCCTCGATGTAGAGTGTTTTTATAACAGGAGACCTGAGGGGCTAGCACGGAAAACTATCGAAATCGTAATAGGTATCGAGGGCTCGATAGATAATTCCTTAAATATCATTGGTCCATATTCCATATATATTAGTTTCATTTACGTACGATAGAGGCGCTGTACTAAAATCTCATATAAATTGTTGTCGATGACAGCTCGAATAACTTTTCGCAAGTTTCCGTGCTAGCCCCTCTGGAGGCCAATTCTCGTAATTTTAAATGTGCAAAATATCATTCCGATCTAGTCTCAGCGTCAAGAAAGTTGGAAATGGCATTCTCTTAAACCAATAATCAACGCAACAATAAGGTGGTGAATGGTAAGTGATATCCACTGCCCATGAACAACACCAGAAGAATAATGTAATGTAATGACGAGACGAGCAGGTTGCTCGCCTGATAGTAAAGTTGCATAGACAGAAACAACACTATACATAACTTTGAATTGCAAAGCACTGCATGGCACTGTACTGCGCTCGTCGCCCAAAGACATAAGATGTTAAGTCTTAGTTAAATGCAATTGAAAATATCTCCTCCGATCAGTGTGCCACAGCCCTAACTATCAAGTCATTCGTATCATTATTATTCACAAAAAGCCGGCACCCGTCAAACATGGCCGATTGACTACCGGTACCGCATCTACTCGTACTCATATTGGCTGTCTGTATATAGCGTTATGAGAGATATGTAGTTGGATTAACATATGACGCAAGTGTACTTACATCGCGTTTTTTTTATGATATAGGCCGGCAAACGAGCATGTGGGTCACCTGATGGTAAGTGATCTCCACCGCCCATGTACGCCCACAATACCAAAAGTCATGGGCGCGTTGCCAACCTTAAAGGAAAGGGATAATTAAGGGATTGGAAGGGGAGGGGGTTTACCTCCGGATATCTCACTCACCGTACGAAACGCAGCCGCAAGCTGCTACTTTACGCCGGTTTTCTGTGAGGCAGTGGTAATGACCCGGACGAGCCGGCCCATACATGCTGTAGACAAGTGTCTACAGCGTGGCTCTACCACTCAAAAGGTCTACCACCATCAATCTTACTTACAAGGTGGTAGGTCCCTCGTATGCCAGAGGCCGGCTGGGTTGGTACCACCGCATTGTCTATTTCTGCCGCCAAGCAACAGTGTGTAAGCACTGTTTTGTTGCGGTGTGAAGGAGATTGAAGCCAGTGTAATTACTGGGCATTATGAGACTTAACACCTTATGTCTGACGGGGTGACGAGCGTAGTCCAGTGTCATGCAGTGCTTTGTTATTTAAAGTTCTGTGTGGCGTTGCTTCGTCTCGTCATTCAAGCTAATAAAAAAAAGGTCTTAAAGTAGATTTTTTACCTGTACTCATAATTTCCCGTCTCCACTCTATACATAGGTTCTTGTAAAGCGTTATACCCGTACTCCTCATCGTCCATTTCCTTCACCTTGAGACAGTATGACAAATACTCAAACTTCGTATCGGCGTACTTCCTTATGGTCAGCTTCGTATCAGGAATGGCTTTGTTTAAATATGTTCCCATGTCTGCTAGAATCTGACGACAAAATAAATAAATACACCCAACGGTCACACACATAGTCCTGACCCCACACTAGGTAAACCTGTGTCGTGGGTATCAGGAACTACGAGGGACTTGCGGTCCCACAACACACAGAGACAAATATTTGTGGATCACACAAACATTGCACTTGCCGACTGCGCCACGGAGGCTGTCAATTAATCTTGAGCGTCTCGTGCAGGCATTGTTCCAAAGGTGGAGAATATGAACTGTAAAACTGAATATTTATATTATCATCTTTTATTTTCTTTCTTTCTGCCTGCAGTTATCCCGGCCTAATGCCAGGGTCCGCCTTTCCATCATGATTTGATAGTGGATTTGATATTGTGTGGGGCGACACCGTTTGACCCCCACAACCCGCAACAGGAATCAAGGCTCTACCACTAATGACTAAACTCTCTCTTCTTTTCCATCTGCCCATATCCCATTCGTAGTGGGGTCGGGGAAACATGCTTTTTACCACATGTTACAGAAATATTTGGATTTTACTATTTACGACCGGCCGCCTGCCTGACGTCAACACTAATGACTAAACTATGAATCAATATCTCACTCACTGGTTTCAAAGTCTTCAACATTTTGATACCTTCTCGCTCTAGTTGTCTATGATACTGGCCGAACCTCGAGAACGCTTCCGAGGCCCTTGCTTGTGGTTCTCTCACTCCTATGCCCGCGAATATATCTCCCATTGCTTTGTACGTTTGGAGTACGTCGAAGTAAGATTTCAACATTCTGGAATTTTGGAAAAAAAATTGTGGTACACCCACGCTGTAGACACTTTGTCTACAGCTTGAATGGGCCGGCTTAATCGGGTCATTATCACGGTCTCACAGAAAACCAACAAGTGTCAGCTGTTGCGTTTCGTACAGTGAGTGAGATTTCCGGACGTCCAAATCCCCCCCATTTTTCTTAATCCTGATTCCTATCCTTAAAGTTGAGCAACGCATCCATGATTATTCAGAAAATCAAGTAGATCACTTGGTAGTAGTTATGTTTTTTTACACCCAACAGTCACACACATAGTCCTGATCCTAAACTATGCTATCTTCATGGTCTTGAATACTCGCAATACCAGAATACTTGGGACCGTAACTGACCTTATAACAATGTAATCAGGATTGGCAGGTGATTTGCGTCTCCGGAAATCTCATTCGCTACGAAATACAAATGCAAGAAATGCCAGCTTAAACTAACGTTGGGTTTCTGTAAGGCAATGGAACTATCCCAGTCGAGCATGCCAATTGATGGTAAAGACAAAACAGATTTATAATTTACCTTTTAGCATGTTCCACAAGTCTTTTGTATGTGGTCTCAGTTTCCCTCAACTCGTCCAGCTTTGCAACAAGAGTGTCGTTGCAAAGAATGGCTCTAGATAGGCCTAGTGCATCGGCAGCACCTGAAGACATATTCTCCACCAGCCTGTGTTTCATCTTCTTCATTATTATGTCTAGGGATTTGCCCTGCTTTGGATCTGCGTGAAGTTTATTATAGTTTATTGTTACCTCGTCCTGGAGAATGGAGAAAACAATTATAATTAATACCCTTTGGCCTCCGACATCTTAGGCCCAAAGCCAAGCTCATCTGCACGTGGTACACTTAGCTGAGTAACGGACAAGGCAATGCCAAAACTGGGTTCCCGTTTCGGATTGTAAGGGTCAGACGGTGGGTCACTCCACATAATACCAAATACACCGTCAAATTATGATGGAGGAAGGTGGATCTTGTCATTAAGCAAGGATAGCGCCAGGCAGAAAGAAAATAATCAATATAACATAAACGTCGATCTGCATAGAAACCAAGCGTGCTATTTTTTATTATGTAGACGTAATCGCGGTGCGCATAGATTGTATAGTGCGCATTGGTGCTGCGCTAAATGTTATTGTCTATTATCAATAGTCCGTGATTTAGATCTTTACCTTAGCTGATTGTATCATTTTAGCGACTTCCACTTTAGTCTTCCCCTTCACAGACTGACCGTTGACACCTATCAACTCATCTCCACTTTGTAAAGTACCTTCTCTTGATGCTGGTGTATTGTCAAATATCTGGAACATAACATGCATTTTTAAAGATACTTTACCTCCTCTTTTTCCACCTGCGTTAATCCCACTCGCTGTGGGGTCGGCGCAATATGCTCTTATGAAATCTCACACACCACGCCGCACGAAACGCAACAACAAACTGCCATCCGTATATTATACAATGGTTTGGTCATATGACCAAATATTGAGAGGATGAAAGTAGGACGATTTACCGTAGGTTTTTTAGGGATTCCATCCCCACCATTTGGATGCCTGGCGTTCCACAACGGTGCGATTTACGCAAATACTTATTCCCCGTACGGCATCCTTATGGAATCAGCTAGCACCTGCGGTATTTCCGGACCGATACAACTTAGGAACCTTCAAGAAAAGAGCCGCCTACTCTTACCTAAAAGGCCGGCAACGCGTCGACAATTCCTCTGGTATTGATGATGTCCATGGGCGGCGGTGATCACTCAGGTGATGTGACCCGCTAGTTCCGTGGTCACCTCTTTCATAAAAAATATGATCTCGGAAAATGGCACGTCACGAGTACTCTCAACTGGCGAAAATGTATGAGAAGATGTATGAATGTGGAAGAGGCGAAAGAGGTATATCAGGATCGTAGCTTCTACCACTCAATAGTCTCTGCCTACCGCCATGTGATATAGACTTGGGTGTGTATGTACGAGTATGTATGTGTATGTATATATAAATATATTACCTGAACAATGTACAGACATGGGCACAGAGGCGCTCCACCGCCTATACTGATGCCAATTAAGTTTTTATCGTCCTTATTTAATGACACGCTACCTGATGTGACCGTCATTCCCCTGCAAACAGCCAAATAGGCAGAGGTGCAAAAGATTAAAAAAGTTATAAAAATAATTATTAAAGAATATAAATATTTTCTAGCATTAACATCTAGAAAGGACTACAAAAATAAAACTACTAAGTTCTTATTTTAAATATTTATTTTTCTAGCTTATTTAATCTACAGTTATTTTCACACGTGTATTAGCGGCCACTACTTTCTGCATCTGAAAGTTAAAATGTGTGGGTAATACTTCAGTTTTGTGCATAAATCAAATATTATAAAGTACTAGGTTATAAAATCAAAGGTTAGGTTAGAATACACTTTTGAGGTTATTTCAGGGTATCACACAGAGTTGCCAACGTTTTATAGCTATAAAATATATACAATAAAATTATAGAATGAATGAATGGTGCATTTAAAAACTATCAGCTGTAAAACAAGCTCAAGGTGGTAGGTCCCTCGTATGAGAGAGGTCGTCTGGGTTGGTACGACCGCTTTGTATATTTCTACCGCTAATTAGCAGTGTGTAAGCATAGGTGTATTTCGGTTTGCAGGAAATGAAGCCAGTGAAATTACTGGGCATTATGAGACTTAACTTATGTTTCTGGGTGACGAACACAGTCCAATGCCACTTTGCTTTGTAACTCCAATTCTGTGTGATTGCTTTTGTTTATGGGCATGCCTGACGCTTACAATCAGGCGAGCGACCTGCTCGTTTAGTTATTCAAGCTAATAAAATAATAATAATATGTAGGGTTATTCTTACATAAGATCTTGACGGTAGATCATGTATCTTTCTTGTCGCAAATCATTGTATATACATTCGGGGCTAGAATTTCCATCTGCCAGTTCGTTGTTCAGTTTCCTATATTGAATCAGAAATTATGTTATTTTTCGGTGATCTTCCGCCTGCTCTTATCCCACTCGCAGTGGGGTCGGCGCAAAATGCTTTAAACACATGCTACGGAAAGATTTGCCTTGTAGTTTTTACGACCGGCCGAATGCCTTCATCAACCTCTCTGTGGAGGAAACACCCACACCCGAAACAAATATTTGTAGATCACACCAACCGGGACGAGTTTTCTCCGGGGCAAAATGTACCCTATTTCCTTCCCCAGAATATAATAACATCCAGCCGTTTACCCGTGAAAACGTAATAGAGAGACAGAGTTACTTTAGCCTTTATAATATTTATTATATGTGGTATGGGTGGAATTTTGTAAAGCGTTTGGTATGAGTATATTTATGACATTTCGAAGACAAATGAAATTAATACTTACTCTTCTAAAATTTCAATTTCGCCAATTTGCGTCAAAGCTTCTTCGAATGTTACTGTGGCACTGCTTAAAAAATTAAAAGACAATTATAAAAAAGAATAATATATGTTATTTATTTTTACATAACATCGACTTACTTTTCATCAATTTTTATTAATAAACCGATGTTGGAAACATCGCCTTTGGGGTTCCTAATTAAAAAATAAACATTGAAATTTAAGTTTTGTATATCAAAGATTAATATTTTATTCCTAAAAATTGTTCATAAGTTCATAAAAACTGTAAATAATTTATAATAACAATAGGATTTCAAATTTTCTCCGTAAATCCAGGAAATTTGATCGACTCGACGTTCGTCGATATTGCCAGTTTTATTCCCGTTAAATTATCGCTATCGGTACAAAAAACACTATGTAACATATTTTCTAACACAGATGATATGTGAATAAGTTTGATGTATGAAGCTATGGGTTTGAAACACCCATATCATTAACATCAGGTTGTCGGTTACAACCTAACCGTTAGTCATCACGCTCGTAGCTGTATGATCATTACTTACATCCTGAACTCTCTTTTCTTTTTTTTATGTATTCTTTTTGTCCACTTTAGCATGCCGTGGCAACTTGTAAATAAGACAACATTTAGCATAGGACACCTTACCTATTGCACGAAATACTCTTATGATTGTATGATTTGTAAGTTGCTCGAATAAATAAATAAATGATAGAAAAATACAATAAAATAAAAAACAAGAAAAATAAATTACATTTTATCTTCATAAGTGTTATGCGCCATGACATAAGGTGGATGAATTCTGGGGTCGTTGAATATAAAATAATCACTTCCTTGCTGCCACATTAGTTATAATAAATCGTTTCACACAACAACTTGGTGAAGCTATACAGATAAACTGAAACACAAAAGGATGTTGCAACTGATAAAAATATCGATTTACGCATACGAAACTCCGTAATGATGTTGGGTACAATATTTACGCGCTCTGAATTTAGTCACGAGTGGCGTAGCTGGTTTTCGAGTAGTAGAGCCACGATGTAGACAGTTTTGTCTACAGCACAAATGGGCCGGCTCGACCGGGTAGTTACCACCGTCTCACAGAAAACCGACGTAAAGTAGCGGCTTGCTGCTGCGTTTCGTATGGGGAGTGAGATATCCGGAGGCCCAAATACCATCAGGTGACCCTAATACCAAAAGGATCATGGATGTGTTGCCGACCTTAAAGAAAAGGGATAACTAAGGGATTGGGAAGGGGAGGGGGATTTGTTCCCCCGGATACTGGCACCCACTTTACGAAACGCAGCAGAAAGCTGCTACTTTGCGTCGGTTTTCTGTGAGACTGTCGACGACCCGGACGAGTTGCCCCATTCATGCTGTAGACAAAGCTGTCTATAGCGTGGCTCTACCACTCAAAGACTCTGAACTTAGGACCCGCAACGGTAATCTAGTTTCGTCATTGCCTCGTCCGTTACTCAGCAGAATCTTCCACGTGTAAGTGAGGTTGACTTTGGACTACTTACACTCCTTTTTATGTACATACATACATACGTACTCACGCCTGTAATCCCCGAAGGGGTAGGCAGAGGTGTAACCAGTGCACCCACATTTCGCCGAGCGTATCTCCGTCCCATGATGTGATAGGGGGCGAGTCTATCGCCATACGGCCACAAACTCCAGACTCCGGGTTGATACTGAGCATTTCGTAATAGAATAACCCAATACCACTTTACCCAACCCGGGGATCGAACCCGAGACCTCGGCGTTAGCCTCCTTTTTATGTACTTAGTAATAAAGGCAAATATGCTTATAATAAATAATAGGCTTAAGCACCTCCAATATTAGAGGAAGGGAGCTGCTCGTCTCGTCATCACGGGGAACAACTATTGGGATTGTGGGCGAGGACGGGGATTTTGGGCTTCCAGCAAACTCAATGACTGTTAACGAGTTGTTACCCCAAGTCAGTATTTTGCGAGACCGTAGTGCGTACCCAAAATATTTTTTTTTATTGCATAGGTCGGCAAACGAGCAAGTGGGTCACCTGATGGTAAGTGATCTCCACCACCCATGTACGCACACAATACCAGAAGAATCATGGGTGCGTTGCCGACCTTAAAGGAAAGGGATAATTAAGGAATTGGGAAGGGGAGGGGGTTTGGGCCTCCGGATATCTCACTCACCGTACGAAACGCAGCAACAAGCTGCTACTTTACGCCGGTTTTCTATGAGACTTTACTACATTCTGTAGACAATAGAGTCTACAGCATGGCTCTACCACTCAAAAATCTCTCATATTTTGTAAGTAGGCGACTACTATTAGAGCAGACAATTACTCGACATTTTTGTTATAATTTTTAATCTGAATAAGAACAAGAATCGTTTTCATTTCTTGTTATTTTACGAAAATAAAATTTAAGTATTTAGATAATATAAATAACAAAATATACTCAATACTCTATCATGAACAGGATTCACTTAAATATTAAATGTTTTAGTTGTGTGATGATCAAAGAATTAATATAGGAGAATTAAATCGAAAACAAAATGTTACGGAGTTTCGAGAGAATAAATCGGACCAAAAACAGAACTCCGTAATACAAAGTACATTAACAAAGAAATATATGATATTTCACACAATCATTTGAAGCACATTTTGAAATTAAGCATATACATATACATAATTAATTAATTTGTTCATAAATGTAGTAACCAAAAGATACACTGATAAGCACTAACACAGAAATATACAAAATAAAAAGCAAGTAATTAAAACACGCAATTCGCTTACATTGTGTCCTCCTCGAAAAAGTAGTCTTCTTCATATTCCAGCAGCATTTTCATCATCATGCTTATTAATTTAATTAAAATAATACTAAAAGAAGAAGTGAAGTTTCCTGACAAATTGTTATAAATATTGATTTTTTGCCGGCTGTTGCGTCGGCAAAACAGTCCTCTCCAGCCAATCAGAACGAACCGTTTGACGTTTAGGTTTTTGAGGCAAAGGAAGAATGTAGCGAAAGGCCTTGCAACATAGAATCTATGTAGAAAAATAGTTTGTAATCAAGACCACGATTTAAGAACTTCAAAAACCGGCATTAAAATCCAAATCGCAGTGTTTTTTAGTACTCAATCATCAGATCTTAAGCAAATTTATATACCCAATCGAAAACAAATAGCATTATCAAAATCGATGCATATGTGGCGGAGATTTAGCGTAACACACATAATAATAGAGAAGAATTGAGAACCTCCTCTTTTTAAAGTCAGTTGAATATAGTGATTAGGTACTTATTATACAATATTTATAACCGGAACAGGCTAAAGCCTTATTTAGATGGAGAGAGTATCCGCACGACCCAAGCAAGAATTTATGTAGGTAAAAAAAACAACACGGTGTTACAAACACACACGCTTAGCGCGGTGTGGTAACACACTGTATAGACGAAAGCCGCAGGTTCCGAAACAGCTCCAAGAGCGTATATATTAATCGTATTATACACGTCCCACTGCTGGGCACCGACCTCCTGTACTGAATGAGAGGGGTTAGAACTTAGTCCACCACGCTGACCTAATGCGGGTTGGCAGACTTCACATACCTTGGAATTCTTATGGAGAACTTCTCAGTTATGCAGGTTTCATCACGATATTTCTTTTACCGTTAAATAATAAATAAATATATAAATACACCCAACAGTCACACACATAGTCCTGACCCCACACTAGGTAAACCTGTATCGCGGGTATCAGGAACTACGAGGGACTTGCGGTCCCACAACACCCAGACCCGAGACCGATATTTGTGGTTCACACAAACATTTGTCCCGGTGTGGGAATCGAACCCACGGCTTCTCGCTTCGCAGCCGTCTACTCGCCCGCTGCGCCACGGAGCTGTAAAGCAAGTGATAATTGACAATTAATACACACATAACTTAGAAAAGTCAGAGGTGTATGCTCTTGGGACTGGTTTCGAACCTGCGACTTTCGTCTCGACAGTCCATCACTCCCCGCCGAGCTATCACTGCTATACTATCTATATGTACTTAGTTAACTTAAAATAATTTAATGCTGTTTAACATGTAGCTGAATCAATCGCCACATTAATGGGCGATCAATTTTGTCCGCTACTACGCTTAGGATACTGTTGGGGCTGTCACGAATACGACGTAACATCGAGGCGGCTCTCTTTCTTAGTATGTCATGGAATACATCAGAATGAGCATCTGCGAACATGCCTAATGCCCTACAGTACCCCGGCATCCACAACAACATTCTAGATGTGTTAATTATGCCGGCCTAAAGTTATTATATGGTTGACCCCGGAACGCATCTCGCCATCAAGCCATTATAGCGGGTTTTTCACATTGTGTATGGTGGGCATTTTCCAGTCGGGTACAAAAATGATCAGGTCTACTAGGTGGTAGGTATTTCGTAAGCGCGATGCCGTCTGGGTAGATACCAACGCTTTGTTTATTTCTGCCGCCAAGCAGCAGTGAGTAAGCACTGTTGTGTTCCGCTTTGAAGGATATTAAAGCCAGTGAAATTACTTCAATTCGATTAGGCCGGCGTAGTACTAAGGCCTAACCGCTCTCATTCAGTAAAGGAGGCCTGTGCTCGGCAGTAAGACGTGTATAATATAAGGCTAGTATTAAGAGACTTAACATCTGATGCGTCTCGGGGTGGTGTCGGCAGTGCTTTATATTTCGAAGTTATGATTAGTGTTGCTTTTGTGTATGGGCAGGCGTGAACCATAAGCGAGCGAGTTGCTCGTTTCGTCATCTGAAACTAATAAAAATAGTCCGGATTCAGGATCCTACTATCATGGTAGTAGAGAACTTACCTAGTCTGTAAAAATATATGTTAGAAGTTACGTAAGACGAGTATTATTTTATTAATACCAAACGACAGTAATCACTTTAATTCATAGTTTATTGGTTACATTTACAATATTACTGCTTTACAGACCACAACCTCATGTCAGGATTCCCTAGAGACCGCGCTCTAACTATAACTAGAACAACTAGAACCGAATAGTAAACCAGCATAGCTACCGCGTAATAAACTCTTGGACTATCAACTGACCACTGATCTTAATGAACTGGAGACTGTCTGACTGACTGCGGGCAAAGGTCCTCCAGTTATGGCGACAACCTCTTTTATACCATTTAACTACCATTCCACAACTATATCGCACCATTATTATTACAGTGTACCCAACGTTGCTTTCTCAGATATCCTCAATATACAAATATTAAGAGAATACGCTTACATACAATTTCGTCCTGAGCACGCTTTCACGCATAAATCACTGAACCGATTTTGATGAATTTTTATGTAGAGATAGATGGGACCCTGGAGACGGTTATAGGCTACGTTTTATTTCGGAAAAGTCTATTCACGCGGACGGTGCCGCAGGCAAAAGCTAGTAATATATAAATAAGTACCAGAAGGATCATTGCCGACCTTTTTTTTATTAGCTTGAATGACGAGACGAACAGGTCACTCGCATGGTAAGCCCCACGCCTGCCCAAAAACAACACCAAGCCCTGCATGGCACTGGACTGCACTCGTCACCCCGAGTCATAAGTTGTTAAGTCTTTTATTGCCCAGTAAATTTAACTGACTTCAATGTCCTTCAAACCGGAACACAACCGTGCTTACACACAGTTGCTTGGCGGCAGAAATAGACAAAGCGGTTGTACCAACCCAGATGGCCTCTCGCATACGAGGGACCTACTACCAAGTAAACCAACGATCTTAAAAAACTGATAATTAAGGGATTGGAAAAGGGTGAGAGTATTTGGGCCTCCAGATATGGATAGATTGGGCAATAACAACCTGCTACTTGACATGGGTTTTCTGTGAGATAGTGGTAATACCCCGGTCGAACTGTCCCATTCATGCTGTAGACATAACTGTCTACAGCGTGGCTCTACCACTAATTAACCGGTTTTTGTTAACGCCTTTAAAAGAACGGAGAGATTTGGAGAATTTTCTTTCCTTCGCTGTTAAAGCGAGCAATAGTTGATCGACAATCGATCGACAGTTTATTGACAATGATTACAACACATGGTAGAGTCACGTTGTAGACAACTTTGTCTACGGCATGAATGGACCGGCTTGACTGGGTTGTTACCACTGGCTGAATATCGATGTAAAATAGCGGCTTGCTGCTGCGTTTCTCGGTAAGTGAGATATCCGGACACTTAAATCTTTCATTCCCAATTTCAATCCGTTAGGGGTAGAATTTCGTCTTAAAATTAAAATGGGACCAACTTTGAGCTATAATCTTTCGAATGAAAAAGAATCATACAAATCGGTACACATTTGGCCGAGTTCTGCGTGATTATACATACAAATATATGCTGGTTAGAACTCATACGCTTTCTTGAATAGTTTCAAAATTCTGATACAGAGTAGTTAGTAACCGCGCCGGTTTGAGGCCAACCGTCAATCAACGGAAATAGTTTTTTTTTGTTCGTATTCAGTTGCATAAGTTCAATAGGTCAATATAATTAATTAAATGATGGTAAAAATTAGTTATTACGAAGTTACTGTGAGTTAGAGATGTTGATGTATCGATAGTTTCGTATCGATAAAATGTGACATTAGCTTTTTTCTATAAGTAGATTTTTTGTGGGGTAGGTTTATACCTATGTCTTTATATACATTGTATAATATGAGATCTGTCTGAAGTCAATTCACTCGGGTAATATTTTATTTGTCAGTATGACGAGACAAGCAGGTCGCTCATCTGATGATAAACGCCACGCTTGCCTTTAAACAATAGCAACACCATTCGGAACTTTTATTGACTAAGCACAGCACAGCACTGTATTGCGCTCGTCACTCCGAGACCTAAGTTAAGTTTCATAATGCCCAGTAATTTTACTTTATTTATTTTATTTATTGAGTTCGTTACACCATCGACACATCACAAAACACTACATCAATCAATACATTTAATAAGACTTATAACTATGTGAAGTACCTTTACAGGTGTATACAACATTTAAATGCACTTGTATGTCAACATTTGTAATAGTATCAATTAGTCATACAAAAACTTTTTTTTTTTTTTTTTTACCTATACTGTCCTACTGCTGGGCAAAGGTCTCCCTCAACTCCCTCCAACGTTCCCTATCTAAGGCTGTTGTAATCGGCCAGTCTTTTTCAAAGTGGTCAAGATCGTCGCGCCACCTCTTTCGGGGTCTGCCTCGTCGCCGTCTACCGTCGCATTGAGTGACAGTCCTGGCCCACCTTTCCGGATGCATCCGGCTCACGCGACCTGCCCAATCCCATTTTAACAGGGCTGATTTATGCCCTACATCCTTTATTGTAGTTATGGAGCGCAAGGTGGTATTGGGTATTTTGTCCGTACGTTTCACGCCAAGGATGCTGCGCTCCATAGCTCTTTGGCAAACCTTGAGCCTGGACTTCTGAAGCTCGGTCTGGACTAGATGGAGGGGAGATGCAGTATGTCGACGATTATACTTATCTTGGCCAGATAGTCTCCTTTGAGAACCGCCAAGATCGAGAGATCCAACGTCAAATTGACAATGCATGGAGGGGTTATTGGTCTCTAAAACATTATATGAAGGGCAACCTTCCAATTTCGCTGAAGCGTAAACTCTTCGACATGTGTATCTTACCCATCCTCACCTATGGAGCTCAAACATGGTCTTATTAAATTAATATACTTGCTTTAATATCCTCCAAAGTGCAACACAACAATGCTTACAGAGTGCTGATTGGTGACAGAAATAGACATTAATATTGTTAAACAGATTAACAGAAAACTGCAAATAAATACTGCTACTTAGCAGCAAAAAGACAAAGCAGTAATTACCTTCAAACGGCCTCTCGCATACGACCTTCCACAACATCCACTTCAGGTACATCCGCACGAACTCACAGGTCAATTAATTACCATGGTACTTACATAAGAAAACATATTCCACTTGCCTGTAATTATCACGCCCTAGTTCCCTAACCAGCATATCAAGTCCAAACAAAACCATATGAAATATTGACGTCAAATATATCGATATAGTCCCTTCCCTAGGTGTCGTAATAATATCAATTCATAATAGCATTAAGTAATATAGACCATATTAAAATGTAAAAGTTGACTTGCAACAACCTGGTTCAGTGCATTCTGACGGTCGACCGAGGCGGACGGTCACGCTTTAGTTATATTTTAAAAATCTTTTTTAAAAATGAAGATCATAATAGTGAGTATTTTGTGTGGTGTCTTAATTTTTTAAAATAATTGTGTTATGTAATAAAAAAATGTGTAATTTTGGCATAAAATGTGTAAAAAAGTGTGTAGGACAACATTAATTAGGCTTCTCGTCATGGGGTAGGCAGACGTACTAGAAGTGCTACACCTTACGCTGAGCTTGTTTCCGTCATGATGTGATAGGGGGCGAGCTTATCGTCATACGGGACAGAAATTCAAATTCCGGGAAACATAAGTGTTTTTTCAAGTCGAAAATTGTAACACAACCTGTGATTAGGATTTGATCCCAGGACCATTATACTTTTGTTGTATTGTATGTATTTACTTTGAGGTTAAATAGAGTCACATAATATTGGTGAGCAAGGAAACAAAATAAATACATAGGTATACACTGGATAGGTTGCAACAGTTCGGAATTTAATTGCCAAGATTATGCCGGCCCGTCTAATGGGGGTTGCAACAATACGGAATTCAGTCGCCAGAATTATGCCTAATATCTGTCTAATGGATAAGTGGTAGAGTCATGGATTTAAAACTTTTGTCTATAAAATCTATAACATCGCAGAAAACCAACGTGACGTGATAGCTTGCTGTTGCATTTCATACAATTAATGAGAATTCCAGAGGCCCAAAACCCCGTTTCCCTTTCCAATCCCCATTCCTTTCCTTTAAAGTCGGCCACGCATCCATGATTCTTTTTATTTTTTAGCATAAGTGGACAAAGGAGTAAGTAAGTCACCTGATGGTAAGTGATCTCCACCGACCATATGGTAAGTCCCTCGTATGCGAGAGGCTGGGTTGGTACCACCGCTTTGTCCAGCAGTAGTGTGTAAGCACTGTTGTGTTCCGGTTGGAAGGACATTGAAGCCAGTGTAATTACTCGTAATTATGAGACTAAACATCTTATGTCTCGAGGTGCCGAGCGCAGTCCATGCAGTGCTTTGTAATTCAAAGTTCTGTGTGGTGTTGCTTCTGTTTATGGGTAGGCGTGGCGCTTACCATCAGGCGAGCGACCTGCTCGTTACGTCACTCATGCTAATAAAAAAAAAACATTCTTCGAGTATTTGTGTGTTGTGGGGTAACTGTGAGTCATGAGAGCATGTCTTCTATAGTAGAGATTGTAACGCGAAGTTTCGTGTGCCACTTTATATTTTTCTGCTGGTTCGCGAGAACAATAATTGCGCCACTGTTTATAAAAACAATTTATACGCGGTAACATAACGTTGTCGTAATCTGTGGTGAAATAAACACAAATGAGTTTCAGCGAAACATTTTTTATTACGGCAAAGTGAGTACGGGACGGGCAAGAATAAATAAATACACCCAACAGTCACACACATAGTCCCGACCCCACACTAGGTTAACCTGTATCGTGGGTATCGGGAACTACGAGGGACCCACAACAACAGACTCGAAACAAATATTTGTGGATTAGACAAACATTTGTCTCGGTGTGGGAATCGAACCCACGGCCTCACGCTTCGCAGCCGGCTACTCGCCCACTGCGCCATGGAGGCTGTCAAAGAAAGAAACTAACGGTCAAGGTGGTAGGTCCCTCGTATGCGAGAGGCGATTTGGGTTGGTACCACCGCTTTGTCTATTTCTACCGACAAGCAGCAGTGTGTAAACACTGTTTTATTTCGGTAATATCTTATGTCTCGGAATGACGAGCGTAGTTCAGTGCTATGCAGTGTTCTGTAATCCAGAGTTCTGTGTGACGTTGCTTCTGTTTATGGACAGGCGTGACGTTTAACAGCAGACGAGCAATCTGCTCATCTCGTCATTCAAGTAAATAAAAAAACAATATAAAAAGTGGCTCTTTTCGAAACTCTTTTTCCACCTGCCCCTATCCCACTCGCAGTGGGGTCAATCCAACATGCATTTTAACTTGTTAGTTGTGTTTGCCTGTAACTGGGTAGTATGTTATATTTGTTTGTTACATTATAAGTTTAATATGTACACCCATTGGCGATCCAAAAAATAAATAAATAAAAAAAATAAACACATGTCACAGAAAGATTTGGCTTGTAATTTTACTTTTCAAAACAACATTTGCACTACATTATTACAATTCACAATGGTGTGCTGGTACCGACACTTATGTATGGCAGTGAAAGTTGGGTTTGGCAGAAGAAGCATGAAAGTAGAATAAATGCGGTGGAAATGCGTTCCCTACGTAGTATGTGTGGAGTCACCCTTGCTGACCGGATGAGGAATAGTGTGATAAGGGATCGCTGTAAGTTGAAGAATGATGTGGTGACTAGGATCGAAAAGGGTATGCTGAAATGGTTTGGGCATATGGAGAGGATGGATGAAAGACGACTTACGAAAGGTATTTATCGTGCGAATGTGAATGGTAGGGTTGGAAGAGGGCGCCCGAGGAGAACATATGCGGATCAAATAAATGACATTCTCCGAAAAGGGCACGTCACGAGTACCCTCAACCGACGAAAATGTATGAGAAGATGTATGAATGTGGAAGAGGCGAAAGAGGTGTGTCAGGATCGTAGCTTGTGGTACTCAATAGTCTCTGCCTACCCCTATGGGACATAGGCGTGAGTGTGTATGTATGTATGTATTATTACAATTTATTTTGAGTTAGGACAGCTCAATTTATGCCAAGAGAAATATTATAGGTAACATAAAATAATAATTATTTTGCATGATCCATATGATCACGATGAATAAATTAAGACCATGAAGTAAAAAGGTTGTAACAAAAAATAAGTATTCTTACCATGTGCAAGGTGGTCACTATCCAGTTGGGTACATATGTATCAGCACTATAGAAAGATTTTGGGCCCTTAAAAATATGTCATAATTCCAATGGAAAGCTGTAATAGATACTTAGTATGCCGTCCTTTGTTTCTGCCTGGCGTTATCCCGGCCTAATGCCAGGGTCCACCCTCTCGTACCATAGATTTGACGGTATTTGGTAAAACATGGGGCGACCCGCCGTTTAACCCCCACAACCTGCAACGGGAACCCAGTTTCGCCATTGCCTCGTCCGTTGATCAGCAGAGTGTACCACGTGCAGGTGATGCTGGCTTTGGGCCTAAGATGTTGGTGGCCCACTTAAGTATGCCGTCCAAATTTAAATATATATATCCGTAATAGGCTCGCGTTTGGCCACTAATCACGCATGATGGTAAGCGATGATGTGGCCTAAGATGAAGCACTTTTGCCTAGCAAAAAACGATTCACTGGTGATTTGAAGACACCCAGATTATATTTATCGGGGAACAAAGACTCCGGCAACTTGTTCCACAACTTGGCAGTCTGTATGATAAAAGTGGAGGCAAAGCGTTTGGTGCGCGTTTTGGGAACGTCTACCATAAATTGGTGGCGTTTTGCCGTGTCTCTGGTCGTCCGATGATGAATTATATTATATTTACAGATATCACTCCTCACGACCACCCTTCTGCATTCAGCTGTCTCCCAAATCACCTCAGGGATAGTCTCTGACTTCATAAGGACCAATCTCGTCGGCTATCCAGTCATACACGAGCAGAAGACATGGATCTTTGACCCTGACGTGGCCTTGAAAAGACGCAAGCAATTCGTGGACATACATGGCGATAAAGGGGAGAAGCTGATTGAACGGTTAGGCCTTGGTATTGATGGAAAGTATGAAGAGAGGTTAGAAGAACAAAGAAAGAGGGACGAAGGTCGTTTAGGACGTTAAATACTCAACTATCATAATGTAATCTGATAAACTTTAGAGACGTGTTTTTTTCGTCTTATTGGAGAACCCTAAGCATCGATTCCATAAATAAGTGCTTTAACTGATTTTGTTCGTAATTACAATGCAGTCTTATGTTTTGTTTATGGGTATTTATTTAATTTTGTTTATGGGAATTAGTTGTTCATAGGCTATGAGATCGTAATTTTATTAGCACGTAAACTGTGGGTTCACTCTTCTAATACCAATATTTGCCTTTTGCAATAATTATAAGATGGTCAGTGAGTGTAATGTAAAATGTGATATACGTACGGTGCTATGATTAAATTAAAGCGCTTTGGCAATCCGAAAGATTAGAAAAATACAAATATATCTTTCGAAAATACAAACGCGTGATGATGATGATGATGAAATTCATTGTACCAGAATGTGCTAGGCAGTTTTGTATGATGTGACTAGCAATGTCATGATCAGGAAAGTCAAGATCTATGTATTTTGAATGTCATTTACAAATATTTAAATGAAATTCTGGTTTTCATTGATTTGAAATTACTCAATAAACGTTAATTTCACAATCAAAGTTTGTTTTTTAATTATATTATGTATATAGCATGAGCGGTAGGAAATGCCTGTGCCAGATCGGATAATGAGGACAAAACCGCGGATGGCCCAAATAGAGCTGGCATGACGTATTAGAGGGAGTCATGAAGAGTCAATGGCCTCACTGTGGAGGATGCTAAAGTTCAGGCCAAGTCTTGGTATCTAGTAGGAAGGCGGACACTGGCAATAAGATAACGCTAGGAAATAGTAGAGAGATCTAGGAACAAGTTCAAGGCACTAGAGCACCTATTCGATGGACTGACCAAATCAAGATCTCGAGAAACAGTCCTTTCTATGAGTGCACCAGAAGAGCAGCATTTCGAGAGGAATGGCGACGAATTGTTATTTATCTACAATTTCGAATTGTTATTCTCCTGATACATTCTACCTAGAATATTTTGAGCATGTATCTGCAAGAAGAACTAACTAGTTACAATAGATATAATGACAGCCTCCGTGGCGCGGTGGGCGAGCGGCTGACTGTGAAGCGTGAGGCCACGGGTCCGATCCCCGCATCGAGACAGACCTGGGTTTTGTGAGACCATAAGTCCCTCGTAGTTCCTAATATCCACGATACAGGTTAACCTAGTGTGCAGTTAGGACTATGTGTGTGACTGTTGGGTGTTTTTTTTTTTTTTTTTATATTTGCTTGAATGACGAGACGAGCATGTCGCTCGCCTGATGGTAAGCGCCACGCCTGCTCATAAACAGCAGCAACGCCACACAGAACTTTAAATAAAGCACTGCATGACACTGGACTGCGCTCGTCACACCACACCCATAAGGTGTTAAGTCTCATAATGCCCAGTAATTACACTGGCTTCAATGTCCTTCACACCGGAACACAACAGTGCTTACACACTGTTGCTTGGCGGCAGAAATAGACAAAGCGGTGATACCAACCCAGCCGTATTATTATTATTGTGATATTATATTGGTATTTACTATTATCATTGTGGCACAAGCCTTAAGTATTGTTAAGGGCTTATTTCATAATCGTTGAGTAAGGTTTAATCACCAATTTACGCACATCGTAACATCTTTCTTAAATCATCAATACATAATATAAAACAAAGTCGCTTTCTTCGTCTGTCTGTTTGTCCGTTTATTTCTCCGAAACTATGCAACGTATTTAGATACCGTTTTCACTATAATTTAGAGAATTACGGAAGGTTTATATGTATATCACGCTATGATCCACGGGAGCAGAGCAATAACATGCCTGCTATGAAACCGTAAGGGATAGCTAGTTACTTAAATATGACAGTGTTTGACTTTGAACGTGTCATTTTAAATAAATAAATAATAAATACACCCAACAGTCACACACATAGTCCTGATCCCACACTAGGTAAACCTGTATCGTGGGTATCAGCAACTACGAGGGACTTTCGGTCCCACAACACCCAGACCCGAAACAATTTTTTGCGGATCACACAAACATTTGTCTCAGTGCGGGAATCGAACCCACGGCCTCTCGCTTCGCAGCCGGCTCCTCGCCCGCTGCGCCACGGAGGCTCTTGAAGTTTTTTATTTTATTTGGTAAGTAGCATTTACACAGTGTTGGTGAAACAGTCGCTAAGTTTAATATAGTATGAGTTTACAAAGCATAGTGCAGATATATAGTTTTACTATTTAATTTGTTAAATAACCCTGAATGTTTGTGTGTCGTCACATGGAAAGTAGGATATGTGCAAGGTCCGTTAAAGTCCGTTCAAGGTGAGGCCGATAGCGTGATGTGGGTCGTTAGTGAGAGATTATCGGACTGATCGGTTGAACTGAGCTGAATGACCCCCCCATAACAGGGCTACCAGTAGAACAAACTTAGTTTATACTGTTGAGTCCCTAAATTATACAAAACTAACGTTCAGTATATAAATAAGGTCATCATAAATGATGATAACAAAGGATGTTATATTTAAAAGTCTTTGGCGACTGCCGATAGAAGTGAAAACTAAGTAACTTATGAATTGTATCGTCAAGCTATTAGATTATTATTTTCAAATTATTTTTGGTTTGTAAAGAAGTGTTATTGAGCAATTTAATTGTACTTATATATAATACTAGCTGTTGCCCGCGGCTCCGCCCGCGTGAATGCCTATTTCCAGGATTAAAGTAGCCTAGTGGGCGCCCCTGGTGAGAAACGCGCTTGACAAAAATACTAAAAGTTGATAGTAGAAGGGTGAACATTTTGGGTTGTATGTCTTTTTTAATGCTGTTTCATACAAAAATAAAAACAAAAAAAATTGTCTAAAAAATAAAAAAAATAATTTAGTGGTGGACCACCCTTAACATTTAAGGGGATGATAGCCGTTGGCCGATTCTCAGACCTACCCAATATGCACACAAAATTTCATACAAATCGGTCCAGCCGTTTAGGAGGAGTATGGGAACGAACATTGTGACACGAGAATTTTATATATTAAGATAGTGTATACTAATAACGCACGGCGGTATATCTATGTGCATATATACACAGTATACATATAGCTCATGGGAAGCGTTTGACGACAATGACGCGAGTTCCATGATTTTAGATCACCCAAAAAGTGCTCAACACGCCTAAAGAAGTTTTCACTTTAAAAAATCAATATATGTAGGTATCCAATGCTAACTAGGTAATATTATAAATGCGATAGTGAGTTCATTTGTTTTTTTTTACGTTTTCGCGAAAATCACTGAACTGATTTTGTTGCATTTTGGTACAGAGATAGATGTCCCATCTTGAGACGGTTAGATGCTAATTTTAATCCCGGTAAAGGCTATTCACGCGGGCGGAGCCGCGAGCAAAAGCTATTAATATTAAATACGTGAGAGTTTAAAATGCACAGAAACTACAATCGTTCACCTAAACAGGTTTGTGTCCAATTATACAATTTGGCAACCCTGTCCCACAAACACGTTTTATAGAAAACAGAATGAAAAGCGTACCTATGGTAAGCGGCACGTCAGCCAATAACCAGTAGCAAGTCCAGAACATTGAATAGAAAAACGTCCTCCTTTTTTGAAGTCGATTAATAAGTAATGCATGACTTGACACTACTGATAAGCCCGAGAAATAATCCAGATGGATTTACGCATAAGAGAGACATACCGCACTTATTACCAAAGTCTTTAATGTATACTACAAGACGGGCTGTTTAGAAGTAAAATTGCGTCACGTAACGCGGGAGTTTGACAGCTCACAAACAGGAAGCGCGATAAGGATTCTAGTTGAGAGTAAGCGAGATGGCAATATTAAGTTACGGTCAATTGACCGCAACTTAGTGGTACAATTTATATTTACTGCGCAGATTGTCTGTATTTAATTAAAGTCTTTGCTTACTTAGTTATCTACGCTAGTAAACATTTACTAACAACAATTTAACGCAATAAAAAGTTCGATAAAAACGCTACACGAATAAATCATTTAATGATTGTTGGACACATGGAGTCGGACACTAATTAGATGTCTTGTCAATCTTTCTGACCGGTTCGATGTAAAGCAAAATTAAATGAATAAAAATTTGCATCTTCCATGTTGTTTTGGAACTTTCTTTCAAAGGTAGTGTAGGTACTAGATACATACTTAGGCGACAATGGAACGCCATCGATGGTAGCGCTGTTAAAAAATTGTTTATGTACAGTTGCTCTATGGTGGGTATATCTCACCTGGTATCCGATTCCTTGGATGACCAAGCATATCACGTTGTTTCTTAATAATACTTTTTTTGGATGTGAAGCGTAAGCATTAGCTACTATCTAACAAAATAAGCAACTACTGACTACATACTAGTTGAAATAAAACAACACTTGCAAAATTGAATACTACCGAGGTTTCCAAGTAGGTATACGCAAAGTATGTAGAATTACCAGTTGCAAAAACTGGGTTTAAAAATACGTAATTATCGCGTTATTGTACCTACATATTGTATACATGCTCTCGATAGAAAGCATTATATTCTTGGTATAAATTAAATGAAATTTCGTACACGCTTTGATGTGTCTTATTTTTGCAAGAGTAACCCGAGGACCACGAAAACAACGCTCAAAGCAAATTCGTTCTGCACTTCAAACAACGTGTGTGTTTTATATATTTTTATAAAACACACACGTTGTTTGAAGTATTTTCCGCTCATACTAGGGCGCTTTAAGCGAAGCCCTGAGAAGGCCAATTCTCGTAATTTTAAATGTTCAAAATATCATTCCGATCTAGTCTCAGCGGCAAGAAAGTTGCAAATGGCATTCTCTTAAACCAATAATCAACGTCTTCTAATCGAATCTTTAAAATTACGAGAATTGGGCTGCTGGTTTTAAAACGGTATCGTAAATACGTTTCATGCCTACTACATAAGCCTAGGTAATTGTAGTTAGCGCCATCTGTTGTGTCGTAAAGTAGTTAAAAGAGGTAGGTATTGTATGAAATAAACTACAGATGTCGCTTATTTTCTGTCAACTCTATTTTAATTATGCTGATTTTCGTGTTCTATCCAAAGAATTTAATGTATACTACTACTAGACGGGCTGTTTAGAAGGAAAATTGCGTCAGATAACGCGGGAGTTTGACAGCTCACAAAAAGGGAGCGCGATAGTGGTTCTAGTTGAGAGTAAGCGAGATGGTAATATTGAGTTACGGTCAATTGACCGCAACTAAATGGTACAATTTGTATGTACCGCGCAGCTTGTCTTCTATCTGGATAATCAAACTGAGCTAGTTTATTCAAAATGGCCATTAGTAGAAAAATATATTTTATAAAAAAATCAGTAAACATATGCCGTCCAGCAGCAGCGTGTAAGTGATCATTCCTGTTGTGATCCGGTTCGAAGGAAATTTAAGCCAGTAAAATTACTAGGCATTAGGCATTAGGTGACTTCATCTTTATCATCATTCAGGTATCTTTCGATGAGCCCAGTGCAATGCAAGGGAGTACTTTGTAATTATAGTTCTAAGTGGTGTTGCTACTATTTATTTGCACGCATGACGTTTACCATCAGGCAAGTAATGTGTTTATTTTAAGAAAGAAGAAGAAAGAAAGAAAAATGGTTTATTGTCTCCAGTGATACACATGCAACAAAACAAAAAACATAAATAAATTGAAAATAAAATAAAAAGATGCTGCACGCCTGCACCGAGACAACTAGGTTGCTAACTCAGCATGATGCTGTGTTGCGGCACAAACCATAACACAGCGCTGATTTTCAGTAACCACCTACAAGTGACGTACGGAAGCTAAATCAGCCAATATCGCTAAAATATTCCAGCATCAAACAAGGTACGTAGCTATACATAACAATAATACTCAAACCTAAACGCATGCTTTATTTATATATTTTGTCATTCACTTGTATAAAAATATGTTCAGATTACACCCGCCTCTTTGCGTCAGTTTTATGTGAGACAGTCGAGTCAGCCTATTCACTATTAATGTGGAATACTCAAGCTTGATTCTCTGGGAGAGCATCTCTACTCTATTCGATATAGACATCGTCGATTGGCCGAATAGCTTCATAGAGCTCATAGTGTGCTTGTGCGATTTTTCGATAGCTATCACGTTATTCGTATACGAGAAATATGCATTACTACGATTGAAATGAATTCCGCTAGAGGCGTTGTACGGGTTTGCATACTTCAGTGAGTTCAGACGTCACGTGATTCAAATAGAATAATTTAAAAACTGGGCTCCCTTGGCGTCAGTATTGTCGTGGTATAGCCCTTCTGCCCGTTTTCAGTGACCGCTGTTCCGCTTTGATTTGTGTTGGCCATTAGGCGTCAATTAAAGATAAGTATAGATTGGCGAAAATTTACACGAGTCTTCGTCAAACATTATTCAATATAAGTTATCTGGTAAAAAGAAAATAAAACAAAATAGTTTTTATTTTTCGTTTATTTATATCATTATGTATTACAAGACTGTTCGAGACTTGATAACATTAACTTAAATCTAATGACAATAAAAAAACTACGACAAAAAACTTTACTCTATTGGATATTTGGGTAATAAAACCATAGATTAATTGATAAACATATCGAAGATTCAAAATGGTTTTGAAAATCCAAGAAGTTTATCCTTTTTGAAAAAGTTTACTTAATTGTCTATGTAAAGACAAGCAGGCGTAGACACTCAGCGTGAGGCCAAAAGATGTCTAAAAAAGCTTAATGGAAAGTTTAAAATTTATTTAAATCCTAAAGACTAATAAAAGAGACTGTAAAAAAATATAAATGCATATGACAAATGTAATTTTACGACTTGACATATCCAAGTCAGCACAAATTTGACAGATGTGTCAAGTGTCAAATTTATTAATGTTTTGTGACTGCATTACCTTATTATTAAAAAATATCATATTGAAAGTAGCAAAAACTTGAAGTTTCTTTTAAAATACTCATAATAAGGCACCTCGCGTTTTTGGTTTAATTTTACTTAATATTTTTTTGTATTTTTATAACTTGAAATACAAGAATTTATTTAGCTAATGCGATTTTAATGTGGAAATTTACAGATAGATGTAAACGACTACTTTTATTAATTCAACTCAAAAGTAAGTTTACATAAAAATTATCATAATCATCAGCATATTTTCATTTGATTCTAATTTTGAAGTTAAAGCTTTCAAAAGCTAAAGGCGTTTTGAACAGTAAAGATTTTTTTGGAGCTATACCGATGTTAGTTTTTCGAACTAAACTAAAAGCATTTTTTTTTAGTTTAGTCTGTTTTTCGTTGAGTCAACAATTTTACACGAATCGAATTTGACTAAAATTAAGTCCTATTACAACAAAACGACAGCTATATTGAATTCACAGATTTTTAGTGAAAAAGCATGGAATTATAGCTGACTGAATATCAATGTGAAAAACACTCCAAGAATTACTTCTAAACTTATGTATTTTAGTACCCTAACTAACTTTAGTCCTGTTAAACTAAAATTATTTAAGTGGATTACACAATTTCTAGTGAATTGTAGTTGGTGACAGCTGAATAGCAATTATCTATTAGGTCAATTATTAGTAAAATAAACTGATGATCATGTAACAGCTTATAAGTAACAGCCAACTTATTATCTAAAGATAGAACACCGAAAATTATCTTTAATATGGCATTACAATTCATAAATACACTTTTTATAATTAATTAAGAGATCAAAACTTAAGTTTTTTCATATTATATTTTAAATTGGAACATTTATTGAGTTGCGTTTAGTTTCAAAATTAATTGCAATGTTTTAAAATTTTTGATATTTAAGAATGTATTATTTTTGTTTTGAAACTAAATAACTCATGGTCGGTTATTTTTACATCAAGATATAAAAATATTTTTGGTTTGCTCGATTATCCACATTGATTGAATCAGTTAACACTTTGTTTTTAATGCTAAAATCATAGACTAAAAAGTATTTTTATATCTTGATACAAATTATATAGCATTTATTAAACATCGTAGTATTTTATTGGACTTTTTAGTATTCAACAAATTAGGACATGTGTAACGTCATGGAGCGGGGGCATCCAGGAATGTGGCGTCTGGCAGTTTATTTGATTATATTCGGAACTAGCTATTGTGTATACAGTTAATTGGATGCCTTGGATGACTATCATGATCTGGGAATAGTAGCCTATATCTTTGTCCTACTCGTGTACCTTCATCTTCCTCTGATGCATAATATCTTTCGAATTACGTTTGTGGCATGCGTTGCGAGCTGTTCAATTCCATATTTTTGTTACGTGTGTTATTGCAATATCATGGTAAATACACATGCAGTAGAGGAAACATCTTGCAAGTTAAAAGTAGTTTTCGGATTGCACTGATAAACCATATCAGTGACATGTGGCTCCGTTTGCTGCTGTTTCCGAGTCGAACGTCCGATCCAGCTATCGAAACCGATGTGTATTGGTTATAAAACAATTAATAGGTATAGGTATGACATGATTCTTTTACATAATATCGGTAATCTATAATTCCAAGACTTAGTCCTGATGCAGATTAAAGAAATTGAACAACAAAATGATACAAAAAGTAAAGTCCAATAAAAATCTACATGTTACTTGAGGAACTACACCACGTAAAAAAATCAACACAAATATTAGGTTTATTTAAGTTTGTTTGTAGTCTGTAATATCTGGAATTACTGATCCAATTCTGAAAATTATTTTACCCATGATAAATGAGAATAAGAAATAACAACATTTGACTATTAAACAACATAGGCGACATGAGAACTTAAACAACAAAACTAAAAAGTATTAAAGACCACTGTGTTTTAGGATATTTGAATAAATTGTAGTCACACAAATAAATATTTAAAAGTAATTTGAAATCATTAATATTTGTCTAGTTTTCACATCTATCGGCATCTATCTTTTGTTTTCTGTATATGTGTACTAGCTGCGTGCACACAGTTTTTATCTAAAAATCACTTAACGTGCCTCGTAGAAGTTTTCACTTTAAAAATTAAGAGGGAGTGCAAGTGAGCCACCAACATCTTAGCCGCAAAGCCAACCTCACCTGCACGTGGAACACTTTATTGGTTAACGGACGAGGCAATGGCGAAACTTTGTTCCCGTTGTGAGTTGTGGAGGTCAAACTGCGGGTCGCCCCATATATTACCAAATACCGTCAAATCTACGGTATAAAAAAGCGGACTCTGGCATGAAGCTGGGATAACAAGCAGAAGAAAGGCAATAATAATACTAGCCCTGTATTATATACGTCCCACTGCTGGGCACGGGCCTCCTCTACTGAATGAGAGAGGTTAGGCCCTTAGTCTACCACGCTGGCCTAATGCGGGTTTGCAGACTTCACATACCATCGAAATTCTTATATAGAACTTCTCAGGTATGCAGGTTTCCTCACGATGTTTCCTTCACCGTTAAAGCAAGTGATAATTAACAATTAATAGACACATAACTTAGAAAAGTCAGAGGTGTATGCACTTGGGGCTGGTTTCCTACTTGCGACTTTCGTCTCGGCAGTCCATACATACCACTCCCCGCTGAGCTATCACTGCTTCTAAGAAAGGCTATACTTTCTTATATTAAACCTGAATTACGTTGTCTCACTGATAGGCACGTGCTTCCTCTATGAATGAAAGGGGTGAATGAAATATTTAGCATTTCATGCGGACGAAGCCGCAAGCTAGTTTCTCATAAAAAAATAAAAGCGTACCTATTAATAATAGATTTCTTTTTGAAGTCGGTAAAAAAGGCACGTGGTGTAGTTTCTGAAGCAATTAAACTAGAACATTATCTGGTGAGTTTCACGTATATATTGTAATAAATTCGTTAAGTTCGTATGTATCCATCGCTGATGTGGACTCCGACGTCATGTCTGCTTGACATTCGTGGACCTGGAAACATATAATTATTAATTAACATAGCGTAGGGTAGTGTCCTAAGAAAAAAATAATACGAAAAAAGCGCTTTGAAAAAAAATATAATAAAAAATGAGACCGCCATTACAATTTTTAATAGTACCAGCAAAGGTACGAGTATAGTGGGAGCATTCCACTATCTCCCTCGCACGCATGCAACAGGCATTGTGCTTGGTGACGTCAAGGATAATTAATAAGGGATAAAAGGTATCATTTGCTAAGTACCCCTCCGGAGTCAGATTGAAATGCCTTAACTTATTTTATTTTTTTCTACAATAGGTTTCAATGAAATTTCATTTAATCGGCAGCTGGTTCGGCACCGACTCCAAAAAGACTATAGAAATTGTTATTTTTTGGAGTCAGCTTTTATTTTTTGTTGAAACTTTTTGTTGATTAATTCGATTGAAAGTCTGTTCAGTGCCTCAACCATGAATTTGTTTTAGTAAAATCGCTAGGGACGACGTAAAATATTTGTATAACATAATTTAGTTTCTCAAAATGTTGTATCCGCTGGAGGCGCCATTGAGTTTGTCATATATATATGTTACGTCATCGCTAGTGATTTTGCTGAGACAAACTCATAGTTGAGGTTACAGATGGTTGAAATAGCATGCCATTTAATAGTTGCTCAACTAAAATATAACCATGTGAATCCGCTATTAGTTGTATGTGTGGAATAAACAGAAACTATTATAGGTATCTTACTCCGAGTATCAGATAAACAAACACTTTCGGTGATTGTCGCGTGTCAACTCTGGCTATAATAACGTTTCGTGGAAGAGCAATTTTTATATTTTCCGTGCGAAATGTGGGCGAGGCGGCGCACCTTGCATTAGTGTATTAGCTTCAATTAGCAAAATGGCTTCTGATTGCGAGAGCTTTAATAATTGCTGTTGCATGCGGGTTTACTTTAAATTTTATTTGTAAATTTCCTTAGAATAATTACTTATAGAAACAAAGTACACGCTCGAAATTAAAGAATTAATTAATTAAATTAATTTATATATGACTCTAAACTACGATCACTATAATAACTACTCACCATATTATGTTTATGATCCTCACTTATAGATCAATGTATGCAACACATTATACCCATCTACAAATTACCAAATTTTTAGGATAATACATTTTAGCTGACATTTCTTCTGCGTTTGTTTACTTGCAACGTCACGCACATTTAGTAAATTTTCAGCGATTGTGAGTATTGTGGGCGTACATGGGCGGTGGACATCACTTACCATCAGGTGACCCACTTGATCCTTTGCCAGCCTATACTATTAAAAATAAAATGTATAAAATAAGATGAGTAATCTATCTATCTACTACCTATATTGTGATAAGCGGCCTCAACGGTAGCCAATACATAAGATTATAATCATGATGATAAAATTCTTAGCCGTTCCTAGTTTAATACAGCAGAGATTTATACAAATGTGAAGATTCATCTTAGTTTGCAATTTAAATCAACAAATACGAGTTTGGATCGTGATATGCCATCGAATGTACAAGGATTCACAATAATGCGGCCGTTATTGAAATGTAAGATAGGTATTAGTGATTCGATTTGATATTATATTGAATAGAAAGGGACATTTGTATGGAAAGGTCTGAGATTAATTGTGGCGTAATACCATGGGTTATAACAGCACTTGGCTATACATTGTGTTGGTGACAGCGCGGGGAATGGTCATCCACTACTGGACTGCACATGACAGCACTCGGCTATACGTCTCGTCGGTGACAGCGCAGAGAGCGTTCGTTGACAAGTCCTAGTGCATGGAAGTAAGAACTATGTTGATACTCACCAAGAAATTAAAGATACAGTGTCGGCACTCTCTTCTGAGCTCCCAGCGACAACTTATTTCCCATCTTCTTATAGCCCTCTTGTTTAACCCTAGATTTTGGTTTCTCCTCGACGGGACCGCCTTTTAGTTCCCATACTAAATTCGTCAATGATTTGGGCCTGCTGAGCTTCCTCGACCTTTTCTCTGGTAGTTTCGGCCCATTTCCCGAGTCACCAGACGTTCTACCACCAGAATGACTGGAATCTAACGTTCCGTCCAGTTCCATAGCTTGGTGGATATTTGAAAGACTCTTGTAGCGTATATTGAAGATAGGTGAGTCACCTTTGATGTTTTTTATTGGACTAGCGAGTGGACTAGGCGTTTCTTTCGTCGGTGAGGTGCTTTTCTGTCGGAATACCATCTTAGTCTTTCCGTTATTCACGTTATTCTTGATGTACAGCTTAGGTAAGTTAGGCGCTGGAGCGATGGAACATTTCTCTTTGTATATAATGATGGGTGGTTCCTTAGGTGCGACTGATTTGCGAGTTCTTTTCTCAGCTTTCTGAATATTCAAGGGTTTCTTAGTTGGTATAGTTTCAATGGGCGGCGGTTCCGGTTTAATTTCGGCTATCAGTGGCATGTGGATTGGTGTTGCTACTGGAGACGACGGTGAAGATTCGTGCCTAGGCTCGTTTGAGTACGACGCCTTGATGTTTTTTGGTAGCGGAGCAAAACCTCTGACATAGTCATAGATCTGGTCGATTTCATCGTACTCGTCAGGAATACTGTTCTCATCTCTGTGACTGCTGTATATGTGATGATGTCGTAAATGTTTGTGTTGGTTAGCCGAATCAGAGGATACGCTGCGTCGAAGGAAATACCCAGTTTTTACGATGGCGGGGGCGTGTAACGGGCCAGTTAAAACGCGTTTAGGATCTCCCAATTTCCCTTCTAGAACGTGCATTCTATCAACCACGTCTACCAACAACCGACTGCACTTCTCGACTAGTCTAGAAAATTCCATGAAATTCTTAATTTGCTCTTCATTTTTACATCTCTGTAATTTCAATGGTGCCGCGAGAGGTAAAGTCACTAATGCGTTGCCTTCCTTTTGCAGTGGGAGAGCAAATACGTGGTCCTCTTCAAACATGGATAGTAGTCTCAGTTCTGGTACAAAATGACTTGCACTTTTCAGGCCTCGAGGTGGGGTTCCATGTACCAATCTCACAGTGATTGGTAATCGTTTAGTCAACAATGTTTTTGCCGTATGAACACCGCTTATATTTTCTTCTTTAGCCACAGCGGAAAACTTTCCCCTTTGATCTAAACTTAGCAGTACAAGATCCCCTTTTGAATCGTTACATTTTAAGTATTTGTTCTTGCCTAAAAACGTTTCTCCACGCGGCATTATAACCTCTCCTGCTGGAAGATTTCTTGCTCCATCTGCTGTGATATTCCCATCTAAGTCTGTCTTTCCACAAATGACTCTTATCGGATCTCTGACCAAACATCCGTCGTCTAGCTTTCTTCTAGCAAGTTCTGCTACTGTCTCTATGCATCGTACGGCTCGTCCCTCTTCGCTTAGCAGTTCGAAATACCCTTTATAAGAGTCCGGTATAGCCAGTCGTGGACCAACTGGGACCATGCGTCGTCCTTCTTTAAGTTTTATGGCTTGGGCGATGATTTTCTTTCTTTTACCCGCGGAGACGAGGAGAGCGGTGCTCTGAAGGCCGGGGCTGGGGAGAGTGGGGACTCCGAGTCCGCCATATTGGCCCTTGATGATTTTCGCGACGTTAGGCAGGCGATTTTTGACCACGAACTCGCGAAGATAGTTGCCCTCGTCGGACCAGCGCGACGCTGCGACCACCACTTGGCCGTCTGTGGCTGCCATTGTTGATCGTAGTCACATCTGGAAAAGCGAAAAGGGTAATCTGTTAATTAAACCAATTACATTTACAACCTCCGTGGCGCAGTGGGTGAGAAGCCGGCTGCGAAGCGTGAGGCCGTGGGTTCGATTCCCACACCGATACAAATGTTGGTGTTATCCACAAATATTTGTTTTGGGTCTGGGTGTTGTGGGACCGCAAGTCCCTCATAGATACCCACGACACAGGTTAAATTAGTGTAGGGACAGGACTATGTGTGCGACTGTTGGGTGTATTTATTTAGATGTCTGTACATAATTTATGTGTCGGTATTATTTTCGTGTAATATAATTGTTTTTTTCGTACGTTGGGGCTACATAAATAATGCGTATACAGATAGATATCTGTTCCTGCTTGTCTCAATTAACTTAAAATCGGTACCGTCACTAGTGTATTGTATTCAGTCGTTTATTAAAAATTAATCAACATCGATATCACTTTCCTACTTCATCATCACCAGATATGCTCGCACCTTAGCCTAAACACGGTATCTGATATTAAAATTTGAGCCGCGAGCCATTGCCACGGGACTTGACAGCTCAAGCAAAATTCGACCTTATTGACATTCAACCAAGGTCAAATTTTGCTTGACCCGTCAAAATCCCCTGGCAACGACCCCCGGCCTGCTAGGATAAATATTATTATCGATGATTTGAAAGCAGCAGACGTCTAGATTACTGTATGCATTAGGTCAATTTAATCTAAGAATACTCAGACAGATTGACAAAGACATTAATATTATATATTTTTTCGGGGCTAAACAACTAGACTGGCCACTCACACGAAATTACCTCGAACTTCTTTCTAAATAATCTCGGATTACTTTGCGACCTATTTCAATATTAAACATTTGGCTTGACTTATTTTTAAAGGTTATAAAACCGTACGGTAGTTAAAATACGTGCGAACTTCCTTACACCTGTGGTGTTAATAAAACTTGTATCTTATCGAAGTAAATGCAAGTGTTTGTCGTAAATGTTTGGAGTTTACGTGGTAATTTGGCGGTCGCTGCCTTTAGAGGCATGGGCACACTGAATTTGCTATACTGCGTACCGACGCACTAAGTCCGCTAATCGCTATAAGTACCGACTTATAGCGATTTGGAAGCTTCTAACTTGATTAATGTACAGCAATTTTTTATTGTAACACGTCAATTATATCAAGTGGTGTTACATCTCTCGATTATTGGATATACACTGGCTGATTACGGAACGTGAATCGTGCGAATGATTAAACGAAAAAATAACGGTTAACAAAACTTAGGAACCGACTTCAAAATAAAAACACTGAAAAGTCAAAAATAACAAATTCTATCTATTCTATTCTCTCCTCTATTATTCTATTCTAACCTCCTTTTGTTTGAAGTCGTTTAAAAAATAAACCAACAAAATTATCAATATTGGCGAATGCACTCAGCTAGTTTTTAGATAAGACTTTTGTAGATTTATTATTATCAAATGCGTGTATCAAAAGTTTGATTATATTGTCTTTTATTCATTACCAATATTATTATAATATATTCAGCATATTTTTTGTTATATAATTTTATTTAGGTTATTCTGGCATAAATCATGAATCACTTTTATGGAACATAATACTAATAAACAAATAAATAATAAATACACCCAACAGTCACACACATAGTCCCGACCCCACACTAGGTTAACCTATATCGTGGGTATCGGGAACTACGAGGGACTTGCGTTCCCACAACACCCAGACCCGCAACAAATATTTGTGGATAAAACAATTATTTTTCTCGGTGTGGGAATCGAACCCACGGCCTCATGTTTCGCAGCCGGCTACTCGCCCGCTGCGCCACGGAGGCTGTCAATATATTTGTAGATACTTAATCCAAGTACTGGTCCGTTCCTTATATTGTAGAATTAGCATAACTTTCACTGTGTATGCTCAAACTTTATCTAATGTAGAGTGGGAACAAATCTACAGTTATGTCATAAACATTGAATTTTTTGTAACAAAAACATAACTATGTGGTATTTATTGTAACGATTGTTGTAAAACTATTATCCATTGCCTCATTGGTGTAGTGGCAGCGTACTACGGTGTAGATTATTTCATTTTTGCACGTCTCACATGTGCGTGAGTATGTAAATATGCAGTTTTGATTTATACGAACCCTTATACCGAGAGGCCGCGGGTTGATCCCCGCATCGAGACAAATGTTTGTGTGAGCCACAAATATTTGTTTCGAGTCTGGGTGTTGTGAGACCGAAAGTCTCTGGTAGAGCCTGATACCCACGACATAAGACTCGTATCTTACTGTGGGATCAGGACTATGTGTGTGACTGTTGAGTGTATTTATTTATTTATTTATATGATCTCTTTGCTGTCCGTTTGTCTGTTCGTTTGTTAAAACCATTATTCGCATGAATGGGTAGAAGTATTAAGTTGAAGTTAAATATCAAATACTAAGGTCTACGCTCTTTTTTTATAGCATAGGCCGGCACACGATCAAGTGGGTCACCTGATGGTAAGCAATCTCCACCGCCCATGTACGCTCACAATACAAAAAAATATGGGCGTGTTGAAGACCTTAAAGGAAAGGGATAATTAAGGGATTGGGAAGGGGAGGCGGATTTGGGCCTCCGGATATCCGGACTCACCGTACGAAACGCAGCAGCAAGCTGCTATTTTACGTCGGTTTTCTGTGAGACAGTGGTAACAACCCGGACGAGCCGAACGACGAACGATTCGTGCTGTAGTCTACAGCGGTTAGGTTACAAAAGGGTCTACAGCGTGGCTCTACCACTCATAAAAAAATTAAACTTCCGGAGGTATAAATAAATAAATAAGTACACCGTTGGGTGACTGTTGAGTCACACACATAGTTCTGACCCCACACTAGGTAAACCTGTATCGCTGGTATCAGGAACTACGAAGGACTTGCGGTCCCACAACACCCAGACCCGAGACAAATATTTGTGAATCAGACAACCATTTGTCTAGGTGCGGGAATCGAACGCACGAACTCACGCTTCGCAACCGGCTACTCGCCCGCTGCGCCACGGAGGCTGTCAAAATGGCTGTCAACAGATATTGTCATTTATATCATGTATATTGATACTCCCAAACTCACTCACAAAACTTACAGGATACTTCATTCCCGTTGGCCTACAATCACAACAAGTTAAGATCAGATAAGACCGTGGGTCTTACAGGACAAGTAAAAGAAAAAAAACTGTATATCAGTTTTTTTTTGGGTACAAGTCCTACTATAAGTTGGTTCAGGCTTATCCATTAATTATCGGACGCCTTGTATATTCAGATGACCTACCAAAGGCCGTTTCCCATAGTCCCCATAATGCCTGTCCTTGATAGCGGCACATGGCCAACAGACCAGCTGGTCGGCCACGCGTAACGAGGTATTGCACGTTACATCAGCATACGGGCATTGTTCTTGTACAATGACCTTTTTTGGGTGTAAATGTGGTTGGCGATGTATTTCACATGTTGTAGAAATCATCTTTTTTTTATTTTATTTTTATTTTATTTTATTTAGCATACCAACAGAATAATTACATAATAATTAAAATTACATATTGACATTATAAAAATGAGGTACAATGTAATCATACAGATCATAGGCATGCATGGCATTTGTAAATAATATGTGTAATTAAATTAAATGTTACATTAAATTAAAGTATAAATTAAATTAAAATTAGATATCTACTAAACATGAAATTCATAATATTTTTTTATTAAATTATACATTCTATTTTGTTATATATATATTATTGGTTATTATTATAGGTTGAATGATGAGACGAGCAGATCGCTCGCGTGATGGTAAGCGCCACGCCTACATAAACAGAAGCAACATCACACATAACCTCGAATTACAATATACTGCACGACAATGGACTACGCTCGTGTCATAATGCCCAGTCATTGCAATAGCTTCAATGCCCTTCAAACCGAAACACAACAGTGCTTACACACTGCTGCTGGGCGGCAGAGCAAGACAAAGCAGTGGTAGCAAACCAGACGGCCACCTAGTAGACCTACCGCAACATGTTTCACTGAAATGCTTGAGCTGGATTTTAAATATTTAGACGTTGAAATGAAATGAAAGGAAAAAAGCCAATTTTCCGTTATTATTTATTCGCGATCGGTCGTCTTTTGTTTATTTGATATATTTTTTATTTAGGTAAGTATTTCATGTTAGGAAGCATTTAATTTTAGCTTGCTCGTAGCATAATACAACTCATTGGTCAATTTATTTATATCTTGGTTATTTAAACATACATTCTTTTTTTATTTGTTAAATTATCCTAAGCTACGGGCCCAAGGAAGTCACAGTATGCAAGGAGGAACCGAACACCAAACGTCTCTATCCTCTAGATATTGTTTAACATAATAGTAGTAATAAGCTCACATTTAATGTGTGTCTTGAACAAATTTTCGGGCATATCAGTCACATTGTTGGGGAGCTTGTTATAAAATTTAACGCTATTACCCATAAATTACTTTTAGTCTTAACTATTCTAAAAGCGGGTACTAGTTCAGCTCGGGTACACGTTAGTGTTTTATACGTAAATTGCCCTTGAAACGTCGCATTAAGTACAACAAAATGTTGCATATTGGGTATGCAAATTGAAGTGCACCGTCATCTAGTTAGTTATATGTATATGACCCCTGGACACCTTGTCTAAATGACCTTTACACACCTGTCAGTTATAAAGGTTAAGCGCATCGTACACCGCTATAAGTTACTTTCAAACTTAACTATTTGGACATTTAATTTAATTGTCTATTCGTCGTTCGAGAAACCCGTTAGTTTACGACGGCCTCAGCTCCATGGCGCAGTAAACGAGTAAAATGAGAGACCGCGGGTTTGATCTCCGTGCCAAGACAAATAATAATAATACACCCAACAGTCACATAGTCCTGACCCCATACTAGGTTAACTTGTATCGGGAGGAAATACGAGGGACTTGCGGTCCCACAACACCCAGACCGGAGCAATTATTTGTGGATAACACCAACATTTGTCTCGGTGTGGGAATCGAACCCACGGCCTTTCGCTTCGCAGCCGGCTAATCGCCCGTCGTCACGGAGGCTGTCAAGGACGTATGATCCACAAATATTTGTTTTGGATCTGGGTGTTGGGGGACTGTAAGTTTCTTTTAGTTTCTGAGACGTATATGATACAAGTTAGCCTAGTGTGGTGTCAGGACTATGTGTGTATTTATTAATCTAATACAGTAATTTAGTGTAAGTGGACACAACTTAGGCTCAAAGCCAACCTCGCCTGTACGTGGTATACTCTGCTGATTAACGGACAAGGCAGAGGCGAAACTTGGTTCCCAATGCCGGTCGTTGGGGTCAGACGGCGGGTCGCCCCATATAACACCAAATACCGTCAAAACTATGGTACGAGAAGGACCCTGGCATTAGACCCGGATAACGCCAGGTAGAAAAACTTAAACCGTAATTTGATTTTTGGATTCCTTCAACGCTGATGAAAATTAGCGTAAATGAAATAAAACTTGCTTATACGGATTTTAATTTTTATTTTAGTCCCGACGTGTCGAAAGCTTTTCAGCCTTCGTGGTCACGGGAGAGACTGACCGTGACCACGTGTATAAACTAGTTTATTTCAATGTGTAATATTCGCGTAAACCTAATAATTCACTATTAGCGTAAATGGTTTTTATACTAAACGCGTAAATTAAGGTTCACCTTTTTGTTTATCTGCAGCGTACTCAGTCTGAGAAAACGGTGAAGTTCTGGGTTCAAATCCGAGGGTAATCACAATTTGTGTTTGAGTTTTCGATTTCAAAACACACGTGAGTTGCCTGGGATTGGAATTTGTGCCCGATAAGATGATATGATTGCCAGCTATCACGAATAACCTCAGCGAATTGTAGATATACTGGTTACACCTCTGCTTATCCCTTCGGGGATTCAGACGTGAGATGTTAGTATACAATCTTATTTCTTCCACCTTTCCTTTTTTTATATTATAGGCCGTCAAACGAGCAAGTGGGTCACCTGATGGTAAGTGATCTCCACCGCCCATGTACGCCCACAATACAAAAATAATCATGGGCGCGTTGCCGACCTTAAAGGAAAGGGATAAGTAAGGGATTGGGAAGGGGAGGAGTAATTGGGGCTCCGGATATCTCACTCACCGTACGAAACGCAGCAGCAAGCTGCTACTTTACGCCGGTTTTCTGTGAGACAGTGGTAACGACCCGGACAAGCGGGTCCATTCATGCTGTAGACAAAATTGTCTACAGCGTGGCTCTACCACTCAGAAATAGTGAATAGAATACCCTTATCCAATAGTGGTGTCGGTGCAACATGTTTTTTAACACATGTAACAGAAAGTTTTGGCTTGTAGTTTTAATGATCAGGCGCCTGCCTGACGTCAACCCCTCTGGGGAGAAAACATCCAGACCCCAGACCCGAAACATCTTTGTTTCGGTGTGGGAATCGAACCCGCTGCCTCTCGCTTCACAGCCGGCTACTCGTCCACTGTCCCATGCAGGTTGTCATATTAGAATACAGTACCAAAAATAAATTTTCACTCTAAATATTAATTGCAAACATAACAGGTTTTGTACAGGCTTAAAAAGTAACTTTTAAAATATAATCACGAAGCGAGTGTTAAAAACAATTCCACTCTTCTGGATCCAATCTGTTTTTATCAGATACAATATTCGTACAATGGTAAAAAAGGCGATGGTTGTGCCGAATCATTGGATAAAAATATGATTTTGTACGTTTTCACGTCACGACTGTACCGTCACGTTCTGACTCCATTGTGCTGCAGATAATATTGCATCTAACTGTACTCGATAGCTCGTAGACAAATAAGGAGAAGACGTACGGGCCAGTAAACACGCGGAGGCAAAACAGATTATTAATTTTAACATTTGTTTCATAACTTGATTTGCGTTTTTAATTATTTTTAGTTATTACTAACATAGATTTTAAGTCACTGTAACTAACAACAATTATGATATGAACAAAGTCTGAAATAAATGAATATTATTATTACTAATATTATATTTGAAATAATTCAGGTTGTCTGGAAGAAATTGCCGTTAGCGATACTGTATTATTGTATCACCCTTACAAAATCAATCGTAATGGAGTTTCAACTGAGCATAGTGATGAACATCGCCCCAAGTCTCAAGTCTATGAAGATCAGCGTAGTATCATCGGCGAAGTAAATATTTGGCAGTTTATTGTTGCGCATAAATCATTTCTATAAATCAAGAAGAGTGTTAGATAGAGTATCAGGGCAGTCCTGAGGAATGCCACATTTAATCGAACTCGGGGCCTCACGCTTCTCGGCTACTTGCCTACCGGGTCACGGAGGCTGTCCCGTCCCTCCTTCTCTTTTTGCCAGAAGTTAAAAATAACTCGCTAACCGCTCCGCTCATCACCCATCTATTTCTGTGGCCACAAAGTCCGAGAAACGTCCGATGGCCCGCTAAACCGAGTTCCCATGCTACAGTCTGATTTATGACCGCTTGATTTGTCCTGATCTAGCCTAATTTGGTCGCGGCTCTTACGACGTAATTATGAGAGATGCCAACGGAATTACTTTCGCGGATTTATGGTTAATGGTTTTATATTCAGTTATGGTTACCGTTGTGGGTTATTTAATTTCCGGTATAAGTTTTACGAAGGCAACATTCTTATAATATTTTTAAGCATATCGAAGGTGGACGAGCATACTCCAGTGCTTTCAGTGCTTTGTAATTTAAAGTTATGTGTGGTGTTGCTTCTATTTATGGGCAGGCGAGTGACCTGCTTGTCTCATTCAAAACATTAAAAAAACTACACTTTAATTAGTCATGCTACCAACATCCACACTATAATTTAGATTTGGCCGAATACTTTTATAGTGTTAAATAGAATTTAGTATTTTTATTTGCATCCTCATATGGAGTATCATATAATTTATAGAAGCTTGCTGGTTGACAACGACTTTTGAATGTGTTTAAAAAGAATATAATGTATCACTACGTTCCAAAATCTAGGCTATAAGTTATTTGCATATTTATGCTGCATTCCGCAGATGTTAATATGCATTTCCTAAGTTGGTTTGTAAATCTGTTTTAGAGTATTTATTAATTACCAGCTTTTGCTCGCGGCTCTGCCCGCGTGAATAGACTTTTCCGAAATAAAACGTAGGCTATAACCGTATCCAGGGTCCCATCTATCTCTACATCAAAATTCATCAAAATCGGTTCAGTGATTTAGGCGTGAAAGCGCAACAAACAAATAGATATATTTTCATAAAAAAAATCCTATGTTACTTCTTATACCTCCAAGAATATGTGTACAAAGTTTCATGATAATCGATCAAATAGTTTTCGCGTGAAAGCGTAACAAACAAACTTATATTCACATATATAATTTTAGTATGATTAACCTTAAATGACAGAAAGAAATATAGATATTAGGAAGACAACTTAAGTTATTTATGCTCTACAACACTGCAGAACACTAAATGGGCCGACCATATTGCACGTATGAGTAATGAAAAATGGGCAAAGAAGATATCTACATGGAACGGACCAACGCAACGGGCAAAGAAACAGAAGTAGAAGTAGAGAGATGGCTCAATGAAGTTCTAAAAATCGCCGGAAAAAATCTGATAGATAAGGCGAAAGACAGAACTATGTGAAGAAAAATTAAGGAGTCCTTTCCTCTCTAGGGAGGTCATGATAGGTAAATAAATGAGATAATAATAATATTAATAAAAAAGCGGAAAAAGATAAAATATCCAAATATTTAGACCTGGCACACGAGGTTACTGATATGTGGGATGTGGACTCAACAATGATTGTCCCGATAGTCGTTTCTGCTAATGGGTTGATACCAAAGAGCCTCGATCAACACCTCCAGAGGCTCTCAATTGGTCGTTGGGTCAAGAGCCAGATTCAGAAAGCAGTGTTATTGGACACGGCACGCATTGTGAGGAGGTTCTTCACTCTGGGGTCCTAACCACCGATGGCTTGGGTCCTAGGCCTCGCCATTGGAGGGTGATACTTTTTATATTTTTAAATGTTTAATTTTTTAAGTAATTTAATATTTAAAAATGTAAAGAAAACTTTTAAAATAAAGAGTACTGTATAATATTAATAACTTTTAAAATAATGAGTACTGTACATAGTAATGATAATAAATCTGATGAACCTAGTTCGATGTGACTTTTTTATTTGAAAGTTGTTTTAATCGATATAGTTCTAAGCTGTGTTTAAAATTATGTTACGATATTTTAGATATAAAAAAAACATGCGAGTCTTTGGGGACTGCCGATAGAAGTGAAAGCCAAGTAACTTGTGAATTGTATCGTCGAGCTATTAGATTAATATTTTTGGTTTGTAAAGACAAATATAGTATACATATAGCTCATGGGAAGCGTGCGGTGACGATGACGCGAGTTTCACGCTTTTTGTTCACCCAAAAAGTACACATATATACAAAGTATACATAAAGCTCATGGAAAGGGTTCGGTGACGATGACACGAGTTCCATGATTTTTGTTCACCCAAAAAGTGCTCAACGCGCCTAAAGAAGTTGTGACTTCAAAAATATTTACCTGAATAATGAATCGAGCAGGTCGCTCGTTTGATGGTAAATGCCACACCTGCCCACAAACAGACACAATACCTTTGGCATTGTAAGTATTCATTGTCGACGCTGATAACTCACCATCAAATGACCAAGATATTTCCTTTCTATGTGACTTCTCGACCATAAATGTCTCATTATATTATGTTATAAAATGACAAAGAAATGAGAAGTTTGGAAAGAATATAGTATGTTTCTATGAAATTTTAAGTATGAATGTAAATTTTATGATGAAGCAATAGTTAGACAACCCAATTAGAATATGACGGCGATAGATTCCAATGTTAATTGAGTAGTCGAGAGAAAATAATGATTTCCACAATGTACAAATATGTATACGAATAATAAAGGATGGTTGTATATGAGAGCTCAGGAGCGAGTGTTGTGAGACCTCGTTCAGGGAGCATAGTGTGTGATGCGCGGGTTGCTAGAGCAACGAGCTGAAGGTAGTGGATGAGAGCTCAGGACCGAGTGTTGTGAGACTTGTATAGGAAGTGTAGTGTGTGACAAGATATAACTCAGGACGAACAGTAAACTAAAACCATAATTATTTACTCGCAACTTTCTTTACAATTTGGAAGTGTTACAATGACTTGGTTCTTCTCGGGCCTCCTTACAACTAACGAGATAAGGTCGAGAATAAAAGTGTTTTCAAATGATGCGCAGTGTTTTATAATTGTGTGTAAAACTGTAGATTAATGAACATATTTGTCTCGCTCTGTTTAGCACACAGACGAACAGTCACGGTCAGGAATACAGGTAATGAAGCGTGCCTTTACAGCTATACACATTAGCATATAAACTAAATTTACTAGGTAAACACAAAAAACCTAATGGTGTGCCAGTAGGTCAATTGTAAATAGATTTTCGACCTTATACCATTGTTTTAAGGCTTATTATTATGCGGCAAGTTTATTATTTTGTGCTGATTGTTGGCTTGGCAATTTCGAAGCGCGCCTGATTTTACAAGCTATCCAATAATCTATAATCAAATTTTTAAATGAATTTGCGGGTGCTGTATTGAAAATGATTAGTTTTCATTGGCGGGATGACGTCAATTTCAAAGATTTTTTACCCATATAGAATACCTACGCCCGTATTCAAAACCAGCACATAAGTGGGTTCTTTATTATGCGTATATTTTGTACTGTTAGGTCCGTATGTTATTTCGTGATAAATATGTGACTAGGTGGAATGTCTATTGACTGCGAGAAGCCCTGCCGTCTGGGTTAGTACCACCACTTTGTCTATTTCTGCCGCTAAGCAGCAGTGTGTAAGCATTGTTGTAGTTCGGTTTGAAGTACATTGAAGCCAGTATAATTACTAGGCATTATCAGACTTATCACATAACATCTTATGTCTCGGGGTGACGAGCGCAGTGCAGTTCCATGCGGTGTAAATTGATCTGGGCCGTGTTGCTCGAATAAAAGAATGATTTTAGTTCTTTAAGAAGTGTGCAGTGATAGCTCAGTGAGGAGTGGTATGGTCTGTCGAGACGAAAGTCGCATGTTTGAAACCAGCCCCGAGAGCATACCCCTCTGACTTTACTAAGTTACGTGTGTATTAATTGTTAATTATCACTTGCTTTAACGGTGAAGGAAACTTGCATACCTGAGAAGTTCTCCATAAGAATTTCGAAGGTATGTGAAGTCTGCCAACCCGCATTAGGCCAGCGTGGTGGACTAAGGCCTAACCCCTCTCATTCAGTAGAGAAGGCCCGTGCCCAGCAGTGGGACGTATATAATACTGGGCTAGTATTATTTATTATAACTTTTAAGTATAGTAGCAAGCGGGACTCAATTGCAAATTATAAACTGAAAGAAACTACTTTCCGCTTGCAACTAAACTTAATGCGGGTATTTAAGTTAGGCTTTCAGCTCATAATATTTTTTTTTATTACATTGAATGACGAGATGAGCAGGTCGCTCGCCTGATGGTAAGCGCCACGCCTGCTCATAAACAGAAGCAACGCCACACAGAACTTTAAATAAAGCACTGCATGACACTGGACTGCGCTCGTCACCCCGAGACATAAGGTGTTAAGTCTCATGATGCCCAGTAATTACACTGGCTTCAATGTCCTTCACACCGGAACACAACAGTATAGTCTTGTTAATCTTGTTTCGGTCTTTTTAGTGCATTAAGTACTTTATATTGACTTTTTTGCAATCGGGTTTATGATGTTTTTTATTATTTATTTTATTAAATTTAACTATTTTAGTGAGATAATTAAGAAAACTTACTTAAATAAAAAAAATATTTTTTTAATTTTGACAAAAAATATCAAATTGGTCCATTATTGACAACGTTTAAGCGTGAACATACGTAAAAAATATATACACACGAATTGAGAACCTTTGTTTTCATTGAGACATTTAAAAATGAGTCTAACTTTCCAACACACATTCACAAAAATAACAGCTTGCATATATGGTCTTTAATCCTTATGTATGAACGATTCTGCTGAGTAAGAATTTACGATAATCCGTGCGGAGTGAAAAGGGGTCGACGAGGTAAAGTTAAACTATGGAATATATGCACAAAACTAACGAACTTATTGAGTGGTAGCCACGCGGTGGTGGCCACGCTGTACACAGTTTTGTCTACAGCATTAATGTGCCGGCTCGACCGGGTCATTACCACTGTATCATAAAAAACCGGCGTAAAATAGCAGCTTGCTGCTGCGTTTCGTATGGTGTGTGAGATATCCGGAGACCCAAACCCCTTCCCCTTCCCAATTCCTTAATTATCCCTTTCCTTTAAGGTAGGCAACGCAACCATTATTCTTTTGGTATTGTGGGCCTACAGGGACGGTGGAGATCACTTACCATTAGGTGACCCACTTGTTTATTTGCCAGCCTATGCCATAAAAAAATGGAAAATTCTACCTTAAGGGAATCACCAAGACTTTCACACAGACGGAGCAGCGAGAAAACCATAACTTAATTTATTAATTACATGTTCATTTATCACGTGAACATTCGTGCGTAAAACAAAGTTTATTTACCATCGGAATATGATTGGAACATGTTTGCGACGAGTCGCCGGGACCCGTATCGGACACGTTTACGAGCCGACCGGTTACAACTGGTCTTCCTGTACGGTAAAAATGAGCGTGCCTTCACTCCCCAAGCCTTGGACGCACGGTTCGATTTACAACTTTCAATAGTGTAGATTATTGGAGACAATAAAACTCAAGACTGCCTCGGCGGCGCAGTTGTAATGCGTATGCGTTACTACTGAGGCTGATGCTGAGGTCTCAGGTTTGATCCCCGGGGCGGGTAAATGTGATATTGGGTGCTTCAATTACGAAAAGCTCAGTATCAACCCGGAGTTTGGAATTTGTGCTTGGTATAGCGATAGGTTCGCCCCTTATCACATTATGGGACGGAGATACGCTCGCCGAAATGTGGGCGTACTGGTTGTTGTGTTGTAAGAGGTGTACCTCTGCCAACCCCTTCGGAGAATACAGGCGTGAGTGCGGATGTATGTATATATAAAACTCAAGGCGAACGTTTGCATCAAATTACATTTGTCATGCTTTGTGTCGCTTCAGAATACTTGGTGAGTTATTATATTCTACGTTCAGATTGTCCCATCGGCTCGGACGTTATACTGCGCTCCCTGTACGTGGTCTCACAACACTCGCTTCTGAGCTCTCCTCCACTAACTTCGACGCTCTACTGACCCGCCTATTGACACACTGGGCTCCTTGAACTTCGATTACCTTCCTTAATTTTTTTATATTCGTACACTTCCACTCAAATAACACGATTTGAGTGGTAGAGTCACGCTGTAGACAGTTTTGTCTACAGCGTGGACTGGCTCGATCGAGTCGTTACCACTGTCATAGAGAAAATCAACGCAAAGGCTTTATCGATTGGTGAGTGAGATATCTGGAGGCCCAAACCCCTACCCCTTTCATCGGGCATGCCCCTTTTTAATCCCGTTCTTTTAAGGTCGGTAACGCACCCATGATTCTTTTGGTATTGTGGGCGAACATGAGCGGTGGAGATAATTACCCATCAGGTGACCAAGTTGCTCGTTTACCGGCCTATATAAAAACACACACAAACCAGGCAACCCCATTCCAAATTTAAATTAGCTTCCGAGGTTTTACATACACCAACCTAATATGCAAAAAAGTCTCAGATCACATTATCATACGCATACAATTTCGTTGAATTAGGTCCCGAGTGCAGGACATTCACCCCGCTGTCTGGTTCGTACAGTGAAAGACAAGAAAAAGGTGCACACGGATTATTATAGATAATACCAAGTTCGCGTGTATGAATTGTTATTAATGTGCGAATGTGTTTTTGTTATTATAGGATTGTCTCGTGGGATCTTATATAGGTTTTTGTTTTTATAAATTTAACGAGGGTTACGCCCTTTCCTTGCTAACGGGTAAGTGCAATTATTGATATTACTTTGCCACAGTATCAAAAACTGCGAATGTAACGGTTAGGGGAAAAATTACCTACATAGATACATACGCATTCACTTTAATCCCCGAAGGGGTAGACAGAAGTGTAACCAGTACACCTATATTTCGCCGAGCGTATCTCCGTCTCATGATGTGATAGTGGGTGAGCCTATCGCCATACCGGGCACAAATTCCAAACTCTGGGATGATACTGAGCATTTCGTAATAGAAAAACCCAATATCACTTACATTGCATTATAACTGCGCCACCGAGGCAGTAAAACTACCAAAATAAAAATGTTGTTTAAACAAAATATAGTGATTTCTTAGGTTTACGCGAATATTACACATTGAAATTTGTTTTCTTTTTTTTCTCTATGTACGTTACTGTTCTTTTTCCAAAACAAAAGCAAATAAAAATAATATGTGTAAACACTCCTTTTGGCCGACAGTGTCCTCAGGTTATAAATCCCCGAACGCATCAAGTTAGCATCTGGAGTAACGGTGCCTGGCCTTCCAGTTACGGCCACGTGGGATATCATAATATAATGGGGATGCGGGCTTTTATATCACCCATATTTTATACTAGTCATACATAAAGTTGACATGTCTGTTATATTTTCCTAAATAACAGACATAAAGAAGAGAAGAAAGAAAATAAATTTATTTCCGCACACATAAACTACAGACAATAAACAAAAAAAAGACAGAAAAATAACTTAAAAATGTAACTATAAAAATATACGAAATATTATTTATAAAAAAGAAAAACCCATGTATAGCTGGAAAACCCTCGCCAACTGTCAAGTGTAGCCAACATGTCGATTATTGTAATCAATTGAAGGTTGGCAAGTGGTGCTATATACTCGTATCTATATATCAATCACTATATTATACCCATCATAGGACAGTTAACCAAATAAAAGTTCAGATGCTCGCTTGTGTCTTTGGAGGGGTAGACTAGTAGGAAATACTTGAACATCCACGGCTCGCCGAACTTATTTTCATCCCATGATATGATAGGTGAAGTGCTTTTTATCATCCTGGACACAAATTCTAAAGCCGGGCAACTCATATGTGTTTTTTCGAATAGAAAACACAATTTTAGATTGCCCGATTTGGTATGAAAACCCAGGATCTCACCGGATCTGTACGCTGACACTAAACCAATGAGACAATTTAGAATTAATTGAAAATATACATATATTAATACATTTATGTATATTTTTTTATATATTTACTTATACTTGAGAATTTCTTCATAAGAATTTCGAAGGTGTGTGAAGTCTGCCAACCCGCATTAGGCCAGCGTGGTGGACTAAGGCCTAACCCCTCTCATTCAGTAGAGGAGGCCCGTGCCCAGCAGTGGGACGTATATAATACAGGGCTAGTATTATTATTATTATTATTATACATATATTCGTAGGTAGTTATCCTAACAGGGACTGATGTCAGGCAAGCGGCCGGTCGTAAAAACTACAAGCTAAATATTTCTGTAACATATGTTAAAAGCATGTTGCGCCGACCCTACTGCAAATGATAAGGAGCCTGTGAAACTGAAGATATTCCCATTGGATTCCTAGATTGGGTAATCAACAATTTGTGACTGTGGAAATCATTTACTATCAGGTGACCCACTTGCTCGTTTACTAGCTTATGCTATAAAAAATATAAGGTAACGGTAGTATGTTTTAGAACGAATTAAAAATATACAGAAAAAATTGTTACGTTTGTAAATCAACTAAGAGTCATTCATATCGCTAACTTATTGTTTTCACACTGTAACATTTTAATCAAGTTAAAGAGAATCGAAATAGGAACATTGGGTAGCTATACGACTGCAGTGAACAGGTTAAATGCTAATAAAACTAGAGTGGAGCGATGTTTAACACTTGCGTGCAATCAGTTTATCTGGGACCCGTAGTGGTCTCTCCGGTTAATTTCTTCCTGGATGGGTTAGTTAGCAGGCGCCGTTAGATACACACAGTAAGCGATTTAATATTAACTAGTAGTCGAGTATTGGTCGAAACTGGAACTATTTTTTGAATTTTGTTCTACTACGTCAGCTGACAGCCCCTGTGGCTCAGTGGGCGAGTAGCCGGCTTTGAAGCGAGAGGTCGCAAGATCAACTCCCGCACCAAAGACAAATATTTATGTGATTTACAAGTATTTGTTTCTGGTCTGGGTGTTTTCCCCATAGAGGTTAAAGTCAGGCTGGCGGCCGGTTGTAAAAATTACATACGCACTCACGCCTGTAATCCCCGAAGGGGTAGGCAGAGGTGTAACCAGTACACCCACATTTCGCCGAGCGTATCTCCGTCCCATAATGTGATAGGGGGCGAGCCTATCGCCATACCGAGCACAAATTCCAGACTCCGGGCTGATACTGAGCATTTCGTAATAGAAAAACCCAATACCACTTTACCCGACCTGGGGATCGAACCCGAGACCTCAGCGTTAGCTTAATCGTAACGCGTACGCATTACAACTGCGCCACCGAGGCAGTCCGTACAGTAAAAATTACAAGGCAAATTATTCCGTAACATGTTGCACCGACCCCACTACAAGTGGGATAAGGGCAGGTGGAAGGAAAGGAGGAGGAACGTCAGCTGCGAGATTTGACATTCAGACATTGTCAGTGTACACACAGTTGTCACAGTTGTGAGCATACACAATTAATATTTTATTTTATTGAATTAAATGTACATATTTGTTACAGACATTAAAAATGGATAAATTTCTGCACTTCTTCTCCATATAAACTTTGACTATGCAAAATCTCACACATATCCGTGTATGCAACATGCATAAAAATGGGTTTGAAGTTTTCTCTTCGCGTATTAAAATGATGTAAAAATATATTAAAATGTCATAAAGCACGCAGCATTTACATAGTATAAGAGTGTCTTGCCCGTTCTTTTCTAGCGAAATAGCCTTCCGAACTGGCGGTAGAGTTATGATGGAATCTAAACAATGTATAATATTTTTCTGTTAATTTGTACACGCATCACGTAAAAATGGCTGAACGGATTTCTATCGGGTGACTGAGGGCGGTTAAAAAAAGTTACAATAAATATGTAGGCTATAAAGATACTTTGTATAATAATAATAATAATACACCCAACAGTCACACACATAGTCCTGAACCCACACTAGGTAAACCTGTATCGTGGCTATCAGGAACTACGAGGGACTTGCGGTCCCACAACACCCAGACCCGAAACAAATTTTTGTGGATCACACAAACATTTGTCTCAGTGCGGGAATCGAACCCACGGCCTCTCGCTTTGCAGCCGGCTACTCGCGCGCTGCACCACGGAGGCTGTCGACCACAAAGACTTTAATGCAAGGCATGTAGTAATAGAATTTCTTCTTAAAATTTAAATGGGACCAACTTCAAAACAAGAGGTACCCTTTCGAATGCAAAAAGAATGAAAGTCAGATTACTGTGCAAAGTCATACATGGATTCACAAAAAAATCAAATACATGCGTCGAATTGAGAACCCCTCTATTTTTTATATTTTTTTTATTAGCTTGAATGACGAGACGAGCAGGTCGCTCGCCTGATGGTAAGCGCAACGCCTACTCCTCATAAACAGAAGCAACGCCACACAGAACTTTAAATAACAAAGCACTGCATGACACCGGACTGCGCTCGTCACCCCAAGACATAAGGTGTTAAGTCTCATAATGCCCAGTAATTTCACTGGCTTCAATGTCCTTCAAACCGGAACACAACAATGCTTATACACTGTTGCTTGGCGGCAGAAAAAGACAAAGCGGTGGTACCAACCCAGCCGGCCTCTCGCATACGAGGGACCTACCTTTATGAATAAATATTCTTCTACGCGCTTCGCTTTACAATCACGCCACAGCCGAAGTAACTCCAGATTGATTGAGATGAGAGTCTAATTTAACGTTAATTGAACTCGTATTTAACGGGTCTTATGGTTAATAGATGTACCGTCATTCTGCTCCATAATAACTTGAAGAGTATGCGTAATGTAATCTAAAACGCCACGTTTTATCGGTCCTCAGACAACTTTATTATGACCGCAATAAAGCTCAAAATTGAGTGGCGGCGCGCGTGGTATTTTGACGATCTTTTACGTCTAGCGAGGCCGGCGTATGTTCTATTTTAATTAAAGTCTTTTTCTAATTGTCTATACTCGTACATGGTATGAATATAATTGATGTGTTATATCGAAATTCTATTCTAGATCGAATAGTTAGGCTTTGGAACCGAAGAGCCTCGACCAACATCTCCAGAGGCTCTTAATTGGTCTTTGGGTCAAGAGCGAGATGCAGAAAGCGGTGTTATTGGACTTGACACGTATTGTGTCGAAGTTTCTCACTCTGAGGTCCTAAGCGCCGCGCCGGTGGCTTGGGTCCTAGGCCTCGCCATTGGAGGCGTATTTTAAATGTTTTTTAAGAAATGTAATATTTCAAAAAGTAAAAATCTTTTAAAATTAAGAGTACTGTACAAGACATCATTTACGGGTATATAATAATATGTTAAAGTGTGACTTTTGTATTTGAACGTGACACAATTTATTTGATACTTTACTCAGAGGTGGAGAAGCAGACACTAAACATAATCAAATTATTTACCTTACAAACGAGCTATGTTAGGAAACTTGTTAGCTGCGGTGAGGTGTTATCTGTAACAATAAAATATATATAAACCACCAATCTAATATTAATAATAGGAGTCTCGACCAACACCACTAGAGGTGAGAGAGGCTCTCAAATGGTCGTTGGGTCAAGAGTCAGATTCAGAAAGCGTTGTTGTTGGACACGGCTCGCATTGTAAGAAGCTTCCTCACCCTGGCACCCTAATCACCGCCCGCGCCCGTCGGTGGCTTGGGTCCTGGACTTAGCCATTGAAAGGTGTAGTTTTTTATATATACGTATTTCCTTTCAAATGATATATACATAACAATGTAAAAAAAAAATATAAAAAATAAAGACCCTTTCTTTCCATCTGCAATTATCCAACTCGCAGCATGCTTTTTACCACATGTTACAGAAAGATTTGGCTTGTAGTTATTACGACCGGCGTCCTGCATGACGTCAATCCCTCTTGGGAGAAAACACCCAGACCCGAAATTAACATTCACAGCCGGCCACTCGCCCACTGCGCCACGGAGGCTTTTGAAATAAAGAGTACTGTACATGTATTCTTAGATACAAAATAATGTTTAATCATGTATTACAAGGTGCATAACTGAAAATCAGGCCGCGCCACGCACGATCTACGATGCTTCGGCTAATTATTTTCAATCGACGGATATAAATTTACCCGAGCGGTTAAGTTTTACCGATAGTTGAGTACAGTACATACATACGCACTCGCGTCTGTAATCCCCAAAGGTGTAGGCAGAGGTGTAACCAGTACACCCACATTTCGCCGATCGTATCTCCGTCCCTTGATGTGATAGGGGGCGAACCTATCGCTCTACACAGTACATTGTGTACAGTATTGCGATTATTTTACACTTTGGCAATAATAAATTTATTCAAATTCAAATTCAAATCATTTATTCTGTAAATTGGATTATAAATATCACTTTTACATGTCAATCATTTTTTATGCTACATTACATTTACGACTTACGCTTTAAGACTTAGCACGAATATGCAAACTATATTCGGCTTTCCTCGTTAGACACTTAAGAGAAAAATTAATTCATTAGTACATACTCTAATGTTATAACTGCTCTTTATTGAATCATCATCAGTCTTCGTCTTTTCCAAGATAAACAAAGATTGCCAGAGCACATTATTTAAATAGTTTTATCGTAGGATTTTATATGTTTTATAGCAATACTAGCTTGTGTCGCGACATTAGGGTCAAACTTTCGGTTGAATAAGCAACATTAAATATTTTTTTAATGAAAATAAAATCGACTCATAAAATGTACATCGATTTATCCGATATTTTTATTGACGACCAATTTTGTTGGTCTGATGACAGGGTACGGAGTAAAAAAGTAAACTCCTCAACGGACAACATTACACTCGTCGCGATTGTGTTATTGTAATGGAATTTACATGCTTTGCTGTAACTACTATTAAAATTGAAGTCAGTTTCTAAGTTTTGTTAAACGTTATAGTTAATCAACTAACTTGAATCAACAAAAGTTGTATGGTTTTTGTTGAACAATTCGATTGAAAGTCTGTTTAGACTGTTCGCTTTAAATAGCTATTAAATAAATTCGCTTTGTTTAAATATCGCATGCGATTTAGCAGTTGGATCAATTATAATCGAATCATGTGAACTCGCTATTATAAAGGCGTGAATTAATTTGGTAATTAATGAGTCTGGTTAAGATTGAGAATTTTAACGGTTCGGTAACTGAGGTTACGTAAACACGGTAACTCGCACGGGCCTTTGAACCGAGTTAGAGATCGTGGCACGAGATATGAGAGGCAGCGGTTTATACGAAATGCGGTGTTCTTGATAAAAATCTAATGATATATTGTGGAGAAAATAGTGTCTCGTATTTTAATATAAGCAAAAAATATTTAAGGTTTCCGTCTAATAAATATTTTGAATACTAAAATAATGTCATCTATCTTATTCCACCTGCCCTTAACCCACTCACAGTGGGGTCGCCGCAACATGCTTTTAACACATGTTACATAATGATTTGGATTGTATTTCTTGTGACCGGCTGCCTAATAATAATAAAAATTAGGCAGCCGTCAACTCCTTTGGGCAGAAAACACCCAGACCCGAAACAAATATTTGTGGATAACACAAAAAAAATGTCTCGGTGCGGGAATCGAATCTGCGGCATTTCGCTTTACAGCCGGCTACTCGCCCATTCGTATGGAGATAACTTCAACAGTGGACAAGTATATATGCTACTATGTACCCGTATTGTAACGTACAATGAACGTTTTTAACCGATTTAAAAAAGAGAAGCTTTTCAATTGTATGTGTTGTTTCTGTGTGTTATGCGATATCTCCGCTAAATGTGGACTGATTTATACCACCCTGTATCCAAAGCATTTACCCAGAAGGTGTAAATCCTATCGAATATAAAGGTAAAGATTTTAATATATCATTATTATTTAAACCCTCTCGAGCGGTTAACTCGCGCCACACACACCAGTGTCCCGTTAATGAGATACTGACCGATATGTAGGCGAAAGGTCAAATTTGTGCCACAACGGACCGCAGTCGGTAATGTTACATCTGTGCTTAATGGCTAATCAGACTCCTTGTAGATTCTGACTTTGTTGAGAAATCTAGTACTAGGAGTTTTGGCGGAAATTCTGACAGTACGGTTGATTTCTTATTTTAATTAATTCCTAAACTTGTTTAAAATTGTGTTTGTTGTATAAAAATGGTATGGATTTGTGCAATAAATATTGATGGTGATGAACAGTGTATGGAAACATTGAAATAAGTGAATTTAGGTGATTTTTGACCATTGATCGATCGACATCGACTACCTCGGTGGCGCAGTTATAATGCGTGCGCGTTACGACTGAGGCTGACGCTGAGGTCTCGGGTTCGATCCCGGGTCGGGTAAAAGTGATATTGGGTGTTTCTATTACGAAAAGCTCAGTATCAGCACGGAGTCTGGAATTTGTGCCTGGTATGGCGATAGGGTCGCCCCCTATCACATCATGGGACGGAGATACGCTCGGCGAAATGTGGGTGTACTGGTTACACCTCTGCCTACCCCTACGGGGATTACAGGCGTGAATGCGTATGTATGTATGTATGTATGATCGACATTGGTCGTTCAATACATTTGGAGATAATTGTCAATGAAAACTGGAACTGTCGTACTGGAATAAATTGACACCAAAACTTCGACAAGACGTTCAAATCGGCCACTCCGGTGTTTCAACGTTATTGTAAACATTTGGAAATATATTTCATACTTGTCGTTGGCAAAACTCATAATAATGCGAAGCCATAATTAAACAAAAGAAAGAAATATTGTACTATGTTTTATAGTAGCCTGAATTACAAGACAAGATCAATCATGGGACGGAGATACGCTCGGCGAAATGTGGGTGTACTGGTTACACCTCTGCCTACCCCTTCCGGGATTACAGGCGTGAGTGCGTATGTATGTACAAGACAAGCTCGCTGGCTGTTAAGCCACGTCAGTAAATAGTAGCAACACCATCCAGAGGTTTGATTTAAATGGCATGGCAGTGTACTGTGCTCTTCACCCGGAGACATACGATGTTAAGTCTCATAACGCTTAATTTCACTGTTGTCAACCTCCTTCAAATCTGAACACATTGGTGCTTGAACACTGCATTTGTTTTGCAGCAGAAATAGGCAATGAGGTTGTATCCAGAAGAATGCTGACCTAGGGGAGACCTACGTAGGTATATCTAGTAGTAACACCACGTGTTATTTTTTTACGTTTTCAAAGTCTGTGTGGCGTTGCTTCTGTTATAAGCAGTATAAACAGATAAGGGTAGGCGTGGCGCTTATCATCAGGCGAGCGACCTGCTCAGCACGTCATTAACATTAATAAAATAATTTAAACTCTTATAGGAATAAGGTATGGAAGAGCGTAGATTGACTACATTGGCAACCAGCCATTGCGTCTATTGATATCCGGGAGAAGATCAAGAGATAAACCTAAGATGGAGTGTCCTAATGAAGAAAAATCTCATAAAGTGCGATGTCATCGTGCAAGATGTTTGAACTGTTGTGATTTGAATGCTGATTGCTATTTACATAGGCTTAACGTTTCTTAATCCCCATTTCTATTCATTAAAGTCAGTAATGCATCCGTAATTCTTCTGTGTTCATGGCCAGTGTAGATAACTAACTACCGAGTTGCCCATTTGTTCATTTGCCGGTCTCTGATATAATAAAATAGGATGTTTTAATTGAATACTTTTATATGCACGTTAGACGAATTTTAGATGGATAGAATCTCAGATTTAGCATCACCGACATGCTGTGCGCGCAAGTAAACATATACACAAAATAAAAGATAGATACCGATAGGTGTCAATACTAGACATATGTTAATGATATAAAAAAACAGGTTTTTAAATATTTATTTGTTTGACTACAATTTATTCAAATATCCTAAAAAAAACGTGTTCTTTAATACTTTTAAGTTTTTACTTCCGTCGGCAGTCCTCATGACTGCCTTTGTTTTTTTTTTACTGGTGTATTTATTTATTGCAGCTAAGGTCTTCTTAAAAGTAATGATGTCATTTATTCTCAAATGTTCTAATGATTCTAGTAATTACTTCGTAACCAGAGGTCGTTGTGAAACCTCAAACAATACTTGTCTAAATTGCGAAAGTGACAATTGACACAAGTTTTGTAATCTCGCGACTACTAGTATAACTCGACTACATTAATCTGACCACTCCACTCGTATAGGTTTTATACGACTGCTCAAAAAAAGGTTTGTTGCTTAAAATTACTACATGTTTTTAAACTGTTACGATAAGCGAAAACTTTTTATTGGTTATCTGTGTAATATACTTGTTACTCTTATTAAGTTATTACTGTAAGTTTTTTATGCAGTAAAATTATAGAAACTAAGTACACGCACGAAATTTAAGCTGTTCAATTGGAGTCATATATGGCTTCAAACTACGATCATCATAATATTTACTGACCATATTATGTTTATGATCCTCACATATAAATCAATGTATGAAACATTTACGCATCAAAAAATTACCAAATGCTTTGGAAAATGCGTTTTAGCTTTTTCTTTTTCAAGCAAACACATCACACTTAGCGTATTTTCTGCTTGCGATTGTGAGTATGCGTTGTTTGGACATCTACCTTCTGTAAGTTTATTCTAAGGTTTATTGTGTTTTCGGGATTTATATATATCTATTAGTATGTGTGTGTTTCTTTATTCCAACATCATATTAAAACGCCTGAACTGATTTAGATGTGTGGTATCACTAGATGTCATTATAATTAATTAAGGTAGTTATGATTAAACAATAATTATTTAATTAGAATTTCTAGCGAATTTACGACTTTACACGGATTAGATATCAATGTATTATGATTCAAAAGTCACTAAAAATTTAGAATTACTTAGAAAACACATAGACAAACAACTATGTTATATTTATTTTATTAATTTAAGTGTTGGTATTCAATGAGCAAATAGTAACAATTAGAAAGTTTTGTAAGCCATTTATTTTTTGTCAGTTTCACTATAGCAGTTGTTGAAAATCTGTGTTTAACGACCTTCGTAAGTAAGTTACTTAATCCTTATTTTATTCCGTATGAAAATCCCAACAAAATTATGTACTATTTTAAATATCTTTATAGCTACTGTCTTTAGTAATTCTGAATAGAAAGGTTTTCTTTGAGGCAAAAATGGACAATAATATTTCTAGGTTCTCGACACAGTATAATTAACATTCGAAGCGCTGGCTTTAAAGCGGTCGTGTTATACGAATGTTTGTGATAATGATTTTCATGTATTTTGTAAGGTCGAGTAAATACGATGAAATCACGATGAATGGAATCGTTTGTGTTCATAATTTTCCAAGATGTTGAGAAATGTGTTTTTGTTCATGACTCTATAATGTTTTTTTATAGCAAAGACCGGCAATTGAGTCTATCAACTGGTGGTAAATGATCTCCAACACCTATAAACCCATAATACTGGAAGAGTTACAGTTACAGTTGCGTGGTAGATCCACGCTGTAGACAGTTTTGTCTACAGCATAAATGGGCCGGCTCGACCGGGTCATTACTACTATTTAACAGAAAATTGGCGTAAAGTAGCAGCTTCCTACTGCGTTTCGTACTGTGAGTGAGATATCCGGAGGCTGAAATCACCGTCCCCTTCCCAAGGTCGGTAATGCATCCAAGATTCTTTTGATGTTGTAGACGAACATGGGGGAGTGGAGATCACTTACCATCAGGTGCACTTGCTTGTTTGTTGGCCTATGCTATAAAAATAGAGTCATGGATGCTTTGAACCTTTAAGGGACATAATTGGTATTAGGAAAGTGAAGGAATTTGGGCTTCCGGAAATCTCATTCACGCAACAACACGTTACCACTTCACGTCAGTTTCCTGTGAGACAGTGTTATTATCTGGTTGAGCTCGCCACATCTACACTAGTCCTACCTAATTGTCAGGCTCCGTGGCGCAGCGGGCGAGTAACCGGCTGTGAAACAAGAGGTCGCGGATTCAATTCCCACACCACGATAAGTGCTTGTGTGATCCACAAAAATTTACCCTCTTAGTTCCTGATACCCATGATATAGGTTAATTTAGTGTGGGGTCAGGACTATGTATATGAGTGTTATGTGTATCTTTTTCCAGTTATAAACATGTTATGCTGTAGACAAAATTGTCTATACCGGGGCTTTCCCCCTCATGTTATACGTGTACAAGAATAATATAACGTGTAATAAAACTTAGAAACCGACTGAACAGCAATAGCATGTAAATTCCAATACAACACAACACAATCGCGACGAGTGTACTATTGTCCGTTGCGAAGTTTTTTTTTTTTTCTCCGTACTCCGTCATCAGATTTTAACCAAATGTATATGCGACCACATCGCAGCTAAACTCTATCGAGTGAAATTTTTTCCTACAAAATCGGCCCGTAATTGGCGGAGTAATCAATGTACATAAATAAAAAAAAAGTTGCAGTCGAAAAAAAAACGATTTTAAAAAAACTCCTTTTTGAAGTTGGTTAAAAATTATGAATAAGTTTCTATTACAATCCAATAGGGGCGTTGTACTGATCTGCATAGATATATTCGTAAATATAGGTGACACTGAAACTAGCTCATCTTACACTAAGGGCATCATATCTATAAACGCTGCTATGTTTGATTTTGTACCATGTGTACTATGATCGTGGTCGCTATCCAGTCAGGTGTCTCCTCACCAGCAAGTTCTACGCCATAGTTCGTCGTTACATTTATGAATGACTTACTTCTGTTTGTTATGTTATTACCATACGTGAGAAAGTAAGATGCCGTGAGCTGTGCTTTAGGGCTCCATAATGTTTACTAAGTAAATTCCTACAGTACCGCTACTGTTTGGTCGATAATTTGTTAATCATATACAAAGATACTGGGATATTTAGCGCTGAGAAAAATGTAGAGCTTTGTCGGTTCAGTGTTTGGTTAAGTTTTTTTTATATTTCTTTACTGTTGAGTATGCTCTACTTTGTAAACTTGGAGTGCGTTGATGTCTTTTGTATGGGCCACTGTTATGTGTTTTATTCTAATAATTTTGTAGAATCTGAGTTATTATTTAAGTACATTATAAGTATATATTTATACTATTATGTATGTATACATAGTATATATATATATAATAGTATACATATATATATATATATATATATATATATATATATATGTATATATTACTATTATATTTTTTATTATACTTATATATATATAAAATAATAAAATATAATAATACAATAAATACAATAATACAATAAAATACAATAAATCAAAATGTCATTACCTTCTTACTCAAGAAAAATACGTTTTTGTAAGAATAAATCCCATCAGGACTTACATCTAAAAATGAAATGATTTATCAAACTCTACGCCAAATATTCAATCCCAAATAAATTCCCATAGGATTTCAACACGAGAGAAATCGTGAAAATTATGAAACACAGGAAGTGAGGTCACGGAGACAAACGAAATGATCGATGCAAACCGTACACGGTATGATCAACACCATTGTCTACATTATGTCTGCTGTAAGGCTTAGCACACACTTAAAATAGTGTCAATTCTGTTGTCACCTTTTTTGTTATTAGCTTGAATGACGAGACGAGCAGGTCGCTCGCCTGATGGTAAGCGCCACGCCTGCTCATAAACAGAAGCAACGCCACACAGAACTTTAAATAACAAAGCACTGCATGACACTGGACTGCGCTCGTCACCCCGAGACATAAGGTGTTAAGTCTTATAATGCCCAGTAATTTCACTGGCTTCAATGTCCTTCAAACTGGAACACAACAGTACTTACACACTGTTGCTTGGCGGCAGAAATAGACAATGCGGTGGTACCCTACTTGTAAACTACTTTGAACCAAACTAAAACTTCTTTTTACCTCGCGTTATCCCGACTAAATGCCAGGGTTCGCCTTCTCGTTCCATACATTTGACGGTATTATATGGGACGACCCGCCATCTAACCCCCACAACCTGCAACGGGAACCATGTTTCGCTATTGCCTCGTCCGTTAACAACATAGTGTATCTCCGTGCAGGCAAGGTTGGTTTTGGGTCTAAGATGATGATTATTTTGGAAGAACCAAACTAAATTAAATAGAGGGTAACTTATTTTTTATAGTATAGGCCGGCAAGGCGAGCAAGTGGGTCACCTGATGGTAAGTGATCTCCACCGCCCATGTACGCCCACAATACTAAAATATTCATGACCGCATTGCCGACCTTAAAGGACAGGGATAAGTTAGGAAATGAGAAGGGGAGGGGAATTTGGGCCTCCGGATATCCCACTCACCGTACGAAACGCAGCAGCAAGCTGCTTCTTTGCACCGGTTTTCTGTGAGACAGTGGTAACGACCCGGACGAGCCGGCCCATTCATGCTGTAGACAGAACTGTCTACAGGCTCTACAACTCTGCCATAATGTCGACTATAGAGGGACATTGCAAACGATATTTCAGCATGAATACCGACTATATTGTCGCTATGTATACAAAACATATGATCACGCCTGTACCCTAAAGACATAGGCAGAGGTACAAAAAATACACACACGGATCGTTGTTTTTTTTTTTTTTTTTTTTAAATAGATTTAATGACGAGACGAGCAGAACGCTCGCCTGATAGTAAGCGCCACGCCTGCTCATAAACAGAAGCAATGCCACACAGAACTTTAAATAAAGCACTGCATGACACTGGACTGCGCTCGTCACCCCGAGACATAAGGTGTTAAGTCTCATAATGCCCAGTAATTACACTGGCTTCAATGTGCTTACACACTTTTGCTTGGCGGCAGAAATAGACAAAGCGGTGGTACCAACCCAGCCGGTCTCTCGCAAACGAGGGACCTACCACCTTGTAAACGTTTCACCGTTTCTGTCCCAAACCCGATCACTACAGGTAGGCAGCGGTACAACTCCTGTACCCGCGGTTGAACAAAGTTTATTTCCATCACATCATATCATAGGTGGCGAGTCTATCTCCATACCGAGCAAAATTTCAATCCCGTGGATCTCAACAGAGTATTTACTAATAGAAAAAAAAGTGATGACAGGTCGGTTCCTTGAGATTAAGTTGTAGAGTCACACTCTAGACAGTTTTGTCTACACTAGTCTACAGCACGAATAGATCGGATTGTCCGGGTTGTTGTCTATGACTCACAGAAAACCTACGTAAAGTAGCAACTTACAACTGTGTTTCATATGATTAGTGAGTGTCCGGAGGCCCATATCCCCCTCCCCTTCCCAATCTTTTAATTAGCTCTTTCTTTAAGGTCGGCAACACACCCATGATTCTTCTGGTTTATTTTGGACGTACATGGGCGGTGGAGATCACTAATAATCAGATAACCCACTTGTTCAACAAGTTTTCGCCATTTTCTCAGCCTAAGTACTCTAGACTAGTGTGGTTATTGCTCTATTATGGCTTTACTTGCAAATTTTAAACACAAACTAGCTTTTGCTCGCGGCTCCGCCCGCGTGAATATTATTTTCCTCCTTATTAAGAGTACATCAGCTATCTGCCAGTGAAAGTCCCGTTAAAATCGGTCCAGCCGTTCCAGAGATTAGCCGGAACAAACAGACAGACAGACAAAAATTGAAAAAATGTTATTTTGGTACGACATACGAGTATGTACCGTATATACATTCATATGCATGTAGTAAAAAGCAGACTGACTTGGTTGACTGGTAGAGAATGCCTCTGGCATTAAGTCCGCCTTTATACGTTTGTATATAATGTTAAATAAATATATAAAAAGCGGTCATTTTAATATTACAAACAGACACTTAAATTTTATTTATTTGCATAGATGCATACCCAGCTGAATAGTCCGTGGGTGAGGTACCGCGGTGTCCCGGCCCACGGGTCCTGATTCCAACTAACAACGATAGTAAATACTATTATATCAGTCAGAAATCTTCCGCGTTTCGGAAATCGTGCCGTTTCCACGGTGGGACTATTGAAACCTCAATTTTGAAGAGTACATACGCACTCATGCCTGTAATAAATAAATAAATAAATACACCCAACAGTCACACACATAGTCCTGACCCCACACTAGGTTAAACCTGTGTCGTGGGTATTAGGAACTACGAGGGACTTGCGGTCCCACAACACCCAGACCCGAGATAAATATTTGTGGATCAGACAAACATTTGTCAAGGTGCGGGAATCGAACCCACGGCCTCACGCTTCGCAACCGGCTACTCGCCCGCTGCGCCAAGGAGGCTGTCAATGTAATGCCGAAGAGGTAGGCAGAGGTATAACCAGTATATCCAAACCCAAGCTTATTTCCATCCTGTGATATGATAGGTGAGCCTATCACCATACCGGCCACAATTCGAGACTGATACTAAGCATTTCGTAATAAAAATAACCCAATATAACTTTTTCCCGACACGGGAATCGAACACGAGACTTTAGTACAGCAGTTGTTCCGCGCACGCATCACAACTACGCCACTGAGGCAGTCGTTTGAAAAGTATCGTATGCATTGTGCCATTGTCTCATTGATCTTATAAAAGGTCATGCTTTTAATTCAAACGTGATATATTATTTATTTTATAAATCCGATGTTTTCATGATATACTTTGAAAACACATAGAATAATGCAATCTCACGCCTGTATCCAGGGGCAGGCAGAGATGCAACTAGTATATCCACGGTTCGCCGAGTATAGTTCCCATAATGTGATCCTATAATAGTGACAGACGTCTCCGGCGCGCCGTTAGCTCGGTCGAATATCTGAAAGCCCAATTTTCCCTTCCCTTTCCAATCCCTTAACTCCCTCACTATACGTTCAGAACGTATCCAATATTCCTTTAATATTGTGTGTGTGCATGGACAGTGAATATCATTTACTATCAGGTGACCTACTCGTGTGCTGTGCTATAAAAAAAAGGTGATAGGGGTTCCGACGGCACACTTTGTTAACGGAATACTTAGACCTATATTCACAAACAACAATTATGTAAGTTTTTTTTAGTTTTTTATAGTTTAGGCCGGCAAACGAGCAAGTCGGTCACCTGATGGTAAGCGATCTCCACCGCCCATGTACGCCCACAATACAAAATAATTATGGGCGCGTTGCCGACCTTAAAGGAAAGGGATAATGAGGGATTGGGAAGGGAAGTGGGATTTGGGCCTCCGGATATCTCACTCACCGTACGAAACGCAGTAGCAAGCTGCTACTTTACGCCGGTTTTCTGTGAGACAGTGGTAACGACCCGGACGAGCCGGCCCATTCATGCTGTAGACAAAATTGTCTACAGCGTGGCTCTACCAGTTCTTTGTCAAGTGTCCAATTCTTTGTACATAATTGGTCTCTTTTGATTTAGCGCCAAAAACTAACCAATGACGTTTAGAGAAATCGTCACTATGCGTTTGCGCTCACTATGAAGTCTCATACATACATACGCTCTCACGCCTGTAATCCCAAAAGGGGTAGGCAGAGGTGTAACCTGTACACCCACATTTCGCCAAGCGTATCTGCGTCCCATGATGTAGTAGGGGCGAGCCTATCGCCATACCGGACACAATTCCAGACTTCGGGCTGATACTGAGCATTTCGTGATAGAAAAACCCAAATCACTTTTACCCGACCTGGGGATCGAACCCGAGCCCTCAGCGTCACCCTCAGTCGTACGCATTACAACTGCGCCACCGAGGCAGTTTGAGTATGAGGTCTCATAGTAAGTGAATGAATATGAATACGGGGGTAAGACCCGGTGTACATGAAGTCGTTTTTCTTGACTCGCTTTTAATTATCTTGTAAATGGAACAAGGTTTTTATTGATATGCGAAACATATATCTAAAGGGCCACCCAAAGGCTTTGTCTATAAAACAGTAATACGAGATCCGAGTTATCTTTTACGATGCGTCGTAAAACAAAGTTAAATGATTCTGCGAAACCTACCAGTGACTTAGTTAATTATTAGCAACAGCCTATGTGTTAAGAGCTTGCGGTGAACTGTAGAACTAATTTCGGGTTACTTACTTTCCGCGGGTAATTTTGGTTATGTAACTTTACATCAATACGAAATTAATAGGGGAGATGGCTAGATTTTTTTTTCATCTTGTCCGAGGCGTGGTTTGCTTTGGGACTACTATATTGATGACCTACTGGCACTCAGTCACACTAGTAAATATTAATAAAAAAAATACAAAATTTCATGTTCTACAAACATAGTCCTAACTGACTGCCTGCCTCGGTGGCGCAGTTGTAATGCGTACGCGTTACGATTGAGGCCAACGCTGAGGTCTCGGGTTCGATCCCCGGTTCGGGTAAAGTGGTATTGGGTTTTTCTATTATGAAATGCTCAATATCAGCCCGGAGTCTGGAATTTGTGCCCGGTATGGCGATAGGCTCGCCCCCTATCACATCGTGGGACGGAGATACGCTCGGCGAAATGTGGGCGTACTGGTAACACCTCTGCGTACCCCTTCGGGGATTACAGGCGTGAGTGCGTATAGTCCTAACCTCATCCATTCATATATATAAATACAGAATGCGTACGCGCCGGGCGTCGAACCAGCATCGGCGGTTCACGAGGCTCTTCACGGAACACATTAGCCCTGCGGCTGTGTCAGGTAACGGATAGCTTCGTGTTCCAATTTTTTTACTACCATTTTATGTTAGCGTATTCTCTTAATATTGGTATATTGAGAGTGTCTGAGAAAGCAACGTTGGGTACACTGGAATAATAATGGTGCGATATAGTTGTGGAAGGGTAGTTAAATGGTATAAAAGAGGTTGTCGCCATAACTGAAGGTCTTTTGCCCGCGGTCAGTCTGCCAGCCTCCAGTTCATTTAGATCAGTGCTCAGTCGATAGTCCAAGAGTTCATTACGCGGCATATTGCTGGTTTACTAGTCTGTCCTAGTTGTTTTGAGTTATAATTACGAGTAGAAAGCGGTCTATAGAGAATCCTGACATGGGGTTGTGGTCTGTAAAGTAGTAATATTGTAAAAGTAACCAATAAACTATGGGTTAAAGTGATTACTGTCGTTTGGTATTAATAAAATAATACTCGTCTCACGCTACTTCTAGCAATTATAAACTGTACACGAGACCTTATTCATAAAAATATATATTAGGTTGATAAATGTAATATGACTGCCTCGGTGGCGCAGTTTTAATGCGTACGCGTTATGATTAAGACTGACGATGAGGTCTTGGGTTCGATCCCCGGGTTGGGTAAAGTGGTATTGGGTTTTTCTATTACGAAATGCTAAGTATCAGCTTGGAGTCTGGAATTTGTTGTATGGCGATAGGCTCGCCCCCATCACATCGTGGGACGGAGATACGCTCGGCGAAATGTGGGTGTACTGGTTACACCTCTGCCTACCCCTTCGGGGATTACAGGCGTGAGTGCGTATGAGTGCGTATGTAATTTTATTTAAAAGATATATCGTTAATTTAAAATTTATAAATATGAATTTGTACGAATTAATTTAAGTGCTCGATAGATGCTTGACGGCGTATAATCCGTCGTAACGTGTCAAGATCCTGGTATGTAACGCAAAATAACGATGGAACTGAGAGAAACTGAAGCCTATCTGTATAATAAATTTTCTTTTCAAGGAATTGGGAAGGGGAGGGGCTTTGGGCCTCCGGATATCTCACTCACCGTACGAAACGCAGCAGCAAGCCGTTACTTCACGCCGGTTTTCTGTGAGACAGTGGTAATGACCCGGACGAGCCGGCCCATACATGCTGTAGACAAAAGTGTCTACAGCGTGGCTCTACCACTCAAAAAACTCATCTCATCACTCATGAGTTCACGCGCAATATGACGGGCCTTTAATAGTTCCAATGATTATGACAGTAATCATGCTAAGGTAAAAATAGTCAATGAATGAATCCCTCACTGCTTATCAATCACGCCACTTTACATGTCCAACTCGAAGTAATAATTTTCAATGCTTACATAATTACATTTTAATAATTCAAGGTTCTATCTATTACACAAACCGATCTCCCTACAGCTCAGTACTTAAATTCTAATCAAGCGGTTAGTACTATTATGCAGATAAGCGATTGTGAAACATACTCGTAAATTCATTTTAAACTTAATGGACAAGCGCGGCTTTTACTATCATGCGAACGACCTGCGCGTCTCAGCAGTATTTTGTATAATAAAACACGGATTACATACATACATACATACGCACTCACGCCTGTAATCCCCGAAGGGGTAGGCAGAGGTGTAACCAGGACACCCACATTTCGCCGAGCGTATCTCCGTCCCTTATGTGATAGGGGGCGAGCCTATCGCCATACCGGGCACAAATTCCAGACTCCGGGCTGATACTGAGCATTTCGTAGTAGTAAAACCCAATACCTCTTTACCCGACCCGGGGATCAAACCCGAGACTTCAGCGTCCACCTCAATCATAACGCGTACGCATTACAAGTGCGCCACCGAGGCAGGGATTACATGTCCGTTGATAACCTCTAAATACTTAAACTTAATCAACTCATTGGTCAAGTTGCAGCGTATCTAGTCTGAGATACCGTGAGATCCTGGACTCGAATCTCCGGTCAGGTAGTCACAATTTATATTTGAATTTTCGATACAAAAATGAAATACATATCGCCCGGGATTAGAATTTGTACCCAGTATGGTGATAGGACCGCCCTCCATCACATTATAGGACGGAATGAAGTGCAATAAAAAGTGAGTGCAGCACAAGTTCCTCTTGAGTCAGCTTATGTATATGTGGGTGACATATCACCACTCAACAAGTAACACGAAAACACAAAACAAAATCATTACACAAATAAATAAATAAACTATTCAACACACAGACAGTCGCAATTGAACATTATGACGAGTAGCCTCTGTATATCAATGCTTACGTATATGTGATTTATGTTTCGCTTTAGCTTCGCCTTATACGGTATACCTATCTGTTCTGTGCTCAAGACTTCCTTCTTAATTTTCTCCTTCTATATGTATGTAGTGTTTTGTGTAGTGCAAGTAAAACAGTTTTCTGGACTTTGGACTTTTACTATTACCTTCTTTCCAAACCTACCACAACTCACTATATATATGTCATTATGTAGTCGTAAATAAAATTTTATGCAAACTGTTGCAATATGCGACGATTGCCATCATGCGGGTAACCTGCTCGTCTCATTATTGTATTGTATTTTATGTAAAAAACGAGTAACATGTCGAGTAAACGATTTAAGGTAATTAATTTTAGTATCTGGGTGATAGACCTTTGCTCAGCGTCTTTGAAAACACCTTTCTAGATCAACTTGAAGAGTAAATTATCTAAATACAAAACTGTTTACAACATGACTCTACCACTCATTCTATATTTGGTAAGACTACTAGGAATTGCTTGCTTTTTAGCCGTAAATTTGCTTTCTTGTGTCAGTCATTTGGAGGTGATGCCCATAGTCGCCAAGCTGGGCATGCGGGTTGGTGACCGCAGAGCGTAGTCTCTAGCACCGGTATCGCTGCTGCTCGATTCCGGTCTGTGGTATTTGGCTACGCATCTATTGGATGGATATACCGCCATCTGCCGGTAGCCAGGGCCTTATTTGTTAGTTGGCAGGATGCACCACGTGCAGGTGAGGTTGACTTGGAACTTAAAGGTTGTGGTTAGTCCCCTTACATCCCTTCCTAATGGCAGAATCGCTGCAAGACTTGCATTGGATTTTGACCGGCCTAGCTGATGCTTCTGAACACATCGGTCTCCGAATGAACATAGACAAGACAAAAGTCATATTCAATGATCTTGTCCACCCGGAGCCGATTGTCATTAACGGTGTACCTCTCGAGATTGTTCAAGAATATCCATATCTTGGCCAAATTATTGAAATTGGTAAAAACAACCTTGAGAAGGAAACCAGCAGAAGAATCCAGTTGGGCTGGGCAGCTTTCGGAAAGCTCCGACAGGTCTTCACGTCGTCCATTCCACAGTGCCTTAAGACGAAAGTCTTCAATCAGTGCGTCCTACCCATCATGACTTACGGTACCGAGACGTGGACACTCACGGTGGGGCTAGTCCACAAACTTAAGGTCGCTCAGCGAGCTATGAAGAGTGCTATGCTCGGAGTCTCTTTGAAGGATAAAATTCGCAACGAAGTGATCCGCCAAAGAACCAAAGAGGTCGACATAGCTCAAATCATTAGCAAGCTGAAGTGGCAGTGGGCTGGCCATATATCACGAAGAACCGATAACCGGTGGGCTATACAGGTACTTGAGTGGAGACCACGTCTAGGCAAACGTAGAGTAGGACGCCCTGCAGCAAGGTGTAGCGACAACCTGCGGAAATCGGCGGGTAATGACTGGATGAAAAGAGCCTAAGATCGAGCCAAATGATGTGCATTGGGAGGCCTATGTCCAGCTGTGGACAAATATAGGTGATGATGATAGCCGTAAATATTGAAAACACTTGTGTCCCCGTCTATACTCCTCGTAAGTTAATACCATTAGCTAGACACTTTTTATTTTCGTATGACGTGTATGTAACGAGATCTGGTTAATGCCAGCCAGGTAAAAAAACAACGCCTACCACTTCTAGTGGATTATTATTATTAGACTACCTGACCCTGCCGGCTTCACACGGGCGTAATATGTGTATGAAATATTAATTATTTTCTCCGACTTACGACTCTTTTCTGTTTTAAAAAAAAACGAAAAAACGGAGGAGGTTCTCAATTCGACGCGTCTTTTGAAAAGTATACGACAAATAACCACGTATAACTTCGTCAAACGTTTACCAATTTGGGTGATTCTTTTGATCAAAGATGGTTGGTTGGCTCAATAATATTTTAATTTCAAGAAAAAAATCCTCCCGTAAAGGGGTGAAATCGGTCATGAAAGATTGAAACTTCGTCATTTATGCACCGAATTTGATAATTCATTCATTAAAAGTAGTAAAATAAAAGCTAACAACAAAACCGAGTCAAAAAATTAAATACTAAAAATAAACAATATTGAGTCAGTGCTTTTTACCAATAATAATTGACCATTATATTGTAATATCATGGAGTCAAATTGTTGATTTTAATTTTTGGCTTTTTAGTTTTTTTTTATTTTAGTTTTTATACAGGAGCGGATTTTAGTAAACTTGTTTTTATTTTGGTGGTGACTTTTGTATTAATATGAACAAGTTCACATACATTATTGTGTTTTTTATGTAAAACATACCGTTCCGACAAAATATAATTCCATTATTTAAAAAAAACTTTATTGTCCCCGTGTTCAGCAAAAAAACCATACAAAAAGTTAAAATGGTACATCATCGGCGTTTAATACGTTGTAGTATGGCGAGACCCTAATAGTTTGGAATCAAAAGGTATAAAGAGAGTACGTGCCGATGATCGGGCGAAGACCTAGAATAAAAGACTAATTAAAATGTATGACAATACGTATTGACCGCGCGACCTTTTATTGCTTAAGTCACAACAAAATTACAACTTTCAAATTAATATAAAATTTATTCACAAAACATGCATAACCACTGTGCATTTGCAGCGCCAACCTACAGCGAGCCTAATCACAAATAGTGAAGTGCCCACTCGATAAACATGTATCGATATTTTACAAGCGACGTTAGATCGACCGTAAATACAACTTTACGACTTTTCCGTGGCAAAATAAAATTATATTGCATTTTTAATTTATTATGTCAAATCTTTAGCCGGTAATGCTGTAAATTATTCCCGTTTATGGCGAATAAATGACGAGATAGAATTGTTTATGTGATGTTTTTTGTGATAGTATAGCTAGAAGTTCAAGTTTATGCTTTTAATAAAAAATATACTTTTGTTTCTGCTCCCATTAAAATAATTTTAATCTCATATGGATAGTGAGTTTTATTGTTCAAAGTACGATACTTTAAATTAGAATTGAAAATATTTTGAAAAACATGTACAAGGGCCTCTTCTACTGTAAGAGCCCCTCTTTTCAATTCTAATCCATTTTTTAGATAGAAACAGATTTTGTTGATTAGATTGCATCCAATTCGGATTATCTGTGTATCATAACGTATTTTTATTGATGAGTTGTAAATATATAAATTATATCTTTATATATTATAATTCTACTGTACGTGTGTATGTCACTGAACTCCTCCTAAACGGCTGGACCGATTTGAATGATTTTTTTGTATGCGTTTTGGTGGAGCCCTGGATGGTTTAGATTCACAAATAAGCCCGGCAGATGGCGCTGCAATCGGGTTCTTATTATCAATTATATGTTGCGGGTGAAACCGCGCGGGAAAGCTAGTAATATATAAAATATTGTACAATTTATCGATAACATCTACTCACTAACACGTCAAAATACGACATGTCACTGACGGCGTCGCGTCGCCTACGCGGATTCCATCGTCACACGACAACCTTGGAGCTTTGATATCGACGCAACTATATTACTGAGTATTAAATAAAAATAAACTTACTGTATTTTGCAATAAACACAGTGTAAACAAACTGATTTGATGACTGAATTAATCAATTGCCTATATTTTGTATTTTTAAACCTGGCCTAGAGATATTTATTTTTATACAATACAATTCCAGGGAAATCATGACTGTATTGCCAACCTTAAATGAAAGGAATGGGGATTAAGAAGTTGGGTTTGTGTGTTTAACCAAACACACAATTTTTTTGTTTATCGTATGGTTATCTCTAACCATACGATACGCAACAGCGACCTGTTGGACTTTTCTGTGAGACAGTGGTAATAACCCGGTCGAGCCGGCCTTTATTTTTACGGCATTTATGCTACAGACATCAAGTGTCTACATATACAGCATGTAACAAAAACCCTGATGTCCCTTTTTGGGTCGTGAAGATAGGCATACAGACAAATTAATAAAAATAGTTAAATTAAAAAAATAAATAAATAATAGTTTAAAAAAAAATAATTAAAAAAAAGCATGAGCATGAGCGTGCGCGCGCTAAGAAATACCCACAACGGGCGCAAATTTATGACAAGATATGTGGAATGAAAGAGATGTGTTTCGATCGTAGTTTGTGGCACTCTATAGTCTCTGCCTACCCCCATGGGAAGCAACCGTGAGTATATTTACAAGAGATTTGGGGCCTTGGAACCGCTATTCCTTATCCTGCGATGCACAGTTACACGGCTAAAAGATTAAAGGTCGCCGAGTGAGAATTTTACAAATACATCGTACAATCCTCAATATTGAATAGGTGAGGTCACGCTGAGATGACCCGCTGGCATTTCTACCGATACCTACTTTACTATAACACAGGTATTTACAGAATATTTAATATTACTACGTGGTATTACTGTATATCCAGTAATACCAATATGCTATGCTTTTATAGCATAACTAGCCTTTGCTCGCAGCTCCGCCCGCATGAACGGCCTTTTCCGGGATAAAAAGTAGCCTATGTTACTCAGTGGTAATGTAGCTTTCTAACAGCAAAAGAATTGTTGAAATCTGTCCAGTAGTTTTTAAGTTTATTCGTTATATACAAAAATACAAATCATTCCTCTTTATAATATTAGTGTAGACGAGTAAGCGGGTCACTTGATGGTAAGTGATTTACACCACCCATGTAGCATACCAGAAGAATCATAGGCGCGTTGCCAACCTTCAAGATTGGGAAGGGGAAGGGCATTTGGGCCTCCGGATATCACTCACCGTAGGAAACGCAGCAGCAAGCCGCTACTTTACGTGAGGTTTCTGTGAGACTGTGGTAATGACCCGGTGGAGTCAGCCCATTCGTACTGTAGACAAAACTGTCTACAGCGTGACTCTACCACTCAATATGTATCTGCTAATATGCGTTAGAAACAATTTTATAAGTGGTAGAGCCAATTTTATAAGTGGTAGAGCCAATTTTATAAGTGGTAGAGCCAATTTTATAAGTGGTAGAGACAATTTTATAAGTGGTAGAGCCAATTTTATAAGTGGTAGAGCCAATTTTATAAGTGGTAGAGCCAATTTTATAAGTGGTAGAGCCAATTTTTTTATCGGCCGTGTCTACCGGGGTAGCTCCACTGCCCCGCAGATTTTTTATGTTTTTACTAGCTGTTGCCCGCGGCTCCGCCCGCGTGATTGCCTATTTCCAGGATTAAAGTAGTCTAGTCGCATCAAGCGAGTCCCGTCATCGCGATCGGTGTGAGAAACGCGCTTGACAAAAATACTATTATCTCTATTAAAAAATAGGGGTTGATCGTAGAGGGTTGAAAATCTAGGGTTGTATGTATTTTTTAATGTTGTATCATAAAAAAATATAAACAAAAAATGTTGTCTAAAAAATAAAAAAATAAAATTAGGGGTGGACCACCCTTAACATTTAGGCGGATGAAAAATAGATGTTGGTCGATTCTCAGAGCTACCCGATATGCACACAAAATTTGATACAAATCGGTCCAGCCGTTTCGGAGGAGTATGGGAACGAACATTGTGACACGAGAATTTTATATATTAGAAGATTTAGGTCGCTCGCCTGATGGTAAGCGCCACGCCTGCCCATAAACAAAAACAATACCACACACAACTATGAATAACAAAGCACTGCATGCCACTGGACTGTGCTCGTCACCCCGAGACATAATTTGTTTTGCCTCATAATATCAAAGACTTTAATGTACACTACTAGACACGCTGCACAGTACATAGAAATTGTTCTACTAAGTTGCGGTCAATTGACCGTAACTCAATATTACCATCTCGCTTACTCCCATCTAGAACCCCTATCACACAGTCTGTGAACTGTGAAACTCCCGCGTTTTACGAAGTTTTACTTCTAAACAGCCCGTCTAGTAGTACCTATACATTAAAGTCTGCATAATATGCAGTAATTTCATTGCGTCCCTCGATAGTCGTTAGCAATTATGAACATTTGCTTTACCTTTTTTCGTACATTTATAGCTTTGTAATGGTAAACCTACTTTAGTAGACATTCGAGTACATTTAAAAACTATCTGAAAGTCGTAAAACTACAATATTGCTTTTAAATATGTCGCCGCTTTGCGGTGACAATTTTTAGAGCTTGAGTTTATTGTTTATTTGCTTTTTTTTCCAAACTACATCGCCGACTAATGCGTTACTTTCCATAACATAACCATAGACACATTCCTTTGTATTATGTATCTATGACATAACATAACTCCGTGACTTTGACAGCCTCCGTGGCGCAGCGGGCGAGTAGCCAGCTGCGAAGCGAGAGGCCGTGGGTTCGATTCCCGCACCGAGACAAATGTTTGTGTGATCCACAAATATTTGTTTCGGGTCTGGGTGTTGTGGGACCGCAAGTCCCTTGTAGTTCCTGATACCCACGATACAGGTTAACCTAGTGTGGGGTCAGGACTATGTGTGTGACTGTTGGGTGTATTTATTTATTTATTACTTCACACTAGTATTACTAAAGGGATAGGTAGATGCGCAAATAGTGTACTGGTGTAAGCTTATTTATGTACCAAGTTTTTTGTAGCATAGACCGGCAAACGAGCAAGTGGGTCACCTGATGGTTAGTGGTTTCAACTGCTCATGAATGCCCACAATACCAGAAGAATAATGAGCGCGTCGCTGACCTTAAGGAAAGGGATAATAAAGGGATTGGGAAGGGGAACGACCTCGCCGGTTCTTTAGTCTACATATTATAGTGTCTAGAGTATAAAACAGAGGTCCCAAAACTTTTTTCTCATATGCCACTTTCAAAATTTCGCTGGTTCCGGTGGACCCCTGCAGCTACATTTTTACCATATTCCCAAAACTCGACAAAAATGTGAAGATTAAATCTAACTATGAACCCCCGTCGAGTCTCCCGTTGACCCCTGGGGGTCCACCTCGACCACTTTGGGAACTAATGGTCTAAATCAATGAGACGATCAGCTTAACATATGCAATACGATACCATTTTCTCGACTTATTTTGTCGTGATAATCCAGGTTTATTTGGTTATTTCTAAAGTAGAGGAAATAGTACTTTCAACATCTGATTTTTTTTCAACGAGACCTAACATGACGACGTAATTTTATCGAATGTCGACATTTTTACCCGAGATATTTGTCGTCGATAATTATGTCTCTCGCGCGCGAGATATATCGTGTCGCATATGCTAAGCCTGCTGGAATGAATTGATTACAAAAGTAACGGCACGGGAGCTAAAACCGGACTCCTCGCCGATCCTATCAGAGGAACGCGTGGCCAGGTTACACTCGTCCTTACCATGTTGATAAACGCACAGTTACGGCAGATTGTATCGCTGTTAGATACGAAGTAACAGTAAATGTCTAGGATTTGGTGGAGATAAAATTGGCGGACAAATGTGACTGTATATCTATGTACATTATGATGTATTCGTTCTAGGGAAATTTACATACATACATACGCACTCACGCCTGTAATCCCCGAAGGGGTAGGCAGAGGTGTCACCAGTACACCCACATTTCGCCGAGCGTATTTCCGTCCCTTATGTGATAGGGGGCGAGCCTATCGCCATACCGGGCACAAATTCCAGACTCCGGGCTGATACTGAGCATTTCGTAGAAAAACCCAATACCACTTTACCCGACCCGGGGATCGATCCCGAGACCTCAACGTTTGCCTCAATCGTAACGCGTACGCATTACAACTGCGCCACCGAGGCAGTCGTATGATGTATTAGTTCTAGGGAAATTGAAATTGCCTCATCCGACATTATTAACTTTCACCTGCCCTCATCCCACTTGCAGTGAGGTCGGTGCAACGTGCTTTTTTAATACATGTTACAGAAATATTTGGTTTGTAGTTTTTACGACCGGAGAGAAAACACACCCAGACCCGAAGCCGAAACAAATATTTGTGGATCACACAAACATTTGTCTCCGTGCGAGAATCGAACTCGTGGCCTCTCGCTTCACAGCCGACTACTCGCCCTCTGCACCACGGAGGCTGGCGTCCATCATTATCGGATACAAAATTCCTGGGATTGTTTGTGCATTAATAGGTCTATGCACAGCAAATGTAAAAGTACTTATTTAACATAGGTTTTTTTTAAGTCGAATAAAGAAACGAGCAGGTCGCTCGCATGATGGCAAGCGCCACGCTTGCCCATAAACTGAAACAATACCACACAGAGGACTACGTTCGTCACTCTGGAGTGTCTCTTATGTCTGGACATAAGTTGGTAAGTCTCATAATGCCCAGTAATTTCACTTAGATATTGGCGTATATTTTATCAGACAGATAATAAAGTGTACTTGGACATTGGAAAAGCGGGAAGTGGTACGGACCGTCGAGATGAAAGTCGCAGGTTCGAAACCAACCCCAAGCATGAAAAGTCAGAGGGACTTTTCTAAATTACGTGTCTATTATTTATCGCATGTTAGTTATCGCTTGCTTTAATGGTGAAGGAAACATCATGAGGAAACCTGCATACCTGAGAAGTTCTCCACAAGAATTTCGAAGATGTGAAATCTGCGAACCCGCATTAGACCAGCGTGGTGCATTAAGGTTTAATTAACCTCTCTCATTCAGTAGAGGAGGCCCGTGCCCAGCAGTGGGAGGTGTAATACAGGCTAGTAAAAAAAACTTGGACACTGTGAAACAAAAAAAAAAACCGATGCCGTAAAATGTCGATGGAACATTTACATACCTTCAAACTGTCACGTGGTAAATATACCTGCAAAGAAAACATGACATAAATCAATATTGTACCTTTATGTGCATACAAGACCTCAACAAATACATATATTAAAATACGAATTATGGATAAATGGTATAAAAGCGAGTTATAAAAAGAATAAGAACAATAGTGAAAAAAAGCCTCGGTGGCGTAGTTGTAGGTCTCGGGTTCGATCCCCGCGTCGGGTAAAGTGATATTGGGTTTTTCTATCATGAAATGCTTAGTATATTTTTTTTTTTATATTATATATTTATTTTATTATGTATCTTTTAAGACATAATAAGTATTAATACATCCGAGTAACATATCAATGTCACTCGTACGTGAGAGGCCGTCTGGGATGTTACACACTGCTTTGTCTATTTCTACTGTCAAGCAGTGTTGTGTTTCGGTTGGAAGGACATTGAAGCTGGTGAAATTACTGGGCATTAAGAGACAAGGCAAGCCAGACAGTACTTTGTAACTCAAAGTTCTGTATGGTGTTGCTTCTGTTTATGGGCATTTACTATCAGGCGAGCGACCTGCTCGTTACTTCATTCAAAGTAAAAATAATAGTTTAAAAAACTAAGAAACACGCTTTTATAGACAGTCTAACTAAAAAATGAAAAATAAATAATAGTTTGTATTGTAAATAAAGCGTGGGGTGCATGGTGCCAATAGTTGGAAATATTTTATTGACAGATATAAGTAGAAGGATTATCAATTTGATAATGTCTTAAAAAGCACTCCACGTTTAATTAATATTTTAAACTATTATTTATTTTAATTTTTTAGATCGATTCTCTATAAAAGCGTGTTTTTTAGGTTTTTTAACTATTTAGTGATTTCTTAGGTTTACGCGAATATTACACATTGAAATAAAACTAGTTTTATTTCAATTTTTTAACTATAATTTATTTTCAATGATTTTAAATATAATTTAAATTAATTAATTAATTTTTTGAATTGTCATCGGTCCTTGATAAGTATGCCAAATTTCGAGTTATTCAAACGTTTTGAAGGGGTTCAAAATCATGTTCACAGTTTCCGTTACATACATACATACGTATACATACATACGCATCACGCCTGTATTCCCCGAAGCGGTAGGCAGAGGTGTAACTAGTACACCCACATTTCGCCGAGCGTATCTCCGTCCCACGATGTGATAGGGGGCGAGCCTATCGCCATACCGGGCACAAATACATACATACATACGTATGAAGCTAATAAAAGCGTATTAAAATAGTCTGCATCGTGTAGAAGACAGGACGAAGAATGTTCGTAATAAAATAACGTACTCCATGAGAACATCACTCAAGGGCAGCTTTATCATTTGATTTATATAATTCCGTGTAATTTGCAAAGTTTGTTGACCTACAACATTATTTTGATCACTCATATGTTTCATTTGTAATGAATGGACCACGATACGCTTCGGCGGCCACCCTACGCAAAAATATAAATCAAGTGATTTTGAACTTTGTTGCTCAAACAATAAGGTATATACCACCAAAGCACAGTTCTCCGATATTCGTCAGCACGGGCTAAATGATTTTAAATTTTAATACGAACGGCATAAGGTTGAAAATGATTTATAAAACTGAAGTCGACGAAACGGAACGTTGGTTTCAAAATGAGATATTTTGCAAAGAAATTATCATGTAGGAAAAAAGTGGCGTTGTTGAGTATGAATGTACCTAATTTAAAAGAGTGCAACGATTGTGCACTTTTTCCTGACAAGTATGGAAATATTACATTAAGATTACCGATTTCAAGCAAAATTCCCACGGCTGTAAAATCATTATGACATAATCGGATTATTTATCTTTCGTTCAGAAATTACCTTTCACATAATTTACTGTGGAGCGGAAACGGAAAATTGAACCATATTATATGTGAAAGATACAACTAAATATTACTTTCGAGTAAATGTTTTTTTTATTTTTTCTTATAGCACAGGGCGGTAAACGAGCAGGTGGGTCACCTGATGGTAAGTGATCTCCATAGCCCGTACGCCCAAAATACCAAAAGAATCATGGGTGCGTTGCCGACATTAAAGGAAAGGGATAATTAAGTGTTTGGGAAGGGGAGGGTGTTTGATCCTCCGGATATCTCACTTACCATACGAAACGCAGCAGCAAGCCCCTACTTTACGTCGGTTTTCTGTGAGGCAGTGGTAACCCGGACGAGCCGGCCCATACATGCTGTAGACAAGTGTCTACAGCGTGGCTCTACCGCTCATAAAACTAACGTTACTTATTCATATACACAACGCGGTGCGACTCCAAAAATGCCAAAGTTTTATACGAATACTAGCTGTCCCGCGCGGTTTCTCCCACAACTACAGCAGCGCCACCTACCGGGTCCAATTGTGAATCTAAACCATCCAGGGCGCCACCCAAACGCATAAAAAAATTTACAAAAACAAAAAATCGGTCCAGTCGTTTAGGAGGAGTTCAGTCACATACACACGTACAGTAGAATTATATATATAAAAGATAAACAGTGTCCGGCGTCATTTAGGTATACAATTAGGCCGCTCCCCGTCTGTACTATCACTATCAATGCACGGTTCGGTTTTTAAACGAATTCAAAAAATGAGGAGGCATTTTTTTTGTGTATGTAGTACATCGCTTTCACCGTCAATTGCAGGCCGATTTTGGTAGAAAAAAACATTCGATACACTTTAGGTGCGATGTGGTTTTATATCAAATTTGAAAACCAACTTCTAAGAATAACAATGAAAAGTTATAAAAAACAATTTCTAGAAGGCTTTTTGGAGTCGGTGCCTTTCAGCTACCAAACCGTGACACCGGTTTCGACTTCTTTTTTCGGGTTTTAAATCATATGTGATTCGAACTGTTTAAACAGGCTGTCAATCGAATTGATGAACAAAAAAAGCTTACAGCTTTTATTGATTCAAGTCAGATAAACAATCAAAATTGAACCGAGTGAATCCGCTATAAGATGACGTCAATGTTCCATAATCAACATTTAAAAAAAAACATATAAAAAAATTATATGTAGAACATCGTCGGTGTCTAAAACCTCGTATTATGGCGGGACATGATTAACAAATGTTCTAACCAAAATATTGCAATACAAAAATTACCAGACCCCGCGAGTGGTCCAAAACCATTAATATGTGGTGAAGCACTCGTGTATCCTTTTAGGGGTTGGTACAGAGCGCGGACGTCCTGCGATGGACGTCCGTCGCACATATTAATGTGCTAAACTAGATGTGCGGCAGGGTTGGCGCGTGAGAAAGTGGCCATTTCTTTTTTATTTATTATTTACTAGTTCTTGCATGCGGCTATGCCCACGTGAATGGCCTTTTTCAGGATAAAAAATTAGCCTAGGTCCAGTCCAGGTCATGGTCTACCTGTGTGCTAAATGTTTGTGTGGTTCACAACTATTTGTTTCGTGTTCAACCCCAGTCTGACAGGTGTTGTGAGGGCAAAATTATCTCTTAGTTTCTAATAACCACGACATAAAATAATCGTATTTCATTCTGGGATCAAGACTATATGTTGAGTGTTGGATGTTATTTATTTATTTATTTTATGACAAAGTAAAGTAACTCTATTAATTAACCATTTTATTTTTGGGCCACTCATTGAAAATCAGCGCTGCAGTGTTGCTTAGGTCGCACTGCAGCATATAGCTAAATGATGGGACCCATTGTTGGAACATGTTTTTTTTTTTTAAATAATTATTACTATTAATATGTATTGTTCCGACAATAAAAGTCATTTCTTTCTTTCTTTCAAAGAAAAATTAATACTTTACTCCAAACTTTTTACAGACAACCCTACACAGTTGAAGCGAATTAAGGAAACGCGGCGTCAAACGGCCGTCTATAAATTCAGCCTAACGCCCGTCACGCGTGGACGACGGCTTTATGGCTAAGGATTTTAAATTCACGGTTTATATCATTTTGTATCGGAGATCAAGTGAGTCATTATCTATTGTGTGGACATGAGGATAATATTGACGAGATTGTAAACGATATCGGTTCGTTGGTCGAGTGATGTAGTAGCTCAAGACCGTGAAGTCCTGGGTTCATAGGCGAAATTCGATGTAAAGTAACGGTTTGCTGCTGCATTTCGTATGGTTAGTGAGATATTCGGAGACTCCTTTATCGGAATATTCGAAATTATCCCTTTCCTTTAAGGCAGGCAATGCGCCCATGGTTATTCTCGTATTGTGGGCGTACATCGGCAGTAGAGATCACTTACCAAGAGGTGACCCACTTGCTCGTTTGCCGGCCTATGCTATAAAAAATCCTCCACTTTTCATCCTTTTAGGGTTGTTTCGCCTTATGCAATATAAATATTATGCTTATGCGTTCTTCACCCAGGATTCGAAGTGACACCATCTCTGTATACATAACGTGTCTAAGCCATAAACCGTCAGTCCCAACCCACATACATCTGCCACGCCTTTAGAAAGTTCGTTACTCTCCCATTGTTTGACTTGAGGAAATTAAAGGTTGGTTTCGTATAAAAGGGCTTACATTTAGTGATGTGTTACATTCGGACACTTTTATTACTTTACTTGGGAAAATACAGATCATAGCGCTCAGATTGCGACAACTTTGAGGTATAATTACGTATCATTTCGGTTGTTTAATGAACTGAGGCAACGAAACATCGAAATAAGATAACAAGAACGATAATTCTCATATGAATCTGCCAAGAATACGGCTACACTTATTTACACATGCAAAGGTAACACGTAACACTCATACACGCAACAAAAATTAATGAACGTTCAAAATCAACTTTATTTCATAAAAGTTAATATATAAATATTAAATTTCTAAATTGAGATACGACGTTACGCACCACGCAAAAAAAAGACTTATTAAGTGTCAACTAGAGATCATGAATCAATTTTTAAACGACTTCAAAAAAAGGAGGAGGTTCTTAATTCGACTGTATTTTTTTTACGTTTGTTACCTCAGAACTTTCGACTGGGTGAACCGATTTCGATGATTCTTTTTTTATTTGAAAGCTGGTGCTTCCCGTGTGGTCCCATTTAGTCTAGTTCTGACAATGGCATCCATGAGAAAACCATATAAGTCTTAAATATGCATTAAGTATGTGCGCGACAAATGGTTAAATAACTCAATATCACGCCAACCGATTTCGATGATTCCTTTTTTATTGGAAAGGATGTACTTCAAAGGTAGTTCGATGAGAGTTTGGTTAGGTTCTGATTATGGGATCCATGACAAAGTAACGGAACTCTTCAATTCTTAGGAGCAAATTAATGATACTCGGCTCATACCTACTTGTTATTTTTGACTTTTCAGTGTTTTTATTTTAAAATCGGTTTCTAAGTTTTGTTAAAACCCATACATTGAAATTTTAATAATCATGATATCATTATGGTAATTCTTCTAGGCTCTGTACGTCGTTAGAGATTTTAGGTATTATCCACTGATTCTATTTTATACTTTGAGTAGAACTGACCTCAGAGGGGCTAGCACGGAAACTTGCGAAAAGTTATTCGAGCTGTCTTCGACAACAATTTCTATGAGATTTTGGTACAGCGCCTCTATCGTACGTAAAAGAAACTAATATATATGGAATATAGACCAATGATATTTATGGAATTATCTATCGAGCCCTCGATACCTTTACATTACGATTTCGATAGTTTTCCGTGCTAGCCCCTCTGTTAGTGATTAAAATATTAACTTCTTTTTTTTATTACTTTGAATGACGAGACGAGCAGGTCGCTCGCCTGATGGTAAGCGCCACGCATGCTCATAAACAGAGGCAACACCACACAGAACTTTAAATAACAAAGCGCTGCATGACACTGGACTACGCTCGTCACCCCGAGACATAAGGTGTGAAGTCTCATAATGCCCAGTAATTTCACTGGCTTCAATGTCCTTCAAACCGGAACACAACAGTGATTACATACTGTTGATTGGCAGCAGAAATAGACAAAGCGGTGGTACCAACCCAGCCGGCCTTTCGCAAACGAGGGACCTACCACCTTGTAAATTGTACTTGCTCAATATTAGTAGTTAAGTTGCTTACGTAATAACATCACATACTGGTTAAATGGTCTGATCTGATATAATTAAACGATGATTTATAATCCATTTATTGAAATTCATTTAGAGAGCTATCTACAGCCTCCATGGCGCAGTGGGCGTATACCCGGCTGTGAAGCGAGAGGCTGCGGGTTCGATTTCCGCACCGCGATAAATGTTTGTATGATTCACAAATATTTGTTTGGGGTGTGTGTGGTTTCTCCAAGGAGTGATTGACTTGTCAGACGACCGGTCGTAAAAACTGCAAGCCAAATCATTATGTAACATGTATTACAATGAATGTTGCGCCGACCCCACTGCGAGTGGGATAAGAGCATGTGGTTTTAGGCGGACCCTAGCACTAAGCCGGGATAACGCCCCGTAGAAAGAAAACGATTTAAAAGTTATTGAACTCATCGTAACTAGATCTTCACTATTATCCACCAACTGGGTGTAACCAGTACCCCCACTTTTCGCCGAGCGTATCTCCGTCCCTTGTTGTGAAAGGGGGCGAGACTATCACAATGCCGGGCACAAATTCCAGACTCCGGACTCATACTGAGCATTTCGTAATAGAAAAACCCAATATTACTTTTACCCGATCCGGGGATCGAACCCGAGACCTCAGCGTCAGCCTTAGTCGTAACGCGTACGCATTACAATAGTGCCACGGAGGCAGTCAGGTAGAATTTTACTATTAAATAATTTTACGAGTTCACTTGAAATATATAGCGGTATTATTCCAAAATGAATTAGAATCGACTTCCACATGAAACGACAAAGGGCGACCGCCAGTCAATCACCTGACAGTTAATTTCCTATGACATCATGGGAACTTGAGTTTCATAGTATCGAGAAATGCTATCTCCTAATTAATATTCTTTGTGGCTATTTATAACAATACTTGGTACATTAATATGCGCGATCAAGACTATGGACAACGCCATCTTGTGACGTGTTTGCAATGCTAATTATACGTTGGAGAAACGTAGACTGCTTGTAGGGTATTATAGATAATTTTGTATATATTATCATACTAATATTATAAATGTGAATTTAAGTTTGTTTGTTACGCTTTCACGCGAAAACTAATTAACCGATCATCATGAAACTTTACACACATATTCTTGGAGGTATAAGAAGTAATATAGGATACTTTTTATGAAACAAAATATATCTATTTGTTTGTTACGCTTTCTCGCCTAAATCACTGAAGCAATTATGATGAATTTTGATGTAGAGATAGATGGGATCATGGAGATGGTTATAGGCTACGTTTTATTTCGGAAAAGCCTATTCACGCGGGCGGAGCCGCGAGCACAAGCTAGTACTGTATATTTTTTGAATGTTAGAGCCATGCTGTAGACAGATTTGTCTACGGCACGAATGGGCCGGCTCAATCGGGTGGTTACCACTGTCTCTCGGAAAACTGGCGTAAAGTAGCGGCTTGCTGCTGCGTTTCGTACGGTGAGGGATCCAGAGGACACAATCCCGCTCGTCTTCCAATTTCTTTATTATCCCTTTACTTTATTCGGCAACGTGGTCATAATTCTTCTGGTATTGTGGGCGTACATGGGCGATCACTTACCATTATGAGTTCCACTTGCTCGTTTGCAGGTTTATGCTAAAAAATATATATATAGAAAATTGTCCTTGCAGAGCGAAGTCTCTCGTACTTTTCGGGTTCTACACGTGGTCTCACACACATACCACATAACACTCGCTCCCCACCACCTTCAGCTTATCACTTCACCAGCCTGGGCATCTCATAGTACTTTCCCCAGAGGGGCTAGCACGGAAAACTATCGAAATCGTAAAGGTATCGAGGGCTCGATAGATAATTCCTTAAATATCATTGGTCTATATTCCATATATATTAGTTTCTTTTACGTACGATAGAGGCGCTGTACCAAAATCTCATAGAAATTGTTGTCGATGACAGCTCGAATAACTTTTCGCAAGTTTTCCGTGCTAGCCCCTCTGTACTTGATCTCACAACACTCGCTCCTGAACTCTATCCACTGCCTTCGCGCGACCGGCCTGTGAGTCACACACTACGTTCCGTGTACGTAGTCTTGCAATGGCCGCTGCTGAGCTCTCATCCACTTCATCTCGTGATTCTCGGGTTCACATAATGTTAGTTATATGCGGATGTCGGATCAAATTTCCTAAAACCTGAAAATCCCCATAAGCGCCGCACTCCACCAGGCGAGCGAAACCGATGGAGACAGCTCGTTAACCGATTGAGTATGAGTCACGATCCTCAGCAGTGAGTGAACGACTAAGAAGAAGAGAGTTATTTGGCCGTGTGGGGTTCAACAGGAACTCGCGTTGGTATTCAAATATGCATAAAATTATTACAAGTTGGCGGAACGGATGATATTACAGCGAGGCATGTGCCATTAGCTTGCTCACTAATAAACGTATCAGTCTACAGGTTGATGTTGCATATAACTTGCAACATATTTTACATTACAACAATAATAAAATATATTGCGGCTCATGTTGGTTCCATCTAAACTAATTCAACTATTATAAGTGCAGTTTTGTAGCATCTTTAAGTCATTCAGAAAGGAGACCGTTATTCATTTGGCGCCTTTCATAACAAAAGCACTCAATGATGGATCTGTTGTTACCTATTATCTCTGCAAATTATTTCAGCCAGCTTAATCAAGCAGTAACTGTTTTGACCTAACTACTTTAATTATGTAATATTAATGTTCTGTAAAAAGAATCCGGCACGGACCTTCGCTTATGCACCTATCAGAACTTATCAGAAGAATTTATTGTTTCTAATAAAAAAGTATATAAAAAATAGATCACTCTGTATAGAGCTTAATCTCCACCGTGTAAATGATTCGAGTTACAAGCGTCATGCATGCAGCATGCACCTCGGAATGTATGCCTCAAGATGAAGCATTCACTAATGTCCCCTACTAAGTGAAAAATTCGCTACTCGGAACAAGATAAATTAAAACGCACTATGCCTAATGACTATTTAATGGTCCACGTGTTGCTATTTCACGTAAATATGGATTTTACGGCCATGTTAAGTGACTTTTTTGAACAGGTTGTGCATCAGAATTACCCTGCCTGTACATGGTCTCACAACATTCGCTCTTGAGCTCATATACTACGTTCAGCTCATCACTTCATCGGTCCACGCGTCACACATTACGCACCCTGTAGGTGGTCACACAACACTAATTCCTGAGCGTTCATCCACTACATTCAGCTCATCACTTCACCGGCCCTCACCTCACACATTACGTACCCTGTACGGGGTCTCTCAGCACTCACTCCTCAGTTCTCTACCACCACCTTCAGCTCGTAGTTCCACTGGCGCGCGCATTATACTACACGCCCTCTATGGGGTCTTTCAGTACTCGCTCCTGATCTCTATTCCACTACCTTCAGCTCGTGGTTCTACCAGCCCGCGCGTCACCCACTAAGATCCCTTTACGTGGTCTCACTACCTTTACTTCTGAGCTCTCATCCACTATCTTCAGCCCATTGTAGCGTGCGTCACATACTGCGTATTTACGCCCACTCCAGGTCATCGTACCTCGAGCGTCGCTCATGGTATTCACTCGTTAGCTGTTAATCATAGGCTAAGAAAGGTTCTGGATGATTAACTACCTTACTTCATCATCATCAAACAAACATTATGGCTACAATCCTACAAGACATAGCTTTGTACGCGCGAGGCGGACAAAAAGAAAACAACTAAATAATGATTGTAAAAAGTAAAAGTATTCTGGTAGAAAAATATTATCTTATGCATTCCAACAATGTTGTGAGTCAGATTTCTCGGTAAGGATCAACGATTTATGTGTGACCGATTTCAAGTTTGCAAAAAGTAAGAAGTAGCTAGGTTTTTTTTGGATGTGTCATATAGGTCGTGTGTCTTTGGCCTTATTACATGGGATTATTGTAAAGAAGCTATTAAATTTCCACAGCGCGGCATCGGTACCAACGTTTTATCTATGACTGCCATTAAGCAGCAGTGTGTAAGCAGTGTTTTGTTCAGGTTTGAAAGACATTGACAATAGTGAAATTACTAGGTATTATGGGACTTAACATTTTATGTGTCGGGATGACGAGCGCCTTGCAGTGCCACTCAGTACTTTCTGAATTTCTAAGTGGTGTTGCTTTCGTTTAAGGGCAGACGTAGATTTGACCATCATACGAGCGTCCTGTACGTCTCGCTATTCAAATACACAAATAAAACGAATCTTGCACCATGAATACCAACATTTTCTCGTGTCGGATCGAAAACAAAATTGTAATCGCCGCGTTCCTTCTAAGTTACTTTTATTCGTGAAAATCATTGAAACTGATGGTAAAGTTGAATGTATTTTAAAGGACGATCGATGAATGTCTCTCGTTGGCCGCAATTGCCACGCCAGCTTCACAATTTTTGTTCATCTTATCAGAAATGTTGTGCTCCGGCAATCGACACTTAATTTTTAATGCAGTTAAGTACAGAATTGAGTGGCAGAATGTGTCATTTTAGACGATCTCTAACTCCAGTTATATCCATATACAGTGGGCCACAAACGCCACTTACAACTCTTCCGTCCTCGTCCCAAACATGTTTTGGCAAATCCCAACGACTCCTTCACAGTCGCTATCGAAGCAGCACTTTCCTCGCCCAATCCGTATTGCAATAATAATACGCGACCCCGACATAGGACACGCTTGCGAGTCCTAAGAACTCCCACAACTGGCCCTCGGCACAATGATGTGCAGAGACGGCCCTAAACTATACTCCCCAGCGATTGCTTAAGCTGAGGTCTGAGCCTTCTATAAGGCGCATCTGTGCTTAATCGCTACTAAGTACATTGTATATATTTCTGGCTAGAGCGCCATAAGCGCCGGCTTTATTGTCAGGTGAAGCTGTCAAAGTAATATAAGCTAACAGCACAAGTCCATTCGAAAAAAACAATCGGCACTTTCAACGATATGTCAACAACTAAGTTTCATTAATTCTATATCGAAGATTTATATCATCAATTGGACATTGTAACTAACTCCGGGATCGCCTTTGTCATTTTTCGTGGAGCAGTGTGCGACTAGCCCCTTAAAAACGTCAGTCCACAGATTCATCCCTCCATCAACGATCTGGTGAATAAGTTGAATGAGGATTGCCTTGAATGGATGGAAATGGCGTGATAAGCAAGAGACTTAAACATCGGATGAAATAGGCTGAAGAAGAAAACATTATGTGATGCACAAATAAACTGCCTCGGTGGCGCAGTTGTAATGCGTACGCGTTACAAGTAAGGCCAACGCTGATGTCTCGGGTTCGATCTCCGGGTCAGGTAAAGTAGTACGTAATGCTCAGTATTAGCCCGGAGTCTGGAATTTATGCCCGGTATGGCGATAGGCTCGCCCCCTATCACATGTGGGACAGAGATACGCTCGGCGAAATGTGGGTGTACTTGTCACACCTCTGCTTACCCCTTCGGGGATTACAGGCGTGAGTGCGTATGCGTATGTACAAATAAAGAGGTAGTTACGCAAAAAAGTTATAAAATTGAAATATTGATGCAATGGTTGCATGAAACATTTTCAATGTATGATTTAAGTGATTGAATTTATCAATACTAAAATGAGTTTCTGATTTTGAACTTACTATTAGTTAGAACGTTAATGCGTAACTATCTATAATATTCTGGTGTGGATGTTATGAGCCTTAAATCCCGCATAGTTGATACCATCATCATCTTAGTACAGGGTCAGGAGTAATTCGAGTAGTTAAGACTCCAACTATTGACTGTAATTCTAATATTTTATGTATTTAAAACGGTACAAAACGGTTTGCGAGTAACCTCGCTCAAAATCATGAATGTTCCAAGAGAATTCATGGAATCACACGCAATCGTGATCGGAATGAAGTCGAACGGGCGTCATCCGAACTTTATGCGTTGCGGATACATTTCGAAATTCTGAGTATTGAAAGTTAGTGAGATAACTGTCATATTTTCCTCACTTTATGCGTATTAATAAAACATCATTCATATTATGATCAGTCATCATCTTCCTAAAATGATGTTTTTTCACATATAAACTCACCCCTGTATCTCAGAAGGGATAGGCCGAGGTGCAATTAGTTATGCCAAGCTTATCGCCATCCTATGACGTGATAGCGGGATATCGCCATGTCGGACACAAATTCTAATCCAGGCCACCTCATGAGTGATCTTTCGTATTGAGATTTTTAGGTTTTTCGAGGTGGTTTTAATTTTTGTATAAAAAAGTTTGATTTACTATTTTTTAATGAAAGAATCATCAAAAAAGGTGTAGGTCTTTCTTGAATTTGAGAAATTAAGCAGTAAAGCCTATCGTATACAAAAATAATCATCTAAATCAGTCTACATTTGGCGGCGTTAGGCGTGAACATATATAAAAAAATATAGGTACTGCCCAATTGAGAACCTTTGCGTTTTTGTGTCGGTTAAAACTATTTAAAAAAAATACAATCCTATGGCCTCTCAGTCTTAAAATATATGCAGCTCTAAGATCATGAGGACGAAGTCGCGGTTACATGTTGGTTGAAATAAACTGCAACAACTGTGACATGCAGCTAGATAGCGTTTAGTAGCAATCCAGAACACTTTCGATTGCCATTGTTTGTCATTTAACTTTCATTCTTACAATATTATGTCCGAAGTTCTATGGAATTACGAGAAAATATGAGTTGAAAAGAACAAAAGTTTAGAAATGCAATAAAATTAATCAGACTTTTTTTTATAAGTTTGAACGACGAAACAAGCAGGTCGCTCGCCTTCTCATAAACAGAAGCAACACCGCATAGAACTTTGACTTACAAAGCAGTGGACTGTATTCGTCCCCCAAGTAAGTTGTTAAGTCTCATTGCTTAAGACGTAAGACACCATGAAGTATAGTTGTTAACTAAAGAATATCAATTTAATAACTTGAAATGGAAGCTGCGCGCGCCGGTGTAACACACTATGGAAGTTGCAACTTAAGTTTATTAATTTTTTTCAACTAATGGATATGGGTATAATTTTTGAGGTTTCTTGGATGTTATTTACGAAAACGACAATCATTTTCACATCCTACATGGCGGACATTATTTTTAATAGTATGGGTTTTTTCTAAGTTTCTTTGGATACTGATTACGAAAACGATACATTCTTTAAATAAAATCTTACTGTTTTTTCCATAACAAATGCTCTCAATAGCAATACCCGCTATCTACCTCTTATCACTTGAACCCAATTATCGAAGCGATTTTTAATCAAGCTACAGTTACAGTGAGCGGTCAAGTGCTCAACAGAGTTGTAATAGCTGATCATTATCTGCTAAATCTAAATAATAGAGCTTATTCCAATACGCCAGGAATTTGGCTTAGTCACAGATTGCGCAATATGATTAGTCAGGAGGTACAAGTCATGAGCGGAGCGGGGAGCGGAGGGATTAGCGGATTATATTGACGATTGATGTACCTTTTGGTATTTGTTAATTACCTAAATCCCCGATAAAATTATAACGGTGACTTGTGTTGACTGATGCTTGAATTTCTTAAATATTATTATATGATAAATGTGTTATTTTATGTGTTTTTTGTGTCCTTTTTTATTAGCCTAGATGACAAAACGAGCAGCTCGCACGCCTGATGGTACGCGCCACGGCTACCCGTAAACAGAAGCAACACCATACAAGAATCTTGAAATAAAAAGCACTGTGTGGCATTAGACTGCGCTCGTCATCCCGAGATAAAAGATTTTAAGTATCATAATAACCAGTAATTTCAATGTCTTCAAACCGAAACAGAACAGGACGTGCACACTGTTGCTTAGCGGCAGAACTAGACAAAGCAGTGGTACAGCACATGGAGCCTTTCCCATACGTTAATAATCCCTTTCCCTTAAAGTTGGTAACGCGTGACCTACTTGCTCGTTTACCGTCCTATAAAAAAGAGCCTATCATTTCATGACACGGAAATGAGTTCGGCGATTCGTGGGTGTTCTACTTAGGCCTCTGCTTACTCTTTTGGGGATAAGGGTGTAAGCTTATAGATTACTTTACTCAATTTAAACCTCAATTACCGTTGGAATAAGTAGCATTGATCGCAGTCTAATGCATACAACTAAAAATACCGTTGACGATTCAAATCTCTCGTTTTGCACATTAATTTGTGTGCTAAAGTAAATGACGTAGAAGCGATAAAATAATTAAATGTTTTAAATACGCCCGTAATGTTGAGTAAATGTAGCTCAGCGGGGAGTGGTACACACTGCCCAGGCAAAAGTCGCAAGTTCGAAACCAGCTCAAATAGCATCTGCTATTATATGTTACGTGTGTATTCATTGTTTATTATGGCTTGCTGTAACAGTGAAGGTAACATCGTGAGGAAACATGTATACCTGTGGAGTCTTCTTATCAATATCGAAGGCGAAGGACACCCCACTTGTTCCCAGCAGTGGGACAGTATATTACAGGGCTGGTATTATTATTACAATCATTATTACATGCGGATTACTAATTATACCAATTCGTTGATGAATTGTAATGAAAAAATATGCCAAAAAGCTATTTAATAATATCAAATAGCTCATGAATTATGGTACAAATGTCAAACGTTTGTTTTCCAATGATGTCGACACAAAATTGACACGTAGTGCACTCAACCTTGACCTGTCGACTTCAATTTATTGTCAATTCACCGCTTCCTATGCGCCAGTGACGTTAGCTAAGGTTATGTAAATTTATCAGCTAGTAGTCAGAATTTTAAATGTAAAAATATGTTTATTATATTTGTTAAAAATATGTTAGGATAAACGGAGATTAAAGTGTTGTGACTGGACTGTGATTGGACGACGTAATTTGGCCAATAAACCATTTATCAATAGAACGCAATATTTGTGGTTGCATGTTGAGGTTTTAATGTGGATATCCCTAATTATTCTGGACTTCTTCTTCTTATCGAATGGTTATTGGGCAACCTAGTCTCAGAGATTCCGAGTCACCCGAAGGCCTCCGACTTAGCTTAATGACTGCTATCAGTTGACAACAGCCGGGACCGACCAGATTGATGTTGATAATTTTAATTCAAACATTATGAAATTTAAAATTTTTATACTAAAAGTTCTAAGTTTTCACTTCTATCGGCAGTCTCTACAACTGCCATTTTTTTATTGCTCCTAATGTTAAAATGAGCAATTCGGTTGCCTATGGTAGAAAATTCTGTGTGAAAATTTCTTCTGTTTATGGGTAGGCTGAACATCACGGCTTACCATCAAGCTAGCAACCTGCTTCTTTTTTTATTCAAGCTAATAAAAACATAGAGCTGATTCTTCTAAAGGAGCTATGAGACAAATCGATTACGTTGCAAAACAAAAACATACACATATTTTATACCGCCCTTGCTACAAAATGAAAACAAAGTCATAGAAAAACCTTCCAGAAAATAAAAGAAAATTCCTTCATAATATCACGAACTGTGTCATACTGTCGGAATAACATAATTTACTATGCAAATTATGCGATACCCGTTATATTCCCCATCTTATTAAGTCCGCGAAATAAAGAAAAACAACTTTGTGTCGAAGGCATTTGGATAAGCTCCAACTAATACTACAAACACAAAACGAACATTATCAGGATATTTGTAATACTGAGGAATATTCTAGAATACAATAAATCTTTGACTAGAAGGTTAGTTTGGTAAAAGGATTAATTAATATGCTTTTAGCGTCCGGGGAACCTAGTACCAAAATATGGTTGATTCTTCAGAGTAGACGAGCGCTCGTCGGGCTGTCACCGACGCGACGCGAGGTTTTTCTGAGTGCTGTTATGTGTAGTGCAGTAGAGAAGCACTTTCCGCGCTGTTAGCAACGTGACGCAGCGTATACCCAAGTACTCTTATGTGCAGTAGATGACCATTCTCCACGCTGTAGCTGACGCGACGCGGCGTTTAGCCTAGTGCTGTTATGGGTAGTGCAGTAGACGAGCGCTTTCCGCACTGTCACCACAGAGTACTTTATATATACGGAAAACTGTCACTGGTGTGTCTTATAGCCAAGTGCTGTTATGTGTAGTGCAGTACAAAGACTTTCATCGCTGTAACCGACGTGAAGCGGCGTTTAGCTGAGTACTGTTACGTGTAGTGCAGTAGACAAGTAATATCAGAGCTGTCACTAATCTTCTATTTCCTTCATATATAAAAGCCAAACACTACTCACTCACTCGCTGATTTAATACGAAATCTCAAAAAACTACTAAAGCTAGGATTATGACATTTGTCCAGATGATAGTTTGTGTAATGTAAGGGCCAGCAAAGAAAGAATTATTGGAAGTTTACGTTTTAAAGGGGAAAGCTGGGGAGTTGGACTTTGTATGAAATGTTTTTAAGGAACGGAATACGACTTTAAAGTGAGTACAGATATTAAATAGAAAAAATAATTAAATAAACACATGTTTCAAATGCCTTAACGGCTAAACGGATTTGGTTAACATTTAGCACGAAGGAAGACCATGACATGAATTAGAATATACGTTACTTTTTATCACAGAAAAGGCATTCACATGGGCGAAGCCGCAGGCAACAGCTAATGAAGTGTAAAGCCAAGTTCTGTTAAATAAATTAGACGAACATTTTCCGCATTATCACGAATGCAATAATGTATAATCGGATACGATTTTGTACATTACCGTAGAACATCGCTGTCTTTATCACTGTCGTATAACCAAGCAGCGTATAGTTTATTAAACCCTCCGCAGCGGTTTATCAAACGATTGTTCAAACAAGTTTGGAAGGGATTACATTAGGTTTTGATTGTAGTAATAAATTAGAATGCATTGAAATTCAAAGCGGCATTTCTGGCGAGATTTTAATCTGCCGGTGACAAGCAAGCTTTGGTCTTGTCGGACAGCATTCTGCGTGATTCATTGATCGAATGGTAAAATATTTAATTGTTTTGTAACAAAGCAAACATTTGGTTCTAGGATTGTGATGTAGTTATCTTACTGCATTTTGGATTTGCTTTGTAATATTTGCAAATCAAAATGCTCAAAGTCTCATGATTATTCCACTTTTTAAAATTTGTTGAAGTAATAACTTTTTATAAAAAATCTATTGAAAGCATTGATAACACTGATTAATTTACAAGTTATTAAGTCCCCATTCACAGTTGGGGATTATTGTAATTGACAAATAACAAGATTTTATTCAACATCGCCTGTAAGTATGTAGACCAATGCAGCTGAATTAAAAATATAAATTGCACACTCTTTTGATGCTGCTGACAATAGAATCACTGGCCGCCCCTCCAAGGTGACATATATAAATTATCTTCATTAAAACCTCTTGATATGAATAATTGTAATAATTGAATGTTTTTTTGTAAATTAATTATAAATAAATAAATAAATACACCCTACAGTCACACACATAGTCCTGACCCCACACTAGGTAAACCTGTGTCGTGGGTATCAAGAACTACGAGGGACTTGCGGTCCCACAACACCCAGACCCAAGACAAATATTTGTGAATCAGACAAACATTTGTCTAAGTGCGGGAATCGAACCCACGGCCTCGCGCTTCGCAACCGGCTACTCGCCCGCTGCGCCACGAACATTTTATGTGTAAAATGACAGACTGACTTAGCTTCCGCTCGTCACTATGACCCCTCATCGAAAATCAGTGCTGTATTACTACTGCTACTGGCTAGGTCGTACTTCAGCGTGTACCTGAATAAGGGATCACGTTGTTGGAGAGTTAGATGATTGTTAATTTTTTGTTTTCTTTGTAATGCTTATTTTCATATTTCTCCAATAATAAACAAGGTGGCAGGTCCCTCGTTTGCGAGAGACCGGCTGGGTTGGTACCACCGCTTTGTCTATTTCTGCCGCCAAGCAACAATGTGTAAGCACTGTTTTGTTCCGGTGTGAAGGACATTGAAGCCAGTGTAATTACTGGGCATTATGAGACTTAACACCTTATGTCTCGGGGTGACGAGAGCAGTCCAGTGTCATGCAGTGCTTTATTTAAAGTTCTGTGTGGCGTTGCTTCTGTTTATGGGCAGGCGTGGCGCTTACCATCAGGCGAGCGATCTGCTCGTCTTGTCATTCAATCTACTAAACATATTTTTTGCTGGATTCCCCTTTTTCAGCAATAAACGATAAAGTTAGTAATGCCAAATACAACATGAAAATCTTATGTTATATTATTCATTTATTAATTTGTTTTGCTTTGAGGGCCGACTAGTCACACTCTCAGACATTGCATCTATTTGGCTTACTTTCTATCTCTTAAATTAAGGAACCCCAATAGTTAGCTAAAAATATTATTTTCCCGAACATAAAGATTATACGGCGATTTTTCATCGGCAATAAGTACTCCATAGTTTTTGCTCGCGAGCGCTCTAACCAAATCTATTTTTTGGTCTACTATCAATATTTTTTATTTAATATCACGATATTCGGCGCATCTTTATAAAAACACACGGAACAATGGATGATGTAACTGTATCCGATGTGATTACATAGTGTTGTTGAACGAAAAAAACGTATAGGAAACCATTGTATAAGAAATATTATGTTAAAACAATCATTGTTAGTTATGTAGAGGCGTTACGTTTTAAATAAATGTTTCGAAAGGTCATATTCCGTCGTTATTAGAATTGTCAATAAGTGACTACACAATCCTATTAGTAAGCCTATTCCATTTGTCTGTCTTTCTGTCTCACTTTAAGGGGGACTTTTTCTCTCTATCTTTTGAACTATTTTATTCTATTTTAGGATTCTATCTTAAGTAACCGGACAAAATTTTTATATCATTTAGATTATGGTGGATATCCATACTAATAATAAAAATCAAATAGAAACCATTTAAGGGGGGTGGTACAGAACCCTCGATGCTTGCCTGAGTCCAACTCGCGTTGGCTGCTTATGGAAGAGGGGGTAAACCTCCAGGTGGGCGCCTGATGCTTGTTGATGAATAAATGATATCATCAGGAGCCACTATAAATCTATTATAGATTTATTTATTGTTATTTATTTTTTAGAGGATCATGCGCAATGATCATTATAATTTAATTATTTTACTTTATAATTTTCTTCATTGGCATAAGTTGAGCTGCTCTAACTCTATTCAAATTTAATTGTATTATCGTAGTGAAAATATTGTAAAAGAATTTTGAAAAGAGCAACGTGAGAGTCTCTTGTCCGTTCTTTTTTAACGGAACAGCATTTCGAACTGGCGGTAGAATTAAAATTTGACTGAATCTAAATGATGTATAACATTTTTATGGATTCAATAAATATTTTTATTTCATTTAATTCTGTTTAGAAACACTGCTTGAAAAAGAAAAAGGGACGCATAATTTAACTCGATAAAGATATGAAGACGATGTGTATTCTACAGTTTATCAAGAAAGGTTATTTAATTAGATGTTATAAGTATAAAGGTATACAGATATAAATCTATGCGTGCCATGTTTTATACATAATATGACGTCACACGAGCAATTCAGTGATGAACATACTCATAAAGCATACACATATACATATATATGGACTCACGCCTGTAATCTCCGAAGGGTAAGGCAGAGGTGTAACCAGTACACCCACATTTCGCCGAGCGTATCTCCGTCCCATAATTTGATAGAAGGTGAGCCTATCGCCATACCGGGCACGTTTCCAGACTCCGAGCTGATACTGCGCATTTTGTAATAGAAAAATCCAATATACCTACTCATACAAGGTGGTAGGTCCCTCGTATGAGAGAGGCCGGCTGGGTTGGTACCACCGCTTTGTCTGTTTCAGCCGCCAAGCAACAGTGTATAAGCACTTTTGTGTTCCGGTGTGAAGGACATTGAAGCCAGTGTAATTACTGGGCATTATGAGACTTAACACCTTATGTCTCGGGGTGACGAGCGTAGTACAGTGCCATGTAGTGCTTTGTTATTTAAAGTTTTGTGTGGCGTTGCTTCTGTTTATGAGCAGGCGTGGCGCTTACCATCAGGCGAGCGACCTGCTCGTCTCGTCATTCAAGCTAATAAAAACAAATACTCATAAAGCACTTTTGATTAGATTTTATAATACTTCACGATAGGTTATTTTTCGTGTGTCTGGATAACATCCTACTGCGGAAACGTCGAGAACATACGCGTGCTGATGATTTTGCTCAGAATTTCGTTTGAATTTCAACACGCGGTGTAAGTACTCTTGCGTCATATTTTAAATCTATGTCTTTGGGTATATACGAGTGGTAGAGCCACGCTGTAGGCACTTGTCTACAGTATGTATGGGCCGGCTCGTCCGGGTCATTACCACTGTCTCACAGAAAACCGATGTAAAGTAGCAGCATGCTGCTGCGTTTCGTACGGTGAGTGAGATATTCGGAGGCCCAAATCCCCCTCCCCTTCCCAATCCCTTAATTATCCCTTTAAGGTTGGCAACGCGCCCATGACTTTTGGTATTGTGGGCGTACTTGGGCGGTGGAGATCACTTACCATCAGGTGACCCACATGCTCGTTTGCCGGCCTATACCATAAAAAAACGCGATGTAAGTACACTTGCATCATATGTTAATCCAACTACATATCTCTCATAACGCTATGTACAGACAGCCAATATGAGTACGAGTAGATGCGGTGCCGGTAGTCAATCGGCCATGTTTGACGGGTGCCGGCTTTTTGTGAATAATAATGATACGAATGACTTGATAGTTAGGGCTGTGGCACACTGATCGGAGGAGATATTTTTAATTGCATTTAACTAAGACTTAACATCTTATGTCTTTGGGCGACGAGCGCAGTACAGTGCCATGCAGTGCTTTGCAATTCAAAGTTATGTATAGTGTTGTTTCTGTCTATGCAACTTTACTATCAAGCGAGCGTCCTGCTCGTCTCGTCATTCTGGATAATAATAAAAATACAATAAGTTCGTCTGCGGTAAATAAACCTTAATACATTTACATGGTTTTTTTTATTCTTTTGATTTTGTCTAATAAAAAATGAGCACTAAAAGAGTCATGGGCGCGTTGCCGACCTTAAAGGAAAGGGATAATTAAGGGTTTGGGAAGGGGAACGGATTTGCGCCTCCGGATATCTCACTCACCTTACGAAACGCAGCAGCAAGCTGCTAATTTACGTCGCGTTTCTGTGAGAGTGTTAATGACCCGGTCAAGCCGGCCCATTCAAGCTGTAAACAAAACTGTCTACAACTTGCCTCTACCACTTGTAAAAATGGAAGAGCATCGTCATCAATTTCGAGCGTCTAATCTCCTCTCACTGTACCACAGACCTTAACACAGGACGGCGTAAAAAGCAAGCGATTAGCGAAGGCGACGGTGCGACGACCGATCGCCGACGTGATCGGAATTCGGCGGTGTGATCACGTGGATTGGTACACGATTATAGTATTCATGTGTCAGACCATGAGAATAATAATAATAATAAATAAATAAATACACCCAACAGTCACACACATAGTCCTGCCCCCACACTAGGTAAACCTGTATCGTGGGTATGAGCAACTACGAGGGACTTGCGGTCCCACAACACCCAGACTAGAAACAAATATTTGTGGATTAGACAAATATTTGTCTCGGTGTGGGAATCGAACCCACGGCCTCTCGCTTCGCAGCCGGCTACTCGCCCGCTGCGCCACGGAGGCTGTCTGGAGGAGGTCTGTTATGGAGGCTGCTGTCTGTCAGAATATACGCATAATACTACATACATTTTAAACCATACTTATAAAGTATGATTTTATTAAATGGTACAGCCACGCTGTAGATAGTTTTGTCTACAGAATGAATAGGCTGGCTTGACCGGGTTGTTGCCACTTTCTCACAGAAGAATGTCGTCAGAGCAGCGTTTCGTACGTTGAGTGAGATACGCGGAGGGCCATATCGTCCTAATTATCCCAATTCCCTAATTATCACTTTCCTTAAAGGTCGGCAACGTGCGCATGACCCTTTTGGTATTGTGGGCGTACGTGGGTTGTGGAGATCACTCACCATCAGGTGACTCACTTGCTCGTTTATCGCTCTATTATATTAAAAAAACATGATGAGAACCTTTTGATTTTTATATATGGGTAAAATACCTTAATATACATATGACGCATAATTTTAAAATCCCTTAAATAACATCTATTTTTAAAATCTACTTACGAATATAAAAACTCTCATAGTTTTTTACTGAAATAATGGGTCACGAAGTGTTGTATGACGCAGAAATCGATTTTGATATTACATCACATTTGAATGACTTGGCCAGGATTATGTAATTGGTATTAGTTATCTTCAAGTATTTTATTATTAATCAGAGATCTAATGAAATGAAGTGTTAAGTAAAATTAAGTAATATGGGATTGGCATTTCTTTATTAAGAACTTTTTATTAGCTTGAATGACGAGACGAGCAGTTCGCTCGCCAGATGTTAAGCGCAACGCCTGCCCAAAAACAGAAGTACACAGACACAGAACACAGAACTTTGAATTACAAAGCACTGTACTGCGCTCGTCACCCAGAGACATAATGTTTGAACATGTCTCTCAATTCTAAAAAAAAGTAACTGGTGCCGCCACCGCCGCTGCCAAAAGCTTGTCACGCTATCTCCTCCGATACCGCTGGGGGTATGGGGTCGAGACCGATACCAATCGATGCAGAAAAATGTGGGGAAGAAAGTAAGATATGTCTCATATTCGTCGGACTTTAAGTTTTTTTTTTATTTTATGGTTTACGGAAAAACATGGGCAAAGCCCCTAGTAACATAAAAAAAAATTAAGTAACTTGTCATCATACCAATGGACGCTCCAAAAAGCGTTGACTTGACGTATTAGAGGGAGACATGAGAGCCAAAAGTACAGAGGATGCTTAGATCGGGCGAAGTGGAGGCGCCTTAGTAGCAAGGCGGACCCTGGCACTAGGGATAACGCCAGGCAGAAAGAAATCATATAAAAAATAAATCTATCAAGTAATTACTAAATATTACGCGTCTGAAATATTTGAAGGTCGCTGAACGCATTGCACATATTCATACAAATTATTTCATAATAATTCCTCGACATTTAAAACTTGATTGTCGTTAATCTGTTTCTCTTACAAATTATGATATAATTCGCCCAATTATATAATTTGAATAATTGTTTTATGGTTGTTGAAACTTTGGAATAATTTAAGTTTCAAAAGTATTAACACGTTCTGTTTCAAAAGTAAGTTTCAAAAGTATGACTGCCTCGGTGGCGCAGTTGTAAAGCGTACGCGTTACGATTGAGGCTGGTTCGATCCCCGGGTCGGGTAAAGTGGTATTGAGTTTTTCTATTACGAAAGCTCAGTATAGCCCGGAGTCTGGAATTTGTGCCCGGTATGGCGATAGGCTCGCCCCCTATCACATAAGGGACGGAGATACGCTCGGCGAAATGTGGGTGTACTTGTTACACCTCTGCCTACCCCTTCGGGGATTACAGGCGTGAGTGCGTATGTATGTATGTATGTAAATAAATTACAAAGTACCTACATAATATATTTAACTTTATGTTTTTGGATTGTGTCACTGATGTAATTTAATATTTATTCATTTTCTTCGGCTCCCGTTATCCGGTATCGGCTATATATCCGATTAACGTCAGTGTGTTTTATAGATTTCATCAGGAATTAATTTATTGTATGTGTGGTAAGCCACACTACTTACTTTATTATTGTAGTTGTTTTTTAACAGACTTCAAGAAAAGCATGAGGATCTCAATTCGGTTAATTTTTCTCCTTTTTTATGTATATTGATCTCTCTCTATAGGTAGGTATAGTTGTTAGTATTAAGTAACATTTTCTGCAGAATTAATGGTATTTGCATTTATGCCTTCACTTGTGTCAAGAGACCTCCCTTCATGCCAAGTTTCAAGATTGTAGGTCACCCGAAATATCCTATGGGTTTCATGATAAGTCAATCAGTTAAGTTTGTTTGTAAGAAGAAGTTGAAATTTGTTGAATTACACTAGCAACCTTATTATTACAGAAATATAAAGTACCCATCATAATTTTCATTCATATTTCAACCTCAACTGCCTCGGTGGCGCAGTTGTAATGCGTACACAGTACGACGGCTGTGCTGAGGTCTCGGGTTCGAGTTCGAGTCGGCTAAAAGTGATATTGGGGATTTCTATTTCGAAATGCTCAGTATCAGCCCGGAGACTGGGATTGCGTCTGGTATGGCGATAGGCTCGTCCCCTATCACATCATGGGACGGAAATAAGCTCGGCGAAATGTGGGTACACTGTTTATATCTCTGCCTACCCCTTCGGGGATTACAGGCGTGATGCGTATGTATTTCAACCTCAAGGCGTTTGTGAGAAGAATTTCGTTAACGGACAGACATACAGACACGCGACTTATCCCTTTAGGGTAACGTTTTTTCATTGGATGTACGGAACCATAAAGACCTTTCAAGGTGAATAGATGGTCGCAATCTCTCGATAATTCCCTAGGGTTAATAAATCCCTAGGGATGAGGGAGCAGTAAGCAATCAGTTATGACTTATTTTAATTATCTATAGCATCGCGTGTTTATTACTGGTCTCAAATTTATAATTACTTTTTGCTATAATTAATTAATAAAAAACAAAATAGCAGACACGCTATGGGAGACAGAAATAGATCGTATCATCCTATTATTATATAGTTGAAAATTTTAATTTTAATATAATAGGTACAAGAAACATTCTCCGTGACGCAGTGGGCGAGTAGCCGGCTGCGAAGCGATAGGCTGCGGGTTCGATTTCCGCAATAAGACTAATGTTTGTGTGATCCATAAATATTTGTTCCGGGTCTGAGTGTTTTCTGCCCAGAGGGGTTGACGTCAGTCAGGCGGCTGGTCGTAAAAACTACGGGCCAAATCTTTCTGTAACATGTGTTAAAAGGCATGTTGCGCTTACCCCACTGCGAGTAGGATAGAACGATTTAGCTTGTAGTTTGCCGACCGGCAACCTTCCGTGGTAACCCATGAATTGCAGTGGAATTGGAACTGTTTTTGATCTGTGTTATATGTATAATACAGAACTGATATTATGCTTAGTTATATGGAACGCGTAGGTATCCGATAGCCGTTGTAAAATAGCGCATTGACCTCTCCTGAAGTGTGTACAGAATGTGTAATTATGGAGTTAATATAAAGCCATGATATTGGATAACGGTCGCATAAATATTTTTCTTGTTAGTCACTTATCGATGAGCCATACCAATTATGTTTTTTATTTATAAGCTCACACCAACCTTGACAGCCTCCGTGGCGCAGTGGGCGAGTAGTCGGCTGTGAAGCAGGAGGCCGCGGGTTCAATTCCCGCACCAAGACATCCATAAATATATAGGCTTTTGATTTTGAATAAAAATATGATACGCATGGCTTCAAACTTATTAAACTAATTGTCTTTTTTATTGCAGAGAACGGCAAACGAGCAAGTGGGTCACCTGATGTTAAATGATATCCACAGTCTATCCACAATACCTGAAGAGTCATAGACGCTTTACCAATCTTAAAGGGGAAAAGGATGATTAAAGAATTGAAAAGGGTAAAAGTATTTGCGCCTCCGGATATCTCACTAACTGTACGAAACGCAACAGCTTCTTGCTACTTCACGTCAGTTTTCTGTGAGGCAGTTTTTTTTTATAGTATAGGCCGGCAAACGAGCAAGTGGGTCACCTGATGGTAAGCGATCTCCACCGCCCATGTACGCCCACAATACAAAAGAATTATGGACGCGTTGCAGACCTTAAAGGAAAGGGATAATAAGGGATTGGGAAGGGGAGGGGGATTTGCGCCTCCGGATATCTCACTCACCGTACGAAACGCAGCAGCAAGCTGCTACTTTACTTTTTCTGTAAGACAGTGGTAGTTAACAATCCGGTCGAGCTGTCCCATTCATGCTGTAGACAAAACTGCCTCCAGTCTATTTATATCTACGTCTGTGTTGCTACCATTTTCGTTTTGCAAGACCAAACAAATTGGAACCTACTTCCCTAACCACAGAACCTAAATCTGCAACTTTTACTATTACAAGGGACTTCGCCGCGTAAATGGCAGACTTTCTCCCCAGTCGAATTTCACGCGCCGCCCTTCTTGCAATACAATGCTTGTAATTGTTATGTTGGAGCTAAATGTTATGTCGCAGAAAGGTGGGGTGATATACTTTCGTTGTAAAGTCCAGTTTGTTATTAAAATTACTTTATTTTGATACGATATATACTATCCCGCCCACACACACGTCACTGTAACTCTTGTAAGCCAAGACCGATGATGGCACGCATATTTCGACACCGAGCAATGAAGTTTGACGTAGGAATGCGAAGCGATGTATAACTTTTTTTCTGCCTGGCCTTATCCCGGCGTAATGCCAGGCTTCGTCTTCTTATACCATAGATTGGACTGTATTCCATAGGTATTATATGGGGTGACCCACCGTCTGACCCCCACAACCCGTATCAATCATCCGGAATCCAGAAGGAGTTGATACATATATTTCCACTTCCATCGGTAGCGAAGTGGAAAAAATATCAACTAAGGAAGTATTAACCTCAAGTATAAGAACAATTACAACTAGAGAAGCTAAATGTAAAGCACCATGGACGTTAAGTAATGGCTCCTATAATGCGAGTTGTTAAACTTGATTCCAATAATAGATATGGCTGAATCGCAGTAAAGTAGAAAATAGGCTTAGCCTTAGCTTTAGCCTCCACAAGATCCTAGGTAGTAGGTCCCTCGAATTCGAGAGGCCGTCTGCTGCCATTTCATTTTCTTTTTCTCTTCTGTATATAAATAGTAAATCCATGTTGGATCAGCTTTGTCCACGGTATTAAAAGGCTGTCTCGTAGACATTGGTCCACTGGAAAACTTGTGATGATTTGTTCGAACAGTGAGATAGTCGAAGACCCGAAATCATTTCTCTTCTTTTGTTATTTTTTAAGACAGAGTGATTATTATATGGTTTATTACTTGCTCAATTACTATTATTAATATGAGTCGAATATTTAAGAATATCGTTATAAAATATTTTATGAAGTTCTTTACTTTGTTCATTATCTTATTTCCTCTGATTAATAAATTTCATTATTAAATTAAATAGTCTACGTATCACCGCTTTACACATACTATTAAGATTACAATCTAAGTTAAGCATTACATAAAGTGAAACCATCTAAGTAATCTCTTTAGATGTGTTTTAAGATAATAATGTTATATCACAACCGCATAATTACTACATGACGTTTAACTTTTTAATATTATTTAGGTTAATATTACAACGATGAATATATTTTGTAATATTTACAAAAATAATAGGTGATAGGTTCCTCATTGGTCCAGTGGCAGCGTACATAGGCTGCGAAATGGTGAAAATCACAATTTGTGTTTGAGTTATAAATTCGAACCGCAAGAGCAATTTTTTTTTCAAATTTTCCTTCATAATGGTACTTTAACTAGTCAGGTACAAACAGTTCAACCAAATAGATTGGTTTACAACTGCACACATACAAAATACGAAAAAACTTTCTCCCCGACCTGTTATGTATCTATTGAAGTTGGAGTCTCAATTAAATTAAATATTAGTCGCAATTTTCATTTCCAGCCTTCTTTAAGTAATTAGACTTTTCACTAAACGCCAGCCAGACATTCATAAACCGCCTACAACATGGTAATGTTGTACAGAGCTTCAAAATCATTGCATCGGCTTTGAATAGCGATTGACGCGTCAATGCAATACCTATTTATAATAGCATATTTTATGTGTTATTATTTTGCCATTATATGCAATAGTGATTATGATACTACCATTTTTTAATACAACTAAATGACGAGACGAGTAGGTCAAACGCCTGCGCGTAATTAGAAGCAAAAGCCCCCAGACTTTTGAATTAAAAAACGTTTTAACAGAAAATAAAAGTACCAGATTTATTATATTTTTAATTTATTTATATATATTTTAAACATTGAAATAAAACTAGTTTATACGGATTTTATCGCGGCTTAATTTTTAAAAACGTCTGAATGTAATATTAACTTTTTGAGACGACCTACACCTCAGTATCTCCTGTGACCACAAAGGCTGAAAAGCTTTCGAAACGTAATAATATAAAAATTAAGCCGCGATAAAATCCGTATAAACTAGTTTTATTTCAATGTGTAACATTCGCGTAAACCTAAGAAATACTACTATAGAAATACACTATATATTTTAAAGTTTTAAAATGCCTTTTAAAATAAAAAGTACCGTACAGATTCACTAATTTAGAGTCGGTGCTATTGCAGTTTAGTAGTCAATAATGGATAGTTATTATTTTACATCTTTTAGTGAAGAATCATCAAAATCGTTACTTAAATACGAAGATTTTTATCCCTGATTTCACCCCTTTAAGATGGTTTTTTTTTTCAAATTTAAAAGACACCAAGCTGATATTGACCATCGTTATATCGAAAGTCTGTGAGAAGTGAAGTGTGGTTAAATATAAAAAATATATACGCGTCGAATTAAGAACCTCTTCCTCATTTTTTCGTCGGTTATAAAATACTGCATGTCATAGCTCATCACCCTGAAGTATAATATTAAGGGTTTGTTAAATGATGTCAAAATAAACGTTATTTATCAGATAATTTATAATGTGAGACGCCTAAATTCTATTGTACATTTTATTTTCAATAAAAGATTCCCTTTTTTTTAAGTACACCAAACAGTTACACACATAGTCCTGGCCCCATTACCCATACTAGGTTATCTTGTATCGTAGGTATTAGGAAACGAGGGACTTCCGGTCCCACAACACTCAGACTCGATACACTCAACAGTGTCAACATAGTCCTGACCCCACACTAGGTTAACCTGTATCGTGGGTGTCAGGAAGTACGAGGGACTTGCCAACCCACAACACCCAGACACGAAACAAACATTTGTCTCGGTACAGGAATTCGAACCCGTTGCCTCTTGTTTGCCAGTTAACTGCGCCTTGAGGACTGTCATTGTCAATTAGCGGAGATATCGACATAACAATAAATAAAATTTAAATTGTTTGAATTCGGTTAAAAAACAAAATTACACTACACACATCCTTACGTATGTTAATTTCGTCCTTCCAAAATTCAGTTGTATAAAATTTAAACGAATATTGTGAAACGGTTTTTATTAAGGACATGATAATTAATTTTGGCATGTTGCCATAAGACAAAAGCAGCATTTAAAGCAGGGGAAATCAGCACTCATGTACAGATGATTTGCAATGATTTAATATGTTAATAATATGCTTAGCTCACCATTGTGTGATTATTTCGTATAAGCAATTTGGACAGATGACTGACAGCGCCTCTTGAGAAATAGATTTTGATTGCTTAACTTTATTATGACATGACTCAATTTACCTTTTGCATCCCTGAGCCACGAAAGCAATTTTTGAAACAATCTCACATGACAAAAAATATATAAGAATCCACATATGAATCAGGTAAAGGTGTACCAAGTTATCTGTGAATTGAAGGGCGTCGTTCTGTGCACTCCAGTATTGCAATTTTACGAGTAATAATTCATTATGAGGAATATTTCACGTGTTATGGGCATTATGAGACATAACATCTTATATCCCGGGGGACGAGCGCAGTCCAATGCCATGCAGTGCTTTGTAATTCAAAGTTCTGTGTTGTGTTGCTTCTATTTATGGGCATGCGTTGCCATCAGGCGAGCGACCTGCTAGTTTCATCACTCAAACTAACATAAAAAAACGCGTATATAAGTCATACGGTGCGAGCAGCTGCAATCCTAAAAAATCAATGGAAAATTTGATCAAAAAACCTGACACATCTGTCACATGCTTGACCGGTATTCAGGTGATGATTTAGTAGCATCATACTCAAAAAAATCAAGGCCATCTTATGAAATCAATAGCATGTAATTAGACCTTACCCAAGCAGGGATGATTGCTCGAATCTGTAACAAAAACATTGTATTATAATATGGCAAATGGGTTAATTTAAAAAAAGACTGTAATCATTGGGAAATACGGTTTGATGATCTCGTGTTTGTAGTTTTTTTACACAATTGTCCGTAAAAAAGTGTTATGGTTTCAGGGTTAATTTATGTATGTAGGAGTCTATTTATTACACAATATATTTTTTATGGACGATCTTAATTTGCAGCGGTATATAGAATCTGGAAATCGAAAACTATCGTCTAAAATTACTATTTATTGCAGGTTCACACTGTTCGATTTTAGTTGATCAACTGGCTTGTATCAAAGTCTTTTCAGTCAGTTCGAATCGTAATTTCACTGTTAAAATATTTTTCCGAGATTGAAATTGTTCCAATTAATAAAATTTGCTTATCCTTTATTACACGCATTATGCATTTACCCACACTTCCCAGTATGGTACAATAATTACTACATTCTAAGTATTCATTCATTATTACAAAACAGACCATAAAGCATTAAAAATCATAAACCATAAACAACCTTAACAAACACTTATGCAAGTTCTGTCCAAATATAAAAAATAAGTTATTATAACAATTACGTGTTACGAAGTAAGGGTATATTAGATACCTACTCGTTTGAATGTATGGACATTGTATGGGTATGAAATAAATTAATTGGCTGTGTGGAGGTTCAACAATAATAGCGTAGCGGTTTCCTTTCGAAATAAAGAAAGAAATAAACATCTATTTAAAATTTAGAACATCACAATGATACGTAGATGTAAAAAAGTATTTAAATAAAAAAAAAAACAATACAAGACACATGATAAATAATCAAAATTAAATTTAAGCTAGGCGCAGCTCCGCTGCTTAGTTAGTTAAACAACGGTATTTCCGATCCGTGATGATGGGGCGCCTATTGCCATATGGGGTAGGTATGTCCAGAAAACTCAGAGTAAGGCCTGATGGTACTTACCATCTACCATAATATGGTGGGGATCATGCCATGAACATCCACAATAGCAGAGAAATCATGGATGGGTTGCCAACTTTATATAAATAAATAAATACACTCAATAGTCACACACATAGTCTTGACCTCACACTAGGTTATACTTGTATAATGGGTATCAGACACTACGAAGAACTGGCAGTCCCATAACACCCAGACTAGAAACAATGAAACAAATATTAAATTAAAGGAAACTAGACGGATTAAAGAACGAGACTCCTCCCTTTATTGCGCCTCTGGTAATCTCACTCACTTTACCCCACATTCCACTTCACTAACCCGGACGAGCCAGCCCATTTGATGCTGTTCACAAAACAATCTACAGTATTCTACAGCGTGATTTTACCATTTCTTTTTAATCAATGGCATTGATTTCTCCTCTAAGATCATTATTTACCCTCGCCCACAAACAAACGCCTCATCTCAGCATCTCATCATGCAATCTAGATGATGTAGAGGAATCAGCACACGCGTCACATTCGAAAGTGAATGTGTCCTACTTACAACCACGTGGCCACAATGACGGCCGTCGAATTACTGCGTGCTGATAATTATTCCAGCGTTATTGTAGTATAGACGCTGGATGTGGCTGCTCGAAACTGATTTTTTTTCTTTCTACCTGGCGTTATCCTGATAGGTCCGTCTTCCCATCACGATTTGACGGTGGATTTGGTATATTATGCGGGGTGATCCGCTGTCTGACTCCATAACCCGTAACGAGCACCAAGTTTTGCCTTTGCCTCGTCCATTAATCAGCAGAGTGTCCCACGTGCAGGTGAGGTTGGATTTGGGGTTATGATGTTGGTGACCCACTTACACTGCTGACACTGACTATTCTTATAGAAATTAAATGAGTAATAAGACGCACCGTAGTAATAAGCTAGAATGAAATTTAAAAAGAATAAGGCACTAAAGAGATTAATGAGTAACGTAATCACCATCATTCGAATCATCACGGTAGTCAACGATGGCTCATAAACATCCATAATAGATACCAGAAGAATCGTTGTCACATTGCCGATATGCAAGGAAAGGAATAGGGCATTGGTTATTGGAACTTGGATCTCCGATATTCATATAATAAATAAATAAATACACCCAACAGTCACATAGTCCTGACACTACACTAGGTTAACCTATTTCGTGCGTTCGTCCTGATGGACCTACGAGGTACTTGCGGTCCCACAACACCCAGACCCGAAATTAATATTTGTGGATCACACAATCATTTGCCTCGGTGCGGTAATCAAACCGCCACGGAGGGTTTTTCTGGATAAATTTTGGATTTTTCGTCTGGGATTGGTATCCACGATCTCAGGCTCAAGCGGATGCCAACCGGAATCATTAGATTGTTCACCCGGCTGACTCATTAACCTACCAGTTATCATCAATCTGAGTAGATCCAGAAAATACCTTCCTGTAGCATCAGAATTTTAATGGTATCCAGTATTCGATACTTCGTGCCCAGGAATCATCTCAGACACTAATTTAGTACACACAAACCATTTATTACAGCGTAAATATTTACTTAATATACGACTGTCGCACGACTGCACGCTCAGAATGCGTTTACATCACGATCCGGTCACATCCAGCGTCTATACCATATAATAGTAATTACTCAAATAGCCGAGCTTGATCTCGGCCGAGTTTAGTACACCTGGCGTTTCGATTGTAATTATAGGCCACATTAATACTAGTTACATAAAAATATGCTACACTCCTTAAAAGATACCAGCGCGTATAATAATAATACCGAGTGTTATATTGAGTTGATCACAGTGTGCAGTGTAGTGATTATTGCACTATAGTCCGCTACTTCAAACGGTGACAGCAAGAAGAGCGGTCATTTACTGCACTGCGCATGACAGTGACAGTACTCGGCTATACACGTGGCCACGAGTTTACGAGTGATAGAGCCACGCTGTAGACAATTTTGTCTACAGCATGAATGGGCCGGCTCGTCCGGGTCGTTACCACTGTCTCACAGAAAACCGACGTAAAGTAGCAGCTTGCTGCTGCGTTTCGTACGGTGAGTGAGGTATCCGGAGGCCCAAATCCCCCTCCCCTTCCCAATCCCTTAATTATCCCTTTCCTTTAAGGTCGACAACGCGCCCATGACTCTTTTGGTATTGTGGGCGTACATGGGCGGTGGAGATCACTTACCATCAGGTGACCCACTTGCTCGTTTGCCGGCCTATGCAATAAAAAAAAAAAATACACCGCGTCATGTCAGTGACAGTGCGAAGAACGCTCATCTACTGCAGCACACATAACAGCACTTGGCTATACGTCGCGACGGTGTACGTAGGAGTGCGTTCGTTTACTACACTACTCATCACACTATTCGGGTATATGCCACATCACGATTGACAGCGCTCATCTATTGCACTCGTTGACTAAGAATATTAATTGCACTATACATAAGATCACTCGGCTGACGACTATACAAGACGTCATGTCGCGTCAATAACAGCACGGAGAGAGCTTGTCTGCTGCACTACACATAACATAGCACTCTCGTCTGTACACAAGAACAATAACACAGCTCCACAAAAAAAACTTTTTTTTTGTTGCTCTAGATATCATCGCAATTTTTTACGTTTTCAAGTGCCCAGATTACGAATATATCCATGAAAGTTCTCAATGTGCTCGTATTTTCATGATTTTTGCATATCTTATATTTTGAACAATTATCGGCTAGTTAAAAATAAAATTTAATTTTCCAGTCATGATTATTTTAATTTCTGCGCAACTTTTTCTCACAGCAAATCTTACAAAATCATTGATAGTTTCATGAATTGTGAGCATAAATAGACCCAAAATCATTTTCATATCTAGGGCAACAAAACCACTATAGACCAGTGTAATAACTGAGTTCGCTCGGTGAGTATATATAATAGTAATTAAAAAGAGCGCTTATGACAAGTTAGTACAAAAGTAAATTAAAAAGTAAAGTAATCATATCAAATAACATACATAGCATCATCAAAATACACTAAGCAATTACACTAAATCTATTTATTTATCTATAAATTCTACAATATCATGAAAAATTATATAGACCATAGGCATTACCGAGACGACACGTGTTTTAAATGTTTTAAAACTACCACCAGATCCAAAACGACCCCGCTTGAGAAGATCCGGCGAAACAGACTCAGTGGGCTTACTTTACCAATGGATTCAACGCGGCGCAACCCAGCCTTGAGAAGATCCAGATAGTCAAACTCAGAGGACTTGTATCACATAACTTCACCTATATCATTACAGCGAACAAAGTCCCGTGGCTGCCTTGGTGGCGCAGTTGTAAAGCGTTCGCGTTACGATTGAGGTCAACGCTGAGGTCATGGGTTCGATCCCCGGGTCGGGTAAAGTGGTATTGGGCCTTTCTATTACAAAATGCACAGTATCAGTCCGAAGTCTGGAATTTGTGCCCGGTATGGCGATAGGCTCGCTCCCTATCACATCGTGGGACGGAGATACGCTCGGCGAAATATGGGTGTAGTGGTTACATTTCTGCCTACCGCTTCGGGGATTATAGGCGTGAGTGCGTATGTATGTATGTATGAACAAAGTCCCGTGACTTTTAATCCGTATTAAAGCAGTTTCGTTTTTATAATCGCATTCATTACGAGGTTGGGTGGCAATAGCTTTCATTATGTATGATCTCAATAGATTGGTGTCCTCATTGCATTGGGTGTAGGCGTGTGCTGACCCGATGACATATAGCGAGAGAAAGGAGACACTTTTTCTATCACACGATATCTATTGGAGGTACTCGATAGTTTTCTAAGTACATTGTATAAAAAATTCAATAGCCAGTGTGTGGGTTACGCCAACTTCTTTGGTGAATACTATCAGCAATAATGGTAGTGTTGATTAAATTTGGATTGAATTTAAGCTTTACTATTTTTTTCCATTTTAAGCCTTTGGAAATATAATTTTGTAAACGTTTACTATTTTATTTCATGGTTTAGCAACAGCCAGTGACGTGTAACACCAATAAGCGTGAAATCTTAGTTTCAGCTCCCTAACTCTGGAAATTATACTGGGGACGCGTATTCAAGCTATCAAGAATTATTCTAATGTTGGAAAAATTAAGATTGTGCATCTAAAATCTTTTACAAACGATTTAGAACCATTTTTTATAGCATAGGTCGGCAAACAAACAAGTGGGTCACGTGATGGTAAGCGATCTCCACCGCCCATGTATGTTCGCAATACCAACAGAATGATGGGCGCGTTGCCGACCTTAAAGGAAACGGATAAATAATAGATCAGGAAGGGAAGGGATTTGGGCATCCGGATATCTCACTCACCGTACGAAAAAGCAACAGCAAGCTACTACTTTACGTCAGTTTTCTGTGAGACAGCTGTGACCCGGACGGCCCATTCATGCTCTAGACAAAATTGTCTACAGCGTGGCTCTACCACTCAAAAAATATAATATCTACTTGATAAAACTACCTCCCCAGTCTTCGTATTTTAAACAATCGTTGATGAAATGTAGGCGCATTTACGCGTGCCGTGTTGAGTTTTTAAGAATACTCGTTTTATATTTAGGCTTTGAAATCTTTATCTTTGTGCTGTTAATTGGGGTGTCCACTCTCATGGAAAGGTACCGACTGAATGACAGCCACTGCACAGATCGTAGTCACTTTGCCGTGACAGAAAAAAATGCTAACAGCAGAAGTCCATTCGAAAAAAAAGTTTTTTTTTATACTTAAAATATGTTACAAAAGGATTTATTTACCTTAGTTCCCCTTACCTAAATTCAATTTGGTATGAAAAAAACTATTCAGTCTTTATTGACTACATAACAATAACCTTATACCTGAACCAGATTAGGAAAGGTAGGCAGAGGCTGCAAACAGCGCAGCCGCGTTTGATCGAGTTTATTTTGTCCCTATAATACCTACTGACTGCCTCCCTGACGCAGTTGTAATGCGTACGCATGGCGATTAAGCTAACGCTAAAGTCTCGGGTTCGATCCCCGAGTCCAGTAAAGTGATATTGGGTTTTTCTATTACGAAAAGCACAATACCAGCCCGGAGTCTTGAATTTGTGCCCTGTATGGCGATAAGCTCGCCCCCTATCACATCGTGGGACGGAGGGATATCCGTTCGTTCTCTCTCATTCGTTTTCGAATCGAAAAAATACATACGAACGATTATACATTGATCGTTGTCACGATGTAAGTACCTACGCTGAATGAAGAGATTTTAACAATAATTTAGTACATTACATTTTGTGTTAGGTATATGCATCGAAATAAGATAACTAGAACATACTCATACTTCATACTCTCATATGAATCTGCCAAAAATACGGCTCCACTTACTTACACATGCAAAGGTAACTACACGTAACACTCATACACGCAACAAAAATTAATGATCGTTCAAAATCAACTTTATTAAATTTCTAAATCGAGATACGACGGAAGCACCGCGCAAAAAATTAGACGTATTAAGTGTCAACTAGAGATCATGAATCAATGTGTATGAATTGATGAATGAACGAGCTGCACAGACTTTTATAGCCTCGCCCCCTTGCACAGAGGTTAGTTGGGGTCATTTTTTAAGTGAAAACTTCCATAGCCGCGTTGGCCACTTTTTGGTAGGGGAAAATCTTATGGATTCGCGTCACCGACATGCTCATGACGCACAGCGGCCGTGTGCTGTGCGCGTTAGACACTTTGTTGGATGGGTGAAATCTCGTGCGTTTGCGTCACCGACATGAATAACAGTATATCTGTAGCTATACAGCTGACGTATTGTGCACCATTAGTGCTGTGTATATCTTATAAGTGAAATTGCATAGATTTAGTGAAAAGTTCAATGTGTATAAACTGTGCATTGTTGAAATAGTGTTTTTGTTTGATTATTATTTGAATCGTTTAATGAGTACTAAAAAACTATATAAACATACATATAATTGTTGCTCGGAGTGTCAATAGATGTGAAAACCAGATTGATGTTGATAATTTTAATTCAAACATTATGAAATTTCAAAAATACTAAAAGTTCAGTATTCAATTCTATCGGTAGTCTACCAATACCGCCATTTTTTTTTTGTTTGATTTACGTTTCTTGCCATCTTATTTCGATGGGTATATGTAGATTATATAATAAGTGAGGGTGATCAATGAATGCCACCGGCCAGTCAGTTCTGTATAAAACTTATTACATAACGGTTGAGGTTGTTTTCTTGTGCGCGATTCCTGAGTCTTCCCGGGGTTAGAACTACGGAATAATACATTTGATTTTTTCTTCGGGTTTCCTAACATTATTTGATTATACTGTTAGACGGAGCTATATTGTGATGATATTTGTATAAGTTTTCGAAACGCAAGTAAATAAACCATCGTAGTGCAAGAAAAATATTTACTTTTTGTTAAATAAACTAAACATGTTATGTTTGTACTGGAATAGACTTTGTTAATAAGATTTTTAACATTCTGACTCGAGTCGAAATAGATATTTAATGGAACATACTACCACCACCATTACACCTGAATCTCTAGAGGTGTAGGCAGATGTACGTAGTACATACATACCTACGCACTCACGCCTGTAATTACCGAAGGCAGAGGTGTAACCAGTACACCCACATTTCGCCAAGCTTATTTCCGTCCCATGATGTGACAGGGGGCAAACCTATCGCCATACCGGGCACATATTCCAGACTCCGGGCTGATACTGAGCTTTTCGTAATAGAAAAACCCAATATCATTTTTACCCGACCGACCGACCTTTTACTTTTACGTTGGCTTTGGGCTTAAGATGTTAGTGGTTACACCCTATCATCATGCATCATCATTAAAGAATTTTCAAAAGATCTCAAGCGGTAACAAAGCAGTAGTAATACGACTGGTAGTGCGTTTTTAGAACAACCATTCCGTTTAGAGTAACAAGTGGGCGGACCCGTAGTTAGTTTACGTTCCATATACCTGAATACCGATCCATTGTTGATACCGTGTCGCGGTCATATATAATAATAACTATACATATAATAAGCTAGCTGTTGCTCGCGGTTCCGCCCGCGTTAATTTCTTTTTCGGGGATAAAAATATTCCGTTCCATAAAAAAGTATCATACAAAGTTTGTAGTTGGCTGAGTGGTAGAGCCACGTTGTAGACAGTTTTGTCTGCAGCATGAATAGGCCGGCTCGTCCGGGTCGTTACCACTGTCTCACAGATAACGGGCTTAAAGTAGCAGCTTGCTGCCGTATTTCGTACGGTGAGTGAGGTATCCGGAGACCCAAATCCCCCTCCCCTTCCCAATCCCTTACTTATCTCTTTCGTTTAAGGTCGGCAAAGCGCCCATGATTATTTTAGTATTGTGGGCGTACCTGGGCGGTGGAGATCACTTACCATCAGGTGACCCACTTGCTCGTTTGCCGGCCTATACTATAAAAAAATAAAATAAAGATTTAGAGATTAGGCAGAGGTTCAACTAATATATGAATACTCACGTTACGCCGTGGTTATTTACGACTCATACGGGAGGGCCTAGCCTAGGAATCTAGTAAAGAAACAACTCGCGTATCAATCATTGACTATTAAACTACAGGACCATCGACCCAAAATGATTTAGTGATATTTTTAGCTTTTTAGAGTCGTTTTATTTTTTATTAAAAAGTTTTATTTGCCGATCGATGTCACCGATTTCACAGACCAATGAAGCAATGTTTGACAAGACAACTCAAACAAGTATTGAACATTATCAAATTGACATTTTTGATTGGGCCCCCAAACGAGAATGCTTTTGTATTGCCATCTATTGTTACAACCGGTATGGAAAGTGACAGCACCAGTACGACAAAGCGTGATGATAAAGACCTTGACTGGGTTACTTTTGGTCAATTATTGGTCAATCGATATGTCATGTGTATCGAATGTTTAATGGATTGACTAGAGAAGGTAGTTGACTTGATTTTTAAGGTTCCGCAACACAAAAAGAAAAATAAATTGGCTGTTGTAGAGACTGCCGATAGAAGTGAAAACTTAGAACTTTTAGTATTAAAATTTGAAATTTCATAATGTTTGAATTAAAATTATCAACATCAATCTGGTTTTCACATCTATTGACACTCAGAGCAACAATTATATGCATGTTTATATTGTGTTTTAGTACTCACTATTGTACTGCACAATGATTCTACAATTAAACGATTCAAATAATAATCAAACAAAAAATACTATTTGAACAATGCACAGTATATACACATTGAACTTTTCACTTAATCCATTCAATTTCACTTATAAGATATACACAGCACTAATGTTGCACAATACGTCAGCTGTATAGCTACAGATATACTGCTATAAGCATGTCGGTGACGCGAACGCACGAGATTTCACCCATCCAACAAAGTGTCTAATGCGCACAGCACGCGGCCGCTGCGCGTCATGAGCATGTCGGTGACGCGACCCATAGGATTTTCCCCTACCAAAAAGTGCCCAACGTGGCTAAAGTAGTTTTCACTTAAAAAAAATATCCTTAAAGGATCACTTTGTTGACCGTCTGTCCGCGTATCCGTCTGCCGTTAATGTAAACATTCGATACTCGCTAGACACTCAACAAAACGTACAGGATACCTACTTCCTGCTGATCTAAGATGAGATGTTAAGTTTCATAATTTACATTTCACTGGCTTCAATGTCCTTCATATCATAATAACTTTAATTCATTTGCGAAGAACCTTAAGTAAATTTGTATTAAAATTTATATGATAGTTTACAAAAAGCCTAGGTTTATTACCTAGGTTTGTACTAGGACGCGCTCTCATAGTCAGTTGAACTCATCGGTAAACGATTAGCGGGTTAAGAAACCTTTGGCGCGGTCAGTCTATGGATGGGTGACCGCTGTGTTTTTTTTCTTTTTTTTTCCTTGCTCGGCAAAGTAACTACGCTACACCTGATGGTAAGTGCAGCGCAATCCAAGAATAGTGTTGACCAACGACAGACGATGTGTCTATCGTAGGTGGCAAAATTATGCCGGCCTGCCTAATTGCTTCTTCACACTCCCTGGTATTTCCCTGGCGTCTCCGTGCTTCAGAGGGCACATAAAAAGTCGGTTTCGGGTGTTATCATCTAGCAAGCCAAGTCGGAAGACCACCGAAACTTTAACACTGTGTTAGCCATTAACTATTCAATATTGATAGATTTTACTTAGGTTTCTTGAAAGTTTATAAAATCAATATATTTATCGGTCTTAAAAACTTAAAATTCAAAATAGCGACTAAATCGTAACCCCCGTATTCGGAAAACACAAATTTAGACTCGTTAACTAACAGATAAAAAATAAATAACCGCCTACCCAAAATGCACGTAAAATTTTCCATTTAACGATAAACTTTTTCTATGGGAAGTTGTATGGGAACAGTTAAGATGAGATCATACACGTAACAATTAGTCATGCGTTTGTTTTTAACCCGATCGGTTAAGGTTAGGGGCGTCACGGTTAATTTGAACCGCTGTTACTATAGACATCGGCAGATGCGTATAGAGATCTCGCGGGTTCTGTATAAAATAAAAACTTCAAACAATAAAACCGAAACAAAAAAAGCAATTGTGTCGGTGGTACTACTTATAGCTTGATGGTCAATGATTGATGCTATTTTTTTTCTTGCATAGCCCAGCAAACGAGCCAGTGGGTCACCTGATGGTAAGTGATCTCCGCCGCCCATGTACGCCCATAATACCAAAAGAATCATGGGTGCGTTGCCGACCTTAAAGGAAAGGGATAATTAAGGGATTGGGAAGGGGAGGGGGTTTGCGCCTCCGGATATCTCACTCACCGTACGAATCACAGCAGCAAGTTGCTACTTTACGCCGGTTTTCTGTGAGACAGTAGTAATGACCCGGACGAGCCGACCCATACATGCTGTAGACAAAAGTATCTACAGCGTGGCTCAACCACTCATAAAATTCTTCTATATAAATTCTAATATACAATTCTTCTTCTTCCACCTGCTGCCCTTATCCCACTCGCAGTGGGGTCGGCGCAACATGCTTTTTTTAACACGTTACAGAAAGATTTGGCGTATAGTTTTTATGACCAGCCGCCTGTCTGATGTCAATCCCTTCGAGGAGAAAACACCCAGACCCGAAACATGGTATTTGTAGATCCCACAACAATTTGGCTGAATTGTATATAATGATTGACAGCCTCCGTGGCGCTGTAGGAGAGTAGCCGGATACAAAGCGAGAAGCCGTGGGATCGATTCCCGCAAATATTATTGTTATCCACAAATATTTGTTTCGGGTCTGGGTGTTGTGGGATCGTAAGTCCCTCGTAGTTCAAGTTATACCCACGATACAGGTTAACCTAGTGTGGGGTCAGGACTATATGTGTGACTGTTTGATGTATTTATTATTTAAATAGGGCCGTAGTAAACTATCGAATGCAAAAAGAATCATCCAAATCGGTCTACATTTGACGGAGTTATGCGTGAACATACATAAACAAATATCAAAGAAATGAGGACCTTTGTTTTTTGTATCGGTTAAAAAATCACGACGCGCAGAATTCTTGATTAATCCGTCAATAACAGGGTAGGTAGAGTTTAAAACTATAAAGTACCTTGCAATTTATAAAGATGCAAATCTTATATATAAAAATCAATTGTTGTTCGTCAGTCTCGCTAAAACTTAAAAACGGTTGGACCGATTTTGATGAAACTTTTTGTGGGTGTTAGAGTAGGTCCCTGGATGGTTTCTATTTACAATTGGATCCGGTAGGTGGCGCTGCAAGCGGTAGATCTTGTGGGTGAAACCACGCGGGACAACTATTTATATATTTTTTTATTTATTTAACTAGTATTAATATAGAATTAAGGTGGAAATATACCAAGTCAACATTCATAGTGTTCAAATAAAAATTACTTCTAAGTAGGAATATCTCTATGCTCACGAAATAACCATCAACTGGTAGGAAATATTTAATAATATAATTATAATAAAAAAAACTGTTTGTTCACTACCGTGTTGTTTTTATGAGATGCGTCAATTAGGAGGACTACTATTATTAAAGTTTATAAACGTTTTGGATTGCCTCGGTGGCGCAGTTGTAATGCGTACGTGTCTACGATTGTGTCCAAAGCTGAGGTCTCGGGTTCGATCCCGGATCGGGTTAAGTGGTATTGGGTTTTTCTATTACGAAATGCTCAGTATCAGCTCGGAGTCTGGAATTTGTGCCCGGTATGGCGATAGGCTCGTCCCCTATCACATCGTGGGACGGAGATACGCTCGGCGAAATGTGGTTGTACTGGTTACACCTCTGCGTACCCCTTCGGGGATTACAGGCGTGAGTGCGTATATATTATAAATGTGTATTTTTTTATAATGAAGGCCCGGCCTGCTTATTCCTATCACCCTAAGGGCTGGCCTTACCATATGGCTAATGGAGTTGTCGCTCCATGGGTTGCGTTTGAGGCTTGTGCTGAGGTATCGGGTTCGATCACCGGGTCGGGTGAGGTGGTATTGGGTTTTTCTATTACGAAAATGCTTAGTGTCAGCCCGGAGTCATTACGCTCCATGCATATGCAACACGAGATTAAAGAGGAAGAATGGGAATCAGGGCCCTCTCACAATTACATACATACATACATACGCACTCACGCCTGTAATCCCCGAAGGGGTAGGCAGAGGTATAACCAGTACACCCACATTTCACCGAGCGTATCTCCGTCCCGGCGAGCCTATCGCCATAACGGGCACAAATTCCAGACTCCGGGCTGATACTGGGCATTTCATAATAGATAAACCCAATACCACTATACCCGACCCGGGGATCGAGCCCGAGACCTCAGCGTTAGCCTCAATCGTAACGCGTACGCATTACAACTGTACCACCGAGGCAGTCTCACAATTAGGTCCGAAATCACATTCACCGTACGAAATGTAACAGCAAGGTGTCAATATTATTATTCACTTCGGTTTCCTCATTCCTGTGAGACAGCGGTACTACCTCGGTCCAGCCAGCTCACTCCTTGCAACTCTTCACGTTTTTGTATTTTGATTAGTTTACTGAATGCAAGTTGTTCTTGAATACAATTATGTTTATTTATAGACGTCTGATCATGGATATTGCATTTATTAATCTATTTGAATTTTATTCTTGTACTAGCTTTTGCTCGCGGCTCCTTCCGCGCGAATACCATTTTCCGGGATAAAAAATTACCTAAAGTAGCCTAAGTTACTCCTTATTACATCAGCTATCTGCCAGTAAAAGTCCCGTCAAAATCGGTCCAGCCGTTCCAGAGATAAGCCGGAACAAACAGACAGACAAAAATGGTAAAAAACTTTATTTTGGTATATGTACCGTATATACATTCATATGTATGTAGTATAAAGCGATTATTTTAATATTACAAACAGACACTTCAATTTTATTTATTTGTATAGATTAAGGTTCAAATGCATTATTATTCACATTCTTTATAGAGTCGATGTAAAATTATATATTACGTAACTGGGTCCTTGACTCAATTAAAACCATAGAGTATGCGTAAAATTAACAATGTCATAATTAAAACAAACAATGTATGGGAATATTTAAAACGTTAGTATTATCGTTTTGGGAAAATCACAAAATTACACGCGCACCCATCGTATTGCGAAATTATGGAAACAATAAAATAACAGTACTTCAGATACCACGCTGTTAAAACGATCATATTCTTTTATAGCACAATGTTTCCATTAATCTTAAACATCACTCGACTATACGTTGCGCTGCGCCGCACCATATCAGTTTCAGCACGGAGAGTGCTCGTCTTTTGCGTTGCAAATAACAGTATTCGATTATACGCCGTGTCTCTAAAAGCGTGAAGAGCGCTCATCTATTGCATTACACATAATATCATTCTGGTATCCGACACCTAGAATATAGAATAGAATACGACGCAATGTGACAGTGTCAGCGCGAAAATCTCTCGTCTATTGCACTACACACAACAGCACTTGGCAGATAACGTGTCAGTGACAACATGTACAGAGGTCGTATTCTGTGCTATACATAACAGCTAGCACATGGCTAGAAGTCGTGGCGTGTCATCTCTCGATGACAGCGCGGAGAGCCCTCTTCTACTGCACTACACGTAACAGTACTTGGCAATATGACGTGTCAGTAACAGCATGGACAGCGGTTGTCTACTGCACTATACATAACAGCACATGGCTAGATGCTACGGCGCGTATCGTCTTTCAATGACAGCGCGGAGAGCCCTCTTCTACTGCACTACACGTTACAGTACTCGGCTATATGACGTGTTGGTGACAGCACGGAGAGTGCTCGTCAACTACACTATAGAGATACATGAAAGCACGAGACTATCCCGCCCACACACCCGCCACTGTAACTCCTGCGCACCAGGATCGACAGTGGCACGCATTTTTGTTGACACCGAGCTGTGAAGCCCGGCGAGTCTCTGGAAATGCTAAATTGTCTTTGTCCCGCAACGAAAGTAATCAAATAGAAAGTTAAGGAGTTGGAAATATTAATTGTCGATTTCCCTCCATAGCAAAGCGGTACACAGAAGGAACACGGTAATGAACAAAGGAGGCATTAACCTCAGGTACAAGGACATTTACAACTGGAGAAGCCAGATGTAAAGCACCACGGATGTCATTAAGTGGATCCTATCACGTGAGCTGTTAAACTTTTTCCAATAATAGGTATACATGAGAGCACTCGGCTATACGCGCCGCGATTGTGACAGCATGGAGGCTTTACACAATAAGACAATTTTAATGTCTTTAAAACAGTTATAGGTAATCCACTGTTTTATATTCATGTTACGTTAAAGGTAACTTTTCCTGTTACACTATTTGTTGGCAATGGTTTTGTTGACTAAAGTACTAGTTAATGTGATGGCAATATAAATGAATATAGAAATTTCCCAATAAAGGCCTTTTGTAATATTACGTAATTGTGAAGTGTTACATACAATATTTATTCGCTCTAGTAGCGACACGATAGAATCAGAAGAGATCCCCCTAAGTAAGGAGTAATTATTCTTCATCTGATAGTAACTTTAATCTGATAGAAACTTAACTCAAGTTTAGTCTAAATGTAATGTCAATCAACGAGTGACGTTGCATATTCTGACGGTCGTTAGAATTATGCTGGCCTCCCGGTGCGCCCATTTCAAGGAGGAACATCAGTTTGCCATAATTTATAGTTGTTGAAAATTTTATAAAATTAGTCCTAAATTAGAAGGTACAAAAAACTATAAGTACTTTTTCTTATGATTCGTTGGAAGATCTGCACTGCAACCAGATTCGTCTAGTTTTGAATGGATTGACTCGACCCAGGAACCAATTTCCATTGAGGACCAACGTCAGGTAGTCGTTGTTGTATTTCGAACGGTGAGCTTACTTGCGGTCCGAACGAAAATCCTTTCAAAATTTGACTTCCTTCTAATCGTCAATTCACTGACGATTCCTTTGGCATTGTTTGTATTGATGTAGCATCAAGATCAAAAAAACATATATTTCTACCCATTATCATTGAACGATTATAAAAAATCCCCAAAAAATTAAGTCGATCTTCCGCATATGGTTTCAAGATTCGTATGTGGCAAGCTTCCTATAATTTTATAATTTTTTCTATCATTGCAATACATCTTCAAATTACACGTTCTCTCGATCAGTACTGTAATTACAAGGTATCGTTTAATATTTATGTTTTGTGTTGGTGATGACACAACTGTTTGCGCATATTCATTGTTAAACAATTGAGCGTTGACATTGATTCATAGTTTATAACTATTTTTTGGTGTTGAACTCTTGCTGTAACATGATCGATGTAGAAGAAACACATAAATTACTTTTACATAAATACATACATAGATCACGCCTGTTTCCTATAGGGATGGGCAGAGACAACGGATTTCCACTTGCTACGATCCTTGCACACCTCTTTGGCCTCTTTCACTCTCAACTTACTTCATAAAATCAAAAGTGAAAAATTCGAAAATTGAAACCGTTGTTTGTTTATTGTTGATATCCTATATATTAAAAGTCTCAGTTTTGCCGATGACACCTACAAATTTTAGGGTCCTATATTAATATGAATTATCATTTTATAATAATCAATCATCATATTTAATGAAACATGATAAAAAAATGGTTTTACCTTCGTCTGACAATCGATCAGAATCAGCATGAAACGTGTTGACACCATTCCTGTGGGTCCTGCTAGTTAGGTTGAGTATCACACCAATTCACGTTCAGACTAGGTCATCGTCCATGGATTAGTTTTACCAACCTATTTTATTTGAGCATTCAAGAAAAAATAAGCCTTTCAAGCATTATTTTCATACTTTGTTAAATAACGTTCCGTCATGAACTCAAGACTGCATCATTAAAGGTATAGGCGAAAGTGTAACAATTTTTTCTACATTTCGTAATTCAAACAAATAAATTAATTTATTAGTAATTCAAAGAATCACACCCAAGACCTTCACAACCGAAGTATGCTGCCACTAGAATGATGTTTGGTACGAGTATGATGCAAATAAACTCTACATTAAGGAAGTATATAACATCTGAGATGTTACGCTTATTATGCGTGAACACTTTGCGAATTATTATTTTTTTGATCATAACGCGCAGATCTGAATTAGCGTGGAGAATCAAGATATTGGGAGGTAAGGTTAAGGTCTTAAGATTATAATGCCTAAGGCTAGGGTTACCAAGATAGACTCTGTGATTTAGAGTGTGAGTAACCAGCTGTGAAATGAGAGGCTGCGGGTTCAATCTTCTTACCGAAGCAAATGTCGATCACAAATATAAAAAAAATCGCGTCTCGATGTTGTGGAACGGTAAGTCCCTTGTTGGTACGAAAAAGAATTGTATCTTTAGCAGGGCTTTGTGTGAATAAAGTAAATTGTTTTTCAAAAGTTGGTTTTACGGTAGGCAGCGGCTTGGCTGTACTCTGGCATTGCTGAGGTCCATGGGCGGCGGTAACCACTTACCATCAGATGGGCCGCCTGTTCGTCTGTCTTACTAAGCAATAAAAATTAAAAATAAACGGTAACAAATACTGGAGGTACTATATCGGTTTCAATATTATGACTACGACTTGCAAATGCTAAAACAGTTTTCAAATTTTCACTTTGACCAGTAAACAACATGTTGAAAGTTAAAAGTTACGTGTCTACGACTCCAAAAGCTATTTGTACAAATGGTGAAAAAAACATTCTTTTGTCTTTGTGTCTCGCTAAACGTTCAACATTAAGTGCTGAGTGAAAGTGCTTCGGATAATGGCTTGGTTTCGCTTCGTCTCTACTTTGATAGTACCACTTCCATAGCTGAGAGGCGCGTTTTCGATTTTCATAGAAAAAAAATGCTGCTGTTGAAGTAAAATTCCTCACAAACAGGATAGATAAAATACAACATATATATGCGATCGAAATAATTATGATAATAAAATGTTAACAAAAGTGGAATATATAAAATTATCCCTTTCCTTTAAGGTCGGCAACGCACCCATAATTCTTTTAGTATTGTGGGCGTACATGGGCGGTGGAGATCACTTACCATCAGGTGACCCACTTGCTCGTATGCCTGGCTGTGCTATAAAAAATAAAATAAAATAACGGTTAACAAAACTTAGAAACCGACTTCAAAATAAAAACACTGAAAAGTCAAAAATAACAAATTCTATCTATTATATTCTCTTTGGAGTCGGTGCAATTTTATTTGACCGGTAGCGACACAGGCGACACGACATAGGCGGTGGAGATCACTTACCATCAGGTGACTCACTTGGTCGTTAGCCGGCCTATACTATAAAAAAAACGAATGAATTACCACTGGAAATTCTTTGTAAATGATACATACTCTCTAACCTCATAGTCCTATTGTATGAAATAAGAGTCAAGTTAACAATGCTCCTAAATGTTATATCGTAGTTCATTATTGAAATAATATGAAAACTGATGATGAGGGATTAGCATGGCAATAACGAGTATGAAAAAGAAATTTTTAAAACATAATAATAATAATAATAATAAAGCCATTTATTCCATATCTTCATTTTCATCATACATTACAGTGTTGTTAATATTGTTTATGAGATATGGACCCCTGTTTGAGTAGAGGCCTCCTCCATCCTTTTCTAAGAGCATCGGTGAGTTTAGTTTTTTGACGAATGTCTTGGCTCCTTACTTTATGTATTTTTCTAATTTTTAACATGCTTCTTTCCATTGCTGTTTGACTGCATTTGATTTTTTGTTTTATTTTGATATTAAAACATAAGTTATATTAATTAGTCATCTTGAGTATGACAACAGCGGAGAAAGTCTTGTCCATTTGTTTTTATTGGTATGGCGCTTTTAAGACTTTGTTTTTTAGAGTAGAAGGCCAATAAACGGGTAAATCGGACACCTGATGGTAAATGGTCTATAGCGGGTGCGTTATAGTATTTTATGGAAAATAATAAGGATAAGAGAAGGGGCTTTTGCTTTTTACAATTTCATGAGCGGACTAAATGAATTTCTTTTTTAATAATAATAAACATGCACTGTTTTTTTGAATCAGTGGTAGGTCAACGACGGTTGGACCGAGCTCATCGACTTTACACAAATCTGGCTTTACTACATACACTAGTATTTAAGGTTTAAATTCAAAAGCACCATCATCAACCGGTTTTAAGTCCATGGCTGGAAATGTCTCTCCTAAAGAAGGTGGTACTTCTATTTGTGTAATATTTGCGGATCACAAAAGAATAGAAATCGAACCCTCGACCTCATTTTTAAGACAGCAACGTAAGATTGAGGTCGTCAACGAAGGTTCTTAGGGCTGTCTAAGCAAAACAAACTGTACAACAAAACGGCGGCCAAAGACCCTCAAAAATAAAAAAGAAATAAATCAGACAATCCACATAAATCACCAAACGAATGTGTAAGGTCGTGCACAACAGTTAATCCGTAACTAATATAAAAGCCAGTAACCGCGTCACGCCGCCCGTACTGTTATTGGATAATGGACATTTTGACCCTGCGACATGACCTTACCGTTTACGATGGTTACAAAATCAACGATTAAACACAAAGAAATGTTAGGTATTAATTTAATAAAGCTATTGATATAGCTGCGTTGGTGACAAAATTCTAACTTTAGAATTTTAGTCAATTGCGTACCTGATAGCATTTAGCTATATGTCATGTTAGTTAGAGAACTCGTTTTCTGCCTACATATAACAGCACCCGGCTATACCGCGTCGGTGACAGCGCAGGAAGCATTCGTCTAATGCACGCATAACTGCGATCACTTAACTATGTGCCACTTTAGCTAGAGCACACGTCAACTGCACTACACATAGCAGCACCCGGCTATACCGCATTGGTGACAGCGCAGACGGCACCCATCTACTGCACTGCTCATGACAGCATTCGGCTATATGCCATGCCGGTAACATCGCAGAGAGTACCGGCTAATGGCCATTCCCAATATTCTATCTCTCGACAGATTTGCTTAATGGTAATAAAAAATTTACTCATTTTGTATGGAAGATCTATGAAAATACTATCGATAGTAAGCAAATCTGTTGATAGATAGAATATTGGGAACGGACATTATGCATCACACTTATCAGCAATCGAATGTACCTCCCTCGTCTATTGCACTATACATAACAGCTCTCACATGTATGCTGCAATGCGCCGGTAACAGCACGGAGAGTGCTCTTCTATTGCACTACTCGTAACAGCACTCACCTGTATGCTGAAACGCAGCGGTAACAGCGCAAAGAGTGCTTTTCTATTGCACTACACATAACAGCACTCCGCAATCGCACCGCGTCTCATCAGTGACAGCGCGGAGAGCGTTTGTCTAAACCACTATACATAACAGCACGCTGTTTAATTCACGTTTACTTTTAGTCAGTCCAGACTTCATAATAGTAGTAACAAAAGGTTCATCCGGTTTTTGCCTCAATATGAAATGGTTCCAACAAAAAGTGTTGTAAGATATGACATATAACAATGCGAGCTCACGAGATCCAATAACAGATACAGGCTTATACTTTTTGTTGCCAATGAAATATGTTCCATATTATCTTTCCATACATGATCTTTGTAAAGTTCGGTACACACTATAATTTATGGTAATTTGAGATACATGCAGTATGTAGATATACGTTAGATTTTTATGGATTAGTACGAATATGCCATGGATGCCCGACCATTTATTCGGTTCCGGTGACTCACACAAGAGAAAAATAAGTATTTATTCTAATGTCGTGTCAAGCTTCTTTTTTTTAGCTTGAATGATGAGATAACCAGGTTGCCCACCTGATAGTAAGCGCTCGCCCATAAGCAGGAGCTACGCTACACAGAAATTTGAATTCCAGAGTACAACATGGCACTGAACTGCACTCGTCACCCAGAGACAAGTTTGTAAGTCTCATAATAAACAGTAATTTCAACGGTTTCAATGTCCTTCAAACCGGAACACAACAGGGCTTACACACTGCTGCTTGGCGGCTGAAATAGACAACCCAGACTGCCTCTCTCATATGTATTAGGCAATCATCATTATATGTTGAAAATATTAGAAGAACACCGAAGCGCGGTACATTAGCTCACACTTGTAACCACAAGGGGGTAGTCGGAAGTGCAATTAAAACACGCACGAATCGCTGAGCTTATTTCCAAGCCATGAGAGCTTATTTGAGTGGTAGAGCCACGCTGTAGACACTTGTCTACAGTATGTATGGGCCGGCTCGTCCGGGTCATTACCACTGTCTTACAGAAAACCGGCGTAAATTAGCAGCTTGCTGCTGCGTTTCGTACGGTGAGTGAGATATCCGGAGGCCCAAACCCCCTCCCCTTCCCAATCCCTTAAGGTCGGCAATGCACCCATGATTCTTTTGGTATTGTGGGCGTACATGGCCGGTGGAGATTACTTACCATCAGGTGACCCACATGCTCGTTTGGTGGCCTATACCATAAAAAAAGCCATGATGTGATAATAAAAATTCTAATCCCGGATAACTTATGCGTTAATTGACGAATCGAAAACCCAAACACAAATTGCTGGGGCTGAGATTAAAATCCAGGACATCATGGGTTTTTAAGCCTATGTATACTGCCAATAGACCAGTTAGGTGATTATTATTATTCTTCTTCCACCTGCCCTTATCCCAGTCGCAGTGGGGTCGGCGCAACATTCTTTTTAACACATGGTACAGAATAAAATAAATAAATAATAAATACACCCAACAGTCACACACATAGTCCTGACCCCACACTAGGTTAACCTGTATCGTGGGTATCAGGAACTACGAGCGACTTGCGGTCCCAAAACACCCAGACCAATATTTATGGATCACATTTGTCTCGGTGTGCGAATCGAACCCACGGCCTCTCGCTTCGCAGCCAGCTACTCGCCCACTACGCCACGCAGGCTGTCAATTGATTAATTATTACCATTAATCACACGAAATACATCAACGTAGCTTTCGTGTCATGTGCAACAAACCTAACATATTTTATCAAAGTAAAAAATCATTCCATCATTAAACAATGATGGAGGCCGAATGAGATCATTTTTGTCCGTCATATATCATGGTATGTTCCGATGCATCAATCAATTTGTACCCTTGGCATGGCGACGCCTACATTATATTTGCTATTCATATTTAAAGTTATTAATATTGGTATTTAATGAGTTGATTTGTCGTTGAAAATATGTACTGCGGTCACGACTTTATTCAATGGAATGGTAAGTTGATATTATCAGCCCTATATATGTCTCACAGTTGGGTTCCGGTCTACACTATAAGAGAAGTAAGGCCTTAGTCCACTCTGGCCAAATGCATGTTGGTAGATTTCACATAGCTTAAAAGTTCTTATCGAAAATTCTTAGGCATGCAGCTTTCGCCACGTTGTTTTTATAACCTCGGCGGCGCAGTTGTACGTGGTACGATTGTTGTGCTGAGGTCTCGAGTTCGATCTCCGGGTAAGGTGAAGTGATATTAGGTTTTTTATCATGAAATGTTCAGTATTAACTCGGAGTCTGGAATTGTGTTCGGTATGGCGATAGGATCGCCTCCTATTACATCATGGGACGGCGAAATGTGGGTGTGCAGTTACAATTCCATCTACCCCTTCGGGAAGTACAGGCGTGAGTGCGTATGTATGTATATATGTATGTTTTTTCACCGTTAACGAGCGATAATTAACAATGTAAACACACATAACTTTGAAAGTCAGAGGTGTATGGCCTGGAGGCTGGGTTCGACCCTGCGATTTCTTTCTCGGTAATCTGTTCCATTTCCTGCTGGGCTATCAGCCAAGTTCAAGTCGATTATAGTGAGTTACAGTCTAAGTTACAGTTCTTAATTGAATACACGTAACAGTCGCACACCTAGTCCTGGCTCTCACCTGGTTAAGATATATTGTCTCGTGGGTATCAGGAACACCGAAAAGTAACAGGCTTATAATAATTGAATACACCTAGCAGTTGCACACCTAGTCCTGACTCCCATCTGGAGCGTCATGGGTAGAACTTGCGGTTCAATAATTTTTAATGGTTTTAGAATTTGATGATTTGTATATATATATATACTGTTAGAAAACTATTGTTTAGTGAACACTCTGAATGAACTGAATGCTTCTAGGCAACAATCCATGTCAGGATTTACAAGAGACCGTTCTCTAATTGATAATAAGTATCTTTTTATACGCTTTATATTATGTACGCTTCATACGTATGTTGGTATGTAACGGAATCTTTGAACATGATTTTGACCCCCTTCAAAACGTCGGATTAACTCGAAATTTGGCATACTTATTAAGGACCGATGACAATTCAATATTTTCAACTAAAAAATTAAAAATAAATAATAGTTAAAAAAAACTAAAAAGTACGCTTTTATAGAAAATCTAACTAAAAAATAGAAAATAAAATAAAATAGTGTAAGAAAAATGATTTTATTGTAAAACAAGCGTGGGGTGCATGGTATCAATAGTTATAAATATTTTATGAACAGATATGAGTATAAGGGTTATTTTGATAATATCTTGAAAAGCACCCCACGCTTTTTTACAATAAAATCATTTTTCTTACACTATTTTATTTTATTTTCTATTTTTTAGTTGGATTTTCTATAAAAGCGTATTTTTTTGTTTTTCAAACTATTATTTTTTATGTCATAGGCCGGTAAACGAGCAAGTGGTGACCCACCAGGTGATGGTAAGTGATCTCCACCGCCCATGAAAACCCACAATACTAAAAGAATTATGGGCGCGTTGCCGATCTTACAGAAAAGGGATAATTAAGAGATTAAGAAGGGTAGGGAGATTTGGCCTCCGGATATCTCACACACCATACGAAACGCAGCAGCAAGCTGCTTTACGCCGGTTTTCTGTGAGGCAGTGGTAACAACCCGGACGAGCCCTCCCATTCATGCTGTAGATAAAACTGACTACAGCGTTGCTCTACCACTCGGAAGTATAGTAATTGAATCGCGAAAAAAAATAAAACAGACAGACATAATTACAATGTCTATTCTTAGTCGATATATTGGCCCTGCACTTACTTACTTGCCTTACTATCAAGTCCATTTGCCGTACTAATAAAAAAAGTCGTTCACCCGTCACTAGCAAGTTAACTCGCTTTTAACAGTTATTGCGTCTTTACTTTACATAAAAAAGGAACCTGTACCGACGGTACATGATCTGATAAGCTGTTAAACCATTAGTTACTTACCACGAGTTCTTAGTTAGTTGCGCCAGCGCATAAATTGCCATCCGGACAGGAATATCCTGGTGCCAACTAGTAAATTCCTGCAAATAAATTATTCTTTTCTGAATTGTAGGATGTTATTGAAATTACCCCCACGTTTGCTCAAGAATATAAACCTGAGTTCATGTTGGTAGCGGGAGCGATTAGCGATTTTATTTATGCGAGATTTTGTTTTACTCTTTATAGCGCGTCTCCACTTGTGACATTTTTCTGAACCGAGATGTGTGACTGACAAACTCAAGTGTGGATGGTATGTCACATTCTACGACCTAATGTCAAGGAGCGATCCGCTCAAACCCCGTAACATTTTGAAATTACTAGGCATTATAAGACATAAAAACTTTTTCTCGGATGACGAACGCAGTTCAGTGCCGTGCAGGGCATTGTAATTCAAAGTTCAGTTTGGAGTTGTCTGATAATGGACAGTCGTGATGCTTACGATCAGACGAGCGCCTGGCCAGTCTCGTCATATAAAGCTAATGAAAAAATGAAAAGCCTCAAAGATTTATATCCTGTTTTAGAAAGCAACTCCCCTTCGAAAGTAGTAGGCGGTAGGTCCCTCGTATGCGACTGGTCCTCTGGGTTGGTATCATCGCTTTGTCTATTTATGTCGCCATGCAGCAGTGTGTAAGCACTGCTGTGTTACGGTTCGAAGGATATTGAAGTCGGTGAAATTAATGGCATTAAGAGACTTAACATCTTATGTCTAGGGATGACGAGCGCAGTCCAATACCAGACAGCGCTACGTAATTCCAAGTTCTGTGTAGTGTTGCTTCTGTTTATAGACGTGGTGGAATTTATCATCAGGCGAGCGACTTGCTCGTCTCGTCATTCAAGCTAATATTCCTATGATTGTATTTTATTCTCATTTTTGTGTTTAGTGCTCAATAAATTAGAAAAACGAAGGAAAGTATCCGATCTCTGTATTCTTTACAAAATCGTTAATGGGCTGTTGTTGTTCAGTATACCACATGTCACCAATAATGTATCACAAAACAACCCTCTCATTAGAATGTGCAAATTGTACAATGATATTTGTGTGGACTACAACATCTTTAACATTGGTTTTGCTTCTTTCAAAAAATCCCTACTTCAAAATTTGTAATACAATATTCAACCTTATTTTTTCATTCATTATTTTTTTTTTTTATAGATCGACGACACTGATTTTCGTGCGTATTCTTTAAATTGAAATGCTGTGTATAGTTGTAAGTGGACTTCAGGCTTAATTAACTCTTAAATAATATAGATCTAATGCTGTCTAGTCTGTAGTCTGTAACTGTACCTTATACAATAAAATAAAATAAAATAAAGATATAATAATAATACATAGTTATATAATACGGGTCGAATAACGAACCTCTTTTTTAAGTAGGTTAAAATTAAATTGTTCGTCGATCTTTATGTTGATAGATAACCGTCGCGACTAAAAAAGTTTAGTCAGTTTCAACATTATACAAATTCTTGACTACATATTTTTTGTTGAAATCAGAATACATCAATCCGCAAATTTTTAACAACTGCTACTCGTGAGGATGATTTTTTACAACCATCGAAAATTATCAGCAATTCAAATAAAATTACGCAAGAAAAAGAAACATAGAAAATTGTTGTTAATTTGGAATTCCAGAGGTAAAAAACTTCGAGGCTAAATAAAATTATGCAAATAACATTAGATGATATCAGAATCTTCATCCCTTGGCAGAGTAATATCTATGTATATCGGTTTCTTTGTCAATTCTAGACCCATTTTATTCGATAAACAATCATTCGATAGATCTTAGTTGCGATGTGGTCCCCCAACTCCCGTATAAATTTGGTAAAGATCTGATTATGGAGTACGGAGTTAAAAAATGAGACTTCTCAATGGATAACAGCACACATCACAATTGTGTTATGGTATTGGAACTTAAATGCAATTAAATGAACTTTCCATTAAAATTTAATATAAATTATGTGAAAAATAACAGTGAAAACTCAAAAATAACTTCTAGAGGTTATTGTTGGTGCAATTTTAGTTGACCTGCAGCGGCACATGCACATACTCCAAAAAGTCCTCTAGAAATTTTGATATGTTACTTTTCAGTATTATTTTAACGTTGTTTTGGTAAGTAGAAACGTTTACTAAATTCATAGTTCAATCAATTACTACTCCACTGTCCCAACCATCTTTTGTGAAATACACCTTCTATCCCCTTCACTCTTTCACATAACCACATAATTCTAACCCGTTCTCTCCATCTCAACTCGCTCGTAAATACACTCAGCTACCATCCTTGCACATTAAAGCATATTTAAGATTCCGTACAAAGTTTTAACATTGACTAATGGTAAATGCTTACGGTTTAACAGTGAATTAGACGCAATTAAGGCGTCGCGTCGCGTCGTTCGGAATTGATTGGCGCACAGTTATAGTATTAGTTTGCTATGCGTTTGTCATTATAAAGATTAATGTAAGGAGCAGAGGTGAAAATATTTAATAATAATATAATAAAATTATTTATTATCAGTCAAATTTTTTAATTTATTATCAGGGACTGTCTCGGTGGCGCAGTTGTAATGCATAAGCGTTACGACTGAGGCTTGACGCTGAGGTCTCGGGTTCGATCCCCGGGTCGGGTAAAGTGATATTGGGTTTTTCTATTACGAAAAGCTCAGTATCAGCCCGGAGTCTGGAATTTGTGGCCGGTATGGCGATAGGCTCGCTCCCTATCACATCATGGGACGGAGATACGCTCGGCGAAATGTGGGTGTACTGGCTACACCTCTGCCTACCCCTTCGGGGATTACAGGCGTGAGTGCGTATGAATTATTATAAGGCAACTATGGTCCATAGATAAATACATTACAAACTAACATACATATAAAATAATTACAGAAAATATTAGTAAAATAAATATTTGAGACTATGTTAGTAACACTTTGAACTAAGATGGTGTGGCATTTGTCCGCGGAAGCAGTAGGAACACCACGCCCTACGGCCAGTAGGTTTTCTCCATGACGAGGTGCAGGAGGCAATTTGGTACTCGCACCACAAACTCCTTGTTGACATTGCCAGAATTATGCCAGTCTGAAGTTATTAGATATAAAACACTCTGATCCTAGGACGCGACACGCTGGGACGATCCACTATGGTGATTTTTTCACCATGTTCATGTACTGTTCATGAAGTGTTCAATGGAGTATAAGTGGGCAACCAACATATTGGCTTTGCCAACCTCACCTGCGCGTTTTTTTATAAGCTTTAGATGACGTGACGAGCAGGTCACTCACCTGAAACGTCATGCCTGCCCATAAACAGTAGCAACACTAATCAGAATTTCGAATTATTAAGTACTGCATAGCACTGAACTGCGCTCGTCACCCTGACACATAAGGTGTTAAGTCTCATAATGCCCAGTAATTTAACTGGCTTCAATGTCCTTCAAACCGGAACATAACAGTGCTTACACAATGCTGCTTGGCGGTAGAAAACTGGCACGTGGTATACTCTGCTGATTAACGGACGAGGCAATGGCGAGACTTAGTTCCCATTCCAATATAATACTACCGTCAAATCTATAGTATAAGATGGCGGACCTTGGCATTAAGCTGGGATAATGCCAGGCAAAAAGAAATATATTGTTCATGAAAGTCTACAAATTCTAAACACTATTCACTAGTTATCTCAAGGGAAGACTGTTTGCTTAGCTTAGTGCAAGTGTTATTGCACCTATTGAAAAACCCGTTATAGCGATTCCCCGGTAAGTCGCGTATTAGAACTACACCAGTATATCGAGTTACCAGCTCTAGTTGTTTAGATATACATACATACGCACTCACGCCTGTTCTCTCCGAAAAAGTAGGCAGAAGTGTAACTAGTACATCCACATTTCGCCGAGCGTATATCCGTCCCATGATGTGATAGGAGGCGAACTTATCACCATATCGGGCATAAATTACAGAATTTGGGTCGATACCAAGAATTTCTTGATAAAAAACCCAATATCACTTTACCCGACCCGGAGAGCGAACCTGAGACCTCAGCACAGCAGTCGACCGCGTACGCATTACAACTGCGCCACCGAGGCAGTCAGTTATATTATTATTTATAGTACAGGGAGTATACGAGCTAGTGGTCATCAATTTGTAGATAACCACTGTCGCTAATGAACACTTACATTACCAGAAAAATCAATAATATCATTTTAGTAATAGCATAGGCGGGCTAACGAGCGAGTGGGTCACCTGATGGTAAGTGATCTCTATCGCCCATGTACACCCACAATACCAAAATAATAATGGACGCGTTGACGACCTTAAGAGAAATAAGGGATTTGGGTAGGGGGATTTGAGACTCCGGATATCTCACTCACCGTACGAAATGCAACAACAAGCCGCTACTTTACGTCGGTTTTCTGTGAGACAGTGGTAACGACCCGGTCGAGCCGGCCCATTCATGCTATAGACAAAACTGTGTACAGCGGGGCTCTGCCATCCCCCTCCCCTTTCTAATCGTTTAATTATTATGCCTTTCCTTTGAGGTCGGGAACGTGTATTCTTCTGGTACTGTGGGCGTACATGCGCGGTGGAGTTTACTATCAGGTGACCCACTTGTTCGCGTGACGGCCTATGCTGTAAGAAAACGACACCTTGGTTAATTAGGCCACATTATGGGAATAATAAGACGTATTTGAGTAAGAAATTCTCTCGTTATCAGCAATACGTTATCAGGTGTCGATAGCCAATCGTTTGCACAAATTGTGCCAAATGATAACCTTATTTCACAGATAACAATGTTTATATACGAAACTGTTACAGGCACTTGACCGAATTCTATATTAGGTATTAGGTAATACCACAACAAAAAAAACAAACTGACAAAATTGTCTAGAGCCACGCTGTAGACAATTTAGTTTACAGCATGGATGGGCCGGCTCGTCCGGGTCGTTACCACTGTCTCACAGAAAACCGGCGTAAAGTAGCTTGCTGCTTCGTTTCGTACGGTGAGTGAGATATCCGGTGGCCCAAATCCCCCTCTCCTTCCCAATCCCTTAATTATCCCTTTCCTTTAAGGTCGGCAACGCGCCCATGATTCTTTTGGTATTGTGGCCGTACATGGACGGTGGACTTACCATCAGTTGACCTACTCGTTCATTTGCTGACCTTTGCCATAAAAAAAGGGTTGCGCTGGTTGGGTTGCTGCCCTTATTCACGGCACGCGAAGAGAGTACACATACGAAGTCTATAGTATTTTTAGAGTCCCATACAATCTTATCACTTTCTGAATTTGGGTCGTTAATTTATCTGCAGTTCATACATGCACGGCAAACGAACGGAATGCTCGCGATCTTCTTTATCAGTCAACTGATGCAGATACAGGAAAGTAGGTTTGTAAACAAAGTGTATCTTATCCACACTTCCAACTGCATCAGATATTTAACAAAAAAAATGTCACTCACTAGCTTTACTCATAAGTAAATTATAGCTCAGCCCGCGTCAATGTCTTTTTCCAGGATAAAAAGTACTACATACATAGGCAGACACGCCTGTAATCCCCGAAGGCGTAGGCAGAGGTGTAACTAGTACACCCACATTTCGCCCGAGTGTTTCCGTCCCATGATGTGATAGGGGGCGAGCTTGTCGCCATACCAGGCCCAATGATACAAACTCCGGGCTGATACCGAGCATTTCGTAATAGAAAAATCCGATACCCGGGGATCGAACCCGAAACCTCAGCGGCAGCCGTAACGCGTATGCGGTAAAATTACGCCACCGGGGCAGTCAGTATAAAAAGGCAGGCATAAAAAGTACTATATGTCTTGTCTTAATCCAGGGCTGTGCCTAAATACAAATCCGAAAAAACCAAATTCACAATCTCACAAACATCCAAATTTTGACATTTATAATATTTGTAGGATTGCACATACCACCGGATATGTGCTAAAATGTTTGTTTATCTCGTAACGCTATCGGAACTTTGCATTTGAATCTTGACCTTTTAACTTTGCTGAGTACAGCTAATAGAACTGAAAAATATTTCCGCCTAGGTCGAGTTTGGTAGGAATTTTATGATATAGTGACGTTATTTATTGACAGCTCCGTGGCGCAGCGGGCGAGTAGACGGCTGCGAAGCGAGAGGCCGTGGGTTCGATTCCCACACCGGGACAAAAATGTTTGTGTGAACCACAAATATTGGTCTCGGGTCTGGGTGTTGTGGGACCGCAAGTCCCTCGTAGTTCCTGATACCAGCGATACAGGTTTACCTAGTGTGGGGTCAGGACTATGTGTGTGACTGTTGGGTGTATTTATTTATTTATTATTTATTTATTTGCCTATCCTGGGATATTAGTAGGGACTAGGTATGTAGGTATCGCCTCATTGCCCTTGTGAGAAACCGGTGAAATATTGAGTCCAAACAGGTGAAATCTTAGGTCCAAACCGGTGAATTGTTAGGTCCAGTTCGGGTAATATCAATTTATGTTTGAATTTTCATACTTGAGTTGCCTGGGGTTGGAATTTGTGCATTATATTGCGACAGGCAGTCAAGGGACGGATATAAAATCGGCGAACAGTGTTCACAGTCAGCACAGCTCCACCTCTAATAATCCTTTAGAGATACACTTGTGATTTTATGTTTATGTAAGAGTAGATGTTAAAATCATTTATTCTGTAAATTGGATCATTAATTAGTAACACGTTTAAATGTCAATTATTATCATAATTAGTAAAGTCAATAACTAACACTAGAACTATAATAAAGAATATTTACAATCATGTATTCGCTGAAATAGGCATATTAATTCAGTTATTAAAAATATGCATGGATGACATTTTTCTAATACGCGATATATTTGGTATACAAAAGATTGTATATTGAAGAATATCCACGAAATGATCTGCCTTTCACAAGTTATACAACTTAATAATTAAATCAGTCGCTGTCCTTTATGAATATTGTCATAGTCAACTTTCATGTCGTCTATGGAAAATTTGTGGGCAAATTGTCAAAGCAAACCCATCATTACATCACAGTAGATATTGATGAAAGCCGATCCTGGTAAAAGAAATACAAGTTTTAAGGAGTTCATGAATAAAGATTGGCTATCTACTTTCACCACTGCTTATCTGATTGTTCTAGGATTGGAAATAGTAAACAAAATAGAAGTGAAAGTAACGTTTGGATAATTTAAGTAACTTTATGGTTCATTCCGACTACGTTTGTAAAGCTTTTAGGAATATTAAGACATTATTACAACATGTAATACTTGCGTTACACACGTGTAAGCATTAAACGATTTCTTTCTTTCTTTATCTATACACATAGTGAAATTATTGGATATTATGAGATTTAATGAATGTGTCGGAGTAATGAACGCAGTGTAGTGCTCTACAGTAGGTACTTTGTAATTTAAAGTTCTGAATTATGTTGTTTTTGTTTATGAACAGGCATTGCGCTTTCCATCGGACGGGCAACCTGCTCGTCTCCTCGTTTGTGTCATAAATAAGTATTACCGAAAAAACTAAAAATTGTCAATTGATTGCCGAAGAAGATTGGTCGAATTGCACCAATACGATTTAGCATCACCTCTTATGGCCGTTCCGAATATTGTTTACCGATATATTTTCTTAAATTTCGCAGTAAATTTTTGACGAATATTGTGTAGAAGATTTCGGTCAAAACGTTATTGAGAGTAAGCGAATCTATCTGTAAGAAGAATATAGGGAACGGCCATTAGTGAATCAAACCACTATAGATATTTGTAGGCATATAATAATCATGCATAAAACTATTGAGTACGTCATACTACGAAACTAAGATGAGTAGACCTCAAAATTCTTAGTATGGTCGTGATCGGCCAAATTACTCATTACTTTAATATTAATGACGTCAGATAGTGGTTTTTGCAGCACTTTTCATGGCAATTTACGTGTAACATAATTCACACCTGTATCCTCGAAGAAGATGACAAGTGTAAAGTGGAACTATAGAGCTAGCTGCGCTTCTCCAACTACCTATATGTTTACACCAAGAAATTGAACTCAAGATTCACTGAAAGAAGGAGCCGCAGTGTGTGAATACGTGACCAAAATATTATTAGATTGATATAGCACAGATAAAACGTCAAGATGCGAATTCGAGAAAAATTTGACCTCAAAATAGCAACATTAGTCACTGTTATTAATAAAAAGCTAGTTTTTTTTATTGCTTTAAAAACTAATGAGAACGACGCATCAAATACAAGCACAAGAAATATAGGTAATTTCTTATAATTAATTTTATACGAAGAATAAATCTTTCTTTTTCTTTCTGCCTGGCGTTCCCGGGCTAATGCCAGGGTCTTCTAGGTATATCATAGATTTGATGTGATTTAGTATTATATGGGGCGACCACCGTCTATAGATGAGTAATATTCACACGAACAAATATTGGTTTCATGATCGACTTTGTGTTAGTGTTTTTTTTATGGCATAAAATCGGAAACGAGCAAGTGGGTCACCTGATGGTAAGTGATCTCCACCGCCCATATATGCCCACAATACCAAAAGAATTATGTGCGCGTTGCCGACCTTAAAGGAAAGGGATAATTAAGGGAATTAAGGGAAGGAGAAGGGGAAGGGGGTTTGGGCCTCCGGATATCTCACTTACCGTAGGTACGAAACGCAGCAGAGGGATGCTACTTTACGACGGTTTTAAAGTACTCATATTATTTCCTTAAATTAAGCCTGGAATGCACACATGCAATGAAAACATGCTTATTTGTAAGCTTCGCCTAATGATCTAACTGTTTACTGCCAATGAAACCCCACAATACTAAAGAAATCACCCTAGTACGCACTCATACTACATATGCACTTACGCCTGTAATCCCCGAAGAGTTAGGCAAAGGTGTAACCGGTACACCCACATTTCGCCGAGCGTATCTCCATCCCACGATGTGATAGGGGGCGAGCTTATCGCCATACCGGGCACAAATTCCAGATTCCGGGCTGATACTGAGCATTTCATAATATAAAAACCCAATATCACTTTACCCGACCCGGGAATCGAACCCAGCATTAGCCTCAATCATAGCCCGTAGGCATTACAACTGCGCCACCGAGGCAGTCTACTATTATCACCCTAGTACTACTATTATAAATGTGAAAGTTTGGATGTTGAACAGTTTGTGAATTTGGATATTTGTTAGCTAATCACTCATTAACGGCTATACTGTATCGTATGAAATTTGGCACACAAGTAGACTACCACTTGGATTAGCACATAGGCTACTTTGTGCTAAAAGCAAGTGTAAACTATGTTGTTGACCATTAAGGGAATGATTGGGGATGGGGGAAAGGGAAAGGGTGATTTAGGCATCTAGAAATCCCCACCGTTCAAAAGACAATAGCAAAGAGACAGCGGTCAGGCCGGCCCGTTCATGCTGTAGATAAAACTGTCTGCAGCGTGGCTCTACTACTTACAACTATTCACCGTACATATTTTTTTTTTCTTTTTTTTTATCCTGGCTCGGCAAAGTGAATACGCTACACCTGATGGTAAGTATAGCGCAATCCATGAATACTGTCGACCAACGATAGACACTGAATCTGTCGCAGATCGGCAAAATTATGCCGGCCTGCTTAGTTGCTTCTTCACACTCCGTTTAAAGGATCCCAAGTTATAGGAAGGAGGAAACACGTGCGCCGGCAAGCTATTCCACAGCTTTATGGTCCGACAGAAATACGATTTTGCGAACCTCTTGGTCCGAGCCGAGATGGAAGAGACCACGAAGCTATGGTTTCGCAAGCCAGCACGCGTGGTTCTATTGAGGAAAGGTGAGGAAGGAATAAGTTCAAACAAATCTTCAGAGCATTCACCGTGATACAGACGATAAAAGACGGAAAGCGACGCAATGTCCCTACGCAGCTGTAGCGGCTCTAAATTTTTTGTAACGTATGACATATTTATGAGTCGCAAATCAATTGGTACTATTTGCATATATGTTTCACCATTATTAAGTTAGTTTGATATCACTGAAGATTCCTATATTTAAAAGGACACGATAAATAAGCGAGGCTAAGTTAATAATTACGAATTTCCAACTTCTAACTAGAAACATGCTATAATTTGATAACGATCTGGCCAACACCGCGCCGCTAATTATTGCTCAATAACTTATAACGTTATTAATAAAGTACAGTTATTTACGTCACAAACGATCGACGTACGCGAAAACAAGAAATAAGATTATGATTAATTAATTACTCTATTGATGGAACTGGGTTTATAATAACTGTTGCTTTATTTTAGAAACATTAAGTTTCAAATTCAATTGAACTTTTATTATTCCAAGTCACAATTCTTGGAAGAAATGTGATGAAAGATCGGATATAAACTATTAAGTACATAAATATATGACGTTCTACTTCTCGTCCACGGTGCATTGAATTCTAATAGTTATTGTCATAGAGTATTATCTTGTGAGAAGCGAGATTACCTTACTAAATGACAGATTAAGCAAACTAATGGCCATTCCCTATACTTTATTTACATATATATTTGCTTACCATCAAAAGTGTTTTGACAGATCTTCCATATAACATGTGTCAAAAATTAATTGGCAGTAAGCAAATCTGTCGATAAACAGAATATTAACGGAACGGCCTTATGTCGTTGACAGTCGCCTTATTCCATAGAACTTTTTTTGTGAACCATAGAACTAGAAATTTTGTGAATAGCAGACATCAGTCAAGTTACTTTCAAAGAATCTAAAGAACAGTTCAAGTAGATGAGGGCTATAATAATGTAAAGCGATCATAAAATTCAGACAAAACCATTGCAGTACGCACATATGCGATGATTTGAGATTTTCGTTGGCTCAATCTCTCTCCTTCCTAATTTTTATTTCTTGCGTATGGCTGTTGTTGGATGGTGGAGATAACTTACTATCAGATGACCCACTTGCTCATTAATCGGCCTTGCTCCAGACCCGAATATGAAAGTAATTAAGGTGTCCACTCATCCAAATCGCATTACAAAACACGCGACTAACTTAAAGCCTAGTTGCGAAAATTTTGACAAATCGATTAAAAACCAATATAATTTTAATCGATTAGCAAGTTATATTTAACGGTGTACTTTTTAACGGTATTACAGAAAGAAGAAATTAAAATATTAATCATAACTTAAACCTTGGATGCAGTTGTAACTAATTTATAAAAATTAAAGGAACTGGTACAAGGATTTGTTATTTGACTTTGGAAAATATTGTTATAAGATAATTAATAAACTTAGTCCGTTCTGGTTCTTTAATGTTATGTTGTCGTTTTGCTTAGTTAGCTAGTTGTTTAATTAACTCATGCCCTTTAGGTTTGGTTTGTCCGTTTTGGTTAACTTTATTTGACCCATATCGCTCAACACACTGTAAAGGGATGCAAACACCCCTTCCAAGCATGTTCAGGGTGTAAACTAAAGTTACGTAAAGGTCGGTGATAACAGGTATTCACAAACTTCACTAGGTGTAGGTACTTAGCTTAAATAATGCTATCAATAAAGCATCACTGGAAGAAATGACCATTTCACCAACACTAAATCCTAACGTGATTTACTAATATAGGCATAATATAACATATTACATACTACGTCGCTGGAATGGTTAATAAACTTTAGCTCTTGGATAATTGAAGCATAATTGTGAGCTTTCCTTTCTGAAAGATACATAAAGACAGCAGGTATATATTGGTCTGACGATATCGTTAACACCGGGGGTCGATATTGGAGTAGATTGGCGCAGGACCGTGGTGAATAGCATATAAAAAGAGAGGCCTATGCCCAGCAGTGGGATGAGAAAGGCTGTGAATGATGATGATATATCGGTCGTTACACACTAAACTTCATTTGACATAGAAAGTCCTGGAATCGAGTGTGCTTAAGTGGTTGTTTCTTATATTTTTTAAGTCATACAAATCGACAGAGTTTCTTCGTAACTTGAGAGCAATCGAAAGCCGTATCCATTTTTTCGGTAGTAAATTATTCATATTAGGGAAATCACAATTTAAATATTTAACAAACGTTAATGACCTGTTTCAAACACAAAATTACCTGGTGTTGGCCATCAAATTATCAATACGATAAAGATTCCATATCTCAATGCTAATTTCGACGTTTTTATCACTTTTCATTTCGCCTACTTACACCGAAGGTCAAATGATTCATAAGTAAATAGAAAACACGTGCTTTCGAATATTTGTATTGACGAGGCTGGATAAATGATTTTTTTTAACCTTTCAAGTTTATTTGATGTGAAGTGCAAACCATACAAGAATCAAGAGGAATTCAAGGCTCTAGCTTTTACTTCTTGCATTTTTGTTTTAGGCATCTGCTTGGCTGTGCTCTGGCATTGCTGAGGTCCATGGGCGGCGGTAACCACTTACCATCAGGTGGGCCGCCTGCTCATCTGTCTATCTGGACAATAAAAAGAAAACTACTGTTCGTCTGTTACTATTTCGTTTGTACTGTCTATTATCCTGGGTAGTCCAGTATTCTTAGGTGTAAGTGAATGAAATAATATAATGAAAATTTAGCCCAATTCCCGGGTAACATCTTCATAGATCAATGACTCTTCTCGAGGCCAGAATTGACTCAAATAATTGAAAATGTAAACTTTTTGAATAAAATATTAATAATACGGGATTTCCAAAGCAAATCCGACTTTGTTTAAGATCGTCGAGGGCCTCTTTGGGGACTTTTAACTGTAACGTTATGCTACTTTTTTCTATGATATTGTCGAGGATCTTTTTAAGGACTTTTTAGGAATGCCTTCGATTTGTTTAACGAAATGTTTCTTCACGTAAGAAGAAAGAAAGAAATACAATTTTGCTCAACTCACGAAGCGCCCATAACATATTATTACTACATTATTTACAATTATAATTATTATTTCGACAGGTAAAGTGATAGGGTCCAATTTTCTAGGTTTTATCAGTGATGCAGTAGACAAGTTGAGAGCTGCAGTGACACCGAAGCAGTACGGCGTATAGTCTAAAAGCTATCATGTGTAGTGCAATAGGCTATCGCTATTTGTGTTGCCACTGACGTTACGTGGTGTAAAGTTTAGTGTTGTGGATAGACTCCACGCTAGTACCGACGACGTGGCTAACAACAGAGTGCTGTAATGTGTAGTGCAGTAAACCAGCGCTTTTAGCGCTGTCGCCGACGCCGCATATACCCGAATGCTGGTATGTATATAGCACAGTAGACAAACGCTATTTGTGCTGTCACTGATGCGGTCTAAGGTCTAGTGCTGTCGTATGTAATGTAGTGCATGGGCGCTCCCCACACTGTCATCAACTCGGCCTGAACCAAGGCAATACTGCCTTGGTTATTGGTAATTATACACGAGCACTCTCCACGCTGTTATTGACAATTGACATGGCAGCATATTGTCATGTTTATTCAGTACTCCTCCTTCGGCTATAACTCTTTTATACAGTGAATACCAATGTTACTTGTCGTATATAAAGGTACAGTTACTCAATTTGCATGATTGTATAACTGTTCGAAATCCTTTTTGTGACGCTCAATTTGAATACGTTATAAATGCATGAGTTTTAACGAAGTCTCTGCTGAGGTCATTTATTTTTATCATGTTTTTCTCAATTAACGCACCAATTAAAATGGCTGAATTAATAAAAGTCATTGGCAACTAAATGCATCAACTTATAAAAGCTACAAGGCTTTGTATTAAGATATTTCAACGGCAAAAAAAATAAACAACTGTTTTTAAGTTGAGACAGGCAAGAGACTGGCTTCACTGGTCGTGCAACAAAAATAAAACTCGTCCATAATCTTGTCTATGGAAAATTAAAAACGACAGGACTTTGCAATAAACTACGCATCCTGTGATGCCACTGCTTACTTGCTGCTGTTATGCCAATCACCTTAGCCTGCTTTTATAAAAAGATTAAACTTTGTAAAAATTACACGTTCTATTAACATGACTTTCGATAAAAACAAGTTCAAAAAACCTAAATACAAAAGAAATAAGGTTGAAAGTGCATTATAAAATGTTGGACAAAGTTAAAATAGATAAAAAATTGAACATACGTGCAGCGGAGCAAGGTTGTGTGGCTTTAAAAAGTGATAGATCAAGTTACCAACTCCAGTAACTGGAATCTGTATGCAATTATTATTCTATGCACAGACGAGAGAGGTCCGTTAGCGAAAACATTCGTGCACTTACCCGAAATGTTCAATCTTATTAATATAACACAAACACAAACACACACAGGCACAGATCTGTTAATGCAAAACTTTCTACAACTTTACTGATATCACGAGTCGAAAAAAACTTGTTTTTTACACACATAAAGTATATCCCGATGTGTTGTTGTACACTATTGGTTGTATAAGCACGTTTCTATGTGAAAAACAAGTTGTCCCGTGTTTTTTGGTGACGTGAATATATTTTTTTCGTGGCGCGAGCGCGCGCGTGCGTCCAGCCCGAGCACTCAGTACCGTCTGACTCGGCCAAAGCATTGGCTGACCTTCGAGTAATGAAATGCGACCAAGTGAAGTTGGTTTGCAGACCGGTTCGCTTTAGGCAAAAGTGGCTGCCATTTTTTTCGTTCTCCTCACTCACTCAAACTCAGTCGGTTTGAGCAATGAGCTTCGAAGCTCCGTTTTGATACAGCTTGGTATAAACTTTTAAGCGTTGCCTTCTTTGGTGTTTTGAGCCTGGACTTAGTCTAAGTTGATTTTCTTCTCAATGATTACAGTCCTTTTTCAAAATGGCGGATGATTCAATGAAGTATGAAGCAAATAAAGTGATGGTATGGAATTGCCAGTAAGTTGTAATTTAATTCTTATGCGCATTTTAAACTCTTTTAATGTGTTGTCGAATATGTAAGAAGAGGTCGCATTTCTCATTATCTCTCCTAAAGCTGATTCAATTTTAATCTCAATTTTTAAATACTTCACAAAACTATTTAGTTTTGTAGATTTTTGGGAATATTTGTCTATATTTTTTATAACAGAGGACGGTAAGTGAGCAAGTGGGTCACCTGATGGTATGTGATCTCCACTGCCTATGAACATCCTGAAGAATTATGGACGCATTGCCGACCTTAAAGGAAAGGAATGATTAAGGGATTGGGAAGGGGAAGGGTTTTTAAGTCTTTGGATATTTCATTCCGGATATCTTATTACATGTTAATAATCGATTGGGAGGTATATTATTTAAAAAAAATTAATCAATGTTGTACATACTGTTGTAATGCGTACGCGGTACGACTGCTGTGCTGAGGCCTCGGGTTCAACCCCCGGGTTGGGTATTGTGATATTGGGGTTTTCTATTATGGAATGCTTAGTATCATTAGTATCAATATTACAAGAATACTCGAGAGTATGAAAAAGAACAAAATTGTTTCCATATTGAAATCTTAAATCAAGAATAGACAGACTAGTATGAGTGCTCCACTGCTGGGCACGGATCTCCCCACGAATGAGATGTGTTAGGTCTTAGTCTACCATGCAGGCTTAATGAGGAATGGCAGACTTCATACATCTTCAAAATTCTTATGGAGGATGCTCAGGTATGCAGGTTTCATCAAGATCTTTCTTTCACTGTTATGGCAAGCGATAATAAAGAATGAACACGTAACTTAGTAATATCCTAGGATCATAATCTTTGGGCTGGTTTTGAACCTGCGACTTTCGTCTTGGCAGTCAGTGGCAGTGAGCTATCGCTGCTTTACAAGTATAGTTAAGATAAAAAAGCAAATAAACCGCGCCGAACTGTTAACTTCTTTTTTAAGTCGGTAAAATATAAGTCGTTACAGTATAATGAATTATGGCAGGCGGTGGACGCGAAGGAATCCATCTAGCTTGCCAATAACCTATATGGTAAATCAGGCGTAGGTAGAGTATTACTTAGGTAATCCTTGGTAGTCTCTGTGACAAAGAATGTTTGTATAACTCCAAACATTTCAGTTGTTTTTATAGCATAGGCTGGCAAACGAGCAAGTGGGTCTCCTGATCACCTAATGGTAGGTAATCTCCACCACCCATGAACACCTACAGCACCATAAGAATCATGGATGCCTCACAAATCTTAAAAAGAAAGGTGTAATTAAGGTGTGAAGAGATATTTTTTTCTTGTGTTTTAGCGGTTTTTATCCTTTGTGGATATTTCAACCACATTAAGTGAAGGGGTATTTGGGCATCCGGATATCTCACTTGCCGTACGCAACTCAACAGCAGGCTTCTGCTTCACTTCCTCTATGAAACAGTGGGAACAACTTTCTACAAGCTGGCCTATTCTTGTTGTAGACAAGTTTCTATGGCGTGGGTCTCTTACAAACATTCATTTAAAATGGCCGTTCCCAATATTCTGTCTATCGGCAAATTTGCTGACTGGCAGATTTTTTTTGACACATTTTGTATGAAAGATCTGTCAAAACACTATTGATAGTAATCAAATCTATCTTTAAATATAATATTGGGTAAGGCCATAAATACGGCAGGAGCAACTAGTGACAGCCTCCATGGCGCAGTGGGCGAGTAGCCGGCTGCAAATCGAGAGGCCACGGGTTCGGTTCCCCCACAAACGACGACAAATGTTTGTGTGATCCACAAATATTTCTTTAGGGTCTGCGTGTTTTCTTCCCAGAGGGGTTGATGTTAGGCAGGCGGCCGGTCGTAAAAACTACAAGTCAAATCTTTCTGTAACATGTTAAAATCATGTTGCGCCTACCCCACTGCGAGTGGGATAAGGGCAGGTAGAAGAACGAGTAAACCCAACGTCAGGTTTTGTATGTACCTCAATCAACTGCTACTCGAACAATCGACACAACATGAGTCTATTCTTTAGTCTAACTTTTTTTTCACAATTCACGTCTTCACTAAAATCCTTTTAATGTAAAATATTTTTTGCAAAAAATAACATATCCTCCATTAGTGCAGTTTTTAGTACTTTTCTTATGGAAATTCGTGACCGAAGAACAATTACAGTAATTAATGGTGCGTTGAGCAAAAAAGTTAAATAAAATTATTTGCGGAAATTGGTCAGAGATGGTTATTAGAAATATGCAATGAATACATAAATAATTGTCGTATTTTTTTTGCTCGGTAAAGGGGGAGAAAAAAAGAACGTGAATATCAGCAGAATTATGGACGCCTTACCGAACTAAAAGGGGAGGGATAATTGAGGTATTGGGAATGGGAAAGGGGATTTGGGCGTCTGGATATCTCACTCACCGTACGAAACGCAATAAGCAAGCTGCAATTTCACAACGGTGCTCTGCGAGACAGTGGTAGCAACCAGCTCGTACCGGCCTATTCATTTTGTAGACAATAGGATCTACCATTTATTAATAGAGTAACTATTAAAAAGCGAATATAATCATCAAAAATTTAACATATTTCGTTTAATTGAATCAGTTACGTGATAGAACTAGCCAACTTCGGACTTTCATATTTCATAGTGCTAGTTTTAACTAGTGATTTGTATAATATTTCCAAGTAAATATATTTTTCTTTACAAAAATACCTCAAATGGCAATTTAAAGCCTAACCAGTTTTGAAGCTATTAAAACATGTTTTCTAAACCTATTCATAGTATTTTTTATTTTCTTTTTTATTGGATCTAGACGTTCTTTATATGTAATTATGTAGTTTGGTATCCGTTTGATAATGTCACTTGCTTGATAGTCAATTAATAGGCCTACTTACTTAGGGACTCATTTATTTCCTGCTCTTCTACTGGTTCGGCCTTCATTGATTATTGATCACTGGCTGAAAAACTGGTGAGATCCAAAATGAAAAGCGTTTAAAGGTTTAACTCTTCAGCTAGTTTTTTATTTATAAACTTGAGTGACGAAACGAGCAGATGCTCGCCTGATGGTAAGCGCCACGCCTCCCTCTAAACAAAAGCAACACCACACAGAACTTTGAATTACAAACTGTAATTCAAAGTTCTGTATGGCGTCAGACTGTGCTCGTCACCCCGAGACATAAGATGTTAAGTCTCATAATGCCAAGTAATTTCACTGGCTTCAATGTCCTTAAAACCGAAACATAACAGTGCACTTGGCGGCAGAAATAGACAAAGCCACCAGCCCAGACGGCCTCTCGCATACGAGAGACCTACATATGACCTTGTAGATATGAACATAATGAGATTTTGTATAAAATTATTTGATCGGCTTAAAATTAGCGGTATCTAAAATAATCATAGTGGTGTGCCGGGACTTTTATACTTTGTTGCCATAAAAAATGTTAGCGTATTCTCTATTGGTATATTGAGGGTGTCTGAGAATGCAACGTTGGGTACACTGAAGTTAAATGGTATATAGAAGAGATTGTCGCCATAACTTGAGGTCTTTTGCCTGCAGTCGTCAGTCTCCAGTTCATTAAGCTCAGTGCTCAGTCGATAGTCTAAGTGTTCATTAGGCGGTAGCTATGCTGGTTTACTATTCGGTCCTAGTTGTCTTAGTTATAGTTAGAGAACGGTCTATAGAGAATCCTGACATGGGGTTGTGGTCTGTAAAGCAGTGATATTGTAAATGTAAACAATAAACTATGATTTAAAGTGATTACTGTCGTTTGGTATTAGTAGAACAATACTCGTCTCACGTAACTTCTAGCAAAAATAAATTAATTTATTAGACATCAATGTTACGTGCAATCATTTAAAATTATGTGATCAACAGAAAATCAGCTGTATCTCAAATCCCCATCGTGGTGTGCCGATACCTTTAGTTTTATTTTGTTGCCATAAAAAATAAGTGAATTTATGTTGTGTGCAATCATTGACATGTTTAATTAAATAATGGCGGGTTATCGTCCTCGTACGTTACTCATAATAATATATTCTTTGTCTGTTGAATCATGATTTATTGCTCCTTAATTATTTTCCCTTTACTAACAATGTAGTTTTATTTTGGATTATTCTAACTGTAGTTTGGCTGTGGGGAGACCGGCATAGTAGCGTCAAGACGATAAAAAATAACGTCTGTGGATGTAGTGTCCAAATGAAAACCAGCGCCAAGCACTTAGTGTTTGGCATATTTTGGCGCGGTCGTGGTGGGACATATACCGCCTATAGTGGGTGAGTATCTAGGTACCGCCCCCTCACCCCACATATTACTTATAAAAATATTTTTCTAAATCAATTGTGCATGTTCCACCTAACGCCTGTCAATAAATGCTTTCTTTCTTTCTTTTTAGTGATCTCTCCACAAACCGCTTTTTTATAGCATAGGGCAGCAAATGAGCAAGTGGGTCATCTGATGGTAAGTGAGGTCCACCGCACATGTACGCCTACAATATCAGAAGGACCATGGGCGCATTAAGGAAAAATATTGGGAAGATTAGGGGATTTAGGTTTCCGAATATCTACGAAACGCAGCAATCCGCTATTTTACGTCGGTTTCCTGTGAGACTGTGGTAACGATCGAGCAGGCCTATTCGTGATGTAGACAAAACTATATACAGCGTGGCGTTGGCGTGTCTTTTTTTGTAGGTTTGAAGTGAGTTTCATAAAGAATGTGAGAGGTATCAAAACCTAAAATTTTGAAGTAAATTGTATCAACCTACAAACCTTTGATTAAATCCTTTGCATTTATCCTTATTACTTGATATATATTTCTAAGAAATGCAGGTAGACATGATTTCATCAGTATTGGAATCCGGCTTCCGCTTTCCGGTGTATCCCGGACCTTATCTCATAAGATATATAAGCGTGTGTCTCCCCGAATGGCTAGACAGAGGCAGCCACGGATAGCCGACATTATTTCCATCCTAGAGGTTTTTACATACATACGCACTCACGCCTGTAATCCCCGAAGAGGTAGGCAGAGGTGTAACACCCACATTTCGCGGAGCGTATTTCCGTCCCTTATGATAGGGGGTGAGCCTATCGCCATATCGGGTACAAATTCGAGACTCCGTTCATTTCGTAATAGAAAAACCCAATATCACTTTACCCGACCCAGGGATCGAACCCGAGACCTCAGCGTTGACCTCAATCGTAACGCGTACGCATTACAACTGCGCCACCGAGGCAGACTCAGGGTTTTTTTATTAGCTTGAATTACGAAACAATCAGGTCGCTCGCCTGATGGTAAGCGCCTGCCCATAAAAAGACACAACACCACAGAACTTGGAGTTACAAAGCACTGCATGGCACCGGACTGCGCTCGTCACCCCGAGACGTATGATGTTAAGTTTCATAATGCCCAGTAATTGCACTGGCTTCAATGTGCTTCAAACCGAAACACAACCGTGTTTACACACTTCTGTTTGGCGGCAGAAATAAAAAACGGCGGTACCTACCCAGGCGGCCTCTTGCATACGAGCGACCTCCCAATTAGTACAGGGTGTACATATTAAACGAGTGGTAGAGCCACGCTGTAGACAATTTTGTCTACAGCATGAATGGGCCGGCTCGTCCGGGTCGTTACCACTGTCTCACAGAAAACTGGCGTAAAGTAGCAGCTTGCTGCTGCGTTTCGTACGGTGAGTGAGATATCCGGAGGCCCAAATCCCCCTCCCCTTCCCAATGCCTTATTATCCCTTTCCTTTAAGGTCGGCAACGCGCCCATAATTCTTTTGTATTGTGGGCGTACATGGGCGGTGGAGATCGCTTACCATCAGGTGATCCACTTGCTCGTTTGCCAGCTTATACTACTTACTTACTATTAAAAAAAATAAAAAAATAAATAAAGGGGTGAACCTATCGCCATATCCATACTAAATACCATATGATATACTAAGTTAGGAAAAACATTACTACACCTTAGTGTAGCGGTTAATAGAATACACATACCATCCAAATTTCATCCATATAGTACTAATAGACCCCGAGTAAAATATGTGTGTCATACGGACGGACAGACGGACATACGCACATGACGAAATCATAAGGGTTCCGGTTATGCCATTTGGCTACGCAATCCAAAAAATCCATCCAATTCGAAGATATAAAAAAATGTTTCCCATTCCGCATCTAAAAGCGGTTCAATCGTTTAGGCTTTAGGTGCTACGATACCACAAATATATCCCATATGGACAAAGGGGTCAAAACTATAATACCCCTTTTTATCGGGGGTTAAAAAACTAATAATTAAAATAGAAATTAAAACGAACTAAATTATTTAACACGGTAACAATATTGGAATGAAGAGGCAAAGAATTTAGAAAGTCCTTTGCACACTGTGTTTAAACATTTCTAAACATAGAAAAAAAGTATAAAAAAGATTGTTGTAGAAAGGATATTTATTCCGGCTTAGGTAAAAGTACTAGTTTCATTTTTGTCGATAAAAGTAGCCTATTACCGGGATAAAAATTAGCCTATAACCGGGATAAAAGGTAGCCTATACCCGGGATAAAAAGTAGCCTATATTACCGGGATAAAAGGTAGCCTATACCCGGGATAAAAAGTAGTGTATTACCGGGATAACATAGAAGCCTAACCTATAACCGGGATAAAAGTTAAAAGTAGCCTATAACCGTGATAAAAAGTAGCATATAACCATCTCTCGGGTCCCATCTATCTTAGAACCAAAATTCAACAAAATCGGTTCGGCGATCTAGGCGTGAAAGCGTAACAAACAAACAAACAAACTTTCGCATTTATTAAAGATGTTTGTCTGACGATAAGCTTTATTAGCTCAGTGATTTGTGTCATTTTTATACCGCCGCATTGGTTTAGTTAGTCGGGTATAAACCTGCCACTCAGTTCCTTGTTTGTTATGTATTTTCTTTTTAGTTTTCTTAAATTAATTTTCGATATAAAAGTATAATAAACAAATAAAAATGTTTATTCGGCGTATACAAAGACACACTGTATCTCAAATTAATACAAATAGAAATCTTATCTTATATATAAAATTCTCGTGTCACAATGTTCGTTCCCATACTCCTCCGAAAGGGCTGGACCGATTTGTATGAAATTTTGGGTAGGTCTGAGAATCGGCCAAGATCTATTTTTCATCCCCCTAAATGTTAAGGGTGGTCTATCACAAAATTTTATATTTTTATTTTTTAGACAAAAAATTATGTTTTTATTTTTTTATGATACAGCATTAAAAATACATACAACCCTAAATTTTCAACCCTCTACGATCAACCCCTATTTTTTAATAGCGACATTAGTATTTTTGTCAAGCGCGTTTCTCACCGGGGGCGCCTACTAGGCTACTTTAATCCTGGAAATAGGCATTCACGCGGGCGGAGCCACGGGCAACAGCTAGTAATGATATAAAAACACATTACAGTAACATAACAAACAAGAGATATAAACGAAAGAGAAGAAAGCAAAGTAATTAAACAAAGTAGGTACCAAATAAGTACAGGCAGCGTGTGTCTCCCGAGTTTGCCGAAAAGGTTCAATATTATTTTGAGTTTATAAGTTTTCGCTTTGTTCGTTAATTATTCTAAAAATGTCGTCTCAAACTGCCGTACTCAGAGATACTTGAGTATTCATTAGCCATTTCTTAGAATTTGATTATTTCCCAGAGACATTAATTACGATTACTTTTGTATTAACGGCACATAAAGATAATTAACTTTCAGTGTAGATATAATCGAAGTAAGCAATAAATTAATGCGAATAATTTATTTGAGATTTAATTATTGATTATATCATTCGAATAACATCTTTGAGTGCTGTTGTATGACTAAAATATTTGACTTAAATATTTGAATGAGTTGATAGTATGATGACAGCCTCCATGGCGCAGCTGGCGAAGCGAGAGGGCGTGGGTTCGATTCCCGCAATGAGACAAATGTTTGTGTGATACACAAATATTTGTTTCGGGTCTGGGTGTTGTGGGAGTAGACCCTCGTAGTTCTTGATACCCACGATACAGGTTAACCTAGTGTGGGGTTAGGACTATGTATGTGATTGTTGGGTGTATTTATTTAATTATTTTGAGAGAAATCAGCAGGTCGCTAACTAAAATCGAATCTAAACCACACATATACGGAGACTGGAATTGGGCCCGGTATGGCAATACCACACTCTGGCCCGCACCACATCATGGGATGGAAATAAGCTTTGCAAAATGTGGGTGTACTGGTTAAACCTTTGCCTACCCCTTCGGGGATTACAGGCGTAAGTGCGTATGTATACTGAGCTAAAACTTCCTCTTCATTTGCGATTGTTTTAATTAATTATAATATTATCTGATATTAAATTTGACCTCAACCTTCATGCGATCCACCAGACCTTAAAATTGGGTTGTCGTTTTGAACAACGTGTCTGAAAATATTTGCATAAAATTAAGCGATCCGTAATGTTTTAGCCGGAATATTTGAATCAACATTTGGTTTGGTAGAAGTTTTAATATGCACTCACTCACGCCTGTAATCCCCAAAGGGGTAGGCAGAGGTGTAACCAGTACACCCACGTTTCGCCGAGCGTATCATGATAGAGGACGAGCCTATCGCCATGCCGGGCACAATTCCAGGCTCCGGGTCTGATACTGAGCATTTTGTAATAGAAAAATCCAATACCACTTTTATCCGACCAGGGGATCGAACCCGAGACCTCAGCGTCAGCCTCACTCGTAACGCGTATGCAATATAACTGCGCCACCGAGGCAGAAGGAAGGTTGTCAATTTACTAACTCAAAGGGTTGGCCGACAAGGAAATCAAATTCGAGACTTCTCCGATTCCATTAGAGCAAATAGGCGATAACTACAACCTCATATCGTTTTATGCAAACTAAATAAATAAAATTAGATTTTTTTATTCTTGCAATACTAATCCAAGTGTCATTTCACAGTTGACCAGTCACATTCTGCACTCGCGCGTCTCAAAAAATATTTTCTTATGTCAGTCTTGTTCATTAAAAAAGGTTGTAAAAAAACTGCGCCTGCGCATCAAAAGTAGCTATTGTTGAACGGGTTGCTGGCAGGTGTTGACTATGGTATATTTATCTCGCTCGTTCTTGGATGAAGTGACGTCTCTATCCTACTCTGACGGAGTCAAAGAAAAGGATGCAGGCGTGAGCATCGTTTTTCCTTTAAATTTGAATAAATTTACACTTTTAAAGAAAGCTTTTGAATTTATAAAGGGTTTATGAACCCTGTACTACTAGACTATGTAGAGCTAGGTGGTAAAGTATGTAACTATTTATAGCAAATAAAATCTAGAAACGAAATGGCATCGACACTTTTATATCTACTCAATGTCATGTTAACGCGGAGTGATTTATAACCAAACCATTATAAGGTGGTAGATCCTTGGTATGCGCTCTGCCATTTGGTAGGTACCACCGCTTTGTTTCTGCCTTCAAGTGGCAGTGTGTAAGCGCTGTTGCGTTCTCGTTTGATTGAAGTCATTGAAAATACTGGTCATTATGTGACCTTATTTCTCAGAGTGATGAGCACTAGTGTCATATAGTACTTTGTAATTAAAAGTTCATAGTGATATTGCTGGGTATGGGCAGACGCTTAGCAGGAGGCGAGCGACTTGCTCGTCTCGTCATTCAGTTATCAAAACATAAACGTGTGATATTTTATACATAAATATTACTTCCACGTTTTCAGCTCAATTTTGCTGCAATACAACCTTAGCGCTACTGCAGCTCTAATTATGTTATGATCAGATTTTATAAGGAACTGTTTTGATGACCATAGAGAGACACTTATTGCTCTACATTGTCTTTGGACAGTACCAATAAAGTGTAATAAATACCGTTCCAATGGAAAACATGCAAAGGCCTGTAATGGTTATTTATGTTCATTGACTATTAAATCATCCAGCATTACACAATGTTGATGGCAAGGGTCATCGCACTAGCATTCGTGATTCACGCAACTCCTTTTTCCATTTGCGTCAAGAATATTTATCTAAAAGACTCATAGAAAAAAGACGATGCAGTTTTACTTTGTGGTAAACTTACTTGGGAATCTGTTATACTGGTGGATTTGTTACTTTGGAATAGTGTATCTGTTATCTTCACACTATTATTATAAATGTGAATGTAAGTTTGTTTCTTACGCTTTCACGCGAATACTACTTAACCGATCATTACGAAACTTTGTACACATATTATTGGAGGTATAAGAAGTAACGGGATACATTTATGAAAAAAAAAATATCTATTTGTTTGTTACGCTTTCACGCCTAAATCACTGAACCGATTTTGATGAATTTTGATGTAGGGATAGATGGGACCCTGGAGACGGTTATAGGCTACATTTTATTTCAGAAAAGTCCATTCACGCGGGCGGAGCCGCGAGCAAAATCTAGTAATATATAATTCTGCGAGTATGAAAAAGTCATTCTTAACAAGTAGTTATAATAATTATAGCTACAAAAAACAACGAATTGAGAACCATTCGTCTGTATGTATACATAAAAAAACAAAAATTATATCAAACAAACAAAAGACGACCGATCGCGAATAAAATAAAAACGGAAAATTGCCAATTTTTTATTGACAAGTTCTGCTTTTCGAGAATAGTGTAAGCAGACCAAAAACAAGCTCACTGAGTTTGTTTCTTCTCAGGCAGGGTCGCGTTTGGATCCGGTGGTTGTTTTTTAAATAACAATTCGGAAATACACATGATCCGTATTCAATCTCCCTTAAAATTAAATGTAGAACTTTGTATTTCCCAAAATAAGTTAGATTGAAAAACTGGACCAAAAACAAGCCCACTGAGTTCGATTAGCTGGATCTTCTTAGAGGTAGGTCGCGTCGCGTCGAATCCAGTGGTAAAGTAAGCGCACTGAGTTTGTTTCGCCGGGTCTTTTCAGGCTGGGTCGTTTTGGATCCGGTGGTAGTTTTAAAACCCGTGCCGTTTCGGTAAATGCTTGAGACCCATATTAATAATAAAATGTAAAATTAAAAGACAAATAAATAAATTTTGTGTAATTGCCTAGTGTATTTTGATGATGCTATGTCTGTTATGTATACATTAGTTGATATGATTTCTATACATAAGTTTCTTTATTTTTTACTGAAGCGCTATTTTTATTGCCTTAATGATTAATAAACTATTTAATTTCATTGTACTAGGTAGCCAGCTGAAATTTTCGCTTTATATGTGTTATTAAGGAGGATTTCTTAATAACTATTAAAACTAACCAAAATAATAATAATTTCAGAAAGCGATGTATTGAGCCAGAGCCAGATTCAGAAAGCGGTGTTATTGGAAACGGCACGTATTGTGAGGAGGTTCCTCACTTTGGGGTCCTAACCACCGATGGCTTGGGTCCTAGGTCTCGCCATTGGAGAGTGACACTTTTATATTTTTAAATGTTTTATTTTTTAGAAATGTAATATTTAAAAATGTAAATATCCTTTTAAAATAAAGAGTACTGTACATAATAATAAATACACCCAACAGTCACACACATAAAATAAGGGTGTCAGTACGGGACCCTCGGTACGCAAGTCTACTTGTGCTTGATCGGTTTTTTATTTTGGCATGGAATAGTGACTATATTGCGTCTAGTGATAAATATAGTGCAATCCAAATATGATATCGACCTTCAGAGGACATTGCATCGATTGGAGGGCGCCAGAATTATGTTAATATGAAGTAACTGGTATACGCTGGCTCACTCTGAAACCTGACTCGTCGGAACCAGCCACTCTGGACGTTTTTTCATCAGGTACGGTGGTCGCTTTGATAGCTCAGCGGGGAGTGGTATGGACTGTCGAGACGAAAGTCGCAGGTTCGAAACCAGCCCCAAATGTGTATTCATTGTTAATTATCACTTGCTTTAACGGTGAAGGAAACATAGTGAGGAAACCTGCATACTTGAGAAGTTCTTTATAAGAATTTCGAAGGTATGTGAAGTCTGCCAATCCGCATTAGGCCAGCGTGGTGGACTAAGGCCTAACCCCTCTCATTCAGTAGAGGAGGCCCGTGCCCAGCAGTGGGATGTATATAATAGAGGGCTGGTATTATTATTATTATGGTGGTCGCTATGCATTGGCTACAATATATGTCACCAACCTTCGATTTCAAAATCAATTCATTGATTTCGAAAAATAAATCGATTGCGAATTCGGTTGAAATAAAGATTAGTATTTTGCATTACTACTCCACCTTACATCCTGGTTATTTCTGGAACATTAATAATAAAAAGAATTATATTACAATTATTTCAATGTCTTCTCTCCTGTGCAGGAATCTTTATAAAACTTACACAGTGAATATGCAAACAAAGATTGTAGAAACGAAGAGTAAAAGAGAACCAAGATGAATACAGAATTTGTTAGAAGTGGAATTAAATATTTAAGCATCCTTCAATATTTATCTCGGAGCACAAAAATTGTAGTAGATTAGTGCTTGATATTTTTTACTTTTTGGATGCATCAGGAGTGTGTGGGCCTGAAACATTTTAGTGAGTTTTATGAGTGGTAGAACTACGATGTAGTCGCTTATGTCTACAGCACGAATGGGCCGGCTCGTCCGGGTCGTTACCACTGTCACACAGAAAACCAGCGTACAGTAGCAGCTTGTTGCTGCGTTTCGTACATTGAGTGATATATCCGGAGGCCCAAAACCCGTCCTCTTCCCAATCCCTTAATTATCCCTTTCTTTTAAGGTCGGCAACGCACCCATAATTCTTTTAGTATTGTGGGCGTACATGGGTGGTGGAGATCACTTACCATCAGGTGACCCTCGTGAAAGTCAACCTCGAAGACAAAACTTGGACCAAGTTTCATATTTGTGGCGGTTCGCCCCCATATAGTACCAAAAACCGTCAAATCTATGGTACGAGAAGGCGGATCCTGACACTAGGTGTGGGATACCGCCAGGCAGAACTAAAACATTTTTTTTGGGTACATGGGTTTTAACGACATCTTTTGGAACACAAGTCAGTGCAGGGTCAGTATAATGGGTAATTATTAAATTGAACTCCAGCTTTCCAAGGGAGGCCATTAGTAGGATAAAATAATTATATCAGCCCTGTATTATACTGTTCCAATGCTGGACACGGGCCTCCTCTACTAATGAGGGCTTAGGTCTTAGTGCATCACGCAGGTAGTTTTTACATTCCTTCGAAATTCTTAGATATGCAGATTTCCTCACGATGTTTTACAGATGAAATGATAATTAAAAATTAATATATACGCAATTTCGTAAATGCAGAGGTGTCTCCTAGGGGTTGGGATCAAACCAACGACATTTAATTTTGTTTCGATAGCGGACTCTATTTTTAGTGTGGTGTGGACCGGAGTCCACCTCTAGGAGTCTACACCTTGAAGGGGTAGACAGAGGTATAACCAGTACACTCACATTTCGCCAAGGTTCGACCCATGATGTGATAGGGGGCGAGCCTATTGCTATACCGGACACAATTTCAAACTCCGGGCTGATACTGAGCATTTCGTAATAGAAAATTCCGAGTTCTCAGTACAGTAGTCGTACGCATTACAACTGGCCAATGAGGCAGTTTTTCAGAACAGGCTTTTCAAAGTCATATCTAATAGTTGGTTAGTTCTATGGCCCCTAGCCCATTATCTCGACTCGGCGACTGCTAATTGGAAAAACAACGCTATGGTGTTAAGTTTTACCAGCTATTAGAGGAAGTGAGCTTCACAAAGAAAGCTTTTATTTTCGTTTAAAAGGATGAGTTTACTAAATGTGGATTAGCCTATAATATTAGTTGCGTCAAGTTTTTTATTATAATGCTTCTTTGTTCCGAAAACTCATAGAATAAACAATAGACTTACAATAAATTACTTGGTATGGCAGTATTTTTGTTTTGATTTACATTTAAATACTGATTTATTTAGACTGAAAAAAACGGATGTAATGTAACAGCTTGCTGTTGTGTTTAGTACAGTGAGTGAGATATCCAGAGCCACAAATCTCCCTTTCCATAATAGGGTAGTTTCCTATATTGTATTTTATACATTATTTTATAAGCAACACAAAATAATACGCAAAAGAAACCCTTTTCACAATTAAAATTGGTTAATAAATGTGCCCGCAGTTATGACTTTAAATGTTGGTATGAGGAAATGTGGGTGCGTAGTAGGGATATCTCACTATCTCGCTTGCACGCGTGCACCATAATGAACATTTTACACAGTGACGTCAAAGTTTGCGTCGTCTGTCATTTGACAATTACCCCTTCTACAGGATTTGAATGGCTTCTAACTTATTTATTTTTTGGTCCAATCTATAAAATTCTTTCTGCAATAGATTTTGAGGAGCGTACCTTATTGATTTAAATAATAAAAAAAACTAGTCAACTACTATCCCTTTCTTTTAAAGTCGACAACGTCTCACAGAAATAGTGTCTCACAGAAAATCAACGTAAAGTAGCGACTTGATGCTACGTTTCATACGGTGAATGAGATATCCGGGGGCTGAAATCCCCATCGCGTTCTCAATCCCTTAACTTTTCCTTTCCTTTAAGGTCGGCAACGCGTCCATGATTCTTCTTGTATTGTTCGGCGTTCGTGTGCAAGGGAGGTTACCCACTTGCTCGTTTGCCGGCCTTTGCTCTAAAACACTCCTTTTTTGTTGAAGGTTAAAAATAATGGGAAAGACTTCTACGCAGACGAAGTCGCGAGCAAAAGCTAGAACGCACTCACGTTTGTACTCCCCGAAGGGGTAAGCAGAGATGTGAGTAGTACACCCACATTTCATAGAGCTTATTTTCGTCGCATGATGTGATAGGCTCGCCTATCGCCATATCGAGGAGAATTCCAGACTCCAGGTTGATACTAAGCATTATATGATAACAAAATCCAATATCACCTTAGCCAACCCGGAGATCGAACCCGAGACCTCAGCACAGCAGTGGTACCGCGTACGCATTATAACTACGCCATCGAGGCAGTTAAAGCTAGTATATTTATATAACTGTCCTTAATGTGATACTAGTGACCGACATTACTTTTCGACCACACCCGGCCGCGCCTCTCATAAAGGTGTTTGCTAACTATTAGGTCATACATGGGGGACATGTTGAATGCGTAGGTCGTGATAAATACTTGTATTACATACATACACACTCAAGGTTATATCCCATGGGGGTAGGCAGAGAATTGAGTGCTACAAACTACGACCTTGACACACCTCTTTCGCCTCTTCTCTGATGTGGTGACTAGGATAGAAAAGGGTATGCTGAAATTGTTTGCTTATATGGAGAGGTTTATCGTGCAAATATGGATGGGAGAGTCAAAAGAGAGCGCCCGAGGAGAACGTATGCCGACCAAATGTATAATCTTCTCCGAAAAGCTCAACCGGCGAAAATGAACAAGAATGTATCAATATAGAAGAATTGCATTACTGCGTGTTTTTAACCTCAGATGTAAAGATAGCAGATTGCTGTTGCATTTTTTTTATCTTAGCTTGGCAAAGTGACTACGCTACACCTGATGTTAAGTGCCAACGACAGACGAGGTGTCTATCCTAGGTCGGCAAATTATGCCGGCCTAGGATTCTTGCATCTTCACACTCCGTTTAAAGGACCCCATATTATAGGAAGGAGGGAACACGTGTGCCGGCAAACTATTCCACAGCTTGATGGTCCGGCAGAAGTAAGATTTTGCGAACTTTTTAGTTAAGCATGCGTGGTTCTGTTAAGGAAAGGTGAGGATGGGATAAGGTCAAACAACTCTTCAGAGCATCCACCGTGATACAGACGATAAAAAATGGTAAGTGAGGCAATGATCCTACGCAATCCCTTAAATATCCTGTTTTTTTATATATATATTTTTTATTAGCTTGAATGACGAGTCGCTCGCCTGATGGTAAGCGCCATGATGTTCCTTTAAGGTCGGCAACGCGTCCTTGATTCATTTGCTATTATACCAGCTTTTGGGTGGTGGAAATCACCTACTATTAAAAAATGCAGTGCAAAAAGGCCTACAATACACTATTTCTAGTAGTAATCTACTTAGCTACGAAAAGTTATGGTAGTTCCTGCATAATAAACAATGCCTTCGACAAGCCTATTAATAGCCTGACATCGAATAGCCGAAAATATCGAAAAGGTACATCAAAACATAGTTTCTTGCTAACAAAACCACAAATTCTCGAATTGCGTGTCGCGTGAACATTTAGTTAATCTATTTTCAGATAGTCAAGGGCGTATAACTGTCATGGTATTTTAACCCTTAGTGTCTCTGCAATTGTTCTTCTTGTTGTGATTTTTGTGTAATGTGTGATATGGTTTTTTATTGTTCCCTGGATAATATATTGATATCATTTACACGCAATTTCAGTAGTCTACGAAGCACTCGTACATCTTATGTCTCAGGATGATAAACACATCGCTGAACCATACAGGATTATTTATAACAGATGCCTTCAAACATCGAAATAAGATAACTAGAACGATAACTCTCATATGAATCTGCTAAAAAATACTGCTCCACTTACTTACACATGCAAAGGTAAAAACACACGTAACACTCATACCCGCAACAAAATTATTAATGAACGTTCAAAATTAACTTTATTTCATAAAAGTTAATGTCTAAATATTACATTTCTAGATCGAGATACGACGTTCTGCACTGCGCAAAAAATTAGGCGTATCAAGTGTCAACTAGAGATTATTATGCACAGACTTTTATAGCCCCGTCCCTTGCACAGAGTTTTGGTGGGGTCATTTTTTTGCTTGATTTACGTTTCTTGTCATCTTATTTCGATGCCTTCAAACGAGCAAATGGGTCACATTTACCGCCATCTACAATAACAGAAGAATCATATATACACACCGACACCTGTAATGCCTGAAGGGGTAGGTAGAAGTGCTACCAATACATCCACATTTCGCCGAGCTTGTTTGCGTCCCATGATGTGATAGGGTGCGATCCTATAGACATACCGGGCACAATTCCAGACTCTGGGCTTTTTGAAATAGAAAAAACAGAAGAATCATCCTTTAAAAAAGGAATGGGAATTGGGAAGAGTGTATTTCGGCCTACCAAACCCAACAGTAAGCTGCAGCTTTCCATCAGTCTTCTGTGAGATAGTGGTAGAAAGAAAAAGAAAAACAATTTACTGGCACTAAACTAGTCGCGCTGCCCATTCTTGCTGTAGACAAAAGTGTCTACACTTAAACTTCTATGAACTTTGTAGTTTAAAGTTCCGCCGAGTGTTACTACTTTTTATGGGCAGGCACCAAGCCAGCGAACCTGCTCGTCTCATCATTCAGCAGGTTATATGATGCAGTATAGGTTACAAATACGTTCACAATTTATAATTCATGTACTTTAAATGAATTATCAAACTAGTAATAATAGGACTGCCTCAGTGGCGCAATTGTAATGCGTACGAAATGAAGCGGACGCTGAGGTCTCGGGTTCGATCCCCGGGTCGGGTAAAAGTGATATTGGGTTTTTCTATTCGTCCGGGTCGTTACCACTGTCTCACAGAAAACCGGCGTAAAGTAGCAGCTTGCTACTGCGTTTCGTACGGTGAGTGAGATATCCGGAGGCCCAAATTCCCCTCCCCTTCCCAATCCCTAACTTATCCCTTTCCTTTAAGGTCGCTACCGTGCCCATAATTATTTTAGTATTGTGGGCGTACATGGGCGGTGAAGATCACTTACCATCAGGTGACCCACTTGCTCGTTTGCCGGCCTATACCATAAAAAAAAAACGAAATGCTCATTATCAGCCCGGCGTCTGGAATTTGTGCCCGGTATGGCGATATGACTCGCCACCTATCACATCATGGGACGGAGATACGCTCGGCGAAATCTGGGTGCACTGGTTACATCTCTGTCTACCCCTTCGGGGATTACATGCGTGAGTGTGTATGTATGGATGTATGTAATAATAGGTTTGTACTACTAAAAAAGTTAAGGTATTCTTTCATCTGTTTTATTTCTATTACAATTATATTATTAACTTATTGCAAGGAAAACATCAATACGTGAGGGGCAGCACAAAATGCCTTTGAAGAGTTTGCTGCTTCCCGTCCAGCCGAGTTCTTCAAGAAGCACATCGATAAATTGTCACTACGCTAGCAAATATGCATACCATGAATAACCCATGCTCGGATACTTAGATTAATATAAATAAAAAATATGGAAAAATACTTTTCTTTCGTATGATTACCTATTTTATATGTATAGTACAAACAAAAAACAAAATATTCCACACACAATTATGCGACTAATCCTATTATTTAAATATTACAAATGTGAATGTTTGAATGTTTGTGAGTGGTCAATTTTAATTTGTTAGATAATCACGCCTTAATGACTAAATGGTCGTGGATAAAATATGGCATACATATAGACCATAACGTGGATTAGGACATAGGCTACTTTTTACTCGTACTATTAATTTTAGTTCATTATAGTTCTGCTAGTGGCTACTAATGTATGTATGGAGAGATTACAGAATCATTTTTGAAAACAATTATTAGCTTTTGTGAGGCATTTTAAATGTTTCATCTGGCAACCCAACCTCTGTATAACATGTGTATAACAAAATACTAGGGGGTAGCACCCAAGGTCCATGGTAAGCTTTAATGGCTTTAATCATAGATAGTTTGTCATACTGTAAATCGTAAACTAAATATTCCACTAATGGTTTCTAAACACGATATTAACTAATTAAGATCATTATGGTGGAATAAATTCACAAAGTTTCGTCTTTCAGTTTATGGCGGTCTAGTTTTGAGTTCGTGCCATTTCGTAGATATTTTAGCTGAAGTTTTTGTAATTAGAATTTTGTTTTGTTTTAAATACTTTAGATAGCGGCATAAGCTTATACATAAGTATTTGTGAGTGGAAGAACCAGGCTGTAGTCAGTTTTGTCTACAGCATAAATGGGCTGAACGCTCGAGCGGGTTGAACTTTAAAAAAAAAAATTAGATTGAGTGACGAGTAGCGACCATAGCGGAGTGGTACGAACTATCGAGACGAAAGTCGCAGGTTTGAAGCCAGCCCCAAGAGCATGCACCTCTGACTTTTCTATGTTACATGTGTATTAATTGTTAATTATCGCTCGCTTTAATGGTGAAGGAAACATCCAACTGCCCTTATCCCACTTGCAGTAGAACCCAGACCTGAAACAAATATTCGTGGATCATACAAACATTTTGTCTCGGTGTGGGAATCGAACCCGCGGCCTCTCGCTTCACAGCCGGCTACTCGTCCACTGCGCTATAGAGGCGGACGATATTCAACATTCATGTATTATAATCATATTATTATGACGGCTTAATTCCTCTCATTAATAGAGAAGGCCTTAACCGAGGAGTAAGACAGCATAGACGTGTGGTATAGCCACGCTGTAGACAGTTTTGTCTACAGCACGAATGGGCCGACTTGACCGGGTCGTTATCACTGTCTCACAGAAAACCGACGTAAAGTAGCGGCTTACCGCTGCGTTTCGTACGGTGAGAGAGATGTCTGGATGCCTAAATCTTCCCTTAATTATCTCTTTCCTTTAAGGTTGGCAATGCGCCCATGACTCTTCTGGTATTGTGGACGTACATGTGTGGTTGAGATCACTTACCATCAGGTGACCCACTTAATCGTTAGCTTAAGCAATAAAAAAAATACAGGCCTGTATCAAACTTTAATGTTAGTTATTATTAGCGACGTCACTGTTTATTTTTAAGGAAGCCCTGAAAATTTGCATTAACACTGACCTTCATATTGTGTTCTGTCGCTACCATCCCGTACAAGTCACGCTATATTACAGCGATTAACTGAGGGTAATTTTTGTGTCGATGGCTAGTTGGGTGACGCGGATTTTCTTGAATTTCTAGATTATGTATTTTCATATCATTATTAATATTGCGCACTTGCACGTCGATCTTAAATCGAGTTTTACCACTAAACTTATTTAGGTTATTATGTCTATTTTTATACGATCTGACGTTTCATAAACTAGTTTAGTGGGTTAAACTCATTTGACATTGTAAAATTAATAATATACATCTATACTATAATATTAGACCATAAAGTTTAAATAAACTCAGGTAGTCAATGTAGCTGATTGTGTTATTTTTAGGCGAAACCTATTCATCCTAAGAATTCCATTATGCTAATGGAAGATTACGAAACAATAGAATAACAATTTAGCAAAAATTTGTCGGCAAAAAGGCCATTAATCTTTTAAAGAAAGAAATTTGTATTTAAAAGATTTAGCGCGAAGGTGTTTCGAAATTTCGAAGATAGGGGCATGACAGATACGAAAAATAAAGAAGTTCGACTCGGTTTATATGGAGTGAATGTACACAGCCGTATTGTGTGACATGAGAGCTGGTGGAGCGACGAGCTGAATGTAGTGTATGTGAGTTCAGGAACTAGTGTTGTGAGACCACGTACAGGGAGTGTAGCTAGTGTGCCACTATATGAGTGGTAGAGCCACGCTGTAGACACTTGTCTACAGCATGTATGGGCCGGCTCGTCTGGGTCATTACCACTGTCTCACAGAAAACCGGCGTAAAGCAGCTGCGTTTCGTACGGTGAGTGAGGTCTCCGGAGGCCCAAACCTCCTCCCCTTCCCAATCCCTTAATTATCCCTTTCCTTTAAGGTCGGCAGTCACCCATGATTCTTTTGGTATTGTGGGCGTACATGGGCGGTGGAGATCACTTACCATCAGGTGACTCACTTGCTCGTTTGCCGGCCTATATCATAAAAAAAGTGACCCGCAGACCGGTGGAGGGTCGAGCTGAAGGTAGTGGATGAGAGCTCAAGAGCGAGTACTGTAAGACCCCGTACAGAACGTGTAGCGTGACGCGCGAGCCAATGGAACTATGAGCTGAAGGTAGTGGTAGAGAATTGAGGAGTGAGTGCTGAGAAACCACGTACAGGGAGCGTAGTTTGTGACGCACAGGCCGGTGTAGCGACGAGCTGAAGGTAGTGGATGAGAGCTCAGGAGCGAGTGTTAAATTAAAAAGTACTTTTAGCGTCATGTAATACAGGCCATGTCTCTCAAGCATCTCTTTTGGAATTCGTATTCTTTTTTTGTTTTATTTTGTGGTTTTCATGGAAGCGTAAAAACCCGTGTAGGTACGAGTAACTATAACAGTTTATCGAACTGGGTTCCGTACACAATGTTACTTCAAATATTTTCCTCATTCCGAGGTAAAGTTTATGGAATTCATACTTTAACTGCATCGTATTAACTGCGTGTAGAGTTTTAATGAAGGAATAATTATTCTGAAATATGCTTATAAAGTAGCCAAGAATTACAGTTGCATATTCAAATATGGATATAGATAGCCTAATTGGTATTATACATGGAGGCTTCAGATAACTATATGTTAAAGTGATAGAACCACGCTGAAGACAGTTTTGTTTATGTGGAATGTACCGGCTCGACCGGGTTGTTACCACTGTCTCACAGGAAACCGACGTGAAGTGGCTTATTATTGTTCAATTTTGTACGGTGAGTGAGATATCCAGAGGTCCAATCTCCTTCCAACCCCTTAATTATCCCTTTCCATTAAGGTCGGCAACGCGTCCATGATTCGTTTAGTATTGTGAGCGTACAAGGGCGGTGGAGATCACTTACCATCAGGTGACCCACTTGCTCTTTTGCCGGCCTATGTTAATCCATGGTACGCGAAGGTGGACTCTGGCATTAAGACAGCATAACGCCACGCAGAAAGAAAAGAGTTTGAAGAAAATTTTACAATACCGAGTTAGTTATGGTTAAGTGAAGTAGTAGATATGATAGTAAATAAGGATAGAAATAAGTACTGTAATTAAAGGAGAATAAATTCACATCTCTCTCTGTGAACACGTATTTTTATTTTAAGTAATTAGCTTCTAGAAAAAGCTTTCGGTAGCTCCCCCAAACTTGACTAGTTTGTCTTGTATAGAACTTTGTACCACTATACAGTGTAGCGAAGTTTTATCGCTGATTGCTTCAACTTTGCATTTGTTAAATAGTTCTACTATAACCCTACTATTAATTATAAACTGGTAAACCCACTCTGTAGACACTTTTGAGTCATACTACGCGTTGGTCTAGAGCGTTTTTTTTATAGCGTAGATCGGCAAACGAGCAAGTAGGTCACCTGATGGTAAGTGATCTCCACCAACATGTGCGCCCACAACACCAAAAGAATCACGGACGCGTTGGCAACATTAAAGGGAAGGGGGTAATTAAAGGATTGGGAAGGGGAATGGGATTTGGACCTCCGGATATATAACTCACCGTACGAAATGCAGCAAGAAACTCTATGTCGGTTTTCTGTGAGATAGTGATAACGACTCGGATGAGCCGGCCCATTCATGCTGTAGACAAAACAGTCTACAGTGTGGCTCTACTGCTCAAAAACGCTGGTACGCTGTCTCACAGAAAACTGACTTGAAGTGGCGACTTGTTGTCGCGTTTCACACGGTAAGTGTGATTTCCAGAATTCCGCAAACGCCAAGCCCTTTCTTCTAAGGTTTGTATTGTGGGTGTTCAGGAGCGGTAGAGATTTGTAACCAACAGTCGATTGACTTGCTCGTTTCATCCACATCTTGCGGTTGCACAGTGAACATGCTAAAGTATATGAGTGGTAGAGCCACTCTGTAGACAATCTTGTTTACAGCATGAATGGGTCAGCTCGTCCGGGTCGTTACCAGTGTCTCACAGAAAACCGACGTAAAGTAGCAGCTTGCGTTTCGTACGCTGAGTGAGATATTCGGAAAAAATGCGTTAACAAGTCGAAAATACAGAGAACTTCTTAATATATTTCAACTATAGATAACTAGCCCATTTTGGATATAATGATAAAATTCCATCAATTAAATGCATAGACGGACAAAAGGTAACCGTACCTTCTGTAGGCAAAACACGGGAGCACTCTTATAAAGGTTATATCGCGGCGGGTTTGGAAAGACCCGTTTTTACACGACTGCCCAAAAAGTAGGGATTCAGGGCTCATGTGTTTATCGTTGCAATGATCGGTGAGGCTAAGACATCTTAGGTTGGGCAATCACAGTTTATGTTTGAGTATTTCGGTTCAATAAAAACATATAAGTTAACACTTAAGTTTTTTGAAAGTCATTAGTACTAGACTTTACTATATTTGTATATCATATTATGTCCTTACCTGTTCATTTTTTGTTCTATTTAAAATTAGTTTGTTCCAAAGTAGCATTTGTAGTATTGTGATTAATAATTATGTCATGTTTCCCACTATAGTATTTATTATCAGTATTATGGACACTGTTGCTCTACTCGCTGTGTTTTACTAGTTTATAATTTCGTTCATATCCGTGAAAACCTATAAATGGCTTTCTAGTGTTACTTCAATAACATATTTACATTGTGTTAGCTGTTGGTTTTCCTAAAAATAAATAAATAAATAAATAAATAAATATAAGTTCTCCGGGATTGGAATTTGTGCCCGATATGAAGAAGGATGGTTTTTTTTTTATTAGGTTGAGTGACGAAACTAGCAGGTCGTACGCCTGATAGTAAGCCCCGCCTGCCCATAAATAGAAGCAATACCACACAGAACTTTGATTACAAAGCTCTGCATGGCATTGGACTGCGCTCGTCACCCCGAGACATAAGATGTTAAGTCTCATAATGCCCAGTCATTTCACTGGTTTCAATGTCCTTTAAACCGGAAGACAAGAAAAAAGCCTATTCTTTCCTCAAAGGCCGGCATCGCACCAATAATTCTTCTGGTATGAGCGGTGTCCATGGGCGGCGGTGATCACTTCTATCAGGTGATCCTCTTGCCTGTTTGCCACTACCTATTGCTTTTTCGGTAATTTTATAGAGATTTAAATATGAATACATTACACCGATCAAGTTTCCTCGAGAAATTCTATATAAGTTAGAATTCTTTCCACCTTTTATTGAAATGTTGTAACTTGATGTTTTTCTACATTTAATTAGCATCAATCATGTCAAAATCAAAAGTAGTTTAAAATTCTAGGCGATTATACAGTAAAACATACTTTACTTTATACTATTTATAGTTAGTAGCAAAACAGGCCATGCGCGTCCGGTCGAAGTATATTAAAGAAGTCGTGCGTTCCAGCTCCGAGATAACGACCTGGCCAATATGGAGGCAGTAATGAGCATTCAGATGCCTTACGTGGAATATATTCCAAGAACAACAGCGATGTAGAGTCGGGCTTGATGTGTCAACTATTATAAATGGCTGATTCAAATAGTTTAGTATAGATAAATAAAAGTAAATTTAAAAAAGACGCTCGCTTGACGTATTAAAGGGGGACATGAGGACCAATGGTCTACCTTCATGCTCAAGATCGAGCGAAGTGGAGGCGTCTTAGTAGGAAGGAGGACCCTGGCACTAGCCGGGATAAAAAAATAAAGAAGAAAATAATAATAAATTACGCATAACAGTCACACTGCATAAAGACATTCCTAACTGGAGTTAGGACTAAGATTTACTTAGGACTTAGGACCCATGGAAAGATATGACTAGCTTGTATTGTAAGTATCAAGATCCACGAGAGACTTTCGTTTTTTCTTATACTCACAAACTTTTAGTTTTGAGTTAGGCTGTCACATCTGTTACATGTATTTTACTCTCCATTTGTATTATTTTTCCATTTTGCTATTGACCAGGGCTGCGGTGATCACTTACCATCAGGTGATCCACTTGCCCGGTGGCCTCCTCTACCAGAAAAAAATAATGCTGAGAAATCGTGAAGTCCTGGGTTCGAATCCTCGATCGGGCAATAACAATTTGTATTTGAGTTATCGATTCGATATATCACACATAATTTGACCGGGGTTGGAATTTGTGACCGATTTGGGGGTAGGTACAATAATGGGATTAAAAAAAGGCTCGGCAAACCGTGGGTGCATATAATTGTACCACTGCCTAGGTACCTTCGGGAATATAGACTTGGGCTTACCGTACAAGTATTTATGTTAATAAAGACTACTCCACGCATGCCACTGTTCCGTTGACAGAGGGCGCGGTTGCTGACCCACCGATATCGGCCCGATGCAATTTCAAACAGTTAAGCTTTCTTTTCGACCGTCAGGTCGCGTTCGCCATGATCCTTACGTAACGGAAAACATTGGAAAATGTTACGGTGTTTGATTCCTGTTTGTGTGAAAAGTAGTTTGCTCGCGTACCGCTAGATGGCAGTATTTTCATGTCAAATTGATTTAATTATCCTGAACACAAATCACGGATAATAAAATAGATGTCGTATGTTAAGCTATTAAGCTATATTATTTTTTTACGCTATATCTAGTAATCTATAACGAGTATAAAAAAAAAAAAAAGTACAATCCCGTCACTTTAGTGACAAATTATATCATTGGTATATCCAGTAATTTCAGGACGGCATGATTGTGACTGACAAGGGATACACTGTATATCTACGGTTGACATTGTATTTAGACTGCACTGTACTTCCTACAAGATGCAGTGTGGTCACTTTGCCGTGCCAGTATAAAAACTAATTTAAAAGCCTAGTCAAATGGCAAATAGATCATTTCTACATTCGATAACGCTCTCAGAATTCATCAAAGTATATTTGGTGGACAATGTTATGGTCCGGACAAAACCAAACTAAGTGACTGGTAGAGCCACGCTGTTTTGTCTAAAGCCGGAATGGGCCCGCTCGACCGGGTTAATTAGTAATCAACGCATAGTAACGAAGTCTCAGCTGACATACGTATTGTTCTTGATTTCATAATTTGTAATGTTGTAAATTACGCCATCTAGTATTAGTTACCAGAACTACTTAGCTTGCCAGTGTTACACTTATGTGTTGTGATGGGGCTTGCTTTATATTTTTTATTTGACAATAGATGTCGCTAGCAGTCCATGTGGTAATATTATCACAGTTCAAAAACGATTTTTGGAATTAAGCGTGTACTTTACTAGTACTTTCTTAAAGTGTTGTCTTGACTTATTAGCGGGAGATGTGACAGCCATGAATGATCTCACTATGGAAGATGCTTGAGATCGGGCGAAGTGGAAGTGTTTAAGGAAGAAAGCGGATCAAAAATCTACAAGCTAAATTCAGTTGCACCGACCCCAATTCTATTTGGATAAGGGCAGGTGGAAGAAGTATAGGATTGGGTATGTATATATTAACACGTGAAGAGAAAAGGACCCCTTTTTAAGCATATTGCCCACACGGAGGAGTGTGAGATTTGACATAGTTAAAGTTTATATAGAGAAGAAGTGCACAAAACTATTTATTTATAATATTTGTAATAAATATACAATATATATATTTGTTTCAATTACTAAAAATAAAACATTCAATGTTTACGCTCACTCTGACACCGAAAACCGACGTAAAGTAGGGATGGAGGTATCCGGAGGCCCAAATTCTTCCCCCTTCCCAATCCCTTAAATATCCCTTTCCTTTAAAGTCGAAAACGCGCTCATGATTCTATTGGTATTTTGGGAGATCCTATATGGGCGGTGAAGATCACTTACCATCAGGTGACCCACTTGCTCGTTCGCCGGCCTATGCTATAAAAAAACTAACTAATAAACTAATACTAGCCCTGTATTAATACATGTCCCACTGCTGGGCACGGGCCTCCTCTACTGAATGAGAGGGGTTAGGCCGTAGTCCTATTTATTTAAAATAATCCTATTTATAAAAAAACTACTATTTATTTATTGCAAAGAACGCAGTTCCCTGAGACACTGTTAAACCTAATCACGGAAATGGAGCTGCGTGTAAAAGTTAGTAGAACATAAATAAACAGTCTATTGGATTTCAATTTAATGGCCAATTAATAAAATTTCCCTCGAACTGCGAAACACCTCCACCATTACATTTCAATAAAGCATGATCACTAGGAACGGAATGACGTCGTTTCGCTGCCTCGTAAAATATTCTTTACTTAAATTTCCCCTTTACAATATCTTGTTTATTATCACAATAAAACGGTGTTATGGCTAAATTTACACCATTATTTTGGTGGTCGGACTTGGGAATTTAAATGGGGGTTCTCTGCCTACTTATAGCTATACAAACAATAACACTGCCTTGGTGGCGCAGTTGTAATACGCCCACGTTACGACTGAGGCTAACGCTGAGGTCTCTGGTTCGATCCCCGGGTCGGGTAAACTTGATATTGGGTTTTTCTATTATGAAATGTTCAGTACAGCCCGAAGTCTGGAATTGTGCCCGGTATGGCCATAGGCTCGTCTCTTATCACATCATGGGATGGAGACAGGCTTGGCGAAATGTGGGTGTACTGGTTACACTGCTGCCTACCCCTTCAGCGATTATAGGCGTGAGTGCATATGTATACAAACAATAACCTAACCGTTATAACATCCGACATTAATTAAAAAAGTATCTCTTATTTCTAAACTGTTAATTTATTCAAATATGGGAACTAACGGTAGGATACCTGATCATTTATGTATTTAAAACCCACCATAGTGGCTCGTTTAGGCGAGTAGCGTCCTAGGATCAGACAGTGTAATGCTGCCGAGGGACGCAATGCCCCTTGACGGTTGACATTATATTTGAACTGCGCTGTAGTGACCCGTAGACTTAACCTCAGGTCCAGTTTAGTCACTATGCCGAGGCAAAAAATAGAAAACTAAGAATTTAAAACAATTTAATTCTGATTAAACCAGTTCTTCTTCTGCCACCTGCCCTTATCACACTGGCAGTGGGGTCGGCTCAATATACTTTTTAACACATGTTACCGAAAGATTTGGCCTCTAGTTTTTACGGCTGGCCGCCTGCCTAACGTCAACCCCTATCATCCAAAAAAAAACAAAGACAGACTGTCGGAGCTCTGTTGCATTGGTACAGTTTGGTACGAAACCCTAAAAAAGGGACAATTAAAATATTCGCTATCAATTGAGAACCCACCTCCTTTGTTGCCATCTTGAACTGAGGCTTCAGTTCAAGATGGCAGCATCACTGGACATTTCCCACTTAACCAACATTTATTCTAGGTATGCCCGACACCCTATGTAGGGAATGCCTGTAGGCCGATGAAATAACTCCCCACATCTTCCTGGAATGTGAAGTTGTAGCTACACAACGGGATAAAATCCTCAACACACCGAGGTCATTCCGTGAAGCCTGTGAAGACACTAGGAGGATCCTGTGGTTTTGGTCGGATTTAGGCTGGCTAGCCTTAAAGTTAGCATACACATCACGTACAGTGGTCCGGCATTTTACAGGCTCAGTGCGGAGAACCCACAAACAAGAACCAAGAACCTCAGATAAAGGTCTGTTAATATGTTCATTTTAATTCGTTTTTAAGACCCCCAATCGTCTAGATTCGTCCTAGCTACGTTGGAAGTTCGTTTACCTGAACATTTTATTGCGTTTAACTTCTGCGTACTTAACATCCTCGTGGAACTAGATGAAATTTGAGTGCTAAAACGTGGTTTTTGCATTAAATAGTTTAATTAAACAGAATATACTTATGGACGTCTCTGCCGATGACTTCAAGGAAATATTGAGTCTCAACAAGTTAATAGTACAATCTACAATTATAGGTATCATACTAATCATACTAATATTATAAATGTGAATGTAAGTTTGTTTGTTATGCTTTCACGCGAAACTACTTAACCGATCATCGTGACACTTTGTACACATATTCTTGGAGGTATAAGAAGTAACATAGGATACTTTTTATGAAAAATATATATATATCTATTTGTTTGTTACGCTTTCACGCCTGAATAACTGAACCGATTTTGATGTAGAGATAGATGGGACCCTGGAGACGGTTATAGGCTACGTTTTATTTCGGAAAAGTCTATTCACGCGGGCGGAGCCGCGAGCAAAAGCTAGTAATACATATTTTTTTAACAAAACTTCCTAAACCAACTTCAAAAAGTAACACTGATAAGTCAATAATAACAATTTCTATAGGTGTTTTCGGAGTCGGTGCCGGTGCAGCTACCGGTTAAATGAAATTGCACCGACTCCCAAGATACCTACGAGTATATAAATTGTTGTTTTTGAATCTGATATTTTGTTAATTAACGAACTTTTTAGTCTGCACTAAAATAGCACTACACATTCGTATCTGATCCGGGCCATGCGTTGTCCAAAAAAGAAATGTATACTTGTTACCTTGTATGTGTCCGTTTAGATAGGTACCATCGCTTTGTCAATTTATCCCTAGTAGCAATATGTAAGCATGTTATGTTTCGGTATGAAGAACATTGAAGCCAGTGATACAGGGCATTATAGAACTTCTGACGTCCTGGGGTGACGAGGGCAGTGCAGTCATGCAGAACTTGGTAATACAAAGTTCTGGGCGGTGTTGCTTCTGTTATTGGGCAGGTGTGCCGCTTTCCATCAGGCAAGCGACTAAAAATGCACCCACGTCCATTGCTGGAGCTTCGGTATTTCTTTGTCAGAGTTCATATAAAATGACGAAGTAAACTTAAAACCAGCATACGATTTAGGGCCTATCGAGGCGTTGCTGCGCTGTTTTATGTGAATGTGTTAGTATTTACCTATAAATTTACACTCGCAGGTAACAGTAAATGTGTCATTTATGCAGTTAATCTCCACTATTGGATGGCAGTAAAAATGACATAAAATAAATTAAATTGTGAGGTTAAAGTACGCATTAACATCAGTAATTGACAGGTAATTATAGCAAACAATCCAGTACCGGTTTACAATGAAACAGTTATTGTGAATAAATATTCAGGGATTTGCCCCGCCCGGTAGTTAAATATATTTTATTGGAACATTCAAATAGATACATTTTAATTGCTTTCAGCTATTCACCTTAATTGCTGTTATTTTATTTGAACAGCTCGTTAGATTATTTGGTAGGTTATTGATCTTTTTATGCTACCTGAGCATTTGTTTCTGGATATAAGTACTATACTTTCTATATGGCGATCACAATACTCGCTCCTGAGCTCTCATACACTACCTTCAGTTCGTTGCTCCATCGGCCCTCGCGTGACTGACTGCGTTCCCTGTACGTTGTCGCACAACACTCACTACTCAGCTCTCATCCACTACATTTAGTTCATCGCTACACCGGTCCGCGCGTGACACAGTAGGTACGCTCTCTATACGTGGTCTCACAACACTAGCTCCTGAGCTCTCATCCACTACCTTCAGGTCGTCGCTACATCGGCCCACGTGTCACATACTACGCTGCCTATACGTGGTCTCACAACACTCACTCCTGAGCTCTCATCCATTACCTTCAGGTCGTTGCTTCACCGGCCCGCGTGTCATTCACTTTTTTTTATTGCATAGTCCGGCAATCAAGCAAGTGGGTCATCTGATGGTAAGTGATATCCACTGCCCAGGTACGCCCACAATACCAAAAGAGTCATGGGCGCGTTGCCGACCTTAAAGTAAAGGGATAATCAAGGGATTGGGAAGGGGAGGGGCACTATACTGACTGTACGAGTACATGGTCTCACAAGACTAGCTTCTGATATCTCATCTACTTCTTTTAGATATATAAAACCATCTACATGATCCAATATAATCATCTAATTCTATATTAGCCGGATCAAAAGTACCGCAGCATGTCACTTCACTCGATAATAACGAACTATTTCAGGTCACAGTTTAAGGGGGCTTTATTACCCTTAACTTTCGTTATTGAATAACAAGAACGGGACGTGACTTGTTCCAGCAATTAATTGTTAGTTGAGAGCAGCATAGGGCTTTGTGATATATCGACAAAGTTCTCCCTAATTCCTTTGACCAATAAAGACTTAGGATCAAGTTTTGGGATCAAATAAGCATCCTCATTAATATGTGTGTGATACCTTGTTAAAATTGAGGTTTAAGTGTGATGAATAGGGATTATGCCTACTGCCTCGTATAATGTATAATATGGTGTATAGTGCTATGTATTTTTATAACTGTAAATATTTTCATATAAAAGAAAGAAGGTACGTTTTTTAAGGATGGATGAAAGAAGATTGTCGGAACAAATATACATGGCGAGTGTGAATGGTACAGTTGGGAGGGGAAGGCCTCGGCGAACTTTCATAGATCAAGTTGGAGATAATCTAGACAAAGGCCAGGTCAGGAGTACCCTAAACAGACGTGCATGTATGAAAATTTTATGAGAGTGAATGAGCCCAAAGAGGTATGCAAGGATCGTAGCAAGTGGAAATCCGTTGGCTGTGCCTACCCCAGTGGGAAACAGGCGTGAGCCTATGTATGTATGTATGTTTTTTTAAATATCGATGAAAAATCTTAATTCTACCTGAACTCACTAATACTGGGATTCTATTCTACTATGCCAGACATCCCAATAAAATAAAAAGTATAACGTAAATATCGACAAAACCCATCCCTTAAAGCTGAAAGTACGAAGTCACGATTGAAGAAAACGACCAAGCAGCGTCCTCCAAAGAATATAAGAATACTCGACTGGTAGAAGTTTTCGCATAAACCCTTTTTATTGGTCAGACTAGACAAAAAGGTCAACTGTTGTTCTCTAAATTACGTGCGATGCAAGTTATAGGTGACGAGCATTTTACACAAGAAATTATGAGGATAACATGTTATAGACAATTCAACTCATTTTTGCACCTTTTTATAGTATAGGCTGGCAAGCGAGCAAGTGGGTCACCTGATGGTAAGTGATCTCCACCGCCCATGTACGCCCACAATACTAAAATAATCATGGGCGCGTTGCTGACCTTAAAGGAAAGGGATAAGTTAGGGATTAGGAAAGGGAGAGCAATTTGGGCCTCCGGATATCTCACTCACCCTACGAAACGCAGCAGCAAGCTGCTACTTTACGTCGGTTTTCTGTGAGACAGTGGTAACGACCCGGCGAGTCGGCCCATTCATGCTGTAGACAGAACTGTCTACAGCGTGGCACTACCACTCAGACTTTATAACATAGGCCAGCAAATCGGTCACTTAATGGTACATGATCTCCTTCGCCTTTGTACGCTCACAGTACCAGAAGAATCATGCTCGCGTTTCCGACCTTCAAGGAAAACGATAATTAAGATACTCGGTGGCGTCGTTATAATGCGTACGCGTTACGCGCGGTTCGATCCCGGGTCGGGTAGAAGTGATATTGGATTTTCCTATTACGAATTGCTCAGTATCACCCCGGGTTCTGGAATTGTGCCCGGCATGACGATAGGCTCGGTCAATCTCTGAATGCTGACTGCTGACGTTATAGAACAAAATAGTTGGTTATAAAGGTCGAATTTCAGTGTACCGCGATCAGTAGTTTAAATAAATCAGCAACATATAAAATCGCTGAAGTTCCTTCCTTAAGGCGCACATGAAGGGCCAGCATCCAGTGTATTCTTTGCTCGTAAACCACAAGCGGAGCGGGAGCGCAATAAAACGCAGATTTGTACACCGACGCTTTTATATCAATCTATATGCTCTTATACTTTAGTGATACTCCAATGTTATAGTTAATGAGATCTATTTTAAGTAGAGTTGTCATTAATAGGTACGGTAGAAGAATTACGATAGAAATTATGCACTTTGGCGATCTTAGGATATCTTTGAGTGGTAGAGCCCTGCTGTAGACAGATTTGTGGGCAGTATGAATAGGCCGGTACGACCTGGTTGTTACCACTGTTTCACAGAAAACTGTCGTAAAGTAGCGGATTGCTGCTGCTTTTCGTACGGTGAGTGAGATATCTCCGAGGTATCCTGGTATTAAGCCGGGATAACTCCAATCAAAAAGAAAAAAAAAACCTTGATACAACCAACTCAAAATAGTTTAATTAAATTTTTAGTCTTAAAATATTTTACTGTTTTTAGTGAATCATGAAATTCGTATTAATGTTGGAGTTTTATTCTTTCATTCATTAGCGATGTTTTTTTTAAATACAAATGAAGCCAACTTTGAGCTTGATTGACTTTTGATTGAATAAAGAAAGAATCATCAAAATCAGATCACTCTGTGAAAATAATAAGTTACGTTAGGTTATAAAAATAAAAAACAAATATTTGCATCGAATTGAGAACCTTCTTTTTTGCCGGTACATTGTGTCCGGGAAATCAATTTTGCCAGTCTCTCAAAACTTTTCAGGAAAAGAACCGAAAATTCTTTTGCGGCACTTGATCTTGTCATTGCTAACTAAAAGCGGCATTTTCGATCGAAAGTCTTATTAAGAATGACAGAACTGTTCGTCTGTCTCCAATTCGAAATGTCTTTGTATTTTTTTTATTAGCTTGAGTGACGAAACGAGCAGTTCGCTCGCTTGATGGTAAGCGTCTCGCCTGCCCATAAATAGAAGCAACACCACACAGAACTTTGAATTACAAAGCACTGCATGGCATTGGACTGCGCTCGTCACCCCGAGACATAAGTGGTTAAGTCTCATAATGTCCAGCATTTTCACTTGCTTCAATGTCCTTCAAATCGGAACACAACAGTGCGTATACACTGTAATTGCTTGGCAGAAATAGACTAAGCGATGGTTCCAACTCAGACAGCCTCCGCGTACGATGGACCTACCTCCTTGAAAAAAAAACAAGCTTGAAACATACACAAAAAGATCAAATGTATAACAACGATTTTTTTGTCGGAGGTTAACAACATAACGTAAAGTAGCGGCTTGCTGCCGCTGCTGCGAATGGTGAGTGAGAAATCCGCAGGCCCAGATCCCCCATCGCCTTTCTAATCCCTTAATTATTACTTACTTTTTTTATATCATAGGCCGGCAAACGAGCAAGTGGGTCACCTGATGGTAAGCGATCTCCACCGCCCATGTACATGGGCGGGCATGTACGCCCACAATACAAAATTAAGGGCGCGTTGCCGACCTTAAGGGAAAGGGATAATTAAGGGATTGGGAAGGGGAGGGGGATTTGGGCCTCCGGATATCTCACTCACCGTACGAAACGCAGCAGCAAGCTGCTACTTTATGCCAGTTTTCTCTGAGACAGTGCTAACGACCCGGATGAGCCGGCTTATACACTTTACACTTTGTAGACACTTTTATCTACAGTGTGGCTCTACCACTCTAAAAATCTTTAAGGTCGGCAGCAATAATTCTTCTGGTACTGTGGGCGTACATGGACGGTGGAGATCACTTACCATCAGGTATCTCTGCTCGTTTGCTGGTCTATGCTATAAAAAAGTAACGCGCGTCATATTCCGAGTGCAGAAATCCTTATTTATACATCTATACAAATAAATAAAATTGAAGTGTCTGTAATATTAAAATAACCGCGTTTTACTACATGCATATGAATGTATATACGGTACATATACCAAAATATATTTTTTACCATTTTTGTCTGTCTGTCTGTCTGTTTGTTCCGGCTAATCTCTGGAACTGCTGGACCGATTTTTACGGAACTTTCACTGGCAGATAGCTGATGTAATAAGGAGTAACTTAGGCTACTTAGGTACTTTACATTTTATCCTGGAAAATGACATTCACGCGGGCGGAGCCGCGAGCAAAAGCTAGTTTATTAATAAAAATCTTTAAGTCTTCATAACAAAGTATCTTAGCTGAGTGAACAGTTACTTCACAGTTCGTTTCAACAGAGTATCGCCTTTGCTTGAAACTTTTGTTTTCAAGAATGTATAAAGTGACTGCTGTAAGTGACGTGTTTATTAAATAACTCTGCTGTTAAGTTTACGTTCCTTCGTGTTTATTATGTATTTAAAAAGTGGTAGAATCGCGCTGTAGACAGTTTGAGAGGGCCGCGACCGGGTTATTACCACTGTCTCACAGGACACCGATCTAAAGTAATAGCTTGCTGTTACGTTTCGTATGGTGAGTGAGATATCCGGAGGCCCAGATCCCCCTTCCTTTCCCAATCCATTTATCGGTAAGCATCAAAGACTCTTCTGGTACCTATTATTCATGGACGATGTAAATCACTAGACCTGGCGTCCCGCACGAGCATAATATGAATAAGTAGGTATTCGAATCGAGAACGCTAGGCATTTGTATGAAGGTTCAGATTATTTTTTGACATTTCGATACGAATACGTTACATACGCACTCACGCCTGTAATCCCCGAAGGGGTAGGCAGAGGTGTAACCTGTACACCCACATTTCGCCGAGCGTATCACCGTCCCTTATGTGATAGGGGGCGAGCCTATCGCCATACCGGGCACAAATTCCAGACTCCGGGCTGATACTGAGCATTTCGTAATTGAAAAACCCAATACCACTTTACCCGACCCGGGGATCGAACCCGAGACCTCAGAGTCGGCCTCAATCGTAACGCGTACGCATTACAACTGCGCCACCGAGGCAGTCGTGTCGTAGAACGTAGTCGCCACGAATACGTTCTCGCAAATTATTCGTGCTAGCCCCTCTGATGATAATTAAAGTGCAAATACCAAACGGCAATGTCCAAACGCCGGACAATTATACTGTACCACGTGTAACCGGACCTTTAAAACAATACTCGGATTTTCGAGCCATATCTGATTCATAAAAGAAGAGAGTAAGACTCGCCGTCGACGGATACGTCGTGGAGGACATCATCAATTAAAGTGCAGTACAAATACAATGTCGGCTGTCAAGAGACGTTACTTACCTCGACAGTCGTAGTCGGCAGAATTATGCTTGCCTGAAGCTTCTGGATCTGCGCTGGCTGACTCCGGAATGCGATTCGCCTAAACGAGCCGTTATGCCGGGTTTTTCACTACGTATGCGATGGTTGCTATCTAGTCAGGTACAAAAATGATAAGATACCCACATAATAATAATACCAGCCCTGTATAATACTCGTTTCTATGCTGGGCACGGGCCTCCTGTAATATTTGACAGGGGTTAGGCCTTAGTCCACCACGCTGGTCTAATGCGGGTTGGCAGACTTCACTCACCTTCGAAATTCTTATGGAGAACTTCCCAGGTACGCAGGTTTCCGCACGATATTTCTTTCACCGTTGAAGTAAGCGATAATTAATAATTAACAACGAATATACACATAACATAGAAAATTCAGAGGTACATGTTCTTGGGGCTGCTTTTAAACCTGCGACTTTAATATCGACAGACCGTACCACTACCCGCTGAGCTTTCCCTTCTCTGCTTTCTGCTTACCTAGACACCCTGACACCAGCTAAACCTTATTTACACCAGTGAATTGTATTAAACCTAATAAAATAAATTAAATTTCCAACCGAAACGTGTCATCGCATTTAATTTGTTAAGTTGGCCGCGTAATAGGCGTTTCGAAAAATAAACATTTCGAAATGATTAATGATGAAAACAAGATATTACTTGCGAAGGAAAAAATAATATTTCTTGTAAAACTTCCGCGTTGTGGGGCGGAATTAGCCGGAGTAACAGGTCCCGCTAGGGTTCCGTGCGGTAATAACGAAACTTTTTGATTAGTTTCGAAAAAAACTGTAATGGGTACGATCAGAATAATTTATATTGTATGGTCAAGCTGTACTTAAGCGGTAAGATGAAATATTTAAAAATGAATTGCGTTCGGCTTTGGTGTATAATGTCCTTTTCTCAAAATGTCCTTTCTCAAAAAAAGCGATTGAGAACTACGTTATAAACATCTTAATAAAGATATTGCAAGGAAACCTTTACATATAAACCGAAAAAACATAGATTGTTTGTAACGATGCGCGATGTACTGAATCGCTTATTTTGAGAAAGGACATATCGAAAAGAGGACCTTTGAGAAAGGGAAATTATGCGTCTAAAGCTTGCGTTCGGGTGTCTGACAGTGATTTTAGCGTACTAGTTTGGCTATATTTATTTACGGCAAGCAAGTTTCGCCATTGCGTTCTTCGATAATCAGTAGAGTGTACGACGTGCAGGTGAGGTTGGCTTCGGACCTAAAATGTTGTTCGCCCACTTACACTGTGAACACTGTGGTAAAATATTGGAACGAAGTTCCTTATCGCGCGTTGTGAAAGGGGGCTAGACGGAAAAAATTCTTACGAAAAGTTGTCACGACACTTTTTGCTATAGTAAGCTATTGTAAGCTGTGCGGCGTCGCATGTTTCTCTGTCTGTCTCTCTCTCTCTTATAGAAAGCAAGCCAGATATTTTCATTTCTATTTCGCATTGAACAGTGTTACGAATATAATATATAATAATAAATAATATTATTATTTATTATTAATAATAAATACAAAAATTAATAATTAATTATATATTAATTAATTATTATTACATTTAGAATCCCAAACATATGTTTCCTACCACAACATATGTTTAGTTACCACAAGCCAATTATTACGAAAATTGAGCCTACTGATTAAGTTTATATAACATTATATTTGTTAATAATAAAAAAAATATTATTATAACTTAAAAAAAATAAAATTTTATTACAATTCCTTTACTAATTAATCGAAAGGAACTTCGTTCCATCCGGGTGTCCATTGACACCTCTCATTAATTTTATTTTGTACAGAACCCACGCATGCACCCGATGTCTTGTTGTTTTTATGAAATTCACATCTTTCTTGACGTTGAAACTTAGTAATCAAATTTTGAGAGACTTTTATACTGGTACTCAGTTTTCAATATAAACACGGAAGTAAAAATTTCACCCGTGATTTTTCTTTATTTTTAACCTGACATAATTTTATGTAAGTAGAGTTGGGAGTTCAACTGGACCACCTATATCTTAGGCCGAAAGCCAACTTCACCTGCACGTGGTACACTCTGCTGATTATTAAAGAAGGCAATGGCGAAACTTGGTTGCCGTTGTGGGATGTGGGTATCAGATAGCAGGTTATCCCACATAATACCAAATACCGTCTAATCTACGGTACGAGAAGGCGTACCCTGACAATAAGCCGGGATAACGCCAGGCAAAAAGAAAGAAAAGATCAGTTAGTCGTCTTTTGAAGTTGTCTTACAACATTCGTTCCTGAGCTCTCATCCACCACCTTCAGCTCGGCGCTTCATCGGCTCACGTATCATACACTATGCTCCCTGTAATTGGTCTCAGAATACTCACTCTTGGGCTTTCATCCACTACCTACAGCTCGACGCTCCACTGGCCCACGTGTTACAATCTAACCACTATGCCCCTAATGAGATCTCATAACACTCGCTTCAGAGATCTCATACTTTCATTCCTGCATTACATTTTTTTATTCATGACCCCATCATACTTGAATTTAATACATTTTAGTGAATTAAGTTCTAAATAACATTATTAGAAAATCGTAGTGTATTTAGTACATTGAATTCCCGACATTTTAAGTAGTTGCCTTAATTATCTCCATTGTTGTGGAACAATTTATAGTTTTAGTCATTTGGAATTGCAAAATATAATGGATTATATTTGGTATATTGTCAATGTATTTGGTTCCGCGGCGCTTTGGAATATTTAAATGATTTGCGGCAAATAGTACCTATTAACTATATAAATACTAATTTTAATTGCTGCCGTTTTTAACTGTCTTCAAAAAAGCAGGAGGTTCTCAATTCAACTGTATTTTTTTTAATGTTTGTTACCTCAGAACTTTCGACTGGGTGAACCGATTTTGATGATTCTTTTTTTATTTGAAAGCCGTTCCCGTGTCCCATTTCGTTAAGATCTGATGACGCAGTACGGAGTAAAAAAATAAAACTCCTCAACGGACAACAGTACACTCGTCGCGATTGTGTTTTTACATGCTATTGCTGTAACTACCACTAAAAATTTAAAAATAAACTAACGTTTAACACACACAGTAGCGACACAGGCACCGACTCTAAAGATAATAGAATAAATAGAATTGGTTATTTTTGACTCTTCGGTGTTTTTATTTGGAAGTCGGTTTCTAAGTTTTGTTAACCGTTATTTTATTAGTAGATGATGTATGCAATGGATATATAACAGTATTATTTTAAAAGCTTACAGCAGCCGCCATATTGAAATAAGTAAGACATCACTTATCTTATCGCTTTATACACATTTAAAATTCATATGAAACGGGTTCTAACGGGTTGTAAAGAAAATAATGTTTATCCGAAACCTTACAGCAGCGGCCATTTTGAAAATAATACCTGTCTTGGACCTTTACCTATATTAGATTGTATTGTCGCCACCACCAAAAGTGTGAGCAAAATTTAGACTTCATCGATGATCATGAGTAGAACTTGTTTTAAAACTCAACTGAATTGAGCCCACACATACGAACAGGTGAAGTAAAATAAAAGCTTGTAAAATACTCACCGACTGAATTGATTCCGACCGGCTACACAGATTGCATACACATTTTTGCAAAAGGCATTTCAGATAGAACTCTGATGAATTTCTTTGAGCAAATATTCGTGGATATATTTTTGATTTTCCTAGCTTTATAACCTTCTTAATTTTGATTGTTCCTTGCCCCGTGATAACAATATTCTTCAATCAATATTTAATATTCTTCAAAACGAAACGCGAACAGTGTTACACACTGATGCTTGGCGACAGAAATAAACAAAGCGATGGTACCAACCCAGACCTCACGCGTACGAGGGACCTACCAACTAGTAACTGTTCTTCTCACTATCTATGCACATACACTCGAAAAACATAACCCACCTTTCTTCTCGCAGTCGAGTCTATCAAATCTAATATTATGACAAGCAGATAATCGCTTAGAATTTAGATCGCATTCATTCATCCCTCTTTATGCCGAGGGATTCAAATTTGGAGATTTTATTCCTCATCCGACAATTCCCATTTAACACAATTTTTATAGACGTCACTTAAGGAACGTATCCCAGCCTCTAATATGTTGATAGCAACAAAATAAGAACAGATTGCAGTTGCGCCAGCCGCCTGGGTTTCATTGGGACCATAAATTACTAAGAACGGTTAAATAGCGTGCTTCTTTAACTTTATATCCTAACGCTGTACTAAGGGACCCTTTATATATGTAAAGACTACAATTTGCACAAGGTAGGTCTTCCGTATGCGAGAGGTCGTGGGTTGGTACCACCGCTTTGTGTATGTCTGCCGCCAAGTAACTGTGTGTTGTATTCCGGTTTGAGGATATTGAAGCCAGTGAAATTACTGGTCAAACAGACTATGTCTCGGGGTTACGAGCGCAGTCCAGCGCCATGCAATACTTCATAATTCAAAGTTCTGTTTGGTGCTGCTTATGTTTATAGGCAGGCGTGACGCTTACCATCAGGCGAGTGATATGTTCGTCTCGTCATCGAAAGCTAATAAAAAAAAATGGTAGTTTTAGAGACTGCCGATAGAAGTGAAAAGTTTGAATTAAAATTATCAACATCCATCTGGTTTTCATATCTATTGACACTCCGAGCAACAATTATATGCATGTTTATATGGTTTTTTAGTACTCACTATTGTACTGCACAATTATTCTACAACTAAACGATTCAAATAATAATCGAACAAAAATACTATTTCAACAATGTTTTCACTTGAAAAACTTTGTTTACAAAGTATTGTAAGTATATGTACAGGGTCCTTCATGTTACGTAATGGTTTACAACGTCAGTAGGGAACGTTGTTTTTCTCCACCGTGTCCCCTCACATTTCCTTTATCTAAATAGGATTCTTTGAGCTATTACTAATACAGATAACTAAGATTTGCTGGTGAGACATTTTTATTCCCAACTGGGAAGTGACCATTGTGCATAAGTTCATACCTGTATCGCCGAAGTGGTAGGCAGATGGTATTTTATAGCGTAAGCCGGCAATCGAGCAAGTTGTTCATCTGATGGTAAGTGATAAGCTCTGTCCATGAAGGCTCACAGTAAGAATTATGGGCGCGTACCTGACCGATAATTATGCGATTGGGAAGGGCAGGATTTGAGCCTCCAAATATAACACTCACCGTACGAAAGGCTATGGCGTTGGTAACTTGCTTGCTATTGCAAGCCGCTATTTTACGTCGGTTTTCTTTAACAGTGGTAACGACTCCGGTCGAGCCAGCCTATTCGTGCTGTAGACAAAACTGTCTACAGCGTGGCTCTCCCAATAAAAAAATTGCTGTACACGTAGTCGAATACACAACCAAGTTTAGAAGGTAAATTTACGTTTTGTTCGTTATTTTGAACTGAATTCCACGAAGGAAGATCCCATATTCTATGAAGTAATTTTTTGAACCAATTCATTGTCTAATTAAGCTATCTCCTTTTTATATAGGAAGAAAACGAGCGAGTGAGACGGCGACTTCGAATCTCGATGGCAAAATTTTGTTGGAGTACGCTTTTATAAAGTTTTTTCCATTGAAACATAAGTTTTTATATAGGTGATGTACTATAAAGGTATGTAGATTATTATTTTATTCGCTTGAATTACGAAACGAGCAGGTCTCCTGATTTTTAGCCCCAAGCCCGTGAACAGAAACAACACCACACAGAACCTTGAATTACAAAGCACTGCTTGACACTGGAGTGCGTTTATCACCCTAAGGCCGCTATTCCACTATCATATAATAAATGATCCTACTTCTATAACTCATAGATATATCAGAAATGCTTCTTGGCCGCAGAAATAAACAAAGAGGGCCTCTTGCATACGAGGGACCTGCTACGTAGTAAATCTAGTAGCATTTTAGTAAAGATGTATCTTATATTTTTAACTGACTTAAAAACGAAGGTCTTTATTTACCCGTAATGTATGTATGTAATATAAATATACTTTGCTTTAATATTAAATGTTTTAATTTTTTTGGTTACATTAATATTTATTGAAATTGGCACTCAAATAGATTTCTACACATCATCAATCATATTTGTGTACATAACTCATTTCATTGATCAGCATAGCACGCATTTAAATAAAAATAATTGAGCTAACAAAAAAGTTACTCCATATCATACAACCTCAAGCCACTTCTTTTCAGCAGGAAAACGAGCTTGCTCAATCACCAGTCTTGAAATATTTAAATTGAACGGTAAGGATCGGGTTCAACGTGGATTGGCGGTAACAGAGCCCCTCGGTTTGTCTAGACTTAACTTAGATCTATAATTCGACAATAAGTTTCTATTGATTTTAGAACGAAAGAACTGAGTATGTGCAATGTTTTAGAGCTGGCAAACGATAAGTATCTGAGGGTTTATTTCCACCACCTACGGACCCGCAATACTAGCAGAATCATGGGTACATTGGTGATCTTAATACAAATGAATGGGAATTGGAAACGGCATTGGAGTTTAGGCCTCTGGATATCTCGTTCACAATAAGTAACGACAAAAATGTGACCACACCTTTCTGTAACACGTTGTATATCTACGTAGTAAATAGCTGATATAGTCAGTCGTGTGATAGTGTGTGTGTACACATAAGTAAGGACAGGGCCGAGTATAGGGGCGGAAGAGGATACAATCATAGAAACTATCCAGCAATCCTTTGTTTATTCTGGATCACAAATGTATCAATTACTCAATTGAAAGTGTACCCAATTTGGAATATTGACTGTTATATAAAACATCAAGTTTATCCTCAATCGTACCAGACTTATCACAAATATCACCTTTATCAGCCCATTTGACATCGTGAGCCCCTACTTTTTGTTTCGTAACTTGTTGATTCGGTCTCGCTGATTGATTGTCAAGGGTAGATACTTTGTTTTATAGCATACTTAAAAGTTTATTGGGTGTGTATTGTTGATAGTTCTACAAGTAGTGGAAAATGGGAGTTTAATAGTAGCACTAGAATACTTAACGCCTTTGATATCCCAAGGGGGTTGTAAAGGTCGACCGAAGATTCTCGTGGGGCCTTTAGGCTGTCAATGGTCGACCGAAAATTCTCGTGGGGCCTATAGGCTGTCAATGGTCGGGTTAAGCGTAAGACACGCGCGTATGTGACGCATTGTCGGTGAGGCCGCGTCTGCGTGTTTGTACAATGTAGTATACAACGTGTTACAGAAAGGTGTTGTCATATTTGACAGCCTCCGTGGCGCAGCGGGCGAGTAGCCGGTTGCGAAGCGTGAGGTCGTGGGTTCGATTCCCGCACCTTGACAAATATATTATTCTGATTCACAAATATTTGTCTCAGGTCTGGGTGTTGTGGGACCGCAAGTCCCTCGTAGTTCTTGATACCCACGATACAGGTTTACCTAGTGTGGGGTCAGGACTGTTGTGTTGTGATGTGTGTGACTGTTGGGTGTATTTATTTATTATATTTAAGGGTCGTATACAACTGGCAGTGAATGTTCATATCCCGATCTTTTATGCAATTAGACATCCTAAAATTTCACGCTAACTTTAATCATTCGTTTATTATGATCGATAAGAGCCATCACAACACTTTAAATTAAGTGAAGTGCGTGAGCAAGAATAACAAAAATGGAGTGAGACAAAAGCTCGGCTGTTATCATTTTCCAAAGTTGCAAGTCGAATATCGACAGGGTAATTATTCGATGAAAAAGAAAATTCTTTATTTATTCCTAGCAATGCAATCGGATTTGGTACTACGGGGGGTGAAATACTTATGTCGTACACTATACGTTGCTTAAATTTGACCGCACCTTTCTGCAACACGTTGTATCAATGTATGGAAGAACATTCGACGGCAGAGTCACTAAAGGTGAAAATACTTTAAAGATAATTACTTTATAAGAATTTCGAAGGTATGTGAAAACTACCAAGCCGCATTAGGCCAGCTTGGTGGACTAAGGCCTGTTCCCTCTCATTCAGTAGAGGAGTCCCGTATCCAGCAGTGGGACATGTATAATCAGGTCTAGTAAAAAAATAGATAGTTAAGTTTCTATTAAACACTACTTAACTTTAGACTTTAAACTTAACTATAACTACTTATAAACCGAATCCAGGAAAAACCATAGTGTTACCAGGCAAATTTTTCTCTAAAAGCAATCTCCAGGCAAATTTTAAATAGTTCGCATAATTTAATTTGATAGCTAGTCCAGATCTGCCCATTCTAAGTTCACAATTATAAACGCGCGCTATCTTTTTAAGGGTTCCATGCCTCAAAATGGAAAACGAAACCCTTGCAGCATCACATTGTAATCCGTTTGGGTGTGAAAGTTCATTGTGACCAGAAATAGCTTGTATTTTATTTTTATATACTTTTATTTATATAAGTTATTATATAATTGACCAACAAATCTTTGTACCCGACTCGTGAAAACCCCGCCATAGCGACGTGTTCAGGCGAGTCGCGTTCCAGGGTCAGCCAGTGTATAAATAAATAAATAAATACACCCAATAGTCACATACATAGTCCCGACCCCACACTACGTTAACCTGTATCGTGGGTATCAGGAACTACGAGTACGACTTGCCAACCCACAACACCCAGACCCGAGACCAATATTTGTGGATCACACAAACATTTGGCTCGGTGTAGTAATCGAACCCACGGCACCACGGAGGCTGTCAAACGATGTATATCTAGCAACTTCAGGCGGACGGACAATCTTAAAATCTACAAGATAAATCTTTCTGTAACATGTATTAAAAATCATGTTGCGAATGGGTTAAGCGCAGGTGGAAGAAGAAGTCTTTCTGTCAATATACGCACTCACGCCTATAATCCCTGAAGGGGTAGGCAGAGGTGTAACCAGTACACCCACATTTCGCCGAGCGTATCTCCGTCCCACGATGTGATAGGGGGCGAGCCTATCGCCATACCGGGCACTAATTCCAGATTCCGGGCTGGTACTGAGCATTTCATCATAGAACAACCCAATACCACTTTACCCGACCCGGGGATAGCCTCAATCGTAACGCGTACGCATTACAACTGCGCCACCGAGGCAGTCAAATAATCTATCTATCTGTAAAATAATCTCAAACACTTTAATAGTACGGAACCCTCCCGAAGCGCGGCCCTTGCTCGCACTTGACGGAGTTTTTTATACTCCGAAGAATGGCACCTGCTAATCTATTCCACCGCCTTCCATCTGTTCAATGTTGGACTATTTTTGTCTGCTCCTATCGATTTTAGAAACTATCGCTAAGCTTAAACTTAGAAATTTATTACTAACTTATGTATTGCTGGGCTTTAAGTTATAATTTATTCGAAAACATTTATGCCAGGTCTAGGTACTGGGTTCAATTTCCAGATCTCGTCCTTCAACAATATTAGTTTTTTTACGCTTCCACAAAAAGAGGGGTGTTCTGGCCATCCGTACATATTCTTATTAGTCTAATTGTAATAGGTCTATCATATAAAAAGCAGCGATAGCTTGGCATGTTTTGGTAAATAGACTAACGATATGGAAGAGGCAGGTTCGAAACCAATCCCCAGATGTACCTCTCTCAGACTTTTCTAAGTTCCGCATGTATCAATTGTTAATTATTAATATCGCTTGCTTTAACGGTGATGAAAACATTGTGAGGAAACCTGTATACCTAAGAAGGTTTCCACGAGAATGTCTGGAGTATGTAAATTCTGCCAACCTGCATTAGGCTAGCGTGGTGTACTCTTTTTATAGGTTGAATGACAAAACGAGGAGGTCACTCGTCTGATGGCAAGCGCAACATCTGCCCATAAACAGGCACGACACCACCCAGGACTTTGAGATACAAAGCACTGCATGGCGCTGGACTGCTCGCTCAGTAATTGCACTGGCTTCAATGTCCTTAAAATCGAAACACAACAATGCTTACACATTTCTGTTTGGCGGTATTCAATGTCCTTCAAATCGAAACACAACACTGCTGTTGGTCGGCAGAAATAGACAAAGCCTAACCCATTTAATTCAGAAAAGCAGGCTCAGCAGTAGGACGTGTATAAAATAGGGCTAGTACCTATTTAATACACCTTACTACCGTAATTCTAGAATTCTTTCATAATATTATAAACTAGATGCATTTTGCAAGATATTTTTAAAGGTGCACGCATGTGGATGATGCTTGACAGCCATGAGAATCTCTCTAGTCAGAAATATACCGTGCACTCGCAAAATGCGCCAAATTTTTTAGTTTTCTTACATATTTGTTCGTATCTTGAGGCTATCTCTTGAAGTTTCATATTTTTAGATATTAATACAATTGCTAGGATTTTTAGCATTTGAAGTATATAAAAATTGTTTTAAATAGTTTTTATACTGAAACCGGCGAACGAGTAATTGTGCCACCTGATGTTATGTTATCTGCATCATCTATGATTACATACAATACCATGGTGTGTTCATTTTCATGTTGTGTTATCATGGATGGGATGCCGACCTTTAAGGAAAGGCATCAGTATTAGGTACGGAGCGAAGTTGGGCCTCCGGAAATCTCACACACCTTACGAAATATATCAGCAAGCTGCCATTTCACACCGGTTTTCTGTGAGACAGTCGTACCGTCCTGTCGAGTCAGCCCATTCATGCTGTAGACAAACCAAACAAAATGCCTACAGCGTGGTTTTACCACTCTTATAATCATTTTTGGAGGCGGCCCACCTGATGGTAATTGATTAACGCCGCCCATAGACTTCAGTAATAGAGCACAGCCAAGCCGTTGCCTACCATAATTTTAAAATGCTAAAATCCAAATCGTCCATAGCCATTAGGGAGAACGATAAACTAGATACATATTTTAGTTTGTGTAACCTCTAAATAAGTAGTGAATCTCAATGAGTTATTGAATGTCTTTATAAATATTCTGTGGTAAAGCTAGGCATATTGATATTACTAAAGTGTTATGCTTATAAATAAACATTGCTTTTACAATGTCTCTGAAGTTTTGCTATTAACTACCTTTGAAAAACGAGAGTATCATATTGATTTTTTGGGAGATTGAACTTATGATTACACTTCTTTACTTATAGAGGTTGTTGAGATTGGTTTTTGAGACTGAAACAATCTTCATTGTTATACTCGTAGATAAAAAAATCTTTGCTTGAATAATAATAATAATAATAATACACCCAACAGTCACACACATAGCTCTGACCCCACACTAGGTAAACCTGTGTCGTGGGTATCAGGAACTACGAGGGACTTGCGGTCCCACAACAGCCAGACCCGAGACCAATATTTGTGATTCACACAAACATTTGTCTCGGTGTGGGAATCGAACCCACGGCCTCTCGCTTCGCAGCCGACTACTCGCCCGCTGCGCCACGGAGCTGTCATGAACGACGAGCAGGTCACTCGCCTGATGTTAAACGTCACGCCTGCCCATAACCAGAAACACGTCACACAGAACTCTGGATTACTGAACACTGCATGGCACTGAACTGCGCTCGTCATCCCGAGACATAAGATGCTAAGTCTCATAATGCCCAGTAATTTCACTGGCTTCAATGTCCTTCAAACCAAAACACACAATTGCTGCTCGGCGGTAGAAATAGACAAAGCAGTGGTACCCACCCAGACGGCCTCTCGCATACGAGGGACCTACCACTTTGTAACTAAATACTCATAAATAGTTTTATGACGAATTAAGTGAGTCCGGCGATACTGACAAGTCGGCTTTGTATGGAAACGGTCGCGTTTCGTGGTATCCGCTCTCGGTCGCCTACCTCATAATATTGCTTACAAAGTGGAAAAGTCGCTGTTGTCTTGTGCCGTGGTCGCGTACCATAAAAGTGCCTTAAACCATTTAAACAATTTATTTTATCTACACATACATATATAGCACAACAAAACAAGATGACAAAAAAATACATTTATAAAACATCAATTTGCTACAATGTATGCGGTAGAAGGGGTCCAGAGGGGCTAGCACGGAAAACTATCGAAATCGTAATGTAAAGGTATCGAGGGCTCGATAGAGAATTCCTTAAATATCATTGGTCTATATTCCATATAAATAAGTTTCTTTTACGTACGATAGAGGCGCTGTAGGTACTAAAATCTCATAGAAATTGTTGTCGATGACAGCTCGAATAACTTTTCGCAAGTTTCCGTGCTAGCCCCTCAGCTCAGTGTACGCTGTTGACACAGCACTGATTAAAAAAAAAGCCGCTACAAAAATCAAAACTACATAATATTTACAAGCTCACAAATTACAAGAAGTGCACATATGAGTTGAACTATCTATACTACTAGGCGAGAATTTACCACGCTACTTCTCCAAAGTTGAAACTTGTGTCAAAGCGTTAGTTACTAAGCGATGGAGCTACAACGTACCATATTTGTCTGCTTCATGATAGCTCAGTCAAGGTGATGATACTGTCTGATACAATACAATGTATGGTTATATTTTAGGATCGTTACATACACCTAACAGTAAGTGTTTATGTATCGGATTTTATCAAAAATATACAAATATACAAATAAATACACCCAACAGTCACACACATAGTCCTGACCCCACACTAGGTAAACCTGTATCGTGGGTATCAGGAACTACGAGGGACTTGCGGTCCCACAACACCCAGACCCAAGACAAATATTTGTGAATCAGACAAACATTTGTCTAAGTGCGGGAATCGAACCCACGGCCTCGCGCTTCGCAACCGGCTACTCGCCCGCTGCGCCACGGAGGCTGTCATTTAGGCATCCAAAAATTGCACGATAATTTTAATTACTTGTTTATTACGATCGATCTTATCGGTTACATTCCTATAAATGACCAGCTTTTGTCGTCCGCGGCTCTGCCCGTGAATGCCTTTTTCCAGGATAAAAGCAGACTGTGTGAAATTTTCTTAGATAGAAATAGTGGGCGACAGTGGTGGGCGCGGCACGGCGCGGTGGTGATAGCATCAAGCGAGTCCCGTCATCGGTGTGAGAAACGAGCTTGAATTTATTTTCACTAAAATCGCGATTAAAATATGGGAGGGTTGAGGGGGGGGGGGGGTTAGTTGGTTGAAAATTTGGGATTATTTTTTGATACCAAATAAAAAAATACAATGACCTAAAAAATTCCCTAAAAATAGAAAAAAAACTGCATAGGGACACCCTAATCACCTAGCAGTATGAAATATACTTTACGACCTATTCTCATACCTACCAAATATACATAAAATAATCATAAAAATCGGTCGACCCGTTCGGAGGAGTGCGACCACAAACACCTTGACACGAGATTTTTATATATATAGATATATAAGTTTTGTATGGTGTTGCTTCTGTTTATGGGCAGGCGTGGCACTTGCCACCAGGTGAGTCACCTGCTCGTTTCGTCACTCAAGTTAATAAAAATACTTAAACCTGACCACACCCTTCTGTAACACGTTGTATAAAACAGGCATAAGGTCTTTTAAGGTCGGCAACGTATCCATGATTCTTCCATTGTCATGGTTCTTCATGTGCGGTGGAGATCACTTACAATGAATAAGTGAATCACCCTCTGGTAACCCATTTACTTATATGCCGGCTGGTTATCTTATTTAGATGGCCGGCTGCTATAAAATAAGGTGATTTTGCACCTATAATAATAATCCCTATATTATATACGTCCTACTGCTTGACACGGGCCTCCTCTACTGAATGGGAGGGGTTAGGCCTTAGTCCACCACGCTGGCCTAATGCGGGTTGGCAGACTTCAAATACCTTTGAAATTCTTATGAAGAACTTCTCAGGTATGCAGGTTTCCTCAAGATGTTTCCTTCACCGTTAAAGCAAGTGATAATTAACAATTAATACACACATAACTTAGAAAAGTCAGAGGTGTATGCACTTGAGGCTGGTTTCGAACCTGCGACTCGTCTCGATAGTCTATACCACTCCCCGCTGAGCTATCTCCGCTTTTTTATTTTCTGCTGATTTCGCACCTAAGTAGATTTAAATTGATCTTTGAAAGTAACTCTACGAGATAGTCTATTGTGGAAAAGAAGCATAATACCCAAAGCAGAGCAACATAAATAGTAAAATCGTTTTTGTTGCAGTAAAGAGCTCGTTTACTGTGTCTAAGCAGAACTAAACGCAATGCGACGGGATAGCTAAAGGGAATATTGTGAGGATAAAGGTGCAGTTTCAGCTTAAAACTGGTATTGAATCGGGATTTATTCTCGTAAGGCTGAGGTACACTTAGTTAAGACACATTTACGGCCGATTTCAATACATGATCATAGTCTAAATAGATAGCACAGATGAGCTAATCAGAATACAGTTTAAAGTCATCCGTACAAATTATTAAGTTTGATTAGTTTATTTTTTGGATATATACGGATAATAAAACTTAAATCGTTTATTAAAGTCAGCTATTAAAAGATAATCGTACTTGTAAATTCAAATGTGCAATCTTCTACTTCTTCCACCTGCACTTATCCCACTTGCAATAGAGTCAACATTCTTTTATTAGATATTACAGGAAAAACTGGCTTATATGTTTTACGACTCGTCGATATTCAAATTTGCTGTAATTGAGTTAATTTAAGAACGCACGGCATTCTATACATTTTTTGTTACATTTGTTTCCAACTGATAATCTGGCATTTCAGTTTCCATCACTGTATCACCACCCTAAATAGAACGGTAGCAAAGTGCCTCATTGTAGTCCATCCTTTACTTTTACTGCCTACAATGATATTGATTGAAAGCTATCATTTGCGGTACTGGAACGGCTTGGAGCGTAGATGTGTTTACTTATTGAGCGTGGTAATTAAGTGTTCTACATAATTCTATTAGTAAGTTTTCTGTCCTTGATCATTAAAGTAATAGATTTTCATAAACCCCTATTTAGTAATAATAATTATAACACCCAAAAATCACTAACAATTCAAAAAAATACACTAGTTGCTAAATTTCTCGTATGCCGTCATTCAGTGACCACTGATTAGTCTTTTACTATCGAAGTGTTAGCACTATTGTGTTTTTGTTTGACGGGCATTGATCTAGTATCAATAACTGAAAAAATTAATAAATAACAAATGGGCAATATGAGTCTTAACATCTTAAGTCTCAGAGTGAAGAGAGCAGTCTTCTTCTTCGACGAGCAGACTCGAGTAGACGAGCAGATCGCTCGCATGACGGTAAATGCCATGCCTGCCATAAACAGAAGCATCGTCACACAGAAGTTTGAATTACAAAATACTGCATGACACTGGACTGTGCTCGTCACCCCGAGACATAAGTTATTAAGATTAATTATGCCCAGTAATTTCACTGGTTTCAATATCCTTCAAACCGGAACACATCAGTGTTTACACGCTTGGCGGCAGAAATAGACAAAGCGGTGGTACCGACCCAGACGGCCTCTTGCATACGAGGGCCCTACTATTGTAACTTAACTTATCGATTGTTAGTTGTTAGCTGAGATCGAGTTTTTACGTGCCTTCCGAAGCACGGATCCGCTCAGTTAAACTAACACTAAGCGGTCACCCATCCATAGACTGCTCGCATCAAGATTTGCCTAACTCTCTCATCGTTTACCGATTATCAGCTCTCTTGAGCTGTGCGGTTTGTGGTTCGGAATTCTGAATTGCGATACTCAATCTTGAAAGTGTCTCTTTAAAGTGATATTGGGTTTTCTTATTACGAAATGCCCAGTATCAGTCCGGAGTCTAGAATTTGTGCCCGGTATGGCGATAGGCTCGCCCCCTATCACATTGTGGGACGGAGATACGCTCGGCGAAATGTGGGTGTACTGGTTACACCTCTGCCTACCCCTTCGGGGATTACAGGTGTGAGTGCGTATGTATGTATGTATGTATTATACATGTCGCAATGTTGGGGTCAGGCCTCCTCTACTGAATGAGACGTTAGGCCTTAGTCCACCACGCTGACCTAATGCGGGTTGGTAGACTTAACATACCTTCGAAATTCGTATGAAGAACTTCTCAGGTATGCAGGTTTCCTAACGATGTTACCTTCACCGTTAAAGCAAGTGATAATTGACAATTAATACACATCAATTTAGAAGAGTCAGAGGTGCAATTTGGGGCTGGTTTCGAACCTGCGACTTTCGTCTCGACAGTCCGTACCACTCCCCGCTAAGCTATCGCTGCTATTGAAGGGTGAATAAAAACGACATATTCCTTACTTCACTCTAACATATGACTTATGTCGACGATATTGTGACTAGGATTCTCACTCTGGGATCATAACTAACTGTGACTTGGGCCGTAGAACCTAGTCATAAGAGGATATTCGTATTATCCAATTAATTTTTTGTCAAATGCTTTATTTTAAGACATAAAGAGGCCTGTAAAGACACTTTTGTCTACAGCATGAATGTGCCGGCTAGTTCGGGTCGTGACTTTCACACAGAAAAACAACGTAAAGTAGCAGCTTCCTGCTGTGTTTCGTACGGTATGTGAGATATCCGGAAGCCCAAATCCCCCTCCCCTTCCCAATCCCTTAATTATCCCTTTCCTTTAAGGTCGGCAACGCGCCCATAATTCTTTTGGTATTTTGGGCGTACATGGGCGGTGGAGATAACTTACCATCAGATGACCCACCTGCTCGTTAGTCGGTCTATGCCATAAAAAAATACGTAAAGAGAACTGTAAACGTTAGTTTAATAAAATTTTCATCTTGAATAACACAAATTACCTTACAACTACTAACAAGGGGCGGATGACCCTTCACAAAATTCACAGTACCATTTCAAAGCCAACTTTCAATAAACTTCTGCCGATTCCAGCAATTTTTGCTCCGTCAAGTACTAAAGTTGAATCGCCATTCAGTCCGCTACCTTGACAATGCAGCTTTCAGAGTCTTAAAGAAAAATGCCTTCAGATTGCACGGTACTAGCATTTAATTATTTAGTAGCGTACTGAGTTCCTTGTTCATGTCTTTAATTTAATTCATATTGTTATTTAAGTCGTGTTAGATGTTTAGGATTGTAGCTTTATAACGCTTTTAACGAGTGGTAGAGCCACGCTGTAGACAATTTTGTCTACAGCATGAATGGGCCGGCTCGTCCGGGTCGTTACCTCTGTCTCACAGAAAACCGGCGTAAAAAAGCAGCTTGCTGCTGCGTTTCGTACGGTGAGTGAGATATCCGGAGGCCCAAATCCCCCTCCCCTTCCTAATCCCTTATTATTATCCCTTTCCTTTAAGGTCGGCAACGCGCCCATAATTCTTTTGTATTGTGGGCGTAAATGGGCGGTGGAGATCGCTTCCCATCAGGTGACCCACTTGCTCGTTTGCCGGCCTATACTATAAAAAAGAAAATAAGTATGAGGTATATTTTTTCTTGGCACGGCAAAGTGAATACACTGGCCCTGATGTTAAGTGCAGTACAGTCTAAATATAATATATCTCAGCCTGTAGCCGTCCACCGTTGGACCTAATCCTCCCCAAGTGAGCACCAACCGTCCCGTAATATATGTCGACTATCAAAAGCTCATAAAAAAAAAATTGAACCGGTTTTTTATACCATAAAAATTATGCGCTTCGGCTATCTTTTTATTTACACATTAGTAACAAATTAGCAACTAATATCCGGCTACCTGAGCCTGGTTACTAAAAACCAAGCCAAGTGCGTGTCGGACCACACAAAGTGAATGGTTCCGTAGTGTAACTGAAAATATCCCATATACAAAACTATACAACTAAGCTTATTGAAACCAATTTAAGTTATACTTTACCTTTTAAGTTATATTAACTGGATTTTTCTTCACCTTTTTCATGAATTTTAACACGCATATCACAAACTAATGACTTAAAAGTCATCCAACATCCTCTATATATTTTTAAGGACCTATCCAAAGATACTACTATTATATTTAACTACACCTTTTTTTATTATTATTTAACTACACCTTTGTTTAGTGGTTTATAAAATACATTTAACATCCAAATTTCACCTATACACCTAGTGCTAATAGTCTCCGAGTAAAATGGCTGTGACATACGGACGGACACATGGAGCTTACGAAATTATAATGGTTCTGCTTTTGCCATTTGGCTACGGAATCCTAAAGAATATTTAAATAATCTAATTTTACAAGAAGTTCGCATTAGATTATTACCACGTATTAGTATTTTCAAAACAGCCAAGATTATAGAACCGTATAAATTTATTCGTAGTACTTTACGTATAAACAATTTGCTAACAGTTTTACCATCAACCATTTCTACACCAACACATGTCCTTACGGGCATTAATACCCCATTAAACAAATCTAAACCAAGGGGTTTTATCACGCCCGTTTTTTACGATTGTTGTTCAGTTATAAATCCTCGAACAGATGCGGTTGGGGTAAGTTGGGAATCGGGTAAAAACTATTGATTCTAGTTTGATATATTCGGTAAAAGCGAAGTCGAGAAAGCTAGCCGGAAAATGGTGACAATTGTCTATGTATTTTGAAGATCTTGATATGGAGATATGGAGTGAAAAAACTGCCCTAAAGTTTTAAAAAATTACTTCAGTTTTGCACAATTTTGTGTAAATCGTACTTTTCTTTTTCAAATCTTGTCTTCTAAGAAATAAATTTTAATGTAACCATACAGTTCAAAATAATGGATGATTGTCATGTCAGGCTATTTATGGTTTTTTTATTATTATGAATGACGAAACGAGGAAGTCGCGTGCCTGATACTAAGCACCACGCCTGCCCATAAACAGTCAAATACTACACAGTTCAAGGGGCGCATTAGGCCTCTGTAAATAACATTCACTATATTAAAAGCATCCGCAAGCTAGCAGTTTCACGTGGGTTTTCTGTAAGACAGTACCCAACACTACCCAAATGAAGCCGGTCATGCTGTAGACAAATGGTAGATATACAGGTATGTATACATACGGGGGGGGGGGGTATTTGTTCATATGTAGGTGCCTCGTAGGCGATAGGCCGTCTGAGTTGGTACCACCGCTTTGTCGCTTTTGTCTATTTCTGTCGCCGAGCAGCACTGTTCAACCGAAGCACTATTGTGTTTCGGTTTGAAGGACATTGAATTTATGAGACTTAACATCTTATGTCTCGGGGTAACGACTGCAGTCTAATGCCAGGCAGTACTTTGTCATTTAAAGATCTGTGTGGTGTTGCTTCTGTTTACCATCAGGCGAGCTATCTGCTCGTTTGGCCAGTCAAGTTCATAAAAACGGTACGGTTCCACCATATACTTGCTTGATGTCTTGGATGGATTGTAGTGACGGGCTGTCCACATTGTGAACAACGCAGATGTTACCAAGAACTTAGAGCCACTATAGCTGGATAGGGATATTGCCTCACTTAGCGTTTTCTCTATATTACGGTGAATGCTCTGAAGAATTAATCACCTTTCCTTAACACATGCTGGCTTGCGGAACCACAGCTTTATGGTCTCCTCCAAGTCGACTCGAACTAAGAAGTACTCAAAATCTTACTTCTGCCGGACTCAGGCAGTGGAATAGTTTGTCAGCACACGTGTTCCCTCCTTCATACAATATGGGGTCCATTAAACGGAGTATAAAGAAATAATTAGGAAGGCTGGCATAATTCTGCCAACCTGCGGTAGATGCATCATCTATCGTTGATTAACACTATTCTTGGATTGCATTTCACTCACTTCAGGTGAACTATTCACTTTGCCGAGAATAATAAAGCTATCATTTTTAAAGCTAGAAATAAACTACGAAAAATTGAACTATTCAATGCAAATACTTGACCCAAGCTTCCTTTCAGCTTCACCTCAGCTAAACTAAGTTATACAACGTGGGTTCAGCAAGAATTGCGTATTCCAACTGCATACGTCTAAATTTGAATCCACTCTGTACAAAATATCTCGTTAGCCCACATTGTTCGTTTATAATATGGTTCGTGACGTCACAAATTGTAATCAAACGCTTTAGAGTCACTTAGATGCTTGTGACACTTTTATCCAGAATTCCGTAGATTAACAACGAATGAAAAATATAAATCAGACTTTTATTCCTATGCGATTGGGATTTCAGGGATTTTTTATAGCATGCACTGGCAAACGAGCAAGTGGGTCACCTGATGGTAAATTATCAGATCCAACGCCCATGAATGCTCATAATACTTCTAAGTGTATTTGATTTAAAATAATGAACGATTTTGCAATTATTTATGAACAGACTTTGAAGTAGGTGATGGACCAGTCAACGGATGGACCTGCTTATGTCGTCATTAAGGCTCATCAATTTATCAAAATCAAAGACAATACCTTCTTTCTTTCTGCCTGTCCTCTTCGCGGCTTAATGCCAGGGTACGCCTTCCCATCATGATTTGATGGTGGATTTGGTATTATATGGGCTGACCCACTGTCTGACCTCCACAACCCGCAACAGGGACTAAAATTCGCCATCGCCTCGTCCGTTAAATAGCAGAGTGTACCACTTGCAGGTGACGTTGGCTTTGGGCCTAAGATGTTGGCGGCCTACCTACATTCCCTTCAATCGAAAATTATCTAAACTATGGTATATTTTGGCTAATGTTAGTATAATATGATGTAGCGGTACAACACATCTGAATCGTTTCAAGCATTATAATTTTATGGTCAAATAAAGAAACCTTTTTAAATGAACTCTGAAAACACACCTTCCATCTGTCCATTCCATGCTACATACGTACACACGCCTGTAATACCCGAAAGGGTAGGCAGAGGTGTAACCAGTACACCCACATTTCGGCGAGCGTATCTCCGTCCCATGATGTGATAGAGGGCGAACCTATCGCCATACGGGCACAAATTCCAGACTCCAGGTTGATACTGAGCTTTTTCGTAATAGAAAAAACCAATATCACTTTTACCCGACCCGGGGATCGAACCCGAGACCTCAGCGTCAGCCTCAGTCGTAACGAATACGCATTACAACTGCGCCACCGAGGCAGTCATTCTGTCCATTCCATGCTGTCGGGTAAAAAAAGAAGTTGGAGTAATTTTGCTGAGTCAAGTTAATTTAAAACTTTGATCTAGGAGTTACTAAGCCCAGACTTAGACTAATCATTCACTTTACCGTGACATTCAACTTAAATTCAGTTATAGTAAACGTCATTAATTTTAGGACTGGACATCAGTTAAATTTTGATCTAAATTGTCGTTTGAAATGCTAAATCTGAGGTACACCTTTGAGTAAAGGTGCGTTTACAATACTTAAATATTATTTCTAACGTTCTTTAGGAAGTTTTTCTGCCTGATAATCTGGATCTGTTATTTCTATCCCTAAACAGTATGTAAGCACTTTTGTGTTCCGGTTTGAAGGAGATTGAAACCAGTGAAATTACTTGGCATAATGAGACTTAACATGTCTCGGTGTGGCAAGTGCAGTCCAGTACCATGCAGTGCTTTGCAATTCAAAGTTCATTTTGATATTGCTTCTGTGTAGGGGCAGGCGTGACACCACGTGGTGACGTCACTCGTCTCGTCATATTATAAGCTAATAAAAGACTGGTCAACTACATGTCGGAGCACGCACAGTGAAGAGGTCCGTAGTGTAACATCTTAAATCTTAAAAACTATTAAAAAAAATCAGCCATAGTTTAAAAGTTAGGACACATTTTCCACGCCTTTGGATGTCTCACAAACTAAGTTATTTTTTTATTAGCTTGAATGACGAAACGAGCAGGTCACCCGCCTGATGGTAAACGCAATGTCTGCCCATAAACAGGCACAACACCACACAGAACTTGGAGTTACAAAGCACTGCATGGCACCGGACTGCGCTCGTCACCCCGAGACGTAAAGATGTTAAGTCTCATAATGCCCAGTAATTGCACTGGCTTCAATGTCCTTCAAACCGAAACACAACAATACTTACACACTACTTTTTGGCGGCAGAAATAGACAAAGCGGTGGTACCTACCCAGACAGCTTCTCGCATACGAGGGACCTTTCACCTAGTAAAAGTACTCACAAATATAATGATAGTCATTTAGCGACATCCATGTCATTTTAGGGTCCTAACCGATGATATCACACATGACTGTGGGCAATTGAGAAAATCATCCCTCAAATGTATGCAGAGCTATTTCAAAAAAACCTATTTTCACCACACCCTTGTATAGCGGTTCATAGATTTAAAATTTCTAAATTTTCTAACGAAGCATGGTAAAACCTATAAGCCACGACTTTTATCTTTATCGCATATTCTCACATAATGCTTATTATAGTATTAAAATCCTTATCTAATTTCCTGCTAACTAGCTCAGGATTTTTATAGAGCGCTTAACGAGGTAAATGAGCTCTTAAAGCTTTCTATCTAGCTTTACTGAAGTTGATATCGTACTGATGCATTAAGTAGAACGGAAGAGCTGTATCTTCAAGCTGCATAAAAAACACTGCGTAATTAACTAGCTACATGTTACTGACAGTTTTCCTTGCAGCTGAATAATAATATTGATAATTGTGAGATGTACTGGTGTAAGGGTGAAATGGAACTAACATGACCCGTACACCCTTCTGTGTAACTTCGTAACGCAGAAGACCCCTATATAAATAACAGATTTACTAGCTAAACAGATTTCTGGACTCGAAACCAGAGTGTGACATGTTTACGAGTGACAGAAGATCATTTATGTTAGAATGCTTGAGTTTTTGCGAGAATGATGGATGAATCTATTATTATTACAATAATTTGTGTATTGTACCTATATAAATAATATAAGTGGTATTCATACCGTTCTATTCGAATAAATACACATACAATAGGTTTAATGTATATATTTTTTATGATTTTAACAAGTAGCTTTTTTTAATTACTTGAATGATGAGACGAGCAGGTCGCTCGCCTGATGTTAAGCCTCATGCCTGCCCATAAACAGAAGCAACGTCACACAGAACTCTGGGTAACAGAACACTGAATATGCACTGAACTGCGCTCTTCATCCCGAGACATAAGATGATAAGTCTCATAATGCATGGGCATTATAAGAGCCAGTGAAATTGCTGGTAATTTCACTGGCTTTAATGTCCTTCTAACGGTTAGAATCTAACCAAAATACAAAAGTGTATACACACTGCTGCTTGGCGGCAGAAATAGACAAAGCGGTGGTACCAACCCAGAGGGCCTTTCGCATACGAGGGACCTAACACCTTTTAGCTTGCATTGCCCACAATTCGTAATAGTTTTTTTTTAGTATGCCACACAAATACATTTAAGTTATAGGCTATTTAAATCTGGTGGAGAACATGACTATCACTGTCGTCTGAAACGCACAATCTGCAACAGAAAGCAAGTCTTCTGCATTGTAATTAGTTTAAAGTTCTAAAGAAAAAACGCAGCTCGCCGAACACTCTTCCGATTAACGGACGAGGTAATGGCGAAACTTGGTTCCTATTGCGAGTTGTGAAGGCGGCGGGTCGGCCCATATAACACCAAATACCGTTAAATCTATGGCACGAGAAGGTAGACCCTTTTTTTTGGCGTTGGAAAAAGCGAATTATTGCTACCGGTTTATTATGAACGGTTATGTTGGGTTCGGGGTGGTAAACGTCCAGGCGACCGCTGGGTCGTGTCTCTAAATACAATAGACAACCTCCGTAGCGTAGCGGGTGAGTAGCCGGCTGCGAAGCGTGAGACTGTAGGTTCGATTCTCGCACAGTGACAAATGTTTGTGTGATCCATAAATAGTTGTTTCGGGTCTGGGTGTTGTGGGACCGCAAGTCCTTCGTAGTTCCTGATACCCACAATACAGGTTAACCTAGTGTGGGATCAGTACTATGTGTCTGACTGCTGGGTGCATTTATATACAAGAAGGTGGACGCTGGCTTAAGCTGGGACAATCCTAGGCAGAAAAAAAAGTTTACATAATGTTAAATCGCAATGCATTAAACGATAAAGCATTTAAAAGGTACTCTTACATTTATGGACCTCAATTATACATAACATACAACAGTAGGTGCGTTCATCTATAGCATAACTTCTCCAGCCATGCTACTAGGCAATAACATACGGTACATAACTTAACCTTGACCAGATACGCACGAAAAACATTAACTAGCCTTTGTAGCGTACTCGGGTGGGACCACTTTAAAATAAGTACTACTATATACACTAAAGGACCTACATAAACCAATACTACACAAGAAATATTCCGTAGATTGCTATGAAGGGTCGCTATGCATTCGCCCTTAACTAAACTAGTGCTCACGTCCACTTTAACGACGTCACGTGCTACTTCGGACATCTAAATTCCCAAACTTATGAACATCATCTAACCTATTTTGGTGGCGCACAAATTTACTGCGCGTATTTATTTGAAAAATTTCAACTCTTTAAGTTACGACTTTAAGGTGAAATGGGCTATTTTGGAAATGGATTGCGTACATAGCTGATAATAGCGTAGTGCTGTTATGTATAGAGCAGTAGATGAGCGTTTTACGTGCTGTCACCGACGCGGCGTATAGCCAAGTGCTGTTATGTGTGCACTACACATGAGACGAGCGTTCTAATTTTTTTTGCCAATACAGCGATTATGAAATGAAGTGAAATAGTTTTATTAATCATAATAGGCAATTATAATAGCGCTTATGACATGTCAGTACAAAATAAAGAAACTTATGTATCGAAAACATATCAACTAATGTATATATAACATACATAGCATCATCAAAATACACTGAGCATCAATAATTTTTACAATATTTTATTTGGGAATAGTCCAGAATTGATTGCGTATTATTATTTTTTATTGGTCGATATGGACCATAGGCATTACCGAAACAGCACGTGTTAAATCGGATCCAAAATGATCCAGCCTGAGAATACCCAGCGAAACAAACTCAGTGGGTTCAAACAAATAAACTCAGTTCTACTCATTAACCGAGTGAATGAGTAGAACAATAGATGAGCGCTCTCCGCACTGTGACTGATCACGTGACATATGACCGACGTGTGTGTTTGGTATGTGTACTACGCTAGACAAGCGCTCTCTGTGCTGTTAGCGATGCTGCGTATAGCCGCATACTGTTATGTGTTGTGAATTTTTAAGTAGACGAGCGCTTTCCGTGCCTCACTGACGCACACGCGACTGTACGCTTATAACAGAGTACTAGTAGATATAGTACAGTAACCGTAGATAAAGGTATTCTGTGCTGTCATAACAGCATGCTGCGTATAGCTGAGTGCTGGTATGTGTAGTGCAGTAGACAAGCTTACTCCGCGCTGTCACTTACGCTACGTATAGCCGCGTGTTGTTATTACTGTACACGAGAGCTCTATAAGACATTTTAATTAAGGGATGAATCTGTTTCATTTCACTAATGGCTTCGTCGTAATGAGAAATCTCCTTTAACTTTAAATATGAGTTAAAATAAAATAGACAACATCAAAGATCTACCGCTTGGAAAATTGGCTGAGTTGAAAGGTCTATCGAAATGGAACATTTCATTAACTTTAGAATAATATTAAGCTAGAAAGAATAATCGAAATTTTAGAACAGGAGATCTTAAAGATTAAAATGTAGTATTTCATGACATGACTGACTAAAATTAACTCGGATTGATCTAATTTATTGTCAGTTTTCATGGCAATCATTATTCTTTCTGCATGGCGTTATCACCGTCTAGTCCAGGATCTGTCTTCTTTTACTTTAGATTTGACAGCATTTGGTATTAAATAAGGCGACCCGCCACCTGGCCCCAACAAATCCACAGCGAGAACTAATTTTCGCCTGGTTGCCAATGGGAACCGAGGTTGGCTTTGGACCTAAGATGTTGGTGGCTCACTTACATTACGTTATATTAATATTTATCTTTTTTTAATTACTTTGAGTGACGACACGTGCTCACGTTGCTTGCTCGCCTAATGGTAAGCGCAACGCCTGCCCATAAACAGAACTTTGAATTAAAAAGCACTACATGGCATTAGACAGCGCTCGTCATCTAGAATCTTAAGATGTGAAATCTCTTAATGCCCAGGAATTTCACTCGGCTTCAATGTCCTTCAAACCGAAACACAACAGTGCTTACACACTGCTGTTTGGCGGCAGAAATAGACAAAACAATGGTATCAAATCAGACTAACCTAAACCTGTAAATAACCTTCTAATATCTAATGATAGAAATATAAAGTCCCAGTTATTGTTTCCTATCCAAAATCGCAGTAGCATTTTCTTGCACACATTTTCAAACAATTTATCTTTATACCTAGTTCTTGACGTTAATCTGCGTCGAGAATATAATCCACATAACTGCATTATTACGACACATGTTATACAGCTAAGCTAAGGCTTAGCAACTGTTGCTTTAGATCGGAGGTTTGTATCGAAACTGTATCGAAGTTAAGTTTCTTATAAACTTGTTTGAGCGTCGAGATGTTTGAAGAATTTTAATCTCTAGTGCTCGGTTTGTTGGATTTGTGGGTTGGATTTTTTAAATTCTGAATATTAGGCTCGAGTCTAAAGGATTTTGAGACTCACTGCTAGGATGGCGAACTTATTTCAACAAATCGATATGGGTGTCATTTTTGAGTGCTGATTACGGAAACGACATCCATTTTTGAATCCAAGATGGCGGACATGTTTTTTTAACATTTTATTAAGGGTGTTATTTTCGAGGTTTCTTGGATGGGAGTTTTCATTTATTGTTTTTAGACTCTTTCATATCAGTCCCGACCCGTCGCTTCAATATTTGAACCCTAACTATCAATTATATGATGTGGGGAAAACTATGCGGGACAGTTAGTGCCAAATAAATAAATAAACATATTAGGTATATCTAGAGTTTTATTGCTTTAGGTATGATATAGAATAGAAATCTCTGAGAACAAATTATTACTCTAGCTGTTTGAACTGTGCACGAAATCGTTAATCTACTTACCTTATATAAAAACGGCAGTAGTCAAAGGCTGTAGCTGTAGTTCAATTATAGGGAGAACTGAATTAAGGCCACGATGTTTGAACGCAATGTATCAAATGAGTAGTACAGAGATTAGAACGAGACGAGAATTTTAAAGATGAATTTAAACGGCAATTGCAGGAGTTTCTTCGTTTTTTTACAGCATAGGCCGGCAAACGAGCAAAGGGGTCACCTTATGGTGAGTGATCGCCCACAATACCAGAAGAATCATGGGCGCGTTGCCAATTTTAAAGGAAACTGGTAATTAAAGAATTGGGAAGAGGAGGAGGAATTGGGCCTTCAGATATTTCACTCTCCGTACGAAACGCAGTAGCAACGTTACTTCGGTTTTCCGTGTGACAGTAGTTTTCCCGATCCAGCCGGCCCATCCATGCTGTAAACAAAACTGTCTACAGCATGGCTCTACCACTCATAATTCTTTTCTCTTCCTTAAGTTTTAATTGATGATATTTTACACAAAGATTATAATGTTATGAAGTGGATTAAGTTATACAAAAACCCAAAATACATTGTTAAATAAAATACAAAAATTCTATAGCATTTCAGTTATTGCATCGTAAAATACGAAAACCATGACCGACAATGTCAAATTGTCTCTTCTCTGTTCAAAGTATTTCTCCTATGTAAATAGCCATACAGTATTATGTAACCTTTAGGGTGTTCGCACTCGTTTTGTATAAATATTTACTGAATAATAAGTCTTCTTCGCAATTTCGCTGTTATTACACCAATTGTAAAGGAAGACTTTTAATGATCACGTCATGGCTTGAGTGATGGAGCGTCAGTAATGTCGCGCCTGCACGGTAGTACGACGCAGTAACGTTACTGTTTGTGAAACTGAAATTTAGTAAGGTGTTGATAGATGAGAGCGTCACTGATACCAACATCTGATGCCAGACGTGACTATCAGAAGTTGCCTTAACTCTACGCACTTTACGCTGACATTTTTATTGAACTGTTTCAAATTTATGTTTATCAGTTACTTATTGCCGTACTGTTGCTAACTATATGTGACCAAGACAGCCCACACCTTCAGACTAAAGCTCGTTTCAGGATCAATGAATTGGAAATCCTGTCTGAAATTTACAGCTCAACTTGTCTCCATGACTTTTGAGCTTTTAACAAGGTTTTTTTCAACTGATGTGTCTTGATGTTGAAGCATATTGTACTATAAATTAAAATGGTTCAATGGCTTTTAGAAGTCATTTTAATGTCTTAATGACAGCGCAGCCCAAGGTCCTGAGTTCGATACCCAGGTCAAAGGAGAAAAAATTGGTAAATATTTCGATTAACCGGTATCGGACTTATTCCAAATCGTGAAGCTCATCCTCATCATATCATGGGACGACAATAACTTCAGCAAACCGTGGATGCTTTAGTTACTTATGTGCCTATCCGTTTAAGGAAACAGATGACGCTTATGTTAAAAGACGATTTCCGATAGTCGCAACTTCGTTGATCTTAAACCAATACCCATTGTTATTTGTGGTAATGAGGTTTGACAGCAATTTCTAAACAATAGGCTTTAAAAATGAATTGGTCCTTTCAACCAGAAACATAATATCTTTCCAAACCCAGTAAGATAACGATAGGATGATACACTTAGACCATTGACCTATGTTTTCACCCCATTACCTCTACCGGTTATGATAAGCCGAGGTAAATCGATTGTAATTACGAGAACAACTAAACTCGCAGTTTAATATAGCTGATTTTGTGACTATCGGACTACAAAGCTAATCTAAACGAGTACAACCGCAATACCTCTGGTAATATGCTAATTCTAACTTGATTTGCCCGCAGTGATCATCCAATAATTAGGCACCAAACTAATGATCGAGCTTAAATTGTATTTGTTATACACCTAATTGTTAGGGTCGTTGAAATTTACATACATACATACATACGCACTCACGGTTGTAATCCCCGAAGGGGTAGGCATAGGTGTAACTAGTACACCCACATTTCGCCAAGCGTATCTCCGTCCCATGATGTGATAGGGGGCGAGCCTATCGCCATATCGGGCACAAGTTCCAGACTCCGGGCTGATACTAAGCATTTCGTAACAGAAAAGCCCACTATCACTACCCGACCCGGGGATCGAACCCAAGACCTCAGCGTTGGCCTGAATCGTAACGCGTACGCATTATAACTGCGCCACCGAGGCAGTCGTTGAAATTTATTATTTGTTAATATTTTGGAAGCTTTCAGCACGTAATTTTATCGGCCTTTATAGAGTACTAGCTTGCTCGTGGCTCTGTCGGCGTGAATGATCTTTTCCAGAATAAAAAGTGTGGCAAATTTCATCCAAAATCGTTCATCTGTTAAGGAGTGAATGACGAATTGACTACCAAACATCCATATACAAAAACTCACAAACATCCAAACTTTCACATTTATAATAATGGTTAAAGTTATTATAGATAAAATAAAGACTATACTCCCAGAATTTAGTCTTACAGCTGTAAGACTAAATTCTGGGAGTATAGTTCAGCTGACCCCTCATTAATTTTCTAAGTACCAAAAATAGAACAGTATTACCTTTCAAATCAAGGTCATTACAATGCTCATTTTATCACGTAAGGGCAGTTGAGAGCTAGAAGAAAATCATTTGGATTACAGACTTCGTTAATGAGGTAGATAAAACTCGTACAAAACGTAGTCAGAAGTGTCAGAGAATGAAATATCTAGATGAGGCTTGAATCATGGATGTACTTTTGTCAGACAAAGAAGCTTCTGAAGGTATCGTACGATCATCTTTTCAATTTGCTAGGATAGTGGTAAGAAATTTGCGCTCACTTAAATATGTAGCGACTATATGTTTATAAAATAAATACACCCAACAGTCACACACATAGTACTGACCCCACACTAGGTAAACCTGTATCCTGGGTATCAGGAACTACGAGAGACCCGCGGTCCTACACCCAGACCCGAGACCAATATTTGTGAATCAGACAAACATTTGTCTAGGTGCGGGAATCGAACCCACGGCCTCACGTTTCGCAACCGGCTACTCGCGCGCTGCGCCACGGAGGCTGCACGCACATTATGCCAATTCTACAATCTTCTTCAACACTGTCTTGTGTGATCATGGAGACATTATTATCACAAGAACAGTCGGTGAGATCGGTGACGTTTGCTTGCATGCTGCCGGCAGCCAGTAATGTGCCATAGGCTCTTCTATGAACAGTTCAGTGAACACTAAGTATGGGAGATGACTCTCAGTTGATAAATCTGTGTTTCTGAATTTGTGAATTTGGATATTTGTTAGGCAATTGCGCTTTAACGGCTGAACGGTTTTTGATGAAATGGCACACAGGTGAATATGACCAGGTTTTGAACATATGCTAATTTTTATCCCAGAAAAGGCAGTTCACGCGGGCGGAGCTGCGAGCAAAAGCTAGTCATTATTATTTTTTCTTTTATTACCTTGAATGATGAGACGAGCAGGTCGCTCGCCTGATGATAAGCGCCACGCCTGCTCATAAACAGAAGCAACGCCACACAGAATTTTAAATGACAAAGCACTGCATGACACATTTGCTTTAGTTTAAAAAGACCATATAGTAGAAACTAAAGGAAATACAAAACAAAAAAGATTCAGCAGCAGGAAAAGTGAGAGCGCTTCGAAATTTACTTTATTTCAGTGTTAAGACATAACAAGTTAATGGGTGTAGTATCAAGACGGTTTACATTTACACTCCCACTCACACACACATCTCATTCTCTAGCTCTCTCTTTCTATCTCACATACACATAGGGTAAACGGCTAATTTTTCACAAAACACGCGACGAAAACACTTCGCCTCCTCCCTCATAAAGTCAACCTTTACTTAAGAAGCCAGAAGGTTAATGGAATGTACACATGTGGTAAAAATAGACTGCTAAATGCTAGCGCTTAATTTGGAACCCAATGCCTTGGAAACGTGACTTCGTGAACAATTTATTCCTTTTCTAGGCTCTCGACACTCGTTGCTGAGATCGTTGAATATAATCTTCTAATTCTAGTATATAAAACTCTCTTGCCACAATGTTCTTTCCCATACTCCTCCGAACCGGCTCGACCGATTTTTATGAAATTTTATATGCATATTCAGTAGGTCTGAGAATCGGCTACTATCTATTTTTCATCCCCCTAAATGTTAAGGGTCCACCCCAAAATTTTTATTTTATAGTATTTTTTTTTTGTGATTCAGCATTAAAAAATACATACAACCCTAAATTGTCAATCCTCTACGATCAACCCCTATTTTTTAATAGAGATATTAGTATTTTTGTCAAGCGCGTTTCTTACCGGGGGCGCCCATTAGGCTACTTTAATCCTGGAAATAGGCATTCACGCGGGCGGAGCCGCGGGCAACAACTAGTATTTATATAATAATGCCCCATCTGTTTACTAAAAGCAACAATGTCAAGGACTTAGCGAAGTTCTATCCTAGTTCTAACTATTACACTTTCAATATACCTGGTTTGAAAAAGGTAATGTCATAAATTAAGGATCAATTGGTCACTTGCCAATGCAAGCCACACACACTACGCTCCCTCTACGTATAGATGTTTGACAACCTCTGTGGCGCAGTGGGTGAGTAGCCAGCTGCGAATCGTGAGGCCGTGGGTTCGATTCCTACACAGTGACAAATGTTTGTATAATCCACAAATATTTGTTTCGGGTCTGGGTGTTGTGGGACCGCAAGCCCCTGGTAGTTCTTGATACCCACGACTCAGGTTAACCTAGTGTGGGGTCGGGACTCTGTGTGTGACTGTTGGGTGTATTTATTTATTTATTAGATGTACCAAGCTAACTGTGAACTAAAGAGCGACGCTGCCGGCGCTCTCCATTATCATTTTACGAATAATCATTCATTGGGAGAGATATTTCAGGTGTTATGTTATCATAAACATATTTCACATTAGGTAATTCGTTTATTTTCAACTAAATTCGAGAAATTATAAAACTGACTTTCAGGATACCAAATAAAATATACCTTCAACGTCAGCATCGTCATTCCTATACAAAAATAGTCTGGATATCTATGAACAGTGAAATTATATACCTATGATGCGAAAACCTGCTACGCACAAGGTGGTAGTTCCCTCGTATGCGAGAGACCGGCTGGGTTGGTACCACCGCATTATCTATTTCTGCCGCCAAGCAACATTGTGTAAGCACTGTTGTATTCCGGCTTGAAAAAATTGAGCCAGTGAAATTACTGGGCATTATGAGACTTAACACTTACGTCTCTGTGTGACGAGCGCAGTCCAGTGCCATGCAGTGCTTTGTTATTTAAAGTTTTGTGGCTTCTGTTTATGAGCAGGCGTGGCGCTAACCATCAGGCGAGTGACTTACTCGTCTCGTCATTCAAGCTATAAAAAAAACCTAGACATGTTAATTTGTTTGCTTAGTGGATGAAGACATTTATTTCTACTAAGTAGTCAAATAAACCACTAAAACATGCACTAAATAGCAAAATGTACACACTAGCATCGGGTCCAACCCACCAAGTATAGGGATAATTTCACTATGTTGGGAAAACTGTCTACATTTCTATTATCTGCCATTTAACACTTGCTACTTGAGCTATCTATATTCAAAATCTCAATGATATCATTAATTTAAAGGCCCATTATCATTCTATTCTACTATTGGTCATAAAGCTAAAAAGTTTTTCAAACGCAATTTTCTCTAGTGATTTTAATGGCTTGAAATGAAATACTTTGCAAATGAAGACACGAACTGGATCTTTATTTTTGCTCATTAAATAAAAAGTCAGAGGAGATATTGGTATAAAATTCTAATAAATATTCCTACAGAGCAGTATAACGCTAATTTAAATATTTTTGCCAGCGAGTTTACTTCGACCTCTTTTTCCGGTTAACAATATGCAGAGATGGCTCATTTGTTAGAAAAAAATGATGCAAGTATAAACGAGATATTAGACAAAAATGAATGATTAGCTTTAATCTATAAATAAAAGCGAAATACCACTCACTCATTCGCAAGAGGGACAAAAGGGGAGGGGGAACTATGTATGACATTTTTTTCTGGAACGGAATACGTTTGTAAATATGCCTTAAACTTGTACCTAGTAAATTGTAGAGCTTTATGGGATGTGAAATAGTTTCCTTCCACAACATTTAGCATCTATCAGGGAATCGCTTCGGTCAAGCGATATCTATCGAGACCGAGTCATTTATTTAGGTATCGCCAGTTTTATGGCCTCTGTATACGCTGCAATATTTGCATTTTACTTTGAATACGAACGTTTAGATGTTCTTTTATTTATTTTATAGTTATTCAAAACCGCTTCCTTCGTCCGATAACAGTTTCCATAATTTTCAAATACAAATTTGTTGCGTCGTATCTTATTTTCTTACAAGATTTCGACATATTTCACCGTCATTTGCTTCATGTTCTATTGCTGACCTTTGGCCTATTCTCACGTCATTTGAGGGTATTTTGTCATACCCTTATAGCTGTAGCAATCCGCTTTGTTAGATTCGAAATCCTACTACTGATATAAATGTGAAAGTTTGGATGTTTGTGAATTTGAATGTTTGTTAGTTAATCACGTCTTAACGGTTTTACAGATTTCGATGAAATTTGACACACAGGTAGATTATGGGCATTGGAGATCACTTACCGTCAAGTGACCTACTGCCTCGTTCACTGTCCTATACCATAAAAAATATTAAACAGAATTTAGCAAATAAATTATTTGCAGATCACAAACAATTGTTTCGGTGCGATGATCGATCCTACGGCCTCACGTTTCAAATCGATAACTCGTCCACTGCGCTATGGATGATGATTAATTTGCAATCCTTTTATATGAGCCCCTCAGGGTTAGTATTTAATTCTATATGATATTAGGTGTATTTTTTTCTCGAATTTGGATTATCCTAAACTAAGTTACGTGCATAAGACGTTACTCAAAACCGAGGCTTTCAGTCTTAATAAACGTTCAGGGATTTTTTCCCGCGGGAACCCGGAGACGGTGCCGGGATAAATGGCGCGTTTGGTACCGACAGAGCACTCGTTACGGGCAAGTTTTATGGCCTATACTTTATCACGGGATGAGCGACTGGGAGTCTCTACCACTGGTTATTGCGTTTCCTTGGTAATTTTTATTGTTTGTTTGATAAACTGGATATTGAATTCATTAATATACTGACTGCCTCGGTGGCGCAGTTGTAATGCGTACGCGTAACGATTGTGGGTAACGCTGAGGTCTCGGGTTCTATCCCCGGGTCAGGTAAAGTGGTATTGGGTTTTTCTATTACAAAATGCTCAGTATCAGCCCGGAGTCTGGAATTTGTGCCCGGTATGGCGATAGGCTCGCCCCCTATACCATCATGGGACGGAGATACGCTCGGCGAAATGTGGGTTTACTGGTTACACCTCTGCCTACCCCTTCGGAGATTACAGGTGTAAATGCGTATGTATATGTATGTTTAGTGTTCTATGGCTGAATAGATTTTCTTCAAATACAGCTAAGAACCATTTAGATAAACCGGCTTTAGCAGCTCATATTGGTCCATTCGTTTAAGCGTTACTATGTACAGGTAGGTACTTTCAAGATAGTAGGTCACTCGTATTGCGAGAGGCCGTCTGGGTTGGTACCACCGCTTTGTCTATTTCTGTCGCCAAGTGTGCAAGCATTGTTGTGTTTCAGTTTGAAGGGCATTGAAGCCAGTGAAATAACTGGGCATTATGAGGCTTAACATGTTTCGGGGTGACGAGCGCAGTCCAATACCATTGTAGTGCTTTGTAATTCAATGTTCTGTGGGGTGTTGTTTCTGTTTATGAGCAGGCGTGACGTTTACCATCAGGCGAGCGACCTGCTCGTTTTGTCACTCAAGCTAATAAAAAAAGGTACATACACACATGAACACATACAGACAGTCGAACTTTGAACATAGACCTTTTTTGTAGAGGGTTAAAAACACAATCACTTTGAAGAAATCAGATCTTAAACTCGACGAAGTACAATAGTAAGGCCCATACGGTCTCGCAAAGGGATTTTGGGGCTTAATTTCATGTACCTTAAATAAATATAACTAGTCCTTTGAACGGCCTTGCGTGGCTTATTCCGCTTAATCTGTTTATTGCATTGTGGCTTTTGGTCTTTTCGGGGCTTAAGGCTTTTGACGCCAACAGTTTAATGTTCCGTTAAGTATTGTTGATGGTATTGTGTTACAAGCGCGGTACCACGGTTATGACGTCACACTATGATTGTATAGCTTTATATCTTTTGAGTGGTAGAGCCACGCTGTAGACACTTTTGTCTACAGCATGTATGGGCCGGCTCGTCCGGGTTATTACCACTGTCTCACAGAAAACCGGCGTAAAGTAGCAGCTTGTTGCTGCGTTTCGTACGGTGAGGGAGATATCCGAAGGCCCAAATCCCCCTCCCCTTCCTAATCCTTTAATTATCCCTTTCCTTTAAGGTCGGTAACGCGCCCATTATTCTTTTGGTATTGTGGGCGTACATGGGTGGTGGAGATCACTTACTATCAGGTGACCGGTGACCCAGATGCTCTTTTGCCGGCTGTGGCACCATGAGGCAATCTATAAAAGCGAAATACCACTCACTCACTCACTGATTAATCACGATTTCTCAAAAACTATTGAATGTAGCATTGAGAAATTTGGTCAGAACGAATTTTAATTAAATTTACATTTTAAGGAAGTAAAGGGTTTAACTTTGTATGAAACTTTTTTATGGAACAGAATACGATTGTGGGATTGAGCACAAATATTGTTTATTAAAAATAATGAGACACGTGTTTCATATTATGTACCTATTATTATGTGAAAGATTGGATGTTTGTAGATCAATTACGCCTTAACGTCAGAATGGATTTGGACAAAATTTGGCATACAGGTGTACCAAGACTATTTTTGCGGGCGGAGGCACGGGTAGCTGTTAGTTTGGTATAAAATAAAACCACAAGCTCATATCTATCTATGCTAATAGTGCGTTTAAGATGTACATACATGGCGATCTAACGAGCTATACCACAATCGGGATACAGATAATCGATTCCGGCACTAGGCAAATCTGTAAGCGGCAATACGGGGCTTACTTACTGCATTGTATACCGTGGAGTAACAATAAACAATATGAATGTGTTAGACCGCCTTAATATAACCTGTATATGAATTTATATATACACGCACTCACGCCTGTAATCCCCGAAGGGGTAAGCAGTACTGTAACCAGTACACCCACATTTTGCCGAGCTTATTTTCATCCCATGGTATAATAGGGGGCGAGCCTAACTTCATACCGGGCAAAATTCCAGAGTACGGGCTGATACTGAGCATTTCGTAATAGAAAAACCCAATATCACCCGATCCAGGGATAGAACCCGAGACCTCAGCGTTAGCCTCAGTCGTAATGCATATGCATTACAACTGTGCCAACTATTCAGTTATCGTGGGTATCAGGAACTACGAGAGACTTACGGTCCCACAACATCCACACCCGAAACATTTTTTTGTGGATCCTACAACAATGTGCTTCAGTGTGGGAATCGAACCCACGGGCTCTTGCTTCGCAGCCGGCTACTCGCCCACTACGCTATGGAGGCTGACAAAATAGCAATAACTAACAATAAAGATCAAAACGTAGGCTGAATTATTCATCTGTATTCAAACTTGGCTCCAATTACGACACTGTGTGAGCATTTCCCTTGTCAGACATCAAGGCGAAGCGACACTTACTCTGAATTAGTCGAATCCAAATAGGTGATGGCTCTAATCCGATTATCGATTGTCAATATTAAGTTAGTGATGTTACACAACATTACATATACATACGAACATATATCCCATAGGGGTAGGTAGAGACTATTAAGAGAAATAACCTATGATCCTGATCACAGAAATGTGTTCTGTGATCTTGACTATTTCTGATACACCTCTTTCGCCTCTTCCACATTTATATATCACTTTTGCTCGCGTTTCCGCCCGCGTGAATTCTTTTACCGGGACAAAGTACCATATATCCTTCCTCGGGATATAACCTATCTCCTTACCAAATTTCATTAAAATCCGTTCAGCCGGTTAGCCAAGAAAAGTGATAGACCGACACAGTTACTTTTGCATTTCTAATATTAGTATGGATAAGACATCACTACAATATGTATATTTTTTATTGAGTCACTACACAACAATTACATTGGCAAATATATTGTGCACTGCGACGGTCGGTAGAATAAAGCCGGCCTGAAGTTACTGGATATAAACGGGCTGACTCCCAAAGGCAATTCGCCAGAAGCGGAGCCGTGAGTTTTGTATATAGATGAAGTAGTGTGAATAGAACTAAAGTGATGAAGTGAAATGATAAAAATAAAACTAAGATTATAAAGATAAACCGATATATTGAAATAAAACAACTTCAAACTCTCCCGTAACCAAGGAGGCTGAAAAGCTTACGAAACGTCGGGACTAAAATAAAAATTAAACCGCGATTAAATCCGTATAAACAAGTTTTATTTCAATGTGTAATATTCGCGTAAACCTAAGAAATCACTATATAAACCGATATAAATCTAATGTATTCAAAAACTTAATATTGTGCTGTAAATTGTTAGTGCATATATTCCGGGACATTCCACCGCACCGAGAAGCGTGGCTCTCACACGTACTTGATAGACTAATGAGGACAGGTGTCGTAACATGCACTGTGTCATTTTGCCGTGACTTTAATGACGTGACGTGACAGGAAATGACAAATCCTTAAATTCCATGTTACGGTGGTTCAGAGCGGACCGCTCCGTGACATTAGAGCGTAACATTTGACGTAACACGTGAGAGAATGTCACGCATGTTTGTCCATGTCACGCTTCTCGACGAGGCGAAATGTCACAGGTGAAAACGAGACGCACTTATACTTATAGGTACTCGAAAAATTAATATTCTACTGTAAATTCTTAATCATAATAAACTTTTGATAAGTGGATTAATCTGTGTAATTATTTTGATCTTTGAATTTCTGTTAACTTTGTTTTTTTTCTACTAACCCTATATTATACATGTCCCAATGAGTCCCACTCCTCTACTAAATGAGAGGGGTAAGGCTTTGGTCCACCTCCTCCTCGTTTACCAGTACCTAATTAATTGTAAAATTAGTGACATTCTTACGAAATACTCACGGGATTTGAACCCAGGCGTCACGGTTTCTCAGCCAAAGTACGCTATCACTAGACCATCACACACATTAGATCACACATTAGATCATAGAGAATAATTACTTCTCCCGAGAAATTTGGAGCAGTTATTCTTAATTTTCTTCTTCAAAGTAACTGTCAAACATTCTCATCAACATTGCGTCAGTCGAGCGTCAATCGAGATAGTGAGGCTCCGATACTCTCTTGTATCGGTTAGACCACTCTCATTGCCAATTGATAAACTAATTATTGCACTGTCTACGGTTTGGACTGAGTTAGGGAACGATTGAGTGACGTCACGGGAGGACACGTCCAGTTTGTTTATTTCCATGTCTTATTATTTATATCGCTTTATATGAACATTATTTTATATTAATTTATGTACTTCTTTGTTTGCTTTAAATTCTTTCTATGATTGAGTGATCCTTCGAGTCCATCATCTTACAAGAAATCTCAGTGCCTAGATGTAATTAAACCGCCATTTTTTTATTACTAGCTAGACTACGTAATGTCAAGTTCTCAGAACCGCGTCAGTCTAGCGTCAATCAAGATAGTGGTGTACGCTGTTTACTCCCACTAGTTCAGGTATTTTTCTCTTAGGTAGTTCTGAGGGGCTAGCACGAATAACTTGCGAGAACGTATTCGTATCGAAATGTCAAAAAATTGTTTGAAACTTCATACAAATACTAGCGTTCTCGATTCGAATACTTATTCGTAAGTTGTTCGTGCTCGCCCCCCTGAACTGCGACTCTCTCTTATATCTATTAGATTGCTCTCATTGTCAAGTAAATCATCACGGAGCGGCATTAAGTGGATTTTGATATCTTGTAGTTTGAGCTCTTCGTGGAGCTGTCGAGGGGAGATGCTAGAATGAGGCCTGCGACTGCCTCCTCGGGAAATTGATGGTCACAAATCTCAGCTCTACGAAATCCTGGAGGCAAAATGGGAGCGTCGTCTAGAATATCTCAGTTCTGGCGTGGCTCACTGAGTAAAATATGGTATGATAATATGTTATGGTACGGCTAGGCCATAATAACACATATCTCGTGAAAATATCACCCGATTACCTATTACGGGTTGAAAGATATAGCTCTTTAAAGGATGATGCTGTAGATAGTTTTATCTACAGCATGATTGGGTCGGCGCGACCGGGTCGTTACCACTGTCTCTCAGAAAACCGAGGTCATTTATCATCAGGTGACCCACTTGTTCATTTGCCAGCCTATGCTATAAAAATGCCCATTCCTGCAAACAAAACTATCTTTATCATATAGGTATTTGTAAAACACTTTTCCGCAATATTACGTAATGAATCTTCACGTGGCGTGTATACAGTATACTTTACCCCTATGCGGTATCTGTCTATCGGGTGATTCACACGGTTACCATTTCGAACTATCACGTGATTAATTAATTTACCCCAGTTCTGTTACGGTGTCTATATTGTAGCATTAGCAGATAAATGTACAAGTAACTCGTTGCTTGGTAGATTTTAGTAGCGATATGAATTATGACCTGCAGGCCAATTCTCGTAATTTTAAATGTTCGAAATATCATTCCAATCTAGTCTCAGCGTCAAGAAAGTTGCAAATGGCATTCTCTTAAACCAATAATCAACGAAATATAAGGTTTAAGGTTTAAAGAATTTTATTCCCAAAAAGACTAACGTCACTTACATGAGAATAGCATTATAACATAAAGTAAGATTATTAATGTACAATGGTGGCCGTGCACTTATTTAACGTTTCATTGTTTCTTTCCCGTACCCATTAAGAAAGTGAATATGTATACCACTCATTAGTTACAAGAAAAGTGATGGATTTTCCATTATGAGGTTTGAAAGATTCGTTTTAAAAGCGTTAAATGAGCTTACATTTTTTATTTTACATGGTATTTTATTGTAGTATTGTACTCCTTCAAATGTAATGTTCTTTTTTGCATAGTTTGTTCGTACTTTTGGCAGGACAAGTAAACTAGGCCGACGATTACTGCGATTACTAATTTGTGATTTTTTGACAAAAGACAAGTTTGTGTGGATAGATTTATCAATGATTTTTCTAATTAATATACAAGTATTGTATATATAAAGTTGTTTTATATTCATAATTTTAGTTTCGTTATAGATTTTAGATGTTGAAGTAGAGTATGGGTAACGAAAAATTGTTTTAATGACTTTATTTTGTCCTCTTTGTAGTTCTTGTAGCTTACTTTTAGCGCTGCTACCCCAAATTTCAATGAGGTATAGTAAATGAGATTTTATTAACGAGTTATAAATAGTGTAGCGCATTTTTTGAGGTATACATCGAGAAATATTTTTGAGTGAACCAATAAGTGATGACAGTTTTTGTTTGATAGAATCTACCTGGCTGTTCCATGTTACGTTAGTATCCATTCTTAGCCCAAGATATTTTTCGCATTTTTTTTGTTCTATAGGTACATTATTTATGGTTAGTGAGTCATGAAATGGAATTATTTTATTTTTTGGTTTGAAAATAACGTAACATGTTTTGGAAATATTTATCGTTAATAAATTATTAAGGAACCATTCATATAATACATCTAGATCTTGTTGTGCTTGTGCGATTATATTTATTATATTAGACCCGAAATAAAATAGACACGTATCATCTGCATATAGAGTTAAGTGGCCGTGCAGCCCTAATCCTGAAATATTATTTATATAGATTAAAAAAAGTAGCGGGCCTAATATAGATCCCTGTGGGACTCCACAAGTGACTGGTAAAGCACTGCTTTGGAAGTCATTGATCTTGACAACTTGAAATCTATTTGTTAGGTATGATTTAAATATGTTAAGTGCATTGTCTTTGATACCAACGCTTTTTAGTTTATGCAATAGCAGTGTGTGACTTACAGTGTCAAAGGCTTTTTTTAAATCAATAAACACACCCAATACTATGTTTTTTTTATCTATGTTCTCTTTTATTTTTGTTGTAAGATCAACCGTTGCAGCAGTAGTATTGCTTTTAGCTCTAAATCCATATTGTCTTTCAGATATAAAGTTAAAAGAATTTAAATAATTAATTAAACGTTTGTGGAGAATTTTTTCAAAAATTTTTGATAGGACTGGGAGTACAGATATCGGACGATAATTTCCCGGGTCAGTTTTAGATCCCGATTTATAGATCGGCGTCACCTTTGCGACCTTTAATGTGTCTGGAAATATACCATCGATCATAAGTTTATTAAAACATTGAGCCAAATTGTTTGATACCAAATTTGATAAACATTTTAACGCTTTAGTGCTAATTTTGTCTATGCCAGTACTTGCATTGGTGTCTAGGTCTTTTATAATTTTGTTGATTTCATCAGCGCTGCATGGTTCCAAATGATATAGCTCAGGATAGTTATGTATTATATGTGACGGATGTTTCTCACCGTCGTGATATTTTTTAGGTATTTGTTCTGCCAAAAGGGATCCTATTGATGAAAAATAATTATTAAAAATTTCACAAATTTCAGCAGTATTAGTTATTAATTTTGAATCTACCATCAGATTTAAAGGAGTGCATTTTTGCTGTGTTTTATTACTAGCTAATTTGTTTATAAGAGACCACATTCTTTTAGGGTTATTATTACAATTGGAAAATAGTTTGTAATAGTATACATTTTTTGTGTCTTGAATTAATTTTGCAAGAGAGTCTCTTTTTAATTTAAAAGCATTTAGTAGGGATTCGTTTTGATTCTTCTTGTATTGTGCCCACAGATAATTTCTTTGACTAATACCATTAATTATATCTTTTGTAATCCAGTCTTCCTGTGGTGGGTTTATAATTTTAGTTTTAAGTACTTTGCTTTCTTTAAGATATTGTTTTATTATATTTTCTAGCTCTGTGTAGTTATTAGAGGTATCAGGCAGTCCATTCGATTCTATTGATTTATACAATTTTAAATAATCCATTGCTTCATAGTTTGTACGTATTTTTCGTGGGGGCTTAAATTTATTGAATTGCAGATATATTTGTTTGTGGTCTGACATTGATGAATTAATAATAGCTAGATGAAAGTGATTAGATATTAAGTTAGTGCTGATATGGTCTATAATGGATTTTTTTGTAGTGGAATCTCTAGTACAATAGGTCTTGTTAATCTTATTTAGTATTTTGTGTCCTGATTCAGTAATTATTTGCTTGTATTTTGTCACTTTCTTATCTTTTGTTAGGAGGTCAATATTAAAGTCTCCAAAAACAATTGCTCTTTTTCTTTTTTGTAATTGTGAATCATATAATTCAAGAAAACTATCAATATTTGTGTCACCAGGCTTGTAGATCACACCGACATCTGCAAATTTTTCTATGTGAATCCATAAGCAATTATTTCCATCTTGATAAGTTGATTCAATTAAATTGTGTTTCAGATTGTTATGCACATATGCTGATACTCCACCTCCCCTTATATCGGTCCTATAGTTATAGTAATGCGTGTAGTTAGCTATTTGTAGTTGTAAAGTCTGGTTTTCTGCCGCTATCCAAGTTTCAGTAAGTAAAATTATGTGTACAGTTGTTGGTATTGATTTTAGAATACATTTCAATTCTTCAAATTTGCCCTTTTTCTTTATACTTCGGGCGTTTAAATAGAGAAAAGATAGTCGTGACTTTTCTGTCTGTATATGCTGGTAGTCGTTAACTATTTGATAGGAAATGGTATCCGCTGGGTTTTTATTTGCAATTGGTGATTGGAGTTTTTTGGTAACGTTTTGACGATGCTCGGTGTTCCGTTGATGTATTTTATTGTAATATCAGTTTCTCCATTATTTATTCGTCGCGTCAATTCATCTTTTACATCATAGAAGTATTTTTGCTGTGCGGCGGTTTGATCAGAGAATATTTTAACATTATCAGGTAGTTTGTCTTTACTGCGGAGTAGGACTAATGCTGGTTCTGGTTTATCAAAGCAGACTTTGATTCTTCGAGTCTTAGCTGGACTATATTTGCCAATGCGAAATATTTTTATGGGTTTCAGTATGTCTCTGTATATTGTAGTAATGATTTTTAGTGTTTCTGATTCATCTCTAAGTATTCTTTCTTGGCTATTGATGGAATCATGTTCAGGTATACCCACTATTATAATATTGTTTTCTCTCTTTTTGCGTTCTTGAATTTCCCGAATTAACTGCTCGTTTGTATATAGCTGGTTATGTTGTGTTGTTGGCAGGTTTATTTTTAATTCATTCAAGTTGGATTCAAGTGACTGTATTTTTTCCTCCTCATGCAATATTTTTGTTTCTAACTGTGATAGTTGAGTTTTTATAAAACCATGTTCTGATGCTATTTTCGAAGTTGACGATTTAACATCTTGTATTTGAGAAGTTATATCTGCTACATTAGTGCTAATTAAGTTCCTTGTTTGTTCATTTGAGGCCTTTAAGTCAGTGATTTGACTTTTTACCTCCATTATTCTCTCGTTCATTTGACTCATTAATTGTGTGTTTGAACCAACGTAGTTTTCTAATAGCGAAGTAATATGTGATAGTTCACTACGAATTTGTTTAATATCGTCTGCGCATTGACATTCATGATCCTCTGGTTTTTTTCGTTTTCGAATAGTAATTATCGAATCTGAAGCATCTCCACTCATTTTTGATAAATCAGGTTGAGAACCACCACCAGTGATAGTGGTCGGTGAGCGCATTACGTTCATAATTAATTTTGCATGGCACTGATATTACAAGTCCAAACAAATTCAAAAACCCGAGGATACGTCTATAGCGTATTGTATATTTTATATGAATTAGTTGTATTGTAAATATCGTAATTATAATTCACACAAAAAATCTTTGGTAGACTGGATTTGAACTCGGGTATCATAAATTTCACCCTCGACACAGACCTCGAGTCCAAGCGTTCGTTGTGCAAAGTGATGAAATTACGGTACTGATTTAACAAGTTTTAAACGTTAGAAGAGTGCTGTTTCAATATGCTGGTACCCGACATAATTTTTTACAATATTTTTTATGCCCTGGGATTATTCACTTTGTTCCGAACAAAACACGCTGATTCACATAATTGTATTTACAATGAATATCACAAATTTAACTAGACACCTTTACTTGTTTTAGTTTTAGATTGGTAAGTGTTATTACTGTTGTTATTTTATCAGATGGTAAGAAACACGGCTGATATTTTGAAATTAATTTTATCTGCACTTTTCCCGAGAATATTTTTAAGATAACACTGCTGTTCACTTATTGGACTATTTTGTTTAGATTTCACTGATTATTTGCGGTATAACAGTACTTAAATATTTTTATGCTATTTTTATGTACGGAGGCAATGTTATTCGCGACACTAGCGCCACCACATATATGTATGCACCACATAAATATGCAACTAGCATTAGCAGTAGCATTATACCGTTTTGGCTTCAGTCAACTTTTATTCTACATTCAATCTCATAACGATCTATCTTCACATTTGACGTTGATTATTGGTTTAACAGAATGCCATTTGCAACTTTCTTGACGCTGAGACTAGATCGGAATGATATTTTGAACATTTAAAATTACGAGAATTGGCCTCCAGAAGTAATTTTGTAAGTTTTTCTCTCGTTTGTTGATAGCGTAGGTGACTTACAAAGAAATTGCTAATTTTATTTGTAAGTTATGCTCTCGTAAGTGATTTACTATGAAATTACCAATGAAAACGTAATCGCAACTTGCTAATAATAAACAGTAAAAAAAGTATAAGTCAGATATAGAAGTTTGTCCTGATGTTGAGGTACAAATAATTATCTGAGTCACTTACGTAAATCTGACATGTTCGCAAATAAAACTTACAAATGCAATTCAAGTATACAAATGTAAGTACTGGTAGTTAAGCAAGTTGGTCACGTGATAGTTTGTGGTCAGCAATCACAATCAAACAAAATAAAAAATATATAGGTAAAGGAAAAAATAAACCAAACATTATTTAAAGTATGTATTACATCGGCTATGTACATTTTATTTCTAATAATATACAATTCTTAAACTATCTCCTAATACCAAGGGAAATATCTAAACGTGCGTATTATGGATTAGAATTAGGTAGGTACTTCGTAAAGTGTAGGCGGTTGATGAAAAGCTGGCATTGGTTATAACTTAGTTTAGATACAAGTTTATTATATATAATTATGTGGTTTAAACAACGTGTTACAGAAAGGTGTGGTCTTTATAAATAAAATACACCCAACAGTCACACACATAGTCCTCACCCCACACTAGGTAAACCTGTATCGTGGGTATCAAGAACTACGAGGGACTTGCGGTCCCACAACACCCAGACCCAAGACAAATATTTGTGAATCAGACAAACATTTGTCTAAGTGCGGGAATCGAACCCACGGCCTCGCGCTTCGCAACCGGCTACTAGCCCGCTGCGCCACGGAGACTGTCTTATAAAAATCTAGACATACTCCATCATCATCATATTATTTTGACAGCCTCCGTGGCGCAGTGGGCGAGTAGTCGGCTGCGAAGTGAAAGGCCGTGGGTTCGATTCCCGCACCGAGACAAAAATATGTGTTGCTTAAGTTAGACCACACCTTTCTATAACACGTTGTTGTGTTTTACATTATAAGTACCGTAAAATAAGGTAAATAGTCTTTAAGGGGTGAAAAAATATTATCTGATAAAAATTAACGCAATAATTTTCATGTAGAGTTTATCTGTGTAATAATCTCAACGTAACTTTCGTTTCTTTTCACCCCTTGAGGACTATTTATCCCGTTTTACTTTAATATAACTAGGTAACTATGAAGTTTAAAATATTTTAAGCGAAATTCTCAAGGCACTTATTACTAGAAGTCTTATTAAAATCGTTACAATTTTAGATGTCAACTTCATTTTCTTAAATATGAAGAACAACACAAAATAAATTCTGGTAAAATCTTTGTTTCATTGTTATTTGTAGCTGTTCAAATAGCTACGTCTACGTGCTAAACGAACTGCTCTGTCTGAGTATATTTACCGACAAAATATACCTGGGTTGAGGCGACCAACTTGGCGTGCTTGCCTCAAATTTTATGGATTCCCATAAAAAAATGAGAGCACAAACAATAAAGGCAAGTGAATCTGTAACGTTTTTGAAATATGAGCCTCATTTATGAAGTACTAGCTTTTGCTCGCGGTTCCACCCGCGTAAATAGACTTTTCCGAAATAAAACGTAGCCTATAACCGTCTCCAGGGTCCCATCTATCTCTACTCGGTATCAAAATCGGTTCAGTGATTTAAGCGTGAAAGCGTAACAAACAAATAGATAATTTTCATAAAGAGTATCCTATGTCACCAGGGTCCCATCTATCTCTAAATCAAAATTCATCAAAATCGGTTCAGTTATTTAGGCGTGAAAGCGTAACAAACATTTTTTTTTTTTCAAAATACAGAGACCTAATAACCGCACAATTTTTTATTTTTTTTGTATGGGAGTGTTTAGAAAATCTATAAATTGGAACATCTGCGGCGTTTGATATACGTTCCATAGTAGTATGACGCGACTCTAAAAGGTTTTTTTTATAGTATAGGCCGGCAAACGAAAAAATGGGTCATCTGATGGTAAGTGATCTCCACCGCCCATGTACGCCCACAATACTAAATTAATCATGGGCGCGTTGCCGACCTTAAAGGAAAGGGATACTTTAGGGATTAGGCAGGGGAGGGGAATTTGGGCCTCCGGATACCTCACTCACCGTACGAAACGCAGCAGCGAGCTGCTACTTTACGCCGGTTTTCTGTGAGACAATGGTAACGACCCGGACGAGCCGGCCCATTCATGCTGTAGACAAAACTATCAAGGTCCTATATAGTATAAACAGTAGCTGAACAATAAGGATTTTTTATATATGAGTAGAGACAGTAGAAACAGAGACGGTAGAGATTCCAGGTTTGACGTGGTTCGCGTTGGTGTCTTGCTTCTCTGCCTGTCTTTTTTTCGGTCCTAGAAGTAGTTTCTGGAGCTGACACGCTGGCGCTTCTACGAAGAGGTATAAAGGTAACGCGAATAGGTATGTTGAACATACTATTCCAGCGTACAGCATAATCTAGAAGGAAAAAGATGAATACAATTTTAAGTTCTTTTTTGTTATTCTTTTCTATCGTGTCCATCAAATGGCATCTTAGGGAGGCTGTAAATCGTGAGGCCCGTAGGCAAAATATGTTGCCTTAAAAAATCTTGCCTTGACTGCCTCGGTGACCCAGTTGTAATGCGTACGCGTTACGACTGAAGTTGGCGCTGAGGTCTCTGGTTCGATCCCCGGGTCGGGTAAAAGTGATATTGGGTTATTCTTTACGAAATGCTCAGTATCAGCCCGGAGTCTGGAATTGTGCCCGGTATGGCGATGGGCTCGCCTCCTATCACGTCGGCGAAATGGAGGTGTACTTCTTGTAACCAGTGAGGTGTACCTCTCTCTGCCTACCCCTTTGGGGATTACACGCGTGAGTGCGTATGTTAAAAAATCTTATTCTATGATTATACTTACTGCTGTATAATCAGTCGCATAGAAGGATCTTCTCATTTGTCCTCCATAGGTCCTTAAGATTGTAGCATGGAGCAACATGGCGCAGTATGACATTCTACCCAAAGGCTGGAGAGGGCCCCATTCGACTGAGCCTACGTATATTGCTGAAATAAGACGGAGGTATTAATACTAACTTATATTTTCACACATAGTTACAAATCTATCAAAAATAATATTGTAACCACTACGTTTAAATCCAATTTGAATTTCAACCAATCCTGAAATCATACTCAAATATAGGCCTACATATCTTCTTTTTATTAGCTTTAGATGACGAGAGGAGCAGGTCGCGCACCTCGTGGCAAGCGTCACGTCTGCCCATAAGCAGAAGCAACACCAATCAGAATTTGAAACATTAAGTACTGCATGGTACTGGACGGTGCTCGTCAATGGACTTTTTTTTTTTAATTTATTTTAGACTTTGTCGCTTAGCGACTATATCGCCTAATTGGAAAAACAAAAATATACATTCAGTGTTACACAATTAAAGGTACATATAAGGTACAAATGAAATAAATTACTTTACTAATCCTAATTCTGCTAGACTATAAATATTCCTAGCTTGTTCAGACAGAGGACAAGCTAAAATACAATTACAGAAACCAACATCAAAGTTTTTTTTTTGACCAAAACATAATTTCCTATAATTCTCGTTTCGCACACATTCCATCAGAATATGTTGTGTATCTTCTAACGTCCCACATTCAGAACAATTGGGAGACGAAACTTGTTTCATCAAAAATGCAAATCTATTTGATGGAATGTGTGCAGAACGTAGTCTAAGGGCTGTAACAACCATTTTCCGGTTCATACTATTATTATCAAACCAAGGATACTTAGGAATTTGAGGCTGGATAGTACGGTACCAAATACCCTTTTCTCTAGATCTTTCGTCAAAATATTCTTGCCACAAACTTCTGCATTTATTTTTTACCATTTTCACACACTCAGAAAAGAGAGGAGCAACCCCCAATGGGATCCCATCTGATATCGCTTGTTTAGCTAAAAGATCTACCGCTTCATTACCTTTTATCTGGATATGAGAGGGAATCCATTGTAGGAATATTTCCTTACTTCGAGACTTCAAACGTAGGATCAACTCTAAGATACGGTAGGCAATCGGTGCACCTCGCAATGAACTCGAGGTACATCGAGCCAAATGCTGCAAGGAACTTTTGGAGTCCGTTAGAATAACGAACCTATCAAAAGAAATTGACTCGACGTAGGATAAAGCTTCCTCTATCGCAATCAACTCAATATGCATGATTGATAAATCAGAGTTAATCATAAGCTTAATGTGACAGTCCTGTAATGGATCGAAAAACGCTACACCTCCATTAGCTCCCTCCTTAGAACCATCGGTAAAAATCGTATAGCAATCATGATACTTCTGTTCAATATAGTTAGTACATATGCTATTAAGAGCATGGCTACTATACAACTTTTTCGCACGATCCATCAAGGGAATATTATCAAACACTACTTGTGATAAATCTATATTACTTAGCCAAGTCTCCAATGAAAACATCTCAAGTTGATTACTGCTATAAATCGGTACTGAATTAAAATCGGTTTGAATTGAAATAAGTAGTGGGTGTTTTTTATTATACCAATACGGAGATTGAATACTACCGGAGAGCTCTTGTAAAGCTTTAAAAGTATTATTAACGGCATATGATTTAGATTTAAGCCAAAATTTGGCAGCTAAAAATCTTCTACGATTGCAAAGAGGTGGGAGACATAAATCGATTTCCATGACATGGATTGGCGTGCTCCGAATATAGCCCCCTATTACACGTAAAGCTTGATTCTGAATCCGGTCTAATTTAAGTAAGTTTGTTTTACAGCTATTGTCATATAAAAAACTGCCATAGTCGATTCGACTGCGTATTACCGAAATGTATAATCTTCTCAAATGCATTTGATGAAGACCCCAACTTGACCCTGCCAGGACTTTAAGTAAATTTAGAAATTTAGAAACCCTTTGCATTATTTCACTGATGTGTTTACCCCAACGCAAAGAACTATCCAACCACAAACCTAAATATTTAAAATGGCTAACCAATGGTAAAGGGTTATTGTTTATTCTAACTTCAACGTTGTTTCTATATCCACCCTTCTTGAAGACACACAATTTACTTTTCGATGGTGAAATACTTAGACCGAGAGAATTCAATAACAAGTTAAGTTTGTCACTAGCAATTTGTACCTCCATAATTGCAGAATCTAGTTTACTGTTTGAAGTATATAATACGAAATCGTCGGCATATTGAGAAATTTCTACATTTTTTATGTCTTTACATATATTTAATGTGACGATATTAAATAGCAATGGAGACAGTGGGTCCCCTTGAGCCAATCCACGGCCTGTAGATCTAGTAAACTTATACCCATCCATGGAAACTGTAAGACGTCGGTCACATAAATATGCCCAAAGGTATAAACAGATCTTTGAACCTACTCCCAAGTGATCTAGTATATTAATTAAACAAGACACATCTACATTATTATAAGCGCTGTCCACATCAATAAAACAAGCAATAGTTATATGATTCTTGGAAAATCCTGTTTGAATTTGTGACACCAACCGTGTTAGACTATCATAACAGGATCGAGTTTTCCGAAAACCAACCATTTCTGGCGGGAATAGTGATTGCTTTTCTAGGAACCATTCTAATCTCTTATTTATCATTGAGTGAAAAATTTTGCAGAGACAGGATATTAATGATATGGGACGAAGTGTAGTTTGGGAAATTGGGTCCTTGGCCGGTTTTGGAATAGGGACTATTTTAACATCTCGCCATTGAGAGGGTACAAAGCCGTAACATAAAATTCTATTGTAAAGACACAATAGAAGAGATTTGCCTATAGTGGGTAAATTTTTAACCATCGAAAATGAAATATCATCACTACCAGAAGCTGTGTCATTTTTCTTTATTGAATTATTTAATTCTTGCAATGTAATGTTAGACTCTAAACGGTTATTTTTTGACTGAATCCGAGGTTGAGACGGATTGACATAATCGGGCGCTAAATCGATAAGCATCTTTTCTGCTTTCTCTGGGTCGATGCAGTGACTGTTGTGTCTCGATTGATGCCCCTTAACCCACCTCATTCTACGCCACATATCAGAAGATGAGGTAGTTTCATCAATAGAGGAACAAAATTTCTGAAACGACTGACATTTAGCTAAACGAATCAATCTCTGCGCAATAGATATTTTACTTTTAAGCGTTTCCAAATTCTCAGGAGACGGACACCTTCTCAGATTTGACAGAGCAAGACGTCGCTCTGCTACTGCTTTCGACAAATCTGCATTCCAGTAAGGTTTAGGTGAGAATTTGCTATCCATATGTTCTGGAATTTTGACGAAAGGTATGGAATCATCTGCAGCAGTTAGTAAGGTGTGTTCAAATTTATTGTAAAATTCTTGGGAATCCTCAGGAATATTAAAATCTAAAAACAAATTTTCAATTTTTGTGGAATAATCTAGCCAATTACTTTTTTTGAAGTTTCTTTTTTTAATATATTTTTTAAGAGAGTTCATAGAATCACTTGTTATTTTTATGATTAAATGGTCACTACCCAGACATTCATTCGTAGTTTTCCAACTAAATAATGTAGTAAGGTCACACGAAACGAAAGACACATCAGGAGATGATTGTTGCAGCAAGCCATTAACTAATCTTATTCTAGTTGGAGCGCCATTATTTATTGAAATATAATTGTGATCCAACATACAATCAAAAATTTGGGACCCTCTTTGGTCAGTTCGTGGCGACCAGTTAGAATGATGCGCATTAAAATCACCCAGTATTAACGACTTACTACTACAAATAGAAAACATATAATCCCAATCCCTTTGCGTTGTATTGATTGTCGATGGACAGTATACTGAAATAATATTCTCAATATGCCGGCAATTAGTAATTTTGACATGAATAAGTTCAATCCCTTCGTTCGGACTGCGAGTTAAACATACTTTTGACTTAACCGATTTGTGAGACATAATAGCTACCCCCCCATAACCGTCAGCCCGATCTAATCTAAAAGTATTATAGCCATTTATGTTAAAGTAGCTTTCAGGTTCAAGCCATGTTTCGCTTAATACAGCTATATGGATAGATTGTTGTGAAAGAAATGATTCGAGTGATATAGATTTAGGCCTTAGACTTTGACAATTCCATTGTATTACGTTAACGGTAGACTTATGGCCGTTCCCTATATTCTGTCTATCTCTAGTTTTGCTATACCGGCGATAGAAAATTGTATCTATTTTCCGTTTTACCGTCCCAATAAACTTACTAATGATAGGTAATCCTATTCTTCATTGCTGTCTACTGATGAGAGGACTGATAGCTGACTACAGATATACAACACTATGAAAATGACAGTTCAAGCGTCCCAATATTTTTTATGTGCTATCTGTCGATAAAGTTATTTAGTTTTTTCTTTATCGGTAGATTTTGACCGATAAACAGATATCCTCGGCTGTAAAAAAACGAAAAAAATAATGCATTATGTGTCTCCATAAACACACAGCATCGATATGAAGAAAGCTGTCTTGTGATTCGATTAGATTAAAGAGAATGTCACCCAAATACATACCAGAATGTCAGCTCAATGTTTCTTACCGTGTCACCAGAGGGCGGTGTTCTTTCCTTTTACCGCCAATATAGTTGTCAATTCATAGCGTTTTTTGTGATTAACGGATTAGTATCGTTTTAAAATTTTGCTAATAGATTTATTTCTAAAAGAGTGTTGAAGTGATAAATTTAGTTAAATAAGTGTGTTTTACACTGCACAGCATCGTTTTTTCTTATCGGTAAGGTATGGATTCATTAAGTAATGAGGACACTAGAAATACCGGTCAAGATTTTGTTGCCCCGGATGGGGAACAAGTCTTGACTCGAAGCTCATCTAAATGTGATGATAGCAGCACCTCCTCATCCTCGGAGTTTGAGGAGGCCATAGCTTCACCGTTGCCAAATAAGCGTGCGAGAACGGCTCGACGCAAACACAGGCACGAACAGGTTCGGACAGGATTCGACCCTCGTGTCGATTCGTTAATGTCTCAAATGTCTTATATTTCGAATTATTTAACACAGTTACCCACTTACATTCATATGCCCACTCAAAGTAATGATACGTCTATCACTAACAACCCTGATCAATTCTTTACGAAGCCCACTCAGCCTGAGTCATTAACATTAAATTGGGGTAGTTTAGAAACTAGCTTTGACAGTAAGAAAATTATTCCTCCTAGTGACAAAGAGCGGTTAACAGAGTTAAATAAGTTACAGCAATTTGATTCATTGGCATGGAAGGGCATCAGATATAAAAAAGCCCTTCAGGACTGCTTAGCAACCCCAGGTTTTGTAGGACTCAAGGTGAATGATGAATTATGTCATTTTAATAAGAGTAAAGATTATTTAGCTTCAACAGAAATGTTATTAGCAGGTTTGTCTAATAAAGTTTTGGAACAGAGACAATTACTGCAATTAGGACTACAGTCAATACTTGACTGGGCTGCTTCCAAACCAAAAGAGTTAGATCCAAATTCATTATTTCAAAAAATCTCAGACACATTTGGGCCAGACTCTCAGAGTCACAGAAATTCAGAAGTCACTATGCAAATAATATGTGGAAAACGTTCTGAATGTATTGAGACCAGGCGAGATAGGATTTTAAAAGAGATTAATAACACAAATCTTAGAGCTAACTTGCAGAATGTTCCACCAAGTTCAGAACATCTTTTCAGTAGAGAGGCTTTGCAGCCTATTATACAGTCTCTTGGTGGATCGCATGTCTGGTTAAATACTCCTTCTTACTTGAAGGAGAAAAGAACATTGGAACGTTCAGAACCTTCTTCATCATATTATACAAATAGGAAATTTCATCACAATAAACTTAAGTCCAGAAAACCAGAAAGAACTCAAAAATTTAAGAACACTAAGAAGGGTCAGCCCTTTCGCAGACACATCACCAGTGAGCGTGTCTCCGGATCCAACACTACTAAACAGGCATGAGAAAAATTTCAGAGGAGGATGCCTTCGGCTGTCCATAGACAAATGGAAACAGTTGGGAGCAAATCAATTGATAATAAAATTAATATCCAAGTGCCGTTTGCCCTTCAGAGCCAAACCTCCTCTGAAATACCCGTCCAAGCACCTTTTAAAAGCACTAGCTACCAAAGTATCTCCAGACATGACCCAGATGGTTCAGGATTTAAAGGACAAGGGAATCCTAGAGAGACCATCTACTCTAGACCCAGGGTTTTTCTCAAAAATGTTCTTAGTAAAGAAATCAGATGGAGGAATGCGACCAATATTCGATTTGAGGGCTCTAAATACTTACATCACAACAAGACACTTTCATCTAATTTCACAGATAGACATAATAGATTTTCTGCAGGCAGAGGACTGGCTGGTGAAGATAGATCTTCATCAGGCCTATTTCCATTTAAGTATTTCGGAAGTGCACAGGCGGTTTCTACGAGTTGTGTACAATGGAGAAATTCTCCAGTTAACAGCCCTTCCATTTGGCCTGTCTTCAGCCCCCCATACATTTGCAGCTGTTACAAACTGGGTTGCGGAAACCCTCCGAAACCGAGGTATACGCCTCATGGTGTATCTGGACGATTTTCTTTTAGCCTCTCAGGACAAGTCCAAGCTGGTTGCGCAGGTTGCGGAAACGCTCGCAACCTTGGAAGCTATGGGTTGGTATGTCAATTACCAAAAGTCAGTGGTACAACCCACTCAAGAGACAGAATACTTAGGGCTAGTGTGGAATTCGCAAAACCAAACTTTAGCATTGCCAACACAGAAAATTCTCAGAATAAAAAAGTTTCTGACAAAAATGTTACATCAAAACAGCTGTACTCTAAAAGAGCTTCAGAGTTTGTTGGGAATGCTAAACTTTGCAAACCATGCAGTAGCTCAAGGTCGACTACACTGTCGCAGAGCACAACTCTTCCTAAAGAAGTTCACACACAGAGCCCAGAGAAGAGTATTATCCTGCGGAGTTCGTCAGGAACTGACGTGGTGGTTGGATGCAGTCGACTGCAGTCCAACCCCACTATGCAAGAAAGAAATAACTCATTTCTTGACCACAGACGCAGCGGATGCGGGCTGGGGTGCACATTTGAACAATCAGTACTTGTCAGGAAAATGGGCAGCAAACCAAAAGGCTTGGCACTCCAATGTAAAGGAGATGTATGCAGTATTTGCTGTGATCAGATCACAGAGCAGCCTCCTAAAAAATGCTCACATATTGGTTCAATCCGACAACCGAACCTTGGTGGCATACATTCGGAACCAAGGCGGAACCAGATCAATAAGCCTTCTGGGTCTAACAACCAGGTTGTTAAAGATGACAAGCGACCTAAATATAACAATGAAAGCATTCTACTTGCCGGGCAGACTGAACGGCATTGCAGATCGTCTCTCAAGAGGCCGAGCTGTTCCAGAGTGGCATTTACTACCACCAGCCACAGAGGCAATTTTCAAAAGGTGGGGTGTACCAGAAGTGGATTTGTTTGCCACAAAAGAGACCGCCGTAGTACCAGCCTACGCAACACTAGACTCAAAAGATGGGTCTGCAATTTTTTGCGATGCCTTGAGTCAAAGATGGGATTATCAGACCGCATGGATATTTCCACCACCCAACATGATTCCCAAGGTCTTGGCACATCTGAACAAGGCAAAGGGGACATACATTCTAGTAGCGCCTCAGTGGACCCAGTGCTTTTGGTATCCGGATCTCCAGGCAAGAGCACTAACCAGCCCAATACCAATAATGAACCTGCGGAAGGTTCTTATCGATTGGACAACAGGAATGAACCCTCCGGAAGTGGACAAATTATCCCTTCAGGCTTGGAAACTTGGGGGTGGGCTGAACAAATAGCTACTTGGAGTCAGGAGGAGAAACAGTTATTCAGGGAAAGCTGGCGTCCTTCTACATTAAACACCTATAATGCACCTTTAAAGAGGTGGTTAACCTGGTGTAACGTTAACAAAATAAATAGTAAAAGTCCAGAGGGTAAAGATGTAGCCAGATTTTTAGCCAATCTCTTCATAGAAAAGAAATTTGCTTATAGTACAATTTTACTTCACAAATCAGCCATATCAACTTATTGTGCAACCACTGCAGAAAATTTATCAAAAAATTTCTTTATTCAGCAAGTGTTAAAAGCTATTTCTTTTTCGAAACCACAGTTACCTAGATTACCTATATGGGATATAAACATATTGTTTAATTGGCTACGATCATCATCAGGTTCAAATTCGTTATTTGATATAAGCAGAAGAACTGCCTTAATTTTATTACTAGCTTCAGGCCGTAGACTGCACGACTTAACACTTTTGGAGCTCTCAGAGAACACATTTTCACAAACTGAGAACTCTGTCACATTTTGGCCAAAGTTTGGGTCAAAGACACAGGCACACATAGACAGTCAGGCTGGCTTCTTACCAAACATGAGGACCAGCGTATATGTCCAGTGACTCATGTGAGAGAATTAATTAAACTGTCAGAAATCAGGCGTAGTACAGGTAAAGATCTCAGATCTCTTTTCATCTCAGTCACAGGAGTTGTTAAGCCAGCATCAAGAACGGTAATGGCAGGATGGATACGCTCAATTTTCAAGCAGGTCGATATTAATGCATCCCCAGGAAGCATTCGATCGGCAGTAGCGTCGAGGGGATGGCTAGATAATAGAGCTATTGATGAAATCCTGGACCGAGGTAACTGGAAGTCTGTGGAGACCTTTGCTAGATTTTATTGTCGGGAGATTAACAAGCCAAGTGTTCAGTGTGATGATTTATTATATAATAATTTTAAAGGTGTGTAGTTTATTTTCTGATTTATTAATTGTTATATTGATCTCATTTTCAAAATTGAATCTAAGTTGATTCTATGGCATAATATTTAATTAATAAGAGCCATTTTTGATTTCAAAGACTGATTTATTAAGATTTTCATTTAATCAGATTATTTGATTGATAAGTTAGTTATTAGAGTAATTATAACAGAGTGTTTTAAATGTATAGAAAAAGGAGAGGCAACAGATCTCTCTGATTTATTTTATTTTATTTCATGTTTTAATTTGATTGTTGATTGTTATTAGAGTTTTAATAAAGTTTGCAATAGCGATAGAAATGATTTTTCATTCACAGATCTAAAGATTTATATACACATATATTTTATTTCACATAGCGTTTTTTGTGTGTAGTCAGTGGTCACCAGCAGATATCAAACAGGTCTTCATATCGATGCTGTGTGTTTATGGAGACACATAATATGACTGTTTTGCACTAAAACAAAACAGGTATTATGTGTTGAAGTAAACACACAGCATCAGTACAAGATTCTTGCTGGTTGATGAAGACACTATGAATTGACAACTATATTGGCGGTAAAAGGAAAGAACACCGCCCTCTGGTGACACGGTAAGAAACATTGAGCTGACATTCTGGTATGTATTTGGGTGACATTCTCTTTAATCTAATCGAATCACAAGACAGCTTTCTTCATATCGATGCTGTGTGTTTACTTCAACACATAATACCTGTTTTGTTTTAGTGCAAAACAGTCATATTTTGAAGAAATAGCCATGAGTATACATGGCACTTGCACTGAAATACAAAAAACTAAATAAATTATGTAAAAATCTAAAAGAAAATATAAAAAAAATCTAAAATTCCCATAAATAAAAATAATGCACCGTTTTGATAGTTAAATTAAGTGCAAGAGACCTATAAATATTTGTTAATGCGAACAAAATAATTCCCCACTTCAGTAAAATCCCCCAAATTCGCTTGGGATTTTTGTTCAAAGGACTTGTATTCAGAGCCGTAATCAATTGACAGTAAAACGTTTAGTTATTACATTGTGTTTTGCAACATAATAAGTATTTCTCGTTATTAATATTTAATTTACAGTGGTAAAAAATAAGAATTATAGATAAATGCTAAATTAAAACTTATATTTCTAATCTAAATCATATTTTCATATTTTCTAACATAAATTAAACAATAGTTCCTCTTTCTCAGCTTGTATGAACATAACGCACAAGAGGGCCCAGATAGACGGCCTATCTATTGCTATCATAGTATCCGACGTGCATATCTAAAAAATAGGGACGATTCCAAGCAGTAGATAGAACAATACGGATGTTTGACGATAGCTATCTATCGTGAAATTGAAGATTAATATTGGGAACGGCCATTAGTGTTGTTGCTATCCATTAATTTCAGTAAAAACGTTCATAAATGTCGAGACTAATGTACTAACACTTAAGCCACCACCTATCTTAGCTACAATCCACTCTATAATATATGATACTGACTGATGATTTTTTTTTTCCAAGGATTCTTTACTTAATATAATGTTTTTAATTTTTATTAATAACCGTACAATATTGAGCTCTTTCGACCTGTATACCTTATCAGGGAGCTCGTTATCGTCACACGAAGAGGTATGTGGCTGTTCATCCATATAGTCCGTATCCATAGAAGACGGAATAGGAGTAGCGGGGCGCGGCGCTTGACGTTGCTTTTTAGTCCTTCTCCAGCTTTGTGTTGATTCACCTTCCTCGTTATTATTAGGAGATTTAAACAATTTTGACATCAACTGTTTATTATTGTCTACGTCGGTTGTGGTCGTAGTTACAGGGATAGATACCTGCGTACCGAGTGCCGGGAAACTTTCAACAATTGGGGCCGGGGTCGAGCATCTTTCGAAAATTGGGGATGGAGGTACATACAAAGTCAGAGCATTCTGATAGGTGCAGTTAAACTCCGCCATCAGTTCCCTTACTTTCCTTTCCTTTTTATACATAGGACAAACTGACTGTAACGCCATATGGTTACCGGTGCAATTGACGCAACGGAATGTGGTACTTTCGCAATTCCCGTGTTCTTTAGAGCACTTCGGGCAAATCGCCTTTTTAGATGGGCACATTCTCCAATTATGGCCATACTTCCAGCACCTAGAGCATTGTGTGACTGGGAATACGTATTTCTCCACCTTTAGTCTCAACCCATGGATAGAAACATGTGTAGGTAGCATAGACCCTCTAAATCCAAGGCGTACTGATTCCGATTTAACCCACCTATCTTGAGGTTCTGCCTCATTACTTCTCCTATTGAGTCTCTTGGCAGATACTATTTCCATGTCGCAGATTAGATTATTAATAATTTCTTCATCAGTGACGTCTAAATCGACATTTTTAATTACACCATAAGACATACCGACCTCAGAGGTCTTCTGGCACCTCCATCCAAGGTCAGAAAATGTTTTGCACTTAATAAAAATGTCAGCATAATCATCTTCATCAAACGTTATAAGCATTTTATATGTCGTAACATATTTTAGTCTCCTTATATTTTTAATATTGTTCTCTTTAAACAGTCGCGCTAGGCCGAACTGCTTAGGCAATGCATCTTTACTTAAAACACTTATATCAATTTTTTTTTCTAAAATCTCGGTTTGTCTAGTTTTTCTGACGCTCTTCCGTCCTCGAGAAACTGTACTCCAACTGTCATCCGACGAATTTTCTGCACGCATTCTCTTTTCTCGTCTATTTATTTCGTCTACCATCGGAAGGTCCCGACATTCCACATTTTCCGCTATCACTTCCGAACTGCTATTTACATCGGTAGGCAAGCTATTTTGTGCTGTATTATCTATGTTATACCGTTCATTATCCATCGCGCAAGGCCCGAGGTCGGCCGTGCCTGACACGAACCGCGCGCGCGCTTATCGCAAGATGATAGGTAAAAAGGATTATTGGTCACCGAGAAATAATACACGACCTATTGCTACAAATGCAATTAGCCACTGTCAATGGACTTAATGGCGCAGTAATTACACTGGCTTCAATGTCCTTCAAACCGGAACATAACAGTGCTTACACACTGTACTGTTTGGCGGTAAGAATAGACAAAGCGGTGGTACCAACTCAGATGGCCTCGACCTATCAGCAGCTATAAACGTTTCTCTCGGTGTGGGGTTCGATCCTGAGATCTTTTATTTCACATCCGTCAACGTTCCTACAGGCTACGTTACCTTCTGCTGCATATGTGGGGTGGATTGAGGGAGTACGCCATTGACAAGCCGCTTACGTTGCTGTCTTTATATTGTTTGCCATCCTCTCTAACATGTATTATCTAGCAGATGCTTGTAGGATAAAATGATTCAATAGCATAATACTCACGGTTGCATCTATAGAAGTATCCGATGACAAAAACACAAATGGCTAGAGCGAAGAAATTCTGGTTGAGTGCATTAAAAATCGCTGATTCGAAAGCTGAAGCCTCTCTGTGATGAAGGTCCCAACCCATTAGAACAGAACCCAGGGCGATAGGTATTGAAGCTACGAATAATAGTTTCATTAGCTGCAACCAAAATTTGTTTTATTAAAGCGAGAGTAAACGAACAAGTGGTTGTTTGGAAAGGTATCTGATATATAATAATAATACTAGCCCTGTATTATATACGTCCCACTGCTGGGCACGGGCCTCCTCTACTGAATGAGAGGGGTTAGGCCTTAGTCCACCACGCTGGCCTAATGCGGGTTGGCAGACTTCACATACCTTCGAAATTCTTATGGAAAACTTCTCAAGTATGCAGGTTTCCTCACAATGTTTCCTTCACCGTTAAAGCAAGTGATAATAACTTTTAATAAACACGTAACTTAGAAAAGTCAGTGGTGTATGCTCCTGGGGCTGGTTTTAAACTACGACTTTCGTCTCGACAGTCCATACCAGTCACTGCTTACCTACACAATTCATAGCTTACAATGCTTTTACAATATATATCACCTGATATATATTGTAAAAAATTCGCAACAGTGGATCGTTCCAGCGCGTCGCGTTTGAGGATCAGATGGAGTACTTCTTCAGCTTGGCATAACGCTGGCGACGGTTGAGAGACGCAGTGTGTTTCGACGGTCGAGATTTTTGAAGTGAAAACTTCTTTAGGCGCGTTGAGCACTTTTTGGGTGAACAAAAATCATGGAACTCGCGTCATCGTCACCGAACGCTTTCCATGAGCTATATGTATACTGTGTATATATGTACATAGATATACCTCCGTGCGTTATTCGTATACATTAAATATATAGTAAGTATATCTCTCTACATGTATATTGGTCATTAACACTTCAAACAAGCAAAAATAATACGAAAATAATAATCTAATAACTCGACGATAAAATTCACAAGTTATTTAGTTTTCACTTCTATCGGCAGTCCCCAAAGACCGCCCCGCGTGTTTTTTTATTGGGATTTTGCTCTCTTACCATCAGATACCGGGTAATCAATTTGGCGTGCCAGAACAAAACAAAATGAGGGTCTTTATAGGGCTCGTGAACGCCTATAAATTCACAGTGATTGTCAGTGTGTTACCAACTTTTGAAGATTGTTGAGCAACCAGTAATCTCACTAACTCCACGAAATGTAATAGCAAATTTGGTTTTCACGTTGTTTATCTGTGAGACAATGATATCGCCGTCGACGAGCCATTCCAATTACGCTGTAGACAAAACTGTCTACATCGTGGCTTTGCCATATACAGTATGCATACTAGTATAAACATTTCTTACCATAGAACCGCCCAGATCCCATTTATTCATTTGCGCCTTCCGGTAGAAGTAAGCTGTTAGTACTCCTAGATGATAACCAGCCCAGTTGCCTTGAGCCGAAACGTATGCGTGGTAGAAAGTGTCGTTATATCCAAAAATGTCTCTTATGGACCTGAAAAGAAGATCTAGATTTTCAAAATCATTACATAATTCTAGATAGCATTAAAAAGCAAAAAAAAGAGTTGAAATACTGAAATGCCATCATTAACTCCCCGTACGTCGGTAGAGTCAAACTCCGTGTTTTTTCTTCCATTAATGAAAATTTTCAAATTAAAAACCCAATATAAATTTTACCCGACTCGACCCGAACTCGAGATCTCAGCGTCAGCCTCATTCGTAACGCATACGCATTACAACTGCGCCACCATGGCAGTCTACAGTATGTAGTATTACAACTGCGCCACCATGGCAGTCTACTGTATGTAGTATTTACTATCTAGTACTATGTAGAATATATCCATTAGTTTTCAACCCATTTAGACTTTCATAACCGAGATGTCTAGACCAATACAATTTAATAAAGTATACCACATTGTTTATAGAATTAAATGATCCCCACAGTGTGTTCAAAAAGATAAATATTTAGGTGAATGAATGTGAAAACTTTTCTCATATGAATTTTCCACGGACATTGTGTACGGAAATGTTTAATTATGGTTTATTACTTTTTGTGTGCTCAACACTGGAGTTCATAAATAAAGTGAGGTTATGAGATTTTAGTTATCTACAAAATAGTCTCTAGTGGATTAATACATTCTTTATTATCTAGCTGGCGACAGCCTTCGTGGCGCAGTGGGCGAGTAGCCGGTTGCGAAGTGTGAGGCCGTGGGTTCGATTCCCGCACCTAGACAAAAGTTTGTCTGATTCACAAATTTGTCTCGGGTCCGGGAGTTGTGGGACCGCAAGTCCCTCGTAGTGCCTGATACCGACGATACAGGTTTACCTAGTGTGGAATCAGGACTATGTGTGTGATTGTTGGGTGTATTTATTATTATTATTAGGTTTTCACTTTTATCGTTTATGGTTCTATACAGTCGCTACTGAGTTCTCATGCACTAACATTTAGTTCGTCACTCCACCGGCACACAGTACGCTATTTGTACGTGGTCTCACAACACTCATTCCTGAGCTCTCATCCACTACCTTCAGCCCATCACTTCACTGGCCGCACGTCACATTCAATATATGCTTTCATTATGTGGTCTCATAACATTCGCTCCTGACCTCTCATACACTACTTTCAGTCCATCGCTCTACCGGCCCGCACATCACAAACAAAGCTACTTAAATGTGGTTGCATAATATTCACTCGTGATCTCTCATTCACTACCTTCAGCTCATTGCTCCACTCCTCTATGCGACATATACTACGCTACTTGTACTCACAACACTCATTCCTGAGCTCTCATCCACTACCTTCAGCTCATCACTTCACTGGCCGCACGTCACATTCTACGCTTCCTGTACCTGACCTCTCATACACTACTTTCAGTCACAAACTAAGCTACCTAAATGTGGTCGCATAACATTCACTCCTGATCTGTCATTCACTACCTTCAGCTCATCGTTTCGCTGCTCCGTGCAACACATCTACGCTATTTGTACGAGGTCTCACAATACCCACTCCTGAGCTCTCATACACTACCTTCAGCTCATCGCTTCACCGGCCGCGCGTCATATACAACGCTTCCTGTAGATGGTATCATAACACTCGCTTCTGAGCTCTCCTACACAAATTTGAGTCCATCGCTCCGGAGGGCCGCTCATCAAAAATAAAGCTAACTAAATGTGGTTTCATAACATTAACTCCTGAGCTCTCATACACTACTGTCAGTACATCGCTCCACCGGCCTGCGCGTCACAAACATAGCTACTTAAATGTGGTCTCATAACATTCACTCCTGAGCTCTCATTCACTACCTTCAGCTCATTGCTCCACTGCTCCGTGCGACACATACTACTCTACTTGTACGAGCTCTCAATACTCACTCCTGAACTCTTATCCCCTACTATCAACTTGTCAATCAGATGACTGATGAAGTTCTTCTACGTGTTGAACTTACTCAGGGAAGATGCTGACGCGTATAGGTAGGAGCTTCATGAAGTAGCTCTGTAGGAAGGGTATCAGAAGACTGATGACCATTACAACTGACAGCACTGGTACCCCACTCCTCGGCCAGCGCCATATGATTAGCAGCATCACCAGGGTCATAAGGAAGAGTTGGGTGTCAGTTCCAAGGTACCTGGAATTAAATATGGATGTTTATTCATCCGTCACGAAAAAGTTTCCTATCTTGCGTTTCAGAAAAGTACTTTTAAATCTACATGATCCACTCCTGAAAAAAAATGTGCTTCAATCGAAAATGTGTCTTAATTATACATAATAATAATATGGTTTGTTTAACGCAGAAGAAGGAAAGTGGCATGTTCAAACAACGTACCCTACATTTTGTATATGAAATTGCTCTTGGATTCGTACTTGTGTTATTCTGGAGCACTATTTGGGTATTTCATAATTTACTAGACATCATAATTCATAATATTTTTTTTACAATACCAGAAGTATCATGGGCGCGTCGTCAACCTTTTAAGGAATGGGATAATTAAAGGATTGGCAAGGGGAGGGTGATTTAGGACTTCGGATATCTCACTCAGCGTACGAAACGCAGCAGCAAGCTAAAAAAAACCGTTTTCTGTGAGATAGTGGTAACGACCCGGTCGAGCCCGGCCCATTCCTGTTGTAGACAAAACTGTCTACAGCGTGGCTCTACCACTGAGAAAACTTTTTGTTTTACTTAAACGGTACTGCGGTCATAACTGAAATACAACACAGTCCGTCTTCCCATCATAATTTCACGATGGATTTCGTATAATGTGGAGCGACCCGCCACTTGACCCCCATAACCCTCAACGGGAACCAATCAGCTGACTGTACCACGATATGATGAGTTACAACCCATCATCATCATCTTCTTCTACCTGACCTTATCCCACTCGCAGTGGAGTCTAGTGCTAGTGGTTTTTCTAACACATGTTACAATAAGATTTGGCTTGTAATTTTTACAACCGGCCGCCTGCCTGACGTCGACCAATCTGGGAAGATATAACAGCCAGCCCCGAAAACATTTGTGGATCACACAAACATTTATCTTAGTGCGGGAATCGAACCCGTGGCCTGTCGATTCACTTTTCTGCTCGTCCAATGCACCACGGAGGCTCTCCTATGTGTGTATGCAAACAACTTGCACAAGACACGGATGATCGTAGTCGCAAACAGATAATTTCACGGACTGTGCCGGCACCAATTGTCTCATGCATTGTGGGTAATTGTCCACGCATCTTGAATCGATTTAACTGCCTCCTTTTCCTCGTCGCAGTCGACACGCACGTCGTCTTTATTACTACTATTATTACGACTACGGTGAAGAAAAGAAAGAGTAATTCAATAATCTATGTCTTTATTTTAAAGTTTCATTAATAATTTAATGAATACACCCAACAGTCACACACATAGTGCTGACCCCACACTAGGTTAACCTGTATCGTGGGTATCAAGAACTACGAGCGACTTACGGTCCCACAACACCCAGACCCAAGACAAATTTGTGTATCAGACAAACATTTGTCTCGAAGCGGGAATCGAACCCACGGTCTCACGATTCGCAGCCGGCTACTCGTTCACTGCGCCACGGAGGCTGCCAATTAGTTCGTGTATTTGAGTTTTCGGTTCGAAAACACATGAATGGCCCAGGAATTTGTACCGGTATGGGGATAGGCCTGCCATCTATCTTACCATGGGACAGAAATAAACACAGCGATACGTGGGTGCAGCACTAGTAGTACCTCTGTGTATACCTACGGGGATAAAGACGTGAGCTTATGTATGTCTATTTTATTTAGATTTCCATTATAGCCTTGCTCCAATAGACCAGCAGTCGCTCTTATTAGATCAATTTTCAAAACGTCTTTTTCACAAGTGTTATATAGGCTTAAACAGATTTGTAAAAAAACATTATCGAAATTTGCTGAATAACCAGTCGTTGATTATTGAACACGTCCCCGTCTGCGACATCTAATGGCTCAGTTGAAAATAAATTGAAATATATCTAAAAACCATGTCTTTAGAAACCAAATGTGATAACTGGCACAAATCCAATTTACTACAAAACATATTTTTAAAGCATATTCAAACGCTAATTAGATAATTTTATAACGTTAAGCTACCTCCTTTTTATTACTAAAACCTTTAACTGTTAAATTAATGTAGTGTAAACTACGATGCTCTCTTAACTGTTTCCTAACAACCATTACACTAACTGAACCAAGGTTTATTTGCTGCCATAATATTACCATTTCGTCAACTTTTGCGCAACCACGCGTGAAAATGTGATATTTGACGGTGTTCAAACATGTTTAATGTGATCACATACACTAAGCCTGGAGGTCAATTCTCGTACTTTTAAATGTTCAAAATATCATTCCGATCTAGTCTCAGCGTCAAGAAATTTGCAAATGGCATTGATATTTTAAACATTTAAAATTACGAGAATTGGCCTCCAGTTGTTGTCTCAAGTTACAAATTACAATTCACATTGTCCACCCAAAACAGTCACGTGTAGGACATGGTAGAGGGCTTCCTCATAGATTACTTAAACTCACTTTTCCATTAACAGCACCGCCCGCTACATGGGCCGCAAAGCACGCGAGGTCCACAAGGCCCGCACGGGTCTCGGCAAAGCCTACAGGGACCACAACATGGCCCGCAGGGGCTACTGCATGGCATGCAGATATGGAACTTCATTCATATTCGTCTATAGGTATCATTACAAAGTCTTGTTTGTTGTTTATTCAAATTTAAATGGGATCACCGCTGCAGTATACAAAAATAATCATCCAAATCCGTCCACATTTGGCCGAGGTATGCATATTATATGAAAAAAATTAAATATATTCAGACGAATATAGGACCCTTGTTTTTTTGATACTTCAAACAAAAATATATAGCACTAATCTAATATTCAGGCATAAGCCACATGTTCAAAATGTGTTTGCCATTCTTAATTATTAATATTTAATCAGCTTTTATAAATAAAACGTTTGTTTTGAAACCGTATTTTGCCATCATTGTAAACCTTGAATAATGTTTGTTTTGGTAAAAGCGAGTTTGTTTGTTCAAGAGAATGAGACAAAACATATGTTTCAATTAGCAAGGCGGAGATGGATGAAGGCACTTAATTATTGAATCTTTTATTGGAATACGCATATTTTTTTAAATAATATTAGAGCACCGATTGGTAGGAGGCTCAATTTTCTATCTTTTATTTTATGAAAGGTCAGCAAAGTTTCTAAGAATTATTGGATATTGTGGGTGTTTATGAGCGGCTTCAAAGAAATATCGGCGCATATTAGATTTTAGGAGGCCTAAATCCTCCCCTTCCCAATCCCATAATGATTTCCCTTTATGGTCGGCAACGTGTAAATAATTCTTCTGGTATTGTGCGTGTTCATGGGTGGTGGGAGATCACTAACCATCAGTTGACCCACTTGCTCGTTTGCCTATCTATACTCATTATCATCATTCTCCTGTCCTGGTCCCAATTCTATTTGGGGTCGGCGCAGCATGTTTTTTTTATTGCATAGCCCGACAAACGAGCAAGTGGGTCACCTGATGGTAAGTGATCACCACCGCCCATGTACGCTCACAATACCAAAATAATTATGGGCGCATTGCCGATCTTAACGGAAAGGGATAATTAAGGGATTGGGAAGGGGAGGGGGATTGGGCCTCCGGATATCTCACTCACCGTACGAAACGCAGCAGCAAGCTGCTATTTTACGCCGGTTTTCTGTGAGACAGTGGTAACGACCCGGACGAGCCGGCCCATCCATGCTGTAGGCAAAAGTGTCTACAGCGTGGCTCTACCACTCATAAAAATGTCTTCTTCTTCCATACACGTCTATCAGCCGTCGTCTAGTCATTCACCCCTCTTTCTTTCATGTCCTTCCTCACACACTCCATCCACCTTTTCTTTGGCCTTCCTCTACCTTTCCATCCATCAACATTCATATTCATCACTTTCTTACCCACATATGTTTCCTCTCTTCTCATAACATGCCCATACCAAGACAGGCAGTTCCCTTTCATCTTATCCACCATCGGTGCCACTTTCAAACTTTCTCTAATGTGCTCATTCCTCGTTTGCATATCTATACTATTAAAAAAAACATATAATTTACAATACATCGCTATATTTACATATAATAAATAGATTAATCTATTGATTGCCAGCAATTGATAATCTTAATTCGGAATTTCATTTGAAATGAATGAATGATTCATCCATTCATTAAAGTAGAAATTTGTATTAAGAATCCAAAGGTCATGATTGAAGGAACAAACTGACCTAATCTCTGACCTTGGATGAGAAATCTTGAAGAAATCACAGCGAGGTCATAGCGACGCGATAACAGAAAGTTTCGCAGTTCCACGTTTTTGTCGTCAGAAGGCACTACGATGCGTATCTTGAACACGACTAAAGGTCGACTGCTTGATGAAGATTTGACTGTTATACTTGGAGATTTAGGTTATTTGCATTATGTAGGCCTAGTACAAGTTTTAATAGTTTTCCTAAACGATGAAAGTTTTCGTTTTCTCTCCATACGTGAAGTATTAGTAGCCACTAATAATTAATAATATGGTTAAATTTAATTCATGTTAGTCGAATATGAAATCTGTTTTCAAGCGATTCTTTCCTTTATTACCGTATGAATTACTAATTTGACACTTCGACGGTAGTAATTATATACGAATTCGAAAACTTTTAACGTATTTGTAACTCATACTAGGCCTACTCTATTTTTGAATTTTTAACTCGTTTGATGATTTCAATGTATATTTGAGGACGCACTCACTTACGCCTGTGATTCCCGAAGGGCTAGGTGGAGGTGTAACCAGTACACCCGCATTACGCCGAGCTTATTTCCGTCCCATTATGTGATAGGGGGCGAGCCTATCGCTATACTGGGCACAATTCCAGACTCCGGGCTGATACTGATCATTTACAAAATAAAAAAAACGCAACATCACTTTTACCCGACCCGGGGATCGAACCCGAGACCTCAGCACGGCAGTTGTACCGCGTACACATTACAACAGTGTCACCGATGCAGTCTATTTATGAGGCAGAGTCTATATATATTTGAGGAGTAGGTAATATTTATTTTGTTTTTGTTAAGTTCCCAAACTTTAAGACACACTCATAGTGACTTCACCACATATTCATATAGGTCTGTAATGACCTCATTGATCTGGTGGCAGCGAACTAAGGTTTATAACCGTGAGGCCCAGGACTTAACTCCCAGGTCAGGCAATCACAGTTTGTGTTTGAGTATTCGATTTATAAAATCACACATGAATTGCCCGGGATCGGAGTTTGTGCCCGGTATAGCGATAGGCTCGCCCCCTATCACATCAAGGACAGATACAAACTCGGCGAAACGTGGGTGCAGCACTAGTCACAGCTCTGCCTACCCTTTGGGGGATAAAGCGTGAGCTTATGTATGTACTGATATAGGTCAGGCAACATAATAGTATTAAATGATTTCCAAACTCAGAGGCAGTTAATGCCTTATTCAGAAAATGTTTTATGCGCCGTTAATAGGTACAGAAGTAATCTTAGTAGACGTGTCTGAGAAATAATCGAAGTTTAAGAAATATCTTAATGACAATTAAAGTTAATTGATGCCTTGGAGTGCAGCGGTTTGTAAGCTAATTGATCATTAAGAATGTTACAAGACATATGTTCATCCTGTATCCTTTAATTGTTGCATTAAAAGCATCAGCCGTGTCGGAAATACTGCAATAATTCACAATATTCTGAAATCCATGCCGATTTTCTTGCATTGTACTTATAAATCACTGAAGCGTTAATGAAAAGAATTTTGCGTTGCTAGAAATAGTAATTCATGGACAATACAAACTAAATTGACGATTTATGTTGCAGGTATTGAGTATTATAATATTATCTTTGTTACTTATGTAATGGATTGTGAAATAGCAAGGACGTGGAATCGATTCTAATCCGAATAAATGTATGAATGAAAATTATTAATTTTAGCTCAGATTGTGGAAGTGACATTCTTTTCAATTGACGAAAAAAAGGAGGCGTTCTCAATTTGAGGCGGTTTTTTTGTATGTATAACCACGCATAATTCCGACAAATGGGAACCGATTTGTGGTTCTTTTTTCAATCGTAAGTGGTTGTTACCACTGTCTCACAGAAAACTGGCGTAAAGTAGCAGCTTGCTGCTGCGTTTCGTACGGTGAGATATATCCAGAGGCCAAAATCCTCCCCTTCCCAATCCCTTAATTAACCCTTTCCTTTAAGGTCGGCAACGCGCCCATGATTCTTTTGGTATTGAGGCTCGTTTGCCGACCTATACTATAAAAAAAAGTGATTCTCACTCACCAGGCCTGCGGCAGACACAGATGCTCGAACGGGAACAAATTCGGCATAAGTATGACAAGCTGCCACCAGTTACTGCGGCACATGTCTCTCTCGCGTTTCACCACCGCGTCCCACATGGGGCCTGATCCCAAATGGGGGACCCACGTCATCGCCAGCCCCATCACTACAAGGACAGCTGGCATCAATCTGAAATAGAACAAACGTTAGTGGATTCATAATTGGATCGGGACCCTAAGTCCACCACCCTGGAATATGGATGTTTTTGAACTTTACTACTACTATTAGGAGCTACTGATTTAGAGCGGGCGCTAGGCAGAGAGAATAAGAGTTACTGATTTTATTCCATGTAGGTACCTAGCACACTTTTTATTTAGATTTTCGCGAACCAAGACAAATATTCCTGAGGGAATTCTTGTAAATACATAAGACCAACTTTTTTTTAAAATCTAGAGATCCAAGTCTAGGTATTTTCTGCTGGCCGATTACATAAATGTTACCGCGATGGAGAACTGACCGTATCAGCAAAATAATATCAAAGAATAATATCGAATTGTTACTTGAATAATTCAGAATTCATCTAAACATACTCAATATGGTAAGAAAATAAATAAGAAACACACATTGCAAAAATTTCATGCTTGTCTGATTTTGTTGTTATTGAAGTCTGTTGTCAGACAGGCAGGCCGGTCGTAAAAACTACAACACAAATCTTTCTGTAACATATGTTAAAAAGCATGTCACGCCGATCCCACTGCGAATGGGATAAGCAGGTGCAAGAGATGAGTATTGAAGTACGTTGTCAAAACAGAGCGTGTGTTACCAACCGAGAGTTAAAGTTATATATGTACCAAGTTAACTGTTAATTGAAGAGCGTCGCTCTGTTCGCACCAGTATTGCCATTTTTTTATATTGTTTTTATTTCCTTGAATGACGAGACGAGCAGGTCGCTCGCCAGATGGTAAGCGACACGCCTGCTCATAAACAGAAGCAACGCCACACAGAACTTTAAATAACAAAGCGCTGCATGACACTGGACTGCGCTCGTCACCCCGAGACATAAGGTGTTAAGTCTCATAATGCCCAGTAATTTCACTGGCTTCAATGTCCGTCAAACCGGAACACAACAGTGCTTACACACTGTTGCTTGGCGGCAGAAATAGACAAAGCGGTGGTACCAACCCAGCCGGCCTCTCGCAAACGGGGGACCTACCACTTTGTAAAAGGATTGGAAGGATTTTATGAATAATCATTCATTATGAGGGATATTTCAGGTGTTATGACACACATATTTCACATTAGGAATTAGGAGCGAGCAGGAATTTTAACAATATTTGCAAACAAATCGATATTGATCCTTTTACTACAACTATCACTGAGGCGAGACGGTTGCTAAGCCTTTCCTTCTTTAGCGCATAACTTGTGTTGTACTTAGGACAATAATAGTGTGACGATGTCTATATGTACTATTCCTTAAACTCTACTTATTTTTAGTTTTATATACTTATTACCTATACGTGAGAACCAGTAAATGGCAATTAGTTTCTAAGTTGTGGACTATTAGGTATATTATATTTAGCTGTCGGTTTTCCAGTAAATAAATAAATAAATAAAAAATACATTATTCGTTTATTTTCAGCCATATTCCAGAAATTATAAAAGTAACTTTCAGGATACCGAATATTATATACCTTCGACGTCAGGATCGACTTTTCTTTTAAAAAAATCATCTAGATATCTATGAACAGTGAATTTGTAATCCCATGATCGGAAATCCTAAACATGTTTATATTTTCTTTAGTGGATGTAGTTTTTTTTTATACTAGCTTGGCAAAGTGACTACGCTACACCTGATGTTAAGTGCAGCGCAATCCAAGAATACTGTCGACCAACGACAGACGATGTGTCTATCGTAGGTCGGCAAAATTATACAGGCCTGCCTAATTGCTTCTTCACACTCTGTTTAAAGGACCCCATATTATAGGAAAGAGGGAACACGTGTGCCGGCAAACTAGTCATTCCTTTCCACTAACTGAGTAGTTAATTAAACCACTAACATATCCACTAGCCACTAGATAGCAAATATTACACACCAGCGGCGGTTCCACCCCTCAAAATCTAGGAATAATTCCACAAAGTCGGGAACACCGTCTGTAGTCCATTTTCTATATTGTAACAAGCAATAGTTACTGACATAAACAAATTTAAAAAAAATATAGTACTGACTTGACTGTCTATGCTGTATACAAAACTATTTACAGCGTGGCTCTACCATTTCTAAAAACATAAACATATCATAAATACATAATAATATTAATACTAGCCATGTTTTATATACATCCCACTGCTGGGCACGGACCTCTTCTACTGAATGAGAGGGGTTAGGCCTTAGTCCACCACGCTGGCCTAATGCGGGTTGGCAGACTTCACATACCTTCGAAATTCTTATGAAGAACTTCTCAGATATGCAGGTTTCCTCACGATGTTTCCTTCACCGTTAAAGCAAGTGATAATTAACTATTAATACACACGTAACTTTAAAAAGTTAGAGGTGTATGCTCTTGGGGCTGGTTTTAACTTGCGACTTTCGTCTCGACAGTCCACACCAGTCCCCGCTGAGCTATCACTAAATAGCATAGCAAGAAATACATACATACATAGACTCGCGCCTGTTTCCCATAGGGGTAGGCAGAGACAACGGATTTCCACTTGCTACGATCCTTGCATACCTCTTTGGCCTCATTTACCCTCATTAAATTTTTCATACATGCACGTCGGTTTAGGGTACTCCTGACCTGGCCTTTCTCGAGAATATCTCCAACTTGATCTATGAAAGTTCGCCGAGGCCTTTCCCTCCCAACTGTACCCTTCACACTCGCCAAGTATATTTGTTTCGTCAATCTTCTTTCATCCAAAAATACATAAGAAATATCAAATTTTTTACCGTAACCATCGATTGACGAGAGCCATTGGCACAGTCTTCAAGGTAAATGGATGAGTCTCAGCGTACACCAGCATCTTGTATGCCATGAGGAATCCGCCCATCACGAAGAATATCTGGACGATCACTCTTGCGTTGAACAGTAGGGCTTTGAAGAAGTCACTATAAGACTGCAATGACAAAATATATTTTTAACATTATCATACTAATATTATAAATGAGAATGTAAGTTTGTTTGTTACGTTTTCACGCGAAAACTACTTAACCGATAATCATGAAACTTTGTACACATATTCTTCAAGGTATAAGAAGTAACATAGGATACTTTTATGAAAAAAAAAATATCTATTTGTTTGTTACGCTTTCACGCCTAAATAACTGAACCGATTTTGATGAATTTTGATTTAGAGATACATGGGACCCTGGTGACGGTTATAGGCTACGTTTTATTTCGGAAAGTCTATTCACGCGGGCGGAGCCGCGAGCTAGTAATTAATAAAACCTTCTTATGTTATAAATAAAACTTAACAATGTTGAGTCGGTGTTACTTTAGTTTAATAGTCAATGATTGATATCACAGATTAAATATTGTTTTCTTTTTGAGTCGGTTTTATTTTCTGTAAGGGAGGTTTACTTTTTTTTTGAAAGAATTATCGAAATCGGTGCATAAATGTCTTTCATCCCAGATTTAATAACTATAAAGGCGGAATTAATTCTTCAAATGGAACCACCGTTACACTAAGTCCTATCAAATACCAAAAGAATGGTCCAAATCGGTGCTTTTCTATTCTTAATCTAAGTGCACACAAAATTGAGGTTGGCGGTCTCCTTATGCTGACAAATTGTTAGGTCCTGGATTCAATTCCCAGGTCAGGCAATCACAATTTGTGTTTGAGATTACAATTAGAAAAATCACACATGAGTTACTGGGGTTGGCATTTGTATACGATAGGCTTTTCACCTATCACATCATGAGGCGGAATAAGCTCGGCGAATAGTTGGTATACGACTTGCAACTCTGCCTACTCCTAGTGATACAGGTATAAGCTTATGTTTAATGTCTGGGAATTTATATTTTTGAGTCCATATTTTCACATCAAGAATTATTCGGACCAAGATTTAACATAACATACTCACGCCTGTAATCGCCGAAGGAGTACGTAGAGCTAACCAGTACACCCACATTTCGCTAAGCTTATTTCCGTCCCATGATGTGATAGGGGGCGAGCCTATCGCCATACGAGGCACAATACCAGACCTCGGCCTGATACTGAGCATTTCGTAATAAAAACCCAATATCACTTTACCCGACCCAGGGATTGAACTCGAGACCTCAGCACAGCAGTCGTACTGCATACGCATTACAACTGCGCCATCGAAACAGTAGTTAGGTACATTAAAATAGAATTACGATAAATTTAAATAATTACTCTTATAGACCATCAAACAAATTACTATTTTTATGACAGTCAATTTAACTGAGAATAAATGCAACTTAGCGCCTGTTCCACTACCTCTGATAAATTATACTCACCAAATATAATATGACAAGTTCAAATGCAATAATTATACTCTGACCTAATTACACCGCAAGAAATATATCTTTAATGTACTTTTGTGTTTTTTTAATGCCATAGGTCGAGCAAGCAAGTGGGTCACCTGATGGTAAGTGATCTCCACTGCCCATGAACGCCCACAATACCAAAAAAATATGGGTGCGTGGCCGACCTTAAAGAAAAGGGATAATTATGGGACGGGAGGGGGTTTGGGCCCCCGGATATCTCACTCACCGTCCGAAACGCAGCAGCAAGCTGCGACTTTACACCGGTTTTCTGTGAGACAGTGGTAACGACCCGGACGAGCCAACCCATTCATGCTGTAGAAAAAAGTGTCTACAGCCAAAAGTGTGTGACAAAAGTGTCCACTCAATAAAATATATTTCAAATATTATTTTATATTTTATGGTCAAATCTTACTTGAATATTATGAAACAGGCTCTTATCCTATTTACTATTCTAAATGTGATAGTTTGGATGTTGGTGAGTTTGTGAGTTCGTGAGTTTGAATTTTTGTAAGTCATTTTGGATGAAATTTTGCACCACTTCTTTTACATTTTGAAATAAAAGTAGTTTATACGGATTTTATCGCGGTTTAATTTTTATTTAAGTCCCGACGTTTCGAAAGCTTTTCAGCCTTCGTGGTCACGGGAGAGACTGAGGTGTAGGTCGTCTTGAACAGTTAATGTTACATTGCCTACCCTCATTTTAATATACATTTATTTCTTAATTATTTAAAAAATGTTAGTTGACGCTAGTCCGATCTACGCAGAAAGAGCTCACGGTGTCTTGAGGTCTTCTACACTACTTTTTAGCCTGGAAAAGGCCATTCTCGCGGGCATCCTCTACTAAATGAGAGGGGTTAGGCCTTAGTCCACCACGCTGAACTAATGCGGGTTGGTAGACTTCACATACCTTCGAAATTCTTATGAAGAACTTCACAGGTGGGTACGTTTCGTCACGATGTTTCCTTCACCGTTAAAGTAAGTGATAAATAACAATTAATACACACGTAACTTAGATAAGTCAGAGGTATGCTCTTGGATTTGGTTTCGAACCTGCGACTTTCGTCTCGACAGTCCATACCACTCCCCGCTGAGCTATTACTGCTTACTAAGTACTGCTCTTAGATATTTGAATTCTCTACCAGGGTCGATTTGCAAACCTCTAAGGTAAGCAGATGATTGAAAACCATATAATAATGTGCACTTTGATAATAATTATTATAGCCATTTATTTCGTGCTAAGCTAACTCTGAGGTCTCGGGTTCGATCCCCGGGTCGGGTAAAGTGGAATTGAGTTTTTCTATTACGAAATGCTCAGTATCATCCCGGAGTCTGGAATTTGTGCCCAGTATGGCGATAGGCTCGCCCCCTATCACATCGTGGGACGGAAATATGCTCGGCGAATTTTAATACGAATTTTAAATTGGTATAGCCATGCTGTGAACAGTTTTGTCTACAGCATGAATGAGCTGGTTCGACTAAGTTGTTACGACTATCTCAAAAAAATTAGACATTAATTGCCCGGTATTGGAATTTCCGTCCAATATCACGATGAGCATGTTCCATATAAGCTCAGCCTACCGTGGGTATACCACACCTCTGCCAACCCTTTTGCGGATACAGGCATTAGCTTCATTATGTATGTATTAACTGATTTTCTATTGTATTCAAGTCCAAGACACAATAGCAATCACTAGTATTAATACAAACATAAGTTCTCCAGGAAGACGATATAAATGGAATGAGACGTCAAGATCTAGGCCATACAGACGTCCTTTGACCGAAGGTGAATATTCACTAGCATTTAGTACGTATACTATACGGGTCAATTTACGCCACTTAAGTGGAAGAGTTGGGGCCATTACTGGAGCGGTGTTATTTTAAGATGGGTAGCAAGTGTGGCCTTTTACAAAGTGGTAGGTATGAATGGGCCGGCTCGTCCGGGTCGTTACCAGTGTCTCACAGAAAACCGGCGTAAAGTAGCAGCTTGCTGCTGTGTTTCGTATGGTGAGTGAGATATCTGGAGGCACAAATACCCCTCCCCTTCCCAATCCCTTTCCTTTAAGGTCGGCAACGATATAATTTCATCGAACGATCCGCTCTGACACTCCGTAAAATTTCACCGTGACGTCATATTTAAGGTTTTGTCATTTTTGTTTTAAGTCACGATACTACTTGTTACCCTACACCCGACCACATTAGCGTAACAAGTACGTGTGACATGCATGCTTCTCGGTGTGGAAAATGTCACAGAAGATTTTTAAAGCTTGAGTGACGAAACGCGCCGGTCGCTCGCCTGATGGTAAGCCACGCCTGCCTATAAACAGAAGGAACGCCACACAGATCTTTGAATTACAAAGCACTGCATTAGACTACGCTCGTCACCCCGAGACATAAGATGTTAAGTCTCATAATGCCTAGTAATTTAAATTTTCAGTATGGACGCACTTTTACAGATTTTTGATGATTCTTTTTATTTTCCAATTATATTTCGTTTCTTTACGCTGGTTTCCAGGCCTCAGGAATAAACAAAGCAGACGGTTGTTTACCAGCCTCTGTCGAGTAAAGATGTGTGATTTGGGCCCGCGTGTACCATTAAGCTATTATGAACGTGTTTGTATAGGATGCAAATGGTATCTTTACGAAACTCTCGGGATTGATATTAATATTACTAACATCTACATATGTAATGAGGGTTTACCGTCACACTCAGTGATGCCAATTAACTTTGTTATTGTTATTTTTGCTCTCATCCCACTCTCAGTGGGGTCGGCGAAACATGATATTACTCATTTTACGTAAGATTGGCCACCTGCCTGAAGTCAATCCCTCTGACGAGAAAAAACCTAGATCCGAAACAAATATTTGTGGATGATACAAACATTTGCCTCTGTGCAGGAATCGAACCCGCGCCCCTCGCTTTACAGCCGGCTACACGCCTACAGTGCCACGGATTATTCTCATTATGTTATTAAGAAATTGTACCATCACGATTAAACCTGAATTTAGATAAAAACCGCATTCAAATCAGTCTATTCCTTGAGACGCTACGATGGAAAAAATATACAGATAAGCAAACTGTTAAATATTTTACAAAATGAAACCGATTGTAAAAACTAATAAGTTTAATAAAATTAACCAATTTTACCCTCTTAGGAGTTGAATTTTTCCTTGAAATTTAAATACTATTAAATAAAAAAAAACTTGGACTATGCTCTTTCAAATGAATAAAGAATCATCCAAATCGGTCCATATTTGGTGGAGATATATCGAATTGCGAACCTCCTCCATTTTTGTACGTCAGTTAAAAAATCTGAACGAAAGTACATACGCACTCACAGCTGTAATCCCCGAAGGGGTAGGCAGAGGTGTTACCAGTACACCCACATTTCGCCGAGCGTATCTCTGTCCCACGATGTTATAGGGGGCGAGGCTATCGCCATACCGGGCACAAATTCCAGACTCCGGGCTGATACTAAGCATTTCGTAAACCCAATACCACTTTACACGACCCGGGGATCGAACCCAAGACCTCAGCGTTAGCCTCAATCGTAACGCGTATGCTTTTCAACTGTGCCACCGAGGCAGTCACGAACGAAAGTAATTATGTAAGATCATGTAAGACCCTATCATAGATCGATAAAAGCTCTAAATGGTTCGTGTAAATATACACACGCCGGGTGCATCTCATCAGCTCTTTGCCAAGTGTCTAATTCTGTGTACATGATTGGCCTGTTTTGATTTAGCGCCAAAAACTAACCAATCACGTTTAAGGAAATCGTCACTATGGGTTCGCACTCACTATGAAGTCTCATAGTAACGTTTATGAATGCGGGGGTTAGTATACGATATAAGTATCTGACTCCTCGTAGTACCAATCCGATTGCATTCATCATCATCATCATCATCAGCCACAAGACGTCCACTGCTGAACATAGGCCTCCCTTAATGCCTTCCAGGCGGACTTGTTGGAAGCGGCCTGCATTGATTGCATTGCTAGGTCATAAATAAAATGTTTTAAAGTTTTATCGAATGAGTAACATGTCAATATTTAACTTGCAACTTTGGACAAACACTAAATGATAAACAGCTGAGCTTTTGTCTCACTCTAGCTCGCTCACTCTCTTCGCTGTATTTATAGAGATGTAATCGATCTTATTGATCTTTAATATAAAAATAGACGAGTGTTTAAAATTAACGTGTAATTTTAGGATGCCTAGATATTGTTAAGATGTGGTATATAAACACTCACAGCGAGGTGTATGTAACGACCTTTAAATATGACCACACTGTTCTGTAACACGTTGTTTTTATACCTATGTCGTACGTGAATCAAAATACCGAATAGCATGTTCAGAAAATAGTGTTAATACAAGTAACAGTTTAATAACGATGTGACACGACGAATTCGCGTGCTTAATTAAACGTGTTCAAATCTCATTTAACTTATATAATGACGTATTCGGAACAAAATGAATTCATTAGAACAATTAGTTTTAATTGTGACAGGAATACATTTTCGATATAATGATGTTTCCAGTTTGGAATCGAATTAATTAAAATCTATCAATCAAATCAGATTACAAAGTTGGGAATATTGAGATCCTTTGAATACAAAGGATTCGTTTCTTGGCAATACTAGTATGTTATCTTATTATGGCTGGAAACGAATCTTCGAAATGATCGAAAGGTATATTTTTTAAAATTAGCTTGAATTATGAGACAAGCAGGTCACTCGCCTGATGGTAAGCGCCACGCACGCCAAACTGAATTATAAAGCATTGCATGGTGTTGGACTGCAATCGTCACCCCGAGACATAAGATGTTAAGTATCATAATGCCTAGTAATTTCATTGGCTTTAATGTCATTTGAACTGGAACACAACAGTCTACACACTGCTGCTTGGCGGCAGAAATAGATAAAGCGATGGTACCAACCCAGACGGCATCGCATACAAACCTACTCTCTTGTAATCTGATGAAAGTTACTGATTACCACCGATCATAGGCACCCACAAATTCCTGACACAAGTAGTTGTTAGGGTCTCTTGTATGTCAAAATCCGTGTCGACTACTGCCCCGTTGGTTCCACCATAGTAGCTGAGTGGCAGAGCCACACTGTAGACACTTGTCTACAGCATGTATGGGCCGGCTTGTCCGGGTCATTACCACTGTCTCACAGAAAACCGGCGTAAAGTAGCAGCTTGCTGCTGCGTTTCGTACGGTGAATGAGATATCCGGAGGCCAAAACCCCCTCCCCTTCCCAATCCCTTAATTATCCCTTTCCTTTAAGGTCAGCAACGCACCCATGATTCTTTTAGTATTGTGGGCGTACATGGGTGGTGGAGATCACTTACCATCAGGTGACCCACTTGCACGTTTGCCGTTTTTTATTTAAAAAGTAGCTGTGTGTAAACACTAGCTGCCACACAGGATCACGATTCATGGAAGGATCTTAGGGAGACATTTTTCCAACATTAAGAAATCACAGGCTAATACGATACGTAAGCCAATGTAAGATGATTCTAGCAAACTGTAAGAATATCCTGGAAAAGACACAAAATGTATACAATTAGAGTAGTAATCACTTACATGTTCAATAAATTCTGGATTTGCTGTGTATCCATAGCCGATAAAAATCATGGAATGAAGTCCAAGGATCATCACCATGGTATAAAACCTGTTAAAGATAATATCAATTTAATAAAGAAAGCAGTAATTACACCTCATATATTTTACTGAGACGTCATAGAGGGTATTTTATAAGAATTGTAACTTTATTTTGTTATAATCCTCAGGGTTTGGGTAGGTCACGTTTTGAGAAAACCACAGGAGTACGTTGGTCGCAAGTACCTGTGCCAGAACGCACCAGGGGTAAGATCTTGCGGACGGCTCAAAAAACACTAGCTTGACGTATTAGAGAGAGATATGACAGTTAACGGTGTTACTACAGAGGATGCTCAAGCTCGGGCGAAGTGGAGGCGTCTTAGTGGGAAGGCGGATCCCGGCATTAGCCGGGATAACGCCAGGTAGAAAGAAAGAAATCCCATAGATACAGTGTCTGTAGTTGGTCGATAGTATTCTTGGATTGCGCTACACTTACCATCAGGTGTAGTCACGTTTCCGAGCTAGGATAAAAAAAAGAAAGATAATCTTCAGATGAGAGAAATTACTTAAGAATTTTAGCAAAAATAACGCTGTATTAAACCCCACACTATACATAGAATAACGCAACTGTCTACCTTAACTCCTGCCACTTATATTTTGAGATAATTGTCGATTTAGGTGTGGTTACACGACCCGCTACATCCCGGAACATGTACCCTCCAACAAGAAATCACTTGACACAATTTTCAGCAATTTTGTGAGACAGATAATGGAGTTAAGGAATAATTTTAACCGACTTCAAATAAAATACGTTTTAAGAAATACACACCCAAATACACACACCCAACAGTCACATACAGTCCTAAACCCTTACTAGGTTAACCTGTATCGTGGGTATCAAGAACTAGGAGGGACTTGCGGTCCCACAACACCCAGACCCGAGACAAATATTTGTGAATCAGACAAACATTTGTCTAGGTGCGGGAATCGAACCCACAGCCTCACGCTTCGCAACCGGCTACTCGCCCGCTGCGCCAAGGAGGCTGTCCTATCCTGTCCACAAAACATAGAAACGTCATAAATAACAATTTCTATAAGTGTCTTTGGGGTCGGTGAAATTTTATTGGCGGAATAGCTACTTTCTATGCTCGTCGCTATTAACCAAGGAAGAAGAAATGTTATTTGACCGGAAGCGACATAGGCACCAAGTCTAAAGAGACCTATAGAATTTTTTACATACATACATAGACTCACGCCTGTTTCCCGTAGGGGTAGGCAGAGACACGGATTTCCACTTGCTACGATCCTTGCATACCTCTTTGGCAAATTGAAATGAAATTGGAAAATTTGAAATTTTTATTTTTGACCTTTCAGTGTTTTGATTTAAAGGTACAGATAATTATTACCTTAAAGCTTGGAAACACTTGAATAATCCACCTTCCGCACTACCTCCATGTTTTAATGCATTCCAATTCTTCTGAACGCAAAATGCAAGCATGTATTTATTTCCTGTAAAGAGAGTTCAATTTAAAACAAACATTAAATTAAGTTGTCTATTAATTTTTCTAACTTTTCTAGCATTGTTTAGGGCCAGTAACATCAATCAATTGAATAAAATAAATTAACAATTCGACTGCAGGGACTTTTTAGCTTGATAATAATAATAATATTTATTTATTCATTTATTTATCACTTTATTGTACACCTATTAAACATAAAAAAAGAAACATAAAAACATACAATGAAAGGTACAAACGGCGGCCTTATCGCACATGGCGATCTTTTCAAGGCAACCATAGGATGGACGTTCTGAAGGGAATTAATTTGGAGGGCAGTGTGTACAAAAACAAAAAAGAAAAAAAATATATAACTTACGATTAAAATCATACATACACGAAAAACATATATACACACATAAATACATACATACTTAAATAAAAAATTGTTACTAGTTTTTATGGAGATAGTGATCTCCATAAAAGTAATAATAATTCTTTATTAACATGAAAAACAAAACTGATGGACATTATTTTCTACGAGTCTTGAACTAAGCCACATATACCAGTGTCAGGCTGACGTTGAGGCTACAAAGCACATAAGGAATTGAATAATATACTAAACATAATCCTCTTATGTTATTGCTGTTAAATATCGATACCAGCATAAGACGTGAGCACAAACTTCACTTACGCAGTAGTTTATTTATGACTAGCCTTTGCTCTCCGCTCCGCCCGCGTGAAAGGCCTTTTTCGGGATAAAAAGTAGCCTATGTTACTCAGTGATAATGTAACTTTCTAACGCCAAAGTTTTTTTAATTTTTTTAGTAGTTTTTAAGTTTATTCGTTACTTACAAAAATACAAAACTTTCCTTTTTTAATATTAGTGTAGATTATCTGTGTGGCGGTTCGACAGTCGAAGCTCGTCGTTTTGGTACTATTTATATTTTTATTCAATTTTATATCTACAATCACTACTCCTGCCGGATTTGTATTCACCAGTCTCACCAAGTATTAAAATATATTATATATCAATTTAGACAATTTACCTTCATCTTTCTCTCCAGGCCAAAGGAAATGGTAGGCTGAACATCCGAAGTTCACTAATACTAGGACTAGAAGAATCACTCCAACTGTTAAGTCCAGAGCGTCTATTGGGAGACTGTCGTCTTTAGTCTTGCAGTAACGAACGGATAGTGATTCCACCTTAGAAGAAGACGAATTTAGTATGAGCAAGTAGGTCACGTGATGGTACATTGTAATAAATGCCACCTAATAATAATAATACTAGCCCTGTATTATACACGTCCCATTGCTAGGCACGGGAACAGGCCTCCTCTATTAAATGAGAGGGGTTAGGCATTAGTCCACCACGCTGGCCTAGTGCGGGTTGGCAGACTTCACGTACCTTCGAAATTCTAATGAAGAACTTCTCAGGTATGCAGGTTTCCTCACGATGTTACCTTCACCGTTTCAGCAAGCGATAATTAACAATTAATACACACATAACTTAGAAAGTCAGAGGCTGGTTTCGAACCTGCGACTTTAGTCTTGACAGTCCGTACCACTCGCCACTGAGCTATCACTGCTTTTTAAATGCCACCTATGAATGTTTAAAACTTCAGGAAATTCAGATTATAATGATATCAGCACTGTATTATTTTGTTCTAATGCTGGGTACGGGGCTCCACTAATGAGAGGGGTTAAGCCTTGGTTCGATGTGGCTCGGTAGACTTCATATAGTACTTTTGAAATTCTTATAGAGATTTTAGGTATGCAGATTTTCTCACGATATTTCCACTCCTTGCTCGGCTGTCACTTTTTCGGAGTAAAATACTCTGATAGAATATGGTATGGTAATACCTACTGACTTTATGTATACAAATTTGCAATAAGTTCGCCTTTTATATTGTGGTGGGATAATCCTTTTGACGAAACAATGACGAAAGTGATCACGTTTACCCGATTAGAGACAAAAAACTTGGCTCTTACCATCAAGAAAATACCACAAAAAGACTCATAAATCTTGAACTAATTTGATAATTATACGTATTAAGTCATTTGAATTTATAACCCAAACTCGAGTTTTAACTTTGTTAGTCTAAAAGCAGATTCTTGTAAACGAAGAAGTTTCAAACTTTCGAAACTTTTAACATTCTTAGAACGTTTTTTGACAAATTAACAGTTCTTAAGAATAAAATTAATAAGTGCTGTATATGACTCTTAATTTTTATTTTGTTATTGCCCTGATAGGCAGACGAGCTAGAGGCCCGCTTGATGGTTAGCGGTCACTGCCGTCATGGACATCGGCAATGCCAGGGCACAACCGAGCCGCTGCCTACCGTCAAAGGAATACTCTTATTAAGCCTTGTTTAAAGAAGGACATGTCATAGCGCTCGGGAAAAATCGAGGCAGGGAGTTCAGAGCTTACACGTGCGTAGTGTAAATGACCGCCGGCAACGTACGGTGTTAGACCATATTGTTTCCAGATATGAACGGATGAACGGATTTCTACATTATAATTTTTTTTAAAAATTACTAACTTCTATAAATACTCAGTGTAATACTAAGGATGTGATATTTAAAATAAGATAAAGTATGTGATAGTGATAAATATAACAAAACGGAAACAAGATAAGGGCAATTGCTGTATCATTGAGACTCTATCACTGTATGGTTGTTATTTTATTCAAGAAGGAAATAGAAGCAACTAAGGCAGACATCATTCTATTTTCCTATCATTTAAATGAATCGTAATGTATTTTGTTGGTAATAAGATAATTATAGACCGATACGACTTAGGAACCTTCAAGAAAAGAGCCTACTCTTTCCTCAAAGGCCGGCAACGCACCGACAAATCCCCTGGTATTGACGGTGTCCATGAGCGGCGGTGATAACTTACCATCAGGTGACCCGCTTACTCCTTTGCCACCTCTTTCATAAAAATAAAAAAAATGTAGCTAAAATACAGTGCTCGAATAACAAAAATAAATTACCTGCAAACCATATCCCTGGTAAATTGTGGAATTGAAACACTCTCTAAGGGCTATTGCAGTGGATTCTGTGACGTTAGCATGAGATATATTCAAGCCACATTTTTGAGAGGCGCAGACACCTCGATGTAGCTTCGAGTGCATGTAATTCTTGTATGAAAACGAGGAGAAATTCTGTGAAAAGAATAATGACTTTGGTTACCTCAATAGGTTGCGTTGGTAACAGTGCGAAGAACGTTCGTCTACTGCATTACACTTATCAGTTCTCGGCTATACGCAGAGCGCCCTGTCAGTTACAGCGCGGAGAGCTCTCGTCTAGTGTACTACACAAAGCTCTCAGCTATACGCTATGTGGGTGACAGTGCGGAGAGCTCTCGTCTAATATACTACATAAAGCACTCAGGTTTACGCTGCGTTGGTGACAGTGCGGAGAGGTCTCCTCTAATATACTACATAAAGCATTCAGCTATACGCTACGTGGGTGACAGTGCGGAGAGCTCTCGTCTAATGTACTACACACAGCACTCAGCTATAAGCTGCGTGGGTGACAGTGCGGAGAGCTCTCCTCTAATGTACTACATAAAGCACTCAGCTATACGTTGCGTGGATGACAGTGCGGAGAGCTCTCGTCTAATGTACTACATAAAGCACTCAACTGTACGCTGCGTGGGTGACAGTGCGGAGAGCTCTCGTCTAATGTACTACACACAGCACTCAGCTATACACAGCAGTGCGGATAGCACTTGTATGCACTACATGATGCCATCCTTTTACACACCTTTATAAACTGGTACAGTAGTGTATCATCTTCCATTAAAACCATGTCCACGATGCAGTAGACCGCGTCAGGTTTCTTCAGGCAAAGGTCGAAGTCGTCCAATTCTGACAAAACTGGCATCGAGTGGTAGTCCAATATTGACTGAGGTGTCTCATCTGTGGATAAAGGTGACGAATTAAATGTATTGTTGACGAATGACGTAAACAAAGACCCTTGAAGGGAAGTCGCTTTCGGTTTCCGCAGGGGAATAAATATTGTATTTGTAAACACTGAGTGATATTACAATTTGTATTGTACCTTTGAAGGGTCTTCTTGCTTCCTATACACTATTTTATATCGATTTACGTTCCATTTATTTATTTTCAGGAGATTTAATAATACTTTAATTCCAATAAATACAATAACATATCTCGACACGTGGTAGAATAATCATTTTTAATTCTTTCTTTCTTTCTTTCTAACGCCTACACATGATTTTAACTAATACAGCCACGCTGTAGACAGTTTTGTCTACAACACTAATGGCTCGACCGGATTATTATCACTGTCTTATAGACAACCGTCGTTCAGTAGCGGCTTGCTGCTGCGTTTTTTACAGTGAGATATCTGAAGGCCCAAATACCCCTCCTCTTCCCAATCTCTTAATTATCCCATTCCCTTTAAGTTCGGCAATGCCCCCATGATTCTTCTGGTATTACGGGCGTACATGGGCGGTGGATTCACCTTCAGGTAACCTACTCGGTCGTTTGCCGGCCTAAGCTATAGAAACCCATGAATAACTACAATACCAAAGATGTTATGAATGCGCAACACTTCGGTTTTAAGAGTTCCGTACCCAAAGGTTACAGACGCAGTTCTATTACAAAGGCATCGGCAAAGCATTCATGACTCATCCGGTATTTTAAATTTCATTGGTGGTGGTTCAGGTACCAGTAGCCCAATTGCTCGCTTGCTAGTTAAAAAAAATATTAGTACCACCCGAATGGTCTAGCCTCATTCATGACGCAGACAATACAGCTTAGTACTCTGGCTTCTTCTTCCACATACCGTTATCTCAATCGCAGTAGCATGGACGCAAAATACTTTTCAACAAATGTTACAGAAAGATTTGGCTGGTAGTTTTTACGACCAGCCGCCTGCCTAACATCAACTCGTCTGGGGGAAAACACCCAGACCCGAAACAAAAATTTGTGGATCATAAAAATATTTGTCTCGTTGCGGGAATCGAACCCGCTGCCTCTCGCTTCACAGCTGGCTATTTGCCCACTGCGCCACGGAGGCCGTCTGCTTAGTACTCTGGCTATACCATTTAGATACGTCATTTTACTTCGCACTATATGCTTAACCCTGACGATTTCACGCATTAGCCACGGAGGCTGTATGTAACTAATCTATCGATGACACAAACTTGCTAATGATACTTAGATCTTAGCTATGTACCTAACACTTCAATTTAGCATATGATATTTGCATCCGCCTTATTTAGTGTTTCGTAAACTAATGGCAAAAACAGTACCCTTATAATTTCGTCATGTCCGTCTATCCGTAGGTTACAGCTCTCTCGGAGATTATTAGCGCCATATGAATGAAATTGGGATGTTAAGTGTATTCTTTGAACCGCTACATAAAAATGTAGTGAAATTAAGAAAACAAAAACAAAAGTAAAACCACGCTGAATTTGAGTGTCAGAGCCGTTTTGACTACGGTATGAAAGGGACGGCTCGACCGGGTTCATACCGAAAACTGACGTAAAGTATCAGCTTGCTGCTGCGTTTCGTAAGGTGAATGAGATATCTGGAGGCCCAAGCTGAAGACAGCTCCAAGCAGAATTCAACCTTATTGACATTCAATAATAGCAAGCTGCGTCAGCAATGCGTCCATGATTCTTATGGTATTTTTGACGTTCATGAGCGGTGGAGCTCACTTACCATTAGGTGATCCACTCGCTCATTTGCGGACCTATGCTATAAATAAATAATAGTTAGATTTTTTATAAAAGCGTGTTTTTATAGTTTCTTTTTAACTATAATTTATTTTCAATGAAGTCGGTTAAAAAATAGGTCTAGCTTCGACCACTATGCGACCTCTGGTAGGTATTATTTAGTGATATTTTACAAAATATCAACGTATAAGGTAAAGTGTGCCAGCAGTAAGTAATTTTAACGCATGAATAAGATTGCATCACCATCCTGCACTATAATTGGATATTCTATTGCTATATATTTTCCTAATATTGCATCGGTTTGTTGTTTTTTGAACCGCCTCGATGGCTTAAAGGGCCTGAATTGTGAGGTCCTGGATGCGTTTCTGTCTATGGGACGTTTGAGGTCTTTGGTTCCACAAATATTTTTTATGACTTTATAACGGCTTCATAGTCTATAGTACTATGAACCACGTCGTTCCGGGTTCAATTCAAATTCAAAATACACCAATTACAAACAGAAGGTCTCTCATATGCGAGAGGCCGTCTGGATTGGTACCACCGCTTTGTCTATTTCTGCCACCTATCAACAGTATGTAAACATTGTTGCGTTCCGGTTTGAAGGTCATCGAAGCTAGTGAAATTACTGGGCATTATGAGACTTAACTTCTTATATCTCTGGGTGACGAGCGCAGTCCAATGCCATGCAGTGCTTTGTGATTCAAAGATCTGTGTGATGTTTACTATTAGGCGAGCGACCTGCTCGTTTCGTCACTCAAAGTAATAAAAAAGTGGAGATGTACTTTAAGAGGTGAAACTTATAAAATCCTCTTTTTGAAATAAAAATAGTTTATACGGATTTTATCGCGGTTTAATTTATATTTTAGTCCCTAAGATCTCTGTTTTTTGACAATGTTAAAAACTAACAAACCAATGGTCATAAACAAGTTAAAATCGTTATTCAGCCACAATAACTGGACATAAAGCTGGCCTCAAAACACGAAAACTCTAAAATTAACCCAATTTAAATGACAGCGTTGATTAAAACCGTAAAATTATTGTGATCCTGTAATAAAGGGATATTGTTTAATTTTATTCTCTTTGGTAATTCGTACCATAGAGTACATTAGTTAATTACAATGCTTTCTGGTTATAAATATTAATTACATACATACGCACTCACGCCTGTAATCCCCGAAGGGGTAGGTTGTAACCAGTACACCCACATTTCACCGCTAAGCATTTCGTAATAAAAAACCCAATTTCACTTTTACCGACCCGGGGATCGAACCCGAGGCCTCAGCGTCAGCCTCAGTCGTTACGCGTACGCATTAAAACTACGCAACCGAGGTAGTCAAATATAAATTATTACCTAATATTAAATTATATGATACTAGCTGTCCCGTGCGGTTTCACCCGCAACTACAGCAGCGCCACCTACTGGGTCCAATTATGAATCTAAACCATCCAGGGTGCCACCCAAACGCATACAAAAAAATCATTTAAATCGGTCCAGCCGTTTAGGAGGAGTTCAGTCACATACACACGTACAGTACAATTATGTATATAAATATATGATAATTGACGAGTGCGACACCTATACAGGAATCCAACCCACGACCGTCAAATAACCAGTTAAGAACACCAACTCTGCGCACTAGATCTAGGAAACTAGGTATGTCCAACTCTGGATCGTTTCGAAATGGCACTTGCGTAAACTAAACGCTTGGTGGGTTTTGCTATTGCACAGTATATTAACATCCGCATAGTATTAGTGTGGTTTGTGAAGTGGTTTTACTGCTTTGCACTTTTACTGGGTTGCCTCGTGTGCGTCAGCCCGGCAGGATAGGTACCACTTTTATGTCCCACAAAGTAGCAAAGTTTAGCACTGTGTTCCAATTTAAAGGGCATTGATGCCAGTGACATTACTGGGCATAATGAGATTTAATATCCAATATATCGGAATGACGAGCACAGTGCAGTGAAATTGAATCCTTTGAAAGTTGTTTTTATTTATGGACAAGGGTGACGCATCCTATCAGGCGAGCAACCTGCTAATCTTGTCATTCAGATGAAAAAAAAAACACTCTACAACACCACTCAATATTAAGTTAGTTTTCATAAGACAGCCTACGTGACGCAGTGGGTGAGTAGCCGGCTGCGAAGCGTGAGGCCGTGGGTTCGGTTCCAGCACCGAGACCAATATTTGTGTGACCCACAAATATTTGTTTCGAGTCTGGGTATTGTGGGACCGCAAGACCCTCGTAGTTCCTAATATCCACGATACAGGTTTACCTAGTGTGAGGTCGGGACTATGTGTGTGACTGTTGGGTATATTTATTTATTTATATATCTTAATGACTATAAAACCAGATCGTTCGCTAAATTATGGGCGTTAAGCCTATCCATAAAGAATATATGTATAATCCACCTATACCTTTGAATTATATAACACTAGCTTTTGCTCGCGGCTCCGGCCGTGTGAACGGCCTTTTCTGGAATAAAAGCAGTATGTCCTAATCTAGGTCATGATCTATCTGTGTGACAAATTTCATTTAAAATTGTTTAGTAACGTAATCGATGCGGGGATCGAACCTGCGGCCTCATGTTTCACAGTTAGCTATCGCCCACTGCGCCACGGCGGCTGTCACAACAACACAAAACGGAGAGATCACAACAATGTTTGTACATTGCAGCTGTTTGGTAACAGAAGTAGAAAAACGGCAGTGCCTACTCCGCCGGACTCTTGCACACGACCTACCTAGTAGTTGAAAGTAGTTTAATGAATGGAACGTATAAAGTATATCTAATATACAAAATTCTCGTGTCACAATGTTCGTTCCCATACTCCTCCGAAACGGCTGGACCGATTTGTATGAAATTTTGTGTGCATATCGGGTAGGTCTGAGAATCGGCCAACATCTATTTTTCATCCCCCTAAATTTTATTTTTTATTTTATTGGCCAATTTTTTTTGTTTTTATTTTTGGAACGAAGTTCCTTATCGCGCGTTGTGAAAGGGGGCTAGACGGAAAAAATTCTTACGAAAAAAATTGTCACGACACTTTTTTCCATTTTTGAAATTATGTAGACAGTTTTAACGACTAAAGTTGGACATAATAGTGTTCGATTTTCAAAACTTTTTTGTGTTTAAGTGGCCAGTGTTGTCAATTTGTGAATCAAGTGAAAACTAGTTGGATGAGGTTGTTAATCGATACATCTTGGATTCAGTTTGGTAAGATATTAAATAATATCTAATTGGAACGAAGTTTTGGAACGAAGTTCCTTATCGCGCGTTGTGAAAGGGGGCTAGACGGAAAAAATTCTTACGAAAAGTTGTCACGACACTTTTTGCTATAGTAAGCTATTGTAAGCTGTGCGGCGTCGCATGTTTCTCTGTCTGTCTCTCTCTCTCTTATAGAAAGCAAGCCAGATATTGGAACGAAGATTACGGCCTTGGTGTAGCACCATCCAGCCTATTCTTTAATCATGATTATAGATTACGTTTGTACTCTTTGACTTTGTTGATTAACAAAGCGACGGAAACTAAGAACACAGCCATCTCGCGAGTTTTTGAGTAATTAACCCTTTAACCGGCAACACCGTAATATTATGAGTACATTCAGCTAATTGTAAATAATTTTATGATTTTTACCAAAACAGGAAAAATAGAATATTGATTATCAAGGGTGAAATATCGATTCACTGAATCAATTCAGTACGACATATCGATTTTAAAAATCAATTTATTTGGTCTGATGAATTAATTCTTCGATTAATCGATTTAAGATCGCCATGCCTAGTACTGGTTGAGAATTTGGTTGAGAATAGAGAATAATAGAGATCACAAACAACTGGTCAAGAATTAGAATAATGTATAAAATAGCAAAATGAATATTTTCATTTCTATTTCGCATTGAACAGTGTGGTGTCACGACGATTATTTTTGTTGAGTGTATACAGGTTTTTTGTAAATAATAAATAATAAAAAATAATAATAATAATGAATCCTGACAGTGTTTCTGCACAAGTTCCGGATATTGCTGATGGAGTTAGGTAAGTAGAGATTATATGCAGATAATAATAAATGCTTTTGTATTTTTAGCAAGTACGCACTATAACCTCTCTTTATTATTGTGCTAACCAAGTCATACGCATTATAATCTCCACATTTTGTGTGTTTAGCAAGTGTACGCGTCATAATTTTAATAAATTCAAAAACAAATCATATTTTAATATTACAATATCAGAACGTATGTATTTAGCAAGCCGTGCGTGTTCTAACCTATACGCTGTTGTGTTTACGAAGTCGAGAGAGTATATATATATATATATACACTCTGTTGTGTTTACAAAGTCCCGCGCATCTATGACGTGTATGAAAGAATAGACAGACAGAGTACATATATATATGTATATATACATGTTTCGGTGTGTGTATTATATGTACAATTTTATATTTAACATTATATTTGTTAATAATAAAAAAAATATTATTATAACTTAAAAAAAATAAAATTTTATTACAATTCCTTCACTAATTAATCGAAAGGAACTTCGTTCCATCCGGGTGTCCCTTGACACCTCTCAAGTTTTTTTTTTTACTCCGTACTCCGTCATCAGATCTTAAAGAAAGTGTTAAGTCTCATAATGCCCAGTAATTACACTGGCTTCAATGTCCTTCACACCGGAACACAACAGAACAACAACACAAAATATCATATCCGTGTGTTTACGATATCTGCAAGTTCTGATGCAAAATACACGCAAACAACAAATTGAACAAGAATTGGTTTAAAGGAGGTGTTTTTGAATTAGATGCTTTTTTTTATTGCATAGGCCGGCAAACGAGCCAGTGGGTCACCTGATGGTAAGTGCTCCCCACCGCCCATGTACGCCCATAATACGAGAAGAATCATGGGTGCGTTGCCAACCTTAAAGGAAAAGGATAGTTAAGGGATTGGGAAGGGGAGGGGGTTTGGGTCTCCGGATATCTCACTCACGGTACGAAACGCAGTAGAAAACTGCTACTTTACTTCGGTTTTCTGTGAGACAGTGGTAACAACCCGATCAAGTCGGCCCATTCATGCTGTAGACAAAACTGTCTACAGCATAGTTCTACGACTCAAAATGTTGCGCGGCATATTCACCAAATCTGGACTGATTTTGATGGTTCATTTTGCAATAAAACAATAACCTCAAGATTACCCGATATTTTGATTAAACTCTAGTGATGGAGTACAAGGAAATATAGTAAACTGTTCAATTGTTATTATTTATGTTTTAAATGTTAAAAAGGTTGTTCAAGCACCGATTAGTTAAACACTATTTTGTCTTCCTCTGAACAATGCTTTACTAATCAGTACTTAAGAAAGATTTTATGTAAAGCCCATTATTGTACGTTCCAATTAGAGAAATACACCTCGGAAAACTATACCAAAATATTTGATAACTACACCGACCACCAACCAATGATTTTCACAATATATACTAGCTTTTGCCCACGGCTCCACCCGCGTGAATGACGTTTTCCGGAATAAAAATTAGCCTATGCCTTAATCCAGGTCATGGTCTACCTGTGTGCCATCTTTCATCCAATAACCATTCAGCTGTGAAGGCGTAATTGACTATCAAACACCCAAATTCACAAACTCACAAACATCCAAACTTTCACATTTATAATAGTAGTAGGATTATGGTCATCTGGGCTGCACGCCTACAATACCTTTGCCTAAATAGAAATTAAAAATTACCTTCTCGTATACTGCTGACATTATGAGCTAACACTGTACTGACACTAAACACTAGGTACCACAACATCATGCCGGTGAGTCCGATTACCAACTGCGACCCGTCCGTCGGTACTCGGTTTTCGCAATTCAACTAGAAGGGTACTTCATACTGGATACTTACGAAATTAAGGTATGCCATCTCTATGTTAATATACCTCTCAAATTAATATGAAAAATCGTATGTGAAACGCTACTAAAGAGACATCAAATATTAATATTTTTTTAATTAAATACCGTTTCAGCAACTTGAATTGATTTGACAGCGGTGTCAAAATCAAAGTTCTGTTAGTTGAATGTTGATTTGATCTGCCTTTCAGAAACCGGGCGATATTTTAACAGCTTAAGGTTTGAGTACCATTAAAGGTCGTGTAATGAAAATAAACCAACCGTTAAAACCCTGGACGTTTTTCTTCTTCTACCTGTCCTTATCGCACTCGCAGTAGGGTCGCTTTTTAACACATGTTTTCCTAGGTGGCAGGTCCCTCGTATGCGAGAAGCTGTATGGGTTGGTGCCACCGCTTTGTGTATTTCTGCTGCCAGGCATAGGGTGTAAGCACTGTTATGTTTCGTTTTGAAGGACATTGAAACCAGTAAAGTTACTGGGCATTATGAGACTTATCATCTTATGTCTCGGGATGACGAGTGCTGTTCAGTGCCATACAGTGCACTGTAATCCAGAGTTCTATTGCTTCTGTTTATGGGCAGGCGTGACGCTTAATATCAGGGGAGCGATCTGCTGAATCTGAGGTTAAGATGTTGATGGCTCACTTACATTCCTTCAGTCGTGATTATTTTAGTAAATAAATAAATTAATATAAAACAAAGTTCAATAAGTGTGTGTTCACTTAGTATTTATTATAAAACCCTTAACATTTAGGGGGATGAAAAATAGATGTTGGCTGATTCTCAGACCTACCCGATATGCACACAAAATTTCATACAAATCGGTCCAGCCGTTTCGGAGGAGTATGGGAACGAACATTTGACACGAGAATTTTATATATTAGATTTGATAGAATTTGATGCCTTTAGAACTTTGGAAAGATTTATCTTTATAATTTTAATAAATGTGTAGAGATGCCTGCTGTCTGTTTGTTTTTTTTTGCGTATCATGAAAAACGGCTCATCAGACTTTGTTCCCGGTTTCACTATTATAGGATATTAACTTTTACTCACAGCACTATCCACGTAAACATCTTTTTCCGAGATAAATAAACCCTATCTCCATACCAATTTTTTTATAAATCCAGCCGTTTAGCCGTCAAAACGCAACAGACAGACAGACAGAGTTATTCTCGCATTCATAATATTAGTATGGATTACTACTTTTTCCAGAAAGTAAAATCCTGTGAAAGTCCATTTCACGGCGATGGAGCCGCGAACGAAATTAGTCATTATTATATTTAACTCGTGGAAAACCGGGAGTAAGTGCTAACATAATTACGATAAAATATGTAAATAACATTTATAATAAATGTTGTAAATTTTATTCCAATAGATGTCAGCTGTAGCCTTATTGGGAAACAAATATACAAATAGGCATTTGAATATATTAAACCTCGGGAGCTCGGTCTAGAAAATTTCCACACTTTTATTTGAACAAGGGAAATATTTTTTTCTTACGTCAAGGCTAAAGTGATCTCGGCAAACAGACGGCAGCGGGATTGCAAAACCTTCTTAACTCCGCGAATAAGAAGCATTTTTTTGGATTATATTTTTACGCAAAGGTCGTGGAAAGTTAAATATTGCTATTGTTTTTATGCTGTATTCATAATTATACGTAGAAAGCAAAACGCTCTCAGTACTGATAAGGTGAGATAGTCAACGATTACTCTTATGTGTGGTGCAGTAGACGAGCAATCTCCGTACTATACCTACAAGGTCGTAGGCAACAAAACATTTCATGGGTAGTCAATCGGGAGAAGAAAAAAATAACTCACCGAATTGAGAACCTCCTCCTTTTTTGAAGTCGGTTAAAAAAGGGTGTATGCTCGAATGATCGGTCAAATGCAAAGCTTATGTACAGAACGCTCTATACAGTACTGTAAACACTGTTTACCAGGTGGTAGGTCTCTCGTATGCGAGAGGCCGTCTGGGTTGATACCATCACTTTGTCTATTTCTGCCGCCAAGCAACTGCGAGTAAGCACTCTTGTGTTCGTGTTTGAAGGACATTAAAACCAGTGAAATTACTGGGCATTATGAGACTTAATATCTTATGTCTCGGGATGACGAGCGCAGTCCTATGGCATGCAGTCCTTTGTAATTCAAAGTTCTGTGTGGTGTTGCTTCTGTTTATGGGCAGGCGTGGGGCTTTACATCAGGCGAGCGATCTGCTCGTCTCGTCATTCAAGCTAATAAAAAAACTCTCCGCGCTATTACCGACGCGGCGCAGCATATAGCCGAGTGTATGTGTAGTGCATTGTAGTGTATTGTAAAAGTGATAGCTTAGCGAGAACTGGTATGGACTTTCGAGACGAAAGTCGCAGGTTCAAAACCAGCCCCAAGAGCATACACCTCTGACTTTGTTAAGTTAAGCATGTTATGGCAGCTCCGTGGCGCAGCGGGCGAGTAGTCGGCTGCGAAGCGAGAGGCCGTGGGTTCGATTCCCACACCGAGACAAGTGTTTGTGTGAACCACAAACATTGGTCTTGGGTCTGGGTGTTGTGGGACCGCAAGTCCCTCGTAGTTCCTGATACCCACGACACAGGTTTACCTAGTGTGGGGTCAGGACTATGTGTGTGACTGTTGGGTGTATTATTATTATTAATTGTTAATTATCACTTGCTTTAAAGGTAAAGGAAACATCGTGAGGAAACCTGCATACTTGAAAAGTTCTCCTTAAGAATTTCGAAGGTACCTATGTGAAGTCCGCCAACCCGCATTAGGCCAGCATGGTGGACTAAGGCCCCTCTCATTCAGTAGAGGAGGCCCGTGTTCAGCAGTGGGACGTAAATAATACAGGGATAGTATTATTATTATTAAAATATTGACTGTCGAAGGATATTGCGTCCCTTGACGATCGGCAAAATTATGCTGAAATTACTAAGTATACACTGGCTATTCCCGAAATGCGATTTGCCCGAACCACTATGGTGGGTTTTACAGCATACCCTGATATGCTGTAAAACCGTCGGCGCAACATTATTTTTAACACATGTTACGGAATGATTTGGCTTATAGTTTTTACGACCGGCCGCTTGCCTGACATCAGCCCCTCAGGTGAGAAAACATCCAGACGCGAAAAAAACATTTTTGGTACGAGTACACATTTTGTCCCGGTGCAGGGTTCGAACCCGCGGCCTCTCGCTTTACAGCCAGCTACTCGCCCACTGCGCCACGAACCCTCCAGACTACTGCAATAAAACTAATAAAATATTATAATGTAATGTTTACGAAATACTAACCGTAGTTCATAAACACAGTCATATAACTATATCAGTGACCCTCAAAATTTACGTGCAACATTGTGTAAACACTCACGCAGACCCACAAAAAAGCGCTAAACGTTAAACTTGACCGAGAAGAGTAAACATTAACACGTAACTCGCTGTTTCTGTAACCCCAGCCGATTATGTTATAGCTTAAGTTATGAGCTGAAGATGAGATTACATTTTTTAATCTAATATCTGTAACCATACTAGATAATATTATTATATGCGAATGTATCTCTATCTGTCTGTCTGTTACGTTTGCACGGCTAAACGGCTAAATGGATTTTATAAAAATTTGGTAAGGACGTTATTTTTAGCGAAACAGCATTCCGAGCTGGTGGTAGAGTTAAAGTTTGACTGAATCTAATTGATGTATAACATTTCATGGATTCAATAAATAATTTGAATTTGAATGAAATTTTATAGGTTGGGGAAGAACATAGGGAAGGTACTTTTGTAACGAAAAAGACATTAGTATTCTTTAAATTACTAAAAATATTTTCACAATCGTTGATGTATATACATCAATATTTTAATTGACTACTACTTGTTGTAACATATGTTACGAATAATGTTATAAGAACAAGTATAGTAAACCTAGATATAATCAGGTACTTAAGGTTAATCCTAGGATTACTTACTTATTCGTATTATTAGTAAATTAAAAACCAAATTAAATCTGGGACTGGCCAACTGTTACCGCGCCATACTTAAAATAAATAAAATACACCCAACAGTCACCCACATAATCCTGAAGGCCAATTCTCGTAATTTTAAATGTTCAAAATATCATTCCGATCTAATCTCAGCGACAAGAAAGTTTCAAATGGTATTCTGTTAAACCAATATTCAAGATCAAATGTGAACATAGATCGCAATGATATCGAAAGTAGAATACAAGTTGACTGAACCAAAACGGCATTCTGGTAACAATTTTGACACTTAACTATATAAAATGCATTTCGTCAATAGACAAACGTCAAAATATTAATTGAGAACGAAATGTGACTGAAGGTGAAGCAGTGTTGCCAAGTGCACTGTAATTACAGCAGATCTGCCGTATTTTCACGCCATCTACTGGACACCGTATTTTTATAAATACCGTATAAGACACAGTATTTTTTACAGTCTAAATTTCGTATTATTATTTTATACTACTAGACAGGTTATTTAGTAGTAAAACTGCGTCACATAACGCGGGAGTTTGACAGTTCACAAACAGGGAGCGCAATAGGGGTTCTAGTTGAGAGTAAACGAGATGATAATATTGAGTTACGGTCAATTGACTGCAACTTAGTAATACAACTAATTTACTATACTACAATTTAATTAATTTATTATACTACAATTTCTATGTACCGCGCAGCTTGTCTAGTAGTATACATAAAACTCTTTGATTAAACACATTAAAAAACTAAACCGATATCATCATCATCGCAGCCATCCATTTCTGCAGCGATCGATATATACAAATAAAATGTTATAACTTAACTTTAGGATATAAAGTTTAACTTAAATTTATATTTTACTTAATAATTTAATTATTTCCTTTTTTATACGACATTTTATTGCACTGTAAAATACAGTGTATTTTTCCCATCAAGCACTGTATTTTTGGCGCAAATACCGTATTTTAATGTGGACAACACGGTATTTTCAAAAATCTGACTTGGCAACACTGAGGTGAAGTGAGTTAACTGCAGATAAATTCAGTTAACTTTATTCTCTTTTACTGCAAGCAACTAAAAGTAGTCAAAATTGTTCGACTTTGTGTGCTCGTTATTTCAGTAAAGTATTAGAAATGAGTTTACAGCCTATGTTACTCAGTGATAATGTAGCTTTCTAACAGCCAAATTATTTTTTAAATCGGCCCAGTAGTTTTTAAGTTTATTTGTTACATACAAAAATACAAAAAAATCTTTCCTCTCTAGAATATTAGTGTAGATTCAATTATGAGATCAATCACACTGTCAAAACTCTCACACAATTTTTATTTAGTATAGATATGTCCTCAGCAGTGTTGCAAAATAAAAAAACCGCAATTCGGTAGAATTTCAAATTTCAATAAAATAATCGCGATTGTGGTTATTTCCGGAAATTTCCCTTCAGTTATGCCATGGAATAGATATATTTTTTTTTTATACACCCAACAGTCACACACATAGTCCTGACCCCACACTAGGTAAACCTGTGTCGTGGGTATCAGGAACTACGAGGGACTTGCGGTCCCACAATACCCAGACCCGAGACCAATATTTGTGGTTCACACAAACATTTGTCTCAGTGTGGGAATCGAACCCACGGCCTCTCGCTTCGCAGCCGGCTACTCGCCCGCTGCGCCACGGAGCTGTCAATTAAATAAATAAAATACATGGAATTAGTCAAATCAATTAATTAAAAAATCATAACCTCCAGTTACGTCATTTTTTAATCACTGAAAGTCATATTGTGGATATTTTATTGTGAGTTGGTAACATTGGTTTTGTCGCTTATGTCATTTTTAATTTCTAGAATTTAGTCTATGACAGCTGATACGTAAAATTCGGTAAAATACTTGTCATTGGCGAAATGTATAATAATGCGAAGCCATAATTTCAACAAAAGAAAGACATTGAAAGTTGATCGAATTGACAGTTTATATGCAATTTAACTGAGATGATATCGAATTTTTAAAGGAGCAGAATGCCATATTTTTAATTAGTTCTAAATTTAATCTCAGTTCGGTTAAAATTCATTCGCAGTGTCAGTTAAAATAGCAGAATTGGCCCTCTGACCCCACACTAGGTAAACCTGTATCGTGGGTATCAAGAACTACGAGGGACTTGCGGTCCCACAACACCCAGATCCAAGACAAATATTTGTGAATCAGACAAACATTTGTCTAGGTGCGGGAATCGAACCCACGGCCTCACGCTTCGCAACCGGCTACTCGCCCGCTGCGCCACAGAGGCTGCTTCGCTAGCGTGGTTCACGCTTATGTTATCAAATTCAAATTCAAATATTTATTTCATAGAAAATAGATTTACACTTTGGTCTTAAACTACTAAAGCTTCCTCTATTTAGCCAATATAAATCAGCATATGAAATATCACAATATACAAGCTAATATACCCTGTGTAATATAGCTGTACCTATTTATGGAATTTTCGTAGTCGAAAATATTGACCAGCTAGGGATTAAGGATTATAATTATTTTCGAAATTCATAAGTTTTTTCGGACTTTACCTAAAGCATGTAGATTTGTGAGTGGTAGAGTGGGCCGAGTCGACTCGGTCGTTACCACTATCTCACAGAGAACCGACGTGAAGTAGCGGCTTGCTGCTAGATTTCGTACAGTGAGTGAGATATTCGGAGACACAAATGCCCGCCTCTTCCCAATCCCTTAACTATCAATTACTTTTAAGGTCGGCAACACGCTTGTGATTCTTCTGCTATTGTAGGCGAACATGGGCGGCAGAGATCACTTACCCACGTGATTTTGATACCTTAGTGTTAACGAAGCTTTAATAATCTTTAACTCAACAAGTGACAACAAGTGAGACAAGTGGAGTGTGTCTCCACTTGTGACATGTCGCCGCACAAAGAGGAGTAACTGTTACAAACACGACTGATAAACTCTTAAGTGTAGACGATATTCAAATTCTACGACCTTATATCATGGAGCAATCCGCTCTGAGACCCTTTAATATTTCATCGTAACATGTTATTCAACGTCACGGTAAAATGATACACTGCGTGTTACGACACTCGTCCGTATTATCGTAACAAGTAGGTGTAACAGCCTCTCAGTGCAGCAAAATCTCACATAAATGTGGACGCACCTTAAGTTGACATTACAAGTATTCATTTGAGTTACGACTTACGATATCAACCATGAAGGAAAAACAAATTATTTCATTAAGTACGCCAATTGTAAGGAAATGATTTGCTTCAATTCATCAATTTGTAACAAGCATATTTTGCACGATATTTCAAAAGTGAAAGCTTGTAAATTGCACCACGCTACCGGCTCCCGTGAAGGTTGTTTGAGTGAGACGGGTGTATAGAAAGTCGTGAGTGAGAAAGATAGAATACTCTCTATGGAAACATTTATCTATCGGCATATATCGCTGTTAGTGGTATGTACTCGCGTATGAACTATGGCATTCAGAAAGCTTGCGTTGCAGTAGTCTAAATGGTAACAAGCAATATCGTGAAACAGGTGTTCTCGAGCGCCAGATACCTAGTTACTTATCATTTATACTTGAAAATTCAGACTTAGGTTGACGCTCGTGTTGGTCCTTTTAGTTTTTATTCATGTATGTGGTTTTAACAATGATTAACGATGGCTATGTGATGTATAGCAATATATTACAAAATATTAGGTAGCTATGTGTAAAAAAATTAAGAGTCGTTGCCATTGGGCTCAAACTTGGTTAATTACATTTCTAGTTCTTTTAATCGGGTTTTTCATTTATAACGTTTTGTAAAAACTTAATTAATAATATTTCTTTTTATTAATAATATTTCTTAATATGCATATCTTCGTTATTCGGTTAAGAGAAAACTTCAGACCCCTTTTTAAGCATATTGAGCGCCACGGAGGAGTGTGAGATTTGACATAGTTACAGTTTATATGCAGAAGGAGTGCAGAAAGTTATTTGTATCAATTATATCTGTAACAATGTACATAACATTTTATTAAATAAAATAAAACATTCATTGTTTACGCTCACACTGACAATGTTTAAATATCAAATATCGCAGCTGATGTGATAGAACAAAATTCCAAAAATAGGTCGAGTTTCGACCAATACACGACCACTAGTCAATTTCACTAGGAAACTTCAGCCAGCTACTTATTAGCGTTCGAAGATAAAGACCCTATGAAGTTATGACATACAGATGGATACACGGCAGCATAGGCTTAGTTATAAGGTCCCGTTGTGACCCTTTGGGTACGAAACACCAAAAAGGAAAAAGCCAAATAATCAGCAATCATATCGCCTCATGCTTGCATCACACGAGACAATAAGAGCTTTGCTCTGTAAACCAGTTTAAATCAATTCCAGCTAAATTAAATTCATTCATTTCATATTTTATTACACAGAAAAAAATACGATCGATCGTGTCAAACGTCGTAGAGTTTATACATTTTAAATTCTATATATTGATACATATAAAACCCTTAACATAGCAAGGTATGAAGCACTTAATATTTTTTAATTTCACATTAACACATCATTAAAAGTATCTTTGAATAACCGGCAAAAGTAAAAAAAATATACATAAGTGGTCTTTTGAGTAGTCTTATAAAACGGCCGCCGCTTATAGCTGAACCAGGATGTTAATTATTATGTACTAGCTTATGCTCGCGGCTCCGCCCGCGTGAATAGACTTTTCCGAAATAAAACGTAGTCTATAACAGTCTCCAGGGTCCCATCTATCTCTAGATCAAAATTCATCAAAAAAGGTTCAGTGATTTAGGCGTGAAAGCGTAACAAACAAATAGGTTTTTTTTCATAAAAAGTATCTTATGTTACTTTTTATACCTATAATAACATAACATCTGGAATTAATAATAATAAATAAATACACCCAACAGTCACACACATAGTCCCGACCCCACACTAGGTTAACCTGTATCGTGGGTATCTGGAACTACGAGGGACTTGCCAACCCACAACACTCAGACCCGAGACAAATATTTGTGGATCAGACAAACATTTGTCAAGGTGCGGGAATCGAACCCACGGCCTCACGCTTCGCAACCGGCTACTCGCCCGCTGCGCAACGGAGGCTGTCTTGTATACTATATGGATCTTGTGGAGACTAAGAGGAATTTCCGTGCAATCCGGCGTTTTTGCCATACCTTTTATTGGAATCAAGTTTAACAGCTCACGTGATAAGACCCACGTAATGATATCCGTGGTACTTTACATATGGCTTCTCCAGTTGTAAATTACCTTGTGCCTGAGGTAAAGACCTCATTAGTTAATTATTTTGTCTCCCACGTTGCTATGGAGGGAAGGGGGCATATATTATTTCCAACTCCTCCCTAATTTTCTATTTGATTCATTTCGTTGCGGAATAAAGACAGATTTGCATTCCCAAAGACTCGCCGACCCTCATTGCGCGGTGTCGAAATATGCGTGTGTTAGGAAAATCGAATATGTCAATTTATCAAATAATTAAAGATGTATTTATAAACATATTTATTATGAATACGGACACTGGCTTGAAACTGTAGATACTCGTATGACAATGTATTTTATATTGTGTACCGTCATTCATTTCCTTAAATTGAGGGTGGTTAATATTATCCGGTGGTTTCTTGGAGTGGGAAAACTATGATAAAAAGAGGGGTCTTGTCATTCGGAGACACCGTCTGGAGGCCAATTCTCGTAATTTTAAATGTTCAAAATATCATTCCGATCTAGTCTCAGCGTCAAGAAAGTTGCAAAATATGGCATTCTCTTAAACCAATAATCAACGTCATATGTTTTATTCCTGTTTTACCTACTTATTTACTTTCTCAGAGAAGTTAAAATGTCGTAGTAAATTAGATGGTTACAAATGACTTAAATACCTGATGGATTTTATAGCAACTAAATTATATATATTTAATATACTCTAAACCTGACTATATACTATTATATATTACTAGCTGTTGCCCGCGGCTCCGCCCGCGTGAATGCCTATTTCCAGGATTAAAGCCATCGGTGTGAGAAACGCGCTTGACAAAAATACTAATGTCGCTATTAAAAAAATAGGGGTTGATCGTAGAGGGTTGAAAATGTAGGGTTGTATGTATTTTTTAATGCTGTATCATACAAAAATAAAAACAAAAATTTTGTCTAAAAAATAAAAAATAAAATTTAGGGTTGGACCACCCTTAACATTTAGGGGGATGAAAAATAGATGTTGGCCGATTCTCAGACTTCCCAATATGCACACAAAATTTCATACAAATCGGTCCAGCCGTTTCGGAGGAGTATAGGAACGAACATTGTGACACGAGGATTTTATATATAAGATATAACTTATATATATAATGTATGTATATTTTTTATAACACGTCCGACTGTCAATCCTGGCTTACAGGAGTTATATTGGCGGGTGTGTGGGCGGGATAGTCTCCTACTTGAAGACGAATCATCTGAGTTTCGTCCTAAAATATGGGATTGGGTAAAGTATTTGGGTTCGTGTTTGTCATCATCACTATCTGAAGCCTCAAAATCTTAAAGCGGAAGTAAAGAATAATTTTGTCTCTGCGACATGATGTATATTTTGACATTTTGAACTGAAACAATAAAATAATAATACACATTTTAACTTAAATATTATTATTATAAGACGGCAATATACTCTTTAAGTGGCATTATCTTGAGACAATCATTTACCCTCTTGGGTTTAAGGCGTATATTATCCTACTTCCTACTACAACTCATCAATGTGAAAGTTTGTGTTTATGTTTGTGAGTTCAGATGTTTTTTTGGTTAATCACGCCTTAACGGCTGAACGGTTTTTGATGAAATTAGGCAAACAGCTAGACCCTGACCAGACCAGGATTAGAACGTAGTTTTTATCCCGGAGCCGCGAGCAAAATCTAGTGTATTATAATAATTTCATGCAAACATGTCTTCTTCTTCCACCTACCCTTATAACACTCGCAGTGGGGTCGGCGCAACATGCTTTTTACATATCACAGAAAGAATTCGCTTGTAGTTTCTTCAATCGGCTGCCTGCCTGACGTCAACCCTTCTGAGGAGAACACAACCAGCCCCGAAATAAATATTTCAAACATTTGTCTCAGTGCGGGAATCGAACCCACGGCCTCTCTCTTCATAGCCAGCTCTTCGCCTACTGCACCACGGAGGCTGTCAATACAAACATGTACCTATATAATATAAATACAAGGATCAACCAACAAACATTAATTTGTAATATTAGTGTAGATATTATATTTATATAGTATTTCAGACCCAAACTTGACAAACACAAACATAGAAAACTCAAAGAATAACCAAAGTTTAAACCTTGGTCCAATTTACATCAAAGTTTTAATACTACTCGGTGAAGTCGCAAGATAACTAAAGGCTTAGGAACCCGCGCTTAAGCTGGACTTAAGCCAAACTTAACGGGCCCAAGTCACACGATAAGCGTAACCGGAGAAAAAGTGGAATTAAAAGTTTCACACAGATTGGCTGGCGAGATATTTGAGGTAAATCTACGTGACGTAAGGATGGGTGTCCACTGAGACCATATGGTAATTTTTTTCCTTTAACCCCAGTTTGTAGTTTATGGTACTTTTTGTCCCAGAAAAATAAATTCACGCGTGTGTAGCCGCGAGCAAAAGTTAGTAAACAATAAAATATGTAATGTTATACTAAATTCAATATGGCGACAATTCAATGCTTGTTTCTAAAGAAGGGTTTTAATATTTACTAATTATATATTAGTAAATATTAAAATTAAATAATATTTACAAGGTGGTAGGTCCCTCGTTTGCGAGAGACCGGCTGGGTTGGTACCACCGCTTTGTCTATTTCTGCCGCCAAGCAACAGTGTGTAAGCACTGTTGTGTTCCGGTGTGAAGGACATTGAAGCCAGTGTAATTACTGGGCATTATGAGACTTAACACCTTATGTCTCGGGGTGACGAGCGCAGTCCAGTGTCATGCAGTGCTTTATTTAAAGTTCTGAATGGCGTTGCTTCTGTTTATGAGCAAGCGTGGCGCTTACCATCAGGCGACCGACCTGCTCGTCTCGTCATTCAATCTAATAAAAAAAAAAAAAAAAAAAAAATCAGACGCTGCCGCTGCTTAGTGATAGTACTTCAGTTTTAGTATTGCATATCATATTAATATTATAAATGTGAATGTAAGTTTGTTTGTTACGCTTTCACGCGAAAACTACTTAACCGATCATCATGAAACTTTGTAAACATATTCTTGGAGGTATAAGAAGTAACATAGGATACTTTTTATGAAAAAAAAATCTATTTGTTTGTTACGCTTTCACGCCTAAATCACTGAAACCGATTTTGATGTAGAGATAGATGGGACCCTGGAGACGGTTATAGGCTACGTTTTATTTCGGAAAAGTCAATTCACGCGGGCGGAGCCGCGAGCAAAAGATAGGTAGATTACTTAATTTATAAATAGCTCTAATATATTTTAATACAGTTAAGCAACTATTGGCGAACGCAACAAAAGTTTGTTAGTTTTCGAAGCTCGGTATACTCTCAACTTTAACACAGGTGAAGGAAAACTTTTCAATACTCAACATTGATAGTGGTAGTTTTTCTTGTTTGAGATACTTTCAATACTGTAGTAGAATTAGTAAGTAGAGAGATGTCGTATACGGAAGCGCGTTGTTTAATTTGAGGAGCCTTTGTATGATCATACTATATTTTTGTCGTTGTCGACAGCTCAGGAACGAATGCTGTGGTACCACGTACAGAGAGCGTAGTATGTGACGCATGAACTGATGAAACGTCGTACTGAAGGAAGTGGAGGAGAACACAGAAGCGAGTGTTGTGAGACTACGTATAGGGAGCGTAGTGGATGACAAGCACGCCGTTAGAGTGACGAGCTGAAGGCAGTGGATTACAGCTTAAGAGTGATCGTTGTGAGACCTCGTACATGGAGCGTAGTGTGTGATGAGCTGCTGAAGCGATGAGCTGAAGGTAGTGGATGAGAGCATAGGAGCGAGTGTTGTGAGACCACGTACATGGAGTAGTGAGTGATGAGCTGCTGAAGCGATGAGCTGAAGGTAGTGGATGAGAGCACAGGAGCGAGTGTTGTGAGATCACGTACAGGGAGCGTAGTGTGTGATGAGCTGCTGGAGCAACGAGCTATAGTTAGTGGATGAGAGCACAGAAGCGAGTGTTGTGAGACCACATCCATGGAGCGTAGTGTGTGATGAGCTGAAGGTAGTGGATGAGAGCTCGGAAGCGAGTTTTATGAGACCACATACAGGGAGCATAGTGTGTGACGCATGAACTGATGAAGCGACGTCCTGAAGGAAGTGGATGAGAGCACAGGAGCGAGTGTTGTGGGACCACGTACAGGGAGCGTAGTGTGTGATGAGTTGCTGGAGCAACGAGCTAAAGTTAGTGGATGAGAGCACAGAAGTGGGTTTTGTGAGACCACTTACAGGGAGTAATAACCAATTACCAAGGGAAGATAATGAAAATCTTTGTGCGCCTATATTAAATACAGTTATTAATTAAATTATTATTGCTGTGAAATGCTAGCAGTCGCTTTTCCTTTGACGTATTAATTTTATTACCACTCAATCTGGAAACTTAATAAAGACTACAAATTTTTCGGTACACCTCTAGTTGCTATATCTCGGCTATATTGAACGTCCATTATAAGTAGGCATTCAATGATTGAATTACTTCCTATAGTAAAAGACGTATGTAATCACCATCACCTATAAATTCCCTAAATATCAGAGATATTATACATACATAGACTCACGCCTGTTTCCCACTGGGGTAGGCACAGACAACGGATTTCCGCTTGCTACAATCCTTGCATACCTCTTTGGACTCATTAACTCTCATAAAATTTTTCATACATGCACGTCGGTTTAGGGTACTCCTGACCTGACCTTTCTCGAGAATATCTCCAACTTGATCAATAAAAGTTCGCCGAGACGTTCCCCTCCCAACTGTACCATTCACACTCGCCATGTCTATTTGTTTCGTCAATCTGCTTTCATCCATCCACTCTACATGCCCAAACCATCTCAGTATTCCTTTGAAATAAATATAAAAATAGAGAAATTATAGGTATTGTTAACCTTTGGTCATTTTTCATCTCTATTACTAAGTCTAAAGTTAATTTTCTGAAGTGTATGGGTATTTGTGTGTCTGCAAATTATAGCACAGGAACAATTGCTATTTGGAATACAAGAGCCGCAGCCTGTTAATTTAAATTGCACCGCCTCCGAAAAGACCTTCAGAAATTATTGAGATTTTAAACTTATTTTTTATGGTAGTTACAGCTATGGAATATACGGTGCTAAAGACGAGCAGTTCGCTCGGTTGATGGTTAGCGCTACGCCTGCCCATAAACAGAAGTAACACCATACATAACTTTGAATTACAAAGCAGTGCATGGCACTGAACTGCGCTCGTCACCCCGAGACATAGACAATGTTATTCAAACCGAAACACAACAGTACTTACATACTGCTGCTTACCGGAAAAAATTGACAAAGCGGTGGTACCAACCAAGACAGCCTCGCATACGAGGGGCCTGTCACCTAGCAAGAGATACGTAAGGAACTATCAACCTACTATCTTAAGTAGAAGATATTATTCCATTGACTAAAATAATCATAATTTTGTTACCTTTATTAATATTGGCAACATCGAATCTCTAGAAAATACATGGAATTTTCGTACTAATAATTAATATATGAAATCTGAACCCAATTGTAACTAATTAGTTCAGTCAAGTGTTCTAAGATTACATTACACACATCAGGGAACATATTTGATGATCTACTGCTACGAGCTGGAGATATTTTTAGAGATGACGCCTTGCTTCAGATAATGAGGGATGTTGCTTAGGCGTGAATGGACCGATTCAATTTTGGTAGTGCCCCCTGTCTTACAGAAAATCAACGTAAAGTAATAGCTTTGCCCTTTTCTGTTTTTGTTATTATTTAACTCGTCGGTTCAAATCCAAGTTATTTATGTTTGAGTTTGCGATTAAAATAATTTCCCGAGGTTGTAATTTGTAGCCGCTATGGTGTTGGTGATTATGGGATGGAAATAAGCTCGGCCAAACGAGAGTGCACTAGTCACATCTCTGCCTACTCTTTCGGGGATAAAGGCGCGGGATTTGTTATTTGATAACAATGTATTGTTCATTTATTATTATTATCGATGTTAGCAAACGAGCAAGTGGGTCACCTGATGGTAAGTGATCTCCACCGCTCATGAACGTCCGCAATACTAGAAGAATCATGGACGCATTGCGGAATTGGGAAGGGGATTTGTCCTTCGGATATCTCAATCACCGTATGAAACGCAATAGCCAGCTTTTTTATGTTGGTATTCCGTGAGGCCTTAGTAACAACTCGTTCAAGCCGGCACATTCATACTATAGACAAAAATGTCTATAATGTGATTCCACTAATTTTACTTGTTTTTTTTTATTAGCTTGAATGACGAGACGAGCAGGTCGCTCGCCTTATGGTAAGCGCCACGCCTGCTTACTGTGTTTACTGTGTTTGTGAACGTCAGTAATAATTTACTAGGTGGCAGGCATCGAAATAAGATGACTAGAACGTTAACTCCCTGAATGAATCTGCCAAAAATACGGCTACTCACGCATGCAAAGGTAATCACACGTAACACTCATACACACAACAAACTTTTATGAACGTTCAAAATCAACTTTAATTCGTAAAAGTTAATGTCTAAATAATTTCTAAATCGAGATACAACGTTTTATACCGCGCAATAAATTAGACATAATATGGGTCAATTAGAGATCATGAATCAATTTTTATGAATTGATAAATAAATGAGCTGCATAGACTTTTATAACCCCGCCCCCATGCACAGAGTTTTAGTGGGGATATTTTTTTGCTTGAGTTACGTTTCTTGTCATCTTATTTCGATGGTGGCAGGTCTTTGCCATGATCAAGTTCTTTTGGATAGGTACCACCGCTTCTTCTATTTGTGCTGTTAGTATCATATGTCAAAATTGTTATGTTCTGATGGCAATGGCAATGTATGGCTATTGAAGTCAGTGAAATTTCTGGGCATTACGAGAATTATGTCTCAGGGTGACTAGTGTACCTTAATGCCTTATAATACATTGAAATTCAACGTTCTGAGCAATGTTGTTGTTTCATTGGCACTTGGCAGGCGTGGTGCTTACCATCAGGGACATGATCTGTTTATCTCGTCGTTCAGGTAATTCAAAAAGCTATAGCTAGATTAAAATATACAAATATACATGGCGAGTGTGAGTGGTACAGTTCGGAGGGGAAGGCCTCGGCGAACTTTTATAGATCAAGTTGGAGATATTCTCGAAATGCCAGGTCAGGAGTACCCTAAACCGACGTGCATGTATGAAAAATTTTGTGAGAGTGAATGAGGCCAAAGAGGTATGCAAGGATCGCAGCAAGTGGAAATCCGTTGTCTCTGCCTACCCCTATGGGAAACAGGCGTGAGTCTATGTATGTTTGTATGTATAGCTAGATTTTGGTTTTGACCTAATGCCACAAATGGAGCGTATCACTTTCAAGGTACCTCCATTAATAATTGCTTAAATCTCCCTTATCCTTTCCGCTTTGTTGGTATGAAATGTAAAATCCCCAATTAGGGACATACAGTAAAAAATCCCTCAGGATCATGGCGTCCCGTTTGATCCGTCGCATATAATTACACCCTGAGGAAATCTGGATTTTTTATTCGGTGCCCATTTTAAATCGTGCTTTACTGTACTTTTGGGAGTATCTGTCCCTTACCACGCTCGCGTGAGCGTCCTATTGAGTGGCTTATAAATGCTTTTTTATTTGATCTGATTTTTACAAAAGGTTATAGGAGGGAACTTTTGAAAGTGGGAATGTAGCCGCTGTAGCCAATTTTGTTTATAGCACGAAGAGGGCGATCGGACCGAAGTGATGTGACTGCTTAAGACGTAACAATCAAGAAGTAACAACGTAAGAATTTGATGTCGCTTTTCGTATGATCACTGAGATTGACAACGGCCTAAAATCCTTCCATTCCTCAAATCTGAAGGTGGTAGGTCCCTCGTATGCGATAGGCATCTGGGTTGATACCACCGCTTTGACTATTTCAGCAGTGTGTAAGCACTGTTGTGTTTTGGTTTAAAGGACGTTGCAGCCAGTTAAATTACTGGGCATTATGAGACTTAACCTATTATGTCTCGGGCTGACGAACGCAGTTCAGTGCCATGAAGTGTGTGTGTTTTGTAATTCAGAGTTGTGTGTGACGTTGCTTCTGCTTACAGGCAGCCGTGACGCTTAACATCAGGGAGTGACCTGCTCGGCTCGTCATTCAAGCAAAGTAATGTAATGCGTACGCGTTACAACTGAGGCTGACGCTGAGGTCTCGATCCCCGGGTCGGGTAAAAGTGATATTGGGTGTTTCTATTACGAAATGCTTAGTATCAGTCTGGAATTGTGCCCGGTATGGTGATAGTATCGCCCCCTATCACATCATAGGACGGAGATACACCCGGCGAAATGTGGGTGTACTGGTTACACTTCTGCCTACCCCTTCGGCGATGACAGGCGTGAGGGCGTATGTATGTATTAGAACAGGGCTACGTTAGATAATGCATCTTTTGATATTGAGGCTAGTTTAAACCACAATAAATCGTTTTACAAAGAAATCCATTTTACCTCAGTCGAGGCAGCTTAAATAAATGAATACAGCAAACAACAAGCCTTTGATGTATTTCCCAAAGGAACATGCAGATATTCACATGGACGTTTAAAAATAGTGTTTTTAAAATTAGGGAAATAACAGCCTGCGTGATACAGTGGGCGAGTAGCTGGCTGTGAAGCGAGAAGTCTCGGATTCGATTCTCGAACCGAGTCAAATGTTTGTGTGATACACAAATATTTGTTTTGGGTCTGGATGTTTTCTCCTCAGAGTGGTAGTTTTCAGGCAGGAGGCCGATCGTAAAACTACAAGCCATATTTTTCTGTAACATGTAATAAAAAGCATCTTGAGCCGACCCCACTGTGAAAATTACAGTCACACTTGCATAGCTGAAGCGGTAGACAGATGAGTAGGCCTACCTACATAATATAGGACATAATAAGAGATTTACCATTATGTCTCAGGGTGACGAGCGCTGTATAGTGCAAGGAAGTTGGTACTTTATAATTCAAAGTTCTGTGTGGTGTTGCTTCTGTTTTTGCAGGTGTAATGTTTACCATCAGGCGAGCGATCTGCTCGCCAAGAAACAGTGTCTAAGCACTGTTGTGTTCCGGTGTGAAGGACATTGAAGCCAGTGTAATTACTGGGCATTATGAGACTTAACACCTTATGTCTCGGGGTGACGAGCGCAGTCCAGTGTCGTGCAGTGCTTTATTTAAAGTTCTGTGTGGCGTTGCTTCTGTTTATGAGGCGTGGCGCTTACCATCAGGCAAGCGATCTGCTCGTCATTCAAGCTAATAAAAAAAAAGCAAGTCCATCTTTAAATAGAATAATTCTAGGGAACGGCCATACAGTATGTATCTTTTGTTGAATAAATGTTTCTTTCTTTCCAAATATCAAGCTCTATCTCCGTCCAAAGCTATTTTTCTGCAAAATTTCATCTCACAAATTGAACGCATCCGGATCCATATTGAAATTGTCTTAAATTGTACAATATGGCATCGCTAATATATCGCCAGAGATCTAATATCTGCTCGAATGGTCTCAACGTATTTACGTCGAGCGGAACTCAGTCTGCCAGTGGAGTTGTCAATAAATATCAATGCAATCTTGACATTTTTGTATACCGATTCTGTTTAATCATTTTGTGTACTAGACTTTAAACTTTGATATTTAGAGAATAGCGTGAAAATACTAAAAATTTATTTTTCCATAAAAAAATCTTTCAATAGTGAACTATACTCGAAGAGAAAACTTGTACCCCTTTTTTAAGGGACAGGCCGGCAAACGAGCAAGTGGGTCACCTGATGGTAAGTCATCTCCACCGCCCGTGTACGCCCACAATACCAAAAGAACGAAGGCGTTGCCGACCTTAAAGGAAAATCTCACTCATCGTACCAAACGCAGCAGCCAGCTGCTAGTTTACGCCGGTTTTCTGTGAGACAGTGTTGACGACCCGGACGAGCCGGCCCATACATGCTGTAGACAAAGCTTTCTTTTTTCTACAGCGTGGCTCTATAACTTTAAAATATTGATATTGATAAAACTACACCTTTTTAGTTTTTGTACGTAATAAGAACACAAACTTTACCTATTTATGTAATAGGGAGAAATTGTATAGAATATCTAAAAAGCTTAAGTTCCAAGTGGGTCGGAGGAAAGTTCGAGAACAACCGGCGCACTATATGGGTTTCCACGTGGCAAATGAGTTGGGTAATATTAGGAACTTGGATAGACATTTGCGTATTGGCATATAACGAGAAAAGTATATTTTTAGAAATAGATTCTCTGATATACTAATCAGATAGACGTAGTTTGTCTCTTATTGATCGTCTTGGAGTAATGGAATCAAATGTTTTATTTATTTTTAGAAATGAAATAGTTTTATTAATAAATAATAAATAAATAAATACACCCAACAGTCACACACATAGTCCTGACCCCACACTAGGTTATCCTGTATCGTGGGTATCAGGATACGAGAGACTTGCGGTCCCACAAGAAATCATGTAGGCAATTAAAATAGCGCTTATGACAAGTCAGTACAAAATAAAGAAACTTATGTATAGAAATCATATCAACTAATGTATACATAATATGTTATGTATGACATAGCATCATCAAAATACACTGGGCAACTATAAAATTTAAAATATTTTTATTATGGAATAGTCCAGAATCGTTAAGTATTATTATTATTTCTTCTTTTTTATGGGTCGATATGGACCATAGGCATTACCGAAACGGCACGTGTTTTAAAACTACCACTGCATCCAAAACGGCCCAGCCTGAGAAGATCCGGCGAAACAAACTCAGTGGGTTTAGGTACTTCACCATTGGATTTTACGCGGCGCGACCCAGTCGTGAGAAGATCCAGCTAGACAAACTCAGTGGGCTTGGCCTCGGTAATACTACACTAAAGAGAAAATAAATTATAATAAATTTTATAACTCCAGGACGATTTTAATCGTCATGTAGCTAACTTTTCTAACAATATGTGAAGTTTAACTTCTAAGAGAGTTCATAGTTACGGTATAAAACTTGTAGTAGAGATGGAACGCGTCTTTTATAGCGTTTGGTGTCATCCATAAGTGTAACTTAACTTATTCATCTCTAAATCCGCCTTCGTGGCGCAGCGGGTGAGTAGCCTATTGCGAAGCGTGAGGCCGTGGGTTCGATTCCCGAACCTAGATAAATGTTTGTCTGATTCACAAATATTTGTCTCGGGTCTGGGTGTTGTGGGACCGCAAGTCCCTCGTAGTTCTTGATACCCACGATACATGTTTACCTAGTGTGGGGTGAGGACTATGTGTGTGACTGTTGGGTTTAATTATTTATTTTTTTAAATATGAAACAAAAACACTCTCAGTCTGTCTGTTTGTTTACTTAGTACTATAAATTACGCAACAGATTTTCATGCAGTTTTCATTCTCATTGAGAAAATTTCTTCCAGGAGGTTTACATGTAGGTATACCTAATACAGTACGTATTAAAATAAATTGTAGAGCAAAGTCGATGTTCTATAATCAAGTCTCGTAAAAGTAATAACCGTTTTTTTATTAGCTTTAGACGACGAGACAATCAGGTCGCTCGCCTGATGGTAAGCGTTACGCCTGCCCATAAACAGAAGCGACACCACACAGAGCTTTGAAGTACAAAGTACTGCATGCCATTGGACTGCGATCGTCACCGCTAGACATAAGATGTTAAGTCTCATAATGCCCATTAATTTCACTGGCTTCAATTGTTTTCTAACTGTGCTTACACACTGCTGCTTAGCGGTGGAAATAGTCAAACCAACCCATACCTCCTCCATACCTGCCTCTTGCATACGAGCGACCTGCCACCTTGTAGGTAGGTCCATCGTATGCGACCACCATCACCATCATCGCCACCATCTTTACGTTTAGGCGTAGTCCTTTGGACTAGGGGAAAAAGGGCTACTTTAGATTTCATGCCTAAAAAGTCTCCGAACTTCGTCCGTCTTTATCCGAGTATAACAGATTGTTCCCTGAAACTACTAAGTTTGAGACCGCATAGTTGTGACTTATTACCAAGAAATTTACGTAATTCACTAACAAGTTTCAAAGACCAAAAAATATTTCAACTTTGCCGTTCTTGCCGCTAGGGGCGCTGTATGGATCTGCATACATATTTTTGTGAGTACGAATGACTTAACTGTATCTCTCGTATCGAAAAACTCGCATTAGGGCTACTAGAATAGCAGACAAGCAATACTAATACTTTTCTTAATTACAGTAAGTTAAGATCTTTTGCAAGGTTGAAAAAAAAGGTTATAGGTTAAAGTTTTTTTTATAACAGAAGTCGACAAACGAGCATCTCGGTCATCTGACATTAATTGATTTCCACCGCCCAAATACATCCACGACAGATACCAGGAGAATAATGGATACAATGCCGGCCTAAAGGAAAGGATTGGGTTTGAGAAGGGAAGAGGATTCGGACCATCGGAAAGTACTGTAATGGCGGTACGTACCTATTTCAAATAATAGAATATTACCACTCTGTACTAAATAGCAATAAAATAGAAAAGATGCTGAGTCATCCCCGTAATGATTTACACACTCAAACGTAGTATTTCGAAAGCGGTCGGCAGATTTTGATGACGGTATATCCAAGGGGGCGAGACGGTATATTACATCCGTCATTATGTAATGGGGATTGTAAGATACCAACATCTTAGGCCCGAAGCCAACCTCACCTGCACGTGGTACACTCTGCGGACGAGGCAATGGCGAAACGTGATTCCCGTTGCGGGGGTCAGACGGCGGGTCGCCCTATATAATACCAAGTCTACCGTCAAATCATGATGGGAAGGCGTACCCTGGCATCAAGCCGAAAGAAAGAAATAAGGTAAGGGGGGGGGGGGCGAATAAGCTTATAGCGATAGCTATATTAAGTACTAGTCCCAGCCTAAGCTATTTTATCCAAATTCTTGGAATCGTACTTATGACTATTTTTATAGCATGGGTCGACCAATGCCAATCCTGATGCAGCAGTAGATTCCACCTAAATTCGATACTGCCATCTCGCTCGCGCTTATGCCTCGCGGTGCACAGCAGAGCGAGAAGCGAGATAAGCCAGCTTCCTCTTCCCTTTCCGGCGGGGAACCTTCACGCGTTGATATGTGGAGTGTAATATGATTTAGCAAAATCATTCTCTACGGATGACGCATGTCCGTTTACATGGGACGACACGACTTCGATTTTGTAGGCTGTCGTAACGATTTTTTGGATAGCTTTCGTTCCGTAATTGGTGATTAGCCAGCTGCATATCGAGAGGCCGAGGGTTTATGAGTGGTAGAGCCACGCTGTAGACACTTGTCTACAGCATGTATGGGCCGGCTCGTCCGGGTTATTACCACTGTCTCACAGAAAACCGGCGTAAGCTAGCTGCTGCGTTTCGTACGGTGAGTGAGATATCCGGAGGCCCAAACCCCCTCCCCTTCCCAATCCCTTAATTATCCCTTTCCTTTAAGGTCGGCAATGCACTCATGATTCTTTTGGTATTGTGGGCGTACATGGGCGGTGGAGATCACTTACCATCAGGTGACCCACGTGCTCGTTTACCGGCCTATACTATAAAAAAAAACATCGAGATAAATGTTGAAACCGTATTGTTTATAATAATTTTATAGAGATTTTGGAGTTGCGAGTTCTACACATACATACCACAAACATTTAAATGAGTGCAAGTGTCCGTTTTTTTTTCTTTCTGCATGGCATTATCTCGACTAAATGCCAGAGTCCACCTTCTCGTACTATGGTACGATTTGACGGTGAATTTGGTAGTAAGTATGTTGGGCGACCTGTCGCCTGACCCCCATAACCCGCAGCGGGATCCAAATATCGCCATTGCCTCGCACGTTAATCAACAGAGTGTACCACGTGCAGATAAGGTTGGCTTTAGACCTAAGATGTTCGTGGCCCACTTACACTCCTTATAAAGCACACTCATACATGATCATAAACGGCTTACATCATACTAATATTATAAATGTGAATGTAAGTTTGTTTGTTACGCTTTCACGCGAAAACTACTTAACCGATCATCATGAAACTTTGTACACATATTCTTGGAGCTATAAGAAGTAACATAGGATACTTTTTATGATATAAAATCTATTTGTTTGTTACGCTTTCACGCCTAAATCACTGAACCGATTTTGATGAAGAGATAGATGGGATCCTGGAGACGGTTATACGTTTTATTTCGGAAAAGTCTATTCACGCGGGCGGAGCCGCGAGCAAAAACTAGTAATAATATACATTAACTTTGAAAACAGAACTTCTTGTAAAAAATATGATAATACTTTCCGAAATATGTGAACGAACCTATCCCGCTTATTATTTATGGGAAATTTGCTAAATTGATTTGTCGGAGTGCTTTCCAACTGTATACTGAGTTAGACAGATGGTCCGAATGACTGCTTAATATGTGACTTTAAATATATAGGATGGGGGATAATTACCTGGTTTTAAAGTAATATATTTTGCACTTGTATTTTATATGATACTAGCTGTTGCCCGCGGCTCCGCCCGCGTGAATGCCAATTTCCAGGATTAAAGTAGGCTAGTGGGGGCCCCCGGTGAGGAACGCGCTTGACAAAAATACTAATGTCGCTATTAAAAAAAAGGGGTTGATCGTAGTGGGTTGAAAATTTAGGGTTGTATGTATTCTTTAATGCTGTATTATGAAAATATAATAACAAAATATTTTGTCTAAAAAATAAATATAAAAATTTTGGTGTGGACCTCCCTTAATATTTAGGGGGATGAAAAATAGATGTTTGCCGATTCTCAGACCTACCCGATATGCACACAAAATTTCATACAAATCGGTCGAGCTGTTTCGGAGGAGTATGGGAACGAACATTGTGACACGAGAATTTTATATATTAGAAAATATAATATATATATATATATATATTCATACTTGTATTGTATTATAAATTTAATTAAATTTTATTTTTGCATTGTATCGTAATTGTACACGAGAAATATTTATGAGGATAATACGTTTGCAAAATGATCCAGGGCGCTCACCTTCTTCATTAAAATAATTCGTAAATAATATATTTTACTCTGTAACTAATATGTAAATGGAGAATTCGTATGTAAAGGAAAACTTGCATAAACGCGTTACTTATGGGCAACGGACCCTAATTGTTATATTATACGCGTGTCTTGTTTGGGAAACAGACACAACAATTTGGAGTTTCAAAACTCATATGTTAAACCATACATATTTTTCTTCTTGTTTCTTAAATATAGAAATCAATTGCTGTTCGTTATTTAAAAATCTTAATCAAACTTAAAAACGGCTTGACCGATTATGATGATGTTTATTGTGTGTATTTGAGTGGATCCCTGGATGGTTTATATTCACAATTGAGCCTGGTAGGTGGCGCTGCAATCGATATATGTTGGTAGTGAAACCTCGCAGGACAGCTAATCTTCTTCTTATATTTAAAAATCAATTGCTGTTCGTTAGTCTCGCTAAAACATAAAAATGGCTTGACTGATTATGATGATTTTTATTGTGTGTATTTGAGTGGATCCCTGGATGGTTTATATTCACATCTCTGTGGGCGAGAGGCCGCAGGTTCGATTTACGCACCGAGACAAAATGTTTGTGTGATCTACGAGTTTTTTTGGTGGGCGGGGGGGTTGACGTTAGGCACGCGACCGGTCGTAGGAATTACACACCAAATCATTCTGTAACATGTATTAAAATCATGTTACGCTGACCCCACTGCGAGTGGGGTAAGGGCAGATGGAAAGGAGAAACATAATTTCCAACAATCAATCGTTGATAAAGTAACTTGACAAAAGCTTTGCGAACAATATGATGTCAGAATACACAAGTTTCTTGAAGTTTGTTTTGTGTTGGAAATGTTGTGTATCACTACAAGTTTTTGAATTGACATGTTATTTGGAGCAGTGATATTTGGGTGTTGTTAAAGCTTCAAATGAATCATCGACTTAAAGGTTTTTATAGCTTGAATAACAAGATGAGCAGATCGCTCGCCTGATGGTAAGCATCACATCTGCTCTTACAGAAGCAACACTACATAAAACTTTGAATTACAAAGCACTACATCACCCCGAGACATAAATTGTTAAGTCTCATAATGCCCAATAATTTCACTGGCTTCAATGTCCTTCAAACCGGAACACAACAGTGCTTACACACTGCTGTTTGGCGGCAGAAACAGACAAAGCGGTAGTACCAACCCAGGCGGTCTCTCGCATACGAGCGACCTACCACCTTGTAAGGTCAAACTAACTTATTTGTTTACGCATATGCGTATATAAGTTAGGTTATACAGCGTGTACAGAAATGGAAGTGAGCCGGCTTTGTCTGCAGACGGACGGACCTTTGGTAGAGCAGACACGTGCTGAAGTAGAAACCGCGCTGAGGCAGACATGGTGTACGACGCTCTACTGCATGATGGACCTTGACCAACTTGAAAAAGGCGGTGGGTAGTGTGGGTATGCGGGCTGGATGGCAATAAGCTTAATATCAACAACAGTTTTGCAATCTGCTCACATTAACATTGAATTTAACGTTAACAGTAGGTACATAATACATACATACGCAATCACGCCTGTAATCCCCAAAAAGGTAGATAGAGGTGTAACTAGTACACCCATATTTTTCCGACATTATGTGTCCCATGATGTGACAGGGGGCGAGCCTATCGCCATAGCGGGCACAGTTCTAGACTCCGTGCTGATATTAAGCGTTTCGTGATAGAAATACCCAATATCACTTTTACCCGACCGGGGAAATGAACCGGAGACCTCAGCACAGTAGTTGTAACGCGTACGCATTACAATTGCGCCACCGAGGCAGTTAGGTACATAGTATATTAAAATTTATGTAATAATGGGTGGTGGAGATCATTTAACAGCAGTTGACCTTGTTGTCAAGGGACTGGCCGAAGATATAGTGATATGGGAGCAGCTCGACAACGACTCCATTCGAGTAAGACTGGCACGACCTTCAGTAATGAATATTACTATGGAGAAGAATACCTAGTTCTCCGATTACTTTTTATGATCCATCCTAACTAATTAGAATCCTAACTTACCTAACCTATCAGATTCAAGGATAGGCTCATGGACGAAAGCAAGTCAAAAGACGAATTACTGGTGTTTTTATTCTAAGGAATTACAATTTATCACTCTGCCTCGACTGCCTCGGTGGCTCAGTTGTAATGCATACGCGTTACGATTGAGGCTAACTCTGAGGTCTCGGGTTCGATCCCCGGGTCGGGTAAAGTGGTTTTGGGTTTTACTATTATGAAATGCTCAGTATCAGCCCGGAGTCTGGAATTTGTGCCCGGTATGGCGATAGGCTCGCCCCCTATCACATCGTGGGACAGAGATACGCTCGGCGAAATGTCGGTGTGCTGGTTACACCTCTGCCTACCCCTTCGGGGATTACGGCCGTGAGTGCGTATGAATTACAATTTATCAATTCGACACTTGAGTGTAGTTTCAGCTGAGTAGAATTTAAAACACGTTCTGAAATAAGATGCATGCTTGAGTTTAGATTTCATCCTAAAACCAGTTTTAAATTATTAGAGTCTAAATGCTGTTTGAGACGCTTTCTGTACGGACCTAAAAGTTCTATGTTGTGTTGCTTCCGTTTATGGACAGGCGTGGTGGCGCTTACCACATTCAAGCTAATAAAAAAATACGCAAGCGGAGCTGCGCGTAAAAGCTAGTTTCAGAAAGTATTATTCACTACTTTAATTTTACAAAAATCTAGGTTAAAGATGACTAATCTAATTTTAAATCTAGTAAATCTAGGCCGTACTAAAACCAATTATTTTAACACGCTACGAAGGAATGCTCCAAAAATCTCCGAGCGCGGTCATCATTCAAACTTTCCCAATTTTCTGTGTTCTGAGCCGAAAGAGACTGTTTCACACGCGCTCCGAAAATAAACGTCCGTATATTTTGATAATTAGTTACGCTTGGCGTATTATTGTGCGTATTTATTTGCATGACAGGGTAGTGGAATACGCAGTAATTTTTGAGCGGAAATATTTCAGGTTAAGTGAAGTCAGTCTTCAATCTTCCACCTAAGGAGTTCAAAGGGTTCCAAAATCCCATAATAGGGCCGCGTTAAATATATAATGTGACATTGGCTGTTTGTTACCTGATTTTAGTGCCAAAATATCAGTGCGTGCAAAAAAATAAATTAGTTCTGATTTGGATGATTCTTTTGTATTCAGTAGGGTTTACTTTAGTTTTGAAGATATAATTCCACTTTTAAGGAGGTGCAACCGGGTATGAACGAGTAAAGCGTGTTTTGAGTGGTTGAGCCACGCTGTAAATGAACGGGCCGGCTCGCCCGGCTCGTTACCACTGTCTCACAGAAAACCGAAGTTAAGTAGCAGCTTGCTGCTGCGTTTCGTACGGTGAGTGAGATACCCGGAGGCCCAAATACCCCTCCCCTTCCCAATAAATTATCCATTTCCTTTAAGGTCGGCAACGCGCCCATAATTCTTTTGGTATTGTGGGCGTACATGGGCGGTGGAGATCACTTACCATCAGGTGACCCACGTGCTCGTTTGCCGGCCATTTATGTACCGATTTTGATGATTCACTAAAAAAATTGTAACATAAAAACTTTTTCAAAAATAATATAAAATATTAATACATGTTTTTGTAAGCTCATAAAAAAAACATTAATTTTGCACGCCATCTGGCAGAATGTAACGGAACTAAATGTTATGTTAACACCTTATTATTGTACCTACATTCTAGGCAAATAAACAATTCTGATTCTGATTCTGATTCTGATTTAGAAAAGAGAAAACAGAAAAAAAATATACTAAAATGTTGGGTCGATAGTATCAATCATTGACCATTAAATTGCAATAGCGCCGACTCAAAATTGTTTAATATCAATTTGAGTTTCTTTTTGAGTCATTTATTTACAGCTATTAAATGGGCTGCATGCGTATAGTCAAGTACAACTTGCTTGCTCCCTTCTTCGATAATAAATAGGTTTTCCAAAAGCGTATGGTCTAGCGTCTAGTCCCATATAATTGCATCAATAAAATGATGATAGAGACGCCGTTGCCAATCCCAAACCAATCCCGGAGAAAACTCTTCGTTAAATAAATTCCAAAACTAAATCCGCAACGTGTGTGAATTCACCTTACAGCTTCAGGCGATAGCAAATTTTATAACGGGGGAGAGAAAAAAATTATAACTAATTTTAAACCCAGCCGCGGGCGCGTACTCTGTAATATTATCGTATTCTGAAGAATATGTTTGAAATACCTATAAGTATCAAATACTTTAATGTAATAGTAGCGCAAAAAAATTAGTTCTTAATTCGCCTGTGTTTTGTTTTTTTATGTACGCTGACGCATATCTCGGCCAAATGTGGACCGATTTAAATTCTTTTTAAAACGCTTTTATTAGCTTCATACGTACGGATGTATATATGTATGTATTTTACACGCTTTTTTACAATAAAATATTTTAAACTATTATTTATTGTTTAGTTGGATCTTCTATAAAAGCGGGTTTTTAGTTTTTTAACCTATTATTGTATATAGTAAACCCTTTACTCGGATGGTGATTTCATTGTAATTTGAAGAAAGAACTTCGGTCCTAAGGGAGTAAAATCAGCGAAAACACATTTCGTCAAGCGTATATTCGTCACATGGTGTGATAGGGGACGAGCTTATACCGGGCATACTCCGGGCTAATACAGAGCATTTCGGAATAGAAAGAACTAATATTACTTTTACCCGACTCGGGGATCGAACCCGAGAATTTCGTTAGAAAAGAACGGGCAAGAAACTCCAGCGTTGTACTTTTCAAAATTAGTTTAAAGAGCATAAAGGTTTTACCATATTTGATTGAAATTAGAACAGAGGGGCTAGCACGGAAAACTATCGAAATCGTAATGTAAAGGTATCGAAGGCTCGATAGATAATTCCTTAAATATCATTGGTCTATATTCCATATATATTAGTTTCTTTTACGTACGATAGAGGCGCTGTACCAAAACCTCAGAAGTTGTTGTCGATGACAGCTCGAATAACTTTTCGCAAGTTTTCCGTGCTAGCCCCTCAGCTCAATTAATAAGTAATATATGATATCTACGTATCGGATTAGCATGCATGACCTCCATAATAATGACACATAAATTAAGACCATTAATTATGCTGCAAATGAATCACATACACAGAAATTGACAACTTTTTCGGTGGATATGCGGCCTAACATGACGTTACTGTACCACCGCCCGCATGGAATAAGGCCACCCGTCTATAAAAAATCTCATATTAGCAATATGTACCGACCTTGGTTCAGACAACTATTGCTGGGTGGGAGTTTTAATCTCACAAATTCGTCGGTTACAGCGCGGATTCGTTGGCATGCCGTGAGGAGTAAGAGAAAGCGATAGCCAATTATATTTTTTGCAGTAGTCAAAGTGAAGTTGGAGTGTAAGTGGGCCACCAACATCTCAGGTCGCAAGCCAAGCTCACCTGCCAAGTACACTCTGCCGATTAACGGAAGATGCCCTGAGCTGAGTCGTGTTTTAAAACCCGGAAAGATTTCTCTCTTGCGTGCGAGAAACTAAGAATAGAAGACCGTCGATCTGTTTCCCATAGAGGGTGAAATGCTTTAAACTATTTGTTCCGGATAAAGACACTGACGCAGAGCCGCGAGTAAAAGCTAGTATTAGTATAAATTTTATAACCGCTTCCACTCATCACTTCAGGCCCAGACGCCGGGGGCGGTTCGAGGGGGCCGGTCCCCACATAACAATCGCAGCTATTTGACATTAACGAGCGAACTTCAGCCATTAGATGAGATTACTCCGCCAGTTAAAATACTTACTGTGTAGTAAAGGATTCTGGGGGTCCGAGAAAAACCGAAATAAATTCGAGCTGCAGATGCTTGTAGTGAGATGTTTAGCTGATCCAGGGCCTAGGGGGGGCCCGACCCCCTTCAGTTGTTTTGCAATATAAATGAAACAGATGTTTTAAAATAACTTATTAGGGTAAGCGTATTCTGAGATTAGAATCAAGCACAGCATTGCATGGACATATCAAATGTCATTTGAATAAACAACAACAAAAAAATACACGTAAAATTCACGCCTCCCTTCGACTCAAGTGAGGGTTGTGGATATCAGGAATAATTAGGAATTTATAACAACACCATAGGCCTAGGCCGAAATAAGTCTCCGTTGGTACCCTTAAGGTACAGGTACGTAAGGTACCCTAATAATGTCTACTGAGCTTAAGGTATATTTTCGTAAGGGGCCCAAAATAAGCCAGTCCGTCCCATCGTTTGTTTATTCTCGCGTCATTGGCCCGAATGAGTTTTTGGCTTAAATATATTATAAGATTGCGGTTACAACATAGTATGATGATGTCCCATTTAGAATTATAGTGACTTAGTGTTCAAAAGGTCTAGGTAATCTACTTTAAGTCTTGGGGCGATGAACTGACTATATTCCTCCTCAAAAAGAGAAAAAATTAAGACAATCATTGACAGGTTTCTGGATTTTTTATGAAGTATTCTCGTAAGTAGACCCGTCTTCGGCAAAGTCATGTATCTAACTCCTCTCCTTCTTCCACCTGTCCTTATCCCACTCGCAGTGGGGTCGGCGCAACATGCTTTTTAACACTCATGTTACGAAAAGATTTGGATTGCAGTTTTTACGACGGGCCGCCTGCCTGACGTCAATACCTCAGTGGAGAAAACACACATACCCGTAACAATTTGTGGATCACACAAACATTTTTCTCGGTGCGGGAATCAAACCGGTGGTCTCTCTCTTCACAGCCAGCTACTCACCCACTGCGCCACGGAGGCTGTCAACTGTATTTTTTATGACAAAGCAAAATCGTCGATACACCCATTTCGTTAATTGGCTGAAAAGCTTAAGGATTGTTTTAATTTTTTTCGTTCATACGCTGAAAACCCCATCCACTTAAATCATTTTCGATTTGCAAATAAATTGTTTTTTTAACATTAATTTCATTTTCATTTGTCAGTTTATAATAAAAATTGCCTAAAGTAATATTTCTCCAGCATTAAAATTTATTTATTTTGTTTAACAAATTTTTGAAGAGCGATCTCAGACGTAGGTAGGTAGGAGCATGAGTATTTTCGCGTGAAGGTGTCTAGAATTTGATATCAAATACAATTTTGTCTATCCGTAATGACAAGGGATTTTATGCCACTTAAGAACTCTAATGTTTTACTTTAAGATTCTGGTTTACAATATTAACGTCAAAAGAATCATTAAACCATTTTGTGAGTGGTAGAGCCACGCTGTAGACACTTTTGTCTACAGCATGAATGGGCCAGCTCGTTCGGGTCGTTACCACTGTCTCACAGAAAACCGGCGTAAAGTTGCAGTTTGCTGCTGCGTCTCGTACGGTGAGTGAGATATCCGAAGGCCCAAACCACCTCCCCTTCCCAATCCCTTAATTATCCTTTTTCTTTAAGGTCGGCAACGCACCCATGATTCTTTTGGTATTGTGGGCGTACAGGGGTGGTAAAGATCACTTACTATCAGGTGACCTACTTGCTCGTTTGCCAGCCTATGCCATAAAAAAGGTATTTACTAGAAATATATACTACCGTTCAAATAAACCTAAGTAGAAAAATACAACATAATATGTATTGAAAAAGATCGATCACAGAAATATAAAGAAAATGTCTACAGAGCTAACAAAAGATTTCTTTGAAATACGACCTTAAAATACCATGCCATAAATCTTACCAAAAGGAAAATTTAAAACTGATTTTGCTCCGTGAAAAGGACCTACCGGCTTCGATGGGCGATATTCATGTCAGTATTGACAAATCACCTATTCTTAAAGCAGGGAACTCGCTTTATAATACAAATGCACCCAGCTTTTATTTAAAACAATTTTTTGACTGGGAAATTTAACACAATGTACAATTTATAAACGGTGGTATGATTTATGATACACATTTTGAATATCAAGAGTATATATTACGCTATACTACACGCTATGTCTAACCAAGCCATATGCCGCGTCGTTGACAGCACAGAGAGCATCGTCTACTACATTACATAAAACAGTACTCAGATATATGCCGCAGCCAGCATCGCATTGCGTCGTTGGCAGTGCGGAAGCGCTCGCCTACTGCACTATATGTATATGACAGCTCTTAACTATACACCGCGTCGGTGACAGCACGGAGATCACTCGTCTACTTAATTACATAAAACAGTACTCAGATAATATATGCCGCAGCCAGGATCTCATTCGCGTCGGTGACTGTGCGGAAGCGCTCGCCTACTGCACTATATGTATATGACAGCACTTAACTATACACCGCGTCGGTGGCAGCACGGAGATCACTCGTCTACTTAATTACATAAAACAGTACTCAGATAATATATGCCGCAGCCAGGATCTCATTCGCGTCGGTGACTGTGCGGAAGCGCTCGCCTACTGCACTACATGTATATGACAGCTCTTAACTATACACCGCGTCGGTGACAGCACGGAGATCACTCGTCTACTTAATTACATAAAACAGTACTCAGATAATATATGCCGCAGCCAGGATCTCATTCGCGTCGGTGACAGTACGGAAGCGCTCGCCTACTGCACTATATGTATATGACAGCACTTAACTATACACCGCGTCGGTGGCAGCACGGAGAGCGCTCGTCTACTGCACTACACATATCAGCACTCGGCTATCCGCCACGTCAGTGACAGCATGGAGAGTACTCCTCTACTACACTATTATAATTATAACAGCACTCGACTATAAACTAAATTAGTGATAGTACGGAGAATGTTTGTCTACTGCTCTACACATAACAGTAGCTAGCTATAATATACCGCTTCAGTGACAGCACAGAGAGTGCTCGTCTACTGTAGTAGACATAACAGCTCTCAGCTATAGGCCTCGATGAGTTTTTCTTTCGCGAATAATTTTAATCAACCAAAATAAAAACCAGACTTCTTAATTTTCTTTCCAGTCCAGACAATTCAAGTAAATTATATAGTGTAAAGTTTATAAAAAGTCGTGAATTGCTCCAACAATAACTTCAAAGCGGTTTTTGTTGTGGAGAGTGCCTCCTTGCTCTGTGAGGGGACGTCTGTCGAGTGATCGTTAGCCAAGAATGGTTACCGCAGATGTACAAGTACCTACATACAGAGGTTCTTATATTTATACTAGCTGTTGCACGCGGCTCCGCCCGTGTGAATGCCTATTTCCAGGATTAAAGTAGCCTAGTGGGCGCCCCCGGTGAGAAACGCGCTTGACAAAAATACTAAAATAACTAGGTATTAAAAAATAAGGGTTGATGGTAGAAGAGTGAAAATTTAGGGTTGTATGTATTTTTTAATAATAATAATAATAATAATCAATTTTATTTACAAGTAACAATGACTCATTTTGTTAGTAATATAAATTCTTATGTTAGTATTAATTAGACTGCGTAAATATATCGCAACTTGACCGATACTTCCAACATATAATCAATCAAATACAAGCAGATCACCGAAGTAGATATATTAGAGCAGTGGCTCACATACAGGCAGTCCAGTCTACTTGCAACACAGCGCAAAATACTGTTTGAGCTACCCCGCACACGGCGCACCAGGGAAGCGCATCTTTTCCGCATCGTAGCATAAAAGTCATCGACACGGTCTTCAGCAAACATCCCTGAAGCGCTGCAGAAGCGCGGCAGCCCCATCAATACTCGAAACGCATTATTGTATTGCACTCGAAGGGCGCTGTACGATTTTTTGACATACTTCGCCCATAAGCTACACGTGTAGAAGGATGTGCAATATGCATGGAATAAGATTTTCTTTACCTGCCTAGAACAACGTGCAAACCTGCGACCTATCATGTTGGCCCTAACCGACAGCGCCCTTCTTTCCCTTTCAATATCGGCATCGTCTTTGAGGTCAACGGTCAAAATATGTCCTAGATATTTGAATTTATTTACCCTCACAAGCGGCACACCATATAACTTCACTAGTGGGATAGAGACAGGACACTGATCCCCGGACTCAAAGACCATGACCTCACTCTTCTTAGTGTTGTAGACTAGTCCGTGAAGCATAATCCTCACATATAGCCACTAACCGCCTAAGACTGCAAATCGAAGCGCTCAACAACACGCAATCGTCGGCGTAACTGATGTTGTTCACACACACTCCATCTATGTAACAGCCAACTCTCTCACAGCTAAGCGCCTTAATGCTGTATCATAACAAATAAAACCAAAAAAAATTGTCTAAAAAATAATAAAATAAAAATAGGGGTGGACCACCCTTAACATTTAGGGGGATGAAAAATAGATAGTAGCCGATTCTCAGACCTACTGAATATGCATATAAAATTTCATAAAAATCGGTCGAGCAGATTCGGAGGAGTATGGGAACGAAAATTGTGACACGAGAATTTTATATATTAGATGTGTAATTCTATTTTTCATTGAATTATGTATTTCAACTATCAATAATATCGAATTCCTTTCGTCAACATTTTTATATTAGCCAGAGTTAAAAACCCCTATATCAGTTATAATAATTATAATTTAAAACTTATAAATAATCTGCCGCCAAATAGCGGTGTGTCAGCAATATTGTGTTTCGGTTTCAAGGACATTTTTATTATTATTATATAATAGCCCTGTATTATATACGTCCCACTGCTGGGCACGGGCCTCCTCTACTGAATGAGAGGGGTTAGGCTTTAGTCCACCACGCTGGCCTAATGCGGGTTGGCAGACTTCACATACCTTCGAAATTCCTCACGATGTTTCCTTCACCGTTAAAGCAAGTGATAATTAACAATTAATACACACATAACTTAGAAAAGTCAGAGGTGTATGCACTTGGGGCTGGTTTCGAACCTGCGACGTTCGTCTCGACAGTCATACCACTCCCCGCTGAGCTATCATTGACACATCAAGGACATTGGAACTAGTTAAATTACTTATGAGATTATGATTAATTATGCGACTTAACATCTTATGTGTCGGGGTAACGAACGCAGGCCAGTGCTTTGTAATTTGCAGTTCTGTGTGGTATTGCGTGTGTTTATGTGGTGTTTACCATCAGGCGAACGAATTTCTTCCAAATCAGAATCGCAGTGCATTTGCTGTTTTCCGTTAAAAGTTTCGCATTTTCCCTCATACTTCGTTATCAAAGCTTAACCAAACTTATATGAGAGTAACTTTATCGAACATTTGGTGGAGATGTCACGAAACACACCTATCTTCAAAAATACAGATTGATTGAGAACAGTTTCCTTTTTATCTGTTGAAAAATTTATAACTGTTCCAAAAAGGTCGAAAATGCATCCACGATTTTTGGGTCATGAGCTACGAGGGAAGACCAGAAAAGTAAGTAAAGCTACACACCAACACTTTGGTGGAATAAAAAAAAGACCACCTTTTAAAGTGATTTCGCGAGCCCTCTAACAATCCCCAGTGGAAAGTTTCCAGATCCGCTTCCGCCTCGTAACATCCGGTGTTATAAAACAAACTTTAAAACTGTTTTATTTCGAGTAAATTTATTTTTATCGTTCTTATTTTGTGCTGACTTTTGGCTTAGTAACATTTTAGTAGTCTGAGCATTAGTAAATATTTATATTTTTATAGCTAAAAAAGCGGCGACAACCGAGGCAGAGGTCGCAAGTTCGATCCCAAGTCCCAGGGCCCACACCTCTGACTTTTCGAAGTAACAGGTATCAATCTTAGTTTGTTTATTTGTTTGTCCTATCTGTTACTTGATTTTTCTTGAGTTTATTGTTAACCATTTATTCATTAAATCGATTTAAAAGTGAAATTATTTATAAAAAATATATACAACGTGTTATAGAAAGGGGCGGGCAAATTTAAGCAATGTATAGCGTAGGGTATAAGTATTTTATCTCCCATAGTACCAAATCCGATTGCTTTGCTAGGACAATAATTATAGATTTTTCTTTTTTATCGAATGAGTAACATGTCGATATCGACTTTCAACTTTGGACAACACTAAATGATAAACAATGATACTATAGACCTTCTTTCATTTAATTATTTTATAATTTAAAAAAACATTCAACAGTTGTCAAATGTCAATATTTATTTGACGTAGTCAGTTCGGCAATTTCTGATTTTATGAAGTATGATTACGAGTTCAAAATAGATGTTGTATTTGACTAAAAACAAGTATTATGTATTGGTACATTGTGTTGGTGTAACTGATAACAGAGGATCGTCGTCTGTATTAAGCCAAATTCATAGATGGAAGACCCGAGAATGAAGTCCAAGTTTAAAATGCTTCTAGAGGATGGTACCTATATCGTCTTCAGCACACAATCTCTTTCAGGTGTTAATTTATGTATAAATTACAACTTAAGTACGTATTTTCGTAGAATTAGGTTTTTTTTATAGTATAGGCCGACAAACGAGCAAGTGGGTCACCTGATGGTAAGCGATCTCCACCGCCCATGTACGCCCACAATACAAAAGAATCATGGGCGCGTTGCCGACCTTAAAGGAAAGGGATAATAAGGGATTGGGAAGGGGAGGGAGATTTGGGCCTCCGGATATCTCACTCACCGTACGAAATGCAGCAGCAAGCTGCTACTTTACGCCGGTTTTCTGTGAGACAGTGGTAACGACCCGGACGAGCCGGCCCATTCATGCTGTAGACAAAATTGTCTACAGCGTGGCTCTACCACTCGTACGTACATCCTATTCAAGTTTATTAAAAAGTGAGTGTCGTTCATAATAATTAATAGTGATGTCATCAATCTTATCGATCTTAATAAACGAGTAATTGAAATTATCGTGAAATTTTTGCATGTCTTGGTTTTGAAAAGATCCGGTACATAAGTGCGAATTGTAAGGTGTATGTAATGACCCTAAAATATGACCACACCTTTCTGTAACACGTTGTATATATAAATGATTTTATTTTTATTTATTTACATACTCACTCACGCCTGCAATCCCCGAAGGGGTTGGCAGAGGTGTAACCAGTACACCCACAGTTCGCCGAGCGTATCTCCGTCCCATGATGTGACAGGGGGCGAGCCTATCGCCATACCGGGTACAGACTCCGGGTTGATACCAAGCATTTTATGATAGAAAAACCCCATATCACTTTACTCGTCTCGGGATCGAACCCGAGACCTCAGCACAGCAGTCGTAGCGCGTACGCATTAAAATTGCGCTACCAACGCAGTAGGATTCGGAAAGTTGACGGAGTTATGCGTGAACATACATAAAAATATATATACCGACGAAATGAGTTTTTTTTTCTTTTGTTGGTTAAAATCAATTCACATACTCGTACAGTACTGCGATTTATGCTAAACACTTCGGAAATCATAGTTTATCTGGAAAACAAGAAGGTCATCATGAAGATCCAGTTGTACAGCAGTTTCAAAATTAGATTATGTACTTCTTCTATTAATTGTATTATGTTCTTCTTCTGAGTGGTAGAGCTACACTGTAGATAGTTTTGTCTACAGCATGAATGGGCCGGCCCGACCGGGTCGTTACCACTATCTCACAGAAAACCGACGTAAAGTTGCAGTTTGCTGTTGAGTTTTGTACGATGAGAGAGATATCCGGAGGCCCAAATCTCCTTCCCAGTCCCTTAATTATCCCTTTCCTTAATGGTCGCCAACGCGCCCATGATTCTTCTGGTATTTGGGCGTACATGAGATATAGAGCTCACTTTACCTTCAGATGATCCACTTAGCCGGCCTATGCTATAAAATGATGAGGTTCAAAAATCCAGACATTGTTTGCAAATTGGTTCTAAATCATAAAAATCGAAGATTATCGAAGTGCACACCTTTAATAGTTGTACTGTTGAATGTACGAATGTGGGTATAAACTTAGACCACAGTTCTGCAGTTTCACGTTTAAGAACTTTGCCTTAAGTCTCATTGTATACTTTGACATAAAGTTAAGTCTAGATGTGACCATCAAGCTCTTTATTTCTTTCCGACTGGCGTTATCTCGACCTAGGGTCCGCTTTGTTATTTAGATGCTTCCACTTCTTCGGCTTCTACTTCCAGCTTCGGCGTCCGTCTAAGGTTTGTGCGAAAATTATACGTCATATTTCTGTTTAAGGTCCGTGGAATGTTGCCAGCGCAACTCGGGAAAATTGCGTTTTTGCCCACCGTCGATAAACTGATATAACTGAACATGCTAGAGGAATCTCTAAATATTTTTGATCGAACTATTTTATATATTTGGGAATCAAACGATCTACAATCGCCACTCCTATAAGTTCTCATGTTTTTGCAGAACTAAATAATCATACATTCGCACTCACGTGATAGGGAGCGAGTATATCGCCATACCAGGCACAAATTCCAGACTCCGGGCTGATACTGAGCATTTCGTAATAGAAAAACCCAATACCACTTTACCCGACCCGGGGATCGAACCCGAGACCTCAGCGTCAGCCTCAATCGTAACGCGCGTGCGTTTACAACTGCGCCACCGAGGCAGGCACTAAATAATCAAAATTATAATTTATGAAAACATTTTCAAATATTCTTAATATAAATATTTAACATAATAATAAAAACCCAACAGTCACACACATAGTTCTGACCGTGTGGTCTGTGGAGTAAGAAACGAGTCGTGTGTCGTGGGTATCAGAAACTACGAGACATTTTCGGTCTCACAACACCCAGATCCAAAACAAATATTTAATATTATTATGCAGCATTAAATCACCAAAAAGTTTCTTAGCTCATCTAGTAGTGCAGTAGTTTGTAAAGTTTCCCCAGCATGTCGTCGTTACCGAATAATTTCACCGGCTGCATTTTAATGCCTCTCTAAATAACACTTCGACTTAAATAAATCCTAGGGTTATAAGAACGAATAAATCAAACTACCGATTTTGACTCCTGTTTGAAACTTTTAATTTATTCTAGCACCGGGGATAATTAATTTATGGTGAGTTCCTAGTCACTACTAATATTCAACTCGTTATTTATCCAATTCGATCATCACATACACTTACTCTCATTTACTACATTATCTTTGTCGCTCCCTGTATGTGATCTCACAACATTCTCTCCTGAATTCTTATATCTCATACCTTCAGCTCGTCGCTCTACCGGTCTGCATGGCACACACTATGCTCCTTGTACGTTTTTTATAGCATAGTCCGGCAAACAAGCAACTGGGTCGCCTGATGGTGAGTGATCTCCAACGCCCATGTAAGCCCACAATACCAAAATAATCATGGGCGCGTTGCCGACCTTAAAGGAAAGGCATAATTAAGGGATCGGGAAGGGGAGGGGGATTTGGGCCTCCGGATAACTCACTTACTGTAAGAAACGCAGCAGCAAACTTTACGTCGATTTTCTGTGAGACAGTGGTAATGACCCGGACGAGTCAGCCTATTCCAGCTGTAGATAAAACTGTCTACAGCATGGCTCTTCCACTCAAAACGTGATCTTACAACACTCATTCCTGAGCTCTCATCCACTACCTTCAACTCGTCGCCACCAGGCCGCACGTTACACACTACGCTCCCTGTACGTGGTCTTAGAACACTTGATCTTGAGCTCTCGTCCACTACATACAGTTCGTCGCACCACCGGCTCGCGTGTCTTACAACTCCCTGTTCGTGGTCTCACAATACTTCGCTCTTATTAAATATTTTCAGGTAACTCTTTTCTAATAACTCTTTAGATTTCTTTGTTTTTCAGAGAAGATATTTCCAAAAAAAAAAAAAAAATGTAATATATTTCTATAGAGATGATTTGGTACCAGAGCGTCAAAAACATTTGCAATTACCGAGTATTACTAATTTAGGGAGTGATCTATAAATAATAAAAGCTATTCAAAACGGCGTATTGCGTTTACGTTTAAATTTCAGATGATTTCTCTTTATATATCCAGTGTAATTTCTATTTCGCGAAACAAATGAAAAAGTTACGCCTCTCTGAGAAAACTTAAAATACGAGGGGTCGAAGTTATGACGGGTCGTAATGTATTTTCGCGTTAAGGTGTCTAGAATTTGATATCAAATACAATTTAGTATTTGATGACGAGGGATTTTGTGCCACTTAAGAACTCTAATGTTTTACTTTAAGATCCTGGTTTACAATATTAACGTCAAAAGAATCATTAAACCATTTTGTGAGTGGTAGAGCCACCCTGTAGACACCTGTGTCTACAGCACGAATGGGCTGGCTCGTCTGGGTCGTTGCAACTGTCTCACAGGAAACCGGCGTAAAGTAGCAGCTTGCTGCTGCATTTCGTACGGTGAGTGAGATATACGGAGGCCCAAACCCCCTCCCCTTCCCAATCCCTTAATTATGCCCTTCCTTTAAGGTCGCCAACTCACTTAATTATTTTAGTATTGTGGGCGTACATGGGCGGTGGGAATCACTTACCATCAGGTAACCCACTTGCTCGTTTGCCGACCTACGCTATAAAAAAAAACCATTGAAGAATTTCTACGACGATGAGGAGCTACGAGCCACGTGTGTTGGTACATCAAATCGCGATGTTATACGAGTGAGCTATTACCCTGATATAAAATAGAATATAAATAATATTAGAAAGAATAATGGAACCAGTAAGTTTACAAGGTGGTACTACGTCCCTCGTATGCGAGAGGCCGGCTGGGTTGGTACCACCGCTTTATCTATTTCTGTCGCCAACCAGTGTGTAAGCACTGTTGTGTTCTGGTTTAAAGGACATTGAAGCCAGTGAAATTACTGGCCATTATGAGACTTAACATCTGATGTCTCGGGGTGACGAGCGCAGTCGAGTGTCATGCAGTGCTTTGTTATTTAAAGTTCTGTGTGGCGTTGCTTCTGTTTATGAGCAGGCGGGGTGCTTACAATCAGGTGAGCGACCTGGTCGTCTCGTCATTCAAGCTAATAAAAAATGTAAAAATGTAATTAAACAGACCAGTATCGCGTTGCGTTTTCTGTTAACTGTTTAAGCACTTTCCATTTTACCTTTTACTCCAATTTAAGATATTAACCAAATACGAGTATATACAAGGTGTAAAGGAAACGCTTCCGAAACGCAAACAGTAGAAGAAGAAGAAAGAAGAAAAGAAAAGTATTCAGTAGTGTTGTTGTTTACAGGTACTATATCAGCTCAGTCTTGTTTCGAACAATAAATACAATTTCGTTTTATCCAAATAATAATTAAAATCGTATACTATCGTATAATAATTAATTACATAATGTAAGCCCAATAAAAAAACATCGACGCTCGGAATCAGCTCTGCGGCTCGAAGCACAGCGCGATATAACTACTGAGTATTGCAGCGTGGTAATGCGCGCGTAAAAATTCTCATTTAGCGGGGATATCGCGTAACATACGTAAAAAAATACGAATTGACAAACTCCACCTTTGAAGTAACAAAAGCAAAAGCTGCTTTACTCGCTATTTAGGCTTATTGGTTTGTGAAAACGCCACACCAGCGCACAAATATCACAGCCAATTGAACAACGACAATTTATCCGATGTATTTTCTTTAGATTCAACGCAATGACCTCACCGAGCGCCCTCTGGCCTCATATGTTTATCTTTACGCATCGTCGATACGAAGTTATGGCGTCCGCACAACACATGCTTCTACTCTTTATTATTTGTATCTTTTGTTTTTCCGTTATTACTACATATTTGTTTACAGCTGTTTACATCAAGGGGTTTTCCTGTTGGATGATCTTGATTTCTTTCGTTGGGTATACAAGAATATTTGTGCAAGGACGTAAAATATGGGTATGTGACTGCCCAAATGATGTGCTGTTTGTTTTTTTATATTATTGTTAAACTAGCTATGGTGAATAAGGCAGAATAACTCAGCGGGTGATCACCTAGCCGTTGGTTTACACCAACGTTGGTTTACTTGGTTACACAAGTAACCACGCTTAATGCTCTACCGGAGACAACTGCCCTGAAAGAAGCTAAATGGACGTAATCGAAATAGTTTATACAACAATCAACAAGGGCCTGTCAAAATATCTTAATAATGCAGAATACGACCAAGAAGATTCGTTGGATATATATACTACTAGCTTTTGCTCGCGGCTCCGCCCGCGTGAATAGACTTTTCCGAAATAAAACGTAGCCTATAACCGTCTCCAGGGTCCCGTCTATCTATACATCAAAATTCATCAAAATCGGTTTAGTGATTTAGGCGTGAAAGTGTAACAATTTTTTTTTTTATTGTATCCTATGTTAGTTACTTCTTACACCTCCAGGAATATGTGTACAAAGTTTCATGATGATTGGTTAAGTAGTTTTCGCGTGAAAGCGTAACAAACAAACTTACATTCACATTTATAGTATTAGAATGATTATAGAAGCAAACTATGCAAAAATGTTTATCAGCCAAATGGCTGGTTCATTGTTTCACAGAAAACTGACGTGACGTCATCGCTGTGCGACTATCGGAGACTCAAGCTCAACACTCCAATCCCCAATCGCTCTTTGGTTTCTAACCACAACTATAGATAATAATAATAATAATAATACACCCAACAGTCACACACATAGTCCTGACCCCACACTAGGTAAACCTGTGTCGTGGGTATCAGGAACTACGAGGGACTTGCGGTCCCACAACACCCAGACCCGAGACCAATATTTGTGGTTCACACAAACATTTGTCTCGGTGTGGGAATCGAACCCACGGCCTCTCGCTTCGCAGCCGACTACTCGCCCGCTGCGCCACGGAGCTGGAGATGTAATAGATTGACGCAAGTGTAACTATTTTGCGTGCCAAAATCGATACAAAATCCTGGCCAGAATGATGATCACGCGTATCATTTACCATTAGTGTATCTTGCCATTAATATAGTAACAGTGCAGTCTTAGTCCACCACGCTATTCTAATGTGGGTTGGTAGACATCACATACCTTGGAAATTCTTATGAAGAATTCAAAGGTATGCATGTTACAATTTATTTCTTTATATAGTTATAGCGAGTGACAACAATGAATACATACGAGTATATAACTTTGAAAGGCACAGGTGCGTCCTCTCAGGGGTAGTATCGGCGGCAATCCTGGTATACCAGGATCTCCCGGAAACACGCTACTAGTGTCGAAGGAGGCCGTTGCGGGGTTTTTAGTCGGTATGCGTAGGAATTGGTTAGGGCCTCGATTAAGGAGTTACTCGGAAATGAACTAGGTCGGAAGGCTGGTGAGCCCGGCATAACCATCCCGCCACCCCCGGAATGGGAAGATAAATGTAAGACAGATTTTCCCCGCGTCAAAAAAAGAGGGTCGTACTGTGAGGGATGAATTCGAATTCTCAGCTTCCTTCTCGGTACTCCATACTGCTTCTCGGTAGTCCATACTGCTTCTCGGTAGTCCATACTGCTTCTAGCTGGGTTGTCGTTGATATAATAAATCTGGGAGGATCATATCATACTAATATTATATATGTGAATGTAAGTTTGTTTGTTACGCTTTCACGCGAAAACTACTTAACCGATCATCATGAAACTTTGTACACATATTCTTGGAGGTATAAGAAGTAACATAAGATACTTTTATGAAAAAAAAAACTATTTGTTTGTTACGCTTTCACGCCTAAATCAATGAACCGATTCTGATGAATTTTGATGTAGAGATAGATGGGACCCTGGAGATGGTTATAGGCTACGTTTTATTTCGGAAAAGACTATTCACGCGGGCGAAGCCGCTAGCAAAAGCTAGTATAATATAACTTAGGATGGGCTTATAACATTTTCTAATCACGGTGGTCACCAGCAAAATACAATGTTATCGCATACAGTTGAACAATCGTAGGAGACATGTGCTCAGAAATGTTAATTGCGCTAAATCTGGTGGCAAGTTAGAAACTGCGATAACAAGTTGATTTAACGTAAATCATTTGAGATAAGTTCGCAACTCGTGCCGACGGAATATTCATAGCATGATACTGTACATTAATACTCAGTATTCATTAGAAATGTGAATCTTTCGTTTACCCCTAATTAAAGTTGAGGCAACAGTATTCTTTTTAATACATACATATGCACTCAAGCCTGTACTCCCCGAAGGGGTAGGCAGAGGTGTAACTAGTAAACCCACATTTTGTCGAGCTTATTTTCGTCCCATGATGTGATAGGTGGCGAGCCTATCACCATATCGGACAAAACTCCAGACTCCGGGTTCATACTAAGCATTTCATGGTAGAAAAACCCAATATCACTTTAAATGATCTAGAGATCGAACCCGAGACCTCATCACAGCAATAGGACCACATACGCATTACAACTGCGCCATCCAGGCATTCTTTTAATCAACTTCGAAACGAAGGTTTTCAATTTATCTATGTTTTTTGTTATTTCCTTATGGCATAGGCCGGCAAACGAGCAAGTGGGTTACCTGATGGTAAGTTATCTCCACCGCCCATGTATCCCCACAATACTAGAAGAATCATGGGTGCGTTGCTGACCTCAAAGGAAAGTGATAATTAAGGGACTGGGAAGGGGAGGGGGTTTGGGTCTCCAGATATCGCACTCACCGTACGAAACGCAGCAGCTAGCTGCTACTTTACACCGGTGTTCTGTGAGACAGTGGTAACGGCCCGGACGAGCCAGCCCATTCATGCTGTAGAGAAGTGTCTACAGCGTGTCCCTACCACTCATGTATATATTTTTTATGTATGTCACGCATAACTTCGCCAAATGTGGACCGATTTTGATGATACATTTTATATTCATTAGGGTTTACTCCAACAGCCTCCGTGGTGCAGTCGACGAGTCGGCTGTAAAGCGAGAGATCACGGGCTCGATTCCGGCACCGAGTAAAATGTTTGTGTGATTTACAAACTTGTTTCGGGCCTGGGTGTTTTCTCCCCAGAGGGGTTAACTATAAGCCAAATCTTTATGTAACATGTCTAAAAAAGCATGTTTCACCGATCCCACTGCGGGTGGGATAAGGGCATATGGCAAAAGAAGAAGGGTTTCTCTAATGTATGGATGGATGGTACTCCGATGGATTCGATGAAGGTTTGATGATGGAGTACGAGGGAAAATGGTGACTCCACAACGGAATCGGGGTTGGAAGTCCATTTTTGAAGTTTTTAACTAGAAGGAATTTTCATTAGAACTAATTAGAATGAAGGTAAAGAGTCAAATGAATTGAAAGCTAGTAAATAAAATGAACGAATATACAATTACTAAGATAGATAAAACTAATTAATAGTGCATATAATTTCAGGTTTAGGAAAAATATAACATTTACATCGTGTTTATTTTGAAATGCGATTTGTTTTTCCACATCCCGCGCCAGTCATCTGTGTACGTTTTCCCTCTCGCTAAAAACGAGATACATGATACGTTTTATTAAAACTTGGCTTTCTGGTGTATGGTGACTTTTACCCCAATTTTATTAAAATCAACATTTTAATAATTTGGGGTAATTGTGAAAGATTCATTAATATCAGCCGTGTATTATACTAATGAGAGGGGTTTATGCCTTAGTCTACCACACTGTCCAGGTTCAAATGCAGGTTAGAAGACTTCACATACTATTTTTTTATGACAGAGGCCAGCAAATGAACAAGTGGGTCATCTGATGGTAAGTGAGCTTCATGGGTCATATACATCTACAATACCTTAATTAATAATCATGGATGCGTGGCTGACTTTAAAGGAAAGGTATAATTAAGGCATTGGGGAGGAGAGGAGGATTTGTGCCCCGGATATCTCACTCACCATACGAAACGCAACAGCAAGCTACTACTTCACATCGGTTTCCTGTGAGACAGTTGTAACAACCCGGTCGAGCCGGCCCATTCATGTTTTAGACAAAACTATCTACAGCATGGCACTTCAACATTCTTAGGGAGAATTATCAGATATGTTAGATTTCTTCACGCTTATAGCGTTATATTTGACCATTAATTATTTTTTTTATTTTTAGGAGAAGCAAGCAATAATAATATATAATATCAGGAAAAAATATAGAGTTCTAAAAATTATTAGGACTCTATATTTAATATATATTAATATAATAATAGGTTCTCACGGATAAATGCGAGCAATAAATGAATATTATTCACACGTGGCTTCAAAAAGTAAGACGTTGGGGGTTGATTTCCCACTCTTCTCCCCGCAAGGTAACTGTTACTTATGTTTCATTATGGAAGATTAATATCATCAAAATTGTTTTTGAAAATCATAAAATTGGTGGCACTTTTTACCCCAGCAGCAAGGGTTAGTTAAAAGTCCTTGCGTACATCGCAAACTGAATATTCATACAATATGGCGTCACAGAGACGGTCATGGCCGGTACGTGAGCGGGGCAGAAACTGCCCCTTAAGCTTTATTGCATGCACACTCCTTACACAACTACGCAATGGTGCATACCTCGCATTGCAAAGTTATGGGGTAAATTTAGCCCTCGTTTATATTTGTCCCATTGTAGTTTGAACATTGGCACTGAACTAGATCTCATTTATAGTGCTGCATATATTTGTTACCCCTTTTGCTGTTGTAAAAGGGTTTTTGCCAATGTTGGTATTAGGATCCGATTGACAGATGATGCATTTAAAAAAAGAAAATAAAGTGGGAAAAATGATATCTGTACATTCAATCGAATGGTTATGTAAAAAGTGATAGTTTCACATTATGGGACGGAGATATGCTCGGCGAAATGTGGGTGTACTGGTTACCCCTCTGCCTTACCCTGCGGGGATTACATGCGTGAGTACGTATCTTTTTTATAATATTATTTTATTTTTAGTCTTATTGAATGAGACGTACAGGTTATCTCTTGGTAAGCGCCACGCCTGCCCATAAATATTAGCAACACCACTCAGAACTGCAAAAAAACTAATTTATTGGCAAAAGCTTTAATACTAGAGACAAATATCACAGATCATCAACCGATAATCTTATGTCTTAAACAACACAAATCACTTTTTCCTGTTTCTATGATGTACTTGAATAAACTTGACTACACTTCTATCCAACAAGAAATTGACAAGTGTGATCTCAGTTCTGTTATGAACTTAAGTGATCCTAATATGGCCACAGATACACTGATCTCTTTAGTCCAAAATATTGTTGATAAACACACAACACGAAAAAAAAATACTAAACGAGCTCGTATTCTGAAACCATGGATGACTGAGGGACTGCTTCGGTGTATTCGGAACCGCGACAAAATGCATATCAAAGTCAGGAAAAATTGCAACAACATTATCCTTCTAATAACATATAAACGGTATCGTAATTTCTGCAATAACCTACTCAAAAAACTAAAATACAAGTATGAAATAGAACAGTTTAACAAAGCTCAAAATAATCCTAAAGCCATGTGGGACGTTATAAACTCAATTTCAAGTAGAAAGCGTCAGTCACAACCAGCTACGGAACTATTAAATTTGTCAGCTGATGCAAAAATATCAATAAACTCTGTAAACAAATACCTAATCAACATTGGTAAGGACCTGGCTTCAAAGATTATTCCACCAGATGGACCTAAATGCTCTAGGTCAACTGAAGTATTCACACCTTGTAACTCTCTTGGGATCACTCCGGTTACTGAACAGCAAGTAGCAACTATCATTACCTCACTCCGGAGTAATAGCGCAACTGGCTGGGATAATATTCCAGCACTAGTAATCAAACTGTCACGTAATGTTCTGATACCACCAATCACACATATATGCAATATCTCCATTGCCACAGGTACGTTCCCAAACAGCCTGAAAAAAGCGCTAGTAAGTCCTATTTATAAGGATGGGGATAAAAAACATGTCACCAACTATAGACCCATTTCAGTACTGAGCGCATTGTCAAAGATCCTGGAGAGAATTTTGAATAATTGTTTGTCTAATTATCTTGTAAAATTTGGCATAATCTCTAAGAACCAATACGGATTTACAACGGGTGTAAGTACTGAAGACGCTGTGGTTAATTTTAGTGAAGCAGTAGTTACCAAATTAGACAATGGGTACAAGTGCTATGGCATATTCTTAGATCTATCAAAAGCATTTGATACAGTTTCTATTCCCATTCTAATATCCAAATTGGAAGCCATAGGTGTCCGTGGCATAACTTTAGATCTGTTTAAGGACTATCTTTCAAATCGTACACAGGCGGTAAAGATTGATGCCTTGGTAAGTGATGAGGAGCAAATTAATTATGGTGTTCCACAAGGTAGTATCCTTGGTCCCACATTATTTTTGGTATATATCAACGAGTTGTGTAAGATGAACCTCAAAAACTGCGATATTTTTGCTTATGCAGATGATACAGCCTTGTTGGTGTATGGCAAAACTTGGTTAGAAACAAAATCTTATGCCGAGGATGCTTTAAGGCAAGTAATGTCATGGCTGTCTTTAAATCTTCTTACCCTTAATTTAACGAAAACCAAATATATACGGTTTCATATCCCAAATACGGTCACACCGTCTCCGGAAACGCTATGCCTTACTGCACATCATTGCACTCATTCCACATCTAATTGCACATGTCAGCCATTAATTAGTGTAACTACTATAAGGTATCTTGGGGTGCTAGTTGATGAAAGACTTGATTGGCGTCAACAAATAACAACTCTCACACAACGGGTTAGACGGCTTATTTATGTTTTTAAAAATCTCCGTAACTCTGCAGAGCCATCTGTAATGAAAATTGTCTATGTAGCTTTATCTCAATCTGTTCTTAGCTATTGTATCCCCGTATGGGGTGGAGCCTATAAGACCTTATTTTTGCAGTTAGAGAGAGCACAAAGATATCTTCTTAAAGTAATGCACCACAAACCGCGATACTATCCTACTACCCAATTGTATAAGGATTGCCAGGTCCTTACTGTAAGGCAGTTATACATTCTTCGCGCCTTACTCCGACGGCATAAAAGTCTTTCCTATGATCGAAATACTCGAGAAAAAAGGCGCGGAGCACCTGTTTGTCGACCAGTAAGATGCAGGACAGCCTTTGCACTTCGACAATTTAATGCATTAAGTTCCAGAGTATACAATAAAATCAATAGAAAGATATCACTTTACAATTTAAATAGGCATAATGTTAAACAAAAACTTAGTGGTTGGTTACAGTCATTAGATTATAATGAAACTGAAAACCTTATATTGATTGTTAAGTAAACTCAGATTTTTTTATTTTAAGTAAGTAATTAGAATTTGAAAGCAAAACTACTATTGTAACTACATGAACAACTCATACTGATATACAAACGTAATATACAACATGTCCACAAATATTGATGGTAAAATTGTTAACGGAGATCCACCGATTGCTATAACACGAGCACGACTCAGTTTAGGAATCGGGGTGTTATTTAATTAATGAGTCTCTTGTACAACCATCCTGTGCACCCTATTTTAAAAAGTCATGTATATTATGTCATTGTATACTATGTATACCTTGCATATATTGTTGTACTGTATTTTTTGGAAATAAATTATTATTATTATTATTATTATTGTTTTTTAGCGTTTTGCTTCTCGGTCCGCAAGACCGGTGTGCACTGACATCACGGGCCTAAGCCAAGTGAATGTCTGTTAAGTTTTAATCTAAATTGACGATCGGAAAGGGAGATGACTCTGTCTGCATAAACTTCCTAACAATTCTGCAAGTATTTAAAACCACTGCTTTTTGAAGTTGTACAAATGTTTGTGGCGGCAGGCTTAAAAATTCTAAGGATTGTGATAGCTGTTTAGGGATTATACCAGTTGTTGATAACACTATAGGGACTATGGAAACTTTTTGTAATCTCCACATGCGGATCATTTCGTCCTTAAGGTCAATATATTTTGTAAGTTTTTCTGATATTGTGTTTTGCAAGTTATGGGTATTCGGAATAGCAATGTCAATAATATATGCAGTTCTATTTATCTTATCAACCATAGTAATGTCCGGTCTATTATAATGCACTGTCTTGTCAGTTAAGATGGCCCGGTCAAAATAAAGTTTAGTGTTAGCATTTTCTAGGACAGTGTCTGGGTTATACTTATAGTAAGGTACTGTTGGTGTAGTTGTGATCAATTTGTATTTTAATGCAAGTTTCTGATGTATTATATTGGCAACCTGGTCATGTCGGAATTTATAGTCAGTCTGGGCTATGGATTTGCAGGCACCTGTTATGTGTTGGATTGTCTCTGAGCTACTATTACATTTTCTACATAGGTCGGAGGGTAGGTTAGGTATTTTCATGATGTACTTTTTATAATTACGGGTTTCGATTACCTGGTCTTGAATTGCAGTCATGAAGCCTTCAGTCTCTGGAAAGAGTTCGCCGCGACTGAGCCATGCGTTCGACGCCTCTTTGTCGACATTAGGTTGACTCAAGTCATGACGATGCCTTCCATGTAGAGACTTCCGGCTCCATGCTTCAATTTTCTCAGTGTCATCTGTTAGTTTTTCATTGCGTTGTGCTGTTGTTTGTTTCAAATTTAGGGGAGTAAAGTTGTGATCATTTTGTGCTATTGATTTATGCAGTACAGAGGATTGAATTTTATTGAAAAAGTATTGTCTCAGATTTATAATTTGTCGATTATTTAAATTTATTATATCGATAAGTCCCCTGCCTCCTTCGGTTCTGGGTAACGTTAGGCGTTGTATACAGGATCTTGGGTGATGTTTTCGGAATCTAGTCATCGAAGTGTTTATTGTGCGTTGCAGGTTTTTTAGTTCGGATTTTGTCCAGTTTATTATACCAAAGGAGTAAGTGAGTATCGGTATAGCAAACGAGTTAATTGCTTTGATAGTGTTCCGGGAATTCAGCTGTGTTTTTAATATTGTGTTGAGGCGGTGTTGAAATTGTAGTTTGAGCATTTGTTTAGTTTCTTTATATTGTATTTGGAGCGACTGATTATATCCGAGGTATTTATAGGTTTCTTGTTCATTAAGGGGATCTATCTTCACCCCACTTTCTAAAGTGTACTGATGTTGGAAATTATGTCCCGCTTTAACTGAATTTATTTTGCATTTATCAATACCGAATTCCATTCTTATATCGTTACTAAACTGTTCGGTTAAGTTAGCTAACTGATAGAGCTGGTCTTCGTCTTGCGCGTATAGTTTAATATCGTCCATGTAAAGTAGATGATTCAATTTGTTTGTAGTGGACTCGTTATTATCAGTCACCCCATCTATATCTGTATATTTAAGAGGATATCCGAGTGCGGATGAATTTAAAATGTTGGAGAGTGGATTCAGTGCGAGGCAGAACCAAAGTGGACTAAGTGAATCCCCTTGGAAGATACCACGTTGTATTTTAATTGCATCAGTTTCTATTAGTTCGGTAGGGGTAGTGAGTCTTAGCCGGGTTGTCCAGTTTTTCATCATCGTTCCTAGGAATGACACAATTTTAGGGTGAATTTTATATATATCTAGAACATGAAGAAGCCAAGAGTGGGGCACAGAGTCATATGCTTTTTTATAATCTATGTACATTGTAAATAGGTTAGCTTTAGTCTTCTGAACTTGCTTAAGTATCACGGAATCTATAATAAGTTGCTCCTTACAGCCTTGTGAAAATTTACGGCATCCTTTTTGTTGTTCAGATAAAATATTGTTGGCGTCTATATGCTCGTAAACTACTTCAGTAACGCAGGATGTGATAATTTTGTACAAGGTTTGCAAGCATGTAATTGGTCTGTATTTCGCAGGATTTGTGGCATCGTTAGCATCTTTTGGTATCATAAATGTAATTCCTGAAGTAATATAGGTTGGTACTTTACTCGGGTCTTGTAGGAATTCGTTTATATAATTGTGTAAATATGGATGTATATATGTAAATTTTTTGTACCAATAACTATGTATGTAGTCGGATCCTGGTGACTTCCAATTATGTAGATTATGTAGCACTTTTATGAATGTGTCCAAAGGGATGTGTTGAAAATTCATTTCGGCATATCGGTCATTGTTTATAGTCTCTACTTCTATCCAGTCGGCTTGTGTATTATGTTTTTCTGCTTTTTCCCAAATTCCTGCCCAGAACTCTTTCAGCTCATTTGGGTCAGGGCTATTATTCTCACTGTCTTCAATAATGTTATGTTGAGTGTTTGTTGTTGCTTGTTTGATGGTGCGATAGAAATGTTTTTCATTATTGATGAAAATATTATTTTGTTGTTTTCTCAAGGTGCAGTTTTTATATCTTTGTATTCGTCCTGTAATAACTGAGAGTTTCTGCTTGAGTGTATCTAGGGTGTGTGTGAGTTGCGTGTTAGGTTCTTCATGTATGGAATGAATTTTGTATTGTTCAATTATCTTTTTAACGTGCTTTGTGAGTTTTCTATTATTATTTCCGTTAATGAATTGAGTTAGTCTACCTATTTTTGTTCGCAAATCATCTAGTCTATATTCTAGCCGCCTCTGCCAATGTGGTTTGTATTGTTTTTTAGTGTTTTGAGTTGTATTCGTAGGTATTAAGTTTATTTTAGACCCATTAACTTTTGCTGCGGTCCAAGCTGCACAGTATATGACTGTTTGAAAAGTTTTAAAATCGGTCTCTTGTGTAATATTTTCAGGTAATGTCTTGTTATTTAAGTAATGTGTTATTTTAGCTAGTTTTTTAGATGGTTTTTGTTTTGGTATATAGGTTCTATTAGTTGGTTCTGTATTTTTATAAAAATCTATTGCCTTTTGGAAGGTGTCATCTATTTCTGGGTTTCTATTTTCAGGTGTTTCTGAGTTAATTACGCGATTTTCAGGAAAATTTAACTCAATACTATTCATTATTTCATTGCAGTTAGTGTGTGAGTCTAGAGTGCTTTCATTGTGAGTGTTTTTATTTGTGGAACAGTGTGGAAGTTCCTCAGCTATCGCTTGTTTGATTGAATTGAGTCTGTCGTCAGAGATATATTTATTATTAACTATTATTCTTCGCTGATCTGCTATTCTTTGTTCGCTTAGATGTGCTAGTGAAGGAAATGTATTAACAAAATCCCTATGTAATAGTTTCCGGTATGCTGTTTTATTTGTTTCTAGGTTAGTAACGCGGTAATATGAACGCATGATTGCTTCATTTTGTTCAGAGGTCCATCTCATACGGCTTGTTGGATTTTGTGAGTTACTTGCAAATTCCGTGTTTGAAGTTTGTGTATTAGTTTGAGGTGAAATTGTAGTGATCGTCTGAGGTTGTGTATATGTCTGTCGTCTATTTTGTAAGTTGTCGATTTCTTCTTTTACTTCGTTGTATATTTTGTCTATTATATTTTGTGGCAGCAGCTTAGAGCGGATTATTGCTCTGCGTTGGTCTCCTACTCTCTGCCGACTCACTTCTCGCATGTTCAGGAATTTTTCTATAAACTTTAAATGTAGAGGTTCGAGGTAGGCTTTTGTGTCAGTACCTAGTGTGGTCAATTGTAAATAAGTCCGTAGTATAAATTGGTTCATCTCAGATGTCCATCGTCTACGCGTACCTGAGACACCCGCGGTGGGTGCAAGTTCAGTGTCGAGATCGACATCCTGCACAACACCATCGGGCTTGCTAATTGTTGACAAGGTTTTTGTTCGTCTTGTCATATAGGAAGGGCGAGTCGAAGGGATGGAAGAAAATAGTGATACAGTATCGTCGCCTGATAAATCGGCTGTAGCTTCGACGTCGCGAGTCCGCCTGCTCAACTCACAACGACCGGCTGTAATATCTTGTGTGGCGAGCGCCCGCCTGCTCAACGCATCGCCACCGGTGTCTCGCATGCTGTGGCACCCAGCACCGGCTCCAGGTGCGCCCCGGCGACCCCCGGGCAGCGGCCTCAAATTATATTTTTTATTTATTTGTTCCATATTTAAATGTGTTGAGGACTATTAGTTTGGAGAGGGTGAGCCAAGTTGTTAGTGGCATGCCATGTATTTCTTAGGAAATAGGATCTAGGTGTGCAGATCATATGGGTGTAAACAGTATCTCCTCCCCGTAAGCCCCCCCACCACGACAAGGTTGATCCTCCCGGGGGGGTTATTATTATTATTATTAAATTCCAAGTACCGCATAGCGTTCCACTGCGCTAGTCACCCCAAAATATAAGACCATATTTTTACCTTATTTTTTTGTCTACAGTATAAACGGGCTGACTCGACCGGGTCTTTACCCCTGTCTCACAGAAAATAGACGTAAAGTAACGGTTACGTTTGGTATGGTGAGTAAGATATTCGGAGGCCCAAATCGCCCTCCCCTTCCCGATCAATTAATTATCCTTTTCCTGAGATCTGAAACGCGCCTATCATACTTTTATTACTGTGGGCGTACATGGGCGGTGGAGATCACTTATCAGGTGACCCACGTGCTCATTTGCCATCCTATGCTATAAAAATGTTTTCAACTGAAACACAAGTGTGCTTATTCAGTGCTGCTTAGAGACAGCGGTTGTATCTACCTATATGACTCTGACATACGAAAGTACCACCTATTGATGAAGAAATACCTTCAGAAGTGGACGTTAACTTTGTCGTTTCATACTGTTACCAATTTTTTTTAAAGGATTGTCAGTTGTAAAATAAATACATTGCGAAGCCACGGCAGTACGTGTTTTGGACTATGTCCAAACTTTTGGCAATTTTCCTATATGCCGCCAATAGCACAAGTTGTAACATGCAGCGGTTTTATAATTTATTATCATACAAATATTGCCGTGTTCGGATCAACAAAGTTCTGAGTACTCAGTATAAAGATCTAAATGAATCGTATAATACTGTCACTTTAACATTAAAGTGCGTCTCCATTTGTGACTTTTCGGCATACCGAGAGGTGTAACTGTGACAAACACACGTGACATACTCTTAAGTATGGACGGTTGTCAAATCTTAGGACGTAATGTTACGAAGCGATCCACTCTGAGATCCTGTAAAATTTCGCTGTGACATGCTATATGTCATTTTTTGTTATAAATCATTATATTTTTAGATGTTATATAGGACGAGTATTATTTAAAAAATACGAAACGACGGTTATCAAATCAACAAATGGCTTATCGAGTTACTTTTACAATGTTACTGCTTTACAGACCACAACCCCATGTCAGGATTCTCTAGAGACCGTTCTCTAATTAATTACTAAGGCCGAACTAGGACCGAATAGTAAACTCGGTATCGACTGAGTACTGATAACTAAGAACTAGACTACGACTGAGCCCTAGGCATTGGCAAATGGCCTCCAGTTATGGTGGCGTCTCTTTTATACGATTTGTCCACCCTTCTACCACTGTTCCGCACAGTTATTATTTAAATGTAACTAACGTTGTTTTCTCAGACACCCTCAATTCACCGATAAAAAAGGAATACCCTAACAATATATATTACGACACCCATCCATAGTGTAACAAGAACGTGTGATAGCCATGGGTCTCGGTGTGGTGCGGTGAAATGACACGCAAGTATAGACGAAGCTTTAGTTATCAACACTGTGTAGACAAAACTTACACACTGATGCTTCGCGGCAGAATGAGACAAAATGATGGTACCTGCCTAAACGGCCTCTCGCATACGAGGGACCTACCGCCTTGAAAATGGCATTGTAATATGTCAAATCTCATAACATCCTAGTAATTTCACTGGCTTCAATATCTTTCAAACCGAAGGATGACAGTACTTATATACTGATGTCAGCAGAAAGAGGCAAACTGGTGGTACCTACCCAGACGGCCTCTTGCATACGAAGGATCTATCACCTCGTAACATGTTACTTGAGTGATACCATTTGTGATAGACGAACCATTGTGTTGTGTTGAATTGTGATAAAGAGTGCTGCGGTTAAAGCGAAATCCAGTGCATATACGCACTCACGCCTGTAATCCCCGAAGGGGTAGGCAGTGGTGTAACCAGTACACCCACATTTCGCCGAGCGTATCTCCGTCCCATGATGTGATAGGGGGCGAGCCTATCGCCATACCGGGCGCAATTCCAGACTCCGGCCTGATACTGAGCATTTCGTAATAGAAAAACCCAATACCACTTTACCCGACCCGGGGATCGAACCTGAGACCTCAGCGTCAGCCTCAGTCGTAACGCGTACGCATTACAACTGCGCCACCGAGGCAGTCGAGGCGGAATCTGGTGAATCCAAAAAATCACCAAATATCTCATAACTTGCACCACAAACACAAATATCAAGTAGCTTTGACAAAAAGCACAAAGTTGGTTGAGCTGGGACTGCACTGGCATGCCTTTGATCGGCCAAATTCAATGTACACCAGTAACGAGTTTTCTTTGAGGTGACGTCGACGATATGGCATTCAAAATGCCTGTCCATTGAAAAATTTATGTCAGAATTTACGTTATAAAAGCATTTGTATCCTTGAAAGGGTAGGCAGATGTGCAACCATTACATATTGTAAAGCCTTTACCTATTAAATTACCGTTCTGTACGAAAATAGTAAAAAAAAATATCATCACTTTTATTTCTATTTCAAAGTAACCACACAGGCTATTTAAGGATGCCTACATAGTTTAGACCAAAACAGCATATAGATATAGTAGGTAAGTGCGCATCAGAATTATATTTACCGGGCAACGCTTAAATCACCTGTCCTCGCCAGGGCCTCAAACCCGCTATTAATTCCCGTCAGCTCCTCATTTACATACCCGCCATCTGCTGAATCGCGGCGGGAAATAAATTGCGATATTATATTTATTGCTATAAGTATACATCTTCTATCGTTTTTTGGTGGTTATTTTTGTGTAATTACTGGGCAATGCTTTTATTTACATGAATGGCGAGACGAGCAGGTCACTCGTCTAATGGTAAGCGCCGCAATTGCCCATAAACAGCAGCCACACCACACAGAACTTTAAATACTACCTAGCATTGGACAGCGTCATCACCCCGAGATATAAGATGTTAGGTCTCATAATGAACAATAATTTCACTAGCTTATTTTTTTTCAAACTGAAACACATCAGTGCTTACACACTGCTACTTGGCGGTAGAAATAACAAAGCGGTGGTACCAACCAAGATGACCTCTAGAATACGATAAAATTAATTTATAGCATTGTAGTATCAACGACGGAAATTTACACGCTTTTAGTTTACTGTTGTACTTAGCTGGGCCAGCAAATCTTATTCTACCCTTGCCGGTAGGTGGCGCCAGAAATTTGATAATTCCATAAGGTTTTTAGGGTTCCGGAAAAACGGAACCCTTATAATTTTTGTAATGTCCGTCTATACGTCTATATGTCACAGCCATTTTATTCGGAGACTATTAGCACTATATGAATACAATTTGGATGGTAAGTGTATTCTTGGAACCGGTGACAAAGGTGTGGTTAAATTAAGACTTTTTTGCGGTAGCTTTCCATACATGTAACTAAGGGAGAAATTCCTTTTTCTATTGCACGTAGGCATATGTAATGTCATTCGAAAGGTACTGCAAAATGATATAGAAGTTACTAAATAACTTTTCTAAATAAGTCATTAAATTGTGAGATATGCTTGTCTAGTCGTGTGAAATGTGTCCACCTCCTAACTATTAAGCTAGGGGGTGGAAAATTCTGAAAACAACCAAAGCAATATAAAACGTACTTCCACCGATAATTAATTTTAATGAGATAAGGTGTTATATAGAATAGTTTTTGAATTATGTCTTTCGGTTACACAATTTCTTCCATGCTGACTACGAAACCCTTCACTGTGTGTACGAACACGCATTTGGCCGGTTTTTTAAATTAATTATTTTCCGGTTTTTCTTCACATAAGTTGTAAGAACTCCGTACGTGCCGAATTTAAATTTTTCATGCCCACGAGAACTACACTTTAGCTTTGATAACTGAATTAGGAATATCAAAATTTAAGACATACTCGTAGTCGAATGTCTCTTGATAGAGTTTTCACACCTCCAATGGACCGCGGTAGGTATTTAGTTTAATTTCAACAAAAAAAATGTTCTAGACAGGCGGACGGACAGACGGAGGTACCACAAAGTGATCTTTTATGGACGTCATTTTTTTACGTCTCATTTTTGAGGTACGGAGCCTTATAAACTAAATACCGGCAACTTTTTAAATTCTAACAATGTATTTTTACCTACTATCTAAGACTACGTAACCCACATATATTGAAGATGAGACAAAGAAAAAGATAAATTTATATTTTTATTGCCAAAGTCCATTCAATCAGTATTTTATTAAAAATATAAACAAGTTATTTTTTTCTTGGACTGACATTATAGACAGGTTTATCTGAGGTCATTGTTGAGGAAAATGTGTTTAAATACTCGGAATAAACAACCGTAATCAAGAATTATTGAAACGTTGTAACAAGTTTCATCTTAAAACGGGTTCACACGGTTCGATTTTAATTGATCAAATTGACTTGAATCAAAAAAACTGTAAGATTATTGTTGACCAATTCCATTGAAAGTCTATTCAGACGGTTGATCAATTAAAATTGAACCGTGTGAACCCGATATTAAGGTTCGTAAGGTGAAAGAAGTTCGGAGAAATAGTTTTACGATCAACCACCTGTTGAACGTTTGTCACGACCTCTCGTTGGTTATTTTTGACTGCTTTAAACGCAGACTCTTTTTTACGGATTACTATGATTTCGTACTACTGTTAAGTTTTCTCCAAATATTATGTTTTTGATGGGCGACGGTTTTTATCATCATCAAAGTTTTTATCATTATCATCATCATCATTAGTCTGAATTCATTCACTGCTGGACATAGGTCTTTCCAAGCCGCTGGAGCGACGACCTAATTAACGTAGCGGGAAGCGGCTGGATGAGGAAGGCGAAGGACCGTCAAGGGTGGCGCCAACTTGGAAAGTTTTTATAATAACACAAATTACAATAAAATCTCTATTCAAAAAAAAGTAACTAGCGCCGCCGCCGCCGCCGCTGCCAAAAGCTTGTCACGCTATCTCCTCCGAAACCGCTGAAGGTATGGGGTCAAGACCGATACCAATCGATGCAGAATAATGTGGGGAAGAAAGTAAGATATGTCTCATATTCGTCGGACTTCAAGTTTTTTTTTTTATTTTATGTTTTGTGGAAAAACATGGGCAACGCCCCTAGTTTGATATAAAAAATTATAACGCATAATAAGATGTCTAGCTAAATTTTCAGGAGACGCAACACAGTGTAGTCTTTCATTTTTCACTGCAATCTGACACACGTTGCTGCGGCGCAGCATGTTTTTTTATACCAGATAATAAACGGGCAAGTAGGTCACCCCATGGTAAATGACCTCCACCGCTAATGATTACTCAGAACACTGGAAGACCATGAATGCCTGAAATTTTCGACCTTAAAGGAAAGGGATGAGAATTGGGAAGGAAAGGAGCGATTAATCGTATACAATAAACAGTGAGAAAATGCAGAGAACTGAAAACCAGCGTTGACTGGTGAAGTGGTTATGCTGAAGTAGTCACTGCTCACTGTCAACTTGAGCTGAGTTCACTTCTTTTGCCACTCAATTGCTAATACCATATTATTGTAAAAAAATGTGTGCGTTTGTGGAAATAAATACGCACTCACGCCTGTAATCCCCGAAGGGGTAGGCAGAGGTGTCTCCAGTACACCCACATTTCGCCGAGCGTATCTCCGTCCCTTATGTGACAGGGGGCGAGCCTATCGCCATACCGGGCACAAATTCCAGACTCCGGGCTGATACTGAGCATTTCGTAATAGAAAAACCCAATACCACTTTACCCGACCTGGGGATCGAACCCGAGACCTCAGCGTCGGCCTCAATCGTAACGCGTACGCATTACAACTACGCCACCGCGGCAGTCAATAAATCGAAATGTAATGTAATCGAAATAAATGGTTTTACTATTATTATTTTTATTATTTGGTGCTCCAAAATCTCACTGACCGTAGAGCCAAAAAGTGTCTACAGTGTGGCTCTACCACTTCAAAATTGGGTTCTATAATACTGTGTTATACAAAGTCTTCGTTGTGTGCGTCAACACACACTTGCCATCCGATTCAAAAAAGATTGAATCGTGAGAACACAAACCGGTTTTACCGCAAGACGTAAGCTCTACAGTTTATGTTTAAAACGATGTTAGGTCTTATACGATATAGTGGTATAAAATGTTTGTGTGCAGTTATGTAGTTGATTAAAGTGGATTTTGGAATATGAGAAGAAAGTTTAGTTGATATTAAGTGTTTTGTTTTTCTATTTTTGTGTAGAAAGGTAAGTAATTTTGACGTATTTATAAATACTAGATGTGTGGTAAACAGTCAATGTTATTAAATCACTATTTCTTAAAATATATTGAAAGTCTCATCAAATAGAGACTTATGATAGCCCGCACATCTTATCCAACCGTCTAAATAAATATTGGACACTGTTATCAGAATCGAGTTTCCCTTCTGATTATGCACAATTAAAAAGTTAATAATAATATTATTATTATTATTATTAAAAAAAAAAAAGTTAGTGGGTTAAATTATGAAAGTACGCGATTTAGTTTTTCAATAGTTGGCCAGCTTGAAATTGTAAGTCTGCGAATCCCTTAGTCCCAAAGCCAACCTCACCTGCATAATATGGTACAAAGAGGCAATGGCGAAACTTGATTCTCGTTGCGTATTGTGGGGGTTGGACGGCAGGTCGCCCCATATTATAAATACCAAGTACCGTCAAATCTATGGTGCGGGAGGGCGGACACTGGCATTAGGCTGGGACAGCACCAGGCACAAAAAAGAAGCCCGTACAGACAAATTATTGTTTTATACTTTTAAGACACCGGTATTACACATATAAATTACACATGTATCAATACAGCAGTATACATACTATTTACATGATATATGTGTTTATGTACATGATCATTGGCATAAAGAAATATTCCACCATATTTTTACCTCGTGGATAAATCTCGTTTGCGGATACCTGCCCAACTCCGAGGAAGTAGGAATGGCGATGCCGGGCTCAGCAGTTTTTTTTAATTATTAGATTGAATGACGAGACGAGCAGGTCGCTCGCCTGATGGTAAGCGCCACGCCTGCTCATAAACAGAAGCAACGCCACACAGAACTTTAAATAAAGCACTGCATGACACTGGACTGCGCTCGTCACCCCGAGACATAAGGTGTTAAGTCTCATAATGCAATATTCCAGCAGTATTCCAACCCACTTGTTTTTAAGCTAAGCCTTCCCCCGTGGCCCCAGTTAGATGTCTATACGACAGGCAAGGGATACATACCGTGGTGGATACCACCATATACCATAGGTGGTAGCAACTGAGGGAGTCTGTGCGACCACCTGATCCTCCTAGTATTTCTTTTATATCTTAGGCCGGTAAACGAGCAAGTGGGTCACCTGATAGTAAGTGATCTCCACCGCCCATGTACGCCCACAATACTAAAAGGAACATGGGCGCGTTGCCGATCATAAAGGGATAATTACCACTCAATATCATCATCAACAACATCAACATCCAGCGAAGTTTTACTCCTGCCCACGTTAATGTAATATATATGCTACTAGCTGTCCCACGCGGTTTCTCCCGCAACTACAGCAGCTCCACCTACCAGGTTCAATTGCGAATCTAAACCATCCAGGGCGCCACCCAAACGCATACAAAAAAAATCCCGCAACTACAGCAGCGCCAACTACCGGGTCCAATTGTGAATCTAAACCATCCAGGGCGCCACCCAAACGCATGTTACAAAAAAAACATTCAAATCGGTCCAGCCATTTAGGAGGAGTTCAGTCACATACACACGTAAAGTAGTATTATATTTTAAAAAATAAGCGTCAACTTCTTTAAGGAAAAACAGTAGCTATTTAATATTAATGAAGTGATTAACACTTCAAAGGGAAGTCCCTGCATCCACTGACGTAAAATCTTTCGGAAATACCAAGAGACTGCGCTATTGATATCACAGCTGAGATGACGCAGTCTAAAATAATATATTCATCAAGATTTTAGGGATCCGAACCCAAAGGATGCCAACGGGATACTATTATTAACTCTACGTTGTCTCTCCTAAATTTAAAAGGCGCTAATTTTGAACCGTAAAATGCAGCATGCTGAAATTTCACAGTTATTATTGTTGCGGATATTCTAACAAAAAATAATAAAACGAAATAACATTAAGGGCGTGGTATGGAACCTGCAGTGCGTGAAACTGACTCGTATTCGACCAGGTATGAAGCTCTCGAATAAACTCCCTGCATCGATGTTTCCCGAGCGTTATGACCCGTCCTTCTTTAAGCGAGGCTTAAAAAGAATTTTCCTTCAACGGTAAGCAGCGGCTTGGCTGTGCTCTGGCAATACTGGATCTATGGGCGGCGGTAACCACTTACCATCAGGTGGGTCGTCTGCTCGTCTACCTATACAGGCAATAAAAAAAAGTTATTTTGTATGTATAACCACACTTAACTGTTTTGAGCTTTCCACAAACTCAAGGTGGTAGGTCCCTCGTATGCGACTGTCTGGGTTGGTACCACCGCTTTGTTTATTTCTGCCGCCAAACAATAGTGTTTTAGCGTGACCAGCGCAGTCCAGTCCCATGCTGTGCTTTGTAATTCAAAGTTCTATGTGGCGTTGCTTCTATTTATGGGCAGACCTGCGACCTATTAATCTTGTCATTCAAGCTTATAAAATAAAAAATAAACTGAACAAATTTTATCTTAATCAGCTTGTGTCCCAAATATGCCGAGTGATGACCTCCTCACATTTTAATAAGAGAAGTGAGTGTTGTTGTACCTTAATTCATCAACGACCGTTCAAATGCCTTGGGCTGACTTTGTCCAGTGGTATGACTCTAATGTACTAAGCTGATCATGGAAGGTTCATCAGACTATGATTAAGTATAACAATAATACTAGCCCTGTATTATACACGTCCCACTGCTGGGCACGGGCCTCCTCAGGGTTGGCAGACTTCACATATGATTAAGTACATATTGCAATTAAAAGACACGACATCTTGAACGTACCTAATAAAATGATTGTCTTTTCAGTCAGAATGAATCTACTAGTTCTCCTAATATTCGGAGTAGCACAGATCTACTGCCAAGACAAAAATGGCTGGGCGCTTGTCGGAAGCCCATTGTTGCACGTGAAGCCCTGCGAGGAAAATATTATCTTGGCCTTTGAACCAGGGTTGCCACCCAGTGAAGAGAATCAGTATTCTCTATTCATAAGTGGTCAATTTCCGAGATACACCAAAATGCATATGAAGTTTGACTCCGAAGCTGTCGTTACCTTGGTAAGTTCCTGTAGGCCACTAAATAACTGTCATAATAAAGATCTAGATAATATTATAATAGAGGCTTCTACAAAATAATTGACTCTTGGAGTGAAGATACATTTAAATCCTCGTGTTCGCTTGTGAATTCTATATTTTTTTTATTACATCTGGCAATTTTAAATATAATGCATCTAAAGTTTACGACTGTTAATATAGTTCAAGTGATAAGCAATGAAAATCACGATTAATTTCATCTTGGTTGCATGATCCTCTTACAAAATTATTGAGTTTTGAGCTGGTGTGTTAACGAGGTTATTGGCAAAACAATACTATACTATATAATGCAATAAAATTCAAGAATGACTTCTCATAAGGTATCTAAATAAAATCTTATATATAAAATTCTCGTGTCACAATGTTCGTTAGTATAGTATAGTATTTACTTATGTATTTATATTTAAATATTTATAGTATTTAAGTGATGAGAAAATTTTATATATAAAATTCTCGTGCCACAATGTTCGTTCCCATACTCCACCGAAACGGCTGGACCGATTTGTATGAAATTTTATGTGCATATCGGGTAGGTCTGAGAATTGGCCAACATCTATTTTTCATCCCCTTAAATGTTAAGGGTGGTCCACCCCTAAATTTTATTTTTTAGACAATTTTTTTTTATGATACTGCATTAAAAATACATACAACTCTAAATTTTCAACCCTCTACGATCAACCCCTATTTTTTAATAGCGACATTAGTACTTTTGTCAAGCGCGTTTCTCAACTGGACTCGCTTGATGCGCCCACTAGGCTACTTTAATCCTGGAAATAGGCTTTCACGCGGGCGGAGCCGCGGGCAACAGCTAATAATCAATAAAAATAATGTTTACAGGTTAGCCAACCACCACAAAATGTTTCTGCTAGAGTTGAGAGTCTTGATGAGCCGGGAATGTTTGAAATTAAGTTCTTCCAGAAAGGCGAAGGACTTGCCATGACAGTTAAAGGAGTTAACAATGGAGTAGTGCCATACCTCAAGAGTGTAGTAGTTAATACGGTGGAATATTGTAAAAACGCAACAAAACCTGTAAGTTTTTGATTTTATCTTATCTAAGAGATCTAACTTCTTAATAGGCTAATCTAGAAACAGCTTAACTAGGTTGTAATCTGGATTTAGAATTATTCAAAAATATATATTTAAATTTCAAAATATTTCCCAACATGTTTTGAAATCCAAACCAAACTCACTTGCTCGTGGTATACTTTACTAGCTAATAGGTCTCACTGGATCTATCTGAATAGTATCACTGCTTTTTAAAATTTTGGAATCAGATAGTTTTACCAACAAACACTAGTGTGTAAGTAAAACTATTGTGCTCCGGTGTAAATTAATTGAAGCTAGTAGAATTACGGGGTCTCAAGAGTCCTAACATTTGCTGTCAAGTTGGAATAAAGTAAAACATCTATTAAAACTGGCTAATTCTTTAAACGATCTCTCTAAGAAATCTCTAGAAATAGATAATTAAGTTATAGAACTGTAAATTATAAAGTGTAGAAATCATTTAAAGTTAAAATGTAAGTAAATTTAAGTTAGTAAATCAAAATGTTAGGTTGTTTTAGTTCTTAAATACGCAAATAAAATACCTGATCAAACAGGACAAGTAAATTAAAAGAAAACAGCATGGATCTAGAGTCAGTGGTAGAATAAATTTACAAAATAAAGAAAGAAAAGTTGTATTAAGGTCCCCAATACAATATTTCCAGGGTTACCTAGACAATTACATCCAAGGCTACAAAAACACAGCAGAAAGTGCCGCGAAAGTGGAAGATACAACCTGCGGTAGGCGTCAAGTCACCCATACAGGATTGATCGTGAACGGGCAGCCTACAAAACCCGGTGACTGGCCGTGGCACGCGGCTTTTTACGTTTTAGAAGGATCTTCTCTGAAGTATATTTGCGGTGGAACTCTACTTTCAAAGTCTATGGTGCTTACAGGTAATTATTATTTTATCTATTTCCTCTTTATATTGTAAAAGTGGTGATTTTAATGAGTTATCTTGACCGGGTTAGTATCATTATCTTGCAGAAATCCAACGTAAAGTTGCAGCTTGCTATTGCGTTTTGTACGAAGAGTGAAATTTATATTAAAGTCAGCAATGCATCTTTGTTGAGGTCTCGGGTTAAATCCTCGGGTCGGGTAGAAGTGATATTGGGTTTTTATATCACGAAATGAATAGTATCAGCCCGGAGTCTGGAATTGTGCCCGGTATGGCTTCAGGCTCGTCTTCTATTACATTATGGGACGGAAATAAGCTCGGCGATATGAAGATGTACCTATTGGCTACACCACTCTCTATTCCTTCGGTGAATACAGGCATGAGCACGCATGTATGTATGTCTGTACTATATTTTCGCATTATTTTGTTATTTATAGCGGCTCATTGCGTGACCATCCGAGGAGTTCCACGCGTAACTTCTAGTCTCAGCGTAGTGCTTGGTAAATATAACCTGATTGGAGGTGATATAGCAAGTCAAGAGAGAGAAGTAAGTTACATTTATTTTAGGTCAAAGACTTTAATGTATACTACAAGACAAGCTGCACGGTACATAGAAGTTGTAACACTAAGTTAGGGTCAATTAACAGTAACTCAATATTGCCACCTCGCTTACTCTCAACTAGAACCCGTATCGCGCTCCTTGTTTGTGAGCTGTCATACTCCCGCGTTATGTGACGCAACTTTACTTCTAAACAGCCCGTCTAGTAGTATACATTAAAGTGTTTGTTTTAGGTACATGTTTTAATTTGCCACCAATGGCTCTTATCTTAATCTTAAGTTGACCTTGTGGGAGAATATAGAATATTTCTGAATCGGGTTGCATGTGAATAACAGCCATAGTGGCTCGTCCCCTTGAGTCGCGTTCCCGGATCATCCAGCGTATATACAGTAAGATAGGCTGGATTAATTCTGGTGATCGATTTTGCATAGGACTTTAGTTGGCATCAGGTTCAGTGTAGCCATTTTTGTTTTCCATCACATGGTTCTGAGGATATAAAACCTCCCTAACGCTTATTACTAAACGGGTAAAATTATGCTTAAGTATTTAAGTTATTTAAGAGCCATAACCATGGATCGTATGATATCAAGTTTTAGTAGGCGTAGGAATAAAATGTAAAACTGATTTTAAACATTTGTAAAATAAAAATAGAAAAAAATATAGCCATTCAAAGGTGCCCATACAATCTTTACCTATATCTCGGTAAATCGGTACAGGTCGATGCTAAATCTGATATCAATATCTATGGTTGCAACATCGAAATAAGATGACAAGAAACGTCACCCAACCAAAACCCTGTGTAAGGGGGCGGGGCTATAAAAGTCTGGGCAGCTCGTTCATTCGCAATTCATAAAAATTGATTCATCATCTCTAGTTGACACTTAATACGTCAAATTTTTTGCGCGGTTTTTGCGTCGAATCGCGATCTACAAATTTAATATTTAGACATTAACTTTTATGAAATAAAGTTGATTTTGAACGTTCATTAATTTTTGTTGCGTGTTGAGTGTTACGTGTGATTACCATCGCATGTGTAAGGAAGTGGAGCCGTATTTTTGGTAGATTCATATGAGAGTTATCGTTCTATTTCGATGGGTTCCAATATCTAAGGATGACTAATGTGTTAAGGTTAAGATGATATTATTATATTATCATACTTTTCCAGGTACAAGACATAATAGTGCACGAGTCATTTGAGTATCGGCACTTAAATAACGATATAGCGTTAGTAAGACTGAAATCTGAAGCTGTTTTCGATGACTACGTGCAGCCAGCATGTTTATGGAGTGTTGAGGCATACAAAAGATTACCATCAGGGAAGATTTATGGAACTGTGAGTATTTTTTCATAGATTTAGATGAAGAGACGAGCATGTCGCTCGCTTGATAGTAAGCGCCATGCCTGCCCGCGAATAAACAGAATCAACACCAACCAGGAGGCCAATTTTTGTTATTTTGAATGTTCAAAATATCATTCCGATCTAGTCTCTTAAACCAATAATCAACGTCAAATGCACCTAGCATTAGCAGTAGCATTATACCGTTTTGGCTTCAGTCAACTTTCATTCTACATTCAATCTCATTACGATCTATGCTCACATTTGACGTTGATTATTGGTTTCAGATAATGTCATTTGCAACTTTCTTGACGCTGAGACTAGATCGGAATGATATTTTGAACATTTAAAATTACGAGAATTGGTCTCCAGAACTTCGAATTATGAAGTACTTACTGCATGACACTGAACTGCGCTCGCATAACTCCATAATGAGTGATTGTTTGGTTACAGATTGCTGGCTGGGGTTTCGATAATACTGACATCCTCTCCTCACAACTGCAGCAGGTCAAGATGCCAAAAGTATCAGAGTCCAACTGCATCAAGAGCAATCCATTGTTCTTCTCCAGGTTGCTTACTGATCGCAAATTCTGCGCTGGATATACTAATGGTATTGCTATATAATATTCTAATAGCATTAATTAAGCTCAAGCCTGTATCCCGGAAGGGGTAGGCAGAGTTACGACTAGTGCACCCATATTTGCTGAGTTTACCGGGCGAACCTATTGCCATACCGGCACAAATTCCAAATCCGGACAATTCATGTGTGGTTATTCGAAACTAAAACTTAAATAATAATTGTTTTTTTTTTTTTTTTTTAATTCAAGTTTTATTTTGGGGCATTTTACCACAAAGACATGCCAGCCCCATCATGCCCTAATCTAAATTACTGACAATAAACGTGAGATATTCATTTATGCAAAATCATGTCGGCTAGAAATATTGCTGCCTCACTATTTGGTTCTGCTAAAGTATTTACAAACGGCCCAACATTATATTTATTTATTTTATATTTTTGCATAAATGTATACCTCTCTCGTTGATATTTCTTATATTCTATTAACATATGTTGGACATCATCCATCTTGCCACACACTTCACAGTCTGGGGAGTTTACTTTTTTCATTAAATAGGCGAATTTATTCGATGGATAATGTCCAGATCTTAATCTATTTATCTAAATATAGAAGGCCCCTCGTATGCGAGAGATCGTCTGGGTTAGTACCACCGCTTTGTCTATTTCTGCCGCCAAGCAGTAGTGTGTAACAGCAGCACTGTTATGTCCTGGTTTGAAGGAAATTAAAGCCAGTGAAATTACTGGGCACTATGAGACTTACTGGGTGACGAGCGTGCGCAGTCCAGTGTCATGCAGTGCTTTGTAATTCAAAGTTCTGTGTGGCGTTTCTTCTGTTTATCGACGTGCCTCCTACTATCAGGCGAGCGACCTGCTCGTCTTGCCTACCAAGCTAATAAAGAAAAATATTTACCTTAAAATTATTGATAAATATATCTTTTATTAGTAGAATTCGAACTCATGACAAGGTCTGAGGTAGTCAAGTCTAAAAGACTTATTTACTTCCAGGAACATCAGCCTGCAACGGCGACAGCGGCGGCGGTTTCATGATCTTCGTGCCTGATAAAGCAGGAGAGGCGGGTGATGTGCCGGGCGCGTGGCATGTCCGAGGCATCGTCTCCATGAGTGTCTCTAGGACTGATGGGCCTATTTGCAATCCCAACCACTACGGGCTGTTTACTGATGTGGCAAAGTTCCGGGGTTGGGTCATGAAGCATTTATAATAAACTATTTTTATTTAATTTTATTTTTAATATTAAACAAACACACCCATCAGTCACACAAGTAGTCCTGACCCCACGCTAGGTAAGATCGTAACGTGGGTATCAGGAACTGGGCTTGTGGTCCCACAACACCCAGACACGAAACAATTTTTTGCAGATCTCACAAACATTTGGCTCAGTGCGGGGATCGAACCCTCGTCCGCTCGCTTTGCAGCCGACGCTCAGTTGAAATACCACTAAGCGGTCATCCATCCATAGACTGACCACGCCAAGGGTTACTTAAGTGTTAACTAACACGTTAATCGTTTAACGGTCAGTGAGTGCAAATGGCTATAAGCGACTCAATATTTCGGTAAAAGATACTCAAAGTTTATTCAGAACCCGTTTAACTTCTAAATGCCCTTATTAAATAAACGTATGAGACAAAACCTACAATCGAACCTTAATCACGAGAAACGAAGACATTTTAAGTTACGAGAATTTTCTAAAAAGATTTTTCCCAATAAAAAGTTTGTCACGGACATACTTAGTGTGTAGAGTGACTACATCTTTTTATTTTCCTCGTAGATTGTTTTAGTTTTTGTACATAATATATTTGTATATTATTCTTAGGCTAAAGCAGAAATGCTGGTTCATATATAAATGCTAACAATGACAAATGGGTAACATCAGATTTAATCAAATGTCTCAGAAATACAAAAAATACTCAAGCGAATCGTTCCTATATAGCCGAACACCACTAGTCCCTATTGTCTGATTGGCTTTTATTAATATAACGTTCGCCCATGTTTTTCCACAAAACATAAAATAAAAAAAAAACTTAAAATCCGACGAATATGAGACATATCTTACTTTCTCTCCACATTATTCTGCATCGATTGGTATCGGTCTCGACCCCATACGTTACGTTTCGGAGGAGATAGCATGACAAGCTTTTGGCAGCGGCGGCGGCGGCGGCGGCGGCGCCAGTTACTCTTTTTTAGAATAGAGAGAAACGCCTTTGATAGCTTTAAAGAAGAAAAGTGGTGATGGAAAGTGATGCAAAGGAGGTTGGGTGCTAACAAAATGGTATATATAGAACCACATAGCTCTTCGTTTTTGTAGTTAGCCTATTACATTTTTACCCGATGCAAAAAAAATACATGTTTCTCAATTCGTCTGTTTTTTTAAAGTTTGTTAAGGCGTTACTCCGCCATATGTAGACCAATTTGATTAGATTATATATTATTTTTGTATCCGATAGCCATCGGTGGTAGTTTCATTTAAATTTTAAGGAGAAATTAACTACCCCTAAGGGAGTGAAATCGGGGGTAAAACTCTGGCTTGGTCATTTATGCACCAATTTTGATGATTTATTTACTAAAAATAGTAAATAAAATCTCTTAAAATGAAAAAAAAACTCAAAAATATAAAAAGTTAAAAATACAACTAAACTATTTTGAGTCGGTGATATCTATCAATTATTGACTATTAAACTGTAGTACCACCTACTGAAAATTATTTAGTTTTAATTTTAGATTTATTTTATAGATTAGGCAAGCAAACGAGCCAGTGGGTCACCTGATGGTAAGTGATCTCCATCACCCATATAAGTCTACAATACCAAAAGATACATGGGCGTGTGCTGACCTTAAAGGAAAGGGATAATTAATGTTTGGCCCTCCGGATATCTTACTCACCGTACGAAACGCAGCAGCAAGCTGCTACTATACGCCGGATTTCTGTGAGGCAGTGGTAATGACCCGGACGAGCCGGCCCATACAAGCTGTAGACAAGTGTCTACAGCGTGGCTCTACCACTCAAACTTCCAAATAAAAACGTTTTATATAAATCTCTCCAAACTCAAAATGCCTACTCACCCTATAACTGTCCTTAAATACGGGACATTTCTTAAACTAAGAGCCGCCGAATTCTTTTTGAAGTAAAACGCCCGTCTGTACCAATTTCTTTAATTTCTACCAATGATAGACGTTTTTTACGCCATTATTTTCTTTATGACACCGTTTTTGATGTCCGATTTTGATTTGAAAAACGGTTCGCGAATGATTTTGACGGGTGTTTTAAAAATCTTTTCTTTATTTTTTTCACCTCGAAATATCTACGATTAAGGACACTGGTTACCTCGCAAAAGAGATACAAGATAGAACAGAAGAAGTACAGTGCGGTGTTAATATGATCTCATCTCGGTCTCATTGCAATATCAATTTAGTCACAATGTTGACGTGTATACGTGTGTTATTTAAAAATGTTAGCAGAATACCGTTTTGGTTTCAGTCAACTTTTATACTAGTTTCGATCTCATTACGATCTATGTTCACATTTGGCGTTGGTTATTGGGTTATGAGAATACCATTTACAACTTTCTTGACACTAAGATTAGATCGGAATTATATTTTGAACATTTTTAATTACCAGAATTGGCCTTCTGTTTGTTACCCGTTTTGTATTATAAATGAAAAATAAATATACCTAGTTTACTTTACCTTTACAGAAAATGGATGAAATCTCCTTATAATTTTGGACCTGAATTAAATTACATAATTCAGTTACTTTAGACAATAAATGAAACCTTGACGGTATCCTTCCAATTTAGAGCACGTTTTTGTTTATGGATAAGATTAATTGAAAAGTTAACAAAGCTGGAGCATTTTGATGGAACGAGTTGGGGCTGTTATATTCTGTTTATAAGCGACATTGAAACAGAGTCAAAAATTCTGAAATCTATAGCTCAGCGGGGAGTGGCATGGACTGTCGAAACGACAGTCGCAGGTTCGAAACCAGTCCCATGTGCAAGCACCTCTGATTTTTCTAAGTTAGGTGTGTATTCATTCAGCCGGTTACTTGCCCACTGTGCCACGGAGTAGTGTTCAGGCAAATCCTACTACTATTATAAAAGTGAAAGTTTAGATGTTTGTGAGTGTGTGAATTTGGATGATTGTAAGTCAATTGGCTGAATGGTTTGGGATCAAATTTTATACAGGTAGGTTACCTGGACTAGGGCATAGGCTACTTTTTATCCCTGAAAAAGCCATTCACGCGGGCGGAGCTGCGAGCAAAACCTAGTAAGAAAATAAAAAAGATCCTAAATCTGATTATAAACTGGCCATTTGTCACACGAAATAAATGAATGAGCAGATTAGTAAGCTCACCTGGAAGATTGTCACGAAAACATTTACCAGTCGGAAAAAAAACTTTAGTCAGAGATGAGATGTGATAGCGTAGCGACGAGTGGAGTGGAATTGTGAGATAGAGGTTGCGGGTTCACTCCTCAAAGCACATAGGTACTCTCTGGGGGGCGAACACGAACAACTTACGAATAAGTATTCGAATCGAGAACGCTAGCTAGCACTTTTATGAAGTTTCAAACAATTTTTTGACGTTTCGATACGAATACGTACTCGCAAGTTATTCGTGCTAGCCCCTCTGGTCTTTCGAAGTTACGTGTGCATACATTGTTAATTATTACTTGTTCTAGAGTAAAATATAATGAGGAAACCTAACTAGCTCGGAATTCCGCATAAACATTTTGCAGATATTATGTAAAGACTTTCCTTCTACCGTCGACCGTTAAAGGAAGTGATAATTAACAATTAATACACACGTAACTTTGAAAAGTTAAGGTGTACGCTTGGTACTGGCTTCGAACCTGCAAGTTTAGTCTTGGCAGTCCATACCACTCCCCGCTAAGCTATCTCTGTAATTCTTTTATTCAATTTACTCTTCAGAAATTATGAAGCTCAACATACTTGTACCATTGGATGTAAATAATCCTAATACAGCTACGACGATAATTCATTACAAACAACGTAAATGCAGCCACGGGCCATCGCAAGTCTATATAGATATAAATCAAAAGCCGGCAGCTTGTCAGGCTTTAATCAAGCCCAGTTTACTAGATTTAGGCATTTCATTTTTTATCTACCCCAGTTTTCTTACTTATAGTTAACATTATAAGGTGTCTACTACGAAATGTTAATTATTACTATTTTTTGAATAAATATACATACATACGTACTCACGCCTGTAATCCCCGAAGGGGTAGGCAGAGGTGTAACCAATACACCCACATTCTGCTGTGCGTACCTCCGTCCCTTATGTGATAGGGGGCGAGCCTATCGCCATACCGGGCACAAATTCCAGACTCCGGGCTGATACTGAGCATTTAGTAATAGAAAAACGCAATACCACTTTACCCGACCCAGGGATCGAACCCGTGACCTCAGCGTTGGTCTCAATCGTAACGCGTACACATTACAACTGTGCCATGCAGTCTTCAGTCAGTATTATTTGAATAAATAATACTGAATAAATAGTAGTCCTAGTTTGAAATGTAAGTGGGTTACTAACACCTTAAGTCCAAAGTCAACTTCACCTGCACAAGGCAATGACAAAAATTGGTTCTCGTTCTCTTCCCACATGTCCAATCTAATTGGCCAGAATCTACAAATTATGGCATCACTTGGCATTAACCCGGTATAACGCCAGGCAGAAAAAAGAATTAAATTGAAGTCTTACACCTACCAGGTCTTCGGGTATATTTATATAGTTCATACAAGGATAACCGTTGGGTGGCGTCATATCACCATATTACATTAAAATTGCTTTTAAGTATTGGCTAGGGCCCCATGCATGCCGACTCTAGGTCTGAGACTCTATAGTCATAGTCATGGTAGATTACGAAACGACAAATTAATAATAATTTGTAGTTAATAGAGTAAAACTTTTTGAAATAAAGTAGTTTCCTATCACGTCATGGGACGGAAATAAGTTCGGCGAACCGTGGATACAAAAGTAGCGTCTCTGCCCATGCCTATCGGCATACAAGCGCGAGCTAATGTATATCCAATTTATATCTTTCCTATTGAATTTCATAGTATTACCCCAGTTTCATTCCCTAATACTGCCCTCCGTCCTTAGGGATTTATCTTGTGCCAGAATTCTTTTTAAGAGCGTTTAAAAATCAGTTATTTTAGTGTCTTGGAGTAAAATCGTAAAATAAACTCGTGTTTCAAACCTGATTTTTTACGTTAATTAGTTACAATATTTTTTCATTAATTTCGTTTCGAGGAAAAATGTTAATTCCATTATAGTAACTGTTTTTTACTAGTGTTTCTGGGCTGCAAACCGTACAGCCACAGTTCTTTGAGCTTATTTCTGTCACATGATATGATAGGGGTTAATCCCTATAGTTAAAACTAGCTGTCCGGCGCGGTTTCACCCGCGTGAATATTACTGCTCCGCTCCCGTGTTTCATACAAAGTTCAACCCCCCCTTTTACCCCCTTGTATTCCAACTGTATTCTTATTGGCTCGTTTGTGACATCGATCTGAAGAACCAAACTAAAATCGTATTTCAAAATCAGCCGATTTCTACTAATCGTAAAAAAAACAATGAGCCACAAACATAGTCTCGCCACCTATATCATAAAATTGCCAAATCATGAGTGTATTTGTTGCACTTCTGCCTACTCCTTAGGGGATACACGCGTGAATGTATGAAATATAATGTCAATATAATGTTTTTTTTTATGGCATAGGCCGGCAAACGAGTAAGTGGGTCACCTGATGGTAAGTGATGTCCACCGCCCATGTACGCCCACAATACTAAAAGAATCATGGGGGCGTTGCCGACCTTAAAGGAAAGGGATAATTAAGGCATTGGGAAGGGGAGGGGCTTTGGGCCTCCGGATATCCCACTCACCGTACGAAACGCAGCAGCGAGCTGCTACTTTACGCCAGTTTTCTGTGAGACAGTGGTAATGACCCGGACGAGCCGGCCCATACATGCTGTAGACAAAAGTGTCTACAGCGTGGCTCTACCACTCATAAATTAATATAATATAATTCCCTCTTAAATGAGAAGCAAAGAATATTATCGGTAGAAATCGTGTAACAATTAGTGTAGATTAGCGGCCAGGTACAATGGTACAAGAATGATGGGTCTGAGCGCCTAATGAGACAGTCATTAGGCCGGCGCGTGACCCGATTACCATAAACTTTTGTGGGTAATGTCACATTGGAGAAGCGATTTTGTGCCAAGTGGCAACCTGGTGTCAGTTCTGTATGGACAATTTCTTTTCAGCCTGTAATTTCTTAATATAGGCTAAAGTCTGTTCACTTTGAAAGTAAGAGTTCCGAATATTAACTGGTATCTAGCTTATTAATCTACATGCTGGTTGCCAGCCGTACAGCCTCCGTGGCGCATTGAGTGAGTACCCGGCTGTAAAGCAAGAGCATTCGTTCATTGTGCGTTTGATTCCCGAACCGAGTTAATGATTGTGTGATCTACAAATATTTGTTTCGGGTCTGGGTGTTTTAGTAGTGCTTTTTGTCCTTGCCTGGCCGTCAGGCAAGCGGCCGGTCATACAAACTACAAGCCAAAACTATTTGGAACATGTGTAAAAAGCATGTTGCGCCGATCCCACTGCGAGTGGGATAAGGGCAGGTGGCAGAAGAAGACAGAAGGTACTTGAGCAAGGAGGTCATTAGATAGTAAGTGATCATCACAGCCTAAGAACACCCTTAAGTAATGTATTTTCAGTCTTCGAGGATACTTAAGCCACCCAATAGACGACTGTACTGCGGTAGCTGTCCAAGCGAACGTTGTACCATCTATTTGGCTTCGTGGCTAAGTAGAATATGTCCACCGAGATACAGCCAGCTGACATATATTTATCCATAGTTGCATATGACCTATCATCAGGTAAATTTATAGTTGAGAGGAAATCATTGAAAGTATTATTTTTTTTCATTTTCAATCGACCAGCCGACGTATAATATACTCGTACCATGTTATAGTCAGCTGATTTTTTTGTTTCTTTGAGATATTGGGTAATCTACAATTTAACAAATTTTTAGTTAGGAGGATATGATTGATTTTTTTTTCTTCGTGCGTGGGAGGCTATGACCCCCCCCCCCCTCCCCACGGAACCGCAGCTGACGTTCACGAGGCTTTATGATACTATTCCCTGATGCGTCACACCAATAATCGTTCGAGAAGAAATAATTGACCAAATTTTTAACTAGCTCACGGACTAGAAGTGAAGGCGAAATTTTAAGAAACCTCTTGGATTCCCGCCACCGCTCCGTCAATGTAAACTCATGTTTAATACAAGAGGCGACATTCATAGCCGTTTTATAGCCTTTTTATTTATATTATTAGGGACCGTCGGCTACTTAATTTTTTAGGCGAAATGTCACGCTGTATTATTAATGCGACAGTAAAGATTTTGTCCTTTTTATCTGACCCTTATTATTTTGTTAGTAATTAGATTTGAGGAAAAAGCTCATTTCGCTAGTCATTCTGTTACAGTAACTAATAGCTCTCTGCGGCTGATGCGGCGTATAGCAGAATGCTGTTATGTATATTGCATATCGAAATAAGATAACTAGAACGATAACTCTCATATGAATCTTCCAAAAATACGGCTCCAAAAACACACGTAACACTAATACATGCAACAAAAATTAATGAACGTTCAAAATCAACTTTATTTCATAAAAATTATTATCTAAATATTAAATTTCTAGATCCAGATACGACGTTCTGCACAACGCAAAAAATTAGACGTAATATGTGTCAACTAGAGACCATGAATCAAATTTTATGAATTGATGAATGCACGAGCTGCACAGACTTTTATAGCCCCACCCCCTTGCACAGAGTTTTGGTGTGGCCATTTTGTTACTTGAGTTACGTTTCTTGTCATCTTATTTCGATAGTGCAGTAGACAAGCGTTCTCCTTACTATCACTAATGCGACACAACTAGGCCTTTACCCGAGTACTATTGTATTGTGCAGTAGACGAGCGCCTTTAAAGCTGTTACAGTAAAGTCTCGTAATACAGTAAATAAATGAGCGAATGATTAACTCTCGGCGTACAATTCTCAGAAGGTTGATTAAGTCATAATCGTAATGGAATGTGCTTACTCCACGATGGTTGCATTAAACGTATGAGCCATTTCTATTATTGTGTTGTTATGCGTCACATTTGAAGTCGTTCTACGTTAATGGCAGTCGTTTTGTTTATAAAGTTTGGTGACAGAGAAAACTCACCGTAAGCTAACATATGTTTGGTCTAAATTGTCGATCATGTGTGTGTACATTCTAATTATGAATATGTTATATCGTCTCATTGGTCTAGTGGCAGGTTCTAAGGCTGAGAACCGTGAGGTCCCGGGTTTGTTCCCAGTTCAGGCAATACATTATTACATATGAATTGCCTGGGATTGAAATGTGTGCCCAGTATGGCGATAGGCTCGCCTATCACATCAAAGGACGGAAATAAGCTCGACGAAATATGGGTACAGCACTAGTTGCACCTCTACCTACACCTTCGGGATAAAGGTAAGCATATGTATGTGTTATACGTAAAATCAAATCCATTCCATAGTTTAGAAGAACTACTTTGTTTTATATCATTTACTTAATCACAGAGTTAGGTTAGTGTAGAAAAACATTGCGTCACGGTCTCCGGATTTTATCCGGTTTCTGATCGAGCACCCTATGTGATGGTGAAACAGCAAAATTCAATGGCGCCTTGCGAATCTCCCCGTACCATTTATCTTCTCTATATCTGAGTTACCGTGATCAAATCGATACGCAGATACGGGCTATAACCGGGTTTCCGTTATTGGCCAACTCTGTATTTTCGTTTTGGTTTTTTGTTAAATTGCATTGGTGTAAGATTGTAATTACGGTAATTCGGTTTACGTGATATTTATCTAAAAGATAGCTGTTTATAACTGTTTATTTTATACATATACGCACTATCACCTGTAATCCCCGAAGGGGTAGGCAGAGGTGTAACCAGTACACCCATATTTCGCCGAGCGTATCTCCGACCCATGATGGGATAGGGGGCGAGCCTATCGCTCTACCAGGCACAAATTGTTCCAGACACCGGGCTGATACTGAACATTTCATAATAGAAAAACCCAATATCACTTTTACCAGACCTGGGGATCGAACCCGAGACCTCAGCGTCAGTCTTACGTAACGCGTATGCATTACAACTGCGTCACCGAGGCAGTCACAGTTAATAGTTGGTGGAATTAGTATAAAATTGACATGAACGATGCTTAACCATCCTTCGTAGATGTTAAAGGCCATGATGATGATGATGAGTGTGTGTGTGCGGGCCGGTGGAGAGTCAAGCTGAAGGTGGTGGATGAGAGCTTAAGAGCCAAGCGAAGAGAAGACCACGTAAGGAGAAGGTAGTGTATGATGCGCTGGCCCATAGAGCGACGGGCTGAAGGCCAATTCTCGTAATTAAAAATGTTAAAATATCATTCCGATCTAGTCTTAGTGTCAAGAAAGTTGCAAATGGTATTCTCATAAACCAACAATCAACGTCCAATGTGAACATAGATTAAAATGAGATCGAAAATAGAATAAAAAATGACTGAAGCCAAAACGGTATTCTGCTAATATTTTTAAATAACACATATCCTTATATAAACTTCAAAATTGAGACTGAATTGAGATTGCAACGAGATCATATTGACACCGCACTAAACTTAAAGAGGAGTAGAATACCATTTTTTATTCAAATCACAATCTAATCTCAGATCGATTAAAATCCAGAAGTATCAGTTAAATACGAGAATTGGCCTTCTGAAGGTAGTTGTAGATCACAGCTTAAAAGCAAGTTTTGTTACACCATGTATAGTGAGCTTAGTATGTGACGCGCGTGTCGGTGGAGCGTTGATTTGAAGTTAGTGGATGAGAGCTCAAGAGCATGTGTTGTTAGACCAATAACAGGAAGCGTAGTGTGTGCCAGTAATGTTAGTAATGGCGGAGGGTTGGCAAGTTAACATAAACAAACACACATCTCCATTACGGACTCGGAGATACCCACAAATGGGGTAACTCTTTAGACTCGGTATAAAGTTTAAATTGGTTTTGTAACAACTTGATAAGAAAGTGATTTAGGCGTAAAACTTAATTTTGAACTTTGAATATTTTAATGAATACTTATAATACTTTAATACTTAATATATTTTTAGCAACTAAGCGGTATCTTGGTAATTTTAAATCGATTTTTTTATTAGGTTGAATGACGAAACTAGCAGGTCGCCCGTCTGATGGTAAGCGCAAAGCCTGCCCATAAACAGACAAAACACCACACAGAACTTGGAGTTACAAAGCACTGTATGGCACCGGACTGTGCTCGTCACCCCGAGACGTAAAGAAGTTAAGTCTCATAATGCCCAGTAATTGCACTGGCTTCAATGTGCTTCAAACCGAAACACAACAATGCTTTAATACTGCTGTTTGGCGGCAGAAATAGACAAAGCGGTAGTACCTACCCCGACGGCCTCTCGCATACGAGGGATCTACCAAATTATTGTACTACTGGGTATTATATATACCCAGATTAGAAATACTCATGATCCCGCCTATCTTCGTCTTCTTCCTACCCTTATCCCACTCGCAGTGGGGTTGGCGCGACATGCTTCTTAATACTTGTTACATGAATGATTTGGCTTGTAGTTTGAAACAACATTTTGTCTCGGTGCGAGAATCGAACTCATGGCCTCGTGCTTCCTAGTCGACTACTCGTGCACTGCGCCACGAAGGCAGTCATGATCCAGCCGTAATTACCGAATAATTTTAATGGTGTCCGGGATTAGCTATTCCATTTCATTCCATACTTTATAAACCCACGTTCAAATTTCGACTATTCGGGGTGAATAGAATTTAATGTACGGTTTAGTTTGTAGTTATTTTGTGAAGGTAAGTTTCATTTTCAATTAATTATTCACTAACAAGAGACCTAATAAATATTCATTTATTTACTCCAATGTTACCTTTTGACGTTAATACATCTTTAAAATTGCTTCCATAGTGGGAGGCAATTATGAATTATAAAATAGTTACCCACTCATGCTGGTACCTCATCACAAGGGGGTAGGTCCCTCGTTTGCAAGAGGCCGGCTGGGTTGGAACCATCGCTTTGTCTATTTCTGTCGCCAAGTAACAGTGTGTACTGTTGTGTTCCGGTTTGAAGGACATTGAAGTCAGTGTAATTACTGGGCATTATGAGACTTAACACCTTATGTCTCGGGGCGACGAGCGCAGTCCAGTGTCATGCAGTGCTGTGTGGCGTTATTATTGTAATCGTGACGGTAAAGGAAAAAATACTCAGAGTAATAGAGCCGCTGATAAAAAAAATACTGAATTATGTATTAAACTTAGGCTTTGCCAAAAAGGTTATTATAATGTGTAAGATTACTTGGAAGACAAAACAGCTTTGAATTGAGCTGCTCACTCTTTACAAAATTGGCTGTACATAAATCTCTTTTTTATATATTATATTATTGATTGCTCTATTGGCGCATTATTCATATTTAAGGGAATGCTGACATTTTTTATACTTTTTTAAATTATTGATTATTTCATTTTGTTTTTTTTAAGTGAGTGCGGGTGCCACGTATGTCTGGTATATTCATGGCTATTTCTTGAGAAGGCCAATCCAGGAATATCTGTACATTACTCTCGTATAATTCTGTTAAACAATGTCTGGACATTAAAATATGCCATAAGTTTGTTTCGGTATTTCTTCTCATGGCTAGCCACGAATTGCCGACGTAAATGTAATGTAGCATAAAAAATAATTGACATAAAAAGGTGATATATATGATCCAATTTACAGAATAAATGATTTGAATTTGAATAATTAATTCAGGTAACAGTGGGTAACACAGCCAATTGGTGCAGTTAATACCGCGTTTAGAACTTATCAATCAATTGCAGCAGCGAGAGAGCCCGCTATCAATCTCGAGTAGTAATTTACACAGAGCAATTGTAGGTCACACTGAAATATCAGATACGGTGGAGTTGCGCTCTTGTATTTTAGGTTTTAACCCCCGATAAAAAAGAGGGATGCTATATGTTTGACTCTCTCTCTCACACACACACTCTCTCTCTCTCTCTTTCAGACTAAAATAAAGGGACCGGTTTGAATGCGATTTTTTTTTTTATAATTTATAGCGGTTTTAAATCATAATGATTCATAACGATGTTCGAAATCACAAATGTTTTTCTAATAAATATTTATAATTTATATAGATTGCCTTGGTGGCGCATTTGTAATGCATACGCGGTACCACTGCTGTGCTCAGGTCTCGGTATCGATCCCCGGGTCGGGTAAAAGTGATATTGGGTTTTTCTACTAAACTATATACTTTCATACCAAGTCTCGAAAAGAACATACACTCGACTTCCTTGAACACCGAATTACCCTCCTCTTGTAGGGCTGAATGAAATTGAAGACTCATACTGTAGGGTAAAGCAATTTAATAAAATACACCCTCAAACGCTATTCACGTATCGGGACAGCCAATTTCCTCAGGATTCGCTCAATACCACGGGATTATCCCTGTATAAACAAAATTCTTCTGTAGATATCGCTTCAGATTGTCTTCGGATTGAGGTTACCTGTATACGTAATAGCGCACCTATTTCGCGCTTCGGTTTCGTGGACGAAATATTGAATGGTTTTTCGGGTTCACGAACACCTACTCTTTTTATGATTGCTGTTTTGTTATCAAGTTAAACGAATCCTTCAGTGGATGGCGTCAGTTGAAATCTTGAGAATAGAAAATATGTCTGTAATTATTATTATTGCCTTTGAATTTGAACGGCATTTTTAATTTGACGATTCGAGAGTTCAAATAGTATATAGATTATTTTAGTGAAATAACCGTCAAAATTGGTTCACTCGTTTCTGAAGAAATCGCGAAAATACTTATCTAAGGGTGAAATACAAAAACTAAATTTTAAGTTGGGTCAAAATGACAATCGTAATATATCTGTTTTCAAATGTGTTGCGTCTTCTACACATCAATGTACATTGATTATTGAATGATATAATTGTATTTTATTCGTATATGGTATTGACATATCGTTTTGCAGAGGATTGGTATTTAAAAATAAACGTTTTATTATTTTACGTTGTTATTTATTTTAAATTATATTGACAGATCCCGCGTGCCAATTCTACATACAAAATCTTTAAAAGTGTCATACTTATCTATATATATATACAACGTGTTACAGAAAGGTGTGGTCATATTTTAGGGTCATTACACACTCCTTATAGTAAGTACCTATGTACCGGATCATTTCTAACCAAGACATCCTAAAATTTCACGTTAATTTTAATCACTTGTTTATTAAGATCGATAAGATTGATGACATCACTATTAATTATAATGAATGACACTACCTTTTTAATAAACTTGAATAAGATTTACGTAATTCTACCGACATACGTACGTAACTTGTAATTTAAACACAAAATACCTGAAAGAGACTGTTTGCTGAAGACGATATAGGTACCATCCTCTGAAGTATTATAAAGATTTCATTGTCGGGTCATCCATCTATGAATTTCTCTTCATACAGTCGACGAGCGTCTTATAAGCTATTATCAGTTGCACGAACACAAAATACCAATACATAATACTTGTTTTAGTCAAATACAACATATTTTTTCAACTCGTAATCATACTTCATAAAATCAGAAATTGCCGAACTGACTGCGTCAAATAAATATTGACATTTGACAATTGTTTAATGTTTTTTTAATTATAAAATAATTAAATAAAAGGAGGTCTATAGTATAATTGTTTATCATTTAGTGTTGTCCAAAGTTGAAAGTCGATATCGACATGTTACTCATTCGATAAAAAAGAAAATTCAATAATTATTCTCCAAGCAATGCAATCGGATTTGGTACTATGGGAGATAAAATACTAATACCCTACACTATACATTGCTTAAATTTGCCCGCCCCTTTCTATAACACTTTGTATATATATATATATATTATTCTACACACTTTTCCTTTTTAACTATTTCTAATCAGCTATTAGGTCAGGCAGTTCTGTGACATAGTCTTCCTCTAACTTCCTGCACTTGTTACGGTCTAGGGCTTAGGAGTCAATAAAGTTTAACTGTATAGAAAAACTCATTGTCCCGATAGTCGTTTCTGCCCATGAGTTGATCCCTTGACCAACATTCGCAGAGGCTCTCGATTAGTGGTTGGCTCAAGAGTGAGATGCAGAAGGCACCATTATTGGACACGGCACGCATTGTAAAGAGGTTCCTCACTCTGAGGCCCTAACAACCATTATTGTGCCATTTCTACATTTATAGTCGTATATTTTTTTAATGTTATTTATTTTAAAATGTAAAAATTTCAGTTTGAACATAAAGATATCTGTATAAACAAACTATTATACCAGGCTATTATTAGAGGAGTATATAGTATTAGTAATTAATTCTATTTCGCATATATTAACATGCTAATTAATAATGCTAATGCTGTTTGCATAGATAACAATAGATAAATTTAATTAACACAATACCCGTTCGTGCTATGAAAAAGGATATCAATATTATCTGAAAATTTGCCCTACAACATGTTATTGCTTTTATATAATATACAATTCAATATAATAAACTCCGTTATGTACTTTTTTATATGGGCGCCATACTGCGATTTTTATTATACCTTCTTTATCCGACAACATCCTTGATATAGATATCAAAAAAACAGGTGTGATGAGTAAAAAACGACAAAGTAAGTGATGTCGTACTCAATTCATAAAACTTGTCATTAAAGGTTTTTTATATAATTATTACTGAGAGTTAATAGTAAAGTGACAAATCCATAAGCGGCATAGTTTCTTGGTTTAACAATCGCCTTCTGACGCCACAGACCACAGGCTTAACTGAGCTCAGGGCGTAGAGAATCGAAACCACTAAATGTGCAAAGTTACAGCATGAGATAGAGAGAGAGAGAGAGAGAGCTTTAGAAAGAGATAAAACAACAATCATAAGCTTTATTATCACCACCGATACAGTAAACGCAATCAAAACTTCTATAATGACGGCACAATGGATAAGACCTAGCGAGTCTTCGCATACTACGCTATAAATTTGAGAGTGTATGATATTTGTGCCCGACTGTTTTTTTTTTATAGCATAGGCCTGCAATGGAGCACGTGGGTCACCTGTTGGTAAGTGATCTCCAACGCCCGTGCACGCCCACAATACCAAAAGAATTATGGGCGCGTTGCCGACCTTAAAGGAAAGGGATAATTAAGAGGTTTGGGCCTCCGGGTATCTCACACACCATACGAAACGCAGCAGCAAGCTCCTACTTTACGCCGGTTTTCTGTGAGATAGTGGTAACGACAAAACTGTAACACCATCCAAAATATGATAAAACACACCATATTCGATCATTCTGACACAGGGTCAGATAATGTATAATATATATAGTCAGTTACTTCAGGCCGGTATGATTCTGGCTATTGTTTAGAAACGCAATTTCGACGGTGAGCATTATGGAGCATTGAGTGGTAGAGCTAATGGTCCAGTTCCACCAGGTTGTTACCACTATCTCACAGAAAAACGGCGTAAAGTAGCGGCTTGGTGCTGCGTATCGTACGATGAGATGTCCGAAGGCCAAAATTCCCTTTAAGGTCGACAACGCGTCCAATATTCTTTTGGTATTACGCGTGGTGAAGATCACTCACCATCAGGTTACCCATTTGCTCGTTTGCCGGTTTATGCTATAAAAGAAGACTTGTAATAGTGCTGACCCTAGACTAATTAAAATTTTAAAAATAATAAAATGTACATAAAATTATTATTTCTGTCTCAGCCAAATATATAAATAACTAGGTGTTGCCCGCGGCTCCGCCCGCGTGAATGCCTATTTCCAAGATTAAAGTAGTCTAGTCGCATCAAGCGAGTCCCGGTGAGAAACGCGCTTGATAAAAATACTAATGTCGCTATTAAAAAATAGGGGTTGATCGTAAAGGGTTGAAAATTTAGGGTTGTATGTATTTTTTAATGCTGTATCATAATAAACTTAAAAACAAAAAAAATATATCTAAAAAATAAAAAAGAAATTTAGGGGTGGACCACCCTTAACATTTAGGGGGATGAAAAATAAATATTGGCCGATTCTCAGATCTACCCGATATGCACACAAAATTTCATACAAATCGGTCCAGCCGTTTCAGAGGAGTATGGGAACGAACATTGTGACACGAGAATTTTTAATTTATTTATTTATTTATTTAAACTTTGTATACAAAACATGTATAAAGGCGGACTTAATGCCAGGGGCATTCTCTAACAGTCAACCTACGGGTGATACAGAGACGAGACAAAGTGGGTGTATATAAGTTAAAAAGAAAGGCAAGCAACCATATATCAGATACTAATACATAAATCTACTTATTATTAAAAAAAAAAAAAACTATGATATATTATATAAATAAATGGAATACATACATAAATACATAATATATAGATACATATTATATCAATCAATACTATACATGATGTACATACGAGTACATGTGATGTAAGAGATGAATCTGCTAAAGTTCTGATCTTGCTACATCATCAGCCATGAGCATCCGAACTTTTAGCTTAAATGTGAACCGATTGGTGCACGTCCTGATTTCGAGAGGTAGCGTATTCCAAAGAAGTATAGATTGGATAGTGAAAGAGGAGTGGATGAAGTCAGAATTGTGAGGAGGACATTGAAGAAGAAGACTGCCTGTAGAGCGAGAATTTTATATATTAGATTTCAAAACGCTATTATATTTTAACTTACTACACTCATAAATATAGCTGCCAAGACCCTGTAAATTACCGCTTTCAAGAGGCATTGCTTTACTTTAAAATTATTAATAATTCTTGTCCCCAGTGGCTGTTAGGAGGACTAAAAATTAATGATTAATTAGGAAGTAAACAGTAGAAGAACGTCGCATTTCTATAATAATAAATAAATACACCCAACAGTCACACACATAGTCCTGACCCCACACTAGGTTAACTTGTATCGTGGGTATCAGGAACTACGAGGGACTTGCGGTCCCACAACACCCAGACCCGAGACAAATATTAGTGGATCACACAAACATTTGTCTCGGTGCGGGAATCGAACCCACGGCCTCTCGCTTCGCAGCCGGCTACTCACCCGCTGCGCCACGGAGGCTGTTAATAATAATAATAACATTTTTTTAACACACTGTTAAAGAGATAATTAACACTGAATACATACGTAACTTTGAAAAGCCGGATACACCTATCTGGCTTGACTTACTTTACAGGGCACCCCCTGGGGCCGATTTTGAACCTAAGTCATCTGGATGATCGGCACCATTCTCGCTAGGCCGTCGCCCTTCCATTTCCATGCCCAATATTATTTAGCTTCTGAGGATATTTATACTGGCAATATTAACGCATTACAACTGCCTCGGTGGCGCAATTGTAATGCATACGCGTTACATGAGGCTGACGCTGAGGTCTCGGGTTCGAACCCCGGGTAAAAGTCATATTGAGGTTTTCTATTACCAATTGCTGAGTAACAGCCCGGAGTCTGGAATTGTGTCCGGTATGGCGATAGGCTCGCCCTCTATCACTACATGGGACGGAGATACGCTCGGCGAAATGTGGATGTACTGGTTACACCTCTTCCTACCCCTTCGGGGATTACAGGCGTGAGTGTGTGAGTGCGTAATACTAACAATTTTGCTATTGGGCTTCTTGCGGTCAGTGGGATAGTCGTAGCCCGACAATAGTCAAAGTTGGCAACACTAACGATTATGCTAGTACTATTTGGTGGTGATCAATTTCCATCAAATAACCCATTCTACTTACTTGTTGATTCGCTAGATAAATAGCTCCATCTGGTTGTTACCACTATCTCGCATAACATCAAGGTGAAGTAGTAGTAGGTTGCTGTTACATTTTATATGATGAGCCAGATATCCGGAGGCCCAAATCCTACCTTCCTTTAATTACCCTTTCTATTAAGGTCAGCGTCCATGACTTTGGAATATTGTGGGTGTCCATGTGCAGCGGCGTTCACTCTTCATCTGCTAACCTTTTTTATATCATAAGCTGGCTAACGATCAACTCGGTTGCCTTTTTTATTATCTTGAGTGACGAAACGAGCAGCTCGCTCGTCTGATAGTTATCACCACGCCTGCTCATAAACAGAAGCACCACCACACAAAACTTTGAAATACAAAGTACTGCATGGCAATGGACTGCGCTCGTCACCCCGAGACATAAGATGTTAAGTCTCATAATGCCCAGTAATTTCACTGGCTTCAATGTCCTTCAAACCGAAACACAACAGTGCATACACACTGCTGCTTGGCGGAAGAAATAGACAAAGTGGTGGTAACCCAGATGGCCTCTCGCATACAAGATACCAACTTGTAAATTATGGTAAGTGATCTTCACCGCCCATGAACGCCCACAATACCAGAAGAATTATCAGACATGTTGCCAACTTCAAAGGATAATTTAGGAATTGGGAAGGGGTGGGGAGGTGATTTGGGCCTCCGGATATCTTTTTTTTTTTATAGTATAGGCCGGCAAACCAGCAAGTGGGTCACCTGATGGTAAGCGATCTCCACCGCCCATGTACGCCCACAATACAAAAGAATTATGGGCGCGTTGCCGACCTTAAAGGAAAGGGATAATAAGGGATTGGGAAGGGGAGGGGGATTTGGGCCTCCGGATATCTCACTCACCGTACGAAACGCAGCAGCAAGCCGCTACTTTACATTGGTTTTCTGTAAGACAGTGGTAACAACCCGGTCGAGCCAGCTCTTCGTGATGTAGACAAGACTATCTACATCGTGGCTCTACAACTTTGTAACCCTACCTACCTGCTTTGACCTACTTTTTTATTTGAAATAGCTTAACCAACTTAACTTAACTTAGGTCGTTCAGTAGAGCAATTTTAAAAACAACCAAAAAAGCAATATAAAAATATCATGATCCTTAAATTTCACCCAGAAACGACTTAAAATATACTGAAGTGTGTCAATTAAGTATGTGGGGTACAATCGACCCGCGGCGGCGACGGCGCAGAAAATTTCACCCTTGTTAGTGTCAAACCGTAAATTCGTATAATCCGGATATCGACAAGCGTTGAACCGGTTAAGATGCGTTTGAACGGGATTTTATACCGGTCGGGATTGGGATGTGTTCGCGCTATCTTAGTTTTTCGTGTTGGGGTAAAAAGGCTATTATTTTTCGGGGTATTTTATATCCGGACTACGGTAAGGGGTATTATGATGTAAGAACCGGATCAGGAAATGAAAATTCGGGCCTACCCATTCATATTGTGTGAGTATGGGGCTTTAAAGCTTAGTTAGTATTTAACGCTTTGTATTTTAATCGAGATGAAGTCGGTTAAAAATGGCTTTAAATGTGGCATTAATGTCCGGCATTTGTAATCCACTTCATTCCAGCGCATGACTTGTGCGTTAGCAGATTTATTTTATCTTTCGTTATGCCTTTTTTCACATCGTCTTGGATTCCCATTCATCTTAAAAGATAGCCGGGGTATGCCAGATTCTTACCGATTGAAACCCCATGGTAAATAACCCAACAATTAAATGAGCCAAGGGGCTCGGATACGCAGAACCACCTATGCGTTTCCTCAAGGCGAGCGCAACGAAAGGCACTGGGTCTGCGTAAAATGAACAAAACTGTTCCACCAACCTGCAGTCCACAACCGGGCACACCCCTCCGTGACCGTCCAGCAGCTCGCCAACGGCGCTCCGAAGATCTCCATGGGCCGTGAACAAGATGGAGACGTCACAAGGTCGGCGAGGGGAAAAGCACGAAGGAGACGCAGGGTGTAGTGGGAACAGTGTTATATGAATGTGAATAAAAGGAAAGTTACGTTTTGGAAAGTGTTAAAGTACGCAAGGGCGATAAACAGTAGAAGGTGAAAGTTTATAGGAAACAATGTCAATTTTTTAAATAATTTAAAAAACAAGTGACGTTATGCCTGCCCGTATTAATCAACGGAGCACGCAAACGAGGCCAAAGAGGTGCTGCGCCTAGCTTCCGCCAAGCAGGTTGGATAGAACATTTCCACCTAGACCATGCCCACGCCGATTGATCTTCCTAAGGGAACACCAGGCGGCTCAACCACATCTTGATACCAGGGTTCACCTTTAAATATAAATGCTTCCACTCCACCTGGTCATAAGCATCCTTTGTAATGCGACCATTGACTCTCATATCTTTCACTAAAACATAAAGCCAGCGCCTTTTGTGCCGTCCGCGGGAAGTAAGTGCGGCGTTTTTAAGTGGTAGAGCTACGCTGTAGCCAGTATTGTCTAGAGCATGAATGGGCCGGCTCGACTGGGTTGTTACCACTGTCTCACATAATACTGACCTGAATGAAGTAGCAGCTTGCTGTTTCGTATGGTGAGTGAGATTTTCGTAGGCTCAAATCTCCCTCCCTTGTCCAACCCTTAATTATCCCTTTCGTTTTTAAGATCGGCAATGCATCCATGAGTCCTTCAGTATTATGGATGTTTATGGGCAGTGAAGATCACTTCATCACCATCACCAGCAGATGACCCACATATCGGTTAACGACCTCTGCTATAAAAATTACCCCTAGTACGCTCTAGTACTGAAATTGGCAACCAACGTACTTCTGCGGTTTACTCTAAACATGACCATGTTACTCACTCTGCTATATACTTTAAAATCGATATCGTTTCTTAGCTCTATGTTATGCCGCATAAATACATAGATGTCTCGCACACAATCCCAAAGTACTTTATCAGAAAAACCCACAAAAGGTTAATTAGACTTGTTGGAAGTTTCTCGCAGAACTTCTGTATTTTTGTTGGAACAAGACAAATTGATAAAACTCCTAAATTTTCCTTTTAAAACTAATGAAAACTTTTAAACGCGTTATTTTGTTTGAATTTAAACTTCTTTGGACTGCCTCGGTGGCGCAGTTGTACGCGTTACGATTGAGGCCAACGCTGAGGTCTAGGGTTCGATCCCCGGGTCGGGTATAGTGGTATTGGGTTTTTCTATTATGAAATACTCAGTATCAGCCCGGAGTCTGAAAATTTGTGCCCGATATGGCGATAGACTCGCCCCATATCACATAAGGGACGGAGATACGCTCGGCGAAATGTGGGTGTACTGGTTACACCTCTGCCTACCCCTTCAGGGATTACAGGCGTGAGTGCGTATTTAAACTTTTGTTCAATTGTATGTGTTGTGTTGTTTTGAAAATAATTAGATGTCGGGGTCACGGTAGTTGCTTGTTAGGTAGTATACATTATTTAAATTTGCTATTATTTTGCTTACTATTATACAAAGTGTTACGGAAACGTGTGGTCAAATTTAAGCAACACATCGTACCGTACTGTTATATATATACATTGTCTGGGAAGATGCTGAACGTCACTGTTCTGCATTTTGCCTTGTGTGCATTTTTGAATGCTCCATATATTTTATACTATACAAACAGGCAGTCGGAATCTATCAGCCATCGGTGACACTTGCCCTTCATATCCAAATAAAGTCACCTTTAACTTTAAAAGGCTTTTTTTAAAAACCTACAAAGACAATTCCTCATAACAAATTTGGTGGCAGCGTTGTAGGATACAAAATCGTGTATCCCGGTCCGTCTCCGTATCCGTCTCAGTATCCTTCACACAAGTTAAAGTGAAATAAGTGCACATAAGTGGTGAAAATAAAGTACTTATAGTGCAGTGCAGTTCCTGAAAATAAAAACTGTTATCCTGTGAAACATCGTGTTCGCGAAAAGCAAAGGTGGTGCGAATATGTTCCTGTATGTCTCCTGCTCGTTCCTGTATGTCGTCTGCTCGTTCCAGTAAGTGATTTTAATTTCAAAAAGATAATATCCAGTGATAGTGCAAGGCCAATACCTAATTTTACAAATTACCAAGTGCGCGAGAAAAGTGAAACCTTCGTTTTCAATTTATTTTATTTAAATAGACTTTAAATTCAAATTCTGTTAATTTGATTTACCTATTTGTATTATTCATATCTGTTATCGGTTCTAGTAACTAAGTCAATTCTCAGAACTAGCTTCGTCGCTCATCCGTTAGCGTTTATCAAAACAAGTCAGTAGTGGTATCAAGTTACTTGGTTGGCCGCCTATTACACCGTATCGTCAATTAATTGTTATTATAATTTCTTTGCACATTATTTATAACCATGTCTACAGAAGAAATTAAAACTAAAGCTGAGAAGGGGGACACTATTCAAATCGGTACATTATTTAAATTTGTAAAACCTTTCGATGGAACACGCGAAAAGCTAAACTCATTTATAACTAATTGTGATAACGCTATAAGCCTTGCTTCAAAAGATCAGAAAACAATTCTTTTTAAATTTATTCTTTCACAACTAGAAGGTAAAGCTGAAACTGCCTGTTCTATCAAAGATTTTGACTCATGGGAGCAATTGAACGCCTTTTTATTAACACAATTTGGGGAAAGAAAACACTACACGCATTTATTAGCAGATTTACAAGAATGCAGGCAATTGGTAAATGAAACTGTTCATCAGTTTGCATTACGTCTCGAAACTTGTCTTTCAAAACTGTTAACAGAAGTAACTTTATCCAACAAGAGGAAGTCTGAATTAGTCGGTCGTACAGCGGCTATGGAAGACCTTGCTCTTCACACCTTTTTACTTGGCCTTAAGCCGAACATTTCAAACCTAGTCCGTGGTAAGAACCCCTTAAACCTTAACGAAGCCGTAAATTTAGCAGTATCGGAAGAGAAAATCCTTAACGTGCTGTACAAACGTAATTTGCCGAACACAAGCCAAAATTCAATGTCACAACGGCTTGTTCCAAAAGCTCCATACACCTTTAGGCCTACTGTTCATAATATAAACAGGCCTCAGATGTCCAGACAGTTTAATCAAGGTGTTCAAAGCCCATTCTGCAGGTATTGTAAGACTCAAGGTCATATCATTGAAACTTGTAAGAAGCGAGAGTATAATAATAACAAGTACAGACTTTCCCAACCTTTTTCTCAACCTCAACAACGACCAAACCAAAACCGTGACGATCAGAACTATTCGAGAGCTGGACTGGCTCGAGTTAATTTTGTGAATGATGATGGACACTGCAACTATGAGACACAACTTTATAATGATAATACTCGAAATAATGACGACACCCAGACTAATGACATTGACCATCATTTAAACGAATAATGGGCTTACGGAGGTGTCTCGTGAGACCCAAGTCACAACCCCAAGCACTACCTATATTTAATAACGACACCCTGTCTCAACCCAATTACCACACGGGTAACCAGCCCCAAACAAGTGCCTATATGTCTCAATCCCAGGATCACACGGGTAACCAGCCCCAAACAAGAATCCATATGTCTCAACCCAAGGATCACACGGGTAACCAGCCCCAAACAAGTGTCCGTATGTCTCAACCCAAGGATCACACGGGTAACCAGCCCCAAACAAGTGTCCGTATGTCTCAATCCAAGGATCACACGGGTAACCAGCCCCAAACAAGAATCCATATGTCTCAACCCAAGGATCACACGGGTAACCAGCCCCAAACAAGTGTCCGTATGTCTCAATCCAAGAATCACGCGGGTAACCAGCCCCAAACAAGAGTCCAAAATAGCAATCAGTTAACAAAAAAAGGTTACGAGAAGTCTCCTTCCAATTCCTCTTGTGAATCTATAAAAGATAATGTTAGAACTAATGATTCTTCACCCTTACACCCAATCGTAAAAGAAAATAAAGTTTATGAGATCTGCTGTAAGCCCACGAAAGTATCCTTACCTCATGTATTAATTCAAACATCTGTATCCGCTAAACCGCTCACCTTCCTCGTCGATACTGGTTCTTCTGTCTGTCTTGTTAAAAAATCCTCCATCCAGTCGTTCTCCAACCTGAAACTCAAAAAAGAAATAATTAAATTAAAAGGAATAGATAACACTGTAGATACTGTACCTACACTCGGTAACTTTGATATGAATTTTATATTTGGTAAAGAATATATTCCTTACACATTCCATGTAGTAGAACAGATATACTTATCTTATGATGGTATAATAGGTAATGATTTACTTACCTTTTTCCAATGTTCTGTTGATTATAACCGGCAAATCCTTAACCTTGATAAAAATAAAATAAAGCTAAATTTTTCTGAACCAGTTTATCAGATCCCACCTCGTTCTGAGATCACCGTAGAATGTTCAGTTGTAAACCCTGAACTAAAAGAAGGTCTTATTCTTGATCAGCATATTAATGATACACTTTTTATAGCCAATTGTATAGTTAGAGTCAAGAACAATAACAGAATTAATTTGACAGTCTTAAATACATCTGAAGAACCTGTGTCATTAAATTCCAACCTCCAACTTACCTTATATCCACTCGATAATAACTCCTCATATCTAACTCGTACCAATCAATCATGCTTAGAGAGAACTCAAGAAGTGCTTAAGCTTCTGCGCGTTTCACATTTGAATCCTGAGGAATCTGAATCCCTCTATGAAATATGTTCCAAATACTCTGACATTTTTCACTTACCTGGTGACCAATTGACTTCAACCGAAGCTATTCAACATGAAATTCGAACTTCTTCCGATCAACCTATTAATGTAAAATCTTATCGTTTTCCTGAAATCCACAAACAAGAAGTACAATCTCAAGTCCAAAAAATGCTGGATCAAAATATCATCCAACCCTCTATATCTCCTTGGTCTTCTCCAATATGGATTGTACCAAAGAAAATTGACGCTTCTGGCCAAAAGAAATGGCGGATCGTCATAGACTATAGGAAACTAAATGATAACACTATTGGTGAAACATACCCCATTCCTAACATTACAGAAATCCTTGACCAATTAGGAAACTCCAAGTATTTTAGCACCCTTGATCTTGCGTCAGGGTTTCATCAAATAAAAATGGCTTCCCAAGATTCTTGTAAAACCGCTTTCAGTGTTCCTCAAGGTCATTTTGAATTTACAAGAATGCCTTTTGGTCTGAAAAATGCTCCATCCACCTTCCAACGTCTAATGAATAATGTCCTTACCGGCCTCCAAGGAGAGCGATGTTTCGTCTATTTAGACGATATCGTAATATACTCTCATGATCTTTCCTCTCACATTCAGAACGTGACGGCGGTCTTCCAAAAACTCCGTTCCTTTAACCTCAAATTACAACCCGACAAATGTGAGTTCTTAAGAAAAGAAGTTGGTTACCTTGGTCATGTTATAACTAAAGATGGTCTAAAACCCGATCCAAACAAAATTAAGTCCGTTCAGGAATTTCCGATTCCTAAATGTCCCAAAGATATCAAATCTTTTCTAGGCCTTATATCTTACTATAGGCGCTTTATTCCAGATTTTTCCAAGTTGTCTAAACCTCTCACATCCCTCTTAAAGAAGGACACTCCTTTCATTTGGTCTAACGAGCAACAACTCGCTTTTGAAAATCTCAAAAATAAACTCATTACTGCTCCTGTCCTAATCTATCCGGATTTTACGAAACTGTTTACACTTACCTGTGACGCATCTAACTACGCAGTATCTGCCATACTATCTCAAGGGCCTGTCGGGAAAGATCATCCCGTGGCTTATGCGTCAAGAACCTTGAATAAAAACGAAATAAACTATAGTACAACTGAAAAGGAACTCTTGGCAATCGTTTTTGGATGCAAAACCTTTAGACCTTACCTATTTGGTCGAAAATTCATAATAATAACTGACCATAGACCTCTAAAATGGCTTTTTAACCATACTGATCCCAGTAGCAAATTACAACGTTGGCGTCTCCAACTTGAAGAGTTCGAATATGAAATTATGTATCGAAAAGGCAAATTAAATTCAGCAGCTGATGCTCTCTCACGGTACCCTGTAAATCCTGTATATCCTGAAAACTCTGATAACGAATTGATAGAGCTCGAAGATCTTGGTCCCTTAGATTTTAGCCCTTTTAATCGACAAACCAGTGACTTCAGTCCTTTAAATCTACCAAGTCTAGACGACTCTCAAGATCCTTTATCTTTGAACGATCCTTTGAACCCTCCGAGTTCAACAAATCTTCCGACTTCTGATGTTCAAAATGACCCTCAACCTTCTACAAGTAGCCAAACTCCGACCTTACAATACCCAAAACCTGTAATTAATTTCCCAAATCCAACCTTACCTGATCCAGATATCACCTATACGAAATTTCTGAAAAACTCCCCAAACTGTTATTATAACACAGTCATCATTGAACAAAATGATAGCTTACTTAAAACCCGTAATAAAACCATTGTAGTACCTACATCAATTGATCTTGATGAATCAATTCCCTATATTCAAGAAATTATTTCCAATTCAACCGACTCAGAATCATTTATTAACTCAGAAATGACTCTTCACTCATATAAATCCCTGTCAAGTAACGATAAACTCTATTATTTCTTGTTTACTAAAGTACACCACTTCGACAATTGCAGCTATAGTGATATATTTGAATCTCTCAAAAATCTCCGAAACCATTTGATAACTCACAATGAAACTGTAGATAAAATAAGTATAACAGACTTTAAGAACCCTTTTGACAAGCATAGTTACATAAAAATATACAACATGTTAGGCTACATATTTCATAACACTAAGATAGAAATTAACATTTATTGCAACAAGGTGTATTATCCTAGCCTTAGTGAGGTTCCAAAGATACTCAAAGAAAATCACGACATCCCTATTGCTGGACATCTTGGGTCCAACCGTATGTTTAATAAAATTAGAGAACAATATTATTGGAAAAACATGCGTAGTGACATTGAAAATTATGTAAAAAATTGCCCCTCTTGTCAGACAAACAAAGCTTTGAGGAGAATAAATAGAGCTCCAATGCAAATAACCAGCACCTCTACTACTCCTTTTGAACGGCTATCACTTGACATAGTTGGTCCTCTTCCAGAATCTGGCACAGCTAAATTAAAATACATACTTACCCTACAGGACGATCTAACTAAATATTCTGTTGCTTACCCCATTCGAAATACGACTGCTGAAGAAACTAGTGAATGTCTCGTTCATTTTATTTCCTTGTTTGGCATTCCCAAGACGATTCTAACAGACCAAGGGACAAATTTTACAGCAGAATTATTCAAACAAACCTGTTCCTTCTTAAAAATAAAACAGCTGTGGTCTTCTCCTTACCACCCACAGACCCAAGGCGCATTAGAGCGAAGCCACTCCACTTTGAAAGAATATTTGAAATCCTATGTCTGTGAGAATCAAGATAATTGGCCTAAGTATGTGTATACAGCTATGCTAGCATATAACACAACTATACACTCAACAACTCACTACTCACCTTATGAATTAATATTCGGTCATAAACCTTACTTACCGAATTCTATTTACGAATCAGCCCCAGGTGCTTCTTATCCGGACTATGTTAAAATGTTGCAGCATCGTCTAGAATACACGAGAGGAAAAGCTATAGAAAACATTCATAAATCTAAAGAGTCTTCCAAAGCTTATTATGACTCACACACACGTTCCGTGACGTATAAAGTAGGCGATTATGTTTACTTAAAAAACCACCTCAGGTTGCGCAAAGCATTATCACCTATATGGAAGGGTCCGTATAAAGTGGTAAAAATAAACGGTAGGAATAGTCTTACTTTGCTCATTAACAGACGTCACGTGACGCATCATTTTGATCAAGTCAAGCTCGCACGCCGTCGCGACTCCTAATTATGTAAAGAGCTATAGGTACACTTTATTTTAGTTATACACCTTATATTAATTATACACTCTATTTTAGTTTTTACACTATATACTCTATACACTCTATATTAGATATCCATTCTACATTAAGTAAGATTCTAGTTTATAGCTATTAATTACTTTTTATACTATTTTATTACAGTACCCTGTCCTTGGCACAGGAGAACTTCATCCAACCCATGGTGAATAGTCCTGGTATTTACTTTGATCCAATTGGATCCCTTAAAATAATAGATAGTTATTTTAGTGTAGTAATACCAGTAGATATATCTTTTATACAACCACATATTCAAAATCTGAACGGTGTGATAGGAACCTCTCAGTACTTGTGTAAACAAAGTAACGTATTTAGCGATATAGAATGTCATAACATGCACCAACCTTTATCTATCCGGTACCATGACATAATAAGAGATTTCGAGGCCATATCTCACCTGATAGAAACAAGATCAAAAAGGTCAGCTTGGTTTAGTGGAGTTGGCACATTGTTTAAACATATATTTGGTGTCATGGATGAGGACGATGCTATTGCTTACAGCAACGCTATTAAAACTGTTGAAAAAGATGAAACTCGGTTGTCAAAGTTAGTCAAAGAGAATATTTTAGTCACACGTTCAACATTTTCTTCTATCAAAGATATAGTTAACAAAATTAATATAAATGAACAACAGTTAAATAGCGCTGTTGAAGTCTTAACTTTAAATCAAAGAAATTTAACCTTTATGTCTGATGCCTTGTTAATGCGATCAAAGATGAATGAAATACTTAATATGTTGGAGAGTAGTTTATTAACATTATCCTTCAAATTAGAAGACATTATAAATGGAATAATGTTCAGTAAATCTCACATTTTATATCCCTCTATTATTACGCCGAAACAGTTATTTTCTGAATTGGCTGAAAGTTATAGATTTTTGGCAGATTATCGGCAATTTCCTATCAGCTTATCCTTAGAAAACATCTACATGATATTGAATGTATCTGAAATCGCTAGTTATTACGAGTATAGCGGAAATAAAATTATATTTGTTGTCAAGGTGCCTTTAGTGACACCTAAAATTTATAGTTTATATAATTGTATTTCATTTCCAGTTGCTATAATCAACCATACATACACAACCATTGTTCCTACGGCAAAGTTCATAGGTATAACTAGGGATAAGTCTTTTTATTGTAACCTTGATAATTTAAGTAAATGTAAAATAATATACAGTTCCTACTATATTTGTGACAATTTAAACGTTTACTCAAGCTCTGGAACACCGATCTGCGAATCGGAAATAGTAACTAAAGCATTAATTTCAGTTCCTACTCAATGTCAGACTAAGTTCTTTCAAGGTCATTTAGAAATTTGGCAAAGTATATCGAATAATAAATGGATCTATGTTATAGGCAATAAGTCTAAATTAACAATAGATTGTCATAAATCAAATAATACCGAATTGACTATTTCGGGAACGGGAATATTGACTCTACCTGTAAATTGCATTGCATATTATAAAGATTCAAGGTTAATACCAAAATATACCAAAATAATTAAACTACGGCCAATTTATTCTAATCTTGATTTAATAAATGATACATGCTGTAATTTGAAACATATCCTTAAAATAAAATCCAACATTCCGATAATAAATGTGAGGAATATTAACCTTGACTCCATAATATCCGAGCAAAATAAAGCATCTAATGTTATTGTGAAACAGCTTGATAATTTAATTGAAAAACCACATATTGTATTATATGGTGAATACTACTCTTATACTACTATCATAATTACTATTGTAATCTTAATTTTAGTTTTTATTTTGTTATATAAATGTATTAAGACAGGCAAGTGTTGTCGCTTTCTGAATACCCGATTTAAAAGTAAACTTCAGATTGAGAAAGCTGAAGAGCTTTCAGAAGTGTCAGGAGGATCACCTAGTGTTCCTCCGCCTAAAATTAGAACATCCCTCACGTAAACTTCACCCTTCAGGTGTAAGTTTAGTCTTTACCCTGGGGGCTGTTATATATATACATTGTCTGGGAAGATGCTGAACGTCACTGTTCTGCATTTTGCCTTGTGTGCATTTTTGAATGCTCCATATATTTTATACTATACAAACAGGCAGTCGGAATCTATCAGCCATCGGTGACACTTGCCCTTCATACGCAATAGTGTATTAAAGTAGACGTTCATAGTCAGTTCAGTTCAGTTCAGTGTCAGTCACTGATCTGTAACCCGACACGCAATTGGACGATTTATTTTTTTTATTCTTGTTTATATTTACCTTAAAATGATAACTTTTTATACAAAACGCATTCATTCAATACAAGCAAAAGTCCTCGTTAATCATTCAAGATCCCGAGGTAAAAAAGGTGGGATTTCGGAGGGGGAAAATACGAGAAAAAACAAGCCGCTTTGTCAGTTAAATCTGGTAAATTATTCTTAAAATTCACGCCTCGCTGATATTTTTTTGTAGTTCAGGAACTTCAGTTGACGAAATTGTTATTCGGATAATTCTTTAGTGATACGGAGACAATTCATACATAATATACATAAGCTCACGCCTTATTCCCGAGGGATACATTTTGAGTGGAATAACCACGCTGTAGACATTTTTATCTACAGCATAAATGGGCCGGCTCGTCCGGGTCGTTACCACTGTCTCACTGAAAACCGACGTAAAGTAGCATAATAGTATACCTTGACCTGGCACACGAGGTTACTAACATGTGGGATGTGGACTCAACAATTATTGTTCAAATAGTCGTTTCTGCCCATGGGTTGATACCGAAGAACCTCGACTAACATCTCCAGAGGCTCTCAACTGGTCGTTGAGTCAAGAGCCAGGTGCAGAAAGCGATGTTATTGAACACGGCACACATTGTGAGGAGATTTCATCCTCTAGGGTCCTAACCGGCGGTGACTTGGGTCCTATACCTCGCCATCGGAGGGTTATGTATTTTATATTTTTAAATGTTTTATATTTTTAGAAATGTAGAGTTTAAAAAGTATTAAAAACGTTTTTTTTATAATAAACAGTACTGTACATTTGTAACAAATAACCCGTCGAACCCGAGACCACAGCGTCAGCTTCAGTCATAACGCGTTACTTAATACAACTGCGCCACCGAAGCAGTCCGTAATATCCGATGAATTCCGAAACACATCATTACAATGGTCGTATTGTATTTACACAAGTACCTAAAATCCTCCGTTCAACGTTTATCCATCGAAATTGTAAATTAGTATTTGTCTAAAGCGTTTGTGATTAAAACAAACTCCAAGTTTTAATTACAAGCCAATTTTGGGCATCAAACTAATTATCTGGCTTACCACGGCAGTGACGCGTAATTAGTTAGGTACAAATTTACCTCTGAATTTGCTTTATAAAGTTCCGTACGCGGAACTGATAAATGAGGGAAATGAGGTTTTTTTATCCTGGCAAAGTGACTGCACTGGATCTGATAATAAGTACAGTACAGATCCAAATAAAATGTCAACTGTCAAGAGACATTGCGTCCCTCGATGGTCGGTATACGTTTTTTTCCTAGCTGGCGTTATTCCGGCTTAATGATAGGGTCCGCCTTCCCATCATGATTACATATATACATAGACTCACGACTGTTTCCCATAAACATAGGCAGAGACAACAGATTTCCACTTGCTTCGATCTTTAAATAAAATAATAAATAAATAAATACACCCAACAGTCACACATATAGTCCTGACCCCACACTAGGTTAAACCTGTATCGTGGGTATCAGGAACTACGAGGCTTGAACTACGCCACGGAGGCTTGCATACCCCTTTGGGCTCATTCACTCTCATTAAATTTTTCATACATGCACGTCGGTTTAGGGTACTCCTGACCTTGCCTTTCTCGAGAATATCTCCAACTTGATCTATGGAAGTTCGCCGAGGCCTTCCTCTCGCAGCTGTACCATTCACACTCGCCATATATATTTGTTTCGTCATGATTAGTTGGTCGATATGGGGCGACCCATCTTCTGACCTCCATAACCTGCAACGGGAACCAAGTATCGCCGTTGCCTCGTCCATTAATCAGCAGTCTACCACGTGCAGGTTAGATTGTCTTTGGGCTTAAGATGTTGGTGACACACTTCCATACCCAATCCGATCCACTCCCACTGTATATTCGTAGTAATTTTAAATTAAAAAAAATGTTGTGACGACTCACCCTTAACCATTTATTTACTCTACTCTCTTTTTCACTGAGGGTTTTGTACTCAGTGAGTACCCACTGTAGTGTTCTCTGTCTGTCGTGTCTGGGCTCCGTCCGTCCCCTACAACAAAGTCGCTCACCACATGTGTGTATACGGATAACACTCAGTTACGGGTACCTCCCCAGTCGGGAGAGAACTGCGCTCAAAGAGTATTATACTAGACTAGCTGTCCCACGCGGTTTCACCCGCAACTACATCAGCGCCACCTACCGGGTCCAATTGTGAATGGGGCGCCATCCTGTATGCGTTTACAAAAAAAAACATTCAAATCGGTCCAGCCGTTTAGGAGGAGTTCAGTCACATACACACGTACAGTAGAATTATATATATAAAGATAAGGAAAACTGCGCTCCCGTTTCTCGCTCTGCGCATTTATAAGGTGCCGTCTGAGGTAGATGTCATCCTTATTCTTATCTACACTACACCCACCGGCTTAAGTTTTAGCTTTTTGTTATTTATATTATTTGTTACGACATCCGCCATAATAACACATATTCTGTGGAAATTTCAGTCGGCCACGTAGTATTATAGTTCAGCCCAGAACATTTAAAGAGCCCTTTAAATGTAAAACATACAGTCGACGCAACGTGACGTAGGCTCTGTAAAATTGTTCCCCTGGACCCTTTGTACGGAACCTTAAAACAAAGATTTAACTCAAAATATGCCAACAGTAATACAAAACCCTGCAACTTTTTCCATTAACATGCTTATTCTATTTTACCGCACTTTACCGAGGTTTTCTTATAAAAACGACATGAGAATTGCCACTCCAAGTAAACAAGGTACGTGAAGAATGAAATTACATCGATATGCGGGGTATTTCTGCAAGCTTTTACCAGTTTACTCTCGCACGACTCACTCCCACGGCGGCCTATTAAAATGTTGTAAACTAGGCACGGTGAATATTGAATGAAAGGATGAGAGAACGATACTATAACGATACTGTAACGATATTTCAATTACTAGATTTTGCTCGTGGTTTCCCCCGGGTTTCGGATTCCCATCCAACAGTAATTGCGCATTTGTATGGGATGAAATATAACTAATGCCCTTCCCTAGGATACAAGATTTCGTCGGACCAAATTTTATCAAAATCGGTTCAATAGTTTAGTCGTGAAAATGTAACAAACTGTGAATGCGAACTTTATAAGGTGACAGGTCCTTCGTATGCGAGAGGCCATTTGAGTCTTTGTCTATTTACGCCGCCAAGCAGCAGTGTGTAAACACTGTTGTGTTCCGTTTTGAAGAAAGAAAAGAAAGAAAGAAAACCAATTTATTTGTCACAGACAACTAGACACTTAACATACAGCTAGTGAAATTACTGGGTATTATGAGACATATACATATACATATACATCTTATCTCGGGGTAATAAATACAGTCCAACGGCATGCAGTACTTTGTAGCTCAAAGTTCTGTGTGGTGTTGCTTCTGTTTATGGGCAGGCGTGGCGCTTACCATCAGGCAAGCGACTGCTCGTTTTGTCACTCAAGGTCTTAAAAAAGTACTACCGTCAAGCACAAACCAACTATTCATTTATTATTCATTTAATTATTTGTTAGCTGTAAATACCTTTAAAAGGTAAGCACATGATTTGTTACTTAATTGATTTTTATATTATGTTAGTAGTGTGTTTTACCTAATGGTATTGCTATTAAATAAATAAATAAATAAATAAATAAATAAATAAATAAATAAATAAATAAATAAATAAATACAATTAATTGGCCTTGAACGTCTGTTTCAGACGATGAAATCACTATTTTGTAGAAATTCACTTATTTTCTTGGCTTTTGAATCCAATTTTAGAGCGGCAGATTCTATCGCATATTTTGTGCATTCTCTTACTAGGGTAAATGCATCAATTAACGACCGTATAAATAAATTTGCATTTTATACGTTCTACAAACATTTAAGCTACTTACTGTTATTATTAAATAAATGTGAAATTTTGGATGTTTGCCACTTTGATAATTTGGATGTTTGTTAGTTCATTACGCCTTAACGGCTGAACTGGCTGAAAAGCTAATGTGAAGTGTGGCGCAATGTATGACGCTTAATATGTGCAACGCTCTTATTTACTGCAATTTCCAGATTATCTACATGGTATTCCGTGTTAGTAATGTTTTTATCTAGCCTCCGATCACCCTTTCATAGCTAGACCCAGGTCTCACATAATTTAACAAACCATTAATTATAGCATACGGACAACACTCTGTTATTGGTACATTGATAAGTCTTCGGTCGGCAAAGATCTGATCTCTCTGTAGTGGCAAGTGTATTTTTATGGTTATTCGTCGTAGATGTCATATTAATTACACCCACCCAATATACACCCACTATGCTTGATAGTATTACAAGTATGTTGGCACACACCCTATATGTACATCACAATCAGTATAAATGATTTTTGTAACCGAAAATAGTCTTAACTTTTTTGGGAGCCGGTGCAACTTCTTTCACCAGCATTGACTCCGTTATTATCTTTTATCTATAAAATGATTAATGATATTGCAAGTTGGTTTTTAAGTATAATAATAATACTAGCCCTGTATTATACACGTCCCACTGTTTGGCACGGGCCTCCTCTACTGAATGAGAGGGGTTAGGCATTAGTCCACCACGCTGGCCTAATGCGGGTTGGCAGACTTTACGTACCTACGAAATTCTAATGAAGAACTTCTCAGGTAAGCAGATTTCCTCACGGTGCTACCTTCACCGTTAAAGCAAGCGATAATTAACAATTAATACACACATAACTTAGAAAAGTCAGAGGTGTATGCTCTTGAAGCTGGTTTCGAACCTGCGACTTTAGTCTCGACAGTCCGTACCACTCGCCACTGAGCTATCACTTTATTAAGTATAATTATATTTAAATTGAAATAAGCTGGAAATAACTACTGACTCAAAACGGTACATTATCGTATGTCAGAATCTCCACGTCGTATTTTCACCATTCCTTTTTTAGTGCTTACATTGGAACATGAATTTTTACGACATTTGACAGGTTGACATAAAGCCCGACGACAGATTGCCGATCGTCATGCCATCTCGTGTAGCAACGACTTTTTGCGACTTCCTGATTGTGAGTTTTAAATTATAAAAAAAATTCACGCACGCACGCACGCACTCACTCACGCCTGTTTTTTTATTAGCTTGAATGACGAGACGATCAAGTCGATGGTAAGCGCCACGTCTGCTCATAAACAGAAGCAACGCCACACAGAACTTTAAATAACAAAGCACTGCATGACACTGGACTGCGCTCGTCACCCTGAGACATAACATGTAAAATCACATAATGCCCAGTAATTCCACTGGCTTCAATGTCCTTCACACCGGAACACAACAGTGCTTACACACTGTTGCTTGGCGCCTGTACTCCGCGAAGGGGTAGGAAGAGGTGTAACACACCGGTGTACACCCGCATTTCGCCGAGCTTATTTTCGTATTTATGCATCATCGCAAAAAGATAAAAATAGCGGCGCGGTAAAAATAATACTTGTACAAGTAATTTTTCATGCATAAGATGTCACGACCTAAAGCTTGTTTACTTAAGTGACATAAACTGGGAAATAAGCGTGGGCGTGATCTTAGGCACGTTCGCGAAATTATGAGACAACTTATGGGTAGTGTGTGAGCGACGAGCTGAAGGTACGGGATGAGAGCTCAAAAGCAAGTGTTGTGAGACCACGTACATGAAGCTGAGTGTGTTACGCTCGCGCCGGAAGAGCAATGAGCTGTAGATAGTGGATGAGAGCTCAAGCGTAAGTGTTGTGAGACCACGTACAGGGAGCGAAGTGTGTGATGCTCGCGCCGGCGGAGCGACGGGCTGAAGGTAGTGGATGAAAGCTCAGGGTCGAGAGTTGTGAGACAGTGTACAGGGAGCGTAGTAGATGACACGAGGGTCGGTGGAGCGGTGAGCTGTACGTAGTAGATAAGAACTCAGAAGCGAATATTTTGAGACCACGTACAGGGAGCGTGGTTTGAGATACGCGGATTGGTGGAGCGACAAGCTATATGTAGTGGATGAGAACTTAGAAGCAAGTGTTGTGAGACCATGTACAGGGAGCGTAGTAGATGACGCGAGGGTCGGTGGAGCGACGAGCTGTAGGTAGTGGATGAGAACTCAGGAGTGAGTGTTGTGAGTTCACCTACAGAGGGCGTAGTATATATGAGAGCTTAATGTAAATAAATGAAGGATAATAATGCCACCATGTAGGTAGCATTATTGTCCTTTTAATGTTCACTAAATATTTATATAAATGCTTAAATCTCAGACGTAATTTATGTATATTTCCACCTCATAAACTTTATGAGCTAGAATTATTTCAGCTTAAAGTATAATTCAGATTAAAACATTGCTTAGTTTCAGATTTTAGTTGTTGGCGTCTGTCCAACGTCATACTAGAAACCAAAAGGCATATTCACTACATAATTAACAATAGATTTCCAACTCTATGTATCTGGAATAGGATAGAATGTTTAGTGTGTTTCGTATTATGGTACAAAATTTTTGCCAGATAAATGCAGTAGGCGCCTGGTCACAGATAGATCATGGCTGGAGTTAATTCATTACAGCAGTCAGATTTGAAACGCTAGAGCAGTGACGGTGTAATTTATAACAGAAAATCTAACAAATCATTCAGAATGAGTTATTATTTGTTAATCCTCGCGACACCGGATGACTTTGCATTAAGGATTGTTTAATTTATTTTCTTATAGAAAGCTGTGTTAATTGATTGAAATAAGGTATGCTGGACGACATGACTGGCCTATGTCCTTCTGTGGGAGTCAATACTGTCGTCCATTTCCATTTTCCATTACTAAACTACTGCTTAAATTTTGACGGAACTTATGTTTTTTTTATAATATATTATGTCTGTAGTACCATAATCACGGGACCACAAGGTGATGCGTGCGAAGACCTGGAAGGCGTGCGTGGGGCCGAAGCCAACACGTAGAGGCCCCTTAGAAAATTTTAGTTTAATATTTAACAGTCCCTAGTTGGTATAGGACTATTGTACGGATGGACAAAAAGTTATATAGTTTGGTCATGTGTAGAACACCTAAATCCGTGCAGCCATTAAGGAATGATTGATTAATAATCATTCAAATTCAGAAACATACAAGTTTCACAATTTTATAACATCGCTTATTGCAAGAGTAGTAGTAACTCTCAAAGCCTACATTATCTGACAAAGGTGAGGCCAGGTAAATGGGCCTCCGGCTTACGCGACCCTTTTGCGTCGTCGATACATCAGTATCAATCATCCAGTTTGCTTTGTGACAAATCACGCATCAGATTTCAAAAGAAAACCGCGTTTGTATTATAATGATATAGATTTTGGGTATTTTCGTTATATTTTTTGTAAAGATTATGTGGTTATGGGTTTATTACGACTATTGTGTTTGTATAACATACGCCGGAAACTATACTGCCCATGTACGCCCACAATAAATAATAAATAAATACACCTAACAATCACACATATAGTCCTGACCCGACACTGGATTTACCAGTATCGTGGGTATTAGGAACTACGAGGGACTTCGGTCCCACAACACCCAGACCCGAAACAAATATTTGTGGATGTGACAAACATTTGTCTCAGTGCAGGAATCGAACCCACGGCCTCTCGCTTCGCAGCCGGCTACTCGCCCACTGCGCCACGGAGGCTGTCAAAATCACGAGAAAAATCATAGGCGCGTTGCCGACCATAAAAGAAAGAGGTAGTTAAATGATTTGGAAAGCGAGGGGTTGGGAGACCTTTGGATATCTCACCCATTGTATGAAACAAAGCAGCAAGCCGCTCCTGCACGTCGGTTTTTTGTAAAGTAGTAATAACAACCTGGTCGAGCCATTCATGCTGTGGACAAAACAGGCAAGGCCTAAAACGGTGTTCACTTACACCTACAACTCTTCAGGGCAACTTTTCTGTGCGTCCTGCGATAGGACTTTCAAGTCCAAATTGGGGCTAGCTAGCCATATTCGCTCACATCAGCGAAAAACTAAGTCTGGAACTACAAGGTTCGCCGTCGACGGACACGTCGTGGAGGCCATCATCATGAGAGAAAACTGTCTAAGCGTCGCCCTACCACTGATAACCCAGGTAACCAAAAAAAGGCCATTAAAGCAGGCGTGACGCTTACCATCAGGCGAGCGATCTGCTCGTCTCGTCATAACCTAACATAAAATATATATATATGTATGTATATATATATATATATATATATATATATGTATATAAATATATATATATATATACCTTGTAAACAATCAAATGTGCGTATCCGTGCATAGGATTAAGACGGAATTCATCAAACCAAGCACAATGAGAGATCCTTTAATATAAGACGTTTACTATTTGACTCGCGCGTCCTTAATACGTTAAAAGGCTTTTAGCGAATATACTTTATTTGCCGATAAGCCCTTATTGAGAACGGGCTTTTCTCGATATTTTTTCTCATCGACTGTTTGAATCATTTATTTTGATTGACAACAATAATATGGTAAATGGATCAAGTTTAAAGTAAAGCAAAGCTTGTTTTAAGATTATTATTTGAATGCAAAATGTGCATTTAATAATATATACTTTTGGTATATTTTTTTTTATTGCATAGGCCGGCAAACGAGCAAGTGGGTCACCTGATGGAAAATGATCTCCACCGCCCATGTACGCCCACAATACCAAAAGAATCATAGGTGCGATGCTGACCTTAAAGGAAAGGGATAATTAAGGAATTGGGAAGGGGAGGGGGTTTGGGCCTCCGAATATCTCACTCACCGTACGAAACGCAGCAGCAAGCTGCTACTTTACGCCGGTTTTCTGTGAGACAGTGGTAACGATCCGGACGAGCGGGCCCATTCATGCTGTAGATAAAAAGCAAAATGACACTAATAGTAGGTTTTTTTTTATTTTTTTTATTTGTTTGAATGACGAGACGATCAGGTCGCTTGCCTGATGTTAAGCATCACCTCTGCCCATAAACAGAAGCAACGTTACACAGAACTCTATGTTACAGAGCACTCACTCTATAGCATTAAACTGCGCTCGTCATCCCAAGATATAAGATGTTAAGTCTCATAATGCCCAGTAATTTCACTGGCTTAAATTTCCTTCAAACTGAAATACAACAGTGCTTAAACACTGTTGATTGGCGGCAGAAATAGACTAAGTGTTGGTATCAACCCAGACGACCTCACGCATACGAGGGACCTACCACCTAGTAAGACTACTTATTTTAATAGTATATTACCAGAGATCCAAAAATTAACACTTCCAACCTCCCAATTACCATTCCAGTTATTCCTTTTTCGCTTCGTCCTCTAAGATGGCAACCCCAGACTCCTCTGGCATTGTGAGTCTTCATAAGCAGTGGTGATCACTTACCAGCAGGTGGTACACGTGTCTGTTTGTCATTCTTCTGCTATAAATAACTAGAGAATCTCTCAATCTATACGTTGAAGTAAAATGATACATGGTTTATTTTTTTATATTATATTCATATAGGATATTATATCTTATAGCATATCATATAATATTTATATCATAGGCCGGCAAACGAGCAAGTGGCTCACCTGTTGGTAAGTGATCTCCACTGCCCATTTACGCCCACAATACCAAGGGATCATGGGCGCGTTGTCCACCTTAAAGGAAAGGGATAAATAAGGGATTGGGAAGGTGAAGGGGTTTGGGCCTCAAGATATCTCACTCACCGAACGAAACGCAGCAGCAAGCTGCTACTTTACGCTGGTTTTCTGTGAGACAGTGGTAATGACCCGGACGAGCCGGCCCATTCATGCTGTCGACAAAACTGTCTACAGCGTAGCTCTACCACTCTTAAAATTATAGTCTCCTAAAATTTCCTTTTTTGTAATAAAAGTGTACAGTGAATTTGAAATTAAATATTACAATACATTTGTTTCACCACCTCTGATTAAATGATATCAAATAAAATTTGACACGTTTAAATACAAAGGTTTAATATATACTCAAAGAAAAAATACTATTACTATTACTTTCAAAACTAGCTGTTAATCCTAAATGTTTATTATAATATAGTGAAACTAATTCTAAAACAGATTCATTTTGTTTTCGTTTAGTTTATTTCATTTGCGACTGGCTGAGTAGTGTGTAATAGCTGTAGGCGCCTTTCAGTATCTGAAAACGAAAATGCCTTTGTAAATTTATGACAGAAATTACCATGGGGTTTATTCATATTAATATTACGTTTCTTGTTTACAATGTAGTAGATCCCCCGTATGCTAGAGGCCGTCTGGGTTGGTACCACCGCTTTGTCTATTTCTGCCGCCAAGCATCAGTGTAAGCACCGTTGCGTTTCGGGTTGAAGGATATTGAAGCCAGTAAATTACTGGGCATTATGAGACTTAACATCTTATGTCTCGAGATGACGAGCGCAGTTCAGTGCCATGCAGTGTTCTGTAATCCAGAGTTCTGTGTGACATTGCTTCTGTTTATGAGCAGGCGTGGCGTTTACCATGAGGCGAGCGACCGGTCGTCTCGTCATTCAAGCAAATAAAAATGACATAAAAAAAACTTGGTGTTATTTTTGGCGTATCTTGACTAGGTGGTAGGTCCCTCGTACATTCTGTATAAGAGTTTACGCACTTCGTTCAATCCAAATCCGAGATTATAATTCTAACTGTGTGATCCTAGTAGGCAAGCCGTCATACAAATAGTAATACGGTTACTTCGGATCGATATTTCTTGGATTCGGATCGGATTGAAAAGATTTAAAATACTGATAGTAACTTCAGTGCAGTCAGCAACGATAAAAAATAATGTTAATTTCTCATTGACTGTTGCTCTCTTAAAAAATAAAAAATAAACTTAAAAAATTGCTGGATACGGACACGTATAAAAAGAAAACTCAAATGGGTGATATTACTTCCTCACCTACAACTTGCTTTACGATATCTCGACAATGATCTGGTTGGGGCAGAGATCGGCGCAGTATTAACTTTACTAAGTTATAGGGACTCGGTGCGAATTGAATACGGTGTGAATGAATAAAACTTAATTAAAATTCTTAATAACAATAAAGTTTTATTATCTGATCATGTTTTCTCAGCACTTGCCCACGATATTCCTTTTTCTGGAAATTAAAGCTCGTCCTTCGACGTAACATTGATAAAAATTATTCCGCGCCAATAATCACAACAGATACACGTATAATAATGAAACCTATAAATATTGCTTTTAGCGTTATTCAATATCGAATTAATGTTATCGATATATTATGACTGCTTCGGTGACTGTTGGTGTCAGAGTTATAATGTGTACGCGATATGACTGCTGTTCGATCACATTCAGGTTCGATCCCCGGGTCGGTTAAAAGTGATATTGAGTTTTTCTATGCTCAGCATTACTCCGGAGTCTGTAATTGTGCCCGATATACCCATAGCCTTGCCTTCTATCACATAATGGGACGGAAATAAACTGGGCGAAATATGGGTGTATTAGGTACATTTCTTACCTTCAGGGATTAAAAGCGTGATGTAATGATGTATATATGATATATTATGTCAAAGGATCCAGATGCAAATTTTAAATAATATAAAAGAATTTAGCGGGCTAATGCTTATATTCCACCTTAAATAATTCATCAAATACTTACACTAATAAAAGTGGCCACAGTCAACTTCGCGAACGGTCCAGCAGAGAACACAATGGACTTGTTGAACTGCGATATAAGTATGTACAAGTCTTTGCGATGTACAGTGGGACGCGACCACCAAATGCTCTCGTATGGGCCTTTCATCAGTTCTTGACTCTGAAATCAATTGCTTAGTTTGTGCTTTCTTTCTTTGATTTGGCAGATACAATATGTCTTAGGACTTAGAATAACGGTATTTTTATATTGAGGTACATAGTTTAGCTCTACACTACTTACTTACTACTCTACTTCTTACTCACAATCTTTTTATTTTTAGTAGTAGTAAGTCAGAGTGATCGAGTACTCATAGCTCGGTCACTCTGACGGTAGTGGTATTTTAGTAACTTTTGGTTGCTTGTACTATGCTTTTGCTGCGCTATGTGTCTACTCATATGCTATTCTTAATAAGACTCAGTAGAGTCATTTGCATTGTGTCTTCTTCTTCTATCTGCCCTTATTCCATTCGTACTCGCAGTGGAGTCGGCGCAACATGCTTTTAACACATTTTACAGAAAGATTTGGCTTGTAGTGTTTACGAGCGTTTTTACGTAACCTCCTCTGGGGAAAAAACACCCAGATCCTAAACATATATTTAGGAATCGAACCCTCTCGATTTACAACCAGCTACTCACGCACTGCGCCACGGACGCTGTCAGATATATTAACAATTTCATTAATTTCGATAAAGTCATACATTTTTAAAACAAAATATATTATACATTATTATAAACTTACAGCAAATAAAACATCATTACTATGCCAACAGTAAATGAAGAGTTGTGCCACACCAAACACAAGGAACTCTGTTGTCAGGAAACGTTGCATTGGATTGGTTTCTATCTGTAAAATAGGTAAATATATACTATTTTATAGCAGAAACCAACAAACTAGCATGGGAGCCCCTGATGGTAAGTGATCTAGTGGGCGTAGGAAATCTCCTACGCCCATGAACATCCACAATATCAGAATAATAAACACATTGCCGAACTTAAAGGGTAGGGATCATTTTATGGGATTAGGAAGCAGAAAGAGAATTGAGCCTCCGGACTTACCGTACAAAACGGATAGTAAGCTGCTACTTTACATTGGTTTCAACCGGTCAACAAAAATCCGGTCGAGCCGGCCCATTCATGCTGTAGACAAAACTGTCTGATGAATGAACTTTGAATTCTTGATGTTTGTACTTGATAAGGTTAAAAAAAACATAGTTTTTTTTTTAATTTAGCACTACATCATTAGTTCCCAAAGTGGTCCAGGTGGACCCCCAGGGGTCCACGGTAGACTCGAAGGGGGTCTACTTTGGCGTGACAAAAAAAAATGGACTGGTAATATAGGAACATGGTAGCAATGTAGCTGCAGGGGGTCCACCGAAACCAGCTAAATATTGAAAGTGGTCTATGACAATAAAAGTCTGGGAACCTCTGCTCTACAGTATTAATTGTGTAACTTAACTTAGTTACTACTAGTTTGAATTTAAACCTCTTGAGAAGAATTAAAGATACTCGACGTCTTTTTAGTTCGTATAAATAAAGGAGGTCAACTATAAAAGGAAGTAGACCAGGATAATACTCAAATAGGGGAGACAAAGTCTAGAAAAATACCTGATTACCATACAAACTAAACTATGTAACATTGTGAAAGCATAATGGTATTAATTATGTTGGCAGCGGTGTTTTTCCACCACGTTATTGTTTGCAACATCTAGATAAGGCCACTGTGAATGGCTGCAAATATTTTGTCAGTTGGCGCTATTAGGAATACAAAAATGTAATTTCCCAGCACGACGCTGCATTTTATATTTTTGCATTTTAAAATTCGCTCGACGATATTAAAAACGGTATAATTTTCTGTTTTTTATTCGTCATTGGCTCGGGAGACATCCTTTCATTGTATTTACTTGAACGTGTAAATTGTGGTTCGGTGATAAAGCGAAATATAATAGTTGTCACGGATTCGCTGTTCATTTTATTACCATCTATTCCTCGTGAATTCAACTGCTTGGATGTTCTAAAAATAACGTTGACCTTCCTAAAATGGTTTAATATTCTTGTGAATGGTAGAGCCACGCTGTAGACACCTTTATCTACAGCATGAATGGGCCCGCTCGTCCGGGTCGTTACCACTGTCTCACAGAAAACCGACGTAAAGTAACAGCTTGCTGCTGCGTTTCGTACGGTGAGTGAGATATTCGGAGGCACAAATACCCCTCCCCTTCCCAATCCCTTTTTTATCCCTGTCCTTTAAAGTCGGCAACGCGGCCATAATTTTTTGGAGTTGTTGGCGTATTTGGACGGTGGTGATCACCATCAGGTGAACCACTTGCTCGTTACCGACGCTATGTCATAAAAAAAACCTGTTTTGCTAAGGAAAAAAGTGGACAGTTACAATGCACTCGATCGAGTGTAGTCACGGCAGTAAATCAGTAATAACCTTCCCCACCCAACGCAACTGAGAAGATTACTGTATTTCAGAGTCAATACTTACAGTTATTTGGTATGCGGTGACACACAGCATGACTGAGCAGACGAACATATATAGAAGCATGATAGGAGATAGACATGCGTTGAAAAGACGGGCAAATCTGGAAATAATCAATTGCTTAACTAAAATGAGTACTTTACTTCTTGTTGCCTCTTACATTAATATATCTTCTCTCAATTTATCTTTTATTTTGTGGTGTCCGAAATACTGAAAAAAGATCCTTTCTCTTTCCTACTAGGGCCGTAGGAGAGTAATAAGAAAACAAAAGTATTTCTTACTAATGACCGATATAGAGTATTCCGCCTTTTTATCAAAGAAAAATCTAAATCAATCCGAATTAAACCATCGTGTAGCACAAGTGTTGGTTATAAACATTTTGTCTTACCATTTCTCTCAATTGTTCGGATAAAGGTGGGAAATATTAATCTTTGATTTTTTTATTACATACATAAATAAAGTACTGGATCATCATTCGGTCTGTACTCTTATATGGGTGTTAGACATAGCTCACCCTTAATTGTTCTATCAAGTATGAAGATGGTGGGTGAACAACGTTAAACCACTTGTTTATTTAACCAGTATATCCCCGTCAGCCTTAGTGTACGCAACATGGTAGACAAACTTCAGGAATGTCGCCTGAGGTGGTTTGGTCCCGTTTTGAGGAAACCGCACGAGTACGTCGGTCGCATACGCATATGACAGGTCGTACCAGTACAGTAGTGCAATCCCGCGGACGGATCAAAAAGCGCTGACGTATTAGAAAGAAGAAAGAAAGAAAGAAGAAAGAAAGAAAGAAGAAAGAAAGAGAGAGAGTCATGCGAGCCAGTGGTCTCATTACGGAGGATGCTCACGATCGGGTGATGTGGAAGCGATTAGGTAGTAAGGTAGGTAGTATGAAGAAGCATTTAGGCAGGCAGGCATAATTTTGTCGACCTATGATAGACACATCGTCTGTCATTGGTCGACAGTATTCTTGGATTGTGCTACACTTACCATCAGGTGTAGCGTAGTCACTTTGCCGAGCTAGGATAAAAAAAATGATTCTGGCTCTAAGCCGGGATAACTCCAGGTAGAAAGAAAAGTAAAGTATTTTGCATTAGAAAACTTTCTAAAGGTTTCTATAGAAAAATATTTTATTGTTCTTTAACTGCGCGAGTTATACTAATTAACAATAAAAATCTAACTCCGTATCTATGCTAAACATCGTGAAGCAAGTACGCTATCTCCTTAATTAGCAAGTGGAAAAGTCAATCTAACTTGGCTTGAGAGTCGGATTCCACTATAAAACTTTGTTTATGAACCAAACTGTTAAAGCAACATTAGAACTTGCGCTTTATTGCTTTTCCTATGTCGGCATTGAGTTTACATGGAATGCTAGCCGATTTAATATTTGCTCCTGACTTGATGTGGTTTTAAGATTTGGGCAGGGTTAATATATATAGGCGTATAGCCTTAAATAAACAAAGGTTTTTAATTCTGCCTCGGTCGCGCAGTTGTAATGCGTACGCGGTACGACTGCTGTGCTGAGGTCTCGGGTTAGATACCTGCATTGGGCAAAGTGATAATGGGTTTTTCTATATGATATGCTTAGTATCAGCGCAGTGTCTGGAATTGTGTTCGCTATGGCGATAGACTCACCCCTATCACTTCATGGGACGGAAATAAGCTCTATATACGAAAATAAGGCGGGGACAAAATCAATACCAGAGTGGCAGTACAAAATGCCTATGAAGAGTTTGTTGCCTCCCGTCAAGTAAATTTTTTTGAAGGACATCAATAAATCGCCACTATGCTGCCAAAGGTACATCGATAGCATAGGTGGTTACTTTAATAGAAATAAAAAAAATTGGAAGTAAAATACTTTAACTTATTGCGTACAGAACGGTAAATTCATTGGTAAATACCTATTATATACTATACTAGCCTTTGCTCGCGGCTACGCCCACGTAAACGGCCTTTTCCGGGATAAAAAGTAGCCTTTGTTACTAAGTGATAATGTAGCTTTAGCTTTTGTTAACGGCAAAAGAATTTTTGAAATTGGTTCAGAAGTTTTTAAGTTTATACGTTACATACAAAAATATAAAAAAATCTTTCCTCTTTATAACATTAGTATAGACTAAGCAAAATACCACAGAGTGTTGTAAGTGTTTGATTTAAAAAGGGTCGTTTCATTTTAAGGTTCCGAAGTCATATCAACCGTCCTACAACATTTAAATCTATGTAAATCTCAACTCGTCTCGAACCAAAAGTTTGCAAATTCACACCTTGCCGCATCATTAAGTTGTAAAACAGTCTGCTGGCTCACACGTTACTTCCTTCTGAAAATAAAGGTTCAAACGAACCATATTTTTCACGTTTTTATAGAGTTCTCCTCATTGGTTCAGTGGCAGCGTACTAAGACTAAAAACGCGTCCTGGATTCAATTCCCAGGTCAGACAATCACAATCTGTATTTCAGTTTTCGATTCGAAAGAAAGAAAAGAGGGCAAGCGAGCAATGAGCTCACCTGATAGAAAGTTATCACTGGTGTAAATTAATCAGAACAATACCAGAAGATTTGTTTCGGTTTGGGTTGTTGGGATTCTAACAGTCAATTGTGGTGCTCATAATGTTTGGTTTCGGCGGAATGCCCCATATAATACCAAATACCGTAAAATCTATGGTACGAGAATGCGGACCCTGGTTTTAAACCGAGATAAAGCCAGGCAGAGAGCACCTTAAAAACTTCAAAAAAATAGAACAACTTAAATAACAATACAACTTAAATAACTTACTTGACCAGATCAACATGTCTTCTATGACAATCCTTCAATCTCTGCACAACTTTGCTGCTATCTACAGGTCTTCCTAAAACTCCAAATATATTTGCACTATCAATCCTTAGCAACTCCAGTTCAGCTTTAAAGAATACCATGGTCACCATGGCATTGGTATCAAAGGAGGTGATCCAGCCCCCGCCGTAAATTGCAGCGTAAGTCTGGTATATAGAAGCAGCTATGTAACCTGGGATTGTGCTTTTATCGAAAGGAACCCAAGAGCTCACGACCTGAAGGTATGTTTCCTTGCCTGTTCTTACGTTTTCTCTGTAACAAAATAGTTAATATTATGTATTAACAAAACAATAGGATCATAAATGGGTGTGGGTTCGATTCGATTCTGATGACCACAAGTTCCTTGCAGTTCCTGATACCCACGATACAGGTTAATCTAGTGTGGAGTCAGGACTTTTTTTTTGCATAGGCGGCAAACGGGCCAGTGGGTCACCTGATGGTAAGTGATTTCCACCGCCCATGTACGCCGCTTTCCTTTACGAGCGCTATGCTAGTCGTAAAGGAAAGGGATAATAATGAGATTAGGAAGGGGAGGGGATTTGGCCTCCGGATATCCCACTCACCGTACGAAACGCAGCAGCAAGCTGCTACTTTACGACTGTGGGTGACTGATGGGTGTATTTTTTCACTATTATTGGTTTTATACTTGCTTTTGTTTATAAACAGATGAATAAAAATTAGTCAAGGTGGTAGGTCCCTCGTATGCGAGACGCCGTCTGGGTTGTCTATTTTTGCCGCCAAACAGCAGTGTGTAAGCACTGTTGTATTTCGGTTTGAAGGACATTGAATCCAGTGAAATTACATTATTAGGCGTAACACCTTATGTCTCGTGGTGACGAGTGCAGTCCAATGCCATGCAGTGCTTTGTAATTCAAAGTTCTGTGTGGTGTTGCTTCTGTTTATGAGCAGGCGTAGCACTTACCATCAGGCGAACGACCTGGTCGTTTCGTCACTCAAGGTATTAAAAAAACAAATAAAAGTCAAAACATACCTGTAAGTCTGCGACAAGATAAGCTTAAGCAAAGGCTGGGCGATGACAATCAGTACTGTAGTGTACATCAAAAACCAGTAAAGATACGTAATCTTCCTGCAGTAGAGAGTAAACTTGGAGATCATCCTCAACTTCTTTTCATCTTTGGTATCTCTTTGACTCAAGTCAGTCCTGGTCACGTACTCTATTATATCTCTCCAATGCTGCTGCCAGTACAAAAATGTATTCACCTTACAAACGCTGACAGTCGCTAGCATGGTGATCTTTAAATTATTCAGAAGTAAATTCATATCTGACTTCACGAAATAAACGTCTATGCATTCCGTGAAAGTGAATAATGTTACTAGAACATGCATGGTTAGGTAGAAGTATCTTTTGAATTTATTTTTTGGGAGTAAAAGTCCCCAAAATTCGAGGGCTTTTAAATTTGGCCCGAGCAGAGGCCGCTCCGGGTTTTCTAGGCTTTTGAAAAATTTCATCTTTTTCGATGTGTAAATCAGTGGGTTTATATACTGGAATTATTATACGCCGCAGCCTTTAATTGCGATCAACGTAAGTTTATGGATGGGAGGAAGTTTGTCGATATGTTGGAAATTATCGATAGGTTTTTTTTTTATTAACGTTAATGATCGTGATCGTGAGCGTTACGCTTGCTCATAAACAGAAGCAACACCAATTAGTACTTTGAATTATGAAGTATTGCATGGCACTGGACTGCGCTTATCACCCCGAGACATAAGACTTTGAGTCTTATAATGCCCTGTATTTCGATGGCTTCAATGTCCTTTCAATTGGTACACAACCGTGGTTACACACTGTTGCTTGGCGGCAGAATTAGATAGAGTGGCAGTACCGACCCAAACGGCCTCTCGTATACAAGGCACCTACCACATAATACAACACCACGGGACATACTAGATGTCATGTAATATGAGAGTGATGAAAGTGAACACATTATTAATAGAAACAACAATAATCAAGGTTGCTAGCGTAAAATTTTTAAGGCAAATATTTTAACTAATGATTATTTCCGAAGAGGATTCGAAGAACAGTATATAATTAAAGGATTAGGAAGGGAAAGGGGATTTGGGCCTCTGGATACCTCACTCACCGTACAAAATGCAATAGCAAGCTGCTACTTTACGTCGGTTTTCTGTAAGACAGTGGTCATAACCCGGTCCAGCCGTAGACAAAACTGTCTATAGCGTGACTCTACTAATTAGAAAATTGTTAACTTTTAACTACAAGATGCTAGATTACAATAATAATATTTTCCCAAATAGAAAAACTCATAGTCGTATTCACTATGGAAACAATGTAAACACATTACAAGGAACTACAAACGAAAGAAACTTTGTTATACGAAAAGACCGGGTTGAAAATTGACGATTGTTTCACTTACTTCGTTATTCAATTTAAAATAAAATTGAATATGAATTTTTCGCAGAGAGTATCATACTAATATTATAAATGTGAATGTAAGTTTGTTACGCTTTCACGCGAAAACTTCTTAGCCGAACATTATGAAACTTTGTATACATATTCTTGGAGGTATAAGAAGTAACGTAGGATACTTTTTATGAAAAAAAAAACTATTTGTTTGTTACGCTTTCACGCCTAAATCACTGAACCGATCTTGATGTAGAGATAGATGGGACCCTGGAGACAGTTATAGGCTACGTTTTATTTCGGAAAAGTCTATTCACGCGGGCGGAGCCGCGAGCAAAAGCTAGTATAGTATAAATGTAAATGAGTTTCGACATTGTATGAGTATCTGTAGATATAGAAGTTAGGATTTGATTCTTTCAACCCTACGTACTCTATTCTATATCGAATGGTTAGTGGCCGATCTAGTCTCAACGTCTTCAAGTCGCCCGAAGGCCTTTCACGTGGGTTAACTCTGAACCTCTATTAATGGATAATTAAGGAATTGGGAAGAGATTTAGGCCTGCGGATATCTCACTCACCGTACTAAACGCAGCAGTAAGTTGCTACTTTACGCCAGTTTTCTGTGAGACAGCGGTAAAAACCCAGACGAGCCGGCCCATTCATGATGTAGACAAAACCGTCTAAAGCGTGGCTCTACCGCTCATGCTTCCAGCAATCGAACGGGTCCTTATTTTATTAGCAAGCTTCATGTTGTTTTCTATAAGACATTAGTAGTACGATTGAGGCAATCGAGCAGGCTCATTTATGCTGCTGATAAAACAGTGTATAGCATGCTTCTATATTATTTCTATTCTATTTAAGCAATGTACATACATACGCAATCACGCCTGTAATCCCCGAAGGGGTAGACAGAGGTGTAATTTAAAATTCGGATCATTTTAAATTCTAAGGCCAACTTGCACGACGATACTAAATCGGTTTTAACCCACTAATATTTTTAAGCAACGTCAAATCGTATGAAAATTTTAATATAAGTAAATAAGTTTACTGGTATATCTCGATTTAGGAATTTAGTCGGCCTAAATATTTTCCATCGTTGCGATATCGAAGGTTGCGATATCAACATATTAAGCTTGAACCATTAACTCTCAATTTATTATCGATAAAATATCGCGACTGTATCCCATCACTACTAATTACGACCAAAATGACATGACTCGACCACCTTATCACAGTGCAGGTGTTATTTCACCACCTACGCTCTGTAATTATCATTTCGAGTAATGACGGATTTGATTTATAACTTAATAAAGACGGAGAACTACTTATTTTCGTGGCTTTGCTTGTCGATACAAGAAAGAAAGAAAACAAGCAGTTATTGGCAGGCGTTAGGTAGTACATGTACATGTAAGTAGTAGGTGGAGTGTGTAGAGTTGAGTACTAGAGCAACGGTGTAAATAGTTTTGTCTACAGCATGAATGGGTCGCCTCGTCCTCTTCGTTATTATTATCATTATTATATAGAAAGAAAGAAAGAAAGAAAGAAAGAAAGAAAGAAAGAAAGAAAGAAAGAAAGAAAGAAAGAAAGAAAGAAAGAAAGAAAGAAAGAAAGAAAGAAAGAAAGAAAGAAAGAAAGAAAGAAAGAAAGAAAGAAAGAAAGAAAGAAAGAAAGAAAGAAAGAAAGAAAGAAAGAAAGAAAGAAAGAAAGAAAGAAAGAAAGAAAGAAAGAAAGAAAGAAAGAAAGAAAGAAAGAAAGAAAGAAAGAAAGAAAGAAAGAAAGAAAGAAAGAAAGAAAGAAAGAAAGAAAGAAAGAAAGAAAGAAAGAAAGAAAGAAAGAAAGAAAGAAAGAAAGAAAGAAAGAAATGTATTTATTACGGTATCTCACACTAATACCTAAGACTAATACATCGCTTAGCTACAATACCTACTGCACATGACAAGATACAAAACGAGAAAAACTTAAAACACAATTTACAATTACAATAGGCAACAGGTATATTAGGCAAAGAATGCCTATTAATCAGTTGTGTGAGACCGTAAATGGTTCCATCTCAGCTTAAATGCTACAACGAGTTAAGCGCTGCAGCGCTGGTTTTCAAATGGTAACCCAGGGTGCTATCACGGTCAGCATAACTGTTTTAATAAACTATATAAATAATATGTGTTTAAACCACACTAGCAGCTATTGAGCTGATGCGTGTGTATATTGTGATTTGGAGATATTATCGAGTCTATTTTTAAAGCTATTTAATGTGGGTGCCATAACAATATTTTCAGGAAGTTTGTTCCACTCTACGACAACACGGTTTGGTAAAAAGTGTTTTAAGGCATTTAGCTTTGACCGTGTTCCACATAACTTTAGTGAATGCCCTCTCAAATGCTTATTTACATTGGGTGTATACAGATCTTCAATCTTATGAACATCATAATAGTTATTTAGGATCTTAGATGTCTCAATAAGGCTGCCTCTCTGTCTGCGGTTTTCAAGAAAAGAAAAGAATAAAACTGTCTCACAGAAAAGCCGCGTAAAGTTGCAGCTTGTTGCTGCATTTCACTACCTCAGTGGCGCAGTTGTAATGCATACGCGTTACGACTGAGGCTCACGTTGTGGTCTCGGGTAAGAGTGATATTGAGTTTTTCTATTACGAAATGCTCAGTATCAGCCTGGAGTCTGAAATTGTATGGCTATAGGTTCGCCCCCTATCACATCATGAGACGGAGATACCCTCGGCGAAATGTGGATTTACTGGTTACACCTCTGCCTACTACTTCGGGGATTACAGGCGCCAGTGCGTATGTATTTCATTTCAGGAATATTACCCAAAATTGGAATAAGAGGATTTTTACAAACACTAATCTCGTTGTCATTTTATCGAGCATAATTTTAAAGAGCAAATAAAGTCTTTATAACCTAAAGTATTAGGTTATTTTGGAGGTCAGTAACCGTCTTAAACCTCTTAACTTTTTTAACTCAGTATTAACTAACCGTCTGGACGAAAAATGTATTTATAACCAACGCAGTCTGCATTTAAGCACATTTTGTGGCGAAGTCAAACAGAAAATATTTACAATTTCTTTCCAATAAAATATTGTTATTAAGTGAAGTTAATAATAAAGTTTGATATTTGTGTTTGTTCATTGTTTGCTATCGCTTCTTCGGGCTAGAGACTACGCTAAATATATAAATCATACTAATATTATAAATGTGAATGTAAGTTTGTTTGTTACGCTTTTACGCGAACACTACTTAACCGATCATCATGAAACTTTGTACACATATTCTTGGAGGTATAAGAAGTAACATAGGATACTTTTTATGAAAAAAACTATTTGTTTCTTTCGCTTTCACGCCTAAATCACTGAACCGATTTTGATGGATTTTGATGTAGAGATAGATGGGACCCTGGAGACGGTTATAGACGTTTATTTCGGAAAAGTCTATTCACGCAGGCGGAGCCGCGAGCAATATCTAGTATACAATAATTATAAAATGTAAGCTTTAAATATACACTTCCTTGACAGTCTCCTGGGCGCAGTGGGTGAGTGGCCGGCTGCGAAACGAGAGGCCATGGGTTTGATTCCCACACCGAGACAAATGTTTGCGTGATTCACAAATGTTTGTTTCGGGTCTGGATGTTGTGGGACCAAGTTCCTCGTAGTTCCTGATAACTACGATACAGGTTAGCCTAGTGTGGGATCAGGACTATGTGTGTGATGGTTGGGTGTATTTATTTATTATTATTATAATTACCTACACCTTATTTAATTGTTAAACAACAGATTTTTTTAATGTAGCTAATCCTTTCTGCTACATATAAAAAAGTAGGTTGCGCTGACACCATATTAGAGTGAGATAAGGGTAGGAGAATGTAAGCAGCGAAAGCTCAGTGGGGAGTGGTACGGACTGTCGAAACGAAAGTTCGAAACCAGTTCCAAGAGCATATTATATCTCTGACTATTCTAAGTTATGTGTGTATTAATTGTTAATTATCACTTGCTTTAACGGTGAAGGAAACATCGTGAGGAAACCTGCATACCTGAGAATTTCTTCATAAGAATTTCGAACCTTTTTTTTTTACTGACGAGTAGACGAGGTCTGCGCCTAGCAGTGGGGCATGTATAATACATGGTTACAATACAATAAGGGTAGGAGAATACTGTCTGTTTATTTTTTTTACACTGGCACGGCAAAGCCACTGCACTGTATTTGATGGTTAGTACAGGTTAGAAATTCACACGGGAGTAGCCGCGGTTAAAACTAGTAGATTTAAAAAACTCCGGCAAAGCATTTTACATATTAAATGTGAAAGGTTTTGGAGTAATCGAAGGGTAAAATATATTCTTTGAATCCATATTACGTATAAAACACAATCAGTTTAGTTAAGTAAGTACGAGATCAGAATACTAAATAGTAATAGTAGCTCAGAATGTAACTTTTTATAGCATAGGCCGAATAAGAAGAAACACGTGTTGCCGACTTCTTTTTATATGCTTGAATGACGAGACGAGCAAGTCGCTCGCCTGATGTCAAACGTTGTCAGCTTCATTGGTTGCTGGTGCCACTGCCCAATCCCTTAATTACACCTTTCCACAAGGTGGTAGGTCGCTCGTATGCGAGAGGCCGTTTGGGTTGGTACCACCGCTTTGTCTATATCCGCCGCCACACAGCAGTGTGTAAGCAGTGTCGTGTACAGGTTTGAAGGACATTGAAGCTGGTGAATTACTGGACATTATGAGACTTAACACCTTCTGTCGCGGGATGACGAGCGCAGTTCAGTGCTCTGTAATCTAGACTTTTGTGTGACGTTGCTTCTGTTTATGAGCAGGCGTGGCGCTTACCATCAGGTGAGTGACCTACACGTCTCGTCATTCAAGCTAATAAAAAAAACCGACCAAGTGTGTGACAGATCACGCACAGGGAAGGGTTCCATAGTGTAATAAAAAAATATCTCAAAACTTTACAACTTAGCATAATGAAACCAATTTTCGTTAGAAATACATTTTCTTATAGTATCACAAGGTTACCTTGAATTTTACAGAATATTATATACCATAGTTTAAAAGCTAGAGGGGGCGGGGTAAATTTTTCACATCTTTGGACATACTGTATATCTCACAAACTCACAAATAAATAGTCTTAGTAACCGCTATATTACGATGTTAGACTTATCCAATGATACCACATGTGTTATGTGCAATGGAAAAATCATTTCTCAATAATATGTATGGAGCCACCTATTTTTTTTCTTAATTTCACTAGACTCTTGTGTAGCGGTTCATGGAATACATTAACCATCCAAATTTCATCCATATAGAGCTAGGTTTTAGAGTAAAATTTCTGTGTCATCCGGACGGGAAGATGGCCAGACGATCAGTCGCACAGACGGACATGACTTTATAAGGGTTTTTGCTATTTGCCTACGGAACCCTAAAAAAACAAGTGGGATCCTCGATATTGAAATTTATGCTCCATTTTGGCACATGAAGGAAATTAACTTATTCATTTCATATACACCCACCTCTTTTGGGAATAAGGCGTGATCTTTATTATACCTAATAATATTTTAACATTCAACCTCTACTTCTTACACAGATATTTTCTTACCCTGAATAGACAAAATAACGAATGTCTTAATTCAAGAAAGTTCATTGCACGCAAAATTTAATCACACTTAATATTCAAAAGTTGTTCCAACTATAGAAATAATGGGATTGTTATATAAACAGAATCGTCCATTTCGTCCTTATTACAAGTTAACAGGTCTAGGAAAATAATTACCGAAATAAATCACAGGGAAACTCGTGATTGTCTTTTGATGAGATTATTTATTATCTGATGTAATAATAAGGAAAACTGAATAAAAAGGATAAAAAGGAAATGACTGCCTCGGTGGCGCAGTTGTAATGTGTACGCGTTACGATTGAGGCCAACGCTGAGTTCTCGGGTTCAATCCCCGGGTCGGATGAAGTGGTGTTGGGTTTTTCAATTACAAAATTCTCAGTATCAGCCCGGAGTCTGGAATTTGTGCCCGGTATGGCGATAGGCTCGCCCCCTATCACATCGTAGGAGGGAGATACGCTCGGCGAAATGTGGGTGTACTGGTTACACCTCTGCCTACCCCTTCGGGGATTACAGGCGTGAGTGCGTATATATGAGTGCGTATAATAAGGAAAACTCTCTTTATCTTGTTAACAAATAATAATAGCCTTCGTCTGCCGTGTTCTGGTACACGAAGTTACTGACATGTGGGATGTGGACTCCACACTCAGTAAACTGTGCCACAATTTTCTTTATTTCTACGGCCAATTGTGTAAGCAATGTTTTATTCATGAATGTAATATGCTGAGAAAATATGTATGAACTGTGAACAATGCTTCTCGTAATTATTAGGTAGCTATTACATTTTTTTTACTTTCTTTGCCATCCATACGTATTCGAAGCATAAAGTTTCCTCCTATATTTCCCAAATATCCCCCCACCCTCACCTAGGGGGTCATTAAAACAATGTTAAAGTGATTCCATTCGTAGTTCCTTAATTAACTTCTATAAATATGAATAACTTCGAACTATCATAATATTTTCTTTATTAGAAGTTAATTAATGTTAGGTTAGCAAGAAATATTCTTAGGATTCTTTGAATATGTTCGACGGTTGCACAAAGATGCTAAAGGTATGGAAACGCGTAGAACCTTTTCTAATAATTTATGACGTAGAAACTAATCTTAATGAACTCCTTAGTAAATATAAAGCCTCATTTACACGGAGAGGGTTTCTCGTACAATATAGGTGAGAATATGACAGGAATTTTTGTTCTCACTATTCCGTAAGATAGACTTTCTCTGCGTAAACGGGGATTACTTTTAGCGCATATTAAGGCTGAGAACCTTAAGATCCTGGGTTCAATTCAATGGTTTCAATGGGCCGGGCAATCTCAATTTGTGTTTTAGCTTTCAATTCAAAAATTCGCACATGATTTGCAAGGGATTTTGTGATTGGTATGATGATAGGCTTGCTACCTATCACAGCATGGGACGGAATACATTATTCTTAAGCAGGAGTATTAAGGTAAGCACTATTGGTTCAGGTTTGAAGGACATTGAAGCCAGTAAAATTACTGGGCGTTATAAGATTCAACATTTATGTCTCGGGGTGACGAGCGCAGTCCGGTACCATGCAGTACTTTGTAATTCAAAGTCCTGTGTGTGTTGCTTCTGTTTTTTTGCAGATGAGACGCTTATCACGTCACCAGTTTGCCTCGTTATCTAAAGCTAATAAAAAAAATAACTCAGTGAACTGTGAGTGCGTTAGTTGTCCCTCTGACTACCTCTTAGGAAATACAGGTCTTACATAACATATTTATGACTGCCTCAGTGGCCAGTTGCCAGTTATTATTATGTGTACCCGTTACGATTGAGGCTGACGTTAACGTCTCGAGTTCGATCCCCGAGTCGGGTAAAAGTGATATTGAGATTTTCTATTTCGAAATGCTCAGTACCCTCTATAGCGATAGGCTCGCCCCTATTACAGTATGGGGCGGAGATACGCTCGTCGAAATGTGGGTGGTCTGGTTACACCTCTGCCTACCCCTTCGGGGTTTATATGCGTGATTGCGTTTGTATGTATGTTATGTGTCATTTCCAGTACATAAATACATCTTTACTAGCCCTTTGTGAGATACTTTGTCACTTCCAGTTTCGGTCTGTTAGGTATAAGTTAAAATATTTCTAAGTACAAACAAAGCTATAAGGCACATGTTTACCATCATTTCAAAGTAAGGTGCGGTTGCATTAGCAGCGGATAGCGGATCGATGTCGCACCGTGAGGCGAGGCTGTCACACGTTATTGTTACGCTAATATGGACTGGTAACGTAACATGTATGCACCGTGTCATTTTACCTTGACTTAAAAAAAAAAAAACCTTAAATTACATGACTCGGCGAAATATTACGCGGTCTTAAAGTGGATCGCTCCATGACATTAGGTCGTAACATTTGAAACCCTTCCATACTTGAGAGCTAGTTACACGTGTTTGTTACACCTCTCGGGGCAATGAAATGTGACAACACAACGCACTTTAGGGCAGTGGCGGACTAAGCCCGTCGGGGGCCCGGTGCGGTGCGGTAAATCTAATATAGGGGCCCTTGTGAGTTTTTACCGCAAATTTAAGTATGCATACTCTTGATAGAGTATGAGATTCCCGGATTTGTGGACCCCCTAAGTCTAAGCCTCTAAGGGGACCTGAGGTGGACAGATCCCTTGTCTTCTCTTAATCCGCTACTACTTTAGGAATACCTACAACTCTAGAAAAAATATTATTAGTGCGCTGCCAGCATTTGATGGTTTGATTTGTATTAACTCTCTTATGGCCGACAATCCCACTACATCTTTATGAAGATGTGGGGGTAAATCCAGCAATACATGAAGTATGGCATGTATGCTAATGTTTATTACTTAACAAGTAACAACCTTCGAATACAAAAGGGAGCTTTACTGATTTCGCTCAACTTTTGCAAACTTTTTGGGCTCCCGTTTAGTAAGTTCTCATCTACGTCATATTAGTAGCGGACTTCTTAAATACTTACTTTTTTCATTATTATTTTACCCTACTGTGTCAGCAGGGGGGTATACTTTATTATATAGCTAAACAAATATAAATAAATACACCCAACAGTCACACACATAGTCCTGATGACGCTATACTAGGTTAACCTGTGTCGTGGGTATCAGGAACTACGAGGGACTTGCGGTCCCACAACACCCAGACACGAGAACAATATTTGTGGATAACAAACATTTGTCTCGGTGTAGGAATCGAACCCACAGCCTCTCGCTTCGCAGTCTCGCGCACTGCGCCAGGGAGCTGTCAGATGAAGAGAATATTATGAAGATTATAGAGTCTAATCACTAATTTCAAATAGTAATCTTTTTCAAGTAGTAAAACTACGCTGTTGTTTGTCTATAGCGTGGTTATTAATAGACAGGCTCTCTGTCTCACTGTTTTAGAAAACATCAAAGCGAAATAGCAGTTTGCTGTTGCGTTTTGTTCCGCAGCGAGAGATCTGGAGGCCTAAACGTCCCTACCCTTTTCAATCTCTTCATAACCTTCCTTTAAGGTCGGCATCGCATCTATAATTCTTCTAGTATTATGGGTATTCATGAACCGTGTAAATCACTTACCATCAGGTGACATGGTTGCCTTGGCCCTTGACGGTCAGCAATATTTTGCCGGCCTAAAGTTACTGGATATACACTGGCTTACCCTGGAACGCTACTCGCCTGAACGAGCCACTATGGTGGGCTTTTACCATATTTACGATGGTCGCTATCCAGCCCTTCACCGGCCAAATTCAATTATATGGGCATACTAGGTGGTATGACTGCCTCGGTGGCGCAGTTGTAATGCGTACGCGTTACGATTGAGGCCAACGCTAAGGTCTCGGGTTCGATCCCCGGGTAAATAAACGATAACGGTTTTCGATTTAAAATGAATATATAAAATACACACAATGTATTCAATGTAGTAGCGAGCTTTGTTAGAATTTAATTTTAAACCAATTATTATTAACAATTGAATCAAACGTAATTTGTTATGCAGACCACACATATATATAGTCTGGAAAATCGCTACGGTCGAATGATAAGCATAGTACAAATTGCAATTTGATATTGCTCTGTTATATTGTGAAAATTAAAATTTTAGTCTGCCTCTCACGCTCCGACTCGTTTGGAAATGCAAGCACCAGGATATCGGAATATATGTGTGTTGCTAAACTTTTTAATGTTTCTTGATTTTCATGCTTTGCTAGAACTTCGATTTATGCAAATCGATGTTCGATTAGAGAGCCAATGATTCTGTCGTTCCGCCAAACGACCGTATAATGGCCAAAACTATGAACATAGATTTATGACGTCAATGAACTTCACCGATTGATTTCAATTAATTAATGCCGCCCGCGGGCGATTAATCTGAATGGACTTGAACGCTGGCAGAGTTGCTGAAGTTCGGCGAATTAGCCGGTACCGCCCCTGTTCGGCCTTAGATTTTTCTGGCACCGAATCTGTGGAGACCGATCATTCTCAATGTCTCAGTCTAATTATAATGTCGACCGTCAATAGACAATCCGTCTCTCGACAGATGGCAAAATTATTCCGACCTAAAGTTGTTGGTTATATACGAGTGACCACGGAACGCGACTCGCCTGAACAAGCTACTATGCTGGATTTTCACCAAGCGAGGCTTAAAAAGAGTCTTGCTTCAATGGTAGGCAGCGGCCTGGCTGTGCTCTGGCATTGGTGAGGTCCATGGGCGGTGGTAACCACTTACCATCAGGTAGGCCGCCTGCTCGTCTGTCTATTTAAGGCAATAAAAAAAGTGTAGTCGCTATCCAGTTAGATACAAGAGCAATCAGATACCCTCTCACCAGCATCCGTCAAGATATACATACGCACTCACGCCTGTAGTCCCTGAAAGGGTAGGTAGAGATGTAACTAGTACACTCACATTTTGCCGAGATTATTTCCGTCTCATGATGTCATAAGGAGGCGAGCCTATCGCCATACCGGACACAATTCCAAACTCCGGGCTGATACTAAGCATTTCGTGTTAGAAAAACCCTATATCACTTTACCCGACCCGGGGATCGAACCCGAGACCTCAGAGTCAGCCTTAGTCGTAACGCGTACGCATTACAACTGCACCACCGAGGCAGCACGTCACGATATATCGATACGATTTTAGTCGTAGCGATTTCTCATCACACGTCGCTATTACACGTGCCGTTTTGGTAAATATTTTAGTGAATTCAATGATAATATGTGCTCTTAATTAGATTGCGCACGTGTAAAACAGGAACGCATGTCACCGTGTAATTTCATTCTGTCTATCACGATGAAAATTAATCTAAATATGAGGTTTAATTATAATAATGGTAGCTACACAGGTTTACCTAGTGTGGGGTCAGGACTATGCGTGTGACTGTTGGGTGTATTATTATTATTACTTAACCCTAACTAAAAACAATTTAAATAGATGCTTCAATATCCTTCAAAGTGTAACACAAGAGTGGCAGAAAAGACGAATTGGTGGTATATACCCAGACGTCTTCTATTCCTAAAATAAAGTAGATGTAAATGTAGTGTAGCTTATTTCCGTCCAATAATGCGATAGACGGCAAGCCTATCGCCATACTGGACACAAATTCCAGGGCAACTTGTGTGTGATAAATCGTATTGAAGATTCAAACAGATATTGGGGTTCCTCGAGTTTGGATTTCAACCCAGGACTTCACAATTTATCAGCTAAGGTACGCTATCACTAGACCAATAAAATGTGTTTAAATAGACCAACCAGAGGCGTCCCATGAATAAAACGAAATACATAGATACAAGATTACGCACAGAGTTTAAATTTTTCAAGTCGGTACTATTTTATCAAATGAAGAGTCATCAACAAAAAGACTTTTCAATCGGCAGATCCAAGATAAAGTGAAAATCGATCACAGATGAATGTCGATTGAAAAGCGCGGGAACATCGTTAAATCCGGTAAATCGTGAGCCAATGTCGCAATGAAATATTTCTCCCCTGTTTACTACAATAAGATACGGCCGTATTTGTCCGAAGCTATTTGTCTTTCATTTTCTTTGTTTGTTTATCACAATGAGAACTTGGAAACACGTTTGGGCTTTCAACATAATTGTTTTTTTATCAAGCCGCTTCGTCAAGACGCATTATAATATTATAGCTGATGTTACCCAGTCTGCGAGAGTTTTCCGCGCTGTCACCGACTGAGTACTGTTATGTGTAATGCAGGAGAGGAACGCTCTTCGTGCTTTATCGACGCGTCATATAGCCGAGTGCTGTTATGTATAATACAGTAATCGAGCACATTCCGTGCCGTCACCGATGTGACATATAGACACATGCTGTTGTGTAGTGCAGTATACGAGCACTCCCCGTGCTGTCACTAGGGCAGCATATTTTTTGAGTGGTAGAGCCACGCTGTAAACATTTTTGTCTACAGCATGAATGGGTCGGCTTGTCCGGTTCGTTACCACTGTCTCACAGAAATTTGACGTAAAGTAGCAGCTTGCTGCTGCGTGTCGTACGATCAGTGAGATATCCGGAGGCCCAAATCGCCTTCCACTTCCCAATCCCTTAATTATCCCTGTCCTTTAAGGAAGGCAACGCGCCCATAATTCTTTTGGTATTGTGGCCGTACATGGGTGGTAGAGATCGCTTACCATCAGGTGACCCACTTGCTCGTTTGCCGGCCTATACTATAAAATATAGCCGAGTGCTGTTATGTGTAGTGCAGTAAACGAGCACTCTCCACACTATCACCGAAGCGGCATATTTTTGCGTTCTTATCAACGCAATATTTAAACCAATGCTGTAATCTGTAACATATATACTACAATATAGTAGACTAGCTTTTGCTCGCGGCTACGCCCACGTGAATAGACTTTTCCGAATTAAAACGTAGCCTATAACCGTCTCCAGGCTCCCATCTATCTCAAAATTAAAATTCATCAAAATCGGTTCAGTGATTTAGGCGTGAGTAAGCGTAACAAACAAATAGGTTTTTTTTATAAAAAGTATCCTATGTTACTTCTTATACCTCCAAAAATATGTGTACAAAGTTACATGGTGATCGGTTAAGTAGTTTTCGCGTGAAAGCGTAACAAACAAACTTACATTCACATTTATAATATTAGTATGATGTTGATTTCATAAAATTAAATATCACATAGCTACTGATTTTTGAGCCACCTTGAGGACTTATGAAATAGGGACGAACTTCTTGCCTCGAAATTAATTGAATTTACAGTTCCCATCCAAACAAATTAATTACATTACCACCTCATTAAGGAGACTCTTATCTCCTTCGTTACGAATGTATAGAAACAATTTATAATTTAGACCCGCCGTCTGCATTCGAATAAATGAAAAAAGTGTTGTGAAAAAAGGAAAAAAGAAACAAAAATCAAAGGTCCAATTAGAGCAATTGCTGTGCGCTGTATCGCTCGATTACTCTGCTGTTTTTGAACACACTGCTTTTTAGTTTGATCGATCATTTAATGGAATTGAAGTGAATGCGAATAAATAATTACATTTTTAAAGCGATCATTGGTTTAGATTTTAGGCGATTAGCTTTTTCTTTTGTTATTTTGTATTAAGTAGATGGTATTCGTTTTTAGCTAAGCAGAAATTATTATTATTTATTTATATCATAGGCCAGTATGTTAACTTATGCCAATAATTCACACCAAACGCAGCTATTATACTGCCACAACTACAAGTAAACACTGAGCCCTGTCCGTTCAATGCGACATCTTTTACACTGTTTGCTTTTATCCGTTGAGGCGAGGGCAGGTCGGCCACCTACGTATACCAGAGGGTAGGTGCGATAACAGGTAAACGAGCAAGTGGGTCACCTGATGGTAAACTAATCTCCATCGCCCATGTCGCCATTTCGCACGCCAGTTAGATTACGTGGATATCAAACCATTCTCTCTCCCCGACGTCCTTTTTTTCTACAAACATTGGCAAAGCAGTCTTTTCTCTATCTATCGTTCAGAGCTTTGATGTTAATCAGATGACCACCTTACTCTTTTTTTCTTCCACCTGCCCATATCCCACTCGTAGTGGGGTCGGCGCAACATGATTTTTAAAACGTGTTATAGAATGATATGGCTTGTAGTTTTTACGACCGGTCGCCTGCCTGACGTCAATCCCTCTGGGGAGTATGGGGAAAAACATCCAGACCCGAAACAAATATTTTTGGATCACACAAACATTATCTCGGTGCAGGAATCGAACCCGTGGCGTCTCGTTCACAGCCGGCTACCCGAACACTGCACCACGGCTGGCTGTCGGAGATGACAAACTTACTGTTGGAGTAAAATTTATTCAAAATGTTGGCTGGATTATTCATCATCTTACCGCACTGTGTCCCCCAACTCACATATGCCGATAGTCCCTAACGAGTTACGAACAACAAACTTGTTGGCTGAAAGGCTTCCTAAGGTAGTGTGTGTAAACGAAACGCTTATAGCTTAACTTTAGAAAATATGGGTATAAATATAATTTACTAGCTTTTGCTCGCGGCTCCGCCCGCGTGAATAGACTTTTCCGAAATAGTCTAGTCTCCAGAGTCCCATCTATCTCTACATCAAAATTCATAAAAATCGGTTCAGTGATTTAAGCGTGAAAGCGTAACAAACAAAAGGATATTTTTTTTTCTTAAAAAGTATCCTATGTTACTTCTTAAACCTCCAAGAATATGTGTACAAAGTTTCATGATGCGATCATCTACTACTAAGTAGTTTTCGCGTAAAAGCGTAACAAACAAACTTACGTTCACATTTATAATATTAGTATGATTTGTCTGTCTCTTTGCTTATAGCAGGTCAATCGAGTAAATTATACAACGTGCTATAGAAAGGTGTGGATAATTTTAAGCAATGTATTGTGTACACTATAAGTCTATCATCCCCCATAGTACTAAATACGATTGCATTGTTAGGACATAATTATAGAACTTTCTTTTTTATCGAATGAGTAACATGTCGATATCGACTTGCAACTTTGGACAACACTAAATGACTAACAGTGATACTTGAGACCTTTAATTTCAAATTTGGATTATTTCAAATTAAAAAATAGTTGCCAATTGACAATATTTAACGCAGTCAGTTCGGTAATTTCTGAAGTATGTATATACCTATATTATTATTTTTGCTTTTTTTATGTACATCGATTTTTTCGCTAATTGTAGACCGATATTGTTGGAAAAAAAATCACTCGATAGAGTAAAGCAGCGATGTGGTCCCATATAAATTTGGTTAATATCTGGTGACGGAGTATGGAGTAAAAAAATAAAACTCCTCAACGGACAACATTAGAAACCGACTTCAAAATAAAAACACTGAAAGTCAAAAATAACAATTTCTATAGCTCTCTTTGGAGTCGGTGCAATTTCATTTGACCGGCACGGACACAGGCACATTGTATGTTTAATATTTCTTAGCTCTAAATGAACCCTATTTCTACGTAGAATGTTTCAACGTCCAGTTTTTCAAACATACATATGAAATTGATATTAATAAGCAAAGCTAAGCTAGTTTGAAACATAATAAGCCAAGCTAGTGGCCGTTCTGTGCCAGATTGCAACCAATTTCTGCCGACTTGCGTATCGTTCTCCCATTATGCCATTTGGCACAATACCTTTATGAGAATTGCTTCATTAACAACTTTTAATTGAGAGCAAGTATATTAAAATAACTAACGATTTAGTTTCAGTTTCCTGTAAAGTTTCTTATTCGAAGAATCTATAATTATTTTGAATGTTGAACTATAATGAAGTTCTAAATAAATCGTTTTACTAAAACTTTATGGTCTTAACCGAGAATAGGAAGTTAAATTGTGTTTTGTTAAGTGTCAGGAAACAAAACAAGTAATAAATAGAACATTTAACGAGTAAGGGTGAGTTTTGAACAGTGCGCCTAGTGAGAGTTATTCGATATCTGTCACGCCATCCGTATTCACGAAATTTATGCAAACTCGCACAGCGCTCCTAAATGACTTGAGCGGTCTCCTGTGAAACCAGTGAAATTATTGGGCATTATGGGACTTAACATCTTATGTCTCGGAAAGACAAGCGCAGTCCAATGCCATGCAGTGCTTTGTAATTCAATGTTCTTGTGTGGTGTTGCTTCTGTTTATGAGCAGACGTGACGTTTATCATCAGGCGAGCAACCTGCTCATTTCGTCATTCAGGGTACTAAAAATTGTGTTAAAAATGTATCAATTTCATAAATATTTAGAAAACGAATGACGTAATAGATATCGAAAAAACTCGCACTAGTCACATAGAAAATCATTACTTTCTGTCCTCTATAACCCATAATTTCAAAACCAAATATTACTAAACAGTGTCTTAGTAAGAATAATAGACTCTATACAGTTTTAAAGATCGATAAAGTTCTGGTGACACCTCGCTGGTATATTGGCACTAAAATAGTCTTCTTTACTGTTCTGGTACAGCTGTGGTTCTACTGCATCCGATGTCAATACATTTCGAAACAATGAAATGTAATGCAATTACTTACATACATATCTAGTATATGTATGTGGACATATTTAAGGGCTGTTACATACACCTGACAGTGAGTGCTTAAGTACTGGATCTTATCAAAATCATAGACATCCTAAAATATGATGCAATTTTTATCACCCGCTTATTATGATCGATAAGATCTATCACATCCCTATAAATTGTGTGTGTATTAATTGTTAATTATCGATTGCTGTAACGGTGAAGGAAACATCGTGAGGAAACCTGCATACCTGAGAGTTCTTCATAATAATTTCGAAGGTATGTGAAGTCTGCCAACCCGCATTAGGCCAGCGTGGTTGGTGGATTAAGGCCTCACAAGTAGTAGTGGAGGGACGTGTATAATACAGGGCTGGTATTAGTCTTATTCATTAATTAGCTGCATTTTGTAGGTCTTTTGATGAAATATGCTTCGTTTTCAAGACATGCAAATTCTATATCACACTTTAATATTATGCTGATAACAAAACCCTACAATCCGTCCAAATCATGTTCTCATTATAAAATTACCAGTTTCTGAAGGCGAACTTAAATTCCTTAATGACATTGAAATAAAACTAATTTATACGGATTTTAACACGGTTTAATTTTTATTTTAGTCCCGATGACACAGTAAGCTCTTTCTGCGTAGATCGGACTAGTGTCAACTGACTTTTTTAAATAATTAAAAAATAAATGTACAATTTTAAAATGAAGGTAGGCAATGTAACATTAACTTTTCGAGATGACCTACACCTCAGTCTCTCCCGTGACCACGAAGGCTGAAAAGCTTTCGAAACGTCGGGACTAAAATAAAAATTAAACCGCGATAAAATCCGTATAAACTAATTTTATTTCAATGTGTAATATTCGCGTAAACCTAAGAAATTCCTTAATGACGTAACTTTCGTCGGTTTATAAAGAATGTTCCTTCCCACAATACACGTTTGTAGCTAGTAGTCGCACTATCAACTTGAAGCGGTCTACATGTGAGATTAATTAAAATTCTGGAGCGCATCCAATGTGCTCCGTTTGCTTCCGCAATTGTACTTCGCCGCCGAAACTTCGTCTATTTGAGTATTAAATTTGCATTGAAATATATTAAAATATTGTCTTGAAATGTTTTCTCTGGTATATTTAAAATATTCCATCGTGATAGAGGAAACGAATGCAGTTTGTCGTGAATAGCTGTAAACAAACTAAAGCTATTGAATAAAAACTTGGGAGTGTTGTGAGACCATGCACAGAGAGCGCAATGCGTGACGCACGGACTGGTGAAATGACGAGCTATAACATAACGTTTAACAAAACTTAGAAACCGACTTCAATGTACAGCAATAGCATGTACTTAAATTCCAATACAATAACACAATCGCGACGAGTGTAATGTTGTCCGTTGACGAGTTTTATTTTTTTTCTCCGTACTCCGTCATCAGATCTTAACCAAATTTATATGATACCACACCACAGCTAAACTCTATCGAGAGAATTTTTTCCTACAAAATCAGTCCACAATTAGTGGAGTAATCGATGTACATACATTAAAAAAACGCGCCGAATTGAGAACCTCCTCCTTTTTTCAAATCGGTTAAAAGTAATAGATGAGAGCTCAAGAGTAAGTGTAAGTGTAAATCCACGTACAGATATGGTAATGCGTGACGCGCTGGGCGGTGAAGTGACGAGCTGAAAGTGGTGGATGGCTCAGGAATGATTGTTGTGAGACCACGTACAGGGAGCTTAGTGAGTGATGCACGAGTGGTGAAGCGACCAGCTGAAGGTAGTGGATGAGAGCTCAGAAGCGAGTGTTGTGAGACCACACACAGTGAGCGCTGTTGTCGCGCTGTTTAAACGAACTGAAGTATGGCGGAATCACGTGTAGTAAAACGCGGGCGTGACGCGTGATCAGACTGCAAAAAATAACGTGAGCCTTATATATTTCCTCAAAGTTTCGAGCGTGGATTTTACCTAACTATGGGATATAAATAGGCTGTTATTGCATCATAAATCGACGACTATAAATCCTGGGTCGAATATCAGATAGATTTTCATATTTACATAACAACAGAGGTTGTAGCTACGTGATGGTGTTTATTTTACTTTTCCAACGAGAGCTGCACGCGAGCGATAAAATTATATTTATTTAATTTCAATCAGAGTTCAGTTTGCATATTTCATCATCATTGACAGGTCGGTTTGTCTGCTGTCGGCTTGGGACTATAACTGGAAGCGATTTGATGAATATACTCGTTGTTGGATGTAAAAAAAACTTTTTAATAAATATATCAAACCGACTCAAAGAGCTTAAAAGGAATCAATTTTGATGTGAAACATCTATAGGCTCACTTGTAAACCGAATTGTTGGCATGGCGACGCTTGCCGTGGCGACGGGTCGCCACGCTATACTAAGGTATACATATATATATTTTATGTGTAGTAGAGTGTACGCTGTGGCGACGGGTCGCCACGCCATACTGAGGTATACATATATATATATTATATATGTAGTAGAGTGTACGGTGTATTTTTAATATTAATATTTTATATTAATATTATCTTCAATTAATTATTTTTTCATTATTCATGAAGGATTTAATATGGAAAAATCACATGTAAATAAATGTTTATTAAATAAAGTTACCATTTTCTGTAAGAAATTCGTAATACTTCATTTTTTCATTAGGCTATATTTAATTCCTGTAATAATATTATCTTTTATGCATATTACTTGTACACACACGATGTTTCACATCTGCCAGGCGTCCCATGACGGCTCACATTTTTTTAATCGTTGCTTTCTCCAGTCATTGAACATTAAATTGCTATAATACCGGATCAAAAATTTACTTTTTAATTACTTTCAGTCAATTTTATTTTTGCTTCAAAATTTTGTATTGAAAATTTCTTTAGGCGCGTTGAGCACTTTTTGGGTGAACAAAAATCACGAAACTCGCGTCATGGTCACCGAACGCTTCCCATGAGCTATATGTATACTGTGTATATATGTACATAGATATACTTTGGTCATAAACACTTCTTTGTAAACCAAAAATAATTCGAAAATAATAATCTAATAGCTCGACGATACAATTCACAAGTTACTTAATTTTCACTTCTATCGGCAATCCCCAAAAGCTGCCCTCATTTTTTTTGGAACACGTGTGCCGGCACGTTATTCCACAGCTTGATGGTCCGACAGAAGTAAGATTTTGCGAACCTCTTGATCCGAGCCGTGATGGAAGAGACCACGAAGCTATGGTTTCGCAAGCCGGCACGCGTGGTTCTGTTAAGGAAAGGTGAGGATGGGATAAGGTCAAACAATTTTTCAGAGCTTTTGTTACCTCATAGGTCTAATAATATTAAATTAATAATTAACTATTTACAAAATATTTAAAGAAACATATGACCTAAGGCTAAATGGGTACCAGAGAAGTTGAATGATGCCCTCATAATTGTTTGTATTCAATGTAAATACAAGCTCAATTTTTTGTCTCCCTTTATCCCTTCATGAAAGGTATACAAAGGTACAGCGGCCCTCAAAGATATTGTAAGGCAAAGTCATGACATGTCAGAGAAGCGGTGACTTATCTACCTCAACGGGCCCTTATTAACACTAGGGAAAGTTATATAATATGGGATTTGATTTGCAGGAAAGAACCAAGATGGTTTATATTTTTTATTAGCCATATAATATTTGTGTGCCACCGACATTTTAAGCCCAAAGAAAACTTCACCTGCGCATAGTACTACACTCTTCTGATTAATGGTGAGGCAATGGCGAAACTTGGTTCCCGTTACGGGTGGTGGGGGTCAGATTGCGGACCGTCCCATATAATACTAAATCCACTGTCAAATTATCATGGTAAGGTCCACCTTCCCATCCCATGGGTCCACCCAAGTTTAGCCATTGCCTCGTCCGATAATCAGCAGAGTGGACCACGTGGAGTTGAAGTTGCCTTTGGGCCTAAGATGTTGGTGTCCCACTTATACTCCAAATATATCCTCCACATGACACGCCTATTATAACCTCCCTTTTTACTATCGTGGGTTAATAAGCATTGAATTATGAATTATAGGAAATAATCTCGTCCTCATTTTGTACAATGTAGTTTGCACTGGTGCATTACTCGCTGTCACAATCGTTTAAAGATAAAGAAAAGATTTCGCAGTCTGTGGTTTACCGTTGCCGCGCTTTTCCACGAGCTGTCAATGCCATTGTACTTTTTTGTGCTGCGCGCTGTTTACGTGTTTCTCTGTATTTTATCGAGAAAAACTCAATTTTATAAAGAAAATTGGTCTAAGACATGGGAAAAGATAAAAGAAGGAAACGTGAAATAATAAACGAGTTAAGTGACAGGTTACTGGAACTCGAGAAGCGGATGAGGCGGAAGCATCATGAATATTCAGGTAAGTTTTTTTTTCAAAAACTCAGATCACGTATTAAGAAGTTATAGATCTACAAGTCTCTGAGTTTTCACGAGAGGTTAACCATGAGACCCTGTGTTTTACAACAAAGTGCACCACAATCTTTGAGCTTTCACGAGAGGTTAGCCGGTGGCACTTACCCTCATAGGTCTGCCAAAAGTGTTTTTACACAGTATCCTTGTAGCTTTCACGAGAGGTTAGCCTTGGATTTCTCTTTTGGGCCTGTTCAGACCATAACGACATAAATTGTTATCCGTAGATGACTACAAAACCCATTCGAACCGTTCTCGAAGCCCGCGTCGAAGACAGCGGAGTACACCGCGAGAGCAGCGTCGGATGTCAGTAACACCATACAGCGATGAAGAAAGAAATACAGAAAGCCAGCATGATGAAAGAGGGGGGGGAGGGGCAGATGACACTGACACTGATATAGTGCAACAAACACCCCTGGAACCTCCCTTGCCAGCAAATATAGAGGAACTGTTGGGTGAAGAGGGTGCACCCTTGGCTAATAACGCCATTAGTATACATGACGGATTGGCCAGACGTTGGACTACAATTATCCAAGACGGCCTTAAAGAGGATATAAGGAAAAATATTATGAAAAAGTATGACACTCCAAAAAACATTCCCCTATTGATTCCTCCAAAACTTAACGAGGAGGTTGTGGCCGCCATGAATGATAGTGGGATCAAGAGGGACAAAAGGATTGTCGAACAACAGGCTGTGTTGGGTGCCGCAGTGACATGTATTGGAAAGGTCCTGAACAACATAATGTCATGTGGGAATGAGGAAAATATTGAAATTCTAAGCGATTCAGGTAGGTTGCTGTGTGACCTATATCACGATAAATGTTTGACGAGGAGATCATTGATCCTTCCCGGCCTCAATAAAGACATGAAAGAGCTTATGGAGGAAACTCCAATTTCAGTATACCTATTTGGTGACAAACTCCAGGATAAAGTTAATGCCGTCAAAGCAGTAAAGAAATCAGGACAGGAGTTGAAAAACACACCGCCTCAAGCCAAACCACCCATAAAACCGACCCAAAAAAACTTCAGGGGCCCACAACGACCGCAGGTGGCTCGTTCCAGTGGGCCGAAACAAACAAAGAAAATGAAGTATGCAGGGAAGCAAACAGTTCGAACGAGGCGGTCGCCCCCGAAGCGCTACCATTCCCGGCGTCAGGACCGTCGGTAGATCAGGTACAAACTGGTAGATTAAGTCTATTCTCAGATAACTGGAATAGCATTACTAAAAATAGAACCATAAGTGCATGGATCACAGGATATTCTATACCTTTCATAAGGTACAAGATTTCATTCCACAAAATATGTTCAGCCCAAAAGAAAATAAGCTTATTTCTACTGAAATAAACAAATTATTAAGGTTAGGAGCTATAGTAGAATGTTCACCTATAAAGGGACAGTTCTTATCTAGCATATTCTTACACCCCAAGTCAGATGGTACTTGGAGATTCATCTTAAATCTCAAAAGGCTGAATAACTTTATTCCTACCACACATTTCAAACTTGAAGACTTAAGAACTGTAACTAAACTTATGACCCCAGGGTGCTTTATGGCGACAATAGACCTAAAAAATGCATATTATTTACTATCAATAACCAAATCTGATAGAAAATATTTAAGGTTTTTATTTCAAGGCACTTTGTATGAGTTTACTTGTCTTCCATTTGGCCTTAGCACGGCCCCGTATGTGTTTACAAAGATCATGAAACCAGTTGTTCACCATCTGAGGTCTCTTGGTTTTCTTTCAGTAATATATCTTGATGATTTTCTGTGTATAGCTGATACATATGAAAAATGTTTACAAAACGTGTCTAATACTAAATTTTTTTTAGAAAATTTGGGATTTATAATAAATATAGATAAAAGCCAACTTGAACCCAGACAGGTCTGTCAGTATCTTGGATTTATTTTAGATTCCAGTAAATTTCTTATTTCACTTCCAACAAAAAAGATAGATTCTATTTCTAAACTTGTAAACAATATTAAAAATAAACAAAGATGTAAAATTATAGAATTTGCTCAAATGCTAGGTACTCTCGTTGCTGCATGTCCAGCTGTAGAGTATGGCTGGCTGTATACTAAAGTTTTAGAGAGCCATAAAACAGCAGCATTAATGGATAATAATGAAAATTATAGTGCTTACCTTCCTATCACCAGAGAAATTAAAATAGACTTGCAGTGGTGGGCATCTCATATTAAATATAGTTGTAATACAATAAAACAATTTAACTTTTGTTTAGAAATTTTTTCAGATGCCTCACAGACCGGTTGGGGTTTAGTATGCAATAGCATTAAAAACCATGGTCATTGGACAGAACATGACAAAAAATTTCATATAAATTACCTTGAACTGTTAGCAGCGTTTATAGGGCTTAGAACAAATGCATCAAAGCTTAAGCATTGTGAGGTCCTATTGAGAATAGACAACACAACAGCTATAGCTTATATTAATAAGATGGGTGGTACCCGCTTCCCACACCTAAACAACCTCGCGAAGAAGCTTTGGCAATGGTGTGAGGAAAGACACATATGGGTATATGCTTCCTATATTAGTTCAAAAGAAAATACTATTGCAGATTTAGAGTCTAGGCGTCCTAAGTCTGAAATTGAATGGGAATTAAGTGATAAGGAGTATGAAAGGATTGTTTCTAAATTAAGTAAACCAGAGGTTGATTTGTTTGCAAACAAATTTAATGCTAAATGCCAAAAATATGTATCATGGCTGCCTGACCCAGATGCATATGCTATAGATGCATTTACCCTCAAATGGCAGGGTACACTATTTTATGCATTCCCTCCATTTGCTCTCATTAGTAGAGTGCTGCAAAAAATAAAGAGTGAAGGAGCAGTTGGCATTATTGTGGTACCCTGGTGGCCTTCACAACCATGGTATCCATTTTTTGAGTCCATGATTGTATCTGAAAAAATCATACTGAAACCCAGTAGTGTTTTATTGTTATCTCCTTCCAGAGAACCACACCCTCTTCACAAGAGTCTCACATTGATAGCTGCCAAATTATCAGGCGTGCGTTTCTGAGAAGAGGGATGCCAGCTGCTTCAATGGACATAATGTTGGCTTCGTTGTCAAACAAAACTAGGAAACAATATGAATCAGCTCTAAGCCAGTGGATTCGGTTTTGCAATAACCAGAAGTTAGATCCTCTCTCAAACTCGGTTCCCACAGTGATTACTTTTTTAACTTCTAAGTTTGATGAAGGATTAACTTATAGCACTCTCAATACTATCAGGTCAGCTATCTCTTTAATCCTGGGTCCACAATTGGGGACAGATGAACGGATGACGAGGTTCTTCAGGGGTATATTTAAATTAAGGCCCAAGATGCCCAAATATGATGTAATCTGGGATCCAAGTACTGTTTTAAATTACTTATCCAGTTTATTCCCTAATGAAACACTTGGGTTAGAATTACTTACTAAAAAATTAGTCACTCTGTTGGCTTTGGTTACTGCACACAGAATCCAAACCTTGTCTCTGATTTGTATTGATAATATTTCTGTAAATGAGAATAATGTAACCATTCAAATTCCACAAATGATAAAGACATCTGCTCCAGGTAGAGCTCAACCCAATTTAATAATACCATTCTTTAAAGAGGATTGTAGTATATGCCCTGCAAAGACTCTTCTATGCTATTTAGACTGTACTGCAAATTTAAGACAGCATTGTAAGACATTAATTATTACAACAAGAAAACCTTTTCATGCCGTGTCTACAACCTCTATCAGTAGATGGATAAAACAAATGTTGTCCAATAGTGGTATAGACACCACCAGATTTAGTGCACATAGTACAAGGCATGCATCAACCTCAAAGGCTGCTGAAGGTGGCGTTAACATTGAAATAATAAGAAAAGCCGCAGGTTGGAGTGAAAAATCTCTAACATTTGCTCGATATTATAAAAGGCCTATTGCTAAGGATCCTAATGCCTTTGCTAATTCTGTGTGTGCTATGAATATGTAATACAACATAAAGTTTATTTTTTATATTGCCATTTTAGAAGTAATTAATTCATAAAAATGTTGTAATATTGATTACTATAAGAATTGTTACCTAGGTGTCTAGCTAAAAGTTAGTTCATCAAGACTGATTACTTATTGTTAATAAGAATAAGATAAGCGGTAAATAGACAGAATAAGTTATCTATCTGCATAGAGTCAGGAATAATATAATTTTGATAATGTTATATCTGTATAAATTATAGATAATATATAATCTTTAAATATTAACACAACTCTCTTTGAACATCTACATTGTACAAAATGAGGACGAGATTATTTCCTATAATTAAAAAGATCGGACTAACTTACCAAGTGACGTCCGATCCTCAATTATGGGAAATAATCTCGTCCTCATTCTAATCCCAACCCTTCCCCGATTTGTTACATAAGTTACATGGGACTCCTAACTAACGTAATAAATGTGGATAACTAATGTTATAGTTAACATATAAATAGCCCCTTTTGCAGGTTGTGTTAATGCTTCGAAATAATGACATTGACAGCTCGTGGAAAAGCGCGGCAACGGTAAACCACAGACTGCGAAATCTTTTCTTTATCTTTAAACGATTGTGACAGCGAGTAATGCACCAGTGCAAACTACATTGTACAAAATGAGGACGAGATTATTTCCCATAATTGAGGATCGGACGTCACTTGGTAAGTTAGTCCGATCTTTTTAATTATTTTATAACAAATATAAATAAGTGCCTTACGATATATTTTCCAACCCATTCATTTTCATTCCCTCTTGCTTAAAATTTTTATAAATGCATAATGCCGTCCCACTGAACTAAGCCCCGTTGAATCGAGCAAGTATTAAGAGATTCCACTCAGTAAGGGAAAATTAGTTTCATATAACCACCGAGCTATTTAATTAATGTTACTATTGAAGATTAGGAATTATTTTGGTACAGACAACGGCGAAGATATACGCGTCTTAATTAGGACATATGGTGAATTCTTAGATTTACGCGAATATTACACATTGAAATAAAACTAGTTAATACGGATTTTATCGCATATGGCTGTAAATGCGAGCCCGATTCGATTCAAGAGTCGAGTTTTTTTTATAAATTTATTAACTTAAATGACGAAATGTCGTTTGATGGTACGTGCCACGTCTGCCCATAAACAGAATCAATACCATACAGAACTGAAATCAAAAGTACTGCATGCCACTGGACTGTTATCGTCACCCTGAAAAAAGGGATAATAATTAAGATTAATCTCATAATGCCTAGTAATTTCACGGGCTTTTATGTCCTTCAAACCGAAACATAACTGTGCTTACACGCTGCTTGACGGCAGAAACAGACAAAGTAGTGGTGCCTTTCACATACGAGATACCTACCTTGAGCATCATTTCACAGCTGGTTAATCACATTTAACGCTACAGAGTTGTCATGGCCAATGGTAGGCAGCGGCTTTGCTGTGCCCTGGCATTGCAGAAGTCTATGGGCGGCGGTGACTACTTACCATCAGGTGTCCCGTTTGCTCGTCTGCCTATCCAGGCAGTAAAAAATAAATAAAAAAATATTCAACTATGTTTGTATGTGGTAGGACTACTGTGGAAAACTGTCTACAGCAAGAAGGCCAGCTCTTCCAGTATAGCGCCAGTCTGCATGTGTGCTGCAGCTGTGGCAGTAACAGCTTGCTGTAGCGTTAGGTGAGTGTGATTTTCGGGGGCCCAAATTCCCCCTCCTTTTCCCAATTACCATTCCTATATTTTAAGGTCAGCAATGACATCCACGCTTCTAGTGGTATCGTGGGTGTATGTGGGCGGTAGAGGGTATTCACGGGCCAATTGTAATTATGAGCGGGAGAGCAAATCAATAAAACGTGAGAAATTTGTCTAGACATTTTAGCTGATACCTTTTTTATTAAAGATAATGATGAGACGAACAGGTCACTTGCCTTGTTTATAAAAAAAAGTAACAAAAAAAAGAAAAAACAGTAGTAACATCAATCAGTAGGCCAATTCTCGTAATTTTAAATGTTTAAATTATCATTCCGATCTAGTCTCAGCGTCAAGAAAGTTGCAAATATCTTAAACCAATAATCAACTTCAAATGCACCTAGCATTAGCAGTAGCATTATACCGTTTTGTCTTCAGTCAACTTTTATTCTATATTCAATCTCATTACGATCTATGTTCACATTTGACGTTGAATTATTGGTTTAAGAGAATGCCATTTGCAACTTTCTTGATGCTGAGACTAGATCGGAATGATATTTAGAACATTTAAAATTACGAGAATAGGCCTACAGTACTGCAATCGTCACTCAGACACATAAGGTGTTAAGTCATATGATGCCTAGTAATTTTACTGGCTTCACTGTTCTCTTCAAACCGGAACACAACAGGGTTTACATTCTACTACTACTTAATAACAGAAATAGACAAAGAAGTTGTACCTACACAGACCCTGGCATTAATGCTTTATTGCTTAGTGACTTCTTAGGTTTACGCGAATATTACACATTGAAATATGCCGAATATTGCCTTCGTGGTCTCTCCCGTGACCACGAAGGCTGAAAAGCTTTCGAAACGTCGAGACTAAAATAAAAATTAAACCGCGATAAAATCCGTATAAAGTAGTTTTATTTCAATGCTCTATTGCTTAATTATAAATAAACAAGTTGGGGTCGGTTGTTTACGAAGATATAGTTTAAATTAAAAGCCTAACCTTAATCACCTTGGCAGCGTAGCTCTGAAACCAATAAGGTCTTGAGTTCGATTCTCAGGTTGGGTAATCAAAAACGTATAAATATACATACATACATAGACTCGCCATTTATATTATGTTTTATTTATACTACTACGGACTACGGCCTAACCCCTCTCATTCAGTAGAGGAGGCCCGTGCCCAGCAGTGGGACGTGTATAATACAGTGCTAATATTATTATTATTATAGTATTATTTATTTATAGACCTCGTTTTATTTATTACACACATCTGTATGTAATGACCCTTAAATATGACCACACATTTCTGTAACACGTTGTATATAGATTGTTATCATTACGCATCTGTTACTTCTGTTAAATTATTCATTAATTTATATTTTAAATGTTATCTATGTGTTATGTTTGAGCACTAATCGGATGACACGAATCGCGATTCTATGTCTGGATTTTATAAAACTGACATTAGCGCGGCTAAAAGCTTTTGAATATCGAAATAGGTTTAAGTTTTCACAGTAAAGTGAGCCATTTGTCGCATGCCATAATACCTCCCACGCAAATTATTCATTCACTTTTGATATATTTCTGGAAATAACTCTATTTGCCAGAGTGGTTTATTTTAGACTTGATAACATTCAATATTATAATGAATACGTAATATTATTAATTTGACCTACGTATTCAAAATACATTCATTCATGTTTTAAGCCATACTAAAGAGAGTTTTGTCGTCAGCATGATTAAGTCGGTTCTACTGTCTCTGATTTAAAAAAAATATTGCCCTAGATAGAAAGACGAGCGGGTGGCCCATCCGATGGTAAGTGGTTACCGCCGCCCATGGACCTCAGCAATGCCAGAGCACATCCAGGCCGCTGCCTACCGTTGAAGAAAGACTCTTTATCTCACACCAACGTGAGTAGTAAGGCTTAACATGAGTAAGATTGCTCCTCAGAAAATCGGGCACTAAAAAAACAATAAAAAAATAGTCCATATGAGAACTTCACGGCACTTTTTAAACAACTATTTATACAACATTTATTGTATGTATATATTTTACTCTTATTATAGTATTATATGTTTTTCTTTTATGTATGTATTATAGGTACACTCCTCTCTCTTACTCCTTTTATCTCCATCCTTGGTTGCCTGTAAGAGATTGCTTTGAGCGATAAGGCCGCCAATTGTACTATTATTTGTATTATTATTTTTCATATACTTGTACTCTAAGTGTCGTACAATAAGGAATTGTAAATAAATAAATAAACGAATGATATAAAAAGTTATTTACATGTATTCAATTTTAACTACTAGAACGGCTGCACGGTACATATAAATTAAGTTACGATCAATTTACCGTAACTCAATATTACCATCTCACTTACTCTTGCTAGGACCCCTCTCCCGCTCCCTTTCTATCCGCTGTCAAACACCCGCGTTATGCGGCACAATTTCACTTCTAAACAGCTCGTCTAGTAGAATACATTGACATATTTGCATTATATCATATTTTTTACAACTTTCATAATGTATTTCATAATTTGCTGGTGCAGCGATAGCTCAGCGGGGACTAGTACGGACTGTCGAGAAGAAAGTTGCAGGTCGAAACCAGCCGAATGCACCTCGGACTTATTATTTTAAGATATGTGTTTAGTAATTATCGCTTGCTTTATCGGTGAAGGAAACATCGTGAAGAAACCTGCATACCTGAAAAAATCTTAATTTCAAAGGTATATAAAGTCTGCTAACCCGCAATAGGCCAGCGTGATGAACAAAGGTCTAACCCCCCTCATTCAGTAGAAGAGGCCCGTGCCCAACAGGTACACAAGTATACAGGGCTAATAGTGACCGCCTTACAAAGCTGAGAAGCCTACCATAGTGGCTTGTTCAGGCGAGTACTTATTCGGGGTTAGTCAGTAATTTCAACTTGTGTCCACCATCAAGGGACGCAATGATCTCTCGAACATATATTTGTACTGCAGTTTACTTATTATAAGGTCTAATGACACCCTCCGTGGTGTAGCGGGCGAGTAGCCGGCTGCGAAGCGAGAGGCGGTGGGTTCGATTCCCGCACTGAGACTAATGATTGTGTGATCCACAAAAATTTGTTTTGAGTCTGGGTGTTGTGGGACCGCAAGTCCTTCGTAGTTCCTAATACCCAAGATACAGGTTAACCTAGTTTGGGAGATCAGGACTATCCATTGTGATTGTTTGGTGTATTATTATTATGTATTAATGTAGCCAATTTTACCCTGCCAGTGTAAAAAATCTTCAAATAAAAATTCCCAGACACGTTCCTTATCCCCATCAATAAGCAAGACATAAATTGGCGAATTAACCTGCAAGTCAATGAGCAATAATTTAGCTTTCACCGAGTGATATTCAAAATGGAGTCGTTTTATTATCCCTGAAGTTCGATTAAATTTGCAATAACGAAAGGAAACGTCGGCGAATGGTCGGCAGCATCCCTAGAGGCATCGATTGAAAGTTAACCGCTAAAGGAAGGCTAAAGGTTACCGTAAAGTGTGAATAGTGGTTTTATTCTACTCTATTTAATTGTACTTGTAGTAATAGAATTGCATTCTGTAAAATTTAGTTGCAGTTGCTCCTGAGTACCTGAGTTCCCATCTACTACTTTTAGATCATCGACCACACTAAAACTCCTGGTCTAGAGGTATTCCGTACATAATCGTCAAATAAATAAATAAATAATAAATACACCCAACAGTCACACATATAGACCTGACCCCACACTAGGTTAAACCTGTATCGTGGGTATCAAGAACTACGAGGGACTTGCGGTCCCACAACACCCAGACCCAAGACAAATATTTGTGGATCAGACAAACATTTGTCAAGGTGCGGGAATCGAACCCACGGCCTCACGCTTTGCAACCGGCTACTCGCCCGCTGCGCCACGGCGGCTGTCTCATCTTCATACTTGGTTACAATTTTTTTTTATGTTAGTGTTATTGTTTCTTACAATTAATTACTTACTAACTTAATATATAAAATGTTACTCATATAATATTGTGAATGCTGTACACACCTTCAATAGGCATGTGCATTAGTTCTTTTTCATATTGTTATTATTTCTTGTAATTTTAATGCATATGTCACTAGTGTGTTTATTTAAATAAATAAATTAATTAAAAAATCTACCGACCCGCGCGCGACACATTACGCTTCTTAAATGTGGTCTCAGAACACTCGCTCCTGAGCTTTTAAACACTACCTTCAGCTCTGTCGTTCTGCCCACCCACGTGTTACTAAGTTCTCTATTCATGGTCGATCTGTATTATTATAATACGAGTACTACTAACAACTCACCCTATTGATATATATACCTATACTACTATCTCGCAAATACATGATATGAAGGGGTAGCTTGCTGTTACGTTCCCGTGTAACAAAATAAAATATAAACGATCCGAAATATTTGTTATATTGATCCATCACTCATTAATTACACTTCTTCAAATATATTTCCACAATAATATAAGTTATAACCTAGTTAGGGCATAACTTCCACTTAGCCATCAGATCCCAGACTGTCCGGTTTAGCGTCGTACGCAGCTTTATATTGCTTCACCCCACTAACTCTCACTTCCCACTACCAGAATAAACTAGTGTTTCAATGACAACTTCCCTCCAGATTGTAATAATTGTTACAAAGGCGAATGAGATTTCCGAAGGCCTAAATTCTCCCTCCCCTTCCATATCCCCAAAAACCCATCCATGATTCTTGTAGTATCGTGGGTTTTTATGGGCGGTGAAAAAAGATATTGGCCCCTCCAAAAGCTAATCAAATTATAATAATTTCAATTTTTAAATACAAGTAGCTATATCCAATATTTGTGTGTAACAAATGCTTTTCAAATTAAACTACACTTAAAAACTATTTAATCTTTCTAAAGATCACGTAATTCTTTAGTTTCATAACAACGTGCAAGAAACTTAACAAACCGAAAGAAAAAATGCTCAGATCGACCGTAAGAAAGAAAAAAATATTAAGATACAAAGCTGTACTAGCATTACATCGATTTTAGATTATATGTTTACACCACCACATACAGATTTTGCTGTTAGGAAAACTATAGTGAATCTTATTACATTTGAGTAAAGTGCACTATTGACTCTACGAATTTAAAATACCCACAGCCTAAGATTTAGAAGGTCTTTTCGTGCAAAAGGGATATTTTGGAGACATTTTATGAGCGAGTTAGCTATCTTTCGGCTAAGGGACAAAACGTTAGCATCCATTCGCTAGAAACAAGATATATTTGACAATGTTTTTCAATAAAGAGGCAATGAAACCCTGACCGAAATTCTTTGGACCGTAGTGGCTTACCTTGGCGCTATCTGGGCTATACCCGTGTAGGTACGCATATACATTTCTGCCCCGATTTGACTACAGTCTAAATATATATGCTTTTATATTAAATTCAGGCTCATGTTCCGAGAACCCGGAAATATTTAAAGCTGCAAATTGAAATAATAATACGTAAGAAAAGTTGCCTGGAAATTCATCAGCCTCGTAGGTTAGGTCCAGAAGCAGCGTATTGGGAGACCGAATTGTTAACTCTGTTGTGTCTCTGTTTTATTTTATTTTATTTAGCATACCAACAGAGTAATTACATAATAATTAAAATTACATATTGAAATTATAAAAATGAGGTACAATGTAATCATATAGATCATAGGCATGTATGGCATTTGTAAATAATATGTGTAATTAAATTAAATGTTACATTAAATTAAAATATAAATTAAATTAAATTTAGATATCTAGTTATATCCCCAGTAATGTCCAATAGTCAGGTATTTTTAACCCCGTAAGTACTTTTTTGTTATTCGCGCTGGGCGACATTCTCACGCCCAGGCTCTGCACACCTGACTATTTGATGATCATGCATTGTCGGTCAAACGACCACCATAGTTGTAAGTCCAATTAATGTTTGTGAATCTTAGAGTTAAGTTAGTCTGTAATTAGTCTCCACAACGTTCGGACAATAAAAATTAAATTCATTTTAAATATTGTCTTTTTAAAAACGTCCTCGCGGGCTCCCAAAAGTTGACTATCTACTAAACATGAAATTCATAATATTTTTTATGAATTTCTGTTGTGTTGATTGTCTGTTCTGAAGGCCAATTCTCGTAATTTTAAATGTTCAAAATATCATTCCGATCTAGTCTCAGCGTCAAGAAAGTTGCAAATGGCATTCTCTTAAACCAATAATCAATTATATTTTGAACATTTAAAATTACGAGAATTGGCCTTCTGTTTGTAGTATGTATCCTTCGCACCTACTTCATTAATCTCTGTATCACCTAAAAGTCGGCAGGTAGAGAATGCCTCAGGCATTATGTCCACCTTTATGCGAAATTGTATAGAAGTATAAATAAATAAATAACTTAATAATCAATTTTGACTCAGTGCTTTCTACCTATAATCGACCAAAATACAAATACGCCCTAACTCCTGTAATCCGCGAAGAGGGAGGCAGAGGAGTAACCAGTACACCAAAATTTAAGCGAACGAATCTCCGCCCCATGATGTGATAGGGGGCGAGCCTATCGCTATACCGGGCACAATTCCAGACTCCAGGGCTGATATTAAGCAATTTGTGATAGAACCCTATATCACTTTTACCGGACCCGGGGATCGAACCCAAGACTCAGATCCTTCAGCATCAGCCTCAGCCATAATGCGTACGCATTACAACTGCGCCACAGAAGCAGTCCAATATAATTGACCATTATATTGCAATAGCAGAGGTCAGAAAATGAGTAAGTATATCAGCTGATGGTAAGCGATATCCACCGCCCATGTACGCCCACAATACCAAAAGAATTATGGGTGCGTTGCCGACCGTTAAAGGAAAGTAAGTGATTGGGAAGGGGAGGGGGATTTGGGCCTCCGTTATCTCACTCACCGTACGAAACGCAGCAGCAAGCTGATACTTTACGTCGGTTTTCTGTATGATAGTGTAACGACCCAGGTGAGCCGGCCCATTCATGTTGTAGACAAAAGTGTCTACAGCGTGGCTCTACCATTCTAAAAACGTTTCAACCCACAGCAAAGTTCAAAATAAGATATTGATTTTATCAATCGATAGTACAAAGTTCTTAGAAAGTGATCGACTGACTAACTAGTAATCATGGGAAATGCCAATTGTTTCCAGTATTTAATGGGGTTCTGTGAACGTGTATTTCTAGCAAATATCAGGTCAGTTAGAATTTATCGTTGATTATTTAAGTTTGCTATTAAAGGCTTAATTATAGCTCTGTCTCTGTTTAGGTTATGATATGTTTATATTATTATAGTATAGTATTTACTTATGTATTTATATTTAAATATTTATAGTATTTAAGTGATGAGAAAATTTTATATATAAAATTCTCGTGCCACAATGTTCGTTCCCATACTCCTCCGAAACGGCTGGACCGATTTGTATGAAATTTTGTGTGCATATCGGGTATGTCTGAGAATAGCCCAACATCCTATTTTTCATCCCCCTAAATGTTAAGGGTGGTCCACCCCAAAATTATTTTGTTTTTATTTTTTAGACAAAATGTTTGGTTTTTATTTTTTTAAGATACAGCATTAAAAAATACATACAACCCTAAATTTTCACGTTCACCCCCTATTTTTTAATAGCGACATTAGTATTTTTGTCAAGCGCGTTTCTCACCGGGGGCGCCCACTAGGCTACTTTAATCCTGGAAATAGACATTCACGCGGGCGGAGCCGCGGTCAACAGCTAGTAAGTATTATATTTTTATAATAATTATTTAATAGCCCAGTTGAATAGTAGTTGCGCATATAAACTGTGAAGTTCTGAGTTTAAATCACTGGTCGAGCAATCTGAGTTTGAGATTCGAAAAATCACACATGACTTGCCCAGGATCGGAATTTATGCCTGATATGGCGATAGGCTCGCATCACATCATGGAACGGATATAAACTCGGCGAAGTGGATTTACTAGTTGCAACCGCTACTATCCTTGAGGGTGAAGGCGTGAGTTTCTTTTAGGATGTCTTTTTAGAGTGGAAGAGCCACGCTGTAGACAGTTTTGTCTACAGCATGAATGGTCCATCTCGTCCGGGTTGTTACCACTGTCGCACAGAAAACTGGCATAAAGTAGCAGCTTGCTGCTGCGTTTCGTACGGTGAGTGAGATATCCGAAGGCCCAAATCCACTGCCCTTCCCAATCCCTTAATTATCCCTTTCCATTAAAATCGGCAACGCGTGCATGATTCCTATGGTATTGTAGGCGTACATGGGCGGTGGAGATCACTTACCATCAGGTGACCCACTGGCTCGTTTGTCAGCCTAAACTATATATATATAAAATGTACGTAAAGTATGCACCAAATTTATTTTCCCGCCCTTATTGAACCAATTGTAAATACCATAATAGTATGTAAATTTATTTGTCTAAAGCCAATTTATTCTTCGTAAGCAGTCACTAGGCGAAAGTCATAAAGGTAGTGTGACGCACCACTACCATAACATTTCGCTACACAAGATGCGTAGCTGTCACACGTACCTGTTACGCTAATGTAGAAGCGTGTCGTAACATGCAGTGTCATTTGCCGTGACTTAAAACGAAAAATGACAAAACCGTAAATGACATGTCACAGGCTCTCAGAGCAGCAGATAGTCCCGTCACATTAGGTAGTCATGGCAACCATCCACTCTTGAGAGTTTGTTACGTGTGTTTGTCACAGTCATGCCTCTCAGTGCGGCAAAATGTCACAAATGAATTTACAAGGTGGTAGGTCCCTCGTTTGCGAGAGGCCGGCTGGGTTGGTACCACCACTTTGTCTATTTCTGCCGCCAAGCAACAGTGTGTAAGCACTGTTGTGTTCCGGTTTGAAGGACATTGAAGCCAGTGAAATTACTGTGCATTATGAGACTTAACATATTATGTCTCAGGGTGACGAGCGCAGTCCAATGCCATGCAGTGCTTTGTAATTCAAAGTTCTGTGTGGTGTTGCTTCTGTTCATGGGCAGGTGTGACGCTTACCATCAAGCGAGCGACCTGCTCGTCTCGTCATTCACGCTAATAAAAAAAAATGAAAACGCACTTTAACGTAATCCAAAATTATTGATGAATTTTAGCATAACTCGCACATGAAGCCAAATCGGTGTTACAATGCGAGACATAACTTGTTGGGAAGACATTTCGAAATGTTCCCTTTTATAACATTTGAACAAAAGTTCCGTTTGAGTTGAGAGTTGTTCAAATTCTGAATTGTGTTAGCATCAGTATGACTTCTGATTTTGGTGATTTCTTCGTAGCTTGATATGGGAAAACTTTAGTGTTACATTCACAGCTGAGTTTACAGGCACGCTATAGTTAATTTTGTTTACATTATGAACTAGTTTTTGCACGCGGCTTCGACCGTGCGAAGGTCTTTTCTGGGATAACCTCATTTCTCCTCTTGGGGGTTGATTTTTTAAAAACTTTGAAATATGTTTTTTATTAATTGTATTTAAGAGAATTGCCAAACAATCTTAATAACATAGCAAGTTTCTAGTAAAGACCAGATTATTTGATTTTGCGTAAAAACTTTCCATATCTTTCCATGAGAAATGGATAATATATAAAAAAAATATTCCTAAATGTATATCTATTGCTAGAAGTTACGTGAGACGAGTATTATTTTATTAATACCAAACGACAGTAATCACTTTAAGTTAAAGTTTCTTGATTACATTTACAATATTACTACTTTACAGACCACAACCCCATGTCAGGATTCCCTATAGACCGTTCTCTAATTATAACTCAGCAACTAAAACCGAATAGTAAACCAGCATAGCTACCGCGTCATGAACACTTGGACTATCGTCTGACGACTGATCTTAATGAACTGGAGACTGTCTGACCAACTGCGGGCAAAAGACCTCCAGTTATGGCGACAACCTCTTTTATACCATTTAACTACCCTTCCACAACTATATCGCACCATTATTATTACAGTGTACCCAACGTTGCTTTCTCAGACACCCTCAATATACCAATATTAAGAGAATACGCTAACACTATCTTTTTATGTCTAGTGGTTTGGTTCATAAATCATTCAGTCGGTCAGAGACGAACAGGTCGCTCGCCCATAAACAGAAGTAACAGCACACATATAATGTATATATACATACGAGTATATATCGGTAGAAAGATGTACACTAGGTTATACTTTCAAAAACAGCTGTATTATACTTAGTTAATTTAATAAAAAAATTATTTTACTGAATTCAATTGAATCATTCACATGTAGCAAGTGGGTAAAAAAATAAACGAAGTAACTGTATAATCACACTGTTTATAATTCTGACAATAATTGAACAGAGTTTTGACTTATTTTAATCGTCGACACAGAGAAATGGTAACTCAAATGAGCTCGCAGGCCTTTAAATAGCTTTACCCCCTCCACTGGAGGCATTCAGTAGTAGGGGTGGTGGCTTGGCTTGGCTAGGATTGGCTGACTTATGGCGCGCTGCGATTGGCTGAGGTGCTGTGGCGTAACACACACGAAAACGAATATAAAAGATTTTTAAAGCTAGAACACAGATTATTAGAAATGCATTTATCTACGATATTTTATCTGAAAACTTACCTACTCGTTAGGAAAACGAGTTTCATTAAACAATTAACATTTTCAAAAAGACACAATATTGTATCAAAAATATTGCAGTGGCGAGTTTGGTTTGCAGAGCACGCGCGCGGTCGGTCATGTCGCCACGAATCCCGCGAATGACCGGGATATAAATCCCGTGGTGGGATTCCGTGCATAATGTTATCTCGTTGGGAGGATGCCCGTTGCATTTGAGAGATGCATTTCTTTAAATCTGCACGGGATTTACTCTAAGCCTTCGCCGCGTGACATGATTCCATAATGTTACGAAAATACTGACTTGTACAAGATGGTAAGTCCCTCGTTTGCGAGAGCCGGCTGGGTTGGTACCACCGCTTTGTCTATTTCTGCCGCCAAGCAACAGTGTGTAAGCACTGTGTGTGTGGTTTGAAGGACATTGAAGCCAGTAAAATTACTGGGCATTATGAGACTTAACACCTTATGTACTCTTATGACGAGTGCAGTCCAGTGTCATGCAGTGCTTTGTTATTCAAAGTTCTGTGTGGCGTTGCTTCTGTTTATGAGCAGGCGTGGCGCTTACCATGTAAAGTATTGTATAAAATAAAATAAAATAAAAAGGTAATGTGTTAACCTCATATTAGTAATAGCGGGTAATAGCAACATCATTGGTGTTAGTGTAGGTAGTCGGAATAACTATGTAAAGTGGCTAGATAATAAGATTGAGATGTGGTGGAGGTGATTTGCTAAGGTATACCTCATATATAAGAGGGTGCATTAATAGTTGAGGGGAAGACCGCGTTCCGTCCTCGCCGATCCCGACGATGCGACCACTCTGGCCATCCGAGAGATAGAGGAAGACACACTTAAAGCACACTCCACAAGACCGTCATTCCGTCCTCGCCGAAGAGGACCTCGCCGCGCTCCCCGAAGCACCCCCGACCCTTCGACCGGCCCGCGTGCCGATGAAGTACAAAATTAGATTATAAGTAGATTATAAATTCCCCTAAACCACCAATCGCAAATGTCTTTGCCCTCCTCCAGTGGCCGTCCTGAGCCGAGGTCCGTATCCCCCATTAGGGGGGATGCCCTCAGCGAAAGTCACTTAAATTTTAGGGCTGGAGTGCTTACAAGCATTCGCCCGAAAGTCCGGTGTCGCTGACCAAAGCCGACCCATGTGTCAGGCTATCAGCAAGCGTCCATCCCAAAAAAAAAAAAAAAAAAAGTTGAGGGGACTTAGTCGTGCTTAGAACTCTTTCGTGGAAACGCTGCTCAAGTGCAATTAGAATTGTGAATAATCATAGCAAGTGTAATAAATTGTGAACAGTAATATAATTTTGCATTTAATGTGAAAAAACTATTAAACTTATTGAACATCCATACGGTACATACATACATATACCCTACAGTCACACACATAGTCCTGCCCCCACACTAGGTTAACCTGTATCGTGGGTATCAGGAACTACGAGAGACTTGCGGTCCCACAACACCCAGACCAGAAACAAATATTTGTGGATTAGACAAACATTTGTCTCGGTGTGGGAATCGAACCCACGGCCTCTCGCTTCGCAGCCGGGCTACTCGCCCGCTGCGTCACGGAGGCTGCCAACATCTTGACGAACATCCTGACGAAGTGATCATCATCTTTAGTGAACAAAAAGTGATAGTAAGTTTACAAATGTTGCCTTAGAATAACTACGTATAGAAACTGAGTGCACGCACGAAATGTAAGCAGTTCAATTGGAGCCATATAGCTCCAAACTACGATCACCATACTAATAAACTACTCACCGTATTATGTTTATGATCCTCACTTATAAATACATACGCACTCACGCCTGTAATCCCCGAAGGGGTAGGCAGAGGTGTAACCAGTACACCCACATTTCGCCGAGCATATTTCCGTCCCTTATGTGATAGGGGGCGAGCCTATCGCCATACCGGGCACAAATTCCAGACTCCGGGCTGATACTGAGCATTTCGTAATAGAAAAACCCAATACCACTTTACCCGACCCGGGGATCGAACCCGAGACCTCGGCGTTAGCCTCAATCGTAACGCGTACGCATTACAACTGCGCCACCGAGGCAGTCACTTATAAATCAATGTATGAAACACGTTTTGACCATAAAGTGGAAAATACATTTCATCTGATATTTCTTTGGCGTTCTTTTGTACGTTGTTTACGATTTTTTTTCTTTTTCTTTTACGTTTTTTTCTGTTTTTTTTTGTTTGTTGTTTTTGTTTTACATTTTCAGCTTACGATTGTGAGTATGTGTTGTTTGGATATATATCTTCTGTAAGTAGTTATTCTAAGCATGCATTGCTAAGGAATGTTGGAGAGCACGCTATTGAGAGATTACCTGATATATATTTGCAATTGATTGAATAACGACCATCGTATACGTAGTGATGAAAACACGAACATCGTGTCGAGTTCCTGCGAGTCGCGTTACATTTGGGCCTAGTAAATATTACTACTGTTAGAAGTTACGTGAGACGAGTATTATTTTATTAATACCCAACAACAGTAATCACTTTAACTCATAGTTTTTTGGTTACATTTACAATATTACTGCTTTATAGACCACAACCTCATGTCAGGATTCTCTAGAGACCGCTCTCTAATTATAACTAAAACAACTAGGACCGAATAGTAAACCAGCATAGCTACCGCGTAATGACCACTTGGACTATCGACTGAGTACTGATCTTAGTAAACTGGAGACTGACTGACCGAATGCGGGCAAAAGACATCCAGTTATGGCAACCACCTCTTTTATACCATTTAACCACCCTTCCACAACTATATCGCAGCATTATTATTTCAGTGTATCCAACGTTGCTTTCTCAGACACCCTCAATATATCAATTAAGAGAATACGCTAACAGTACTGACTTTTTTATTTTTATGCCAAGTATAAAGATGAGACATTTATGAGTGGTAGAGCCACGCTGTAGACAGTTTTGTATACAGCATGAATGGATCGGCTCGACTGGGTATAGTTACCACTATCTCACAGAAAACTGACGTAAATTAACGGCTTGCTGCTGTGATTCGTACGGTGAGTGTTGTATCTGGAGGCCCAAATCATATCCCTTAATTACCTTTAAGGTCGGCAACGCGCCCCTGATTGTTTGTGTATTGTGGATGTTCATGGGCGGTGGAGAACACTTACCCACAGGTGACCTACTTACTCATGTGCCGGTCATTCGTAAGGAGGTCACTTTCCAACTGGCACAATTTTGGTCAACTTAAGAGCGTCTAGATTTGTCATTTTGACGTACTAAGCCTCTGTGAACGTGTCATATAAGCGTACTAGACATAACAGTACAAAATAAGTGTAAATATAACAGTAGTTAGCCATATATCGATCCAGAAATCCACAAAAATTAGAGCGTCCAGTTCCCGAATATGACTAGCAAAACAAAACAGTGGTAAACAAGCATAACGAACAAAAAGCAAGAACTAAACACGTAAATCTCCTTGCAAAACTGAAAGATAACACAAACTTCCGAACTGTGGACATTTGCATCGAACACGTGGCTATAATGCGAGCGAGTAGCGATTTGAATGACCTTTTGACGCATGCAACTATCCTTTATTTTAAAATAACTAACAATCAATACAAATAAAAAAAAATATGTGGTTGGTGTCGTGTTCCGTGTTTATTACGTATTTATCTAGCCCCCATCAGCCCCTTATAGCTCGACCCAGACCACACATAGCCTATGAATACTCTTTATACACTCATTTCATCGAACTGGCCTCTCCGTTATGGCGAGTGTATATATAAGGTGATGTTTAACGTAAATGTCCTACTACCTAATTATTATCTATTTCCACTATACTCATCGAAATAAGATAACTAGAACGATAACTCTCAGATGAATCTGCCAAAAAATACGGCTCCACTTACACATGCAAAGGTAAAATCACACGTAACACTCATATTCGTACACGCAATAGAAATGAATGAGCGTTCAAAATCAAATGTCTAAATATTAAATTTCTAGATAGAGATACGACGATAAATTAGACGTATCAAGTGTCGACTTGAGATTATTATGCACAGACTTTTATAGCCCCGCTCCCTTGCACAGAGTTTTGGTGAGGTAATTTTTTTGCTTGAGTTACTTTATTTCGATGACTATGATTGATAGTGTTGATCGGTAATATGTTTGTACAGCCAATACATGTACACATTAATATTAATTATTAATCCGCTGTCAATACTACCACAGCCGGTTTTACTATCTGATACCATCACGAAATCGGGATAAAGTAAAGCCCGTTTTGCATTCCACAACGCCGACATGCATTACTGGGGGAGGCGGTTTCTACATTTAGCGGATTCCACCCCCTCACTTTGCTTGTATTTTTTAAGAGTTCTCTAAAATGTCTTTCTTTGAATTTCTCTGTGTTTATTGCTATATTCTTTGAGATTTGATTTAACTGCTCTGGGGTTTTAAGATAGAAAAGTCATGTTTTATAATAATAATAATATGCTTCATGCTCGAAGAGTGGATGTGAAACGTAAGTGGTGAGTGGGCAACGTGATGGGACCCTAAGGGAGCAAATGATCGTTGTTTAAAGCCCAGTGACACCTCTCCACCCTTTAGCCACTCATCTGGGTGTTGCTCCCTTGTCGCTTTTTCTAGTGACTATTTTGGGGAGCCCATCTACCTGAGTTGGCAAGTCACCACCTGCCTATTTTATCCATGTTTTCAATAGGTCAGACAGGTGCCATAGTCCTTCCCATAGACCCGGTTATCCGATCCATCAACATCTCACCTCAATAAAATAGTATATATAAATTTTTGCCCATTCCTACAATAGTCCTACACCGACCGGGGGCTGTCCTTGGATACACTTCTATAGTGTATACAAGGATAGCCGCCGGGCGGTTTCACATCACCATATAAAATTAAAATTGTCTAACGGGCTTCGGCCCCACGCACTTCCAAAGGTCCCAGACTCTGTAGTCCCGAGATTATGGCAAGACAAACATAATAATAATACCACTAATATAAATTGACGCTTATATCTCTACATACATACTACATGTAGAAGTGCAACTAACGCACCGGGGTTTCGTCAAGCTTATTTTTGTCCCATGTTGTTATAGGTTCATATATCGTAGCCTAGAGGTATATGAGGCATAAATTTTTACCCGGCACAGCTCATGTATCATTGTTTCGAATCAAAGAACCCAAAAACGAACACAATTGATATATAAACCGATATCTTATTATATATAATCCAGGGTAAAATCAATTTGAAAACATCAAAAAGTAGTATTCAAAGAAATTAGAAGAAGCACGCTGTAGTAGTTTTGTCCACAGAAAAAATGGCTCGGCTGGACTCAGGTGCTAACGGTGTTTCACAATAAACCTATGTGAAGTAACATATTTCATGTAACATTTCAAGTAATAAGTAAGATTGCCTGAAGTGCATAACCTCCTCAAAATATTGCTTTAGTATAATGGGTATCATCAGACATATTTCCATTTTCAGGTTAACCTAGTGTGGGGTCGAGACTATGTGGGTGACTGTTGGGTGTATTTATACATTTTTGTTTTATCTACTATAAAAATTATAGCAAATTTATTTGCAACTGCAATGCAACTAGCATCATCTTATCTTATATATAAAATTCTCGTGTCACAATGTTCGTTCCCATACTCCTCCGAAACGGCTGGACCGATTTGTATGAAATTTTGTGTGCATATCGGGTAGGTCTGAGAATCGGCCAACATCTATTTTTCATCCCCTTAAATGTTAAGGGTGGTCCAGCCCTATATTTATTTTTTAGAAAAAAAATTGTTTTTATTTTTTTATGATACAGCATTAAAAAATACATACAACCCTAAATTTTAAACCCTCTACGATCAACCCCTATTTTTTAATAGCGAAATTAGTATTTTTGTCAAGCCTGTTTCTCACCGGGACTCTTTTAATCCTGGAAATAGGCATTCACGCGGGTGGAGCCGCGGGCAACAGCTAGTAAATTATAAACAAATACAACCAACAGTCACACACATAACCTGTGTCGTGGGCATCATGAACTACGAGGAACTTACTGTCCCACAACACTCAGACTCGAAATAATAATTTGTGGATCACACAAACCTACTGGAAAAAGTCAAAAGTCTTGGTGAGGAAATCGAACCCACGGTCACTAGTTTTACAGCCGGATACCTGTGCCATGGAGGCTATCAAAATCTGTATCGCAGAATTTAATCTGAAGTCCAACCAAATCCTCCCCCTCCCATTGTACATTTTGAGGCGATTAATTCAGTTAACATTGGTAGATCGATCGAATTTCTATGCTCACTAAAATTCCCAAGTAGTTCTAGGATCTAGTCAGAATCAATTCAAAACAGAATCGGAAAATATCTCTATTGAAATCTAATTAAGTGAAATGTGACGTGGGCGTTTAGAAAAATTTACGCTTAATTAATAAATTTAATTATAATTCACTGCTTTTTGTTGTAATTAAAATTTAATTTGTACTGATTATAAATTCTACTACCTTCGGCATAAAGGTCTTTTAAAATACTATGCCATTAAGACTAAATCTCTATTCAGATGGCGAGAGTTTATCGCGCGAGAACATAATAGAAAACTCTTATTTTATAAGATTATAAGATCTTATCACACAGATTAAAAAAATAATTTAAAAAATTAATAATACACCGCTTTATTTATGGTACATACATACGTACTCACGCCTGTAATCCCCGAAGAGGCAGGCAAAGGTGTAATCAGTACACCCACATGTCACCGAGCTTATTTCCGTCCCATGACGGATAAGATAAGGGGCGAGCCTATCGCCATACCGAGCACAATTCCAGACAGCGGGCTGATACTGAGCATGTCGTAAGAACAAAACCCAATATCACTTTTACCCGACCCAGGTATCGAGCCCGAGACCACAGCAGTCGTATCCCGTATACATTATATAACTGGTAATTAACTCTTAATTATGGTTTCCTGATATATTCTTGTTTATGTCATACTAGAAACTCTCTTCATCTAATTGGTGCTTTACTCGTATTTTAAACTCAGCAAAGCAAAGAAGTATTTTTAAATATACGCCTTTTACATAATGATACCTATTATTAATTGACACAAAAGTACCTAGACCATCACCAGATGCTTTCAAATGATGGTTGGTTTATAAGCCAGATAAAATGCAAACACGCATTCTGAGAAGATTTCTTACTCTTGGATCCTGACTACCAAATACATGGTTCCTAGTCCTTACCACCGGAAAGTAAAAAAATATATAGGGTGTTTTTTGTAGCATAGGCTAGCAAACGAGCAAGTAGGTCACCTGATGGTAAGTAATCTATACCGCCATTGAACGCTCACAACCAGAAGAGTCATAGACGTGCTGATAACCTTAAAGAAAAGGGAGAATTAAAGGATTAGGAAGGGAGTTTGAGAAACTATAAGGTAGATTCAAAAATCACAGATGACTTGCCGGGATTTGTACCCGCTATGAGGATAGTGATAGCTCAGCGGGGAGTGGTACGGACTGTCGAGACGAAAGTAGCGCGTTCGAAACCAGCCCCAAGTGCATACACCTCTGACTTTTCTAAGTTACGTGTGTATTAATTGTTAATTATCACTTGTTTTAATGGTGAAGGAAACATCGTGAGGAAACCGGCATACCTGAGAAGTTCTTCATAATAATTTCGAAGGTATGTGAAGTCGGCCAACCCGCATTAGACCAGCGTGGTGGACTAAGGCCTAACCCCTCTCATTCAGTAGAGGAGGTCCGTGCCTAGCAGTGGGACGTATATAATACAGGGCTAGTATTATTTATGAGGATAGACTTGCCCCCACATCATGGGATAGCAACAACATTTTAAATCGTGGCGGGATTAGTTGCATCCCTTTCAATCCTTCCTTATCTTTATATTTGATTAATTTCGCGATCAAGACAGCTTTGCATTCCCAGACACTCGCCTTTCGACTTTTATTGCTCCGTGTCAAGATATGCGTTCACTGTCGGTCTTGGCTTACAAGAGTTACAGTAGCGGGTGTGTGGATGGGATAGTCTAGCTACACCTCTGCCTAACCCCTAGGAGGTACAGGCGTAAGCTATATTATTGATTGTATCCAATACTAGAATTGACTCTGCATTTTAGGTTCAGACAGTTTAACCGCTGCGCCCTGTAATATAATAATATCAGCTCGGGACCTTAGGTCTCCTCTTCTAATGAAAGGTTTTGGTCTTAGTCCAACACGCTGACTTAATGCGAGTTACCAGACTTTACATACTTCGGGAATTCTTATGGAAAACTTCTCAGGTATACATGTTTCTTCACGATAAAGTACATTTGAATTAAGCGGAATGAACGTACACGGAACTTAGAAAATTCAAGAGGCGCATGCTCTTTAGGTTGGTTTCGAACTTGCGCATCTCGTCCCGGCTGTTCTCACCACTCCTCGTTGAGCCATTGCTGCTTTTACCCTATCAAATATCGCAAATACTAACACCTCGCAAATAGAAATAAAACCCTTAATTTTAAACGTTTACGAGCCACGAATATTTTACGACGGCGTTTAAAAATATTTTAAGCATTCATAAAAATATCATATTATCATATTTCTTGCCGGTTAACGGTTATACGGATTCTTATAGCTACTTACAGAATTTCCTATATTTGATAGTCCAATAAAAGTTTATACGTCCTCTTACCTCTTTTGGAAATAAAATACTGTATAATGTGGTAAACGAATGTATTTAGTTGTATTTATATATAATAATAATACTAGCCCTGTATTATACATGTCCCACTGCTGGGCACGTGCCTCCTCTACTGAATGAGAGGGGTTAGGCCGTAGTCCACCACGCTGGCCTAATGCGGGTTGGCAGACTTCACATACCTTCAAAATTCTTATGGAGAACTTCTTAGGTATGTAGGTTTCCTCACGATGTTTCCTTCACCGTTAAAGCAAGTGATAATTAACAATTAATATACACGTAACTTAGAAAAGCCAGAGGTGTATGCTCTTGGGGCTGGTTTCGAACCTGCGGCTTTCGTCTCGACAGTCCATACCACTCCCACCTGAGCTATCACTGCATTTTTATATTTATGTATTTATATATTTAATGTATTTATGAAACAGGCGTGAGCCTATGTAGGTATGTATGAATGTATTTAGAATGCCTCAATTTGGAGTGAGAGAGGAGAGATTGTCTATATCTGCCGTCAAGCAGAAGTGTGCAGATTAAATTATTATTTAAACTGCTATACCAATGTTATACTCTAAGGGGAAAAAACTAATATATTTCCGTTCCTGCTGAGTAAAGTAAATGACATCGACTTTATTAGTAGAAAAAAAAGCGCGCTTTTAAATTTCCTTATTTTTTTTTTCTATTCAGGCAAGCGGTATATAGACCACGATTTTATAAGACTTTTCCGAGCTTAATGTGAACTCTTACTTTGAAGTGCACTCGGCCTTTAATAGTTAAAAGAAATATTTACGTAGAGCTGTGTGTTTAAATTACTAAGCATCGTTAACTATAATTGGTGAGTAGATAGGATTGTTTTTCGCAGGACAGCCTCAGTGGATCAGTCAGAAGCCGCGGATTTGATTCCCGCACCGAGACAAAATTTTAGTGTGATCCACAAATATTTGTTTCGGGTCTGGGTGTTTTCTCCCCAGAGGGGTTGATGTCAGGCAGGCGGCCGATCATAAAAGCTACATGCCAAATCCTTCTGTAACATTTGTTTAAACGCATATTACGCCGACCCCACTGCGAGTGGGAACAGGGCAGGTGGAAGAAGAAGATAGGAGGATTACTTTTAAAGAATAGAACAACTTTGTGTTGTCACGTGGAAATTTTAATATGGGAAACTAGGACATCTCATGGTAAGCGATTATGAAGTTATGACTTCAGAAGAATTGAAGGTGCGTTGTCAAACTTTAAGTGTTGCTAGGCCTCTGGTAATCAGTCTGCAGTTTTTTAAAGCATAGGCCGACAAACGTTTTTGAGTGGTAGAGCCACGCTGTAGACAATTTTGTCTACAATATGAATGGGCCGGCTCGTCCGGGTCGTTACCACTGTCTCACAGAAAACTGGCGTTAAGTAGCAGCTTGCTGCTGCGTTTCGTACGGTGAGTGAGATATCCGGAGGCCCAAATACCCCTCCCCTTCCCAATCCCTTTTCTATAAGGTCGGCAACGCGCCCATGATTATTTTAGTATTGTGGGCGTACATGGGCGGTGGAGATCACTTACCATCAGGTGACCCACTTGCTCGTTTGCCGGTCTATACTATAAAAAAAACGAGCAAGTGAATCGTCTGATGGAAAGTGATCTTCATATAATAAACATACACAATAGGAGGAGAATCATGGATACGTTGCTGACGTTAAAGGCAAAGGCTAATTAAGGGCCTTTAGCTATCTCACTCATAGTATGAAACGCAACAACAAACTGCTACTTCAAATCGGTTTTCTGTGATATAGTGGTAACAATTCTAACGAGGCAGCCTATTCTTGCTGTAGGCAAAACTGTCTAAAACGTACGAGTCACTAACAAAGTTTGAACTAAACGTAACACGGTTACGTTACGGATATAATTAGTATTAAAGCGGTATTACCCCAGTAGAGCCGGGGCCTTCATGCTGTAGAAGTTGACTAAAACACGGCTCCAACAGCAACAAAAACTGATATCGTTTTGCAAAAAAGATTGCATTTCATGAATGTTTTGCATTTTGCATTTGTACACGATATGCCATTAGATTTGGTGGAAATACAGGCTTTAGACACATACGCACTCACGCCTGTAATCCCCCAAGGGGTAGGCAGAGGTGTAACCAGTACACCCACATTTCGCCAAGCGTATTTCCGTCCTTTATATGATAGGGGGCGAGCCTATCGCCATACCGGGCACAAATTCCAGACTCGGGGCTGATACTGAGCATATCGTAATAGAAAAACCCAACTTTACCCGACCCGGGGATCGAACCCGAGACCTCAACGTTGACCTCAATCGTAACGCGTACGCATTACAACTGCGCCACCGAGGCAGTCAGCTTTAGACACAGTAGTTACAAATGTATAATTGAACTCTTTACAATTAATACATTCTGAATTCGTTAATAAATTATTCCAGATTATCCGACGGGTGGTCCCAAACATTAAATGAATGAATTCAATACATAAGCCTTAACAACAACATAGCAAACGCAAATTACACAACTGAAATTTCCACTTTGCAAACGACATCACAATACTTTTTGTGCAAACGTACCGAAAGCAAATTAATCCTGAAAACTTGCTGGAATTTCCAAATATACTTTCGCGTTAACATCGAAGTAAAAACAGTCCAATTTTGGATGGAGTTACTCCCCTAATCCTTTCGTTGTTCGACACTCCATTATGAACTGGGCTTGTCAATCTTTAACGCCTCGATGAACTGGATACATTGTATAACAGGGTTTTGCTTCAATAGCACCAATATAAATCTACGCTACGTAATTAATGTCGTAACGCTCGCTCCTAAGCTCTCATCATCTACCTACCTACCTTTAGATCTTTATTCCACCTGCCCACACGCTATACAGTACGTTCCCTGCGCGTGGTATCGCAACAGTCGCTTTTAATCTCTCATCCTCTACCTTTAGCTCGTCGCTCCACCAACTCACACCTCACATACTACACTCCCTGTACGTGGTCTCACAACACTCGCTCCTGTGCTCTTATCCACTACCTTCAGCACGTCACAAACTCTCTCAACCCTCGTCTTAGTTCCGTGAATACACTTTGAGAATTTCTTGAAAACTTTTGAGCTAAGCAATATAAATATTTGTCTTTCTTGGTCGATGTTACGCATTAATTCGAAGCTCCTCTCTTAGTTACAAATTCCGTGGTAACCACTGTTACATAATATGATAACAGTAATTAAATACGAACAGAATTAATGGTTTAATCATCGAATTGTCGATTCAATATTTATAAAGAATCTTGTTTCCTTTTATGGCTAACAATTACATCGAGTAATAGCTAAGGATGGATTTACCTAGTTTAATATGTAAAGTCTTGGAAGACTTAATACGAGTGTTTACTATAGTAATTTTCATAACTTAATTTTGTTTTTAGGCCAGTAAACGAGCACGCAGGTCACCCATGATAAACCACAATATATTTTTTTAGATTTTTCGTGATGTGTCACCGGGGATAGAAAAAGGAGTTTGATAGGATGGAAGGTACTTGACGGTATGCTCGTGGGCGGTATTAATGATTTACCATCAGGTACTAAGATACTTTTAAAAGTAGTTTTCAATTCATGAATTTATACATTTTCTTTTCCATTAACCAGTAATTTATAATTTAGATTATTTTCGTGGAAAAATTCCTTTTATATCAAAGGCCAAGTAAATGCCTCGGTGGCGCAGTTGTGATGCGTACGCGTTACGACTGAGGCTGAAGCTGAGGTCTCTGGTTCGATCCCCAGGTCAGGTAAAAGTGATATTGGGTTTTTCTATTACGAAATGCTCAGTACCAGCCCGGAGTCTGGAATTGCTCGGTATGACGATAGGCTCGCCCGGCGAAATGTGGGTGTACTGGTTACACCTCTGCCTACCCCTTCGGGGATTACAAGCGTGAGTGTGTATGTATGTATGCCAAGTAGAGGCCATATTGAAATCTCTCTATTCTAAAAAAAGTAACTGGCGCCGCCGCTGCTGCCGCTGCCAAAAGCTTGTCACGCTATCTCCTCCGAAACCGCTGGGGGTATGGGGTCAAGACCGATACCAATCGATGCTTTATAATCTGGGGAAGAAAGTAAGATAAGTCTCATATTCGTCGGACCTTAAGTTTTTTTTTTTATTTTATGTTTTGTGGAAAAACGTGGGCAAAGACCCTAGTCTTTAATAAAAAAATGTACGTCCACACATCCGTGGTATTTCACCGCACCGAGAGGCGTGACCATCACACGTACGCTAATGTGGACGGATGTCGTCACAAGCACTGTGTCATCGCCGTGACCTAAATAAAAAATAACGAAAAATAATCTTAAATGACATGTCACGGCGAAATATTACGAGGTCTCGGCCGCTATTCCACTATCATATTTGCATCATAGATATATGACATCATATATGATCCTATATCACAGCATGCTGTAAAATAGGACCATAGAAATATGACTATAGAAAATATTAAGTTTAATTACACTGTCATACATTTCTCATATAACTATGAGCTATAGAAGTAGGATTATTTTTATATGATATAGGAATAGCGGCATCAGAGCGGATTGCTCCGTGACATTAGGTTGTAACATTTGACATTATACTTAAATGTTTGTCACATGCAACTGACACAGTCACACTCACGCCTCTCGGTGCGGAGAAATGTCACAAGTGGAGACACAAAGCAATCGTAAAGAATTTAAAGTTCTATTTGTCCTTTGGCATGCACTATTTTCTAAATGATAAGCTATAAATAGTACACAAATAAGTTTGATATTTTATGATTTGGTGATTTCTTGGTTCCAAGTTCATGAAGTACATAATTATGAGGATGTAAATAGGGATAAGCTAATTATCCCTATTGACAGCCTCCGTGGCGTAGTGGGCGAGTAGCCGGCTGTGAAGCGAGAGGCCGCGGGTTCGAGTCCCGCACGGAGACAATTGTTTGTGTGATCCACAAATATATGTTTCGGGTCTGGGTGATTTAGCTCCAGAGGGGTTGACGTCAGACAGGCGGCCAGTCCTAAAAACTACAAGCCAAATCTTTCTGTAACATGTATTAAAAAGCATATTGCGCCAACCCCACTGCGAGTAGGATAAGGGCATGTGGAAGTAGAAGATAATTAGCTATCTCTTTAGAATTTCTTTGTGACCTATCTAGCTTTGACCTTCCGAAATTCATTTGTCTCTAATTCAATAACTCGTTAATTTCCTTTCTTCCGTTGGATTCTATGCTTCATTACTCGCTTTTTCATTGAACTAATTATTCAAAGTTACACAGAATACGAATAAAATTTAATCTAATTAAATAATCATTATTCACACTCTGAGGAACCGCAAATTTTGGGAAATTGATACTTGGAATCCGCTTTGGTTAGTACTTTGTCGCATTGAAAGCTACAAAAGATCTCGTCGATAAAAATAATAAAAAACCGGGTAAGTGCGTGTCCGACCATGCACATCGAAGGGTTCCGTAGTCAGGATGAATTAATACTATTTAACCAAAAATATCCTTTACCTCAAATATTACCGGGTAAGTGCGTGTCCGACCATGCACATCGAAGGGTTCCGTAGTCAGGATGAATTAATACTATTTAACCAAAAATATCCTTTACCTCAAATATTATAAAACCTAGCTTATTGAAACAAATCTTTGGAAGTACCTTTTAAGATAAAAAACCATGATTTTTTCAGAATTACCACCACTTAGTTTAAAAGTTAGAGTGGAGGGAACGATTCACGACTTTGGACACGCATATCTTACAAACTAATGATTTATACAAAAAAAGGTAATTTTGTAGCCTCAATATAATTTTATAAACCTCTCTAATGATACCACACATGCTTATGTGCAATGGAATACATACCTCAGTTACATACATATATGAAGGAGCCAGATAGATATGTATGGAGAAACTGAGCATAAATATTACCACGAATACCATCCAATTATACTAATTTACAAGTAGAAGAGCCACGCTGTAGACAGTTTCGTATACAAAATGAATGGACTGGCTCAACCGGGTTGTTACCTCTGTCTCACAGAAGACCGACGTGAAGCAGATATTGCATATCGTACAGTGATCGATTTCCGGAGGCCCAAAATCCTTCCCTTCCCAATCCCATAATTATCCCTTTTTTTTGGTTGGCAACACATCCATGATTCCTCAGATATTAATTCATGGGCGGTGCAGTTCAATTACCATGCCCATATGGTAGTTTGCTGGCCTCCGCTATAAAAAAACCCGCTTCAATATCGCTTATGTTTTTCAGTGGGTGCAAGCACTTTCTAAGACTAAAGACTTGACCCTTTTCGCTGTACATCTAAGGGTCTGAAATCGTCTTAGACCGACCTCTAAAAGCACAGTACAATACAGACATTACGCTAACCATAGTCGACGGTCAGAGAGAAATTAAAATAGATGGGACGTGAAACGATCTTGTAAATGCCTAAACTGTATAGATTGAATATTAGTGGCTAACCTTTTTTAATGTCAAGGTAAGCTATGAGATGGAAAATTATGATATGTAAATTACGGTAATGGGTGAAACAAACGTAAACGAAAATAGAAATTGGAAATAGAATTATTTTTTACACAAATATGGTTAAATTTACCAGCACTGTCTACGCAGAACACGCCATACACATCAGCTGCCTTTAACGTTTAAGCCGTGTTAATTATAAATCAAAACATAGCTGAGACCACGCCGACCGACTCAAGGCTTTCTTGTACGTGCCCTTGCCTTGGAAGTCACTCATCGATTGCAACAGCCCGGCGACTGTCATACAAATATTTTCAAAAAGCATTTTACGCGGTCCCTATTGCGAATGGGATAAGGGCAGGTGGATGAAGAGCAGAAGTGAACATCGTACACATGGTGAAAAAATGCTGATTGAGAAATAAATCATCTTTAACCATAAATCAGTCAGAGTTGCTTTCCAGGGCTAGTCAGTTTATACCCAGCAGTTTCAATCCGAGACTCAATGTCTCTCGAGGATCGAAACTATATAAGGACTGCACGGTACTTACCGTCAGATGTGTATGATTATTTTATTAAAGAAGCATGTCATCTGAGCTAAATGATCACCGCCCATTACGTACACCCACAATACTTAAAGAATTAGATACAAAAATACGTGGGTTTATTCTTGGTCTTCATCAAGCTGAAGTTCGGCGAATGATTTATGAGGTTTCGGTAAATATCTTACGTAAATAACGGCTCTGTGTTCCGAATCTTTGCCCCCCATTACGAGATATGAAGTGTTCATGAATATTTGACGACGTATTTTGAGGAACTTTACTCAATATTTTTTTGCGCAAAATAATATCATTGTAGACAAAGTCTAGTGTTCTGTTTTTATTTTAACCTAGCTTTTGTCTTGAAGCCACTAGGAATTACAAAAAAAATGTATTCTTTTTCATTGAAAAAAGGTTACTAACATTTGTATTAAATTTTCAATTGTTACTATAGTTGGAGATATGAGCATTGAGAGTAGATTACTTCAGCTATGGTGAAGTAGCTTCAAATTCTGGAGAGTGGTAAATGGTAAAATCGTTGGTCTTTCCGTGTTTAGAGAACTGATGCGCTCTGTAGGTAAAAAAGGAAGCCAAATGGACAAGTTATTAAATCTCATAATGCCCAGTAATTTCACTGGCTTCAATGTCCTTCAGACGGAAACACAACAGTGCTTAAACACTACTGCTTAGCACCAAACATAGACAAAGTGGTGGTACCAACCCAGACTCCACTCTCGCATACGAGGGATCTTGTAAAAAAGATTACAAACTAATACAAACATACTTTACCTAAAATTGAACTTTATGCAGGCGTCTTTTGATAACACTAGAAACTTCATGCAAACAGCTAAGCTATGAACGTATTCTCAAATAAATGATCCAACATAGATCGATTCAAAACCAATACATTGCTTAAATGAATTTACATACAACCGGATTACGACAAGCTTAATACCCCTTAAAAGATAAGGGTGTACAGCGACGTAAGCTCATTTTTCAGTTCGTCACCCCAACATACAAGCTAAGCCAACGGGGTAGAAAATGACCCGATATCAACGGCACGGGCGTCAGTTACCCCAACGTTCATTTATGCGACCTACGTCGAACGAGGCTTGGTTAATTTGTTTTTAGATAAGCGCACGTCTTCAGTGAATTGGGGTGTGCTGGGGTAAATGACCTAGAACTGTCTTGAGTGGACGGGGCGTATCGGTAAATGTGTGATATGGGGCATTGAGAAAAAATAAATCGCTCATGTGGGAATCTGTATCGCGCACTGAGTACTCCGTACCACATTTAGTAATATTTTATTTCTTGTTTTTTGGAAGTGAAAACGTTTTTAGACGCGTTGGGCATTTTTTGAGATGCAAGCTGCTAATTTACGTCGGTTTTCTGTGCGACAGTGGTCACGACCCGGACGAGCCGGGCCATTCATGCTGTAGACAAAACTGTCTACAGCGTGGCTCTACCACTCATAAACACACTTTTTTAAAACTGGATAAGTCTGTACCTACTGGTATGCATCTGCTACCTACGATGTCAGTAGATATGAAAGGAGCTACGGACCAATGACCAGGGGGGCGAGCACAAACAACTTACGAATAAGTATTCGAATCGAGACCGCTAGCATTTTTTTTTTAATTATAAGCATGAATGACGAGACGCGCAGGTCGCTCGCCTAATGGTAAGCGCCACGCCTGCTCATAAACAGAAGCAACGCCACACAGAACTTTAAATAACAAAGCACTGCATGACACTGGACTGCGCTTGTCACCGCGAGACATAAGGTGTTAAGTCTCATAATGCCCAGTAATTTCACTGGCTTCAATGGCCTTCAAACCGGAACACAACTGTGTTTACACACGGTTGCTTGGCGGCAGAAATAGATAAAGTGGTGGTACCAACCCAGCCGGCCTCCCGCATACGAGGGACCTACCACCTTATAAACCTTGCATTTGTATGAATATTCAAACATATTTGACATTTCGATACGAATACGTTCTCGCAAGTGATTCGTGCTAGCCCCTCTGTAGCATTTGCAATTTTGTAAGATGTTCGACTTGGTATGCTATGCAGATGGACGCAGCCAAGTTGAGATTTGACCTTTCATGCGTGATCGTGCGCTTACATTCAGTTCAGATTTTCTAAGACGATTTAAAAGATCTACATTACAATGAGACTATAAGCCCTTAAATCTATATTATCATTAACTTTAAGCTTTGAAAAATTAAATGTATGTATAAAAAACGTAATGTTGAAAAAAAATTACATATTTATTTCGATTTAAAAAATAATAGTTTTATTTTTAAATTAAAAGATTGCTTCGGTGATGCAGTTGTAAAGCGTTCGCGGTCTGACTGCTATGCTGAGGTCTCAGATTCGATCCTCGATTCGGGTAAAAAGTGATGTTGGGTTTTTCTATTACGAAATGCTCAGTTTCAGCCTGGAGTTTGGTAATCTGGAGTAAGGTGTAACTAGTACACCCACATTTCGCCGAGCCTAACTCCGTCCCATGATGTGATAGGGGGCGAGCCTATCGCCATACCGGCCACAAATTCCAGACTCCGGGTTGATACTGAGCATTTCGTAATAGAAAAACCCAATATCACTTTTACTCGACCCGGGGATCGAACCCGAGACCTCAGCGTAAGCCTCAGTCGTAACGCGAACGCATTACAACTGCGCCACCGAGGCAGTCAGTTATTCTATATGCAATTCAAATATAAAATTTAGCATAGCGAAAGTAAAAAATGCTAAATCAAAGATTCCACTCGTGTGTAGGTAGAAGCATCAGTCGCCAAAAATATAATAGTGTTAAAAATCCAGTATGAAATACTTGCTGTGTAGAGTTAGTGCGACATCACGTTTGTAAAAATCGTTGGTAGTGCCAAATGCACTGACAATGTGCCGTAATCATTAGCTCTACTATTAACTTTTCATTCTCCGATCTGAGATGAATACGATTGACTCTAACAATAGTAGAGTTAGTGATTTTTTTAATCAGCTGAGTGACAGAACTAGCAGCTCGCTCGCCTGATGGTAACCGCCACGCCTGCTCATAAACAGGAGCAACGCCACACAACACTTTAAATAACAAAGCACTGCATGACACTGGACTGCGCTCGTCACCCCGAGACATAAGGTGTTAAGTCTCATCATGCCCAGTAATTATATATATAATAGTTTATAATAATAATAATAGTTTAATTTGAGCCATATATAGCTCCAAACTACGATCAGCGTACTAATAACTATTTACTATACATATTTTGTTTATGAATCTCATATAAATCAATGTATGAAACACTTTTTCCAATCTACAAATTACCAATTTTTTAGGAAAAATAATATATTTTAGCTGACATTTCTTTTGCGTTTATGTGCATGACATTGAAAGTAAACACATCGCATTTAGTGAATTTTCAGTTTACGATTGTGAGTATGCGTTGTTTGAACATCTATCTTCTGTTAGTTATTTTAAGGGTCCAACATTTTCTCTTTACGTATTAATATATATAATAATTAGTGGTATTTATACGAGTATAAATACCACTAAAAACCCACTACTAGATTGCCGCGTCAGCCGTCAGATCCTGGCGTCAGTAAGTCTCTAGTCTGTCCACACCATACTAAATGTTAACTTGACAGCTAGTGACTCCGTGCGTTATAGTAGGTTCATACAATTCAAACTAGATTGTATAGTTTTTGAGATACGTAATGTATGGTATTGTAATAAAACTTTAAAATGTATCGAATTTCTTCTTTATTAACTCATTTTCTTGAACAGAAAAGCAATGGGCGAAAATGGCGGGAGACAGTTTTTTTCTTCTTCAAATGTCACATTTTTAATGGTGTTCATAACCAACCAGGTACAAACAGTCCAAACAAATTCATAAATACAAAAAGAGTTATAGAATTTTTTCGCGCCCTATTATTAAAGTTTTTATTTCAAAATCTCTTTGAACAAGAACTGCTGCCTGATGTTTATCATAGTCTAGTGGATACGAAACGTAACCCACCAAAAAGAAATATATCAAATACCGTTTGTTTATATGGATACAGACACTTTGTACATCACAAACAAATCTCTACCTTAATAGCATTGGATAGAGTCGATATTTAAACTTCCTCGTATTTTAGACTGACTGTAGCTGTTTTCCAATTAGGTTTGGAAACGAAAAATAGATTTTTATTAAATTCTAACCACGTCTCTTCAGTTTAAATGTATCGCGTTGCTTTTCGTGGCATAGAGTGAAGGTGCATTTTAGATTTCACATATACTTAAGTCAACCTTGTCACTGAACGTTGTTTTGATGATTCTAATACGAAACCATTATCTACAACGTGTTACAGAAACATGTGGTTAAATTTAAGCAACGTATAGTGTATGATACAAGTATTTAGTACCCGTAGTACCGATCAGATTGCTTAGGCATTTTATTTTTCTATTAATAGTAATGTGATCGATCCTATCAATCGTAATAAACGTGTGAAATTTTAAGATTGCGTGTGTTTTTTTTTATTATTTGTATGTTGTAGTTTCATGTGTATTTATCAACCCACAATTAATTTGACCACACCTTTCTGTAACACGGTGAATATTGTTTAACATCCTTCTTTTATTTACATTTTACATCCTGGCCGTAAATATTTTTAAATGCAGTGACACACATAGCCCTGACCCCACACTAGGTTAACCTGTGTCGTCAGTATTAGGAACTACGAGGGACTCACGGTCCCACAACACGCAGACCCGAATTCGATATTCGTGGATCCCACAAACATTTGTCTCGATGCGGGAATCGAACCCACGGCCTCCGATTGTTCAGCCGGTTTCGCCCGCTGCGCCACAGGGCTGTCATTAGATGATAGAATTTTGGTCGTGACCCTCCTACTTAATATGAGATACCTATGTGCCAGAATGGATAGCGACCACCGGCACATAGACCAAAAATGACATAGTAGTTCCGGGATCAGCCGCCGCATGTTTAATCAACTAAGTGGTAGGTCCCTCGTATGCGAGAAGCCGTGTGAGTCCCCTCTTACCGCTAACCGCTACTTTAAGTCGGTTTTCTGTGAGACTGTGGTAACGACACAGTTGAGCCGGCCTAATCATGATATAGACAAAACTCTCTCGCGGCTCTACCACTTAAAGACTTTGCTCGTTTGCAAGGATATGCTATGAAAAGGTGCTATACTGCTATTGCTAATAGTAAAAACGTTATTTACTCATTAAGATAAATCTCCAGCAAAAGACCAGTTCGTATTACATCCAAAAGACTCGTAATTGATTTGATGACTGTCGGAACTCTCATTCATTAGAGGGCAATATTTATCCCGAAGGGCGCCCGTAGTGTTAATAGGGTGTAGTTGGACCATGACGTTAGGGAAAAAACAGGACGTTTATTTTCTAATTGAGCAGAGTTTTTATGATTTCGCAATAGGTAGAATCGACGTATGCGAGGGCCGTCTGGGTTGGTACCACCGCTTTATCTATTTCTGCCGCTAAGTAGCACTGTCTTGTTCCGGTTTGAAAGACATTGAAGCCAGTGAAATTACTGGGCATCATGAGACTTAATATTTTATGTCTCGGGGTGACGAGAGCAGTGCAATGGCATGCATTCATGGTGTCCATTACAAGGTGGTAGGTCCCTCGTTTGCGAGAGGCCGGCTGGGTTGGAACCACCGCTTTGTCTATTTCTGCCGCCAAGAAACAGTGTGTAAACACAGTTGTGTTCCGGTTTGAAGGGCATTGAAGCCAGTGAAATTACTGGGCATTATGAGACTTAACACCTTATGTCTCGGGGTGACGAGCGCAGTCCAGTGTCATGCAGTGCTTTGTTATTTAATGTTCTGTGTGGTGTGGCTTCTGTTTATGGGCAGGCGTGACGCTTACCATCAGGTGAGCGAACTGCTCGTTTCGTCACCCAAGCTAATAAAAAAGACAAAAAGATTCGAAAAATAAAACGACCTTGTACTGAAATTATGGCTACTATGCCGTTCATTAGCCACAACACTGGCCTGAAAAAGTATCCTATTACTCTATGAAAGCACGTGTGATTCCAGTAAGGCTTGTCGTGCGCAACAGTGAATATTACGTAATTCTTGTGAAGGATTTGCAATTAATTTCTTATTCCAGCAACTTTGTTTGGTGGTCGAGATAATTTATTTATTTTTGCCGAGACCGATAAACGTGCACGTAGGTCACCTGACGGTAAGTGAACATTTCCATGAATATCCACAACACGTAAAGTATCATCGATGGGATGTCAACTTTAAAGGAAAAGGATGATTAAGGGTTTTGGGGGGGAATTGGGGCTCCGGATATCTCACTCACCATACTAAATACAACAGCAAGCTGCTAATTCACGTCGGTGTTCTCTAATGGCCGTTCCCAATATTCTGTCCATCAATAAATTTTCTTACTGACAGTAACATTTTGACACATTTTGTATGGAAGATCTGTTAAAACACTATTGATAGTAAGCAAATATGTCGATAGACAGAATATAGGGAACGGCCTTAAGATAGTGGTAAGAACCCAGTCGAGCCGACCCATTTATACTCTAGACAAAATTGCCTACAACGTGTAGTTGAAAATGCTGTATGAACGACTGCGATGATCATATCACGAGATTAATAAGTACAAGCTTTTTTTACTTGTTTCTCGTTAGGTCTGGGTAAGTACCGCTTTGTCCATTTCTGTGGATAATAATTTCCACAATTAATCGAAAGTCTACAATCACCCTTAGAGGTTCCAAGCAGACGTATACCCTACAATTACATAATTATCTATGTTAAGGAGCCCCTAACGAGGTAATTAATGAAGATATTTTGTGTAACATAATGTTATACAAATGACCAACTTTATTCCACTTCTATGATGTGAGAAGAAACATTAGGTGTTGCCTTACACCTTGATTCTAGTACACATAGCATAGTGAAGTAAAAAATATAAAACATACTCAGAGAAATCACACCATAAAATATTTTTAAAGCATAAACCATTTTTTTTTATTGCATAGGCCGACAAACGAGCAAGTGGGTCACCTGATGGTAAATCATCACCATCGCCAATGTACGCCCACACTACCAAAAGAGTCATGGGCGCGTTACCGACCTTAAAGGTAAGGGATAATTAAGGGATCGCGAAGGGTTGGGGGTTTGGGCCTCTGGATATCTCACTCACCGTACGAAACGCAGCAGCAAGCTGCTACTTTACGTCGGTTTTCTGTGAGACAGTGGTAATGACACGGACGAACCGGCCATTCATGCTGTAGACAAAATTGTCTACAGCATAGCTCTATCATACGAGCAAATTAATCACTCGATGCTATCTTTGACGTCCATACGCAACGACAATTTTGAGGACCTGAAGGTACATTGCTGATGCTAAAGATAGAGACATAGGAAAAATTTATGGAGAGAGAAAGAGAGAGAGAGATTTTATAAGCATTTATCAATGACTATGCGATTTCCAATCGACGTAAAGAGGGAGCTCTGCATCTGTCGCGTTTTGCATGGTCAGTAATATTGTCAGAAGACCAAATCTTAGCAGAGGCTTTGTCGGCCACTAGGTATTTAAGTTTAAATTACTCTAAAGCCCCATTTACATAAAGAGAGTTTATCGCATCACACATATGAGAATGTAATAGTAAACTCTTGTTTCCGAAGCTCTGTCATATTATAATAGTTTAAAGAAGAATCGCATGACTTCGTAAATGTCGGTTCCTGTAATATTCTTGCCTATGTCAAACGAGAAATTCTCTTCATCATCGACAAATATCACGGTATGACTGCTGTGTTTGGGCCTCGGGTTCGATCCCCGGGTCGGGTAAAAGTGAAAGTGGGTTTTTCTATTACAAAATATTCAGTATCAACCTGGAATCTAGAATTGAGCCCGGTACGGTGATAGGCACGCCCCCTATCACATCGTGGGACGGAAATAAGCATGGATATACTGATTACATCTCTGACTACGCCTTCGGGGATTACAGGCGTGAGTGAGTATGTACAAATATCATGCCGTAGAATATTCAATTATATAGTTTAGTGCTTATTTGTTCTTGAATTCATATTAAACTTAACTGTTAACACATAATAAATTTATGTATCTAAATTTATAATCAGAATAGTTTCAAAATAAACGAATAAAAGAACAAGGTCAAAGAATCCATGGAAAAGCTCAACGTTATAAAATATCTAAGAATTGCCACGTGAAGTGACCCGACTCTCCACAATTGTGGCTGTTACAACTTTGTCGAACTTTTTAATTTCATCTCGTAAAACTTGCCCTATTGTGCCAGAGGCGAGTTGTTCATTTCGACGCTTCAAATATTCAGTTGGTCTGTCAGAACTTCCTTCGACCGTCATCGTCTTCAATAATTACTGCGCTGACTATTTTAGGTGTTACTGTAAAGTAAATTCATAGTATGGGGTAAGCTCACGCCTATATCCTTGAAGAGGTAGGATTACAACTAGTACTGCAGCCACGGTCCATCAAGCTTATTTCCGTCCTATGATGTTATATGTGCGCCTAACACCATATAGGGTATCATTGGACCTCATGTGTGGTTATTGGAATTGAAAACTTAAACTCAAATTGTAATTTCTCCGTCTGAAACTTGAACGTAGAACCTAAAATTAAGTAAATTCATACCTTTGTTACATCTACAAAGTGTTACAGAACGTGTGGTCATATACTAGACAGTGAGTGTTTATGAAGCGGCTCTTATCAAAATCTAGACATCCTAAAATTTCATGCCAATACCACTTGTTTGTTAAGATCGATAATATTTGCATTACCTTTTGAAGTGAAAACTTCTTTAGCCGTGTTGGGCACTTCTTGGTAGGGGAAAATCGTATGGGTTCGCGTCACCAACATGCTCATGACGCGCAGCGGCCGCGTGCTGTGCGCGTTATACACTTTGTTCGATTGTTGAAATCTCGTGCCATCGCGTCACCGATATGCTTATAGCATTATATATATTATATCTGTAGCTATATAGCTGACGTATTGTGCAACATTAGTGCTGTGTATATCTTATAAATTAAATTGAATGGATTTAGTGAAAAGTTCAATGTGTAGTACTGTGCATTGTTGAAATAGTGTTTATGTTTGATTATTATTTGATTCATTTAATTGTACAATCATTGTGCAGTACAATAGTGAGTACTAAAAACCATATAAACATGCATATAATAATTGTTGCTCGGAGTGTCAATAGATGTGAAAACCAAGTTGAATTGGATAATTTCAACTCAAACATTATGAAATTTCAAATTTTAATACTAAAAGTTCTAAGTTTTCACTTCTATCGGCAGTGTCTACAACTGCCATTTTTTATATCCACGCTATAGACAGTTTTGTGTATAGCACAAATGGGCCGGCTCGACCGGGTCGCTACCACTGTCTCATAGAAAACAGTCGTAAAGTAGCAGCCAGTGGCCTAAATCCCCCGCCCTCTCCCAATCTCATAACTATCCTTTTCCTTTCACATGCCCATGATTCTTCTGGTATTGTGGGCGTACATGTGTGGTGGAGATCACTTATCATCAGTTGACCCACATGCTTGTTTGTCAGCTTATGCTATAAAAAAAGAAGAAACAACCAAAAAGATCACTTTATGGTAAGTAATTTTTACATTAACTAGATAGCAGGTGTCTTGTATGCGAAAGGCCCTCCGGTTTGGAACCATCGCTTTGTCTATTTTTGCCGCCAATTACCACTGGGCATTATAATACCCGAAGAATAATGAGTACGTTTATTCTACTAAAGTCAAAAAAATACGTTGATATAACATTAATATTTCAGTTTCTGAAAATAAATGATTATCGAGCTAGGTAATTATTTAACAATAATACATACGCACTCACGCCTGTACTCCCCTAAGGAGTAGACAGAAGTAACTAAAATGTGGGTGTAACTGGTACAACCACATTCCGCCGAGCTTATTTCCGTCCCATGATGTGATATCGGGCACAATTCCAGACTCCGGTTTGATACTAAGCATTTCATGATGAAAAAACCCAACATCACTTTATCCGACCCGGAGATCGAACCCGATACCTCAGCACAGCAGTTGTAGCGCGTACGCATTACAATAGTGCCACCGAAGTAGTCGGCAGCACCACGTTAATATAACATTAATATTGTTTGCAGTTTCCCTAAATAAATTATGATCAATCTAGGTAATACATTACATACATTTTTACATACGCACCCACGCCTGTAATCCCCGAAGGGGTAGGCAGAGGTGTAACCAGTACACCCACATTTAGCTGAGCGTATCTCCGTCCCATAATGTGATAGGGGGCGAGCCTATCGCCATACCGGGCACAAATTCCAGACTCCTGACTGATACTGAGCATTTCGTAATAGAAAAATCCAATACCACTTTACCCGACCCGGGGATCGAACCCGAGACCTCAGCGTTAGCTTAATCATAACACGTACGCATTACAACTGCGCCACCGAGGCAGTCAGTAATCATTTTTCAAAAATACATTGCACTTTAATATAGCTCTTTAGTTTCATAATAAACACAACTAGGATTGAGTTATCACAAATGACTATAAACTACGGGCTATAGATGATATGACTGTCCACTTTCCAGCTCTCGTATCTCCAAATAAGGCTGGATTCATCAACGAAGTTATATTTTATGCTCGTGCAAAATGCCTTGTCATTTTCAAACAGCGAGGGCGGAGGTACCAACGCAGCGAAAAGTCTTCTACTATTTTTAAGTCTTGACAAAAACAGTGATGTCATAAGTTTTGTATGTGGCACCGTAGCACCTAAGCGAATAGAACGATTTGAATGCAGTTTTTAAATCGATATCTGCTTTAATCGAAATAGTTCTTAGCTGTATTAGAGGTAAAATATCGTCGTTAATTTCCACAGGTTCATTTATTATAACTCGTGGACGCGTAGTGGTTGAACCTTGACCTTTGTTTGAATTTAGATCTTTTACGTCAGCTGCGAGATTTGAAATACAGAATTGTCAGCGTGAGCGTAAGCAATAAATATTTTATGTTATTTCAATAAATGTAGATATTATTTTAGATATTACTAGCTGTTGCCCGCGATTCCGCCCGCATGAATGCCTATTTCCAGGATTAAAGTAGCCTAGTGGGCGCCCCCGGTGAGAAACGCGCTTGACAAAAATACTAATGTCGCTATTAAAAAATAGGGGTTGATCATAGAGGGTTAAAAATTTAGGGTTGTATGTATTTTTTAATGCTATCTCATAAAAAAATAAAAACAAAAAAAATTGTCTAAAAAATAAAAAATAAAATTTAGGGGTGGACCACCCTTAACATTTAGGGGGATGAAAAATAGATGTTAGCCGATTCTCAGACCTACCCGATATGCACACAAAATTTCATACAAATCGGTACAGCCGCTTCGGAGGAGTATGGGAACGAACATTGTGACACGAGAATTTTATATATATAAAGATATATGAAAAGCATTCTGCACTCCTCCTCCACTCCATATAAACTTTAGGTATTTCAAAATTCTCCATGCGCGCAATATGCTTAAAAGGGGGACCGATGTTTTTTTACGTATTAATAAATAGGTTACTAGCTTTTGCTCGCGGTTCCGCACACGTAAATGGCCTTTTCGGGGTATAAAGTAGCAGAGGTTCTAATCCTGGTCATGGTCTACCTGTGCCAAATTTCACCCAAAACCGTTCAGTTGTAAAAACGTGATTGAGTAATAAACATCCAAATTCACATACAAACTTCCAAAATGTTACATTTATATATCTTTTTTTATTAGCTTGAATGACGAGACGAGCAGGTCGCTCGCCTGATGGTAAGCGTCACGCCTGCACAAAAACAGGTGCGCACATAAGGTGTTAAGTCTCATAGTTATAGGATATCGCCCATGTAATATGACTTCTCTTTCCACAAGGCGTCAACAACAGGACCTAATCTATATTCATAAAATTCTTCACTCTTTTCTAGACTCCCCTTCATTACTTTCATCCCTTAATATCAACACTAATTATACGGCACGTAAACCCAAAACTTTCTTGCTACTAATTTATAAAAACAATACCTCTTTTTATAACCCTATTTCAAGAATGTGTAGGCTTTATAATGACATCTGTGCAAATAGTAATATAGAAATTGACGTGTTTAACCCCCACCCTGGTGCCTTTAGAAGTCAAGTTAAGAATGCGCTTAGATGAAAGTAGGTAGGTATATTAAAAATGTTATAAACAATTTATATGTTTTGCGTAGTAGCCTCTTAGCTAAGGCTAAAAGCCTCAGCATGGCCTGGGATTGTTCCTAACCTATGCTTGCGTCTTCACTTCTATACTGTGCTGTATTAGGTATACTTAAGTTATAGTATTTATTTTAAGTGTTTAATTCTCGCCTAACTAGTTGTGTATACATAGTTAGGGGTACATCCTAGCTCAACTTGTTGAATTGTATAAAAACCTTGTATTATATATGGCTGTATCCTGTTTTGTATACCTTAAATAAATAAATAAATAAATAAATATATACTTTACCACTGCTGGACATGGTCCTCTTGTACTATTGAGAGGTGTGAGGGCTGTTTTGAGGCACGTGACCGAAGAAGGGAGGCCGCGACACGTGACATTAGTTAGCTGAAAATGGCACAACCACTATGAAATTATATGGAAACGGTCATGCGTCACACTCGCCGTACCTCACAAAAGGCTTTAGTTACGCTTTATTTATTTACGCCCCACCGACGTAATTCGTCGACTTTAAATACCTTTGAAATTCATCCGGAAAATTACTCTCTCTCTTTACTAATACTAATACAGATTTCTCTAAATGTTTTCTTTCACCGCAAAATGAAGCGATAATTCTAATCTATACATATATGCATAACTGCCTCGGTGGCGCAGTTGTAATGCGTACGCGTTACGATTGAGGCTAACGCTGAGGTGTCGGGTTCGATCCCCGGGTCGGGTAAAGTGGTATTGGGTTTTTCTATTACAAAATGCTCAGTATCAGCCCGGAGTCCGGAATTTGTGCCCGGTATGGTGATAGGCTCGCCCCCTATCACATTGTGGGACGGAGATACGCTCGGCGAAATGTGGGTGTAATGGTTACACCTCTGTCTACCCCTTCGGGGATTACAGGAGTGAGTGCGTTTTTATGTGCATGCATAACTTCGAAGTCAGAGGCATGTACCCTAGTGACTCATATCGAACCCGCAACCCCTATCTTAGCACTCCGTTCAGCACTGGCTCTATTACGGCTTCCTAAAAAATATACTTTAATTAAAAACCCCAGACATCAAATAGAAAGTTATTAGTGTAACTTAGAAACAGCTGAACAAATCTTCGTACACAGCTAATAACCAAAAGGGCCAATTTGTTTTGGCACTATGATGCCACAAACACTTACAGCAGTTAAAGGTCTCAAACACCAAGGCTCAAGGTGGGTAGGCCCCTCGTATGCGAGAGGGCGGTTGGGTTGGTACCACCGCTTTGTCTATTTCTGCCGTCAAGCAACAGTGTGTAAGCACTGTTGTGTTCCTGTTTGAAGGACATTGAAGCCAGTGAAATTACTGGGCATTATGAGACTTGACACCTTATGTCTCGGGGTGACGAGCGCAGTTCAGTGTCAGTGAGCAGGCGTGGTAGCATTCAAGCTAATAAAAAAAATAAAACACAACTTTTTTTTCGATGGTTAAAAATAACACTAATCTAGTACTTTTCGCCGCGCCATTACGCGTACTGTAATATGACGGATGCTTAACGAGATTTTAGGACTGTAAGAATGATGATATAAAACAAAAATCGTTTCGACTCCGTAACAATCCTGTCGCATTGTAGTCAGGATATTTTCATTTGTTACATGTGATATTGTGTGACAGAAAAGTAGGACTCTTTTTACTCCTAAACGTAGAATTTGTCATCTTTTTGGTGTGAATGTTATTGATGGATTTTGTCTGACAGTATCTTGATGATTGTATTTATAAATGCACCAAGTTATCTGTGAATTAAATGGCGTCGATCTGTTCACTCCAGTGTTGCCATTTTAAGAATAATCATTCATTATGAGGGGTATTTCAGGTATCACGACACACATATTTCACATTAGGTAATTTATTTATTTTCAGCTAAATTCCAGAAATTTAAATTATAAAAGTAAAGTAATAAAATATACATTCAACGTCTGCATCGTCATTTCTTTAAAAAAATCGTCTGGATATCTTAGAGAAGTGAAATTGTAATACGAAATACCGTTGATACGAAAACATAGACATGTTAATTTGTTTGTGTAGTGGATGAAAACATTCCTTTTCACTAACTGAGTAGTTAACTAAACCACTAAAACATAAAGTAGTTACTAGATAGCAAAATGTATACACTAGCGGCGGTTCCAACCCGCCAAATCTAAGGATAATTCCACTAAGTTGGAAACACTATCCGTAGTTCCATTTTCTACCATTTCACAGTTAACTATTTTTTATATAAATAAATACACCCAACAGTCAAACACCTAGTCCTGACTCCACACTAGGTAAACCTGTATCGTGGGTATCAGGAACTACGGGGGACTTGCGGTCCCATAACACCGAGACCCGAGACTAATATTTGTGAATCAAACAAACATTTGTCTAAGTGCGGGAATCGAACCGACGACTTCACGCTTCGCAACCGGCTACTCGCCCGCTGCGCCACGGAGGCTGTCAAACTTGATACATCTATACTTTGTATTTAAGGTACCGTACCTAAAGGATGACAACGGGATTCTATTACTAAGCCTATACCGTCCTGCCTTACAGTATTTATGTCTTACCTTAAACAAAATTGTACCTTTTGAACCGTAATAGGTAACCGTCTGAAGTTTTCATAGAATACACGCCATTAGTGCCGATTTTCTTGCAGATAATAAAGTAACAAAAAATTAACGGGGTTGGTATTAAATAAAAGAAATATTTAATTTGTAATTTAGATTTAACTAATTAATTATGAACTACTATCATGAATTTTGTTTTCTAATTAAAAATCTACTTCATTTTTCTTTTTAAAACACAGACTTAGTGAGAAGACGAAAGAGGACAAAACCTTTTGAGTTAGTGTAGTGAATGGTTAGTGTAGTATAGTGCAGTGAGTGCTATTCGTAAAGAACACGTGAACATTGTGTCTTCCCCTTAATAGAGACAATAAGAAAAATGTTATTGGACATTTTCTTAGTCATAGTCTCATTAGAAATTTAGGTTAAATTTAAATTACTCGTTGGTCATAAGGCTAGATTGTAATTTTAACGATATACTGTAGAAGGTATCATTCCCAAAAAAATATTTTTCTTTTTATTTTTTTTAAACTTGTATGCTAATATGAGGTTAACATAGAGCACTAATTAATTTATGTACTACTTCAACAATGTAACCACCTATGTATCACAAGTAAATAAATGATTGATTGATTGGTACTGAATCCTCGGTGTGTGATTTCGTCTCGCACTTGGCAGGTTGTGAAATATTATCATGACCTCACAGACACAAATTAAATGATCTTATGTACGGCAGACACTCGGTATCACAACACCCAGACCCAAAACAAATATTAGCGGATCACACAAACATTTGTCTCATTGTGGGGACGAAACTCGCGGCTTTTAATTTGATTTCCAGTCCGGTACTCACCTACTGCAGCACATAGTCTGTTTACATACTACAATTTAAATTATTCGCTTCAGAAACCCTCATATATCTTGGTAAACACGCGAAGAACTAATAAGGTGGTAGGTCCCTCGTATGCGAGAGGCTGACTTTATTGCCTCTACTACTTTGTCTAGTGCTGTCCGCCCAGCAACAATATGTAAGCGCGGGTGTCTTTCAATTTGAAAGACATTGAAGCCAGTGAAGCTACTGGGCATTTTGAGACTTAATAAGACGAGCTCAGTCATGCTAGTCACTGCTTTGCTTCTGTTTATGGATAAGCATGGCGCGTCCTATCAGGTGAGCAACCTGCTCGTTTACAATTGACCTTATCGAATACAAAAATATTGCTAACTTGTTGGAGATATCGCGTCACATACATATGAAAAATAAAATATAGACAGAGAACTTCCTTATTTTGAAGTCCGTTCAATAATAGAAAACTATATCCCGTGTGCCAGTCTGAAATTACTAAAAATAAAATTATATTTACATAGAAAATGCTCACACACTTTATTTTCATATAACCTTGTTTTAGAAAGAAGCCGAGCAATATGCATGGCAAGGCCACTTTTATGAAATTATTGTGCATAAAAAATATAGAGAGATACAGTAGGCAATTCTGTATCCTCCAATTATTTTTATGCCAACGCGACGTCGCGTCACGTCGTTTTAGTTTGCAGTTAATTGGTTCATACTTATGCGGCATTCAGGGGCTCGAGTCTGCTTATTTAAGTGTGTTGTCAGTCAAACATACCACTACAATTCTATTACTATTGTGGTAAAAGTTCGTAATCTACTAAATTCAGAGTGATCGACCAAGAGTCTCTTGATGGAATTGTGGTAGAAAGGTGATTACCGAATACTGTAATTTTTCCATCGGTACGCTATTAGAAAACTATAATGACGCCACAATGGCGCTATTGAGTTAATAGATTACCAAAACTAACAATTACGAAGCTACTGATCGACCATTGGGAGATAATTATAATGACAGAGAGCACAGTTCAGAGTGCTTGATACTATCTAGTGTGGAAAGAAGAGAGTCCTTCTCTTCCTCGATCCGTAGTGTCTCGCCGGAGCATTTCCGCCCGCATCTCCACCTGGTCAAGCAGGTGCTCTGAACTGTGATGAGCCTCAGATGTCCAAACCCCACTGCTTCGCAATCGCATTTTAATTCCTTTAATGTCGGTGACTCACCCATAATTCTTCTGTCATTGTGGATGGTGGAAATCACTTAACAAGTCACTTATTCGTGGTGGTGCTTTTTAAACTTAAAATGTAATATAAGTTTTAGATTAGTCTAGTATTGGCTTTGTGTATGATAAGTAATGGGGACTGAACTTGTATCGTATTGAAATGAGGATTGAATACAAAATCTTATATTTAAAAGCTGAGCATTGTCAGCCTCTGTGACGCAGTGAGCGAGGAGCCGGCTGCGAAGGGAGAGGTAGTGGGTTCGATTCTCGTACCGAGACCAATTATCCACGAATATTTGTTTCGGGTCTGCGTCTTGTGGGATCTCAAGACCCTCGTAGTTCCTGATACCCACAATACTTGTTAACCTACATGGGGTTAGGACTACGTGTGTGACCGTTGGGTGTATTTATTTTATTTATTTAATATTTGTTTCGGATCTGGGTATTATAAGAACGAAAGTCTCTCGTCGTTCCTGATACCCTCGATACAAGTTAACCTAGTGTGATGCCAGGACTATCTGATAGACTATTATTTGTTTTTCAACTACTTACTGATCTCTCTATACAAGTTAGTAATATATCGCCTCATATATTAGTCGAGGGTAGTGCACTGTTTCAAAGCTATTGGCAGAGACTTTACAGTACCATCCTGCAATTTGTCATAGGCAAGCATTTCTAAGTGTCTAAGATTCATACATGAACTTTTAACATATATACGCACTCACGCCCGCAATCCCCGAAGGGGTAGGCAGAGGTATAACCAGTACACCCACATTTCGCGGAACGTATGCCCGTCCCATTATGTGATAGGGGGCGAGCCTATCGCCATACCGGGCACAAATTGCAGACTCCAGGTTGATACTAAGCATTTCGTAATAGAAAAACCCAATACCACTTTACCCGACCCGAGGATCGAACCCTAGACCTCAGCATTAGCCTCAATCGTAACGTGTACGCATTACAACTGCGCCACCGAGGCACTTGAGCACATTAACTTTTAAGTAGGTAATATATTGTTATTTAAAAAAAAAGTGAAAGAAACATCAGTTGGGTTTCACACCTTCGGGATACAGAACCTAAAAATAGAGGTGATGTGGAAGCTTGCTGTTGCGTTTCTTTCGGAGTGTATGATTTCCGGATGCACTAATTTCTGTTTCGCAAGCTCTATTCTTTTCGTTTAAGGTCGGCAACACACACATGAGTATTCTGGTTCTGTTCTATTCATGGGCGATAGAGATCAGTTACTATTAGGTTACCCATTACTTCGATTTAACTTTTGTTTTTTCTCTCTTTCTATATGGCGTTATACCGACTTAATGTTCACCTTCTCGTACCCTAGATTTGATAGTATTTCGTATTACATGGAGCTAGCCACCGTTTGACCCCCCATAACCTGCAAAAGGAACCACGTTTCGCCATAGCCTCTTGCGTTAATCAGCAGAGCGTACCACTTGCAGGTACCATTGCCTTTGGACCTAAGTTGTTGGCCTACTTGCACTCCAAAACACTACTAAAATTAATTATGACCGTATTCCGTATTTTACGGTTGTAATTAGATGTCCATAAAACTTTCCCGTATTATCCACTACAACTTGACGACTATTTCGCAGCTCCGAGTAAATCCCTTGAGTACAATTATACCCAAGATATAAGATAGTCATAATAATGGTAAACGCAGTTGCTTATACTACCGTTTTATTATAAACGTTTACCTACAATTGTTAGAAGTTAAGTGAGACGAGTATTATTATATTAATACCAAACAACAGTAATCACTTCAACTCATAGTTTATTGGTTACATTTACAATATTACTACTTTACAGACCACAACCTCATGTCAGGATTCTCTAGAGACCGTTCTTTAATTATAACTAAGTAAACTCGGACCGAATAGTAAACCAGCATAGCTACCGCGTAATGAACTCTTAGACTGTCGACTGAGCACTGATCTTACTGGAGACTGGCTGGACTGGACTGACTGCGGCAAAAGACCTCCAGCTATGGCGATAACCACTTTTATACCATTTAACTACCCTTCCACAACTATATCGCACCATTATTATTACAGCGTACCCAACGTTGCTTTCTCATACACTCTCAATACACCAATAAAAAGAGAATATAAAACAATGCTCGAACGTTTATCCCTGACTGGTTAGGCAGAAGTATAAGTAGTATCGCCACTGTCTGCTTATTAGCTATGGTAGAGGGAAGCCTATCATCATTTGCTGGGAGAGAATCTGATCATTGTTGTACCCAAAGGGATAGCAGCCACTGTGTATATGGAGAAAAACAATCCATAGTGGCTTATTCAGGCGAGTCACATTCCAGGATCAGTCAGTGTATATCCATAATTCTGCCGACCGTTTATAGATGGCATAGCCCAACTAGGTTCTGTATCTTTTATGTTTTTATTAGCTTTAAATGACGTGATGAGCAGATCGCCTGATGCTAAGCGTCACGCCTACCCATAAATAGAATTAACACCAACCAGAACTTCGAATTATGAAGTTTTGCATGACACTGAATTGCGCTAGTCACCCTGAGACATAAGGTGTTAAGTCTTATAATGCCCAATAATTTCAGTGGCTTCAAATGTCCTTCAAACCGGAACACAACAATGATTACACACTGTTGCTTGGTGGCAGAAGTAGACAAAGCGGTGGTACATACCCAGACGGCCTCTCGCATACGGGAAACCTACCACCACCTTGTAAAATGCAATTTCAGTTGACTGACAACGCGGCGGCACCGGCTCCGACTCTAATAAGACCTATAGAATTTGTATTTTTTTTTTCGTTTTCATTGTTATATTTTTGTGATTCAAATAACATGAACGGATTGATTGTTTTAATGCCCGCGTACTTCGACCGTAAAACTATGAATGTTTAGCCTGAAATTGAATTTGTGCCCGATATTTTGAGGTGCCTGGAGTGATGAATTTATTAGGGTATATCGTTCATTATTTAGAAATTAGTGGAAAATTTAACTGCTTTAGAAATAAAAGTAAAAGTAAATAATTAGAAATAAAAGTAAATTCTTCAAACATGAACTTACGCCTGTATTGCCTGAGGGATAAGCAGAGGTACTTATTTCCGTTCCATGATGTGATAGATGGAGAGCCTATATTTGTGTTACCTTGAAGACGAGACGAGCATGTCGCTCGCCTGAGGGTAAGCGACCTGTTGTGTTCCGGTTTGTAGAACATTGAAGAAGTGAAATAATGGAATTAAAATGATGAAGTTCACAACTGTAATACTATTGAAGGCAAGAAAGTTGATATTCTCGAAGCGCATATCAGAACTTTAGCTCGAATTACTAAAGTCCAATATAAAAGTTAAGAGCAATAGTAGAAATTTGCCTAAAAAGTAATGACGCAGAAAATACTCGTATTTTATAAATTCCGATTCCTCAGATTGTCATAAAGTGGTGGCTGTTATCTACAACCAATAAACCCGATTCAAACAACTATAACTATTTTGAATCGGTGCTATTGCAGTTTAATAGTCAATGATGGATTTTACCGTCTGAAAATTGTTTAATTTTATTTGTAGTAATTTTAAGTAAGTTTTATTTTATGTTAAAATGTTTTATTTTATGTTAAAATATTTTATTTTATGTTAAAATGTTTTATTTTATTATGAAAGAATCATCAAAATTGCTGCTTAAGTAAATCTCGAAGGTTTAGACTTTCATACACGATTAATTAACCCCTCAAAGATGTTTTTTTTTTCTTCAAATTTAAATGAAACTACCGTCGAAGTAAGCCGTATCAAATCCAAATCGGCTTACATTTGACGGACTTATGCGTAAACATACATAAAAATAAATAGGTTATACAGAAGAATTGTCAATCTTTCTCTTTTTTATCAGTTAAAACCCAACAATTACTAAAAAAATATATACTCAAATGCAAATACAATTTAGTTCGAATAAATCTTCCATTTGCAGTGGGGATTGAACGCATGCGTAGTGCCGTCACGCGTATGCCGAGAGGGTGGGGGTCAGAAAGCCTGTCGGATAGTTAGGGGATGGTCGCGCTCGCCCCTAAAATACGATACGCGAAGTGAAAAATGCAGTGTTGTGAAAGTGATTTTTAAGTGGGTGATTTTTTGTGTGCCAAAATTTTATTGACCTGTGTCAAAAATGTGTGTTGAAAAGTAATTTGGTAAGTGTTATTTTTAAGTACATTTCGATTTACAAAATATTTTACGTGATAATAATACGATAATGTACAGCCGATAATTTACATTTACAAATAATGTGACGTTTATTAGCCGTAAGTAAGTAAGTAAGTATTATATTTGGAATAAAACATGTCACTAATAGTACACTGGTCATTAAAACTATATTTTCATTTATAATATGATATACAGCAAAAAAATATTTGAAATTGTCGTAATTTGTTTTAAAATTGATCATTTAATATAACAATCTTACTAAAAACTATTTGGCAAGGAGCTAAAGTCTTGTTTAAGTAAAGCCCGGGCTTTCACCCGTGTTAAATAACGTTACATAACGGATTAAAGTTTATTTATGCGAATATTTTTATATGAACCGCCATTTTTAAAGGTACCATTCGCAGCTATTTTACGTGTTATGATATTAGATAGTAGATTATAGATTTGTTAAAAGTGGTGTAATATATCTATATTTCCAATAATTAATAATTACTTATTAATGTATTATTATTTCAAACTAATTATAAGTGTTTATAAGTATTTTAAAATATGAATCAATAATTTTTAGATATGCATCGACTTTAATTAGTTAAGTTGAATATATCAGACACTTTAAAAATCATGTTTTATAATAATCAGCCTTGCTTTCCCAGTGCTGGGTAAGACCCTCCTCTCATTTGGATAGGGGAATTTAGACTGTGATTATACCACGCTAATCTAATGCGGGTTAGTAGCTATTTGTTGGTTTCATTGTCAGCAGAGACCACGGTCTGCGGTGAGGTCCAATTGGTAACTGAAAATATAGGTTTAATTACATACATTACATTGGATCTCTCTGCCTGCTCTACCGTATGTTCCATGGGAATATCTTTTACCATCGCACCACTCGTCACCAGAGGGAAGTTCATTCATTCTACTTGGAACCACCTACCTCCAATACAGTGCGTTTCAGAGACCATTTCTCCCCCACACTTTCAGATTCTTGAATGAACTCCCCTACGCGGTGTTTCCTCAGCATTGTCTTCTTCTTCAAACGAGGCTTAAAAAAGGTTTTTTTTATGGCATAGGCCGGCAAACGAGCAAGTGGGTCACCTGATGGTAAGTGATCTCCACCGCCCATGTACGCCCACATTACCAAAAGAATCATGGGTGCATTGCAGACCTTAAAGGAAAGGGATAATTAAGGGATTGGGAATGGGAGGGGGATTTGGGCCTCCAGATATCTCTCACCGTCCGAAACGCAGCAGCAAGCTGCTACTTTATACCGTTTTTCTGTGAGACAGTGATAAGGCCAGGACGAGCTGGCCCATTCATGCTGTAGACAAAAGTGAAGATAAAATATAAATAGATAAAAGTATTTTTGTTGCCTCTTGATTTTAAAAATAAAAAGTAAAAAATTTTTTTTATATTTATTTCTCTCGACAGTCCCAAGATCCCGACAATTTAAAAATTTGTTCAGATGTTTTGGTCTTCCGATCTGGCGCGCCTAATCTCGGACAATTTTATCTTCTAATAGGGTATTGCCGCTTTATAATCTACGAAAAAAACGACTGCCTCGGTGGCGCAGTTGTAATGCGTACGCGTTACGATTGAGGCCAATGCTGAGGTCTCGGGTTCGATCCCCGGGTCGGGTAAAGTGATATTGGGTTTTTCTATTATGAAATGCTCAGTATGAGCCCGGAGTCTGGAATTTGTGCCCGGTATGGCGATAGGCTCGCCCCCTATCACATCGTGGGACAGAGATACGCTCGGCGAAATGTGGGTGTACTAGTTACACCTCTGCCTACCCCTTCGGGGATTACAGGCGTGAGTGCGTATAGAAAAAAACGAGAGATTTCTCAATTTAGTGAGTATATTTTTTGTTGTATGTATAACCACGCATAACTTTTCACAGTCAGATCCGATTGAGATGTTTTTTTTTTTGTATTTTATTGGTTATCGATCAACTTTGGTTTCGTTAAGGAAAATGTTCTGCTATTTATTTAAAGAACATATTCTAGCTGTAATTTGGTGTAATTGTTGAACAAAGAGTACAATGTGGTAGGTCCCTATGCGAGAGGCCGTCTGGGGTTTTGTCTATTCTTCCACTGCTTTGTCTATTTCTGACTGCAAGCAGCAATGTGTAAGAACTGCTATGTTCCGGTTTAAAGGACATTGAAGCCAGTGAGGGCAATTACGGGGCATTATGGGACTTAACATCTTATGTCTCGGGGTGACGAGCGCAGTCCAATACCATGCAATGATTTGTAATTCAAAGTTCTGTGTGGTGTTGCTTCTGTTTATGGGCAGGCGTGGCGCTTACTATCAGGCGAGCGAACGACTCGTCTCGTCATTCAATCTAATACAAAAATATTGTAAATAAATAATAAATTGCTGCTGCGCTTCGTACGGTGAATGTGATATCCGGACGCCCAAATCCCCCTCGGCAACGCGTCCATGACTCTTCTGGTATTGTGGGCGTATATGAGCGGTGGAGATCACTTATCATCGGGTGACCCACTTGATCGTTTTCCGACTTAAGCTATAAAAATACTAAAAAGCTTAAAATAATATGAACCAACTTTGATTCGTGAATATCAATTATAATTTCCAAAAACCTACAATAGCACTGGCTCAAATTGGGTTATTTTTCTATTTCGTTTTTTGTGTCAGTATTATTTTTATTTCATTGCTAACTTATTCTTTATACATTTAAACCAACATAATTCTTAGAACTGGCATACCTTTACAGTCCAGACCTTAGTCTCGGAAAATACAAGAAATTAAATAAAGTAGATTCATAACTTTTATTATTTTTATGAATATTATTATAATAATACCTACAGTATTCATTATTTCAAAAACAATATTTTACATTTATAACTATAACTCATATTTTCCGACGCAATTATTTTCCGTCTGAATGACAAGACGAGCATGTCGCTCTCGGCTCTCCTAGTGGTAAGCGCCACGCCTGCCACTAAACAGTGGCAACACCACTCAGAACTTTGTACAAAGCCAGTACTTTGTAATTCTGCATTACTGTCCCCGAGACAACAGATGTTAAGTCTCTTAATGCCCAGTAATTTCACAGACTTCATCCTTCAATCCGGAGCAGTACTTAAATACTCTTATGCTGGATATAGAAATAAAAATGCTGTATTTGAAAGACTGCCTCGATAGCATAGTTATAATGCGTACGCGTTACGACTGAGGCTAACGCTGAGGTCTCGGGTTTGATCAACTGGTCGGGTAAAAGTGATATTAGGTTTTCTATTACGAAATGCTTAGTACCAGCCCGGAGTCTGGAATTATGCCCGGTATGGCGATAGGCTCCCACATATCGTGGGACGGAGATACGCTCGGCAAAATGTGGGTGTACTGGTTACACCTTTGCCTACCCCTTCGGGGATTACAGGCGTGAGTGCGTATGATGAATTCAGAATGCAACGTAAGAAAAGAGAAAGAAATTAAAACCATGACTTTTTAAAGCATAGGCCGGCAAACGAGCAAGTGGGTTACCTGAGGATAAGTAATTTCCATAGCCCATGTACGCCCACAGTACCAGTAGAATCATAGGCGCGTTGCGATCGGAAAGGAGAGGTGTATTTCGGCCTCTGGCTATCTGACTCACCGTGCGAAACGCAGCAGCAAGCCGTCTCTTTACTTCGGTTTTTTGTGAGACAGTGATAACGACCCAGTCGAGCCGGCCCATTCGTGCTGTAGGCAAAACTGTTTACAGCGTGGCTCTACCACTAAGAAAACTCATGAGTTAGCGTGTAGTACAAGTTGAACGTGTGTGTGTAAGAAAGAAAGAAAGAAAGACAATTTATTTGTCACAGATCACAATAAATATACAGTAAAACAAAACTAACTAAAACCATCAATATGGTTTTGAAAATTGCGCGTCGTGACTGTGACAGGTAGGTGACCACTCAACGTGTTGCTGAGTGTGTGTGTGTGTACGTACATTTGTGTGAGGGACGATGTATATGTTTCTGGGGATGGAATAATTTATTACCATGATGGAATATTCATTTCGAGACAAATCTAATCCCGGGTAACGTAATATTCGTCTTTACTAATTAATGTGTAATTGAGGCTTAGATGAGTTTTAATAATAAATAAGGGATCACAGTTCCGACGGTAACATTGCTGGCATTTCTCACATCTTGTAGTGTTATTGCTATTTCAATCATTTTCACAGACTGATGCTTAACTTTAGCGGACTCTTAATACCACCCTCACTAAAACGCAACGATGCACGGTATCATGCTAATATGTGTAACCTTCCACATGCCCTTATCCCACTTGTAGTAGGGTAGGCGCAATATGCTTTTCTAACTCATGGTCACAGGAAGATTCGGCTTGTAGTTTTTATGTCCGGCTTGTCGGGCGTCACCTGCTCTGGGGAGAAAACATCCAAATCCGAAACAAATATTTGTAAATCACAAAACATTTTGTCTCAGTGCGGAAATCGTACCCGCGGTTTCTCGCCCTCTCTCCTTACAGCTGGCTACTCGCCGACTGTGTCACGGAGACTGTCTTAATATGTGTAACAAAAACTCGTAGTCCTCCATCAGATCTTAACTAACTGGGTTTTTACTACAGTTTTAAAATTTGATGAACTGTCAATATTTCTGACAGTTCATCAAATTTTGGCCTTTTGCCCGCAGTCAGTCCGTCAGTCTCCAGTTCACTAAGGTCAGTGCTCAGTCGATACGGTAGCTCTGCTGGTTTACTATTCGGTCCTAGCTGTTTTAGTCAAATACCTCAATGTATACTACACGACAGGCTGTTTAGAAGTCAAATTGCGTCACATAACGCGGGAACTTGACAACTTACAGACAGAGAGCGCGATAGAGGTTCTAGTTGAGAGTAAGCGAGATGGTAATATTGAGGTACGGTCAATTGACCACAACTTAGTGGTACAATTCCATGTACCGCGCAGCTTGTCTAGTAGTATACATTAAAGTCTTTGGTTTTAGTTATAAATAGATTAGAATCCTGACATGGGGTTGTGGTCTGTAAAGTAGTAACATTGTAAAAGTAACCAATAAACTATGAGTTGAAGTGATTACTATCGTTTGGTATTAATAAAATAATACTTGTCTCACGTAACTTCCAATAATAGATGAAGATTTAAATTGACATAAGATTGAAATAAAACTAGTTTATACGGATTTTATCGCGGTTTACTTTTTATTTTAGTCCCGACGTTTCGAAAGCTTTTCAGCCTTCGTGGTCACGGGAGAGACTGAGGTGTAGGTCGTCTCGAAAAGTTAATGTTACAATGGCTACCTTCATTTTAAAATTATACATTTATTTTTAATTATTTAAAAAAGTTAGTTGACACTAGTCCGATCTACGCAGAAAGAGCTCACGGTATCTTGAGGTCTGGCAGTTGGTCTTTTGGGTTCCGATTTAATTAAATGTATAATTGGATCCCAGGCTTGTGCAAGCTTCCAACCATCTTCTCTATTGAAATTTGGGTGTTTCTTAATTTCAATAGCCTCGCGAATCATCCTAGGTAGGAATCGGTGTTCTTTGGCAAGGATTTGTGGTTTGTCAAATCTAAGGTAATGTTTGGAACCTTCATCTGAATGTTCAGCAACTGCAGACTTCGTAGAGCGTCGGTGTTTAACATCAGCTATGTGTTCTTTCACGCGGGTCCCTATGCTTCTTTTAGTTTGTCCGATATAGGAGACATAAGATGTTAAATCTCTTAGTGTCCTGTAATTTCAATGGCTTCAATGCCCTTCAAACGGGAACACAACAGTGCTTTTACACTGTTTCTTTATATGCTCTTAGGTATCTTCAGTCCGGCTACGTTGTTATCTAGCTTCTTATATATTAATACGAGAAGATATTCTTTGCACCCATTTCAAAGCATATTGCATGCACGGTGTGTGAAATTTGGCATAGTTAAAGTTTATATGATGGAGAAGTGAAAAAAGCTATCTCCATGTATTTATTATTTCTCAAATTGAATTATTCGAACACCATTTTTAAGCTTATAGTTGCTGCTATCGACATAAAATAGATAAATATTTTAAATTTTTAGGGTTTTCCGAAAATTATGAAAAATTAACAGTGCCATCTGTTGACAGTATAATCTACTAATTGCTGTACCACCATCGGTGCGAAGTATTCGCACGGGTCTAGGTTTTTAAGTAATATCAGTAACAATTATACGTTAAATCAAATATTCATTGTTTACGTTTATTACGAGTGGTAGCGCCACGCTGTAGACATTTTTGTTTACAGTAAAAATGGGCTCGTCCGGGTCGTTACCAATGTCTCACAGAAAATCGACGTAAAGTAGCAGCTTGCTGCTGCGTTTCGGTACCGTGAGCGATTTGTCTAATCCACAAATATTTGTTTCGGGTCAGGGTGTTGTGGGACCACAAGTCCCTCGTAGTTTCCGATACCCACGATACAGGTTAACCTAGTGTGGGGCCAGGACTATGTGTGTGTGACTGTGGGTGTATTTTATTTTTTATTTTATTTAGATATCCGGAGGCCCTTCCCAATCCCTTGAGGTTTTCTTTAAGGTCGGCAACGCGCCGATGACTCTTTTTGGATTAAGGGCGTTTAAGGGCGGCACTTGCTCGTTTGTCGGCCTATGCAATAAAAAAAAACTGTCAATGTCAGAATGTTAACCTCGCGTAATAGAAACAAAAGTATATGATTATAGAGCTCGATTTATGCGACCATTATTTAGATAATACTAGCAATTTGCTTGCGGCTCTGCCCGCGTGAATGATCTTTTCAAGGATAAAAAGCCTATGTCCTAATCCAGGTCGTGGTCTACCTGTGTGCCAAATTACATCCAAAACCGTTAAGGCGTGATTGACTAACAAACATCCATATTCACAAACATTCAAACTTTCACCTTAAAATAGTAGTAGAATTACAGAACTCAGTAACGTTCAAACTTAAAAAAAATATGAATTACGGCCGAATTTCGATTACTAGTATACTAGTGTAAATAAGCATTCATTATAAAACCGCAGAGGCATAATAAAGGTCGAACAATACAGTCACAATAAGTGACATAATATATCATTGATAATAGCTGTCATATCGTTCAAGATTTGATCACAAATTCCAGCGTTCATGGAAATGACGGGTGACGTAACCTCAGTCAGCATAGTTGGCACAAATTGCGTACGAAATTGAACGCAATGGGTGTGTCGCGATTTCATTAAACGAACAATAATATTCAGTACAATAGGGTAGCTGACCAGATTTTTTTTATTATTTAAATCAATAAGTTACGTTATTCAAAAACTATTGCAGAAAGAATTTCATAAATCGGACCAAAAATAAATAATTCAAATCCTGCAGAAGGGGTAATTGTCAAATGACAGACGACGCAAACTTTGACGTCACTGTGTAAAATGTTCATTATGGTGCACGCGTGCAAGCGAGATAGTGAGATATCCCTACTACGCACCCACTTTTCCTCATACCAACATTTAAAGTCATAACTGCGGGAACATTTCTGAACCAATGTTGATTGTGTTTTAATGAAATAGTTTCTTTTACGTATCATTTTCAGTTGCTTATAAAATAATGTATAAAATTCAATATAGTAAACTACCCTATTACCATGAATAAAATTATGTGCTTCGACAATCTTCTTTTAAACAATACGGAACCACTAATTAATAACTTATAAAAAATAAACATTGCCAAAGTTTATTTACGCACTAGTTCCGTTGGTCGCCTTCAGAAGGAGGTTTTTAAAAATAGAGGTTTTGACTGCCTCCGTGGCGCAGTTGTAATGCGTACACGTTACGACTGAGGCTGACGCTGAAGTCTCGGGTTCGATCCCCGGGTCGGATAAAAGTAAATATTGTTTTTTTTACGAATTGCTTAGTATCATCACGGAGTCTAGAATTGTGCCCGGTATAGCGATAGGCTCGCCCTCTATAACATCATGGGACGGAGATACGCTCGCCGATATGTGGGTGTACTGGTTACACCTCTGCCTACCCCTTCGGGGATTACAGGCGTGAGTGCGTATTTATATTTACTTATTTATCTTAGGTTTTTACACAAATTTATAATTGTTATAAAATTTACTACTAGCTAGGCAATGAATAGGCAATGAATTTGTACAGGTATAGCATGTAAATTCTAATATAACAGAACCGCGATGACTGGTATCCGTTGAGGAGTTTAATTTTTTTTCTCCGTAGGACTCCGTGATCAGATCTTAACCAAATTTATATGGGTCTACATTGCAGCTCAACTCTATTGAATGATTTTTTTCCATCAAAATCAGTCCACAATTGGCGGAAAAATCGATGTACATACATAAAAAAACACAAAAATAACAAATCTCGCTGAATTGAGAACCTCCTTTTTTAAGTCGGTTAAAACCTACTTAAATAAGTTAGGAAGTTCCAATTCCTCATATAAAGCAGGTGCATATATTTCGTAGCGGAATGATTATGCTTTAGATAAAGATGAACGAGCCACAGATTCCCAACGGTGTAAGCGGTCAACGGGTAAATTGAGAGTCGGTAATATATGCACGTTTTGAAGCAGTAAAGCGGTATTGATATCACCTGTCTCACAGAAAATGATGTGAAGTGTGGCTTACCTACTGCTTTGTTTCTTCCCTTACTTATAATTTTTATAAAAAAAAAACTATTTGTTTGTTACGCCTTCACGCCTAAATCACTGAACCGATTTTGATGAATTTTGATGTAGAGATAGATGGGACCCTGGAGATGGTTATAGGCTACGTTTTATTGTCACGCGGGTGGAGCCGCGGGCAACAGCTAGTAAAAAATATATACATACAAATGTTAGCGTATTCATAATATTGGTATATTGAGGGTGTATGAGAAAGCAATGTTGGGTACACTGTAATAATAATGATGCGATATATTTGTGGAAGGGTAGTTAAATGGTATAAAAGAGGTTGTCGCCATAACTGGAGGTCTTTTGCCCGCAGTCGGTCAGACAGTCTCCAGGTCATTAAGTGCAGTAGTCAGTCGATAGTCCAAGCGTTCATTACGCGGTAGCTATGCTGGTTTACTATTCGGTTCTAGTTGTTTCGAGTTATAATTAGAGAACGGTCTATAGAGAATCCTGACATGGGGTTGTGGTCTGTAAAGTAGTAATATTGTAAAAGTAACCAATAAACTATGAGTTAAAGTGATTGCTGTCGTTTGGTATTAATATAATAATACTCGTCTCACGTAACTTCTAGCACAAACTGCGACAGTCTTAGGTTTTTTGCGTTGCTTCTAAATTAATTTCTATAAATTTTTAGCTAAAATTCGCATGAGTAAATAATTATTTGGTCCACGTGTTGAATAATCGTAATAATAACATTTTATTTATCTCACTTAACGTTTAAATGAACTACACTAATAGCTTTTTATGAGTAGATTCCCTAATAGATACTTTAAAAACTGTTTTATTATTACAGCTTTCCATCTCCAAATTCAGACGCTATTTGGAACTAATTATGTTCAATAACACAGAACGCTGAGAAAATAACGATATAAATGGATACTCTTCACCCTGTATTTATTCAGGGTGTTTAATTATCAGTAAATGTAAATATTGCGTAAATATTCTGATTACATGCAAGGATGCTATAGATTCTCTGAGGTTTAAAATATTAAAAGAAGGTAGTAAATACAAATGACGCGATGTTTATCTTAAACTATATACAAGCATCTCTTGTATATGACGGCGACTCCGATAGACTGGCGGTACGCCCGTTATCGGTAGGAACTTCTGGTACAGGGTTCATGGCGTAGGTCTCAGGCAAATAAACCACAAAGATACTGTATGATAATTCTTGTATTCTTGTAGGTAATCAGCAATCACAAATTACAAATTAATTATTAACAGAGTTGAGTGAACTATCGATCCCGTTTGGAAGGTCCGAACTGTACCGCTCTCTCTAATCAACTGAATCCCAGACTCACCGCTCTCCAATATTTAAAGTGTGACAGTTGCCCCTCCAAACGATTCCGATCACGTGACTATGACGGCGTTCACTACCCACCGTTATAACAATATCAATCGAGTTACTAATTATTGTTAAACTACCGCAATCTACGACATATATATGTAATTGTTTTCGCGGAAACGGCTCCACCGATTTGGATGAAACGTATTTAGACAGTGTTTTACTTTTCAACTTTATCTAGATAGTGTTTTTTATTAGAATTTTGAACGATGAAATGAGCATTTCACTGGTTTAAATGTCCATAAAACAGAAACATAACAATGCCTACACACTGCTGCTTGGCGGTAGAAATATATAAAGCGGGTTGTACCAATCCAGAAATCTTCTCGCACACTAGGGTCGACCGGTTTAAAAGGAGAAGGTTCTCAATACCGCGAGTTTTTTTTATTGTTTTGCCTTTTCATGTATGTAGTACATCGATTTCTCCGCTAATTGTGGACCAATTGTAAAAAAAACATTCGATAGAGTTTAGTTGCGATGTTGTCCCATATACATTTGGTTAAGATCTGGGAGGCGAGCACGAACAACTTACGAATAAGTATTCGAATCGAGAACGCTAGCATTTGTATGCAGTTTCAAACAATTTTTTGACATTTCGATACGAATACGTTCTCGCAAGTTATTCGTGCTAGCCCCTCAGATAACAGAATATGGAGTAAAAAATGAAACTCCTCAACGCATAACAGCACAGTCATCGTTTACTGGCAGGTGTATATAACGGCTCTTAAATATGACCAGTCATTTCTGTAACATGTATAGAGGTTGCTAAATAGCTATTTTGTATATAAGTCATTAGTTTGTAAGATATGCGTATCCAAAGATGTGAAAAATGTATCCCCTCTCTAAATTTTATCCTATGGGGTGGAAAATTCTAAAAACAAGGTAGTATAACTTCAGGGTACTTCCAATGACAATTGGATTCGATAAAGTTGTATGCTTATGCTATAAAAAATAAACCAACCGGGTAAAAATATATAATTAAGTGCCAACCCGTCACCTACCCATCGGGGTGTTAAAATAAATTAAAAAATGTATTATGTACAATAAAACACAATAAAGGGCACAGTCGACTTTCATTAAACTGTGACTGACAGTTTAAAAATTCAAATAAATGTGGTGTTTAAATTAGAAATTCAATATTGAAAACTATAGCCTCGGGTCAAATACTGAATATCAGGCTTTATTAAAAAATACATTTCTTTTAAAATCTAATATTACTAAATCAACCTATTCAAATTGGGAACTTGTCCTTTGGGTACTTACAAGGGCAAAGGAAATTGTATTTATGAATAAAAAGTCATAAATTGAATATGGTATAACACGCCTATATCTTTGAACAAGTAGACAAAATGATTTTTAGGTTTACGCGAATATTACACATTGAAATATTTTTTTTATAAAAATACGCATATCTGTTAAAGCATGTTAAACACCGACGTTCTACGAAGTCTGCAGTTGCTGAACATTCAGACGAAGGCTCCAAATATTACCTTAGATTTGACAAACTACAAATCCTTGCCAAAGAATACCGATTCCTACCTAGGATGATTCGCGAGGCTATTGAAATTAAGAACACCCAAATTTCAATAGAGAAGATGGTTGGAAGCTTGCACAAGCCTGGGATCCAATTATACATCTAATTAAATCGGAACCCAAAACACCAACTGCCAGATCTCAAGACACCGTGAGCTCTTTCTGCTTAAATCGGACTAGTGTCAACTAACTTTTTAAATAATTAAAAAATAAATGTATAATTTTAAAATGAAGGTAGGCAATGTAACATTAACTTTTCGAGACGACCTACACCTAAGTCTCTCCCGTGACCACGAAGGCTGAAAAGCTTTCGAAACGTCGGGACTAAAATAAAAATTAAACCGTGATAAAATCCGTATAAACTAATTTTATTTCAAGTAGACAAAAGTCCAGAATAAGACACTCAAAGAGATTTAAGTAATTGTTCAGATTTTATTCACATCACATTTTTTATCTTACCACATGGAAATCCGCTGTCTCTGCCTACTCCTATAGGAAACAGGCGTGAGCCTATATATGTTGCCCACATTGTATTTTTAAGGTATTTTAGCTTATGAATGCATTGAAATCCTGTTATTAGAGTTCCGTACTGAAAAGACCTAAAAGATCTTATAACTAATGGCCGTTCCCAATATTCTGATTCGACATATTTGCTTATTCGTAGTAACATTTAAACATGTATGGAAGATCTGTCAAAACACTATTGATAGTAAGCAAATCTATCTTTAAATATAATATAGGAAACGGCCATTCACGTGTCGTCTTTCTGCCCTAAATTAAATAGCTTTATCTCAATAGATAAAGCTATTTAATTTTGTTCAATGAACCGTAATATGTAGACAGTCTAAATATTCGTAATATATATGTTGCAAATAGTAAAAAGAACAAAGAGATAAGTTTTAGGATGTGGATACGGAACTGTCTGTGCAAATCCGACTCGCAATTAACCGTTTTTTTATCTAACTACGTTATTGGATATGAAGCTATTCGTATCGGGCACAAAACATATCCTCATAGAATCATATCTAGTTAAGGATTATCCACTCTTACACCCCATATCTGAAAGGCTGATCAAATCAACATTCATCTAACAGAACTTTGATTTAAACACCGTTGTCTAATCATGTTGAGTTTCTGAAACGTTATTTAGTGAAAAAATTAATAATATTTAATATCTCATATGCGGGAGGCCGTCTGTGTAGGGCAGGTACCACAACTTTGTAAACAAAATAAATTATTTATTTAACGAACTGGCTGAATTCCCACATTTAGACCTGTTCAATTCGAGTTCAAACGTATTTAAGTGTAAACTAACTGACGATTGGTTTGAATTGGTTCAATAATAAATCTTTTATTATTCATTGAAGTTCTCACTGTTTACATCTTTCGTACTTAATACCAACTAGCATAATATAGTATTATTTAAAATGCGAAAACGTGCCAAATGGTAATTAGATAGTTACTAGATGTTGCCCGCGGCTCCGCCCGCGTGAATGCTTATTTCCAGGATTAAAGTATCCTAGTGGGCGACAGCGGTGGGCGCGGCGTGAGGGGTGATCGCATCAAGCGAGTCCCGTCATCACGATCGGTGTGAGAAACGCGCTTGACAAAAATACTAAAATGACTATTAAAAAATACGGGTTGATGGTAGAAGGGTGAAAATTTAGGGTTGTATTTAATGCCACATCATAAAAAAATAAAAAATTTGTCAAAAAAATGGGGTATGAAAAATAGATGTTGGCCGATTGGCAGACCTACCCGATATGCACACAAAATTTCATACAAATCGGTCCAGCCGTTTCGGAGGAGTATGGTGACTAACATTGTGACACGAGAATTTTATATATAAGATATATATATATACATATATATAAGATAACGTTATGTAATAGAGTGAAGATACTGTTTATTTTCAAAATAAAATAAAATACCTGCCGTCAAGAAGTGTTTCAGGACTGTTGTGTTGTGGACTGGGCTATGCAGTACATTGTAACTCAAATTTCTGAGTGGTGTTGCTTGTGTTTGCAGGCACGCATGGCATTTACCATCAGGCGAGAGTCCTGCTCGTTTCGTCATACCGATGAATAATAAAAAAATCTTGGATCCTGCCCATAATAATAATAATAATACTAGCCCTGTATTATACATGTCCCACTGCTGGACACGGGCCTCCTCTACTGAATGAGATGGGTTAGGCCGTAGTTCACCACGCTGGCCTAATGCGGATTGGCAGACTTCACATACCTGCGAAATTCTCATGGAGAACTTCTCAGGTATGTAGGTTTCCTCACGATGTTTCCTTCACCGTTAAAGCAAGTGATAATTAACAATTAATATACACGTAACTTAGAAAAGTCTGAGAAGTCTTGGGGCTGGTTTCGAACCTGCGACTTTCGTCTCGACAGTCCATACCACTCCCACCTGAGCTATCACTGCTAGACCCTGCCCATACTACGCAACATTATATTCCTTTTTTATTTTTAGCTCCTTTTTTACATTTTAGTGGTTTACACACATACAATTTTACTCTTTTACTCTCACATCAAAGTAAACATGTGTGTTATTTTTTCCTTTTACGAGCTGTACACAATCTACAAAGCCAAAGCTTGTTAACGTAGATTTAATGCGTTTTTTTATTAGCCCTGTATTATACACGTCTCATTGCTGGGCACGGACCTCCTCTACTGAATGAGAGGGGTTAGGTCTTAGTCCACCACGCTGGCCTAAGTGCCTAACGCAAGTTAGTAGACTCCACATACCTTCTAAATTCACGGTTTCCTCACGATGTTTTCTTCACCGTTAAAGCAAGCGATAATTAACAATGAATACACACGTAACTTAGAAAAGTTAGAGGTGCTTGCTCTTGAGGTTGGTTTTGAACCTGCGACTTTCGTGTATTAAGCTATCATTGCATCGCGCGGTTTTAATTAATGTAATTAAATAATTTTTCAATAAAATTTAATCAACATTTTATGCAATCCCAATATACCTATCACATCATGGGCCGGATATACGCTCGGTGAAATGTGGGTGTACTAGTTACACAGAAAAAAAATACTATTAATATCAGCCTCCTATACTATTGAGAGGTATCTTTCATTCAACTCGCCTAATGTGAATTGGTAGACTTCACGTACTTTTTTTTATGGCAGATGCCGGCAAACGAGAAAGTGGGTCACCTGTTGGTAAGTGATCTCCACTGCCCATGTACGCCCACAATACCAAAAGAATCATGGGTGCGTTGCCGACCTTAAAGGAAAGGGATAATTAAGGAATTGGGAAGGGGAGGGGGTTTGGGCCTCCGGATATCTCACTCACCGTACGAAACGCAGCAGCAAGCTACTACTTAACGCCGGTTTTCTGTGAGACAGTCAGTGGTAACGATCCGGACGAGCCGGCCCATTCATGCTGTAGACAAAAGTACAGCATGGCTCTACCACTCATAAAACTACTGAAATTCTAATGGAGAACTCTTAGTATGTTTCCTGACGTCGTTTTTCTTCACCGTTAATGCGAATGATAATAATAAGCCAGATTTTTATGCTGAGAGTGTGAGTGGTAGAGCCACGCTGTAGACACTTTTGTCTACAGCATGAATGGGCCGGCTCATCCGGGTCGTTCCACTGTCTCACAGAAAACCGGCGTTAAGTAGTAGCTTGCTGCTGCGTTTCGTACGGTGAGTGAGATATCCGGAGGCGCAAATTCCCCTCCCATTCCCATTCCCTAACTTATCCCTTTCCTTTAAGGTCGGCGACGCGCTCATGATTATTTTAGTATTGTGGACGTACATGGGCGGTGGAGATCACTTACCATCAGGTTTTTTTTATTTTTTATTAGGTATTTGCTTGAATGACGAGTCGAGCAGGTCGCTCGCCTGATGGTAAGCGCCACGCCTGCTCATAAACAGAAGCAACGCCACACAGAACTTTAAATAACAGCTTTGTTATTAGCTGCATGACACTGGATTGCGCTCGTCACCCCGAGACATAAGGTGTTAAGTCTCATAATGCCCAGTAATTACACTGGCTTCAATGTCCTTCACACCGGAACACAACAGTGCTTACACACTGTTGCTTGGTGGCGGAAATAGACAAAGCGGTGGTACCAACCCAGCCGGCCTCTCGCAAACGAGGGGAGGGGAGAGGAAGGGACCTACCACCTTGTAAACCACTTGCTCGTTTGCCGGCGTATACTATAAAAAAAGAGTTAATCGCATGATATCTCCATCACCAGTAACTCCATTTAGATGAGGTATTATTATCAAAACATGACGACAATTTCCCCAAAAACATCGTAAATAACGCCTTTATCGAATAAATGCAAATAAAATGAGGAAAATTTAAATGAATGTAATTACGAAGTAACTTGAAAATGACGTAATATATTGCCAGTATTATGATATTAAGGTTTATTTAAATAAAATAGGAATTTGGTATGGTGTTAAACTAAGAGAATTTTGTGGTTTGAGGCGACTAAGGCCTGTCCATTATAATTTTTCTTTACCACACGGCGCGTTAGCCACACCGCGTAGTAGGTATGTGGTAAAGTCACACTGTGCTCTGTAGACTCTTTTGTCTACAGCAAGTATAGGTTCGACTGGGTTAGTAACACTGTCTCACAGAAAACCGACGTAAAGTTTGCTATCCGAGCCGTAGGATAATCAGAATATGTGAGCTTGTATACTTGACGCGTCATTTCGATGCTTGACGGCAAACCGCCCACCCATTTGAACTGTCAGGTCATCCCTAAGCAGATTCATACAGCGCCCCATAGCGAAGCGCATCGTATTGGAAACGTATTAGCTACTAGTGATCTCCACCGACCATGTACGCATAAAATTCCAGAAGAATTATGGGCGTGTTACTGACCTTAAACAATAGTGATAATAAAGGGTTTTTTATAGCATAGGCCGGCAAACGAGCAAGTGGGTCACCTGATGGTAAGTGATCTCCACCGCCCATGTACGCACAAAATTCCAGAATAATTATGGGCGCGTTGCTGACCTTAAATGAAAGTGATAATAAAGTAATTGCAGGGGACGGGGATTTGGGATTTTCCAGATATCACACTCACCGTACGAAACGCAGCAGCAAGCCGCTACTTGACGCCGCCAGTTTTCGATTTGAAATATACATGAGTTGACCATAATTTGAATTTGCACCCAGTACGACGATAGGCTGGCCCCCTATCACGTCATGGGTCGGAACAGTCGGTTGCTCTAGTTACACCTCAGCCAGCCCCTTCGGGGATACAGGTGTGAGAGCTTACGTAGATGAAATTGTAATCACAACCAATGACAACCTCATTATTTTACCAGCATTTGAACTCAACTTTACATATTGTGATCGACACATCAAAGGCCCAGAGTTGTCATGGCCCCCTTTAACTGCCTATATGACCGCCCTCAAAAGTTCAAAATTTTGGCTATGACCCAAAAGTTTGGAAGCCACTGCCTCATGTATAATTCACGAGAGCAAACTATGTCTCAGAGACATGAGTCTGCGTTTAAATGTTACAGAAGGAATAAATGTCAAAGGGCTTGTAGCTATCTGAATAGGTATACAACTACTGTATAAGTATTTTTTAAAAGACTAGGGGTGTTGCCCATGTTTTTCCACAAAACATAAAATAAAAAAAAACTTAAAGTTCGACGAATATGAGACATATCTTACTTTCTTCCCCACATTATTCTGCATCGATTGGTATCGGTATCGATCCCATACCCCCAGCGGTTTCGGAGGAGATAACGTGACAAGCTTTTGGCAGCGGCGGCGGCGCCAGATACTTTTTTTAGAATAGAGAGAAAGGTCCCTCGTATGCGTCGTTTAGTTGGTACCACCGCTTTATCTATTTTTGCCGCCAAACAGCAATGTGTAAGCGAACACCGTTCACCTGATAAAACCCGTCATAATGGCTCGTTCCAGCAATCGTGTTCCGGGGTCTTAACTTCAGGCCAGCATAATTCTGACGACCAGAGTGATGCAATGTCTCTTAATGTTTAATATTATATTTGGACTGGTAATTAATATCAGATACAGTGTAGGCACTTGGCGGTGCCAGGAAAAAATTTTGCAGTGGTAGAACGAATGGGCCGGCTCGACCGGGTCGTTACCACTGTCTCACAGAAAACCGACGTAGCGGCTTGCTGTCGTGCGTCGTATGGTGAGTGAGATATGCGGAGGCACAAATCCCCTCCCCTTTCTAATGCCTTAATTATTCCTTTGCCTTAAGATCAGCGTACATGATTCTTCTGGTGATATGAGCGTTCATGGGCGGTGAAGATGATTTACCATCAGGTGACCAACTTGCTCGGTTGCCGGCCTATGCTATTATAAAAAAATCTCTCAAAGGTAATAAACCTCAAATTCTTGAAACCATTGTAGACTAAAGCACTAAAAAACTATTATGGTACTCAGTAGATAATAAGTTTGATGCAATGCAACACATTTAGATTTTTCCGTTTAAAATGGAAGAGTGTGAATGCATTCAAACCATTGTTAGAGGCCGCAGCTGGTTCTCATGTGAGCGTTTAATGTTAGCATTTTCCGCTGGGCAATATTAAAATGTTGAAAAACTTTTATTCAAATGTGAATCTAGTTTGGTTGCTCCGATAAGTGAGTAATTGTCAGATGAAACTACTTTTTGTATGCTATGTTTGATGTCAGCTACTTTTTTCTAAAAGAGCCTCCGTGACGCAGCGGGCGAGTAGTCGGGTATGAACTTAGAGGCCGCGATTCGATACCCGCACCATGGCAAAATGTTTTGTTTTTTATGAATGACGAAACTGATGGTAAGCGGACCTGCCCATAAACAGAAGCAACACCACACATCACTTAAATTAGAAATATTGAATGGCATTGGACTGCGCTCGTCACCCCGAGACATGCTAAGTTTTAAAAATGCCTAGTAATTTCACTGCCTTCAATATTCTTCAAACCTAAATAGAAAAGTTCTTATACACTGATGCTTGACTGCTGACCGTTGTGTTCCAGCTTGAAGAACATTGAAGTAAAGTTACTGGGTACTGTGAGACTGATTACCTCACGTATTGTGGTGTCAAACTCAGTGACTGTCCCCACTTCTTTTTATACCATGGGCAACGAAGTTGTATCCATTCCAGCATCTAGTCCATCCAGTCCATCCAGTCCATCCAGTCCATCCATCCAGTAAGCCATCTAGGGTAAACTGTGTTTATGGACATCACAATAACGGAATAAAATCTTAGTTGTAAACTACCAAATCCCCTTATCTATTTCAATGCCTAATCTGTATAATAATCATGTACAGTCGAACTACTTATTCTTGAGCTTTGAATTTACTATTTAAGTTATTGACCCCTGAATAAGGGGGTATCTATATACCCCACAGTAGGTAGTTGAGTGGTAGAGCCACACAGTAGACAGTTTTGTCTACAGCATGAATGGGCCAGCTCGACGGAGTATTTACCATTGTCTCACAGAAAACCGATGTGAAGTAGCAGCTTGTTGTTACATTATGTACGCGAGTCAAATATCCAGAGACCCTGTCTCCATCCCTTTCTCAATCCCTTACCCTTTAGATTAACTCGTCTAAGATTCTTCAGGTATTGTGGATGTTTATGGACGGAGGAGATCATTTACCATCAGGAGACATTCTAGCTCATATGTCTCTGCTATAACAAAAATAACACATACGTTGATTATGCTATAAATCCGTCGTATTGCTAAAAAAATTGTTTTTCTTCTTAAAGACACACAACTAGTCCTAGCAAAAACTACCTTTCTGCCTGGCGTCATCCCGGCTTAATGCCATGGTCCAACTTATCGTACAATAGGTTTGACGGTATTTGGTATTATACAGCGGGTCGCCCACCCACTGTTTGGACCCCACAACCCGCAACTGGAACCAAGTTTCGCCATTGCCTAGTCCATTAATAAGCAAAGTGTACCACGTGCAGGTGAAGTTGGCTTGGGACCTAGTATGTTGGTGACCCAGTTACACTCCCCTTACAAAGCGAACTACTATAAATTCTGATAATAGAATTCCTTCTAATCACACAAAATGAATGAACAAGCGAACTAAAAAATCCGTTATATTGCGTAGAAAAGTATTCGAGTGAAACTTGTGTTGGGCCAAAGAAAGGCCCAATAAAGTAATTTATTTTCGATCATCAATGGAACTATTGAGGGATTGCTCAGACCTTTTGTGCAAAGTCAGGAGTATGGCTGTCTGTTCTAATCCCTTTAGTATTGGTGATTGGTTTTCTTTTCTTTTATATGCTATTTTTCCTGTGGTGATTTGTTAGACTTATAACTTAGTTTTCGAGGAATTGTTACAATTAATTTATTTATGATACACGTTGAGGTTACCTGCTTAAGCGTTCATAAAATCACTCTTTATCCTATACAGTGACTAGTAGAATATCATAATTTTTAGGGTTCCGTACACAAAGGGTGCCAACGGGACTCTATAACTAATCCTTCACCCCTGTCTTTCTGCCTGCCTGTCCTATCTTTGGAAGAGTCTTTATCTATTTTTTAAACTGTAATAGGTGGTTGATTGAAATTATTACAGAATATTATTTGTTATGGCCAATATGCTATCACATAAAAAAAACAAAAAGTAATTTAAGGTGATTACTGCCTCGGTGGCGCAGTTGTAATGCGTACGTGATATTACTGTTGTGATGTGGTCTTGGGTTCAACTATCAAGAAATGCTTAGTATCAGCCCGGTGTCTGGAATTGCTCGGTATGGTGATAGGCTCGCTCTCATTACATCATGGGATGGAAATGTGGCAGCAAAACGATTAGCGGGCTAGTAGTCAGTTGCGAAGCGTGAGGTCGTGGGTTCGTTTCCCGCACCTAGACAAATGTTTGTCTGATTCACAAATATTTGTCTTAGGTCTGGGTGTTATGGGACCGCAATCCCTCGTAGTTCCTGATACCCACGATACAGGTTTACCTAGTGTGGGATCAGGACTATGTGTGTGACTGTTGGGTGTATTTATATATTGGTTAGTTTTTGGCGCTAAATCAAAACAGACCAATCATGTACACAAAATTGAACACTTGGCAAACAGCTTACTTAAGTGTTATTTGTGAATATAATTATAGTAAATAATGATAAAATCAACTGCCTCGGTGGCGCAGTTGTAATGCGTACGCGTTACGATTGAGGCCAACGCTGAGGTCTCGGGTTCGATCCCCGGGTCGGGTAAAGTGGTATTGGGTTTTTCTATTACAAAATACTTAGTATCAGCCCGGAGTCTGGAATTTGTGCCCGGTGTGGCGATAGGCTCGTCCCCTATCACATAAGGGACGGAGATACGCTCGGCGAAATGTGGGTTTACTGGGTACACCTCTGCCTACCCCTTCGGGGATTACAGGCGTGAGTGCGTATGAATGCGTATGATAAAATCAAAATAAAAAACTGAAAAAAACTGAATTCTTTTTTATTAGATTTGTATACACAGAGAAGTCCAAACAAATTTTAATTAGCCGAATTTCATTAGAACATCGGCACTAAACGGGGCAAAAGTTAAATTACTGAATACTGAGCACAAAATTTTTATTCGTTAAGGTACGAGTATAATTTATAACTTTTTTAATAATTTCAAGACAAAATAATGCGTTTAAATTATCTTTCCTTAATGAGAATGTTCTGCTATAATATGCGGAACACGTTTCAAATTACGCAAAGTTGAGGCTTTTTACTCATCCATTATAATTTTGTGTCAGAAGTTACATAAATACTGAAATTGTTTTAGAATTTATGCGTTAGAGTCTAAAACTATTTAAGCATTGTAGTCGGTTAGATTCGATCCAATTAAGAGATTATGATCCGAACTGGAGATATTCTCTACGTATCGGTACGTAATTCGGATCTGGGCCTCTATGCAAAAAACCGCAATAAAGCAACAAAGTTCGGAACATACATAGCGTAAAAAAGTTATATTTTGTTAAGCATAGGCCGGCAAAGGCACAGGTGTTTCACCTGATGGTAAGTGATCTCCATCGCCCATGTACACCCACTTACCACCTCTTACTTATACATGCAAAGGTAAAATCACACGTAACACTCATACACGCAACAAAAATTAATGAACGTTCAAAATCAACTTTATTTCATAACAGTTAATTTCTTATTATTACATTTCTAAATCGAGATACGGCTTTATCCACCGCGCAAAAAATTAATCGTATTAAGTGTCAACTAGAGATAATGAATACATTTTTATGAATTTATGAATGAAGGAGCTCCACAGACTTTTATTGCGCCGCCCCCTTGCACAGAGTTTTAGTGGGGTAATTTTATACTTGAGTTACGTTTCTTGTCATCTTATTTCGATGTGTTCTCAATATTGAAAATGGAACGTCGAATTGCGGCGCAAATCTTAGGGTTGGCAAATTAAGTTCCACATTTATGTCATTGCTTTTATGACAGCCTCCGTGGCGCAGCGGGCGAGTAGCCGGTTGCGAAGCGTCAGGCCGTGGGTTCGATTCCCGCACCTTGACAAATGTTTGTCTGATCCACAAATATTTGTCTCAGGTCTGGGTGTTGTGGGACCGCAAGTCCCTCGTAGTTCCTGATACCCACGATACAGGTTTAACTAGTGTGGGGTCAGGACTATGTGTGTGACTGTTGGGTGTATTTATTACGATTATTATTTCTAAAAAACCTGGTTTACAGTCTAGCTCGTGAATCTTCAATTATGACACAAGCTTTAGTGCCTGACTGTTAGGCTTGCCAGTTTATCAACACCAGACTCAACGAGTAAAACAATCTCTTAGTGCACGCTTATTATTAAAATAATGTAGATGATATCAGCCAGCTTAGCGATGGATTAATTCAAAGGATTACTGAACTGAATTAAGGTAATCTTGTACTCTAAACACATAATACATCTACACATTTCAATAATACTAGGGGCGTTGCCCATGTTTTTCCACAAAACATAAAATAAATAAAAAACTTAAAGTCCGATGAATACGAGACATACCTTACTTTCTTCCCCACATTATTCTGCATCGATTGGTATCGGTCTCGACCCCATACCCCCAGCGGTTTCGGAGGAGATAGCGTGACAAGCTTTTGGTAGCGGCGGCGGCGGCGCCAGTTACTTTTTTTTAGAATAGAGAGATATTTATAAAAATAAAACATTCAAAAATATAATAATATATTACCTTCCAATGCCGAGGCCTAGGACCTAAACCACCGGCTGTTGGGACAGAACAGAGTGGGCAACTTTCTTACAATGTGTGCCGTGTCTGATAACTTGTAGTTTTACGACCAGCCGCCTACCTCTGCCTCTGCCTCTCCCCTCTGGGGAGAAAAAACCTAGACCCGAAACAAATATTTGTCACATAAACATTTGTCTTGGAATCGAACCCGCTGCCTCTTGCTTACAGCCGGGTACCCACTGCGTTGCAGAGGCGAGGCGTTGATACTATAGCTCTATTATTCGCTATTCAGCTAACGCGCGTGAACCCTTATCACTTGAAATGTCACTATCTATTCATTTGCAAGGCTTGGCAACTCTGAGCTCTCAAATCTCATCATCGTCACTATATTATATTATGCGCACCACCGTAGATCATTAACTCTCATATGAACTTGCCAAAAATACGGCTCCACTTACTTACACATGCAAAGGTAATCACACGTAACACTCATACACGCAACAAAAATTAATGGACGTTCAAAATCAACTTTATTTCATAAAAGTTAATGCATAATTATTAAATTTCCAAATCGAGATACGACGTTCTGCTCTGCGCAAAAAATTAGACTTATTAAGTGTCAACTAGAGATCATGAATCAATTTATATGAATTGATGAATGAACGAGCTGCACAGATTTTTATAGCCCCGCGCCGTTGCACAAAGTCTTGATGGGGTCATTTTGTTGCTTGAGTTACGTTTCTTGTCATGTTATTTTGATGCGCACCACGTTACAATATCATCATTAATAAATAAGGTAGTGGATAAATAAGGTTTAAGTCATAGGTAACGAAGTAGATGAATTGAAACACAATGTACACGATTGTCTTTATTTATTTCGGCAGAGTAACATTTTATATTTTTTTTTTTTTTTTATTAGATTGTATGACAAGACGAGCAGGCCGCTCGCCTGATGGTAAGCGCCACGCCTGCTCATAAACAGAAGCAACGCCACACAGAATTGTAAATAAAGCACTGCATGACACTGGACTGCGCTCGTCACCCGAGACATAAGGTGTCTCATAATGCCCAGTAATTACACTGGCTTCAATGTCCTTCACACCGGAACACAACAGTGCTTACACACTGTTGCTTGGCGGCAGAAATAGACAAAGCGGTGGTACCAACCCAGCCAGTCTCTCGCAAACGAGGGACCTACCACCTTGTAAACCTATTGCGTTGACGTTAAATTTTCCACCTTACTTATACCTTTTTACAAATGTTTCATATTAGTAATTATATATTTTTTATTTCATTTTTTAACAGTCACACACATATAGCCCTGACCCCACAGTAAGATACGAGTCTTGTGTCGTTGGAATCGGTAACTACGAGAGACTTTCGGTCTCACAACACCCAGACCCGAAACAAATATTTGTTTCGGTGCGGGGATCGAAGCCGCGGCCTCCAGTTTCACAGTCGGCTACTCGCCCACTGCGCTACGGAGGCTGTCAAGGCTGTCTGTATTTCTTATCGAACATGTTGGAACATTCTGAATGTGTTTATCATAATTATAAAATAAATCAGTCAATAAATCAATTATAAGTTTTAACCCATGATATTTTAGCTTGTACAATCAAATTGTGACGTCATAGCCGTGCCGTGTCTAGTGATTATAATTGAATAATACTCGTACAATAAACCAGACATTATTATGGGTATTAGCCGGCGATATAAAGCTATACAATCATAGTGTGACATCATAACCGTAACACTGTATTTATTACTGTAGGTTATAATACACACTTTCAATGGAAAGGCAGATTTTCGATAGTCGAGTCAGATGCTGACGTCATTGACGCTCTCTGCTGATACTATACAAAATTTTAGCTTGACTGCCAGTTACGTCGGGCTTTTGTGATGCTACCGTCGAGTTCCATAGCGCGTTGTGTTAAGGCATAAAACTGGCGTTAGCGTTACTGACGCCTGTAGCGTGACCATCGGCAGTCTATTGGAAAAAAGTATTAACACTTTCACTGCTTCTTACTAATTAGTGGATTCTCTTCTGAAATTTATATACACCCACATTGTCTCGTCTCTGTATGACCCGTAGGTTGGTTGTTAGAGAATGCATCTCTTTATAATCACATACATACATACACACTCACGCCCCTCTAATACCAGAAGGGGTATAAGGCAGAGATGTAACTAGTACACACACCCACATTTCGCCGAGCTTATTCCATCACATGATGTGATAGGAGGCGAGCCTATCGCCATCGCTCAATTCCGGGCTGATACTGAGCATTTCGTAATAGAAAAACCCAATATAACTTACCCTACCCGGGGATCAATCCCGAGACCTCAGCACAGCAGTCATAGCGCGTACGCATTACAACTGCGCCACCGAGGCAGTCGCCACTGAGATTTTACATATTTTCTATATAAAGATTATATAAATAACATAAATAAATAATTTTATCATTACAAATAATCACACATGAATTGCCCGAGTTAGGAATTTGTGTCCAGTATGGCAATACGCTCACTGCCTATTACATCATGGGACGAAGATAAGCTCAGCAAAATCCGAGTGCACTACTTAATAACAATTAACAAGCTACCTATACCTATTTGAGATTACACTAGTTCGTCAATTGTCAAATCAGTAGGTACGATTAAACTCGACAAATATCTTTCAATAGCATCTTTATTAAGTTCAATTCCGAATTTTCGACGGTTTTCCTTCCACATAATAAATTTAACGGACCGATAATAAATTCGGAAAGTTAAAATTTTCTTATCTGCACTGAAGGTTTTCTAACGAAATCGAAAACTTTCCCGATTGAGGACATAAGTTTTTTCTCTTATAAAAAGAAGTCTCAATAGTGACTTTATTAAGAGAATTTTGCTGAGTCAATTACTTATAGTGTGTAATTTACGAGGGACATTTTAAAATAGGAGGGTTCAGAAGCGAGTATTTTGAGGCCAAGTAAAGGGAGCATAGTGCGTGACGCGCAAATCGGTGGAGCAACGAGCTGAAGGTAGTTGAGGGGCGCTCAGGAGACAATGTTATGAGACCATGTACAGGGAGCGTAGTGTGTGACGTTCAGGCTGTTGGAGCCACGAGCTGAAGGCAGTGGATGAGAGCTCAAGAGTAAGTGTTGTGAGACCACGTATAGGGAGCGTAGTGTGTGACGTACGAGCTGGAGTACCTCGGTGGCGCAGTTATAATGCGTACGCGTTACGACTGAGGCTAACGCTGACGCCTCGGGTTCGATCCCCGGGTCGGGTAAAGTGGTGGGTTTTTCTATTACGAAATGCTCAGTATTAGCCCGGAGTCTGGAATTTGTGCCCGGTATGGCGATAGCCTCGCCCCCTATCACATGAAGGCACGGAGATAGGCTTGGCGAAAAATGGGTGTACTGGTTACACCTCTGTCTACCCCTTCGGGGATTACAGGCGCGAGTGCATATGTTGAAAGTAGTGTATAAGAGCTCTAGAACGAATGTTTAGAAGCCATGTACAGGGAGCAAAGTATATGACGCGTGCCGGTGTGGCGATAAGCTAAAACTTAACAAAGAAGAAGCGATCATCTTAACATTATTATATCATGATGTCTGAACTCTTGAGAAGCATTTAGAAATTGTCTCGTAATACTTTTATCTCATGCAAAATTTACTTTCTTATTACCTAAATGTCTCTAAGTGGCAATTCTCCAGCCTTTGTCTTAACGTTTATATCCCTTTGATTCAAATGAACAACCACTCCGTCCGTCGTTGCTAGAATGACATCTATTAACAAAGGGGTTATGGTTTTAATGTTTGAGATTTTGAATATTCTCGTATCCAACGTTTTACTTATTAAATTTTGATATTCATGAGATGTAAGTGGATTGGATTTTTATCAGCTGTGTGATTACTTTATCGAATATTATGTTTCGTAGTGAAAAGGGAACAATACTCGGATTTTAATAAAAAGCGGATGGAAGAAAGGTGCACTTATGTAGTTCAGTAGATAAAATCTTGATTAAAAGATAGTCTCGTGCAGCTATACCTCTAGATATTAATTCTATTACCACCCAGCCGAAATGTGTGTATCAGATAAGATTCAGTCAGCCTTTTAATAAATTTACTTTATTCCTGGCATGGCAAAGTAACTGGTAAAGTAACACTGGACCTTATAGTAAAAACAGCGCCGTCCAAGTATAGTGCCAACCAAAAATGCCGTTGGATACTTACCATCAGATTAAGCAAGGGTTTTTCAGTCAAGGCAAAAATTACAGACTTACAACCTTTTAGATAGATACGCACTCACCGAAGGGGTAAGCAGAGGTATAACCAGTACACCCACATTTCGCCGAGCGTATCTGCGGTCTATGATGAGATAGGGGGCGAGCCTATCGCCATACCGGGTACAATTCCAGACTCCGAGCTGATACTGACCGATTCGAAATAGAAAACCCAATATCAATTTTACCCGACTCGGAGATCGAACACGAGACCTCAGCGACAGCCATAGTCGTACCGCCACCGCATTACAACCTACACAAAATTATACAACCTTTGCTACTTATATTCATACTGATAGCACGAATATCCCCTTGGCACTAGAATATTTTGATACTGATTGTCTACAAGCCTCTAGGCTTGAATACATGTTAATAAACGTTCAACAACCATACAATTACGTAACAAGCAAACTGATTCAATCATTAAGGGTCCTTCACTTGGAATCCCACTAACAATTCCCTTCCAATAAAACCACCTATTTCGCATTATTAAATTTCAAACTTTACTATCCATAAAACATGGGGTGGATATAAAAAACGAGGTTTTTGTAAAAACTTATTTCTCGTATAAGTAAACAGAGCCCTGTCCCATAAAAATAAACGATGGGGTTAATCGTTTCGGGGTAAGATATTTCTTACTTTTTATTAGGGAAACTGGAATCTCTTTTACGAATACTCCCTTATAATAACTTTATAAGGGATGGCTGGCGTTTTTTTTGGGTTTGGATTAAAGCCAATTGCGTAATTGAGTGGTTCGGTTATTGCCTAAATAACTAATTTTGCTTGGTCAATCTTCGTTTCGCAGTTTTTTTACTGAAAGCAGAATGGTTTCGGTAAATCAGTTCTGAAGCCGTTATACGGTATTCTCTACGCATTAAGCGATTGTCCAGAAAAATAAACCATTATTAAAATTCTTTAATGCTATAAGACTAATGGATAGTCTGCCTCAGAATGTTTTGGGTGACATAGAATTTCTCATTGAAGTTGATGATTCAGCATTGTCGAAAATATCTTAGATATTTATAGCATCCGATCCTATCTTCGAACGACCTGTATACGTATACGAACTGTATAGTTCATATTTATACTGTGTCAAAAAAGAGGTCAGTTGAATCTTTTGATACTATTTAAGCTATTTATTGTCTCATACCTATCTGAAAACTCTAGGGCTCAGGACTACCTAGATCATAATATTAATAATAAATACACACATAGTCCTGTCCCCACACTAGTTTAACCTGTATCGTGAGTATCAGAAAGTACGAGGGACTTGCGGTCCTACAATATCCAGACCCGAAACAAATATTTGTAGATCACACAAACATTCGTCTTGGTGTGGGAATCTAACCCACGACTCTCTCACAATCTAGTTTTAATGTTTGTATAATTATAAAGTTGTAATAAGTTAATGATTGTATATTTTGCACCTTAACTAAATAATCTTGGGCTCAAGACTACCTAAATACTAGGTGGTAGGTCCCTCGTATACGAGAGGCTGTCTGAGTAGGTACTACCGCTTTGTCTATTTCTGCCGCCAAACAGCAGTATGTAAGCATTGTTGTGTTTCGGTTTGAAGGGCATTGAAGCCAATGCAATTACTGGGTATTATGAGACTTAAATTTTTTACATCTCGCGGTGACGAGCACAGTCCGGTGCCATGCAGTGCTTGGTAACTCCAAGTTCTATGTGGTGTTATGTCTGTTTATAGGCAGGTGTTGCGCTTACCGTCAGGCGGGCGACCCGCTCGTTTCATCATTCAAGCTAATAAAAAAAAAGATTAATCAGGAGTTCATTACCTAATTTATCATTATCATCTTTGCAGATAGTATCTAACTCGGCTATTTAAGTATCTACAGCGTGGCTCTACCACTTAAATACAGTGTAAGACAGTGGTACTAATCCGGCTCATTCACGCTTTAGACAAAACTGGTTACAAAGTTTTCCTCTTCTTAAGAAGAGACACTAACCACAAATTTGGGCTCTGTTTATCGAACTGCTTCTAATTAATTAAGTCCTAATTAAAGAACAAAATAAATGGTCATAAAAAATCTCGATAAGACCAAAGCGTCCGGCGCGGCGTCCGTCAGAACGGTACAATAAAATTATTCGCCATTCCCTTTTCATTTATTCCATGTAACGAAGATGTTGGGGCTCTTAATTTTTTACAATTCGCTCGAGAGGTCACGGTGGATCGTTTCAAATAAGACGTGACTGAACCGAGACGATGTCGATACGATTTTCTGTCAGTAGTTAAATGGCGGAGAGTGCATAAGTTAGAATATTCTTGAATTTAATTTTGCGATATGTTTATTTCATACTAGCTGTCCCGCGCGGTTTCACCCGCAACATATAACGATTGCAGCGCCACATATCGGGTCCAATTGTGAATATAAACCTTCCAGGGACCCACTCAAGTACACAAAAATCATCAAAATTGGACAATTTGTTTTTAAGTTTTAGCGAGACTAACGAATAGCAATTGATTTTTATATATAAGAAGAAGATAAAGACCATCCAGTGAATTAAATGTCCGAAAAAATGTCAATCTGCTATAAAAGCTTTGCAGTGCCGTAAAAAAAGAAAATATATTGAAGCTAATATTTAAATCGTGCAGAAACTGTTTCGTGGAATTTTATTCTACGATTTTTTAAATAAACCAGCAGCAATTGCCAGTTAACCGGCTATCTGCTGATTAAAATAAATACTCGGACGGTGTGAAACCGACCGCCCGTTAAAGTGTATGCCAATAGAGAGAAAACCGCAGGGATCAAGGAAAAAAATATTCGAGAGGTTTTCCGCTCGCCGGGGGCGGCTTGTCATTGGAAGCTATACTTACTATTCCCGGCACAAAAGTAATTCTCTTCAATTTATAACCGTACCTTCCTTCCTTTTCCATTTGTGTGTTGATTTAGAAAATATGATGGTCATATGTACGTGACAGCTCATAATAGCGAATATGATAAGCTGACAAATACTATGGATTTATACATACGCACTCACGCCTGTAATCCCCGAAGGGGCAGGAAGAGGTGTAACCAGTACACCCACATTTCGCCGAGCGTATCTACGTCCCATGATGTGATAGGGGGCGAGCCTATCGCCATACCGGGCACATATTCCAGGCTGATACTGAGCTTTTCGTAAGAAAACGTTTAGAAAAACCCAATATCACTTTTACCCGACCCGGGGATCGAACCCGAGACCCCAGCGTCAGCCTCAGTCGAAACGCGTACGCATTACAACTGCGCCACCGAGGCAGTCTATGGATTTATAATACTATACTATAGTACAGAAGCTATAAGATGACAGGAGCGAATGATGAGACCATATGCAGAGAGCGTGGTGCGTGACGCGCACGCTGGTAAAGCGATGAGCTGAAAGTAGTGCATGAGACCAGTTTTGTCTACAGCATAAATATGGCGGCTCGACCGTGTTGTTACCACTATCTCACAGAAAACCAACGTTAAGTAACAGCTAGCAGTTGAGTTTCATATGGTGAGTGAGATATCCGGAGATACAAATCCACTTCCCCTTCCTCATTCCAATCCTCCCAAGATCTGCAACGCGTCAATGATTCTACTGGTATTGTGGATATTCATGGGCGTTGCAGATCAATTACCAATTATCGTAGTGTAAGACGCGAGGGCCGTAGGGGCGACGAGCTGAAGGTGAGAGCTGAAGCGAATGAGAGCTCAGGAGCGAGTAGTGTGAGACTATGTACATGGGGCGTAGTGTAAGATGCGGCGGCTGGTGGAACGACGAGCTGAAGGTAGTGAATGACAGCTCTGAAGCTAGTAAGGGAGACAAGTAAAGGGAGCGTAGTAGATGATGCGTGGATTGGTAGAGTAAGAAGCTGAGGGAAGTGGATGACAGCTCTGAAGCTAGTAAGTGAGACAAGTAAAGGAAGCGTAGTAGATGATGCGTGGATTGGTAGAGCAAGAAGCTGAGGGAAGTGGATGACAGCTCTGAAGCTAGTAAGGGAGACAAGTAAAGGGAGCGTAGTAGATGATGCGTGGATTGGTAGAGCAAGAAGCTGAGGGAAGTGGATGACAGCTCTGAAGCTAGTAAGGGAGACAAGTAAAGGGAGCGTAGTAGATGATGCGTGGATTGGTAGAGCAAGAAGCTGAGGGAAGTGGATGACAGCTCTGAAGCTAGTAAGTGAGACAAGTAAAAGGAGCGTAGTAGATGATGCGTGGATTGGTAGAGCAAGAAGCTGAGGGAAGTGCATGACAGCTCTGAAGCTAGTAAGGGAGACAAGTAAAGGGAGCGTAGTAGATGATGCGTGGATTGGTAGAGCAAGAAGCTGAGGTAAGTGGATGACAGCTCTGAAGCTAGTAAGTGAGACAAGTAAAGGGAGCGTAGTAGATGATGCGTGGATTGGTAGAGCAAGAAGCTGAGGGAAGTGGATGACAGCTCAGAAACCTGTCACTCAGCTAAGAATAGCATTAACTGAATAAATGTCGACTTAACGCCAGATACTGAGCGTTATAATGCTTTTGTGGACGAAAAGTTCCAAGTAACCTTTACATAAATGCATCTCGAGACGTCACAAGTCCGCGTATCATGAAATTTTAGAAAATAGCAAACCCAATTTCCCGCGCTAGTTTCATGTCCTAGATATCGAGTGGCGAAACATTTCAGTTTTCAGCACCAATATTGCTTGAAACATAGAAATATTTACTGGAAATTCACTGTATTTTTGTTCGGCAAGTGAAAAATTGATACCGTCGTTGTCGAGTATTGAATACATTGATTAGATTGAGTGTTTGTTATCTAAACGAATTGATTTGGAGTGTTTCTGTAAATTGTAATCCAAGATTTGAATTATGTAAGAGTCTGGTAAGATAAATACATAAACATTTTTTATCCAAATTACAGTAGGTTTAGTTTCATGATGCAGAATAAAACATACGTTATATTTTTTTGTCTGGTGACCAGGGTCCGCCTCCTCAAACCATTTTTTTTATATCATAGGCCGGTAAACGAGTAAGTGGGTCACCTGATCCTGATGGGTAAGTGGTCTCCATCGCGCATGTACGCCCACAATACCAAAAGGATCATGGGCGCGTTGCCTTGGTGGCGCAGTTGTAATGCGTACGCGTTACGATTGAGGCTAACGCTGAGGTCTGGGGTTTGATCCCCGGGTCGGGTAAAGTGGTATTGGGTTTTTCTATTATGAAATGTTCAGTATCAGCCTGGAGTCTGGAATTTGTGCCCGGTATGACAATAGGCTCGCCCCCTATCACATCGTAAGACGGAGATACGCTCGGCGAATTGTGGGTGTACTGGTTACACCTTTGCCTACCCCTTCGGGGATTACAGGCGTGAGTGCGTATATGTATTTTATGTTAATAATATATCAAAATTAATAACAAAAGTAGCTTCCAAAAATATTTGGGATCAAATTATGTTGAGGTAGAATAATTCTGCTCCCGCACTCAAGTAGGACGATGTCCATCCGATCGATACTCGGAGTAGCAAACATAATAAAGAACGCTTCCTTGACTTGAACTTCCATGACCGTAGTATGCAGTAGAGAACAAGCCGTTTAATATAGTGGTACGTGGCGCAGTGGACGAGTAGCCGGCTGCGAAGCGAGAGGTCGTGGGTTCGATTCCTGCATCGATACAAATAATAGGGTCTGGGTGTTGTGGGACCGCAAGTTCCTTATAGTTCCTGATACCCACAATATAAGTTAACCTTTGAAATAAAACTAGTTTAAACGGATTTTATCGCGGTTTAATTTTTATTGTAGTCCCGACGTTTCGAAAGCTTTTCAGCCTTCGTGGTCACGGGAGAGACTGAGGTGTAGGTCGTCTCGAAAAGTTAATATTACATTGGCTACCTTCATTTTAAAATTATACATTTTTTTTTTAATTATTTAAAAAAGTTAGTTGGCACTAGTCCGATCTACGCAGAAAGAGCTCACGGTGTCTTGAGGTCTGGCAGTTGGACCAACTTTTCGAGACGACCTACACCTCAGTCTCTCCCGTGACCACGAAGGCTGAAAAGATTTCGAAACGTCGGGACTAAAATAAAAATTAAACCGCAATAAAATTCGTATAAACTAGTTTTATTTCAATGTGTAATATTCGCACAACCTAAGAAATCACTATAAGTTAACCTAATGTGGGGTCAGAAGTATGTGCGTGACTGTTGGGTGTATTTATAGTGATTTCTTAGGTTTACGCGAATATTACACATTGAAATAAAACTAGTTTATACGGATTTTATCCGTATAAACTAGTTTTATTTCAGGGTGTATTTATTATAATTGGGATCTCATATTCACGATATAACTATATTGTTACTTTGCGATAATTTTTATAGCAGTTTTATACTAATTTCCTGACAATATTCTTGACAGCCTCCGTGGCGCAGCGGGCGAGTAGCCGGTTGCGAAGCGTGAGGCCGTGGGTTCGATTCCCGCACCTTGACAAATGTTTGTCTGATCCACAAATATTTGTCTCGGGTCTGGGTGTTGTGGGACCGCAAGTCCATCGTAGTTCCAGATACCCACGATACAGGTTAACCTAGTGTGGGGTCAGGACTATGTGTGTGACTGTTGGGTGTATTTATTTATTATTTATTTATTTATTATTCAGCGTTAATGCAAGTAATAACTCATTTTTTACACACATAAATTTGAAGTCATTGGTGTATATATTGGTGACTAGGGTCAAATTGTCGACCTCCGTCCAAGAATCAGTTAAAGCCCCCTCCCCCCACTTGATTATCGCTACCTACAACCTAAATCACCTTATTTGGAGTTAATCATAGTGGAAGGAATTCCAACAAAACTCAGAAAAACAAAGACTTTGAAATCAGCCACACCGGTGCTTCATGGTTCTTGTGAATACATGATAATATATTAAATATTTGTCATTGGCTCTATGCATAGGAATGCGAAGCCATAATTAAACAAAAAAACACCGTATTATTTAATTCCGCATATAGCATAACCCCATCCCAATCTAATAAGAAAGAACAGTCTGGCAATCCCGTTTCCACTCGATTTATATCACCTTTTTTTCGTCTAGCAATATGCGATATGTTATCCCTTATTATGTACTTTGTTATTTATACTTTGTTTGTTTGTTTTGTAGTAATTTATTATTATTGTTAGTATAAATATTGACATTTCTAGCATTGTTTTTCCGCTGCGAAAGTATTCCTGAATTCGATTCTTAGTCAGGGATTTTTTTATTTAAGAACCACATGTGGCTGCCTCTGTGGTGCAGTGGACGAGTAACTGGTTGTGAAGCTAGAGGCCGCGGGTTCGATTCCCGCACCGGAACAAATAAGTTTTCGTTCCACAAATATTTGTTTCGAGTCTGGGTGTTCTCTCCTCACAGGGGATGCCTCGAACCCACTGCAAGTGGGATAAGGACAGGTGGAAAAAGAAGACGCATCACGTGTGGTTATCACGTGATGCGTTGCCGCCCTTAAAGGAAAGTGATTATTAAGGGATTGGGAAGGGGTGCGGGCTTTGGGCCTCCGGCCATGTCACTCACACAATGGTAACGACTCGGTCGAGCCGGCCCATTCGTGCTGTAGACAAAACTATCACAGTGTGGCTCTACCACTTAAAAACATCACTGGTTTCTAAGACTAAATATACGCTGCCATTTGATTAATCATGCGATATGTTACGGACGTAAGTTATCCTATTTGTTATTTACAGAAAATAAATACCGCCAGCATTTTTCCGGCAAGCGTTTTGCTAAACTCACTTTGCCTTCTCGGTATGGAAAAATAAGTACAAAAAAGTTATATAAGCAAGTGGTAGTAGTAAGTAGGTTATTAATATTTCTTTCCTCCGTCGTCGTCCCAAACATGTTTTGGTAGATCCCAACGACTCCATCATAGTCGCTATCGAAGCAGCACTTTCCCTGCCCAATCCGAATCGCAATAATAATACGCGACCCCGACATAGAACACGCCTGCGAGTCCGAAGAACTCCCACAAATGACCGTCGACACAATGATGTGCAGAGACAGCCCTAAACTATACTCCCCAGCGATTGCTCAAGCTGAGGTCTGAGCCTTCTAAAAGGCGCCTCTGTACTTAATCGTTACTAAGTACATTATTCATATTTCTGGCTAGAGCGCCATAAGCGCCGGCTTTAATGTCAGGTGAAGATGTAAAAGCCATATAAGCTAACAGCACAAATCCATTCGAAAAAACTAGCAACTTTTAGTTGAATTCCGACCAAATTCTATGGATGGGAGGGACAAAGGATTAGAAAGACTACAAGGATTTTGTTAGTCGTAAAGTCACGATATAAACAGTTTTGTCTACAGCATGAATGACCCGGCTCGACCGGGTTGTTACCACTGTCTCACAGAAATCAGACGTGAAGTAGCAGCTTGTTGTTGCGTTTCGTACGGTGAGTGAAAGATCCGGGGGCTAAATCCGCTTTCCCGTCCCAATCCCTTTATCATCCCTTTCCTATAAGGACGGCAACACGTCCATAATTCTTTAGGTATTGTGGTTATTCACAGGCGGTGGAGATCAATTACCATCAGGTGACCCACTTGCTTGTTTACCATCTTCTGCTATAAAAATAGGTTCTATAATTTCGTATAATGAGTATTAAAACTTCGATCCCACAAAATAAATATGAAACAAAATCGGAGCACGCAGCTATTGATCCTCCTAGATAAATACATTTTCACTGCCTCGGTGGGGCAGTTGTAATGCGTACGCGTTACGATTGAGACTGACGCTGAGGTCACGCGCTCGATCTCCGGGTCGGGTTAAAATGATATTGGGTTTTTCTATTACGAACTGCTCAGTGTCAACCCGGAGTCTGGAATTGTGTCCGGTATGGCGATAGGCTCGTCCCCTATCACATCATGGGACGGAGATTCGCTTGGCGAAATGTAGGTTTTTTTTTATTTTATTTTTTTATTTTATTAGATTGAATGACGAGACGAGCAGGTCGCTCGCCTGATGGTAAGCGCCACGCCTGCTCATAAACAGAAGCAACGCCGCACAGAACTTTAAATAAAGCACTGCATGACACTGGACTGCGCTCGTCACCCCGAGACATAAGGTGTTAAATCTTATAATGCCCAGTAATTACACTGGCTTCAATGTCCTTCACACCGGAACACAACAGTGTTTACACACTGTTGCTTGGCGGCAGAAAAAGACAAAGCGGTGGTACCAACCAAACGAGGGACCTACCACCTTGTACTACTACCTAGGTGGTGACAACTCTGCCTACCCCGTCGGGGATTACAGGCGTGAGTGCGTATATATTAAATATATTTGAATACTGCCGTTAATCTCTGCTCAATTTAGGTATTAAATAGTAATCCAATCACTAAAGTCTGCGCTAATATATAATCTAGTCTGGGGTAGGTACACCCGAGAAAAGCATTTGTCTACGTCGCATAACAAATCGAATATGCTGAGTAGAGGCGATTGGTTGTATACGAACATACGGATTTTTCACGCAATTTCAATTATGATTTTAATACATACATACATACGCACTCAAGCCTGTAATCCCCGAAGAGGTAGGCAGAGGTGTAACCAGTACACCCACATTTCGCCGAGCGTATCTCCGTCCCATAATGTTATAGGGGGCGAGCCTATCGCCATACCGGACACAATTCCAGACTCCGGGCTGATACTGAGCATTTCGTAATAGAAAAACCAAATACCACTTTACCCGACCCGGGGATCGAACCTGAGACCTCAGCGTTGGCCTCAATCGTAACGCGTACGCATTACAACCGCGCCACCGAGGCAGTCATGATGCATGATTTTAAACCATATGTAACTTCTTCTTTCTGCGTAGATCGGACTAGTGTCAACTACCTTTGTTTAAAATTAAAAAAATAGATGTATAATTTTAAAATGAAGGTAGGCAATGTAACATTAACTTTTCGAGACGACCTACACCTCAGTCTCTCCCGTGACCACGAAGGCTGAAAAGCTTTCGAAGCGTCGGGACTAAAAAAAAAATAAACCGCGATAAAATTCGTATAAACTAGTTTTATTTCAATGTGTAATATTCAAGTTAACATAAGAAATCGCATATGTAACTTTCATTATAGAAGAGGTAACTGTTGTGTATAACTCGAGTATAATGGAGTTAGATAATAATAAGTATGGCATCTATCATACTAATATTATAAATGTGAATGTAAGTTTGTTTGTTACACGTTCACGCGAAAACTACTTAACCGATCATCATGAAACTTTGTACACATATTCTTGGAGGTATAAGAAGTAACATACGATACTTTTTATGAAAAAAAAAACTATTTGTTTGTTACGCTTTCACGCCTAAATCACTGAAACGATTTTGATGAATTTTAATGTAGAGATAGATGGGACCTTGGAGACGGTTATAGGCTACGTTTTATTGCGGAAAAGTCTATTCACGCGGGCGGAGCTGCGGGCAACAGCTAGTCTATAGTAAAACTAGCCCTGTAATATACACGTACTGCTGGACACGGGCCTCCTCTACTGATTGAGAGGGGTTGGGCCTTAGTCTAACACGCTGGCCTAATTAGGGTTGGCAGACTTCACATACCTTCAAAATTATTATGGAGAACTTAGATACGTAATTTTCGTCATGATGTTTCCTTCACCATAAAGTGCCACCATTAAAGCAAGTGATAATTAACAATGAATACACACGTAACTTGGAAAAGTCAGAGGTGCATGGTTTTGAGTCTGTTACGAACATATGCGACTTCGCCTCGACAGTCCGTACTACTCACCACTAAGCTATCGCTGTTAAAACACTGAAAATACCACAAAAATCCAGTTCGTCTACAGTCAGTCCCCGATCGAACATTGTAATCGTCACGTCTTCGACCCTCTCTGATAAGCCGACGCTCATGTATTATTTATAAGACACAACATTGGGGATTTCCTATCCGACTGGCTCTTGTGATCGTGGCGATTGCCAAAAACGATTATTAAAACGCCACACAAACTGATATTCTACATTGTAGGATACGATTTTGTTTAAATAAATAAATACACCCAACAGTTACACATAGTCCTGAAACGACGAGGGACTTGCTTCCCCACAACACCCAGACCCGAAACAAATATTCGTGGGTCACACAAACATTTGTCTCGTTGCGGTAATCGACCCCACAGCCTCACCCTTCGCACCCGGCTACTCGCCCACTGCGCCACGGGTTTGATAGTAACTGTCACTAAAACATAAGAACTTTATGTCTTGGGGTAATGACCACAGTGCAGCACCAGTATTTTTAACCGACTTCAAACAGGTTCTCAATTGGGCGCGTTTTTTTTTTTTAAATTATGTACAATGTACATAGTATTATATTTCTCCGCCAATTGTGGACCGATGTTGGAAAAAAATCACTCGATAGAGTTTAGCTGCGATGTAGTCCCATATAAACTTGGTTAAGATTTGATGACGGAGTACGGAGGAAAAAAAAACTCCTCAACGGACAACAGTACACTCGTCGCGATTGTGTTATTGTATTGGAATTTACATGCTATTGCTATAATAACTACCACTAAAAATTTAAGTCGGTTTCTAAGTTTTGTTAAACGTTATTTTATATTCGTTTCATAAATACATAGCTTTTTGATTTGTCTGCACATATTTTTACTAGCTTTTGCTCACGGCTCCGCCCGCGTGAACGGCTTTTACGGAAATAAAAAGTGTCGGAGTGGTAGAGCCACGCTGTAGACAATGTTGTCTACAGCATGAATGGGCTGGCTCGTCCAGGTCGTTACCACTGTCTCACAGAAAACCGACGTAAAGTAGCAGCTTGCTGCTGCGTTTCGTACGGTGAGTGGGATATCCGGAGGCCGAAATCCCCTCCCCTTCCCAATCCCTTTCCTTTACGGTCGGCAACGCGCCCATGTTTCTTTTGATCTTGTGGGCGTACATGGGCGATGGTGTTCACTTACTATCAGGTGACCCACTTGCTCGTTTGTCGGCCTATACAATAAAAAAAGTAGCCTATGTCCTAATCCAGGACACAGTCCAGGATCTACGTTTTTTCCGAACCTGGGCAGAAACTTTATACTAGCGCCCCTCTCGCCAGCGTTTATAAACGATAAATTACTTTAAAAAACTAAAAGAAAAGAAAAAAATGATGCCCAAAGGGCTTGTGTGGCGCCTTTTTCTTACAAGTCGACGGTGAGCCAACCAGGCTTTCGTATACTAGGTGCTTTGTGAAGAAAGATTTTTTTATTTTTAATCATATATGTCGGCGCCGTATCAGAGGTTCCTCCCAGATCCATGATATAATGCAAAACACTGTCCTTTTATAATGACTTTATTCGTTACCACACGAGTTATAGAAAATTACTGTACCTTGCTGCTGAACAGCAATCGTTTAAATAGCAATTCTTACAATAGAAATCCCTTCCATCTATAGTGACAATATTATTAGTGACAATTTGCCACAGTTTGCCCCCCCCCCCTAGATCCGGGCCTGCCAGGACATGGTTTATCATGAAATGCTTGGTATCAACCCGGATTCAAATTGTTCCCTATATGGTGATAGGCTCGCCTATCACATCATGGGTCGGAAATAAGCTCGGCAAAATGTGGGTGTACTAGTGACACCTTTGTCTATACCTTCGGGGAGTACAAGTGTGAGTGCGTATGTACTCGTATGTATGTTAACAGACAATTGAACCCTCACTTTTTTGAGTCGGATAGCGCAATAAACATTTAAAAAAAGAAAAACATAAAAATCACTTGACATGTACTAAACCATAAATTAACATTTTTTCACGATAAATTCTTTGGGTAATTAAATTCTAGACCTGCAATTAGCAGTGGCTTTAAACTGGCATCGAGCCAGTTGCCAAGTCGTTGCAAATAAATTGGTGAAGACTTAATTTGGCTCTCTCATTAATATATTTATGCTGAATAAGTGTTTCTGTGCTGAGTGAAGACAAAATGTACTGGTCAAACTAAATTTGTAAGAGAAGATCAAGATTAGTAAATTTTTTTTTTTAGTAGTATTAAGTACTCTCCTATTTATAGCATAGGCCGCCAAATAATAATAATAATAATATAATAATATAAATGAGATGAATACGCCATTCATGCTGTAGAAATGAAGGTCTACAACACGGCCTTTCCACTTAAAAGAATCCTCTTAAGATTCCTTTATATTTCTTAGGTACCAGCCACGTGTTTATTTTGATCTAGATGATCGCTTTCCTCATCAGACTTTTTCTTTTGCCATTACTTACTACTATAAAGGTGTAGAATTTAAAGGCTAGAGCCATGCAGTAAACGCTTTTGTCTGCAGCGTGAATGGCCTGATTCGACTGGGTTATTACCACTGCCTCAAAAAAATTACATGAAGGGGTAGTTTGATGTTGGGTTTCATACGGTGCCTGAGATTTGTCGAAGTCTAAATCCCGCCTCTCCATTCCTTTCCTTTAAGGATAATAAATGATCAATGATTCTTCTGGTATCTTTTTAATGCTTTATTGTACATTAGACACTTAGTAAAACTAAAAAAACATTATACATTTAAACATAGTACAATTGCCGGCCTTATCGCTCAGGGAAATCTCTTACAGGCAACCATAATAACTGGTATTGTGGATATCCATTTCTTTTTTCTTCTTTTTAGCTTGAGTGACGAAACGAGCCGGTTGCTCGCCTGATGGTAAGTGCCACGCCTGCCCATAAACAGAAGCAACACCACACATAACTTTGAGTTACAAAGCACGGCAAAGTGGCTACACTAGACCGGATGTTAAGTGAGGTGCAGTCCGAGTATAGTGTCGACCGTCCAGAGTCATTAATCATCCTTCGAAGGTCGGCAGAATTATGCCGCCCTGAAGTTAAAATCACTTACTATCAATTACTTTTTTTTTCTAGCACTATGATTTACTACCCTTTAGATAATATACAATATGTAACAAAAACCCTGTTGTTCCTTTTAACCACGTTATCAGAATCATTATTCAAACGTAGATTTTTTTTTATTAGCTTGAATGACGAGATGAGCAGGTCACTCGCCTGATGGTAAGCGCCACGCCTGCTCATAAAAAGAAGCAACGCCATATAGAAATTTAAATAACAAAGCGCTGCATGACACCGAACTGCGCTCGTCACCCCAAGACATAAGGTGTTAAGTCTCATAATGCCCAGTAATTTCACTGGCTTCAATGTCCTTCAAACCGGAACACAACAGTGCTTACACACTGTTGCTTGGCGGCAGAAATAGACAAAGCGATGGTACCAACCCAACCGGCCTCTCGCATACGAGGGACCTACCATCTTGAAAAGAAATATCTCAATTAAGAAAATTCTACCATTAAAAATAACGATTGGCGATCACCCGATGGTTTATCAAAAGTGGTAGTTAGTCGGTACGGCACCTTTTTACTATTACAGCGAGTCGCCGCATTACTAATACGCGCGTAAAATACATACAATTATAGTTTTTTAGTAGAATTTCATTTTAAATACCACTTTTATTGAGCTGCTGGCCCACCATCTGTCCCATTTTTATGTTGGATTTTTCTGATTAGTGACCAACAGGGTTTTTGTTACATGTTGTATAACCAGTTAGTCGAGCCAAGATAAAATCAAGCGGCTGAAATAAAAAGACAAAAAATTGAGAACTAATTTAAATTATGCTGGAATCAGATCTACTGAAGCAGAGCCAAATATGTCAGAAAGTGATGTGTCAATTAAAACAAGGAACCAGAGCACTACTGTATGACGTCATACAGACGTCATTGTGCCGAAGCATAAAATTTTACGACGCGTGGTTCATACTTGTAATAAAGAACATTTGTTTGGCGGCAATGATATTTCTCCTTTGTAACCTACTATAAAACTAAGTATGTACAAGTTTACTTTTTTAAAGAAAGGCAGAAAGAAAATGTTTGATGGTAAGAGATCAGGAGGCCAATACTTGTAATTTTAAATGTTCAAAATATCATTCCGATCTAGTCTCAGCGTCAAGAAAGTTGCAAATGGCATTCTCTTAAACCAACGTCAAATGCACCTAGCATTAGCAGTAGCATTATACAGTTTTGGCTTCAGTCAACTTTTATTCTACATTCAATCTCATTACGATCTACGTTCACATTTGACGTTGATTATTGGTTTAAGAGAATGTCATTTGCAACTTTCTTGACGCTGAGACTAGATCGGAATGATATTTTGAACATTTAAAATTACGAGTATTGGCCTCCTGGGGGGCGAGCACGAACAACTTACGAATAAGTATTCGAATGGAGAACGCTAGCATTTGTATGAATGTTCAAACAATATTTTGACATTTTGTTACGAATACGTTCTCGCAAGTTATTCGTGCTAGCCCCTCAGTGAACATTTTGTTATTACCTGAATGATAAATGTCATGCCTACCCATAATTAAACAAGACCATACAAAACTTTGAATTATAAAGATTGCGTAGCATTGGACTTAGTTTGTTACCCTAAGACATAGACATAATGTTATATTATGTCAAGTAATGCCCAGTAATTTCACTCGCTTCAACGGATCTACCACCTAATAGGATGGTATATATAACTGTTACTCGAAAGGATAGTACCTAATAACAGTATCCAAACTAGGCACGTTCCGAGATCTAGTAGTTCAGTTCAGCATAATATGGCGCCGGTCACGCCGAAGTGTCGATGGATAAGGTATAAACAGGTAAATCGATACTAGCATTTTGCACCGGTCCGATTATTGAATTAAAATTCATTGCTTCATACTTTCGATTGGTATAGAATTTGTCTATTAATCAAAACCGGTGAAATGTAAAAAAAAAAAATTATTTATTAATTTATCATATCCTGGACTGAAATTTGTTAGGCAACCCATATGCAATATATTTATTGACATATTAAATTAAATATAAAATACGTTTCATCAAATAAACATCTCGGTGAAGGTCGTTGTATGACGGGATCTTAGACTATAAGACTTCTTAGCGAAAGCACATAAATGATACACAACCCATCCAATCTCCACACACATCGTGTGTCTTCGTTACATTCGCAATTCAGAATAATAAAACAATGTACGCTCTGCACATAGCCATGCATCATTCTTAAGGAGATTCCTTTATTTGTTTATTTTCTTTGCTCTCGCCTCGTCCGTGTGATCGTTTGTATAGAACGAGGCTCTTAGCTATGCTGGCAATGTCTGACCGTGGTTATGGAACATCTACTTTTTATTAGGAGTCAGTAGCCAAAGTATGCCAACGGTATTCTATTATGGCCGTTCCCTATCTACACTAATATTATAAAGAACACAGATTTGTTTTTTGTATGTAACGAATAAACTTAAAAACTACTGGACCGATTTCAAAAATTATTTTGCCGTTAGAAAGCTACATTATCACTGAGTAACATAAGTTATATTTATTACTAGAAAAAGTTATAAATCCTTAGAAATCCCTACTAAAACCAACCCCAGGTATAAAAAAAAATATTATAAAGGCGAAACTAACTCTATCTGTCAGTTACGTTTTCAAGGCTAAATGGCTTTACGGATTTTAATGAACTTTGGTATGGAAATAGGTTATATCATGGGGAAGGACATAGGGTACTTCCGTCCCCAAAAAAAGATAATCACGCAGGCGGAGCCGCGAGCAAAAGCTAGTATTCTATATGAAGATAGATTTGCATAGTATCAGTAGTGTTTTGACAGATCTTCCATACAAAATGTGTCAAAATCTTACTGGCAGCAAGCAATAGGGTAGTTGACTAGATTTTTTATATTATTTAAATCAATAAGTTATGTTACTCAAAATCTATTGCAGAAAGAATTTTATAAATCGGACCAAAAATAAATAAGATAGAAGCCATTCAAATCCTGTAGAAGGGGTAATTGTCAAATGACAGACGATGCAACCTTTGACGTCACTGTGTAAAATGTTCATTATAGTGCACGCGTGCAAGCGAGATAGTGAGATATCCCTACTACGCACCCACTTTTCCTCATACCAACATTTAAAATCATAACTGCGGGCACATTTCTGAACCAATTTTGATTGTGTTTTAATAAAATCGTTTCTTTTGCGTATGATTTTCTGTTGCTTATAAAATAATGTATAAAATTCAATATAGGAAACTACCCTATTCTGTCGATAGACAAAAAATTGGAACATTACTCTACACTTTCTGTCTGCGTTACTAATAAAAAGCTTTATCTTTTTAACCCTAATAGCTGTAGCTGTAGCTAGCTGAAATTTTCACAAAATGTGTTATTTATTAGAGCGGATATCTTACATTTTATTCTGCCTGGTGTTATCCTGGCTTAATGCCAAGATCCACCTTTTCGTATATACCATTGATTTGACAGTATATGGAGCGACTCGCCATTGGACCCCCATAACCCGCAACAGGAACCAACTGCGCCATTGCATTCATCAGCAGAATGTACCACATGCAAGTGAGATGGCTTTGGGCCTTAGGTGATAGTTAATAAAAAGAACAAAGTAAAACTAGGTAGGACGTGGGAATGGAAACCTCAGTTCGTGAATCGGTTGTATGGTTTTATTTTATTCTGGCACGACAAAGTGTACTTGATGTAGGTATAGCGCAGTTCAAATACTATAATGTTAAGTCGCGAATTCGTGCGTCCTTCGACAATTTCCAGAATTATACGCACCTAAATAAGTACTTTGTTACTTATTATAGATAGTCTAAAGCCTCCATGCAACCAGTTTCGTCTACAGCTTGGATGAGCCGACTCGATCGAAATTGTATCTATGTTATGCGGGTTGGTAGACTTCTCATACCTTCGGAAATTGTTATGAAAAATTTCTTGGTATGCAGATTTCCTCACGATATTTCCTTCACCGATAAAGCAAGCGACAATTAACGATGAATACATACGTAACTTAGAAAAATCAGAGGTGTATGCTCTTGGGGTTGGATTCGAACCTGCGACTTACGTCTCGACAGTCCGTACCACTCCAAGCTGAGCTATCGCTGCTTGTCTTCTTTAAATAACAGACAATATATTAAATTGTCTCGGTGGCACAGTTGTAGTACGACTGGAGTGCAACTGCCGCACTGAGATATCGGGTTCGACCCCCGGGTCGGGTTAAAATGATATTAGTTTTTTTATAATACGAAGTTCTCAATATCAGATCGGAGTCTTGAAATGTGCCCGGTATGGCGATAGGCTCGCCCCCTATCACGTTATGGTACGGAAATGAGCTCGGCGAAATCTGGGTGTACTGGTAACACCTCTGCCTACCCCTTCAGGGATCTACAGGCGTGAGTGCGTATATATGTATATGAATTTAAATCTAATTTGATAATGCTACTACATGATATGCAAACTCGAAGAGGCTTGAGGGAACTCGCTGGATTTACTTAGTATCACAATACACATTTACCGGAACAGTAATGCAAATATTTGAGTGGAGAAATACAATACTAGCGTAGAGAGATAGAAAGATAGAGAGATAGATAGAGATAGGACTAGCCCCATTCACACAAAGCCATTTTCTCATCTATTTATTATAATAAAATTTAAACACTGAATAACTTACATTATTTAAATATCGTTTAAATTGTGTAATTTTTTTTTCTTTCTTTCTACATACATAAAATCGCACTCGCACATGTACTCCTAGAAGGGGTAGGCAGAGGTGTAAGTAGTACACCCACATTTCGCCTATTTCCATCCCATGATGTTATAGGAGGCGAGCCTAGCGCCACATTGGGCGCAATTCTAGACTCCGGGTTACTAAGCATTACATGATAGAAACACCCAATAACACTTCACCCAACCTGGGAATCGAACTCGAGGCCTCAGCACAGCAGTCGTACCGCGTACAACTGCGCCACCTGACGAAACTTGACGAAAATAAAGGAACAATATATGCATGAGTCTAAAATCCATTGTTTTGATTCCTAATAAATCATATCAGGTTATGTATTTAAATGTTGGATGTTTTTATTACCGCCTCGAACAGAAGACAAATTTATTTGTTATTAGACTTTTTTGGGTTCGGTCCAACCTTGATATAGCGACATGTGTTTGGTCCACTTTAACGAACATTCGGTAAACCAGATCCTACTAACAAATAATATAAGAATTAAGGTCTATCTTGTTAGGAGGTCAAAATTACGCAAGCAGGGCCGGGATATCGTATTTTTTACTGGGTGTTGTAGAAGGGATGGATGTAAAATAAATCCATACATTTTATTGACAGTGAGACCAATCTAGTAATCTTCTCGTAATTTAAAGTGTTCAAAATATAATTCCAATTTAGTCTTAGTGTCAAGAAAGTTGCAAATGGTATTCTCTTAAACCAATAATCAACGTCAAATGTGAACATAGATCGTAATGAAATTGAAAGAAGAATAAAAGTTGACTGAAGCCAAAACAGTATTCTGCTAACATTTTTAAATGACACATATATAAATGTCAAAATTGTGACTGAATTGAGATTACAATGGCATCGAGATGAGATTATATTGACACCGGACTGAACTTAAATAGGAGCAGAATTCCATTTTTTAGTCAAATCAAAATCTCATCTCAGTTCAGTTAAAATTAATTCGCGGTGTCAGTTTTTCACGAGAATTGGCCTCTGGGTCTTAGTGAGATGGTGCACCTGGAAAAAGGGTTATGGTCACCTCTATGGAATAGCATGAACTTCTCATTCAACAGGGGCTTTTACATAAACCAAGACGCGTCCAGTACTTTAAAAGACCTACAACTTATCTAATAGTATACAAACCTCTAGAATCTACGTATACTTCAATACAAAGCACATCGAAATACACTAAATACAATAATATCAGACACAATGCGTTGCGCGATATTGCTTTTACGGTCACAATAAAGATTAAGTGCAAACTAGTTTACATTTTCCATCGAAAATGGCTTCTACACAATAGCTGTCAAACGCACTAACAATGAAACCCAGCTGTGGTCTCGAACTTCCATTGTACTAACGATCTTACGTTGTCTTTGTTTCTTAAGCACCTTCTTATTGTTAATTGTGGGATACCATCAATTATACGAAAAATCAGCTTAGAGTTAACGTTGTTGGATGTGATGTAGAGCTCAGGAGTGAGCGTGATGAATGGAATGTAGAGATGAAGTTAGTGGATGAGACTACAGGAGTGAGTGTTGTTGGACCACATACAGGGAGCGTAGTGTGTGGTGCGATATAGGGACGAGCTGAATGTAGTATATGAGAGCTCAGGAGCGAGTATTGTGGGAACACGTACAGAGAACGTAGTGTATGACACGCGGGCTGATGAAGCAATGAGCTGAAGGTAGTGGATGAGAGCTCAGGAGCGAGTATTGTGGGACCACATACAGGGAGCGTAGTGTGTGGCGACACGTGGGTTGGTGAAGCAATGAGCTGAAGATAATGGATAAGAGCTCAGGAGCGAGTGTTGTAAGACCACACACATAGAGCGTAGATTATAGCGTGCAAGCGAGTGGAACGACGAACTGAAGGTAGTAGATGAGCGCTCAGGAGTGAGTGTTGTGAGACCACGTTCAGGGGCGTAGTGTGTGGCGTGTAAGCCGGAGAGCGACGAGCTGAAGGTATTCGATAAGAGCTCAGGAGCAAGTGTTGTGAGACCTTATACAGGGAGATTCTTGTGTTACGTACGGGCCCTTATGTTTTAAAAGTAAGACTGCAAAAATGTGCTGCTAATAAAACTTTTAACCATATCGTTTTAATTACAAATTTTTTACACGAAAATTAATTCTCCATTTTAATCCACTCGGCGTGAACACAAGATAGCCATGCAAAAACAATCGGTATGTTACTAATTAATCTCTCACGCTTTGTTACGCAGATGAAAATGTTGAGGTACGATAATGAATGTCTGGCTACTGGAATGAAAAATTATTTCAGCAAAATTACTTGGAAAATCAATATTTTTAAATAATTGTTTCTAACTGATGCTAGGGTTGGCATGGATTGAAGTTAAATACAGTAAGGCCTTTCTTCTCTTTGTTTCATCGTCTTACAGTACCAGTTCACAGACGGGTTAAATGTCTTCAAGAGCAGACTAATAAAATCTCTTGTTAACACAAGTCACGTTTTAGGTCAGCCTTTACTATTTTCAATTGATTTGTAGGTCGGAATGTCTATTGTGATTGGAGGGAGATATCGGCCTTATATTGGTCTCTTTTTATTCGTTTGAAAGGCGAGACGAGCAAATTATTCTCCTGAGAGAATATTCTTGCCCATATATAGAAGCAACAACATTCAAAATGTTTACTTACAAAGCACTATATGGCACTGCACTCATCATCACGAGACATAAGATGCTAACGCCCGGCTGATCAATGCTAAATTAACTAACTAATCAAAATTAAATGTCAAATCTCATGTCAAGTCGAAATTGAGTTGCTAGAAGCGTGATCAACACGGATCAACACCTTTGATTTGACACACATGTTAGCTAACGTAGCTTTCAAATTAATATGTCAAATCATATGTCAAACGGTTCTAAAGAGGTATCGAATATTTATTATTTTTTTCACTAATCAACGTTTCAGCAACTCGAATTGATTTGACAGCAGTGTCAAAATCAAAGTTCTGTTAGTTGAATGTTGATTTGGTCGGCCATTCAGAAACCGGGCGTCAGGCAATTAACTTTAATTGTCATTAAGCAATTTCTTAGAAATTTATTATTCCTCAGAGATGTTAATTATGATTATTTCTGTACTCAGTAACGCATTATAAAGTATTCTCTATATTCAGTAACGGAGTATGAAGCATTAAATGGCTCTGAGATTTTTTATAGCACTAGGGGCTTTGCCCATGTTTTTACACAAAACATAAAATAAAAAAAAACTTAATGTCCTACGAATATGAGACATATCTTACTTTCTTCCCCACATTATTCTGCATCGATTGGTATCGGTCTCGACCCCATACCCCCCGGCGGTTTCGGAGGATATAGCGTGACAAGCTTTTGGCAGCGGCGGTGGCGGCGGCGCCAGTTACTTTTTTTTAGAATAGAGAGATAAGCCGGCAAACGAGTGAGATTCTTTTGGTATTGTGGGCTTTTATGGGCGGTGCAGATCACCTACCTTCAGGTAGTCCACACACAAAAAAGACATGAACATACATACATATTCACACTTGTAATCCCCGAAGGGGTAGGCAGAGATGTAACCAGTACACCCACATTTCGCCAAGCATATCTCCGTCCCATGATGAAATAGGGGGCGAGCCTATCGCCATACCAGGCACAAATTCCAGACTCCGGGCTGATAATGAGTATTTCGTAATCGAAAAATCAGACCAGAGGATTGAACGCGAGACTTCAGCGTCATCCTTAGTCGCAACACGTACACATGCACCACCGAACCATAAAACATGAACTGTGTACATTAATGCTAAGAACAAATAAGGTCAAGTTTAGATTTGTTATTGTCGCCATAACTTCGTAACATGGGTTCGAGGCCCGAGTCTTTATTTGTAAGTTTCTTATGTTCCATTGATCTTATGCAATTTATAGTTTAGAAACTGTTGCCTTAGCTCCGTTACAAAGTTTATGCACACTTAATGACTGTGTAGCGCATTTGGTGAAACGCAATAGGGTAGTTTCCTATATTGAATTTTATACATTATTTTATAAGCAACAGAAAATGACACGCAAAAGAAACCCTTTTATTAAAACACAATATAAATTGGTTTAGAAATGTGCCCGCAGTTATGACTTTAAATGTTGGTATGAAGAAAAGTGGGTGCGTAGTGGGGATATCTCACTATCTCGCTTGCACGCGTGCACCATAATGAACATTTTACACAGTGACGTCAATGGTTGCATCGTCTGTCATTTGACAATTACCCCTTCCACAGGATTTGAATGGCTTCTAGATTATTTATTTTTGGTCCGATTTATAAATTATTGGAATTTTAACTTATTGATTTAAATAATAAAAAAAAACTAGTCAACTACCCTATTAGTGCTCAACTTCAATGGAGTTAATGGCTTGCATTCTGGATGAAAAATTACCATAACAGTATAATTTGTAGAGTGTTTTTATCTTATAATACATTTTGATGTATACGACCGAGATAAGAGACCATGAGTCTAAAACCACACTGCACAAAGGTGGATATGAGAGCGAGATAATCTCTGACCTAATGCAAGTTTTTTGCTTGAATGACGAGCATCATCACTCGCCTGCTGTTAAACGTCACGCCTACCCATAAACAGAAGCAACGTCACACAGAACTCTGGATTACAGAGCACTGCATGGCACTGAACTGCGCTCGTCATCATCATGGTAAGCTTCATAATGCCCAGTTATTTCACTGGATTCAAAGACCTTCAACGGGAACACAACAGTGCCTACACACTGCTGCTTGACGGCAGAAGTAGAAAGAGTGGTAGTACTTACCCAGACGGCTTCTCTCATATGAGGGTCCTACCATCTAGAGTAAACCCTATCTCAACAGTCCGTAGCATTCCCCGTATGGTATCACCGCTTTGCTCGTAATAATAAATATTCTTTATTTTTAGTTGCTGGACCCTCGCCAGCGATGTCTGTGGAGGGACAGAGGTGCCTGTGCGTCGTGGTACTGCTCATCCACACGGTTACCGGCGCGGGAGAAGGTGGGTTTGCCTTTACATTATACAAGACTTAAGTAAGATTACAAATCAACGAGCAGGTCGCTCGTCTGATGGTAAGCGCCACGCCTGCTCATAAACAGAAGCAACGCCACACAGAACTTTAAATAACAAATCACTGCATGACACTGGACTGCGCTCGTCACCCCGAGACATAAGGTGTTAAGTCTCATACTGCCCAGTAATTTCACTGGCTTCAATGTCCTTCAAACCGGACGTAACAGTGCTCACACACTGTTGCTTGGCGGCAGAAATAGACAAAGTGGTGGTACCAATAGCCGGCCTCTCGCATACGAGGGACCTACCACCTTCCTTTACATTATACAAGACTTAAGTAAGAAAACAAATCATTATAAAGATGCTCTTCAGCTTCAATACATGAGCCTGTAGCCAGCTGTGCTAAGGATGGTTCATTGCTAGCCACGTTAAAAGCCTGAGAAGCTGACGTGCAGTATTTTAAGCGCAGATATTACTCAGAGTTTTATTTATTAGCTTGAGTGACGAAATGAGCAGATCGCTTGCGTGGTGGTAAGTGTCACGCCTGCCCATAAAGAGAAGAAACACCACACATAGCTGCCGATTGGTAGCAGAATAGAAAAACCATAGTACAACTTGGGCCGGCAAATGTGCATTTGGGTCACCTGGTGGTAAGTGGTCTCTACGGTCCATGTATGCCAATAATACCAAAAGGATTATGGGCGCGTTGCCGACCTTAAAGGAAAGGAATAATTAAGGTATTGGAAACGAGTTTTAAAATTGGAAACAACCCATAAATATTTATTGATAGGAAGGACCCCGATGGAAGAAGTCCAACTTAATCAACCTCCACCCTCGTGCGATATCTACTTAACTTTACTACGTGGAAAAATATAGGCAAGGTGCCTTTAGCCATATCAAGTACAACCTCGAATAAAATTAATCGAACCTAGGAATCACACTTTTTATAGCCCAAGTGCGTTACAACTAGACTAATAATGTAACAATTCATAATTGGGAATACAGTTTTCATATTATAGTTACCTAATTAAACAAGCGGGTTCGATCCTCGCACCGAGACAAATGTTCGTGTGTTCTACAAATATTTGTTTCGCCTCTGGGTGTTGTGAGAGTGAAAGTCTCTTGTAGTTCCTGATACCCACAACACAAGACTCGTTTCTTAATGTGGAGTAAATACACCCAACAGTCACACACATAGTCTGCTATGTATGTGACTGTTGGGTGTATTTATTTATTCATATTACTTAATCAATTGCCTCATTTGCAGTTGTAATGCATACGCGTTACGACCGAGGCTGACGCTGAGGTCTCGGGTTCGATCCCCGGGTCGGATAAAAGTGATTTTGAGTTTTTCTATATAGAATTGCTCAGTATCAGCTCGGAGTCTGGTATTATGGAATGGAATTATCGATATGGCGATAGGCTCGCCCCTTATCACATCATAGGACGGAGGCGCGTTCGCGAATGCAAAGACTTTAATGACAACAGATAGTGTAGGCGCAAAGACTTGTATACTACTAGACGGGCTGTTTAGAAGTAAAATTGCGTCACATAACTCGGGAGTTTGACAGCTCACAAACAAGGCGCGATAGGCGTTCTAGTTGAGAGTAAGCGAGATGGAAATATTGAGTTACGGTCAACTGACCGCAACTTAGTGGTACAATTTTTATGTACCGCGCAGCTTGTCTAGTAGTATACATTAAGGTCTTTGGCACAATTATACGATTATGAACATTGTCTCAAATTACTTAATTCGATAACATTATTATCACATTATAATAAAATATTACATATTACACGGCTTTGTATTTAAACATCAAAAATTTCCATTCATGTTGCAGACATAACTGATAACAGCAAAGCTCTACCATTTATATAATTTTACTTAGTAATTTTAAGCACTTTTATCATATTCATACAGCTGCTACTTAAATGGTGTTAAATGTACTTTATTATTCTGTTTAATTTTAGGAGTTTTCAGTTTGCCCTTTGAGATTTGAAGTGCCCTCGAAAAACAAATATGAAAATTAAAACTTAACCACACGAAAGCACAGAACCACAGCCGGAAAAAAACTCCGCACGGTTTTAAAACAGCTGTTTTGATTTTCACACAAATTCCGAGTACATTAAACGTGGAATATATGTGAGCGGACGGGAATCGCCCTAAAACCCCCAACTTTTGGTACGGTCAGCAAAAAAGGCCACATAAACACAGGAGTTATCCTTAATTTTTACCAGTTGGTGAATTTACTCAGGACGTCCTCGACATTTTAAAAAGTTTTATACGTTTTGGGAGCTCTACTTGTGACAATATATTTAGACGAATGCCTTTTTTGCTATCTCTATTAAGAGTCTCCAACACAGGATATTTAAATAAAGAATAAATACAGCAACATTCCGACACATAGCCCTGCGGGCTTAGAATATGAAACACGACATATCTCGCGCGCGAGAAAGATAACTACCGACCGAAAGATAACTCGGGTAAAAGTGTCAACATTCGATAAAATCACGTCATGTTAGGGTTCGTAGACAAAATACCACAGCGAGGTTGAAAGTACTATTTTCTCTACTTTTGAAATAAAGAGTCGAGTATTCTATACAACCATGCTAGCTTCGATAGACATATAGAGATAACCAGAAAAATCTGGTTGTTCACGACAAAATGAGTCGACTAATTCACACACACATTAACTGAAGATCGCAATATTCGACTTTTAAAATTACAGTAATTGTAACAAGCAATGGTTTACGTTATTAAAATGAATGGTGCAGATGGGAACTCGACTAGAGTTATCACTCCAGAAACACACCATCACATATATCACACCATCTCACAGAAACTGACGCGCAGTTTTTTATAACATTTCGTACGGACCAATCGCCGCCCCATCCCAATCCAAACTTCTTTTCTTAAAGTTTGGCTATAAACCCACGATTCTTCTAGTTTTTTAGGTGCTTTTAAGGTTCCATACCCACATGGTAAAAGGGAATCGTATTACAAAACAAACGCTGTCTCTCTCTCTCTCTCTCTCTGCCCTACCTTTAAAGGTAATCTACGGTAAAGGTAAATCTAACTTTCAAGTAATAGGTAGGTGGCGGAAATGTTTTACAAAATATGTTTTTTTATTGCATAGGCCGGCAAACGAGCAAGTGGTTCACCTGATAAGTGCTAAGTGATCTCCACCGCCCATTTACGCCCTGCAATACCAAAATAGTCATGGGCGCATTGTCGACCAGGAAAAAGATAATTAAGGGATTGGGAATGGTAGGGGATTTGGTAGTCTGTGAGACAGTGAAGACGACCCGTACGAACAGGCCATTCATGCTGTAGACAAAACTGTCTACAGCGTGGCTCTACCACACAAAAAGTTGTTGTTATAGCGGCTATACCAAAGAATAATAAAAGAACAAAAGGATAAAGCAAGGAACCAAGTTTCGCCATTGCCTTGTCCTTTAATCATCATTGCTGTGGGACCGCAAGTCCCTCGTAGTACCTGATACCCACGACACAGGTTAACCTAGTGTGGGGTCAGGACTACATGTGTGACTGTTGGGTGTATTTATTTTATTATCAGTGTAGGTACCACGTGCAGGTGAGATTGTGGACCTCAGCTGATGATGGAGCACTTACATACTTATTACGCAAACTGAATATACTAAACCGGATGGTAAATACAGTCTTTCTGCCTGGCGATTTGGATTTTGAAGGCGTTTTTTTTTATTAGCTTGAATGACTTCACACCTGCCATAAGCAGAAACAACACCACAAAGAAATTTGAATTACAAAGCATTGCATGGAATTGGAATACGCTCGATGTTTGGTATCATAATGCCCATTATACTGACTTCAATTTACTTTAAACCGGAACACAAGAGTGCTTATAGACTGCAGATTGGTGGCAGAAATAGATAATAAATAGTGGTGGTATTAACCCTAACGGCGTCTCGCATACGAGGTACCAACCACCTTATAACTCGTCAATTGAAATAAGCCACTTCAACTCTACAATCTACTATAACTCTACCATTTTAGCAGTCAGGAAGCTTTATAATAAAAACAAAACCAAACTTGTGATAGAGCATGACAAACGAGCTGTAGTGTGGGCGGGCCTCTGTGTAGCGCCGTTGAGAGCAAAATGATAAATCGACTCTACTAAGTTATACAGTTATAGTTTTGTATGTTGCTCGATTATTTGGTTAACTTTTGTAGAGCCACGTTTGATCTGTCAAAATTGTCTAAGTTTTGTCTACAGTATGAATGCGCTGGCTCGACTGGAGTAGTGCCTCTGTCTGTGCCCTCTGTCATAATCGACATTCGCTGATTGTAGCGTTTTGTACGGCGAGTGAGATTTCTAGAAGCCCGAAGACTTAACCCCCTCCTCCAAATGACCGTTCCTTAAAACATTTTTGATGATAATTCAATATTAGAGGAGGAATATATTCATGGGCGGTGGAGATCACTTACCATCAGATGATTCACTAGCTGTGTTATAATATCACCCCTGTGTCCAGTGACAACTAGAGCAGGGAACATATAGTTCCCAGATTTGATTCCCAGATTCAATATAGTGTGTGGGTTTGGCTAATTTAATTTTCAATATTAATATTTTCTATAAGTATTTCTAAAGTGTATACCTAATGCCTATCCGTATTAGGCCAGAATGGTGGACTAAGGCCTAACATTCATAGAGTAGGTCCATACCCAGCAGTGAGATAGTATAATAAAGAACTGATACTATTATTACCAAAAACTATTGGTCCGAGATTTTCCAGAGTCTATGAGCGGTTTTCAATGGTGTAGATAATAAAGCGTACTAAGTTTGAAAATCGTGAGGCCCTGGGTTCAATTCTCATATCGAGAAATTATTATTTTCGAAACGACTTCAAAAAAAGAGGAGGTTCTCAATTCGGCGCGTTTTTTTAATGTGTGTACATTGATTTCTCCGCCAATCGTGAACCGATTTTGTTGGAAAAAAATTCACTCCATAGAGTTTAACTGCAATGTGGTCCCATATAAATTTGGTTAAGATCTGATTACGGAGTATGGAGAAAAAAAATTAACTCCTCAACGGACAACAGTACACTCGTCGCGATTGTTATTGTATTGGAATTTACATGCTATTGCTGTAACTGCCACTAAAATTGAAGTCGGTTTCTAAGTTATGTTAAACGTTCTGTTATAAAATCATACATGAATTGCCTGGAATTAGAATTTGTGCCTGGTATGGCTTGTTCGCCCCTATTACATCATTGGACGGAAAAAAGCTCGGCGAAACACGAGCGCAGCACTAGTTACATTTCTACCGACCCCTTCAGATGTAAAGGCATATGCTTATATTCTGTTACGTTATGTTATAGATATAGAAAAAGTGAAAAATTTGTTTGCAGCATAGAACATAAACGAAAAATAATGTTTACTTATTCAATATACAATGATATCCAATATCAATGATCTTATATTCGACGCCACTAGAAAAGTTAAAAGAGTCCTTTGAAAAAAAAACAATACAAGTGGCTAAAAATACAGAGGCAACCCCAACAGGAATATCGTATTTTCAGCCCGATTTCAATGAAAATTGACAACATTGGACATTGACTATGGCCACGGGCGAAATGGCGTTCATTTTTAGGCATTTATTTGGAGAATGTATCGGAACAAACGTTTATTGTTGCAAAATATGCAGGTTGGTTATTTTATGGCTGAGGTCAGTGATCTCATCACAACACCAGAAGGCCAATTCTCGTAATTTTAAATGATCAAAATATCATTCCGATCTAGTCTCAGCGTCAAGAAAGTTGCAAATGGCATTCTCTTAAACCAATATTCAAACTTAAAATGCACCTAGCATTAGCAATAGCATTATACCGTTTTGGCTTCAGTCAACTTTTATTCTATATTCAATCTTATTACGATCTATGTTCACATTTGACGTTTGGTTGTGACGTATCTTGCGTTACTACCGCCTTTAATTGTCAATTAGCCATTTCTCAGAACTCGATTATTCCTCAGTGACATCAATTAAGTTCATTTTCCTACTCAGTAACGGAGCATAAAGCATTAGCTGACTCTGATTGTGGTAGTAACAGAATTCCAAGAAATTTCTATTTGGTAATTAAAGTCAATTGAATTATCTGAGTATGGCAATTAGATATCCAACACGTCATTTTGCATGAACAGATCAGATTATGGACGACAAGAAGTGCACGGTCTCGCCATGTATGTGTGTGATTTTTTTATAGTATAGGCTGGCAAACGAGCAAGTGGGTCACGTGATGGTAAGTGATCTCCACCGCGCATGTACGCCCATAATACTAAAATAATCATGGGCGCGTTGCCGACCTTAAAGGCAAGGGATTGGGAAGGGGAGGGGAATTTGGGCCTCCGGATATCTCACTCACCGTACAAAACACATCAACAAGCTGCTATTTTACGCCGGTTTTCTGTGAGACAGTGGTAGCCACCCGGACGAGCCGACCCATTCATACTCGTGAATCTACCACTCAAAAAAGATGCTAAGTGTTTTTTTTATTAACTCTGATGACAAGAGCAAATCGCTCGCCTGATGGTAAACGTCATTAATAGAAGCAACACCACATAGAACATTAAAATACAAAGCACTGCTTGGCATTGGACTGCGCTCGTCACTCCAAGACCTAAGTGTTAAGTATCATAATGTCCAGTTATTTCACTGGCTTGAATTTTCTTTGTGATCATGCGTTACGCTTGCAATCAGTCGAATTTCCTCATTCAATCTAATAAAATCTTACTTCTGCCGGACCGTCAAGCTGTGGAATAGTTTGCCGGCACACGTGTTCCCTCCTTCCTATAATATGGGGTCCTTTAAACGGAGTGTGAAGACGCAATTAGGCAGGCCGGCATAATTTTGCCGACCTACGATAGACACATCATCTGTCGTTGGTCGACAGTATTCTTGGATTGCGTTGCACTTAACATCAGGTGTAGCGTAGTCACTTTGCCGTGCCAGTATAAAAAAAAAATAAAAAAAATTAAGGAACTCATAATTTGCATAATTAATAATAACTCTCATCCTCAGGTCCATCATCACCAGCTCCGTCAACGACTGTGCGAGTAGAACAGAACGAGTTGACTGTCTCTTTCCCACCTTTAGAAGACCTGTACAACCACACTCCGGAGAAGCAGTTCGGAACAGAGAACAACACAGTAGTGACGTCACAGACTGGGTCTACAGCGCTGTTGCCGTGCATCATCAGAAATATTGGAGATGGAATAGTGAGTATCTGCTTCATAAAAACCCATATTCCACCAATTGAAATAAAACTAGTTTATACGGATTTTATCGCGGTTTAATTTTTATTTTAGTCCCGACGTTTCGAAAGCTTTTCAGCCTTCGTGGTCACGGGAGAGATCTGTATAAACTAGTTTTATTTCAATGAGTAATATTCGCGTAAACATAAGAAATCACTTAATCTACCAACCTAGAGACCATTTGGTATCTTGACAGCCTCCGTGGCCGAGCGGGCTAGTAACCGGCTGTGAAACGAGAGGCCGCGGGTTCGAGTCCAGCACCGAGACATGTTTCATAAATGTTATCTTAAATATATGCTGAATTACCAAAGACCCATAGGTATGTAACCTTTTTGCATGGAATCGATAGCATTTACCATCTATCGATTTGTGAGACAGTGAGCACTAGTCTGGGTGGTTTCCGTCTCGTAAATTACATCTATAACGCATAAATAAGTTTTGTTAAAACTTTCTTTATTTTTCTATTTTCAGTGTCAGTACAGTACGCACTCACGCCTGTAATCCCCGAAGGGGTAGGCAGAGGTGTAGCCAGTACACCCACATTTCGCCGAGCGTATCTCCGTCCCACGATGTGATAGGGGGCGAGCCTATCGCCATACCGGGCACAAATTCCAGACTCCGGGCTGATACTGAGCATTTCGTAATAGAAAAACCCAATATCACTTTACCCGACCCGGGGATCGAACCCGAGACCTCAGCGTTAGCCTCAATCGTAACGCGTACGCATTACAACTGCGCCACCGTGGCAGTCAGTACAGCTATAATAATAATGCATTTATTTCAGATCAAATCCATTTTCAAAATTTATTTTTTTTTCAAATCCATATTTTTACATTAAATAGCATCGTAATAATAATCGGAATAAAATAATATTAAAATCTAAAGTTGATTTCATAAAGAATAAAAGTCAAATAAAATTGTAATTAATTGTAAATTGGAAAATGGTAAACAATTGTAAACATTATATCGATAAATTATTATTATTAATATAAATTAAAAGCCGTATTCAGAATCTTCTTTATGGTATGTAAAAGCCGTATTCAGAATCTTCTTTATGGTATGTAAAAGCCGTATTCAGAATCTTCTTTATGGTATGTAAAAGCCGTATTCAGAATCTTCTTTATGGTAAGTAAATTCCAATACAATAACATAATGGTGGCAAGTGTATTGTTGTCCGTTGAGGAGTTTCATTTTTTTACACTGGTCTCAGACGACAGATCTTAACCAAATTAAAATGGGACCACACGGGAAGCACCAGCATTCAAATAAAAAAGAATCATCAAAATCGGTTCACCTAGCCGAAAGTTCTGAGGTAATAAACATAAAAAAAATACAGTCGAGAACCTCCTCCTTTTTGAAGTCGGTTAAAAAGAACGAACTTTCCTTTGTAGAGCCACGCTGTAGATAAATTTGTCTTCAGCATGAATGGGCCGACTCAACCGGGATATTACTGTCTCAGAAAATCGACGTAAAGTAGCGGCTTGGTGCTGCGTTTCATACGGTGAGAGAGATATCCGAAGGCCCAAATACACCTACCCATCACAATCCCTTAATTATCCCTTTCCTTTAAGGTTCGCAACGCACCCATAATTCTGGTATTGTGTACATGGGCGATGGAGATCACTTACTATCCAGGTGACCCACGTGCTCGTTTGCCGGCCTCTACAATAAAAAACTGTAGTTAATTTAATTCGTCATGCTGCTTCAGCAATACAGGCATGACCATTTGAAATAATATTTTGACTGAAATCCATTCTCCGGAGATAAATTCTGGAGGAGCTTCTGATTTAATTTGGCAACACAATTTCCTCAGCCCAATAACGGGTGATGGGGTCACGGACGGCATTTAAAAGAGGTTCATAATTTGTTTATATTTAGAATTTACATTCAATTTGATTCGGATATTATTCGTTGATTTAATTATTTTACGTAACGTCAGTCTGTCGCGTCTGCGCATTTGTGTTACATAATTTCGAATATTACATTACTAACTAAACTTTAAAGGTCATTATGTCATTTCTTAGAAATCGATTATTTCTTACACGTCAATTAATATTATTGCTGTACTCATTAAAGGAGTATATCGTCGCTTAGCTAACAATACCTCAAAAATTGGTCATGTGATATTCAATCATCATCAGCCACAAGACGTCCACTGGTGAACATAGGCCTCCCCTAATGCCTTCCAGGCCGACCTGTTGAAAGCGGCCTGCATCCATCGGCTTCCTGCAACCCTTGTCAGGTCGTTGATCCATCTTGTATGTCCATGTGATATTGTTATTGGATAAATTGTTTTTGCCGCGTATCCAATAAATTTACACAAAAATTTAAATTAACCATACCAAGCACGATATTCAAATAGTTCTGTCACCGCGTAATTCATTGGTAACATCACACATGTTCATAAAAAATATTCTGTTTTATGACTCTCCTGAGACCTAAGCCAATTTAATATGTTCAGTATTGCTAGCTAAGCGACGATATACCATTTTCTGTATTCAGTAACAGAACATGAAACTTTAGTTATTAGCAGTATGTAAAGAAATAATCGAATTCTAAGAAATTACTTAATGACAATTAAAGTTTAGAGACGCCTCTGAGTGCGGCAGTAAGACTAAGTGACGACTTAACTGGCGTTTTTTTATTGGCCCGAATAATGAAATGAGCAGGTCACTCCCCTTATGGGTGAACTCCACGCCTGCCCATAAACAAAAGCAACACTTCACAGAACCTCCAATCACAATACACTGTACGCAGTATTGGACTGCGTTACCCAGAGACATAGGATGCTACTTCTCATAATGCCCAGTAGTTTCACTGGATTCAACCGAAATAAAACAGTGATTACACAGTCTGTTACGTGGCAGAAATATTCAAGTGGTAGTAGCAATTCAGACGGCATCAAGAATCCAATTAATCTCATGACATCCCACTTTTTTGTTAAAGGTTAAAACAGCCTCCGTGACGCAGTGGGCGAGTAGTTGGCTGTGAAACGAGGGGCCGTGGATTCGATTCCCACACCGAGACAAATGTTAGTGTGATCCACAAATATTTGTTTCGGTGGTAGGTGTTTTGTGACCGCGCAAGTCCTTCGTAGTTTCTGATACCCACGATACAGGATAATCTAGTTTGGGGTCAGGAATAGTCCTGAACACATAGGTGTATGACTATGGCTGTTGTGGGTATTTATTTATTTAAACTCTGAATTCTAGAAGCTCTAACAGCATATTACAATTATCTGTAACTAAGCCTCAGAGTCACATGTTAAACCACTAACGGGAAGTTAATAACCAATTAGCAGTAATGAGATATCCTATCAGCAGACAAAACACGGTACGCTGAACATTTTATTTTGTTGAGAAATAATAAGGAAAACCTGGGTAGTACGTACTTATTACCTACTACGTACATATCGTCTCATTGGGGTAGTGGCTTCTTAGGCCATGAAACCGTTTTTTATTCTGGTGGGTGAGCACGAACAACTTACGAATAAGTATTCGAATCGAGAACGCTAGCATTTGTATGAAGGTTCAAACAATTTTTTGACACATCGATACGAATACGTTCTCGCAAGTTATTCGTGCTAGCCTCTCTGGGCCTTTATTGTCTATGACCGGGTGGACTTGTAGCGCACCCGCGTTACATTAATGTGAACGCGTTGACTTCGTGAAATTGACATTGAGTGTTTTCTAATGGCCGTTCGCAATATTAATCTTAAATGTCAAGATAGATAGCTATCGTCAAACACCTGTATTGTTCTATTTACTTCTTGAAATCGTCCCTTTTTTCCAGATAAGTACGTCAGTCAGATAATCAGATAGCAATAGATAAACAGTCTATCTGGGCCCTCTTGTGCGTTATGTTTATACAAGCTGAGAAAGACGAACTATTGTGTAATTAGTATAACAGATATTAATAAGATTAGAAATATAAAAATAGATAAAGTTATGTACAGAAAGCACAAAAAAAATTGGACGCTTGTACTGTCATTTTCATAGTGTCGTATATTTGTAGTAAGCTATCAGTTATCTCATCGATAGACAGCAACGGAGAATAGGATTGACTGTCATTGGTAAGTTTATTGGGACGGTCAAACGGAAAATAGATACAATTATAATCTCCGGTATAACAAAACCAGAGACAGACAGAATATAGGGAACTACAGAGTCCCGGACCTTTGGAAGGCGTGCGTGGGGCCGAAGCCAACACGTAGAGGCCCGTTAGACAATTTTAATTTAATATGGTGATGTGACACCGCCCGGCGGCTATCCTTGTATAGTGTACTATAGAAGTGTATCCAAGGACAGCCCCCGGTCGGTGTAGGACTATTGTAGGGATGGGCAAAAATTTATATATACTATTTTATTGAGGTGAGGAGTTGATAGATTGGATAACCGGGTCTATGGGAAGGACTATGGCACCTGCCTGACCTATGTTGAAAACATGGATAAAATAGGCTGGTGGTGACTTGCCAACTCAGGTAGATGGGCTCCCCAAAATAGTCACTGGAAAAAGCGACAAGGGAGCAACACCCAGATGAGTGGCTAAAGGGTGGAGAGGTGTCACTGGGCTTTAAACAACGATCATTTGCTCCCTTAGGGTCCCATCACGTTGCCCACTCACCACTTACGTTTCACATCCACCCTTCGAGCATGAAGCTCTCGCGACTCCACTCTGACCGGCCGGTGAAGGCAAGCCAGAGGTGGGGGACCTGTTCCTCATCAGTGTTCACTCCAGCCGGCCAGTGAAGGCGAGCCAGAGATGAAGAACAGGAGCCTCCCCCGGGAGCACTCGGGTAGGTAGGGTCGCTAGTCCCCAACAGCTCGTCACTAGCTGCCCTGCGGACTTATTATTATTATTATTAAAAGCTAGTAAAGAATAATGCGCGACAAAGCTATACGCCTATCTAATAATCCCAGACAAAAAATGGGATGTTATCAGTTTAAAACCCCTTTGGCTGCACGTGTGTGTGTGTACGTTAGTATGTGTATGTGTGTGTCTAAATTCACTTGCTTCAGTTTGTATAATCTAACCATTTCGTGAGCCTTTTTATACCGTAATCAAAACAACCTAAACAATTGAGAACCTAGAAAATTAACTGGAGAAACAGCTGCGTTGCGAATTAAAATTCTTGTGCGCGTAAACTCGTTTCAAGCCTAACCGTTTCGTCTTTAATTGCAAACTGGCCTGTTATTAAGAGTAACATACCTTTTGTACGTCAGCTTTTTGAGAAAATACACAATGTCTTAATATGAATAGATAAATACATGCCTCGGTGGCGCAGTTGTAATGCGTACGCGTTACGATTGAGTCCAACGCTGAGGTCTCGGGTTCGATCCCCGGGTCGGATAAAGTGGTATTGGGTTTTTCTATTACGACATGCTCAGTATCATCCCGGAGTCTAGAATTTGTGCCCGGTATGGCGATAGGCTCGCCTCCTATCACATCATGGAACAAAAATAAGCTCGGCGAAATGTGTGTGTACTGGTTACCTCTGCTTACCCCTTCGGGGATTACAGGCGTGAGTGGGTATGTAATCATACTAATATTATAAATGTGAATGTAAGTGCCAGTGACGCGGCGTCAATTCCTCTATCCCCGATGAGGTCAGGAAAGGTGTAACTAGTATACCCATCGTTTGCCGAACTTATTTATATTCCATGATGTGATACTCGTAAGTGGCGAGTCATATCGCCATTTTTAGTGATAGAGCCACGCAAAAGACATTTTTGTCTACAGCATGAATGGGCCAGGTCCACTGGGTTGTTACCACTGTCTCACAGAAAACTGGTGTAAAGTAGCAGCTTGCTGCTACGTTTCGTACGGTGATTGAGATATCCGAAGGCCCAAATCAAGGTGGATTTTCCAAATCCCTTAATTATCTCTTTCCTTTAAGGTCTTTCTTTTAAATCTTTGGTATTGTAGGTATACATGGGCGGTGGACATCACTATCAGGTGGGTCACTGGCTGGTTTGCCGGCTTATGCTATAAAAAAAGCAAATACCGGGCTGATAGTGAGCATTTCGTAATGGAAAACCTCAATATCACTTGTTAACATAACTGCAATTAGTGAATAAACTAAATCTTTTATCACGGTATTATCTTTATTGAACTAAAACCTGGCAACATTCAAAATGCCATTTTACTATGTCTAATTAATTATCAAAGTTAATACTATCTTTCAGATAAAAATAATCTCTTTATATTATTACTCAAAGGTGTTTTTTGTCGGAACGCCACGAAATACAATTTTATAATTATGAGTTTTGTCAAAAAAATATGTAAAATTAACAGTGCCATCTGTTGACAGTATAATCAACTAATTTGCCGTATTTACATAATAATATTTTTAGATTATTATATTACGTAACTGACTCTGTCGGTGCGAAATATTCATCTAGTTAAAAAATATAAAATTACAAAATATATTCCATAATATTAAAGTTTACTACTATGCCCTCGCATTTCATAAACTCTACTAATGAACATAAACTAAATTCAGAAACTAACAGATAACATTTCTAACATAATACAGACTATTCAGGTAAACTACGAGAGTTGTTACTATTGCGTTGTAATAGTTAGTATTCTTTACCATCGCGATGGACTTATGTAACTACTAGCTTTTGCTCGCGGCTCCGCCCGCGTGAATAGACTTTTCCGAAATAAAACGTAGCCTATAACCGTCTCCAGGGTCCCATCTATCTCTACATGAAAATTCATCAAAATCGGTTCAGTGATTTAGGCGTGAAAGCGTAACAAACAAATATATTTTTTTTTTCATAAAAAGTATCATATGTTACTTCTTATACCTCCAAGAATATGTGTACAAAGTTTCATAATGATCGGTTAGATAGTTTTCGCGTGAACGTGTAACAAACAAACTTACATTCACATTTATAATATTAGTGTGATAACATGAACACGCACTCACACCTGTAAACTCCGAAGGTGTAGGCATAGGTATAACCAGTGCACCCACATTTCGAACACATTTTGTTTTAAGAAACACCACGTGCGATTATCTTCATACGTTTGTCCTACGATCCGTCATTCATTACCCTCCCATCCCTATGGATATGGATAGTAGCAAGCTGTAACTTAACTTACGAAACGTTTTTATAGGAATGGTTTTGACTTACGACTCGTAGCAAATACTATTCGTAAGCATATTTTATGAGTGGTAGAGCCACGCTGTAGACACTTGTCTAGAGCATGTATGGGCCGGCTCGTCCGGGTCATTGCCACTGTCTCACAGAAAACCGGCGTAAAGTAGCAGCTTGCTGCTGTGTTTCGTACGGTGAGTGAGATATCCGAAGGCATAAACCGCCTCCCCTTCCCAAGCCCTTTATAATCCCTTTCCTTGAAGGTCGGCAACGCACCCATCATTCTTTTGGTATTGTGGGTGTACATGGGCGGTGGCGATCACTTACCATCAGGTGACCTACTTGCTCGTTTGCCATAAAAAAAGCAAAACTATTCGTATTATGTTTATAGGAACCGGACGTTAATCAATAGTAGTGAACTATTTTGCTTCTTAAGAACGCTGAATTAAAGTTACATACGGCTGAAACAACACACGTATACTGATAAAACGAACCTTAAAATGATATAAGTATTTTTTATTTCAATAGGGCCTTTGCCCATGTTTAAAAAAAAACTTAAATTACGACGAATATGAGACATATCTTACTTTCTTCCCCACATTATTCTGCATCGATTGGTATCGGTCTCGGTCCCATACCCCCAGCGGTTTCGGAGGAGATAGCGTGACAAGCTTTTGGCAGCGGCAGCGGCGGCGGCGCCAGTTACTTTTTTTAGAATAGAGAGATTTTATCATAGACCATGACTGTAATAATGTAGGAGTTGGATTATGTGGGTGTTGCGTGATATGTGACGAGGCGCGTGTTGTGTCAGATTAATCCTGTAACATGGTCTTAGTTAATGGGTTGGATTAAACCATCGTAATTTTGATAATAACAATAACACTTTAATACCCGGATACTGAAACGCTACTCAACGCTCAACTGCCTAAGAGCTAATTATTTTCATACAAATTTGACAGATTATAGGCATTTAACACGTGTAATACAATATTTAATGCGTGAGTTGTGTTTCAGTATTCAAGCGTAAGGTAGACAACCTCCGTCGCACAGTGGGCGAGTAGCTGGTTGTAATGCGAAAGGCCATGGGTTTGATTCCCGCACAGAGACTAAATTTTTATGTGATCTACAAATATTTGTTTCGGGTCTGGATGTTTTCGCCCCAGAGAGGTTGACGTCAAGAAGACGGCCGGTCGTAAAAACAACAAGCCAAATCTTTTTAACCGACTTCAAAAAAGGAGGAAGTTCTCAATTTGGCTCGTTTTTTAAATGTATGTACATCGATTTCTCCGCCAATTGTGGACCGATTTTGTAGGACAAAATTTCACTCGATAGAGTTTAATGCGATGTGGTCCCATATAAATTTGGTTAAGATCTGATGACAGAGTAAGGAGAAAAACAACTTCTCAACGGACAACAGTACACTCATCACGATTGTGTTATTGTATTGGAATTTACATGCTATTGCTGTACATTGAAGTCGGTTTGAAGTTTTGTTGAACGTTATTGTAACATGTGTTTATGCATATTGCGCCGAACTCATTCCGAGTGGGATAAGGGCATGTGACATTTAAAGGGAGAAAAAATAACCACAAAACCTTTTTAAATTGAAAAATAAATACAATGCCACACTAAAATAATACTAACACAAAAGCCAGGGGACTTGAAACGCTCCACAACAGAAATGTAACAAAAAGCCTTGTAATCAACAACGTACATAAATTGCACGGCGCATTAAGCGTTGTAGCTTAACCTTGCGAATTAATTATCCTTTGTCGGGTAAACGCTGTTTTGGTGCTACTAATTGTGTATACCCATATTGATTTATCACTTAAAACGATTAGGGAGGACGGGTAAAATTTGATACTGGATCGTATTTTGTAAGTAGAGAGTCGCTGTAGTTTCAGCTCGATCGAAGTTACACTGTGTCATGGAAACTCGATTTGAAGTGTCTACGTGATGTTGCTTTTGATGAGTGGTTCAGGATTGAATTTTGTACCCGATATGACGATCATCTATCACTCATGGGACGGGAATCCTCTCGGCGGACCATGTGTGTACTAGATACACTTTTGCCTACCTGGAACTCTATCTTCTGTAATGTAATAGAGTGGTTTACGATCAAACTTTTCAACAAAATAAAACTGACGTCGATGGTATCAACCATTGATTATTAAACCACAGTACCACCTACTCAAAGGGGTTTAGCTTTTTTGTTTTTTTATGAGACAATTTTATTTTTTGTACTTTTATTCTACAATATTTTGTGAATGAATTATTAAAATCTGTGCATAAAATAAAAGTTACTTTTTCATCCTCGATTTCCTCCCCTACAATAAATAAAACTGTCTCAAAAATATTAAAAAGCTAAAAATAAAGTAAACAATTTTTAATTAGTGGTATTTGTTTATACAGTCAATGATTGATATCACCCACCGGCTAAAAACTATTTACTTTTAGCATTTTATTTTTTTGAGTCCGGTTTCTGTTGACCTCAATGGTCTCCAACTCACCCATGATTCTTCTTTTATTGTGAATGTTCATGGACAGTGGAGATCACTTACCATCACTTACCACCTAGCTCTTTTTCCGGTGTCTGCTAAAAAATATTATTTCAATCACCAACTATATTTTCTGTTTTTTTTTCTCGTTTGTCCTAGGTTTCGTGGATAAGAAGAAAAGACTATCACCTCCTTACAGTTGGACTCACCACGTACAGCTCTGATCAAAGATTTCAAGCAATACATCTGCAACATTCTGAGGTATGGCTGTCTTAATTAATTCGTCATGCTTATGGAGATCATGTAGGCTAATCCAATGCGTACATATCATTTCTTTAATTGCTTATTAATATAAATTGAGCTGCCCTAATTCCAAGTGATAGGTCAGCGGGGAGTGGTACGGACTGTCGAGACGAAAGTCGCAGGTTCGAAACTAGCCCCAAGTGCATACACCTCTGACTTTTCTAAGTTATGTGTATATTAATTGTTAATTATCACTTGCTTTAACGGTGAAGGAAACATCGTGAAGAAACCTGCATACCTAAGAAGTTCTCCATAAGAATTTCGAAGGTGTGTGAAGTCTGCCAACCCGCATTAGGCCAGCGTGGTTGACTAAGGCCTAACCCCTCTCATTCAGTAGAGGAGGCCCGTGCCCAGCAGTGGGACGTATATAATACAGGGCTAACATTATCATTATTATGGTTTAATGTCCCGACAAATACAGTGTCTTATAGCATAGGCCGGTAAACGGGCAAGTGGGTCACCAGCTAGTAAGTGATCTCCACTGCCTATGTACGCTCACAATACCAGCAGAATCATAGGCGCATTGCCAACCTTAAAGGAAAGGACTATTTATGAAAGATAGGAAGTATTTGTAACTACGAAATGCAGCAGCAAACCGCTACTTTACGTCGGTTTTCTGTGAAACAGTGCTAAAAACCTAAAAACCCCGTCGAGCTGGCCTATTCATTCTTTTTTTTATTTGCTTGAATGACGAGACGAACAGATCGCTCGCCTGATAAGCTTAATATCTGCCCATAAACAGAAGCAACATCACATATAACTCTGGATTACAGAGCACTGCATGACACTGAACTGCGCTTGTCATCATCACACTCTTCATCAAAGTTGCTACGACAAGGCAGTTTTTTTTTTATTTCTCCACTCTTTTTTCCCTGATTACTTTGCACTGGACTTTGGCCTCCTTTTACAGATATATTTATATATGTCTGTTAATCAATCACACCTTAACTGCTGAACGGTTTTGGATCAAAATTAGCACACAGGTAGACCATGACGTGGATACTAGGTAAAGGACATAGGCTACTTTTTATCCTGGAAAAAGCCATTCACGCGGACGAAGCCGAGAGCAAAAGCTATTCAGAACTGAAAGGCCGTCGATGGCCTGGCTCATAAATATTTGTTTTTGCAGGACTGGACTCTGAAAGTCAGATTCGTTCAGAAACGAGACGCGGGTATCTACGAGTGCCAAGTGTCATCACATCCACCTACAAGCATATTTCTACGGCTAGATGTAGTAGGTAAGTGGTACTTTATGGGCAGGCGCGACGATTAATATCAGGCGAGCGTTCTGGTGGTCTCGTCATTCAAGAATATAAAAAAACTTCACTAGATTTCAATAGGTCCCTCGTATGCAAGAGTTCGTCTGGGTTGGTACCACCGCTTTGTCTATTTCTGCTGCAGCTGTGTGTAAGCAGTTTGTATTTCGGTTTGAAGGACATTAAATTTGGGAATTTACTGGACGTTATGAAACTTAACAAATTATGTTTCGCGATTACGAACGAAGGCAAGTTCCATGCAGTCCTTTGTAATTCAAAGTTCAGTGCGGTGTTGCTTCTGTTTATGGACAGATGTAACGCTTACCATCAAGCGAGCGACCTGCTCGTTACGTCACTCAATCTAATAAAAAAATATACACAAGGTCCTAAATTACCACAGAGGCGAAAGGAAACTTATCTATATATTAAAGGCAGAGTTCCGATGCTCACGTCACGATTATGTAAATCTATGGGATACCATTCGATGGTAGCATCACTAATAGCGGGTTCCCGGGGTTCGATTTGAATTAACAAAAGATTTTTATTGATTATTTGATTGAAATATTGTTCAGGTGGTTCAATAGCATGCATATTTGTAGAGGTTCAACTAAAATCGACCCGAGTGAACCCACTATAAGGTGGCTTTCAAGCTATGTTCACTTTTAGTTTGGGTTTCATATTTTGTATTTTCATATTTTCCATAAGAATACATATTATGTAAACAGTCGACTACTAAATAATAATAATACTAGCCCTGTATTATACACGTTCCACTGCTAGGTACAGGCTTTCTCTGCTGAATAAGAGGGGTGAGGCCTTAGTCCATCACGCTGGCCTTACTGCGAGTTGGCAGATTTCACATATCTTCGAAATTCTTATGGAAAAATTCTCAGGTATACAGGCTTCCTCACGGTGTTTCCTTCGCCGTTAAAATAAACGATTATTAAAAAATAATACAAATAACTTAGAAAAGTCAGAATTGCATGCTCTTGGGGTTGGTTTCGAATCTACGGCTTTCGCCTCTACAGTCCGTACCACTCCCAGCTGAGCTATCGTTGCTGCTACCAAATAAGGTAAGCAACAGTAGGTACTTACACACTGTTGCTTGGCGGCAGAAATAGAGAAAGCGGTAGTACCAACCCAGACGGCCTCTCACATACGAGGGACCGACCAGCTTGTAAAACGTATCTGAGGGGCTACCACGAATAACTTGCGAGAACGTATTCGTATCGAATGCCAAAAAATTGTTTGAAGCTTCCTTCGGAATCTTCATACAGATGATAGCGTTCTCGATTCAAATACATATTCATAATGATTTCTTAGGTTTATCGCAGTTTAATTTATATTTTAGTCCCGACGTTTCGAAAGATTTTCAGCCTTCATGGTCACGGGAGAGACATATCCGTAAGTTGTTCGTGCTCGCCCCCTGTTTAATTGTATACAAAGCGGACGTGTCGCAGTCATCTAGCTGCGATCTTCTGTCTCTGTCGCGTACATGGAAACATGCCTTTACCAATGTATATCCAAACGCTTTGAAGATCGTCACAGCGTCCGTATATTGTGTGGAATATAAAAATACGATAAACCATTTTTATCGCGACAGCGTAAAACGATACATGAATATCAAGAGCTTAGTGGAAATCCACCGGCATATATGTATCTTCAATATATATATCCACTTCATCTTATTTACGATATAAGGAGAAACAACGTATTGTGTACATCTCATTATACTTCATTCCTTCGTATGCGAGAGGCCGTCTGGGTTGGTACCCCCACTTTGTCAATTTCTGCCAGTAAACAGCAGCGTGTAAGCTCTTTTGTCGGTTTGAAGGACACTGAAGCCAGTGAAATTACTGGGCATTATGAAACTGAACATTTTACGGTAGGCAGCGGCTTGGCTGTGCTCTGGCATTGCTGAGGTCCATGAGCGGCGGTAACCACTTACCATCAGGTGGGCCGTCTGCTCGTCTGCCTACCTAGGCAATAAAATTTAAAAAAAACTTATGTCTCGGGGTCACGAGCGCAGTACAATGCCATGCAGTGCTTGTTTTTCAAAGTTCTGTGTTGTGTTGATTCTGTTTATGGGTAGGCGTGGCGCTTACCTTTAGGCGAGCGAAATACTCGTTTCGTCACTGCAGCTAAAAAAGATTTAAACAGGTGAATAGGAGCTGGAAGGTTGTGTAAAAATCCTGTTCTAAAAGAATTTTAATAACTGGTTACGCAAATATTTGACGCCGCACCGCATATAGCGAATCCGCATATACAGAACCCGCGTATAACGAAACCACGTAAATGACTAGATATTCGAGAGCTTAGCGTAAATCCGTCGATCACACAAAACCTGTATTAAAACACAAATACTATCTACCGTACGGAACGTACAATTTCAGTTAAAGTGAATAGAAAGTTGCGAAATCCGCACGAAATTAATTCTGTGTTAGTTTTGCTCCAACAAAACTGTGTGATTTCGTAGAATTATAAGGTTTTTGCTGGCTATTAATGTGCATTGTACAGTATAACAAACAACCTGAAACCTATAGAACTACGGAGGTACTTCGGGTCTCTCTGTGTGTTTAAACCGACTTCAAAAAAGGCTTTTTTTGCTTTTTTATGTATGTACATCGATTTATCTGCCAATTGTGGACCGATTTTGTAGGAAAAAAATCACTCGATAGAGTTTAGCTGCGATGTGGTCCCATATAAATTTGGTAAAGATCTGATAACGGAGCGGAGTAAAACAAATATACTTCTCAACGGACAACAGTACACTCGTCGCGATTGTGTTATTGTATTGGAATTTACATGGTATTGCTGTACATCGAAGTCGGTTTCTAAGTTGTGTTAAACGTTATAGTTATTGTGTTTTATATTCCATGGGGAGTTGTTAATAGCGTAGTCCGGTAAACGAGCAACGGTCAACTGATGGTAAGTGATCTCCACTGCCCATGCACGCTCACAATATCAGAAAAATCATGGGCGCGTTGTTGACCTTAAAGGAAAGATTTTTTTTATTATTAGCTTGAATGACTAGACGAGCAGTTCGCTCGCCTGATGGTAAGCGCCACGCCAACTCATAAACAGAAGCAACGTCACACAGAACTTTCAATAACAAAGCACTGCATGACACTGGACTGCACTCGTCACCCCGATTGTGGTGTTAAGTATCATAATGCCCAGTAATTTCACTGGCTGCAATGTCATTCAAACCGGAATACAACAGTGCTTTCACAATGTTGCTTGGTGGCAGAAATAGACAAAGCGGTGGTACCAACCCAGCCGGCCTCTCGCAAACGAGGGACCTACCAGCTTGTGGAGAGATAAATTAAGAGATTGGGAAGAGGGGGATTTGGGCTTCTCACTGTACGAAATACCACTACTTTACGTTGGTTCGCTGTGAGACAGTGGTAACGACCCGGTCGACCCAGCCCAATCATGCTGTAGACAAAACTGTCTAAAGCGTGGTTCTACCACTCAAGAGTGCTCTAAGGAACTGTTTACCAATGTCACCATTTTACCATCGCACCACCCAACACTGACACCGTTTTTCTATTATGAAATGCTCAGTATCAGTCCGGATTCTGAAATTGTACCCGGATTCTAAAATAGTGCCTGGTATGGCGATAGGCTCGCTCCCTATCAAATCATGGGATGGAGATACGCTCAGCGAAATGTGTGTGTACTGGTTACACCTCTGCCTACCCCTTCGTGGATTACAGGCGTGAGTGCGTGAGTATGTATTTAATATTAACTGAAGGTTGGTGTAACTCACACTTACATATTTTAACATTTTGATAGTACACTAATGAAAACATTTTTTTATAATACTAGCTTTTGCCCGCGGCTCCGCCCGCGTGAATAGACTTTTCCGAAATAAAACGTAGCCTATAACCGTCTCCAAGGTCCCATCTATCTCTACATTAAAATTCATCAAAATCGTTTCAGTGATTTAGGCGTGAAAGCGTAACAAACAAATAGATATATTTTTTTTCATAAAAGTATCCTATATTACTTCTTATACCTCCAAGAATATGTGTACAATGTTTCAGGATGATCGGTTAAGTAGTTTTCGCGTGAAAGCGTAACAAACAAACTTACATTCACATTTTTATTAGTATAATAATAATACTATATTATTATAATTTGTTATACTCTTTATTATACACGTCTTACTGCTGGGGACGGGTCTCCTCGACCGAATAAAAGTGATTAAAGCTTAGTCCACTACGCTGGCCTAATGCGGGTTGGCAATCTTTACATACCTTCGAAATCCTTATGGAGAACTTCTCAGGTATACACGTTTTCTCAAGATATTTCCTTCACCGATAATTTACAATGAATACATACATAACTTAGAAAAGTCAAAGGTGCATGCTCTGGGGGCTGGTTTCGATCCTGCGAACTTTGTCTCGATATTCCGTACCACTCCCCGCTGAGCTGTCGCTGCTTTTAGATTATTAAACCCAAATATCAAACAAAGAAGAACAAACAAAGTTTTACAAGTTGGTAAGCCCCTGATATGCGAGAGGCCGTCTGGGTTGGTACCACCGCTTTGTCTATTTCTGCCACCAAGCAGCAGTGTTTAAGCAATGTTGTGTTCCGGTGTAAAAGACATTAAAATTACTGGGCATTATAAGACTTAACATCTTATGTCTCGGTGTGACATAACGAACGCAGTCCAATACCATGCGGTGCTTTGTAATTCAAATTTCTGTGTGGTGTTGTTTCTGTTTATGGGCAGGCGTGGCGCTTACCATCAGCCGAGCAACCTGCTTGGTTCGTCACTGTAGCTAATAAAAATATTACGCAATGTTATAAGTTCTTAAAACACAATTACACTGCAACATCCAAAAGCCAATTTAAAACCGTACCGCGTAAAACTGTTTTCACATTAGTGTTTAAAAATGGAATTTGATGCTGAAATAAAGCCGTCAGGGCCGCATGTGGTATAAAGACCAAAGAGGGATTTTAATTATATTCGGGTTATGCCACTTCATCCTCTTTGCCCCCTACAGGGACGTACTTAGGGATCATATGGGACCCTTTAATACATTAAAGGGTTTACAATTTCTATTCAAACCTGCAGGTTTGAATAGAAATTGTAATTAAATTAAACTGCATCATCGGAGTCCACTACACATCGTATATTTGATATTATAAAGTGTATAGTCTCCGTGGCGCAGTGGCTGAGTAACTGTAGCCGGCTAACGAGAAGCGAGAGGCCGCGGATTCAATTCCCAAATCGAGACTAATATTTGTGTGACCCACAAATATTTGTTTCGGGTCTGGGTGTTGTAGGACCGCTAGTCCCTCGTAGTTCCTGATACCCACGATACAGGTTAATCCATTGTGGGGTTTACTATGTGCGTGACTGTTTGGTGTATTTATTATATCGATATAAATAGAAACGATAATTGATTTTTTAAAAGATTTTATTGGCCGGCTGGCCAAACTATATACAAATAATTAACAATTTAAAATAACCGACAAAATTAATACGAATTCGGGCAGAGCTTCCGCACGCAACGTTGGCTGACGAAAAAGTGCCCGATTGCGGCGAGCGCTGCTCCTTTTATAGGCCGACGCAGTGTTGCCACTCGGTATTTTGATTTAGTTCTAACAATATAATATTATCAGAGATTAAGTATTTTACTTTACTTCAATATTCAGTAATCTTCCATTAAAATTATTATATCTATTTTCAAGACCCAACAATACAGTCCAAAATAGAGAGGTTAAATACGGACACCTGTCAAGTCAACCCAATATGCTGGCTATTCAAGTCTTACATACATAGAATCGCTCAAATCTTGAAATGTTTATAAAAGATTTTGCACTGAAAAGGAAGGATGTATTGTGAAAAGGCAGAGACGCTGGCCTCTTAACTTTCAATTCAAATTATTTCTATTAATCAGGTATGTAGCACGGTAGTATTGAAAAGTTGAAAATGTTTTTACGGGAAATATACAAACAATAAACTTTCAGTGCGACAATCAAGTTGGCGGTGGTAATTTTTGGAACTAGTTTAAAATGTATAGAATATTTTCTTCGCCGTCTGACTCCCTCAATCCTCAACGGGAACCGAGTTTCGCCATTGCCTCGTCCGTTAAGCAGAGTATACCACGTGCAGGTGAGGTTGACTTTGGGCCTAAGATGTTGGTGACCTACGTACACTCAATAAATAATTTTACATACGCACAAACTCACGCCTGTAATCCCCGAATGGGTAGGCAGAGGTGTAACCAGTACACCCACATTTCGCCGAGCGTATCTCGGTTCCATGATGTGATAGGGGGCGAGCCTATCGCTATACCGGGCACAATTCCAGACTCCGGGCTGATACTCAGCATTTCATAGAAAAACCCAATATCACTTTACCTGACCCAGGGATCGAACCCGAGCGTCAGCCTCAGTCGAAACGCGTATGCATTACAACTGCGCCACCAAAGCAGTCATAATTTTCCGTTGACGACTAATACATCACCAGCCCATTAATATTGCCATTTGTGTATTTATTATAGTAAGGTGAAGCATTAACTATAATGAATCCATTAAGGCTTTTCGAATTATTGCATCAGACTGTAAATGTAATGTTTAAGTTGGTTGAAACACTTATAGCCACGGCCAAGTTATTGTAACTTAAGAGTTTGTCTTAGAACTGATTTACTTAGTTGATTTAAGATTCATACGTGGAATATGCATTAGCTCAAGTTGATATTACGTTTACTTAGTGTATTCCAACATATTATTCATAAAGTGTTTTAATATGGTTGGGGTAACCCATTGTATCAGTAATTTGGAGGGTGTTCGAGAAAAATAAGTCCTTGGATGTATAGAAATATTAGTCGTGCAAATAATCATGGAAGGACGATAAACTAGTTGTATGCGAGTGTGACAAACCCATTATAAAAAAGCGCCTCTCCATTAGGAGCTTCCGCAATCAGTCAATCAGTCTCCAGTTCTTGTTGATCAGTGCTCAGTCTACAGTCTAAGGCCAGTATTCAAGAACATTGAAGAAAATTGGTCCGTTTTGTTTGGCGCTTAGCAAAGAGCTCACTTGATTGTTGGTCTTGAATACGGGCCTAAGAGTTCATTACGCAGTAGCTCTGCTGGTTTGCTATTCAGTCCTAATTCTGTCATAGTTATAATTCATTAGAGAGTAATCTCTAGTGCATCTTGACATGGGGTTGTAGTCGGTAAAGCAATCGTAATGTAAAAATGACAAATACACCATGAGTTGAAGATATTACAGTCGTTTTGTATTTATTTGTAAAATAATACTCGTACTACGTAACTCGTAATTATATAATATTCTCTAAACATTTAACATATACATGTAAGATTAAATAAATATTTCGTTGCATTTACATTTTTTTTATTACCTTGAATGGTCAGACAAGCAGGTTGCTCGCCTGAAGGTAAGCACTACGCCTGATCATAAACAGAAGCAACGCCATACATAACTTTGAATTATAAAGCACTACATGGCACTGGACTGCGCTCGCCACCCTGAGACCTAAGTTGTTGAGTCTCATAATGGCCAGTAATTTCACTGGCTTCAATGTCCTTCGACCCGAATAAAACAGAGCTTACATGCTGTTGCTTCCGATATTTGGGTGCTGTGAGACCAAAATTCTCTCTAAGTTCATGATACCCATGATACAAGAATATCGTATCAGAGTCAGGATCGTCGGGATCAGGGATATGTGTGTGTTATTTATTTGTTACTAGCGTATACGGCCTTTTCCGGCATACAATGTAGTAGTCCTAATCAAGGTCATGGTCTATCTGTGTGCCAAATTTCACCCAAAACGGTTGAGCTGTTAAGGTGCGATTGGCTAACAAACATCAAATTCACAAACTCACAAACATCCAAACTTTCACATTTATAATAGTACCTAGTAGTAGGAAGTAGGATTTATTAATTTACCCACAACTATTGATACCACGTTTTTTAAAATTCAGTTAATAGTTTTAAAAATGCAAGCAGCTTTATAAATTGCTTCGACTAGTTCAATTTAATCTGGTAGTGTAGAATAAATTCTAACTCGATCAAACCGCTATTGCTGGCGAGTTTGAAGTCAACACAATGTAATCCAAAGCTGTATTTATAGTCTAATAGTTTCACAATTTTCACACCATAAAGTTAAGCTATCGATATGCAGTTAGCGAATCAAAGCGTTTGTTAAATTTGTCCAACTTGTTTTACATACACACTTACGCCTGTAATCCTCGGAAAGATAGACAGACGTATAACCAGTACACCTACATTTCGTCGAACTTATTTCCGTCCTATTATGTGATAGGGGGGCGAGCCTTCCGCCATACCGGACACAATTCTAGACTCCGGGTTGATACTAAGCATTTCATGATAAAAAAAACCCAATATCACTACCCGATCCGGGGATTGAACCCGAGACCTCAGCACAGCAGTCGTACCGTGTACGGATTACAACTGCGCCACCTCGGTGGTCTCGGCAAGCAAGAAGTCGACTGAAGCACTGTTTTCTGTTAAAAAAGAGAAAACATATTTTGCTTCAGTCGACCATTCAACTACATTTGACGTTGATTATTGGTTTATGAGTATTATCATTTGCAAATTTCTTGACACTAAGATTATATTGGAATTATATTTTAAACCAACACCGTGTAAAAATAGAACTCTATTAGTCATATTTAATAAAAATAAGGAGGTCATACCCCCACCGACCATCCCTAACTCCGGCCTGTCAACAGCGAACGGTTATGAGACTATCACGAGTCGGGGTCAAAAGTGATTTGCATATAAATATGTTGTTTAAGAAAACCGTGGGATTGAATTGAGATTTAAAAGCGTGATGGAAATGTTGTTCTTTGTAACTTTATTGAGAGAATTTCATCGAAAAATAAAAGCTGTTTCATTTATTCATAAAGGATTATAGCTATTAAATGTGTTGCCACTTTCTTTCACTTTTTAGTAGTAGCACCACGCTGTAGAAAGTTTTGTCTACAGTACGAATAGGCCGGCTCGACCGTGTTGTTACCACTGTCTCACAGACAACCGACGTAAAGTAGCGGCTTGCTGCTGCGTTTCGTACGGTGAGTGATATATCCGTATCAAATTCCCCTTCCAAAGTCCTTAATTAACCCTTTCCTTTAACGTCGGCAACGCGCCTATGACTCTTCTGGTTTGTAGGCGTTCATGGGCGTTGAAGATCGCTTACCATTAGGTGACCCACGTGCTCGTTTGCCGGCCTTTGCTGTAAAAAAAACATAGTAAACAGAACGAGATTTTCGCCTCGTCTTTACAGTAGTTGCTAATCTTTACATTATTTACAGAGGCCCGAGCGCAGATATCAGGACCTACAGAGAAGTACCTCAAGCCTGGATCGACGCTGCGACTCCAATGTTCTGTGGTGCAGACCACCGAGGCGCCAGCATTCGTGTTCTGGTGGGTAAAGGCCGTATTTCATATCTAAGATTAACAGCCAACGTACCTATAAGTGGATCACCTAATGGTAGGTGATCACAGTCACACTGGAACCCCCACAATGAAGATTCGTGGATACTTTGTCGAGATATCAGGAAATAATAGGGTTTAAGTGGATTTTATGGGTTTAAAAAAAAATAACAACGCACATAAAGCGTTTCACTGTCAAGTCAGCTTATTCATAATCTACACTATAGATAAACCAATTTTAGTGCCACTAGTCTTCTTTCTCATCGCACTCAAAGTGGGGTCGGTGCATCATGCATTTTAACATATGGTACAGAATGATTTGGATGAGTTTTTACGGACGGCATCCTGCCTGACGTCAATACCTCTGGGGAGAAAAACCCCAGACCCGAAATAAATCTTTGTGGATCACACAAACATTTTGTATCGGTGCAGGAATCAAACCTACGGCCTCTCACTTCACGGGAGCTGTCAATTGATGAAATCCAAATTTATAGTGTCACTTTTACTTTACGTTTTTGTTCTATCCTATAAACATCATTTCTGTTACCAGGTACCACAACAGCAGAATGATCAACTACGACGCGGAGCGTGGTATAAACGTCACCACGGACCCGGCCCAAAGGCTCTCCGATCTGCTCATACCAGCGGCCAGCGTCTCCCATGCCGGGAATTACACTTGCGTGCCCAACAACGCTGTTCCCGCTAGTATATACGTCCATATATTTAATGGTATGTGTTTTTGATTAGCCTGAATGAGTACACAAGTAATGGTCCCTCGTATGCGAGAGGCCGTCTGGGTTGGTACCACCGCTTTGTCTATTCTGCCACCAAGTAGCAGTGTGTAAGCCCTGTTGTGTTCCGGTCCGAAGGGCATTGAAGCCAGTGAAATTACTGGGCATAATGAGACTTAACATCTTATGTCTCGGGGTGACGAGCGCAGTCCAGTGCCATGCAGTGCTTTGTAATTCAGAGTTCTGTGTGGTGTTGCTTCTGTTTATGAGCAGGTGTGACGCTTACCATCATTAAAAATGTGTTTAATAATCCGACACACTTTCAAGATTGACTTAAACTCAGTTATTTTGAATAATTAAGTAAGTTTCATGATCACAAATATTTTAATTATTCATGTACAATATGTGAAGATATGTTTATGAATTAAGTTAAATATAAACAAGAAAGTTTTCAACTTGACATAATATTGTAGGCAACTTTCCTACACAAAACTATTATATTTGGTGAAATACCCAAGAAATATATTTATAATAAAATATAAGTAAATTTATCTAACAAAAATAACTATTTACAACTAAACTATATATTTACACTTATACTTACATATATTTATAAAACACAATCTTATAATAATATTCTTAACCTATAATATATATGTCTAACAATATCTATTTACATGTATGTATTAATATCCACATGATGCTTATCAGTTTGTCGATATCGATTATCGAACACTGCGTCAACGGACTCGCATCACCAGTCCGTTATATACTAGACGAACTACCCGCGCAGCATGCGCTTGCGCATCGCGCATGTATTAACTGTCAAGTCAGTCGATACTCTGTTACGACGCTGAACGCACGCTTTTCTGCTTAAGCTTATGTACTTATCGCCTATATACTTGTTCGCTTGTGCCTAACTTTTAAGACTTTCTAGTGCTATCATTTCGAACTATTCTTGCTTTCTTCTTGACTGTATACTGTGCTTGTGCTTCCTATCTATTGTGCCTTCTATCTTGTGTGTCCGGGATTACAAACCTACAAACAGTGAGTTGGACTATTTATTTTATCGTACCCTACTGCACACACAAAAACAATAGGATTGCGGTGGCATTCGTGTTTACGCCTCGCCACCAACACCAGTATTGGTAACTCCCATATTGGTAACTCCTATATTGGTGACCCCTAAGACGAACACAAAACCAAAGATGGAGAAAGCACGTGGCGCACCTTTGGACACTAGTGAGGAGAAAGTGTCGATAGATCGCGGCGATGTATATAAAGTGAGCATTCGCGTTCCACCATTCTGGCCAGAGGAACCGGAGATTGGGTTCGCCCAAGTTGAAGGACAATTCGCCATAAATAAGATTACCAGCGATCTGACGAAATTTAATTATATTATCGGTCAGCTGGAAAATCAATATTCCAAAGAAGTGAAGAATATTATAGTTAAACCTCCAGCGGAGAACAAATATGAAAAGCTGAAAGCGGAGCTTGTGAAGCGGTTAAGTGCTTCAAATGAAAAGAAGCTGAAGCAACTGCTGATGCACGAGGAGCTCGGAGACCGGAAGCCTTCTAGCTTCCTTCGCCATCTGCAGAGCCTAGCTGGTTCTGAGGTATCAGACGATTGTTTGAAGACCATCTGGATAAGTCGTCTTCCTCACGGTATCCAGACAGTGCTCGCAGGTCAACCAGGTTCGACTTCACTCGAAGACCTAGCGGACTTAGCAGACCGTGTTGACGACCTGACCACCACAACCCCAAAGGTCGCCTCTATGAGCCAAGCAAGTGACAGCTCCGTCCTCAGTGACCTGACTCGGGAAGTGGCTGAACTTCGGAGGCAATTCCAGAAGCTCGCGTCTCAGAAGAGTACAAGAACCGGATCTCGGACTTCTCGACCTCGCAACCGGTCATCTTCAAGGCAGCGGTCGCAGTCCAATTACCGGAGGTACCCACTCTGTTGGTACCACAACAAATTCGGAGAGAAAGCCAGCAAATGCGTTCACCCCTGCGACTATAAGGCGGAAAACTCGAAGGGCAGTCGGTAATGGCGACTGACGATTGCCCATCTCCTGCTGGTCGCCTTTTCGTTACCGACCGATATTCGAAGACGCAATTTTTGGTCGACACCGGCAGCGACCTCTGTGTCTTCCCTCGTTCGGTACTTCGAGATCGTCGTGCTTCAACAGGCTTTCAACTGTGCGCTGCAAACGGTTCCAGCATCTCGACGTATGGTTATGTACATCTTGAACTAGACTTTGGCTTACGTAGACTTTTTACTTGGCGTTTCGTAGTGGCAGATGTAACTAAGCCTATCATAGGTGTAGATTTTTTAAATTTTTACAACCTTATTGTAGACTGTAGAAATAAACGCTTAATTGATAATATGACATCTGTAAGTAGCATAGCAAGCCTTGTAGTTAATAGTAGTAGTCTTTATTCTGTAAAAGTCATAACTGGTGATACTCCATTTCACAAAATCCTAAATGAGTTCCCAGAGATAACTCGACCAGCTGGTACGCATCGCACAATAACTCACAACACCTTACACCACATCCGCACGACACCAGGGCCTCCAGTATCTTCGTCACCTCGTCGTCTAGCCCCTGACAAACTTAAAATCGCCAGGCAAGAATTCCAATCCATGCTTGCCAATGGAACCGCAAGACCTTCGGAAAGTCCTTGGTCCTCGGCGTTACATCTCGCCCCGAAAAAGGACAATGGTTGGCGTCCGTGTGGTGACTATCGCATGTTGAATGCCCGTACTGTGCCTGATAGGTATCCGATTAGGCATATACACGACTTCGCCCATTCTATAGCTGGTTGCAAAGTCTTCAGCACCTTAGACCTGGTTAAAGCCTATAATCAGATACCTGTCAGTCCTGAGGACATTCCCAAGACTGCGATCACCACACCATTCGGGTTATACGAATTTCCTTTTATGACTTTCGGACTTCGAAACGCGGGCCAGACTTTCCAAAGGTTTGTGGACGAGATGACCAGGGGACTAGATTTCGTATATTGTTATCTCGATGATTTTTTAGTGTTCTCGAGAGATCAGAGCCAACACGAAGAGCACCTCCGCATAATCTTTGGCAGACTGAGGGATTACGGAATGTTGGTAAACACGTCTAAGTGTGTTTTTGGAGCAAAGGAGGTAACCTTTTTAGGTTACACAATCTCTGAACGAGGCTCCCGACCACTGGACACCAAGGTACAGACGATTAGGGATTTCCCTGTCCCCACGAATGTGCGACAGCTAAGGGCATTTCTGGGCATGCTTAATTTTTATAGGAGATTTCTTCCTCGCGCTGCCCAAGTCCAAGCTCCATTGCACGCGCTACTGACGGGATCAGTTAAGGGATCACATCCGATCGAGTTAGCAAGTGATACCTTAGCAGCTTTCGAAGCCTGTAAGGAAACCCTGTCTGACGCAGCTCTTTTAGCCCATCCGGACTGCACTGCAAAGCTTGCCCTGGTGACAGACGCATCAGACAAGGCGATCGGTGCAGTTCTTCAACAGCTTAATGGTGATTCATGGCAGCCATTAGCCTTCTTTTCTCGAAAGCTAAGCCCTTCACAGGTAAAGTACTCCCCGTATGATAGGGAACTGCTTGCCATTTATGAGGCAGTGAAGCACTTTCGGCACATGCTCGAGGCCCGGCACTTCGTGATCTATACTGACCACAAGCCGATCAGTTTCGCTTTCCATGAAAGGAAGAAAAACTGTTCGCCTAGACAGTATAGACACCTTGATTTCATCTCCCAGTTCACAACTGATATCCGACATATATCAGGCAAAGACAACGTCGTTGCCGATACATTGTCGCGCATCGAAGAACTCGGAGCGCCTGTAGACCTCGAGACATTAGCCAAAAGTCAAGATTCAGACCCTGAAATATCCAAACTATTAGAGGAAGGTTCATCACTGCGGCTTGAGAAACTCCACATACCTGGAAGTCGTGTACCCCTGTACTGCGACGTCAGTACACCGACATCCAGGCCATTCGTACCAAAGTTTTTTCGCAAGCAGGTTTTCGATAGCCTGCATTCTCATAGCCATCCTGGTGCCAACGCATCGGCTAAGTTAGTTGCCGAACGCTACGTTTGGCCAGGTATACGCAAGGACTGCAGAAATTGGGCGCGATCCTGTATCCCATGTCAACGTGCAAAGGTGAGTCGTCATGTGACCGCTCCACTAGGCACGTACAATTTACCACGGGCACGCTTCAAACAGATCCACATCGATCTTGTGGGACCCCTTCGTCTTTCATGTGGTTATCGGTATTGTCTGACGGCAGTAGATCGATTTACTCGATGGCCGGAAGCAATACCGATAGAAGATATCACGGCGGAGACAGTTGCCAAAGCCTTGCTCTCAGGCTGGATAGCTCGATTCGGCTGTCCTACAGACATCATAACTGACCGTGGCCGTCAGTTTGATTCGGCCCTGTTTAAATGTCTGTCTAATATAGCCGGATTTGAGCATAAACGGACGACAGCTTACCACCCGGCATGTAATGGCCTCGTGGAGCGATTTCATCGGCAACTCAAAGCTGCAATCGTATGCCACGGGAATGATAGGTGGACCGAATCGCTTCCGTGGGTGATGTTAGGCATTCGGACTTCCTTTAAAGAAGACCTACAATCGTCCTCAGCCGAATTAGTATACGGCGAACCATTGAGGTTACCTGGAGATTTTTTTGATCCAACTACGACGGGTACCACAGACACCTCTGAATTTATTGCTCGTATCAGGAATTTTGCCAAAAAGCTGCAACCGACGCCTACGTCCCATCATGGTAAGTCAAAAACTTTTATTTTTAAGGACCTTGCCACCTGTGATCACGTTTTCCTTCGTGAAGATGCATCACGGGGTACACTCCAACCAGCTTACTCAGGACCACATAAAGTCTTGTCCAGGGGAGATAAAGTTTTTAAAATCCTCCTAAAAAGCAAAGAGGTCACAGTATCGATAGACCGAATTAAGCCGGCCTTCATATTGTCTGACCATAACGACGAGCCGTCACCGGAGATTACAAAAGAATACGTCACTCGTTCCGGACGTCGGGTGAAATTTCCCGATTTTTATCGCCCTTGACGGTCTCTGGAGGGGGGTGGTGTAGGCAACTTTCCTACACAAAACTATTATATTTGGTGAAATACCCAAGAAATATATTTATAATAAAATATAAGTAAATTTATCTAACAAAAATAACTATTTACAACTAAACTATATATTTACACTTATACTTACATATATTTATAAAACACAATCTTATAATAATATTCTTAACCTATAATATATATGTCTAACAATATCTATTTACATGTATGTATTAATATCCACATGATGCTTATCAGTTTGTCGATATCGATTATCGAACACTGCGTCAACGGACTCGCATCACCAGTCCGTTATATACTAGACGAACTACCCGCGCAGCATGCGCTTGCGCATCGCGCATGTATTAACTGTCAAGTCAGTCGATACTCTGTTACGACGCTGAACGCACGCTTTTCTGCTTAAGCTTATGTACTTATCGCCTATATACTTGTTCGCTTGTTCCTAACTTTTAAGACTTTCTAGTGCTATCATTTCGAACTATTCTTGCTTTCTTCTTGACTGTATACTGTGCTTGTGCTTCCTATCTATTGTGCCTTCTATCTTGTGTGTCCGGGATTACAAACCTACAAACAGTGAGTTGGACTATTTATTTTATCGTACCCTACTGCACACACAAAAACAATAGGATTGCGGTGGCATTCGTGTTTACGCCTCGCCACCAACACCAGTATTGGTAACTCCCATATTGGTAACTCCTATAATATAACCACTGTTTGGAGTACACCAAACTTGACTCGTTTTGTCCAACAATATCACTCGTCAGCAAAGTTTCAAAATTCTCCTTATTCTATAAGTTACCAGTAAAATATAATAGACGCTTTATTACGTCGTCTAGAAAAGTCGAAATTACGATTATTATGTTTTCGAACAGTCTACCCAACTAAATAACATCTTTAAGGAGCACGGTGTTACGTCGAGGAAATAAAACTGAACCCTCAACGAACAAAAATTATATTAAAAAAATAAATAATTACTAGAAAAACAACTATAAATGAGAGATAGGTATATAACTAAATCTCTAGGGCTGGGTTCAAGGTGGAAGGTCATATATATATAGTCCCGCCAGCTTACTCTCCTCGGTAATCGCACCGACGCAGCGGTACTAGGCACACGTAGTCGGCAGCGGTTATTCTGTGGCAGTCATTTCAGGCGTCTCGAGGGTAGATTGACTTGCGGCAGGTGGTCTTTCGACTCCGTAGTCCAAAACAGGAACGAAACATTCAGCGGTTAATTTCCGGTACGGAAAACCCTGGAAATCACGGACAATGGGCGTTTTACATATTGGCCACTCTTGAACTTTGACTGCGACATGGACGCGATCAGTCCGCTCCCGATAGAAAGCAAAGCTAGGCGTGCAGATGGAAGATGGTATCAACTAAATAGCAATCCAGTTGAGGCAGTCAAGGTGTAAAGTAAAACAAAGCAGAAGGACATAATAAATATCTGATTACAATTTAAGATTATAAATACACTACTATAACTAAATCTCTAAGCAACACTTATTATGACAAGTATTGGCTTACCAGTACAAGTAACCCAATATACGTATTGTACTACTTAAGTTTAGAATTATGTGGTACAAAATTTTAATGTCACGATGAGGTCATACACTAAGTACACTATTTTTAACTAAGGCTAAGCAAGCGATAAATACATTCAAACAACTTACCCAATTATGGGGTTCACAACACTAAAATTAGTGTATATTACTGAAGTAAAAATAGATTTATTTGTGGTAGATACTTGCGCAGATCCTATAGACTCATTAGCGCGGTATAGAATGACAAGCTCCGTGACACATCGACTCGTTCAAAAGTTAACCGACGCGACGACGTCTCGCCAACCGGTTTATTAGCTGCGTGAACTAGTGCACTTAACATTATGTTGCCGAGTAATAAATATCGGACGGCGCGTGAGAATAATTAGATTCAAGTGTTATTAATTTAAAAGTTAAAGAAAAATATATAGATTTATTTTATTTATTACATATTTTTTTTACTAATAATATAATGAGAATCACACAGATGTGATTTCTATGAAATATTTTTCTGTTTAATCACTTGTGAACTGGAATGGTAATTGAGGTCTGAATTTTTTATTTTTATTTTGTTTGTATAATACGTTTTTTATTTGTATCATGGTTTGATACGTTGTATTGTCGATATATATTGATATATATGCTGACAATGGGGTATTTGATTATGTGTTATTTTATACATTATTTTATATGTACCAGACAATAAATAATACGAAGAACAAAGTGTTTCAGAATTAAATTTGGGTAAAAAAATGAGGCCACAGTTCATCTTTTAAATATAGGTATGAGCAAAGGTTGATGCGTAGTGGGAAAGTCTTACTATCTCTCTCGCACGTATGCACCGCTAATGGCGTGACCTGTCTTGTGATGTCACATAACATGTAGTGCATCCTTTTTGTGCAGATTTAAATAGCTTCTAGCTTTTTTAGTTTTGACTTGATTTATATCATTCTTTCGATAATAGATTTTGGGTAAGGTAAAATAATGAGTAAAATAATAAAAATAATCGCGACAAGATATTTTGAATAAAATATTATTTTCTTGTACATGTGATTTGGAAGCCATCTACCATCAACATGCATTGAATTGTAATTAAACACACAAAATATTAGTAAATTAATCTCTGCTCATATATATCTGGCAGGCTATCTTTTGATATTCCGACGACCGGGCATTTTCGTATGACGGTGCTACGCAAGTGTTACGCAGGTGCTACGTAGGTCATACGCGGGTCCGTCGCAATACAAACGAAGCTATGTAATGTGAGATTAATGAATCATAACCCAACTAGCACACAAGCTGTTTAACAAGGGTACAGTGATCTGTTAGATGCATTTATTATAGTAAAATACATACATACATACGTACTCACTCATGTAATCCTCGAAGGGGTAGGCAGAAGTGTAACCAGTACACCAACATTTCACCGAGCATATCTCCGCCCCATGATATGATAGAGGGTAAGCCTATCGCCATACCGGGCACAATTCCAGACTCCGGGCTGCATTTTGTAGTAGAAAAACCCAATATCTCTTTTACCTGACCCGGGGATCGAAACCGAGACCTCAGCGTCAGCCTCCGACGACGGAGGCTGGCGCAGTTGTAACGCGTACGCATTACAACTGCGCCACCGAAGCAGTCAATACAACTATAAAAAATTGCTTTTGATGCGGCGGTGTACGCTAAATATGTTATATATGTTCTTGTAGCATGAGTAGATGGGTGTTACGAAACTTCGACGCATGTACATCGTACATATAATAAATAAATAAATCGTATATATAACGTGTTATATAAAGGGGCGGGCAAATTTAAGCAATGTATAGTGTAGGGTATTAGTATTTTATCTCCCATAATACTAATTCCGATTGCATTGCTAGAACAATAATAATAGAATTTTCTTTTTTATCGAATGACTAACATGTCGATATCGACTTTCAAATTTGAACAACACTAAATGATAAACAATGATACAATAGACCTCCTTTTAGTTAATTATTTTATAATTAAAAAAACATTAAACCGTTGTCAAATGTCAATATTTATTTGACGCAGTCAGTTCGGCAAGTTCTGATTTTATAAAGTATTATTACGAGTTCAAAAAATATGTTGTATTTGACTAAAAACAAGTATTATGTATTGGTATTTTGTGTTCGTGCAACTGATAATAGCTTATAAGACGCTCGTCGACTGTATGAAGCGAAATTCATAGATGGATGACCCGACAATGAAATCTTTATAATACTTCAGAGGATGGTACCTATATCGTCTTCAGCAAACAGTCTCTTTCAGGTATTTTGTGTTTAAATTACAAGTTACGTACGTATGTCGGTAGAATTACGTAAATCTTATTCAAGTTTATTAAAAAGTGAGTGTCATTCATTATAATTAATAGTGATGTCATCAATCTTATCGATCTTAATAAACGAGTGATTAAAATTAACGTGAAATTTTAGGATGTCTTGGTTAGAAATGATCCGGTACATAGGTACTTACTATAAGGAGTGTGTAATGACCCTAAAATATGACCACACCTTTCTGTAACACGTTGTATAATACTATAATTCAGCATTAATATAATAATATTTCCTTTGTTGCAGGCGAAAACCCAGCTGCCATGCAGTCGTCATCACCAAGTTCCATTACTGATCACCGCCTCCAAGGTCTTCTGCTCATCATCACCGTCAACATAGTGCTACGGTGACAAATGTCAACCCAACAAGTGTTGAGCTAAACAAATGTACATTATACGTTCAGACTTGCCAATTTTTGCGTGGAACGAAATTGTCAAGGATTGTCAAACTTTACTAACGAAGTCGGGAATATAAATATTGACGTAGAAAACACCCCAATTTGAATTTGTAGTGTAAACTGGATATATCTGGTACTTAGCCTCTGATTCACAATGTCCAAATAAATGTTACTTTTCAAATAAAATATAAGACGGAAAAATACAAAATTTTCTCGCCTTCAATACAGTATGTAAAATTTAACTTAGTTAATTGTCTGTGTAATGCGTTATAAGGTGGTTAATGCTTTAATTGAAAATTATGAAACAGTCTCTATGAATACTAAACGCCATAGAATAGCTGTCAAGAGTTCTTATAATAGGTATTGACTTTTTTTAGGATCAATAGATTTCCAGCACTCGTCTTACTTCCACTCGGCTCTTGAAAACAATAATTTATCATCAGGTATGGGAAATTCCAATGAATGTAAAATGTGTGTTGTTAAAATCATAAAAATTAATATTATTGAAATTCAATCCGTCGTTGGTGATACTTAAAAGACAGTAGTCATGATTTATATTGGTAGATAGTTTTGTAGAATATAGATGACTTAAGCATTGGCTGATAAACGTCACCACCATGGAAGTTACTGACCAAAACAAACTTTTTTCTTATTAATTTTGATTATGTCAGTCTCATAGTATATACAAAGATGAAATATATAATGAACAATTATTAATAGTTTTAAAGTATTTTACGTGCGGATACATGTCCCAAACAACATATATGGCTGGACATCAGAAAGTTGATTTACAGGTAAAATGTACTAACAAAGTTTGTCTAGGATTCGGATCCCAGAAGGAATAAGGTCTGAAAGACAGCCGTTTATAATTCAATGATAAATTATTACGGCCTAAACTAACCTTTAAAAACCAGAACATATATTAGAAGATCTGTAATTTCTAAATATCTAGATTTTCTTGAACCTTGAAACATAGCTGAAAACTATTTCTATTAAACCAGCGTTCAAATATAAACTGCATTCAAATCGATCGATCAGTAATTTTTTTTGAATTTTATTTATTGTATTTTGGGTAATGGGTTGTAATCGCTACGATGGCACTGACAGTTTTTTGTTTACAGCATAGGCCGGTAAACGAGCAGTGGGTCACTTAATGGTAAGTGATCCCCACCGCCCATGTACACCCACAATACCAGAAGAATCATGAGCGCGTTGCCGTCCTTAAAGGAAGGGTATAACTATGAGATAGGGAACGGGAGGGAGATTTGGTTCTCCGAATATCTCACTTACCGCAGGTAACGCAGTAGCAAGTCGCTATTTTACGTAGTTTTCTGTGAGACAGTGGTGACAACTCGGTCGAGCCGGCCCATTCGTGCTGTAGACAAAACTGTCTACAGTGTAACTCTACCACTCTTGATACACATTCAGACACACACTCATTCCCCTTTGTTGTCGTGCCCTAAAAAGTATGTCCATACGACCTTGTATTGGAAAAAGGACAAATGTATAATAACTTTAATAAAAAGTTCAATGAAATTACATAATAGATAGACATGAATGACACGCTCAAAAGTCGTGTAGACTTCATTTATTTTGTAATACAATGAGCAATAACCTTTCAAAAAGCGTCGTAAAGACGTGTGTTTAAAGAAATGTTTTAAAAAACAACTTTTTATGATTTTCTTTATTAAGGTAGGGATTACGATCGTAAAATCTTCATGGCTTCAAGCTTGTAAAATCTTATATTGCAAATTTTCTAAGGCATAATATGAAAGTTAATTTGGATGTTTACAAATTCAAAGACGGCTTGTCTTCACCATATTATATAATATTTCCAAGTTATTGTTATAGCAAACAGAGTAAATCAGTCACCTGAATGTATAAAACACAATATTAGAAGAATCATTGACTGCCTCGGTGGCGCAGTTGTAATGCGTACGCGTTACGACTAAGGCTAACGCTGAGGTCCCGGGTTCGATCCCCGGGTCGGGTATAAGTGGTATTGGGTTTTTCTATTACGAAATGCTCAGTATCAGCCCGGAGTCTGGAATTTGTACCCGGTATGGCGATAGGCTCGCCCCCTATCACGTCGTGGGACGGAGATACGCTCGGCGAAATGTGCCGAGGTTTTGGCAATATCACAGTAAAGCTAAAACAACATTAACCCCCGTATTCATAAACGTTACTATGAGATCTCATAGTGAGCGCGAACGCATAGTGACGATTTCCTAAACGTCATTGGTTAGTTTTTGGCGCTAAATCAAAACATACCAATCATGTAGTACACAGAATCGGACACTTGGCAAAGAGCTTACATAAGTGTTGTTTGTGAATACAGGCCTTAAAATGTTAGTTCACGTCAGACATCTGTAAGACAGTGGTAATATCCTGTCGATCTGGCTTATTTATGATATTATTAAAACTAGTTACGGCGCATATTTACCACTACCAGTACTTGTTGGTATATTAATCGCATGCGAGAGGCTGAGTACCCGTTTGTCTATTTCTACCGCCAAGCAACTATGTTAAAGTACTGTTGTGTTCTGGTTAGAAGCTAGTGAAATTACTCGGTATTATGAAATTTAGCACTCAAAGATTCGATATGATAAGCACAGTGCAGTGCCATGCATAACTTTGTAAATAAAGTTTCAAAGTAGTAGCGCTTACTATCAGGCGAGTGACCTGCTCGTCTCGTCATTCATTCTTTTTGATTAAAATAGCTTTAGTATGTGGCAACATTCTAAGTCAAATAGTCATAGCTTACAGGAATTGCAAGAGTTAATGTGTGCATAATATTTCATAAACTTCATGAGACACAGCAACCTGTGAAAGGAGAAACCGTTCTGTGGCTACACCAGAACTACGTTGAAAACCGTGGCTTCGGTTTCCCATGAATTTATAGTGTAAATGTCTCCATCCAAAAATGTATATACATACAAGCACTAATAGGTCTGTAGTTTGTTTATTAGATGAATGAAAACTAAGTTAGTGTATTTGAACGAAGATACATTTGGCTTTGATCTTATTTCATTCCAACTTCACAAGACAAGCCACACAAGAAAATTAATGTTTGTGTAATCCACCAATATTCGAGAACTAATTCGCATAAGGATTAATAATTTATTGGAATTGCGTGTTACATTATTTTTAAAGAGGTAATAAATTTCATCTATATCACTTCGAATCTGAAGCCGACATAACTTAATTTACTTGTGAAGCTAATCGAAAATTTTGTAATGTAATTATTTAAAAGATACTAAAAGTTTTTCACAATGAATTAGGGCTATGTATAAAGTTTAATGGATTGATAGATATTTCGGAGCTAGAGAAATGATTTCACACTTAATTGGGTTTAAAAGAACTTGCGTTGAAAAAAATTGAAAAGCGTTGTCAAAGAATGGCAATAGTTTCATTTCATTTAATGTTCTAGACATTAAAATCTAGTTTTTAAAAATCAGGTGAAGATGAAGGACAATTTGTATTCACTTGGCTTGGTCAAGTGACCTTTTTTTATAGCATAGTCCGGCAAACGAGCAAGTGGGTCACGTGATGTTAAGTGATCTCCACGGCCCATGTACGCCCACGGTATTAAAAGAATTATCGGCGCGTTGCCGACCTTAATGTTAAGGGATAATTAAAGGATTGGGAAGGGCAAGGGGGTTTGGGCCTCCGGATATCTCATTCACCGCATGAAACGCAGCAGCAAGCTGCTACTTTACGCCGGTTTTCTGTTAGGCAGTGGTAACGATCCGGACGAGCCGGCCCATTCATGCTGTAATCAAAACTTTCTACAGCGTGGCTCTACCACTCAGAAAAGTTACCAATAATTTTAAGTGCTTATATACATACGCACTCACGCCTGTAATCCCCGAAGGGGTAGGCAGATGTGTAACCAGTAAACCCACATTTCGTCGCGATTATTTTCGTCCCATGCGATAGGGGGCGAGCTTAACGCCAAACCAAACACTCTTCCAGACTACGCGCTGATACTGAGCATTTCGTAATAGATGGAATGTGTTGCTTAGCTCATAATTTACAGAATTTATTAAATATTTTAATGTCCTAAATATTGATATTAAGCCAATGACAAGTCGAGATAGGTTGCGAGTTAAAAATAAACTAAGGCTGAAAACTTTAATAATGGAAGTTAACACTATTGTAACACCACTCTGTTACGCGACAAAACTTATTTATAAAGTTTTTATTTGTAACATCATTAATCAGCAATATTCACTTCAGGCCCATTATGTCTCAGGACCAACTTCTCTGGAATTATGGATGTTTATATATGGAGTGGCGATTATGAGATCACTTTCTATCTCATTTGCCCACTTTAATATAAAAATACTGTAACCGGTGGGAGGATACCTGATAAATATTTGTCCGGAAAGGATAGCGACAGCCACATATATGATGAAAAACGAAATATAGTAGCTCTTACCAGTAGATGTATGTCTAGTTACTTCATGTTGGAATAATTCTGGCAATCATGGAGGGACGCAATCTGGGTAGACAATATTGTATTTGGAATGCACTGTACCTAATATTATAATTGATTGCAGTTTCTCGCCTACTGCGCCACAGAGGCTGTTAAACTCAGCTTGGCCATTGACAAACCAAATACTTAAATAGGAGTGGTAGAGCCACGCTGTAGACAATTTTGTCTATAGCATGAATGGGCCGGCTCGTCCGGGTCGTTACCACTGTCTCACAGAAAACCGACGTAAAGTAGCAGCTTGCTGCTGCGTTTCGTACGGTAAGTGAGATATCCGAAGCCCCAAATCCCCCTCCCATTCCCAATCACTTAATTATCCCTTTCCTATAAGGTCGGCAACTCTTTTGGTATTGTGGGCGTACATGGACGGTGGAGATCACTTACCATCAGATGACCCACTTGCTCGTTTGCCGGCCTATGCAATAAAAAAAAACAGCCTTTTTAGTCACGAAAAGGAAGAGATTATTCATAATTTAAATTCAGAGCCCTTTCATTTATTCGACAATGTTAAAGAAAGTTGTGCCCGAGGGAACTTAAAAAGTTTGAGAACCGCTGACCTCCCCTGTCGGGAGTAGCCTCATTAGAGTGTCATTGCAAGCAACCCCATTGTTTCTGCCATTATTATTATTTTAATTATCTTACATAATTGTCAGTAGTCTAAATAAGGATTTCATGTTGGGACGTAATCTGCAATTGTCGTGATCTGTGGCTATTTGTCTTGGGTAAACATGCGACTGTTTTAAATGAGAGTTCAGGTCGAGGAAACTATGTGTGTTTTAGACAAGCGGTTTTTGCGCTTTTGTAGATGCGGCGTGACATTGAGGTATATCCGAGTTATCATTCTGTTGTGTAGTGCAGAAGACGAGCATTCTCCATATCATTGACGCGGCGTGGCATATAGTCGAGTGCTGTTATTTATACTGCGGCGGATAACCGCTCTCCGCGCTTTCACCGACGTGACGTGGTGTATAACCAAGTGCTGATATGACGTGATGTGTATTAGACGAGTGTTCTTCGCGCTGTCACTGACGCAGCATATATAAATAATAATAATAAATATAATATAATACTAGCCCTGTATTATACTCGTCCCACTGCTGGGCACGGGCCTCCTCTACTGAATGAGAGGGGTTAGGCGGGTTGGCAGACTTCACATACCTTCGAAATTCTTATGAAGAACTTCTTAGGTATGCAGGTTTCCTCACGATGTTTCCTTCACCGTTAAAGCAAGTAATAATTAACAATTAATACACACATATATAAAATAATAATAAATAAATAACACGCAACAGTCACACACATAGCCCTGATCCCACAGTAAGATACGATTATCTTGTGTCATAGGTATCAAGAACTACGAGAGACTTTCGGTCTCACTACACCCAGACCCGAAACAAATAGTTATGGATCAGACAAACATTTGTCTCGGTGCGGGGATCGAGCCCGCGGCATCATGTTTGGCAGTCGGCTACTCGCCCACTGCGCCACGGAGGCTGTCTAACCGAGTGCTGTTTTACAAAGTGCAGTAGATGAGCGCTGTTTGTGCTGTCACCGACGCATAGATACGATTTGGTAAAAAATTGTTCCACGCAAAAATGCATAAGAGCCCACTTTTAAATAAAGTAACATTAGTAACGACGGAATAAAAAAATCATTGTTTTGTAAAATGCTAAAATTTTTACAATATTTAGAATTATCGTATCGTAATAAGCGTGTATTTTTATTTTAAAATAAAAATATATGTAATCATGCTCGTAAATAATTTAGTGTTCACTAAAATCGTAATTAAATGTTATATTTTGTAAATTAGTTACTTGTAAACGTAAGATTTATGTTAGTTTCATAGATTTATTTTTATTTTTGATTAAATTTTATGTCTACGTATTATATTATTTAATATTATGATCTGAATTGAAACCACAAAACATTAATATGTCGTTGTATCCAAGTGGTTCGTGTAAAATATTTATGGTGCCGTTCTTACTTTATAATACTATTTCATTATTCATCGTAAAATGTTGAAATGAAAAGACAATACGTTTTTTTCTTTTCATTGCTTTTTAACTACTCAAAATAATTTATACGCTGCAGTAAATGTACTATAATAAACCGCATTATTATTTCACACCGATTATTGCAAAAAATATAATAATCAAGCATCGAAATAAGATAACTAGAACGATAACTCTCATATGAATCTGCCAAAAATACGGCTCCACTTACTTACACATGCAAAGCTAAAATCACACGTACCACTCACACACGCATCAAAAATTAATTAACGTTCAAAATTAACTTTATTTCATAAAAGTTAATGTCTAAATATTAAATTTCTAAATCGATATACGACGTTCTGCACCGCGCAAAAAATTAGACATATTTAGTGTCAACTAGAGATCATGAATCAACTTTTATGATTTTTTTTATTCAAATTCAAATTCAAAATATTTATTGAATCCATAAAATGTTATACATTATTTAGATTCCGTCAAAATTCTACCGCTAGTTCGGAATGCTGTTTCGCTCGAGAAGAACGAGCAAGAAACTCCAGCGTTGCTCTTTTCAAAACTAGTTTACAATTATTACAGCATAAGGTTTTACAATATTTGATTGGAATTAGAGACGAAACGAATAAATTAAGACCTTAAAATAGTGTTAACAAATAGCCCCGCCCCCTTGCACAGAGTTTTGATGGGGTCATTTTGTTGCTTGAGTTACGTTTCTTGTCATCTTATTTCGATGTAATCAAGTATTATCTATTCTAAGACATTGGTGTGCGCTGTCAATGCTTGAACGACTCAATGTTCTATGCAGTAAGATTTGAAATTGAGTGGATATCTTGGTCTCTTCTCAAGCCACAAGTATCCTTTGTAAGTAACGATATAAATCTTAAAAGTGACCGAATTGTCGTGGTTTATTTATCTTGTGATTTAACTTTTTTCTTATTTACAAAATAGCAGAGACAATGCAAAACAACACATTCTATATATCAAAAAGGTCTGAACAAAAATTATAGATTCGAAAGTTTTATTTTGTTAAAGTTTTGTTCAGTGTATATCACTATAAAATCATTGTAAATAACTTTAGTATTATTGTGATATAAACAAGCTCATAAATCATTGTTAATAAATGTAAATAATATATTTATTAATGTAAGTGGCTCATTATTGAATAAAAAATAACTGTTCATTTTTATGTGTGTTTCATTTTTTTATCCATAGAGTTTTATCCCCGCACGACAAAGACGCGACTGCTCTAGTGGCAAGTACAGTCCAAATGTAAAGTCGACCGTCAAGACATTGCATCCCTCGACGGTTGGTAGAATTATGCCGGCCTGAAGTTATTGGATAAGTCCTGGCTGATCCCAGAACGCGACACGTCAGTACGAGATACTATGGGCGACTATGGGCCTTACTTATAAAGGTTGTTCAATCAATTAAAAGTCTTTTATCTTTCTCTGTCAATGTCATTGTAAAGTTACTAAGAAGACGTTGACGTATAGTTGCTGAGCGGCGATAGGTCATTGGGGAGCGGTACGGACTGTCGAGACGAAAGTCGCAGGTTCGAAACCAGTCGTAAGAGCACACAGCTCTGACTATTCTACGTTATAATATGTATATTAATTATTGTTAATTATCATTTGCTTTAACGGCGAAGGACACATCGTAAGGAAACATGCATACCTGAGAAGTACTTTATAAGTTTTTTTTTGTGAATTCTTCCATGTATTGTGATTTTTTGAGCGAACAACGTTTGACGTTATACGGTATAAAGCTAGAATTAATACGTTTACACGGAATATGACAGTCGGTTAAAGATAAAAAACGAGAGACGATATCGCTTAGAGCCAGAGTCGGTGCAATTTTATCTGACCGGTAGCGACACAGGCACCGACTCTAAAGAGAATAGAATATATATCATTTATTATTTTTGACTTTTCAGTGTTTTTATTTTGAAGTCGGTTTCTAAGTTTTGTTAACCGTTATTTCATGTTCAAATTGAGGGCAAAAAAAAAGAAGTGTTGCAAGTAACATACACATTTGTATAGTTTACTTACGGGCATACGTAAGACTTGCGTTAAATAAACCTGGAATCTTAACATAAATGCAACAAAATATAATTATGTATAAAAAAACTGTTTCATAAGGTTATATCCATATGTATATGCCAACATGGTTGCATAGAATACCATGTGTGCGGTAGTTGCTATCCAGTCCGGTACGAATATGTCATAGGTACCCTCCTATCCACCTTTGAATGTGGATATGAATTGACGATAAAGGGCGAAGAATATAATCCAGGCCTAAAAATACAAACACGTGGTCTTTTTACAGACAGCCTACGTCGCACAGTGGGCGAGTAGCCGGATGCGAAGCGTGAGGCCGTGGGTTCGATTCCCACACCGTGACAAATGTTTGTCTGATCCACAAATATTTGTCTCGGGTCTGGGTGTTGTGGGACCGCAAGTCCCTCGTAGTTCCTGATACCCACGATACAGGTTTCCCTAGTGTAGGGTTGGGACTATGTGTGTGACTGTTGGGTGTATTTATTATTAAATTATGATTAGCCTGAATGACGCAACGAGCAAGTCGCTCGCTTGATGGTAAGCGTCACGCAGGTCCATAAACAGAAGCTACATAACACAGGACTTTGAATTACATAATGAAATGAAATGAAATGAAATGAAATGAAATGAAATGAAATGAAATGAAATGAAATGAAATGAAATGAAATGAAATGAAATGAAATGAAATGAAATGAAATGAAATGAAATGAAATGAAATGAAATGAAATGAAATGAAATGAAATGAAATGAAATGAAATGAAATGAAATGAAATGAAATGAAATGAAATGAAATGAAATGAAATGAAATGAAATGAAATGAAATGAAATGAAATGAAATGAAATGAAATGAAATGAAATGAAATGAAATGAAATGAAATGAAATGAAATGAAATGAAATGAAATGAAATGAAATGAAATGAAATGAAATGAAATGAAATGAAATGAAATGAAATGAAATGAAATGAAATGAAATGAAATGAAATGAAATGAAATGAAATGAAATGAAATGAAATGAAATGAAATGAAATAGTTTTATTCATCATGTAGGCAATTAAAGTAGCGCTTATGACAAGTCAGTACAAAATAAAGAAACTTATGTAATTACAGAAATCATATCAGCTAATATATACATAACATACATAGCATCGTCAAAATACACTGGGCAACTATAAAGTTTACAATATTTTTATATTAGTCCAGAATTGTTAAGTATTATTATTATTGTTATTTTTTTCTCTGTTTTAAAGGTCGATATGGACCATAGGCATTACCGAAACGGCACGTGGTTTAAAACTACCACCGGATCCAAAACGACCCAACCTGAGAAGACCCGGCGAAACAAACTCAGTGGGCTTACTTTACTTATTTATTTATTTATTTATTTATTTATTTTAGGGAAGCTTACAGACTAATAACATTTATTAAATAACATCTATGGTTTAGACTAATAGCTAATTACAAGCCTCCACCAATTCATGACCATATTGGTTACCACTTATTCTATGCCGTTATGTTAGTTTATATAATAGTTTATACATATACAGATATTTATCAGTATGTTCCATGTGTTAAGAAGTACTCTTGTGTCAAAACACGTTTCACTTTGCCTGTACTAGTGCAAAATAAATCTATATCCAATTTCGAATGCAACTCATTGAAACTATTGGAGCATCGAATTAGGAAAGCATTTTGTCTATAGTTTGTATTTACAGAAGGCGTGCACAGTAATGGTCTTTGCCTAAAGCATAACTGATTAGTACGTATGGATAATTCTGAGAGCAGGTTAGGGCAATCAATTGATCCCCTGGCTAATTTCATCAAGAAACATATGTCATTTATAGATCGCCTACTTTCTAATGGTAAGAAGTGATACTTTATACAACGATGATGATAATCAGACGTCACTTGATGTGCCTTATAATCTAAGTATCGAAGAAACTTCCTTTGTATTTGTTCAATCCGATTAATATATATTTTATATTGTGGGTTCCAGACTTGTGACGCGTATTCTAAGTGACTGCGTACGAATGAACAATACATAATTTTTATTGGTTTTAAGGATCGGAAACAAGCAGCATTCCTCATAATGAAACCCAAGGACTTGGTTGCCTTATTTATAATATGTTCTATGTGCTTATCAAATATTAATTTATCATCATGTATGACACCCAAATCCCTAATGCTAGAAACCTTGCCAATATAATTATTGTAAAATTTATAGCTAGTACTAACGTTGTTTTTTAATCTAGAAAAAGTCATGTAAAAACATTTTGAAACATTAAGCTGCAGTTTGTTCTGAGTACAATAATCTGAGAATTTATCAAGGTCATCTTGCAACTTCACTGCATCTAAGATACTGAGAATGGGCTTCAGTATTTTCATGTCATCAGCGTATAGAAGAACAACAGAGTTACGAAAGCATGATATCACATCAGAAATAAAAATAGTAAATAGGAGTGGACCTAAAATCGATCCCTGTGGTACGCCTGATGGTATAAATTTCCAAATCGAAGTAAACCCCTGTAAAACTACTGCCTGTGTCCGATTCTCAATGTATGATGCAAACCATCGCAAAAGATCTCCATGTATTCCAGCCAACATCAGTTTTCGCAACAATAACAAGTGATCTATGCGATCGAAACATTTGCTGTAGTCTGTGTAAATCACGTCCACCTGCGTGCGATTATCCATGTGCTTGGAAATGTGTTCATTAAACAGAACCAAGTTAGTTGTGGTTGAGCGACCTCTGAGAAATCCATGTTGCTCATCACCTATTTTGGCAGCTAGCATGGTGTAAACTTCACCGTGGACTATCCTCTCCAGGATCTTAGAAAATAGGCATAGTTTAGAAATTGGGCGGTAGTTGGAAACATCTGCTTTATCTCCTGCCTTAAAAACTGGGGTTATAAATGCAGACTTCCACATTTTCGGAACTGTACCTTCTGAAAGCGAGCGTTTAAAAAGAATGCAGATCGGCATCACTAAACTATCTGCACAATTGACAATAAAGATAGGTGGAATTAAGTCAGGGCCACCCGATTTCGTAATGTCGAGTGATTTAAGCAATTTTAGTACTTTATCAGGACAAATTTCAACAGAGGAAATCGAGGTGCTAATATCATAATCGGCTGAGGAGTAAGCACATGAAAAATCAGAATCTGATTGCTGAAAAGTCGAATGGAAATAATTTGCGAATAAATTAGTTATGTCCTGGCCAGTCTCTGCCACCATGTCACGATATCTCATTATGTTAGGAAGAGCAACAGTGCCTTTTTTGCTTTTAATATACGACCAGAAATTTTTCGGATTCGCTATTATAGAAGATTCGATTTTGTCCATATAGTTAGTGAAACAAGTTTGTTCCAATTCCATTACTCTCATTCGCAACAGAGAAAATGAATGATAATCTGACAGATTACCATATGTTTTATACCTCGAGTGATACTTATGTTTCTCTTTGAGCATTTTTATTAAGGCGGAACTGTACCACGAAGGGTGTAACTGGCGTCTTATCGATTTAATAGGAATAAAACGGTCCCTTATTTCATACAATTTATTATAAAAACGATTGACCGCTTCATCCAGCGAAACTGATCTTAAACAGTCATCCCAGTTGATTTGCATTAGTGCACATCTCACGGCTTCGTAATCGGCTTTGTTAAACATATACTTCTTGATTGCATTTTCCTGTAGCGCATGAATTTGTATGAAATTGGCCTGAATAAGTAAAGTCCTGTGATGTGCATCTGCGGGGAATGCAAGGGAGTCCGCAATCTCCTCAACAATTAAGGGGGTATTGGAAAAGACCAGATCCAACAGTCGACCATAAACATTACGTACACCATTAAATTGGGATTACCACTGGATTTTACGCGGCGCGACCCAGTCCTGAGAAGATCCAGCTAGTCGAACTCAGTGGGCTTGTTTTTGGTCCGGTTTGTCATACCAAAATAAATTAGGGAAATAAAAAAATGTATACTACATAGTACTGCATGGCATTGGACTGCGCAGTCGCCCAGAGACATTAGATGTTTGGCCCAGAAATAAACAGAGGTGGTACCAACCCAGACGGCCTCTCACATGTGAACGACTTACAAACATTTTTTAAACAATTTTGTTTTTATTAATTTATTTTTTAAGTTATTATAATATTAATTTCTTTTTAACTTTTATTGAGTGAAAATCACTATAAATTGTGATTTAAACAAGCTCATAAATCAATGTTAATAAATAAACCTATCTTACTTCTGACTGCCTCGATACCGCAGTTGTAATGCATACGCGTTACGACTGAGGCTGACGCTGAGGTCTCGGGTTTGATCCCCGGGTCGGGTAAAAGTGATATTGGGTTTTTCTATTACGTAATGCTCAGTATCAGCCCGGAGTCTAGAATTTGTGCCCGGTATGGCTATAAGCTCGTCCCCTATCACATTATGGGACGGAGATACGCTCGGCGAAATGTGGGTGTAGTGGTTACACCTCTGCATACCCCTTAGGGGATTACAGGCGTGAGTGCGTATGTATCTTATTTTATCCAAGAATGCCACCGTGGTAGTCATTCTAACGCATATCCATTATTGTGATTTTTTTGCGCCCACCAAAAACATTTATTGTACGAAATATTCGTCTGAATAAGTAATATTAAAGGCTTAAACAAGTGCTCTTTAAAATAACTGGCCCGTCGAACCAAAAATACAAAAATAATATTTATTCGTGCAGAATATATTCTTTGAACAGTAATGAGAAGCAGCTCCTCTCACAATGATAAACATAATAATACATAAGCTCACGCAAGTATCCCTGAAAGAGTAGGCAGAGGTGTTTAGTGGCATCAGTATGTCATCCTACAATCCTGGATTAATTCATCTTCACATACAAATGTATACAGGGCATTTCATGCGAGAGTCATTGTTCGGAATAGAAATTATATTTATTTGACAGCCTCCGTTGCTCAGTGGGCGAGTAGCCGACTGTGACATTGAGGGCGCGGGTTTGATCCCCGCACCGTGACAAATATTTGTTTCGGGTCTAGATGTTCTGAGACCAAAAGTATCTCGTAGTTCTTTATACCTATGACACAAGATAATCATATCTTACTGTGGGATCACCCTTATCCCCAGAGAGGTTGACGTCAGGCAGGCGGTCGGTCGTAAAAACTACAAGCCAAATCTTTCTGTAACGTGTTAAAAAGCATGTTGCACCGACCTCACTGCAAGTGACGGGTGATAGAAGAAGAGGGACTATGGGGTCAGAGCTATGTGTGTGCTGTTGGGTGTTAATTATTTAAAATAAATACACCCAACAGTCACACACATAGTCCGGACCCCACACTTGGTAAACCTATATCGTGGGTATCAAGAATTACGAGGGACTTGCGGTCCCACAACACCCAGTCCCGAGACAAATATTTGTGAATCAGATAAACATTTGTCTCGGTGCGGGAATCGAACCCACGACCTCACGCTTTGCAACCGGCTACTCGCCCGCTGCGCCACAGAGGCTGTTTATTTATTTTATCTGGCGGTATTCATTATTCCAATTGTGATCGGTTACCCTCATGTTTGTTAACTTTTTAATCGGGCTGAGCGGCGGGGTCGCGTTCGGCAAATATATGAAAGGGACACTATGTCATCGATTCCGGTCGTGTAAAGTAGCGGTGCTAATCACGCGCGAATTTCGGTTGTTTAACGCGGCTCGGTGCCTTGAGGACGTTTGCTTTGATAGTGATAGTAGTGATATGTGGTTCGGGATAAACTTTAATCCAGTAGAAGTGTGCCGATGAACCTCAGGTGGTCGTCATGCTGTGGCCGCGTCGTCGCTGGGTCCGCTGGACAGGACAAACATTATACACTTATTAAGTAGTTTTTCCTTGGTTTAATGTTTTGACTACCTGTTTTGCCCTAGGGATCCTCCTTTTACTAAATAGAAAGTACTGACGGACGATTGTGTGATTCGAACCCTGAGTCCCAAGGTAAGTTTTTTTTTATTAGCTTGAATGACAAGACGAGCAGTTTGCTCGTCTGATGGCAAGCACCAAGCCTGCTCATAAACAGAAGCAAAACAACACAGAACTTTGAATTCCAAAGCACTGCATGATAGTGGACTGCGCTCGTCACCCCGAGGCATAAGTTGTTAAATTTCATAATGCCCAGTCATTTCACTGATTTCAATGTCCTTCTATTGTATCTATTATGACAGTTATTGTATCTTAATGGTCGCAAAATCTGCCTGATTCCAAGGATACTTCTTGTAACTCTGTCGTTCTAGGTACATATATACATACGCACTCACGCCTGTAATCCCCGAAGGGGTAGGCAGAGGTGTAACCAGTACACCCACAATTTCGCCGAGCGTATCTCCGTCCCTTATGTGATAGGGGGCGAGCCTATCGCCATACCGGGCACAAATTCCAGACTCCGGGCTGATACTGAGCATTTCGTAATAGAAAAACCCAATACCACTATACCCGACCCGGGGATCGAACCCGAGACCTCAGCGTCGGCCTCAATCGTAACGCGTACGCATTACAACTGCGCCACCGAGGCAGTCTAGGTACATATTTGTCTTTAAAACTGAAAGATGATTTCAAAGGAACTATTTTTTTAGTTAATCACCTCGAGAAAGCTAGTCCGCTAAGCTGGTTGATGCTACTGTGGCAACCTATTCAAGTTTCATCTGAAGGATTTTGTCCCTGTTGCCAAATTAGACCAGTTTGGCAAACTGGCTCCCTCGAGACTATTGACCCGCCTATACCCCTTAGACCCCCTATACCGGGCTGACAAAATTATAACGACCAAATTACACGAAAACATCAAAAGAAGTAACTTCTATTCACATATTGAAAATACGTGACGAGAGAAATTCATATTTCACTAAGCAAGAGTTTAAGGCGAGAAAATATGGCTGGATAGAAATTGTGATATATTCATAAATTATAATATTCCCGCCTAAAACATAAATTGGAAAGGTTGCCAAGTTCGGTACAACGACGTGACGTTCGGGATTGTCGCGTCGGCGTCGCCTATAGTCACCGATAAAAGAGTTGAGGTTTTAACGGGTACCAAGTTCTATAGCAGTTCCAATAATATAGGAATCTACTACAACCTTCAATTGATTTATAAGAAACATTGTTACGTTATTTGATATTGGAATTATAACTTCACAAGTTTTAATAGTCAATAATAATGTGTGTCACTAAAGTTATTGGTGTCGTTTGTTATGATAATTTGGGTCCACTTCACAAGATCGAGTAAGTATTAACCACACATTAACATATAAGACAGATATTTTTCAAAGTACTTAAGAATGTTTTTTCTTGTTATATCCCAGAGTGTAGTTTATTTTATTTTAACGTAGCATATTATGTTTGGTAAGTACCTTAAACTAACCGCACCAATAACTCTGTAGACACTGAACATGCAAATCATCATATAAACACGTTTTCAAGTTTCTAAGTCACCTAGAAGTGGTTTAGGGAGAGGGTCAATGAGTAAAAAATAGCAATTCATGAAATTAAAAATTCTAGCTTTTCTAGGGAGTTCTTAGAGTATTAGACATGCAACATTTATGTAGATCTAACACTAACTCGAAATGGTAATATTACACTCGGCTGGTGCATCCTTTTCTTTCACGAACTTGGCGGACACACTGTCGTGTGTCTAGGTATAGGCGTTGTTATTGATCGGATGCGATCACACAGGCATGTCACGCCATTTGTCCGGACACAGTTCAAGGAAAGATGGTAAGATAGGCGCCTGTTTCATCACGTCTCAGTAAATGCTACTCACCAAATAAAATATGACACGTATAAAATTATTTTTTCCCTTTGCTTAACTACTCTTACATAAGCATTTTAATTGAGTGCTGGGAAGAAAGGGTTCAAGTCCAAACTCACGCTCTTACTGGCAGGTTTTCAATAAAGTAGTTGCAAAATCAACTGTCTTATACGTTAATTGGTGGTTAAAGCCTAGAAAATCGTGAAATAGGCCCTTAATGTGAAGATTAAAAGTCCGTTTTCAGGTACGCATCCGAGATAGGAGACCGCGACGCGTGACGTAAGTTAGGCGATAGCGACTCCTCCGCATTATATGAAATTACATAGAAATAGTCGCTTCAGTTACGGTTACAATCTTGAAAACATACCAAAAATACAATTACGATAAATTATTTACGAGTGGTAGAGCCACGTTGTAGACAATTTTGTCTACAGCATGAATGGGCCGGCTCGTCCGGGTCGTTACCACTGTCTCACAGAAAACTGGGGTAAAGTAGCAGCTTGCTGCTGTGTTTCGTACGGTGAGTGAGATATCCGGAGGCCCAAATCCCCCTCCCCTTCCCAATCCCTTATTATCCTTTTCCTTTAAGGTCGGCAACGCGCCCATAATTCTTTTGTATTGTGGGCGTACATGGGCGCTGGAGATCGCTTACCATCAGGTGACCCACTTGCTCGTTTGCCAGCCTATACTATAAAAAAAAAAAATTGCATGCAAAGCAGACGTGACGATATATGACAAGGTTTTTTGTCTCAGACGCGTGTAACCTCAAAATAGCCCTTTAGAGAATTATTCAATCGTTTGTAGCTATTTTTAACAGACTTCAAAAAATGAGGAGGTTCTCAATTCGGCGCGTTTCTTTGTAATTGCTTTTTTTATGTATGTATTTTATTATATCTCCGCCAATTGTAGACCGATTTTGTTTGAAAAAATCACTCGATAGATTTTACCTGCGACTTGGTCCCATATAAAATTGGTTAAGATCTGATGACGGAGTACGGAGTAAAAAAATAAAACTCCTGATCGGACAACTAAACTCGTCGCGATTGTGTTATTGTATTGGAATTTACATGCTATTGCTGTAACTACCACTAAAATTGAAGTCGGTTTCTAAGTTTTGCTAAACGTTATGTTAGTACTACAATATTTTTAACGCACTCAGGCCTGTAATCCCCGAAGGATGCTAATAATGAAAATAAACTTTTTTTTTGTATATTTTTATTAATATTATTAAGATATTATTCACATGAACATCTGGAGTGTAAGTGGGCCACCAACATTTTGATCCAAAGTCAAATTTACTTGCACGTGGTACACTCTGTTGATTAACGGACTAGGCAATGGCGAAAGTTGGCTCCCGGTGCGGTTAGAGGGGGTCAGATTGCGAGTCGGCCCACATAACAAATCTATCGTCAAATCGCGATGGGAAGGCGGACAGGAAAACGCTAGGCAGAAAGAAAGTTCACACGAACAAAATCGCGGGCGACGGCTAGTTTCATTATTTAAGTCGAACGAAATAAGACATATTTTGTTTAACAAATGGTGCATTACTACATTAGTATTCTGCTAGTTGCGTTTCTATAAATCATCTAATTCAAATCATAAATCTTAAACGATTTAAGTAAAAAAAAACGACTTTTAGGTTTCATTTTATCGTACCGTGTGCGGACTGCTAAAATAATTTGAGACGAGATATTGCTTTGAGAGATCATGTGAATTTTTTAAGAGAATCATACACTTATAGAAAGTGACAATCAAAATTTCGCGAGGAAAATATACCTGAGAAATTACGATGCCTGAAAAAGAGAAATATCTAACAGACAGCCTCCGTGGTGCAGTTGGCGAGTAGCCGGCTGCGAAACGAGAGGCCGTGGGTTCGATTCCCACACCGAGACAATTTGTGTGATCAACAATATTTGTTTCGGGTCTAGGTGTTGTGGTACCCCAAGTCCCTCGTAGTTTCTGATACCCACGATACAGGTTAACCTAGTGTGGGGTCAGGACTATGTGTGTGACCGTTTGGTATATTTATTTATCTAAAGAGAAATTCAAAGGTAGATAGACGACTCTTTATTGAACACAATTTTAAATAACAATAAAGAAGAGCAAACGAGCCAGTTGGTTACTTGATGGCCAGTGATCTCCACCGCCCTTGTACGCCCACAATACTACAAGAATCATGGGCGCGTTGCGGACATTATAGGAAAGAGATTAAGGGATTGGGAAGGGGAGGATTTGGGCCTCCGGATATCTCACTCACCGTACGAAACGCAGCAGTAAGATAGTGGTAAAGACCCGGACGAGCTAGCCCATTCATACTGTAGACAAAACTGTCTACAGCGTGGCTCTATCACTCTGAAAACCTATCATTAAGCCAGGATAACGCCTGGCAGAAAGAAAGAGCCCTATAATGAAGACCTAAATTTCTTTTGCTACATCAACTGTGTCTCTGGAATATCTTCGAAAAATTCTCATTACATTTAATGGTAATTTTCATGGGGTCGTTGGCTAAAGGAGAAAACCATTTTGTCTTTGATTACTAACTTAATTCAATATGGATTCTGAACGGGAATCACGTTTTGATGATTTTATTTGACGCCGGTGGAGCGATGAGCTGAACGCGTCCCAGGGTAATAAGAATTCAATGGGTAAAAAAATACAACTTTGATTTTTTAAACTGTAATTATAACTTTACAATAATAATTATTATTTTTCAGGCTCTAAAACCATATACCAACTTTTATCATATTACACAAAATGGGTATAGTAGAAAAATATCAAATGGTAACAATCATAAATAAAAATAAAATAATCTGAATATTATATACAAAATAATATTAATAGTATTAATCACCATAAAAAATTATAATTAGAATATAATTCAGCATAACATTATAACATTGAAAATACCATAAAATTATATTTTAGTCCCGACGTTTCGGAACCCAAGAGACCAACTGCCAGACCTCAAGACTCCGTGATCTCTTTCTGCGTACATCGGACTAGTGTCAGCTAACTTTTTTTTTAATAAAAATAAATGTATAATTTTAAAATGAAGGTAGGCAATGTAACATTACCTTTTCGAGACGACCTACATACACCTCAGTCTCTCCCATGACCTGCACGAAGGGTGAAAAGCTATCGAGACGTCGGGACTGAAATAAAATTAAACCACGATAAAATCCGTATAAACTATTTTTATTTTAATGTGTAATATCTGCGTAAACATAAGAACTCACTAAAATAACATACAATTACAACACACACGATTATGTAAAAAATACCCTTGACACTGGGAGCGTAGTGTGTGATGCGTGGGGCGGTGAAGCGATGTGTTGAAGGTAGGTAATAGATAGATAAATAATAAATAAATACACCCCACAGTCACACACACATAGTCCTGACCCCACACTAGGTAAACCTGTATCGTGGGTATCAAGAATTACGAGGGACTTGCGGTCCCACAACACCCAGACCCGAGATAAATATTTCAATCAGACAAGCATTTATCTAGCTGCGGGAATCGAACCCACGGCCTCACGCTTCGCAACCGGCTACTCGCCCGCTGCGCCACGGAGACTGTCTGGAGATGAAACTAAGTTTAACATTGAACCGACACAAATACCCGGACAAAGAAATTACACTTCATTAATATTAATAAACAAATTTTCTCACTTCCAGACAACATCAAAGACTTACAGCAAAGTAAATTGCTTGAGAGAAAAAAATGATATAAAATGTAAGTACGCCGCTTTCGCCTTACACTGAAAATGCATTGTGATGAGTTTTCAGTGTTTTTCTCATTTATTCGTCGGCCGTTTGGTAAAAGAAAATAAAATTCTTTTAAAATCACAAAAGAATTTAGGCACTTTTGATGTTATTGACAAGTTATTAGGAGTTGATTTGAGGAAGTTAATAAAGTGCCTACGTATTTTAAGGGGAAATGTCCAATGTTCGAAAGGTTTTTTTCAAATACATTATATTATTATTTATGTTTATTTTACATTAAGTGTACCTAATACAGTTATTTGGTGGTTTGCATGCCAGTAGCCGTCTGGGTAGGTACCACTGCTTTGTCTATTTCTGCCGCCAAGCAGCAATGTGTAAGTACTGTTAATTCCCTGAGTCGTAAACTCATAGTGATCGCTCACAGGCTGCGGTTTGGGCACATTCCATCAAATAGTTTTAAATATTTGATCCGCAAAATTATTAGCCCAAACTTATGCAGTACAAAAGACGACCTCTATCACTTATTGATGGAATGTGTCTGGAGCACAAGCATTACAAAAGACCTGTACAATGAATTACACATTAATCGTATTGATGTGGGTATGTTCCAAAGCAATCTATCCACACGAACATCAGATGCGGCTAGACAGCTGTATCGGTCTGCCTACAGTCTACTAAAAAATAGCTAGATTTTATGTATTAAAAAGCATGAAGTAGTTATAAGAGCTAGCACTCTTCCTCCGTCGACGTCCCAAACATGTTTTGGCAGATCTCAACGACTCCATCACAGTCGATATCGAAGCAGCACTTTCCTTGCCCAACCCGAATCGCGACAATAATACGCGAACCCGACATAGGACACGCCTGCGAGTTCGAAGAGCTCCCACAACTGGCCCTCGGCACAATGATGTGCAGAGGCGGCCCTAAACTATACTCCCCAGCGATTGCTCAAACTGAGGTCTGAGCCTTCTAAAAGGCGCCTCTGTGCTTAATCGCTACTAAATACACTATACATAATTCTGACTAGAGCGCCATAAGCGCCGGCTTTATTTTCAGGTGAAGCTGTAAAAGCAATATAGGCTAACAGCACAAATCCATTCGAAAAAAAAACTATGGGTCTGACGTAGTCGTTGCCAACTAAAAGTCTCGGAAAAAATACTGAATATAAAAAGTACTGTTAGTTCCTGTTTCATTTAAAACACAATTACTTATAATTACTATCATTAATTTCGTCAATGCGATGATGGCTTTTCTTAAAATCATATTATTTTTCATTCGTACCACTCCATTAAAGGCATTAAGGTAGGTAACTAAGATATGGCCACAAAACATTAAAATGCTATCCTCAGTCATCAATTTACGAATATAAACATCAGAATCACTAAATTCCACCATATTTTGATAACTTAGGTTATTTTTCGGCGTCATATCGGGCCCTAAGGCTATGACAAATGGATATTTTAAGTGGAAAGTACCATTAGGCGAAGAGTTATCATATCTTGCTAATAATAATTCTGTAGTCTTTACAGCTCATACTTCTTAGTGTCTGAGTTGGGAATAAGACTTGTTAAAGGACATTTTTGATTTTTTTCTTTATACCTAATTTTCTTGAATATTTACTCCCAGTTTCGATCGCGTTAATGTTTTTGCCGTGATAAAAAGCCGTATACGCACTCACACCTGTAATCCCCGAAGGGGTAGGCAGAGGTGTAATCAGTACACCCACATTTCGCCGAGCATATCTCCATCTCATTATGTGATAGGGGGCGAGCCTATCGCCATACCGGGCACAATTCCAGACTCCGGGCTGATACTGAGACTTAGTCCTTAAGCCTTAGACTTAGTCCATCAAGCTGGCTTAGTGCGAGTTGGCAGACTTCACATACCTTCGAAGTTCTTATGAACTTATCAGGTATGCAAGTTTCCTCACGATGTTTCCTTCACCGTTGAAGCAAGCGATAATTAACAATGAATATACACATAACTTAAATAATAAAAGTCAGAGGTTCATGCTCTTGACGCTGGTTTCGAATCTGTGACTTTCGTTTCGACAGTCGGTGACACTCCTCGCTGAGCTATCGCTGCTCTATGATTTACGTTAGGTAAAAACGTAGTTTATACATTGTTTTGCCAAACGAAATATCGTGCAGTAAGGCATGTGTTTTGACTTCCTGGTTAAAAACTCTTCGTTTTACCGCTGCTTTATTATATTTTTAGATCATGAATTCACGACGAACCACTATTAATCGTGGTTTTTTCGTGAGCTACTACCGTATATTGTTATTTCACACCGCGACGACGCGTCGGTGAGTGGGTAATTGATTTATCGCCGCACCGCACAACATGATACGCTTCTGTACATAAAAGGCTTAGGCTCTCATTTACCGCCTTCAGCTTGTCGTGCCACTGGGGTTCGTGATCTTATAAAACTCGCTCTTCAGCTCGTCATTCCCATCTATGTGTCACTTACTTCGCGCCCTAAACGTGGTCTTACAAAACTTGCTCCTGAGCTCTTATCCACTACCTTAAGCTCGTCGCCCGACCAGACTGCGCGTCACACACTGCGCTCCCTGTATGTGGTCTCACAACACTCGCTCCTGAGCTCTCATCCACTAACTTCAACTCGTCGTTCCCCAGGTCTACGCGACACACCCTACTGTCCCTGTACGTGTTCTCACAACACTCGCTCCTGAACTCTCATCCACTAACTTCAGCTCGTCACTCCACCAGCCTACGTTTCACATATCACGCTCCGTGTACATGGTCTCACAATACTCGCTCATGAGCTCTCATCCACTACCTTCAGCTAGTTGATCCACGGGACAACGCTCGGCTCGGACCGAGTCGTGCTCGGACAAAGCTGCGAACGCGTTTGCCTCGGGTGAGGCACGTCCTGACCGACAGAGCATTTGCCTCACGAGACGGCTTCGCGAGGCTGCTAGCTCAGTCAGTACGCGGCTATTCTACATCACTGTGAGCACATCCACTATCAGTTTCCTGCCCGTAAATTAGTTTGTACATGTTCGTGTGAAAGCAAGTGGTTATGGAACGCCGTTACAGCTGAACATTTGTTTACACCCCAGCTCAAATGTTTGTTAACAAACAACCGCTTCAACAAAGTTGCAAACCCATATGCAGAGCATAGATTGGAATTAGGTAAATGGAGCTTTGATAGCATAGTTATTAAAGCCGTTAAGATTGTGGCTTTTAACAGAAGATCTGACTTAGGCAAAGTTTTAATGAGCTTTTGGTTATAAATCTTTGCCACTTAGTTTAATTAATATAGATGCAATATAAACCTTCACGGGTGTTCCACTTAAAGGGAATACATTTTTACAACTAATTCCACTATGCAGATGTAGTTTTCGAATTTAAAAATAAAACTCACTCAAATAACCTTAAAAGCAAGAAATAAAATTACTATTATCATAATCTAATCAAGTTTGGATCCGTGCTATTCCAGTTTTATAAGTCAGAATTTTAAAGTCACCGGCTCAATATTAATAAGTAGATTAGAAGTTAATTATATTTTTGACTTGACAGGATTTTGGACCAGTTTTCTTTATGTAAAAACTAGCTGTTGCCCGCGGCTCCGCCCGAGTGAATGCCTATTTCCATGATTAAAGTAGCCTGAGTATGACTGCCTCGGTGGCGCAGTTGTAATGCGTACGCGTTACGATTGAGGTCAACGCTGAGGTCTCGGGTTCGATCCCCGGGTCGGGTAAAGTGGTATTGGGTTTTTCTATTACGAAATGCTCAGTATCAGCCCGGAGTCTGGAATTTGTGCCCGGTATGGCGATAGGCTCGCCCCCTACCACATAAGGGACGGAAATACGCTCGGCGAAAAGTGGGTGTACTGGTTACACCTCTGCCTACCCCTTCGGGGATTACAGGCGTAAGTGCGTATGTATGTAAAGTAGCCTAGTGGGCGCCCCCGGTGAGAAATGCGCTTGACAAAAATACTAAAATGACTATTAAAAAATAGGGGTTGATGGTAGAAGGGTGAAAATATCGGGTTGTATGTATTTTTTAATGTTGTATCATAAAAAAATAAATACAAAAAAATTTACTAAAAAATACAAAAATAAAAATTGGGGTGGACCACTCTTAACATTTAGGGGAATGAAAAATAGATGTTGGCCGATCCTCAGACCTACCCGATATACACACAAAATTTCATACAAATCGGTCCAGCCGTTTCGGAGGAGTATGGGAACGAACATTGTGACACGAGAATTTTATATATAAGACTAGCTGTTGCCCGCGGCTCCGCCCGCATGAATGCCTATTTCCAGGGTTAAAGTAGCCTAGTGGGCGCCCCCGCTATTAAAAAATAGGGTTTGATCGTAGAGGGTTGAAAATTTTGGGTTGTTTGTATTTTTTAGTGTTCGATCATAAAAAAATTAAAACAAAAAAATTTGTCTAAGAAATAAAATTTTGGGGTGGGTGGTCCACCCCAAAATTAAATTTTCAACCCTCTTAACATTTAGGGCGATGAAAAATAGATGTTGGCCGATTCTCAGACCTACCCGATATACACACAAAATTTCATACAAATCGGTCCAGCCGTTTCGGAGGAGTATGGGAACGAACATTGTGACACGAGAATTTTATATATTAGATTAATACAAGTTTTACCTAGTAAACGAATGATCCATATCGGTACATCAGTGACAAAGCTTTATGTCCAAATTTTTTATCAAAATTAAAAATATCATATTTCAAGTATACGCTATGGAGTAAAAAAGATTAATCTAAATAGAACCTCTCTGTGAAAAGATAGAGGTGGTCATACACAACAAAATATTGTATGCGTCGAATTATGAGCTTCCTTTCTGAATAGAAGCTGGTAACTCCAACATAACCATCCCGCCCGCCCGCAGCGAGTACACGGTTCCACAGATTCGATCTTTTGACCCAATACTAATCTAGTAATTTTCTCGAATTGAAATAAAAAATTAAAATAATTTACTTATTGCAGTTGAAAACCAGCGCTTAATAAGCTGCAATGGCCCCCATTTAGTGCAAAGCAATATTTTAGTTTTTCTTTTTATTTTCTAACAGTGTTGCACCAATTTTTTTTTTGTCTTTCTTTCTTACTTGAGTCAAACCGAATCACTTACATGCATAGAAATAAGATAACAAGAACGATAACTCTCATATGAATCTGCCAAAAATACGGCTCCACTTCTTACACATGCAAAGGTAAATTCACACGTAACACTCATACATCCAACAAAAATTAATGAACGTTCAAAGTCAACTTTATTTCATAAAAGTTAATGTCTAAATATTGGAACGAAGTTCCTTATTATATTTCTAAATCAGGACACGACGTTCTGCACCGCGCAAAAAATTAGACGTATTAAGTGTCAACTAGAGATCATGAATCGTCATGAATCAATTTTTATGAATTGATGAATGAACGAGCTGCACAGACTTTTATAGCCCCGCCCCCTTGCACAGATTTTTGGTGAGGTTTTTTTTGTTTGAGTTGTTTCTTGTCATCTTATTTCGATACTTACATGTCAATCAACATGGTTAAGAAAAGAAAACAGCTAAAAGAACTTACAAAATGTTGACAACTTCCATCACATTTAATGAATATTTCACTTGGCAAATTCGTTTCCGTTCCTTTACGGAACGGTAATATTTTACATTCAACTTTTTTATTACACTTTTTTACTTTTAGAATTTGTCAAAATAAATAGATAATTCAACTCATTGTTGTACGTTTTGCTTTGTGCGTGACGTATAGAGACAATGACAGTCTGTATGCATGTCACTATAGCGGGTTCACACGATTAGATTTTAGTTGATCAATTATTGTTAAATTGCATGTGATTTGAACCGTCTGAACATACGTTCAATTGAATCGATCTACAAATACCTTACAGCGTTGATTTAAGTCAGTTGTGCCCGAACACTAAAACGCTACTCAACGTCCGACTGTCTAACGTCTACCTATTTTCATACAATTTTGACAAATAGGAGGCACCTAAATTTTTTAACATGATCTTAAATGCCCGAGTGGCGTTTCAGTATTCGGGCGTAAGTTAATTAAAATCGAACCGTCTATTACAGTACGACGATATATTACGCGCTCCAGCAATGATCAGTTTTATGAATTATTATCTACGAATATACGCCCGGTAGGGGATAGGCTCGCACCCTATCACGGGACGGAAAATAATACGCACTCACGCCTGTAATCCCCGAAGGGGTAGGCAGAGGTGTAACCAGTACACCGACTTTTCGCCGAACGTATCTCCGTCCATCGATGTCATAGGGGGCGAACCTATCGCCATACTGGACATACATTCCAGACTCCGGACTGATACTGAGCATTTCATAATAGAAACACCCAATACCACTTTACACGACCCGGGGATCGAACCCGAGACCTCAGCGTTAGCCTTAATCGTAACGCCTACGCATTACAACTGCGTCACCGAGGCAGTTGGGAATTACAGACGGGACAGAAAATAAGCTTGGAGAAATGGGGGTGTACTGGTTACACCTCTGCCTACCCCTTCGGGGATTACAAACGTGAATATATGTATGTGTGAATTTAATAATACAACAATTCCTACCTAAAGGCCCGTACATCCAGTTCCGGTATCACTCAATAGAAAAATAATATACCTCTAATTATTTATTGTAGTAGCAGATTTATATAAAAACATCATGGTCAAAGTCCGTATTTTCGAAATAGTTATCAGAAACTTGCAGATTTAAAAGGGCATATCGTCGCTTAGCTAACAATACTAAACCAATTTAGCTTGCGCGGTGTTGTTAGCTAAGCGACGATATGTAGAAAAATTTGGACCCCTTTTTAAGAAATATGCACTCACGGAGGAGTGCGAGATTTGGCTTAGTTAAAGTTTATATGAAGAAGTGCAGAAAGCTGTTTATAAATAATATCTGTACCAAATACATTAAATTTAATTAAATAAAACAGTAACTGTCTGAATGTCAAATCACGTAGTTAACGTTATAGAACAGAGGGGCTAGCACGGAAAACTATCGAAATCGTAATGTAAAGGTATGGAGGGCTCGATAGATAATTCCTTAAATATCATTGGTCCATATTCCATATATATTAGTTTCTTTTACGTACGATAGAGGCGCTGTACTAAAATCTCATAGAAATTGTTGTCGATAACAGCTCGAATAACTTTTCGCAAGTTTCCGTGCTAGCCCCTCTGAGAAGACTACCTATTACATACTACTACTACTACTATTTCATAATAAAAATATTGATTTTTTTTTAGAGCCCAGTGTATTTTGATGATGCTATGTATGTTATGTATACATTAGCTGATATGATTTCTATACATAAATGTTTCTTTATTTTGTACTGATTTGTCATAAGCGCTATTTTAATTGCCTACGTGATTAATAAAACTATTTTATTTCATTTCAAGTCGAATTACGACCAATACGGGACAACTAGTATAGATTATTGTATGAATGCCTTTTGTTTCATAAAATATTTGCCGCATGAATGGTGTTTGGTGCTCTGATGTGAGCCCGGCTTTACTGCATGCCCCATTCTTATTGTCGTTGCGCAAATATTTGTAATGTATCACTGGTTTGAGCACTTTCCAATTATAACAACCCTTATCTAAGTTATTTTTAATAATATTACCGGTATTTTTTACTAACGAAATAACCATCTGGTATATTAGAAAAACCAAATCTATTTAAACAAATAGAAAACTCCTAACTGATTCACGGACTCATCAACGCCCAGCCCAAAACACTTGGAGTTGGAAATCTAAAATTTGATATAGTGTTCCCTTTATGATGCATATAAAAAATAAGGGAGAATATTTCGAAATTCGACCCCTAAAGGAGTAAAATGGGGAGTCCAAAGTTTGTATGGAGAAACAATATTAAATATTTCGGCTCGAATCATCGTAGGTACTCCTAAAATAAATAAATAGGTACACCCAACAGCCACACACATAGTCCTGACCTCACACTAGGTTAACCTGTATCGTGGGTATCAGAAACTACGCGGGACTTGTGGTCCCACAACACTCAGACCCGAAACAAATATTTGTGGGTTTGTGGTTACACAAACATACGTCTCGGTGAGGGAATCGAACCTACTACTACTGCTACTCGCCCAATGCGCCACGGAGGCTGTCAAACAAGCGAATAAACAAATACTTATTTTCAAAAATCACCTCCTTAGGACATGCTATAGGTAAAGGAGCGGGAGTTGATCCAATTTAAAGACATTTACGTAGGCGAAGGTGCGAGTAAAAACTAGTAAATCTATAAAGGTCGACCTCAATAGTAAATTCCCAAGTCATTTTTATATCGCCTCCGAGAAATAAAAACGTTTGATTCGATACCTATATTTTGCCGAAAGCCCGAAGGATTTATCAATTATTACTTCCAAGAAGGCTGTAAACACATTTCGACAAAATATAAATTATAGGCAGTCATGTAAATTTTCTTTGGCATCTAGGTAAAAAGTTTTGTAATCTTCATCAAGGTGAAACTCTTTTAATTATATACAGAGTGTTTTATGCATTCGGCTAGAAATTACGTGAGACGATTATTAGTTTATTAATACCGAACGACAGTAATCACTTTAACTCATAGTTTATTGGTTACTTTTACAATGTTACTGCTTTACAGACCACAACCCCATGTCAGGATTCTCTAGATACCGCTCTCTAATTAACTCTATCAACTATGACCGAATAGTAAACCAGCAGCGCTACCGCGTAATAAAACTCTTAGACTGTCGACGGAGCTGTGATCTTAGTGAACTGATGGCTGACCGACTGACTGCGGGCAAAAGGCCTCCAGTTATAGTTCATAGAGTGGTAGAGCCACGCTGTGGACAGTTCTGTCTACAGCATGAATGGGCCGGCTCGTTCGAGGCGTTACCACTGTCTCACAGAAAACCGTTGTAAAGTAGCAGCTTGCGGCTGCGTTTCGTACGGTGAGTGAGATATCCGGAGGCCCAAATTCCCCTCCCCTTCCCAATCCCTAACTTATCCCTTTCCTTTAAGGTCGGCACCGCGCCCATGATTATTTTAGTATTGTGGGCGTACATGGGCGGTGGAGATCACTTACCACCAGGTGACCCACTTGATCGTTTGCCGGCCTATACTATAAAAAAAAAATGGCGACAACCTCCTTTACCATTTGACCATTTGACCATCCTTCCACAACTATTTCGCACTATTATTATTTCAGAGTACCCAACGTTGCTTTCTCACACCCTCAATACACCAATAAAAAGAGAATACCCTAATAATACATACATAACCTCACGCCTTTATCCCCAGAGGAATAGAAGCATTAATACATTTAATACCACAGTGTACAGCGTAGTTTTACCACTTATATACATACGCACTCATGCCTGTAATCCCCGAAGGGGTAGGCAGAGGTGTAACCAGTACACCCCCATTTCGCCGAGCGTATCTCGGTTCCATGATGTGATAGGGGGCGAGCCTATCGCTATACCGGGCACAATTCCAGACTCCGGGCTGATACTCAGCATTTCATAATAGAAAAACCCATTACCACTTTACCCGACCCAGAGGTCGAACCCGAGACCCTAGCGTTAGCCTCAACCGTAACGCGTACGCGTTACAACTGCACCACCGAAGCAGCCTAGTAGTCTAGTTCTACCACTTATAAATCTATTATTATTTATCCTTACAGGCAGGACTTGAGCAGCGGTAAAATAGTGATCTTTGTCAACCATACGAAAGGTTGCAATGATCACTCTTTCCTTTGGTTGATCTGGCTAGTAGCCATAGCCAAGAACAAACTCTTAATCAATTAAGAGTAATTTAACTCAACGTTAAAGAAGATCGAAGCAAAAAGCCCTTAATTTCCATAATATCCTAACTTCGACTGCCAGCCCATCACGTTTTACTGAAAGCCGAACACAAAAAATCTGTCTAAGGGAAAGGAACTCAAATAATTTTCTCTAGACGCGAACATCTGTCGTTTAAAATGGGCCAAGCGAAGAGAGAAATGAGGTTTCAATCTGGATTGAGTTTGCTTTGCTAGACCGTATACAAAATTCGTTATTGAACTCATCATTACTACCTTGTCGCTGCACCGGCCATATTACGCTCCCTGTACGTGGTCTCACAACACTCTCTCTTAAGCTCTCATCCATTAACTTCAGCTTATCACTCCACCTGCCCGCGCGTCATTCACTACGCTCTATGTACGTGGTCTCACAACACTCGTTCTTGAGCTCTCATCCACTAAATTCAGTGTGTCGATCGTCTGGCCCGTGCGTCACACACTTTCCTTTCTGTACGTGGTTTCAGAACACTCGCTTCTGAACTCTCATCCACTACCTTCAGCTTGTCACTCCACACTTGCCCGTTCGTCACCTTCTACGCTTCCTGATCGTCGTCTAGACAACAATCCCTTAGCTCTCAGCTTATAACTTGACCCTTATTTTTACGACAGAATGATAGCAGGCCGTCCCCTGGGCGCGATGTCGCTTACCTGGGCTAAATCCCAGGCCATTGCGACCCCTACTTGTAACGTTTGCTCTAAGGAAATAGGGTTAACAGTCTTTCCTTTGACGCACAAATGGACAGGAATTTTTAACCGGCTTTTGTGTTTAAAACATTGTTGTAATTAATGCTGCTGTAATGGTTTTACGTCGCATTGTTTCAGGAGAATGGAATATTGGCCGTTTCGACCCCACGGGTTGTATTTTGCCTAAACATAATGTAGAGAGTGCAATTATTTACATTTGGCTTGTGAATGTTTTATGGTTTTATTCGACGTACAAAGCTTCATTCAGAATTGGCAGATCGATTATTTCATACATTATAACTTTATGGAAAGGAACCTTGCTAAAATCACAGGTCCTGCGTATTTCCGTCCCATGTAAAGTCCTTCAGTGAAATTATATTTTCTTTAATTATGCGGAAAAGCATTGATGTCAAGTTCAAACAAGTCCGACCTAAAACCTAATATTATTTCTTTAAAAAGAACTCGCCGAATTGAGAACCTCATCCTTTTTAGAAGTCGGTTAAAAAGATTTTAAACTCGCGCACAGAAAGTTCCGAACCACCACACCATTTAAAACTTGATATCTCTACCCGTTCTTGAAAAAAGGTTTTGATAGTCGAAGACAGTCAGATAAACATACGGACGGACAGGACGAGGTATCAGTTTTTTCCTTTTTTCAGGTCCCTAACAAAGCGCCTCACGCGGGCGAAGCCGTTAGCAAAAGCTAGGTCTAATACCTCTATAATATTCATAAAATTTGCCATAAACCACTACAAAAAGGAATACAATCACCATGATCCTTAATTTATTATTTATAGGGTCTTTATCATAGAAATAAGATAACTAGAACGATAACTCTACTAAATAGGTAAAATCCCGCTTAACACTCACACACGCAACAAAAATTAATGAACGTTCAAAATCAACTTTATTTCATAAAAGTTAAATATTTAATTTCTAGATCGAGATACGACGTTCTGCAACGAACAAAATTTGCCTTGCCTGGGATTTGAACTCAGTTCTCAACCTAAGTACGCTACTGCCTAGCGCCTGCTACTATACCAATTACCAATAATATGGCGATATGAAGCTCTTTTATGAACAGTGTATGTTTTTATCGATTGAAATATTATTTGCCATTAAATTGATTTATATAATAATTTGTATGAAACAAAAAATAGTCGTTAGAACTCATTATATCCTTAGTTTTGACCTACTTTTTTACTTTTAGCAATTTAACTTATACGTCAATCCCGTCGCGTCGAACCATTTCGTAAGGCTGTATGAAACAGTTTCCTTTACATTTTTTTACTGACGTGGGGCGTCTGACAGTGACAACTGACAAATGACAACTGATCACTGCTGCTAAAATAGTAAATATTATTCGATAAAACACATTAAAATTATGGATAATTATAAAGAAGTCTACAAATCTATATGCCGTGTATGTTTATCGCATTCTTCGTGCGAAAATATGGTATGTTTATTTGATATTTCGAGTGCTGATGGACTAAGTTGTTACGGAAAGTTCGTGGTCACTTTCGCCAATATTATGCTCGATTCTAAGCATGATTTACCCATAATGATGTGCAGAAACTGTTTATTACTCTTAAAACAAGCGATTGTGTTCAAACGTAAATGTGAAAACAGCGATTTACAACTTAAAAAGTTGATGAGTATCAATAACTCAAGTAAAGATTATAAAGAAATAATATGTGAATACACCATTTTTAAACACTATTTTCCTGAAGAATGTGCACCTGCAGCTGCCAGGAGTGTCAGAAAAGTTAACGGAGGAACAAAGTATAGTTCAAATGATAATAAAAGTGATGAAAACTTTATTCAAAAACAGAAGAAAATTGAATCAAAACCTCCTCACCCACTCGACAATGATGATAACTCTGTCTCAAATTATGACCTAAATAGCGCTAGTGACATCCCAGATACTTGTGACACAGACTCGGAGACAAAACATCATAACCCCCAAACTGACTCAAGTGAAGCTTTATTTGATACATTAGAAAAAATGATACATGCAGACGTAGTCGTGTACGATGCATTTTATAAACGTAGAAACAGAAAGATGAAAAGAAAACTGGTAAGAAAAAATGACTTTAAATGCACAATATGTGACAAACAATTGACAAGTAGATTGACATATGATAGGCATATGCAGCGTCACAATGGCTGTAGGTTTATGTGTGAAGGGTGTGGCAAGGTGTTTCCAACTGTAGCAGAGTTAAATGTACACCAAGTAGCAGCCCACGGTATTGGTCCACACTTAAAATGCCACCACTGTCCATTTAAAGCAGCACGGAAAATAACTTTAATAGAACATATCCGTCTTCACACCGGAGAGAGACCGTACACGTGTGAGAAATGCGGTTTAACCTTCCGTAGAAAAGCCATATATAGGAATCATCTTGTACACCACGACGAAAAGAAGGTACAGTGTCCTCACTGTCCGAAAATGTTTTACCGTCGCTGCGCCATGCTCACACACATGAATAACATACATGAGAGATTGTATGTGTATGTGTGTAATAAATGTGGGATTACGTACACAAAGAATGTGACAGTAAGACGGCATTTGACTGAAAAACATGGTATTCCTCGAGAAATGCAAGGAAAAATTGAGAAGGTTAGGAAAGGAACTATTATAAATAAATAAATAAATACACCCAACAGTCACAAACATAGTCCTGACCCCACACTAGGTAAACCTGTATCATGGGTGTCAAGAACTACGAGAGACTTGCGGTCCCACAACACCCAGACCCAAGACAAATATTTGTTAATCAGACAAACATTTGTCTAGGTGCAGGAATCGAACCCACGGCCTCGCGCTTCACAACCGGCTACTCGCCCGCTGCGCCACGGAGGCTGTCATCATTAACCATACAGCACCTGTAAAATAATGTAAACATGAGTGCCCTATAAAAAAACAATGACATGATTTATGTATGTTTCAATACCAAAATTGAAGTCTTTTTTTATGAAAAGTGTATTTTAACGTTAAATAAATGTTTCTATAAAACTGCAATTTTCATATAAATTTTTACTACTTTTTAGAATCATTAATCCACTTCATATTATTAACATTTTGTAGGGGCATTGACTGTTGTTTCATATTAAAAACTTATTAATCACACCTATCTTAATCAGCCACTCTGTTCCACTAATTAATGAAGTCCATTTTATATTTTAATGGTTGTTTGGGCTTTGGGAGGGCCAGTATTGCCTGAGTTGACCTTCAACAGCTATTTGACTTTGTTTCTTAATTTCTTTTGTCTTATGATGTGACTAATACAGATTATTTATATTATTATTTTAATATTTATCACAGGTGGTGTGAATTGAATTGAATTTAAAAGAATTACAGATATCATAGCTTTATACAAACATAAGATTAAAATATATATTGACCCCATAAAATGATAATAATATAGGTGCAATCATTTACCTTATAGAATAAATCTGTTATTCTTTTCCTACAGCAGTTTCTCTAAAGAAGAAGAATTGCTAGAACTTTCATGTTACTTTTTTCAAAATTGGTTTGCAAGTGTTAAGGTATAAACTTAATTTTTTATAATTAAAATTTTTTCAGTATTTAAGATTTTGTTGAGATTTTTATGATGTATTTAATAAAAATAGACTAAGATTAAAAAACATATATATAGAAGCATAGAAGTCTGTTTCCCATAGGGGTAGGCAGAGAAAATTACCTATATCAATCCTATTTTATTTGAAGCAAGTTGATTTAATTATTAAATTACACATTTGACAGTAAAGGTAACTAGACATTTATTTACCTAACTACAATTTCGTGATTAAACCTTAAAAACTAATTTTGTGAAATTAAACAAATTAAATTCAATAAAGACAATGTCAATTAAGCAAATTACTGAACAAAACTTCATCCTTCACCACCGCAGCAGCTAACTAAATAAGTTTTCTATGATTTTGAATTGAAAAGTATTTATATGAAACTACCTATTCATCAAGATTATTATCAACCTATATTGTCCAAGATAATTATCACTTCAAACCCTGAATACATATTGATACTATATCAGGCCTCCAGAATTAAACTGGCCTATGTATAATTTCTAAAAGTTCTACTTTTGACATTCTATTTATGTTAACATGTAAATAGAATTTTATTTTGTACAGGTGTTGCAAAATGGTGGTATCAATAAAAAGTGCACTTATAGTATATAACATACCAAGGATAAACATAGTGAGCAACATAAGTAGTAACTTACCCGTAGAAATTATAATCACATAATTGTCACAGTATCTGAATAGTTAAAAATTTATTTCAATAAATTATTTTTATGGGCCAAGGACTAACTGCTGCATGCTAACAGTTTATCAATGCAGTAGCTAAGTATGTTTCATACATGCGCAGTTGAATGACACTTAGATAGTTTCATCACTTAGACTATTAGATAATTTTCAGACCGCAATAAGATAAAATAAAAAATATAAAATAATAAGATTCGTTTTAGCTTTTAAAGTTTACCATTAAGTTTTAAATTGTTCTGCCTATCTGTGGCAATATTATTATTATCCTATGTAAACTATTCCATAAATTAATAGGTCTATCTGGTTCTTGAAATATTCCATTTTCAACCGACTTCAAAAAAGGAGGAAGTTCTCAATTCTGCGCGTATATGCTTTCTTATGTATGTACATTGATTTTGAGTATCATTTTTGAAGTCGGTTTTTAAGTTTTGTTGAAACTTGTGTTGTTCTTTTTCTTTCTGCCTGGCGTAATCCCGGCTTAGTGCCACAATTCTTTTAAATATTACTTTTTAAATAAAAATTTCATATAATAGTTTTATACACGTAATGTCAAGGCACTGGATCCCACGTCCCCTTATTACAATGTTGTAATAGTACTGTATGTATTGTGTCGACTGTGAACTCTGGGTTCGATACCCAAGTCGGGCGAGTTGTGTGATATTTCACATCAGAATTGTGGAATGGTGATCTTCAATTTACTAGTGGACTGAGACAAATAACGGATCAAGTATCTCCTCCAGATTTTTTATTAGTTGTAAAAAGCCAGTACCTAATATTAAACGGTTTTTCCATAACAGGTGGTTCCAACCGTGGAAACAGTGTGGAAAGGGAATGACAAACACTTAACGTACTTGAGGGTTAATTAAAATTACATACATACGCACTCACGCCTGTAATCCCCGAAGGGGTAGGCAGAGGTGTAACCAATACACCCACATTTCGCCGAGCGTATTTCCGTCCCTTATGTGATAGAGGGCGAGCCTATCGCCAAACCGGGCATAAATTCCAGACTCCGGGCTGATACTGAGCATATCGTAATAGAAAAACCCAATACCACTTTACCCGACCCGGGGATCGAACCCGAGACCTCAGCGTTGGCCTCAATCATAACGCGTACGCATTACAACTGCGCCACCGAGGCAGTCAGTAATTAAAATTACTTTTATTTAATTTAATTTATTTTTACTAGATGGTAGGTTCCTCGTATGCGAGAGGCCGGCTGGGTTGGTACCACCACTTTGTATATTTCTGCCGCCAAACACCAGTGTGTAACCACTGTTGTGTTTCGGCTTGAAGGACATTGAAGCCAGTGAAATTACTGGGCATTACGAGACTTAACATCTTATGTCTCAGGATGTCGAGCGCAGTTCAGTGTCATGCAGTGCTCTGTAATCCAGAGTTCTGTGTGACGTTGTTTCTGTTTATGGGCAAGCGTGACGCTTAACATCAGGCGAGCGACCTGCTCGTCTCGTCATTCAAGTAAATAAAAAATAAGTAGCTAGGTACACTTTCTACGTTTTCAAACTTCGTTGCTTCGGTCCGATTTACTTCAAAGCTACCATGGTTAATAATTTCGGCAGTGTAAACTTATTACGTAAATCTAATTTTAAAGTCAACAAAAACTCAGCCCTAATATTATTATAATTTAGATATTAAACCTCGAGACTTTTAGTCTAGAAAAACTTCAGCAGCAACTTTAAAGAAAAAAAACTCTTGTTTAAAAAAACGACTACGAAACAAAGGTTTGTCTTATTATCAGGATCTTGAAAGATTAATACCTTTTTTGTGCTACGAAACAAAAGAGGCTACGGTGTAAACGATACAGGCACGTGTGACAGGTAACTACGTATGTAGTGATGTGTTTTATGATACTCCAAAATATCGATAACCGAAAAAAACAAATATTATTACTCAATATATTACAATGAGATACATTAAATAAAAAACAAATAAATAATAGTTGATAGCGCCAGCATAAAAAAATAAACAATGATCACTTACCATCAGGTGACCCACTGGATCGTTTGCCGGCCTATGCTATAAAAAACAGCTTTAAATAATAATAATACTAGCCCTGTATTATACACATTCCACTGCTGGTCACGGGCCTCCTCTACTGAATGGGAGGGCTTAGAACTTAGTCCACACTTCACACACTTATTTTTTTTAAGGAGAACTTCTTAGATATGTTGGTTTCCTAACGTTGTTTCTTTCACTGCAAGCCATAATTAACAATGAATACGCGCGTCACTTAGAAAAGTCAGAGGTGCATGCGCTTGAAGCTGGTTTCGAATCTGCGACTTTCGTCTCGATAGTCCATAACACTCCCCGCAGAGCTGGCTGCTTACAGCAATAATTAAAACAAAACTGAGCTTGGCAAATGCGTGGCATGATGTTTGATGAAAGGGTTCTAGTGCAGCTTAAGCCAAACAAGACGTACCTGGCGCTTGCTTTAAACGAAAAGGAGTCTTGTGGGTGTGACTCACGAATCCATATACAATAAAAACAAATAAATGTATAAGCCAGCAATCGCCTACAAAAGTCAAAGTATGCTGATTGTTGTCATTTTCTGTATCACTGTTTTAGGTATATATATTACATAGAAATTAAGTTCTTCTAAGTGTCTAATATAACGTAGATAGCAGTGTTGGTTACATTAAGACTATTGTATTTGTTATTTAATTAAAAAATACTGCCTCTATTTAACTATTTGTTATCCCCAATAAATGAAAAAATGGCAAATTATTAGGTAACATAATATCGCCTCATTCGTTCTGAAACTTTAAAAACGGACAGAGTCTGGGTTCCAAATGTCAGGCAATAAATATTTGTGTCCGATATGGCGATTAGGTCGCGTCCTATCGGTTCAAAATCTATCTGCCTCAGTTTAAAATATCTAAAAATCTTAACTTTTTTAATAATAAAATTACTTATCTTCCTTTTTGTTATGAGCGAAAGTGAACAATTTTACTATATTTATTTTACATTTAACTGCTATTTCATTTTACCATTTTATTATTTAAGTAATGATGAAAGACAATCTGATTTCTCCAGAGACTCGCCGAGCTTTAGTCCTCGGTGTCACCTAATTTATAAATGCCACTGTCGTATATCTAATGCCTATAGGCATTATTCAATATTTTTGTTCTAATTCCGCCTGGGTAGGTACAACCGCACCTATACAACCTATACAGGGCTAGTATTTTAATATAAATAATATAATATTTTTATAATAATTGTTGATATCGATAATCCACTTTTATCGATATTTCGTCGTAACTAAAGCCGTATATACCTAAGTATGCGGGCTCGGAGACGCTCATTTGTACCCCTTTCAAGACAAAGTACATACTGTGATAAGATTTTTTCCCTTTTTCACGCAATCGAATGATCCGAGTTATTTCTTTTGTTTCGGTTATTTTACTTGATTTCTTTGTGCTAAAATATCTGACGGCGCGGCGGTCCTGAAAACGATTTTGCATTTTCGTAATAAGTAAGTATTTTATACACGAGTCAAAACTATTATTATACCTAGTATTCAACTAAGTAAGTAGCGGCTTGTGTAAGTGGCTTGCGGTGAGTGAGATATCTGGAGGTCCAAATGTCCCTCCCCTTCCCAATCTCTTAATTACCCTTTCCTGGTCGGCAACGCACTAATTATTGTTCTAGTATTGTGGGCGTAATAGGCATTGTACAAAATCTGTAGGTACACAATACCACTGCAAATGTAAAAGGCCACTTATTACCAAAGACTTTAATGTATACTACTGGACAAAAAACTACTACGAGTGGTAGAGCCACGCTGAAGGCAATTTTGTCTACAGTATGAATGGGCCGGCTCGTCTGGGTCACTGTCTCACAGAAAACCGGCGTAAAGTAGCAGCTTGCTGCTGCGTTTCGTACGGTGAGTGAGATATCCGGAGGTCCAAATCTCCCTCCCCTTCCCAATCCCTTATTATCCCTTTCCTTTAAGGTTAGCAACGCGCCCATGATTCTTTTGTATTGTGAGTGATTCATGAGTCAACGCTGAGGTCTCGGGTTCGATCCCCGGGTCGGGTAAAAGTGGTATTGGGTTTTTCTATTACGATATGCTCAGTATCAGCCTGGAGTCTAGAATTTGTGCCTGGTATGGCGATAGGCTCGCCCCCTATCACATAAGGGACGGAAATACGGTCGGCGAAATGTGGGTGTACTGGTTACACCTCTGGGAGTGCGTATGTATGAATTCTTTGTTATAAGCCTTCACATCTTTTTGGTCGGTTTTTTAAGAGTTAAATATAGCAAATAATTCTATGTTGGCGAGTTACCGAAATTTGAGACGTGCACCAATGTACCTTTGCAACACAATTCGAAAACTCCCCAAAACAAATTCCGGAATACCCACGTTAGTTCTACTCCTGTAACAAAAAAATATAAATTCAACTCCAATATATTGCGCGGACAAAACGGTACGTTTGTTTACCTGACCGGAATAGGATTTCCAATTACTTAAACCCGATATAGTCAGCCAAATCCCGTATCCATTTGTAGCAGAAAATAATATTTGATATTGCGTTTCATCCCCTACATTGTTGGCCGGATGTGATTGTGGGAGACCCTTTCACCTTATTAATTTAATATCCGCGCTCGCTAACAGCTAAGCCCATAATAAAATCTCGGATTGGCGGTCTGATTATCGCCTAGACAAAAATATTTAGGTCTTGAAAAGGATTTCTTTAATGAGACTGCATGTCGATTGAGTTCTCATTAGTGAATGAGCGAAGTTAAAGGAAGTGTCCTTTAGCTCGTCTATCCACCGGCCCGAGCATCACATACAATGCTTCTCTGTATATGGTCTCATAACACTCATTCCTGAGCTGTCATCCACTACCTTTAGCACGTCGTTCCACCGGTCCGCGCGTCCCATATTACGGTTCTCTGTAAATGGTCTCATTACACTCGCTCTTTAGCTATCATCCACTACTTTCAGCTCGTCGCTCCATAAGCCCGTGCGTCACATACTTACACTTCCTGTAGATGGTCTCATAACACTCGTTCCTCAGCTCTCATCCACTACTTTCAGCTCGTCGTTCCATAGGCCCGTGCGTCACATACTTACACTTCCTGTAGATGGTCTCATAACACTCGTTCCTCAGCTCTCATCCACTACTTTCAGCTCGTCGTTCCACCAGCCCGCGCGTCCCTATCTAGGGTTCTCTGTACACGGTCTCATAGTACTCATTCCTCAGCTCTCATGCACTACCTTCAGCTCGTCGCTCCGCTGTCCTGGCCGGCACGTACACCAAGCGTATACTGTGTATATTTACATACAGCACTACTCTTATGGATTTTACTACACATCGAACCAAAACATTGACCAACAATTCCCACGCGTGCAAAAAAATATTGGGTGAAACTAACACAAATTCATCAGTATTCCACCCTCATGCTCGTGAATTTACACAACAAAAAGGGGCGAAATAAGCACACGAAGCATTTTTCTATTGCTAGAATAAATCACTAACAAGTCGTTTCTTAAGCAAACATACAAACACGGGTACTTTGACGTAGGTACATTGGCAGCGACAAAATATGGTATTAAATATCGTGCGTCATGGAATTTAGCGACTTCAAAATAATAATCTCTTCAAATTCTACTTTGTTGCCTAATTACTAAATATTAGATTCAGCTCCCCCTCTCATAATCCTCTCTTTGCTTTCCTCAAAGGTCGTCAATCCAAAACTATGATTTCTTTTGTATTTTATATGTTATCAACATGAGCCAGAAATCACTAGAAAACTGTTTTGTTTATATCTGCCGCTAAACTGTAGTATGTATTTCGTTTTGATGGATATTAAATCCATTGAAATTATGTCTCGGGGCGGCGATCGTAATTTACTTCAAAGTTATGTGTGGTGTTGCCATTGCGCATACCTACTATCAGGCGAGCGACCTACTCGTTTAGTCATTCAGGCTAATAAAAATAGCCTTCCTAAACGTATTATTCACTGTAATATAATAAATTTTTCATAGTAACATGATTTTTAGTGACGAAATAAAGTTACAATATATGAACTGTGAAAACAAAGTGTCGGAATAAAGCATGCAACCAAAACATATTATATTTTAAAGATAATAAATCTATTTATATACTATCGGACTAGTTATTATTCCAAAATTTACAAACTCCTTTCAAAATTTCTGTAAAATAAGTGTCTCATAAGTCTTATACTGAATAAATGGAGGCAAGTAATTGTCATGAATGTGCCAAGTTTTAAGTAGGTGTATACGAGTAGATGTACCAAGCTAAGTGTAAAATGGCAGAAAATGGAATTATAGACAGTGTTCCCAACTTAGTGGAGTTATCCCTAGATTTGGTGGGTTGGACCGGCCACTAGTGTGTAAATTTACATTTCTATCTAGTGGCTAGTGGATGTTTAGTGGTTTAGTTAACTACTTAATGAAAAGGAATGTCTTCATTCACTAAACAAACAGATTAACATATCTAGGTTTTCGCATTATGGGCATACAATTTCACTGTTCATAGATATCCAGATGTTTTTTTTTAAGAAATGTCGGTGGTGACGTTCAAAGTCACACTTATAATTTCTCGAATTTGGCTGATAATAAACATAGTTGAGTGGTAGAGCCATGCTGTAAACACTTTTGTATACAGCATAAATGGGCCGGCTCGTCCGGGTGCGTTACCACTGTCTCACAGAAAACCAGCGTAAAGTAGCAGCTTGCTGCTGCGTTTCGTACGGTGAGTGAGATATCCGGAGGCCCAAACCCCCTCCCCTTCTCAATCCCTTAATTATCCCTTTCCTTTTAGGTCGGCAACGCACCCATAATTCTTTTGGTATTGTGGGCGTACATGGGCGGTGGAGATCACTTACCATAAGGTGAACCACTTGCACGTTTGCCGGCTTATGCTATAAAAAAGTCCTAATGTGAAATATGTGTGTCATAACACCTGAATTATTATTATTATTATCTCAGCCTGTTGCCGTCCACTGTTGGACGTAAGTAAGCCTCCCCAAGTGAATAACACCTGAATGTTCCCACATAATTAATGATTTTTCATAAAATGGCAATACTGAGCGACGACAGCGACGCTCTTCAGTTCACAGTTAGTACATCTATATGTGTAATGTATTTTCTACAAAATAGCTGTGACATTCGTTTAAAAGAGAAATGACGTCGCGCACGTTTTTCGTAAAGCTGATAGCTAAAATTTTTCTATGTGATGTTGTAACAACTGTATAATTTATCATACATAATCGCGATAGGTAGTAAAACAAGAGTAAGGCCGCATCAAGCGACAGACGCGCGTGTTGGGAAAATCGAATATGACAATATAACAAATAATTAAAGATGTATTTATAACTTATATTTTTATCTTATTATTATAGTGATATATACAACGTGTTATAGAAAGGGGCGGGCAAATTTAAGCATTGTATAGTGTAGGGTATATGTATTTTATCTACCATAGTACCAAATCCGATTGCATTGCTAGGACAATAATTATAGAATTTTCTTATTTATCGAATGAGTAACATGTCGATATCGACTTTCAACTTTGGACAACACTAAATGATAAACAATGATACTATAAACCTCCTTTCATTTCATTATTTTATATTTAAAAAAACATATATATTATAAACAGATGTCAAACGTCAATATTTATTTAACGCAGTCAGTTTTTGATTTCTGATTTTATGAAGTATAAATGATTACGAGTTATTAAATTGTATTTGACTAAAAACAAGTATTATGTATTGGTAGGTAGTTTGTTTTGGTGTAACTAATAAAATCTTTTAAGAGGATCGTCGACTGTATTAAGCCAACTTCATAGATGGAAGACCCGAGTATAAAGTCTTTAACATGCTTCTAGAGGATGGTACCTATATCGTCTTCAGCACACAGTCTCTTTCAAGTGTTAATTTGTGTTTAAATTATAAGTTACGTACGTATGTTCGTAGAATTACGTATAAGTTATTCAAGTTTATAAAAAGTGAGTGTCGTTCATAATAATTAATAGTGATGTCACCAATCTTATCGATCTTAATAAACGAGTGATCAAAATTAATGTAAATTTTTTGGATGTCTTGGTATTGAAAAGGTCCGGTACATAAGTACTAATTGTAAGGTGTATGTAATGACCCTAAAATATGACCACACCTTTCTGTAACACGTTGTATATATTATATACTATTGGATTTTCTTCCGCCACTTCTTTTCCCACAGTTATATATTCCGAAGTAGTGGTAGTTTATTAAAAAGATATTAACTTTATGTTCTATGTTTTATTTCTTGTTTAACCTACTTATTTACTTGCTCGGAAAAGTTCAAACGTCGTAGTAAAATTACAGATAGTTACAAATGACTTGTCCCTAATGGATTTTATATCAATGAAAGTATTTAATATACTCTAAATCCTGACTAATACCTTTTTATAATTTATTACTCTATATATTTTCCGACACACGCGTTAGTACCGCCGCGCCGCGTCTTTGCGTTTGTACTATGCGTTACGTAACTACAGGATTTTATAAGCGGTAGAGCCAGGCTGTCAACGTAAATAAGCCGGCTAGACCCGGTTGTTACCAATGTCTCACAAAAAACCAACAAGACATAGCAGCTTGCCATTACGTTTCGTACCATGAGTGAGATATCTGGATGTCCAAATCTCCTCTCATCTTCCCAATCCTATATTTTTCACTTATATTACAGCTCGGCAACGCGTCTTCTGGTATTATGGATGTGTTTCAAGTTCTTCAAATTTCCACAGTAAGCCTTATCTTCTAATCTTCGAGTCTTCTAATATATAAAATTCTCGTGTCACGATGTTCGTTCCCATACTCCTCCGTAACGGCTGGACCGATTTTTATGAAATTTTATACGCATATTTAGTACGTACGATAATCAGCCAACATCTATTTTTCATCGCCCTAAATGTTAAGGGTGGTCCACCCCTAAATTTTATTTTTTAGACAATATTTTTTGTTTTAATTTTTTTATGATATAAAACTTAAAAATACGTACAACCCTATATTTTCAACCCTCTACGATCAACCCCTATTTTTTAATAGCGACATTAGTATTTTTGTCAAGCGCGTTTCTCACCGGGGGCGCCCACTAGGCTACTTTAATCCTGGAAATAGGCATTCACGCGGGCGGAGCCGCGAACAACAGCTAGTACAATATAATAAATAATTCGTCCGGTCTACATTAAAATTTGGCGGAGTTATGCATGAACATGCATCATATCTATAGACGAATTGAGAACAGAACCTCTTTGTTTTTTTTGTGTCACTTAAGCCCAATCTCGTAATACAAACACAGAATTCACAAACTTCTCTTTATTATATCAGTGTGTAGATTACAAAAGAAATATACATACATACGCACTCAGGCCTGTAACCCCGAAGTGGTAGGTTCAGGTGTAACCACATTTCATCGAGTTTATTTCCGACCCATGATGTGATAGGGGGTGAACCTTTCGCCAAACTAGGCACACACGCACACACACAGGCAGGCACGACACTAAGCATTTCGTGATATAAAAACCCAATACCACTTTTACCCGACCCGTTGATCGATCCCGAGTCCTCGGTAGAGCAATCGTACCACGTATCCGCAACCGACGCAGTCAGAGGAGACGATAAAATCATATTAAATATTATATTTGTATCCGTATTGACCACGTAACGCCCTTTATTATCGTTTCCAAATCCTAAATTATTACGTACACAGGGTAACGAGAAACCATGTTCGGTAAATAAGCATTTACGCTTTAACCTTGGCTTCCGAAATCCTCGAAAATGAATAGTCATCTTGTTTTGACTGGTGAAAATATTTTACACCAAACCATTTTTTTTTATATATAGTATAGGCCGGCAAGCGAGCAAGTGGGTCACCTGACGGTAAGTGATCTCCACCGCCCATGTAGGCCCACAATACTGCAATAATCATGGGCGCGTTGCCGACCTTACAGGAAAGGGATAAGTAAGAGGAGGGGAATTTGGGCCTCCGGATATATCACTCACCGTACGAAACGCAGCAGCAAGCTGCTACTTTACGCCGGTTTTCTGTGACACAGTGGTAACGACCCGGACGAGCCGGCTCATTCATGCTGTAGACAAAATTGTCTACAGCGTGGCTCTACCACTCAAACGTAGGTCAGCAATTTTTTTTTCTTTTAAGATAGATTTCGATGGTCTCAAGCGTCAGACGCGGGTGTCATCGAGGCCCTTTTGGATCCAATGACGCACATGCTAGTGACGCTATGAATGTTTTTTTTAGAATAAACCGGCAAACGAGCACATAGTTCACCTGATGGTAAGTGATCTACCGCCCATGAATTCCATAGAACACTGAATCATGGACGCGTTGCCGACCTTAAAGGAAAGGGATAATTAGGGTTCTGGTAAGATGAGGGCGATTTGGACCTTTTTATTGCATAGGCCGGCAAATGAGCAAGTGGGTCACCTTATGGTAAGTGATCTCCACCGCCCATGTACACCCACAATACCAAAAGAATTATGGATGCGTTGCGGACCTTAAAGGAAAGGGATAACTAAGGGATTGGGAAAGGCAGGGGGTTTGGGCTTCCGGATATCTCTCTCACCGTAAGAAACGCAGCAGCAAGCTGCTACTTTACGTCGGTTTTCTGTGAACTACTGGTAACAAGCCAGTTTAACTACTCTCTCAAAAGCAATAACTACGCCGCTAACCTAAAACTGAACACTAAAAGGAGGGTGATATAGAACTCTTGGTGTGCGAGTCCGACTAACACTTAACCGGTGCTTTTTTATAGATTTAATAACACTTTTATTCAACCCGACGGTACATGCGAGCATCGCTGTAAAAACGTTTAGCGACATGTGTACGAGGGTGCGATAAAGCGCCACCGCAGCGTTATTTAACGTGCGAACGGCTTTTGCTCCCCCCTAGGGAATAGTTCTACTTGCATTTATATCGAGCTGTTAATAGCAATCCGTTGATATTTTTGTATGTGAAGGTTAAAAACTATTTTTAAAGTATAAGTGGAATAGGGGTCGGTGGAAAAAGAGGAGGACAGAGAGTTGGCGTTGTAAGTAGGGCACCAACATCTTAGGCCCCAGGCCTCGTAGGCCGAATCTAGGGGTGGGGGCCGGTGGGGGAGGCAAACCGAGGCACCTGCCCCGGGCGGCAGTTTCAGGGGGCGCCGAAATCATAACATAATATGATTAAAAATAAAATAATTGCTCCATAAAGCCTAGCATACGGAAGTCTGGTGGGCTCACCGTCTTGTAAGAAAAAGGCGCCACACAGGACCTTTGTGCATCATTCTTTTCATTTCATTTATTTGCCATGCCAACATAAATAAATGTTTAAAAAATAAAAAGTCTTAGTTGTATCAACTCTGATGGATATTTTATTTGTCTTCACCTCCGCATGAAACGTTTCAGCAGATATATGATGTTTCGAAAGACATATAATGTATTTACAGTTAATGCTTTGTTTTTAGAACCAACTGTCGAATGCTTTGTTATTAGAACAAATTTTAATGCTTTGTTTTTAGAACAAATTTTAAGTAAGCGTACTTTGCATACTCAGATTCTGAGTTCGAAGACAATATAAATGATGGTGGCATTAAGTTATGTTTTTAAGTTTGCTATCTCAAGTCTTATTTTTTATGAAATTAATGAAATATATGGAAGGAAGGAACATAACTTTATGAGCAACTGGCTCGTAAAGACACGCTCGTTTAAAAAAATATAAAATTTGTTAAACACATGGGTCTCGATGGCGCAGTCGTAATGAGTACGCGTTACGACAGAGGCTGACGCTGACGTCTCGGGTTCGATCCCCGGGTCGGGTAAAAGTGATATTGGGTTTATTTTATAACGAAATCCTTAGTATCAGCCCGGAGTCTGGAGTTGTACCCGATATGGCGGTAGGCTCGTCTCCCCCATCACGTCATGGGACGGAGATACGCTCAACGAAATGAGGGTGTATCTGTTACACCTTTGTCTACCCCTTCGGAGATCACAGGCGTAAGTGCGTATGTATTGTTCAACACATTCGTTATACATCCATTTGATAGACGTAAAATATTTTAATTAATCCGTAACTACAAAATAGCCACACTATCCAAATCGGAACAAATACCTTCGGAATACACATTTGTAAATACTCATTCTTCAGCCACAACACGAAAACACACTTAAGCAGCGAGGATCTGTAAACAATTGTAATAATTCACCTCTATTCTATTGTTTGCGAACCCAGAACATTTAAAATTACGAGAATTGGCCTCCAGTTTTCGCTCCCAAGGTTTCGCATTCGACCATCGCAATAAAATCGAAAACTGCGTAATTAAGGCGGAAGGCGACGCGAATAAATCCGTCAGAACTTGATTGAAACTGCGACAATTTCAGATGGATAAAATTTGTAATGGTGTAGTGTTGCATCCACTGTGATGTTCTAATGTTCTGTTTGAATAAAATTATTTATTTCAATGACAACTCGATTCTTTTCACATTCAGAGCTGGTTATGGTTTATTCTCCGATACTGAGTACAGAATAATCTTAATTGACATCTCTCGAGTAATTATGATTGGTAGAACCACGCTGTAGACACCTTTGTCTACAGCATGAATAGCCGGCTCGTCCGGGTCGTTACCACTGTCTCACAGAACACCGACGTAAAGTAACAGCTTGCTGCTGCGTTTCGTACGGCGAGTGAGATATCCGGAGGCCCGAATCCCCCTCCCCTTCCCAATCCCTTTCCTTTAAGGTCGGCAACGCGCCCAAGTTTTTTTTGTAGTTGTGGGCGTATATGGGCGGTGGAGGTGACTTACCATCAGGTGAACCACCTGCACGTTACCGACCTATGCCATAAAAAAATGAAATTCTAAGAAATGGCTTATTGATTATAATTTCATATGAACAAGGGTTGTTATAATCATATCGGCTGTTTTAATATGTCTCCTTCAATATTAGCTTCTTTGCGGGTTTCGGCTGCATTTACTCCGTGGCGCAGCGGGCGAGAAGTCGGCTGCGAAGCGAGAGGCCGTGGGTTCGATTCCCACACCGAGACAAATGTTTGTGTGAACCACAAATATTGGTCTCGGGTCTGGGTGTTGTGGGACCGCAAGTCCCTCGTAGTTCCTTGATACCCACGACACAGGTTTACCTAGTGTGGGGTCAGAGCTATGTGTGTGACTGTTGGGTGTATTATTATTATTATTTACGGAGCAAAGATATGTATTTATTTTATAACAACATTAGACAAAAATATCTACAGCCTGCCTTTACTTGGTGGCAGAAATAAATAAAGCGGTGGTATCTACCCAGAAAGGGTTCGATCCCCACACCGAGACAAATATTTGTCTGATCCACAAATATTTGTTGTAATACCATAAGTCTCGTGGTTCCTGATACCCACAACACAAGACTCTGCATCTTACTGTGGGGTAAGGACAAGTGTGTGATTTTTAGGTGTTATTTATTTATTGATATTTTTCCTGCGACATTTATTTATAACTTGGCATTAATGCTCTTCAACAAAATAAATTAAAGAATCAAGCCCTTATAGGGTGAGATGGGATGGGGAAGTTTGTATGGACAAAATAATTTATATTTTTTTTATTAGCTTGAATGACGAGACGACCAAGTCGCTCGCCTGATGGTAAGCGCCACGCCTGCTCATAATCAGAATCAACGCCACACAGAACTTTAAATAACAAAGCACTGCATGACACTGGACTGCGCTCGTCACCCCGAGACATAAGGTGTTAAGTCTCATAATGCCCAGTAATTTCACTGGCTTCGATGTCCTTCAAACCGAAACACAACAGTGCTTACACACTATTGCTTGGCGGCAGAAATAGACAAAGATCCCAGAAAAGACTCACGCGGGCAATATTCTTTCTTTCTAATGTAATCCCGGCCTAGTCCCAAGGTCCGTCTTCTCGTACCATAGATTTAATGGTATTTGGTATTATATTAGGCAACCCGCCATCTGAACCCATAACATGCAAAGTAAACCATGTTTCGCCTTTGCCTCGTCCGTTAATCAGCAGACTGTTCGTGCAGACGAGGTTGGCTTTTGGCATTACTTATAATATAGGAAATCAGACGGAGCTTACGAAATCACAACCTCAAACACAGTTTGACCTTTAGAGGCTCAACCGTTTACTGTCAAGAATATATTACACAAAGGGCCTCAAAATTAAGCCTCAATGATTTGCGACCATTCAATTAAAGCCACGAGGTTTGTCACAATAAATCATAGCGTAAACCCAATATATTTGACCACGTCTATCAAAATACTGCCTCGGTAGCTCAGTGACTGCCTCGGTGGCTCAGTTATAATGCGTACGCGTTACGATTGAGGCCAACGCTGAGGTCTCGGGTTCGATCCCCGGGTCGGGTAAAGTGGTATTGTGTTTTTCCATTGAAATGCTCAGTATCAGCCCGGAGTCTGGAATTTGTGCCCGGTATGGCGATAAGCTCGCCCCCTATCACATCGTGGGACGTAAATACGCTCGGCGAAATGTGGGTGTATTGGTTACACCTCTGCCTACCCCTTCGGGGATTACAGGTGTGAGTGCGTACGTCTATCAAAATAAATTGTAGGTTTTGTTAAGTATTTGATTAAAAGCCGAATCCTCGAGAGTTTCTTCTTTTGTGTTTATTTTAATCTCGCATTGTATTTAAACATCTCTTGCTTTGCATTGTTGGTCTAGTAGCAGCGTACTAAGCCTAAAAAGCTGATGAAGTACTGGTTTTAAAATTAATGTTTTATTTTATTAGCTTTTTTTCTTTTATCCTGGCTCGGCAAAGTGACTACGCTACACCTGATGGTAAGTATAGCGCAATCCATGAATACTGTCGACCAACGATAGACACTGAATCTATCGCAGATCGGCAGAATTATGCCGGCCTGCTTAGTTGCTTCTTCACACTCCGTTTAAAGGAGAAATATAAATTACGAGACGAGCAGGTCGCTTATAACTAGGGGGTAACTCCGGGCCGCACATTGCTTGTGAACACTCTTTATACACACACTGATAACACTCGATTATTGATAGGTATATTAATACCTCGGCAGTCGGCAGAGAAATCATCTCAGTTGTAGTAAGTTTATTTATAAGGTATTATTTGACGTAGATAGTTACTTTTATCTACCTCCACTGTACTTTATAGTATTGGTAGTATGTTTGTACACCCAATAGCTGTACACCATGACTACACACGTAACTTCTAAAAGTCAAGTGCGTACCGTGGTCTAAAATCATTACCTATATATTTTTTTATTTTTTTTTATTGTATAGGCCGACAAACGAGCAAGTGGGTCACCTGATGGTAAGTGAACACCACCGCCCATGTACGCCCACAATACCAAAAGAATCATGGGCGCGTTGCCGACCTTAAAGGAAAGGGATAATTAAGGGATTGGAAAGGGGAGGGGATTTAGGCCTCCGGATATCCCACTCACCGTACGAAACGCAGCAGCAAGCTGCTACTTTACGTCGGTTTTCTGTGAGACAGTGGTAACGACCCGGACGAGCCGGCCCATTCATGCTCTAGACAAAATTGTCTACAGCGTGGCTCTACCTCTCGTAAACTTAACGAATTAACTTCATTATTCCCATTCAATAGTGTTCCTCCTCAATTCTATGACGGTAAATCACCACAATAAATACAGTAATATTTAGTAATCCTTCCATCAAATCAGAGCTCAAATTTTTCCTGCAAATATTTGTATTGAATTTGCTGCAAAACTTGATTGGTTTGCTCAAGGGAGCCTAAACTAACATCCACTTGGGGTTATACTTAAGTCTGTTATGGTAATTCGGTGAATATTAATTCTTTGATGTTCAAATATTAATCAAGTAGCTTTATTTAGACTGCTTGTTCGGTTGTCCTTACTTAAGCAATGTTCAGATATTTTGGGATGTCTCAATTCAGTGTAGTTATTAAAATCATCTTTCCGGCCTCAGGCAGTGACTGAGCTCAAGCACTGATTCAATTTTCTACTTGGCATTGAATTAATTGAAAATATGTTTGATATTTTATTTATTAGTAAGGAAAGGACTACGTCGGACACATTCTTCTTCTTCCACCTGCCTTTATCCCAATCGCAGAGGGGTCGCCGCAACATATTTTTTAACACATGTTAAAAAAGAATGTGACAGAAAACTTCAAATACTATTCTAATTTCAAATGGCATGACGTGGCCTCATAAAACTAAATTTTCTGGTATATTCTCACCTCTGTCATGCGACAAATTCAATTCGTCTAAATAGGGCTTAACAGTAATAACATTTTTTTACTGATTATTTAAAATATTAATAGGCAGGGCTCATAATAAATAAGTCTCCGACGAAACGCTACAAAACTAAATAGCAAATATACTTTCGAATTCGTTTGATAAATATATCAGAGATATTTTCAATAAAAACATTGTGTCAATAAAGATATATCGCTTGCAGACGTAACACTCAAAACTCTCGAGGTATTGTACACACGTTGTGGGTTTATATATCTTATTTTACAATGTCTGATAGGGACCTTTTTATTTAAGATGAAAATGTAAAACACAACACAAAAAAGCATACAATTTTCACGTTGTATTATCGATCTATAAAACAATTCGAAACACATACATACATACGCACTCCACGCCTGTAATCTCCTAGGCTAGGCAGAGGTGCACCCAGCACACCTACATTTCGCCGAGCTTATTTCTGTCCCATGATAGCGGGCGTGCCTATCGCCATACCGGGCACAATAATTCCAAACACCGGGCTGATACCAAGCATATGGTAATAGAAAAACTCAATACCACCTTTACCTGACCCGGGGATCGATCCCGAGACACACAGCAGTAATACCGCGTACGCATTACAACTGCGCCACTAAGACAGACCAAAGATTTGTAAGCCCACAAATGCATCTAGTATTTCTAACTGGTTAATATAAATAAAACTAGTTTGTACGGATTTTATCGCGGTTTAATTTTATCGGATTTTATCGCGATAAGATTTAAACTAGTTTTATTTCAATGTGTAATATTCGCGTAAACATAAGAAATCACTATAGTTAATATAAAAATGTTATTCTGTAGAACTTTATTGGCCACAAGCAGTCTTTGTCCCATAAGCTGCTAGTCAACTTTGTGTTTATTTGCATAATTATGTTGTGAAGACTCAGGCATTTCTTGACCCGTAGATAACTACATTACCTTATGGACTTCGCAGCTAAATAACACTAGCATTATACAAAGATAAAGTGGTAGGTGCCTCGTATGCGCAAGGCCGTCTGGGTAGGTACCACCGCTTTGTCTAAATCTAATTCTGCTGCAAGCAGTAGTATGTAAGCAGAGTTGTGTTCCGGTTTGAAGGATATTGAAGCCAGTGAAATTACTGGCCATTATCAGACACTTTATGTCTCTGGGTGACGAGCGCAGTTCAGTGCCATGCAGTACTTCATAATTCGAAATTCTGATTGGTATTGCTTCTGTGTATAGGCAGGTATAACGCTTACCATCAGGCAAGCGATCTGCTCGTCTCGTTATCTAGCTTTAGATGAGATAAAAAAGAAAATATGAAATATAATAAAAGCTTAAACATTCCAAAGCCTGCATTGACAGCCTCAGCGGCGTAGCGGGCGAGTAACTGACTGCGAAGCGAGAGGTCATGAATTCGATTCCCGCACCGGAACAAATGTTTGTGTGATCCACAAATATTTGTTTCGGGTCTGGGTGTTCTGGGACCGCAAGTCCTTCGTAGTTCTTGATACCCACAATACAATCTAGTGCGGGGTCAGGAATGTGTGTGTGACTGTTGAGTGTATGTATTTATATAAAAAAGAATACTATTAAAAAATCTGAATCTGATTCCCCTTAATTAAACATAATCAAGAGACCAGCAAACATAGGTTGATTTGTTACACCATGTTTTCCTGAAAGCCCTTTTACACTTTGTACCGTAAATAATGGTGAAAATCGAGTTAAATTCTGTTGATCTCGCTCCAAGGCCCTTTACAATTTAATTATTAATTCGTTAAAATGTTGTACGCGAGTATACAAACCGATAGAATGACGTAGAAGTGATTAAACACTCAATATAAATCAGCGAGGGAATGAGATGGCAAATAACACCGTCTGCCATCCACTGGTATAATTTATTAACGTCTTTGCAAAAAATATTTACTCTTAACCTCATTGGTCCAGTAAAGAAACTAGTGAAGTTCTGGGTTTAAATCCCAGATTGGAGAATTGAAATTTGTGTATATCTCTCTGTAACATCTCTGTTGTTGCATTTCGTGCGGTTAAAGAAATTTCTAGATCCCAATGCAACCAGAAATCCTGGTGCATTTTTGGTGTTAATGGGAGGTGGATATTGTCCGCAGAAGGTAGTGGAATGGGAATGAGAGCTCCCCTCCTAGAGACCAACTGAATGGCAGAGAGAGGACCTCTGGCCTCTATAAAAGAGCTTGCAGGTGGGCACCATACGAAATGCTACAGCAAGCTCCAACTCCACGTCGTATTTCTGAGACATTGGTAACAATCCGGTCGAGCCAGCCGACAAAACAAAACTCTATCTCTTCACTCATAATTTTAAATTCCAAATGATCTTTTTTTTATTAGCTTGTATGACGAGATGAGCAGGTCACTCGCCTGATGGTAAGCGCCACGCCTGCTCATAAACGGAAGCAACGCCACACAGAACTTTGAATAACAAAGCACTGCATAACACTGGACTACGCTCGTCACCTCGAGACATAAGGTGTTAAGTCGCATAATGCCCAGTAATTTCACTGGCTTCAATGTCCTTCAAACTGGAACACAACAGTGCTTACACACTGTTGCTTGGCGGCAGAAATAGACAAAGTGGTGGTACCAACCCAGCCGGTCTCTCGCAAACGAGGGACCTACCACCTTGTAGTTGATTTATAATACAGGATATTTTAACTGACCCGAGGTTTAATACTTCCAGAAACTTATCCAAACTATAATTAAACTGAGATCAAACCCCACAGCGGACCGAATGAATCTTTTGCTTCAACGTCACTTTAAACTCCGAAATATTAACCCCAGAGTTTAACTGTCAAGTCAAACGATTGCATCGCCGCCTCTGAGAATACTCTTTGTTAATTATTGAATAATATGTAGAAGGGACAGGGTATGAAGCGCAAATTGTTTTACTACCACACTTAGAGACGTCAATTAATCTTAATAGTTAATTAGTAATATAAGAAGTTTATATAGCATAGACTGGCAAAGGAGCAAGTGAGTTACCTGAGGTTAATTGATCTCCATCTCTAATGAACGCCCATAATACTAGAAGAAACATGGACGCGTTATCGACCTTAAAGGAAATGATATGATATAATAAGATGATAAGGGACTAGGAAGGGTAAGGAAATTTGAGCCTCTGGACATCTCGTTCACCATACGAAACGCAACAGCGAGCTGCTACTTAACGTCGCTTTTCTGTGAGACAGTGGTAACAACCTGGACAAGTCTACAGCGTGGCTTTGCCACTTTGACTTTGCTTACCCTTTCGCATGCAGGCGTGAGTTAATGTATGTGTTTATTTTGCAGAGATATTCTACAATCCCAATCCCTACTATAATCAATTCAGCCTATTAACAAACATACTAAAATTACAAACCAAATCCTACTAAAACCGGCACAATACATCATATCTGCTCTGTTTAATCTTGGAACACCCCGGGGACAATCGATACCCATTAATTTATAGCATGGACACTGCTTCTGATTGATTTATTTATGATTGCTTTAATTGACAGGCGTTTTTTATAAGTTCATAAGTGGGATATATCAATTCAGTGAAGTGATTGGGTTCAAATCCTGAACGAAACGATAGTTCCTCATCCAGAATTTGCACCAATATTTATCAGATCAGATATACATACACATGGTCACGCTTGCAACCCCAAAAGGGTAGGTAGAGGTGCAACTAGTGCTGTACACAGAGTAAAAATATATCGTGTTTTAGGGTCACATCAGAACTTTAATATCAGTCATACTGATGTGTATACTATATTATTTATTAAATTATTAGCTTTGCCTCTTAGACTTCTTAGGCTTTATTATTAGACTGCCTCGGTGGCGCCGTTGTAATGCGTATGCGTTACGGCTGAGCCTGAAGCTGAGGTCTCGGGTTCGATTCCCGGGTCGGGTAAAGTGATATTGGGTTTTTCGGGTAAACTGATCATGAAATGCTTAATATCAACCCGGAGTCTGGAATTGTGCCTGATATGGCGATAGGCTCGCCCCCTATCACATCATAGGACGAAGATACGCTCGACGAAATGTGGGTGTACTGGTTACACCTCTGCATACCCTTTCGGGGATTACATGCGTGAGTGCGTATGTATGTATGTATTATTAGCTTTGCTCGCGGCTCCAGCCGCGTGAATGGCCTTCTCCAGGATGAAAAATCTATTCATATATGTCTTAATCCAAGTCATGGTCTACTTGTGTGCAAAATTTAATCCAAAACCGTTCACCAGTTAAGGCGTGATTGTCTAACAAATATACAAATTCACAAACTCACAATCATCCAAACTTTCACTTTTTTTATAGCATAGGCCCGCAAACGAGCAAGTGGGCCATCTGATGGTAAGTGATCTCCACCGCCCATATACGCCCACAATACTTAAAGAATTATGGGTGCGTTGCCGACCTTAAAGGAAAGGGGAGGGGGTTTGGGCCTCCGGATATCTCACTCACCGTACGAAACGCAGCAGCAAGCCACTTTACGCCGGTTTTCTGTGAGACAGTGGCAACGACGCGGACGAGCCGGCCCATTCGTGCTGTAGACACAAGTGTATACAGCGCGGCTCTACCACTCAAAAACAGTTTAACAGGAGTAGGATATTACATCAAAAGTAAAAGTCTCAGTACAAATTACAACTGTCTAAATCTCAGCTCACGTAGCCAGCGCCATTTTAATCATTTAAGACTCAGTCTTTGATTACATTTGAGATTAAATCACTCCTTTCGTGCATTAGTGTGGAATTTATTCGCTCTTAACCAGCGCTGCAGTCACTATCTTTAGCAATTAGAATCCCGTCTTCAACTCATAATTACAGACTGACGAACGCCTTGAAGTCTCGTTTGCATGTAATTGAACTTGTGACAGAAAATGGCAAAATTGCAGTTAAATCGCTTGCTCGTGCGTTTGTTCTGTCTCGAGACATACTCAACCTTCGTATGCTAAATTTTTGTTATTTTCGTGTGGAGGTGTCTTAGTAGACCTTAGAAAGTGGACCGTGGCGCTAATCCAGGATAATGCCAGGAAGAAAAAAATATGATAATAATATTTTCAACGAACTTCAAACAGGACCAATTGTAATGAGATGTCTTAGTAGAAAGCGGACCCTGGCGCTAAGCCGGGATAATGCCACGAAGGAAAAAAAATGCTAATATTTTTAACGGACTTTAAATAACAGGACCAATTGTAATTATAATACAAAAAAAATATGCATGTACAGACTATGTTGCTGAAGATTAGTGAATAGTGGCTAATCTATTAGTATAAGTCTCAAGATAAGTACTAGGTTTTCTGATTATCTATCTGACTATTTAGGATCCCAGATGTTTTTTTAATATATCATAGGCCGGTAAACGAGCCAGTGGGTCACCTGAATAAGTGATCTCCACCGCCCATGTAAGCCTACAATACCAAAAGGATCATGGGCGCGTTGCCAACCTTAAAATAAAGTTATATTTAAGGGATTGGGAACGGGAGGGGGATTTAAGCCTACGGATATCTCACGCACCGTACGAAATGCAGCAGCAAGCTGCTACTTTAGGCCAGTTTCCTGTGAGACAGTGGTAACGACCCCGACAAGCCGGCCCATTCATGCTGTAGACTGTCTACAGCATGGCTCTACCACGCAAAAATCAAGGCAAGAATTTCAAGTCAAGAAACTCCTAGATATTAGGAAAAATCCTGACCTGAGCCTGACCTAAAATATAAGAATACATAAATCATTCGCGGTATTTTCAGCACACAAGTTTATTTCCCTAGAGCAAATAATCGAATCAAGAAGAAATATATCAACATTCCAAACAGTTCAATATGTTTCCATATATCGCTATCCTTGTCTCCACATCGCGTAGGAAAGAGATGTAACGTTGTAAATATCCAATAATCGCCCTGAATATCCGCCAAATTGAATTTAATGAAAATGTAGACCCTCTCGACGGTATGTGCGTCATAAGTGACCGTAATGAAATTCCGCGTAGGATTGGGTGGTAAAAAATTTACAAATTGTTTATTAAAAAGGTAATAGAGCATTAACGTATCCACTTGTGTTTAAAAAAATATCAACCTTGTATCGTACAGTCCCGCTGCTGGGCATGGGCCTCCTCTACGAATGAGAGTGGTTAGAACTTAGTCCACCACGCTGGCCTATGTGTAGTACTGTTGTGTTCCGGTTTAAAGGACATTGAAGCCAGTAAAATTGCTAGGCATTGTGTGTGAGACTTAACAACTTATGTCTCGGGGTGACGAGCGCAGTCCACTGCCATGCAGTGCTTTGTAATTCAAAGTTCTGACTGGCGTTCGTTCGGTTTATAGGTTACCATCAGGTCAGCGAACTGCTTGTCTCCGTCATTCAAATTAACAAAAAAAGCTAATTCGCAGGTATGCTGGTTTCCTCAAGATTAAAAACATAGTCCTGACCCCACACTAGGTTAACCTGTATCGTGAGTATCAGGAACTACCATGGACACCACCCAGACCCGACAAAAATATTTGCGGATCACACAATTTGTCTCAGTGTCGGAATTGAACCCACAACGTCTCGCTTCGCAGCCGGCTACTCGCAGACTGCGCCGCGGAGACTGTCAATGTTATACACACGTAGATAAGAAAAGTCAGAGTTACATGCTTTTATATTCTCGCACTTTCGAACATGCGACCTTCGTCTTGGCAGTCGGACCACTCCCCACTGAGCTATCACTTATGTGTACATACAAATAAATTCCGCCTTGATCGTGGCTCGGCTTGGAGTATCATGCGTCGTTTAACTGGACTTATTTATCTACAGACAATTTACCAACGTTAATGAAATAAAGGGAAGGGATACACTAGAATTTCATAATAGAACTTGCTTAAAACCCATATAATTTGATACGTCATCTGGTTCTACATTTGTCCCTGCGAATTATTTTAATGTCCTCAGAGCCTCTGTTAATTAATATACTGTAAAAGACACCTAGATCGGGTAATACAGTAAGCCCTTTTCATAGGAGACATACGAGCTTGAAGAATGATACATTTTAGGCCTTAAAATAATGGTGTTTGTTTGTCTGTCCGTCTGTTATTAGTGTAGACATTATAGTTAAAGGAGTGGATCGATTTGAATGCAATTTTGTATCGAAATCTTGTTTAATCAAGGTGGTTCTAAGCCATTTAAGAAGAAAATCTATGTAGCCATTTAGAAATTACAGAACTGACTCTAATTGATATTGGAGGTTTGAAAATGTTAGGCGGCCCCTAGACGATCAATTATATTGTGCAATATAATTGATCGATTAGGCTAAATATTGAAGATTGCGCAATAATTGAACAAAAGTTTGAGCGACTTTAATTATCTATCTATTTTTATTGTACCATATTTTTCCATTGCAACGTGTAGGGCCAGTATTGCGCAATATTTTTTAGTCTCTGTTACATCCTGACGTGGAGAACACACGCGCGCACAAAAATGGCGGGAAAAGAGAATCTAAAACTTTGTATTTTTTTTTGTCATTCAATGGCGTGACCAATTCTAGTAGCTCTTGAAACTGTTCCAAGTCCAGTCGTACATAGTTTTTGAAATCCGCTTCCTCACTTAACATCAAGTCTTTTAAAAGATTTTCGTGAGTATATTTCTGCCTTTTCTTGTACCACTCTTTACACCAGCGACGTGTTCGTTTACGTTTACGTTTAGCCATAAGCAACAACACCACAGCTGCAGCTGTATCTTGTTCGGACATGATGCTCCAACTGAACACGAAAACATTGAGCAGTTCGTATTTTTGTGCAATATAATTGATCGTTTGGATGCAAAGTACCTTTCAATCTTATTGTACAATAAAATGTATTGCACAATGTTAATGTAGGTCAAGCGGCCGCCTTAGGTTATTGATTTGTAATGTTAAATTCGAATGAGTTATAATACTACACAAACAATTTGTCCCTTATATGTTTTCTCTGCGATGTGTTTTTCGATTACCTCGGTGGCGCAGTTGTAATGCGTAGTGCGTACGCGGTATAAATGCTGTGCTGAGGTCTCGGGTTCAAAAATATAAGCCAAATATTTCTGTACAACGTGTTAAAAAGCTTGTTGCACCGACCCCACTGCAAGTGGGATAAGGACAGATGGAAGAAGAAGAAAAATGTAATAACAATGTTAGATCAAATGTCGGACAGTAAATACCCCAGCAAAATATTCACCAAGCTTAAAATCACTGTGACTGACACAGGAATGTCTCAAGGTGAACGCAGGGTTGTCCAGAATCCTGTTATAGGTTAATCCCGTTTTAATATACTGCGAGCTATCAAATATGATGTACATTCTGCGCTTATTTCGCTAAACAAGCTAAGTTTAGTGAACGCTCTAAACATTTAGAACTTATGCATAGTTTTCATCGTCTTATTCAAGCCTGATTTAGATGAGAAAAGTTTTTCATAAGACAGGCGAAAATAAAACAGAAGACAATGGTTTACTAAGCCGTACTATACAAGTAGTTTCCTATGTTGAATATACATAAATTAATACGAATCCCTTTTGTTACAACACAATTTAAATAATATGTACAAAAATGAGCCCGCAATTATAATTTTCAATATTGATATGATCAAAGGTGGGCGCGTAGTAGGAACATCGTACTATCCCACTTACATGCGTTCACTATAATGGCTTTTTTGCACGGTGACGTCACGATTTGACAAGAAACCCTTCCATCAGGTTTGAATTTATTATGAATTTGAATTCATAATATTCTTTCTGTAATAGGTTTTAAGGAAGTAAAATTATAAGGAAGTAGGTATATTTCGAAATTCAACCCCTATAATGGGGGGTAATATGGGGTTCAAAGTATTTGTGTAGAAACAATATTAAATAGACATTTCGACTCAAAACTTTGTAAGAGTACTCCTAAAAACAAATAAGCAAATAGGTATTTTGCGATAAAATACTTTAAAACACGGGGAAGGGGGGTGGTTGTTGTGGGTTGTTAAGGATAAATATATTCACGCGGGCGGAGCTGCGAGTAAACCTATATTGATATATTCAGAACTGCTGACTTGCTAGTTCCAAATCTCAATAGAATAATAAGTTGAATTTATGTATGAAACACCAAGTTCGTGAATGTAATGGTTTCGATTGTGCCCACAGGAGCGGCAACTTCTCAACCTTAGGATTGCTTTAATATTCTTGGGACACGTCTAGTTAAGACCCTATTTACATAGACCTTGAACTTCAGAATAGAGACACATCAGGGGTGGTACATATGAACTCACGCCTTTAAACTCTAGGTGTTGTAGAACTTATTTCTATCCTATGATGTGATAGGAGGCCTAATTATTGATTATGTGATAATACCAATCCATGTCCTCCTTTATGTTTTTCAAATCAAAACCGGAGGTCGGACCTAGGACCTTATCAGCCTACTAAGCTTCACAGCCTACTACAATTTAAATTATGTGCTTTGGCAATCTTCGTTTATATTGGGAAACGAAGGACCGGTGCTAACCTAGTCGAGCAGCCCAATACTTTCTACAGTATATTTCTACTAGATAATAATACTAACCCTGTATTATATACGTCCCACTGCTGGACACAGGCCTCCTCTACTGAATGAGAGGGGTTCGGCCTTAGTCCACCACGCTGGCCTAATGCGGCTAGGCAGACTTCACATACCTTCAAAATTCTTATGAAGAACTTCTCGGGTATGCAGGTTTCCTTACGATGTTTCCTTCACCGTTAAAGCAAGTGATGATTAACAATAAATACACACTTAACTTAGAAAAGTTAGAGGTGTATGCACTTGGGGCTGGTTTCGAACCTGCGACTTTCGTCTCGACAGTCCTTACCACTCCCCGCTGAGCTATCGCTGCTTTAACCACCAGATACCAATTCTATCAGATTACGTATCGGCAATTCCTATTGTTCATAAGCGTCATTGATCACTTACTATCACGTGACACACTTCATTTTCCGCTATGATACATTAGAAATATGTAAACCCTTTACCGAATACTTAATGAGTACGCTGATCCATCTCGAGGGTGAAACGCGCCGCGAGCAAATTATAAAATCAGTTTTGTAATTATCAAGCATTAAGGGCTAGTTGATGTGTTTTTTAGTACTTTATTGTTTAGTAACAATAACGCTCGGTTTCTGAAAGGCTGATCAATCTTAAATTAACTAATCAACTGTCAATTCTCATGTCAAGTCAAAGTTAACATAACTATCAATTTAATATGAAAAATCGTATGCAAACGGTATTAGAGTCGAGTATATCAGTTTTTTTTACTGAATAAAGTTTCAGCAACTCAAATTGATTTGACAGCGCGGCACGGTTAATGAAAGTTATGTTAAATGAATGTTGATTTGATCATACATACGTACTCACCCCTGTAATCCCCGAAGGGGTAGGCAGAGGTGTAACTAGTATACCCACATTTCGCCGAGCTTATTTTATGTGATAGGGGCGAGCCTATCGCCATACCGGGCACAAATTCCAGACTCCGGGCTGATACTGCGAATTTAGTAATAGAAAACCCCAATACCACTTTACCCGACCTGGGGATCGAACCTGAGACCTCAGAGTTAGCCTCAATTGTAACGCATACGCATTACAACTGCGCCACCGAGGCAGGCAGTTGATTTGATCAGCCTTTCAAAAACCAGGTGTTAGTATTGGAAAACCCATAAGTATCAAATCCCAGGTCGTGCAATTACAGTTTGTGTTAATTTTTCGATTTCAAAAATCACACATGAATTCCTAATGCGGTTTGACAGATTTCACAGACCTTCGAACTCCTTAGGGAGAACTTCTCAAGTATGCAGTTTTCTTCATGATGTTAACCATTAAAGCAAGCGATAATTAACTTTTAATACACACGTAACTTAGAAAAATCAAACGTGCATATTCTTGTATGGGGCTGGTTTCTTTCGACCATTTAATTTAGCCATATAAAATATAACTACTTAGCAAGCCGTAGCACGTCTTTCAAATTTATTCAAAGAAATTTATTGTTGGGTGATAAATGAACTTTTGGCCTATTAAGGGCTTATTCTGGTGGAAACTGACGTCGAGATAACCGCGAGAGTCTGATAATACACTGATTTATTTACTAAATGCGATTACACACCGGGCGTATTTTATCGCGCGTACGCGGTCGTAGCGTAGCAAGTGCGTACAATACACACCGGCCAATAACATAGCCAGCCTGATACAGATGGCCAAGTGTAACTTATTCTCTTTATCTCTCACGTTACATTGACTATGTGTAATCGGCATTGAACGGTGTCTTCTAAGCCTCCTTCTTCTGCCTTTATCACACTTGCAGTGGGAACATGTTTCTAACGTATGTGTGTAGAAAGTTTTGGCTTGTAGTTTTTATGACCGGCCGCCTGCCTGACGTCAACCCCTCTAGGGAGAAAACAACCATACGCGAAACATTTATTTGTGGATCATACAAACATTTGTTTCGGTGCGGGAATCGAACCCGCGACCTCTCGCTTCACAGCTCGTCCACTACGCCACAGAGGCTATCCCTATACGTTATTCACTATAATTTCAGTTCAGTTCATATTACATTAATATTTGACCCTTAAATCTTTAGCATACCAGCGACTGGCATCCATAGGGATTTCCTTTAAAGGCTTATAAATAAAATACAAACTTCCCCTTAACCGTTCAGTCTACAGCTCATTACCTCCACATTTGTTGGCAAAACTTTTGGCGTTTTATAAACGTGTTGTAAATTGTTTCACTGACTTTTAATGTGTTGTGAATTATGTAAGCTTTTGTTAAGTGAAGAGTTTCGAGTGGTTTGGAGATCAATAATAGAGATTATGTTAACTTGGTATTATTGAGGGTGCAGTTTCGGGGACGCGTGGTAAGCCCAGCTATAGCCGAAATGCAGACAATCGTGTACATCAGTGTATTCCCAGCTTTATCATCAAATTTATTGAATCTGCAAAGCCTTCGCGGCCCCCTTAACACTACCGTAAGAAATAGTTGGTACGTTCGTGATATGATTGCTAATCACAACCCAAATTGAGTAGTTCCAATAATAAGAATAATTGCATAGCGGTGCAGTAGAGCAGTGAGGCCTGACGCAAAGATCGCGACCTCCTTGGAACTCCGCCACGAGGCGCTGAGGGTCGGGACTCACAGTTTAAAAAACTCGGGTGTACATGATGCGGTATATTAAAAAAAAACGTAAATTTGCAGTAAATGGATCATTTTATAAGGGATTTGAGCCTTCTGGATATTTCACTCACCGTACGAAATGCAACAGCTAGCTGCGTCACGTCGGTTTTCTGTGAGACAAAAACAAAAGCTGTAGACAAAACTGTGTACAGAATGGTTCTACCACTCCCATCAAAGATTTCCTGCCTATAGTTGTTTTTCATACCACCACGCTAAATAGAAAAACAATAGATAGACTAAAGAACAGATCGGTTAAGAATTGATCTAGGATTGTGACATTAAATCACCATCAGGAAGACTTACACAAGGTATGGTGTAATTTAAAAACGCGTGTAATCTGAGCTCAACGATAAATAAAACCTTATTCGACTTCGTAGTGTACACACGAGTCTATATTTCATTTTGACACGCAATAATTTCAACAGACTTCAAAATGGGGAAGGTTCTCTATTCATCTGTATATTTTTATGTATGTTGGCTCAGTCAAATATGGACCGATTTTGATAATTAATTTAGTTTTTTGTCTTCGACAGGGTTTACAATTTTACACAGTAGTCCTATATTTTGAGTAAGATCTGATACGATGGCAGATGGGAATTTCCTTCACGAATTATTGATATTAAAAGATTCTGAGGTTGAAATTGATTTCTTAAGTTTTAGTTAAACTTATAATAATATATCCAAAATTCACACACATGACTGATTAACCCCACGTCACGAAATCTTGTATTTTGGGTATCAAGAACTGTGAGGGAGTTTCGGTTTGATAAAATCAAACCTAAAGAAAGACTAGCAGATAACCTTTTCGTACCAGTGCGAAAATCAACTCTGCGATCTCTCATAGTAGACCAAATAAACGAGGTCACCTGATAGTATTTCATCAACACTTATAAACAGTGAACATCCAGTACTAGAGGAGATGACGCGTGAAATACTGCAATTCTCTTCCGTACATCGTCGTTCCTCTCAAGCTGGTATTTCGAGTTGATACTAATTAAAACTTCGTGCTTGCTTCAGCATGGAAAAATATTTACCTTTCCAACTTCTAATAATGTGTAAATTTCTAGTAGCTCAGAGCATTCTTTTACCGATCTGGATTGATTTTTATTTAGCAAATGAGTTTATATGCTTTTTTCATTCGGCTGTATGATAAGATGAGCAGAGGGGCTAGCACGGAAACTTGCGAAAAGTTATTCGAGCTGTCATCGACAACAATTTCTATGAGATTTTAGTACAGCGCCTCTATCGTACGTAAAAGAAACTTATATATATGGGATATAGACCAATGATATTTGAGGAATTATCTATCGAGCCTTCGATACCTTTACATTACGATTTCGATAGTTTTCCGTGCTAGCCCCTCAGGTAGCTAATCACTCTGAGACAAAAAAAAATTCAAAAGTGGTACGTCCCTTGTATGCTAGAGGCCATGGTAAGCGCCACAACTACCCATAAACAGAAATTTTAATTATAAAGTGGCATTATAACTGGCAGTGGCCAGTTACTGGACTGTGCCTAACAACCCGAGGCATAAGATGTCAAGTCTATGTCCAGTAACTTCACTGACTTCAAAATCCTTCAAACCGGAACACAACTGTGGTTACACTGCTTGTTTGACGACAAAAATAGACAAAGAGGTGGTAGCTTAGGTAGGTAGGTAGGTAGGTAGGTAGGTAGCGGCAAACGAGCAAGTGGGTCATCTGATGGTAAGTGAGCTTCACCACCTATGAACATCCACAATACAGAGGAATCATGGGTTATAGCCGACGTTAAAGGGATAATTGAAGAATTGGGTAGGGGAAGAGGAATTGTGCCTCTGGGTATCTTACTCAACGTACAAAACGCAACAGCAAGCTGCTGCTTCACGTTGGTTTTCTGTGAGACAGTGGTAACCCGGTCGAGCCAACCTATTCACACTATAGACAAAACTGTCTTCAGCGTGGCTTTACCACTTGACAAAACTACTACGTCACTTGTATTGAATTATTGAGATACATAAATCCGAACTAAAATAAACCAGACAATGCAGATGCTAGATAAAAAGTCGAAGGCATATAGAAAACACGTAATACGTTCAAATAAGTGGAAGGATCGAGTCTTTATTTTTCTGGCTCGGTGACAGATAAATTCTGATAAGTAGTCTTGAAGAACATAAAATAATCTCAGAGGTTTGAATCCAGAGAAATCTAAGCTGCCTTGTTGGTGTCATATCATCTAACGCGGTCCCTGAGGTCTTACGTATAGTATACCGTTGGTCCAAGTTTCAAGAATTGTGTGGTCTTAGTTTATTTTGTGTAATTTGCTTTTTGCTATTAATACCATATCTCTGTATCCTGTAACTTGTTACGCTTTATTAGTTGAACCTTGTATTGTGTAAATCGTGGCATCCGTGATACAGGGCAACCTAGTTCGGATGCCAAGGTTGCATGGAAATATTCATGTCAAAAGTGTTTAAATAAATAAATAAATAAGTTTTTGAAGTGAAAACTTCCTTAGGCGCGTTGGGAATTTTTTGAGATGGGAAAAACCATTGAACTCATGACACTGTTACCGTTACCGAGACTGTTTTTTATAGATGAGAGCAAACGAGCAATAGGGTAGTTGACTAGATTTTTTTTATTATTTAAATCAATAAGTTATGTTACTCAAAATCTATTGCAGAAAGAATTTTATAAATCAGACCAAAAATAAATAAGATAGAAGCCATTCAAATCCTGTAGAAGGGGTAATTGTCAAATGACAGACGATGCAACCTTTGACGTCACTGTGTAAAATGTTCAATATAGTGCACGCGTGCAAGCGAGATAGTGAGATATCCCTACTACGCACCCACTTTTCCTCATACCAACATTTAAAATCATAACTGCGGGCACATTTCTGAACCAATTTTGATTGTGTTTTAATAAAAGGGTTTCTTTTGCGTATCATTTTCTGTTGCTTATAAAATAATGTAATAAATTCAATATAGGAAACTAGCCTATTGGGTCACCTGATGGTTAATTATGTCCACCGCCCAACAACATCCACAATACCTGAAGAATCATGGACCCGTCGCCGACCTTAAAGGTAAGGGATAATTAAGGGCTGGAATTGGGAACGGGAAGGGGATTTGGGCCTCAGTATATCTCACTTACCGTATGAAACGTAACAGCTAGCTGCTACTTCAACGAGTACGAGTTGTTAGTACAAGTTTATATTGTAAATCAGTTTTGTAAAGAGCAACGTTAGTTTCTTGCCCGCTTTTCTCTAGCGAAACAGCATTCTAAACTGGCGGTACAATTAAAATTTGACTGAATCTAAAAGATGTACCTATATCATTCCATGGATTCAATAAACAATTCAAATTTCAATTTCAATATAGTTTAAATTTCAAAAATCACATCGCTTATAACTTAGCTTACCCCCTTATCTACCCACCGACATGATTTATAACCTAGGCCGTCCCGTTTCGGCCAATTTACAGAAAACCAACCCCGTAATAAAATACCCGACAAGCTTTACAAGCGGCTACAAATTTCTAAACGAAACCCAGAATAATAAGGGCCACTAATAATAACGGAGATTTAATTTAAAATACATGAGTGTTCAATTTTTATAATAAAAATATTATTTTAGGAAAACGCTTCGCACAACCCAATTTAAAATTATAGCGTTTGATCAAAAAGGAGTGGTTGATTTGCTTTATAAATGAATTATGAGGAATTAATCGAGTTGCGCAATCACTGCATTTATATTTATAATTGGTATTTCGATTTTTGAAGAATACATATGCAATAAAATTGTGTAATGTGTAATAAGAATGAGTTTGCTTGCAAGATTATATAAAAACTTTATATCAAAAAATAAAATCGACTGAAAAAACAAAAAGCTGTAAATAAAACTCAATAGTTTTAAGCCGGTGGTGGTGGTACTGTAGTCAACTGTAGTTTAATAATCAATTATTGACTACCTCGGTGGCGCAGTTGTAATGCGTACATGATACTACTGTGCTGAAGTCTCAGGTTCGATTCCCGGGTGAGGTAAAAAGGATATTGGGTTTTCTATCATGAAATACTTAGTATCAGCCGAAAGCCTGGAATTGTGCCCGATATGGCAATAAGCTCACCCCCTATTACATACGGAAATAGGCTCGGCGAAATGTCGGTGTACTGAAAGAAAAGAAAAGAAAAGAAAAGAAAAGAAAAGAAAAGAAAAGAAAAGAAAAGAAAAGAAAAGAAAAGAAAAGAAAAGAAAAGAAAAGAAAAGAAAAGAAAAGAAAAGAAAAGAAAAGAAAAGAAAAGAAAAGAAAAGAAAAGAAAAGAAAAGAAAAGAAAAGAAAAGAAAAGAAAAGAAAAGAAAAGAAAGAAAATAACTTTATTACTCTCTGAACTTAACTTAATAAAGTGGAAACTTCTTTAGACGCGTTGAGCACTTTTTGGGTTAACATAAACCGTGAAACTCGCGTCATCGTCACCGCACACTTCCCATGACCTATATGTATACTGTGTATTTATGTATACATAGTTATACCTCCGCGCGTTATTAGTATACACTATATATATACAAAGAGTATTAAATTGTCTACATATATATTAAATTGGTCATTAACACTTCTTTACAAACCAAAAATAAATCAAAAATAATAATATAATAGCTCGACGATACAATTCACAAGTTACTTACTTTTCACTTCTATCGCCAGTCCCCAAAGACACACCTCTGCCTACCCCTTTATAGATAACTGGTGTGAGTGCGTATGTATGTATAAATGTATGTTAATTGTATACCCTTTCAATAATTTTATGATCAAGGAAAAAAACTAACATTGTAATCATTTTAAGGGGATCGATATGGAACATAAGCATATCCGAAACACCACGCATTTTAAACATGTGTCGACCCTATCTCCTAAGACGTGGTGAAACAAACTAGCATGTAAGATTTCCCAAGATGGCAATTAAATCCAAAACCTGTATACTTTACATTTCAATACAATATATAAAAATAAAATGTATACCTAGAAAGAAATTATTCAATTTTAAATTGAAATACAAGACATTTAATTCATAAAATAAGACAGTAAGAACGAAATAAAAGGTACTTAATTTGGTCCATTCTTTAAAACACCATAAAAAATAACTCCCATCTTTGCAAAGCCCAAAGTCACCTTGCGAAACGACATTTTTAACACTTATTAAAATTTGTGTTAAGCTCTTAAGTAGCTGTTGTTTTTTATTAGCGAAACACCCTGTTTTCAGTTTTAAGGAGAAGTTATTTAAAGTCATTTTATCATATTATTTTAACAGTCACAGCGTATATGTATAGCAGTCGTCGAGTGCGTGTGCTGTGTGCATCACACATAACAGTCGTCAGCTATACGCTGCGTCAGTAACAGAACGTATAGCGCTAGTCTACTGCATTATACATGACAGGCACTAAGCTATACGCCGCGTCAATAACAGAACAGATAGCGCTCGTCTAGTACACTACACGTAACAAGTAACACTCGGTTACTGCGCGTCACTTCGCGTTCGTGATAGCATGGAGAGCACCCATTCACGTCGCATCGTCGCTGAAATGATACCCCTTAACTTGAATTTAATAAAGGTTGTTTATTTTTAACTCCAGTGTCGCTGCCCACGGCATTTATGCAAGCTGTGATGTTTTAGGCATTTTGGTTTCCATTAATATTAAATTCTAATTTAACCATTTTCTTGGAACATTATCTTTGATGTTTATGTAAGAGTTTTATTTCTTGGTATAAAATATTATATATCAGGGATCATGTCTATCATTGCGCGTTGTTCAGTTGTGAAAAGGGAAAGTAAATAGAAGTTGAAAATGTTATAACGGATCGACGTCGCCGTATGCCAACTGAATCGTAAAATCCTTCGCAAACTGTACTTCAAGAATACTTTAAAACATGCCGTAAATATATTAATTTTGTTTATCTTTCTATCTTAAAAATTCAGTACAGTCATGAAAGACTGGCCGTGTTCGAGCGAACAAAGCTCTGATTAATCTAAGCTAGACTCACAGAATAACTGACTGAGTTCTCGTCCGTGACACCTTATATTGCTTAGTATCATCTGTATTTATTATTATTAATAGTAACTGTAGGAGTCGCTTTGAATTTAGTGCTAAATATATAATCAGAAAATTGTTGAGCTCAATGCGCCTAATATAAGTTCTAATTTCTATTTATAAAATAATACCCAGATCATAAGATTATTTAAATAAAATGTATTTTTTATTACTTACCCCAAATTATTGTTAAGTAAAAAAAACTTCTGAAATCAAAGAAAGCCTTAACGGTGCGAATTCAAAGTAAAAACTGTAATGAATACCGAGAAATCTCGAAGCGGGAATAAAACAGTCTCTTAAATACGTTTAAATCATTAATCATTAGTCAGGGTTGATGCTATGTTTTTTCTTACTAAATCGTTTGTTTGATGTTTCTGATTAACATACTTAATATACGGGTAATGTAGGCGTTAAACTTTTTTTATAGCATTGTCCGGCAAGCGAGCAAGTAGGTCACCCGATTTGAAGTGTTCTCCACCGCCCATGTACGGTATGCCCATGCACACAATACAGGAAGTATTAGGGCGCGTTGCCAATCTTTTAAGGTTGTCAGGTAACTCACGCCTGCTATACCCGAAGAGGTAGGCAGAGGTGCAACCAGTTCACTCACATTTCGCCAAGGTTATATCCGTGCCATAATATGGTAAGAGGCGAGCCCTTCGCCATACCGGGCACAATTCTAGACTCCGGGCTGATACCTAAGCATTTCGTGACAGAAAAACCCAATATCAGTTTTACACGACGCGGGGATCGAACCCGAGACCTCAGCACAGCAGTCGTACCGCGTACGCATTACAACTGCGCCACCGAGGTAGTCTGTAACACACCGAGGTGTAATTATTATTTAAATAAACCCTATCCAATACAAGAAGAATCATCCAATTCGGTCCATATTTACATATATAGAAAATTATACACAGACGAATTGAGAATTTTGTTTTTGAGGCTGTTAAAGACATCATCCCTCCTTCCTACCACTTGCCCTTATCCCACTCGTAGTGGGGTCGGCGCACAATTTTTAACACATGTTACAGATAGATTTGGCTTGTAGTTTTTACGACCGGCCGCCTGCCTGACGTCAACTTCTCAAACAGCTATTAAAACAACATATAATATGTAAATGAAAACAGATTTTTTAAAATTTGTTTAAAACTTACATCCTTCAATTTCGATTAGTCTTTATCATCGAAATAAGATATCTAGAACGATAACTCTCATATGAATCTGGCAAAAATACGGCTCCACTTACTTACACATGCAAAGGAAATTACACGTAACACTCATACACGCAATAAAAATTAATGAACGCTCAAAATCAACTTTATTTCATAAAAGTTAATGTCTAAATATTAAATTTCTAAATCGAGATACGACATTCTGCACTGCGCAAAAAATTTGACGTATTAAATGTCAACTAGAGATCATGAATAAATTTTTATGAATTGATGAATGAACGAGCTGCACAGACTTTTATAGCCCCGCCCCCTTACCCCCTAATTTTTTTGCTTGAGTTACGTTACTTGTCGTCTTATTTCAATGGTCTTTATTTATTATTTAAAAAAATTACCACAGTATCACTATACACGTCACGAAATCCATGACTAACCACTTTCTAAATGAAAAGCCACAAGCACTGCCCGAAAATCTAAAATTCAACACGAAATAAAACTAATAAATGCTAGGAGTCAGTGGGAAATTTCATTTGTCGATGTTTCCCGCAATGAAAAATGCTTTGTCCCACTTGCTGGCATTCCTTGCATGCTTATGAGCCATGTAGTTATAGCCCAGCCGTTTATAAATCCCAAAGATTTTAATGTATACTACTAGAGAAGCTGCGCGGCACATAGAAATTGTACCACTAAGTTGCGGTCAATTGACCGTAATTCAATATTACCATCTTACCTACTCTCAACTATAATCCTTATTGCGCTCCCTGTCTGCGAGCTGTCGAACTCCCGCGTTATGTGATACAATTTTACTTCTAAATAGCCCGTCTAGTAATATACATTAGTGATTAGAGTCTTTGATAAATCTCCCGACAAAATAGAAGAATATTTTAAGTTTGACCCCTTAGTTTGTATGTGTATCTATCTGTGGCAGAAGCGGAATCAGGGGAAAGGGCTAAGGGGCTCAAGCCCAAGCATTGGGGTCCACTGACAAATCTCACATTAATCTTGATATTACCCTACTTTCTTAGTACTACCTACAATATAATTTTCATCGCTTATCCTTACTTATTCCATTTTAAGTAGGTATAGTATATTATATTTTTTTTTATTCACCTTTTGGTGCAAGCCAAAACCATAATCCTGGCTCTTCCACTGATCTGTGGCATGAAGTGCTCTAAGGACGGATTTGAATCAGTTTTTTTAGGTTCTGTTATAATATTAATGTAGTATGTAAAGTATTTTTTATCAAAGCCCGCCAAAGTCAACGGTCAAACAGTCAACTGATTGTAAGTGATATCCACCGTCATCATAGATGCGTTGCCGACCTTAAAAGATAACTCTTTAAGCCTTTTTCACAATATTAAGTATCATTTAACCACCAATTAACTTAAAAGACAGACATTTTTGATTGTGCCTAGTTGACATCCCTTTTCCTTTATCCATGTTGAAGTCAGAATGTAACTTGTGTATTCAAACGTGTCATGTACGTTTCATAAGAACCATTTACTGAGAAGTGGTGAAACGAGTCCTAAAAAAGGTATTTAGTTATTCCTCACTATGAATACAGCCAAGGCAAAACATAGGAAAATGGGGCGCCGTCTAATAACTGCACACGTTTTCGTGCCAGTCAATATGAAAACACACTATATTATCATAAATGTATGTGTACTTACTGTTTGTTTACAAGTCAGTCTAACAGTCTGAGTGAGTACTTTAACTTAAAAAATAAATATTAATAACACTAGCTCTGTATTATACATGGGGTAAACTTAAGTTGGTGATGCTGAGCATAATACACTTCATGCCACGTTCTCAATTATCACTTTTTTTTTTTATTATTTATTACATTGAATGACGAGACGAGCAGGTCGCTCGCCTGGTGGTAAGCGCCACGCCTGCTCATAAACAGAAGCAACGCCACACAGAACTTTAAATAAATCACTGCATGACACTGGACTGCGCTCGTCACCCCGAGACATAAGGTGTTAAGTCTCATAATGCCCAGTAATTACACTGGCTTCAATGTCCTTCACACCGGAACACAACAGTGCTTACCCACTGTTGCTTGGCGGCAGAAATAGACAAAGCGGTGGTACCAACCCAGCCGGTCTCTCGCAAACGAGGGACCTACCACCTTGTAAACACATCAACAATATGTCACATACATTTTTTTTTTGGTTGGACTCTTGCTGATGGCCTGACGAGAGTCGGCTGTAGTCAGCATCACCAGACATTCGGGTGAGTGATTTAGGCACTCTCAACCCTTAAATTAAATGACCATTAGTCACCTAATAGGGGTACGAACCTCGGCTCAGGACGGCCACTGGGTATAACATACATAATAATCCACTGACGTAACTAAGTCTTACACCCCCACTTTTATGGTATCATATACGCACTTACGCCTGTAATCCCTGAAGGGGTAGGCAGAGGTGTAACCAGTTCACCCACATTTCGACGATCGTATCTTCGTCCCATGATGTGATAGGGGCCGAGCCTATCGCCATACCGGGCACAATTCCAGACTCCGGGCTGATACTAAGCATTTCGTAATAGAAAACCCCAATGTCACTTTTACCCGACCCGGGGATCGAACCCGAGACCTCAGCGTTAGCCTCAGTCGTAACGCGTACGCATTACAACTACGCCACCGTGGCAGTATTATGGTATCCTTGTCCTATTTATTTGTTTACTCCATATCAAGGTCATAGTTGTTTTATTTTACGATATGAAAAGCTGTCTAGAGCAAGCTTTTTTGCCATTTCGTAAAAAGCTTGTGATGAGTGTGGAGCTTTTGTGCCAAGTGTATACTAAAGTTTTGACTCGGATTGTTTCTACGAAGCGTCTGCCAAAATTATAAGATAGAATTAAAATTGAAATAAAACTAGTTTATACGGATTTTATCGCGGTTTAATTTTTATTTTAGTCCCGACGTTTCGAAAGCTTTTCAGCCTTCGTGGTCACGGGAGAGACTCTCCGAGGAGAGATAAAATCCGTATAAACTAGTTTTATTTCAATGTGTAATATTCGCGTAAACCTAAGAAATCACTATAGAATTAAAATTGTATATTTAATGACTCATTGGTAATGTTTTAGGGTGCCTCCAAAATTGCAAAAATTGATGCTCTTGTAATTTCATCATGTCCGTCTATCCATGTGTCTGTATCAAAGCCATTTTACACATTCCAACGTTATTCACACACACTCACCACACTATTACACCTCTGCCTACCCCTTCGGAGATTACAGGAGTGAGTGCATATGTATGTACAGACGGCAAAGGCTCTGTGATACTTTGGTACTTTTGAATACGGAACTCTATAATAGGCTAATGTGTATAAAATGTCTAACTCAATAATCTCCATTTACTGACACAAAAATGCATTCACAAATATAGCGCCATTATATTTTCATTGTAAATGACCCGTTAATGTAATAATATGTACAAATACGACAAAAAACAGCAAGTATATATAATGAGATAATTGCTCTTTATTACATTGGCCATCTCGCAATCAAGGACGGCGTAATTCTATAACGTGCCACGCTTCATTATTGTATATGATACGAGATTTTGCTGCGCTCTCATCCAAGATTATACGTGGTATTGCGAGATTCGATATTGTTTCGAGATGAGTTCTCGATGTTACTAGCTAACGTACAGTGATACAGTACAGTCAATAGTAATAACGCATCGTCATTGATTATCGAAAATATGAATATTTACCTAACATGAATTTGCATTAATTATACATTTCTAACTATCTATCACTTCAAAACTGCTATTTACCGTTTTAAAAGACACATCGTTTTATCATCGATACTAGAAATAACCCCACATAATTTATGTCTGTCTCTTAATAAAAGAAAAAGCAGAACGTTTTCTACTAAATTGTTATTAGGGAAAACTGTGTACTAGTCACAAAGTTAATAGGAACCAGTGAAGTATAAAACTATTTTGGAGGAAATATCGTTGTACTATTGGAGATTTTGAACACGAATGAAACATTTTGATTACATTGCTTGGTATAAAATCAAGCAATTTACGCGCATTATTACGGTTTCATAAGTATAATGAGTTAGGTATAAAGAAATTACAGGAAATTAATAAAATGTGTATGTACTCATGTGACTGCCTCGGTGGCGCAGTTGTAATGCGTACGCGTCACGACTGAGGCTGACGCTGAGGTCTCGGGCTCGATACCCGGGTAGGGTAAAAGTGATATTGGATTATTCAATTACGTAATGCTCAGTATCAGCCCGGAGTCTGGAATTGTGCCCGGTATGGTGATAGGCTCGCCCCCTATCAGATTTATTTCCTACACAAGTCGGACAACAAATCCGATAAAATCAGTCCAGTAACTATACTATTCAAAACTGTACATACAAATACGCACTTACTTACGGTATATTTAAAAAAAACTTACGCCTGTAATCCCCAAAGAGATAGGCAGAGGTGTAACCAGTAAACCCACATTTCGTTGCGCTTCTTTCCGTCTCATGAAGTGATAAAAATATATTTAAATACAGATTTCAAGTCAAGATTTAAGTAATTCTAGGAATGTCTGTCGCCCAAGACAAAAAATAATCTTAAAGTCTGCAATCAGAGTAAGTAATGTTTAATCAAAGCTTTCTAGCAGATATTATTCTTTCAAAGATTTCAAAGATTCTACGGTGATGAACACGGTTATTTAAATTCAACTTATATTAAGTAGTAAAGACAAACATAGAATACACCGAATTTTTGCGGCTCTTGAAAGATTTAAGATAATAGCCAAAGATTTTGAATGCACCCGGAATTTTAAACAGTTGCATTACAAGTGGACACTGATTTTATGTATAGCCGAATGCTGTTATGTGTAGTGCAATCGAGTGCAATAGACAAGCGCTGTCACTAACTCAGCGTATAGCCAAGTGCTGTTACATATAGTGTAGTAGGAGAGCGCTCTTCACGCTGCCATCGGGGCGTATAGCTCATTGCTGTTGTGAGTAATGCAGTAGACGAGCGCTCTCCGCGCTGTCACTAACTCAGCGTATAGCCAAGTGCTGTTACATATAGTGCAGTAGACGAGCGCTCTTCACACTGTCATCAAAGGGGCTTATAGCTCATTGCTGTTGTGAGTAATGCAGTAGACGAGCGCTCTCCGCGCTGTCACTAACGCGGCGTATATCCAAGTGCTGTGACATATAGTGTAGTAGGCGAGCGCTCTTCACACTGTCATCAAAGGGGCGTATAGCTTATTGCTGTTGTGAGTAATGCAGTAGACGAGCGCTCTCCGCGCTGTCACTAACGCGGCGTATATCCAAGTGCTGTTACATATAGTGTAGTAGACGAGCTCTCTTCACACTGTCATCAAAGGGGCGTATAGCTTATTGCTGTTGTGAGTAATGCAGTAGACGAGCGCTCTCCGCGCTGTCACTAACGCGGCATATATCCAAGTGCTGTTACATATAGTGTAGTAGACGAGCTCTCTTCACACTGTCATCAAAGGGGCGTATAGCTTATTGCTGTTGTGAGTAATGCAGTAGACGAGCGCTCTCCGCGCTGTCACTAACGCGGCGTATATCCAAGTGCTGTTACATATAGTGTAGTAGACGAGCTCTCTTCACACTGTCATCAAAGGGGCGTATAGCTTATTGCTGTTGTGAGTAATGCAGTAGACGAGCGCTCTCCGCGCTGTCACTAACGCGGCGTATATCCAAGTGCTGTTACATATAGTGTAGTAGACGAGCTCTCTTCACACTGTCATCAAAGGGGCGTATAGCTTATTGCTGTTGTGAGTAATGCAGTAGACGAGCGCTCTTCACACTGTCATCAAAGGGGCGTATAGCTTATTGCTGTTGTGAGTAATGCAGTAGACGAGCGCTCTCCGCGCTGTCACTAACGCGGCGTATATCCAAGTGCTGTTACATATAGTGTAGTAGGCGAGCGCTCTTCACACTGTCATCAAAGGGGCGTATAGCTCATTGCTGTTGTGAGTAGTGCAGTAGACGGGTGCTCTCCATGCTGTCCCTAACGCGGGAAAAGTTGAACGCTGTTATGTATAGTGCAGTAAACGAGCGGTCTCCGCACTGTTTTTGAGTGATAGAGCCACGCTGTAGACATCTTTGTCTACAGCATGAATGGGACCGGCTCATCCGGGTCGTTACAACTTTCTCACAAAAAACCGGCGTAAAGTAGCAGCTTGCTGCAGCGTTTCGTACGATGAGTAGTATCTGGGGGCTGAAATCCCCCTTCCCTTCCCAATCCTTTACTTATTTATCCCTTTCCTTTAAGATCGGCAACGCGCCTATAATTATTTTGGTGTTTTGGGCGTTCATGGGCGGTTGAGATGACTTACCAACTGGTGAACCACTTGCTTGTTGCTGGCTTATGCTATTAAAAAAAACTGTTGTCAAATCATCGAAATAAGAAAACTAGAACGATAACTCTCATATGAATCTGCCAAAAATACGGCTCCACTTACTTACACATGCAAAGATAATCACACGCAACAAAAATTAATGAACGTTCAAAATCGAACTGTATTTCATAAATGTTAATGTCTAAATATAATATTTCTAAATCAAGATAGGACGTTCTGCACCGCGCAAAAAATATATGTATTAATTGTCAATTGCAGATCATAAATATTTTTTTATGAATTGATGAATAAACGAGCTGCACTTTTATAGCCCCGCCCCATTGCACAACATTTTGGTGGGCTATTTTTTTGCTTGAGTTACGTTTCTTGTCATCTTATTTCGATGTGTCAAATATTAATAAGCATTACATACCCCGGCCAAATTCGCGTAAAATCGAGTAAACGCTTTCAGCGGCCAAACCGGGTAAATATTCTGAGTGTATACCCAACTTTATCCGTACGTGAATTTGAAAGCTTAAGCCATGGAACGCTCGTATGTTTGTGCTGTTCATTTAATCCGTTTATATCCTTAACCGGTTCGAAATCACCTTTGAAGTCCCTCACACGGCACGGTCGAAAACACCCGGTTTTTTGGGCGATTTGCCTTTTTGATTTCTGTCGTAGAGTTGGATCCGGTCATTCGTGTAGTGTAAATTTATTTGATTACTGGAATAAATATTATTTTGGTATTTACATATATACATACGCACTCTCTGTAATCCCCGAAGAGATGGCAGTGGTGTTAATAGTACACCGGTACACAGTAACCCACATTTCGCGGAGCGTATCTCCGTCCCATGATGTGATAGGGGGTGAACCTATCGCCATACCGGGCACAATTAAGGGAATGAAATCCGGGATGACAAATTTCTTCGTCATTTATCCACTGATTTTTATTGTCAGTTTTGACTACCTATCATTGACTATTTTTTTTTGATATAGCTCAAGTAATTTTTTTTATTTCTATCAAAATGTTTTGATGACTGCAAGTCCCCACCCAATTTAACAAGCGTTAAAATCGAATAACAATCGTCATGGACTAGTGATGGGACGAATGTAAAATATCGATAGAATTTGAATACGATCGTGATTAATGATAATGGATTTGACCGCATCCATTAAACCGATATATTAGTGATGAAGTTATATCGAGTTAATTTATCGATAGTGTTGTTTCTTTATAAAATTGGAATTTGTGACTGGTATGGTGATGAGAATATCATCACTTACCACATCTTTCTTTCTGTCTAGCGTTATCGCGGCTTATTTCCAGGGTCTGCCTTCTCGTACCATAGATTTGACGGTATTGCCATAACAATAAACTGTTTTTTTTACCTACCGTGTAGAACGTTTAACATGAATATTTTTAAGTAATAAGTGGATATTGTTGTTAGTAGTATAATAAGTAAGAGTATTCTTGTACTTATGTGTGTCATATTCTATTGTACAACTGTTTTTTATCCCGAAATAAAATAAAATAAAAAGTTAAATTTTGTATTATATGGGGCGACCTGGCGTCTGACCCCCACAACCCGGAACCAGAATCAATTTCCGCCATTGCCTCGTCCGTTAATCAGCAGAGTGTACCACTTGCAGGTGAGGTTGGTATTGGACCTAACATGTTAGTGGCCCACTTCATCATGACACGGAAATAAGTTCGGCTAATCGTGGGTGCACTAATTGTAACTCTGAATACCCCTTAGAGGATATAGGCGTCTGTTTTTATGTATATTTTTATTATTATAAATATTATTATCGATATGTATATAGACGCATCACTATGTCGCTCTGTGCATAACAGTTCAGTCAGGCGAATGATCTGCGGTAGTTCGTGACGGGCGCCGTCCAATTTGTAAGTTTTCCTTTTGGTCACTTTTATTTACGACCACTGTATACGGCAAAAATTATTGCACGGCGACTGCGACGTTGGGTAAAAAAACTTTATCACGTCGGCTAGTTTCATAAAAAAGTTTTTATGAAGCTTTCGAACGGGTAGGACGCAAAACGAACGCCCTAAACCATCAAAATAATGCTCTAAACATGGTCACGTTTATACATTTACCAATACTAGTGGTCCCGTAGTGGTCGAAATTCGACCTCTATAAACATACAATTTTTGTTCTTTAACATCAGCTGCGAGATTTGACATTCAGACATTGACAATATAAACGTAAACAATGAATGTTTTCTTTAATTTAATGTTTTTATTACAAACAGCTTTCTGCACTTCTCCTCCATATAAACTTTAACTATAACAAATCTCACACTCTTTCGAACCCGCATATTGCTTAAAAGGGGTCCAAAGCTTTCTCTTCACGTATAATATATAGAAGAAAGTCACTTAAGATGGTTCGGCCACGTTTTAAGAAAACTACAGGAGTACGTCGGTCGCAAATGCCTGTGCCAGATCGTACCAGGAATACAGTCGTGGACGGCCCAAAGAACGCTGGCTTGTCGTATTAGAGGGAGACATGAGAGCCAATGGTCTCACTACTGAGGATGCTCAAGATCGGGTGAAGTGGAGGCGTCTTAGTAGGAAGGCGGACACTGGCTCTAGCCGGGATAACGCCAGGTAGAAAGAAAGAAAAATTAGTTTACCAAATAATATTTTAGCAAATTGAGACGTCCTCCCCAGACGGTGCTCCTTACCAGTCGTCCGTTCAAGTGAACCAAGATCAAACGGGAAAAATCTTTGTCGCAACAACCGGACACAGATGTATACTGGACAAGGATCTGGGGTTCAGAGTTATATTTGGTATAAGTATAGTTTTCGGTACAGTAGTACGATTGAATTATAAATGCTTCACCATGCTTCAGATATTTTGAAAATACGGACATGCATACACATAGATACGCACTGACGCCTGTAATCCCCGAAGGGGTAGGCAGAGGTGTAAGCAGTACATTAAAGCCTCCGTGGCGCAGTGAGCGAGTAGCCGGCTGCGAAGCGAGAGCCCGTGGGTTCGATTCCCACACCGAGACAAATGTTTGTGTGATCCACAAATATTGGTCTCGGGTCTGGGTGTTGTGGGACCGCAAGTCTTTCGTAGTTCCTGATACCCACGACACAGGTTTACCTAGTGTGGGGTCAGGACTATGTGTGTGACTGTTGGGTGTATTACTATTTACTATTTACATAGATACGCACTGACGCCTGTAATCCCCGAAGGGGTAGGCAGAGGTGTAAGCAGTACATTAAAGCCTCCGTGGCGCAGTGAGCGAGTAGCCGGCTGCGAAGCGTGAGTCCGTGGGCTCAATTCCCACACCAAGAAAAAATATTTGTGTGATCCACAAATATTTGTTTTGGGTCTGTGTGATGTGGGACCGCATGTCCCTCGTAGTTCCTGGATACCCACGATACAGGTCAACCTAGTGTGGGGTCAGGACTATGTGTGTGACTGTTGGGTGTATTTATTTATTATTTAATGAATAATAATATCCTGTATACGGGTACGAGAAGGAATATTCTCTTTAACATGTTTATTAGTACCTTCTAGAGCTATGCAACATAAACGGGTCAGCTTGACTAGTTTATTACCACTGTCGTATAGAAAATCGACCTGAAGTAGCAGCATGTTGTTGCATTTCGTACGGTGAGTGATATTTCCGGAGGCCCAAATGGGTATCGTATTTTTTCATGAAATTTTGGAGGGTAGAAATTACTTACCATCAGGTAACGCAGTTGTTCGATTGTCGGTTTTTGCCATTAAATTCAATAAACGACATTTTTTTTTTATTGTACGAAACCTTAAGAATGTCCTCGACGTGTCAAGATCTAAATAATATCAATTCGTACAGGAACTTCAGCGACAGACTGCCGAATGCCGAAAAAGTAGACTTACATATATCAAACAGCTTTGCATCTAGTGTGCAGTCAAAGAGCTCGAGTCATCCAATTTACAAGCGCTGATTGCTCAAAAGAGGTGTCAACTACACATTATCCCTTATGTTTTTATCTACGATGAAGCTGCAGCAATTTTATATTCAAAGTAAGCGGATTCGTTTAAGTTTAAGAAAAACATCCTGGAGCTCGATTTTTCTGTCTGCGCACATCCAGAAAGAAGAATTTTACGTCGACGTCGATCCGCACTGCTTTTAAAGCATAATTCTAATTATCGCGTCAAACGCCAGACGTAAAGTCAATGACATCGACATATGTCAAGGCCTAATGAATGCGCTAAGACACCATGCCATGCGTTAGTGACGACAGAGACCCGGTGGCACTAACGCGCGCCACTGACGCTTGTGTTTACATTTGACGTGATCATTAGAAGTTTGCCTTTTTAATGCATACGTGTGTGATTTTAATTCTTCGTTTTACATTTATTTTACACTATATAGCATGTAACATTGTAGTACATAGTAATAAGAATAACATACAAGTACATTGAAGTTCACAATTCGAATCCACCCGCGTGGATGGCCTTTTCCGTGTTAAAAAGTAGCCTATGTTCTTATCCAGGTCATGGTCTACATGTGTGCTAAATTTCATCCGAATCCGTTTAGCCGTTAAAGCGTGATTGACAAACATACAAAATCACAAACTCACAAAGATCCAAACTTTCACATTTATAACAGTAGCAGGATAGTAGGAAGTAGAATAAATAAATAAATAATTAATACACCCAACAGTCACACACATAGTCCTGACCCCACACTAGGTTAACCTGTATCGTGGGTATCAGGAACTACGAGGGACTTGCGGTCCCACAACACCCAGACCCGAGACAAATATTAGTGGATCACACAAACATTTGTCTCGGTGCGGGCATCGAACCCACGGCCTCTCGCTTCGCAGCCGGCTACTCGCCCGCTGCGCCACGGAGGCTGTCAAAATATCCACACCTTTCTGTAACAACGCATCGCATTGTAAATATCCTCCATTTTTTTCCCGTTAGATTATAAGCTAAGCACCCGTAAATAAACAATTTAAAGTCCTTGAATATGAGCTCTCATCCGGACGTCAAAAGCAATGACTATGGTCGCCGAAGGGCTCGATCCAAGGATTTTCCCCCGCAACTGTATGAAGATGTGTATTATGAATCCCACAAAACTACCCTCTTAAGTAAGCGACTTAAGATCTTTTATAGACGTTTAAGGGTTCTGTACAAAAAAATACACCCAACAGTCTCACACAGTTCTGATCCCACACTAGAGTAACCTGTATCGTGGGTATCAGGAACTACGACGGACTTGCGGTTGCACAACACCCAGACCCGAGACCAATATTTGTGGGTCACATAAACATTTGTCTCGGTGTGGAAATCGAACCCACTGCCTCTCGTTTCACAGGCGGCTACTGGCCCACTACGCCACGGGGCTGTCAAAGGTGTTAAGTATCATAATACTCAGTAATTTCAATATCTTTAATGTCCTTCCAACCGAAACACAACAGTGGTTACACACTGCTGCTTGGCGGCTGAAATAGATAAAGCGGTGGTACCAATATAGATATCTCGCATACGAGAGAACTACCACCAAACTACTACTACTTTCTAACTAAACGTTCTTACTATATATGGGTAGGCGTGACGCTTGTCACCAGGCGAGTGACTTGCTCGTCTCATCATTCAAAAAAACAATAATTCAGAACAGAACCCTAAAAGAGACACGAGATGTAAGAAAATACTAAGATACTACGTGACCAAACTTCAATAGTGTTTCGGGGGTACGTGATCTGTTTATTTCATCGACAGCTTGTAGCAAAGTTGAACTGTTAATTGTTTAGTGATTTTTTCGTTATTGTCTATGAGTTTTGAAGTCATTGCCCTACTTGCAAGTTGTATAACAATACTGAAGTCTCAACGACAGCATAATTGATTCGCATCTATTGGCTATTACTGCTGTCTTACATATAACCGACTGCTCTTCTTCCACCTTTTTTTTTTTTTTTTTTTTAACGTTGGGAAACCCTTTATGGGTACCGCCCCACCGCGTGGTCAGTCGGGGCGGTTATGTCCGACTCCCACGGACTAAAACTCAACGGTGTTCCTCCGGGTACGCTTGTTCGGTCGGGGCTGCGGGAACGCTATTGTACTCTTCCGCGGCCCCGACGGCGCCGGCCCTTGTACAGGGCCTCTCCGGTCGGTGGGTGTTTGGGGGAGTTATCCACCCACCTTTTTGCTCCACTCGAGAGGTTCGCTCTTCTTCCACCTGCCGTTATCCCACTCGCAGAGGGGTTGGCGGAATATGCTTTTAGCACATGGTACAGAAAGATTTGGATTGTAGTTTTTACGACCGGCCCTCTGCTTGACATCAATCGCTCTGGGGAGAAAACACCCAGACCCGAAACAAATATTTGTGCACCACACAAACAGCGGTAATCGAATCCGCGGCCTCTTGCTTTACAGTTGGCTATTCGCCTTCTGCGCTACGGAGGTTGTCTCACATATAACGGGCTAAAAATAAAACGAAATATATTTTGACTCGAAATTCTTTAATTTTATTTTAACTTTTTTTGAGTAGGTTATATTTTTAGGTAAAAAGTTTTTATATTATAATTATTTTGAAAGAATCATCAAAATCGGTGAATAAAGGCGCTCTTTCATCTTACACTTCACCCCCTTAGCGGTGCAATTATTTCTTCAAATTTAAAATACGTACGTGAGATTTACGGAGGCCAAACTCAAACACAAATTATGATTGCTCGCACTGAGATTTGTATCCAAGACCTCACGATTATCAGCGTCAGTACACTGCCATTAGACTTATGACGCAATAAATTTGTTTTAATTATAAAATATATAAGTTTATTCGAATGTGATGAATCAAAATTTTGAGTTAAAGATAGTAATGGAAGCCGACAAACTTGTAATTGGAAAATCTATTAGCGAATCAGAGGGCCAATTCTCGTAATTTTAATTGTTCAAAATATCATTCCGATCTAATCTCAGCGACAAGAAAGTTGCAAATGGTATTCTGCTAAACCAATTTTCAAGAACTTAGAACGCAATGATATCGAAAGTAGAATACAAGTTGACTGAACCAAAACGGCATTCTGGTAACAATTTTGACACTTAACTATCTTCTTCTTCTTTTAATTGTGTTTGGCTCCACCGTAGATTGGTGATTTCGCCAGTGTCCATTGTGAGACACAACTATATAAAATGCATTTCGTCTACAGACAAACGTCAAAATATTGAGAACGAAATGTGACTGAAGGTGGAGCAGTGTTGCCAAGTGCACTGTAATTACAGCAGATCTGCCGTATTTTCATGCCATCTACTGGACACGGTATTTTTATAAATACCTTATATGGAGACACAGTATTTTTTTACAGTAAAAATTTCGTATTATTATTGTATACTACTAGACAGGTTATTTAGAAGTAAAACTGCGTCACATAATGCGGGAGTTTGACAGTTCACAAACAGGGAGCGCAATAGGGGTTCTAGTTGAGAGTAAGCGAGATGATAATATTGAGTTACGGTCAATTGACTGCAACTTAGTAATACAACTAATTTACTATACTACAATTTATTATACTACTATTTCTATGTACCGCGCAGTTTGTCTAGTAGTATACATAAAACTCTTTGATTAAACACATTACAAAAAATAAACCGATATCATCATCATCGCAGCCATCCATTTCTGCAGCGATCGATATATACAAATAAAATGTTAAGTTAGTTTAGGATATAAAGTTTAAAATAAATTTATATTTTATTTAATAATTTAATTATTTCCTTTTTTGTATGACATTTTATTGCACTGTAAAATAGACTGTATTTTTTCCCATCAAGCACTGTATTTTTGACGCAAATGCCGTATTTTAATGTGGACAACACGGTATTTTCAAAAATCTGACTTGGCAACACTGAGGTGAAGTGACTGTGAGTTAACTGCAGACAAATTCAGTTAACTTTATTCTCTTTTACTGCAAGCAACTAAAAGTAGTCAAAATTGTGCGACTTTGTGTGCTCGTTATTCCAGTAAAGTATTAGAAATGAGTTTACAGCCTATGTTACTCAGTGATAATGTAGCTTTCTAACGGCCAAATTATTTTTGAAATCGGCCCAGTAGTTTTTAAGTTTATTTGTTACATACAAAAATACAAAAAAATCTTTCCTCTCTAGAATATTAGTGGAGATTAAATTATGAGAGCAATCGCACTGTCAAAATTCCCGCCAAATCTCTCGCACAATTTTTATTTAGTATAGATATGTCCTCAGCAGTGTTGCAAAATAAAAAAACCGCAATTCGGTAGAATTTCAAATTTCAATAAAATAATCGCGATTGTGTTTATTTCCGGAAAGGACTGCCTGAGTGGTGCTGTTGTGCCGTTTTCCTTCAGTTATGCCATGGAATAGATAAATTAATGAAATAAATAAAATACATGGAATTAGTCAAATCAATTAATTAAAAAATCATAACCTCCAGTTACGTAATTTTTTAATCACTGAAATTATTCATATTGTGGGTATTTTATTGTGAGTTGGTAACATTGATTTTGTCGCTTAGGTCATTTTTAATTTCTAGAATTTAGTCTATGGCAGCTGATACGTAAAATTCGGTAAAATACTTGTCATTGGCGAAATGCATAATAATGCGAAGCCATATTTTCAACAAAAGAAAGACATTGAAAGTTGATCGAATTGACAGTTTATATGCAATTTAACTGAGATGATATCGAATTTTTAAAGGAGCAGAATGCCATATTTTTAATTAATTCAAAATGTAATCTCAGTTCGGTTAAAATTCATTCGCAGTGTCAGTTAAAATAGCAGAATTGGCCCTCTGGTCTACGGTCTAAGCATAAGTTTTACAGTTTTCTTACTATTGTCGAAAAAAATACGATGGAATATAACTTTCGCTAGGTGGTAGGCCCCTTGTATGCGAAAGGCCGTCTGGTACCACCGCTTTGTCTATTTCTGCCGCCGGTCTGAAGGACAATGAAGTCAGGGAAATTACTGAGCATTATGAGACCTAAAATCTTATATCTCTGTGTGACGAGCGCAGTTTAATTCAAAGTTCGGTGTTGTGTTGCTTCTGTTTATGGGCAGGCGTGGTGCTTACCATCTGGCGAAAGTCCTGCTCGTCTCGTCATTCAAGCTAATAAAAAAAATATGTCGAAGTCTGACTTTTGGAAATCTTTCTGGAATGCTCAGTATCAGCCCGGAGTCTGGAAGTGTGCCCAATATGGCGATAGGCTCGCCCCCTATCAGATCATGGACGGAGATAAGCTCGGCGAATGGATGTACTAGTAACACCTCTGTCTACTCCTTCGGGGATTACAGGCATGAGTGCGAATGTACGTATAAATAATTTTATCAGGTACACAGCGCCCAAACATTAATAAGACAAAGTAACCAGTACCGATACTAACTTTGATAATCACTATCGAATATCGACTCTGACGGTACAAATTCCTCTATACATAACAACTTCGGCTTATCTGTGGACCTTTTGTTCATGTTTGAAAACTTAAACCGAGCCGGGAATACCCGAGTTAACTCAAACTCCATAACTCGCTTCGATACTCCGACATTTGTTTACGCGTCGGATTACAGTAGCCGAAGTTTCAGGCGAATGCATTAAACGTTGTCTGCGTTGTCATCGAGGTGTATTTATATTATTATGTAGTGTAATTTACTGAAACATTTCTCGCCAGAGGGGTTGACGTCAGGCAGGCGGCCGGTCGTAAAAACTACAAGCCAATTCTGTAACATGTTTTAAGCATGTTGCGCCGACCCCACTGCCAGTGGAATAAGGGCAGGTGGAAGAAGAATTTACTGTAACAGTACGCGACGTATAACCCAGTACTGTTATGTGTAGTGCAGTAGACGAGCGCTCTTCGTGCTGTCACTAACATGTCATATAGCCGAGTACTATTATGTGTAGTGCAGTGAACGAGCGCTCTCCACGCTGTCACCGACGCGTCTCAGTATAGCCGTGTGCTGTATAGATGTCAGTAGATAAACGCTCACCGCGCTGTTAATGACGTGACGCTGCGTATAGTCGAGCGTTGTTATGTGTAATGCAGCTGACGATCCGTGCTGTCACCAACATGTCATATGACCGAGTACTGTTATGTGTAGTGCAGTGAACGAGCGCTCTCCATGCTGTCACCGACGCGACTCAGTATAGCCGTGTGCTGTATAGATGTAACGCAGTAGAAAAACGCTCTCCGCGCTGTCAATGACGTGACGCGGTGACGCTGCGTATAACCAAGTGCTGTTATGTGTAGTGTAGTAAACTAGCGCTCTCCGTGCTATACGTACTTGGCGTATAACAATAAAATTGACTGATGAAAGATGTAAATAAATTCAAAATTACCTGTAAGCAAAACACTCCTGTTATATTATTAACAAATAGTTTAATCGTTAAAACCCCCTTCTAAAAAATCATCTGTAAATTAAAATTGCTTCAAACTCAGACAAGAACCAGTTCTAGACAGAGAGAGAGGGAGAGATTTCAAAGTGTTGCATTGTATTGCTACTGTTTATAGGCAAGCGGTGCTCTTAACATCAGACGAGCTACCTTCTCGACTCATTATTTAGACCATTAATTCCCAAAGTGGTCCAGGTGGATCCCCAGGGGTCCACGGGAGACTCGACGGCGGTCCATAGTTAGATCTAAACTTCACATTTAGTAGAATTTTGGGAATATGGTAGAAATGTAGCTGCAGGGGGTCCACCGGAACCAGCTAAATGTTGTAAGTGGGATATGAGGAAAAAAGTTTGGGAATCTCTGTTAGACTAATAAAAAATACAAATTGTCTATGACAAATAAATAAATTTCTATAAATTCTTCTGTATTCCTTTCTTAAATGCAATTTACATTGCTCCTTTGTAAGACAATAACACAAACACCAGACAATATCGTCCAACTTGAAGTAAACAGACAAATTCTTGCAAATTTTAGTGAATAGTTTCAATTTCGTAAGCAAGAGCAAAAGCAGGAGTTATTCGTGAAATGTAACATAAAGCATAGCGTAGTATTCGAGTGATCGTTAGCCTCTATAGCTGCGAAGATGACGCTCGAGTTTTACAAGACCTTTACTACTGGTTTTCGAATATTAGGTTGAAGAAGCAATTAGGCAGGCCGGCATAATTTTGCCGACCTACGATAGACACATCGCCTGTCGTTGGTCGACAGTATTCTTGGATTGCGCTGCACTTAAAGCGTAGCGCAGGTATAGCATAGGCACTTTGCCGAGCTAGGATAAAAAAAAACCATCAGGTACCACCATTAAAATTACCGCTATAAAAAAATCCTTTCCACCAAAAAAAAACAAAACATGGGTTGCCACGTATTAAATCACGATATGAATCGTTCAAGATCTTATGCCACAGGACAAGTAAGCAAGGTTAGCTTCAGTTGAAGCTATTATTTTTCTACTGAATGACGACAAGTCGCTCAGCTGACCATCAACGCAACGCCTGTCCATAAACTGTAGCAACACCAATCAGATCGTTGAATAACATTAATTAATAAATATTATTAATCCAAACCTTCAAGTCGATATTGAAAATCATCAAACTGAATAATGTGTGGCGGCTCTAGAGATTTCGATTACGCACGTTTATTAATTTGACCGTTGTAATTTAAGGCAACTCGACCTATTGTCATTTGTAAGTCACGGCTGTTAGGACACTGGAAAAAGTCATTTCCAACTCACAAGATAATTTAAAAATGAGCACAAATAGTACCACCGCCCAACCCACAAACACTATCTAGTTACCAACCCAAGAAACACTCGTCTTTTGTAGTGCTCTCATTTTGTACATTCATTATTATTTTAATCCTAAAGACTCACTGTGGAACTCGAGTCTCATTTACGAATAAAGATGTATTATTTATTAGTTTTGAGACTTAAACTTGTATTTTAAGTGTTTAGTTGTAGCTGATTAGCATCATACTTCCTCAGTAGCGCAGTTGTAGGTAATGCGTACGCGGTACGACTGCTGTGCTGAGGCGTGGGATACGATCCTCGGGTCGGGTAAAAGTGGTATTGGGGTTTTCTATTCAGGGGTGATCCTGTAAATTGATAATTTACAACAACTATAAAATATTGATTAGAACGCATGTGAAATAAAATGAATAATGGGACCATCTCGCTATCTCCCTCACACGCATTCGCCGCATTATGACCATTGTATCGGTTGACGTCATCGTATATGGTGTGCATCTTTTTGTTATCATTGGACAGTCATGCCCTCCACTATATTTAAATAACCTAAATATCTTTGAGGGGATTATTAAAAATCTTAAAAAATGAATTATCGGCACTTTAAGCACAGATCTGCAAGGAATAATAATCCTAAATGCGAAAAACCTTTACAAAATTCTTGCAAATAATTTTCTAACTACAAAAACTCGAAACAAGCATTTCCATTTTCTTTTAAAAATAAATACGTATTTTTATTTCAACAAACAGTAAAACATAACTGTCCACTTTTGGCGGAGTTTCTGAAGTGATCGCAATAACATTTTATCACGGCCATATCTCTTTGAAAACAAAAAATCTCAACTACACTGTAAAAGTTTCCGATACCGGTGCAACTTATGCGATAAGTTTCCTTTAATACCTTCATCCATAGATGAAACTTTAGCCTGGTTTCACATGATCTTAGTGCAAAATACTAAGCTAAAGTAAACAAACATTGCAGCTTCCGCAAATGCAGCTATAGCCGAGTACTGTGATAGTGCCTACTGCATTCTCTGGACTGTCGTCGACGCGACTTCTATTGCCAGTGCTGTTATGTGCAATGCAGTAGACGAGCGCTCTCCATGCTAACATTAGTGATTTATAGTCGAATGGTTTTAATTAGGGACGTGTACGAGGGTTCTCCGAGCTGTCATCTACTGGAGTATGTGCGGCCTATATACGTATGTAATGTACATTCGTACATCATCTTAATGCAACCCCGAGACAGACGGCAGTGCGAAATTCTCGCGCTGCCGCAAACGTCAAGGGCGTTTCGACTATGACGGAGCTTCCAAGCACTAAAAGAGACGAGCCACAAAATCTCAGGGGTGGTACCGGCAGTATAGGTACCAAGTACCACCCACTAGCACCGAAGTAGGCTACCGGGTTTTAAATCGGAATACCGACGTAGGAATTGGTTAGGGTCCCGATCTAATAGTCACCCAGCAGTGAACTAGGTCGGGAGGCTAACAAGCCCGATATGACCATCCCTCTACCTCCAGGATGGGAGTGTATCCGTAAGATGAATTTTCCCCACGACAAGAAAAAAAACGGGGATAACCGAGTGATGTTATGCGCAGAGCAGTAGACGGGTGCTCTCCGCGTTGATACTGCACTCCTACTGCAGTTGATAAATATACTGTGGTATGTATTAAAAGAAGACGCTCGCAGCTTTTATCTGGTTCAGTATTTAATTAATTCGAGCAAGTAACTATTCCAGTCAGGACTAGCCGTTAAAGCTAAGTTTTAACTGAAAGTTGTACGTGTTGAAACTGGCAACTAACGTATGGTCAATTCCCGTAGAACTTAGTAATAAAAGTAAGTTACCGAAACGGTAGACTTTTTCCATCTATATGGAAATTTTATTGAACTCAGCCCCTACTATTTTTAGGTTGTTGCTGTAGATGAGGGTGGCAGGTTGGAACTAATTCTAATTGATTTTCAATATTTTATAAATGTTTTAAAAATAATTTATGAATACTCACACTTTAGCTCTACAATACAAATAATAAATAAATAAAAATAAAAAACCTTATATTTTTCTTATTTTACACTGCTATTACAATTCAAATAGGCAAAGTAATGTTTTCCTTTTTTTATTTCTATTAATCAAAGTAACCACCCATACTATCGATGCATCTCTGTCAGCGCAGTGGCAATTTATCGATGCCCTTCTTGAAGAAATCGGCTGGATGGGAAGCTACAAACTTCATAGGCTTTTAGTATTGCCTCTCGAGGTATTTATATTTTCCCGCCAAAAAGTTGTACCTACAGGTCTAATAAGAACGGCGGAGGTTGGCGGAGGGCTTCAAACACCAGCTCTTGTAGCTTGGAGATCGTCTGTCGTGCAGTATGGAGTCACGCGTTGTCGTGCAGGAGCAGCGGGGACGAGTGATTGACCAAAGCTGGCTACAGATGTGCGAACTTCTCCATAATTAATAAATAAATACGCCCAACAGTCACACACATAGTCTTAAGCCTACACTAGATTAACCTGTATCGTGGGTATCAAGAACTAATCGGACTTGCGGTTCCACAACACCCAGGCCCGAAACAATATTTGTGGATCACACTAACGTTTTTTTGTCTCGGTGTGGGAATCGAACGTCCTCTCGCTTCACAGCCACTTGCCGACTACGACACGGTGGCAATGGGTTCGTTGTGCTCTGAGGGGCTAGTACGAATAACTTGCGAAAACGTATTCGTATCGCAATGTCAAAAAATTGTTTAAACCTTCATACAAAGATTAGCGTTCTTGATTCGAATACTTATTCGTAAGGCCTTCCTGTTTCCGTAATTTGGTCAATTTTTGGCGGTAAAAAATCAATACCCGCAAGGCAGTACAAAATGCCTTTCTAGGATAAAATAAAATTCCCAACTTACCAAAACCACAAACTTCTATCAATATAAGCCCACCAAACATAGCGTCTCATATAGTGAGAATAACGCCAAGCCAAATAAATGTTTAAGGGAGGCCGACCATAACAGGTGGCAAGCCGCATTACGGTGAAAAGGGCTCGCATCCACTTTCATTAACGCAATTGCTATCATTTCTGTGTAGACACGCTTTTTATTCCATCTCTACTTTCTAATGATTAAACTAGTTATAGAGTCGGCTTTTGGATGGCTTTCCGTGTATTTGAAGGAATGTTTTATAGTTATAATGCAAGTGTTTTTGGCAAGCATAGGCAGGTAAGTGGGTCACATGATGGTAAGTGATCTCCACCGCCTATGTACACCCACAATACCAGGAGAATCAATGGTGCATTGGCGACCTTAAAGGAAAGGTAATAACAATAATATAATTCAGGAATTTGAAAAATTATTAGGGCCTCCGGATACTGTCCGGATATTCGGATACTCCGGATATTCGGACTGACTTCTTAGTCAGTGTACGAAAGGCAGCAGCAAGCCGCTACTTTACATCAGTTTTCTGTAAGACAATGCGAATGACCCCGTCGAGCCGTTTCATTTATTCTGTAGAGAAAACTGTGTACAACGTGACTCTACCACTCATTTTTCGATAGCAGTCACGTCATGCGTATACACGAAATATGTATGAAGTTAACACGTTTCCAATACAATCTGGTAGGGGCGCTGTATGGATTTGCATACAATTAATTATTTTCGTCAGCTATCGAATAACTTGCAAAAACTCAAACTACGGGCACTGTATAGATTTTGTGCACATTATAAGGGTAACTGAAACTCGAATGAAGCTTTTGTTTTTGTTCTTGAAATAATTTTCACTCTGCAAAAACTTTTAGGAAAGTATAGCTTAAAATTTCTGATAGCGTTGCAAGAACTCGGTAAATATTGCTCGTTGTTTATTTTTTACAGTCTGATTATATTTGTGTATTCGCTGATAGTTTTTTTCTTAATAAGGACTGTAGCTGATCATTTAATTCATTATTTTTGAGTGGTAGAGCCACGCTGCAGACACTTGTCTATAGTATGAATGGGCCGGCTCGTCCAGGTCGTTACCACTGTCTCACAGAAGACCAACGTAAAGTAGCTGCTTGCTGCTGCGTTTCATACGGTGAGTGAGATATCCGGAGGCCCAAATCTCCTTCCCAATACCTTAATTATCCCTTTCCGTAAAGTCGGCAACACGCTCATGATTCTTCTGGTATTGTGGGCGTACATGAGTTGTGGAAATCACTTACCATCAGGTGACTCACTTGCTCGTTACCTGGCCTAAAGTATAAAAACAATTAAAATAACAAACATACATAATGATACACATTAAATCCATTCGATTATGATTTTTAAGTACTGAACCATAAACAAAACCAGACCTCAGAGTTCGTAGCATCCTTCCCCTTTATTAAAAGGTTCTACCAGCAGTCGAGCCGCGGCCCTTTTATGCATAAAATACAGTGACCGAATAAACAATAACCCACTCGGGACAAGCATTCAAATTTAAATGTAGCCAAATTTGCCTTTCCCTCATTTACATACATACTCGTACTGTAGCGTAACTCACCCCGTGGTCTAATCACGCTGAATTGTGCTTAATATATGTGCTTTCATTGACGCGGCGTATAGCCGAGTGCTGTTATGTGTCGTGTAGTAGCCGAGCACTGTCCACGCTGTCACTAAAGCGGTGTATAGCCGAGTGCTGTAGACGAGCCCTCTACGTGCTATCATTGACGCGGCGTACAGCCAAGTGCTGTTATGCGTAGTGTAGTAAATGAGCACTCTCCGCGCTGTCACTAACGCGGCGTATAGCAGAGTGCTGCAATGTGTAGTGCAGTAGACGAGCACACACCGCGCTGTCACTAACGCGGTGTATAGCCGAGTGCTGTAGACGAGCGCTCTACGTGCTATCATTGACGCGACGTACAGCCAAGTGCTGTTATGCGTGGTGTAGTAAATGAGCACTCTCCGCGCTTTCACTAACGCGGCGTATAGCAGAGTGCTGCAATGTGTAGTGCAGTAGACGAGCACACACCGCGCTGTCACTAACGCGCCGTATAGCCGAGTGATGTAACGTGTAGTGCAGTAAACGAGCGCTCTATGTGCTATCATTGACGCGGCGTATAACCGAGTGCTGTTATGTGTAGTGCAGTAGACAAGCACACTCCGCGCTGTCATCGATATATCAAATACCAAAATACTGTGATATTCAGTAAACACTTTGTAATAATTAATAACAAAGTATCATAATAATATAAGGGATGTTATATCGTCCACAGTAAATCTTCATATAACAGTAATACTGAACTCGCCAACAACGTGAACAAAAGGTATTTATGTAGGTCTAAACTGTCAGCCTTTATTGAGACCGTATTCAAGATAAGGTGGTCTAGCTTAAAGGATTTTGTTACGTTGTTTGAATGAACAGTCCCTTTGAAGTAACAAAGTAAACAATGGTACAGGTAAAATGATAACGGTGTGCAGTGCTTTTTTAATCTTTGGTAAACACATTTTTACTACTCGTAGGTGGTACGTCCCTCGTATGCCGTAGGCCGCCTGTTTAGGTACCACCGCTTTGTTTATTTCTGCCACCAAGCAGTAAAGTGTAAACACTTGTGTTCCGGAAGGACATTGAAGCCAGTGAAATTACTGGGCATTATGAGACTTAATAAATAATAAATACACCCAACAGTCACATACATAGTCCTGACCCCACACTAGATTAACCTGTATCGTGAGTATCAGGAACCACGAGGGACTTGCGGTGCCACAACACCCAGACCAGAAACAAATATTTGTGGATTAGACAAACATTTGTCTCGGTGTGGGAATCGAACCCACGGCCTCTCGCTTCGCAGCCGGTTACTCGCCCGCTGCGCCACGGAGGCTGTCGAAATCAATGATTATGGGGATATATGATTATTTTTAACCCGATAACGGGTTCAATTTTTGCGTCGAGAATACATTATTTGGGGACATCACAAAAATAATAACTATTTATTTAGGTACTAGTAATTGCTCGCGGATCCGCCCACGTGAACTGCGGTTCCCAAGAATTAAAGTTCCTTATGTTCTAATCCCGGTCAAAGTCGTGTGTCACCTGTGTGTCAAATTTCATCAAAATCGATTCAGCCGTTAAGGCGTGATTGGCAAACAAACATCAAAATTCACAATTTCAAAAATATCCAAACTTTCACATTTATAATAGAAGGAAATAGTATACTTACCTTTATTCGCAATTTGTTTGTGGTTTCGAACCGGGTGTCTGCGGATTGAGCGTCGTGCATCGGACTCCGAGGCCAGCTGAGCGGTACGTCGACTGTTGAATTACTTAGTGGCATTATGAGTACTTGCAATGGTTGTCAACAACTAATTAGTGTGACTGAGAAAATAAGTTGTTTTATTTGTCGTAACAATTATCATTATGGATGCATTGGTCTCACTAAAGAAAAATATCTCAAGATGTCACCTAAAGCTAGAGAGACATGGAAGTGTCCTGATTGTAAACCCCCGCGTAGAAAAGGTGATAATAGCAACTTTCCGGTTGAGGATTCGTCAGTAATATCAGAAGAGAATTCTGATACCGTTGAATCTCTAGGAAAGCGTATAACCGATATGGAGTCGATACTAGTCAGAAAAATAGATTCGCTTACTACATCTTACAAAAATTTCAAGTCGGATTTTGAACCTATTAGAAAAGACATTAAATTGATTCCTGAGTTAGTGAAATCAATGGATTTTATGTCGAAATCCTTCGACGAAATGTGCAAAGAAGTTGCGGTATTGAAAAATGAGATTGAAAATATCCGTGCAGAGTCGAAGAATCTTCGCACTGAAAATTTTAAACTTAAATCCGACGTCACTGAGTTAAAACAACAGCTTTCGCAAATAGAACAACATGCACGGGAGTGCAATATTGAGATACAATGTGTTCCAGAGCATTCTGATGAGAATTTGATCCCTACAGTTCTTCAGCTTGCGAATACAATCACATTTCCCTTGGCCGAAAAGGACATCTTGTCCTGCACCAGAGTCGCTAAGTCTAGTCCTGTGTCGAAACGGCCGAAGTCAATAATTGTCAGGCTGCCTTCTCCTCGCACCCGCGATGAGCTTCTGGCTGCCTGCATAAAATTTAATAAATCTAATCCAACCGACAAGTTGAACAGCCACCACTTAGGATTTGGCGGTGACAAGCAAGCTATATTTGTTGCAGAACATCTTTCTTTATGGAATAGAAATCTCCATGCGCAAGCTCGAGCTGTAAAGAGAGACAAGCAATATAAGTATTGTTGGATTCGCCGTGGCCGCATATTTCTGAGGAAGGATGACTCTTCGCCTGCCATATGGGTAAAGAATATCAGTATGCTGGAAGATCTCAAAAACTAGATTTTTATAAGTGTTTTATATTGATAAGTCATTTGCAGAAATGGCTATGTTAAAAATTTATTACCAGAATGCGAGAAGCATTCGTGGTAAACTTCAAGATTTGTATTTATCTAGTCTTAAGTGTGACTATGATGTAATAATAATTACAGAGTCTTGGCTAAATGACAGTGTTCTAGACGCTGAAGTTTTAAATAGCTCTTATAATATATTTAGAAGAGATCGCAGTTCTTCAAGTAGTGTCAAACAGGACGGTGGAGGGGTTTTAATTGGGGTATCTAAAAAGTTCAACTCTACACGTTTAAGTCAACATGAAAGCCCTGGTGAGGACTTGTGGATCTCTATCAACATCCAATCGAAAGTAGTTAAAAAACATGTTTATATTTGTGCTCTCTATCTGCCTCCACCTATGCGGTTTGAAATGCTTGAAAGTCAGCTAAATTTTTTAAGTAACAATTTATTTTCTCTCGGTCCTAACGATTTTATTATAGTCGGTGATTTTAACCTACCTAATATCTATTGGACAAATTCTATGGGAACCCATGCCGCTTCCATAAACAAAAGCTCCTCTTATTCGGTATTAACTAATTTGCTCACAGATTTTCTAGCTTTGCACAATCTTGAACAATACAACCTAATCAGTAATAAAGACAACAAAGTTCTTGATCTTATCCTCTGTAACAATAAAAACCTTAAAGTTTATGTTGCTCCTGACTACCTATCTAAGATCGATCCGTATCACCCGCCTTTAATCTTGAAATTTACTTGTCCCTCAATTGATTACCTACCCAAAAAATCTATATCGAGACATAACTTCTTTCGCGCCGAATATTCAAAAATAGTAGCAGAGTTGAACAACGTTGATTGGCATCGATCATTGGGCTCAGTGGATAGTGTTGACGGCATGGTTGAACAGTTTCTCTCTAAAATTAAGATGCTTATTGATAAATATGTACCACGTTCAAATTCATATCGAGGATCATTCCCTTTTTGGTATACTACAAAATTAATAAAACTAATTAAAGAGTCCGAAAAGCATCGACTTAGATACCGGAAATATAAAAACCCCTTAGATGAACTGGATTATGTTGAAGCCAGGAGAAGATGTCACAAATTGATAAACATCTGTTACAAAAATTATAAAGATTCTTTGGAAACTTCCATCACCAAGAATAACATAAAAGCATTTTGGACATATATTCGCAACAAAAGAAAAACTGCTGAGACCGTACCGAGCGAAATGTTCTTTAATGATGAGAAATTAACTTGCCAGACTGCAATTTGTGATGCATTTGCTACCCACTTCTCTTCAGTTTTCACGCTAAATACTAGCAGCCATATAAGCCATAATTATCCCAATTCTGCCAACTTAATGAAGTACCATCTCCCGTCGATCTCTAATATTCCAATTTGTAATACCCTAAGCAGCATCTACATTTCATCAAATTCCATCAAAAAAGCCCTCTTAAAATTGAAATCTAGTCTTGGTGCTGGTCCGGATGGCCTTCCTGCCATTTTTATCATCAACTGTGCTGCAAGCCTATCGGTACCACTTAACATTATTTATAACCGATCGTTGTCATTAGGGGTATTTCCACTTGTTTGGAAGGAAGCTAATATTATACCGATTCCTAAAAGTGGTAACCCCAATCATATTATAAATTATCGTCCCATATCACTTCTCTCAATATTGGGTAAGGTCTTTGAATCACTCATTTGCCCTCATCTCACATATCATCTTAAACACCTGCTGATACCTGAACAGCATGGATTTCGTAGTAGAAAATCTACAATGTCGAATCTTGCTTGTTTTGCCTCAGACTTAACTACAGCTATTGACGATGGCTATCAGACAGATGTTATCTACACAGATATAAGTAAGGCATTTGACAGAGTTGACCACCGACTTCTGGTCCAAAAACTTAATTCGCTGGGAGTTCACGGCAGTCTTCTTAAATGGTTTTCATCTTATCTGTCACATCGTAATCAAAAAGTTGTAGTTTGTGGCTATGAGTCGTCATTTTATGTAGCCAGTACTGGAGTACCTCAGGGGTCACATTTAGGTCCGATTTTGTTTCTGGTATTTATTAACGACATTGCTAATGAAATTAAACATTCTAAATTCTTACTTTTCGCTGATGATCTAAAACTTTACAAGAGTATACGTGATATTAAAGATTCTCAACTACTTCAACTCGATTTAGACAGCATCTTGAACTGGACAATCAGAAATAAACTCCCTTTGAATATCGACAAATGTAAGCATATTAAATTCACAAAAAAAACATCACCTATTCCCACCTCGTATAAGCTTGGTGTAAAAGTACTAGAAGAAGTAGATAATATAAAAGATTTAGGCATTATATTAGATAAGAAACTTTCTTATACTCTCCATATAGACAGTGCAATAAACAGGTCCTTTAAAATGTTGGGATTTATCTGGCGCAATTGTAAGCATTTTAAAAATATATTAGCATTAAAGCTCTTATACACTGCTTTAGTTCGTAGTTTACTGGATTATGGGTCGAGCATTTGGAATCCTTCGTACCAATGTCATATTGATAGGATTGAAAAAATTCAAAAACGCTTTCTTTTCTTTCTTACTGTACAGCAAAAGAAAAAACACCAGCTTACATCGTATGCTGACCGTTTAGCTAGCTTTAATATGATAAGTTTGGAAAGTCGACGTTGGATTGCAGATCAAATTCTATTGTTCAAGATTCTGACTGGCTCAATTGATTGTCCTGAGCTAATCTCAAAATTTTCTTTTACTGTTCCTCGGAAGGGCGCTAGAATAGTAAATTTTCAGCCGTTTACAAATAAGAGATATAGAACAAATGTTGGTACCCACAGTCTTATCGCAAGAATTAGTCGTGAACATAATATCCTATTCAAATCTCTGCAGGTTGACGTATTAAATTGTTCATTGCTCAGTTTTAAAAACTTGATGTTTAAGTATAAAACATTGAAATAGTTGTTAGTGGATGCTCTTATTGCATATCTTTTTACATCTATATTGTACATATCAATTTTCTACTTTGCTTCGAGAGATTGGGTTGTTTGTTGTTGGACGCTGTTTGCGTGAGCCCTTCTAGTATGTATGTGCTATATATATATACATGTGCTTTATACATGTATATATGCTCACATAATAAGTTCCGCTCGAAAATATGTATCATATACTAAGTGCATGATGAGTTTTCCTAAATTGGACTTGCATTATAACTTAAGATATTTAGTAAGTTTTATTGTATTATTAGTGTTAAGTCTGCTGGAAAACCTAAATAAATAAATAAATAAAATAAATATATAATTCTACTATACGAGTGTATGTGACTGAACTCCTCCTAAACGGCTGGACCGATTTTAATGAATTTTTTGTATGAGATTTGCGCTCTGGATGGTTTAGATTCACAATTGGACCCGGTAGTTGAAACTGCTGTAGTTGCGAAAGAAACCGCGCGGGACAGCTAGTTTATTATATAGAGTAAAGTCCCATAGCTACCTTTAAACCTAATCACGTAAACGAATCTGCGGTAAAAATCTAGTTAAACATACGACTTTACATTAAAAGTCCATTTTTATCCTAACAATATAATATTGCCAGAAGCATCCACAAAGGTTTAAAAATTGTTACGAAAATAAAGATTAACATCAAAAGAGAAAAACAACTGTCCTTTTTTATTGTTTACTGACTGAAACTCGTTATTGTACCCCAGCCTTTGTAAATTAGTAGGCTTATTTAAAACTTTTAATGTGGATCCGAAGTTCATCGTCTATGGGGAAAAAGGTCGGTTATAGTTGAGTTATAGCTTGTTGTGCCTAGTTTATTGTTGGCCCATTCGTTCTAGTTTGCTATTAGGGTTCCGTAATTTATGGTTGAACTAGATAATTTGACTCTTGTGGCCTACAAAAACATCACGTAGTTTATATCTATTATGTCATACATATACATACGCACTTACGCCTGTAATCCCCAAACGGGTAGGCAGAGGTACACCTCGTGCACTGGTTACAACCAGTGCACGCACATTTCGCCGAGACCATCTCTGTCCCATGATGTGATAGGGGGCGAGCCTATCGCCATACCGGGCACAATTCCAGACTCCGGGCTGATGCTGAGCATGTCGTAATAGAAAAACCCAATATCACTTTTACCCGACCCGGGGATCGAACCCGAGACCTCAGCGTCAGTCTTAGTCGTAATGCGTACGCATTACAACTGCGCCACCGAGGCAGTCATTAAATAGACATAAACACGGCCGGTGCCACAAAAAAACATGTAAATAAAGAAACGTTATTCCGAGTAGAGTCGCAATTACAACTAGTCAACACTGAAACAGAACTCTCACAATACATTTATATTAACACAATATTTACGTATAAATTAGTCCCTTGCAAACAGGCTCATGTTGCTTCATTTTACTTCATTAATATGCCAATCCCTTAGCGTTGTATCTCCGCCAGTCTAACCTTGAAGGTTTTCGTATTTAAATGCTTGTATTATGACATCACATATTTATGAATACTAAACTGTACTTACGTGCATGAAATATGTACATACATACATAATTTGTATTGCGCGGAGTGTCATTAGTTTTATGGTTATGTCGAGTTATACACTGCTCGCGATAGAACGGAGAGCGTTCGTCTACTACACTACACTATTTATAAGGTGGTAGCATCCTTGTATGCGAGAGGTCGTCTGAGTAGGTACAACCATTTTGTCTATTTCTGGCGCCAAGCAACAATGTGAGATCACTGCTGTGTTTCGGTTTGAGGGATATTGAAGCCAGTAAAATTAGAGGGGACTATGAGACTTAACACCTTATGACTCAGAGTGACGAGCGCAGTTCAGTGCCATGCAGTACTTCATAATTCGAATTTCTGATGGGTGTTGCTTCTGTTTATGAGCAGGCGTGACGCTTACCATCAAGCGAGCGATCAGCTCGTCTCGTCATCTAAAGCTTTAAAAAAACAACACCTACCTACATATGAATGAGACAAAGTTTCGCGATGTAGCATTAACAACCTGTAAACAAATACAGACACAAAATAAATTATATTATAAAACAGTCAAAACGGAAAAGAAAAATTATTCGCTTATCGCTAATCCCCTCTATTCGTCATTAATTAGAAAAAGACGAGAAAAAACCCTCTGAGATTTTGTCACTGGACAGTGTAAATCTTCTGGAGATTATTACTCTAATCACTCACTACACAGAAACGTAGCCAGTAGGGATGGAGGGGGAAATCTCCAATTTTCCGTAAAGCCGATTATCTCTTGGGAATTTCCGAAGATTTCCAAATTTGATTATTGAGTCGAGATGCCGATGTTTTACACCATTTTTCACAGTTAATTTCGTTGGTAGTTCTTTTCGTTTCATGAGGGGGAATTTTTAGAGATAAATGTGGCTGTTTTATACCGGTTTATAGCTGTAAATCTTACTTTTTTATAACGTCTGCCTCGGTGGCGCAGGTACGACTGCTGTGCTGAAATCGCAGGTGCTATCCCCGGTCTTGCGAAATTGATATTCGGATTTTCTATAACAAAATGCTTAGTATCAGCCCAGAGTCTGGAATTGTTCCCAGTATGGCGATACACTTGCCCCCCCGAAAATTACATTACATTATTATTATTATTACTTCGTTACATTTGGACGAAAATAAGCTCGGCAATATTTGGGTGTACTTATTACACCTCTGCTTATCCCTTCAGGGATTAGTGAGTGTTTATATACATGTATCTTTTTTATTGATTTCCTTACGAATAAATTGGCTTTCACTTTATATTTTGTTTATCTCTTATACACTTCTCATTTTTAGCACTCATCCATTGCTTTCAGCTTACGAGTTAAAGATAACCCGCACGTCACACAGTACGCTCCTTGTACGTGATCCCACATCACTCGCTCCTGAGCTCTCATCTACTACCTTGAGCTCGTCACTCCACCTGCCCACGCGTCACGCACTACGCTCTCTGTACGTAGTCTCATAAAATTCGCTACTGAGCTCTCATCCACTACCATAGGCTCATCGCTACACGGGCTAGCACGTCACTCACTACGCTCCCTGTAAGTGGTTTCACAACATTGCCTCCTGAGCTCCCATCAACTACCTTCAGCTCGTCGATCCAACATGCTGTACGTCACACACTACGCTCCCTGTACGTTTTCTCACAACACTCGCTCCTGAGCTCTCATCTACTACCTTGAGCTCGTCACTCCACCTGCCCACGCGTCACATATTACGCTTCCAATACGTGGTCTCATTAGAGTCGCTTCTGAACTCTTATTCACTACCTTCAGTTCACTGTTCCACCGCACTTGTTCGCGCGTCGCACACTACGCTCCCTGTACGTGGTCTCGAAGCACAAAAATCTGTTTATCTTCCATATTTCCTTCCTTCTTCTCACATACATAAATTTCCCTCAATAACTATATTATGTAAGTCGTGCATAGAGAAACGCCGTAAAAGCCCCATTTTATATGTTACTAAAGGCGACACCATAAGGAACTGCAAAGAAAACTTTCCAAAGGCTTTGCGACGAAGCCTCCGCGACCGGAAGTGAGCATCGAGCTCGCGTCATGTCCGGTGATTAACGACGTTAACACAATTTCCTTTAAACTCGGAAGAAAATATAATGTTGTGGTACGAGTTATAAGAGATAATATGCTTAAGAAATTAGGAGTATGTCAAACATAAACCAAAATATTGACTATGCATAGTGCTGAGCTTTTTTCGTCCCATCTTGATTTTGATCTTGGTTGTGGGCTCTTTTTTTCGCTCTTAGCCTGTAAAAATGTCGGGCCATTGTGAAATTTGTGCCAGCTAGGGATCTAGCCAGCCTAGCTCCAACTAGAAGCGCAGGATCCTCCTGGTGTCTCCACAGGCTTCTCGGAGTAACCTCGGTGTGTTGAGGAGTTCTGCCCGTTGTGTAGCTATACCTTCACATTCCAGGATGACGTGTGAAGCTGTTTCATTCCATAATGTGATACGTGGCCCAAAAGGGTAAACATCAGGCAAAGGGCCGGTCAGAAAAACTACAAGCTAAATCATTGTGTAACATGTGTTGAAAATCGTCTTGGGCCAACCCCACCGCGAGTGGGATAAGGGCAGGTGGAAGAAAAAGAATGTGATAGGTAGCGAACCTAACACCATTTCGGCCACAAGTTCTAATCCATGTGTTTTTTATGTATGTTCATAACTCCGCCAAATGTAAACCAATTCTTATTTGGATGATTCTTTTTGTATTCGATAGGGTTAAAGTTTGAATAAGAAATATATATATCACTGTACTTTCATATTACAGAGCAATGCACCCACGATTTTTCTGTTATTGTAAGAATCATATTCTGGGGACTGAGTAGTACCGATCACTTAGCATTATTTACCTCTTCATGGCTTCCCACCCTTTAGCTATACAAAGAAAGAAACTAGATTTCTTTGTCAATTATATCCATACATTACCTTTTAGCGTAAAGTCAATTCATCAAGTTTATTAGGATTCCGTAATCGAAAAAGTTTAGTGTACATCTCTTTGTTCGTATGTTATTAGGCCATTCTCTCAATGGTACTAATATGCTTTATAACAGACACAAAACAAGGTTTTCAATTCGCCTGTACGTATTTTTATGTAGACATACGCACTCACGCCTGTAATCTCCGAAGGGGTAGGCAGAGGTATAACCAGTACACCCGCATTTGGCCGAGCATATCTCCGTCCGATGATGTGATAAAGGGCGAGCCTATTGCCATACTGGGCACAATTCTCGACTCCGGGCTGATACTGAGCATTACGTAATAGAAAAACCTAATATCAGTTTTACCCGACCCGGGAGTCGAACCCTAGACCTCAGCGTCAGCCTCAGTCGCAATGCGTACGCATTACAACTTCGCCACCGAGGCGGCCACATGGATATGCATGTTTACACATAATTACGCAAAATGTGGATCGATTTGGATGTTTTTTTTTTTTGTATTCGATAGGGTTTACTGCCGTTGTGGTCACATTTAAATTTGAAGGAGATGAAAAACTTACACCCGATATCTGAAAGGCTGATCAAATCAACATTCAACTAACAGCTTTGATTTTAACACCGACAGCTCCGTGGCGCAGCGGGCGAGTGGCCGGCTGCGAAGCGAGAGGCCGTGGGTTCGATTCCCACACCGAGACAAATGTTTGTGTGAACCACAAATATTGGTCTCGGGTCTGGGTGTTGTGGGACCGCAAGTCCCTCGTAGTTCCTGATTCCCACGATACAGGTTTACCTAGTGTGGGGTCAGGACTATGTGTGTGACTGTTGGGTGTATTATTATTACTGTCAAATCAATTCAAGTTGCAGAAACGTTATTTAGTAAAAACAATTCATAATATTTGATGTCTCTTTAGTACCGTTAGACATACGATTTTTCATAAAATGCGCCTAAAGAAGTTTAAACTTCAAAAATTGAAGAATGAACACTTCCTCGCTCCCGCAAGCGCACATACACACTCACTTCCTCTCCCAATTTAAAATACATTTTTACATCGCGGATTAAATTGCAAGTTTGAATAAAATCTTACCGCCCATAACTCACACCTTCAATGATTGTTGAAAATGTCCCTCAAACTATATGATTTATAACTACGAAACCTGAAATCGTAGTTAAAGATGATGATTCGACGTTTCAAATTCAGATTTCTGCGAACGATATTGAACAAGGTCAGCATGAAGTGGGGAAAGAGAACAAAAAATAATAGGTAATGAAATTGTACAGACTTATAAAGACCTACTTTTTTTCTTTCCATCTGCTCTTGCAGTAAACGTAATACCCATATCAAAAGGGTTATAAAATTACATATCTAATTATATTGTATTGAATCATTTCAAATACTTTAGATCAATCGGTTGTGTGGAACCGATTTAAAATTCAGTTGCAAAATCACACCCACACAATATGATGAAGTGAAGATAAATTATGAAACCTTGTAAAATTGTTAAATAGATTAACTCTTGAGCTATTATAAAGTAGCTAAGCCCCAGCTATTAAGGTAAGCTTAAAATCTAAAGGGAAATAAAAAGCTTTGGAGTCGACCTCTTTCCCTCAGCAATTTATTAAAGCCTGAGTGACTGCGTGATGGACAGATGCTCATTAGACGCCATAATGGCTTGCACAAACAAACGGACGTACTGTTTGTATAGCTACTTTCTAAGTGACGTAATAAAGTGCCGTTTGGATTTTGGGTTCAGTGCTGTGTATTTTTCATCAGCTCTGTATTATGTATTGCATGAGCCTCGTCTACCAATGAGAGAGTAGTCCTTGTAATTGTATTTATAGTGACGTCTGCAAGTTGCCGCCGACCACTTGTTGCGGTTCAGTTGTTCTTCCATCTTATCCCACTGGTAGTGAGGTCAGCGCGACAGACTTTTTAACACATGTTACAAAAAGATTTTTTACCTGCCTGACTTCAACCCTTATAGTTCTAAATCTATGCGAGACCATTTAACAGCAAAGTCACAAACGGATGGTGTCACTGGTGTCTTCAGCATGGCGTTGGCAGATGACGACAGCAATGACGCTCTTGTCTGATGCTTGAAGCGACCGTCCGAAGTATGCCCCTCGCTCTCTTATCCCTAACTCTTTCACTTTTAAAGTGGTAGAGCCACATTGTAGACAATTACTTATGTCTACAGCATGAATAGACTCGACCGGTTTGATACCACTATCTCACAGAAAACCGACGTGAGGTAGCAGCTAGTTGTTGCGATTCATACAGTAAGTGAGATATCCGGAGAGCCAAATCCCGTTCCCCTTTCCAATCTCTTGCCTTTAGGGTACACAACGCTATCATGATTTTTCAAGTATTGTGGATGTTTATGGACGGTGGAGATCATTAACCATCAGGTGACCGGCTTGCACGTTTGTCAACTTCTGCTATAAAACTATAAAAAATAATACAAAACCTAAAATAAGCGTTTCTTTATTATCATTAAGGTACGGAACTCTAGAAATAACTATGTACTGTACACTGCCCCGGGTGTTCTGATGAAATCTCATCAACTTTTGTCTTTATCCTTACGTCCTTCCGTAGGGTATGCTTTTATTACACTAGAGGCTAAGTTAGTGTCACAAGTTTTATACTGACCCATAGGTCCCAGTTTTGAAGAATTATTTGGGCTCCTGAAACTTGTTGGGCTTCAGTCTATTAACAAAGATTTAAATTAATTAAATAAGTCGATGCAAGTACTTCAATTTATAGTAGACCAAGCGTGCCATTGCTTTTACTTACTGTAACTTCACACGAACAATTTAAGAACGAAACATACCCTTCAACCAGTTTTGAAGGGTCATTTGCGCGCGGCTCCGCCTGCGTGTACGGCCTACTCCGGGATAAAAAGTATGCCTATATCCTAATTCAGGTCATGGAGCTATAATAAAATACATAGGTTTGAGTTTTTCTTTTACGAAATGCTCAGTATCAACCCGGAGTCTGGAATTTGTGCCCAGTATGGCGATAGTCTCGCCCGCTTTCATATCGTGGGATCCGTCCCGATACGCTCGGCGAAATGTGGGTGTACTTGTTACACCTCTGCCTACCCCTTCGGGGATTATAGGCGTGAGTGCGTATGTATGTATGTATGTATGTGTAAATAAAATACACCTAACAGTCACCCACATAGTCCTGACCCCACACTAGGTAAACCTGTACCGTGGGTATCAGGAACTACAAAGGACTTGCGGTCCCACAAAATAATAAAAAAATTGAATAGAATAGAGGTTGGTTATGAGCCTAACATGTTGGTTCTTATTTCTCTTGTATCTTGTTATTGGTTACTACTTACTTACTAAGCTATCTATATCTATTTATTTACCAAAACTTTGTCTAGCATAAACCAATAACTAATTGCGTATCAATCTTACCCTTGCATGTTTGATTGCGTAGCATTTGTTAGCTGGCCAAATTTCTGTTTTGTCAAATCCCGCAACCAAAGTACACGATTTATAGGGGACGAATTCAGGTTTTGAAATAGGGACAATAAAATTGTAAATTCGTGGGTATTTTTTGCAGTAGAGGAAGTACAGAAAACCGACGTAAAGTACAGCAGGTGCGTTTCGTATGGTGAGTGAAATATCCGGAGGCCCAAATCCCCCTGCCCAATCTCTTTCCTTTAAGGTCGGCAACGCGCCCATAATTCTTTTGGATTGTAGACGTACATGGGCGGTGGAGTTCACTTACCATCAGGTGACCCAGTAGCTCGTTTGTTTGGGGCCATATAATAAATAGTTAATGATGCAATTTTGCATGAAAATTTATTGAATTCAGCAGTTTTTTTTTGGGTGACTAAGTAGCTAAAAATAAGTATGATGATATGTTCTATGCTGTCAAAAATCACTTCTATCACTAAGAAAATACATACTTTTTTATAGCATACGCTCTGCCAATGAGCAAGTAGGTCACCTTACGTTAAGTGATCTCCATTGCCCATGAATGCTCAAAATACCAGAAAAATAGTGAACGCGTTGCCGACTTTAAGAAAAAGGGGTAATAAGGGGAGAGGATTTCGGCCTCCGGACTTTTTACTCACCGTACGAAACGCAGCAGCAAGCTGCTAATTTTCGGTGATTTTCTGTGAGACAGTGCTGTAGATAAAAATATTTACAGCACGGCTCTACCACTCACATAGTACAAACAACTTTCGTTAATTAGGTGATTATTTATTACTCTCTATATTTTGTCCTCAATAGCAATATTATAAATTTTTCTAGCAATGTAGTTAAAAAAACTCACTCTAAAAGAACTGTCTGAGTCCATTCAATAAAGCTTATTCAAGTATGCTCCCCCTAACCACTGTAGAGTACGCCTCTGCCCCTAACCCGCAACCTAGGGTACACAACAAAAGTGTATTAATCTACGTCTAACAAAGGGAGATTAATGACTTCCAGCCCTTTCATTAAAGCCTTACGGATAAATATGTATGTACTAAGAAACACAATGAATCTAGTATCGGCAATACTTGAGAGTTTTATTAACTGAGTAAATGTGATACTGCGTATAGGGAGCGTAGTGTGTGACGCGCGGACCGGTGTAGCGATGAGCTGAAGGAAGTCGATGACAGCTCAGGAGCGAGTGCAAGAGTGTACGTAGGGTATAGGAATCGCCGTAATGCCAATATCTACCTAGTATGTTACCAGCGTGTAATGTTAAGAGGGTTTTCTTCATAATTTGCCAAGAGAGCTGTGGAGGAAGCTACGCGAATTTATGCCTCTAGACTAAACGTTTACCGGATACGCCCGTCTCGTGTTATTTAGAGGTCTATAGACTTATCAAGAATGAGACATGGTCTATATATGACATGTTAAATGGTAATAACTAATAAGCCGTATACCACCAAACATATAAGAGGACAAACCAACTTCTCGACAGAATTACATTGTTCTTCTACTTGCCCTTATCCCACTAGTAGTGGGATCAGCGCAACATGCTTTTTGACACATGTTACAGTAAGATTTAGCTTGTAGTTTTTACGACGAGCCGCTTGCCCGACGTCAACCACTTCGGGGGAGAAAACACCTTGACCTGAAACAAATATTTATGGATCACACAAACATTTTATCTCGGTGCGGGAATCAAACCAGCGGCTTGTCGCTTTACAGCTGGCTACTCGCTTACTGTGTCACGGATGGTGTCGACTGATCTACATTGTTAATAAAAAAGATAACAGATACAGATAAAAATATTATGCTTTCCTTTCGTACACCATTAAAGCAATTCTGTTCGTTTTGTAATTTCGTTCTTCTTGCAATTTCAAACTGTTATACGCCAGTTGTTATTTCATATTATTCTACTGTTTTATTTCTGTGGTGTCCTATAAGACATGTGCCTGTAAAAAAACGTATTAATTGTAACTGGGATAAAAAATAATCATAATATCGTCATTATATATTATTCCGCCCAATCTAACCACTCCTAACTCTTCAAACCAAACATGTAGCTACGAAACGTTTTAACCCGCCACCGCATCGCCGAGCCGCCGAGCCGCGATTAATTAAAACGCACCGGAAACACCATCCCATTCGTTCACTTGCTCTTTCATTCGGTCTGCATCATGTTCGTTTCGCTCGACAATTGTTCATGATTTCATTACACTGAATTGGGGTGAAGGCATTATTAGCCTTGTACGTAAAGTTTTATATGAAACTGGTAGTCATGGTAATCAAACTGATCTGGTGTTATTATGAATTATACTGATTAATTTCCAGTCTTGGTTGCTGAGGCCTCGTGTTCGATCCTCGTGTCACGTAAAATTTCTGTCACGAAATGATTAGTATCAGCCCGGCGACTGGAACTGTGTCCGGTACGGTGATAGGCTTGTCCTCTGTCACATCATGAGACAGAGATACGTTCGGCGAAATGTAGGTATACTGGTTACACCTCTACCTACCCCTTCGGGGATTACAGCTTGTGCGTATTTATTCATTTCCAGCAAATCGACATGCATTAATATCATTGTTGATTTGCTATTGCTGCGATTTGGTAAGTGTATGGTGAAACTAGCAAAATGGTTGGTATTATTTGGAATGTCTGTTTTAAATATACTCAAGTTTTTTATAATGCCTTCTTTAACATAGATACATCGCGGAACCGCCGGAAACAGCATGACCTAGTATTCCTATATAGATCTGTTAATAGGCTCTCACAGTACGAGCATTTGCTGGAACGCTTCAAATTTTCGGTCCGATATCAACTCCCAAGACATTCAATCAACAAACTATTTATTCAAGCAGAACGAATATTGTAAAGCAATAGCCTATTTGTAGAATGTCTACCGAATATAATCAAACTTGTTCAAAAGTGCCAGAAATAGATGTATTCTTTTTATTCCCTCAAGAGTTTTAAGGATAAAATTACCACGGGGCTTAAAAATCTTACTAATTAACTAGGTATAACCTCATTTTATTTTATATAGTTTTATAATATGTTTTACGCGACTGACAAGGCATGGTTATTGAATGTTACTGCCATGTGTTGCAATGTTAAATTGAAATGTTGTGTTTATCCGTAATTGGCGCATGTATTGGAATTTGGCTTTTGCAGTGGTAAAGAATGAGTGCTGTATACATTGTGCTGTGGATATACCATATATAAATAAATAAATATAATACACCATACTAGCAAGTGGTTCACCTGATGGTAGGTAATATCCACCGCTCATGAACATCCTCAATACCTGAAAATAATGGATGCTTTGCGGATCTTTTTTTTATTATTAACTTCAATGACGCCACGCCTGCTTATAAACAGAAGCAACGCCACACAGAACTTTAAATACTAAAGCACTGCATGACACTGGACTGCGCTCGTCACCCCGAGACATAAGTTGTTAAGTCTCATAATGCCCAGTAATTACACTGGCTTCAATGTCCTTCAAATCGGAACACAACAGTGCTTATACACTGTTGCTTACCGGCCGAAATAGACAAAGCGGTGGTACCAACCCAGCCGGACTCTCGCATACGAGAGACCTACCACCTTGTCTTATCTTTAAATAAAGGGATTATTAAAGGAATCAAAAATGGAAAACGGAATTTGGGCCTTTGGATATTTCTCTCACCGTACAAAAAGCCACAGCAAGTTGCTACTTAATGACAGTTTTCTATGAGACAGTGGTAATAACCCGGTCGCGCCGACACATTCTTTCTGTAGTCCAAATGTCTGCAGCATTGTTCTCCCACTTTCTAGACTAAAAATCTAATCTAGATACAAATATAATGTATCGCTTGACTCGTGTCGCGTGTCGCGGTCTCCTGTATCGGTTGCGTACCTCAAAACAGCCATTTAAAGTGAACGTGATGTATAGTTACTAATGTTTATAGCATTATGCTGTATGGCATTAAATTTATGCCTGATAAGCTCTCCATTTATCATTTTATAGAACTATTCAGTCTCCATTGTGCAGCGGTGAGCAACCGCTGCACGAGAGGCCGCGGATTCGATCTCCGACACAAGTAAATATTAGTGTGATTTTTTATATGTTGGATTTGGGTGTTGTACTGGGTAAAAATGAAAGGTACAAATCTAGATGATAGCTATGATGCTCCAAAGGCCCGTCTGAGCTGCAGCCGAAAGCCCATATGTCTCGGGATGAAGAGCGCAGTCCAATGCCATGCTGTGCTTTTTAATCCAATAATCTTGGATGGTTTTGATTCTGTTTATGGGCAGGCGTGGCGCTTCCCATCAGGCGCTCAACTTGCTCGTTTCTAATACTAAAATAGCTAAACACCATCTCTATTAAACCAGCAAATAAAAAAACACATTCGAATCGGTCCATTCGTTTGGGCGCTAAGATGTCCCAGACATATAGAAACAGACAAAAGAGACCAAAATTATAACACCCTCCTTTTTGACAAGGGTAAAAAAATAGATATATAGTTAAAAAAGATGTTAATGCTACCTACATATACAAATAACACAATCGTCAATACAAGTAAAAATATAATATATTCTTCCTTGAAACACTGTTTGAAATTCCATCAAAACTGACCGAATGCATGGAATAAATGAATAAGAAACAATACTGGTTACATAAGCAACAAAGTTATTTGAAAATACGGCATCCTTTTGAATTTTCAGCAATATTTTCCGTTCTCGTAAAATGCAACGTTGTGTGAAATTGTACCAGTATTTTAAACAAATGACACGTGAAGATTAACTGTGAAGAATAACAACGCGAGGAAGCCTGCTCAGTTATCTTTGTTTTATAGTGTAGGTTAGTAAACGAGCAAGTGGGTCATCTGATAAATAAATACACCCAACGGTCACACACATAGTCCTGACCCCACACTAGGTTAACCTGTATTGTGGGTATCAGGAACTACGAAGGACTTGCGGTCCCACAACATCCAGACCCGAAACAACTATTTATGGAGGTCCCACAACACTCAAACCCAAAACAAATATTTGTGGATTAGACAAACATTTGTCTAGGTGCGGGAATCGAACCCACGGGCTCACGCTGCCCACTACGCCACGAAAGCTGGATGATGGTAAGTATTCTTCACTACCCATGGACGCACATAATCCCAGACAAATCATGTACACATTACCGGTCATAAATGAAAGGAATAATTAAGAGATTGGTAAAGGGAGGGGATTTACGCCTCCGGTGTCTCACTCACCGTACGCAACGCTGCAGCAAGCTACTACTTTACCCCAGTTTTCTATGAGACAGGGGTAACAACCCGGACGAGCCGGCCCTTCATGCTGTAGACAACACTGTGTTATGTGTCGCAATTTTACCTCTAAACATCCCATCTAGTAGACCTCTTTAGTCTTTAGAACATTAAAACCTTCGTCACAACGAGTTAAGCACTCATGAACTTCCTCTTCTTCTTTTTCCACCTGCCCTTATCCCACTCGCAGTGGGGTTGGCGCAACATGCTTTTTACATGTTACAGAAAGATTTGGCGTGTAGTTTTTACGACGTGCCGCCTACCTGACTTCAACCCCTCTGGAGAGAAAACACCCAGACCCGAAACAACAATAAAAAAAAACTTGAGAGGTGTCAAGGGACACCCGGATGGAACGAAGTTCCTTTCGATTAATTAGTGAAGGAATTGTAATAAACTTTTGTCTATATTCTCTACATCTTTGTGCATTTGTCATTTTCCTTTTCCTTGATGTTATAGTTTGTACCTCAGTAGTCGATGCTTTAGTTGATTCGCTATTAAAATAAAAAGCAATAAAATTGTATATGTACATACACACACCGAAACATTTATGTATATATACATATATATATGTACTCTGTCTGTCTATTCTTTCATACACGTCATAGATGCGCGGGACTTTGTAAACACAACAGAGTGTATATATATATATGTCGGAGAAGCGTTCTTGTCGACATCGTCACTAGTGGTTGCGGACTTGGTGGGCGTCATCAGGGTAAAGATGCGAGCACAAAACACAATGATCACGGTTATGTATTATTTTAATTTAGATTTTAAAGAATATTATGTCACTTCACAATGATGTCGAATGAAAAATTAACAGCTAAGACCGAGCAGCGGGTTCAAGGCACCGATCCTATCTCAACCGACGAATACACTCTCAATGACCCAACTCGATCAGTCGCTAATACTCAAATGTGTCGGAAAAACTGTCTACCTCCCTTAAGTAAAGATGGCGCCTCGACCCCACTCCAGACACTTGCTCTGCTCTGATTGGTTGTTACGTGGATTACAATATCCGGAACTTTTATTAGATTAGTAAGGTTTTTAAGTTATAGAAAATTGTAACAAATCAAAATAAAACTAAATTAAGAATTCTAAAAGTAATTAAAATGTAAACAAATAATATTGTGCGTTATACATGCAAGCAACAATCAACTCGACTCATAGCTTCCTCCGACACGGCCGTCCTGACGTATTACACGCCCTCGTGTGATGTCGAAGGCCGCGCATCATCGTTATCAAATTGCGTAATTATCCCGGCGACAGGCCTCATATCACACACGTCCACTCGCTTCACAATGCTGGGTACGGCAGCGGGCTGTGCGCTATTGCTCGCAGCTGGCCATGTTTTTGAGCACCGCGATGCAACATGACCCTCAACACCACACTTGTAGCAAGTCACAGGGGCCCGCGTAGCAACGGCCGCGTTGGGACGTTCAGAGGTCGGAGTTTTTTGCTGCTTGTCATACGGTCGACTGAAACATTCATAAGATTTGTGACCAAGCTTTCCACAAGCGTAACATTTTGTTGAAACAGAACTTAACCTAGGACGTTTATTATCTTGCGTAGTACTTGCAACGGTCTTTGTTATCTCTTGGTAACTTCGCTTGCGATAAGAAAAAGCCATTAGTTCACGTTGCATTCTACAGCGGGTAGTTATTTCTTCAGAAAAAATATTGCGTTGTAACCTCGGCTCGATTTGCCCCATGTGTGCAAGCATTAGGGATACCACCATTTCCTCCTTGCCTAAATTACTCCATCGTGACATGAGCAAAGTAAACAAACGGCTTGCATATGCAGCAAGACATTCATCTTCTCGCGGTTTACCAGTAAGCATCTTTAATATCGTCGCCGCACATGTTTCTAACGTATCGAAACGAGAAAGAAAAATTTCCTTAAATTCTACCCATTTCATATTAGGAAAAGCTATCTGAGAAAACCAAGTTGCGGCCGAACCTTTCATGGCCTTGCTAAGTATGAGAATTAATTTACTTCCCTGTATACCACGATCCGATAAGCAGATGTCCGCCATTGCCAGCCAGGCCCGCGCGTCAGTGTCAGCATCTTCCGGTTGAAATTTAGGCAGCGTGATGCTCCTATCCTCGATATTTGGTGGGTTAGTTAGTGCCTGCACGAGTAGCCTCATGCTGGTCTGTTGCTCTTCGAATAACGCACGCCACCCGTCATTTGCCGCTGTTCTTTCGCTCACGTTTTGTGCCTGCACCGATCCCACTTCTGATGTCGGAGAAGCGTTCTTGTCGACATCGTCACTAGTGGTTGCGGACTTGGTGGGCGTCATCAGGGTAAAGATGCGAGCACAAAACACAATGATCACGGTTATGTATTATTTTAATTTAGATTTTAAAGAATATTATGTCACTTCACAATGATGTCGAATGAAAAATTAACAGCTAAGACCGAGCAGCGGGTTCAAGGCACCGATCCTATCTCAACCGACGAATACACTCTCAATGACCCAACTCGATCAGTCGCTAATACTTAAATGTGTCGGAAAAACTGTCTACCTCCCTTAAGTAAAGATGGCGCCTCGACCCCACTCCAGACACTTGCTCTGCTCTGATTGGTTGTTACGTGGATTACAATATCCGGAACTTTTATTAGATTAGTAAGGTTTTTAAGTTATAGAAAATTGTAACAAATCAAAATAAAACTAAATTAAGAATTCTAAAAGTAATTAAAATGTAAACAAATAATATTGTGCGTTATACATGCAAGCAACAATCAACTCGACTCATAGCTTCCTCCGACATATATATATACTCTCTCGACTTCGTAAACACAACAGCGTATAGGTTAGAACACGCACGGCTTGCTAAATACATACGTTCTGATATTGTAATATTAAAATACGATTTGTTTTTGAATTTATTAAAATTATGACGCGTACACTTGCTAAACACACAAAATGTGGAGATTATAATGCGTATGACTTGGTTAGCACAATAATAAAGAGAGGTTATAGTGCGTACTTGCTAAAAATACAAAAGCATTTATTATTATCTGCATATAATCTCTACTTACCTAACTCCATCAGCAATATCCGGAACTTGTGTAGAAACACTGTCAGGATTCATTATTATTATTATTTTTTATTATTTATTATTTACAAAAAACCTGTATACACTCAACAAAAATAATCGTCGTGACACCACACTGTTCAATGCGAAATAGAAATGAAAATATTCATTTTGCTATTTTATACATTATTCTAATTCTTGACCAGTTGTTTGTGATCTCTATTATTCTCTATTCTAAACCAAATTCTCAACCAGTACTAGGCATGGCGATCTTAAATCGATTAATCGAAGAATTAATTCATCAGATCAAATAAATTGATTTTTAAAATCGATATGTCGTACTGAATTGATTCAGTGAATCGATATTTCACCCTTGATAATCAATATTCGATTTTTCCTGTTTTGGTAAAAATCATAAAATTATTTACAATTAGCTGAATGTACTCATAATATTACGGTGTTGCCGGTTAAAGGGTTAATTACTCAAAAACTCGCGAGATGGCTGTGTTCTTAGTTTCCGTCGCCTTGTTAATCAACAAAGTCAAAGAGTACAAACGTAATCTATAATCATGATTAAAGAATAGGCTGGATGGTGCTACACCAAGGCCGTAATCTTCGTTCCAATATCTGGCTTGCTTTCTATAAGAGAGAGAGAGACAGACAGAGAAACATGCGACGCCGCACAGCTTACAATAGCTTACTATAGCAAAAAGTGTCGTGACAACTTTTCGTAAGAATTTTTTCCGTCTAGCCCCCTTTCACAACGCGCGATAAGGAACTTCGTTCCAAAACTTCGTTCCAATTAGATATTATTTAATATCTTACCAAACTGAATCCAAGATGTATCGATTAACAACCTCATCCAACTAGTTTTCACTTGATTCACAAATTGACAACACTGGCCACTTAAACACAAAAAAGTTTTGAAAATCGAACACTATTATGTCCAACTTTAGTCGTTAACACTGTCTACATAATTTCAAAAATGGAAAAAAGTGTCGTGACAATTTTTTTCGTAAGAATTTTTTCCGTCTAGCCCCCTTTCACAACGCGCGATAAGGAACTTCGTTCCAATAATATAAGTCATACAACATTTTGTCTCGGTGCGTAAATCGAACCCGTGACCTATCGTTTCACAGCCGGCCAGTCTCCCACGCTACAGAGACTTTCGTCGCCAACTTCCATAAATTAAATTATTTAAAGGAGCAAAAAACATCAAAATACACAAGTTTAGTTTACGTAGAACGCAATTTTATCTGGTGTAAACCACTCAGCGGGTATTACGAGAAAGTTGGCCACGGAAGCTGAAAATAACTACATAATATGTTTATAAGTAGCCCAGATATTTCCAGCGCTTCTGCAGTTAGTGTTGGGAGTGAATTCTGCGAAAGAACGCGAACAAAACTGACTGCCTCGGTGGCGCAGTTGTAATGCGTACGCGTTACGATTGAGGTCAACGCTGAGGTCTCGGGTTCGATCCCCGGGTCGGGTGGGGAGGTATTGGGTTTTTCTATTACGAAATGCTCAGTATCAGCCCGGAGTCTGGAATTTGTGCCCGGTATGGCGATAGGCTCGCACCCTATCACGGGACGGAAAATACGCTCGGCGAAATGTGGGTGTACTGGTTACACCTCTGCCTACCCCTTCGGGGATTACTGGCGTGAGTGCGTATGTGACGCGAACAAAACAGCTACAGCTAAACAGAAGTGTTACCCTCATATTAGTAATATCACCGTTTATTGGTGTTAGTGAAGGTACTCAGGAGAATAACTATGTAAAGCGGGTAGATAATAAGATTGAGACTTGGTGGAGGTGATTTGCTGAGGTATATAAGAGGGTGCGTTATCAAATGAAAGGACTTAGTCGTGCTTGGAACTATTACGTGGAAACGCTGCCCAAGTGCAGTTAGAATTGTGATTAATCATACTAACGCCCGGTTTCCGAAAGGCTGATCAATGTTAAATTAACTAATCAAATGTCAAATCTCATGTCAAGTCGAAATTGAGTTGCTAGAAGCGTGATCAACACCTTTGATTTGACACACATGTTAGCTAACATAACATTCAAATTAATATGAAAAATCGTATGACAAACGGTACTAAAGGGACATCAAATAGTATAAATTTTTTCATTGAATAACGTTTCAGCAACTCGAATTGATTTGACAGCAATGTCAACTCAAAGTTCTGTTAGTTGAATGTCGATTTGATCAGCCTTTCAGAAACCGGGGGTAATAAATTTTGAACAGTAATATAGTTTTGCATTTAATGTGTAAAGACTATTAAACTTATTGAATATCCTGACGAAGTTATTTATCTTTATTGATCAAAAAGTGATAGTGAGTTTACAGAAGCAACACAATTATTATGCAAACATTTGAATTACAAAGTACCTACTGCATGACACTGTATTGCGCTTAATATCCCGAAACATATTATGATAATAATAATACAAGCCCTGTATTATACACGTCCAACTGCTGGATACGGGCCTCCTTCACTGAATGATAGGAGTTAGACCTTAATCCACCCACTGGCCTAATGCGGGTTGGCAGACTTCACATAATTTGGAAATTCTTATGGAGAACTTCTCAAGTATACAGGTTTCGTCACGATGTTTCCTTCATCGTTTAATACACACCTAACTTAGAAAAGTCAGAGGTGCATGCAGCCCCAAGGGGCTGGGTTTTGAACCTGCGAGTTTCGTTTTGACAAGGTCTTGACAGTCCGTACCAGTCCCAAAATACACACAAAATAATGCTCAGTAATTTCGCTGGCTTCAATTTGTCGCAATTTGTTTTATCGTTTATGATATTTCTACAAACGTAGTCGGTATACAGGCGGTTTACTTTTAGTTCAATGAATCATTTGTACATAAAGTGAAACACAAGTTCCGAATAACATAAAAGCTAAATGATCGTTCGCCTGTGTTAAATGGCCTGACCTTAGATTGAACTTATATTTAAGAATAAAACGTGGCGCAGTTGTAATGCGTACGCGGTACGACTGCTGTGCTGAGGTCTCAGGTTCGATTGCCGGGTCGGATAAATGATCGGGTTTTTCTATCATGAAATGCTGAGTATTAACCCGGAGTCTGAAATTGTGCCCGATATGGCGAGCCTGATATGGCGATAGGCTCGCCCCCTATCATCATCATGGGACGGAAATAAGCTGCGCAAAATGTGGGTGTATTAGTTACACCTCTGTCGATCCCGTCATGGAGTACAGGTGTGAGTGCGTATGTAATAAAAAGTCACGTAATTCACTTAAATATAAATTTTCTATAAAAAAAAACGCTACACTGTATGCAGCAAACTTTTCAGTTCATTCGACTGACTGACGCAAAAGATTCGGTTCAGTGACCGAAATGAACAAGCGACTAGTTCCGCTAAAGAATGAACTACTGAACCCCGCCGGCTAAGCTATGTACAGTTGGAAGCCATTGGGATATTCTTTTAAACATTCTGCGCTAACGTGTTTTACGATTTTTGAACAGAAAATGTATTTATAGTTCAGCTCGTATTTATTTTCTCGTTTTCCAGACATGAAAGTCACCAATTATGATTCACGTAAGTGGTGATAACATTAGCAGTCCCTTCAGCTCGTCGCTCTACCAGTCCACACGTTACACATTACGCTCCCTGTACGTGGTCTCACAACGCTCGCTACTGATCTCTCATTTGCTATCTCAACTAAGCACCGTTTTGCGAGATTCCTCTAGAGATGTTTGGCTTAAATAGTGAAATTGTTAATTAAATAAGTATCCACACATCCACTTAGGCCCCTTATAAATCTGAAGGCGCGCGCACCAACCGCGGATTAACGCCGACGGTAACCCGGGATCAACTCGAAACGCCTCTCACACCATCGCGTAATATTTAATTACATGACGACGCTTAATTAGGGAGCTGTTTTCTACGTAATGTAAGTAGGTATAAAATTAAAGCGTCTTCTCAACGCCCGTGTTTACCTTTTTAAATAGCATCATTAGAAACGTAAGAACCATTTTCATTTCATAAAAATAGACATGAATAGCATAAAATCAACAACGATCTGTTTTTACAAATATTTATTTCCATAGTAGTTGATTTTATAACATTCACTTTATTTTAATTCACATATTGCTATGAATATGACATATATCATTTTCTCAGACATCAATTGAAATTATTTCTGTACTTGATTGAGTATAAAGCATTTTGTGTAATCGGTAATGACGCAAAAACTAAATGTGGCGAAGACAGAGTGCATGGCCTACTGGAGAATAGACCAGGATATTATCCCGATCGGAAACGAACTGGCCGTGAAAACGAATAAGTTTAAATACCTAGAGTCTGTGTCCCAAGACATTGCCAACCTTGACTTCAACGCTCTCATAGGCGCCGCTTGGGCTTAGTAGGGGAGGGTCACAAGCGTTACTTGCGAACTAAAGATGCCGATAAGACTTAAAGGTCTTTTATATGCAAGAACATCATTCGGTGTCATGTCCTGTATGGACATGATATAGGGGGCGAGCCTATCAGGCAACGGGCACAGTTCCAGACTTCGAGCTGATACTAAGCAATTTGTGATATAAATGTTCAATATCACTTTTCTCCGATCGAACCCGAGACCAAGCAGTCATATTGCGTACACACCGCAAAAAATCAATACAAATTGTATCAACGGTGTAAAATACTGCCAAATACACGCTTAAACTGTATTTTATCAGACCTGAGTTATTAGAGGTTTATCAGGTGCTGTAATGTACCGGAAGTAATCAGCGTTTGGCATCTACAATACTGGGTAATTTATTTTGCAGATGAATACACTCTCTGATGTCCCTGACGCAGAATATTTACTGGTGGTAGGTCCCTCATATACGAGAGTCCGTCTGGGTAGGTACCACCGCATTTTCTACTTCTACCGCCAAGCAAAAGTGTGTTAACACTGTTATATTCCGGTTTGAAGGTCATCGAAGCCAGTGAAATTACTGGGCCTTATGAGATTTAACACCTTATGTCTCAGGGTAAAGAGCGCAGTTCAGTGCAATGCAGTACTTCATAATGCACTTTTCCTTAACAGAACCACGCGTGATGGCTTACGGAACCACAGCTTCGTGATATGCTCCATCTCGGCTAGAACTAAAAAGTTCGCAAAATCTTACTTCTGCCGAACCATCAATCTGTGGAATAGTTTCCCGGCACACGTGTTCCCTCCTTCCTATAATATGGGGTCCTTAAACGGAGTGTGAAGAAGAAATTAGGCATACCGGCATAATTTTGCCGACCTACGATAGACACATCGTCTGTCGTGCGTCGACAGAATTCTTGGATTGTGCTACACTTACCATCAGGTGTAGCGTAGTCACTTTGCCGAACTAGAATGAAAAAAAAATGGCAGTTATAGAGACTGCCGATAGAAATGAAAACAGAACTTTTAGTATTAAAATTAGAAATTTCATAATGTTTGAAATAAAATTATCACCATCAATCTGGTTTTCACAACTACACTCCGAGCAACAATTATATGCATGTTTATATGTTTTTTTAGTACTCGCTACTGTACTGCACAATGATTCTACAATTAAACGATTCAAATAATAATCAAACAAAAACACTATTTCAACAATGCACAGTATATACACATTGAACTTTTCACTAAATCCATTCAATTTCACTTATAAGATATACACAGCACTAATGTTGCACAATACGTCAGCTGTATAGCTACAGATATACTGCTTTAAGCATTTCGGTGACGCGAACACACGAGATTTCACCATCCAACAAAGTGTCTAACTCGCAGAGCACACGGCCGCTTCGCGTCATGAGCATGTCGGTGACGCGAACCCATAAGATTTTCCCCTACCAAAAAGTGGCCAACGCGGCTAAAGAAGTTTTCACTTCAAAAAGCGTCATTGGCGTGGCATATAACAGAATGGTGTTATATGTAGTACAGTAAACAAGTGCTCACCCACTGTCATCGACGCGTAGTTTGAACTATCTATATACTCGGTCACTACCATTAAATCTAATACAAAATATTACGAGTATGTACATGCATTAATCATAATTTGTCCATCCGCCACCGGATGTGGGCACAATACAAGCCAGCCGGAAGCCGCGCCGAGAACGTTCATTTGCATTCATTTGAAATTCATTGATCCTTTTATTTTACAAATTCATTTGTAATTGGACTGAACCCTGTAATATGTAATACGGGAAATTGAGCCGTCTTTTCAAGTTTCTTGAAGAAAGTTTGCTCGCTTTTGATTTCCGAAACGGTCCTGCAGACGACATTTTGAAGATGGAACATTTTTGTTGTGCTTACGGGTGAAATTACGGAAAATAATTTTCTAATAATAAATATTATAAATCGTTATTATTTTTATAAAGTGACTGTAGCCTAGGGAATGTAATGATTTTTTACTCAAGCCATAATGAGCCTGACAGAATAGGACCTCGGTAAGCCTTTATTTCAAAAGAATCATGAGCGCGTGAACTACTTTAAAGGAAAGGGATAATTAAAGGATTGGGAAGGGGAGGGGATTCAGGCCTCTGGATATCTTCAAGCCGTAGCGGCTTCACATTGATTTTCTGTGAGTCAGTAGTGACAACTCGGTCGTGCCCGCCCATTCATTCTGTAGACAACACTGTTCACAGAGTGGCTCTAGCATTTTTATTAACCTACAGTATTCTGTTTTCTTGTTATTCCTGTTAGTAGGCTTTATTTGGTATCACTAAAATAACCAAAAGCAATTATAACAACCCTTTGGAAGAAGTTAAGAAACCGAGGAACTTCCTTCTTTCCTTAATGAACGATACGTATGTTAGAGTTGCGGTTATTTTGATACGAAACACGCTGTTTATCGCCATTCGTTTAGTGGTAGTGTACTGAGGCTACAGTTTGGTTTTGGTTTGAATTATATTAAAACCAGTGAAATTACTGGGCATTATAAGACTTAACATTTTATACTTAACATGTTCTGTGTGGCGTGGCTTCTGTTTATGGGCAGGCGTGGTGCTTATAGCCTGATAGAGGCGAGGGATATGCGTTTTGTGTTGAAATACGAGGTCAGGGAATCACAATATTCAAATTTTAATTTTTCAATTTGAAAAAAATCACAACTTTGGATTTTGAATCATACACTCACGCACAGAGAGATAAAGGCTGTCAAACTTATAATTTTATACTCGCCCTGTATTACACATGTCCCACTACTGAGCACGGGGCTCCTCTACCGTATGAGAGGAGTTAGACCTTAGTCCACCACGCCTGCTGGCCACCCACGCTGGCTGTAATGTGGGTTGGCAGACTCCACATACCTTTGAAATTCTTATGGAGAACTTCTCAGATATGCAGGTTTCCTCACGATAGTTGCTTCACCGTTAAAGCAAGCGATAAATTAACTATGAATACACACGTAACTTAGAATAATCATTACTGCATACTGCATGCTCTTGACCTCCGAATATCGTTTCGACATTCAAAATTCAAAATATTTATGGAATCCATAAAATGTTATACATTATTTAGATTCCGTCAAAATTCCACCGCTAGTTCGGAATACTGTTTTGCTCGAGAAGAACGAGCAAGAAACTCCAGCGTTGTTCTTTTCAAAACTAGTTTACAATTATTATGAGTACAGCATAAAATATTTAATTGGAATTAGAGCAGCTCAATCAAGCAGTTACAGAAATGACATCTACGCATTGGATTAACTTGCATGACCTCCATAAGCATGACGAATAAATTAAGACCTTAAGGTAGTGTTAACAAATAAAAGATAACAGTCCGAGCAGACCAGTCCACACAAGCAGCACCCGTTCACGAGTATGACGCATGTGCCAGCCATCGGTCTCCTCAACCATGTTAAAGGGAAGTGACCGACCCGGCACACGACGCCGCCGCAAGCACAGACATTAGAGTGAGCATGACATACTCAGACTGATCACAATTAGATGTAAGATAGGTACGGTACAGTAATTATTTCCTAAAGACTGCCATGAAGGTCACTCAACTCAATATCCATTAAAACAAATTATCATTACATTATAAATTTCCCAGAAATAAGTAACATTAGCTATGTATACTAGGAAATAGAATAGCTTAAGACCATTCCATACCACACCCCGCTGAGCTATCGTTGACCAAAAGCTTATAATATCCCTCTTTTTTTGTCCAGCCAAAGAGTTTTTTTTTGTTTTAATCCCAGGGTCTAAACACGCACGTTTTGTCCAACGGTAGCACCGCACCCTTATCCTCAACTCATACCGGGATGTGATTTAGGGAGTTCGCGGAATGTTGACGGAACATGGTTAATTAAATAAATTGATTTATTCAGAAACACGGAAACGTGTTAAAAACACGACAACTGACGACTTCCGCCTCTAATTATGCAAAGACGCGTTTGAAATATTGAAGAGAATAAATACATGAAGCCAATGAACTTTGGGTAAAATGTAAACGAAACTTCGGGGAGCAAACACAGCTAATCTTTAGTAAATATATCGTATATATAAAATTCTCGTGTCACAATGTTCGTTCCCATACTCCTCCGTAACGGCTGGACCGATTTGTATGAAATTTTGTGTGCATATCTGGTAGGTCTCAGAATCGGCCAACATCTATTTTTCATCCCCCTAAGGGTGGTCCAGCCCTAAAATTTATTTTTAATTTTTTAGACAATTTCTTTTGTTTATATATTTTTATGATACATTATTAATATTATAAATACAAACAACCCTAATTTTCAACCCTCTACGATCAACCCCTATTTTTTATTAGCGACATTAGTATTTTTATCAAGCTACTTTAATCCTGGAAATAGGCATTCACGCGGGCGGAGCCGCGGGCAACAGCTAGTATTTTATAGAATAGGCCGGCAAACGAGCAAGTGGGTCCCCTGATATTAAGTGATCTCCACCGCCCATGTACGCCCACAATACCAGAAGAATCATGGCAGCATAGCGTTGCCGATTTTAAAGGAAAGTGATAATTAAGGATTAGGAAGGGTAACGGGAATTGTACCTCCGGTTATATCACAGATAGTTTACGTCAATTTTCTGTGAGACAATGTCGGTGCGATCTATGCATTGCACCCTTCCTTAGAGAATGACTCCCAAAGGCGCAAATTATTTTTCCAACAGTCCCTTGGAAAGATCGGGATTACTCCGAACATCTGAAACAATCTTCCACTTTCCCCCACTCGCAGTGAATTCGGCGCAACATACTTTTTAATATACTCGTACATTGGAGAAAGATTAGGCTTGCAGTTTTTACGACCGGCCGCCTGCTTGACGACAACCTATCTGGGGAGAAAACACCCAGACCCGAAACTAATATTTGTGGATCACACAAACATTTTGTATCGGTGCGGGAGTTGAATCCGCGACCCCTGACTTTACAACCGGCTACTCGCCCACTGCGCCACGGAGGCTGTCTCTAAAATAATACAAAATATAACATACATACATACGCACTCACACCTGTAATCCCCGAAGGGGTAGGCAGAGGTGTTACCAGTACACCGTATTTCGCCAAGCGTATCTCTATCCTATGATGTGATAGGTGGCGACCCTATCGCCATACGGGGCACAAATTCCAGACTCCGGGCTGATACTGAGCATTTTGTAATAGAAAATCCCAATACCACTTTTACTCGACCCGGAGATCGAACCCGAGACCTCAGCGTCAGCCTCAGTTGTAACGCGTACGCATTACAACTGCGCCACCGAGGCAGTACCAAATATTAATATCGTAATAATAACACCATCATGCTCGGCTCAATGAATCGAATTGAGGCTTTTGTACAATTTCACGTCCGGAATCGTTGTGCGGTTTGTGGTATTTCGTAAACCATTGTATATGTAAGTTAAAGTATATTGATAGTATAAAAAAAAAATGTTAATATTATATAAGTTCACCAATGATAATTTATTACTTTATAGCGACTATTTAGCTCGGTTTATGGAGTAAAGATCGCCCAAACAGAACTAAATTACATGTATTTTTTTTATAAGTACACTCAACAGTCACACACATAGTTCTGAACCCACGGTAAGATACGAGTCTTGTGTCGTGAGTATCAGACTACAAAAGACTTTCGGTCTCACAACACCCAAACCCGAAACAAATGTTTGTGGATCACACAAATATTGGTCTCGTGCGGGAATCGAACCCACAGTCTGTCGCTTCGCAGTCGGCTACTCGCCCGCTGCCCACGGAGGTTGTCGATAAACGTAGGTGTTGCATCTTTGCCTACCCCTTCGGGGATACAAACGTGAGCTTATATATGTATGTAGTAAATAACTAAATATCTAATATGAGCACTAGTCACTGTACAGGGCTCCAGACATCATTATTACTATCATAACTTTGTGTGATAAGCCGGATGTCTCGCTTGATGGACTGAGATCCGGCTGAAAGGACCAAAATTAACTCATCTTTGACCTATATAGAAGGACTTTATATCGCAATATATCGTTATTTTTAGGAGGTAGTTATTTTAGTCTTCTTGGCGCAGTGGGTGAGTAGCCGGTTGTGAACCTAGAGATAGAGATAGTGATGGGAAAGGATCTCCTGGGTCTGTTGTGACTATGGGAGTTCCACAGGGCTCGATTCTTTGACCTTTTCTCTTTTTAATTTACATTAGTGACTTACCTTATTACATAAGGGACAACTGTGAGGTAGTGCTATTTTCAGATGATACTTCTTTAATATTTAAAGTTAATCGACAGAAATCTGTTCTTGACGATGTAAATAACACTCTCTCTAAAATAGTAAAGTGGTTTAGCGTTAATAATCTAATGTTGAATAGTCAGAAAACCAAATGCATTCAATTTTTGACACCTAATGTAAAAAAGAATAACGCTAACATTTATATGAATGGTGATGAGTTGAGTCTCGTGGAGTCGACCAAGTTGTTAGGTATAACATTAGACCCTAAACTACAATGGGGTCATCATATATCTGGGTTAGCTAAGAAATTAAGTGCCGCTGCTTATGCATTGAGCAAAGTACGCCAGATGACCGATGTTGCCACGGCCAGGTTGGTTTACTTTGTATATTTCCATAGTTTGATGAGTTACGGTATACTACTATGGAGTGGTGCTGCTGACATAAATACTATTTTTGTTCTTCAAAAGCGAGCTATAAGATCCATTTACTCGCTAAGTTCCAGATCTTCTTTGAGAGAAAAAATCAAAGAAATAGACATAATGACAGTAGCATCACAATTTATATTCGCTAACTTAATGTATGTTCATATGAATATAGAGAAATTTCCAAAAAAATGTGATATGCATGGAATAAATACTAGAAATAAAAATAACCTTGTTAGTCATAAAACCAGGCTCCACAAAATTAGCAACTTTTTTAAAGGTCTATGTATACGCATTTACAATAAAATTCCCAATGATATTAAAGAACTATCGTTAACTTTAAAGCTACTATTAAGCGAAAGTTATGTAATAAAGCCTATTATACATTTTTCTGAGTATCTAGAGGATAGAAAGGCTTGGGAATGATTTATTACAGTAAATCTTATAAATATACATACGCACTCACGCCTGTAATCCCCGAAGGGGTAGGCAGAGGTGTAACTAGTACATCCACATTTCGCCGAGCGTATCTCCGTCCCATGATGTGATAGGGGTGAGCCTATCGCCATACCGGGCATAAATTTTAGACTTCGGGCTGATACTTAGCATTTCGAAATAGAAAAACCTAATATCAATTTTACCCGACCCGGGGATCGAACCCGAGACCTCAGTCGTAACGGGTACGCTTTACAACTGCGCCACCGAAGCAGTCAATTAACAAACTTAGAAAAGACAGAAGTGCATTCTCTTGGGACTGGTTTCGAATCTGTGACTATTGTCTCGAAAGTCCAGATCACTCCCCGCTAAGCTATCGCTGATTCATGATAAAATAGTCTTTAAAATATTACTAATCTCTTTCCATTTCCTTGAGGAAAAGCATGGTAAAGGCTCTGGCTAATAAAATATCCGTAAATAACAACCTCTCAAGGGGTTCACCATTAACCCTCCCTTCTGGGTGTTCGTTACTACAAAATATTACTATGAAATGCAATAACTTGATAATAATAAACAGGACTGGAAAAATGTTCCGTTTGCTGCTCGAACCCTTATTTATGAGGAGATTCTGTAATATTTTTATAATACGAAGTTAATTTATTTTGAAATTATTTGGCCGAAATATTATCAATTTTCTGTAGAATATTGTTACTACATTCAATAAAAAAATGTTATTGGTTGTTATTATGAATTTATTTACACTCGTTATTTAATTCCATTTGTAATTCTTAATGCTATTTCTGATTTGATTTTTTGTTCGACATATATTTTGATTACGAATAAAGGAATTACGAGTTTACGATTCTTCAAGTACTGTGGATGTTCATGGACGGTGAAGACCATGTACCGTAGGTGACCCACTTCCTCACTTACCGTTCTCTGCTAAAAACCCACATATAACGTTCATGTCCCTTTCCTATAAGGTCGGCAACGCGTCCATGATTCTTCTGGTATTGTGGACGTTCATGGGCGGTGGAAATCACTTACCATCAGGTGACCCACTTGCTCGTTTGCTAGCCTATGCAATTAAAACATATAGCCGCCATACAAATAGTAGCCGAAATATCTATACAATAATAATAATAATAATAATACACCCAACAGTCACACACATAGTCCTGACCCCACACTAGGTAAACCTGTGTCGTGCGTATCAGGAACTACGAGGGACTTGCGGTCCCACAACACCCAGACCCGAGACCAATATTTGTGGTTCACACAAACATTTGTCTCGGTGTGGGAATCGAACCCACGGCCTCTCGCTTCGCAGCCGACTACTCGCCCGCTGCGCCACGGAGCATTACAGTTGTGTGTGTGCCGAATTACATTAGCAGATGAAACTATTTCGATTAACTTACAACAAAATTATTTCCATCAACATCAGTCATAACGCTATTACCTACCCGAATATGCCTAGACATAGCACTTTACCCTTACCCTTATGATTAAGGGCTAACTATTGGAAATCTGACGCACTAGTTTGCGGCTAACCCAGCCTGATAATATTAATACCTGTAATATCGTTTGTGTTATGAATTACGTGGATTTATGGCATAATATCCGACACAGCACGACGTATAATGTTATGTATAGTCCAGTAGACGGGCGCTCCCTGCTATGTCACGGACGTGACTTATAACAAAGTGTTATGCGTAGTGCAGTAGACGAGCGCTCTTAACGCTGTCACTGCGCGGCATATAGCCGAGGACTGATATGCGCAGTGCAGTAGACGAGCGCTCTTCACGCTGTCACCGCGGCCGTGTGGCGTAGAGCAGAATGCTGTTATGAGTATTGCAGTAAACTAGCATTCTTAGCTGTGATAAGACACAGCGTATAGCCGAGTTCTAATATACGTAGTCCATTAGACGAGCGCTCTTCACGCTGTCACCGCGTGGCGTATAGCCGAGTGCTATTATGTGTAGTGCAGGATACGGGTGTACTTCGCGGTATTCTCGATGGACGCAGCGTGTAGCCAGGTGCTGTTATGTGTGATACATGTATGAGCTTTCTCAGCCCTACAACCGAGGGACTTGTATCCAAATGCTGTTTTATAGAATGCAGTGGAAGAGCGCTCCCCGCACTGTTATTTAGTTATCATAGATTGCTTTTGTAATTAATGACCTTAAGTAAAGCCGGTAGCTGATTATTATGATGAACCATTTTCTTTGATAAATTACGTTGGAATCTTGTTTTCAATTATATTTACTGAATAATATTTAACGTAGACTGAATAATGTGTCTCCCGAGGGTTACTTTCATCCTTCATAACACTGTCAGAACTATCATTAATATTGGCCAGGGTAAGATGACGGGTTTGGCTTTTGATATAGACTTCGAGAATATTTATGGAAATTTCTTTTACGACTAGTATCAGTTATATTATATTATGATTTTTTATTATGTGATGTCGTCACAGTTGTATTGTTCAAGCTCACGCCTGTATCCCCAAGAAGTGTGTAGACGTGCATCTAGTATAAGAAACCTATATCTAACCTATTTTTCCCTATACCCGCGATTCACCAAGCTTATTTTCTTCCCATGATGTAAGAGAGGGTGACTATCGCCATATCATTCACAAATTCCAATTTCATACACTTAAGTGATATTTCGAATCGAAACACTCAAAACACAAATTATGAAACGCGACCTAGTATTTGAATCCAGGACCTCACGATTTCCCAGTTTAAGTAGCCAGTAGATCAATGACACAAATTATACCCTATATCCGTTTAAATTACTTTAAATAAACCCGCATATAATACATCTATTATCATAAAAGATTATTTCTAAACTTTAAACTGTCTTTAAAATTTAGCAACGAGTTCAACACATTTTAACACTTCCTTTCTATTCTTAGATTTTTACAGCTGTAGTTTCACACGATGTTCAAATGTGGAAATGTTACACAAAGTATTCACAGTTAGAACATTTACATTTTACTATATTCGTGAACTCTCTTTGTCTGTCCTTGTTATATTCACAGCTATCTCGTCAGTATCAAGTTCTAATAACAGTCAGTTAAGCCCATATCACCATACCTCAGCCGTTCCTTCATTTACTTCAAATTAATCTTAATGGATGCGGTAAATTTGTGTATTCAGCCCTGTACGTAGTCTCACAACACTCGCTACTGAGCTCTCATCCACTACCTTCAGCTCGTCGCTCCACCGGTCCACGCGTCACACACTACGCTCAATGTACGCAGTCTCACAACACTCGCTACTGAGCTCTCATCCACACTACCTTTAGCTCATCGCTTTACTGGTCTGTATGTCACACACAACGCCTGCTGTATTAGCTTATGCGTGTCACAAACTTAAGTATGCTCCACGTAGTTTACTCTCACATTTCCGAGCTCTTTGTACGCTGTCTCAAATTTTCATCTAGCCTTATCTTGATAAATGATTGTAGCAAATGACGTATGCCGAGTCCAGGCGCGGTGGCTCTGCGTCGGTTACCATGACAACCGCCTCCATTCCACCAATGGCTAAAGACAGACGTGGCTAACTGTGAACAGTTTGCCGCTTTGTTAAACACATGTCTTTGAGCAGTGCATTTCCTGCAGTGTATTTTAGCGCCTTTGGCATTTCGTTGAACTGAATATAGTGAATATTGCGAAAAGAGTTCTAAGGAAGCATGATCAGTGAATTTCTTAGAAATATATCGACTTCAAACAGTCATGGAACCTTTACAATTGTATTTTTAATATAGGAAGTGTAGCAGAATGTAGAACTCTATTGAAAAGCTCCAGAATAGTACAAAATATGCTAACAAAAACAATGATTCTTAATTTGTGTGCATGTTTTATTTATGTATCTTCCGGCATAACTCCGCCAAATGTGGACAAATTTGGATTATTATTTTTTGTATTCGATAGGGCATTGCTGGTTTCATTTAAATTTGGAGAATTAATTCCACCCTTGATGGGGTGAAATCGGAGATTAAAGACGTCTTTCCACTTTAGGCGGTGGAATAAAACAATTGACTATAATCCTACAATAACACCGTACGACTCAAAATTGTTTAGTTTTATTTTTAGGTTTTTTGAGGTAGTTTTATTGATTGTTAATTTTTTTTAGTAGCTTGAGTGATGAAACGAGCCTGTCGCTCGCTTGATAGTAAGCTTCACACCTGCCCATAAACAGAAGTAGCACCACACAGAACTTTGAATTACAAAGCACACTGCATGGCATTGGACTGAACTCGCCACCCTGAGACTTAAGGTGTTAAGTCTCATAATGCCCAGTAATTTCACAGGCTTCAATGTCCTTCAAACTGGAACACAACAGTGATTACATACTGCTGTTTGGTGACAGAAATAGACAAAGCGGTGATACCAACCCAGACAGCCTCTCGCATTCGAGGGGCCTACCACCTTTTGCTACTATTGCTACTGTTTTTAGACAGACCACTTATAATTCAGACGAAGGAACTGCTCGTCTCATAATTCAAATTGAAATTGTAAAATACGACGTTGCTAATAAAATAAAAACTTTTAATCAGTAGTAGTTATCTTTCTAAAGGAACAATTAACAGCGCCATCCCATCGAATTCATACAAAGCTTTCGATTTTATCCCTTAGTCGACTTTATTTTGCTGACGATGCAGCGGTTCTATTGTTAAGCGAGATTTGCATTCGAGGGTTTATGTAAAAAAGAGTACGTTGGACCCTAATGTTATACAATGTATAGATATATTTAGGATGTCGGCATTGAACCAAATGCTCACTTAAACTTGCCAGAATGCTTCTAGTGATGGATTATTCTATCATATCGATAAATATTATTATAATCCGGTATCAGAAATTCCAATAATTATGTGACTTCGTTATTTAATAAATAATAAGGACATGCGTTTTGTAAGATTACGTGTGCTGGATTTGTAGTTTGTCTCTCTTTCACGCAACAATGGAGAGTTTTTTTTACTTCAGTTGTGAAGTAATACCAGTGACCCGGTCGAGCCGGCTCATTCATCCTATATACAAAATTGTCGTCAGCGTGTCTCTACCACTTATAGGTATTTAATAATTAAGACAAAAATATTTGTAGAAATTAAAATATAGTGGAAAATTTAAGCAAATTTATCCTGGATTTAAAAATAATATTAGTTCAAAGTCAAATACCGACTTTAAATAATACTTAAACATGCAGATGCAATGCAGAGATCTGTCCGGCATTGGTGTCAATGCTGGTCAACGAAAACTATATCGACTCCAAAAATACCCATTATTCTCTCACAAATATAAAATACTAGGTGTTGCCCGCGGCTCCACTCGCGTGAATAGACTTTTCTGAAATAAATCGTAGCCTATAACCGTCTCCAGAGTTCCATCTATCTCTACATCAAAATTCATCAAAATCGGTGATTTAGGCGTGAAAGCGTAACAAACAAAGATATTTTTTTTCATAAGAGGTATCCTATGTTACTTCTTATACCTCCAAGAATATCTGTACAAAGATTCATGATGATCGGTTAAGTAGTTTTCGTGTTAAAGCGTAACAAACAAACTTACATTCACATTTATAATATTAGTATGATTAAATTTCATCGACTATGGCACATCCTTACGATCCATCGGAGCGCGTAATCAGGTGACTGCCGCCCTGAGCCCGAATAACGAACGAAACTGAATTGTTCCTCTTGTGAGCTCACCTGTGCGGTCCCAATGCAAGCGGACAGTTGTTCAGCCACGATGAAATCAACTCTACGGTAAAGGAAAACATGGTTAGGAAATCTGCATATCTGAGACTTCTGGATAAAGTTTGTATTAAATCGCTTATAATAAATCGGTTCCAAAAACTAACACAGACGTCAGTTCTGGTGATTATGAACATGAGGCTGTGAACGTGAGGTCGTATCGGCCCCAATGCCTCTAATCATTCGCTTTACCGGATGAGACTGTTAAACAATCGACGCCAGCTATCCTGAAAGCAACTTCAGACGGAACCAGCTACTTGATGGTTCGTTTAGTCTTTCGCTAGTCTCAGCTTTCGAAAGTGTGGACCAAGACCTGTGGTGGTGGTTTTTTTTTTTTTTTTAATCCTGGCTCGGCAAAGTGACTACGCTACACCCGATGGTAAGTATAGCGCAATCCATGAATACTGTGGACCAACGATAGACAACAGTATTTACATTGTTGTTTGACGGCAGAAATAAACAAAGCGGTGGTACTAACCCAGACAGCCTCTCGCATAAGAGGGACGTACCACCTTGTAAAGTTTATTTTTTTAGAATTAATTCCATCATTAGGGGATTGGGAAGGGGAGAGGATTTGAGTCTTGGGTATCTCACTTACCGTACGGAACGCAGCAGCAAACTTTACTTCGGTTTTCTGTGAGATAGTGGTAACCCATTCATGCTGTAGAAAAAATTATCTACAGCGTGGCTCTACCACTCGTAAAAAAATTCTTCAGTTTTCACCATATCATGAGCCTAATATATTATATCATGACATACACCCGCTACAACTGCAACCCCACCATCATTTGTCCCATCACGAGTTTTCGTTTGTCCCCAAACGGTCTATCGCACAGTACAGAAGAATCTCCCTTAAGTCTACCGGACCAATTCAACCTTTAAATCTTTGTTAGATTTTTTAGATTTATATGCATTAACGTCGGGGCCAGTTTGTTCTAAAGTATTGAGGGAGTAAGTGATTTTTTTATAGTCCAGAAATGTAGTTTAACTGCAAAATCAGAGGTAAACTTTTATTTTACTTGTATGACGTAACGAGGTTGGCGCTCGCCTGATGGTAAGCGCCGCGCCTGCCCATAAACAGAAGCAACAGCACACAGAACTTTGAATTAAAGCACTGCATGGCATTGGACTGTACTCACCCCGAGACATAATATGTTAAGTCTCATAATGCCCACTAGTTTCATTGGCTTCAATGTCCTTCAAACCGAAACATAACAGTGCTTTCACAGGATTAGTTGGTGGCAGAAATAAACAAACCAGTGGTACCAACCCAGACGACTGACTACTACCACCTTGTATGTAGACTATGAAGTTTGAACGGAGTTCATTGGTCAAGGTATGTAATATTCTTGCACAATAAATGCTGTACTGTCTAAACATTTCGTCAAATAGTTTTTTATCATCCTGAATTGTGAGACGAAGACCGGCTTGTCATTCGTGACGCTTACCATCAGATGTGATAAATGCCTATTTCATCTGATGGTAAGCACCACGGTTGCTCATAAAAATATAGCAATACTACTCAGAACGTTGAATAATAAAGTACTGCACGGTACTGCACTGCTCTTGTCCTTCGAGCTGTCTCAAATTGTCGTTCCATCGGGAGCATATAAAAAAACCTTAAAATTTGTGAGTGGTAGAGCCACCCTGTAGATAGCTTTGTCTACAGCACGATTGGGCCGGCTCGACCAGGTCGTTACGTAAAAGGCTTGCTGCTGCATTTGGTACGGTGAGTAAGATATCCGGAGGCCCAAATCCTCCTCCCTTACCAATATCTTTAAAAGTACAAAAAGATCTTAAAAGTCAACAACGCGCCTATGTTTCTTCTTGTGTTGTGAGCGCACATGGGCATTGGAGGTCACTAACCATCAGGTGACTCACTTGCTCGTTTGCCGGCCTATGCTATATAAAAAGTTTATTTTTCAAAAACCGAATAAAATACTATTTTCACACAAATAACTAGATGTTAGATGTTGCCCACTAGACTTATCATTTTACACTATTTCTGTTACATATAAGCGATAAATTAAAGGCATAAATAAACCGTGTCCAGTACATTCGCTTCAGTAGGAAGCCATAATCCTCGCCCCAATGGCCATTAAAACTTTTTTCTGAAGTATTCTTTTAAAAATGTTTGAAACAACTTTAAATTGTGATTTACTCACCATAAAATTATAATGGAAGGTACTTGAGATAACTCTTTGCTAAAATATAGGGGTTTATTAGAAAAAGAGAGACAAAAAATGATTTAGGAGCGGGTGTTGTGAGAAAAACCGCATGGAATCTAATGTATGATACATGTGTCGGTGCGGGATTCAGCGACAAGCTGAAGGTAGTGGATGAGAGCCTAGAAGAGACCACATAAGGGGAGCATAGTATATGGCGCGAACGCTGGTCAGCAACGAGCTGAAGGTAGTGAATGAGAGCTCAGGAGCCAGTGTTGTGAGACCACGTACAGGGACCGTAATATGTGATGCGCTGGCTGGTGGCACGACGTGCTGAATGTAGTGGATAAGTGCTTTTTTGAGTGGTAGAGCCACGCTGTAGACAGTTTTTTCTACAACATGAATGGGCCGGCCCGTCCGGGTCGTTACCACTCTCTCACAGAAAACCGGCGTCAAGTAGTAGCATGCTGCTGCATTTCGTACGGTGAGTGAGATATCCGGAACCCAAATCCCCCTCCCTTTCCCAATACCTTAATTATCCCTTTCCTTTAAGGTCGGCAACGCGCCCATGATTCTTTTAGTATTGTGAGCGTACATGGGCGGTGGAGTTCATTTACCACCAGGTGACACACTTGCTCATTTGCCAGCATATGGTTTAAAAAAGCTTAAGCTTACTAGTAAATGAGAACTTCAAAAATCACCATCAATTTTGACTACACAGCCTGGGTATAAAATTCAACACTATGGATTCACAACCGTGAGCCGAAGTACATGGCACTAACCCTCGGACAAAGAGATATTAGAATAAAATACACTGAAATAGTGCTGTGTAAACAAATACATTTCACGCTTTCATATTTACACAGTCATCCCACTGTACTTTACAGCGAAGAAACTGATATTATAATAAAACCGTCTGGATTTTTGTCTAAATATTATTTTTCTCTCTGGCTAGTCTCGTAAATGAAAACAATTGTTATAAGAGTTTCTGCACAAAATGAGTACAAATTAATAAATTTTCTAGATCGTTATTATTAAGATGTTGGGAGACCTTTAATTCAAAACTAAATGTAATATTTACAATATTTTTACTAAAGCATAAATGTAATATTTTCCGAGAAACAATCTATAACACAACCCGGGGGTTCTGCTTCGCCTGTGCCTGAACGTGCCGGACCGCTACGTGTGGAGGAGGCGCCGCCCGCCGCTGCTGGCGGTGCCGGTGGCCCGGACCAACCTCTTGGCCAAAGCGCCTCTCACGCGAGCGGTTAAAATTATAAATGAGGTGCATGTCAAAACAGATATTTTGACGTGTAACTGGAGTGAGCTCGCAAAAATTTTGTTATATGTTATTTGTTATACTTAATTTCATTTATGTTATAGTATATAATTGTATGTTTTTGTTATTTTATCTTTTAGAATTATGTAATAGTCCTGCCAGTTCGAATTGGGTATATCCTGTAATGACTGTGTGTGTGATGAATAAATAAATAAATAAATAAATAAATAAACAACGTGTGATAGGTGTGTCATATTTTAGGGTCATTACAAACAAAGTACCTATGTACCGGATCATTTCAAACTGAGATCTCCTAAGCTTTCACGTTAATTTTAATCACCCGTTTATTAAGATCGATAAGATTGATCACATCACTATTAATCCAATACACAAAGTTTCCTTTAATAACGTAAGTGATCATAAGAAGAGATTTTTGAAAATTCATCCCTTACGCCCGATTACTAAGGATTTAAGACCGTGTTACACATGTTAAGTGCCTCTTATCTGTCAAATTTGTATGAAAATAAGTAGCTCTTAGGCAGTCGATCGTTGAGTAGCATTTGAGTATTCGGGTGTAAAAGAGGTAAAATAGGTGATGTAAATTTGTATGGAGTAAAACTATTAAATATATATTACGACTGGAAACTTCGTAGGAGTACCCCTAAAAACAAATAAGCAACTGCGTATTTCGCGTTATCTCGAAAATCATTCCCTTAGGGGGTGATTTCACCCAATTTCAAAAGCATTTGCTTTTAAAGAGCGTGGGTTGTTCTGGATAAAAACCTTCACACGGACGTAGTCGCGAGTAAAAGCTAGTAAGTATATAAAATCGTAACTCTTATGCATTGTATTAATATTAGTTTGTTTAGGTGTTGAAAAATAGCTAGACATCTGTACCTGCATGAGAAATTGGATGCATCTAGCAAAGTTTATTGCGGGCTTTCTGAGATTTACTGAATTATTATGTACTAAAATAAATGATATAAAGGTTTTAGGGGAGAAAATTGCTGGTTATAAGCTCGCACGTTCCTTATACCAACGGCCTGCAAACAAACAAGAGGGTCACCTGATGGTAAGTGATCTCCACCGCCCATGTACACCCACGAGTCAGGCGCGTTGCAGACCTTAAAGGAAAGGGATAATTAAGGAATTCGGAAGGTGAGCGAATTTGGCCTCCGGAAATGTTTCCTTCACCGAATAATAATACCCAAAATACCCAAATTCTAGATTACCCTGTTATTACGTTCTTCGCTTATAAAACTTATTGAAATAGGTCGAGTAAGAAAACGTGCGTATAAATCAAAACGGGAGGAAACGGATGTGGTAATGTTATAAATAAGACGAGCATTCGACCACGGACTTACTAAATATTGCCTCGTATCTGTTCAGATGGGTTCTGTTTATCACCGTTTGGATTTTTTTAATTTTATTTAGATGACGAGTCGAGCAGATCGCTCGTCGTCTTTAAGCGTCACGCCTGCCTATAAACAGAAGCAACACCAATCAGAAGCGTTGACGGGCATTGCCTCGCTTTGCGTTTTTTACCGTCTCTATCACGGTGAATACTCTGAAGAAGTGTTTGACCTTATTCCATACTCACCTTTCCTTCCTTATTCACGCGTGCTGTATTGCGGAACCACAGTATCTCCTGTGTGTGTGGAATCCTCCATCTCGGCGCGAACCAAGTGGTTCGAAAATCTCACTTCTATCGGACCATAAATCGGTGGAATAGTTTGCCAGCACACGTGTTCCCTCGTTACAACATGGGATCCTTTAAACGGAGTGTGAAGAAGCAATTAGAAAGGCCGGCATAATTCTGCCGACCTATGATAGACACATCGTCTGTTTTGGATTGCGCTACACTTACCATCAGGTGTAGCGTAGTCACTTTTTTTATACGTAATAGGCTCGCGTTTAGCCACTATCACGTCATGGTAAGCGAAGATGTGGCCTAAGATGAAGCACGCTTACCTAGCAAAAAACGATTCACTCGCGACATGAAGACACCCAGATTACATTTATCGGGGAACAAGTTGCCGGCTTGTTCCACAATTTGGCAGTCCGTATGATGAAGGTGGAGGCAAAGCGTTTGGTGCGCGTTTTGGGAACGTCTACCATAAATGGGTGGCGTTTTGCCGTGTCCCTGGTCGTCCGATGATGGAATGGAGAGGAGGGAATCAAATTATGCAATTCCGCTGCACACTCTCCAAAATGCATCCGATAGAAAGCTGATAAACAGGCAACCTCACGCCGATGTTCAAGGCTCTGAAGCCGACAAGACAAGATAAAAAAGCGATAATATATTCTCAGTCAATGTAATTTATCATCAGGTGACACTACTGTATGCTCGTCTCTTCCTTAAAAATGTTTAAAAAAAAGTATTTAATAGATTTTAAGTAACAAATGAAAAGACAGGTTATATGAGGGTTCACTAAATGAACACCTACAATATGCTATTTGGCTCGATTTTTAGGGCGGCTCGTTCAGACAAGAAGCGATCCGGGTCGGCCAGAATATAACTGTAACTGCAGGACGGCATAATTCTGGTGACGCGACTGTTGAAGCATGCAAGTGCAACACTTATCAACGATCGCCAGAATCGTCTTCCAGTTGTCACCTAGCGGCTCTTATTTAGACCAAGCATTAGCATACGAGTTTGTATATTGACGATTACTATAGCAAAAAGGCTAGCAAGTAACGACAGTTTGTAAGATTTTTGTAGAGTACCAAATATACTTTGCAGTCATTTTATCGAGCCTTGAAATAAATGAACAAGTCAGATTGCTGAATAGATGGAGTCAAATCTTGAAATGGTAGACTTAATTGTCATTTTAGATTAGGCACAAAGTCGAAAGACGGTAGGAGCAGACTTTAATGGCACAAGTGGAACATTCCAAAAGGAATTTGATGGGAAACTCGATCTAGATATCAGACGCGCTCGGAACCGGGAATTTTAAGTAGCTTACAAGTTACTCTACTTGCGAAGTTAGATTAGATTATTTACGATCGGTCTTGTGATAAATGTAATCTCAGAATGTTTATAGTTTAATAAATGAAAATATGTAATATTTATCATTTCATTTGAAAATTATTGCTCGTGACGCAGTAGCTTTATTCAAACTGTCCTCTTTTATTTTTATTCTCAGTGGGATGCGTAAAGCGACTGAAGTATTTGGCGCTTGATAGTTTTTTTTTAATATAAGCCTGAATGACGAAACAACAATAATTAATATCCTATTTATTAAGTCTTAGGCGAGCTCTTATGTAAAAAAACCGCTTAAGAGAGTAGAACTCTCAGTCTAAGGGTTCCGTAGATGAAATGTACATGTCACTGGAAATATCAATAGTTTTACCCTTAACATTTAATAAGAGCTCAGAAGCGAGTGTTGTAAAATCATGTACAAGAAGCGTAGTGTGTGACACACGGAGTGGTGAGTTAAAGGTAGTAAATTGTAACGTTGTATACATATACTACATTTAATTGGTTGGTACACCACAGCGAAGTTAACGTTGGTTGTGATGTGCCAATCGTACATCGGTCTGAAGCTAGTAGCTTATCGCTATTGGCTGTGCATTTCCCACCGCTAAAACTTCCACCCGTCTCTCTGACGATCTGATAAAAGGAGCGTGTAGAATCGCTCGGCCTTTTTCGCTTCTGTGCCGTCCCTAAATTTTTCTAAAAAAACTTACTTTATACGCCGCGGTGAGGAGATCTACAGCTCCAGTACCCAAAGGGAAAACCCTACATTTTCTTTTTGAAGGTACCGCCGCAGTGGCGCCTCATTAACTATTTCGTGGGTTTTTCACATCGCCAAATTACCGCTCGGTGCTCCACACAGTCAGAGAGCTCAGGAGAGACCTGCTGCACATAGTGAACAAGGGGTCAAGAGTGATTGCTGTGAGACCACGTATAAAGAGCGTAGTGGGTGACGCGCGGGCTGGTAGAGCGAAGAACTGAAGTTAGTGAATGAGAGCTCAAGAGCGAGTATTGTAAAATCATGTACAGGAAGCGAAGTTTGTGTTGCGCGGGCCGGTGGAAAGATAAGCACATAAAGTATTTACAAGTCGCTAAAGTGACACGTTGAAGACAGGCAGCAAGGGGGAACAGAGGCTCTTATGACATTTTGGCAAAACTAATTAGAAAGATCTATAATTTTATATCCAGCTTAATTTATTTATGTTGGACATAAGATTTATGGATTTAATTAACATTTCACAGCTTCTTGCATTTGCAACCTGCAGGCCAATTCTCGTAATTTTAAATGTTCAAAATATCATTCCGATCTAGTCTCAGCGTTAAGAAAGTTGCAAATGGCATTCTCTTAAACCAATAATCAACATTAAATGCACCTAGCATTAGCAGTAGCATTATACCGTTTTGGCTTCAATCAACTTTTATTTTACATTCAATCTCGGTACGATCTATATTCACATTTGACGTTGATTATTGGTTTAAGAGAATGCCATTTGCAACTTTCTTAACACTGAGACTAAATCGGAATGATATTTTGAACGTTTAAAATTACGAGATATGGCCTGCTGATACATTGTCGCTTTTGTAGACTTTGTAGTTCATTGACTTCTGTAATATTTTTTAAAAGATTTGTACCTGGTAGAAATTAACTATTCACAATTATACTTCTAATTCGAAGGGCTGGACTTACTAGTTCACGACGACTGACTCCAAATGACAAGTGCATATATTATATAGGAAAGAATAAGGATATTGAATATGTGTGGTGTTGCTTCTGTTTATGGGCAAACGTGGTGCTTATCATCAGGCGAGTAACCGGCTGGTTTCGTAATTCAAACTTATAAAATTTAAAAATAAAGGTTATGTTTTATTTATTTTTAGCGATTGGCTCGCCCCCTATCACATCATGGGACGGAGATACGCTCGGTGAAATGTCGGTGTACTGGTTACACCTCTGCCTACCCCTTCGGGAATTACAAACGTGAGTGTATATGTTATTTTAAGTGTTATATCTTGTGTGTGCATATCCCCTAATGGGGATACAATATTTTTGTTTGGTGTATAATATTCTACCGTATTCAATCTTAAATAAATAACCGCATATCCTATTTACCTCAATCCTGCATCTGTTTTAACTGCACATGATGCATCTAAAGCAATCTAAATGCTAAACCAGTCTGTACTATGCATAAAACTAGACTTTTTACGTGTCTTGAGCCTGAAAACGCCTTTTTAAAGCCAAATGAGCGTTTGCCAGCTGCAGATTTGAAAAGATTCTTTTAAACGTAAGAGTGTAAATGTGAGTTTATACGAGTGTTTATGCTTTTAAAACTTACTTTTGATTTTAATTAATAGCATTTACTTTTTTATATAAATAAATATAATAAATACACCAAACAGTCACACACATAGTCCTGACCCCACACTAGGTCAACCTGTATCGTGGGTATCAAGAACTACGAGGGAATTACGGTCCCACTACATCCAAACCTGAAAGAAATATTTGTGGATCATATAAATATTTGTCTCAAAACGGTTGGATTGAACTATGTGTGAAATTTTTTATGGAACGGAATACAACTGTGAAATTAAGCACAAATATTGCTTATCTATACTAATATTATAAAATGGAAAGATTTTTTTGTATTTTTGTATGTAACGAATAAACTTAAAAACTACCGGACCGATTTCAAAAATTCTTTTGTTGTTAGAAAGCTACATTATCACTGAGTAATATAGGCTACTTTTATCCCGGAAAAGGCCATTCACGCGGGCAAAGCGTGAATGGCCTTTTTAATTAGCCGCGAGCAAAAGCTAGTTAAAAATAATGAGGCACTTGTTTCACATTTTTCTAAAATTCCACTCGTTAAACCCCTTTAATAAAAACCCCTCCCGCAAAGGGGTTTTCCATATTATGTACCTATTGATAATGTGAAAGTTTAGATGTGATAATGTTGATGTGAAAAGTCCGAGGTGTATGCTCTTGGGTCTAGTTTCGAACCTGCAACTTTCGTTTCGACAGTCCGTACCTCTCCCCGCTGAGCCATCGCTAATATATTATATAGATTAATAAAATTATTTCATCACAATATTTTATTTTCTTTTACAACGTTGTTTTTCGGAGGTGAAACCATAACCATACACGCGTCAAATTAAGAAAATGGAGGAACATTTTTCAGTAAATCACTTTCATGTACGGGATTATTTACGTTTTTCCTAGAAGTGAAAACATAGAGATAAATTAGGTGGGGTCGAAAATCGTGTACAGAGCAATGTAGGCAGAGGTGGGGGAGGTACGGCAGGGGGGAGTCATATGAGCATACCAGTCGTACCTTATCTCAATAGGAGTCAAACGTTCGTGCTACCGGGAACACGGTTTCGGGATTTCAAATTTTAATGTCTGACGTCTGTAAAATGGTCCAACCGCTTTGGCATTTGTCAGCCTCTGAGGCTGTTTTACCGAAGCTGCAAGATACGAGTACACGTATTACCAACTCTTGTACCAAGAGTAATTACCCACGGCTCCGCCTAAGTAAATGTATTTTTCTCGGATTAAAGTAGCCTATACTCTAATTCTTGTAAGACAAGAATTAGAGTCTACCTGTATGTCAAACTTTATCCAAATCCGTTCAGCCGTTAAAGCGTCATTGATCTACACACGCCTAAACTTTCTGGATGGGAATTTTACGAAAATGTGAAACACGTATCTCATTATTTTTAACAAGCAATTTTTGTACTCAATTTCACAGTCGTATTTCGTTCCATAAAAAGTTTCATGCAAAGTTGAACCCCCCTTGCCCCCTTAAAATGTACATATCCAACAATCCTTTCTTAGCAGGACATTACACAAACTTTCATCTGATTTAATTTCATGATCCTAGCTTTAGTCGTTTATAGATTTAGTATTAAATCAGTCTGTGAGTGGTTTTTCGCTTCTATATAAATTATACACGCAAGGGCATCCTTTACTAATGAAATTTTTGGCCTTAGTCCACCGTGCGGGCCTAATGCGGGTTGGTCGATTTCACATACCTTCGAAATTCGTATTAAAACTTCTCAAAACGTTTACCTTAAGAGTTTAAGCGAGCGATGATTAACATGAAATAAATACGTAAGTCAAGTCAGTATGTACCCTAGGGCAGTCGTCGGCAAGCATGTCATCCAAAAGAGCCAAATATAGACAAGACACAATTTAAATTTATTCAGAGCCATTTTTTGAAGTGAAACATTTTTTATCGGCGTATGGGAGAAATTTTATAATTGTAAGGTTTTTCTGTTACGCGCCATCTTTATTTCTGGGTAACATTTTTCCGTTACGCGCCATCTTTATTTCTGGGTAACATTTTTCCGTTACGCGCCAGCTTTATTTCTGGGTAACATTTTTCCGTTACGCGCCATCTTTATTTCTGGGTAACATTTTTCCGTTACGCGCCATATTTTTTTTTCTAACACACAAAAACAAACTGTAGAGGAACGGGTGCTAAATGTTCCTCCGGCGAAGGGGAGATCTTCAGTCAGGCAGATGTTGTACCTGACCGGCCGCGGCCCCTCCGATGGTTGATGTTCGGAACTTGTCTATATACTAATCGTCGCGCAAACTTTGCTAGCGCGATTCAGGATCTGGTTAATGTTGCATTGTGCGGTGCGCGCTGCCTGTCAGGTACAACATGCGCCTGACTGAAGATCTCCCCTTCGCCGGAGGAACATTTAGCACCCGTTCCTCTACAGTTGGTTTTTGTTAGTGTTTAATGTAATATTATTTCAATTTTTTTTAGTTAAATGTCTATAATGTGAAAAAAAGTTTCACTTCTATCGGCAGTCCTCAAAGACTGCCCCGCATATTTTTTTTAACTTCTCTTTGATTTTGTAGGAGACAATATAACGGAAATAATTAAAAGTACACTCTCGCTTGCCTTGTCAAATAAGTCATAGTTTAACTAACAGTAATTTAAATGAAATATGGTGTCATACATAAAAAAGATAATTATTTAAAAATATAACTAGTTTATTAATATAAAAGATATTCTTATAAACAAAACTTAAAAACCAACTTCAAAAAATAACACTGAAAGTCAAAAACAAAAATGTCTGTAGTGTCTTTGGATTCGGTGCCTGTGTCGCTCGCGGGCCGCGGGTTGCCGACCACTGCCCTAGGGGATGCGATTAGGTATCGAACCCAAGACTTTAGTATCAGTAGTCCGTTACACTCCATGTTATGCCATCGCCTGAGAATCCTCATAAATCAATTAGATTAAGATTTGTGTACCAAGCTACACGTTCATTAAAGGCCTCTCTGAGAGACCTCATTACCGTATCAGCTGACCGTTCGAACTAAACACTAACCTACGACGGGTTTATCTCGTTTACTCTCATTATACACGACAGTAACTTGAGAACGTTGTCTGAAGGTCGAAAACTACGTAATACCACGAAGTAATAATACGCAAACCCACGCATGAGGTTCAAACTATTCGGGTACACAACGTGTTGTATGTGACGAATAAACTTAAAAACTACTGGACCGATTTCAAAAATTCTTTTGCCGTTAGAAAGCTACATTATCACTGAGTAACATCATACTAATATTATAAATGTGAATGTAAGTTTGTTTGTTACGCTTTCACGCGAAAACTACTTAACCGATCATCATGAAACTTTTTACAAATAATCTTGGAGGTATAAGAAGTAACATAGGATACTTTTTATGAAAAAAAAATCTATTTGTTTCTTACGCTTTTACGCCTAAATCACTGATCCGATTTTCTAATAAAATTTAAAATATGTATCAGTGTTGAAGTGAATCTGTCAGATTATTGCCCGATTTACTTAAATATTACTGTTTTTTTTTACTTTTTCCTCAACCAAGTTGTTACATCATTAATTTCGCCTATATACTCCATGTATCTTCTTCTTCTTCCATCTACCCTTATCCCACTCGTAGTGGGGTCGGTCGCAACATGCTTTTTAACACATGTTATAGAAAGATGTGGCTTCTAGTTTTTACGACCGGCCGCCTGCCTGACGTCAACTCCTCTGGGGAATGTATATTAAGTGTAAATAAATAAATTTCTCGTACGTACCTAACTCTGCCCACCCCTTAAAGGATGGAAGTGTGAGGATATAATGATGATAGAAAGACAGCCCCGTAGGACGGGCGAGTAGCCTACTGCGAAGCGAGAGGCCGTGAGTTCGATTCTCACACTGAGACAAATGTTTGTGTGATCCAAAAACATTGGTCTCGGGTCAGGGTGTTGTGGGTTGGCAAGTCCCTCGTAGTTCCTGATACCCACAATACTGGTTAACCTAGTGTGGGGTCAGGAATATGTGTGTGACTGTTAGGTGGATATATGATTAGAAGTATGCTACGTGAAATAAGTATCAACTTCAAAAACCCACCCAATCGTCAGTTAATGTAATTAAATCATTAATTTAAGCCAATCCAAACATAATGTCAACGGTATAACCTAAAATTTGCCATTAAAATTCATCTCCCGCCAATAATTGGCCGGCCATCACTCGGGGCCACAAAACACGCGTTTAAAAACATGTCTCAACGCGTCCGCCCATGCCCCCAATTACGTGTAACATCGATATTCCGGTGTAGTTTGATTTCGGGCGCGAGTTACAAGTGGGAGCGATTTGAAGTTTGATTCGACAATTTTTTTATTCTCTTAGTAGGTAGACGAGCAAGTGGCCCGCGTGTTGGTAAACGGTTGTCGCCGCCCATAGACTTCAGTAATGCCAGTGCACAGCCAAGCATATGACTGCTGTGCTGAGGTTTCAGGTTCGATCCCCAGGTCAGGTTAAAGTGGTATTGGGTTTTTCTATTTCGAAATGCTCAGTATCAGCCCGGAGTTTGAAAATGTGCCCGGTATGGCGATAGGCTCGCCTCCTATCACATCATGGAACGGAAATAAGCTCGGCGAAATGTGGGTGTACTGGTTACCTACCTACCCCTTCGGGGATTACAGTAGTGAATGTGTATGTAATGTATATATATGTGTAAAAAATAGGTTCGAAAAAGGCTACTGAATAAAACTAAATAATCACTAAATTAGTCTGTATACGTCATCATCTACACAGAAATCGCCACTATGCGTTCGCACCTCGGGAGCACTATGAGACCTCATAGTGACGTTTATAAATACTGAGGTTGATTTGTTAGCAACCTGCCTATGACTTACCCCACACCGCCAATAGAAATCTCCGGCCACCGTTTAATATTCATAGAGTAATTAATTTTGGTCAACCACGGGACGCGGCCGGTGTCGATGTATTTGTACAGAGCCCTCAAAAATGTGGCTTATCGGTGAGAGCTGAGTAATTACCAGTGATTTTATTAACACGGGACTATGTTTCAAAAAAAAAATACATCACGCCTATATCATCGAAGAGATGAGCAGGAATGCATGTAATTAATACTCTTATTTTCGTCCCATGTGATAGGGAACGCACTTGTCGCCCTATCAAGCCCATTCCTTCCTTCCCTCTGCCCTCATCCCACTCTCAGTGGGATCGGCGCAACATGCTTTAACACATGTTACAGAAATATTTGGCTTGTAGTTTTTACGGACGGCCGGCCTCCTGACATCAACCCTTTCATCCCCCCATCCCTCTGTGGGGTAACACCCAGAGCCCAAACAAATGGTTGTGAATCACACAAACATTTGTCTCGGTGCGGGAATCGCCTACTGCGCCACGGAAGCTGTCACCATATCAATCACAAAGCTATGATCAATCACATTTAAGTGAAAATCACGTGCGTTTTTTTAATAATTAAAAGGTGTTGGTGGACAGTACTTATCATATTCTCTTATTTTAACTTTAACATAGTAAGTAATTGTTTGAATCGTTTCAGAAATAACGAAAGTTACTGTAAATACTGTTAGAGTATTCTCTTAATATTGATATATTGACTGCCTCGGTGGCGCAGTTGTAATGCGTACGCGTTACAATTGAGGCTAACTCTGAGGTCTCGGGTTCGATCCCCAGGTCGGGTAAAGTGGTATTGGGTTTTTCTATTTCGAAATTCTCAGTATCAGCCCGGAGTCTGGAATTTGTGCCCGGTATAGCGATAGACTCGCCCCCTATCACATCGTGGGACGGAGATACGCTCGGCGAAATGTGGGTGTACTAGTTACACCTCTGCCTACCCCTTCAGGGATTACAGGCGTGAGTGCGTATGCATATGCGTATATTGAGGGTGTCTCAGAAAGCAACGTTGGGTACACTGAAATAATAATGGTGCGATATAGTTGTCGAAGGGTAGTTAAATGGTATAAAAGAGGTTGTCGCCAGAACTGGAGGCCTTTTGTCCGCAGTAAGTCGGTCAGCCTCCAGTTCACTAAGATCCTTGCTCAGTCGAATAGTACAAGAGTTCATTACGCGGTAGCTATGCTGGTCTACTATTCGCTTCTAGTTGTTTGAGTTATAATTAGAGATCGGTCTCTAGAGAATCCTGACATGGTGTTGTGGTCTGTAAAGCAGTAACATTGTAAAAGTAACCAATAAACCTATGTTGAAGTGATTACTGTCGTTTGGTATTAATAAAAGAATACTCTTCTCACGTAGCTTCTAACAATACATGAAATATAATATGTTGTAATAAAGGTAAGATACTGATAGATTCATATATTTCAGTGCACGATTGTTCATCACGAACGCAATTTCATGGCTTCCTATGTGAAATTACCTCTCGATGTTACTATAGACGCCAGGAAAACCGAGAAAGGGCAGGATATCCTTAATTGCCTTGAGGAAGACTTCGCGGAAAGGAAGCGAATTACTTCAGCTTCCTTATAGTTGTTTATAATCACGCATATAAATAAAACAATAGCTAAGTGCTGTTATGTATTGTGCAGTAGACGAGCATTCTCCACGCTGTTATGAACACAGCGTATAGTAGCCAAAGATTCATTCTAATATGCACTGCAGTAGCAGTAAACGAACACTCCCCACGTCATCACTGATGCGGCTAATAGCCAGGTGCTCTTGCATGTGCTCTCAGCAATGTCACCGACGCGGTGACGCGTATAGCCGAGTGCTGTTTAACCCAGAAGGAGCACGTTCCTCACTCTACTACCGACGCGGCATATAGCTGAGTGTGTTATGACCAATATTACAGACGAACACTCTGCATGCTTTCACCACCGCGGCGTACAGTCGAGTGTATTATGTGCAATGGCGCACTATAACAGATTAGCACTTTCCACGCTGCGTATAGCCGAGTGCTGTTTAGTCCAATAGGAGAACGTTCTCCACTAAAGTACCGATGCGGCGCATAGCCGAGTTTTGCTATTGGCAGTACAATAGCTGAGTGCTATTCACGCCGTAATCGATACGATAAATTAATAAAAAATGCATTGAAAATAATATTCAGAATTTAAATAAGCAATGAATATTAAAGCGAATACAAACAAAAATGGCCACAAAGCGTTATTGTGTACAAAACCCACAATGACCCGCATATTTTTATAGCATAGGCCGGGAACGAGCAAGTGCGTCACCTGACGGTAAGTGATACGCACTGCACCCATGAATATCCACAATACAAGAAGAATCATGGGCGCATTGCTCACCTTAAAGGAAAGGGGTTATTAAGGGGTTGCGAAAGGGAGAGGGATTTGGGCCTCCGGATATATCACTAACCGTACGAAACGCATCAGCAAGCCGCTATTCTACGTCTGTTTTCTGAGAAACAGTGGTAACGACCTGGTCAAGCCGGTTCATTCATGCTATAGACAAAACTGTCTACAGCGTGGCTCTACCACTGCTATAATCCGCCAGGTCCAGTCCACGTATTACGATTCAAAAGATAAAGCCCTTTAAAGGTAGAGCAGACAGATAGAGAGGGAAAAACAGACTATGTAGTAGGTACGAATCCCTAAAAGTAAGTAATGTTTTAGAGTGGTAGAGCCACGCTGTAGACACTTTTGTCTACAGCAGGAATGGTCCGGCTCGTCCGGGGCGTTACCACTGTCTCACAGAAAACCGGCGTAAAGTGGCAGCTTGCTGCTGCGTTTCGTACGGTGAGTGAGATATCCGGAGGCCCAAATACCCCCTCCCATTCCCAATCCCTTAATTATCCCTTTCCTTTAAGGTCGGCAACGCGCCTATAATTCTTTTGCTATTGTGGGCGTACATGGGCGGTGCAGATCACTTACCAACAGGTGACCCTTTTCCTCGTTTACCGTCCTATGCTATAAAAAAACAGTGGACTCAGCCCGTCGGGATCCCAGAGCGGCAAGTCTAGTTGGGGGCCCCCGTGAGCTTTTTTGCGTTTGCCAGTGATTTGAGCATGTATAGGCTTAACATTGTATGGTATTTCGAGATTTGGGGCCCCCAAGATCGGGAGTCCGGGGTGGACTGGAGTCCTTTTACTCCGCTACTGTGCTAAACCTACCTATAAAAATTGTTTTCATCATGCAAAGCTTAAATGTCCTTACCTACCACCAACTCGTAATACAACTGCGTTGATGGAAATTGTAGTAATCAGAGCCGATGTATAGGTGATGTTCTATAACTGCGGTTTAGACGGTGCCCGGCCGGCCGGCGTATCCGGCCTTCATCCGATATCCGGTTGACCGGTAAATAGGACACGGACTAACTCCGACTACTCTCTGATTTCCTTTCGTGATTGAAGACATTTTTATATACTTTACGCTTCTGAGAATTGGAATTCGAAATCGACAAAATAATTTCCTTATATTTCTTGGTATTGTAGGCGTATATGGACGGTGGAGATCACTTACCATCAGGTGACCCACTTGCTCGTTTGCCGGCACACAGGTAGACCCATAACCTGTACTTGAGGCCTATGTACTCATGTGTATGCCTAGTACATAGGCTACTTTTTCCCGGATTAGGCCGTTTAGCGGCCGGATCCGCGAGCAAAGGCTAGTATAAAATAACTTGTTTGTTGATAGTCTCAAAAGGAGATATTTTTCTGGAAACTTCAGTAAATATCTTATCCCACATTTCCACAACATTTATAGTTGAGAAGAAGCTTTATTCAACTTCAAACGTGCCATCTGTCTCGAGAAGTGTGGGTTCGAATTTCACAGACATGCCAAACTTACGTCTTTATTTTAAATGTACAAAACATAAAGTGTAGTTGAATACCTATATTTTTTTTTTATGGTATAGGCCGGCAAACGAGCAAGTGGGTCACCTGATGGTAAGCGATCTCCACCGCCCTGTACGCCCACAATACAAAAGAATTATGGGCGCGTTGCCGACCTTAAAGAAAAGGGATAATAAGGGTTGGGAAGGGGAGGGGGATATGGGCTCCGGATATCTCACTCACCGTACGAAACGCAGCAGCAAGCTGCTACTTTACTTTATATTTATTTAAATAGGAATATATGCACGCTATCTTTGCCTTTAATTCACTGGGCATTATGAGTATATACTTAACATCTTATGTGTCAGGGTGAAAAACCCATGTGTCGGCATCGCACCCATGATTCTTTTGGTATTGTGGGCGTACATGGGCGGTGGAGATCACTTACCATCAGGTGACTCACTTGCTCGTTTGCCGGCCTATGCCATAAATAAATAAAAAAAAAGTTCACATCAAATCAGTCAAACGCACGAACTCATTCATTATCTATCAATAAATATTATACAAACGTACATACGCACTCTCGCCTTTAGTCCCCGAAGCGGTAGGCAGAGGTGTAACAAGTACACCCACATTTCGCCGAGCGTATTTCCGTCCCTCGATGTGATAGGGGACGAGCCCATCCCATACCGGGCATAAATTCCAGACTCCGGGCTGATACATTTCATAATAGAAAAACCCAATATTACTTTTACCCGACCGGGGATCGAACCCGAGACTCAGCGTCAGCCTCAGTCGTAACGCATACGCATTACAACTGCGCCACCGAGGCAGTCAATAAATATTATATTAAGTGTACGGGAGCAACCGTACAATAATGTTATTGCATTATTATATTTGGTGTAATACTAACATTTGTATTTGAGTATTTATTAGCGGAAGTTTGTAATTAGCAACTTTAGTTATTTAAAAAGTTACTACATATTATGCATGTTATTAGTCTGTAAGACAATTATCAACAAGTAAATAAATACACCCAACAGTCACACACATAGTCCTGACCCCACACTAGGTAAACCTGTATCGTGGGTATCAAGAACTACGAGGGACTTGCGGTCCCACAACACCTAGACCCAAGACAAATATTTGTGAATCAGACAAACATTTGTCTAGGTGCGGAAACGAACCCACGGCCTCGCGCTTCACAACCGGCTACTCGCCCGCTGCGCCACGGAGGCTGTCATAAATTGGTGTTTTATATAAATTAAATTATACTAAAATATTACGCTATATGCTAAACGCCAAAAATATATGCCAAGCGAAAATTCACCTCTAGCAAATAAAATGCTAAATTCAGAATACTAACCAATACAATGCAGGCAGCGATAGTTCAGTGGGGAGTGGTACGGACTGTCGAGTCGAAAGTCGCAGGTTCGAGACCAGTCCCAAGAGCATACACCTCAGACTTTTCTAAGTTATGTGTGTATAAATTGTTAATTATCGCTTACTTTAATGGTAAAGGAAACATCGTGAGGAAACCTGCATACCTGAGATGTTCTTTATAAGAATTTCGAAGGTATGTGAAGTTTACCAAGCCACATTAGGCCAGCGTGGTAGACTAAGGCCTAACCCCTCTCATTCAGTAGAGGAGGTCTGCACAGCAGTGGGACCTGTATAATACAGGGATAAAGTACAATACTAACTACTGTACGAAACAAATCGCCTCATTGGGCTAGTGGCGTATATAGACTGAGAAACCGTGAGATCGTGAGTAGGTCATGTAGGAAATCTACCTGGGGGTAAAAGGGGATTGAACTTTCTATGACCCTTTTTTATGGAACGGAATGATACTAAGAAATTGAGCATAAAAAATAGTAAAACACGTAATTTTTTTTTGGAACGAAGTTCCTTATCGCGCGTTGTGAAAGGGGGCTAGACGGAAAAAATTCTTACGAAAAAAATTGTCACGACACTTTTTTCCATTTTTGAAATTATGTAGACAGTTTTAACGACTAAAGTTGGACATAATAGTGTTCGATTTTCAAAACTTTTTTGTGTTTAAGTGGCCAGTGTTGTCAATTTGTGAATCAAGTGAAAACTAGTTGGATGAGGTTGTTAATCGATACATCTTGGATTCAGTTTGGTAAGATATTAAATAATATCTAATTGGAACGAAGTTTTGGAACGAAGTTCCTTATCGCGCGTTGTGAAAGGGGGCTAGACGGAAAAAATTCTTACGAAAAGTTGTCACGACACTTTTTGCTATAGTAAGCTATTGTAAGCTGTGCGGCGTCGCATGTTTCTCTGTCTGTCTCTCTCTCTCTTATAGAAAGCAAGCCAGATATTGGAACGAAGATTACGGCCTTGGTGTAGCACCATCCAGCCTATTCTTTAATCATGATTATAGATTACGTTTGTACTCTTTGACTTTGTTGATTAACAAGGCGACGGAAACTAAGAACACAGCCATCTCGCGAGTTTTTGAGTAATTAACCCTTTAACCGGCAACACCGTAATATTATGAGTACATTCAGCTAATTGTAAATAATTTTATGATTTTTACCAAAACAGGAAAAATCGAATATTGATTATCAAGGGTGAAATATCGATTCACTGAATCAATTCAGTACGACATATCGATTTTAAAAATCAATTTATTTGATCTGATGAATTAATTCTTCAATTAATCGATTTAAGATCGCCATGCCTAGTACTGGTTGAGAATTTGGTTGAGAATAGAGAATAATAGAGATCACAAACAACTGGTCAAGAATTAGAATAATGTATAAAATAGCAAAATAAATATTTTCATTTCTATTTCGCATTGAACAGTGTGGTGTCACGACGATTATTTTTGTTGAGTGTATACAGGTTTTTTTGTAAATAATAAATAATAAAAAATAATAATAATAATGAATCCTGACAGTGTTTCTGCACAAGTTCCGGATATTGCTGATGGAGTTAGGTAAGTAGAGATTATATGCAGATAATAATAAATGCTTTTGTATTTTTAGCAAGTACGCACTATAACCTCTCTTTATTATTGTGCTAACCAAGTCATACGCATTATAATCTCCACATTTTGTGTGTTTAGCAAGTGTACGCGTCATAATTTTAATAAATTCAAAAACAAATCATATTTTAATATTACAATATCAGAACGTATGTATTTAGCAAGCCGTGCGTGTTCTAACCTATACGCTGTTGTGTTTACGAAGTCGAGAGAGTATATATATATATACACTCTGTTGTGTTTACAAAGTCCCGCGCATCTATGACGTGTATGAAAGAATAGACAGACAGAGTACATATATATATGTATATATACATAAATGTTTCGGTGTGTGTATGTATATGTACAATTTTATATTTAACATTATATTAATAAAAAAAATATTATTATAACTTAAAAAAAATAAAATTTTATTACAATTCCGTCACTAATTAATCGAAAGGAACTTCGTTCCATCCGGGTGTCCCTTGACACCTCTCAAGTTTTTTTTTTATAAAATTCCCCTCGGAAAACGGGGAAGGGGGTGTTGAACTTTGTATGAAACTATTTATTGTAACATTTGAACAACTTGACCGATTACGCTCATATTCACACCATACATTTGTTTTGTGGAAACGATGGTTCATAACTATATAACATCACGCTACGACCCATCGGAACAGAGCAGTAACCTATATATAGCTGAGCGTTATATTTCAAACTACTAAACCTATGTTCATGTTTGGTCAGAATATAGTTTGTGTAATGTAGAGGCCCACTGAGAAAGGATTTTATGAATTTTCTTTTAACAGGGGTTTACTCGGGCAGAGCCGCGGGCAACGGCTAGTAATAACATAAAACTCATATAAATCGTTCCTCAAGAATACTTTTTTTTTTTACTGCCTGGATAGGCCGACGAGCAAACGGGCCACCTGATGGTAAGTAGTCACCGCCGCCCATAGACTTCTGCAATGCCAGGGCACAGCAAAGCCGCTGCCTACCGTTAATAATAGGCCGGCAAACGAGCAAGTGGGTCACCTGATGGTAAGCGATCTCCACCGCCCATGTACGCCCACAATTCAAAAGAATTATGGGCGCGTTGCCGACCTTAAAGGAAAGGGATAATAAGGGAGTGGAAAGGGGAGGGGGATTTGGGCCTCCGGATATCTCACTCGCAGTACGAAACGCAGTAGCAAGCTGCTACTTTACGCCGGTTTTCTGTGAGACAGTGGTAACGACCCGGACGAGCCGGCCCATTCATGCTGTAGACAAAATTGTCTACAGCGTGGCTCTACCACTCGTACTTCGATCTAATCATATTCATCAAGGTCACATTTATTTATAAAACGTCTTTAGTAAGCAGGCGACGGTCACCATGGCAATAAAAATCGACAAATGGGAAAACGTATTGTAAAATACAGTAAAATCCCAAAACAAAAATAAAATAAACCGAGTATCTTTTAATTAGCCACTACTTATATCGTTTCTATATATAGGTACATAATATTAAATTTCAACAATAAGTCTTCTTCTCCTTCCACCTGCCCTTATCCCACTGGCAGTGGGTCGGTGCAAATGCTATATAACACATATTATAGAAAGATTTGGCTTGTAGTTTGTTCGACCAGACGCCTGCCTGACGTCATCCGGTCTGGGGAGAAAACACCCAAACTCGAAACAAATATTTGAGGATCACACAAACATTTGTCTCGGTGCAGGAATCGAATCCGCAACCTCTCCTTCATAGCCGGCTACTCACCCTCTGCGCTACGAAGGCTGTTTGTCTAATTCCAACAATAAGTAGTTCAAAATAAATTTAACATTGTTTTTACATACGGCAGTTTCGGTAGTCAAATCGGGTAAGTAAACATAAAAACGTACAACAGAGGACGTTGGTAATAATAATTATTCAAGTTTTACGAAACTGGTTGTCAAAGGTTAGTGGTCACACTACGAAGGATGCTCAAGATTGTGCGAAGTGGAAGCGTTTATGTAGGAAAGCGGATCCTGGCACCAAGCCAGCATAATACCAGACAGAAAGAAAGAAAGTAAAAGCTGACGTTCTCGACTGCCTGGGCGCAACTGATTGTACAGTGTTTCCAACGCGGCCCCCACTTCACCCCATACTAGCAATACTAAGTAGAAAATACGCTACTGCTTCTTGTGCCCGGCAATTTTTCAAAATACAAGTCCGGCTCATCCTTAATTATTATTCTAATTTTTAAATGTTTTCGTTCATCCATGAATGTGTGAAAAGATACAAACACTCTTCTTTTAAAATGTTGTGATAAGATTTGGAGTCAATCCATCAACTACTTTCCGAGATGTAGAGAGAGCGGCTACGAACATACGGAAGCAATTTTTTTTTATATTTAAGATACTGATATTTTAAATACGAACGGGAATATATTATCTATGTACATAATTTAAAGATAATTGATGTAATCGGGTCATAGTTATTTTAATCTTGTTTCTTGATGCTGTTATTTACTAGCTTTTGCTCGCGACTCCGCCCGCGTGAATGTCTATTTCCGGGATAAAAAGTAGCGCAAGTCTTAGATTAGACAAGGCCATGGTCTACCAGTGTGCCAAATTTCATCCAAAATCGTTCATCAGTTAAGGCTTGTTTTTTTTTATAGTATAGGCCGGCAAACGAGCTAGTGAGTCACCTGATGGTAAGTGATCTCCACCGCCCATGTACACCCACAATACCAAAAGAATCATGGGTGCGTTGCCGACCTTAAAGGAAGGGGATAATTAAGGGATTGGGAAGGGGAGTGGGTTTGGGCCTCCGGATATCTCACTCACCGTACGAAACGCAGCAGCAAGCTGCTACTTTACGCCGGTTTTCTGTGAGACAGTGGTAACGACCCGGACGAGCCGGCCCATACATGCTGTAGACAAGTGTCTACAGCGTGGCTCTACCAATCATAAAAAATCATTTGTTGATTGACAAACAAACACCCAAATTCACAAACATCCAAACATTCACATTAATATTGGGTTAGTAGGATGGTTTCAGATTCCAGTTTCTTGCAATATTTTATCCTTTTTTTGTGATTTTTGCTGCTTTTATAGGCCACAATATTGTGCCATCATTTAGTCCAATTTGTAAACAATACGGTGATAAAATAGGTACAAACGATTCAAAAAATAAATGTGTTTCATTATTCCCGGGATTCGGGAATTCCCGGGAAATATGTAATTTAAAGAGAACGCCGAGATAATGAAAATAAATAAACAAACAAACATTCATTGTTCTTTCTATACATAAGCACGTATATATTAATATCCAAGGAAGATTTTATTCTATTTTAATATGTGTCGACACGGCGTAACAAGGAAAATGCTGAAAAATATAACGTTCCTCTTAATTACTTTTATTGGTGAGTTATTTATGATTGAACCTAATACTTGGAAAAAATGTCTGATCTTTAATTTTTGTTAAATCTGCCAGCAATTATTGAAAGTAGCATTGGTTTCAGTCAGAGACTTAAATGTATACTACTAGACGGGCTGTTTAGAACTAAAATTGCGTCACAAAACGCGGGAGTTTGACCGCTCACAAACAGAGAGCACTAAAGGGATTCTAGGTTAGAGTAAGCGAGATGGTAATATCGAGTTACAGTCAGTTGACCGCAACTTAGTGGTACAATTTCAATTCATTAAAGTCTTTGGTTTCATTGCCTGGAATTATTAAAAAATCAATGTATTTATTTACTGCCTCGGTGGCGCAGTTGTAATCCGGACGCGTTACGACTGAGGCTGAAGCTAAGGTCTCGGGTTCGATCCCGGGGTCGGGTAAAAGTGATATTGGTTTTTTCTATTATGAAATGCTCAGTATCAGCCCGGAGTCTGGATTTGAGTTTTGAGTGGTAGAGCGTTGTGCGTGCTGGATAAGTAGTCGTTCGGCTGTTCTCAAGGCGACTTGTGCACAGAAAACCGACGTAATGTAGCAGCTTGCTGCTGCGTTTCGTACAGTGAGTGATGTACCGGAAGCCCAAATCCCCCTCCCCTTTCCAGTCCCTTAATTATCCTATCCTTTAAGGTCGGCAACGCGCCCATGATTCTTTTGGTATTGTGGGCGTACATGGGCGATGGAGATCACTTATCAGGTAACCCACATGCTCGTTTCCGCCCTGTGCCATAAAAATAAAAATTGTCTCCGGTATGGTTTTAAACTACGGGATTGTAAAATTTAAAGAATTCAAGATACTTTCTTTTTTATCCTGGCTCGGCAAAGTGACTACGCTACCTACACCTGGTGGTAGGTGTAGCGCAATCCATGAATACTGTCGACCAGCCATAGACACTGAATCTATCGCAGATCGGCAGAATTATGCCAGCCTGCTTAGTTGCTTCTTCACACTGCGTTTAAAGGATCCCAAAGTTTAAAGGTATCTTCAACGAAAATAGGTTTATAGCTAGGTTGTATTGTTTTTGAGATATGGGATATTGTCACACAATATTCATTCAATCTGACTACATGCACTGAGCCGTACTTCGTACTCCGTTAAATATATTAAAAACTAGACATTTTAATAACCCTCGACAAGGAACGAAAGACCAAAAGGTCCAAAACTGAGCGCGTGACGGACCACGCACGCGGCACGGTAACTTTAAATGTTCTAGCAATACAATCGGGTTTGTTTCGAGGGTCAAATTTTGGCCACACCTTTCTGTAACACGTTGTATATTTAACTCACGATAGAAAAAGAGTAGGGAAATAAGTTTAACATTTTGCCTGCTATATGTAGATCAATATATATCCGTTTTTTAGCTGGTTAAACCAACTAGTTGGTTCTTAACCATTTCGTAATCGAAGAAAATCTGTTAAAATCTGTGCTGTTTGGGTTTTTTTCTATATTTCACTAGCTATCCCGCGTGGTTTCACCCGCAACTACAGCAGCGCCACCTACCAGGTCCAACTGTGAATCTAAACCACCCAGGGCGCCACCCAAACGCATACAAAAAAAATCATTCAAATCGGTCCAGCCGTTTAGGAGGCGTTCAGTCACATACACACGTACAGTACAATTATATATATAATATAAGTAACGTTTACTTGGACATTGTGTAACAGCCGCTAAATTATACTTCAACTGTTTCTTAAATGTGGAGTGCTTTTATTCCAGTAAATGTAACTTCTTTGCCGAATCCCAATAAAGATGTGAATGATAGAAGATATACAGAAGTAGACATCCTGCTAGAACACATACAGCAGGAGTGGCACGAAGATGTATCATGTCGTGAAATAATGCTTGAGATGCTCTATGGAGTCAAGAATTCCACTCTTTGGGCTTCTTGGAGTAAGTTTAACAATCTGCACCTAAATGGAGTATGTGTTATAAATGTTATTATATTACATACATACATACGCACTTAAGCCTGTAATCCCCGAAGGGGTAGGCAGAAGTGTAACCAGTACACCCACATTCCGCGGAGCGTATCTCTGTGCCATGATGTGATAAGGGGCGAGCCTATCACCAAACCGGACCCAATTCCAGACTCCGGGTTGATACTGAGCATTTGGTAATGGAAAAACCCAATATCACCATTACCCGACCCAATAATGGTGCAAGTTCTTTTTTATACTTTCTTTCTTTTTTATGATGTAACGTATTCAAATCGGTCCGTTCGTTTAGATGCTAGGATTCTACAGACAGACACAAATAGTTACAGCCAAAACGGGCAAAGTTGTAACACCCCTATTTTTTGTCGATTATTAAATAAGTTTGCAATCTCATTACTAACTCTCATACGCTCGGCGAAATGGGGTGTACTGGTTACACCCTGCCTACTTTTTCGGGGATTACAGGCGTGAGTGCGTATGTATATGTATGTCCAATCTCATTGCTTCCAGTCTGGGACTCGATGCAGCGTCCTACAGGAAAGCTCTACGGTTCTCGGTACCAGCTTGGGAATTATGACCAGTGCCTCAACCCTCCTTGGAAGTCTTCACATCCACATCTTCAAACGCAGTACTGCCTCGTCGACATTAAATATACAGATAAAGAACTTAAAGAGCGGAGTGGTCTTCTGAACCCTTATGGTTCTATGGAATATTATATTGAAGTAAGTTTACATATGATTCGTTTTTTTACTAAATGAAAAAACTACTTCGAAAATAAAATGTAACGATCTAGCATGATGAACGCAACATTGTGCTAGGCAGTATGCAAATAAGATATGGAGTTGTATACGGATCTTGTAGAGACAATTTCCGTGCATTTCGGTGTTTTTGCCATACCTATTATATTGGAATCGAGTTTAACAGCTCACATAATAAGACTAATGATATCTGTGGTGCTTTACATCTGGCTTCTCCAGTTGTAAATGCCCTTGTGCCAGAGGTTGAGATCTCCTTAATTCATTATTTAGTCTCCCGATTTTCTTTGGAGGGAAGTGGATAATGAATATTTCTAACTCCCCCCTAACGTTCTATTTGATTAATTTCGTTGCGGGATAAAGACATCTTCGCATTCCCATAGTCGTGCTTCACTGCTCGATGTTTAGCCTGAATGACGAAACCAGCAGGTCGTTCGGCTGATTGCTAAGATAAAATATAGGTATACAATTGGCCATGTGGACCATTCAGTCTGCTGCGTTGCGAGCGGTTAGTAATATTGCTGGAACACCCTCAAAGGCCGGCAGTGTAAGTGATATATAGGTGTATATGAGCGGTGATCACTTACTATAAAGTGACGTATGTACTTGCTTATGTAGCACTTCTTCTATCTAGTGATATTCCGGGATAACGCCAGGGTCCACCTTCCTTGCTCATGTAGCACTTCTTCTGCCGGGCATTATTCCAGCTCAACGCCAGGGTCTGCCTTTCTACTTAAATTCTCTCACTTTGTTCGTTTTAGAGCATCCTCCGTAGTAAGAATATAATTGACTCTCATATCTCACTTACCTCAAGCCAGCTCTTCAAGTGCTGTCAGCAAGATCGTACCCCTGTCTGTCTGATGTAGATATTAGTGAACGATCATTTTCCACAAAACGTGACCAAACCACCTTTTACAAGGTTTTTTTTATGGCATAGGCCGGCAAATGAGCAAGTGGGTCACCTGATGGTAAGTGATCTCCACCGCCCATGTACGCCCACAATACCAAAATAATCATGGGTGCGTTGCCGACCTTAAAGGAAAGGGATAATCAAGGAATTGGGAAGGGGAGGGGTTTTGGGCCTCCGGATATCTCACTCACCGTACGAAACGCAGCAGCAAGCTGCTACTTTACGCCGGTTTTCTGTGAGACAGTGGACGAGCCGGCTCATGCATGCTGTGGACAAAAGTGTCTACAGCGTGACTCTGCCACTCATAAAAAGGCTGGTACCACCGCCTTGTCTGTTTCTGCCGCCAAGCAACAGTGTGTAAGCACTGTTGTGTTCCGGTTTGAAAGACATTGAAGCCAGTGAAATGACTGGGCATTATGAGACTTAACATCTATTGGCTCAGCGTGTCGAGCGCAGTCCAATGCCATGTAGTGTTTTGTTATTCAAAGTTCTGTGTGGTGTTGCTTCTGTTTATGGGCAGGCGTAGCGCTTACCATCAGGCGAGCGACGTGCTCGTTTCGTCACTTAAGCTTATAAAAATAATAATAATTCCTAACACTGGGGCCCTAACCGTCGGTGGCTTGGGTCTTAGGCCTCGCCATGGGAGGGTGATACTTATTTTTAAATGTTTTATTTTTTAGAAATTTAATTTTTAAAAATGTAAAATAACCTTTTAAAATAAAGAGTACTGTACATATAATAATAATATTCCTGCACTTGCTCGTTAATCACATATTTAAAATAAAACTGTTTGAAATAGACGAAAAATGAGAATGGAAGAAGCTTCAACACATTGACGATGGGTGTGTGTGTGCCAGCGGCTTGCGGGGCGCGGGCGGCGTTGCTGCTAGCTTCTGTCCTGGCAAGCTTACCGGCTCATAAGGGAAACTCAGGAGCTGTGCATTGTCAGACTAGCCAGCATTATGAATGGAAATTCTATGCGTTCATGTAAGTATTATTTGTTAATATTTGCTCCTGACTTCCCTACGTAGAAGTCTTTTCCGAGACATTAGTTTTTTCCATAAAAACTTTCTTCTTTAATTGTGGTAAAGTGAATTTAATATCAAGTAAAAACCGGAAGATATTATTGCACATACAATCTTTTCCACCCGTTTCTTACCCTGTAGGGATGGAATATGCAACAAACTTTCTTAGTGGTTTTCTATGTCATTTATGCTTGGGTCCCCGGATACCTCACTCACCGTGCGGAACAGCAGCACGCTGTATTTTACGTCGGTTTTGTGTGAGATAGTGGTGAGTCGACCCATACATGCTGTAAAAAAATTGGCTACAGCGTGGCCACTCACGAATTAATAATTGTTAAATTCCATACTATATTCGAGATAATCTTTTTGTAGCACGTGTCGAAAATCATGTTGCGCCGACCCCACTGCGAGTGAGATAAGGACAGGTGGAAAAAGAAGGAGATTTGAGATAATAATTATGGTTGGATTTTTCCTTCCCTTACGCCATAAAATCTCCCTACAAATTTCAAAATTGTATGTCAACGGTATGCCCTTAGTTTGACTCGAGCGATTTACTCCGTTTTGAAAAGTGAGTTTGCGACTATCAAATTAATGAACATAAATAGACAGACGGACGGACACGGACAGACAAGCGGACGGACGATTAAGTGATGCTTTAAGTTCTGTTTTCTCTTTTGAATCCTAAAAAAGTATACGACACAGATATATTCGTAGTTATGATCTAAAATTATGGCTTCAATATAATATTATCTGTTTTCTCGGGTTGGTAGACTTCACATACATACCTTCGAAATTCTTATGAAAAACTTCTCAGGTTTGCAGGTTTCCTCACGATGTTTCCTTCACCGTTAAAGCAAGCGATAATTAACAATTAATACACACATAACTTAGAAGTCAGAGGTCTAGGTAGGTCCCAGCTCTTGGGACTGGTTTCGGACCTGCTACTTTCGTCTCGACAGTCCGTACTACTCCCCACTGAGCTATCGCTGCTGCTTTCTTTCATATAATTATTATTGATATTTAATCATTATTGATGTTTTTGTTTCAGAGGAATGTTTGCAGTTCTCACTCTGTTAGCTCTATCTTCTACTTATTACTTAAAGTTAAAACAAAATATAGATGAAAGTAAACCAGATTCATGGGGTATGTTTTTACAATACTTACGTTAGTTTGTTTAAGTTGTTTTAGCCTCCGTGGCTCAGTGGGCGAGTAGCCGGCTGTGGAGCGAGAGGCCGCGGGCTTGATTCCCGCACCGAGACAAAATGTTTGTCAAAAATAACAAATTCTATCTGTTCTATTCTCTTTGGAGTCGGTGCAATTTTATTTGACCGGTAGCGACACAGGCACCGACTCTAAAGAGAATAGAATAGATAGAATTTGTTATTTTTTAAGTTTACAGTGTTTTTATTTTGAAGTCGGTTTCTATAGATGGACAAGATCGTGCGCGACCGTCCTGCGGGGTTGCATTTGTTTCCCTTCCCCGCTGCACAAACCGCCCCCGCTAACTTCTAGAGAACCTCGCCCCCCCAATGTCTTGTACCCCGCAGGACGATCGCGCACGATCTTGTCCATCTATAAGTTTTGTTAACCGTTATTTTATTTACAGCTTCAATGGCGAAATTTTTCTGCCTGGTAACAAATTTGAAAGACCTGACAAAAGTAAACAATGAGGAGATACGTATTCTCAACGGGATGAGGTTCATAACAGCAGTCATCACAGTAATAATGCATGAGATCTTATGCATGATAACGAATTCTTTAAGCAATGGACTGGACTTGGATGAGGTAATATCATTTTGTTTTTTTTTCTTCTCTTTACCTTCAACGAATATGTTTTATTTTATTGTATCAAGTGTAGTAGTAAATTTTCATATTTTTTTTTAAATGGATGAACCATTTTGCTAAAGCATATAAACTATATTACAGGATATCCGGAATCGACTATCATGGCTATTTCATATGGATGTAGTAATTGATACATTTTTTGCGATGTCTGGATTGCTCTTCATGAAGGGATTGCTTACTAACAAGAACCAGAATCTTTTGGTAACAATGATGAAAAGATATGTTAGGTAAGCTATATTGAATTTATAAAAAGGTTTTTTTATTGCATTCGCCTGCGTGCAAATGGGTCACTTGATGGTGAATGGTCTCCACCGCCCAGGAACATTCATGATAAGTCTCATTATGCCCAATAATTGTACTGACTTCAATGTCTTTCAAACTTAAACACAACAATGCTTTCACACTGCTGTTTGGTGGCAGAAATAATCAAAGAGGTACCCAGATGGGCTCTTGCATACGAGGGGCCAATCACCTAGTTAGTATACGCATAACTACGCACTCACGCCTGTTATCATCGAAGGGGTAGGCAGAGGTGTAACCAGTACCCCACTTATCACCTAGTTTCTATCCCCGTCTCTTGATGTGATAGCCTATCGCCATACCGGGCACAAATTCCAGTCTCCGGGATGATAGAAAAATCCAATATCACTTTTACCCGACTCGGGGATCGAACCCGAGACCTGAGCGTCAATCCAGTCGGATTTATTTGTTTCAGATTAATTGGCCCATACGCAGTAATGACTTTATATATTGTGTCAGTTTATAAAGTAACTGGAAGCGGTCCTCTTTGGACAAGATTTAGCAGTTTTGAAACTCACACGTGTTCCAAATACTGGTGGCTTAACTTCTTAATGATCAACAGCGATTACAAAAGAACTCTTGTAAGTAAATACATTAAAAATTCAAAATTCAATTCAAAATATTTATTGAATCCATAAAATGTTATATATTATTTAGATTCCGTCAAAATTCTACCGCTAGTTCGGAATGCTGTTTCGCTCGAGAAGAACGAGCAAGAAACTCCAGCGTTGCTCTTTTCAAAACTAGTTTACAATTATTACAGCATAAGGTTTTACAATACTTAATTGGAATTAGAGCAGCTCAATCAAACAATTACAGAAATGATATCTACGCATTGGATTAACTTGCATGACCTCCATAAGCATGACGAATAACTTAAGACCTTAAAATAGTGTTAACAAATAAAAGATAACAGTCCGAGCAAACCAGTCCAACAAGCAGCACCCGTTCACGAGTATGACGCATGTGCCAGCCATCGGCCTCCTCAACCATGTTAAAGGGAAGTGACCGACCCGGCACACAACGCTGCCGCAAGCACAGACATTAGAGCGAGCATGACATACTCAGACTGATCACAATTAGATGTAAGATAGGTACAGACATTATTTCCCAACGCCTGCCATGAAGGTCACTCAACTCAATAAACAAATTATCATTACATTATAAATTTCCCATTTATAAGTTACATTATGTATACTAGGCAATAGAACAGCTTAAGACCAAGCCTTTTCATCATCTAAATATTCAGAAATTTTATAATAGGCTTTAAGACATAGTTTTCGCTTAATAGTAGCTTTAAAGCTGTTAACACTTAATTCTTTAATATGATTGGGAACTTTATTGTAAAAATGTATACCACGACCCTTAAAAGAATTGCTGATTTTGTGAAGCCTGGTTTTATAATTAGCCAAGTTATTTTTATTCCTAGTATTGAAGTTATGGATATCTCTAAGTTTAGGAAAAGTCTCTATATTTGTGTGAACATACATTAAGTTAGCGAATATGAACATTCACATAAATTTTGGCGTTAACCTTTTGGACATTAGGTGTTAAAAACCTAATACATTTCGTTTTTTCGCTGTTCAGTAACAAATTATTAACGCCAAACCACTGTACTATTTTTGAGAGAGTGTTGTTTACATCGTCAAAAACAGATTGATGTCGGTTTACTTTAAATATTAAAGAAGTATCATCTGCAAACAGCACTACCTCACAATTGTCCCTTATGTAATAAGGTAAGTCATTTATATAAATTAGGAAAAGAAAGGGTCCCAGAATCGAGCCCTGTGGAACTCCCTTGCCACAAGAGACCCAGGAGATAATTTTCCATTAACATCAACGCTCTGTACCCTATTGCTTAAATATGACTTAAATAAATTAAGAGCAGTACCCTTAACGCCATAGTGATTTAATTTCCCGATCAGAATGTCATGGTGAACACAATCGAAAGCCTTGGATAAATCACAGAACACCCCTAAAGCATCCTGTGAATTCTCCCAAGCATCAAATATGTTATGAAGAAGCTCAACACCAGCATCAGTGGTGGAGCGACCTCGTGTGAACCCAAATTGTTTTCTATGCAATAATTTATTTGATTTAAAATAATTTTGAATTTGAATAAGCATAAGCTTTTCAATAATTTTACTTAATGAAGGTAGTACAGAGATAGGCCTAAAATTTGTGGGGTTAGTGGTACTACCAGATTTATATAAAGGAATATTTTTTTTCATCTGATCAGGGAATATACCACTATTAATACATGTATTAAAAATAATCGCTAATTGGGGTGCTATAACAGTTATTTCAGAATTTAAGATTTTAGTAGATACACCCATAAGTCACCTGTATTTTTTACATTAATCAATTTTAATACTTTAATTATATCATTAACACAATGGAATTCAAATGAATCATTACATCCAGTGACACTTTCTTGTAATATTTTTCCTGCAATGGTGGAAGACGAATTTAATTTATTTGTGGCAGAAACTGGTATGTCTGTGAAAAAGTTCTCAAAGGCCCTAGCTACTTCCAAATCAGAGTTAATTAATTTATCGTTAATTTTCAAACTAAACTCGGTGTCTCGAAGTTTAGTCTTACCAGTCTCTTTGCTAATAATACTCCATGTCATCTTTATTTTATTTTTAGATTGTTTTATTTTATTACTCAAATATATAGCTTTAGCGCAATTACATACCTTTTTAAATATTAATAGAGTAAGTTTTGACATACTTAATAAAATCATTATTATGATTATATGATCCTTCATAATAAATATCATATAATTTATTTCTACTTCTATGAATACCTATAGTGGCCCAATTGCTAAAAGTGGTTTTCTTGTCTGTGGAAACTGATTTGGATGCAAAAATTGACTCAAACTCCTCACAAAACGTGTTAAAGAAGGTGTTATATAGTTTGTTAGGGTCATCCTCATTAACACTTAAAGGAATACCAAGTATACTGATTAATTTTAATTTTAATTTCTCTAACCGAGCCTCAGTAACGGGTACAACAGTGTTTTTTTTATTTGTATTAATCTGGAACTTGCTACAAAATGTAATTAATTGTCCACAATGATCAGAGTCAAGATCATTAATAATACATTTATTATTTGGTACTATATCTGTAAAGATGTTATCTATACATGTTGCACTAGTACTACTAATTCTTGTTGGCTCCGAAAACAATGGGACCAAATCAAATGACAAAAAAAGGCTTTTTAATTTTATAGTCAATGAATTACTTTCTAAAAGGTTAATATTGAAGTCTCCACAAATGAGCAATTTCTTATTTGATTTGCTTAATTTCCTCAGTATTTCTTCAAGTACACATTCAAATCTATCATAGGCTGAGGCGGGGGGTCTGTATACACTAATAACAATGAGCTGCTCTAGTTCAATACATGATAATTCTGCAGTCTGCTTCACAGAGAGACTCACAATGTCCTTCCGTTCTTTAAATTTAATTTGTTTTATTTATTATTATTAGAGAGCCTCCACGTATAGCATTCTGTCTGCAGAAATAACTACCAACTATGTGATTATTAAAATTGAACATGAGCTGCTCAGGTCTAATCCAGTGTTCTGTAATACATAGGATGTCAATATCCTTACAACTCATGAACAATTCAATCTGTAGTTCTTTACCTAGCATGCCTTGACTATTTTGATGAACTAGGTTTCAAATATTGTCACCTTTATGAATATTATCCTGAACAGCAGGTAGAGAGGAATTTACATTGGACAATATGTCAGTAGGTAAATTATTATTGAAACTTATGTATTTATCAATTTTTTATCTTTAATGCAAGAGGTGACCTCTATTATCTCATAAATTAATTTAAATTACTTGGAATAGATACCCTAGTATTATTCCTTATGTCAGAAGGAGACTGCTCAATAGAAGCAGCTATGGTAGCCGAAGATTTGGCTTTAATGTCAATAAAATAAAGATATAGCTTATTAGCTACAAGTCTCTTAATAAATTTACTATAAAAATTATTATTAGTATTATACTTACTAGAGTAAGTATTTTTGTCAATATATTATACCTTGTTACAGCTATTAACAAGGGCCTCTATATTTGTGTTTAACTTAAATCTAAGATTTTTTTCTGCAGGCGGCAAACCTTTGCTATAGGGGAATGAAAACATCACAGTCTTATTAACCTTAAGAGATGTTATTAAGTTAAAGTAATTGTTGAATTTTTGTCTGTCCACATTACCCCTATTACCAATTAAAATGACTAATGTAGTGCAAGAGTCAAATTTATGTTTTAATATTCTATTTATAATCTGATCATAAGAGTGACCAGGCATGCAGTAGTTTATAACTGATTATCCGAGTTTATTGTTAATCAAATGGCCCAGGCCTTTCCCAATCTCATCACTAAATATAACTAAATTATTTTGTATATGACTGCTATGTGGTAAGGTACCGCTGGAGAAAGTATTATTATTTGATGAATTTCCTGATATTGATAGGTTTTATTGGAGTAACTGACAACTTGGATGACAAACAGTTGCAGTTACTACAATGGTTGTTAGCCATTGAGTTAAATCTTTCAGAATTATAATTACGAGTATCAACTAATTCATTCAAGGCCAGTATATGTTCATTGATTTCATGTTTAGAAATTTCATATTTTTTACTCATTGATTTTAAGGATACTTCTAAACTGATTAGACGTAGACTCTCTATGGTGTTACTGACGCGGCATAGGGCCGAGTGCTGTTATAAATGCAGTAGACGAGCGCTTTACGCGCTGTCACTGACGTGGCGTATAGCCAATTGCTGTTATACCTAGTGCAGTAAAGGAGCGGTCTACGCGCTGTTGTTGCCGTGGCGCAGAGCCGAGTGTTAAGTGTAGTGCATTAGACGAAGCCCCGTATTTACAAACAAAACTCAAATGAGCTCTTTGCTAAGTATAGATTTCTATGTACATGATTGGTCTGTTTATATTTAGCGCCAAAAACTAACCAATGCAATGACGTGAAATACCGAAATCGCCAATATACGTTCGCGCTCACTATGAGGTCTCATATAAATGCTCATGAATGCGGCGGTAAATCTCTCCGCAATGTCCCTGACGCGACGCGACGCGTCATACATCCGAGTGCTGTTATGCGTAGAGCAGTAAACGAACACTCACCGCATTGTCACTCACATGATATATAGCCAGGTACTGATATGTACATACATACATACATATACACTCCCGCTTGTAATCCCTGAAGGGGTAGGCAGAGGTGTAACCAGTGCACCCACATTTCGCCGAGCGTATCTCCATCCAATGATGTGATAGGGGGCGAGCCTATCGCCGTACCGGGCACAAATTCCAGACTCTGGGCTGATAGAATATTTCGTAATAGAAAAACCCAATATCACTTTTACCCGACCCGGGGATCGAACCCGAGACCTCAGCGTTAGCCTCAATCGTAACGCGTACGCATTACAACTGCGCCGCCGAGACAATCTTTAATAAAATACCATGTAAATAAAAAAAAATAAGATCATTTAATGCTTTTAAAACGAATCTTCCAAATCTGATAATGAAAATATCCATCATTATTCTTGTAACTAATGATAATAATAATATTCACTTTCTTAATGGGTACGGGAAAAAACACAAAAACTATAAAAAGTTAAATGAGTGCACGGCTACCATCTAATATATAAAGTCTCATGTTGCGGTGTTTGTTACCAAACTCCTCCGAAACGGCTGGACCGATTTGTATGAAATTTTGTGTGCATATCTGGTAGGTCTGAGAATCAGCCAACATCTATTTTTCATACCCCTAAATAATAAGGGTGACCCACCCCAATTCTTTTTTTTTAATTTTTTCTCAATTTTTTAATTTTTAAAAAACATACAGCCCTAAATTTTCACCCTTCTACCATCAAACCCAATTTTTTAATAGCGATATTAGTATTTTTGTCAAGCGCGTTTCTCACACAGATGACGGGACTCGCTTGATACGATCACCCCCCACGCCGCGTCCACCGCTGTCGCCCACTGTTTCTATATAACAAAATTCCGCATAGACTCCTTTAATCCTGGAAATAGGCATTCACGCATTCTATGTTTTGCTCGCGCCTCCGCCCGCGTGAATAGACTTTTCCAAAATAAAACGTAACCTATATCCGTCTCCAGGGTCCCATCTACCTCTATATCAAAATTCATCAAAATCGGTTCAGTGATTTAGGCATGAAAGCGTAACAAACAAATAGATCTATCTAGATATATATATTTTTCATAAAAAGTATCCTATGTTACTTCTTATACCTCCAAGAATATGTGTACAAAATTCATTATGATCGGTTAGGTAGTTTTCGCGTGAAAGCGTAACAAACAAACTTACATTCACATTTATAATATAAGTATAGTGTGATGTAAGTGACGTTAGTATTTTTGGGAATAAATTCTTTATACGTTTATTTTCAGTGTTATACAGTTACGTGGTACATCTCAGCCGATTATCAGTTAGCGATGTTAGCAACAGTTATTTTCTACTTATACAGAAGAAATAATAAAGCTGGCTTCATCACTTTTCTAACGGCATTTGCCTTAGCTGCATTTATTCCTGGAGTATTGACATATTGGAATAATTATCCGACAATGAGTTTCGATCAAGTAATGTAAGTTTCACCTCTATACAAAGACTTTAATGCTATAGACGGGCTGTTTATAAGTAAAATTGTGTTGCATACTCGGCCGGCGCGGCGGGAGTGGCGTCTAAGGCGCGGGAGCAAGAGGAGTTAAGAGTAAGCGAGATGGTAATATTGAGACGGCCGTTTTGTTTTGTAATCGTTTTCATTCACAGCAAATGCCATTTTCGAAGAAAGACACGAAATATACTTACTTACCTAAAATAACTTCAAATCAAATGGATAATATTAGATGCACGTAAATGATAATGACAGTGATTTATGGGTCACAATAAACAATTTCGTGTTAGTTTATCCAATTCAACGTTCGCAGCTATTCAAACGACAACAATTGCTTTTGTCACTCTCTCGCGGTTGACTAAATGAGTTGCGGTCAATTGACCTTAACTCAGTGCGCAATTTCTTTGTACCGCACAGCCTGTCTAGTAGTAGACATTAAAGTCTTTGCCACTTTAATTACATACACTACAAACTATTGCCTCATGGCTTCGCACGAGTGGAAGTGTAGGATGGGGGGAAAAGTAAAAAAAATAGTTAATGTTAGCATGACAGCGATCCATGAAGAAAAACGAGCAGCTCGCTCGCCTCTAGGTAAGGCGCCACGCCTGCCAAAAACAGACACACCATAAACAACTAACAAACACTGCATGGCACTGGGCTGCGCTCTTCACCCCAAGACATACCTAAGTTGTGAAATCTCCCAATGCCCAGTAATTTCACTGGCTTCAATGTTTTCAAACCGACACTGTTGCTGTTGTGTTCTATGCCGCTGGGCGGCAAAAAGGTGATGGTACACAACCCAGAGAGTTTCTTGGATACGAAGGACCGTGCACCTACCACTTTGTATAAACAAACTACACAAAATCTTGACCTACAGATCAAATCAAGGAATGTAGTATCTAATAGGTTAATATTCTATGATTAGTGTTCTTTGCCCAAGATCTCGCTTGCACTTTATATCCAATCTACGTTTTACAAACTTTTATATACAAGGTTAGTCGGAAAGGGTGTAGGAGCCAGGAAATCCATAAAAGTACCCGTAATTTCGAACAACATTATCATTACATTTCTTTCAAAATACCCCATTTTTACAGAGATATTGCTGTTCAAATATTTTAGAAAAAATACGCACACGTAACCCTAAGATCAGCTGTTTTCATTCACGAAACTCAAGAATTGCACATTTAGGGGACATTCCGACAGGCGGCATCCGACAAACGGCCTAGCGGTAAAACAAAACGTTGTCAAAGAGCTCGCCGATACGAGTAAATATGTAATAAAAGAAATAGATACGACATTTCTTTTAGTACTCGTACAGTTACGTTTGCGTATTTTTTTCTAAAATCTTTGAACAGCAATATCTCTGTAAATATAAATATTTTGAAAAGTAAGTAAGTAACTTTTTAAGTTGACGTGAATCTGCTAATTACAATTACAATAATATTATGATATATCCTGTTTTAAGCTTCATATTTATTTCATCTCTCATGACTGTTAATTTATTATACATATTATAAATACCTGCAGTTGGGAATCGCCGTTTTTAGTAATCTATGCCTTTGGGAATGTCCAATTATATTGCTATTGTCAAAATGCATCGAACAAATATTAGAATTTTTAATAGGTATATACCGTTCTTCTCCTCTTTCTTTTGCGACAACATATATTCCATTCTGCATAGTGAAATGGATTACTAGGAAATCTATAAATAATAATTAATAAAATATTTTTAAATTATAAACTACTCAATGTATTTCTTGTTCCATAACAATCAATGTTTGTAGAAATAGTTGGTGGCTCTACTACTCAAAAGTGTAATTATATATGTAAATGTTGTTCAGAATTACGGGTACTTTTATGGATTTCCAGCTTCCTACTTGCTTGTATATTCTAGCACAGGTATGTATCAAATTTTGCAAATAAATTTTAAACCAGTTCCACACAGGTCACAATCTCATTATATTTATTATATCCAATATGCAACAAAAATCCTGTTTGGCATTTTAACTATGATATCAGAATCGATAATCAAACGTAATGAAAAAACTCGCATACAAAAATTGGACTATAAAAATATGCATATTTAATATTAAACTAAAATAAATTATTGTTTATAACTCGCATTTCGATTGATTATCTCGATGTCTTGAGGCCAGAGCGAGATAGCAAGTTGCGGCGCCTACGTACATCAAACACGTCGCGCCGCGCGCGCTTTCCCGTTACGTCAATACACACAGATATTTAGATCTAATTTTTTTTTTTTTAATATGTTCATTTTTCTAAGCTACCTGTAAGTAATATATCGCTTCTGTTTATATATTTTTTTAGTTTTTCTATTTTTATCATTTTATCTATATGTCTATCTTCACGACCCAAAAAGGGCCAACAGGGTTTTTGTTACATACTTACTGTATATTTTAGTACAGGTGTGTATCAAGTATTGCAAATAAATTTTAAACAAGGTCCACACAAGTCACAAACGCATTATATTTATTATATACTAGCTGTCCGCGCGGTTTCACCCGCAACTACAGCAGCGCCACCTACCGGGTCCAATTGTGAATCTAAACCATCCAGGGCGCCACCCAAAAGCATACAAAAGAACCATTCAAATTATTTTTGAGTAATGTTACCATCGTATAAATATTGACAAATATTGACATTACCTAATATTTATACCATACTAACGTCACTCAATTGTTTTGCCTTCCCGGAACCTCTCCACTAACACTTAAACTTTATGGTATGGTATTAAAGTTCAAATTGACTTTTAAGTATTATTACGAATCGATTGTATGGCAGTATAGAAAAGTATTGTATTTAGACTTATTCATGCAATTTTTTAAATTTTTCTCTCCGTAAGAACCATCCTCGTCCTTCAAGGAATATTCAAAAAAAAATTGCTGCTCTCGTGATTTGCGCTTAGCAACACATTCAGCGATTCATTTTTATATTATAGATAATATGAATACATTTTGTTTTTATAAATGGTTTTTAATATTTACTAATTACAGAGATATTTTAACTGTACGAAATAAATTGGATTTCAATCAGGTTTATATTAAGAGTTATAGTCGAGCTGGTGCGTACCTTGTTGGTGTCGCTATGGGTTATATCATGACTTCATATAAACCTCAAATGCATAGGAATCTTATATCTAAGGTAAGACAGCAAAATACTTAATAATAACAATACTAGCCCTGTATTATATACGTCCCACTGCTGGGCACGGGCCCCTCTACTGAATGAGAGAATGAATGAATGAATGAATGGCCTTAGTCCACCACGGTGGCCTAATGTTGGTTAGCAGAAATTCACATGCCTTCGAAATTCTTATGATGAACTTCTCAGGTATGCAGGTTTCCTCACGATGTTTCCTTTACCGTTAAACCAAGTGATAATTAACAATTAATATTACGCAAGCAGTGATAGCTCAGCGGGGAGTGGTATGGAATGTCGAGACGAAACTCGCAGGTTCGAAACCAAACCCAAGTGCAAAAATATTTATTTATATTTATTAACTTTCGACGTCAATCGGAAAGAAATATGTTCCTTTTAATTGCTAGGTAAGCCTAGATACGTATCGAATTAGAACGGCCTTTGTTTTATTTATTTCGGCTAAAAATAAAAAAATAAAGCCTAGATACGTATCGAATTAGAACGGCCTTTGTTTTATTTATATCGGCTAAAAATAAAAAAATAAATGATAATATGTATTACACACATATCACCGCTGGGCACGGGCCTTCTCTACTGAATAATGGTTAGGCCTCAGTCCACCACGTTGGCCTAAGACCGGAATAATATTAAAATACGGTATTTGACTCGATTAATTTTATTATTTTAATCAATAAGTTACGCTCCAATCTATTACTAAAATAATTATATTAATGATGTCAAAAATAAATAAGTTAGAAGCCATTTAAATCTGCTGGAAGGAGTAGTCAAATGACGGGAAAAGGATGCACGACATGGCATGTTACGTCACATTGTACGTCACGCGATTACAGTGTACGCGTGCGAGGGAGATAGTGAGAAGTGTCCACTACGTGCACATCTTGTTGATAAGAATTTTTAAAGTATGAACTATGTCTCATATTTTACCCAATTTTCTTTTTTGTATTATTATCAGTTGCATAATATATAATGTATAAAATTAGACATAGTCAAATACCTAATTAAAATATTATGAAACTAATGACATGCATTCCAAGCCTCGTCAGCCACTTAAGAAAAAAATGATTACAAGAGCTAATGTTATAACTGTTCTTTGTTAGATCCAGGATCATGTTTCCTAATATAAGTATACGATGCTTCTTAAAGTACATAACTTAAAACGTAGTACCTACTGTGCCAGTTTTTAAATGCTTTCATACACTTTCAAACGCAAAAAGTTTCATCATGATTGCTTAGTAATAGAAACATCGAATAGAAACAATAAATTACAAATGTATAGCAAGGTATTACTAATTTTGAAGCTTCTCGTAGTTGCGATGGTGGTGTAATGGTCAGCATAGTTGCCTTCCAAGCAGTTGATCCGGGTTCGATTCCCGGCCATCGCACTCTTTTTATTTTTCGTCCTAATAATAATGAAATAGTTTTTCTACCCCTTTCCAAAAACCATACCTACCCATTAATACATTTTTTTTAAATAAATCTTTTATAAATTGAAATCTATCTGTGTTGGAAGGGCAATAATTGTTTCTGAGCAAAAAGAACCCAAAGATTTTTTAACTTTTGAGTTATTTATAACTTAACCGGTATAAAGATTATGAAATTGCCCTTTTGATTTTCCCGTGTTTATTATATTTAAATTCTTGAGTACTTAAATATCTTATTTTTTTATTCGTCGTAATTGACGAGACGAGAAAGTCGCTCATTTGATGGTAAGCGTCACGCCTGCCCATAAATAGAAGCAACACAACACAGAACCGCGAATTACAAAGTACTGCATGATACTGGACTGCGTTAGTCATCCCGAGACATTATTTATTTATTTAATACAATAAGTCGTTTAGTCTCAAAATTTCACTGGCTACAGTGTCGTTTACCGAAACAAAACAGTGTTTACACAGCTGCTTCGCGGCAGAAATAGGACAAAACGGTGGTACCAACCCAGACGGTCTCTCGCATCCGAGGGACCTACCTCCTAGTAAATCAGCACCTACAGGCTACAGCGTGGCTCCATCACTTAGATATACTGTTTTTTGTTATATTATAGTTAGGAAAATAGTTTAGGATTACTTATAACCAAAGGGTAACGGATTAATAGAAAACACTAAATTAACAGAACCCTAATAACAAACCCATTATTTGATTAGTGTGTCTTTATATGTCCTACTCCTACGATCCTTGACGAGCAAGTCGCTCGCCTGATGGTAAGCGCCATGCCTGCCCATAAACAGAAGCAACACCATACAGAACTTTGAATTACAAAGTACTGCATGGCATTGGACAGCGCTCGTCACGGCGAGACATAAGATGTTAAGTCTTATAATACCCAGTTATTTCTCTCGCTTCAATGTCCTTCAAACCGGAAAATAACAGTGCTTACACACCGTTGCTTGGCGGCAATTCTGCTTCCTATACTTCCCGACTAGAGCCCAAGGTCTGCCTGCCTACTAACACCCGTTCCCTATATTCTATCTATAGACAGATTTGCTTACTATCAATAGTGTTTTGACAGATCTTCCATACAAAATTTGTCAAAATTTTACTGCCAGTAAGCAAATCTGTCGATAGGCAGAATATTGGGAACAGCCCTAAGACGCCTCCACTTCACCCGATCTTGAGCATCCTCAGTAGTAAGACCATTGGCCCTCATGTCTCCCTCTAGTACGTCAAGCCAGCATTTCTGGGTCCTCCGCGATCGTACTCCTGGTACGATTACGGACAGGCATTTGCGACCGACTTAAACTCTCTCCTCTTTCTCAAAACTTACTAAGATTATATAAATCTGAATGTTTGGATATTTTGACTTTGTAAGTTTGCAATCAATCAAACCTTCAACGGCTGAATGGATATGGATGAAATTCATCACACAGATAGACCTTAATCTGGATTAGAACATAGGACAACTTTTGCGCGTGGGTTAAATAAATATTTCTTTCATTTTCTTTCTGTTTAATTTCGTGATTCAAAGTCTCAAATAGTCTCAATTTTGGTTCGCAATTAACATAATAAATTTATTACAGGTTTGGTCATACATCGGGAGTGTAATTGCTATTATAACGCTATTTTCTGTAATTAGTCTTGGAGCATTCTTTGCAAATCGTAAATATGACCCTTTAGAAGCAGCAATATCGATGGCTTTCAACAGATCTGTATGGGCAATTGCAATTTGCTGCCTCATTGCATTATCTGAATATGGGTGCATACGTAAGTAAATATGTTAAATGCAATTTTGATTTCTGCTTAATATTACAATAAAATAATTACGTGTCTGTGTTTATGTTCAATCTGGGGTTCGATTAAAAATCTTTCTATTATCTAGTAGAAAGATCACTACAATCTACTAAACCATAGACACATAGACTAAACTAAGTAGGTATTATAATGTCTTTGAATACTGTTTGTAACTAGTAGGTACTACCTAATAGGTACTTTTAATTTCTGCCGCAAAGGAGCAGTGTGTAAACATTATTGTGTTCCGGTTTGAAGGATATTGAAGCCAGAGAAATAACTGGGCATTATGAGACTTAACATCTTATGTCTCGGGGTGACGAGTGCAGTCGAATGCCATGCCAACATCACAGAGAACTTTGAATGACAAATTCAAAGTTCTCTGCTTCTGTTTATGAGCAGGCGTGGCGCTTACCATCCGGCGAGCCACCTGCTCGTTTCGTCAATCAAGCTAATAAATACATTGCACTGCACGCATCATCCTGAGACGTAAAATATCAAGTCTCATATCACATAGTCATTTCACTGGTTCCATTGCTCCATCAAACACGAGAATGCTTGCATACTGCTGCTTAGCAAAAATAAGTAGCGCTTAGTGAAAACAGATACATAGCCTCTCAGATACTTGAGACCTCCCACCTAACCCAAAATAATGATTTAGAAAAGTTAAAACTATAGTAGATCCATATATCATATATACCATATACACATATATCTTTAAATATTGCCATAATATTTCAGCGTATATCACAAATTTCTTAGGCTGGAAGGTATTCGTGCCGCTCAGTAAATTATCCTACGGGATCTACGTCATCCATCCAGTGATTTTTCAGAAGAAGTATTTTTCAATCCGAAACCCACTACAATTCGACTATTTTGATATAGTAAGTAACTAATTGCTCTTGTATGGTGACTTTTTAGATGTCCCATTTCTTCCAAGGGATGGACATACGGTGGCCATACGTTAAAAAAACGTGGATAATTTACTGGTAATTTTTTCGTTACACCAAAATGCAAACGTCTAAAATAACTCTCGTTTTCAGCTCGTTGACGTACTTGGCGTGATTGTTCTGTCTTTATTCTTCAGCCTTAGCCTTTATCTACTGGTAGAAAATCCTCTCATCAAACTATCTAATCACTTCTTATCGACCAGGTAAGACCCCGTACAGGGAGCGAAATGTGTAACGAGTTGAAAGTAGTGGATGAGAGCTCAGGAGTGAGTGCTGTGAGACCACGAATAGGAAGCGTTGTTTGTGACGCGTAGGTTGGTGGAGCGACAAGCTGAAGTTAATGGATGAGAGCTCAGGAGTGAGTGTTGTGAGACAACGAATAGGAAGCGTTGTTTGTGACGCGTGGGCCGGTGGAGCGACAAGCTGAAGTTAATGGATGAGAGCTCAGGAGTGAGTGTTGTGAGACAACGAATAGGAAGCGTTGTTTGTGACGCGTAGGCCGGTGGAGCGACAAGCTGAAGTTAATGGATGAGAGCTCAGGAGTGGGTGTTGTGAGACAACGATTAGGAAGCGTTGTTTGTGACGCGTAGGCCGGTGGAGTGACAAGCTGAAGTTAATGGATGAGAGCTTAGGAGTGGGTGTTGTGAGACCACGAATAGGAAGCGTTGTTTGTGACGCGTGGGCCGGTGGAGCGACAAGCTGAAGTTAATGGATGAGAGCTCAGGAGTGGGTGTTGTGAGACAACGATTCGGAAGCGTTGTTTGTGACGCGTAGGCCGGTGGAGTGACAAGCTGAAGTTAATGGATGAGAGCTTAGGAGTGGGTGTTGTGAGACCACGAATAGGAAGCGTTGTTTGTGACGCGTGGACCGGTGGAGCGATGAGCTGAAGGTAGTAGATGAGAGCTCAGAAGCGAGTGATGGATGACCACATACAGGAGGTGTAGTATGTGATGCATGCGATAACGACTAGCAACCTTTTTCATGTATTATCTTAATTTCAGATGTAAACAAAACGTAAAAAGCATTCAAACCCAAAATGGATACGCATCTCGCAATGGTCATGGAGAAAGTTCACATTTACATAAAATTGACTAACTAAACACGATTAGGATGTAAATGGACTCGCAGTTCAATAATCAAATATCAATTAAATTAATTAAATATTTTACCCTTTGCTTTTTTTAACCTAAAAATGATATCCCAATAACGCAGTGGTTGAATGCGTGCATTAACATAGATGGGAAGCACTTTCTTTTTGTCTGCCTGGTGTGATGCAATCTTAGTACCGTGGGTCACCTTTCTACTTTGGGGTCTCCACTTTGCCCAGTCTTGAGCATCCTCGATAGTGAGACCGTTGGGTCTCAGGTTCACCTCAAATATGTCAGCGCTCTTTAGGCTGGTTGATTTGATACAGGCAACTGCGACCGACATAATTCTGTGTTTCTTCGAAACGAGACCAAACCAACTTAAGCGATAACCACGGAGTCTATTTGCCACGTCGTGTCGCTTACAACTGGATGGGAAACACTATTTGCAAATACACCCACCGTCTAACGTAGTCATTGTTATTTCAGACTTAAGAATATTCTTGTATGAATATGCTATTCCTTTAAAGTTAGCAACGCGCCCTTGATTCGGGTGGAGATCACTTACTATCAGGCGGCCCACTTGCTCGTTTGCCGCCCTATGCTAATAAAGCTTATTTCATACATTATAGACTGCCTATACTTACATATTATGTAAAGACAAAGCATAATCTGTACAATACTCGCAAAATAGTTTGTAGTCATGAAGGGTGTCGCGACCAAAGACTTTAATGTATAATACTAGACAAGCTGTGCGGTACATAGAAATTGTACCACTAAGTTGCGGTCAATTGACCGTAACTCAATATTACCATCTCGCTTACTCAACTAGAACCCCTATCGCGCTCCCTGTTTGTGAGCTGTCAAACTCCCGTGTTATGTGACGCAATTTTACTTCTAAACAGCCCGTCTAGTAGTATACATTTTAGTCTATGGTCGCGACTATTATTTTCAAAGACTAAAACGTGAAGGGAGGTGTACAAGGCACCGAGGTAACTAATTCAGTACAGCCAACTTATTTTACGTGTATTTTATATAATGAACTTGATTGCTATGTACATAACATCAGGCGCTATACACAAAACACGTAATTACGATAAAATAATTATATTTGGTAGGCATATTCTTTTTCCACCTGCCCTAATCCCACTCACAGTGGGGTCGGCGCAACAAGCTTTTTAACACACGTTACAGAAACATTTGGCTTGTAGTTTTTACGACCGGCCGCCTGACTGACGTCAACCCCTCTCCATAAAATAAAAGTACATACATAACTGAGGGATATTCTTTTTCCACATACTCGTAGGCATGGCGGTATCATTGGATAATTTCTTCAAAATGATATAGAAGTCATTCGTTTGTAATATGCTTGTCCTAAGTCGTGAAAAGTGTCTCCCCCTTTTACTTTTAAACTACGGGGTGGAAAATTCTGAAAAAATTGTACATATGTACATAACTGAGAGATATTCTTTTTCCACATAGACATGCCGGTATCATTGGATAATTTCTTCAAAATGACATAGAAGTAATAAATAAATAAATAAATAAATACACCCAACAGTCACACACATAGTCCTGACCCCACACTAGGTAAACCTGTATCGTGGGTATCAAGAACTACGAGGGACTTGCGGTCCCACAACACCCAGACCCAAGACAAATATTTGTGAATCAGACAAACATTTGTCTAGGTGCGGGAATCGAACCCACGGCCAAAAGAAGTCATTCGTTTGTAATATGCTTGTCCTAAGTCGTGAAAAGTGTCTCCCCCTTTTACTTTTAAACTACGGGGTGGAAAATTGTTGGTAACTAGATGGTAAATTTAAAACATACTACCAACGAAAATTGGTTTCAATAAGCTACAATGTATAGTTTTTGAGATATGGGATATTTTCAGTTAAGTACATACACAATATTCATTCATCTTAACTACGGAACCCTTCACTGTGCGTCTTACGACACGCAGTTGGCTGTTTTTTAACCGACTTAAAAAAAGGAGGAGGTTCTAAATTCGGCGCGTTTTTTTTGTTTTTTTTATGTATGTACTTACATCGATTTCTCCGCCAATTGTGGACCGATTTTGTAGGAAAAATTCACTCGATAGAGTTCAGCTGCTATGTGGTCCCATATAAATTTGGTTAAGATCTGATGACGGAGTACGGAGAAAATAATAAAACTCCTCAACGGACAACAGTACACTCGTCGCGATTGTGTTATTGTATTGAAATTTACATGCTATTGCTGTACATTGAAGTCGGTTTCTAAGTTTTGTTAAACGTTAAATTGTTTTATGGTTTATTCATTTTTAACTGACGCAAAAACAGAGGAGGCTCTCAATATTATGTGTATACTTGTTTTATGTATGTATAAATACGCATAACTTTTCAGTGATTTGAGTTCGATGATTCTTTTCCCATTCGAAAAGGTATAACCCAAATTTGGTCCCATTTTTTTTGCCTGTATGACGAGACGAGCATGTCGCTCGCTTAATGGTAAGCACCACGCCTGCCCATAAACAGAAGCAACGCCACACATAGCTTTAAATTACAAAGGACTGTGTTGCATTGGACTGCGCTCGTCATAACATGTTAAGTCTCACAATGCCCACTAATTTCACTGGCTTTAATGTCCTTCAAACTGGAACACAACAGTACTTACACAGTCTGTTTGGCGTCAGAAATAGACAAAGCGGTGGCACAAATCGAGACGGTCTCTCGCATATGAGGGACCTACCACATTGAATTTAAATTTCAAGAAGAAATTTCATCCTTAAGATGATGAAATCAGAGATGAATAATTATTAAAAGCACGGTATTTATGCACCGACTTTGATGATTTCATTCATTCATTAAAAATACATACGCACTCACGCCTGTAATCCCCGAAGGGATAGGCAGAGGTCTAACCAGTACACCCCATTTCGCCGAGCGTATGAGAGGGTGTTACAACTTTGCCCGTTTTGGCTGTAACTATTTGTGTCTGTCTGTAGAATCCTAGCATCTAAACGAACGGACCAATTTGAATACGTTACATCATAAAAAAGAAAGAAAGCATGAAAAAGAACTTGCACCATTATTGGGTCGGGTAATGGTGATATGGGATTTCGCCGAGCGTATCTCCGTCCCACGATGTGATAGGGGGCGAGCCTATCGCGATACCAGGCACGAATTCCAGACCCTGGGCTGATACTGAGATTTATAAATAATAGAAAAACCCAATATCACTTTTACCCGACCCGGGGATCGAACCCGAGACCTCAGCGTCAGCCTCAGTCGTAACGCGTACGCAAATTAAAAATATTAAAATAAAAACTTCATATAAATATAAATACGACTCAAAAAAGGTAACAATGGATTAAAACAATTCTAAGACATGGTATCAATCATTGACCATAAAACTGCAGTACCTCCGACTCAAAACTGTTTAATTTTATCATTTGGTTTTTACTATTTTTGTCTGTTCTGTTTTTTGTTAAATAGTTTTTGCTTACGTATACAATTACACATGAGATTTCGCGATACCAAAGGATACAATCAACTAAGTAAGTATACATTTTTTATATTCAATTACGGAATCTGACAGTCTTGAATATCTCATTCAACTTGTACAGCTATAAGATATTTTATTTCGAGGTGTGCCTTTTCAGGTTTTTTTTTAATAATTTTTAATGTTTTTGGCTTTTATTGTTACAGACACTTTTAAAACTGATCAATACTCTGACAAATTCAAAACCGAAACATCGCGTAAAGAAACGTTAAAATTAAATGGTTTTTTTTTGACAATCTCTTCGCGTTGTGCTAATGACTATACAGAGGGGCTAGCATGGAAAACTATCGAAATCGTAATGTAAAGGTATCGAGGGCTCGATAGATAATTCCTTAAATATCATTGGTCTATATTCCATATAAATAAGTTTCTTTTACGTACGATAGAGGCGCTGTACTAAAATCTCATAGAAATTGTTGTCGATGACAGCTCGAATAACTTTTCGCAAGTTTCCGTGCTAGCCCCTCAGATCGCCTTTCAACCATAGTTCTAGCGAGAGATCATTGACCAACTATAAAGTAAAACACAAATATGGTAATGTATGCGACCGAGATTAGACTCCGCGAAAGGCGACTGTTTCCATACATAGGTACAATCCTACTATACCTCTTTTCCTATTGTAAAGGTGATAGTTTGGATGTGTGTTAGTCAATCACATCCTAACAGCTGAGCAGTTTTGGATGAAGTCTTTCCACACATAGACACAGCTGGATTAGGACATAAGCTAATTATTATCCCGGAAAAACCGTTCACGCGTGCAGAGCCGCGAGCAAAAGCCAGTTTTTTTTATAAAACGGACTTGTCGCTATCGCCTGACTCACGCGACATGGCCTTCCTCTCAGTTGCGTAACTCAAAACACCTTCGATTTACAATGTGGTAGGTCCCTCGTTTGCGAGACGCCGGCTGGGTTGGTACCACCGTTTTGTCTATGTATGCCGCCAAGCAACAGTGTGTAAGCATTGTTGTGTTCCGCTTTGAAGGACATTGAAGCCAGTGAAATTACTGGGCATTATGAGACTTAACACCTTATGTGTCGGGATGACGATGTCCAATGTCCTGCAGTGCTTTGTTATTTAAAGTTATGTGTGACGTTGCTTCTGTTTATGAGCAGGCGTGGCGCTTACCATCAGTCGAGCGACCTGCTCGTCTCGTCATTTAAGCTAATAAATTTTTTTTTAACACAATTGCGTTATACTGAGATAAAAAATATTAAGCGGTTAAAAAATACAAACATGCGGGGCAGTCTTTGGGGACTGCCGATAGAAGTGAAAATTAAGTAACTTGTGAATTGTATCGTCGAGCAATTAGATTATTATTTTTTAATTATTTTTGGTTTGTAAAGAAGTGTTAATGACCAATTTAATTGTATATATATAATGTATACTAATAACGCACGGAGGTATATCTATGTACATATATACACAGTATAAATATAGCTCATGGAAAGCGTTCGGTGACGATGACGCGAGTTCCATGATTTTTGTTTACCCAAAAAGTGCTCAACGCGCCTAAAGAAGTTATCACTTCAAAAATATTAAGCGCTTAAAAAATAACCATATCCGTTAAGTATGACAACTCAGTTAACTTGACAACCTCCGTGGTGTAGTGGGCGAGTAGTCGGCTGCGAAGCGAGAGGACGTGGGTTCGATTCCCGCACCGAGATAAATGTTTGTATGATCCATAAAAAATTGTTTCGGGTCTGGTTATTGTGCGCCCGCAAGTTCGTCGTGTTCCTGATACCCACGATACAGGTTTACTTAATGTGGGGTCAGGACATGTGTGTGACTGTTAGGTGTATTTATTTATGTTTTTTTAGCAAACGGGCAAGAGGTTCACCTGATGATAAGTGATCACCACCGCCCATGAACACCGTCAATACCAGAGGAATGATCTATGCCTTGCCGGCATTTGAGGAAAGAATAGGCTCTTTTCTTGAAGGATCCTAAGTCGTATCGGTCTGGAAATACCGCGGGTGAAAGCTGATTCCACAAGGCTGCTGCGGGGAAGAAAACTACGCGTGAATCGCACCGTTGAGGAACGCCAGCCATCCAGATGGTGAAGATGGAACCCCAACTTGTGTCGCGTTGTACAATGGTGGAATTCGGCAGCTGGTATTAAACCAAACAATTCGTCGGAACACTCCGATATATATTCTGCCATGGCAGTGAATACACTGGAGTACAATACAGTCCAAATACAATGTCGACCTTCCTCCGTCGTCGTCCCAAACATGTTTTGGCAGATCCCAACGACTCCATCACAGTCGCTATGGAAGCAGCACTTTCTCTGCCCAATCCGAATCGCAATAATAATACGCAACCCCGAGATAGGACACGCCTACGAGTCCGAAGAACTCCCACAACTGACCGTCGACACAATGATGTGCAGCGACGGCCCTAAAATATACTCCCCAGCGATTCCTCAAGCTACAAAAAGGCGCCTCTGTGCTTAATCGCTACTAAGTATATGATACATATTTCTGGCTAGAGCGCCATAAGCGCCGGCTTTATTGTCAGGTGAAGCTGTAAAAGCAATATAATCTAACAGCACAAATCCATTCGAAAAAAAAAAACAATGTCGACCGTCAAGGGTCGTTGCGTCCCCCGATTTTTTACTCTGGTCTTCATCGTCAGATCTTAACCAAATTGTAATGGGACCATAAGGGAAGCACTAGCTTTCAAGTAAAAAAAGAATCATCAAAATCGTTTCACCCAGTCGAAAGTTAACAAAGTTAGGTAACAAACATAAAAATACAGTCGAATTGAGAACCTCCTCCTTTTTTGAAGTCGGTTGAAAATACAAACATGTCAAAGATCTATGGAAAGAAGTATTTTAAATCTGAAGAAAAAAGATAAAGTAAAATCATTGACATAAGAAATACAACAAAAGTCATCGACGCTTACAGACCCTGTAAAAAACTTAAATGGAAATGGGCTGGCCATGTACCACACATGGATAAAGATAGATGGACTAAAACAGTAACTTCATGGACGGGACCACTGTATCAAAAGAGCAGAGGAAGACCCACAGAAAGGTGGATAGGCGAGATTAACAAAACGGCTGGTAAAGACTGGATTAACAAAGCCAAGAATAGACACTTTTGGAGGAAATTGGCATCCTGCCTTTGCTCGTTGAGAGGTCCTTAAATATCACAAAACTATACATATCATATCATCTATTAAAAATGCATGCATTAATCATTATTATTTTGTAATTATGTTTTAGTTTTTACTTAGTTATTACAATTATTTGAGTATCTTTTAAATTTGATTTTAATTACAGCCATAAATAAAAAATAAATTTGATTGTATTCTAATTTTAAATTTTGTTTGTTCATTATAAATTTTATTTTTTTGTTGTATAATTTAACTTGTATATAAAAAAAGAAACATGACATGTATTCATTTATGTAAATTTTGCTTATTATTATTTTTTATGTTGTAGAACAATTTTAGTTACACATTTTTGCCTAATTAGATTTATTATAATTAAGACTATACTTATTATACATACGCACTCACGCCTGTTATCCCCGAAGGGGTAGGCAGAGGTGTAACCTGTACACCCACATTTCGCCGAGCGTATCTCCGTCCCTTATGTGATAGGGGGCGAGCCTATCACCATACCGGGCACAAATTCCAGACTCCGAGCTGATACTGAGCATCTCGTAATAGAAAAACCCAATACCACTTTACCCGACCCGGGGATCGAACCCGAGACCTCAGCGTTGGCCTCAATCGTAACGCGTACGCATTACAACTGCGCCACCGAGGCAGACATTATACTTATTATAACTATAATTAATTATATAATTAAGTTAGATTACCTATTTATTTTATTTATTTTATTGTATAGGCCGACAAACGAGCTGGTGGGTCACCTGATGGTAAGTGAACACCACCGCCCCTGTACGCCCACAATACCAAAAGAATCATGGGCGCGTTGCCGACCTTAAAGGAAAGGGATAATTAAGGGATTGGGAAAGGGAGGGGATTTAGGCCTCCGGATATCCCACTCACCGTACGAAACGCAGCAGCAAGCTGCTACTTTACGTCGGTTTTCTGTGAGACTGTGGTAACGACCCGGACGAGCTGGCCCATTCATGCTGTAGACAAAATTGTCTACAGCGTGGCTCTACCACTCGAAAATCTGTTCTTGACGATGTAACCTAGATACATTTTCTCATAAAAACTATAAAATCGATTATCAAATATTTTGTCTTATGAAGGAAATAAAGAGGCTTTATTATTAAGTTAAAGCAGCGATAGCTCAGCGAGAAGTGGTACGGAATGGCAAGTTGCACACACATGCACCTCTCACTTTTCTAAGTTACGTGTATATTAATTGATAATTATTGCTTACTTGAACGGTGAAAGAAACATCGTGAGGAAACGTCTGAGAAGTTTCCTATATGAATTTCTAAGGTATGTGAAGGTAGGTATGTGTTGTGTGGTGAGTAAGATATCTGGAGGCCAATTCTCTTAATTTTAAATGTTCTAAATATCATTCGGAACTAGTCTCAGCGTCAAGAAAGTTGCAAATGGCATTATCTTAAACCAATAATCAACGTCAAATGCACCTAGCATTAGCAGTAGCATTATACCGTTTTGGCTTCATTCAACTTTTATTCTACATTCAATCTCATTACGATATATTTCACATTTAACGTTGATTATTGGTTTAAGAGAATGCCATTTGCATCTTTCTTGACGCAGAGACTAGATCGGAATGATATTTTGAACATTTAAAATTACGAGAATTGGCCTCCTGGTGTATAAGCGTTCATGAGCGGTAGTGAAAAAAAATACAGTGTTAAATAAATTTTGGTGTTGGTAAGGTACTGTCCGTACGAGGTTGCAGGCAGATTTGATTGCCTCTGACCTTAGCAGACCTCCAAGGGCGACTTCAACGTAGAACCACTAGCAAAACACATTGCAGTTACGCCACCATACGACACAAAACTGAACAACCTATTCCACAGGGCTTATTCGATGACACGATTTTTGTATTATCATAAAAAATTCCAAGCAGTAAGAAAGAGCGAATCAACAAAATATTACGTTACCAAATTAAAACTCGAAAGAATTTTATGAATCTGTCTAAAAATAAATAAGTTACAAGCAAAGATTTTAATCTATACTACTAGACAAGCTGCGCGGTACATAGGAATTGTACCACTAAGTTACGGTCAATTGACCGCAACTCAATATTACCATCTCGCTTACTCTCAACTAGAACCCCAATCGCGCTCTCTGTCTGTGAGCTGTCAAACTCCCGCGTATGTGACGCAATTTTACTTCTAAACAGCCTGTCTAGTAGTACCTATACATTCAAGTATTTTAAGTTACAAGCCATCATGCTGTGGAAAACGTAATTGTCAAATAACAAAAAAGGATGCATTATGCGGTTCGCCCGCCCGTGATTGCCATTGCTATAGGTGTGCGAGAGACTTGTTTAATTTTATATAAATGCTGTTTCGCACCTTATAATTAGCGAGTAGACTAGTCTGTATTTACATTATAACTTCTTCTTCTATGTATAAGTCTATTTAACAGTTGGTGTGCCATTAATATAAATAAATAAATAGATACAATCACTACGCACCCTTTGCTCATAGCAAATAAATTATGGCAAACTTTTTTTACACAATAGGCTTTCTTTCTTATATTATTTTCGGGCCGTAGCGGGGCAGAATGGGCCGCATCGAACGAGCGGAAATCCACCGCGCTTTAATACGACCCGCTTTGCTCGACATAGAATGCATTTTTTTTGTTACCAGCCCTGTATTTTACTCGTCCCACTGCCTCCTCTACTGAATGACAGGGATTAGGCCTTAGTTTTAGTATGCGATAGTTGAAATAAATTATTTAGAAACGATTTGATCGGATGTTTGTGCTGGGGCCCATTGCAATACGCATTACCCGCTTGGATGTTTTAATTTAGTTAAAAGACACACCATCGACTTACAACTAGACATTCATAGTAAGAAACGTGCTACAATTTCATATGCTAATTTATATGGGCTAAATAGAAGAAGACCAAAGTGTAAATATATACATACATACGCACTCACGCCTGTAGGGTCCTGAAGGGGTAGGCAGAGGTGTAACCAGGTCACCCACATTTTGCTGAGCGTATCTCCGTCCCACGATGTGATAGGAGGCGAGCCTATCGCCATACCGGGCACAAATTCCATACTCCATGATACTGAGCATCTCGTCATAGAAAAACCCAATACCACTTTACGCGACCCGGTGATTGATCCCGAGACCTCAGCGTTAGCCTGAATCGTAACGCGTACGCATTACAACTGCGCCACCGAGGCAGTCAGTGTAATTTTTTTTTTTTTAATAAATTAGAATTTATATTTGAAAAAAGAAAGTATAGGGTGGGAACAGAAAAAGTGATTAATTACTTACTACTGGTGCAAACCATGTTCGCAAATGATTATCAGGACAAAACACGACAAGGTCAAGTCATAAAAGCGAAGTAATTACGTGTGTTGAGTGACGTGAAGTAAGCTCAATGTGTCTTTAATTATTAATTTATAAGACAAGGTAAGACAGTTCAACAAGTTTGAAACAGTACTTAATTGCAGAAGAACGTGTTGGTTTTTAATAACATTTTTAATTTTATTCCGAGGAAGATCTGAGAGGTTGAAATGAAGTTTATTGTCGTCTTAATAATTTTACTTGGTAAGTAAACAAATCAGTTTGCAAGCTTTTCGTAAACTAACATGTATGCAATATTTATTTTTTGTAATAAAAATTACAAATAGTTTAAAGTCTAGAATATAATACTTATATAATAGGCATTGTGATATAAATACTACCACTAAAATGAAAAAGTATATGAAAAAATATTGGTATATTTATTATTATTTCCTAGAATATTTTGTGTGTTAAATATTAATAAAAAAATAAGTACATAAAAATACAAACATGAAAAATTAAATAAAAAACACTCCCCTTTTAATACATGCTTTTATCGACGGCTTTGTTTTAGTCATAGTATTTTATAAGAAATATTAATAATTATAAATACATATAGTATATACTCATTATAGTTACTGCCTCGGTGGCGCAGTTGTAATGCGTACGCGTTACAATTGAGGCTAACTCTGAGGTCTCGGGTTCGATCCCCAGGTCGGGTAAAGTGGTATTGGGTTTTTCTATTTCGAAATTCTCAGTATCAGCCCGGAGTCTGGAATTTGTGCCCGGTATGGCGATAGGCTCACCCCCTATCACATCGTGGGACGGAGATACGCTCGGCGAAATGTGGGTGTACTAGTTACACCTCTGCCTACCCCTTCGGGGATTACAGGCGTGAGTGCGTATGTATAAATACACCCAACAGTCACACACATAGTTCTGACCTCAGACTAGGTTAACCTGTATCGTAGGTATCAGGAACTACGCGGAAGCATAATACGTCTCGGACTGCGTCACAGAGGCAGTCCGAGACGTATTATGTTAAGTCGCATAATGTCCAGTAATTTCAATGACGTCAATGTCCTTCAAACCGAAAAACAATAGTGCTTGCACACTGCTGGTTGACTACAGAAATAGATAAAGTGGTAGTACCATCGTAGACAGCCCCTCACATGCGAGGTACCTACCATCTAGTAAAAGTAATTAGAGAGATTCGACCCTCTTTAATACCAGTATATTCTTATTTGCAGCAAAAGGTGTTATAAGCGACAATGTTGATGGAAAAAGAGGTATAGCCGAAGTGGATGCATTGTTAAAGGCAGTGACGCAAGTGAGATGGCGAGAAGACGAAAAACCTTGCTTCGAAGCCGTGTTAGCCATGCTACATGGGGTACAGAACTCTACTTTATGGGCAACGTGGAGTAAGTACATGCCACAGCTTTTTTTTTATTGTGTCTACGAATTATTACTTTAATCCATGCGATTAAATTTGGCGGCTGCTTGTTGCTGCGTTCCGTACGGTGACTGTGATATCCGGAGGTCCAAATCGCCCTCCCGTCTCAATCTCTTGCCTTAATTAAGGCCAGCCCATGATTATTCAGGTACTGTGAGCGTATATATGCGAAGGTCACTTACCAGCAAGTGACCCACTTGCTTGTTTGTCGGCCTATGCTAATGATTTGAAATGATTGCTCATTATAGTTATATAAAAATAATATTGCATACAGTGTGGGATGCAAACCAACGCCCCATGGGAACCCTATACGGCCTGCGATACCAACTGGGTAACTTCGACCAGTGCCTAAACCCTCCATGGCTGAAGGAGTATCCTGAACTCAGGCCACAATACTGTCTCCTGGACATACAACTATCTGACGGGAATCTGCAGAAATCGAGGGGTTATTTCGAGCCTTATGAAACAGCCACTACTTATATTAATGTAAGTATATTTAGCAAAATCTTTTTTTTCCTCCTTGAGCATACTCTTTGATACACTAACTGTGAACTGATAAGTCCTAGGGATAGTTCATCGAGGAGTGGTACGGACTGCCGAGACGTAAGTTGCAGGTTCCAAATCAGTCCCAAGAGCATGCAATTCTGACTTTTTCAAGTTACATGTAGCCGGTTGGTTAATTATTGCTTACTTTACGGTGAAGGAAACATCGTGAAGAAACCTGCAAACCTGAGAAGTTCTCCAGAAGAATTTCGGTATAGGAAATCTGCCATCCTACATTAGGCCAGGGCGGTGGACTAAGGGTCTAACCTCACTCATTCAGAAGAGGAGGGCCGTGCCCAGCTGTGGAATGTGTATAATACAGAGCTGGTATTATATTAACCTACAGTCACGTTTTTGCTAAACCGACCAATAAACTTATTTAAGCTGATTTTTTCACAAGGTTAATGAAACTTCTAAAGGCAATAAATTTAACCTAAGTACCTAATGTAACGCTATAAAATTATACGCGCTTTCAAGGTACAATTTCTACTGACTAATACTTCGAAACTTGTGCCAAACCGGTTCCTTCCGGTTACCTTTAATAATCTTGTTTGGCACGAAGGGAATTCTTGTAACCGTAAAATAATTATTATTATAGGTTAAGAAAACGATTAGACGCTTTGTAATTGCCGAAGCCATATAACCGTTGAATAGTACAGATTTCAACCTCCTGGATCATCTGAGGGGCTAGCACGAATAACTTGCGAGAACGTATTCGTATCGAAATGTCAAAAAATTGTTTGAACCTTCAGACACCAGTTCTCGATTCTAATACTTATTCGTAAGTTGTTCGTGCTCGCCCCCAGATCATTTCGAGACTAAATTATTATTTTGTCATAAGGAGTACAACTCTGCCAATCCTAATTGACATATTTAAGAAATAATCAGATTATATGAAATGGCTTATGAATACATAAAATTAATAAAGCAGACAGTAGTAGATAGTTGTGTCTACAGCATGAATGGGCCGGCTCGACCGGGTCGTTACCACTGACTCACAGAACACCGATGTAAAGTAGCGGTTTGCTGCTGCGTTTCGTACGTTGAGTGAGATATCCGGAAGCCCAAATCGCCCTCAGCTTCCCAATCTTAATTATGCTCTTTTTCTAAGGTCGGCACTACGCCCATGATTCTTCTGGTATTGTAGGCGTACATGGGTGGTGGAGATCGCTTACCATCAAGTGACTCTCTAGCCTATGCTATAAATAAATAGAGGTGCTTCTGAGTATGTCACTAAGTATATGAAAGTTACACTACATTTTTATAGCTTTATTAATAAGTAATTATTTTCACAGACATTATCCTTGCGTGGCAGACACATGAACACTGTGACTTGGGGCATATGCCTGCCGAAGCAGTGCTCGATGCAGTCTGTATCGACTCTGGGTAGACAGATGGCGCGCATCTCGCATCTAATGACGATGACGGACGACCCCGCGATCACTGTCAATTACTGCCATCTAGCGGGAGAAACGAAAAGCTATGGACTCACAGCTCATGTCTTTTTGTAAGTATTTTTTATTGCCAAAGAACAACAGCATTGCGTGATGGGAGGGGAGGATTTTTGTACCATTGGAAGTCAGATGTATGAAATCAGAAAGTAATTATTTTGACATGTTTGAATTTATGTTTATTTTTTATTCGGTAGGTAGTAATAAAATTATAACATAATATTCATTAATTGGCTAAAATAAATGTAATGCTTATTGTTTTATACCAATTTTGCACGCCTCACGGCAAAATATAGCATAAGACACATTATAATGTAAATGTACCATCAAATATTGTACTCATATTTGTACAAAACGCGCCAGTAGAGCTACTTCACTTCGATATTTTGGGAGACAGTGGCAACACCCTTGACGTGCGCCCTTTCTTCTTCCAGCTGCTCTTATCCCACTCGCAGTGGGGTCGGTGCAACATACTTTTTAACACATGTTACAGAAAGATTGTTGTAGTTTTTACGACCTGACGTCAACTCCTCTGGAAAAAATAAAAGAAAAATGCTTTATTTATGTCCAATCGGATTTGAAATGCAATCGGATTTGGTACTACGGGGGGTGAAATACTTATATCGTATACTATACATTGCTTAAATTAAACCTCACATTTCCGTGTCACAATGTGTAAGTACTATTCACAGACTAAAATGAATGGGCCGGCTCGTCGGGGTCGTTACCACTGTCTCACAGAAAACCGACGTAAAGTAGCAGCTTGCTGCTGCGTTTCGAACGGTGAGTAAAATATCCGGAGGCCCAAACCCTCTCCTCTTCCCAATCCCTTTCTTTAAGGTCGGCAACGCACCCATAATTCTTTTGATATTGTGGGCGTACATGGGGGGTGGAGATCACTTTCCATCAGGTGACCCACTTGCTCGTTTGCCGACTTATGTTCTATAAAAAAAAACTAAATTGTGAAATTGCTAGTAGGATACCTGATACATATTTGTATGATAGCGACCACCGCCATTAGATGAGTGAAAGCCGCCATAGTTCTGTTGCAATAAGTTGTATTTAGATCTTTGGCCTCTGGCCTGCACTGTAATAACCAGCAGCAGGTATAGTATAATATAGTATATCGTGTCTAAATAAAAACAACAAGATGTACAGGTCTTAGAAGACAATGGGTAGTTAACAAGGTTACGATAATAATCAACTGAGAGTCTAACCTTTTTGCTCTACCAAGATGTATTGAAAGTATAAATTGTTATGTGCTAAGGTATATATTGAAGCATTACACTACAAGGTGGTAGGTCTCTCGTTTGCGAGAGACCGGCTGGGTTGGTACCACCGCTTTGTCTATTTCTGCCGCCAAGCAACAATGTGTAAGCACTGTTGTGTTCCGGTGTGAAGGACATTGAAGCCAGTGTAATTACTGGGCATTATGAGACTTAACACCTTATGTCTCGGGGTGACGAGCGCAGTCCAGTGTCATGCAGTGCTTTATTTAAAGTTCTGTGTGGCGTTGCTTCTGTTTATGGGCAGGCGTGGCGCTTACCATCAGGCGAGCGACCTGCTCGTCTTGTCATTCAATCTAATAAAAAAAAAAAAAAAAAAAAAACTTTAAGAGTTTTATTGTTTCCATGATAATGATAAAGGATAGCCTCAGTGGCGCGACGGGCGAGTAGCCGTCTGTGAAACGAGAGACCGTGGGTCCGATTCTCGCACCTAGATAATTGTTTGTGTGATCCACAAATATTTGTTTCGGGTCTAGGTGTTTTCTCCCCAGAGGGGATGACTTCGTGGCACTGTACTGCGCTCTTTGAACTTTGAATTATAAAGCACTTTCTTTATAATTCAAAGTTCTGTGTGGCGTTGATTCTGTTTATGGGCAGTTGCGGCGCTTACCATCAGGCGACCTGTTCATCTTCAAGCTAATAAAAAATCCCCACTATGCACTTTTCCTCATACCAATATTTAAAGTCATAATTGCGGGATAATTTCTGAACCAATTTTGATTATGTTTTAAGAAAAGTAGGGTTTCTTTTGTGTATTATTTTCTGTTGCTTATAAAATCTTCTTATATATAAAATTCTCGTGTCACAATGTTCGTTGCCATACTCCTCCGAAACGGCTGGACCGATTTGTATGAAATTTTGTGTGCATATCGGGTAGGTCTGAGAATCGGCCAACATCTATTTTTCATCTCTCTAAATGTTAAGGGTGGTCCACCCCTAAATTTTTTAGATACGATTCTTTGTTTTTATTTTTTTATGATACAACATTAAAAAATACATACAACCCTAAATTTTCAACCCTCTACGATGAACCCCTATTTTTTAATAGCGACATTAGTCTTTTTGTCTAGCGGGTTTCTCACCGGGGGCGCCCACTAGGCTACTTTAATCCTGGAAATACGCATTCACGCGGGCGGAGTCGCAGGCAACAGCTAGTAATATATAGAATTCAAAATAGGAAACTACCCTGTTAAGTTATCATATGTAAATTTATTTTTCAGCACGTCGATGTTGTGTTTCCTAATATTAGCAATCACATTTACATATTATGGAAAAAAACAGTTCATAAAAACATCAAATTCTTTTGGTAAGTGAATTGTTATATAGCTCTCGTCTTCCATACCGCCCGCGGTGCCCTAGAAGTCAAAAAATCTGTCATTTTAAATTAACTCTAGTATAGGAGTAACGTACCACAAAAAGGCAAAACTGTCTCTGATTGGGAAAGCTACACTGTGGATGGTTTTGTCTACAGCATAAATGAGCCTAAATGAGGCTAAACCGGATTGTTACTAATGTCTCACAGAAAACCTATGAAAAGTAGCAGCTTGCTGCTGTGTTTCGTACGATGAGTGAGATATCCGGAGGCTCAAATCGCCGTTCCCTTCCTAATCTAATCCCTAGATTATCCCTTTTCTTATAAAATCTATTAAGTAGTTATTATGTGATTGCACAAAGCGTTGCTGCTTTAAATTTATTTAAAGCAAATTAGCAAGTGGGTTATCTGATAGTAAGCGACGAAAGCCCATGAATACCCATAATACTAGAAAGATTGTGGCTGCGTTTTTGACTTCCAAGGCCAGTGAGTTTGAGGTGAGGAAGCCAAGTTAAAACTTTTGAGCCACTGCCATATAAATAATATTTTCTTATTTATTATAATGCCTCTACCTCTATGTCAATAGGAATTTAAACCCTAATAAAAGATTAACGATAGTAAAATATTTTTCAGTAATTATTGAACGTACGGCGCAGCCTCCGTGGCGCACTGGGCGAGTAGCCGGCTGTAAAGCGAAACGCCACGGGTTCGATTCCCGCACCGAGACAAATGTTTGTGTGATCCACAAATATATGTTTCAAATCTGGGTGTTTTCTCCCCAGAGGGGTCGACGTTAGGCAGGCGGCCTGTCGTAAAAACTAAAAGCCAAATTTTTCTGTAACATGTTAAAAAGCATGTTGCGTTGACCCCACTGCGAGTGGGATAAGGGCAGGTGGAAGAAGAAGAATTATTGAACGTACGGGGTGTGACGATTGTCACTGCGGTGCATGCTCAAAACCGGGTAAAATGGATGCATCTCAGTAGGATAGCGGACCGGAATTACGCCATACCTAGATAAAAAATAAACATACAAACACCCTTGTCATTTTATTATATATAATAGATAAATAAGGTTCACGCTTTTTGTACGTTTAGCTAATTGCGAGTTGCTGTTTTTTTTTTATTCCCACTATTCATACGAATTACCTAATTGTTTTTTTTTATCGTCTGACTCAAATTACATCGTTTAATTAGTTTAGTTACCAATAAAAAAATATAACTAAGAATTATTCTTAATAATGTAATTTTCTTGCAAGGAATTGAATATTAGGATAATGGTAGGTATTTTGAGTGTAAGTGTGCCACCATTATCTTGAGTCCAAAGCCAACCTCACAAGCATGTGGCCAACTCTGCTGGTTAACGGACGAGGCAATGGCGAAATTTTGTTCTCGTTGCGGGTTGTGGGGGTCAGATAATACCAAATCCACCGTGAAATCATGATGGGAAGACAGACCCTGGTATCAAGCCAAGATAACGCCATGAAGAAAGAAAAATAGAATTTTAGAATAATACCGCTCTAATTTAAATTTCGATTTTTTTCAGCGGCAAAGGTCGTAAAATCATTCTGCCTTAAAACCAACTACGCTGAATTATTCGACGTAAAAGGAAATGAGATTGCAGCGATGAACGGGATAAGATTTATCACATCATTTCTGGTGGTGTTGGCTCATATCTACATATTTTCTGCTGGGAACGTAATCATCAACGCATTGGATTTTGATAAGGTGATTGTAACTAAGGATGGTTGGCAAATATCCGGAGGCCCAAATCCCCTTCCCCTTCCCAATCCCTGAAGTTGAGGTTGTTTTTATTTGAAAGTTAATTTAATCGAGAGTATTCTTTCTTATCTAACCATGACCTGATGCTGCTACCAAGCCATCTGCAGCTTCTAACTCTTTGTTAGTTAATAGCAAATAATTAATATATCGTGTTTGGCCTTATGAAATAGTTGCAGGTAGTTAACAGTTAAGTTCTTTCTTTCTTTCTTATGATAAATGTTTAAGTAACAAATTATTTGAATTCAGGTACAAAGTTATTATCCATACCAAGTTTTTTTAATCTCGCATAATTAATAAATTCTTCCTTTTTGAAGTCGGTTAAAAAGCTTGTGGTCGAAGTTTATTTAACTGCCTCTCTCGCCTACTTGTTTTGATTTTAACTGACTTAATTATTTGATGACCTTATTAGTTTAGAGGTAGTCTACTTAGGTTGAGAAACCGTGAAGCTTTAGGTTCCAATCCTAACTCACAACTTGTGTTTGAGTTCCCGATTCGAAAATCGCACATGAGTTGGCCAAATTTGTACCCGGCATGACGATAGGCTCATTCCCTATCTCATAATGGAATTGAAATCAGCTTGGCGTACTGTGAATATAGCACTAGTTTCACCTCTACCTACCCCTTCACCCTTCCTGGGAGAAGCCGTAGACAGTTTGGTCTACAGCATGAATGTACCGGCTCAACTGGGTCATTACCGCTGTCTCACTAAAGTAGCAGCTTGCTGCTGCGTTTCGTACGGTGAGTGAGATATCCGGAGACCCAAATTCCCCTCCCCTTCTCAATCCCTTAATTATCCCTTTCCTTTAAGGTTAGCATCGCGCCTATGATTATTCTGGAGTTGTGGGCATACATAGGCAGTAATCTTACCACCAAGTGACCCACTTCCTCGTTTGTCGGCCTATGTTATAAAAAAACTTTTATGATATAAACAAGTGAACACGCGATAATGCACCTGATAAAGCGTTATGTTAGAGTTAAAACAACTCATCAATAGGGTATTTGTCTAAGTCTACGAGTAATCTTATACATTATTTTATATGCAACCAACAATAATACGAAAAAGAAACTGTTTTGCGAAAACAGAATTAAAATTGAGTAAAAATTGAGGCCGCAGTTCATCTTTTAAATATTGATACAAGCAAACGTGGGTGCGTAGTGGGAAAATCTCACTATCTCTCTCGTAGGCGTGTCCGTAATGGCGTGACCTGCCTTGTGACGTAACTTGCCATGTCGTGCATTCTCTTTCCGTCGTTTGACAACTACCCTTTCTAGCAAATTTTAATGTCTTCTAACTTGTTTATTTTTTACTTGATTTATATAATTCTTTCGATAATAGATTTTAGAGAACGTAACTAATACCCTATTCTTATCAACCGACCAGTCGAGCCGTTGCTTGATAGCCATCGGTTACCAAAAAGCAGCTTACTTCAGCCTTCGCTGTTACAAATTTGTATAAATCAGAATAAAATTGATATTTGAAAATACCATTATTTCAGGATGTCGCATCAGTACTCGGAATACTTTTCTACCACATGGATCTTATAGTGGACACCTTCTTCACCTTTTCTGCTTTACTTCATGTCAAGAGTCTTCTCTCCGCAAAGCCAGATAAGCCGCAGAACCTAATCAAGATAATCTGTAAAAGATATATAAGGTAGGCTATATTTATTGGTTTGATTTTCTGTAATCATATTTTTGTTTGTGATAACCCTATCTACAATACGTATGTTCTCTTTATCCCACTACAATGTAGGGTTGCTGCAACTTGCTTTTTTACACACATTCCAGAAAGTTTTGGAACGAAGTTCCTTATCGCGCGTTGTGAAAGGGGGCTAGACGGAAAAAATTCTTACGAAAAGTTGTCACGACACTTTTTTCCATTTTTGAAATTATGTAGACAGTTTTAACGACTAAAGTTGGACATAATAGTGTTCGATTTTCAAAACTTTTTTGTGTTTAAGTGGCCAGTGTTGTCAATTTGTGAATCAAGTGAAAACTAGTTGGATGAGGTTGTTAATCGATACATCTTGGATTCAGTTTGGTAAGATATTAAATAATATCTAATTGGAACGAAGTTTTGGAACGAAGTTCCTTATCGCGCGTTGTGAAAGGGGGCTAGACGGAAAAAATTCTTACGAAAAGTTGTCACGACACTTTTTGCTATAGTAAGCTATTGTAAGCTGTGCGGCGTCGCATGTTTCTCTGTCTGTCTCTCTCTCTCTTATAGAAAGCAAGCCAGATATTTTCATTTCTATTTCGCATTGAACAGTGTTACGAATATAATATATAATAATAAATAATATTATTATTTATTATTAATAATAAATACAAAAATTAATAATTAATTATATATTAATTAATTTCCTACTTCAGTTACCACAAGCCAATTATTACGAAAATTGAGCCTACTGATTAAGTTTATATAACATTATATTTGTTAATAATAAAAAAAACTTGAGAGGTGTCAAGGGACACCCGGATGGAACGAAGTTCCTTTCGATTAATTAGTGAAGGAATTGTAATAAAATTTTATTTTTTTTAAGTTATAATAATATTTTTTTTATTATTAACAAATATAATGTTATATAAACTTAATCAGTAGGCTCAATTTTCGTAATAATTGGCTTGTGGTAATTGAAGTAGGAAACATATGTTTGGGATTCTATTTTATTTAAATGTCTTGAAAAAACTGCATCAATGGTAGTATTATATTTTGTTGTTGATTCTGCTGGATTATTGTTAATTCTTAAATCAAAATATATTATTATTATTATATATGATTATTATTTACAAAAAACCTGTATACACTCAACAAAAATAATCGTCGTGACACCACACTGTTCAATGCGAAATAGAAATGAAAATATTCATTTTGCTATTTTATACATTATTCTAATTCTTGACCAGTTGTTTGTGATCTCTATTATTCTCTATTCTCAACCAAATTCTCAACCAGTACTAGGCATGGCGATCTTAAATCGATTAATCGAAGAATTAATTCATCAGATCAAATAAATTGATTTTTAAAATCGATATGTCGTACTGAATTGATTCAGTGAATCGATATTTCACCCTTGATAATCAATATTCGATTTTTCCTGTTTTGGTAAAAATCATAAAATTATTTACAATTAGCTGAATGTACTCATAATATTACGGTGTTGCCGGTTAAAGGGTTAATTACTCAAAAACTCGCGAGATGGCTGTGTTCTTAGTTTCCGTCGCCTTGTTAATCAACAAAGTCAAAGAGTACAAACGTAATCTATAATCATGATTAAAGAATAGGCTGGATGGTGCTACACCAAGGCCGTAATCTTCGTTCCAATATCTGGCTTGCTTTCTATAAGAGAGAGAGAGACAGACAGAGAAACATGCGACGCCGCACAGCTTACAATAGCTTACTATAGCAAAAAGTGTCGTGACAACTTTTCGTAAGAATTTTTTCCGTCTAGCCCCCTTTCACAACGCGCGATAAGGAACTTCGTTCCAAAACTTCGTTCCAATTAGATATTATTTAATATCTTACCAAACTGAATCCAAGATGTATCGATTAACAACCTCATCCAACTAGTTTTCACTTGATTCACAAATTGACAACACTGGCCACTTAAACACAAAAAAGTTTTGAAAATCGAACACTATTATGTCCAACTTTAGTCGTTAAAACTGTCTACATAATTTCAAAAATGGAAAAAAGTGTCGTGACAATTTTTTTCGTAAGAATTTTTTCCGTCTAGCACCCTTTCACAACGCGCGATAAGGAACTTCGTTCCAAAAATATTATTATAACTTAAAAAAAATAAAATTTTATTACAATTCCTTCACTAATTAATCGAAAGGAACTTCGTTCCATCCGGGTGTCCATTGACACCTCCCATTAATTTTTTTTTCCTAAAAACCGCCCCCTTGTCATTAATGCTCTCAGAAGGATCAAATTCCAAGCAAATCACAACATATATATATTCATACAAAGTTATATTAATGGATCTTAGGAACTTCTTCCCGGTTCACAAACCTTGTATTATGCTATCAATGATCAAGGAGGTGACATATTGCAAAAATATAAAGTGCAGAGAACGGCAAATGGGAATTAGGTGTCTAAACATTTTTGTCTATGTCCGGTTCTCTCAAGGTAGTGCCAATTTTGGTATTGCCGGTATTCATGAGCGGCGGTGATCACTCTATCAGGTGATTCGCTCGCTTGTGTCACCTTCTTTCCTATAAAAAGATGAAAGATAAGTAGCTATTTATTGTTTAAAAGATTTTTGATAATATTTTCCAGGTTAGCCGGAGCATTGGGAGTAGCATTAGCTTTCATGACTTGTGTATCGGGAGACATAGACCACGGCCCTTTATGGCAGAAATTCGCTGTGGGAGAACAGAATGTATGCGTGAACACCTGGTGGAGATGCTTGTTAATGCTTACCACCAGCGCTAAGGAAATGGTGAGTCTATCCTTACAGGAGCCTAGTAATTTTTTAAGTAGCTTTAGATGACGAGACGAGCAAGTCGCTCGCCTGTCCATAAACAGAAACAAATCAGAACTTCGAATTATGAAGTACATGGTACTGAAGTGCGCTCGTCACCCTGCGACATAAGTGTTTAGTCTTATAATACCCCGTAATTTCAATGTCTTCAATATCCTTTAAACTGGAACACAACAGTGTTTTCTCACTGCTGCTTGACAGCAAAAATAGACCAAACGGTGATACGTTAGACGGTCTCTGGCAGTCGAAGGTCCTATCAGCTAAAGGGACCATCCACTGATCACAATATGATAGACTGCACAAGCTACATCACAGGGTAGTCCCTGAACCTGATGGTAGGTATAATCCAATCCAAATATAATGTCGAACAATAAGGAATGCATCTCTGAACAGTTTAAAGCAATTAAAATAAATTAAGAATTAAATTTCTACGGTCCTTGTTTTAATTTTAACGCTTGTCTTAATTTTCAGTGCTATATCGTCGCATGGTACATCCCCTGTGATTTCCAACTGACTGTCACCGGTACAATCATTTTTTATATCTATAGAAATAACAAAAGAAATGGCATCCAAGTATACGGAATAGTGAGCCTTCTGTCCATTCTAATACCATGGTTTTTGACTTACTGGTATAGACTGCAACCTATCATTACATCTTCTATTCAGTGAGTATTTTTCTTAGCAGCTGCCAAGTAACAGTGAATTTATTTTCGGATAACCAATCGTTTAACCCTTTGAAATATGCTTTAATGAAAATCTTTTTTGCAGAGACCTTACTCTTGTAAGAGCGATTGAAAGTTTAGATTACGTATACGTCAAAACTTATAGCCGAACGGGCCCTTACATGGTCGGGATGGCAATGGGATACCTTATAAATACATACAAACCAGAAAAATACAAAAAAATTATACCAAAGGTAAGCGAGAGCGAGTATTGTGACTTTGGAAGACCAAGTACAAGAAGCGTAGTTAGTAGCAGACGAGCTGAAGATAGTAGATGAGAGCTCAGGAGCGAGTGTTGTGAGGCCTCGTACAGGGCATGTAGTGTGCCACGCGTGGACTGGTAGAGCGACAAGCCAAAGGTAGTGGATGAGAGCTCAGAGCCGAGTGTTGTGAGACCACGTACAGGGAGCGAAGTGTGTGACGAGTCGGTGGAGCGAAGAGCCGAATGTAGTGGATGAAAGCTGAAGACCGAGTGTTGTGAGACCACGTAAAGGGAGCGTAGTGTGTGACGCGCGGGCTGAGCGAGTGTTGTGAGAACATATGCAGGGAGTGTATTATGTGACGCATGGGTTGTCGGAGCAAAAAACTAACTTATCATTTGATTACTTACGTTTTAATTACAGGTTTGGTCGTTCTTGGGAACTTTCTTAGCACTATCGGCAATGGTGCTTGCAATAAGTGTGGGAAAAATATTTTATGGCAGAGAATACAGTGCCTTGGAAGCATCTATCTCGGCCGCTATGGACAGGGTTGTGTGGGCTGGAGCTGTATGTAGTATCGTCGGTTTTTGCGTTTATGGCGATCTTCGTAAGTAGATTAATTACCATATTTATTGAAAAGAATTACGGGTACTTTTACGTCCTTTCGGCTTAATACACCTTTTCCGACTAACCTTGTATATTCTACTCAGTATTATAGTGCGGTAATGAGCGCGGGTCATTGACCCCGACTTTATAATTAGTACGCTTTATATTCCGTACTCCTCCACCCTGGAGCACCAGTGAAACCAGTGCTCCAGGGTGGAGGCTGCCATTAATGCCAAGGCAAGGCTGGGGACGCATATCCTGAGTGGAGGATTGCCGCCGGGGGTGGGAGAGCATGCAGGCAGACAACGTCAAGCAGCCACCACGGACCACGTATTGGCTGAGCGTGGGCCACCCTGAAGGTCATGACGCAGCAGGTCTAAGGATCGTCTGTGGCGGGACAATAAATGGGTGGACTGCGCTGGGCAGTAGTGGACAATTCTGCAAGGTGTAAACCTGGTAGAGCTGGCCACGATGCCCCACAGAATGCGTCTGAGCTGCAGCCGAAACCTCAACGGTGGAGACCATCTCGCCGAGCGTATCTTCGTCCCATGATGTGACAGGGGACGAGCCTATTGCCATACCGGGCACAATTCCAGACTCCGGGCTGATACTGAGCATATTGTAATAGAAAACCCCAATATCACTTTTACCCGACCCGGGGTTCGAACCCGAGACCTCAGCATTACAACTACGCAACTTAGGCAGTCAGTTAAAGGTAAAATATTAATAATAATATTTCGTTTTGTGTTTCAGCCTTAATAAACGACTTTCTAAGTTTGTCATTCTTCCGCCCCCTTTCAAGATTATCCTACGGGATTTATTTGCTGCATTCTTTGATTCTACAGCGGTATTTATTTTCTTCAAGAGCCCCAATGAGATATGATCACTTTACTTTTGTAAGTATGACACTTATATAATAATATAAGTGCAATAACAATCCATTCTAAATGTTAGTTTGGATAGGCCATATTAGTTATTAACATATAAATAGGCCGGCTCAACCGGGATAGTACCACTACTTCACAGTAAAACAACATGAGTTGGCTTTTGCGAAACGCAAAAGCAAAACTGCAATTGACTAAATCTGGCTGCAGATGTGCGAGCTTCTCCATCAAAACACAAAGAATACAATGATCGACTTTTTCCATAATTTGGACAACTTTCTAGCAGCAAAAATTAATGACCCAGAGGCAGTATGCACGTAGTAAGGATGTTAAGCCGACCCCACTGCAGTTGGGCTAAGGGCAGGTGGGAAAGGAGATACAGATGTTACGTTATTAACGTTTATTTTGAAACGAATTAGTTTATACGGATTTTATCGCGGTTTAATTTTTATTTTAAGTCCTGACGTTTCGAAAGCTTCAGTTTCAACCTTCGTGGTCACGGGACGGGTCTCTCCCGTATAAACTAGTTTTATTTTAATGTGTAACATTTGCGTAAACCTAAGAAATCACTAACGTTTATTTTTCAGTTTATAATAGTCACGGGAGTTGTGGCCATGACCTGTGGCGCCAGTTTGTTCGTGTGGTTGGTGGTTGAAGCACCTCTTATAAACATTAGCAATCACTTATTAACTGTCAAGTAAGTTTTTTTTAAGTGAAAACTTCTTTAGGCGCGTTGAGCACTTTTTGGGTGAACAAAAAGCGCGATACTCGCGTCATCATCAGCGCACGCTTTTCACTTCTATCGGCAGTCCCCAAAGACTGCCCCGCATTTTTTTTTTTTTAATTAGTTTGAGTGACGAAACGAGAAAGTACATTTAATAGTAACATAATACTTGGTAGCTTAGTATGAATTGTGTGAGGTCTTGGGTTCGATTCTAGATTGAGTAATCGTTCATGCTGCATTTTCGATTCGAAATAAGTAACCCAGTATTTGAATTAGTTTATATATTATGATATGGACGTAAGTTCGTCGTGGGTACATTTACATTACAACTCTGCATTTTTTTTTATTTATGAGTTTGAATGGCGAGACGAGCAGCTCGTTCGCCTGATGGTAAGCGCCACGCCTGCCCATAAACAGAAGCAACACCACACGGAATTTTGAATTACAAATCACTCCACGACACTGGACTGTCCTCGTCACCCCGAGACATAAGTTGTTAAGTCTCATAATGCCCAGTAATATCACAGGCTTCAATGTCCTAGAAACCGGAACACAACAGTGCTTATACACTCTTGTTTTGTGGCAGAAATAGACAAAGCGGTGGTACCAACCCAGATGGCCTCTTGCATACAAGGGACCTAAAACCTTGTAAAAGTGGTGTGGATTTGTGCAATAAACGTGTAGTATAAAAAAGATACAGTGAAGCGATGTAAAAATTAATCATTTTGATTTTCAGAACACCCCAACAACCGGCCGCGAAAATAAAAACTACCGGAGTAACTCAAAATGGAAACAAAAAACTATTATAAGTTTATTTATTTCTTCAATATAGTGTATTAACATCATATTATATTAAGTTATATTGTTTTTTTTACCCTAATTTGAATTCAAATTTATTTGATCATCACGTGTTTAGATGACCTTCTGACCAATTCTCGTATTTAACCAGACTTTGATGTATACTCGTAGGTACTACTAGACGGGCTGTTTAGAAGTAAAATTGTGTCACATAACCCGGGAGTTAGCGAATATGAATTGTGATGCTACTATCATTATATTTATTTCTTTGAATTTTTCTCTTAACGAATATCTGGAACTTAGCGAGTAAATAGATCTTATAGCTCGCTTTTGAAGAACAAATATAGTATTAATGTCAGCAGCACCACCCCACAGTAAAATTCCATATCACATTAAACTATGGAAGTATGCAAAATAGACCAACCTGGCCGTGTTAATGTCAGTCAGTTGGCGCACTTTACTCACTGCGTACGATGCAGTGATAGTCATTACAATCTCTCAATTCAGTCACCTTTGCCATACCATTCAAAAATATACAGGCGTCAACTTATGGCGTTATGGGATGGCGGATTACTTACGTCTTTCATTTACATAATTATAATTCAATGGATTAACCTTAAGCGGCTTTATAAAATGTAGACTAGCTTTAAACTGGGACTATATCAATTGGTTACTGTGGCAACAGATACAAACTGGTTGACGAAAACCTAGATTCAAGTTAATACGTTTAAAAAGCCGATGTCTATATGCTACTTGGTTCTACATTTAATTAATACAAAACAATTACTTAATTCCAGTGGAAATAGACAAACTTGGCAAAAGAAACATCCACCGGATATTATACGAAAAGTTTCTGCAGTAAACATCTTGGCTCAGGTGTGCAATGCAAGCCACAAAAACGGATTATCGCATACAAGAGACCTGCCACGCAATATTATATATATAAAAATATTTTTGTTAAATAGTTTTTATTAATATTCACAAGTCGGTGAGTGCATAAATAATGAAGTCAGTCTTTCATCCCTGATTTCACCCCCTTACGGGTGACTTCTTTATTAAATTCGATTAATAACATAAATAATTAAATAAATAACAGTCACACACATAGTCCTAACCCCACTCTAGGTTAACCTGTATCGTCGGTATCACGAAATACTATTGAATGAAACGTTATGGGATCGTACCACAACACCCGAACCAGAAACAACTATTTGTGGATCACTCAAACATTTGTCTCGGTGCGGGAATCGAACCCGCGGCCTGTCGCTTCACAGGAAGCTACCCACTGTGTCATGGAGGCTGTCATATTATTTATACATTTATACATATTTACACAACGTGTTTAAACTAGGTGAAGAAAAAAACATTGTTATTTAATTTGGCCGTCATTGTAACACTCAAACAAATTGTCGAAAGTTGAAGCACACGTGTTTACGAATCGCTTCACGGAACGGCACTTTAAGATAGTATCCAGCTCCTACAATGTTGGGTGAGTCACCTTTTACACTGATGGTATAGACAAGCCTTCAGCTTATTCAGCAGTCCACCTCATTGGTGTAGTGGCAACCTACTAGCCTGAGAAACCGTGAGATTATGGGTTCAAATACCAAGTCGGCAAAAAAATATTGAGTAGCAGAGCCACAGGCAGTTTTGTCTACGGCATAAATGGACCGTCTCGACCGGTTTGTTACCATTGTCTCACAGAAAACTGACCCCTCTGTGGAGAAAACACACAGATTAGAAACATATATCCTCCTCCTTATCCATCCATAAGGATTACTCTAACATTTGTCTCGTTGCGGGACTCGAACCCGCGGCCTCTCGCTTCACAGCCCGATAATTGCCCACTGCGCCACGTAGGCTATCTCATGCTTAATACTCTAGTTATATTATTTCACGACAGGATATATCTGGAATAAAAAGTACCCTTCTGTAAGTGTAAGTATGTAAGTCTTCGAACTGTCGATATGTAAAAAATAATTTCATCCGTTGCTCCGTTGCTGCATGAAAGTAAAACAAACCAAAAATCACAGAAAATATATTGGTTCAAATATAGAACAACTTTGTTTATTTTCTAATAGCAAATTCACACGATACCATTTCAACGATCTATTGCTAGATCGCATGACATTTGAACCGTCTGAACAGACTTTCAATCGAATAGATAAACAAAAACCAAACAGATTTTGTGGGTCAAGTCAGTTGATCAACTAAATTCGAACCGTGTGATAATAGTATAAGCCATCAAATTGTGCAGCGTTAGATGTGACGTCAAAGAAACCTTAAGCCTCATGTGTTTTGTTTGTAGATAATTGCAACGCAAAATAATAAAATGAAGTAGCAAAATGCATCTGAGTATAACTGAATAAATTATTGTAGTTTTCCATTATAGACAAGTTTAAGGTATATTGATTACTAGCTGTTGCTCGCGGATCCGCCCGCGTTAATATCTTTTCTGAGATAAAAATATTCCGTTCCATAATAAAGTTTCATACAAAGTTCAACCTCCCTTTTTACCGTCTTAATGTAAATTTCCAAAAATCCTTTCTTAGCGGGCCCTCTACATTACACAAACTATGAACTGACCAAATTTCATGATCCTAGCTTTAGTAATTTTTGAGATATCGTGATTAATCAGTGAGTGAGTGAAAGGACCCATAATACATAGCTAGATATCTCACATTTTCAGTCCGATTTCCAATCAATAGCCTCTATGGCGCTGTAGCAGGCTGTGAGATACCACGGGTTCAATTCCCGCACCGAGACAAAATGTTTGTGTGATCCACGAATATTTGTTACGGCTCTAGATTCTGTCCTCTCCATTCCCTGGTGGTGAAATTTGGACGGCACTCGTAATATGCGGGGTTGGGTTTCGGTCGCCGCGTGGGTAGCATCTGTGAGGGGCTGGCGTGGGGTACAGGGAGATCCGATGGGAACGGCCACCGCCGGCCGCCTGCCGGTCAGTAGGGGACCTGAACCCGGGGATACACTTTATAAAAACTCCCTCCCCGGGAAGCTGTCCCGCCAACCGGCGAAAATCCCGTAGTACTGTCGTCGTGCCAGCTTGGGAGACTGGAGTGGATCCCGGCGACTGTACACGGGGGGGCATCGGGGGCCCTTCCGTGCCTCACGCCAGCTCCTCACATTTCTCGCGTGACCATCCGGCTCTTGACTCCGCAAAATTATATTTTGGGTGCCGTCTTGATTTCACTACCCCAAGACATTTCCCTTTCCCCCAACTCAAATTTTTATGAAGGCACGAAAAAAGAGCAAATTTACTTCGGCGGATTCTTCATCCACTTTAACAGTAGACTTCTTCTGCAATGTCAGGGGTCTGCACAGCAACCTGGACGCTATACACTACCATCTAGAGTCAGCGCGGCCTGCCCTGCTCTTTTTAACGGAGACTCAGATATCTACCCCTGACGACATCTCGTACCTTAGCTACCCCGGTTACGTACTGGAACACTCGTTCCTGCGTAAAGCCGGGGTGTGCGTTTTCGTCAGGGATGATATATGTTGTCGCCGCCTTCGGGGCCTCGAGCATCGGGTCCGCATACGGGGCGTGGAACGAAGCCCAAAGGCATCAGGGTCCAAACGCGAAGGAGGAGAGGCGGAAATTTAATGCCGCTTCTAGGTCCAACAAGAGGGCTATAGCCAAGGCCAAGGCAGAACACATTGGCAGAATTGGTGAGCGGCTCGAGAGTTATCCGTCTGGTAGTCGGGCTTTCTGGTCTCTCGCCAAGGTTGCCCAAGGTAACTTCTGCCTATCCAGTCTTCCCCCACTGCGTAAGGATGATGACAGTTTGGCCCACAGTGCAAAGGAGAAGGCCGATCTCCTGGCCCAATCCTTTGCCTCGAACTCGACTTTGGATGACGGAGGAGCCACTCCACCAAAACTTCCCCGGTGCGAGTATGTGCGGTCAGGCGGTAGCTTAGGCTCCTTAACATCCGAAAGTCGAGTGGGCCGGACTGCATCTCCGCGGTGGTTCTTAAGACGTGCGCCCCCGAGTTGACCCCCATTCTTACGCGCCTTTACCGTCTTTCATATAACTCCAACAGGGTTCCCGCTTCGTGGATGGTAGCTCATGTCCATTCGATCCCTAAAAAAGGTGACCGGTCGGACCCTTCGTGCTATAGACCGATAGCCATCACATCCTTGCTCTCTAAAGTCATGGAGAGAGTAATCAACGCCCAGCTTATGGGGTATCTAGAGGAGCACCAGCTGATTAGCGGTCGTCAGTACGGTTTCCGTCACGGTCGCTCGGCTGGTGATCGTCTTGTTTACCTCACACATCGCTGGGCGGAGGCTATAGAGAGCAAGGGTGAGGGTATGGCCGTCGGTCTAGACATCGCGAAGGCATTCGATCGGGGCCTTCTGTCGAAGCTACCATCGTACGGAATCCCCGAGGGACTCTGCAAGTGGATCGCTAGCTTCTTGGACGGTCGGAGCATCAAAGACGTTGTTGACGGCTGCTGCTCCGACACTATGTCCATTAATGCTGGCTTTCCACAAGGCTCAGTGTTATCGCCCACTCTATTCATACTGCATATCAATGACATGTTATCTATTATCGATAACATGCATTGTTATGCAGATGATAGCACCATTGATGGGCGCTACACTGGCCAGCAGGGTATCCCTCGGAGCACCGTGGAAGAAAGACGGCCAGAACTTGTGTCTGAAATCGAGAGCTCTCTGGGGCGGGCCTCCGAATGGGGTGAAAGGAACCTGGTTCACTTTAACCCCACGAAGACACAAGTTTGCGCGTTCACCGCTCAGAAGGACCCATTTTTCATGGCGCCACGGTTCCAAGGAGTCACTCTCCGGGTTTCCGAAGGTATTGGGATCCTCGGCGTCGATATATCGAGCAAGGTCCAGTTTAGGAGTCAAGTGGAGGACAAAGCCAAATTGGCAAGCAAGAAATTGGGCATCCTGAACAGAGTTAGGCGGTACTTCACGTCGGGCCATAGATTAGCGCTTCATAAGGCGCAAGTCCGGCCCCACGTGGAGTGCTGTTCTCATCTCTGGGCAGGAGCGCCCAAATACTTGCTTGACCCACTTGACTCCTTACAGAGGCGGGCTGTTCGAATCGTCGGGGATCCTGATATCACGGATAACCTGGAGCCGTTGGGGCTGCGGAGAGATTTCGGGTCTCTCTGCTTGTTCTACCGGTTGTTCCACGGGGAGTGCTCCGATGAACTGTTTAAAATGGTGCCAACATCACCATTTTATCATCGCACCACCCGACACCGCAGCAGAGTTCATCCATACCACCTGGAAACGATTCCGTCTAGCACGGTTCGTTTCCAGCATTCATTCTTACCACGTACGTGCAAGCTCTGGAATGAACTCCCTGCAGCGGTGTTCCCTGAGCGCTATGACATGTCCTTCTTTAAACGAGGTTTAAAAAGAGTAATCCTTCGACGGTAGGCAGCGGCTTTGCTGTTCCCTGGCATTGCAGAAGTCTATGGGCGGCGGTGACTACTTACCATCAGGTGGCCCGTTTGCTCGTCTGCCTATCCAGGCAGTAAAAAAAAAAGATGTTTTCCCCCCAGAGGTCGACGTCAGGCAGGCGGCCGGTCGTAAAATCTACAAGCCAATACTTTCTGTAACATGTGTTAAAAGGCATGCTACGCCGACCCTACTACAAGTGGGATAAGGACAGGTGGAATAAAAAAACTGAATACAGGAAATGCTGCACGCTCCGTGGCTGGATATAGAAATAATCAAATTTTCGATCTTTGAATACGACATTTAAATTTAACATATTTCACTTTATAATTTAACCTTTTTTTACCATCGTCTAGAGATTAAAAAAACCTTTAATTTCAAATGTAACGGAGTAAATATTTTACACCTAGATGTCAAATGGTTGGTAGTGAGAAAGGCAGGAAACTTTTATTGACAACAATAAATCGTATTTGGTCATTGTAATACCAAATTAGGTCAAATTTCACAAACGCAAAGGCCATACAAATAAGAAATGAAATGAACTGTGTTGTACAAATAAATACAAGTTTATCTTAGTATTAGTAGTCATCTCAAATTAAATAAACATTCTTTAAACCTGAAAAAAATTACCTTCATAATTTAATTTTTATACACATTTCTATCACATAATATCACACACACACATCAAAATAATCTTTATATTAGAATGTCCTTTTATTTTAATCAGTCTTGTATCAATGTCTTCATATAAAACAACACTTTATTGCATCAATTGCCTTCTTAATTTAGCCTCTTTGCTTTGGTCTGACAAACCTTATCTCCAGAAAACACCAATGATTTTTTGTTGGTTAAATCCACAGCTCAATACATCCAGAATCATCTATAATCTTCAGTGGTACTCTCAACTTCCAGATCAGTCAAATTCCTCGTCCGAGGGTCATGAACGTTGACTATCTTCCATATCTCCACTTGTTCTATATCCACCACTTCAATCTCTTCATAAGTTTTGTTACCACCAAATATGCTTTCGTCACCCACCAATCTTTCCCTCAGGAAATTGTCCCCCAAATTTTCGAAAATGACCTGGTCATTTTCGATGTCTTCGGTACAGCAGCGATGGAAGAAGATGTGAAGGGCAGGACGACCTTGGATGCAGCTGATGACGATGAAGAGAATCAAGGTCACGAGGAAGCAGAAGGTCAAATATCGCCACCACATCATGAAGTCTAGATAGGTACTGAGCTTCGGGGGCATGCTATTGTTTTTAAAACCTATCGGGCCGGTAATGAGGCGGTCAGGCTTTACTGGGCTGGTAAACGAGCGATTTTTAATCGTAATACAAACTAATCAAACTAAAGATTAGGTTGTTTAATCATCTTATATATAAAATTCTCGTGTCACAATGTTCGTTCCCATACTCCTCCGAAACGGCTGGACCGATTTGTATGAAATTTTGTGTGCATATCGGGTAGTTCTGAGAATCGGCCAACATCTATTTTTCATCCCCCTAAATGTTAAGGGTGGTCCACCCCTAATTATTTTTTTTGTTTTTTAGTCATTTTTTTGTTATTTTTTTTTTATGATACACATTAAAAAATACATTCAAACCTAAATTTTCAACCCTCTACAATCAACCCCTAATTTTTAATAGCGATATTAGTATTTATAACGGGACGGGACTCGCTTGATGCGACTAGACTACTTTAATCCTGGAAATAGGCATTCACGCTGGCGGAGCCGCGGGCAACAGCTAGTAATATATATATATTATGCAAGATAAAAAGTTGTTTAGTTTATTCGTACAATGGTGATCCATTTAATAAAGAATCACATCTATATTACAACAACACACACAACAGTACACAACGAGTAGTCAAAGCGCAGCCTTTGTGAAACCAAATTTCATTTTTTACTCTAAATGACTATTATTATTATCTAGTGCACAGTAAATTTGCCATTTCAATAATAAAGCGATTATATTATCGCGATTTTTAATCGCACCGCCATCGCTCGTCCGTCCCTGAATTGACGTAGCCGATCGTCTCTTGAATACATGAAACATTAACAGCATTTTGTATGCGTGTGCGAGTCCCCAGTCATATATTATCGCAGGATGTTAAACGGAGTCCTGCAATGAATAATAATCGAATGCGTCATACAAATATATCGATGTATAACTTCAAACGATTTTTTTGTGGGGAAATTCCTCTACGAAAGAATACATGTTTAAAAGGAAGGAAGCAGACTCCGTTGTGCAAAATAGTTTTTCAATATTTTTTACATACATACGCACTCACGCCTGTAATCCCCGAAGGGGTAGGCAGAGGTGTAACCAGTACACCCACATTTCGCCAAGCGTATCTCCGTCCCAGGTGATAGGGGGCGCGCCTATCGCCATACCGGGCACAAATTCCAGACTCCGGGCTGATACTGAGCATTTCTTAATAGAAAAACCACTTTACCCGACCCGGGGATCGAACCCGAGACCTCAGCGTTAGCTTAATCATAACGCGTACGCATTACAACTGCGCCACCGAGGCAGCCAAATTAATTCAATCTTTTTTATATCTATTAGTTAGAGACTTTAATCAAAGTAACCACCTATGCTATCGACGCATCTTTGCTAGCGCAGTGGCAATTTATTGAGGCCCTTTTTGAAAAAATCTGCTGGATGGAAGGCAACAAACTCTTCAAACACATTTTGTACTGCCTGTCGGTTATTTTTTTCCGCCAAGAAGATGTCCAAATTATGATGTGGGGCGTGCGGGTGGACGGTGGGTCACCCTATATAATACCAAACATTTTTAAATCTATGTTACGAGAAGGCGGACCCTGACGATAAACTAGAATAACAACAGGCAGAAAAAAAGAAAGACCCGTTGCCCTAAGGACTGTCACCTTAGGCCTTACTTACGGAGGCCGGAGATCATCTTTCCGGCGTCGATTTCGAAGACCCTTTGAGTGGTTGGAGGTGTCCCACTCTCTCTCTTCGCCACCTATTTTACACACATTACCTATTCCTAACGGGGCACGGAGTTCCCCCAATTTTAGACTAATGTAGAGTAATTTTTATCCCTGCAACATGACAGGAAAAACTCCCACACGGACAGATAAATAAATAAATACACCTAACAGTCACACACATAGTCCTGACCCCACACTAACTAAACCTGTATCGTGGGTATCAGGATCTACGAGGGATTTGCGGTCCCACAACACCCAAACCCGAGACAAATATTTGTGGATCAGACAACCGATTGTCAAGGTGCGGGAATCGAACCCAGGGCCTCACGCTTCGCAACCCCCTGCGCCATGGAGGCTGCGCAACGCAGATTCGCAAGCAAAGCTAGTTTCATGTAATAATATATTATTTAGCACTCGTCAACCGACCTTAATATTATAGGGCTGTCAAGCTTGTAATTATATAATTAGTAGCTTCTGTACTCGTATATTAGATACTTATTAAACCTACGAAATTCGTCTATGAAGTCCTAATAACAAGAACTCATACGCGGAAGATTGCATATCATTGATGGAGGTTATCAATATAATTATCCTGAAGTCACGGCAAAAGTGGATAAACACTGTTGTTTTTTTTATGGCATAGGCCGCTAAACGAACAAGTGGGTCACCTGATGGTAAGTGATCTCACCGCCCATGTACGTCCACAATACCAAAACAATCATGGGTGCGTTGCCGACCTTAAAGGAAAGGAATAATTAAGGAATTCGGAAGGGGATCTTGTGTCGTAGGTATCAGAAACTACGAGACACTTTCGGTCTCGCAACACCCTGACCCGAAACAAAATATTTGTGTATGATACAAACATTTATCTCTTTGCGGGGATCAAACTCTCGGCCTCTTGTTTCACAGCCGCCTACTCGTCCACTACGTCACGGAGGTTGACAGAAATGCCCGAAACACCCGTATTCGGAATGAATACGGATTCACAAACAATATTTGCCTACGCTTTATTTGCCTGAATGATGAAATGAGCTGTCGCTCGCTTAATGGAAAGAACAACGCTTACCTATAAACAATAGCAACCACAGAGTAAAGTAACCATGGCATTTTGTGGTAGCAATACCACTCAGAATTTTGTATTGAGCTGTAAGCTTTTTTTATTAGCTTGAATGACGACGAGCAGGTCGCTCGCCTGATGGTAGCATCACGCCTGCCTATAAACCGAAGCAACGGCACAAAACTATGAATTACAAAGCTCTGCGTGGCATTGAACTGCGCTCGTCACCCCGATATATAAATTGTTAACTCTCATAATGCCCAGTAATTAAACTGGCATCAATGTCCTTCAAACCGGAACACAACAGTGCTGACACACTACTGCTTGTAAAAATACAAGTGGTACCCATTCTAACGAACTCTTAGGTAAAAGAGATCTATCACCTATTAAAAGTAAAGCAGTAGTACATTTTAGTGATCACATGTAATTTGTAGTCAAATGATCTGCATGGAATCAAGGATCTTCTTCTTCCACCTGCCCTTATTTCACTTGCAGTGGGGTTGGAGTAACATGCTTTTAACACTTGTTACATATAGATTTGGCTTGTAGTTTTAACGATCGGCCGCTTTCCTGACATCAACCTCTTTGGGGAATCAAGGATACTGATCAAACATAATTTGTAGTCAAACGATACAAGCTCTAAGAAGTTGTTTAGTAATAAATATCATCTACCCGCAATAAGGACATGCCGTGATACTGTTAAATGTATGAGGTTGTTCATAATAGCGGATAATATACCATTCTAATGCATTCTAGTAATAAGGAAATCCGTATATCTGCACATGGTAAAGTGGTAGAGGCACGTAGTAGACAGTTTTCCCTACAGTGTGAATGGGTCGGTTGGACTGGGTTGTTACCACTGTCTCACAGAACACCGACGTGAAAAAGCAGCTTGCTGTTGCGTTTCTTACAGAGATATTGAGATATCCGGAAGCCCAAACAACCTTGCCCCTCCCAATTCCACGTTCTTTTCTTATATGGTCTGCAACGTATCCATGATTCCTCTAGTATTTTGGGTCTGCATGGGCGGTGGAGAACACTTATCCGGTGACCCACTTGCTCGTTTGCCAACTCTGCTATAAAAAACTAAACTTACTTACCAGCAAGACTTTTGTCATATTGGCTTTAGCTACACATAAGTGGTTTCTGATTGCAAGAAATTTAAAAAAGTATTGATCTGGGTACTAAACCCATATTGACTTTTTAAGACCTAGGATACTAAAAACGAACATAATAATATCAGCCTTGTATTACACACGTGCCACTGCTGGGCATGAGCCTCTACTGAATGAGTGGGGTTAGGCATTAACCCACCACACTGACATAATGCGAGTTGGCAGACTTCACATAACTTCGAAATTCATATAAAGAACTTCTTAGGTATGCAGGTTTCCTCACGATTTTTTAACGGTGAACACGTAACTTAGAAAAATCAGTGCTTTTGGGACTGGTTTCGAACCAACGACTTTCGTCTCGACAGTCCGTACAATTCCCCGCTGAGCTATCGCTGCTATTAAAAACGTATTTTTGTTAAATCCTAAAACTTAATTCACCAAGTACCTATTAAAATTTCACTAGGTAAATAACATTTACATGCCACAAACCCTAAATGATCAGGTTTTTTTATTATATTATATTAGCTTTTGCCCGCGGCTCCGCCCGCCTGAATGCCTATTTCCAGGATAAAATATCAAGCGAGTCCCGGTGAGAAACGCGCTTGACAAAAATACTAATGTCGCTATTAAAGAATAGGGGTTGATCGTAGAGGGTTGAAAATGTAGGGTTGTATGTATTTTTTTAATGCTGTATCATAAAAAAATAAAAAACAAAAAAAGTATAAAAAGAAAAAAAAATGGGGTGGACCATCCTTAACATTTAGGTAGGGGGATGAAAAATAGATGTTGGCCGATTCTCAGACCTACCCGATATGCACACAAAATTTCATACAATTCGGTCCAGCCGTTTCGGAGGAGTATGGGAACTAAGATTGTGGCACGAGAATTTTATATATCAGATTTTATTTAAAATGACTTCACGGCATAGATATTTTCCTAGTATTATTAAAGTCACGATTCCAATTAGCAGCTGATGATTGATTGTCATCATTCATGTAATTATAACCAATATGACTTCACATCAATAATTGCGCCGATGCCTCATGATCACGCGTTTATTACACAATAGTAAAATTATATAATAATAATATAAATAATAATAATAAATACACCCAACAGTCACATACATAGTCCTGACCCCACACTAGGTTAACCTGTATCGTGAGTATCAGGAACCACGAGGGACTTGCGGTCCCTCAACACCCAGACCAAAAACAAATATTTGTGGATTAGACAAACATTTGTCTCGGTGTGGGAATCGAACCCACGGCCTCTCGCTTCGCAGCTGGCTACTCGCCCGCTGCGCCACGGAGGCTGTTATATAACAGTGTTATTTATATTATTAAATGCAATCATAATAAACATCATACTAGAGTCATTGATTTGCAGGTTTTTCCTGAGAAGATTACGTATTTATATAATACACGTCATCTAATCTAGAATGCATTTATATATTTGGTTACATCTTCCTATACGTGTTCTCACAACACTTTTTACCAAACCGTGTTGTCGTAGAGTGGAACAAACTTCCTGAAAATGTTGTTATGGCACCCACATTAAATTGCTTTAAAAATAGACTTGATAATATCTCCAAATCACAAGACACACACGCATCAGCTCAATAGCTGCCAGTGTGGTTTAAACATATAATAATAATAAAACTCGCTCCTGAGCTAGAATCTACTACTACCTTCAGCTCGTCGCTCTATCAGCCCGCGCGTCACACACTACACTCTCTGTACGAGTGTCACAACACTCGCTTCTCAGCTCTCATCTACTACCTGCAGCTCGTCACTCCACCGGTTAGCACGTCACACACTACGCTCCCTGTACGTGATCTCATAATTCTCGCTCCTGACCTCTCACCACAGAACACATGAATAACGTGTGTTCTGTGGATCCCACCCACTACATTCAGCTCGTCGCTATACCAGCCCGCGCGTCACACAGTGTGGTAGCCTGTGTGGTGTCACAATCTATCTATATAAATAAAAGAGAATGTGTGTATGTATTGCGAGTGGTAGAGCCACGCTGTAGACAATTTTGTCTACAGCATGAATGGACAGGCTCGTCCGGGTCGTTACCACTATCTCACAAAAACCGACGTAGAGTAGCAGCTTGCTGCTGCGTTTCGTACGGTGAGTGAGATATCCGGACGCCCAAATCCCCCTTCCCTTCCCAATCCCTTATTATCCCTTTCCTTTAAGGTCGGCAACGCGCCCATAATTATTTTGTATTGTTGGCGTACATGGGCGGTGGAGATCGTTTACCACCAGGTGACCCACTTGCTCGTTTGCCGGTCTATACTATAAAAAAAAAATGTATGGTCACCTCAAACTCGAGAACTGTTAGCCCAATTGATATGAAACTTTGCACACATATAGAGGGGGACATGACCACTCCGACGAACATAGTTACGTTAGTGTTAGGTGTCGCTAGTGGTAGTGATTTTTATCTTTTGAACCATAGGTCGAATTGTTATGAAATTTTGTACATATGCATGTGGCAGAATTAGAACACCAACTAATATGGTTACACAGGTAACTGATATACTGCGTGCTGTTTAGTTAAATTAATTAAATTTTGTGTGAGTGTTTGTTGTCTCTAGGTGGATGGATAATAATATGCTCTTCTTTTAATATAATGTGACACATGTTTCTCATTTTTGTATTTCCACATAGGCTAGGTAGGTACTTTTTATTCCTAAAAAAGGCATTCACGCGGCTAGAGCCGCGGGCAAAAGCTAGTTTTTAAATAAAACTCCATAATCCCTACATACTTTTATTAAAAACATCACCAATCCAGTCTAAATAATTGTTTAAACTCGTGTATGTCACGTCTTTGCTGAAGCAGAGACCTCTTTCTGCCGGATCTCCATACATGATTCCTTGAAGATACCACTGGTCATCCAATTTTACAACGAAAATACCTCCATAGCTTGGGCATAGGGGAACATCTGAAAAATGATGTGTATTTTATTTAATTTATTTATTTATAACTTCATACCCATAACATGTACCTATAAAGGCGGACTGATGTCATTAGACATTATCTACTAGCCTGCCTTTGAATAATGCAGAGACAAAATGATCTAGCTGTATATCATACTAATATTATAAATGTGAATGTAAGTTTGTTTGTTACGCCTCACGAATTAACTCATGAATTTTGATGTAGAGATAGATGGGACCCTGGAGACGGTTATAGGCTACGTTTTATTTCGGAAAAGTCTGTTCACGCGGGCGGAGCCGCGGGCAAAAGCTAGTAAATCATAAATAAGAAAAGTGACAATTAAGAAAGAAGTAGACAAGATACTAATAATTTCATGTATTTTAATGTAAACAGATTTTTTTTATGAATGAGTCCTAAGGATTGTTCAAAGAGCTTTTATATTACTGTAACTAGTATTCAATTAATTATAAAATTCATCAGTAAAGTTCTGGCATTGATTGATAAAATCTAAAGTAAAAAAATAAAAATATAATCTAATAAATAAATAAAAGTAATAGGTAGTTTACTGCCGACTTTTTGTAGTCAAAAATAATAATAATAATAGCCTTGTATTATACACGTCCTGCTGCCGGGCACGCGCCTCTTCAACTGAATGAGAGGGGTTAGTCCACCACGTTCGCACTGGCCCAATGCGGGTTGGTAGACTTCACATACCTTCGATTTTTTTATGGAGAACTCAGGTATGCAGGTTTCCTAACAATATTTCCTTCACCGTTAAAACAAACAATGAATAAACACATAGCTTAGAAAAGTCAGAGGTGCATGCTCTTGGGGCTATTTCCAAACCTGCGACTTTCGTCTCGACAGTCCGTACCCTACCCGCTGAGCTATCGCTACTACTGCTGATACTTCTGGTTTAGGACATAGGCTTCTTTTTATATCGGTAAACAATATTTAAGCGGACTGTCTTCCCAGATAAGTTGACGTCAGGAAAATCTTTCTGTAACATGTTTTAAAAGCATATTGCGCCGACCCCATAGTAAACCCTCGGCGGCGCAGTTGTAATGCGTACGGGTTACGACTGAGGCTGACGCTGAGGTCTCGGGTTCGATCCCCGGGTCGGGTAAAAGCGATATTGGGTTTTTCTATTACGAAATACTTAGTATCAGCCTGGAGTCTGGAATTTGTGCCTGGCATGGCAATAGGCTCGCCCCTATCACATAATGGGACGGAGATACGCTTGGCGAAATGTGGGTGTACTGGTTACACCTCCGCCTACCCCTTCGGGGATTACAGGCGTGAGTGGGTATTTATGCACCGACCCCACTGCGAGTGGGATAATGGCAGGTGGAAGAAGAAGATATTTAAACGGACGGACCTACAAGCGAATGCTAATAAATTCATAAAACTAGAATAATTTAGATCTTACCGTTACCATAAGTACCACATATAGTATTCTCAACAAAATCATGGTTTCTACACGTTTTGTTTTCCACTTTATCAAAGAACACGAATCCTAAATATCCTGTATACGCCCAGGCGGTTGTCTGAAAATTTATACTTAATTAGTGTAAGTGAGGCACCAACATCTTAAGCCCAAAGCCAATCTAACCTGCACGTGGTACACTCTGCTGATTAACAGACGAGGCAATGGCGGAACTTGGTTCCAGTTGCGAATTGTGGGAGTCAGACTGCGGGCCGCCTCACATAATACCAAATCCACTGTCAAATCGTGTGCGGGACGCGGACTCTGGTATGATGCCGGGATAACGCCGGGCTCAAGGTCATGACTGCCTCGGTGGCGCAGTTGTAAAGCGTACGCGTTACGATTGAGGCCAACGCTGAGGTCGCGGGTTCGATCCCCGGGTCGGGCAAAGTGGTTATTGGCTTTTTCTATTACGAAATGCTCAGTATCAGTCCGGAGTCTGGAATTTGTGCTCGATATGGCGATAGGCTCGCCCCCTATCACATCGTGGGACGGAGATACGCTCGGCGAAATGTGGGTGTACTGGTTACACATCTGCCTACCCCTTCGGGGATTACAGGCGTGAGTGCGTATGTATGTATGTACAAGGTCATGTCATTTATCAACACCCATGCTGCCCAACATGCTGAATCAGTTACTGATGTTTTGATAATTGTTGGCTTGCTTGTGGTGTCTAAACAACACAGTAGAAGAGATTCACGACGACTTTATATAAAACAGTGGTAATACCCCGAATATGCCTCATTCATGAAGACTCTCCAGTATATCCTACAACTAGTATAAATGTACGTATATCTCCGAGGTTTCGGGTTCGATGCCCGGGTTGGAAAAAGTTATATTGGGTTTTTCTTTTACGAAATGCTTATTATCAGCCTGAAGTCTGAAATTGTGCCCGGAATGGCGGTGGCCCCATCATATCATGGGACTGAGATTAGCTCAGTAAAATGTGAATGCACCAAATAAATTTTTACCTACTCCTTCGGGCATTACAGGCGTGCGTATGTATTATAAATGTAAAAGTTTGTATGTTTGTGAGTTTATGAATTAAGATGTTTAATTACTGATCGGATTTGATTGAAATTTGGTACACAGGTTGATCAAGACCTGGACATTAGAACATAACCTATTTCTATCCGGGAAAAAGACATTCACACGGTCGGAGCTGCGAGTGAAAGCCAGTAAATAATAATCTATTATGTAGACAATGCTGGAAAAATGAAAGTCAATAGTCTTACTATAGAGGATGCTCAAGATCAAGCGAAGTGGAGGCGTCTTAGTGAGAAGGCGAACCCTGGCACTAGCCGGATAACGCCTGGTAGAAAGAAGAAGATGTAGTCAAAGCTAGGTACTGTGTCTCTACCACTAGAAGCACTAAGACAAGACTATACCATTGCGTAGTTTACTACGTAGTATGCGCCTTCATTTATTTTCAGAAATAATATGGCTTAAATATTGTTCTTTGTTCGATATCCAAGACGATATTTGTATAAGTTTTTCATCTCAATATCCTCTAGTTAACCCACTTAAATAAAAAATTGCATCACATCATGCTTTTCATTTTACTGTAAAAGCTTAAGTTTTACCACCTTCAATAGACTTGACTTGGGAATCAAACCCAGTCCTCCCGCCCATTAATTCAATCATCTACCATCAAACCAAATAGGGTTTCTAAATACTCACAGCGGACTTATCAAAAGTGGCTTCAAAATCGATGGCGCGGCTAATATTTGCCGGATTCACGTCATTGCTATACACAGCCGGTTCCTCCATCACCAGTATTGCTAGATCATTCTCAACTGGATCTACATTGGTGAAATTTTCATGCGGGATTATTGTTACTATCTATAAACATAGGAAATTTAAATGTATATTATTAAATTTAAGATGAATAAGTAAGTTTAAATGCCAACACGCATTAGGCCAGCGTGGTGGACTAAGGCCTACTAACCCCTCTCATTCAGTAGGGGAGGCCCGTGGGACGTGTATAATACAGGGCTAGTAAAAAAAAAATGTTTATTTTATTAGCTCGTGTGAAGAAACGAGCAGGTGCTCGCCTGATGTGCAAGCCGAGTCACGGAAGCGCCGCACCCCAGCCTACACTTATACACAACACGGCGCGGCGCATGTCCAAAAGTACCGAAGTTGTGACTAGTCACTAGAAATAAAAAGTGTGCAGCATCTATGTACCAGTAGGCTGCGACGCTACCGTGGTTTGGCACTCGCTATCAGTTCACTACAATTTCATACAAATACTTCTAAAATTCGATGTCTGCGACGCGTGCGGGTCGGGCGGTGCGGGCAATTATGTGACCTTAAGGCACGTTTTAAGGTTAGCGACTGAGACAAGGCAACCGCAACACGTGATGCGAGTCATGCGATAACAAGTTCAGACTCTGAAATGAACTTCCCTCTGCGGTATTTCCTTAGCGCTATGACATGTCCTTCTTCAAACAAGGTTTAAAAGGTATTTTCGCAGTAGGCAGCGGCTTGGCTATACCCCTGACATTGCTAATGTCCATGGACGACGGTAACCACTTACCATCAGGTAACCTGTCAGCTCGCCTGCTTTCGTGGGCTTATAAAAAATAAATAAAAAAGTAAGCTTTGTATCAAATTGTATGGAAACGGTCGCACGTCGCAATGACCTGTCTCGATCGAATACCTCAAAACGTACCTTTAAATGCACCAACATCATTCCTCGGTTAACATACTTGTCAGCAGTTTTACTGGGGCTAAATTTTTTAAACTTACTCTGTATGACTTTTCATTCGGGCCCGTTCCACTCAAAGCCTTCTTCCCGACCACGACCAGGACATCTTCTGGTTTGACCGTAGAGTTGTTCAAATTAACACATCTAGCAGCTGAAACATAATATAAGTTCACACCTGTATCTCTAAAGGGGTAAACAGAGTGCAACTAGTGCACAGTGCACTCACTGTTCGCCGAGGTTATTTTCTTCTCATGATGTGGCAAAGGCAAGCCTAAAGACTTTTTTGAAGCGTGTCTGAGACAAGAAACCGAAGAGACCACCATACCATATATACACCACATAACCATCCCAACACAACATGCTTAAAAATGGTAACACATATCTTAATGTAACATTACAACTGGCAACTCTGTCTGTTACTTTCTGTAACTATTATTGTAATAGTGTTTGTGCTGAATAAAATAAATTATCCCATATTATTTTATTCAATGGCACTTAAAGTGGTTTGGTCACGTTCTAAGGAAACCACAGGAGTACGTCGGTCGCAAATGTCTGCCAGAACATGCCAGGAGTACGATACCGCCGTACCGTACGATGGCCCAAAAAACTGTGACATATTAAAGGGAGACATGAGAGCCAACGGTCTTACTACGGAGGATGCTCAAGATCAGGCGAAGTGGAGGCGTCTTAGTAGAAAGGCAGGCCTTGGCACTAGCCGGGATAACGCCAAGTAGAAAGAAAAAATCGGTCCCAATCTTTATTTTGTCATCTATAGCCTAACATTGGGGTGTGCGACCGAGACACGCGACTGGTTCCATACAGTTTCAAACAAAACGAAAAACATTTTTAACACAATATGTTACAGAATGAACCGATTTTAGTATCTACCGATTAAATTGGTTAACAACTGTTTTACTTGATTTTTGTGAGAAATACGATGTAATTATGTAAATACTCATAACTTTGGATAGAATGAACCGATTTTAGTAAAACAAAGACTAAATGTTACCTCAAAATACGCCCTATCTATTTATACCCGATTCTTATAAATAAATTCAATACTTTAGACGTGAGGCATTGACAGACAGACAGACAATAATTTTCAAAAAATATATATTTGAGATCTATATCGTTATTATAGCATAAACCAATCAAAATTTTGAAAAAATATTTAATGTACAATTTAGCTTGTAGTTTCTACGGCCGGCCGCCATATTTGTAGATCATACAAACATTTGTCTCGGTGCAGGAATTGAATTCACAGACACAAATTTTCTTAAATTCTCATCTACTCTACATTGAGGGTCTCATGTAGTTGATAAATAATTAGCATGCAACCGGAAATGTCGTTAGTCGTAGACAGCGAAGCGGATGTAGAGGGGGAGGGTAATCGAATTAGTACTCCAGCTGCCTTCGCACCGAGGAGAGAAAAAAATAGCTAAGTTTGAATATGTCGATTTTAATGGGTTCTAGAGTAAATATTTTAAGATGACTTACTCAAACACGTAGTTAGAACTCACTGAAATGTTGAATTCTAAGTTGAGTTCGCTAAACCGAATTCTCTCAGATGGAGAATGTCTTAGCGATCCAAATAACTTTCATATTTTGAAAATTATATGCATAGGTATTTAAGCAGCAGTGTGTAAGCTTGTTGTGTCTCTGTTTGAAAGGCATTAAAGCCTGTGAAATTACTGGGCATTATGAGACTTAACAACTGACGAGCGCAGTCTAATGTCATGTAGTGCTTTGTAATTTAAGGTTCTGTGTGGTGTTGCTTCTGTTTATGAGCAAGCGTGCCGCTTACCATCATGCAAACGACCTGCTCATTTCGTCATTCAACTCTATAAAATTAAATTAATTAAACATCCAAATTCACAAACATCCTGACTTTAACATTTATGACATTACTAGCATTTGCTCGCGGCTCCGCCTGCGTGAACAGCCTTTTCCGGGATAAAAATAAGCTTATAACCGTCTCCAGCGTCTCTGTACCAAAATTCACCAAAATTGGTTCAGGGATTTAGGCGTGAAAGCATTACAAACAAAGAAACTCACTTTGGCATTTAGTTAGTATAGTAGGATTAGGAGTAGGAATTACTAGGAATAAATAAATAAATACACCCAACAGTCACACACTAGGTTAACCTGTATCGTGGATATCAGGAACTACGAGGGACTTGCGGTCCCACAACACCCAGACCCGAAACAAATATTTGTGGGTCATACAAATATTTGTCTCGGTGCGGGAATCGAACCCACGGCCTCACGCTTCGCAGCCGGCTACTCACCCACTGCGCCACGGAGACTGTCAATAAGGAAGTAGGATGCGTTTTAATTTCAGTATAAATACCTGAACCTAGCTATAATCGAACAAAAACACATCGAATTGGGTATCTATTTTTTTAAGTCGTTCAGAAATCACATCGAAACGTTGTAAATATTTCGTACCGCAATGGATCCCTAACCCAGGGCACGAAATCCTCCCTTCGACGTAATTTTAATTCCGTCGAGACGGTCCCGGGAATTGCGAGGTGTCAGACAATTGTCTTTTACTTCTTTTTAATAATTTCCATTTTTTCTTAGACACATTTCGCAATGTTCGGGGAAAATCTCAAGACGTTAATGATAAAAAGGTTTCTTTGAAAATCAATTACAGATTTGGAGTCACGTATAATTTATACCCAAGGTTTTTTGTGCTTTGCGATAAAATTGTAGTTTATAATTCATACATATACATGAGCATATAACCATAAAAGAAGTGTAAAAGTGCCAGCTCGACCGGGTAGTTACCACTGTCTCACAAAATACCGACGTAAAGTAGCAGCTTACTGCTACGTTTCATACGGTGAGTGAGATATCCAGAGCCCCAAATCTCTACCCCTTCCTAATCCCTTTCCTTTATGGTCGGCAAAGCGTTCTTGATTATTCTGGTACTGTAGGCGTTCGTGGGTGGTGGAGATCACTTACCATCAGGTAACCCACTCGCTCGTTTGCCAGACTATGCTATAAAAAAGAAACACAAGCAGCACTTTACGCCGGTTTTATGTAAGACAATGGTAATAGCCCGGTCGAGTTCGTACATTGATATTGTAGACAAGTGTCTACAGCGTAGTTTTACCACTTATACTTACCAGTAACAATGATTGTATTAGATAATAAAGCCCCGTCGCAGTAGTAGTCGAACTGACTGTTACTCTGGTCTTTCTTTACAAATATTGTCACAATCCAGGAGACTATTTCGGCTAGGTTTTCGTCATCCTCCAGATTGGTTTCTGTGAGATCAGCCTGGAAATAATAAACACATTTGTTACAGATATCATACTAATATTATACATGTGAATGTAAGTTTGTTTGTTACGCTTTCACGCGAAAACTACTTAACCGATTATCATGAAACTTTGAATATTCTTGGAGGTATAAGAAGTAACATAGGATACTTTTTATGGAAAAAAAATATATCTATTTGTTTGTTACGCTTTCACGCCTAAATCACTGAACCGATTTTGATGAATTTTGATGTAGAGATATATGAGACCCTGGAGACGGTTATAGGCGACGTTTTATTTCGGAAAAGTCTATACACGCGGGCGGAGCTGCGGGTAAATGCTAGTAATACATAAATAGCATTCTGCACTCCTCCTCTAAATAAACTTTAACTATGTTAAATCTCACACTTCTTCGTGTATGCAATCTACGTATTTTTTTATTAGCTTGAATGACGAGACAGCAGGTCGCTCGCCTGATGGTAAACGCCACGCCTGCTCATAAACAGAAGCAACGCCACACAGAACTTTAAATTACAAAGCACTGGATGACACTGGATTGCGCTCGTCACCCCGAGACATAAGGTGTTGACATGACATGACATGTTATGTCTCATAATTTCCAGAAATTTAACTGGCTTCAATGTCCTTGAAACCGGAACACAACAGTGCTTACAAACTGTTACTTGGCGACAGGAATAGACAAAGCGATGATACCAACCCAGCCAGTCTCTCGCATACGAGGGACCTACCACCTTGTTAAAAAGGGATCCGAAGTTTTCAGTCCATGTAATATATAGATTTGGTAATTATGCATTAATTGGACTTCAATATACATCTGATATATTAAACAAAGTAGCGATAACTCTGAGGGGAGTGGTACGGACTGTCGAGACGAAATTCTCAGGTTCGAAACCAGTCATAAGAGCTGACTTATACCAAACCTCTGACTTTTCTAAGTTATGTGTGTATTAATTGTTAATTATCGCTTGCTATAACGGTGAAGGTAACATCGTGAGGAAACCTGCATACCTGAGATTAATTTTATAAGAATTTCAAAGGTATGTGAAGTCTGCCACTTCACACTAGCCAGCGTGGTGGACTAAGGCCTAACCCCTCTCATTCAGTAGAGGAGGCCCGTGCCTAGCAGTGGGACATGTATAATACAGGAACTAGTCCTGTAGTAGTATATAATAACGTATCGTTATCCCTTATTATGGACAGCCTCCGTGGCGTAGCGGGTGAGTGGCCGGCTGCGAAGCGTGAGGCCGTTGGTTCGATTCCCGCACTGAGACAAAATTAAATATTTGTGTGACCCACAAATATTTGTTTTAGATATGGGTGTTGTGGGACCGCAAGTCCCGCGTAGTTCGTGATTCCCACGATACAGGTTAACTTAGTGTGGGGTCAGAACTATGTGGCTGTTGGGTGTATTTATTTATTTATTTATTAATGAAGTACCTTAACTATTCATCCCTCTTGATTCTATTTACCTGTAGATAATTTTTCTAGGCAATGGCTGACTAATTGTCCCACCTCCCTTTTCATGACACCGTTGACTACCTCTTTACCCCTTTTTCCGAACTTTACCCGTGGTGGTCATAATATAACAGAATTCTAAATTTTTCCAGTAATCACGCAAGCACATTTTACAAAACATTAATCCCCGTTATTTTAGATGTAATAAAAATTTAAAATACCCCATATTTTTTCCCTCGCGCAATCCATAATTCAAAGCAAACGGCGAGGGCTCATATTAAAATTAAAAATTCTAATTTCCCGCCCATCCGCCATTTTGGATAGCTGTTTATGGTTGTGAATAAACAATTACAGTGATTATGACGTCGTTGAAAGGCGGGAAAAAATGTAAACCACCTTAAGTACATACTCACCGTACGAAAGTATGGAACTACCGTATGTTAGTAAGCACTAGACGGCAGGTCTCGCGTTTGCGAGTCGTCTGAGTAGGTGTCCAATTCTGTCGCGAAGCAGCACTGTTGTATTCCAGTGAAGGACATTGAAGCCAGTGAATTTACTGGGCATTATGAGACTTAACACCTCATATCTATATATGAAAGTTCACCGAGGCCTTCTCCTCTCAACTGTACCATTCACACTCGTCATGTATATTTGTTTCGTCAATCTTCTTTCATTGGCCCATTCATGCTGTAGACAAAAATGTCCACAGCGTGTCAAACACTTCAAACCTTATCAGGTATTTGAACTCGAGCCCCTCAAGTAGTAGTCTCATCACATTACAAGGTGGTAGGTCCCTCGTTTGCGAGAGACCAGCTGGGTTGGTACCACCGCTTTGTCTATTTCTGCCGTCAAGCATCAGTGTGTAAGCACTGTTGTGTTCCGGTGTGAAGGACATTGAAGCCAGTGTAATTACTGGGCATTATGAGACTTAACACCTTATGTCTCGGGGTGACGAGCGCAGTCCAGTGTCATGCAGTGCTTTATTTAAAGTTCTCTGTGGCGTTGCTTCTGTTTATGAGCAGGCGTGCTCGTCTCGTCATTCAATGTAATAAAAAAAAAAAAAAACATAGAAGTTTTCCCGAAACATAATGTTAATTTTCTATCAAAGGTGTTGTAAATATTTGACGTAGGTAATTGCTTTCAGAATCGGTTCGTGGAATTAAGATATTTGTATAGGCTTCGCTACTCATCCCTACCACTAAGAGGCGAATCGGGTTTTTTGTAGGTTATAATTTTCTCTTCGTTATATAAACTTTTGAAGTAACGCGTCGAGTATTCTAATGGCCGTTCCCTATATTCTATCTATCGACCGATTTGCTTACTGTCAATAGTGTTTTGACAGATCTTCCATACAAAATGTGTGAACATTTTACTGTCAGTAAGCAAATTTGTTGATACACAGAATAATGGGAACGGCCATAAGGAACCATGTTAGCTTCGATAGACATTAAAGATAACCAGATAAAACAGTTTTTTCCCAAAATCCCCTCCCCTTCCCAATCCCTTAATTATCCCTTTCCTTTAAGGTCGGCCACGCGCCTATAATTCTTTTGGTATTGTGGGCGTACATGGGCGGTGGAGATCGCTTACCCACTTGCTCGTTTTACGGCCAATGCTATAAAAAAAATACATATTTGATCGTAAGAGCTATAAAATCTTCGTAGTAAGCCATCAAACATCGTTTCAAAATGTTTAATTATAAACGAGATACTGAAACGTTTAAAACATATCAAATAACTTAAAATAGATTCCAATTAGAGGGTATCCTACTATCCTACTACTATACTCAATGTGTAAGTTTGGATGTCTGCGAGTTTGTTTTTTTTATATATAGTATTGGCTGGCAAACGAGCAAGTGGGTCACCTGATGGTAAGCAATCTCCACCGCCCATGTACACCCACAATACTAAAATAATCATGGGCGCGTTGCCGACCTTAAAGGAAAGAGATAAGTAAGGGATTGGGAAGGGGAGGGGAATTTGGGCTTTGGATGTTTGTTAGTCAGTCACGCCTTAACACCTGAACCGTTTTGGATGAAGACCATGACCTGGAATAGGACATAGGCTACTTTTTATCCCGGAAAATACCGTTCACGCGGGTGGAGCCGAGAGCAAAAGCAAGTACTGTAATAATTATAGATTATAATTTATAAACTAGAAATAGTATACACTGACAAGTCGTAGGTACTACTAGATGGTAGATGATGATGGTCCTTCGTATGCGAGAAGCTGTCTGATTACCACCGCTTTGTCTATTTCTGCCGTCAAGCAGCATTCTGTAAGCACTGTTGTGTTTCAGTTGGAAGGACATTGAAGCCAGTGACATTACTGGGCATTATGAGGCTTAACACCTTATTTATGTCTTGGGGTGACGAGCGCAGTCCAGTGTCATGCAGTTCTTTGTTATTAAAAGTTCTGTGTGGCGTTGCTTCTGTTTATGAGCAGGCGTGACGTTTACGATCAGGCGAGCGACCTGCTCGTTTCGTCACTCAATCTAATAAAAAAAACAGCCCGTAGTATACATTTGACAGCCTCCGTGGCGCAGCGGGCGAGTAGCCGGTTGCGAAGCGAGAGGCGGTGGGTTCGATTCCCACACCGAGACAGATGTTTGTGTGATCCACAAATATTTGTTTCTGGTCTGGGTGTTGTGGGACCGCAAGTCCCTCGTAGTTCCTGATACCTACGATACAGGTTTGCCTAGTGTGGGGTCAGGACTATGTGTGTGACTGTTGGGTGTATTTATTTATTTTATTATTTATTTATTTAAGTTTTTGCCACTATTATTTGCCCTATCCTCAGAACCCTTATATTTGTATCGTCAAAACTTAAATAGCCACCTCGTGGTGGATTCATCAAAAACAGATCAACATACTACGTAAACGATGGGATAATCTATTTCTCATTGTGGTTCAGGTAAAACAAAAAGGAAGGAGTTTTTTTCTTGATAATTACGACACGAAGATATTGTGAGCACCTTTTTGTCAATGATCTACGAAAAAGGTGTCCTTTGTTTATAAAATGTATTATACACGTCCCACTGCTGGGCATGGGCCTCATCTACTAAATGAGAGGTTAGGCCTTAATCCACCACGCTGGCCTAATGCGGGTTGGCAGACTTCACATATCTTCGAAATTCTTATGGATAACTTCTCAGGTATACAGGTTTGCTCACGACGTTTCCTTCACCGTTAAAGCAAGCGATAATTAACAATTTATATACACGTAAAGAGTCATAGGTGCGTTGCCGACCTTAAAGGAAAGGGATAATTAAGGAATTGGGAAGGGGAGGGGGTTTGGGCCTCCGGATATCTCACTCACCGTACGAAACGCAGCAGCAAGCTGCTACTTTACACTTTTGTCGCCAGCCCATACATTCTGTAGACAAAAGTGTCTACGGCGTGGCTCTACCACTCAATTAGCCTGACATTGACCTGACATATTTACGCCTGACATGGCTGGTATACTATTCCGTCTTTGTATCTAGGCTCGATCAACCCCCCCCCCCCCCCCCCCTCTGCACTCAGTCAGGTCGCACACGAAACTGTGTCGTAGATACTATCCTTATTCTTATCTACCTCCACTACAATTGATAGTGTCAGTAGTACGTTGTTACCCCAATAGCTATACACTGCAGCTGTGGGTTCACAACATCATCATACCGCATTATGCTATCGGGCCCACCACCCGGGCTATTAAACTCCTCAACGCAATGCAGGCACTCTACCCGGATCTGGATATCTTCCGTGATAAACCATATCATGTATACAATAAGTATACAAGCAAGCACAACTAACAAAAAAAAAAATTGTTGAATCTTTATAATTGTTTCCTTAATAAGTAGAAATATTTTTTTATTTTATGTTTGTATAAGTTCGTAATGATGTTATGACTGCCTCGATGGCGCAGCTGTGATGCGTACGCGTTACAACTGAGGCTGAAGCTAAAGGTCTCGGGTTCGATTCCCGGGTCGGGTAAAAGTGATATTGGGTTTTTCTATTAAGAAATGCTCAGTATCAGCCCGGAGTCTAGAATCGTGCCCGGTATGGCGATAGGCTCGCCCCCCTATCACATCATGGGACGGAGATACGCTCGGCAAAATGTAGGTGTACTGGTTAAACCTCTGACTACACATGATTACAGGCGTAAGTGCTTATGTATGTAGGTGTGTTCGGTATAGTAAGAATAATAATACTAGCCCTGTATTATACACGTCCCACTGCTGGGCACGGGCCTCCTCTACTGAATGAGAGGGGTTAGGCATTAGTCCACCACGCTAGCCTAATGCGGGTTGGCAGACTTCACGTACCTTCGAAATTCTAATGAAGAACTTCTCAGGTATGCAGGTTTCCTCACGATGTTACCTTCACCGTTAAAGCAAGAGATAATTAACAATTAATACACACATAACTTAGAAAAGTCAGAGGTGTATGCTCTTGAGGCTGCTTTCGAACCTGCGACTTTAGTCTCGACAGTCCGTGCCACTCGACACTTAGCTATCACAGCTTGTTATGTGCGTGCCTTAACTGTACCACAATTCATAACACTACCAAGGTTCTACAAACAATACTGTGCTAATTTGATTGACATCTTTACCGCATACTACCGCATCCGCGCAACCTAATTCGGTGTTGTGACCTCCAACGTCATCCTTTACGTGGTGATTGATAACACATCGCGTGATAGCCCTTGACTGGATAACATTGTGGAAAACATTTGGGTCAGCTTGACTCCTCGTTTCTTGTAATCTTGTGGAATTTGGAAACAAAATACAGGTGAAGTACTTTTTTTATCCGAGACCAGCAGGTCGCTCGCTTCATAGTAAGCCCTGTGCATAAAGGATACTCGGTAATGAATGATTTGTTGGAGGAAGTGTAACTGAAGGGCTAGCACGAATAACTTGCGAGAACGTATTGGTATCAAAATGTCAAGATTGTTTGAACCTTCATACAAATGCTAGCTTCCTCGATTCGAATACTTATTCATAAGTTGTTCTTACTCGCCCCCCAGATATATTGTGCCGTACTGGATAGCGACCATGGCAAATATTATGGTAAAAACCCCGCCACAGTGATTCGTTCCAGTGTCAGCCAGTATATATCCAGTAACTTCAAGCTGGTATAATTCTGGCGACCGTCGAAGTACACAATGCCTCTCGACGTTAGATATTAAATTTGGACTGCACTGTACCATCAGTTTTCCATACCAAAATAAAAAACAACAAAACTGATCTCCATACCTTCAGTATCCCGTGAACAAAGGCATAAGTTAGTAAACCATAGAACATTTTTTATTACGTTCGGTTCACGTATTGGAATGTACGAAGCTTACTATAAAGTTCAATGGTCATTTCGTCAAGCCAAAATAAAATCGGTCAAATGCAAGTAGAACTAACAATGGTTCTGTATATTAACATCGGCCTTGCTATTGTCACTAAATTACAAGACGAGCGGGACGTTCGTCCGATGGTAAGCATCACACCTGCCCATGAACAGTAGAAATATCATCCAAAACTTTGAATTACCAAGCAGTGCACGGTACTTCATTGTACTCGTCATCCTGCGTCAACGTTGTTCAAACTAAAACACACCAGTGCTTGTATGACGGGAAAATAGACAAAGGAGTGATATCTACCCGGATGGCTCTCGCATACGAAAGACCAACTTTGATATGAAACCACTTAAAACCTAAAAATTAAATTAGTCACTAAGTAAAATACCAACAATATGATCGTAATCATAAAAAGGTCACACAATATGGCATTTATTTTTAAAAGTTAATAGTAGTTAATAAAGACCATGAAGGACGTCATAATAATACGAATTTATGGACTAAAGATGATAAAACTCTTTATCTCTAACATTCCTTCTAAATATTGTTATATTGACGGAACCCCAAAAATCGTAGGCCTACTGTTGACAGCAGAGGCATTCCCGAATCAATCATGCCATTCGTGAGCGAGTGGAAAAACAATTCAGTATTGTACGAGTGACAGATAGACGCGACCAGCATTTTCTGATAACTTTTGTGGAATTGTGTTTGGGAATAAATATTATTTGGAATCTTTTCTAAGGCTTTTGTTTTATAATGTCTGTAAAAATGTCTGTAATTGGTGACTTAATTTTTATAGTAAAGAAGCAGTAGATAGTTTTTTTTAATTGATTTGGAAAGGTATTTTCCGGCATTAAAAGATTATTTTATAAACTCGTATTAGTATAATGCTTTTTACATAAATAAGTTCTAGTCATGTAGACTTAAAGTGCTAAAGATAAATGGTATGTTGTAAGTATGGATAGTCTTGAACAGGTTTTACTTACAATTGTATAATTTTGAAAGTCCTTAACTTCAACAAATTCATCAAGTTTAATAATCTCATTGAGAATAGTAGGCTCCGTCGGTATAATATACAAATTCTCTTCATTTGTAGTATCTTTATAAATATCAATGTAGTCTATTATCGGATAATCCGTAGAATTGTCGTCAAAATATATAACATCCATGTCTTCATAAATCTCATTGGCCCTTAAATTTCCTAACGATTTTTCAAAGCTCTCCGAGTTCAATTCTATTATTTGAAATATTTCGTTTATATTACTTTGTTTCTCATGGGATTTATCTTCATCCATTTCTGGTTTTTGTTTAGTTGAATTGATAGATTGTAATTTGGATTCTGTCTTGGATGTATTATTTTTCAATTTAGATTTATGGTTTACGTCAATTGAATCAGAATTATTTAAATTCAATTCGTTAACATATGTTTTGTTTTCAGGATCCGTAGTGATAGTTGTTGCTCCTTTAAAATCATGTTCAAAATCCAGCGAATCTGGATCATCAAAAGTAACATACTTAACAAACACTTGCGTTTTACCGTAATCTTTTATAACTCCGTCATTTTTCTTCTGTCTTTCTATCAAGTCTGTTAGATCACTAAATATATTTTTTAATTCACCCACTTTTATTTCTTTAACATTTTCAGTGTTGTTCTGTTTTAAAACTGGGTCACCGATAGAAAAAAGTGTTTGAAAAAAATCTGCTATACACGAAATATATGAGCACTCTTGCACTGAATCTACATTTGAAAAAACTATGAACAAAGCAAACACTACACTATACATCTTTTCAAGAACGCCACTGTCTGTCTGGCTGTTTGTAAATAAAAAACATATATTTGGATACAAAACAAGGAATGAATGGTAAATTTTAAATATAATCTTATTCCGCAAGATTTAAGATTGATATTCGTTTGTAATCAGATAACAACTTTAATTTTGATGACCTCATGAAATGTTATAGCGCAATAACAGTAAGGTAATGTTAAACAATAGTCTTTTAAATAAATATATTTATTAACAGATATCATACTGAATTTCCTATTGCATACGAGTTAAATTCCTCTTCACGTCTGTATCGCGAAAGGGATAGATAAAGACAACTAATATTATCATATTTCATCCACAGTATAGCTAGGGAGTTAAGCTTATCACTGCAAAACACTTATAAAACTAGCCTCAGACAAACTAGATGTGTTTTCACATTGAATCACTCTCACCAATTTTTATTGACCTCGCCTATGCAGTCGAACTCTGGAAAGTCCATATTTCCTATTGAATTACTAAAAGTAACTTTACTGTATCCAAATCCTCACTTGAAAGACCAGCAATTAAAATATAATGATCGTTCAAATACCAAAAAAGTGTGTAATTAAATTTATGGTATTTTAAGATTTGTAAATATTTCAACATTTTAGCTACGTAATAGACAAAATGTCATATGTGACTTTAGCCATTTGTAATAATACAATACAATAATCATGCAATTTGTAATAGGGGTTCATTTTAGAACTACAAAATGTTCTATTAAAGAAAATTAATTGAGCTCCTAATCCAACCAATTTAGAGTCGCTTGGTAATTGGTAATTATAAATTGGTATTATGAATTGATTAAACGGCAATAGCACCGACTCAACATTGATCAGATTAAGAGCTAATTTAACTTTTGAATTTAATTTTTTGAATCTAGTTTATTTTAGTATAAACATTTATTCAAAGACTTGTTTCCATGTCTCCACCTCGATAATGTATCTCAAACTACAACTCTCAACAAAAACTGATAACCGACCGCAGACTCGTACGGAACCCTTATAACTTCGGTGATTAAGACTGGGAAATCCGGATTGCTCAAACGGTTCTCTGTCCAATTAGAATCGAGTAATTACACGGGTTTGTGACGATCGATTGTGACTTTAGAGTTGTTAATCGCTGATTGTGGTAAAAATTGTAGACTCTACTTTATGAATTCTTTTAAACTGCGGGGTTTCATTTTAGCTGGTTATATAATAGAAGTATTAAAACAGAGTTACGTATTTTTTTTATTAACTGTCTCGGTGGTGCAGCGTACGAGGTGCCGATTGTGAAACGAAAGATTGCGGGATCTCCACACTGAGACAAATATTTTGTTTCGGGTCTGGGTGTTGTGAACCAAAAACTTTTCATAGTTTATGATACCTACGGCCCAAAACACTACTTAGTGTGAGATCAGCGGGCTTAACACATCCAACACGACATATCTCGCACACAAGAGAGATAACTATCGACGACAAATGTTTCTTGTAAAAATATCATACGCACTCACGCCTGTAATTCCCGAAGGGGTAGGCAGAGGTGCAACCAGTACACCCACATTTCGCCGAGCGTATATTCGTCCCATAATGTGATAGGGGGCGAGCCTATCGCCATACCGGGCACAAATTCCAGACTCCGGGCTGATACTGAGCATTTCGTAATATAAAACCCCAATACCACTTTACCCGACCCGGGAATCGAACCCGAGACCTCAGCGTTAGCTTAAGCGTACGCATTAACTGCGCCACCGAGGCATAAATTTTTACTGAGGTAAAAATATCAATATACGATAAAATTATGTCGTCATGTTAGGATTCGTAGACACAATACCACAGTGAGATTGAAAGTACTATTTTCGCTACTTTTGACATAGCGAGTCGAGTATTCTATGCATAGATAGACATATAGAGATAACCAGATAAAACTGGTTTTTCACGACAAAACGAGTCGCCAAAATCATCTCGTATTCCATATGCTAAGCCTCTTGGACTATATTATGGTGTCTTTTTTTTAATGGTATAGGCCGGCAAACGAGCAAGTGGTTCACCTGATGGTAAGTGATCTCCACCGCCCATGTACGCCCAATACCAAAAGAATCATGGGTGCGCTGCCGACCTTAAAGGAAAGGGATTATTAAGGGATTGGGAAGGGGAGGGGGTTTGAGCCTCCGGATATCTCACTCACCGTACGAAATGCAGCAGCAAGCTGTTACTTTACGCCAGTTTTCTGTGAGACAGTGGTAATGACCCGGATGGGCCGGCCCATACATGCTGTAGACAAGTGTCTACAGCGTGGCTCTACCACTCAAAATACGCTCAATATTTTAAAGTTTATTTCAGAAGCATATGATCTTGGCCTTATTGAAGCTACCATGACTGCTCAGTGATGTAACATTAAATTACATACGTAACGTAACAATATAATGTAATGAGTATCAATTATACTGAAGGTCGAACTTGTTTGTTGATGTAACACAGAGATTACTCTAAAGACACGAAGCCTCGAGGGCTTGAATTCTATGTTTATTGAATTTATTGTTTTTTATCTTGATTTTATATGTTTTTTGTTTTATATATGATCGAACCACGCAGTTCTTTTTCTTTTCTAAGTGTTAATCCAATTTTAATTAGTATTGTGTAAGTTAGTATTTTAATTAATATGTTTTTTTATTATTCTATAGATTTAATTGATTCCCAAACAAAACGACTTACAAAAACAAAAGGACAATAATGAAAAATCGGATTAATAACCCTTACAAAGAAATTACATTAAAAAATCTCTTCATAATTCGTCGTTTCGAAATTCCCGAATACAGAGTTACAAGCAAAAGATATTTATTTAATTCTAAAGTAAATAAAGATATTGGATCTCGTTTCATAATTTAATTGTTACGCAAGCAGCAGTTGAGAGCCAATTAAGTTCATTAGCAAAGACAATGTCTTCAAGATGTTTTGAATTAAGATTTTTTGTTGAAATTCCCCAGAAGCTCTGATTGTTGGCTTCATTTCTTGTGTATGTAAGATTTCGTAGGTCACTTAGTGGCTTGAATTTATGATAGGCCGCTAGGGCTAAAGTGACGTGAATTCGAGTGCCCGTTAAAGATCAATTACAATAAACATCTACATTTTTTTTTTATAACCTTCAATGACTAAACGAGTATTTCGGTCGACTGATGGTAAGCGTAACACCTGCCCATGAAGAGAAGCAATACCTCACAGAACTTTGTATTACAAAGCACTGCATGGCACTGGATTGAACTCGTCACCTCGAGACATAAGATGTCAAGTCTCATAACGCCCAGTAATTTCACTGGCTTCAATGTCATTTAAAGTGAAACAGAACAGTGCTAATACACTGCTGCTTGGCGGCAGTATAGACAAAGTATAGAATCGTCGGCATCAATCCAGACGGACTCTCGCATACGAGGGAACTACCACCTAGTGAACCATCATCTATTTTACTGACTAAATCATCATGGAGCACAATCCGTTATGTTTAGAAATTTTATATTTTGGGACGGTTTCGATTTTATATTGGTAGCATTCTTTAAGAAAGGATTTCTCGAAATTCAAGTCCTGAGGCGGGAAAAGGGATTACAAAATTTGTATGAGAAATAATATTTTACATCCATACATAAGCCCACGCCTGTATCCCCGAAGGGGTTGGCATAGGTGTAACTAGTGCACCCAAGTTTTGCCTATTATATTATTTGTCAAATTACTGCACGCGGACGAAGCCGAGAGCATAAGCTAAAAAAACTAAACACCTTGCACCCGCAGGAAAAAAGAGGTAATCAAACATGGTTTTGTAACAATGAAAATATTAAATAAAAAAAACTTACCTTATCAAACTTCTCCACAAACTTACGGTTTCCAATAACCATTTTCACATCTTTTAAATCTTTCGTAACTAACTCACTTTCGTCAATAACATCTTTAATATACTTAGTGCTTTCTTCAACATCAAAAACATAATCAACAATGACACTTCTCGTTGGTAATTCACTATAATCTTTTTCTTCCTCTAACTCCACTTCTCTTTTGTTCACTTCAGGTAAGTCTGTAGTGTAATCAAAACCATTTGTGGTGTAGTCCGTAGTGTAAATTACTTCAATTTCAGTGAGATTAAGTTCTGACAATGTAGGAATACGTTTTATGGTTATGTTTGCGTTTACGTAATTGTATATATCGGGCCAGTATCTTGCACTGTATAGTATTGCTGATATTAGGTATAATATCACGAATAGTATTAACAGTATAAGAATTCTGATTAGCAGTTTCATCGATGATAAGTTTAGTTTCATTTTTGTTGCTTGTATTTTTCTAATTGAAATTGGTATGACTTTGACTGAAACAATATATTTTTAGGTGGTTAAGCATTGTATCTTATTCTACTTGGTTTAGTTGTTAAGGGCAACAATGGTAAAGAAAATTATAAAGATTGGACTACACATTCTGATATATAATTGGATACTAGTCCCTTGAGAGAATTATACGACTAACAGCCTGTAGGCTTATAATATGTTTAGTTTTCCTTTCATATATTGCCAGTTTACTAAGGCTAAAGAAATAAGTCTCTGGATTTCCTATATTTTTGTTGATATCTTGTATACGAGAATCCATGGGTACCTCCGTTGTCTATTTCTGCCTCCAAGTAGTAGTGTGAACACTGTTATGTTCTGGTTTGACATCGGAACCAGTAAAATGATTAAATATAAGAATATAAGTCCCGTGTTACAATGCCATGAAGCACTTGATAATTAAACATTTACAGTTGGGTTGCTACTATTTATGAATAGCATTTAACGTCAGGCGGGTGACCTGCTGCTCTTCTTAATATTCTTTTTCCACTTGCCCTTATCCCACTCGCAGTGGGGTCAGCGCAACATACTTTTAACACGATACAGAAAGATTTGGTTTGTAGTTCTTACGACCGACCACCTGCTTGACATCAACCCCTCTAGAGAGAAAACACCCAGACCCGAAATAAATATTTGTGTATCAAACATATTTGTCTTGGTGCGGAAATTGATACCGCAGTCCCCGTCACGAAGGTTGCTCTCATTATTGAGTGATGGTCTCTTATTTGACAGCCTCCGTGGCGCAGCGGGCTAGTAGCCGGCTGTGAAACGGGAGGCCGCGAGTTCGATCCCCGCACCGAGACAAATGTTTGTGTGATCCACAAATATTTATTTCGAGTCTGGGTGTTCCTTTACTCACGACACAAGACTCGTATCTTACTGTGGGCTATGTGTGTGACTGTTGGGTGTATTTATTATTTATTGAGTGGTAAAAAAGCTTATATAAAAATTAACAAAATACCGTCTACTTACTGCAAAGACACCTCACCAGAAGATTTAAAACACTCCACCCACCGTGGCTAACGTATTCCAATGTGCTACTGTTGTGATCAAAACATACTATTATTGTTTCCAATGGTGCCATAAGCTATACCTAATAAGGTACCAGTTGACATCTATTATAACAATAGATCGTTACGCCGTTTATAATCACGGGCATTTCCTATGGGATGGATTGATATGTAGCTGGTAGTATATTTTTTATTAACTTGAATAACGAGATTAGCAGGTCGCTCGCCTGATGGTCAGCGCCACGCCTGCCCATAAAAGAAGCAACGCCACACAGAATTTTAAATAGCAAAGCACTAGACTGCGCTGGTCACACCGATACAAAAGATTCTAAGTCTCATAATGCCCAGTAATTTCACTGACTTCAATGTCCCTCAAACCGGAACACAACAATGCTTACATACTATTGATTGGCGAACACAGAGAAAGCTGTAGTACCAACCTACACGGGACCTACCACCTAGTAAGAAAGAATTCTATGAATCAATACGTGAAGAGAAAACTTCGGAACCCTTTTTTATGTGTGGCGGTACACAGCGCGCACCGCACAATACAACATTAACCGATCCTGCATCGCGCTAGCAAAATTTGCGCGACGGTTAGTATATATATAGAAGTTCCGAACATCAACCGTCGGAGGGGCCGCGGCCGGTCAGGCACAACACCCGCCTGACTGAAGATCTCCCCTTCGCCAGAGGAACATTTACAACCCGTTCCTCTACAGTGGTGACCCCAGACGCTGAACAACATCGCACCGACATCGGAACTCCAGTTTGGTCTACATCGTCGCCTAGCAACCCATTCGCCACTTCCTTCCAGCCAATCAGCGCGTCACACAGCCAGCCATCACTCACAAGCCTTCAGGGATACCACACGCATGCAGCAAGACGCAAGCCTGGTACCTACCCTCTGGCACTTCAACAGCGACTTCGGCATCTACATCACGGCACGACTGCGCTACAGCCGGGTCATTTTACGGGGACAGCACTCGCCGGTTCTCGCAGTAAAAAGCCACGTGACACGCCTCATCATCGCTACGCAAGCTTCGATTCCGACTCACTGGAATCGAATACCTTCAGTTCCGACTCACTGGAGCTGACTGACCCGCGCATAGTTCTGACTCAATAGAACTATCTGCGCGCACGGTCCCGACTCACTGGGACACGAGCAATATGGCCCTGGCAAGCTTAAGAAGCAACGGCAGCTGAGAAAAATTGAAGATCCATCGACCTCCGGTCTCCGGGGGGGAGTGATGTGGCGGTACACAGCGCGCACCGCACAATACAACATTAACCGATCCTGCATCGCGCTAGCAAAATTTGCGCGACGGTTAGTATATATATAGAAGTTCCGAACATCAACCGTTGGAGGGGCCGCGGCCGGTCAGGTACAACATCCGCCTGACTGAAGATCTCCCTTTCGCCAGAGGAACATTTATTACCCGTTCCTCTACATATGTATATAGCGTGCACTTACAATGATGAGAAGCGAACATTCCAAATTTGTCCCAAACATTAAAATACAGAATAAATATGTTCTCCGCCATAGTTGCTTGTTCAAGTGACTCGCGTTCTGGGGTAAACCAGTGTGTCTCCAGTTACTTCAGGTCGGTATAATTCTGGTGACCGTCTATCGACGGTTGACATTATATTTGTAATGAACTGCATAAAAAAATGCAAGTTAAACTCTAGTACATACGCACTCACGCCTGTAATCCCCGAAGGGTAGGCAGAGGTGTAATCAGTACACCCACATTTCGCCGAGCGTATCTCCGTCCCACGATGTGATAGGGTGCGAGGCTATCGTCATACCGGGAACAATTCTAGCCTCCGGACTGATACGGAGCATTTCGTAATAGAAAAACCCAATACCTTTTCGATATCCGAGATCGAACCCGAGACCTCAGCGTTAGCCTCAATCGTAACGAATTACAACTGCACCACCGAGGCAGTCTACTCTAAACAGGCAGTAAACTCTAGGCTATTGTATATAGCCAATAGACAGCCTCCGTGGCGCAGCGGGTGAGTAGCCGGCTGCGAAGCGAGAGGCCGTGGGTTCGATTCCCGCACCGAGACAAATGTTTGTGTGATCCACAAAATATTTGTTTCGGGTCTGGGTGTTGTGGGACCGCAAGTCCCTCGTAGTTCATGATACCCACGATACAGGTTATCCTAGTGTGGAGTCAGGACTATGTGTGTGACTGTTGGGTGTACTTATTTTATTTATATAATCTATTGTATACGCACATAAGTTCAACTTCACATCCGTAATCCTGGGTGGTGGGCAGAGGGCGGACTAGTACAAGTACGCTTCGCCGAGGTTATTTCTGGCGTATAATGTGATGAGGGTAAGCCTATACCCGTCTCGATCCTGACCCCGGCAAATCAATTTCCTTATTATATATGACCGCGTGGATTCGTAACGTGTTCGTGCTACATAAACGCGAGCACGTTACTTTGACTACCTGCAATTAGCATTGAGTGGAGTTCTCCAAGCTAATGTCAAATTGACAGCCTCCGTGGCGCAGCGGGCGGGTAGCTGGCTGCGAAACTAGAGGCCGTGGGTTCGATTCCCGCACCGAAACAAATATTTATGTGATCCACAAATATTTGTTTCGGGTCTACGTGTTGTAGGACCGAAAGTCCTTCGTATTTCCTGATACCCATAATACAGGTTATCCTAGGTGGGGTCAGGACTATGTGTGTGACTGTTGGATGTATCTATCTATCTTTCTATTGTGTAAATGCGATGAGGTGCGTTATGTTGTTATGAACATTTTACACTGGCTTAAATAATGCCATTCGAGAAGTTGGCTGTAACGCGGTCGCTTACGCGTTTATGCAGTCATGGCCAATACGGCACGTTATTTCACTAAGTAAACGTAACGCAGGCGCGTTATGAGTTTATGCGATTATACTGAATACTATACACTTGGTGCCTACCAGTTGTATTTTTTTTAATTGCCAGTCCCTGCTTTGAATCTAGAACCTAATTGGTTTCGCAACCGAAGTAAGCTGCATTTTCACCAATGAGGTGAACGAATTTTAGCTGTAGACAGTTTTGTCTACCGCATGAATGGGCCTCGTCAACCGGGTTGTTATCACTATCCTACAGAAAACCGACGTAAAGTAGCGACTTCATGTTTCATACGGTGAGTGAGATATCCAGAGACACAAATCTCTCTCGCCTTCCCAATCTCTTATTTATTCCTTTCCTTTAAGTTCGACAACGCGTGCATTATTCTTCTAGTATTGTGGATGTCCATAGGTGATGATAGAGATCACTTACCATCATATGACCCACTTGCTCGTACACAAAAAAAAAACAAAAAATATATATATACATATATTATTACTAGCTGTTGCCCGCGGCTCCGCCCGCGTGAATGCTTTTTCCAGGATTAAAGTAGCCTAGTGGGCGCATCAAGCGAGTCCCGGTGAGAAACGCGCTTGACAAAAATACTAATGTCGCTATTAAAAAATAGGGGTTGATCGTAGAGGGTTGAAAAATTAGGGTTGTATGTATTTTTTAATGCTGTATCACAAAAAATAAATTTAGGGGTGGACCACACTCAACATTTAGGGGGATGAAAAATAGATGTTGGCTGATTCTCAGACCTACCCGATATGCACACAAAATTTCATACAAATCGGTCCAGCCGTTTCGAAGGAGTATGGGAACGAACATTGTGGCACGAGAATTTTATATATAAGATTATTATTTTTGCCTATACAAAAACTTATTGCTGGTGTTAAAACAACTAACTAATTAACTTATTGTACTGTTCAAAAATGAGCCCTTTACGCTAGTAAATAAATCTTTGTTTCGAGTGTGGGTGTTGTGAGACTAGCGCCTGGTTTCTGGAAGGCTGATCAAAGTAAAATTAACTAATCAAATGTCAAATCTCATGTCAAGTCGAAATTGAGTTGCTAGAAGCTTGGTCAACGCCATTGATTTGACACACATTTTTTTTTATTTTTTTTTATTAGGTTGAATGACGAGACGAGCAGGTCGCTCGCCTGATGGTAAGCGCCATGCCTGCTCATAAACAGAAGCAACGCCACACAGAACTTTAAATAACAAAGCACTGCATGACACTGGACTGCGCAAAGTTATGTTAGCTAACATAACTTTCAATGTCAAACGGCACTAAAGAGAGATCAAATATATTTTTTTTTTCACTAAATAACGTTTCAGCACGTTTCAGCAAGTCGAATTGATTTAACAGTGATGTCAACTCAAGTTCTGTTAGTTGAATGTTGATTTGATCAGCCTTACAGAAACTCTTATATCTCTCGTTTGACATACGCCTGCAGATAGCCTCTAGCATACGTGGTGCCTAACACCTAGTGACCTAGGTGGATTGATATATCAAATTAACGTTATTTTTTTCTGTACGTGATAGAGTAAAGTTGTCTTTGTAAAAGTGGCCAAGTTATAGTAATTTGTAATAAGAATAAGAAATAAGAAATACACCCAACAGTCACACACATAGTCCTGACCCCACACTAGGTAAGCCTGTATTGTGGGTATCAGGAACTACGAGGGACTTGCGGTCCCACAACACCCAGACCCGAAACAAATTTTTGTGGATCACACAAGTATTTGCCTCGGTGCAGGAATCGAACCCACGGCCTCTCGCTTCGCAGCCGGCTACTCGCCCACTACGCCACGAAACAATAACAGGAATAGGCTTAGGAATAATGTTATTAAACCGTATTCCTCTATTTCAATAATATCTATAAAAATTGTATTTAAATTCATAATAGATGGACGTAGAAATCATACAGTGGGATCTTGGACTATTATGATCAATATTTTGTGAAAATAAAATAAGTTTAAATTAATTAAATATTTATTATCTACGTTGTTTTTATTTTGTATGTGTGGTTGTCGTTGCCTATTGTCTTCCCGTTTGTTTCTGCTTTTACCGTGGATCTGAAAAAAAAAACTTTTTCTTTATAATGTCTATCATGTCTGCAACAAACTTTTTTGCCCGAAAACTGTAGATTAAATGATTGTTTGGTTACTATGAATTATGCAGTTCTAAACACAAACATATAAATATAATATAACTAGCTGTTGCCCGCGGCTCCGCCCGCGTGAATGCCTATTTCCAGGATTAAAATAGCCTAGTGGGCGCATCAAGCAAGTCCCGGTGAGAAACACGCTTGACAAAAATACTAATGTTGCTATTAAAAAAATAGGGGTTGATCGTAGAGGGTTGAAAATTTTGGGTTGTATGTATTTTTTAATGCTGTATCATAAAAAAATAAAAACAAAAAACGTTGTCTAAAAAATAAAAAATAAAAATTAGGGGTGGACCACCCTTAACATTTAGGGGGATGAAAAATAGATGTTGGCCGATTATAAGACCTACTCGATATGCACAAAAAATTTCATACAAATCGGTCCAGCCGTTTCGGAGGAGTATGGGAACGAACATTGTGACACGAGAATTTTATATATTAGAAGATAAAAACGAGGCTTTTTTTATTAGCTTGAGTGATGAAACGAGCAAGTTGCCCGCGTGATGGTAAGCGCCACGCCTGCCCATAAACAGAAGCAACATTACACAGAATTTTGAATTACAAAGTACTGCATGGCATTGGACTGCGGTCGTCACCCTGAGACATAAGATGTTAAATCTCATAATGCCCAGTAATTTCACTGGCTTCAATGTCCTTCAAACCGGAACACAACAGTGCTGCTTAGCGGCAGATATAGACAAAGCAGTGGTACCGACTCAGACGGCCTTTCGCATACAAGTAGGCCCCTTGTGAAGTACAGCTTGCTGTTGCGTTTCGTACGGTCAGTAACATTTCCGGAGGCCTAAATCCTTCTTCTTGTCGTCTTCTTTCGTTTGCCGGCCTCTGTCCTAATAATAAAAACGGCTGTCATTATACTAACCTTGTATTAAATAAATGGTAAGATAAGTTTGAGATCGGCGCCTCTACCACGAGCCAGAAGCCTACACTAACCCAGTTTGTTACCACCCAGATACCAAGGCCGTGTATCACCTAAAAATTTTAAAAAAAATTAGCGGCTGTATGATGCCCCTCGTACACGTGGAAACCCGCCACAGTGGCTCATATACCAGTGTATATCCAGTACATTCAGGCCGGCATAATTCTGCCGTCCGTCGATGTACGCAATGTATCCTGACCATAGACATTATATTTAGAATGCACTGTTGATCTATGAATGGGCATTGCTATTGTTTATGGATAGGCACTTACCATCAGGTTCATATCGTCATTCAGATGAATAACAAGAGATGAATAATGAATAGATAGATAGATAGAATATTCTTTATCACACACCAAATAAAGTAGGTAGCTTATAAACGAGGATCATACAGTAAGGGTGATACAATGGGCGGTCTTATCGCAAACAGCGATTTCTTAAATAAAATAAAATACACCCAACAGTCACACACATAGTCCTGACCCCACACTAGGTTAAACCTGTATCGTGGGTATCAAGAACTACGAGGGACTTGCGGTCCCACAACACCCAGACCCAAGACAAATATTTGTGGATCAGACAAACATTTGTCAAGGTGCGGGAATCGAACCCACGGCCTCACGCTTCGCAACCGGCTACTCGCCCGCTGCACCACGGCGGCTCCAGACAACCTTATAATATTATAAATTACGCGCTAGGGCCTAGGATATTTCAGAAAATAAGCTGAAGTGCTTTGCTCTAGAGACCCTTAAAATGCTCCAGGCACCACCATACCCTGTCTCTCTCTTTCATTGCGGGTCTGGGATATCTTTATCTAATTTCCCTCGTTACAAAAATGTCAGATGGTAATGACGATACACAAAAAATGTAATAGGGGCAGAAGCTGTGTCTACCATGCACAAATACAATCCCTGGTACTTTATGAACAAATCCACTAGGTATGACATAGACGTCGATCTATATAGAAGCCAAGCATGTAATTTTTTGTAGACCTTTATAGGCCGACAAACGAGTAAGTGGGTCACCTGATGGTAAGTGATCACCACCGCCCATGTACGCTCACAATACCAAAATAATTATGGGCGCGTTGCCGACCTTAAAGGAAAGGGATAGTTAAGGGATTGGGAAGGGGAGGAGGATTTGGGCCTCCGGATATCTCACTCACCGTACGAAACGCAGCAGCAAGCTGCTACTTTGCGCCGGTTTTCTGTGAGACAGTGGTAACGACCCGGCCGAGCCGGCCCATTCATGCTGTAGGCGAAAGTGAAAATGTAGACTGACTGCAATCAGGGTGCTCCTAGATTTTATAGTGCGCGTCTGCACGATACGCTGATTGTTGTGCTTAATCGGGGCATAGGGCAAAGGGAGTGCAAATGCAAAGTCTTACCATACCCATAGTCCTACAAAGGTTTGCTCTTGGAACTTAAGGGGAAAGATCAACATTAACCCGTGAAATTCAATTAAATTTAGTTTTGTTGATAATGACTAATCTCATAATAGGGTAGTTTCCTATATTGAATATTATACATTATTTTATAAGCAACAAAAAATGATACGCAAAAGAAACGATTTTATTAAAACACAATCAAAATTGGTTCAGAAATGTGCCCGCAGTTATGATTTTAAATGCTGGTATGAGGAAAAGTGGGTGCGTAGTAGGGATATCTCACTCTCTCGCTTGCACGCGTGCACTATAATGAACATTTTACACAGTGACGTCAAAGGTTGCATCGTCTGTAATTTGACAATTACCCCTTCTACAGGATTTGAATGGCTTCTATCTTATTTATTTTTGGTCCGATTTATAAAATTCTTTCTACAATAGATTTTGAGTAACATAACTTATTGATTTAAATAATAAAAAAAATCTAGTCAACTACCCTATTCTAATTAACTCGTCAATTAATATTTACAGTTTTCATTGTTATTATTTCGTATATCCACTGTGATTATTTGCGCAAAATAATTTTTATCCATATTTCATAGAACGATCGATATGCAATTTTTAAATAAAACTAAATTAAATTGAATTTCACGGGTCTTCCACCTTAAATCATGCCATCTTTGATCAGTCCTGCTACTAAACCAAGCATTCAATTATAAATGCCAAAGTCTTACCATGTACAAGAAGTCATATCTTGCGCCTACCCTAGCCCCGAAGATGCTGTAATAGATTATACTCATGTGTAGTAAGTACAGGCAGTAACTGAGGCGGCTGAGCGGCACGAAGAAGTCCCATTTCAAAAACGTACTGACCAATGCTGTAAAGAAACAGTTCATTTTCATAAAACTAGAGATAAAAGAGTCAGAGATAAAATTGGCGATACGCTATCAGAGAGTGGAATGGACTATGAAGACAGATGTTGCAGGATCCATTCCAAAACCCTAGGGCCCCTTTCACTTTTCGAAATTAGATGTGTTTATTGTTAAGGTATGATATAATGCTGCCGATAGCTCTCGTTAGTCCTTCTATACTTCATCCTGCCAGCAGTATCTGGGTTCATCGACGACTCAGTATCGACGAAATAAAATCATTGAATTATTTATTAAATATTAATATACAGTTGAAATTGGATGTTCAAGATGAGGTGAAGTGGAAGCGCCAGAGTAGGAAGGCGCACCCTGGCACTAAGTGGGGCACCTAACACCAAGTAGAAACACCTTGGCACTAAGTGGAGCACCTAACACCAAGTAGAAACACCCTGGCACTAAGTGGAGCACCTAACACCAGGTAGAAAGAAATAATAAATATATATTTTTATTTATTTTAAATAAATAAAAAAAAAATGATTGCACCGATTCACCGATTTTGCAAGATGGTAGGTCCCTCGTATGCGAGAGGCCGTTTGGGTTAGTACCACTGCTTTGTCTATTTCTGCTGCTTAGCAAAAGTGTGTAAGCACTGTTGTGTTCCGGTTTGCAGCACATTGAATCCAGTAAAATTACTGGGCATTATGAGACTCAACAACTTATGTCTCAGCGTGCAGAGCTCAGTCTAGTGTCATGCAGTGCATTGTAATTCAAAGTTCTATGTAGCGTTTTATGGACAGGCATTCCGCTTACCATCAGACGAACGACCTGCTCGTTTCGTCATTCAAACTAATAAAAATTTATTTATGTCTATTTCATTACTATCATCAGATGGCCCACTTGTTCGTTTCTACTCAAAAATAAATACTTACGCAATGTGCCATACTCGCAGATGGCAATAAGACTGCAAACTGCGAAAGCCCAAGTGGCTCTATTGAAGGCCACATACGCAGCTGCCTCTAAAGCGTTGTGCTCCCTGTAGAACATAAGCCCACCAGCTCGGTAGACCACTATCATGATTAAGGATGCAGCCAGGAATCCGAGGATGGACAGCCCCTGGATGATAAATGATAAAATTTAAATAAATCTAACTAAAACAGTAGCAATAGCCTGGGATTGGAACAACGCGGGTTCGATCCCAGTCCTCAGGCCACACGCCTTTTTTATAGTCGGCAAACCAGCAAGTAGGTCACCTCATGGTAAGTGGTCTCCACCGCCCATAAACACCTAAGACACTAAAAGAATGGGGAAGGAGAGTTGGGCCTCCGGAACACACCACGGATTGTTTGGAAATAGGCATGAGTTTGTGTATATGTATTTATGACATTGGCTTAAAGAATGCCATTCAGTGCTGATATCACGTAGTTAATAATAATAGATAGTGTATAGGAAATAATAAGAAACTAAATCCATAGCACCTGGTATCTTCAGAATAAAAGTTACCTTAGAGAGTTTGTTTTTGTATTGTTCAGGCTTGTAGGTTGCAAAAATGTATCCTGTATACATCCCCACCAAATAAGCAGCGGCTCGGCAATGCGCTTTTATGTACCGCTTTAAAAACACTATATCAGTCTTGAAGTTCACTAATCCGCTGAGGAAGGAAATAAATACATTAATACACGTATTCTCTCCGTCCTATATGGGGTCCTTTAAACGGAGTGTGAAGAAGAAATTAGGCAGGCCGGCATAATTTTGCACAGTTTAGACACATCGTCTGTCGTTAGTCGAAAGTATTCTTGGATTGCGCTACACATACCATCAGGTGTAGCGTAGTCACTTTGCAGAGCTAGGATAAAAAAAATGGTCTAGTAGCAACGTACTACAACGTTAAGTCAAATTCATAGATGGAAGACCCGAGAATGAAGTCTTTAAAATGCTTCTAGAGAATGGTACCAATATCGTCTTCAGCACACAATCTCTTTCAGGTGTTAATTTGTGTTTAAATAACAAGTTACGTACGTATGTCCGTAGAATTACATACATCTTATTCAAGTTTATAAAAAAGTGAGTGTCGTTCATAATTATTAATAGTGATGTCATCAATCTTATCGATCTTAATAAACGAGTGATTAAAATTAACATGAAATTTTTGGATGTCTTGGTTTTGAAAAGACCCGGTACACAAGTACGTATTGTAAGGTGTATGTAATTACCCTAAAATATGACCACACCTTTCTGTAACACGTTGTATAAATCATATTTCGAACAACGAATTTTAGTGCCTGATAAAAATATAAAAGCAGTGTGTCGCAGATCGATGAAAATTCACAAATCACAATAAAATATCGTCGCCTTAGAACAAAAAGGTCGGGAGTGCAATCTATTATATTTATTAAATTTTTTAAAAGAAAATGACGCAAAGCATTGCATTGTATCACATATGAAAACATTAGTAACCTGTAACAACGTCTGTAGCGCCATTCATGACACTTCATAAAAATATAGTTATTCCAATGAATTTATATGTAGGTAGGGTAAACGCAGGTATTAACGACCCTCTTAAGAGACAATTGAAATTGATGTCAATTATTAGGACTAACAGTTGCTTTCACACACACTTTTTTATTTTTATATGTAAATTTTGTTTATATAGTTTACGTTTATTGCCTTAAATACTTTTAAATAAAAGAATATATTATTTAAAAAAAAATGAAGTTAATAAGTCGATTGTCTCTATTACCGACGAATAGTAATGGGTAAGTTGTTATTAACGATTTTTATGAAGGTATTACCGACTGTTAGAATCTAATACAATTTTATAATTTGATTATAGTCGTTTTTAGTTATTAAAAATATCAAAAATGACAATCACGCGGCTAAGTTACAATAGCAATCTTTGAATAATTTAATATTACGTGGTAAATATACCACGGTTAAGAGAGTAAACTAGGCAAAATATACTATGTCGCTAATAGATTTATAAAAAGATCAATTGTTGGAGATTAAAATGGTATGTAAAAGTATGTTCTTTATTATAACACGTCAACGGAAAATAGAATACAACTATATATAACAACTAATAATGTTCCACCATTACCGACCCAGGGATCGGTAATAGCAGCCATCAATAAAATTGTTGAAGCTAATACCGTTCTGTTTAAATATCAAATTTTAACCTTAAAAATGATAAAAATATATAAAAATGCAATATGAAACGAATAATTTACACATAACTTAATGTTTTTGATAATACAGAATAGGTGTAGGTATTAATATAATGGTTAAAATCTCTTAACAAAATCATTTACGTACTTGCCTGATGGAACAAGGGCCAGTATGGAACGGCCTGTCCTCTCACTGTCGTCACAGTAATTAACGTATTTTACCTTTTTCCCGAATGTTCAAGTACACTAAAGTTAGTTTATATGAATACTTGCTCAAATGTTTGTAAAAACGTTTAAAATGCAAATTTATTTATGGGTCGGTAATACCTGCCGGTTTTCGATGGGTCGTTAAAAGCTGCGTTTACCCTACTTATACTGTCATTTAAATAATTTTGGGTGCATTTATTTATGACAAAATATTATTTTGTTATGTCATTTAATGATTTTTCTTTTGGTTTAATATAAAACTTTATGTCACACTTGTATATTAATATGAGGCTGATCATAGAGTACTTAGTATAAGTATTATTTCAACAATGTGTCACAAGTCAATAAATTATTGATTGAATATGCTGTAGTAATAACATTTCAAAAGGCGCAGTTTGTTTTTACTCCTGTAAAGTTATCTATTTCGTTGATATGAGGTTTTCATAGTAAGGCAACGATATCTCAGTTCTCAAATGATAAGTACTAAAAGCCTGTCAAGGAATTCTTGGCATAGCGCCTCATCATAGAATATCTGCTGGGTTGACTGAAATTGGCTGATTAACAGACGAGGTGGGGATCAGACAGCGGGTCGCCCTATATAATACCGTCAAATCTATAATGTGATAAGGCGGGCCCCTGGCATTAAACCCGGAGAAAGACATTTGTAGGTACTTACTGCAAACTGTGGAAGAATAGAGGTGACATGTTGTAATAATACGTCACTATACTTGGTATAAGCACTGCTGAAACTGCCGCCACACCTATCACAACTTTCCCAGTCTTCGGATCTCTCTGATATATATAATAGAGTAAGGTACCAAATACTGCCAACTGGAAGTCACACGATAAATACCACGTGACTAGGTGACACTGAAAAAAACGAAGTACATACATTAAAAAAACTCGCCCAATTGAGACCCTTTTTGAATACGCACTCACGCATGTAATCCCCGAAGGGGTAGGCAGAGGTGTAACCAGTACACCCATATATCGCCGAGCGTATCTCCGTCCCATGATGTGATAAGGGACGAGCCTATCGCCATACCAGGCACAAATTCCAGACTCCGGGCTGATACTGAGCATTTCATAATAGAAAAACCCAATACCACTTTACCCGACCCGGGGATCGAACCCGAGACCTCAGCGTTAGCTTAATCGTAACGCGTACGCATTACAACTGCGCCATCGAGGAAGTCACCCTTTTTGAAGTCGGTTAAAAATAAACATAGTTTAGTAGGTGTTAGGTCCCTTATATGCGAGAGGCTGTTTGGGTAGGTACCACCGCTTTGTCTCTTTCTTCTGCCAAGCAGAAATGGTAGCATTGGTGTAGTCCCATTTGATGAACATTGAAGCCAGTAAAATTACTAATTAGATATACAATATGTAACAAAACCCCTATCATTCCTTTCAACTTCGTTATTAGAATTGATTTTCAATCGTGAAGAAATATCCTTGAAATATCTCAATTGAGAAAACTCTACAATAAAACTAATGATTAGTGGACGTCCGACAGCTCAACAGAAGTGGAAATACAAAAAATCTAGAAAATCTAATTCACCTCGCCGCAATTAAAGTTCTCAATTTGACGCATAGGTATATCTATTTTAATTAATTAAAATGTTTTATGCTTTAAATAACTAGCTGTGCAACGCGGTTTCACCGCAGTCAAGTTACTGCCCTGCTTTAGAGAAACCCGCAACAAAATCCATTGCGTGGTTTAGGAGGAGTAAGAAGATAAACATACAGACGGGGAAAGCGACATTTTTTTATACTATGTGTCGATGTATCATCTCGTTTGGTTAGTAGCAGCGTATACGAGTTCTGCCCATAATCTTAAAAATAATTAATTAATTACGAGTTGTGCAACGATAAAGCATATTGCAGTAACACTATGTCAGAGTGACATCTGCCTCGGTGGCGCAGTTGTAATGCGTACGCGTTACGATTGAGGCCAACGCTGAGGTCTCGGGTTCGATCCCTGGGTCGGGTAAAAGTGATATTGGGTTTTTCTATTACGAAAAGCTCAGTATCAGCGCGGAGTCTGGAATTTGTGCCCGGTATGGCGATAGGCTCGCCCCCTATCACATCATGGGACGGATATACGCTCGGCGAAATGTGTGTGTACTAGTTACATCTCTGCCTACCCCTTCGGTGAGTGGGATGCTAGAACTTACAATTTGGTCCTCATTGACATAGTTATTGATCATGAGTAGCGTCGCCCACCAGTTCTTTCGACAGCAATCCCGCTGTTCTCGGCTGGTGTGTTCCCAGACCGGACCGCTCCCAAAGTGTTCGTGGACGTATGTGAAGTAGTACACCATTACTGATAGTGGACCGATTATTCTGGAATTTATAAATAAATATTTTATCATTACAGGATAGGATGTATAATTACTGCGGTGGCCCCATTTAAATTTGAAGAAGAAATTCCGCCGCTAAGGGGTGAAATTGGAGATGAAAGACTGAAACACCTTTATGCAATAATTTATTAAAAAAAATAGTAGTATAAAAACTTTTTAACAAACAATAAAACCGAATCAAAAAAAAAAGCTAAAAATATCGATGATATCAACATCGACTATTATACTACGATATCACCGACTCAAACTTGAATACTCGTAGTTTTAATTTCAGCTTTTTTGTCGGTCCTATATTTTATTTACAAAAAATCCTAGATAGACGAGACCAGTTCGTCGCTCGTCTGAGGGTAACCGCCAAGACCTTACTAATGAACATTATATATTGTAGAAGCCCGAAGAATTGTACCTTATATATCTTTTGATGAGCCCGTGTATGAGGTTTTTCCTTTTTCCAGACATCAACCCGTTCATGAGAAGCAATCCAGAGATCGCGAAAAATGTGTCCACAATCAAATCCATGTGTAAATAAAACATACCAACAAATCTATCTAAATCCTAAAAAAAATAAAAGAATAAAAAAAACTATTTTTCGTTCCCTCCCAGATGATTACTAAGATTTAATTCGGCCTTTCCATCATGATTTAATGGTGGATTTGGTATGTGGGGCGACTCGTCGTCTAATCACCGTAACCCGCAGCGGGAACCAAAATTCACCAATGCCTCGTCCGATATTCAGCAGAGTGTACCACGTGCAGGTGAGGTTGGCTTTGGGCCTAAGATTCTGATGGCCCACTAATTGTAATTATTTGAAGAATCTTCTTTTGCCAGGTGTTATCCCTGTTTAGTGCCAGTGACCGCCTTTCTACCTAGACTTTTAATTTGGCCTGGGCTTGAGCATTAACTATAGAGGTGCTACCACTATTTCACAGAAAACTGACGTCAAGTAGCAGTGTGCTGTTGCGTTTTGTACGAGATACGTTACGTATACGTTTGAGTGAGATATCCAAAGGCCTAAATCCCTCGTCCCCTATACCCAATCCCGTAATCATCACTTCCCTATAAGACCTGTAACGCGTCCATGATCCTTCTGGTATTATGAATGTTCATGGGCGGTGGATATCACTTTATTTAAAATCGAATCGGCTCGGCTCGCGCTAGCATGGTTTACTGAACCATGAACGCTTCCGTAAACACAAAATAAACACGAAATAAGACTACATTTTGTTTACATTTTCACCTTGTTTTGTTTGAATCAATAAATATAACGACGTGTTATTAGAATAATAATTAAAAACATATATTTTTCTTAATTACGTAATGTGAAGCCAATAAAAAAAATACTGACGTGGACGGATTCAACTGTGCGGCGCGGCGCGACGACGCGACGCGATATTCGATATACCTACTGAGTATTATCACGCGGATCATTGGCCCCGTGCATCGAAATAAAATAACAAGAAATGTAACTCAAGCAAAAAAAGGACCCCACCAAAACTCTGTGCAAGGGGGCGAGGCTATAAAAGCCAGTGCATAATAATCTCTAGTTGACACTTGATACGTCAAACGTTTTTGCGGTGTAATTTTTTAGTTAGGACTAAAACAAAACTTACCCTTTCTATATGCATGCTGTTAAATATTGGTGATAAGTTAGAATAGTACATATAATGCGTGATTACAATAAGAGCTGCATTTATAGATCTTATTCCATGAATACTGCGTAACTCGTTGCTTGATACTTCGAACAGTTTTTGCCAATTTCTTTTCACGTCAAAGGCGTTTCTTACTTCTGAAACTAATATTAAAAAACAGTAGTAGGCAGATTTTAGTTTTGACAGATTTCATATTCTTGCTACTGGTAGTTTTTTCTCCGCTTCAATGACACAAGCAGACTATAGATGGACAAGATCGTGCGCGACCGTCCTGTGGGGTACAAGACGTTGGCGGGGGCGGTTTGTGCAGCGAGGAAGGGAAACAAGTGAAGACATTGCCAGCCAGTGTAATTACTGGGCATTATGAGACTTAACACCTTATGTCTCGGGGTGACGAGCGCAGTCCAATGTCATGCAGTGCTTTATTTAAAGTTCTGTGTAGCGTTGCTTCTGTTTATGAGCAGCCGTGGCGCTTACTATCAGGTGAGAGACCTGCTCATCTCGTCATTCAAAGTAATAAAAAAATAAAAAAACAAGTGCAACTGCGCGCTATAACATCTAGAGAACATCGTCCCCGCCAACGTCTTGTACCCCGCAGGACGGTCGCGCACGATCTTGTCCATCTATAATTGTAAGTGCCATGCCTGCCCATATCAGTAGCATTACCACTGCGAATCTTCAATGACATAAAAAAAAAACTACATACAACATGTAACAAAACCCATGTTGGTCCTTTTAGCTGTGTTATGAGAATCGATACTCAAACATAAGGAAATATCTTTTTTTTTTTTTTTTTTATAGTATAGGCCGGCAAACGAGCAAATGGGTCACCTGATGGTAAGCGATCTCCACCGCCCATGTACGCCCACAATACAAAAGAATTATGGGCGCGTTGCCGACCTTAAAGGAAAGGGATAATAAGGGATTGGGAAGGGGAGGGGGATTTGGGCCTCCGGATATCTCACTCACCGTACGAAACGCAGCAGCAAGCTGCTACTTTATGCCGGTTTTCTGTGAGACAGTGGTAACGACCCGGACGAGCCAGCCCATTCATGCTGTAGACAAAATTGTCTACAGCGTGGCTCTACCACTCGTGAGAACATAAAAATGGGACAGATGGTGGGCCAGCAGCTCAATGAAAGTGGTATTTTAAATGAAATACTACTAAAAACTATAATTTTATGTGTTTTACGTGCGTATTAGTAAAACGGCGACTCGCTATAATAGTAAAAAGGGTGCCGTATTGAGTAAACCACCTTTGATAAACCACCGGGTGATCGTCAATCATCGTTATTTTTATGGTAGAATTTTCTTAATTGATATATTTCTTTACATTTGCATAACGATTTTGATAACGTGGTTAAAAGGAACAACAGGGTTTTTGTTACATATTATATATACATACATACGCGTGAGTGTGTATGTATCCCCGAAGGGTTAGGCAGAGGTGTAACCAGTTCACCCACATTTCGCCGAGCGTATCTCCATCCCATGATTTGATAGAAGGCCAGTCTATCGCCATACCGGGCACAATTCTAAACTCCATGTTGATACTGAGCATTTCGTAAAAGAAAAACCTTATATCTCTTTCACCCGACTCGGGGATTGAACCCGAGACCTCGGAGTCAATGCCTTAATGTCAAATCTCGCAGCTGTCGTAATAGAACAAAATTCAAAAACATTTAGTTCGAGTTTCGACCACTACGCGACCACTAGTTATAATAATACTGCTTATAACTACATTCATCTCTGGCCTTCAGCTCGAATCCATTTATAAAGGGTCCTATAAATAACAGACGAATAAACTTGAGATCAAAATATATATACGGAAGGGAATTGTAAGGCTAGCCAAAAAATCTCGAGGAAACCGATTTAAAATACAAATAGTTGTTGGCCTTGGAATTATGGTGAAAAACATACCATCAACAACTATTTAACGCTTTTAACTTATTTTTACTGTCCAATTATACATACATACGCACTCACGCCTATAATACCCGAAGGGGTAGCAGAGGTGTTACTAGTACACCCACATTTCGCCGCGAGCCTATCGCCATACCGGGCACAAATTCCAGACTACGGCCTGATTCTGAAAATTTCGTAATAAATAAACCCAATACCACTTTACCCGACCCGGGGATCGAACCCGAGACCTCAGCGTTGGCTTAATCGTAACGCGTACGCATTACAAATGCGCCACCGAGGCGATTCCTCTACTGAATGAGAGGTACCTCTAGTCCACCACGCTGGCCTAATGCGGTTTGGCAGACTTCACATACCTTCGAAATTCTTATGAAGAACTTCTTAGGTATGCAGGTTTCCTCACGATGTTTCCTTCACCGTTAAAGCAAGCGATAATAAACACATTGTATAAAAGTCAGAGGTGTGTGCTCTTAGGACCGGTTCGAATCTGCGACTTTCGTCTCAATAGTCCGTACCGCTCCTTACTGAGCTATCGCTGATGTATTTTTTTCTGATCGATTTATGTTCTGGGCTCATTAAAGTCCTGGGTTCAATAAATTTAGACGCTAATTATTTTATACACTTACTCCAATAAGTAGACGGCACATATTCTGGAAACAATGTGACTAAAAATGCCATTGAATATAGAAACGCGAACGTTATTCTGAAACGAAATAGAGTTCGTTAAAGTAAAGTAAAGTTAATTTTACTTGATCAACTTCTAAATGCGCTTTGATCCGTCTGAACAGACTTTTAAGTGAATTGATCAACAAAAACTGTACAGCTTTTTGTTCAATCAAGTCAGCTGATCAAGTAAAATAGAAACGTGTGAAGTCGTTCTATTATACATTTTTTTGAATTTGGATTTAGTACATACGTACGCACTCACGCCTGTAATCCCCGAAGGGGTAGGCAGAGGTGTAACTAGTACACCCACATTTCGCCGAGCGTATCTCCGTCCCACGATGTGATAGGGGGCGAGCCTATCGCCATACCGGGCACAAATTCCAGACTCCGGGCTGATACTGAGAATTTCGAAATAGAAAAACCCAATACCACTTTACCCGACCTGGGGATCGAACCCGAGACCTCAGAGTTAGCCTCAATTGTAACGCGTACGCATTACAACTGCGCCACCGAGGCAGTCGGATTTAGTAATATTCAAAATATACACTTCAAAGACATAAATTATGCCCTTCGGCAATGTTCTGTTTTAAGAAAAGATTAAATGACTTACTTATTCTATTATTACGTTACCCAAATCCTATTGCGGAATTCCATAAAACTTTAGTTTTTTTTTGTTGTTAGAAGCTAAGGTTAGAAGCTATTCAAATCTGATAGAAAGGGACTTAAATGACAGACGATGCAAACCTTGACGTCACGCGCACAGATCTAAACTCACCAGCTTATTGGCGTGGCATCAAACCTTATTACATTACACAAAGATCATTTGCTTGGACTTCACCGACTATAGTTTATACCACTTTATACTCACACATATAAATAAAACTGCACAGAATACTGATGTGTGTCATATCCCTTATTACAGGACAATACTGCAGAGTTTCTAGGGCTTGGGAGATGGTGAGCCCTCATCATCAACATCGCCACTGTGGAAGCTGCCCGCTGACTACACACCTCGGGGATGCAAACACCCAAAGATAGTGTATTCAGATGCCTCCCGTAGCTGGAGGTGGTCTAGAAAATGTTAAAGTGATAAAGTCACGCTGTAAACAGCTTCAAAGTGGTAGAGCCACGCTGTAAACAGCTTCAAAGTGGTAGAGCCACGCTGTAAACAGCTTCAAAGTGGTAGAGCCACGCTGTAAACAGCTTCAAAGTGGTAGAGCCACGCTGTAAACAGCTTCAAAGTGGTAGAGCCACGCTGTAAACAGCTTCAAAGTGGTAGAGCCACGCTGTAAACAGCTTCAAAGTGGTAGAGCCACGCTGTAAACAGCTTCAAAGTGGTAGAGCCACGCTGTAAACAGCTTCAAAGTGGTAGAGCCACGCTGTAAACAGCTTCAAAGTGGTAGAGCCACGCTGTAAACAGCTTCAAAGTGGTAGAGCCACGCTGTAAACAGCTTCAAAGTGGTAGAGCCACGTTCTAAATAATTTCATAGTGGTAGAGCCACGCTGTAAACAATTTCAAAGCGGTATGTAATTATGTGTGTATGCAAATATTGTGTACATACTCTTATTCCACACTACACTAAATGACTGTAATTGATTGAACACTCACATTAACATAACTTTCAGTAGTATCATAAGGATCAGGGTGTCCAATCCATCGTGTCGGCTTTGTGTGTGTGAGTGATATTTCTACGAGGCAGTGCTGTGTTCGTAGATGCGTATGGGTTTCTCTCCATGGAGGATTCAAACACTGATCAAAATTTCCTAGTTGATACTGGGATCCATAGAGCGCTCCTGTTGGCCGCTGCATTGAATCCCATACTAAAAATAAAATTATGTATTAGAATAAAACATAACAGCTTGGAATTGAGCCGCTCACTCCTTACAAAATTGGGTGTACCTAGGTCTCTTCTTTTATATAATATATTGTTTAATATTGACTGCTCTATTGGCGCAATATTAGTATTTAAGGCAATACTGACATGTTGATTTTTTAAATTTTTATAACATATATTAAATATGTTGTTTTTTTTTTTTTTGTGAGTGCGAGTGCCAAGTATGTCTGGTATACTCTTGGCCATTTCTTCAAAAGGCCAATCCAGGAATTTCTTTACATTACACTCGCATAATTCTGTAAAACAATGTCTGGACATTAAAAGAGGCCGTAACCCATGAGTTTGTTTCGGCATTTCTTCTCATGGCTAGCCCCGAAATGCCGTCTTAAATATAATGTAGCATAAAAAATGATTGACATGTAAAAGTGATATTTATGATCCAATTTACAGAATAAATGATTTGAATTTTTGAATTTTGAATTTGCATAATCAGAAATCAAATATGCGTGATTAACGCCTGGTATCTGTAAGGCTCATCAATGTAAAATTAACTAACCAAATGTCAAATCTCATGTCAAGTCGAAATTGGGTTGCTAGAAGCGTGATCAACACTTTTGTTTTGACACAGATGATAGTTAACATAACTTTCAAATGAATATGAAAAAACGTATGTCAAACGCTACTAAAGAGACATCAAATATTATATTTATTTTCACTTAATATCGTTTCAGCAACTTGAATTGATTTGACAGCGGTGTCAAAATCAAAGTTATGTTAGTTGAATGTTGATTTGATCAGCATTCAGAAACCGGGTGTCAGTATCTCAACACTTGCTTCTGAGCTCTCATGAACTACCTTCAGCTCTATCTGACCGCGCGTCACATACTACTCTCTGTACGTGGACTCACAACACTCACTCATGAATAGTATTACTATACTCACTCCATGTGGCCCATAAAGTAGAGTTCTTGACTCCATGAAGCATTTCCACCAATACTTGGTAACAACGAACATCTTGTTGCTGCCATTTTTCTTGTTGCAAGTCCTCAAGTAATAAGTCAATTTCTAGTGTTTTTTTATTCTCTAATCCATCGCTTAATCTATGATTGCCTCCATAGTCTGCTGTTGCGATTGAGCAAACTAAAACAAAATTATTCTTATTAGAATTAGATACTAAATAATTGTGGGAGACTGTATCGAGAGCACGTGGGGAGCGCTCAATCGTTTATCATTTCTTTCTTTCTACATGGCGTTATCCACCCTAATGTTAGCTGTTTTTAGTTTTTTTTTTTGTAAAGAAGGCACGTCCGTTTGATTCGGTTTGGTTTCAATTTTGAATCGGTGCTTTATACCTTTATATCATTACTTTGCAATAGGACCGACTCCATTTTTTATTTTAGCTTTTTTGTTATTTGGAGTCGCTGAATGACAGAATGTAGTTTCTCACGCATCCGTTAGAGGCGCCACTGAGCTTTTCATATAAGTATCTTACGTCGTCGATAGCGATTTTACCGTGACAAACTCATAGTTAGCCTGCAGATTTTGTGAATTGTCGGTAAAACTAATTAAATTAAGTCGTATAGCCATTGATATTCATTGCTTGTTACAATAACTTTAGTTTTAACCGACGGTTGGTGCAACCCACGCTAAATTTTCTATCAATCTATCCTATTTTTAAACGACTTCATAAAAAAGCAGGAGGTTCTCAATTCGACTGTATTTTTTTTTATGTTTGTTACCTCAGAACTTGCGACTGGGTGAACCGATTTGGATGATTCTTTTTTTATTTGAAAGCTGGTGCTTCCCGTGTGGTTCCATTTCAATTTGGTCTAGTTCTGACAATGGCATCCACGAGAAAACCATATAAGTCTTAAATTTGCATTAAGTAGGTATGTGCGCGACGAATCGACGAATAACTCAATATCACGCCAGCCGATTTCGATGACTCCTTTTTTATTGGAAATGATGTAGTTCAAGGGTAGTTTGATGAGAGTTTAGTTAGGTTCTGATTATGGGATCCATGACAAAGTAACGGAACTCTTCAATTCTTAGAAGCAAATTAACGATAATCGGCCGAATCTTTTATAGGCTATCCGGATATTTGGGTCACCTACCGTAACGTCGTTATGGTCAAGTAATTGTCGAATATGATGATCAATGGCACTCCCTAACGGCTTACAGTAAGGGTGCGATCTGTGGCAGAATTTCTAACTTGGTGCATTGCAATAGGATGCAAGCGTTCTAATTGCATTACTTAAGGTGTATTATGTTGGAAAAAAATCACTCGATACAGTTACAGCTGCGACGTGGTCCCATATAAATTTGGTTAAGATCTCATGACGGAGTACGGAGTAAAAAATAAAACTCCTGATCGGACAACTAAACTCGTCGCGATTGTGTTATTGTATTGGAATTTACATGCTATTGCTGTAACTACCACTGAAAATTGAAAAATAATATAACGGTTAACAAAACTTAGAAACCGACCTCATAATAAAAACACTGAAAAGTCAAAAATAACAAATTCTATCTATTCTATTCTCTTTAAAGTCGGTACCTGGGTGCCTGTGTGGGATCGAACCCGAGACCTTAGCGTTGGCCTCAATCGTAACGCGTACGCATTACAACTGAGCCACCGAGGCAAATCAATACACTTGGTCAAAAATCACCTAAATTCACCAATTTCAATGCCATATACTGTTCATCACCGTCAATGTTTATTACACAAATTCACATCACTTTTGTATAACAAACAACTTTAAACTAGTTTAGGAATTTATTTAAATAGTAGATCGACCGCACTGTCGGAATTCCCGCCAAAACTCCTACATGTTAGTTATGTAGGTAACTAACGATAAAACTTATTAACAAAAAATAAGTGTTAACAAAACTCAGAACCTGACTGCAAAATAAAAAAGTACTGTAGATTAATAGTCAATTATCGATACCACCGACTCAAAATTATTTAAATTTATGTTGTAGCTAAAAGTGTTTATGTAGTTTTATTAAAATTAGTATCAATTATGTACTGATTTATAACCAACTTGTAAAACGAGGATGTACTTAATTCGACTGTGTTTTTTATATATATTATGTTTCGGAGTGAGAGCGTATTTTCAATTATAAACTTGTTTCTTTTATCCAAATTTCTTTAATTGAATAATCTACTATCGTTTCGGAACGTGCTATAGTTGTGAAGAAGAAACGGCGAAAGAAACTCCCTCAACAACACGAGCTAACGACAATAATTACCATTACTAATAAATAACAACTTGTACTAATCAATATCTAGTGCCTATAAGAATCGGTTCAACTAAAAACTGAGTGCCCCGAAGGAGCGTCTGCCCGTTCCTTATTGGGATTCAGTCGTCCCTCCGATTGATTCAAAAACAACAGTAATACCGTATTCATTAAATGATGGTCAATACCAACAAATTAATGGGCCGGTAGTCAAATTACGAACAAATTTTATACTTGTAAAATATTTTCCGTATTCACTAAATAACAAAGTCAAACTAGTAGGTTATTTTACAATATTTAAATCATTCCCATAATCATTAAATACTCTTTCGTATTCACTAAATAACATAGTCAAACCAGTAGCTTATGTTACAATATTTAAATCAATCCCATATTCATTACATAACAGTCAAACTAGTATTTTACAATTAAATCCACAAATCCATATTTATTAAACGTCGGTAGTCAAACAAAAATATATGACATATGGTACGCGATATCTTTACCAAATAGGCAGCCTCCGTAGTTCAGTAGGCGAGTGAAAGGCTGTTAAGCGAGAGGCCGCGGGTTCGATTTTCGCACCGAGACAAAATGTTTGTGTGATCCACAAATATTTGTTTCGGGTCTGGGTGTTTTCTCCCCAGGGGGGTTGAAGTCAGGCGGGCTTCCAGCCGTTAGAACTACAAGCCAAATCTTCCTGCAACATGTGTTAAAAAGCATGTTGCACCGACCCCACTGCGATAAAGGCACTGGGATAAAGGCGAGTGAAAGAGAGATATTCCAAATGTGAACAAACTTTGATGATTAATCAACCTTTTTTACAAAGACTTTAATGTATCCTACTAGACTAGCTGCGCGGTACATATAAATTGTACCACTAAGTTGCGGTCAATTGACCGTAACTCAATATTACCATCTCACTTACTCTCAACTACAACCCCTATCGCGCTCCCTGTCTGTGAGCTGTGAAACTCCCACGTTATGTGACACAATTTTACTTATATACAACCCGTCTAGTAGTATACATTAAAGGCTTTGCTTTTTTACATGATGAATTTAACAAAATAAAGCCGTCCAAAAATCCAAAAAGTGGTGGCTTAATGGAGTAGAAGGAAACACTGCGGGATGGCAATCTCTTCACTCACATACCCAGATACCCAGCCAGACTCCAATGGTAGTTCAACTTATAACACTGCACCCCTCGTTTATATCATGGTTAAAACCCGTTATTGATAACTCATTGTGACTAAGACCTTGATATTATACTACGACTTTCCAGCCTCATTTACATACTGTGGATATTGCGTCGAAAATAACATACATACATACACACTCACGCCTGTAATCCCGAAGGGGTAGGCGGAGGTGTAACAGGTACACCTAATAATACACCCAACAGTCACACACATAGTCCTGACCCCACACTAGGTAAACCTGTATCGTGGGTATTAGGAACTACGAAGGACTTGCGGTCCCACAACACCCAGACCCGAAACAAATATTTGTGGATCGCACTAACATTTGTCTCGATATGGAATCGAACCCACGGCCTCCCGCTTTGCAGCCGGCTACTCGCCTGCTGCGCCACGGAGGCTATGATTTTTTTTTTAATTTAAGCTTATTTTGGCCCATATGATAGGGGGCGAGCCTATTGTCATGCCGGGTACAATTCCAGACTCCTATTACTATTTCATGATAGAAAATCAAATGTCACTTTTACCCGACCCGGGGATAGAACACAAGACCTCAGCATACGCATTACAACTATGCCACCGAGGCAGTCGAAAATAACAATCCGGATATAACGATAATGTCTTAAAAAAAATAAGCGCCACCTCTGAGTAAATGCTATTTATCAAATAAAATATATCACTTCCAAATAGAAAACTCTATGACTTATCAGGAGAGGTATATTAAAAAAAAGCATTTTATAGCAAGCGGGTCACCTGATGGTAGGTGCCCATGTACGCTCACAATACCAAAAGAATTATGGGCTCGTTGCCGACCTTAAAGCAAAGGGATAATTAAGGGATTGGGAAGGGGACTGCCTCGGTGGCGCAGTTGTAATGCGTACGCGTTACGATTGAGGTCAACGCTGAGGTCTCGGGTTCGATCCCCGGGTCGGGTAAAGTGGTATTGGGTTTTTCTATTTCGAAATGCTCAGTATCAGCCCAGAGTCTGGAATTTGTGCCCGGTATGGCGATAGGCTATCACATAAGGGACGGAAATACGCTCGGCGAAATGTGGGTGTACTGGTTACACCTCTGCCTACCCCTTCGGGGATTACAGGCGTGAGTGCGTATGTATGTATGTATGTATTGGGAAGGGGAGGGAGATTTGGGCCTCCGGATATCTCACTCACCGTACGAAACGCAGCAGCAAGCTGCTACTTTACGCCGGTTTTCTGTGAGACAGTGGTAACGACCCGGACGAGCCGGCCCATTCATGGTGTAGACAAAAGTCTACAGCGTGGCTCTACCACTCATAAAAATAAAATGGAAAATCATTGGCAGAGGAATACGTTTCTGAGATAAATATACCTCTTTATGTCAAAATTGATCATCCCGATCATTAGTTGGAGAGCATTCGAAAGAAATAGACATACATTCATACGTACATACAAACACACGAAAAATATTACCTTCTTTATGGGCAGTGGGTAAAAAGGAGTCCTCAACTCGACGCGAATTTTTATGGTTAACGCGAAATCTCGGTACAAAGTCAGGCAATTCTGATGATCCTTTTTATAATTGACTAGCCTTTGCTCGCGGCTCCGCCCGCGTGAACGGCCTTTTCCGGGATAAACAGTAGCCTATGTTACTCAGTGATAATGTAGCTTTCTAATGACAAAAGAATTTTTGAAATCGGTCCAGTAGTTTTAAGTTTATTCCTTACATACAAAAATAAAATCTTTCCTCATTATAATATTAGTGTAGATAGGGTATACCATATAAATTTAGTAAAGATTTGATGACGGAGTAAGATCCAAAAATTATCAACTATTCAACGAATTACAGCAAATGCATTGGAAGTCCGGATTTTTATTATTTAGACTTATGATTATTCCATAACGCAAGTACTGTAGCATGTCGTCAGCAAGTAATAAGACCTTCGACCTTTTTAATAAGAATATGTATTCGTAAGTATAAAAGATTCAAGGTTTACCAATTTAGGTACCTACAATCACTTAAAACCCATAATGTAATTGTATTTCCTCATTTCACATACCTACTTCTTTCTGGATTAAATTTATTAAATTAATTAATTAAAGTGTGTTTTTTTATTAAAAAAACATATACGCACTTATGCCTGTAGACAGACAAATATAGAGAAGTAGGCTGAGGTGTAACCAGTACACCCACATTTCGCCGAGCGTATTTCCGTCCCTTATGTGATAGGGGGCGAGCCTATCGCCATACCGGGCACAAATTCCAGACTCCGGGCTGATACTGAGCATATCGTAATAGAAAAACCCAATACCACTTTACCCGACCCGGGGATCGAACCTGAGACCTCAGCGTTGACCTCAATCGTAACTCTTACGCATTACAACTGCGCCACCGAGGCAGTATATTATTCTTTTAATATTTCATAAATTACACATGCGTGTTGTAAATAGTTAATGTGTTTATTGTTAGCGAGATTTCCCTTTACGTTTATATCTACATATTATTAGTCATTTAATCTACTCTAATATTATAAAGAGGAAAGATTTGTATTGTTGTATTTTTGTATGTAACGAATAAACCTAAAAACTACTGGACCGATTTCAAAAATTATTTTGCCGTTAGAAAGCTACATTATCACTAACATAGGCTACTGTTTATCCTGGAAAAGGCCGTTAACGCGGACGGAGCCGCGAGCAAAGGCTAGTAAGATATATTCTTGATTAACCGACGCAAAATACTCAATTCGTCTCTATATATTTTTTCTTTATGTATGTTCACTCATTATTCCGCCAAATATGGACCGATTTGAATGATTGTTTTTGTATTCGATAGGGTTTACAACGGTAGTGGTGATTTGAAAAGTAATTCCCCCCCTTAGGGGGTGCAGTCGGGGATGTGACTAAAACTTCGACATTAAATACACCGATTTTGATGATTTTTTCACAAAAATAAATAGCAAAATAAGTAATTAATAATTCGGTGGTATCCATCATTGGCCATCAAACTGAATTGCAACAACTCAATATTTTTGTTTAGTTTTTTTTAAGATCTTTAGTTTTTTGAGTTAGTTTTATTTATTTATTATTTATGTGTTCCACGCATGGTTACAGCATAGGTAGGTAACTTGTTTTACAAGAATGATTTAGGCAGGAATGTACGAATGTTAAATATGAATTGATTAAAAGGTGTTATGAATCGTCGCTAACCGCGTATCTCGAAAATTGTACTTGTGATATTGGCATTCGATAGATTTTTTTGGCGCGTGTCCAATAAATTTACACAAAAAATTAATTAACCATACACAGCACGTTATTTAAATTGTTCTGTCACGGCGCAACTCATTGGTAATGTTTATAAATATATTCAGTTTTTTGTCACTCCTGAAAACTAAGCTCATTTAACTTGCACGGTATTGTTAATATTGCTAATCGACGAAATGTATTGTGACATTATAACGTATTTAATATTGAAATACAATACCGATAGTTAAGAATAATTAGTTGAAACTTGGGATGGTTTTTTTATTACCAGTTTCAAATACGTAATACTTTTTAGGAGATACAGACTGTTACTTATGTACGTACAAAAGACATTTATTAAGTATTTTTTAATATGGCATTCATATATGTTGATTGAATTATACATAGGTATTATTGAAATTTTATTATTAGTTTGAAATAAAAACACTACTTTGTGATTTAATTGTTTTAAAATACTAACATAATGTATTGTATTGCAATAATTTTATTCAACATATTGAAATTAATAATACATATAAAAAACTATTTCCACATGCAATAAAGATACTCTAATTACTAAGTAATGTTTATCAATATATATAATTATTTTAAAATACTATATTTAGCCTCTTTTCCAATAATTTGTTAAGTAAAACCAAATACACACATATAACGTATTTTCTCGTAAATTAAATTAAAAAAACTTACAAAAACATAGGAAAAAGCAAACACACGCACACCCTGACTCCATGATACTGAACTTGTGTTTACCAGTTCAGTATAACTGGCATATATGAACAACGTCGCGGAAAGTAATTTCGCGTGTTTATCATAATATACATGGTGCGGTCACGTTCGTTTGTTTGTTGCACTTTATAAGGGCAATTTTGTAGAAAATAAACTTTAATTAAGCATGGCTTGTGAAATACTCTAATAACCTGGTATTTATTGTGTAAAACGATTTGTGTAACTTATATAATAATTGGCCTTTTATTATACAAATAAATTAAATAATAATAGTGTTTTACTGCCTCGTTGGCGCAGTTGTAATGCTTACGCGTTACGACTGATGCTGACGCTGAGTTCTCGGGTTCGATCCCCGGGTCGGGTAAAAGTGATATTGGGTGTTTCTATTACAAAATACTCAGTATCAGCCCGGAGTCTGGAATTTGTGCCCGATTTGGCGATAGGCTCACCCCTTATCACATTAAGAGACGGGAGATACGCTCGGCGAATAGTGGGTGTACTGGTTACATCTCTGCCTATGCCTTCGGGGATTACAGGCGTGAGTGCATATGTATGTAATAATAGTGTTTTATTGATTCACCGGTTTTCGTCGGCATGCGCTTGTGTGTATATGTAAGAGACAGAGACTGTTTAACTGTATTGTGGGCATACATGGGCGGTGGAGATTACTTACCATTAAGTGACCCACTTGCTCGTTTGCCGTAGTGTATTGTTGTGTGTTGTTATTGTATAGTCACGTAAAACCGCGTGTATTTAATACCTTAATAAGAACCATTCACGTGCGACTTTGGCGAAAGACCTTTTTTAGGAATTTCACGTGACGTAAATATACCAGTTTATTTTTTATACAAATGAGTATCTTTTTTCTGTCATATATTTAAGTCGTTGATTCACAAATAACATAAGGTTACGATAGACTTGCCTTCCATCATATCATAGGACGGAATAAACTCGGTGAGCGTTACGTGCAGTAATAGTTGCACCTCTGTCTTCCCCTTCGGCGATATATCATACTTTTATCCGACACGAAAAATATAAAGACGTCGTCAATTCGTCTGTATATACCACTTGTTACAGAAAGGTGTGGTCAAATTTAAGCAACGTATAGTGTACGATACAAGTATTTCATCCTTTATAGTACCAAATCCGATTGCATTGCTAGGACATAAATAAAACATTTTCTTTTTAATCGAATAATTAACATGTCGATTCGACTTGTGACTTGCAACTTTAGACAATACCAAATGATAAAAATAACAGCTGAGCTATTATCTTACTCCAGCATTAATATCCTCTCTCACACACTTCACTTAATGTATATGTGATCTATTTTATCGATCGTAATAAATGAGTGATTACAACTATCGTGAAATATTAGATAGAATGTCTAGTTTTTGATAAGATCCGATACATTTACAGTCACTGTCAGGTAAGCTGTCAGGTATATGTAACGACCTTGAAATATGACCACACCTTTCTGTAACACTTTATACAGTATGTAAAAAAACCCTGTCGGCTCTTTCTAGGTCGTGAAGATAATAAATAATAATAATTAATAAAGCGAGTTATTATCCTTACACAGGTACTCGTAGCTTAGAAAAATTAACATATTATTTTATAAAAATGTTATTTTCATCTGAAAATTGATGAAATGAAATAGTTTTATTCATCATGTAGGCAATTAAAATAGCGCTTATGACAAGTCAGTACAAAATAAAGAAACTTATGTAATTACAGAAATCATATCAGCTAATATATACATAACATACATAGCATCGTCAAAATACACTGGGCAACTATAAAGTTTACAATATTTTTATATTAGTCCAGAATTGTTAAGTATTATTATTATTGTTATTTTTTCTCTGTTTTAAAGGCCGATATGGACCATAGGCATTACCGAAACGGCACGTGGTTTAAAACTACCACCGGATCCAAAACGACCCAACCTGAGAAGACCCGGCGAAACAAACTCAGTGGGCTTACTTTACCACTGGATTTTACGCGGCGCGACCCAGTCCTGAGAAGATCCAGCTAGTCAAACGCAGTGGGCTTGTTTTTGGTCCGATTTATCATACCAAAATAAATTAGGGAAATAAAAAGTCCTATTTTTATTTTAAGGTGATTGATACGGACCATGTGTACCTCTAAATTGTTGTTTTAAAACTGCCACCGGATCCAAACGCGACCCTGTCTGAGAAGACCAGCTGGAGATGGACAGCTGACGGATGTGCTGTATTGACGAAGCCGGGCGCGCATACGGCGCGGCGCGTTTGATGTACGTAGATGCCGCAACTTGCTATCTCGCTCTGAATTCGAGTCATCGCTCTGTAATCAATCGAAATACGGCTTACAAACAATAAAATAATTAAAGTATAAAAAATTAATATGATTATTTTTATAGTCGCATCTTCGTATGCGAGCGATTTCATTGAATATCGATTCTGATATCACGGTTAAAACGCCCAACAGGTTTTGTTACATATTGTATATATTTATAAATATGGACCGATTCGTATGATTTATTTTGTATTCGATAGAGTTTACTTCGGTGGTCTCGAAGGGAGGATGAAAGACTTCAACAACAAAAAACTCCGACATTACAATTACAACCTACACGTGCTAAACTTTGTTGATTAACGGACGAGGCAATGGTACAACTTGGTTCCCGTTGCGGGTTGTGGGGGTCGCCCATATAAATATCCAATCCACCTTCAAATCATGATGGTAACGCGGTCACTGCAATCAAGCCGGGATAACGCCATACAAAAAAATATATTATTCAGATGAGTCAACGTAAAAATTGGGTAAAGACCGTTTTTCCCCTTGAAAAAAAACAGAGCAGTCGACGTCGGGCAGGCGGCCGGTCGTAAAAACTACAAGCCTAATCTTTCTGCAACATGTGATAAAAAGTATGTTGCTTGCAACACCAGGTAGAAAAAAATATTATTGCTATAATGGTTAGGGTATATCAGGTTAGGGTAAACTCGCGATATCTTAGGTTCGATCCCGAGATAAGTAGTTTCAAAAAAAACTGATAATGGAAACAAACTGTAAATTATAAAAGTCAGATGATTGAATGTCAATAAACTGTATTCGGTTTCATGGTAGTTCATTGATATTAACCAGTAGATAAATTATCCTCATTGGTCTTGTGACTTACTAAGCCTGTGAAACTGATATGGGGTTGGAACCCCAGTTCGATCAATAACATATGAATTTCTCATAATATTTTTTTTATAACTATGGCCGGCAAACGAGCAAGTGGGTCACCTGATGGTAAGTGATCTCCACCGCCCACAATACCAAAAGGATCACGGGCGCGATGCCGACTTTAAAGAGATGAATAAGGGTTTGGGATTTGGACCTCCGGATAACTCACTCACCGAACGAAACGCAGCAGCAAGCTGCTACTTTACGCCGATTTTCTGTGAGACAGTGGTAGCGACCCGGACAAGCCGGCCTGTTCATCATGTAGACAAAACTATCTACAACGTGGTCCTACCACTCAAAAAAATATTTTGATAACCTTTCCAACAATACTGCACACGATTATGTGCACTGGTTTTTTTTTACATACATACGCACTCACGCCTGTTATCCCCGAAGGGGTAGGCAGAGGTGTAACCAATACACCCACATTTCGCCGAGCGTATCTCCGTCGCATGAGGTTATAGGGGGCGAGCCTATCGCCATACCGGGCCCCGGGTTGATAGTGAACATTTTATAAAAGAACAACCGAATATCACTTGTACCCGACCCGGAGATCGAACCCGAGACCTCAGCGTCAGCCTCAATCGTAACGCGTACGTATTTGAACTGCGCCACCGAGACAGTCCTTGATTTGTTGGTCTATATTTGAATTAATGACGAAAAGAATACATTCAGAGTCTGATATAGGTACCTAAATACAGGTCATGCCTCCAAAGCGGCAAATCCCCACGATCAAGGACACTGCTATGACGCAAACCCGTGCCATTTTGTCGATGAGTTTTGCTGTTTTTTTGCGATCCCAGGCTTGATAATTTCTTTGTATTTATACTGAGGTACTTGAGCGAACGGACTTGAGACTAGGGATTTATTTTCCCGGACTTCGTGTATTCCCGGAGCCGGAAAAAATCATTACGTTCTCCGGAATTCTCGGGACTGGTAAAAATTATTTATAAAATACTTAATTTAGAGCTATTTTAAATACGTCATATCCTCAATTATCGTATCGTATTATGGGCAACCGACTTTAATAATAGGTCACCGCCCAAGGTCGATAAAAAAATCGACTAATATTGATAATTAATTATATGGTCAGTAATTGTTGGCATTAAAGCAGCTACACCTCAGCGAGGAGTGATACGGACTATTGAGACGAAACTCACAGGTTCGAAACCAGCCTTTTCTAAGTTAGGTACGTGTGTATTAATTGTTAATTATCGTCTGCTTTAATGGTGAAGGAAACATCGTGAGGAAACCTGCATACCTGAGAAATTCTCCATAAGAACTTCGAAAGAATGTACAGTCTGCCAATCCGCATTTTTTTTTGTACTGTGTTTCTCTGAATTAGTATGTAATGAGTCACTGTAGAGTGTGGTGAGGGCCGGCGGAAGGGCAGAGATTCGCTATTTGATGCGAAAACTCACCATTCCGCCGGTATGTACGTACAGCGTTCGGTTTTTGCGAGTTGTGAGTAAGTGTGGTGGGTGAGAGCGTGTGAGTTACTGCTTAATCTATGATACAAACAGGATGTATATATTTTTTTATAGTATGGGCCGGCAAACGAGCAAGTGGGTCACCTGATGGTAAGTGATCTCCACCGCCCATGTACGCCCACAATACTAAAATAATCATGGGGGCGTTGCCGACCTTAAAGGAAAGGAATAAGTTAGGGATTGGGAAGGGGAGGGGAATTTCGGCCTCCGGATATCTCACTCATCGTACGAAACGCAGCAGCAAGCTGCTACTTTACGCCGGTTTTCTGTGAGACAATGGTAACGACCCGGACGAGCCGTGATTCCGATTCATGCTGTAGACTAAACTGTCTACAGCGTGGCGCTACCACTCAAAACAGCGTGGCTCTACCTCTCAAGAAATTTGAAATTTATTAAGGACGGGAAAAAATAATGGTAAAACACAGATCTGAAGTAAAATAACTAAAGTGACATACAAAAATCACCAGTTTTTCGCAATAGCGATCGGATATGGGCAAATGGAAAAAACACAGATTTACAAACTTATATGAGGTACAAAATACTTATAAACTAACAATTTAAAATAAATACAGAACATTAATTATACAAAACAAACAGATAACAAAATAAAGTTATGCGACACTATACAAAATGCAATAAAATTATAATAAATGTGTGTTGTGTCTTGTCTACTTCTTTCTATCACTTTTCTTATACGCTCACATCATCTCGTCTCTGCATCACTCAAAGGTAGACTGGTAGATAATGCCTAATGGCATTAAGTTCGCCTTTATACAAGTTGTGTATATAAAGTTTTAAATAAATAAAATAAAAAGACACAATATAATATTACTGGGTGTTGTGGGACCGCAAGTCCTTCGTAGTTCCTGATACCCACGACACAGGTTAACCTAGTGTGGGGTCAGGACTATGTGTGTGACTGTTGGGTGTATTTATTTATTTACTAATACACGTAGAGAAAATACAACACAAATAATCGCGAGCGAAAAACAACAAACTTCGAGAATCAATGCAACTGTAATCTAAAATAAGAATAAAAAAATAGAAACACACTTCGAGAAGTCAGAGGTGCGTGTCCTAGGCGTTGGAATTTAATCCGTGACTTTTCTCATGGTTTTTTCCGGATTCCCGGTCCCGGTAAATCCCGGGAAACGAAGATACCCGTCTTGGGAATGAGTATCTTCCAGTTTCATATCGATAATGTAAGGTAACCGTACAATTGTAGAAATAAAAAAGTAAAATCAGGTTAAGAACTTATTTATTATTCTTATGGCCACAGTTGCAAGAATTTTGCTACAAAGTTATAAAATGACTAGCTGTTGCCCGCGGCTCCGCCCGCGTAAATGCCTATTTCCAGGATTAAAGTAGTCTATCGGTGTGAGAAACTCGCTTGACAAAAATGCTAATGTCGCTATTAAAAAATAGGGGTTGATCGTAGAGGGTTGAAAATTAGGGTTGCTGTATCATAAAAAAATAAAAACAAAGAAAATTGTCTAAAAAATAAAAAATAAAATTTAGGGGTGGACCACCCTTAACATTTAGGGGGATGAAAAATAGATGTTGGCCGATTCTCAGACCTACCCGATATGCACACAAAATTTCATACAAATCGGTCGAGCCGTTTCGGAGGAGTATGGGAACGAACATTGTGACACGAGAATTTTATATATTAGAAGATAAAAACCTTCTGATCGGTGATTACAAAAAAAATAAGACCGTAACGTATATTGTTTTCGAAGTATTACATTTTTATATGTAACTATTTATTGTGGTTGAGTATCATTTATCCTATTTCAATTTATTTTAAGGATTTCGTTATGTATTGCTAGATTAGGTTAGGTTAGAACCGTGTCAAAAAACAACTAGCTGAAATTTTTATTTTTAAATTTGACTCTTTTTTCACTTTTTTTTATGTATAGGCCGGCAAACGAGCATGTGGGTCACCTGATGGTAAGTGATCTCCACCGCCCATGTACGCCCACAAAACCAAAAGAATCATGGGTGCGTTGCCGACCTTAAGGGAAAAGGATAATTAAGGGATTGGGAAGGGGGTTCGGGCCTCCGGATATCTCACTCACCGTACGAAACGCAGCAGCAAGCTGCTACTTTAAACCGGTTTTCTGTGAGACAGTGGTGGATTTGAACTCTTGGCCGCCCTAGGCCCCAGGCCATGGTAGTACGTACCAGCCGCCCCTTTCTCAGCACCAATCATATACACTCTTGTTATCATCACGCACTCACTCACGCCTGTAATCCCCGAAGGGGTAGGCAGAGGTGTAACCAGTACACCCACATTTTACCGAGCGTATCTCCGTCCCATGATGTGATAGGGGGCGAGCCTATAGGCACAATTCCGGACACCGGGTTGATACTAAACATTTCATGATAGCGAAACCCAATATCACTTTACCCGACCCGGGGCTCGAACCCGAGACCTCAGAGTTAGCCGCAATCGAAGCAGTCTCACTCTTGTCATCAGTGAATTTTTTGTCACGATTGGCCGCCCCTAATATCTGGTCGCCCTAGGCCCAGGCCTACTGGTCCTTAGGGCAAATCCGCCACTGGGATCTACTACTTTCAAACCCGACCCGGTGATCGAACCCGAGACCTTAGCACACTAGTCATACTGCATCCGCATTAAAACTGCGCCGCTGAGTAAGTTTTATTTCCTTAATATCGGTTTTATAAAAAAAAAATGCTCCGCATAAAATTATTATGACAAATATTTTAATGTTGATATTACAAAGTTTACTTTACTGAGTTCAAGTTTAAGTTAAAGTCTGAGGGGCTAGCACGGAAAACTATCGAAATCGTGATGTAAAGGTATCGAGGGCTCGATAGATAATTCCTCAAATATCATTGGTCTATATTCCATATATATTAGTTTCTTTTACGTACGATAGAGGCGCTGTACTAAAATCTCATAGAAATTGTTGTCGATAACAGCTCGAATAACTTTTCGCAAGTTTCCGTGCTAGCCCCTCTGGTTTATAGATCTCAGCTTAAAAATAGAATAACTTTGGAGCGATAAATTGCCACCTTCATGATGCATACACGCCGCTTGCCTTGTAACGCAACTTTTCTGTCATTAATAATTACCTTGTTAGTTCCAAAAGTCGGCGCAAAATTGTTATTCGAGTCTCTAAAAAATAAACTACGGTTGTTATTTTCAAGGAAAAGAACAATACTTACACCCACAATTTGAGGACCTCAATCAAAATTTTACAAAATCGCTTAAAGTATGTCTCATGCAGTCTAAATGCGTAAAGTCACACATTGTGGTTGTAAGCGACACATAATTTTTTATTTATGTTTAATTTTATTATATATAAAATTACACACGCACTCACGCCTGTAATCCCCCAAGGGAGGCAGAAATGTAACCTCTACACCCAAATTTAGCGGAGAGTATTTCCGTCCCATGTAATAGGAGCCTATCGCTATACCGGACACAATTTCAGCCTCTGGGCTGATACTAAGCATTTAGTAATAGAAAAACCCAATATCACTTACCCGACCTGGGGATCGAACCCGAGACCTCATCGTCAGCCTCAGTCGTAACGCGCAGGCATTGCATCTGCGCCACCGAGGCAGTCATTCTGATTAAATTATTTACTTATAAAAATGTTATTATATATATTATTATGATATAACTTAAATGTTTGTGACGAAGATACGCTCGGCGAAATGTGGGTGTACTAGTTACATCTCTGTATACCCCTTCGAGGATAACAGGCGTGAGTGCGTATGTATGTAAGTATCATATGTTTACTTTATTACTATTATTACTGATCACGCCATTTATTTTTAAACCCGGTTGTGTGTATCTTTAAACGGTTTTGCTATGTGAAGCGTTGATTCTAGAAAATTGAGAATGCAATGATGTTGTTTTCAACTCGTGATCTTTGTCACTCTATAGTGCATATTGGTCATGACCATCCCGATGTTTATTCCGATGTATTATCCAATCCATGTCTGAATGTAAAATAATGATCTTTTATTATAATTTAATACATTGGCCTAGTATGAGAGACTTGTGAGAGCTAACACCTTACGTTGAAATGAAATGAAATGAATTGAAATGAAATAGTTTATTAATCATGTAGGTAATTAAAATAGCGCTTATGACAAGTCAGTACAAAATAAAGAAACTTATGTATAGAAATCATATCAACTAATGTATACATAACATACATAGCATCTTCAAAATACACTAGGCAATTACACGAACTTATTTATTTGTTGAATTTTTATTTTACATTAGTAACAATATTTGTAATATGGAAACGTCCATTATTAATTATTAAATATTTTGAGTCTATATGGACTACTGCATTTACCGAAACGGCACGTGTTTTAAAACTACCACCGGATCCAAACGCGACCCAGCTTGAGAAGACCCGGCGAAACAACCTCAGTGTTTTTTGTCCGCTTACTATATTTTTGAAAAGAATGACTTGTCTTTTAAAAATTGGCAATTTTCCGTTATTATTTATTCACGATCGGTCGATTTGATATCATTTTTATTTATTTTATGTTTTGTCACACACACACACAAACATTTGTCTCAGTGCGGCAATCGAACCCACGGCCTCTCGCTTCGCTGCCGGCTACTCGCCCGCTGCACCACGGAGGCAGTCAACAATATGTAATAACACCCAACAGTCACACACATAGCCCTGACCCCACAGTAAGATACGAGTCTTGTGTCGCGGGTATCAAGAACTACAAGAGACTCCAATCAGACAACACCCAGTCCCGAAACAATTTTTTGTGGGTCAGTCAAATATTAGTCTCGGTGCGGGGATCGAACCCACGGCCTCGGGGTTCACAGTCGACTACTCGCCGACACATACATAAAATAGGTACATTTATACGTACAGTCTCTTTTATGGATTTGCTGTCGAACTGGTCATGACGGGAAGACATTTATTTTATTTCAGTATAAACCAGTCGACCAAACAAGAAAAAATATATATATGTACAGCTTATTGTTTCCCTAATGACAAGCAATAATATATTTTTTATAGCAGTGGCTGGCAAAGGAGTAATGAGCTAACTGACAGTATTCTCCACCGCCCGTGAACGTGTACAAATATTAGATGAATAATTAGTGCATTGCCGACATTATAAATAAATAAATACATCCAACAGTCACACACATAGTCGTGACTCACACTAGGTTAGCCTATATTGGTATCAGAAACTACGAAGGACTTGCGGCCCCACAACAACCAGACCCGAAACAAATATTTGTGGATCACCCAAACGTTTGTCTCGGTGCGGGAATCGAACCCACGGCCTTGGTTCGCAGCCGGCTACTCTCTCGCTGCGCCACGGAGGATGATAACAAAAGAATGAGGATTAGGAAGGGCGGAAGGAATTTCAGCCTCCGGATATCTCACTCATAGCATGAAACGCATCAGCAATCTGCCGCTTCACGTCGGTTTTCTGGGAGACAATGCTAATAACGTGGCCGAGCAAGCTCATTTATGCTGTAGACAAATCTATGTACAGCGTGGTTCTACTACTTACGAAATTAGTGTAAAAACACTAGTTTATATAGTCCAGTGGTCGAGGAAGCGGCATTTTATCCTGGCATGATTACTACACTAGAGCTGATGTTAAGGCCAGTGCAATCCAATACACTCGTAACCTAGAAAAATTAGGTGCATGCACTTATACAAATTAAGTACACACACGAAATTTAAGCCGTTCAATTGGAGTTACATATTTCCTTTATTTTTATATCTCTTGACGCTGGTTTCGAACCGGCTACTTTCGTCTCGGCAGTCCGTGCCACTCCCTTCTGAGCTACTCGTATCACTTCCGGATTCCCTATTATTAACTATAAGTACATATAATTAAGTTGCTCATCGAAAGTTCATACAAAAGATATATCTTTTTTGTACTTGTAAGGAAAGGGCAAGATCATGTAATTGTTTAACAATTAATTGTAATCTCCAGTACAAGCCTACCTACCGGAAATGTTACTTCCCGGAACTGAAAACGTTTTGGGTTAACAAACTTTTGGAAAATATCAATAAAATTTCGATTAAAAATAACATTAAAATTGAATCTTTTTGGGATTGCAGTGTTTAATAACATTTGTATCAATATAATAATAATAACAGTCGACTCGAAAGGATTTAACCCGCGTCAAGTTTGAATCCTATGTCTGTGTGTATTTTTTTTTTTTTTTATTTGAAAGATAATTAAATAGAGAGTGTTCTTTTTCTTTATTAGGTAACATTGACCTGGTCCTGCAACCAAGCTATGCCGCTTTTTCCTTTTGCTATTAAACGAACTCCCTGAGGTAATTAACCATTCCAGGTGTCTGCTTTACGCTGATGATCTAAAACTCTTCGCAGTGATTAAATCTGAAGCTGATTGCTTGGCGCTACAGAGCGATGTCGATGCAGTTTATAAGTGGAGTATCACTAACAAAATGGAATTTAACACGAAGAAGTGCTACTCAATGACTTTCGGACGAATGCGACATCCAATCAATGTCGTGTATAAATTGGACAATGTAGAAATAGCAAGAGCAACCGCTATGAGAGATGGTGTCACATTCGACCTAAAACTCACATTCCATGATCACATAAACACCCTAGTTATAGAATCATTCAGGCGCCTGGGGTTCGTTCTCAGGAACTCGCGTGACTTTCGAAATGTGCGATCCATAAAATTAATTTTTAGCTCCCTCGTCCGCACGAAACTTGAAAGCAGCGCCTGTGTCTGGAACCCGCATGAAAAGAAATACGTGTTGCCCTAGAAAAAATCCGAAAAGCCTTCTTACGATTTCTCTACAAATATTTATACGGATACTTTCTATATCTATATCCCAGCCAATTCCTTCTAGATTGCTTGGGGTATAATTCACTAGAAGTCCGGCGGGCTAATGATCAAATGAAAACAGCTTTACAAATTTTACGTGGAAGAATTGACGCCCCGGATTTTAATGACCAACCGTGTCGATTATTTGTGCCTGACAATTACTGCAGAAACAGGAAACATTAGCTGTTTGCGGTTCCTCCTTGTCGTACGGTGGCGCGCACCAACTCGCCCATACCACGAGTCCTTGCCGCACTTAACGCTCTCCTTGATGTCAACCCTGGGTACGATATATTTGCGGAGATAATATTGGTATCGGTCGAGAATATTATCAGAGTGCTTGAGATTTTGTGAGTGTGTTGTGTGATTGACATATTATTATAAATTTTATATTTCGAACTAATTGTACACAATGTTGTCATATTGTCTACTTTTGTATTGTAATAATTAATGTAATTGGTGTAAACCGTTTTGATTTAAATAAATAAATAAATTAATTAATTCCTCGGTAATTAATAGCAGATATAAGGTGTTTAAGCTCATTTAATAGGTCTCTATTAATAATTGGCGGACAGCGGGTGATCATGACTTGATGATGTAGGGTGTTGAGGAGTTATTATTATTTATTTATTTTATTAGCTTGACTGAAACTAATGATTTGTTTAGTTATGAATTAACTATTCATTTAATTTTTCTTCTTCTTCCACCTGCCCTATCCCACTCGCAGTGGGGTCGGCGCAAGATGCTTTTTAACACATGTTGCAGAATGATTTGGCTTTAGTGTTTACTATCGGCCGCCTGCGTAGGTACAAGCTTTTGCTCGCGGCTCCGCCTGCTTGACTGTCTTTTTCCGGTATAGTTTTTTTCTGGGACAAAAAGTACCGTATCTTGTCTGTTACCAAAATCTTCATCAACCCGTTGAGCCGTTTAGCTTTGAAAACGTAACAGACAGACAGACAGTTACTTTCGCATTTATTATATTAGTGTGGATTACTTGATATTAACGTGTTGGCCTAACGAGATTAAAACAAATACCTAATTAAAACATTATATATTTATTCTTAAAACTAATTAACAAGAAACAACAATCACAGTCAGGTAACAAATAAAAACAACCAACACATATTTACACTTCTTCGGACAATCACTCAGACATCACATACTAAGCATACAATACAACACAATAGCGTTCAACGGTGGAGAACATACAACATTAAAACAATGCAACATTAAACTTCACAAACAACATTAAATAACATGTTAAATACAATTTAAATGAACCGCAATTTAATACTTTATTTATATCTTATGAGAGCCCTTTTTCGTGTGAATAATAGTTTCATGGACTGGAACCTTGAAGGGGAAGGGGTGGGGTACCGGAACAATGACGTGCTTCACTACCTCGAATGGAACCTCCTTGATTTTAGGTACGTGAACAATCTTCTCCACGGGATAGGGAACAGACTTCTCCACGGGTATAGACACTTCCCTCACCACTGGGATGACTACCGCTTTGGGCACTGGAATTTGAATGGGAACATGATGGGGTACAGGAATTATTATAGGCTGGTTGATTTTAAATTCTACGTTCTTCGGTACTGGTACGACCACTTCTTTGTAATGCTTGATGGGTTCAGGGATTTCTTCTTCGATGTGCTGGTGCACTGGGTAAGCGTGGGCTTGGAGTTCGTGGCCTCCGAAGCCGTGGCCGCCTCCGAAACCATGGCCGCCATCGAAATTATGGCCTCCACCGAAACCATGGTCGCCAGAATCACCGTGATCCTCTTGGCCTCCAAAATCCGCGTATTCGCTTGCTTGTATCTATAGATGAACATTGGATTTATTAATATTATATGATAGACTGTTTATTGATACGATAATGGATTTTAGTAAATAATTATTTATGAATAATCCATTATACTCCTTTTAAAATAGTCTTCTTAGTATAATAGCAGCTTAACGACTCGGAATCTTAAGATCTTACATTAAATTGTATTTAAAATAATAATGTCAGATAACTTACTGGACATTATGAGACTTAAGATGTTGTGTCAGGATTAGTACATACTTCGTAGTTCAAAGTTCCGAGAGGTGTTGCTACTGTTTATAGACAGGCGCAGGCTTACCATCAGGCGAGTAGCATGCTCGTCGCATCAATTAATAGTATAATTCTACTACAAAACTTCCTAATATTATAAATATGTTTTTTTTATATCTGTCAATCACGTTTGTAGGTTAAGTGGATTTGATTAAAATTTGGGACATACTTAAACGTAGAAAACTTTTCTCATGTAATTAAGGGTTGGATTCTCGCACCGAGGAAAATATTTTGGAAAGAATATTTAGGCCATTATACATACGTATGTACATGTATACATACGCACTCACGCCTGTAATCCCCGAAGTGGTAGGCAGAGATGCAACCAGTACACCCACATTTCGCCGAGCGTATCTCCGTCCCATGATGTGATGGAGCCTATCGCCATACCGGGCGCAACTCCAGACTCCGGACTGATTCTGATTTCGTAATAGAAAAATCCTTAAACTTTTACCCGACCCGGGGATCGAACCCGTACCGTAACGGGTACGCTTTACAACTGCGCCACCGAGACAGTCTACGTATGTACACGTATCCGTATTGATTGTACAAGTCATAAACCCCTAAGGTTTAATGCACTGATAAACCTACTCACAAGCAGAGCTGCGGGGTAAAACTAAAATTAAACTTTTTCAAAAAAAAACTAATAAAAAATTTAAAAGTTAAAAATAAAACTAAACCTGAGTATTGAGTCTTTGAAGCTATTGCATTTTAATTCAATGATTAATACCACCGCACTGACTCAGAAATGTTCTTTAGTTTTTTTTAGCTTTATATTATTCTGAGTCGGTAATATTTTTTGTTGAAAAGATTTAAATAACATTTTTTTTATGAAATAATTATTAAACTTCCTTAGTGGCGCAGTTGTAATGTGTACGCGTTACGATAGAGGCTAACGCTGAGATCTCGAGCTCGATCCCCGGGTCGGGTAAAGTGGTATTGGGTTTATCAGCCCGGAGTCTGGAATTTGTGCCCGGTATGGCGATAGGCTCGCCCCCTATCACATCGTGGGACGGAGATACGCTCGGTGTAATGTAGGTGTACTAGTTACACCTACCACCACCTTCGGGGATTATAGGCGTGAGTGCGTATGTATGTATAATTATTAAAATCGTTGCGTAAATTTCAAAGATTTGGTCTGTCATTTATATCTTCAAATCTAATTGGGACCACCACCGCTATAAACACTATCGAATAAAAAAGAATAATCTAAGTTATGTGTTAAATAAAAAATCATATACCTATTCAGACGAATTGAAACGACCTTGCAGTCGGTTAAAAAATAGCAATAAATCAAATCTTTTCACAAAAAAAGAGATAATAAACAGTATAAAAAGACTAATAACTCAAATAGTTTTTTAAACACTTTAAATGGCGGTGAAGATTTCAACACCGAGTGGACCGGAAAATATACATTACAGCTAGGTATTATACAACACTTTTATTATGTCATACGCTCGGTTAGAAAGTGAAAAACGAACAAAAATGTAGAGTGTTTCTAATCGACTTGAAAAAGAAGGAAGTTAATAATCTGTTTTTCTTTCTGTCTGGCGTTATCCCAGCCTAATGTTAGGCTCTTCTCTTATGAGTGGCAGAGCCACGCTGTAGACACTTTTGTCTACAGCATGTATGGGCCGGCTCGTCCGGGTCACTACCACTGTCTAACAGAAAACCGGCGTAAAGTAGCAGCTTGCTGCTGCGTTTCGTACGGTGAGTGATATATTCGGCGGCCCAAACCCCATCCCCTTCCCAATTCCTTAATAATCCCTTTCCTTTAAGGTCGACAACGCACCTATAATTCTTTTGGTATTGTGGGCGTACATGGCGGTGGAGATCACTTACCATCAGGTGACCCACTTGCTTATTTGCCGGCCATTAAAATTATCTCTCTATTCTAAAAAAAAGTAACTGGCGCCGCCGCCGCCGCCGCCGCTAAAAGCTTGTCACGCTATCTCCTCCGAAACCACTGGGGGTACGGGGTTGAGACCGATACCAATCGATGCAGAATAATGTGGGGAAGAAAGTAAGATATGTCTCATATTCGTCAGACTTTAAGATTTTTTTTTATTTTATGTTTTGTGGAAAAACATGGGCAAATCCCCTATTGCCGTAAAAAAACAATAGGGTCCGCCCATCATGATTTAATAGGATACCAAGGATCGATCGAGGGGCGATCTTGCGCCATTGTCTCGTCCGTTAATCAGCAGAGTGTACTACGTGGAGGTAAAGTTGGCGTTGGACCTGCTGATGTTGCTAGCCCACTCACACTCTAAGTGCTTTTTAATTCATCAGTATAAATATAATTGTTTATTTACATTTCTGGCGTTAAAATATTACAATTTTGGTGTTTAAGAATCAATACCTTGGCAAAACTATCTGCCTGTTTCATTAAATATTGGCCCGCGCGTTACCCATTGCGATCCCTATACGTGGTCTCAGAGCACCCGACCCTAAACTCTCACCCACTACCTGCAGGTCATCGCTCCACCGATCCGCGCGTCACACTATGCTCCCTGTACATTGTCCCACAACACTCGACCCTAAACTTTCATCCACTACCTGCAGGTCATCGCTCCACCGATCCGCGCGTCACACTATGCTCCCTGTACATTGTCCCACAACACTCGACCCTAAACTCTCACCCACTACCTGCAGGTCATCGCTCCACCGATCCACGCGTTACACTACGCTCCCTGTACATTGTCTCACAACACTTGCTCCTGAGCTCTCATCCACTACCTTCAGCTCGTCACTCTATCGGCCCGCGTGTTATACACTACGCTCCCTGTATGTGGTCTCACAACACTCGCTTCTGAGCACCCATCCACTACCTTCAGCTCGTCACTCTACCAGCCCACGCATCACACACTACGCTCCCTGTATGTGGTCACATAACACTCGCTTCTGAGCTCTCATCCAATATCTGCAGCTTGTCGCTCCACCGGCCCGCGCATTATACACTACGCTCCCTGTACTTATCACATCGCTTGCGAGTCTCCGTCCCCGAAAACGAGTAACATTGGGAACTTTCCTAATTAAGAAGCTATAATTCCATTAATGAAATCATAAAGTCTAGACAGAACGATGCCTGTCTGACTCGAGTTATAATTAAGCTCGGGGTTAGATACAGTAAACCAACAGCGTTAAGTATTATAAAATGCAAATTATTTTCCAAAGTTTACTTGTTTAGTGAAGATTTATATTTTTATAAAACTTTTCTATAATCCTATTTAAATTTAAATGGCTTTTAGGCTGGAAAATAGATTCTCCAACAGTACAGTTTTAAGTGCAAATTACGGTTTTACATTTTAATTAACGTCATTTTGTGTTATTTCATTTCTCGTACGACCTGATCCCCGACCTTGGTTGATTTTAATCTTTGTAACTAAAAATAAATATATTTTAAAGTCAGATACAATAATAGTTTGTTAAGATATCGTTAATGGTTTTTTTTTACGGCCAAGTAGCAGTGTGTAAGCACAATTGTGTTTCGGTTTAAATGACATTGAGGCCAGTGAAATTACTGGGCATTATGAGACACACAACTTATGTCTCGGAGTGACAAGCGCAGCCCAGTACCATGCAGTGGTTTGTAATTCTAAATTTGGTGTGGAGTTGTTTCCGTTAATCTTATTGCTTCATACACAATATGTTGCTTCATGCATAAAATATTAAAACTACCCATACTCGTCGACCTTTGCCTAACTTTAGTTAACATCTAACACATAACACACGTCAAAGGGTCCTACGTCAACATATTTTTACCACACAATGTCGGCAAAAACGAACTCTATCATGGCCTTTTTGCAGGACGCATTGAGGACCTATATTGGTACACCATACAAATAACCTTTTCCCCATAATAAGCCGGTGGATTACAACAAAGCCTGGTTAAAAACTATATTGTTGTGTAAATTCCACTGAAAGGATTCACGGAACCGCGTTTGCTTAAAAAAAACCTCTTGGCTTTATTTCAACGGCTATTTATAAAATGTATTTAATGCTATGTATTCGGTGTACGCGTAACAGTTCTTTATGTAAAACTTCTAGATTTATAAGAAGTACCTACCGCCATTTCGGTGCTAAATTATAAAAATCCTGTTACATAAATGACCCAAAAATCTCGGCACTACGTCGCGCCTGTTCAGTATATTTTTTTATAGTTATATTATTTATATAATACACTGACCGGTACTTAAAATACAGATACAATTAATTGCAATATGTGACAATAAACGAACTTCTGGCTAAAAGAGACTGGACATTTTATTGGGGTTATTTTGGCCGTGGCCGTGGTCCAAACGCAAACACGCTATAACTTATGGCAAATACGCAATCAATATGTATTCTCAAGGGCCGTTGGGCACCCAGATATCGGAGTCCTATAAGGAAAATATCGTGATACCTGAGAGTCAAAAAAAAAGTTCAAATTATGTGAAGTGTAAGTCTACCATGTAGCTTAATGCGGATTGGTAAAGTCAACTACCTCCTCTTATAAGTCGATGAGGTCCCTGCCCCGTATAATATTCTAGGGTCGAGCACGAACAACTTACGAATAAATATTCGAATTGAGAACGCTAGCATTTGTATGAAGTTTTAAATTTTTTTTTGACATTTCGATACGAATACGTTCTCGCAAGTTATTCGTGCTAGCCCCTCAGATCTCATGATTGCTTTAGTAGTTAAAAATATGTATAGCGTGGCTCTACCACTCGGAATATGAATAATACGAGTTTTTTCTACAGCATGATTGAGGCAGCTCGACCGGGTCGTTACCATTATCACTATTCACAGAATACGGAAAATAGTAGTGCTGCGTTTCGTACGGTGAGTGAGATATCCGGAGGCCCAAAACATTCCCAATCCCTTTCCTTTAAGGTCAGCAACGCGCTCATAATTCTTCTAGTATTATGGTGAACATGGGCAGTGGAGATCACTTATCATCAGATGACCCACTTGCTCACCGGGCTATGCTATTAAAAATATAGTCAATAAATATAGGTATTTCAAGGCCCATTCAGCCCGAGACTTCGAATCATTGACCTGAGTACCTTTATTAAAGACGTAACTAATATTCTGTGGTATTGTTCTACACCTGCTTCCTATCATTTTGCCGTGAAACTATTTAGAGCGCCCACTTCATTGGCGAAATAAATAATAATAAATGGCCAAAGTTTCCCCATAAAGCTGAAGGTAATCCGAAATGATGTCAGATTATTCAATTAAATTATTAAAATTTATATTACTTAATTTAGAGTATACGTGGACCACCAAAATCTTAGGCTCAAAGCCAACCTCACCTGCACGTGATACACTATGCTGATTAACGGTCGAGGCAATGCCGAAACTTAGTTCCCGTGGCGGGTTGTGAGGGTCAGACTGCAGGTCACCCAGCATAATACCAAATGTACCTACCGTCGATTCATGATGGGAAGGTGGAACCTGGCATTAAGCCGGTATAAGGCCAGGCAGAAAGAAAGATATAATTACTTAACTTTTATAATTTAATTATTATGATATCGCCTCATTTGTCTAGTGGCAGCATACTTGTCTGTGAACCCGTAAGGACCTGGGCTCAGATCCAAGGTCAGGCAGTCACAAGTTGTGTTTGAGTTTTTGATTGACGGTATTGGAATTTATGTCCTATATGGCGATAGGTTTGCTCCCTATCACATCATGGGACAGTAATAAGCTCGGTGAACCGTGGTAACCGTAGCTGCATTTCTCCCTTCTCCTTCATACAGGTATGAAATTATGTTAATTTTACAGCAATTCTTCAAACTAGCTTACTTCGCAAATTATCTACGACGTTTATAAATGCTTACGGTCGTGTGTTTCTACATAAAAATAGGAACGTGTAATTGGCTTCATGATTTTTCTATCGATTTCTAAGGAGTTCTTTTCATCGGCGCCTATAAAGAAACTCATTGGTTGGTAATAATTATATATATATATATCACTGTACCAAGGAAAATACTCGAAAATACAGCCAAGCGCGGATCGCACACCTAGAGTTCCGTAGCACACCTAGGATTCCATATCACATTTTTTTTCTTGCATTTTTATTATTTTTTTAATTGGCTTGAATGACGAGACGAGCAAGTCGCTCGCCTGATGCTAAGCGCCACGCCTACTCATAAACAGAAGCAACGTCACTCAGAACTTTGAATAACAAAGCACTGCATGACACTGGACTGCGCTCGTCACCCCGAGACATAAGGTGTTAAATAATGCCCAGCAATTTCACTGGCTTCAATGTCCTTCAAACCGGAACACAACAGTGCTTACACACAGTTGCTTGGCGGTAGAAATAGAGAAAGCGGTGGTAAAACAATATATCACATATTCTGTGAAGTTATTTACGGTTCAAAAGATAGAACCCCATACAAACAGACAGTATAGACTTATTCATAGAGTTTCGTCTAGATATCCCTTAACCGCTATCCGTTTCATATTTAAATACTATTTAATAGGCACGAGAGTATACCGCCCACACACCCGCCCCTGTAACTCCTGTAAGCCAGGCTCGACAGTGGCACGCATATTTCAACACCGATCAACAAAGCTCGGCGAGTCTCTGGGAATGAGATTGTGTTTTTATCCCGCAATGAAATTAATCAAATAAAAAGTCAGGGAGGATTTGGAAATAATAATTGTCCACTTCCCTCCACAGCAAAGCGGGAGACGAAATAATGAAGTAAGGAGATCTCTTCCTCAAGTAAAAGGACATTTACAACTGGAGAAGCCAGATGTCATTCAGTGGGTCCTATCAAATGAGCTATTACACTTGATCCCAATAATAGGTATGGTAAAAACGCAGAAATGCACGGAAAATACTATAAAGGACTGCTCGGTGGTGCAGTTGTATTGCGTACACGGCAGCACGGTAGCACGGGTTTTAAGGTCTCGGGTTCGATCCCCGGGTCGAGTAAAAGTGATACCTACTCCTACGGGGTTTACAGACGTGAGTGCGGACGTATGACTCAATTTTACTGAAATGTTTTTAAAGTTCATTTGTGTTAACTTCAATTACTAGCGAAGGAATTATTGTCTGATAACTTACTTGTTGATCTTGCTGTGGTAGAAATCCTTGAAGGTTAGGGAAGGGGGTCCATTGTGCTTGGTTACCTAGTGCTGACGCCACCAAACAAGCGCCGGTTACCTAGAAAATTTTAATATAAGTTAATATCTTATAGCTATTTAAAATAAATATTCAAGAGACCTACAACTGAGAATCTCGGTGCTCTTCCCAGACGTGTGGGTAGTTTCGCAAACGCTGTTAGATACATATAACTTTAAATATTGACTTGTAAAAGAGCCTTTTTGGCCTATTTACAAAATAAACGTTATGATTTTGATTGTGAACATGTACAAAATTTTAATGTTTGTTTTGATTTCTGCAAAAGAACATAAGTAATATAAGAAGCCTAAATTCTAATATTTTCCTTTTTATGTCCACTTTGTAATTTTTCACTGGTTAATGTTCATTAAAAACATATTTCATTATTAATATTATACTAATATGTTATCAAAATGTTTAAATTTGGAATATTAATTTGTGTACAACTCCATCTAGCGTCAATATCTAGATTTAATTGTAATTGAGTTTAAACAAGACGTAGCATTTACTGAATAATGACTTTAACGCCATCTATATTCATAATTTTGAATTAAAGCACGCACAATTTGAAATAATAACGTTTATAATTTAAATAACAACATAAAAATCATGTCACTTGTTTAAATCTATAATTAACTGACGATTTCCTCTGTATATCTCCTAAACATATAAGCTTTATAAAACCACAAACACAATAATTCACATCACACATATAACACAGTAATGAACTAACGTATATAATTGCTGAACACATTCCCATGGTGTCTCTCCGTTTTCACAGCAGCGTATGATGACACAATCCACTGCCTACCGTTTTATAGTGAAGTGACAGGCGCTCGGAAGAACGTGGAAGCGGATTTAACGCGCTTTTAGGGTTCCGTAGAATGGGGAGTTTTCTATTTCTAAGAATATTGCCTTGATATTAAATTAGTTTAGAGCATAGATTTTCAACGTGGATGATAGCGCCCTCCAGTTGGCACTGAAGCCAAAAAGATCCAGTGGCAAATGGGGAACATAACTACTTTATCAGCACCAAAATATTCAAAAAATATAGTTGTCCCGCGGGATTTCACCCACAACATCTATCGCTTGCAGTGCCACCTACCGGGTCCAATTGTGAATATAAACCATTCCAGGGACCTACTCAAACACCCACAAAAAGTTTCATGAAAATCGGTCCAACCGTTTTTAAGTTTTAGCGAGACTAACGAACAGCAATTGATTTTTATATATAAGGTAGTTTACAAATATTTCAAATAAATATTATGGACTATGGGGACTATGGAGCGTTGGATTGTTTTGGTGCAGAAAAGGTTGAGAACCTCTGATTTAAATGGAGTAGTCATCCTGTTATTTTATCAGACAATTTGATCAAATCGGAAGACACTCATGCCATTTGTTTGAATATTCAATACAAATCCGATCCAATAGCCGGATCGGGCTTCCGAGTCGGAAACAGCGCCCGACTGTCTGAGGGCGTACTTAGCATATTATGTTAATTAAACAAGACGTGTATAGAGTGACTCCGATCTGATAGTCTGACGGGCTAGCACGAACAACTTGCGAAAACGTATTCGAATCGAAATGTCAAAAATTTGTTTGAAAATTCATACAAATGCTAGCGTTCTCGATTCGAATACTTATTCGTAAGTTGTCCATGCTCGCCCTTCTGATCAGGACAGTCAGAAGCAAAATCGGACGTCTAAAGTTTGAGAATACCTGAATATAATGTGAGAAGCACGTAATATTCAGGTGTTTTAAAAACATTTTAGAGTACCTATCCCTTTAAGGAACTATAGTGAATAAGCACTAAGTAAACCTCACGAGATGCAATAAAAAGGTTTTTTTACGTTGAAACATAAACTTGGAAATTATTCCCTTTCTTATAGCTTAGACCGGCTAGTGGGTCAACTTCCCTGCCCATGTACGCCAACAATACCTGAAGAATCATCAGCGCGTTGCCAACCAAGGAAATGGATAATTAAGGGATTAGGAAGGAGGCGGAATTTAGGCCTCCAGATATCTCACTCGCCGTACGAAACGCAGCAGCAAACTGCTATTTTACGTCGGTTTTCTGTGAAACAGTGTTAACGACCCGATCAAGTCTCCCATTCGTGCTGTAGACAAAACTGTCTACAGCGTGGCTCTAACACTAAACCGCCACTCTATCATGATCTACTATTTATTGGTACTTCTAACAAGTGGTAGAGCGTGATAGGATGGTGGAGGTTACTTAACCTCCGCCGCCTACAATCACCCATAAATCTAGAAGAATGATGGGTGTGTTGTCGACCTGTTTTTCTATTAGGGCATATGTTTAGGAAGACGATCTAGTACATAAAATTATAATATTTAAGTTATATTACTTGTATGATTGTATTCTGTGTTAGGCCTTTTACTGCTAATAAAAAAAAAAAAAAAAAAAAAAAAAATAGGAATTGAACAGGCGTTTGTCGCCTCCGAATATCTCACTCACCAAAACGCTACGTAAGCTGCAACTTCATATCGTTTTATGAGACAGTGAAGTACCACGCGTTCAAGCCGGCTCATTCATACATACGCACTCTCGCCTGTAATCCCCGAAGGGGTAGGTAGAGATGTAACCTGTACACCCACATTTCGCCGAGCGTATCTCCGTCCCATGATATGATAGGGGGCGAGCCTATCGCCATACCGGGCACAATTCCAGACTCCGGGCTGATACTGAGCATTTGGTAATAGAAAAACTCAATATCACTTTTACCCGACCCGGGGATCGAACCCGAGACGTAACGCGTACGCATTACAACTACGCCACTTAGGCAGTCATGCCATAGACACAAATACTGTCCACAGCCAATCTCTACCACTGACACAATCAATTGATAACCTGATGGCAAGTGATGATCGCCACTTATGAATTCCCACAGCACCTGAATCATGGCAGCGTTACCTATCTTTAAGGTAAGGTTTTAAGATATTATCCTTATAAAAAGGTTGCTATAGCCGATATGGAAATGAGGCATGACCGCTTTGGGTAAAAATAAACAGCAGGGGCCGGTAAACTAGGAAACTGCAAGAATAATGGATGTGAAGAATAATGGATGTGAAGGCGACCTTAAAGAAAAAGAATGGGAATTTGGAAAAGGTAGTGGGATTTGGGCCTCCGGAAATGTCACTCGCCGTACGTAATGGTTTTCTGTGAGACAGGGGTGCTGCTCCAGTCGAGCCCGCACATTTACGTTGTATGTAGACATATGTATGTATGTTTGACGTAAAGTAGCAGCTTGCTGCGTTCCGTACGGTGAGTGAGATATACGGAGACCCAAATCCCCTCCCCTTCCCAATCCCTTTCCTTTAAGGTCGAAAACGCCCCCATGATTCTTTTGGTATTGTGGACGTGCATGGGCGGTGGAGATCACTTACCATCAGGTGACCCACTTGCTCGTTTGCTGGCCTATGCTATAAAAAAAATTCTATTACCGAAAATATATACAGAATACAGAAAATACTTTATGCTCCGTTACTGGACACAGAAAAAAACGTCTCTGAGAACCTAATGGAATTCTAAGAAATTGCTAAAGAATACTTAAACTCAATTGACATCTCTCATCTCTGAGTACGGCACTTAGATATTATTAAAATAAACTACATTTCAGTAAATACAGAACCTCGATATAAACTTATTAGTTGCAGTTTTTTTGGTAATCTGCGCTCTACATTACGTCCAGCGAGACTTGACCCGCGGTGCTTTGATAACACAACGTTGACAGCAGTCATGAAGATCTGGACAGTTATGTCACAGAGTTAGAAAAATAAAAAGAAAAATTGTACATAGCGTTATACTGGGACAGTAATTGCCGATTGGGTGGCGCGCGCGTCAGGCGTGATAGGTCTGTTATGAATGTAATTAGTAATTTTTATTTTTAGTAGGTATTTATAATTTCGTGTAGTATGCATGGGCATGAAAAGATCAGTATTTACGAGTGTTTTGTAGTGATATTTTTTTGGCATTCATGAAAAAACGTGATTATGAGATTTCGGCTGTCCTGTATCTGTATCAAAGTTATTATTTATTTTGTTAAGAACATACACTAATAAAAACTACGCCAACAGTCATATAAATAATCCTGACGCCACACCAAAATACAAGTCGATAGGCAGACGTATCGCTTGCCATCAGCTGTTCGCCAAATAAAAAACAACATTGCTTTCACACTGCTACTTCGGAGAAGCAAAGATCTCTTCTTGATCATTGATGTCTAACCAGAGGTCTCGCCAATATTTATGGTTGTTCTGAAGTTAATTGCGAGCGGCGTTAAGGCTATTGTTTTTAGAGACTAAATGACGACGGAAGGCGTAGAAGAGTGAAGTGATTAACTTCAAAGAAGCCATCGAAATTAATAAGACCTTTTACCTAATCTTTGCCTTAAGATAAAATTACAATATTTTTATAAAAATACGACGAGACCCAAAGCCTCGTCTGCACGTAGCTCAACTCTGCTAATAAACGGTCGAGGCAATGGCAAACTTGGTTCCCGTTGCGGATTGTGAGGGTCAGATGGGGGGTCGCCCCATATAATACCAAATCCACTGTCAAATCATAATGGGAAGGCGGACCGTGGCATCAAGCCGGGATAACGCCAGGCAGAATGGAAAAGAGATATACGTTAATCTTTATATTTTGGTATTTCTGTAATAAACATATCATTAACGTATGAAAAGATGCTAATTTCAAATCACAGACAGACACTCCGATATTATTTGTTTGTGTAGCATTATGATTATTACTTTCGGCATAGTTTCGCTCGTCACGGCTCCATTGTGACGCCTAATGTCATTAGCGCAAATCTTCTCTCATCGAACTTGTTTAGTAGGTAGATACTAGATCTTTTTACGTAATAATTGTAATTGTTTTTGCAATTATTGATACTAGGCTCGATTCTGGTTTAGGGCCATTTTCTATCATGTTAAAATTTTTATGATCTTGACTTTCCAAAGTGATTAATTAGACTATGTCTTCTTCTTCCACCTGCCTTTATCCCACTCGCAATGGGGTCGGCGTAATAGTAGGCGGCTTATAGTTTCTGCGACCGGCCGCCTCCCTGATAAACTTTGCCGGCTCTAGTAAAAAAATATTTTTTTCGGCCTGAGAACTGAACTTAGGACCATAAATATCACATTAACGTATACTGCCAGCTATTTTCACTTTTTAATACGCTATCAGTGAATGAATTCGATTCGGTTCCGGGTGTTTTTGTGATTGTTACGGTTAATAAGATTGTATCGTATCGTCTACCAATTGTAACAGTAAAAGCAATTTCGTTTCTTATAAGCTGTTAAATAGTTCTTGAATGTCTAGACATAGTCTGTTATGTGGTTTGATTAATACAAAGACCGACTAGGGGCTAGAGCGGTGCTTCCGAACAATTCCAATTTTTCTATGAATGTCATTAAATCTGAATAAAATGTATTCAAATCGTAATCTTAGAAATATAGTGTTGGTAAGTAAGTGGCCCAAAGCCGTTAACTTTCCGGAGTCACACAGTTATCTTACTGCCGATTTCAATAAGTAAGCGATCTTAGTTTTTATTTTCTTTAGTCTGAATGACGAAACGAGCAAGTCGCTCGTCGTCGTTGATGGTTTAACCTAAGCACTACGCCTGCTCATACACAGAAGCAACACTACACAGAACTTTGAATAACAAAGCACTGCATGTCATTGGACTGCACTCATCACCCTGAGACATACCTAAGTCTCATATGCCCAGTCATTTCACTGACTTCAATGCTAGCCAAGCAACAGAAATAGACAACGCTGTAATTGATTTATCGATTATCCGGAAATCAAACTAAGTAGTGTTTACGTTTAACCTGTAAATGGTATTCAGATTGGTTCATGTGTGGAATCGACCCGTGGAATCAAAATGGGAGCGTTTCTTGATATCGACCATTAGACAACTACAGCGTGACTGGTCAGATCGACCATACTTCATAGAAAACTGATGGAGACGTTGAAGGCAGACGTAGAAGGGTAGTATACTGCTGCGTTTCTTATCTTGAGTCAGATGTCTAAAGATCCAATACCGCGCATGTTAATAATGCCCGTCACAATAATTAGGGAAGGCCTAATCCCAACTCTTTTCCTTAAAAGTCGGTAAAGCATCCATGGGCAATATTGTATTGAAATATATAATGCCTATCTTATTAAATAAATATATTACAATAGCTAAGTTATAGCTAGATAAAGGTGAATAATGTGAGTCTTCTAGATTACCTTCGATAGACATATAGGGATAACCAGACAAAACTGGTATCTCACGAAAAAACTAGTTAACATAATTATCACGTGTTCCATAATAACATGCTAAGCCCGTCAGAAACCGGGTAGTTATTTACGTACTCGCTTCTGTTGTAAAAAAAATTACAAATTTAGGACGTTATTATTCGTCGTTGATAGACGATAGACATACATTACAGGGTTTGATGTCAGGCAGATCGTAAAACCTACAAGCCATATCTTTCTGTAACACGTGTTAAAACATGTTGCGCCGACCCCACTGTAAGCGGGATAAGGGCAGGTGGGAAGGAGACGAAGAGAGAGATAGACGTGTCTATAATTCATGAGTGGTAGAGCCAGGCTGTATACAATTTTGTCTACAGCATGAATGGGCCGGCTCGTCCGGGTCGTTACCAATGCCTCACAGAAAACCGGCGTAAAGTAGCAGCTTGCTGCTGCGTTTCGTATGGTGAGTGAGATATCCGGAGGGCCAAATCCCCCTCCCCTTCCCAATCCCTTAATTATCCCTTTCCTTTAAGATTGGCAAAGCGTCCATAATTATTTTGGTTTTGTGGGCGTACATGGGCTGCTGGTACTGCATAGTGAAAATCATACTTTTTATAGCATAGGCCGGCAAACGAGCAAGTGGGTCATCTGATAGTAAGTGATCACTGCTGTTGCTGATCTTAAACTTTAAAGGAAAGGGATCATTAAGGAATTGAGAAAGGGAAGGGGATTTGGGCCTGTGGATATCTCACTTAACATACGCAACGCAGCAGCAAGACGCTGCTTTACTTCAATTTTCTGTGAGACTGTGGTAACAACGCGGTCGAGTCGACACATTGATGCTGTCGACAAAACTGTCTACAGCTTGGCTCTACCACTCTTTTCATTCTGCCTAGAGTTATCCCGGCTTAGTGCTAGGGTCCGATGAAAGGAAGGCGTCCTTTCATGATTTGATTAATTTGACATGTGGGGCGACCATGGGGGCGACCCACCATCTGGTCCCCACAACCCATAATGAGAACCAAGTTTCGCCACAGAGTATACCACGTGCAGGTGACGATGGCTTTAGGCCTAAGATTTTGGTGGCCCACCTCCACCTAATTTTTGAACCTAGGACCTCACCGGTCTCTCAAACTAAATACTCTGCCACTATATACAATACTAATGGGGTGATATAGATGCTAGATCACAAGGTGTTAGGTCCCTTATATGCGCCAGGCCGTCTAGGTTAGAACCACCCCTTTGTCTATTTCTTTGCCAAGCAGCAGTATGTAAGCAATGTTGTGTTCCGGTTTCGGTTCCGGGCAGGCGTGGCGCTTACCGTCAGGCGAGCAACCTGCTCGTTTCGTCATTCAAGATAATAAAAAAACAAAACTAGGTAATCGAATTAGGCCTCAATGCAATTATATTATGATCACTTCCTCTACGCGTGTAATCCACGTAAGTATCCCATTAGCTAAGCTACGAGCGCTCACTCATAATACCTTTCACATAATTAAGGCATTAACTTCGAGGCCCAGCGGGCAAGTATAATTACCGGCACGGGTCGTGATTACAGATGGACAGTAGTGTGGCCAGTTGAGAGTCCAATAGACGGCGAGCATTGACTAATGAACCAATGGCGTAAGGCATCGGAGCCCCACGCTCAGTTACTCCGCCAACCAGACCTATAAATGAACTTCTGCGCTAGCTCTACTATGCTCATGATTCGTGCCGTTAGAGCACGCTGTGATGATAAAATCTCGTGAATTCTTTGTTGACTGCGTAGGTATATTCTTTCTTTCTGCTTAGCGTTATTCCGACTTGGTTCCCCTTGTGACAGGAACCTTGTCCGCCTTCTACTTACAATACTACCACTTCACCCGGTATTAAATTAAATTAAATTAAAATCATTTATTTCAGACAAGTACAGTCCATATTGGCAAACATTTACAATTTTAAAAGATTAAGTCTAAAACACAAAAATAAATAAAAAATATTATATTATTACAAATTCAATTAACACAAAGGGAATTAAATATTATTATAAGTTTAAATTATTCTTCGGACAAGGCTCCTCCAAAGTGGCGATGAGAATCTGTCCGCTACAGTCCTCAGAATAATGTTACTACTGCTCCGCACTCTGCTGATCAAGGATACAGTTTTCTTGCGTCTAATGGCATGAAACCCATCAGTGTGATAGTGCGCAAACATCCCCGATGCGCTACAGAAACGGGGCAGTCTCAACATCATCCTGATTGAGTATTGAGCATCTGTTGTAGTGATTGATATGTACACCCAATGTGTACTCTCATCTCTTTCAATATGTAGATGCTCCTAAACTACTTAGGTATATACTTAGTTACATGAAAAGTTATACGAATAAATACATAAGGAATGATCCCAATATACATTTGGTTCTTAGTTTATTATTTCGCTACCTTCGGAGGCTTGTAAATAGCTTCTTGTATTAGACAGCCTCCGTGGCGCAGCGGGCGAGTAGCCGGTTTCGAAGCGTGAGGCCGTGGGTTCGATTCCCGCACCTTGACAAATGTTTGTCTGATCCACAAATATTTGTCTCGGGTCTGGGTGTTGTGGGACCGCAAGTCTCTCGTAGTTCTTGATACCCCCGATACAGGTTTACCTAGTGTGGGGTCAGGACTATGTGTGTGACTGTTGGGTGTATTATTATATTATAATTGTATAACCATATTGTCAACATAGCTGTAAGCCCCCCAAATATAATAAAATAAAATATAGTCTTCGATTGCAGTGCATTGTGTAAACAATAATCTGTGCAAACAATGAACGCTATTAAAGCACTATGAAGCCTTTATGTTGCTGTGATGTATGAAATTAGACATTTCGCATAATCGGAATCGTCAGGGTAGAAGTTGTGCCACATAATGAGCTTTGTTTATAGGATTTCGTACCTGAAGAGTGCTTACGTGAACCTATCACTAAGCCTACGCCTCACCATGTCTGTCCCACCTTTAAAGTTCAATATATGTATGAACTCTACGTATTACTTAGGCGACTCAATATTTCACAGAAGTTATCATGACTTATAGCCTACCAAGTACTATACAAAATAATAATAATAATACCTGCCTCGGTGGCGCAGTTGTAATGCGTACGCGTTAGGACTGACGCTGACGCTGAGGTCTTGGGTTCAATCCCCGGGTCGGGTAAAAATGATATTGGGTTTTCCTTTTACGAAATGGTCAGTGTCAACCCGGAGTCTGGAACTGTGCCCGGTATGGCGATATGCTCGCCCCCTATCACATCATGGGACGGAGATATATTCGGCGAAATGTGGGTGTACCGGTTACTTCTCACCCTACCCCTTTGGGGATTACAGGCGTGAGTGCGTATGTACGTATGTAACAATAATACCAACCCTGTATAATACTGTCCCACTGCTGGGCACAGGCTTCCTCTACGAATGAGAGGAGTTAGGCCTTAGTAATCTACGCTGGCCTAATGCGGGTTGGCAGACTTCACACGAAACCTTCGACATTCCTATGATGTATTTTCAGGTATGCAGGTTTCCTCACTATGTTTCCTTCGCCGTTATAGCTAGCGATAATTAACAATGAATATTTTTTTATAGCATAGACCAGCAAACGAGCAAGTGGGTCACCTGATGGTAAGTGATCTTCACCGCCCATGTACGGCCACAATACCAGAAGAATCATGGGCGCGTTGCCGACCTTATATGACAGGGATTGGGAAGGGCACGGGGATTTGGGCCTCCGGATACCTCACTCACCATACGAAACGCTGCAGCAAGCTGCTACTTTACGTCGGTTTTCTGTGAGACAGTGGTAACGACCCGGACGAGCCGGTCTATTCATGTTGTAGACAAAACTGTCTACAGAGTGGCTCTACCACATAAAGACTGCTTCAGAACCCCAGTGTGCTAATCCGATCGTACTTGACTGTTTTTTCTGTTAATAACTAGGATACTAGATTGACTGCAACACACCTTCCGGTAAAAGGTGTAGTTATGAAGTGTTACGTACTGTACATGATTACGTCAATGGTTTTTTTTCTTCAGACGGCAGTCGGCACTGACGGCGATCTACTGATTACTGTTATTTCAAGCGTATGCTACCATAGACATAGAGAATGGACTGAGCGTTCCCTTCCCAGCTGTTATGTGAATATTACCTATTAAGGACAGAAAGTGTTAACGATAAAGCGTTCGTGCGAGCAGTAGTGTCTTTTTGAACCGGCTTCGAAAAAGGAGGAGGATATTTTTACCTTTATTTATTGTTATACATTGATTTCTCCGCCAATTGTGGACCGATTTTTTGGAAAAAAAATATTTGATAGAGTTTAGCTGCGATGTGGTCATTTAAATTTGGTTAATATCTGATGATGGAGTACGAAGTAAAAAAATGAAACTCCTCAACGGACAACAGTACAGTCGTCGCATTATGTTATTGTATTGTAATTTACATGTAATTGCTGTAGCTACCACTAAAAAAAACTTAGAAACCGAAATCGAAATAAAAATACTGAAAATAAATTTATGTTTTTGACTTCTGTGAAAAAGCTAATTAATGAGAACCTCCTCCTTTTTAAATCTAAAAGAACAAAATCAACCAATTTTATTTCGGTGAATTCTACCTATAACACACCATTACATTGAAACAGCACTGACTCAAAATTGGTTATTAATACGCTTTTATTAGCTTCATACGTATATGTATATGTATGTATGGATGTAACGGAAACTTTGAACATGATTTTGACCCCCTTCAAAACGTCGGATTAACTCGAAATTTGGCAAACTTAACACAATGCAAAAAATAATTGAAAATAATTGAAAAAAAATAATAATTAAAAAAACACGCTTTTATGGATAGTCCACCAAAAAAAAGAAAAATAAATAGTTGTTTAAAAAAACGCTTTTATAGTAAATCCAACAAAAAAATGAGGGTGCTTTTTAAGATATTATCATAATGATAATCCGTCTACTCCTTTCTGTCAATAAAATATTTCTAACTATAGACGCCATGCACCCCACGCTTTTTAACAATAAAATATTTTAAACTATTATTTACTTTTAATTTTTTAGTTGGATTTTCTTTAAAAGCGTGTTTTTTAGTTTTTTTAAACTAAGTACTAAGTATTTATTTTTGCTTATTAGATTTCTTTTTTCAGTCAGTTTTATTTATTGTAAAGTTACAGAACTGTAGGTAAATTTTGTGTGTAATACTCAGTCTATTCTTTGTATGTCTAGATGTAATACTAAATACAGTTCGTATAACTTACGTTAATAGCGCTCGACTAGGCCCATTACCGAGGAACGACATTTCAAAAACGCAATTTCCAGTGCTACCATGCTTAAACAGTTTATAGACTTTTTTATCCTAACGCGGAAGTCACGGCCGATGGATATAATTTAAATTTTGATGTACCTTATAAATTCTTATTTAGTATTCTCAAGTATGGATTCCTAAGTTTTCATGCTCTGTTTTATTAGTAAGAAGTCATTAATAATATTGAGTAGGCGTGTAGCTTAATAGCTTAAGAGCTGTGTCCGCTTAGTGCGAACACCGATTTTTCAGTGATAGAGTCACGCTGTAGATAATTTTACAAAGCAAGTAAGCGCCTTTTTTTGTAAAGTAGCAGCTTGCTGCTGCGTTTCGTACGGTGAATGAGATATCTGTAGGCACAAATCCCCCTCCCCTTCCCAATGCCTTAATTATCCCTTTCCTTTATGGTCGGCAACGCGTCCATAATTATTTTGGTTTGTGGGCATACATGGGCGATGGAGATCACTTACCATCAGGTGACCCTCTTGCTCATTTGCCAGCCTATGCCAAAAAAAACAAACAATGCGTTTTTGCGATACCTTCCTTTTGCCTTGTTGTTGGAATTTGTTGTCTGTTGTTAGCTTATGGGACCTGATAGCTAATCTTACCCTTGTACAAGTTTTCATAGTTTTCTAAAACGATGACAGTTCCCGCAGTAGCCACTAGTGGGAACTATAATTAACTAGCTTTTGCCCGCGGCTCCACCCGCGTGAACAGCCTTTTCCGGGATAAAAAATAGCCTATAACCATCTCCAGGATCCCATCTATCTCTTTACCAAAATTCATCAAAATGAATTCGGCGATTTAGGCGTGAAAGCGTAACAAAGAAACAAACAAACTTACTTTTGCATTAACATTATTAATTAGGATAATATGGTTAATTCTATCATATTAATCGAATACAAAATTAGTTTTGGGGTGATTCTTGTCTTTTTAAACGACTTCAAAAAAAGGAGGAAGGTTCTCAAATCGCCGGATTCTTTTTTTACTATATGGATTACTAGTTTGACACTTTCAATTACTTTTAAAGTAATTCGAAAACTGTAAATGTATTTGCAACTCGTACTAGACCTTCTGTTGAATTAAACCTGATTGATACCTGTACTTTGAAAGTCAATTCCACTACCGCTAGACTTATCACTGTTGTTTTAGTAATATGGCGATGGTTTTAAACTCCATCAACGACATTTTTCAAATAACTGTCTTAGTTTGATACTTCAGATAGATTGCGCAAATCAGCATACAGTTTGAAGCTCATGCGTACAAATTACTTACCCCCGTATTCATAAACATTACATAGTGCTCGCGAACGCATATTGGCGATTTCTGTACATGTGATTGGTCTATTTTTGGCGCCAAACAAAAACGGACCAATGAAGTGCACGGAAATATTCACTTAGGTAAGAGCTCACTTGTGTTGTTCCTAAATACGGGATTTATTTTGATTGATTTATTTTTATGATCTATCTGGATAATCAAATTAAGGTCAATATTACATACAAAACGATACTCAACTTGAGCTCTTTGCCAAGTGTCGGTTTCTGCACGAGTGATTGGTCTATTTTTGGCGCCAAAAATAGACCATTCACGTGCACTGAAATCGACACTTAGCAAATAGCTCACTTGCGTTATTCCTGAATACGGGCGTTAGTTTGATTGGTTCATTTTTGTGATCTATCTGGATAACTAAACTAAGGCCCTAACGTATTAAAAAACGATACTCAAGTAAGCTCCATGCTAAGTATCGATTTCTGTACACGTGATTGGTCCGTTTTTTTTTTGGCGCCAAAAATAGACCATTCACGTGCACTGAAATCGACACTTAGCAAATAGCTCACTTGTGTTATTCCTGAATACGAGCGTTAGTTTGATTGGTTCATTTTTGTGATCTATCTGGATAACTAAACTAAGGCCCTAACGTATTAAAAAACGATACTCAAGTAAGCTCTTTGCTAAGTGTCGATTTCTGTACACGTGATTGGTCCGTTTTTTTAGCCGCCAAAAATAGAGCAATCACGTGTACTGAAATCGACACTTAGCAAATAGCTCACTTGAGCTTTCTATAATACGGGCCTATGATTGTTTATTGAAAATGGCCGTTAAATGGAGTTTGTTGCGTAACACGAGGATATAACAGAAAACTCTTGATATCAAGGCCGCGTCATAGAACCTGAAAAAAATAATCGTATGACGCGGGCTCGCAAATAAAGGATTTCTGATATTTTCTGACCTATATCGTAATAATAGGACTTAAATAAAACAACCATTGAATCTTATTATATTTAATTATTTACAAAGAATAAAGGGAGCTTATTTAAAAATGAGCAGTCAGTCTGTCGATCTCGCACAAGTCCGCCATTATTTCTTCAACTCTTGTGCCTATTTTCTTTGCGATCTGAAACAAAATTCATTTTAGAATGACCTGCGGGCTTAACATATGCGCATAGATTTTTTTTCGACTCGTAAAACCGGTTATGCGCCTGGACCGTTGACCCCGAGTTTACTATTACAAGGTGGTAGGTCCCTCGTATGCGAGAGGCCGACTGGGTTGGTACCACCTATGTCTATTTCTGTCGCCAAGCAACAGTGTGTAAGCACTGTTGTGTTCTGGTTTGGGAAATTGGGCATTATGAGACTTAACACCTTATGTCTCGGGGTGACGAGCGTAGTCCAGTGTCATGCAGTGCTTTGTTATTTAAAGTTCTGTGTTGCTTCTGTTTATGAGCAGGCGTGGCGCTTACCATCAGGCGAGCGACGTGCTCGTCTCTTCATTCAAGCTAACAAAAAAAAATATAATGCTTTATTGTACATTAGACACTGAGTAAAACTAAAGACATTAAACATTTAAACATAGTACAATTGGGGGCCTTATCGCTCAGGGCAATATCTTACAGGCAACCATAAATTAGATTATGTTGGATATGTACGAGTATCTCTTACATCTTGCTTCTCATTGTTGGGCATGCAGGTGTAGAGTGTGACGAGATCTCCGTCCAGCATCCCGCGAGCTGGACCACCAGACACCTGCTTACGGCCTGATTTGTACGTCCTGGCACAAACATAAATGTAATAATATTTATACGTACTCACGCCTGTGATCCCCGAAGGGATGGGCAGGGGCGTAACTAAAACACCCACATTTCGCCGAGCGTATCTCCGTACCATGGTGTGATAGAGGGCGAGGCTATCGCCATAGATGGCCATAATTCCAGACTCCGGGTAGGTACTGGGCATTTCGTAATAGAAAAACCTAATATCATATTTACCCGATCAGGGGATCGAATCTGACACTTCAGCACAGCAGTTGTAACGCGTACGCATTACAACTACGCCACCGAGGCAGTCGTAATTTTGAGTGATAGATGGCCGTCTCGTCTGGGTCGTTACCACTGTCTCACAGAAAACTGGCGTAAAGTAGCAGCTTGCTGCTGCGTTTCGTACGGTGAATGAGATATCCAGAGGCCCGAAACCCCCTCCCCTTCCCAATCCCTGAATTACCCCTTTCCTTTAAGGTCGGCAACGCACCCATAAGTCTTTTAGTATTGTGGGCGTACATGGGCGGTGGAGATCACTTACCATCAGGTGACCCACTTGCTAGTTTCCGAACTATTCCATAAAAAAAAACAAAATATTTATAACAACTGATGTCTTACCTAGGTTTCGCAGTAGCTTGGTATTAAGGGCCATCAGATAATCAAAGATAAATATTATAATATGATCTGTATCATACTGTCTTATTGGTCACGGGCCTTGTTCACATGCGAGTAGATATGAGAAATCACAAATAGAGAGAACAAGCTAGAGCTAGTTAGAGAAACTTGAAAAAGTCAGAGGTGCATGCTCTAGGGGTTTGCTTTTGAAGTATTTTGTTCAAAGAGTTGTCTGATATACAGGTGTATATTGGGTGAGGTGTGTACCTGAAGGCCCTCGGGTTGAGTCCGGCGATGTGGCAGCAGTAGTTGTTCATAACGTTCTGCAGCATCAGCAGGCGGCGGTACATCTTCTCAGTGATCGGCAACACGTAGCCTATGCTGCCATCTAGCGTCGCTGTACCCGAAACAACAACACATTATGACAGCCTCCATGGCGCAGCGGCCGAGTTGCCTGGCCAAATGTTTGTGTGATCCACAAAAATGAGTTTCAGATCTGTGTGTAGTGGGTTGGCAAGTCCCTCGTAGTTGCTGATACCCACGATACAGGTTTACCTAGTGTGAGGTCAGGACTATGTGTGTGACTGTTGGGTGTATTTATTATTTAGCGATATGTGTCGTTTATATTTAACCGACTTGAGTGTTCTGTATTCGACCCGTAAGAGGCCATCCATTAATCAAGTGGTGTTTTTTAGCATATTTTGCTAAACCGGCTCCCCCCCCCCTTTTCAAGCCTGACATGAATGACGGTACCTAAAATGAACTACGTACATCCCCGGATCCAGGGGGCAAACCGGAGCCCCCCAACCCCCCGGCGGCAGTTTCAGGGAGCGCCAAAAGCATAATGTAATATGATTGAAAATAAAAAACTCGCTCGACAAAGCGCCTAGCATACGAAAGCCTGGTTGGCTCTCGTATGATAGACGAAGGCGAACTACGTGTTTTTATTTTACATAATATTTATCGATAATATTGTATTAACGCAGACTTGAATGTTGTATGCACCTGAAGGATTGTTCATTTTGTCTTAAGATATGTTGCCTATTATAATTTTTAATGAACCAAGCGATGTATGTATGTGTATCTAATAAATAAATAAAATATAATGATAATAACTCACTATACATGGTGACATGTTTTCGATTGTTGGCGTTTGGTATCTGCCTGGCGTTGATCCTGAACATGGAGTGTACCTGCTGGCCGAGGTGGAAGTCACTCTTGCGGATCAGACGCTGACCTGAAAACATAGCTTTTTTATAGCAGAGCTCGGCAAGCGGGCAAGCGGATCACCTGATGGTAATCCAGCCACAATATCAGATTTTAATAGAAGCGGTCAGATTTGAGCTTTCGGTAACGTCAGTTATCGTACAAAACGCAACAGCAATTTGCCACTTCACGTTCGATTTCTGTGAAACAGTGGTAATACATACGGGCTTAGCATAAGCACCACGATTTATTTCGTGCGCGAAAGAGAGATGACGTCAAATATCTCGCGTAAAAATTACAACATTTTACAAGATGGTAGGGCCCTCGTATGCGAGGGGCCGTCTGGGTTGGTACCACCGCTGTGTCTATTTCTACCGCCAAGCAGCAGTGTGTAAGCATTGTTATGTTCCGGTTTGAAGGACATTAAAGCCAGTGAAATTACTGGGCATTATGAGACTTAACATCATGTTTCGGGATAACGAGCGTACTCCAATACCATGCAGTGCTTTGTAATTCAAAGTTTTGTGTGGTGTTGCTTTGGTTTATGGGCATGCGCGGTGCTTACTATGAGGCGGGAGACCTGCTCGTTTCGTTACCAAAGCTAATAAAACAAAAAACTGATAAAATTACGTCGTCATGTCAGGGTTTGTAGACAAAATACCACTGAAAGGTTGAAAGTACCTACTATTTTCTCTACTTTTGACATAACTTGTGTATACTATGCAACCATGTTAGCATCGATAGACATATAGAGATACATACATACGCACTCACGCCTGTAATCCCCGTGGGGGTAGGCAGAAGTGTAACCAGTACACCCACATTTCGCCGTCCCTTATGTGATAGGGGGCGAGGCTATCACCATACCGGGCACAAATCCCAGACTCCGGGCTGATACTGAGCTTTTCGTAATAGAAAAACCCAATACCACTTTACCCGACCCGGGGATCGAACCCGAGACCTCAGCGTTGGACTCAATCGTAACGCGTACACATTACAACTGCGCCACCGAGGCAGTCATATAGAGATAACCAGATAAAACTGTTTTTTTCATCGAAATAAGATAACTAAAACGATAACTCTCATATGAATCTGCCAAAAATACGGCGCCACTTACTTACACATGCAAAGGTAATTAATCACACGTAACACTCACACACGCAACAAAAATTAATGAACGTTCAAAATCAACTTTATTTTATAAAGGTTTATGTCTAAATATTAAATTTCTAAATCGAAATACGACGTTCTGTATCGCGCAAAAAATTAGACGTACTGAGTGTCAACTAGAGAGATGAATGAACGAGCTGCACAGACTTTTATAACCTCGCCCCCTTGCACAGAGTTTTGGTGGGATAATTTTTTTGCTTGAGTTACGTTTCTTGTCATGTTATTTCGATGGGTTTATCACTATAAAACGAGTCGACATAATTATCTCGTGTTGCTTATGCTAAGCCGCCAGGATAAAAATCCTTACCGCCATAGCTCTCCCTGGCCTGCGGTTGGTACATGAACAGTGCGAAGTTTCCTTCAGCCTCACTGACCAGGAACCCTAGATTGCTGTTGTCCACCATGAACTCCATCTCGTATATCTAAAACAGATCACATCACATAAACCCGTATGCTCAAAGGAGTAGGCAGAGATTCATTTTTTATTATGACAGCCTCCGTGGCGTAGTAGGCGACTAGCCGGCTGTGAAGCGAGAGGCCGCGGGTTCGATTCCCGCACCGAGACAAAATGTTTGTATGATCCACAAATATTCATTTCTGGTTTGGGTGTTTTTTCCCCAGAGGAATTAACATCAGGCAAGCGGCTGTTCGTAAAAACTACAAGCCAAATCTTAATCTTTAAATCACAATATCGTCATTTAGCTAACAACACCGCGCAAGTTAAATTGGCTTAGTTTTCAGGAGAGACATAAAACTGAATATTTTTATGAACATGTGTGATATGTTCATTCTTCAAAAATTCTATTATTCTTATTCAGCGTGGCTCTACCACTCAAAAAGTGGCCTCTGGATATAACACACAATTATTATTATTATTACCTGCGCAAACCTCAAATCCCTCGAGACCAGAGACAACGTCCTGTGCTTCGGCTGATACCGCAGCAGAGATATAGACTTGTAGACATCCGCTACTAAGATCAGATTCTTTATGGCCAACATCCGGTGCACGTAGATTTGGGTGTCTATGAACGCCACGCCCACCAAGTCGTTGTCTTTGAGTTGCCATATGTATATCTGTGATAGAAAATATTTTTTATTAAATATATAAATACACCCAACAGTCACACACATAGTCCTGACACCACACTAGGTAAACCTGTATCGTGGGTATCAAGAACTACGAGGGACTTGCCAACCCACAACACACAGACCAGAAACAAATATTTGTCTTAGTTTATAATATTAGGAACTAGTTACCTTCTGTCCCACAGCGGATATGAGATACCCCAAAACTTGAGTGAGTGCAGTGACCGGCCCCTTCTGTTCCTTCGCATAGATTTCCTTGAAACGATTCTTGGTTAGAGGCTGGCCAGGTTCAGGAACCACGTCGATGATATCGTAGATTATTATCTAAAACATAAATACATATGACTGCCTCGATGGCGCAGTTGTAATGCGTACGCGTTACGATTGAGGCTAACGGTGAGGTCTCGGATTCGATCCCGGGTCGGGTAAAGTGATATTGGGTTTTTCTATTACGAAATGCTCAGTATCAGCCCGGAGTCTGGAATTTGTGCCCGGTATGACGATAGGCTCGCCCCCTATCACATTGTGGGACGGAGATACGCTAAATGTGGGTGTAATGGTTACACCTCTGCCTAACCCTTTGGGCATCACAGGCGTGAGTGCGTATGTATATAAATACATATTTCAGTTCATACCTGTACCCCCGAAGAGGTAGGCAGAAGTGTATCTTATACACCACACACTAAGTTTTTTTCTATTTGACGGTAGTATGGTTCCTACGTGGTAGGTCCCTCGTATGCGATGCCGTTTGGGTAGTTACCACCGATTTGTCTATTTTCTGCCGCCAAGCAGAAGTAGGCAAGCACTTTGTGTTTCAGTTTGAAGGACATCGAAACCAGTTAAATTACTGGACATTATGAGGCTTAACACCTTATGTCTCGGAGTGACGAACGTAGTCCAATACCATGCAGTGTTTTCTAATTCAAAGTTCTGTGTGGTGTTGCTTTTGTTTATGGGCAGGCGATCAGGAGAGCGAACTGTTTTTTGTTAATCAAGATAATAAAAAAACTGGCACAATTTCCAATCAAGGCTTGTGTGATTTTTCGAATCGAAATCCTCACAATGTGATTATCTGACCTAGGATTTGAACCCACGGTCCGATCATGTCTTATGGATTTTATTGTCGTTCCACTCACCCTGCCTCTTGAAGTAATATCTTCACTGTAGTTGTAATTTGTTCCTATGGCGATATATCCTCTCAAGCCAGACCTGAAAATAAGAAAAAAAGAAGAAAAGAAAAAAAGAGAATAATAAGATCAATGTATAAACCCCATATAAAATACACTTTTATTTGATATCCATATAAATGTAGTTGTAAATGGAAGTTTTATCTGCCATCTAGTGGCGGCCATGTTTAAAAACAATACATAACTTAGTACCCATAATAGGGTAGTTGACTAGATTTTTTTTATTATTTAAATCAATAAGTTACTAAATTTTATAAATCGGACCAAAAGTAAATAAGTTAGAAGCCATTCAAGTCCTGTAGAAGGGGTAATTGTCAAATGACAGACGACGCAAACTTTGACGTCACCGTGTAAAATGTTCATTATGGAGCACGCGTGCAAGCGAGATTTAAAGGGATGTAATCGATCTATCTATCGTAATAAACGAGTGATTAAACTTAACGTGAACTTTTAGGATGTCTACATTTTGATAAGGTCCTGTAAATAAACACTCACTATCAGGTGTATTTAACAACCCTTAAATATGACCACACCTTTCTGTAACACGTTATATATTAGAAGAAGAAGAAGAAGAAAGAAAGACAATTTATTAGTCACAGATCACAAAAAAATTACAGTAAAACAATACTAACTAAACACCATCAATAAGGTTTTGACAATTGCGCGTCGTGACTGTGACAGGTAGGTGACCACTCAGCGTGTTGCTGTGCTGTGGCGTGGACCACAACACAGCGCTGATTTTCAGTGGTCACCTTATGTGACGTACGGACGCCAGCCAGCTTACATTAAATATAAACAACAGTATAAAATAAGTAAGGGATACATCCAATATATAAAGAAATAAATAAATAATACCTATACATATATATAAATTGTGCTCACAGCTTCGCCCACGTAAATGTCTTTTACTAGATAAAATTAGTCTGTCCTAATTGTTTTGGCTTGAGTGTCTTGCTGGTCACACGTCATTCAAGCAAAAAAAAAGGTAGAAATGGAATAGTAGAATTTTGAAATACCTGGTCCCTTCGTAAGACAACGAGACGTTTTTCAAACAAGTGACGTGTTCCCAATCGTCCAACTCGATCTTAGTGTTCGGTATGATCTCCCACGATACTGGTGAAAACAACATCACTGAGAAACGATCTTGCATCGGATATGGGAACCTGGAACATAATAAATAAGGTCTATTTTTACCTGGCACTGTAGTCGATACATCTGGAAAGGTTTTTATACTACTGAATTACGAGATAAATCCCAGACGGGTTGGCATCATGCAGGCGACTGGTCGTATAAACTACAAGACAAATCTTTCTGCAACATGTGTTAAAAACATGTTACGCCAACCCCACTGCGAGTGGGATAAGAGCAGGTGGAAGAAGACTGCATGACGAGATAGGCGGGTTGGTCGCCTAGCATAGCCTGCACAAAGACAAACTTTGAATTACAAAGTACTGCATGACACTGCACTGCATCTCGAAACGTAATATATATGTCACAGAAAACAATCGAACCCAGCGATCACGGATAATACATTCTGTATAGAAAACCAAGCGTGCCAATATCGATTACTTAGCCGCGTCAGCCTACGAAGTCATCGCAGTATGTAGATTATTCAGTGCATTAGCACGTTGCGCTGAATGTTGCGCTTAATCGCGGCACGACGAGGTACACACATAGTCTACTAATTATTCACTAGCCTTTGCTCGCGGTTCTACTCACGCGAATGTCTTTCTCCTGCTCCCCCTCTTCTCTCTATAAACCGTAGCCTGTGTCCTAATCCAGGTAATGGACTACCTGTTTACCAAATTTCATACAAATCCGTTCAGTCGTTAAGGCGTGATTGATTAAAAAACATGCAAATTTACAAACACCCAAACTTTTACATTTATATTAGTAGGATTGTAGGGTGGTAGGATAGTAAAATGGTAGAAGAGTATGAAAGTAGATACTGTAAGAATAAATTATGAAAGTCCGTGGTCCAACCACTCACCTATCTCCCTTATTCTCTGTAGACTTCTCTTTATCCTCTCCGTTGAACTTGTAGTAGGTGGTGGTGGGTTGTTGTACTGACGCCACGAGGCAGTAGGTCTTGGACTCCAGGTGGAATGTGACGAAATGTGGCGTCATACGGATCGGCACCTTACGCACCGGCCACCACGCGTCGTACGACAGGTGGGTAGGCAGAGTGCAGATTCGGAGTTCTGACTACAAATTCAATTTATATTGGCATAAATATTTATATTATATATTATGTACTAGCTTTTCATTGTGGCTCCGCCCGTGGATGTGTGATGTCTCCTACGATACATACGACACATCATCTGTCGTTGGTCGACAGTATTCTTGGATTTCGTTACACTTACCATCAGGTGTAGCGTAGTCACATTGCCGAGCTTGGATAAAATAAATGTCTTGATCTAGAACAACCTCCTACCTTTTTCCTCTTAAAATGTAAATTTTCAATAATCCTTTCTCAGTGAGCCCCTACATTAAACAAAACCGTCATCTGACCAAACCTTATGATCCGAGCTGTAGTAGTTTTGTGTATATCAGTTAGTGAATTATATAGATTTGTTGTTTTCAAAGCGTTGTTTCCATTACTTTTAAATTTATTTATAAAGTTTAAGTAAACATAATTCATCGAGTTTTTACCACTGATAGTATCAGGCCCACTGGCGCAACTCGCTAAACCTCTTTAAACGTCAAATCGTATGAAATTTTGACATAAGTAAATAAATTTAGTGGTAAATCTCGATTTAGGATCGTCGTGCAAGTGGAACTTAGTTATTATAAACTGTATTAAATGTCACGGGCATGTACTACCGGGGCAAAAAGTATCCAATGTTCCAATCCAGGTCACTGTCTACCTGTGTGCCAAATATCATCCAAATCCGTTAAGGCGTGATTGATTAACAAACATCCAAACTTTATCATTTTCAATATTAGTATATAGTTTTTTTTTATGGCATAGGCCGGCAAACGAGCAAGTGGGTCACCTGATGGTAAGTGATCCCCACCGCCCATGTACACCCACATTACCAAAAGAATCATGGGGGCGTTGCCAACCTTCAAGGAAAGGGATAATTAAGGAATTGGGAAGAGGAAGGGGTTTGGGCCTCCGGATATCTCACTCACCGTACGAAACGCAGCAGCAAGCTGCTACTTTACGTCGGTTTTCTGTGAGACAGTGGTAACGACCCGGGCGGCCGGTAGTATATAGTTACCTTAGCGTTGTAGTAGAGCAGTCCGTGCGGACAGTTGTCGTTGTTGAATGGAGCCAACGCATGCAGCGGCGCAGGCTCCTGCAGTGCATGCAGTCGCGCCTCGCCTCTACTGGACAGTAACAACACTGCAGGAGATGCGCCGCACAACGCCACGCCTGACCAGCCGCACACGTTACCTACACACAGACACACGCAAACACTTAATAACTTACATTATAACAATAATCTAACCATTATAAACCCTGATGACAATTACAGATTCTTTTTCAACCATACCTATCCAAAACTATCTCGATCAAACCAGCTTTCAAACAAAAAAAACGTATTCAAATTGGTCAATTCGTTTAAGCACATGCATGCCCGCACGCACGCAATTATGCACGCAAGCACGCACGCACTTATATAAAGAAACCCCACTGAGTTAGTTTCGCCGGATTTTCACATGTTGAGTCGTCTTGGATCTGATGATAGTTTTAAAACACGCGAAGATTCATATTGACCCCCCTAAAATACATTACAATGGTACACATTTCCATAATAAAAGTATGTAATGAATACATAAGTAGATATCAGTTCAGCTAGATACTTATCTTTCTTATATTTTTGTACTGACTTGTCATAAGCGCTATTTTAACTGCTTACATGATTAATAAACAATTTCATTTCAATACAGACTACCATCGAAATAAGATGACAACTCAAGCAAAACAATGACCCAACCAAAACTCTGCGCAAAGGCGTGGCTATAAAACTCTGTGTAGCTCGTATATTCATCAATTCATAAAAAATGATTCATGACCTTTAGTTGACACTTAATACGTCTAATTTTTTGCGCAGTGCAGAACGTCGTATCTCGATTTAGAAATAAAATATTTAAACATTAACATTTTATGAAATAAAGTTGATTTTAAACGTTCATTAATTTTTGTTGCGTGGGTGTTACGTGTAATTGCCTTTGCATGTGTAAGTAAGTGGAGCCGTATTGTTGGCATATTCATATGAGAGTTATCATTCTAGCTATCTTATTTCGATGCAGACTACCTCCTTTTGGACGTTATTTATAAATGATAACTCACTGAAATATCTGATTTGTCGCACATTTTCCTTCAATGCGGCGACTTCGTCCCCATCTTCAGAATTGCTCACATCACTAGGGATGTACCCGAACGGGAACATCAGGTTCAAGCGGGAGAAACGAATCTTCAGGTTTCCTCGAGGGTATTTGTATGCCTGCGGAACAAATTGTACACCGTGATTGTTTTTCGAAGTGAAAACTTCTTTAGGCGTGTCGGACATTTTTTGAGATAAAAAAAACCATTGAACTCGCGACACCATTACCGTCACTCCTACCCAGACACAATATCGTATTAAAATACTCTTGATTAGAGTATGACATTTCGCTGAACACAAACAACAACGGAACAACCACTCGGAAGTAATTTTTGCGCTAAACTGACTTATTAAAATGTTCAAGGTCGGGATAGCCACCTTACACGTGCCGGTGGTCCTTTTGATCGCCCGCGGCGAAGCGCGCGATGTTCTCTGTCGGTATTTTCTCAAAGGATGCCGATAACTCGTGCCGGCGACGACAGTTTTGTCGCATTTAAAAAAATTACTAGATTTTAGGGAAATACAAGAAATTTAAGTACTAATAAGGTGCATTTTGAAATACAACATTTTTATTTTCAAGAATATTATTTTATTTTTATTTTTCTCGGTAATGTCATTGGGATACATATATGCTGCTTTCGGATCGGACAGGGTTTTTTTTACATATTGTATACAACCTTTTATGTGGGACATCACTACCCAGCACGTTTCCTGAGCGCCGTTGTCCGCTGGCAACACTAGTGACTGTCATATACCCGTTCTCTTGCGATACCCTCTTTATACATTTTTCCAAACCTTATACCGGTTGTAAATGTGTTTTAATAAAAATGCTTATTGATCCTTGTTTTGTAACAAAATATATATATTTTCCCAAATTTTGATTTAACGTCACACGTGTGAGTCGAAAATTGTAATTGAATTATAAGCCAATATTTTTATTATAATATACGTTCTGCGACTGTGATTCTTGAGCACGTGTGCCACTCACCTGGTAGAACATGATCTGATCGTCGCACCTCATGATGAGCAGGACCCTGGAGCCTTTGTGTCCCAATCCCACCACGCACATCTCCTTGAGTTTCTCCACGTCGGCGTTGTTCGCAGGTGAGTTCAGATCTTCGTCCTCTATGGGGTTCGTGGGTATCGGCACAGACTCCAGACTGTCGGCTAGGATCTGTGAATTAATACCAAAAGAATTATGAATACGTCACCGATCTTAAAGGAAATTTATGGGAATATGGGATTTTTTATAGCTATGGCCGAAAAACCACCAGTGTGTGACCAGATGGTCAGTGAACTCCACTAGAACAAGTTCAACAGATGAACACCCAAAATACCAGAATTATGGTGATTTGAAAGAAATTTCACTCAATGTACGAAACACAACAGAAAACTGCCATTTATAGACAAAGATTTCTACTGCATAGCTTAACCCCTTATCGGCGGTGGAGATCATTTAGCATCAGATAAGTCGTTAGCCAGCGTCTACTAAAATATAATCTTTTCTTCATCGTCTTCAACCTCAATATGTTTGGTGTGGACCTCCTTCAGCTGTGGCTACACATCCCAATCCTGTGGTATTTGCATCCAGTTGGGTCCTACCACCTATTTCTCGTGAACCTTCTAGCATATCTTCGGTGTTCCTTTGGAATGTTTTCCCCCCAGGACCGCCACCCCAAAAACACTTTGCAGCGGGAGCTATATCCTTAGGCGACATGACCGTACAGTATTTAAGTTTTAACTTTTGCCATGCACTTGGTGGCCTCTCTGATTTTACTCTCTTGCCTAAGCCATATTATAATCATATTTGCTTAAAAAATTATAAACATTTAAAACTAGTTGTCCCGCGCGGTTGCACCCGCAACCACAGCAGCGCCACTTACCGGGTCCAATTGTGAATCTAAACCATCCAGGGCGCCACCCAAACGTATATAAAAAAAATCATTCAATTCGGTCCAGCCGTTTAGGAGGAGTTCAGTGACATACACACGTACAGTAGAATTATATATATAAATATGTAAATTATCCAACCGGGTACGATCCCCGAACGGCCCAAAAAGCCGGGCGTCAAGTATTAGAGGGTGATCTGACAGCCAAGATTGGGCGAAAAGGAAGCATCGAAGGAAGGCAGACCCTGGCACTAGCCCGGATAAAGCCAGACAGAAAGAAACATAAAGTGTGGAACTCACCCTATGTCCACCGCAAGCATCTCTGACAAGGAAGCTGAGCCTCATCTCCGGCAAGGAGTATATCTCCAGGTTACCGTTGGCGCGTACACAGTACAGCCAGTACGTGGGCTTCACATCGGCGAGGTACTTCCTCCACCAGCGTGACATGCGTCTCGGTACTCCGGGGTTCTTTGATTGTTCCGCTAACATTATCTATAAATTATTCATGAAATAATAATAATAATCATTTATTGCAATTACCTCTTCTTTTACATACATACATAAGCACTCACGCCTGTATTCCCCGAAGGGGTAGGCAGAGGTGTAACTAGTACCCCCACATTTCACCGAGCGTATCTCCGTTCCTTATGTGATAGGGGGCGAGCCTATCGCCATAGCGGGCACAAATTCCAGACTCCGGGCTGATACTGAGCATTTCGTAATAGAAAAACCCAATACCACTTTACCCGACCCGGGGATCGAACCTGAGACCTCAGCGTTGGCCTCCATCGTAACGCGTACGCTTTACAACTGCGCCACCAAGGCAGTCAAAATAGTATCAAAATGGTGTTACTATGTAATTTGTATGTTACTCACGCTAGCCATGGAGGCTGGTGTCTGATCACCTCCATACAGTAATTCATCCTCATCATTAAGTTCGTAGATAGCGCCGGGTTTGAACCCCTCAGCTTTCACGTTCTTGCCTTTCATTTTACCAGTGAATTCACCTTTCACCTGTATAATATAATCATAATATTACTACCATCATCTGTAGGGTTGCCAGCCATCCTCATTTCCTTGTCCTAGTTTGATATACGTCGGGTAACTTAGAACATAGTAAAATAATAGTTAAAAAACACGTTTTTGTAATTAAGTAAAAGCCAAATAAGCCCGAACTTAACGGGTTTTAAGGACCATTGTCGCGAAACCCCCTTTATTACATGTTGGGTTAGCGATATGAAGTTTTTCAAACCATGCACACAAGAAATTAAAATATTACGTTATACATACTTGGAAGTACCAATATACATACGGTCGTGTATGTTTAATACTTAAGCTCAGTGACCGCAGTATGCCCTATAAAATTATGGGCACTCGCCCAGGTGACTTTCAAATACTTACCCACAATATCTTATAATAAAAAATAAGATTTCCTATATACCGACTTTTAAATGAACAATTGTAAATAATAAAAATAATTCGCGGTATTCCGCGACAACCATCATGAGGTCCTCATTATCAGATGATATAAATAGAACACGTTAGGACAAATCTATGAGTCTAAACTAGATGGGCTGTCTCGTAGATTTAAGTATTTCATGCCCAACCTTACAGCTCCATGATCTAATCAGTTCTGAATAATTATAAGATAAATTTTGACCTCACAATTCTAACTTTCCAAAGTTACGTGTGTATTCAATTTTTTTTATACACCTAACAGCACACACGTCGTCCTGACCCCACACTAGGTTAACCTGTATCGTGGGTATCAGAACTACGAAGGACGGTCCCACCACACCTAGACCCGATACAAATATTTGTGGATTAGACAAATATTTGTCTCGGTGTGTGAATCGAACCCACGGCATCTCGCTTCGCAGCCGCCTACTCGCCCACTGCGCCACTGAGGCTGTCAGTGAAGGAAAACATCATGAGGCAACTTGATAGCTGATAAATGTCCATAAAAATTTCGATGTTATGTGAAATCTACCAACCCCGCAATAGGGCGGCGCACTGTGGTTCTTCCCCCCATACAAGAGGACATAGCGTACTAAAAAAATCAAAGTCGTAATTTTGCAAAACTAAATACACCGTCAAAAATATCGATACCTATATTAAAAATAAATAAATATGTAGTTTTTTTTTGAGATTTGAATTATGGTTTAGGAGTAAATCGATGTATATAAGTATGAATATCTCGCGATTCCCGTCCATTTTCGCTTTGGAATGGCAGTAACTAGTTATTAAATGGCACATATTTACCAAATACACACGGTGATACTTTTGCTTTGCGAAATTAATACTTTGATTTTTTTAGTACGGTATGTCCGACCTTTTATTTGCGGACAAACCACTGTGCGGCTTGTTGAAATAAGGCGTTTTCGTTATCATAAGTGGCAAAGACCCATGCTCAGCAACGGCCAAAGACTTTAATGTATACTACTAGACCGGCTGCCTAGTACATGGAAAGTGCGCTTTTAGTTACGGTCAATTGACCGCAACTCATTTAGTCGAAAGCGAGCGGGCGACACGAACGGTTGTTGTCATTTGAGGCTATTCGAACGTTGAATTCGACAAAATAACAAGAATTTGTTCATTGTGACCCTTAAAACGTTGCCAATAATTACGTGCATATATTTTAAGGTCCGGAACCTTAATATATCTTTATTATATCTATATTTTCTTCGAAAATAGTATTTATTGTGAACGAAAACGAATACAAAACCAAACAACCGATTCACTATTACCATCACGCTTACTGATAACTAGAATTAGTTTAGAGCGAGCAGCGCTTCCGAAGTGTTAATGGAGAATAGGAAACACAATAAAAACGGATACCCCAAAGTGGGAATAGGTACTTACTTATTTAAAGTGAATTTTAGGTGAAAGGTAAGTGTGATGTTTGTGTTTTAGATATTGGATGGAAATAGTACATTTACGAAAATGCTGAATTGCATACTAGGATATTGTAAAAATTATTCTCAAAGAACGAAGAAGTATTCTGAGGGCATAAAAATAAAATAAAAAATATATTTTTTATTTATTTCTTGTTCCTTACATAAATTTAACACACATGTTAAACGTACTGTATAATTATTGAAATTCACTTACAATAAAAACATCGTATAGTTACTCTCAGAGACAAACCGGAAAAGGGCAAAAATCATTTTAATAATATCACTTCTTCGTAAGCGTCTAATACTGCACTGCCGCTCTCTCGCGCTTGAGCTGTCAAACTCACGCGTTAGGTGACGCGATTTTACTTCTAAACAGCCCGTCTAGTTATACATTAAAGTCTTTGGCAACGGCAGTATAATATATGTAAAGAAAAATAGAATTTTCTTTAATTTAAATATTCCCGCGCATTAAGTCATAGTATTAGACTGCAACATACTAGTCTATACATGGGTGTTTTAAAAAGTTTGTATGTAGTCCCATCTCTTATAGTTATATTCTCTTTGGATAAATTCACTTTGAATCTGCTAGCTGTCAGCTGTCATGTGTGAAAACAATGTATTATAATAATTTTGTTACTTTAAAAAGTGAATTACCGTAATTGTGATTTAGGAATCGACATTGGGATTCATAACATTAAATGTCGTTTCCTTTCTTACAGGTAAACTTATGTTACTAAACACTTTTATTTAAATAAGTGAATTAGAAATGTAAAGCAATCAGCACAATAAACCTTTTCTTACAGAGAAACTCAGCTGTGGCTAAATTGACTGTGTCGGCCTAATCACTTTTTTTTTTTTTTTTTATAGTATAGGCCGGCAAACGAGCAAGTTAGTTCACCTGATGGTAAGCGATCTCCACCGCCCATGTACGCCCACAATACAAAAGAATCATGAACCACTCAAAACAATATCTTATATACATATCTGTAGGCCTAGTACAAGATTTAATAGTTTCCCTAAATGATGAGAGTTTTCGTTTTCTCTCCATACGTCAAGTATTAGTAGCCACTAGTGGGAACTATGATGAATTAAAATTAATAATATGGTTAATTTTATTTAATATTAGTCGAATATGAAATTAGTTTTCAGGCGATTATTTCCTTTATTACCATTATGAATTACATTAGTTTGACACTTCAGCGGTAGTAATTTTATACGAATTCGAAAACTGTGAACGTATTTGTAACTCGTACTAGGCCTACTGAGGTGTGTAATGTGTAATGTGTAATGTGTAATGTGTAATGTGTAATGTGTAATGTGTAATGTGTAATGTGTAATGTGTAATGTGTAATGTGTAATGTGTAATGTGTAATGTGTAATGTGTAATGTGTAATGTGTAATGTGTAATGTGTAATGTGTAATGTGTAATGTGTAATGTGTAATGTGTAATGTGTAATGTGTAATGTGTAATGTGTAATGTGTAATGTGTAATGTGTAATGTGTAATGTGTAATGTGTAATGTGTAATGTGTAATGTGTAATGTGTAATGTGTAATGTGTAATGTGTAATGTGTAATGTGTAATGTGTAATGTGTAATGTGTAATGTGTAATGTGTAATGTGTAATGTGTAATGTGTAATGTGTAATGTGTAATGTGTAATGTGTAATGTGTAATGTGTAATGTGTAATGTGTAATGTGTAATGTGTACTGTGTAATGTGTAAGCGCAGTGTCGGTATACTCGTACGTAACGTGTAATACATACGTTGGGTGCGTCATGGTTGGCGAGCAGTCCGCCGAGGTCGCGGAACGGCGCCGCGCAGCGCACGCCCGGCCGCGGCGGGATCGACTGACGAGTCGGAGCCAGTCTGCCGCTGGACTGTATCACCAATCACCACCACAACAAACAATACGCTACTTCACTATATAAATAAATAATAAATAAATACACCCAACAGTCACACACGTAGTCCTGACCCCACACTAGGTTAACCTGTATCGTGGGTATCAGCAACTACGAGGGGCTTACCAAGTGCCAACCCACAACACCCAGACCCGAAACAAACATGTGTGGATTACACAAACATTTATCTAGATGCGGGAATCGAACCCACGGCCTCACGCTTCACAGCAGGCTACTCACCAACTGCGCCATAGAGGCTGTACTATTTTTATTATTATTTAAATTAATAAGTTACGTTACTCAATATCTATTGCAGAAAGATTTTTTTAAATCGGACCAAAAATAAATAAGTTAGAAGCCATTCAAATCATGTAGAAGGGGTAATTGTCAAATGACAGACGACGCAAACTTTGACGTCACTGTGTAAAATGTTCATTATGGTGCACGCGTGCAAGCGTGATCACTATCTCGATCGCGATCTCACTAGATATCCTTACTACGCATCCACTTTTCCTCATACCAACATTTTAAGTTTAAATGTTTGTAAACCGTATTTCGATTAATTAGCTCTGCAGGAGCGATGACTTGGAGCCAGAGCGAGATAGCATGTTGCGGCATCCACCTACATCGAACATGCCGCGCCCCCGGCTTTGTCAATACACACAGAAACAGAAATACCTGTGTAAGGATATATCTCGCTTCTGTTTTTTTTATTATTTAACTATTTTTATTAAGCTGTCCATATGTCTTGTCGGCCCAAAAAGGGTCAACAAGGTTTTTGTTAAATACTGTATAATAAACCTATGAAATTGCCGTTTTGTACGAAATATATTAAAATATTTTACTTTCCATATTTTTTTAATTTATGAGGATCAAAAAACAGTATCACTATAACATAAAAAATACATTTTACACAAGTCAATTTTTATAAATGTGACACCCACATCATTGACCACGTATTACAAAAAAAAAACTATCTTGAGACAAGGTTACATACGCACTCACGCCTGTAATCCCCGAAGGGGTAGGCAGAGGTGTAACCAGTACACCCACATTTCGCCGAGCGTATCTCCGTCCCTTATGAGATATGGGGCGAGCCTATCGCCATACCGGGCACAAATTACAGACTCCGGGCTTATACTGAGCATTTCGTAATAGAAAAACCCAATACCACTTTACCCGACCCGGGGATCGAACCCGAGACCTCAGCGTCGGCCTCCATCGTAACGCATACGAATTACAATATTTAAGACAAGGTTCTCTTTAGTAAATAGGGATGCAGCAGTGCAACCGACAAATAGCGGTGATTCTATTTTATTTCTCTTAATCGAAGTAAACACCCATGCTATCGATGCACCTTTGCCAGCACAATGGCAATTTATCGATGCCCTTCTTGAAGAAAACGGCCGAACGGGAAGCTACAAACTCTTCAAAAGCATTTTGTACTGCCCCTCGCGTATTGATTTTAACAGACGAGGCAATACCGAAACTTGTGTCCCGTTGTAAGATGCAATTCCGTTAATGGTCAAGCGTGGCGCTTAGCATCAGACGAACGACCTGATCTCTTCATCATTCAAGTAAAAAAAAAGTATCTATTATCGATTTATTTTCGTAATTAAAATTGGTGGTTTACCTGTCCATCTTTTGACCGAAACTCCCTGAGCGCGAGTACAATGACCCGCCCACACGTAGACACCACGCACAAGTATGGGTCAGCTGTGGCCGCGTACTGAGCCGTCCATTCCAACTGGATCGATTGTAGTTGAACGCCATCTAGTGAATAACACTTTTTTGTAGCAGAAGTCGACAATGAACAAGTGTCACAGATTTATCAAATCAAAAAACTTAAACACTAATCATGACTGCCGGTCCTGGGCTTTGAACCTAGGTCCAAGTTGAAAAGGATCTCACGGTTTCTCAGCATAAGTATGATACCAGTAGACCGACGAGTCTATAAAGTAATATTATTGTTTAAATTTTTATTAATTTTAAAATTGATTAATCATAAAAATAATATCGATAAACTCGCCCTCCGTCAACATCATGGGACAGAAATAAGCTCAGCGAAATGTGGGTGCAGCACTAGTTGCACCTCTGGCTACCTCTTTGCGGATAAAGGCTTAGCCACTACCAATTACAATTCAAAGAAATCAAGTTCAAAAGATAGATATGAGACATACAGATGGAGCCATACGAAACCTATTAGAAAGCTGCCACTTCACGTCAGTATTAGTAGGTACTATAACCGTCAAGAAATAAAGATTAAAGAAATTGAAACAGATAGAATAAAAAAATCGGCAGTGTTGCGTCTAGAACTACAATCACAAACGAATAATGATCATAAAAATGGTATGGCTATGGCTTTCATTGACACATCCCCACCATCTGGCTGACATTGAGCCTCGGTGGGAGGGGACTGTCAACTCGACTTTAACAGGGCGGCGAGTAGGCTGACGTCACCATCCATCACCATCCGTTATAAAATATTATGAGTGACTCACTTTTGATGAGTCTGATGGCGGCGGTGGTGACCTGCACCATGAACTTGGAACTGCCGAGGTTGCCCGCGAACACTGTGGGTGCACTCGTCATGAAACCAGAGTGATCCACCTCGTTGATCTCCTGTCCTGTTTGTAGCACCTACAATATTTTGCATACATTTTATATATATATTTCAGCTTTTATGCGCCCATTTTAAAGACATTATTAGACTTTAAAACTTTATAATATATATTCATAGTTTAAACTCTTCAAAAATCGACTTTAGCATCTGAATTACGGTGCGTTTGCAGTTATTCATTAAGGAGATTCCCATTCTCCCTTGAACTGCGTCATCATAGCTTAGCCAAATTTTTTCGGAGTAAATATAGAATACAAAGGAAACTCCTTTTTGAAGTTGGTTAAAAATATTCTTCTTCTTCTTCCACCTGCCCTTATCCCACTCGTAGTGAAATCGGTGCAAATTACTTTTTAACACGTAACAGAAACATTGGGCTTATAGTTATTACGACCGGCCACCTGCCTGACATCAACCCCTCTGGGGAGACGAGTAATAAAACATATTTTTAAATTTAATATAGAGGGTAAATAAATAATTCTACAGCCGGCCTAGTGAAGTGAGAAAACAATCGATAACAATAAATACAAGATACAAGTGCCGACATTCGAAAGAATTATTTCATCATGTTAGGATTCATAGACAAAATACGACAGAGAAGTAAAAAAATTAATTTTTTATATGACGAGTCGAGTCTTATATGCAACCATGTCAGCTTCCATAGACATAAAGATAACCTGTTATTGCATGACAAATCGAGTCGACAAAATAATATTCTCATGGCGTGATACTAAGCGGGCAGGGCCACAATCAGTGAGTCAACAGACCTTAAAGGTCTAATTAAACGACGCGTGCTAGCGCGAGCCGAGCCACGGACGAAACACAACTTGTAAAATTAATAAGACACTACACACCGTATTGTAGTTTTGACACATACTACGAATAGCGGTGTGCGGTGTCGTGTAAACGTAATAGTTGCACTGCTTCCGTGGCTCGGCTCGCGCTGGCACGCGTCGTTTAAATGCAGCATTAGACTTATACTTATTGTAGCACTTATGAGGTCTATTTAGATATATATTTGGTGATACTGACCATTGTGGAGTCCTCCTGCGTGAGTATGAGGTATGCAGTGGTACCGTCAGTCTCACGCGTACCGTCCGGACACTCGCCCAGTACCGACCACATGTCTATACAACCTGAGATATACACACTTGTCATTATACCTTAACACAATACTACGACCAGATTACTCGTAATTTATAACTTTTTAATAGTATTATACTCAGTAGTATTGAAGAAACAGAGTAATGCAAACTAACTATGATAACAAGTTCGATCTCACCACTGCGGCCGTAGGTGGGCATACATTCCGATAGACCTCTTCAGTACAATAAACGCTCCGTTCTTGTAGAGGCACTGTGTCACTAACTCTATGGTCCTTCGAGCCAGATCTGTGGTTCAGTATAATGACTCACCGGGCAAGTTGAAGGCAGTAATCAGCTGCGGCCTGACGGACCTCTGCAGTACAGTCAGCGCTCCGTTCTTGCCTCGACCGCTACACGCTACTAATTCTATATGGGGAGAATCAGCGCGAGTGTCTTCAGCGACTAATTGCGGCTCGCCCATCGATATGTCGCCGATTGGGCAGATATTGAGAAGGGAGTCGCAAACCTGTACAATAAGAAAGTTGGCTACTAACTATGTATTACCTATGTCCGATGTTGCATGTTATAATTAAGAAAATGCAATAAAGAATTATTCAAACCTTTCGCGAAAATAGCATTGAAATCGGTTATAAAATAAGCAGTAATACATATTTTAAATTAACTAGACAGCGGAGCAGTGAGAACATCTAACTATCTCTCTCAAACATGTCTTTTGTTGCTAAGTGAATTAATGTATTCTCTCAGCCGAATCGTCATTATAACGACTGCATGTGCTGTGTATTTGAACTTTAACAGCCATCATATAAGTATACCTAAACAATATAGAATAGATTGCATCAGCCGAAATAATAACGAACAAACCAATTACTGAATGAACAGCTGAATGATGAATGTAATAGCAATCATGTTATCGAATTACTAATGAAATATAAATAATTTGACGCATAAGAAAGAAATTTAATGAATGAATGATCGAATAAGTGAACGAATGAAAAGAACCCACCTCAAAAACATAGCTAGTGAGTTGCGTGGAGGTCCTGATATCGCTGCCGTAGACTTCCAACTCGTCCTTATCGCTGATCTCTATGACATTGGATGCCACGCAGTCGCTGATGGTGTCTAGTCGTCGTCGCTTGGCGGCGGGGTCGAGCGCCTCCTTCTGTGCGTCCTTAACCGGCGGCGCGGGCGGGGGCGGGGGCGGGGGCGGGGCCGGGGGCAGGGCCGGGGGCAGGGCCGGGGGCTCTTTTTCTGGCTCTAAAGACGCGATATACGTTCTAGCATTTTTTTATATTAGAATGAGTGAGTCACCTAACGTAATCGAGTGGTAGAGCTACGCTGTAGACACTTCTGTCTGAAGCATGAATGGACCGGCTCGTCCGGGTCGTTACCACCGTCGCACTGAAAACCGGCGTTAAGTAGCAGCTTGCTGCTGTTTCGTATCGTGAGTGAGATATCTGGAGGTCCACATCAGCCTCCCCTTCCCAATCCCTTAATTATCACTCTCCTTTAAGGTCGGTAATGGGCCCATGATCCTTTTGGTATTGGGGGCGTATATGGAAGGGTATTCTCTATGCCTTTGGTAATGGGTAACAGTATTTATTTCTTGAAACTGAGGTATAATGTGTGGAATTAGTACTCTATCGAAATTTTCCCTAAGGACTACAGCACGGTGTTATTCAGCAGATTTTTACATGGAGGAACGCCCAGATGCCCTTAGGTCTATAGATGGTAACCGCTTATAATGGCCCGTAAGCATGTTTACCACCGTAGAGGTATGAAAAGAATCTACAACTAGAACTAGAACTATCAACAAGTATTTCATACTAAAAAGCTTTTGAAATAACTCACCAGTTTCAGAAACAGTCAAGTCCACGGTCGCTTCAAGAGGTTTGTCAACAGAGAACAGCATTCTGTTCTCTCTCTCTGTCACTCTCAAGAGCAAGGAATTTCCGAGACGCGAGCCCAAGAAAAGGAAGTCTTCCTCTATCACACACATCTGTAATAAGTTGTTTAACCTTATTTGTTGTTCGTTTTTTAACATAAGCGGCTCAAGATAACTTGGTCAATTTATTTTGTCGTGAAAAAAGAGTATTACCTGGTTACTTCTATATGTCTATCGAAGTTAACATCAGCCTGGTATTAACGCCTCGAAAAAAATATTGCCGTCTCGTTTTCTCGTGCTACCTCCTTATCTCTCCCTCTATGTCGTTAAAGTACAAACGCGAAACTAGTCGATATTGACATAGTTTTCTCTTTTGCAAACTGTCTCGTGAGCTTATGCTAAACAGGCTGACTAAATTTACAATCGATACGCAACCTCAATAATATGAATTCACATACTACAAGAATGAAAGAATGATTGTAATTTTATATTTTTGCAGGTGGCCAGCAGTGTGGCCACGTACAGCTGATGATACGGTACTCACACATGAGGTGAGCACGGAGGCGGCGGCGCGGTCGAGGTGGAAGCTGCGGACGGATCTGACGGAGTCGGCCAGCAGTGTAGCCACGTACAGCTGATGATACGGTACTCACACATGAGGTGAGCACGGAGGCGGCGGCGCGGTCGAGGTGGAAGCTGCGGACGGATCTGACGGAGTCGGCCAGCAGTGTAGCCACGTACAGCTGATGATACGGTACTCACACATGAGGTGAGCACGGAGGCGGCGGCGCGGTCGAGGTGGAAGCTGCGGACGGATCTGACGGAGTCGGCCAGCAGTGTAGCCACGTACAGCTGATGATACGGTACTCACACATGAGGTGAGCACGGAGGCGGCGGCGCGGTCGAGGTGGAAGCTGCGGACGGATCTGACGGAGTCGGCCAGCAGTGTAGCCACGTACAGCTGATGATACGGTACTCACACATGAGGTGAGCACGGAGGCGGCGGCGCGGTCGAGGTGGAAGCTGCGGACGGATCTGACGGAGTCGGCCAGCAGTGTAGCCACGTACAGCTGATGATACGGTACTCACACATGAGGTGAGCACGGAGGCGGCGGCGCGGTCGAGGTGGAAGCTGCGGACGGATCTGACGGAGTCGGCCAGCAGTGTAGCCACGTACAGCTGATGATACGGTACTCACACATGAGGTGAGCACGGAGGCGGCGGCGCGGTCGAGGTGGAAGCTGCGGACGGATCTGACGGAGTCGGCCAGCAGTGTAGCCACGTACAGCTGATGATACGGTACTCACACATGAGGTGAGCACGGAGGCGGCGGCGCGGTCGAGGTGGAAGCTGCGGACGGATCTGACGGAGTCGGCCAGCAGTGTAGCCACGTACAGCTGCCCTCCGCGTAGAGACAGTGCGAACCTGCCTTCACCTAGCGGAGACACTCGCGCGCCGTCTAATGTCACGCACGAGCCTTCTTGTATCCCTGTTCACCAATAATACATAATAAAAAAAAAGTCAATGAGTGTAGCGTATTGTACACTTCCAATTCACGGCCCGGTCGGTTACTGCAACGCTGTATGGATGCGAGCACGTGCTTCCTAGGGGGCTAGCTCGCGAGACACGCTGAGCGTTCTTTTCATCGACAGTGCGAACAAATGAAAAAAAATAAAAGATGGTGCTCTGCTATTGTTGTATGTGTCGTGTAATACTGCGGTCTCAGGGGTATTATCAAACCACGCCTAGCTAGGTTGACAAGCGGTGGGGAACGGTCACGAGCGATAACACATGCAGTGACCTCTCATCGCTTGTCCAATTCGTGGGTAGTCGGTAAGTTCAATGACGCAGCGCGAGGGTAGTAATGTTGCCTGTATGAGCCCGTCTGTTGTCGTTCAGCTCGTCTGCACTCGTACGTATGCGCACGCACGCACGCTCACACGCACGCACCCACGTACGCACGTATGCACGCACACGCGTATCACTTGTCATATTGGAATGACGACCAAGAGTCCGCGCTGACACACGTCGACTCGTGCCGTATGGTGAATTTATTCATTTTTAGATTCACTAGTTATTGCTTCTAATTTTTCCGTGACAAAAAGTACCCTATGTCCTTCCCCTGGATATAACCTATGTCCTCACCAAATTTCATTAAATCCGTTTAGCCGTTCACCTATGAAAACGTAACAGAGAGACAGAATTATTTTCACATTTATAATTTTAGTATGTATTCATTATATTTATTTATATTCATGCCATAAATCTACATTTTCAAGATAATTTCTACTTACTGAGTGGAAAATTGGTAGTGTGTGTTGCTACACTGTTCAGCGATACACCGTAAGGAGGCACCGACTGATTCAGATATATCATCGAGTTAACTGCTAATATCAAACAACCACCTGTAACAAAATGTTTTCATATAACAATGTATACAAAAATAAATCCCGACTCAAAACAAAGTAAAAGACTGAGTATAAAAAACTAGCCAAGTGTGTGTCGAACCACGCACAGTAAAGGGTTTTGTAATGTAATCGAAAATCACATATCTAAAAAACTACACAACCTAGCTTACTGAAACCAATTTTCGTTGTAAGTACTCTTTGACTACCTTGAATTTTTTAGAATAGTCGAAAAGTTTGTATTCAACTTCGGACACAAACTAATGACTTATATAAAGAAGTCATTTAAATTTTAAACGCCTATCCACACATGGTTATGTGCAATGGTAAAAAAATCATCCCTCAGTAAAATGTATGGAGAGCCAATTTTTTTTATTTACAACTTTCAGCGAAAGAATCATGATAATCGGTGCATCTCAGCGAACCGTGGCTAACCTGCTTGCATCTCTGCCTATCCCTTCCGAGATATAGGAGTTAATGTAAAGTTTGATTGGTATACAAAACTGTTATGTTACCGAGTGGTTTTGACACGGCCACCGCCTGTATGCAGTCGAAGGGCAGCCCGCCGGTGGCCCAAATGACGGGATGCACACGAGCTGACATGTTCAAACTCACGCCAGCCATCGCGCATGTGTCGTTACGGACCGCTGTACGACTGAAAATAAAGAAATCTACTAAATGAGAAGTGTTTTTTTTTAATCTAGTATGGCAGAAGTGACTACACTGGGCTTGATGTTAAGTCCAAATATAATGTCGACCGTTAGGAACATCGCGCCAGAATTATACTGGCAAAATCTACTGCCTCTTTGGTATAGTGGCAGCGTACTTAGGCAGAGAAACCGATGTGTTCCTAGGTTCAAATCTCAGTTCGGGCAATAACAATTTATTTGTGTTTGAGTTTCCGATAAGAAAAAATCACGTGTTGTTTGGTGCTGGAATTTGTCCCCATATGGGTCACCATATCGAGCCACCGATCATATCATAGGGCGGAAATAGGCTCGGCAAATCGGGGATGTAATAGTTGCACCACTTCCTACTCCTTCGGGAATACGGCATAAGTTTAAGTGTAATATGAAAATGAAGCACCAGGCGAGCATAAGTATGGAACAACTCACCCAGGAAACGTCCTAACTGGCTCATACAACAGCAGCAGAGTAGGCTCGTAATAACCGTGCAAGAACTGTAGGTCTAACACATTGTCTATCTTGTCATCTAGGTCCTTGAGCACGATCACGTACGAGGCGAGCGTGGGTGCGCGCGCAACGGTTTGAGTCGGCTGTAAGGACAAAATATGATTCAGGCAGAAAATATTTACTGTTGATCAAACCATGAACCATGGGTTTAGAGAAGTTTACTGTCAATTCCAATACAAAATTTCAATCAGAATGCACAAATTTGTGCATTAAATCATTAAAAATTAGTCAATTTAATTTCGGGATTGGTCTTTAGTTGTGGATTGAGATTGTTTTGTCCGTCAGAGATCATATATTTTGATAGCAAGGCCTGAAAATGCCAACCATAAAGAAAGGAATGGTAGAGGGGGGGGAATTTGGATATCATTGCTTAGCTAACAATACCGCGTAACTCGAAAATTAGCCATGTGATATTGTCATTGGATAAATTGTTTTTGTCGCATATCCAATAAATTTACACAAAAATTAAATTAACCATACAAAGCACAATAATCAAATAGTTCTGTCACCGCGTAATTCATTGGTTACATCACACATGTTCATAAAAGAAACAGTATTATGTCTCTCCTGAAAACTAAGCAAATTTAACTTGCACGGTAATGTTAGCTAGACGACAATATACATTTTCATTGTCTTATAAATTATTTAATTAAATCTTTTAATACGAAAACACAGTTTTAACAAGCTTGCTAGTATCCATTGGGGAGGTTCCAATTTCCCCTCATAACTTAGAAGGGTTAACACTCCTTTACTCCAATAATAGTTCAGCTAAAAAGTAACCAATAAGCCCCAAGTTTCACAGTTGAACAACAATATTGTAATCACTCACATTTTTGCTATCAATGAACGGCTTAGCCTCCAAAGGATCACCATCTTCAGAGGTTATATCCTTCCGAAATGGTAGTACGGCCAATTTCTTGCCATATAGCAACATCACAGCGCACCTGCATTCAGGGTCCACACGGATCCATGGTATGTGTGGATGAGTTGTCCAACCTCCCTGCAATAAAATTGTTACTGAATATTTGATGTTTTAAGATTGTTTTAAATTTTAATTTAACAAATACTAGGGCTGGGATAATAGGATATCTAATGCAATATTATTCTACAATTGCAACCCTGAATTTTCTTGGCCCTCCCCAGAACTCATTTAATTCTAATTATTATAATCTTATAAAGTACTCTATAGAGGGGCTGACGTCAGGCTCATATAAACCACAAATCAAATCTTTCTATAATATGTGTTAAAAGCAAGGTGCACTAACCACACTGTGAATGGAATAAGGACAAGTGGAAGAAGAAGATAATTTAGTGTGTAATATGTGTGAATATGTGTAAAAAATATATGCACATGAATTGAGAACCTCCTTCTTTATGAAGTTGGATAAAATACCAAGAACACTTACTAGTATTTTTTTTTAATTTACCACAACTGAAAAAGTATTTATAACTACGATCCTCCCAGAATTACCTTCATGTCATCTTCCTCAAAGTAATGCATGCTTAATGTAATGAGATTGTTGGTCTGAGGATCGTACTGTAGCACAGACAGCTTGGCTTCCTTGAATGACACGAGTAACAAATCCCTGCCGGCACTGGGGCATTTCACAGCAGCCATAGACATCACAACACCCCATAGGGGGTACGTAGCAAGACACTCCAGTTTCATTTTTGGTGGTATCGGTTGACCGGCTGGAATTAAATATATTGCAATAATAAATCAATGTTACAATATGTTAGGTAGGCAGCCGATCGTAAAAACTACAAGCCAAATCTAATGTGAGTAATCCACTGGGAGTGGAATAAGGGTAGGTGGCGTAAGGACTTGTAATAGCTGTAAAATGCAACACACGCCAAGGGAGAACTTCAATTCTCCAGGAAGTACAGGGTAGGTCCCTCGTTTGCGTGAGGCCGACTGGGTTGGTACCACCGCATTGTCTATTTCTGCTGCCAAGCAACAGTGTGTAAGCACTGTTGTGTTCCCGTTTGAAGGACATTGAAGCCAGGTAAATTACTGGGCATTATGAGACTTAACACCTTATGTCTCGGGGTGACGAGCGCAGTCCAGTGTCATGCAGTGCTTTGTTATATAAAGTTCTGTGTGGTGTTGCTTCTGTTTATGAGCAGGCGTGGCGCTTACCATCAGACGACCGACCTGCTCGTCTCGTCATTCAAGATAATAAACAAAAAAGTCTTTATAGCGCTATTCTACCATCAGTCCTCTCTCGATCTCGCTCCAATGACGACTACTTACCAGCGTTTACTTCCTTAGTATGCCCTTCAGGCAGTAGTCTAAACACCTTAATAATATTAGCTCCCGCGGTAACCAAACATATCTCCTCATTGTTGAAGAAGCAGCAGCTCACCGCATGCTCCACACCGGTGGCCGGATGAGTTTGCCGACAAATCGAAAACATTTTGCACTACACTTTTAGGTTATGTTTTTGGCTCGTACGAACTCCCAACTGTCTAACTTATAAAATAAATAAAAGAATTTTAATTCACACGCTATACTATATCACAGCATTTTTATGTGGTTTATTCAGATTTTCCTAAAAAGATAATCTATTATTTTTTGTTTAGTAAACAGACGCGTTTCAGTACTTTCAGTTGACACTAGGGCTGCCAGTAGATTTTTTTAAGTTATTCAGTATTTTAGCTAGTCCAAGAAATTAATAAAACCAAATAAAACTGAAAGTGTTACGAAATTACATTTTACAATTACTACATGCGTGATACTTCGAATAAGTCACTTTAAAAAATAATTATTTTAGAGAGTTTGATTTTGTTTTGTAACCGATCATACATGCCAGTCTATGTTGATAGTATTATAATTATGTATACATAAAGATCTGTAGACAAGAACATCATTTGCCCTGCGCTCCTATACGTGTGTGAGATGTCGCTTAGGCGTCATATTAAGGAGATCCACAACCCGGAAATGACAATGCTGCCGTGGATGTACTACGTTACACGACTAAATCGTATATCCTCGGCAGCCTTGGAGTTCGTGACGTGTCGGATAAACTTCAGGAATGTCATCTAAAGTGGTTTGGTTACTTTTTTAGGAAACCACAGGTGTAAATGTCGTAAATACCTGAGCCAGTTCGTACCCGCGCATGGCCCAAAAGGCGCGGGCTTGTCGTATAAGAAGACATAAGAGCCAATGGTTTTACTACAGTGGATGCTCAAGATCGGGTGAAGTGGAAGCATCTTAGTAGGACGGCAGACCCTGGCATTAATCCGGGATAATGCCAGGCGGTAAGAAAAATAAAAATACATTAAACATGCCAATCTACACAAAGAGGATATAACTGGCCACCTAATTATATAGTTTTTGTATCTTATCATAAAAGTTGGCATCCCTAGTAGTCGTATACAGTATTGCCAACCTTAATTTTCGAAGTCCACGAAAAATGGACCAAAAATATTTTTGGATTTGGAATTACTTAGTTTTTTTTGGTAAGCTCAACGTTACTTTAGCCATTTTATATTTATAAACAGTAAATCTTGAAAGAAAATTGTGAGCAGTGGGAACCTGACAACCAACGGACGTTTAGCTGCTACTTCACAACTGCATATTATGCGATATCTTATTTGTATGTCATACGCACGATCATGACCAACGTATCAATAAGATATGGTATCCAACTACGGTGGCTGATATTAACTTGCACAGGCGCAAAACTTTCGAAAACTAGCGTCAATGCTCAAAAATTTTCAGAATAAAGTATATAAGTGGTTTTAGTCATGTTCTTCACCAAATAAAAACTAAACCACTATAATCCAATAGCTCACAAACACCACGAGATTTATGGGTAATTTAGCTAAGTTGGCAACACCGTATTGGCATGTGCAATTTTTTTTTCCCATACTTAAGGCTTCGTATTTCTTGTGCATACAGCCACAAGACAGTGACAAGTTTGGTTTTTAATTTTACGTAATTACACAAATGTGCAAACTGTAAGCCACGACTGACAGAAATGACCTAAGTCGCGTCCGTTCAAGTTTCGAGCATCCATGGAATACCCTTGGTTTCTCTATTCTACCATACTTGTATCTCAAAATCACATCTCTGATGTGATTCTGTTATTTGAATTGAAATACTGATACAAGATACAAAATACGTATTTTCATCTTGTATCTGAAATACGTTCCTTTCTTTATTTTGTATCTTGTATTTAGATACTTTTTTTGGATATCTTTGTATTTTAAAAATACTAAATACTATTCACGCATTTTTTATTTTACGGCACCATAAAGACAACAATTACTGAACGCGTTTGTAAAATTTTACATATATATACATATGCACTCACGCCTGTAATCCCCGAAGGGGTAGGCAGAGGTGTAACTAGTACACCCACATTTCGCCGAGCGTATCTCCGTCCCACGATGTGATAGGGGGCGAGCCTATCGCCATACCGGGCACAAATTCCAGACTCCGGGCTGATACTGAGCATTTCGTAATAGAAAAACCCAATACCACTTTACCCGACCCGGGGATCGAACCCGAGACCTCAGCGTTAGCTTAATCGTAACGCGTACGCATTACAACTGCGCCACCGAGGCAATTTTAATTTATTCAAACACAGCAAAACATAATTAACTCGGTGGTGCAGTTGTAATGCGTACGCGACTGCGGTACAGAGGTCTCGGGTCGGGTAAAAGTGGTAAGTATTAGTTTTTCTATCATGAAATGCTCAGTAATTACATAGTATGGAATTGTGCCCAGTATCACAACATGGGACGGAAATAGATAAGCCCCGTTAAATATACATACGTCCTGTGCGCTCGGCGAAATGTAGGTGTAGGTACTGGGTGCACCTCTGCCTACCCCTTCCGGTGTTACAGGTGTAAGTGTGTAGATATGCATATTATATTTTTGAATAGTTGAGACGAGCAAGTCACTCACCTGATGGCAAGCGCCACGCCTGCCCATAAATAAATGCAACATTTGGATTACAAAGAACTGCATCCGCTCGTCACCCCGAGACATAAAATGTAAACTTTTCTTATTGCCCAGTAATTTTACTGGTTTCAATATAGTTCAATTGAAATACACACAACAGTGCTCACATACTGCTACTTGGCGACAGAAATAGACAAAGCGGTGGCACCAACCCAGACGGCCTCTCGCATTTGAGGGACCTACCACATAGTAAATTGATATTTTATAAATAATAAATAAATAAATACACCCAACAGACACAAACAGTCTTGAGCGCACACTAGTAACAACACACCCAGACCCGAAACAAATATTGTGGATCACTCAAACATTTGTCTCGGCATGGAATCGAACCCACGGCCTCTCGTTTCTCAGCCGGCTACTCGCCCGCTGCGCCACGGAGGCTCTCTGAAAATTCAAACAAATATTGCACGCGAGTGCCTACCATTACATTACTGAAAACGTAGCAGAGCGTAGACCACTTCACATACCTATGTACTTATATGAAAAACAATACTTTTTTTGCTAAATTGCAGAACTCACTTTTGATTCCAATGAAACTCTTTGTGAAGACTTCAATGCTGTAAATTCTTGTAAAACCTTGCACAAATCCTCAAAAGCTTCTTTGTTAAGCCTATAAAGTTTCATAAACTTCCTCTCACTAATATTATCTAGTGGATATCCAACTAAACTTCTCATATTAGCTTGAGTTTTTCTCTGTTCGCGGCGATTGTCTTCATATTCCGCCATCGCTAACATATTCCATGCTAAATATGCTCTTGCAGACATTATCGTGATATTTCAATAGCCAAAAGTTTAATATTAAATGTATTTCACGACGCTTTATGGCAGTGAGTTACGCTACTGCTATCGACACGGTATTGCTCGATAGCGAACGTGAGCATACGTCAAAATAAGAACTCATGGTACCATTTTTGTACAACAACCATACAAATTGTAAGTCGCTATCGAATTACTTTCGATAGGTTTTTTACGTGACGAAATGTTTTAAACTCATGGTATCGACTTTAGTTTTTCACGTAACCGGTAGAGGCGCTGTATAGTTTGTCATAGAAATATTTTACGTTGTCGCTAGCGACAATACGTGAGAAAAACTCATGGTTGAGCTGCTGATGTTTATTTCTACTCATCATTGTCGATATAATAATATGGCGGGAAAAAACACAAAAATGGGAATAAAACAAAATTATAACAGAATATATCGTTTATTTAGACATTAAGATATTGTAATTTATGAGCGACATAATTACATTTACAAATAACTAAAAATAAATTATATTTAGAATTATACAAATAAAAGTTCTTTGAAGAAAGTAGAACATTTCAAATTCATCATAGCTATTCTGTATGCTTATACCTGTTCTTTCTTTCACCACCCATATGGGAGTATAGCTAGTGTTCATATTTAACAATTAATATAAAATATCACAAAATAACAATCAATACAAACGTATAATCTAGTGGCAAAGATATTATTTGTATCTAGAAATGCAAGTTCCTTTTCACATAATTAGAATACACTCCAAACTGCTATTGTCTGAAATTAAAAATATGGCCGTAAATAGGTAGATGACGTTTTATTCCAATTTATTAATTATAAATCGTGATGGTAACTAAGAACGTTGAATAAAACTTTATAGTATTACTGAAGTATTCTGAAGAAATGACAAACTTCTGATCTCGTTACTAAAATAATGATATTTTTTACGTGCTGGGGGGGTTCTGAATCGATATTCAATGTACTGTGTGTATGTACTCTTTATTTAAAAATTAACGCGCAGATAAATATCAGTTCACGAATATTTCTTAAAATATGTACTCCCGTGTTGGCAATAGATGGCGTTATTGCCCATACATTTCATTTACTTTGTACTGACCGGCGTAACATTATTATTATTATTAACACTAATAACATCATAGCTATAGGCAAAGGGGTTTATCTTCCACTTAATTACAAATACGTACAATTAAAATACGTAAAGTTTAATTAATATTAACTCAGGGTAAAAGACCTTATTATAACATCTTATGGACCGCAAAAAGTCTATACCTAAAATACATAAACCTTTACGATGGTCTGCTTGATAGTAGTAATAACTATGAATCGTATTCTATTATTTTTAGATAAATTAGGGAAACACTTTCGAATTTTGGAAAACATTTAAATATAATTTAAATATTTCAATGTAAAATTAAAAACTCCTTATACATTATGTACCTAACTCCAATTTGTTTCTAATCAGTTGAAGCCACATGGGCCCATTAACCTTATGTTACTGTAATAAGTCTGGGCGCTTTGGTTCAAACGAACGATATTGTCATTTATGGCTATATAGAGTTAACTATACTATAAATACAGTTATAATATAAAATAAACACAAAATTAGTATACTAGTAGTTTACTAAAGTATGATTTTCATGTATTATGTACATAACCAAATCAGTCTTTTTCTAATAGGATATAACTACCGGCAAGAGTCGTGAGCACAGATGAACACACACAGTAGTTGAGAGTCCAGTGGACCAATCGCGTGAAGTGGAGGCGCCCCTCGCTCCTTTATTTAGCCAATCAAAATTATAAATTAACTTTCTTAGAGCATAGGCTGGCAAACGAGCAAGTGGGTAAGTGATCTCCACCGCCCATGTACGCCCACAATAGAAGAATCATGGGCGCGTTGCCAACTTAAAAGGAAAGGGATAAATAAGGGATTGGGAAGGGGAGGGGGATTTGGGCACCCGGATATCTCACTCACCGCCGCTACTTTGTCGGTTTTCTGTGACACAGTGGTAGCGACCCGGTTGAGCCGGCCCATTCGTGCTGTACACTATTTACATCGTGGCTCTACCACTCAACTACTTAGCAGGTGAAAGTGCTCGCGACTTGGGTGTACTTGGCCATCATAAAACATACAATACAATAATTCTCTAATACAAAGATATGTTAAAATATTAAAATATTTGACATTTATTCCGTGGCGCAATAGATGAATAGCCGATTGTGAAACGAGGCCGTGGGTTCGATTTGTACAATACGTGAAAAATAACTAGTCCGGCCTGAAGTTAGTCCCAAGCGGCTTCGCAGGTATGGCTGGTTACAGGAAGAATATAGAGAGACTGAAGTAACCAACTTCAGATCGGTCAAGTTATAATGAGCGTATTGTAGCTTCTACACTTGCTCTAGTTGCCTCCTGCGGTGTATTTTGTCATCACGGTGCGCATAGATTTTATAGTGCGCGTTGGTGAGTTACTCTGAATGTTGCGCTTAATCGCGGCATGCGAAGGGAGTCGGTTTAATGCTCTAAACTATTATACAAGAGTACACCTACGTACACCTTATCAGAGATCCGTGACTTTCATCAACTGGTTACTATGGGTCGCCTGAGTAACTAGTTTACACCAAGATTAGGTTGATCTTCGTTTTGAAATAAGACCCCATCAGTTTTAACCTCGATTTATATTGAATTTAGTTTAATTAGTTGATGCAAATAGATAAACTTTTACCTCTTAAATGAGATGAAATGACCAGCGCTTTAATTTTAAATCTGGTATGTTTTATTTATTAAATTATATTAAAACACGTATGACTATACAAAAACGAATGACGAAATTCTCATCGTTTGAATACGAATTTCGTCGATGTCTTACTTATGATTCTTATATAATAATAATAATAAAATACACCCAACAGTCACACACATAGTCCTGACCCCACACTAGGTTAACCTGTATCGTGGGTATCAGGAACTACGCGGGACTTGCGGTCCCACAACACCCAGACCCGAAACAAATATTAGTGGATTAGACAAACATTTGTCTCGCTGTGGGAATCGAACCCACGGCCTCACGCTTCGCAGCCGGCTACTCGCCTACTGCGCCACGGAGGCTGTCAAACGCATACGCTACATATAATCAACGCAAAGGGAATATTATTCGCTAGAAGTCGGCTTGTGCCATTATAGAAAAACATAAGATTAATAATATAGTTTAAAACAAGGTTCAATCTGAATAATTCATATTTTATTAAACCATAACTTCCCATCACTTATTTACACTGTTCGGAAAAGTCATCAAATCTTGATTACACAATAGTATTCTAACCTACTCAAAATCAGAATGTCCTGAATACAACACTTCCAGTATCACATATTCTTTTTTTTAACTGAATTTATCACAATGTTCTAGGTGAGGGTCAAAACGTCTATGTAGTATTTATAGGAGTGTGTAATTAAATATTAGGGCAAGAAAGTTCTGCAACGGCCAGCACGCATCGCGGAGTTTGTCAGCTAGATTGTTTCTATCCACAGAATCTTTTATTGGAAACTAAAATCATAGTTATTACACAACTGCAATGTTTTTATATGGTTGACTATTATACCCTCCATCCAACTATCTTAATCATCCATTTTTACTAAATACTAGTTCCCACTCCACTCGGCCGACCGGCACATGTCAGCCAAAAGTTCATCAAACTCCAACACAGAACTTTCATACAGTTCCAGGTCTTTCGACAAATCCTCAGTTGTCATTTCTATATCATCTTTTACCGACTCAGCACTCCCCGATTTCAGGCTTATATCATCTGCCAACTTCAAATAGGGGGCGTTGAAGAACTCTTTATAAAATTCTGCCAGTTCTCTTATCGGATGATTATCTGCGAATGGGAAATACAAGAGTTTCAATGGTGGTTCGTTTTCATTGCGAAAGCCTGTAAACTTTTTCGGTGGCATTTCCATTGACGTTGGACTTTTGGGCGTCACTGAAGCGTCCAGATCCTGCGTACTCTTAGACACTGTAGCTTTATCGCTCTCTGGACTTCTCTCTCTACGAATCACTCTGTGTTTCGGTATCGGCATTTTCTCCATGAAATCATCGAATGCCTTTCTAACTACATCCTCATCTACGAAAGCGGCTAATCGCAGTGGCTTGTTTAAGTCAACAGGTTTAAGAGGCTTGAATTCCTTCTTTTCGTCTTTCTTTTTTTTGGATTCGAATATCACATGTTTTGGACTTAATTCAAAATGATCACTCTTCAAAAGTAATGTTTTGTCTTTCTCAGACCTATTTTGGGATATGGAGAAGTTTGTGCGGTAGGAAACTGAGAATATTATTCCACCTAACGGAGTTTTTAGCATCCCAGCTTGGATTTTTTTCACTGATTCTCCGAGCGCTTTAACTTTCGGCTCACCATTGTACACTCTGTAGAATATTGTAAACGATTCTGTTCTTTGCTTCCTCGACAAATGGTAAGCTGGCGTTATCCTCGTTATAGTTATAAGTGACTTGAGTAATATTCCCATTCTAAAGTAAACCGTGTTCGTGGCCTTGACTGAAGTGTCGAATTGAGTTTCATCAAGCTCAAGGGTCCATAATTCTAACACCATCTCATCACCATCCTCGGTCTGTACAGATATTTCCACATGGAGTTGATCTTTAATGATCTCCAATACTTTATCTGAAGGTAAGGCATTCTTAGTCGCCTGGTTGACTTCAGGGGAGTCTGGTATTTGTAGATTAAACCAATCGGTGTCTGATGATCTTGGTTTGCTATCGGGGTCTATTTTGACACCCTTTCTCGATTCAACAATGACTTGGACTCCTTTGTAAGCTAAGAACTTAGTAAACTTTGTGAATTCATTCTTGTCGTTAATGTTGGAGAAAGCCACTTCAGGTGCCATGTTTTTAGTTGTACTGAATTGTCCTGTTTGTTATTCTTCCTCAGCTATACAGTTCTCGACAAGGTTCCTTAGATTTGGATTCTCCATGGCGGCGGCGATCCTCTCTTTGTCGTTGATCTGCTTGTTGACTGAAACAAGAGACATAACCATTTTCAATATTTAAAGAGTACAGTCAATCTTTATCGCAGTAGTTTCGTAACAACCTTTTCAGTTTTAAATTGGCCACTGGACTTAAACTAAAGGTACTACATAGGGTCAAGCTCTAGAGAGAAAAGCGTGAACTAAGTTGAACCAACCGCGATTGATTATTGACACTATTATTTTTACTGCTATTACATTTCATGTCACAATTATATCACAATGCACTGTTTATTGCGAAGGCAAGAAAATATAGAAAATGTACCTTGTTATCGAAAGTGCAGTGTATATTGCGTCGGTATAATGATTTGGACATTACAAACTGGTCAATAATATTTTTAAATACTTTACGCTTCAAGAGTGGATGGAGTACTAATTTTGCAAGCATACTACTTTTATCATTCAGCTGTATCAACAAACATTCAAGCGTGTAAAACGAAAATATTAAACTCGTCAAATAGCTAGTCAATTACTAAGTCTTTTTAAATGTTTTTATACTGTTTAATTACCACTATGTTATTTTATTTGAGTCATTCAAATAGAATACAAAATACTATGATGGTTATAAAGAAATTTATAAAGTTTATTATAAAACTAGCTGTTGCCCGCGGCTCCGCCCACGTGAATGCCTATTTCCAGGATTAAAGTAGCCTAGTCGCATCAAGCGAGTCCCGTCATCGCGATCGGTGTGAGAAACGCGCTTGACAAAAATACTAATATCGCTATTAAAAAATAGGGGTTGATCGTAGAGGGTTGAAAATTTAGGGTTGTATGTATTTTTTAATGCTGTATCATAAAAAAATAAAAACAAATTTTTTTTATCTAAAAAATAAAAATTTAGGCGTGGACCACCCTTAACATTTAGGGGGATAAAAAATAGATGTTGGCCGATTCTCAGACCTACCCGATATGCACACAAAATTTCATACAAATCGGTCCAGCCCTTTCGGAAGAGTATGGGAACGAACATTGTGATACGAGAATTTGATGTAGAGGATATTACATGTTTTAAACAGTAATATATCACTCGTCTTATATTAAAATTAAAACCATCCGTATGTTTGCTTCGTCTCAGTTCCCAAGTCTTTTCAATTAATTGTTACTGCATAACAGCTCCAGTCAGTTGGTAAGGTTTTTCTTTTTTTTATTCTTAATAGGCTTGCGTTCCGTGCACTATTGTGCACTCACGGTTCACTGAGTTTCTTTCCGTCTTACCAATTGACTGGGTCAAATATATTGCCATATCAACCCCAAATTGCAATGACAACTACCGTATCTTACTTCTATTCATAAAACATTTTGTACGGCAATATCAATATATAACGTGGCACCGATAGGTCGTACTTCGTGTTATTGAAGTGCGTAGTTAATTATTCGATAACTAAATAGAGAAGCGTTTTCACTTCCGTCATAATTACAATGCAGAATACAAAGTATAACAATAATAACATTGAAAATTCAAACTGGTTTTTTATCGATTTTACAACCTACAGAAATAAGGGAGAAAAAAACCATAGCATACGTAACAATACGAGATCTTAAGTAAGAATATTTTGGACATTCTTTTGTCGTAATAGGAAGAACTAGCTTTTGCTCGCGGCTCCACCCGCGTAAATGGCCTATTCCGGGGTAAAAAGTAAGTAGCCTATGTCCCAGGTCATCGTCTACCTGAGTGGCAAATTTCATAAAAAATCATTCAGGCGTTAAGAAGTAATTGACTAACAATAATTTAAGATTTCACATTTATAGTAGTAGTAATCTACTTGGGAAGTACTTTACTGTTGGAATATATTTATTTTTGTATATATTTTACCTTACTATCGCTAGAGGAAAACGTTAGAAGCCAGGCTACGTGGAATGTGCTCTATGGGTTTCCTCAATTCATTGGAGAGCAATGTATTCTATTCTGCCTCGGCGGCGCATTTGTAATGCGTACGCGGTACGACTGCTATGCCGAGCTCTTGGATTCCATCCCCGGGTCAAGTAAAAGTGATATTAGGTCTTTTTAACACGAAATGGTTAGCATTAGCCCGGAGTCTGGAATTCTGCCCGGTATGGCGATAGACTCGCCCCCATCACATCATGGGACAGAAATAAGCTCGAGTGGGTATTCTGGTTACCTCTGACTACCTCTTCGGGGAATACAGGTGTGAGTGCGTATGTATTCTGACGAAACGTAATCAGTACGACTTCGTAATTATGACCTTCATACAAACATGTCAAGATGACATGAAATTCGTTGTGTAATTTCGGTTCAAAATTAAAAACACGATTCTGTATTTTAAAAATGTGAATGTGGCTTGGAAGAAGGTAACGTCGACGATTTGTTCTTCAACTGTCCTAAGTTATGTTTTTCCTTTTATGATATACTTCCTTATACTGTTCCTCACCCTACTAATTTTAAGTGTATCTTCTCCCTTGTAGACGCCCCCTTAGTTAAGAGTTTATGTGAGTTTATTACAATTAATAAAACTGTAATAATGTAGATACTAGCTTTCTTATCACTGGTTGTTGTAATGTTTGTAGTTTCATAAGTATTGTCAAAGAATATAGAACATTTTCTGTGCTTTATATTGATATATTTGTGTGTGTATTTTAATGTGTTGTCCCCTCTTTTTAAGATAAAATTCAATTGAAATGTATCTTTTCAAAATTCTACCTGAGAAATATTTTTTTCTTCAACATTCTCCAAACTCAAACATACCAATCTCCATCTTTTATCTTCACACACCACGTGATATTGGCGGAATAGCTAAATTCTAAGCTCGTCGGCATTAATCAAAAAGAATTAAGAAAAATATAAATATCTACGACATCTATTAATGGGCATAACATAATTTACAATAGGCATCAGAAAGTTATAAATAACCGAAGGTCAAGTGTCTGCTTATGACAGTAACATGATCTCTTTGAACTCGGCTATCTTTTGCTAATGTGCTGACATGCGTCATAATGTATTTACTAGAAACTATACTTATGCTAGAAAAATATTGTAGGGTATTGGGTAAGTAGTGTATTGTTTTATACTGTATGATTTTTTTTAGTGTAAGTGGGCCACCAAAATTTTTGGCCGAAAGCCGGTTGGTGCACTCTGCTGATTAACGAACGAGGCAATGGCGAAACTTGGTTCCCATTGGGGTCAGACGGCTGGTCGCCCCATATTATACCAAATACCGTCAAATCTATGCGCGAGAAAGCGGACCCTGGTATTAAACCGAGATAACGCTAACCAGAAAGAAAAGACTTCATGTAGTTACTAGTAACCTACTCTGTTATGCACTAGCCACAGGGCTAGGGGCAGGGCATAGGCCCTGTCAAATAAATATTGTTAACAGAAACAAAACCCAACTACATCTGTGAATATGCGGCTTTATGATAGACCTCAGTTTTAGGCACTTGTCTGTTTTTCATTGCCGCTGCTAGAGGAACTCTCGTTCGTTGAGTTCTCGCAGGCGCGGCGGCACGTGAACAGTCAGCGAAAAACTATTAATATACGTATCACGTATGAGATCATGAGATCGCAAATAGTGGATTGGCACTCATTTACTCTTCAATGATGGGTTAAGTCCCTTAGACAAGAAACTTACATACATACATACGCACTCACGCCTGTAATCCCGGGACCGGTAGGCAGAGGTGTAACCAGTAGGTATACCCACATTTCACCGCGTATCCGTCCTAAGATGCGATAGGGGGCGAGCCTATCATCATACGGGGCACAATTCCAGACTCCGGACTGAGAATTTCATAATAAAAAAACCCCATGTCACTTTTACTCGACCTGGGGTTCGAACCCGAGATCTCAGGGTCAGGCTGAGTTGTAACGCGTACGCATTACAACTGCGCCACCGAGGCAGTCATACACAAGAAACAAAAAACTTATTTACACAGTATGACTACCTACTTCCCCTATGCCCTCACACCATTTGAGACCCTGACCTTGTCATTTGACATAGTGACCTGTAGACAAAATTATGCAAGCAGCATAATTATTTATTATGCATTTAGATAAAAATGTGCATATCTAGCTAGTGTTGTTGTTCAGTACGTATACAGTCAGCACCAAAAGTCAATGAACAAATCGAGTTTGTTTTTAGGCCGGCAAACGAGCAAGTGGGTCACCTGATGGTAAGTGATCTCCACCGCCCATGTACGCCCACAATACTAAAATAATCATGGGCCTTAAAGGCAAGGGATACTTTAGGGATTGGGAAGGGGAGGGGAATTTGGGCCTCCGGATATCTCACTCACCGTACGAAACGCAGCAGCAAGCTGCTACTTTACGCCGGTTTTCTGTGAGACAGTGGTAACGACCCGGACGTGCCGGCCCATTCATGCTGTAGACAAAACTGTCTACAGCGTGGCTCTATCACTCAGATTTTCGACAATCTTATACAATGTACAGCTGGAGCTCCATTCAAGGCCAGTCGACCTTGAAATGTTTAATTGTGGAATTGTTTAATACTAAGTGCGTCTAAATTAATTACATTTGACGGTCGGCATTATTGGACTGCACTGCATTTAACATCAGGTTCAGTAGTCTTCTAGTCTAGACTTTGCCATGCCGGGATAAAAAACAACCGTTGGGTTTCTCAAAAAACTTTCACTTTAGCATATATAGCTACTCAACAAGATAGCACCAATGTTGGTTGTTCATGGTAAAAGGTCAGATTTGCTGAACACTTAATTCTTAAAAGTAGCTGAACATTATTGTCTCTTCTTCTTCTTCTACCTCCCCTTATCCCACTCGCAGTGGGGTCGGTGCAACATGCTCTTTAACACGTGTTACACAATTTATTTGTTCTCAAAACAAAACATTAACTAATTTTGACAATGTGATCTTCAGCTAATTTCGATTCGTTCATATAATTTGGTGCTTATCTTAAACTGACTTGAATAGGAATTTTGTAAATTTGTAAATGTGTTCATCTACTTTTGTTGTTGATGATACCATTAACGTATTGCAAGTAGTGTAACAGGTATCGCTGTGATCCTTGAGCACAAGCTTCACCTGTGCAGTAGTTTATTTATAGGACTGTACAGAAACGTTAATCCTACTACAAATGTGAAAGTTTGGATGTTTTTGTCTTTGTGAATTTGGATGTTTCTTTCTTTTCACTGCGCCTTACCAGCTGAACGGTTTTGGGTGAAATTTGGCATACAGACTATGACCTGGACTAGAACATAGGCTACTTTTGATTCAGGAAAAAGCCGTTCACGCGGGCGGAGCCGCGAGCAAAGGCTAGTATTATTATAAAGTGAGTTTCATATGATCATTTCATCAAATTCCAATACAATAACACGATCGTGACGAGTGTACTGTTGTCCATTGAGGATTTTATTTTTTTACTCCAGGCTCTGTCGTCAGATTTTAACCAAACTGAAATGGGACCACACGGGAAGCAGCAGCTTTCAAATAAAAGAGAATCATCAAAATCAGTTCACCCAGTCCAAAGATCTGAGGTAACAAACATAAAAAAATAAAAATGAAGACCTCCTCCTTATTTGAAGTCGGTTAAAAATGTGTCACCCACACACATCATAATATACTCTTGCAGAGCCAAAACAAACAATGACCTTTGACATATTTATTAATTTTTTAGAGATAATTTAAAGATAGCTAGAAACCATCTTGATTAAACAGTTTTCAAACAAAAAAACATGTTAAAAATGATCCATTCATTTAGGCACTATAATAGGGTAGTTTCCTATATTGTATTTTATACATTATTTTATAAGCAACAGAAAATGATACGCAAAAGAAACCCTTTTATTAAAACACAATCAAAATTAGTTCAGAAACGTGCCCGCAGTTATGACTTTAAATGTTGGTATGAGGAAAAGTGGGTGCGTAGTAGGGTTATCTCACTATCTCGCTTGCACGCATGCACTATAATGAACATTTTACACAGTGACGTCAAAATTTGCGTCATCTGTCATTTGACAATTACCCCTTCTATAGGATCTGAATGGCTTCTAACTTATTTATTTTTGGTCTGATTTATAAAATTCATTCTGCAATAGATTTTGATTAACGTAACTCATTGATTTAAATAATAAAAAAAAATTGACAACTACCCTATTGTAGATAGAGTTACGTATAGAAGAAGTCACATTTTCCATCTCTTTTACTTCACAGCAAAAGAGACTTATTAAAATACACTAAGTGTGAAAGAGACAAAATTACTGATTTGTTGGCCTTATCGCTGTTACTATTTCATGTTTGTGGAGTCAAACATTGGTGTCTGAAACTAATTTATAAAATTATACATTTCTGATTATGTAGTTATGTGTTCTTGCATCATAAAGTGTCTTAAAGTGTGTGTGTGGTGTATTTTAAAAATCATAATGGTTTAGTGCTGCATTTTAGAATGTAAAAACCGATTCAAACAAGAGTTGTGTGAACCATGTGGTTGGTTACACAGTGCCTTTATCTATAGGTTTCTCTGTCTACGACTATAATACAAACAGACAAAACTGATACTCCCTTCTTTTTGTCAGTGGTTAAACTTGGGCAAATAGCCAAAGAGCCAAGCTTATATTCTACTACATAATATTAGAACATAGCAATAGGAATAAAGTTTGTAATTTGGAGAGTAAGTTATGATGACATCTACTATATTATGGCCTTATTGTTGCCTTTACTATTTCATATTGGGAATGTTAACTGTCTATTATTTGTTAAAAGGAAACTATGGACACGTAAATAAATCATATAATTAGAATACTCACTGTCATCCTCTGTGGTGTGGGCTCCCTTCTTTATAAACACGTCAAGTTTCACTGGATGATGGATGGATCGCAAAATCTTGATTCGTATACACAGTCCGATCAGCGTTGCCAACGAGCAATGTGGCACTGTGGGATTGTACTCCACTCGCAACACGGGAACTTTGTCAGCAGTGGGTTCCTTCACAAAGATACCTTCCTCATAAACGACCTTCAAATCCTCAAGCGTATTTGGCTTTTCTGGGTCCCGTATCGTCCGCAAAAAGTCTAGAAAACACCACAGCACAAGTTAATCACACAAAACAGTCCAGAAAATTTGTTTATCGCGAATATTTACTCAAAACAAACCGTAAATTGTCTCTTTCAAGTCATTCTCGTCCCTGTAGCCTAGCTCCTCTAATGTTGCACTTTTGTCCATATAAGCTGGCTTGGCGGTCTCCACGGGAGGTTTTGTCGTGTTGTTCAGGGAGAGTTTCGAGAAAAATGATATCATATCGTTTGTACACCTATTACTTTGATGTAATCAGTAATCTCACAGGTCACGATCAAATGTCGGACATGTTTTTGTTGGAGCTCAGAATATGACCAGCTTAAATTTTACGACAATAGTCTTCTCGGAATAATCCTGGACGAATACCAATAAAAAAATAGCCATTTTAAAAATAAGTTGAACTATCAGGGTAAACACTGGCTCGTTTTCTGATAACTGCTATAAAAAAAAACAAAAAAAATATTAGAAAATATAAAAGCCCCCATGCATTAAAATTACAAGAAATAGTAACAATATGAAAAAAAATTTGATGCACATTACTGTTGTAGGTGTGTAAAGCATTCACAATATTATTTATGTAACAAATTGTTCAAAATATTTAATTGATTGAATTAATCGAGTTAATATTTACTACGTACAACCGTAGTACTTATTAACTCTATGATTAATCTTCAATCCAAGAAATATATGGAGAATTAAAATACTAAGTCTGGTCACACTATTGGAGCTTGTTTTCTTTTTCATTCATAATATAATTTATGACTCTGGATTCGAGTTCTTCAAGCCTATATTTAATTTTTTATAATAAATCCTTAGGTCAAGAAAACTTATGGTCACCGCGTTATCACGTTTCGTCTTGCCTGCAAGTACACTGTACAACTGATTATAGATCAAGGAATTTATAATACTCTCTACCGAGAGTTACCTATTCTGTGCTAATTATTGTAAAACTTTTATTCCGCCTACTTCCATAATAAATACGTTTGTATCATAAAAAATGGGTGAAGTCCAGCATCGGATCTAGAGGGGAACACAAAACGGGGTAGATTCGGGGCTGGTGAAGTTTACTATTATTAGAGTTTATAACGTATTTGAAGGCATAAGGTGTTTTAAACCGACTTATAAATGTGTGTTTCTCGATTACTCGAAGACGCCTGGACCGATTCGAGAAATTATTTTTTTTGTGTAAAAGGGTATACTTCCCAGGTGGTCCCATTGGCACCAAGTCATTCATATTATAATTTATACGTCATATTTTCTAAAACTATTCAAGTATTTGCGCCTGGTACTCATGTCATTGTTCTGAGCTGATGATAGAAATATTATATGCTCGTATAGACCGCTACTTGTGTTCCTATTTATGTTCTTTTAAGTTATTCAGATGAGCTGATGAAGGAAGGTATAACTCCTTGTTAGTAGAATTAAAATTGTGTCATATATCGCGCGAGTTTGACAGCTCACAAACAGGGAGCGTGATAGGGGTTCTAGCAGAGTACAAGCAAGATGGTGATACGGTCAATTGAACGTAACTTAGTGGTACAATTTCTATGTACCGTGCAGCTTGTCTAGTAGTCCTACTAGACTAGATTAGACTGTAATAATTAAAGACTGATTTCTATAAGTTTCTTGTAGAGTCGGTGCCTATGTCTCTGCTGGTCAAATAAAATTGCACCAACTGCAAAGAGACCTACAGAAATTATTATTTTCGACTTTATTTTGAAGCCAGTATCTAAGTTTTATTAAAACTTATTTATTTTATAGAGAACAATAAATACACGAAACTACTTAAAACATAAGTTTATTAGAATTTCTTGAAAGATTTTTTGGATCCTTTCCCTTTGGACACCTTCAGCACGTTGAATCTGACGGTCTTGGAGAGCGGCCTGCATTCGCCGATGGTCACGATGTCTCCAATTTCCACGTCCCTGCGGAGTTACTGGGTTCAGTACAAGGTTCAATTCAGGGGTTACTTAAAATTTTTGTGTAGATAGTCAGATTTTGGGTTAGAAACACAATCTTCGTCATATGGTATTTCAGAAGACCGTCGTGTGGGTATCATCATTTAATGTGTGTAAAAAAAAAGATTGTGTGGTTTTATGAAACCGCGGTAAAAGTGAAACTTTTTTTTCACATTATAGACATTTAACTAAATATTTTTGGAATAATATTACATTAAACACTAACAAAAACAAACAAAATAGCGTGCGAACTATAGACGCCGCCATATTGGCCTTGGCTGCTCTGGCGAGCGCCTTTCACTTTATCCCTACTCCGCGGCCGACCGTCATGTGACATGCAACACACAGGCCAAAAAATATGAGACGATCTAATAAAAGTTTCACTTTAACATTTTAATAAAAACCGAATCGTGGTGCTTCATATGGGGCTACCCTCAGTTAAATCCTATGAATAACATCTACTAGGCGTTAGGCCTCTCGTTTGCGAGAGGCCATCTGGGTAGGTACTACCGTTTCTATTTCGGCCGCCAAGCAGCAATGCGTTAGCATTGTTGTGTTTCGGTTTGAAGGACATTAAAGTTAGTGCAATTACTGAGAATTATGAGACCAACATCTTAGGTCTTGGAATGGTGAGCGCAGTGCAGTGCCATGCTGTGTTCATGCCAAGTTCTGAGTGGTATTATTATAAGTGGGATTTATCTTTTCATGATAAATGCCATTAATAATGGTGATGTGGTAGTTTGGTGTTGTATTTCATATAGTGTTCAGTTTGTGGTATTTTAACTGAATCAAATCATCCCATGAATTACTAGTCAGAGGCAAAATAAAAGACCAATATGGAGAAACAATTGAACACATTTTTTTATTTACCAACCTTTCGTTCCATTCAGTTTATAGACGCATTTTAGCCATAGATAAGTTGGATCATTACGATTTTAATTTTCAATTTAGCCATTACTCTATAATGAATCTCACCTGAAACAAGGCGACAGATGCACGGGCATGTTCCTGTGTCGCTTCTCGAACCTGTTGTATTTGGGCAGGTAGTGGAGGTAGTCGCGGCGGATGACTATTGTCCGTTGCATTTTCATCTTCTGTACCACGCCTGAAAGGATGCGCCCGCGGATCGACACATTGCCAGTGAACGGACACTTCTTGTCGATGTACGTGCCTTCAACTGCCTGGAATTATTGGTTGATATTTATTATTGGTGTTTTAGCATTTGTAAATATGGATATTGTTCCATTATAGTGGTGTTGGGGCTGTTCTAAAATCATCTTTATATTGAAATACCTACATAAATATTGTTTTGTTTATTCTATCAAAAACTTAAGGTAGACTTTGAGATGCGCGACGCCAGTCAGGCGACAGCGAAATGTCTGCGTATAAACTACATCATTACATTCCAAAATATTAAATCTTTTCGGCTACCTAGGTGAAGTTATTACTCAATTTAACTTATTGTTTGTAATGGAATTTCTATACAGTGATTGATGTACCAGTTGTTGTAATCAGAGTTTGGGTTAGAAACACAATCTTCGTCATATGGTATTTCAGAAGACCGTCGTGTGGGTATCATCATGTTACAACTGGTAAATCTACTGAAATCAGCACATACAAACTATACGATAAATTGTCAAAGAAAACCTTTTGTTACTGCCTATAATGCGTAACACTTAAATGGAACTCATGAATATCCACAGAAAGATTTCAATTTTAATACAAGTAGAAACAATAATATTTTTTCCAACTAAATACTCTTCAAGAACTTTTTAGTTTGGCAACTACAAAAGTAAGGATGATATCTTTACTTTTATAATCACCATAATATTTTACCCTTGTTTTGATGAACATTGTTGAAATGCATCTTATAATGCGCAAACGTTTAGGGATTTTGTACACGTGACTGGTCCATTTTTGGCGATAAACTAAAACGGATCAATCACGTATCCAGAAATCCATGCACAGATAATGAAATCCCTTAAATGTTGTTCATCAACACAGGTGGAATGGTTGATGAGATTAGTAATGCATTGCCCAACTGAGATTTTATATTATTACGACAATAACAAATATACCCCCAAATACCAATTGTGACATTTTTCCTCTATATCTGTATCTCCGTCCCTTATGTGATACCGAGACGAGCCTATCGCCATACCGGGTACAAATTCCAGACTCCGGGCTGATACGGAGTATTTCGTAATAGAAAAACCCAATACCACTTTACTCGACCCGGGGATCGAACCCGAGACCTCAATCGTAACGCCTACCCATTACAACTGCGCCACCGAGGCCGTCAGTGTATTTATGTAGTACATTAAAAATATCCTATGAAGGACTTTTAAACTTATAAAAGTAAGAGTTGTGTGATGTAATATGAAAGGCCCTTGACATAAGACGTTACTGTAGTGTAAGGGTCATACAGCACACACGACACTTAGCATTGGCGATCAGCGATTTAGTTGCTTTTCGGAACCTCGATGCTATGTTTGAACGCTTGAATCCGCACAAACGCCAATCACGCCGACCAAGATTCACGTCGCTTTTTGGTAAAGCGCAGCAGTTGAACGCTATACTCAGCACACATTCGAATGCTAGTTGAAACAATTTAGTGAGGATTTGGCATCTGTGCAACACGGTTCAGTGTTGTAATGGAAGGTTTATGTACAAATGAAGTCAGCGCGGGCATCGGGCGCGTGCTACTATTACTCACGCTCTTCCCCTGACCTCACCTCTTCGCCAGCCGAGATCGATAGTGACTTAAACGCGCGACACCATGAACAAACGCAGCAAACGTCAAAACGCGATTGTATCAAAGCAGTCGCTAAAACGCGAGATTCCGATACAGCGATCAAACGCAGTTTTAAATACGCGATACCGATCAATGCAGTTACAAAATCGCCACCTCCGACGCTAAAAGTATCGTGTGTGCTATAAGTCCTAAGATATTTGTGTCTATTCTGTTGTCACACTAAAACACACTTGATTTTAAATAAAGTAATTCTGTCAAATGGATGTGTAGTAAATAGAATGAACTATTTTTTTTACAAGATTTAAAATCATACACGACACAACCTAATTTTAGTTAAGTTTGTCTACAACTAGAAAATAAAAAATTGCTTAATTTAGTTGGGTGACAACACAATAGCTGGGGTTATTTTAATTTTGTTACATAACAATATAAATATTTTGATGATGCATACAACTTTTACATGAAAATTATAATCTTTGTAATTTTAAGTTTCAACAGCTGGCTTTAAGACTCTTTTTTGATTTCCAGCTGTGTCATTGTTTTAGTTACAATATTGTAATGAATATATATACATATATAAATTCATGCCGTTTCCCATAGGGGTAAGCAGTGACAATAGTTTTCCAATAAATTAATAATTAATAATTTGTCAGTATAAAAGTTCCTAGCACAATAAAAAAAGCAAATACCAGACTTACAATCACCACCTGACGACAAATAAGAGCTAAATTGTAGTTAACAGGATTTTATATTCTAGAGTTATTGTTCATAAAAGCATCATGCAAACATATTAAAGCAAGCATTCAGAGAGGAATTTCCTGGACACCAGAATGCAATGGATTATGGGCTTTGTGAATTTTGAAAAAAAATATTAAAATACAAGACTGAAAATATGCTATACTGAAATGAAACCCATAATTCATTGCAAATCGATCATTGTACAACGAAGCCACCGTCCCCAGCCATCAGCACCCCTTCCCACCACCATAAAAACCGAAAACAGACCTCACGAGGTGTCTTGAACCCTAGTCCGACATTCTTACTGTGTCGCATCTCCTTCCTTTTCATCCCTCCCTTCCTGTTCAGGAAGACGGTCAACTGTTTCTGAAACGCTTTCTCTGTCTACGGAAAACAAAAAAAAGAAAAATCGCTAATTAGTACTTCCACACCATGCATTTACCTCTCGCGGTGTTTTAAAACCGAGTCCCACATCTTTGTGGTACCTCAAAGGTTTACGGCTACGTTTGACGCCGATTCCCTTCTTGCGGTTTAAGAACACTGTTGGCTGCTTTTGGAATGAACGTTCCGTCTGCAAATTTGTAATGGCTATTATATTTGTAAATTAAAATACATAAAAAAGGCCTACAATAGTGTGAATTATTGTAGGAATTATAGTGATTATTAAAAAACATTTGGGGCCTCACATATAAACGTTACTAAAGCATTGATTAGTTAAACACTATCACTTTCTTGTATTTCTCTGTCAACGCAATTTATAAAGTGGCTTGAAACAGACGAAAACAGTGTTTTAACTAATCAGTGCAAAACGTTTATAAGTAAGGGCCTTACTGGGATTAAGGGTGAAATGAGTCCATTAACATGAGGCGATCACCCATCTGTGCAACTAGCAAGTGTACTCGCTATAAATACAGTACAAATAAAAGGGCCTTGATGATTTACAAAGGCATGTTTATTTAGTACATTATTATAATTTATTTGTTGTGATGTATAATATTATATATTCCAATTTAAACATAAATTAGCATTCACACTACAACACAGATTGTGAAGGAGACACATGAAAGGGAGCTGAAATATAACATTTTTTTTACATAATACCATGTTTATAGATCTATATGTAAAAGATTATACATATAATAAATACATTGATTTAAAAAACAGATTTTCATTTATATTGCAGAATGTAATATTTATTGTCTCATTGAAAAGTGACAGCTTCCATGGCGCAGTGGGCGAATAGCCAGCTTTGAAGCTAGAGACCGCAAGTTCGATTCCCGCAAAGATAAAATGTTTGTGTGATCCACAAATATATGTTTCGGGTCTGGTCTGTTTTCTCCTCATAGAGGTTGAATTCAGACAGGCGGGTCAGTCGTAAAAACTACAAGCCTCATCTTTTTGTAACATGTGTTAAAAACATGATGCACAGACCCCACGAGTGGGATAAGAGCAGGTGGGAAAAAGTGAAAAGTAACAAATCTACAATGAACATAATTTACTGTATTATCAAACAGTACTAGGTATTAAGTATTCTGTGGAAATATGAAGCTGAAATAAATTTTAGACTGTCAGGTAATTATAATACGATCTTATATTCATAATTATAAATTTCCTACAAAGTGTAATTGATGTAATCATGTTTCATTATTGATTTTATAGAAGTTAAAGCATAACCTCAACGGTATCTGGTAGTAAACATAACCTATTCAAGTTACACAAACGAGTTTACTATTAGTTTATCATGGTATATCATTTCTTCAGTACTACATTTATTGTTTTATATGTATATTTTCACTAGAAGAGTAGTTAATAGCAACGCACAACCTAGGTTAACAATATTTTCAAGATACAAACCTACAAGTCAGTACCTAGACTAAAATATTGGCGAATAAATAAATATAATAATAAATATTTCGCTTATTAGAGAATAATAATCGTTTTTTCCACCTTGGTAGGCTTTTACATCTCCAATAAAGCCTTGTATAGTTATTTTTAGGTATAACTATCCACGAATGCCGAAACCCCCACGTGCACAGTTTGAACACATTTTTCATATCGAAACACTTATTTTTCTAACACAAATATAATATCCTCATATTTGTTACAAATTAAATAGCACTTTTAATAACATTTCACTAGGTTTTACACTTATTTTATAATATTTCATTAAAAAATTCTACACGTACCTGGTCGGCCATCTTGCTTGATAACGAAAAGAAGGTTGTGTTGCAAGCCTATTTTTACCGAGATCTTCGAAATGGCGGTAATAAAATAAAAATACTACTAACAGAGTTCGTAAAGTGAAAAATTGTGAATAAAAAAAATATGCGAGATAAAATTTGAAATTTGAAAAAAAAAACTATTTGAAAAAAAAAGAAATTTTACATTATTTCGTCATGTACGGGACAAATGTATTGCCTCTTGTATGTCCTACCCAATATTAATACATACATTATAGATATTTTATTATGTCATTTAGCAAATTTGTTGTGGATGATGCTGTATACGTTATGTATACAAACATATTTTGTTGATTGTTTTCTATTACGTACATATCTTAATTTTATTTTTTATACTCACTTGTCATACGTGTTATTTTAATTATCTACATGATTAATAAATGATTTCATTTTATTGCACTTCGTTATCCCAATGAGATTTTAATTATTTTTAGATGCACGTTTTGAAATTCTCCTCACAGGGGTTGACGTCAGGCAGGTGTGGGGCCGGTCTTAAAAACTATAAGTCTAATCTTTCTGTAACATGTTATAAAAGCATGTTACGCCGCCCCACTGCGAGTATGATAGGATCTGGAGGAAGAAGTATTTTTTATGCAATATCTTAGAATTTTAAATAAATATACACTCAACAATCGCACACAATATAGTTCTGACCCCATACTAGGTTAACCTGTGTCGTGGATATTAGAAACTACGAGGGACTTATGGTTATTTGTTCAGTAGTGGACTTGTCTTCTGGCTGATGATGATGATGATGAGGGACTTATGGTCCCATAACACTTATTTTATTTATTAAACAAATATTTGTGCATTGGAGGCACTATACCAAACGTGGACATCGGTGAAATCGCCTTTGTGAGGCCTTTTTCATTTCCCAAACACAAAGAAATAAATGAGCTGAATTACCCACTAACGTATGAGTATACGAATTGACAAAAATTACACAAACAAACCTAAATCAACGATTCGGGGATTCCCCGAGTCTCGCGCGCAGAATCACCTAATTTTCATAGTGCTACCCTGCCACTCGACTCTGGTTGTACTAATGACGCCTACGGAAATAAATACGAATATCCAAACTTTGTAAAACTTTCTTTCTTGCGAGGCTCCATTAGGCACGAGGCTGTCAGCAGTTGCCGACGCGACGTCGCGTTGTCGCGCGCGTCGACGACGTCTAACGCCACCACTGTATTTGTGGACCCACGGCGTCTCTTTTCGCAGCGGGTTACTCACCCACTGTAAAAATTAAAAATTAAAAAGCAAAAAATAAATACAACGTGTTATAGAAAGGGGCGGGCAAATTTAAGCAATGTATAGTGTAGGGTATAAGTATCTTATCTCCCATAGTACCAAATCCGATTGCGTTGCTAGTACAATAATTGTAGAATTTTCTTTTTTATCGAATGAGTAACATGTCGATATCGACTTTCAACTTTGGACAACACTAAATGATAAACAATGATACTATAGACCTCCTTTCATTTAATTATTTTATAATTAAAAAAACACTAAACATTTGTCAAATGTCAATATTTATTTGACGCAGTCAGTTCGGCAAGTTCTGATTTTATGAAGTATGATTAAGAGTTCAAAAAATATGTTGTGTTTGACTAAAAACAAGTATTATGTATTGGTACTTTGCGTTGGTGTAACTGATAAAAGTTTTTAAGAGGTTCGTCGACTGTAGCCAAATTCATAGATGGAAGACCCGAGAATGAAGTCTTTAAAATGCTTCTAGAGGATGGTACCTATTTGTCTTCAACACACAATCTCCTTCAGGTGTTAATTTGTGTTCAAACTACAAGTTACGCACGTATACTCGTAGAATGACTTGCATCTTATTCAAGTTTATTAAAAAGTGAGTGTCGTACATAAAAAACATTTGGAGCAGTCTTTGGGGACTGCCGATAGAAGTGAAACTTTTTTTCACATTATAGACATTTAACTAAAAAAATTTGATAAATATTACATTAAACACTAACAAAAACAAACTGTAGAGGAACGGGTGCTAAATGTTCCTCCGGCGAAGGGGAGATCTTCAGTCAGGCGGATGTTGTACCTGACCGGCAGCGCGCACCGCACAATGCAACATTGATCCTGAATCGCGCTAGCAAAGTTTGTGCGACGATTAGATACAAGTTCCGAACATCAACCATCGGAGGGGCCGCGGCCGGTCAGGTACAACTGTCTGACTGAAGATCTCCCCTTTGCCGGAGGTACATTTAGCACCCGTTCCTCTACAGTTTGTTTTTGTGTGTTAGACAATAAATAAATATGGCGCGTAACGGAAAAATGTTACCCAGAAATTAAAGATGGCGCGTAACAGAAAAACGTTACAGTTTTTTTTTACATTGCTATAAAATTTCTCCCATACGCCGATAAAGAAGTTTCACTTCAATAATTAATAGTGATGTCATCAATCTGATCAATCTTAATAAACGAGTGATTAAAATTTACGTGAAATTTTTGGATGTCTTGGTTTTGAAAAGATCCGGTACATAAGTAAAAATTGTAAGGGGTATGTAATGACCCTAAAATATGACCACACCTTTCTGTAACACGTTGTATATAAATAATTAATAAGCAACGGCTCTACTATAACCATTTTCTACTATACTACTAACATACTATTTTCTACTATAAGAACTGAAAGCAAAAATATATGGCAACATTCATAAACGGATCTGTCAAACGCGAATTGTTATGAAAATACTCGTACAAATTATTTTTCGAGTTAATTCTTTTTAATAATCAATTAGCACTCAAAACGACAATCAGTTAGCTATCTCATGATTTTTTTTATGTTTTTCCACCTGCTAAAATATAAATAAAAGCCGAAAACACGTGCTACATATGTCCGTGATGTACACAGTTGTTGCGTTTTGTTTTCTTTGGAAAATTATTTTATTCTCTTGAATTGGCATGGAAGAGGTGCGGCAGCTCGTCCAGGAGGAAGGCAGGGAGGCAAGAAACCTCGTAGCGTTCCATGTTGCGGTCGACACACCGGGTAATTTAACTTTTTAAATATTTAAACATACCTATTAAATTTATACGTTTTTGTTCGTAGGCGGTGATGTTTCTCTTTGAAAATGCGACTATTAAATTTTCATTCTTTATAATTAATACGTTTTGTGCCGCCTATGTACGGTAAAAGTGAATTAAACGTGTTTTTATAGTTCTGTGCTTGTCTGATATGTCTTAGGTTCACAGTTTAGTGTTCACTTACACTTTGAGGGCGCTAAAAGGAATCTGAATGTTTGTGACCTCCTCAGGTTTAGTACTCTGGGTCTGTATGTTAGAACAAACAGACCCAGAGTATAAAAAAATAAGTTAATAACTTAAAAAATCTATCTTAAACCCAAATTGTGTCCCATTTACTGTTTTCCTTTGATAACTTTTTTTCCCCTCCTATTCCGCCTTTAGATCTCTTCACACTAATATGGCACCACCCTCGAACAACATTACTTGTAGATATTGAGTGATATACATAAAAAAAACTAATACAGACACATTGTGAATGTCCTCCTTTTTAAAAACCTACATTTTATGCCCATATATTTAAAGCATTTTTTTAACTTGAATTATACCTTTTATGCTTTTCACTAGTGCTTGTTTCTGGAATTTGTTTGATAATGTAAAATAATAAAAAAATTCAAAACACAATGTATTATGAATGAAAAAGCATTTTACTCATATGTGATTATTTTTGTTTAATACTTTAAAATAAATTTCTTTGCACACTCATTCATTTTACATTGATATTTTTAAAACAGAGTTTATAATTATATGCTGTCATATAATAAAGTAACTTCCATAGCCATCATACTTCCTATTATCTTATATTTATATGTGAAAGTTAAGATGTTTGTGCCTTTGTGGATGAGGATATTTGTTAATCAGTTATGCCTTAATGGTGGAACATATTTGAATGAAATTTTATAAATAAGTGTACTATAAGGGAGACCTTTGCTCAGCAAGGGACAATATAGGTTAATATAAATAAATATATGGTGGCGCAGTTGTAACGCGCACTCATTACGATTGACGCCAATGCTGAGGTCTCGGGTACGATCCCCGGGTCGGGTAAAGTGGTATTGGGTTTTACTAATTTCAAAATGATCAGTATCAGCCCGGAGTCTGGAATTTGTGCCTGGTATGGCGACAGGCTTTGCCCCCTATCACATAAGGGACGGAGATACGCTTGGCGAAATGTGGGTGTACTGGTTACACCTCTGCCTACCCCTTCGAGGATTACAGGCGTGAGTGCATATGTATGTATGTGCGTATAAATATAAGTGTACTATGACCTGACTTAGGATTTAGATCTCTATTTATACTGGAAAAGAACACTCACACTGGCAGAGCCTTGAGTGAAAGCTAGTGTATATTATGATTTGGTGTCTTGGGTACATTCATGATCTGTCACCCCATTACCTAAATAATATTGTATACCACCATAGGGAAATGCTTTCCTAACCAACAAGTAATTTATTACCATACCTAGAAAGGGGAGTCTTATACACTTCTATTGTTTGTCACTCTGAGGATGTTTGTTAAATTTGCCTGAATGGAGATACAAAATGAATGCTCCTGTATAAGTAGATATACTTATGAACAAGCAACATCAAATAAAAATTTACATTATGAAGTACTGCATGGCATTACACTGTGCTTGTCACCCTGAGACATAAGATGTTGAGTCCAATAATGCCCAGTAACTTCTCTTTAATATCTTTCATGCTTACACTTTGATGTTTTATTTATTTCATAAAACAGCTGTACAAAAGTGTGATTAGTACACAAATTATTTAGTCATATTATAACATAATCGTAGGAAAAACTCTGGTACCCATTGTAAAATTTAACTTGTGGTGGCAGAAATATATGCTTAGTGGCAGAATTCGAAATATGGGTTTCGTTAATTGTGTCCAAGAGCAGTACTACCAATAATTTCCAATACTAACTGTTCCACCTATTTTCCCTTTAGACATGGAATAGTAAAGACATTTTTAGTGGTCATTTTAAGTTTAGTGGAGTCTAGAATTGTGTCTGGTATGGTGATAGGCTAGCCCCCTGTCACATCATGGAATGGAAGTAGGCGCGGCGAAGTGTGGATGTACTAGTTGCACCTCTGCCTACCCCTTCGGGGAGTACAGGCGAAAGTATGTATGTATGGAAAAGTCCAGCACGAAAATAACAAGCGTCGAGATACAGTACGAAGAGCTTTAAATCGAGATTGATCAATACAATGTAACTGAATATAGAACGTCTGATACCGACACGCGAATAGTTAAAGTGAATCAATATTATATTTTACACGTGGGTTGGTATCTTAATATAGGTACAATTAAAACTGGTTGATTTATTTATTTTTATTATGACTGCCTCTGTGTCGCAGTTGTAATGCGTGCGTGATGCAACTGCTGTGTTGAGGTCGCGAGTTCGATCCCCGAGTCGGTTAAAGTGAAATTTGGTTTCTGCATCACCCCGGAGTCTGTAATTGTGTACGGTGTTGCGATAGGCTCGCCCCCCTATCATATCATGGGACTTAAATAAGCTCGGCGAAATGTGGATGTACTGGTATTATGCCCGAGACATGATATGTTAAGTCTCATAATGCCTAATAATTTCACTGGATTCGATGTCCTTTCCGGAATTCAATAGTTTTTACTGTACTGCTTGGCAGCAGAAATAGACAAAGCGGTGGTACTAACCCAGACATCCTCTCGTATACGAGGGGCCTAGGTACCGTCTAATATGACTATAACCATTTATGTTATTTTGCGCGTATTGTACACTATTTATTTTATTTTATTTATTTATTTTATTATTAGCAGAAGTCGATACACTATACTAATATAAAAACATACGTAAACGAAAAAAATATATATACTGGTCTCCCATGAACAGGCAACCAGAACTTACAATGGGTAACTTACGCCATAAGAGTAGCAGATTTTTTTAAAGAAAAATTAAATCAGTTAAATTAAAATAAATTGGTAATTAAACATGCGTAAGTCTTTAGTACTTAACATGAACACTAATCGAAAATAACTGCGAGGCGCCAAGTAAGTTACGGCTCGACAAGAAAATATGACAGAAAATTTACTAAAACTAAGTTTCTTGAAGTAATTGGAGTGTCTCGGTATTAAGTAAACTAATTGTCCAGATGTTAGATTAGTCAGTATGTCTAAATATAGAAAGTTAGTTACACGTGAAGCTATGAGTGATACTGCTATGTTTAGGTACTGATTTGTCACTTTGTGCCTTATTGCAATAGTCACTGTTTTAATTTTCGCACTCACGCCTGTAATCCCCGAAGGGGTAGGCAGAGGTGTAACAGCACACCCACATTTAGCCGAGCGTATCTCCGTCCCATGATGTGATAGGGTGCGGCCCTATCGCCATATCGGGCACAATTCCAGGCTCCGGGTGGATACTGAGCAATTTGTAATAGAAAATCCCCAATATTACTTCTACCCGACCCGGGGATCGAACCCGAGACCTCAGCGCCAGCCTCAGTCGTAACGCCGCGCCGAGGCAGTCTAATTGTAATATCGCTAGGAAAATTCAAACATTGATTGACTGCCTCGGTGGCGCAGTTATGACAGTTTTTCTATTACGAAATGTACAGTATCAGCCCGGAGTCTGGAATTGTGCCTGTTATGTCCTCACCCCCATGTCACATCATGAGACGGAAATAAGCTTGGCTAAATGTGGGTGTACTAGTTTTACACCTCTGCCTAGCCCTTCGGGGATTAAAGGCGTGAGTGCGTATGTATTACGATTAGGCTTAAAAAATATTGTATATTTTTTACGATATTGCCTAAGTATTTGCTCCTTCGCGGCGAAAGGACTGGTGTAACATTACAGTTGTAGTGCTTGTACGGTTGTATTTAAAATCGATAACAATTTTAGATTCAGACTGGGCCCTCATATTTTATTAGTCATCAAAGTCATAGTTGGGTAGTGGTAGTTGGGTACTAAGGTTGGGTATGCATAAGCGAGTTCGTCAGGGTTGGTAACACCGCTTTGCCTATGTTTGCTGCCAAGCATCACGGTGCAAGTTAAAATACATAATATAACGTTTAACAAAACTTGGAAACCGACTTCAATAGCATATAAATTTCAATAAAATCACACAATGTACATCACACACGAGTGTACTGTTGTCCGTTGAGTTTTATCGAGTGAAATTTTTCCTACAAAATCGGCCCACAATTGGCGGAGATACCGATGTACATACATAAAAAAAAGCAAAAAAAAAGCGCCGAATTGAGAACCTCCTCCTTTTTTGAAGTCGGATAAAAATAGTACTGAAACGTGTTCCCGTTCTCGTCGTTCACCCGTATTTTAAACCGTATGTATCTCTCAAGAAATGTTTGCCTATACCCCATTCTTATCCTTCCCTAACAGAACCACGCGTGCTGGCTTGCGTAACCACAGTTTCGTGGGCATCTCGGCTCGAACCAAGCAGTTCGCAAAATCATACTTGAACCGTACCATGAAGCCGTGGAGTAGTTTGTCGCCACACGAGGCGTACTCTCGTATGCTAGAGTCCGCCTGCGTAGGTACCACCGCATTGTCTATTTCTACCGCCAAGTGGTAGTGTGCAAACACTGTTGTGTTCCGGGTATGAAGGACATTGTAGCCAGTGTAATTACTAGTCATTATGAGAATTAACATCTTATGTCTCACGATGATGAGCACAGTTCAGTGCCACTCAGCGCTTTGTAATTCAAAGTAATGATTCGTGTTGCCACTGTTCATGGGCAGTCATGTCGAGCGGCTTGTTCGGTTATATAAAAAAAAAAACTTGTATATACCCATCCTCCTTTATACGACATTAAGTGCTTGAAAAGAAGTGTGGAGAAGCAATTAGGCAGGCAGGCATAATTCTGGTGACCTAAGACAGATATATTTTCTATTTGTGGTCGCTACTATTCCAGGACTGCACCATTAGGAGTGGCGTAGGCACTTTGTCATGCCAGAATAAAAAATAGCTGAATCAAGAAGATGATTATAATATTGTTTCGGTAGCCCGCGTGGCCCGCAAGCCGCCACGTTCGACGCTGCCCCCGCGTCGTGCGGTGCCGCGTCCTTCCACGCGCCTTCGCTCCGCCTCCGCCGGCCGGGACAAGCGCTCCGAGCTCAGAGCTCGCTACTGGGCGCTGCTGTTCGGCGATCTACAACGCGCTGTGAGTCACATACAGCTTACTTACTGCCCCTAAGTGGGTCTCTTGTTTTTGAAACTGGAAAACTCAACTCTATCGTCCTTGCAATTGTTACTAGTTTGGAGCCCGCTCAGGTACTCAACAACCGCATGCATCATTGCACAGAAACCAGGGATGCCCAATTTGTATTTAATAAAATTCGCACTGTTTTTTCATATTCATGTTAAAGCAGATAAAAATATACTTGCTTTGTAATCTATTTTGCAGATCGGTGAAATATACAACACAGTTGAAGCTCACGAGAATTTAAACGAGTGCCAAGAAGTTATATTAGTTTTGGAGAATTACACACGCGATTTCAAAGCTCTAGGTGAATGGTTTAGATTGAAGTGGGAGTACGATAACACTCCCCCTCCTCAAAGACCGCAAAGTCTAGCATGGGAGATAAGAAAGACTGATTTTGTAAGGCCCGAATCCCGACGCACACACTCTGTGAAAAGTTCCCCTTCGGTTTCTGGAAAAAATAGTCCATGCCTTTCTGGCCATAACACGCCTAGTGGCAAAAACAGCCCGAATTTAACCGGAAAAGCTAGTCCAGGAAGCGGAAAGATCAGTCCAAGGATCACTGGCCACAGTTCTAGTCCCAAAGCGAATATCGAATTCTTTAGTACTAAGATTTCATCTAAAATCGCTACTAAACCCGAGCCGAAAATGGTGAAGGAAGCTTCTAGACTTTCTGATATAAAAGAAAAGGAGGTTAAGGAGCTCGTAGACGAGAATGCAGTAGAAGTGGTAACTAAAGATAGGAAAAAATATGACGAGAAAGAACCAATACTCAAACATGTAGAAATTGGCAAAGCCAAAGAGTATCCAAATGTTTGTCCGAAACCGGTGATTATAAAATCACCAAAACGAATAAATCAGGATAAAAAAATAAACGAGGAATTATCTTCGCAAGCTAAAGCTACTATTGCGAAGTTAGATGCTTTAGAGAACGAATTTCTTGCGAAACAACTGACTGAAAATGCGGTTAAAAACGAAAATATGATTAATCATGACAAGGAAATTGATCAAGACCTTAAAGAAAATTTTAATCGGACAGGTAAATGCAAAGAAGAGGCCAAAAATGAAGTTCAAATTATTGAAGAACCTATTAAAACTCCTGAAGATATAGAAAAAACACCTAATTCTGATGAGAAAGAAACTATCTCGGAGAATTCTCCAGTTAAATCTGAAGATAACTTTGCTGATGTTTCAAATGAAAGTTCTCCTAAATCTAACAATGAGACTATAATAATTGAGAGAATTAAAAATGGTGAAAAAACTACTAACCATATTGAAACTACTAACACAGATGAGATAACTAAAATCAAAGCAGAGAAAGACACCATTAAAATATGTGATGAGAATTCCAATGAAAAGGAAATAATATCGATACTTATTGAAAACAACATTTCTAAAGATAAAGGCGAGAAAAAAGAAATGAACGAAAAAACTGAAACCAAAACGCCCGAGGCGGGCAAAGACGCAGAAAACAAGGATGACGCAAAGAAAGATCAAGAAGCAAAAAAGTGTGAGCTGAAAAGGCCGGCGTACTCTCAAGCGGCTGCTAAACCCAAACAGCCGACAATAGTAGCTAAGGTAGAAGCTAAAACACCGATTAGACTAAATAATTTGACAAGAAGCAAAACGGCTGTAGATATGCGACCGTCAACAGATCCTAAAACGCAACGAGTGCCCAAACGAAACCAGACTAACAAGTGCAGCTATCCATTTAACCTAACCACAGGTAGAACAAGTCTTTTCGATTCGCCAACAAACAAGCTACCACCTAAAAAACATATAAATAGGCCCCAAATGGCATCAGGTGATGCTAAGACAGCTCAACCAAAAATGGATTTAAAGAAAGGACCTCCAAAGCCAACCTCTTTAAAAATTAACGATAAAGAAGATAAAAAGGAAAAGGTAAACCCCACTTTGGAAAAAATAAAAGATTGCGATGAATATAGCAGTTCCGATACAATAGTCACTCAGATAGACATATCGCGGATTGAATCCAGTGAGAGTCTTAAAACTTTAGTGCCTGAAGATGGGCAAGATGTTGCAAATTCGATCGAAGTGTTAAACATTAACAAGAGTGATAACGAGGGTTGGCTCACAGTTAAGTCGAAAAGGTTCAGTCGCGAGTCTAAAAAGCAAGGTCGTTCGCACTGGACCAATCGCTTTCACCAGCCCTCGGCTACTACCAGCTTACCGACACTAAATATGATAGAATCTCCCAAACAGGAATCGAAACCGATCATAACATCAAATGCCGATAGGGCTAAGTCAGAACAGCCCCAAAATAAGCCCGAGAAAGTGGTACAAGTTGTAGCCAACGAGAAAGAGAAAGAAAAAGAGACGAAGCAAAAAGATCCGGCGATGATACGACAGAAATCTGACGTGACCGGCTTGAAGACGCGATCCAAAAATGACCTCTTAAAATCGGAGAAACTCAGCGAAAACGATGAAAACGGAGATTTAACAAAAAATAGGCTGCATTCATCATTAGAAAGTCTGACTACCGGCCTGGCTAGGTCACAGGAAAGCACCGAAGACAGTTTCGATTTCGACAAATGGAAAGAAGAATTCAAGTTTACTTTCAAATATCTCGACGATGATGATCCTATTTCGGACGACAACGAGCTTCTCAGGGCTTGTGATCCGTCAGAAATGTCCGAAATCGCTGAGATGACGTCACAAATTGAAGAGAACGAGAGGAAGATCAGTCTTGCGCTGGACTTTCAGTCTGAAGAAGACCAGAGGAAGCTGTGTGAGGAAGAGGACTTGTTGAATAGACAGATAATGGAGTTACAACAAGTGTCTGATATAGATCTGGACACCGAAACTGATGATACAGAGGTGAGCATCGTATTGGATATTTGTTTCTATTTGGTGTTAGTAGTTTTGTATGATTTTATGATTATCAGTCTATAGTTTATTAAACTTCTTAAGTATTCTTTTTAATACACAGACAGAATAAAATATTTTAAATTAATATTTTACGCCATAGAAAGTTTTGCCTACATCATGAATGGACCAACCGGGTTGTTACCACTGTTTCACAGAATACCGGCGTAAAGTAGCTGGTTGCTGCTGTGTTTCGTATGGTGAGTGAGATATTTTGGAGCCTCATTTCCCCCTCCCCCTCGTAATCCAATAATTATCCCTTTCCTTTAAGGTCGTCAACATATCCTTGATTCTTCAGTATTGTGGATGTTAATGGACGGTGGAGCTCACTTACCACCAGGTGATCCACATGCTCGTTAGCCAGCATCAGCTATAAAAAATATATATTTATACAGACAGATGCAGAAATACTCTGCGAAGACAATTCAGCGATCTCCAGGCAGTCCACCGAAAACTTGACATCTCTAGCTGCTAGTCTTGAGGATCAGTACGAGACTGCACTAGCGGGCATGTCCTGGGCTGAGCGGGTGGATACTTTAGTTGTACTTGAAGCTTTGGTGGCTAGAGATCCAGGTAAGGATATACTGTTTTTTTCTATATATTTGTTTGACCATAAGTGTTATTCTGAGCGGAGCCACGTAGCAGAAGTTAAGATGCCGAAGTGGATGTGCAACGTTACGTCTATCCGCGCCATGTCGGATGTCGCTTAAGCTATAGTGACGTGTTATAAGGATACGTCGGTCAATGCCTGTACTGGGATACGATCCCGCGAACATCTCAACAAGAGATGGCTATACAGGCTTTAAGAGGGAGACATGAGAGCTTTGTCTTGCTTGACACAGCCCAAACAGGGGTTAGGTTCGTCCACCACCCTGACATCATGCGGGCTGGTAGACTTCACATAAAAAGTCTTAGCTTTTTGGACGTAGCTTCGTAGTTAGGCATTGTTACTCTCCTTTTCTATACCAGGTAGAGCCCAGCAACTCCACGCGAAGCTATCCCAAGGTATCAAACGACGCGGCAGTTTACAAGATGCTTTACGAAGACTGCAAGCCAAACAGGCCAGAGCTGAACGACAAAGGCTCGAGTATCAAACTGAGAGGGCCAGGAAGATTCACCAGCTGCTGGCCCGGGTTGAGGAAGTCAAGGTTTGTGAGATGTTTTATATTGCCTTAGGAAGTGACTACATTAAATAATTATTTTTTTCCTAGCACGGTAAACTAACTACAGTGCAGTCCAAATATGATGTCGACCGTTAAGAGACTGCGTCACTCAACACATCTTTCTTTCTGCCTAGTGTTATCCCGGCTTAATGCCAGTGTCCGCTTTCTCTTGTTACAGGTTGCCAAAAACCAACTTATAGAAGAAAAGAGATTGAGAATGGAGAGACGATTGCAGAAAGCTGCTGAAAATCGTGATCAGCATTTGAAGGTAAATGGCATTTATCCGGCCTCTGTAATGAAAAAAACTACAAATTCAGTATTTTTTTATTTTTCAAATATACTTTATTTTCTTTACAACCCGTTTGATATAGTTATAATATTCAATATGATGGCCGGTAAAAGAATGTTTAATTGTTGCATAAATGCATTAAAAAAATGGTTTTAATTTTTGTTTTGAATCCCCAGGACATAGTTCGCAAAGCCCACGACGAGGAAGAGAAACTCCGCGAGATCGCTTTCATTAAACAATTAGAGGCGGAGAACAGGAGGCACGAGTTTTTGGATCAGTGTCGGTCGCAGAACACCAGGCTGCGGCAGATGAGGCGCGAGAGACTCGACAAATTGGTAAGTATTATTAGTATGGATCAAGGATCTAAGATTGAGATCTTTAAGCCTGACTTAAGTATTCTAGAAAGTGACTTTACGTAGTAGAATTTCTAAATTAATGCCGCAAAATTAAAGTAATAATGCACATGTCGCGAGATTCATTTTTCTAAAAACCAAAACCACTGATCATATACATGTAAAATATTTGATATTTGTAGGAGAAATATTGAAAGTAAAAATAACATCTACAACATGAGATGTCCAACTCTAGACAGCTGTTAACCATGACCATCTCTAAACAATGCCCAGTTCTAGACCATTCAAGCTCAGCCCTCGGGGCAATATCCAGTTTTAGACAATGTGCAGCTGTTCTAGTCTATGTCCAGCTCTGAACTATATCTAGTTCTAGTTTCAGTGATTTTTGTAAATTATGACCATTTTGTTAACTTGAGGGTAGGGATGAAACGATACCACCTAAGTATCGATACTTTTTCTCGATACCGTATCGGTCATAAAGCATCGATACTTACTCGTATCGGTGAGCTTTTAGGATTTAGGAAAGCGGGTTTTCTATGTGTGATTTTGGAGGTTCCATTTTCATAGAGTAAGTCAGTTGTCACACTCAAGATAACAGAAAGCTTTAAATTAATACAAATATTTGATTATCAAACTATAGCGAACGACGATATTATAATCATAGGTTAGGAAATATGTTCAGAATGGCGACCCTTCTCTTAGGCATAATACCAATAGACAAACAATGCTACCGACACAATAAACGGGAAAAGAAAAATTAGCGTTCAAAAATTTAAAAACAGATACCTACCATACAATTATAGATGTATACTGATCGTCATATACTTCATTTGTACCTAAATATGTTAAGAATATACGATATGAGTATTTTTGACTGATACCTACTTGGTACTTGGTTGTAAAGTATCGATACTAGTCCTTGTATTTACTCGTATTGTTTTATCCCTACTTTTTACATAGTTGACTTGATGATTTCATTCTCGGAGTGGGAGAAAACTGAATATAAGTAGCGTCTTGATGTTTGAACAGTCTAGTCTTAGCGTCTGATAAAAGTCCAGTTATGATTATGACGTTAGCTACAAGTAAAGGAACGAGTTATCGATATGTAAACCACGGTTCTTGAGAAATGTAATAATTTTGTCTTGGTAATTTTAATGTTAAGTGTGTACCATGAAAAGCGTAACGCCAGTGTTTCTTGCCCGTACTTCCCTGATGAAACAGCATTCTGAACGGGTGGTAGCTTAATAAACGATGGAGTGATAATAATAATTCTGTGTTGTTATTGTCGGAGTTGTCATATGCAATGCATTTTGATTATATCTGGCGAACGGATAGGTATGCATAAGCTCTATAACAGCCGCGATTCACGAAGTCGTCTCCGACATATAAGTTATACAGGTCTTACGCTTGAATGTTTTCACGCATACAAGCGTAAGTATTATGTATCCTGGAGTGAAAGGAGATCATTTGGTTGTATAGGAGATCAAGGCAGCGCGCGAGGCGGCCGTGGGGGCGCGACGTCAGGCGCTAGAGGCGGCGCGGCGGCTGCGGGTCGCGAGCCTCATGCAGCGGCGGCGAGAGAGAGACGCGCGCACCAGGCAACTGAGGGAGCGCACGCAGCGCGAGCGACACCACGCCGCCAGGGAGAAGGTGATGCACCACTATACATCATCGCGTCAGTACACTGCCGAGTGCAGGCTGTATGCTGTATGCTGCAGCGGCGACGAGAGACATTCATATCGATATTATATTCACTACGGGCTGACGCGAATGTCTGTGCATTATTGATGCGAGTGTCTGACCCTGTACAGGATGATCAGTCTATCTTAATAAGGGGCGACTTGCACAATTTGTTAGCAAAGTAGCGATTCCACTTATATTTTCCAAAAATATATAATAACATTTCTGAATAACGTAGCAATTAAAATTGTCAAAAACGTCAGGTTTGTGTCACACAAATTATATTGTTGTTTGATAATTTTTAAGTTACACGAAAAATGCTCTTATTTGTATCAGGCGGAAGGTGTAAAATCCCGTCTGTCAGCGTTAGCCGCGGCGGCTGAGTTGGAAGCGGATGCGTTGAGATCTCGCATCCGAGACAAGCAGGATGCGAGCCAACAGAGACTCGAGTCACATCTACAAGCCATCAGGGAGAAAGCCACCGGACCGAGACAGCCGGTGAGTTGTCACTAATAAAAATCGATTACTGTTAAAATATCGATAGCTTATTGACTGGCATATTGATATTATCGATGAAATCAATTGTAAGGTTTTCATTATTATTTACAGACAACATCGGAGAGTCACGATCAAGCGTCCAAAGAACAGAAGGAGATCGAAGAAGCGGCGCAGAGAATGGAACAGGAAAGGAAAGAGCGAGAGAAGCAGAAGGCCGTCAAGAAGAAAGCGAGGAAAGTCAGGCAGAAGTTGCTGGCCGCGTAAGTACTTATATACAGTAACAATGCTGATACTGCTACTTTAAGACAGTGGCTCGTTCACGTTGGATAAAAAACTGAGTACACCGCAGCTCTGCCACTTTGCATTTCGTTACCATTATTACACACTTTCTATTTTAATATTCTTTTTAATTCTAGAAGCATTGATTTCATCCCAATTGAAGACTCATCTTCAGAAGTCCATGCACCAAACAAATTAATTAAAGTATTAAATCAAATATCGAATGTCATATCCCCACTGCTCGAAACAGAGAGCCCTGACAAACGCAACGGTATCAATGGCTTTGAAGAAGAGTTAAACAGAGACGAAGGGAGAAAGAAAGAGAAGAAAAAGAACAGCAAGAAGCTTTGTAAAGCGGAGTCTGTGTGCAGTTCACTCAGTGATATGAGTAAGGGCAGTGGGAAGGAGAAGAAAACGAGAGTAGTTGCAGATATGCCGCTGTTGGAGAGGAACTTGAACGAACTGCATCGGATGATGGATAGGTTTGATAAGGTAAAAAAACGTAAATAAATGTAACGCAACATTACCATTGTATACGTGAAGGGTAGGTAGGCAGTGTTAGCAGTATTTACTGTCATGATTATTCTATCCCATAATATGATAATGCAGCGAAAACCTAGTGGGGAATGGTACAGACTGTCGAGATAAAAAAAAACGAATTCAATACCAACGCATAGTGCACACGCCTCTGACTTTAAGCTACGTGTGTATTTATTGTTAATTATCGTTCGTTTTAACAGAGAAATAAAACATCCTGAGGAATTAGTGGAATCCTACATACTTGAGAATTGTCCATTAGTATTTCCAAGATATGTGAAGTCTACTAGTCTAATCTGCACAAGGCCTAGCCTCTCTATGACCTAGAAACGTATGTTACTACAGGCCTACCTATACATGCCTTATGTCATTATTATTTTAATATAATATAATAATATGTCAATATATCGGACATAAATTTAATATCTATCGTCAAGAATTGAGCTGGTAACGTGCGCGTTTAGTACGCAGTCGACAAGCGTGCACGTTACTGACGCACGCAAGTCAATAGGGTAGTTTCCTATATTAAATTTTATACACTATTTCATAAGCATTAGAAAATTATACGCAAAAGAAACCCTTTTATTAAAACAAAATCAAAATTGGTTTAGAAATGTGCCCGCAGTTATGACTTTAAATGTTGGTATGAGGAAAAGTGGGTCCGTAGTAGGGATATCTCACTATCTCGCTTGCATACGTGCATCATAATGAACTTTTTACACAGTGACGTCAAAGTTTGCGTCGTGTGTCATTTGACAATTACCCCTTCTACAGGATTTTAATGGCTTCTAACTTATTTATTTTTGGTCCGATTTATAAAATTCTTTCTACAATAGGCTTTGAGTAACGTATTGAAATAAAACTAGTTTATACGGATTTTATCGCGGTTTAATTTTTATTTTAGTCCCGACGTTTCGAAAGCTTTTCAGCCTTCGTGGTCACGGGAGAGACTGAGGTGTAGGTCGTCTCGAAAAGTTAATGTTACAATGGCTACCTTCATTTTAAAATTATACATTTATTTTTAATTATTTAAAAAAAGTTAGTTGACACTAGTCCGATCTACGCAGAAAGAGCTCACGGTATCTTGAGGTCTGGCAGTTGGTCTTTTGGGTTCCGATTTAATTAAATGTATAATTGGATCCCAGGATTGTGCAAGCTTCCAACCATCTTCTCTATTGAAATTTGGGTGTTTCTTAATTTCAATAGCCTCGCGAATCATCCTTGGTAGGAATCGGTGTTCTTTGGCAAGGATTTGTGGTTTGTCAAATCTAAGGTAATGTTTGGAGCCTTGATCTGAATGTTCAGCAACTGCAGACTTCGTAGAGCGTCGGTGTTTAACATCAGCTATGTGTTCTTTTACGCGGGTCCCTATGCTTCTTTTAGTTTGTCCGATATAGGAGAGTCCACAGCCACAATCTATTTTATATACACCCTGTTCTTGTAGAGGTATGTGACACTTGACAGATGGTAAAAATTGACTAATCTTCTTGGGCGGCTTGAAATAAGTTTTAATAGAAGCACGCTTCAGTATATAGCCAATCTTGTCTGTGACACCTCTAACATATGGTAATACAACAGGGGCACGTTCAACTGTGGCTGGTTTCACTCGGTTTCGCAGTACTCGCGAGACAATAAGCTCCAAATTCCACGCCGCCGTCACAGAAACCGAGTGAAACCAGCCACAGTTGAACGTGCCCCTGTGTAATATTCGCGTAAACCTAAGAAATCACTTTGAGTAACGTAACTTATTGATTTAAATAATAAAAAAATCTAGTCAACCACCCTATTGACGCGATGATCGATAGTCCACGACTAGTCGTCAACTTAAGTTAAACATATATCGGTAAAAACGAGGCCATTTACTAGACGATATTGAATATTATATTTTTTCGCCAGACTTTCCAAGACAAGTCAGCCTTCCAGAAGGCACAGGGACTCCAAGTGCTGGGGCAGTTGTTGGCAGTTGCATCTGAAAAGGACGATTTAGCTGTACAGTTCAGTGCTAAGTAAGTTCTATTCGGTTTGTTTTTATAGAATAGACCAGCAAACGACCTAGTGGGTCACCTGATGCTAAGTGATCTCCACCGCTCATGTACGCTCACAATACCATTTACGATTACGTTCACAATACCAGACGTTGTCGACTTTAAAAAAAGAAATGCATAATTAAGGGATAGGGAAGGGGATTTGGGTTTTCGAATATCTCACCCACTGTACCGAAGCACGAAAGTTAGTTTAATTCAGTTTTATCTGTGACACTGGTAACGACCCGGTCGAACCGGTTCATTCTTGCTGTAGACAAAACTGTTTAAAGCGTGGCTCTACAACTCAAAACACGCTATAACAATAATCATGAATCACGCGTATTTTCTTCCACCTGCCCTTATCTAATGCGTAGTGAGGTCGGCAAAACATACGTTTAACACATGTTACATGCCATGCAGTGTTCTGTAATCCAGAGTTATGTGTGACGTTGCTATTGTTTATGGGCAGGCGTGACACTTTACGTCAGGCGAGCTACCTGCTCGTCCTGTCATTCAAGCAAGAAAAAAAAAAATGTAGTCTTATTTTTTTTTATTAATATGCAAAACAGAGTACAATCAATATATTAGTACAACTTTACTCGTATAACTATAAAATCATTAAAACCCAGATTGTATTCCAAAACATGCGCCCTTATATAATAATATATATTCAATAAAGTGCGGATTAGGATTTACAAAGTGGTAGGTCCCTCGTTTGCGAGAGGCCGGCTGGGTTGGTGCCACCACTTTATCTATTTCTGCCGCCAAGCAACAGTGTGTAAGCACTGTTGTGTTCCGGCTTGAAGGACATTAAATCCAGTGTGTGTGACCGTTGGGTGTATTTATTTATTTTATTTATTTATTATTTAGTGAAATTACTGGGCATTATGAGACTTAACACCTAATGTCTCGGGGTGACGAGTACAGTCCACTGTCATGCAGTGCTTTGTTATTTAAAGTTCTGTGTGGCGTTGCTTCTGTTTATGAGCAGGCGTGGCGCTTACCATCAGGCGAGCGACCTGCTCGTCTCGTCATTCAAACTAATAAAAAAAATAGGATATTACATACATACGCACTTATGCCTGTAATCCCCGAAGGGGTAGGCAGAGGTGTGACCAGTACACACACATTTCGTTGAACGTATCTCCGTCCCACAATGTGATAGGGGGCGAGCCTATCGCCATACCGGGCACAAATTCCAGACTCCGGTTTGATATTGAGCATTTCGTAATAGAAAAATCCAATACTACTTTACCCGAACCGGGGATCGGACCCGAGGCCTAAGCGTTAGCCTCAATTGCAACACGTACGCATTACAACTGCGCCACCAAGGCAGTAGGAAATAGGATATTAGAAAGCTAATAATTACACGGTTCAACGAATCAGATAGTCAAATTGTGGATAACTTACGCTTAGTTACATATAGTAGCTAACTATTGACGGTGTCCATGGGCGGCGGTGATCACTTACCATCAGGTGACCCGCTTGCTCCGTTGCCACCTCTTTCATAAAAAAAAGAAACTAGTGAATGTTGTATGTTGTATGATGTATGTATGGGTATGTGTATGTGTGCAGATCGTTGTCGACGGCGGTGCAGGTGTTGTGTCGCGCGGTGGGGAGCGCGGTGGGGAGCGCGGCGGCGCGCGTGCTGGCGAGCAGCGCGCCCGTGCACCTCGCCAGGCTGCTCGCCAACCAGCTGGTGAGTACACAGTTACACACACACCTGCTGAACAACATCATTCGCTTTTACTGGCAGCATGGCCTGCAGCAAATTACAAAAAAAAAAAAAAAATTGCGAGCCCTTTAATCTTTTTTATAATACAGCGTGTGATTTGGTTGATTGGCGTGGCTAGGTTATTTTATCATTATATTTAGTTATTACTATTTTAATATTCGACATTGGCGAAATCATCGAAATTTCGATGGAGCCATAATTTAAAAATGGAACAGATTAGCTAGAGTTTTACATTGTACAGTGGAATTTTTTAAGTGGGACTGTCCACTGACCTATATTTCCCGCTATACAAGGTTAGTCAAGAAGGGTGTACTAAGTCATAACCAAGTTTAAGTATCGCTGATAAAGATTTCTACCATGTATATCTCATCTATGTATATCAAGGCAGCGATAACTTAGTGGAGACTGGTATGAACTGTCGAGACGAAAGTAGCAGGATCGAAACCAGTCCCAAGAGCTGATTTTTCTTTGAAGACCTTTGACATTTCTGTTATATACGTATTAATTGTTTATTATCGCTTGCTTTAACGAGGAAGTAAGCATCGTGAGGAAACCTGCATACCTGAGTTGTTCTGTAGAATTTTGAAAGTATGTAAAGTCTAACCTGCATTAGGCCAGCGTCGTGGACTAAGACCTAACCCCTCTCATTCAGCAGAGGAGGTCCGTGCCCAACAGTGGGACGTGTATAATACAGGGCTAGTATATTATATCTTTCCCCTATACAAAGTTAGTCAGAGAGTGTGTACTAAGCCGATGTTTGTAGATATGAATGAATCTTTATAGTTGATTGGTGCGAGGATTTCGTGTTATTTTGAAGATTATACGAGTTCGCTATTTTGTAATACACCGCCATCTATTAAGAAGTGTTGGAAAAGACGTTTAGTTATTTATAAATTACTGCCATCTCGCGGCAATGATACGAACAAGTTACTACCTAAGTACTTATAGTGAAAAGTTCATCTTGTGTGATTCAACATTATACGCGTTCTATAGATGGCGCTAGTAGTTATTTTTCTATGCGTAACATCTATATTTATCCGACTCTACCAATAAAGGAGGCATTAAGTATATTATCTGTGCATACAAAGCTGAAGTAGTGAAATTTATTCCCATAAATGTTCATACGTAGTGGGATAATAGGCCATCGATTTTCGAATGACGAAAAAACTTTCAATATTCGTAGATAGATGACGCGGATTGCCATTTGTTTTTAAATCAAATAGTTGTATCTTTTTTATATAGCAGAGGCCGGCAAACGAGCATGTGGGTCACATGATGGTAAGTGATCTCCACCACCCATAAACATCCAGAATACCTGAGGAATTATGAACGCGTTGCCGACCTTAAAGGAAAGGGGTGATTTAAGAGATTGGGGATGGGAATGGAATTGGGGGCTCTGGATAACTCAGTCACCGTACGAAACGCAACGGCAAGCTGCTACTTTACGTCGGCTTTCTGTGAGACAGTGGTAACGAACCGGTCGAGCCGGTCTAATCATGCTGTATAGTTAACTATACCAAGTTGTTACGTAAGAAATACTTAAATCATCTAAATCACATAAATATCATCGCTTAGCTACCATACCGCGTCACTCCAAAGTGTAAACTGCAGTAATGTATACTACTAGACGGGCTGTTTAGAAGTAAAATTGCGTCACAAAAGTTTGACAGCTCACAAACAGAGAGCGCGATAGGGGTTCTAGTTGAGAGTAAGTGAGATGGGAGTATTGAGTTACGGTCAATTGACCGCAACTTACTGCTACAATTTCTATGTACTGCGCAGCTTGTGTAGTAGTCTTTTATATTATACTATTGAGGTCTTTGCGTGACTCAAAAATTGTCCATGTGATACTGTCATTAGATAAATTGTTTTTGGCGCATATCCAATAAATTTACACAAAAATTTTAATTAACCATAAAAAGCACGTTAATCAAATAGTTCTGTCACCGCGCAACTTATTGGTTACACACATGTTCATAAAAAATAATCAGTTTTATGTCTCTCCTGAAAACTAAGCCAATTTAACTTACGCGGTATTGTTAGCTAAGCGACGATATGCATAGATTTTGATAATTCTTTCTCTAAAAATAGTGAAGTAATAACTTTTTAACAAACAAAATGAAACGACGAAAAAACTAAGAAGTTGAAAAATAAAAACAAACAATTTTGAGTCGGTGCTTCTACTGACTTTTTACCATTACATTGTAATAGCACCGACTCAAAATTGTTTATTTTCAATTTTCTACTTTTTTTTTGTCGGTTTCTATTTTTTGTTTACAATAATATGTATCAAAAACCCTGATGGGCGTTTTAACCGCAATAACGGAATCTATTTTTATATGTAATGAAATAAATTGCATACGAAAATAACAATATACATATAAATAATCATATTTATTTTTTATACTTTGATTATTGTTTGTAAACCGTATTTCGATTGACTACCTCTGCAAAAGCGATGTCTCGGAGCCAGAGCGAGATAGCAAGTTGCGGCGTCTACGTGCATCAAACGCGCTGCACCGCGTGTCCACCCGGTTTCGTCAATACATCACATCAGTCAGCTGTTCATAAGTTTTCAGATGAAAACAACATTTTTTAAATATGTTCATTTTTCTAAGCTACCTGTGTGAGGATAATATCTCGCTTCTGTTTTTATTTTTTATTTAACTATTTTATTAAGCTGTCTATATGTCTATCTTCACGATCTAGAAAGGGCCAACAGGGTTTTTGTTACATAATGTAGATAATACGCGTTTGACAGCTCCGTGGCGCAGCGGGCGAGTAGTCGGCTGCGAAGCGAGAGGCCGTGGGTTCGATTCCCACACCGAGACAAATGTTTGTGTGAACCACAAATATTGGTCTCGGGTCTGGGTGTTGTGGGACCGCAAGTCCCTCGTAGTTGCTGATACCCACGACACAGGTTTACCTAGTGTGGGGTCAGAGCTATGTGTGTGACTGTTGGGTGTATTATTATTATTTTTGTTTTAATCTTTATATCTCTTCCTCACGAGGAAGGTAAATAATAAGCTACGCACGGGCCAAGGCTAAGTGTATATATTATTATATGTTTACGAGTTGCTAAAGTTCCAAGCTCGAACCCTATCGCAAACTTTACCAATCACTGTGGAAACGTCAGTTTTTCCGCTCACTTAATTTTCATGTGATCCCTTCAATCAACCTTCAGTTGGGTACATTTAGCCCTTTCATAATTTATTTTACGACGGTAAAGTCCGAGATTGCGTTAGGGTTAAGTTGTTGACGGGAAAAGGATAAAAAAATGGTGAAGTACAAGTGGACTCGCGCATCGTGGGTTCTGTACCAACTCCTGTAAATTTGTACTTTTCTATTTTATTAACAAAGGCCGGTAAAAGAGCAAGTGGATCGCCTGATGGCAAATGACCTCCAATGCCCATGAACATCCACAGTGCATGAGGAGTCATGGATGCCTTGCCGGCTTTAAAAGAAAGGGTAAGGGTAGAGGGATTATGAGACTTTCTCCATGTCGCGGGGTGACGAGGGGTATTCAGTGCCATGCAGTGCTTTGTAATTCAAATTTCTTTGTGGCGTTGCTTCTGTTTATGGACAGGTTTGGCGCTTACTATCAGGCGAGCGGCCTACTAGTCTCGCTATTTAAGGTCATATGAAAAAAAAAACACACATTTGTCACGGGTGCGGGAATCGAACTCGCGGCCTTGCGTTCCACAGCCGGCTACTCGCTTCTGCGCCACGCCACGATGGCTGTCGCTTTACTTCAGTTATTATATTAAGACTTCTTGACAGTGAGATAGTTGTACTAAGTTAGTACTACAAACCAGGGGGCTTAGCATAAAAACCAGTTTTATCTGGTTATCTCTATATGTCAATCGAAGCTAACATGGTTGCATAGAATACTCGAATCGTTATATCAAAAGTAGAGAAAATAGTACCTTCAACCTCGCTTTAGTATTTTGTCTACAAACCATAACATGACTACGTCATTTTATCGAATGTCGACACTTTTACCCGAGATATTTGTCGTCGATAGTTATATCTTTCGCACGTGAGATGTCTTTTTTTTATAGTTTCGGCCGGCAAACGAGCAAGTGGGTCACCTGATGGTAAGCGATCTCCACCGCCCATGTACGCCCACAATACAAAAGAATTATGGGCGCGTTGCCGACCTTAAAAGAAAGGGATAATAAGGGATTGGGAAGGGGATTGGACCCCCGGATATCTCACTCACCGTACGAAACGCAGCAGCAAGCTGCTACTTTACGACGGTTTTCTGTGAGACAGTGGTAACGACCCGGACGAGCCGGCCCATTCATGCTGTAGACAAAATTGTCTACAGCGTGGCTCTACCACTCGGTATGTCCCGTTGCATATAGCTAACCCTGCAGATCAGGCAGGTCCATTCAAGCTGTAGTCAAAACCATCTAAAGCGTAGGTCTACCACTTACACTGTGACGTCAGTTCAGTACTTTGAACTATTGCGTCTGTATACACGTGTATAAATATGAAGGTGTGCTCTCACCCGCCGCGCCCCTGACAAATGACTGCGAGACACCGCAGGGTTGTCGCCATGTTTAATTATTGTGATTTTGTAATAACAGCCTCCGTGGCGCAAAGGACGAGTAGCCGGCTGCGAAGCGTGAGGCAGTGGGTTCGATTCCCGCACCGAGACAAATATTTGTGTGACCCACAAATATTTCTTTCGAGTCCGGGGTGTTGTGGGACCACAAGTCCCTCGTAGTTCCTGATATCCATGATACAGGTTTACCTAGTGTGGGGTCGGAACTATGTGTGTGACTGTTGGGCGTATTTATTATTTATTTATTTAATTTTACTTCTGGGTTTAAGGGTGATATGGTTCAACTTAAGTGAGCTGTCCACGCGTCTGTGCGTCGCAAACATCCCCACCATAAATAAATAATAGTTTGATTCTCGTTGCGGGTTATGGGGGTCAGACGGCGGGTCGTCCCTTATAGTATATAGTAAATACCGTCAAATGTAAGGTACGTGAAGGCGGACCCTGGCATCAAGCCGGAATAATAATAATGCCAGGCAGAAAGAGGTACATACGCACGTACGCATGTAATCTCCGACGGGGTAGGCAGAGGTGTACCTGCCTATAGTGATATTGGGCACAATTCCAGACTCCGGGCTGATACTGAGAATTTCGTAATAGAAAAACCCAATATCACTTTTACTCGACCCGGGGATCAAACCGGAGACCTCAGTACAGCAGTCGTTCCGCGTACGCATTATAACTGCGCCACCGAGGCAGTCTTATGATTATTAACAGATTATTGGGATTTAGTTTATTTATTTATTACGTATGGGAGTCTGGATAGGTACCCCCCCCCCCCCCCCCCCTTCTCTAGCCGTCAAGTAGCATTGTGTAATCTTCGTTGTGTTGTGGTTTGAAGGACATCGAAGCCAGTAAAATTACTAGGCATTATGGGATTAAAAATTTTATGTCTCCGGGTGACGAACGCAATGTGCCATGCAGGACTTTGTAATTCAAAGTTCTGGATGGTGTTGCTATTGTTTATAGGCAGGCATGGCACTCACCATTAGGCGAGCGACCTGGCCATTTCGTTTTCAGAAGAATATCGTAGAAACTGATTAATATGAAGCGATATAATATGGTAGTGCAAGAGGACAAGGACATTGAAGGACATTGAAGCCAGTGTAATTACTGGGCATTATGAGACTTAACACCTTATGTCTCGGGGTGACGAGCGCAGTCCAGTGTCATGCAGTGCTTTATTTAAAGTTCTGTGTGGCGTTGCTTCTGTTTATGGGCAGGCGTGGCGCTTACCATCAGGCGAGCGACCTGCTCGTCTTGTCATTCAATCTAATAATAAAAAAAAAGGCTAATAACCGGCTAAAACTGTGGGTTCTCGCACTGAGACAAAACGATTATGAGGCGAATATTTGTTTCATGTTTGAGTTTTGTGAGACCGAAAGTCCCTCGTGATTGATATCCACGATACAAGATAATCTTATCTTACTATGGGATCAGGACGTGTGCCACTGTTGGGTGTTATTTACATACATACGCACTCACGCCTGTAATCGCCGAAGGGGTAGGCGGAGGTATAACTAGTACACCCACATTTCGCCGAGCGTATCTCCGTCCCACGATGTGATAGGGGCCGAGCCTATCGCCATACCGGGGACAAATTCTAGACTCCGGGATGATACACTGAGCATTTCGTAATAGAAAAACTCAATACCACTTTACCCGACCCGGGGATCGAACCCGAGACCTCAGCGATAGCTTAATCGTAACGCGTACGCATTACAACTGCGCCACCGAGGCAGTCAATTATTTATTGTTATTTATTTTCTTTAAATATTACTCGTTTGTAGCAACCCTGTGTGTTACGGCGGTCGGTAGCTGTGTGAGTGGGTGGGCGCCCTAAAAGCAACGCTAATGCACGCCGAGCGCTCGTTCACACTGTCTATTCTACTTGCTTAGTGTTAGGTTAGTACAAGGAGTTAATGTGCCAGCTTGTTTTTTTTCATAACATCATACTAATATTATAAATGTGAATGTAAGTTTGTAACGCTTTCACGCGAAAACTACTTAACCGATCATCATGAAACTTAGTACACATATTCTTGGAGGTATAATAATTAACATGGATACTTTTTATGAAAAAAAATCTATTTGTTTGTTACCGTTTCACGCCTAAATCACTGAACCGATTTTGATGAATTTTGATGTAGAGATAGATGAGACCCTGGAGACGGTTATAGGCTACGTTTTAATTCGGAAAAGTTTCTTCACGCGGGCGGAGCCGCGAGCAAAAGCTAGTAACTGATAATGAAACGAGCTGATCGCACGCCTGATCGTAAGCCAATAAACAGTAGGAGCAGCAATGAGAACTTTGGAGTTACAAACTGTACCTGTGTACTGCGCATGTGACGCCAGTACATTGTGGGTCTTACTTAAAAACGTTACTTATGCATTGATTAGTTAATCATTCTCTATCAACGCGATTTATTAAGTGGCTAGAAAGTATATGTAATTCATACTAGACCTACAGGTAACGATTAATCTGGACTTATAAATATAATTGCAATAAGCAATGACAAATCGTTTAGTCGATTTCTTACATATTAGGTCATATAATAAGAATTATCTCACAATCTGGTCTCCAAAAACCAATCGCCTCGATACGCGATCCGAAAACTTCTTTCACGCAATAATTTTACAATGCACATTCTGTGAGTTAATAATAACACTTGGTAATAATATCAACGTGTCCCGCTACTGTGTCGTAAAAATAATGTTTTTTTTATCGTTTTCGGTTCGCGAATGTATTACGGTATTGTTAATTAGCTGGCGATTGCCGTTTGCGGTCAATTTTTACTACCTTTGTAATCATACATACACACTCGCGACTGTAATTCGCGAAGGGGTAGGCAGCGGTGTAACCAGTACATCTACATTTCGTCGAGCGTATCTCCGTCCCATGATGTGATAGGGGCGAGCCAATCGCCATACCGGGCACGATTCCAGACTCCGGGCTGATACTGAGCATTTCATAATAGAAAAACCCAATATCTCTTTACCCGACCCGGGATCGAACCCGAGACCTCAGCGTCAGCCTCAGTAGTAACGCGTATGCATTACAACTGCGCTACCGAAGCAGTCATAGCCTTTGTAATCATACTAGAGGTATTTCTCTCACAAGTAACTATATACTATATGACAATAAATAATAAATATACCCTATATTTTGTATCGCATCTATTGGGTATCTACTGACTGGTAGGTCCTTCGTAGAGGTAGGTACATCATTGTAGCCACTATAAGACTTAACAGCTTATATCTCGCGGTGACCAGCTTACTGAAGTGCCATGCAGTCAACGGTATAGCATTGCAAGCAACACCATTTATAAATAAAATCAATATCTATTCCGATACTAAAATCAATACCACAGACTATAATTTCGCAACCAGCGTACGTACGAATATTGTTAAAATTACTATAAATTAATTTGACGCACGAATATTATCAATGTGTGCAGTAGGTTAAATTTTAATATGATTCATTAAGATGCTTTTTATCTTCAGTTAATGGATGCGAATGATAATCAAATAAAATCACGTTCATCATAAAATGTTTGCCGAATTCAGGTAATTAAATATGATAGGTATACAGATGGTGTTAGATCCCAACCTGAGAAGAGGTTCGTCGGCCATATTTTCCGTAAATGAATGTTTGTAGTTGCCAGGTGACATTATTATACTGAATTTGATTAATGGGGTTTTGCTCATGGGGTGCTAGGTGAAAGCTCGACTTAGTAAAATAATTAAATCATTTATTTTAAATATGAAACGCGCATCTCGCTCGTCTGACGGCAAACGCTATGCCTAGTGTCTACCCATAACCAGAACAACATAAGGTCATGGAAAACAAGTGTTGCATTACGATCATTTGTGTTGTGATGAATGTATTCATATTATCATTACGATCGAAAAATCGTTTACGTCACGCTTTAGATTTGTAGATTTATATCTACAAATTTATTTTTAAATAATACGCCGCCACAGTAAACCCTTTACGTTAACTGGGACCATTTGTGTCACATTAACTTAATTGAAATATCCTTTGCGCTAAAAGTCTGCGTCATCGCCGCACAAAGCGCCAGATAAAGTCGAGAACTTATCAAAAACCAAGCCCAAAAAAGTTGCAAAACTCGGCCGGAGATGTTATCTTTCTGGTCCCTCATAAACTACTAGATTTACTGGCCCTAAGGAAGAAAAAAAGTAAGATGGCGTCGGTGATAAGGGGCAATTAACATGGCCGCCGGGCGGCCCGCGCGTTCCAATTTACGTATATTAATTGTGAAACAATAAAGGAAGACGTCGCGGAACTGTTGCGAGATTAAAATTCCAATTTTTATTGTTACCGCGTAAAATGGAACGTTGGTGTTGCGCGGTTTGTTTTTTTTTATTGGTCTTTTTATGCCTTCGCGGGTACTTAAAGTCGTATTGAATGCCCGTTATGAATGTATAAAACGAAAATAATATGATAGGAATTATGTCGAGGTCGACGGCATCGATATCTGCTGATTTGAGAGTAAAAAGGTAGCTTAATTTGATATTTTATTAAAACAGTATTTTCTACGGACATGTGGATTATATTAACCTTTACGAAACTATGTAACTATTGGAATACAAAGTAAAGTGGGACCTTCATCTAATCTACTGAATAATGATAGCGAATCATTCGCTATCATTATTATACAAATAGCGACTTTTATTCTACAGTTCATAAATAGCTACCTATATTACATTTTACGGTACATTGTCGACCTGTTTATATGATATGGGGACTTGTCTTGTTCATTCCCAGTGGTGTTTTCATTTAGATCGATAAGTTCTTGTAGTTTTGGACATAGCTATGTCGTCATTATTAATAATAGGAGAGAATAATTGTAAACTATGTATCAGCTTTAGTTGTTTCTGTATGTATATGTATCTCCAACACCCTATTTTATGCATATTAAAATCCGTAAACCATACGGAGATTTAAGGGAAATCTCAGGACGATCGCAGTGCAGTACCACAAAGCACCTTGTTATTTAAAGTCCGGAATGGCACTGCAATTTATATATGCAGGCGCGACGATTACCATCAGGCAAACGACTAGATTCTATGTGTGTGACTATTGGGTGTATTTATTTATTATTTATTATTATTATTATACATAAAACTAAATAAACTTACGTCTGTGTCCCTGAAGGGGTTAGTAGGGATGCAATTAGTACACCCATGGTTCGCCGAGGTTTTTTCTGTCCTATAATGTGAGTAGTGTATCGTCATATCGGGCACAATTTCCAATCTCGGTCAATTCATGTGTGATTTTTGAATTTAAATATCAAAGACAAATTGATCCCAGGCCTACAATAGTTTCTTAACTAGTTTAAATATGCTGCCATTAGACTAATGAGGCAACTAAAACTAATTGCTTCAAAAAAACACTTGCCGGTGAACTGTCTAGCCAGTGACTGTCCAGTACGAACGCGGCACTGTCCGACAGTCCCGCCCAGCTGCGTGTAGACAGCTCGGGTGCGGTGTTCAGCGCTTCTTGCGACGTTTATCTGCAGCTCTTTACGGGCTTCTATCATGACCATTATACCGATGTGTAGAAAGTTGCTAGAGCAGGGTGGGTGAGAAAGTGTTTTTTTTTCGAATGGATATGTACTGTTAGCCTATATTGCTTTTACAGCTTCACCTGAAAATAAAGCCGGCGCTTATGGCGCTCTAGCCAGAAATATGTATAGAGTCTTTAATAGTGATTAAGCACAGAGGCGCCTTTCAGAAGGCTCAGACCTCAGCTTGAACAATGGCTGGGGAGTATAGTTTAGGGCCGTCTCTGCACATCATTGTGCCGAGGGCCAGTTGTGGGAGCTCTTCGGACTCGCAGGCGTGTCCTATGTCGGGGTCGCGTATTATTATTGCGATTCAGATTGGGCAGGGAAAGTGCTGCTTCGATAGCGACTGTGATGGAGTCGTTGGGATCTGCCAAAACATGTTTGGGACGTCGACACTTGTACAGTGCTACGATGGAAAAGATCTGTATTTCTAAGTTGCTGAACAGATTTTTTCAAACACTGTTAAGGATCATCTTGATTGAACCAGAATTCAAATTAAAAAACAACATTCAAATCGGCCTCTCGTTAAGGCGCCACGATATCACATATATATACACCAACGTACAGACAGACAAACGAGACAACTTATCAAGACTCCTGTCTCCTCTTTGTCGTGGGTTAAAGAAAAATGCAACTTGCAAGTTGTTTTAACCGACAAAGAAATATGGAGGACGTTCGAAATTCTATGTGTATCTGTTTTTTTTAACCTGGCACGCCAAAGGGACTATATTGGACTTAATGTTATACAGTGCAGTCCAAATATAGGTAATGTCGATCGTCAAGAGACATAGCGTTCCTCGACGGTCAGCAGAATTATGCCGGCCTGATGTTACTGGATGTACATTGGCTGACCGGGACTCGCCTGAACGAGGCACTATTTATTTAGTTTTAGGAAAGCTTACAGACTAATTACAATAATTTATATGTTGTATTTAAGTTACCATATTGCTGACAACAAGCTCCCACATATATGTAGCTAATTAAGCATATACGTTACAAATTGAAATAAGCCCTTAAAATGACATAATAATTACCGAGAAAATGAAATACACTTTTGAAACATCTGAAATTACGTAAATAAAGAATAAGGTTACAGGTACAAAACAATATAATTCGCAGATTGTAGGTACAGTTTGATGATTTGATGGCCCCCCATAGTGTATAGTCTTTCACTATTTTATTCTATATCATATTTCCAGTTTCCATATTGAAATCGTATTTCAAGAGTAGACAGGCATCCTCCCACCAGCGCCACACTTCATCGACTCAGTACAAAAAAATATTTATCTTTCACAGGAGAAAGACCTCCAATCAGACCCGAAAGAGATGGAGTTGGCCAAGCAACTGAGTGACTGTCTCTCCGTCGTGTTGGACTCGGTGCTGTGCTCCACCAGGCTTTATGAAGAGAAGCGGGTAACAGCAGAACTGCAACTGCTCGCCACATTGAGGAATAGAGCTCATACGCTTATCAGGTAAGTGAATTGGAGTTAAGTATTTTTTTTTTATAGCAAACGAAGTCTTCTTCTTATCGAATGGTTAGTGGCCAACCTAGTGTCGAGAGTTTTTCAAACCACCCGAAGGCCTCCGACTTGGCTTATCGAATGCTATCAGTTGATAACAGCCGGGACCGACATTTTACGTGCCCTCCGAAGCATGGAGACGCTCTGTTGAAATACCACTAAGCGGTCACCCATCCATAGACTGACCGCACCAAGGGTTGCTTAACTCGCTTATCGTTTACTGATTAGTGAGTGCAACTAGCTATGAGCGCCCAAACGAAGTGAGTGATGGTAAGTGATATTCTGACCTAGAACCTTTTCAGCAATATTAAGAGACACACGCTGCCTATACTTTTTCGTACCTACTTTCTTAAAAATTTGATCTTATATTACTTTGCTTTTATTCTTCTTCTTCGTTTATGATTCTTGTTTGGTAGGTAACTATAATGTGTTTTTTTAATTTGTGTTCATTAAGGTGTGTGACTTTTTATGTACCGAATAGTTATTTCTTTTGTTACTATTTTTCTTTTCTTTCTTTTCTGATCTCCACGGTCTATCAACATCCACAGAACAAATACAAAGACAGGTGAGGAGGATTTTTTTTATAGCATACGCCAATATAATAGGTCACTTGAAAGAAAGAAATAAGTAAATGAATTTCTGTACTTGGCACACTAAAACAAAACAAAATAATCAAAGGTATAGAGAAGGAAAATAATACCGAATTAAAAGAGAATAGGTACACGTGAAGAAAACAAAAGATTGTGATCCGTATGATAATAATTATTTTATCTCTATCGCCTATTAAAGAAGGTATACCAGATGATTTATGGATATACTACCGACCTTAAAGGTATGATACAGAGATTGCGAAGGGGGACGGTATTGAGTAAGAGATTGAGGGGGAAATTCAAATATATTGATTGAAAATATATTAGGAAAGTTAGCATTATCTCTCACCGTACGAAACCCAACAGCAAGTCATCAATTGATGTAGGTTTTCCCTGAAAAAACTTTGCCACAAGTTAGCATCTAACCATACACAGACCTGACAAATTAAACAGCACTTTATTATGTTGACGTGAGACTCGATATTTGTTTAACGGAGTCAACATTTTGTACGTAGTACTATTACGATATTCTGTTGCTCATAGATAATCGATTAATTTTAAATGGACAGCCTCCGTGGCTCAGTGGGGGAGTTGCCGGCTGCGAAGCGAGAGGCCGTTGGTTTGATTCCCGCACTGAGACAAATAATCGTATGAAAGACAAAAATTTGTTTCGGGTCTGGGTGTTGTGGGTTGGTAAGTCCCTCGTAGTTCCTAATTCCCACGATACATACATACATACATACGCACTCACGCCTGTAATCCCCGAAGGGGTAGGCAGAGGTGTAACCAGTACACCCACACTTCGCCGAGTGTATCTCCGTCCCATGATTTGCTAGGGGGCGAGCCTACCGCCATACCGGGCACAAATTCCAGACTCCGGGCTGATACTGAGCTTTTCGTAATAGAAAAACCCAATACCACTTTACCCGACCCGGGGATCGAACCCGAGACTTCAGCGTCAGCCTCAGTCTTTACGCGTACGCATTACAACTGCGTCACCGAGGCAGTCAGGTTTACCTAGTGTGGGGTCAGGACTATGTGTGTGACTTTTGGGTGTATATATTTTATTTATTGTTACTACCAGCCCACTCTAGTAACAAGTGAAACTATATCACCCCGTGTAGATCGCGATGGATACTTTTGTAATCTAATTTGCTTAATGCTTCGCCGCGCCCCCGCGCCACCGTGGTGCGGACTGGTGAGGGGTGGTGCGGGGTAGTGGGGCGGAGGGGGGGGAGAGGAGGGTTCCACCAATATCACCATATTTACTAAAATGACACTTGAGTGCTCTTTAATCAACGTGCCATCTTTCATATCGAATTGTAGTATAATATTCACGCCTATATCGTCGAAGGCACTAGGCAGAGTATCCACTATTCGCAAAGTTTTATTGTTTTTTTTGTCATGATGTTAGGTGGTGAGCCTGTCGCCATATCGGGCACAAATCCGTGCAACTTGTGTCAGTTTTAAATTTGAAAATGCAAACACAAATTATAATCGCTGGAATTTGCATCCAGGATTACACTTGTTGCTAGTCCTAGACCACTAGACCAATGTATGAGGCGATCTATTTTAACCGAAGAAAAACATCGGAGAAGGTTCTCAATTCGACGCGTATATTCTTTTTATATGTAAAATCAAGCATAACTTTTCACAGAGTGATTAGATATTAAACAGGACACAAAAAACTAAAAACGGAAAATAAAAACATCCAATCTTACGTCGGTGCTTTTTCTCAATAATCAAATTGCAATACCGCCGTCTCATAATGCTTTATTTTTATTATCATTATATTTGTTCCTCTTAGAGCCCTTCCCTATATTCTATTTACAGATAGATTGAGGTTACTATCAATAGTGTTTTGACAGATCTTCCATACAAAATTTGTCAAAAATTAACTGTCAATAAGCAAATCTGTCGGTAAACAGAATATTGGGGACAACCATTATTGAATATCTATCTATATGTTATTCGCTCCATTTTATTTGTTCTCTATTTAAAAAATAATAATATAACGTTTAACAAAACTTGAAACCGACTTCAATGTACAGCAATAGCATCTAAATTCCAATACAATAACACAATCGCGACGAGTGTACTGTTGTCCGTTGAGGTCTTTTTCTCCGTACTTCCCCATCAGATCTTAACCAAATTTATATGGGACCACATCGCAGCTAAACTCTATCGAGTGAAATTGTTTTCCAACAAAATCGGTCCACAATTGGCGGAGAAATCGATGTACATACATAAAAAAAGTAAACAAATACACGCCGAAGTGAGAACCTCCTCCTCTTTTGAAGTCGGTTAAAAATCGATATACTCTGCTTAAGTCGATTGAAAAAAAGTACAATCAACACGACCCCGATAAAAACCAATCACTAAAAACGACAATCATCAACATTTAATGTCCCCGAGTTTATCCGTCACTTGCCACGAATTCACCTGACAATACGCGAACAATCACCGAACACCCTATCAATACATCGGGTTTAATTTAAAAAAAATGCTTGGTACCAACAACGGAACCCCTACACACGGTCCAATACGCTCGCGCCAACATTTCAATAGCAATCATGCGACGCGTCTGCGAATGTATTGTTTCTCGATGACATTTTTGTAGAGAGGGTTCAACCTATTCGTTGATTTCTTTCACTATTTGGATGAGATATATTGTATCTTGACTAAACCGGATGACGGTAACAATGGGCCTTACTTATAAACTTTCAGCACTGCTTATGGCCATTTTTAATAAACGATCTTAGTTTGACTATCCGGATAGATGTCGGAAACAACCAATCAAACAATGTCATTGGAAAACGTGACCTTCACACACTGTATTCTGATTGGTTCATTGGTGCGATCTATCCCGAGTAATAAACTAAGATAGTTTATTGAAAATGGCCGTTAGTCAATCACTGTTTTCGTCTCTTTCTAACCACTTTTAAAAGGGCGTCGATAGAGAAAGACAAGAGTGTTTAACTAATTAATGCTTAAGTAACGTTTAAATAAGTAAATTCCATCGAAATAAGATTACTAGAACGATAACTCTCATATAAATCTGCCAAAGATACGGCTCCACTTACTTACACATGCAAAAGTAATCACACGTAACACTCATACACGCACCAAAATTTAATGAACATTCAAAATCAACTTTATTTCATAAAAGTTAATGTCTATATATTAAATTTCTAAATCGAGATACGACGTTCTGCACCACGCATAAATTTAGACGTATTAAGTGTCAACTAGAGATCATAGATAAATTATGAATTTTCTTTCGCTACGAGGAACCAACCACCTAGAAAATATCCCTATGATAAAACCAAGTATATGTTTATTTCTTCCTGTTAAGTGTTTTTATTTATTTATTGACAGTCTGGTGATCTGGACGCATTCCCATTGTTCTTTATCATAACAAGTGCAGCTATTCGAGTGGGCTCATTGAATTTGATGTCGCGCGACAAGCGAGCATGTGCGACATGGGCCCGCGCCTTTGTGCCCATATGCCCCCAACTTGCCCTATTCACAAGCACAAAATGTCCTGATTGATTAGGAATTTACGCTTTTTTTTATAAATTATAAGACGAAATTGTTGGTAATGTGAAAAAGCGTGTGCAGTTTTGAATTATGGATGGGATGTTTTAAGTATTTATTATTAATATTTAGCGCGAACAGCGACTTTTAATTAGCAGAGGTAGCCCATGCCCAGACGTGGGACAGTATATAATACCGGGTTGATACAAGGGAGGTTAATTAATACAGACGCACTCAGCTCTGCAATCCGCGAAGGTGTAGGCAGAGGTATAACCAGTACACTCACATTTCACCGAGAATATATATCGAGCCTATCGCCATACTAGTTTTTTAATATCGGGAATAATTTCTGTAAATAATGGAACGTGGCATCATTGATGGAGGACCAATCCTCTACCAATAGAGTCTATAAAACGTGTTCGTACTGCACGTAAATATTTCTTTTATATAGCAAAACACCGAAGTGTAAGTGGGCCACCAACATCTTAGGACCAAAGCCAACCTCACCTGCGCGTGGTAAACTCTGCTGATCAACGGTCGAGGCAATGGCAAAACTTGGTTCCCGTTGTGGGTTGTGGGGGTCAGACCGGTCGCCTCACATAATACCAAACTCACCGTAAAATCAGAGACCAAACGAGGTCAAACCTGGATGACGCCAGGCAAAAAGAATGTAGGAAAAATCTATTTTCGCTTTCGTTCCGTACCTAGCTCACAACCGTACTTACACACTGCTGCTTGGTGACAGAAATAAACAAAGTGGCGGTACCAACCTAGACGGCCTCTTGCATACGAGGAACCTACCACCTAGTGTATTGTATCTCTACTTACCTCTATTTGGATATCCGGTAGCCCAGATCCCCCTCACCTTCCCAATCCCTTTATTATTCCTTTCCTTTAAGGTCGACAACGCGCTCTTGATGGTCTTCTCTGGTATTGTGTGCGTACATGGGCGGTGGAGATCACTTACCATCAGATTACCAAATGCGCGTTGGCCGGTGCTATAAAAAAAATGCCGCACGTAATTAATATGCGTGAGCTTGTATGTGTTTTAAGACGTGTATGCGCATTTCAATCAGATCATTGCTTAACATTTAATGCCCTTTGCACAGACAAACAGAAATCCCCCTGACAATAGTTAATTCTCATAATGCAAGGGTCGCACGACATCTATATTGGGCAGATTACGAGCCATTATCGATTTACTTTCGAGATTTATCGGTTTAAGGGATGAAGGGTGAATTTTTGGAAACCATAGCAGAAGGTACATATGCGCCCGGTTAGAGAGACAACTCTAGCGGAATGTAATTGATTGAACACGGACTGGTACGGGTTTGTTTTGCTGAGTATGGGTTTAAGGTGATACGAATTGTTGTTGACTGCCTCGGTGGTGCAGTTGTAGCGCGTACGCGTTGCTGAGGGAGGTTGTGAAAGTTTTTTTTTCGAATGGATTTGTGCTGTTAGCCTATATTGCTTTTACAGCTTCACCTGACAATAGAGCCGGCGCTTATGGCGCTATAGCTAGAAATATGTATAATTTACTCATTAGCGATTAAGCACAGAGGCGCCTTTTAGAAGGCTCAGACCTCAGCTTGAGCAATCGCTGGGGAGTATAGTTTAGGGCCGTCTCTGCACATCATTGTGCCGAGGGCCAGTTGTGGGAATTCTTCGGACTCGCAGGCGTGTCCTATGTCGGGGTCCCGTATTATTATTGCGATTCGGATTGGGCAAGGAAAGTGCTGCTTGGCTCTAGCGACTGTGACGGAGTCGTTGGGATCTGCCAAAACTTGTTTGGGACGACGACGGAGGTAACGGGTGAAAGTGATATTTGGGTTTTACTATTACAAAATGCTAAGTATCAGCCCGGAGTCTGGAATTGTGCCCGGTATGGCGATAGGCTAGTTCCCTATCCATGGGACAGAAATAAGCTCGGCGAAATGTGGGTGTACTGGTTACATCTCTGCCTATACCCCTTCGGGGATTACAGGCGTGAGTGCGTGTGTATGTAAATCAGACCTGAGTTGCTCGGGGTCGGATTTGTGCCTGATTTTGCTATAAGACCACTACTTATATCATGGGATGGAAATTAATTAAGCGTACAGTGAATATACTACATACACCTCTGCCTACCCCTTCAGTGTTACACTGTATCGCACGTTTTCTTAAAGTACACTGCCATTTCAATGAGGAGATTGATCATTTCAAGGCTTTAATTGGTCCAACAGATTTCAAGTATCAAATCGAAGTTGAAACGTACCGATTTGGTTGGGAACATCTTGAGCTCGTAGTATCGAGTACGTAACTACATTAGAGTGTTCCGCACAAAGGGATAATAGTATTGAGTACTTAATTCGATTCCGGAGTGGCTGTTACAATGGCTGAGGGTGCTTGCTATCGTTTCTCTGTTCGTTGATTGGGTTTGAGTGATTTGTGATCGGGGAAGGTGATTTTAATGCATGTCTACTCTGGTATAGATATGTGGTTGGGACATATTTTTATGAAGTTTTAGTTTTTTTTATATATATTTTTTTGTACTGCCTGGATAGGCAGACGAGCAACCGGGCCACCTGATGGTAAGTAGTCACCGCCGCCCATAGACTTCTGCAATGCCAGGGCACAGCAAAGCCGCTTCCTACCGTCGGACGGAACGCGGCGCTGACGGCTCGAGTGGCCGGGGTCGCACTCCCGAACCATTCTACGTGACAACCGGACAGACTGACACAAGAATGGCTTCTGGCGCTAATACCATGCCATGCCATGGCATATTAGCCATGATGACAAGTCTCTCGCTTCATGAAAGCACCACGCGTCCCGATCAACAGTACTTACAGCCCAGAATTTTATATTACAACTACACTGCGCTCGCCATCCTAAGACATAAGACGTCTAGTCTCATAGTGGCCAGTAATTTCACTAGCTTCAATATCAAGACAACCTCCGTGGCGCAGCAGACGAGTAGTCGGCTGTGAAACGTGAGACTGCGGGTTCGATTCCCGCACCTAGACAAATGTTTGTGTGGTCTACATATATTTTTTTCGGGTCTGGGTGGTGTGGGACCGTAAGTGGATCGTAGTTCGTAATACCCACGATACATGTTCACCTAGGGTGTAGGGTCAGGACTATGTGTGAATATCCTTCAAACAGGAACAGTGCTTATAGTCTGCTGATTGGGGGTAGAAATAGACAAAGCGATAGTACCTACCCAGACCGCTTCTGGCTTATGAGGGACCCCTAGTAATTTCCTGTATTAGTAATTACCAATACCTTAGTTGTTTATGTATACATGTCATGCTAAATAGTCATATAATAATGAGTGGTCTTACAACAAGCGTATAAACATCACCGACATTTAAATCAACGTTGCTACGAACAAAGGAATAAATCTCTTGAAATTTGAAAATAGAATCCCCCCATTATTCGAATGGCAGAAAGCCAATGAGCCGCTTTATAATTAGACAGCATGTCGCCGGGCGTCCAATCGGGACGCACCGCCCACCAATTCCGAAATTAAAAAGTCGCCGTTAATTTGAAAATGAAAACGGCCAGTGTCCCGTGGCGCAAGCTCGCTCCCGCGCGTGTGGCGGTATTTCGGGCGTTTTCATACGCGGAGAGGAAATTTTCCATAACGATACTGATTTAGGTACTGGGGTCGTATAATTTTCTTGTCATGATTAGGGTAATTGAATGACTTGTAGAATATACACTAGCTAGCATATTATAATATTTAGAATATTATATTAATTTGTTAACAGTTTATGCTGCTGCTGTCTTGGCTCTTTGTGCTATACGTATTGTATAAGCTAGATTTAACGCTAATCTCTCTATGTCCAAGTAAACATTACGGTAAAATGGGGTGAATAAGTATGCAGGGGTGAATAGGAACTAAACTGATTTTTTTCAAAATAATATAAAATGTAATTAATGTACAAGGTTAACCTTCCGAGAGGCCGTCTGGGTTGGTGCCACCGCTTTATCTATTTCTATCCACAAGCGCAGTGTGTAACCACTGTTGTGTTGCCGTTTTAAGGACATTGAAGCCAGCGATATTACTGTGCATTATGCTATGTAATAGGCTCAATATAAGTTTCGTTCCGATTCACCCTGCCATCCCTATTCACCCCGTTTTACGGTACTTATCGAATAGAATATATGTTAGAAAAATACAATGTGTACAATATAGTATGATTATTACATGGATGAGTGTATCTCACTTGCACTTTTTACAGCAGAGATCAGCACACACTTACTAAATTAGCTGTATAACGCATTATCGGGCGGTTAAGATACCAAACAGGCCCTTATTATGATAAAAAAAATTAAGTAAAGCATATGATATTGAAATTTTAAACTTTTTAAGTACAAGTACCTAATAGTCTTGCACATACGTACTTACCATTTTTTTATTATAAAATCGCCATAAGTTAGAACACACCTTGTCATCAACAAGAGGACATTTTAAATTTATTAAAAATTTCGATTAGAGCTTTACAAACCTTATTAAACTTTTAATTCAATGTAAACTTTGGTTATGATAATTATGACACAAAGTATATTACAAGTAAGGTACTGATATAATATATGCAATATTTTTTAAGTGTGGTTTTTAAGTAGTATTGGAGAGTAAGTCTGTTTTTTTTATTGTATAGGTCGGCAAACGAGCTAGTCGGTCACCTGATGGTAAGTGATCTCCACTCCCCATGTACACCCACAATACAAAAAGAGTCATGGGCGCGTTGCCGACCTTAAAGAAAAAGGATAATTAAGGGAGTGGAAAGGGGAGGGGATTTGGGCCTCCACAGCAGCGAGCTGCTACTTTACGTCGGTTTTCTGTGAGACAGTGGTATCGACCCGGAAGAGCCGGCCCACTCATGTACTGTATACAGCGTGGCTCTAACACTCAGTATTTCTAGTTTTAAGTATGAATGGCTTATATGTTAAGACGTATTGTAAGTCATATAATATTAGCTCAATATAAACTGTCAATGTTTTCCCATGACTCCCACAAAACAAGATTAGACTAGTGTGAGGGTCAATGTTAAACAAAAATACTGTATAAATTTAAAAAAATACGCATTCATCTTTGTAATCCCCGAAGGGTTAGGCAGAGGTGTAACCAGTGCACCCACTTTTTGCTGAGCGTATCTTCGTCCCTTGATGTCGTAGGGGGCGAGCCTATCACCATAGCGGGCATAATTCCAGACTCCAGGCTGATACCTGAGCATTTCGTAATAGAAAAACCCAATATCTCTTTTACCCGACCCGGGGATCGAACCCGAGGCCTCAGCGTCAACCTCAGTCGTAACGCGTACGCATTACAACTGCGCCACCGAGGTATTAAGTAATTTGTGATAAACAAAATCTAACAACCTTACCTGTACGTGGTACAGTGCTGATTAACGGACTAGGTAATGGCGAAACTTTGTTTTCGTTGCGGGCTGTGGGCGTCAAACTGCTGTTATTGGTTGCTCCAAATAATATAAAATCCACTGTCAAATCATGATGGAAAGGCGGACACTGCCATTAAACCGAGATGCCAGGCAGAAAGAAAGAAGTAGAGACGCGCTGTAGACAGGTTCCGTCTTTTTTATATTACCCTAGATAGACAGACGAGCGGACGGCCCACATGATGGTAAGCAGTTACCGCTGCCCATGGACCTCAGTAATGCCAGAGCACAGCCAGGCCGATAGGCAGCGGCCTACCGTCTACTAGGAAGTAGAAAGTTAAAAAAATAATCGATATTTTAAACAAGTTGGTATCGATATCCATATATCGGGCTGACATTTGGACGACCTTTAACAGCATCCTAATAAAAATTTGGTATTATTTATATACTTTATAAAAATATAGATACATCTGTATAAAATATATGGCCAAAACATATAAATATACCTACAAGTAAGTATCGACATCCTTTGAGCAAGACCATCTACGACTTCGACGTCCTCTACAGCCTCTCGTATACGAGAGATCTACCATCTAGTAAGCTGTATTGACCATCAGCATTTGCTCACATATCGGTCGTATTTATAAATGTCCTCTTCGTCATTCATACCACTTAAAACATGATCCATAATACTTGCCATCCATCTGTCACGACCATTTTTTATCATCATAAGAAACAATGTTTATTGAATAACATCCCCCGGATTTGAAGGGGTGACCGCCCCTGCAGGGGTTGCTCACAATTTGTGCGTTGTCAATGATGCGCGCTCGGTTTAATGGCAGGTGACGCTTAGTGGATACTTTGGGTGTTTAAGGGCACAGACAGAAACGGCCTTGCGTTTTTGTAAATTCGACATTTTTAAATCAGATGACTGTCAAGTGTCACCTGATATGAACACTCATAACACCAGAAAATCATGGATGGGTTGACGACGTTTAAAGAACGCAATGAGGATTGGGAAGGGGATGAGGGATTTGGTCCTCCGGAAATCTCACTCACCGTACAAAACGCGACACCAAGCGGCCAATTAATTCGGCCGTTTTCTGTAAGACAGTGATGGTAACCCGATTGAGCCGATTCACGCTGTTTACAAAAGTGTCTATAGCGTCGCTCTACAATGCATTTAATTGTAAACTGACATTGAGTGTTTATGACGATTTTAATTTTAAAGGTACAGCTTCTGTGATGAATAAAGCGTTGTATATCGGTAGGCTTATATTTTATTTTGCTGCATAAATCCAAAAAAAAAAACTAACATTCGCACAGTTGCTCCCATATCTCTCTAGTATTTTTTTATTTATAGTTATTAACTACGAGTACATTAGAGACACTTTTATCCCAATAGCAGAATAATTTATTGACTAACTGAAAACACTCGTAATAAACGCTTCGGAAGGCGTTTCGACACCTTGTTCTGTATCAACCCTAATGCCACCGCATATGTGAATAAAACTGATAAACGCACAGGGATCGTGTTTGTTTTGTCCGTTCGTCACTGTTTGGTGAATTATAATGTCATTTATATGTGTTTTTACATGGGGGCGGGCGGTGCAATGTTTGGGAGGTTCGTCTATCATGGGTACGAGTTTGGGCTAGAATTTAGTAGATATTTTTGTCTACAATGTTATGCTAATCATCAATTTCCTTTGACCAATATCCATTTGAAGAAAAAACCCTATTTGCATGTTTTCGATGTGATCGATCGTAATAAAAAGTGATTAAAATTACCGCGAAATTTTTAAAAAAGTAGTTTTTGATAATATCCGGTACATGCGAGTGGTAGAGCCACGCTGTACACAATTTTGTCTACAGCATGAATGGGCCGGCTCGTCCGGGTCGTTACCACTGTCTCACAGAAAACCGGCGTAAAGTAGCAGCTTGTTGCTGCGTTTCGTACGGTGAGTGAGATATCCGGAGGCCCAAATCCCCCTCCCCTTCCCAAACCCTTATTATCCCTTTCCTTTAAGGTCGGCAACGTGCCCATAATTCTTTTGTATTGTGGGCGTACATGGGCGGTGGAGATCGCTTACCATCAGGTGACCCATTTGCTCGTTTGCCGACCTCTGCTATAAAAAATTAAATAACCTGATAGTAAGTGATCTCCACTGCCCATGATGGTCCACAATACCAGAAGAATCATGGGCGTGTTGCCGACCTTAAAGGAAAGGTGTAATTAAGGTATTGGGGATGGGGAGGGAAATTTGGGCCTCCGGATATCTCACACACCGTATGCAGCAGCAAGCCGCTACTTTTAGTTTTCTGTAAGACAATGGTAACGGCCCGGTCGAGCCAGCCTATTCTTGCTGTAGACAAAACTGACTATAACGTGTCTCTACCATTCTAAAGTAGCAGTTATTTTTTATAGCAGAGACCGGAAAATGAGCAAGTAAGGTACTTTACGGTAAATGATCTCCACCGCTCAAAATCACCCACAATAACACACCTTTATCTGGCAAAAGTTCTCAAAGGATCGGCTCATAGCTTACCGCAAATATAAGGTGTGAACGAAACACCCCAGTGTTTTACCCGTTATAGTACAACCCCATCATAGTCCACATCAGGGGCGACGTTCTGAGGGATTTCCCATAAAAAAAAACAACTGTGTCATTAAATAATTAAATTACTTCTAACACAAATTCCACCAATTATACCCACACGTGACAACTCATAATCAGAAAATAATCGAATACATTCAAATTTAGACTGTACACACCACGAAATACGGTTGAAAATGGAAAAGTACGTTAATCTAAATATTATTGGTTTGAATTTGCAAGACACGTGCGGTGTGTATAGGGCCTTAGGGACGCGACGGGCATCGAACATAGACCCTTGAGGTTGCGGCACGGCCAGAACGCGTGCTCGCTGATGTGCGGTTTTTTTAAGGATTTGTACCGTAAAGTTTGGTGTTCGCCGAAAACACGATCTATGCGTCATTATGGGTTTGGCCTTTCTTAACAGCTTAAAAAAAATTGGTTCACAATTCGTCGATATATTTTTTTTATATATGTTCACGCATTACTTCGCCAAGTGTGGATCGATTTGCGTGATTATTTTTGTATTCGATAGCGTTTACTGCTGTGGCGATCCCATTTCAATCTGAAGAAATAATTCCAACCCTAAGGCTGGGAACTCGGAGATGAAAGACTAAAACACTTTTATGCACCAAGCTTCATAATTCTTTTACTAAAAATACTAAAATAAAATTTATTAACAAAAAATTAATCCGACTTAAAAATTAAAAACGTAAAAAATAAAACTAAACAATTTTGAGTCGATGGTACCTACTGTAGTTTACTATTAGGCAGTGATACCAGTGTTTTTTTTTATAAAATTAAGCGCCAAAATTTAGAAGATTTTATTGGATATGCCAAACAAATGCGTACTTAATTGAGAACGTCCTCGTCAACGTTTTGAAATAAATGAATAAAAAATTAGTAAACTTTTATCTGCGAACGCGGGACCATCGGTCTGAGATGAATATCTATTTTCTGTAGAAATAAAATTAAAATATTGCCATCGGAGAAAGGCCAATTTTACCAGAGCATACCTCCTGTCCCTATAACGACTAGAAAAAATGTCACACATGGCCAAAAAGGCATCGGGACCCTCTACAAAAACACGTATGATTAGATCGGACGGATCATTTCACATGATTTTATTAATCATATAATTGAACACGCTCTGACGCCATATGCGAGTACACTCCGCTAAAGCAATCAAAATAATGCGAAATGGCCTTAGTTGTTCAAGCTTCGTTTGCCACCCCTTGGAGGGGTTTTTTTAATACCGATATGTAAGTTGGTACTCATTAGTGTAGTAGTTGTGTTCAACTATGAAACTGACGATATCCTGGTTTCGATCCCCAGGATAGGCGGCATTATCGTCCGTCAAAAATAAACTTTAATTGTCCGGGATGAGATTTGTGTCCACAAGGCTTCATAAGCCACTCCGTATACAGATTTGTCTACAGTAAGAATGTTAATGTTGTTGTCGCGGGACAAAGACAATTTAGCAATCCCAGAGACTCGCCTAGCTTAACAATAATAAATACACCCAACAGTCACACACATAGTCCTGACCCCACACTAGGTTAACCTGTATCGTGGGTATCAGAATCTACGGGGGACTCGTAGACCCAGAACATCCAGACCCGAGACCAATATTTGTAGGTCACACAAAGATTTGTCTCGGTGTGGGAATCGAACCCACGGTATGAGCAGCGAGAATGGGCTGGCTCGACGGTCTAGTACCACTGTCTCACAGAAAATCGACTTGGAGTGACAGCTTGATGTTGCGTATGGTATCATAAGCTACCCTGACGCTCAAACGTCTTTGCCAACCCCCATTCCTTTCATTTAGGATCGGCAACACGCCCAAGTTTCTTTTAGTATTGTATGTGTTCATGGGCGATGGAGATCATTTACCATCGAGTAACTCCACTTGCTTGGTTACAGGCCACTGCTATAAATAAATAATAAATCAAATCAACTAAAACCCAAGCTCTGTATGGCATTAGTGCCCACCGTGACGTCTATATCGACGCCCCGCGGCGCCGCCCGCTGTGTTGTTGTACCGGGCCCCGCCATTGTGGCGTATAACACTTGTATTATAGCGTTATTTCACCATCTCATTGTATAGGGGCGAGTAGAGGTTCATAAAGAAATAAAGTATAACCTAACTTCATCGTTCAATTATATCAACGTTTTTTTAAAGACTCTAGCAATACCATAACTAATGCACTTTACGGGATGGTAGGCCCTTGTATGGGAGATGCCTTCTGGGTTGGTTAGTTTTGTCAATGTCTGCCAGGCAGCAGTGTGTAAACATTGCTGTGTTTCGGTTTAAAGGACATCGAAACCAGTTAAATTACTGGACATTATGAGACTTAACATCTTATGTCTCGGGATGACGGGCGCTGTCCAGTGCCATGCAGTGCTTTGTAATTCAAAGTTCTGTGGTGTTGGTTCTTTTTATGGCTATACGCTACCAGCGTTTACCCATCAATACATACCGTATACCATATCGATTTCCAACGCACATGTCAAAATGAAATTAGGCGATTTTTTTTGTCTCGTCCCTTGACGTTGCTATATCATAGCGCGTGACGGACAGACGTCATTGGGGACCCCGACGTCCCATGTGGTTACACGAAAACCACATTTGCGCCACGTGACTGTAATTTCTATATTATTAACTGCTTTATTTAATTATATTGGTGATCGCATTTTGACATATTTTGAAGTTTTTTTATAGCAGAGATGAAATATATAAATACAACTGACAGTCACACTTAGTCCTGACCCCCACATTAGGTGAACCTGTCTCGTGGGTATCAGGAACTACAGAGGCCCCACAATACCAAGATTTGAAACAAATGTATGTGGATCACACAATTTGTTGACTCGGTGGATTCAAACTCGCCTGCTGCGATACGGAAGTTGTCAAATAACAGGCGGGTTGAACACGAGCAAGTGGGTCATCTGACGGTAAGGGATATCCACCGCTCATGAAGATTAATATCAGAAAACTCATTGACACCATGCCAACTTTAAAGTAAAGGGAATTGGGAAGGACATGCAATTTGGGCCTCCGGTAATCTCACTCATCGTACTAAACGCCACAGAAAGCTGCCACTTCATGGTGGTCTTGTGAGCCAGTCATACCATTTGGTAAATACAGCCCGCCCGTTCGTGCTGTAGGCAAACAGCGCTGATTACAGCGCGACTCCAACGCAATACAATGCCATTGAAAAAAAAATTACATACATACGGACTCACATCTGTCATCCCCGAATGGGTAGGCAGAGGTGTAACCAGTACACCCACATTTCGCCGAGCGTATCTCCGTCCCTTGTGTGATAGGGGACGAGCCTATTGCCATACCGGGCACAAATTCCACACTCTGGGCTGATACTGAGCATTTCGTAATAGAAAAACCCAATACCACTTAACCCGATCCGGGATCGAACCCGAGACCTCAGTGTTGGCCTCAATCGTAACGCGTACGCATTACAACTGCGCCACCGTGGCAGACAGTCAATGAAAAAAATTAAAAAAATAATACAATTATGCAACGAATGCCCCATCATCGTGAATCGGTTAAGACTCAAGAGAAAAATAAGTATATAATGTAATGTAGCAGGTCAATCAGGTCATCATCATTACATACACATATTCCCGAAATACATGAAGCTTGTCTAAGCGCATAATCACAGTACCTACTTTACCTAACCTATTCCTACTTGCTACTATCCATACTAATATTGTAAATGCGAAAGTAACTCTGTATGTCTGTCTGTTAAGTTTTCACGGTTAAACGGCTGAACGGATTTTAATGAAATATGGCAAGGAGATAGGTTATATTGTGGAGAAGAACATAGGGTACTTTTTCTCCCGGAAAAATACATTCATGCTGGCGGAATTGCCAGCAAAAGCTACCTAATGTGTAAATGTAAAATTTACACATTTTTGTTTGGATGTTTGTTTAACGATCACGCCTTAACGGCTGAACAGATTTGGATGTAATTTGGCATACAGGTAGATCATGACTTAGACTAGGACATAGGCATACATTTGATCATGGAAATAGACATTACACGGGCAGTGCCACGAGTAAAAGATAGTTCGTAATACTAATAAATCACAACATCGTCGACACCTCGAACCCTCGACTTGACACTAAGTGCCGTGTGAGTTTCCAGGTGCATTTCACGCCGCGGGTTCGAGTCCCCGCGTGGGACGTCGCACACTTGCCGTCTTCAATTGGGGGTGAAATTATTTGTCGCATTGCCTCACAGATTTCAACCGGGTGAATGTGATTTTTACAGATTAATGCACATGTTGGGATTGAATTTATTTATGCATCCCCATGATTTGTGACGTAGGCCAGTTTGTGTGATATGAGTTCTTACTCCGGGACCATTTTTTCTTGCTATATTAGCATAGTTCATAGCATAGTTTTTGACTGCCTTGATGGCGCAGTTGTAATGCGTACGCGTTACGATTGAGGCAAACGCTGAGGTCTCGGGTTCGATCCCCGGGTCGGGTAAAGTTATATTGGGTTTTACTATTACGAAATGCTCAGTATCAGCCCGGAGTCTGGAATTTGTAACTAGTATGCCGATAGGCTCGCCCCCTTTCACATCGTGGGACGGAGATACGCTCGGTGAATTGTGGGTGTACTGGCTACACCTCTGCCTACCCCTTCGGGGATTACAGGGTATGTATTAACATAGTTCCTCCAACTCATATTATAAATGTGAAAGATTGATGTAAATTTTTGGGTGGTAGAGCCACGCTGTAGACACTATTGTCTACAGCATGAATGGGCCGGCTCGTTCGGGTCGTTACCACTGTCTCACAGAAAACTGATGAAAAGTAGCAACTTGCTGCGGCGTTTCGTACGGTGAGTGAGATATCCGGAGACCCAATTCAATTATATAATAGTCAATCTTCCTGCAAAACTCATGCGGTTTTATTTATTTTTATTAGCTTGAATGACGAGACGAGCAGGTTGCTTGCCTGATGGTAAGCGCCACACCTGCACATAAACAGAAGCAACACCACTCAGAACTTTGAATTACAAAGCACTGCGTGGCATAAAATGTTAAGTCTCATAATGCACAATTATTTCAATGGCTTCAATGCCCTTCAAACCGGAACACAATAGTGCTAACACAGTGTTGGTTTCCAAGTAGTTGACGTGGACATGAGCTGCAATATTTCTTTTTAATACATGCCTGTTCATGGTAGTTGATTGGTATCTTGCGGTACTTCGCACATTGAAAATAACAGTATTGGACAAGACGAAATCCAATAGATTCCGCCTATTATCGCTGAGTACTGGAGACAGGCTCTGGCGGGGTGGAAACTGAGGGCGCTAGACAGTGACGCAAGATCATTCAGCACGACAATTAGAAAGAGATAGGAAATGTGGAGAGAGGTCGTTTTACAACGACAGATTGTCGCGCACATGTCGAAACTCGATGTTCTTTTTGCGATTTTTTTAGGGACGTGATTGTTGTTTCGATGTAATTGTTTTGTCGATATATATCTTTTACGATTTTAAATAGATTAAGAAGATTATAACGATAAGTAATACGTGGAATAATTGTGTGACAGTGAAATTCGCCGTTTTATGACAGGGTGAGCCTGTAGCCTACTGAGCAATGTAAATATCAAAATTGTGTAACCGAAGAACTGTTATAGAAATACCTACCTTGCAAAGCTTTCGAGGCAGACCATGATGCTGCCCCAACATCACCATTTGGGCACATAACATCAAAAAGGAGGTCGTGGGGAGGGATTTCACGGATTTTGGACTGTCTAAAATTTCTATATGATTTGTATATCGATAGTAAAGTCACATCACTATCGTCTATTCGGCACGACCTCGTCTAGGGGTGCGTACAGCCGCGGGCCGACTCACGCACTTGTTTGTGCGATTTAATTTCATTTATCAAAGCATTACTTACTCGCCGGGAATCACTTAGCCAGATTACCCGGCTCCGCCCGACTGTAATGTTACTGGCGCATGCGTGTGGCCCAAGTTTCCATACACTTGTGATAAGGCATAGGTAAATCACTACTAGGTGGTAGGTATCTCGTATGCGAGAGTTTGTCCCAGTAGGTACTCACCGCTCTGTCAACTTCCTATGACTGACTAATTGTATTACTAATACTTACTTAACAGTTCTGGACTATTCCATAATAAATTTATTGTAAAATTTATAGTTGCCCAGTGTATTTTGATGATCTCGTATGTATGTTATGTATACATTAGTTCATATGATTTCTATACATAATTTTCTTTGTCTTGTACCTACTGACTCGTCATAAGCGCTATTTTAATTGCCTACATGATTAATAAACTATTTAATTTCATTTTGATATTATGAATAACGAATGTCCTACAATCTGAAATATAGTTTAAAACATAATTATTCACACTCAATTCGTTTCGATTCAATCAACAACAATAATAATTTAATTCACGAACTGCATTCACTGAATCCCCATCACGATTCCTTTGCACGTATTATTAAATCTGTTTTTTTGCGCAAAGGGGCGCGTAAGCTTTGAATTAGTTACTGAACACATTTGAATATATTTGCGTTTTATTTGAGTGGAAAAAATGACGTCTCAATGTGTTGCGATACGAAGGGGAAAGTAGAAGTAGCTTTTTTTATAGCATATATAGGCCGGCAAACGAGCAAGTGCGTCACCTGATGGTAAGTGATCTCCACCGCTCATGTACGCCCACTACCACATGTACTACCACTCATAATAAGCTAATGTTAAAAGGTCCGAATAGGCAGCAATTCCACCAGATGAATATCAAATCAACTAGACCACAGACTAAAATCGCAACCGCAAATGTATACCAGCTCTTGACTTTTGCCGTGCATCGACAGGCTGCATGCGGTGGGCGGTTAAAATCTACAACGGAAATGCTCCATCGCAGGCGATCACCGGCAAGAGTTGTTCTGATCTACATTTACAAAAAAAAAAACTCTTGCCATTCAAATCAACTGTGTAAATGGTGTGGCTTTAGCGATTTGGTTAGAGACCATCGGCACAGGGAAAATCCACTTATGTAAATCCTACAGATCAAAGCATCAGTGGATGAAGTTGCTTTTATACGCGCGCTGCCTGGAATGCAACTGATTTGGACATAAACATTCTTAGAATCACTCTCTCGGCACGAACCACAGAAAAGAAACATGTGGTTTTATTATTAGCTTGAATGACGAGACGAGCAGGTCGCTCGCCTGATAGTAAGCGCCGTCGCCTGTCCATAAACAGAAGCAACGCCACACAGAACTTTGAATTACAAACCACTGCATGACACTGGACGTCACCCCGAAACATAAGTTGTTAAGTCTCATAATGCACAATAATTTCTATGGCTTCTATGCCCTTTGAACCGGAATACAACAGACACACACTCTTGTTTGGCGCCAGAAATACACAAAGCCGTGGTACCTACCCAGACTGCCCTCTCGCATACGAGGGACCTACCACCTTGTATGTGTATGTGTATTGTCTGACATCGAAATAAGATAACTAGAACGATTAATCTCAAATGAATCTGCCAAAAAATACGGCTCCACTTACACATGTAAAGGTAAAACCACGTAACAATCATACACGCAACAAAAATTTATTAACGTTCAAAATCAACTTTATTTCCTAAAAGTTAATGTTTAAATATTACATTTTTAGATCGAGATACGACGTTCTGTACCGCGCAAAAAATTTGACGTATCAAGTGTCAACTAGAGATTATTATGCACAGACTTTTATAGCGCCCTCTTGCACAGAGTTTTGGTGGGGTCACTTTTTTGCTTGAGTTACGTTTCTCGTCATCTTATTTCGACATTGTCTGCTCGATCTATATGTCACCTAATGAAGTTCTACGAGCTCTGGATTCATGAATCGCGAGCAATGACTAGTTCTAAACATAAAAATAAACAATTAAATTAGTCTAAAGAAAATTTAAGAATAATAAAATTATCAGAAACACATCTTCCTTTTTAATTTTATCAAAAACACCCTTTTCTTTTTAATTTTATCAGTAAGAGGCTGTGATGCAGTTAGATGCATTAGCCAACGCGACGTCAAAAAGCTATATTACTAAAACTATACAAATTGGAAAATTGTGTTGTAGTAAAAGTAGTGACATGTTCTTTAGAATTTACATTTTCAATCCTAATGACCTACGTACATTAGCATGTTGGTTAAAATCTCACACAAGTCAGTTAATAAATAACTGGCGCCTCGTTTGGTTAATGGCGTAGTGCCATTCATGGAGTTTAATGTTAAGTTTAACTACACGCACACCTGTTGCGTACTAACTTTTATTATTCATTTTAATGTGTAACTTTATACCTTTAACGACGGGGGATGGAAGGTGGTGAAACATCGTGTGGAAACCTGCATACCTGAGAATTCAAGTAGTTCGGAAGTATGTGAAGTTTACCTACACGCGTTAGACTAGCATAAGGCCTAAGGCCTAGCTTCCCTAATTAGTAGAGGAGGCCCTCTTAACACTCACTGTCAGGTGTATGTATCGGCTCTTAAATATGACCACATCCTTTAACACGTTGTAATAATAATAATAAATACACCCAACAGTCACACACATAGTCCTGACCTCACACTAGGGAAACCTGTGTCGTGGGTATCAAGAACTACGAGGGACTTGCGGTCCCACAACACCCAGACCCGAGACAAACACAAATCTAGACCGCACCGCACCTAGACAAATCAGACAAACATTTGTCTAGGTGCAAGGATCGAACCCACGGCCTCACGCTTCGCAACCGGCTACTCGCCCGCTGCGCCACGGAGGCTGTCAAAAATAAACATTATCCTAGAACTTTAGGGTCGTGTTTGTACTTAATTTCCTCTTCGCTCTATCTGAAGATCCACTGCAGTGACCTTTGGCTACGATATTTCCGCTTACGACAACATTGTTGACAGATTATTATTCTTCTTTCTGCCTAGCATCATCTCGGTTTAGGCCAAGGTTCTACTTTCGACGCTTCCACGTCGCCTGGTCTTGAGCATCCTCCATAATTAAATCATCGACTATCATGTTTACGTCTAATATATCAAGTCGGGACTTTTTACCTAGTACGATTTGGCAAAAACATTTGTGACCGACATGCTACTATAGTTTTTTTCAAATCGTGACCAAACCGCCTTATGCGACATTCCTGAAGCTTACCAAGGCAACCACGGATGTCCTCATTACACCGGTACATTTTATACATTTTTAATTAGGTCCTATTTCTACCGCCTAATTATGTTTAAATTCGGATTTCCATATTCAATACACATCCTGTCCATAAACAATCCGTGAGCGACAGAACTCCGGCGGAACCAGAGTGATACCACGTCAAAACAAACAAGCATACTGTCTGCCGGTTTCCTTCCATTACCGCCGGCGGTCGGCGCAATTAAAATAAATTCTAAATACTGAATTAAAGTTCCACGAGTGTTTCGGATGCTTTACGTTGAGTGCTCGCGGCCAGTTTATGTTGAACTGTCACATGTCATCGGGTCTGTGGTCATCTTTGGGACGTCTTTTGATTATTGGCCTGTATTGTTTATTATTACAATGCATAAGGTGACGCAAAAATCACTGAATATATTTTGATAAGGCTTTCGCAAACTATACATATAAATAAAACTGCGGTCTATGCTTTTGAAATATTATACATAAAAGCTTTTCTGAAGCTCCTATAGTAATTTGCACGTTATCAAAACTCAAACACGCTGTTTAGAACTGTCTGTCTGAATTGATTTTAACGGGATTTTCTTTGGCATGTTCAGGGTTTTTGTCTGAGTAATCCAGGCTACTTTTTATCTCGGAAATATTCCGGAGTTGTGTGGGATCAGAACAGTAACATAGCGGGTCAAACCGCGAGGGATAGCTAGTAATAAATAAATGTGTGCAATTTATCTTAATAGTGCTGAAAGTTTTATTAACATCGGTTGAATAGAAATTTCAAATACAGCTTGACCATTTCTAAGGGTTATACACTAGCGCGGTCGATTTAAAATTGACACTTGTTCCAAGTTGTATGTGACCTTGCGCAGAAAGTATTACCTTATTACAATTATTGATGCTTTATTTCCGAAATCTGACTTACCACATTCTCACAGTTCATGTTAACCTGGTGGTATGTTCGTCAAAGAGCGTCGGGTTGACGCGTACATCACGCGCGGCAAAGGCGCCGAAACACGCGCGCGGCACACTTTATCTAACTGAAATTAAGAACGAAAACATTCTAAAGGAGTCATAAATTGTTCCGAACGCTGAGTGCTTTCTTTGTGTGTTGCCAGATGTGTGGTCGCAATTAGCCGGCTTTTATTTTTAAATAACTTGTAATGGATATGATATATTGCAGGTTTTTATTTAAAAAAATAATTAAATTGATGATTTAAAATAATAAATTTAATTTTGTTAGCTAGCTTTAATTAGTAAGACGTTTCTAGATTGTTATGTCTATTACAGCTTCAGTAGCCAACCGTGTATAAACACTATTGTTATTCTGTTTAAAGGAATTAAAGCCAGTCAAATTACTGGGCATTATGAGACTTCACAACTTATGTCTTAGGGTGACGAAGGCAATCCAGCGTGATGCAGTATTTTGTTAAAGTTCTATGTGGTGCTCTGTCTGTTTATAGGCAGACGGGTGCTAATAATCAGGCGAGCGACCTGCTCTTTAAAAAAAACGTTATTTTTTATCTCTTGTAATTAATAATAACTATTATTTGTCTCAATGGATTGAGGGAAAAGTTTGTTGATTTATTTTCAATTTACAAATAGGGCAAATTTGCATGTTATGGTCAACTAAGGAAGCCAAAAGTTTCTCGCCATATAAGGATTATCTACCTATTACATGTAAAAAAATGTACTACGTGGATATAAAACTTATAAATTCCACAACATTCGATATTTGTCCATAACGTGGCAACACCATCGAACACGGATGCGCAGGCGCATCTCGTAAGCTCGCCTTTCCATTAGCGCGTTCGTATTTAGAACGCGGCGCGATTGGCCCGCGCCCGCGCACGCAATGAATCATCGGCGCCAACTATACAGTTGTATAGGGTGCGCGGAATTTTTGGGGTTACCGTATTTTTTAAGGTGATAAATGGTTCGAGATTTGTAGATGTTTTTAAGTTTTATTATAAGATATAATGTAACACTATGAATAATTTAGTATTATTTTTGTTGTTTAAGTGTCTTGTTTTAAATAAACGAGTGTTGCTTTGGTTTATAGCATTCGGCAACCTAATCATTGTTTTAGAATGTTAACATCTACAAAGTATTTTCTATAAGCACCATAAGTGTATAAAAAAGTTTGCATGTGTTTTTTTTTCCTAGCTCGGCAAAGTGACTACGCAAACACCTGATGGTAAGTGTAGCGCAATCCAAGAATACTGTCGACCAACGACAGATGATGTGTCTATCGTAGGTCGACAAAATTATGCCGGCCTGCTTAATTGCTTCTTCACACTCCGTTTAAAAGACCCCATATTATAGGAAGGAGGGAACACGTGTGCCGGCAAACTATTCCACAGCTTGATGGTCCGGCAGAAGTAAGATTTTGAGAACTTTTTAGTTCTAGCCGAGATGTAGGAGACCACGAAGCTGTGGTTACGCAAGCCAGCACGCGATACAATACAAATAAATACAATAAGTCTGGGTCTACGATACAATACAAATAAGTCCCCCCGTATTGTCCATCTTATAACGTGATTGACATATTTATATACGCACTCACGCCTGTAATCCCCGAAGGGGTAGGCAGGGGTGTAACTAGTACATCCACATTTCGCCGAGCGTATCTCCGTCCCATGATATGACAGGGAGGCGAGCCTATCGCCATACTAAGTATTTTGTAATAGAAGAACCCAATATTACTTTTACCCGACCTGGGGATCGAACCCGATACCTCAGCGTCCGCCTCAGACGTAAAGTCCATATTTATTACAAAACAAAACCAAGATAATTATTGTTTTTCTATCGTAAACTAATGTCTTAGTCCTGAGAGCCTTTTGGCCAAACTTAAGACAGAACAGATAGTCTTGAGTCCAAGCCTGCTTAGGATATTTTTTGTATTTATTTTTTATAGGAGTGACCGGATACGAGTAAGTAAGCCCCCTGATGGTATGTGATATCCACCACTTATGAACGCCTACTGGTACAATACACACATACCAGTGAAATTTCCGGATTCCGAATCCGTCTTCTTCGCAAACCTTATTAATATACTTAAAGGCCGGCAACGTCACCATGATGCTGGTGCTGTGGATGTTAATGGGCAGTGGAGATCAGTGACCATCAGAAGACACCTTTATGTTTGCTAGCCTTTGCTAAAATAAAAAGATACCCTACTCTATCAATTTATTCCGCATATACATCGATGGATGTATTAAAAGTTAAAAGCGAAAATAATTATCAACATCCTGTATGGGCAGTATTATTTATGAAAATAGAATGAAATCACTACACATTACCCAAGTGACCTGCAAATAGTGACATGCCATAGATTTATCGTTCACTTTGGAAATGTATGGATGTTTTTATTTTTTTTCTGTATCCAGTTTTTGTTTAGTAAACATTGTCGATACCATAAGTGTGGCGGTACTTGCATTTGAATTAAGGGATACTGCGACTCCGATCTACTAAACGTTCGGGAACGCTTTTTTTAATAGCATAGGCCGGCAAACGAGCAAGTGGGTCAACTGATGGTAAGTGATCTCCAACGCCCGTATACGCCTACTATACCAGAAGAATCATGGGCGCGTTCCGACCTTAAAGGAAAGGTATAATTAAGGGATGGGGATTTGGGCCTCCGGATATCTCATTCATCGTACGAAACGCAGCAGCAAGCCGCTACTTTACGTCGGTTTTCTGTGAGACAGTGGTAACGACCCGGTCTAGCCGGCCCATTCGTGCTGCAGACCAAACAGTCTACAGTGTGGCTCTATCACTCACAAAATATGGTACCCGTAATGTTTTCATTTCAATGAAGTATTTGGATATGGTCACCTGGAAACTGTCTTTGATTTCTGCTGTAGTGTCCTAGAAAGCAACTAAGATATTTTCTCTGTTAATATACACCAGTTTTACATCTTTGCATTCAATGTCTATTTGGAAATCTTGGATCCACCCGGAATTGCTTTTCCATCAAATAAGGACAGGTTCCTACCATACCACGACGAAACATTGATATAAGCCGTCGTCGTTAATTTTGACTGCCTCGGTGGCGCAGTTGTAATGCGTACGCGTTACGATTAAGCTAACGCTGAAGTCTCGGGTTCGATCCCCGGGTCGGGTAAAGTGGTATTGGGTTTTTCTATTACGAAATGCTCAGTATCAGCCCGGAGCCTGGAATTGTGCCCGATATGACGATAGGCTCGCCCCCTATCACATCATGAGACGGAGATACGCTCGGCGAAATGTGGGTACTGGTTACACCTCTGCCTACACCTTCGAGGATTACAGGCGTGAGTGCGTATGTATGTACCATATTAAATAACAACTAATGTGTTATTCAATAATCAATTAACACTCGGAAATGATTGTTACGCCTAAGAATATAGGTACTCGTACATGTTTGAACGATCGAATAGTCAGAATCTGTATTATCTCGTAGAGTCATATGAGGAATTCTCAAAGACACAACAATGTGCCTATTAAAATTGCATCCACGTCTTTAAAACTGGAAATGTTTCAGATAACACTATCACGGCACGTCGCGTCGCATCGTGGAGGTCTTTCCTCTACTGACTATACAAATTTAATACTACACATAAATACACCTTTATCTCACAACAAATAAAGTTTAACAACCAATAGCGGAACGGTAAATAAAGCTACCTTTCTAATTGACCAATCGGAGGGCTAGGGAGAGATCGTTCGAAATTTGAAATTCTTTGCGTGCCGCCGGCGCCATGTTTTTTAACAGCCTTTTTTATAAGACAGTTTGATAATTGAAGCATTTGGCTCTGTTGGGATTTTAATTGATCCGAATGTAATGGCTGTACCGAAAAATGTGAAAAATGCTCTAGTAGATAGCATACCAACACACATTATGGAGTTAATAGGGATTACAGGATGTGGCTGAAAGTAAACAGATTCGCGAATCATGGAAATAGAAAGAGATTTACGAAACGAAAAAAATACGTCGAATTGAGATCATCCTCCTATTTTTAAAGTCGTTTAAAAAAAAAATGTTTACAAAATAAATATATACTACTACTAACTGCTTTTTGACTTCACGAAATAAATAATTTTTTTGTGTCTTTTACAATTTCAGTATTACAGAATAAATTTTTATAGGAAAAACTAAACAAAAAAACAAACAGCAGATTTTTGCATTTCCATTTGGATAATACTCGTACCTATTTAGGTACGAGTACATCTTCAGGAAGTATTCAATAAGAGTATTGAAACTAGGGTTGTTATTCCTTTATAATGCTTTCATAATTAAAAACGATCATATTAATCGTAAGTAAATCCTCGATTTGTGTACTAGTTAAAGGGGAGTCCATAACAATAACATTGAGTGAAACGTTATCAGCCGTTTGCCCAATTTTCCCATCTTATACCGCTTACTGTGAAGATTAAGTATTAAATCTGCCAGTGCGAACCGGTAACAACCCTCACTGTGACTTATTTATGTCAGTGGTTTCTAAAGTGGAAGGATTTGTTTCAAAACGAAATAAGTAAAATACACCCAACAGTTCACACACATGTTCCTGCTCCTACACCAGGTTAACCTGTATCGTCGGTGTCAGAAACTATGACGGACTAACAAAACCCCCCCAATGCGGAAATTGGACCCGCGGAACCTCTCGTTTCCTAGCCGTTTTCTCGCTACCCGCCCGCTGCGAAAAGCAAAGTATGAAATTAAACATCTGATAATTATAATTGTTGTTTCGCTGCCGACCACCAGTGATAATGCAGAAGGAGGTTTAATACTGTATGTACGAACTTACTAAGTCGACAAAAAAGAAAATCTTTAAATGTCGAGTTCGCAATTTTGACGGTATGGTAGCTATGGTACGGTATGGTCACATGAATAAATAATAGACTTTATATGTTTTCAAAACACCCCACACCTATCAGTTTGAGTACCGCTGACCTTGTTTTATTCTAGTATGATCAGCGCAAATATTTACACAAGATATAATTGAACAGGGTGCGGGCAGGCCGCGGAAGATGCTTGCTTGCACTGCGCTATTTTTCATTTGCCAAATTATTATTTTTTCTTTCCGGTGCGCTCAACAGATTCCAGGAGTAAAATTGTGTTTTCGGTAAAGAAAATCCAACATAAAATGCGAATTGAAGGTAGTGGCCGAGAGCTAGGGAGCGAGTGTTGTGAGACCACGTACAGGAAGCGTACTGAGTGACGCACAGGCAGGTAGGGCGACGAAGGTAGTGCATGAGAACTTAGGAGCGAATGTTGTGAGACCACGTTCAGGGAGCGTAGTGTATGGTGCGCGGGCGGATGGAACGACGAGCTAAAGGTAGTGAATTCTCATCCAGAGCTCTCGCTCAGGAGCGAGTGTTGTAAAACCACATACAGGGAACGTAGTGGGTGACGCGCGGGCAGGTAGGGCGATGAGCTGAAATATCAGAAGTAAAAGTTGTGAGACCACGTACAGATACAGCTGGAGATAGTTATTCACGAGTGGACGGGAGTTCTCCCGCGGGCAGTGATCTAATACAACATAATCCAATCCTGGCGGGTTTGTTTTCGAGTGGAGCCAACGTTAAGTATTGTTTGCTTTTCATTCGGATTTGCTAGCGGTCCGGTTAAGAGGAAGTTTTCATTCAATTTAAATATGATTAGGATGCAATATTTAAGTTTGTGCTGGGGCCCCGTTTGTTAGGATCCAGTGGCTATCTCTTGGGACTAACATTATAATGCTGGAATAATGAAGTCGGTTAAAAATGGGTTTATTTGTGTGGGGTAAGAATACAAACTCTTGAACAGTATTCTCTTTATTTTATCTTGTTGTTTATTTTACCTGCATCCATTAATTCATTGTGTTCTGTTAACTTCCGTTACGTGTTCCGTTATTAGTATTAAAATATTTATAAGTGTTAGAGCCTCGAAGTAGACAGTTTTCACTCGATCTCTCTGAATCTGCCGGCTCATCCGGGGTGGTACTCTCTCACAGAATTCTACGTAAAGTGGCAGCTTACTGTTGCGTTTCCAAATCCCCTCCGAATCCCATTTTCTTTCCTTTAAGGTCAACAATGCACCCGTAATTGTTCTGGTAATTTAGGTGTTCTTGTTCGGTGGATATTATTTACCATTAGGTGATTCAGTTGCTCGCTAACTGGCCTCTGCTAAAATACGGATCACATTATTGCTATTTGTGTAGTAATTATATGTTCTTTTCGAATTAAACGATTAGTTAGGTTAAATATTAGAGTATCTTTTACAGTTTTAATGAATCCCGGCAAATGCAAACAGAAGCTGGAGAATCTGGCTACACCTGGGCCCAAAAATGTACGCATTTATTGCCTGTTTTTCTGTATTTTTAAGGTGACGATATCATACATTGAATCACACTTCTGGTTAACACAACATGAAAGTATAACAACATAAAGGTCACGCGTTATTAATTCGCGGAATTATTATTTTTGTTAATACATTTTTGATTACATTTTTATGAACTTGCGTATATTTTTCTGTGCTTATTGCTCGATGTGTTATGGAGTAATAAAACGTCGCGTGATACCGCGAGCTGAGCCACGGATGTGGCGCACCGTGCAGCTCACTCGTATACACGACGTAACGCTCGTCTCGTCAGTGGTTTTTTTTTATCAGAGCACGGCAAAGTGATTACACTGGGCCTAATGTTGGTACAATGCAGTCCAAATGTAGTGTCAACCGTCAACAGACATTGGTTAGCAGCATTATGCCGGCCTGAATTTGTTTGATATATACTGGCTGATATAGATAAGCAGCGATAGGTCAATGGGGGCGGACTGTCGAGAAGAAAGTCGCAGGTTTAAAACCAGTTCCAAGAGCATAAACCTCTGACTTTTCAAAATGATGTGTGTATTAATTCTTAATTATCGTGTATTTATTACTATTAACATATAGTTAACGGTGAAGCAAACATCGTGAGGAAACCTGCATACCTGAGAAGCTCTTCATAAGAATTTCGAAGGTATGTCATGTCTGCTAACCCGCCAGTGTGGTGGACTAAGGCCTGACCCCTCTCATTCAGTAGAGGAGGCGTGTGCCCAGCAGTGGGCCAAGTATAATTCTGGGCTAGGAAAAAAAACCTAGCTGACCCCGATACGTAACGCATACGGGTACGGTAGACCTAAACTCTACCTTTTTTATTAGCTTGAATGACGAGACGAGCAGGTCGCTCGCCTGATGGTAAACGCCACGCCTGCTCATAAACAGAAGCAACGCTACACAGAATTTTAAATACCAAGCACTGCACGACACTAGACTGCGCTCGTCACCCCGAGACGTAAGGTGTTCAGTCTCATAATGTCCAGTAATTTCACTGGCTTCAATGTCCTTCAAACCGGAACACAACAGTGCTTACACACTGTAGCTTGGCGGCAGAAATAGACAAAGCGGTGGTACCAATCCAGCTGGCCTCTCGCATACGAGGGACCTTCCACCTTGTAAACTAACTGAACACCTAACTGCACCATAACGTCGGTCGGATGCAGACTGTGATGTCTTTAGGTCGATATTTATGTCGGGGAACTTGGCTAGTTTTTAGACAGAGTGCTTAAGCACGGCGTACAGTCTGCTGTATAACGGACGTGTCAATGGCGAAACTTGCTTCCCGTTGCAGGTTGTGGGGGTTTTTTTTTTTTTTTTTTTTTTAAAGTGGGGGGACTCCCCCCCGGCTGCTCCCTCTGATACTTTTAATTCAGAGTGTGTCTACCTATTTAATTCACATGCCTTTATTAAAAAATTCATCATCTAAAAAAAAATATTAAGGTTGTGGGGGTTAGGTTAGGTTAGGTTAGCCCCATGTAGTACCGAATACCGTCAGATCTATGGTATGAGAGGGCGGACCCTGGAATTATGCCGGGATAACACCAGGTAGAAATAGATAGAATAGATTGTATACCCGACTTGAATGCAATACTTATTCGAGAAATGTCGGTCCGAGGTAGCCGTAGTAGGTACTATTTGTGTAAGTGGTTACGTATTAGATCCGAATTCCGTTTTCAGAAGTAGAAGTTATCCTCAGTATGCATCATAAACTCGGATTCGCTTCGATTGCACTAATTCGTTCGTTGATTTTACGTATTGTCAAAATCAACAAGTTGAACAAATCATTAATAATATTTAATCATTGTTTCAGTTACCTCTGCTTGTGTGGGTGTATATCCCGAGCTGAGAAAGCTGGCGAGGCGCGGGAGAGCGTTCAAACCCTGCTCACAGTCTGCGCTGATCTCTGCCACCCCTGCGATATCGATGTCGTAAGTATAATATATTACTTCTTACAGCAGAAGACCTGACCTCTACCGGCCATGAACACAATACCAGAAGAAGACGGCCGGATTACGAAAATAGAACGTTAAATTGTAATAAGCACGTCGTCTGCAGGGTTCCGAACGCGCTTCAGCGATCCAATCCCTCCGCTGTGCTCTTGGGACCAGCGTATGCGGTTCTCGTGCAGAGTTCTGCATGCTGTTCGCATCAGGAGCAGGGTTGTCGCACGGCGGCGGGTTCGTACGCGCGGCTCGTACGGCACATCTGTTACGAGCCTTAGCCGAGCTCGACCATCAGATCGTGCAGGTATGTCGGTCAGATCGTTCTGCATGCTGTTTGCATCAGTTGCGGAGTTTTCGCACAGCAGCGGGGTTGTAAGGGCCGATCGAAGGATTCATCTATTGAGAGTCATAGCGTAGCTAGGTCATCAAGATAGTGAAGGTACGTCAGTCAGATAGTTCTGTAGTGCAGGTATTTAAAACGTTGTAGTTGAAAACTTAAGCTAGGCACGCATTGTCTGGTATATATGCTGAACTAGAAACTTTTCGGCAACTTCGAGACTTCGAAAGGATTTTTATTACTTAAGTATTCATGTTTACCTATCTCTTCTTGTTATTTATGTTACATTTTAAGGTTTTCTTTCTCTTGTTTTTTTATTAGTGGAGTGCCGATTAAGTTTATATAACCATACAAAAATAATCATTAAAATCGATCCACATTTCTTTCTTTCTGCTTGGCGTTATCGCAGCTTGATTCCAGGATCCGCTTCCTCGTACCATACATTTGACGGTATATGGGATGACTCGCCGCGCCGTCTGACCCTCACGTCCTGCAAAGGGAACCTAGTTTCGACATGTCCTCGTCCGTTAATCAGCAGAGTGTACCACGCGCAGGTGTGGTAGGTTTTTCGACTTAAAACATAGGTGGCCCACTTACACAAAAATATAGTCAAATTGAGAACTTCCTTCTTTTTGAAGTCGATTTAGAATCTCCACTGCCATTGCTCTACTTCTCTTCCTCAAAATCCCTTAACGATTCCACACTGACATATCAATATTGCAATAGGCGGCTACCGTCAGTATATTTGCACACTCCTTAATTAGCACCAGTACCATCAAACCGTGTTTGTTCTGTACAAACAAAATGCGTTGCGTTCACCAATGAACGAACTTATTGCAAGTTTGTGAAACGACTCGTTCGCGTAATGTGCTGTACGGTGTATACGGATTTGTTGTACAACTTGTCACAAGGAAGGTATTCTAGGTAGGTCTCTTGTATGCAAGAGTTTGTTAATGTGAGCATCTCCAGGTGAGCAGGGTATCTCCAATTAAACTCCCAAGATTTACAGCGATACAATTTATATTTTCCAATCATATCACAGAGTCTCGATTTTTACGTTCAATCAGTAATCAATAGTTTATGCAACACACTTCTGTCCAGAATAAATCCATCCGCCGAGTCCGTCCCTTTAAGTAACCTCCTTTCTTTTTAACTACCCCAGTTTACATATTACAAAATAACGAAACTTTACACTAGGTAGGTATAGTTCTCGCCTATCTTTAAGGCCGCTCTGAAGTGAGTCATGAGTGGTGTAACAGTAATTGTTACCAAGAGACTAAAGGGTGAAGAGAGGTGTAGAGGGTGGGTGACGTGACTAGCTTCAGAGCGGCCATAAAATTTTGGCGAGAACTATACTACCGATTTCTTGGATTTATGTTGGCAAGCAGCTTCTGGTAAGCACCACAGATCAGGGATATTTTAGTAGATAATAATATGACTGACACATACATCAATCTGTATAGAGATCAAGCGTGATAATTTTTATTATGTAGATGCGTGTTCCTTTGAATTGAAGCCAGTGAAATTACTGGGCATTATGTCACTTATCATATCAAGTCTTGGGCTGACGAGGGCAGTCCAATCTCATTCAGTGTTTTGCAACTCCAAATTCTGTGTGGCGTTGCTTCTGTTTATGAGCAGGCTTGCGCTTACCATCAGGCAAGCGATCTGATCGTTGCGTCATTCAGACTAGAGTGGTGTTGCTTCTAAGGCGGTCACGTGCCATTACGTGAACGACCAGCCTGTCTTGTCATTCAGGCCAATGAAGAATTATAACAAATGCTTTTAGATTTTTCCTAACAAAAGAAAATTGCACGCATAAAATGTTCAAATCTCTTGATGTATTACACCGTCTATGGCGAATTGCACGTTTGCCAACCATCTCCGATAGTGTAGGGGAAGGACAATACCAAATGTTTGCACAAACATTGGCCACCGCAGTCGCGAACAAACAAACACACGCGTCTTTAATGTTGTAGTATACAGATCTGCGAATGATAGTGATGGATTTGATTAAATGTACCTATACTGATATAGTAATAATAGATACAAAAGAGGTCTGCAAGGGTCATAGCAAGTGGCAATCCGTGGGCTCTATTTACCCCTGGGAAATATGATATGGTGGATTATAAGTTATAAACTTTTGTAAAAACTGGAGTGTAAGTGGGCCACTAACATCTTCATCTTCTTAGGCTCAAAACCAACCTCACTTGCATCTGGTACACTTTGCTGATTAACGGACGAGGCAATGGCGATACTTGGTTCCCGTTGCAGGTTGTGGTGATCAGACGATCGCCCCACATAATACCAAGTCCACCGTCAATTCATGATGAGAACGCGGACTCTGGCGTAACATACATTGAAGAATACGGACGACTTAAGAATCTTCTAGTTTTTCCAGTGGGTTAAAATCCTAAGAGGACGCGAGAAAAACCTAGTCTATACTAATATTATAAAGAGGAAACATTTGATTGTTTGTTTGTTTGCATTGAAGCTACTGAGCCGACTTGAAAAATTCTTTCACTGTCGGGAAGCTACACTATCCCCGGGTGTCATAGGCTACTTTTTATCCCGCAAAAGGCCGTTAACGCGGGCGGAGCCGCGAGCAAAGGCGAATATAAAGTAGTAAAGTTGGGAAGTGAATTTGGATGTTTGTTGATCAATCTCTACCTAACAACGCAACAGATTTAGATGAAATTTGGCACGCAAGTAAACCATGACCTGGTTAAGCCATAGACTACTTTATACTGATCATCAAAATGTTTGTGTGATCCACAAATATTGGTATTGGGTGGGGTGATGTGGGTTGGCAAGCCCCTCGTAATTTGTGATACCCACGATACAGGTTTACTAATGGTCGTTCCCTATATTCTTTTTACAGATAAATTGCCTTACTACCAATAGAGTTTTGACAGATCTTCCATACAAAATGTGTCAAAAAATAACTGACTGTAAGTAAATCTATCGGTAAAAATCTATCGGCCCAAATTCCCCTCCCCTTCCCAATCCCTTACTTATCTCTTTCCTTTAAGGTCGACAACGCGCCCATGATTATTTTAGTGTTATGGGCGTACATGGGCGGTGGAGATCACTTACGATCAGATGACCCAGTTGCTCGTTTGCCGGCCTATGCTATAAAAAAAATAGAATATAGGGAACGGCCATTAGTGTGGGGTCAGGACAATGTGTGTGTGTTGGGTGTATTTATTTAAACTCCGGAATTAGACATTTACGCGGGCGGAGCTGCGAGCAATTGCTAGTAAAACATAAGTAACATCACTACGTCCATCCGCTTGAGTATTGCGGGGGCACGCTTCCTACAGTACTCGTATTTGTACAGTTTTATTATTTTATGTTTTTACATTCCCACGAGACGACGGACGAAAATGATTATAAAAGCAAATATGGATCATGAAACATTATTATCTTACTGTTATGACGAGATGATATTCATTTGATTTTTGAATTGCCTTAGAAATGCTGTATACCTACTGGAAAGGCAAATAAACTTTTAAGCTAAAAATAAAACCGACTCAGAATAATTAAAAATCTAAAAAAAAAAATCTTTTTCATTAAGTGACGAAACGATCTGGTCGCTCGCCTGATAGTATACGTCACGCCTGCCCATAAACAGAAGCAACACCACACAGAACTTTGAACTACAAAGCACTGCATGGCACTGTGCTCGTCACCCCGAGACATACGTTGTTAAGTCTCATAATGCCCAGTAATTTAATTGGCTTCAATGTCCTTCAAACCGGAACACAACAGTTCTTGCACACTGCTCTTTGGCGGCAGAAATAGACGGCGCGGTGGTTACGACCCAGACGACCTCTCGCATACGAAGGACCTGCCACCTGCCTGCATGGAGAACCTTTGTTTTTTTGCGTGCCGGTTAATTACATTGCATATAAAATCTAGTACAGTACATTGCAAATATAGTCGACCCTATAGAGACGTGGCGTCTGATGATGGGACCCATGAGACTCTACCACTTTAAACTTTAGTAAGTGGAAGTATTATTAGTTAATTATCACTTGCTTTAACGGTAATGGAAACATCGTGAGAAAACCTGCATACTTGAGAAGTTCTCCATAAGAATTTCGAAGGTATGTGAAGTCTGCCAACTCGCATTAGGCCAGCGTAGAGGAGGCCTCCTCTACTGCCCAGCAGTGGGGCATGTATAATACAGGGCTAGTATTATTATTATTAAGTGGAAGAGACACGCTGTAGACAGTTTTGTATACAGCGTGAATGGAACAGCTCGACCGGGGTAGGACTCCTGTCTCACAGAAAACCGATGTAAATTAGCAGCTTTCTGCTGCGTTTCGTACGGTGAGTGAGATATCCAGAGCCCCAATCCCTTAATTAGCCCTTTCCTTTAAGGTCGGCAACGCGCCCATGATTTTTCTGGTATTGTTGGCGTACATGGGCGGTGGAGATCACTTACCATCAGGTGACCCACTTGATCGTTTACGGGACTATGCTAAGAAACAGCCTACGTGAAGTGGCAGCTTGCTGTTACGTTTCATGCGGTGATTAAGATTTCAGGAAGCCCAAATCGCCCGCTCCCCTTCCGAATCCCCATTCCTGACCTAGTAAGGGTGCAACGCATTCATGATACTTCGATGATACACCAGCTAGATTTCGGACCTCGGCTATAACAAAAATGCTATGTGGTTTTATTAACCGCGGTTATTAACACCCCTTTCATTAATAGCGTTTTGGTAACAGCGATTTTTATTCCATCCTTTGCCACGGGTTGCACTGTTTGCTATGACATCGGATACGATAATGGACGTTCCCCGGAGAGACAGGATCGATACGCCGCGGCAGCCGCGTCTGCGGTTACCCCACAGATCAAAGATCTTTAGACATTATATACTCTATTACTTTGTTTTATTACTTTAAATGAAAAATAATGGCGAGATGAGTAACAGAAACAGAAAGAACGTCACATAAAATGTTGAATTAAAAAGCTAAATACGCCCTACGCCCAACAGTCACACACATAGTCCTGACCCCACACTAGGTTAACCTGTATCGTGGGTATCAGGAAGTACGAGGGACTTGAGGTCCCACAACACCCAGACCTGAGACAAATATTTGTGAATCAGACAGACATTTGTCTAGGTGCGGAAATCGAACCCACGGCCTCACGCGTCGCAACCGGCTACTCGCCTGCTGCACCACGGAAGCTGTGCTAAGTCACATAAAGCCCAGTAATTTTACTTGCTTCAATGCCCTTCAAACTGGAACGCAACAGTGCTTATACACTGTTGCTTGGCGGTAGAGATAGACAAAGCGGTAGTACCAACCCAGACGGCCTCTCGCGTAATTACTCGACACTAACTTTTTTCGCGGCTCTGCCGATGATGTTTTCTGGGATAAAAAGTAGCCTATGTCCTAATCCAGCTCGTGGTCTACTTCTGTGCCAATCTCATACACCGTTCTGACGTTAAGGCGTGATTGACAAACAAACATACAAACTTTCACATATATAATAGTAATAGGAAATAGAATAGTAGAATTATTTTAGTTTATCTCGATGTGACGAACACATTCCGGTGCCATGTAGTATTTTGTAATTCAAAGTTCTGTGTGGTGTTGCTTCTGTTAATAGCCAGGACGTGGCGCTGGTAAGTTACTGCTTGTTTCGTCATTCAAGTTAATAATAATAATAATACTAGCCCTGTATTATATACGTCCCACTGTTGGGCACGGGCCTCCTCTACTGAATGAGAGGAGGTTAGGCCTTAGTCCACCACGCTGGCCTAATACGGGTTGGCGGACTTCACATACTTTCGAAATTCTTATGAAGTACTTCTCAGGTATGCAGGTTTTCTCACGATGTTTCCTTCACCGTTAAAGCAAGTGATAATTAACAATTATTACACACATAACTTAGAAAAGTCAGAGGTGTATGCACTTGGGGCTGGTTTCGAACCTACGACTTTTCGTCTCGACAGTCCATACCACTCCCCGCTGAGCTATCACTGCTCATTCAAATTAATAAAAGAAAAATGTAGGCATACATTGTCAAAATTTCAGTTTTCTAGATCCAGTCTAAGATTAACTTGAGTTTTGACGAATCGTTCAGTCAGTACCTACATGTAATTTTATATGTAGAAATAGATACGCGATCTTTTTTCTTTTTTACTACCTCACCGATTGTCCCTCAGTTTGCCCGATCATTCGATACTTGCCTCACGTAATGGTCCCGAGAGGCTTGGGTCGATACGGTGCGGATCTTGCAATTCGCTAATGGACCAAAGGAGGAAAACTCACATCAGTTTTAAGAGTTTTGCTGTAGACAGTTTTGTCTGTAGCACGAATGAGCCTGCTTTACGGTGTTGGTGCCACTGCTTCACAAAGTATCGACATGATTTGCTGTTGCGTTTTGTACAGGAATGAGTTTTTTACATACATACGCACTCACGCCTGTAATCCCCGAAGGGGTAGGCAGAGGTGTAACCAGTACACCCACATTTCGCCGAGCGTATCTCCATCCCATTATGTGATAGGGGGCGAACTTATAGCCATACCGGGCACAAATTCCACACTCCGGGCTGAAACTGAGTTTTTCGTAATAGAAAAACCCAATATCACATTTACCCGACCCCGGGATCGAACCCAAGACCTTGGCGTCAGCCTCAGTCGTAACGTGTACGCATTATAACTGCGCCACGGAGGCAGAGAAAGTTTTTTACTACCTTCTGTTTCCGGTTCCGTGCACGTTGACGGCCTTTTCTGGAATAAAAAAGTAGCCATGTCTTAATCCCGGTCATGGTCTACCTATGTGCCAATTTTCATTCAAAACTGTTCAGCCGTTAAGGCGTGATTGATTTATAGACATCCAAATTTACAAACTCACCAACATCAACTTTTACATTTATAATAGTGGTAGGAAGTAGGAGGATGGCAGAGGCCGACCATAGTAGAGAGGATTGGGTATGAGGAAAAAAAGGGGTGGGGATTGGTCCTCCGAGATTCGAAATAACCCTCGTTGAGCCAGCGCATTCATGCTGTACATAAGTGTTTGCAGCATGACTCTACTAGTTACAAATTTTACCTATATTTCTCAAAATTGCCAATTACACACAGCAAAGTAAACGTCGAAATTCCACATTATTTACACAGTTTTTGATTAACCATTGCCGACACAGTTAGCGGTAATAAAAATCACACAATACTCCAAGCTCGAGTCGCTCCCTAGCGTGGCGGGTTCGATTCCCGGGTGTATCGAAACTTTGATGTCTGTGTACTGGAGGATCCATTTTACGGCATGAATAATTGTGCACCCGCGGGAATTGTAGGGATGGGACAGTGCGGGATCGGCTGACGGTCCGGGATTTAATGTGGGCTTCAAGTATGTATTATACTCGTATGAATCGAAATAAGATGACAAGACACGTAACTCAAGCAAAAAAATTACCCCACCAAAACTCTGTGCAAGGGGGCGGGGCTATTAAAATCTGTGCAGCTCGTTCATTCATCAATTCATAAAAATTTATACATGATATCTAGTTGACACTTAATTAAGTCTAATTTTTTGCGCGGTGCAGAACGTCGAACATTAACTTTTATGAAATAAAGTTGATTTTTAACGTTCATTAATTTTTGTTGCGTGTGTGAGTGTTACGTGTGATTTTACCTTTGCATGTGTAAGTAAGTGGAGCCGTATTTTTTGGCAGATTCATATGAGAGTTATCGTTCTAGTTATCTTATTTCGATGATTATATGTTTATTTATAAATGTTGTATATTGTGTATTATTTTCTCATGTTGAAAGACATTTGATATCTTCGATAGGAAGACAGAAAACTGCGTAACTACGACAGATGTTTATAAAGTTTATTAGTACGTAAGCATCTTGTGTGAATGTGAAATGTTCCGATATTATTATGCATAAAGTTAAGTTAATTATATTTTTATGCAGCGATAAAGTATGTTTATGTTGAAGGTATTGGTTCAGTTAGAAGTTTTTAACTATCGAGACTCCGAAATTGTTTTAAACCGAAATACCATCGGAACTATCCATGCCGAGATTTGTATTCAGTAGTGTATTTGGATATTTAAGATCGAACGAAGTGAGCGTGGACCCTAGCAATTAGCCGGGATAAAGTCAGGCAGAAAGTGTATTTAGCAAACGTTTCCAATCCCGGGGTCCCGACACTGCAGTGTCCCGCAACAGGCCCTACGGAGACCGCGCCTTGTTTGCCTTGCCCACTACGCTCCCAGTAATAGATTATAAACATAATTATGAGTTTATTAGCAACCGTCGCAGATGCGTTCTGTTGGGGCCACGTCTGTTTGTTTGTGCATATCTTTGTGTGTATATAATTAAATAATGGCTGAGTGTGGTTTTTAGTTTATTGATACGTTTATTCAAGTTATAGTGTAGAGTTCCTATAAGTTTGGTCAAATATTTTTTTTAAAATATTTCGTTTATGGGTTGGTAAATAGACATATACATTTATTTATTTATTTAATTCAATTAACATGGTTATAACTAATTATATTAATTGAATGTTTTATAATATTATTTTTAATAACCACCGAAACCTATTCAGTGAACCCAAACACGATATATCTGTTAATTAGCGAGGAATTGAAAGCTGTAGGTAGCTTGGTTACAGCATCAAATCAAAGCTACCTAGCTAAGAACACAGATTAGTTATCATATAAAAAAATCATATTCAATCAAAAAAACATCTAATTGGCCCATTCGATGCAATGGACAGACAGACAGACTTCTTTCTTTGTCCTTCCCTGGTTCTCATTATTTGGGGTCGGGTCTCGCTCACTTTCCTGCGCCAAGTCAAACGATCTTGTGTTGTCGGTTCTGGCAATTGGGCCTTCTTGAGGTCTCGTTCTATGTTGGACCACCAGTTTAAAGGCGGGCGGCCTTTACCTCTTTTCTGTTCTGGTAGGCTTAACGCTATTTGTACCACATGGTCTCGTCTTTTTACATGCCCATCACAGACAGACACACTAAGGGGTCAAATATATAACACCCCTCTTTTTTAGCGAGAGTTAAAAATTGAAATAAAACTAGTTTATACTGATTTTATCGCGGTTTAATTTTTATTTTTAGTCCCGACGTTTCGAAAGCTTTTCAGCCTTCGTGGTCACGTCAGCTGACGTTTTATTTCAATGTGTAATATTCGCGTAAACCTGAGAGTTAAAAAGAAACACTAATCGACGACTCATCTCATTTGGACGTTTCATTCACTATAGTAAATCCAAAAAGAATCTTAAATCAAATCCTCCCTCCAAGTTTGCGTGTCGAATGGAAATCAAGTCTGCAACCGCGTTCGTCCCGTGAGCCGCGTCGTAACGAAATCAGAAAGTTCGTGACCTCATCCCGACTACTCTGGAATTACTGTACTTTTTTATACTGGCATGGCAATGACAGCCTCCGTGGCGCAGTGGGCTTTGATTTGGGTTCGATTCCCGCACCTAGACAAAATGTTTGTTAATCCACGATTATTTGGTTCCGGGTCTGGATGTTTTCTACCCGTCAGGCAGGCGGGCTTTTTATTTCACCTACCCTTATCCCAGTCCCAGTGGGGTCAGCGCAACAGGCTTTTTAACACATATTACAGAAAGCTTTGGATTGTAATTTTTACGACCGGCCGCCTAACACTGGAGAAAAGACCCAGACCCGAAACAACTATAAACTACAAAAACAAAAAAAAAACTATTATGGGATCAAACAAACATTTTGTCTCGGTACAGGAATCGAACCCCTCGGAAATTCGCATTGACCTCACGAAATGCAACAACAAACCGTAATTCACGATTTCCGTGAACTCTACTGGTGTAGCCGGTCAATGCCTTAGACTTTTTTTTTTGCAAACGACTAAGTGGGTCACCTGATGGTAAGTGATCTCCACCGTACATGTACGCCCACAATACCAAAATAATTATGGTCGCGTTGTTGACCTTAAAGGAAAGGGATAATTAAGGGATTGGGAAGGGGAGGGGGATTTGGCCACCGGATATCTCACTCGCCGTACGAAACGCAAGCAAGCTGCTACTTTACTTCTGTTTTCTGAGACAGTGACCCGGGCGAGCCGGCCCATTCACACTATTGACAAAAGTGTCTACAGCGTGAATGGGCCGTCTACACAAAACCGTAAGATTCCTAAATCAATTCCACCTTAGAAGTTCGCGTGCGGAATGTGAATCAATTCGGCCATCGCACCGTCTTGGTCGGTAACACAATCAGTAAGTTCGTGAGTTCGCCCCGACTGCCGGCCACCGGAATCACCGCAGTCGCTCCGACACGGTCGGTTGGCTTGCGTGTTCGAGAGACGAGGGTGGATGTGATTTCACCTTTATAGTGGTCAGCGGCGATTTAAGAGTAGTACTTGTCTTGAGAGATATTGATGTCATATATTCATACATACATACATACGCACTCACGCGTGAAATCCCCGAAGGGGTAGGCAGAGGTGTAACCAGTACACCCACATTTCACCGAGCGTATCTCCGTCCCACGATGTGATAGGGGGCGAGCCTATCGCCATACCGGGCACAAATTTCAGACTCCGGGCTGATACTGATCATTTCGTAATAGAAAACCCCAATACCACTTTACCCGACCCGGGGATCGAACCCGAGACCTCAGCGTTAGCCTCAATCGTAACGCGTACGCATTACAACTGCGTCACCGAGGCAGTCATATATTCATTAAGCAATAATTGATGCGCATTTGTTGCACGACAGCGCAGCGCCAAGAATAGTGCGGATTACGGCAAGACAAGGATTGAGAGAGAGAGAGAGAGGTTGGAGGGGGGATTTTTGAATATCTGGCTTACGGTACGAAACGTTACGGCAAGTTTTCACAAATTTCATGAAATATCTGTAAGTCAGTGATGCCATGGGGTGGTATCGATTCGGCTAATTCATGCTGTTGACAAAACTGTTTTTAATAGCTTAAATGACGAGACGAGCAGGTAGCTCGCCTGATAGTAAGCACCATGCCTGCTCATAAACAGAAGCAACACCACACAGAAATTTAAATTACAAAGCATGCATGGCACTGGCATGGATTGCGCTCATCACCGCGAGACATAAGATGTTAAGTCTCATAACGCCCAGTAATTTCACTGGCTTCAATGCTCTTCAAACCGGAACACAACAGTGAATACACACTGCTGCTTGGCGGCAGAAATAGATAAAGCGATGGTACCAACCCAGACGGCCTCTCGCATACGAGAAACCTACCACCTGGTAAACAGTGTTCAGCGCTCTGTACAACGTTTTGTAAATATGCTTTGTATTTGACCGTTCATTCGAACATTGCAATCCGGGACAAGTGTTCTCAGCACACTCTCTTTTTTAAACGACTTCATACACCCAATAGTCACACACATAGTTTCAACCCCACACTAGGTAAACCTGTATCGTGGGTATCGGGAACTACGAGGGACTTACGTACCCACAACACCCAGACCCGAGACAAATATTTGTCTAGGTGCGGGAATCGAACCCACGGCCTCACGCTTCGCAACCGGCTACTCGCCCACTGCGCCACGGAGGCTGTCAAAAAAGGAGTAGGTTCTTGATTCGTTGAGTCTTTTTTCTCTTTTCCGGATTGACTACTCATGAAATGCTTTGTTAACAGGATGCATTCGGTGAAGGTGGTTGGCCTCTAGAGTTCAGGGCGGCTGTGGCCAGACTACTCTCACAACACGCGCCGAATGACAAAGAGGCACCGAGGACAACGGCATTGCGTAAGTAAACATATCTAACGTACATACATACGTACTCACGCCCGTAATCCCCGAAGGGGTAGGCAGAGGTGTAGCCAGTACACTCATATTTCGCAGAGAGTATCTCCGTCCCACGATGTGATAGGGTTCGGAGCCTATCGCCATACCGGGCACAAATTTCAGACTCCGGGCTGATACTGAGCATTTCGTAATAGAAAACCCCAATACCACTTTACCCGACCCGGGGATCGAACACGAGATCTCAATGTTGGCCTCAATAGTAACGCGTACGCATTACAACTGCGCCACCTCGGCATGCACTTTATCAGTCATCTTCTCCCACCTATCCCATTCGCAGTGGGGTCGGCGCAACATGCTTTCTGACACATGTTCCAGAAAGATTTGGATTGTAGCTTCTACGATCAACCGCCTGCCTGACAACAACATTCTAGGGACACCCAAGCCCGAAACATATATTTATGGAATACACAAACATTTGTCTCAGTGCGGGAATCGAACCCAGGGTATCTCGCCTCACAACCGGCTACTCGGAGGCTGTCAATTTATGAGTTTTCAACTAAAATTATTTGAGCAGGTCTAAGCAACCAGCGACTAGACCAGACGCTGTCTGAAGCGATGGTGTTGGACCTCATCGTGCTCGTCGGCTTCGTGGTGGTCAACAATCCTCAGCTGCAGGTGAGTCGCGCAACGTGGAACATGGTTGTAGATGTGTTGACGGTACTAGATGGTAGGTTTCTCGTATACGACAGTATACGATACTCGTTTCTCGAGTGCTACTACTGTTTACGTGATACATTTCTGTACTCGACTGGATATCAACCATCATACACGAGGGAAAAATCCTCCAGTGGCTCGTTCAGCCAAGCTGTTCCAGGGTCAGCCAGCACCCTGGAACTGATAGATATTATGCCAGGATATAGACATGCAGAAAGAAAAGGTAGCAATTATGTAACGATAGGCATAACAAATTACAGCCGATGTATCAGTCGAGTGGACCGGCTAGAAAAGCGTCACTGCTGAAGCTCATCAAAGCTTGTATTGACGCGGATGCAGGAAGATGATGACCTGCGAAAACATATCACATATTTCTTCGATGCCGTGAAAAAGCTGCGAGAAATTGGTCTAGTTGTGATAGACGAATTCTCAGCCATTTTACTAAAAGTATCAATTAAGTAGGATTTTTTAAGGGGACTATGTGTGGTGACCGTCCATTCTGACATTCTCTGAAAATTCAGCATACTGGCTCATTCCGGCGATCCTCGTGTCCTGGGGTCAGCCAGTGCATATCCAGTAATTTTTGACCGGCTAAATTCGATAAATCCTGTTAAGGCGCAATGTTTCTTAGAGATCGAAGTTATATTTAGATTGCATTGTACTTAGCATCAGGTCCTCTGAAGTCACTTGGCCGTGCCAGGAATAAAATAAATGAAGCCATTCAATCACTGTGCATTATGAGATTTATATCTGATGTGTATCAACGTTCTAGGTGGTATATACAGTTGTTAGGCAGGCCTGGCGCTTGCAATCACACGAATGACCTGCTTGCTCGTCTCGTCATTCAATTGTATAACTAAAATGTTTGGTATCACAAATAATACCAATTGCTTCATATATTTTCTGAGAATATTTTAAGAGGACAATACTATCAATTTCGAGGAAATTCTTTCTTATTTGTGATACTTTATCTATTTATGGGGATGGTCGCTCATTACTATAACTGGGTCACGATAAAATTGGTCATAGATATTACGCTTCTATTAGAAATCTATGGCCGCTGTGGTTTGTCAGACGCCATCGCAATATGATAGTTAACTCGATTTTTTTGTTCGAATAATTACGTTAGGTACGAGTATCTACGTACCTAAAACCTATAATCGAAATAGTTTTATAAACCTACCCGAAAATAAATAAGTTCGAAGCAATCCAAATCTGGTGGAAGGGGTAATTTTCAAATGACAGAAATAGGACGACTAGAACAACTAGTAATGTGACGTCATTGTCTTCAATGACTATTGTAGTGCACTGTGCGAGGGAGATAGTAAGATGTAGAATTTGCTCAAACCAATACTTAAAATATAAATTTCGGGTTCATTTTTGAACCGATTTCCATTGTAGGGTGTTTCGTATTATTTGGACAACAGTGTATAAAGTTATGTGCATTGTGCAAATTCAAGAAGAGCCTATGTTATTGGAACTTATTACAATTTGTTTTTTTTATTTATCTTGGCTTGGCAAAGTGACTATGCTACTACGCCTTATTAATGGTCTGATCCTTTCTCCCTCAGGATCTGACAGTTACATTTCACACCTCAGTGATTGCTGTTTATTAACTCTTATATCGTAGACAAATATAAATAATAATCTTAAGTTTATCTATCAATTTCCAATAAATACGATATTTTTTATTAAGTTTTAATTCGGTCCATATTTGGCACAGATATCGTGTAAAATACGCATCGAATATAGAACCTCTACATTTCGAAGTCGGTTAAAAACTAGTGACTAGTCATAAAAGGAAACAATCAATTAAATATGTCCACTGTGAAGTAATAAGTTGATAATTGTGTTAAGACGGTTACCGGTCGCGGAGACACGTGGTGTGCGCAGGTGCGCGCCCGCATGGGAACCGAATGGACAACGGACAACTGCTTTCTAGTTTCTAATAGTTTAATATAGTAGATTGGACTCATTTTGAGGATTTTGGGGTTTCAGGGACATTGGAACTAGTGAAATTACTGGGCTTTGTGAGAATTAACATCCTATATCCCGTGGTGAAGCGTAGTTCAGTGTCTGCAGTGCTTTGTAATTTAAAGTTCTATGTGGTTCTGTGTCGGATGAAGCACCATATTTTTATTTAAATGACGAGACTAGCAGTTCGCTCGTCTGATGACCGAGTCCTAAAACATGCTTCTGTTTTCACAACGCCTATGAACACCCATAACTCCAGAGGAATCATAAAGTTGCTGTATATTGAGGGATATGCGGCCCCTGGGTATCTCGCTTATTGGATGAAATACACCAGCAAATCTATTACATAACATTGGTTTGCTGTGACGCAGTGGTACCACCACGGTTGCGCTCATTCGTGCTGTAGACTAAACTAGCTACAGAACGGACGCTCTTGGCACTCGGTTTCTTGTAGAATAAAATCTCAGCTTTATACAGGCGCAAGGGAGTAGGTTTTTTAATGAAATTGCTCAATCGTAGACTTCATCGCTTATTACTCTTTCTGCCTGGCGTTATACCGGCTTAATGCCAGAGTCTACCTTCCCATTATTATTTGACAGTGGATTTGCTAGTGAGGCGACCCGCCGTCTGACCTCCACAACCTGCAACAGGAACCAAGCTCTGCCATTGCCTCGTCCGTTAATCAGCAAAGGGTACATGCAAGTGATGTTGATTTTGGGCCTAAGATGCTGCTATCCCTTATTACTATTTGCCGAAGTTATGTTGGGACGATATCTTAACCTCTATCATAAAATAGCATGGCCACTGTTTACAGATGTGAAATATAATATATATAATAATAAGGGTGTTTAAGCACTGCATCCGATCAAAATCCGAGACCGATCAATGTCGATCCGAATTGCCGTAGTTACTGTTTGTATGAAGGGTTGCGAACTATGTGAATTCTGTGTTCCGAAATCAAGTATACTCCAGTTCGAACTATAATTCAATCATTACACATTTGTAGCGCCATGCTATAGTAAATGTTGTCTACGGTGTTAATAGGCCAGCTCGACTGGGTTGTTACTAATTGGCACTGTCTCTTACAAAACCGATGTAAAGTAACAGCTTGCTGTTGCATTTCGTATGGTGAGTAAGATATTCCGAAGCTCAAAGCCCCACTCCCCTTTCTAATTATTCCTTTCTCTTAATCTTGGCAACGGGTCCAATATTCTTCTGACATTATGAGCGTTCATGGGCGGCTCTGCTAAATAAAACGTAGTTTTGAATCGGATAGCGTCCCTGCCGTCGTAAGTTACTAGCTATCCACCCCTATATACATGGATCTAATTTAAGTAGACATAAGTGAAACACAGGTGTTCTCAGACCTAATTGATTCCATCGCATAACTTATTCACAAGACACAGTATAAATTATTCGTGCGATGTCCGTCGTGGATGTGCAATAACGATTCCCGACCGTTTCCTTTAACAACAGCGACACCTGAGCCCGTGGGAACATTGTTTTATGTCCTGGAGTTGGCAGTGGAATAGCCATTTTCCATTAGCATTTGCTAAGGGGCTTTTTAACCCCCGACTAAAAAGTGGTGTGTTGTAAATTTGACCACTTTGTTTGTATGTCTGTTTATCTGAACCATTGTAGCGCTTTACCAAATTAATTGACTTTTGTATATCTGGCAAACGAGCAAGTGGGTGACCTGATGGTAATGGATCTCCTCTGCCCATAAACAACCATAATACTAGAAGTATCATGGACGCGTTGTCTTGACCTTATAGGGATTTTCCCTTAATTAAGGGATTCAGATAGGGAGGTGGTATTTGCGCCTCCGGATATTTCCTATTGGTACGTACTTCAAGTTGGATTCGTATGAGACAGTGGTAACGACCCGGTCGAGCCATTCATGCTGAAGACAAAATAGTCTACGACGTATCTTACAATAGATTTGGAACCTATTTTTTTATTTTAAAGATGGATTAATGACATGGTTCTTAGCTATGTTTGAAAATATGCTTGGATTATAATCTCGGATACGTTGTATGTTGTTATGTTGTATGTTGGGTAGCTACCCAACTGAGATATCGGACTCAGGAAGCTCGTAGTACTTCTGGAATCCATAAAAATACCTTCAACAGGAGACGATCTGCGACGGTTGGACCGTGATCAAGACCCTATGCACACTGCCGGCCAACTGGCTGGTTTCGAAGGCGCATTGCCACGCACTGCTGCCGACGCTGGTGGCGCTGTCTGACAGACCTGGCGCGGCGGCAGCTATTGCATCGGAGCTAAGCGTTGAGGTATGTCAAAGACTTCATTTATTAGTCCCCGTTTTGACTGGCCTGCATTATATTTAGAGCGTTTCTTTGTGGACAAGATAATGTCGGCGACGACATTTTGGCACCTACCTATAGATTCGTCCTGATAAGTGATATATGTCCCGCCACCCGCTAGTCTGTCATTTATTCCCTGAAAGTAGAGACTTCGCCGGGGCCATGGCGATTCAAAACGATTAGTGAATGTAGGCCACTTATTATCAGGTTTGGCCTAATTAAACTTGCATGCCGTATTTATCCGACTGTGGTTAAAAGGTTGTATACATGTGAGCGTCGTTATACAGTAATTTTTAATACCACGCCTAACATTTAGTTAATGAAAGTGCATAAAAGTATCGATTCTAAATATATTGATGTCGATTTCGATATATCCAGAACAAAATATCGATAACCGGCTTTACATTTGGACACTTTTTTTGGCATCCTATAAAACCATCGTTTTTCATATGATTTCAATACTGGTTAAAAAAAATCGCCATTAAACATCGATATTTTATCGAGTTTGGTATAATCAGGCAAACATGAAACTCAGATTCATAACTCAATTGATTTGGAAAACTTCATTCATTCCGTCGAGTCTACATATTTGAAACTAGAGTGTTAATTAGAGTGAACAAGATGCCTCATCTATACTGGGCAGACGAGGCTTGATAATTAGATGTTTGAAGTGAAGTGGGCGCTAATTGGGCGTTTATGGGCAGTGGCAGGTATTATATCGCACTTGTCTAGAAGCACCTTACAAAACTATGGAAATTATTTTGATGTAGTAATTATTGTCTTCCCCGTAGTCATATTTTAATAATAGTATAATATTAAGCTTTTGGTTTATTTTGGATGAATAAGATTGTCCGGATTGGCCATGTGAATATTTTAAAATGTCCTTCCCGGACACCTTGCAAATTAGGAAGGAAGAAATATTTAATGGTTGACAGCCCTAATCCATACAGCAGTATATAAACCAATATCAATTGAATTAATTATATTTCATATTCTACCAGATGCTAGATGAGTATATGAACAGTCCAGAAGCTCAAAAGGTGAAACTGGTCCAGGTGATTAAACAGGGAAGGAACAAAAAGGGCGGTAAGAAATGAATACACTTAGAATTAAACACACAAGGGACTAAGACTAACAGGGAGGTCGGAGGGTATGCTGCGTTTTTGCATCCCCTAAAATAATTTTTCACGTAATAAACATTTTAAAATGTAATAATAATGTAGTTATTGTATGAGGTACGAAATATGTAAATGGTCTCGTGACTTAACGTGGGTTAAGCAATGCTTAGCGTGATCGGAATTTTGGCGGAAGACCGTGTATGTTTATAAAAAAAGTATCGGCACTCGTTATAAACGAGTTAAGTTGTCAGTCCCGAGTTGGACTGTAGACTTAACTGAGTGTATTTAATGCCGCGATACTAAGTAAAAACTATTGCATTCGTATATAATCCGATCTCTTAGAAAAGTATAAAGAAATGCTTAACGTACTAGGAATTCAGGAGATCTTTATTTTATTCCCCTTACAAAATGACTTTTGGGAAACTTTTGACTAGCTATTTTTCTACAACTGTTAGTAAAAAAAAATACTATACACTTCTGATATATAGCATAGCTTTTCACTCGTATTCACTCGATTTTTTGTGTTCCATGTAATCGAAAATATGTTTTGCACATTAAATAAACGTTAAGTAGGGTTAGTTTTTTTGTAAAACTTCTAATTCATGACTCAATACGCGCGAAAGTCTTAAAATCTTATGCATTTCTCTATATGTATTTGTATGCCAAACTACCTATATAAAACATATTTCATATATTTTACTATAAATCATTAAACTGCATCTATACAATTATCGATATTGGAAATTTATGGCACTTTTTTGTTGTTGAAAATCTTTGTTTTTTATTTGGGAATCTTAAACATAAAAACGTAATACATATTTGTGTGCTTTTAGGTAAATAAGCAATTAAATTACATTTAATTTTGTTGCCAGTGTCGTTTTGTATATTTATGAAAGGGTAGCTTTAAATTGATTTTAACAACATTAAATAATAAATACACTCATAGCCACACACATAGTCCCGATCCTACACTGTATAAGTATAAAGAACTACAAAGGACTTTGGTCCCATTTGTAATTTAACTCTAGTTAACACGTCTATCTTGAACCAAGTGGCGTTTAGAAGTTTTATATAAGAAACTAGTTCTACATCGCCTGTGACATGTTTCTTTTTTTTAAATATTACGTAGGACTGATGCGACTCAATGTATACTTAGTTTTAAATGTATGAACGTTTATGTTATTAACAGATATTCAAATATCTGAAGGTACAATTGAGAATATAATACTTATCATCGACGAATGCTAGTTAAATCGGCAAGATGTGTATAATTAAAGAGAATCTCTTAATTGTGAGACAATTCAAAATTAAAATATTGGATTACTCAGTTATTCTCCCAATGAAAATTTGCATATATCGATTACTAATATGTTATATATCAATTGTACCTGCAGAATAACATGAAACTACCCAAGGTATTATAAAAGGCGTAGGGCCTTTAAAATGTATGTTTATGACAAAATGTTCTCAATGAGTGTTATTCACACACTGTACATATTCAATGCGAAATAGACATGTTGCGTTTCGCATTGGTATTTGCGAATATACGCATTGATAGAAGCGAAAATACGCACTAGTAGTTTCGATGATATGTGTCGGTATTTGCGAAAGCATTTACATTTATACTTAAGTACGCATTCGCACAATATCAAATAATTAAACAATATACAACGCTTATTTATGTCTATATTTATCACTGTAACAACCGAAAGGTATTCAATGGAAAATACGCCAACATCAATGCGTAAATTCTCATCCACAACATCGCTGTTACGCAGAAATCAATTTAAGTTTTTTTATTATACAAACGCTGTTATTTTTTGTTACTTTGGAACTAAAGTTTTTTAAAAGCAAAACTTCTATAGCTAATCCCAGTGTCAAAAAAATTACTAGGTTGTGGGTGACCGGTGATACATACACGGATATTTATAAGTGAGCAAAAAATATTGCCATTTAGTTAAACCTTTGACATTCTTATGGTAAGAACAATGCCTGTCTATATACTCTATTCTAAGATGTAAGAATAAAGTATATGGACAGGCATTGAATATATGTGGAGTTGCAAGTGTTATTGAACGTCGCTGAATACTTATTCTACTTTCTAGTATAACCTTTATGGGACTATGAAAAACGTGACTGTCGAATAGTGGTACGGTAGTAGTGATTATCCTTAAAAAATGTCTTCAATCTTAGCTTTCGAAGGCAGATGAGCTGACGGTAAATGTTTTAAGGTCGCCTATGGAACTTGCACAACCAAACCGCTGCCCACCTTGAAATACTTTTTTCATAAATGGATGTTTCATCATTGGCATAGAATGTCTAGATTTAAAGATGATTTATACATATTCATATAGAGGTCGCAAGTCGTCGACTTCAAATATGATTTGCTATAGAAGTTTTGCTTTTATCAGCTTAATTTTGATTTAAATTTTGATCGAAAGGTTTGTAATGAACTGTACACACATTCGTAAAATTGTATGCTCGTATAAATTGTTACATAAATGTTAGATACTTGAGATGTTGGTCAGTACAACGTCTCCAAGATAGAATACTCACTCATGTAATAACCTATGAAATACTTGACATTCTTTTTCTATGTGCTACTCAAAGTTTAGTTTTTTTGACTGATGGAGAAAAATGATTAGCTTTTAAATCTATCTGAAATTAATAATGACGATTTACCGAAAGGAATAATGACTATCTTGCCCACACACCCGTCATTGCGACTCCTGTAAAAGCAGCGTGGTGTTTTTTTTTGTATGTTTCGAATTCTGGTTTTACGACCAGTTGCCTATTTGACTTCCTAGTTGACAGTCGAGTTATTGAGGACAGTTTAGCATTCTTAGATCCGTATTCAAGAACAACCCGTTTTGTTTGGCGCCAAAACTAGACCAACCACAGTACACACAGTACAGTACAGAAATCGACACTTAGCAAAGAGCTCACTCGAGTGTTGTTCTTGAATACGGGCCTTAGAGACTCGCCGAGCTCCATAGTTAATCGATTACAAGAGTTACCGAGACGGGACTGTCTGTGTGCGGGATAATCTCGTACCCTAAAGATGCCGTTTTCCTCCCAATAAATTTCTCTATCTAGTCTATTTCATGGGAGGTATTTTTAATTAGGTTAAGTCGGAAGTGCAAAAAGATTTTGTAATCGATATACATATCTCGTATAGATATTTTTGAAATTATCAATATTTGAATATATCGAGAAGACGTCACAATTCGATAGCTTTAATTTAGAGGACCTTTTTTGGCAGTTTTTTCGTTAGTTTGTTAGAAGTATCGATATATTGAAATAGGATGTATGGCCATAAAACATCGATAAATATCGATTAATTTTGCCTACTTCTAACCCATGGAAATTTAATGGGGTGGCTTTATTCGTATCCAAAAACTATATAGATGTGTGTAAATTCATTACAAACCTTAATAAATAAATAAAATCAGTTTTCTTTTTCCTTGTCGACGGCAAAATTATTGTTTTCTTAATTTTCAGTTCTTGTGATAACATTGGACTATTACTAAAAACTGTGATTTTTATATGGTATATTTTTATTATTTTATTTTTTATTAATCGTATATAAACAAAGCAAATGTAATATATTTTAGTTGTTTTATTAAATTTAGACGAGTAGTGACACTATAGTCTCTTCGGTGCTCTGCTGACGTGAGGGCGGTGGTGTCAAAGGCGGCTTCAGTTACTAAAATATACTGATTTTGATTATGTGATTCATTTTATTTGATTTCACAGGGAGTACCTAATAGAGGGTTCATACGGTTCCATTTTAGTTGTTCAATTGCTAAATCGCATACGATTTGTACCGCCTGAACAGTCTTTTAATCGAGTTGATCAACAAAACCCTTATAGCTTTTGTTGACTCAAGTATCTTGTTGAAAGCGATTGGACTCGTCTGAACCCGTCGTAAGGAAAATTCTCGCATAACCGATACACTATGCTACCTTAACATAAACGAGCGTGCATCCGATGCAATACATTCTTTCTTTCCTTCTGGCATTGTCCTGGCTTAATGCCAAGGTCCGTCTTCTCATCATAATTTGACGGTATTTGGTATTATATGGGGAAACCCGCTGTATACCTAATGAACCGTGGTGCGAATTGTGTCCCATTACATGGAAAGACAATTTTTATTTATCTATACAAATATGATATTGCGTGAATAATTAAAACATTACTTAGATGTATTCTCCATTTTTAATGATACATATCGTGTCCGTAACCACCAGCTCTACCATCTATCTTTGTTTTCGAAAAAATCCCTTATACCCAGTATTGTGGGTTGTGCCTGCTTAATCTCTACACTCATAAAGTTACTTTTTACCACTGTATGCAGAGTTAAGATTAATCTCGTGATGGTTATCGCCACGCATGCCCATGCACTGCAGTGTCACCCAGAACTCTAAATAATAAAGAACTGCATGGCACTGCACTACGCTCGTAACCCTAACAAAAGTATCAAGATCTATATGCCAATAATTTCTGACTTGTTTTGATTTCTGGTATTTGACAACTTGGTATGGCATTTAATATGTTCTTCAAGGCATAAAGGGATTCGATTTGGCCATTATAAATGTTAAATAAATATATCTTAACAGTCACACACATAATCCTGACCATACACTAAGATACGAGTCTTGTGTCGTGGGTAGGTATCAGGCACTACGAGACTTTCGGTCTCAACATCCAGACAAGAAACAAATATTTATGGGTCACATAAATATTTGTCTCGGTGCGGCGATCGAACCTGCGGCCTCCCGTTTCACAGCCGGCTACATGCCCCCTGCTGATAGAACCTGTCAACTATGGTTAGCTAGTTTATATCCAGTTACTTGAGTCCGGCATCATTCTGGCCATCGTCGAGGGATACAATGACTCAACGGTTGACATTTTATTTAGACTGCACTGTTCTTACCATCAAGTGCAGTGTCAATAAAAAAAGCTTATAACTAGAAACTGTTTTCGTGGATTTGTTTTGTGTATATACTATACTATTCAGCCTGTATCTACCCACTGCTGGGTATAGGCCTCCTCCAATTCGCGCCAATTCTTCCTGTCTTGTGCGAGACGCATCTAGTGTATACCGACGTATCTCACTATACCATCAGTCCATCGGGCTGGTGGTCTGCCACGAGGTCTTCGATCACCTCTTGGGTACCATTCTGTAACTGCCTTGGTCCATCTGTTATAGTCTTTTCTAGCCAAGTGTCCCGCCCATCTCCACTTCAACCTGGCGAGTCGCGTACCCACGTCATCAAGCTTTGTACTAAATCGAATGCCGACGTTTGGGACACGATCCACCAAGCGGATCGCCAACATTGTACCCTCCATAGCTCTATGGGCCACCCGGATCTTATAAACATGCTCTTGTGAGCGGCCATGTTTCGGCCCCATATGTGAGTGTTTGTTTTGTGTACCTGAAGTATATGGATATACACCGGCTGAACCCGGCATGCTTGTTGCCAGAATGAGAAAGAGAGAGAGATGTTTGGATGTTCACTATGTGTATAGTAATCGTTATATAGTCCTACTACTATTTTAAATGTGAAAGTTTGGATGTTTGTTAGACAATAACGCATTAACAGTTGAACGGTTTTGAGTGAAATTTGGAACACAGGTATACCATGACCTGGATTAGAACATAGACATTTTATCTCGTAAAAGTAAAAGCTAGTTACAAATATGATTCAAGCATCTTACCAGCCGAACATGTAATAACGACACGGAGTTAGGGTGTTACGTGCAACATCGCGGTGTTGCTAAACATGTTGAGCGTCATGTGTCGCCACTCACGCTACATCGGTTTATTCCCTTATTCCCTTTGACACCCCCGCGTCTCCCAGGAGAGCGCCGCACGTATTGTGAATCTGTGATTTGGTTCAGTTAAGGTATTTGTCTCATGTAACCTCACGTGTATTTTCGTGTAAAAGTGCCGAATAAATATGTTATTTGTGTAACAGTAATATTGTGTTTTATTTCTTTGTCCTATTATTTTGGAAAAAAATCTCGGTATGTATGTTTTCAGGTAACGGATATAGAACAGTGGGGCGTGTAATTTTTGGTTATAGGCAAAGACTTTAATACCATAGACGGGCTGTTTAGAAGCAATATTGTGTTGCATACGCGGCCGGCGTGGCGGGAATGACGTCTAAGGCGTGGGAGCGAGAGGAATTGAGAGTAAGCGAGATGGAAATATTGAGACGGCTCTTTTGTTTGGTATTAGTTTTCATTCACAATAAATGAATTTTTCGATCAAAAGGAAGAAATAATATAGTTACTGCCGTAAAATAACTTCAATTTGAATGAATAATATATGCACATAAATAATGACAATGTTTTTAGTTTATCGAATTTAACGTTCGCAGCTATTCAAACAACAACGGCTCTTGTCGCTCTCTCGCGGGTGACTAAATGAGTTGCGGTCAATTGACCGTAACTAAGTGCGCAATTTCTATGTACCGCACAGCTTGTCTAGTGGTATTCATTAAAGTCTTTGGTTATAGGTCAATAGAGACAGACCGAGCTGCATGCCACTATTGCCCAACTGCCTAGTTCTACCTCCCCAGATGCTTAAGTTAGGATATATTTATCCAGCCAGTTAGGACAGCCTCCGTGGCGCAGCGGGCGAGTAGCCGGCTGCGAAGCGAGAGGCCGTGGGTTCGATTCCCGCACCGAGACAAATGTTTGTGTGATCCACAAATATTTGTTTCGGGTCTGGGTGTTGTGGGACCGCAAGTCCCTCGTAGTTGCTGATACCCAGGATACAGGTTTACCTAGTGTGGGGTCAGGACTATGTGTGTGACTGTTGGGTGTATTTATTTATTATTATATTATTATTATTTATTTGTATTTACCAAAGACTAATGTATTCTTCTAGACGGGCTGTTGAGAAGTATAATTGTGTCACATAACTCTGTAGTTTGACAGCTCCCAGACAGGGAGCGCAATAGGGGTTCTAGTTGAGAGTAAGCGAGATGGTAATATGAAAACTTAGTGGTACAATATCTATGCACCGCGCAGCTTGTCTAGTGGTATACATTAGTCTTTGGCATTTACACACAAAATACATTTTTAATTGATTTGAGACGCTGAATTGATCCAGGCCTGTCTCACTCCTCTGTTTAGGTCCGAAAATGCAGGTCCATAGTATCGCGTTGGTAGTTCTACAATCCGTTCAGTCACGACTAGGGCCGCTGTTTGACCACCAAGGGTATAGATCGTTTAATTCTTGCTCATCTTGCTAAAATTGTGTCAAAACCACTGTTGAATATAGTAAGGACCGGGTATATATCAGTATAATATACCTATGATATTGCTCGCGGAGCGGCTGCTCAAGGCGCTGAATCGGGCTAGAGGCGCCTCTGCACATCCATTCTCTGTTCAGACTTTACATAGCAAGCCATGGGAAGGAGTGATATATTTTTATCTCGTTCCATCCTGAAATTGATTTCGCATATACACTAAAAGGTTTACGTGAAAAGAGTATTATTTTAAAAATACAAAACGACTGCAATCAGGTCAACTCATAGTTTAATGATCAGTTTTACAATATAACTGCTTTACAGACCACAACCCCATGTCAGAATGCACTAGATATTACTCTCTAGTAAACCAACGTGATTGGTCTATTTTTGATGCCAAACAAAAACGGACCAATCACGTGTACAGAAATACGGGCCTTAGACTGTCGATTGAGCACTGATCTTAGTGAACTGGAGACGATCTGACTGACTGAGGGCAAATGGGCTCCAGTTATGGCTACAACCTCTTATACAATTAACCACCCTTCCACTACTTTATCACACCATTATTATTTCAATGTAGGTACCCAACTCTATTTTCTTAAACACCCTCAACTAATCAATAAAATGGGAATACCCTTACGAAATAGTATACCTAGTGTCAGTATAATACATTTTTTTTCTGTACCTATAATTCTCTCGGACTATCTTTCTTGAGTCGGACGTGCAATAATTCGAGAATCCACTATGCACGCGAGAGGCCGTCCGTGTTGTTACCACCGTTTTGTGAAATAGTTCTGCCACCACGCGACAGTGTGTAAACATTGAAACCTGTAAACTTACTGATCATTAGGAGACTTAACAACTTACGTTTTGTGGTGACGAGTGCAGTCCATTGCCGTGCAGTGCGTTGTTTTGAGTTTTGTTTTGTGGTGTTGTGTGTGTTTATGGAGAGGCGTGGCGCCTACCATCGGGTGAGCGACCAGCTCGTTACGTCATTCAGGTTAGTAAAAAAAAAAATTGTATATAATTCAGCACACTAATCAACCTCTTTGTTCATAGACACACCACATTATTGCACAATAATAATTTCAACAACTGTTATGGTTATGATACTAACTTAACACTGGCATAATGTCTAACACATGCTAGTAATAAAAAAAACTGTTATGATAAAAATCACTAAAATAAATAGTAGTAATCAGGAATCCCGCCAAAATATATTTTTATTACAAAGTTGTAAGCAAAGGAATTACAGCCCATTCAGCCCTGCCTTGATAATAATCTTTTCTCTGTATTTTTAAACGCCTATACTAAAAAGCAATTCTTCACAACATAAACAAATTTATTTTAGCCCACTTTCATTAACATATTTGAATGTAACTATAAAACAAAAGCATGCTTTGATCAGACAAATTTACGTCGTTGCCTTAAGTCATCGACTTAAGTGGCCCACGAGTTATGATCCTTTTACATTTTGTTTAAAATGTTTCCATACGACTTTAGTGGACAGATTTGGGTAAGAGGGAGGGGACTAAGTGCTTCGTTCTAACAAATGTTTAGATTAAAGGATTGCGATTTAAACAGATTTTTGTGTTACGAATAAGGTGTTTAATATTAGGTAGCGCTAATGCCGAGACGAGCTAGTCGCTCGCATGATCATAAGCGTTACGTCTGTTCATAAACAGAAGAAACACCAATTAGAATTGAATTAACAAGGACTTACTGCATGACACTGAACTGCGCACGTCACCCCAGACATAAGATGTCCAGCAATATCACTGGCTTCAATGTCCATCAAACCGTAACACAATAATGCTTATACACTGCTGCTTTGTGGCAGACATAGACAAAGTGGTGGTGTCAACCCAGATGGCCGAGAGCATACGAGGGGCCTACCACTTAGTTAAGGTGGAGGTTCTGAGCTAATGTATAATTCAAAAAAAAAAAATCAAAAAATCTTTATTGTACATCAATTGACACGATTTTTTACCTATGACAGAGCCTGGCTAACGAGCAAGTGGGTCACCAGATAGTAAGTAACCCATTGACCACTGTCCATCGGCTATGAACACCCAAAATAATCATGGATACGTTGCTGATCTTAAAGGAGAGGAATCATAAAGATATTCGGAATGGTCGGGGTATTTGGTCCTCCGCTATCTCACTCATGAAACGAAACGCAATAGCTACTTCACGTCGGTTTTCTATAAGAACTGTGTGTGTAGCACTCAGTAACAACCCGGTCGAGCCGGACCATAAACACTTCACCATGGTTCTACTACTTAGATACTGAAATTTAATTTTATTGAAATATACAATGGAAAATATAATTTTTCTTTGTCAAATACTTGAATACATAATAGGTTTCCATTTAAACCGCGCGGCGCACATCGGAAGCGATTTATTCCAGTTGATCGAGGCGTCGGGTATTCTCTCCTTTAAAATTGTTCTATTCATCGCTATTCATGTGTGCTAATATCGTAATTTGCGGAAAAAATTAAGTAATTTTTTATATCAAATAATAAGACTAGCAAGTCGCTCGCCTTTGCCTTTATTTCTTTTATAGTATGTATAAAAAAATGCCTGATTTGCCTGATGGTAAAGCACCCAGAAAAAATACCAAGTGCTGGATGGCAATGCACAAGCTCGACATCCCGAGATATAAGATTTTAACCTTCTTTCTTGCCAGGGTCCGTCTTCTAGTACCATAGATTTGACGGTAGATATATGGGGCGACCCGACGGCTGACCTCCACAATCTGCAACGGGAACCAAGTTAGTTATTGCCTCAATCGTTGTATACCACGTGCAGATGAGGTTGGCTTTGGGCATAAGAAGTTGGGGCCCCACTTACATTCTTGCCTCTCATGCCCTTTAATTGCAGTAGGTATGTATTCCTGGCTTACAGTTAACAACAAAATAAACCAAAGAAGGGAAAAGATTGAATAAGGCTGAAACCTACGTATATATGGATAGTAAAGAATCGAACCGTCAACATTAAGAATGTTACCCACCAAACCATTAAGTATGTCTTCGGCACTACCGTTTCACGGTGCGGTACGGTCATACCGAAAGAAAATGTCTAAGCGTCAATCGGCTTATAATGTAGAACAAAAGCTGAATAGGGCAGTTATTTACTTACTTTACTACAATATTTTTTATATTAATTTAACACTCGACAGAAAAAAGAGTGTTATAAGTTTGAACCTTTTTTAACGGTTAAGTCATATTAATGCCATTAAATATTGTAAGACCATTATTACATAGAGTTCTCCATAGGAATTTCGAGCATATGTGTAGTCTACCAATCTGCAGGCCAGTGTGTTGGACTAAGATTTTACACTACTATACTGAATTCTAATGATTGGTAGATATACATAATGGTATATATCATGTATGTAAATCATTTAAACCATTAATTTTTCTACACTCATATACACTTAAATAGCACAAAAAAATAATATATTAAATCATTTACAAGGTGGTAGGTCTCACGTGTGTGAGAGACCGCCTGGGTTGGTAGCACCTCTTTGTCTATTTCTACCGCCAAGCGACAGTAGGTAAGCACTAATGTCTCTCGATTTGACTCACTCGAGACTTAATAACTTATGTCTCGGAGTGACTGAGGCTAACGTTGAGGTCCCGGATTTGATCCCCGGGTCGGGTAAAAGTGGTATTGGGTTTTTCTATTACAAAGTGCTCAATATCAACCCGGAGTCTGGAATTTGTGCCCGGTATAGCGATATGCTCGCCCCTATCACATTATGGGACAGAATTAAAGTCGGCGAAATGTGGGTGTACTGGTTACACCACTTCGGTGATTACAGGCGTCAGTGCGTATGTAAAGTCTAATAAAATTAAAATGAAAAGATAATGGGTAAAATAAAATTAAGAAACTTCTCATTTTCTTAATGTATGTTGAAACAATATTATATTTTACAAATAAAATAACACCGACAAGTCTCCACGCACGGTTAAGTTCCAAAGTGATAGTGGCGCAGGCGCGCGTGATCGGCGACCTTGTAAAATCCTACTACGTGGATGTCATTATGCAACGAATAATTAATAATTAGTAATTAAATAATTCAGTTTTTAATAATTTAGCCTCACGTTTATGTGCTAAAGCTTTAGGCGAAGGAGAAACTAGTGATTCCACAGTTTGTACAGGAATATTTCAGTTACGGTCCCATGATGTGATTGGGTGCGATCCTATTACTGACCGACTTGTAATTTATGAAACTTTAAATGTCAAACGGTGAAATGATTTGGCTTTGTCTGAATATCCACAAAATATAAAAATACTTCTTGACATCACGAAAATTAATCACATTTTTTTACAGTTCAAAGCCTTAAGTACCTACTTAGTGAATATACAGAAAAATGAATTTATTTCCATTATATTCTAGAGAAGTGATATAATTTATTGTTTGATGGTTCCGTCTTGCACGCACCTCCCCCGCCGCTAAAAGCTTTCGCTCCGTGAACTAATATATTATTTTATTTTTACATTGTGATGTTTTAGTTTCACGGACGCACGACCTTTGAACGGACATATTAACCACGTGTTCTTAGATATTTTTATTTACTTTCATTTGCAGTTAGATTTTAATAGATCATAGCCAGATGCGTAGGTAGGTAGGTGTAATATAAATTATATAACTTAAATTAAAATTTGTAGATAAGAAAGAGATATGATGGTGAAACTTGGTTCCCGTTGTTGTGGGGATCAGACGGCGCGGCGGGTCGCTTAAACCTAATACCAAATCATAAAGGGTTCTTCCTGGCATTAAGCTGGGTTAGCGTCAGTTAGAAAGAAAGATAAGAAGGAGACCATCGGAACCAAGTGGGTGTGAGTGGTAAAAAATATAAGAGTTGGGATAGAGGCTATTTTAAAACTGTGAATTTAGTTATATATGAATTGTAATTAGAACATGTAAAGCACCCTTATTATAGACATTTTGTGATGTTCGAATATTGCAGAATAAAGTTTTTTTTTTATTGGCCTACGAAGGCAAACAAGCGGTCGGCCCACCTAGTGGTTAGTGGTTACCGTCGCCCATAGACATCAGCAATGCCAGGGGCACAGCCAAGCCGCTGCCTACATGAATCTATACAATAAAGTACAAGGTGGTAGGTCCCTCGTTTGCGAGAGACCGGCTGGGTTGGTACCACCGCTTTGTCTATTTCTGCCGCCAAGCAACAGTGTGTAAGCACTGTTGTGTTTCGGTGTGAAGGACATTGAAGCCAGTGTAATTACTGGGCATTATGAGACTTAACACCTTATGTCTCGAGGTGACGAGCGCAGTCCAGTGTCATGCAGTGCTTTATTTAAAGTTCTGTGTGGCCTTGCTTCTGTTTATGAGCAGGCGTGGCGCTTACCATCAGGCGAGCGACCTGCTCGTCTCGTCATTCAATGTAATAAAAAAAAAAAAAGTAAAACAGTAGATAGAGCTTCTGCTGAACAGATTCTGATGCAGGTGTAGTGACACCTAATTAAGCGAAACTCATTAACATTAATCTATATATATCAAAGATAAACATTTTAAAAAGCTACGAAAACTAGGATCATGTTTTGTCAGAAGATAGTTTGTGTAATATAGGGGCACGCCAAGAAAGGGTTATTAGAAATTTATATTTTAAGGGGTAAAGGGGGAGGGATAAGTTTTATATATTATTCATGTGAAAGTTTGAATGTTTGTAGATCAACTACGCCTTAACGGCTGAATGGATTTGGTAAAAAATTGGCATACAGGTAGACCAACACATGAATTAGAACATAGGCAACTTTTATCCCAGAAAACAACTTTTACGCGGGCGGAGTTGCGGGTAAATGCTATTGGGTTATAAAAATACCTTTTTTATCCCAGGAAAAAGCGTAAACAGAGCCGCGAGCAAAGCTAGTTTTAAATAAAATACAGTTCTCTGTGACCCTTAATTTTTGTTTTATTTTAACGTAATTTAACATTTAGTTACTACTTAGAGCCGGCACGCGCCGCCAATAAGTAAAAGATACTAGTTATCAGTAACATTTTGCACGCGCGCCCTTATCTTGTCCTGCACAATAACTTGTGTTTGCTTGCACCGAACACGGGCTCTATTTACTTAACTGTTACATTCTTATACAGTATTACGATTTATGCGCTTCTGCAATACTTGTTTATCTTGGTAAACACGAAAGGCGATGATAATGATCCAGTGTAGAACAGTTATTAGATAATGTGTTTATTATTCTCTTAAGTGCCAGATGATAAAAGCTGGATATAGTTACCAATACTGTTGTACACTATCTCTATAATTTTCGAATTTTAGTTCAAAGTTTTTTTTTAATACGTAATAGGCTCGTGTAAGCGATGATTTGGTCTAAGATGAAGCTCGCTTGCCTAGCAAAAAAAGATTCACTCGCGACTTGAAGACACCCAGATTTGATTGGACATTGATTATTACAATACAATTAATTTACTACATTAATACAATTTATTTTGAGTTAGAGCAGCTCAATTTATGCCAAGAGGAACATTATAACATAAAATGATGATTATTGTACATGATCCCCATGATCACGATGATTCAATTATGATTATAAAGAAGTAAGAAAAAAGTTATAACAAAAAATAGCAGTTTGAGCAGACCAGTCCACACAAGCAGCACCCGTTCATGAGTATGACGCATGTGCCATGGGACTCCTAAAACATGATATAGGGAAATGACGGTACCGGTACATGACGCCGCCGCAAGCACATACACACGACATTCATCTCCAAATTGTGCCATATCTATAAACTATATGCTACATTCTACTATATTATCGATTTACATCACAAAATGACTAACGTAATGATTAAAGGGAAATGAAAAGATGAAATGATTACAACCCACGCCCGCCAATGATTTTATTACTGTATCATCTAATTACTGACATCCATGTAGATTATTATCTTACATATGGGAAGGTAAGATTTTGAGGGTAGATATGAATAACCAGTTTATAAACCCAACATGCCATACAAAATATTAGTAGTGAGAGATCAATTTAGATTGGTGATATATCCAGTATAGAAAGAGCGCTCGTCTAAAATTAAATGTACGGAGTCATAGGTCTATAGTAAATGGATTTGTTCATGGCCATGTGTTCATGTTATTTTTTTGTATTTGTATTTTGTATTGATTAGTCGTATTGTGTGATAGCTTGATGATAAATGCGGAATAATGTTAATAAATAACAAATAGTCATAACGGTCTAGACTCTAGACTTTACAGTAAGAATGGGGAGACAGGTCACGGGGGTGGTAGGTGCCTCATATGCGAGAGCTCGTCTGGGTTGGTACCACCGCTTTGTCTATTTATGCTGCCAAGCAGCAGTGTGTAAGCACTGTTGTGTTCGCGTTTGGAGAACATTGAAGCCTGTTAAATTACTGGGTATTATGAGACTTAACATCTTATGTCTCGGGGTGACGAGTGCAGTCTAATGCCATGCAGTGCTTTGTAATTCTAAATTCTGTGTGGTGTTGCTTCTGTTTATGGGCAGGCGTTGCGCTTACCATCAAACGATACCATCAAGCCTATCCCTATCCAACTAAAGTGAAACTATGCTGTTTTTTTATTCCTGGCCCAGCTATATAACTATACTTCACCGTTTTACCATCGCACACACATCACTCATCTATACTGCCTGAACACCTTGCTGGATACTATCCTGTCTAGCACGGTGCATTTCTAGCGTTCATTTCTACCACCAAGGTGCAAGCTCTGGAAATAACTCCGTGCCTCGATGTTCCCCTGGCACTGTGACCTATTAAACGAGGCCTATGAAGAGTATTCCATCAACGATAGAGAACGAATTGGCTGTACCCCTAGCATTGCCGCATGTATGAGCACCTAAGTCCGCTTACAATTAGGTAGACCTCTTGTTCATTTGCCAATATAAAACTTTTTAATAAAAAATAATCTTTCTTTCTGTCTGTTGTTATCCCGGCTTAATGCCAGGGTCCGCCTTCTTATGCCATAGATAGCAAAATTAATGTTGAAAAACGTTCTGATTTTTGTTCATTAAAATTATAGTAGTAAGTACTAGCTTTTGCCCACGCCTCAGGCCGCGTGGAAGTATTGTTCGTCACATAAAATAATGTTTTAATTTGTTCCCGGAAATGTATTACCGGAATAAAAAGAACCCCTATGTCCTAGACCAGGTCGTGGTCTACCTGTGTGCAAAAATCAAAATCCGTACAGCTGGACCTGATTAATCAACAAACATACAAACTATCAGTGGTTGTAATGTGTACGCGTTACGACTGAGGCTGACGCTGAGGTCTCGTGTTCGATCCCCGGGTCGGGTAAAAGTGATATTGGATTTTTCTATTATGAAATGCTCAATATCAGCCCGGAGTCTGGAATTGTACCCGATATGGCGATAGGCTCGCTCCCTATCACATCATTTGACGGCGATACGCTCGGCGAAATGTGGGTGTACTGATTACACCTCTGCTACGCCTTCGGGGATTACAGGCGTGAGTGCGACTGTACGAGTATGTATGTACATCCAAACTATCGCATTTGCAATATTAGAAGAATGTACTTAATCTGCAGCTGCGATCGTGGTTGTAAGTTAACTATACTTCGTTTGCGTGTCCAGTGCATTAAAATCGTAAAATTTGACAGGAGTTAAGCGGAGGGTGTGAGTGACCGCACGCGAGTCGCGGCTCTCCCTCCGTAATTAACTAGATGGACGCGCGGCGACGTCTGCCACACGCTTACAGGGTGATGCATGGTGAAATAATGTATATAAATTCATTTAATATTCCAATTCACACTGATTTTATGTCGTTATATAAAAACCATATACGATTATAAAAAAGAATATTTTCGTCAAATTGGAAATCTCTACTTCGTCGGTTAAAGAAGGCCTATAAAACAGTTTAAAACACATAAAGAATGTGAACAATTAACGAGCTTTTGTATAAATATGGATATAAATGTGCAGTCCAGGAAAAGGGAATCTCAATTCATATGACTTGAAACTCTTCTTGATCTTGATGTTATATAACAGTTTATGGTACACTCTCTGCAAGTTTTATACAATAACGCAATACCCTATAATTAAACAATCTGCAGTAAAATTTTCTTGGAGGGTTTTTAAATCAATATATTCTTTCATCTTTTATGATTTTTTAATATTTTTTTGTATTAGGTTTTTTTTAGATATTAGCTATCATCTACACGTAAATGTTATGTTGTTTCACAACAAATTAACAGTATTCTTAATCATGATAATAAGCAGCGCAAAATGCAGTGACAATTCCAAGCTCCATATTTCTTTGACCGTTTCGAACAGTTCGATATTGTGTCGTGGATATTCGTAGCAATGTATATTACTCAAATAGACTGAATCGCGAAGAAAATTGCAGATGGCATCCCGTTCGCCTCTGTTCAAATGTTTATTTTTCCACTAGATACAAAACAAATAACTAGTATGATGAACACAATTGTATATAAATGCATGTGACAGAATTAAGCGTCCCTACAATATTAACATTGGAGCGGAATTCTGCACAATGTCCAAACAAGACATCATCTGTTCAAACATTTGTAATATGACACACGGGCTCGCACGCGGGCAAACATATCACGTGACAGGCGCAGAGAAAATAAACAGCGCACCCTGTATGTGTGACATACGGACGGGGAAAATGTGCAGCACAGATACTTGTGATTGTCTTGATTTACGAAACCATTTCTTATGTTTAGACATCACAAATCTTTCCCAAATCTATAGAAAAATAAAGAAGAATATAATCTCTCTCATCTCAGTTTAATATTGTCGAGAGGATCGTAACAATAAAGATACAAATTAATAATGGAACAACTTTAATTTTAGCATATTTAAAAAAACTTTATCAGTAATTGAAAAAGGTACCACTAACTATGCATACTATCTGTGTGTCACCCTGGCCCATCCTAAATGGCGACACCTGGCCGCTGACGTCACACCCCACGCACGGACGATCACTATTATATGAAGATTAACTTTTAAACGCACTGTCAGTGCAAACCAAGTTAATTACTTTGTAGAATATGGTTAGGGGGCGTAAATTATGATAGGCCCCTGTACGTGGTCTCACAACACTCGCTACTGAGCTGTCATTCACTACCTTCAGCTCGTCGGTCTACCAACCCGTCACACACTTCGGTCCCCGTACGTGATCTCACAACACTCGCTCTTGACCTCTCATGCACTACCTTCAGCTCGTCGGTCTACCAACCCGTCACACACTTCGCTCCCTATACGTGGTCTCAAAGCACTCGCTTCTTGACCTCTCATGCACTACCTTCAGCTGGTCGCTCGGTGGCCGGTGGGCCGGCGCATCACACACTACGCTCCCTGTAGGTAGTCTCATAAAACTCGCTACTGAGCTCTCATCCACTATCTTAGGCTCGTTGCTACACGGCCCGCACGTCACACACTATACTCCCTGTACGTGGTCGCCCACACTAGGTAAACCTGTATCGTGGGTATCAGGAACTACGAGGGACTTGCGGTCTCACAACACCCAGACCCGAAACAAATTTTTGTGGATCACACAAACATTTGTCTCAGTGCGGGAATCGAACCCACGGCCTCTCGCTTCGCAGCCGGCTACTCGCCTGCTGCGCCGCGGCGGCTGTCACACTACGCTCCATGTACGTGGACTCTTACTCTTACCCTCTAATTTCCAACTTGTGAAAAGCTTTTAAAGGCGTGCCCTTCCCTACAGAGTCGTTCAAAACATAATGCTCGTATATATGAAAAATGTTTAATTTCATAGTAGTAAAAGCCCGAGAGAGTAAAAATTTCACGCGGTCCCCACATTATGTATACATTGAGGTACATTTGCACCCTCGCGGCGCTCTTGGAGTATGGAGGGCGCGGAAGGCATGGTAAAAGCATATTTATGTTAGTTTCTGATTGACGATGATGGCTTCCCCTTGGTTAGAACCGTGGCAGGGTGGTTACGGCGATTTCTTTTATTATTTTCTTCTTAACATTAGATTTGTCTGCAACAAAGCGTCTTTTTTCTATTGAAATAAAATCAGCTATAAGATTTACATTGCTATTTAATTTTTATACTGCATGAAATAACTGAAGAATACTACAATCACTATTAGAGATAATCTTCAATACTACAATTGCTATTAGAGAGATACATTAAAGATATAATGACTTAAGCTTTCTGGAGGTGCTAAAGAAAACAGATGCGAAAATAATTGCATACGCAATGCACCTAGTGTCTTTAAGTAGATTGAAATGCGAGTATAACGACAAAAATATTAGGTAGACGATCTTCAAAACCTATAAGTATAACTTGTACTACCATAATCTTGAAATCTGTATTTTTTTCTTGTTTCTATAAATTCGGCTTCACATCTCGTCCTCTATTTTAATTCGTCGTATACAGGCGGCACATTACACACTTAACGCATTCAGTACTTTGCAGATTTCGGCGGGACGTGCGGGCGCTGGGGCGCATCTGTGTTTTACTAAATTATAACGTACCCGACCTGTGCTTTAACTACGAATGAACATGTACTACATGAAAGTCAACGTTATGTTACGAGTAACTTTGTCTAAGGCAAAATATTTTCATTAATAAATAAATAGTACACCCAACAGTCACAAACATAGTCCTGACCCATTAGGTAAACCTGCATTGGAACTATGAGGGACTTGCGGTCCCAAAACACCTAGACCTGAATCATTTTTTTGTGGAATTATAGATTTCAGATGTAATGGTAGCAGAGGAAAGGTAGAAGAAAGTAGTCATAGCCCAGCGGAGAGTGGTAAGCACTGCCAGTACGAAAGTCGCGGGTTTGATATCAAACCTAAGAGCATGTACTTATGAATTTTAAAATTTTTCAGTTAAGTGCGTATTCATTGTTAATTATCTCTTGATTTAATGGTGTTAGAAATATCGTGAGTAAACCTGAATACCTAAGAATTCCATATAAGAATTCCGCAGGTAGGATTCTTACGACCGGCCGCTGCCTGAAGTCAACCGATCAGTGGAGTTCCACTCCGTACTGAAAGTCCACCACATTTAATACAAATGTACTTATGTATTAGTGATGTCTTGTGTTTACGCGAATATTATACATTGAAATAAAACTAGTTTATACGGATTTTATCGCGGTTTAATTTTTATTTTTATTTAAATTTTCACGGGAGAGCCTCCGTGACCACGAAGGCTAAAAGCTTTCGAAACGTCGGGACTAAAATAAAATGTAACCGCGATAAAATCCGTATAAACTAGTTTTATTTCAATGTACTTATGTATTTCTAACTAGAATACCGCTTTTACCTCGATTACAATACTTACTATATTCCAATCAATCATCAATAATAATTAATCAAATGCACCCTTTCTGTACGTATGTCATTACATTAATGACTTTACGTTATTAGATGACATTTGGTACTTATCAGGGGTCACTTTGATGAGCTGTTTTATTTGGGGTCATTCAGGGTTCAATGGAAATTGGCGTTAACATCGCTGTACCTTAGTAAGTACCTAAGTAGAAACATAGTAGTACACTTTTAATAAGTGGTAAAGCGACGCTGTAGACAGTTTTGTCTATAGCAAGAATGGGCTCGACCGGGGCGGTACCACTATCTTACAGAAAACCGGCGTGAAGTAGCAGCTTGGTACTCTTTTGGTATTGAGGGCGTACATGGGCAGTGGAGATTACTTACCATCAGGTGACCCACTTGCTCATTTTCCAGACTATGCAATAAAAAAAAATCGTACGGTGAATGAGGTTTCCGGAGGCCCAAATCCCCCTGAGGGAGGCTGAGGTTAGTATGCGGTATGTATGGAGGTTAGTATGCGGTATGTCGGTAGCGACAATTTTTTTTAAATCCTGGAACGGCACAAGTGACTACACTGGACCTAATAGTAAGTACATGCAGTCCAAATAATAGGTCTTTATCTATGTAATTGCCGTTCTGTACAAAAAAAAAATTTCTTTTCATCTTTTTTTATTTCTATTACTCCGAGACATAAGTTGTTAAATCTCATAATGCCCAGTAATTTTACTGACTTCAATGCCCTTCAAATCGGAACACAACAGTGCTTACACTGCTTGGCGGCAGAAATCGACGGTACCGTGATACCAACCCCCGACAGCTTCTCGCATACGAGTGACCTACCACCTAGGAGATCTGCTCAAATGAACGGAATATTGAGTTCTTTATATCGTGATATGTATCGGCGAGCATTAGTTGTCCTTTAATGGGTAAGTAATACTGAATCCAAACCGTGCAAGGGTTAAACAGCCTGAGGGTACAAAAGGCCAATCGTAGTTGCGCACTGTTTCGAGATTTAACCCTCACAGAACGATGTGGATTATATGGCAATTAGTTGATTGAGCCTTCAGTGCTCCGGTAATGCCAGATTAGGTGTCAGGTAGAGGGTTAATTAAGAGTACAGGGTTGCTATGTATATAAACGACGTTTTATTTATTAGCCGGCAAACGAGCAAGTGGGTTACCTAATATTAAGTTATCGTCACCGGCCATGAATAACCACAATACCCGAAGAGTCATGGACGCGTTGCCTACCTTAAAGAAAAGGGATGACTAAGGAATTGGGAAGGGGAAGGGGATTTGGGCCTCCAGATATCTCACTCACCATACGAAACGCAACAGTAACTACTTCACGTCAGTATACTGTGAGACAGTGGTAACAACGCGGTCGAGCTGGCCCATTCATGCTGTAGACAAAGCTGTCTACAGTATGACTCTACCACTTATTAATGTTATCACATAACATACCATAGTCTGACGTAACACCCTAAACCATGTTAACAGCCCGCCATATGTGATCGCGTGCTCATTGGCTCGATCAACAACTGTTGTTTTATAATTTATGCTATCGACTCATCTTTGGGGTAGGAGATGCATTTTGTTTCGGCTTCATACAGTACTAATTTTAGCTCACTACCCCGTGCGTTTAAATGACTTTTGATAGTATATCGAGTGATAGGATGACATTTAACTAAAACAAGATCGCTTATTAGTTAATCCAAATCTTCTTCAAAAGGTAGAAGTACCTGTGTTTATCCTTAACTTACTAACTTACCCCCGTATTCACGAACAACACTCAAGTGAGCTCTGCTAAGTCTAGATTTCAGTGAACGTGATTGGTCTGTTTATATTTACCGCCAAAAACTAACCAATGACGTGTATAGAAATCGCTACTATGCGTTCGCGCTCACGAAATTTATAACACACTCTTTTAATCTGGGGTTAAAACAAAACTAACATAATACTAAAAAACAATAAGGTTTATACAAAGGATTTGTTTGTGTAAGCACTTAATGCAAATATGGGTGGAAGTGGCGAGTTCCGACGCGACGCGCGGATATTAAGCCGCATTTGAATCTTATTGCTTCCGATAGACGCAAACACTCCAAATTTGATTAAAATCTTCAAATGTGTGAGAGATAGATGGTAGAATAGTAGGTTGGTAGGTATTCTGTTATCACTCGATTAAACTGAAACTAGACTGAGCTGAGACTGCCTCGGTGGCGCAGTAGTAATGCGTGCGCGTTACTATTGAGGCCAACGCTGAGGTCTCGGGTTAGATCCCGGTTCACTGCTCGGTGTCAACAAAAATGCGTACCACTGTCGATCCTGGTGCACAGGGGTTACAGTAGTGGGTGTGTGAGCGGGATAGTTTTAGTTTATACATACATACATACATATGTACTAAAGCCTGTAATCCCTGAAGGGGTAGGCAGAGGTGTAACTAGTACACCCACATTTCGCCGAGCTTATTTCCGTCCTATCGCCATACCGGGCACAATTCCAGACTCCGGGTTGATACTAAGCATTTCATGATAGAAACGAAGAAATGAAGAAAACCCAATATCACTTTACCTGACCGGGGATCGAACCCGAGACGTCAGCACAGCAGTCGTACCGCGTACGCATTACAACTGCGCCACCGAGACACGTCTCCCAGTCTAACGTTCTACGCTTTAAAGAATGCTAAATGTTGTTAGTATGTGTTTATGAATTTAATATTAAAGCTAAAACCTGATTAAGTAATTCTTTTTCCAAACATTATAAGGTGTTTTTTTTTATTTTTTAGACAGGCTTTGTCGCTTATCGACTATATAGTCCAGTGATTTCTTATGTTTACGCGAATATTACACATTGAAAAAACTAGTTTATACGGATTTTATCGCGTTTTAATGTTATTTTAGTACCGACGTTTCGAAAGCTTTTCAGCCTTCGTGGTCACGGGAGAGACTGAGGCTACACCTCAAAAGTCGTCTCGAAAAGTTAATGTTACATTGCCTACCTTCATTTTAAAATTATATATATTTTTTAAATTATTTAAAAAGTTAGTTGACACTAGTCCGATCTACGCAGAAAGAGCTCACGGTGTCTTGAGGTCTGGCAGTTGGTCTATATTATATATTATGATACAATAAATATAGAACATTTACCTTAAAATTAGCTTATACAGTTCTTTAGCTCTGCCTGAGAGTGGGGCGGCGAGGATAGTGTTACATACTCCTATGTCGTAGCTCTTGTTTCTACCCAACACATTAATTCTAGTATCTTCATTTCGGGCACACTCTATCAGGATATGATACACATCGTCCACTACCCCACAGTCATCACAGTTAGGAGACACAATCTTTTTCATCAATAATCATAACGTTTAACAAAACTTAGAAACTGACTTCAAGCAATAGTATGTAAATTCCAATACAATAACACAATCGTGACGAGTGTACTGTTGTCCATTGAGGAGTTTTTTTTTTCTCCGTACTCCGTCATCAGATCTTAACCAAATTGATATGGGACCACATTGCAGCTAAACTCTATCGAGTGAATTTTTTTCCAACTTTATCGGCCCACTATTGGCGGAGAAATCGATGTACATACATAAAAAAAGCAAATAACCCGCCGAATTGAGAACCTCCTCCTTTTTTGAAGTCAGTTAAAAATGAGAACCTATTCGATGGGATGTGTCCATAGAATCATAAGATGTTACATTGGTAGTTGGCGGTGTGTTTTTTCTCACAGTATCGTGGCCGGTATATCGACGGCGCGGCGTATAAAGGCGCACTTGATTCTAAAACCAGAAGCCGCTGTTTGGAAAGCACTTGTAGTCACGCGCATACGGCGAGTGCTCGCCGAGTGTAGGTACGAACTGTATGGTAAGTGTGCAATCAAAACAAATTATTATCACAGCTGTTCACATTAGTAATTCTATTTCTACTATCTACTAATATATCTCTACTATTCTACTAATAATATAAACAGACAGCCTCCGTGGCGCTGTGGGCGAGTAGCCGGCTGCGAAGCGAGAAGCCGTGGGTTCGATTCCCACTCCGAGACAAATGTTTGTCTAATCCACTAATATTTGTTTCGGTCTGGGTGTTGTGGGGCCGCAAGTCCCTCTTAGTTCCCGATACCCACGATAGAGCTTCATCTGGTGTGGGGTCAGGACTATGTGTGTGACTCTTGGGTGTATTTATTATTATTATTATTAAACTCGAAAGTTTGGACGTATGTGAATTTAGAAGTTAGTTAATCGATCATATTTTAACGGCTGAACGGATTTGGCACACTAGTATAACATGACCTACATTATAGGGCATAAGACACTTTTATCCTGATAAAATACATATATGCGGGTGAAGCCGTGACCAAAAGCTAGTTTCTTCATAAGTCCTCTTACGTAATTAGCTTACGTGAGTAAAAGTTACAATGTTATTGAGGATTCACGCAGGTTGGTAGATATCAGTAGAAAATTAATCACTATATCTCAAAAACTACTAAAGCTAGGATCGTGATATTTGGTTAGATGATAGTTTTTGTAACGCCCTTAAATTCCACTAAGAAAGGATTTAGAACATAGGATACTTTTATCCCAGAAATATCATTCGCGCGGGCGGAGCTGCGGGCACCAGCTATAACAATAAAATACACACGAAACTCCTATCAAAGATTGTGCCATGGGCCATAAGAATAACAAATAATATGAGTAATTCTTATGCCTGGGACCTACTTCGAACTTCCAAATTCCATGCGGCAGTTTATTCCATTCTCCGCTACACTATTACTGGTTTATATCCCTTGTATCATTATAATATTTGGGTTGAAATACATTGATAATATAACTATATATAATATAAATATATATTGTGTATATACGTACAACATAGATATCCAATTGTCACCATAATTGTTCAAGATTTCACTTCTGTCAGCACTCCCGGAGTACCACTGTTTTTTTTAAATGTTATATTATTTAATAACGTAATATTCCATTTGGTGATACAGAGTACTGTAAATGTATGATTCAATCACAAATGAAGACTTAAATTACGTTATTTTTTTAATAAACTTACTGTACCGTGCTCCCTACATTCTGGTGATATCTTATCAGGCCGCGGAACTGTAAAAACTATGGCGCCGGGCGGCCGCTTTGAACTGATGGGAGCGGACCAGTCACACGCCCTCAGATACCTATTGCCAACCAAATAACGTAAGATTGTGGGCTACAGACGGGAATGTGTGCGGATGTCGTAAAATATTAACTTGCAAGCTACTTACTGAATGCAATCGGAGGGATGTTTGTTCTTCCTGTCGTTTTAATGGATGTAAAGTGCTAGAGCCTCGCTGTAGACAATTTTGTCTACAGTATGAATGGGCCGGCTCGACCGGGTTGTTACCACTGTCTCATAGAAAACCGACGTAATGTACCGGCTTGCTGCTGCGTTTTGAAAGGTAAGTGAGATATCCGGAGGGCCAAATCGTCCATCCTTTACATCCCTTTCCTTTAAGATCGGTAACGCGTCCATGATTCTTCTGGTATTGTGGGCGTTTATGGGTGGTTACCATCAAGTGACTCACTTTTTTTTTATTAGCTTGAATAACGACACGAGCAGGTCGCTCGCCTGATGGTAAGCGCCACGCCTGCTCATAAACAGAAGCAACGCCACACAGAACTTGACAAAGTACTGCATGACACTGGACTGCGCTCGTCACCCCGAGACATAAGGTGTCAAGTCTCATAATGCCCAGTAATTTCACTGGCTTCAATGTCATTCAAACCGGAACACAGCAGTGCTTACTCACTGTTGCTTGGCGGCAGAAATAGACAAAGCGGTGCTACCAACCCAGCCGGCCTCTCGCAAATGAGGGACCTGCCACCTTGTAAACACTTGCTCGTTTGCTATAAAAAACATGCCGGAGAGTCACCTGATGTTAAGTGATCACCGCCCGCCCATTAACATCTATGATACCTGAGGAATGGCCGGTGGAGCCTGGTAGGGTACTACCGCTTTGTTGATCTGCAAGCAGGTCTGTAAACACTGTCGCCTTTCAGTTTGAAGGGCATTGAAGCCAGTGAAATGATGTAAAAAGGGACTTAACAATTTATGTCTCAGGTGGCAACTGCGCAGTACCATGTACTATAAATAAAAATGAATACGTACTCACGCCTGTAATCACCGAAGGAGTAGGCAGAGGTGTAGCCAGTAGACCCACATTTCGCCGAGCGTATCACCGTTCCATGATGTGATAGGGGGCGAGCCTATCGCCATACCGGGTACAATTCTAGACTGCGGGCTGATACTGAGCAATTCGTAAAAGAAAAACCCAATATCACTTTTACTCGATCCGGTTATCGAGCCCGAGACCTCAGTATCAGGCTCAGTCGTAACGCGTACGCTTTACAACTGCGTCACCGAGGCAGTCATGTAGTAGTACATCTACTATTATTATAAATGTGAAAATTAGGATGTATATGAGTTTGTAAAATTGAATGTTTGTTAGTCAGTCACGTCTTAACGATTGAATGGTAGATCATGGTCTGGATTAAGACATAGGCTACTTTTTATGCCGGAGAAGGCCGTTTACGAAGGCGGAGCCGCGAGCAAATGCTAGTACTTCATAATGCAAAGCTCTGAGTGGTGTTGTTAATGTTTATAGGCACTAACAAGCGAGCGTCTGGCTCGTCTCGTCATTCACATTAATAAAAAATCTTATGCCTAACTTCGTTAAAACTTGCCACTTACAACGTCCCTTCTCGACTTATTCGTGAATATATTATTCTTTCACGTAATTAATGTAAAGGCAGTGTTTAAAACCTACAAAAGTTTTACAATTGGCGAGTTCTTGGCTTAAAAGCTAACTAAACTAAACTAGGTGGGGCAGTAGTTTTTTCTTTGTTATCCTGGATGATGAGACGAGCAGGTCGCTCGCTAATGGCAACTCCTGTCCATAAACAGAATCAATACCACAGATAATTTTAAACTACAAAGCATTCCATGACATTAGACTGCGCTCGTCATCCCGAGACATAAGATGTCTCGTAGGTATTTCCCAGTAATTTTCACAGGCTTCAATATTCTTCAAACCGAAATATAACAGAGTCTTACACTGTTACTTGGTGGCAGAAGTAGAAACAGCTATGGTACCTACCCAGATGTTCTCTCGTATGCAAGGGATCTACCACCTAGTGAAATCTATTTGGAGGCTTTTCATTCGAAAAATCCACATTGATTTGTTCAATTGGAATTTCTAGCCCAAACGTCGATAGACTCGCCACTTATCAATGATGTAACGGAAACAGAGCATTAGTTGCACCTGCCTACCCCTTCGGGGATACAGGCGTAACCTTATTTTGATGTATAGTATTTATTCTAATCCAGAATCGGCATGTATCATAACAGATTCATAAAAACACTTTTAAACCGTTCATAAACAATAATGGTATATTCACGGATACATCGCGTAAAAGCTTCGTTCAAATTGATGGATCAGTAATGCGGCCCGCTGAGAGATCCACTTACGAACTGTCTTCGTTTACTTTTTATTAAAAATGGCTGTCGAAATATTTTTAAAGGTGTTTACAAATAAACAGATTTTTGGGGTTACGTCGTGGAACGTTGAGGATGGTTTTCTACTCATACAATTGTAAAACATATAATGATATTGACGGTGTCTATGGGCGGCGGTAAACACTCACCATCAGGTGACCCGCTTGCTCCGTTGCCCCCTCTTTCATAAAAAAAAACAATCAGAGGAATAAATTATTAGTGAGTAGGCGAGGTTGGCGATGTTGGTGGCCCACTACGATCTACCAGTCATTGATCATTTAATTGTAATAGCACCGACTCAAAATTGGTTATTATGTTTAGTTTTTTTTAGTCGAGTTTATTTTTATTTTTACATCGTGCAGTACAAATATTAGTTAGTAAATTATAGGTGACTTCGGATTCGAACAGGTTACTTAATTATGTATATAACATATACTATAAAATATCCATGATAATCTCTATACAAATCCGTAAAGCAGTTTAAAAGTAAGAAGCATAACAATATGTATAATAATGTATACACAGACAAATAACTGCTTTATATTACTCAGATATACAGAACCCATACTCCCGTTGACTATCGCTCCTGCCCGAGATTCTATTTTAAGACACGTTGCGCACGCGGCGTTTTATCGACCAATGGTAAGCCCCATTACGTGCACGTAAGAAAAAGGCGGGGCCACAACCAAAGTGATACCGCGGGTCACGGAAGTTTTTTGGAACCAAAATATTAAATCTACGCTTTAACTTAGTAAAATAAAGTTTAAAATGAACTGACAAAGGTTTTCGTGTGAAAAAGGGCTTAAAGGTTTAGAAGGGTTTGGTAATTTTGATATGGATATTACGACTAAAATTATTAATGTAGAAAAGTCATGTTCAGTGTTTTTCCAAAGGGAATTGTTTGCGTCAATAAAAGGTTAAAAAATATTATTGTACATAGGTAACAAAACCCGAACGCGGTGCGATGCGTTTGCTGTTATCCGTTGAGGAGTTTCCTATTTCCCCCGTACCCCATCATCAGATCATAACTAGATTTGTATGAGGCCACTCTCGGGGTAAACCCTATGGAATTCAAAATAGATAAAAATATAAATAACCAATTTTGAGTTATTTAGAGTCTATTTATATGGTAGAGAGTACAGGCTTATTTTTTTTGCATTTTTTGCGTGGTTTGATTTAAATTCGAATGAAAAAAGAATCATCAAAATCGGATCACAGTGTGAAAATTTATTAGTGGTTACACATACAAAACAGAAACAACAAACTATAAAATATATAATGTTGAATTGGAACCTCCTCTGTGTTTTTCGTCGGATAAAAACAATAACAATTTATTGACACTGCTAAAGTTATGTCGAGTTACCTAGTTTAACCAGATAAGTTTGAGTGGTAGAGCCACGCTGTAGATAGTTTTGTCTACAGCATGAATGGACCAGCTCGTCCGGGTCGTTACCACTGTCTCACAGAATGGCGTAAAGTAGCAGTTTGCTGCTGCGTTTCGTACGGTGAGTGAGATATCCGGAGGTTCAAATCCCCCTCCCCATCTCAATCCCTTAATTATCCCTTTCCTTTAAGGTCGGCAACGCGCCCATGATCCTTTTGGTATTGTGGGCGTAAATGAGCGGTGGAGATCACTTGCTCGTTTGCCAGGCTATGCTATAAAAGAGTAAAATAAAAACTTATTAATCAAAATGAAATTTTGAATCGGTGTCAATCGCTGACCATTAAAACTGCAATAGCACCGACTCAAAATTGTTCAATTTGATTTGTGGCTTCTTAGTTTTTTTTTGCTATGTAAAATCGGACAATAGGTTCCATGCAATTTCCTATAGCAGGATTAAATTTTAAAAACAAAGCACGTCAAAACGTTTATCGCCTGTCAAATCTGACATCGGCGGCCATTGTATTGCCGACCAATGGCGGGTCAGAGCGTTTCTTTTCACCATTGTCTTACGTTTGATTCTTATCGGCATGGGAAATTTTAAATAGGTTTTATTTTTCATTTGGATATTGTGGTATATGGTCTAAACTCTAAAGTAGAATCTAAGTAGTCTTCATTTTTGAGTTAACCACACTGCACCGCGCCGGACCAATGGTGTTCAATTACCTATTCATTTAGAATAACTACTGATAGACACTAAGTACACGCACGAAACTTATATGTCTCCAAACTACGATCACCATCACCATCATCACTCACCATATTATGTTTATGATCCTCACTTATGAATCAATGTATGAAACACATTATGCCCATCTACAAATTACTAAATTTGTAGAAAATACATTTTAGCTATTTCTTACGTGTTGTGTGCGTGACGTTGCAAGTAAACACATCACACTTAGCGAATTTTCAGTTTACGATTGTGAGTATGCTTTGGTTGGACATCTATCTTCTCTAAGTACTTGTTCTAAGCCTATTCACTTTATTATGGATGATTTCGAAGGTTATTTTACTTGATTTCTGCAAAAAATTACGTAAGTAACCTAACCTCACAAGTTGGTAGATCGCTTGTTTGCGAGAGGCCGGCTGGGTTGGGACTTGGTTGTCAATTTCTTCCGCAAGCAACAGTGTGTAGGCACTGGTGTGTTCCGGTTTGAAGGACATTGAAGCCAGTGAAATTATTGGGCATTATGTGACTTAACATCTTACGGCTCGGGATGACGAGTGCAGTTCAGTGCCATGCAGAGTTTTGTGTGACGTTGCTTCTGTTTAAAAGCATGTGCGACGCTTAACATCAGGCGAGCAACCTGCTCGTCTCGTCATTCAAACTACTAAAAAAACCTAACTTCTTTATTTCTGCCTGGCGCTATAAAGATGTCTATATAAGCTGTTATCCGTTAAGATATAATATATACATATAAGCTGTTATCCGTTAAGGATTTTTCCTACTCTCTTTCACTTGTCCCCATCATCAAATTTATATAGAGTCCTCCTTCTTCCACAAACCCTTATATACCACTCTTAGTGGTATATAAGGGTTCACACAAACAACAGTTACAGTTTTTACGACCGGCTGCCTGCCTGACATTGACCCCTCTGGGGAAAAAACTCCCAGACTAGAAACAAATATTTGTGGATCACACAAACATTTTGTCTCTGTGCAGGAATCGAACTCGTGGCCTCTCACTTCACAGGTGGCTACTCGCCCACTGCGTCACGGAGGCTGTCAGTGCAGTGATTGGCCTCCATAGCAAAGTATGAAACAAAAGAAAACTCAATTTTTTTAAGCGACTTATTTTTAAACATCTTTTCATAATCCTACTTCCTACTATTCTACTAATATTATAAATGTGAAAGTTTGGATGTTTGTGAATCTGGATGTTTGTTAGCCAATCACGCCCAGATGAACCGTTTTAGGTGAAATTTGGCGCACAGGTAGACCATGACCTAGATTAGGACCCCGAGTTACTTTTATCCCGTTTACGCGGGCGGAGCCGTGAGCAAAAGCTAGTAATATCATAATATAACTAAATCGACCTTCGTTCCAAAACGTCCGAGTAAATAACTAAATGCTATTACAGTCAAATGCCTGTCTAATGTGAAGCCAATTTGGACTAGCACGAAGATTCATCAAATCATCGGCCGGCCAAATTAGCCACGAACAAAGGGGAATAACTCTAATTTTGTGTTAAAATATAGTATTGTGCTGTAGACTAAAAGCTTTTTCTGCCGAATCACCCTCAGAGGAAACGGGGGTAATTTTAAACTTGGTACAGATATACACAACACGTTTCAAATACATATATCGTCGAAATGTGCTAGATAATAGTGTGTAGGTACGTTTGTAAATAATAAAGAACTTATTGAAGGCGACTTTTTAAATTTTTAATGTGTTTTAATTGAGTAGTCATTAAGTGACTAACTAGAATCGAATACTTGCACAATTGGTTCCATTGTTATACGCCACAAAAATCAAGGGAAACATTTAGGTACAAAGTCACGCACACATTAAAGACGTGCAAAATGAGCCCAACTATGTATAAAAACATGTTCTACCGAGGCCATCTTACATCGAGTTTATACGATTTGATTTTAATTGATCAACTGCTAGAATCGTCGACGATCCTGATCTCACGGATAACCTGGAACCTTTAGAACTGCGGAGAGACTTCGGATCTCTCTGTGTTATCTTAAGTTCCACGAGGAGTGCTCTAAGGAACTGTTTAAGATGGTACCAATGTCGCCATTTTACCATAGCACCACGCGACACCGCAATAGAGTTCATCCATATTACCTGAAAACAATCCCGTCTAGCACGGTAAGTTTCCAGCGTTCATTTCTACCACGCACATGTAAGCTCTGGAATGAACTCCCTGCATCGATGTTTCCCGAGTTCTTAAACGAGGCTTAAAAATAGTGGTCCTTCAACGGTAGGCAGCGGCTTGGCTGTGCTCTAGCATTGCTGAAGTTCATGGGCGGCGATGACCGCTTACCATCAGGTGGGCCGCCTGCTCGTCTGTCCATCTGGGTAATAAAAAAAACTGCTAAATCGCATACGACTTGAACCGTATGCACAGACTTTCAATCGAATTGATCAACAATAACCATACAGTTTTTATTGATTCAAGTTTCTTGTTGAAAGCAATTCGACTCATCTGAACTTGTCATAAAGGCAAGGCTAATAAAATGAGTATGGTAACTCATAAAGCCCTTTTCAATACTTGTGTGTTCGCCTGTACAAATTCACCCTTGATGTGGCCGACAATATTTTGACAGGCAATTTTTAGGGTACCGCGCGCCGCTAAAAGCATTTTGAGTGTCAAAAAACTTAAGTACAAGGTGATGCAAGTTGCAACTTGACTTGCATATTTTTTACCAAAGGGAACAGTGACCATTGCATACCAGATAAGATTGAGGATGGTAAAAGGCAATAATTAAATATATCGAACTATCATAGGTTTTTTATTAGCTTGAATGAAGGAATGAGCAAGTAGCGCGTCTAATAGTAAGCTTCACGGCTGTCCACAGAAACAACACCACCCAGAGCATTGAATTATTAGTAATTAATTAACTAAGCACTGCATGGCACTAGACTTCGCTCGAAACCACGACACAAGATGTATCATAATGCCCAATAATTTCACTGGCTTCAATGTCCTAAAACCGGAATACAACAGTGATTACACAAAGCTGTTTAGCGTCAGAAATAAACAAAGTGATGGTACCAACCCAGACGGCCTCCCGCATACGAGGAACCTACAGCCTAGTGTGGCTTATGCCTCTTTGGATACGCCCTACCCTAAATATTTAAAGCGTGAAGATGTGTAGTAATTAACGTAGATGTTAGTTCCGTGAGAACTTAATTTGTGACCATATTGTTGTATGGCTGCTTGTTTCGACGCTTTATGGTCTGAAAGTTACTCTACATTAATATTTTATGTTGATCGGAACACTGCCACTCTAGACTGCCTCGATGGCGCCGTTATAATGCGTACGCTGTACAACTGCTGTGCTGAGGTCTCGGGTTTGAACTCCGGGTCAGTAAAAGTGATATTGGGTTTTTCCATCACGAAATGCTTAGTGATGCCCAGAGTCTGGAATTATGCTTGGTATGGATAGAATTCCCATAATGGGACGGACATAAGCTCGGCGAAATGTGGGTGTACTGATTACACCTTTGCGTATGTATGTATGTATGATGGAAACAATCAATACATCGTTGAAACTTAGGTACCTAGTTTTGTGTGTTTATTCAACCAATGTCTAGAGATTGCCAGTCTCCGTGGCGCAACAAGTACTCGGCTATGAAACGAGAGGCCCCGGCTTCGATTCTCGCACTCAGACAAATGTTTGTGTGATGCACTAATATTAGTGTCTCTGAGTGGTAGAGCCATGCTGTAGACGGATTTGTCTGCAGCATGAATTGGCCGGCTCGTCCGGGTCGTTACCACTGTCTCACAGAAAACCGGCGTAAAGTAACAGCTTGCTGCTGAGTTTCGTGCGGTGAGTGAGATATCCGGAGGCCCATATACCCTTTCCTTCCCAATCCCTATGTTTTAAGGTCGGCAACGCGCCCATCGTTCTTTTGGTATTGTGGGGTACATGGGCGGTGGAGATTGCCTACCATCGGTGACCAACTTGCTCATTTGTCGGACTATGCTATAAAAAAAATGTTTCGGGTCTGGATGTTTTCTCCCCAAAGGAGTTGACGCCAGACAGGCGGCCGCTCGTAAGAACAATACGTCAAATCATGCGAGTGGGAAAAGCGCAGGTGGAAGAAGATAAGGCGTATATTAATTTTAAAAAATCCATATGGGTAGAGCATATTTCAGAGTGTACTCGTGGTAGTCACACAGTACCCATGTCGAATCGCTAACCCCGGAGGCGTGTGAACGAACCCCGTGCCGAATCGCGCACGCGTCGTTACGTGTGGTGTGACTTTAATGAACTGTACTGTTTGGAAACATAATATGCAATTATTGCATATACATACATACACACTCACGCCTGTATTCTCTAAAGGGGTAGGCAGAGGGGTAGTGTGTACACCCACATATCGCCGAACTTATTTCCGTGCCTTGATGTGATAGGGAGCGAGCCTCTCGCCATACCTGGGGCACTTCCAGACTCCGGGCTGATACTAAGCATTTCGATATAGAAATTATCACTTTTACCCGACCCGTGGATCGAATCCGTGACCTCAGCACAGCATTTGTACCGCGTACGCATTACAACTACACCACCGAGACAGTCTGTAAGGATTCATGGTCATTGAGATTGCGGGAGTTCTAACAACCTTTATATATTTTTATTACCCTAAATAACGAGACGAGCAGTTCGCTCGCTCGATGGTAAGTGGCTCACGCTTGTGTGTAACAAGTCGCAAGAACAACACTACCTTGAATTTGAATGACTGCTGGCTGACAATTTCAGTGAAGTTTTTTTTATGGAACAGGCGGTAAACAAGCAGGTGGGTCACCTGAAGATGAACAATAACAAACCGAAGGGATTGGCAGTGCGTTGAAGGAATAAATGGTTCTTGAAGAGTTCTAAGTAGGTAGTATTGGTTTGATAATACGGTAAACGAAAGCTGATTCTACAAAGATACTGTACGGGAAAGACAACTCCTTGTAAATTATGCTTTTGAGGAATGCGGGTGATTAACTTGTGACGTAAAGTGTTATCATGAGCGCTGGTGATTACTCGATCAGATAGATACACCCAACAGTCACACACATAGTCCTGACTCCACACTAGGTTAACCTGTATCGTGGGTATCAGGAACAACGAAGGAATTGCGGTCCTACAACACCCAGACCCGAAACAAATATTTGTGGATCACACTAACATTTGTCTCGGCGCGGGAATCGAACCCACGGCCTCTCACTTGGCAGCCAGCTACTCGCCCACTGCGCCACGGAGGCTGTCAGATGACCTATTTGTTCGTATATCTCGCAATAAAACTGTTAGAAAGATTGTTAAAGCGGTTAGTTTATCAGCATATCAAATCATTAAAAGACTGCATCTAATTGGTAGATATACCTTATCGGATAATAAGTATTATACATAATTATTAGTAGTTAAACACTAATTAACTTGACTCTTAATCAGGATCACTTGTTTCACTAAAAAGAGAGTTTAAAAATTAACAAATAAAAAGTTACTATTTACAAAAAGCGGCCTAGCAGGGAGTGGTACGGACTGTCGAGACGGAAGTCGCAAGTTCGAAACCAACCCCAAGAGTATGCATCTCTAACTTGCTATGTATGTATACATTATTATTTATCATTCACTTTAACGGTGAAGGATAGCATCGTGAGGAAACCTTCATTATCTGAGAATTCTCCATAATAATATCGAAGGTGTGTAAAGTCCTTTCGAGCCGTATTAGGTCGGGTTGGTGGACTAACACCTAATCCTTTTCATTACTAGAGACGGCTCGGGCCCAGTAATGAGTCTAACCGGTAACTACGGCCAAAGAAACTCGGTCGAAACATCGAGAAATAAATTGGTATTTATTGTTTAATACATACATACGCACTCACGTCTGTAATCCCCGAAGGGGTAGGCAGAGGTGTAACCAGTACACCCACATTTCGCCGAGCGTATCTCTGTCCCTTATGCGATAGGGGGCAAGCCTATCGCCATACCAGGCACAAATTTCCAGACTCCGGGCTGATACTAAGTATTTCGTAATAGAAAAACCCAATACCACATTACCCGACCCGGGGATCAGACCCTAGAGCAGCGTTGGCCTCAATCGTAACACGTACGCATTACAACTGCGCCACCGAGGCAGTCTTATTTTAGTCTTAGTTTATTGTTTTATACCTTTAAATATTACTTGAAACGGGTTTTTAATATTATATTATTATGTATACAAATCGCGAAAGTCTAAAACATTTACACACATAACTGCGAATATCACAAGCATGCTCTTGGGTATGATTTCGAACCATTCACTGTAGGATCGTCACTCCGTTGCACTCCCCACTAGGTTATCACTTACTCATTTTATTGAATATACTTTTATCCACAGGTAGACTTTCTTCGACTTTGGTGTAAAGGTTTATTTTTCATGATGTTTTATTTAATACTGCAAGCAATTTTTCCACTCGGAGTGATGTCAAATTCGTTTCTTAACCCAACAAACGTTATGTGGGAACGAAATGACAAACTATTAATAACAATGGATTTTATATACGATAACTTGTAAGTAAGACTATTTATAAGATAAATAAGCCACAGTTACTGCCGCACTCAGAGACGTCACTAATCTTTAATTGTCATTAAGCGATTTCTTAGAATTCGATTATTTCCTCACCTACAGTCAGTTATTGCTTTATGATCCGTTACTGAATACAGAAAATTATATATGCTCAGTTACTGAATACAGAAATAATCTTAATTGGCGTCTCTAATAAATAATCGAATACCCAGAAATTACTTAAAGACAATTAAAGTTTAGTGACGTCTCTGAGTGTGGCAGTTAGTTAATAATTTAAGGGTATGGGTGCGGTATCCTCGGGTTGTGGTCTCACCACGAAGGATCCTCAAGATCGAGGGAAGTGAAGGCGTCTTAGTAGAAAGGCGGACCTTGGCACTGGCCGGTATAACGGCAGGTAGAAAAGAAGGGTACGAAATCCTCGGTACGCTAGTCTGACTCCCACCACACCGGTCAATCGAGCTCATTAAAAAAATATGCATATATGTACAACGTGTTACAGAAAGGTGTGGTCATATTTTAGGGTCATTACATACACCTTACAATTAGTACTTATGTACTGGATCTTTTCAAAACCAAAACATCCAAAAATTTCACGTTTGTTTTAATCACTCGTTTATTAAGATCGATAAGATTGATGACATCACTATTAATTATTATAAACGACTCACTTTTTAATACACTTGAATAAGATGTACGTAATTGTAATTTATACACAAATTAAAACCTGAAAGAGATTGTGTGCTGAACACGATATAGGTGCCAGCCTCTAGAAGCATTTTAAAGACTTCATTCTCGGGTCTTCCATCTATGAAATTGGCTTAATACAGTCGACGATCCTCTTAAAAGCTGTTATCAGCTACACCATCACCAAGTACCAATACATAATACTTGTTTTTAGTCAAATACAACATATTTTTTGAACTCGTAAACATACTTCATAAAATCAGAAATTACCGAACTGACTGCGTCAAATAAATATTGACATTTGACAACTCTTTAATGTTTTTTTAATTATAAAATAATTAAATGAAAGGAGGTCTATAGAATCATTGTTTATCATTTAGTGTTGTCCAAAGTTAAAAGTCGATATCGACATATTACTCATTCGATAAAAAAGAAAATTCTATAATTATTGTACTAGCAATGCAATTGGATTTGGTACTATGGGAGATAAAATACTTATACGCTATACTATACATTCCTTAAATTTGCCCGCCCCTTTCTATAACACGTTGTATATACTTCTCGATCGTTAAACATCTTACAAACACGACATATACATATAGTTACAGCGTTTCGTACGGTGAGTGAGATATCCGGAGGCCCATTGCTTTCCAATCCATTAATTATCCCTTTCCTCTAAGGTTGGCAACGCGTCGATGATTCATTCTGCTGAGCGTTCATGGGCGGTGAAGCTCACTTACCATCAGATGGTCCACTTGTTCGTTTGATGACCTATGCTATAAAAATAGTTATAGTAATAATACTAGCTCTGTATATACGTCCCACTGCTGGGCAGGAGTCTACTCTGTCAATAAGAGGGGTTAGGCCTTAGTCCACCACGCTACATTCATCGTTTATAATGAAATAATATTTCAGAGCTGGGCCTATACAAAATGAACTCTGCAATTCGCATAAAAGATATTTTTCAATAATTGCTCAATCAATTTTGGGTCATTTAAAGAAACCTGAAAAAAACACAAAGATTACAAAAAAAAACATGAAATTGCTGAACCATCCGGCGGATGTCATAGCTGCAAATGTCAGACGGGATTTGAATCTGCTGAGAGCTATTGTAGACCAGGTATTATATTGTTTAATATCCTCAAGCCCCATTTAGTTTTTTTTTATTAGGTTGAATGACGTGACGAGCAGGTCGCTCGCCTGATGGTAAACGCCACACCTGCTCATAAACAGAAGCAACGCCACACAGAACTTTAAATAACAAAGCACTGCATGACACTGGACTGCGCTCGTCACCCCGAGACACAAGGTGTTAAGTCTCATAATGCCCAGTAATTTCACTGGCTTCAATGTCCTTCAAACCGGAACATAACAGTACTTACACACTGTTGCTTGGTGGCAGAAATAGGCAAAGCGGTGGTACCAACCCAGCCGGCCTCTCGTAAACGAGAGACCTACCACCTTGTAAATTTGTTATTACATACATACATACATACGCACTCACGCCTGTAATCCCCGAAAGGGTTGGCAGAGGTGTAACCAGTACACCCACATTTCGCCGAGCGTATCTCCGTCCCACGATGTGATAGGGGAAGAGCCTATCGCCATACCGGGCACAAATTCCAGACTCCGGCCTGATACTAAGCATTTCGTAATAGAAAAACCCAATACCACTTTCCCGGACCCGGGGATCGAACCCGAGACCTCAGCGTCGGCCTCAATCGTAACGCGTACGCATTACAACTGCGCCACCGAGGCAGTCATTATTACAGATTTTTTATTATTTAGATTAAAAGTGGTAGAGCCACACTGGAGACAGTTTAGTCAATATCATGAAAGGGCCGGCGCGACCGGGTTGTTAAAAGTATTTTAAAGATAGTCGACATGAAGTAGCAGCTTGCTGTTGCGATTCGTGCGGTGATCTAGATATCCGGAGTTCCAAATCATCCTTCCCCATCCCACTCCCTCGATTATCGCATACCGCATGCACAATAATTCTCAATGCGTCCTGCGTGCTTTTAAATACGTACAAAAAAGTGTATTATTCGGCTCTAGTGCCTAAGTAAACTCGCGTGCGTGAACAAATCTGCATAAGTACTAGTCAACACTACCTATAAATAATAGTTACTTTATTTCCAGCCAATAAACGATATAAAAAAATACTGTCAAGCCAACATCACATCCGTAGATTGTGAAGAGAAAGTAATGTATAACACAGCGTTGCAGACATTAAAATGCCCTTTCTACCTGAACCATGTGCAACTACGAGAAGATTTAGAGAACCTACTTCTAGCACAAGACTTCCAGAATCTTCTAGAAGAAGCGATAAAGAACAGCGTGAACGGGACCGATAAGAAAGCTTTAGGTTTCTTTGTCCAAACCGTTTTTAATAAAAGGACGGTGTTAGATAAAATGGCGTTATTGTATAGAAAATACAAACACGGTATTTTTCCTTGTATGTATACAGGATTGCTCGAGAATTGGCAATATTTTATGTGTCCGAATATAAATAATGATTTGGAATAAACAAATATAATACAACTAGGTGACTCGTGCGCATACTTTGCACCGAAAGTGGTCAGTACAACAAATTAGTTTGTAATTTTAATATACAGTACATACTGTAAAAAGAACCCTGTTGGCCCTTTCTAGGTCGTGAAGACATATATACGAGTAGAAAGCTTAATAAAAATAGTTGAATAAAAAAAAACCGTAGCGAGTTATTACAATCCTTACACAGGTAACTTAGAAATATGGACATATTAAAAAAAAACTATTTTCATCTCATAATGGGACTGAAGCCGCTCGGCGCGTTTGATATAAGTAGACGCCGCAACTTGCTATCTCGCTCTGGCTCTGAGACATCGAGAAATACGGTTTACAAACAATAAAATAATAAAAGTATAAGAAATAAATATGATTATTTTTATAGTGTCATTTTCGTATGCGAGTTATTTCATTTGAACATCGATTCTGATATCACAGTTAAAACGCCCAACAGGGTTTTTGTTACATATTGTATACCTTTACCGCAGCCTTTTGTATATACTTGATACATGGAGTTGATACAGTTTAAAATATGAGGTGTCGGTATATTCATATTTAGGGGACAAACTGGGTCGGTGACGTCATAAAACAATATGGCGACTTCTAGCCTCCAGGTTAGACGGGAACTTGTTTAGTAATAATTGTTTTTTTATCGATGTATTTTTGTGTGTGTACAGTGCGACCCTTTTGTGCAATCTTATTTCTTATATTTTATTTTGTTATAATATTTTGCGGTTTCTAATCTACCCTTAGCTACCTGTCAAAAGTTAGATATAGTCGATTTATCATACATTTTACACTACCAAGTTCACCTCATGGCACCCAGGTGGGGCTTTTAAGGTAATTGTTCAAACCGTTCCCCTTTAAAATATTGTTACACTTGCTTCCACAATAACAGGTCAGTATTCTTGAATTGCGCTACACTTACATCAGGTGTAGCGTAGTCACTTTGCCGAGCTATAAGGATAAAAAAACAAGCTTACGATTCTGCGTGACATATATCTAAAATATTTTTTAGTGTTTAGTACTTTGGTATAGATATAATTAAGGAATCTGAATTAAATTATTGTGAATGAACAAAACTCATGGTGAAACATTGGATGAAATTTTTGTTTAATTTTTCTGCAAGTTTTAGTTTACTTAGTTCGTACCTATAACATTAAAAAGCCTAATAAAACATTAATCAAATCCAAATAAAATAGAAAAGCTTAATTAATATGTGTTCATTTTCAATAAATTTTACGAATTAACATTGCGTTTTTATTTTTAAGTATTCGTTTTTATTATTACTTTAAAGTACATTTACACCTTTGAAAACAAACCGTTACCTACTAAACAAAAATTTTCAAGAATTGAGTTACTAATGCTATTTTTTGCCAAATTACGTATACTATACGATGAATTTTACACTTTCATAAAAATTACACTTTTAGAGGTAGATAGCCCTAATTTTGACCGTTACAAAACTAAATAAGATTTGCTGGCTTAATGCAATATCGTTTTTATACTAGGTAGCTGTGGTTTAATTTTATATTTTCGTTTAGTAACGGTTTCTCTTTAAAGGTGTGATTTTAGACATAAAGTTTTTCGTAATCACTACAGTTTAATTTGGCCACAAATGTAACTTACGAGAATGGGGTTCAAGTCAAAGTGAAGGCGTAGAAAACACAAAGGCACGCCCAGTTACACTAATAGTATTCTGTAGATAATTTTATTTATGTTTATTAAGGTAAGAACTGTTAATTTCATCAACCTACATATAATTTATGATTTTTTTTAGGTATATGTTCCTTTTAAATATTTTTCGTTGTGATTCATTGGTTGAATATTCCGGAGGTATAAGTAATCATAGATTTGATATCAGACTGGCCATGCCAATTAGAAATTGACCTTTTTTTCGAATGGTTTTGTGCTCTTAGTCTATATTGCTTTAGATCTTCACCTGACAATAAAGCCGGCGCTTATGGCGCTCTAGCCAGAAATATGTTTAATATACTTAGTAGCGATTAAGCACAGAGACGCCTTTTAGAAGGTTCAGACCTCAGCTTGAGCAATCGCTGGGGAGTATAGTTTAGGGCCTACTCTGCACATCATTGTGCCGAGGGCTAGTTGTGGGAGTTCTTCGGACTCGCAGGCGTGTCCTATGTCGGGGTCACGTATTATTATTGCGATTCGAATTGGGCAAGGAAAGTGCTGCTTCGATAGCGACTGTGATAGAGTCGTTGGGATCTGCCAAAACATGTTTGGGACAACGACGGAGGATATTAATTGTCCTCACTTTTCACAACATTATGAGTAACTGAAATGGCGGTTTAGTGAAGAAAGAGACGATGTTATCTTGCGTCCTAATATCCTACTAATAATATAAATGTGAAACTTTGGATGTTTGTGAGTTTGTGAATTTGGATGTTTGTTAATAGTCAACAACAGTGTGTATACACGTGTTTCGTTGTTCACAAGTGGTTTGAAAGACATTAAAGCAAGGGAAATTACTGGGTATTATGATATTAACAACTTACGTCTCGGGGTGACAAATGTGATGTGTGGTGTTGCTTTTGTTTTTGAGCCACACTTGTGGCGCTTACCATCAGACGATCAAACTTCTCGGCTCGTCATTAATAAACATTGTTAAACCCAAAATAACTTTATCTAATTCTGTTTTTTCTTGATTTTCAATCATGCATAGTGATAAGCGTGAATTCCCCCACATAATGTCCATAATCACGTGGTAGGGCGATGCAGGCGGGGTGCTCCGTGCAGTTGTACAAACGCACTGCGGTGCATTCGTAATCGGGTGTTACATCTTTAAGGGACGGATTTGGATTCGCATTGTTAAATTATTTAATACATACGCACTCTCGCCTGTATTCCCCGAAGAGGTAGGCAGAGGTGTAACCAGTACACTCACATTTCGCCAAGCGTATCTCCGTCCCATGATCTGATAGGGGGTGAGCCTATCGCCATACCGGGCACAAATTCCAGACTCCGTGCTAATACTGAGCATTTCGTAATAGAAAAACCCAATATCACTTTTACCCGACCCGGGGATCGCACCCGAGACCTCAGCGTCAGCCTCAGTCGTAACGCGTACGCATTACAACTGCGCCACCGAGGCAGTCTTAAATAAATAATTTAAGTATTATAATATTAGCCCTGTATAATATTTTTTACTAGCCTTTGCTCGCGGCTCCGCCCGCGTTAACGGCCTTTTTTGGATAAAAAGTAGCCTATGTTACTCAGTGATAACGTGGCTTTCTAACGGCAAAAGAATTTTTTAAAATCGGTCCAGTAGTATTTAAGTTTATTCGTTACATACAAAAATACAAATCTTTCCTCTTTATCATATTACCTAGTGTAGATTAGCTTGAATGACGAGACAAGCAGGTCGCTCGCAGGTAAGCACCACGCATGCCCATAAACAGAAGCAACACAACAAAAATTACAAAGCGCTGCATGACATTGGACTGCGCTCGTCAACCCGAGTCATCAGATGTTAAGTCTCATGATACCCAGTAATTTCACTGGCTTCAATATTCTAACCAAACGAAACCAAAACACAACCGTGCTTATATACTGCTGTTTGGCAGCACAAAAAGACAAAGCAGTGGTACGACGGTCTCTCGTATATGAGGGACCTACCACCTAGTATACTATCTTAGTGCTGGGTACGGTCATCTGTTTATAGGCAGGCGTGGCGCTTACCATCAGGCGAGCGAACTGCTCGTCTCGTCATTCAAAATAACTGCTCTATATTGTGTATCTTAATATAAGCTAAGTATACCTAAACGCATAGTTTAAATTATTATTCTGTATTTTTAAACAACTAGCTTCCTAACTCCGTCCCCTGGTATTAATTCCAATGTTTACTTACATTCAATTTTCCTAATGCACCTCCGCTTGGTGTTCTTTCAATAGAACAGCAGACTGCGTGATTTTCTACTAGAATACACATATTCATGAGTTTTATAATATTTAGGGATGACAGTATGTATTACTGCTTTGATTACCGTGCTAGGAATATTTATAGAATATTGAATCGAGTCAAATGTGAGACGTTGGTACCAACTTGGTTGAGGCCGTCCGGCTCGTTTATGCTTATTTTGCGACTGATTAGCGAGACGAGCAAGTCGCTCGTCTTATTGTACCGTCCCGCTTGCCCATAAATAGCAACACCAATTACAATATTGCTCTACAAAATTCTGATTTAACCTCGAGACACTAGGGGCTTTACTTATAAAAGTAATTCAAGCACTGATTGGTTAAACGCTGTTTTGTCTCTATTTAACAATTTTATAAATGGCGTTGACAGAGAAAGAGAAAAGAGTGTTTAACTAATCAATATGTGAGCAACCTTTTAAGGCCCATCAAATTCTAAGAGTGGTAGAGCCACGCTGTGGACAGTTTTGACTACAGCATGAATGGGACCGGCTCGACCGAGTCGTTACCACTGTCTCACATAAAACCAACGTAAACTATCGGCTTGCTGAGTGAGATATCCGGAGGCCCAAATCCCCCTCCCCTTTCCAATCCCTTAATAACCCCCTTTCCTTTAAGCTCGGCAACGCGCCCATTATTTTTACCGTACTGTGGCCGTACATGAGTGGTGGAGATCACTTACCATCAGGTGACCCACTTGCTCGTCTTCCGGCCTATACTATAAAAACATGTTAAGCCTAATAGGCAGTAATTTCAATAGCGCGCAAGAATGCATCCGTTGTTTTCACATTTGTATTTTTTGGCTATCTTGGTTCTCTCTTGCGGTGTAATATAATAATTTTCTATATCGGCTTATGCCATAAATCGTGGTGGGTGCTAATGCCGTGACAGATCGACCGCTAAGCCGCGGAGAGCCGGTTCGACTCCCTGTTTGTCATTTTTATTAACAACTTATTACGAGGGTGCAGAAATTACAAAAATCCTGTTATGTGTAATGTATATTTATTGAAAATTTTCGTTTATTCGTCGACACCATATGTGAAGCTCGTGGAGAGCTTGAGAAGTGTGAGAAGCTCGTCACTTAATTCAATTAATTGGTGGGAAGGTACCTTATCACTTTATGACCACCTACAAGTGTTACCATACCACCTTGTTGGTGGTAGGTCCCTCATATTCGAGAAGCCGTCTGGGTTGGTAACACCGCTTTGTCAATTTCTGCCACCAAGTAGCAGTGTGCAAGCACTGTTATGTTTCGGTTTGAAAGTCATTGAAGACAGTGAAATTACTGGGCAGTATGAGACTTCACATCTTATCGGGATGACGAGCGCAGTTCAGTGCCATGCAGTGCTCTGTAATTCAGAGTTCGGTGTGACGTTGCTTCTATCTATGAGCAGGCGTGACGCTTAACATCAAGCAAATAATAAAAAAACAATCTGAACAAGGAAAGTGACCTCGATTTGTTAACAATTGTCCATTCAAAGATGTTTGTTAGACAATGGACGGTAGATTGTGTACAAGAAAATACTTTTAACCCCGTGTTGTAAACGGATATGTTTTTGTACAACATGTTACACAAAGGTGTGGTCAAATTTAAGCAACGTATAGTGTACGATATTAGTATTCACCCACAGTAGTACCAAATCTAATTGCATTACTAGGACATAAATAAATTTATTTTTTATCGAATGATTAACATGTCATGAACACTAATTGATAAACAGCTGAGCTTTGGTCTAACTCCAGCATTGTTATTCTAGCTCACGCATTGCACGTAATTTATAGGGATGTGATCGATGTTATCGATTGTAATAAACGAGTGATTAAAAAGCGTGTAATTATAATAAGACTAATTTTGATAAAATCCGGTACATAAACATTCACTAAGGTGTATGTAAGGCCCCTTAAAATATGACCACACCTTACTGTAACACTTTGTATATTTTTAACCGACTTCAAAAAAGGAGGAGGTTCTCAATTTGGCGCGTTTTTTTTGCTTTTTTATGTATGTATATCGATTTCTCCGCCACTTGTGGACCGATTTTGTAGGAAAAAAAATCACACGATTGAGTTTAGCTGCGATGTGGTCCCATATAAATTTGGTTAAGATCTGATGACGGAGTACGGACAACAGTACACTCGTCGCGATTGTGTGATTGTATTGGAATTTACATGCTAGTGCTGTACATTGAAGTCGGTTTCTAACTTTTGTTAAACGTTATATTATTACGGCTTGGGATTCGGTAGGCAAACTGTTTTTTTATAGCACATGGCTAGCCAACGAAGCATGCCTGATCCTATTCTACTCCCTACATCTATGAATATTATAAATGAAACAGTTTGGATTCTTATTAGCCTGACTGACTAAACGAGCAGATCGATTTTATTTATTAAATCATTCAGAATTCTATTATTTTTACATATATCCCACAATTAAATAGCACTCTATGGGACTGGACTGCGTTCGTTACCCTGAGTAATAAGATGTTGAGGCTCATAGTGCCCAGTAATTTCACTGTTGAAAAAACTGAAATACAACAGTGCTAAATACTGCTGCTTGACGGCAGAAATAGATGGTACTAACTCAGACGTTCTCTCTCATCCGAGGACCTACCATCTAGTACCAGCTAGTTGTGAATTTGTTAATCAATCACGTCTCAACTAGTGAACGGATTTAGATCAAACTTGACACTATCAAGCCCTTGTGAGACTATCCCGCTCACACACCTGCCACTGTAACTCCTGTAAACCAGGATCGACAGTGGCACGCATATTTCGACACCGAGTAATGAAGCTCGGGGAGTCTCTGGGTATGCAAATCGTGTCTTTATCACGCAACGAAATTAATCAAATAGAAAATTAGGGAGGAGTTGGAAATAATAATTGTCTATTTCCCTCCATAGCAAAGCGGGAGACAAAATAATGAACTAAGGAGGTCTTAACCTCAGGCACAAGGACATTTACAACTGGATAAGCCAGATGTAAAGCACCACGGATATCATTAAGTGGGTCCTATCACGTGAGCTGTTAAACTTGATTCCAATAATAGGTATGGCAAAAACGCCGGAATGCACGGAAATTCCTCCTAGTCTCCACAAGATCCATATAGTATACAACTCCAGATCTTATTTGCATACTGTCAAGCATATGTTGCGCTCATCATGCCAGAGCCACTATCAAGCCCTTGACCTGGATTAGACTTTTAAATCCAAAAAGTCATTCACGCAGGCGGAGACACGAGCAAAACCTATCTTCAGTCAGGGAGTCTCTCCCGTGACCACGAAGGCTGAAAAGCTTTCGAAACGTCGGGACTAAAATCAAAATTAAACCGCGATAAAATCCGTATAAACTAGTTTTATTTCAATGTGTAATATTCGTGTAAACATAAGAAATCACTATAAAAACCTATCTTATTTACCGATTTCAAAAAGCTTTTCAGTTCGTCGCGCGCGTTTTTATAGTGTATTCGCCAACATAACCGCAGATCAAGTCCCTAAAACGCTTCCCATCTACCGGAAACGGAAGCATTTGTATAACCATTAATCTTCAGAAAAAAACTGGGAGTAATATTTCATCGCTATTTCATGACACGTGGCAGAGATTTTTATTTGGTTTGACAAAATTAAGATTATGTTCTGATTGTGTTATTTTATTTAAAACTTATTGCAAGAGTGGGGCATTAGCTTGATGGCAAGCGCCCCGTTCGTCCATAAACCGTTACAGTCCCACCCAGAATTTTTACTTCGAGTTTTTTTTATTAGCTCTCTAATTTTTACGTACTTAATCCAAGTTTTGATATCGTTTAAAATCTACAAATATAAAACGTATAAGAAGAACTGCATAATATTAGGTAACGTCACATAAGATAAAATAGACGAAGAGGTGAGAATTTATCAGAAAACTGTTACTTACGAGGTCACGTTATACGATTATTTTTTTAAACTGTATGACGCGGCCTAAAAAAAAATCTGTTATGTTCTCATCTGAGTCATGCGACAAACTCTCTTTAACTAACTATTTAGTTAACTAAACCCTATGGTTTACACTCAAGTGTAATTGAGTGTAATCCCCAAAGGGGTAGGCAGAGGTGTTACCAGTACACCTACATTTCGCCGAGCGTATCACTGTCCCACGATGTGATAAGGCGTGAGCCTATCGCCATATAAGGCACAGTTCCAGACTCCGGGCTGATACTGAGCATTTCGTAATAATATAACCCAATATCACTTTTACCCGACCCGGGGATCGAACCCAAGACCTCAGCACAGCAGTCGTCCCGCGTACGCATTAAAACTGCACCACCGAGGCGGTCACATATATATTTAATATTTTAATTTTTCATTGTAAACCGTAGTACGTTTTCCCCACCGATGACACATTAAGGTAAGCTTCGAATTTCCGCCCCTGGGATGGGCACAATGCCCCCCATTAGAGGCACGCGCCGGCGCATGCCTCGCACGTGGCACCGCAGCCATTTTCATGTTTTGTGTTGATTACTTAATGCCGGATGGAGCTATGCGGTCGTGGTTGGAGATCCTTGGCTAGATGCGAAATTAAGAAAAGTTTGGTAAGAGTTCCGATCAATCCTACTGTGCTTATTCCTAGTACTCTGCTTCCTAGATAATATAATTGAGGAATATTGAATATTTGTTAATTTGGATGTTTGTTAAACAATAACGCATTAACAGCTAAATGGATTGGAAGGAGATTTGGCAAACAGGTCATGATCTGGATAAAGACATAGGCTATTTGAGCAAAAGCTTGTATTCAGTTAAATATTTATTCGACCCGAGTGAATCTAATATCATTTTATAATAAGGTTCCTGCAGTCCTGAAATATGTAGTAACAAAACTGGATATAGCACGGCTTTACCACCTATTGTTGAGTATTTTTTTGTATCCTTTTTTTTATAGTATAGGCCGGCTAACGAGCAAGTGGGTCACCTGATGGTAAGTGATCTCCACTACCCATGTACGCCCACAATACTAAAATAATCATGAGCGCGTGGCCGACCTTAAAGGAAAGGGATTGGGAAGGGGAGGGGAATTTGGGCCTCCGGATATCTCACTCACCGTACGAAACGCAGCAGCAAGCTGCTACTTTACGCCGGTTTTTTGTGAGACAGGGGTAACGACCCGGACGAGCCGGCCCATACATGCTGTAGACAAAATTGTTTACAGCATGGCTTTACCACTCAGAATTACCCTCTAGCGCGATTTACATGAGGCCTTAAGAATATTTGTCGACTCGTTTTATCGCGATATCTCTATAATATAGACATAGAGACATATAGAGAGTGATATATTACATCACTCTCTATATCGTGCGGTGCTCGCTACGGACAAACGAGACAGTAGTCTCTCGCTCGCGGGATATTTCGTAAGCTCATGCTAAGCTGAGGTCTCCGTCGGTCTTCTTTTAAAAGGACAACATAAAGGAATAAATGAGAAGTTTTTTTTATTAGCTTGAGTGACGAAACGAGCAGGTCACTCGCCTGATAGTAAGCGCCACGCCTGCCAATGAACAGAAGCAATACCACAAGGAACTTTCAATTACAAAGCACTGTATGGCTATGGACTGCGCTCGTCACCCCGAGATATTAGATGTTAAGTCTCATAATGTCCAGTAATTTCACTGGCTTCAATGCCCTTCAAACCGGAACACAACAGTGCTTACACACTGCTGCTTGGCTGCAGAAATAGACGCAGACGGTCTCCCGCATACGAGGGACCCACCACCTTGTATTTTGTTTAAGTTACCCTACGCCGCTCCTACCCTTCCATTTGTATATTAAATCACTACGGAACCCCTTTCTTTCAATTCAATTCGCTCAAACTTCATCAATTTGGGAACAATATGCGAGTGCACGGTTCGGTTAATGTATCCTATGAATCGAGGGCTAATTACTTTTATTACCCCGTCTCCGGTATAAATCCAACCCATCAACTAAATCCAAACTTTACCAAAATTATTTGGATAAGAAGTAAATACAATAACCTTCAATAAAAATAATCTAGTAGTTCTTCAATAAGTTTCGTTTGTTTAACAGAGGCCGAGAAACAAACAAGTGGGTCACCTGGTGGTAATATCTCCACCGCCCATAAATATCCACAATGTCTAAATGAAGGAAGGAAAGGAATGATGAAGGGATTCGGAATGGAAAGGAGATTTGGGCCTCCAGATATCTTCCTCATTGAACGAAACGCAACAGCAAACTTCCTCGTCGATTTTTTGTGACACAGTGGTAACTATTCATGCTGTAGACACAACTGCCTACAGAATGGCTCTACCACTTATAAAAGTGTGGCAACATCGCGAGAGCCGTGATCACAGAGCACAGAAAATTTTCTGTGGTCATGACAATGTTTATCACATTCACGGCTTTCGGTGCGGAAAAATGTCACAAGTGGAGACGCAGTTTAACAGAAGTAACAAAGACGCGACAAATATACAATACACCCCAATGTTTACGTAAAAATAATCAAACAGTCATCGCGTTTAATCATAAAATCACGGGGCCGATAATTACGATTTCCCTTTAATACAAAAATCATGTTTTTTGTCGGTATATTTGTTTCATTATCGTTATGGGAAAACGTTTCCCTTATTTGTGTTTCACACTCATGATTTTTGATTAAAATGCTTTAGGGTGCGGGGGTGGTGTTTTAACCGACTTAAAAAAAGAGTGTAGAACCACGCTGTAGACAGTTTTTTCGACAGCACGAATGGACCTGTACGACCAGGTCGTTACAACTGTCTCACAGAACCGACAAAAACCAACAGCTAGCTGCTGTGTTTCGTAAGATGAGTGAGATATCCGGAGGCCTAAATCCCCCTCCCCTTCTTCATTATTCCTTATCTCCCTTAATTATCCCTTACCTTTATGTTTGGCAACGTGCCTGTAATTCTTCTGGTATTGTGGGCGTACATGGACGGTGGGATCACTTACTATCAGATGACCCACGATCTCGTGTACTAATATGAATTGTTAATTAGTTCACGATTTTCTCAAATAATTGTATATCACTTTTGATGGCTGTTATTTCTAAAACAGATACAATACGCAAGCTAACATTTGTATCACCAAAGCCGAGTTTTTATTATTCGTCTGAATGACGGGACGAGCAGGTCGCTCGCCCGGTGATTTATTTAATCATTTATAATAAATAATATGGTTAGTAAAACCTCTTACACTAATATATACCTACATTAAATATAATCAGAACATAGATTATAAATGTTTTTCTTTTAAATAAAAATAAATTTTAACAAATTAATCGACTCAAAGAACTAAAAAGTTAAAAAAATACTAATCAATTTTGAGTTGGTGGTACTGGTGGTAATAGTCAATGATTTATACCACAGACTAAAAATAAAAAATGTTAAAATCGGTGCATAAATTATTGCATAAAGGTGTTTAAGTCTTTCATTTGGAATTATTTCTTCAAATATAAATAGGAGCATCATCGCAATAAACCCTATCGAATATAATCATCCAAATTGGTCCACCTTGGCGGAGTTATGCGTGAATATACACATAAAATATACACAGATGAATTGAGAACCTTTCTTTTTATAAATATATGACATACAACATAAATCGTCAAGCCTGTAAGGATTAACAACGTCACCCAGAACATTGAATTACAAAGTACTGCATTGTACTGAGGGGCTAGCACGGAAAACTTGCGAAAAGTTATTCGAGCTGTCATCGACAACAATTTCTATGAGATTTTGGTACAGCGCCTCTATCGTACGTAAAAGAAACTAATATATATGGAATTTAAACAAATGATATATATGGAATTATCTATCAAGCCCTCGATACATTTACATTACGCTTTCGATAGTTTTCCGTGCTAGCCCCTCTGCACTGCACTCGTCATCCCGAGACATTGATATTAAGTATCATAATGGCGGACAATTTTAACTTATTTCTATTCCATGATATGGGGGGCAAGTCTACCGCCATATCAGGCTGAAATTCCAAGTTCCAACCGAGCAACTCATTTTTTCAATCTTTAAAACTATATTTTTTTGTTTCCATAATATTTATGGACTTTACTTAGAAACTCTGTGTCACCCGTCGTCGTGTCGCATCGTTTCATTAATGAATTAGCAGTGGTTAAGTTTTTATAATCCTGGCATTCTCATGAGAGTAAGTGGCACGTGCCAGGCCAGCTGAAATCAAGAAACCGTTACTGTAGCCAGTAAATCAATCTTGGAACTATGATACCGAATGATTATTATTTACGAAAATAAGTAAGCTTAAAAATTCAATTCATATAAAAACCTTTTAACAAAAATAAAAACGTCTTAAAAAAACTAAAAAGCCTAAAAATAAAACTAAACAATTTTGAGTCGGTGGTATTGTAGGTTTATAGTCAATGATTGATATGTCCGACTCAAAATAGTATACGTAGTTTGATTTTTAGCTTTTTTAGTTTTTTGAGTCGTGTTTATAGTTTTGTTAAACAGTGGTAGTTTAAAAAAATATGTGAAAGAATTATTAAAATCGATGTTTAAAGGTGTTTTAGCTTTTCATCCCCATATCACCCCCTTAGTGGTAGATTTATTTATTCAAATTAATGTGACCCCCGCCGCCGTTATAAACCCCATCGAATACAAAAATATTCACCTAAATCGATCGACATTCGGTATAGTAATGCGTGAACATAGCTACATAAAAAATAACGTTTAACATAACTTAGAAACCGACTTAAAAATAAAAACACTGAAATGTCAAAAATAATAAATTCTATAGGTCTCTTTGGAGTCGGTGCAATTTTATTTAACCGTTAGCGACACAGGTACTATTTTTCAATTTTTAGTTGTAGTTACAGCGATAGCATGTAAATTCCAATACAATAACACAATCTCGACGAGTATACTGTGTTCCGTTGAAGAGTTTTATTTTTTTACTCCGTACTCCGTCATCAGATCTTAACCAAGTTTATATGGGACCACATCGCAGCTAAACTCTATCGAGTGAATTTTTTTTCCAAAAAAATCGGCCACCAATTGGCGGAGAAATCGATGTACATACATAAAAAAGCAAAAGAAAAAATACGCGCCGAATTGAGAACCTCCGCCTTTTTTGTCGAAGTCGGTTAAAATACAAACAAATTGAGAACTTTGGTTTTTTGGGCGGTTAAAAAATACATAATAACTTTTGAATCATACAAGTTTCATTCTCCTTCTTTTATAGTTGATACTTAAATAGATTCTATAATTTTCGAGATTCGTGCACATACATTTTTATTTAATAGAAAACACGATAATGAGGTGTAATTCCATAAATCGCGTACATTTGTGAATAATAAGCGCAATGATTCGTGCAGAGTGACGGCAGAGCGGGGTAGTGCGGCCATATGCTGGGTATAGAGTGTGTAGTGGGACCTAGGTGTTTTGATACTTTAATATAACTGTTGTAATATAATTAGTATCTTTCTTTCTGCCTGGCCTTATCCCGGCTTAATGCCACGATCCGCCTTCTCATATCATAGATTTGATGGTATTTGGTATTATATGGGATGACCCGCCGTCTAAACCCCACAACCCGCAACAGGAACTAAGTTTTACCACTGCTTTGCCTGTTAATCAGCAGAGTGTACCAAGTGCAAGTATGGCTGGCTTTATGCTTAAAATGTAGCCCACTTACACTCCACTTTAAAATATATATACGGCTATTCAACTGAAATAATTTTTGCATTATGCTCTGTAATAAATCTTCAAGTATCAAGACCATAGTGATTTCTTATCTTTACGCGAATACTACACATTGAAATTAAATGCATAATTTTAAAATTAAGGTTGGCAATGTAACATTAACTTTTCAAGACGACCTACACCTCAGTCTCTCCCGTGACCACGAAGGCTGAAAAGCTTTCGAAACGTCGGGACTAAAATAAAATTAAACAGCGATAAAATCTGTATAAACTAGTTTTATTTCAGTGTATCAAGATCAGCCAATCTTCATAGCGGGGGTTGAGTGACGCATCAAAGGAAAATATTTTTTATACAATCACCTACATGAATATTAATTATGGTATAATGTATTCATAAATAATACAGTCAGCTATACACTGATTTTGTTCGATTGACCCCTTTAATATGATCAGAGGGTGGGTGATTTTTTTATGAGCTTTCCTGGCATTTTATAGCTTTTACAGCTGGGTCAACTAACCCAGCGCGCATTAAACAATTTAGGTATTGAAATAAAACTAGGTTATACGGATTTTATCGCGGTTAAATTTTTATTTTAGTCCCGACGTTTCGAAAGCTTTTCAGCCTTCGTGGTCGCGGGAGAGACTCTACGTATAAACTAGTTTTATTTTAATGTGTAATATTCGCGTAAACCTAAGAAATCACTACGATTTAGGTAGTCAAAGAATAGGTCATATGTTTTCTGTTACCACTATCTGACAGACCGACGTAAAGTAGCAGCTTGCTGCTGCGTTTCGTATGGTGAGTGAGATATCCAGAGGCCCAAATCCCTCTCCCCTTCACAATCACTTAAGTATCACTTTCCTTTAAGGTCGGCAACGCGCCCAAGATTCTTTGGTATTGTGGCCATACGGCATAAGCGGTGGAGTTCACTTGCCATCACGTGACCACTTGCTCGATTCCGTCGTATGTCATAAAATAACTTTTTGCGGGATAAGAAGTGTGTCCTAATCCACATCATGCATTCATCATACATGTGTGCCAAATGTCATCCAAATCCGTCCATAAAATGCACAATTACTCAAACATCAAAACTTTACATTAATTATAGTATGGGTAGAAAGTAGCATTGACTTTGACAAGGGGTTGAAATATATAAACACCTTTTAAATTCGCTTTATCATTCACAACAAAAGGATGGACAAACACCCCCTTTCTATAGATATAGTCTATTATATTGTTATAAACTCATTTGTTTACTATAGCAAAATTAATTCATAATATTTGACAGCAACACAATGTTTGGAAAAATGGGGATAGAATGGAGCAAACGAATGTTTAACCCCCGACACAAAAAGAGGAATGTCATAAGTTTGAGGTCTATGTATATATCGGTGGCATTGTAGCTTCAATATGGAATGTACAATAATTTAATATCAATTAATTCGTTTTTTTTAACAAATTCGATGTAGTTTTTTTTTATTTGAAGGCTGGTTTAATCTAGAAGGTTTTCATGTTTGTAGAAAATCTGTTCAGCTGTATAGATAGATGTTTTATATGTTTCTCGAATTGTTATTTTTTATTAGTTTTAATGACGAGACGAGCAGGTCGCTCCCCACCGTGTAACCTCTATGGGAATATAATCACCCCTTAAATGTAAAAAATACCCAAACGATGACTTCACTATTTATAATGATATTGTGCTTCATTTATATTAATTTATATTTTGAACTTTTTTCATTATTTCGCAAAGATGACTATGTTATATTATCCTTGTTTATAGTTTTTTTTATCAAAAGAATATCGTTTTCATTTTAATAAATAATAGATTTGAGCTCATGGCGGTACCCTGTTAAACTAAGTGGAATTTTTACCCTAAAATAGGTATAATCTAGTTATCGCTTACACGTGCTTTAGGGTAAAAAAATCGGTGAAAAAAGTCATCGAATATCTATTATAGGACTAACGCGACAGAATGCTATCTACATTTAACAACTTCTAACTGGTTTGCACAAGAACTTATTCAAAAAATAAAAATAAACATCAAAATAATTCGTTGTTTAAATTGAACTAATCTTCCGAAAATTACTCGGGAACTGAACCCATTACAAGAAGGTACTGAGATATGGCACGAAGGATGACCAACATCGGTTGACATTTTTGAAATTCTTTTTTTGTCCCTTAAAAAGGTACACCAGTATCAGGATAACATAAGCTCACAAGGACACTAAAGGTCTGGGTAAATTTATTTCACCGATAACTGCGTCGCCGGCACGGAATGTCGTCCCGTCTCTTCGTATACAATTATTTTTATTATTAGTACCGCGTCTGGTGACTTAATGATGTTTTAAATAACGCTGGTTTGTTTCTTCATTGTGACAATTTATAACTTGATCAATAAGTGTCAAATAAGATGCTTAAAGCTCTCGTCTACTAACTTCAGCTCATCGTTCTACCAGGAAACGCGTCACACACTACGTTCTCTGGCCCTGGTCTCACAATACTCGCTCCTGAGCTCTCATCCATTACCTTCAGCTCTTCGCTCCACCGATCCGCGCGTCACACTACGCTCAGTTACCTTCAGTTCGTTGCTCCACCAGCAAACGCGTCAGCACTACGCTCCCTGTACGTGGTCCCACAACAGTCGCTTCTGGGTTCTCGTCCACTATCTTAGGCTCGTCGCTTTACTGGTCCACACGTCAGCACTACGCTCCCTGTACGTGGTCTCACATAACATTTCTATACCATGTCTTTGTAAGTTCTTAAGTAATTTATAAAGATTTCAACAAGCTTCCGGTTGTTTTGTCTCCAATCTCGAGCCAAATGTGTGTAGACGAAAAAAAAGTGACAAAAAAAGCGTCGCCTCGTCGCGTGTCTGGCAGATTTATTGTGGTGCGGGTTCGGGGTCGGTTGTGGGAGTGGCGTAAAAAATTGACAACATTCTTCGTCCCAAATTACTTATTAAGTGTGGTTTTAAGTTGCATTAAATATTTCCTTTTTATGTTTTGTGTTGTAAGATATCCACACTATGAATAAATGTAAATAACTGGACTTAAAAATAGCATTTTACATTTTGGCCGTGTTCTGCTTTTGGGAAATAGCGTGAGTGTTTAGAAAGAAATAATTTTGTACATCCACCGTTTTCCCAGCAGGGAAAATCCCATATTTTATGGATTCGTTCTAGGCCTTGGGGGAGGAGAGATAGATCCGCCAGACTCACTAGCCTTCCGAGCCAGTTGTCTTTACCCGAACGACCGCCGCTGGATCGGATCCATATCCAAAATCCCTACGCTGCTATACAGACTCAAATCCTCGCGCTGGCCTTCTTCACCGCAATTAAGACGGTCTCAATTGACTATCCTGAGTTTATATCCTTAGGCCCCTCGTATGCGAGAGGCCGGCTGGGTTGGTACCGCCGCTTTGCCTATTTCTGCCGCCAAGCAACAGTGTGTAATCACTGTTGTGTTCCGGTTTGAAGGACATTGAAGCCAGTGAAATTACAGAGCATTATAAGACTAATACCCTATGTCTCGAGGTGACGAGCGCAGTCCAGTGGAATGCCGTGCTGTATAATTTAAAATTTAGTGTGGCGTTGCTTCTGTATATGGGCAGGCGCGACGTTTAACATCAGGCGAGCGACCTGCTCGTCTCGTCATTCAAGCAAATAATAAAAACATTTCCTGACCTGATTCTAAGGACCTATTACACACTATTCGAGTAAGATTTAACCATCAAATCCTAACTATTACAAATGCGAACGTGAGTTTGTTTGTTACGCTTTCACGTCTAAATCGCTGAACCAGATTTAATTAATTTTACAGAAATACAGAATTGGTACAGAGATAGATGGGACCCTGGAGACGGTTATAGGCTACTTTTTATCCCAAGAAAGGCTGTTTACGCGGGCAGAGCCGCGAACAAATTATTCACAAGAACACATTTAGAACTGTGTTGCATACAAAATAAAATCCAAAACAAAATACTAATAAGAAATTCCTTATTGGATAATATATCTTATCTTCAATATGTGAATCAAACGGTATCAAGCCACTTGTGACACACAGACAGATCTTTGTGCTGGAAACATATGGCCCTTATTTTCTCACAGTTGTTTTTATGTTGGTCAAATCTGATGGATATTTTTTATAGCAGAATTTACCATACGAGCAAGTGGGTCACTTAAATGGTAAGTAATTTCTTCTGCTCATAAACATCCAGAATTCCAGAATAATTAAAGATGCATTGCCGACCTTAAATGAAGGGAGTTTTGGCGGAGTTTCTGACAGTGCGGTCGATCTCCTATTTAAATTAATTCCTAAACTAGTTTAAATACAAAAAAGTGGTATGGATTTGTACAATAAACATTGAGTGTGATGAACAGTGTATGGAATCATTTAATTTGGTAAATTTAGGTGATTTTTAATTGTGGACAAATGTTCAATACCTTGGGCGTTCTATCCGCTTGGAGAAAATCGTCTATGTACGAGTATGAAGCATCGTACTGGAACGAATTGAAACCAAAACTCCAACAAGACTTTGAAATCGGCCTCATCGGTGTTTCATCGTTCTTATAATAGGTACTTGAAAATATATTATATACTCGTAGGTACCTACTTGATAATGTCAAGTAGCTATATGCATGGAAATGCGAAGTCATAATTAAACAAAAATAAATGAAAGGGGATTTTCTCTTGATATTGAAATGGGATTTGGGCATAGTTTAACTCTTTCCAGTGAAAAAAATCATCAAAATAGAAAATAGTATCATTCTGTAAAACGTTATGCATGGTTATACATACAAAAAATATGATTATACCCATATCAAAATATACGGAGCGATTTTAAAATCTCAACTTTTTCGTCGATACACAATATAGTCGCTTTAGAAAACATATTATTCCAATATCCATGGAAAGACCATTACGTACTTTTTAGTGATGAGAGAATTTATCAATTCTAATTAGTTTCGTCTCTATCCAGTGCCTAAACTAACCACGCCGCGTGAAGATTCCTCTCCCTAGCATTGATAAACCATGGCTCAATGATAAATGATAACATTTAAAGCGAGTCCGTATCAGTAACGTTTTGTAAACAACGCGTTATCTCCGCTTTCAAGTGCTTTTTGTTCTAGTGTACGTATTAAATTATCGAGCGTATCGACTTTATTGCTTACATCTAGTGCGGTAAAGCGATGCGATAAAAAAAGCATGCTGCAACGCTATTGTATGCGTATACATGTTGGCAGTGTATAGCCGATTGCTGTAGCTGTAGTGAGATTATTTTTGATAGCCGTTACGTCATTCGTATACTAGAAATATGTATTAAAACAATACACCCAAAAGTCCCACACATAGTTCTGACCTCACACTAGATTAACCCGTATCGTGGGTATCAAGAACTGCGAGGGACCTGCGGTCCCACAATACCCAGACCCGAAGCAAATATTTGTGGGTTACACAAGCAATTGTCTCGGTGCGGGAATCGAACCCACAGCCTCACGCTTCGCAGTCGGCTACTGGCCGACAGCTGCGCCAAAGAGGCTATCAATGTATAGCGCTAATACGTTTCCAAAAAGATCCGCTTGGGATGCTGTATGTATCTTCATACATCTTTCCATATACGAATGACGTAACGCTATCGAATATCTCATAAAATCTTCTACGGGCACTGTTATGTGGTAGATGAATACTCTCCACGCTGCCACTGAAACGGCGGCGTACCTATAGCCGAGTGATGGTATGTGTAGTGCAGTAGACGAGCGCTCTCCGAGCTGTCATCGACGCGGCGCGGCACGGCGTGTAGCCGTGTACTCTCATGCGCAGTGCAGTAAATAAGCGCTTTTCGGGCTGTCATCGACAGGCGTATAGTCCAGTGCTGTTATGTGTAGTGCAGTAACCGAGTGATCTCTGTGCTGTCATCCACGCGGCATGTAACCGAGTGCTGTTATGCGTAGAATAGTAGATGAGCACTTAATAATTTCGCCATGTGTTCCCCATAACCTTTACTTCCATAAACAAATAATCCGTAGATAGAGTTGTGTAAATAGAGATATATTATCAGATATAGTAATTCGCTTGTCGCACTACTGGAGTGTGGACAAACAGACGGTAATATTTTGCATTAGTGTTATCTATAGCTACTTTACTGACCATATGGACTGCTAAGCTAGTATTTTTATCGAAACAATGATAATGATTAACTGACGAGAAAATGAGGTTCTGAATTAGATGCGTATATTTTTTTTGTATATCTAACTAGGATATCATTTCACAACGTAATTCGATTTTGATAATTCTTTCTTTATTTGATAGGGTATGGCATATAATTGTTGAAATAAGTGAGGGGGTGAAAATTTAATTGGGTATTAATAATATGGTAAATTGTGGATGAACAAGTAAAACTTCGAAATATATGTGACTTTACCTGTGACTTTAAATATTTTTTTAACAAAATGTAAAAATATCATCAATAAACCTATATTTTTAAAATTAAATATCCTATTATCAAAAATAAAACCGACTCAAAAACACTGAAAGGCAAATACTAAATTTGGCTCCAAAACTACGCAAATTTGCTTTCAATCATTTTTTTAAATAAATTGCAGCACCACCGATTCAAACTTGGTTATATTTGGAGCTAAAATTTTTTCTTTAGTGAGCTTATCATTTATTTAAAATGGTTTTGTGGCTTTTTATATCATTCCTTTTTTTCTGGTTTGCTATTATGTGATAATTGTCTTTCTGTTATTATTATTGTTTGCCACCCTAGAAGGGTAGACGTCGCGTCGGGCAGACGGCCGGTCGTAAAAACTACAAACCAAACCTTTCTGTAACATGTATTACAACGCATGCTGCGCCGACCCCACTGCAAGTGGGATAAGGGCAGGTGGAAGAAGAAAAAGAGAGTATGTACTAAATAAATGCTTTTTTCTTTCTTTTATTATAGGTATAAGAGTAGTGTGGAAGGAAAGAGGTAGTTGGTATCCGACACTTAACTATTCTTCTTTTATTTTAAAAGAGATTTACCTATTCACAGTCTGATCACGTCATGTTCTATAAAGCCTCTTTTATCAGAAGAAGTAAAAAAAACACGAACTCATTGAACGTAAGTACCCTAATTCCTAACACATTTGAGGCCACTCACATAAATAAAGCTCAGGGCACATTAGGACCGCTTTCCGCTCCGCTTGGCTCTCACAATGCGTCCTTATTCCAAGCACGTATGACAAATAAAAGCGTAAGAAAAGGGCAACATTCTTTGGAGGCGATAGTACCCTGATGGTAGTATCGGATTAGTGTTACCGACTTGATCAAGAAACGCGGCGTTTTTATACACGCTCTGAAAAGTTTACTTCTGAGTGATATGAAGTGTAATAGATTTATATTGTGTAGTGATTAATATATGGTGGTATTATTATCATATTATAAACCAACAACTAAGCTTATTTCAAAATTTTAATTTTTTTTTATTACCTGGTACTGAGAAATCAGTCAGTACAGCGCATTCCAAATAATAATATAATATCAACCATCCAAAGTTGTTGTGTCCCTCCATGGTAGTACGAGTAAATAAACGACCCATCGAGACGAGCCACTATGGCAGCGTTTTCACATAATATAGTTATCGTATCAATTTCGAAAGTACATGTATCTCTAGAAAAAAATCTATACAATATCGTGCATAAAACGCAGCTGGTAGATAGATCAGTGAGTACACCTCTCATACTGTACGTAACCCGCTTATTCGCATGGCCGGAGTGAAGAAATCGTACTGACAGCTAGCCTTTTTGCCACTGTATTGTGTCGTGGTGTTATGGGACAAAGTGGGACATGCAACTGGTCCGGAAAAAAATGTGCTAAGCAAAATAATTTGATATTTGAAGTTGTATTGGCACCGCAGTATGTTCAGGTTCTTAATCGCTAATATAATCTTATTATGATGGCAAGCGCCACGCCTGCCCATAAACAGAAGCAACGCCACAGAGTATTATGAAGTATTGAATGGTATTGAACTGTGCTCGTCATCTTGAGATATTAGTTGTTAAGTCTCATTATGCCCATTTCACTGGCTTCAATGTCCTTCAAACCGGAACACAACAGTGTTCATACATTGTTGCTTGGCGGCAAAACGGTGGTACCAACCCAGATGGCCCTTTCGCATACGAGGGACCTACCACCTTGTAAGTTTATATAACAAAAATACACCCAACAGTCATACACATAAATCCTGACCCCACACTAGGTTAACCTGTCTTGTGAGTATCAGGAACTACGAGGGACTTACGGTCCCACAACAACCAGACCCGAAACCGATATTTGTAGATCACACAAACGTTTTGTCTCGGTGCGGGGTTCGAAGCCGCGGCCTCTCGCTTCGCAGTCGGCTCTCGCCCACTGCGCCACGGAGGCTGGCGAGACGTTGCCTCGTAAATGACATTGTCGCCTATTTCCTGCGAAAAACCCTCTACGTTTAAATGGAGTTTCAAGCAAAATAACCTACTGAAAACTATCGATTATGCAAATGCTACCTTTAAGGTGAAGTACACTCAACAACCAAACAGGCTCTGTCTAGTGAAGGAGCAAAGTTATGAAGATTAATTAAAATTATTATTTTTACAATAAATAATTTTAACCACCACCATTAACATACTAGGTTTATGTTAATAATTTAAGTAATTTATAATAATTTTATTACATCAAAATTTGTTCCAGATCATATTCATAAATAATTTATGTTCAAAACAGCACGCAGCATGTCTCGATTTTTTTTGTTTTGTTGCTTCCATTGCAAAAATAGCTTCAAAAGCCGTCAAGTAAGCCAACATTATGAGCTGGTCAACAAAAATACACATCAACAAACAAACTTTTTATAAAGTAACCCAACACCGCAGCAAAGCGGCCAGCGGGATCAGATTTAAGACTAATCGCATCAAACGCGGCGCGGGCGAATAATCCGCCCCCGGCCGTGTGTAGAGTGAACATAATGCGCTACGTGCGGGGGGTTATACGAGGGCGACGCGACGCGACAAGACAGTCGAAGGAGAGCTCGGGATTGAGTGTTGAGACCACGTACAGGGAGCGTAGTGTGTACCGTGTGGCCATGTGGAGCGAAGAACTAAAGGTAGTGAATGAGAACTCAGAAGCGACTGTTGTGAGACCATGTACAGGGAGCGTAGTGTGTGACGCGTAGGCCGGTGTAGCGACGAGCTGAAGGTAGTGGATGAGAGCTCAGGATGGAGTGATGTGAGACCACGTACAGGGAGCGTAGTGTGTACCGCGTGGCCAGGTGGAGCGAAGAACTAAAGGTAGTGAATGAGAGCTCAGGAGCAAGTGTTGTAGGACCACGTACCTACATGAAGCAAAAAGTTTGACGCTCGGGCAGGTGGAGAGATGAGTAGGTTTATTTTTTATAAGCTTGAGTTACGAGACGAGCAGGTCCCTCTCCTGATGGTAAGCGCTACGCCTGCCCATAAACAGAAGCAACACAACACAGAGCTTGAATTACAAAGCACTGCCTGCCATTGGATTGCGCCTGTCACCCCAAGACATAAGTCACATAATGAAGAGTAATTTCATTTTCAACGTCCTTCAAACCACTGCTTACACACTGTTTGGCGGCAATAGACATAGCGGTGATACCTACCCAGACGGCCTCTCGCATAGGGACATACCACTTAGTGCACCTACCATGCTACCACCTAAGGTAGTGGATGAGAGCTCAGGAGCAAATGTTATAGGACCACGTACAGGAAGCGTAGTTAGTGACGCGCGGACTGGTGGAGTGACGAGCTGAAGATAGTGGATGAGAGCTCAGGAGCTAGTGTTGTAAGACAATGTACATGGAGCGTAGTGTGTGCCGTGTGACCAAGTGGAGCGATGAGCTGAAGGTAGTGATGAGAGCTCAGGAGCGAGCGTTGTAGGACCACGTACAGGGACAATAGTCGGTGACGCGCGGGTCAGTAGAGAGACGAGCTGAAGGTAGTGGATGATTGCTCAGGAGCAAATGTTGTAAGACCACGTACAGGGAGCGTAGTTGGTGACGCGCGGGCTGATTTGGCGATGAGCTGAAGATAGTGGATGAGAGCTCAAGAGCCAGTATTGTAAGACTACGTACATGAAGCATAGAGATTGACGCGCGGGCTGATCGCAGTGGAGAGACGACCTGAAGATAGTGATGAGAACTCAGGAGCAAATATTGTAAGACGAGCGTAGTGTGTGACACGCGAGCCGGTCAGGGTGACGAGCGTAGTTAATGCTGTGTTACCTCCTGTCACTCCAATGAGCCATTACTGATACCATATAAGAGATTTTAAAAATACTTCAAGATAATATCTATAGTTCTAATGGCGCCAATCGAAGTGTTAAATCACGGTATATTTTGACAAAGGCGGTTTTAATGTGATCTTTCACATTTTTTTCGAGATGACAATGGAGTTTTGTGACGTCGGCTGCGCTTTTGTCGGGCTTTTTGATGGAGTTTACGGTTTTTTGTGAATTAGTGGACATAATCTGGACATATTACTGTCGCTTTTGACATAATATTTAAGGTTCGGTGTGAAAGACGGTAGCGGCACAAGCACATTATGTAATAATGTAGACAGTATTGTCTACAGCATGAATGGATCGGCTCGACGGGGTCGTTACCACTGTCTCACAGAATACCGACGTAAAGTAGCGGCTTGCTGCTTGCTATATTTCGTATTGTGAGTTATTTTTTACTTGCTTGAATGACGAGACGAGCTGGTCACGCGTGCCCATAAACAGAAGCGACGTCACACAGAACTCTGGATTACAGAACACTACATGGCATTGAACTACGCTCGTCGTTCCGAGACTTAAGATGTTTAGTCTAATAATGCCCAATAATTGCACTGGCTTCAATGCCCTTCAAACCGAAACACAACAGTGCTTAAACACTGCTGCTTGGCGGCAGAAATAGACAAAGCAGTGGTACTAATCCAGACGGCCTCTCGCATACGAGAGACCTACCACCTTGCATACGGATATCCGGAGGTCCAGATCCCCTCTCCTTCCCAATCCCTTATTTACTCCTTTATTTTAAGGTCGACAAGGCGTCCACGATTCTTCTAGTATTGTAAGCGTTTATAGGCGGTGGAGATAATTTTTCGGCAGGCCAGCACAATTTTGCCGACCTACGATAGACACATCGTCTGTCGTTGGTCGACAGTATTCTTGGATTGCGCTACACGTACCATCAGGTGTAGCGTACTCACTTTGCCGAGCCAGCATAAAAAAAAGATCACTTACCATCAGGTGATCCACTTGCTCATTGGCCGGCCTATGCTATAAAAGTCTCTTGTTTCGGTCGCGCACCTCAAAACAAGCCTTTAAGACCATGATATCTTGCGACAACATTATAAGATAGTTCTAAAATTCGAGAACATGATATACAAGTCGATCACGACACAAACTACACTATTTAAAATAGTCCGACAGACAACTGGTTGTGATAATTAACACTGTTGGTGAGAGCCCGGCGAGATTCACAATATATGTGTGTGAGTTCCGTAGGTATTTTTGAAGTGAAAACTTCTTTAGGCGCGTTGTGCACTTTTTGGATGAACAAAAATCATGGAACTCGCGTCATCGTCACCGCACGCTTTCCATGAGCTATATGTATACTGTGTATATATGCACATAGATATACCTCCGTGCGTTATTAGTATAGATTATATAGGTATATACAAAGAGTGTATCTCTCTACATATATATATTAAATTGGTCATTAACACTTCTTTACAAACCAAAATTAATTCAAAAATAATCTAATAGCTCGACGATACGATCCACAAGTTACTTAGTTTTCACTTCTATCGGCAGTCCCCAAAAACTGCCCCGCATGTTTTTTTAGCAGGCATGGGTGTGCCTAGGTTTTAGATGGGCCCTCGGATGCGAGTGACCGTCTGTGTAGATAGCATTGCTTTGTCTATGTTTGCCGACAAGCAACAGTGTGTCAGCACAGGAAATTAAAACCAGTAAAACTACTGGACATTAAGAGATTTACGCTCGAATACTGAAAAAATATACAAAGATCGACTGTCTAATGACTAATTACTTATTTTCATACAGTTTTAACAGATAAGAGCATCTTAAGATGTTTAAGACTTGATGCTGGACTTGCTTTTTAGTATACGGGCGATATCAACGTATGTCTCGGGGTGACGACGCAGTCCAGTAACATGCAGTGTTTCGCTTGCTTTGTTTGGTGTTGTGTTTGTTTATAACAGGCGTGCTGCTATCAGGCGAGCTACCTGCTCGTTTCGCATTCAGACTAGTAACTAGGTAGTAGTTATTAAAAAAAAACTTTCTCACGAGATAACCCAAAGGTATGATAAGAAGGCTGGAGAGAAAAAAAAACGAATTATCGAGCTTATGTTTCTTTTACTTCACATGAAAATTTAGCTGTAATATAAACTAATTCTATTTTTAACCGACTTCAAAAAGATGAAAGATCTCAATTCTGTTTTTTAAGTATGTTCACGTCATAACTCCAAATGGGGACCGATTTGGATGATTCCACCTCTAACGGGGTGAAATTGAGGATGAAAGACTAAACACCTTTATGCACTGATTTATACACCGATTTTGATGATTAGTTCACTAAAAATAGTATAATAAAATAAAAATAAACACAATAAATCTAAAAAGCAAAAATAAAACTAAACAATTTCGAGTCCGTGGTATCAATCATTGACTAACTCAAAATTGATTAGGTAGAATAATTTTAGTTTTTATGAGGCGGTTTTTTTTTAAAGTTTTTATTCAGTTTAAGCACAAGCTTGAAACTCTTTGTTTGTCGCACAGTCGAATAACTTTTCTAACGGCTTTTTTGTTCCGCCCACAGATCTCTAACCGCTCATAACATCTCTCTCTAAGTACTGGTTACGGAACAGCCACTAATTTGATTAGATCCTAGTACAGTTAACATGGGCCGAGTTGTTTGGGGCTGCATTTTTCTACATGATTCCTGTTAATAGCTTTATTTTCATAAATTTTACTGACTTACTATTCTGACTACTGAGTGATATTGGGTTTTTCTATTACGAGTCATTATCAGCCCGGAGTCTGCAATTTGTGCCCGATATGGCGATAGGCTCGCCCCCTATCACATCAAGGGACGGAGATACGCTCGGCGAAATGTGGGTGTGCTGGTTACACCTCTGACTACCCCTTCGGGGATTACAGGCGAGAGTGCGTATAAATTTTAGACACTTATTGCCGCATACAGAGACTTCAGTTAACTTTAATTGGCATTAAATATATTTCCTTAGAGATTCCTCCGTGATGCTGTGAGCAAGTAGCCGGCTGTAAAGCGAGAGGCTGCGGATTCGATTCCAGGACGGAGACAAATGTTTATGAGATCCATAAATATTTGTTTCGGGTCTGGGTGTTTTCTTCCCAGAGACGTTGACGCCAGGCAGGCGGTCGGTCGTAAAAACTACAAGCCAAATCTTACTGTAACATGTGTTAAAAAGCAAGTTGCGCCGACCCCACTGCGAGTAGGATAAGGACTGGTGGAAGAAGATTATTCCTTATAGATGTCAATTAAGATCATTCGTATGCCCAGTAAAGGAGCATAAAGCATTTTTCTGTATTCAGTAACGGAGTATAAAACATTAACTGGCTGTGAGCGTGGAAATTATCGAATTCTAAGAAATTATATATATACGCACTCACGCCTGTAATCCCCGAGAGGTTAGCCAGAGGTGTAACCAGTACACCCATGATGTGATAAGGGACGAGCCTATTGCCATACTGGGCACAAATTCTAGACTCCGGGCTGATACTGAGCATTTCGTAATAGAAAACCCCAATATAATTACTGTTCCCGACCCGGGGATCGAACTCGTGACCTCAGCGACAGCCTTGGCGAGGCAGTCAATATTATATACTCTGCAATAGAACCATCGAAATAATAGTACCGAATCAAAATAGCATAATATTGTTTTAGCTTTTTAGTTTTTTTGAGTTAATTTATTTTTTACAAACGCTTCTTTTATTGTTGGACGACAAACCACCATGGCGTTTAGTCTAGACTCTAGGCCGTAGATTCAATTCCTACCCACAGTCCTTTTTGTCCTACAATGAATTACCCACAATCAATAAGATGTCTACGTCACATCCGTCCGGTCAGCGGCTTCCGGACCGTTTCCGTTTCCGGCCGACCCCAACTTCCGCTCGTCGACGTTTGATGGACGCGAGAAATACCTCCGAGTAATTAATATTGCTTAGTAAGCAATATATATGTAATAAGCAAAGCTTACTATTTTTTTTATGGGGTAATGAAAATTATTGTAAATTATTGTGTAAGACAACCTCCGTAGCTCAGTGGGCGAGTAGCCGGCTGCGAAGCGATAGGCCGTGGGTTCGATTCCGGCACCGAGGTAAATGTTTCTTTGATCCATAAATATTTGTTTCGGGTCTGGGTGTTGTACGACCGCCAGTCCCTCGTAGTTCCTGATATCCACGATACAGGTTAACCTAGTGTAGGGTCAGGGCTATGTGTGTGACTGTTAGGTGTATTTATTTATTTATTGTTATAATTACATACATAAGTTCACGCCTGTATCCCCAAAGCGGTAGGAAGAGGACTGCAAATAGCGCTGCAACCATCCTGCCGAATTTATTTCTGTCCCATGATGTGATACGGGGCCAGCCTATCGCCATTAAAACCGGCAAAAATTCCAATCCCGGTCAACTCAAGTGATTTTTCGAATCGAAAACTCGAACACAAATTTCATTAGGTTGGATCCACTTTGCCTATTTCTGCCGCCAAGCAGCAGTGTGTAACCACTTGTGTTTGTTTCGGTTTGAAGGACATTGGAGCCTGTGAAATTATTGAGCATTATGTCTCGGAGTAACAAGAGTATTGCAGTGCTTTGGAATTTAAGGTTCTGTTTGGGTTTGTTTCTATTTATGGGCAGGCGTGGCGCTTACCATCGAGCGACCTGCTAGTCTCGTCACTCAAACTAATATAAATACCAAACTGATTGCCCGATATGATTTGAATCTAGGCTATCAGGCTTTTCACCCTAAGTACCTTGCCAAGCGTTAAAAAACGGCACAAAAAATCTGCAGATGGCTTACTTCCTTCCTAAAATATGTAAAGTTATTTTTACATCACTTAAAATACATCAAAGTTTGTAATCGGCACATCTGCGAACTTCTCAAGATAACGCTATCTACCCGTAGAGTAGAGTTATCTATGTCCTTCGTAGCTAATGACTTTTCGGCGCTAACTTTCGGCGCCATTTTTTTGTCACCTCACACGTTGAACTTCATTCGGGGAGAAGAAACGCTCAGGATGATGATGATGATGACTTGGTTAACAGAGTATCATGGATTTTTGTGACGTAAAAAGATAATGCTATGTAAATTGTATTATAATAATTTATTATATATCTATAATCAATAGTAATTTTAGAAGGGTACTGAAATAATCATTAAATCGCCGTTATACAATAACAATACCATTTTTATTATAGATACAAATTATATTGCGAAGTCGTACAATATTTCTTATGATACGTATATCGTTCTTAATTTAAAAACATATAAAAAGGCGGCAACATGCTGTCCGTGCAATAGGGCATAGAGTATGTGATTGCTCTATGATCTATGGCATGTCTAAAAAGGTTACATCATCTATTTCAAGTTACCAGTTCGTTGCATTCTAAATTTTAAATTAATCATATTATTATCGATCTTATATTTTTCAATAAATATATAGCTAAGTTTTTAAATAATCTAACATATTACATATTATATAACATCGCTTTATTGTTCTAGTGGCAGCGTATTAAGTCAGCGAAATTGTGAGGCTTTGGGTTCAATTCTCAGGTTGGGCAATCACAATTTATGTTTGAATTTTCGATACATAAAATCGAGCATGAATTGCCCGGGATTACAATTTGTACCCGGTATGCCGATAGGCCGCCCCTTATCACATAATGGGATAGAAATAAGCTCAGCGAAACTAGTGCATCCAGTACTAGATGCACTTTTGCTTAACCCCTCGGGAATAAAGGCGTGAGCTTATGTTCTTATGGAGATTCTGTGGACGGTCCAAACGCTTGATATATTAGGAGACATAAGAGCCAATTAATGGTCTCAGTACAGAGGATATTCAAGATCGGACTAAATAGTTTTTTTTTTATTAGTCGCATGCTGATAGCCTGACAAGAGTCGAGCTTTGTCAGCGTCACCGGACTTTCGGGTGAGTGCTTTAGGCACTCTCAATCCTTAAATATTAAGGAGGTAACCTTAACTGTTAAGGGGTATGGACATCAGCTCAGGACGGCCACTGGGGGAAATAGGAGGCCTATTAGTAGAAAGACGGGCCCTGGCATTAAGCCGGGATAACGCCAGACAGAAAAAATATGCACTCACGCCTGTAATCCCTGAAGGGGTAGGCAGAGGTGTAACCAGTACACCCACATTTCTCCGAGCGTATTTCCGTCCCTTATGTGATAGGGGCCGAGCCTATCGCCATACCGGGCACAAATTCCAGACTCTGGGCTGATACTGAGCATTTCGTAATAGAAAAACCCAATACCACTTTATCCGACCCGGGGATCGAACCCGAGACCTCAGCGTAGACCTCAATCGTAACGCGTACGCATTACAACTGCGCCACCGAGGCAGTCAAAAAAGAAAACAAAAATTTGGTAGTCAAGCTGTATACACTTTGATCTACACCATGATTTGGGAGGCTCCACTGGGTTTGCCACTGTCTCACAGAAAACTTACGTGAATTGACAGCTCATTGCTGCGTTTCGTACGGTTAGTTTCAATTCCGGAGGCCCTTAGCATTGGAATATTCCAATGCTCATACTTCGTCTTAAAAGCTGGCAACGCATTCATATAATTCTTCTAGTATAATGGGGGATGAAGATCACCAGGTGATCCACTCGTTAGTTTGCCAGCATCTGGTACACAAAAAATGCGGAAGTGTTTTTTATAAATAGGCCGTTAGGTTAACTAGCAAGGTTACTGATGGTAAGTGATCTCCACCGCCCATGAACAACCAAACTACCTGAACAATCATGGACGCATTGCCGACCTCATAGGAAAGGAATAATTAAGGAATTGGGAAGGGGAGGGGGATTTGAGACTTCGGATATCTCACCCACCGTACGAAACGCAGCAGCAAGCCGCTATCGTAAGTGAATGAAATATCCGGAGGCCCAAATCAACTACCCCGTCCCAATTCCTTAAGCATACTTTTGACACAATACATGACTCTTCATGTACTTATTGTGGATGTTCTTCAAGTGACCGACTTGCTCGTTATTCGTCCTTTGCTATAAAAAAGCACTAGTAACCTATGCAGTTGCGGGAGCGGCTAATTACCAATAAATAATAATGAATGCGTTGACGGTTGGTAAATATTAGAAACGCTATTTTATTGTCTCGAACGCACTTCATTTGTGAAAACGTAACAATTTTCTTTGAACAAATAATAATATGTTATTGTTTTTTCTTCTTTATTTAAAAAATAGCTAGAGGTTCACAAAAGGTGATTGCATTTTGATGGTTCTTTTTTGATTGATCACATTTAAAGGGGGTAAAATCGGGGATGAAAGGGGACTAAAACTTCGACGTTTAAATTACACCGAATTTCGATAATTTATTCACTATAAACCTCTATGAACCGTAACATATTTTTTTTAATAAAACCGACTAATAAATCCTTAAAAGCTACTAATAAAATTAACCAATTTTGAATCGATGCCTTCTAACAAGCATAACACTTATTCAAATTTGGATACTTTTTTTGAGTGCATTTAATTATTGGTTATATTCAAGACGTTACCTAGTAGGTAGGTACTACACCAATAACGCCGGCTCATTCATGTTGCAGACAACTGTACTGTATCTCTGCTATATTCGTTTTGAGTGTTACCACTTCTGTTTATACAGGCAATGATGGTAATCAGGCGAGCGACTTGTTCTTCTCATCATTAAAAATAATAAAAAACATACTTCAACTGCGGCAAATCTCGACAATCCCTTCATAAAACACAAACGAAGCAAAAACATTAAAAAACCGAATCGAAAATCATAAATCATACTCATTATGTTGGACCGGATTATTTTTAACGGGCGCGCAAAGAGTAAAAAAGTATCGAAAAAACCATTCGGAAGGCTACAGGGGGGCGCCATTTTGCCGGGCATCCGATCATTTGGGCGGGAAAATAAAAAGCTGCCGTCCAATCGGTCGCGAGCATTTCAAAAGGCGTTCTAAACACCGACCAATGAGATAGTGGGACGGTCTTGCTCATGCGCTTTGAGGTCGTTCTATAGAATTAATACATCTTTTACGGCAGTACAGGCTGGAAGGCCGACGTGTTCGGACGTATGTGGGACGTTGTTTATTATTTTTTTATAAAAGAATTATGACGTGTTAGTGTAAACTGTAGTGTGGTGTTTGTGAGTGTAGAGACTGTTTGGTGGTCACCATTGTTCAACAGTGATGGTGATGGCCAGCGGCGGTGGTGGGGGGCTCGTGCAGTCCCCACCAGACATGATCCATCATCATAACATCATGGATACCTCTTCACACGTGGAAATGATGCCAAGTGAGTGTTTAAATTGTCCCAAATTGACGTTTGTTGGATTGTCGACTTAATTATCTTTCTTTACCCTTTTTGAATGACTTAATTAAGCATTCAGTTCTTAATCTTACTGATATTATAAAATTATTTTGTATAAGCCGCGCGACGCGGACCTTTTTACAATATTAAATGACTCTACCGAAGCTCCGTAAATGCCCTACGTCCGTAACCAGGCTTAAATTTATTTGTAAACTTATTATAAACGAACCCCCTCATATTATTTTATAGAGAATTGTTTTACAAACCGAATTATGGAATTTAAATTGCAGTTAACTTGTCATATTTTGTTGTGAACTACAATATATTTCATACTACTATATTGAGTCCCTCAAAGGTTGGTAAAATTATCCCGGCTTGAAGTTACAATTAATTACCTACAACTATTGAACATTTACATTAGATCAACTGTTGTCGATTTATTTACTATTAATTCCAGTTTTTTTCTCTATTGTGTGTAAGAAGTGTACATTATTTTTGCCGCTAAGCAGCCGTTTTGAGATAAGCACGGTTGTGTTTCGATTTGAAAGAAATCAATCAGTGAAAGTACTATGTATTATGAGACATAACAACTTATGTCTCAGGGTGACGGGAAAAATATACATACAAATTTAGGAAGCAACATTTTGCCCACAATTATAAAGAAACTCGTTTAGGCTTAAATATATATTGAGATTTTCATATCAAAATTATATATGAGTTTTAACTAGCGAAATATACCTACCAAGATATTGTATAAGGAAACTATATTCTTACTTTATTATAATAAATCATATTATATTAACTTTAAACTAGGTTATATAACGTCGGTTTATATGCGTTAACATTATAAATAGTTGATATAAACCTAGATTTAAAATAATACACGGTTTATAGTAAAGCCGTGGCTATAGATTCCACTGTCTATGGTCGATAATGAGACATCAAATAAATAAGTTAAAAATTAATTTAAAACAAAACATAAACAATTTCGAAGGCTGCAAAAATGGCGACAGTTGAGACATAAATAGACCATCCAAAAGTGCTGGATTGACGTATTGGGATACCATTTAACAAGGATCACTACGGGAGACGTTCAAGATCGGGATATATGGAGGCATCTTAGTAAGAAGGCGGACCCTGGCATTAAGCTAATGACGTTAGGCACAAAGAAAAAAGAATAAAATATTCAAATATAATTTTATTAATAATCCTGAATACACGTTGTGGTAAAAATATTTAATATATGAGCATTTAAATAGCTTATTATAAAGGCCTATAAAGAAAAATATATTTGACTACACTTAAAGTATACAAGTACCTACTAGATATTTGTTTTCTTAATAACGTAAACAAACAACCGAATTCTGAATATATTAGAATTTACATAGCCTTGAAATATTCACTAATAATACAACTGAAATTTATTAACGGAGAATAAATGAAAACAAAAGTAAAATGGAATTTATCTAAAATATGCAATAGGTAAATATATTTCAACACTGCATATTATTTTGCATAACTTAAGCTAAGTATTACATAAATTAGGTTTCATTATAGCGGCTGTAGTTTGAGATAGAAATTTTATTACGCCGGGGCGTGCGCAAACGACATAAATCAATAAAAGCAAGTAATAAAAACTAAATAAAAAGAATAACTTTCCTTAAATATTTTTTATAATACATACTTATATTTCATTTAGGTATGTACATATACTTATCTGTAGAGGTAGTATAAATTTTCATAAACAATATTTAGCTATACTTAACAATACAAATTAAAAGTTATAAAATGTATAAATGTATCAATATGGTTAAAAGAATTTTAAAAATTCAAAATATTTATTGAATCAATAAAATGTTATACATTACATAGATTCAGTTAACACTCTCTAAAGGCCTTATCGCTAGAGAAGAACGAGCAAGAAACTCGTGTTGCTCTTTTCAAAACTAGTTGACAAATATTAGAGCATCTCTATGGTAAAAATAAATAAAAAATCTAATCTTTATTTTACAATATTTAATTGGAATTAGAGCAGCTCAATTTATGTTAATAAGCAATCACAGAAATGATATCTAATGATATCTGCCGCCAAGCAGTGTGTAAACACTGTTGTGTTCCAGTTTGAAGGACATAGAAGCCAGTGAAATTACTGGCCACTATGAGATTTAACTTCTTATGTCTCGGAGTGACGAACTCAGTCCAATGTCATGCAGTGCTTTGTAATTCAAAGTTCTGTGCGGTATTGCTTCTGTTTATAGGCAGGCGTGACGATTACCATCAGGCGAGCGACCTGTTCGTTTCGTCACTCAAGCTAATAAAAAAATGGGACCAACTTTGAGGTATATCTAATGGAAGCATTGTCTATCTAAGGTAGACAGCGGCTTGACTGTGGACCTGGCATTGCTGATGTCTATGGGCGACGGTAACCACTTACCATCAGGTGGGCCGTCTGCTCGTCTGCCTTCGTAGGCCAATAAAAAAAAGAATATAATATCATCAAAAGGATCACACTGTGAAAAGTTATACGTAAGAAAAAATATACGCGTTGAATTGAAAACTTACTTTACTTTTCGGTGGTTTAAAAATGAACACAAATCTTTACTTATTAAAATCAATGAATGAAGTAAAACCGCGACCACACTACTGAGCTATCAAATGTTCTAATCTGTAAAAGTAGCGGGGTAGTCAGTAGGGTGATTGATTTATCCAGGGGTGGCACGGCTATTATTTTTGCTAATGCAAGCGAGACCATTTGGGGTGGTATTCAAGATTTATGCCATTTGTTTTAAAAACGTTACTGATTGTTTCTTCTGTACAAATATATAAGCCAACGGCTTTATACCCGAAGGGGAAGGCAAAGGCACTAGTGGACCCACATTTCGCCGAACTTATTTCCGTCCCATGATGTGATAGCGAGCCTATCGCCATACCGGACACAGATACCAATGCCAGGCAACTCAAATTTCCAAATTGAAATCTCAGACACAAATTGCCCGACCTAGGAATTGAACCTAGGACCTCGCGATTCTTAGCCTTAGTACGCAAGCACTAGTCGACCATAGGTGCGATCAATGAGGCTGCATGAGATTTCGGGCTTTCACCATGTCACAATTTTTAGATCAACCACTTTTTAACGACAAAAAGAGGGGTGTTATATAGGTGGTAGGCCCCTTATAGACGAGAGACCGTCTGCGTTGGTACCACTGATTTGTCTATTTCTGCTACCAAACAGCTGTCTAATTTAAGGTTATGTGTGGTTTTATTTATATATATGGACAGGCGTGCGCTTACCATGAGACGAGCGAACAACTCGTTAAGTCATTCAAGTAAAAAAAAAAATTGACACCCCTTTCTCTGCATGTCTCATTGGTTCAGATGCTACGAGGCCACAGACCAATTAGAATACGGGTTTTTGTTAGAAAGCTAATTTATTCTAGTGTTCTTAGCTACGTAGCCTTGACCTGATGCTGTAATTAAGACGTCTGCAGCTTCTAACTCTTTGATAATTAATAGTAGAATTGTGTTTGGGCTCATCAAATAGGTTTCGATGAATTGGCTTACAGATGCGGATCAGTGTCTTATCATGGAGTAGGAAGGTGGCCATAGAACTATAGAACTCGGCTTTTTCTAATTCTTCTTCTTTCTTCTAATTTTTTATTACCTCGAATATTGAGACAAGCAGATCGCTCGCCTGATGGTAAGCACCACACCTGCTCATAAATAAAAGCCACAAATAACTTTAAATTACAAAGCACTGCATGATACTAGACTGCGCTCGTCACCTCGAAACATAAGGTGTTCAGTCTCATTATGCCCACTAATTACACTGGATGGAATTATACTAATACCTAATATGATTAATGTGAAAGTTTGGATGTTTGTGAGTTTGTAAATTTGGATGTGGGATTGTAGATCACGCTTTAACGGCTGAACGGTTTTGGGTAAAATTTGGCACAAAGATAGGCCATGACCTGGATAAGGACATAGGGTACTTTTTATTCTGGAAAACCACATTCAAGTGGGCAGAGCCGTGAGCAAATCTAGTAATAACTATATGGAACAAAATCAATACAATAATCAATTTTGGGAAAACCCTATTATGAATATCATTAGCAGTTTTTACGTGTGGTCAAACAAAATGACAAACAACATGCATTTTATACAAATTAGATACATTTTTCAGCTATTAATGCACGGATATTATGTCAAGTTTACATTTTTTATAATACAGATTAGCACATTTCGGCATTATACGTGAGTTTTCTTAATAGTATGCACTTAATAAGCGCAGGCTTTTAGATACTTTAAATATTTTTTTGCTTATTTAACGTCACGCAGAATGGTATGACACAGATATTAATCAAGGTAGATGACGCAAATACTTTAATCTGTATGAAAACGAAGTGTGCCACATACGGATATATAAAAAAATAAAAAACCTACATTTAAGGGGGTAGTATGAAATAATCGAGTGGGCGAGTCAGACTTGTACTTCATTAATTTTGAACTTGCTGTGACATCACAAGAACAATACAGTAATGAGCAACATCTTTAATCGATTTGAAAAGTTGTTATAATGCTTTATGCCAAGACATATTTCAAACGTTCGGTTGATTTCTACAGTACTGTCTAACAGAATCAAAATCAGAGCACGCGTGTTCATGGTTTTTTTAAAGCACACTTGCGGAGGTTCTTGCGTCATCTACTCGGGATCTATGTCTGTGTATATAAAAGCATCAAAATTTGTTTACCAAGCTGAAATTATTATTTTCACAAGTTCATTTCCTATTTTGTCGTAATAATATTATACTAACGTTACATACAAATAAATATCATTTAGCATATATTATTGCGCCTATGTACATACGGGGTTGGCAGATTTCCATTACGTCAATGAAGGACATAATATATAATTTATTTACGTGAGTTGGATTTCGGGACGAGCTAATTATTTTGCAAGCTTGTATTGTAATAAGATTTTGCAAGGTGGTAGGTCTCTATGCGAAAGGCCGACTGGGTTGGTACCACTGCTTTATATATTTCTGCCGCCAAGCAGCAATGTGAAAGCACTGTTGTGTTCCGGTTTGAAGGACATTGAAGCCAGTAAAATTACTGGGCATTATGAGATTTAACATCTTACGTCTCAGGGTGACGAGCGCAGTCCAATGCCATGCAGTGCTTTGTAATACAAAGTTCTGTGTGGTGTTGCTACTATTTATGGGCAGGCGTGACGCTTACCATCAGGCGAGCGACTTGTTCGTATCATCACTCTAGCTAATAACAAAGGTAATGAGGAATCTATTTTATTTATTTTCGAAGCTTCCTCTGTTAGTATGTGTGAGTCAAATCTTACATACACACTCACGCCTATGTCCCATGGGGGTAGGCAGAGACTATTGAGTACCACAAGCTACGATCCTGACACACCTCTTTCGCCTCTTCCACATTCATACATCTTCTCATACATTTTCGTCGGTTGAGGGTACTCGTGACGTGCCCTTTTCGGAGAATATCATTAATTTGATCCGAATAAATTTCAGCCCTATCGGAATGTGGAACTGGTTTATAATTCCTTTGTAAGATTTGACTTAAATTAAGTCAAATTTTGTTTTCTTCAAAATAGCTGCTGCTCCAAGGTAACGGATATACCTTCTTATACTTACAACCCTATTGAAGTGAAAACTTATTTAGCATCGTTGTGATTTGAAACTCGATGAAACGAAAAAGCGACAGTAAAAAGGGACAGACACATAAATTTATAAGATTTAACGTGAGGAAAATGAGATAGGAAGCATTATACAGTTGTGCTTGCATGCGTAGTACAAAGCTTGAGAAAAGGCATCACAACAACCGTGGTGTTTTGTATACGTATACGTATTATACGTTTGTAGAGTTTTTTCATCATTTTTATAATAAAATTCTCATTGTATCATTTATCGAAAATGTAAGCTCTGAGTCTGAATAAATCTATGTAATATATACGAATAAAATTTAAAATAATTATCATACTTTGTATCACTATGAACATTACTAAAACCTACAGTTATCCTCTTCCCGAAATTTTACATTCGTCTCATTATCTTGAAGCCAAAATTTTTTTCACTTCTACCACGTGTGAATTGCACACATGATTTTTTTTATATTACACTATCCCACAGAAAACCGACGTGATGTAGCTTGCTGTTTCATTTCGTACGGTCCGGATCCGGTACTTACGTTACCGTCACACTTACTGACAGGTGTATCGTTTATGTAAAGGCCCTTAAATATGACCACACCTTTCTTTAACATGGTATGTTATGTATGTATGTAACATGCATATGTTGCATATGCAGGTGCAACTAGTCCTGCACCCACATTTCGCTTGTTGCTTGTTGCCGTCCCATGATGTGATAGGGGCAAGCCAGTCGCCATATTAGGCACAAATTCTAATACTGGGCAATTTACGTGTGTTTTTTCGAATTTATAATTTATTTATATTGCACATTTCGAAAGATTTTCACACGGAGAGACTGAACGGGAAACGTCGGGACTAAAATAAAATTAAACCGCGATAAAATGCGTATAATACATACATACATACCCACTCACGCCTGTAATCCCCGAAGGGGTAGGCAGAGGTGTAACCAGTACACCCACATTTCGGCGAGCGTATCTCCGTCGCACGATGTGATAGGAGGCGAGCCTATCGCCATACAGGGCACAAATTCCATACTCCGGGCTGATACTGAGCATTGCATAATAGAAAACCCCAATACCACTTTACCCGACCCGGGGATCGAACTCGAGAGCTCAGCGTTGGACTCTGTCGTAACGCGTACGCATTACAACTGCGCTACCGAGGCAGTCAAATCCGTATAAACAAGTTTTATTCCAAAATGTACACACGTATATCAACATCCCATTTGATATTGCTGAAGTAAGCACATATACGTCCAGAATAAAATACAATTGTATTGAGAGTGCATACAGCATGGGACCACACTGTAAGAAGTCAAAGATCCTCAACCATTCATACGTAAATACAAGATAATATTTTAACTGGCATAACAGTATTCGCAATATGTAATTTGTGTATCTACTTAACACTTACAGGCGAAACTTGCGAGAGATGTGTCGATGATGGCGATTTTACCGGCTTTTCGGGGTAAAATGTTCTCATGTTGCTCTTGGAGATTACACATCGTTCCAATTTCAAAAATTGTGGCATATTTAACATTATGTGTATATAAATATGCAAAGCAATACAGCGCCCATAGCGGACCGTATTGGAAACGTATTAAGTAGCTACATACCGCATACATATTTCTCGTTTAAGAATGACGTGACAGGTGTCAAAAGTCTTTCATTAGGAACACAGGTTGTACGTGAAAAAAAATCGCAGACTGCTCTGAAATGACTTTTTGACATTGTCAAAGAAGTTTGTTTGTAGCTTTAGTGACCTAGATTTAGGAATATTCTACCTCATTAACTTACTGCTTCGCGTCGGTGGCGCAGTTGTAATGCGTACGCAGTACGACTGCTATGCTGAGGTCTCAGATTCTATCACCGGGGTAAAAGTGATAACGGGTTTTTCTATTACGAAATGCTCAGTATTAGTCCAAAGTCTAGAATTGTGTTCGGTATGGCGATAGGTTCACCCTTATCACATCTTGGGACAGAAATAAGCTTGGCGAAATGTGGGTATACTGGTTACACATCAGGCATCATAGGCATGAGTAATTAGGAATATGGCCTACTCCATCTTAGACTGTTAAACGTTTTATTATAAAGAAAAACACACTATTAACCCTCAATTCCATTTATAGCAAGTCATCAAACGTTAAATCTAATAAAATAAACCTAAAAATACTTTTATTGATCCATTTGCATTAAGTCGGCAAGATAACTATGTATGCGCTTTACCTCTTCGGGGACTATAGTAAGCTCTTTAGAAACACATAAACAATTACATTACATGAATAGTTGTAATAAAATCACTAGAAATACATAATAATGATCGTATATTATGAATGTGATGTGATTGACATTTAAAACTACGATTACTTACAGTGTCACAAAAATCGTAAACATTTTAAGTACGGGCAATGTGCTAGCGACTTCTTGTTTCTTCACTATATTCTAAGTTGTGAGCGCAAGAACGATCTAAGTGACATTATATTCAAGCTAGAGTTTGTATTTTTTTTACCAGCTTGGATGACGAAACGAGTAAGTCGCTCGCGTTATGGTAAGCGCCAAGCCTACCCATTAACATAAACAACACGATATGTAGGTCAGAACTTTGAATTACAATACACAGTGCCACTGGACTGCGCTTGTCACCCCGAAACATACGAAACAATCTGAAAAATCATGGATGCCCGGGAATTTAAACCCATGATAGACATTGGCTATCACATCATGAGACAAAGATAAGATTAATGAACTATGAGTGCACTAGTTACACCTTTGCGTACCCCTTCGGGGATGCCAGTGTAAGCATTTTTACCAAATATTTTTTTTCTTACAACTTCCCATGTAATTCAAATCTAGTATACATAAAAGTCGTTCTTGCACTCGCGACGGTATATTAAATTAAATAAGGTGGTGCAGTTGCAATGCGTATGCAATATGACTGCCGTGCTGAAGCCTCGTGATCGATCGCCGAGTTCGGTAAAAGTGATAATGCTCAGTATCAGCCCGAAGTCCGAATTGTGACCAGTATGGTGTTAGGTTCGCCACTATAACATCATAGGACGGAAATAAGTCCGGCGAAATGTGAGTATACTGCTCACGCTCTAACTACACCTTCAGGGATTACAAGCGTGATTGCGTATGTATGTATAAATTACTACCGAATGTCCGGCACGGTAAAGCCGGCATGTCCCATCCCTAGCGGTAATAAAAACTCATCCTTGCAACATGCTAAAAGGTAAATATTGTGGAAAGTAGCTTTTCGTTAAAATGTGACTGTGTGTTTGTTTATTGCGTGTTTGTATAGCTACTTAGTTTTACGTAGGCTTGAGAAATGTTATGTAGGGTCAGTATTTGTGCCGTGAACACAGGTTTATGCCGGCACGGCGATTACAACCGATGAAAGCCACAGTTTTATCGATAGCGGCGTAGATATTTTACTTTGATAAAAAGTAGCTTTTATAGCCTACTAGCTGTCCTATGCGTTTCACCCGCGTGCATATTACTGCTCCGCTCCCGTGTTTCATACAAAGTTCTACACCCCCTTTTCTTTTTTTGTACCTGAAGGCCTGGCGTTATTCCGGCCTAATGCCAGGGTCCGCCTTCTCATACTATAGATTTGATTTCGGTACTATGACAGCCTCCGTGGCGCAGTGGGTGAGTAGTCCGCTGTGAAGTGGCCGTGGGTTCGATTCCCGCTCCAATCCAAAAAAAAAAAATTGTGTCTGGGTGTTGTGGGACCGCAAGTCCCTCGTAGTTCCTGGTACCCACGATGCAGGTTTACCTAGTGTGGGATCAGGACTATGTGTGTGACTGTTGGGTGCAGGTATTTATATGGGGCGACCCGCCGTCTGACTCCCACAACCCGCTCGGCCGCAGAAATAGACAGAGCGGTGGTACCAACGCAAACGGCCTCTCGCATAGGGCTTACCACCTAGTTATTTTATGTTACAGTACATTTACATACATTTGTTATCTATTAATATAGGTATGTACCTAAGTTGTACAAGATATAGCAAGGCACTTATCAATTACAAATGGACGTGTTTATGCAACGTTGTACACGCTTGGATTGTGTTGTATTAGAAGTATTGACTATAGAAGTATAGTACTATGTGTGGTGAAGTATAAAGGGAAGCGCGACGCGATTTTATTTAAATCTTAGGTAGTATATTTAAAATGTTTTGATAATATCAACGTTTAAAGTTTAGGAAGGTAATTTTATTACTTAAATATTTATAAAAATAAATAAAAATAATTCGAAACTCGACCTATTTTTTGAATTTTGTTCTATTACGACAACTGCGAGATTGGACATTCAGACATTGACAGTGTGAGCGTTAACAATATCTGAATGTTAAATCTCCCAAAATAAAACATTCATTGTTACACTCATGTAAACAATTATTGTTTTATTTTATTAAATGTACATATACCTAATAATCTATAACTGCAGCGATAGCTCAGTGGGGAGTGTTACGGACTGTCGAGACGAAAGTCGCAGGTTCGAAACCAAGTCCAAGAGCACACACCTCTGACTTTTCTAAGTTATGTATGTATTAACTGTTAATTATCGCTTGCGTTAACGGTGAAGGAAACATCGTGAGGAAACCTGAGTTCTTGAAAAATAAAAATTTCGAAGGTATGTGAAGTCTGCCAACCCGCGCTAGGCCAGCGTGTTGGACTCAGGCCTGACCCCTTTCATTCAGTAGAGGAGGCCCCCGTGCCCAGCAGTGGGACATGTATAATACAGGGCTAAAAGAATAAATGTACATATTTGTTTCAGATATTATATATAAATACAGCCTCCGTGGCGCAGCGGGCGAGTAGCCGGCTACGAAGCGAGAGGCCGTGGGTTCGATTCCCACACTGAGACAAATGTTTGTGTGAACCACAAATATTGGTCTCGGGTCTGGGTGTTGTGGGACCGCAAGTCCCTCGTAGTTCCTGATACCCAGGATACAGGTTTACCTAGTGTGGGGTCAGGACTATGTGTGTGACTGTTGGGTGTATTTATTTGTATTTATAAATAGGTTTCTGCACTCCTCCTCCACATAAACTGTAACTATGTCGAATCTCACACTCCTCTCTCTTAATATTTATATCTTGACTCTCTAGTCTTGGATAGCCGTGCATTAATTGTATATTTGTACTAATTCGTAAAAATCGTTCAACTCGGACGCCCGTACTCAAGGTTCCATACTCACATCTATAAGTATTTTTTGTTATTTTTATTATTTAAGACATCTTCCGTAATTACACATATTCTGTGAGAATGTCAACTGGCTACTTATTACGGTTCAGAATATAGAGTCGTTAAAAGGTAAGATAGAATGAGAGACGGCATAAGCTCTGTAACTTTTAGCTACAGAACCCTATAAACGATGACTGCCAAAGCGTATAAGTTTAGTCGTAGTGTACTGACGTGTACATATAAACTTTATCACCCACACCCACCTACGATTGATCATGGATTCACGAACGGCTAGAAAAAGGGCTTCTATATAACACCAATAAAATGTCGTAAATTGGTAATGCTTCGATCATAAGAGCCGACACGTGCGTGCGTTTCTCCATTGGACGGCGCGTGTCGATGTTTAAAGTAACCGTAATGGATTTGTGTCGATATTTCTGTTGTTCGGTTAAGGATGTAGATGTGGCCTCCGACATAATGGAGAGAATGTATCATTAAGGGTCGGTAGTCTAGGCCGGTGAGACCGACATACCTTTGATCCACGCCTTGGCTTGAAGTAATCTATAAACTTTAAACTATAAAGAGCTATGTTATCGACAAGACATTAACTTAGTAGTACTTAATACGAGTGTACTAAGTTGCTGATTTCATAGAATTGTCTGTATTATACCATTATGTATGTACTTATAACCAATGTTAACCGAGACGCCAGATGATACTTCTAGAAATTTTTTAAAGGCCAATAAAATTTCCGTCCCATGTAACGTTCAATCTCGGCAACTCATATCTGCCGTGTGATACTTCGAATTGATTTCTCAAACATAAATTTTGATTGGCAAATCTGGAATTTGAAATCGGCCCTCAGCGATCTCTTAGCCTAACTATGCTGTTACTAGGCGTAAGGCAATTTTTCTTTTCTAAATTTACTACTTAATGCGTTTTCTTGGAGATTAGTGCATTGTGAAACAGGCTCCTACTAAGTGGTAGATGGTGAGCAAACAGTTTAGTGTTCTAGAGACATTAAACCCAGTAAAACAACTTAATTATAAGACTCAATATATAAATTAAAAAATAAAGTGAACCTCATCGGTTGCTAATGCTATGGTACGAGCAAAAAATACTATGAAATTGTAGTTATCATATGATCATATAAAAAACTATTAAAAAGTAAGTTATTTTTGTTTATACCAAAGCGGTGCGGTCATACTCAGTCACCTTGACTTAATGGAGTACATTTTCATCATTAAACACAATATAATGTTGTATATTTTTATATTGTTAAAGGCTAATTACATTTTTATATGATGGGAGAGTTCTAGAATCGTAGCAATGAATCTATAAATTAATGATCTTTACAAGATTGCTATAAGTCGGTGGTTAGAAGTTAAAGATGGTAGGAGAGTCATATAGAAACGGAGAATAGATACAACAGTGTACATTATATAATTAAATTAATTATGGCAGGCCGGCATAATTTTGCCGACCTACGATAGACACATCGTCTGTCGTTGGTCGACAGTATTCTTGGATTGCCCTACACTTACCATCAGGTGTAGCATAGTCACTTTGCCGAGCTAGGATAACAAAAAAAATTAACATGGCCTATTTAACTTCGGACTTGGGAAGAGAGGCAGACAAAGGTGTCAAACTTATAACACTCCTCTTTTTGAGTCGAGGGTTAATAATTATAGGCCCTTTGTTTTATAGCTCACAAGGTGGTACGTCCCTCATATGCGAGAGGTTGGTCTATTTCTGCCTCCAAGCAGCAGTGTGTAAGAACAGTTGTGTTCCGGTTTGAAGGATATTGAAGCCAGTGAAATTACTGGGCATTATGAGACTCAACATCTTATGTCTCGGGGTGACGAACGCAGTCCAATGCCGTGCAGTGTCTTGTAATTCAAAGTTCTGTGTGGTGTTGCTTATGTTTATGGGCAGGCGTGACGCTTACCATCAGGCGAGCGACCTACTCGTTTCGGCACACAAGCTAATAAAAAAAATCATTGTTATCATCAAAATAATTTGCTGAAGATTATTTACCTGTTTGCGGATTACGTTCCTACCTAACGTTATTATAATATAATGATATGCTAAAGGTGTTATTTAAAGTATTATTTGGTATAAACTAATAACCAGTTTGTATATTTGCATTGATCTACATTTAACCCTGTATAATTTCATGCCTCGTAGAGCGCGTAAAACCGTTGGTTCCGTTTGTGTGATAATGGCAATCACTAAATCAAGTCAAAACTAGGCTCGCAAAATAATACAAAGCATTCGGCGTAAAAATTACAATGTTGGTCGACTTTTCTTTTGATTTTTTACTTTTTATACGTACGCACTCATGCCTGTAATTCCCGAAGGGGTAGGCAGAGGTGTAACCAGTACACCCACATTTCGCCGAGCGTATTTCCGTCCCACAATATGATAGGGGGCGAGCCTATCGCCATACCGGGCACAAATTCCATACTCCGGGCTGATACTGAGCATTTCGTAATAGAAAAACCCAATACCATTTTACCCAACCCGGGGATCGAACCCGACACCTCAGCGCTAGCCTCAATCGTAACGCCTACGCATTACAGCTGCGCCACCGAGGCAGTACTTTACTTCTTTACGTTTTGTAAAAACAAAATTTCATCCATACTGCTTAGATGCTCTACTTGTGAATGTTGTGTCTAATTTTTTTTATGTGGTAGATCCACAAAGTATGATCTACAGAGTACTGGATGAATAACCGGTTCAACCGGGGTAGTACCTCTTTCTGAGGCGTGAAGTGGCAGTTTATAGTTGCAATTCGTACGGTGAGAAATTTCCGGCTTCATTCGTTTCCTTTTTACACTCAGATACTATTTTACAAACGAATTTACACTGCGTTGAATATTTTTTTGTCGTAAAATGTGTCGTTTTCAGTGGCAACACGCCATGCCAGAGGTGCGAGATTGGCTACCGACTCCAAAGATCACAAAATAATAAAACCCATGGTGGTCCCGGGTTATAAACCATATTTTTTTATATGTACGACAAATTGAGGGACTCGTGAAGTCCAACTCATAGCATCATAGTTTTGACTTCAAGATTTTTTTGTATCTATAAAATACAGGCATCGAGTCGACCTAGGTTTGTTCCTTGTATGTGAGGAGCTGTCTCGTTTGGTACCACGGCTGTCTATTTCTGCCGCCAAGTAGACTTAACATTATATATCTCGGGGGGATGAGTGCAATGCCATTACTAAGCTAATGTAAAGTAATAAACACCGTCGAAACATTTTAGAGGAATACAATACTTTATGCCACAAAAAGGCATTTCTCGTATGTTGCCTGATTCATTGCTCCAGAAGCGAACAGGCGTATGTTAGGTAATTAAAACTTGTTGAATTACATGTACCTTACTGATGAAAAAATATTAACCTTTTAACAAAAATAAAACCGACTAAAAATCTAATGATTGGTAGAAAGCCCCAACTCAAAATTATATAATTTTGTTTTCACCTTTTTAGATTTTTTGATCGGTCTTCTTTTAAGTGTTCATATTTTACAGCTTTTAGTGAAAGAATCATCGAAATCGGGTCATATATAAATGAATAAATACACCCAACAGTCACACACATAGTCCTGACCTCACACTAGGTTAACCGGTATTGTGGGTATTAGAAAGTACGAGGGACTTACGGTCCCACAACACCCAGACCCGAAACAAATATTTGTGGATCACACAAACATTTTTCTCGGTGCGGGAATCGAACCCACGGCCTCACGCTTCACAGCCAGCTACTCGCCCACTGTGTTGTTATCGACAATATCCAATAGAAATTCTAAAGAAATTAGTACATTCAATCGATGGCATTTTATATCCTAAAAGAATGTTAATTCGACGTGGCCATCCGCTTTAGGTTAATTAAAAAAACCAAGCGCCCCCGAGACTCGGAAGTTCCTTGTACTGGATAAATCACTCGGTCCGATCAAAGAGAACCGGGTGTGTAATAAGATTTTTGGAATTTGTTTTATTTTTCGGTTTGCGTGTGACATTCTGACTTAACATACAACCTTCATTCTTTCATTTCAAGTGTCCAGTTATGGTCATTTAATTTTTTAAATTCGTTTAGTTAGTGACCATCATCAGCTCCTTGATCTAGTAGCATCATAAGGCCAGGGTGTTCTCGGTTCCACTTCCAGCTCTGGCAACACTGTTAGTTTTATGAGCCATGTTTTTTTTTAATTTAGGTGGTTAGGATCCGTTACATTGATTGTTTTGCAAATCTGTTATAGTCTGTAACACTTTTGGTCAATGAAGTTGAATCGATAGATTGCCTACTTTTATATAGCGTGTTTACACGGTGCAATTTTAGTTGATTAAGTGATTTGAATCAACAAAGGTTGTATGTTTTTTTGTTCATCGATTCGATTTCAAATCGGATGTGATTTAGCAATTGATCAAGTAAAATCAACCGTGTGAACAAGCTTGTAGTCGGCCGAAATGGGTACGTACTACGTACAGTGAGTTTTTCGAGTGGTAGAGTCACACGTTAGAAAATTATGTCCACAGCACGAATAAGCTGGCTCGACCCGGTCCTTACCACTGTCTCACAGAAAACCGACGTAAAATAGCGGCTTGCTGCTGCGTTTCGTACAGTGTGTAAGACATCCGGAGGCCGAAATCCCCTTCCCAATTTCTCAATTATCCCATTTGCTTTAAGGTCGGCAACGCGCCCATGCTTCTTCTGATATTGTGGACGTACATGGGCGGTGGAGATCATTTACCATCAGGTGACCCACTTGCTCGTTTTCCGGCTTATGCTATAAAAAAGAGTGACAGGTAGCGACACGACGAACTAGGCTTCATATATGTATACATACAATAGGTACAATGATTAAATATATATGCTTTGGTAATGTTCGTTTTTTACGAAATGGTACGAATATAAGTAATAAATAAATAACTAAATAATAATAAATAAATACACCCAACAGTCACACACATAGTCCTGACCCGACTCTAGGTTAACTTGTTTATTTGTGTTAGAAGTTACGTGAGATGAGTATTATTTTATAAATACCAAACGACAGTAATCACTTTAACTCATAGTTTATTGGTTACATTTACAATATCACTGCTTTACAGACCACAACCCCATGTCAGGATTCTCTAGAGACCGAATAGTAAACTAGCATAACTACCGCGTAATAAACTCTTAGACTGTCGATTGAGCACCGATCTTACTGAACTGGAGACTGGCTGACTGACTGCGGGCAAAAGACCTCCAGTTATGGCGACAACCTCTTTTATATCATTTAACTACACTTCCACAACTATATCGCACCATTATTATTTCAGTGAACCCAACGTTGCTATCTCAGACACCATCAATACACCAATAAAAAGAGAATACGCTAACATTTGTACTTTTAATCCGGAAATCTCACTCACTGTACGAAATGCAACAGCAAGTTGCCACTTCACGTTAATTTTGTGTAAGATAGTGGTAATAGCCCGTTCATACCAACTCTTTCATGCTGTAGGTTTAGTAGGTGATAGGTCTCTCGTATACGAGAGGCCGGCTGGGTTGGTACCACCGCTTTGTCTATTTCTGCCGGCAAGCAGCAGTGCGTAAGCACTGTTGTGTTTGTGTGACGTTGCTTCTGTTTATGGGCAGACGTGAAGCTTAACATCAGGCGATCGGTTGTCTCGTCATTCAAGCAAATCATACTAATATTAGAAATGTGAATGTAAGTTTGTTTGTTACGCTTTCACGCGAAAAATACTTAACCGATTATCATGAAAGTTTGTACACATATTCTTGGAGGTATAAGAAGTAACATAGGATACTTTTATGAAAAAAATATATATATTTGTTTGTTACGCTTTCACGCCTAAATCACTGAACCGATTTTGATGAATTTTGATGTAGGGATAGATAGGACCCTGGACGGTTATAGGCTACGTTTTATTTCGGAAAAGTTTATTCACGCGGGCGGAGCCGCGGGTAAAAGCTAATAAAAAATAAAAAGACAATGGTGTCTAGTGACTACGGCGTGGCACTATCTTGAACGAAACTTCAGATGGTAGTCATATATTTTTGGCAGTAGCCAGTGAGTACTCGAACCGATTTTGGAAAAAAACCCTCTCAAAAACCTGTTGTGAACCCTTCTCTTATCGCACGCGTAAATTCCGTCAATTACGACGATCCACGGGGAATTTTTTTTTTATTTTGTCTCCGTAAAGGAAAAAAAGGTAACACGCTCCCGCTGGCGCCGGCTAAGATAAGATGGCTTTTGTTACTTTTTTCGATTATAGGTCCTTTATGGGCCCACTCGATATGAGATTAAAGGGGCTTTTCGTATCTTAAGCCCTTTTTCGAGAATTATAATTTTTGGATAATGCTAGTGAAATTAATACAATTTTATCATAAATATCTATGATTTTCAAAATTAGAGCGCATTTTACATTTTCTCAATACAATGAGCGTTACCTAAATTTTTAGGTTTATGTTTGATCCATACTCAAACCTTATTAGATCCTCTCCCGCTGTAGTCGTTCCCTCATGACTGAGGATTGTGTTCATCATCACATGGTCTGCATCTAAATCAGATGATATTTCTCCATCGGCTTCTGTTCATCGCATCTCTCACAATTTTATGGAACCCGGCGGATGATGAGTCTTTCATCTGGTCCGTTCATCGAATTAGGAAACGACGACGCGATTTTTTTTCTCCAGTGTCCCCAACCACGATGAGTTTCTCCAAGCTCTCATCACCCTATAACCCATCACCAATAACTATAATAGTGTTTCTTTTATTTTGTCAAAGAGTAAGCGCTTATCAATGAAATTATCCCATTGAAACTATCCCACGCCTTTTAAGAAATAACAAAAATAATCTTAATGGTTACCATCGTCATTATAAGAATACTGTGTAAACATTTCAGCTTTGTAGGTTAGCAGTTTGGATGTGGGCATTGGTCAATCAATCAGGAAATGTAATTTTGTATGTTTATAATTAATATTGAAGTTTACAAGTTCTATTAAATACATACATACGCACTGACGCTTGTAATCCCCGAAGGGGTAGGCAGAGGTGTAACTAGTACACCCACATTTCGCCGAGCGTATCTCCGTCCCACGATGTGATAGGGGGCGAGCCTATTGCCATACTGGGCATAAATTCCAGACTCCGGGCTGATACTGAGCATTTCGTAATAGAAAAACCCACTTTACCCGACTCGGGGATCGAACCCGAGACCTCAGCGTTGGCCTCAATCGTAACGCGTACGCATTACAACTGCGCCACCGAGGCAGTGGTCTATTATATACTGGTACCAAATTAGTTTTTGTATAATACATACATAAATAATATACATATAAACGTGAAAAAGACTAAAGGGAAACCCCTTTAGTGGTAGGCACAGACTATTCATTTCCACTTTACGCTGTCCTGACATGCTACTTTCGCTCTTCATGCACTCTCGTTGGTTAAGAGCACTCCTGACTTATTAGTTTTCTACGGACGAAGAAAAAGGAGGTTCTCAATTCAACACGTATATATTTTTTGTAACTATAACTACGCGTAACTCTGCCAAATGTGGACTGATTTGGATGATTCCTTTTTCATTCGAAAGAGTATAGCACAAAGTTGGTCCCATTTTTATTTTAAAAGAAGAAATTCCAGTTAAGAAGGTGAAATTGAGGATGAAAGATTCAAACTTCGTTATTTATGCACCGATTTTGATAATTATTTCATTATAAATAGTAAAATAAATCCTATTAACAAAAAAAAAACCGTCTCAAAAACCTAAAAAGTTCAAAATAAAAATAAACAGTTAATAAAAATAAAAAATAAATTGTTTATTTTTATTTTCAAAACTTTAGTTTTTTGATTCCGTATTTTTTTTGGTTAAATAGTTTTTTTGTTACATCAATACCAATGCGTTGGGAAGCCATACATAATTACGCACAATAAATTATGATAGCATGAGGTTCCGGGTTCAAATAGTAAACATTTAAAATAATTTATAACAGTTACAAATGGAACAGTCTTACGTTATTACTTACAAAATCTCGTATCAACTATGTGTTCTCATAAATTGTTGCAATAACAATAAATAATAATAAACAAATCTTTATTACCTAAATAAAATACAACAAATGAGTTTTGAATCCAGTGCCTCGAACTAACTGTATCTCGGGAGCCAGTGTACTCATAATGATTGTAATGTATGTATAGTGTATAACTATTGTAATAATAATTTCATGTAAGCCGCCTTAGAGTTAGACAGGACTAACGACCGAGACCGACGACAAAACAAGTTCCGAGAATATGGGATTCCCATCCATCTATCCTCGTCCAAGATCCTAATACTGTCACTTGAATCTAACATGTTACCTACTTTATTTATACTTATGTATACGACAGCCTCCGTGGCGCAGCGGGCGAGTAGCCGGTTGTGAAGCGCGAGGCCATGGATTCAATTCCCGCACTTAGACAAATGTTTGTCTGATTCACAAATATTTGTCTAGAGTCTGGATGTTGTGGGACCGCAAGTCCCTCGTAGTTCTTGATACCCACGATACAGGTTTACCTAGTGTGGGGTCAGGACTATGTGTGTTACTGTTGGGTGTATTTATATTTATTTATTTATTTATGTATTAATTCACTAACGGCCGTTCCCTATATTCTATCTAGAGATAGATTTGCTTACTATCAATAGTATTTTGACAGATCTTCCATACAAAATGTGTCAAAATTTTACTGCCAGTAAGTTAATCTGTCGATAGGGCCGTTCCCAATACCTGTGATGTGTTTAGCAACGTCACGGACACAAACAAAAAAAAAGAAATGTCTCCTAAAATGAGTTTTCCTAAATGTAAATGGGCAAAATGTGTTTCATAGATTAATTTATAAGTGAGGGTCATAATCATAATATGGTGAGTAGTTATTAGTAATTTGATCGCAGTTCGGAGCCATATATGGATCCAATTGAATGGCTTAAATTTCGTATATACTTCGTTTTTATAATCTAAGTTATTCTAAAAGTATCACCTATATTATTTACATATTTGTTCCCTTTACCTTACAAGTCCCTTGCAAGTTCCTGATACCCACGATACAGGTTTACCTAGTGTGGGGTCAGGACTATGTGTGTGACTGTTGGGTGTATTTATTTATTTTACATACACCTAATAATTTTATTTTAGTCCCGACGTTTGAGTGTAGAGTCTCTACCGTGACCACGAAGGCTGAAAAGCTTTCGAAACGTAGGGACTAAAATAAAATTAAACCGCGATAAAATCCGTATAAACTAGTTTTATTACAAAATAGTGACGTCAATAGTTCTACACCTTATCATCAACCTGTCACCCTGTCAAGTTCAAAACAAAAAACCCAAAGGCGCCAATAATCTTTGTTTGAAGCAAAATATTTCTCATATTACTCATAAACAACAATAGAGATGTTACAAAAGAACTCAGACAAAAAAATCGCATTGTCACCGACCGACATTATGACAGAAAAAGCACGTCTACAATGAAGTTGTCAAATAATTTGACAGATGTCAAAATTGCACGCCAATTTTGGCAAATAGAGATTGACGTTTTGACAAAAGGCTTTGAGCCGTCTACATAATTAGATCATTAATTTCTTGAGTTAATTAAAATATTTATTTTGGTTATATTATCATGACCTCTACTCAGTCAATGATAGTAAAATTATTTATAAGTAATATTTAAGGAGCAATTAGATAACTACAGAAGTTACCCAATGTAGAGCGTACCTATAGAAGTAGGTATTTATAAGTTTCACAAGCCATCCGAGTTCACAAGGTAATTCGCTCGTATGCGAGAGGCCGTTTGGGTTGGTACCACAGCTTTGTTTTTATGGCATAGGTCGGAAACGAGCAAGTGGGTCACCTGATGGTAAGTGATCTCCACCGCCCATATACACACAATACCAAATAATCATGGGATTTGGGCCTCCGGATATCTCACTCACCGTACGAAACGCAGCAGCAAGCCGCTACTTTACGCCGATTTTCTGTGAGACATTGGTAACGACCCGGACAAGCCGGCCCATTCATGCTGTAAACAAAAGTGTCTACACCGTGGCTCTACCACTCAACACATTGTTTGTCTATTTCTGCCGACAAGCAGTAGTGTGTAATCACTGCTGTGTTTCAGTTTGAAGGGCATTGAAGTCAGTGAAATTGTGTGTAATCACTGCTGTGTTTCAGTTTGAAGGGCATTGAAGTCAGTGAAATTACTGGGCATCATGAGACTTAACATCGTATGTCTCGGAGTGTCGAGCGCAGTCCAAGGCCATGCAGTGCTTTGTAATCAAAAGTTCTGTGTGGTGTTGCTCAGGCGAGCTGCTCGTTTCGTCACTCAAGCCAAAAAAATTATAAAAAGTTAAGTTCCCAATTTCCATCCATAGTGCTTCTGGTCTCGTGAATTTTCATGAAATAAAACAGTTAAATAAAAAAAATAACAATTATGAATAAAAATGACCTCCCAATATTCCGTGAGTGAAGCATTATAGAGTATGATCGCGCTATGCAGTTAAAATACAGTAAACAATGTTAAATCTATTAACACTTTCACTGTATAATAGATGCCATAATTAACTGTCAGAAGAAATTTGACACTCGAAAAAAATGTTTTGACAAAACTACTCCGTCGCCTGGCTGTAAGTTTTTTTGACCCTTTTTCGAAAAAAAATATATCCCAGGCGCCATTTTATTTGTCACCGGCGGCCGTCGCGACTTGCATCCGGCGTGTGCGACAGAAAGTGTGCGAGCGAGAGGAGAGACTGACCACGGAATTTTGGTTTCTATTAGATTAATTTACATCAACACTTAAGTTTGCCCGAAGAAGTAGGAAGCGATGAATAAGTGGGTAAGGTATTTCCAAAATGTAATAAAGGGCGATGTTTTTTTCCGTCTTATCTTGGCTCCTGACTACAGTGCTCCTGATGGTAAGCATGCAAAGTTATGAGGCAAACCACATACATATATCTAAATAGACATCGCAAGTACTTCAATCAGTATGAAAAAAAGCGTGTCACATTTAATACTTGTTGGGACATCACAGGACCAATTTATACCATCCAATTGATACCATCCAATGATACCATCCAATTGATACCATCCAATTGATACCATCCAATTGATACCATCCAATTGATACCATGCAATTGATACCATCCAATTTATACCATCCAATTGATACCATCCAATTGATACCATCCTCACGGTAAGCATGGTGCTGTCAAAATATATTGTGGAGTGACGACCAATGAGTTAACATTGCATCTGCCAACGTTCGCCGGAATTATGATGGACTTTGAATCATGTTAACGGTTGGCAATTAAACATAAGGAATTGTTTATAATCAACCTACAAATCGTAATTTAAAAATATTTGTTTTATTCGAATTAATACGAATAATCAATTAATTCCTGGCCATCCGGGTTCGTTCAGTCACTCAAGGGAATATAAATAAGTACATAAAGTAGCGTTGGCATAGGTCTGCATTAGAACATTATCACGCGTTCGTATTTACAAAATATAGGAAGATTGACAAAGCGCATAATTTAAATCGTAGTAGGTACTATATACATTTGACCGCTCGAGAATCGAACTCGCTAAATTCTCTACTCTTTACGTCACAAAAGCGTTCAAATTGCCAAATGTTGTCAAAAATGTGCATTGTTTAAACTCAGTCTTACCACTTAATTTCTCTTTGGCGCCACTAAAAAAAATGACCACATGGTCACTTCCGAATGTAATAAAACAGACAAAAACACGTCACGTTGGCACCAAGGGTTATAAATCAATGAGACAATATGGAGACTGACCTTACCTCGCCTGCTTTCGGATCGCTGTTAGGTTGTAAGCGGTAGGTATAAGTGAATATCAAGTGTACAGTTTCGTCGAAAAATAAATGTTATAGTCCGAGGTTTATAATAAGTGATACCGAATCTTAATTTAGAATTCGCACTCACGCCTGTAATCCCCGAAGGGGTAGGCAGAGGTGTAACCAGTACACCCACATTTCGCCGAGCGTATCTTCGTCCCTTATGTGATAGGGGGCGAGCCTATCGCCACACCGGGCACAAATTCCAGACTCTGGGCTGATACTGTGCATTTCGTAATAGAAAAACCCAATACCACTTTACCCGACCCGGGGATCGAACCCGAGACCTCAGTGTCGGCCTCAATCGTAACGCGTACGCATTACAACTGCGCCACCGAGGCAGTCAATTTAGAATTCAGTGTAAGTAATCGGAATGATAACTAATTAAAAACGGGTTAATTTTTTAATTTACTCACCAGAAGCATGTCAGGAGCAAGTCAGTCGTCTGACAATACGTGCCACGCCACTCTGCGTTTGCTTATAAAAAGTAGCAGACATTTGAAAAGCAAAGTACTGCATGCACTGCACTTCATTTGTGACCCCGAGTCATGTCAAGTCTCATAATGCCCAGTATTTTACTGGCTTCAATATTATTCGGTATGGATCACAACAGAGCAACATGCACTGCAGTTTGGTGTTAGAAATAAATAAAGCGATGGTACAGTCAACGCTAAAAGTTGATGAACAAACAGATCCAGATTATTAAAAACTCTTTACATCGGAGATTCGTAGGATACATAAATTGTTCAACAAGGTTTGCGCGAAAATTGGACAATCATCACAAAAAGTAGCTGAACATTGTCTTATATATAAAAATCTATTGCTGTTCGTTAGTCTCGCAAAATCTTCTAAACGGCTGGACTGATATAGATAAAAAAAAATGTGTGTGTTTGAGTGGGTCCCTAGATGGTTTAAATTCACAATTGGACCTGGTAGGTGGCGCTGCTGTAGTAGCGAGAGAAACCGCGCGGGACAGCTAGTATTGCATATATATTTTCTCGACAAACAACACCAACCACAGTTGTAACTGTAACTCATGCTAGTAAGCTTCATGTTCAGCTCCTTTGGACGAACTGAAGGCCAATTCAGGTAATGAAAATTTTTCAAAATATTATTCCGATCTACTTTCAGTGTCAAGAAAGTTGCACCTCTATCTACCCTTCCGTGGATAACGGTGTGAGCTTACCACTAAAAACAAAATAATAACATAATAAAAACATCTAATTATATATCCCAAGCTACCTCTCATGCATCTGATATGATAACTATGTGGTACGGTAAGTCGATCATCGGCGACGTGGCAAAGCCTTTAATATCTTCATACGTCGCATTATGTGGGTTGGCAGCGGCTTAATTTGTGTTTGTTGTACACTGAGATCATTAAGGATAATATTTTTTAAGACACTGAATAAACTACGTTCGTGCTAAACATGATTAAATTATTGTCTTATTCTTAAATTTATAAAATAAAAATATTTTTATACACTAAATTCAACGCGTTTATATAAACGCGTTGAATTTAGTGTATTTTTAGGTGGTTAATTATTTCTCCAGAAATAACTTAAATTTGAGACTCATAAGTTCCCCACTATACTACGACAGACCAGAATGAAAAATACATCGATGATGTTTAAAAAAATATGAAAAAGAATTATCGAAATCGGATCACTGCGTTAAAAATTTAACCTCTGTTTTTTTCGTTTAAAAATGGAACCTCGTGGACTTCAATATATACTATGAGACGGGCTGTTAGCGGCGGAGGAGCGGGAGAAGGGAGCTACTGCAGTGAATATAAGAGCAAGCGAGATGGTAATATCGAGTTGTTCCTAAAACAAACAAATATCGAAAGTATAAATAACAGCACTTAACCAATTATTTAATTTTTATTTGTAAATATAAAACAACATTAGATAAATTTATCAGCAAAAATATAAATATTAATTGCACATCAATATAGGTACTTTATTTATATTTATTAGTAAAACAATAAAGTATGTATATTTTGCAAATAATTAGGTAGAATAAAACTATACGTTAAGAAACACCTTCAACATTAACTTAGGTAATATTAAAAATGGGAAAAAAGATACTATGGCAAACGATGTCAGTAGAAGTGCCTTTAAATATTAAATATTGTTTTTTTACATACGCACGCCTGTAATCCCTGAAGGGGTAGACAGAGGTTTAACCAGTACACCCACATTTCGCCGAGCGTATTTCCGTCCCTTATGTGATAGGGGGCGAGCCTATCGCCATACCGGGCACACATTCCAGACTCCGAGCTGATACTGAGCTTTTCGTAATAGAAAAACCCAATACCACTTTACCCGATCCGGGGACCGAACCCAAGACCTCAGTGTCGGCCTCAATCGTAACGCGTACGCATTACAACTGCGCCACCGAGGCAGTCAGTCAGTCGATTGTTTTTTTATTGATCTAAAGTAACGGGTCAAACAGGTTGCTTAATGGCAAGACACTCATAAACAGAAGCAATACTGTGGTGTTAATGTTTGCAATTACAAAGCACTTCAAGGCACTGAACTACGCTCGTCACCCGGAGACGTAAGATGTTAAATTTCATAATGCGCAGTAATTTCACTGACTTCAATGTCCTTCAAATAAAACAGTGCTGACACACTGCTGCTTGGCGGCAAAAATAGTCAAAGCGGTGGTACCAACATACATACAAGGGATCTATCACCTAGTATTATTCTAGTAGAAAGGCCACATAAAAATAAATATTTTTTTATTTTTTATTATGTATCTAAAAATTTTTTTAAACAGTAGCAATCAATCTGAATAAAAACCCGCTAAATATACTTTTATTGCATCTACAAAAACTAAAACCCAGTGTGCCCGTGCCTTAATATGACAGATTAAAAAAAACTTGACAGATCCCGGGCTACTGTAAAAAGGGTTTTATGACAATGTGAATCTTAGATTACCACAAAAAAATAACTCCAAGTAGAGTAATGTCTATAAGAATTTAGTCTACTGCAATCTTTGTCTTTAAGTTATTAATAAAAAAAAAGTCAGATTTATTTTTTATTTCAATATTTTTAGTGTAAGATCTGATCTTATCAAAATCGGTGCATAAATAACGAAGTTTCAATCTTTCATACCCGATTTCCACCCCTTAGAATTTCTTCTTGAAATTAAAAAGGGATCAACTTTGAGCTCTTTCGAATGAAAGAAAAATCATCAAAATTTGGCGGAGTTACGCGTGGTTATACATAAAAAGAACGCGTCGTATTAAGAACCTCCTCCGTTTTTTTTCGTCGGTTATATTCAAACTATTACAGAGTGAAAATCTTAAGAGCCTCGTTTGTCTAGTGACTGATTACTTAGACTATGGAACCGATGTGCTCCTCAAATCCTAGAAAGCACCACACAAATACCAAAACCCATCTACTACCTCTAAATATGTAACGAGGAGGTAGGTCGCCCGTATGCGAGATGCCGTCTGGGTTGGTACCACCGCTTTGACAATTTCTGCCGCTAAGTAACAGTGTATAAGCGCTATTGTGTTTTCGGTTTCAAGTTAAAAAAAGTCGGTCCTAGCTGTTATCCACTGACAGCAGTCCGAGGCCTTCGAGTGGCTTGAAAACTTTATACTATGTTGGCCACTAACCATACAATATATGGGTAGAAAGAATGGATTTGATTTGTATGGCAGTAACGCGTCAGCTGTCATCTCCAAAGGCCCACATAATCATTGTCACGCAGACAATGTGCCGAAGTATCCACACCAAGCTGACCAGTTACCCCATGATTCAAACATGTGGATTGTGCATTAAAATCCTTGATCTCCTAAATAACCTTTAATAACTTATTTCACGGCACAGTTGTATTTTTATCGTTTTTGAAACGTCCCAGATGGCGTTCGATACGGAATATAGACGTCAAAATGATTCAGAAAGTGTTTTTATCTTGATCTTAGATAGAGCCACGGGATAAGCGGAGGCATACACCGAAGCGTGGGCGGGTATGTTAAAATATTCATAAAGCTATTTGCTATTAATCATAAAGTTAATAGTAAGTACAATACATTTACGCCGTGTATGATTAAGGGTATTTTTATACGAGCAGGTGGGTCACCTAATAGTAAGTGATTTCTGGTCTCTATCACCCATGACCATCCACAATACTAGACGAATTAAGGAAGTGTTACCCACCATAAATGAGAGAAGTGGGGAATTTGGGCTTCCGGAAATCCAACCATGCGGAAACAGCCAGCTGCCAATGCCCATCAGTTTTCTGTGACACGGTGGGTACATACGTCGGCGAAGTCGTCTCATTTACACTGTAGCTCTACAATAGTAGTATATATATATATTTCATCTATTTTCATCTTTATATTTTTTCCATGTGTAAAAATTTACTCAGCACAGGCTGTTCCGAGGGTGGAGACCTGGTGACCTGAAACACAAGGTGTTAAACCTTAGATTAGGCACCAGTCTCCACAGTTTTTATGTCCTACTTTATGATGTGCTTATTTTATGTTGAACTGTGGAGAAATAAATAAACGATTATTATTATTATTATTATAATACGGCTCTACCACGATTTGCATATAAAGGTATTTTAGTTTATGGATCATAAAGTGTCTAGTGTGATATATTACTATGTAATACTTATCTGATTCATACTAATTAGTATAAAATTACATGTGAATCGTGAAATTTGACTACATTTTCGATGGTGAATTATTGGAGAATTCGTGTAAAAAACAAATTATAGCATAAGCCGATAAACAAGTAAGTAGTTAGTAGTGATGGTAAATGATCTCCACCACCCATGAACACCCATAATACATACAGAAGAATCATGGGCGTATTCTCGACCTTAAATGAAAGGTATAATTAAGGAATGGGAAGGGGAGGGGGATTTGGGCCTCTGAATATTTCATTCACCGTAAGAAACACAGTAGCAAGCTGCTACGGTTTTCTGTGAGACAGTGGTAACGACTCGGTCGAGCCGGCCCATTCGCGCTGTAGACGACCGACAAAACTGTCTACAGTGGCTCTACCGCTGTAAAAGTCCTCTTTTAGCTAGTGAGATCAATATTGTCTTGATTGTGTTAATATTTTTAAGATTAAAGTACAAAATTATATCTACAGACACGTGGAGATACACAGCTCACAGTGTTATGTCACGCCAAGAGTTATCATCCGGTACCGTCTTCGATAAATATCCGTTCATGAATGTATGGAATAATATTTTTATGTCAACGCTGGCAGGCGCTAGTACGGTTTCTGTAAATATTACACATAATTGGAGAGTTATAATACAGATAATAATTGCATCCACTTCTGCCAAAATTTTGAGAAAATGACGTTAAAAAATTGACTTGTGATTTTATATGTAACTAGCTGTCCCGCGCGATTTCACCTGCAACTACAGCAGCGCCACCTACCGGGTCCAATTGTGAATCTAAACCATCCAGGGCGCTAACTAAACGCATACAAAAAAAAACATACAATCGGTCCATTCATTTAGGGGGAGTTCAGTCACATACACACATACAGTAGAATTATATATATAAAGATAGTTGTAAATGCCAGTTTATAATCTTTGTTTGAGAGCTTTGACATCTGTTTAAGTTGTTTCTATATTCATTTAGAATAATTAATAGAATAATCCAGTTTTTTGTTCATTAAAGCTAAATTATTTTAGAATATCTTATATGTGCCCGATATAGCGATAGGCTCGCTCCTATCACATGAGACCGAAATACGTTCGGCGAAATGTGGGTGTACTAGTTACAACTCTGCCTACCCCTTGGGGGATTACAGGCGTGGGCGCGTATGTATCTTATATGTGTGGTTTGGTGCATACTTTTTATGTCAGATATGAATAGATCTTGAGTTACTTTTGCTGTGTAGTTATTTATCATATTCTTGTCAGTTTGGTGTTATTAACTCATTTTTTCATAATTTATGTGATGGGTACATTTTAGCATAACTGGGTACAATTGGTCATTAATATCCGCTTATCGCTAATGCTTATGCATGTATACCGGCGTGTTTCATGGCCTCGTGGCCACAGTAGCATTCTCATGCCGAGATGAAATCAATTACTCGCCGATAACATACTCAGATGACTCTTAATATTTTATTCCCATGGTTGAAATCATTTAGATAATCATTTAGAGTGAATACAATATTAATGATTGTAGCAATGATTCGCCTCATTCGGCTAAACGCAGCGTACATAGGCTCAGAAACCGTGAGGTCCTGAATTTAAATCAAGTCAAGCAATCATAATAAGTGTTTAAAGTTTTTTTTTATTTTAATCATAAGTTATCCCAACATGAGTATCCCGGTAACCCCTTTCCACATCATGGGTTGGATTAAGCCCGGTGAACTGTGGGTCCATTAGCAACAGCGCTTCGGGGACAGATATACCCAGATGTACAGAAATACCCCTTTTTTGTCATGGGTTAATTCAAAAAACAGTATCGAGGATGGTCGTGGAGGGACTGCACTGAAGCTGCTAGACCATTAAAGACAGAATTAGAATGAATAGTGGATTTTCATAATGGCACCATAACATATATATGAAACCACCGCCCACATAACATTGTAACCGCGTCGGCGTCGTCAAAAGCTCCCGTGGCGCCAGTTTAACTCAATTTCTTACTGACAAATTTTAACTTGTTAATATTCGACAAACATGAGTTACCTTACGTGTCCACAATGGTTGGTCGGTTTAACCAGTTTTTGTTAAATTTAACCAAACTATCACTTAACCTAACCTAAGCTTTAAAGTCTGCCGCCGGTAGGACCCGCTAATTTCCCTTCGTCCTTTACAAATATCAGTGTACAAAACTAACATGCGGGCCCTTACGGGTGATAATTGCTTACACTCTTTGCCTTTTGCCCTTTATACTGGTGTGTGATATCGTTTTTTTGTGAAACGATTTTGACATTTATTGGTCGTAAGTTCAGAAGTTAATATATTTATTCAGTTATTAGTCAATGGAATTCGTGTTTTAAAGGATTTTGCTTTGTTATTTTTTATTTATTGATTTCCTTATTTCTGGTATCCTGTAAAAATATACTAGAATTGTATAAATCTGAAGCAGAAGTAAAGATATACTTATACTAGATGGTAGGTCCCTCGTACCTCCGCTTTTTCTATTTTGTCGACAAGCAACAATCTGCAAACACTGTTGTGTTCCGATTAGAAGGACAGTGAAGACAGTGAAATTATTGGGCATTATGGAATTTAACATCTTGTCTCGGGGTGAGAAGCGCAGCCCAGTGCCACGCAGTAATTCCTAATTCGAAGTTGTGATTGGTGTTGTTTCTATTTATGGGCAGGCGAACAGCAAGTCACGTCATTAACGCTAATAAAAAAAGATACATAAAATCTTTATAAGATAAGCAATGTCCTTTCAAAAAAAGAAAGATGTGTTTTATATTACGGGGTGCAGTGGGCGAGTAGCTGTAGCTGTGTAGCTGTGGGTTCGATTCCCGCACTGAGACAAATATTTGCGTTATCCACAAATATTTGTTTCGGCTCTGGGTGTTGTGGGTTGGCAAGTCCCTCGTAGTTCCTGATACCCACGATACAGGTTAACCTAGTGTGGGGTCAGGACTATGTGTGTGACTGTAGGGTGTATAGCAGTGGCCGGCGAAGGAGCAAGTTTTTCATCTGAGGGTAAGTAACGTCCACCGCCTATGTATACGCACAATATTAGAATGATGGACGCGTTGTCGACCAAGTAAAGGGAAAACTAAGCAGGGGAGATTTGGGCCTCCGGATATCATATAGACATAGGCGGAGGTTCTAAAGTAATGACTACCATGGTCGTCAAATCAGTTGTCTCATTTTTAAAACACTGAAATATTTAGGTAAATGTGCCGTAACTCTGTGTTTACACCCAACACTCAATAAAACCATAATCCGACCCGGAAATGGTCACTTACGTCATTTAGCGTCGCGCTGTGATATTGTGTGCGTGTGATCGCATTGAGGGGTTGCCAGCTACAACCGACATTATCCTGTCGAAGAACAAAGCTGCATCGGTAAAATCTTTACTTTTATCAGCGAGTTTCGGAGTTTATTGTTATTTGTTACGTAAATCGCTGGTGGACTATTTCTAATGGAATTCTAGTGAACGATGTGTAATTTAAATGAAAAAAACATAGGTAGTGCTTTAGCTTTTGCTCACGGCTCCGCCTGCGTAACGGCCTTTTTCGGTATAAAAAGTAGCCGATTTCCTAGTCCAGGTCATGGTCTACCTGGGTGCCAAATTTAATCCAAAACCGTTCAGCATGATTGACAAACAAACATCCAAATTCACAAAGTCACAAGCATCCAAACTTTCGCATTTATAATAGTAAATATAGTAACTTAAGATAAATAGATACATGTTTTACTAACATCATATGTCGCCTTATCGTTAAGATTACCTAATTATTATTATTATTATTATTATTATAATAGTAATACATTAACATACGCACTCACGCCTGTAATCCCCGAAGGGGTAGGTAGAGGTGTAACCAGTACACCCACATTGCGACGTTATAATATAGATTTATATATTTGGTATTTATTAAATTCAGATCAATAATCAAATATATTTATGTACGAGTACATAACTAAAGTACCGAACCCCAGAAATATAGTAAAAGAAATAAAAGCAAATCTTTTAAGAAATTTTCCACTGACAAGAAAATATTTTACATTTGCGATACGATATATGCAGTATTGATTTACAATATTTTTGGTACTTTGGTTAAATATCTAACCAATTTGCTACTATAACTTTATTAATTTAAATAACACCATTTTTCAGTCCGCCGTCAATACAATTAAAATGATTTTACATAGATAGCAAGCAAGTCCTACCTATTTGTCGGGCTAATTGAAAAAATATATTTTTGCGACTGTTTTTTGTCTTCACAAATTCCCGTAAAAGACAGAAGTGTCCTAGATTTTATTTCAAATCTAGCAACCCAGACTCCAGAGGCATTGTATCCGATCGCAACCTGTCCGTGTGCGTAACCTGCCAGTGCGCGGTGTGCGCTAGTGTGCGCGCGGTCGCGTTACATCCCTACGTGCGTGCGTGCGTGTGTGCGCAGGCCGCGAGGCTGATTTCAAAAACGCGTGCGTTAGAATTTATTGTGTCAATAATGTACGCCGCCCAGTGTCCCAACCTAGGGTTGTACGCACAGGATTTTAAATCAATTTTATGAATTTTAATAACTAAATAGTACCTAATTAATTAAATGTTTATCTGAGAAGAAGGATGAAATATTATTGGATTAGGAGAAAATGATTGTGAAAATAAATTAAACTATAGATCATCATATATGTCGGTTGCGGTACCTATTGAAATAAGATAGGTAATGTTTCAGAATTAGGTAATTAAATGTTAATTATAATATAATGTATATTCTAATTGTAAATGTTAATTTTGTTTATCCTTAGTTATCTATTTTGATTTATTTTCAGCAAAGGATATGTGTAAAAATCTACATAAGTTGGCTTGCTATTTTTTCTGCCTAGCGTTATCACGGCTTAATTCCAGAGACCACCTACAATGTCATATAGTTGACGATAGGTATTTGGTATTATACTGGACGTCCCGCCATTTGACTCCTTACACATCTCGCAACAAGAACCAAAAGATACATATACAACCATAGAGTGACGCAGCTGTAATCAGTTTTGATTACAGCGCGAATGCCAGCTCGACCGAGTTGTTACCACTGTCTCACAGAAAACTGATGTAAAGACGCAACAGGTTTCGAACGTTGCATGAAATATCCGGAGACCCAAATCACCCTCCCCTTCCCAAGCCGGCCTTTTAGTATGAAAAAAGGAATCGAGAAAAGATGTTATATCAGTATTGATTTTTTCGTTTAATTTATTTCTTAAGTTTTTATTTACACTGACTGTCTCGGTGGCGCAGTTGTAATGCGTACGTATTACGATTGAGGCTAACGCTGAGGTCTCGGGTTCGATCCCCGGGTGGGGTAAAGTGGTAAGTATTGGGTTTTTCTATTAAGAAATGCTCAGTATCAGCCCGGGATCTGGAATTTGTGCCCGATATGGCGATAGGCTCGCCCCCTATCACATCGTGGGACGGAGATACGTTTGGCGAAATGTGGATGTACTGGTTACACCTCTGCCTACCCCTACGGGGATTACAGGCGTGAGTGCGTATGTATGTATTTTTATATACACGAGTATCAGTACTAAGTGGCCATCAACATCAGCTCTAAGACAACCTCATGCGTGTGGTACGCCCTGCTGATTAACGGACGAGGCAATGGTGAAACGTGGTTCTGTTGCGGGTTATGGGGGTCAGACGACAAATACCATCAAATATATGGAGGCTGGCATTAAGCAGTACCTATAAAGCCAGACAGAAAAAATTAATAATTATAAAATAACTTAAAATTTAAAATAATAAACTATTAATTATTAAACGCAACATATTTTTAATATCAAGAAAAAAAATTATAAACCGAGCGCCAGCCCTACTGCCAATAAGAAAATCAGAGGCGGCACCGGCAAAGAGCTTGTCTCAAAGACGCCGCTCTACACGGGCCTGTTATCTTCACGAGTTGCGGGGGGGGGTAGCACCACTAAAATATATATTGTATTTGAACCTACAACGCACGGCGACTACTGATCCAGTACTATAATAGGCAATGAACTTATGCGATAAGGATGCTAAAAACTATTTAAGAAAAATGGTTGCCTCAAAAAAAGCTTAAATAACAATTATTGAGACTGTGCTGTTCTTTATTGGGCATTGGTATTTGATAGCACCGACTCAAAATGGGTAATATTAGTTTGGCTTTTTAGTATTTTGATTCGGTTTTTGTTTTGTGAAAAAAAAATACTGTTTTAGTGAAAGAATCATCAAAGTTGGTACATAAATGTTTTTAATTCCTAATTTCACTCCCTTATAAGAGTAATTTCTTCGTGAAATATAATTAAGTCCATTTTTATAGCAAAAACCGGCAAACGAGCAAGTGGATCACCTGACGGTATGTCCTAAGAAAATACTTAAATAATCATGTATGCGTTGCTGACCTTAAAGGAAGGGGATTAACGAATTGGGAGGGAGAGGGGATTTGGACCTCTGGATATCATTCAACCATATGAAACGAGTTGCTACTTTATGCTGGTTTTCTGTGAGACAGTTGTTAACAACCCGCTCGAGCCGGCCCCTTCATGCTGTAGACAAGACTGTCAACAGTGTGGCTCTACCACATAATTTTCTAGCTAGCTTTCGAATCAAAAAATAATCAACAAAATAGGATCACTCTGTAAAAAGATATTCGTAGATGTAAATCCAAGAAAAAAATCGAATTGAGCACCACCGTTTTTTCGTCGGTTAAAAAATAGGACTTCAATAACCTATTGTATTTGTATTGTAATTAAATTCAATAACCCAACAGCCAACCTTTAAAACATTTATTTAAAACACAACAATATTTTATCAGAAACAGCTGCGTTACGAATTTAGTATGACGTCACTCAGTTATCGCCTTTTACTCATCAAGTCCTTTCAATTGATATCATAACAAGAAAGTTGCACAAATAACAGGTTTATACGCCACCTTGGAGCCGCGGCCATTTTGAAAATAATACATAAGAGTATACTAGACTTTATTCTCCCTAGAGGGGTTGACGTCAGGCAGGCGGCCGGTCGTAAAAATACGTGAGCTAAATGTTGTAGCAAGTATTAAAAAGTATGTTGCGCGGATCCCACTGTGAGTGGGATAAGGGCAGGTGGAAGAAGAAGAAAATTAGACTGTAGTGACCAGTCTTAAAAATGTATGCATAATTTCAGCTCAATCAGTTAGGTGGAACTGGTTTAATTCAGTTGCAAGATTTTACTCATACATTCAGATGCCTCGGTGGCGCAGTTGTAATGTGTACGCGGTACGACTGCTGTATTGAGGTCTCGGGTTCGATCTCCGGCTCGGGTATTGTGATTTTGGGATTTTCTATAATGAAATGCTTAGTATCAACCCGGAGTGTGGAATTGAGCCCGATATGGCAATAGGCTCGCCCCCTATCACATCATGGGACGGAAATAAGCCCGACGAAATGTGGGTATACTAGTTACATATCTGCCTACCCCTTCGGGAAGTTCAGGCGTGATTACGTATGTACGTATGTATACATTAAGGTGAAATTAAATATAAGCTTGTAAAAATGTACCTAACTCTGCCTACCGGTTCGGAAGTAGTTATGATATTCAACGAAACAAAGGTTGGTAAACTTAAAAACACTATAAAATATTAACATGTGCGATCTTTAATGTTACTTTGTGTCGAATATTCGATCCGTGACGGGATTCGCGGATTATGTTCGTAATTTTATTATTAGCGATACAGTTATGTACTTCCGAAAGTATAATTTATGACCATTGTACTGCAAAATATTGTTAAATATTAAATCTTATAGAACACGCGACGCATAGAGGCCATTTCTGTATACTATTTATATATTGAGTGGTAGAGCCATGCCATGCCGTAGAGAGCTTTCTTCATTGTATCATGAATGGGCCGGCAGGCCGTTACAACGGTCTCACAAAAAACCACGTAAAGTAGCAGTTTGCTGCAGCGTTTCGTACGGTGAGTGAGTTATCTGGAGGCCCAAATATTCCTTCCTTCTCAATCCTTTAATCATCCTGTCTTTTGAGGTCGGCAACGCACTCATGATTGTTCTGGTATTATAGGTGTACATGGGCGGTGAAGATCACATATCATCAGGTGACCTACTTGCTCGTTTGCCGGCTTATGCTGTAAAAATACAACTAGAAAGAAAGAAAATAACTTTATTTGGCAATTGTCTTAAGGACACATGAACACAGAAAAGAGTTAAGTAGGTATATATAAATACATCTCTGGATCTCTCGCCCATAAATCTTAAACCAGAATAATCGTGGATACATTGTCGACCTTTAAGGTAGGAATTTGAGGTTCTGCAAATTCTAAAAATACTCGTAAAAGTGGAATCAGTGGTCTTGAACATCTTTCGCCTTTTTAATAATAATAATAATAATACACCCAACAGTTACACACATAGTCCTGATCCCACACTAGGTAAACCTGTGTCGTGGGTATCAGGAACTACGAGGGACTTGCGGTCCCACAACACTCAGACCCGAGACCAATATTTGTGGTTCACACAAAAAATTGTCTCGGTGTGGGAATCGAACCCACGGCCTCTCGCTTCGCAGCCGACTACTCGCCCGCTGCGCCATTAATGTCAGTTAAAATTCGGCCAACAATCGTTCAAGAAATCTTAGTTAAATTTTACGAGTTTATATCCGTTATACAATTCGATCGTACATTTTGAAAGGACCCATCGGGATTTGAACACCATCCTGCGCGTTTACCCATTAAACTTTCATATCAGAAAGTTTAGCAATAAATGCATTAGTATCATTAAAATAATGCATTTTTTAGTATCCATCATCATAAAAAAATCATTCATTCGTCCTTTCGATCACTCAACATTGCAACAGTAACTTCATCAGATATGGATTAAGTACTTAAATAAGATTGATAAAAAAAATATGTTTTTTTATTAACTTGAATGACGAGACGAGCAGGTCGCCCTGATGGTAAGCGCCACGCCTGCAACAGAAGCAATGCCACACATAACTTTAAATAACAAAGCACTGCATGACACTGCACTGCGCTCGTCACCCCGAGACATAAGGTATTAAGTCTCATATTGCCCAGTAATTTTACTGGCTTCAATGTCCTTCAAACCGGAATACAACAGTGCTTACACTGTTGCTTGGCGGAAGAAATAGACAAAGCGGTGGTACCAACCCAGCCGACCTCTCGCATACGAGGGGCCTACCACCTTGTAAGTTAAATGTGCATTCAATGTTAATTATAGCTGGCTTTTACGCTGAAACACAATATCGTGAATCCTGGATAACTGAGAACTCTCCGTTTACTGGGTAGGTAGGTCTCTAATAAGCGAGAGGCCATCTAGGTTGATACAAGCGGTTAATAAAAAAAAGAATTTCGAAGGTATATAAAGTCTGCCAACCTGCATTAGGCCAGCGTGGTGGACTAAGGTCTAACTCCCTCAATAGTAGAGGGGTCCATGCCCAAAAATGGGATAGATGTCTCATATTCGTGAACCGGCGCGCCGCGGCGTGGCAATTAGCTTGAGTTCCGCGACCAGTTCATCTCAGTTGTTTAAAAAACCTGCGAAGGGCTAACCTTCCAAAACACCCTGCAATTTTACAGCATAGAATATTTGATTTTCACACCCCCGACTCTTGTGTCTAAATATTAATAAAATTCGTAATATTTCTATTAAACCATTTGGTTTCAGGTTTTATCTCTATTTGTTTTCAATATTGCACTATCTATAGAAAGCTTTTAAATAAAAGACTAAACACTGGGAGGTCACATCCCCCACAAATTAAATCCAATTCCGACACTGCATTTTTCTTATTATCAAATTTTATTAATTCTTACATTGTTTAATTGTAATTACAATTACCTCTTTAAAATTATTAGTCATTGCAACACTATTGTTTGTTCCGGTTAAGGAACTTTGACGCCGGTTTTAAGATGAGTAAACGTTGGTAAAAACGGTCGGTATTATAATTTTATTGAATAAAAAAATTCTGCCTCGGTAGCACAGTTGTAATGCGTACGCATTACGACTGAGGCTGACGTTGAGGTCTCGGGTTTGATCCCCGGGTCGGGTAAAAGGGATATTGGGTTTTTCTATTATGAAATTCTCAGTATCAGCCCGGAGTCTAGAATTGTGCCCGGTATGGCGATAGGCTCGCCCCCTATCTCATCATGGGACGGAGATACGCTCGGCGAAATTTAGATGTACTGGTTACACCTCTGCATACCCCTTCGGGGATTACAGGTGTAAGTGATGTAAAAATTATTTCTTTGGTGTAGTAGCCACATACTCTTACCTATACGTGAATCGGGAGTTTCAAGGTTCGATTATAAAATAGATAAATATACGACTGCGACTACGGCAAACTATTTGGAAAACTAGGTGGCAGGTCCCTAGTATGTGAAATGTCGTCTGGCTAGATATCACTGCTTTGCTTATTTCTGCTGCCAAGCAGCAGCGTGTAAGCACTGTTGGGTTCATAAAAAAATATATTAAAAAAATCCTCTTGTGAGTAGAGAAGTCATGCGGTCGGTTGTGAAAACTCTATAACCCAATATTTTATAATAATTTTCTGTAACATATGTTAAATAGTATATTGCGCCAACCCCACTTCAAGTGGGATAAGGGCAGGTGGAAGAAGAGAGCAAATCTTCATCGATGGCGTGGCCTACAACCGTATGAAAAATCTAACATACATACATACATAGACTCACGTCTGTTTCCCATAGGGGTAGGCAGAGACAACGGATCAAAAAAAAAAACGGAAAAATCTAAATCATCGATTAATTAGTTATGATTTAATGAAGTCCCACAATGTCATAAAATGTGTTAATTAATGTAAGAGCAAGTGCGGTCTGACGTCACGTCGCGTCGCGTCGGCGGCAAGTCGAGGTAAACCATAAAGGGCGGTTTCAGATAAAACTTAATTATTCCTTTGAAACACCGATCCGTAATGAGGGCTTGTGCGCTGACGATTTTTAGTCGACCGACTTTTTGTTGCGATAGTACCTAACTACCTAATGAATCGGGAATATTTTCATTTATGTTTTAAAATACCTGCGATTTAAGTTTTAGTGCACCTAGGTAACTAGATGTTCAAAAGTTGGTAGGTCCCTCGTATGCGAGAGGCCGTCTGGGTTGGTACCACCGGTTGGTCTATTTCTGCCGCCAAACAACAAGGACATTGATGTCAGTGAAATTGCTGGGTATTATGAGACTTGTCATCTCATGTCTCTGGGTGACGAGCTCAGTCCAATGCCATGCAGTGCTTTGTAATTCAAAGTTATGTGTGGTGTTGCAACTGTTCATGGGCAATCATGTCGCTTACCATCAGGCGAGCGGCTTACTCGTCTCGTCATAAAGTTGTATAAAAATACTTTCCTATTTTACTAATAAGTATCATGCGTTCGATCCCCGGATCGGGTTTTCTATCACGAAATGGAGATCAGTCTGGAGTCTGGAATTTTGCCCGCTATCACATCATGGGACAGAAATAAGCTCGGCGAAATGTGGGTGTACTAGTTACATCTCTGCCTACCCCTTCGGGCATTACAGGCGTGGGTGCGTATGTAAAAAAATACCATAAAATTAGGGATAGATATCAGTTTTAGTTAGTGATCACATATAAATTTTAAATACATAAAAAAATATAACTATTCATTTACATAGATACATAAATGTCACACCTGTATCCCCGAATGAGTAGGCACAGGGAGAGTGGTAGAGTCACACTGTAGTCAGTTTTGTCTACAGCATAAATAGGCCGACCTGACCAGGTCGTTACCACTGTCTCACAGAAAATCGACGTAAAGTAGCTTGCTTCCTTGTTCCGTACGGTGAGTGAGGTATCCGGATGCCCAAATCCGTGCCCTCCCTTCTAGTCCCTTAATTATCCCTTTCCTTTAATGTCGACAACGCACCCATGATTCTTCTGGTAGTGTGGGTATATATGGGCGGTGGAGATCACTTATTCTTACCATCAGGTGACCAGCTTGCTCGTTTACCGACCTCTTAGCCAGCCGCCAACTACACTACCCCCTAGAGAATATTTTTATACCCCGTTCTGTAAAAATAACGTAATGTTAACTTGTATTAACATAAACTTGTGACGATTAAAATAATTATCAAAAAGCCTTCATACAAGTTTATTAATTTTCAACTTGTTAACCTTAATAGCTTAGACTTCAATAAAAATATGAGCAAAAAAGTCGACCGATTCTGCTCGATCATATTCTACACGCCTCCCACAGGAGTGACAGAGAGGTATCGTGCGAGAGGAACAGAACGCGCAGTAGGGCGCGGCCTCTAACCACGCCTACAGATTATCGATTTGCTCCGAGTAACATATTCATAATTCATTTTATAATGTGACTCGGTGCGTTTTGTGGGTACAGACTTGTTCCGTGACGTCACGGTCTTAACAGATGTAACGACTGTCATTTGATAACAATTTTGCACATGATGTGGAACTTGATTACTAGCTGCTCGGTATGCGTTGTTATACCTCTTTTTTCTATGTAGGTAAATATCGCCTCATTGGTCGATTGGCAGCGTACTAAGGTTGAGAACCTTGAGATCCTGGGTTCAGTTGTCAGGTCAGACAATCGTAATTTGCATTTGAGGTTTCCATTGGAATATTATACTTGAATTATCCGGGATTAGGATTTGTACCCGGTATGGTATTAGGCTCGGATATCACATCATGGGACGAAAATAAGCTCGGCGAACCATGGGTGCAGCACTAGTTGCACCCATGTCTACGCCTTTGGGGATAAAAGCGTCACCTTATATTATGTTACGTAGTTAGGTACCTATATCATTATGAAATGCTGTTATATTTACATTTAAGGATTTGATATGTTAATATAGGTAAGTGGTAAAGTCACGCTGTAGACACTTTTGTCTACAGGAGAAATGAGAAGGCACGACAGGGTTGATACTCTCACAGGAAACTGACGATGGCAGCTTTCTTTTCTTACCGGAGAATATCTTCGATCTGGCTTAAACCACTGCTCTCAGATGATAACACCTATTTGGCATAACGATTGCATTTGATAACCACTAAGATAAGGTGACCTCTGAAAATCAGCGCTGTGGTTACCACTTACTTCACTTAACATACGTCACTTACCATAAGTGCCATAGCACAACAGTACGCTGAGTGGTCACCTACCTTATTCCTTCCTCACAGAACCACGCGTTCTGGTTTGCGAAACCATAGCTTCGTGGTCTCTTCCATATCGGTTTGGACCAAGAGGTTCGTAAAATCATACTTCTGTCGGACCATAAAGCTGTGGAATAGCTTGCCGGCGCACGTGTTCCCTCCTTCCTATAACATGGGATCCTAAACGGAGTGTGAAGAAGCAATTAATCAGGCATAATTCTGCCGATCTACGATAGATACAGTGTCTATCGTTGGTCGACACTATTCTTGGAATGCGCTACACATACCATCAGATGTAGCTTAGTCACTTTGTCGAGCCTGGATAAAAAAAGCCGTCAAAGCTGTGGTGCGCAATTTTTTATGTTAATTTGAATTGTATAAATGTATAATGATATACTCATATGCAAGTTGTCGGCTGTACAAATAAATAGGTTTTCTTTCTTTCTTTCTATAACAGCCAGGATCGAGACTACGTGTCCTCCAAAACACAGAGTCGCTCCGCTGAAATACCCCTAATGGCCGTTCCCTATATTCTATTTACAGATAGATTTGCTTACTACCAATAGAGTTTTGACAGATCTTCCATACAAAATGTGTCATAAATTGACTGCCAGTAAGCAAATCTACCGGTAAACATAATATGGGCAATGGCCATAAGCGGTCATGTATCCATAGACTGACTGCGTTCAGGGTTGCTTAACTTACTAATTGTCCATTTTTACTATATACATAACTGTCTATAGCGTGTCTTTACCACTGTTTCACTAGAGAAGAACGAGCAGAAAAGTCACTCTTTTCAATACTAGTTTATATCAATTATTGGGAGCATAAAGATGTTAATGATGACAACCTCAATCGGACGTTTAAAACTTCCACGACTACAGACATATCAACGAAAATAATTTCTCTTCGAAAATGAAATATCCTTTTGTCGTCAGAAAAACTCCGGTTGTCCCTATGCGTGGGTTGTGGCGGTCAGATCCACGACCAGTACATCCTCCGTGTGGCTCCTGACCTGGAATGGCACGCCGCCTGCCTCAAGTGTCAGGAGTGCAGGCAGTTCCTCGACGAGTCCTGCACGTGCTTCGTGAGAGACGGCAAGACTTACTGCAAACGGGATTACACTAGGTAAGTTCTACCATGACTTTGTTAATCTACTACAAAACGGAGGAAATTTTCGATGTATCTGTTTTATGTATGTTCACGCGTAATAGGTTTGTTGACTTGATGTTTTTATTATTTACATCAATAAGTTACGTTAGCAAAAACTTATTGCAGATTTATTTTGATCTGTCCAAAAATAAATAAGTTAGAATCCATTCAAATGTGATAGAAGGGGAACTTGTCAAATGACAGACTATGCAAACTTTGACGTCACCGTCCATTACGGTGCACGCGTGCGAGGGAGATAGTGAGATTTCACCACTACGCGTCCACCTTTGCTCATACCAATATTTAAGAACTAAATTGCGGGGCCATTTCTGTATTAATTTTGATTGTGTTTTAACACAAAGTTTTCTATATCGTATTATTTTGTTGCGTATAAAATCATAACGTATATAAAAGGAGTTTGTTACGTTTTCACGCCTAAATCGCTGAACCGTTTTTTATGAATTTTGGTACAGAGATATATGGTACCCTGCAGACGGTAACAGGCTACTTCTTATCCAGAAAACGGCTATTCACGCGACCGGAGCCGTGAGAAAAGCTAGTGATGTGTAAAATTCAACATAGGTAACTACTCTGTTGCGCCAAATGTCGATATGGATGATTATTTTCGTATCCATGCATTTCGATTCGGGCTTTGATGTTTTCAACTTCGCACAAATGAAAATAATCGTGCCAGTAGGCTAAGAACCGAGGTCCTGGATTGCCTAGGGTCCAGCACAAATGGGTCAGCTCGAACGGGTCGTTATCACTGTCTCACAGTAAATCGACCTAAAGTAAGCTTGTTGCTGCGATTCGTACAGTCAGTGAGACATCCGGAGGCCGAAATCCCTTCACCTTCCCAATCCGTTTCCCTTAAAGTCGGAAATGCGTCCATAATTCTTGTTTTGTGGGCATTAATGTATGGTAGTGATCACTTACAATCAGTTGACCCACTTGCTCGTTTGCCCACCTCGTCCATAAAAAAGGTATCCAAAATACACAGACAGTAGACAGGATAGTTTTATATGCATAGATTACAATCTAGAACTATAAAAATTTAATTAATATAGGTATTATAATATCGCACTAAAATAACGTGTTAATACTAATTAGGTGTTAGAACTCGCATAATAAATAAGCGGGAAGTTAAGATGACCTAACAAATAATATTGCATATTTCCCAAAAATAGAAACATTTTTAGTGAGTAAAATCTTTATGACTACATAAAAAACTAATTTGCTAACATGTATACAAATGTATAAAATTATTAGTATTTCGTGAAGCGTGTATGGACAAACAGATATTAATACTAATAATATTTAGACTCCACCTGTCTTGTCTGTACATCACACACATTTTTTGCAAACCAACATCGCGTGATAGTAATCTGCTTATTAGTTGTGTAATTCCTTTTTACAATACACATTTTTTTGTGTAAACTGCCTCGGTAGCGCAGTTGTAATGCGTACGCGTTGCGACTGAGGCTGATGCTGTAGTCTCGGGTACGATCCCCGGGTCCGGGTTTTCCTATTACGAAATGGTCGTATCAGCCCGGAGTTTGGAATTTTGACCGATATCGCAATAGGCTCGCCCCCTATCACATCATAGGACGGAGATACGCTCGGTGAAATGTGAGTGTACTGGTTACACCTCTGCCTACCCCTTCGGGGATTAAAGGCGTAAGTGCATATGCATGTGTGTACATACACTCACGCCTGTTTCCCATAGGGGTAGGCAGAGACATCGGATTTCCACTTGCTACGATCCTTGCATACCTCTTTGGCCTCATTCACCATCATTAAATATACATGCACGTCGGTTTAAGGTACTCCTGACCTGGCCTTTCTCGAGAATATCTCCAACTTAATCTATGAAAGTTCGCCGAGGCCTTCCCCTCCCAACTGTACCATTCAAACTCGCCATGTATATTTGTTTCGTCAATCTTCTTTCATCCATCCTCTCTACATGCCCAAACCATCTTAGTATTCCTTTCTCAATCTTCATCACTACATCCTCTCTCACACCACACCTCTCTCTTACCTCATATTTCTTATTTATGTGTGTACTTTTTTGTATGCTGCTTCGATAACGTTTAGAACTTTGTTATTCAATCGATGATTCAATCCCAATAAGAGCGCGCAGTTTGAATATTTTCGAATCTAAAAGGATATTTTTGATGATAAATAATGACTTTGCTTCTAAAAAATCTAACCAGAAATTTACCGACGTGAAACGTATTCAAATTCACCGATGAATAGAAGAGACACCATAGACTTTCAGAGATTTTGCAGCTGCGTTATGTTTTGAAATTGTTACCGATTGCGAATTGCTATCGAAATTGCGCGTTTTATTGATTACTTTGATGGCATTTGAGCATTGAATTACTGGAATCAAACAGCGCGTCGCTTTATCAAGCTTCTAAGAAAACTATAGCCGGTCGTCGTTGCTAAAAATATCTTGCGATATATAATGCATTCAGCATTTGTGTTACTATTAATTGCCCTTTACTCATTATTCTTTTCCACTTTTCAATGCACAGGAATATCAAGTTTACAATTAAAAGAAGTGTTACAAGTTTTTTAAGTAACCGTGGGCAGTAGATACCTATCTACCTAATTAACTTCCAGTCAACCATAGCGATTGTGTTTTCATAGAAAATTAAAAATATGTCTGTCTATTAATAAACCATAGACTAAAATAACAAATACCAAACACATCGGGAATAACGGAAGAAAGTCAACATCGGCACTTTATACTCTGTGTTTACACAACGGATAACCAAAAAAAGGTATTTCATAAGCGGACGCCAATCACAAATGCACCGTGGCGCCATTTTTTACACAAACTCAGAGCCAACGTAGATGGATTCACTAAAATAACTCGCATGTTTACCTTTTCACCCTTCCATTTCTCTCGGCAGAAATATAGTATTACGCATAGACAAATTAAATGTCACTGCTGTCAAACTGACAAGTGATGTTTGACGTTTCTTAAACCTATAGATTTAAAGGTTATAATCGATTGCGCGCGTTGAAATTTTGCTTTTGGATGCATGGGTTATAATTGTGTGTCGTATCTGTGATGTGCCGATGAGAAAACAAGCCGCCTCGGCCGGGCATTATGTATTTTGGCGCCAAAACAAACGTCAGTTTGACAGCGCGGCGGGCGGCGGCAACTTGATATGTCTATGGTAATGTTTGTTTCGGTTTACACCCGGCCGGATAAGCGGGTTTTCTATTACGTCTTTTTTTATTTATCTTGGGAATTTATTTACGTAATAAAATTGTAGATGATGATTCTGTGTTAGAAATATTTTAGAAATTTATTATGGAAATTTGTCAGTGGTATTAGATACTTCGTATCTGTTGTTCCATATAGATTATGATAAAGGTCCCTTATCCCGTCCTCTGGTGCCGGCATAGGCAATCACGCTCCGTAGTTTCGTACTCGGTTCGGAATCAAAAACATCTCAAACTCATATCTTTACTACGCTATTAAGATTTGGACAGTGTATCGGCATCGGTGTCCCTCCTTCCCACAATATCGGGACCATGCAGCGAAGTATGAAAGAGCATTTAAGTATAGATTGTGATGATTCTCAGATGTTATATAATCTTATATTTATATTGTCGATATTTCCTTAAAAAATCAAAACGTTTGTTTTTTAAATAGGGCCTTTAGACTAGATTACCTGTATCTTAAGTTTATACATATAAATAAAATTAAGTGTCTTTCTGTGTTTAAATAAAAATGAATGCATAATTGTTACATATATTTTAAACAACTTGTTACAGAAAGGTGTTGTCATATTTCAGGGTCATTACATACATATAACAGTGAGTATTTATGTACCGGATTTATCAAAATCTAAAAATCCCAAAATTTTCACGCTAATTTTAATCACTCGTTTATTACGATCGATAAGATTGATCACGTCCCTATAAATTAAGTGAAGTGCATGAGCGCGAATATCAAAACTGGAATAAGACAAAAAGTCAGCTGTTTATTATTTAGCGCTGTCCAAAGCAAGTTGAATATCGACATGTTACTCATTCGATTAAAACGAAAAAATTCTGTCTTAGCCATTGCTAAGAATGCATTCGGATTTGGTACTACGGGGGTGACATACTTTATCGTATACTATACGTTGCTATCTAGGTGGGTCGATGACCTGGAAAAGTTTGCAGGTATCATTTGGCAAAGATTGGCTCAACATAGAGTAGAATGGCATAAAGCGGAGGAGGCTTATGCCCTGCAGTGGGCGTATAAAAGCTGAAATGAATAAAGACGTTGCTTAAATTTGACCACACCTTTGTGTAACACGTTGTATAAGTAGTTTTCTCTACTCCTCCTCCATATACAACTTTAACTACCTATGTAAAATATCCACCTCCGTGCGCGTATATTGCTTAAAAAGCATTAATCTTCACTTATTAAATAGATAACAAAAAGTGAAAATCTATGCGTGTGGGAGCACCGACTTGCACTTTGTTTTTTTACAATACAAATTACTAGTTCACACATCGTCAATAATAATTATACAAATTCTAAAACTATGAACGCAAGTATTTTTATCTCGTAATCAATCTACGGATGAGTTTGTTTACAATGCTACAATTATAATTCTTTCAAACGGTAATGGTGAATAATGAACTGAACGTAAACATTTGATGTAGGAAACCGTTAATCACGTATGGGAGCTTCCTAAGGATGTTTTCATATGCAATAAACAGACAGAATTATTTGTTTTTATATCATCTATACCGGCGTTGAGATTATACTCTATTGAAAGAGTGTTTGTTTGCCTTTATGTATCTAATGTATCCGCACTACTTTATAGTACGTTTAAGTATATTTTGCAATAGTTTTAGAGTGAACAAATTGATAAATTACCTAGGTTTTGTGTTTTATATTGATTTATAACTTATAAGTTGTAGAGCCATTCATTATTTGTTCATGGGCGGTGAAGATCACTTATCATCAGGTGACCAACTTATTCGTTTTCCGGCCACTGGTATTTAAAAAAATGAGTTTAAGATAAAAGTTATTCAAATCTACTTGAGGTATAAAAAAGTAAATAATGAGATACGCAGCGAATTGAGAAACTCCGTTTCATTTTAGGTCAGTTAAAAACCGACTAATGCGAGTCCTAGCCTACCCGTAAATTCGTTATTTTTATTATTTATTATGATATCTGTTATATTAATACATAACGTAATCTTGCTTGCTGCATCTTCCTCGCGCGAAACCTACATTCCGAGATAGGTTGGTTCGATATTAATTGATCAACTGATAAATCACATGCAATTTGTTTAATGAAATTGCTCAATAAAAAACCATACAGTTCTTTTTTATTCAAGTCAGTTGATCAAATCGAAACGTGTGAATCTGCTATAAGTTAATGCACGATACGCTGATAAAGTTTCATCCTAAATCAGTGGCGGATCCAGGACTTTGTTTTTTTAGTTTTAGGTTTGGCTTGAACCAAAATTAGAATTTTAAAAATTGAGAACATACTATACCTACTTAAAATGGAATAAGTAAGGATAAGCGATGGAAATTATATTGTAGGTAGTACTAAGAAAGTAGGATAATATCAAGATTAATTTGAGATTTGTCAGTAGACCCAAATGCCCAAGCCCCTTAGCCCTCTCTCCTGGATCCGCTAGTGTCCTAAATGGTACCACAGAATCTCGCACGTCAGTCTAAAACTGTAACCTACACCGACCCTCGCCCTACGCCCTGCAATTAGCGAAACGCGACACCGAAGCGCTGTCTCCGCTTACGCGCTGTTGGTTCAGTACATACATAAATACTCTTTGGTTTTGTGAATCGGATGTAGCAGGCGACTGGTTAAAATACGGAATAAATAAATAAATAAATACACCCAACAGTCACACAAATAGTCCTGACCCCACACTAGGTAAACCTGTGTCGTGGGTATCAGGAACTACGAGGGACTTGCAGTCCCACAACACCCAGACCCGAGACCAATATTTGTGGTTCACACAAACATTTGTCTCAGTGTGGGAATCGAACCCACGGCCTCTCGCTTCGCAGCCGGCTACTCGCCCGCTGCGCCACGGAGGCTGAGGAATGTAGGGACTTGGAACACAACAGCGGATCCAGGCCCCCCTCCCACTAAAAGCATTTGGGTCTACTGAGAAATCTCAAATTAATCTTGATATTATCCTACTTTCTTAGTACTACTACTATATACCTACTGCATACAATATAATTTCCATCGCTTATCCTTACTTATTCCATTTTAAGTAGGTATAGTATATTCTCAATTTTTTTTATTCTAATTTTGGGTCGAGCAAGCAAACGAAAATCCTGGGTCCGCCACTGGAACACAATGTAGATCATTCATTCAATGTAGAAAATACTAATTCATTGTATTCTGTCTTCTTAGGTGGTAGTTTGTCTTAATTATCCCTTTATTTTATTTTTTATTTATTTTTTTCCCTGTATTTATTTCCTTTAAGGTCGGTAACACGCTCATCATTCTTTTGGTATTGTGGGCGTACATAGGCGGTGGAGATCATTTACCATCAGGTTACCCACTCGCTCGATTGCCGAACTAAGCTATAAAAAAATTATAAAATGATTTTATATAAATTTCTGCTTAGATTTTTGATTTACGATGTTTTTAAATTTACGCATTCGTTCCCGCATTCCTTGGCACTCCTGGGACGAGATACTCAATTCCACAGAATTTCGCTGAATCAGGAACCCGGAAAAATATGTAGACATAAAGTTTTCTTTAAGAAATTCAGAAAACCGCAACAAAATCCATCAAACACTTTAAAAGTACTTAGCGATGAAATAAGCACTTTATACTGATTAGAGTTTTTTGTCTACCTATTTACAATATCGGCCTTTACATTATAACTAATAAGTAATCAATCTATATAATGAGACATGGCGCCAAAATACTTGCATATTACATAGATAATGTTATCCAAAGATCTATAAACATGATTATCTGTTAATTATAACAGATATTGTAACAGCGGTGTCTATAACACAAGGCTAAAAAACATTTAAAGTAATTTATTTTTAGTAACTTCGCTCAGCCTTTGAAGTTTATCGGACAAATGGAAAAATAAACAGAAGGCCAATTCTCGTAATTTTTAATGTTCAAAATATCATTCCGATCTAGTCTCAGCGTCAAGAAAGTTGCAAATGGCATTCTCTTAAACGAATAATCAACGTCAAATGCACCTAGCATTAGCAGTAGCATTATACCATTTTGACTTCAATCAACTTTTATTCTACATTCAATCTTATTACGATCTATGTTCACATTTGACGTTGATTATTGGTTTAAGAGAATGCCATTTGCAACTTTCTTGACGCTGAGACTAGATCGGAATGGTATTTTGAACATTTAAAATTACGAGAATTGGCCTCCAGGTAAACTCTAACAGTCACAGATTATTATAGTCCTGAGTATTATGTAATTATGAAATTGTGTAATTATGTAGTCGTGTATATCAAATACAAGAGACTTTTGGTCTCACATACCATCAGTACCTACCTACTCTTACCTTCAGTATCTAATTCAAAGTTCTGAGTGGTGTTGCTATTGTTTGAGCAAGCGTAGCGCGTAGGTAGGTACTATCAGGTAATTGTAGGGTTATAAGACGAAAAATTTAAAAGTCCTATAGATTTCTGTAAATAAAGTTCCGACTTTTGTCATAAGCGTATTTACTCTTCAGACCTTGCGCCTACAGACTTCTACTTTTTCCTTAATATGTTGTTCGTTTTATGACGGGGAAAAAATCAATAACCTAGAGGCAGTAGAAAATGCCTTTGAAGAGTTTTTTTGCTTCCCGTCTAGTTAATTTCTTCAAGTAGGGCATCGATAGCATGGATGGTTCCTTTGATTAATAGAAATACTAAATATAGAAATAAATACTTTTACTTTTTATCGCACAAAACGGCAATTTCATAGGTTAAAGACTTTTTAGTTACCTAAGTCTTGGTCAGGAAATCGAACTCGCGGCCTCCCGCTTCATAGCCGGCTACTCACCCGCTGCGCCACAGAAGCTGTCTAGATAATATGAGCTCCTCAAACACTTTCAACACAGTAGAAAAAAAATCAAACATAAATAAATAAACTGAACACAAAAAAGAAATATATCTTTTCATCCCCCGAAAATAGCTTTTAAAACCCCTAAAAACATCATGGACTTACCTCTAAGTGTATTCTAACCCCCCCGATGCCCCCGCCGGGGCCGCCACCCTACCAATCTCGCTAAAAGCATCACCTATAGGTAGGGTTAAGTACGTACTGTAGGGTCGCTCCGACCGCTTGGGGGTTGCGTATTTATTTTTATTCACCTTTAGTAATCGAGAGTTAGTGGAAACAAAATTGTTTATATTGTTTCATTTTTTTATTTTACTGGGAATGGTTCTTTCAATTAATCAACATAATTAATAAATTCAAAGAATGTCGCCTAAGATTGCTTGGTTACGTTTTGATGAAACCACAGGAGTAGGTAGGTTGGTGACAAATGCATACGCCAGATCAAACCCTAGGTACAATACCGCGGACGGCCCAAAAAACATTGGGTTGGCGTACTAAAGGGAGACATAAGAACCAATGGTCTTACTACAGAGGATGCTCAATATCGAACGAAGTGGAGGTGCCTAAAGCTTAATTAGCCGGGATTACCAGCCAGCTAGAAAGAAAAAAAGTGTTCCAACGAAACTGGACATTTTTTTTTTATTTGCTTGAATTACGATACGAGCAAGTCCCTCGCCTGATGGCAAGCGCCACGCCTGCACATAAACAGAAGCAACACCACACAGAACTTTAAATTACAAAGCACTGCATGGCATTGGACTGCGCTCGTCACCCCGAGACATAAGATGGTGTAAGTCTCAAAATGCCCAGTAATTTCACCGGCTTCAATGTCCTTCAAATCGGAACACAACAGTGCTTACATACTGTTGCTTGGCGGCAGAAACAGACAAAGCGGTGACACCAACCCAGACGGCCTCTCGCATACGAGGGACCTACCACCTTGTTTGTTTCGGCTTTGGGTGTTGTGGGACGAAAGTGTGGACCTCGTAGTTCCTGATACCCACGATACAGGTTAACCTTGTGTGGTCAGGACTTTGTGTGTGACTGTTGGATGTATTAATAATAATGATTAATAATTAATTTACTAATGTATTTATTATTACTAGTGGTCGCCCAGGGGTGGACTTCAACCGTATTTCATTTTTTTTTTATTATTATTTAAGCCTTTTTGTCAAACATTTATAATCACCTTACATTACTTCGGGCTCGCGATATGTTTAAAAAGGGGTCCAAAGTTTTATCTTCACGTATTAATTAATATATGACTGCCTCGGTGGTGCAGTTGTAATGCGTACGCGTTACTATTGAGGCTAACGCTGAGGTCTCGGGTTCGATCCCCGGGTCGGGTAAAGTGGTATTGGGGTTTTCTATTACGAAATGCTCCGTATCAGCCCGGAGTCTGGAATTTGTGCCCGGTATGGCGATAGGCGTGCCCCCTATCACATCGTGGGTAGGAGATACGCTCGGCGAAATGTTGATGTACTGGTTACACCTCTGCCTACCCCTCCGGGGATTGCAGGCGTGAGTGCGTATGTATGTATGTATTAATATATAGATTTTTGTCAACAGATTATTTGGTACAAAATGCGACAAATGCGGTTCATCATTTAGCAAAAACGACTTCGTGATGAGAGCAAAGACGAAAATATATCACATAGATTGCTTCAGGTGTTGTGCTTGTGCGAGACAGTTAATACCAGGTGAGTCTGAGTTCGGTTATCATAGAAATAAAACTAGTTTATACGGATTTTATCGCGGTTTAATTTTTCTTTTAGTCCCAAAGTTTCGAAAGCTTTTCCTTCGTGGTCACGGGAGAGACTAAACGTCGGGACTAAAATAAAAAATAAACCGCGATAAAATCCGTATATAACTAGTTTTATTTCAATGTGTAATATTCGCGTAAACCTAAGAAATCGATTATCATTATTTGGGAACTTTTTTTAATAGCCTGTAAGTATAGGTAAGCGATTTCCATATCCACCAACAGTACTAGAAGAATCATGGCCGCCTTGCCGACCATAAAAGAAAGGGATTAAGGGACTGGGAAGGGGATTTGGGCCTCCAAACATTTCACTCATTGTACGAAGCGCAGCAGCAAGCCATTTCGTCGTTTTTCTGTGAGACAGTGGTAGGCGTCCCGCCGTAGTTAGACCAGTAGCTCTCGGTTTTTTTTACTAGCTTGAGTGATGAAGCGAGCAGGCCGCTCGCCTGGTGGTAAGTGCCACCCCTACCCATAAACAGAAGCAACACCACACAGAACTTTGTATATGTTGGTGATGTAATATTGTAATTCCCACAGGTGACGAATTCGCGTTGAGAGAAGGCGGGGCCTTATACTGTAGAGAAGACCACGATGTTTTAGAAAAGGTATTTCATTTATTACAATGTCCTATAGTTTATAATAATGTTAATACCTACGTAAATATATATGTATATGGATTTTTATAGCACAGGCCGCTAGACGAGCAAATAGATCACCTGATGATAAGTGATCTCCACCGCCTATGTACGCCCACAACTCCAAAATAATCATGGGCGCGTTGCAGACCTTAAAGAAAAGGGATCATTAAGGGATTGGGAAGGAGATTTGAGCTTCCGGATATCTCACTCACTGTCGAAAACGTAGCAGCAAGCCGCTACTTTAGTCGGTTTTGTGTAAGACAATGGTACCGACCCGGTTGAGCCGTTCCGTTCGTACCACTCGCTTTGATTATTCAGAGAAATTATATTTTCCTGAAGTGGAAACAACCTAATGAATTTTCAAGTTTGAAGTACTGCTATAGGTAATTAATTTTATATAATTTAGGATGATATCTCTTCTACATACTAAGCAGTATTATTGTAAATTTTGATATTTATTTTTGGCAGAGCCTACGTGGCGCAGTGGGCTAGTAGCCGGCTACGAAGCGAGAAGCCGTGGGTTCGATTCCCACACCGAGACGAATGTCTGTGTGATCCACAAATATTGGTCTCGGGTCTGGGTGTTGTGGGACCGCAAGTCCCTCGTAGTTCCTGATACCCACGATACAGGTTAACCTAGTGTGGGATCAGGACTATGTGTGTGACTGTTGGTTGTATTTATTTATTTTATTAAGTTTTTGTTGTCAGAGTGCAAACACGAGCGGTGCTAGTAGTGGAAATGCCGAGAGCAACAACAATACAACACTTAGCAATAACAACTCACACCATCCGCACGAACTGGGATCCATGTCGGGTGAGTACTGAGTATGTACATCAAGTGTAATGTGTGACATCTCAGGAGCGAGTGTTGCGAGACCAAGTACAGGGAGCGTAGTGTATAACGCGCGGGCCGGTGAAGCGACGAGCTGAAGGTAGTGGACAAGGGCTAGGGAGCGAGTGTTATGAGACCAAGTACAGGGAGCGTAGTGTATAACGCGCGGGCCGGTGAAGCGACGAGCTGAAGGTAGTGGACAAGGGCTAGGGAGCGAGTGTTATGAGACCAAGTACAGGGAGCGTAGTGTATAACGCGCGGGCCGGTGAAGCGACGAGCTGAAGGTAGTGGACAAGGGCTAGGGAGCGAGTGTTATGAGACCAAGTACAGGGAGCGTAGTGTATAACGCGCGGGCCGGTGAAGCGACGAGCTGAAGGTAGTGGACAAGGGCTAGGGAGCGAGTGTTATGAGACCAAGTACAGGGAGCGTAGTGTATAACGCGCGGGCCGGTGAAGCGACGAGCTGAAGGTAGTGGACAAGGGCTAGGGAGCGAGTGTTATGAGACCAAGTACAGGGAGCGTAGTGTATAACGCGCGGGCCGGTGAAGCGACGAGCTGAAGGTAGTGGACAAGGGCTAGGGAGCGAGTGTTATGAGACCAAGTACAGGGAGCGTAGTGTATAACGCGCGGGCCGGTGAAGCGACGAGCTGAAGGTAGTGGACAAGGGCTAGGGAGCGAGTGTTACGAGACCAAGTACAGGGAGCGTAGTGTATAACGCGCGGGCCGGTGAAGCGACGAGCTGAAGGTAGTGGACAAGGGCTAGGGAGCGAGTGTTATGAGACCAAGTACAGGGAGCGTAGTGTATAACGCGCGGGCCGGTGAAGCGACGAGCTGAAGGTAGTGGACAAGGGCTAGGGAGCGAGTGTTATGAGACCAAGTACAGGGAGCGTAGTGTATAACGCGCGGGCCGGTGAAGCGACGAGCTGAAGGTAGTGGACAAGGGCTAGGGAGCGAGTGTTATGAGACCAAGTACAGGGAGCGTAGTGTATAACGCGCGGGCCGGTGAAGCGACGAGCTGAAGGTAGTGGACAAGGGCTAGGGAGCGAGTGTTATGAGACCAAGTACAGGGAGCGTAGTATGTGCCACGCGGGCCGGTAGAGTGACGAGCTGAAGGTAGTGGATGAGAACTAGGGGGCCATTGTTATGAGACCAAGTATAGGGAGCGTAGTGTGTCACGCGTGGACTGGTAGAGCTACGAGCTGAAGGTAGTGGATGAGAGCTAGGGGGCAATTGTTATGAGACCAAGTACAAGGAGCGTAGTGTGTGACGCGTGGGTTGTAGGAGTGACTAACTAAAGGCAGTGGATGAGAGCTCAGGAGCGAGTGTTGTGGAGACCACATACACCTGTCTGGTGAAAGGCTTGGTATCGCCATTCCGCCGCGCCGTCGCGTCGCGTTGCGTCGTATATCTTTTCCAATATTTGTCAATTTATCACAAACACCGACGATTAGTACTGTTATCGTTTATCAATACATCCACGAACATTCGAGTGCCCGTCGATAATCTATTCGCGATCGTGCTGTGATTGGCAGATAGTGCTTTGATGTGTGCCGCCAAAGCGGCCGCCGCTTTGATACCGCCGCGCCGTGTGACATTTTCGTTATGTTCTTTTATCGTAATTAAAAAAAAGTTTAAGTAAGAAACACTGAGTCATAGCTTACGCTCCAAATTTATAAAATAATATTCGTCTATAATCTTATACGTAACACTGAACTTCCTTTGTATAATAAGCAATGTTAGGATGCTGGATACATACTCTTAATAAAATATTTTTATATATTAGTATATCGATAGCAGTGATAGCTCAGCGGGGAGTGGTACGGACTGTCGAGACGAAAGTCGCAAGTTCGAAACCAGCCCCAAGTGCATACACCTCTGACTTTTCTAAGTTATGTGTATATTAATTGTCAATTATCACTTGCTTTAACGGTGAAGGAAAAACATCGTGAGGAAACCTGCATACCTGAGAAGTTCTTCATAAGAATTTCGAAGGTATGTGAAGTCTACCAACCCACATTAGGCCAGTGTGGTAGACTAAGGCCTAACCCCTCTCATTCAGTAGAGGAGGCCCGTGCCCAGCAGTGGGACGTATCTAATACAGGGCTAGTATTATTATTATTATTATTATATCAATTTGTCACTTTTATGTAGGTACCATGCCTCAATACAGCAATTTGTATAAACGTATATTCATATCACTAAGCATATTTTAAACCCCAAAAAGAGTAATTTAAATTTGTCATATTGCCAATGGTTGCCAATCTGACAGTCTTTACGACAATGTTCATGTACACTATGTGATATCCTTAGAATAATTAATCTAAGGTGGTATAGTAGTAGCTAAAGAATAGACGACTTGTACGCGATTTTTTGAGATTTTACTACGTGGTAGGTCCCTCGTATGCGAGAGGCTGTCTGGGTTGGTACCACCGCTCTGTCTATTTTTATCGCCAAGTAGCAGTGTGTAAGTACCGTTGTGTTTCCGTATGAAGGCCATTGAAGCCCGGGGCATTATGAGACTTAACATCTTATGACGACGAGGATCGAGTATGACGAGCGCAGTACAGTGTCATGAAGTGCTCTGTAATCCAGAGTTCTGTTTGACGTTGCTTCTGTTTATGGGCAGGCGTGATTCTTAACATCAGGCGAGCGACATGACGCCTCGTCATACAAGCAAATAAAAAAAAATCGAGTTCGTTCTTAGCTATGTTTTCGAGGAAAATCTGTTCAGTCATTTAGACATTACAGATCTTTCTTTAATTGATGTCAGAGTCTTTTTCGTCATTATTCATTAATCTTATACGCATAATCAGTCTACTTAGTAACTTTGATAAAAAAGTCAAAGCACCGTCCCTTAATTCCTTAATACCCCTATACATCAAACATGGGGGTAAAATTATGTGTTTAATAATTAACAAGGAATTTTCGATGTCCATTTGGATTATGGAGGTGTGAAGTGAGGATTAAGTGGACTAGGGGCATTCAAAGTTACCCCTTCGTGCGGGGTAATTTGGGGCAGGACTGATTATTAAGGAATAGAAGTTCGTACGTTTTACCGTAGTGCGTAATCTAATTTATAAGGATTAAAATCGAAAGTCCCGAAAATTTTAATAATACTAGAGATAAAGAAAATAATAGAAAACAATAAAGAAAATTATGAAGAGTCTATTTCAAGATATTTTATTCTTCTGCCCTTATCCTACTATTATTGTGGTCGACATGTTACAGAAAGGTTTGGTTTGTAGTTTTTACGAGCGGCCCACTGCCTGACTTCAACCCTTATGGGGAGAAAACCAGATATGAAACAAATATTTGTGGATCACACAGACTTTTTGTCTCGGTGCGGAAATCGAACCCGCGGTCTCTCGCTTCACAACTAGCTACTCTCCGACTGCGCCATAGAAGCTGTCGAATAAGTTATTTTTATTATCGTCAATGATGAGACGAGCAGGTTGGTCGCCTGTTCACACACACCTACCCATAAACAGCAGAAACACTAATCAGAACTTAGAATTATGACACTGAATGACACTGGACTAGGTATACTCATCACCGCGAGACATAAGATGTTAAGTCTCCTAATGTCCAGTAATTTCACTGGCCTAATGTATGTCCTTCAAACCGGAACACAACAGAGCACTGATGTGTTACTCTGCTACTTGATGAATGAATGGGCCCACTCGACTGGGTTGTTACCATTATCTCACTCTCCCCTATCCCAATCCCTTAAGGTCAATAATGTGTCCGTGATTCTTCTTGTTTTGTGGGTGTCCATGGGCGGTCGAGATCACCTACTCTCAGATGACTCACATGCTCGTTCGCCGGCTTATGCTATAAAAAAGACACAGCCTATTTATGATCCCATTCTTCCAGATTCAGGCAGCGAATCGGGGTCCCACAAAAGCGGTCGGGCACGGACCACTGCTGCAGCGGACGGCAAACCCACTAGAGTCCGCACTGTCCTCAACGAGAAACAACTACATACGCTCAGGTAAGGAGTAAGGACTAGAACTTTTTTTATGAAAGAGGGGGCAATGGAGCAAGCGAGTCACCTGATGGTGAGTGATCACCGCCGCCCATGGACACCTTCAATACCAGAGGAATTGTCGATGCGTTGCCGGCCTTTGAGGAAAGAGTAGGCTTTCTTTTCTTTCATTCCTTGAAGGTTTCTAAGTAGTTTTCTAATACTTACATAGTTTCATGTTCTGTTAGAGCTGAAGACAGAGTACCTACAAGACAAAAATTGGATCAAATATCAGCATATTAATTTGAAGTTGGTTTTAACCAACGCCAAAAATAAAAAGGTTCTCAATTCCTCTGTAGGTATATATGTAAGTACATTTATTAAGTATGTTCACGAATATGTTCGCCAAATATTGACCGATTTGTATATTCTTTTTGTATTCGATAGGGTTTACTGCGGTGGTGGTCTCATTTCAATAAGAAATTCCACCCCTAAGGGGGTGAAATCGGGGATGAAAGACTCATATTTCCTCATTTATGTACCGCTTTTGATAATTCTTTCTTTCTTTCTTCTTCACTTAAAATATAAATATAAAAACATTTTAACAAAAAATAAAACCAATTCAAAAAACTAAAGAGCTAAAAATAAACAATTTTGAGTCGGTGGTATCAATCATTGATTACAGTTCAACCGCGCCGATTCAAATTTTTATTTTTACATATTTAGTTTTATTGAAAGGTTTTTTTAAGTTTTAATCTTTTCATTGGCTTCAGAACATGCTATGCAGCAAATCCCCGGCCGGACGCGTTAATGAAGGAACAGTTGGTGGAGATGACAGGCCTCAGTCCCAGGGTGATCCGGGTGTGGTTCCAAAACAAACGCTGCAAGGACAAAAAGAAGACAATCCAGTTGAAAATGCAGATGCAGCAGGAAAAGGTGATGAGCTTTGATGTATGTGAATTATATAAACGTCTGGTGGTCATGATACTTTCAAAATTCACGAATTTCTGTTCTACTTATACTTGTAGCTATTCTGTCATCACAAACTAAACTAACCATAGTTTAATGGCAAAAATTTATATTCTAACGAACCAATAATCTAAATTTAGTTTTACAGGACTAAAATTAGTTACATTACCATAAAAATATATTTGCTAAATTTGGTTTAGAAGTAATTATTTGAGTCGTTTTCATATTTAGATTTATTCGCTGGCAATTTTATTAATTCGAATTACCTAAACGTTGAAAGTTTGGTGAAATATTGAGTTTATTTAAGCGTTAAGTTTTACAGCAAATATTTACAATAGTTTGGCTATTACATACTATAAATTCACAATTTTGAAACTATCATGGCTATACCAAACTCCACAAATATTTTATTACATATAAGAACTCGCCAATTCCTTGTGGTTTTGTTATATATACAGTACCTATTACGTAATTTAACTGAATGGTGGTACTGCTATTTATGGGCAGGCGTGACGCTTACCATCAGGCAAGCGAACTGCACGTCATAATTCATACAAATTTTTTGAGTGATAGAGCCACGCTGTAGACACTTTTGTCTACAGCATGAATGGGCTGACTCGTCCGGGTCGTTACCTTTGTCTCACAGATAACCGACGTAAAGTACCAGTTTGCTGCTGCGTTTCGTACTACGGTGAGTGAGATATCCGGAGGCCCAAATCCTTTAATTTCCCAATCCCTTAATTATCCCTTTCCTTTAAGGTCGCTAACGCGCCCATGATTCTTTTGTATTGTGAGCGTACATAGGCGGTGGAGATTACTTGCCATCAGGTGACCTATTGGCTCGTTTCCGACCTATGCCGTAAAAAAATAGATTTCGCACCCCAAAAGATCAAGTTCAAACCACAATCAAGGAATTGACGGTTCCACATCGAACGGGAAATAACCTTGATATGTAACAGGAAGGTCGTCGGTTGGGATACATGTCGATGGGAGTGCCTCTAGTGGCGGGGTCTCCGGTACGTCACGAGCCGGCGGGCTCGCTCGCGCTGGAGGTAACCGCGTATCAGCCGCCGTGGAAGGCGCTCTCGGACTTCGCCCTCCATGCCGACCTCGATAGGGCTCCGCATCACAGTGCTGCTTTCCAGCAGTTGGTTAGTCAGGTAAGAGTTTTCACTTTTTTTAGCAGTGGTGGGTAAATGAGTAAGTGGGTCACCTGATGGTAAGTGATCTCCGCCCAGGAACAATCATGGACGCCTAGCCGACCTTAAATCAAATGGATGGGGATTTGGGCGCCCGGATATCTCACTTACTATACGAAATGCAACAAACTACTTCACGTCGGCTTCCTGTGAAACAGTGATAACAACCCGATCCATTTGAGCTGTAGAAAAAACTGTCTACAGAGTGGCTCTACCACTTAGAATATCTTGTTGACAGTCATGGTCTGTAATGTATATCTTGATGCGAATCCCATACTCTGATCTAGATGATAAATTATATTAAATTAAATATAATAAATAAATTATATTATATTATATTAAATTCATCTTCTTCTTCCACCTGCCCTTATCCCACTCGCAGTGCGGTTGGCGCAACATACTATATCCATATCTGATTATTTATATCCAGTAATGGAAGTGCAGCTCTTGGGCTGGTTCCGAACCTGTAACTTTAGTCTCGACAGTCCGTACCACTCCCCACTGACCTATCGCTACCAATCGCTACTATTCATTTTTTTCCAGATGCATGGCTATGACGTGCCATCTCTCCCCCCTCCGCGGCCCCCTCACGGCGCGGAGGACAACTACGTGACGTACCTCGAGAGCGACGACAGTCTGCCTCCCTCGCCCTAGTGTCGTCTCACCTAACGCCCTCTAACGGACGAGGACAACAACATTCACGTGACACATGATTACTAGAGGGCGACACTGAGCGACACTTACCTATTTGAATTGAAGATGGTGTAACATAGTGAAAGATATTTCATTATTATCATACACTGAATATAATAGTTTAATACGTCGTTAATGGGTTTGGCTAAATGTTTGAATAAAACCGGAACTATGCGTCTCCATTCTTAATGTTGTCAGTAATAATAATAAGTATACTTTGTACAATATTCATATTTGAAAAACCTATTGTGGAAAACTATATATTCAGATATAGGTAATAAGTTTATAGTTGAAAAGGAGGTTCTAGTACTGAAGCGATTTAATATAGATTGTCAGCACAAAAGCGCACAAGTACTTTATTTGAATTGGTGTGTTCGAACGAACATAGTTCCGAAAGGCTAAGTTATACACTCAGGATAAAAATCCTAAGCGACTGACTTCAACCCTTTTTGACATAAACAAGCATACTGACTGTGTAGCCGATGAATATTTTTACGAATACAGATGAAACTTAGCAATATACCGTCACAGTCTAATTTTTGAGATGTCGCTGATGAAAACTAAGCCAGATGTTCTGAAAGTCTAACTTAGATTACTCACAACTTTGTCCGCCCGAATACACCCTATATCAGTATAGAAATCCTAGCCTAACTTAACTATAAACTCTAGACCTATTAAAATCGAGTTAAGTATATACATATTGTTAAAATATAATTTTGATGTATAGTTTTGTGATGTTTACCATTAGTTTATTAGTTTTTATTATACATTTAACTCTTTCTACGCTGGCTATAAATATTCACAGATAGACGAAAAATAGTTTTTGCTAATTTTAATTGTGGGATTTCTGCAGATTTCAGTGAATAAATTTAACAGTAAATTAATGCCATATGACTTTTTAGTGAAAACACTTTCTTCACAGTACACTTAGCAAGAAAATTTTAACTGTTAAATTACAAACGCTGTCGATACAAATATTATTAAATTTTATGTAGATAATATGCCAGGTTAGAGAAAGTTAAATAAATATCAAGATCTGTTAGCGACGTATATGTATATAAATATGTGTAAATATAATTGTATAAATTATCAATTTATTGTACTTACCTAATATTAGGGTATACATATAAATAAAGTAATAAATGGACTGTTGAATCAACTGTTTCCTAAAGTCGGTATCCACCGAAGCAGAGAATAAAGTGGAGAAGAGAGGTGATGTTTCATAACTAATAGGATATCGTTAATCCCACATCTCATCTCCGCTTAGCTCCAGAGAATACTTAGCGCCCACCCATCTCCACTTTGATGGATAAAGGCCCTTAAGCTTGGTAATTAAAAACTTAAAGAAATTAGTGTACCCGCAAACCAAAAAAATAACTAGGGGCCACCCATAAAAGATGTAAGAAAGGACAAGGGCGCGACGTACCTTACATATAGTTTAGTACAAAATATTTATAGTATACAGTACCTAGTATTTTCTATTTTTATTGCGTCCAAGCGTCAATCTAAGCCTAATTTATAGAAAAATATTTCATCGTAAGTTTATCCCAACTAAATACTGGCCTTGTTTACTCGCAGCCTAAAAAACAGTTGGTTCAAGAATTCATCTAAAATGTAAGAATGCCTTCAGCGAATTTTGTGTAGATTAAAAACCAGTCATTTTGTAAGTTTTTGGGGTATTATAAATGTAAATAATCATTGTTTAGAATTGTAACATATTTCTTTACAACACATACTTACGTATTATATGACTTGTAAAAAATTGAAACATTTTATGAATGGGAATTCATAGACAATATTCACTATAACATCTTTACCAAATATACGTTTTTATACTTATAAAAATTGCATCGACATCGACGGGTCGATGCTACAAGATTAGATACAATAACGAATCAATGTTATTATAATTATTCTCATACATAAAATGTTAGTAAAACTGATGTATAATACAAAATATGCTAACTTTATAGAGATTACCAGACGTTAATTTATTATGTAGGTAAAATACACTGTACTTAGCATTGTGAGCATAATAATAATTATAATATTGAATACGTAAAATGTTTATATATTTTTATTGCTCTTCAAAATACTACCCACACAATATTTTTATGACAAGTACATAAACATGTTCTCACCAACCATTAATACATGCAGGCACCAATGAGCACTCAGAGATCCAAGCTCCTTCGGACAGCAATAAATTACAAAACAATTTTCACTTCTTTAATAAAAATACAGTTAAAAAGTTTCGGCATTTAGAAGATGATTTAACCCAAGGGCTCTGAGATAGTCCCGCGTGTAAGGGTATCCTTTTTGAGTCAAACTTATATAATAATACTAGCCCTGTATTAAATACGTCCCACTGCTGGGCACGGGCCTCCTCTACTAAATGAGAGGGGTTAGGCCTTATTCTACCACGCTGGCCTAATGTGGGTTGCCAGACTTCACATACCTTCGAAATTTTTATGAAAAACTTCTCAGGTATGCATGTTTCCTCACGATGTTTCCTTCACCGTTAAAGCAAGTGATAATTAACAATTAATACGCACATCTTAGAAAAGTCAGAGGTGTATGCACTTGGGGCTGGTTTCGAACCTGCGACTTTCGTCTTGACAGTCCAAACCACTCCCCGCTGAGCTATCTGCTTAAAACTTAAAACTTATAACACCCGTCTTATTTATTGAGGGTATATCCAATAAAGAATAATAATGATCTATTATTTTTTACTATGTACTGCAGTAGCTATTTGCCAATTTATAAAAGCACCACCTAGCGTAAGCTGTTGAGAATATTTCAAACGTAAATATTTCAAAAGGTACATCGTAATGTTTATAGAAAGTTGTCGCTATATGAATATTAAATGGCAGTACTGTACAGTCTGTTTGGTTTTTGGTTGGCGTAAAAATAGTTTGCTATTTTTCTCCATGAAGGAAAGGTTCCTAAAGCAAAGGTTCGTAACCATGCAGCCTAGTCTGCTAAATGAAATTCTAAGATCTCTGTTATGTCGCGCCGCGCCGTAGATACACTCCACAGACTACTATAAAAATGCTAACTCTTGACAAATAAATTGTCGGTAGATAGGATTATCTATCCTTTACATTTTAATCTTGAATATGTTCATTACTAATATTAATGTTTGAATTTTTTTATAAATATATTCCTAAAAATATAATTCAGTAAAAATCTAATCATTATTGCAGTTGGCAGTTGCTTTATAGATAAAGCATATTTTATAAATTTCCTTTGCCATCTCTTTCAACTTAAAAAAAAACATTGATAAGAGATAACAACTTTGAAGAAGTTTTTTTGTCAATTTCGGAAGCAAAGTTCATTACGATAGTTGTGTTATTTTAGTTTAAAAAAATGTATTTATACCAGTGAAATTAAATAAAGATCGTATAAATTAAAACTGAGTTATGACGTTATGAGTAATTGCAGTTCGCGAGTACAGTTTGAATATTATTCATTACTTATTTAATATATACATAAGAAAACATTGTGTTATCAAGCCGTGTACGTAAATAAATAATAAAAATGAGTGGACATATACCTGAAAGTGATAAAATGAGAAAAAGAGGAGTGGAATTGGTAAGTGGTACAAAAGTCTGTTTAAATATAGATGTAAGTACTGACTGTATGTAATAGTTTTCATTATTTTTAAACTCTCGAAAGGAGCAGGTACTATTTTTATTTGTTCAGGCCTCGCCTAATACCGCTAAACCGCAAGCCCATTAACAGCCTTCGATCTTTGAATTTCGAAGTGCTGTATGACACTACAGTCTACACCGCGCTCCTCACACCGAGACTTAATAAGACACCTAAGCCCGAATACTGAAATGCAACTCAACATTTAAGATCGTAATAAACATGTTAAGACCCTCCTATCCGTGAAAATTTAATGAAAATAAGTAGCCCTTAACAAGTTGGTTGTTAAGGAATGTTTCAGTATTTTAATGCCCAGTCATTTCAATGCCCTTTAAACGAGAACACAGCAGTGCCTACATACTTCGTTGGCAGTAGAAATAGTAGTATGTACCCAGAGAGACTCGCAATTGAGGGTCCTACATACCAGTTTCTGAAGTTATTATACAACCTAAATAAATTATAACATTTATTCCTTACTTTAACACTGTTTGATAATTGTTGCCTGTAGATTTTGCAGATATATGTGTAAGTATATATTGCACTTAAGTTATTTTGAAATAAATTTGATTCAGATATTCTGATGATGGAGTTTCAGGTTTTTTTTTTTAATATGGGTAAGTAGGCAGATATAACAGATTTGCACTTGCTATGTTCATTGCACACCTCTTATTATTACCTAATTTATAACTTTAATATGTCTTCCTTAACACTTATTCATTACTTACTTCCCCTGCCCTTATCCCACTCGCAGTGGGATCGGCGCAACATGCATTTTAATACATGAAAGATGTTTTTTTTTACGACTGTCTGCCTGCCTGACCTCAACCCTTCTAAGGAAGTTATTAATTACTTTATGAACCTTAATTACAGATAAACTTATGCTTGGGGTTTTGTCGGTGTTAATTTTTTTTCATAACACAATCAAAATGATTTTATAGTGCTCAGCTGATGACTAATGTAGCTTCGTATTAGTAAAAAAAAACATGCGGGGCTAAGTCTAAGTCGAGCTATTAGATTATTATTTTTGGTTTGTAAAGAAGTATTAATGACCAATTTTATTGTATATATACCATTATATATATACAATAAAACACGTATACAAATATTATTATATACTAATAACGCACGGAGGTATATCTATGTACATATATACACAGTATACATATAGCTCATGGGAAGCGTGCAGTGACGATGACGCGAGTTTCACGCTTTTTGTTCACCCAAAAAGTACACATATGTACACAGTATACATATAGCTCATGGAAAGCGTTCGGTGACGATGACGCGAGCTCCATGGTTTTTGTTCACCCAAAAAGTGCTCAACACACCTAAAGAAGTTTTCACTTCAAAATTCAGGACCAAAACATTATTCGCAGAGATTACCTCCCTACAAACAACTCAAAAAGTCACAAACTTACAAGTTGTACCCATTTATAATATTAAGTTGATAAAAAAAGATAAAATTTATCATCGGCTTAACGGAAGCAAATCTTACTAATCTAAATAATCTTTTTTAATTATGGACTTTCCGTGGCATCGTAATCTTGACCCCCCCTTAAGCAAATCCTGGCAACACTTATGGATGTGCATAATGATGATGTCTTCCAAGCCGGATGTGCATATGATGTGATTGTAGAAATAATCAAAATTAAAAATAGCTTTATTTTATCGGGCGTCCAGGTAATTTAAAAAACATAATAAAACTATTTAAACCATTTATTTTTTCTAGTAGATTTGTTTTACAAAACAAGATTATTAAACATACATAGTGATAACTAATCACGAATCATTTAGGTTTACATACACATGAAGAGATAAAAAAAAGTGGGTACAATGAGACAAGGAAGAGTCCTGAAATGGAGCTTCATGGATTATTATCAATGAAGACTTCATCAGTTTTAAGTATTCAGCACAAAAAAGTGGCAATACAGAAAGCTAATACAACTGGTATTCTGGGTACAACCCTTCAGACACGCGTTGAATAAAACGTTTTGCGAAACTTGGTTCCTGTTTCGGGTTGTAGGGGTCAGACGACGAGGCGGATCACCCCATATAATACAATATCGTCATATTTATTGTATGAGGAGGCGGATGTATTGTATTATGACAACTTTTAAGTCAGCCACATGTCACTACTGATGTTTTGATGACATTTACTGTAAGCAACTTATAATGCTGTTAAGTGTGTGAACACGCCGCCGTCAGTACTGGCGCCAGTTCATTCTTGTTACTAATGATTAGTACTTGCGCAAGTTACTGCGCATCGTCTGCAACGGGCATAATGATTAGTACTTGCGCAAGCTACTGCGCATCGTCTGCAACGGGCATTAGCAATAGTTATTTTCTTGTTAGTCCACTTATGTCATTAACTTACACAAATACGACTTACAAATTTAATTGAGACCTTACAAATGGTAATCAGAGTAAAATGTGTCCTCTCCATTTATTAAAACATTGATATGATTTATTTTATAATATAAATACACCCATGTGAATGGAGAAGTTGCACAAATGAAATAAATCATTCACTTCTCCACTGACAATGGAGAATGTGACATTATGGCATAATAATATTGTTTTGGTCTCCTTGTAAGTTTTGATCGAAGGAATAAATAATAATAATAATATAATAAATACACCCTACAGTCACACACTTAGTCCTGACCCCACACTAGGTTAACCTGTGTCGTAGGTATCAGGAACTACGAGGGAATTGCGGTCCCACAGCACCCAGACCCGAAACAAATAATTGTGGGATCACACAAACATTTGTCTCGGTGCGGGAATCGAACCCACGGCCTCTCGCTTCGCAGCCGGCTACTCGCCCGCTGCGCCACGGAGGCTGTCAAATAGTTTTAAATATAGTTGAGGCTTAATAATTACCTATATAGTATAAACCATTTAAAAACGTATAACTTTGATCACGCACGACACAGTGATCCAATATTGTTAAATCTTCTATTATTCGTAAGGGTATATGTCCAAAGTTGATACTCATTTAAATTTCAAGAAAATGTCTCATTACTAAGGGGGGTAAAATCGGGAATTAAAGACTAAGGCCCGTATTACAGATCAACACTCAAGTGAGCTCTTTGCAAAGTGTCGATTTCTGTGCACGTGATTGGTCTATTTTTGGCGCCAAACAAAAACTTCGTCATTAATGAAATTTTAGGCAATGATATTATGAATATTTGCACTTAGACCCCGATTTAGATGATTCATTCTTAAAATTAGTAAAGTAAAAACTTTTTATCAAATGTATTATAAAACCGACTTAAAAAACTAAATTGCTAAAAATAAACTAATTTTGAGTCGGTGCTATCAACCAATGGCCAAGAAACTACAACTGACTCATAATTAAATAATTTTATTTGTAGCTTTTTAGATTTTCGAGCAGGGTTTTATTTTCTCTTATAAGTCTTTATAGATTTGTTTTGCAAACTATGCACTATCTACAGATAGATCGATATATTATCTTTTTATTGTTTCATTATTGTTTTATTGGAATTATAATGCAGTTAATTTATGGTATTGATAAAAGTTACCTATTTGACATTGAATTTGTGATGTTATGTAACATGAGATTATGCGCAGGCGCACAGACTGCCTCGGTGGCGCAGTTGTAATACGTACGCGTTACGATTGAGGCTAACGCTGAGGTCTCGGGTTCGTTCCCCGGGTCGGGTAAAGTGATGTTGGGTTTTTCTATTGCGAAATGCTCAGTGTCAGCCCGGAGTCTGGAATTTGTGCTCGGTATGGCGATAGAACACAGCAGTGCCTACATACTTCGTTGGCAGTAGAAATAGTAGTATGTACCCAGAGAGACTCGCAATTGAGGGTCCTACATACCAGTTTCTGAAGTTATTATACAACCTAAATAAATTATAACATTTATTCCTTACTTTAACACTGTTTGATAATTGTTGCCTGTAGATTTTGCAGATATATGTGTAAGTATATATTGCACTTAAGTTATTTTGAAATAAATTTGATTCAGATATTCTGATGATGGAGTTTCAGGTTTTTTTTTTAATATGGGTAAGTAGGCAGATATAACAGATTTGCACTTGCTATGTTCATTGCACACCTCTTATTATTACCTAATTTATAACTTTAATATGTCTTCCTTAACACTTATTCATTACTTACTTCCCCTGCCCTTATCCCACTCGCAGTGGGATCGGCGCAACATGCATTTTAATACATGAAAGATGTTTTTTTTTACGACTGTCTGCCTGCCTGACCTCAACCCTTCTAAGGAAGTTATTAATTACTTTATGAACCTTAATTACAGATAAACTTATGCTTGGGGTTTTGTCGGTGTTAATTTTTTTTCATAACACAATCAAAATGATTTTATAGTGCTCAGCTGATGACTAATGTAGCTTCGTATTAGTAAAAAAAAACATGCGGGGCTAAGTCTAAGTCGAGCTATTAGATTATTATTTTTGGTTTGTAAAGAAGTATTAATGACCAATTTTATTGTATATATACCATTATATATATACAATAAAACACGTATACAAATATTATTATATACTAATAACGCACGGAGGTATATCTATGTACATATATACACAGTATACATATAGCTCATGGGAAGCGTGCAGTGACGATGACGCGAGTTTCACGCTTTTTGTTCACCCAAAAAGTACACATATGTACACAGTATACATATAGCTCATGGAAAGCGTTCGGTGACGATGACGCGAGCTCCATGGTTTTTGTTCACCCAAAAAGTGCTCAACACACCTAAAGAAGTTTTCACTTCAAAATTCAGGACCAAAACATTATTCGCAGAGATTACCTCCCTACAAACAACTCAAAAAGTCACAAACTTACAAGTTGTACCCATTTATAATATTAAGTTGATAAAAAAAGATAAAATTTATCATCGGCTTAACGGAAGCAAATCTTACTAATCTAAATAATCTTTTTTAATTATGGACTTTCCGTGGCATCGTAATCTTGACCCCCCCTTAAGCAAATCCTGGCAACACTTATGGATGTGCATAATGATGATGTCTTCCAAGCCGGATGTGCATATGATGTGATTGTAGAAATAATCAAAATTAAAAATAGCTTTATTTTATCGGGCGTCCAGGTAATTTAAAAAACATAATAAAACTATTTAAACCATTTATTTTTTCTAGTAGATTTGTTTTACAAAACAAGATTATTAAACATACATAGTGATAACTAATCACGAATCATTTAGGTTTACATACACATGAAGAGATAAAAAAAAGTGGGTACAATGAGACAAGGAAGAGTCCTGAAATGGAGCTTCATGGATTATTATCAATGAAGACTTCATCAGTTTTAAGTATTCAGCACAAAAAAGTGGCAATACAGAAAGCTAATACAACTGGTATTCTGGGTACAACCCTTCAGACACGCGTTGAATAAAACGTTTTGCGAAACTTGGTTCCTGTTTCGGGTTGTAGGGGTCAGACGACGAGGCGGATCACCCCATATAATACAATATCGTCATATTTATTGTATGAGGAGGCGGATGTATTGTATTATGACAACTTTTAAGTCAGCCACATGTCACTACTGATGTTTTGATGACATTTACTGTAAGCAACTTATAATGCTGTTAAGTGTGTGAACACGCCGCCGTCAGTACTGGCGCCAGTTCATTCTTGTTACTAATGATTAGTACTTGCGCAAGTTACTGCGCATCGTCTGCAACGGGCATAATGATTAGTACTTGCGCAAGCTACTGCGCATCGTCTGCAACGGGCATTAGCAATAGTTATTTTCTTGTTAGTCCACTTATGTCATTAACTTACACAAATACGACTTACAAATTTAATTGAGACCTTACAAATGGTAATCAGAGTAAAATGTGTCCTCTCCATTTATTAAAACATTGATATGATTTATTTTATAATATAAATACACCCATGTGAATGGAGAAGTTGCACAAATGAAATAAATCATTCACTTCTCCACTGACAATGGAGAATGTGACATTATGGCATAATAATATTGTTTTGGTCTCCTTGTAAGTTTTGATCGAAGGAATAAATAATAATAATAATATAATAAATACACCCTACAGTCACACACTTAGTCCTGACCCCACACTAGGTTAACCTGTGTCGTAGGTATCAGGAACTACGAGGGAATTGCGGTCCCACAGCACCCAGACCTGAAACAAATAATTGTGGGATCACACAAACATTTGTCTCGGTGCGGGAATCGAACCCACGGCCTCTCGCTTCGCAGCCGGCTACTCGCCCGCTGCGCCACGGAGGCTGTCAAATAGTTTTAAATATAGTTGAGGCTTAATAATTACCTATATAGTATAAACCATTTAAAAACGTATAACTTTGATCACGCACGACACAGTGATCCAATATTGTTAAATCTTCTATTATTCGTAAGGGTATATGTCCAAAGTTGATACTCATTTAAATTTCAAGAAAATGTCTCATTACTAAGGGGGGTAAAATCGGGAATTAAAGACTAAGGCCCGTATTACAGATCAACACTCAAGTGAGCTCTTTGCAAAGTGTCGATTTCTGTGCACGTGATTGGTCTATTTTTGGCGCCAAACAAAAACTTCGTCATTAATGAAATTTTAGGCAATGATATTATGAATATTTGCACTTAGACCCCGATTTAGATGATTCATTCTTAAAATTAGTAAAGTAAAAACTTTTTATCAAATGTATTATAAAACCGACTTAAAAAACTAAATTGCTAAAAATAAACTAATTTTGAGTCGGTGCTATCAACCAATGGCCAAGAAACTACAACTGACTCATAATTAAATAATTTTATTTGTAGCTTTTTAGATTTTCGAGCAGGGTTTTATTTTCTCTTATAAGTCTTTATAGATTTGTTTTGCAAACTATGCACTATCTACAGATAGATCGATATATTATCTTTTTATTGTTTCATTATTGTTTTATTGGAATTATAATGCAGTTAATTTATGGTATTGATAAAAGTTACCTATTTGACATTGAATTTGTGATGTTATGTAACATGAGATTATGCGCAGGCGCACAGACTGCCTCGGTGGCGCAGTTGTAATACGTACGCGTTACGATTGAGGCTAACGCTGAGGTCTCGGGTTCGTTCCCCGGGTCGGGTAAAGTGATGTTGGGTTTTTCTATTGCGAAATGCTCAGTGTCAGCCCGGAGTCTGGAATTTGTGCTCGGTATGGCGATAGGCTCGCCCACTATTTCATAAGGGACGGAGATACGTTCGGCGAAATGTGGGTGTACTAGTTACACCTTTGCCTACTCTTTCGGGCGTATTATAGGCGTGAGTGCGTATATATGTATGTAGATTACGCGCAAAATAACTTAGCCGGCTTGAAGTTATTCACGAGCTGGGTCGCCATTGTTGCGTTCAGAGCGGAGGCTCGCGCTAGACGCCAACGATGTTCTATTTTAAATTGTATCCTACTATTATAAATGTGAAAGATGGATATAATTTTCAAACATTTGACTATTTTAGTGTTAGGTTTGTATGAACTATGTAATCAAGCGATGATCGGCGACACCTGGATCGTCGAATTGTACTTGGCCCTAATTAGATTTTGCTGTGGTCATCCTGGCTTAACATGAATAGAATCTCAGCTTGTTTCTGCACAGATTTCTATCGTAAACACTACGACATAGGTATTGACATGAGCTTGTTAATATATATTATGTAGTTTTAATGTGTGTGGCAGTGACGCTACAGCTGTAGTCCTATACTAAGTGACAATTGACAGCCTCCGTAGCGCAGCGGGCGAGTAGCCGGTTGCGAAGCGTGAGGCCGTGGGTTCGATTCCCGCACCTTGACAAATGTTTGTCTGATCCACAAATATTTGTCTCGGGTCTGGGTGTTGTGGGACCGCAAGTCCCTCGTAGTTCTTGATACCCACGATACAGGTTTACCTAGTGTGGGGTCAGGACTATGTATGTGACTGTTGGGTGTATTATTATTATTATATAGTTGTACAAATACACCACATACAAAAATTAGTTAAATTTATCTACAATACCCTGTTACATTTACTTAAATGGCGCCATAAATTCGGTCGGTGTCGACCAAACAGTCAATAAATTCACATTTGACCGTCATCTGATCCTTTTATGTCACTGTCTTAAGATTAAAATTATTATCAGTGGATTTTTACATATTAAATCTAGCAATATAAAAATAAAAGATTATCAGTTATCTGTTGTATAACAATACGAAAATTTGATTATAAAGTGAAATCGTTTAAGAACTTATGTGGCCTTTGGCACTAAGCCGGAATAGACAGAAACAAAGAAAGTGCTTCTGTTTGTACTCGTATATTATACGTTTTGTCCCGCACTATAGCTAAAACTAATATATACATATCGTCGTATACTACAGATCAAAATTGTGCCGCATTCTGATCATCTATTTTAATTCGTAGGCGTTTGGCATGGCATTTGGTCGCAAATGCTTGTGCTAGATGGTAGTGATTGGATTCCGCAGGCTGGGTAAAAAAACGCTGGCTTCACGTAAGAGGACAGATGTGAGAGCTCTCGTGCTCAAGATCAAGACGAAGTGCAAGCGTCTAAGTACGAACAGTCATAAAGAAAGAAAGAGTTTTAGTTTTGATGTAATAAGGTGTATGTAGAATAGTAGTAAGTGGAAATCCGTTGTCTCTGTCTACCCATATGGGAAACACGCTTAAGTCTATGTATGTTTGAATTGAATTGATATATTTGTGTACTACATTAAGATAATGATAACTTATCGCCCTATTTAAGTTGCAATATATTATGGTATTTAACTTTGAAAAATATGTCAAATTAGTTTCTGGTTCTTGCGCGTTTTTGTAACAAACATTTTCAAAATATTTTTGGTTGTAGAGACAAAATAGTGATATTTATTTCTGCAAAATCTACCTGACAACGTATATACTCGCAATTTGTGTCGTATTGGTATATTATCTATGTAAGGTAAACGATACATTTTGGCGATCGGCGATTTTGTGACTGTAGGTTTATACTTTTGGAGGTGTCGATTGTTGATTCGAAATCACCCGTTATAGCAAATATTTGTTATAGCGTTGTAGCAGTCATTCAGTATACGGTTGCTATATTAAGACCCGTATTCACAAACTATACTATAAAATCCCATAGTGGGCGTGAAGACATAAGATTTCTGTATGGTTCAATGGTTCGGTTTTGCCGTTAAAGAAACGAACCAATCACGTATACAGAAATCTATGTAAAGAGCTCACTTAAATATTAGTCGTGAATACGGACATAAGATTCCGAAAAGTGTCTGTCTATCTTCGTAAATATTACTAATGCATTGTTGACACTCCAGCAATAATTCTCGCTTGGAGAACATGCATTGCGCACATATGGAGAATAGTGAATAACCTGACATCACCAATGGGGAAAGGGTAACATTAATATATCGTTAAATATTTTATTTTACAGAAAATCATGCCGTCATACACAGGCGTTCCTACAGACGAGAACCAAGCCGAACGCGACGAAAAGCCCTGGCAACGGGTTAATATACCATTTAATTGTCATTTATCATGCTTTTATATTGTAGTTTGAAAAATATATCTTGTTTACCTCGTGCATAAAATGAACGGTGGGTGTAAAAAGGCAGTTTTAGAAGGGTTTGCCAGGAGAGGTTCACTGGGTGAATTCATCTAAAACGGTCTTTGTAACCGCCTTGAAAAAGGAGGAGGTTGTTAATTGTGTGTTTAACTAGTGACTAGTAGAAAATCTATCCTTAATCGTTATTTCTTCCTTACTTCATCTATACCGGTATATGTATCTATATCTATGGTAGGTAAGTATCTCGGTAAGTGTGTGCTATTATCATTCTTACAAATAGTCATTTGTGGAGAATCTGTCTAATCGTTAGATTCTTCATCCATCAAGATATTTGTAATATGAATTATTTCATTTATGCAACTTCTCCATTGTCAATGGAGAAGATGCATTGAGAACATGATTCATCATAACTTAATCATGCCATTTCAACTCATTTCTATGTATTATTAGTTGTTTGTAATTACCACGAGCTGGAAAAATATAATCAACGATAGGGATGTCATGCAGAATAAATGAATTGTTTATGTTTGAAGACTAGAAGAAAGAAAGAAAACATTTATTCAGCACGCATACACAACATAGATAAAGGTAGATTATAGCAAGAAAACACAATATTATAAACTTACAGAGTTAAAAAACATCTAATAAAAAAATAGTATAAAGGGACGGATAGTGTGTCTTGTGATATGGTGCTGAAAGGGTCTTATTTCAGCATAATGCCAGGCAAGGTAAATTGCCTGGCGCTGGTTTTCAAGTAAGACTCCCCGTAGTTACTCAAGGATATAGTTAGAAGATAAACAAAAAAAGAAAAACATACTATATATTATTTACACACGTGTACGAATGTAATCGAAGACTAAATAAAAATGTATAAATAAGTATCGGATAAAAGTAGCTTTTAAGGGCACCTATTTAATTCCTTGATACTCATTCTGTAAATTTTGCTCATTGTAAATAAAGTACACATGTATGCCTTGGTTACACGATACGGAAATCTTTTTTTTAGGGAAAAGAGATAAGAGCGAATACTGAATTTGGGTCTGGTTTTAGTCTTAAAATATTGATTAGTGTTTTTTTCCGCTATTTTTAGGTGGTATACGAGTTAACTAGAAAAGGGAAACATTTGTACGAACCTGTGAAATCTGTAAGTTTTTTGAACTAATTACACGGGTTTTTTAAACGTTTTGTGCTTTGATTGATGTTTTCTTTGGGATTATTATATAAAGTTTTGTAATGGTTGTGTGTTAATTGTATTGTTTTTTTTTGTAATTGTTCATTTCGAATGGAATAAAGTGGAAGAACTTCAAGAATAGTTAATGAGGTTTCCTTCAACAACAGGCGGAAAAAAAATCACCAGAACTGGTTTACCTATAAAAACATATTTCATCATTTTGCTTTACTATGGGATTCCGAGAGGTTAGGTACCTGGCATCTGTAGGCCTAGTATGAGTTACAAATACGTTCACAGCTTTCGAATTCGTATAAAATTACAACCGTCGAAGTGTCAAACTAGTAATTCATACAGTAATAAAGTAAAGAATCGCTTGAAAACTAATTTCATATTCTATTATTATCAAATAAAATAAACCATATAATTAATTTTAAGTCATCATAGTTCCCACTAGTGACTACTTACTAATATTTGACGTATTCAGAGAAAACGAAAACTTTCATCGTTTTACAAAACTATTAAAACTTGTACTAGGCCTACTGTCCATCGCTAAAGACAGTCATACACGCTCCGGTGAACCAGACACGTCTGCCTGTATGTAATCATGTATTTGAGTAGGTATCGGAACAAAATCAAAAACTGAATTTTAGTCTGCATACCGTACGGGGTCATTCAATATCACATTGGAGGGATCTGCGAGATTAAAGGGTAACCTGAAGGCCAATTCTCGTAATTTTAAATGTTCATAATATCATTCCGATCTAGTCTCAGCGTCAAGAAAGTTGCAAATGGCATTCTCTTAAACCAATAATCAACGTCAAATGTGAACATAGATCGTAATGAGATTGAATGTAGAATAAAAGTTGACTGAAGCCAAAACGGTATAATGCTACTGCTAATACTATGTGCATTAGACGTTGATTATTGGTTGAAGAGAATACCATTTGCAACTTTCTTGACGCTGAGACTAGATCGGAATGATATTTTGAACATTTAAAATTACGAGAATTGGCCTTCTGAGCTTGCTTCACCTATGCTATGTCGTCAGGTCTGCATAGATGTTACCTGTGCAGGCCTATCAGGCACGCTGGAATGTGTATGGTTGCCATAACCACCGCATGCAATAGCAAACATCACCTAGGCGTTGTGAAAGCCATTCTCTCGGATGAATCCCTATAAAAAAAATGATATTCAGTCATTTATCGACCAGGCTATTACAACCGATAAGAGGCACTAAAATGTTAGCTTTAATAATTTTGTCGAGTCAGAATAATAAAATAAATACCTTTATTTTATTGTCCAAGTATGACATTTACGATCATTTTAAGGGGATTACGAATTTTTTATAATTGTTTTATAAAATATATGCTATAGGCACCTTAGATTTTATCCTATTTCGAAACAAAAGGGCGTGGATTTGTCGTAAATTGTAAATCATGTGTATTTATATCTGTCTGTAAGTAACTACGTTATCTTCGTGATAGTGGATTATCTAAAGATTGCATGCATACCATGATTTTAGATTCCAATAAATACCATTTGAGTCAATGACATGACAATATGTGACCTACCTTTTCACGTCCCACTATTGGATACGGGTGACGGGTACGAGTACGGGTCATGAAAAGGCCTAAGCCCACAATATATTTAATAACAGGGGCCGGCAAAAATGGATTACCTGATGGTAACTAGTCTCTAACGCCACTTTTACTTGGGTATCATAATACCCACAATACCAAAATCATTTGTGTATTGCCGACCTTTATGGAAAGGAATAAGTAGTGTAGGGAGATTAGGGCGTCCGGAAATGTCACTCACAGTACGAAACAGCAAACTGCACTTCAATTTCTGCTTTTTGTGAGAGTGGTACCACCCCCGTGGTTGATCCGGTGTCACGTTTAACCCTAGATGGCGGTTACAGTGAAACAAAATTTAACAGTAAAACAAATTATTATATTTTAAGAGTAAAGTAGCAGGGTCGCGGGTAGAAAATTATGGCCAAATTCAGCTCCAACAACGGTCACCGCACTCTCCTCTTGGACTGCGCACGACTCGTAGGGGTCAGGACTGATGGCAGGTCGGATGCCAAGGCAGCTGGCGGATGGCAGGTCTTGAACGCCTCCAGAGGTGATATCCACATGCCTTGATCGCCGTCAGAGGTGATATCCGCCTTCTGGTTCGACAGCCCACAGCACGAGGATTACGGAGGCAGCGATTAGGGATCTAGAAATCCCTAACGGAGTTCCCTAGTTGGGAATAGCTCAAGGATTTTAAATTAACAACCGTTATAGGTTTTTACTGGTGCCTAGATCCGACTCTCAGCAGATAATTACACTAGTGTCGTCGAGTGTGTCCAACAGCTGACTGCGCGAGTAATTCCGAACTCCCTCTGCCACACTAGCCGAACCGGCCCGAGGGTTACCGAAGTTTCGGTGTTTGCCATTGGTTCTAGACCCCAAGACGCTTAATTATATTGTGTGGCGTATCTAATGAGAATTATTGTAGGCGCGTCCGCGAGTAGATATTTTATATATTTAAAGTTATGTTTAAAATATGTTATAGATATTATTATTGTTTAATTATAAATTATTATTAAATTATAAAAGTAACCTACGTTACACCGGCCCCTTCGTGCTGTGGACCGAAACTGCGTGGCGCTACCACTTGAAATTACAGCGGCGCTATGCTACTTATTTTGTTGAATGGTAAACTACGGCGCTCATTTCCTGGGAAGCTACTCGGTTATCTGTAAGAGGGCGAAACGACTATCATATGGGGTTCTTATCAATTCCAAGGAAATAGCGCTTCTTCAAGCCGATAAACAAAAAAAACAAATGTATTGAAAGGACTTCGCGATTGACGAACTACAATATTAACCCTGTATGATACCTACCTTCGAAATTCATATGGAGAATTCTGAGGTATCGGCATACCTGTTGCCTCACGAAGTGTCTTTCACCGTATAACAAGAGCTAATTATTATCAATGAATACACACGTAATTTAGAAAAGTCGGAGGTGTATGCTATAGGGCCTTGGGGCTAGTTACGAATCTTCGCGATTTCCATCTCGGCAGTTCGTACTGCTCCCCGCTGTTTTTTCAAATACAATATAGGTACCTACTCTACCAATCGACCAATGAGACAATATTCAAAATTATAATTATTTAAACTTAATTATATATTTGTATTAAGTACAAATTGAAGTGCCACTATAAATTGAATTTTAATAAATTCCTTTACCATTTAAACGTTTCTTACTAACTTTTCATTATCATAAAATCAATAATGATATGCTTACTAAACTAATATGTGACTCACTTACTTATCTCTACTAATACGTACGTACTAATCTGTTTGTTTGTTTGTTGTGTGTTATACTAAAAAATATTATTGAAACCCTTTGTATTGAAATTTTAAATATAGTCTAAAGGCTACTCACTGGAAGCATTCGCGGGTAATGGAACAATACAGATTCGATCTGACATCAGTGTGAGGAGAATCGAACATTACAGTGCGCACACCCGTAAAACAATTTGTAATATTATGTCATATAATAAAACATTGTTAAAACAACTGATTTAATGTTATACTTTTGAATGCTTTTGAAACCACAGTCAGTGAGTTGAGACAGCTCAGTATTACAACGTCTTCTTCTTCTTCCACCTGCTCTTATACCACTCACAGTGGGGTGTCGGCACAACATGCTTTTCAACAGATCTTACAGAAAGATTTGGCTTGTCATCACACAAACTTGATAAATTACTGCATTATTATTTTTTTTTTTGTCACTGTTAGATACCTCTAAGTACTTACATAATTTTAGCGAACCATGTTTTTTTTTATTTTTTATTCTTACTTGTTTTTATACAATATTACTTAGTATAGATTTGACTTCCGTGCGTCACTTTAGGTGGTCACTGAAAATCAGCGCTGTGTTATGGTATATACCATAGCACAGCATCACGCTGAGTGTGCCACCTAATTGACACGGAGTTTGTATAACTTTTTCTTTATACTACTTATACCTTTTTTTATTTTATTTTAATAGACTTATGTTGTATGTACTCCTGTCAATAAAATATTTCTTTCTTTCTTTCTTTCTTTCTATTATAAACTAGGTTTTGCTCGCGGCTCCACCCGCGTGAAGGGCCTATTCCGGGAAAAAAGTTTTAAATAGCCTATAGCCTTCCTCAATAAATGGGCTACCTAACACTGAAAGAATTTTTCAAATCGGACCAGAAGTTCCTGAGATTAGCGCGTTCAACCAAACTAAACAAACAAACTCTTCAGCTTTATAATTTTCTAATATATAAAATTCTCGTGTCACAATGTTCGTTCCCATACTCCTCCGAAACGGCTGGACCGATTTGTATGAAATTTTGTGTGCATATCGGGTAGGTATGAGAATCGGCCAACATATATTTTTCATCCCCCTAAATGTTAAGGGTGGTCCACCACAAATTTTATTTTTTATTTTTTTGACAACATTTTTTGTTTTTATTTTGTTATGATACAGCATTAAAAAATACATACAGCCCTAAACTTTCAAACCCTCTACGATCCACCCTTATTTTTTAATAGCGATATTAGTATTTTTGTCAAGCGCGTTTCTCAGCGGGGGCGCCCACTAGGCTACTTTAATCCTGGAAATAGGCATTCACGCGGGCGGAGCCGCGGGCAACAGCTAGTTTTAGTATAGATAGATTAGTAGGTATCTAGGCGCATCTGTCTATGTGTGTGTGTGTGTGTGTTTTCTGTAACTACTGGACTTTTTTGTACGTACGTTTATAGTATGGTATGGTGTGGTGGGTAGAGTAGATCTGATGTCACTCCAGTCGACTCGCCTACATAAGCAAAAAAACATATCGGACAAATAAGGTCAAATTCAAAATTGTCTGCATAGCATAATTTGTTCGTCAGCTAAAATATTAAATAGGTAGTCAATAGTGAATTGCAATTACTTATTACAACGTGATCAGTCACTAGCATCTATGCAGGAAAAATTTCTTTATTGAAGAGCCAACTTCTCCACAATATCGCGTTAAGAATATTTAACTATTACAGTGACTCTTCATATAGTTTTAGTTTATTTTGGTTTTGCAAAATGTGTTTTAAAATCCCGTTATAATACCTCAACATTTCGGTTTGAATTGTAATGTAAGGGTGTCGACGTGGAGTGATTGTGTGATGTTTCGAGAATTGTTTTAAACTTTGTTTGTAAAGTCGAAATGTTCGGCATTGCGAATGCGACTGACGAGCTGCAGTCATTTTTGACGCGTCGTCGTTTTCGGACTGCATTGAACTTTGTTTCAGTGGTAAGTATTTAGGGAATGGAACTTTTATAACCTGGTAATGCAAGGATAGTACAGTCCCGATAGATATAGGCAATGTTGAATCTAGCGGATCTAGGGGGGGAGTTAAGGGGCTCAAACCCCCCGCCCCCCACAAACTAAAATCCTGGATCCGCCACTGATGTTGACCGTTAAGAGACATTACATCTCTCAAACATGCTGATATTATTAGTTACCTACCTGCTCTCGGAATGCGACTCGCCTGAACAGTGCGGATCTTTTCATTATGTGGAAGGTGGCCGCTATCCAGTCTTTATCAGTTTTAATTCAAGATTAAATAATTGTCAGCGGGAGCTAAGGGGGACCTTAGCTGCTAGAAGTTACATCCATGTTCTGACAGCCTCAGCGGGTGAATAGCAGACTGCGGATAGTAGAGCCGCGGGTTCGATCCCTGTACCGACATTTAAATATTTGACATGGATGTAGTGGGACCGACACTCCCTCGTAGTTTCTGATACCACACCACATAAAATCATTTAAGCCTTTGTCTATGAGGGTTAGGACATTGTGCGACTGTTGGGTGTATAAATTATTTTTTAAATACAATTTTAGGTTCCAAGTTCTCTAATAGTGGTGTTATTAGGAGTATACCTTCTGCTCGGGTTCTTCTCTCAATTGGTTGAAGACGACATGCCTGCAGTCGTCAACGATGCTGACGTGGCCAGAGATGTAAGTTCGTTCACGATTCATATATACGAAAACAAACATATTTTAGTTTTTTACTTACAATATTAGTTTTGTATGATATACTGACCATCATACCAAATGAGGAATAATGAACTATGAATACACACAAATAAAGTAAATTCTAAAAGACAGCGGTGCTACGAACTCGCTATTTCCTGTCTGCCAGGATCGTAGCTTGTATCACTCAATAATTTGCCTACCCCAACAAGAGGCAGATGAGTGTGTATGTAATATGTATTGATTTTACTCAAGTTTATGAAGGAGGGACACTGCTGGCGTACAATTACATTGGTTTAGATAATGCAGGCTACATACGGCAACGATTTATCGCAGCGATTCGAATTAGCACAGTTACATCGAACAACCCTATGTGCTCCACACGCCACCGATATATATGTACGTCGATCGTCAGTTCGCCACACAAGCTCGCGCGTTAAACATATCATCGGGAATAACTGAAGATGGTGAAGACATTTGCATTTGAGAACGATTTATTGAATAGAAAATGTCACTGCCGGCAATCAACTGTGCAAACGAAATAATCCGCAACGATAAATGATGAATACATACATACATACGCATCCCCGTAGGGCGTAGGCAGAGGTGTAACCAGTACACCCACATTTCGCCAAGCGTATCTCCGTCCCAAGATGTAATAGGGGGCGAGCCTATCGCCATACCGGGCACAATTCCAGACTCCGGGCTGAGCATTTCGTAATAGAAAAACCCAATACCACTTTACCCGACCCGGGGATCGAACCCGAGACATCTGCGTTGGCCTCAATCGTTACGCGTACGCATTACAACTGCGCCACCGAGGCAGTCGCAGGTTTAGATGATGAATCGCTACGATAAATCGTTGCCGTGTGTAAACGCCTTAAGTAGGCTGATGTGTTGTCTTACAGAGTATAGACACATTCAGCGAGGAGTCTGCATGGAGGTACCTCCACCAGATATTGGGTGACAACGCTCGAGTGTCGGGTACTCAGTATCACCTCAACAAAACTGCTGATATGAAAGCAATAGTGGACGGCATAGCGGCGACCTCGCAAAATGTACAGACAGATTGGCAGTTCGCTTCAGGTGAATATATTTTAATAATAGCTTTTGCTCGCGGCTCCGCTCGCGGGAATGGCCTTTTCCAGAATAAAAAGCCTATCCAGATCATGGCCTGTGTGCCAAAATTCATCCAAAACCATTCACTTATGAAGGTGTTTTAGACTAACAAACATAAAAAAATCACAAACTCACAAACATCCAAATTATCACATCTATAATAGTAGTAGGATTAACTAGCTGTCACTCCCATAAGTCCTAACGTGATATACATATAAACCTTTCGGAAGAAATTTTCTTCTTTTTTTATTTGCTTGACTGACGAGACGAGCAGTTCGCTCGCCTAATGTTAAACGTTACGCCTGCCCATAAACAGAAGCAACGTCACAAAGAACTCTGGATTACAGAACACTGCATAGCACTGAACAGCGCTGGTCATCCCGAACAGAAATACTCTTCAGTCACATTTGACCTTACAAACCTTACACTACTTACTTTAACCTTACACCCACAGCGCCGACCCCCCACAGCGCCTGTGTGCGAAACCTATGAAGCGCCTCTTTTTTTCACGTTTCTCCATGTTTCAACTTTTTTTATTATTTGTTAATTTTGACCGAAATAAATGTTCTCCAGTTTTATATACTTAGATAATATTCTACTAAATAGGTGTTTTGTAAAGCGTAAAATTAAACCACAAACACTCGACTGCCTCGGTGGCGCAGTTGTAATGTGTACGCGTTACGATTGAGGCCAACGCTGAGGTCTCGGGTTCGATCCCCGGGTCGGGTAAAATGTTGTTGGGTTTTTATAGTACGAAATGCTCAGTATCGGCCCGGAGTCTGGAATTTGTGCCCGGTATGGCGATAGGCTTGCCCCCTATCACATCGTGGGACTGAGATACGCTCGGCGAAATGTGGGTGTACTGGTTACACCTCTGCCTACCCCTTCGGGGATTAGAGGCGTGAGTGCGTATGCATATTGTACCTACTTACTTATCGATACTCCACTACAAAGAATACGTTGTTGTGTAAGTGTAACAAAAATAATTTCGACGGCGGCGCCCCTATTGTCTTGGCGCCTGTGTGCGGCGCACACTTCGCACTTGGGGCGGTACGGCCCTGCTTACACCTTATAAAGTTGATATTTATTTCTTTCACATGATTTTGCTCAGGATTTCGTGTCTATTTCGGTACGCCTAATTAGTAGTTGCGTATACTTACACTCGAATACAGAAACGCAACTCAAGCATTTGACATCGTGTTACATATGTTAAGTGCCTCTTAGCTGTCAAATCTGTATGAAAATAAGTAGCCCTTAAACAGTCGGTCGTTGAGTAAAGTTTTAGTATTTGGGCGCTAGACCTGTGTCTCTGGTGGATACATTAGTTTTGCGTCTGCTTACCACTTCAGGGTTACAGCTTTATACTATGTTTTTTACAGGCGATTACAACCTGAACGGGATAGTGAACCGGTACGACAACGCGTCCAACGTGGTCGCCATACTGGTGGGAGAGAGCGGGTTCGAATCCAATGGATCCACGCGAACATCGATACTCATCAACTGTCATTATGACTCCGTGCCTTATGCATTAGGTAAGATTTTGTGTCTTTGTTAAACAGGCAGTGAACCAAAGCCGTGGCGAGGGGAAGCGAGGTTTAACACGCCTCTGTTTTTAAAAATCCTGGAATGGCAACACTGGACTTGACTTGTACAGTGCAGTACAAATGTCGGCCGTCAAGAGACAGTACCTCGTCCATCGGCAGAGTTATGCCGGCCTAAAGTTGCTGGATAAACACTGGCTGACCTTGAAACAGTCGTCGCCTGAACGAGCCACTATGGCGGGACTTAACCGACACAAAAAACAAAGAGGTTCTCAATTCGCCTATATTCTTGTATATGTTCACGCATAACTTCGCTATATGTGAATGATACTTTTTGTATTCGATAGGGTTTATTTCGGTGGTGGTCCCACTTTCTTTAAATTTCAAATTGAATAAAAATTTCTGTCCCTAAGAGACTGAAATCGGTGATGAAAGACTCAAATTAATTCTTCGTCATGTATGCATAGATTTTGAGGATTCTTTCACTATGAATATATGAATGGTTGACTATTAAACTAGTACCACCGACTCAAAATTGTTTAGCTTTTTAGTTATTTTTGTCGGATATTTGCCATGTGTAGGTGGGTCGTCGCTATACAGTTGGGTACAAAAAATATCAGGTAACCTCCAACATTAGTACTGTGACAAGATTCAAGCGACTTCATACATTACAAAATAAAAACGGCCTCGGTTCGCTGCTTCCCTACCCGTTTCACTAATTAAGTCCGTTATGAGTTATGACGTGAGAACAAATGTTCATTTTTTATTATTCCATGAAAAGAAGTAGTCAATAGAGGTATACTTGACCGAATTACATTTCATCATAATAGGGTAGTTGACTAGATTTTTTTATTATTTAAATCAATAAGTTATGTTACTCAAAATCTATTGCAGAAAGAATTTTATAAATCGGACCAAAAATAAATAAGATAGAAGCCATTCAAATCCTGTAGAAGGGGTAATTGTCAAATGACAGACGATGCAACCTTTGACGTCACTGTGTAAAATGTTCATTATAGTGCACGCATGCAAGCGAGATAGTGAGATATCCCTACTGCGCACCCAGTTTTCCTCATACCAACATTTAAAATCATAACTGCGGGCACATTTCTGAACCAATTTTGATTGTGTTTTAATAAAATCGTTTCTTTTGCGTATCATTTTCTGTTGCTTATAAAATAATGTATAAAATTCAATATAGGAAACTACCCTATTCGAGATAAAATATTTAAGCACAAAGTCCTGCCTCTGCCCCACAACCTGTATCGTGGCCGTGGATGTGGTGTATTGCTATTGGGTGTACAAACATACTACCGACTTTATCAAGTATAGTGGAGGTAGATAATAATAAACATGACGTCTACATCAAATAACACCTTGTAGCCTCCCTAGCCCTAGTTTATGGGCAGGCGTGACGCTTACCATCAGGCGAGCGACCATCGTCATCTAAAGCTATTTAAAAAAAGATTCCATTAAAAGTGAGATAGACAGACAGACAAATAGCGTAGGCTGGATTGACCAGAATATATTGAAACGCAGTATGTTGATAATTGCTCTCAGACTGCGTTCTGGACATATTCCATCGAATAAGTTCTCATTTTTAATGAAAAAATCATTGTCTCCTAACTGTGCGGAATGCGGTGTTGTAGAGGATGTGCAACATATATTGATGGAATGTGTCCGGAACGAAAGTGATAGAAGGGATATTTTTAAATTAAAACAAATATTTTGTGTTGGTCTTTGTAACAGTATTCTTGCGGATCCACTATCGGATACTGCTGTAAAATTATATAATTTAGCTAATAAGTTCATCAGTAGATCATAAGTGCTGAATATATATTATCATCCCTGATTGGGCGATATGGTCGCTCAGCGACAAAGCCCTTCATAACAATAAATTGAAAAAAAAAAACAAATAGCGTAGGCCTAGTATTAGATGATAGTTATACATTTTTGGCACCCATTCATTAAATCTACGAAATAATGTTTATGGGCAGGTGTGACGGTTACCATCTGGCGAGCGACCCCTTGGTCCAGTCCATTTAGTTGTATAAAAATATATGATTTTTAAATTGCTTTCTGGTTTCTAGGTGCGTCTGATAACGTGGTATTTTGTGCTACAATGGCTGAAACATTGAACAAATTGTCAAGAAGCACTAGAAAGTTCAAGAATAACTTGATATTTTTATTTAATGGTGCCGAAGAAAATCCACTGCAGGTATGCGAGTGCTTTGATACTTAACTAGCTAATGCTTTTAGCTTTTAACTAACTAGCTTTTGGCGAAAAATAGACAAATTATTTAAAATTATATGTATTGCCAAAAAAAGGTTAAAATTGTATAATAAAAGGTTAAGTGTCATCTGTTGACTGTATAATCAACTAATTTGTTGTATTGTCAATTTAGGAGGCGCATAGCCGATTTTAAGAAGCGCCAAAATTAATAAATCTTTACATTTACTTATTTCTACTTTATTAAAATTTCTTTAGGTGCGGTCAGCAATTTTTTGGGTGATCAAAAATCATGAAACTCGCGTCATTGTCACCGCAGTCCCATGAGCTATAAGTATACTGTGTATATATGTACATAGTTATACCTCCGTGCGTTATTAGTATACATTATATACATATATACAACGAGTATATCTCTCTACATATATATATATTAAATTGGTCACAAACACTTCTTTACAAATCATAAATAATTCAAAAATAATAATCTAATAGCTCGACGATACAATTCACAAGTTACTTAGTTTTCACTTCTATCGGCAGTCCCCAAGACTCCAACGCATGTTTTTTTATATTACGTGACAGACCACTATCGATGAGAAGTGTTTGCATAGTTTTTTTTTTATTAGCCTACTTAGTGTCCCACTGCTGGTCAATGGACTCCCACAACTTCTGCCACTTCTTACGCCCTATGGCGATCTCTCGCCAATTTGATGAAAAATTAACATCTGTCTGTCCATATCTTCAGATCGGCTAGTATTTATTTATTGTAATTTTCAGGCAAGTCACGCGTTCCTGCAACATCCGTGGGCTCGTGGAATCACGACCGTCATAAACCTGGACGCCGCCGGGATGAATGGCAAAGCCACTATATTCCAAGTAAGAGGCTTTAACAAAAAATGTTTAGTCAATAACTTTATCTATTAAAAAAGTATTTTTAATGACATAGTCTACCTTGGTGGCGCAGTTGTAATGTGTACGTGGTACGACTGTTATGCTCAAGTCTCGGGTTCGATCCCCGGGTCGAGTAAAACTGATATTGGATTTTTCTATCAAGTAATGCTTAGTATCAGCCAGGAGGCTGATATCTTAGGCCAGGAGGCTCTTATCACATAATGGGATGGAAATAAGCTCCGCGAAGTGTGCTTGTAATTGCTGGCTACATCTCTGCCTACCCCTTCGGAGAATATACATTCTCCGAATCACATACATATGTGATTGACAATCGATGAAGTGTGTCATCTGATAGTGATCTCCAACGCCCATGAACACCCATAATACTAAAAGAATCATTGACGCCTTGCCTACCTTAAATTAAATGGATAATAAAGGGGAGTTGAGCTCATTACTCATCGTGTTTGAGCTCATTGAATAGATCTCGATGGGGCATTAACGTGCAGATGGTGATGAGGATCTGATGATGCGAGTAGGAAAGGTGTTATTTTATTTATTTTTATTGCATAGGCCGGGGGACGAGCAAGTGGGTCACCTGATGGTAAGTGATCGCCACCGCCCATGTACGCTCACAATACCAAAAAAGTCATGGGCGCGTTGCCAACCTTAAAGGAAAGGAATAATTAAGGGATTAGGAAGGGGAGGGGATTTAGGCCTCCGGATATCACACTCACCGTACGAAACGCAGCAGCAAGCTGCTACTTTACGTCGGTTATCTGTGAGACAATGGTAACGACCCGGACGAGCCGGCCCATTCATGCTGTATACAAAATTGTCTACCACTCGGTCAGGGGTTTTTACGATTATGTTTTTTTCACAGGTGACTGACCCTAGAGTGCTGGCAGCATATAAAAGGACGGCGCACAGACCAAACGCTCAGGGTCTCGGAGAATTTTTGTTCTCAACTGGTATCATTCCATCAGACACTGATTTCAGAGTGTGGAGGGACTTTGGGCAGTTTCATGGTAAGTTACTTTTTAACCCACGATATAAAAGAGGAGTTTGGTGAGAGTGTGCGTGTACGTACGCGTATATGTGTGTATGTGGGTATCTGTCCGACGCAACGTAGCGCCTGAACCCCCAATAGGGTAGTTGACTAGATTTTTTTATTATTTAAATCAATAAGTTACGTTACTCAAAATCTATTGCAGAAAGAATTTAATAAATCGGACCAAAAATAAATAAGTTAGAAGCCATTCAAATCCTGTAGAAGGGGTACTTTTCAAGTGACAGACGACGCAAACTTTGACGTCACTGTGTAAAATGTTCATTATGATGCACGTATGCAAGCGAGATAGTGAGATAACCCTACTACGCACCCACTTTTCCTCACACCAACATTTAAAGTCATAACTGCGGACATATTTCTGAACCAATTTTGATTGTGTTTTTTTAATAAAAGGGTGTCTTTTGCGTATCATTTTCTGTTTCTTATAAAATAATGTATAAAATTCAATATTGGAAACTACCCTTTTTGAATGCGGGCTCTTTTATTTCAAAACTGATTTAATCGAGATAGTTCTTAACTACATTCAAATAATATCTGTTTAGCCGTTTATATTACTGTTTTTTTTTCTGATTAACGTCGGGATTTTTTGGTTATGGATAGGTTATTCACCTTGTGTACGGTAGTTCATCCAATCGCGTACAAAAATGTATCGTGTACCCTCCGACCAAATACCATATGGTATATATACCTTGTATATACAAGGTTAGTCGGAAAAGGTGTACTAAGGTAAATGGACATAACCCTTAGTTATGTAACTTTAGTACTTGAAACTTTGTCAATAGAACCAATAATTTCTGATCAGCTGAATGTTCATTTGGCGTCGGCGTGCAGTTCCTTTGTTTTTACCGCCAAGTCGAGAAGTTAAAAATCACGCTTCAAGGACGTGTGTTTTTAAAATTGAAATACAATATTTGTTTTTATATGAAACTAGAAATATTTTTTATGGGTTGAGATACACATGGTAGAAATCCTTATCAGCGATACTTTAAATTGACTACGGCTTTGTACACCCTTCCTGACTAACGTTGTATAAAAATCACCTCGAATTAAGAACCTCAATTGTTATAATTCAGTTAAAAGTAATGTTATAAATCGCAGGTATTGACATGGCATTCTCGAAATGGGGTTCAGTTTACCACACGAGGTACGACCACCCGGACTTGATACATGAAGGGGTCTTACAATGGTCAGGCAATATGCTTTTACCCCTTGTCACTGAATTAGCTGATATGGAGGAGTTAAAAGATAAGGTAAGAACTTCATGTTTTTATAGCAGAGGCCGGCAAACGAGCAAGTGGGTCACCTGATAGTAAGTGAGTCTACCGTCCATGAATATCCACAATAGCTGAGGAATCAAGGATGTGTTGCCGACCTTAGAGTAAAGGGATAATTAAGGGATTGGAAATGGGAGGGGGGTTGGTATTTCTCATTGCGTCATTAGGCTAGTAACAACATACATAGATAGTTTTAAATTCAATCGACCCTAAACTAAATAAAACTAAATGACGCCTACTTTTCTCAATTCTAAAATCAGATCATCATTTGTACCAAATAATAATTGTAATAAAGGTTTATTGACAGCCTCTGTGGCGCAGTGGGCGAGTAGCCGGGTGCGAAACGAGAGGCCGCGGGTTCGATTACCACACCAAGACAAATGTTCGTGTGATCCACAAATATTTGTTTTGGGTCTGAGTGTTGTGGGACCGTAAGTTCCTCGTAGTTCCTGATTCTCATGATTCAGGTATCCTAGTGTGTGACTTTTGGGTGTCTGTTTTAATTTATTATATTATTATTTCAGGCAACCCCCACAGCAGCGGTGTACTATGATTATATGAACTGGTTCTTAGTAACATATTCCTTCTCTGCGTCATACGCTATAGATGTTTTTGTTGGTGTTTTCGCTTTGGCAAGTGTAGCTTACTACGTGTGGCTTGTTGGACCTAGTGAGTATGTTTTTTTTTATTAGCTTGAGTGACGAAACGAGCAGGTCGCTCGCCTGATAAGCGCCACGCCTGCCCGTAAACAGAACTAATTTACATGAGATTTTAGGACTTCTTGGGTTTGAAAAGATCCGGTATATACTCAGTGTAAGGTGTATGTAATGACCTTAAAATATGACCGCACCTTTCTGTAACACGTTGTATATAACTATAGCGGCTTCAGATAGAGGCTCCGAAAAAATACTTTTCTAAATCTCAACAGCTAATAAATAAAATTTTAATGCATTCGTCAAAGCCACATCCTAACCAGGCGTGGCGCTTACCATCAGACGAGCGACCTGCTCGTCTCGTCATTCAAGCTAAAAAAAAAAAAAAAAACACATGCCACCAACAAATGTTGGAAATCCTTCAGTCCCACTACGCTACTATAAAAATTCATTTATGAAGATCAACCTTTTTTTTTATTGCAAGGCCGGCAAACGAGCAAGTAGGTCACCTGATGGTAAGTGATCTCCATGGCCCATATACGCCCATAATACCAGAAGAATCATGGGCACGTCGTCGACCTTAAAGGAATGGGGAAGGGAAAGGGGATTTGGACCTCCGGATATATCTCACCGTACGAAATTCAGCAGCAAGCCGCTACTTTACGTCGGTTTTCTGTGAGACAGTGGTGACGACCCCGACGAGCCGGTCCATTTATGCTGTAGACAAAACTGTCTACAACGTGGTTCTGCCACTCAAAAAATGATAAAAATTCGGAAGAGAGATATATTTAAAGTGCGTTCTCGTTTAAATGAATTTAGCTTTCAACGCATGATGTAGTGTGTGCCCGGTATGGCGATAGGCTTGTCACCTATCACATCATGGGATGGAGATACGATCGGCGAAATGTGGGTGTACTGGTTCCACCTCTGCCTACCCTTTCGGGGATTACAGGCGTGAGTGCGTATGTATTAATTAACTATTAACAGTCAATAAATACTTACTGCATGCCACTGCATTGCGCTCATTACCCTGAGCCATAAGAAATATGTTTCAGGAATGTCAACAATCCTTGAGTTATTGTACGCGGTAGTGGGTCGGTTGGGCGCCATGGTCGGTGGTATCATCCCAGTCGCCATATTAACGCCCATCATGGTCGCAACTACCAAGCAGCTGAGGTAAGTAAAAAGTAGAAGTATAAAGTCAAAACCGCCGTGGCGCAGTGGGCGAGTAGCTGGCTGCGAAGCGAGAGGCTGTGGGTTCAAATGTTTGTGTGATCCACAAAACTTTGTTTCGTGTCTTGGTGTTGTGGGTTGGCAAGTCCCTCTAGGTTCCTGATATTCACGATACACGCTAGAGTGGGGTCAGGACCACTTTTACTAGGTGGTAGGTCCCTCGTATGCAAGAGGCCGTCTAGGTTGGTACCATCGCTTTGACTATTTGTGCCGCCAAGCAGCAGTGTGTAAGCACTGTTTTGTATCGGTTTAAAGGAAATTGAAGCCAGTGAAATTACTGGGCATTATGAGGCTTAACATCTTATGTCTCGGAGTGACGAGCGCAGTACAGTGCCATGCAGTGTTCTGTAATCCAGAGTTCTATGTGACGTTGCTTCTGTTTGTGGGCAGGCGTGACGCTTAACATCAGGCGAGCGACCGGCTCGTCTCGTCATTCAAGCAAATTAAAAAAAAACTGTTGTGTGTGTATACTCATAGTTTTTATAATATTTGTTTTGTCGCAAACTAGTTTCAAATGGAAATCAGATAAGTGATTGATTGCCAATAAATATGGAAGGTATTTCTATTGTAACAAAACCTATTCAAACCGTAGCTGTTCAGCAGCGAGGAGTAACCCATAAAAGTATTTAAAAGGACGGACTGCCCGGGTGGCGCTTTTGTAGTACGTACGCCGTACGCGTTACGATTGGGGCTAACGCTGAGGTCTCGGGTTCGATCCCCGGGTCGGTTAAAGTGGTATGGTGTTTTCTATTACGAAATGCTCAGTATCAGCCGGGAGGCTGGAATTTGTGCCCGGTATGGCGATAGGTTCACCCCCTATCATAAGGGACGGAGATACGCTCGGCGAAATGTGGGTGTACTGGTTACACCTCTGCCTACCCCTTCGGGGATTACAGGCGTGAGTGCGTATGTATGTTTTAAAAGAGAGTGTTTCCCATTATACCATGGAGCTAGGAGGAAACTCTGATACAGCGCCGACATATACAAAGCTGGTCTTATTACAGATACCTGGCTATACCATGGATCGTGGTCCCATTGTATTGGATACCTTATCTGATAGGCGCCATAGTAGTGTCGCAGTTATACGACGCTTGGAGGACCAAAAAGGTGTGTTTTGCCTTATATTTTATCTATCACTCAGTAGGTCTTGAATTCGGTTCCCAATTTGAGGTATATCTTGTTATTTAAAAGCTTTTATTATTTTATTCGAACAGTGGGTCATCTGATAGTAAATGACCTTTGAACATACACAATATCCGAAGAATCATGGAGGCATTGTCGACCCTAAAGAAAAGAGGAAAATGAACTAAGGCTATATCGTCGCGGTGAAGTTCTAACTGGGCGAAAGTTAAAAATTCTACTTTTCAGAGGAGAATAAAAACACACTGTTTTTTCGTCCCTGTTACGTAAGAATTCTCGACATTCGTACTGTACCATACTTTTATGGCAGGTCGGAAACAAGCTAGTGGCTCATGTGATCGTAAATGATTTCCACCACCCATATTCGTCCACAATACCACAGAATCATGGGCTTAATAATAAAATGATAAATAGGAATAAAAGCTTGTTTTTTTATATCACCTTTTTATCTCATCCCAGAGGGGCTGACGACAGGCGGCCAGTCGTAAAAACTACATACCAAATCATTCTGTAACATGTGTTAAAAAACATGTTGCGACCCCACTGCAAGTGGGATAATGGCAGGTGGAAGAAGATTACCTTTATCTCTTCGTGACATCATATATTGTTTTTGTATCTCAGAGCGGTCTGAACCGCAGCATCCGTACTCTCCAAGCAATGGCGGCGACTCGTCTCATCCTGTCAGTGATCCTGTTGGTTTTGTGTTGTATCCCGAGTGTCGTGAACGTGCGGTACATGGTGTCGACTCCGTTGACCATCATGGCGCTTATGTCGCTCGTATCGCTTACCGTCGTGCGGTATGTTAGGTTACACGGTAAGTTATAGTGTATTAATATATATATATATATTTGTATAATATATTTTTGAAGCGGCACTTATAATATCGGACCGATTTGCCAGCTTCTGCTGTTAAAAAAAAAAAAACAAAAAAATATATCGTTTCGCGCTTGGTCGCCGGGGAGTAAAAACGTCCCCCGCCACCATCAAAATAAGATAACTAGGACGATAACTCATATTATGAATCTGCCAAAAAATACGGATCCACTTACTTACACATGCAAAGGTCATATAAATCACACGTAACACTCATACACGCGACATAAATTAATGAACGTTCAAAATCAACTTTATTTCATAAAAGTTAATGTCTAAATATTAAATTTTTAGATCGAGATACGACGTCCTGCATCGCGCAAAAAATTAGACGTATCAAGTATCAACTAGAGATTATTATGCACAGACTTTTATAGCCCCGCCTCCTTGCACAGAGTTTTGGTGGGGGTAAATTTTTGTCTGAGTTACGCTTTTTGTCATCTTATTTCGATGCCTGGCACGCTCTTGATTCGCAGTCTGTTTGTCAAAATCTACAATGTCCTGGTTCGATTTTCGCGTATTAATTTTTTAAATTCCTTTTTTGTGTAGCCTGGCAACACTTGGTAATGGAGGTGTTCCTATCCCTCCCATCGTGCATGTTCATGTTGACTCTCGTTTTGAGGTTCAACGCCATCATCCTGCCGGTCATGGGCAGGTCCTCTTCAGACACTCCTGACTATACCATTGCCTTCATCAACGTGGGATTGGCTACCATCGTGTGTTGCACTGTGGTAAGTACTGACTGATATTTACTAATGAAGGTGGCCCTCACCATTTTCTTGTCCGTATTCATGATCAAGTGGATCACTTGATGGTAAATGGTTTCCACCGTTAATGAACACCCACAACGCCAGAAAAACCATTGGGCCCTAAAGGAAAGGAATGACCATTGGCAAGGAGGAATTTGGGCCTCCGAAAATCTCCTTCACAGTACGAAACGCAACAGCAAGCTGCTACTTTAAGTCAGTTTTTTTGTTAGACAGTGAAACTAACTGCTTGCTCATATGCTATTTATATAAATAAATAAAAAATAAATACACCCAACAGTCACACACATAGTCCTGACCCCACACTAGGTAAACCTGTGTCGTGGGTATCAGCAACTACGAGGGACTTGCGGTCCCACAACACCCAGACCCGAGACCAATATTTGTGGTTCACGCAAACATTTGTCTCAGTGTGGGAATCGAACCCACAGCCTCTCGCTTCGCAGTCGGCTACTCGCCCTCTGCGCCACGGAGGCTGTCAATATATTCAAAATATTTTCCTTTCTCAGTCAGGAATCGAACTGTTGTTCTCGCGGAGGCGGCTGTGGATGGTAATGAGTATAATCGGTGTGGTTTGCCTGGTATTGATGTTCATCCCCTTCAGTCCTTATTCTGACGATGGACCTTCAACGCAGAGACAGTATTGGTTTGTGAGTATATTAATTAATACCGCTTATTATTATTATGTTACTTCTTAATGCTTTCCATGTTTTAGTACTGTCGATTTTTTTATACTGACGTCTATAAAAGCTGTATATTTTTTTATGTTCCCCAATTTTTATTGTCCTTTTTATACGATTTTTTTTAATATTGTCCTAATCTTATAACAGTCCTTTTTATACTGAACCATGTTTTAATAATTTCCCTTTTTGCATTAAAATCAGAATACTATAATATTTTTATTATGTTCCAGCATTCACAAATTACTACATACAATGCCCAAGGTCAGCAGACAGACCGAACCTCAGGCATTTTTGTATCTCGTTGGGACGTTTATAACACACAAACTGTAGTACCCGCGCTCACTGCCGCCGGTATGCATCTCAACACACGGACAAACTTCACGACCGACTGTGAGACATACGTATACTGCAATCTGCCGCTGTTTAGGGCAACTTTAGGCAAGCAACTGTAAGTAATTACATGAAAATATTGTTACGAGTAAAAAAATTGGGATGGAAATTCAAACTGATTTCACAAAAAAATAACTTATGCTTCTTTGAGATCCCTTACTATTCGCTTCGTCGGATAGTATATTGTTCTTTTTATCGCTTCCGAATAAAGACTGTTTCGATCGAAAACCCCGAGCCCTTTAATCATCTAGAAACGGAAGTATCTATGTGGAATATTCCAGAAGGATCGCAGAACATTATAAGTTTTTAATTAGTGTAGGCTCAGACTTCTAGAATATTTTCTACATTACTTTATATGCAACAGAAAATAATAATACAATTAACTATTTTACGAAATAGAATTAAACATACATCTAATATTTATTTTAGACCTGATTTATATAATTCTTTCGATATTAGAAATAAGTTAATGTAAGTTGGTGATAAAAATAATACAAAATAAAAAAACGATCCTTTTAGTTTCTAGAATATTCAATTCTTGTTGTATTCGACACGCTTGTATTTTCGCAACTTGATAATAGATGGCGCTAATCTGAATTTTGATATTTAAATTGATATTTTCAAAAATAAGCTTTTATCGTGTTAGATTTAGTTCACTCGCTTCAAACCTTAGTTTCGTATACAAAGGATGCCAATGCCAACTCCATCACTAAGCCTACGTCATCTGCTGTCTGTCGTACGTTTAAATGGCCCTGTCTTTTAAATCGATAAGTAGCATGTAAGTTGGTCAAGTGTATATAATTGTTTTCATTCCCAGGCATCGAGGATTGTTCCTGTACACAGACCCTCCTGCTCCGTTCTCTCCTCCTGCCGCTGCACAAGTCAATCGCACTTGCACAGGAGAGACTTGCACTTATACTTTCAATTTGACGGGTGAGTAACCTATAGTTGCTTTTGTTTTACTCTTTCCCTAATAGATATTTATACTTGACGGACTAGATAGCGACTAGGTACAGTATACGTGTTACAGAAAGGTGTGGTCTTGTATAATGTTCGTGACGCACACCTGACAGTGGGTGTTTATGTACCGACTACTGAATCTTATGAGAATCTAGACATAGGTTCGATTCCCGCACCGAGACCACCACCAATTTATCACGGCTCGATACAAAGGATTTTACATGAGCTAAACCTAGAATTATAAGGCTTAGGTACTCTAAAGAGTTAAAAATATCGCTACTATTTTTTCCCGTCGTGGGGTTCGCACGCGCCGATTGGGCCAAACCTACTCTGATCACTATGTTGAAATGAGACAACAGCTCAGCTGTTTATTATTTAGTGTTGTCTAAAGTTGCCAGTCCAATACAGACATCTTACTCATTCAGTAAAAATGCTTTATTTATGTCCTAACTAAGCAATGCAAGTTTCACTACGGGGGTGAAATTCTTATATCGTTTACGATATGCTTAAACTTGACCACAACTTTCTATAAAATGTTGTACGTACTTATATAGCGAAAACCCATAGTGGCTCGTTCAAGGGTCAGCCAGGGCCATCCAGAGCCAGCCAGTGTCAGTCCGGTATAATTCCGTCGACTGTCGAATGTCTATCGATAATTGACATATCTGAACTGCACTAGATATCCTCATATGTAGTATAGTCACATTACAATAAATAATATAACAGAGGTCGTAATCGTAAACCGACGTAAAATAGCGACTTGCTGCTGTGTTTCGTACCTACACTGAATGAAATATCTGTAGGCCCAAATCCCTTCCCCTTCCCATTCCCACTCCATCGAATATCTACTTTCCTTCAAGGTCGCCAACGCTTCCACGATTCTTCTGGTATTGTGGATATTCATATGCGTTGGAGATCACTTACCATCAGGTGACCCCATTGTTTGTTTGCTGATATGCTATAAAAAAAGGCTTCCAATCCATATTAGGCCAGCGTGATGGACTAAGGCATCCTTCTCATTAGAACAGAAGACCCGCGCCCAGCTGAGAAATACTTTTTTCCCATCAAAATACTAATTACAACTATTTGTTCTATTCAGGAGCTAATCACAATCTGTACACCATATGGCCTAAGCCTAATGTGAATTTAACATCTTGGACCCTCTCTGCGCCAGTGGAACCTACTTTCTACCATCAGAACAGGCCTGTGTACGTGATATATCAGTCTACAGCTACTTACAGTGAGGTCGTACCACCTGTGGTGTTCACTGCCACCTTTATTGTAAGTATACTGAGTCACGTATTTCAATTGGTCCCATTAATAATAATTATTTATTGAATTATAAATATTTATTATTGATATTAATAAAATCCTATCGTCAATTAAAAAACATGTGTAACTTACAAACATCTACAAATTTTCTTCGAACATAGCTAATAACTATTTCGATGAAGATGGAAGGTCCCTCGTATGCGTGAGGCTGTCTGAGTTGGTACCACCGCGTTTGTCTATTTCTGCAGCCGAGCAGCAGTGTGTCAGCACTGTTATATTCCGGTTTGAAGGACATTAATAAATAAATACACCAAACAGTCACACACATAGTCCGGACCCCACACAAGGTTAACCTGTATCGTGGGTATCGGGAACTACGAGGGACTTGCGGTCCCAAAACATCCAGACTCGAAACAAATATTTGTGGATCGCACAAACATTTGTCTCGGTGCGGGAATCGAACCCACGGCCTCTCGCTTCGCAGGCTACTCGGAGGCTGTCAAACATTGAAGCCAGTGAAATTACTGGACATTATGAAATTTAACATCTTATGTCTCGGGGTGACGAGCGCAGTCCAATGCCGTACAGTAGGTACTTTGTAATTCAAAGTTTTGTATGGTGTTACTTCTGTTTATGGGCAGGCGTGGCGCTACCATCAGGCGAGCGACCTGATCATTTCGTCACTAAAACTAATAAAAAAAACATAGTTAAAATAATAGCATTCAAGTCGCTCCATTTGTTTAGGCCCTATATTGCTACAAAACAGACACACATGCAGACAAAGGGGTCAAACTTATAACACCCCTCTTTTTATAGGTGACTAAAAGACTCCCTGATGAATTATGGAGAGTTGTAAAAAAAAATCGATATTTTGGTCATTTTATTTCGACACAGTTTTCTTAACGATCAGTGCCATGTTTTCTTTAAGAAAATGTCATAGGTGTTCGAGCCGATATTGATACTTTAAATATATTATAATCATGTAATTACATTTCCCAGGTACCGCTATCGCTGCAGTCTGGTCCCGCGATGGACTTCTCACATCACTCGCACAGGATCTTCCATCCTGAACACTTCACGGCACAGTACAGGAGTATCCTGGAAGCTATGCCGGCATACTTTAACATAGCTTCCTTCCTATCCTACAGAAATAATTATGAATTTTAAATGTTTATGTAATTCAACTCATTTGTCATCGTGGTGTGTGTGATTTATTTTTTATATAAGTACAATGACTGTGTGGCTGTCATAAGCAGGCTAACCATGAGTTTGTCTCAGTAAAATCGCTAGCGACCACGTAAGATACTTATATGAAAAACACAGTAGCGCCTCTAGCGGATACGTGATAAACTAAATTTTGTCACAAATATTTCACGTTGTTGCTAGCGATTTTACCGAAACAAACTCATGGTTGAGGCATTGGATGGATGGATACAAATTAAAACACCAGAACTACGGTTTAAATTGTGCGAAACTACGATTTACGACTTTTTCTGGGATAAAAGTAGCCTATGCTCTAATTCATGTCTTGGTCTTCTGATGTGCCAAATTTTATCCACATCTGTTCAGCCGTCAAGATGTGATTGATCTACAAACATACAAACTTTCACATTAATAATATACTAAATTCAACACCCGCTCTTTTCTCGCGAGTGGAATTTTACAAGTAAGTATGTGAAAGACTTCGCGTAAGTTCAAACGATAAGTTAATTATTGAAATTAATATAATATTGCCGTTATTTAAAAAGTATTAAGGTTCGTATCAAAAAACATGTTCCATGTCTTTCATCAAAGGATATTGTACGAAGACTAGGCTGTTCCTGCGCTTGCGATCTCTAAATTTAGGTTGTGATATAATGCCACCATTTTTACTGGGACAAATTTTTCAGAAATTTAAATTTTATTCAGTTGAAAGGAAATGACAGCCTCCGTGGCGCAGTGGGCGAGTAGTCGGCCGTGAGGCGAGAGGCTGCAGGTACGACTCCCGCACCGAGACAAATGTTTCTATATGTTTAGGGTCTGGGTCCATAATTTCGTATCGACTTGTAATTATAAAACCAAAAATAAATGTTCACAGGGGCCCCAATACGATTTGCAGCCCCTGGGCTCCAATAGTTTGCCGCCCCGGGCCCCAATTCGATTTGAAGCCTTAGGGCTCCCAACGGGCTTAGTCCGGGACATTTTTGAATTGCAATTTTATAAAATCGACAATCCTGTCCAATATGACAATAATAGTTATACAATATATTCTTAATACAATAATATTACAATATTTTTGTATTAAGAATAAGGTTTTAATTTTTAAGTAGTGTAAGTGAAATAAAACAATATGATAAGTTTAAAAGTTTTTTATTTATCGATATGTTACTCAGTCTTTGTATCACGTAAAACGCGTATTGTATTTTTTTTGGTCAGACCAAGAATATCACTCAGAATATGGATTATATTATTGAAAAAATATGTTGAAACGTCTATGGGCTTTAAATAAAGCAAGTCGCGTAATTTTTTATCGAAAACGATTGAAGAAATTTATCTGATCTTAACTAAGATATAATGAAAATTAATAACAAATTTTTGGCAAAACAACAGTCCATAACGTTTTTAAAATTCAATACACGATCTTTTTATATTTGATTGCTGAATAAACATAGTCAACCAATAAATTAATTTCTGTATTTCGAAATTTCATAAAATAAGTTGTGTCGATATAAATCAAATCATGCTATATCATTAAAAACAATTATTTACAATTATTATTTACACACAATTTGATTTTTATCGCCACAAAATGCAGTCTGAAAACAAACCTTAAAACTAATACAAAATAGGGTTACTTTTACAACTATTATTAAAACACAGTTTTAAAAACTCCCGTTCCACTGCATTTATTATGAGATCTTTGTAAAAAGGTACACGGTAAAGAAACGAATTAAAATCTATAGACATATTTATTTGTATAAGCATACCTATGTAAGTATTTGACGAACAAACCCATACAAATAGCTATATTTTTAGAGAAAAATCATATCCAATAGATACCGCATTATCATTTATGTTAAAAGTCAAATTAAAATCGACTGTGCCCACTGAATTGGTTTCTTTTATAGGAAATCAATGGCTTTTATTATTGAATTGCACTTTTACAGTAAAGTTTACACAAAACCTAACTTAGGTTCATAGGTATTCATAAAAATGTATGTTGTATTGAAAAATACGTTTGATGAGTGTAAATGTATAGACAGTGCTCGATAATCTTTGTACAACGTGGCATCTATTGGACATAATCCATGATGTTTGAAGAAATTTACTTACAATTATTATTTGAAACACTTTAAAACAGAGTGATAAATGCTAATTATTTTGATAATGTTTAATATTAATAATATGGACTTTATTCCATAAACACATAAATTGTGCTGAAACAGTGAACGAAACCAGAAATAGTGCTCTTTGTTTAAATCTATACATATAAATTAAATTGAAATGTGTATCAGTTATTTCAAAATCGATGCTCTTTTAAAGCTCATCCTTTTTAAGATACGACGCAACGTCGTAAACAAGTGTTTTCTGTTACCTATATTATTTTCGTCTGTATTACTGTTATTTGATAAATTCTATGCATCTAAATGAGGCTCGCGAAAATCTATAAAAACGCAATTATTTATGTTTGTTTCATAATTAATCTCTTATTTATTAAATGTGCCAATCGCTTTTTAGAAAATTGCCAATTAATTAGCTTTTTTTACTTTTGCAGCGTAACATAAGGCGAGCACTTGGTTCTTCCAATCGGATAAAAAATTTAGTGTTATGTTCTTTATAACTATTTTAAATTATAAAAACCCTGTACCAAACATAAATCTAATAACTGCATTTACGAAATAAAATCCAAATTGTACACACTACACAACGCTAATATTACGTATCATAAACTTACAGTTAAGCATGGATGTATAACATAATTTTAGGCATAACAAAAAATAATTTTCTCTCATACGTGTCGGTAAGTCTCAGTTCCAAAGAGAAGTGAAAATTTAAAAAAATCAATATAAAATATAACCGATAAAAACGCGTCACTAAATAGACAAAACTTAACAACATTACCAATTCAAAGGATATTTTACCAATTAAATCAAAATAGGATTAAAGCCGTTTTTGATCATTTATCGATATTTACTATTTTTCTGGGAACTGAGATATCGATATTTGTGGTCCATTTGCGTCGACTTAAGTTAGCGCATTAACAAGAGCCAAATGAAACCAATGGACCCGCCCACAAAACAAACCAAAACCTGGAAGAATTAGTCGACGCAGTCGACTATATCTCTAATTAATGAGCTTACACCAGGAAACGCAAATGAGACAAGATATATTTATAAACTATACCATGTAATGAATAGTTTATTTAATTAGGATTTTTATTACTACAATTGAATAATTAAATTCGTTATGATATAAAGTTGAAACCCATATATTCAGAGAAACAAAATGTAAGTTTTAAGTTTAGTTAAAAATTAAATACACTTATCGGAATTGAAAAAAATGGGATACAAACCAGGGGAGACCTAAACAATTGTATACTTTGTAATTTATTTAAATTTATGTTTAGACGTGTAATTCTACAATGTAGAAAAGAATTAGTTCAATGGTAAAACTAGTACATACTTTTGTAGTTTCTCAATATTAAAATAAAAAGTTTACGCTTTAAAAGGTTAAACTGTCGAACCTCGCTATTGCCAAATATAAGTAATGAATGTTACAGATATTTGTAAATAATAATAATATATATTATTACTGGTAATTACAAATAGGATAACTTAATTTTTTATTCTTTAAAGGGTGGGGAATAAATGTATTATTTTGTATAGTTTCAAAAAAAATACCTTTTTTCATCTCGACACACGGCAGTATGTGAAGCCAAGTTCTAGACAAGGTATTCTTTACAAAAGTATAATTTCTAATTATTATGTATGCTTTATATTGGTTTTAAGTCATTGAATAGTTTTACGATGGGCCGAAGTTAGCTCCAGATAAAATAAATACATTTTTCTAGGAAATCGTACATATTTTTATGCATTCTTATAGATAAAATGTTAAAAGTAATTTACATTTATATTTATGGAAAACAAACCTTTATACTGTAACCATATTACCTTAAAAATTTAAACCATTGCCAAGCATTCCTTTCTTTTTTACATACAATTGAATATATAGTTAGTGCAGTGCAGTCAAATATAAACGGCAAGCGATAAAAAATATTTTCTACTATAGCAAAAAATCAATCCTTAAATAGACTCCTTACCTAACTAACTGGCTAACTCTGCTACTTCAGGAGAAAATTTATGTGTTCCTTCGACTGAAAGATGAACTGTAAAAATTTAAATCTGTTCAAAATATAGTTTAAATACTGGCATGTTATACTGTTTGGTATTATGCTATTACATTACAGTTGTAAAGAAAAATTTTACGCACATGAGTAAGTGACACTTGCTGTCTGACAGAAATGGCAATAGTCCGTCCTGCTCTTACGCTTGTTTAAGCAATATAATTCTGTCACCGCTCTTATAATCGGTCGGATAGTTATTTGTGTGATAAATAATAATTACTAGATAACCGTTTATTACACTGATCAACAGCCAAATAACTTTATTTGTTAAATGTATTTTAAGAATACAGTTGTTTGCATTTTCAATTATCTAATAAAATGTCCCTTACGTATTAGACATTTTATCAAATATGTAATTGAAAATTCAACCCTAAGGCCTAGGTCGTCATAGTCGAATCAAAAGTCGATGGATTAGGGACCAGTTGCATGCCATACTTTTATCATTTGACTACACTACACTTATATATTTTATTGTAGTTACATAGTATCAAAGCCAATGAAACAGGACACACTATTAATACATAATATTATGCACAGGTTACCAATTTTTATTTACATTTGTGACCGAAAAACAAGATAAACGTCATTTGAGTTAGAAATAAGTGTATTTTGAATATTTTATATATTAAACACAAATAAAACGTTATATGGACATGAAATAATATATTATTGAACATATATTTATACAATCGTGACAAAGTGATTATTGGTCTGATGATAACACTTAATAATAGAGACCACAGTAGGGAATGCTAGAAGGCATCGTCAACTATCGAAATATTTAGTAGTGAATGGTCAACTGGTAACAAAACTGACAAATCATAAGAGATTGATATTAACACCCGTATTCATGAACAACACTCAAGTAAACTCTTTGCTAAGTGTCGATATCTGTATACGTCATTGGTCCGTTTTAGTTTAGCGCCAAAAATGTCCCAATCACGTGTATAGAAATTGAAACTATGCGTTCGTGAAACCTATGAGATCTCATAGTTATGTATGAATACGGGGGAGTGTCTTATGACATCTTTCTCAACAACCCTTATGCCGAATTGATAAACGATCCTTAATGGTATTATGTAGATCCTAAATATGTTTACTAATATCTAATTCTTATACGATTTGACTTGTTAAGTATGTTTAGTAGCTAAATACAAGTTTATTATGGATCGCTGAGACAGTAAATGATTAGAAATTTAATTTAATTAATTAAAGGGGGCTTGACGTCAGGCAGGCGGCCGGTAATAAGAACTACAAGCCAAATCTTTCTGTAACATGTATTAAAAATCATGTTGCGCCGAACCCACTGCGAGTGGTATAAGGGCAGATTATATTAACTTGTTTATAATAACGAAAAAACACGCAGCTAATTAATTGGCAGAGGATAGTTTTTCATTTTTGTTGCCCCTAATATGGCAGTACTTCGGGGAAAACAGACGTGAATGAGTATGTATCTATGTAATTATCAGGTTCAGTGTAGTCACTTTGCCGTAATAGTATAATACAGTTAATAGTTAGTAGAAAATAGTCATTGGTTGTTTTTTAATAACATTTAATAATTTTCGAAGTCAAAGACTTAGAACTAATAAGTTTACTATCATGTACTGCACCTAATTAACACTCAACGCAACATTGGTGACACTGTATGAAGGAGTAAAACATATTGATTTTCAATAGGAGAGAACGAGACGACACTATATTTCTCTGATAAATTGTTGACTAATATAAAAATTTTAGCATTATTATATATTTATGCTATATGATGCGAATCTTTTACAGCCATTTTTGACATCTCCGGGTATCGACTTATGAGCTATTTTAGCATTCGATGCAAGAATTGTTGATTGTTATAAATATGGTTAAACTAAAATACGATCAATTAACGTACTTTGTTACAAATTTAAATCAGTTTCTTTGTCAGACAGCCTGCGTGACGCAGTGAAACGACAGGCCGCGGGCTCGATATCTGCACCGAAAGAATTTTTTGTATGATACACAAATATTTGCTTCGGGTTTCGATGCTGTAAGACCGAAAGTCTGTCATATTTCATTACCACGTCACAAGAGCTCGTATCTTACTGTAGGATCAGGAGTATGTGACTGTTGGGTGTATTTATTATTATTTACTTATTATTCAAATTCGATAACAGAAATTGACAAATTACGTCACTAGCGATTTTCATGTCGGCTGAACGCACAAAAATTAAAAATGACAAATTTTATGAAAATATATGATAGTTAACATCCATAGAGTATATGTCAAAAATGACCACAGAAGCAAAAGGTTTTATCGTATGACACAAACGAGAATAAACCAGATTTTATGAGGCCTTGCCATACAGTTTAAAAATATTCATATGACCCGGCCTCGTAAATTACAGTTTATCTGTTATATTCTCACTTATGTCATAAGACAAAGTTTTTCCATCTGAATGAGACTTTAGCCGTACGGCTTGCCGCTAGACTACATCGTACCAGAAGATGTTCTATTTTTAAAATATATATGCATAAGAACTTGAAAAGTCAAAATAGAACATCGTCTGCCTAGCGCACATTAATATTTGAAAAGTATATTAAAATAAATTTCAATACACACGGAACTATTTTTCCAATTGTAGTCTACATAATTATAGTACGACAAAAACTATTAGAGCCAGGTTTGAGAGATATTTTACTAAAAACTACACAGAGTGATTCCTAAAACAGGTATCAACGTATATAAATACTCGGTATATCTATAGGCTTTTACACTTTATACGAGCTGATCTTTACAGCAATAAAACTTAAATTATATTCTACCAAACAACTAATGTCATCTTAAAATTATAGACACGTATAATCATTTTACTGTGAATATATAAACGAGCTATAAGCACAAAGAATGAACATGACAATTCTATAAAAATATTCGTGACAGACTATCTATACCGTTAAATCTATAAACGTGAAGAACAATATCCCTGCACAATCCTTCCAGCGTCACCAAATTAATTCACTGTTGACCGTACATTGTGCAACTATAAAAGAACCAGTAACAAAACCGGAGGCTTAAACCCCCTCCCTCTTCCCTAGTCCTCATTTCTTTTCTTTAAGGTTGGTAATGCGACCATATTTTTTCTGGTATTATGTGTGTTCACGAGCAGTGGATATCACTTACCATCAAGTGCCTATGCACAAGTTTGAAGTTGTTATTAATATTATTTATAGCAGATGACGGTCTGCTATAAATAAAATTACAAACAACTTCAAACTTAAGTATCGCGGTTTTAATTTCCCATTAAGTATTTTCAATGTAATTATGAAACAGCTTGTAGATATTTCTTTTTCAGTACAGGTAGTTTAACTCATATGTGCACCTCTTGCCTGAAGTGTCAAACTAGTAATTCATACGGTAATAAAGGAAAGAAACGCTTGAAAACAAATTTAATATTCGACTAATATGAAATAAAATTATCCATATTATTAATTTTAATCCATTATAGTTCTCACTAGTGGCTACTGATACTTAACGTATGGAGAGAAAACGAAAACTTTTATCGTTTTAGAAAACTATTAAAACTTGTACTAGGCCTACATATCATGAACGGAAGGCGGACACTGGCATTAAGCCGTGATAACGCCAGGCAGAAACATTTGTGAGACAGTGACAAGTCAGCGGTCTTCCTATACTTATTGACACGCACACAGTCATTTTCTCTACACAAACACATTACGCACAGAAATTAGTTGATACATCTATGCTTTGATAAGTGGTGGGTTTAACAACCACCCGGGTTACCCTGGAGAAGCCCTAGGACTATAACTGGAACATTAAATAGCCGGACTATTTCATTAGTTTATTGTTACTGTTTCCCACGATAAACTATCAGTTAATTCTCACAATGATATTTGCATAATAACATCGATCAACAATGAATCAATTTCTAAATCTGAACATCTCTTTGATACAAAAGTAACAATTATTTGTACATAAGCTATCCGCTACGTACATATATTATGAAATCAACAGCTTTGTTGTCCGAATAATTTTCAAAAATAACGCATCTTCTGTAGCGATTAAAATATAGATAGAGAAGACATAACAAATTTCCATACACATATTTTGGTAAACTAAACACTTATTACAAAATTATCAGTAGAAATATGCTGTACTTATGTAAAAACTCGGTACATATCCATAACAATGGATATAATTAATAACAGATATATTTCTTACTACAGAATTTTTACACCGACCTGTGTTTATATAGCAAACACACATATTGTGATCCAAAAACAGAGGTTCTCAAAGCTATAGGGGTTACTGCCATATCTCAAAAGTAGCGCGAGATGATTTTTTTAGGGGCACGCTTAAGGTAAAATAAAAGTTCAATGCAGTAAATGATGACGCCCCTTATTTCATACAAATTTGACGCTCCTCTGACCTCCGTTACGGGGGGCGACAACCACCAAGTTTGAGAACCTCTGCTCATTATATTAACGCAATGTGACTGTCAAACGGCTAGCCGCAACCATTTTATTATTGAACTTTCTCTTGAAGTTTTCGGCGGCCGCGGGCGTTTTGAATGTGATCCTAGCACTGCGTTCTTCCTTGTCCAATATCAAACTCTGGAACATTTAATCCGGGCTATTTTTTCAGGCCATCCTTTGTATTTACTATGTGTATAGACAATAATATATACCCCTAAAGTGGATAGATATGCTTAAAATATACAATTTGATAAAAAAGGTACTATATATTTAAACAGCCAGTGAGTGCCGCAGCGAATGTGTTATGTTGTCAAAACGTACAACCCTTCATGGTCTTCACATAAATCATCATTTCATTATGTAAATACATTTTTTTTTGTAGCCCTACACATAAATATAGTTAGGTCGATACAAAATATACACCATTTATAATTTAAATTGACCACAGAGGGTTAAAAAAACACAATAAAAATATCGATTAGTAAAATATAAAAAAGTTAACACCACTTATAGGAGTATACATTATTGCTGTTTCAATGGTTCCCAAAACGAGACCGCTACGCACCTCAATCAATTCAGGATTTGAAAAAGGTGGTATGAAATCATTTTGAGTACCACTGGCTTAACAGTGTTTCATACAATGTATTTCAAATTACGGAAAATGTTCAGTAAAGCTGAATGTTATGAGATCTCCATATTTCAACTGATTCATGTATAATATGTTTGATATGTTATATTGTAATGTATAAGTATTAGGGTATTTAACAAAGTCTTATTTTTTTTAATTTACTAGACATACCATAAACCTAAAAGAAATTTGTTTTGTTATGATAGAAAGTATATATTATCTTTTCTGCTTACTGAACACTTTTCCTAATTACAAAAGAATACAATTACAATATGAAAGATTTTTAACAATAACTAATTAAATTCAAATAACAGAGTACAATATGAAATAAACTCAGACCATAAAACCATATTGGAATTGTACTCTAATATATAAATAAAACATGCAGAAACAGTCTTAAAGTACACCAATATTATAAAGTAAAGAATATGTTAGAGTGAATAAATGTATATACAACGTGTTATAGAAAGGGGCGGGCAAATTTAAGCAATGTACAGTGTGGGTGTAAGTATTTTATCTCCCATAGTACCAAATCCGATTGCTTTGCTAGGACAATAATTATAGAATTTTATTTTTTATCGTATGAGTAACATGTCGATATCGACTTTCAACTTTGAACAACACTAAATGATAAACAATGATACTATAGACCTCCTTTCATTTAATTATTTTATAATGAAAAAAACATTAAACAGTTGTCAAATGTCAATATTTATTTGACGCAGTCAGTTCGGCAATTTGTGATTTTTAGAACTTACGTAAATCTTATTCCAGTTTATTAAAAAGTGAGTGTCGTTCATAATAATTAATAGTGATGTCATCAATCTTATTGATCTTAATAAACGAGTGATTAAAATTAACGTGATTTTTTTGGATGTCTTGGTTTTGAAAAGGTCCGGTACACAAGTACGCATTGTAAGGTGCATGTAATGACCCTAAAATATGACCACACCTTTCTGTAACACGTTGTATATACTCTGTTATACAAAGAGTACGTTTGATTGACGAAATATATTTACAATAAAATACATTATTTTATTTATATTGGAATAGAAATTGGGTATGGTATAAAAACAGACCAAAATATTAAAAATAAATAAGTCTAACGCGTTTACATTCAATTCCTCAATTTTTATTCTTATATCGATTAATCAACAAACTTGTAGATACAAGTCAATAAATATGCAACACAGGTATATTTTTTTCAGAATATTGTTAAGTGGAATAATTATGTGCGTATTCTTAAAATATTATGCAAAGTGACTTATTGTTTTTATAATACTGAATATGACTTTACATATGGAAATCATGTTTATAACTTCATTGTATTTGAATAGCAATTACAACACATATTAATTTCAAGGTATAGCTTTTAAAATCCTTAATATAGTGTCGTTTTTAAATTCGACTAGTAAAATTAAGTGGTATTTATAAAATAAACTTTATTATTTTATATTATAATAATAATATGTCGTATAAATAACTTTGCATTTTATAAAGACCTTTTCAGTAGGAGTAAAAATCTTTCAACGAAATAATTAAGTCATGTCATTAAGAGATGTGCTCAATTTCAGTACTCGCATAAGTGATATATAAAAATTAAGATACGAATCGGCAATTAGGAAAAAATTGCTTATTCTATGGAATAGCCGTTGTAAGCCCCGGGTTTTGAATACTGACTGATATCTGGGTTCTGCAAGTATTCATGTGGGTCGCGAGCGAATCTCATATCTTTCATTCTTCTTTGTACTGACTTGTCATAAGTTATTAATACTATTTACTTGCCTATGTGATAACTAAATGATTTTAGTTTCGTTTAGTAAAAAGTTAAACCTTTCTCACATAGTATTAATTAACTAGTATTTCGTTATATATTTTTGTTCACTTTTCGTTGATAACATAAAATAAAAATAAAACCAATAATATACTTTTTACGTATTTTGATTCAGAAAAGGGTCGTGGGAGTTATCGTTCACAGTATTCGCTGATTCGGGGTCGCTGGATAAAACAGTTGAGAACCACTGCTCTACTGACCGTATTCAAAATTATAGAAATTATTAACTTAATTATAGTTTCGTCTCACATAATGACATATTCATTTAGTTAATGTCATATCTGACATATTTTCATGATGATCATTAAAAATACCTACATGTTTATTTAAAAAATACTATAAATCAAATACCCATAGTAAATTATTTCTATCTCATTATTAGGTCATATTTTCGTTAATATTTATTCTATATACTTATATTTATTCGATTAAAGTATTAAGTAATTACTTGAATATATAAACAGATGTCAAATGACTAGATAATAACATTTTAAAGACTTCTACAAAATTGTAATATTTTAAATAAATTATTGTTCTCCAAATACTGAAAATCAACAGAAAGTCTACTGATAAAGTCCTTATACATATTTCTTAAAATATACAGAATATATAAATAAATATCACATTGTCGTATCACAGATTGGGTTTAATTCTAAAATTTATTTCTATCGTTGTGTGATGTTTCAAATGACATGGAAATTTAGATTAATTTTAAAAGGCACCGACAATAAGTTCAGAAGTTATATTTAATTTTAAAAAACTAAAAATATTTTTGTATATTATAATTAGGTTTATCAGGACCCTAGAAGATTGTACCATACAATTTCTTTTTCTCCCAGAAACTATCATACAAGTACCATTCAAGCAACAACTATAGGGTCAAAGTTTCAACTAAATTGGATGAACGATGCGCGAACCCATAGAAGACGATCAAGTAAATATTTTCTTTGATTATAATACTAATATTATAAATGTGAATGTAAGTTTGTTTGTTACGCTTTCACGCGAAAACTACTTAAGCGATCATCATGAAACTTTGTACACATATTCTGGGAGGTATAAGATGTATCATAGGATACTTTTTTATGAAAAAAATCTATTTGTTTGTTACGCTTTCACGCCTAAATCACTAAACCGATTTTGATGTAGATATAGATGGGACCGAGGAGACGGTTATAGGCTACGTTTTCTTTCGGAAAAGTCTATACACGCGGGCGGAGCCGCGGGCAAAAGCTAGTCTTCTATAATTTAATTTCATTTTGAAGGCGGTTAAAAACAAAAGTAGAATGCATTTTACTGTTTGTTACATCATATAAAAGGGTTCACATTTTCAATCACAGACATTTCGAATGAACTATCAGCAATCGAGCAACAATCGTAAATAATGCGTAGTGTTTTCATTATTTAATAATGATCGTATTGGTAAATTGATTTTTTTCTTGAAAAAATCTATTTGTTTGTTACGCTTTCACGCCTAAATCACTGAACGGATTTTGATGGATTTTGATGTAGAGATAGTTGGGACCCTGGAGTCGGTTATAGGCTACGTTTTATTTCGGGAAAGTCTATTCAGCAAAAGCTAGTAAGTAATATTTTACTTAAACTAATGCAGTATCTACATTATCAATCTAGTCGATAAAACTGTTATAGAAAGATGTTTCATTTCATGACGTGCATGTAATATTATAACGCGCTTACCGTATTCAGATGCGCGACCATTACCATCTTGTGAGGCGAAATTCATCTTATATTACACACCTGCCTTTACGCTAAAACCTGTCTTTTCTTATCATTCCTAGTCTCATTAAATTTCTTCCTTCATCATCCGTCTTATTAAACATCTGCCTTTTGATGACGCGACAACCGTTTTATGACGGCACTGGGTTATCATTCGTCATCAGTCTAATTAAAAATTACCTTCTTAAAACGCGCATACCGTTTTGTAACGCGGTTATATTCTTATCAAATATTTGCCGTCTTAACGCACTTAACGCGTCTTAACGCACTTACTACTAGGCTTCTACTTTTTTTTTCGAATGGATTTGTGCTGTTAGCCTATATTGCTTTTACAGTTTCACCTGAAAATAAAGCCGGCGCTTATGGCGCTCTAGCCAGAAATATGTATAGTGTATTTAGTAGCGATTAAGCACAGAGGCGCCTTTTAGAAGGCTCAGACCTCAGCTTGAGCAATCGCTGGGGAGTATAGTTTAGGGCCGTCTCTGCACATCATTATGCCGACTAGTGTTTTATATCTAAACATTAATGGCACAATAAAACCTTATCCGGCACTTGTTACTTATCCCTACATTACACAAACTATCATCTGACCAAATTTCATGATCCTAGTCATAACTAACTAGTAGTTTTTAGATTACCATATACATGTTTAAAATCATTTAGCTAATTTTTAACTTTGAACTGGTAACCACTAACCACAGTATGCACAGAATACATTACATTCAATTTTTCTGCCTTTTTTAACACCGTGACCCAAAATTGAATCCACCGTAAAAATTGTCGGTACTTTCGTGACATTCATCTTTTGCTAATGACAGCCCATATCGAGTACTTCCAATAAGGTTAAGGTCTGATGGGAGTATTCTCAGTCAACGGTTTGGCCAAGATTTTGAATCCTAATAAGATTAAAATGACTGTTTTTTTTTTAAAGATGTCTACGTTATGGTCTTTACTTTTAGATAATGCTATTTTAATACTTGACATTGGCGAAATCATCGAAATTCGATGGGGCCATAATCTAAAAATAGAATAGAAGCCCTGATGAATAAATCGCGACCCACAGTTTGAAAAACTCTGGTCTACGGTATATAATACCTCAGTTCAGTCTTATTTCACTACTATAACGATGTATTTTTTATACTAGCTTTCGCTCACGGCTTCACCCGCGATAAATTCTTACTACCACGTTTCTACTACTCTCTCTCCCTTTAAAGGTTGAATTTCTAGAAATCCCTTCATAAATGATGCCTATAGTAGAAAATCATCACCATTTGTTTTTTTTACACTTTACTGTCAGCCAGGACTTTGCCTTCTAGTACGGATTGTCTGCCTCACGTTAAGGCCATTGGAAACATCACACATGGTCCTTATGTGCATACATTTAGAGTCTACATTACAACGTTACCTGCACATCGTTGCCGGCGAGTGTCTTGAGCCTAGTGTCAGTTATCCCGGGGGGTAAGTTTATAACGGCTGCGAGGGCCGAGGCGGGGGGTCCGGGGGGTCCGGGGGGTCGCGCGACCCTCGCCGGGGGGTCGTCGTCGTCATCGGCTAGTTCGACGCGCGGTTCATCGACCCCGCGCACTGCGGTACGGACAGCTCTGCTGAATATGCCCAGCGTGGGTAGTGTAGGGTCGGCGTCTGTACGTTTCTCCTTCTGTGTGACGCGACGTTGCAGTATCACGCGTCGATTCGCGAATTTGCGTTCCGTTTCCTCTTTTTGTTTCTCCTGTGGATAAAATCCTTATAAATTAAACACAATCATTGATCACAGCTGATGCATTTTTTTATAGCATAGTTTTTTTTTATTGCATTGTCCGACAACGAACAAGTGGGTCACATGATGGTAAGTGATCACCACCGCCCATGTACGCTCGCAATACCAAAATAATCATGAGCGCGCTGCCGACCTTAAAGGAAAGGGAAAGTTAGGGATTGGGAAGGTAAGAGGAATTTGGGCCTCCGGATATCTCACTCACTGTACGAAACACAGCAGCAAGCAGCTACTATACGTCGGTTTTCTGTGAGACAGTGGTAATGACCCAGACGAGCCGGCCCATTCATGCTGTAGACAGAACTGTCTACAGCGTGGCTCTACCACTCAAAACTATCTATCTATCTATATATTAATAATAAATCTCACCTCTTTATCAAACACAATCCTCTGCCTGTTCTTTAGTATCGACATGTCAGGTTTTTGAAGCGGCTAAAACAATAAATACAATTATTCTAAGGACCGATTCTTCAATATATACATACGCACTTACGCCTGTAATCCCAGAAGGGGTAGGCAGAGGTGTAACAAGTGTGCACACACATTACAACTGCACCACTGATTTTTAAATATTAAAGTGAATAAAGTGACCTCCACTGCCCATGAATATCTACAATATCAAAAGAATCTTGGAAGCGTTACCGACCTTAAAGGAAAGAGATAATTAAGGGATTGGGAAGGAGTGGGGGATTTGGGCCTCCGGTTATGTTACCGTACGAAACGCAACAGCAAGCTGTTATTTGCATGTTTTCTGTGCGACAATGGCATCGATACGACAATGGTGGTCGAGCTGACCCACTCATGCTTTATATAAAAATAAATGAATACACGTATCGTAGGTATCAGGAACTACGAGGGACTTGCCAACCCACAACACCCAGACCCGAGATAAATATCACTCGAAAAATAGGGTAGTTTCCTATATGGAATTTTATACATTATTTTATAAGCAACAGAAAATGATACGCAAAAGAAACCCTTTTATTAAAACACAATCAAAATTGGTTCAGAAATGTGCCCGCAATTATGACTTTAAATGTTGGTATGAGGAAAAGTGGGTGCGTAGTAGGGATATCTCACTATCTCGCTTGCACGCGTGCACTATAATGAACATTTTACACAGTGACGTCAAAGGTTGCGTCGTCTGTCATTTGACAATTACCCCTTCTACAGGATTTGAATGGCTTCTAACTTATTTATTAATGTAAATAATTAAAAAAATCTAGTCAACTACCCTATTGCCTCGGTGCGGGAATTGAACCCGCAGCCTCTCGTTTCACAGCCGGCTACCCGCCCACTGCGCCACCGAGAAAACTAAAGTACACTAAAGAATCATATCAACTAACCTGTCTTTTGTCAATGACCTCACCATCGTCATTCTTTGTTGAGCTTACTATCGCTTTTCTTGGAGGTGATTTATCTGCAATAGAATAATGATAAGTTACGTCATTCGCTGAATGTAGCTCGTTAATACATACGCACTGACGCGTGAAGGGGTAGACAGAGGTGTAACCAGTACACTCAAATTACACCGAGCTTATTTCCGACCCATGTTGTGATAAGCGAGCCTACTGCCATACCAGGCATAATTCCAGACTCCGGGCTGATACTAAGAATTTCGTAATAGAGAAACCCAATATAATTTAACACGACCATGGGATCGAACCCGAGACCTCAGCATAGTAGTCGTACCGCGTACGCATTGCAAATGCGCCACTGCAGTTTTTATTCCTTTATCCTTCGACAGTCGAAAGATTAGCTTGGAATCTGGAATTTTGCTCGGTATGACTATAGGCTTCCCCCTATCACATCATGGGACAGAAATAATTTCGGCGAAATGTGGGTGTACTGGTTACACCCCTACCTAACCATTTGGAGATTATATATAGGTGTGAGTGCATAATATGTTTATTATGTATGAAGGATATTGTATTCGTTGAAGGTCGGCAGAATGATGTCAGCCTGAAGTTACTGGATACATACTGGCTGACCTCGGAACGTGACTCGGAACAAGCCACTATGTTTAGTATTTTACCATATTATATACTATTTTTTATTTTTTTTATTGCCTAGATGGACAGACGAGCAGACGGCCCACCTGATGGTATGTGGTTACCGCCACCCATGGACTTCATCAATGACAGAGCACAGCCAGGCCGCTGTCTACCATTGAAGGAAAACTCTTTTTAAGCCTCGCTTAAATAAGGACAGGTCATAACGCTCGGGAATCACCGATACAGGTCTTAGTCAACACTTTAGTCTAGAATTAGATAATAATAATATTTACCTTTCCTCTTTCTATCTTCTTCATTATCGTTGAAAATTATTTTTTGTCGCTGCGATTTTTTTGCGTCACTACTACTACTGCTCGACGATTTCGGCGGCAATTTGCTTCTCAAATCCACTGACGATTTGGTAGTGGGCTTGGCAGGTTCGGGTCTAGAAAGCATATTTATATTATTATTTGACAGTCACCGTTACGCAGTGGATGACTAGCCGGCTGCGAAATGCGAGGTCGCAGGTTTGATTCCCGTACCGAGACAAATATTTACATGAGTCGCAAATATTTGTTTCTGTTCCGAGTGTTATGGGACCGTAAATCCCTCGTAGTTTACACACACAGGACTGTTGGGTGATGATTTTTTCATTTACTATGGAATCAGGTGAAAATGGCCTCTTTAGCCTAGTAAAGTCGGAAGTGACTTCTGGAGGCCCAAAAAGGCCTCTCTTTCCCAGTGTCTCTAAAAGTATACAAAGTGTTACACAAAGATGTGGTCATATTTAAAGATGCTTAATACCCATGTCAGTGAGTGTTCATGTATCGGAACTTAATAAATACGCATTAAACGAAATGCGTGAGCGAGAATAACAATGTGACATCGACTATTGTCATTCTACTCATTGGATAAAAAAGAAAATTCTTTATGTCCTAGCAATGCCATCGGATTTGGTACTACTACAGGGTGAAATACGTATATCGTACACATATACGTTACACAAATTAGACCACACATTTTATTTTATTGCATAGGCCGACGATCGAGCAAGTGGGTCACCTGGTGGTAAGTGATCTCCACCGTCCATGTAAAAAATAAATAAAAAATAGTGTAGTATTGACACTTACTTAACCGGCTTCTGTTTGAACCGTCCGGAGTCATCGTCATCGCTCAATATCCCGTCGATGTCGCCCAATATTAGATCCAAGTCATCGTCATCGTCCGGCAACGGCGGCGTCAATGCCACTTCACGCGGCGGTGTCAATGACTCTGGAAATTAGCACAAATAATTAAAATACTTTTTAACCGAACATGTTTTTTTATCCTAGCTTGGTGGCTTAGTTGTAATGCGTACGCGTTACGATTGAGGCTAGCGCTGAGGTCTCGGGTCCGATCCCCGGGTCGAGTAAAGTGGTATTGGGGTTTTCTATTATGAAATGCTTAGTATCAGCCCGGAGTCTGGGATTTGTGCCCAGTATGGCGATAGGCTCGCCCCCTATCACATCGTGGGACGGAGATACGCTCGGCGAAATGTGGGTGTGCTGGTTACACCTCTGCCTACCCCTTAGGGGATTACGGGCGTGAGTGCGTATGTGTGTATGTTTTTTTATCCAAGCTCAGCAAGGTGACTACGCTACACCTGATGGTAAGTGTAGCGCAATCCAAGAATACTGTCGACCAACGACAGACGATGTGTCTATCGTAGGTCGGCAATATTATGTAGACAATTATTTTTATTATTGTACCGTCTGTCTGTCTTACATATAAATAGCTCTGCCTTTTGAACCATAATAGGCTTTTTTTTTTACAGAAAATATTATTATGGCGGATGTCTTAACAAATAATCTACTTCTACCTGCACATATCCCACTCGCATTGGGATCGGTTTTACAGAAAGATTTGATTTGTAGTTTTTACGACCGGCCACCTGTCTGACGTCCCCTCTGGGGAGAACATTTGTTAACAAATAATCGAAAACAAAAATTATTTTTTAACAATGTGGCTTTGAAATCTTCGACGCGTAAGTTCGATTCGTACATGACCGATTTTAATATTTTGCTTCAATGACGTGACACGCAAGTCGCTCGACGGATGGTAAACGTTGCACATTTTTTTTTTCAAATTCAGAAGCCGTTTCTGATAATAATGGATTTGACAAGCGAACAGACAGACGGATAACAAAGTGATCATAAAGGATATAAGGGTTCATTTTTTTCCATTATAAAATACACAATCCTGAAAAATAATAAATACTAACCGCACGTTGAATTGACTTCAAAATTTTCCTCCTTTCTTATCGGCGATCTCTCCCTCACTTTCTCCAGTTTGGTCGGCTTGTCGACTTTCTCCGGTTTGTCTAACTTCTCCGGCGACTTCCTCGTCGTGTCCGGTTTGAGTTCCGTGTCAGTGCTCGTCGGTTTGTCGACAACCGGTTCCGGTTTGGGCTCCTCCGGTTTATCCGGTTTTGGCAGCTCCTTATCTTTTTCTTTTTCGTTGAGCTGCTCTCTTTCTCTGGAATACGAATAATTATATTGAATTTTTGACTCGTAGTTTCTTCCATTAAATGAATCCTTACAGACTATATAGTCCGCTCTGAATTGAATCACTTCACTCAACCTACACTCTTGCTGGCACTCTTTAGTCTCTGAAATCAATAACTCGTAACTAACTTCAGAGTGGACATATGGAGCAAAATGTTTGTTTAGGTATATTGGGCTGGACAGTGACTACGTTTTATCCCGGAAATATGATGATGAAAAATATGACTTTCATTTTTTTTCTGGCATACGAAAGTGACTACATTTTATGTGTTAAAGTACAGTGCAGTCCAAATATAATGTCAACTGTCAAGAGACATTCATTGCGTCTCTCGATCTCGACGGTCGGCAGAATTATACCCGAAGTTACTATATATACAGTATGTAACAAAAACCCTGTTGGCCCTTTCTAGTTCGTGAAGACAAACATATATATATATATATACTATATATATACTAGCTGTACCGCGCGGTTTCGCCCGCAACATCTTGATAGGGTTCAAATATTAAGGGCAAGGGTGAGTGACATGAGAAAAATGTTAAAAAAGAAAAAGATCAATCGAAATACGTTTCACAAACAATAAAATTATTAAATTATAAAAAATTAATATCATTATTTTTATAGTCTCATTTTCGTATGCGAGTTACTTCATTACGTTTGAATATCGATTTCGATATCACAGTTTTTGTTACACATTGTATATTGGCTGGCCCCGGCTGACGCGACTAGCCTGAACGAGCCACTATCCAATCGCCATCCATTTGTGTACAAATATAATCAGATACGCTCACACCATACAGGTGTACCGACGAATAAAAGCTAGTAATCATACTAATATTATAAATGTGAATGTAAGTTTGTTTGTTACGCTTTCACGCGAAAACTACTGAACCGTGAGATGTATGGGGTACATAAATATAACATTATTTATAAGTACCGACATTGTACACACTTGTATCACCTACGAGTAAACGATCAGTTCGCGATAGTCCGTGTTTTATTTCATACATTACAAACCGATCATCATGAAACTTTGTACACATATTCTTTGAGGTATAAGAAGTAACATAGGATACTTTATATGAAAAAAAAACTGTTTGGTACGCTTTCACGCCTAAATCACTGAACCGATTTTGATAAATTTTGATGTAGAGATAGATGGGACCCTGAAGACGGTTATAGGCTACGTTTTATTTCGGAAAAGTCAATTCACGCGGGCGGAGCCGCGAGCAAAAGCTAGTTAATAATAATGCGAAAACTCATGAAAGAAAAGTATGAAATTAACCCTATACATAATAATATGGGAATATCCCAGGGCATCCTGGCGGCATCTATGTGTAATGCAGTTCAATATGATAAACTGTATAGTAGTTAACTAAGTAGATTAAGTCGGCAGTCATGTTTGTATGAATGGAGTTGGTATAATCACATTGACTGAGACATAAAAAAATATTTCACGAAGGGGTAGGTAGAAGTATAGTGCATCCACATTTGGTCGAGCTTATTTCCGTTTCACGATGTGATAGGGGGTGAGCCTATCGCCATACCGGGCACAATTCCAGATTCCAGGCTGATACTGAGCATTTCATAATAGAAAACCCCAATATCAGTTTTACTCGACCCGGGGATCGAACCCGAGACCTCAGCACAGCAGTCGTACAATACAGCGTAACAATACTAACCTCTCTAGTATCTTGTTGTGTAGTGCGACGGCGTTCTTCCTCCTGCGAACCTCTTTAGCTCGCAGCACGCGCTCGCGCAAGCTCTCCTGCTCGCGCACACGACGCTTGTAATCACTCTCCTGGCAACATTAATTACAACTGTAATACTTACCTATTTTGGACAAAAAATCTATACTAAACACCGTATATGTACCCACTTTGCGTGTCGATGAAATGAAATAGTTTTATTAATCATGTAGGCAATTAAAATAGCGCTTATGATAAGTCAGTACAAAATAAAGAAACTTATGTATAAAAATCATATCAGCTAATGTGTACATAACATACATAGCTTCGTCAAAATACACTAGGCAACTATAAATTTTACAATATTTTTATTATGGAATAGTCCAGAATTGTTAAGTATCATTATTATGTTTTATTTTTTTATGGGTCGATATGGCCCATAGGCATTACCGAAACGGCACGTGTTTTAAAACTACCACCGGATCCAAAACGGCCCAGTCTGTGAAGACCCTGCGAAACAAACTCAGTGGGCTTACTTAGTATATATACAATATGTAAAAAAACCCCTGTCCGATCCGTGAAGGTGTTATTAGGTATCGAGATAAGGTTCTATTGACGTAATCCTTTTTGCATTAATAGTAAAAAAAAAATACCCCAAATAAAATTAAATAAAATCTAATTAACCGAGAAAGTTTACATGGCAATACATACAGGTGGCGGCGCGGTGCGGCGCGCGACAACTGTTCGGTAGTGAGGTCATGACCCCAGTTGATCGTTGGATTACAGAGGTTATAAATAATTCCTATGCAACTTTTATGTATCAGCGTGTGTAGGTTCATTCGATGATCAAAAATGCGATGGCTGTGACGAAGTTGCTGTTCCATGTTTGTGCCACCAACAGTAATACAGTCACCACCATCGCACGAGAATAGCATGAACGCTTGTTACCTCATTTGTGTCCGATTTAATTTAAAAACTGCTACAATCCGCAAACGCATTACGGTTTCAGTTTCACAAATTTTCGTCAAAACGATTTGCTTACATGAAGTCTAGGAACTGCTGGCCACGTAGTTGGTCCACATCTACCAATCCACCGTTCTCCATACTACTCGTACTAACTACTTACGGATCGGATGAAATAATGTTGATCATGTACTTTTAACACTTTCCACACTTGCACGTGATTAGTACCCAGCTGTCGCGTCACAGAACGAGTACTTCGGTTGGGGTTCTTACTAAATATTTTGCTCTTTGATGATCACAGACATACTCAGACGGACCGGGGTACACAGACACAATATCATATTAAAATACTCTTGATTAGAGTATAACATTTCACTAAACACAAACAACAACGGAACAACCACTCGGAAGTAACTTTTGCGCTAAACTGAGTTATTTACTAGGTTTAGGGAAATTCGGGTAATTTGGGTACTTATAACGTGCATTTTGAATTACAATAACATTTTTGTTTTCATGAATAATATTTTATTTTTATTTTTCTCGGTAATGTCATTGGGATACCTATATGCCGCTTTCGGATCGGACAGGGTTTTTTTTACATATTATTTTATATTATAATATATTATATATATTATAGTGTATGGTGCATACCTCGTCGTAGTTATGTCTGGGCGGGTCGGGCCGCGTCCTGCGCTCGGCGCTGAGCCGCGGCGACGGCGACCGACGCACCGGAGACGGGGAACGCATCCTACATACATACATACATAAACACAAACAATCACATCTCATGTTTATGTACGAGAACAAAGCTGGTGCGATGGTACCAACCAACCTATATTTCACGTGCAAAAAATTGATAGTCCGTTTTATCGTGCAAAATTTTAGGCTATGTCTATATGTCTATCAAAACTAACATGATGGCAAATAATGGCCATTCCCAATATTCTGTCTATCAACAGATTTGCTTACCGGCAGTAAAATTTTGACATTTTGTATGGAAGATCTGCCAAAACACTATCGATAGTACCCAAATCTGTCGATAGACAGAATATAGGGAATGGCCTTTAGCCTACTACTTACGCCCGGTTTCTGAAAGGCTGATCAATGTTAAATTAACTAATCAAATGTCAAATCTCATTTCAAGTCGAAATTGAGTTGCTAGAAGCGTGATCAACACCTTTGATTTAACACACATGTTAGTTAACATAACTTTCAAATTAATATGAAAAATCGTATGTAAAACGGTACTAAAGAGAGGTCAAATATTATTAGTTTTTTCATTAAATAACGTTTCAGCAACTCGAATTGATTTGACAGCGATGTCAACTCAAAGTTCTGTTAGTTGAATGTTGATTTGATCAGCCTTTCAGAAACCGGGCGTTAATTTGTATGTCAAAAGTACCCACACACACAAAGTACGCACTCACGCACGCATACGTGCACGTGCACGCACACGCAGAAGGAGAGACGGGGCTTTGGAAATATAGTTTCTCGTGTAAAGTTCGATTGAGTATGCTCACCTCCTCCTCAAACCGGCCCTGTTAGCGTTGATGAACTCCTCCTGTCTGCGCAGTAGGTCATCATCTTCACTGCGTCGTCTCACTGCACGGTTGGCGAGATCGTTCTCTATCTCTATGGTCGTGTTCTCTATGAACCTGATAATATTAACATGAATCAAATGACATCGCTATATATCCAAATGATCCATTTTTAGAAGAGTTGACACTCGTACGGAGCTGCGTCGAAATGTGTATAGACAACTAATGTGGCATTGTCAATAGCTATAAGATATTTTTCTTTATTTTATTTATCCCATCTTCTCCCCAGAGGGTTTGACGTCAGGTAGGCGGCCGGTCGTAAAAATACAAGCTAAATATTTCTCTAACATGTGTTAAAAAGCATGTTGCGCCGACATCACTGTGAGTGGGATAAGGGCAGGTGGAAGAAATTTCCTTCAGTCTTTAAGACTGTATATCCCATCTAATGCTTTCTTATTATTCTTCTCCATCCAATGGTTGCCTGGAAGAGATCGCCTTTAGCGATAAAGCCACCCCTTGTGGCACATTATTATGATATTTACAGTGGCTTGTATGTTTGTGTCTCTGTGTGTGTGTGTGTCTCTGTGTGCGTGTGTGTGTGTGTGTCTCTGTGTGCGTGTGTGTGTGTGTGTGTGTCTCTGTGTGCGTGTGTGTGTGTGTGTGTGTCTCTGTGTGCGTGTGCGTGTGTGTGTGTCTCTGTGTGCGTGTGTGTGTGTGTGTGTGTCTACAATAGTTATTATCCTATCTAATCTTACCTCAAAGGTGACCGCCTTGTGAACTTCCTACTTGCAGCCCTGGCTAAAGCGGTCCTCTGTTCCGCTATGAACCTCTCAGCTGCGTCGTCTATGTCTTTTATTGGACCTGGAACCAAACACTCTCGCATAATTTGAGAACGATATTAAAATCGCAGCTTAAACACACTGCACTGGTGCAACAGAGTGCAGTCTAAATATAACTTCGACGGTCGAGATACATTATGCCCCTCGATAATGCCCAGCCTGAAGTTACTGGATGTAGGTACACCAACTGCGACTCAGCAGAACAAACCATTATGGCGGTATTTTCACAATGTGTACGGTGAAAAAATCGCCTAATATATGTATCTAATAAACAATCGTGAATCCCGAAATTGGCGGCGCGGATTTGAAATACTACTCAAAAAATCTTATAACAATATATGCAGGTACTAATAACACTATTAATAAGCATCACACGAAACAATAGGCATGTAATATATAAAATGATATACTTTTTTATAATATTATAAGAGAAAAAGTAGTGTTGCAACGAATACTTATATCGTACATTAGTATTATACGAATAATTATAGATAATTATACGAACGACTGTGTCATTTAGGGCACACGAATAAAAATAAATAAATACACCCAACATTCACACACATAATTCTAACGCCACCCTAGGATAACCTATATCGTCGGTATCAGGAACTAGGAAGTTACGGTCCCACTACACTGAGATTCGAAACAAATATAACCACACAAACATTTATCTCGATGCGGGGATCGAACCCGCGGCCTTGCATCACTGCCGACTACTTGCTAACTGCGCTCAGGAGGCTGTCAAATTTTTCAAAAGCTATAAAAACAGATAATATTGGCACCATAAAATGTTACTTGGGAGCTCCGTGGCGCAGCGGGCGAGTAGACGGCTGCGAAGCGAGAGGCCGTGGGTTCGATTCCCACACCGGGACAAATGTTTGTGTGAACCACAAATATTGGTCTCGGGTCTGGGTGTTGTGGGACTTGCGGTCCTACGGTCCCTCGTAGTTCTTGATACCCACGATACAGGTTTACCTAGTGTGGGGTCAGGACTATGTGTGTGACTGTTGGGTGTATTTATTTATTTATTATTACTTATGTTGCACGATGACAACTATGTGTAAAATCACGTTGCCATACTTCAATACGAACATAACATAATCTCACGCGTGTATCCACGAACGGTTAGACAGAGGACCAACAAGTGCTGCATCCACAGTTCTGGATTGAGCCTATCACCATATCAGACACAAATTCCAATTCCCAGCAACTCATATGTAATTTTACGTATCGAAAACTCAAACATAATTGTGATTACCTGGGATTAGAACCAAGAACTTCGCGGCCATGGATGCCACTAGACCAAAGCGAATATGAACATACTAGCTGTTACCCGTGGCTCCGCTCGCGTGAATATCTTTTTTGGGATAAAAATATTCCGTTCCATAAAATACGTTTCAACCCCTTTTACACCCTTAAATAAACATTTCCAAATATTCTTTCTTAGCGGGTCCTATCATTACATAAACTATCACCTGACCAAATTTCATGATCCTAGCTTTAATAGTTTTTGAGTTTTCCTGATTAATCAGTGATTGAGTGAATGGTATTTCGCTTTTATATACAATGTGTTACACTAAGGTGTGGTCAAATTTAAGCCACGTATAGTGTACGACACACATATTTAACCCCTCGTTGTACTAAATCCGTTGCATTGTTAGGACTTAAATAAACAATTTTCTTTTATATCGAATCGGGTAAAATATCGATATTCGACTTGCAACTTTGGACACCACTAAATAATAAACAGCTAATATGAATGAACTCTATTCTATTCTATTTTTAGATTATGGCCCCATCGATTTTCGATGATTTCGCCAATGTCAAATCTAAAAATAAAGATCAAAACGTAGACATCTTTAAAAAGATGCTGAATTGAACTCTAGGATTACCTGCAAATAATTTATAGTGATGTGATCGATCTTATCGATAGTAGTAAGCGATTAAATAAAATTAAATTTTTAATATATCTAGATTTTGGAGGTCCGGTAGATCAAACAACACTAACTGTAAACTGTATGTAACGACCCTTAAATTTAACCTCACCTTATTGTAACACGTTGTATATAGATTCGTTGCATCACTAGCAAATAGCAATAGTTAGTATAACTTACTAAAAAAAAAATTAAGCGTGATATAACATTGACAAGTGCAAAAATCATACTACATCATGCGTAGAAAGCGAAATTCATTTGTGAAAACGGGAACGCACTTTCAATATTTCTCTCTTCCGAATTTTATATCTATTTTTATTTTTAATCTTACCATCTATATCTATTTCTATTTTTAATATATTTATTGAGTGTTAGAACCACGTTGTAGACAGTTTTATTTACAGCATGAATGGGCCGACACGTCCGGGTCGTCACCACTGTCTCACTGAAAACCGACGTAAAGTAGGAGCTTGCTGCTGCGTATTGTGGACGACATGGAGGTGGAGATCACTTACTATCAGGTGACCCACTTACTCGTTTGCCGACAAATGTAATAATATATAATATATCTATCGACTGACTGATATATCGTCGATAGTTACACATTGGATTTTCATTTATAGCAGAGGCTGGCAAACGAGCGTGTGGGTCACCTGATAGTAAATTATCTCAACCATCATGAACACCGACAATACTAGAAGAATCATAGAGGCTGTGCCAATCTTAAGGTAAAGGAGTGGGTATTGGGAAAGAGGGCACTATTTGGGCCTCCAAAAACCTCGTTCGCCGTACGAAATATAACAACACAAGCTGCTACTTCAGGGCAGTTTTCTGCTAGACAGTGGTACTACGCAAATAATAAATAAATCTGAAAATAGCTGACAATCATGTTACTCGCGGTTTCACCCATGTGCATGTTACTGATCCGCGCCCGTGGCTCGTAGTCGTGATGGTATACAGGTATGTCGACTTAAAATAGACTAATCGATTTTTTAGATCGAGTCAAGGGACTGGATGGATTCATTGGATCAATTTCATAAGCCTAAGAAACGATCTGATTTGGATTAATCAAACAATCTTTAATTTAATATTGGCTGTGCATTACTAATTAATACGACGAGATGAGCTTAGTTGAATTTTTACTTTACAATAACCGTACCCGTTTCCACAAACGCACGTATCTTATATAATTAATTACCGAATTTGCTCTCAAGCGTAGGGCTGATTGGAGGTGGTGTTTTGGATATTCTTGTCGGTATGTAGGTTGGCAGCCCTGAGACATCAAAATTGCTTGCATATACTTAATTATCTTACTGATACGTCCCAACGTCTCAATTTCGCTTAGCAATAATAATAGGGTAGTTGGCTAGATTTTTTTTAATTATTTAATCAATAAGTTACGTTAATCAAAATCTATTTCATAAAGAATTTTATAAATCGGACCAAAAATAAATAAGTTAGAAGCCATTCAAATCCTGTAGAAGGGGTAATTGTCAAATGACAGACGACGCAAACTTTGACGTCACTTTGTAAAATGCTCATTATGGTGCACGCGTGCAAGTGAGATAGGGAGATATCCGTACTACGCACCAGGAATGTTACGGAGGTGGTTTTACCGGAACCGGAGTCGGAGCCGGAGTTTTTAAATTTAACTTGTCGGAGTCGGAGCCGGAGCCCAAGTCAGAGGCGGAGTAGAATAGAGATATGTAAATTAAACGTTAAGGGGATGATTTTCTCACAAATTTAACATTTTGCCATATTCGCATCAATTTCATTAAAGTAGTTCCATATAACACTCGTTTTTGACTTCATTATTTATTCTATAAATAAAATATCCACGTACTAAATACTAAACACTAATATATCGCTAATAATTTAAATTGACAAGTCAGTTTTAAAGAGTCTCGAAGCGCGTCTAACACACGAATAAAAACAAAACAAAATACTGATCGGGAGACGCGAGCGGAATTCACCCATCGACAAGTGAAATCGTGTACAGACTTGTACGTTCACTGCCTTTCTATCTTCGTTATAACCTCCGATTCAAAATTATCGGAGCCGAAGTCGGAATCGGAGGTGTAAAATCAATCGGAAGTTCCGACCTTTCGGAGTCGGAGGCGAAGATCCGTAACATACTACTACGCATCCACTTTTCCTCATACCAACATTTAAAGTCATAACTGCGGGCACATTTCTGAACTAATTTTGATTGTGTTTCTTTTGCGTATCATTTTCTGTTGCTTATAAAATAATGTATAAAATTCAATATAGGAAACAACCCTATTATTAATGTGATACACTGTGTAAAATCTTGACAATTTTCAAAGTGTGTAACACTAAGGATTATGACATGAAAGACATTGAACGCTGGCCACATGGAAAAGACGTAAAGACGAGGTAAGGGCGCGACGTCCTGTCATAGTATTTTCATAAAAAATACTGTATATTAAGGTCGCAAATTGCAAAGCTTAACTTTCAAACAAAAATAATGCCGACTTAAAATAAATAATAACTAATTTAGAGTCAGTGATATTGCTATTATATGTTAATTATTAGTACCAATAACAACTCAAACCAACCAACCGACTCAAAATTGGTTAGTACCCGTTCGGATGAAACAATAATCGTCAAAATCGATTCACTCTGTGAAAAGTTACGCGTCGAATTGAGCACCGACTTTAATCAGCATCAAATAAGGAGGAGGTTCTCAATTCAGCGCTATTTTATGTATGTTAATCAATTTCTCCGCCATTTATGGCCTGATATTGAAAGTTTTCTTTTCGACAGCTGTAAATAGACGGCGGTAGAAGTGGAACTGACTCCAGAGAAATAGGTCATGTTTACTCATTGTTAACTATCGCTTGCTTCAACCGGGTAAGAAACCTGCATACTTGAGGGTTCTCCAAAAGTATTTCGAATGTATGTGATGTCTAACAACGTGCATCAGGTCAGCGTTTTTTATTATTAATAGAGAAGGCCCATGGCGGCAGTAGGAAAATACAAGGCTGTGCTATAAATACACCCCAACAGTCACACATAGTCCTGACCCCATACTAGGTTAACCTGTATCGGGGATATCAGGAACTACGAGGGACTTACAATCCCACAACACGTACACCCGAAACAATTATTTGTGGACCACACAAACATTTGTCTCGGTGCAGGAATCGAACCCACGGCCTCTAGCTTCGTAGCCGGTTACTAACCGCCACAGAAGTTGTCACTTTACATATCACTATACATTTTCATGTATAATAAATATAACACATGAACAAAGTGTTTCATAGTATCAGACTCTAAGAAAATGCTAAGGACATTATTCTTAGTTTAATTAAACTTATTACGTAGAAAATTAAGTTAGATTAAATTGCTTATTAGTCTTATACGCTACATTGTCATTAATTATTGAGAACTTAGTAAGTAAGTAAGTTAGTAAGTTTTCTTTTTTCTCTAAGTAAAAAAAATATAATAAATATAGTTTATTATAAATCTATGAAAATGTTTTGGAGGGGCGTTACGTAATCTTCCCGACTTACGTTTTTTCTATGTGATTCTCGCTTAAGCCTAGATTTTAGTTAATAAAACCAACATACCTTCAACAGGCGGTTGGAAGGTGCCTTTAAAGTGTGGATTGATGAGCACCTTCTTGCCGGCCAGACCGCCAGGCGGCAGATTCGGTGGCAACTGTACCGGAAGCATACGAACTTCCGGCTCCTTCGGTTTGTCCGGCACCACGCCGATGGGCAACGATTGGCGTATGGTCACCTGCCGACCAATGGTACAACCAACGTTTGAAATGTACAGCTAAAGTGATTTCTTATGTTTACGCGAATATTACACATTGAAATAAAACTCATTTATTCGGATTTTATGGCGCTTAATTTTTATTTTAGTCCCGACGTTTCGAAAGCTTTTCAGCCTTCATGGTCACGGGAGAGACTGAGGTGTAGGTCGTCTCGAAAAGTTAATGTTACATTGCCTACCTTCATTTTAAAATTATACATTTATTTTTTAATTATTTAAAAAGTTAGTTGCCACTAGTCCGATCTACGCAGAAAGAGCTCACGGTGTTTTGAGGTCTGGCAGTTGGTCTTTTGGGTTCCGATTTAATTGGATACCAGGCTTGTGCTAGCTTCCAACCATCTTCTCTATTGAAATTTGGGTGTTTCTTAATTTCAATAGCCTCGCGAATCATCCTAGATAGTCATAGGTGTTCTTTGGCAAGTATTTGTGGTTTGTCAAATCTAAGGTAATGTTTGGAGCCTTCCTCTGAATGTTCAGAAGTCTGCAGTTGCTGAACTGCCAACTGCCAGACCTCAAGACACCGTGAGCTCTTTCTGTGTACAGCTACAGTGTTTCAGTGTTATAGCCACGCTCTATACAATTTTGTCTACACCATGAGTCGGCCAGGGTTGTTACCACTGTCTCACAGAAAAAAGGCGCGAGGAGATCAGGAGGCACAATAGGATTTATTTCTTCAACAAATGGGACCACCACCGCCGTAAACCATTTTCATACAAAAATAATCATCCAGTTATTGGAGTTATGCATGAACGGTATGCATTATTTTACAAGGTGGTAGGTCGTTTGCGAGAGGCCGGCTGGGTTGGTTCCACCGCTTTGTCTATTTCTGCCGCCAAGCAACAGTGTGTAAGCACTGTTGTGTTCCGGTTTATTGCAGCCAGTGAAATTACTGGGCATTATGAGACTTAACACCTTATGTCTCGGAGTGACGAGCGCAGTCCATTGTCATGCAGTGCTTTGTTATTCAAAGTTCTATGTGGCGTTGCTTCTGTTTATGATCAGGCGAGCGACCTGCTCGTCTCGTCATTAAAGCTTATAAAAAATAAAAATAAACATACATAAAAAATATACAGTATGTAAAAAAATGTTGGCCCTTTCTAGGTCGTGAAAATAGGCACATCATAGTTACCTATACATAGACAGCTTATTAAAAATAGTTAAATAATAAAATATAAACCAGAGCGAGATATTATCCTTACACAGATAGCTTAAAAAAATGAACATATTTAGAAAATGTTATTTGCATCTAAATTTCTGTGTAGATTGACGAGGCCGGGGGCGCGGCACGTTTGATGTACGTGGACGCCGCAACATGCTATCTCGCTCTCGCTCCAAGTCATCGCTCTAGGCCAACAGTGTTTTTGTTACATACTGTATACAGACGCATTCAGAATGTTTTTTTTTATTGAGGCGGTTAAAAATTACTTTCTTTTTTATCGTTTTCTTATAGCTACTACATTTATGATAGCTACAAAATTATAGGCCCATAAATAATAACCCTGTATAACTACCTCATCAAATTTAGCAGTGGTGTTTACCCTACCTGCGGTATACCAGGGTTGGGTCCAATCTCCCTCGGCGGCGGCGGATACGGTCGGTACGGTCTCGGATACGGGTACATATGCCTTGGCTCAAAGTTTGGCCGAACGTTGGCCGAAAACGTCGACCTCTCCTCCATATTCGGCCTATACTGGAATGGCGGGAACTGCGGCCGGAACTGCATCAGCTCGGGTACAAGTGGCCGATCCGGCGACATATCCGGACCGACCGGTTGCAACATATCCGGTGGCATGTCCGGTCGTAATTTCGGTCGCATCTCTAGACGCATTTGCGGCATATCCATACGTATGTGCATCTGCGGCGGTTGGAATGACATCCGTGGATTGTAGTTGGCCTAAAAAAGAGATTACTTTATAGATACTACCTCCACAAATTATATACTCACACATTGACTCTCCTGAATTACTGGCATTACTAAATTTTAACACTAGATTCATAATCCCTAATCCTAACGTCTTTGCAATGCAAGTTTGCCGGAACAATACATCTTATTATAACCCGGTCATCGTTCGTATAATGATCTGGCGAAAAAAAACAAATACATTGACATAATGAATGGCAGTTTTGGTACATTCTCAAAGGGTCTAAGAAAATGTATATTGAATCACAATATGTAACTAAGCTTAAGTTATCCAGAATTTGACTATCTGTTTTGTTGTACTATGTAATTATTAGCTTTCTAATATCCTAGTCCGCACTTTATTGAATATATATATATATATATATATATATATATATATATATATATATATTCAATAAAGTTATAAAGTTGTACTAATGTATTAATTGTACTCTGTTTTGCGTCTTAAATAAATAAAAGAGATATCTCGAGGCCTAAATCCCCCTCCCCTTCCCAATCCTAATTTCATTTAAGGTCCGAAACGCATCCAATATTCTTCTAGTATTTTGGATGTTCACGGGCGGTGGAGATCACTTACCATCTGGTGACGCACTTACTCGTTTACCGACCGATGCTATAAAAAAGGTACTTTCAAAAATATACATACGAACTCACGCCTGATAAATAAAAATGTACTTACCCGGTGTAGAACCCTGTGCCTGTGTCGCGGCACCCAACCACCACGACCGCGACCACGAGGTACCACCACTTTATCTGAAAATACGAATAGTCGCCTCAAAATCAATATACAATACAAACAATTTGACTTGTCCCGTCTGTAGTTAGTTTTCGCTGGGACGCAATTATTGTTTCAGAGACTAATGTCGACTTTCTCAACGATTCTTATTTTTTTTACAACAAATAAAATAAATAATTAAATACACGTCCAACAGTCACATACATAGTCCTGACCCCACAATAAGTTAACCTGTATCGTGGGTATCAGAAACTACGAGGGACTTGCAGTCCCACAACACACAAGACCCGAAACAAACTTTTGTGGATTACTGGCAAACTTTGGTTGTGGAAACTATTACTGGTATCACGTATGGTGTCGCCCCAATGATCGAAAAACATCTTCATCGAAATCTCCATATCGATACCGAAAATATTAGTTAATCGCGCACTGTCTCACAGAAAACCGAACTTACTTACCATCAGGTAATCCACATTGCTCGTTTACTGACCTACGCTATTTTAAAATATATATTATGTATCATCAAGAAGCGATAGCTCAGTGGGGAGTGGTACGTACTGTTAAAACGAAAGTCGCAGGTTCAAAACACCTCTGACTTTACTAAGTTCGTTTAAAAGGTTAATTGTAAATTATCGCTTGCTTTACTGGATAAGGAAACATCGTGAGAAAACCTACATACCTCAGAATTTCTTCATAAGAATTAAGGTGTAATTGAGGTGTAACCAGTAAACCCACATTTCGCCGAGCGTATCTCCGTCCCACGTGATATGATAGGGGTGAGCCTATCGCCATACCGGGCACAAATCCCAGACTCCGGTATCAGTATCAACTGAGCATTTCGTAATAGAAAAACCCAATACCACTTTACCCGACCCGGGGATCGGACCCGAGACCTCAGCGCTAGCCTCAATCGTAAAGCGTACGCATTACAACTGCACCACCGAGCTAGTCATTTAATACATAAATATAATATTAGTATTATTATAAATAATATCATCAATTAATAACATCTTACCAAGTGAGTCTGGTATATCCCTGATTTGCGGCAACCGTTGAGACCCTGGAGGTCTTTCCGATATAAATCTCTCTCTGGCACCTAAGTCTTCATCTGCATTACAATCATAATAAAAAACATAATTATCTGCATATACTTTTTACGCAATGTCATTATTAACAATTTTTATTTTTACTTTTAGCTTAAGTAACGAAACAAGCAGATCGCTCGCCTGGTGGTAAGCGCCACGCCTGCCCATAAATAGAAGCAACACCACACAGAACTTAAGCTAATTACAAAGCACTGCATGGCATTGGACTGCACTCGTCACCCTGAGACATAGGATATTAAGTATCATAATGCCCAGTAATTTCACTGGCTTTAATGTCCTATAAACTGGAACAAAACAGTGCTTGGCGGCAGAAATAGACAAAGCGGTGGTACCAACCCAGGCGGCCTCTTGTATCCATAATAGTAAATAAACAGCTAAGTTATAGTGTATTCTGTAAAAACTAAGATAGTGTTTTATTACAGTTTCAGAAAAAGCCGTTTAGGCGGGCGGAACTGCGAGATAAAGCTAGTGTATAATAATATACTCACTGGCAATAGCTGGGTTCAAATCTGAAGGTACTATCTGTGGTGATTCTATGGGGGCTGCCGGCTAAAACAAATAATTATATTATACATAATAATACTGCCTCAGTGGCGCAGTTGTAATGTGTACGCATTACGATTGAGGCCAACGCTGAGGTCTAGGGTTCGATACCCAAGTCAGGTAAAGTGGTATTGGGTTTTTCTATTACAAAATACTCAGTATCAGCCCGGAGTCTGGAAATTTGTGCCCGGTATGGCGATAGACTCGCCCCCTATCACATAAGAAATGTGGGTGTACTGATTACACCTCTGCCTAACCCTTCGGGGATTACAGGCGTGAGTGCGTATGTATGTACATAATAATATCAGCAAACAAAACATAACAGCAAGCTGCTACTCCCATAGATTTTTTGTAACCACTCACATTATGGTAAGTGTCACCTGCCTGCCCATAAACAGAAGCAGTGACAAAAATAGAAAAGCAGTGGTACCTACCCAGACAACCTCTTACATAAGAGGCATCTACCGCCTTTAAATAACCCAGCTTTCAAGTTATATTGTGTTTGATATACTCACAATGGCTGGTGGCACAGCCCTGTCCGGTTCATAGACAGGTTCGTATGGAGCATATGTGCAGTGTGAAATATCAGGCCTAGAGTTTGGCACTTCAACAGTTATGTTTGGAACCACACACTCAGTCTCCACTATTGGTTGGTATGGTATTGGCTGAAAATAAACACATAATTTAGGCCTACCAAATTTTACATTTTAAAATTTGACTAATTTTACTTATGGACTTATGTAAGACTAGCTTTTACACGTGGCTCGGTCCATGGGAACATTCTTTTCTGGATAAAAGTAGCCTAATCCCATCCTAATCCCGATCATGGTCGCATGGTCGGTCTAGCATACGGAAGCCTGGTTGGCTGACTGTTGTATTGTAAGAAAAAGGCACAACTGGCCCTTTGTGCATCATTCTTTGTTTTTCTTTTAGTTTTTTAAAGTAATTTATCCCAAACGCTGGAGAGGGGGGGCGTCCCTTTCAAGTTTCTCCCCGGTTCAAAAAATATTGTCTATTTGTACAATAAAAAAAAATTGCATAGCATTATTGGCATACTGTATGTTCCTTAGCAATATGGCAAATTTTGATACTACTTATTGAATGTATATCAATAACTTTATTTAAATACGGGGAGAAAAACACATTTATATATTTTTCCATTATTTTCAGCACTAGTTGCACCTCCGCCTACCCCTACGGAAATACAGGCGTGACATTTCACCCAGTTACTATTAAGTAGATCCATTAAACTGACGAATAATATGGATGAATATAATGACGAATACCTGGCTATATTCTATGGTATGTGTTGGATATTCGGGCGCGATTTCAGCGTCATACCGAGGTCCAAGGGAGTTCGGTACATTTTGTGGTCCGGTGTCATAGTCATCTGCGAGCAACTGTTCTTCCTCATCGTTCCCCAGGTTATAGTCAGCGAGACTCTGGTCTCCCAGGTCGTCTCCTAATAAGTCTTCACTGCAAAGAATCGATAAATATGTCATTGATTTTCACTGCGCACGGAGGCGTCGATTTTAACACATACTACCATGTATTTTAAACATGGAGTTGTAACTAAAGCACAATTGGATCACTAAAATACACAACGATAGCAATATTTATGTAACATAATTTTGATAAACACAGTTTATTTTATCAGAAAAATAAAAATAATCAGGAAAATACTAACTTGTCCGACATGTTGTTGAAAATGCTTTTTTTCAATGTGACCAAATTTACAATATAGATCGTGCTAAGGAGAGATTTTTATTGCACAAACCCCACCACTTTTAAATAACAAATATTTATCACAGCTTTAAGAATGAAACAAAATAAGTATCTAAAGCATTGTAAGAATTCCCATCAAAACTTTAAGATAGCTAAATAAAGCTAGATTTTTTCAACCTGAAAGACTGCGAAATTAGTAAGAAAAATCCTGCTAACAATGGGATTCTGCTAAATTTGGTCATACTGGTAACTGGTTGTCTGTCTAGTTTTTTAAAAGTAAAATGTAGGGCAAGGTATAATGAACATACAGCCAACCATTAAAAACAAAAAAAAAAAAAAAGTTTTACATCAAGGTAGTGATAAATAATGTTTTTTCTTATTGACTAACAACAAATATTTACAAGATTACTTTGAAATAAATATAAAAAAAAATGCAGTAAAGTTTCAAAAAAGCGCGCCTTTCTTTTCTCGCAGTTCGCCTGTGGGATCCACGGAAAATTGTTGGAATAAACTTTGAAGTCTACTATTTATGCAATAGTTCTAGCTGGCGAGAAATTCCTCGAACTGCGGACAAATTGGAGGTTTACGTGGAGAGCGCTGAGTTTCTTACTACACAATATGGGCAGGATTTTCAGGAATAAACAATTTTATTCGTAGGTTAATATATATATTAGCGGCCCTGTGCTATGGCACTTGGGACGATTGTGTCTAATATTCTTTGGTCATTGATATGTATACGCTCATGAAATAACATTGACAATTGCGTGTGAAAGAACAATAGTTTTACTTATTTATTACATACATGTACACTCACGCATGTAATCCCCAAAGGGGTAAGCAGAGGTGTAACCAACCCCCACATTTCACCAAGCCTATCGCCATACCGGGCACGTCATTGTATTTGTATTTATGGTGGGGACGTCTGCGAGTAGCACAGACGGGTGATCAGCTTACTGAAGTTGAACCATTTCACCTTTAGAGCAGTTCATCATAGAAAAACTCAAAACCTTTATTTTTTTTGTATGTCTCATGTAATTTGTTGAAAAGTATTCGGTTTTTGTATCACCGGTTCACATTAGTGGTTCACATCACTAGCAATCACTAGTACCTGTCATTTGTCAATGTCAATTTGTAATTTTTTACTTTATATTTTTTTTCTTGATCTCATGTCCTCATTTTTCACTGTAAACTTTAAATAAAAACTGATTATAATGACGGAAGCCGCGTGTGAAATAGAGTATTTAGACGAAGACGCTGAAATCGTTCAACAATGCTTCCAAACTCCACATAGGCCTGCGGTTATCAACGTTAAAGAGACGCCATTGCTCGTCGAGAGGCCGTGTCAGGACCGGAGACGAAAAAGAAAGAAAGACGATGATTCTGACTATGATCCGAGCGAAGATTTCATCCCTCCGAGTCCTCCTAGTCCAAAAAATAAGAAAAAGCGGCATGGGATGCGGAGATCATTCAAAGTCGAGCACGCCAGTGAATCGGGTGTTCCAAATCCAAATTTAAAAACTATAAAAAAAATAATTAAAGAAAATAAAGTGATCACTGCCGAGGAACAGCTAGCTATACGAAAGAAGTTGAATATAAGAATTCCGGATTACGATGACCCGTTGTGTCTTCCCGTAAAAGCTCTGAGGCAGGAGGAAAGTGATTTAAAAAGGTTGAATGTGTGGAACAATGTCTGTATTGAGCATTTCAAACACTGCGACACGATGCTGAGGCCGGAGCGGGGTGAAACTAAGAGTTCCGTACGCAGTGTGGTACTTAGAAATGTTATGAACAAACAGTCTGGTTGGTCACTTATGTAGTCTGTTTTTGCTTATTTTTTTAGATCATAGGCCTGAAAACGAGCAAGTGGGTCACCTGATAGTAAGTGATCTCCACCGTCCATGTATGCCCACAATACCAAACTAATTATGGACGAGTTGCCGACCGAGGAAAGGGACTCACTCACCATGTAAAATGCAGCAGCAAGCTGCTACTTTACGTAGATTTTCTGTGATACAGTGGTAACGACCCAGGTGAGCCGGCCCATTCATGCTGTAGACAAAAGTGTCTGTAGTGTGGCTCTACCACTCAAAAATTTACAAGATAGTAGGCCCCTTGTATGCGAGAGGCCATCTGGGGTTGGTACCACCATTTTGTCTATTTCTGCTGCCAAGAGGCAGTGTGTAAGCACTGTTGTGTCTTTGAAGGACATTGAAGTCAGCGAAATTACTGGGTATTATGAGACAACATCTTATGTTTTGGGATGACGAGCGCAGTTCAGTGCCATGCAGTGCTTTGTTATTCAAGTTATGTGTGGTGTTGCTTCTATTTATGGGCAGGTGTGGCACTTACCATCAGGCGAGCAACCTGCTAGTTTTGTCACTCGAGCTAATATTTTTTATAACCTGTTCTGTAATGATAAGGTCCACTTTCCTCCATCATTATTTGATGGTGGGTTTGGTATTATATTGGGTGTCCCTCTGTCTGACCCCCACAACGGGAACCAAGTTTCGGTATTGCCTTGTCTGTTAATCAGCAGAGTGTACCACATGTGGGTGAAGTTGGCTTTGGGCCTTAGATGTTGGTGGCCCACTTACACTGTTTCCTTCTTTATTTGTCAGTTAAAAATGTATACTTATAGGTAAAGTGGAAACCACAATATGGAGTAAAACAAGTGTGGAGAATGAAGATGGTGATAAAAAATCTGAAATATTCCAATGTGTGCTACCAAAGTATAAAGAGAAGAAGGTTTTGAACGCTGTAACATTGTCGACACGGAAGACAAGAGCATTCCATGACATAGATGAGGTATAATCACAGACATTGATTTAGAGTGGCAGAGCCACTCTGTAGACACTTTTGTCTACAGCATGACTGGGCCGTCTCGTCTGGGTTGTTACCACTGTCTCACAGAAAACCGCGGTAAAGTAGCAGCTTACTGCTGCGTTTCGTATGGTGAGTGAGATATCAGGAGGCCCAAATCCCTTTATTAATTATTAATTTCATTCTCAATCCCTTAATTATCCCTTTCCTTTAAGGTTGGCAACGCGCCCATAATTCTTTTTGTATTGTGGGTGTACATGGGTGTTGGAGATCACTTACCATCAGATGACCCATTTGCTTGTTTGCTGGCCTATGCTGTAAAAAAAACATTGATCTAAGAAGAGAATGCAAAGTCAATCATATGTCATATGTTTGTTGTGGCGCAGTTGTAATGCGTACGCGTTACGATTGAGGCTACCGCTAAGGTCTCGGGTTTTTCCCGGGTTGGGTAAAAGTGGTATTGGGTTTTTCTATTACAAAATGCTTATCATCAGACCGTAGTCTGGAATTTGTGCCCGGTATGGCGATAGGCTGGCTCCCTATCCCATGCGACGGAGATACGCTCGGCGAAATGTGGGTGGATACTGGTTACACCTCTGCCTACCCCTTCGGGGATTACAGGCGTGAAGTGCGTATGTAGTAATAATTTTCAGGTAATACTAACAAAGGAGGATCATAAAGATGGTGAAGCATTGGTAGCTTACAAACCAAGAGAAGCTATATCATCTGTCTACATGATGTTTGATACATGGTAATGTAACATTTAGAAACAATACGGTAGTTTCCTATATTTAATTTTATACATTATTTTATAAGCAACAGAAAATGATACGCAAAAGAAACCCTTTATTAAAACACAATCAAAATTGGTTCAGAAATGTGCCCGCAGTTATGACCAAATGTTGTTATGAGGAAAAGTGGGTGTGTAGTAGGGATATCTCACTATCTCGCTTGCACGCGTGCATCATAATGAGCATTTTACAAAGTGACATCAAAGTTTACGTTGTCTGTCATTTGTCAATTACCCCTTCTACAGGATTTGAATGGCTTCTGACTTATTTATTTTTGGTCCGAATTATAAAAAAGAACTGCAATAGATTTTAAGTTACGTATCTTATTGCTTTAAATTATAAAAAAAATGTAGTCATCTACCCTATTATGATATCTGAACAATTATTTATATTTTTTTATTAGATAGAGTGACGAAATGAGCAGATTGCTCGCCTGATGGTAATCACAAATTAACAGAAGTAACACCACACAGACCTTTGAATTACAAAGCTCTGCATGGCACTGGACTACACTCGTAACTGCAAGACATACATAGACTCACGCCTGTTTCCCATAGTAGTAGGCAGAGACAACCGATTTCCACTTGCTATGATCCTTGCACACCTCTTTGGCCTCCGATACTCATTAAATTCTCCATGCATGCTCGTCGGTTCAGGTTTCTGACTTAGTCTTTCTCGAGAATATCTCCTAATTGATCTGAGAAAGTTTGCCGAGGCCTTCCCCTTCCAACTACCATATATATTTGTTTCGTCAATATTTTTTCATCCATCTTGTCTACATGCCCAAACCATCTCAGTATCCCTCTCTCGATTTTTGTCACTACATCTATTATAAGACCATAAAAATAATAATATTTATTTTTATACTTTAATTATTTGTAAACCGTATTTCGATTAATTACCTCTGCAAGAGCGATGTCTCGGAGCCAGAGCGAGATAGCAAGTTGTGGCGTCTACGTGCATCAAACGTGCCGCGCCGCGTGTGCACCCGGTTCCGTCAATATGTTACATCAGTCAGCCGTTCATCAGGTGTCAAATGAAAATAACATTATTTAAATATGTAAATTTTTATAATTTACCTGTGTTAGGATAAAATCTTGCTTCTGTTTTTTTATTTAACTATTTTATTAAGCTGTCTATATGTCTATCTTCACGACCTAGAAAGGGCCAACAGGGTTTTTGTTACATACTGTATAATCGATGTTGTTATAAATTGTCAGCAAAACAGATAACAAGGATGGCACAGAACAAAACCAAGAAAAAGAGGATGAAGAATCAAAAATGTATATGAAAGAGTTGGCTTGCTCTAAAGTGTGTGCTCATTGCTACCAGACTTCATGGAGGGGAACTAAGAAAGTCGATAAAAGTAAGATATCGTGCTATTTTCTAATTTATCATTTGGAAAGTTATATGGCCAATGAAATTGTTTGTTGTGGACAAAAGAAAAAATTGAAAAGTTATAGTTTAAAATTAAGTTAGCTTTTGCTCGCGGCTCTGCCTGCGTGAATGTCTTTCCGGGACAAAAGTACCCTATGTTCTAATCTAGGTCATAACATGTTACAGAATTATTTGGCTTTAGTTTTTACGACCGAACACCTGCTAGACGTCAACCCCTCCGGGGAGAAAACACCCATATCCAAGACAATTACTTGTGGGTCACACAAACTTTTGTCTGGGTGCGCGAATCGAACCCGCGGCTTCTCACTTAACAGTCGGCTACTCGCCCACTGCGCCACGGAGGCTGTAATCGGTTTTACCGAATATTAAATAAATCTAAAACAAAACTTAAATACAATATTTTTTTTATTCCAGAGACAATAGTGTGCCCAATATGTGCACGTACTTATGTGACTGTTCACAACTTGCTGTCACACTTCAAGACACATTCTGCTAAAGATGTGCAACGATACAAGCATGTCATATCTGCCACACTGTCAGAGGTGTGTACACTACTTCTATTCTTTGTATCTTAGAATGATTCTTGCTGTGTACTGGTTGGATTCTCAATGTACTAGTGAGATTCTTTAAATTTCTATTTTTTTTTTAATTTGAAGGTACTATTCTGAATCTGACGGTACTTGTCTGATTCTGAGGGTACTTGTCTGATTCTGACGGTACTTGTCTGATTCTGACGGTATTTGTCTGATTCTGACGGTTCCAGTATGATTCTGGTGGTGCTAGCCTGATTCAGACGGTATTAGTCTGATTCTGTCTTTACCAGTCTGATTTCAAATCTACTAATGTGTTACTAGATGTGTACTTGCTTGATTATACCTGTGTAGTTTGATTCTACCCCGATTCTAGTATAAATAAGTGCCGTAAAACCAATTATAATAGTCTTCCAATAATTAGACCAACCTCAGGCCTATTCTGCCACAGAATTTTACCAATTCTAATTTTTATAATTATGTTTCTTTTTCAGATCGTAGACTATCATTACAAATGTCGTATTTGTCAAGAAAAACAGGTGTCTATTAAGAAATTGAAGGAACATATCAAAACAGAGCATGGTATTATTAATTATTATCAATTATTTAAATTACAATGTTACTTAATGCTGATGGGAGTTCGTACTACTTGGGGGAAATACTTTCATTGTACGATATACGTTGTTTAAATTTAACCACATCTTTCTGTAACACGTTGTGTATGTTTTTGTATGTATTTAAGTTTACGCATAACTAGGTCAATGGGGACCGATTTGGGTGATTATTATTATTATTTTTATATTGCAAAGGGATTGCGTCGGCAGGGGACCCATTTTTTTTAAATATTATATTATAGGCAGACAAACGAGCAAGTGGGTCACCTGATGGTAAGTGATCTCCACCGCCCATATATACCCACAATACCAAAATATTCATGGGCGCGTTTCCGACCTTAAAGGAAAGGGATAATTAAGGAATTGGGAAGGGGAGGCAATTTGGGCCTCCGGATATCTCACTCACCGTACGAAACGCAGCTGCAAGCTGCTACTTTACGTCAGTTTTCTGTGAGACAGTGGTAACGACCCGGACGAGCCGACCCATTCATGCTGTAGACAAAGCTACTAGTCTACAGCGTGGCTCTACCACTTATTTAGATTTGAAGAACTATTTTCCAGCTCTAAGGGCGTGAAATCGGTGATTGAAGACTAAAACAACGTTATGCACTGATTTATGCGCCGATTATAATGATTCTAAATCGTAAAATATTTTTTTTAAAAATACCGACATAAATACATCGAAATAAGATAACTAGAACGATAACTCATATGAATCTGCCAAAAATACGGCCCCACTTACTTACACATGCAAAAATTACACGTAACACTCATACACGCAACAAAAATTAATTAACGTTCATAGCCAACTTTATTTCATAAAAGTAAATGTCTAAATATTAAATTTCTAAATCGAGATACGGCGTTCTGCATCGCGTAAAAAAATAGACGTATTAAGTGTCAACTACAGATCATGCATAATTTTTTATGAATTGATGACTGAACGAGCTGCACAGACATTTATAGCCCCGCCCCTTTGCACAGAGTTTTGGTGGGATCATTTTATTGCTTGAGTTACGTTATTGTCATCTTATTTCGATGCATAAATACTAAAAAACTAAAAATCAATTATTGACTATTAAACTACAGTATCACCGATAGAAAATTGACTATTCTTAACAAAAAAAAAATTTTGTTATATTTGTTACTTTTTTTTAATAACCAATTATTTTTTTACAGTTGTTGGTAACGAATCATTCCTTTGTGAAGTTGGCAATCATTTGGCGAGATGAAGGTGTTATAATAAACTTATGTTATTAAAAATGACGTTTTATTTTATGTATACACGCATTTATCCCCAAAAGGGTAAGCAGAGTAGGGGCGTAGTGGGCACATCTCACTGTCTCGCTCGCACGTGTGCACCGTAATGGTCATTTTGCTCGGTGACGTCAAGGTTTACGTTGTCTGTCATTTAACAAGTATTCCTGTCATCAGATTGAATGGCTAACATTTATTTAATGGATGGTTTTTTAAATCTCTGCAACAGGTTTTTTTTATTAGCTTGTGGGACGAAATGAGCAGGTCGCTCGCCTGATGGTAAGCGTCACGCCTGCTCATAAATAGAAGCAACGTCACACAGAACTCTGGGTTACAGAGCACTGCATGGCACTGAACTGCGCTCGTCATTCCGAGACAAACTGTTGTCTCATAACGCCCAGTAATTTCACTGGCTTCAATGCCCTTCAAACCGGAACACAAAAGTGCTTACACACTGCCTCTTGGCAGCAGAAATGGACAAAGCGTTGGTAACAATCCAGAAGGCCTCGCATACGAAGGACCTACCATCTTGTAAATCACCTTTCTTAATCTAATTAAGTAATTGATTTAAATAATAATGCACGTGTTGACAATACAATGTATTAAACAATGATAACCCTTCTCTAGATCTCTAACAATAATTTCGGTTTATACAAGCGACAAATTCATAATATCCTCAAAGACTCACAAATATGACATTTTGTAAATTTGCAAAGAGAATATAACCATTAACCACTACGTTGTAACCACAAATATGTAACTCAACTTCCGTAATTACTCGGTTAGTTTTTCTAATTATGATTGTATTATAATTATCAACAACTCGTACCTAGATATTACTTGCTACAACACATGTTTTGGGTTATAATTATTGTCCATCAAACAAGTTTCTCATAATGTTAGCGCATGATTGTAACCAGTTTTGTGTTTAATAAATAAATAAAATAGTAATAAATGGAACAAATTAACTACCCTATAGTCACGCTCCGGTGTGCGGACCCAAATTTACCTGAAGAAGGCCGAAGCCTTCATTAACAACGTATCCTAGCGCGGTTTTTTATGCCTTCAAATGCAGACAAGCTGTCTGGCCATCTGAGAGTAAGTATTTACCGTCGCCCATGTACTTCAGCAGTGCAGAATGCAGTAGAGAGCAGCCAAGCCGCGACCTTCCGTGAAATATAATTTTTAAACCTCGTTTGAAGAAGGACATGTCATAGTTCATTCTAGTCAGCAAGTGCGTGACAGAAATGGTTTAAAGAAACACAATGTACTGGAGGTACCAAGGTATTCTTGATTTTGATGTATCTTTGATCGATGAACTTTCCTCTGGTGACCTATGGTCTGTGGGGCGATAGTAAAAAAATGGGAACATCTCGAGCACTAAGTACCTCAAAACACTCGCCATAGAACAGAGAGTACCTAGAGCACGTCGGGAAATCCCTTCATGCCCCGAGCTCCAAACCATCCGTGAGAGTAGGCCAGTTGTCGTCAAACTTTGGTCAAAACCAATAGATATAAAATAGTGGGGCACCTCTGGCCAGTCAGTTTTGCGCACTTGGCCAGTTCTACAACACCTTTTCTAAGGTAAATAAATATATACATACATACATACGCACTCACGCCTGTAATCTCCGAAGGGGTAGGCAGAGGTGTAACCAGTACACCCACATTTCGCCGAGCGTATCTCCGTCCCATGATGTGACATACCGGGCACAAATTCGGGCTGATACTGAGCTTTTCATAATAGAAAAACCCAATATCACTTTTACCCGACTCGGGGATCGAACCCGAGACCTCAGCGTCAGCCTCAGTCGTAACGGGAACGCATTACAACTGCGCCACCGAGGTAAAAAAAACAAAATAGATTTTTTATCGATTTGAAATGCTAAATTAAACAAGGCCTGATTCACTTCCTGTGTAGGTCCGAAAATGCTGATCGATACTCGTGTAGTTCCACGGCAAAGAACGGCTCAGCGCAGGTTCGCGGACTGCACGAATTTTCGACACGGGCCGCAGTTTGATGGTCAAGTGACTTGGTTGTTAACAATTTGAGCGGACCTCCAAACCGAAGAGGCTGCACTTGTGGTTTGTAGAGCGTGAGTCAGAGCTGCAGATGCGTGGCGAAGTACGTTTCCTGCACTTCCGTACGGAGCTGCGTGAAAAACCGCAGCGTATAACACACTAACTTTAGCCCCGCAGTACCGTGCGTTTGCATTTTTCTATTGAAATATGAGGAGGATTGTGAGTTCGCTTTATTTCGAGCTACGACATCGTGCACCGCGACTCCTGGGTGTGCGATGAATGTATAGACAGCTAATGTGTCCGTGTCAATATGCATAGTATACCTACGACTGACGCGTCACTTGGATTATAGGTACTTAACTATACATAATGAAATATTATTATCACACGGTTATGGTACTATAGTAACATACATGGAGCAAGACCAAATACTAATGTATACTACTAGGCAAGCTGTGCGGTACAAAGATATTGCGCACTTAGTTACGGTCAATTGACCGCAATTCATTTAATGTTAAATTCAATAAACTAACACGAAATTGTTTATTGCGACCCATAAAACATTGTCATTATTTACGTGCATATATTATTCATTCAATGTGAAGTTATTTTACGGAAGTAATTATATTATTTCTTGGTTTTGATCGAAAAAGTTGTCTTGAAGGAAAAACACCGTGAGAAACTTATATATCTGAAAATTATCCAGCAAAATTTCGAAATTATGTGCAGTCTACCAACCTGCAGTAGGTCAGCGTGGTGTACTTGGTCAATTCCTTCTCATTAGTAGATGCCCGTATCTAGCCGTGAAACTTGTATAATACAGGGCTGGTGTTATTATAAAATACCTCTTCTTCTACCTGCCCTTATCCCACTATCAGTGGGGTCGGAGCGACATGATTTTTAACACGTGTTACAGAAAGATTTGTCTTGTAGTTTTTACGACCAGCCTTCTGCCTGACATTAACTCCTCTAGTGAGAAAACAGAGTCGAAACAAGCATTTTTATCTTGGAGCGGGAATTGAACTCCCAGCCTCTCGCTTCATAGCCGGCTACCGGCCCACCTGCGCCAGGGGCGGAGGCTGTCGATTATTATAAAGTTAAACAAGTTGAAATTGGAAATAAGTACCTATCCTGAATCCATATTAAAGCATTAGCACAGATTTTTCAGATCTGGGAATCGAACGTACAAGACCTGCCGTGTCACTGCCCACATTCAGTCTGTGTAACACTATAATAAAATAAGTTCTCTAAAAAACAAGCCCTGCCATACGAATACAGAAATGTGTCCGATTTTAATTGTAGACATGTGTTTATTATTGCTAAACTATTGGCGCTCATATAGAATAGAGCGTGAAACGGTAGCAAACAGTTGGTTCTGTTTAATTTTGAGTGTTATTGTAGACAGTTTTGTCTACAGCATGTATGGGCCAGCTCGTCCGGGTCATTACCACTGTCACACAGAAAACCGGTGTAAAGTAGTAGCTTTCTGCTGCGTTTTGTACGGTGAGTGAGATAACCGGAGGCCCAAACCCCGTCCCCTTCCCAATTCCTTAATTATCCCTTTCCTTTAAGATCGGTAACGCAGCCATGATTCTTTTGGTATTGTGGGCGTACATGGGCGGTGGAGATCACTTAACATCATTTGACCCACTTGCTCGTTCGCCGGCCTATGCCATAAAAAAAAAACAAAATGTATATTTACTCTGACTGTACTATAAAAATACTATCAAAAGTTTCGTATTTTTATCCAAATACGGTACCCTGAAATTGAACCGTGTGATTTAACACAAAGCTGGTTGGTTTAGGTTCAATGCCCGGGTAACACTTGTAGCTCCCACACGCACATACAATAATTTGGCCTAATTTTGCAATATAACTGCCATAATTTTGAGAAAGCCACAGGGGTCGTAAGGCCACTGGTGCCGGCAAAACTAAACCGAGTTTCAGTTGAGTCGAGATTTAAGATCCTACTTTTTTGAAAGTACAAATCTATCATTGTGTTGTGTTTCGGTTGAAGCGAGCCAGTCAGTCAGATTGAAGTTTAAATTAAGGTTAACTTACTAGGTTTATAAGACTTGACAACTTCTTTTCTTTGTCTTTTTTATCCTGGCTCGGCAAAGTGACTACGCTACACCTGATGGTAAGTGTAGCGCAATCCATGAATACTGTCGACCAACGAAAGACACTGAATCTATCGCAGATCGGCAGAATTATGCCGGCCTGCTGAATTATCTCGGGATGACGAACGCAGTCTGGTACCATGCAGTGCTTTATAATTCAAAATTCTGTTTGGTTTTGCTTCTATTTATGGACAGGTGAGCGACTTGTTTGTTCTGTCGTTCAAGCAAATAAAAAAAACTGGACTCTGGCACCAAGCCGGGATAATATCAGGCAGAAAAATTTACGGTGGATTGTGTTCTATGTGGGGCGACTCGCCGTCTGACCCATAACCCGCAACGGGTACCAAGTTTCGCCATTGCCTCGTCCATTAATCAACAGAGTGTACCACGTACAAGTGAGGTTGGCTTTGGACCTAAGATGTTGGTGGCCCATTTATACTCCAAACGGTTGCTTTAGATAGTATCTTTTACAATCCCTGTATATAGGGGTAATTGTTGTCTATTTATGCCTGTATGCACATCAATTATAAATAACTTATACACAGTTGCAAGCTTCAATTACACACGCTTTGGTAATTCTATACCCAACATAGCTCCTAAAGAAATCTTTTATAAATCCTATCATCTTATTTACGTAGTCGGTTATACGAATATAGTATTTATTAGGTCATGAATAAAGATTATTTTGATAGTAAATCTAAAATTGCCTCTACTTGTCGGAGACAATTGGTTGCGCCAACGCTTCGAATGCCTTTATTTAATGATTATGATTAATGAATTGATATGATGTAATTTGCCATTTTGTTTTATATTAAAATAAATAAAATGATTTATGTTGCCATTGTCGTTTTAAAAGTCAACAATAATAATGTATCACAAAATTAAATACCAAATCTTTTTGTAACCTGAATTATTAGTGCATAAATACCCGACTGTGCAGAAAGGTTGACAGTTCGACTTCCGCACTGAACCACATTTTCGTTTTGGAAAATAATCACTTAATAGCATAGCGGGGAGTGGTAGGTACGGACTGCTGAGATGAAAGTCGTAGGTATTAAAGCAGACTCAAGAGCATGTAAGGAAAGGAAATGAAGGAAACATGCAGGCTTAAACAGTGAAGGAAACATCATTAGGAAACCTGCATACCTGAGAATTCTTCATAGTAATTTCAATGATGTGTCTAGTCTGCCAACCCGCATTAGGCCAGCGTGGTGGACTACAGCCTAACTTTTCTCATTAGTGGAGGAGGCCCGTTCCAGCAGGGGACGCGGTCGTTTAATGAGACGTGTCTGAATACAGGCCTGCTATTATTAAAATAATCTTCGTCTATTTTAGAAATACGAACTCGTGATTATGATGATCCAATACGGATGGACTTGTTAGATGTATGTAAGTAGGTATTTAGTTTTCTCTTGAGTGACTGTCAGGCAGGCTCAGATTGCCTCGCATTGATTGCATATTCGTACTAATTCAAATCAAACAAAGCTTATGTACTGTATACTTATCTTGGCAACTGCATTTCGAAACGAGCAGTTTGCCTGATGGTAAGCATGTTTGCCCATAAACAGAAGTAACAGCACTCAGTTTTTTTTATTATAACAAAATGCTGCACGGTCAGTGCCGGACCAAGACCAATTTTAGGACGGAGTAAAATCAAAATACCGGGTCATCGCGTAACAGCGTTCGGCATATGGTAGAGCCCTATGCAGAGTGCGTGTCGTCACCATGAGACATCAGATGGTGGGATATAATACCATCCTGAACAGTGGAACAGTCTTGTTTACCTTGATGATACCTATATGTTACGCCTGACCTCTGAAAATGGACAAGCGAAGGCATCGGCGAATCGGCGAATGGGCGTTCTACTTCATTAGGTCATCAGCTGCCAGCGTTCACTATATGATAGGGTCCTGTGCACAGTGCACCGCGCTCGTCACCCTGACACATCAGATGTTACGATAGAATGCCATCCTGAACAGCCTTGTTTACCTTGACATCAACAATGTGATAAAATCGAGGCCAATAAATATAAAATGCGTAAGAATATCCTCCATATATTGCAAAACTTCCGTTTCTTATCTATGGAAAGTATTTAAGCATTTCCTATAGGTAAAGTACTTAGAAATTTGCTCAAGGCCTTATTGAAAACTAACGAAATATTTGGAAGTGGTAGGTCTGGGTATAGGTACCACCGCTTTGTCTAATTCTGCCGCCAAACTGTAAGCATTGTTGTGTTTCGGTTTGAAGGACATTGAAGCCCTAACTACAATAGGGTAGTTTCCTATTTTGAATTTTATACATTATTTTATAAGCAACAGAAAATGATACGCAAAAGAAACCCTTTTATTAAAACACAATCAAAATTGGTTCAAAAATGTGCCCACAGTTATGACTTTAAATGTTGGTGAGGAAAAGTGGGTGCGTAGTAGGGATATCTCACTATCTCGCTTGCACGCGTGCACTATAATGAACGTTTTACACAGTGAGGTCAAAGTTTGCGTCGTCTGTCATTTGACAATTACCCCTTCTACAGGATTTTTAATGACTTCTAACTTATGTATTTTTGGTCCGATTTATAAAATTCTTTCTGCAATAGATTTTGAGTAACGTAACTACTTTAAATAATTAAAAAAATCTAGTCAGCTACCCTATTGTGAGACTTAACATCTTAAGTCTCGAGGTGGCGATCTCAATCCGGTGCCATGCAGTGCTTTGTAACTCCAAGTTCTGTGTGGTGTTATGTCTGTTTATGGGCAGTCGTTGCGCTTGCCATCAAGAGAGCGGCCTGCTCGTCTTGTTATTCAAGCTAATAACAAATAATAAAAAACTATTATCAGTTTTTTTATGGCATAGGCCGGCAAACGAACAAGTGGGTCACCTGATGGTAAGTGATCTCCACCGCCCATGTACGTCCACAATACTAAAAGAATCATGGGTGCGTTGCCGACCTTAAAGGAAAGGGATAATTAAGGAATTGGGAAGGGGAGGACGTTTGGGCCTCCGGATATCTCACTCACCGTACGAAACGCAGCAGCAAGGTGCTACTTTACGTTGGTTTTCTGTGATACAGTGTTAATGACCCGGACGAGCCGGCCCATACATGCTGTAGACAAAAGTGTCTACAGTATGGTTCTACCACTCATAAAATTTATGTTACCCAGTTTATTCTATTTTAATTAACCGACTTCAAAAAAGGAGGAGTTTAAGACAGTCCGTACCACTCCCCGCTAAGCTATCACTTGCTCTTTATCGATCACTGCTATAAACAAATCCCTGGCTATTCCATAAAATAGTACCTACAGTTTTTCGTCGTAGAGGCGCTGCGATAGCTTCGCAGAGAGTAGCATTCCATTAATCCATTGATTATTGAGACAGTAGTCAAGGGTCGCACTTACACACTGCTGCGGGGCGGTAGAAAAAGCGGTGGTACCAACCCAGGCGACCTCACGCGGTTCCTACCACCAGTAAAAAAGTAAAAATATTTGTCACCAGTACATAAATAGTCTAGTCCAGCAATATGCCGGAAACGTAAAGCGTTTAATGAGTCATTCGATGAGTAATATGTTGATTGATTCAATTAGAACCTATAACAGCGATTTAAAACTGAATTAGATCGACAGATGTATATTTTATGCAAGGTTATCTAAAATGGCCGTTTGCACCGAACTTTCCGTAACTTAAGGTGACACCTAAACAGTTTAATAGTACTGCGTTTCGACCGCCACACTGCTTCGGTGGCGCTGTTGTAATGCGTACGCGTTACGACTGAGGCTGACGCAGAGGTCTCGGGTTCGATCCTCGGGTCGGGTAAAAGTGATATTGTGTTTTTCTATTACGAAATGCTCAGAATTAACCTAGTGTCTGGACTTGTGCCCGGTATGGCGATAGGCTCGCCCCCTATCACATCATGGGACGGAAATACGCTCGGCGAAATATGGATGTACTGGTTACACCTCTGCCTACCCTTTCAGGGATTATAGGTGTGAGTGCGTATAGCTAAGAACTATGTTTAAACAAGCTTTGAAATAAAAAATCCATATTCAAATCGGCTCATTCGTTTGAACCCTACGATGCCACAAACATGACATACGACACACTTTTTTGATAGGCAGGCTCTTTATCCCACCAAATGGTCGATTTTATCATCATTATAGTTTACCTCAAGTGTGTGCTTTTATAAAATTCAGATGATGGAGTACGAGAAAAATTGGAAACTTGTAAAAAGTAACAGCAAATGCATTTTAAATTTATTTTTATTTATTTATTTCATTAAATTGTTTTTTTATTAGTTTGAATGACAAGACGAGCAGACCACTCGCCTGATGGAAAGCGCAACGCCTACCTATAAACACAAACAACACCACCCAGAACGTTGAGTTACAAAGAATTGCTTGGCACTAGACTGCGTTTATCACCCCGAGACATATGATGTTAAGTCTCATAATGCCCAGTAATTGCACTGGCTTCAATGCCTTTCAAACCCAAAAAAACACAATACATACGTACATACGCACTCACACCTGTAATCCCCGAAGGGGTAGGCACAGGTGTAACTAGTACACCCACACTTCGCCGAGCGCATCTCCGTCCCATGTTGTGATAGGGGGCGAGCCTATCGCCATATCGGTCACAATTGCAGACTCCGGGTTGATACTAAGCAGTTCATGATAGAAAAACCCAATACCACTTTACCCGACCCGGGAATCGAACCCGAAACATGCATACTGCTGCTTGGCGGCAGACATAGCCAAAGCAGTGGTATCAATCCAGACAGTTTCTCGCTTACGAGGTGGTACCTAGTCAATTAAATTTAAACTTTTCATTGCTTCATTAATTTCACATTGAGCCAAGGTAGCGACATTCGAAGGTTCGTCCTGAGTTTTTTATAGCATCGGTTGGCTCACATGATGGTAAGTGATCTCCACCACTCAAGAATGCCCACAATATCAGAAGAATCACGGACGTGTTTCAGGCCTTGAAGGAACAGGGTAATTATAGGTTTGAGTTTTAGAAGGGGTTGGGAATTTAGCATCCGGATATCTCACTGACCGTAAGAAACACAATATCAAGGTACTATTTCACGTCGGTTTTCTGTGAGACAGACAGATAACAGTCCGATTGAGCCGGCCCATTCATTCTATAGGTAACACTGTCTATATATTGACTCTACCACTCTTAACGCCTGACTTAGCGCTTCATAATATAATACTAGCCCTGTATTAAATACGTCCCACTGCTGGGCACGGGCCTCCTCTACTGAATGAGAGGAGTTAGGCCTTAGTCCACCACGCTGGCCTAATGCGGGTTGGCAGACTTCACATACCTTCGAAATTCTTATGAAGAACTTCACAGGTATGCAGGTTTCCTCACGATGTTTCCTTCACCGTTAAAGCAAGTAATAATAAACAATTAATACACACATAACTTAGAAAAGTCAGAGGTGTATGCTCTTGGGGCTGGTTTCGAACCTGCGACTTTCGTCTCGACAGTCCATACCACTCCCCGCTGAGCTATCACTGCTTTTAGGGCTTCATAATACTGGGACAAAAGTCTGTAATTTGTTGTTATCAAAAAGAGATATTATTTAGTATATCCGACATAATATATCTCCGGTTAGTTCAGCTCGCCAGTCAGTTGCCTCTAGATCACGAAGGAAGGAGGTCGCGCGCGCGTTCTGTAATCGAAAATATACTCCGATATTAAAGTATTGTAACATTAATATTTTAAGGTATTTTAAGTTTTATGAGTGGAAATGAAATGTTTACTGTTTGTTATACTGGCGGGATGTGCAGTCAAATGCGATGATAAGTAAGTAATTAATTAACCATTTTAATATAAAATATATATTAAATGGAACAATTATTTCATTTATTTGGATTCTATTGATTAATTATTAAAGAACTTATGTGCTTAATAATAACATAATTATTTAATATTATGACAATGTGTAAATAAAATTAAATATTTAATCAATCTAAGTAAGTACATAACTTCTTTATTTTAATTTTTAAATATTATTTACAAATAGCTCAGAGGCAGTTGGTACAAACTGCTGAGACATAGTCGCAGGTTCGAAACCAGCCCTAAGTGCATGTACCTTTAACTTATTCAAGTTACGTGTGTATTTATTGTTAATTATCGCTTACTTTAATGGTAAAGGAAACATCGTCAGGTAACCTATATACTTGAGAAGTTCTCCATTAGAATTTCAAAGGTATATGAAGTCTCCCAATCTGCATTAGCTCAGCGTGATAGACCAAGACCTAACTTCTCTCATTCGTAGAGGAGACCCGCGCCCAGCTGTGGGATATATTTAATACAGGGCTAGTATTATTAGGTATTAACAATTATAATTTTATTTTTGTGCTAGTAATGTTATTTGTTGTTCTATTTATGCATCGCAACATAATTCATTAAAAAATATTTTGATAAAAATAAATACAATACTCTTTTTATAAACGTTCAATGACGAGACGAGCCGTTCGCTCGCCTGATAGTAAGCGTCACATCTGCCTATAAACAAAAGCAACACCAATCAGAATTTCGATTAATGAACTACTGGACTGCGTTGGTCACCGCAAAACATAAGACTTTAAATCTCTTAATTCCCAGTAATTACATTGGATACAATGTTCTTCAAATCGGAACACAACAATGTTTGCACACTGCAGCTTGGCGGCAGAAATAGACAATGCGGTGGTACCTACGTAGGCGGACTCTGGCATCATACGAGAGTCCTATAACTTAGTAAAAGTTTTCTATAATTCATATTCACCATTGTCACTAGCCCAATATCTAAGTTGGCAAGTTGGCTAAGTTGCAGCATTTGGAACAACCTCTGTGACACCACCGTGACGATAAGTAATTGTTTGTGTGATCCAAATATATTTGTTTTTCATAAGTTCCTCGTAGTTCCTGATACCCACGATACAGGTAAACCTAATGTGAGGTCAGGACTATGCGTGAGACTGTAGGATTTATTTATATATTATTTATTTTTTGGGACTTCTCTGCAGCATCCGAAATCTGTCAAATATGTGTCTGAATAAATAGAATATTTCCCAACCCTGGAATCGATTCCAGGACCGCAATATTCTTGCCCTACACCCAGGTACACTGCCGTTAGACTATTGAACTAATTTCGTAGAAACGTCATAAACTTTTTTCGCTGTACTATATTCGAGTGATACCCATATCACTCGAAATTATACCCATATAATTTCACATACATTACTGAAATGAAGCATATTTTATGTCTCATTGGCATTCGGTAGTCTATAATACTGTGAGAATATTCGGAAGGGTTTGGTGCAGGGTTGCAGTCAGGATTTAAGGTGTAGGTCACAGAGTTTGTTAAGAATTTTAAATTAAATATTAACATCGATTTCTGGGGGGTCAAATTACCACTCCCCCTTCTCAATCCCCAATTCCTTTTTAGCAACACACCCATAATTATTTTAGTATGGCGGGTGTTCATGGCCGATCAAGATCACTTACTATCAGGTGACCTACTTGTCTGTTAACCAGCCTATGCTATAAATAACCTACTCGAAGTCTTAATTTTACAATAACTTATGGCGAATTCCAATCACAACAGACTTTCGGCACTACAATGCCCTCGGTACAGAGAGTGAAACAAAACATAGATATTAGTTCAGTAGTCTATTCAATAGCTTTATTCATATATTGTTTTTCTTAGCGTGAATGAAGAAACGCGCAGGTGACAAGCCAGATGGTAAGTGCCACGTCTGCCCATAAACAGAAGCAGTACCGCACAGAACTTTGAATTATAAAGTACTGCATGGTACTAGAATGCGTTCGCCACCCTGAGGCATAAGTTGTTAAGCAATAATTCCCAGTAATCTCACTGCCTTTAATGTCCGGCAAACGAAACACAACAGAGGTTACACTATGCTGCTTTGCAGAAACAGACAAAGCCAGACGACGTCTTGCATACGAGGGACCTATAACTATTGTTAAAACTGTAGTAAGTACTTATAGATAAAGACTATAAGTACTTACTACAGTAATGGTTATAACGTCAATCTAAGACTGATTAATATAAGACTGTAAATGAAAGTACTTAAATTCAGAATATTTAAAAATCTTTCCTGCGGTGTAACAAAATATTATATTTTTTACCCCCGTATCTCTCCTCTTGAGTCCGTATCTGGTTCGATATTCGTTGCCTAGCAACCGTATATTTCCTGCATTTCCTTTGCATGTCAGATATTACGGTACGATAAACGCAAAAATGGCAATCGAATTGCAGAAATAGGAAAATATTTGTCAACGTTGCTCTATGTACTTATTAGTCTACTTGCATTTGCTCAGGGCTCCGCCCGCGTGAACACCCTTTTTAGGGATAAGTAGTTGCTTATAACCGGGATAAAAAGTAGCCTAAACCGTATTTAGGGTCAAAAATTCATCAAAATCGGTTCAGCGATTTAGGCGTGAAAGCGTAACAAACAAACTAATTCACTTTCGCATAATTTTCGCAAAATTCGTATAATATTAGTTAGTATATTTGCTTCAGTTTCTGGTTTATAGTACTTTAAATAAAAGATATTTTAAGTGGTAAATCCGCGTTGTAACCAGTTTTTAAGGGTTTGCACAGAACATTATTAGTGACTGCCTCGGTGGCGCAGTTGTAATGCGTACGCGTTACGATTGAGGTCAACGCTGAGGTCTTGGATTCGTTCCCCGGGTCGGGTAAAGTGGTATTGGGTTTTTCTATTACGATATGCTCAGTATCAGCCTGGAGTCTGGAATTTGTGCCCGGTATGGCGATAGGCTCGCCCCCTATTACCTCGGCGAAATGTGGGTGTACTGGTTACACCTCTGCCTACCCCTTCGGGGATTACAGGCGTGAGTGCGTATGTATGTATTATTAGTAAGTCTACGCTTCGCCTTGCCGTCTGTCTGTTTCTCCTGTCTGTCGTGGTCGATCCAAGTGTTTACCTACCTTTTAACGACACTATAGATGAATGGCTGAAATATTCACGGAATATGTGTTATTGGATATTCTAACTTCTTCTTCTTATCCCCACTCGCAGTGGGATCAGCGCAACATGATTTTTAACATATGTAACGGAAAATATTGGCTTGTAGTTTTTACGACAGGCCGCCTAAAACACCCAGACCCGAAACATATATTTGATTTCGATGGCGAACATGGCGATAGGCTCGCCCCCTATCACATCATGGGACCGAAATAAGCTCGGCGAAATGTGGGTGTATTCATTACGCCTCTGCCTACCCCTTCGGGGTTTACAGGCGTGAATGCGTATGTATGTATGTACAAACATTTTTTCTCGGTGTGGGAATCGAACCCGCGGCGTTACACGATTATTATTGGATATCATACAAAATTTCGATGACTACAAATAATAAAAAATATTTTTTTTTAAGAAGAGTGGGAAAGAACCCTTACACGGAAGTCTGATTCACACGTTTTTTCCCAACACGTGGATGAGCGATTTCAACCCGAGACAACATTGACCTTACAAATTAGAATAGCTGCCAAATAACGTTAAGTTTTCTGTGAGATAGCTGTACTCTCCCATTCGATACTGTAGTCTTTTTTATAGCATAAGCCGGCACACAGGCAAGTGGATAACCTTGTGGTAAGTGATCTCCACTGCCCATGTCCGCGCACAATACCAAATTAATCATGGGGGCATTGCTGACTTTAAGGAAAGGGGTAATTAAGGGATTGGGAAGAGGAGGGGATTTGGGCTTCCGGATATCTCGCTCACGGTACGAAATGCAGCAGCAAGCCGCTACTTTACGTCGGTGTTCTGTGAGACAGTGGTAACGACCCGGTCAAGCCGGCCCATTCGTGCTGTTGACAAAACTGTTAACAGCGTGGCTCTACCACTCAAAAACAGTTATAATTTAGACAAAACTGCCCACAGCATGGCTCTTAAATCACGTGCCACACAATAGGTGAAATGTCAACGACACGGCATTAGCCTATGTGCGATGTGCCAAAAACAAACAAAGAAATCGGATGTATTAAAATTAGATTTCAAACGAAATATATTTTTATAATCACCAAGAATAATGATATTATGAAAAGAAATGATCGAACATGTATTATATCTTTAATTATATTATTTCTCTATTCTAAAAAAAGTAACTGGCGCCGCCGCCGCCGCTGCCAAAAGCTTGTCACGCTATCTCCTCCGAAACCGCTGGGGGTATGGGGTCGAGACCGATACCAATCGATGCAGAATAATGTAGGGAAGAAAGTAAGATATGTCTCATATTCGCCGGACATTAAGTTTTTTTTATTTTCAAGTCAAGAAAAATAAAAATAACGTAAAGAACCTTTCTCTGATGTGAGACAATTTTTGTAATTGGTAGAGCCACGCTGTTGACAGTTTTGTCTACACCATGAATGTACCGGCTCAATTGTTAGCAGTATCTCAGAATACGGACGTGAAGCAGCAGCTTGCTGTTACGTTTCGTATGGTGAGTGAGATATTCGGAGGCCCAAATCCCGTCACATTTACAATCCCTTAATAACCCCTTTAAGGTTGGTAACACGTTCATGATTCTTCTAGTACTTTGAAGGACTTGTATCCATGGACATGAATAAATTAAAAAAAACTTGAGAGGTGTCAAGGGACACCCGGATGGAACGAAGTTCGATGCTTTAGTTGATTCGCTATTAAAATAAAAAAGCAAAAAAATTGTACATATACATACACACACCGAAACATTTATGTATATATACATATATATATGTACTCTGTCTGTCTATTCTTTCATACACGTCATAGATGCGCGGGACTTTGTAAACACAACAGAGTGTATATATATATATACTCTCTCGACTTCGTAAACACAACAGCGTATAGGTTAGAACACGCACGGCTTGCTAAATACATACGTTCTGATATTGTAATATTAAAATATGATTTGTTTTTGAATTTATTAAAATTATGACGCGTACACTTGCTAAACACACAAAATGTGGAGATTATAATGCGTATGACTTGGTTAGCACAATAATAAAGAGAGGTTATAGTGCGTACTTGCTAAAAATACAAAAGCATTTATTATTATCTGCATATAATCTCTACTTACCTAACTCCATCAGCAATATCCGGAACTTGTGCAGAAACACTGTCAGGATTCATTATTATTATTATTTTTTATTATTTATTATTTACAAAAAACCTGTACCTATACACTCAACAAAAATAATCGTCGTGACACCACACTGTTCAATGCGAAATAGAAATGAAAATATTCATTTTGCTATTTTATACATTATTCTAATTCTTGACCAGTTGTTTGTGATCTCTATTATTCTCTATTCTCAACCAAATTCTCAACCAGTACTAGGCATGGCGATCTTAAATCGATTAATCGAAGAATTAATTCATCAGATCAAATAAATTGATTTTTAAAATCGATATGTCGTACTGAATTGATTCAGTGAATCGATATTTCACCCTTGATAATCAATATTCGATTTTTCCTGTTTTGGTAAAAATCATAAAATTATTTACAATTAGCTGAATGTACTCATAATATTACGGTGTTGCCGGTTAAAGGGTTAATTACTCAAAAACTCGCGAGATGGCTGTGTTCTTAGTTTCCGTCGCCTTGTTAATCAACAAAGTCAAAGAGTACAAACGTAATCTATAATCATGATTAAAGAATAGGCTGGATGGTGCTACACCAAGGCCGTAATCTTCGTTCCAATATCTGGCTTGCTTTCTATAAGAGAGAGAGAGAGACAGACAGAGAAACATGCGACGCCGCACAGCTTACAATAGCTTACTATAGCAAAAAGTGTCGTGACAACTTTTCGTAAGAATTTTTTCCGTCTAGCCCCCTTTCACAACGCGCGATAAGGAACTTCGTTCCAAAACTTCGTTCCAATTAGATATTATTTAATATCTTACCAAACTGAATCCAAGATGTATCGATTAACAACCTCATCCAACTAGTTTTCACTTGATTCACAAATTGACAACACTGGCCACTTAAACACAAAAAGTTTTGAAAATCGAACACTATTATGTCCAACTTTAGTCGTTAAAACTGTCTACATAATTTCAAAAATGGAAAAAAGTGTCGTGACAATTTTTTTCGTAAGAATTTTTTCCGTCTAGCTCCCTTTCACAACGCGCGATAAGGAACTTCGTTCCAAAAATCTTCTGGTATTGTGGCTGTACATGGTGGAGTGATTTCCACCATGACCATCAGGTAACCCACTCGCTCGTTTGCCGGCCTAATTAATAGTGAATACTCACGTAAGTTAGATTTTTTTTATAATTTAAAAATAAATAATGTAAAAAAAACTTGAGAGGTGTCAAGGGACACCCGGATGGAACGAAGTTCCTTTCGATTAATTAGTGAAGGAATTGTAATAAAATTTTATTTTTTTTAAGTTATAATAATATTTTTTTTATTATTAACAAATATAATGTTAAATATAAAATTGTACATATACATACACACACCGAAACATTTATGTATATATACATATATATATGTACTCTGTCTGTCTATTCTTTCATACACGTCATAGTTGCGCGGGACTTTGTAAACACAACAGAGTGTATATATATATATATATATATACTCTCTCGACTTCGTAAACACAACAGCGTATAGGTTAGAACACGCACGGCTTGCTAAATACATACGTTCTGATATTGTAATATTAAAATATGATTTGTTTTTGAATTTATTAAAATTATGACGCGTACACTTGCTAAACACACAAAATGTGGAGATTATAATGCGTATGACTTGGTTAGCACAATAATAAAGAGAGGTTATAGTGCGTACTTGCTAAAAATACAAAAGCATTTATTATTATCTGCATATAATCTCTACTTACCTAACTCCATCAGCAATATCCGGAACTTGTGCAGAAACACTGTCAGGATTCATTATTATTATTATTTTTTATTATTTATTATTTACAAAAAACCTGTATACACTCAACAAAAATAATCGTCGTGACACCACACTGTTCAATGCGAAATAGAAATGAAAATATTCATTTTGCTATTTTATACATTATTCTAATTCTTGACCAGTTGTTTGTGATCTCTATTATTCTCTATTCTCAACCAAATTCTCAACCAGTACTAGGCATGGCGATCTAAATCGATTAATCGAAGAATTAATTCATCAGATCAAATAAATTGATTTTTAAAATCGATATGTCGTACTGAATTGATTCAGTGAATCGATATTTCACCCTTGATAATCAATATTCGATTTTTCCTGTTTTGGTAAAAATCATAAAATTATTTACAATTAGCTGAATGTACTCATAATATTACGGTGTTGCCGGTTAAAGGGTTAATTACTCAAAAACTCGCGAGATGGCTGTGTTCTTAGTTTCCGTCGCCTTGTTAATCAACAAAGTCAAAGAGTACAAACGTAATCTATAATCATGATTAAAGAATAGGCTGGATGGTGCTACACCAAGGCCGTAATCTTCGTTCCAATATCTGGCTTGCTTTCTATAAGAGAGAGAGAGACAGACAGAGAAACATGCGACGCCGCACAGCTTACAATAGCTTACTATAGCAAAAAGTGTCGTGACAACTTTTCGTAAGAATTTTTTCCGTCTAGCCCCCTTTCACAACGCGCGATAAGGAACTTCGTTCCAAAACTTCGTTCCAATTAGATATTATTTAATATCTTACCAAACTGAATCCAAGATGTATCGATTAACAACCTCATCCAACTAGTTTTCACTTGATTCACAAATTGACAACACTGGCCACTTAAACACAAAAAAGTTTTGAAAATCGAACACTATTATGTCCAACTTTAGTCGTTAAAACTGTCTACATAATTTCAAAAATGGAAAAAAGTGTCGTGACAATTTTTTTCGTAAGAATTTTTTCCGTCTAGCCCCCTTTCACAACGCGCGATAAGGAACTTCGTTCCAATAAATACACCCAACAGTCACACGCATAGTTGTGGCCCACACCAGGTAAACCTGTGTCGTGGGTATCAGGAACTTCGAGAGACTTGCGGTCCCACGACACCCAGACCCGAAACAAATATTTGTTGATCACACAAACATTTGTCTCGGTGCGGTAATCGACCCCACCCCATTTCTAAGAAAACTTTATTTAGCAGATAGTATAAAAGACGGCAAAATACAAAATCACGCGTACTTAGAAGAATGTATGCAAAAAAGCGTATATCGAAGTCCTACATTACTTGGTCTCTCGTATGCGAGAGTGTGTTGGTGCCACCGTTTTGCAGCCACCGCAGTATGTAAGCACGATTGATTTTCAGTTAAAAGGATATAAAGCCAGTTAAATATACTTAATTTATGTCTCGGGGTGACGAGCGCAGTCCAGTGCCATTCAGTGCTTTGTAATTCCAGGTTCTGTGTGGTGTTGCATTTATGGACAGGCTTGGTGCTTATCATCAGGGGAGCGACCTGCTCGTTTCGTTGTTCAGGCAAAAAAAAACTAAATTGGCTATTTATTGCGTTATCTGGCAAATAACATTAATTTGGAAGAAGCCCTAATAAAAGTTCTTTAATCTCTTTCAATATACAAATATAGATAAAATAACCTACAAATTACTAGCCAATACCGGTCGTATTAGAGACGTAAATAGTAAACACTTGACTTTATTATTATTTAAAACGTTTTCAAGAGGTTGTATAAATACGAAGATGAGCGTCACTTAGCGTTGTTCGCGACTTAACTCTGGTTATAAACAATAAACATGTTAGTGTTAATTATTGAACATGACGTCCATTTATCATAATATATGAATACTACAAGTTTCTAAGTAGTAGAGCCACGTTGAGGACAGTTTTGTATCGAATTCGATGGGGCCATAATCTAAAAATAGAATAGAATATATCATGAATGGGCCGGCACGACCACGTTGTATCGAATTCGATGGGGCCATAATCTAAAAATAGAATAGAATATATCATGAATGGGCCGGCACGACCACGTTGTGATCACTTCTTCTTCTTCCACTTGTCCTTATCCCACTCGCCGTGTGGTCGGCGCAACATGTTTTTTATTACATGTAACAGAGAAATTTGGCTTGTAATTTTTACGACCGGCTGCCTGCCCGAAGTCAACCCTTCTGGGGAGAGGTCTAACAAAAAACCAGCATAAAGTGGCAGCTTGCTGTTGCGTTTTGTATGGTGAGTGAGATATCCAGAGGTCCAAATACGATCTTTCCCTTTCCAATCTTAATATCTTACTTCCTCCTATTACTATAAATTTGGATGTTTGGATGTTTGTGAGTTTGTAAATTAGGATGTTTGTTAGTCCTATCACGTTTTCGGTTTGGATGAAATTTGACATACAGGTCGACCATCACCTGGAGGACATAGGTTAAAGAAAATACCATTCACCCGAGTGGAGATGCTTGCTAAAGCTAGCATAAAATAACATGCCGTAGACATCTTAATGTAGAAAATAAAAAGAGACACGTAGACATGCTTAAAAATTATACTTAGGCCAATTTCATGTACATAATAAATTATCGGTTAGTATTAGTATATAGATTACTAGCCTTTGCTCGCGGCTCCGCCTGCGTGAACGGCCTTTCCCGGGATAAAAACTCGCCTATGTCATCCGGGGATTGTGTAGCTTCCTAACAGTGAAAGGATTTTTCAATTCAGTTCAATAGTTTCGGAGCCTATTCAATGCAAACAAACAAACAATCAAATCTTTCCTCTTTATAATATTATAGTTTAGACTAGTGAGTCTGAGCATTGATCTTGGTTATTGAACGATATTGACTTGAAGTTCAATGTACTCTTTACGTCAATATACAAAGAGTGAGATGACCATGACTTAACCCCGTGTCCGCGGCTTAACCCGGTGTCCGCGACTTAACCCCGCGCCCGCGCTTAACTCCGACCTTCCGTGAAAGCGAACAAAGAACACAAACAAAGCAATAGTGTTTACGTTCGCGTTGCCAAGCAACTGATGAGATGCGATGAATCAGCGCTGAAATGTAGAGCACGTAATCAACAAACTAAAAACGACTTTAAACCTTTGTGTTACAGTTGAAAGTCGTTCGTAAAGTTCAAGTACGAACAACCAAGGAAGTTCAATGAAATCATAAAAAATTAAAGGTGATTTTTATTTGCTGAAAAATTGATGTTTGTTTGATATTGAGTGTATCTTGAAATATTTGGATTTTCAAAGATAATTTGTTTACAGGTACAGGATATTAAAACACTCTGCTCTTTTTGTAATAAAAACAATATCAAATTGTTTATGATTTACAACCAATGCATATTAACATGTTTCCTCTTAACAAATTATACCTAAACATGTTTTGTCTGTCTGTACGTAATGATTAATAACTATTGATGCCACTGACTTGAAAATCATACTATCTTAAGTGCTTTATTCATATTTCTAATAATAATTAGAAATAAAGAACTTAGGATTAGGACTCTCGTATTTTTTATTTATTTATTTATTGAAAAATCTGCAGCCTAATACAAAAGAGGAAATCATTAACCATATGTAAAGCCGAGTGGTGAGTCACGTTATAGTTATGTCTACAGCATGAATGGGCCAGCTCGACCGGGTCGTTACCACTGTTTCATAGAAAACCGACGAAATTTATATTCCTTTTTTTGGTAAACAAAGAAATTTGTAAACCAAAATGCTTGTGCTACATGCAAAATTAAGAATAAAGGTGTTGCCTACTTGAATAACATAATATATAGCACGAATGTATTTTATACGTGCTTTATCAAATTTTTGTTTATCGTGGCTTCAGTTTTTTAACCGCTTTAAAAACAAAGGTTCTCAATAATTCGTCTTTACCTATTTTTTTAATGTATCTTCACGCATGAATCCGCCAAATGTGGACCGATTTGGATGATTCTTTTTATACTGTTTGAGCGGGCTCGACCGGATCATTACCACCGTCTCACAGAGAACCGATGTAAAGTAACGGCTTGCTGCTGTGTTTCATACGGTGAGTGAGATATCTGGAGGCCCAAATCCCCTCTCCTTCCCAATCCGAATCCCAATCCCTTAATTATCCCTTTACTTTAAGTTCAGCAACGCGCCCATGACTATTTTTACACGGGCGGTGGAGATCACTTACCATCAGGTGACCCACTTGCTCGTTTGCTGGCTATAAAAAAAGAATATTCGATAGATATTACTGTGGTGGATGAAGAAATAATGCCACCACTAAGGGGGTGAAATCACGGATGAAAGACTAAAACACCTTTACGCACTGCTATGGACATGGATTTTGATAATTATTGTTGCACTAAAATATAGTCATTCAAAAATTCTACCAAAAAATAAACACAACTCAAAAAAAATTATACCTAGGTAAAAATAAATTTAAACAATTTTGAGTCAGTGGTATCGATCATTGAGTGAAATTTGGCACAAAGGTAGACCATGACCTGGATTAGGACATCGGCTATTATTCTGTAGTAGTTTAGTAATATTAGTGAAATTACTGGGCATTATGAGACGGGGTGACGAGCGCAGTCCAATGCCATGCAGTGCTTTGTAATTCAAAGTTCTGTGTGGTGTTGCTTCTGTTTATGAGCAGGCGTGACGTTTACCATCAGGCGAGCGACCTGCTCGTTTCGTCACTCAAGCTAATTTAAAAAAAACCTGGAAAAGGCCCTTCACGCGGGTGGAGCCGCATGCAAAACCTAGTACAATATAAAATAATACAGGGAAAGTCGTAGCCAAAACTGATAGTATGCAACTTTCTATTAAAAATGATATCTCGTTTGCGTGACCAGTTTTTATTATTAATATGCTTTCACTTTTATTTTTGATTGATGGGCGCAATCTGTATCATATCAGATCACTTTCAGTCATAAAGCCCCTTATCGACTAGTGAGTAAAACCGCTGTCTTAACTCTTCCACGGTTTCACTTGTGTCATATAAATAAATCTTATATATAAAATTCTCGTGTCACAATGTTCGTTCCCATACTCCTCCGAAACGGCTGGACAGATTTATATGAAATTTTGTGTGCATATCGGGTAAGTCTGAGAATCGGTCAACATCTATTTTTCATCCCCCTAAATTTTTATTTTTATTTTTTAGACAAAAGTTTTTGTTTTTATTTTTTTATGATACAACATTAAAAAATACATACAACCCTAAATTTTCAACCCGCGCGCTTTTCACCGGGGGCGCCCACTAGGCTACTTTAATCCTGGAAATAGGCATTCATGCGCGCGGAGCCGCGCGCAACAGCTAGTATAATATAATAATGATGAATATGGGGGGTTGCTGCTTAGTCCTCTTTGAAATTAGTCTTATTCTTCTTCCACCTGCCCTAATCCCACTCGCAGTGGTGTCAATGCAACATGCTTTGTAACACATGTTACAAAAAGAATTGCGTTGTAGTTTTTACGACCGGTCACCTGTGTGACGTCAACCCCTCTGGGGAGCAATCTTCTCATCCTCCTTCCTCTTTGATACTGGTGTCATCAAAATAATGTTTAAGGCGAGCGTCTACGAAAATACAGTATTTTTCATAGAACTTTGTGTCTAAATTACTCACAATAAAAATATTTATTCATACATATACATACATACGCACTCACGTCTGTAATCCCGAAGGGGTAGGCAGAGGTGTAACCAGTACACCCATATTTAGCCGAACGTATCTTCATCACATAATGTGATAGAATGTGCGAGCCTATCGCTATATCGAGCACAATTCCAGACTCCGGGTTGATACTGAGCATTTCGTAATAGAAAAACCCAATATAACTATTGCCCGACCAGGGACCGAACCCGAGACCGTCAGCCTCAGTCATAACGTGTACGTATTACAACAACGCCGCCGAGGCAGTTATTGGACGCATGAAAGTTATTTCTTCGATAACACTATTTATTTCGGGGTTGAACTGGAAATACGTGTTTAATGAATTGAGTTGAAGAGCATTTATACCAAGTTTCAAGACATAAAATATATTATTTCCATACAAACCCTTTTTTTATATTATAGGCCGGCGAACGAGCAAGTGGGTCATCTGATGGTAAGTGATCTCCACCGCCCATGTACGCCCACAATAGCAAAAGAATTATGGGCGCGTTGCCGACCTTAAAGGAAAGGGATAATTAAGGGATTGGGAAGGGGAGGGGGATTTGGGTCTCCGGATATCTTAATCACCAGCTCAGCTGCTAGTGCTATTTTACGCCGGTTTTCTGTGAGACAGTAGTAACGAACCGGACGAGCCGGTCCATTCATGCTGTAGACAAAACTGTCTACAGCGCGGCTCTACCACTCGAAAAAATGTAGTTAATCTACATTTTAATGATTTAAATTATGATCTGAATTAATATTAATTAAATTAATATACTTTTTAAATCTAGGGAGTTAATTTGTTTTGGTTTTGTTAAAATTGATTTTGTTAATAATTGCCCCATAGAGAAGTAAGGATCTGAAGAAAGATAGCTTTTCATACATACATAAGCTCACGCCTATACATCTACAGTTCGCCGTGTTTAGTTCTGTCCTATAATGTGATAGGGGACGAGTCCTTCACCATACCTGGTACAAACTTCAATCGCGGGTAAATCATGTGTAATTTTTCCAATCGAAAAACTGGAACAAAATCTGTGAATACTCGGCCTGGGATTTGAACTCAGGACGTCACGGATTATCAGCTTATTTACACTAGCTCAAAGAAGCGGTCAATCTTCTATCTTATTTATTTATTTATTTATTTATTTGTATTTGTATCGCCAACGCAACGTACATTAATTGAGTACAATATTAGGTATCTTACAATAGTAGTCTTAAGCTAAATGTCGTTACAATGTGAGGCGAACACGGCATGCATATTAACAAGAACAAAAGAACTTATAGAAATAGGATATAGTAAAAACATATCAATAATAATGAAAAGTTACTTTTTATAATAATTTATCTGATAGTTGGTGTTGCAAAATGGCAATTATTAAAAGAACATGTAGTCAAAACAGCTTATTAGGTGTAGAAATTTGGTCAGGGCGTTGACGAATCAGTCAGGCAGAACATGCAATCGTACTATTATAAATGTGAATGTTTGGATGTTTGTGAGTGTGTGAATTTGGATGTTTGTTAGTCAATCACGCTTTAACATCTGAGGGGCGAGCACGAACAAATTACGAATACGTATTCGAATCGAGAACTCTAGATTTGTATAAATTTTCCAACAATTTTTTGACATTTCGATACGAATACGTTTACAAATTCGTGCTAGGCCCCCTGAACGGTTTTGGATGAAATTCGGCACACTGGTAGACCATGACCTGTATTAGGATATAGGCTACTTTTTATTCCGGAACAGGTCATTCACGCGGGCGGAAGCGCGGGAAAAAGGTAATTTGATTTTAATTTTTTTTGTAGTTGTTACAGCAATAGCTGTCCGTTTAATTTTACTCCGTACTCCGTCATCAGATCTTAATCAAATGAGACCACACGGGAACCACCAGCATTCAAATAAAAAAAGAATCATCAAAATCGGTTCACCAGTCCAAAGTTCTGAGGTACAAACATAAAAAAAATACAATCGAATTGAGAACCTCCTCCTTTTTTGAAAGCGGTTAAAAATAAGACAAAGTCATTCATATTGTTAATTAAATTAAACCTTGAGACACATATGTAAGCACCGACCCGCAAGCCAGATGCCACCCGTCATAACCTTTGATCTGGCCGGCGGAATATTTTGGAATATACAAAGTCGCGTGTGAAAATAATATAATCGTTTGATTGTACTGAGCACTTTGTAATGGAAAAACCCAATATCACTTTTACCCACCCGGGAATCGAACCTTAGACCTCAGCGTCAGCAAACGTAACGCGTACTCTTAAAAACTGCGCCACCGTTCTGTACGATAAAAGTTAAAGTATTTTATCTTCCATTTTTTTATTTCTATTATGTAATCAAAGTAAACCACCCATGCTATTGATGCAGTTTTGCCAGCAAAGTGGCAATTTATCGACGCCTTGCTTGCAAAAATCGGCTGGACATGCAACAAACTCTTCAAAGGCATTTTGTACTGCCCCTCGGCTATGGATTTATTCCCCGCCAAAAATTTACCAAATTATGGAAATGATGTGTGTTCTGTTTCAACAAACTTTACATAGTGTCTTTAAAAAGTTTTTTGCTTCCCGTCCAGCCGATTTATTTAAGAAGACCATCGATAAATTGCCACTGCGAGAAGCCGTGGTTTCGGTTAACGTCACACCCATGAGCTAGCATTACAATAAATTATTTCAAATGTGGTGACTCCAATACTTATCTGTTATCAAGTTTTGATAAGGGACGTCGCTTAAGCAAATAACTTCACTTTCTTATGATCTACTTTCTTCAGGGTCTTTGATAAGACACGGCGTGGGAGTCAAAATTATGTAATACTAAATCATACAGTCGTAACTATTTTACAAGGTGGTAGGTACCTTATATGCGAGATGCCTTCTGGATTAGTACCGCTTTGTATATTTTTGCCGCCAAGCAGCAGTGTGTAAGCACTTTTGTGTTTCGATTTAGAGGACATTGAAGTCAATGAAATTACTGTGCATTATGAGACTTAAAATATATATCAGCGTGACGAGCGTGTCGGGAAAATTGAATATGGCAATTTAACTCTATATAATTTCAATCAAGCGCATTCTAATGCCATATCATTTCTGAGTGGTAGAGCCACGCTGTTAGCAGTTTTGTCTACATCACGATTGGGCTGGCCCGATCGGGTCGTCACCACTGTCTCACAGTTTCTTTTTATGGTATAGTCCGGCAAACGAGCAAGTGGGTCACCTGATGGTAAGTGATCTCCACCGCCCATGTACGCCCACAATACTAAAAGAATCATGGGTGCGTTGCCGACCTTAAAGGAAAGGGATAATTAAGGAATTGGGAAAGGGGAGGGAGTTTGGGCCTCGACGTAAAGTAGCGGCTTGCTGTTGCGTTTCGTACGGTGAGTGAGATATCCGGAAACCTAAATACCTATCCTCTTCCATATCCCTTAAAGAGTACACGGTTAGTTACGAACTTCGAAAACTTTTGTAAGCCCAACAAATTACACTGCATTCCCCGCCAACTTGTACTTTTCTATTATTCCTCCTTATTTTTATATTTATTCTTCTACTTCCACCTGCCTTTATCCCACTCGCAGTGGGGTAGGCGCAACATTCTCTTTAACAAATAACAGAAATATTTGTTGTGTAGTTTTTACGACTGGCCTGCCTGACTTCAACCCTACTGAGGAGACTCGTTTTTATATTTAATTAACGAGTATTCCTTTTCTTTTAGGTCGGCAACGCGCCCATGATTATCTACTCCAGGTTAATACTTATACGAAACTAACTTTTGTTCGCGGCTTTGCCGGCGTTAATAGTCGTTCTTGAGATAAAAGTAGCCTATGTCCTAATCCAGGTCATGGTCTACTTGTGTGCAAAATTTTATTCAAAACGGTTCAGATGTTAAGGCGTGATTGACTGACCAATATCCAAATTCTCAAAAAATCATACTTACACATTTTTTTAAATTGCATAGGCCAGCAAACGAGCCTGTTATTCACCTGATGAATGTGAAGATGATAATGAAGTGATCTCCATCGCCCATGTATGCCCACAATACGAGAAGAATCATGGGCGCGTTGTCGACCTTATAGGAAAGAGATTAAGGGATTGGGAAGGTGAGGAGGATTTGGACCTCCGGATATGTCACTCACCATACGAAACGCAGCAGCAAGCTGCTTCTTTACGCCAGTTTTCTGTGAGAGAGTGGTAACGACCTGGATGTGCCGGCCCATTTATGCTGTAGACAAAACTATCTACAGCATGGCTCTACCACTTTGAAAAACATTTAAAATAGTAGTATGATAGTAGATAGAGCCTTGAATCTTTGTAAATATGACCCGGCTGCGTGCTAACTATACATATGTCGGGCGTCTGGTACGCCCGTCCTTTGTAACAGAGGTCAGGTAAGCAGACCGCCACACCTAAATCACATCATTTTATGTGCTCGTTTTTATCGTAGTCGATTCCTCGGTTGATATACTATAGGTAATGTGTTTGTATTTCTCGAAATCGTATGTACTTCTACCAATTTTACTAATAGCCGGCAGTTTCAATCTTTTAAACTGCTATAGCGTGGACTAAATATTGGTTAGATTAAAAGCTAACATTAGTTTTAGCTTTTGAGTTTTTCAGTCGGGTTTATTTTGTAATCCTCGATAAAAAATATGTGTGCGTGTGTATGTGTGTGTGTGTATGTGTGTGTGCGTGCGTGTGTGGTTGTGTGTATGTTTGTGTGTGAATTCGTGGGTGCGTGCGTGCTGAGGGCACAGCAGTCGCACCACGTATACATTACAAGTGCGCCACCGAAGTATTTTTTTTTATACATACGCACTCACGCCTGATATCCCCGAAGGGGTAGGCAGAGGTGTAACCAGTACACCCACATTTCACCGAGCGTATTTCCGTCCCATAAGTGATAGGGGGCGAGCCTATCGCGATACCGAGCACAAATTCCAGACTCCGGGCTGATACTGAGCATTTCGTAATAGATAAACCCAATACCATTTTACCCGACCCGGGGATCGAACCCAAGACTTCAGCGTTGACCTCAATCGTAACGCGTACGCATTACAACTGCGCCACCGAGGCAGTGTATTTTTTTTATATAATATAATATTAACGCCTCTGTATTATACACGTCCTACTGATGGGCAGGGACCACCCCTACTAATTATAGGGGTTAGGCCTTAGTCTACCGCGCTGGCCTTATGTCTTCGAAAATCTTATAGAGAATTCAAGTCTACAGGTTTCCTCACGATGTTTTCCTTCATCGAAAAGCGAACGATAATTGATAATGAATACACAAACTTAAACTTAGCTAGTTAGCTAGCTAGTAACTTTAAAAAGTCAGAAGTATGCTCTTGGAGCTGGTTTTGAACCTGCGACTTACGTCTCGACAGTCCTTACTCCACTGGGCCATCGCAGCCGCTTAGATCAATATACTAGTAAATACACCATCGAGGCTATCGAAATCATACGTGAATAAAGCCACGTGACGTGTAAAGGCGCACGAAACTGCTGAGTAAAGCTCAATTGTACTACCGCCTACTCGACGCTAAAGACAATGTTATACGTGCGCCCTCAAGGTCACAGTCAGTTCCGAGTTTAAAAATATCGTTTTAATTAGGGCATTTGAATAAATGCAGCGATAGCTCAGCGGGGAGTATGGACTGTCGAGACGAAAGCCGAGACCAGCCCCAAGAGCGTGCACCTCTGTCTTTTCTAAGTTACTTGTGTATTCTTTGTGGATTATTGCTTCCTTTAACGGTGAAGGAAACATTGTGAGGAAACCTGCATACCTGAGGAGTTCTTCATAAGAATTGCGAAGGTATGTGAAGTCTGCCAACCCGCATAAGGCCAGCGTGGTGGACTAAGGCCTAACCCCTCTCATTTAGTAGAGGAAGCCCGTGCCCAGCAGTGGGACGTATATAATACAGTGCTAGTATTATCATTATGATACATAACATCTTATGTCATTATGAGACTTAGCACCCAATGTTTTTTTTTTTTTTTTACACACACATAGTCCTGACCCCACACTAGGTTAACCTGTATCGTGGGTATCAGGAACTACGAGGGACTTGCGGGCCCACAACACCTAGACCCGAGACAAATATTAGTGGATCACACAAACATTTGTCTCGGTGCGGGAATCGAACCCACGGCCTCTCGCTTCGCAGCCGGCTACTCGCCCGCTGCGCCACGGAGGCTGTCAATGTCATTATGAGACAACATATTATGTCTCGAGGTGACCAGCGCAGTCTAATATTATGCAGTGTTTGTAATTTAAAGTTTTGTGTGGTGTTCCTTCCGTTTATAGGCAAGTGTTGCGCTTACCATGCTGTTTTCGACAAAAATATCGGTCCACACTTGGCGGATATCCCGCAATATAAAAATACAGACGAATTGAGTACACCCTTATCATTTTCTAAGTCGGTTAAAAATAGGTGAAAAATAGGCAGAAAGAAAGTGGGATCGATGATGAAAAAGGTTTGTAGACTAATATTTAGTTTCCGGCCTAAAACTGATACATGAATACAACAAGGTCCACGCAGGAACCGATCCTACACGTTTCATTTGTTAATCATACAAATACAAGGCCTTAATAATATTCACAATTTTATCACTTCATCTGAGACGTGTTTTTTGTCTACAAAACAACAATTAAGCCAGTGAATGACCTCTCATAGACTATGATGTAACCCATTAAATATAACATTAGGTGTCAGACTGTAATGCGTACGCGTTACGATTGAGGCTAACGCTGAGGTCTCGGGTTCGATCCCCGGGTCGGGTAAAGTGGTATTGGGTTTTTCTATTACGAAATGCTCAGTATCAGCTTGGAGTCTGGAATTTGTGCCCGGTATGGCAATAGGCTCGCCCCCTATCACATCGTGGGATGGAGATACGCTCGGCGAAATATGGGTGTACTGGTTACACCTCTGCCTACCCCTTCGGGGATTACAGGCGTGAGTGCGTATGTATGTATGTATGTAGGTGTCAGATTGCGTAGCAGACAAACATAATGTACGTAATGGTTAACCGATTTCAAAGGTATTCTGAATTCGTCTCTACATATATGTTTCTTTTATAGCATAGGCCGGCAAACAAGCAAGTGGGTCACCTGATGGTAAGTGATCTCCACCGTCCATGTATGCCCACAATACCAAAAGAATTATGGGCGCGTTGCTGACCTTAAAGGAAAGGGATAATTAAGGGGAGGGTATTTGAGCCTATGGATATCTCACTCACCGTACGAAACGCAGCAACAAGCTGCTACTTTACGTCGGTTTTTTGTGCGACAGTGGTAACGACCCGGACGAGCCAGCCCATTCAGCTGTAGACAAACGTGTTTACAGCGTGGCTCTACCACTCATAAAACTCAGTTTTTTAGTCCATAGTTCGTCATCAGTTCTTAACCTAATTTCTATGGGACTACATTGCATCCAACCTTTTTCTTTCTGCCTGGCGCTATCCTGGCTTATTACCAGGGTCCTACTTCCCCTCATGATTTGAAGGTGGATCTGGTTTTATGTGGGGACGATCCCCTCAACCTAAATAGTTAAACTCTATCAAACAATTTTTTTTATCAAAAAAATCGGTACACAATTAGCGGAGAAATCGATGCATAGGTACATAAAAAAGAAAAAGATATAGGGAATCATCTTCTTTTTAAAAAAAATACTACAACCTAAAACTTTAGGTTTAATAATAAACTTATTATTCAGCCATTAGTATCCCATTTAGGTTAATTGAGGAGTATTTTTCGTAAAAATAGCTTTATAAAGCCTGAAACACGCGAAGGGCGCGGTAACTTGATTTATTATTACGCTCATTTAAGGCGAAAGAATCTACTTAGTGTCAATTGTAGTAAAACATAACGACTGTCGATGGAAGGTTCGGCAGGGATCGACCGCACTCAAAGTATGGCAGCTAAATTAGTGAAATCCTGTAAAATGGAATTTAGGTACTGACGTGAAGAAGAAACACGTGAAGAAGCATGAAGAGGAAATCAGTTAGTGCGGTATATAATTACGGTTGGCTAATAATAACTTGCGCAGACGCAACATTAAGATAATTAACGTCAATGCTCAGATCATTATAATATACTAGCTGTCCCGCGCGGTTTCACCCGCAACTACAGCAGCGCCACCTACCGGGTCCAATTGTGAATCTAAACCATCCAGGGCATCACCCAAACGCATACAAAAAAATCATTCAAATCGGTCCAACCGTTTCGGAGGAGTTCAGTCACATACACACGTATAATAGAATCTTTATATATATAATTCTTCGCGCATCAGTGGTTCCGTAGCTATCCCCCATAGATTTTACTTTTTAGATTCCTTATATCTCTTTTTTTATTAGGTTGAATGACAAGACGACCAGGTCACTATTATCTTGCTGATGGGGGGACCAGATATTTGTACCCGGTTAGGTATCGATCATAGTACACATGGTACTCGGCATAGTGGCTCGTTCAGACGGGTCACGCTCGATGAGCTTTACCACTTGTAAAAGTATCGACATTTTTTAAGTGAAAACTTCTTTAGGCGCGTTGAGCACTTTTCGGGTGAACAAAAAGCGTGAAACTCGCGTCATCGTCACCAACTCACAAGTCTCAAGTTTTCAAGTGGTAGAGTCACGCTGTAGACAGTTTTGTTTACAGCATAAACGGGCCAGCTCGACCGGGTTGTTACCACTGTCTTACAGAAAACCGATGTGAAGTAGCAGCTTGCTGTTACGTTTCGTACGGTGAGTGAGATATCCGGAGGCCCAAACCTCACTCCTATTACCTTAATTATCACTTTCCTTTAAGGTCGCATCCGTGATTATTCAGTATTGTGGAGCTCACTTCCTATTAGGTGACTCACTTGCTCGTTTGCCGGCCTCTGCCATAAAATAACTAACGGTGTATTTATTTATGTTTCTCTTGTTTTAGTTACTACGTGATAGAGATGCCAGAAGACCGATTAGAAGACCAGGAAAGACCATTCAGCGTCTACTGGAATGTTCCAACGATGCAATGCAAATCGAAGAAGATTCCATTCGAGAATTTATACGAAAGATATGGCATACTACAAAATAAAAACGACAGTTTCCGAGGAGAAGAAATTTCGATCCTGTATGATCCTGGACTGTTCCCGGCTCTTCTAAAGAACGAGACCAGCGGGAAGTTCAAGTTTAGGAACGGAGGGGTTCCGCAGGAAGGCGACCTGGAACTCCATTTGGAAACATTTAAAAACGTTTTGTTGCAGAGTATACCGGACCCTGATTTCCATGGTAGGTGATATTGGCTAAAAGATAAATCGGAATGTGAAGAAGCAACTAAGCAGGCCGGCATAATTCTGCCGATCTGCGTTAGATTCAGTGTCTATCGTTGGTCGACAGTATTTATGGATGGCGCTATACTTACCATTAGGTGTAGCGTAGTCACTTTACCGAGCCAGGATAAAAAAAATGCTGGCTTCACCAAGGAGATACCACTGGCTTATAGAAACCCTGTTGGTGTAATGTTAGGTCAAAAATATTTTTTTATAGTAAACGAGCAAGTATGTCACCTCATGGTAAGTGATCTGTCCATGTACGCTCACAATACCAGAATCGTAGACGCCTTGCTGACCTTAAAGGAAAGATATAATAAAGGGACTGGGAAGGGTAGCGGGTCCGGGCCTCCGGATATCTCACTCATCGTACGTAACGCAGGAAGCCGTTACTTTATGGCGGTTTTCTAGATTGATTTGGGTTTGTTTAGATCTTTTATTTACCACCTATGCTTCCATATAAACTATTTTTTTTTTCTGTGAGACACTGATCACAACCCGGCCGTAGAAATCAAAACCAACCTTCATAAAAATATTATTTCAACAACACCTTTAGGATTAGGTACTAATATTAAATTGTTTTTACATGCACTGGGTGCTGCAGAAAGGTGGTATCAATAATAGGCAGTATGATCTAAAACTCTTAAGTCAAGAAATAAAATTGAACTATTGTCAATATTTTAGCATTGGGAATTCAGCACAATTATAATGCGTACGCGTTACGACTGCCGTGCTGAGGTCTAGAGTTCGATCCCGGATCGGGTAAAAGTGATATTGGGTGTTTCTATCACGAAATGCTTAGTATCAGCCCGGAGTTTGGAATTATGCCCGGTGTGGCGGAATGGGATGGAAATAAGCTCGGCGAAATGTGGGTGTACTGGTTACACCTTCGCCTACCCCTTCGGGGATTACATGCGTGAGTGCGTATGTATAATTCAAAATTATATTGTGATTCGAAAACTATCTAATAAAGTGTAATTTAACTATGTATGTATTGAACATGTTTATTTAGTTGCTTGGACCATAAAACGATATTCTAGATATAAAATTTAAATTTAAATTATTCAGAAATTAAATTTTTATGTGGTTTTAATTTGCACGGGTATGTTACTAGTTGCTCAGTGCTCATCTTATACAGTTTTTATTGGTACCATCTTATTGCAACACTCTGTATAAATAAGCTCACGCCTTTATCCCCATAGGGATATGGAAGAGGTGCAACTAGTGCTTCAGCCGGAGGTTAGCCGAGTTTATTTCTGTCCCGTGATGTGATAGGGAGCGAGACTATCGCCATACCAGGCACAAATTCTAATCCCGAGAATCAAGTGTGGTTTTTAAAATTAAACTCAAATTGTGATGCGCTGCATGGGAATTTGAACTGAGTTCCTCACGATTTCTCAATGTAAGACTACCACTTGTCCAATGAGGCGATAATTGTTTTTGCAATAGTAAACAGTAGTACACATGCGTACCATATGATTAATGTAATGTGATATGACCGTTGTGGGTCATATGACGTAACAATGATTCATAGATTACTGGTGTTGAGGAAAATACCAAGATATGTAAACATGCTTTACAATAATAATATGGCGGTGGCTAGTTTTAATATTAATAAAAAAATACATATATACGCACTCACGCCTGCAATCCCCTAAGGAGTAGGCAGAGGTGTAACCAGTACACCCACATTTCGCCGAGCGCATCTCCGTTCCATGATGTGATAGGAGGCGAACCTATCGCCATTCCGGGCACAAATGCCAGACTCCGGGTTGATCATCATGAAACTTTGTACACATATTCTTGGAGGTATAATAAGTAAATTAAGAAACTTTTTATGAAAAAAAATATATTTTGTTACGCTTTCACGCCTAAATCACTGAACCGATTTTGATGAATTTTGATGTAGAGATAGATGGGACCCTGGAGACGGTTATAGGCTACGTTTTATTTCGGAAAATTCTATTCACGCGGGCGGATCCGCGAGCAAAAGCTAGTAAATAATAATTATAATAAAATAATAAATGTTTCATTGATTACTGGTGTTGAGGAAAACACAAAATTATGTCAACATGGTGTACAATAATAATGTGGCGGTCGCGAGTACTGGAATTAATTAAAAATATTTTTAAGACAGCCTCCGTGGCGCAGCGGGTGAGTAGCCGGTTGCGAAGCGTGAGGCAGTGGGTTCGATTCCCACACCTTGACAAATGTTTGTCTGATCCACAAAAATATTTGTCTCGGGTCTGGGTGTTGTGGGACCGCAAGTCCCTCGTAGTTCCTGATACCCACGACACAGGTTAACCTAGTGTGGGGTCAGGACTATGTGTGTGACTGTTGGGTGTATTTATTTATTATTTTATTTATTATCTGTCAAATACGGACTAGGAAGAGTCCGTAGTCAAAATAGGAAATCGAACAACAAGTGTTTGACAACAGCGCCACTCATCTCGCTATATTATTTAAGTGGTAGAGCCAGGCTGTAGCCTGTTTTGTCTGAAGAATAAAAAGTTCATCGTGGCTCTACCACTTTGGTAGTTATATCATTATATTAAAAAAATTACGCGTCTAATTGAGATAAAAATAATGCATGACCATTTATTTATTCGTTAGAATATACTTACCTCAAAGTAAGTCCCAATTAAATTTAATAAAAATAAACACCTGAAATCGGAGATCAAACAGTTCGACATTTATACATTGATTATAACCAATGTTTCACTAAATATAATCCAATAACAACTTTATGACAAAACTCGCCTAATGTGCCTATAGAAGTTTTCACTTCAACAATATGGTGATAAGCTTGCCTATACTAATATTATAAATGTGAATGTAAGTTTGTTTGTTACGCTTTCACGCGAAAAATACTTAAACGATCATCATGAAACTTTGTACACATATTCTTGGAGGTATAAGAAGTAATATAGGATATTTTTTATGAAATAAGAAACTATTTGCTTATTACGCTTTCACGCCTAAATCACTGAACCGATTTTGATGAATTTTGATGTAGAGATAGATGGGATCCTGGAGACGGTTATAGGCTACGTTTTATTTCGGATAAGTCTATTCACGCGGGCGGAGCCGCGAGCAAAAGCTAGTACTCCATAAGTAGGACTACATCTTAGGCCCAAAGCCAACCTAACACACACACAAATAACAGATTACCGGACGAGGCAATGGCAAAACTTCGGTCCCGTTGGGGGCCAGACGGCGGGTCACCCCACAAAATACCAAATTCACAGTCAAATCATGATGGCAAGGCGGACCCTGGCATTAAGCTGGGGTACCACCAGGCAGAAAGAAAAATAATAAGCTTGTCAATTATCACATTAAAAGAAATTCCGTTTTTATTTATTTAATTATTAAAATACAAGAAAAGAAAAACTTATGAACTACTACAATGTCCTACAAAACTGTACAACTTTGTAGTCTTATCACCTCTGCCTACCCTTCAGTCACGGTATGTTATGTTACAAATAAGCCGAGAGCGCAATTGTTATTACGCGTTTTAACCGACCGTTATCAGTTAGTTTGTTAGTTTTTTTCCGTTACTTGTATCGAATAATATTTTTATTTTTCAGTTCAGTTGTGATTACATTTGTATTAAACATGGATATTGATTAGTAAAAACAACTCCTGCTTTCTGCCTGGTGTTATCCCAGCTTAATGCCAGGGTCCGCCTTAAAACTAGCCAATTTTGATTTGGTCCTATTACAGTCTATTGATCAATGATTAATAGTACGGACTCAATATAATTTTAGCTTGTTAGTTTTTTGAGTTGTTATTTAAACAACTCATAAACATTGTATCTTTCGACCGTCGCCAGAACTACACCGGTCTGATCTTTCTATCACGAAATGCTTAGTATCAGCCCGGAGTGTGGAATTGTGCCTAGTAAAGATTCACTATTGCTAGCAATTAATATTAGATGTTATGTCATTCCGGAACAAAACTCGCGTGGGTTGTAAATCATAGCTACCAATTAGAGCGAATGCTCATTACAAGGTCACGACTATGGAATATTTTTATGCTTTTTTATAGCATAGCCCGGCAAACGAGCAATTGGGTCACCTGACAGTAAATGATATCCACCCACGGATACCCAAAATACCAGAACCTATAATTGCCAACCTTAAAGGAAGGAAGGGAGGGGGAGTTAGAGCCTCCGAATATATCATTCACTAAAAGACGCAACAGCTACTTTAACTTTCCGTCTGTTTCCTGCGAGACATTGGTATCGAACCGGTCGAGCCGGCTCATTCATGCTGTCGACAAAACTGACTACAGTGTGGGTCTTCCACTCGTAATCCCTGTCATATGTAAAGGATGCCCGTGCCCAGCAGTAGGACCATAACTATAGTGTGCTAGTATTGTTTCTTTTCGTTTAATTATGGCTTCGGATTTCCGGCATATAGCCAATGACAAGTATATAATATAATATATTTTCAAGTATTCACAAGAACGATGAAACACCACTGGTGTGGCCGATTTCAATGTTTTGTTGGAGCTTTGGTGTATTCCTTCCAGTACAATGTGAATGGCTTGGTTAAATGTCTGCGATTGATAGCAATCCAAAGATGGTAAGGAGTGATAGATCATAATTACATATTACTAGCTATCCCGCGCGGTTTCACAAGCAACATATAATTGATAATTAAAACCAGATTACAGCACCACTTACCGGGTCCAATTGGGAATCTAAACCATCCAGGGCGTCACCCAAACGCATACAAAAAAATCATTGAAATCGGTCCAGCCGTTTAGGAGGAGTTCAGTGACATACACACGGACAGTAGAATTATATATATAAAGATATGCATCTTCATGTTGTTATTCCATTCGTTGGGTCTGCGCAAACAACTTCTTATGGTCTGTTTGGAGGTACGCGTCCGATACAGGGAGACCGCGACGCGTGACGCAAAACAGGCGATAGTGGCAAGTCAGCTTTGTATGAAATTGTATGGAAACGATCGCGCGTCGCGTTGTTCTGTCCTATCGTTGTCGTGTATCGCAGTCTTTAGTCTCGGTCGCGTATATCAAAACAGCGTTTCCCGAGCGTTATGACCTGTCCTTGTTTAAGCGAGGTTTAAAAAGAGTTTACCTTCAACGGTAGGCAGCGGCTTGGCTGTGCTTTGGCATTGCTGAGGTCCATGAGCGGCGGTTACCACTTACCATCAGGTGGGCCGTCTGCTCGTCTGCCTAAATAGGCAATAAAAAAAAAACAGTCCTTTATGAAAATGGTCGCACTTCGCGCTCTCCGGTCGCATACCTCAAAATGCACCTATATGCGTACAAAGTATGACGTCTCGCCATAGACGCCGATGGTATTCCTAATTAAAAAAAAAATAGAAAACTCAAACACGAATTGTGATTGCCCGGGATTTGAACCCAGATTACCTAAATGTTTCTCAGCTTAAGCAGGCTGCTACTAAACTAATGAGGCGACGAGGAATTTGTTTAGCCATGATAAAAAATCTCAGTTAATCTAAGCTAGACCAGAATGCACTTAGAACCTAAATATCCTTGACCATATGCGGGTAAACTTGATCCACTGTTTATTTATAAATGTCTTATGGATCGTGTTGGTATTTAGCAAGGTTAGCTTTAAGGTCCTGTCAGGACGGCCTCCGTGGCGTAGTGGGTGAAAAGCCGGCTATGAAGCGAGAGGCCGCGGTTTCGATTCCTGCACCGAGATTAATGTGTGTGTGTGATCCACAAATATTTGGGATGGTGTGTTTTCCCCGGAGGGGTTGATGTCAGGCAGGCGGCTGGTTGTAAAAACTACACACAAAATATTTCTGTAACATGTATTAAAAGCATATTGCGTCGATCCCACTGCGAGTGGGATAAGTGCAGGTGGAAGGAAAGAAGGAGCTTTCAGGTCTAGTCTACGTGTAGCGAACATCGGTTAAAAACCGCGAGGTCCTGGCTTCAAGCAATCTTAAGAGATCGGCAAATATTTAATGAGTGGTAGAGCCACGCTGTAGATACTTTTGTCTACAGCTGTATGGGTCGGCTCGTCCGGATCATTACCACTGTCTCACAGAAAACCGGCGTAAAGTAGCAGCTTGCTGCTACGTTTCGTACGGTGAGTGAGATATCCGGAGGCCCAAAACCCCTCCCCTTCCCAATCCCTTAATTATCCCTTTCCTTTAAGGTCGGCAACGCACCCATGATTCCTTTGGTATTATGGGCGTACATGGGCGGTGGAGATCACTTACCATTAGGTGACCCACTGGCTCGTTTGCCGGCCTATGCAATAAAAAATATTATTTCTGAGTGGTAGAGCCACGCTGTGGACAATATTGTCTACAGCATGAATGGGCCGGCTCGTCCGGGTCGTTACCACTGTCTCACAGAAAACCGGCGTAAAGTAGCAGCTTGCTGCTGCGTTTCGTACGGTAAGTGAGATATCCGGAGGCCCAAATTCCCCTCCCCTTCCCAATCCCTTATTTATCCCTTTCCTTTAAGGTCGGCAACGCGCCCATGATTATTTTAGTATTGTGGCGTACATGGGCAGTGGAAATCACTTACCATCAGGTGACTCACTTGCTCATTTGCCGGCCAATGCTATAAAAAAAAAATGTTTGTATAGACTAGCGGTTCCCAAAGTTTTAAAGCTACGGAACACTCAACAAATGCCTTTAATTTTATGGAACCCTACATTAAATGATTATTACCTTTCATGAAATGACTAAACATATCAGAAGCATTTAATCCGTGTATGAGTTCATCTTCGATGTGGTGGGATATTTGGTGAATCAGATCCGACAATTGCCGCAAATGTAACTAATTCGCGGAACCCTAGTGACTTTTCCATGGAACCCACTTTAGTAATCGCGGGTATAGACTACCAACCGTCCAACAGTAAAGAAACCTGGGTCGAACGAAAGTTTTTGGCATGTACTTATTTCATTCTATGGCAACTCGGGTTTTTTATTAGCTTTCGATGACAAGACGAGCAGGTCGCTCGCCTTTCTCAATTCGGCGATTTTTGCTTATATTATGTACGCAAAGATGTACATCGATTTCCCCGCCAATTGTGGACCGATTTTGATGGGAAAAAATTCATTAGATTAGAGTTTAGCTGCGATGTAGTCTCATATAAATTTGGTTAAGATGTGATAACGGAGTACGGAGCAAAAAAATGAAACTCCTCAACGTATAAATTTTTGTAATTATCCTATATGTATATGTTAGTTTGTAAGATATTTATCTATGAGCCATAGTCGCCTGATAATAAATGATTTTATTATTATGACCTTTAACGGTATATCGCGATTGTGTTATTGTATTAGAATTTACATGCCATGTCAGTACCTACTACAAAAAAATAAAAAAGTTTTAACAAAATTTAAAAACCGACATAAAAAATAACACTGCTTCTGAATCCCAAGAGACATATAGAAATTGTTATTTTTAACTCTTCAGTGTTATTTTTTTAAATATCTTTTTAAGTTTTGTTACATGTTTATTTGCTTTAAAGAAAATCAAAATAAGTACCTCCTAAGGACTGTTGAAGTGACTAAGCGCTACTCTATCACTTAGGCCCAAATTCTAGAACAACACTGAAGTGAGCTCTTTGCTAAGTATCGATTTCAGTACATGTGATTGGTCTGTTTTTGGCGCCAAACAAAGCAAAGAGCTCACATGGGTGTGTTTCTTGAATACAGGCCTTAGACACTTATTTTTCTGTGATGAAGGATGTTAAACACTCATGTTCTGACTACATTATTATATTTTCACTCACCTCCATTCATTAGCAATTGGCCTCACAAATGAAAGTCCAATTCGAACAAACATAAATATTTATTCCTATGAAATACGTTAAAATTATGTTTGTTTTCAATTCAAATACAAAACAGATGGGTCTGCAACATAAATTAATCTTAGATACAGATTTGATATTGTTTTAATCTCTACATTGTTTAGACAGTAAACAGTTGCGAATGGATGGCAGTTGTTTGTAGAAACGTTAACCTTTTGTAGATAAATATTTGTGTTAAATTAGTTTGTTTAATTAATAGCTAATTGATCTAATGGGTGGTGTGAACCATAAGGTCCCATGATTCATAAGTCAGAAAGCCGATTCTCGTATTTAAATGTGTGTGTGCGCGAATTGATTTTTACCGAACTGAGATTAGATTTTGATTTGACTAAATAATGGTATTCTGCTCCTCTTTAAGTTCAGTCTGGTGTCAATATAATCTCATCTCGATATCATTGCAATCTCAATTCAGTCACAATTTTGACGTTTAAGTAAGAACATGTCTTAAATAAATATTATCAGAATACCGTTTTGGCTTCAGTCAAATTTTATTCTACTTTTAATCTCATTACGATCTATGTTCACATTTGACGTTGATTATTGGTTTTTAAGTGAATACCATTTGAAACTTTCTTGACACTGAGACTAGATCGAAATAATATTTTGAACATTTTAAATTACGCGAATTGGCCTCCAGGCATTAATTTGTGTAGATGGATCCATTAGAATCCATAGCGTTGGCGACAAAAATATAATTGTCTGTATCGATAGGCTCTAAAACACTTGATGGACTTTTGTGCAATTATTGACATTATTCTGGTGGATTTAGGTATAATTTTGTATATGCTAAGTAATGTTAGTTGTACAGGCCCTAATATCGAACCAAAGACCTTCGTCTCAGCTTCTAATGCTCCCAATAGGCTTTCGCTGTTTAAGATGACTGATGAAACTTGCCAATGATTCCAGGAGTCGGCATCATAGATTTCGAGTCATGGCGTCCAATATTCCGGCAGAACTTCGGAGTTCTGGTGCCTTACAAGGACATTTCCACTGAGATGGAAAAGAAGATGCACTGGTGGTGGCCGAAGCAGTGGATACAGGCAGAAGTGAGTAACCATTTTAGATTTTTGTAATTGGGCAATTAAGCACCAAGTCTTCTAATGGTAAATGATCACCGCCGCAGATTTTGTTAAACAACTATATAACGAGATATGTAGGTCACTCGCTTGTTGATAAGCGGTGGCATTTATTTCTAAATTACGCTCCTTTTAATGGTGAAAGAAACTTGCATACTTGATACTACTACATAAGAATTTTGAAGGTATATGAAGTCTGCCAATCCGCATTAGACCAGCGTGGTGGACTACGACTTTAAGTTGTAACCTTCCTCGTTTGAGAGAAGACCCGTACCCAGCAGCGGGACAGTATAATACAGAAGGCAAATTGTTGTAATCAAAAAGTTTCAAAATATAATTACAATCTAGTTTTAGTGTCAAGTCGCAAATGGTATTGTCATAAACCAATAATAATCAACGTCAAATGTGAACATATATCGTAATGAGATCGAAAATAGAGTAGAAATTGACTGAAGCCAAAACGGCATTCTGCTAATGACACATGTCCTCAAATAAACGTCAAAATTGTGACTGAATTGAGATTGCAATGAGATTGAGATGAGATCATATTGACAACGCACTGAACTTAAATAGGAGCAGAATATAATTTTTTAGTCCAATTACAATCAAATTTCAGTTCGGTTAAAATTCAGTCGCAGTGTCAGTTAAATACGAGAATTTGCCTTCAGGACTGATATTTTAACTTGACGTGGTCACTTTCTTTAATGTTCATGATGAAAATCATCTCCTCATTGGTCTTTCGACAGTGTACAAGCAAAACAGTTAATTAGCTGTGAGCAGTGAGGACCTGAGTTCAATTTCCATGTCGGGCAATTACACAATTTACTTTCGAAAAATCACACATGAATTGCCTGGGATTGGAAATTGAGCTCGGTATCGCGATAGGCTTGCCCCCTATCACATCATGGGACGGAACGTGGCGAAACGTGAGTGCTGCACTAGTTGCACCACTGCCTACCCCTTCAGGGATAAAGGCGTGGGCTTATGTATGTATGAAAGTCATCTATGAAATCGTTTCAGCGTAAGTCATTGCTATCAAAACTACTAAGTCCAGGACACAATTATAAATACAAGCATTGTGTAATCAGTGCGCCCTAAATACGTAAGCCTATCAACCGCTGGATGCTGCTTTGCAATCGCTGTTAATTGTTATCATTTTCATCATCTATGCAGGGCCGTGGCTAGGGATTCTTTGATGTCTAAAGAGGTAGAACCACGCTGTAGACAGATATACTTTTTTATTTCTTTTCTAGCAAATTCCGGCAAATGAGCGAGTGGGTCATCTGATGGTAAATGATCTCCACTGCCCATGTACACACACCATATTTGAATAATCATGGTTGCGTTGCCGACCTTCAAGGATAGGGATTCGGAATGGGAAGGGGCTTTGTGCCTCCGGATATTTCACTTTACGTCGGTTTTCTGTGAGATAGTGGTAACGACACGGTCGAGCCGGCCCATTCGTGACATAGAACTGTCTACGGTGTGGATCTACGTGTATCGATATCGCGTGTTTGGTAATCTGGTCTTTGTGTTAAAAACGAAAAGGTTTTTTTCTATCTAATTGCTCGTTGGGCTCGTTCAATATTAATGAATGAACTTATTGCGGCACCACCCCAAACAGAAATACCGTCACACCTACTATTAAAATATCATCTAAATAAAAATAATAATAATGCTAATATTTTTCGAGTAAAATTACTGTAACATACGGACGTACATGACGAAACAAGGGTTCCTTTGGCTACAGAACTCGAAAAATAACAGATACGGTCCTTTTAAAATAGAGATAGGCGCCTGCTTGCTAACGATGCTTAATTACTTTGTAAGCATGCTCAAAGCTGTCCATTTAGCGGGCACGCGTTGTCCTAATTAATAATCGAGATAACGCCCTTAACTGTCGGTTATTACGAAATATAGGTCTCTGTTAAAACTACATAAGATTATTAATTAGATTAACGCCCGGTTTCTGGAAGGCTAGTCAATGTAGAAATTAACAAACTCAAGTCAAAGTCAAATTTCATGTCAAGTCGAAATTGAGTTGCTAGAAGCGTGGTCAACACCTTTGATTTAACACACATGTGCGCTTTCAAATGGTATATACTAAATCATATGTCAAACAATTTTAGCGAAAGATTAGAAATTATATTGTTTTTCACTAAATAACGTTTTAGAAACTCGAATTGATTTGACAGTGGTGTCAAAATTAAAGTTATATTAATTTAATCAACCTTCGAAAACCCGGTGTTAGTCATAATTTACTTTATTTCGTAAAGCCGGTTGACATGCGACGTGACAGCTATCGAAAAACTCACACTACTGGTACAGGTATGTCGGTTGTCCAATAAGCAAGACTGAGGCTTTATTATAGCATAAGCTGGCAACACTAAGGCAAAAACTGACAAACGATCAAGTGGGTCTCCTGATGGTAAGTGATCTCCACCGGTCATGGGATATCTTACTCACCGTACGAAACGCAGCAGCAAGCCGCTATTTTACGTCGGATTTTTGTGAGACAGTGGTAACGACCCAGTCGAGCCGGCCCATTCGTGTAGATAAAACTGTCTACAGCATGGCTCTACCACTCAGGCTAGCTTTGGAATCATTCATTTGGAGGATACGATTTGAATGATCAGGCGTTTTACAAATACATAGGTACTTAACTCAGAACTGAAGTAAAATCTATAAACTATTCTATTCTGTAAACTCATAACTGCGTTTAATGCTTAGACAGCTCCGTGGCGCAGCGGGCGAGTAGACGGCTGCGAAGCGAAAGGCCGTGGGTTCGATTCACACACCGGGACAAATGTTTGTGTGAACCACAAATATTAGTCTCGGGTCTGGGTGTTGTGGGACCGCAAGTCCCTCGTAGTTCCTGATACCCGCGATACAGGTTTACCTAGTGTGGGGTCAGGACTATGTGTGTGACTGTTGGGTGTATTTATTTATTTATTTAGAGTTAATCAAACAAATGTTTGAACAAACAAATGTTTGAAGAATGGAGAATTAAATAAATTTGAAGTAGCAGTAAAGTATTTTCTGAATGAACTAACAATTATCTATACTAATATTATAAAGCTGAAGAGTTTGTTTGGTTGAACGCGCTAATCTCAGGAACTACAGTTCTGATTTGAAAAAATCTTTCAGTGTTTGCCCATTTATTGAGGAAGGCTATAGGCTATATAACATCACGCGCGGGCGGAGCCGCGAGCAAAAGCTAGTTTATTAATAAAAACATTGTAGCTTTACTATAAATGTACGTCATGTTTTGTGAAAACAACGGTTGTTTCTTGCTAATTGCTACGAGATGATCATTATTCACACAAATTGACACAACATTGTCATACTGTTGTTGTTTTCTGAATCACTTGTTTACAAATTAATGTTTATGGAAACCATCATGGAAACTTAGTACAAGACGGTAGGCAGCGGCTTTGCTGTGCCCTGGCATTGAAGAAGTCTATGGCGGTGACTACTTACCATCAGGTGGCCCGTTTGCTCGTCTGCCTATCCAGGCAGTAAAAAAAAAAAAGGTCTTTCACGTCAAAAAACTTGAATTAGGTATTTGAAATCCCTCGATAAAAACGAATGATTAAAAGTAAAAGCGAACTCTAATCTAGTAAAAGAAACTTCTTAAAAATAAACATACTACCTACAAGGTATTAAAATTATATGTGTTTATCGTCCAACAATTTTTGATCCGAAATCAATATTATATTATTACTAGCTGTTGGCCGCGGCTCCGCCCGCGTGAATGCCTATTTCCAGGATTAAAGTAGCCTAGTGGGCGCCCCCGGTGAGAAATACGCTTGACAAAAATTCTAAAATGACTATTAAAAAATAGGGGTTGATGGTAGAAGGGTGAAAATTTAGGGTTGTATGTATTTTTTAATGCTGTATCATAAAAAAATAAAAACAAAAAATTGACTAAAAAGTAAAAAATAAAATTTAGGTGTGGACCACCCTTAACATTTAGGGGGATGAAAAATAATTGTTACCCGATTCTCATACCTACCCGATATGCCCACAAAATTTCATACAAATCGGTCCAGCCGTTTCGGAGGAGTATGGGAACGAACATTGTGACACGAGAATTTTATATATAAGAAGATTATTCTATCTGTGTTTTTAAAATTAGTTTAAATGACGAGACGAGCAGGTAACTCACCTGATGGCAAGCGCCACGCCTGTTTAAAGCAATACGAATACAAAACACTGCATGTCACTAGACAGCGCTCATCACCCTAAAACATATGGTGTTATGTCTCATTTGACAGCTCCGTGGCGCAGCGGGCGAGTAGCCGGCTGCGAAGCGAGAGGCCGTGGGTTCGATTTCCACACCGAGACAAATGTTTGTGTGATTCATAAATATTGGTCTTGGGTCTGGGTGTTGTGGGACCGCAAGTCCCTCGTACTTCCTGATACCCACGACACAGGTTTACCTAGTGTGAGGTCAGGACTATGTGTGTGACTGTTGGGTGTGTATTTGTATTATTGAAGAAGGTTCATAAGGCCCAGTAATTTCACTGGCTTCAATGTTCTTCAAATCGGAACACAACAGTGCTCACATACTGCTGCTTAGCGGCAGAAATAGATAAAGCCGTGGTACCAACCCAGATGATCTCTCGCATATGAGGGACCTACTTACTACCTGTGCCACAAGTATCTTAGGCCCAAAGCCATCCTCACCTGATCGTGATACACTCTGTTGAATAACGGACGAGACAATGGCGAAACTTTGTGCCAGTTGTGGAGGTCAGACGGCGGGTCATCCTATATACTACCAAATATCGTCAATGAGAAGGTGGACTCTGGCGTTAAGCCATCCCGGCTTAATGCTAGGCAGGAAGGAAGAAAGATTATATTACATAAGCTCACGGCAAGGAGTATACAGAGGTGCAAGTAGTGTTGTACTCACATTTCGCCGAGCTCATTTACATCCCATCCAAAACTCTCGTGATTGCCCAACCTGGGAATTGATCCCAGGACCTCACGGTTCTCAGTCTTAGTATGCTGCCACTAGAGCCAACGCCAACGAGCGGTAATATTACCTATATAGGTCATAAACTTCAAAAACCAACTTCAAGTTCATCAAATCGGCCCATACTTGGCGCGGAGTTTTGGGTCCAATATATATAAAAAAATGAACATATATACAGATAAATTGAGAGTCTATTGATGTCGTTTATAAGCACATAGATTTTTTCATATCTTTCAGGCGAAACAACGTTTCGAAGAGTCGGCGCGTACATTTATGCAGACTACGCTCTCGGTCGCAAAACAGATACGGCCAAAAGCTCTATGGGGGTACTACGGATTCCCGTACTGCTTCAATATGGCTGGTAATAAAATGCGCGAGTCTTGTGCTGATAAAGTCCCTGAGGAGAATGATCGGTAAGAGCTAATTACAACCAATATATATTTTTTTAGTAATTTGAATGACGAAACTTGGGCGTGTAGTTTTTGAGTGGTGCACTAACGCCTGGTTTCTGAAAGGCTGATCAATGTTAAATCAACTAATCAAATGTCAAATCTCATGTCAAGTCGAAATTGGAAGTTCTGTTAGTTGAATGTTGATTTGATCAGCCCTTCAGAAATCGGGCGTTAGTGACACTTGTGTCTACAGCACGAATGGGCTGGTTCGTCCGGATCGTTACCACGGTCTCATAGAAAACCGGCGTAAAGTAGAAGCAGCTTGCTGCTGCGTTTCGTACAGTGAGTGAGATTTCCGGAGGCCCAAACCCCCTCCCCTTCCCCATTCCTTAATTATGCCTCTCCTTTAAGGTCGGCAACGCACCTATAATTCTTTTGGTATTGTGGGCGTACATGGGCGGTGGAGATCACTTACCATCAGGTGACCCCTTTGCTCGTTTGCCGTTATATATATACACATAAGCATAAGCTTCCACCTTTATTCCCAAAGGGGTTGGCAGTACATAAACGATTCTTTAAGCTTATATCCTTCTCATGATATGATAGGTTATATCGCCATATAGGGCACAAATTATAAAGGTAGTTCAATTGTGATATTTTATTTATGAAAATTTAAATAGAAATTGTGGATGCCTGACATGGCATTTGAACCCAAGACCTCACCGGATTTTCAGCCTAACTACGCTGCCATAAGAATAACGAGGTTCTAAATATTTAACCAGGAAAAATTCTAGTACGCTATCTGATAAATTGAGTGAAGTTATTTATATAATATTCAGTATGTATTATATTAACAATTTATCACGATTATTCACAATTGTTTAGCAATATGCATTTATGCTAATTTATACGCCAATGCATTGTTTACGGTCTATTAATAAAGGAGAATATGTACTATTGTTATACGATGTTTGGTTTGGCGGCTGCATAATATGAGTTGCGAATAGAATGGTCCTAAGTTCCCTATCTTTGTGAGGTTTTATTATTATGTACCGGGATTCAATGGCAAATGATTTCGACCGATATATGAAACATAATTGCGTTGCTGATCTCGTAAAGGTATATTACATTATCACTGATAATACAAAAAGTAACAGCAAACTATCAATTCACATTGGTTTTCTGTGAGACGGTGGTCTCCGGTTGAGCCGTTCTATTTATGCAGTCGTCAAAATTGACTTAAAAGTGTTATTTCTTAAAGCCTTGGCCTTCGTCTGGGCTAATCTAATAAGAAAGAAACGTTTATTGTCATCACGAAAACATGCAATATATTACAGGTGTTGTACAATTTTAATAATAAATTAAATAACTAAATTAACAAGTTGCATGTCCTCACAATGACATTAGGTGGCATGCTCAGTATAGTGCTGTGTTGTGGCGCGAACTACAACACAACGCTGGTTTTCAGCGTTAATAAGAACTCCTTATATTTCCAGCGCATACTGGTTGTGGTCAGAAAGTACTGCGCTCTACCCTTCAGTCTACAGTTCGCGAGACCTCACGACCTCCCAACTCGCAGGCCTCATACGCGGGAGAGTGAAGGAGTCCGAGAGAGTCAAGAGGAAAAACACTCCGGTATTGCCGTATTTCTGGTTCCGGTATAGAGATGGAGGGTATTTGAGTGAGGTTAGCATTACCATTAATTTTTATTGTGGCAAAAGTGACTTCAAACCCCACGGGAAGTTAAGTGCATGTGAATATTCGATTGATGATAGGTCCTTCTAACATTATTCTGCCGATTTGGTTTAAAATCGTGACGTATCTAATAGAGTAAAATAGGCCATTTCTGTATTCAGATGAAATAAAATTAAATAGAAGGTAACGGACTGTATGTACAAATGAAGATATGACAGAGATTTATTTTCAAGACATACGTAGATATCTCGGAAGGAAGGACTGCCTCGGTGGTGCAGTTGTAATGCGTACGTGGTACAACTGCTATGCTGAGGTCTCGAGTTCGATCCCCGGGTCGGGTATAGTGATATTAGGTTCAGCCCGGAGCCCGGAATTGTTCCCGGTTTTGCGATAAGCTCGCCCCCTATCACATCACAGGACAGAAATAAGTTCAGCGAGTGTGGGGGTACTGGTTACACCTATGCCTACCCCTTGGGGGCACACAGGCGTGCGTAATTTTGTATGTACATACACAGTTTAAGCCCAATCCAACGGTATATAGTACTAGTGAACTATATTTGAATACATGCTGGATTTGCCTTTATTATCACCACTTTTCGAACCAAGATACTATTCCTAGCTGGATATAATTTCCTATTTTAGGTATTTATAACAGGGGACGTCTGCGAGTTGCACAGACGGGAAATCAGCTCACGTTAGTGGTACTATTTTACTCTTTTCACTGTTTTATTCATTTCAAATTTCCCAGTACGGATAAGTAATAATCCGAAACCAGAGCAGCATCTTTCCCCCAAGAAATACTGTAAAAATGATGTTTGATGGTTTAATACCGTTTCTCCTTAGTGTAGCTTTGAATACTTTTATTTACTATGCTATTCAGCCATGAACTGGGTTTATTTATTGTAGATATTAAATGTATCATGTATTAAACTTTCAGGAGGACTTAAACACAGCGTTGAAAACACTATACAAATCAAACGCGTCAGGTTTCATCATATGGGGAAGTTCAAACGACGTGAACACAGTAAGCAAATGCAAGAAATTACGGCAGTATTTAGAAAATACATTGGGCCCAGCAATAGCTGCGTATACTAAACCGACAACAAAGTTAAGAGATGAAATGCCAGAAATGCCAATCGAGAGGACAACAACGAAAATACCAGAAATCCATACGAATAGCAAAGATCCAGAATTTGATTGGGTACCCCCAGAAAATTATGCACAAGATATCAAAAATTACGTCGAGGAAGAAATTAAAAGAAAAGGTCCACAATTTGACAAATTCAACGAAACCATAGTAAATGGTAATGATAGTATACTCATGGAGATAATTTTAAACTCTTTGATGGAGGAACGAAACATGAGTAAAAACGAAATGAAAGGTTTACCATTTGTTGATATTACAACAGATTCTCACAGACAAAGCCATGACAAAGATACTAGTCAACCCGTAGATATAAGTACTAGTGTAGTTCAAATTCCAAAAGATTCAAAGTTATTATCGAGTACAGAATCTTTACCTACAGATTTATTAGATAATAGGCAAATAGAAACAAAAGTTTCTAGTCCACAAAGTTTAGTCACAAAATTACTACAAAACAATCAAATTGCGCAAGGTATTAGTTCAACTACAGCTTCGACGGAGTTTCTTCCAAATCAAGAAACATCACAAATGCTTAGCACAGAGATCTCGGTTACAAAATTACAACCACACCATCAAGTCATTACAACTTCAGAAACTACAGAATATACTGATCTCAAAAGCGATAAAGAACGTTTAAGTACAGAGTTTGTGACACTACAGCATAAATTTAAAAATGTGGATGTGGCGTCAAAACCGTTACCTACAGAATTTTTATATGATGAAAAACATATTTCTGGTATTTATATAACAGGATTACAAGACTATCATATACCCACGTTGTCTACAGAAAGTATATCTACAGAATTCATGAATAATTTTCAAGAATCGTTAGATGAGCACAGTCCACATAGTACTAAGAATTTGGTTACCAAGTTTATAACAAAATATATTTCTAGTACAGAAATTACCACTACAGACTCCACGTATAGTTCTGAAGAACCATCAGATAAAACACTTAGTGCTGAATATTTAGTCACAAAGATACATCAAAGTAATCACAATGAAGTATCAGCCTCTACTTCAGAAAGCACTTCTGTTGAAGATCAACATATTTATAAACAAAAAGAAACTATTGCAATAGATTTTCTACAAAATAAACAAAAAGACATATCAGAAACAACTACTGCAGACAATGCAGAAAATATACATCAAGATGTTCAAAAACAAACAGACTCATTAGAATTTATCACAACAAGAACATCAGATTCTGATAAATTTACTCCGTCTGACGACCAATATACAAGTGATAGTATGGATAAAACATCAGGATCTGAAAATTATATTGGTATGAAAAAATATACAGAAAATATCCAATTTTTTAATCAGGATACATTTTTAGACAATACAGAAAGCCCTGAAGCGGCAATTAATACAGTTTTCAGCGAAAAGTCAACGCATGATATTTTTGATACTACAAACGAAGCTGTAGAAAATATAAGCGATCTTATAACTAGTAATGAAGAATTGGAGTCAACTGTATCCTCTACGACAGAACTAGACCAGGTTAATGTCTATGTACTTTAAGGTATATGTTTTTCTTTCGCTTTATTAATACAACCGTAGTCACACCAGGTAAACAGTTTATATGATAATGCATTCCTTGCTACCTCCATGATCATGTTTATCGCATGACACAGATGAGAATATAAAAGAAAAATCTTGTTTACACGTATCACACAGTTTGAAATCTCTTTACATCTGAATAGAGCTTAAATCTAAGAGTAGAACACCGTGATACATGATACTTGGACGACCTGTTTTGGCATAATAAATATAATTTCAGATAATAATGATTTCGAAACGAAAAAAAATCGATATATCGAAATAAAACATGTTGCCATATATATTAATATATCAAATATCGATATTTTTTCAACGTGCTTATTGTACGCATAATGTAAACTCTCCTATAGGCAACGCTATAAACTCAAATACGCTATAAACTTTTTACCTGGTCAGACTGCGGTCATAACATCGCATTTCTAAAACGTGAGATCATCTTGTTAATGACAGTATCTACTCTTTTAAGATCATCGATTTTTTTATCGATAGTAAGTCACAAGTTCCAGTAAGACGCGTTGCATTTATGAGTGCAGCGTTTCGTTAAATTATTTTTCAACTGCACAAATTTATTAAGTATATTTTCGTCATGGTTGAGTCTAAACTAAAAATACTTTACCCCAGTTAAATAAGTGTGTAAGGAATATATTTAGATAATTTTAGTTGAATGCGACTTAAAACACGACGAGTGTGTCGAAATTTTGTTTCATTCAAATGGTTGACTGTGAACTAAAACCGGACTACACTAAATTAATTTGGTTTTAGTTTAGTCGGGTAGATTATATATAGATATTATTATTATTTATACATTACCTACCAATAAGGTTGTTTACGAAGTCCTAAGCATGTACACACATAAACACGGCAGGCGTCACAGATTTGGTTTCATAGATGGCAAAAAAAAAATGGCCACGACCATAATTTTCTCTCGTTAACAGGATGCATTCACGTCATAATTCTTTTCTTATTTGCTCTGTGTGGTACTTATAAACCTTTATTCAAATGCACGAAATAATAAATAATTTGTTCAATAACATGTTGGTATTTCATGGCTAACGGGGATGCCGAATAATCAGACTAGATTCGGCAAGTTTCATCATCATATCTAATATCTATTGTTTTTTTTAACTCATCAGCATCCTGTAACATTTAAAAAGAGGATTAAAGTATGACTAGTATACACGCAACGACGAATTTTGTAGATTCATTTTGATGTGCAATACCTTTAGGGCTATGTTCACAAACTAGCACACTTTATACCATAAGTACATATAAAATTAGGTAGGTAGGTAGTAATTTTTATTTCTCCATGTAATTTTAGTAAATATCGACACTTTTATATTTGAAATATTTGTCAGTGATAGTTTTGTCATATGCGCATAACATATCTCGTGATGTGCATACTAGGCCGGCAGGTTTAATTTATATTTTTAAATGCCATAATATACCTGTATCACTATTATTGTAAATAACAAAAAAAAATGCACGCCTTTCTGATACTAATTTAATATTTGTGTGTCACCCACTCTCATTATCATCATGGTACTAACTTATTTTTTATTGTACCGCCTCAAAATTTCCAAAATTTATAGCAAATTCTTGTTTACACGTGTCATGTGTATTTTTTTTGAGAGAAAAATGAAAGATTTACTATTCATTTGAGGTTTGGTTCTGCGAGAATTTCAGGGTAATAATATAATTTATTCAATGAAGCATATACTTCTTCAATGGATTTTCAAATTCTTAAAATAAATAAAATATTTTATCCATCCCATTTTTAAACTTTACATAAGTATGCGTATTGTGTGTAATGTGTATAATATATCACAGACATAAAAAAATACTAAACGTTATAAAAAAAATTGATAGAAAAATATGCAGATACAATTTCTTGAAGATCAAAAACATAACTGTTATGAATTCCTTCCTTTTGTTTACAAACACTGACCGGTCGATTACAAAGTTCAAACTCCAAATAAACTGCAAGTTTTTAAAAATTATAGTATTTTGACACAGTTTGCAATCTTTATTTTTCTCTGCACAATGTTATTGCTAATTTTCTGCCTCTTTCCTTCCTGTGTGTGTATGTGTATAACTGTCTCTTTTAGGTGGCTGGTGCTGGGACGCGAGTCAGCGTGCCGTTCAGACATTATTTATGCGTGTTCTATTTTTACTCTGTGGTCAAGTGTCTATGTGCCGTATTCGGGATGTGCTAATATGTTTATATGTCGATTGTCGATATAATCAGCAATTTTCGTGTATGTTTTCTGATTTTATTTGTTATATTTTGTTATGTTTGCAAGTATTCATTATTGTGCCTTTCTTTCTCTGTGTCTAAGAAAATTGTTTAATGGTAGGCTTGGGATGTAATCATATAAGATTTACTAAATTTAACCTTGTTAAATACAGTTATCCTTTTAACATGTTTACTGATATATGCATGGAAAATTTCCCTCTCTATATTTTGAGGATAGGGTTCATCCCAGAAAGTAGTATACAACAGAATGATCAAATACCATATCAGTATTTTACACTAATTTTATATCGATGTACCGACAACAGTATTTAGCACAGCCCTAAGCTATATGTGACTAACAGTCGGTTTATCTGTGATATAGTATTAATTCTATTGTTATATGTACTGTAAATACGAATAAAAAATGTAATTGTGACTATTTTTACTAATTAAATTTTATTGTGTATTTATGGTTTTATTTAAAACTAGCTGTTTTACCCGCAACATATAATTGATTGTTAGAACCCGATTGCAGCGCCACCTACCGTGTCCAATTGTGAATATAAACCTAGGGACCCACTCAAAAAATCATCCAAACCGGTCAAGCCGTTTTAAGTTTTAGCCAGACTAATGTATACAGTAATAGATTTTTTTATATAAGAAGATTATAATTGACATCTTTGTAGATATAATCGGTTCGTTACCACTGTCTCACAGAAAACTCGCGTAAAGTATCAGCTTGCTGCTGTGTGTTCGTACGGTGAGTGAGATATCCGGAAGCCCAAACCCCCTCCCCTTCCCTATTCCTTAATTATCCCCCATCCTTTAAGGTCGGCAATGCGCCAATGCTTCTTTAGCTGCGTTTGTCAGCTATCAAACTCCCGCAATAAAAGGCGCAATTTTACTTCTTCAGCCCGTAGTAAAATGTATATTACATTGAAGTTTTTGAGACTTAATGATGGCGGGCGGGGTTGGTGGTGGCTTTTGAAACTTATTGAAAATGTATAAAATACATACATACGCACTCACGCCTGTAATCCCCGAAGGGGTAGGCAGAGGTGTAATCAGTACACCCACATTTCGCCGAGCGCATCTCCGTCCCATAATGTGATAGGGGACGAGCCTATCGCTATACCGGGCACAAATTCCAGACTCCGGGCTGATACTGGGGTATTTCGTAATAGAAAACCCCAATACCACTACCCGACCCGGGGATCAAACCCGAGACCTCAGCGTTGGCCTCAATCGTAACGCGTACACATTACAACTGCGCCACCGAGGCAGTTTTTACAAAATAATCTGTCAAAATTGGAAATAGACCAATGAGCGTTTGATGACAGCGCCAATCATTTCGCCAACTTAAAGTTGTTGCATTGTAGTAAAGAAATAATATCAAAGAATTAAATTAATGTTAGTTAATAAATATTTTGACAGCCTCCGTGGCTCAGTAGGCGAGTAGCCGGCGCTTCACAAAGCGAGGTCGTGGGTTCCCGCAGCAAGACAAATGTTTGTGTAATCCATAAATATATGTTCCGGATCTGGGTGTGTTCTCTCCAGAGGGGTTGACGTCAGGCAGGCGGCTAGTCGAAAAAACTACAAGCCAAATCTTTATGTAAAATCGTAAAAGCATGTTGTGCCGACCCCACTGCGAGTAGGATAAGTAAGACATGCGCCCCGTTAATCTAATGGCAACGTACTTCGATTATTCAGAATGGCTTAGGTTGCCTCTGCGTAGAGCAATCAACCTTTCGAATACTGCGGAGCTTCTGCGGAGTTTGCATAAAAATAAAATTCCAAAATCATTTATTCAAACTAAACACCACATAAAACCGAGAAACATTGATTTTTAAACAGCAAAGGCGTTTCGTCATCTGTGATGAAGTTCCTATCAGGTCGGACACTTGCGAAGGAGTTTCTCTGTAGCTCTACCACCACCTTCACATCACCAAACTCCTTGACTCTGATGAGATCGCGGTGCAGCTCAGTGGGAGTGTGCGAGGTGATGATGAACGGTGATCGAAGTCTTATCACCGAGGTGATGATGCCTGGCCACTGGTCTTTCGCGTTGTAGGAGGACCGGTTAATGCTTGCGTTAAAGGCGCATACTGAAAAAGGTTGTAGATTATGAGATCATATTTTCATAAAACATGTAATAATGAAACAATTGTTTCGGATGGTCTTCGTAGTTTTTAGTTTTGATTAGTTGATCCAAACAGGTACTTTTTCTATATTATAGAAAATTACCTGTTCTGATGCGAATCGTACACTGTTTAAAGTTCAGAAGGCCAATTCTCGTAATTTTAAATATTCACAATATCATTTCGGTCTAGTCTCAACGTCAAGAAAGTTGCAAATGCCATTCTCTTAAACCAATAATCAACGTCAAATGCACCTAGCATTAGCAGTAGCATTATACCGTTTTGGCTTCAGTCAACTTTTATTCTATACTCATACGCACTCACGCCTATAATCCCCGAAGGGGTAGGCAGAGGTGTAACCAGTACACCCACATTTCGCCGAGCGTATCTCCGTCCCACAATGTGATAGGGGGCGAGCCTATCGCCATACCGGGCGCAAATTCCAGACTCCGGGCTGATACTGAGCATATCGTAATAGAAAAACCCAATATCATTTTACCCGACCCGGGGATCGAACCCGAGACCTCAGCGTTAGCCTCAATCGTAACGCGTACGCATTACAACTGGGCCACCGAGGCAGTCCTTTTATTTCCTTTTATTCTATGTTCAATTTTATTACGATCTATGTTCACTATGACTAGATCGGAATGATATTTTGAATATTGAAAATTACGAGAATTGGCCTTCTGAGGTGTTGACAATATTAATTGACATTAAACTCAGTTGTATAATAGTTGAATATATTACGAATACAGATGATATGGTGTCCCGGACGAAAAGTAAGTTAGATATTCTGAGAGTCTAAAATTACTCATCAGTTTGTTTTCGCGAACACGGTCATATTTGGATTGACATAGTTATCGTTCCTCTTCATAATACAGTGCAAATCTGTTTACTGTACGTAAAGCATTGTATATTTTTGGTGTATGAGAATAGTAACTAAGGCCGGTGATGCCGAATGTCAACGAGTTAAAGTTTTGATTACACTATTGGTACTGCTGATGAGTCTAGTATCAGTTATATAATTTAATCGAATGATTGTCGTTCCAATTTGGTGGATATATCCTCTTTTCTTTACCACCTATTGACCTTGATATGGATATCAAATGAAAGGGTTTGATAAGTAGAAAATGCTAAAGTGACGTCATACTTAATCCATTAAGGCGGGCGATAAAAGTTTGTTTGCTTATCAAGAAGTTTAATCTTACCTATGTCGGGGTATATGAAATCATCACTGGTCCTGTACTCCTGGTAGGACTTTTTATCCTGGAAGCTAAATATGACACGGCGTTTGTTCTGTTGGCAGCTCTCGCATAACCTGTCGTCAAACATATCATAGCTTGGGACGGATATCAATATTATTATATTTTCTATCCTGGAAGGTCACTCGCTTAATGGTAACCACGCCTTCCCATTAAACAGAAGCAGCACCACAAATAACTCTGAATTACAAAGTATTGCATGCCACTGGATTAGGCTTACCCTGGGACATGAGATGAGTCTCAAAATCACTAGTAATTTCATTGGTTTCACGGACATTCTCAGTTGAAATACCACTAAGCGGACACCCATCCACAGACTGACCACGCCAAGAATTGCTTAATCCGCTAATCGTTTACCGATTAGTGAGTGCAACTTATGAGCGCTCTGTTGGTAAATTAGTAGGTCTACAGTTTGGTAAATTATTGCGTATTTCTATGGCAACTGATTCCACTAAATCGAGGAATATCAATGCCAGTAACAAATAACCAATTAAAAACATGTTTAAAAAGAAGACGAAAAACGTTTCTTGTACGCTAATTACACTAAGATTTGATTATAACCTTATCTTGCCAAGCAGTTCCAATGGTAAATTCCCAGGGTTCAGGTTGCTGCTGATCAGGACAACAATCACTTCTTTCACATCAGGTCGAAGGTGGAGGAAAAACACCTCCCATTTGTTAAGAACATCAGCTTCAAATTGCAATTCCGCTCCCAATACGTGGATGACAAATGATGACTTCTGAAATGTGAAGACTAATATGATGAGTATGGAATATAATATTTCTTTTATTCGCCTGTGTGATGAGACGGGCAGAACGATTGTCTAATTATCGCCATGCCTTCCAATAAATATTGAGATTGACTTGAAGGTCAACATTCTACTTGAAACCTACTCCGAAAAAGAAATCAGCATGGGTGTTTCAGTTCATATGTACGGAAAATTTCAGTAGTTAGGGATTGTGTTTTAGGCAATAAACCAATAGCTGTGGACACCCCTAAAGATTAACTTCCGATGGTCTTGGCCACTGCGTCACTACGCAGCATCAATACAGCCAAGTCTGCGCGTTTGTACTGTGTATTAGTAGCATCATTAACGGTTTATGCTACTGGTGTCACTGGCGCTGTATTTGACGCTTGATGCGATCATTGGATTGTACTCATACCTTGAATACGCCATTAGTAGAAGACTTGATGGTTTTTCTATACAGCTGATGACCGTAAGCCACAGTCAAAGGTGCTGTGGCGATCTGAGTTAATGCCGCGTACTGTGTGTCATTCATATCTAGAAAATAATATTTGATTGAAAAACTTCTTTTACTGTTTTTAAATATGTTTATGTATCTGACTGAGCAGATAATAATAATAATTGGTCAAAGATTATTTTTCGGGCCTTTTTCCTTTTATGAGGGCTGAGCCTGAAGCATTTTAGTGAAGTTGATTTATGTCATGGATAAATACACAGTATAGTATAGAAATTGCTCATTTTTTTATAACAGAGGCTGGCAAACCAGTAAGTGGGTCACCTGGCGGTAATTATTCTTCACCTCTCATAAACACCCAAAATAACAGAATCATGGATGCGTTGTCGACTTTAAAGGAAAGATATTAGGATTGTTGTGGGAACGGGGTATTTGAGTTATGTAAGTCCTCTGGAAATCTCACATTGGTCGATTTGCTTCATGCTGTAGACAAAACTGTCTACTGCATGGCTCTAGTGTTTACAATTTTAACTTGTTTTTCTTCTTCTTTTGAGATTTATTAACTCACCAATTTCCTCTTCAAACATCGCAGCCAGGACCTGGTTGATCTTCTCCGGCATTTCGTAGTTTTCTGTCATCACTTTGGTCGGTAACTTTGGCTCCAATCGCCCCTTGGTTTGTTGATGCATCACCAACTTCTGGTACAAGGCGTATGATTTGCACCAACGTTGGTGGGACAATGGGAGGTGGTCGAGGCTATTGGTGCAATAGGAAATCTGAAATGCATCAATACAGATGTTATATTTTTTGCAAGAATCTTTCCCCAACTCTATGACAAAATTTATATTCGTCTGGTCTTGTGGCGTATATGGGCGGTGGAAAACACTAACCATCAGGTGACCCACTTGTTCGTTTGCCGGCCTAGGTATGCTATAAAAATCTAATTTTTTACTTGCATTGCTTTTTCTAAAATTGAATAAATGTTTTTTCTAAATTGATTTTCAGAGTCAAAGTAAATTATTGCTGTACGCATAAGTCTGCGTTCCTTTGATATAAAGTTTGATATGTATTAATTACCGATGCAATGGAGTGCCAGAATGTGCATTCTGCTGGCAAAGATGGCGGACGCTTGACAACGAAACTGACAGTTAGAATAATATATGCTGTTTGATGGATCGTGAAGTATTTTATCACTATGGGCATCCACCCAAATAGTAATGCTAAATGTGTGAATTGGGTTCATCACAGTGCAGTTTGTTGGTCTAGACTCTAGTCGAAGGGAATCATGATTTTTGTCTTACTCAATAAAATAATTATGCTGCACTAATTGATGTATGTTCAAATAAAATTATTAGTAAAAATAAGGTAGGTAAGTCCCTCGTATGCGAGAGGCCATCTGTGGTTGTACCACCACTTTGGCCATTTCTGCCGCCAAGTAGCAATGGGTAAGCACTGTTATGTTTAGTTTTAAAAAACGTACACACAGCATAAACGAGCAAACGTCTGTAACCAGACGCGATGATCGGAAGTCTATCTTTATTCCATATAATCTTTAATTCAAAATATTTACCTGTCCACAACCTTCACAGTCTTTAAGCCTCGACTGTTTCCATTCTCGACACCTGACGTCAGCGCATATCCTGGGGTACAGCAACGCTTCCTGCTCCCATGGCACCAGCCTACGTTTGAGTATCTTCTCACACGACAGTATCATCTGCATTCTCAAGAGGCGGTAATTCTGCCCCGTTATGTTCTTTGCTTCGGCGTATATGTGTTTTTGATCTGTAATTTAGATGTAAATATTTATAGGTCCTATAGATTAATTTCAAGAAATATCTACATAAAATAATCAGAGAAGTAGGTTCCTAGAACACAGGATTTAAGCTTTAAAATACAAAGTAAAACGCTTTGACTATCACAATTAGTCTGATTTATAACGAAAAGTCATTTACATTCCCTTTAATTTTAAGAATCATAACATAAAATATGAATAATAAGTATATAGTAATAACCTACGCTATCATTCAATCTTTGCCTTCAGCACTTAATTATATATGCCGAGAGACAAATTCAGTCTCGAATACAACCATGGTAATTCTTTACATAACCGATAACAATAATCTAAAATCTTAGATTAAATGTTAATGGACCAACATTACTACTTTTTTATGGAGTCCAGGGAATTCTATTACAGTCTCAAACTATTCTAATTAGGAACTGGGTGTATAAAAACTTACCTTTAAGATGAACAATGGTCGAAATAGCAAAACAAAGAGCTTGATGATGCGGCCAGTCTTCGTCCTTATGCTTTATGCTACAGTAGAACAGCAAATTGCAAAAATTACACGGCATACGCACGTAAGACAACTCTTTGGTACAAACATGGCACGTATTTTGCAAAAACACCTTTCGAAAACTGTATTTGTATATAAAATCGCCGTTATCATTAGATTTTTTTAGCAAGAAGTCCTTTGATTTCTTTCTACTTTCCGTTTGAGATTTCTTCGACTCTTTTTTGGATTCTATATCATTAGCATCCTTTATTTTCACTGTAGCTTGTTTAGTATTCAAATTTTTATGCTTTTCCTTTTTAAAGTCGTCTTTATTCGATGATACAGGAATATTTGGATGGCCTAGCAAGTTTTTTGGCTGAGGAACCTTGCCTTCCCGAAAATCCTCCTCGGGTGCGGTTATGTTTATGTCAGGTTTATTTGTTGCGAGTTCTTTTTGATTCGAATCTGTTACTTCATTTAATATCATTTCAAATTTTTTGTTTACCTCAGTATCTTCAACGCTTGTAGTTAATGCATCTTCAAAATTTTCTATTGGGTCGTAATCTGCGTCTGTTGGGTCAGAAGTTTTAGTGTCTTTATTGCTTGGCATTTCACCATCGTCTTTTTGCTTAGTCTCTTGTTTACTTGGTTCTTTAGTCTCTGACTTTTGTTCAGTTTTTTCTTCTTTTTTATACTTCGAAGATTCAGTAGAAGTTTGTGTAGTAGTTGGTTGGTAAGCCTCTTGCCTACCTTTTCGTTTTTTTCCTTTTCCTTTGTTGTCTTTTCTTGCTGGACATACTGGCGGTGGTTCACCACATTGTAATTTTTCTGGTTGTTTTTCAAGTGCTTCTTTTTTGCCTTGGTATTCAGTGGTATCTTGATGTATTTCAAGGTCTTTGTCATCTTCTTGTGTTGCAAGAGGTGCAACTAATTCTATTTCTTTCTGAAGTTTTTCACTAACATGTGATATATGATCAGGATGTATTTGCGCTTCAAACGATTCTTTATTACACGTTAATGTTTCTTCTTGCTTTGGGACATCACTTTCAGATGTAGATACATCAATATTAGGGATATGTCTTTTTTCATAAGTCTTTTCTGTTTCATCCTCGCTTTTTTCCATTGCTGTCAACTCAGCCAACGACCTTTCTATAGACAATCTTAATTCTTCCATATCTTGGTTAACTTCTAAGACTTTCGATTTCAAATCAGTTTTTTCTATCGGGCTCTCCATTTCGGTTATTTTGAACGAAGAAACCATTACAGGAGTTCCTATTGGAGTTTCTCCAGATCCTTGAATCAAAGGAGTGGTTAATCCTACGGGTAGATTTAACGTGTCTGAGATTGATACTTCGCGTATAACGGTGTTGTTATTATCATCTATGTTAAGTTGACTTGTTGACCTAGGATATACAATGTCCGGAGTGATATCACAAGGTGAACATTCAGAATCGTCTGCTTTCATACTTCTAATTTCTAAATTTTCGAATGGGGAACGTTGCGCAGTGACTTCAGGTTCTTTGGCGTTATCTAATTTTTTTGTTTCTGTGTCCAAATTAAATTGTTCCTCTCTTATTCCAGGAGTAGGAGGCATTTTAAGCGATTTCTTTCCTCTCCTCTTTGGTTTTATACATTTTTCGTCGGGCTGTTGAGTTGGTACAGGATTTTTAATTTCGACGTTATCATGAGATTCGCCTTTAAATTCAAGAATTTCGTCGAGCTTCTCTTCATTTGCTTTTAATTCAATATCTACCGGAACTAAAGTTTCAAATATTGATTCAACATCACCAATTTCTTCCGTCCCTACTTTGATCAGCTCTGTCGACATTTCTGCTAAAGATTTTATAGGCTCTAGTATAACAGGGGAGGGCATAGACATTTTCAGAGGTTTACGTTTCTTTTTACTAGTTTTATTATCTGCAGGTTTACTCTTTTGCTCTTCTAAGTAAGTTTCTGGTAGAGGTATAGTTTCTTTTCTTTCTGGCGTAATATAGTGAAGTTGTTCTAATGGATTCAACATTTCTTGAATAGGATTTGTGTCTAATTTAATTTCTTCCTGTGTTGCTGAAGTTGTGTCAATTTTACCAATACATTGGTGTATTGATTGTAATGGCTCTTTTAGTTCTGGACCTTCAAATATAACATCTTCTTTTTGTGGTATATCTTGTACATCGGGCATATTTATTACGGTAGAAGATTGTTCTATAAATAAAGAATCTGATGTTGGAGTACCAGTACTCATAACAATTTCAATGGGCTCTTGCTTACTTTTCCGTTTTTTGTCAACAGGTTTAGCTATTTTTGCTTTTGGCTTAGGACTTTCTTTATCAGGCATATAGATTCCTAAGTTAGTATCGCCTTGAAAAAGTATTTCGGTATTATCTTTTTCTTTCACTCCTTGGATATTAATTGACGTATTCATTAGATCTTGCGGCATAATTTCTGACTTATTAGTATCTAAAACAGATTCAGTATTCTCTGTGAAGGTCACTTCAGTTGTATCTTTCTTCGTTACTTCTTGAATATTACTAATTTGTGTTTGATCTTGAATAATTTCCTTAAGATCTTTAAGACATTCACCGGTGATTGGAATACTAAAATCTTCTGTCTTGGGTGGATATTTTTTATCTTTCTTATTTTTTTTCTTTTTGTCTTCATGTCTTTGCACGTCTTTGAATTCATGTGCTTCATCAACTAGCATTTCTGTTTCAGTTGTGGCTATATCCTGTAATTCATCTGCGGCTACATTAGTTCTTTTTTTACCTTCGTTAACTGTGAAAACGTTATCTTCTATCATTTTTGTTTCTACCTCTTCATTTCCTATGTCAAGTGTTGCATCAGTTGGTTCATCCGAAACATCCAATATTTTTTGAAATGCAGCAGTACATGATAATGCATCTACACTGTTATCACTTTTATCAGAGTCGTGTCGTTTCTTCTTTTTATTCTTTTTTTTAGAATGTTTTGTTTCTTGCTCGGATGGATCAGCTTTTGGGGCATTTTCTATTATTGGTACTTCTGCTACAATATTTATTTCTTCTTCTATTGGATTAGATATATGTTCGACGGATTTGGATAACTGTTTCGTTTTGGCTTCGATAATAGTAATTTTGGTTTCGGGAGTTTCAATTTTTTCACCAGCTTCCTTAACTGGTTCTGGTGTCTTTTCTTCGTTTTTATCGTCATCATCTTTATCGTGCTTCTTTTTCTTACCTCGATTCCTTTTTGGTTTCTTTGGAACACCAGTCTCCGGTTCAGTAACTTTATCACTAATAATATCCGCTCGATCACTATTTTCACTTTCATTTTTTTCCTGTATTTTCTCTGTTTCATCTTTTTGCAGCGGTGTTGGGTTGGGCTGTTTGTTTCCCTTTTTATTTTTATTCTTTTTCGCGTTCATTTCCGAGGTTAGGTTAACTTCCACGTCCGTGCAATTCTAAAATCAGAAGCTGTTTGACCGATTTGTTTGTCTGTATTATTCTGGTCTAGAAATATTCGCGTATGAGTTTCGAAATGTCATCACATTCGCTTCAAGATCAATTCGGCTTTGTTATGCGGACATAGAGTTTATTTTTGGATGATGGTTTGGATGGATTTCTGCAACCACTCGGCCACAAGGAAGAGTTGCTTGCCAAAAGTGCAAGCGTTACGAGTACACACTAAATATACGAATTGATTCGATTGAAAATATAGATCACTGAGTCAGTTGGTGGAATTATAGTTTTTGGGAAGAATGACATACTCCATAGCATAAGTGTTTTATTTGATATTTGTATTGATTAAAATTTTATTACGTATCGAGTATTTAATTAAATATATTATTGTTACGAAAAGTTGAATAAAATAACAATTAATGAGGTAAAATATTTATATATACATATACCTATACATTTATGACAAATACTCACGCCTTATTCCCCAAAGAGGTAGGCAGAAGTGTAACAAGTTGGTATACCCACATTTCGCCGAGCTTATTTCTGTCATATGATGTAATAGGGGGCGAGCCTATCGCCATACTGGGCATAATTCTAGACTCTAGAATTGTGCCCGGTGGTAGGTCTCTCGTATGCTAGAGGCCGTCTGGGTAGGTACCACGCTTTGCCTATTTCTGCCACCAAGCAGCAGTGTGTAAACATTGTTGTGTTGCAGTTTGAAGGACATTGAAGACAGTGCAATTACTGGGCATTATGAGACTCATTATGTATCAGGATGACAAGCGCAGTTAAGTGTCATTTTGTACTTCATAATTCTAAGTTCTGGTTGGTGTTGATTCTGTTTATGGGCAGGCGAGATGCTTAGCGCCAGGCGAGCGAACTGCTCGTCTCGTCATTTAAAGCTAATAAAAAAAAAATAAAAAAAAGTCTGGACTGATACTAAGCATTTCGAGATAGAAAAACCCAATATCACTTTTACCCGACCTGGGGATCGAACCCGAGACCTTAGCACGACAGTCGTACCGCGCACGCATTACAATTGCGCCACCGAGGCAGTCAATTTAAGAATATAACAGGTTTTAGTCATATTCTTAAATAAAATTGTCTCAACATTAAAATACATAGGTACAAATAAGTGGGTGTTTAAAAAATTCCACAAAATATTGTAATCTATTTCGGTTGAATCATGATCAAATCACTGTTTTTATAAATACCGAATTATGTATGTATTATTTTCAGAAATCGCCTCATTTGGCTAGTAACAGCCTACTTAGGCTGAGAAACCGTAAGTCCCTGGGTTCAAACCCAAGGTCAAGCATTCACGGTTTATGTTAGAGTTTATTCATTAGAAAATCACACATGAGAATTGAAATTTGTGTGGTGTGATGGCTCGCCTCCATCACACCATGGGATGGAAATAAGCTCGGTGAAATGTAGGTGTACTGGTTACACCTCTTCCTACCCCTAGTTGCACCTTTGCTTACCCTTTCTAAATAGGCGTAAGTTTATGTGTGAATGTAGGAGTTTATAAATCTAGTTATTTCGTTTCATATGATGATCACCATAACTGACGTCATTTACCATCAGTCAAATGAGCAAACAATAAATAAATAAATAAATAAATAAATAAATACACCCAACAGTCACACACATAGTCCTGACCCCACACTAGGTAAACCTGTATCGTGGGTATCAGGAACTACGAGGGACTTGCGGTCCCACAACACCCAGACCCGAGACCAATATTTGTGGTTCACACAAACATTTGTCAAAACAATAGCAAAATTTACACACAAGCGGCGGGTCCAACCCACCACATCTAGGGATAATTCCACATTTATATTTCCATTTCACACTTATTTTTGTACATCTTTACAATTTAAGTTATGCGCTGAGGCAATCTTCGTTTATTTATGAAAACACGAAGAGCGATGATTATGATCCAATAAAGAGCAATTATAACATTAGCTAAATTATGTACTTACCAGCTTCTGCTCGCGGCTCCTACCGCGTGAATAGACTTTTCCAAAATAAAACGTAGCCTATTACCTTCTCCAGGGTCCCATTTATCTCTACGTCAAAATTCATCAAAATCGGTTCAGTGATTTAGGCATGAAAGCGTAACAAACAAATAGATTTTATTTCATAAAAAGTATCCTATGTTACTTCTTGTACCTCCAAGAATATGTGTACAAAGTTTCATGATGATCGGTTAAGTAGTTTTCGCGTGAAAGCGTAACAAATAAACTTAAATTCACATTTATAATATTAGTATGATGTATATCTTAAACTTTAGAATTTTTCAGGTGCAACCTTGTTTTACGTTAGCATTAAATAATGATTAATAAAACACTGAACAGTAAGTTTTTTACTTCATAATGTGCTATAAAAATAAGCCGTTCAAATCCTCGCGAATAATATTGCGAGATATCATTTCCTTTTGTTCAAAAGTGACAGTGTTACAAATTTACCCATATAAATCTTTTCCGCTGTTTGAAATGAGTTGTCCCTCAAAAATTGGGGGTCCGAATGATTTGTCAAACGATAATGATCACTATAGTCTATATGGAAGGGTTGGTAGTATAAATTCAGTTTTAGGGTACCGTGGGGTAAAACCCTTATGATGATTTTGTCTTTCTAATAGATTCCAGGGGAAAAAATTTGCAATTGTATTTACTATATACGTGGCAGATCCGTCGAAATAAGATGACAAGAAACATAACTCAAGCAAAAAAAATGACCCCACCAAAACTCTGTGCAAGGGGACGGGGCTATAAAAGTTTGTGCATAATAATCTCTAGTTGACACTTGATACGTCTAAGTTTTGCGCGGTGCAGAATGTCGTATCTCGATCTAGAAATTTATATTTAGACATTAACTTTTATGAAATAAAGTTGATTTTGAACGTTCATTAATTTTTGTTGCGTGTATGAGTGTTACGTGTGATTTTACCTTTGCATGTGTAACTTGTAAGTACAGCCGTATTTGTTGGCAGGTTCATATGAAAGTTATGGCAGGTGTGGCGGTAAGCATCATCAATATTTTTAATATTATTTTTTTGCCTTCGATAAATTGAAATCAGACTTTTTAAATATGTAGGATTCAGTCAGAGACGAGACACTAAAAATAGGCGTTCTTAATAGCTCTTTAACCCACTTAATTTAATTTCCCGTTGTGTAAATCGAGTTCCCGAGTTGGTTAGGGGCCACTTGAACAATTAGAAAATTATTTACTGCGGAACCCTGAGAGATAGGCTCTCTTCACCCTTCGAAACTTTTTAATCAAGTACCCCTCATTTTACTAATCATATAGGGTTGGACCCTTAAATGCCAGAAGCATGTTCTCCTGATGTTTTATTTTGGTTGTATAGGAGATAGAAACAGGACTTAAAAGTAAACTCTTGTACTTCACTGAATATTTAGCGCCTGATTGTATTTTCATTTCTATTCTAATTTCATAGCTTCATTGATTTTCGATGATTTCGCCAATGTCGAGTAGCAATAACTAATCTTTAAAATAAAAAAGGTGACATCTTTAAAATAAAAAAAGCAAAAATATAAAATACGAGCCGAATTGAGAATCCTCATTTTTTGAAGTCGGTTAAAAAGTAGCGTCTGTTTCACCCTAAATGCTACTTATCTACTTATCTACTTATCAAATAACATAAGAAACGTTCAAATACTGCCTCGGTAGCATAGTTGTAATGCGTACGAGTTACGACTGAGGTTGACGCTGATGTCTCGAGTTCGTCCCCGGGTCGGGTAAAAGTGACCGGAGTCTGGAGTTGTGCCCGGTATGGCGATAGGCTCACCCCTATCACATCATGAGACGGAGATCCGCTCGGCGAAATTTGAGTGTACTCGTTACACCTCTGCCTACCTCTTCGGGGATTGCAGGCGTGAGTGCGTATGTATGTATGTATGTAGAATGCATTATCAGCATAATCCTGTGCGAACATAGATTACATGACATTTTTTATAGCATAGGCCAGTAGACGAGCAAGTGGGTCACCTGATAGTAAGTAATCACCGCTCATGAACAATACCTGAAGAATCATGGACGCGTTGCTGATCTTAAAGAAAAGGGATGATTAAGGGATTGGTAGGGGAGGGGAAATTGGACCTTCGGATATCTCACCGTTTGAAACGGTGTACAAACGGTGTGTGTGTACGGCTCACGTAGTCACACACTTTACACATAACTTACATGCTAAGGAAGTAAAATGCATAAAAGTAGAATTGCATTAACGTGTATGGCACTTTACAAGGTGGTAGGTCCCTCGTATGCGAGAGGCTGGCTGGGTTGGTACCACCGCTTTATCTATTTCTGTCGCCAAGCAACAGTGTGTAAACACTGTTGTGTTCCGGTTTGAAGGACATTGAAGCCAGTGAAATTACAAAGCATTATGAGACTTAACACCTTATGTCTCGGGGTGTCGATCGCAGTCCACTGTCATGCAGTGCTTTTATTTAAAGTTCTGTGTGGCGCTGTTTCTGTTTATGAGCAGGCGTGTCGCTTACCATCAGGCGAGCGACCTGCTCGTCTCGTCATTCAAACTAATAAAAAAATGGCCTTTTAAAAGTGAATATAGAGCCCTTAAGGACAGTCAACATATAGGTAGACAGACAGTTAACGGCCATAATGGGATTCCATCGATACCCTTTGGGTACATAACCATAAAATGGAGAAATGCATAGACAATTTAGTATTAAACCCTGCCGGCTATCATGTCGAGCGGGGTCTGTTTCCCGGGCAACGGTGGAGGGGGAGGGGAGGGGTCAGTACGTAAACTAATTATAACTCTACCGGCGGCCCAGTAACTAACTGATACGATAGTGTGGAAAGAAACTTAAAATCCTATTATTATTATAAATGTGAAAGTTTGGATGTTTGTGAGTTTGTGAATTTGGATGTTTGGTAGTCAATCACGCCTTAACGGCTGTGTAGAGTTCTCTATGATAATTAAATGATAGTGCGATCGATAACATAAACTAAAAATAAATAAAAAAAAACTTGTTTATTACACGACCAAAATGACGTTACACAAAGGAGCGAAGGAGTATGCGCTGTGTTGCTGATTATGCTACGCATTGACCGGCCAGAAATTCGGTCAGTTGAAGTATAAATAAAATACTAAATTGCTGACTAAGCTATGCTGTGCGGTTGCACCGTACAGACTGAATGGTTTTCGATGAAATTTGGCACACGGGTAGACCTGGATTAGGACATAGGCTACTTTTTATCACAGATACGCAGTTCACGCGAGCGAGCAAAAGCTAGTATTTTTATAAGGTGAAGCTTGCGCCACCAACATCTAAGGCCCATGGCCAACCTCATCCACACGTGGTACACTCTGCTGATTAACGGATGAGGTAATGCCGAAACTTGGTTCCCGTTAAGGGTTGTGGGGGTCAGACGGCGGGTCGCCCCATGGAATATCGTCAAATCTATGGTAGGAGAAAGCGGACCCTGCCAGGATAACGCCAGGGAGACAGAAAGAAAGGTGAAGGTTGCTTGCTTGATGTAATCACAAGAGGTCTGGAGAGGTTCTGACTTTCATATCTAGTTTAGACAATACTGTACTGTGATTGTACAGTTTCGGCACAGTACGATGCCACTTGGCACAACAAAGAGTCTGTTAAAAATTTACTCTTTTAAAAATTAACTCGTGTTAATGTAATCAATCCAGCGATACTACTTCTAAACGCTTTGATTAGAACACTAAACACTTGCATAAATTATTATGATGGAATCATCGAAGGTGGAATAAAAAAAGTCACATACAACATTTCTTTTTGGGTATTGTGCAATAGGCAGGTACATACTAATCTATATATATAAAAATCAATTGCTGTTCGTTAGTCTCGCTAAAACTCGAGAACGGCTGAACGGATTTATCTTATCTTGGTCTTGAAATGTTCGTGGAGGTCTAGGGAAGGTTTAAGGTATAATTGAAGGTATAATTGCCGGGAAAACCCTAGAAACAGCACTTTTCTTTTTCCCATATAAACGTTTTCTAAATAAAATGTAGAGTCAATTTAAACTTTATTGCTATTGAATAAAGTTCATATTAAATTATAATCATAGTCTTCGCGTGCGCGTTGGAGGATCTTATGTCGCGTTCCGAAACTCAACAAAAGTGATAATATCGCGAATGCGTCCAAATTGTATACTCACAAAATGTAAGTATACAATTTGATCATTAGTAGTTCTCTATAATCTAAGTTAGTAGTACTAATTTTCAATTTGGTCGGCTTTCTATCATTCATACCCCTCAGTGATAAGGGTTGTCAAACCCCTATTTTTTTTGTATTTTCTAGATATTTTTTTTATTTTATTAATTTTCACCCTTCTACCACCAACCCCTATTGTTTAATAGCGATATTAGTATTTTTGTCAAGCGTTCGACGGGACGGGATTTGACGGGACTCACTTGATGCGATCACCCCCCACGCCGCGCTCACCGCTGTCGCCCACTAGACTACTTTAATCCTGGAAATAGACATTTACGCGGGCGGAGCCGCGGGCAACAGCTAGTAATATTATATTTTCACGAAATAAAGTCTGTCTCCACAGTATACGCGCGGTATAAAATCCGCACATGACATTTAGGCGTGTGCTCAGTGCTCACTGCGCCCTACAATACGTTGTACAGAGCAATACGGCGTAGATACTTCATTATTATGTCGACAATTTATTTGAGAGTGTGTCTGTTTTAGTGGATACAATTTCTCCCAACTTCAATACTTGCAAGAGAAATTATGGTATTTTCATTTATTTTCCGCCAATTCTATCCCTTGCCTCGGTGGTGCAGTTGTAATGCGTATGTGTTACGACTGAGACTGTCGCTGAGGTCTCGGGTTCGATCCCCGGGTCAGATAACAGTGATATTAGGTTTTTCTATTACGAAATGCTCAGTATCAGGCCGGAGCCTGAAATTGTGCCCGGTTTAGCGATAGGCTCGCCCCCTATCACATTATGGGACGGAGATATGCTCGGCGAAATACTGCTTACACCTCAGCCTACCCCTTCGGGGATTACAGGCGTGAGTGCGTATGTATGTATCTATCCCTTCTATAGTTGACTTATGGCCGTTTCCAGTATTCTATTTATCGACAGATTTGCTTACTATATATTTTGAAAGTGTTTTGTCAGATCTTCCATACAAAGTGTGTCAAAATTTTACTGCCAGTCAGCAAATCTGTTCATAGACAAGTTTTTAAAAGGTGGTATATCCATCGTATGAGAGAGGCCGTCTGGGTAGGTACCACCTCTTTGTTTATTTCTACCGCCAAACAGCGGCGTGTAAGCACTGCGTATTCCGGTTTAAATGACAATGAAGCCAGTGAAATTACTGGGCATTATGAGACTTAACATCTTATGTCTCGGGGTGACGAGCACAGTCCAATGCCATGCAGTGCATTCTAATTCAAATTTCTGTGGGGTGTTGCTTCTGTTTATGGGCAGGCGTGGCGCTTACCATCGAGCGTTTCGTCAATCTAATCAAAAAAAGACAGAATATCAGAAACGCCATTATACTATGATTTGAGATGCTCATAGTCAGTGACACTCACTTATTAGTAAACAACTAATGAGTTAAGTATCCCCTGGCGTAGTGGGTCTGTTGAAGAAAGAAAGAAAATGAATGTTATTTTGTCTAAATACAGCACACGCACAAGCTTATATATAAAAATTAAAAATAATATATGTACTAATAAATATGTAAACGAAAAAACATAAGATTATACAGTTTAATAATTATTTATTAATTAACACTACTTACGATTAACATTACTTACTTCTTAAAAATGGATTCGTCGAAGACCTTCTGGCTGGACGGCTTGAAAATTGCTATAATTAATCATTATATTGCAATACCATATGCACTCACGCCTGTTATCCCCGAAAGCAGGCAGAGGTGTAACCAGTACACCCACATTTCGCCGAGTGTATATCCGTCCCATGATGTGATAGGGGGCGAGCCTATCGCAATTCCAGATTCCGGGCTGATACTGAGGTTTTCCGTAATTAAAAAAACCCAATATATATATATATACTTTTACCCGACCCGGGGATCGAACCCGATAACCTCAGCGTCAGCCTCAGTCGTAACGCGTACGCATTACAACTGCGCTACCGAGGCAGTCACTATTGCAATACCACCCACTCAAAATCGGTTATTTTTATTTTTAGTATTTTATTCATCTTTTTTATTGTTTAGAGTATCTCCGTTTCATATTAATCTACGCGTCATATCAGCCCTGTTAAATTATTCCAAGGAATATTAAAACCCTTGTATCTAGGGTGGTTGGCAGTTGGGGTTCGGTTCCCGACCGCGGCACACAGATAGCGTGACACCGTTTTCATATTAATTTCTCTATTTCCATTATAATTTACATACAATGCAACTGACAATTTATGTATGCTATTTTGAAATACCGACAAATATTGTTTGAAATCTCTTTATTTTACTTTGATATGTCGTAGAAACTGTTGTCTTAGTAAATTTACTAGACTACCATCTACGTCGTTTAAGCAAACTTCACTTTCGTGTCGTGGTCTCCTTGCTTCAGGTTCTTTGTTAAGTCGAGGCGTGGGAGTCAAAATTAAGGAATACTTATTCACATAGTCGAACTAACTAGGTAGTAGGTCCCTCGTATGCGAGAAGTCGTTTGGGTTGGTACCATCGCTTTATCTATTAAAGCAGTGTAAGCACTGTTGTCTTCAAGTTTGAAGGACATTGAAGCCAATGAAACTACTGGGCATTATAAGACTTAACATCTTTTGTCTCGGGGTGACGAGCGCAGTCCAATGTCATGCAGTGCTTTGTAATTCAAAGTTCTGTTTTTGCTTCTGTTTATGGGCAGGCGTGGCGCTTACCATCAGGTGAACGACCGGCTGAACTAAAAAAAAAAATAGAAATGATTAGTGGAGGTCACAATCCCCCCTCCCTTTCCCAAAACTCATTCCTTTCCTGATCAGCAACACATCGGCTGCTGTTGGTACTTGGATCATATTTATACCCACAGGATAGTGACCACCATACCATACCATAAAAACCCGCCACAGTGGCTCGTTCAGGCGAGTCTTGTTCCACGATCAGCCAGTGTATATCCAGTAATTGCAGGCAGTATTATCGTCAGTAATAATACTGACGACCGTCGCGGGACGTAATGTCTTGATGGTCGACATTATATTTGGACTGCACTGTTCTTACTACCAGATGCAGGGCAGTTACTTTTTTGTTCCAGGAAAAAAATGGCAGTTGTAGAAACTGCCGATAGAAGTGAAAAATTAGAACTTTTAGTATGAAAATTTGAAATTTCATAATGTTTGAATCAAAATTATCAACATCAATCTGGTTTTCACATCTATTGACACTCCGAGCAACAATTATATGTTTGTTTATATGGTTTTTAAGTACATACTCACTATTGTACTGCACGATGATTTTACAATTAAACGATTCAAATAATAATCAAACAAAAACACTATTTCAACAATACAGTATATACACATCGAACTTTTCACTAAATCCATTCAATTTCAGTTATAAGATATACACAGCACTAATGTTGCACAATACGTCAGCTGTATAGTTACAGATATACTGCTTTAAGCATGTCGGTGACGCGAACGCACGAGATTTCACCCATCCAACAAAGTGTCTATCGCGCACAGCACACGGCTGCTGCGCTTCATGAGCATGTCGGTGACAAAAAGTGCCCAACGCGGCTAAAGAAGTTATTACTTCAAAAAACATGATTTTTCAGATATTGTGAGGAGCACTTACCATCAGGTGACTCACTTACTCGGTTGCTGAGCTCTGCTATAAAAATGATATTTTTTTTATCTTATGTAACCTACTTTTCACATCGGTGCGTAATATTGTAAGATAACGCCGAAATGTAAGCAGCAGCTGATGTCGTTGACCTCTTTACTGTGACAAGTAGGGGGTTGGAGTTGGGGTGTTGTGTAGGGTGGCCTCCTTATAGGGTGGCCTCTTTGTGGGGTTTGACTCCATTGTACCGCGGATATCGGACTATACAATAAAAAACACCCGAAATTAAATAGGAAATGATCTAAATTTACAAATGGCGCAACAGATCTTTAACCGACTTCAAAACACAGAGATTCTGAAGTCGTCTGTATATATTTGTATATATTTGTATGTATAACTTCGCCAGCCACACTGTAGATAGTTTGCGACAGAATGGGCCGGCTTGACCGAGTTGTCACCACCGCCTCACAAAAAATCGAAGTAAAATAGTAGCTTGCTGTTACATTTCATACGGTGAGTGAGATATCTCGATGTCCAAATTCCTCTCCCATCCCTTTAATTATTATTTATAGATATTTTACGCACAAATAAGGCGACAAAATTTTGCTCAAGGCGCATCTAATAAGCCCGCGGGGTGATCAGATATCTCCTGTTAATCATTGAATGAAAACATACAATAATAACACATTAAAATAAAACATATTTTTTAAGATTTAATCAATTAATAAATTTATACACTACGTGTACAATGGAAATAAACTGACTACCCTCAGAAACACCAGAAAGAACAAAGCAGTCTCAATAGCAGTCCCGGCGCGTGTAAATAAAATGTTATCAAATTTTAAACCGTATTTTTTGCCATATACAGTCCAATTTGCAATGTACTTCTTTTTAAGATTGATCAATTCTATTAAAACGGAGTACGAGAGATACTAAACTTTATTACCAAAGCATAGAATGGGTAATCCTTTGGGATCCTCAAAACGTGGTGTTAAGATTTTGCTGCGTAGACATCCAACGAATAATCGACTTTAATACTTATAATATTAGATATTTTTTTGTATAAAACAATTGCGATATAAAAAAGGTCATTTTTTTTTGCAAATCCTGCTAAATATTCTAGAGAAAATTGTGAAACACTTCTCTGCGACCTTGGTTTTAATATAATGTCTCTTTAGGCTCTATAGAGGTTTTAAAGTATATCATACCTAATAATAAGGAGCTCTGTTCTACTACTGTGGCTGGGTCCTCAACTAATGAGGAGTTTAGCCCTTCCATCACGCTGGCCTTATCTGCATAACTGATTGGTAGACTTCACGTACCTTTAAAATTCTTATGAAGAACTTTCAGATATGTAGGTTCCCTAATGATGTTTTCCTACACCGAAAGCGAGCGATAATTATAATAGATACACAAGTAACTTCGAAAAGTCAGAGGTATGCCTGGAAGCTGAGATCGGACTGGTTACCTTTTTTATAGTAGAGGCTGGTAAACGAGCAAGTGAGTCACTTCATGGTAAGTGATATCCACCGCCCTTAAACATCCACGACATTAAAAGAATCATGGGTGCGTTGCCAATTGGGAATTTGGGCCTCCGGTTTTCTCATTCACCAAACCAACGCTGCTACTTCACGTTGGTTTTCTGTGATACAATGGTATCGGCTCGGTCGAGCCGGCCCATTCATGCTGTAGATATAACTGTCTATAGCGTGGCTGTATCACTTAGGTCTCTAGGTCTAGGTCTTGGTGTCCGCTGCACTTCAGCTTAGTGACCAACCAGATTGATTCATATATCTACGGCTATGACTACGGTCCGGAATTGACTTTTTATTTGTCTAGACAATTCGACCTTTGGACAAACTATTAGAAAATTAAATGTATGCATGAAGATGGTAAGTTACTAGTATGCGGTTGGTACCAACTCTTTGCCTATTTCTGGCACCAATCAGCAGTGTTATATTCCGGTTTGACGGGCATTGTTCTGTGTGGTGTTGCTTCTCTTTATGGACAAGAGTGACACTAGCCATCAGACGAGGAACCTGCCTGTTTCGTCATTCAGATGAATAAAAATCGAAACACATAACTTTTATAGTAGTACTGCGGAGTTAAAATATGTCGTAAAATGTTCTTGATTGTGATTGGTCGAGAGACCAACTTGTGACGTTATATGATGTAAAGCTGAGACAAGACGATGGAAAGTTTTGTTTTTAAATTCTAGCCTTCTAAGGGGGGTGGCTGTATAGTGTTTGATATTAAAGGTGGGCAGAAGCGGTACAAAAAGTGAATAATACATTATACTAGTACAAGACATTATCATATAAATTACCCCGCCTTCCCCTTTGTTTTATTAGGGTTGCCATATCTAAGAGAAATTGTTTTAATTGTATTTGTCATGGGGTTCCGACGGGGACCTTTAATCGATATTGAGGGATTGTTACTCAGTAAGTAACATACGTGATTCAGTATAGAAGTCCTTCTGTCTATTATCTTATAAATGTGATGTTATTCTAGTTTGGATGTTTGTGACTTTGTAAAGTACGTTTGTTAATTCGATTTGGATGATATTTAGTATACAGGTAAATCAATACCTGAATTAGAACATAGGCTACTTTTTATCCTGGAAAAATATATTCACACGTGTGGGACCGTGAGCAAAATATAACCGGTAGTAATAGTTAATTTCGAAACTCTTTAAATTAAGTGACTCACCAACATCTTAGGTTCAAAGAAAAACATCACCTACACGTGGTACTCCCTGGCTTTAGGCCGGAATGACGCTACGCAGAAAGAAGAATAGATATCTATCCCTTAATTAATATCCGACTTTAAAAGCCGAATCGCGATGATCTATAGCCGAGGTCCATTGGAAAAAAAACTATTTTCACTACTCCGTCATGTGATCTTAACTGAATTTATATGAAACTACCCTAGCTATATACGCTATCAACTAGAAAAATACTCATGAAAATCGGTCCACATTTGGCGGGATATCGCGTAACAAACCTTCATCTTAAAAAAATATTGAATTGAGATAAGTCGTAGGTTGGAAAGAACCTACTCCCATTTTCAAGCTAATAAAAAATTGGAAAGCGGTATTAGCTTTTTACTTCTGCAGTCCTTCAAATTTAATAAAATATCAGATATGGAAACAGATAGTAAAATCCAATTAGACGCGGTTGTAAAAGTGGAAAAGTATGTAGGTATTGAAAATTCAGTGGAGTCTTTATTCCCCCGAGCCATGGAATAAGATTATAAATTGCACAAATTCCATTCCACTTCTCTCTAATACCAAAGGAATCGTAAGATGCAACAGGGCTATCCGATCAATTATGTGCTTGGTGATGCAAGATATCGTATACGTAACTAAATATTACTAGCGGCTCCGCCCGCGTGAAGGTCTTTATCCGGAACAACCCCCGCGCTCTTGTTGTTTTTAGGAGTACTCCTACGAAGTTACGAGTCGAAATGTCTATTTAATATTTTTTGACCACTGTCCGTTTTGCCATTCAAACTTGTAAAAAAAAGTATTTTTTACATGAATTTGGAATTTGGAACATTTCTAACCTGTTTCGAAATCTTTTCTTAAACAATACCTACTATATAAAATCAATATTCTGTCTAAATTTCTAAATTCAGTCCTTCCTAATATTTTTCAAATATAGAATCTATCCTATTTAACAGTTTGGGCTGGGCAATAATGAGTCAATGAATCGATCAGCAATGTTCAATGAATATAATAATAATAATAATAATACACCCAACAGTCACACACATAGTCCTGACCCCACACTAGGTAAACCTGTGTCGTGGGTATCAGGAACTACGAGGGACTTGCGGTCCCACAACACCCAGACCCGAGACCAATATTTGTGGTTCACACAAACATTTGTCTCGGTGTGGGAATCGAACCCACGGCCTCTCGCTTCGCAGCCGACTACTCGCCCGCTGCGCCACAATATGTGTAATCGAATCCTAATTGAGCAACTTATAATCAAAATCTAGCTTAGGAAATGAATAGTGTAGTGGGTTATATTATTGTTCAAACTAGTTTTCCCATTTCTTATACTAAAATATATATCGTAACTATTTGCTATTCAATAAATAAAAACATAAAAATAACTATAGAAAATCAATATACTTTTTTTCTGATACACAAATATTCTTATAATACATCGTACAGTATCTTAAAACCTAAGACAAGTTTGTAATACTTCAATAATAGATTCGAGGTAATCATGATATTTTATATGTTCAATAATTATTAATATCTATAAAGGGAACGCAATACAATAACTCGTTAACTAAATTCATTTTCAAAGCGTCAAAAATTTATTTTCTTTCCGCGACAACCCTGCGAAATAGCTAGGGAAACTCGGCGAAGCTATTTTAGACGTAAAAGCGTTGTACAGTTACACCATCTACTATTGGGACTTACGACAACATTGACGAATACTTCTGTTATTGTGACATCCTTATCCAAGCAAGTACAGTACTACAAAGTTATACGTTTCGCCAATTTTCTATTTCGGCCCACGCCGAGATGTCCCCATAACTTTTCTCTAAGATAAAAGCTCACACATATAAAGGTGAATTCATGGTGAGATTCTTTATACCTTCCTCAGATTTGGTGTATTAATGACTGTAGCGAGATAGCAAGTTGCGACGTCCACATACATATGTCAACGTGCCGCGCCCCCGGCTTCGTCAATACATGTAAATAACATTTTTGCTTGTTAAAAATATGGTTAGTTTAAGTAACTTTAAAGACACGTGAGCCTGAACTGAAATCACTGTAGGTTTGTATCGATTTTTGTGTTTTTACTCAAGACGATAGTTTACCAAGCGTAACTTACCCAGTTTCCGCTATATCTTCTTTTTACTTCTCGTTACCTGCCTTTATAACCCCCCTCCCACACCTCCCTTCAATTTGTACCTCAAATAGCTTTCTACGGCGAAAATGAAATTTTTATAAAAGAAATTCACAATACTGCCTTTATATATGTTTTGGGGTCCAAGCGGTAATGGAACTCTATCATAGAGTCTACGCTGTCTGTGTGTCTGTCCATCTATCTGTTATAACTATGAAAGGCTCTATCTTTTGAACTATAAGAAGTATCTGCCAGAAATAGCCACAGAAAATATGTTAATATGGTGGATTTCTTATTTCTTATGATTATAGAAATTTTCTTATAAGCCTACGGATGTATCACTAACCATAAGAAACGCAGCAGCTAGCCGCTCCTTTACGTCGGCTTTTTGTGAAACAGCCCTAATGACCCCCAGTCGAGCTGGCCAAGTCGTGTTGGATTCATAACCTTCTAAAGTTTGGCTCTACCAGTCAAAAAGTGTGGAAATAATCGAATTCTGAGATATTACCAAATGACAATTAAATTTGAGTGACATCTCTGAGTATGGCAGTTACTGAATGAATTATAAGACTGAGTTTGAAGTGTGTTTTCCTGAAATACAAGCCCTATTTAAACGCTACTGTTAACTCTTAACATACTCCAATACTTTATATATATATATATATATATATATATTTTTTTAAGGTATAGACCGGCAACCGAGCATGTGGGTCACCTGATGGTAAGTGATCTCCACCGTCCATGGACGCCCACAAAACCAAAAGAATCATGGGTGCGTTGCCGACCTTAAGGGAAAGGGGTTAAGGGATTGGGAGGGAGAGGGGGTTTGGGCCTCCGGTTATCTCACTCACCGTATGAAACGTAGCAGCATGCTGCAACTTTACGCCGGTTTTCTGTGAGACAGTGGTAATGACCCGGACGAGCCGGCCCATACATGCTTTAGACAAAAGTGTCTACAGCGTGGCTCTACCACTCATAATTTAAAAATATAAATATTAATTTAATTTATTAACAACCTCCGTGACGCAGTGTGCGAGAGCCGGCTGTGAAGCGCGATGATGTGGGTTTAATTCCTGCACCGAGACAAAAATGTTTATGTGATCCACAAATGTTTGTTTCGGGTTTGGGTGTTTTCTTCCCAGAGGGGTTGACGTCAGACAGGCAAAAACTACAAGCCAATTTTTTATTTATTTATCATATGTTAAAAAGCTTGTCGCTCCGACCCCGATAGCACGGTTAATTGATGGGAAGACTAGAACTTCGGCATTTAAGTAACGATTCCGCTGATTCCTTTACCTGGTACCTCGTATGCAAGAGCGGCCTGAGTTGGTATCAACACTTTGTCTATTTCTGCCACCAATGATAAGGTGCGTGCCTATCGCTATACCGGGCACAAATTTTAATCCCGCACAGTTCATATTTAATTTTCGAAACTTAAACACAAATTGTGATTGCTGGATCTGGTTAATGAACCCAGGACCTCACGATTCTCAGCCTGAGTACGCGGCCCATAGGCAATGTGGCGATGATGTAGTGAAAAATATCCGGTCGTCGAGTAATGCACAAAAATATTCACCCAATAATCCTTTCAAACGCTTGGAATTCAAAACTATCGAAATTGCGGACATGGGGGTGATTTTAATAACCCCTTAGGCAGGGTGCCTGGGGGTTACCTACCTGGGGGTTATGTTAGGTCCAGCCTCCACCGGTCACCCTATATGCAGTTTTATGTAATATTTTAGCTCACAAAGCTGATTTACCCCTACGTTTGATAAACTTTACTTATTAACGAGTTTTATTATAAAAAATGTGTTCATTTGCATCGTGAAACTATACAACAATATTTACAAATCGAAATTAATACTCAGAGCAAGAAATAGAATTATTATAAAAACAATTAAGTAATAAATTATTTAAATAAAATCTTATATACAAAAAAATAATCAGGCAAAAAACTAAAATGCTAAAAATAAAACATTTTATTTTTTTGTGTCGGTTTTATGTTTTGTTATAAAGTTTTTTTTTAAATATTTTTATAAATGGATTTTGTAAATTAAACGAACTTGAATGAAATTAATTTATTACATTTTATGACTGCATTTAAACGACATAATATCTAAAATAATTTTACCAAAAATGAGTAAATTAAGTGATGACAATCGAGGTAGCGGTGCGTGGCCGGGCGGCAGGCGGTGCGGGCGAGTGCGGGCGGGCGCGGGCGAGCGGAACCCAGTTACGGAGGCGGCCGCTTCCCGGGCCGATCGATCGTGCCGGGGTGGTATCTGGTTTTTTCGGACACTATTCCAACGCGGGGGGTGAACGAACCTGGTTATGTAAGCACGGGTCGATAGGGTGTGTCATGCGCAGCCCTCGGCACGCCACCCCGCCAGACCGGTTCGCGCGCGCTCCCTCGACGGTCGTGCCGTTTTATTTTACCGCGTTTTTCGTTTCCCTTTCGTTCTTTCCGTTTATTTTCCGCCACCATGTCGAAAGGTGACGGTGAACAGCAGAACGGTTCTGGCGAGGAGTCCAAGACAAACCTCATCATCAACTACCTGCCTCAGAGTATGACGCAGGAAGAGATCCGGAGCCTGTTCTCGAGCATCGGCGAGGTGGAGTCGTGCAAGCTAATCAGGAACAAGGGTGCTGCGTTCCCGGATGCTCTCAACCACGCTCTGCACGGCGGTGGACAGAGCCTTGGGTACGCATTCGTCAACTACCACCGGTCCGAGGACGCAGAGAAGGCTATCGCCACCCTCAACGGTCTGCGGCTGCAAAACAAGACCATCAAAGTGTCGTATGCGCGGCCTAGCAGCGAAGCCATCAAGGGCGCTAATTTATATGTCTCCGGACTGCCCAAGACGATGACACAAACCGAACTCGAGCGACTATTCAGCCCATATGGACGCATTATCACGTCGCGGATCCTGTGCGAAAACTCCGGCGGGCGACCCTTCACCGGCGGCGAGCAGGGCCTGTCTAAGGGCGTCGGCTTCATCCGCTTCGACCAGCGCGTGGAAGCCGAGCGTGCCATACAGGAACTAAACGGCACGGTGCCCAAAGGAGCAACCGAGCCCATTACCGTCAAGTTCGCCAACAACCCGAGCAACAATGGCAAGGCGCTGGCGCCGCTGGCGGCGTACCTGCCGGCCGCGCTGCGCTTCCCCGCGCCGCTCGGCCGCTTCAGCTCAGGCAAGTCTCTGTTAGCCATCAATAAGGGTCTGCAGCGTTACAGCCCGTTGGCGGGCGAGCTGCTGGGTGGCGTGCTGCCCGGTGCCGTTGGTTCCGAGTGGTGTATCTTCGTGTATAACCTAGCACCCGAGACCGAAGAGAACGTTCTTTGGCAGCTATTCGGGCCCTTCGGCGCCGTGCAAAGCGTCAAGGTGATTCGTGATTTGCAGACCAACAAGTGCAAGGGCTACGGGTTTATCACCATGACCAACTATGACGAGGCGGTAGTCGCCATCCAGTCGCTCAACGGCTACACGCTCGGCAACAGAGTGCTGCAAGTCAGCTTCAAGACTAACAAGATCAAGACAATCTAAGATCGCGGAGGGATCGGCCTAGCTGGACGCTAGGACGGCACGGCAGGCTCGCACCCATACATACAAACGATTTTATACGACAGCGGCCCATTATCCAGAACGTTCGAGCCGGACATGAATATTTAGGAATCTGTCTTCCCGACATTAGACGCCGCCGATTCCCGGCGTATTTTGTACGTGTATTGTGTAGTTGTGGCGTCGGCCGCCCTTCGTTCAGCGTCGCCGCACTCGCCGCCATAGCCTCCGTGAGTACGCCGCCGAATTGGGTTAAGTGTTTTCAGATGGAATACAAAATGGCGGTGGGCGGTCTTCGGCGGCGCATGCGCGGCGGGCGGCGGTGGCGCCTGGGCGGTCGCGGCCAAGCAATAATACTTTAGAACCGAAGCATGTGATGCTCTCCAGGCCAGACTATAAACCGAACATATTGATCATAGTCAATAGCAAATAATGATGTATAACTTCGCTTATGAACGGTTGTGGTAAACGAAAATAGTTTACATATAAAAATTAATGAAATTTTAGCAATAATAGCCTAAAATGCTACGTGCTCCATGTTTGTATGCGATCATATCGTGTTTAGTGCTGTAACATAATGTAAGGGCCGTGTGCTAGTACTCGACGTTATGCCAAATATCCTTTATCTCATTCGCTCAGGATGCGGCGGCGGCGGCGCGACGGAGACAAACGAGTCCGCCCGCCCCGTCCGCCGACATAGTTATATTGTTAAAGATTGGATGAGAAAAAATATATTATTATCTATACGTATATTTTAAATCATTTATATTAAAATTAAGAATGAAAAAACTAATCAAAAACTGTGATAGGTTTTGATAAAATTTTAAAAAACGGTGAAAAAGCGGCGAAGCTGTAGGGCAGTAAGCGGGCCCGGGTCAACGGCGTGCGGTGCCCGGGCCGGGCAACGCCGAGGCCCTTTGTAACATAGGATTTGACACATGAACGGGTCTAAAATAGGCCGCGGAGGTACACGGTGGGGGGGAGGCCTGGGAGGAAAATCGATGGAGCTAGCTCTGGGCTGCGAGCCCGGGCGACGGGAGGCGTGGCGTTGGGTGGCTGTCGTACCACCCCGTCTCGCCCCGCCGTACCCCGCCCCGCGCGGGACACGGCCGGAACTCGACTACGCCGAGGTCAGGATAGGTAGAGTCCTTTGGAACTATGGTGCACACTAGTCTAAGGGCGTCCCTCGGGAACCCGTTATTTAGACATAAAATCGGTACCTGCTATATTTAATGTATGGATGGATGCGACCCGCGTCTATTCGAAGTAGGCTTTAATTGTCTTAGTCTAAATGGAAATTTGTATATAGGAAAAAATAAAAAATAATAAATCGCCGCGTCTAACACGCAACACACATCCGATAAAGACCTATTTGAACATCGAAGTTGCATAGAATAACGATCGTGCCGTCCTACCGACCCTACGATTTTTGTAAAAAGAAACTATATACTTATAATATAAAAAAATCAGTTTTGTAACAATTCAGATATAATAGGTCATTTCATACCAAAGATGGAGATAAAATTTACAAGTATTTATATATTTATTAATGTAATACGTGCAATAACTAATAGACAAGTAATTTAATTAAAAGAAATATATTAAATAAATGTTCTTGGAGTATTGTCGGCATGCAAGTCAAATGATGATTGTAATTACATTTTTATTGTAAAATTGTTCATTTATCCGCCTTGCGCGCGGAGTTTTGTACCAACGTTGAGGAGAATTTAAATCTCGCTTCATTTAATACCAACGTCACGTTAAAATATAAAAAAAATGCTTCGTTTCGACAGCTTATGCTTTTCATTTAGTGTTCGGCCGCGTCTGCCCGTGTATTATAGTCGGAGGGATCTTCCAGTTATAGCGTTAAAACTCAGTTTTCACATTAAAATTGTTGTCGACTAGTGTACATTGTACAGTCGAGTCCTCCGTATAATGTAGATAAACAATTAGGTGTACTTGGTTTAGAAAAATTCTCGATTGAACGTTATTTCGAAATGTTTTGGCAGTGCGTCAAAATTGTTTCGTGTAAAATCACGAAGGTCATTTCGGGGACTTATGTCCACCCTTAGGGGGTTAGGCCACACGGCTTAGGGCATGATGCTAAGCACAATTTTGGCTAAACATCTTAATATAGTATGTTAGGTTAATGGGGCATAGTTGTTATTTTATGTTGTTTATACTAATCAGCAAAAAATTCAACTATTCTAGTCATTTTATGTAATTGTGTTTTTCTTGCGATTTTGGAGTTAGGTGTTTTGTTGTGTGGATTCTAGTCAAGTTTGATGCGTTTGGGATAAAATAAAACGGATGATATTTATCCAACATACGTATTTGGGTTATATTTAGCGTCTCAAAAAATATTTAGCGCAGTTCTAGTCAGGAAATCATCAAAACTACGAATATACTGACCTAACCTGCTTTGGTTATATTAGTTTTACACGTGCGATTCAAACAATGGCTTTAAAAATAACTAACTCCAAAATTTACAGTCTATTAATATGTAATATTATAATATTTTGAATAGTTGAAGTTACCATAATGTTGGGTGTAGTTTAATAATAATTTCTTAATTAAGTCAATAATATTATATTATCTATCATTAATTTTCGTGCAATTTTCTTGTATTTTTCATTCTGTATTTACGTAGATGTGTTAACTCGTATAATTTAATGGTGAGAGTACCGATAGATTTGTCGATATCGATGAAAATCGCATCAATAATGTCTAGTCATCTTAATATAAAAAATAAGCTGATATTTTATGGATATCGATAGACCCCATCTGTACTTGCAGCGTGTTATTGTAAGATGAATTGATTTATTTATTAGGGAAATGTAACGGGCAATTAATCTAAGGATGGGTGGAATTGCAAAGTTTTTTTTGCGGAAATGAATACCTCGTATAACCTTTATTTTGACTATGGATAAAATAGCGCGACCACGCGTTTATGATCGAAACATAAAACACCAAATCGTTTAATAAACTCATCGACTTTTAGATAATAAATAAAATGTATCAAAATGCAAATATTTTGGATGTTGTGTTATAAGGCTATGGTTAGGTGATGCCAGTTGGGGGAACGTTTCATTGGCCCATTACCAGGATGGCCACTTTTTGCAAAAAAATCACGAGATATTTCCGATATCTTTTTTTAAAGAAAAAATCCAAATAATACGAAATAAAATACTATTTTCCATTAATGTCATTTAAAAAATTCCAAAATTCCAGAAAATGGCCACCCTGTCGTCTTTCGGTAAAATAGTGCTCAATAGAATAGAGGACAACGTCCGATTAGTAAAGTAAACTGGCGAAGCAATAAATATTGTGAGTGTTAAACCGAACACGTTAACTGTAATATTTTTATATGTATATTTAAAAATACTGTAAATCATATCTTCATAGTTTTAAGGGATTGCAAGGAAACGTTTCACCAACTTAGCTGTCGGAGCTTTATCCGCTGCAGTAAAAATAATATCGATCAGTGTACTTGCTTACAAAAATATGAATAGAAAAGAAAGAAGAGTTCCTGACTAAGTTATTATTAGTCATTTGACAATTAAAATCTGGATATAAACTGATAAATTTGGTAATAAAAACTACTGTGAACGATTTATGAATAGAATACTTAGTTTTTAAATCTTGTTGCATTTATTCTGCTAGTATATTTAACATCTTTTAGTATAAATATAACAGTATGGCGTCCCAGGCAATATAATATACACAAGTTGATTGTCAAATGGTTAAAAATAAAAAATACGAAAATTTGGCACAGGTACACTGGATTGTAAAAAATATGAAATGTTTTTTTTACAATTTTTATACGACAGTAATTTCTTTGCATACGATAAAAATTGTATAAAATAGCAGCGAGTAAAACTCTGCCGGCCCGATAAATCTACAAAATCTACGTTAGGGTTGTGGTTGCTAATTTTGTCGAACCCCATGGAAGGGACAATCAAAAATAACCAATAGCATAACTGCTACTTTTTGAAAGGTGTTTTAATGCATTTTTTATGAAAATAATACTAATTATAGTGAAAAAATAATTGGCAACACAGAAACAATACTAAAACGCATAGGCTAATTGAATGTGGCTGTGAAATTAGCAAAAAAGTAAAGTTTAAAAAATAACACGTGACGATTGATCTAAAATTAAAGGTAAAATAATGAATAATGAGATAAGTTGTATCTTGGGACACGGAAAAAAATTTAAGCGACTTTAGTCGAAGTGATTCCAGATTGATGTTACGTGTTGAATGAAAATTTCTTTAAAAGAGATTTATGGGGTTAATAAAATGTTGCTCAAAGCTAGTTTTGCAACTACCTGGCTAGCTGTTTGCTAGGTACAAAGCGGCCAAATCATTAATTAATTAGGCGTCTTAGCAGTGAATTCTCTGACTGACTTAACGAGAAAAAATCTGTCCATATTTGGCTTTGGACAACGCTGCGCTGTCCTAACACCGTTAATATTAATAATATAAAATTAATAATTAAAATAACGTAAAAGCAATATTTAATATAATATCATATACACATGTGTACATTGTGTTAAAAGCACATGCCTTCCCAAAAACACGTGCTTTTCATATAAGAATCGTTAGTTTCCGTGTCCCTCGATCGGAATACGTGATCATCCGTACAAAGACGGTTAATAGCCCATAATTAATAAGTAAATCAATTGAAAATTTGTTGCGTGGATTGTCCGTCAGAAATGGTAGGAAATAGTGTATGTGAACAGCTGGGTTGCCAGGTAATGGAAATCATTACTATTTTAGAAGAAAACCTGGAAAAAGTCTAAATAGGTCTATTAGAATAAACGTTATGAGGATGGGCTGAGAAGAAATTCTCTTGTTGGTAAATATATAGGTTTAGTCGGTCCAATGAAATTGTGTAGGCTGGCATACTGCTAAGTAAAACTTGTTTCTAATATGAGAAAGATATTACTTCGTTTGCCTGGCAACTCAGTAAACGTGTGATAAGTAAGAATGGCTAACTCGATCGCAGCACAAATAAAAGCGATCGTGGCACTCGCTATTCCATAAGACACAAAGAAGAATAAATCTTCCATATATTAAGGTAACCTTTACACATGGACGTATTTCTGTAACATCAAACGTCGGTCTGTGCTCAATATATCGATTTTAACGACGTTTCGACTAATTGTAAAATCGATTTTACGATATTGATTGTATTCGTATCGATCAATAGTATAAACTAATTTAATACCGTTTTCTGAATCGAATCTACAATAAAGTTTACATCAAAATTTGTAAATGCATATACAATAAATTTAAATAATTATAAAGTCACAATCGATTCTACAACTAATACAGTTAACCATCACGATTTAAAAGTAGAGTTTAAAATCGATTTTACAATCGATAGAAATATACCAGTGTAATAAAACGAAACATCGACAAATTGTTACTATTTACTTGAAATGTTTTAGTATGCACTCCGACAATTAAAGGCTGTATTATAATAAGATAATGCTCATACGGTACTTCCTCGTGTATTTTGGAAATGTTTGTTTATAAATATTATAAATACAGCCTTTGAAACCTCGTAGCTATCCTTTGATCATCGTCACCTTATTACGGCGTGCTGTGCTGACTTTTGAAGATCGTGTCTGGCTTCTAAACATTTGGTAGTAGAAATTGTCTTGCAAATTTAAAGGAATTTTCAATGATAACCTATTGATTTCGCTTCGTTAATGGTTCGGTTATTGCTGGGGCTAAATCGTTGTTTTCCAAAAACTATCGACAAGCAAACAGTGGATACTGAATGAACAGTATTACAGACACATGAATAGTGGGTTATTACATAAACCGGCTAAATGTGATTCGGACTTGGGCACCGAGGATTCCGACCCATCCCACTAATGTATTATTTAATGTTTATTAGGATATCTATTAACACATATTCTATAAACATTTCATTCGGCTAACTATTACAGTTTAAAAGTGAGCGTCCTTTGAGTATGGGACAGATAGAAGGTGTAGGCTCAATAAAAGGGTTACAATGGCACACTTTGGGTACGGAACTTAAAGTGTAGCTCAAAAGCCAGCACAGTCGCCCCTCCTATAGACAGTGAAAGTCCAATATTCCCCGGATGAGCCTAAGTAAAAAGGGGGGGTAAATAACAAATTTTTCAATAAACACGTAAAATAACATCAAACGGCAACGGTCCAGGCTTCGGGTAAGCGAATTATAAATAAAAAAATATATTATAACCAATAGTTTCGAATTTAAACGTAAAAATATCATATGATATCAATTTCACTGTCTATTTACTAGTATTCGTTTCGGTGTTGATTCCTCTTAATGCAATGTTGGTTGCCATTTTGTATATCGATTATCGACTAAGGACGTACAGCCAAGCTAAATCTACCATTCCAATTTAATACTATATACTACCAGACAACACTACAATTGTCAATAAGACTACACATAAAGAGACACGAATGATTAAAGCACAAAATACACATGTTGATTAAAGCACATCACTATGACATCATGTCAAGTATCACACTAATATGGTAGAACTCAACATTTCTAACTGTTCATACATACTGTACACAGTTTACTAAAGGTGAATACTCATGGAGAGTATACATGTATAACAATGCCCTTAGTGAGTATCCATCTTATTGCTACCATACACATGTTGACTGAGGCACCTTTATTAATCACTAATGCACTCAAATGTCAATGGCACATTGCAATGTCGAGTGAAGCACAATACCATTGTCGATTAAGTCACAACGAATACATATCGATAAAGGCACAACCCTATATTTACGTACATTGCAAAGAGCATTCTATCAATGCTACAACACTAGCAGGCACATAATGGAAATCTTAATTACATGTTGTTCGAAGTCTTTAGACTATATTTAATATCTGGTACAATATATTCATTATTGTAAAACAAAAAATATTAAGCGTCAATTCGAAAAGCTACATATCACGCTTTAAGGTGATGCCAAACATCGGCGAGTCATTAGTGCCAGTGTGATTAGTCCCGCACGATTTGGGACCAAACACACTATTTTGGATAACTTATTAATAAGTCACATGTGCCAGTTATGATAGGTCGAGTGTGTTATAAAAATTAATATTAGAGTAATTTAATCACTCGTTAAGTATTTGTACCTGTTGTGATAGGTCCCATAAAGCACTATTTGCGTGATATACACTTAATCAATTTTACCAGCGTTAGTTGGTATTGCTCATGTTGTAACCATTAATTGGGTAGTTTAAATTACCTATAAAATATATAATGCCAAATATGATACGTCCCGCCTGTCTTGGCCGCTATTCCATGTCATATTTTTGATTATTGCGTTTAGTCGATATCGATTTAATATCTAAAAACTCAATGGGAACCAACCGATTGCAGAGTAGTATGTGATAATCCTAGTACTGTTAGCACATATATATAAAACGATGTACAGACATATAAACGTTTCGGCATCACGCCTATATGCCATTCATGATGGATTCGGATTATCATCACCGTGACTCTCCTTAAACACGGTTTTATCATTCGAGGTGTAATGTTGCTATACGAGCCTTTTTTCGCGGCTAGGAATTTCGTCATACGTGGTATATTATTAGATCCAGAATATAATTCTTTATAAAAGAAAATGTACGTTTTTAAAACGTGTGGAATTTATACGCGGATTTTATATACGATATTATTTCCTCCTGACATTAGAATCCTTGCAGAGGAGAAAAAAATTGCAAAGGAAATTTACTTAAAACTCCACCAAAACCAGCCATGGACTTTCCGGTTGAATGTCAAAATAATAGTATGATACACCGAATCTGTCATCGATATGGCGTAATAGGTCTAAAATGGTCCTCTCGTAGTTTTGGCTAAGGCACATAGACCCGAGCATGACCAAAACAAAATCATCCAATCCGACTTGTATTAAGCATAGTGAATAAATTAGTAAAATGCATCGTAAGATAAGAATCTCAAAAATTAAGTATTCAGTAAGTATTTTACCGACTCCAAAGTTAAGTACTAGAAAAAGCAATGATATTTATAAAAATAAAACTAAATAATAAAATAAAAAAGGTCAGCCATTTTCTTTGTTTTTGCTAGCTGACTCCACTTTGATACAAAACGTATTTTATAAAAGTATAGACAAAATAAATATATAAAAAAACAAAAAAATGATCTTCCGGTTCTCAAACGCATGTCAATGTTAATGAAATTTCGTTTTTGTCTTTTTATGAATTATTAATAAAATTAAGCGGTAGGTGTCTATGTGTTGGTGGTATTAACCGATTTAGTTATTAATGTACCTATAACTAATAGGTATTTCTATATAATTATTGTGTCGTTTTAAATAATACCTCTATAGCTTATGTGAAAAAAATATTATGTTGCACAACAAAACAGTAGTCATTAAGAGAGCTCTGAAACTGTAACACTCTTGGACGTTTCTGCTTTAAGTGTTGGAATAGTTCTGGGTGAAGCGCAAATAGCGCTACGCTTATATAAACCCAGATGAATTATTCTTGGTGAAGAGTATTATGAAATGGGAGAAGCGCCTTAGGACTTCGCCAAACTACGACCGAACGGAACACCCGTCGTCATTACCGATGTTCCAATTCCAAAACTTTCGCATACAAGAATTTTGAAGTCCGTTCCGAGTACGGACTTCAAAATTTACAGTAGTACCGTCGCAGTATGGTGGGGTCCTTAAGTGCTGGTGACGTTGCTAGCTGACATAATTATGCGTCGACGTTGTGTTCTTTAAATAAAGTAAAAATACGAACACTGTTTATTTATGTTAGGTGGAAAAGTTCAAGAGGTTAATCTGACAGATCGTGGCTAAAGTCAGATTGTCTGAAATTTTGAAGTGCTAGTTAAAAAAAAATATTTGATTCGCTGGCAGTTTAACGGTTTCAGAGCGGCTCTTATCATTTAAATGTTGTTCTCTATAATTTAAGATGGTTTATGGGCATGGGTGGATTTGTCAAAAATATGTTTTGAAAAATCCACACGTGGCGTATTTATTTTATGAATAGACGGTTTCGAAAAATACTCATTACTAAAATTAAGCTTAATAACCGAATATTTAAATCTGTAGCGTTTACTTGCCTGATTTTAAAGTATTTGAATAATATTTTCAACGTAATTTATGTGTCTATAATTAATTTGTATAATAAATACAAAAAAAAATATTGAAACGTCATTCTTCTTCACTTTATACAATAGGTTTTACAATATGATATGTAAAATCCTCAATGGTTGTAACTATACATTTCTTGTTCTAAATATATAAAAAAATATACATATTCTTTCATTTTTACCACCTATTATCAAACTAATATTATAAATGTGAATTTAAGTTTGTTTGTTACGCTTTCACGCGAAAACTACTTAACCGATCATCATGAAACTTTGTACACATAGTCTTGAAGGTATAAGAAGAAACATAGGATACTTTATATGATTTTTTTATCTATTTGTTTGTTACGCTTTCACGGCTAAATCACTGAACCGATTTTGATGTAGAGATAGACCGGACCCTAGAGACGGTTAAAGGCTACGTTTTATTTCTGAAAAGAGTGAATAGATTCACGCGGGCGGAGCCGCGAGCAAAAGCTAGTAAGTTATAAATGTCAAAACCGACTTCGAAACCCGAATCACGGTGAGTTTGCTGTTTTCCATTGAAAAGTTTCCAATTATCCTTAGTACTACGAAAAACATTCAAGCAAAAAAAGAATCGTCAAAATCAGTGCTTATCTAACGGATTTATGCGTGAACATAGTATACAATAAGCAGCGATAGCTCAACGAGTGGAACGGACTGTCGAGACGAAAGTCGCACGATCGAAACCAGCCCCAGGACAACTGACTTCTCTAAGTTACTCAATTATCGCTAACGGTGAAAGAGACATCGTGAGGAAACCTGCATATCTGAGAAATTAACTCCGTGAAATCGTAAATGAGATATAACCAAAGTTTAAAGGATAATGGTATTTATTGATTATGTAGGTACAGCCCATATTTATATGGAATTAGTGATAAAGATTTTTGAGAGATTTTTTTAGCATAGGCCGGCAATCGAGCAATTAGGTCACCTGATGGTACATCTCCAGCGACCATGTACGCCCGCAATATCAAAAGAATCATGGGCGCGTGCTGACCTTTAGGAAAGGGATAATTAAGAGATTTAGGTTCCGGATATCTCACTTACCGTACGGAACGCAGCATACCGCTACTTTACGTCGGTTTTCTGTGAGACAGTGGTAACGACCCGGACGAGCCGGCCCATTCATGCTGTAAACAAAACTGTCTGCAACGTGGCTCTACCACTCAACATACATACATACGCACTTACATCTGTAATCCCCGAAGGGGTAGGCAGAGGTGTAAACAGTACACCCACATTTCGCCGCGCGTATCTCCGTCCTTTATGTGATAGGGGGCGAGCCTATCGCCATACCGGGTACAAATTCTAGACTCCGAGCTGATACTGAGCATTTCGTAATAGAAAAACCCAATACCACTTTACCCGACCCGGGGATCGAACCCGAGACCTCAGCGTTGGCCTCAATCGTAACACGAACGCATTACAACTGCGCCACCGAGGCAGTCCACTCAACATTTTGATAATATGAGAATAGGGTACAACATACGTTGATTGTATGATACGACACCCTCAAACCACCCCTTGTAGCAATGTTATTTACGATAATGATCGGACGTCAACCCTCTGTGTAGGGTGTGTAGATTTGCCAAGTCACTTTTGGATAAAGCACCTGATGTAATATCGACAGATTTTTTACAGCAGAGGCCGGCAGACGGTCAAGTGGGTCATCTGATAAATGATTTCCAGAGATCATGAACATCCAGAATACTGGACTGGATGTGTTGCCGACCTTAAAGGACAGGGACATGACAGGAATTAGCTTTAGGAGGTTAGGGGATTTGGGTCTCAGGAAATCTTAGTTACTGAACAATGCAACAGCAAGATCTAAGTCGCTTTTTGTGCGACAGTGAAATGATGAAATAGTTTTATTCATCATGTAGGCAATTAAAATAGCGCTTATGACAAATCAGTACAAAATAAAGAAACTTATGTATAGAAATCATATCAACTAATGTATACATAACATACATAGAGCATCGCCAAAATACACTGGGCAACTATAAATTTTACAATATTTTTATAATAGTCCAGAATTTTTTCTTTTATTTTATGGGTTGATATGGACCATAGGCATTACCGAAACGGCACGTATTTTAAAACTGACCTGAGAAGACCCGGCGAAACAAACTCAGTGGGCTTACTTTACCACTGGATTTTACTCGGCGCGACCCAGTCCTGAGGCGATCCAGGTAGTCAAACTTTTTTTTTTTATGAAAGATGTGGCAACGATGCAAGCGGGTCACCTGATGGTAAGTGATCACCGCCACCCATGGACACCGTCAATACCAGGGGATTTGTCGGTGCGTTGCCGGCCTTTGAGGAAAGAGTAGGCTCTTTTCTTGAAGGTTCCAAAGTCGTATCGGTCGTAGTCAAACTCAGTGGGCAGTAATACTAACCCGGTCTAGACGACACATTTATGCTGTAGACAAAACTATATACAGCGTGACTCGTTTACCAGATTAAAGTTAAAGTTGTTTACATATTCGCTTTGTGCTACATATTGTTTATGAATTAGATTTCCGCACAATTTAGAGAATTTCTTGACGAAATATTTTATGCTTACATATTTAGATTGTGAGAGAACAGGTGATCATCCTATGCTATATTATTAGAATGTGAAAATTTCAATGTTTGTGATTTTGGATCTTTATAATCAACCTCACATTAACGGTTAAAGGGATTTGGATGAAATTTGGTGCTTTTTTATGGCATAGGTCAGCAAACGAGCAAGTAGGTCACCTAATGGTAAGTGATCTCTACCGCCCATGAACGCCACAATACCAAAAGAATCATGGGCGCGTTGCCGATCTTAAAGGAAAGGGATTGGGAAGGGACGGGGATTTTGGCCTTCAGATGTCTCACTCACTGTATGAAACGCAGCAGCAAGCTGCTATTTTACGTCGGTTTTCTGTGAGACAGTGGTAACTACCCGGACGAGCCGACTCATTCATGCTATGTCTACAGCGTGGCTCTACCAATCAACAACTATTGTACTCAGGTTGACTTATGACTTGACCTGGAATAAGATATAGACATTTTATATTTTATCCCAAAAAGAGATAAAGATACTATAATATAGGGCTTTGTAAATCACCATTTATTTTAGATGTCAAAAAATTTACCAGCCATCCCCCTGTTAATGTAGCACCCCTTACATCGTAAAAGTAATGTAATTTATAGATGTGACAGTGGACCGTGTGGGTCCCATGACGTGGTCATATTGTCAGATATTGTCAGAAGCAAAATAAATTTCTCGATAACTTTTATTTTGAAAAGAATCAATGATTTTCTCGTGATGTGATTACAGCCACAATTATGAACATCCGCAGCTCTAGAGATGTCTTATAATAATAATAACACTAACCCTGTATTATATACATTCCACCGCGGGGCACGGGTCTCCTCTACTGAATGAAGGGAGTCAGGCCTTAGGCCTAGCAGTGATAGCTCAGCGGGGAGTGGTATGGACTGTCGAGACGAAAGTCGCAGGTTGGTAAATAGCCCCAAGAGCGTACCTCTGACTTTTGCGTGTGTATTAATTGTTAATTATCACCTGCTTTAACGGTGATGGAAAAATCGTGAGGAAACCTGCATACCAGAGAAGTTCTCCATAAGAATTTCGAAGGTATGTGAAGTCTGCCAATTCGCATTAGGCCAGCGTGGTGGATGAAGGCCTAACCCCTCTCATTCAGAGATGTCTTATTGCTGAATTATACTCTCAAATCTAGAGATGTCGTGTTTTCATGCGGCATTAAGAGTGGTAGAGTAACGCTGTGGATAATTTGTCTACAGCATGAATCAGCTGACTTACCTTGGGTTGTGCTTTAGAAAAACGATAAGTAGTTTCGATACATAAAGGGAATACGCAAACAACTATTTATTTATTCGTACATTTATCCTTAGAATACAGTAAACACTTTATACTAGGCTGTATCGTAGACATCCAAACAATTTGACAAGCATTTGAATTTTATAATTATAATATTATATAATTAAATATATTTATAATAATAAATCAAAACAAACTATAAAAGCAATAAATTATTGAAAATAACATCTATTGTTGTTGCAGTAAATCGAATGAGTGCATGCATGTGTGTGTGCGCGCGCATGTGAGTGTGTGTGTGTTTGAGTGAGACAGGGAATGAATGCATATTGTCTGTCATCCATCTATATTTAATAGCCTTTCTGTACTGTAACATAAACCATCTGGTAAGTTGTAAGACAAAACTGTCTACGGCATAAATGGATCATCTAGACTGGGTAAGTACCATTGTCACACAGAAAGTCGATGTGAAATAGCAGCTTGCTATTGCACTTTGTAAAGTGAGTAAGATTTCAGGATGCCTAAATCTCTTCCTTATTTTCAATAAGGTCAGCAATGCAACCGATATTCTTTTGGTATTGTAGGCGTACATGGCGCGGGAGATCACTTACATCAGGTGACTCACTTGGTCGTTTGCCGGCATAAACTATAAAAAAAGCTGAAAGGACTTTCAATCAATCCTTGGGTATTACTAAAAAAGCAAATATGGCTACGATAGGCATTGTGTTTCAGTTTGGATTTATTAATCAAATAATCATGAGTGCATATTACACCTTGAAGTAAATAAATGGGGATTAGGAACGGGATATGGGCCTCCGGAAATTTCACTAACGATACGAAACGCAACAAACAGCTGTTTAATATCGGTTTTCTGTGAGACTGGTACTTACCCGCTCGAATCGCTCTCGCGTCCATTCATGCTGTAGACAAAAGTGTCTACAGCGTGGCTCTACTACTTAAAAAAGCTTCAAATATATGGACAATATCCACAGATTTTATTCACAATTCATGCCGAATCCCAAATATGTTCCCTCGGGAATGAACAAAACGTGACTTTTCAAAACACCACTGTATTAGATATCCCCATTCTGTTAATATTTGATTCGGGCCCTTGGGGTAGAAAAAATAGATACCCGTAACATCAGGGGTGGGGTCGATGAACTCTCGCGCGTGTCGGGTGAACGACCCCGTTTCGGGGGTGGTTTATTAGATTCGTAAAATATATGGTCATTGATTTTTGTTTCTGTGGGGCATATAAATTGGCAATATTGGATGTACGTATAAATTGACGAATGTTCTAATGTGGTAAAACTGCGCTGTAACTAGCTTTGTCATTTTTATGAAATGAAATGAAATGACATAGTTTATTAATCATACATTTATAGGCAATTAAAATAGCGCTTACGAAAAGTCCTACTGACTATTCTATACAAAAAAAAAGATTGTGTGGTTTTATGAAACCACGGTAAAAGTGAAACTTTTTTCACATTATAGACATTCAACTAAAAAAATTTGGAATAATATTACATTAAACACTAACAAAAATAAACAAACAAAATAGCGTGCGAACTATAGACGAAGCCATATTGGCCTTGGCTGCTCTGGCGAGCACCTTTCACTTTATCCCTACTCCGCGGCCGACCGTCATGCGACATGCAACACACAGGCCAAAGATTTTGAGACGATCTAATAAAAGTTTCACTTTAATAAAGAAACTTATGTATAGAAATCATATCAACTAATGTACATACACACTCACGCTTGTAATCCTCGAAGGGGTAGGCAGAGGTGTAACCAGTACACCCACATTTCGCCGAGCGTATCTCCGTCCCATAATGTGATAGCGGGCGAGCCTAACGCCTTACCGGGCACAAATTCCAGACTCCGAGCTGATACTGAGCATTTCGTAATAGAAAAACCCAATACCATTTTACCCGACCCAGGGATCGAACCCGAGACCTCAGCGTTAGCTTAATCTTAACGCGTACGCATTACAACTGTGCCACCGAGGCAGTCAACTATCAACTAATGTATATAAAACAATACACTAGGCAATTACACTAAAGCTCACTTTAGGGTTTTGTAGCCAAATGGCAAAAACGGAACCCTTATAATTTCGTGATATTCGTCTGTATTTTACAGTCATTTTACTCGGAGACTATTAGCACTTTACAGTGGTAAAGTAAGCCCACTGAGCTTGTTTCGCCGGGTCTTTTCAGGCTGGGTCATTTTGGATCCGGTGGTAGTTTTAAAACACGTGCTGTTGCGGTAATGCTTATGGCCCATCGACCCATAAAAAAATACTCAATAAATTGTGGACTATTCCTAAATAAAAATTCTTAAAGGAAAGGGATAATTAAGGGATTGGGAAGGGGAGGGGGTTTGGGCCTCCGGATATCTCACTCACCGTACGAAACGCAGCAGCAAGCTACTACTTTACGCCGGTTTTCTGTGAGTTAGTGGTAATGACTCAGACGAGCCGGCCCATACATGCTGTAGACAAAAGTGTCTACAGCATGGCTCTACCACTCTAGAACACTTACCATCTTACCATCGTGTATCGTCATTCAAGTTAATGAATAAAAAAAAACTAATTTTGATCTTGGTTTAAGACCTCAAATTCCTTATTCAATTTATCATATTGTCATAAAGTTGTAAAAGGAAGAAATCTGTATTAATGAAAACAAAATAAATATTTTTTAAGTTATAATTTGTACCTATAGTTAAAATACATTCAGCTACAGAAACGCTCTACAATTATACCTTACTAGATTATGAACATAAAATTAAGTTGCAATATTTATAAAATCGTTTATGTCGTAACATATTACAGTATAAGTAAAATTATGAGCTACGAAAACCTTGGTCAATTCTGGAAACACAAACGCGTGATGAAGATCTAATATAGACCTAGAGAATATCCCGCTCACCCACACACCGGCCACTGTAACTCCTATAAGAACACTATTCCACACTATCATATTTGCACCATAGATTTATGACGTCATATATGATCCTATGTCACAGCATGCTGTGAAATAGGACCATAGAAATATGATCATAGAAAATATGAAACTGTCATACATTTCTCATATATATATGAGCTATAGAAGTAGGATCATTTTTATATGATGGAATAGCGGTCTTAGTCAGGATCGATAGTGGCATACATATATTGACACTAAGCAATAAACCTCGGCGAATGTCTGGAAATGCGAAGCTGTCTTTATCCCGCAACGAAATTAATAAAAGATGGGGAGCAGTTGGAAATATACACCTGTTACAACACTGACTTATGTAATCTCTCCAGAGGAGTTGACGTCAGGCAGGCAGCCCGTCATAAAAACTAGAAGCCAAATCTTTTGTAATATATGTTTAAAACATTTTGCGCCGACCCCACTGCGAGTGGTATAAAAGCAGGTGGAAGACAACATTATCATACGTATTTCTTTTTTACTTGAGAGACAAGGCTTGAAACTGCTCGGGTAGCAGGATTTGATTGAATATTAACTTATCGGTCAAAACCCCGGCATCAGCTAGAAAACTCTCTGTAATTTCTAAATGACTGAACAGATTTTCTTCTAACATAACGAAGAACTGTTTCGATTAAACTAATTTTCATATAAAAAAAAGCATTTGAATGTGCCGGTTCGTCCGGGTCGTTACCGCTATCTCAAAGAAAATCAACTTATAGCAGCTTGGTGTTGCATTTCGTACTGTGAGTGAGATATCGGGAGGCTCAAATCCCCCTCCCCTTACTAATCACTTATTTATCTCTTTCCTTTATTCTTTTGGTATTGTGGGCGTACATGGGCGGTGGAGATCACTTACCATCAGATGGCCCACATGATCGGTTGCCGGCCTATGCTATAAAAAAAGAATTAAACATATTCAAATATGGCCTCTCGTTTAGGCGATACAATGCCATAAACAGATCCAAACATCCACAGACAGGCAAAGGAGTCAAACTTATAACACCCCTCTTTTTGCTGTAATTTAATAATAGCCCGTAATTTTGCTGGCCTGAATTTCATTTCACTGCAACTTATGTTCCATATCAGTATTGACATATTTCTCAGGCTGAAACCTCCGGAAATTCCATCCAAAACTCTTTCTTGTTCCTCCAATTCGGTTCAAACTTGGGGAAGATGGTAAACTCTCCTCTGCTTTAGACAAAGTGGAAGACTCTTCTGGACTTAAAGAGTAATTGGTAAGGGTCATGGACATGGGTGGAGTGAAGATGTTTGTGGATTCTGCGATGTCTTCTTCGAACTCCTTGAATCTACTGGCGCTGCAGAGAGGGGTGTCCACTTGGTCAACAGAGTCTAAGTCTTCGATAGCGATCTTGTAGGCTTCTTCTTCTTTTGAGTAGCTGTAAGGCAATATCTAGGTATAAGATATCTTTATTTAAATTTTAGCCATGTGTACCTCTGGTTGTATACCAACTATTAATATATTTTAAAATGGAGGAGGTTCTCAATTCCACTGTCTTTTAATATGTAGGCGATATCTCCATCGTGTGCATCGCACCGCTTCTAATGCTTCGATAGGACTTACCTCGAGACTGGCCCCCCCATATACGTTTTTTAAAGATCTGGTGACGGAATATGAGAGGAAATGGGAAACGCTTATCAAATACAGCTCAAGACAGCTCCGTGGCGCAGCGGGCGAGTAGTCGGCTGCGAAGCGAGAGGCCGTGGGTTCGATTCCCACACCGAGACAAATGTTTGTGTGAACCACAAATATTGGTCTCGGGTCTGGGTGTTGTGGGACCGCAAGTCCCTCGTAGTTCCTGATACCCACGACACAGGTTTACCTAGTGTGGGGTCAGGACTATGTGTGTGACTGTTGGGTGTATTATTATTATTATAATAGCAAATACACCACGATTTTTTTACTAACTAGTTTTTACTAACTAACACTTTTATAGACCATAAACACGAGGCCATTTTTGACAAATTCTCTTATGGCAGGACATTTCAAATGTTATCTACTCATTTATTCATACATTGACAAACCATCGATCTGAGCTGTTTCTAATATCACAATGATTCTATTATTGGATTGTCTCAATTGTCGCCTTGGCCTGGTCCTTCACAACGCAGATATGGAAATTACTAAGCATTTTGTTTTTTTTTAAATTATACTTACTGCGCCAACAACATCTTGGGCCAAGCTAACCTCACGAGCACGTGGTACACTCTGCTGATTAACGGACGACACAATGGCGAAACTTGGCTCCTATTGTGGGTTGTGGGGGTCAGACCGCGGGTCGCTCCATATAATACCAAATACCATCAAATCATGAAACAGAATAACGCCAGGCAGAAGAAAGAATGATACTTACTGCAATACGTTTTTAAATCTATATCCCCAGATGATTTCTTTCGATAGATAAGACGTTCTACTCTGCGTCACTGTGCCCATATTCATAGAAGAACCAGTCAGGCACACCACAATTTCAAATCTGTAATAAAAAAAGTTGTTTGACATAATAATAAACTGTATAAAACAAAATTCACAGAGTGAGTTTCTCCTACGACATTGACGAGAGTCTCACTTATGGGACTGCTTTTTTAGCAGAGGTCGGTAAACAGGCAACTGGGTCATCTGATGGCAAAATAGATAACGTAGCCTAGCCGGACAGACATACGAGATACCTATCATCTATTATTAGGTGTTCCACTAAATCGGTAGCCAGCCTTTTGCTGTAATATGGGAATTGCAGATTCATAGACAACGGATTTCCAGTTGCAAAACGCAAGTATAAATTATCATAGTAGGTAGTATTACGTGAACATTAAATATTGTCCACCCCTTTATTTGATATTAATTATAAAATGAGAGCGATTAAACTTATTCGAAAGGTACTGTGCCATATGACATTTGCCCAAAAAACCTGATTGTAACTTGCTGTTATGGTCTGTAAAAGTTATAAATAACATTATTTTCTAATTCAAACCGAATAAAATCATTTCGATCATGTTTATTGATGTATGAACTAAGATCTCTTTGCCTTTTCTGGGCGGTAAAACGTTATGTACTTATAAAAATCATGAATTACATTGTAACCGTTTTTTTCAAATGCGCGAAATTCGACCACAGATGATACTATAGATTTATTACAAAATAACGAACCTGTAATCCATCATGTCCTGGGCAGAGAAGTCCCAGAGCGGGCTCTCAGCATCTATAACGTGGACTACGGTAATTGGCCAGAGAAGGAAGGCCCTCGCTTCTTTGAGCTTCAACTGGTGTATGTAATTGTGAACAAGCTCGCCTTCCAGAGTCCTGCAATATAAGTTTTTTTATGATATTCGTATGTATGTTACATCTTTCTTTCTGGCTGGCGCTATCCCAGATTAATGCCAGGATTCGCCTTCTTATTTAAACGTTTTCGTTTCACCCAACCTTACTACCTGTGTGCCAAATTTAATCCAAAACCATTCAGGCGTTACGGCGTGATGGACTAACAAACATCCAAACTTTCAGATTTATAATAGTAATAGGATTACCTTATAGGTAACTGACCGAGACTGCCTCAGTGGCACAGTTGTAATGCGTACACGTTACGACTGAGGCTGACGCTGAGGTCTCGGGTTCGATCCCCGGGTCGGGTAAAAGTGATATTGGGTTTTTCTATTACGAAATGCTCAGTATCAGCCCGGAGTCTGGAATTGTGCCCGGTATGGCGATAGGCTCGCCCTCTAGCACATAATGGAACGGAGATACGCTCGGCGAAATGTGGGTGTACTGGTTACACCTCTGCCTACCCCTTCGGGGATTACAGGCGTGAGTGCGTATTACCTTATAGGTTTCATCATGTACGCTGTGATGGTACTCCCCACGATGTTAAGATGTAGAAGATCCCACACTCTGAATTGGAGGCATAGTTCACCGTCACGAAGACATACCTAAAATATAGTTATAAATCTTTTATATATAAGCAAACACACTGAAAGGTAAATAATAAAACAAAACCTAATACCAATTTTGAGTCGATGTTTTAAATTACTTGTAATCGGTTGTATAAGAAGGTAAAGGTATTCTTTGCTTTCCAGTTTTTATAAGTCAGTTTTGGTTAATTAATTTTTATAAATATTGCAACCTTATAAGATTGCAAAATACATATTACGGCTACTTTTATTTAGACAACGATAAAATATAAACGCAAAGTGATTTTTCATATCATAATATAGAATAATAAATGCAGAGAATCTGATGATGTCTATCCCACTGGTAAAGACGGGAGCTGGTGTGATTCCACAGGCGAAGGCAGACCGCAGACGGCAGCGAAAGACGGCGATGGAAAATACTGTCGAGCTTCAGTTGCCGTCGTATAGATTCCGAAGCCGGCAGCAGGTACTGCAGTTGCGTCGCTGCATTACTTTATTGCGGTTGTATCTTCGATATAACAAAGCAACAATATACTTACCGTAGCCTTCTTACTGAATCCAACTGATGACACGTGTCTATTTGGTCTCACCAGTTTGGTGAATAATAAACTAGATAGACCACCAGAAAGAGCAGTACCAGCTACTATCTGAAATGATGAAAGATATCACCATTCACGTATTATTATCATATTCATTTTTTTGTTACTGCCTGGATATGTAGACGAGCAAACGGGCCACCTGATGGTAAGTAGTCACCGCCGCCCATAGACTTCTGCAATGCCAGGGCACAGCAAAGCCGCTGCCTACCGTACATACATATATATATATACATATTTCATACGTAGAAATCTAACCCAGAACTTCCGATGGTCACGTTACGCGTCAGACACACGTGTAATGTCACTCAACGTGCGATTTGGGGTACGTGATCAAGACGAGTGTCCGCGACACACGACGACAGCGACTCGCTTTTGCGTCCAGTTTGCGACTAAGACAAGATACCGGGATGCGCAACATGCTTTAATTGCATGGAAACGCCATACGATTTCGTACAAACCTTACTTGTCGCTATCACCTGAATCCCTATCTCGGCCACGTACCTCAAACCCTTAAGCCCTCAAACCTTAATGCATGTTAATGGTGACGTCAGTAGAACGTTGAGAGTTGACGGGATCATTCGTCACTGACACTCTTGGAAATCTGTCAGTTTTTACAGGTGAAAAGTGCACCAACCATCTTTGAATAGGATAATGACAATGCTTACCTCAAACACCATAATAATTATAGCCTCAGGGCATTCTTCATTGGGATATCTTGACCCATAGCCAATCGTCATCTGTAACACGTGGAAAAGATAATATATAGCATTCTCAGAGACAGACACTGTTGATACTTGTTCACAGGAGTTGCAGTGGCAGGTGTGGGCGGGATGCTCGCAATTATGCGAGGTTTTTTAGAAATTTTATTTTAGATAATCTGTTTTGATGAACTTCCGGACACTCTTTTTTTATGGTATAGGCCGGCAAACGAGCAATTCATATTTCCTCACGAAGTTTTCTTTCACTGATGAAGCAGCGATAATGAACCCCTAAATACACATATGAATTTAAAAAGTAACAGGTGTGTGCCCTGGGCTCAATCCCTCGGCATCGGTTTCGGAAGTTCGTTTAACTCCCCACTGCGCTTGGTTTAAAGATACTAATAATGTCACAGGGAGGCAACCCCTTTCTCTTAAATTATTCGTAGGAGATTCCAAAAGGCGACCTAAGTATTTAGAGCGACTATTAGGTGACGACACCGGTGATGTGCAATTTCGGGATCAGCTTGTATTTTCTGTCACATTACTTTTTTATAATAGAAACAAATATTTTTCTTAACAGAGGCTAGTAAAGGATTAAGAGCGTCAATTGACTTAAATGATCGCAATTGTCGATCTTAAAGAAAAGGAACGGGTATTGTAGAATAGATATGTGGACCTTCGAAAATCTTACTCACCATACAAAATGCAACAGCTAGCTATAACTCCACAGTCGAGCTGACGCATTTATGCTATAGACAAAACTGTCTACAGCGTGCTATGACCATAAATAAATTATCTTCAAACCTGAGTTTCCACTGTCATCAACAACAGGCCAGCGAAAGACGAAGTCCCAGTGACGCAGTGTTCTTTTCCGTCACCGATGTCATCAGCGTAGGAGGAAGCTACTGCATACCATATACCAGCAAAGATAAACCAGAACACGAAGTGAGCGAGCACCATTAACAAAATTATGAATCGCCACTTACTGTTGATCTGGAATCAATATTACATACATAATTATACACAATAGTACATCAGTACACCCTCATTCGCCGAGCATATCTCCGTCCCATGATGTGTTAGGGGGTGAGCCTATTGCTATATTGGGTACAATTCTAGACTCCAGGCTGATACTAAGCATTTCGTAATAAAAAAACCCAATATCACTTTTACCCGACCCGGGATCGAACCCGAGACCTCAGCGTTAGCCTCAGTCGTAACGCGTACGCATAACAACTGTGCCACGGAGGCAGTCAATATTGATCTAGTATATCTTGTAGCAATGTTAGTGGGAGAATACCTGATACATATTTGTCCATGACTGGACAGCGATTACGGTAGAAATGGCGAAATCCCTTAAATGACGATACGAGCGTGTCGCTCGCCTGATGGTAAGCGTCACGCCTGGTCCATAAACAGGCACCACACAGAACCTTGCAATGGCATTGAACTGCGCTCGATCGTCGATAGGATCGTAAATCTGTTACGATTCTAGCAGCCGACGTATTCCTGTGGTTATCTCTGTGAATATGAGGGGGTTACAATATTATCTTACCACTGTGTTGACGAGATCTCTCATGTATTTGATAGATTTTGCTGGTATATTCCTGCGGATGGGTACATTTTCGTCACCATTCTTGTAAACAGCTCGCCTTGACCGAGTTGGTCGGCCCGGCCTGTGTCTGCAATATTATTTTGTTTAACTTGAGGCCTTGGGATTCTAACCACCTTCCAAATAGGAGGAGTTTCTAAAGATAAGTCGTTTTTTTTAAATCAACCCTGGATTTACACCAAAAGTGGGCCGATTTCGATGAAATGTATTCTTTGTATGCATTTATGGTTTCCCTCGAGGTTGGTTCTAAGTACAGATCTATTAACAGGGTCCAGGAGAAAATTTAGCAAACTCCTTGGCGGATAACAGCAAACGTCCGCAACTCGAGTCTTGAAGCTAGTTTTTACATCGTAGAAGTTTTTACAATTTCCTTAATTATATCTGATATAATTTGAGAAACTAAAATGGTGACACGAACCATTCACCATTCACAACATGTACGAGTAGACGATCGTGTTGAGGAACGACGCCGAACATGTTTTACAAACAACATAACAAGTCATGGACTTGTAGCAAATAATTTGTTATTTTTGTTATTAAACTGTTATGTATTAGGTACATAGTTTAATAACAATTATTAATATAATGCGTGCATTACCAACTTCTATGCCTTTGCATATAAGTTGGTAATGCACCCATCATTTCTGGGATGAGATCATTTACCATCAGAAAACCCACTTGTTTGTTAGTGGGCTATTTGTTATAAAAACAAATACAAATTGGGTGTTCTCATTGGAATTCTGTTTAAGATGTGATTTCATACACAATTTATCTTATCCAAATATGTAATGTTATCGAGAACCGATATGAATAGGATATAATAATATATTATTTTTATTTGTGTCATACAAATAAAAAAATGAAGGTCGAGGAAGCAACCATTGTGATATAAGAATAGGAACAATATAATGTTACCCTCATATTAGTAATAGCACCGTTATTGGTCTTAGTGAAGGTAGTCGAGGGAAAAACTATGTAAAGCGGGTTGATAATAAGACTTGAGATGTGGTGGAGGTGATTGCTGAGGTATATAAGCGGGCGCATTACTAGTTGAGGGAACTTATTCGTGCTTAGAACTCTTTCGTGGTAACGCTGCCCGAGTGTGATTAGAATTGTGAATAATCATAGCAAGTGTAATAAATTGTGAACAGTAATATAATATTGCATTTAATGTGAATAGACTATTAAACTTTTTGAACATCCTGACGAAGTTAATTATCTTTACTGCACAAAAGTGATGGTGAGTTTACAATAATGTAGGTACTTGTGTTATTAGGGAGTTTATGTACTGCATTCAATATAAATCCATTCCGAATCCAACATGATCCGAACTAGAGATATACCTTATTTCGGAACATGGAATTCATAAATCTAGTGCGCAGAATACAAACAGACTTTGGATCGAATGCAGTGCGTAGACAGCCTTAAGGTTTGAATATATTGAGATGTAGCAGTGTTCCATACTGCTTTACTAAAAAAATGCATTTGTCGTCCATTCAGAAATCTGATTATATTCTATCTTCCCCTATCTCGTCCTTCCTCTTGAGACTTGCGCGGTGAAAAATCATGATAACTGGTTAGAAAACTAATCCAATTGCCATTTTAGTATCGAAAAAATATTTCTCTTTATCTGATTTAATATTTCTTATAATACAATATGAAGATTACATTAAATTATCAAGACTTACCGACGTCTCCCACTTCGCTTTCTCTTACTATAAGGTGTCGAATACCCAACTGCTGATGGCCCAACGACATCTCGTTCATCAAATATACTGTCAGCAGTTTCAATTCTATCATAGATATCAGTGGTTGGTTCAGAACTGACCATTGGTTGAGTAGACGCGTCAGACAGAGGCTTGACTTCAGAACTCTTGATACTATCTTCCACATCTATCGTCATAACCAACCCAGAATCTGTTTGCTCGTCCTCACTAGAATATTGAGAAGCTAGCACTTGTATTTTTGCTGGAATTTCGTTCATATCAATGTATGTACCAGCTGAAGGGAAGCTGATCTCTTTTCCTTCGACGTAAGTTTGCGAGATCCGGAAGTGCTTCTTTAATTCTTCGTTAGTATAGACATCAGTGTCAACCATACTTGGAATCTCTATTGAAGATCTTCCAGACCAGTTACCAATAGCTTCTGAGTAGCTGAGAGATCTTTCTAATGCTCTACTCCTGCTTCCTCGTCTTTCTAGTTGGATCTCCATATTTATTTTGGTACTTTAACCTATTTTGATCACTACCAACGGAATATTATTAGGTATAGCAACACCACGTGTACTTTTACATACTTTGTTATTATTATTTAATTTCAAATCACTCGACACTTGTTCACTTTACTATGAATGGAGCTCTTCTATAACATATCAGTCAGTGTCTTTATCTTATAGATAAGGTTCCCCTTTATCCTGACAGAGATAACCATTCCGTTGTTTCAATCGCGCCGTGCCCTAGAATGGCTTTGCAAATATTTTATTGTCATATTTCTCGGAGATAATTGAGGTTGTTTATTTTTTATACGGTTTTTTGGTTTACTTTGATATTATATATACATTTCTGGCATCTTAGTAACATCAAGGCAGACAGGCAGCGTCAATGACGTCGTGTTTACGCGATAGTACTATGCTCTATATCAATTACCGGGATGCTACTCAACGGTAGCATTACTAAGGCACGGCGTCATTAAGTGTCAAGCTAAATATTACCTTTAATTAATTATAATTATTAAAAAATAATCATAATATGTAAAACGTTAATTATAGCAAAGGACGGCAAATGAGAAAGTGGGTCACCTGATTGTAAGTGATCTCAATAGCTCATGAATATCCACGATACCCGAAGATGAGCACGTTGCCGACCTTAAAGGGAAGGAACGACTAAGGGCTTGGGAAGGGGAACGGGATTTGGACCTCCGGATGAAGTGAGAACTCACCGTACGAAACGCAACAGCAAGCTGCTACTTTATGTCGGTTTTCTGTGAGACAGTGGTTACAACTCGGTCGATTCATGCTGTAGACAAAACTGCAACACCAGGAAGAAGAAAACTACATGCATAAATAAAAGAACGGATAATAAACACTTATTTATTTATTCATAATAAAAACTAGAGTAAAGTAATTTACTGAGTAATAAGGGGTTTAATTAATTATGGAGAGATCAAATGCAATTTGAAATAAAAGGGAGCTAAGGAGCTTATTATAAAGATGTCTACCATAATATTTTTTTATTAAAAACAGCAAGTAATTTAGCACCTAAAAATGAAATATAATAAAACGTTGAAATGGTCGAAGAAAATAAACAAACAATTGTATTGCGCCATTCGTAACCACTTAAAATAATAATAGTCTTTTATACTTTACGACATTAAAAAAATGGTCTGATAAAATGACGTCATTTGAAGGGTGGTTACTCAATTGTAACAACATATGATATGGCAATGAGAATTATAAATGCAAGTACTGTAATATAATTAACTAGCTGCCCTTCGCGGTTTCACCGCAGGCATGTTACTGCCCTGCTCCATTGGGTCGTAGCGTGATATACATATAAACATTCCGGAATAAATTCTCTAAATGATAGTGAGAACGGCATTTATATCCGTTGCATAGTTTAGGAGAAATAAGTTGACAAACAGACACGCAGATAGTGACTTTGTTGTTTTATACTATGTATCGATTGGATAGCCAGTAGTGATTTAATAATGTAATACTATGCTATCACAATTTCTTTTTTCTAAATGACGAAGATCTTTCCAATTGGAATGCTGATATCTTTTCGCTGAAGCTGCTTGGGGTCCCGGGACGGAGAGTATGCTCGATGCCATCTTTGGTAGTTCTGAAAATATTGGGTACAGGCATAAAGCCGAATGGTATGAATAGTATTCTTTAACAAAAGCTATAGTCTATGTATTGATAATTACTAAATACACCCAACAGTCATACATGGTCCCCCACACTAGGTTAATCTGTATCGTGGGTATCAATAACTACGAGGGACTTGCGGTCCCACAACACCCAGACCCGAAACAAATATATGTGAGTCACACAAACATTTGTCTCGGTGCGGGAATCGAACCCACGGCCTGACGCTTCGCAGTCGGCTACTCGCCCACTGCGCCACGGAGGCTGTGATGATCTATATTTTATTTTTATTAATTAATTTTTGAATTACAAAGCAATGCATGGCACTGGAGTGCTCATGTCACCCCGAGACGTAAGTTGTTAAGTCTCATAATGTCCAGTAATTTCACTGGTTTCAATGTCCTTCAACCGGAACACAACAGTGCTTACACACCGTTGTCTTGCGGCAGAAATAGACAAAGCGGTGGTACCAACCCAGTTGGCCTCTCGCATACGCGAGACTACCTTGTTGTATGCGTATGTTTTAGTTCTTGGGCTGAATAAGTTATATTACATAGACTTACCTATACAACTCTTTGGCGCTGCAATGAGGTGTTTCGACTGGGTCTGTAGTGTCCAAATTTTTGTGATCTATCACGTATTGCTGTTTTCTTCCATCATACCTATATCATAATACAAAGTTATGCTGAAATCATTATCTCCTTACATGTCTTCAGTATCTCATTAAAAGGGAATGCCTTTAACCTATGTTCTAAATCTTTTCTTAACGGGTGCCTACATTACACAAACTATCATCTGACCAAATTGCATAATCCTTAGTAGTTTTTACGATATCGTAATTAATCAGTGAGTGGTAATATATAGATATATAGATAAATAGATTAAAGAATACAATTATTATAAGCCAGAATTACGAGACGAGCAGGTCTCTTGTCTGATGGTTAGCGACATACCAATAAACAGAAGCATTACCACATTTAGAACTTTGAATTTCAAAGCGCTTCATTACAATGAACTGCGCTCGTCATCTCGAGATATAAGTCTTATAATGTCTAGTAATTGCAGTGGCTACAATATCCTTCAAACCGAAACACAACAGTGATTTGCTGATGGCGACAGAAAAACTTGTTGTGACCTCTAAATCGTAGGTACGCATCGGACATATTACGGTTTCATCATTCGCTATTCGGGACCGGCTAACGTATTTGTAAGTTTAGATTAGTGACACCTATAATTGCTCACTAGCAAAATCACTAGATATCAAATTGCCACTAGTCTTTTGTCCGTCAACAGTTATCTGCTCTTATCAGCAGCGCATTTTACACAACGCCTCGAGCAATTTTTGTCTAAATTTCTGTTTTCTTGTGCTATTTCTACTTGTCTATCGAAGTTAAAATGTTGTATTCGAATGTTGTGAATATGTTTTCTCTTGTTGGTATTATTGATGTTCATGGGCGGCAGTGATCACTTACCATGAACCACCAGAAGGCCAATTCTCGTAATTTTAAACGTTCAAAATATCATTCCGATCTAATCTCAGCGTCAAGAAAGTTGCAAATGGTATTCTCTTAACAATAATCAACGTCAAATGCACCTAGCATTAGCAGTAGCATTATACCGTTTTGGCTTTAGTCAACTTTTATTCTACATTCAATCTCATTACGATTTATGTTCACATTTGACGTTGATTATTAGTTTAAGCGAATGCCATTTGCAACTTTCTTGACACTGAGACTAGATCGGAATGATATTTTGAACGTTTAAAATTACGAGAATTGGCCTTCTGCTCGGTTGCGCCCTCTTTCATAAAAAAGAGTAACTAGTTGATATCGATAATCATTTCTCTCTCGAGTGTGAGGTATCTCGTGGGGTCATACTAGATGGACTGGTATGTCATTTTGTCGAGCCACAATATATTAAATTTTTGAGCAAATAGGTATTTCTTTTTATTTTTTCATCAATCATAGAAGCAAATATTTATGGATCATACAAACATTAGTTTCAGTGCGGGCCCGAACCCGCGGACTCTTGTTCACGGCCGGCTACTCACCCTCTGCTTTACTGAGGAATTTGTGTAATGTATAAAATAAAGATTGTTTACTTGATAACTGGGAGAAAACGGTGGCCCCAAATCACTTCCCGTGGGAGATACGACGTTTGACTTTGCGTAAACGTTCCCATTGATGCAGAAGCACCTTTCAAACTCACTGTGATTTCATAGCTGAAACAAAATCAAGATATTTTGACAAATAAAATAATGCATCGATTTTAATAATCGTTTTACTATAAAATAAAATCTTATTAACAAAAAATACAACCGGCTCAAAAAACTAAGAAGCTAAAAATAAAACTAAAGAATTTTGGGTCGGTGGTATGTAATTAATAATTGATTATTAATTATTTATTCTCTAAATTTAAATGGGACTCTAATTTTAGGATAGGCGAAATAGGAGGATAGGAAATAGCAGTAAACCCTATGAAATACAGAAAGAATCAGCCAAATCGGCGGAAAACATTTGGCGGAGTAATGCGTGAACTACATAAATATATTAACTATACAGACAAATTGAGAGCTTCTTTTTTTATTAGCTTGAGTGAAAACGAAACGAGCAGGTCGCTCGCCTGATGGTAACACCTGCCCATAAACAGAAGCAACACCACACAGAACTTTGAATTACAAAGCACTGCTTGGCATTGGACTGCGCTCGTCACCCCGAGACGTAAGATGTTAAGTCTCATAATGCCCTGTAATTTCACTGGCTTCAATTTCCTTCAGACCGGAAGACAACAATGCTTACATACTGCTGCTTGGCGGCAGAAATAGAGGGCGCGGTGGTACCTACCCAGACAGCCTCTTGCATACGAGGGATCTACCACCTTGTAAAACTACACTATTCTTGATGGTAAGTACAGTAAATGTCGACCATCGAGAGACGTTATGCCTCTCGAAGATTGCTGAAATTATGCCCGAAAGAACTAGATATTAAACCAGCTGAATGAGATTCACCGGTGCCAGCCACTGGCGGAGTTTCACCTTATTATTATGTACCTATTCAGTTACATATAATGCATCAGGTAACTCCTCCCAGGTGCTCCCACCATTTAACTAGCTAACACATGGAATCTGAGCATACGCAACACGACATATCTCGCGCGCGAAAGAGATAACAATCAACGACAAATAATTTGGGTAAATGTGTCAGTTTTCAATAAAACTACCTTTTCATGTTAGAGTTGGTAGACAAAATACCACAGAGAAGTTGAAAATACAATTTTCACCTACTTTTGACATAACGAATCCAGTATTTATTGCAACCATGCTAGCTTCGATAGACATATAAAGATAACCGGATAAAACTGGTGTTTCACAACAAAATAAGTCACTGGTGTTGCATACTCTGGCCTGCTGGTTCCCTCATTATTTGTGTTTTTTTTTTACCTTCCATTACCAATTGTTTCCGGGGAGAATTTGAAAAGTGGACTCGTGTGGTCGATGATATGAACCAGGGTCACTGGCCACAGTAGAAACTGTCGCTGCTGCAGCGGTAGGGTCTGCGCGTAGTATCGAAGCACTTCGCCTTCTTTGGTTCTGGAAAGCCAAGTTTTTGCTTTTACTCAGTTTTTTTTTCCTAATAAAATATTGGTAATATAATGGTGAAAATGTTGTCAATATCAATTTGATAGGTATTACAATTAGTCTTATTACTGGTAGAGTCACGCTGCAAATAGTTTTGTCTACAGCATGAATGGGCCGGCCGGACCGAGTTCGTACCTCTGTTTCAGAAAACTGACGTGAAGTAGCAGCTTGCTACTGCATTTCGTATGGTGGGTGAGATATCCGGCGACCCAAATAATGTCTGCTTCCCAATTCCTAATTTTTTCAATTTGATTTAATTTCCAATTAAAAATACCCCATTCCTTTAAAGTAACAATGCTTCCATGATTCTTTAGGTATTGTAGATGTTCATGGACGGTGGAGATCACTTGCCATCAGGTGACCCACTTGTTCTTTTGTCTGTCTCTTCTATAAAAAATAGGTTGTAATTTGTTTAAAGTACCTAATAAGACGTGTATTTACTATTGAAAACATAGTTCCTAACTTCTGTATTTACAAGAAAGCTAAAAGGCTAGTTCGTAAACTAAATTATTGGTCTGAAGATTAAAATCAGCCATGATAGCCAGCTATTTATAAATCCTTACTTGCGTGTACTGACGAAGTGTGCGGAAAACTCTGAGCTGATGATATGGTCATAGTTGAGGTCCCAAGCCCTCATCATGAGGCACAACTGCCCGTCTCTCATGCTTATCTGCAAAATACAAACGGAAGAGACGTGGTAATGACAGTTTTGTTTAAATTAGGAACAGATCGGGCTTACGACCACGGTAATGACTTCCAAAACACAATCGTACAATTTTAGTGCTGGAGTATTGCTAAAGTACTTTATCAGGCATTTTAATTATACTCAGTGTTTTGGTGTTATGTCAGTTTAAGAGACGGTCGCACCGTTGGGTCGTGGTGGACAGCCGATAGGTTATGAGAGATCGCCTAGGTTGGTACCACTGTTTTGTCTATTTCTACCGGCAAGCAGCAATACTCGTATACAGTGTAATGTAATCTTAAACTTGCAATTCAAGGTTCTGTGTGGTGTTGCGGCTGTTTATGAGCAGGCGTTACCTTCAGGCGAGCAACCTCCGTTTCTTATTTCAAGCTACTAAAAAAACCCCCGTCAATCAGTACCAGTGCGAGGTTAATTTAAGGATGGAGCTAAATCATACTATGGCGCCCTCAGTGAATGGACCTGAGGAGGCGCATTGAACACGGGGTCGGCATTTCTACCAGAAGTCGGCACCTCAAGAGGCTGCTGCTTTTTCCATATGGTAAGGCGCTCACTAGTAGTTTAAGTTCTAAGGAGTATTACTACTGAGGCTGTTATCATTAAGTGAGCGATTTGCTCGTCTCGTCATTAAAAGTAAAACAATCTCACCACAGCTTTTTTACTGAAGCCAACGCCATCTCTTGATAGTTTTTCAGGACGAGTCAGCTTTGCGTATACCACGCAAGTTAGAACTCCGGACAGACCAGTTCCCAAGATTAACTGGAATAATGCATAATTACTTAATTTGTGCTTCACACCTCATACATACGCACTCACGTCTGTAATCCCCGAAGGACTAGGCAGAGGTTAAACCAGTACACCCACATTTCAGCGTATCTCCGTCCCATGATGTGATAGGGGGCGAGCCTATCGCCATACCTGGCATAATTCCAGACTTCGAGCTGATACTGAGCAATTCGTAATAGAAACACCCAATATTACTTTTACCCGACCCGGGAATCGAACTTGAGACCTCAGCGTCAGCCTCAGTCGTAACGCGTACGCATTACAACTGCGCCACCGAGGCCTACATAGTATGATTCAAGTAACTAAGTACAATACTCTTATTTTTTATAATTATGTTTTATTTATTACCTGCATAATAAAAAGAAATATGGATTCTGGACATTCTTCATCAATAGCACGGTCTCCGAAGCCAATGGTTGTCTGAAAAAGGAAATCATAATAATATCAGCTCTGTATTATACAACCTATTATTTAGCACGAGCCTCCTTCATCAATGGAAAAGATTGACCATAAGGTTAAAACGGCATTAGCGATATTATGAATACACACTCAACTTCAAAAGTAGAGTAGCTTGCTTTGGGGCCTGGGTTCGAACCTGCGACGTCTGTCTTGCCAATCCGTCCCCGTTTACAATAAGATATCTCGGCGTTAAAATAATAATTTAGGGAAAATATCAAGAAGTTCTGTCTCATAAACCTAAGTAAAGATATAACTGAGCAAATTGAAGATCTCTCACAGATCACACAGTTTCGTGACTAGTACTATTATAAATGTGAAAGTTTAGATGTTTGTGAGTTTGGATGTTTGTTAGTCAATCACGCCTTAACGGCTGAACAGTTTTTGATGAAATTTGGCACACAGGTAGACCATAAGCTGGATTAGGACATAAGCTAATTTTTATCCCGGAAAAGGCCATTTACGCGGGCGGAGCCACGAGCAAAGGCTAATTCTGAATATATTATCTCTTTGCATTAAAACCTGCATTTTGGGAATAGAGATATCAGGTCTCTGCCAGTTACCGATTAGAGAAGATCTGATGAATGAATGATAAAAGCGCTTATAGCCTAATCATTACGATGTTTTTTGATTAGCAATTTACCCAATTGTCCCATTTGTAAAACGAAAAAATTTGTAAATTGTCGATAATTACCATCAGCACTGTATCATACTGTGCCACTGCTGAGCAGGCCACTGGTGATGAATCTACTAAGATCGTCCTATGTTGCCGAGTTTGACCTATCTTAGATCTGAACACACCTTTTTGTAACACGTTGTATACAGTTCACAAGATTATAATGTACTACGAATTGATGCATGAACCACCATCTTCCATTCATCCATCGTCCTGGATTCGCCCAATCCTGGACATAGATCGTTCCCAGATACCACCATATATAAATAAAAATTTCTGAGCTATACCAACTGATCGATTATGTAAACTAAACATAATTGTATGAATACTTTTTAGTTCGTTTTATTATTTTCTGTTTGGTTGTCATTCAAGTGTCGTACTCGTATATAGAATATTATAAATCTCTGAAATATCAATCCAGTTTTTCTATTTCCTATAATTAAATTCCAACACCAACAAAATTATTTAGTGTCCCGTACGGATAACAACATAAAATAACGTTTAACAAAACTTGGAAATCTACTTCAAAATAAAAACACTGAGAAGCCAACTACTCAGTGTCTTTAACTAGCAGTAAAAATTTAAAAATGTTATGTGGTAGTTACAGCAATAGCATGTAAAAACACAATCGCGACGAGTGTACTGTTGTCTGTTGAGGAGTTTTATTTTTTACTCCGTACTCCGTCATCAGATCCTAACCAAATAGGACCACAAGGGAAGCACCAGCTTTCAAATAAAAAAAGAATTATCAAAATCGGTTCATCCAGTCGAAAGTTCTGAGGTAACAAACATCATATACTATAATCATACTAATATTATAAATGTGAATGTAGGTTTGTTTGTTACGCTTTCACGCGAAAACTTTATTAACCGATCATGATACTTTGTACACATATTCTTGGAGGTATAAGAAGTAACATAGGACACTTTTTATGAAAAACAAATATATATCTATTTGTTTGTTAAGCTTTCACGCCTAAATCATTGAACCGATTTTGATGATTTTTTATGTAGAGATAGAGGGGACCCTGGAGACGGTTATAGGCTACATTTTATTTCGGAAAAGTCTATTCACGCGGGCGGAGCCGCGAGCAAAAGCTAGTAAAAAATAAAAACATACAGTAGAATTGAGAACCTCCTCCTTTTTTGAAGTCGGTTAATAACTCCAAAGTACTCTGTCTGTCGCTTATGACAACAATAAAACAAGTCAAAATAAACGCCACACAACCCAGACGGGCGTAATTGAATTAGCCGAAAGTAAACATTAACGTAGAAGGCACATTTCGACATCCTGCAGGCAAATTGCATCAATCAAGGTCTATTGGGCTGGCTTCCCGTTCCGAGGAATAAACCGGACGACGGTCATCTCAAGATTGCCACGAGATTGCATCAAAGAAATGCGCTATTGTAACACCTAGACTTGATAGCTATGCAGACGTTCTATTTTATTGCGGGTTATTCCTACGAGAGTATCAACAAATAATACTAAATATATTACTTTACTGACACTGTGTCAGTATCAATGTTATTGTTGGATTTTTTTAAATAGCATAGGTCGGCAAACGAGCAAGTGGGTCACCTATGGTAAATAACTCCACTGCCCATGTACGTCCACAATACTAATAGAATCATGGGCGTGTTGCAGACCTTAAAGGAAAGGGATAATTAAAAGATTGACAAGGGGAGGTGGATTTGGGCATCCGGATATCTCACTCACCATACTAAACGCAGGAACAAGCTGCTACTTTACATCGGTTTTCTGTGAGACCATAGAATACCAAATACCGTCAAATCTAGTGCATGACAAGGCTAAACCTGACATTAACCTGCGGTATTTCCAGACCGATACGACTTGGGAACCTTCAAGAAAAGAGCCTACTCTTTCCTCAAAGGCCGGCAACGCACCGACAAATCCCCTGGTATTGACGGTGTCCATGGGCGGCGGTGATCACTTACCATCAGGTGACCCGCTTGCTCCGTTGCCACCTCTTTCGTAAAAATAATAATTAAGCCGAAATAACACCAGGCAAAAAAGGAAAAAATGAACTGCCTCGGTGGCGTAATTGTAATGCGTTCGCGTTTCGACTGAGACTGATGCTGAGATCTCTGGTTCGATCCCCGGGTTGGGTAAAAGTGATATTGGGTTTTTATATTACGAAATTTATCAGACCGGAGTCTGGAACTGTGCCCGGTATGGCGATAGGCTCGCCTCCTATCACATAATGGGACGGAGATATGCTCGGTGAAATGTGAGTGCACACCTCTGTCTACCCCTTTGGGGATTACAGGCGTGAAAGCGTATGTATGTATGTAAAAAGGAAAACATATGGCTAAAGTGTTCTTTTTTGGGTGACACGAGAGGTCACCATTCATTTTGATTGATTAATAGGGGGCCAATTTTAGCTCGTGCTATTCGCAGATGTTATATCTGATAAATAAATTATTCTACTATACGGCGTTTAGCACACCTACGCTATTGATGTACTCTAAGTTAAGCGAGAAAGCGGAAAGTTACAAAAAGGTATAGGTATATAGTTCTTAATTTAAATTACGTACAAATTTCGTTTATGAAAGAAACACTGGCCTACAAAACCAGCGTAAAGTGAAACCAGCTGTTGCGGTCCGTGCGGTGAAATTTTTGGGGGTCCAAATCTTCTCTCACATTCTGAATTCCTTAATTAGCCCTTTTCTTTAAGGTCGGCAATACGTTCATGATTCTGCTGGTATTGTGAGTACTCATGAGCAGTGGACATTACTTACCATCAGGCGACCCGCTTGCTCGTTTGCCGGCATCTGCTATAAGCTGCTACTTCACGTCGGTTTTCTGTGAGTTATTTATAGCATATGCCGGCAAACGAGCAAGCGGGTCACCTGATGGTACGTGATCTCCATCGCTCAACGTCCACAATACCAGAAGAATCATGGGCGCGTTTCCGACCTTAAAGAAAAGGGGTAATTACACATGGTGGTAACAACCCACTCGAGCCGGCCGCGGCCCATTCATGTGTTGCTCTACCACTTTGCCTATAAATTAGACCATACAGAGTGAATGACATTAAAACAACGCAATTCCTCTATTGTGTTAAATTGACACCACATAATAATAAAGCTTGTTAGCAAGGGACAATGACGGAAAAGTTTTATGATGATACTAAGGACTAGCTTTTGCTCGTGGTTTTTTATTGCATAGCTCGGCAAACGAGCAAGTGACAACCATAAACAAAAGCAACATCACACAGAACTTTGGATAACAAAATATTACGTGGTACTGAACTGCGTCCGTCCATGACATAAGATGTTAAGTCTCATAATGCCCAGTAATTTCACTGGATTCAATGTCTTTCAAACCGAAACACAAAGGTTATTACACACTGCTGCTTGGCAGCATAAAAGCGGTGGTACCAACCCAGATGAACTTTTGCATACAGACATTAGATATTTATTTTAGGCCATATTTAGAATAACAATGACCATCTTACCTGGGCCTCTACAGAAGCCAAGAATATGGTGACAAAGTCCTTGCCACCAGTAACGCAGCTGCGCTTGGGAGGGTCAGGTTCAAAGTCATAGTGTGCAAGCGCTGTTATGTACCAAAATACTGCGAACACCAGCCAGATAGCGAAGTGTACCACGACGGTCCCGATTACGATCCAGCGCCAGCGGAGGTTGATCTGGAATTTAAAATCTTTGTAAGATTTTACCATATTGGAAACAATCACGTCTAGCAGGGTGCGTTTCAAGCGTTTATTTCTACCACGCATATTCAAGCTCTGGAATGAACTCCCTGCATCGATATTACCCGAGCATTAAGACCTGGCCTTCTTTAAGCGAGGCTTAAAAAGAGTTTTCTTCCAACGATAGGCAGTCCTGGCATCGCTGAAGAAGATGGGTGGCGGTAACAGCTTACCATCAGGTGATCTGCTTGCTCGTCTGTCTACTTGGGCAAAAACGCGCCTGTTGAGCGTCAATTTTCTAAGATTCATAAAGTCAGTTTTGTATATTTTGAAATGCAAGCACTGAAGCAAATGGGATCAAGCAGAAATAAAAATAGAAATATTAAGTATAATATTATTGGTCTATGAAGATGATACTACATTAAAATTAGTAAGATAATTATAGAACTATCTTATACTAGAATGAATATGAGAACTTTTATGGATAATTCAATTCATTGGAGCATGCGATGCTATTTGTGTTTGATATGTTAGTATATACACAAATAATACTGTGTGCGTCAGTTAACAAGTAGACGCACAATGACTCTACATTTTTACAGCCTAAGTGCGGGAAAAAGGAGCCTGTGGACAATCAAGCTCATCAAGATATGTCAACAAGTATGGGATGACTTGGATTAATGGTCTATGATGACAACCGAATCATCACTGTCTTATAAATGAAAAATATATAATTGCAAGTTCACACACATAGTTAGGCGTGCACGAATAAATCATACTATCTTTAGTTAACCGAATGACTTGTATGAACAAAAGTTGCATGGTTTTTGTTGATAAATTTGATTGAAAGTCTATTCAGTCAAATCGCATGCGATTTAGCAGTTGATCATTAAAAATAGAATCGTGTGAATCTGCTATAAGTTGTAATGAAAAAATCATTACACAGTACTGCTTGCCGGCAGTAATATACAAAGGAATGATACATAACTTGACGAACTCTCACATAAAAAAACTTACCCTAATGGCATCTAGTAAATACTTACCAAAGTATGGAAAGTGTCATTGAGAAGTCGTATTCTCTCAAATGGAACATTAGAGATCAGAGCCACGTTCTCCAATCCGTTCTTTGACACCAAACGCTTCGGGAAGTCCCCGTATGCTAGTCTATTCCTGAGAGTCGGTGGACTTCTTCGATTGCTAGAAAAGAACAATGTCAGGGTAAGCCCCACACAACTCATGAATCATGCTTGACTTTTCAAGAGTCGCTTTCCAAGCGTAAGCGAAACGTAGATTAGTCTATTATTTCTATCTGCTGAATAATCAGCTACTATGTCATGCTGAAGAACCGATCCAGCTGTTTTCTGATTAAAGAAATGTATATAAATCTCTTGCCCCTATAACACTCCAACATAGGGTATGTGTAATCCTTTTACATAGCAACTCTTAGAAGTAATTTGTTTTAATATTAATGATAATTCCCGAAAATCACACAAAGTGTTATCCATCTTAAAATCGAACCCTGGTTAGAATGCCAGGTTCTTAAGAAATAAAATATTGATCATATATGCAACTAAAATAGCGCTTATGACAAGTTAGTACAAAATTAAAAGATGGTCAAGTATCAGAAATCAGTTCAGCTAAAGTACGGATACTGGAATAAGAATAAGAAGAAAAATCAAAACGACTCACTTTGAGGTAGACGTTCTCTTTTTTATATTCTTCGGTGGGACTGGCAAGGCAACCTGCCCATCAACTTGGCTCAAATTCATGTTGCTGTTCGTAATGATGATCTTCGGAAGCTGTAGTGATAGCTTCCTCAATCTCTCAGACCTAGACTCCGAATGCCCTGAATTGAGACTCTCCGTCGATTTCAGTTCATTCTCTACTAAGAATTTCGTTACGGGATTATCGACGATTTCTTTATTTACTTCATTTACCTTATTCTCGCTTATCATTTCGTAATTGGGATCGCTTTTATCTTTATCATCGCTACCTTTTTCTTGTAAATATTTTAAGCATTCATCATAGAGTTGGTTTATTTGTTGATATTCATCGTATTCTCCCTCTTCCTCTTCTTCTATGACGTCAATTACTTTTTCCATTATATATTTTATTGCTTTGGTATTTTTGAGTACTTATATTTTATAAAACCCTAAAAAATCTGCAATATAAATAATATTTGGTTATGCACAACAAAAAAGCAGTGATAGCTCAGCGGGGAGTGGTATGGACTGTCGAGACGAAAGTCGCAAGTTCGAAACCAGCCCCAAGTGCATACACCTCTGTCTTTTCTAAGTTATGTGTGTATTCATTGTTAATTATCACTTGCTTTAACGGTGAAGGAAACATCGTGAGGAAACCTGTATACCTGAGAATTTCTTCATAAGAATTTCGAAGGTATGTGAAGTCTGCCAACCCGCATTAGGCCAGCGCGGTCTATTAAAGCCTAACCTCTCTCATTCAGTAGAGGAGAACCGTGCCCAGCAGTGGGACGTATATAATACAGGGCTAGTACTATTATTTTATTATTTATGCACAATAGGTTATTACACTTTCATTTTGTATGAATAGATGTACTTAGATATGTATCCACACAGAATGAAATGAAATTCATATTAAGTTTCATGCAGTGTGTGCAGTTTAGTGTTAATTAAGTGTAATGGTTTAACACGGCCTGATGATGATGATTAATCAACTACATGATAAATCATCTCTAAAATACAATAAGCTTACATGGTTACTTTATACCGGATTTAATGTAATTTTATTACTCTGTTATTGATGGGTGCCTCTGTTATTTAGTAATCTCGGTGGCGCAGTTGTAATGCGTACGCGTTACGACTGAGGCTGACGCTGACGTCTCGGGTTCGATCCCCGGGTCGGGTAAAAGTGATATTGGGTTTTTCTATTACGAAAAGCTCAGTATCAGCCCGGAGTCTGGAATTTGTGCCCGGTATGGCGATAGGTTCACCCCCTATCACATCATGGGACGGAGATACGCTCGGCGAAATGTGGGTGTACTGGTTACACCTCTGCCTACCCCTTCGGGGATTACAGGCGTGAGTGCGTATGTATGTGCGTATATGTTATTTAGTAATTGTTACACAGGTACGGCTTTACTGTTATATTATCTACTAGCTTTTGCTCGCGGTTACGCCTAAGTGAAAGTATTTTTCTCGGATGTAAAGTATAATATTTATATCCTATATTATTAATGGAATTTCGCTTTATAGAATAGTGAAAGCTGCATTAAAATTCTTCCAGTAGTTGTACATGATTTGCGAAAAAAATAACATACAGGCAGACAGCAGTAGGACGTTGTTTTATTATAATAAGTAAAGATACAAAGTTGTTCGTGAAAGTATTAAACATAAAATAAAATGACGCATCACGAACCGTTAGTAATAACAAGTCATTGCATAATATGCAATACAATAAACACTATGGTTGACATTTTAATGAGTCATTTACTACTGTGATTGTGGAATTACCTGCCTTGCTTTTAACCAACGCATAAAAGAGGTTCTGAGTCCGTGTTTAAAAAAAATATGCATACCTATATGTTCACGCATATCTCTGCTAAATGTTGACCGATTTAATGCGATTAAATGTTAACGTCAGGCTGGACCCTGGGGTCTTCTCGAATTATAGATTTGACGGTATTTGGTATGATATGGAGCGACCTGTCATCGGCATCTGACTCCCATAACCCGCAACGGGAATCAAGTTTCGCCATTGTCTCGTCCGTTAATCAGAAAAGATGTGCAGGTGAGGCTGGCTTTGAACCTAAGATGTTAGTGGACTAACGCCTGGTTTCTGAAAGGCTGATCAATGTTAAATTAACTAATGAAATGTCAAATCTGATATCAAGACGAAATTGAGGTGCTAGAAGCGTGATTAACACCTTTGATTTGACACACATGTTAGCTAACATAACTTTCAAATTAATATGAAAAATCGTATGTCAAAGGGCACTAAAGAGAGATCAAATATTATATATTTTTTTCACTAAATAACGTTTCAGCAACTCGAATTGATTTGACAGAATGCCAACTCAAAGTTCTGTTAGTTGAATGTTGATTTGATCAGCCTTTCAGAAACCAGACGTTTGTGGGTCATCGTGTACATGTTGAAAACCCCGCCTTATTGGCTCGTTCAGGCAAGTCGGATTCCGGGGTCAGCTAGTGTATATCCAGTATGTCAGACTAGCATCATTCTGCTGACCGTGGAGGGGCGTAATGTTTCTAGACGGTCTGTACTCTCGGTATTCGGAAGACGCTTGATTATTATCTGCTTATGTTGTCGCTTCTCATCAGAAATCGAACCCATATCAATACGGTTGTTATGAAATGTTTATTATTTTTTTATCTATTTTTTTTTGGGGCTGTAGTCGCTGTGTGATTATGCCAGCCGCTCCTCCTTGCGTCGATTCCCCAATGCTGGGGGTCGTGAACCGCTATGCCAGCCCCATAACATTACAAATCAAATGTATTTGATTTGTTAATGTAAATTATTTTTTTAAGACGTATGCTTTACAAAATGAGATTATTGTTCGTGTTTTCTGATATGATTGATTATGTTAATTTTGAAAAAAAAAATCTAAGGCGATAAGTCTCTCAGAAAATAGATGTCAAGCGCTAAGATTTTACAAAGCTAATACAAGGTTGCTAAAAAGGAATTCTGAATGTGAAATAACAATTATAGTACAATACAAATTTACAATAACATGTAAATTAATTTAGATGTCATTAGAATAATTAGTAACATTCATTATACATAATACTAGTTTAAAGTAGTTACGGCTTCCTACTGATAAAAATAATAACTTTTATCAGACATCCATTTAATAATAATAACACCCAACAATTACACACATAGTCCTGACCGCCACACTAGGATAACCTGTATCGTGGGTATCGGGAACTACGAGCGACTTTCGGTCCCACAACACCCAGAACCGAGACCAATCTTTGTGGATCACACAAACATTTGTCTCGGTGTGGGAATCGAACCCTTGGCCTCTCGCTTCGCAGTCGAATACTCGCCCACTGCGCCACGGAGCTGTCAAGATTTTTTAGAGGCGATTTTATTTGATTCGCGTTGACTAATTCGTAACAGATTTCCACCACAAATGGCACAAATACAAAATCACTCACAAATAAAATATCCACTCATAGTTACACTTCCTTAAAAATATGGAATCAACTAATCCTGGCACTATGGAATTTCCTAATTCAAATTTAATATCAACTAAAAGTGGCACTATTTATTTATAATATCATTCTAACTTACACTTTGCTATGATAACCTGATTCAAATTTAGAATCAATCTGTTACCATTATCAACTACTACTGGCACTATGGAAAAATGAGTTCCTGATTTAAATTTAGAATGGAATCATCTCGTAACAGGTGAAACGCGCGCGCTATCACAACGTTATCTGCGTTATCGCAGCAAGTGCTAATTGTGAATGCCGACTAAGCTGTGAGATGTATCTTGACCTTGCTCGGACGCTATGAGGGAGATTCTACTGAAGAAGGCCCTATGCATTTAGATTAGATGCCCTAGAAGGATTTTAGATGAATACATACTATAGTGGGAGTGTAAGTGGGCCAGCAACATCTTGGGAACAAAGTCAACATCATCTGCATGTGGTACACTCTGCTGAGTAACGGACAAGGCAATGGCTAAACTTAGTTCCCGTTAACGGTTATAGAGTCAGACCGTAGGTCGCCACACATAATACCAAATCTATTGTTAAATCATGATGAGAATGCGGAACCTGGCATCAAACCGGCATAACGCAAGACAGAAAGAAAGACAGTTTACATAGTTAAAAATTGATGAAAGACCATAATCGACTATCGGTTGTCTATTGGTTTCATTCGTTGGTTTCATTCATGACCTTCGCATTTACAAATCGGTCCCGAAAATAACCATTGTAATTTGTAGGCGTGGCATTCCAACTTTATCATTATTGGTTCATGTGGGATCGAACGCATACTCCCTTATAATAAAAATAGAACTTTTTATCTCTCTAATTATTTTGGTATGATAAATCCGATCAAAAACAAGCCCACTGAGTTTGACTAGCTGGATATTCTCAGGACTGGGTCGCGCCGCGTAAAATACAGTGGTAAAGTAAGCCCACTGAGTTTATTTCGCCGGGTCTTCTCAGGCTGGGTCATTTTGGATCCGGTGGTAGTTTTAAAACACGTGCCGTTTCGGTAATGCCTATGGTCCATATCGACCCATAAAATAGAAGAAAATAATAATAATAATAATACTTAACAATTCTAGACTATTATAAAAATATTGTAAAATTTATAGGTGCCCAGTGTATTTTGACGATGCTATGTATGTTATGTATACATTAGTTGATATGATTTCTATACATAAGTTTCTTTATTTTGTACTGACTTGTCATGAGCGCTATTTTAATTGCCTACATGACGAATAAACCTTTTTCATTTCATTTCATACGTATTACAACTGCGCCAACTGAGGCAGTTTTTATATAAATAAACTGGTTGCAGAATGCCCGCTGCGGTAACAACCCGGCACGCACGAAACTCCAGTTAAACACTATACGCTAAATGCGGCTTTATCTATTATTCAATGAGTATTTGCAGTGGATTGTACTCCGCGTCATTCTTACGTGTTTTATTACCTCTTGTTTTGTCAGATAGTCACTTAAGAAGTTATTCGATAAAAACTTTTAACAAAAATAAAACTGACAAAAACTAAAAATAATCTATTTTGAGTAGGTGCTAGCTATTGCAATGTAATGGTCAAGTTGATATACCTACCTAATAGAAAGCACCAACTCAATATTGTTTATTTTTATTTTTAAGGTTTTTAGTATTTTTGAGGTGGTTTTATTTTAATTAAAAAGTTTTATTTTATTTTAATCTGAGAAGTGATAAACTTTTTCATAGCAGAGGATAAACGAGCAACCTGATGTCAAGTTATCTTCACGTGTTCATACATCTTCTACAAAATCAGAAAAGTCATCGATACGCTGCCGACATTTAAGGAAATCAATGGGGATTTGGCAGGGGAGGGATATTTAGACCTCCGGAAACCTAACCGACATAATGGTACCGCCACAGTGGAGATGTAGAGTGTAGACATTGTAGACATTCATTACTACACCATAATCCTGAGGATTGCGAAAGATGCAATGTTTCTGGATGTTCAATATTATATTTTGACAGACAGAAATAAAGACAAAGCTGTCTACAGCGTACTACCACTTATAATAACCTTTTTTGACCCAAATCTTTGTTTATCTTTCGACAGCCTCCGTGACGTAGTGGACGAGTAGCCGACTGTGAAGTGAGAGGCCGCAGATTCGATTCAATGTGCTCAATGATGTGATTCACAAATATTTGTTCTGGTCTAGTCTAGTACTTGATGAGTTTTCTCCCTAGGGCAGTGGACGTCAGGCAGGCGGCCAGTCTTAAAAACTACAAGCCAAATATTTCTGTAACATGTGTTTTAATAAAGCATGTTGCGCCGATCCCACTGCGAGTGAGATAAGGACAGGTGGAAGAAGAAGCATTTTGTTTATCTTTACTACATTAATTCTATTAAAATCATCATATAGTTCCAAATCACCATATTGTATTATGACGTTACAGTAAGGTAATGTAAAGAAAAAGCATCATTCACGCCATAGAGTTTATTTTGGCATTTTAAAATTGACAATTGAATATATTTTTGGCAACAAATAATCATCGGATTGTTGGCGTTAACATAAGTCACGATTACAATAACATTTTGGTCTTTATGACCCGATTCGATCAAATTAAAATAAGGTCTTATCAAAAAGTAAATCTCTTGTTACCCCGGAGAGTGTCGTGTATTTACGTTCTACAAACTATTAACCAAGGATAAGTTCCATAAAAAATATAATATTTGCATGCTGTAGTTTACTGTATTTAGAGAAACACTATTGTCTAATACTGTAATTGTGTAATCTATAAATGTAATAGATGTATTCTCTGTTGTAAACTCCAAATAAATAAATAAACCAGAGTAATCATTTACTCTCAGCGGAGAAAGACTTTACTCGAGAGAGTTAAAAAATGGCGGACAGTGATCTTTTTTTGTAATGACGAGTGGCAGACTACGTTGCTATAAGTAATACCATCGAAATAAGATAACTAGAACAATAACTCTCATATGAATCTGCCTAAAATAACGGCTCCACTTACTTACACATGCAAAGGTAAAATCACTTGTAACACTCATAAACGCAACAAAAATTAATGAACGTTCAAAATCAACTTTGTTTCATAAAAGTTAATGTCTAAATATTAAATATCCGCGCAAAAAATATATAGTATCAAGTGTCAACTAGAGATTAAATTTTATAGCTCCTCCCCTTTGCACAAAGTTTTGGTGGGGTCATTTATTTGTTTGAGTTACGTTTCTTATCATCTTATTTCGATGGGTAATACTATAAATTCAGATGGTATGCCAATCAATCGACAATTCAACAAAAGTAATGCATTAGTTTTGGTCGTTTTTCATTCTTATAAATTTTTCACTCTGCCGCGATTAAATAATAGTAGTATTGATTATTACCAGGTTTGCATGTTAAAATGACTAGTGATATTAACTGTGAATAAGAAAGCGAGTAAAAATATTGTAAAGATACTTTGGAATAATGTAAAATTTGGTCGAATCGGGCCTAAGTAGAATAAAAACCAACTAGAGCATAGAATGTTCCAGAAGGACCGTACGTTGACAAACAGAGTGAGTGTTAACACATAGACTTATATTGAAATACTATTAGGGTTGTAGCATCCATGATACTTTTAGAGTATGTTTGAAAATTATTTATTTTCAGTAGAAAAGCGTCGCATTGTCCTGTCTCGGTCGTGCATCTCATAAGATAAGAAAAATATCATGTGGAAACCTGCATACCTGAGAATTTTACATAGGAATTTAAAAGATATATGAAGTCTACTAACTAGTAGGGTAGTATGTACTCTAACCGAGATGCTAGAGTCCAACCTGCGACATCTATCTCGGCAGTCCATTCCACTCCCCACTAGGCTATCGCTTCTTCTTTTTTGTGTGTTACGCTTATCCCCTCACTCTGTTTTATAATCAAAAACACACTGGATATACGCGACTTCACACCACATTTCAAGTCATATTCTATGCGCAACTGACATTACTCTTATATGTCACTTAGGGTCAAGCTTTAAATCACGTTCTTGGGAACTTATTTGGTTAGTAATTTCATGATTTTTTACGCAGTGCATAGAATATCAGGCTTGTCCTGAATCTAATTTTACTGACCTCTGATTAACTTTATGACTAAAATACTAGACTTTTTTATGCAGCATAGAATACCGCAAAACAGCACACCCCGAAGTCAGTTCATTTTTACGTTGCGTTTATCTACCAAGAAAACACCAATGGTATTTTAGTGTCGCGTAAAAACGTGTAACACCAGTGTATTTGTATTCCCATATTAGACAATTAATAAAACCTAATTATTAAATAACACATTCATATATTACATTTTAGACATAAAATTTACATAAATAATACAATCTATAAATATGATCTTTACGAAGTTATTGTTTGTATACCAGAAACACGAAAGTATTTTTTCGGAATCAATAGTTTTAAACTAAGTTCAAGTGCGTCAACATTCACATTTTGTATTAGAGACAGCGTAAAATTAGTTGTGCTTCAGCCCAAACGATCGTCAGAGACCACCGAGATAAAAGGCATGGGATACTGCCCCGCCTCGAGTAGAGACAACTGAAGTGGTGACTGCTTCACCTGAGGCATGCTAAGCTATAAGGCAAAATCATCGCATCGGAACGAGCAATATTCTGACGGTTTTTAGGCGCTCTCAAACAGCCCCATTCAAAGCCGTGCATTTATTAATAGACATATGAGCAGCCTCACTTTATTTGAAATCGTGGCTGCTCATAACATAAGCTCACGCCTGCATCCCCGAAGGTGTAAGCAGAGGTGCAACGTGCTCTGAACCCAAAGTTCGCTGAGTTTGTTTTCGCCCATGATGAGTTATAGGGCAAGCCTATAACCATACCGGGCACAAATTTCAATCCCGTGGAATTCATATGTGTTTTTTCAAATCTAAAACTCACACAAATTGTGATTGCCCGACCTAGAATTGGAAACCAGAACCTCACGGTTTTGCAGCCTAAGTAGGTTGCTACTAGACCAACGAGGCGATTCTGCCCAAATGGATTGAATGATTATCACATCCTGCGCCGTGCACTCTACCTTCAGTTACCCAACTTAACAACTATTCATTGAATTTTCAATAAATATTTTTTTATTGCACGTTTAGATTAAAACCTATTAATTTGAGGTGTATCGCCTTTATAGTATACAAAAACTAACCTTCTATATTTTTTGACACATTACATCAAAGACATTTATTACGTATACTACTAGACGAGCTGTTTAGAATTAAAATTGCGCCACAAACGCGGAACTTTGACAGCTGACAGACAGGGAGCGGGAGAGGGGTTCTAAGGGGGTCTTAAGAGTAAGCGAGAGGGTAATACTGAATTGCGGGGAATTGATCGTAATGGTATTCTATGTACCGCTGCTGTTCTATTTGTCTATGGCACCGCGCAGCCGATCTAGTAGTATTCAAGTCATTGAATTACATTTATATATTTATTAGGATCTTTAAATATGATCAATATATTGGGTTATTAACTATTAAGTACATTTTAAAGCTAAACTAAGTTACAAGTACATTTTTCATTTTGAAAACCATGACGATCAGACATCAGAATCAATCAACACTTAGATGTAGAGTTTATGAGAGATATATGCGAGAATGAAAACTCTCATTTGCGAAGCCGCGTCATACGATTATTTTTTCAAACTGTATGACGCGACCTTGTAACAAGAGATTTCTGTTATTTTCTCATATGTATCATATACATTCTCTGCATTTACAAAAGGATTTCACATTTGCGGATCACGTTTATACTTGTCACACGGCGGGGAACCGGTAGCCTTTTTACAATAAGTTAATCCCTATAATTGAATGAATAATTCAACACAATAAAATTATATTTCGGATGTTGCTAGTTTTGTTCAATAAAGATACACACACACACACACACACACACACGCACGCTTGTAATTCGCGAAGAGGCAGGCAGAGGTGTAACCAGTATACCCACATTTCGCCGAGTGTATCTCCGTCCCACGATGCGATGTAATAGGGGGCGAGCCTATCGCCATACCAGGCAGAATTCCAGACTCCGGGATGATAATGAGCATTTCATCATAGAAAAACCTAATATCACTTTTACCCGACTCGGGGATCGAACCCGAGATCTCAGCGTCAGCCTCAGTCGTAAACCATACGCATCAAGACTGCGCCACCGATATCAATAAAGATAGTGATGTGGTAAAAGAATTAGTTCATTCACTCATTGTAGTTCAGTCAACAATTTTATTCCTTCATATTCTGAAGTCTTACTAAAGGTCGTCCTTATTGCCTAAAACTTGATTTTACAATCTAAAAGTAATTTAAAGAAGATTGTGATAGAATTTTTTAATTTTATGTTGATTTGATTTACAGTTCCATTCTTTTGAACGATAATTAGATCCACTGTATTCATTTTGCTAGACTGCCTCGGTGGCGCAGTTGTAAAGCGTACGCGTTACGATTGAGGTCAACGCTGAGGTCTCGGGTTCGATCCCCGGGTCGGGTAAAGTGTTATGGATGGGTTTTTCTATTACGATATGCTCAGTATCAGCCCGGAGTCTGGAATTTATGCCCGATGTGGCGATAGGCTCGCCCCCTATCACATAAGGGACGGAAATACGCTCGGCGAAATCGGGGATTACAGGCGTGAGTGCGTATATATCATTTTGTAAAGTGACTTTTCGATCTGTCGATTTGCTGTGTTTTATATTATCAATTCAATTATAGCTGCGCTGCGGAGTTTTTTTTAATATCGTAACAGTATTACTGGCACTAAAAAAACATGATTATTATATCAGTAACGCTGAATCTGATAGACTACATTATTTTGAAAATCTTTTATCAAAAGGCAATCACAAGCCCAAGATTTAAACTAGATTCTTGTGTAACTTATTGGGCAACGTGCCACAGACACCGCAGTGACATTAGTCTACAAAGTAAACATTGGCACGCTTGGTTTGTCTACAGATTGTAGTGGTACGAGTATATTTATTGATGTTTATGGCTAAGACCGTAGAGCGAGCTATAAAATATAAAGGTTATATATTTCAAATCTTTCTGTAATATGTGTTAGAAAGCATGTTGCGCCGACCCCACTGCGAGTGGGATAAGGAGACAGCTGGAAGAAGACTATATATACTATATTGTCGCACACATAGTTTTAATCCCATCAATTTGCCCAAATATTTGCGGAGATATAGTATTTGGAGTTTTCAGTTCTGCAATCTGTATACCAATATCAGATGACCCAAAAAGAGGTGTTCTTTTGAGGTCACATTTAATATTAATTAGTGTTCGCGTATTGGTCGAAACTCGACCTAAGTATTTTTTGAATTCGCCAGCTGCGAGATTTGACATGTCAGTGTATGCGTAAACAATGAATACATACATACATACATACATAGACTCACGCCTGTTTCCCATAGGGGTAGGCAGAGACAACGGATTTCCACTTGCTACGATCCTTGCATACCTCTTTGGCCTCATTCACTCTCATTATTTTTTTATACATGCACGTAAAATAAACAATGAATATATAATTTAATTTAATTAAATGAACAGATATATATAAAAAACGTTCTGCACTCCTCCTCCATCTAAACTTTAACCATGTCAAATCTCACAACCCTCCGTTTGTGCAATATGCTTAAAAAAGGGTCCGAAGTTTTCTCTTCACGTATTAATATATAGATTACAATTAATACAGTTTTCTTTTTTATTTAAGGTCGGTTTTCAGATATTCCGTCAGTCAAATTATTTCACACAAAGATGTCATTCTGTATACGCATCGTCGAATAGACATCATAATAATTTACAAAAAAATTAAATATAATTTTGGCTACGTTTGCTATGTCGTAATGTGGTAGCGGTCTAAAATTACTAAGTCTAGACTCTGTATGTGGAGCAATTCTATGCAAGTCCACTCCAAGAAAAATATCTAGAATATACTACATCTTCACAACCCTATCATAAACTCTTAAAACACAACACTAGTTAACTAAAATGATATGTTTTTTTAAATGAATCTAGATTTTTTTTTCTAACTAACCCGGCTGCGATACCTAATATTAGTCTATATTTATATCCTTTAATGGCATTATATTTCCTATTTTCCATAAGCGTAAGCGAATTGAGGTATCAAGGTGCGCCTAAATTGGCTTTATCGTGTCTATTAAAAATATGACTTGTTTTATTCGAAATAGTTTGTAAATTAATAAAATAAATAAGAGTAAATAAAGTAGTTCAACTTTCAAACAAAACAAAAGTGAAAATACAAAATAAAAAAAAAAACATAAAAAATAACCATTTATTCGTCGATAAAACCAAAAACAAAAAAATAAATTCTTACGAAATAATTTTATAAAACAAATAAAAATCACAACACTAGTTCTAAAGGCCTGAGTATGTTTTTTACGTTTATATTCCAGCTTAGCCAGCGATATTTAGCGACGAACATGTACATGGGCAAAAATGATTAAAGCCTGATTTACATGGAAAGAGCATAATACTTAGGTAGTAATTATTAGTTAATGTATGGTATAATGTACGAGAATACAACAAAGAACTCTAGTTTCCGAGGTCGTGTCATGAAACTTGACAGCGAGAATGATACGACCTCGTAAACTTGAGTTTTCTGTTTCTGGTCTTTGTCGTACAGGAAACTCTCCATGTAAATGAGGCTCTGCTAATTTTATAATGCATGTCCATGTAAGAAGTTTGTATTACTTTTTGACCATCAAGGATTATATCTACCAGCCTTAGAATTGCTAAGGTAACAGTTAAAATATTTTATAGAAACGGATAATATCTTGGCTATACTCCAAGGGCCTTATTATGTAATTTTAAAATATTTATCTATTCTTATACTAGTTACGGAAACATGGTGTTCCTCCTTAACAACAATTTAGAAAATAAATATAATTAATTAGTGATTATGTACAATACAAGAAAAATATACCTAGTAGGTAGGGTAAAACAATTTAAACATGCAATTATTCATGAAACATTAGTTTATGTACAATATTGATATTAAAACGAAATTAGAACAAAGAAAACATATGAATTTATAATCATAATTGTTTATTAAAAAGGAACCATATTTTTACATTAAAATAACACATACTGTCATTTACATACACGTACATATAATATTTTTAAATGCTTTACATTTTAATACCACATTATATTATTTTACTAAAACCGATAACGCACAGTATAGGTAATATTTTAGTCTTATCATATCTTTTCATATAAAATATGATTAAAATCATAATACATATTTACGATCATGATATATTTTATACATAGTTTCGATATCTATGTTCGACTTATTGTTAAAAAATTTCAATGACAGTTGTGATAATAATCACATTTGTTAAACCTTACAATAAATATTATACACAGCTGTTTCTTCGACTCGAATAAAATTTCTTCATGAAAGATTTAAAAATATGACACAATATAAATATTACGTAGTTTGGATTTTTTTAATTTGTGACTGATCCGATGAGAGGCAATGGTCTCACCACGGAGGATGCTCAAGATCGGGCGAAGCTAGCGAAACCGGGATAACGCCAGGCAAAAGAAGAGTTATGACTAATCAGAATGGATTAATTTTACCATCACGAAATATTACACGTAGCCTTTGAATGTTCTAGAGAAGGATTTCTTAAAACTACAAACAAGGTTTATTTATCTCGTAAAAATTGAGCGAAAAAGGAAACAATCAGTAGGTGCAAGAGAGACAGAAACATATTTTTATATTGTGTTATAATTTTTAAAGCATACAATTATTTCTAAACATTACTGTAGAAGTCTCGGCCACTGCTTTTGTCTCTGGAACAAAAAATATGAGTTTAATATTTTTATATTAACAAAAAAATAGAACTTAACATTTTTTTTTGTAATTTTGTGTTATTCCTAAAACCTTCCAACACTCCCCTGTTTTCGAAATACTGTGATATAAGGCTGACATAAAATGAAACGTCTCTTTTACACACAGAAGTCCAAAATAAAGATAAAAATAAGTAAATAAGATAAAATTAAAGAGACAATTCATAAACAAAACAGAATAATATTTTTGTGTGTATCACAAATGTATTTCATCTATATGTGGCTACTATCCACCGTTAGTAAATAACATTTCAATATATTAAATTTCAATCAAAAATATCCCTGAACAAAGAGTTGAAATAATAAAAGTGTACCTATTCTCACCTTTTCTTATCTTTAATTGATCTCTTACGTCCAGCAAATAACAAAGTTCCTCAGTCTATTTCACTACAACTTTGATGTGTGACGCGAGTTTTTTTTTATCAGCCATAGACAATTGCATGCAGAGCCACGCTGTAGACAATTTTGTCTACAGCATGAATGGGCCGGCTCGTCCGGGTCGTTACTATTGTCTCACAGAAATCCGGCGTAAAGTAGCAGTTTGCTGCTGCGTTTCGTACGGTAAGTGAGATATCCGGAGGCCCAAATCCCCCTCCCCTTCCCAATCCTTTATTATCCCTTTCCTTTAAGGTCGGCAACGCGCCCATATTTTTTTGTATTGTGGGCGTACATGGGCGGTGGAGATCGCTTACCATCAAGTGACTCACTTGCTCGTTTGCCGGCCTGTGCTATAAAAAAAAGTCCCACAGAACAGCATGTTTAGTAAGGAAGGCCCCTTACTAAAAGCTCATTTAGATGCAGAGGGATTTAGTATGATTTATGCAAGAATAAACAGAAAACTGTAATTTGAAGGCCGCGTCATACTATTCATTTTTCAAAGTGTATGAAGCGTCCTCGTAAAGAAAAATTTACTATCAATTTATTATCTATGTCACTGAATAAACTGTCTCCAGCTTTATGGGGCTTCATGGGAAAGGTGAAGGCGTAAGGGGTAATTAACTTTAAGCACAGTTTGTCAGATAGAGTAAGGAAGAAATAAAGCATAGCACTCACATGCAATATGATGATTTAAAGCTACGGCTACACGTCAGTGGTGAACCTGGAATTTATGTTAGATATAAGCTGGTAGTGTACAGCTGACGAAAATTATTTAAGTTGAGAGTGACAGGCTCTAATTGACCACTTTGACCAGTTAATTGATCACCGTTCAGTGCCCATGCATATTGAAGTTCCAAGCAATGTAGATGGCTCAGAATCCCTCGATGAATGCATAATGTCCCCTCGTCATAATCGTTATAATAGGGAGACTGGTTAAGACTTAAATGCCGCATTTTTAGTTGTTACGAACTAATGAATTTGATTATTAGTAATAATTGAATACAATTTAAATTCGTATTAATCTTAATCACATATTATAAAGTTAGTCATTAAATTAGTAGATACTATTCAATGAAACAGTATTTAATGGAATTAGTACTATTTAATTGAATTAGTACTATTTAATTGAGTTAGTACTATTTAACTGAATTAGTTAAATTACTACTATTTAATTTAATTAGTATTCAATATAAAGTTAAATTGGTATATATATATATATAGTATATTGATTAAATTAAAAAAACAAATGAATGAATTAATTAGTTTATGATGTCCCATGCGATAATAAATAATAAATAAATACACCCAACAGTCACACACATAGTCCCGACCCCACACTAGGTTAACCTGTATTGTGGGTATCGGAAACTACGAGGGACTTGCGGTCCCACAACACCCAGACCCGATACAAATATATGTGGATTAGACAAACATTTGTCACGGTGTGGGAATCGAACCCACGGCCTCACGCTTCGCAGCTGGCTACTCGCCCACTGCGCTACGAAGGCTGGAAGAAAGGGATGGGTGATTATTGGATTTTTACCTGTCGCTATTGGGAACTTCTTCTTCGTAGTCCAAGTCGTACAGGTCGTCTCGGGCGTAACTTCTGTTGGCGAACCCTCCTATATCTACTGGAATATTAAAATTCGAATTCAAATCATTTATTTTGTAGCCATGCCACATAGGGAACTCTACCGTTGCTTCGGAAATTTTCACTTGTCTAATGTCTATATTTTAGAATTCTGTATTAATTTAAGTCGTCGTATAATTCGGGTCATCGAATTTTAAATAGACGGTACTTAATCATAGATTTTTTGATTTACACTGTATAAAGTTATCAATGTGATTCAGGCAAATGGTAATAAAATAAGTTTTAACAAAATAATATAACCGACTTTTCAAAAATATCACTGAATAGTATATATAGGTCTATTTGGAGTCGGTGCCTGTACAAACCAGTCAAATGCAATTGGTTACTAACTTTTGTTAAAACTTATTTTATTTTTGTAATTTTAGTGCTATGATATTTAAATTCCAATACAATAACACAATCGCGCCGATTGTACTGTTGTCCGTTGAGGAGTTTCATTTTGTTACTCCGTACTTTTATCATCAGATCCTAACCAAATTTATATGGGACCATATCGCAACTGTATCAAATGATTTCCAAGAAAATTAGTTCACAGTTAGCGGGGAAATCGATGTACATACAATACATACATAAAAAAAACAAAAATATACGCTACGAATTGCGAACCTCCTTTTTTGTAGTCGGTTATAAAGCTTACCTCTAGCAGAGTCATCGTATTTGCTAAGATCGGCCCATTTATAATCGTTCTCGGTGTAGAGTGGTGGTAAAGTCTGATGCGGGGTGGGGTAAAGGTCCAAGTCCCTCTTGTGCGCCTTTATACTGTCCGTATCGCTGAATGATTGCATCCTGGAATTATTTGCTTTATATTAATTACTGCCTCGGTGGCGCAGTTGTAATGCGTACGCGTTACGATTGAGGCCAACGCTGAGGTCTCGGGTTTGAACCCCGAGTCGGGTAAAGTGGTATTGAGTTTTTCTATTACGAAATGCTTAGTATCAGCCCGGAGTGTGCCCAGTATGGCGATAGGCTCGCCCCCTATCACATATGGGACGGAGATACGCTCGGCGAAATGTGGGTACACCTCTGCCTACCCCTTCGCGGATAACAGGCGTAAATATATGTATGCAATAAACTCGTAACTTAGAAAAGTCTGAGGTGAAAGCTCTTGGGGCTGGTTTCAAAACTGCAACTTTCGTCTCAACAGTCCGTACCACTCCTCGATGAGCTATCGCTGCTATTACCGTTAACCTATGCTATGTAATACGCAAGCAGCCGCAACCTCCGCGGGTGTAAGATCTTGTACAGGGCCAATCCTTGGACTAACCTGGTGTAATCGTCGAAGCAGCTAAACCGCCACAAGGCGACCGCCATCAACGCCATGGAGATGACCACACCGGCTCCTATCAGCAACCACATCGCCAACACCGATTGATCATCAGGGGTGATGAATTCCTGAAAACATCATTAAATAATATTATTACATTTTTCACACAACTGACTGACAAAATGAGGATGTCGCTGGATTGATAGTAGGCCGAGCGGATGATCGTTTAATCACAAAGTACCGCATGACATTACACTACGTTTAGCATCCCGGAACATGAAATGCTAAATCTCATAATGCCCAGTAATTTCACTAGCTTCAATGTCCTTCAAACCAGAAAACAACAGTGCTTGGCGGAAAAATTAGACAAGGCGGTGGTACCTACCCCGACGGACTCTGTATACAAGAGAACTAGTCTACTAGATATTGTAGACTGTGGTAGAACTAGTGTTGAGTAGGACACGATTTTAAATGACTTTGTAAAAGTAGCCTCTTTTTGTACTGAGGCAGTACAAGGTCCACTTCAAATGAGGCGAGGCGTGTTGCAGCTTACTCGCCCATTCTCACTCTTTCATGCACGCAGACCGCGTCTTCAGAATAGTAACAGAGTAACGTTACAATTTGAAGTAGTACATACAAAAAAAATGAGCCGCTCTTACATTACATCGTCATGTCCGGGAAAAATATAATGCTTCTTGTATGTCCTACTCGACACCAGGTACAGCAGTACTATAGTTTTGGCACGTAAGGTCCAAAAGAAAATCCATGTAAAAAGTGACTGCATATGTACTGCATTTAGGCAGCTTAGGTATCGCATTTTGCGCAGTCAGATTACATAGCTATAACCTTTATAGGCTGGCCAGGCCGGCGAAATTTATTTTATTAACCCTGCTGGGCTAAGATCTCCCCCCCCCCTTTCCATTTACCGCGATCTACTACTACTAAAAGCTATTGTGGTTCAAATGCGTCCAGATCGTCTCGCCACCGTTTCCTAGGACGGCCCCGTCGTTGCTGATCACCAAGCACCCATTAGGTTACTAACTATGTCCAGCGTTCTGAACTGCATTCTAAACACTTAATCTGCCCAATCCCATTTGAGACAAGTCTGTCGTCCCACATCTGCTATGCCCGATTTGTTCATGGGCGGAGGTAATATTTTACCCTCAGATGGACCATTGCTCAGCTGCTATTTGAGCTAAACATAATATAGAGGCAGGCCGACATTATTCTGACGACCGTCAACAAATATACAGACGGTTATGATTTTACAATAGTTGTTTATTAGAAACCGCATTAGACCAATGTGGTGGATTGAGACCTAACTCTCTTAATAGAAGAAGAGGCCTATGCCGGGAAGTGAGAAAGTGAATTAGAGCTGGTGTTTTTGCTTATTTAATTTTAATCGTAAGAACGCTCACCTCTACTCCAAGCAATGCCAGCCGTTTCCTAAAGTCTTCTTTCTGGATGTATTTCCACATCTTCTGCAGGTCATCCTCGTTGAGGCGGTAGTCCATATCTTCCTCGTAGGTAAGGGGAACGCCGAAGGTGACTTTCACGCACTGCTCGTGTCCAGGCCAGTGAATGTTACATAGCCCGTGGGATGTAATTTGGGTGATATCGATACTGAAATAGGAGAAACAAAACTCTTGTATTCATAAACATTATTGAGAGGTCTCATATCGCGTGGGGGGTAATGATGATTTCTATAAATGTGATTGGTCTTCGTTTAGCACCAGAAAGACCAATCGCGTATATACATGTGTACTTAGTAAAGAGCTCATTTAAGTCACAGTATAGATAGGCCGACAAGCATGCGGCCCATCTGATGGTAAGTGGTTATTGCCACTCATGGACTCGGTAATGCCAGTGCAAAAAGGCAGCGGCTAGGTCTTTTTTAGCAGACACCGGCAAACGAGCAAGTGGGTCACACGATGGTATGTGATCATCGTCGTCCATGGACATCCGCCATATCTAAAGTATCTTGGACTTGTTGCCAATCATAAAAGAAAAGGGAAATTTGAGTTTCTGTATATCTCGCTCACCGTATGAAACGCAACAGCAAGCTGCTAGGAGTAGTTCACAACACAGTTTTCTGTGAGGCGGTAATAACAACCCAGTTGAGCTGGCCCATTCATGCTGTAGACAAATCTGTCTGCAGCGTGTTAGAGCCAGCATATTGCTTACCATTAAATAGATAATATTAAAAATAGATACGAGGAAAACAGCAAAATATTTTACGGGGTAAAAACGATCAATTTTGTTTATAGAAAGATACAAAATGTAGCCAATGTTTGAACAAGTAAAAACACTGCATTAAGATCAATACATATGTAGCAATGTGACTTGGCACTAGGCCAACTCCTAGGTAGGATCAGATATTTTTACCTTAGACGCAAAATGTGTGTTACAAGTTTGATGCTTTTATCTAACTGCCTTCTTTTTCTCTCGCGGGAAAAGCAACTTATTACTATAGCCTCAGCCCGGGGGGGAGCGAAACGGTTATGCTGGACTAGCCGGTCTTACGATCCAGCACCCCGCCACCCGGGAGATGCGACCGATCTATCTGCCTGCATATTGCGTCGGTAACTTCTAAATAGATAAACTAATTTCAATGAGGTTTTTTACATTAGTTTTTAATACATCTAAATAATTGATGTCCAGTTAGGTTAAATGAATAAATACTCCACACGCCTATATACTCGATGCGGTAACACTAGATATCACTCACGCACAGTAATTCGCCAAATGCGTCCCAAGATGTGATGGGATGAGCCATGGCCTCAGCCGTTACGGGACAGAATGTGTTTTATTTTATTTGAAAAGCTCACCTTAAGATGGTTTTTCCATCTTGCCAGCTTAGCATAACCCCACGAGATATCTCACGCATGAGAAAGACAACATTTTACACGACACGTGTCGAAAAAATTATCCCGAGTCGCTTATGTTAAGGCAGCTATTAATTAATATAAATAAAAACCTAATATAAATAAATACAAAATACGTACGCTGCGGCTAGGGGAACATAATTAGGCAATGCAGTACATAGAAGAACCATTTTAATTATGTATTTATGCCAATAAGAATAACCACAAACACTGTGATAAACACCCGTGACTAGCCCCCGTATTTCCAAACAACACTTAAGTAAGCTCTTTGCCAAATGTCGAAGCGCCAAAAACTAATCATTGACGTTTAGAGAAATCGTCACTATGCGTTCGCACTCACTATGAAGTCTCATAGTAACGTTTATGAATACTGGGGTAACTTTAGTGTTTGGACGGTTGACAAATGTATCACGGAGCGATCCGCTCTGAGACTTTAAACATTTCACCGTGACATGACATTTAAGGTTTTTGTAATTGATTTCTGATTGGTAGACTCACGCTGTAGACACGACTGCCTACAGCGTGGCATCGTGGGTCGGCTCAACCACTATCTCGCAAAAAATCGACTTAAAGTAGCGACTTGCTGCTGTGTTTCGTATGGTAAGTGAGATATCCGTCGTTCGGAGACAATACCACAGTGAGGTTGAAAGTACTATTTTATCTACTTTATCTCTACTTTTACATAACGAGTCGAATATTCTGTGCAACCATCTTAGACAGACATATAGAGATAATCAGATAACCTGTTTTTTCACGACAAAACTATTCGATAAAATTATCTCGTGTTGCATATGCTAAGCCCCCAGGACTCCACGATCCAAAGCTATACTCGACCGATAGAGCGGTATATATTTTTATTTATATTATTTTATACACTTCATACAAGTCGTGTAAAGGCGGAATGTTGGTTTATAAATAATGTTATGACGTGTTTACATGACGTCAATCATATAATTGACACTGTTATCTTCACGGAAGCTATTTATGTGCGATGTTTGCATTTAGGGTTCCGCAAAGATTGGGAGTGGTAGAGCCACGCTGTTGACAATTTTGTCTACAGCATGAATAAGCCGGTTCGATTGGTTTATTACTACTATCTCATAGAAAAATGACGTAAAGTAGCGGCTTGCTGCGTTTTGTTGCGTGAGTGAAATATCTAAGTAACTTCACTGGTGTCAACGTAAAGACGTTGAAGGTCTGAAAGCAGACCAATACACAAATGCTTACAACACTGCTGCTTTGCGGCAGACATAGACAAAGCGGTGGTACTAACCCAGACGATCTCACGCATACGATGGACCTACCACCTGATTTACTCCGGGCTTACTCCGATGGTAGTTCTTTATAAGTTGAGGGATGAGGGAAGATGAGAAACTCTAGCAATCGCACTGCGATTCGAATTTAAAGGTTTTTTTTTATTCAACTTATGCTCTTCGAAATTAACTTTATAAACAAATGTAGGCTGATCAACAGACAAACAGAGTCATGGCATGAGTAAACATCCATTTAGCTTTTATAATCCGTATGAAGAAATATTTATTTTCCTTCCACCTGCCCTATCCCACTCGCAGTGGGGTGGCGTAACATGCTTTTTAATATATGATAAAGAAAGAAAGATTTGTCTTGTAGTTTTTACGACCGGCCGCCTGCCTGACGTCTACCCCTCTGGGGAGAAAACATCCAGACCCGAAACAAATATTTGTGGATCACACAAACATTTTATCTTGGTGCAAGAATCGAACCCGCGGCCTCTCGCTTCACAGTCGGCTACTCGGCCACTGCACCACTGCGTTATGAATAAATATTTACCTATTGACTTCAAAGGAAAAACGTAGTAAATACATTGCAATACATAATTTTTCTCTGCATTGCATCATAACGAGTAAGCAAAAAGATGAAGGTCGTGAATTTAAATCCCAAAACAGGACATATATTAGTTTTTTTACAGACAGGACATATATTAGTTTTTTTACAGTAGACAGTTTTGTCTACAGCATGAATGAGCTGGTTCGTCTGGGTAATTACCACTGTTTCACAGAAAACCGATGTAAAGTAGCGGCTTGCTACTGCGTTTCGTACGGTGAGTGAAATATCCGGAGGCCAAAATCCCCCTCCCCTTCCCAATCCCTTTCGTTGAAGGTTAGCAACGTGCCTATGACGTTTTTTTGCTATTGTGGACGTACATGGGCAATGGATATCACTTACCATCACGTGACCCACTTCGTTTGCCGGCCTATGCCATAAAAAACACTCGATGGAATTTTAGCGGAAGTACTGTAAGTACCTTGGGTATTCATTTATTTACTAGCTTTTGCTGGCGACTCTGTCCATCTTTTCATCAGATCTCCGAGATTAAAGGCATCTTGTGTCACTTTCCGCTTCATAAACTAACTTTATACAAAAAATCATGTCAATACGATGTTCCGTTGTCATGTGGAAAACCAACAAACTCAGTTTCGCATTAAATACTATTACATACGCACTCACGCCTGTGATCTCTGAAGGGGTAGGCACAGGCGTAACGATTATACCCACATTTTGCTGAGCTTATCCCCATCATGTGATAGGGGTGAGCCTATCGCCATACCGGGCACAATTCCAGACTCCGGGTTGATACTGAGCATGTCGAAATATTAAACCTAATATCACTTTTACCCGACCCAGGGATCGAACCCGAGACCTCTTTACAGGAGTCGTACCGCGTACGCATTACAACTGCACCACCGAGACATTCATTAAAATTAAATACTATTATTATAGATTAAAGCAACTTGTACATTGTATACAAAACTATAATTAATATTTTATCATTCCTATATTTCTGAACCGTAAACATGGTAAAAATTATGAACCACTGATGCGTAATAATGTACTCGCATGGTTCAATGCGATAATACTGTGTGTAAAACATAAAGTAATAAAATGTTTTACATAGATACGCACTCACGCCCGCGATCCCCGAAGGGGGTAGGCAGAGGTGTAACCAATACACCCACATTTTGCCGAGCGTATCTTCATCCCACGATGTGGTAGGGAGCGAGCTTATCGCCACACCGGGCACAAATTCCAGACTCCGGGCTGATACAGAGCATTTCGTAATCGAAAAACCCAATACCACTTGTACCCGACCCGGGGATGGAACCCGAGACCTCAGCGTCAGCCTCAATCGTAACGCGTACGCATTACAACTGCGCCACCGAGGCAGTGTTGATGTTTTACATACAGTATTATCGCTTTGAACGCTGTTTAGTTGCGGCCACGCCCAATAAGTTGCATACGAGTATGTTTATAGACATCTTTAAGCATTATTTAAATGCCTATTGCTTCTGTTCTGAGCCTCTCAATATAATCTAGATTATATTTTTATAGCTGAGGCAAACGAGCAAGTGGGTCTCCTGATGGTAAATCAACTCCACTGCCCAATAACACCCACATACCAGAATAATGCATTGTCGCCAACCACGAAACGCAAGAGAAAGCTGGCCAATTTACCCCGGTCTAGCACGCCAATTCATGCTGTATACGAAACTGTTTGCGACGAGACTCTACCACTTATAAGAGAGACTAGATAGGCAGGACTTACCATTATATAGAAACAGCTACATCCTTCGATAACTATACATCTAAACATTAAAATGAGACGGATTTGTTCACTATAATACATTTATCTACTACTGGATTTATCCAGTCTTTATACACATCAACAATTAGATATGTCACTTTTCACTCGCGAACTTCTGAATGTATACCACATTCTAGACGTACGAAAGTGCAGCGTAAAAAACGCTGATGCCAACCCTCATACTAATTTCTCTTCAGCAAATTTTATCTTGTTCAAAATATCCACACCTGATTTATCCGACTCGTTATTGTTAACGCTATCCGTTTTCGATTCATCTGAAGATACATTATTGTTGTCAACTTGCTCCTCTATTAGATTCAAGTCGGATTTTTTTGTGGCTTTATTATGAGACATCTGAGGATAATGGTGTAACATAGCAGTTGTATTAAAAGTTATTTTACCGTATTTTACATACTCTGTAGGACGCTTTGGCTTATCAACGCTCGTACTAGGAACTGCGTCGATATCGTCGTATCTATCAGGGCTTTCATCATAATCCCTAGCATCCTCTACGAGTCCAAGAGCTAATCTCTTACTTCTCCTAACATTTTCCATGTAAGCGTTATATCGGTTCATATCTAAAGTGTTGTTTTGTTTTAGCGGCAAGGAATTCGGCAGTTTTTTTGGAACATTCTCCTTGTATCACAATTGTTTGTGTACCGAAGGTTGGGTGTTGGATTCCGTCTTTGCCGCCGCGTCAGTGCGCGCGGCTTTCTTTAGCTATGTTTGTGACTGCACCATGGAGATGCTTGTTGTCTCTGTGACGATAGTTGGGGCCGGGAACTCCTCACTTGTCGAATCGTATATAGGGAATTCACAGCAGAGGATACACTTCAAGAATTTCGGCACTTCTACGTAGATCGCTGGTGGTATTGGTATCAAAGGGGAGGTTGAAGCTTTATAGTACAAGTAGTCAGGGTTATCTCTATATTTTTCGTCTGCTGTACGTTCTAATAATGGTATCCCTGATAAGAACAGTATTATAGCGGTAGTGAAGAGTGGCGACATAATCGCTACCCACTCTACTCCTTCAATCACGTTTAGAGATATAATAAAAATTCCCCACCATAGAACCACTTCGCCGAAGTAGTTCGGATGTCTGGACAAACCCCAAAGTCCGTCGTTGCACCATTTTCCTTGGTTACCTGGCTCTTGTCTAAACGCAAATTTTTGAAGATCAGCATATGTTTCTATCAACAACCCTATGACGAAGATTCCAGCACCTGCTGAGTCTAATGTAGTCATGGTTTTAGGTGATTTAGGGAACGAATGATGTGGCGAGTTGCATATTATTACTGGCAAACTAACTACATACACCCATACAGCTTGGAATGTGTAGAAAACTGCGAATCTCAATGTATTACTCTTTCTGTCTTCGAACTGTTTGTCCCTCCCTATGTGATAGATCCTGTATATTAGATATCCTGACAGTCTCACGCCCCAAACACAGACGAACGCTGTAACCATCAGTTGCCTGCTGTCATAGCTTTTTAAATGGCTCCCACCTTGTCCAAGAAAGAAAGTCAATAGTGCAATTATGACGAAGTTGGCGCCACCGGTGAAGTCAGTCACTTTGTCGCATTGGAACAGTGAAGCTATAGTGAAGAATAATATTTGCATGGCCACTGTCACCATTGCGCTTATCGCGAAGTTGTTTCTGTCGATCAACGGCTCCATTTTGCTTGAATCAGTCTTGCATATTCTGTTACCGGTTCAAATTCATAATTTAGCACTTTATAATCACATTTACGTATACGAATAGCATTGTGTACTAGCGGTTGTGTTAAAGCGGAGTATTTGGCCGTGCGGGCTGTGCTCGGTTACTAAAATAATTCCTACTGCGCATGCCTCGTGGTGGGTATCACGCATGCGCACAGATTCTGCTTTATTAAGCTGTTTCGTAATCATAATTTGTAAGTATATTTAATTAGGTTTAGAATGTGTTAGGAAATGGGTCGCGTGCGAGAACAATGAGGAGGAAAAAGCGCCACTCAGAGTTTGTGTCAAGATTCTTGTTTGGGAGTACTTCGCTCGCGTGGTTTTATTTATAGTCTCGGTACTAAGATTTTAGGGCAGTCGTGTCAACGGCTACTCTCTCGACGTTCACAATGAATGTTTGGATTACTCATGCTATTAACTAGTTTATTATGAAATAACTATTTATAATCTCAATAGAATGAACTTAATTGGCGTACAGATTTACAGTAAAATATCCTTTTTATTTTTAATCATTATTTTCAATTTATAATTTTTTACCTAATTCATTGTTTGCTTATATCAATCGATTTATTTTTGTTGTAAATAATGAAGAACTTTAGTCTGTATTAAATTTTTGGAATTATTATACGTAATGAGTAATGGCATTTACTATTACTAATAGTAAGTTGTTGTTGCAAAATGTGCGTTTCAATTTTAACCGCTTGATAACTCATTTAAAGGCAGCTAATCTAATGGCATTTGGAACTAACGCCATCTATCCGCAAAGAAGAACAATTCGAAAGTAGGCTATCCTATTCCCGGAGAATGACGCAATAGGAACACTGAAACGAGCTTATATATTCTCTAACTTGATGACATGGTATCGAAACATGTCAAGTAAATAAAGTACTTAGGGTATACATGTAAACAGACATTATTTAATTGCGCGAAATATAGTTTTTTTTCTTACGAAAATTTGTAATGGCACATCGTCGGCGTCATAAAGTATAGATGTACCAAGTTACTGGATATGATAATAGGTAGACCGCTTGCTCGTCTGCGTATCCAGGCAATAAAAAGAATAACAACGCATAAAATAAAATAACAGTACCTACTACAAAACTTAAAGTCATAAATGTGCAACAATTATGGAAAATGCTTTTATGTTTGTCAGATGTTTACCATTGAAATTCATAAGCTAATTATTATATAGCTTGCATTAATTTTCTCTAATATTAAAATATTGGAACAAATATTTGCACCATTTCCTTCCTCAACTTATCATTGTTTACCAATTCTAAGTAGTAGTGATTTTGAGCAAGTATGACTCAATATTTAACAAAAACAACAGAGAAACACGGTAAGAGAGTATTTAAAATATTTCCTTTTTAAATGTGGGTTATACCATACCATATTGTAACAAGCAATGGTTCACGTTTATAGATTGTATTATTTGTTTTTAGAACTATCAAAGTGTCAAAATGATTTGATTCGTAAAATCCATCGAAATAAGATGACATGAAACGTAACTCAGGCAAAAAATGACCCCACCAAAACTCTGTGCAAGGGGGGGCTATAAAAGTCTGTGCAACTTGTTCATTTATCAATTCATAAAAATTGATTCATGATCTCTAGTTGACACTTAATACGTCTATTTTCTTGCGCGGTGCATAACGTCGTATCTAGATTTAGAAATTTAATATTTATACATTAACTTTTATGGAATAAAGTTGATTTTGAACGTTCATTAATTTTTGTTGCGTGTCATGTGTGATTACCCTTGCTTGTGTTAGTAAGTGGAGCCGTAATTTTTGGCAGATTCATATGGGAGTTATCGTTCTAGTTATCTTATTTCGATGGTAAAATCCGATTTACCGACCGGTTAAACGTTACCAAACGATATCTGAAGGCCAATTTTCGTATTTAACTGACACTGCGACTGAATTTTAATCGAATTGAGATTAAATTGTGATTTGACGAAAATGGTATTCTGCTTCTCTTTAAGTTCAGTGCGGTGTCAATATGATCTCATCTTGATCTCATTGCAATCTTAATTCAGTCTCAAGTTTGACGTTTATTTAAGGACATGTGTTATTTAAAAATGTTAGCAGAATACCGTTTTAAAAAGAGCCAGTAGTCTATAAATCTGTTAATAAAAAAAAAACAATTATTTAAAGTAGTTTCATAGATAAATATCCTGATGGGTAAAAATATATTTTACGACACTGTTTTCTAGCGCTGTTTTGTACGTGTCTACTTAAATTAACAACAATTCTTATCAATGGATTTATTAGTCGGTGTAGAGACCGACTGATAAGTAAAGACGTAATGTATACCTAAATAGCTTTTGTGTGAGCTGTCGATTTATTTGTAAATGAGGGCATTACTAATTGAAAATTATCTAAATATACATACATAATTACTTGTACTGACTGACTTATTCATCAACGCAGAGCCTAAACTGCTGGGGCTAAAAACTATAATGCTGTAAGCGTCCAATAAGGAAGGATTTTTGGAAATTTCACCCCTAAAGAGGTAAAATACGGAAGGAGGAAGAAGTCCGTATTTTTTAAAGTAATAAGCATGAAATGTTGTATACCTGCTTCTAGTTTTCCGTTGAGGTGCTCAGCCTGGAGTCTCGAATAGTGCCCGGAATGGCGATAGGTTCGCCCCCTATCACATCATGGGACGGGGATACGCTTGACGAAATGTAGGTGTACTGGTTACACCTCTGCCAACGCCGTCGGGCATTACAGGCGTGAGTGCGTATGTATGTATAAAAAAGTATCCATAAACCAGATTAAGTGTACTTACGTAGCGTTCTTGCCCTGATCGATTTTGTTATCAGCGATATACTCGGTGGCCATGTCAGCCACAAGTTCCCTGAAGTCTTCCTGAATCTTCTTGAAGTCCACAGCGTTGACTCCAGCGAGGTTCACAGTCATAACGGCTGATGGCGGAGTCAGGACTGCTTCTGGCGCCGGCATGTCTTCAGGATCGATTGGCAGAGGAGCTGGAAGCAATAATTATTTTAATACCATATCATGTATTGCGTTTCAGTTTAGTGAAATAAAGAAGTGTTTGTTTGGATGTCGCCTCATCGATCTAATGGAAACGTACTTCGACTATGATAACTTTTATTAGCTTGTGTGATGAAATGAGCTGATCGCTCGCCTGATGGTAAGCGCTACGCCTTGCCATAAACAGAAGCAACACCACAAAAACCTTTGAATTACAAAGCACTGCATGGCATTGGACTGCGCTCGTCACCCCGAGATATGTGAAGTCTCATAGTGCCCAGTAATGTCACTGGCTTCAATGCCCTTCTAATCGGAAGACAATAGCGCCTATACACTGCTGCTTGGCGGTTGAAATAGACAAGCGGTGGTACTACCAACCCAGACGGCCGGGCCTCTCGCATACGAGGGACCTACTATCTTAACCGTTAAGCCCCTCCGACACATTAATTAGTAAAAGATTGTAAGTTCTCAGTGGCTGAATAGATCCTCTTCAAACATATCAAAGGATCGTCTCATTGATTGATGATCTCAATTAAACTAGCTTCAAATAAAGAATCAAATCGGTCCATTCATTTAGACGCCGTTTATCGGTAGTTAGGATAAACTGACAATAACTCTTACCCATCATTTTGAAGCTCATGCTAAATCCTCTCGTGAAACTCATTCCCATTTTGGCTTCGAACCTCATGAATAACTTGTCCACATCGCCAAACCGGTACCGCCTCTCAGAGTTGAGGTGGTAGGTAAAGACCAGACCCTCGTGTCCAGAATCATCAGTACCTCCTGAAAGACAATATATTTCATTCATTTTTCATTATTATTAATTAAGACTAAGAAATTCCGAGCGACAATATTATTGTCATGAGGATATTAAAGTTGACGTCTTTAAATTCTATTCGCTACTTTGAGTTTAATACGAGATAACCTTCTTTCACCTGCCCTTATCCCACTCGCAGTGGGGTCGGCGCAACATGCTTTTTAACACATGTTACAAAAACATTTGAATTTAATTTTTACCATCGCCACCTAACTGACGTCAACCCCTCTGTGGAGAAAAAACTCAGACCAGAAACAAATATTTATGGATCATACAATCATTTTGTCTCGGTACAGGAATCGAACCGTCAGCTTCTCGTTTCACAGCCAGCTATTCGCCCACTGCGCCACGGAGGCTATACATTATTAATATGAGATTATACAAGTATAAAAAAATCTTACCCGGTTTCACTAAGACATAGTCTCCAATAGCTCCGTTAACTGCAAAACTTGTGATATTCATTTCGATTCCCATGCCCTCACCTTCAAATATCCAATCAATAACATTATTGGTGGGATAGTTGCCGGGATAATTTGGTGACGTCACAACTGTGGGCTCATCTACACTCAGGGTTATATGGATAGGAGCCACGTTTCTGGAGAATCCTGCAGCGTGAACATCCAGGTCCTCGCTGTTGACAATCGAAAATTGGCTCATAAGGTCGTCTAGTTCTGTACTTGATAAGTCTTCGACCATTTTGGTCCTCATTTGACTACCCTCAGTTGTAGATTCTAATGGGGTAGTCTCAACTTTTACCGACGTTTCTTCTAAGATTTGTGTGGATTTGGGTACTTCGTCAAATTCTTCCACTTCGTTACTGTCCACTCTTTGAGTTTCGTCTACTAGTGCATCATTTTGATACATTATTGGCCCCACGGGTTTCTCATTGCTATTGTTTTCTGTACTTTCTTTAAACTCATCATCGGGATTTGGTTCTTCTTTTTCTTGGTCCCCACTATCAATTACCTCAGAGGTTTCTGCATGTTTCGCAAAGAGCTCCGAGAGATTGCTATCCATTAATTCTTCATAATCATTGTAATCCCTTTGCGACAGGACCAAGCCTTCGTGGTACGGTTTTTTATACTTTTCTTCGTAGTCTAAAACAGAGCTTGAGTTTACTTCTTCAGTGTCCTGTGCTTCTTGCGAACCATCATCGCTAAGCTTATCAAATGTTTCAAATAGTTGCCTAATATCTTCATCCAAATCTTGTTTTACTTTGTCAACAGTATCCTCCTCACTTACAATTTCTTCTTTGGCTGAATTATCGTCTTTCGTTTTCTCTGATGAAGTTTTAGAAAGATCAAAATTATCGTCATTGTCAGCCAAAAGCTTTTTTGTTTCGTCTAAAATTTCTTCCAGATTTGATTGATCATTGGCTGCTAGGCTTATATCTTTCTTTTCTTCATCAAAATCATTGACGTCGTCATCTTCGTTTAAAATCTCTTGTGTTTCCTCAAATATCGCCTTGTCGTCTGCAATAGGTGGTGGTAATGGCGCTGTCTCGTTATCACCCCAAAGCAAAGCGTAGTCTTCTTTAGCTTCCTTTGCTCTTATTTCAGCACTCTTATCGTTCGTGCTTTCATCTTTATTATCATCTTCTGTATCTTTTGGAAGCGTCTCAATGCTATCAAGAACTTGACTTTCACCACTTTCTTTTTCCATTATCTCTTCTTTGCTTTCATCGATCTGCCTGATTTCATCTTGATTCTTATTTACAGCTTTTATATCGTCATCAGATTCCTTCTGCTCTTTGTCAATCTGCTCTCCTTCATCTTGCAAGAAATTATAGTTATAGAAGTCGTCATAGACGTCATAGTTATCTTGTTCAGAATCGTCGAAGTTTTGCGCTAAAAAGAAACCATTATTAGTAAGTATTGGTTTAGTGTTAATTTTCATTGCCTATAAGTATTCGATTCTCAAATACAATCTTACGAAAATTCTACGTGAAGCTACCAGCTTTGGTGTTGCGTTTCATACACCAATGCGCAAAAGATTGCTAGATACCCAAATAACCCTATCCCATTCATTTTTTTATAGCATTACTCGGCAAACGAGCCAGAGGGTCACCTCATGATAAGTGATCTCCACCGCCCAGGTACACCACATACAATACCAGAATAATCTTGGACGCGTTGCCAAACTTTAATGAAAGGGATAATTAAGGGATTGGAAAGGGAAAGGGGATTTGGGCCTCCAGAAAGTTTACTAACCGTACGAAACGCAGCAGCAAGCTGCTACTTTACGTCGGTTTTCTGTGCGACAATGGTAACGACCCGGTCGAGCCGGCCCATTCATGCTGTGGACAAAACTGTCTACAGCGTAGCTCTACCAACCAATCTCTCGTAAGAAACGACTACGCGACCATATTCTACGTCCGCCAAAAAATACTTTTGTATGCTATTTTAAACTCTTTTTGAATGTCCTAATGTAAAAATTTCATATTCTCTTTCTTAAATGTCGGCTTCGCATCTACGATTCTTCTGGCAATAGGGTTGTTTTGCTTACCATCAAACGACCCAGTTGCTCGTTTGGCAGCCTTTAGCCTTAAAAATACAATAGGGCATGGAGATATACCGAAATAAACGACAAACAACCATAATTCGGGTCCGTCACGCTTGTAAACGTAAACAATGGACGTAGGTGGTGTAAATAATTTGCGTTTCATTAAGACGTGTGCTGGCAACTATTACAAGTTGCTAACATTTATAAATAAAAATGATACACTAATGTGAAGTCGTGGATAGTGCATAATAATTCTTAGATACTGTGGCGGTATACTCAAGATCTATTTTCTGGGTCATTCACATCAAAATAAGATAACTAGAACTATGTCTTATCATACCTCGGGACTATTGAGTCCCGGACTTTAGGCAGGCGTCCGTGGGGCCAAAGCCAACATGTAGAGGCCCGTTAGACAAAAATCTAATGTTGTAATGTGACACAGGCCGATGGCGGTTATTATTATTATTAAAAGTTAAAATAAATCTAAACAATTTTGAGTCGGTGGTACACCAATCATTGACTATTAAAATACAGTACCCCGAGATATAAGATGTTAGGCTTTATAAAACCCAGTAATTTTACTGGCTTTAATCCTTCAAACCATGACACACTGCTTGGCGGCAGAAATAGACAAAGCGGTGGTTACTACACAGACGGCTCTCGCATTTTAAGGGACGTACCATATAGTAAAATAATATTCTTGATATCAATACAAATACCTCAACGAATCACGTACATTCGAAGTTTCCAAGTTACATTACTCCATCGTCAGTAATTGCACAATTCAAATATATCAGTATTAAAATTACGCAAACATAGTTATAATTATGAAACTTGTGAGTAATTCTACACATCTCGTATCAAAGAATTATTATCGAGGCTCAAATATCAATTAATTTACAATGTAGGTACGAGAAGCTATTTATTATCACCAACTAAACTAAACTTTTATTAGCTTTAATGACGTAACGAGCAGGTCGCTCGCACTGGTAAGACCCACATCCATAAACAGAAGCAATACCAGACAGAATTTAGAATTACAAAACACTGTATGGCACTGGACTGCGCTCGCCATAAATAAACATATGATCTCATGCCCAGTCATTTCACTGGCTTCAATGTTCTTCAAACCAAAATGAAATAGTGCTTACACACTGCTGCTTACAATAATAATAATTATACACGTAACTTAAAGAAGTCAGTAGTGCATGCTCTTAGGGCTGGTTTCGAACCTGCGACTTTGGTCTCGACAGTCCATACCACTCCCTGCTGATCTATCGCAGCTGCTGCTTTTGCTACTACATTTAAAATAGTTTACCCTGTCAAATGGTTGTGTAATGAACATGGAACAGAACAAATTTTAGTTGGATATGAAATGAAATGAAATGGTTTTATTCATCATGTAGGCAATTAAAATAGCGCTTATGACAAGTCAGTACAAAATAAAGAAACTTATGTAATTACAGAAATCATATCAGCTAATATATACATAATTTACATAGCATCGTCAAAATACACTGGGCAACTTTATATTTTTATATTAGTCCAGAATTGTTAAGTATATATAGACATAAGATAGGACTAAAATTCCGAGACCGACAGTTAGGTTTAGGTTAACTAAAAATTAAGTTTAGAATTAATTATTATTGAAATGTTTTTCCTGTGTACAACCTATTCATTCCGACAATTCCATGAATTAATAATAATAATAATAATAAATTTTATTTCCATACCATATTTCTCTTAGGAGTAGACTTAAAGTATTACATAACAAAATACTGTTGAGACTTAATCAATAGGACGGTGGCCCTTGCACTAAGCGTAGCTTGTATCGCAAGGACCTTAGGAATCTAGGACTAAACTAGGACTAGGAACTTAGGACTTTAGGAATTAATATGAAAATTTAAATAAGTTGCCGTTATGTTATCATGGAACTTAATTTTAGATAATTCCCCAAACCGAACTAAACTAAAGATTGTTTTAGTTTAGTTATAAGGCGAAACAACAGAATAGTAATGCAGTAAATTTTAATACAAACAACATTGTAAGTATGTAACGGTAGTAAATGTGTACTGTTTTAAAAATAATATCTTTGAGTCAAGGAGCACGTTTATGTACATTTCTCGTGGCTGTAAGGTCAAAGTGATAAAGATTAATTACATAATAACAGATAAACTGTGTGCGATGTGCACTCGCCTACCGCTCTGCGTATTACAGTACTCTGTATAATGGCCGTTGCAGACGATGCGCAGTAGCTTGCGCAAGTACTACTACTGTGCATAAAGTTTCATCATGTGAACATATTTTGGTTAGTAAAAGTGTGAGTGCAAGTTGCTCAGTTGTACTCGCTTTGGTCCTTGCGTGAGTACTACCTGCTTTACTCCGCTATGCCTGCTCAACCCCGCGCAAGCTACTGCGCATCGTCTGCAACGGGCATTATGCTGTGTCGACGACAACATGTAGAGCATTCTTCACTGCACTGCCCATAACATTCTATATTCCGTGTCAGTGACAGTGCGAACAACTTACAAATAAGTATTCGAATCGAGAACGCTAGCATTTGTATGAAGTATCAAACAATTTTTTGATATTTTGATACGAATACGTTATCGCAAGTGATTTGTGCAAGCCCCTCATCAACCACTCTACACATAATATTACTCTATAAGCCGCGTTGACGAGCAGTTGCAGAGAGCATTCGCCTGCACTACACATAAAATGCCGCATGGGATTTGAACCATCATAGGTTTAAAAAAAAAAACTAGATGAGCAGATCGCTCGTCTGATGGTTAGCGTCACGCGTTCATAAACAGAAGCTACAATAATCACAAATTTGAATTATGAAGTACTACATAGTACTGGGCTGCGTTCGTCACTTTGAGACGTAACATGTTAAGTATCATAAATCCCCGTAATTTCACTGCCTTCAATGTCCTTCAAACCGAAACACGACAGTGCTTTTTCACTGCTGTTTAGCGGCAGAAATAGAAAAAGCGGTGGTACATACTCAGAGCCATCACCTAATATTAGTAGTAATTTTCCAGACTAATATACCATTTACAATTCGACTAATGAGATGATAATCCTACTATCCTACTACTACTATAAATGTGAAAGTTTGGATGTTTGTTTCTTTGTGAATTTGGATGTTTGTTAGTTAATCACGCCTTAACAGCTGAATGGTTTTGGGTAAAATTTGGCACACAGGCAGACCATGCCCTGGATTTGATTAGAATATAGGCTGGAAATGGCCGATCACACGGGCGCAGTCGCGAGCAAAAGCTGATTAGAAATAAGTAATGATAAAACAAAAACGAAAAACTGCCTCGGTGGCGCAGTTGTAATGCGTACGCGTTACGATTGAGGCTAACACCTGAGGTCTCGGGTTCGATCCCCGGGTCGGGTAAAGTGGTTTTGGGGTTTTCTATTACGAAATGCTCAGTATCAGCCCGGAGTCTGGAATTTGTGCCCAGTATGGCGATAGGCTCGCCTCCTATCACATCGTGGGACGAAGATACGCTCGGCGAAATGTGGGTGTACTGGTTGTAACCAGTACACCCACATTTCGCCGAGGTGTACCTCTGCCTACCCCTTCAGGGATTACAGGCGTGAGTGCGTGTGTATAAAAACGAAAAATAAGTAGCAGTAAATTGTAATCATGAGTATTGAGTAGGTAATTGTTTTATTGAAATAGAATAATGGATCGTTCTGTTTTGTTATATTTTCCTGTTTGTTCGAGCAATACGAGGATTGTCAGTGAAATATATTGTGTTTAAATAAACATTATACCTAATGTCATGGAGATTATGTTATTAACTTTAGGGTTCCATACCCAAAGAGTACTAACCGAACCGTGAATTGTCTGAATCTTAGTATGATAGGTAGCTGGGTTTGATTTTCGGAATATGCTTTATGGCGGAATAGCTAACAAGTGATAATAAGTACAAGAAGTAGAAGAGGTTACGGAAACCTTAGTGCGCGTGTTCCACTCGAACTTGACTGGTTTTTAAGACTTGTTTGAAAAAGGACATGTCATAGTGCTGAGAAAACACCGAAGAGGGAAGTTCATTCTAGAATCTGCAAGTGCGTAGAAACAATGTCCTCTGGAAACACACTTACTGTGTACCTATAATATATACAACATATATTTACAAGGTGGTAGGTCCCTCGTATGCGAGAGGCTGGTTGGGTTGGTACCACCGCTTTGTCTATTTCTGCCGCCATGCAACAGTGTGTAAGCACTGTTGTGTTCCGGTTTGAAGGACATTGAAGCCAGTGAAATTACTGGGCATTATGAGACTTAACACCTTATGTTTCGGGGTGACGAGCGCGGTCCAGTGTCCAGTGTGTAGTGCTTTGTTATTTAAAGTTCTGTGTGGCGTTGCTTCTGTTTATGAGCAGGCGTGGCGCTTACCATCAGGCGAGCGACCTGCTCGTCTCGTCATTCAAGTTAATAAAAAAAAATGTTACACAAAGGTGTGGTCATATTTAAGGGTCGGTATATACACCTGACAGTGAGTGATTAAGTATCGGATCTTATTCAAATCTAGAATCCTAAAATGTCAGGCTAATTTAAATCACTCGTTTATTACTATCGTTAAGATCGATCACATTTCCCTAAATTAAGTGAAATGTGTGAGTGAGAATAACAATGCTGGAGTGATCCAAAAGCCCAGCTGTTTATCACTTAGTGTTGTCCAAAGTTTTAAGTTGTATAGCGACATGTTACTCGTACGATAAAAAGGAAATCCTTTATTTATGTCCATTGCATTCGTATTTGGTACTACGGTGGGTGCAATACGTATATCGTGTACATACGACGTTGCTTAAATTTGACCACACCTTTCTGTAACTAAATAAATAAATAAATAAATACACCCAACAGTCACACACATAGTCTCGACCTCACTAGGTTAACCTGTATCGTGGGTATCGGGAACTACGAGGGACTTGCGGTCCCACAACACCCAGACCCGAAACAAATATTTGTGGATCACCCAAACATTGGTCTCAGTGCGGGAATCGAAACCACGCGACGGCCTCTCGATTTGCGCAATTCCAGACTTCGGGTTAATACTGAGCATTTAATGATAGAAAAACCCAATATCACTTTACCGGTCAGTCCGCGAGTTCGACTTACACAAATTTTTCATGCTGATCAGATTTTATCTGGACACAAATGTATAACAGTAGCATACAGATGTAGAAAAGCCGGTCTCTGCAAGCTCTGGCTTATTCCGGGGTCTGCTTATTTGTGGATTAGACAAACATTTGTCTCGGTGTGGGAATCGAACCCACAGCCTCACGCTTCGCAGCCGGCTACTCGCCCACTGCGCCACGGAGGCTGTCAATTGTTTTTATTTTTGACTTTTGAGTGTTATTTTTTAATGTCGGTTTTTAAGTTTTACTATTTTAACTTATTTTATTTTTATTTATTTATTATAAGATACAATTATGGCATGTAAATTCCAAGACAATAACACAATCGCGATTATTGTGCTGTTATCCATTGAGGAGCTAATTTTTTTGTTAATCCGTACTCCGTCATCAGATCTTAAACAAATATGGGACGACATCGCAGCTAATCTCTATAGAATAATTTTTTTTTCTAATAAAATCGGTCCAGAAATCATCAAGAAAGCAACAAAAAAAACGTCGGATTGAGAAACTCCTCCTGTTTTGAAGTCGGTTAATCGCATCATCTTTTCTTCGGCTTGGTACATATTTCTTCTACTATGGAAAAGGATTAGCCTTACTCTACCAGGCTGGCCTAGTGTGGTCTGATAGATTTTACATATCTTCAATCTTTTTCGTTTTTTTAAGTTAGAACATTATTTAATCGCATCAAAATGAAAAAGTATTAACATTTAATTTTCCTGAACCATTTTCCTTAATACCGTCCAGATTTATGGCTTGGCAAGACATACTAGCCGGACATCATTGTAATATGCACCTTGAACTAAATTGATAAAGTCTACTTTCGATTGGAGAGATATTGCGGCGCAGTTTTATCTGATTTGTCATGTTTTTTACTTGTAACTACAAAGTCCAATATCTTTCTTTGCTTGTAAAATTGTAAATGATATTAAAACGGCATTATCGTTGCCATTAACAATGCCACGTATTCATAAGATTCAGTTGTTATTGACAAAATTATTCATAAGTACACGCCTGTATTTCCTAAAGTATTAGGCAGAGTGCAACTAATGCTGTCACAATGCGCCAAGTTTATTTCCGTCCATACAACAAACATATTATTATCACAACAAACACAACTTCAATCTGCTTTAGGATTTTTTCCCCCTTATGACTTCGCACTTCTTGTGCATACAACCAATATCAAGTTTGGAGTTTAGGAATTAATTAAAATAGGAGATCGTCCGCACTGTCAGAGTTCCCGCTAAAACTTCAGGGGTTAAAAATCATTTCATACTGGTGTCATAGAGTTGCTAAGGGCTTAGGAGTTAGGACTCAACGGAATCTTCTAGATAATTAATATTTATACGATTCAGTTATCGTTGTTATTGTGCTCTACGTATTTTCCATAAGATAAGAAACAATATATCTCAGTTTAGTTGTTTTATATTTACTTTGATATCATTACCCAACTCTTACTACTTTGGTACGAGTTAAATACCTAAACTATGTAATCACTGCCTCGGTGGCACAGTTGTAATGCATACGGGGTACGACTGCTGTGCTGAAGTCTCAGGTTCAATCCCCCGCATAAAAGTGATATTGGGTTTTTCTATTAGAAAATGCTCAGTATCAGTCCAGCGTCTGGAATCGGATCCCCGGGTCGGATAAAAATGATATTCGGTTTTTCTATTACGAAATGCTCAATATCAGTTGTTTCTGGAATTCGATCCCCGGGCCGGGTAAAAATGATATTCGGTTTTTCTATTACGAAATGCTCAATATCAGTTTTTCTGGAATTCGATCCCCGGGTCGGGTAAAAATGATATTCGGTTTTTCTATTACGAAATGCTCAATATCAGTTCGGAGTTGCATTCATATCTAGCCCAGGGTCGGCGACTCTACTTCGAGTCGACATCTTTATTAGTCAGCACATTTACCCTGAATCAGTGTCTCTATCTCGGGTCGGCGCCTCTACCCCCCGATTGCCTCCTCTGTCCCGCGTCAGTGCCTTTAACCCAGGTCAGTGCTTCTAATCCGGGTTGGCGAATCTACTCTATGTCGAAACTGCCATCCTAGTCCACTGCCGACCCTAGATCGCTACAGCTCTTATGCCGCTGGCGTCCCTAGGCTGATGCTAACCGTAGAATGCTGCCGCCCCTAGGCAACGATCTATACGGCCTATTGGTAAATCCTATACTAGGCTCCTAGGGTGGGATCTAAACATGCATAGGAAGTTATTTATTTATAATCTTTGTTTCTTTGAAAGAGAACTTGCAACAAAGAATCCTATCGTACATAATCAGTAGATAGTGTTATCAAAAGATAATGCGGTGTTTTAAAACACTGTGCTTTTGATCGAATGTGATATTGAATGGTTGAAAATGTTGTATTTTAGGAAGTGAACATATTTTTTCATTTGCTATGAGACGAGCAGAAGTGCAATTCTCGTAATTTTAAATGTTCAAAATATCATTCCGATCTAGTCTCAGCGTCAAGAAAGTTGCAAATTGCATTCTCTTAAACCAATAATCAACGTCAAATGCACCTAGCATTAGCAGTAGCATTATACCATTTTGGCTTCTGTCAACTTTTATTCTACAATCAAACTCATAACGATCTATGTTCACATTTGACGTTGATTATTAGTTTATGAGAATGCCATTTACAACTTTCTTGACGCTGAGACTAGATCGGAATGATATTTTGAACATTTAAAATTACAAGAATTGGCCTCCAGGTCGAACGCCTCATGGTAAGCGTTACGTCTGTCAATCCAGTAGTGACACGACTACGAATTTTAAATTATAATTTACTGCATGGCACTATAAAATGCACTGCCTCGGTAGCGCAGTTGTAATGCGTACGCGTTACGACTGATGCTGATACTGAGGTCTCGGGTTTGATCCCCGGGTCGGGTAAAAGTAATATTGGGAGTCTCTATTACGAAATGCTCAGTATCAGCCCGGAGTCTGGAATTGTGCCCGTAATGGCGATGTGAGGATACTTTTTACACTTTTGCATACTTCTTCGGGGATTATAGGCGTGAGTGCGTATAAATGTATGTAAAAAGTAAACAAAATTAGTAGAGCCACGCTATACACTTTTGTCTACAGTTTGAATAGGCCGGTTTGAAAGGGTTATGATCGGTTATGGTTGTCGCACATAAATCCGATGTGAAGTCATAGAAATAAGATACCGAGTACGATAACTCTCATATGAATCTGCCAAAAATAAGGCTCCACTTCCTTGCCAAGGTGCAAAGGGACCTACCACCTTGTAAATCTATTTTGTTATTTAATTTCTTATTTACTTATTAAGTTTTATCTTGTTAGAGTAGCTGATATTTGTAAAGCCGCCAAAGCAGTATGATAATTAAGATCATTAGATCTTTGTATATTTTTTTCGTCGTAATTAATTTGTTTAAAAATAATTTAGTATCTCGACTGCTTATTGATATTTCAAACAGATATCTTAAGTATCGTAATAATAATTAAAACAGAAGATTATTATGATTAATCTGCTTCTATTTCACCAGTCACCCCGTGTTATTGTATTGGAATTAACATGCGATTGCTGTACATTGAAGTCGGTTTCTAAGTTTTGTTAAACGTTATTGTTTATCAATTCAATTGAAAGTCTGTTCAGACGGTTCCAATCGCATGCGATTTAGCAATTGATCAACTAAAATCGAATCCTGAACCCGCTATTAATGTAGATTAACAGATTAGATTATTTGTACGTGCAAACAATATCATAAAACTCGCTTTTGCTCGCGGCTCCGCCCGCGTACACGGCTTTTGCATGATAAAAACTAGCCTTTGTTCTTATCCAGGTCATGGTCTACCTGTATGCCAAATTTCATCCAAAACCATTTAGCCGTTAAAGTGTGATTGACTAACAAACATCCAAACTTTCACATTTATAATAGTAGTAAGATAAGATAAAAGCTGTACATAGGTTTCTGGAAATCTATACTTAATATTACCTATAAAGAGGATTTTTTTTATTGTTTGTTTGTTTGCATTGAATAGGCTCCGAAACTACTGAACCGATTTGAAATTTTTTTTCACTGTTGGGAAGCTAAACTATCCCCGGGTGACATAGGCTATGTACTTTTTATCCCGGAAAAGACCGTTCACGCGGGCGGAGTCGCGAGCAAAGGCTATTCTTTATAAATTCAATAATGACCATTACAAAATGTATGGTGTAAGTTCAAATTCCGCATCAGGGAAAAATAAGTATAAGTATAAATCACTCATAAGCTAGGCTCGCTATCATATAAATAAATAATAATAATAAATACACCCAATAGTCACACACATAGACCCCACACTAGGTAAACCTGTATCGTGGGTATCAGGAACTACGAGGGACTTGCGGTCCCACAACACCCAAACCCGAGACAAATATTTGTGAATCAGACAAATATTTGTCTAGGTGTGGGAATCGATCCCACGATCTCACGCTTCGCAACCGGCTACTCGCCCGCTGCGCCACGGAGGCTGTCGTATATGACTAAAATAAGCTCGGTGAACTTTGGGGTAGTCGTTGCGCCATTATCATGTTTAAGCTAAGAGAAGCTGATCTTATTTCCGTCCCATCTATCGCCATACCGAGGTCCGGGCTAATACTATTTTTTCGTGATATAAAAACCCAATATCACTTTGAAGCGACCCAGGAACCAAACCATATACCTCAGCACAGAAGTCGTACCGCGCACGCATTATAACTGTGCCATCGAACATAATTTTTATGTTAACAATTTAAAAATCAACTTCCAAGAATCGCGGCGGAATATCATCAATCATTTAAGTATATAAAAATAAAACATCACCTCCTTTTTTAATTGGTTTAAAATAGACTTTAGAAGAAGTTTGCAGTTTAATTACTATTAATTGGAACGCACTAGAGCTTAAGCATAGTAAATAATATTTACTAGCCCGAATGATGAAACTTGCATGTTCCTCCTCTCATAGTAAGCTCACACCCGTCAAATAAACAAATATCCAACACAGAACTTTGATTTACAAAGCACTGAATGGCACTGAACATCGTTCATCACACCGAGATATAAAATCATCTTATGTTTACACGAATATTACACATTGATATAAAAATAGTTTATACGGATTAAATCCTCATAAACTAGTTTTATTTCAACTGAGATATAAGTTAATCCTCATGATGATCAGTAATTTCACTGACTTCAATGTCATACAAATCGAAACACAGCAGTGCTTACACACTGCTGCTTGGCAGCAGAAATAAACAAAGCAGTAGTACCAACCCAGACGGCCTCTCGCATACCAGACACCAAACCAGTAAAGTATACAAAAATATGTCTCAGTTACACGATACATCACATTAGCAAAGCGGAATAAATAAATTCGTCAGGTCACGTTTTACGCATGAATAATAAACCTTAGTAAATATAAATGAAGGAAATTATGTTTTATAATAGCTACAAATATATGATATTACCTGATATATAGCCGCAAATCACAAACAAACACAGTAAATAAAACTTCATTTTGTTTTTATGCACTGAACATTGCGCGTGCGCACGTCTGACCGTCGCTCTGTCTCGCGTCAACTGCCGGGCGGGGCCGTGATAATGTTATCAAAATCTACACAGGGACGTATTTAGTGGGGGGCTATGGTGCGTCATGTAGGGTGATGTAGAAAATTGTAATTATGAATGATATAAGTGTTAAGTTGGAGTTTTGGCGAGAATTATGACAGTGTGGTTGATCTCTTATTGTGATTAATTCCATAAACATTGATGGCGATGATTAGTATAGTAACATTTAGATAAATAGATTTAGGGGATTTGGTCGTTCATTCCACTTGGAGAAAATAGTCTATGAAACATCGTACTGGATAAATTGACACAACAAGATCTTTGAGACCAGCCACACCGGTGTTTCATCGTTCTAGTAAAGACTTGAAAATATATTATTATATACTTTTCATTGGTGTAATGCATAATGCAAAGCCATAATCAAAGAAAAGAAAGAAGGTTTAAATTTGGTAATGATTGTGATTTATTTTTACCCAAATTAATAACACATTATTATATAGTGATTTCTTAGGTTTACGCGAATATTACACATTGAAATAAAACTAGTTTATACGACTAAAATACAAATTAAACCGCGATAAAATCCGTATAAACTTGTTTTATTTCAACATTATTATATGATAGGTCTCTCGTATCTAGACTTTAGTCGGTCTGGGTATGTACCATCGCTTTGTCTATATCTGCCGCCAAATAGAAGTTTGCACCGTTAAATTCCGATAAAAATAAAGCCGGTGAATTACTCAACAGACTTACGCCCAGTTTTTGAAAGGCTGATCAAAGTAAAATTAACTAATCAAATGTTAAATCTCATGTCAAGTCGAAATTGAGTTGCTAGAAGCCTGTTTAACAACTTTGATTTGACAGACATGTTAATTAACATAACTTTCAAATTAATGTGAAAAATCGTATGTCAAACGGTATTAAAGAGACACCAAATATTATTAGTTTATTCACTAATCAACGTTTCAGTAACTCGGATTGATTTGACAGCGGTGTCAAAAACAGAACTTAGTTGAATGTTGATTTGATCAGCCTTTCAGAAACCGGTCGTTAATATCTTATGTCTTGAAGTGACGATCGTAATGCACTGCCATGCAGAATTTTGTAGCGCAGTTCTGAGTAGAGTTACTACGATTTATGGGCAGTCATGGAACTTGTCATCAGACGGCAACCTGGTTGTGTTGTAACTATATTTTAGCAGTTTATTTTTTTATAGTTTAGTGTTTTGATTTAAATAGCCTCAGTGGCACAATGAGCGATTAGCCGGCTGTGAAGCGATCGCGGCTTCGATTACCGCACTGAGACACGCATGTATAAAAAGATGTGAGATGACCCGACTGTGACTGGGATAAAGGCGGATGGAAAAAGAAGTGTTTTGTTTTAAATAGTTTACACTACACGGCACGTACTTCCTTAAAATATTTTATTTATCATATTGTTTGTTCCGCATTTTTTACAAATTTGTACGTGAAAACAATATTTATAAATGACATTTAGCCAATATGCGTATATTATTGATGGATAACAAAGAAATTGTATTGATACGTAATGGAATGTTTCTTTATTAAAACGCCAGTCTTTGTACAGGTTCGCTCTGAATGATGATGCAAACCGCATCAAAATAGATAGTCAAGTAACTCCATAGTGTCTATTGACCAAATAATTTCACCTTGGTATGGCAAAGTTTTTACACTGCGATTAATGGCGAGTGCAGTCCAAAAATAATGTCAACCAACCGGAATTGTTCCTATCTAGCTGGATGTACAATCAATATTGGCAGACCCCGGAATAAGCCAGAGCTTGCAGAGACCGGCTTTTCTACATCTGTATGCTACTGTTATACATTTGTGTCCAGATAAAATCTGATCAGCATGAAAAATTTGTGTAAGTCGAACTCGCGGAGTGTCCGGTAAAGTGATATTGGGTTTTTCTATCATAAAATGCTCAGTATTAACCCGAAGTCTGGAATTGCGCAAATCGAGAGGCCGTCGCGTGGTTTCGATTCCCGCACTGAGACCAATGTTTGGGTGATCCACAAATATTTGTTTCGGATCTGGGTGTTGTGGGACCGCAAGTCTTTCGTAGTTCCTGATACCCACGATACACATAAAGGTTTTTTAGTATTTCATCCCCGATTCCACCTCCTTATGGATGGGTGGGGATTTCATCCCTTGTTTCTTCGGATTTAAATGGGGCTATTATCGAAGTAAACCCTATCGAATATAGTAAGAATCATCCAAATCGATCTAAATTTGGTGGAGTTATGCGTGATAGCAGTGATAGCTCAGGTGGAAGTGGTATGGACTGTCGAGACGAAAGTCGCAGGTTCGAAACCAGCCCCAAGAGCATACACCTCTAACTTTTCTAAGTTACGTGTTTATTAATTGTTAATTATCACTTGCTTTAACGGTGAAGGAAACATCGTGAGGAAACCTACATACCTGAGAAGTTCTTCATAAGAATTTCGAAGGTATGTGAAGTCTGCCAATCCGCATTAGGCCAGCGTGGTGGACTACGGCCTAACCCCTCTCATTCAGTAGAGGAGGCCCGTGCCCAGCAGTGGGACATGTATAATATAGGGCTGGTATTATATTATTATGCGTGAACATACATAAAAAATATAAAGACGAATTGAAAGCCTTTGTTTTTTTAGTGTCGGTTAAAAATCGTTGCAATGTTCTATTATCTAACTCCCGCCCACAGTTTCTACGTAAATAACGTGTTGATGCAGTCCACATAGAGTTTGCTATTTTAGTTGATTAATGAATCACAGTTTTTGTGGAACGCTACCGGTTGTTTTCAATGTCATGTTGTCGTATGATTTTCGTCAAATATCTTCTTTCAATATGCATACATACAAACATACGCACTCACGCCTGAAATCCCCAAAGGTGTAGGCAGAGGTGTGCCGAGTACACCCACATTTCGCCGAGCGTATCTCCGTCCCATTATATGATAGTGGGCGAGCCTATCGCCATACCGGGCACAATTCTAGACTCCGGGCTGATACTGAATTCGTAATAGAAAAACTCAATATCACTTACCCGACTCGGGGATCGAATCCGAGACCTCAGCCTCAGTCGTAACGCGGATGCATTACAACTGCGCCACTGTGGCAGTCAAAATAAGTGTTCAATATGCGTTTGACCTAACACATTGGATGACATCACTAATTGGCGTGTAAGTGGGCCATCAACATCTTAGGCCCAAAGCCAACCTCACCTGCACGTGGTACACTCTGCTGATTCACGGAGTAGGCAATGGCGAAGTTTGTATCCCGTTGCATGTTGTGGGGGTCAGCCGACACGGCGGGCCACCATTTATAAAACCAAATACCGTCTAAAAATGTATGGTATGAGAAGCGGATCCTGGCATTAAACCATTGGATTACTTCATCATTCTTCGACACCACGAGTTATAAAATATTAACACTCGGTTTCTGAAAGGCTGATCAAATCAACATTTAACTAACAGAACTTTGATTTTGACATCGCTGTCAAATCAAGTCGAGTTGCTGAAACATTGATAAGTGTAAAAATTAATAATTTTTGATGTCTCTTTAGTACCGTTTGACGTTAGTTAACATGTGTGTCAAATCAAAGGTGTTGACCACGCTTCTAGCAACTCACTTTCGACTTGACATGAAATTTGACATTTGATTAGTTAATTTTACTTTGATCAGCCTTTCAGAAACCACGCGTTAGCTACATAATATTAATTTCGCCTTATTTTTTATTAGCTTGAATGACGAAGCGAGCAGGTCGCCCGCCTGATGGTAAGCGCAACGCCTGCTCATAAACAGACACAACACCACACAGAACTTTGAGGTACAAAGCACTGCATGGCACCGCACTGAGCTCCTGTCTGATGTTAAGTTGTTGAGCTGGCTGATGTTAAGTCTCATAATGCTCAGTAATTGCACTGGCTTCAATGCTCTTCAAAGCGAGTCACAACATACCTTACACACTTTTGAATGGCGGCAGACATAGACAAAGCTGGTGGTTACCAGACGATCTTTCGCAGACGAGGGACCTACCACCTAAAATGAAGAAATCAAAAACCTTTTTAAATTGTCACAAAGTTAAAAATCTTTAATTCATTATATTAACGTTTTACCTGTTGTGAGTCAAGTTAACAGTAGCTGCTGGACAGTAGGTAAGCTGTATACGTAGCTGTGAGCACATTACGTTCGGGAGTTTTGTAAAACGCCCGGGCCTTATTCTGTATGACCTCACAAACACGTAACGCGCATGTTCAACGTGTTGCATGTTTTAACTTCGTGAAATCCCATGACCGTATAAACTACGTTACGCCAATTTTGCGAAATAAGCACAGATTGACATTATTAAGGCAATATCAAATGTTAAAATAAATATACACGCACTCACGCATGTAATCCCCAAAAAGGTAGGCAGTGGTGTAACCAGTACACCTATATTTCTCCGAGCGTATCGCCATCCCATGATGTTATAGGGGGCGAACCTATCGCCATACCGGGCACAATTCTAGACTCCGGACTGATACTGAACAATTCGTAATAGATAAACCCAATATCACTTTTACCCGACCTAGGGATCGAACCCGAGACCTCAGCCTCAGTTGTAACACGTACAACCGAGGCAGTCACATGTCAAATGTTTATAACAATGTAGGTAATTGATGATGCTAGGTATGATATGTATACCTACATATTACGTTGATAATATTGTTTGTGATACATAAATATCTTGCTTTCATTATTATACTGACTTGTAAGCGCTTTCTCAATTGCTTACATGAACAATAAACGATTTTATTCTTTAATTCGTTATGCATCTAACGCCTGAATATTGTAACACTTTTCAACCATTTATGATCATTATAAACATCAATCAATGACAATTTTACGAAGTCAATGCAACGCTTTCGCGTTATTGTAACGCGGGCGCGTTACGAATCCACACGGTAATAGGGAATAAGGCCCCATACACTTGTAGGGTCTGTCATTATATTGTTAGAACTATTACCCATGAGCACTCTGAATGAACTGAATGCTTCTACGCAACAATAAGTTCAACTGAGCCAGCGTAACCACGTAGTAATGTATTCGAGACTGGTGACTGATTACCGAGAACCAAGAATACACAGAACCCAGAGAACTGATCATATATTATACTACTATTATAAAAGTGAAAGTTTGGACAGTTTCGAGTAAAATTACAAAGAGGCAATGTTGAAAAGGTCTTTGCCAATTTTTCGACTTTAATCGCAACATGTACATAGAAAATGTAGATTTCATTGCGGTGAAATATTAAGTTGGTTTTCCTTTAAGGAAAGAATACGTAATGCATTTATAATAACTGCTGGCTTCATTAGCAAGGATAAACTCCAGGAATGTTACTTTTGTGGTTTGGTCGCCTTTTAAGGAAACCGCACATGCTTGGCGTTTCTAGAACTGTGTACTATGTAGGTACTATAGCTGCAATAGACCAGAATAGACCTATGTTTTGCAAAGAATTTAACGTATACATCACATAACGCGGGAGTTTGACAGCTCACAAACGGGGAGCGCGATAGGTTCTAGTTGAGAGTAAGCGAGAGAGCAATATTGAGTTACGGTCAAATTACCGCAACTTAGTGGTATAATTTCTATGTACCGCGCAGCTTGTCTAGTAGTATACATTAAAGACTTTGATGTTTTGATTATCGACAGAAGTAAGCATTTAATAAATTACAGGTAAGAGTAAATAGTAAACAAGTAAAAGTTTGTAAAAAAGTGTTAATGACCAATTTAAACTTTATTCCTTGATCATAAACATATATATATATGTATACTAGCTGTTGCCCGCGGCTCCGCCCGCGTGAATGCCTATTTCCAGGATTAAAGTAGTCTAGTCGCATCAAGCGAGTCCCGCCATCGCGATCGGTGTGAGAAACGCGCTTGACAAAAATATTATAATGACTATTAAAAATAGGGGTTGATGGTAGAAGGCTGAAAATTTAGGTTGTATGTATTTTTCAATGCTGTATTATAAAAAAATAAAAACAAAAATTTTTGTCTAAAAAATAAAATATAAAATTTAGGGGTGGACCACCCTTAACATTTAGGGGAACGAAAAATAAATGTTAGCCGATTCTCAGACCTACCGGATATGCACACAAAATTTCATACAAATCGATCCAGTCGTTTCGGAGGAGTATGGGAACGAACATTGTGACGCGAGAATTTTATATATTAGAAGATGAGGCATGCTGCGCCGTGCGCTACGTATATCTATATGTAGAGAGATATACTCTTTGTATATATACTAGGGGGCTTTGCCTATGTTTTTCCACAAAACATATAATAAAAAAAACTTAAAGTCCGACGAATATGAGACATATCTTACTTTCTTCCCCACATTTTTCTGCATCGATTGGTATCGGTCTCGACCCCATACCCCCAGCGGTTTCGGAGGAGATAGCGTGATAAGCTTTTGGCAGCGGCGGCGCCAGTTATTTTTTTTTAGAATAGAGAGATAATGTATACTAACAACACACGAAGGTATATCTATGTACGTCTTGCAGTGACGCGCAGTACTTACTTTACGGCTATTCGTTCGTTAGGTAGCAATCTTGTTTATGTCCATGATGATGTCAGACGATTCGACTCTTCATTTGTAAAATTATGTAACACAAAGCGGTTCAACCAGTTTGTTCACCCATTCATCGGACCTCGTATGACGTCACGGAAAAAATAAGGAACCACCTTACGGATCTGAGTCATAGATATTGCATATAAATTTCGAGAAATATTAAATAATTTCCGAGAAATTGTGGTCACTGGCCGATCTGTGTCATGATAGCGTCATCAAGTGATTCTGGTTTATACGTCATTCCATGTTTGAATGAATATCGTGACGTATTAAATTAGACAAGGGTCTATTTACATTCACACTCACGCCTGTAAACCCCGAAGGGGATTTTTTGAGTGGTAGAGCCACGCTGTAGACACTTTTGTCTGTAGCATGTATGGGCTGGCTCGACCGGGTCATTACCACTGTCTCACAGAAAATCGGCGTAAAGTAGCAGCTTGCTGCTGCGTTTCGTACGGTGAGTGAGATATCCGGAGGCCCAAACCTCCTCTTCTTCCCAATTCCTAAATTATCCCTTTCCTTTAAGGTTGGCAACGCACCCTTTGATTCTTTTGGTATTATGGACGTACATGGGCGGTGGAGATCACTTACCATCAGGTGACCCACTTGCTCGTTTGCCGGCCTATGCCATAAAAACAGGAGTAGGCAGAGGTGTAACCAGCACACTCGGATTTCGCCGAGCGATCTCCGTCCCATGATGTGATAGGGGGCAAGCCTTTTGCCATACCGGGCACAATTCCAGACTCCGGGCTGATGATGAGCATTTCTCAATAGAAAAACCTAATATCACTTTACCCGACCCGGGATCGAACCCGAGACCTCAGCGTCAGCCTCAGTCATAACGCATATGCATTACAACTGTGCCACCGAGGCAGTAAATTTCACAATATTCAAATAAGATTTAATCAATAATTAACGAATAATAATGAACAGATTTTCAATGTGTAAGCACTGTTATGTTCCGGTCTGAAGGACATTGAAGCCAGTGAAATTACTGGGCATTATGAGACTTAACATTTTACGTCTGGGGGTGACGAGCGCAGTCTTATGCCATGTAGTGCTTTGCAATTCATAGTTCTGTGTGGTTTTGTTTCTGTTTATGGGCAGGCGTGGCTCTTACCATCTGGCGATCGACCTGTTCGTTTCATCACATAATCCCTTAATTATCCCTTCCGTTTATGGTCGGGCATGTGTTCATGATTCTTCGGGTATTGGGAATGTTCTTCAGCAGTGGAGATGACTTAGCATCAGGTGACTCACTTGCTCGTTTGCCGCCCTCTGTCTGTCTGTCATAAAATGCTCCTGCTCGATGTCTACATATAACAAAATCGGACCATGTAGTAAAAATCATATACGTACCTACGCTGCATACAAAAATGATTTCTTAGAAAAGAACACGTGTTGGCTGACAGCCATCTGTTTTACGCACAAATTACACAAGGTTATGGTATTTAGAACACATCTATCGGAATTTGACTTACCTTTTGACGTGAATACGTCTTTAAAATTGCATCATCATCATCGTCATCAGCCTGAATTCGTCCACTGCTGGACATAGGCCTTTCAAAGTTGGCGCCGCCCCTGGACGGTCCTCCGCCTTCCTCACCCAGCCGCTTCCCACTACGTTTATTAGGTCGTCGGTCCAGCGGACTCGAGGTCGACCCACACTGCGCTTGGATAGACAGACATTGCTTCCATAGTGGGAGGTAATTCAAAAAACAAATGATAACAAAATCGGGGGATGCAGTCTGGTGTTGCAGCAACATATCTATCATATACATATACGCACTCACGCCCGTAATCCTCGAAGGGTTAGGCAGAGGTGTAACCAGTACACCCACATTCGCCGAGCGTATCTCCGTCCGATGATGTGATAGGGGGCGAGCCTATCGCCATATCGGGCACAAATTCCAGACTCCGGGCTAGTAATGAGCATTTCGTAATAGAAAAACCCAATACCACTACCCGACCCGGGGATCGAACCGACCTCAGCGTTGACCTCAACCGTAACGCGTACGCATTACAACTGCGCCACCGAGGCAGTCACATATCTATCATCTTCATCCATAATTTAATTACACCACTGGATAGCTAAAGGATCAAAGAATTCGTTACGCTACGTGAGGACTGTGGCGCATCGCGCGCGGTGGAGGGGGAAACGCCGCCATTTTGAGGTCATTTTGCTACTTTTGGTTCGGAGAAGCTACGTTTGTCTAGGTTTCAATCGTCAGCTCTTGTCAAAATCTATCGATTGCATATATAAAACATTAGTGTAAAAAAGTTACAGTGAAAATTATATTCCTACAAAATCGATAAAAATAAGTCTGCCGAAGCGTTTAATTAGAATCTTGTAATGTCATTTTTATTTAAATATACAAGATACTTTAACAGCCTCCGTGGCGCAGTGGGCGAGTATCCGACTGCGAAGAGAGAGGGCGCGGGTTCGATTCCCGCACCGAGGTAAATGTTTGTGTGATACACAAATATTTGTTTCAGGTCTGGGTTTTGTGAGACCGTAAACTCCGTGTAGTGCTTGATAGTCATGTTTCAGTCGGGTGTATTTGTTTAATAGTCTCAGAGACTCGCCAAGCTTCGTTGCTCGGTGTCAAAATATGGTGCCATTGTAGATCCTGGCTTGCAGGCCTTACAGTTGCGGGTAAGGCATTCTCTTACATAAATGAAAAAATCACTGCAGCCAAAAGTAGTCGACTTGTGAATCTCGGTAGACTGCGTCACTCAATAAGAAGGTAGGTACTTACTTATCACAAAAATAGCTGTATCGAAAGAGGTAGATAAGCCATCATATTAAATTCTTGTTAATTTCATGTTACCGAAATTTAGATCACTATCAAAAACACGCATGATTTTAATCATGCTAAAAGGAACTTGATGTACCTATAAATTATTACTTCCTGCGATCTAATACATATTATGTAGAACTGTATAATCAGAAATGATTATATAAAGTGTTACAGAAAGGTGTGGACAAATTTAAGTATCGTATGTACGATATTCGACAGCCTCTGTGGCGCAGTGACCAGTAGCCGGCAGTGAAGCGAGAGGCCGCGAGTTTGATTCCCGCACCGAGACCAATATTTGTGTTATCCACATGTATATGTTTCAGGTCTGAGTATTTACTCTCTATATAGGGGTTGAGATCAGACAGGCGGTCGCTCGTAAAAACTACAAATGTGTTAAAAAAACATGTGTTAAAAGCATGTTGGGCCGACCCCACTGCGAGTGGGATAAAGCTGCCTTTATGCTTGGAAGAAGAGATAGTGTACTATTTAATAGAACATTTTTATACTACCAAATCCAATTGCATTGCTAGGGCATAAATAAAGAATTTTATTTTATATTGAAGGAGTAACATGTCGATATTCGACTTGCAACTTTGGACTGAATGATAAATAACTGAGGTTTTATCTCACCCCTAGCATTCTCGCCTATGCATTTCATTTAATTATAGGGATAATATGATCGATCTTATCAATTCTAATAATAAATGATTTAAATTAGCGTGAAATTGTAGGATGTCTATGGTTTTTAAAAGACCCGATATATTCGTAAATACTCACTGTCAAGTATCAGGTTTATAGCCGCTATTCCACTATCATATTTGCATCATAGATATATGACGTCATATATGATCTTATGTCACAGCATGCTGTGAAATAGGACCATAGAAATATGATAATAGAAAATATGAAGATATTTCACTGTCATACATTTCTTATATATCTATGACCTATAGAAATAGGATCATTTTTATATGATAATGGAATAGCCGCCTTATTAACGACCCTTAAATACGACAACACTTTTCTGTAACACGTTGTACATAATGTTAAAAATAGCTTTTAGCGCCATCTATTATCCATATTGTGTAGCATTTGTACAATTGGCCAGGTACATTAGTAATAGTTTGTTGCACAGAACACAGAAATTATATTCTGTAGTTAGTAGAGTGTAAAGAGTGCTACCAAGTTTAGTCGCAAGATGTCTCTATTTGAAATTAATATGTTAAACTCAACCTTGCCATTTATGGCCTGATTCAAGGTCAATCGCACATCTTGAGGTAGGTCGTTAATGGAATCGTATTTTATTTACGTATATAATAATACAATTGTATGTATGTATGTACTTTATTTTATTTGCATAGCTGTAATTGGATTTTATCTTATTTCATGTAAAAATATGACCTTGAATCAAAGTCACTAGAGCAATTATTATAGTAATAAAATTTTAACTAGTTTATTTGTGTAGGAGTAATAGATAGGTATATTATGAAAGACATTAAAAATAACATGATACGTAATAATTAAAATATTTGTGGAAAAGACTGACCTTGATCTGACAAGGTCGTGACCTTCAATTAAAGTCACAAGTACGTATACCTACACTTATTTTCCCAGTTGTTATCAATACCAATATCTTATTTTAAAAACGAAACTCGTCCTTGCCTTGCCAAAGCCGACCTCGATTACAAAGGACGCGTCCTTGCCTCAAGGTCGCGTAACCTCGAGCGAGGCCGCGACAAGGTTGCCCTCGTAGGACCTTCAACCGAACCTTGAAGCGAGGCCATCGGTGACGCTTCCGCTAATTTTAGCGATATCGTATATCATGCAGATATGGATTTTTACTTTTTCTGATACTACGATTTTTTTATTTTGCTCGTTATGTATGTCTTCTTCCCTTGTATTTGGATAAGAATAAGTCATAATGATAATCATTATTAGGTATGTATTTACTACGCAGAGTAATTGGCGCCGCGAGTGCAAGTTCGGCCTAAACTGAGGGCCACGAGTCACGAGTCGATACGTTCTAGGCAGTCTCGAACTCGCTCAACGCTGCGAGTCTCGGCGCAGCGCGGCGCGGCGCGGCGTAGAGCTTTTTATATCTACAAAGCCACAAAGTACCGCTCTACGTCTACACGTACACCAATAAAAATATATACAACGTGTTATAGAAAGGGGCGGGCAAATTTAAGCAATGTATAGTGTAGGGTATTAGTATTTTATCTCCCATAGTACCAAATCCGATTGTATTGCTTGGAGAATAATTATAGAATTTTCTTTTTTATCGAATGAGTAACATGTCGATATCGACTTTCAACTTTGGACAACACTAAATAATAAACAATTATATTAAAGACCTCCTTTTATTTAATTATTATATAATTAAAAAAAAACATTAAACAATTGTCAAATGTCAGTATTTATTTGACGCAGTCAGTTCGGCAATTTCTGATTTTATGAAGTATGATTACGAGTTCAAAAAATATGTTGTATTTGACTAAAAACAAGTATTATGTATTGGTATTTTGTGTTGGTGTAACTGATAATAGCTTAAAAGACGCTCGTCGACTGTATTAAGCCAAATTCATAGATGGATGACCCGACAATGAAATCTTTAAAATGCTTTAGAGGATGGTACCTATATTGTCTTCAGCAAACAGTCTCTTTCAGGTATTTTGTGTTTAAATTACAAGTTACGTACGTATGTCCGTAGAATTACGTAAATCTTATTCAAGTTTATTAAAAAGTGAGTGTCATTCATTATAATTAATAATGATGTCATCAATCTTATCGATCATAATAAACGAGTGATTAAAATTAACGTGAAATTTTAGGATGTCTTGCTTTGAAATGATCCGGTACATAGGTACTTACTATAAGGAGTGTGTAATGACCCTAAAATATGACCACACCTTTCTGTAACACGTTGTATATATCATAGACCGACAAACTAGCAAGTGGGTCCCCTGATGGTAAGTGATCTCCACCGCCCATGTACGCCTATATTACCAAAAAAATCCTAGGCGCGTTGCCGACCTTAAAGGAAAGGGATAAGTAAAAGATAGCGAAGGGGGATTTGGGCCTCCTGATATCTCAATCACCGTACGAAACGCTTTTTATGAAACGCTGAAACGCCACTTTATGCTTTATTATAATAGAAAGACAAAGGAAAGAAAGATAATTTATCAGTCACAGATCACAATAAATTTACAGTGAAACAATACTAACAAAAACCATCAATATGGTTTTGACATTTGCGCGTCGTGACTGTGACAGGTAGGTGACCACTCAGCGTGTTGCTGTGCTGTGGCGCGTACCACAACACAGTGCTGATTTTCAGTGGTCACCTTTATAAAGCTTCCAATGTGTAAACTGGACTGTGAGACTATTAAGGTACTTTCATTAATTGTAAAAATGTTTGAAGATTTTAATAAGGGTTAATAATTCTCAGAAGAATTAATTAAGAGAATTAAGTAAAATTATTACACGACTAAACTTTATTACAAAGGTAATACGGTCTAGTTTACATAAGGTGTTAACAAATTACCGTTGGTGATAACTACGCTAACGAATTATGCCTTCAGCCAGGCCAGTGGCGGATTCAGGATTTTGGTTTGGGGAGGGGTATGAACCAAAATTAGATTTAAAAAAAGCTTAGAATATACTATACCTACTTAAAATGGAATAAGTAAGGATAAGCGATGGAAATTATATTATAGGTAGTAAGAAAGTAGTATAATATCAGGCTTAATAATATGAGATTTGTCAGTGGACCCAAATGCTTTTGGGGTGGCTTAAGCCCCATAGCTCCTGGATCCGCTAATGTGCCTGACGCTATTCCGACATAATGACAGGGTCCGCCTTCCCATAATGATATGACACTAGATTTGGTATTACGTGGGGCGACCCGCTGTCAGACCTGCACCACAACCCGCTATAGGAAACAAGTTTCGACATTGCCTCGTATCTTAGAGAGCGATGGTAATGTATTTTCACAAGTTTTCTCAATAAAACACATGTATTATAACAAATATTTACTAAACAATACATACAAAACGATAACTTAATATCTATGGTAACTATCATGCAATGCAGTTTAACAAATGTATAATAAGAATGTCGTGTTTATCTATCAGACCCTCTAGTGTAAATTTAAGTTAACGAATTTTAGACTGAAACAATATACATAAGCTCACGCCTGCATCCCCGAAGAGTTAGACAGAAGTACAATTTAGTGCCGATCTTATTTCGACCGTGTATTATTAGGTTACGAATCTATTATATTAGGTCACGAATCTATAATATCGGGCATACATTCCAATATCTGGTTAATCCATGTGTTTGGAATCGAAATATTCAACACAAATTAGACGACACTACTTACCTATATGGTGAGCGCGCCTATTTATTAAGAGGTTTAGTCCAGTAACAACACCACCAGAACCTTTTGATCTCGAATATACTAGTTTTTGCAAGCGTAAATGTGTACCCGGGTAAAAGCGTATGTCCTAACCCAGGTCAATTGGGAACAAAAATCTTACCTCAAGTTCAAAAACATCCACACTTTCATATTAGTAGGAAGTAGAAAGCATAACATAATGCATGAGTGCACTACGTAACTCCCAGGTCCAAGACATTGGATGTTATCTCACATAATGTCCAGTATGATGACTTCAATGTCCATCAAACTGGAACACAACAGTGCTTACATATCGCTGATCGGCATGCATACATACGCACTCACGCCTATTATCCCCGAAGGGGTAGGCATAGTTGTAACCAGTACATCCACATTTCGCCGAGCCTGTCTCCATCCCATGATGTGATAGGGAGCGAGCCTATCGCCATACAGGGCACAATTCAAGACTCTGGGCTGATACTGGGCATTACGTAAGAGAAAAACCCAATATCACTGTTACTTGACCTGGGGATCGAACCGGAGACCTCAGCGTCAGCCTTAGTCGCAACGCATAGGCATTACAACTGCGCCACCGAGGCAGTCTAGTCGAGCCTGATAGGCAACAGAAAGACAAAGCAGTCGTACCTATCCAGATGGACTATGCATAGACGTACCACCTATTTGACGACTGACGTCGACGTTTTCAGACAATTACTACGCAAATCATGAAGACAATACGTTGGTACGATATACCACCTATAAGAAAATTGGCGTCAACTTACTAGGCAAATCATGATAGCATTAGTTCCAAAGCTAGATGAATAATTCGTTAACTTATAATGACGCAATTGGGTCCTTTAAAAATGTCACAAAATTTTATTGTCTTGGCACTGGTACAGTTAAGTTAATTCTGTTTGTCAGATGTTGCTGGTGGAAACCTGAAATATATTTGTACCTAACTGGATATCGACCACCATATCTACAAATAGTGAAAAACCCGCCATATTAGCTCGTTCAGGCGAGTCACAGTAATAGGCAGGCATATTTTTGGATTAAAAACGTTGTATTTGGACTGCCTGTACTCACTATCAGTTACAGTAACTTTGCTGTTTCAGGATAAAAAATGTAGGACCGCTAGGGTGCGACGCTTCACGCGATTGGTTCATCAGTTGATGTTCCACGTCCATTAGATGCTCAACTGCCCTTAGCTACTATCAATCTGTACTCACAACCCGTGCCGCTTATAATACAGAAATATCGCAGATGTGATGTATTTTTTTAATTAGCTTATTCCAAAGAACGAGCAAGTGGGTAACCTAATGGTGTGTGAACTTCACTGCCCATGAACACTCACAATACCAGAAGAATCATGGATGCATTGCCGGATTTCCATTAAGGAAAACATAATTTATCAAAAATTATTTAGGCAAAAGGATTGCCAGTTATCTCACTCACTGTACGAAATGCAACAGCGAATTACTACTTCACACTGGTTTTCTTTGAGACTGGTAACAAACTGGTAGTGCCAGCCTATTTATGCTATAGATAAAACATTCTACAACATTCTACCACTTCTCACTTTCATAATCACATCACTTACGAAATAATTAAAATAAATTTTATAGAAATAAATTAAGGCACTATATATTTCTGAGAAATATGATCGCCAAATCATTCTTAAAGAATAAATAAAGGAAATGTCAGTAAAGCAAAAAGCTTCAGAAAGACGTATAAAATAAGCAAGAAAGGTGTAGACAGTAGTAGAAGACTTCACGGATCACGTGCAAGTGATAGTTAGCTCCTGCGAAATGAGCGAGGTGGAGCGGTTGAGTAGGTACGTTATTATCACGACTACAGACATAAATTTATTAGATGGTGCAATTGTACTAATCTCGTGCCGAAATCGAAATGAAATCCTGGGTAAAACCATAAGAACACGATTTCCGCTTTAATCTGCGTAATACGTCATACAAATACACCAAGACTATAAGGTATTCTTTTGTGTGTAACCGATTTGGGTTGTAAAATATTAAACTCTTCAAAAGTACCACGCTAAAGGGTAATTTTCAATAACTAAATTGCTTTTGATATTACAGCAGGTACAATAGTTGAATGTTCAATATCGGATGAAGTAGAAGCGTCTAATTAGGAAGGAGAACCTTGGCAAAAGGCCGGGATAATGCCAGACAGAAGAAGAAAAATACAGTCGGTACAATAAAAGCTAGCTTTTTTACACAGCTCTATGTGGACATGACGTACTGCTGCTGCTCGCTTCGCTTTCTGTTCATGTCACTAACATACCGCAGAAGGTGACTATCAATTCCAAATGGTCTATAATCTATATAACAATATCGTCGGCTTAAAAATAAAATGAGAAAGACATAGAATCGCGTTCGAAAATTGACTGACAGTTCTGTTAGTACTGGATTTTAGTTTTAAACATTTTTCACCGCCTATGGCCATCAGTCTCTTCTACGGAATTACTGACTTCTGTTTTTACAAGTAGAGCTAGCACTGTCAATAAAAACGAAAACCCGTGTGCTAGTAAAGCCAGAATTAGTACTGATAGTGCTGTTAGTCAATTTCCAAACGTCTATAGAAGGGGTACCTGGTTTTAATGATACTATCTTACAGAATACTGTAACTAACTGTAGTAACTTTATAGTATGAGGCTACTGCCTCATACTATAAATTTACTTATAAAAACCGAAGTCAGTGATTTCAGTACTCCAATGGTGATACTTTTATCCCTTTATTAGTATCCCGAGCCGTACTGGAGAGTATTTTGGAACGTAAATCCAGTACTGACAGTACTGTCAGTCAATTTTGAATCGAAGACATTTCCGTGTTGAATGAAATTAATACATGAAATCATTGATTTCCAGTGTCATGTGTCATAATGTTTTACTACCGCACTCAAAGATGTTACTTTACATTAATTGTAATTTCTTAGAAGAGTACAGAAATAATATTGATTGACGTCTCTGAGTACAGTAATAACTCTTGACATCATATTTAATAAATTTTGCCCGCTTTGCTTCGATTGAGTTATTGGACTTAATAAATACAGGATATATCCCATGGAGCAGAATGGACTCATCTAGAACACCTCCTTCCTAAAGTTGAACCCGAACTGGTCACATTTTACCCGAAGCACACGAGCCAACTGTGGAGGTCCGCAGTAGAACACTGTCACCTTGCCTTTATTCTGCTCTTGCAGTTGTTTGAACACCTTGTCCCAATTGGGACGGCCAGCATTCGTCCGGGTCTTTAGACCTGTTATCAGATCTCGTTTCTCCTAAAAGAAGAAATTACTTATTGGAGTTCGAATAATAATCTTACTTATGCTTAAATTTACTAGTTGGCAGCTATCTTGCTTGTTTTCATAAATAAATAGTTATTATCCAACAGTCATACACCTACATAACCCTGAACCCACGGCCCACACTAGGTTAACCTGTATCGTGAGTATCAGGAACTACGAAGGACTTACGATTCCACAACAACCAGACCAGAAATAAATATTTAGAGGATCACACATACATTTGTCACTAAAACAAAAATAATGCTGTCGTGATACTGATGGTAGGGTACCTTTTTTAACACATGGAATATGTTTGCAGATCTCTCTGAGCTGGAGCTTGGAGGTGTGTCGGACGCATCGACCTAGGCCGTCATACCAACTAAACCCTGCGGTATTCCTCTCTCTCTCTCTCTCTCTCTTTCTCTCTGTGTGTCTCTCCAGTATGTGCAAGGATACACCCAATTGGATACCGACCGCCGTACACATGCTGAAAACCCAAACATAGTGGCTCGTTTCGGCGACGAGCGTACCGGGGTCAGCCAGTCCATATACAGTTACTTTGGGCTGGCATAATCCTTGCAACCAGAGAGACGTAGCGTCCATCGACGACCGTTATATCATTAGACTGCCATCAGGTGCAATCTCTTAACCGCGCCAGAATAAAAGAGTCCGTGAATTGACATACCTTTTCATGTAACAAATCCAACGCGAGCTGTAAACCAACCGCCTTCATGTCGGACTTCTGAAGTGCGCTGGTTATATACATATGCATGTCCAAGAACCGATCTTGTCCGTCCAATTCCGCCTGCTCCATTTCCAGTTGAGACAGGAGTGACACAAACCACTCGAACGAACGCTGCTCACGGTTTATCCAAAAGAAGTCCACCTAGATGGAGAATGGATTTATTTAGAAGACGAAATAAAAAATGGTAAATTTAGCACATTCGAAAAACTAAGAGGATGGATAAACGACAATTTAATCAGCTGACATTATTATATTTATTTGAATAGACTAGGATGGGCTATTTGACGTCAGTTAAATGTTTAATTACGAAGTTAAACTCAGATAACCAGGAATGCGACTCACATAAATTATTAATTACTAGCTTTTACTCAAAGTTTTGCCCGCGTAAATGTCTTTTCCGAGACGAAATGTAGCCTATGTCCGAATCCAAGTCATGGTCTACTTGTGTGACAATTTTATCCAAATCCATTCAGCCGTTAAGGCGTGATTGATTAAACGAAGATCCAAATTCACAAACAACCAAACTCACAAACTTACAAACATCCAAACTTTCACATGTGGAATATTAGTAAGAGTAGGAAGAAGGATAGTAGGACGTAAGACAGTAGGGAGGAGGATGGTAGTGAAATAGGCCCGATATTTAACAGAGTGCCTATCGGAGTAGGTAAGCCGCTGTTCTGTAGTGATTCAATTACTGCTAATGTACGTATGACGCGACGGCTTACAGTACGTGACATAACTTCACGTGACGTTACCTTGTTGAGCGTGTGTCGTGACAGATGTGCCGGTGCATTGAAGCTGTGTCCGCAGGCGGGGCAGGCGAGGTGTGAGGCGCGGTGTCGCTGCGCGGCGGCCTGCAGTATGTGACGTCACGTGACGTTACCTTGTTGAGCGTGTGTCGTGACAGATGTGCCGGTGCATTGAAGCTGTGTCCGCAGGCGGGGCAGGCGAGGCGTGAGGCGCGGTGTCGCTGCGCGGCGGCCTGCAGTATGTGACGTCACGTGACGTTACCTTGTTGAGCGTGTGTCGTGACAGATGTGCCGGTGCATTGAAGTTGTGTCCGCAGGCGGGGCAAGCGAGGCGTGAGGCGCGGTGTCGCTGCGCGGCGGCCTGCAGTATGGATGCAAAGGGAGTGACGCCGATGCCGGCCGCTACTAGCGCCGCGTGCTGCGCGCTCCAGATTCGGGAGGAAGCTGCGCCATATGGACCGTCTACGAACACCTGTTATGGACATCGTGATATTTCCAGTAACTTCAAGTCGGCATTATTCTTACGGTCGACATCATATTTGGACTGCACTGGTATTTGGTATCAAGTGCAGTGCAGTTACTTTATCGTGCTTGGATAAAAAAATGTAAGAAAGAAAGAGGTTTATTGTCATGACTTTTAATGAAATACGTGCAACAATACATAAAACTAAATTAAAACAAAAGCACAATATTATAAAAATAAAATAACGGTTAACAAAACTTAGAAACCGACTTCAAAATAAAAACACTAAAAGTAAAAAACTTGGAAATTCTATTTTATTGTCGCTACCGGTCAAATAAAATTGCACCAACAACCAACAAATTCAATTTTCAGTGGGAGTTACAGTAATAGCATGTAAATTCCAATACAATAACACAATCGCAATGAGTGTACTGTTGTCCGTCGAGGAGTTTAATTTTTTACTCCGTACTCCGTCATCAGATCTTAACCAAATTTGTATGGGACCACATCGCAGCTAAACTCTATCGAGTGATTTTTTCCCAACATAATACACCTTAAGTATATAAGCCGTTAAGGAGTTCCATTAATCCTCATATTCGACTACGACAACTACTTGGCCATAACGAAGTTACGGTAGGTGACTCAAATATCCGGATAGCCTATAAAAGATTCGGCCGAGTATCGTTGATTTGCTCCTAAGAATTGAAGAGTTTCGTTACTTTGTCATGGGTCCCATAATCAGAACCTAACCAAACTCTCATCAAACTACCCTTGAAGTACACATCCTTTCCAATAAAAAAGGAATCATCGAAATAGGTTGGCGTGATATTGAGTTAATCGTCCATTTGTCGCGCACATAATTAAAGCAAACTTAATACTTATATGGTTTTCTCATGGATGCCATTGTCAGAACTGGACCAAATTGAAATGGGACCACACGGGAAGCAGCTTTCAAATAAAAAAAGAATCATCGTAATCGGTTCACCCAGTCGAAAGTTCTGGGGTAACAAACATGAAAAAAAATACAGTCGAATTGAGAACCTCCTCCTTTTTTTCAAGTCGTTTAATAAAATAGCATTGCATGCCTTCGCGGTGACAATAGGTTTCCAACTCAGCATAATGCTGTGTCCTGGAGCGAACCACAACACAGCGTCGGTTTTCAGTAGCCACCTAAAGTAACGCCCGGAAACCAACTCAGCTCAAAAAGTAAGCCACAATACACCCAACTCAACAGCCACACACATGGTCACATCAGCCCTGATCCCACACTAACCTGTATCGTGGTTATCAGAAACTACGAGATCACTTAACCGGTCTCTGCTGTAAAAGAAGCTCCACTTACCTCCAATGGTTTCCCTATAGGATAATTGGATATCGAGCTCTCTGAAGTGGATGATTCCGAAGGGCTGATGATGTTCACTGTAGGTCTATCTGCTTCCACGTCTCTATCCGGGGATATGCTTTTTGATAATCTTCTTCTAGCTGTTTACCAAAAAAAAACTTTATTTATCATAGGAATGCTGAACACTGATATACTTATAAATATAATATATGTATATATATATATTTTTTACAAATATTAATATATCTATAGATGGACAAGATCGTGCGCGACCGTCCTGCGGGGTACAAGACGTTGGCGGGGACGAGGTTCTCTAGATGTTAGCGGGGGCGGTTTGTGCAGCGGGGAAGGGAAACAAATGCAACCGCCCGGTGCCCCCGCTAACATATAGAGAACCTCGTCTCCCCCAACGTCTTGTACCCCGCAGGACGATCGCGTACGATCTTGTCCATCTATAATAACTGCATTAATTGTTCCAACTAAAACAAAAAAAAAACAAACGTAATGAAAAATCTCGCATACGAAAATTGGACTATAAAAATAATCATAATTAATTTTTAAAACTTGAATTAATTTATGGTTAGGTTAGATTTCGATTGATTACTTCTGCAAGAGTTACATCAAACATGCCGTACCCCCGGCTTAGTCAATACACACAGAAATTCAGATGTAAATAACATTTATTAAATATGTTAATTTTGCTAAGTTACCTGTGTAAGAATAATATCTCGCTTCTGTTTAGTATTTTTAATTTAACTATTTTTATTAAGCTGTCTATAAAACATGTCTATATTCACGACCCAAAAAGGGTTAGCCCTTTTAGGGTTTTTGTTACATACTGTATAGTATAATTCCGCGTGACACTCACCAGCAGCCAGTATACTATCACCGGAGCTCCGGCGGTGGTCTGCAGTGGGTGGGTGGAACGCTATGATGGTAGGTTTGTTCCGCATGTATCTGAAGGAGTGTGCGAGCGCGCGGTGCTGCGGCCGAGTGTACGCGGAGCGCGCGTGACGTCGCGCCGCCGCCGCGTGAGTGAGACTCAGTGCGTCGAAACTACGCTCCGACTCCGAACGCATGAACTCACGGAGACTGCAACGATCGCAATGGAATATGCCAATTTAATCAATAATTTAAGAAGTATTTACCTATAACTTATATTCTACATCTTATATTTGATTTTAATCTATTATTATAAGGATATCGACATTATTCACAGAACGACATTATTATTCAAAACATTCACACGCACTCACGCCAATAATCCACGAAGGGGTAGGCAGATGTGTAATCAGTACACCCACATTTCGCCGAGCGTATCTCCGTCCCATGATGTGATAGGGGGCAAGCCTATCGCCATACTGGCCACAAATTCCAGACTCCGGGCTGATACTGAGCATTTCGTAATAGAAAAAACCCAATACCACTTTACTTTACAGCGTGGCTCTACCACTCAACAACAACTTGTCGGAAGGCTTGCATACTAATAACGTGCATAATATGTAGAAGCATCATAAATGACTAAAGTTGCTTATTACAAGCCTCCGCTAATACATACTCAAATACAAATAATGATATACTCGTATAATAATAGTTACGCAAAAAGAGATCGGTTCAGGCGCTTATTGACCTTTTCTGTCACCAAACAGCAATGTGTAAGCACTGTTGTGTTTCTATTTGAAAGACATTGAAGCCAGTAAATTTATTGGGCGTTATAAGACTTAACTGTATGAAACTATTGAAATATAACTCCATCGAATACAAAAAAATGTGCAGAAATATCGCAATTATCAAAAGAAAAAATGTTAATACCAACGAATTGCGAAATTTACAAAAAATAGGTACCTATATTCGAAAAGTTAGATTTTGATAAAACAAAGATTAAGATAAATGAATTGGAATAGGTATATTTACGCTAAAATCCTCTGCCTCTTCTTAATATTCTTCTGAACGTCTGGCATGGAGACAGACTTCTCTAGATGTCGTTGTGGTGCTAGTAGTCCAGGATTTAGGGATTTACAAGATATTGGTGAAATTGCTGAAACTGAAAATCAAAATCATTGCATGAACAATAACATAACCTGACGCCTGTATATATGAAGAGGTAAGCAGAGTTGTTGCTGGTAAAAAACTAGACTTGCAGAGTTTATTGCCGTCCCATGATGTGATAAGTGGCGAGCATATTCCCATACCTGGCACAAATATAATTCTTTGGCAAATCATGTTTAATTTTTCAAATCGTAAATTTGTAATTACTCGTTCTGAGATTTGGACATTCAATGAGCCAAGGGTTTGCAATTATTATAGAACAAGGAACCTTCTATAAAAAAACTAGTATCTCATTTAGGAATACCCAAGGTGTCTCTCCAACCATAGATTTAAATCGACATCGTATTTATAACCACTTCGCGTCTCAGTCTTATCAGTCAATATCTTGGGCAACTTTTTGTGTACACACACCTGTCCCCACATTGGAATATCCAGCATGTTGGGTGGCAGGAACTACAAGGGACTTTTGGTCCCAAAACACTCACACCCGAAACAAATATTTGGACGTCACACAAACATTTGTCTCGGTACGGGGATCGAACCTAAAGGCATTTTCACTGCAGGCTACTCTACTATACCACGGAAGCTGTCAAAAACCACAATACCATCAATATATCCATTCTGGTCTTCATTTTCCTTTTCCTCGTCAAGTTCGAAGCACTCGTTGTTGTAGCTTGTGGGGGAGAAGTCCACGGATCGCTTCTTAGCACTATTCGAAGATCCGCGTCGCTTCAACTTCGCACTTAGGCTTGAGAGTGTGCGGGCTGCCTTTCTGGAATTAGAATAACTTGTAAAGTAAAAATAGCTTAATATAGCCTAGCCTGTGACATAATAGATTGGCACTATCAGTAAGCTATTGTGTCGCCGACACTTACGGGATAAAAGGCGAAAACGAATGTTTGAGAAAGGAAGACTGATAAGGGTGGTGTAATATTCAATAATATTTGCTCTGTCTCAGTCACTCAGTCTGATTGATGGATGGTTGAAAACTGAACATAGATCACCGGATGCCTAAAAACACATCTTCCCTAATCGCATCCCTTTCCTTAAAGATACTAAGCAAATCACAAATCCTCTAGTACTATAGATATTCTTGAGTGATCTGGCATTAATTTACCATGAGATTCTAGACTTGTTTTAATCAGTAAATGCTTAATTTCACTTTGAGTATATTATTTTCTTTTTTATACGTACTTATGGTTGCCATCTTCGATAGCTTTGTTGGGATTCTCAACAGCGTGCAGTCTGGCTTGTTCGCGTTCGAAGTACTCGTACAAACGACTTGTCCATTCACCTACTGCTCGTATATGGATCCACAGGTAGTCTGCAATTTCATATATCATATAAAAAAAAACCAAGTAGTTCGGTTATTTCATCTCCTAGTGATTGAGCTGTAAGAGCTAATCAGAATGAACACCCTCAAAAATGGGACTAACGACCAATACAGGATACTGACCTTCTTGCTCTAGCGAATTTACATACATACGCATACGCACTCACACCTGTAATCCCCGTAGGGGTAGGCAGAGGTGTAATCAGTACACCCACATTTCTCCGTCCCATGATGTTATAGGGGGCGAGTCTATCGCCATACCGGGCACAATTCCAGACTCCGGGCTGATACTGAGCATTTATGGTTATAGAATTTTATTTCTCAAAGAATTACAAATTCACTTACAGAGAAAATATACTAAAAATTAAACAATATGTGCCATTAGGCATGGCGAGTTTTTATGATTAGTTCACAACAAGTAGTTAATAATCATAATAATTAATAGTAAGATAGGTAGTGGATACGTAATTATAAAGATTAGGTGGGTAGGAAGAAAACTAAGGCCTGTGTCACAGTGCGACACAAGACAACGATTATGTATTGGTATATCATTGAATTGTAGTATTATTTATTTTATTACCTAAGGTTTTATTCTGTTAGAAATATTTGTATGTCTACTTGTGTATGTAAAGAGTTATGGTAACAATAATGTTAAATCTTTTAAAATATGTGTTTTTAATGCTCTTTTATAAGCTTGGAATGATTTAATTTCTTTAATACACTTAGGTAGTTTATTATAAAATTTCGCCCCTTCATACAAAATATTTTTTTGTCCATAAGAAGTCCTAGGTGTTATTAAAGAAATATTGTTACTTTGTCTCGTGTTCTTTTTTTGAGTTTGTATCTTTTTTGTAAATACCAGTTGTGATTGTATTTCATTAGTTATAATTTTTCGAATAAGAATACATGTGTTACATTTATATATTTGAGATATATTCATAAGTTTTGTATTTTTGTAAACTTTTGCGGAAGGTGTTAAGTAGTTAAATCGAAATAGTGTTTTGATAATTTTATTTTGAGCAGTTTGTAGCACTTGTAAGTTTGTTTTGGCAGCGGCTCCCCAAACCTCAATTAAATACTCTATGTGTGATTTAACCATAGAATTATAGACAGTAAATCGCACTTGACTCGGGAGACAACGCACTATGCCACGGAGTGCACCTGTAAGTGAGACGAGCTTGTTTTTTAACATTTCTATGTGAGGCTTCCAAGTTAGTTGGTTATCAAGTATTAGACCAAGGTATTTTTCTGTGCTTACTTTATTTATTTTTTGTCCATTGATTGTCAAGTCATTGTGTTTACCGATAATTTAATTTTTTGCTGCAAATATTATATAATTTGTTTTAAGTATGTTAATGGTAAGTAAATTTGATTGTAGCCAATGATGTAGGAGATTCAGATCATGTTGGGCTTGCTCGATTATGGAAGATATTGAGGATCCTGTGTAAAATAGGCTGGTATCATCAGCGTACAGTGCGATATCTCCGTTTAGTCCAATTTCATATATATTATTTATGTAAATTAGGAATAGTAATGGGCCTAATATTGACCCCTGAGGTACACCATAGGTTATTAATTGAGGCTCACTCTGGATTCCGTTGATTTTAACAATTTGATATCGATTTGTAAGATAAGATTTAAACATATTATAGGCGGAGCCAGTGATACCTATATTTTGTAATTTCGTCAGAAGTTTTTTATGACTAACTGTATCGAATGCTTTTTTCAAATCAATGAATATTCCTAATGTAATTTTCTTTTTGTCAATGTTAAGTTTAATTTTTGTTACTAGGTCAATTGTAGCAATAACAGTGTTTGACTTTGGTCGAAAACCGTATTGTTTTTTGTATAAAAAATTGTTGGATGACAGAAATTCACTAAGACGATTGTGCAAAATTCTTTCGAATATTTTAGATAGCAGAGGTAATACAGATATGGGTCTGTAGTTTCCTGCGTCCATAGTATTACCTGATTTAAATATAGGAGTAACCTTAGCAATTTTTAAAGTCTCTGGAAATTTACCTTTTTCAATACATTTATTAATATAATGAGTCAAATTCTCAGCAATTTGTTCTTTAACACATTTGATCGCTTTTGTAGTTATCCCGTCCACTCCTGTGCTTGTGTTAGTATTTAAGTTATTTATTATTTTGAGGACTTCATTAATGGTGGCAGGTTTTAATTGTTTTAATGTATCGTAATTAATTTGTGTGTTATTTAACTGTTGGTTTATATTATCGTGATATGATTTTGGAATTTGATTGGCGAGTTCAGCACCTATGCCTGAGAAAAAATTGTTAAAGTAGTCGCACATTGTTTTTACGTCTGTTATAGTACCTGATGCCGTATTTAGTTTTACAGGAAAATAATTTTGTTTCGTTTCATTCTTAGCTAAGCTGTTTATGAGATGCCACATTTTCAAGGGTTTTTTTTCTGTATTTTTAAAAGCTTTATGATAGTACTGACTTTTTGTTTTTTGTATATCTTCATCCACTGCGCGCTTCTGTAGCAGAAATTCTTTTCTTAACGTCTTATCTTCTGGTGTTTGTTTCAATTTAGTCCATAAAATATTCCTTTTGTTTATTGACGTGATCAGATGTTTGTTGATCCACTCCTGTCGTGGCGGATAGAGTAGTTTAGTCTTTGTTATTCTACAACTTGAGATAGCTTGCAACAGGAAAGCCTCTAACTTAGTAAATTCATTGTTGATATTAGTTGTAGTGGAATCTCTAATAATTTTCTGTAGGTTATTGTAATCAATCGCTTCATACTGCACTTTTTTGGGTCGCTCTGGTTCGATTCTATTTATCTCAAAATAGATTTGTTTGTGGTCTGACATGGCGGATTCGACTATGGCCATATGAAAGGTATTATCTTTTAGGGTTGTACATACATGATCCAGTATTGTATTGGAGGTTTGCGTAATACGTGTGCAATGCGTTTTGTCAATCTTGTTTAGTATCCTGAATCCACTTTCTTTTAGTATATTCTTGTATTCCTTAGCAGATTTTTCTTTACTTAGCAAATTTAGGTTAAAGTCTCCAAATACTATAGCTCTATTCGTTTTCATTAGTTGGTTTTTATAGTTTTCAAGAAATTTATTGTTATTTGCGGCTGGTTGTTTATATATAGCTCCAACGTCTAAAGAAAACTTTTCGAGATGTACGTATAAATAATGATTTCCATCTTCGCAATGACTATCCAGTAAATGATGTTTTATATTATTGTGTACATATATTGATACTCCTCCACCTCTTGAAGAGGTTCTATAGTTATAATAGTGAGTGTAGTTTGGCAGTTTTAGTCTTAAAGCTTCATTCTCATTTTTTATCCATGTTTCTACCAGAACTAAAATATGTAAAGGGTTTTTAAAGGTATTTATAATACATCGTATTTCATCCAATTTGCCAGGTTTAACAAGGCTACGAACATTGGCATATAGAAAACTAATTGATTTTGTTGATGTTGTAATATTTGCATAGTTGTTTGTTATTTCGTATGTTACTGTACCTCGCTGTTTTATTGGTGTTTCAGTAAAACTCAGTTTTTTGTCCCTTGTTTTATTATTTTCGGTGCTCCTTTTATATATTTTATTACCAAATCCTTTTCACCATTGTGTTGCCTTTGTTGTAGTTCCGTTTTAAGATTTTTCATGATTTTTTGCTGCTGAGGCGTTTGGTCAGAATAAACCCGGATACCATCAACTTTTAGGTTAGGTTTGTTTCGGAGTATAGTTTTAGTTATTTCTTTAGAAGAAAAACAGATTTTCAATGGGCGTGCTTTCTTGTTATCATACTTTCCGAGTCGTAGTACTTTTTCTGCCCTAGGGCAATCTGGTTAAATAGTTTTTGGGATCTTATTTGCCTCGGACCTATCCGATTCAAGTCTTTCTTCTAAATTTTCAATACGTCGCTCTGGAAGCCCTGATATGACTATGTTTTTGCTTCGTTCAGCACGATCCTGGATTTCATTAAATATATCATCGTAATTTGTTGTTGTAGTAACTTGCATATTTGTGGATGTTGTTGTATTGGTTTGTAAGTGGTTAACTTCACTTTGTAAAGATGTAATTTTATTTTCATTTTTTCTAACAGTATCTGTTAGTGTGACAATCTGCATTTTGAGATTTTTGGAACGAAGTTCCTTATCGCGCGTTGTGAAAGGGGGCTAGACGGAAAAAATTCTTACGAAAAGTTGTCACGACACTTTTTTCCATTTTTGAAATTATGTAGACAGTTTTAACGACTAAAGTTGGACATAATAGTGTTCGATTTTCAAAACTTTTTTGTGTTTAAGTGGCCAGTGTTGTCAATTTGTGAATCAAGTGAAAACTAGTTGGATGAGGTTGTTAATCGATACATCTTGGATTCAGTTTGGTAAGATATTAAATAATATCTAATTGGAACGAAGTTTTGGAACGAAGTTCCTTATCGCGCGTTGTGAAAGGGGGCTAGACGGAAAAAATTCTTACGAAAAGTTGTCACGACACTTTTTGCTATAGTAAGCTATTGTAAGCTGTGCGGCGTCGCATGTTTCTCTGTCTGTCTCTCTCTCTCTTATAGAAAGCAAGCCAGATATTTTCATTTCTATTTCGCATTGAACAGTGTTACGAATATAATATATAATAATAAATAATATTATTATTTATTATTAATAATAAATACAAAAATTAATAATTAATTATATATTAATTAATTTCCTACTTCAGTTACCACAAGCCAATTATTACGAAAATTGAGCCTACTGATTAAGTTTATATAACATTATATTTGTTAATAATAAAAAAAATATTATTATAACTTAAAAAAAATAAAATTTTATTACAATTCCTTCACTAATTAATCGAAAGGAACTTCGTTCCATCCGGGTGTCCCTTGACACCTCTCATTAATTTTTTTTATTTTCTGCTATTAGTTGATCCGTAGTCGTTTTCATGTTTTGTAGATTTTCATTTATAGAAGATATGTTCTCACTTATGGTTTTTATATTCTAAATTTGATTTTTACTAGATTCTTTCAATATTCCCATAATTTAGTTTTTAAATTCATCAAATTGGTATGCAAAATCATTATCCGTTGTTTTTCTCTTTCGTGTGGATACATTTTCTAAATATGTTTCATATTCTTCAATTTTAGACAAAACGGGCTGTGAGGCACTATTTTCCATTGTAGATATAGTTTTAGTTCTTGAAGATCTTTTGGTAGGAGTCCGATTCATATTAATTATTTTTTAAATTAAAAATAATTATAATAGTCACCTCGTGTTTAGCTCCGTTTATGTACGCACCTTTATAATGCCACTACTTCTGAGTGCAGTTCCTCTCTTTCACTCGTATTTGGTTCTTACGATTCGTAGCTTTTGATACCGTACACTTAAGATTAGACTGTTGGTATATGACTATTACGCTCAAAATGAAATTGATCGCAGCTTTATTGAATTTTTTAAAAATGTAATCACTTGTGCACGTCCGTTCGCCACGCTTGCCGGCCGAGTTATTTCGTAATAGAAAGACCCAATATCACTTTGACCCGACCCGGAGACCGAGACCTCAGCGTCAGCCTCAATCGTAACGCGTACGCATTATAACTGCGCCACCGAGGCAGTCTAGCAAACTTCTGATAAAGAAAATATAACACTCATAGGAAGCGATGGCGGGGATGTGGAGGATCATGTAGTCATTTACATGGAACTTGGAGCTGTATGATCTCATAATCTCCAAACGTTTTTCAGGTAAGGACAAATCACGAACGAAAACCCTTACAAAATGGACGAGCACACAATATAAAATATGGGATCAGCACCCATTCCAAATAGGTCCAACATCCAATCCATGACACTAACCTTCCTGCTCCGGCGCACTGCTAATGGTGAAAGGATGCCACTCATATGAAGCGATGGCAGGAATGTTGAGGAACACGTAATCACCCGCGTGGAACTCGAAGTGGTTTGGTCTCTTGATAACCAAGTGAGTCACACGAGAGGGTAGTAGGATACCCGACGATATGTATGTCTTGCCTCGCTCAGATCTGTAGGAAACATGACATGACTCATACAATGGCTTCAAAAGTAAATCAAATATCATCGATTAGCTAACAACACCGCGTAACTTGAAAATTGGCCTTGTGATATTGTCATAGGATATTTTATTTTTGTCGCGTATCCAATAAACTTACACAAACATTTAAATTAACCGTTTAAAATTAATTAATCATTAAATTACAAAGCACGTTAATGAAATAGTTGGTTCATCACACATGTTCATAAAATATATTAAGTTTTTTGTCTCTCCTGAAAACCAATCCAATTTAACTTGCGCGGTGTTGAAAAGACTATCACGCGGGCGACGTCTCACGCAATAGCGTATAAATTTAATTTAGTATTTTTGTTTTATTATTAGCTTGAGTGACGAGACGAGCAGGTCTTCCGCCTGATGGTAAGCGTCACGCCTGCCCATAGACAGAAGCAACACCACACAGAAATTTTTATTACAAAACACTGCATGACATTGGATTGCGCTCGTTACACCGCGACTTAAGATGTTAAGTCTCATAATGCCCAGTAATTTCACTGGTTTCAATGTCCTTCAAACCGAAACACAACAGTGCACACGCTGCTACTTGGCGGCATAAATAGGCAAAGCGGTGGTACCAACCCGATGGCCTCGAGCATTCGAGGGACCTACCACCTTGTAAAACATTAACTCTTAATGATTCACTCTAAAACATTTTTTGGATGCCAAATCCCCCTTTCCTAATTCCTATTCCTCTACTTTGAGGTCGGCAACGCATGCATAATTCTTCTGATATTGTGTATTTTCCTAGACCACCGTCTACCCACCTACTCGATAGTTTCCCAGAATCTATTTTAAAAAAATAATTGTAATAGGTACCTCATCCAAGCGAGTCTCATGATCCTCTCGACTGCGTATAGAGTGCCAGGCAGCACGAACCACTTCCAGAAGTTAGGCCCGTGGAAAATCAGCAGCAACCAGAACGGAACGTACAGAAGATGGGTCCAGTAGAACACCTGGAAATTTCAATCGTTTTTATTAAAGCGAAAATTCTTGGACTGTACTATACTTACCACGTATAGTGTGGTTACTTTGCCGTATCAAGATAAAAAAATGCAGATGATCAAGTAAGTTAATTGATAATTAATGATCATTGTCGCTTGTACCCACAATACCAGAGGAATCATGAATATTTTATTATTTTACTGAATAACTGAATTACTGCCTATTATGTCTAGAAAAGTAAGGTTGGGGAAGATAGTTTATGGGCTTTCGGTAATCTTACAGGACGAAACACAACATCAAATGTTACTTTTCGTGGTTTTCTATCTTTGGTACCAACTCCGTGGAATCCGTCTATTTATGTTGTGCATAAAATTTGCTACAACACGGCTTTGATCACAAAAAGTTTCGTATTTAGCACTGTCTTAGATTCTATACAATACCTCGAAGCTCCCTCCCCGTCGCACACAGGTCTGGCTACAGAGCAACATCACAGTGAGCAGCACCAGCAGCGCCACACCCGTGGGGTTGGCTGCTCCCCCCACTAGACCGAATAGCCCTGGTCTTTCCGTCAGCAGCCACTCGTAAAGAGACCAGCTCTTGGCATTCAAGACTGGATCGTTTACTACCACTATACCTAGAAAAAGATAAAATTGTCCCTTGATTTGAATGTGATAAAAATGTTTTCGTCATTTTTGTTTATTGTAGAGGAAGCACAGAAAATTATGTAGCAACCACTTTATACGTGAAAGACCCACCATAGTGGCTCATTCCGGCGAGTAACATTTCGGGGTCAGCCAGTGTATACCCAGTAAACTCAGAGCGGCATAAAAGTTAATCAGCTATCGATGAACGCAACGTCTCTGGACGGTCAACTTTATATTGGGACTGCACTGTTCCTACAACCTTCCTTAAGAAAAAAAGTAGTAATGACAATACTTACTAAAATTGCAAAGGTGCATGACGGTGTGTAGGAGGCTGTAAACGCAGATCAGTACTCCGGTAACTTTGTGCAGGTAGATGTGATGGTCGAGGGGCAGCACGGAACTAAACCCCCGAACACGCAGCTGCGTGATGCAGTACCGCAGCATGAGGACCAATACCCAGGCGCAGTTAAAGTTTAGACATTGACCTGGTAGGCACGAATAATTTTATTAGGTAAGTATATCGTATGCGAGAATCCGAGTAGGCATCACTGCAGCACTGCTTTGTTTTAACTGCCCCAAGCACTGTTCCGATTTGAAGAACATTTTTAAAATTAGTAAGTAGAAATATCCATAAACACTCACCACAAGCTCTAGCAAGCATGACGAATCCATTAGAATTCCTGTACTCGTAACATCTGGATACGAAAAGCCCGATGTTTACGAGAGAGAATACCCCCAAGTATGCGAGGAACACGTAGTTATTTCTGAAGTAAGGCAACGACAGCTGGTACGGCTTCAGCTTCGCCAACTTCTGACGGAGGGAAGTCGGCTGAGAGTCTTGTTTTGGCGGCACCAACCAGCGATCTATGCTGAAAGGTCATCTAGTGTAATCATTATTATTTTAAAGTAAGTAGAGGCTGACAAATGATCGAGTGGGTTACTTGGTGTAAGGAGAAATTTCAAACCAAAACACGCAAAATATTAAAAATATTATAGATAGATCCATTCTGATATTTATAGAGGGAATTTGGATTTGTAGACACAATATGACGGTAAGAAGCTGCAACTACGATTTGTTGAACTTTCCGTCCCATGATGAGAATGAAAGACTTATTCCTTTTACTGCCATACCGCGCCCAAATCCAACCCCGGGCAAATCAAAAATGTGTTTTCGGATTGAAAACTCGTACATAAATTGTAATTACTGGACCTGGGCCTTGAACCCAGAACATCACAGTTTTTCAGCTCAAGTACTAGACTAATGAACAGCAACGTTACGGGCAAGGTCATCAGTGAAAATCTGTCTTACCTGATTGATAGATTCTCCAGTAGACCGCCATGTTTGGCGAGTTGATTCTTCAGGGCTTCATATGTGATTTCACCACGCCGTTCTGTGTCAGCGTCCTCGAACATGGCCGTGGTGAGGTCGAGTAACTGTTCATCACTGAACTGCATACCATTCTCCTCCATGCAGGCTCTCATCACATGTTGAAGCTCACGGTGCTGGATGAGACCATCGCCTGAAGCAAATTATAATTCTAAGATGCGTCTCACAAAGTTATGTTATTCGGATCCAAGTAACTGACACTGGACGCTTATAGTCCACACATTGATGTTTTTTTGTGTATTTTTTTTAAGTGAACTTCACCCATGCAAAATCCATAATACGTGAGGAATAAGAAATGCGTTGCCGGCCTTAAAGAAAAGGGATATAAAGGATTGGGAAAGGGAGGGCGATTTAGGCCTCCAGATATCTCACTCACCGTACGAAACGCAACAGCAAACTGCTATTTCGCGTCGGTTATCTGTGTGATTGTGGTAACAGCCCGAGCGAGCCGGCCCATTCATGCTGTAGACAAAACTGTATATAGCGTGTTTAATTGAGAAACTTCTCCTTTTTTTGACAGTGGTTTAAAACTGACCAATTCGACCGTTGTACTTACTATGTCGTATGTCCCTCGTTTGCGAGAGGCTGTCTGTAGGTACCACTGTTTTGTTTATTTCTACCGCCAAGCAGCAGTGTGTAAACACTAAATTATTCCGATTTGATCATTCAAATTGAAAAATTGAAGCCAGTGAAATTATTGAGCAGGCGTGACGTTTATCATCAGACGAGCGACCTGCTCGTCTCGTCATCTACAGCTAATAAAAAAACTTAACAAAAGTGTTTACCATCTAGATCGTAGACCTTGAATAGGAACCGTATCTTGTCATCTGGCGTCTGTCCCGCGAACCGATGCACCGCCGCGATGAACTCCTGCAGGGATATGGCGCCGGAGTCATCCTCGTCGAAGATTTGGAACACGCGCTCCGTGAAGAACGGCTGTGGGCAAGCATATAATATTTATGCTCCTGGTGGGAGCGTATCTGATACATAATATATTTTTTTATTAACTTTATTGACGCGACAAGCAGGTTGTTCGCCTGATGATAAGCGCCATGTCTGCCCATAAACAGAAACATCACCACACAGAACCTTGAATTACTAAGCACTGCATGCTATTGGAATGCACTCGTCACAACAGAACATAGGATGTAAGTCTCATAATGCTAATTTCACAGGCTTCTATGCCCTTCAAATCAAGACACAATAGTGTTTATACACTGCTGATTGGCGGTAGAAATATACAAAAAGGTGGTACTAATCCAGACAACCTCTCACATATGATATACCTATCACCTATAACATTTGTTATTATGGAAAAAATATATAATGGCTTGTTCCGGTGAAGGCCGTTCCAACCAGTTTTTATTACATAACTTCAGGCCGGCATAATTTTGGCGACCATTGAGGAACGAAGGTCTCTCGGAGGTCGACAGTATAATTAGACTGCATTGTACTTACCACCAGGTATCTTAAAGTAGTGCATGTTGGTCGGTGACCGCTTACCATTAGGCGGGCGATATGTTCATCTGAATACCAAGGCAGCAGAAGATATCGGCATAGTACTTCCGACTCTGCGTTAACGAGTCACTTCATCATGCTCTTCGTAATACTTACGTTTTTAGAGACGACGATTTTCTGAAACTGTTCCCTGGTAATTTCCTTCTGATCCCCTACGGTCTCGCGGAACAGTTGCTCCAAACGATCCACGCTCTGCTTGTCGAAGCCGACACGCGGTCTGGACAGTAACAAATAGGAGTTAACCTATATGATACAATTTCTTATGTTTACGCTAATATTACACATTGAAATAAAACTAGTTTATACGGATTTTATCGCGGTTGAATTTTATTTTAGTCCCGAAGTTTCGAAAGCGTCTGCCTTCGTGGTCACGGGAGATACTGTCCCTCTCGTCGGCAAATCGAATCGGAATCGGATACAATCCGAATAAACTAGTTTTATTTCAATCAATATGAAAGATAACACAAGATAATTTGGTTTAAGGTAGGAATTGAATTCTATATTTTTCATTCTATTCCTTTTACATCATTACCTCTTTCACCCTTTCACCAGAGTTGAATAGATTCTAACTGATTTATTTTTGAGCAAATGTTATAAATTCTTTCGATAATAACTTACTGATTAAAGTAATAAAAAGTTGAGTCAAGTACTCTACTTTTTGATTATCTTTTCGCGTGTATAAAGTACATACACAATCATAACTTTGTGTTTACATCGATATAAAATGACTAGCTGATCTGCATAATTCCAACACATAGTGTAAAAAACCTTTACCTGCTACTGCTAACTGTCGATAGGAACTCCATTATTTCTTCAGCTGAAGCGAAGCCGTCACCATCTGTGTCTACAACTCGAAATAATTTCTTTGTTACCTGGAAAATTAAATATTGTTTTACTGTGCCTAGTATAGTAATAGGCTAGGCCTCTATCACATCATGAGACGTAAACCTAGCCGAACTGTGGGTGTAGCACTCGTCGCTTCTGATTATTCCTTCGGGGTACAGTCTTGAGTTTATTTTATGTGTTTTTTTATTTGCTCAAGCCGGTAACACTATTTCCGGACGGGAAAGCAGATATAGCTACGTATTAACATTGAATGCACCCACGGCTCATCGAGCTTATTTCCATCCCAAAGTGTGACAGGTAGAGATGGTATCGCCAAATTGAGGCCTTTGTGAGTGATAAGAGCCACGCTGTAGATAGTTTTGTCTACAGCACGAATGGACCGGCTTGACCGGGTCGTTACCACTGTCTCCGAGATATCCGGTGGCCCAAATTCCCTCCCGAATCCCTTAATTATCCCTTTCATTAAAGGTCAGCAACGCGCCCATGATTCCTCTTGTGTTGTGGGCGTACATGGGCGATAGAGATTACTTACCATCAGGTGACCCACTTACGCGTTTGCCGGCCTATGCAATAAAAAATCATATCATTTTTTAAATTGTAAATAAATCTTAATCGTGATTAGTTGGGATTTGAGCCCAAGTCCTCACCGGTTTCTCAGCCTCAACACACTACCATTAGACAAATTATTCACATGTTACATCAAACACATACTCACAACTTTATTCTGTAGTATGCTCTGGAAGTTGTCCAAGCTGATCACACCATTGCCACACAGGACGTAAGCCACACTCTCTACTTGCTCCACGAAGTCCAGTTGCTTCTCTTCTCTACAACAATAATACCATCGATATTATATGTACTTTGTGGCGCAGTGGGCGAGAGCCCGCGGGTTCGATTCCCGCACCGAAACAAAATGTTTGTGAACCACAAATATATGTTTCGGTTCTGGGTGTTTTAGTCCCCAGAGGGGTTGACTTCGGCGGCCGGTCGTAAAAACTATAAGCCAATTCTTTCTGTAACATGTGTTAAATAGCATGCTGCGTCGACCCCACTGCGAGTGGGATAAGGGCAGGCGGAAGAAGAAGAAGATATTATAATGTAATCAATACACTCAACAGTCACACACAAAGTCCTGATACCATAGTTTTGTTTCGGGGGTATCAGGAACTACGAGAGACTAGTCGCGAGTCTTTGAAACTCGACTCCGTAATTTCTTCTTCTACAGAATTCAAACCCACTTCAAAACCTGAAACTTACGAATTGAATTCTACACGTGGGAACTTTATCATTTTTGTACCCAACCGGATATCGAACACCGTACACATAGTGAAAAACTCACCGTAGTGGCTCGGTGTCAGCCAGTGTACGTAATATATCCAGTAACTTCAGGTAGACATAATTATGTTAGCGGTCCAGAAGCATTGTATACCTCAACTTCCAACAATATATTTGGACTACACTGTATTTAATCAGACTCCGTTCCAGGGTCAGCCAGTGTACATATATCCAGTAACTTTAGGTCGGCATAATGTCGAGGATGCGTCAATGCCTCTTCATGGTTGACATTATATTTAGACTGCACTGTACTTAATATCAGGTCCAGTGTAGTCACTTTGCCGTGCTAAGATAAAAAAAACTATAATCACGTTAAATTAGAGTTTATCTTTTCGAAGTTCCATGTTTAATGGTAGGTGAAGAAAAACATCGTGAGGAACCCTGCATACCAGACAATTATGGAGAATTTCGCAAGTATACGGAGTCTATTATCTACCAACAACCTGCATTAGACCAGCGTAGTGGTCTAAGGCCTAACCCCTCTCTAAAATAAAGTACTCCCGTGAACATATGAAATAATACCCGTGCCTAGCAGTAAAACAGTATTATAAAAGAATTGATATGAACTGTACTCACGTAAGCCTCTCCTTTAGGTATTCAATCCAGTCTTCTTGCACCAGATGGTTCTGTCTGTTCAAGTCGAACAGACGGAAGATGCGCTCCAATAAATCCTGAAATAAACTTTTTTATTAAATCGTTGAGCTTGAATCTCTAACTCTTCTAAGTTACGTGTGTATTCATTTAATCATCGCTTCTTTTAACGGTGAAGGAAATATCGTGAGGAAACCTGCATACTGTTGCATAAAAAAACAGGAGTGCTGTTACAAGCCTGGGCTGTGAACCACAGTACCTACCCGTAACTGCTGGAAATAAAGAGTAAATATAAAGACTTTAATGTATAGGTACTACTAGACGGGCTGTTAAGAAGAAAAATTGCATTACATAACGCGGGAGTTTGACAGCTCACAGACACGATAGGGGTTCTAGTTGAGAGTAAGCGAGATGGTAATATTGAGTTACGGTCAATTGACCGCAACTTAGTTGTACAATTTATATGTACCGCGCAGCTTGTCTAGTAGTATACAATAAAGTCTTTGAGTAAATAAGTAAACACGGTTGAATCCAAACAATTTATTACTGGTTTACCAGCGTTACTTAAATTCCTTACATGACTAGCTTATTAAGGGTCAGCGAGTCTACTGGAATGTTGTACTATCGTTAATTTCATATTAATTTTACTGTGAGAAGTTCTCGATAATAATTTCGATGGTAAGTATGTGAAGTCTGCCAACCCTCATTAGGTCAGCGAGGTCGACTAAGACCTAACCCCTCTCATTCAGAAGAGGAAGCCCGTGTCCAGCAGTCTCAACTAGCACACGCGAAAGACATGTGTAATACAGAGCTAGTTTTTCTGAAAGACGTTATCTCGGGCTGGTGCCAGAATCCGCCTTCCCATCATGATTTGACGGTTGATTTAATATTATGTGGGGCGACCAGCCATCTGACCATCACAACCCGCAACGGGAACCAAGTTTTGCCATGGCCTCGTCCGTTAATCAGCAGAGTGTACCACGTGCAGGTGAGGTTGACTTTGGGCCTAAGATGTTCGTAGCACACTTACACTTCGTATAAAGGGCTAGTACTTTAGTAATAAAATTAATCATGTTTTAAGAAGAAGAATCCCGTGATGGTAAGTGATCTCCACCGCCTATGATCTCCTCATGAACTTGTTGTCGACCAAAAAGGCCATAAATGTAGATACAAAAATTACATACAGACTCCGGGCTGATACTAAGCATTTGGTGATAGAAACCCAATATCACTTTTACCCGACCCGGGGATCGAACCTGAGACCTCAGACACAACAGTCGTACTGACACAGAAATCATTTAAACAATATGTAAGCCATTAAAAAAATCGGTCAGTGTCTGGCAAAATGTATACCATTTATACATAATAACAATGAAATTACATAATATTATACATACTGCATACTAGAATATCATGTAATTATTTTCCCGAGAGATATAAAATTTTACACTGAAACACGAAACTATTACCTTATTTATAAACACTCATATGAAGTAACACTGCACCGCACAATACCTCAATGGACTGAGGGTATTATATAAAAATGTACATTACTGCCTACCTACTTAATCATCTTGACATTTATGGAAAAAAAACAAGTTCCCAACCGGTTTGAATCGATGCGTTTTCGAAACGCAAGGGCACGGGCAATTTCTTCTTAAATATTACGAAATCCATGCAATATTTCAAGCTACTATTTTTGAGATCTTTTACGCAGCCTATAGCATCATAATGAGGTATGCAATAAGTACCCAAATCCCAATGGTATTAGAGCCATTGGCACTAAAGACTAATGTCTACTACTAGACAAGCTGCGCGGTACACAGAAATTGTGCCACTGAGTTACGGTCAATTGACCGTAACTGAATATTACCATCTCACTTACCCTCAACTAGAACCCCTATCGTGCTCCCTGTCTGTGAGCTGTCAAACTCCCGCGTTATGTGATACAATTTTACTTCTAAATAGCCAGTTACGATTGGCAGCCTTATCGCTAAGGGCAAACTCTTACAGGCAACCATAGGATGGAGATAAGAGTACGAATAAGAGAGGGCTGTCTAAGAGTACATGAAATTGGATTTATACAGTTTACGAATAAGAATACACATATACTATATTATATCATGCACACATACATATACATCTTCTTATATATAAAATTCTCGTGTCACAATGTTCGTTCCCATACTCCTCCGAAACGGCTGGACCGATATGTATGAAATTTTGTGTGCATATCGGGTAGGTCTGAGAATCGGCCAACATCTATTTTTCATCCCCCTAAATGTTAAGGGTGGTCCCACCCCTAAATTTTATTTTTTATTTTTTAGACAAAAAAAATAGTATTTTTTTTTATGATACAGCATAAAAAAATACATACAACCCTAAATTTTCAACCTTCTACCATCAATAGTCATTTTAGTATTTTTGTCAAGCGCGTTTCTCACCGGGACTCGCTTGATGCGCCTACTAGGCTACTTTAATCCTGGAAATAGACATTCACGCGGGCGGAGCCGCTAGCAAAAGCTAGTAAGTACATATAATTATTAAATTCTTATAGTGATTAATAATAGTCATCAATGCCTTAACACATGTTAGTGGGAGAGATAGTGGTCTTTCACCATATTTTTAGATAGCCAGTGATGGGGCGCGCTTTATATCAATCGGCAATGCATTCCACAACCGAGTCGCCTGAACGAAAGACTTATCCATACAAGAAGTGGAATGCGCCGACATCTTCAGTCTCAAGTTCTCTGATGATCTAAGGGTTCTAGGGTGCGTGTTTGAAGTTTTAATTGAAAGCGAGATTTGAGATAACAAGGAGTTTATTTCCTTATAAGTAAAAGTATGCTGCGCTGACATCATGACAGAGGGCCTCGGTGGCGCAGTAAGTACTGAATATGAAACGAGAGGCCGTGGGTTCGACCCCGGGTTGAGGGAAATGTTTTGTGATCTACTGTCGATAGACCAAAAGGTTCGGCAAAATCAATAATGTTAAAGCTCAAACGATCACTAGTTTATGAAGTAGGTAAGACGAAACAATTCCAATATATTCAATAAATAAAGGTTGTCTGGAAGAAATCACATTAGCGATGAGACCGCCATCTGTACTTCGCTTATAGTTTTTAAGGTTAATTTGTATTTTTTTAATTTTCTTGATTGACGTAGATACACTCGGCGAAATGTGGGTGTACTAGTTACACCTCTGCCTACCCCTTCGGGGATTTCAGGCGTGAGTGCGGATGTATAAAACGAAATAATTCCAATATTCAATAAATCAATCCAATTATACCCCAGATGCTAACAAGTTTATAATCAAGCAATTTCATTCGACGTAATAAATTATTTTACAAGCATCATTCAATATGCCAAACTAACTAAAATATCTTAATTAAAATCGAATAGAAAGTTCCGATATGTGTTAATTGGACGGTCGATGTACGTGCCGGCGAGCTGTCAACGATGCTATCATAATGACGTTTGACAGCTGTCAAATGTGACAGCCGCATGATGGCAGATAGCGTGGAGTCATCGAGATCGCGCCATAGTGTGCATAGAGTAACTTTAATAATGTCTTTATAATTAATGAAGTTTGCCCGTTGTTTTACTAACGAGAATATGTGCGCGATATAGAATTGTTTTTTTTTATTAGGTTGAATGACGAAACGAGCAGGTCGCTCGCCTAATGGTGGCCTACCTATGAACTGAAGCAACACCACTTAGAACTTTAAGTTTTATAGCACTGAATGTCACTGGATGTTCGTCACACTGAGACGTAAGTTGTTAAATCTCATAATGCCATAAACTCTGCTGATTGGTCTTTTTGGCGCCAAATAAGAACGGACCAATCATGTGTACTGAAATCGATACTAACAAAGAACTCACTTGAGTGTAGTTCTTTAATACGGGCCATAGTCTTAACCCCACACTAATACGCGAATCCTATGTTGAGAGCATTAGTAACTACGAGAGACTTTCGGTCTCACAACACCCCTGAAACAAATATTTGCCAATGACAGAAACATTTGTCTCGGTACGGGAATCGAACCCGCGGCCTATCGTTTTATAGCCGGTTACTCGGCCGTTGCGCCACGGAGGCTTTAAAATAAAATTCAAATTGTAATCAATTTGAGGTAATTTAAGGTAATCCTTAAATACAAAACAAGAGCGTAATCAAACCCAAGTTAAATTAAATTCCATTCATTAATTATATTATAATGTAAACAGAAACAAATGATCCGATAATAATAAAAAATAATTAATATTGACTTAGCGCCTGTTTCACCACCTCTTAGTAATTGCTACTTACTAAATAAAAGTGATAGCATGCATGCAGTGATAGCTCAGGGGGAAGTGATACGGACTGTCGAGATGAAAGTCGCAGGTTCGAAACCAGCCCTAAGAGCATACACCTCTGACTTTTCTAAGTTACGTGTGTAATTATTGTTAATTATCACTTGCTTTAACGGTGAAGGACACATCGTGAGGAAACCTGCATACCTGAGAAGTTCTCCATAAGAATTTCGAAGGTTTGTGAAGTCTGTCAACCCGCATAAGGCCAGCGTGGTGGACTAAGGCCTAACCCCTCTCATTCAGTAGAGGAGGCCCGTGTCCAGCAGTGGCACGTATACAATACAGAGCTAACTATTATTTAGGTATTATTAAATAAAAGGTACGTTCAAATACAAAGTTACACTCTGACATGTGCACCGCAGAAATATGTCTATTATAGACTTTAGAAAAAGCCGGCTTATACTTTAATAGTGGTTAAATTCAAATATTATAAAACAGGCCTTTAATAAAACAACAAATCAATTAAAAAAATATATTAAGATGCCTTCAGACTACACAGTGGCTGCCTACATAGCTCTCTCCCCTACCTTTGACTTACCACAAAAAGGGGTGACTATCAGTTGCGCGCAAATTTATTAACCATCCACTTTGGGAATCTATAACCCAAATTATAAACACGTAAAGTTCTACGAAAAAAAGCAGCAAGTAAAGTTGTACGAAAAAAAAGCAGCACGTAAAGTTGTACGAAAAAAAAGCAGCACGTAAAGTTGTACGAAAAATACATTTTTACCTACAATATTTCGTATAGCAATAACTCGCAAAAACATAAAAAAGGCACTTCCAATATTCGTTGTGAATTTTAAGAGGTATCTAACGAGGGTAAGGATCCAGCAAGACCTGAAAATTGGCATTGGGTCGTAATTAGGGAAATAATAATGGATGCTCTCAAAATTCCCTAGGTCTATGGTAAATGAGAGAGTTGAGTGGGTAGATACTAGCGCTTTGTCTAAATTAGTAGTCTTTAGGCACGGTTATCTAGGGTGTTCTCCCGTGACCACGAAGTCTGAAAAGCTTACTACGCAGGGACTAAAATAAAATTGAACTGCGATAAAATCCGTATATATTAGTTTAACTTCAATGACATTGAAGTCACTGAAATTACGGGGCATTGTGAGAACTCACATTTGTCTCAGGATAATGAGCGTAGTACAGTATTTTGTAATTCATAGTTCAGAAGGATGTGGTTACAGTTTAGGCACAGGCGTGACGAGCGACCTCTGCTCTATTTGTCATTCAAATGTTCTTCATTCAAATGTAGAGGTACCTACAAGGTATTCAAAAAAACACCATAGAATTGAAGATCTACTCTAATAATCTATAAATAGTGTAAAACAACGTCGTTTGTGTTATCCGCTTAGCATTTCTAAAGTAGGTAGATGCCTCGCCAATCTCTATGTCGACTCTGAAGTTAGTCAATTGGCTCGCCCTGTACCTACGCCTCCGTCGCCCTTTAGTCTCTTGAAAACAATAACCGCTACCCTGTTTGTGACTTACTTCAGAGAGAACATAAATATCAACGAGACATATACTTGATTGGTTTTGATGCGGTTTCTACGAAAGAGTACTATTTCTTGAGGAACATTTATGTATAGGTACTAGTGTAGTCGTGTAGTGGTAGAAACACGACCTAAGTATTTCTTGAATTTTGTACTAAGTATTACTTTAGAGTTACTATTATTTAGACACTCTCCCTAAGTGTCTCAATAAATCGGTCTTCAACGCAAATCGTTGGAAAAAGTTAATTAAATTTGATTTTACAGTGCATTATATTATATAGGCCAAGGGCACTTTCACACGTCTTGTTAAAAATCTACCGGTACTATTTATTTATTTATTTAGTAACACTTTTACATGAATATTTCCATGCAACAATAATTAATATTTAATATTATTATTTTTATATAATTATTTCTATTACTGTACTACTCCCAATAACTAACTACAATAATTATCTTATTGTTACCTATAGGTACATTAATCGTCAATCCATTCTCATACATATGTTTGTACACCTAACTACAAGATGAATGATGGCCGAAGCCACGGTCGATCTGTCACGACACGAGCTCAGGTGTGAACTCACGAGCGAGGCGTGGCCGACAAAAGTGGGACGAACTTGTCAGCAATCAAGGCAACGATCGTTCCTATCGATCGAATAAATCATTCCGTGCTCGAGGTTAATTGTGTTGTGTACACAGGGTCACAAGATCTAGATCAGACAGCTCCGTACACTCCGTAACACTCGCTCCTGAGCTCTCTCCCGCTAACTTCAGCTCGTCGCTCCACCGGCCCGCACATCACACTTTATGCTCCCTGTACCTAACTTAACAATATTCGATCCAGAGCTCTCATCCACTACCTTCAGCTTGTCGCTACTCCGGCCTGCGCGCCACACTTCATGTTTCCTATACGTAGTGTAACAACACTCGCCCTTACCTACTACCTTCAGCTCGTCGTTCCACGCCGGCCCGCGCATCATAATTTATCCCTCACAATGCTGCCTCCTGAGATTTCATCAACTGCGTTTAATTAGCACATCACGCTTCTTATTGTTCCTCTATCCACCTTAGTTTGACATCACGAAATCAGTCTTTATCTATTCTTGATTGTACCTAAACAACTATACAATTCAATTACTTTATAAAGCGATTACACATGGTCCAATTACTTATGGAGCGAGTTTATAGAAATAATGTTCGCCATTAGCATAATCACTATTAAACTGTGACACGATTACGGCACATATCCCGGGGGCTTACACAACGGATGTGGACGATACACACGGCTTGTTACAACCGGCAATAATAACAACAGCAAATTGTTGTTAGATCTGAAAAAACGGCTGGTTTCTATTCCAGATTTTTACTTGTATTTCTGTGAAACGATATTATAAACTAAACTGATGTGACTTCAAAATTAAATAGAGCATCACAGTAGAATGACTTAGTATAATTCGTAAGTTTTTTTTTTATAGCACAGGTCGGCATACTAGCAAGTGGGTCACCTGATGGTAAATGATCTCCACCGCCCATGTGCGCCCACAATACCAAAAGAATTATGGGCGCGTTGCGCGGATAATTAAGGAATGGAAAGGGGAGGGGATTTGGGCCTCCGGATATCTCACTCACCATACGAAACGCAGCAGCAAGCTGCTAATTTACGTCAGTTTTCTGTGAGACAGTGGTAACGACCTGGACGAGCCGGCCCATTCATGCTGTAGACAAAAGTGTCTACAGCGTGGCTCTACCACTCAAAAAAGTAAGTGCTATAAATACGTTGAGGCCAGTTTTCTCTAGATAATTATGTAAATTGCTTAATTATAATGATATCACTCTAACAGATAACAGAAAGCAGATTTGGACCAACAAGTCCATAACTGCCTTCAAGCAGCCAGAGAGCTTGAAGGAGTTCCAACAATTATAGTGAGTAGCAGTGACAATTATTAGGTTACGCCTAACCAAAATGCTGTGGTTTGGCGAAAATACACGCCCAAAGCAACTTGCTCGGCCTAATGTTTTCTTTACTTCCAAGAAGGAAAGTGAAGTACCTAGCCGTACTACCGTCCGAGTTGTATTACCAATATTTTTTTTTATATAGTATAGGCCGACAAACGAGCAAGTGGGTCACCTGATGATAAGTGATCTCCACCGCCCATGTACGCCCACTATACTAAAATAATTATGGGCGCGTTGCCAACCTTAAAAGAAAGGGATACTTTAAGGATTGGGAAGGGGAGGGGAATTTGAGCCTCCAGATATCTCACTCACCGTACGAAACGCAGCAGCTACTTTACGCCGGTTTTCTGTGAGACAGTGGTAACGACCCGGACGAGCCGTACCCAGCGTTGATTTTAAAAGCTGTCTTCTTCCCCTGTCTGTATATCACGCGCATGTAATCCACGCTTCGTGTGAAGCTGTTGCGATTATTAAATAAATCTCGCCATTACCGTACGAGTGGTCATTAGAGAAGCGGATGCGATGTGAATCGATACATAAATTTGTCGTCTGCATCCGCTGAGGACGCGTGGGTTGTTTCGATCTGTATTGATTGTGACAGGTTAATAAGCCTTTGCAAAGATTCGCCTCATCGTCTAATGGCATCGTAGGTACTAAGGCTGAGAACCGTGAGGTTCTGGTTCAATAACCAGGTCGGGTCATTTGTGTTTAAGTTTTCGATTCAAAAAATCACACACATGAATTGGCATTTGTGTCTGATGTAGCGTTAGGGTCGCCCCCTATCATACCATGGGACGGAAGTAAGCTCGGCGGAACGTGAGTGCAGCACTAGTTACACCTCTACCTACACTTCGGGGATAAAGGCGCGAGCTTATTTAAGCATGAATGTTTTCAAAGTATGGAAACTGTTTATTTCCTGAATGAAGAAATGAGCTTGAGTCGCCTGATAATAAGCCACGACTGCCCATAAACAGTAGCAATTCCACTCAGAAGTTTAACTACCAAGTATTGTATGGCATGGCACACTTGTTACCGAGACATAAGATTTTTAATCTCAGAATTGACAATGAATACAATATAAATCCAAAAATCAGTGGGAGTTAAGTCACGTCAGTCTTTGTAAAAAAAAATTATATACTTAGATAAAATTCCACTCTAATAAGCTTTAAAATAAAAATAATCAATTTGGAGTCGATGGTATCAATCATCGATTATTTAACTGTAGTGCCACCGTTTTATTTTTAACTTTTGAGTATTTTTTAAATAATTAGTACAAGAATCACCAAAATCGGTGCATAAATGTCGAATTTTTAGTCTTTCATCACCGATATAATCCCTTTTGGGGTAGAATTATTTAAATTTATAAATTTATATAACTTTAAATGGAATCAACACCACCGCAACTGTAGTATATCGTATCGGATATTAAAGAAAAACAATCTGTTCACATTGGGCCGAGTTATACGTGAACATACATAAAAATATACAGGTGAATTGAGAACCTCATTGTTTTATGTGTCGGAAAACAGAAAAGGTTAACAATAATAGCTGTAAATCGAACAAAACAAAAAATACCGCAAAATTAAAAGCTATTCTAACTCACAGCACACGTCGCTTAAAAGAACAGTACACCACCTTAAATGGTACATTTAATTGATAAAAACTTAATCCTGGACGTCAACAATTTCCATGAGCGTGTCGTAAACAACATAATGCCAGTGTCTCATGTAAAAACACCATTCTGTTGTACGTATAAGGCACCTAACAGCTAAGCGACGTGTGCGCACACTTCTTAAACTGTGTAGATTGTTTCCCTCGGTTTTACTTAGTATTACCACATTAAAATAATAAGTTCACACACGGTGGTAGGTCCCTCGCATGCGAGAGGCCGTCTAGGTTGGTACCACCGCTATGTCTATTCTTTCCAAGCAGCAGTTTGTAAGCACTGTTGTGTTCCAATTTGAAGGACATTGAAGCCTGTGAAATTACTGGGCATTATGAGACTTAATCTCTTATGTCTCGGGGTGACGAGCACAGTCCAATGCCATGTATTGCTTTGTAACTCAAAGTTCCATGAACATCCACAATACCTAAATAATCTTAGACGCGTTACCGATCTTAAAGGAAAGGGATAATCGAGGGATTGGTAAGGAAGGTAGGAAGGGGATTCGGGCCTCCAGATATCTCACTTTAGCATGCTGCTATTTCACGTCAGTTTTTTGTGAGATAGTAACAACCCGGTCGAGCCGGCCCATTCATGCTGTAGACAAAACTGTCTACAGCGTGGCTCTACCATTTAAACTTAACCCGCTGTATGGTCGTGGCTCCCAGTGGCCCTAGTTAGTCGCCTCTTACGACAGTCAGGGGACACCATAGTGGAATACTTTGCCGGTACCAGTAGCGGACTAATGGGGCGGTCCGCCCCGGGCCCCCCCAAGGGTGCCACCAAATCTCGAAATCATATCCAATGCCAAGCTTATGTACAAAAAATTGCTCACCAGAAGGCCCAAATAGATTTATCTCCCGGGTCCCCCATTCAACTTTACGCCCCGAGCTCCCGACAGCCTTAGTCCGACATTGAGAGCCTCCGTGGCGTAGTGGGCAAGTAGCCAGCTGCAAAACGAGAGGCACGGGTTCGATTCCGGCACTGAGACAAATGTCCACAAATATTTGTATCGGGTATGGGTGGTGTGGGACCGCAAGTCCCTCGTAGTTCCTGTTACCCGGTTCATCTGTAACCTAATGTGGGGTCAGGACTATGTGTGTGACTGTTGGGTGTATTTATTTCATTCTATTTACTGTGAAAGCGTCTAATCTACAGGTTTAAACTGGCATATTTGTTCTATAGCATTGTTTACTCAAAAGCGTACAAACGCACATCCGACAGATTTCACAGTTACATTTCTGTAATAACCCCATAGCGTCCTTATGTAGCTTGTGTCCGATGTAACGAGCTACCGCGGAATATTTATTTTTTACTCGCCCCATAACAAACATTACATTGCTTTGCGAGTATTAGATCTACGGAAGTTTTTGTAAATAATAGGTCTTTAGCTATGAAATTGTGGCTGTACGATAAAATATTAAAGTATTTATTTCCGTCTTTTTTATTTCTATTAATCAAAGTGACCACTCAGATGGCCAATCATTGCTACTGCGCTGGAAAATTTCAACGTAGTGGCAATTTATAAATGCCCAACTTGAAGAAATCGGCGGGATGGGAGGCAACAAAGTCTTCAAAGGCATTTTATACTGTCTCTTGGATGTTGAGTTTTTCTTCTACTGAGCCTGTTAACCTCTTTTCGATCAGGTGTTAAAAAAAACACGCGGGGCAGTCTTTGGAGACTGCCGATAGAAGTGAAAACTAAGTAACTTGTGAATTGTATCGTTGAGCTATGAGATTATTATTTTTGGTTTGTTAAGAAGTGTTAATGACCAATTTAATATATATGTAGAGAGATATACTCTTTGTAATAATAATGTATACTAATAACGCACGGAGGTATATCAATGTACATATATACATTGTATATATATAGCTCATGGGAAGCGTGCGGTGACGATGACGCGAGTTCCATGATTTTTGATCACCCAAAAAGTAGCCATAAGATAAACTCTACCAAAACCAAGTCGATCGAATATTAAAATCGCTCTTCACTCGGTGAAGCAATAAATGTAGTATACCTACTTAAAAATCATCCTCCACTTTTAAAGTCAGTTAATAATAAGGATCATAAACCAATTCGATTTCTCTGCAGTGTTGGGTGTTCATAAACAGCTATCACTTACCATCAACTGGCCCACTTACCCGTATGCCTCATTATAAAAACCTTGGACAGTTTTATTAATTACACCACCCGCTGAAACCGACAATAAATCGCTTAACTTTAAATAAAAGACGGCTATATATCATGCGGTTGTGTTTGATTAGTATAATATTAAACAGTACGTACAAAACACGAATAATAAGATTTATACAGTGTCACAATCACTTGATCGCTGAACTGGTTCAAATTGTAGATTGTGCACACTTGCGACTAATTGTCGTGTGCTTTTTATAAGCGTATAGTACCAGAGTCGCGCCGAGTATTCACTAAAGATGTGCGTGGTAGATAAGCGATGAACGAAGGCAAAGCCAAGTTATAAAAGTATACGTGTCTATTTCCACCTGAGGTGAGTTTGAGTGGTAGAGCCACGCTGTAGACAGTTTTCTCTACAGCATGACTGGACCAGTTCGTCCGGACCGTTATCACTGTCTCACAGAAAACCAACGTAAAGTAACAGCTTGCTGCTGCGTTTAGTACGGTGAGTGAGATCCAAATCCCCTCCCCTTTCCATTAATATTCGCGACGCGCCCATGATTCTTTTGATATTATATATATTCGTATGCCGGGCAATGCAATAAAAAAAAGTTGAGTGATGTTGCGTAATGAATAAGATTTATGGGGAAGATGAATGTTTGAATTGTGGGCACCCAGATTTCAGACTCATAAGTTTTATTATGTTCCATGTGATGAACTTAAGAATCTGTAACCCAAACTTTCTAAAAACACTTACGACAAAAAATCGCATGACAATCGCTCGTCTGTAAAACCGCAGATCCGTCAACAGCCCTAATCTCCCGATCACGTTTGTCGCATTAAGCGTTCAGATGTGACGCGATGTCGCGGCGACACGTCGCACCGTCGACCGACTGCCTTGCGATCGTCCTAATCGTGTCAACTTGATGACTGCCGTTCAGTGTGGTCACGAATATTATTCAAAGACAATATCCCTAATCACTAGACCGGTTCCGACTCTATAATTCTGTAACTGGGAGAACCCTGCTTTAGTCAGTTTCGCCTACAGCATATATGGACTAACCGAACCAGGGTGATTCCACTGTTTCTTAAAAACCGAAGTGAAATAATAGCGATATAACGGTATTATAACATCTCATCTACACTAATATTATAAAGAGGAAAGATTTGTATTTTTGTATGTAACAAATAAACTTAAAAACCACTGGACCGATTTCAAAAATTCTTTTGCCATTAGAAAGCTACATTATCACTGAGTAACATAGGCTACTTTTTATCCCGGAAAAGGCCGTTCACGCGGGCGGAGCCGCGAGTAAAGGCTAGTTACCTATAGAAATAAAGTAGCATTTGCAAGTCAGTTTTAGTACCTAAAATGCGGCGTTTTGTTTTGTGCGCGGGCATTTTCTTACAATTAAACTGTAACACACAACTGAATAAAAATACATAATTAACATAAATAAAAATACTTGCATTACAATAATAAGCAATCAACTAATCGATAATCGATAGCTTACATTAATTCGGTCGCAACTACATTAGAATTGCATTTGACGTACATGCGATTCTAAAAGCTTTTTTTTCTATAGTGGAACGATATAATGCGAAACGGTATTTACCAAATCAAAGTGTAACGACCAGGAATAGGCATAATAAATAATAAAGTAATACTAGCCCTGTATTATACACGTCCCACTGCTGAGCACAGGCCTCCACTACAGAATGAGAGGGGTTAGGCCTAAGTCCACTATGCTTGCATAATACCGGTTGGCAGACTTCACATACCCTCGAAATTCTTATGAAGAACTTCTCAGGTACTGGTATGCAGGTTTCGTCACGATGTTTCCTTCACCGTTAAAGCAAGTGATAATTAATACACACGTAGCTTAAAAGTCAGAGGTGGGGTCAGAGGGGCTGGTTCCGAACCTGCGACTTTCGTCTCGACAGTCCGTACCACTCCCCACTGAGCTATCGCTGCTTAATAAGGAATAGGTACATGATAAAAAAATTGAGATCAAAAAATAATAACAGGTACAAGCTTATCTCAAAATCTTTAATTCAGAAACATTAATAATTCTATGTATAATTGATTAATAAAATCAACAATAGTGATATTAAAACTGAACAACAATATATCATAACATACAGACAAAACAATCGATTTAATATCAAATCTAAACATATGATTAACTGCCTTGAACGTATTGCTTACGAAATAAGTTATGTTGTACCTACACAACTTTGTTTTACTACAGGTGTAGAGCTTTTAGGCATAGAGAGTAGGTAGGTTAGGTAGTAGGCAAGTGACAGAACTGGCATATGACAAATCATTGGAATTGTTTTTTTAAAAGTGAATACTTCTTTAGGCGCGTTGAGCACTTTTTGGGTGAACGAAAATCATGGAACTCGCGTCATCGTCACCGAACGCTTTCCATGAGCTATATGTATACTGTATATATATGTGTACTTTTTGGGTGAACAAAAATCATGGAACTCGCGTCATCGTCACCGAACGCTTTCCATGAGCTATATGTATACTGTATATATATGTATACTGTGTATATATGTAAATAGATATACCACCGTGCTTTATTAGTATATATTATTTAAATACAATTAAAGTGGTCATTAACACTTCTTTACAAACCAAAAATAATTCGAAAATAATAATCTAATAGCTCAACGATACAATTCACAAGTTACTTAGTTTTCACTTCTATCGGCAGTCCCCAAAGACTGCCCCGCATGTTTTTTACTAGCCCTGTATTATATATGTCCCACTGCTGGACACGGGTCTCCTCTACTAAGTGAGAGGGGTTAGGCCATGGTCCACCACGCTGGCCGAATGCGGGTTGGCAAACTTTACAAACCTTCGAAATTATTATCAAGATTTTTTTTTATAGTATAGGCCGGCAAACGAGCAAGTGGGTCACCTGATGGTAAGCGATGTCCACCACCCATGTACGCCCACAATACAAAAGAATTATGGGCACGTTGTCGACCTTAAAGGAAAGGGATAATAAGGGATTGGGAAGGGGAGGGGGTTTGGGCCTCCAGATATCTCACTCACCGTACGAAACGCAGCAGCAAGCTGCTACTTTACGCCGGTTTTCTGTGAGACAGTGGTAACGAACCGGACGAGCCGGCCCATTTATGCTGTAGACAAAATTGTCTACAGCGTGGCTTTACCACTCGTGAAGGAAACATCGTCAGGAAACCTGCAATTGGATTTAGGATATATTTTTTATCTTGCCTCGGCAATGTGACTATACGGTGCAGCTGATAATGAGTGCAGTGCAATCCAAGACTTTTGTTGACAAACGAAAAGTACTTAGTTTAAGTTTTGCAAGGTGGTAGGTCCCTCGTATGCGAGAAGCCGTCTGGTATTGGTACCACCGCTTTGTCTATTTCTACCACCAAGCAGCAGTGTGCAAGCACTGTTTTGTTCCGGTTTGAAGGACATTGAAGCCAGTGAAATTACCGGGCCTTATGACTTACCATCTTATTTCTCGGGATGACGAGCGCATTCTAACGCCATACAGTGCTTTGTAATTCAAGGTTATGTGGTGTTGCTTCTGCTTATGGGCAGGCGCGGCGCTTACCATCAGGCGAGCGAAAGGCATGTCCCGTCATTCAAGCTATCAAAAAAAATTGGTATAAGGTCAATAATTAATTTGTTTTCCTTAAAGTCCGACAGGTCCACCCAAAACCCACCCAGGTATTCAGACACCATGCGGTTTTCCTGCAATCACTTATCATCAGGCAACCATTTGCTAGTTTTCCGGCGTCAGCTATAAATAATAACGATATTTCAGATAATGATCAAAGTTTCAAACCTAATTAACAAATATTCATTACTACAAGCTCGAGGATCGGGTCATTTGTCAAACAGCCATTCACATGGTAATGAGAGGGAGTGAATGAGCGAATGATTGATGAACAAACGGTTGAGCAACCTGTGCCTTAATCGATCTTTGGTCAGGTGGCGATTTGTTGAGAAATTGTTGGCAAAATATGTATCGTGGTCAATACTAATTGCTAGGGCAACGCCCACTACAATGGAGTTTTATCGAACGGTAAATTGGATCTGCATAATAAGCAGCGATAGCTCAGTAGGGAGTGGTATGGACTGTCGAGACGAAAGTCGCAGGTTCGAAACCAGTCCCAAAAGCATAGACCTCTGGCTTTTCTAAGTTATGTGTGTATTAATTGTTAATTATCGCTTGCGTTAACGTTGAAGGAAATATTGTGGGAAACCTGCAATCTGCATACTTGAGAAATACTTGTCACTAGGAAGACGAAGGTATGTCAAGTCTGCCAACCCGCATTAGAACAGCGTGGCGGACTAAGCCCTAACCCCTGTTTATGGGCATATTTATTTCTGTTTATGAGCAGGTGGGGCACTTACCATCAGGCGAGCGACCTGCTCTATTGCGGGCACTCTTTTTGAACCAATTTTGATTGTGTTTTAACAAAAAGGTGTCTTTTCGTGTTATTTACTGTTGCATATAAAATTCAATATAGAAAACTACTCTATTCCAATTTCTCTCCTTTAAGAAAAATGCCCATAATTCGTATTGTGGGGGGGGGGGGGGGGTGAGAATGACTTACCATCAGGTGACCCACTTCATAGTTTGACAAATGTATCCAGTCATAAGACCAAATGAAGTCTCACAGAATCCGCCAAACGGTTCCAATTCGATCATATATTTGCTTTAACTCTTACCGCTTCGAACGTAAGTTGAGGCCACAAAACAGCACACCGCCTTTTTATCTATCCGTAATCGGTTAATAAATAGATATGTCGGCACAGTTAACGAGCTTGGCCCGGCTGAGATATCACCTCGTTATATTGCATTTACTATGTTGTACTCATGTGCCGGTTACAAATTATTTCTCTTCTTGCGCTATAAATAAAGTGTATTCTACCTTTGTGTTATAAATTACAAGATTTTTTATCAAAATCATCCAATACGACTTTCTTTCTTTGTTTTATTACATTGAGTGATCAAACGAGCAGGTCGCTCGCCTGATGGTAAGCGCCACACCGGCCCATAAACAGAAGTAACACCACACAGAATTTTGAATTACAAAGCACTGCATGGCATTGGACTGCGTTCATCACGCTGGTACATAAGTTATTAAGTCTCATTATAGGTATCCAGTAATTACGGCTGCTTGGCGGCATTTTTTTTTTTTTTTTGTATAGGCCGGCAAACGAGCAAATGGGTCACCTGATGGTAAGCGATCTCCACCGCCCATGTACGCCCACAATACAAAAGAATTATGGGCGCGTTGCCGACCTAAGGAAAGGGATAATAAGAGATTGGGAAGGGGAGGGAGATTTAGGCCTCCGGAAAATTGTCAATTCTGTGCCGCTGCGGTCTTTTGATATTTTTTTTAATAGATTCACTAAACTGGACCTTACACATACCATAGATACTTAATACAAACACATACTTACAACTTGCATGCTTCTTCTTCTTCTTATCGAATGGTTAGTGGCCAACCTAGTGTCAGAGTTTTTCAAGCCACCCGAAGGCCTCCGACTTGGCTTAATGACTGCTATCAGTTGATAACAGCTGGGACCGACATTTTACGTGCCCTCCGAAGCACGGAGACGCTCTGTTGAAATACCACTAAGCGGTCACCCATCCATAGGCTGACCGCACCAAGGGTTGCTTAACTCGCTTATCGTTTACTGATTAGTGAGTGCAACTAGCTATGAGCGCCTCGACTTACATGCTAAGAACCTAAAATACATTACAATACGAGTACAATACAATACATGTGGTTCGTCTCGTCATCTAAAGCTAATAATAAAACTTCTAAAAATTTATGACCGAAATTGTCTTGACGATCCTTGTATTTACTTACAAATCTGCCTACCCTGCAGGAATTTAGGACGGTATATTAAATCAAAGCCATCGCGTCACTGGTCTAGTGGTAGCGAACTAAAGCTAGGAACCGTGAGATCTTTGGTTCAATTCCCATATCTGGCAATCAGAATCTGTTTTATCGATTCAAAAAATCACACATGAATTGCCCGGGATTGAAATTTCTGCCCAGTACGGCAGTAGGCTTGCCTCCATCACATCATGGAACGGAAATAAGCTCGGCGACACATGACTACACTAATTGCACCTCTGCTTACCCCTTTGGGGATAAAGGCGTGTGCTTATGTTATGTTATTAAGCCAAATATATTATGTCATATTTCTCTTAAGGTGTGACTATAATCTCTTAGCCCCTTGTCATTAGAATCATTAGATAATGCCAGATCATGCCACCTATTTCAACACGTGCCAGAGACAATGGCGTGATTGGTAGCTGGTGACCTTTATGCCAGCGCGTTACTTTCAGTGGCCAATAGCGTGTCAGTGAATGTAAGGTCAAAGTATTGTCATGCACTAAGGGCACGAGATTACTTATTGTGTATGTAATTAGATCGATAATATCAGCCTTGTTTAAACTATCCTACTGCTGGGCACGGTCTCTATTGAGGGGGGTTAGTCTTTAGTCCACACTAGTCTAAGGCGGGTTCAGATTTCCTAACGAAGTTTTCAGCTTTGAAGCGAGCGATGATTCACAATGAACACGTACTTATTCAATAAGTGCTATGGCTGGGATCGAAACTTTTTTTGACGCGTGAAAATCCATCTTATGGATATCTACCCAACACGGGAGTAAAGAGAAGGCTATGTCGGGCTCACCAGCCTTCCGACCCAGTTCACATCCGTTTGACTGCTAGATCGGAACCCTAACCAATTTCCTACGCCGATGTACCGACGCAAAACCTCCGTCGATGTATATAGGATGGTTCCTGGGGATCCTGGAACAGCGAACTTGCGAACAGACAAAGGTCTGGGTAGTCCGTTCCACTCCCTGCTTGGTCATTGTCTACCGATCGATATATTCATTTAAAATTACCTGATCCGACTTCGCTAAAGTTGAATTTGAATTCTTTGTACACATTCCTCCTGGAGAAATATTCTGATGATGGCACAAACTGCATCAAAGTAGTGGCGCAGTTGTAATGCGTCCGCGTTACGACTAAGGCTGACGCTGAGGTCTCGGGTTCGATCCCCGGGTCGGGTAAATATTACTTATTGATTTTTTCTATTATGAATTGCTCAGTATCAGCCCGGAGTCTGGAATAGTGCCCGGTATGGTGATAGGCTCGCCCCATATCACATCATGGGACAGAGATACGCTCGGCGAAATGTGGGTGAACCTACTGATTACACCTCTGCTTACCCTTTCGGGGATTACAGGCGTGAGTGCGTATGATTAAGGTCTTTAACCGAATACGAGAAGCCTCTAATAAAACTTTATCTCAAAACTGGAAACGGTCAGGTTTCAGATAAGCAGCCTCGGGATGGTAGTCAAAATGTTAGCATAATGTAATATTAATTTGATTACTACAATCATATATGCGACAGTCTCCGTGGCGCAGTGGATGAGTAGCCAGCTGCGAAGCGAGAGACCGTGGGTTCGATTTCCGCACCGAGACAAATGCTAGTGTGTTCCAGAAATATGTGTTTCGGTTCAGGGTGTTTTCTCGTCAGAGGGGTTGACCTCAGGTAGGCGGCCAGTGGTAAGAACTACAAGCCAAATCTTTCTGTAACATGTGTTAAAAAGCATGCTCCGCCGACCCCACTGCGAGTGGGATAAGGGCAGGTGGAGAAGATAGCATGTCCTCGTAAATTACAAGATTTCGATAAAGAATTCACTATTATGTTAAGCTTTTCTAATGTGTCTATGGTTAAGCAAAGCTCCAGCAAATAAAATACTATAAAAAAACGTCTTAGAAAAAAAACTTCCTCGGCGCAGAGCCGCCAGCAAAAGCTGATTCTAAGAGGTATGATTAGTAATTTATAAGCAAGCTTTAATTTAATTTTCTAACATATAACCATCGTAAAGTATGAGTTCTTAAACGCTATTAACTAATAGTTTTATATGAGCATGTTGTGAAATACTGTACCGCCTTCTCTAAATATTATGCAAGGCCAGATAGAAAACTGGTAGTGTTCCATACCTAAAATAAATAATAATAATAGGAAAGTAGATTTAACTACATAGTCCTGACTCCATAGTAAGATATAATCTGTGAAGAATGTGTGTGTGTGTAATGGTAGGTTGTACATTTATATTACATAGCTATTTAATTCACCTTTGTAAATTTTACACAATGTATAACTGCTTGTTCTTACTAAATAAATAAATACCCCAAGTCGTAGGATGATCCGACTCTACTAGGGACCAACGGTCTCAAAACACGTAGCCAGAAAACAATTAATTGCAAACCACTCAAAAATTGGACCATGTACGTCGATTGTAACCGAGGTTTTAACTTTCACAGTCATCTGTGCGCATGCTGTGCCACACACAAAATTCATAATTCGTAGTACGAATTTAAAAAATACCAAGATCCTGTGGTAGCCCGAGCCACGGCTGCTATTGAAAATATTAGAAAATGAACCAAAAAAACCTTATTTTCGGATACCTTTTCAACTTCGGGGGAGGAGAGATGGCACCGGACTCATCGGCCTTCCGACTCAGCTGTCAATAGCCGAACGATAGCGTCCCTAACCAAAATTCATACGTTGCTATACCGACTAAAAACCCCACGGTGGCCTCCTTCGGTGCCATCGACACGGTCCCGGGGAATCCTGAGTGTGCTCTGGATTGCGGTCGGAACCGCGTCTGCGCTTTTGCCACTTTGCGGCCTGTTTCATAGGGACTCAGAAGAACCTCACAATATTTACTCCATTCAGCGTCTCCGGCAGTACGATGCTTACACGCTACCATCCATGCGAGTGTTAATGTACGGTTGAGAGGAGAAGGTCTCGGCGAATTTTCACAGATAATGTCGAACATATCCTCGAGAAAGACAAGGTGAAGAGAGTACCCTAAACCAATGTGCATGTATGAAAAATTTAATGAGAGTGAAGCAGGCCAAAGAGGTGTTCAAGGATCGTAGCAAATGGAAATCGGTTGTCTCTGCCTGCCTATGGGAAACAGACTAGAGTATATGTATATATTCATCTCACACAAAGCTTGTCTCACACAAAGGCATTGTATCAGTGGCATTTCAAAATGTGTAGCAGGAAAGGTCAATGTAATCTAGGATTATTAGAGACTAGTATTTAAATAACACCCAAAATACAGAATAATACCAGCACTCTCAAATACACCGAGTTACAAGATCATACATCATTAAAAATGCAATAACATATTCAAACAAAGCAACCGGTCTTTTTGAACAGAAAGCTGTGGCGCTGTGGGTAGCCATAATGTATACGGCACGGAATACAATAGAGGCGGGGCGCTGCCCAACATGAATTACTGTCTCGTTAAACAAGTAATGGAAGAAACATTTGTCATTACTCGTTATGAGCTGCACAACAAATCACCAATCCATATGTGGCTACATCTGTCATCCACTACCTTCAGCTCATCACTTCATCGGCCCGGGCGTCGTATTTTATACTTCCTGTACAAAATCTCACAATACTCGCTCTTGAGCTCTCATCCATTACATTCAACTCGACGCTCCACCAGCCTACACGTCAGACACTACGTTCCTAGCGTATTCACACCACTCTCGCTCCTGAGCTCTCATCCACTACCTTCAGGTCGTCGCTCCACTGGCCCACGCAAGACACACTGTAACGTAGTTTCAAAACTCTCACACTAGCCCCTCGGGCGTATGTTTTTACTATCTAAAATATGATCAAATACACACCATATTAATCCAAACATGAATATAATAATAACTCAGCTGAATGTAGACCACATTAAAGGCATTACGACCGCCCAGAGATCATGTATCATTCGTATTTAATAAGCTTTATATCGACCAGATCGGCAAACGTATATGTTCAAGTAATTATGAAATATGGTTTTGTTAGATTGCAGTTTACACATTATAATCATACTGGAGATTTATGGATTAACAACATTTCAATTTACATATGACCGATGGCCTCAAGCATTCTGTGGAGTGTATTGAGTAATAGCAAAGTGGTAAGCAGAGGTGCAACTAGTGCTCCCACTGGAAAATAATAAGTAAGTAAGTAGAGCTAAGCATGACCCGCTCGACCGTGTTAGTAGCAAAGTCCCACAAAAGCCGACATTAAGTAACAGCTTGCTAATGTGTTTCGTACGGTAAGTAAGATGTTCAAACAACCCCTTCCTTTCCCTTCCCAAAGCAGTGGGAATTGGAAATTGGTTTTTAAAGGTCGGTAAAGTATTTTTGATTTTCTGGTATTATGTGTGCTTGTGGCGGTGGAGATCACATTTCAGGCCGACTTGCTCTGTTATAAAAATAATAACAAAGTTTCCATTGAAACTGTCATCTTTATATTACACAATAATAATATAAGTACCTGTAATACCGGGCTAGTAAAAAAAATATTTCTCATACCGGTCTTCATCCAACAATCTACTGTTTCCTCAAATGTCACTATTTACAATAATATCACAGTTCGTCAACCATTTTACATTCACGAGTCACTTGCACCCAACTATACGAAGAAAAAAACAACAAATATTACTCGTCGAATTGAGAACATTTTGCAATTTTTCCCGCGGTTAAAAATCGCTGCGCTACGTTACTCTGTCACTCCCAAATGTAAACTCGTCTTAGTTCTGTTGATCTGCAAATATCACTATACACGTATGAACCGAGCTGAATATAGTCATAATTAACCATGATAACTATATAAAAACAGAGTATCGAGTCGGTGTCGGTAACTGTCTAGTTTACACACGGTCCAGATATAAGCTCACGACGTTCGTTAACTGTGCCCGCAGCCCGCAGCCCGGTGGCAAGTTTCCGTAAAAAGTATAATAATTAAAAACATCAATCACTGGTGCACGCTGCGCTGTTATTTCAAACGTAACGTTAATTAGAAATATTGTTTTTAACGTGAGTGGTCAACATTTGGTGCGTGGGAGTTTATTTTCCGAGTTTAAAAATCGTGTGGTGGGGTTATTACTTTACGTGTGTGTTTGTAAAACAGTGGTTATTCCGGCCCAAGCGGCACAACGATTTCAAATTTGATCAGAACACGGTTACTGTTCAAAAATGAAAGACGACGTCTTTCTTTACTCTCGACAAAAAGAGGGATATGTTTGACCCTTTGTCTATTTATAAATTTTAATATATTTTATTTATATATTTGAATGAGTGGGTGTGTCTCTGTGCGGTATTGTAGCGCTTAAAAAATAGACCGGTTTGAATACAGTTTTTATGTTCATAAGACTGTTTAATCGAGATGGTTAGAAAGTCTGTTCCAGCCGTTTAAAGTTACAATTTCTAATTGTTGTCGGCGGTGTTTCAAGTTTAAGTTATTAAAAACTACACTATATATAATCCAATTAGATAAGTAATATAACCACCAATTAGTATATAAATATCATTATTACACGCACCAAAATGTTTACAACGCATGCCTATTACAAAAAGCGCTCGCAACCAGTTCCACAATGTCGGATATGAACCGCCATCGAAATGATCTCGTTAGCGACTGCCTCAGTATGTATCGTAAAGGATTTTAATTAATATATCCCCGTAGATCATTATACGTTAATAATGTTGAAAAAATGTTGACGATACGAGCCCGTTATTTAGAACCGTTTAGAAAAGTATAATCTTAATATGGTTGTATTAATTATTTTTATAGTGAATACGCTGTAACTTATGGTAAATATAATGTAGGTTGTGGTGTATGGTGCATTTAAGAGTGCATATTAAAAATAATTCGAAAATCTTTTCAACAAAAAATACAAACATAATAAATGAAAAAAAAAATATGAAGGTACTATTGCAGTTTATTGATACCACCGACTCAAAATTGATTGATATTTAGTTACAAGGTGGCAGGTCCCTCATATGCGAGAGTTAGTCTGGGTTGGTACCACTGCTTTGTCTATTTCTGCCTCCAAGCAGCAGTGTGTAAGCACTGTTGTGTTCCAGTTTGAAGGACATTGAAGCCAGTGAAATTACTGGGCATTATGAGACTTAACATCTTATATCTCGGTGTGACAAAGGCAGTCCAATGCTATGCAGTGCTTTGTAATTTAATGTTTGTGTGGTGTTGCTTCTCTTTATGGGCAGGCGTGAAGCTTCCCATCAGTCGAGCTACCTGCTCGTTTCGAGAGTGAACTAATAATTTTAAAATTTGATTTTTAGTATTCTTATATTATTTTTTTGTAAAAAGAAATACTGTACATTTTATGTCAAATCATCAAAATCGATGGATAAAAGTCGAAGTTTTAGTGTTTCTTCCTCATAGGCATTCAATTTTAAATTTAAATGGGTCTAATAACAGTAAATAGAATACAAAATAATCATTCAAATCGGTCCACATGTTTAAGCAGAGTTATGCGTGAACATATACATAACAATATATAATATTGACGACTTGAGCACCCTTCTTTAGTCGTCTGTTAAAAACTAAAACTCGACTAAAACTAAAAAACAACATAAACATCATTCTTATTACTCGTTTATTAGGGTCCCATACCCAAGGGGACCAACGACTGTCAAAAGTAGGTAATTTTAAGATTTAATAGATACAATCTTGGTGGGCTTTAAACTCACAAATCCGATCAAATCGTCTTAACAAACATGGGTGGTCTACAACTATCTTACCTTGCTATAATAAATAAATAAATTGGAGTATTAGAGGGCTACCAATGCCTTAGGCACAAAGCCAACCTCACCTGCACGTGGTACACTCTGCTGAGTAACGAATGAGGCAATGGTGAAACTTGGTTTCCGTTGCGGGTTTTAGAAATAAGACTGCGGGTCGCCGCACATACTCGTAATACCAAGTCAACTGTCAAATCATGATGGGAAGCTGACATCAAACCGGGATAATGCAACCCCAAAGAAATACTAAATAAATAAATACACCCAATAGTCACACACAGTGCCTCATTGATCTTTTGGCAGTGTACTAAAGCTGAGAACCGTGAGGTCCTGGGTTCAATTCCCAGGTCGAGCAATCGAATTTGAGTTTTCAATTCGAAAAATCATATAAATTTGATTGGATTGGAATTTTTGCCCGGTATGACGATAAGCTCTACCCCTATCACATCATGCGATGGAAATAAAGTTGGCGAAATTTGGGTGCAGCACTAGTTGTCCCTCTGCCTACCCCTTCGGGGATAAAGGCGTGAGTTTATGTATGTAAGATACACATTACACACATTGTCTTCACTATACTAGGTTAACTTGTATCGTGGGTATCGGGAACTACGAAGGACTTGCAGTCCCACAACACCTAGACCCGAAACCAATATTTGTGAATCACACAAACATTTACTCGACGGCTGCTCCAGAAAAATTGTCAATAGTTAATACTTATAGAAGAATACTTTCATAAAAAAATATTTTTTACCCTCGTGTTTTGTTGTTCCTACTATATAATTGATGGTAATTGGTATTATATAAAGCGAACAACTGTCTGCCCCCACAATCCGCAACGGGAACCAAGATTCGCCAATTATAAAAAAATATACATACATACGCACTCACGCCTGTAATCCCCGAAAGGGTAGGCAGAGGTGTAACCAGTACACCCACATTTCGCCGAGCGTATCTCCGTCCCATGATGTGATAGGGGGCGAGCCTATCGCCATACCGGGCACAAATTCCAGACTCCGGGCTAATACTGACCTTTTCGTAATAGAAAAACCCAATATCACTTTTACCCGACCCGGGATCGAACCCGAGACCTCAGCGTCAACCACAGTCGTAACGCGTACGCATTCCAACTGCGCCACCGAGGCAGTCTTATAAAAAAAAAAAAAGGTAATAATAAAATTAGTGCTAAACTTAATATTAGTTACCTACGAATTTCGTTTTATATTAGTCCATTATAGATAGCACCGAAAGAATCATCAAAATCAGTGCATATATGTAGGACTTTTAGTTTTAAATTCCTGATTTCTTCTCATAAAGGTAAAATATTTTCTAAAAAATTAATTAGGACCAGCTTTTTATATTTTTGTGAAGGAACTCGGTTACATACAAAAAAATGTTATGTATATAAAACTACTATAAAGTATATACCGGTCGATTTAAGAACATTCACCGTTTTTAATTTTCATATATTGAGCAACCGGATATTAAACTTCACTTAATATAAATAGATCTGATTTTAAATACCACTGCATGTGTTCATCTTAGCTTCAATATTAAGTTAAAAAATATGATATTCCGAGGCACCCACACACGCCGTACCGACATGTAATCAGGTTCTGATAACATGATTTTTTCATATTTTATTTTTTTTAATCTTAGACATCATTAAGATATATATATCACTAGCTTTTGCCCGCGGTTCCGCTCGCGTGAATAGACTTTCCGAAATAAAACGTAGTCTATAACCGTCTCCAGGGTCCCATCTATATCTACATCAAAATTCATCAAAATCCGTTCAGTGAGGCGTGAAAGCGTAACAAACAAATAGATTTTTTTTCATAAAAAGTATCCTATGTTACATCTTATACCTCCAAGAATATGTGTACAAAGTTTCATGATGATCGGTTAAGTAGTTTTCGCTTGAAAGCGTAACAAAAAAACTTACATTCACATTTATAATATTAGTATGATTATCATCTTACCGCATATCCACAAATCTGATTATGCCCTTAAGATAGACATGCCAACGCGATGGTCACTCAAACCGACGGCCGAACGATGATCGACAACGAAACCGTGATGCTTCCGTCGAATAGTCTCCCATATTTTTACGTAGAACACAGTACAACAACTTGCCACGTCAAAATGTACCTTTTGGATCAAAGATGTACGTTCTAATATCTATGATATAAGGAACTGTTAAAGAACTGGGTACTTGTTTAGACCTCGACTTTTTTAAGTCTTTTGTGTCGAACTTGGCCTCGTTTTGCGTTTTGGTGGGATTACTATTTTTGCATTTCAAGTAATGTAACACTTTATCAACCATGTTTGTTGTAAATTTTATCACATATTTTTATCTTATATATAAAAATCAATTGCTGTTCGTTAGTCTCGCTAAAACTTAAAAACGGTTGGACCGATTTTGATGAAACTTTATGTGGGTGTTTGAGTAGGTCCCTGGATGGTTTAGATTCACAATTGGACCCGGTAGGTGGCGCTGCTGTAGTTGCGGGTGAGACCGCGCGGGACAGCTAGTATTCCATAAAAATAGATGTTATAAATTTAACGCCTTTGTCTGTGGAATTGTAGAGCCTAAACAAATGGACCGATTTATTATTTGATGGACCATAGTTATGTTTGAATAAATCCTGTTCAACCGTTTAGAAACTACAGATCTTTTTTTAATTGATTTCGATGGGCTTTAACCGTAAGGTTAATTATGAACGTAGCGTTATAATATCGGTATGATATCGACCGGATCGCTGTAGATTTTATCGATCTACTTTCGATCGTATTAACCGATTATGTGGCATTGAGACGGGACGAGTTTTAAATGCATAATTATGCGTATCATGAACGGGTGTAAAATAAATGTTGCAACCTATCAATTCGCCAATTTATTTATTAGTTGCGCTACTTACTTAGCGAATATAATTATAAAGATCATTTGGATAGATTATAAACATTTTATATTTTTGTATGTCAAAAATATGAAACGGTTCGACACGTATAATTTTTTGTGTATACTAAATGTAATCACGCATAACTTTTCACAGAATGATCCAATTTCGATGATTCGACGTTAATACCATAAATAAAATAAAAGTGGCAAAATCAAAAATGCCTTAAAATATTATGTAAAAGGCTAATCTAAATAAATAAAAATGAATGGCTAAATTTGTTCCTAATTGCAAAACTCGAGAAAGGCCCTATTTTATTTGAATAGTCCCAATTTTGATGATTTTTTGATGATGCGTTTAAGTGGATCCCTGGATGGTTTATATTTACAATTGGACCCGGTAGGTGGCGCTGTAATCGGGTTCTAACTATCAATTACATGTTGCGGGTGATACCGCGCGGGATAGCTAGTAAGTAATAAAATTAACCAACATTGACTCAGTGTCCTCAATCATCCATATGCACTCACACTTATAATCCCCAAAGGGGTAGGCAGAGGTGTAAACAGTACACCCACATTTCATCGAGAGTATGATATGACATTCCCATGATGTGATAGGGGGCGAGCCTATCGCCATACCGGGCACAATTCCAGACTCCGGGCCGATACTGAGCATTTTCTTAATAGAAAAACCCAATATCACTTTTATCATTTTACAACTGCGCCACCAAGGCAGTCGTTCACTAATAATTATCGCTTGTTTTCTATATGTCTAACTGCGATGCTTATTTTCTTAGAATTAGACGATACTCGCAAAAAAAATACAAAATATTATTACGCTATGTAGAAATTTGATTTGCAAAATATAATATAGTAACTTAGGATGATGCGCTTTCTTTTTCTTGTATGATTTTATTTTATTTCATGAACGTTCTCTTGCATAAACAAGTCGCGTATATTGTGAAAACTACAATGCATTTATGATGTAATATAATTTTAAGGCCGAGGTGTATGGTGTAAGTTTACTTTAAAAAAATAAGGTAATAAAATTTCAGATTGGCCATGTAAAATGACCCATTCAAAACATTTTGTTAAGACCTTTTTTTTAAGTGATAGTGCCACACTGTAAATGTGCATGTAAATGTACTGTCTTTATAGCATGACTTGGCCAGCTCGACTGGTGTGGTACCATTGCCTTAATTTTTTAATTAACTTGAATTACGAGATGAGTAGGTCGCTCGCCTGGGCGCTATGAGACTTAACAACTTATCTCTCGGGGATGACGAGCGCAGTTCAATGCCACGTAGTGTTTTGTAATTCAAACTTCTGTGTGGCATTGCTTCTGTTTAAGTGTAGGTGTGGCGCTTACAATCAGGCGAGGGACCTGCTCATCTAGTCATTCAAGCTAATAAAAATACCGTGCCATGGCGTTCGTCGATGCAAATGGGCAATCTGGGGGGAGTCTGAGTAAACTCTGAATTGCTGCCGGAATCACTTCTATGCAGTGCCCCTTTTTTTCAGTAGGAGTTGTTTTGTTAGCGTATATTACTTTTACAGATTCACCTGACAATAAAACCGGAGCTTATGGCGCTCTAGCCAGAAATATGTTTAATGTATTTAGTAGCGATTCAGCACAGAGGCGCCTTTTAGAAGGCTCAGACCTCAGCTTGAGCAATCGCTGGAGAGTATAATTTAGGGCCATCTCTGCACATCATTGTGCCGAGGGCCAGTTGTGGGAGTTCTTCAGACTCGCAGGCGTGTCCTATGTCAGGGTCGCGTATTATTGTTGCGATTCGGGTTGGGCAAGGAAAGTGCTGCTTCGATAACGACTGTGATGGAGTCGTTGGGATTTGAAACATGTTTGGGATGACGACGAAGGTACTGTGTCGCTGTACGGCTCATTAAGAAGACCCCACTGTTTAAGCAGGAAAATAGAAATCTTTTTTTTTATGGCATAGGCCGGCAAACGAGCACGTGGGTCACCTGATGGTAAGTGATCTCCACCGCCCATGTACGCAGACAATACAAAATCATGGGTGCGTTGCCAACCTTAAAGGAAAGGGATAATTAAGGAATTGGGAAGGGGAGGGGGTTTGGGCCTCCGGATATCTCACTCACCGTACGAAACGCAGCAGCAAGCTGCTACTTTACGCCAGTTTTCTGTGAAACATTGGTAACCTGGACGAACCGGCCCATACATGCTGTAGACAAAAGTGTCTACAGCATGGTTCTACCACTCACCCACTACAATCCGTTGTTGATCAAAGGATACGAGTATAAGTTGATCCATTACGCTTAAAAGTTATTTTGTAACAGTGGTCCAAACAGAACATTCTAGTTCGATCAATCATCGAGTGGTACCGAATTGATGTAATTATCTCGGGTAAGTCACGATCGAGTGATCGATCACCATCTGATCGCGATACCTCTAAATGCTCGTGTGGTCGTTTAATAGATTATTTTGATTGCGCCCTAAATATTTTGACTAGTGGCGCAGTTGCAATACTGTGCTGAGATCTCGGATTCGATCCCTGGGTCGGATAAAAGTCATATGTATTGGGTTTTTCTATCACGAAATGCTTAGTGTCAGCCCATATCATATCATGTTGGAAATAAGCTTGGTGTTATGTGGGTGTACTGGTTACAGCTCGGCGTACATATTTACTACTTACTGAGTACATATGTACTATATGTGTATTTTGAGAAGTTATGATATAGAAATATTGTCATATGCATAGTAGTTGCTTAGGCTAGAACCAGAAGGTCTTCGATTCCATTGCCGGTAAACTTCATTGTAATTTTTTTGGCTCGGCAAAACGACCACAGAGCACCGACGGATAAGTACAATGCAGTCCAGAAGTCCTCTCGAAAGATGTGTTTCTCGAACTGCCTCGGTGGCGCAGTTGTAATGCGTACGCGTTACGACTGAGGCTGACGCTGAGGTCTCAGGACCGATCCTCGGGTCGGGTAAAAGTGATATTGGGCTTTTCTATTACGAAATGCGATGCGATACGGTATGGCGATAGGCTTGCTCTCTATCACACGGCGAGCAAAACGGATATGCCTACCGAGACTCACTCTCGTAGGTAGAATGGAAGCTATTTATTTATGTTTCAATCTCCATTCAACTGAATATTTTAATTGTCCTAGACGTTTCAAGTTATACAAATATCAAGATACTGATCAGAGAAGATTTATTTCTTATTCCTTTACTTTCAATTCATATAATTATCTGTTCTTAGTATAAACACGAAGACTCGTATTTAAAAGTCTAACCACCGATCTGATTTCCATTTGATTTCTTTCAGAGAACCTTTACAATCTTACACCTTATAAAAGGAGAGTTGTAAAGTAATATGGCCGATACTGTCTTGCGTAATGAGCATGTGAATTTAAATTAAACATTGTAATTCCATTTAATGAATTTGAAATAGGAAAATGAACCGACAGCAGACCGCTCAAGTGTCTCCGTAGCATACCAACAACTTTTTTTCAATTTAAATACTAAAAATGGTTGCCAATTACACGTCCATATGCTTGGATATTTTTTCTGGTTTGTCTAAAATGGATCTAATTACGGTCGCGGTGCATATGAAGTATGTCGGGCGCGCGACAAAAAAGTCGGCGAGGTGTGCGCAGTCCGAGAGCGGCGCGCGCTCGCGGCGCGTACGGCGCATGTGACGGCGGAGATGTCTCAGGGCTGTCAAATTATGCGGTTGTTTTGCTTGAGTTATGAATTTATTATTGCGTTAACTATCTAAAGTTCCTTCACCGTTATAAATATCGTAAAGAGTCCTCTATGCAGGATTCTTTACGACGTACACGAGAAGTTCTCCATAAGAATTTCGAAAGTATGTAAGGTGTGCCAACCCACATTAGGCCAGCGTGGTGAACTAAGGTCTAACCCCTCTCATTTAGCAGAGGAGGCCTATGCTCAGCAGTGGGACGTGTATAATACAGGGCTAATATTATTATTATCTAATGTTCCAGCACTAATATCATTCATGAACTTGAAGACGGATATGCAGAAGAATACTGATATTATACATTAAAAAAAAATGTTTATATAATAAATAAATAAATAAATACACCCAACAGTCACACACATAGTCCTGACCCCACACTAGGTAAACCTGTATCGCGGGTGTCAGGAACTACGAAGGACTTGCGGTCCCACAACACCCAGACCCGAGACAAATATTTGTGAATCATACAAACATTTGTCTAGGTGCGGGAATCGAACCCACGACCTCACGATTCGCAACCGGCTACTCGCCCGCTGCGCCACGGAGGCTGCAGATAAATGGCTTCATTTATCTACATAATGGCTGCGAGAGTACTTAGGAGGGGAAACCGGTGAAGACCTGTGTTAAAGTCTTAGGTCGGCCAATCATCTTTTGAGTGTCAGTTTTCGAGTCAAAAAATCACATGTGACCAGTCCGGGCTTAGAGTTTGTAGCAGCATAAAACCATAAATACTTTAACGTTGCTTTGACATTTTAAATACCCGAGATAGCTTGCTTTATTATTTTTAATATCAATTAATTTTCAAACTAAACATCATTGAGGCACTGCTGTAAGAATTAAAGGTCTTACACAATAATTTTCTATTTAAGCTAAAAATACACATTTAGAAAGAAAGAAAACATTTATTCAGCACGCATACACAACATACACAAATATAACAATAATACACAATATTATAAACATACAGAGTAAAAAAATAAAATAATACATAGAGTATAAAGGGACGGATAGTGTGTCTTGTGATATGGTGCTGAAAGGGTCTTAGTTCAGCATAATGCCAGGCAAGGTAAATTGTCTAAGCGCCAACCCTGTATTATGGTCAGTAAACACCACAAGCTCATTGGATATACAGTCACGTAGCGCCGAGATGTCGAAATAAATGCATGCGTGTACGAATATCATCATTTTCCGAATGTCGCGATGCCGAGAGGCTTTGCGATTACACGCCATCACGCGACTCTATTCTGATTGTGGTGTACCACACTAACAATAGCGGGTCATGATATTGGTATCATCGATTTTCTGTATCGAATTGTGGAGTTCTCACACCTATATGTATACCCGACGGGGTAGATAGAGGTGCAACTATTAGGAAACTATTCCGCCCACACACCGCCCCTGTAACTCTTGTAGGTCAGGATCAATGTGGCATGTATATTTTGAGACCGAGCATTTAATCTTTACAATTTTTACAAGGTGGAAGGTCCCTTGTATGCGAGAGGCCGGCTGGGTTGGTACCACCGCTTTCTGCCTCCAAGCAACAGTGTGTAAGCACTGTTGTGTTCCGATTTGAAGGACATTGAAGCCAGTGAAATTACTGGGCATTATGAGACTTAACACCGTATGTTTCGGGGTGACGAACGCAGTCCAGTGTCATGCAGTGTTTTATTATTATAGTTCTGTGTGGCGTTGCTTCAGTTTATGAGCAGGCGTGGCGCTTACCATCAGGCGAGCGACCTGCTCGTTTCCTCATTCAAGCTAATAAAAAACAAATAGAAAGGAGTTGGAAATATACATTATTTCCACTTCCCTGTGTAGCAAAGCGGGAGACAAAGTAATGAACTAAGGAGGTGTTGACCTTAAATGTAAGGACATTTACAACTGGAAAAGCCAGATGTAAAGCACCACGGGTGTCATTTAATGGGTTATATCTCGTAAGCTGCAAACTTGATTCCAGTAGTAGGTATGGCAAAAACGCCGGAATGCACGGAAATGCCTCCAGCTGATCTACTGTTCAAAGTAATATTAATCCTATTCTATGCCAATTCCAATCCCATTACGACTAATAAAATCACAACTCTGGAAATTAAAATCGTCTTAGGATCGGATTTTGATAAGATCGTATAATGTGAAGTTAGCCGCGTGTGGCGTGCAATGGGATATCTGTCAATACCAAAAAATACCATAGAGTTAGTAAAAATTTAAATCCTTAATGATTAAAATAATAATTATTTATTTATTTATTTAGATAAGGATTGCAAACGGAGTTAACAATAATTGTTATTCTAAATTCTACACATACATTACAAAAACAAAAACTAATTGCAACACTAGATAAATGCAACCACCACATGTGCCACAGTATATAACAATCAAATATTAAACTTTAAACTAAAATTAAAAAGAAATCAATTACAAATATAAAATAACAATAAAGTACGACATAACATGACTCAAAGTTCAGCCTTACATATTATTTATCAATATACCGGGCATAAATTCCAACCCCTGGCAATTCATGTGTGATTTTTCCAATCGAAAAACTCAAACACTTAAGATTGTTCGACCTGTGAATTGAACCCAGAACCTCACGGTTCCTCAACCTATGTACGCTGCCACAAGACCAATGAGGCGGTTTCTCAAGATAGATGAAAAAGATCTCTGAACACCTAGCGTCCTACCATTAACTTAACTGCACGACCTGAGAATTGAACCTAGAACCTCACGGTTCCTCAAGCTATGTATGTAGACCAATGAGGCGGCTTCTCAAGATATATGAAAAATATCTCTGAACACCTATAGTCCTACCATTGACCACTTAACTTTTTAATTAAGCAATAAGTTGCATTAATACAAGCGCGCGCTCACATCGTTAGCGACCAGCACGAGTTATGGTCTGCGTCCATCGGCAATGGTGACCACTTATCTGATCGACAGCCCACGTGCGCTAACTAGACCACTGTGTTTAAATATCTGTCTCGACGAGTACCTGGATTTGTTCAGGCCATTCGTTTGGAATAACTATTGACATTTTTATTTGCGTTAATTACGCGACGAGCAGATCGCTTGCCTGAAATTACATACATACATACGCACTCACGCCTGTAATCGCTGAAGGGGTAGGCAGAGTTGTAACCAGTACACTCACGTTTCGGCGAGATTATTTCCGTCCCATGATGTGATAGGGGTATAGCCTATCGTCATACCAAAAATTCCAGACTCCGGGCTGATACTGAGCATTTCATAATAGAAAAACCCAATATCACTTTTAGCCGACCCGGGGATCGAACCCGTGACCTCAGCGTCAGCCTCAGCCGTAACGCGTACGCATTACAGCTGCGCCACCGAGGCAGTCTGAAGTTACGCCTGTCCATATACAGAAGCAACACCACACTTAAATTTGTATTACAAAGTACTGCATGGCACTGGACTGCGCTTGTCAACCTGAGACATAAGATGTTAAGTCTCATAATTCCCAGTAAATTCACTGGCTTAAATGTCCTTCAAACCGGAACACAACCGTGCTTACACACAGCTGCTTTCGGCAGAAATAGACAGTAGGGTGGTGCCTACCCAGACGGTCGTCTAATAAAAGAGGGATGTACCACCTAATAACTTTTACACCTTTTACTAAGCGATAGAACAAGTGGTAGATATAATAAATGGTAGAGCCACACTGTAGACAGCTTTGTCTACAGCTTGAATGGACTGACTTGAACGGATTGATACCAATGTATCACAGAAAATGGGCGTGACGTGGCAGCTTGTCGTTGCGTTTCGTACGGTGAGTGTCGTTTCTAGAGGCCCAAATTAAATTTTCCCTAATATCGGCAACGCATCCATGATTCTTTTGGTACGGGTTTTCATGTGCGATTGAGATAACTTAACGATAAGTGACCTACTTGCTCGTTTGCCGGCCTCTGCTATAAAATGACACTCATTTCAGGACGATTCAATAACATCCGTAAGCGTTATCTCAAAATCACTATTCAGATAGTTAAGATAATCTTAAGTAGCATGCCAGTAGCTTTTAAACCGCAAACACACACACATACAACACGCACACATAACTTGTACTCTCACACAACATACGCGAGTATAAGTAGGAGCAGTATGGATGTATATGGAGTATACAAGGTAGACAAAACTATTTACAGCATGGCTCCAATATAACTTACATTCATACATACGCATGCCTGTAATCTGCGACGGGGTAGGCAGAGGTGTAACCACTACACCCAGATTTCGCCGAGCTTATTTCCGTCCCATGATGTGATCTAGGGGGCGAGCCGCGAGCCTATCGTCATACCGGGCACAATTCGAAACTCCGGGCTGATACTGAGCATTTCATAATATAAAAACCCAATCTAACTATATGTACCACTGGGTTCTATAGCGATAGTCACTATATAGGTAGGTGCTTCGTGAGCGAAAGGCCGTCTGGGTTGGTATACCACCGTTTTGTCTATTGCTGCCGCCAAGCAACAGTGTGTGAGCACTGTTTTTTGAAGTTCATTTTCTGTTTGAAGAACATTGAATTTTGTTGAATGATTGACCGTTTTGTGACTTAACTTATGTCTCGGGGTGACGAATACAATCCAGGCCTAGCAGTACTTTATAATTCAAAGTTCTATGTGTGTGTATGTTCTATGTGCGTGTGTGTGTGTATGTTTATGGGCAGGCGTGGTGCTTACCATCAGGCGAGCAATCTGCTCGTTTCGTCATTGTTATGCGATATATACACCAAACGTGGACTTGATGTATTTAAGGCAAATTACTCAAAGGAGTAACTTAGGGTGGTCCCATATACAAACCAAGCCTGATGTTTGGGAAAGTTGGAACCCCTCCTCAATGGACGACAAGAAAGATAATGCGCATAGAATTTTCAAATAGTATTTTTAAAACTTTCGGTTATGTTAAGCTCTCTTCTTTCACCTGCCCTTATCCCACTCGCAGTGGGGTTGGCGCAACATGCTGTCATAACACATGTTACAGAAAGATTTGGCTTGTAGTTTTCACAACCGGCCGCCTGCCTGACGTCAACACCTCTGGTGACGGTTATGTTAAGCTATTCCAAAAGCTTTAAAAATACGTCTTGAGTACGCGTAATCCTATCCTATGTTAAGCTATTTATATTACAATCCGTTGTAAAGAGTCATCTGATGGTAAATATTCATCACCGTCCGTGACACATTTGTCGATCTCTGGAGAAGGGGATGGGAAAGTCAGTGTAAGAAATAATGTTTCTAGTCAGATTTATTTAAAACTTTATAACTTAATAGGTCACGAACTACTTTTTGGCCCAGAAAGACTATCATGAAGGCCAAGCCGCAAGCCAAAGCTAGTCGTTTAAAAAGATTATAGTCTTACCGTACTGTTCCTATACTATCCATGTATTCTTGATATACATCTGTATGCATGCATTATTCACACGCCACGTGACACCGGCACATATCACTCGCCGGGATTCGAACCTGTCACGATTGAGTCGCGTCCAAGCAAGTGTACACAAAAAATTAATTAAATCAACCTATCTTATCTCTGAAATCGTCGTATGATGTGCACTGCCTTAATCATCTTAATTGAAAACTTTTTGGGAGAGTTTTGAGTTTTGAGAACGCAAAAAAGAGGAGTGTTATTAGTTTCATTTAATTTTCTGTTTGTGGACGTGTATGGTTTTCTGTGGCATTGTAGCGTCTAAACGAATAAACCTATTTGAATGTGGTTTTTGATTGTTTGGCAGCAAGATGGTTATTAACTATATTTAATGATAATCTGTTCAAATAATAATTCTTCTTCTCACTATACCAGTATAAAAAAAATACACGAGTAGGTTGCGCCTCGTCCGTATCGTGGCTCGCGTTATCACGGGTCGTGTAACTGCACCATAACATTGGTAACCAATGTACTGATTGCAGATTAAATCACTACATTTCTTTATTAGACCGTTATATTTCTTCTACCTACTGTTTAGGCATTCTATGTAGGTCAGACGGCGTCGGTAGCGACTGTCGATGGTCATTGGTCACCTGCGACCGACCGGCGACCAATGAAAAAGCAACCTGTCAGTACAATGTTCATGCACCTTTAAATCGGACACCTGTACGCATAGATCGAATTTAATTATTACAAGATATTTTCTTGTGGTTCTTTTCGCTTGATTGGGTGACCATTTAAATTGATATATGCGGTGAATATAGACGTGATTATGGAGAGCTTATCACCGATTCTCATCTTCATTAAATATACATACGCACTCACGCCTATACTCTCCGAAAGGGGTAGGCAAATGTGTAACTAGTACACCCAAGTTCGCCAAGCTTATTTCCGTCTCATAATGGAATAAGGGCAGAGCCTATCGCCATATCGGGCACTATTCCAGACTTCTGGTTGATAGTAAGCATTTCATGATAGAAAAACCCAATATCACTTTATCCGACCCGGGCATTGAACCCGAAATCTCAGCACAGCAATCGTACCGCGTACGCATTACAACTGCGCCACCGAGTCATTCATTAAATTATACTATCCTATTTCTGGGCACGAGCCTCCGCTACGAATAATAGAGGTTAGGCCTAAATAGGCCTAAGTCCACTGCGCTGTCATACAGCGCGTAAGTAGACTTCACATACCTTCGAAACTCTTTAAGAGAATTTTCGGGTATCCAGGTTTCCTCACGATGTTTCCTTCACCCTTAAAGCAAGCGATAATAAACAATGAATACAGACTTTTTGAGTTAAAGAGCCACGCTGTAGGCACTTCTGTTTACAGAATGAATGAGCCGGCTCGTCCGGGTCGTTACCACTGTCTCGCAGAAAACCGACGTAAAGTAGCAGCTTGCTGCTGCGTTTCGTACGGTGAGATATCTGGAGGCCCAAATCCCCTTCCCATACCCTTAACTATCCCTTTCCTTTAAGGCAACGCGCTTATCGTTCTTTTAGTATCGTGATTAGAAAAGTCAGAGGTGTATGCTCTAGGGCAGTGTGAACCAATTCTCCCTGCGCTATCGCCGCCTCATTAAACATATTAATGCTAAACTGAAGAATGGAAGAAACCTTAGCCACTTTTTACGATACCTCAGTTGGCATTTCTCAATTTATTTTGTACTATGGTGATCCCACACAGACTTCATAGTAGAGGTCTGCAATCGAGCCAGTAAATAATTCTGAGTTACGTGGCGTTTTACACCGCCAAGTATGAAGTAGCCGAGCAATATGCTTGTAATATCAATACACCCAACAGTCACACACGTAGTTCTGAGTTAACCTGTATCATGAGCATCAGCAACTGAAAACTTTTAATTTAACGTTAAACATTTGATTTTGTTTTAATAGACTTGCATATGACTGCCTCGGTGGCGCAGTTGTAATGCGTACGCGTTACGATTGAGTCTAACGCTGAGGTCTCAGGTTCGATCCCCGGGTCGGGTAAAGTGGTATTGGGTTTTTCTATTACGAAATGCTCAGTATCAGCCCGGAGTCTGGAATTTGTGCCCGGTGGCGATAGGCTCGCCCCCTATCACATCGTGGGACGGAGATACGCTCGGCGAAATGTGGGTGTACTGGTTACACCTCTGCCTACCTCATTGGGGATTACAGGCGTGAGTGCGTATGTAGACTTGCATATGACGTTATTGTACTTAAGTGATTAAAAGTAGAGCACATTCCAACGTCAGGGTGAGCAGTGTGTATTGTTATTGTTGTCGCTACACGGTATAGGTATTAAGTTCGATACCAACATGTTTCGACCATGATACGAGAGGAATTTTAGACTGTTGCGAAATGTAATAATGGAAATAATCAGGCCTTATTAGCTTGTTTGAACATATCCTTATAGAGAGGTTCTTTCGTCCTATTATCTATGTAAATTACGTACAAAATTACGATTAAAGTTATGCAATTTGCCAATTTTCGTCTATTTCGGAAATAATACCTACTTAGAACATATCCTTAAAAGAGGTTTTAAGTAGTTTTAAGTCATTCCATATGTCCGCGTCTTCTTTCGTCCTATTATCTATGTAAATTACGTACAAAATTACGATTAAAATTAAAATTGCCAATTGTTGTCTATTTCGGAAATAATACTTAGAACATATTACATATATAAAGAGGTTCTAAGTAGTGTTAAGTCATTCCATGTGTTTGCGTCTTCTTTCGTCCTAATATATAATACTATTCCAAAGTGACTTCTATCATTATACAGTATGTAAAAACCCTGTTAGCCCTTTCTTTGTCGTAAAGCTAGGCATATAGACAGTTTAATACAAAAATAAAATAAAAAAATTATAAACAGGAGCGAGATATTATCCTTACACAGGTAGCATAGAAAAGTTTTCATATTTAAAAAAGTGAGGAACAGCTGACTATATGACATATTGACGAAGCCGGCGTGCACACGGCACGGCGCGTTTGATACACGTAGACGCCGCAACTTGCTATCTCGCTCTGACTTCGAGTCATCGCTCTTGCAGAGGTATTTTATCTATCTAAATACGGTTTCCAAACAATTAAATGATTAATCATCATCATTTTCTTATGGGAGTTATTTCATTACGTTTGAATATCGATTCTGATAACGTGGTAAAAACGCCCAACAGGGTTGTTACATATTGAAAAAACAACTCACCTCATCTTGAAAAGTCCGATGCAAAGTGTCTTTAGTGTACCGCTGATCACTCTGCCTCAAAATTGCCGAGCACTGTTTCAGAAGTGCCAGCCGGAGTCTTTCCTTGGCACTTTCCTCTTCCATAACCGACATTCTATGTCCACTTCTGGGCACTCCAAGCACATTTTTAGCATTCTCCATACAATTGTCAGTTTTATCACAATCGATTTTGCAGAGCGCGCCATTTTCGTTTTGACAGCTGTCACTTTTCCCGCCATTGTTTATGGTTATGACGACATTGTCAGTATTTCCGTTTGTTGCCATTTTATTTACATCATTTACTAAATTGTTTATTTATAATTATTTGGCTTGAAACTCACTGTTTATCCACATTTTTTATAATATTATTACTGTTAGGAAATTTCGCCTGTTTAGAATGAAATAGGTTAAAGCTACGAGTATTTAGGGGTCAAAATTAAAGATACACATAAATGTTTCAGACTGGCTAACATAGTCTAAGATTTCACTGCGTAATTTCTATGTTCATGAGTTATTCTAAAATAAAATTGAGAAATACAGTTCTGCCAGGTTGCATAGAAATATATGATCGCAAGTTTTACCTATTAAAAATACCACTACTCGGCTACTTCTTACATATTAGGTAACTTTATTCCATCCAGTAGTTAAAAAAATATTTACCTTTAATTTGGATATTTATTTTATTATGATATCATAAGATCGTAAATATTTATAAGGTTTCTTATAAATAACAGAAGGTTTACTTAAGAGGTTTCGGATAAGTGAAGGGAAATGAAAAAATCCTAATTAATATTACTTGATAGGTAAACCGGCAGAGCTAATTATTAATTATCTACAAAGAATGCATCCAAATTATTCTAACAGAGTACCGAATAAAACAAATTCGTGGTCCCGTAGCCCGTAGTTATCCCACAGTGGTGAAAAATCTAAAATCTTATTGGTACTTTTTATTATGCGACATTTGAAATTTAGAGTTTAGACATTGACAATATCAACATAAACAATAAATGTTTTATTTTATTTGATATAATTTAGGATGTAGATATAATTGGTGCATATATTATTTCTGCACTCCTCCTTCATATAAACTTTAACTATGACAAATCTCGTCCGTGCGCGCATATTACTTAAAAAGGCGTCCAAAGTTTTCTCTTCACGTATTAACACATAAGAAGATCTAATCGTACAATGAAATAAAAAAAACTCTAATAATAACAATTAACTAATTATAATTTCTATTAATGTCAATGTTTATGTCGGTGGAAGCTGACAGACTATTCATTATCATAAGTTTAATAGCATGATTGATTTCTTTTTGATAAAATATAAGCATAACCGAAACGGCGTGTGGGCGTTGGATTTAAACTGCATTAATCCTTGTATTAATAAACTAAGCAGAAAGTTATTACAAATATTGTATTAACAAGTAAGAGATTATAAACAAGAACAACACTCAAGTGAGCTTTTTACAAGGTGGTTGGTCCCTCGTATGCGAGAGGCCGGCTGGGTTGGTACCACCGCTTTGTATATTTCTGCCGCCATGCAACAGTGTGTAAGCACTGTTGTGTTCCGGTGTGAAGGACATCGAAGCCAGTGTAATTACTGGGCATTATGAGACTTAAAACCTTATGTCTCGGGGTGACAAGCGCAGTCCAGTGTCATGCAGTGCTTTGTTATTTAAAGTTATGTGTGGCGTTGCTTCTGTTTATGAGCAGGCGTGGCGCTTACCATCAGGCGAGCGACCTGGTCGTCGCGTCATTCAATCTAATTAAAAAAAAGAGCTCTTTTAAGAAAAAACTTAAATTAGCAAAGTTGAGTAGCGCTTTCACATACACCTTATCTGATTTATTATTGTTAGGGTTCTGTACCTCAAAAGGAAAAAAACGCGTACCCTTCTAGGATCACTCTGTTGTCCACCCATTTGTTTATCCGTCTTTCTATACTATTTTCTCAGGTACCAGGTATCAAGTTGACATTAATTTCAGTTTTTTTTATTATACTATGGTCTACGGTCCCGTACAGGTGTAAAATTCAGCTTCTAAGTTCAGCCAAATCTTTCTGTAAAATGTTAAAATGTATTTTGCGCCGACCCCACTGCGAGTGGGAGAGGGGCAGGTGGAAGAAGATACAAAAAAAACACGCGCTTCATTAAGAACTTACTTTTTTAAAACAAAAACCGGAATAGGTCCTAACTGTTTGGTGTTATGTAATATAAATATTATGTATTTCTTTAGTTTTATTTTTACACCAACCTCACGTTTTAGGAGATCTGATATCATCGCAACCTTGACATTTAGATAATTTGTAAGGATATCTCGTAATATTTTACTAGTACCTATTTAATAAAGTACAATAAGGTCCCGGATCTTAAATGTCTGAACAATTGGAATTTATATAGTTTAATCATGACAATAACGTTTTACAGCAGCGGTTCTCAAACTTTTAAAGCTACAAAACACTTGAGAAATTCCTTTTATTTTACGGAACCCTATTTTTGTATTTACTCAACTCTGACGAGACGAACAGGTGCGCGCTTGCCCATAAACAATATCAACACTATTCACTACTTTGAATTATAAAGCACTGCATAGCGCTCATCACTCCGAGGCATAAGATACCTATTATTTAAGAAGTCTCATAGAAGAAGAAAGAAAGACAATTTATTAGTCACAGATCACAATAAATTTACAGTAAAATAATACTAACTAAAAACCATCAATATGGTTTTGACATTTGCGCGTCGTGACTTTGACAGGTAGGTGACCACTCAGCGTGTTGCTGTGCTGTGGCGCGTACCACAACACAGCGCTGATTTTCACATAGCAAATTAGATTGAATGACGAGACGACAGGTCGCTCGCCTGATGGTAAGCGCCACGCCTGGCCATAAACAGAAGCAACGCCACACATAACTTTGAATTACAAAACACTTCATGACACTAGATTGCGTTCGTCACTCCGAGACATAAGTTGTTAAGTCTCTTAACGCTTATTTCATTGGCTTCATTGTCCTTCAAACCGGAACATAACAGTACACACATTTGCTTGGCGGCAGAAATAGACAAAGCGGTGGTACCAACCCAGACGGCCTCTCGCATACGAGGGACCTACCTTGTCATGTATTTCAATATAAAATTATATTTCATAAACAGATCAATATTTGATGATTGCAATACAATCACATACTCGTAGTTGTCAAACAGAAACCTATTAGGTAATAAGGATAAACATCATTTTATTGCTATAAAATCGATAATTTAGTGAACTTTACCGGCATTGTATGACGCAATAGTTCATTCAAACATTTAATTAAGTGATATAAGGTGATTTTTGACCAAGAATATAAATCAATATAAAATCGATCCGCTTGGAGGAAGTCGTCTATCAAGCATCGTACTATAAGGAATTGACACCAAAACTCCGGCAAGCCTTTGAAGTTGACCACACCCGTGTTTCATCGTTTTTGGAAAATAAAGAAATATTACTAGGTAATATGTATGCGTCTGAAGGACTTGTATCCATTGACATGAATAAATCATTTAAAAATGCCTTTTAATTTATGTCTGTTCCTTCTCTAGTATTAGTAGTAGTATTGTCTACGCTTCTCTTGGAATAACCAAAACTAATATCATTAATATTATAAAAAAGAAGATTTACGTTTATTTTATTGAGCTGTGTTGTTATGAGAAACCGGTAGAATTTTGTGTTGCTATAAGGAAAATCTTAGAAAAATATCGCTAAATTCTTTAAAGTCGAATGTCAGCACTAGCCACGAAATTGAATTTATATAGGTTTTTTGAAAATTGCAGCTCGATCTTTCGATTAAATATGGATAATAATTATTTTGCGCAAATAATCACAATAGATATACGGAATAATAACAATGAAAATCATTTTTATCCATATTTAATCGAAGGATCGAGCTGCAATTTTCAAAAAGCAACATTTACTTTAAATTTTTAGTGCCGACATTCCACCTTAATATTATATTTAAAAGACTATTTTAAAATTATAGTCGCAACAATTATTGTTTTCATATTTTATAAAACTGCATTTTATTGCACCGATCTCTTGAACTAAGAGTTATGTTTTTATTTTTTAATCGTGTTTATTTTACAGCCTGCGCACGTTCGGTTCCATTAGGACCAATAATTTTATTAGGACACAGAATCCGCTTTCACACTGGCACTTGAAAACATGTAATATTGATTAATTATGTATGCAAATAAAAATATATTATTCAAAAATATTGACCAGAATATAGCCCAGCTGTCAAATAAAAAGAATTCACAATTCAAAACACTAACGTCACTTTTATCACTAAACTTTTGATTTATTATAATTAAAAATATTAAAAATATTTTATTACAGTTTACAATAATCTGGATGTGCGCACCTAATAAGAGAACGCGCATGCGCAGACGAGCGCACCTTTCAATGCGTATTACCACACTAGATCGTAAGAGGGTTACATTGGGTTCAATTCTAAATAATTCTTGTTATGAACTTATTTCTTTTGTAAAATATTTAGTTGGTACATACATAACGTACTCACGCCTGTACCAGGCACAATTCCAGACTCCGGGCTGAAACTGAGCATTTCGGAACAGAAAATCCCATTATCACTTTTATCCGACCCGGGGATCGAACTGGAGACCTCAGCACAGCAGACGTAACGCGTACACATTACCACTTCGCCACCGAGACATATTTAGTTGATGTATCTAGAAATCAGGAGTGTGACACGGGGGCAGGTGTAGCAACGAATGAAGGTGGTGGATAAGAGCTCAGGAGCGAGTGTTGTACGACCAAGTACAAGGAGCGTAATGTGTAACGTTTGGGCTGGTGGTGCGACGAGCTGAAGGTAGGGGATGAGAGCACAGGAACGAGTGTTTTTAGACTAGGTATAAAAGCAGTGATAGCTCAGCGGGGAGTGGTATGGACTGTCGAGACGAAAGTCGCAGGCTCGAAACCAGCTCTAAGTGCATACACCTCTGACTTTTCTAAGTTATGTGTGTATTAATTGTTAATCATCACTTGCTTTAATGGTAAAACATCGTGATGCAACCTGCATACCTGAGAAGTACTTTATACGAATTTCGAAGGTATGTGAAGTCTGCCAACCCGCATTAGGCCTGCGTGGTGGACTAAGGCCTAACTCCTCTCATTCAGTAGAGGAGGCCCGTGCCCAGCAGTGGGACGTATATAATACAGGGCTAGTATTATTATTATTTATAAAGAGTGTAGTGTGTGACGTACGAGCTGGTGGAGCGACGAGCTGAAGGTACTCAGTGGATGAGAGTTAGTAAATAATTTTCACCTCATACTGCTTGAATCAAAGATGTTAACGACTTACTAATTATTGCACAAATGTTAAGGTTAAGTGAAGCACAAGATAAATATAATTTGTGTTGATTATCGTTTTACAAAGATATAGTCCCGTTTGGAAACGGTAACATTAAGGTCTCCACTGTGTTATTCCACCACATAGAGAGGCGTGAGTGTGACAAACACGCATGATAAATTCCCAAGTGTGGACGGTTGGTGTATAAAGTTACGACCTTAATTATAAACTTTTTAAGGACTGATTAGTTAAAACACTGTTTTCGTCTGTTTCTAGCCACTTTATAAATCACGTTTACAGAGAAAAACAAGAGAGTGTAACTAATCAATGCTTAAGTAACGTACCTATATATGTTACGGAGCATCCGTTCCGTGACATGTCATTTAAGGTTTGACATTTTTTGTTTTCATTTACGGCAAAATGACATTGCATATTTTATAACAGGGTGTAGTCTCCTTGCCATGCCGTAAAAATATGCCGCAAAACATACATACATACGCACTTACGCCTGTAATTCCCGAAAGGGTAGGCAGAGGTGTAACCAGTACACCCAAATTTCGCCGAGCGTATCTCCGTCCCTTATGTGATAGGGGGCGAGCCTATCGCCATACCGGGCACAAATTCCTGACTCCGGGCTGATACTGAGCATTTCGTAATAGAAAAACCCAATACCACTTTACCCGACCCGGGGATCGAACCCGAGACCTCAGCGTTGGCCTCAATCGTAGCGGTACGCATTACAACTGCGCCACCGAGGCAGTCAACGCAAAAGTAGTATATAAATACGCTCCCTGACGAAGAAGACAATTCTATCTCATCCATAGACATTGAATCTATGGTACAAGTGATATGTTTATAGAGGTATTAACAAGCCATAGCCCGCGGCGTCACTCGACACTGTCAGCATGTTTCGTAAGATATTATGAAATACTTGGTGAGTACGCTCAACTTTTCGCTATTGACGTGTCAAGATAGGCAAATGTAATAAAATTATTGACAAATTTTTTCGACCTGTATAATGTTATTTTTAACTATTTAAGAGCCTCCGTAGCCGACTATGAACCGAAAGGTTGTGGGTTCGCACTTCGATCCCCGCAACGAGATAAATGTTTTTTTTGGTTGATAAATTTTTATTTCGGTGCTGGGTATGGTCAGACCTAAGACCCTCATACTTCTTGATACTCGTACCCACGGCACAAACTTATATTAGTTTTATTAAATGCAACTCTGGATTTTACATATTGTTTCATAATTAATCTAGTAGGTACGTATTTTTTACTTTCTAAACCAAAATAGGGTAGCTGCACCAATTGCCGAGTACTGAGACTTTTATAAAAACAATCGATTTTGTATATGTACATCGAAAACTTAAATCAAATACTTACATACATAAACTAACACCTATATCCCCGAAGGCGTAGGCACAGGTGCAACTAGTACTGCACTTACGGTTCCCCGAGCTTATTTCCGCACTTGGTAGGGCGAGTATATTGCCATAATAGGATGCAACTGATCTGATGGAAAAAAAACTATTATAATAGAATCGAAATGGATAGTAAAATAACGGTTAATAAAACTTAGAAACCGACTTCAAAATAAAAACACTGAAAAGTCAAAAATAACAAATTCTATCTATTCTATTCTCTTTGGATAGAATTTGTTATTTTTGACTTTTCAGTGGGAGTTACAGCAATAGCATGTAAATTCCAATACAATAACACAATCGCAATGAGTGTACTGTTGTCCGTTGAGGAGTTTTATTTTTTTACTCCGTACTCCGTCATCAGATCTTAATCAAATTTATATGGGACCACATCGCAGCTAAACTCTATCGAGTGAATTTTTTCCAACATTATTATGTAATGCAATTAATGTGCCAGAGGCCATTCTTGTGTCAGTCTGTCCGGTTGTCACATAGAATGGTTCGGGAGTGCGACCCCGGCCACTCGAGCCGTCAGCGCTGCATTCCGTCACTCCCCCCGCGGCTCTGATGTCCCCTTCCAACCCTTCCCGTCCCGTCACTGGTGGTAGGGCTTAACTCTTGGTGGATTTCATTTACTTGGAGTTAGGCCCGAACGGATTGGTACCACCGTCTAGCCTATTTCTGCCGCGAAGTAGTAATGCGTTCCGGTGGAAGGGCTTGATAGCCGTTCCTTCTGTCCTCTCCATTCCCTGGTGGTGAAATTTGGACGGCACTCGTAATATGCGGGGATTTGGTTTTGGTCGCCGCGTGGGTAGCTTCTGTGAGGGGCTGGCCTGGGGTACAGGGAGACCCGATGGGAACCGCCACCGCCGGCCGCCTGCCGGTCAGTAGAGGACCTGAACCCGGGGATACACTTTATAAAAACTCCCTCCCCGGGAAGCTGTCCCGCCAACCGGCGAAAATCCCGTAGTACTGTAATCGTGCCAGCTTGGGAGACTGGAGTGGATCCCGGCGACTGTACACGGGGGGGCATCGGGGGCCCTTCCGTGCGTCGCGCCAGCTCCTCACATTACTCGCGTGACCATCCGGCTCTTGACACCGCAAAATTATATTTTGGGTGCCGTCTTGATTTCACTACCCCAACACATTTCCCTTTCCCCCAACTCAAATTTTTATGTAGGCACAAAAAAAGCAAATTTACTTCAGCGGATTCTTCATCCACTTTAACAGTAGACTTCTGCAATGTCAGGGGTCTGCACAGCAACCTGGACGCTGTACACTACTATCTAGAGTCAGCGCGGCCTGCCCTGCTCTTTTTAACGGAGACTCAGATATCTACCCCTGACGACATCTCGTACCTTATCTACCCCGGTTACGTACTGGAACACTCGTTCCTGCGTAAGGCCGGGGTGTGCGTTTTCGCCAGGGATGATATAATATGTTGTTGCCGCCTTCGGGGCCTCGAGCATCGTGACCTGTCAATCTTGTGGCTTTGCGTAGAGTATGGGGTCGTACCCGGGTCTATGCATGCCTATACAGGTCCTATGCCGGTGAAACGGGGGCTTCTCGCTTATTCGAGAACGTCCAAGTGGGGACTGATCAATCTCTAGAGCAGTATCCGTCCGCGGAGGTGGTGGTCCTTGGGGATTTTAACGCTCACCATGCTGAGTGGTTGGGTTCCCGAACCACCGACGCTGCGGGTCGGTCTGCTTATGAGATGGCTTTGGCTTACGGTCTCACACAACTGGTAACTCAGCCCACCCGAGTTCCAGATGTTGAGACCCATGAGCCCTCCCTGTTGGATCTTCTGCTAACCACAAATCCTGAAGGATATAAGGTAGTGGTCGAACCCCCTTTGGGGTCATCAGACCACTGCCTTATTCGTACCTCAGCCCGTGCGGTATATCCCGATCGCTCTTCAGCGACGGGGTTCCGCAGGGTCTGGCGGTATGGGTCAGCGGATTGGGAAGGGATACGTGAATTCTTTGCGTCCTTCCCATGGAAGCGGTTCTGCTTCTCTTCCGAAGATCCTGATGCTTGTGCGGACCGCGTCAAGGACCTAGTGGTTATGGGGATGGATCTTTTCATCCCTAACTCCAGAGTACCTGTCGGGCGTCGCAGCCGGCCTTGGTATAATAGTACCTGTGCCGAAGCTGCACGCCTTAAGCGGTCCGCATACGGGGCGTGGAACGAAGCCCAAACGCATCAGGGTCCAAACGCGAAGGAGGAGAGGCGGAAATTTAATGCCGCTTCTAGGTCCAACAAGTGGGCTATAGCCAAGGCCAAGGCGGAACACATTGGCAGAATTGGCGAGCGGCTCGAGAGTTAGCCATCTGGTAGTCGGGCTTTCTGGTCTCTCGCCATGGCTGTCCAAGGTAACTTCTGCCTATCCAGTCTCCCGCCACTGCGTAAGGGCGATGACAGTTTGGCCCACAGTTCAAAGGAGAAGGCTAATCTCCTGGCCCAATCCTTTGCCTCGTACTCGACTTTGGATGACGGAGGAGCCACTCCACCAAAACTTCCCCGGTGCGAGTACTCCCTGCCTGAAATCCGCATTAATCAGCGTGCGGTCAGGCGGGAGCTTAGGCTACTTAATATCCGAAAGTCGAGTGGGCCGGACTGCATCCCCGCGGTGGTTCTTAAGACGTGCGCCCCCGAGTTGACCCCCATTCTTACGCGCCTTTACCGTCTTTCATATAATTCCAACAGGGTTCCCGCTTCGTGGAAGGTAGTTCATGTCCATCCGATCCCTAAAAAAGATGACCGGTCGCATCCTTCGTGCTATAGACCGATAGTCAGACCGATCGTCTGCCTACTGTAAGCACCACTGTAAACACCCTTACTGTAAGCCGTTAAGGAATTCCATTGATCATCATATTCGACAATTATTTGACCATAACGACGTTACGGTAGGTGGCTCAAATATCCGTATAGCATATAAAAGATCCGGCCGATTATCGTTAATTTGCTCCTAAGAATTGAAGAGTTCCGTTACTTTGTCATGGATCCCATAATTAGAACCTAACCAAACTCTCATCAAACTATCCTTGAAGTACATCTTTTCCAATAAAGAAGGAATCATCGAAATCGGTTGGCGTGATATTGAGTTATTCGTCAATTTGTCGCGCACATACTTAATGCAAATTTAAGACTTATATGGTTTTCTCATGGATGCCATTGTCAGAACTGGACCAAATTAAAATGGGACTACTCGTGAAGCACCAGCTTTCAAATAAAAAAAGAATCATCCAAATCGGTTCACCCAACCCAAAGTTCTGAGGTAACATAAAAAATAAAAAATAAATAATACAGTCGAATTGAGAATCACCTCCTTTTTTTGAAGTCGTTTAAAAAGGAAACATGCTCGAGCATTTTTCAATTGATAAATAAAATATTGTCTTCAGTAATTTCAAATAGAGTTGAATATAACGTGCAATTTATATTAGCTCTAGAATAAATTATCTATATTCGAAAATTAGTCGTAGCAAATTAAAATATCAAAATCAGCATAATTATCAAATTTTAATAATTAATTACGAAAGGAGGTTATTGACTGACGGTCTATTTCCTAAACGGTCAGCATTAAATTTGGACTACACTGTGTTTAACACTAGGTCCAGTGTAGTCACTTTGCCTGCCAAGAAAAAAACCCTTGGGTTCCGTAGATCCCACTTTAGGATTCGCTAGAGTACAAACCTAATCCAGCAAGTGGAGCTTCGGGCTTGAGTTAGTAATAGAATATTGGTATATACTGTTGCATTTCCCCTACCTAATTAAGCGGTGCGTTCAAAGTTGAAAGCCGTCAAAGTGACGGGAGGCTATCGTTGGATCTGTAATCATAATCCGATTAGCTTGAGTACTGTTAAATTACAAATTAATTACAACTCGCGATGACAGGCGTTGAGAAAAATATTTTTGCGTTTTTGTTTTGTAATCTATTAAACACAATGATTTATTTTCCAAACGTAAATACACGCAACATTTATATTACATCAAAAAAGTAATACATGAAAAATTACACGTACAAGTACACCAACATTTCGTCGAGCGGATCACCGTCCCATGATGTGATAGGAGGCGAACCTATCGCCATACCGGGCACAATTCCAGACTCCGGAGTCTGGAATCAGCCCGGGCTGATACTGAGCATTTCGTAATAGAAAAACCCAATACCTACCACTTTTACCCGACTCGGGATTCCAACCCGAGACCTCAACGTCAGCCTCAGTCGTAACGCATTACAACTACGCCAACGAGGCAGTCCAGTCAGAAAATTCTATTAATTAAGTTATCCCAAGTGCTTTCATACGGTGATGCTACTGTTTGTGCAATGTAGTGAGTTTAGCCGTGCCATGATAAAATCTCTAAAATCTATCATCGAAATAAGCTGACTAGAACGATAACTCTCATAGGAATCTGCCTAAAAATACGGCTCCACTTACTTACATAATATGCAAAGGTAAAATCACACGTAACACTCATATAGGCAACAAAAATTAATAAACGTTCAGAATCAACTTTATTTCATAAAAGTTAATGTCTAATATTACATTTCTAGATCGAGATACGGCGTTCTGCACCGCGCAAAAAATTAGACGTATCAAGTGTTAACTAAAGATTTGCACACTTTTGGTGGTATAATTTTTTGCTTGAGTTACGTTTATGTCATCTTATTTCGATAGAATCTATGGTGATTATTCTTGTTGAAGCTATATTAGAGGCGATGAAACATGGCTGACTTGATGGAGTAATTACTACAAGGGGTATATTAACCCGTCACTCACTAGTCACCGACAGAGAGGTAGTCACGAACACGTGCGATGTACACTTCGAAACATAAAACATTTAGGACCTTATAAACGTTATTCGAGTACTGATTAGTTTTGTGACTATCGGGGCAATGATTGTCGAGTTGACATGTCAGTATCCTCGTGTGCCAGGTCTAAATAATATATTATCTTTATTAAAATATATGAGTGGTAGAGCCATGTAGCACTTGTCTACAGCAAGAATGGGCCGGCTCGTCCAGGTTGCTACCACTGTAACTGAAAACTGACTAAAGTAGCAGATTGCTGCTGCGTTTCCTATGGTGAGTGAGATATCCGGAGGCACAAATCCCCTCTCCTTCCCAATCCCTTAAATTCCCTTTCCTTCAAGGTCTTTAAGGCTTGTTTGCGCCTGCAAACAAGCCAAGGCCTATGCTATAAAAAAAACACTGTTTTGTCTCTTTCTAGAACTTTGTAAATGGCGTTTATAGAGAAAGAAATAAGAGTGTTTAATTAATCAGTGCTTGAACAACCTTTGTAAGGCCCTTATTATTTATTTTTAACCGATTTAAAAAGCGGTCCCGTCTGTATTTGACCCGTATTTATTGAAAACCTGTTATCAATTTCTTTGAATCAATTTGGTTGATTGTTTCAGTAATGTAATCTATACTACTGAATCGCCTTATGATAACACATGTAACATACATATGTGATAACATATGTGCCTATAAACAGTAGGTATACCAGCCTCATCTTTGAAATACGAAGCACTGCATGACACTGCTCTAAGCTCCTCATGCCGAGAAATAAGATCTTAATAATATATTGTTTCCAGCCTCCTTTGCCATTACCACGATTCTTCTTTAGAGCTGTCAAAGGCGTTTTATATTTAAAAAAAACCAGAAAGTTTTGGCGGGAATTCTGACAGTGCGGTCGTTCTCTTATTTTAAATATTTCCTAAACTAGTTTAAAGTTGTGTTTGTTGCATAAAAATGCTGCGGATTTGTGCATTGACTGCGATGAAAAGTTAATTGAAAAATTTAAATAAGTGAATTAAGGTGACTTTTGATCAAGAATATTAATCAACCTTGTGCGTTCGATTCACTTGGAGAAAGCCGTCTTAGAAGCATCGTTCTGAAAGGAATTAACACTAACACTCCAACAAGGCCTTAAAATCGTTCACATCCGTGTTTCATCGTTCTAGTGAAATAAGAATTTAATACAATAATTAATGACGAGGCTGTATGGGCTAGAACCCTTTGCCTTCCCAATAAAAGGGAAAATTCAAACAAAAAATAATAATAATTAATTCAATTAGACAAAAGGGACACGTAGTAGATTGTATAAGAATGATTCTAAGTCATTTTGTGATTAAATCTGATATTGTTCACTTTTAATTGTCACCCAGTTATTTTCGTTTATATATGTACCACTCAGAACTGTATGCCTACTCTGAGAATAATTTAATAAATACATCCACGATCCTTTAATGATTCTAATATAAATTTTCCCCCTGACTGTACGTGCACAAATCAGTCGATGATCACGAGAGACCTATCACGAAGAATGAATACTGTTAACATGTTACATGACACTGTATAGAATATGGGATTTTATACACCATAATGTATGTACTACCGTAGAATAGGCAAAAATCAGCACTGGGTCTAAACACAAGCGCACAAAAAGGTGCGTCGCGTCTTAAACATGAGTAGAACGAACCCCGGTTGTGGCTGAATATAATAGTATAAAACAAATTTGTATCTGTCTGTCTGTTTGTCCATGCAGCAGATTCAGATGCGGTTTTCATTTAGATAATTTCTCCCGAAAGATTTATATGTAAGTATATCAAGCTATGATCCCTGGAAACGGAGTAGTAAAAAGCACGCGGATAAAAACCTGAGGAGCTCTTAAGGACATTGAAGCCAGTGAAATTACTGCACATTATGAGACTACACATTATGTCTCAGGGTGACGAGTGCAGTTCATTGCCGTGCAGTACTTCATAATTCCAAGTTCTGACTGGTGTTGCTTCTATTCATGGCGTGACGCTTACCATCAGGCGAGCACATCTAATTATCTAAAGCTAATTAAAAAACGTACAATATGTTGACAACCGTGAAGTCAATAAAATTATCAAGACAACAAATAACAATTCATGTTTAAGCTTTCGATTAAAAAAAATAAGTTGAAATGCTAATGAGAGGTGTAAGGTCTAAGTCATAAGTCCATAACGCTGGCCTAATGCGGGTTGGTAGACTTCACATACCTTGGAAATTATTATTTTTATAAGGTGACCCATCAGTGCTGTGTTGTGGTAAGCGCCACAGCACAACAGTACGCTGAGTAGTCACCTACCTGTTACCGTCACGACGCGCAAATTTCAAAACCATCAATAGTTTTACTGTATATTTATTGTGATCTGTGACTAATAAATTGTCTTTCTTTCTTTTTTTTTTACAGCCCAACAGTCACACACATAGTCCTGACCCCACACTAGGTTAACCTGTGTCGTGGGTATCAGGAACTACGAGGGACTTGTGGTCCCACAACACCCAGACCCGAAACAAATATTTGTAGATCACACAATCATTTGTCTCGGTGTGGGAATCGAACCCACGGCCTCTCGCTTCGCAGCCGGCTACTCGACCACTGTGCCACGGAGGCTGTCGGCTTTCTTTTCTTAATTCTCCTATTTTTAAATCGTATTCCTTTACTGCTATAGCTAGCTTAAACGTATATTTGAAAAGTTAGAAGTGTATATCTGACAAGTTGTAAGGTTGTCTGGAAGAAATCGCCACTTGCGATAAGACCACCCATTGTATCACCCTTACTGTATGATCCTTTTTTACTGACAGCCTCCGTGGCGCAGCGGGCGAGTAGCCGGCTCTGAAACGGGAGGCTCGGATTCAATCCCCGCACCGAGACAAATATTTGTGTGATCCACAAATATTTGTTTCGGGTCTGGGTGTTGTGAGACCGAAAGTATCCCGTAGCGCCTGATACCCACCGTACAAGGCTCGTATCTTACTGTGGGGTCAGGACTATGTGTGTGACTGTTGGGTGTATTTATTTATTTATATTTTACCTACTTTATTTGGTGTGCAATAAAGAACATTATATCTATGGTATATGTGTGCCGTGGGGCCTGGATCGAATTTAGGATTACAACACACCAATAAAAAAAATGACTCGCGCAAATCGAGTTAGCTGCCAACATACTTTCATTTTCTATAATTAAGCAAGTTTGGTATAATTTATTTATTTTTAAAACTTGTTCGGTTCGGACTTTCACTGGCTGAATCTTTTGGATTCTGTTTCATGTATTGACCATAAAAGTCGACTTGTTTATTGTGTCATAACTAAAGTATGTGGGTTTTTCCTTATACTACTTTCCAAATGTTGTTGGTATTTTTTTATTATTTGTTCGTTTTTAAACTCTCGACAAAAAGAAATGTGTTAAATTTTTTACCACTTTGTGTTAAATAAAACTTTAATTTTTTAAATGAATAGATTATCTTCAAGCATAGCTAAGAACCATCTCGATCAAACTAGCTTTCAAACAAAGAATTGGTTCAAACACCACCCAAACCAGTTTATCAGTTTAGGCACTAAATATCATAATGCACAAACACAGATACATAAAGGGATCAAACTTATAAAACTCCTAATTTTACCGGAGTATAAAAATATGTAATAATAGCAGTGATAGCTCAGCGGGGAGTGGTATGGACTGTCGAGACGAAAGTCGCAGGTTCGAAACCCCATGTGCATACACCTCTGACTTTTCTAGGTTACCTGTGTATTAATTGTTAATTATCACTTGCTTTAACGGTGAAGTAAACATCGTGAGGAAACCTGTTTAACTGAGAAGTTATTCATAATAATTTTGAAGGTATGTGAAGTCTGCCAACCCGCATCAGGCCAACGTGGTGGACTAAGCCCTAACCCCTCTCATTTAGTAGAGGAGGCCCGTGCCCAGCTGTGGGACGTATATAATACAGGGCTAGTATTATTATTATTATAAAAATATGTTAGAATAGTTACTCCGAGAGTTATTTCTTTATTGCAACCCTAGATATAATAGATTCATTTACAATCTTGATTTATAATAGGATAGTACGTAGCCCTTATTATTAAACACCAAATTAGGAGCACATTCGTAACGTCTACTCGCAATTAGCATACAATGGCAACAGGTAACAAGATAGGACACAATTTATTACTCACTACAGCTGACTAGTTCAATTTTGTATAAAAGGTATGGTATATTGTATATCTACGTTAGTCCTTCTTCCACTGCCCTTATCCCACACGCAGTGGGGTCGGCGCAACATGCTTTTAAACACATATTGCAGAAAGATTTGGCTTTAGTTTCTACGACTGGCCGCCTGCTTGAGGGGTTGCCCTCTGGGGCGAAAACACCCAGATCCGAAACAAATATTTTTGGACCTTATAAACATATTGTTAGTTGCGGGAATGGAACCCGGGGCCTCTCGTTTCACAGCCGGCTACGCTGCGGAGCGGTCTAAATATTACCGGCCACAATTCCAGACTCCAGGCCGATATTGAGCACTTCGTAATAGAAAAACCCAATATCACCTTACCCGACCCGGGGATCGAACCGGCGACCTCAGCGTTGGCCTCAATCGCAACGCGCACACATTACACCTGCGCCACCGATGCAGTCCTTCATATTGTAAACAAAACTGTCTACAGCGTGGGTTTTTTTTTTATTAGATTGAATGACGAGACGAGCAGGTCGCTCGCCTGATGGTAAGCGCCACGTCTGCTCATAAACAGAAGCAACGCCACACAGAACTTTAAATAAAGCACTGCATGACACAGGACTGCGCTCGTCACCCCGAGACATAAGGTGTTAAGTCTCATAATGCCCAGTAATTACACTGGCTTCAATGTCCTTCACACCGGAACACAACAGTGCTTACACACTGTTGCTTGGCGGCAGAAATAGACAAAGCGGTGGTACCAACCCTGCTGGTCTCTCGCAAACGAGGGACCTACCACCTTGTAACCACTTTAACATTTACAATAGTGTTACTGTCCAGCAAACTTCTGATGCCACCTTTCACTTCTAAAATTAATAATATTTAACCTCACTTATCATTAAACGTAATAGGTAGTTATTAAATTAATTGAAAAGTCGAAATCTTTTAATGCTTACAAATGAATCGATGTTATTGCTTTTATTAACCTGTTGACCCTCGAATTTCTTTTCATATACTTGTATAACATAGTATAAAGTGTTACAGAAAGGTGTGGTCATATTTAATGGCATTATACACTTGACAGTGAGTGTATATGTGCTGATTCTTATAAAAATCTAGACATCCTAAAATTTTACGCTAATTTGAATCAATCGTTTGTTAGAATCGATATGATCGATCACATCCCTATAAAGTAAAGTGCGTAAGCGAGAATAACAATGCTGGAGTCAGACAAAAGCTCAGCAGTTTATCATTTAGTGTTGTCCAAAGACGCAAGTCATTAGTTAAAAAAAAACTTTATTTATGTCCTAGCAATGCATTCGGATTTGATTCTACGGGGAGTGAACTATTTATATCGTACACTACACAGTTGTTTAAATTTGATCACATGATGTATAATGGTTTACTAGGTAAGAGTTCCCTCATATGCGAGAGTTTGTTAGGGTTGACATCACCAAGTATTTTGACTATTTATATATATAAAAAAAAAAAACCTCCAATAGCGAGGTCTAGGACCCAAGCCTCCGATGGTTAGGACCCCAGAGTGAGGAAGCTCCTTACAATGCGTCCCGTGTGTAATAACACCGCTTTCTGAATCTGCCTCTTGATCCAACGACCAATTGAGGCCCTCTGGAAATTTTGGTTGAGGCTCTTTGGTATCAGTCCATTATCAGGAACGACTATCGGGGCAATGATTGTCGAGTTGACATGTCAGTAACCTCGTGTGCCAGGTCTAAATAATATATTATCTTTATTAAAATATATGAGTGGTAGAGCCATGTAGCACTTGTCTATAGCATGAATGGGCTGGCTCGTCCAGGTCGTTACCACTGTCTCACAGAAAACCGGTGTAAAGTAGCAGCTTGATGCTGCGTTTCGTACGGTGAGTGAGATATCCAGAGGCCCAAACCCCCTCCCCGTCCCAACTCCCTTAATTATTCCTTTCCTTTAAGGTCGGCAACCTTTTATTATTTCCTTTTATTATTGTGGGCGTACATAGGCGGTTATCACTTACTATCAGATGACCCACTTGCACGTTTGCCAGCCTATGCCATAAAAAAATACCTAACTGTTAAACGGTAGTAAATACAGTAAAGTTTCCAACGACCCTCAAACGAGTCTCCAATTTCATCAGCCAAGACCAAATAGGACTCAAAGATATTTGTTTTTATGGAACATTACATTGCATCGGTTTATTTTCTTGCAAAAAGCTTTTATTATATTTATATTTTTGCCATCTAGTGGTGACATTAAACATTTTTAATGACATCTAACGGTTTGTACGACCACATCTTACTATGCTGCAGGATGTAATTGTATGAAGTTGTAGGATAGATGTCATAGATGGCGCTATACAAAAATAAAGTTTAAATAACTTACTATAATTGTTTCATATTATTACCAGCAGTGGTTTTACACACTAGTTTTATTATCCAATAATCATTATAAACGTTATAAATTGAATTTATTCTACTAGTAGAGTTACAGTGCGACAATTATAAGTTGGCAGTGGCAAGTTTTTGAATTAATTGAAAATGTATCGAATAATCTGTCAAAATAGAAAAACGACCAAGGGGCGATTGACTAGCTCCACTCATCCGTCAACATAAAGTTGTTGCACTGGACCTAATAATATTTAAATTGATGAAATATAATAGTTTGTGATCCACAAATATTTGTTTCGGGTCTGGGTATTGTGGGACCGCAAGTCCCTCGTAGTTTCTGATACCCACGATACAGGTTAATCTAGTATAGGATCCAGGACTATGTGTGTGACTGTTAGGTGTATTTATTATAATAATTAGTTAAAAATCGTTCCTATTTTTAAAACAGTCTTTATTTTAATTCTACATTATCAATATGATTTTAATATTAGAATAAAATAACGGTAATTATGTAACAAAATCAATATCTACTCGAATTGACATGTGCAAAGATTTCTACAATGTACACATTATTTTAGTTCCTGATATTTATGCTATTTTATTACTCTTTTATTCTCAAAGAAACTACTATATACAACGAAATCTAATAAAAGTTATTTAATAAATTTAAATTATACATTACAAAAATTGCTCAACCTTACTCGAATTTACGAGATATCTCAAGTCAACTATTTAACTCCTCGTCAAGTAATCGTTGGCGATAGTCTTCCAGTCAGTAGGATCACCGTGTTCATCTGGCTTGCTCTTCCTGATCTTACGGAGTAGTTCCCAACCGTTGGCCTTCTCCGTGGAGTTCACGTAAGTGTTTTTGGGGTCTTGCTCGATCGTGTACGCACCCAGAATCAAACTCTGGACTAAACGTGCGGAGACCAGTGTCTAAATGTAAAGTTAGGTATTTAATGTATGTATAATTGAAATAGTTCAATACTCAGGTTAAATAGAAGAGTGACTCTTGTTTTATGAGAAGTACAACTCTAAAACCCCAGAAATTTGATTGTTTTTTTAAACGTCTGAATAAACAAACGAGCAGATCGCTCGTTTCATAGTTAGGACCACACCTATCCATAGGCTGTACTCGTAGCAACATCACTCAAAAGTTTGAAAATAAATACATAGTAGAACTGCGTCACCCCCAGATAAAAGTTATTAGAAGAAGAAGTCTCACAATGCCCAGTAATTTTACTGGCTTCATTGTCCTTCAATCTGGAATACAGCGGTACTTAAATACCGCTTCTTGACGGCAGAAATAGACAAAGCGTTGATACCTACCCAGCCGGAATCTCAGTTAAGAGTGACTTGCCACCTACACGTAATACTTGCTACAAATGATGAAAAACCCGCAATAGCGGTTCGTTCAGACAAGTCACGTTCAGGAGTCAACCACTTTATATCGAGTAACTTCAGACAGCCATAATTTTGTCAGCCTTTTGTTTATAGCATAGGCCGGCAAACGAGCAAGTGAGTCACCTGATGGTAAGTGATCTCCACCGCTCATGTACACCCACAATACCAAAATAATTATGGGTGCGTTGCCGACCTTAACGGAAAGGGATAATTAAAGGATTGGGAAAGGGAGGGTGTTTGCGCCTTCAGATACTACTTTACGCCGGTTTTCTGAGAGACAGTGGTAAAGACCCGGACGAGCCGGACCATTCGTGCTGTAAACACAAGTGTCTACAGCGTGGCTCTACCACTCAACATTCCTCAATGGCCTTCATGGAACGCAATTTTTCTCAACGTGACGGTTGACATTTTTGGACTGCACCATACTAACCATGAAGTCCAGTGTAGTCACTTTGCCGTGCCAGTATAAAAAAAAGAAACAAAGAGAAACCCAAGGTTTAACTAATATTTTTTAAATCTGCACCTAACCTTTAAAAGCATGTATTCTTCATCAGGCAGTCTCCTATTCACCGTGTACCCAGCCAGTACAATACCACCGGACTTCAGATCTCCAGTCAGCAGCATCATGTAGGTCATAGTGATGGCCAGCTCAAACACGTAATAGGAGTACTGGATGTCTCCGAAGTCAATGATACCAGAGATGCGGTAGTCTGACGCGCTGCGAAAGAAAACTAAAGTAAGCGACATCTAATGGAAGGTCCTTTAAGTGATTTGATACATGTTATAGTGACCTAGGGGGAGTTTAACTGGAATCAATCGAAAGATGGCTACTATTATTATTATTATGTTATGGATAACAAACATAAATAATTCCAAAAGAACCCCACATTGAGCTTCATGCATTAACAAAGTATATTTTGATCTTAGTCCTAGCTAAGGTATTTAGTACTTTCTACCACCAATTACTACTTTTATTGTTTATTTATCAACAAGGGTCGCGCGTAGGTCCGGTTAAAAGGCGTATGCTGCATTGTATTGTATATAGCAGTGCAATATTATACCTAATATTTTATTTTCATATTAAATCCATCTCAACTTTTGTAAATAATACCAATGTAGTTGTTTTTGTTTACAAGATAAGCGCGTCTCCATTTATCGGTAAGATTCTAATGTCATTTAATATCGATAGATGGCATTTAATAAGCATGATAAACTTAAAGTGAAATTACAGGTATATATACAATTTCTCCTCAATAGATGGCGCTATAATAAATTATATTTATAATACGTTTTGTTAGTGTTCATTAATCATAGGAGGCAAGCCAAGTTTGAAGCGAAGGAAGGATCTACAGACTTGGCTTACCTCAGTAGAATTCCGTCAAGAATCTTGGTGCATACCCTCAACACTCCTTTATTCAGAACCCTATGTAAAGTTACTTAAAATATTAATAAACGTTACGAAAATGATAAATTTTAAACGTTTTTATTGTTTCGAAGAAAATTTACTGGGTGCTTGCTATATACTTGTAACTTGCTTGTAAATAAATATTATTTTCTTAAAATAACTTCCCATCAGGTGACCTACTTACTCGTTTCTCAACCTCTGCTATCTTTCTTTCTGCCTGTGGTTATTCCGTATTAGACGTCCACCTTCTCTTATACCATAGATTTGACGATATTTGGTATTATATGAGCCAATCTGCCGTCTAACCCCACAACCCGCAACGAGAACCAAGCTGCCTCGTCCGCTGACCAGCCCAGTGCAACACGTCCAGATGAGGTTAGTTTTGGTAAGTTTTTTTTTTTATGAATACACCCAACAGTCACACACATAGTCCTGACCCCACTCTAGGTTAAACTGTATCGTGGGTATCAGGAACTACGAGGGACTTACGGTCCGGAGACCCAGACCCGAAATATTTTTTTATTAATATTTGTCTTGGGTCTGGGTGTTGTAAATATTTGTGGATCAGACAAACATTTGTCTCAGTGTGGGAATCGAACCCACGGCCTCTCGCTTCGCAGCCGGCTACTCGCCCACTGCACTACGGAGGCTGTCAATTTCGGTAGCCCACTTACACTCCACTGTCATCATCTGCTATGATATAAAAAACCATTATAGAAATACAGGACACGTACCTTCCTCCAGGTTTTAGGCTGACCAGCACGTTCATCTCATTAACATCTCCGTGTATGACTCCCTTCTCCAGCTCGTCTAATCGCGGCACTATAGCGTATTTGAACTCCTCGATTACCTACGGAAACATTATATACAATATACATACATATATAAGGTCACTCATTTATCCCCAAGAGCTATGCCAAGAGTTAGGCAGGTTCCATAATGCAGCGGGCGAGTAGCAGGCAATACCACGAGAGGCCGCGGATGCGTGCAAATGTTTGTGTGATTCACAAATATATGTTTCGGATATGTGTTGTAGAGGGGTTAACGTCAGGTACGCAGCCAGTCGTAAAAACTACAAGCCAAATTATTCTTTAACATGTTTTGAAGTATGTTGCAATGACCCCACTACGAGTGGGATAAGGGCAGGTAGGAGAAGAAGAAAAGGTAGGCAGAGGTGTAATTAGTACTGCACCTACATTTCGCCGAGCTTGTTTCCGTACCATGAAACATTAAAATCATATTAATAGTATCTTTCACGCATTAGTATGTTAAGGAATGTTAGTTGCAAGGGCGTAGCGATGGATTTCGGGATTTGAACCCAGGACCTCACAAAGCCTCAGTACTCTGCCACCAGACAAATTAAAAATGTATACAATTTTTTATATTACCTCCTCAGCCAAATCAAGTTTATCAGAGTCCTTGATGACGTACTTGAATTTTTCTAGCTCGGGGACCATGGTCAGCATCCAGATGTGCTGGCGGGAGACCAGCCCCGAGTGATTGAAATTCTGAAAAGTTAAATCACCTTTAAATTCGTAAGCAAAAGCTGTATTTTCCAGTGTGCCACCATTAGATAGTACAACTTCTAGAAACTTTTTTGCCGAATTAAGCATAGATAGATAAATCTTAGCGGGAAGAGGAACATACTTGTACATTACTTTTCAAAGTTATGTGTGTATTATGATTAACTAGTTTTTGTAGTAGCGGTTCCGCATTTTCCGCCTATTACAGGGATAAAAATCATAAGTCCCAATCCAGGTCATGGTCTACCCGTGTGCCAAATTTCATGAGAACACCTATACACCTGTATAAAAATTTCGAGGTATATGAAGTTTGGAAATCTATCACCCCACATGAGGCCAACGTGGTGGACTAACTTCTCTCATTAGTACAGACGGCTAGTACCACGCAGTAAGGCATACAGGGCTGACATAACAAAGCCACTGAGTGATAGAGTCATGCTGTAGACGTTTTTGTCTACAGCACGAATAGGCCGGCTCGACCGGGTCGTTATCATTGTCTCACAGAAAGTAAAGTAGCGGCTTGCAGCTGCGTAGGATGAGTGAGATCTTCTCCCTTTACTAATACCTTAATTATCCCTTTCATTTAAGGTCGACAACGCGCCCATAACTATTTTGTTGTGGACGTGAGCGGTGGAGATCACTTACCATAAGGTGACCCACTTGCTCGTTTGCCAGCCTATGCTATAAAATAAATATTTTTTTTCAATCTTCATATTGAATCAAATATATACCCCAAATATCTTGCTCTTCATTTTGGCATTCATTCTAGTATTGGTCAAAAATATTACGTAACCGAACAAGGCATATCTACGGTAAATACTGTTAAGAATACATATTTGTAGCGTTAACTAGGTTACAATATAAACGCAGAGTGACCGTGATAGTATACTGTTATATACACCACACACAATACAATGTCCCGAGGGCCGAGAGCAATTTTGGACGAATCTAGGCTCCTTAATGGGGGTCTTTTTTCAAAGTTTTGACAAAAAAGGGACTTATAAGTTATATTTCTGTCCATGTGGAGAGATTTGGATGCAGTTTTTTTACGTTTATTTACAATTGGAATTCGTGTTTATTTGGAAACAGGTACCTATTTAGTTATTCGGCGAGTACTTTTTTTTTATTCTGGCTTGGCAATGTGACTACGCTACACCTGATGGTAAGTGTAGCGCAATCCAAGAATAGTGTCGACCAACGATAGACACGGTATCTATCGTAGATCAGCAGAATTATGCCGGCCTGCTTAATTACTTCTTCACACTCAATAATAGAAATATAAACTTCTTCGTTTAAAAGCCCATTGGGGCGTCATGGCATGTCATCTTTATAAACTTATTTGAAAACAAACAATGTATTCCCTAAGGCTGACACATACCTTTGGGTCGTTATTGTTATTAAAAACGATAAAGTATGATTTAGAAATGTAGGTTTATTTTAACTTGAAACTGGTAAAACACGATAAATTATTACAATCGCTTTCTAATATAATTGTTTAATGTGCAGTACTACGATTAAACTAATACGATTCATTAACTTTATGTGAAATGTTTTCTGTAGTGGGGTGAGCCCCAATAGCCATTCTAAATCCGTCCAGTGACATGGGTAATTGTGTAACTCGTCAGCGTTAACCGCAGTTCTATATCTGTTGACATGTGAATGGATAGTGGCCGTAATAACTGTGGTAGCTCACCCATTATTGTTTATGTACTTTTACAACAGGATTTTAGAGGATACGAGCAAGTAGGTCACCTGATGGTTAGTGATGTTCAACGCCCATGAACCACAATACCAAAAGAATCAAGGGTGCGTTGCTGAATTATGGAAAATGCATATGGAAAGGGGAGAGTGATTTGGGCCTCCGGAAATCATCTCGCATCTCCAGAAGTCTTTAATAACTATGAATCCGTAATTGATTATTTTTAACTGTTAATTTGTTTTTAATTTTGGTACCTATCTACCCTTTGGTGATTGTGCCTATCCAGACGAATTCCATAGTAAACCCCTGAATGAATCTTTCTTTCTTTCTGCCTGCCATGGTTTACTATGGAAGCCGTCTGGGTAGGTACCATCGCTTTGATAGCTTACATTTCGGGTGACGTACGCAGTACAGTGTCATGCATCGCTTTGTAATTCAAACTTATGGGTGCTTCTGTTTATAGGCAGGCGTGGCGTTTACAATCAGGCGAGCGACCTGCACGTTTCATCATTCAAGCTAATAAAAAAACTATACATAGCATGACTTGCATAAATGACCCGAAATAAAAAATAAAAAATTACTGGTCCTGTATTATAAATGTCCTACAGGCACGGGCCTCCTCTACTGAATGAGAGGGGTCAGGCCTTAGTCCACACGCTGGCCTAATGCGGGTTAGCAGACTTCACAAACCTTCGAAATTCTTATGGCGAACTTCTCAGGTGTGCAGGTTTCCTCACAATATTTCCTTCACCGTTAACGCAAGAGATAATAAAAAATTAATATACACGTAACTTAGAAAAGTCAGAGGTGTGTGCTCTTGGGACTGGTTTCGGCTGCGACTTTCCTCTCGACAGTCCGAAGGTACCACTTCCCACTGAACTATCGCTGAGATCTATAACTTACCTGTAATTTATTGTCCAAATTGGCAACAAATTCGCCGAGCTGGTACATCAGGGGCTCTGATTTAGGCACATCTTTTAAAAGATCCCCCGGCACGTATTCCAACAGGCGCACCGCGTGTTTCCTTCCGCCAATATTCTCGACGGAATGGAGATGGCCGAACACGTTGCGGATTGGCTTCGGGCAGGTCACTGAGCGGGTGCCTGGAACAAACATTTGGCATATGCATAAGCTCACGCCTGTATCCTCAAAAGGGTAGGCAGTGGTACAACTAGTACTACGATAGCGGGCGAGACAACCGTCATAGCGTTCACAACTTCCTATCTCGGGCAACTTAATGTGATTTTGCGAGTATATTAACATTTGTTAGAATTGAAACGGAGTGGTTATAATCCAAAAAGTTCCGTAACGTATAATAATAATATTATAGACTATCTAGCCATATTTTTTGAGTCGCCTGAATGCCTATCTATAAACAGAAGCAACACTACTCAGAACTTTCAATTATAAATTACTACATGGCACTGCACTAGGCACACCCCGAAACAAGATGTAAATCTTATAATGTCCAGTTCACTAACTTCAATGTCCAACTGTACTTACACAGTGCTGTTTGGCAGCAGAAGACAAAGCGGTAGTACGTATCCAGACGGGTTCTCATTTCTCTATGCTACCTCATAGTTCGCACTGCCAAGCATTATTGCTAAACTGACTGTCAAATATAATATTTGCCGTTTATTATACTTTCCTACTGATGGGCACGAGCCTCTACTAATGAGGGGTTAGGCCTTAGTACAAGCAAAATACGGGATAGCAGACTTGACATACTTTCGAGATTCTGCATAATTCTCAGGTATACAGATTTCCTCACGATACAATGTTTCCTTTGCGGGCTGCTGCGGGCAAAGCAAGCGACTAACAATAATTACACACGTAACTTAGAAAACTCAGAGAGTGCTCTTGGAGTTGGTTTCGAACCTGCAAAATCAACATTTCGTCTCGGTTGTTCGTACCACTCTCGGCTGATAACTCAGCCTCACTTCAAAAATACTCACCCAAATAATTCATAATCTCGTTCTGGGCCTCCACGACAATGACGTTTTCAGAGTCCATAGAATTCATGATCTTCAGTACATAGCCATGTGGTGAATGATTCGTGATCAAGGGGTTCTTCACATTAGGGTCCTCGATTATCTTGTAGTTCTTATCATCATAGCCGTTCAACTCAGTCAGTTCCAAGACTGAGATGCCGTAGAGCCTTTCTGCCAGGAGCTTCACGCCTTCGTGGTCTATGATGGGGCGGATCACCTTCCCCGGTTCTAAGGAGCGTTGGTCGGACATTTCTGATAAAAAAATCTTTATTAGCTGTTGCAAAGGTACTTGATACATATTTTGAGTGTGTAGCGACTAAGTACTTTATACATGGTGAAAACCCCACCAAGCCCGTTCCAAAGAGTGGCTTTCTGGAGTAATACAGCTTGACTAAATTTTTTTCTTCTTCCACCTGCCCTTATCCCACTTGCAGTGGGGTTGGGGCATGCTTTTAACACAAGTTACAGAAAGATTTTGGATTATAGTTTTTATGATCACCTGCCTGACGACAACCTCTCTGGAGAGAAAACACCTAAACCCTAAACGACACTCCTATCTTTACTAGGTACTATTTTTTCCTATTTGTTCTTAATAAATTATTCAACGTCCGCGTCATTTGTCAAAATAAAAAAATCTTAAAATTTTCATGACAAAGAGGAAAAAATGTTATTTTTCTTTTACCTAATTCACTCCACGAAGAGCGACTATTGTGTTTTTTTTTATTGTGTTGTGTACATACTATTATCTAATCAGCTGATAATACACAATCAATCATCTGCAAACATCCCGTTGCTTCGTTATCAATCCTTCGTGACCTGACTAGTAACTGAGAAACCAAACAGAGCTAGCTATGTTAGGGCGATGGCGCGATGGTTTTTATATATTGCCAATATTTTAACCGACTTCAAAGACGAGGAAGCTCTTAATTCAAAACGAATTTTTAATGTGTCTTTGTCGATATCACCAAAAAGTGATTATTCCTAGGAGTCATCAGTACAAACATTCTAAAAGTAATAAATAGCCTATGCTTCGGAAGGAAGAATTGCAACGAGTTTTTTTACCACAAAGTGGTAGTCACTTGTATGCTAGAGGCCGTCTGGGTTGGTAGCACCGCTTTGTCTATTTCTACCAACAAACAGCAGTGTGGAAGCACTGTTCTGTTTCGGTTTGAACGACATTGAATTGTCATGCATGTTCTGTAATCCAGAGTTCTGTGTGACGTTCAGTTTATGGGCAGGCGTTACGCTTAACATTGTTAGCTGTAAATATCTTTAAAAGGTAAGCACATGATTTGTTACTTATTTGATTTTTATATTATGTTGGTAGTGTGTATTACCTAATGGTATTGCTACTAAATAAATAAATAAACATCAGGCGAGCGACCTGCTCGTCTCGTCATTCAAGCAAATTAAAAAATTGCCTCAAAGCAAACGAGCTGACGGTAAGTAATGGTACCTACGAATACTTACCATGTCCCGGTTACCGTATCTCATTAACAATAACAATGCTAGGGGTAGAGAGGTGCAGCCGAGCCGGTGCCTACCGTGAAACGAGTGTTTGAGTGGTAAAGCTACGCTGTAGACACTTTTGTCTACAGCATGAATGGGTCGGCTCGTCCGGGTCGTTACCACTGTCTTACAGAAAACCGGCGTAAAGTAACAGCTTGCTGCTGCGTTTCGTACGGTGAGTGATATATCCGGAGGCCCAATTCCCCTGCCCTTCCCATTCCCTTAATTATCCCTTTCATTTAAGGTCGGCAACGCGCTCATGATTCTTCTGATATTGTGGGCGTACCTACATGGGTGATATCACTTACCAACAGGTGGCCCACTAGCTCGTTTGCCGGCCTATGCTATAAAAATGTTGTTGGTGATGATGGGGCCATCTCAAACAGTTCCCCAGAGTGAGGGGTCATGACACAGACGGTAGAACACGCGGAGAGATCCCATATCCCAAGTATTTGTATGCTGGCACAGCAAACGACTGAGACCAGACAAACAGACACAGACAATTATTTTATTATTATTATTATACCTCCTTAGAATGGAAGAAGTAAGGATAACCAATGAAAATTATATTGTGATTTTCAGTGGACCCAAATGCATTGGGGCCTTGGCTTGAGCCCCTTAGCCCCGCCCCTGGATCCGCTAGTGTCTAAGTCACGCTTTTATTGGTTCTAGATCATATGAAGGTCGAAAATAGATGGTTCCAATGACTCCTGTTCGTGAAAATTGATACAATATCGTTTAAATTAACAGTAATTTGTTTACTTTACTATAAATAACTTTGTATGACAAGTGTCGCCGTCTGGCGGACGCTTGGTGTAACTATCATCACATGATTAAAAAGTATACATAACCGTGTATTATTTATGAATTATTTATTTTTATAATGATAAATTATTCGGGTACAATGCTTTAACCTATATTCTAAAAATGGAAATTATTACTATAATTAGTCTGTTATACCTATTCAATAGGCAATATAATTCCCTTAATTTGTGTCTATTGTTTTAATTGATATAATGAACACTAATTTAAAATTTTAATAACATCAACATTTATTTCGCAATCGCAAAATATTAATCTAGAAGTTTTTTATTATATTTATATTACTAACTAATATTTACGTAAAATAATTTAAAATAATTAAATTAGATTCATCCGAATTTCACGCACACAAACGCCACCGAATATTTTTTACTTTTGTATTTATTTAAATAAAAAGCTACCATACAAATTATGAATGCACAAAAAAAACCATCACAAATTAAATAAAAACATACTCACTATTAAGTAATAACACAAATACAGATATCCTCTCGGGTCGGTAGTTGGGTACGATCTAGCATTGTATATCCACACAATACGTGTATCTGAGACGAGATAAACGTGATGCCTTGTTACGTGTCACAATAGACATCGTTGCTATCAATGGCCGTTCCCTATATTCTATCTATCGATAGATTTGCTTACTATCAATAGTGTTTTGACAGATCTCCCATACAAAATGTGCCAAAATATTACTGCCAGTAAGCAAATCTGTCGACAGACAGAATATTGGGAACGACCATAAATATCGTCCCAGATAGCGTACCTTCTACGAAATGCTTAGTAGTTACTTTGCTACTGACTGCTATAATCAAGAGACAATAGGCGGTTGTCGCTGGCGCCATTTTAATAAATTGAGCAAAAAGTCTGCAAGGGACAACTCTGCCTACCTGAGATTCAATGTCGCAGCACCACCTGTGTTTAATGACCTTGACAGTGACGTGTGTAAATAATTGTTTTAGACAGTGGTAATAATTTAACATATTGCATGAAATATGATTTTATTATATCCATGCATATAATTATACGTAAAGAGAAAACTTCGGATCCCTTTATAAGCAGTATTCGCGCACAGAGGAGTATGAGGTTTAACATAGTTAACATTTATATGGAGGCGGAGTGCAGAAAGCTATATATACCTAATACTTTTAATAATCTCGCCCCCTATAACATTGTGGAATGGAGATACGCTCAGTGAAATGTGGGTGTACTGGTTACACCTCTGCCTACCCCTTCGGAGATTACAGGTCTAAGTGCGTATGTACCTACTTATAATAATTTAATTAGATAAAATAAAACGTTTGTTATTAACGCTTAGAATGGCAATTTCTGAATATAAAATCTCGCAGCTGATGTTATAAAACAAAGTAATATGATTCTAAAGGTCGAAATTTAACCACTACTTTTAATTATTATATAATAGATTTTTACAAATACATACATAATACTCATACCTGAATATGCGTAGGGGTAGGCAGAGACGCAACTAGTACACCCATGGTTCGCAGAACTTAATCCTTCCTATGATAGGTATAATAGTACATACCAAGTGTGATTTTTTGAATCGAAACCTCAATCCCTAATTATAATTACCTTTTTAGAAATGTGGAAGCACTGTTGTGTTCAAAGAAATAGAATCCAGTGAAATTACTGGGCATTATGAAGCTCAACATCTTATGTCTCGGGATTACGAGCGCAGTCCAATGCCATGCAATGCTTTGTAATTCAAAGTTCTGTGTGGTGTTGCTTCTGTTCATGGGTAGCGCTTACCATCAGGCGAGCGACTTGTGTCCGCAAATGTTCGCGGTCCTCTCGGGCCGGTGGCACCTTCTGGCCGTGGGCCCTAGCATATTGCCGGTAATGATACCCTATTGATACCTTAGAAGTTCTAATGCAAAATTCCTCAAGCATGCAGATTTCTTCACAATATTATGTACCGTTAAAGCAAGCGATAATTGCCAACGAATATATACATAACTTAAGAAAGTTAAAGATGGTTTTGTACCTGCGACTATCTTCTCGGCATTCCGTACCACTCTCGCTGAGCTATCGATGTTCTATTTACATAATATACTTACTATTAATTAGGTAGTATCTTCCCAGTGTCGTCAAAATATGGAGACCTTGTTATTTCTGGGAAACGATATTACATTAGAACCTATTTTATATTAAAAAGACCCAAAACTCTAATTTAAATTATCATATCAAAGTCCAATGGCGACTCATAGCAAGTTCATGGCAATGACGATACGTAATACCTCCCATATTTGAGACGCGACACATCGTGACTTAGTAGTCTATTCGTGGGTACGATTTCAACGTACTTGCTAAATAACTAAAAACTAAATGAATCTATCACGAATGATAACAATAAAATAACAGAAAAATTAAATAATAACGATTTTTCCATTGTCAATTTAGTTATCCTGATTTATTTAACTACTAGCTTTTGCTCGTGGCTCTCCCTGCGTGAACAACCTTTTCCTGGATAAAAAATACCCTAGTCGTAAGGTAAAGTAGAAGTAGCGTAAGTCGTGAAGGAATTGAATTTTTGAGTGGTAGAGACATTTTTGTCTACAGCATGAATGGGCCGGGTCGTCCGGGTCGTTACCACTGTCTCACAGAAAACCGGCGTAACCCTTAAACTTAGTAAGCGTAAAACTCGAGAAGAGACCTACAATAATATTAGTCAGACATAAACGTTTACCAACTGTATAATGTATACACTGCACTCTAGTACAGTAGATTAGAGTCAAGGAGTGCAATAAGTAAGCGTAATTACTGAAGCTAATGAAGTCGAGTAAAACGAAATGTGGTGGGGGAGTTCATGGATAAAATAGAACAAGTTATCTTTTTTTGAAGTGAAAACTTCCTTATACGCGTTGGATATTTTTGAGAGGGGAAAAAACCATGGAACTCGCGACACCTCTGTATATTATAAGTATGTATATTGTACATAATATATTTGCCCCGTTTATATATATTCATGTCGGAACTTTTCGAATCGAAAAAAAAATCCTGACGATTCAAAAAATACACAAGTATTTGTTCAATTTTTCACTTCTGTCGGCACTCCCGGAGTGCCACTGTTTTTTTTATAGCATAGGCTGGCAAACAAGCAAGTGTATCACCTGATGGTGAAGTGATCATCACCGCCGATAAACACCCACAATATCAAAGAATCATGGATGCGTTGCCAACCTTAAAGGAAAGGAATACCTAAGGGGTTGGGAAGTGGATTTGGGCCTCTGCATATCTCACTCACATACGAAACAACAACAAGCTGCTAGTTCACGTCGGTTTTTCTGTGAGGCAGTGGTACAAACCCGGTCGAGTCGTTTCATTCATGCTGTAGACAAAACCTAAAGAGTAAATTTACTCGTGGCACTTAAAAATATCCTTTGTTCTTATTTACAGGGCGGTGACACCCGTAGCTGATTTGTTTTCCATGACTGATATGTGATAACGACTCCCAACAGCTATTTTTGTGCCCGATGAGATATTTACGAAATTCTCATCTTAACTATAGATTAAATAGTGCAGAGAGGACACTAGGGGCGATAATGTATGAGAATAGGTAAACGAGGTGTATTTGGATTTTAGTTTATGGCAATAGATATTCTATGCAGGTGTGAATGTGTATGTAGTATACATATGGCGCTATAAATATTTCATCCTGCTCTTTCATCGAAACTCGGGATCATGATGCTTTTATAAGGTATAATGGATACCTGTGTATGTTTTATGTATTTAGTACCTACACAAACAGACTTTATAATATTACCTTAATAATGAACATATAATTGAATTCGTGAACCTACGGGCTTAGCATATGCCACGCGACATATCGCGCGCGAGAGAGTTAACTATCTACGGCAAATATCTCGAGTAAAAGTGTCGACATTCAATAAAATTATGTCGTCATGTTAGGGTTCGTAGACAAAATACCATAGAGAGGTTGAAAATACAATTTTTCCTACTTTTGATACAACGAATCGAGTATTCTATTTGCCTATTTTACTAGAACACAGATGGCAAAACAAATCCATCAATGATACAAATGCCAGAGAGTGTTATTACACTAATATTAAAATTATGTATAAATAAATAATGTGTCGACTCTATGTAATAATATATTCTCTAAAATGCATGTGACAAAATATGATAAGATAATCAGATTCAACTAGAAAATTATACAAAAACGCCACTCTTTGTCTTATATGATGAAATAAGTTGAGAGTGGGTTGAACTGATACCACTTTAAAAAGGAAACAAGCACTCAGTTTGATGTACTTTTTTAAATCGGTTTAATTTCGTGAAGATGTGCGCATTTCGACATCTACTCTGTTACTAAGCTTAAAAAGTCCCACAAGCCGTGGATGCACCAAATTATTTCTCTGCCTACCTTCTCAGGTAGAGACGTAAGCTATTAAATATATAAACAACTTGCCGGAAATATAGCTCAGATTTTGGCACCAGGCGCTAAAGTTAAAGCTATAGTAAATAGAGTAATAGTCAATAAAATAATTGGACTCATTACAGATTCATAATTATTTTAAACTATCTCTTGTTTTAAGGTCGGCAAGTTTTTTTTGGATCAAAAGTGGTTTGTATTCCCTTATAGAATAATTATGGTTGTGCGAGTGATGCGCGCCGTTTTCATCACCTTAGATGGAATAGGGTAGTTGACTAGATTTTTTTTATTATTTAAACCAATAAGTTACGTTACTCAAAATCTATAGCAGAAAGAATTTTATACATCGGACCAAAAATAAATAAGTTAGAAGCCATTCAAATCCTGTAGAAGGGGTAATTGTCAAATGACAGACGACGCAACCTTTGACGTCACTGTGTAAAATGTTTATTATGGTGCGCGCGTGCAAGCGAGATAGTGAGATATCCCTACTACGCACCCACTTTTCCTCATACCAACATTTAAAGTCATAACTGCGGGTACATTTATGAACCAATTTTGATTGTGTTTTAATAAAAGGGTTTCTTTTGCGTATCATTTTCTGTTGCTTATAAAATAATGTATAAAATTCAATATAGGCAACTACCCTATTATTTCTTCAAATTCAAATCAGTCCACATTTTATATTAGAAAGAGTGAACGTACATAAATGAAAAATATATACAGACAAATTGAGAACTTCCTCCTTTTTTTGTCGGTAAATTGTAAATTGTAACTGTGTCCTTAATCCTGTGTATCCTCAATTATTTTTCTCGACTATTTTTATACACAACACCAAGCAATTCTATTTGCAGTTTTCCAGAACATACAAACAGAAAATTCTAAAGGAAAGTTTGTGATCAGTCATCTTGACAGATGTGATTACGTCACGACTCACGAGTGATAAGCGCTCTCCCCGCCGGGGTCAACGACATTCCACGGTATCTTGCACTGGCCAATTATATTTAAATACATCAATATTCTGTCAAGAGCATTGTGTTATATACACATTTTTAGGGTTCCATAGCCAAATAGCAAAAACGTCCTTCTTCCCGTATAATGTCGTCATGTTCGTCTAGTCTGCCCGTCCTTATGTCACAGCCGTTTTATTCGGAGACTATTAGCATTATACGGATGCAAATTGGATGGTAGATGTATTCTATGAGCTATATAAAGGTGTAATGCAATTAAGAAAGTAACTTTTTGGAGTGGCTTTCTATACATGTAACTGGGGAATGTTTTTTTGCCATTGCACATAGGCGTATGTAGCATCATTGGACAGGTCCTTAAAATGATATGGATGTTCCTAAACTACTTTTAAACTATTTTATTATTTACGTCATAAGTTTGTGAGATATGCATGTCCAAAGTCGTGAAAAATCTCCCTCACTAACTTTTAAAATACGGGATTGTAAAAATCTTTAGACCATGGCTAGTTCACTACAAGAGCAGCAGGCTAGGTCGTCGCTAGCGATTTTACCTAGACAAACTCATGGTTGAGGCACAGTCTCCTGCTGGAGCTGCGGCTCCATGCATAGTGTTAGTAGGACATACAAGAGGCATTTCATTTGTCCCGTACATGACAAAATAATAAAAGAGCGGCTCAAATTTTTTGCATGTTTTACTTCAAATTTTATGTCGCGTTACTCTGTTACTATTCCCAAGACGCGGGCTGCGTGCGTGAAAGAGTTAGCACCAGAGAGTGAGCATCAATACGCCTCGCCTAATTTGAAGTGGGACCTTGTACTGGCTCATTACAAAAAAGAGGCTACTCCGACAAACTCATTTAAAAATCGTGTTCTAGTCAACACTTTGCATACATGTGCCTGTACCACGGCTCCCGGTTAAAAGAGAGAGTGGAACACCGCGTTTAATCGGTAGGACGGTGTAGACTACGGAATACAGTAAATTCGGTATTCTAGTTCCAAAAGATCTTACAACTGCGCCACCAAGGCAGTCTCAGCAGGCACCGAGACAATTATATTTGGACAAAGTTAAAAACATCCGTGTTATAAATAGTAATAAATACCCCTCGGCTATGTCGTCTCACCTCGTGGAATGAAATCCTGAATGCGCGCCTACTAGGATTACTACTAGGATTATATATTTAAAACAAATATTGCTCACTAGTTTGATGCAGGAGCATTCCTTAATCGACACTGCGAACTTATAATAATTCCTGTGAGGCTAAGGCAGTACCTAATGATTTCATTCTTTAATTCACATTTTGAATTTGTATATAAATAGCTATAAATATCGCTAAGTAGTAACTAGTAATATTAATTTTCCAAACTCAAGAATTTTTCTACACTACATAGTTCTGTTAGTGTTCAATAGATGTCACTATAGCACATAATATTAATTCGTTATTGGTTTATCTATTGCACAACAGATGTCGCTACTTACACTTTCGTTAGTGTTTTAAATTTTCATACGCTCACGCATGTATGTACCCCAGGCAGAGGTGACAAATTCTAATCCCGGGCAATGTGTGATTATTCGAATCAATAACTCAATTACATTATAATTGATTATGCTTGCCCGAACTGGGATTTAAATCCATACGTTTACACGTGGGAAAGACTTGAATGGTAGAGCCACGCTGTAAACAGTTCAGCATGAATGGGCCGGCTCGAACGGATAATTATGGCCCAAATCCCCCTCCTCTTCCGAATCCCTTCTCTATCTCACTCACCGCACAAAACGCAACAGCAAACTGCTTCATCACGTCGGTTTTCTGGGTGACAGTAGTAACAACCCGGTCGAGTCGGCCCATTTTTTCTATAGACAAAAACTATAGCGTGCTTTTACCACTCTTTAAACCTACTACTATTAAGAGCTACATAGCATAAGGTCACGCGGGTATCCTCAAAGTGGTGGGTAGAGGCGGTAATTGTGCACTCACGAATCTCCGAACTCATTTTCCAGCCCTAAGCATTCAGTGATTTTTTAAATCGAAAAACTAAAACACAACATATATAATAATAATAATAATACACCCAACAGTCACACACATAGCTCTGACCCCACACTAGGTAAACCAGTGTCGTGGGTATCAGGAACTACGAGGGACTTGCGGTCCCACAACACCCAGACCCGAGACCAATATTTGTGGTTCACACAAACATTTGTCTCGGTGTGGGAATCGAACCCACGGCCTCTCGCTTCGCAGCCGACTACTCGCCCGCTGCGCTACGGAGCTGATTGCCTGTCCTGGGATTTTATACTAGGATCTTGTCGTTTTTCATTCTAAGTACCCTACCAGTTGCCATTGGGTCAGTGACCGGTAATCCGCGTCTCTTGAAACCTTGTTTGCAGCTGCTACAAGACAATCAACTTTCAACTAATCTTTTACGAGTGGTAAAGCCACACTGTAGACTCTTGTCTACAGCATGAATGGGCTGGCTCGTCCGGGTCGTTACCACTGTCTCACAGAAAACCGGCCTAAAGTAGCGGCTAGCTACAGCGTTTCGTACGGTGAGTAAGATATCCGGAGGCCAAAACCCCCTCCCCTTCCCAATCTCTTAATTATCCCTTTCCTTTAAGGTCGGCAACACACACATGATTCTTTTGGTATTGTGGGCGTATGGGCGGTGGAGATCACTTACAATCAGGTGACCCACTTGCTCGTTTGCCGGCCTGTGCCATAAAAAAAACTATGGAAATAATAATTTCAAGTGTGCTTATATATGTATATAAAATTCTCGTGTCGCAATGTTCGTTCCCATACTCCTCCGAAACGGCTGGACCGATTTGTATGAAATGTTGTGTGCATATCGGGTAGGTCTGAGAATAGCCCAACATCTATTTTTCATCCCCCTAAATGTTAACGAGTGGTCCACCCCTAAATTTTTTTTTTATTTCTTAGACAATTTTTTTTTGTTTTTATTATTTTATGATACAGCATTAAAAAATACATACAACCCTAAGTTTTCACCCTTCTACCATCAACCCCTATTTTTTAATAGTCATTTTAGTAGTTTGGCAACCGCGTTTCTCACCGGGGGCGCCCACTTACCTTAATCCTGGAAATAGGCATTCACGCGGGCGGAGCCGCGGGCAACAGCTAGTATATGTATATAATTCTACTGTACGTGTGTATGTGACTGAAGTCCTCCTAAACGGCTGGACCGATATTAATGTTTTTTTTGTATGCGTTTGGGTGGCGCCCTGGATGGTTTAGATTTACAATTGGACCCGGTAGGTGGCGCTGCTGTAGTTGCAGATTTTTTTTGTATGCGTTTGGGTGGCGCCCTGGATGGTTTAGATTCACAATTGGACCCGGTAAGTAAGACCCGCGGGACAGCTAGTATATGTATATATAAATATGTGTATATTATGTGAGCTTGTTTGTCCAAATTCGGAACTACGAGGAATCTTTAATTTTTCTGCCTGGTGTTATCCCAGCTAAATGCCAGTGTCCGCCTCCTGGTACTGTAGATTTGATGGTATTTGGTATTATATGGGGTGACCCGCCGCCTGACCCCCACAACCCACAGAGGGAACCAAGTTGTTAAGTCTGTTAATCAGCAGAGCGTACCACGTGCAGGTGAGGTTGGCTTTGGGCCTAAGATGTTGGTGGCCTACTAACATTTATTTACACTCGAAATACAGTCATAAACGTAGTTCTGACCCCACACTAGGTTAACTTGTATCAGACACTACGAAGGACGTACCTCCGTAAGGTCTCACAAAACCCAGACCCGAAACAAATATTTGTATAATAAACTTTAGTATCGGCGCGGGAATCGACTCGTCAACTGCGCCACGAATGCTTTCAATACTTAGGTATTTAAAGTTCAGCTTTGAAAAGGAATTTCAATCATTGTATTATTATTATTTGGCTCTTTTGGTTATTAAGTTTGGCGACTATTGGACTAGTCACTAGGCCAATGAGTCGACTAAATAATCCGATATAACCAATTAAAAACTACAAAAGAATTAACACCACTCAATTTGAATCGCTGGGCCGTTCGTTTTGGCGCGAAATTTAATTACCGCGCCACAAGATGGCGGTAATCCATGACACGCGACGATACAAGTTCCCATGAGGGGTGGATATCGTTTTTAAATTATTTGGTTTTGACGTTTAGATGATATTTGTCACCCCTTTTATTGCGAGAGGGTTGTTTTGCGTGACTTGTTATATTTTAGAGAAATCGGGATATCTTTTTACAGGGGCTGGCAAACAAGCAAGCGAGTAACGTAATGGTAAGTAATCTCCACCGCCCATCCATCTATCTATATAGATACTTACCATTCTTTAGAATGGAATTGGAAAAAATTGAATATATACCTACATACGCACTCACGCCTGTAATCCCCGAAGGGGTAGGCAGAGGTGTAACCAGTACACCCACATTTCGCCTAGCGTATTTCCGTCCCACGATGTGATTGGGGGCGAGCCTATCGCCATACCGGGCACAAATGCCAGACTCCGGGCTAATACTGAGCCTATCGTAATAGAAAAACCCAATACCACTTTACCCGACCCGGGGATCGAACCGAAAAATATATGAAATTCAATATAGAATGGTAAAGAGGCCAACCTAGTGTCAACGTTTTTAAACCTCCCGAGGCCTCTTGACTGGGCTAAGGGACCGACTTTTTATGTGCCCTTTGAAGGACTGAAAAGTTCAGTTAAAATACCACTAAGCCGTCACCCATCCGTAGACACCTCGTCAATGATTGCTTAACACGCTAATCATTTACTGGTTAGTGTATGGTCAATCAAATTGAATCATCTATGGTATGAGAAGGTGGACACTGGAATTAAGCCAGGATAACGCCAGGCAGAAAGAAAGAAAGTCCAAAACCCGGTTTCTAAAAGGCTGATCAAATCAACATTCAAATAACAGAACTTTGATTTTGACACCGCTGTCAAATTGCTGAACTTTATTTAGTGAAAAAAAAAATGATTCCTCTCTAGTAGCGTTTGACATACGATTTTTCATATTAATTTGAAAGTTATATTAAAACAGCATGTGTGTCAATCAAAGGTGTTGACCACGCTTCTAGCAACTCAATTTCGACTTGACATGAGATTTGACATTTGATTAGTTAATTTTACATTGATCAGCCTTTCAGAAACCGGGCGTATGCATTAGTTATAGATATATCAAGTTAACTGTAAAATGGCAGAAAGTGGAACTACAGACAATGTTCTCAACCTAGTGGAATTATCCCTAGATTATGTGGACCTGCCACTAGTGTGTAAATTTTCTATCTAGTAGCTAGTGCATGTTTTAGTGGTTTAGTTAACTAATCAGATAGTAGAAAGGAATGTCTTCATCCACTAAAGGAACAATTTAACATATCAAGGTTTTTGGATTATGGATATACAATTTCACTGTTTATAGATATCCAGCCGATTTTTTTTAAAGAAATGAGGATGCTGGCGTTGAAAGTATATTTTATTTGATATCTATCCTGAAAGTCTGTTATAATTTCTGAAATAAACGATGTTACCTAATGTTATAACACCTGATATATCCCTCAGAAAGAATGATTATTCGTAAAATGGCAATACTGACGCGAAAAAACATACGCTCTTCAATTCACAATTAACTTAGTACAACGATACTTGTCACTTACAAACTCGTAAACTCTATAAAATCTGTCAACTATTTTTAGGCATTAAAAAAATATAATTTATAAAAATCCTGGGAACTTGTCTCTGTCTGAACGATCTTCAGCCTCACCTTTACTATATCTTTTAAACGAAAGATAAAAAAGAAAAACATAACAAACACAAGCGGAAATCTCAAATTGGATTGCCAAAGAGCGATGATAAAGACACATACACACTTTTTTCCTACGTTAGAGAGAGACAGAAATACTCTCGAGACCACAAAGGGAGTAATTGTAGACAAAAGAGACTGGAAAAGACATGCCCCTTAACAAGATTTCTATCTGTGAGTGTTTTGCCTTAAGGATGTTCGGGCAAACTTTGATTTGCGGCCCATCCGTGTGATTTTGCACTTTATCCTATTAAATTATGGTTGATTATCGCATTGAATTTATTTTATCAATGAAGAAATAAAATTGTCTTATTTTAAACAGACTGAAGCCACGTCGCGCGTTAAACAAGATTCTGTCAAAGTATTATTTTCAACCAGCTCGATGTGAGCTTTTGTACAATACATTTACTTTGTATGGAAAGGTCAAGCTAAGATAGTATTGTTGTAAGAATGTTTGATATAAGTTTGCATGCGAAGTTTCATGTATAGAAACGCTAAATGGTCAAATGATAAGTTGGAATATGGGTTGAAATATATATAAATTAATATACTACTAGGCGGTAGGTCCCTTGTATGCGAGAGGCCGTCTGGGTTATGTTTCGGTTTTAAGGACATTGAAGCCAGTGAAATTATTGAGCATAATGAGACTTGACATCTTATGTCTCGAAGTAACGAGCGCAGTCCAATGTCATGCAGTGCTTTGTAATTCAAAGTACAGTGTTGTGTGTTACTCTCGCTTGTTTCTCCCATGGGTTAAGCAGATCTACAAGTGCACTCAAGGTTCGCGGTGATTATTTTAATCCTTTATTGTGAACATAAATTAAATCTCGGTCAACTCACGTGTGCTTTGAATTTGATATAGTCGACAACGACGAATCTTCGGCCTGGGAATCGAACTAAGAACCAATGAGTACATATTTTTTTTATCAACAATAATTTACTACTCATTTAGGTGTCGCCGCTATTCCAAAGGTATGTTATGATAGACAGAAATTGGTGGGATCAGGTATAACAACATTTTTTTTACCATAGACCGGCGAACGAGTAACTGGGTCACCTGATGCTAAGTGATCTCCACCGCCCATGTACACTCACAATACCACAAGAATTATGGGCGCGTTGCCGAGCTTAAAATAAAGGGATAGTTAAGGGATTGGAAAGGATAGTGAATTTGGGCCTCCAGATATCTCACTCACCGTACGAAACGCAACAGCAAGCCGCTGCTTTACGTCGGTTTCCTGTGAGATAGTGGTAACGACCCGGTCGAGCCGGCCCATTCATGCTGAAAACAAAAAGTACTGTTACACTGTGACTACACTTAACTTACAGTGTGACTATACAACTCATCATAATCCTATAAGAAAATAGTAGATGCACTTTACTATAAATTAAGGCACGCTAGGCTTCCACCGAGGTAATACCGCTGTCTTCAGAAAACCGACGTGAAAACCTGTTACGGTTCGTGTTGCCAGTGAGATTTATAAGTGGTATATCCATGCTATAGTCTTTTTTTAAATCTTGGCTCGGCAAAGTGACTATGCTACCCCTGATGTTAAGTGTAGCATAATCCAAGAATACTGTCGACCAACGATAGACACTGTATCTATCGTAGATCGGCAGAATTATGCCGACCTGCTTATTTGCTTCTTCACACTCTGTTTAAACAATCCCACGTTTTAGGAAGGAAGAAACACGTGCGCCGGAAAACTATTCCACAGCTTTATGGTCCGACAGAAGAATGATTTTAAGAACCTCTTGGTCCGAGCCGAGATGGAAGAGACCACGAAGCTATGGTTTTGCAAGCCAGCACGCGTGGTTCTGTTAAGGAAAGGTGAGGAAGGAATAAGGTCAAACAATTCTTCAGAGCATTCACCGTGATACAGACGATACAAGGCGGAAAGCGAGGCAACTGACTAATTTGTCTACAGCATTGGTTGGGTTGTAAGGTACTACTTCTTTGCCCTTTCTAAAAGGTACTCAGCAAAGGTCAGCAATTGGCATTGTGGGTCTGCATACTCGGTGATTGCTTACTATCAGGTGACCGACTTGTGCGATACCACAGTCTAATAATAAATATGCTTTATAATAAACTATAAAAATCCTTATGTATGGCACTGAATTTAGTCATGTCAGGCATGAACAGACACAAAGCTAAGCAACACCCGGAGGCCCAAATTGTCTCTCTCTCTCAATCCCTTAATTATACCTTAACTTTGGTTAGCAAGGGACCCTTGATTTCTCTGGTTTTAAGGCTTACATGGCTGGTAGAAATCGACAGCCTCCGTGGCGCAGTAGTCGAGTAGCCGGCTGTAAAGCTAGAGGCCGCGAGTTCAATTATTGCACTGAGACAAAATGTTTGTGTGTTCCATAAATATTTTCAGGTGTGGGTTTTCTCCTCAAATGGGTTGGCGTCGAAAAACTACAAGCCAAATTTTTGTGTAACATGTTTTAAAATGCATGTTGCACCAATTCCATTACGAGGGGGACAAGGGCAGGTGGAAAAAGAAGAAGATGGGTGGTAGAGATCACTTACCATCAGGTGATCCACTTGCTCGTTTGGCTAGTTATGCTATAAAAAACCTTTAACAGTCACAAGGTTAACCTATCTCCGGAAAATTGAACCTACTACACATAGCCACAATGCTGCCACTAAGGGTTAAGCATACAAAGTTCCGAAACGACACCATTAGTGGGTTGCCAAACGGCTTAAGAAAGAATTCCCCTGCATTTACAGTAAACGATCAAAATATTTAAGATATTATTGTCCCCATCTCTCTGCTCGTGACGGACGACCCTAACGTTATACTATTAGGGTTGCTACATTTTTATACAGAAAAAAATAAGTTTTAAACCGATTTAAAAAAACGGAGGTTCATATATTTTCACATAATCGTCCGAATTTGGTGATTATTTCCTTAGTCGACAGGGTGTATTTCAAAGTTGGTCCCATTTTAATTTGAATAAAATTCCTCTCCTAGGGGGGTAAAATCAGGGATAATAGACTACAATGCAACAGCAAAGCTGCTTTATGTCGGATTTTAAAACAAGTAAACCTGCTTCTACTGTAACAAATATTATAAATATGAGAGTTTGAATATTTATGTGTTTGTTAAATTGGATTACTGTTAATCAATCACTCTTAACGGCTGAATGGATTTGGTTGACACACATATGTACACCATAACTTGGATTAAAATATAGGCTATTTTTAATCAATGAAAAATACATGTAAATGTGAAAAGCTAATATAAAAACATATACAATACTTATAAGGCATCCAAAATAAGACAATATTGATATTCCGATTGATCCAGCTAAATGTGAGTCAATTCTGGTGGGAGAGTTCTAGATACAGTTTTGTGTCGGACTGGATAGCAAGCACCACACATATGGTGAAAACTCCACCATAGTGGCTCGTTCCGACTAGTCGCGTTCCAGGATCAGCCAGTGTATATCCAGTAACTTCAGGTCGGCATAATTCTGGCACAATGTCTCTTGCTGGTCAATTTGCCGTGTTAGAATAAGAAATGGGCAATTATCATACAAGTAGTATCAATAACCAAAATAAAAACTTTTAAAGTGAGTGCCAACCCTACCCAGATAATAATATCAATAACTGACCTCCCCAAAGCTGTTAAAAAGATATAAAAAAGTAATAAAACGCAATGCACAATAAAAACCACGGGGAAGGGTTCCGCGGAACCCTAATTTGTACGGGACCACTCCATGTCACTTTAAGACGATATTCTTTTGAGGAAAATTGCTACTATTTGCATTTTCTTTCTGAGAATTGTGAATATGGAAACATTACTTCCATAATTATTGTCTGTAAAGCGCTTCTATCTATACATTTACAAAACAAAATCGCTTTTCACGTATGTCTGTTAACCGCTATCTCGTAAACCACGCAACGGATTTTAATGCGGTTTTCATTACCATTTAGTCAATTTCTTATAAGATTTATATACATATCAGCTTTTGCTCGCGGCTGCACCCGCTTGCACGACCTTTTCCGGGCTATAAAGAACATAGAACCTTATCCAGGGTACCATCTATCCCTGTACCAAATTTTATCAATCGTTTCAACGGTTTATGCGTGAAAGCGTAACAAACAAACTCACTTTCACATTTATTATTTAGGATCACGCTATGGTAGCGGAGCACTAACATGCGCGCGGGTGAGACCGCGAGGCACAGCTAGTGATTTTATATTTTGATCTCGCTTCATTCATCTAATACCATCGTAAATAAACCGCGAAACCTGATGTCCTGGGTTCAAGTCTCAGGGCGGACAGTCACAAATTATTGTATACAATTCGAAAAATGAAGTTGCCAGTAATAGTTTTATTATGCCAAAATAAAAGGAGTTAAATCCTTTTGTTACATACAAATTTGACAGCGGTAACAAATTACGTATTATTTTTTAATGTTCCTCAATAGCATAATTTGAGCTGCTCAATTCTAATTCTAATATAAATTGTAATACTGTACTGCAAATGTAAATCAGTTATACAAGAGCAACGTTAGAGTTTCTCGCCGGTGCTTCTCTAGCGAAACAGCATTCCGAACTAGCGGTAGACATAAAATTTGACTGAATCTCAATGATGTACAGTGGTCAGTGCCACATAAGTTGGCAATTTGAGTGGCGCTTTCGTCAATCGCTTATTTGATACGGCCGATTTCCAATTTTGACAAATGATTCTTTACATTTTTAATTAGTTCCAATTTCCACCGCCAATTTACTCTTGTTGCACTCTACCTATAACATATTATTAATAAAAAAATATTACAATAAACACAAAATACAGGCTTTTAATAGATAACCTGAAGAGGTTTGGTGGAAATTCTGATAGTACGTTCAGCCGCTTATTTTATCAATTTCATAAACTAGTCTAGGATATCGTGTGTGCTGAATGAAAGTATTGTAGATTTATGTTTTCATAAATCTACAATACTTTATTGTAATGTATTTTTATACATTACAATAAAGAAACTTTAAAGTGAGTGAATTTTAGGGATTTTTGTCTAGGCGTGTTGTTCGCCCTTGATCGTTCGATCCGCTTTAAGCATCGTACTAGAAGGAGTTGACACCAAATCGCCGACGAGACTTTGAAACCAGCCACACCGAAGTTTACGTTAAGTTAAGACTTGAAAATATATACTTGTCATTGGCGAAATGCATACTAATGCGATTCTGAAAATAAACAAAAGAGAGAAAAACTGAATAATCTTGAATAAAGAACAGTTTGTTTATATTTTTTTTGACACATAACGTGACAGTGACTGGCCGGCGATGTATCAGGCGGCGAGCATACAAGACAGAGTGAAGGGCGTACGGAGTGGACTACACTGTAGAGCTACGTGCATGTTACACCGACACGGGGCGCGGAGTTGGGGGTGTTTAAAAAAAACACTTTATTTTTTAAATGTGGAATTCATGCTGCTTTCTCTTTATTAACGACAGTATAATCACTTGGATGAAATATTAATTTCGAATTATATTATACTGATTACACCAGAGCATTGCATTTATTTCTAACTAACAAGATTTGGAATAGACAATTGCCATTCTTAGAATTATTGTAGCACTGACAGCCTTCGTAGCGCAGTGGGCGAATTAGCGACTACGAAGCGAGAGTCCACGGGTTCGACTTCCGCACCCAGCCAAAACATTTTACCTTTTTTTTTGGGTTATTAATTTTGAATCTATATTTTATAAATAATAGAAGTTTAATGTCAAATAATCATAATAAATAAATACCTACGTAGTCCTGGCCCTATACTAAGTTTAATCTGTATCGTGAGTATCAGGAACTACGTGGGACTTTCGGTCTCACAACACCCAGACCCGAAACAAATATTACTCAAATTAAACATTGCTCTGAAATAAATAGCAAAGCTAAATCGTATTACAAAACTTGATTTAATTAATATCAATCGCAAAATTTACTACATTCTACCACAAAGATATATTTTACCCCATCCAAATCTGTCCCTGGATTGCCACCATGGTAGTATTGTATTAGTCGGCGGCTTTGTTCCGCGCGCGCACTTCACGTGACCCCCGTCCCGCTCAAACACCGCGAGTGCGAGAGGGACGCCGCCCCCGTCACGGGACACTGAGTGCGTGCCAGTGTGACAATATTTGGACACTTATTGGCTACAATACATACCTGTGGACTTAAAAAAAACATTGACTTTTGACATTGCTTTGGTTTTTACATTCCGATTTTTCTTTTTGTATTTTTTGTGGGTTATGCTGCGCAGTTATGTTTAAGAGTTTGAGGAGAGGTAGAACATTTAACCAGATTTCGACATTATATATATATTTTTCTAATATATTTTACCTCTTCCACCTTCACTTATCTCATTCGCAGTGGGGTCGGTTTCATACAGAACTTTGAATTACAAACTGCATGGTACTGGACTGCGCTCGTCACCCGAGACTAGATATTTAGTTTAAAAATGGTCAGAAATTTCACTGGCCTTAATGCCCTTTAAACGAAACACTACAGTGCTTACATACTATTGCTTGGCGACATAAATATAATAAATAAATAAATACACCCAACAGTCACACACATAGTCCTGATCCCACACTAGGTAAACCTGTATCGTGGGTATCAGGAACTACGAGGGACTAGCGGTCCCACAACACCCAGACCAGAAACAAATATTTGTGGATCACACAAACATTTGTCTCAGTGCGGGAATCGAACCCACGGCCTCTCGCTTCGCAGCCGGCTACTCGCCCGCTGCGCCACGGAGGCTGTCAGACAGAGTAGTGGTACCAACCCAGACGACTTCTCGCATATGAGGGACCTACCACCTAGTAAATAATGCATTTATAATACTGCATTCTTCTCTCTATCCCTATATTTTCAAAACGGTAGACAAAGGTGTAGGTAACGATTACGCTCATCTAACCAGCGATAAACTCGTGTATGACATGTATGATTGTATGTAATGGTTAGTGTCCAAGCTAGTGGCAGAGTTTTACAAACCTCCAGAAGGCCTCTGACTTGACTGCTATCAATTGATAACAGCCGGGACCGACTATTTTACGTGCCCTCCGAAGCACAGAGACGCTCAATTGAAATACCACGAAGCGGTCACACATCCATAGTCTAACCGCGCCAAAGCGATCACCCATCTATAGTCTGACCGCGCTAAAGCGATCACCCTTCCATAGTCTGACCGCGCCAAAGTATGCTTAACTCGCTAATCTGTTGTGACTTCCAACTGCGTACATCGTTTTGATCGTCCTCCAAGTGGAAAACGTGTTGTCTCAAATAAATTAGAAATCGTTGAACAACCATCGACTTGAGGTCGGTCAATGTGAAATATTGTAGTTTGCTCTATCGATATCCACTCTTTGTTTAATTAAATGTACTGCTTGCAAAAAAATATATAGAAATTGTTATATTATTGGCCAATTCAGTGACTCTTTTTATTTTTGTCAAATCTTACTAACCTACTCTCTTAACATAAATGTCAAATTTTGGATGCTTGTGAGTTTCGATGTTTGTCAATTCAGATCTTTGTTAATCAACCACATCTCAACGGTTGAACGGATTTGGCACACATCCAGACCAATCCAGAGATTAGGTACAATATCCCGGAAAAATACAGTCAAATGGACGGAGCCGCGAACAAAAGCTAGTATTATAATATCAGTATATTTCTATAATAATATTACTTAGTACGATTATTAGAACAAATCATTTAGTTAGTACCTAACTTAACAACAAAAAATAAAGCGTTTTCCAAGCTCTATGTTGGCCTAAATAATTATTTGACCTAGTCCATAAAATATTGCAAGGATTGTTTAAAATAAAACAATTGACTCTTTGATGACGGCTATACAAATGAAATTTCGATATTTAATTTATTGGCTTTCTAAATTGTGTTCAAAATTTCATTAAATCTCGTTTTTGGGAGCTTACGTTTATAACTTACAAATAGATGTCTGTCCTTTCTTTAAATGGCTCTGTCTTTTTGAAGTGAAACTTTATCGGCGTATGGGAGAAATTTTATAAGAGGTAAAAAAAAAAGTGTAACGTTTTTCTGTTACGCGCCATCTTGGTTTCTGGGTAACATTTTTATTTATAAGAGATATCCGTCTGAAATTTTCATAGAATATGTGTTATTATGACGAATATCAAAAATGATAAAAAGCAAAGAGTAGGTAAATCTTAATATTAAATGCGAGTTCGATTCGCAGTTGGTTTTTGTTATATTTATTTATGTTCATTTTTACTTATAATATTTTAGAAACTTATTTAAAGTGCGCATGATTTGAACCCCTTTAACAATGTTCAGGCCGTGCAGCTGAAGCATGTAGCTGAAATCCTTTTTTCTTTTTAACTGACTTCAATAAAGGAATAGGTTATCAATTCGTAGCGAATTTTTGTGTTTTTATGTATGTTCATCGATTTCTCCATCCATTCAAAATACTTTTTTGCACTCAGTACCCGAATTCATTGAAGTAAAAATATTAATCTAACTTAAAACTGGAAAATACATTAGTACGTTGTCCAAACACACACACACACATGCGATCGTAGAACAGTACAGTGACGCAACTATAATATATAGTTTGTTTAATTCTCTTGTATGCAATTAACCGACCTTAACAGTGTGATTTTGGTACAGACGCACACAGCAATATCTATCTATCTATAATATAAAAATTAATCGCTGAATGTGTTGCTAAGCGCAAATATCGAGAGCAGAGCTGAACCGATATCGCTAATTCTTTTTTTAGGATATTCCTTGAAGTACGACGATGGTTCTTACGGTGAGAGAAATTTAAAAATTGCCTGAAAAGTCTAAAAACAACACTTCTCTATACTCCCATACAATCGATTCGTAATAATACTTAAAAGTCAATTTGAACTTTAATACCATACCATAAAGTTTAAGTGTTAATGGAGAGGTTCCGGGAAGGCAAAACAATTGAGTGATGTTAGTATGGTATAAATCTTAATGTCAATATTTGTCAATATTTATACGATGGTAACATTAAATTATCTGTGGTAAAATGTCGCTTTCGTCGCGAATAGCAGAATAAGTATCAAAAAAAATAAAGAATTAAAGAATCGATTGTATATCAGTTCAGTCGAAGTTCGCGGGGTCAGCTAGTATATATAAATATACTAGCTGACCCCGCGAACTTCGTACCGCCTAACAGTCGATTCTTGATTTTTTAATTTTTTTTAATACTTTTTTCTTTCTACCTGGCTTTATCCTGGCTGGTGCAAGAGTCCGCTTTTCCGACGTCTCCACTGTGTCCGATCTTGAGCATCCTCTGTAGTAAGATCGTTGGCTCTCATATCTCCCTCTAATACGTCAAGCCAGCGCTTTTTGGGCCGTCCGGGATCATACTCCTGGTGCGTTCTGGCACAGGTACTTGCGACCGACGTTCCCAGTGGTTTCCTCAAGTCGTAACCAAACCACCTTTCATGAAGATTATCAACATAATATACTATATTAAATAAAACTGCTTTCGATTTAATCTTTCTGTCATTACTGCAGGAGATGCGCCATACATCAACATAATATTAAACCTAGGATTCTTTTTTTTAGTTGTCTTCTTTTTCCACATGCCCTTATCCCACTCGCAGTGGGAAATGCTTTTTGACACATGTTACAGAAATATTTGCCTTGTAGTTATTACGACCGGCCATCCGCTTGACGTCAACCCCTTTGGGGCGAAAACATATATTTGTCACGGTGCGAGAATCGAACCCGCGGCCTTTTGCTTCACATCCAGCTCAATTTTTATTACATAAGATTTCATTTGACCGACACCAAAAATACCTAATATAGTTACTATTTTTTATTTAAATAAATTTTATGTAATTTTCTAGTGTTAAGCTTTTAGATTAAATGCTTGTTTAATTAAGCTTATTATTTTATGACGTCAACACTTTTGTTTATGAGTGTATTCAGTGGTAACGCGATCTCACGTCCACTCGTCGGGTACCCGTTTGTCTGTCCGTTTGATGTCCAGCATGACGCGGGGATGGACTCGGGATAGAGATTGTGGATTGGACCCCCCAATGGATAAATTGCATTAAACTTAATGACCCTACGGACAATTGAGGAAATAGGTGGTACAATCCTACTACCTACTATTATTTATAAATGTGAAAGTTTGGATGTTTGTGACTGTGAATTTAGATGTTTGTTAGTCAATAATCACGCCTTAACAGCTGAACGGTTTTGGATGAAATTTGGCACATAGGTAGACCATGAACTGGATTCGGACAGAGACTTTTATCCCCTTAAAAGATGTGTGTGTGGATGTTGGGTGTATTTATTTTATTTATAATTACGATTTATTTATAATATTAAACCCCTCGTCATCCCTCCTCATTACGTCCCAGCAAAAAACCCATACGGACACAATATTTGGACATTTTAGAAACTTGAAATTTCATTTGACTGCGTATATAATTCTTACTTAGCTTCGACAAATATGTATTTGCACTTACAAAAAATAACTCTACACCAAAGTTTTATGGAAGAATAATATTTTTAAAGGCAACACTATTTTTGTTAGTTACGGTATGTGCAAACAGTGATTTTTTAAGAAATTTGTGAATAATAGAGCTTAAGTTGGTTTTATGTATGTGACGCGCGGCGTAAGGAAAAAATATTAATTCTTAAATCAACAGTAGTCTTTAACCGACGCCTATAAAACAAAGAGGTGCTGAATTCGTCTGAATATTTTTTTATATTGGCAAAGTAATTTTTTTAATGGCATAGGCCGACAAACGAGCAAGTGGGTCACCTGATGGTAAGTGATCTCCACCGCCCATGTACGCTCACAATACTAAAAGAATCATGTGTGCGTTGCCGACCTTAAAAGAAAGGGATAATTAATGAAGTCTGCCTCGGTGGCGCAGTTATAATGCGTACGCGTTACGATTGAGGCTAACGCTGAGGTCTCGGGTTCGATCCCCGGGTCGGGTAAAGTAGTATTGGGTTTTTCTATTACGAAATGCTGAGCATTTCGTAATCAGCCGGAAGTCTGGAATTTGTGCCCGGTATGGGATTACAGGCGTGAGTGCGTATGTATGTATGTATAATTAATGAATTGGGAAGTAGAGGGGGTTTGGGCCGGATATCTCACTCACCGTACGAAACGCAGCAGCAAGCTGCTACTTTACGCCGGTTTTCTGTAAGGCAGTGGTAATGACCCAGACGAGCCGGCCCATACATGCTGTAGACAAAAGTGTCTACAGTGTGGCTCTACCACTCAAATTAATATAACTCAAATGTGTAATATAACTCCGCCAAATGTGGGTTGATTTGGATGATTCTTTTTGTATTCGATAGGGTTTAGTGCGACTTTGGTTTCATTTGTCTAAGTAAAAATTCCACCCCTAAGGGGATGAAAACTCAAACCTCATCATTTATGTACCGATTTCGATGATACACTATAAACCTCAAATGATAACTTTTTCAAATATTAATTCTGACTCAAAAAACCGTATATGGTTAATTATAAAGAATAATATTGTTGTAATGCCAATAAATAATAGGTGTCTTTTATTGTTTAATTGCTTAATATAATATAATAATACCAGCCCTGTATTATACACGTCCCACTGCTGGGCACGGGCCTCCTCTACTGAATGAGAGGGGTTAGGCCTTAGTCCACCACGCTGGCCTAATGCGGGTTGGCAGACTTCACATACCTTCGAAATTCTTATGAAGAACTTCTCAGGTATGCAGGTTTCCTCACGATGTTTTTCTTCACCGTTAAAGCAAGTGATAATTAACAATTAATATACACATAACTTAGAAAAGTCAGAGGTGTATGCACTTGGGGCTGGTTTCGAACCTGCGACTTTCGCCTTGACAGTCCATACCACTCCCCGCTGAGCTATCACTGCTTACATAAGTATATTTCACGTCGGTTTTCTGTAAAACTGCAACCCGGTCGAGCTGGTCCCTTCACCCTGTAGACAAAACTAGAGTGGTGGATTCCTTAGTCCAATCCCGAGTCTGAGCTCAGCAGTGGGTCAGTTTATATATATAGCTTTATTCTATATATCGGGTGTTTGATGACCGGTTTGTACCAATAACTTTCTTTTTAACCAAAAATAATCAAGAATCAATCACCCATAAATAAAAAAATTAATGAGAGGTGTCAAGGGACACCCGGATGGAACGAAGTTCCTTTCGATTAATTAGGGAAGGAATTGTAATAAAATTTTATTTTTTTTAAGTTATAATAATATTTTTTTTATTATTAACAAATATAATGTTATATAAACTTAATCAGTAGGCTCAATTTTCGTAATAATTGGCTTGTGGTAACTGAAGTAGGAAATTAATTAATATATAATTAATTATTAATTTTTGTATTTATTATTAATAATAAATAATAATATTATTTATTATTATATATTATATTCGTAACACTGTTCAATGCGAAATAGAAATGAAAATATCTGGCTTGCTTTCTATAAGAGAGAGAGAGACAGACAGAGAAACATGCGACGCCGCACAGCTTACAATAGCTTACTATAGCAAAAAGTGTCGTGACAACTTTTCGTAAGAATTTTTTCCGTCTAGCCCCCTTTCACAACGCGCGATAAGCTGAATCCAAGATGTATCGATTAACAACCTCATCCAACTAGTTTTCACTTGATTCACAAATTGACAACACTGGCCACTTAAACACAAAAAAGTTTTGAAAATCGAACACTATTATGTCCAACTTTAGTCGTTAAAACTGTCTACATAATTTCAAAAATGGAAAAAAGTGTCGTGACAACTTTTCGTAAGATTTTTTTCCGTCCGTTCCGTTTTCCGTCCCCTTTCACAACGCGCAATAAGGAACTTCGTTCCAATATACAACTATTATTTAATTTTGTTTGCATACAAAACCAATTCCAATAATAATACACAGATTAATATAATCCATTTAACATACGTATTTAAACGGTTCAATAAAACCACAGAAAAACAACAAAACGCCACACTATTCATGCGGTAGAATAGAAACTTAATACACGCGAAATGAATGGTGAAAAACGATATTTATACACTCCATTGTGCACCGTGTATTTTATACATTAGTATTGTATTTTTAAATTTATTTTGATTTAAATTCAATGGTCTATTACCTCTGGCCACTCAGTCTTTTGGACCGACTAAAGACCGCCTTCAGACCGGGTTTTCCGTCGACTTGAAATGCCATAGCGTCTATCCGATTAGAATCTCTCCAAATACCTCTTATTCCTATTCTATTGTCACAATGGTAACAATTTTGATTTTATTTAGAGTGTACATAATACCAAATCCACCGTCAAATCATGCGAAATGCGGACGCTAGTATTAAGCTAAAATAACACCAAGCAGAAAGTAAGAAATAATGATTTAATTTAATTTATTTTAATTTTGGCTGCGTCGGTGGCGCAGTTGTAATGCGTACGCGTTACCACTGAGGCTGACGCTAAGATCTCGGGTCGGGTAAAATTAGTGATACCAATTGGGTTTTTCTATTACGAAAAGCTCAGTATCAGCCCGGGAATTTATGCCCGGTATCACATCATGGGACGAAGATACGCTCGGCGAAATGTGGGTGTACTGGTTACACCTCTGCCTAACCTTTTGGGGACTACAGGCGTGAGTGCGTATGTATGTTATTTTAACACTAGCTTTTGGTTGCAACTCCAATGTGAAAGTCTTTTATGTTTACTTCTTTAATTATTTGATTTTGAACACAATGAAAAATATGCGCTCATGTATAATTAAGCTTCTAATTGATTAAGGCATTTTCACACTTAAAATACTTCCAAAGATCTCTTACGATCAATCTCTAACGCCGGAATACTGACACAGTATTAACCTGTCTAAGGGCTACTTATTTTTATCCAATTTAGATAAGAGAGTCATAACATGTGCACCACGATCTTAAACGTTTCATAAACCTACAAATTAATAAATAAATAAATACACCCAACAGTCACTCACATAGTCCTGACCCCACACTAGGTTAACCTGTATCGTGGGTATCACGAACTATGAAGGACTTGCGGTCCCACAACACCCACATCCGAGACAAATTTTTGTGTATCAGACAAACATTTGTCTATGTGCGGGAATCGAACTCACGGTCTCACGATTCGTAACCGGCTACTCGCCCACTGCGCCACGAAGGCTGTCAACTTTGCCTCTTAATATTAGTGTATATTGAACTCCAACGACGCTTCATACAATAATTATTTAATACAACCAAACCTTTCACTGTTCAATTTACAAACAATTAAACAATGAATATCAATTACTCGACATCAACAATGAAGCCCCGCCCTGCGCAAACATTTGACTTAAATACACTTTTCTCATGTATTGTTGCGATCATTATAGTACAATAGCATTGTTCTATGGAGTATAGTACATAATGTGTGGATTGGTGTCGTGTGGCGATGTTGTGGGCCACTCGGGCGCGTCTAATAACTATTGTTTTGAGTGCATTATGCGTTTCGGTGATTACTTTTGAGTTACATAGGGTCGATTGGTCGGAAAAAACGGTTGAATTTTGGTTGTGTTTGAAGTAATACCACGGACCATGGACTTCGTACTTCGCGACTCGTGTGCTGTTAATTTAGCCACAACTTTTTTATTTCTATTAAACAAGGTAACCACCACCGTTTTACGAGTGGTAGAGCCACGCTGTAGACAATTTTGTCTACAGCATGAATGGGCCGGCTCGTCCGGGTCGTTACCACTGTCTCACAGAAAACCCACGTAAAGTAGCAGCTTGCTGCTGCGTTTCGTACGGTGAGTGAGGTATCCGGAGGCCCTAATTCCTTCCCAATCCCTTAATTATCCCTTTCCTCTAAGGTCGGTAACGCGCCCATGACTCTTGGTATTGTGGGCGTACATGGGCGGTGGTGATCACTTACCATCAGGTAACCCACTTGCTCGTTTGTTGAACTATGCATTAAAAAAAAAACAAAGAACCACCCATGCTATCAATGCACCTTTGCCAGTGCAGTGGCAATTTATCGATTACGATCGATGGTAATTATGATTAATAGAAATAAAAAAAGATGAAATATCAGGTCCCCTAATAGCTCGTTTACTGGCCGGAGCACTGCTCATCATCATCAGCCACAAGACGTCCACTGCTGAACATAGGCCTCCCCTAATGCCTTCCAGGCCAACCTGCCGATACTGCTCGGTATCCGTAAAATGCCATTGCTGATCCTAGTTTACAGGAGTTACAGTGGCGGGTGTGTGGTGTGTGTGTGTGTGGTGTGTGGTGTGTGTTAATCTCATTCCAAAAATACCGTGTTTCGTTAAAAAAAATGTCAATCCTCAAGATGAAAACGGATGAAATTTCCATAAGTTTCCTCTAAAGGAGCAAGGGTTATTGTGATTTCTTCAAAGGATAATGTCATCCAATACTCAAGTGGCTCAGCTGTTCTATTTTGAATTGTACCGAATATAAAAACTTTGATACGAGATTTCTAATAGCAGGTAGAATCAACATTTATACATTGAACTCTATATCTTGTTCTGAAGAAGGCCTTATTTCGAGGAAACGCAATTACTAGATAGTCATTATGAGACTTAAAATCTCGGGATGATGAGAGCATTCCGATGTTATGCAGTGCTTTATAACTCAAAGTTCTGTGAGGTGTTGTTTTTGTTTATGGCCAGACATTCCGCTTACCATCAGGCGAGCTACCGGCTCGTTTCGTCATTCATGCTAATAAAAAAACCTATACTATCGAACCCCAGACCTAAGCACAGCGCAGTTGTAATGCACTGCGTGCGCATTTCAACTGCACCACCGAAGCAGTTCAAAATACACGTTTATTAATTCTTAGAGGTTTTAATAATGTATCTTACAGTCAAGAGCGCAGTGGAGTGGAAATGGATATTGCAAGTTCAATCCTAGTAATCAGAACAAGTACCTCCGACTTTTTTAAACTTTGTGCGTAAAATTAATTATCGCTTGCTTTAAAGGCGAAGGAATACCAAGAGCAAACCTGCTTACCTAAGTATTCTGCGTAAGAATTTAGAACGTATATGACGTCTACCAACCAGTATAGTACAGAGCTGATATTGATTACTAACGAGGTCGAAAGCACTTTTCATGGAGATCACTACTATCAGGAAACCCACTTGTTCGTTTTGAAATATTCATACTCTCTAAAAACTCAATGAATAATGACTCCAGATGCCAAATTATGGCCTCATTGGTTTAGTGGCAGCGTACTTAGGTTGACAAACCATTCTGGCTTCATATCCCAGTGCTGGTAATTACGAGTACAATGTTGAGTTTTAGATTCCAACAATGAAACATGAGTTGTCTAGGTTGGAATTTGTATTATACAAATATGATATGACGATATGATGATAGGCCCCCCTATTACATGAGACGATCAGCTCAGGGAACTATAGATGCACTAGTTGCACCATTGCCTACCCCTTAGTGGAAAACAGCGTATGTTGCCAGAGGTCTAATTAAGCTGGTCGATCATTCAGGGAACCATTTAAGTTATATCAATTACTCATTGTTGAGAAATCATTGCAGAAAACATCATACAATGAGAGTTTTTTGTTGGAAACCTTTTAAATATCGTTCTATTGAGCACCTTTTATTCGGTTACCACATTATAAAAAGCCGTAGGGTTTATTCCAACAATCGGCAGCGGTTTCACTTATTCTTCGGGAACTTGAGAGTTTTGAATTAAAGTATCCTCAATTATTGACCTTTTTTATTTGGAGAAATTAAATTCATCATTACAAGGACTCTGCAGGACAGCCTCCGTGGCGCAGTGATCGAGTAGCTGGTTGTGAAGCCAAAGGCTGCGGGTTCGATTCCCGCACCGAGAAAAAGGTTTGTGTGATCCATAAACATATGTTTAGAACCTGGGTGTTTACTTCCCAGAGGGATTGATTTGGGTCAGACAGGTAGTAAAAACTACAAGCCAAATCTTTCTGTAACATGTGTTAAAAAGCCTGTTGCGCCGACCCCACTGACAGTGGGATAAGGGCAGGTGAAAGAAGAGGAATATATGCACTCTACATGTATTGATTCCTAAGCTTACTGGTACGTCAAGCTAGCTACGCCAAGCTAGCATATGCCATTTGATTCCCCTATACGAATTCTAAAGTCGACCAACCAGCATTAGGCGTGGTGGACTAAGGTCTAATCCCTCTCATGAAGAGGCCCGTAGACAGGTTGGTATAGTATAGAAACAAATAAAGAAAGAATTTATCAGCAGGCGATAGGTGGTACATGTACAATTATTGATGTAGAAACATTTAAAAAAAATAGTGGGTGGAGTGTAGCTAAATACCCATGCAGTATAAACCTGATAAATAAATATTTTTGTTACAATCTAGATTGAATTGAAATTAATGCTGTCACTATAACTTTGTTTCTCAATGAGTTCCAAATAGCTAGGAGGTAGAAGACAACAAAAGCCATTGCGTGGGAGAATGGATATCTTAATGTTTGCTCTCCATTGTTATTTTTATAAAGGGTTGAAGAATGGCAATTTGATTTCTATAGAATCCATAGTTATGTAAACATTGTAAAGGTTTGGATGGCTTGTTTGCGTATCCTTTTTTTACATTACATCGATCACTACTGATGACATTGATACTATATTAGAGCAAATGGTCTTAGATAATGCAAGACCGGTGGAAATAAAAGCGTCTTTATAGGAAGGCCAACACTAGGCAGGGATACGCGCTTTGTGCAAAAAAAGGTGACTACAACTTCTGCTCGGGGTTTTATCTTAATGAAAATGTAATTTTTATTACAATAAAAAGAATAAGACTCAGCGATATTTTAGCTAAGTGAAATAATTTTGAAAATCGAATCAGGAGATATATGTTTGAAAAAATCTAAGGGATTGTAACCTTACTTGGTTACAATTTTTTGTTACCTTAACGTGATTTCAAACAATAGAGCTTCTTACATTAAGGTATTATCCGTTTTTAATTTCAACATTTTTCGTAAATTGCAAGTCTCTCATTCAGTACTCAACTGATCTTTACTATTAGATTACGAATACAGACAAAATTTATATCTGTCTATCCATTTGCAACAATATCATCCCAAATCCATTACCATTTTTTTTTGCAACAATCAGTCCATCCGTAAATCCGACAGCCGACGTACCGTGGCATAATGTGCATGGATGGACGTCGTTTCATCCATTCTGCGTATCGCCGCGTATCGTTTACGTTTCACTGGCTTAATAAGATTTTGACACTCGATATTGCGAAATTATTTGTTGCGTAATAAGGTTGTTTGCACAATTTAAGATTTCACGGTAGACTGGATTTTTATAACGTTTTAGTCACACCAACAAACGCTTTTGTATAGTTTTTATGGCTGTCGGATAATTTTGTTTTGATGGCAATGATTTGTATTTCTTTTGCAGAATATTTAATTTCATTGATGACTTTTGGCATAAATAAATCGTAGATGAGACAAGTATTCCCAATGAAGGGATGAACACATCCAGATTTTCAAAAATCTTATACATATATATGATGCATTAGTCGCTCACCAAGACTAGAGTCATAATTGAATCATAGTAAAAGATCAAAATTCTCTGAACTTATGAGTGGTAACGCCATCCCACCAGGCCTGGTACATTTGTCAAATAAGATTTTCAGAATTAAAAGGTTATGTATTCTTTAGAATAAAAAATGTCATCTGATCCAGTCAGTGTAATGATTCTCGATCAGCCCAAATACTTGGTGATTCCGATTCGATAAAATCTTTAGAAAATGAAAACAATATAACACAATATTTTTCTGTCTACTTTTTAGTTACTTCTGCCGACAGGTGTTATTTATTTTCTATTCTTTCTACTATGGTTGTAATGACTACAACAATAGCTCTTTGAATTGCAGAAAGCGAACTTTCACTACTACTAAATTTCTTTACTCACTCACTGATTAAATCAAGATATCTCAAAAACTACTAAAGTGAGGATAATGAAATTTGGTCAAATGGTAAAGTGGTAATGGTAAAGTAGGCCGCCTCTACGAAAGGATTTTTAGCAATTTACAATTTAAAGGTAAAACGGGTTGAACTTAATGTTTTTTTTTAATGGAACGTGGAATTAAACACAAATATTGCATATTTGAAGGAAATGAAATACATGTTTTTTTGACAGCCTCCGTGGCGTAGCGGACGAGTAGCCTGTTGCGAAGCGAGAGGCCGTGGGTTCGATTCCCGCACCGAGACAAATGGTTGTGTGATCCACAAATATTTGTTTCGGGTCTGGGTGTTGTGGGACCGCAAGTCCCTCGTAGTTCCTCATACTCACGATACAGGTTAACCTAGTGTGGGGTCAGGACTATGTGTGTGACTGTTGGGTGTATTTATTTATTATTTATTTATGTTTCACATATTTGTAGCATTCTACTTGCAAAAGGAGGGGGTTGAACTTTGTATGTAACTATTTATTTTCACTTTTGAACAACTTGGCCGATTGAGGTCTTATACCACAAAAGGTTTCAACTTGTTTGCTTTCTTTGCAACAATAAAACCAAAAGCTACTTACTTTTGTAATGTAACAATGTAATGTAAACTTTACCTTTTTGTATCTGGAGGCGGCATCATGATGGTAGATAAACATTGATACTCCGAGATCCACTTGTTTCGTATTTTGCTGATAGGATCTATCCCACGGGATAAAGGCTTGCGGTTTGCAGGTGCTGCAGAAAGCGTGGGTTGTTCTTAACTGACAAAAAGAAGGAGGTCTGAGTTCGACGCGTATATTCTTTGTGTATATATTCACGCATATCAATTCAGAGTTATCCGATTTTAATGATCCTTTATCCGATAGAGACAAGTATACCTTTTAAAATTATAATAAAATATAGTGACGTTAGTGAAATAACAGTGCATTATAGATTTATAGACAACATGACGAGCGAAATGCAATACATTTTAATCCAAGGATTTCAATATTGTCCAGTGTATGCAAGCGACCTGTTCGTCTTGTCATTTAGTTGTATACAAATTATTGCCGTCTGATATTATACAATCCAATGATAAAAAGATAAAAAAAATGTATTCATAAAATTTTGAGCTTGTCTAACCCGAGACACGAAGCCTAGACCGTGAGTTCAGAGCCAGTACCCGAACATACAAAAGTTGACGACTATATAAATACTTACAAATATAAATAACAAACAAAAAAAGCAATTAATGGATATCAACCCAATGACGATGGGACGGCGTTTGAAATATTGTAAAATAAAAACAAATCGGCGCTTAGTGGACGTTGGAGGGTAGGCAGAGGGTGGGGGGGGGGGTGGTGGTGATGCCAGGGGAGGGATGCTGTTTCAATAATAAAAATAATTACCCGGAGAGTGTCCGTGACAGATGTGAGAGCTAACTAACCATGGAGTCTTTACAGTTGTAGATAAATAAGTAGATAACTCTGGTACACTTATACAAATTCAAACAATATGCTTAGAATTTTACAACTAAATTTTGGTATGGTAGCTATACTAAGTGGTAGGTACCTAGTTTGCGAGAGACCTTCTGGTTAGGTACTACCGCTTTGTCTATTTCTGCCGCCAGTAGTAGAGTGTGGTGTTCTGGTTTGAAGGTTTTACTGGGCATTATGAGACTTAACTCTTAACTTATCTCTCTAGGTGACGAGCGGAGTCCAGTGCCATGCAGTGCTTTGTAGTTCAAAGTTCTGTGTAGAATTGCTGCTGTTTATGTGCAGGCGTGGCTCTTACCATCAGAAAAGCGACCTGCTCGTCTAAGAAAAAAACATAGTTTCTTACGAACACAGTTAAAATACAGATGGTTTAAACCACGGTAGAGAGTGAGTTTTGAGTGGTAGAGCCACGCTGTAGACATTTTTGTCTACAGCATGTATAGGCCGGCTCATCCGGGTCGTTACCACTGTCTCACAGAAAACCGGTGTAAAGTAGTAGCTTGCGTGCTCGTACGGTGAGTGAGATATTCGGAGGCCCAACCTCCCCTTACCAATCCCTTAACTATCCCTTTCTTTTAAGGTCGGTAACGCACTCATCAGTATTTTGGTATTGTGGGCGTACATGGGCGATGGAGATCACTTTCCATCAGGTGACCCACTAGCTCGTTTGCGGGCCTATGTTATAAAAAAAGATAGAGTATTATCTTGATTGAGCATATAGAGTTTGGGTAATGACCCAAACCAGCAGGATACCCTATCGTTTCTAAGCCCAAAAGACATAAAAATAAAGCCAACTCCGCATTATCCTATCGCACTCTACAGAGTTGAATATAAAATTGTAAACGGTGTTAACGCGTCACAAGTATCACGAATTAATCGAAACACGGCGAACTCCGCCCCCATCCCGCTTCTTTAGTATTCACACCCTCACCGCCCAGGAGTCTTAATGATTAGCGGTCTTGTGTGTGGTACAGCCACTGTCTACAGGTTAGTACGTAGTATTAGTAGGTCTTGCTTAAAGTCAATAAAAAAAAACAACTTTTGTATACAGCACAAAAGGGTCGACTCGACTGCCGCCCAGGAGTCTTAATGATTAAGGATCTTGGGTGTGGTACAGCAACTGTCTACAGGTTAGTACGTAGTAGTAGTAGGTCTTGCTCAGAGTCAATAAAAAAAAGTTTTTTGTATACAACACAAATGGGTCGACTCGACTGCTTAAGTACCACTATCTTTTTTTATTAGCTTAAGTGACGAAACGAGCAGGTCGCTCGCCAATGGTCAATCGCCCATAAACAGAAGCAACACCACACAGAACTTTGAATTACAAAGCTCTGCATGGCATTGGACTGCGCTCGTCACCCGTCGTAATTTCACTGGCTTCAATGTCGTTCAAACCGGAAAACAACAGTGCTTACACACTGCTGTTTAGCGGCAGAAATAGATAAAGCGGAAAATTGTCTCACAGAAATCCAACGTGTAGGCAGCTTCCTGTTGCATTTCGGTTTCGATGAGTAAGATTTCTGAACACCCAAAGCCTAGCTTAACCGCCTCTCCTAAACTAAATTCCTCGCTTTTAAAGTTGGCTATGCCTCCATAATGCATCTAATATTACAGGTGTATAAGTTTGTCAGATTGTGCGAAGCAGACTATTAAGTGGGACTTACATTGTTTTAGCACATAGAATTCGTTCTGGTCACTATCCATCAAGGAAGTTCGGATTTCTTATGAAAAAGGTTGATTCGCCAAACTGTGAAACTTGTGGAGTTATAGATGATATGTACATCATCTCTTGATGGATTGTACCAAATACAAAGATGAAAAAGAATTGCTGATTCGTAAACTGAAGTTAAATAGATATGACATATACACTTTTGTCAACGTCTTATCGGAACCTACTTCTGAAGCGGCTAGGTCTTTACTTGAAATGTTTCTGAATCAGTGATATGTACATTTTTAAGTCCTTAAATAATGTTATTGTCGACAGATAATGTTTAGGGTACGATGGGACTGACATACCATTGTTGGCTAAAAGTCCCAAAATAAAATAGAAAAAAAAATTAAAACAAAAGTTTGTCAGATGGTAGAACGCCCCGTACTGTACAAATACCGTCGAATCTATGGTATGCGAAGGCAGACTCTGGCATTAGGCCAGGATAATGCCAAGCAGAAACAAAGATTGTAGGTGTGTGTGTTTATAATATGTAATAATGTGTAATAGGATGGCGGACCCTGGCATCACGCATCATCATGTTTGATTTTACAGAATCGCAATGATATTCTGCTAAGAAGTGTAATTATAAAACGCTGGTGTTATCTTGTAAAAGATGGTATGGTCTGATAATATGTTACTTTACAAGATGGAAATCATCAAGATTCCAATTGTTGTAGCGACCAAAGTTACCAGACGTCAGGATTTGTCCTGATATGTCAGAATTTTTAGACACATGTCAGATTTCCGGCTGGACTTTGAAAACGTTAAGATTTTTTAAAAAAGGGAGTTGTCCATCGACCATCAAACATCCAAACTTTCACATTTATAATAGTACCTAGTAGGAAGAAGGATTACACACAGTGTTTACACCTCAAAATCAAAAGCAATTTAAAATATTTACCACAATAGATGTATAAATATTTTTACCCATAAGTAACATATTCCACGGCAAAAATAAAACCCTACCAAACGGGTAGAAAGTAAAACAAAGGGGTGGGTTTGAGCTGTGCGCGGCGCGGCGCGGCGCGGCGCGGCGCGACGGCGTGAACAATACCCGGTGTGTATTTAATTGTGTAAGTTAGTGTGTAACTCAGCCGCTGTCAGCGAGCCGGACCGCGCCAGTTTCATGTCTGGACCGGGGTATGCCATAGGGAGTAATCTAAGATAATGTTTATTTTTATTAGCTTTTAGGATTGGGAAGGCGAGAGGTGGTATTTATAGGTGGTGGAGGAGGTATTTATAAAAGTGTAAAGGTCTTCTTTTCACAATATTGTAAGATTTAACCACGAATTACGAATCTACTGCAAGAATACGCCGGCTCGACCGGATCGTTACCACATTCTCAAAGAAAACCGACATAAAGAAGCAGCTTGCTGCTGCGTTTCGTACGCTGAGTGAGATATCCGGAGACCCAAATCCCCCTCCTCTTCCCAATCCCTTAATTATGCTTTTCCTTTAAGGTCGGGAACTCGCTCATGACTCTTTTAGTATTGTGGGCGTAGGTGCATACGCAGTGGAGATCACTTACCATCAGTTGACCTACTTGCTCGTTTGCCGGCCTATGCCTATAAAAAACGTTAATTGGTAGATAAATGTTACTCAAATAGGCCTTAAATGTTCGTATAGAACGGCCAAAATTAGTAAACGATACCTAAATAAAACCAACAAACTTTAGTAATTAATCAACTACTTGCATTTGCTTCAAGTATGTATTAAGATAGATAGATAATTAATTTGAAGCGTTATTCGTAACTTAATTACACATATTACATAACCCCGTCCACCAAATCTCATAATTCAATACTTTCTTCTTGGCTACCACTATAACAATCAGAATGGCAGAGAAGGACAGGCATATCACACCTTCATAAGAGTGAGGGAGACGGCGAGTCCTTTGTGCCAACTCAAACTTTTAGCAAGAGGAAGCCATTGGAAAATTTTACAAATTTCCAAATGACTTCAACCAGTTAATTTATTGGGTAATAATTTGATCTAAATTTTAACTTCTATGGAGCGAGAGACCAGATTATATAATTTTAGAGGGCATTGTTTTTAAAATAATTAGTGTCAAAAATACTTTTGGAAGTGTTAATTGTAGAGCAATAACCAAGGTTTTACATTTTTAAAATAAAATAGATCTTAGAAAACAACATAACTGTAAGAGGTAGAGAAGTTCTTTCAACGGACGAGACAACGCCGAAACTTGATTCCCTTGATTCTTTGTTTTCTATTTCATGATTCTTTCTATTCTTTTCGTGATTTCTTGCGGGTTTTGGGTTCTAACGGCGGGGTAATACCAAATCCCCCGTTAAGTCATGATGGGAAGGCAGACCCTGGCATTAAGCCGGAATAACACCAGGCAGAATGAAAAAGTACGACATTATTAAATCTATATTTCTAGGTTCATAGCCATAGTTGCTTGAAAGGGAAACAATAGCTCAGATTAAATAGAACCCTCACAAATTAACATTTAATCTCAACCCTTCCACTGTGAAACACCAAATAATACGTATTTAAACGCAACGCTAGTTTACGCACGCGACCTCCCTCGCTTTGTGTTGCTAGTTATCTGCCCCGGCTTCGCATGATTTTAATTATTTTAAATTAGTTCATGATCAGATTTCTCTTTAGGTATGCCTTCCTGTATGCCATTCAGATATGACGGCCTACCTGCCGTCTCGACTGGGGTGGTACTACTATCACACAAATAACCTAATCATTAAAAACTCCGATATCAATTAGGATAAGCAACAATGAGCCCAAATACGAACCATATACTATCAAATATCGAAGAATCGAAAGCTGCAGACTTGCAGCATCAGATCAAGGTTACCTAGCTTAGAGTACTCTCGATTAAATTAGCTTACAAAATTTAAAACAAGCAGTCTGCATCTAAGCAGCCCTTTACTTTAAGCGCTATATTGACACAGACAGATGCACAGACAGACAAACAGGAAAGGAATAAACACTTATAAACCCTCTTTTTTATAGCATAGGCCGGCAAACGAGCAAGTGGGTCATCTGATGGTAAGTGATCTCCACCGCCCATGTACGCTCACAATACCAAAGGAATTATGGGTGCGTTGCCGAATTAACGGAAAGAGATAATTAAGGATTGGGAAAAGGAAGGTGTTTGGGCCGGAGGTCTTATAGTCGGAGGTTTAAAAAAGGATCGTGAAATCACAGCTTCGCTGTCGCGTTTCGTACGACCAATAAGTTTCCGGAGGCCCAACAAATCACCTTCTCAATTCTTTTCCTTTCCGTACAAGTCGGCAATGCACCTTTGATTCCTTAGATAGTATGGATATTTACAATCAGGGGTGATCAGTAGGCTTAGTACGAGTTACAAATACGTTCACAGTTTTCGAAATCGTATAAAATTACTACCGTCGAAGTGTTAAACTAGTAATTCATACGGTAATAAAGGAAAGAATCGCTTGAAAACTAATTTTATATTCGACTAATATGAAAATATTAACCATATTATTGATTTTAATTCATCATAGTTCCCACTAGTGGCTACTAATACTCGACATATGGAGAGAAAACGAAAACTTTCATCGTGTAGAAAAACTAATAAAACTTGTACTAGGCCTACAGGTGACTATTACCCGTTGGTTTTCTTACTGCTTTAAAAAACATCAATATAATAAAAAAGAAGAAATAAAAACTAATCAACAAACAAACTCCACTTTTTTTCACTAGTTCGCCACGTGGCGTGCCCCGCAATCCTGTTCGCTTTACAGACCGATGTGCATTTCTTTGTATGTGTCGAGTTCTTAATGTCATTTGCAGTTTTGATTTAAAAGAGGGTTAATTTATCTGCATGGGAAATCATTTTAAAATGCATTACCTTTTTATTTGTTTAATTTAAAGTGATTTTTAGATTCATATTGTAATCCAAAATATTATAGATGCTGTTGCAGCAGCAGTATGTGTGCAGAGTTAGTTAGATTCCTAATTATTAAAAAAACTATAACTGTTAACTTATACCCTTTAGTTTTACCATAGTTCAAGTTTGGTCTTACAAATACCTCTCTGAGGGAAAAATAGGGGATGAAACACTAAAACTTCATCATTTATCCACCGATTTTCACTAAAAATAGTAAATTATAAACATTAAAAAAAGTGTGTGTATTAGTGTATACACGTATTAGTGTATTATTCACAAAGAAGCGGATTATAAACAATCTCCACTTACCCAAACTCCAAGTAATAACGCTTACCCTCACTAAAGAGGTTAAATACTTAGGCGTTATTCTAGATGATAAGCTGCTATGGAACAAGCACCTAGACAATAAACTGGAGAAGGCCTGTATTATATTCTGGCAGTGTAAGCGACTTCTTGGCAGAACCTGGGGTTTACACCCCAAAATTGCCATGTGGCTATACACTGTGGTAATACGGCCAATCATCACATACGGAGCCGTGGCCTGTTGGCCCAGAACCAAACTGACCACTGCCAAAAACAAACTGCAGCACTTTCAGAGGCTAGCTTGTATAGCCGTAACGGGCTGCATGAAAACCACACCCACAGCGGCACTGGAGATACTTCTAGGGCTACCGCCCCTAGACCTATTTATCCAGCAGGAGGCGGCCTCAGCGGCCATCAGACTAAAGTCACTCAACCTCTGGGGTGCAGCAAACGGGGCTCATACCGAAATCCTTGGGGAGGCTATATCCTACCAACCTTTGATAGCTGCCCCCAATGACAAGATACCCAAACAACACATCTTCAACAAGACGTACATAGTCCAGCTTATTGAAGAACAATACGACTCGTCTGGAGTCCACGAACTGCGCATATATACCGATGGTTCCAAAACCAGAACAGGATCGGGCGCAGGAGTGTACTCACCCGAGATAAATATTAATATATCAACAGCCTTAGGGGAACATAGTTCTATTTTCCAGTATGAATGCATCGCCATCACGCAGGCTGCCAGAGCAGTGACTAGACGGAATATCGAAGATCATAAGATTCGCATAGTGTCCGATAGCGCTGCAGTGCTACAAGCCCTCGATAGTAAAACCATTCAATCCGGGCTCATACTAGAGTGCCACCAGGCACTGGAAGTGATAGGTAGTAATAACCAAGTCACTTTACAGTGGATAAAGGGGCACAGTGGCTCTCTAGGCAATGACGCAGCAGACGAGCTGGCGAGAAAAGGGTCGGAACAGAGGGTGTTTGGCCCTAGTCCAATAGTTGCACTACCTTTTAACCAGCTAAGGTCATGGCTACGCCACAGAACACTTGAACAACATGCAAATCAATGGGCAAACACCAGTGCGTGCAGACAATCCCGGGAAACGGTGCCACACCCGGATGCACGTTTAACAAAGCGCCTGCTATCCTTAGATAGGACATCCCTACGCATAATCGTAGGCAATATTACAGGACATTGCCCACTTAACAAACATTTATATGTTCTAGGTATAACCGACAGCCCCCTATGTAGGGGATGTCTGTCGGCTGATGAAACAGCTTCACATGTCATCCTGGAATGTGAAGGTGTAGCTACACAACGGGCGGAAATCCTCAATACACCGAGGTCACTCCGAGAAGCCTGTGGAGACACCAGGAGGATCCTGCGCTTCTGGTCGGAGTTAGGCTGGCTAGATCTCTAGCCGGCACAAACTTCACGCACAATGGCCCGACATTCAACGGGCTAAGTGCGGAGAAAAGGAGCCCACAATCAAATCAAATCAAATCAAAGTATACACGTAAGAAGTGAAACTTCTTTATGTTTATATTTATATTATTATTGTTTTTTTAATTTTATTATTACAATTAATTGATGTTTACTAGATTAACAGCCGTATTAATTAATAATTGCTAGTTTTAATAAAATTATTTACACTCACTGATATTTACAATCAAAAACTAAGGTTACCTGAAATAACCTTGAAAAAAATAAATACCGTAATCACACCCACGTGTTGAATGTATTAGAAAAAAGGTTTAATTACTTACTTCTACTTTTTGCCAATAACTTTATAATTTTTTTTTCGCTAATCACTTAATTGAAATATTATTTTTCACGTCACTACTGAGTTTCAGAAATAAATAAGGCGCGTAACAGAAAAACGTGATATAACATAAATAATTTAAGGTGTGTTCCACTGAGCGCTCAAAACGCTCACGCTACGTGTATTTAGATTGGATTTCGCTCATTGTGATCGAACCTTTAGAAATCAAGATGGCGCGTAACGCAAAAATGTTACCCAGAAACCAAGATGGCGCGTAACAGAAAAACGTTACACTTTTTTTTTACCTCCTATAAAATTTCTCCCATACGCCGATAAAGAAGTTTCACTTCAAAAATAACTTAAAAGCTAAAAATAACCAATTTTGGGGTCGGTTTATACCAATAAATTGACCTTTAAATTTCAATAGCACTAACTCAAAAATGGCTATTTTCAACTTATTAGTTCATTTTGAGTCGGTTTTATTTTTATTAAAAAGTTTTTATATATAGTATATGAAACTGACTTAAAATTTCTTTATCCTCATCTCAACTTTATCGTCACGTTGATTAATTATCTACTCTTAAACTATCTCGCTGCATCGTGACATTTGTATTCAATAATTATGCACCTACACACTCGATATGCTTGTCACAAAGATGGCTAGAACAATGGTGTGGTGCACTAATCCACGTCATGCTCGACGTGGAGACGGCTTCTGTCCACTCGGTCGACCATCCACGTCTCACACACGGACAGCGCTTTGTCAAACCATAACCATAGAGCAAGTCTGTTTATGATTGCGCGTTATTATGTACCGATCATTGTTAATTATCACTTTAATGGTGAAGGAAAACATCGTAAGGAAGCCTTTTTAGGACCAACTAAGATTATTTTTTAAAATGACGTTGGGCTTTAAGATTTTATTTATAAATCATACGCACTCACGCCTGTAATCCCCGAAGGGGTAGGCAGAGGTGTAAAGTACACCCACATTTCGCCGAGCGTATCTCCGTCCCATGATGTGATATGCTAGCCAATCGCCATACCGGGCCCAAATTCCAGACACCAGGCTGATACTGAGTATTTCGTAATAGAAAAACCCAATACCAGTTTACCCGACCCGGGGATCGAACCCGAGACCTCAGCATTGGCCTCAATCGTAACGCGTACGCATTACAACTGCGCCACCGAGACAGTCAGTCATTTATAAATTACTGTACTTAAATATATGTGTAATAAATTTTGTGAGTGGCAGAGCCACGCTGTAGACGGTTTGTCTATAGCACGAATGGGCCGGCTCGACCGGATCGTTACCACCGTCTCACAGAAAACCGACGTAAAGTAGCGGCTTGCTGCTCCGTTTCGTACGGTGGGTGAAATATCCGGAGGCCCAAATTCCCTTCCCTTTCCCAATCCCTTAATTATCCCTTTCCTTTAAGGTCGGCAACGCGCCCATGATTCTATTGGTATAGTGGACGTATATGAGCGGTGGCGATCACTTACCACGAGGTGACCAGTGGGTTACCACGAGGTGACCCACTGCATATTATTGGGCTTATTTGGCTAGAAAATAAGCATATTAAAAAAAGCATGTGTGCAATTCCGACGTGGTAGAAGTGAAACCTTCAAAAATTTTGGCTTCAAGATAATGATACGAATGTAAAATTTCGGGAAGAGGTTAATTGTAGGTTTTAGTAATGATCATAGTGATACAAAGTTTGATTATTTTACATTTTATTCGCATATATAACATAGATTTATTCAGACTCTGAGCTTACATTTTCGATAAATGATACAATGAAGAAATTTTATAATAAAAATTATGAAAAAGCTCTACAAACGTATAATACGTACACATAACACCACGGTTGTTGTGATGCCTTTTCTCAAGCTGTGTAGCACACATGCGCGCACAACTGTATAATGCTTCTTATCTCATTTTCTCCCACGTGAAATCTTATGAATCTATGTGTCTGTCTCTTTTAACTGTCGCTTTTTCGTTTCATCGACTTTCAAATCACAACGATGCTAAAGAAGTTTTCACTTCAAATAGCTTTCTGTCGAAACATAATTTCTTTAAATTTCCTTATGGAAAATGAAATTAAATATAATAACATTCAGATTTTACAAATCTCCGTAAACCTCTGAAACCGACCAACAAAATTTTGCCATAATATATTGACTTAGAAGTATGGTGTAGGTATTTTCGAGTATAATTCCAATATCGAATTCTCAAAGGCAGGTGGCAAATGTACCAGAATATCTGGTCATCACACTAGATTGCCCACATGCGCTGGGCAAAGCTGCCAGTGCTGTCACTCGGCGTTATCTCGAGTACGTAATGGACACGTCAGGGGCGGGCAGAGACAATGATGGTAATTGAACTAGCTTGGGAGACAGGTGATTTGATTAAAAGTTCTAATTTTAATAGTTTATGTATATGGATTCTTCACTCCGTGACGCAACCGTGAAATTAGTCGCCGAAAAATTCGAAACTTACTTTAATTCTTCTTCCACCTGCCCTTATCCCACTTGCAGTCGGGTCATGCTTTAACACATGTTACAGAAAGATTGTCTTTTAGTTTTATGACTGGCCATCTGCCTGACGTCAGCCCCTATACTTACTTTAATTATCAGAATTAATCATCGAAATACGATGACAAGAAACGTAACTTAAGCAAAAAAATGACCCCACCAAACTCTGTGCAAGAGGGCGGGGCTATAAAAGTCTGTGCAGCTCGTTCTTTCATCAATTCATAAACATTGATTCATGATCTCTAGTTGACACTTAATACGTCTAATTTAATATTTAGGCATTAACTTTTATGAAATAAAGTTGATTTTGATCGTTCATTAATTTTTGTTGCGTGTATGAGTGTAACGTGTGATTTTACCTGTGCATGTGTAAGTAAGTGGAGCCGTATTTTTGGCAGATTCATATGAGAGTTATCGTTCTAGTTATCTTGTTTCGATGGAATTAATATACCCTTTATCTGTAGCGTCGTAGCGCCTATACGAATGAACTGAATTGAATGTGGTTTTTCTTTAAAGCTGGTTTAACAGAGATGGTATATAGCTAGAGAAAAATGATCTGGTGATCTGGATTCGACATAGTTTACTTTTGTCCCGAAAAAAGACATTCACACGAGCAGAGCCTGGAGCAAAGGGTTGTTTGAGTAAAAGGGGTGTTTTCGGCAATGACATATTACTTATATGGCAGTCACTCGGCCACAGTTAAAGACAGAGAAATGTATTTTTTCTAGCATAGGCCGGCAAACGAGCAAGTGGGTCAGCTGATCGTAAGTGATTTCCACCGGCAATGTACACCATTGTGTGCGTAGCGCCATACGTCGGTTAAAATTATTGTAACAAGCAATGATTAATGACAACTACAGACTTTGACATTTTGATAGTACTAAACACAAATGATGCAGCCTTTAAATAGAACGAACCATTGCTTATTACAATAACTTTAACCATAACTGACGTTTGGGGAAATCCGCATTTAATTTTATAATTTATCGTCAGTTCTATTAACATCCATGTTGATTCAGTGGGTCCCATTTCTAAGTGAGGCAGCCTTGACGATTACTTACCCAAATGTCAGTATTTTAACGTTTATAAGTCGACCAATTAAACGAGTTGATAAATAAAAGACAAAAATATTTTTTATTTTTATTGAGTGTATTTTATTTTATACTTTAAACGTATATTTTACATCGATACTTCTAGAACAATAATGATATTATTTACATTGATTTTTCTAAATAATTTCTATATGACATTAAGTACTTAGTAGAAGTTTATATAGCTACCTATTTTACGAGAGCCATTAGGAAAGATGTTCAACTCATTTGTGCGCGCGATGCACAGTGTAATTTATTTGTGTATAGGGACTATATGAATTTCAATAGGTATAGGCGATGGATGTCGCGTCAACTGTCACGTTAGTCTTTTGCACATATTTACAAGTACTCGCACACATAGTAAGACGTGCACAAACGAGCTGAACTATCAAAAACTTCGTAGATCTTAATGTGACAATGACGAAAGGATTTCGACACAATCTTATAATATAAGAGACTATAAGAATGCTAATCTGACACGAGAAGAAGTATAAGTTTTAATAGAGACTAGTAGACATCAGCGGTGACAGATAACACTCGGAATTTTGAACGTATGTGAAGTCTATCAACCCGCATTAGGCCAGGATGGTGGACTAAGGCCTATCCTTTGAAAGGTGAAATAGTAAGGGTGAAATGGTTCAACTTAAGTTAACTGATGACCCGTCTATGCTACTCGCAGACGTCCCCACCTTTGCATTAGTAGAGGAGGCTTATGACCAGCAGTATGACAGTCTAAAATACAGGGATGATACTTTATTATTTATTACATTAATAGACAATGTATGTTGCGCCGACCCCATTGCGAATGGAATAAGGGCAGTGGAAGAAGAATAAACATGGTAATAAACAGATCATGTCCAAGAATGGCTTGAATATGTTTATCTGTTGCAATTGCTACTCCATATCGTACTAAGTTACGATCCCGCCGATGACCCAAAAAGTGCTAGCTTGATGAATTAGGGACATGAGTGCCAACGGTCTCACTACGAAGTTGGAAGTCGAAACGTCTAAGTAGAAAGGTGGCACTAGGCCTGCAAACGCCAGACAGAAAGAAAGAAATAGTAGACAAGGAAATGGGAAACTAGTATGACACAAAACAGATTCACAGCAATATAATTAAGAATCATAAGCAGTAAGGGTAGCGTAAAGCATTATATTTACATATGTATATAATTTTAATGATATCAATTACCTAATTTGTGACTTATTGATAATTTGGTTTAGTAGCCAGTGTAGTTCAAGTAACCAACTCATATATAAGATTAAATGTATTTTTACAATGGCTATAAATTATTATGATTGAAACATTAACCTGTAATGAAGATAATATTATGATGAATGGAAGTTTATTTTAACTGACTATCAGATTACTGAGTGGCATAGTTCGAAATGTGGACATTTGACGAATGACTAAGGTGGAAGACATCGGGTCTCGTATAGCGAAACTTAAGTGGCGATAGGCAGGACATACGACAAGACGCGACGACGGCAGGTGGAGTAAGTCATTGACAGAATGGTGACCACGCGATGGCCAACGTAAACGTGGCAGACCGCTATCTAGATGGGTCGATGATCTGGAAATGTTTGCAGGTGTCATTTGGCAAAGATTGGCTCAACATAGAGTAGAATGGCGTAAAGCGGAGAAGGCTTATGCCCTGCAGTGGGCACATAAAAGCTAAAATGAATGATCAGATTACACAAACACACAAAACTGTCTACAGCATAAATGGATCGATTGACCAAGTTATTACCACTGTCTGTGAGAAAACCGAAGTTGTAGCTTTCTGTTGCGTTCTGTACAGCGAGCGACCTCCGCACCCAGACAAATGTTTGTGTGGTCCACAAATTTTTGTTTCGGGTCTGGGTGTTGTGGGACCGTAGTTCCCTCGTAGTGCCTGATACCCACGATACAGGTTAACCTAGTGCGGGGTCAGGACTATAAATGTGACTGTTAGGTATATTTATTAAAACAATGTAAGCCATAGCTTGTTACAATTACTTTAACTTTACTTCATGGATGGTGCACCGACATTCCTAGTAGGAACTTCGATTTATCAAACTATTAAAATAGCCTTGGCAATATAAAGAATTCAATAATAATTTATTCCACTGACATCATCCACTGACCACTAGATTTTAATACCAATGCTTCGCCCTTGTATGCTAGTTGCTATTCGGTACCGCAATTTCTAACACTTAAGTTAAAGTTAATACGTCCTAATACATAATATAATGTATAATGTAGATAAATATATACAATTATTTCTAGAATCTTCTCCGAAGGACAAATGTCAACGTGGAACTGCAGAACTTTAATAAACGCTATATTTTTCCGAAGCAAAGTTATCTTAGCTCATAATTTAACAGGCATGAACACGTGATCAAAATGCTTTTAATGCGCTTTTCATGTAAAATCATAATATGTATTATAAAAGTCAAAATCTTATGCGTTATTTTATCTGCACACATGATATATTTTGTACACATGCATAGCACATTCGAATGATAAAAGTGTGATTATGTTCTTTTTAAAATTTATACTTCATCATATCTTTTGTATAGTGATTTCTTATGTTTACGCGAATATTACAAATTGAAATAAAACTAGTTTCTACGGATTTTATCGCGGTTTAATTTTTATTTTCATCCGGACGTTTCGAAAACTTTTCAGCCTTCGTGGTCACGGGAGAGACCTCTAAAATAAATATATAATAAAATAAAAATTAAACCGCGATAAAATCCGTATAAACTAGTTTTATTTCAATATCTTTTGTATGATAATATTAGCTCTTGTATCCGTTAACAAATCCACGTCGACATCTTGCAATAAAATATTTTCTATCTTTCACTGAAATTAACATCTAAACATATTCAGTAACTTCAACTACATTTCAAAGTTTTATATAAATTTACAAGCATTCATAAACGACTTAAACTCTTATTTCTTTCCACTTATTCGCCGGAATTATTATTATTATCACGTGTTACAGAAAGATGTGGTCAAATTTAAGTAACGTATAATGTAAAATGTAAGTATTCACCTCCCCTAGTATCAAATCCGACTGCATTGCTAGGACATCAATAAAGCATTTTATTTCTATCGTATGAGTATTATGTCAATATTTGTTTCGCAACTTTGGACAACACTAAATGATAAAAAACTAAACTTTTGTCTCACTCTAGAATTTTTACTCTCGCTCACGCGCTGTAATTTACATATAGGGATGTGATCGATCGTATCGATCGTAATAAACGAGTGATTAAAATTAACGTCCAATTTTAAGGAGTCAATCAGCTACAGTTAAATACAGAAAAAAGTGTTTATTGATAAGGATTTTTATAATATCTGGTACATGAACACTCAAGCCCTTTAAATATGACCACACTTTTCTGTAACACGTTGTATAGTTCGAACTTCAAAGTGTACAGTGTGTAAAGTGTGTAGACTACAGAGTATTGCTAGCAACTTTGGATCGCTATCAGTTATTGAACCGTCGGTTTCAAAGCATAATAAGAACGCCACCTAGTCCGGCGTAAAGTGTATGCACGGTATTTATTGCAAAGAACCCTACCGTAGTATACCCCGAGATGTATTGCACTGTGAGTTTTAATTGTTTATTAACCGTTTTTTTTTTTATGTGTTTTCAAGTATAGTTTTGACGAATATGCGATGATCTGGAAGATTCTTGAGCGAAGCGAGCGTGCCGCCTGAACAACCGGCAAGCGCCAGAGTCAAGCTTATATTTCATCCACAATTTTTACTTTCTACTTATACGGTTGTGGTGGTTTGCTATAAATATCTTGCAGTATATTTTTTTACGGTAAATTAGATGGCGCCACTTTTGTGCCGCAAAACCTACGGGTTTTTTTATCCATACAGAGCAACAAGTTTGTGCATTTCTTGAAGACATGCGCTTATATATATATTATATATGACAGCCTCTGTGGTGCAGCGGGCGAGTAGTCGGTTGCGAAGCGAGAGGCCGTGGGTTTGATTCCCGCACCGAGACAAATGTTTGTGTGATCCACAAATATTTGTTTCGGGTCTGGGTGTTGTGGGTTGGCAAGTCCCTCGTAGTTCCCGATACCCACGATACAGGTTAATCTAGTGTGGGGTCAGGACTATGTGTGTGACTGTTGAGTGTATTTATATGTATGATTCTATAAGCATGTTTTCCGGTTTTTATGGCCTACATTACTAGTGAGTACTTAGTAGCATCATAGTGCTTAGCAATAGGAAAAACACACTAGAAAAATGAATATTGGAATTTGAATTTTTTATCTAATTCACAATCAATGTCAGCGTAGCAACAATATCATATTTTCAGAACTACGCGGAATTTTATTTATGCTATTTGTATGGGGAATGGATGATTTTTTGTATAGAAATTGGAAAGTATTCTTATCATTTATAAATTTCATTTTAGAGTACCTAGGAATAAAAGTTTATCTATTATCACTATTATAGGCTACTATTACTTTTATTGAATATTTAAATGGATTTAGAATAATTGAAAATATAATTTAATGATACATGTTGAACACACTGTTTTAAGTCTAAACACAGAAGTTGTGTAAAACTTGGACTAAACTCTCAATATCTCAGACATAATTCAATTATTTTTTGTAAAACTAAAATAATTTGTTTAACAACTTCAAAAGGTTTTAATAATTATTATCTAGGCGTAGCCACATTACGTTCCATTTTCTAAAGTTTTTACATCAAAGGGTATTTTATTAACAGCGTTTATATTAGCATTAATTTGAATTTAATATTTAATATGTGTACCTTAAAGGTACGAGTCATGAGTTCTAAATGTACAATGATTCTTCATTCTTCAAATCTCGATCTTTTTAAATGTAATGAAGAAAGAACTTAATTATTGTAGATACTTTGAGGCGACAACGTATGACTTCAAACGACTTTAATTATTTTAAGCATGCTACGTTCGATGTATAGTCGATTCGCGTTACTAATCTCATTGGTAAAGGTGTGTGGTGAGGTCAACAGCCATAACTTAGAATTTATTAACGTAAGCCAAATATTAAACTAAACAATGTTTTTAGTAGCATTGCAGGTTTAACAACACATACGCTCGATAAAAAGTTATAATGATAGAGTGACTTATTCTTAGCAACTTATTAATCGCTTAACTACATTTCCTATCATAACAATATCGTCTGAATTGCTTAACGCTTGCTTATCATACATACAACATACTTCTTCGCTCTTAAAGAGCAGTCCAAAGGTTAAGGTACCCCTAATCAGAGAACCCTTCGTTGTTAGTATTATCTGATGTAGGAGAAGTACCAGGAGACTGTACTTGGAGCTGCCTTCCATACATCAACTCTGATGGTGGCATAAATGAGGAAAGGTACTCTGGAGGTGGTCTTATTACCGTAGGGAGGTAACCTGTCCCACTGTAGGGAGGAGTGAGAAATCTTCTAGACGGAGAGAACTTAAAACTCTGGTTTGATAGAGGAGAAAAGGCGGATTTTGACTGGTAATTTTGAAGGTATGGAGATGATTCCTGATATGGAGTTTCCGGACCGTTGATCATCATTTCCATGGCAGCTACGACGTCACCTTTGCATCTGGTTAGGATAGCTTCAATCTCCTGCCGACCACGCCTTGGGAACACTTTAATTAAAACATCGACAGGAGATTTTTGATTCTGATAATGATTCTCTTCAGGAACCGGTTCTGCCACTTCTTTACGTCGGAACATTTTGTATCTGTAGTCGTTATTCTCCCATTTTTCTTCTTCTTTCTTAACTGAGATTTCTTCGTTTCGACTCTCCTTCATAGACAAGTTTTCTGGTGTGAGTGATGTCTCTGATTCTTCAGGTTCCTCTTCCACGTTGAGTTCTTGGTCTGACGGTGATGGCGGGGGCGGCGTGGTGAGAGGTGGCGTTGTGGTGGGGGTTTTGACTTCAGACGGATCTGCTGATGGTGAGGGGCTGGTAGAGCATACTTCTGTGATGCGTGCGCGTTTTTGTACTGTTGGCAAAGAGAACACTGATGAGAATTTGGTAAATATATATATAATTTAAACTTGAATTTCAATATGGTAGAAGATGAGTATTATGTTCAATTAGAGGGGTGCTTCTAAAAAGTAGCCAATGTCCTAATTCAGGTTAAGGTCTACCTGTGTACCAAATATGGAAATCCATTTAGCAGCAAATATTCAAATACACAAATTTCTACACCCTCAATCGCCCAGACTTAAAAACATCCTAACTACCACATTTAAAATATTAGTAGGATTCACGGTAAGATTTGTGAAATGAAATCAGATTTATGAGTGGTAGAGCCACGCTGTAGATACTTGTCTACAGCATGTATGAGCCGGCTCAAATTTATTCATTTATCAGACTAAGATTGACATTCACATACTGCCTTTCAAAATCGATGTTAATATGGTAGAGTTGCAAGCCTGTTTTGCCTTTTAGCTGTTAAAAACAACTTGCTTATACTGATACAACATTAAATGGCCTTTAAAAACCATGAAAAGGTGGCAGCGTGGTACAAGGCACATTCAACACCGTAACCACTCGACGGTATAACGTGCAAACAGAGGTGGGGACCGTACACTGAAACAAACATTTAATCTTTCTCTTTTGTACGTGATTCACTTGTTACGTACGGCTTTTAGCGATGCATTTTTGAAAAATGCTTGTTGCAGTATGAAAGCAATTTTATTCAAAGCTTTTGGAATTCATCGTTTTATTTTTATGTGAAATGGTATCAATAAATTATTAATTTAGAAAAAGAAGTATTTAGTCACATCACCATCAAAGATTGTTTACAAAAAGAATCAAATACAATATAGGAAAATAATCACATAGCGCTATACGTCAGAGCATGGTTTACAAATATAACCATAAAAGGACAGTTGATTTTATTTCCACATTCATTCGTCCCTTCAAATAAACCTTTTGGTAGTTGTGGAGTCACGCTGTAGACAAAATTGTTTACAGCATGAATGGTGTGGCTCTGGGCAGTGGGTTACCACTGTCCTACAGAAAACTGACTTAGTAGCGGCACGTTCCGGGGTCAGCCAGTGTATATCCAGTAACTACAGACCGGCAGACCTTACCGACCATCGAGGAACGCAATGTATCTGGAGCATCGACGTTATTACGTATACGTTATATTTTCATAGTGGTAGAGCCACGCTGTAGACAGTTTTGTCTACAGCCGGCTCGTCCGGGTCGTTACCACTGACTCACAGAAACTGGCGTAAAGTAGTAGGTTACTGCTGCGTTTCGTATGTTGAGTGAGATACGAGTATCCGGAGGCGCAAATCCCGCTCCCCTTCCCAATCCCTTAATCACTTTCCTATAAGGCCGGCAACGCGCCCATGATTCTTCTAGTATTGTGGGCGTGCATCGGCGGTGGAGATCACTTACCATCAGGTGACGTTTGCCGGTCTTTGCAATAAAAAAATAAAATTAAAAAAAACTCCCCTATACTTAACATCAGGTTCAGTGAAGTAACTTTTCCGTGCCAGGAAAAAAGACTACTAAAAGTTTGATTGAAGTTTAGTTGGATGATAAAATTTCTATAGTTTTCACCATGGTACGTTATCATAACAATACAGAAACTGTTCAAAAAACGGTGCTTTGTGTGCGTAGTGAATTTGTAAAGACACAATGATTAAGTGTGCCTGTCATTAGGTATGTGATGACTGCTGATGCATCATTGACTCATAAATAAAAATTCAATCTGATGATTTCTACATTCCAATTAGTAAAAAGAAATGGAAACTACTCAGAAGTTAATTTACATCATACTAATATTATAAATGTGAATGTAAGTTTGTTTGTTACGCTTTCACGCGAAAACTACTTAACTGATCATCATGAAACTTTGTAGACATATTCTTGGAGGTATAAGAAGTAACATAGGATACTGTTTATGAAAAAAAAACTATTTGTTTGTTACGCTTTCACGCCTAAATCACTGGACCTATTTTGATGAATTTTGATGTAGAGATAGATGGCACCCTGGAGACGGTTATAGGCTACGTTTTATTTTTCGGAAAAGTCTATTCACGCGGGCGAAGCAGCCAGCAAAAGTTAGTAATAATATATTAAAGCGTGCACAAATGAGCCAAGCTATTAATAATTCAATATAGTATACAGAACTCATTATATTTTAAAAATACTCTAAAGCCAAAGTAGTCCATCACTGGTGCATACGTCTAGAAAAGATTGAAAAAACACCAGTGTTGTTCCATTCGATTATACATATCGATTAACACGTCTCACCTCCCCAATTCGCGTGGAATTTTCGTGAAACACCGAAATACCTCCCCCACGTTGGGCGTTATAAAAAACAATGACCAAAGCCATTAAATTCGCACACGCCAGTGGAGTCTACTTTCTAATTGAGCCCGACAATTGTGTTTCAACAAGTGCAGCCACGGCGGCATAAAGCGACCCGTTATTACTAAATCTCTATGTTTATCGCGGTTTATTAAAGTAACAGTCGACTCTATATTGAAAATAAAAACGTCAATTGTGTTTTTGTATTTCAATAATGGCGTAGATTTATCACACAACTAGCTTATGCTGTAGTTTCGCCCGCGTGAACAGCCTTTCCCGGGATAAAAGATAACCTATAACCGTCTCTATCTATCTCTGTACCAAAATTCATCAAAGTCGATTCAGCAATTTAGACGTGAAAACGTAACTAACAAGCACACTTTCGCATTTTTATATTTCGCAGCTATTTCTTGTAAAAAAATCTGTTTTCATTTTCACGGTTAATTTTCTCAACTGGTTTAACTAGATAAACTAAAATGAATTCCGTGAAAGGAAATTCAAACACTTCCATCCAATAGCTAACCTCGTATAATTTGCAAATATGGCCGAAGGCCGTTCCACATTTAAAAACTAATTTCAATACATAAACGCCCCAATACAACAAAAAAAAACATTATTAAATCCTGTATCTCTTTCACTCGCATGCAACTATCCCGTTCTTATATGGCCAGTGTTCATAATGTCAGAGAATAAAAAAGAAATAAAATATACTCAGCTTTACTGCGAAATAAAATGTACTCGACTGTATTTTTATTTATTTTGTATTGAGCGAGGGCGTGCTTTGTGAATAATTTCAATTGATTATTGTGTGTTATTGTGCTGATCTTTTGTGTATTTCTGAGGGAGTTTTGATTTCATACGTATGAAACATGGAAACTGTAGAGCAGCGGGTACGCAGCCGGCTTTAATGCGTAGTTGCAGGTTCGATACGGAGAAAATAAAATATTTGTATGATCCTTAAATTAGTTAAAGTTAGTATGCTAAAATTATTCTTAAGTTATAATTCGCATCTTAATCATGATAAAGTTATCATTTAAAATAACAGAGCTACACTATAGGCAGTTTTCTACAGGACGATCAGGTGAGGTCACCTGGAGTAGTAGCACTGATTCAGAATACCGACGTGTAGTAGCAGCGTGCTATCACATTTCGTATGATGAGTGAGATTTCCGGAGGCCCAAATCAACCCCCTCCCTATTCCACCTTTTGCTTTCAGGGCGGCTCATGATTCTTTTGGTATTGTCTGTGTTGATGAGCCGTGGAGATCACTTACCATCAGGTGACCTGTATGCACGTTTGCCGACTAGTGTTATTAAAAAAACACCATATTTGCATGTCGTATGCGGTCTATTAAACGTCCCAGTTGTGACGTTTTATTGACTTTTATAACTTAAGGCTCTATTCCTTTTTAAATAGAATACCATTGAACAAGTCCTTCAAAGCTAACTGAAATATCATTTTCACAAAATTCTTTTACAACTAATTTATTCTAACATCGTTCCAGAGCCACTTGAGTATTTGATATCTCTCTCACACTCTCGTTAAACAGGTATATCCACATCTCTCGTATGATTCCGATACCATTTATTTCTCGAGTAGCACTTCTGCCATATCTCGATCCTTGTCTAACCAATGTTATGCTTATTTTCCATCTCGCGTCCACTTGAGGTCAGCGGATGCAACCTCAGAGTCTATTGTATAAAATGTGCTTACAATTTGTGAAAGGAAGGGTTGGGTTTAGCATTTTTAAATGCTAAAGTTTTCAGTATTTATATTTTTGAATTTGCTTTGAGGGTTTTTGATACAGTGGAAGTTATATATACTTATAGTAGATTTTTTAATAGGAAAAATAAGTCCATTTTATACTCGTCTCCACTTCAGGTCTAGAGGGGGAAAAATAAGGTACTACTAAGTAATCAATTGCGAGTTGAGCAGTTATTAATCGACGAAAAAAGGAGGTTCACAATTTGTCTGTATATCTATCTATATTTATTATTTATGTTCTTTCATAAGTCCGCCAAATGTAGACTTTATAAGGTGGTAGAGCCCTCGTATGCGAGAGGCCGTCTGGGTTGGTAGCACCGCATTGTTTATTTCTGCCGCCAAGCAATAGTTTGCAAACACTATTGTGTTCCGGTTTGAAGAACATTGAAGCCAATGAAATTACGAGACTTAACATTTTATGTCTCGGGGTGACAAGCGCAGTCCAGTACCACGCAGTACTTTGTAATTCAAAGCGTGGCGCTCACCATCAGGCGAGTGACCTGCTCGTCTTGACATTTAAGATAATAAAAAAGGTGGATTTGGATGATTCTTTCATTAAAAATAATAAAATGAAATTTAACAATTTTGAGTCAGTGGTATCAATCATGGATCAACAAACTGCAATAGCACTGACTCAAAATGTTAGATTTTATTTTATCCTTTTCAATATGATATTGTCCTTACATTACACATTGCTTGTGACATTGAATAATTGTCATTAATCAAAAATAACTGCTTGTCTAGCTTTCCTGGCTACAGGTAGATTCTAATATGGACTCTACTAGTTATTTATTGTTAAAATTATTGTAACAAGCAATGGTTTACAACAGTTTTGACATTTTGATATATCTAAAAACAAATGATACCATCTTTAACGTGAACTATTACTTGTTACAGTAACTTTAACTTTAACTGGCGGTTAATGCAACCCACACTAATTTTTTGGTAAGAAGAAAACGGTTTTTTTTGGAAAAGACTATATTTAAAATCACTGTTCCCGATTATTACAAATACGTAAGGTTATATAGACGAAGCCACCGGGAAGAGGTAGCAAGATCAAGTATAAGTCTTCCTGACTCTCCTCTAGGATCAATGGTTATTTCAATATAATGTGTCCTGCCTTGCCACGGAGGAAAGTAGAAATGTATATTTTCACCTCATTCCTAACATTTTATGCACATCCCGTAATACTCTTTGAGCTTCATTGCTTGGTGTCGAAAAATACGGGTCACTGTCGATGCTGGTTTACAGGAGTTAAAAACTATAGCAGCGGATATCTTTTTTTTTTATTAGCAATATAAGGCATAACACAGAATACAATCATACAAGTAATATAACTTAAATATTATAATTTTATGTACTAGATCGTCTTCCTCAACATATGCCCTAATATAGAAAAACAGTGCGGAAATGACAAACTAAGACAAATTAATTAATATTGTTAATCTATAAAAAAGAGAAGAGAAAGTCAAGAAAATAAATAAATAACTGAACGTTTTACACCCTGCTTACTTTATTATATATTTAGTACTACGCAAAAAATGGCCCCGCCTTGCTGTTCATAATATCAAGTGTGCCATCTTTATCGTAAAGTTCATTGTACAACCGACACATCCGTATGATAGGATTATAATAGGATGTGTTATTAGCAAACACGCGCAGCGTAAAGATGTTTGGATTACGGATCCTATAATTTGTGTTAAAATTTAATAAGGATAGTAGTTATGGGGAATCTATTTGCGAATGAATGATTTTATGCAAGTATATTAAATCAGTCTTCTTCCGTCTTAGGTCGAGTCTCTCCACTTTAAACTTAGACAACCGTTCCTTATATGACGATAAGCTGCGACCAATTCCGCTACGGTAACATAGGACCTTAAGACATTTATTCTGTATGCTTTCAAGCCGTTCGGAGTGAACAGAATAAAATGGAGACCATATTACCGCCGCATATTCTAGCACAGATCTGACCAGGCTGGCGTACAAAACAAGCAGACTATTATATTTTTTAAACGGTTGTGTCGTCCTGAAAATAAATCCTAGTAGTCTATTCGCTTTAGAATATATATAACTATAATGGTCACGGAAAGTTAATTGGTCGTCAAATATTACGCCAAGGTCTTTAACAACCGTTTTGCGGTCAAGAACATGGTTGTCAACGCTATAGGAAAACATAATTTTGTTATATTTTCAAGTGAAACTAATAACACAGCATTTTTCAACGCTCAGTGCCATATAGTTATTGGAACACCATTGGGAAACTTTATTTAAGTCATTTTGGAGTCGTGATGCATCACAAGCGCAACTAACTATAGAATACATCTTCAAGTCATCTGCATAGAGCAAGCATGGACAAGACAGCTGGTCAATGAGGTCATTTACAAAAATAACAAAGAAAAGAGGTCCCAAGTGGGAACCCTGTGGAACACCTGATGTAACGGTTATCTCAGAAGACTCGAAGCCCATTATTGCAACTAATTGACTTCTACGCGAAAGATAAGAAATTATCCATCGCAGCAAGTCTCCGCAAATTCCAAGTGCGCACAGTTTTTTACAAAGAAGATTATGGTTGACTCTATCGAAGGCCTTACGGAAATCCGTATAAATACTGTCAACCTGTTGCTGTTTAGCAAAAGCTGAACACAAATATTTTTTGTAAGTTAACAAATTACTTATGGTTGATCTATTTCTGACAAATCCGTGTTGTTTAGTTGAAATTAGTGGAGAAAGATGACTATATAAGGAATCATATACCAACAATTCAAAAAGTTTGGCAGTAGAGGAAAGAATACTTATGGGACGATAATTTTCACATTGGGATCTGTCCCCAGATTTGGAAATTGGTATGACAAAAGCTTTTTTCCACTGCGAAGGAAAACAACCTTTAACTAAAGAAAGGTTAAATAGAATATGAAGCGGTGTACAGAGTTCTTGGGCACAGTTTTTTAGAAAAATCGGAGGTATTCCATCCGGACCTGCACCTTTATTGGCATCTAGACATTTCTATAACCATCTAACTGGGATAGTCTCTAAGGCCCATAGTTACAGCCACAAAATTTAAACCCAAACCACTCAATAAAATACAACTGAGCCATAACCCCTCAATATTTGTATACACAATTCATCGTATCTCTAATAATACCAATATAACCCTAGCAATTTAAATCGTACACAAACCCATAGAGAAACACTCGAAACATCCAACAAATAAACGTGTAGTATTACACAAATGAGCACTTTACTATAAAAATTTAATACTGACCAGTTATTGAAACCTTTTATACAAAAAAATCAATTAACAAAGCAAAAGCAACCTTACATTATTTTAGTAAAGTTGAAAATAACTCAACAAGGGCATGATGATTTGAAGCAATGTTGCAAAGCGATTTGGACTTTATTACGTAGTGATATGATAGCATATCGCATTTGGGTGGCCGTTGTCTATTTAGCTTGAAGATCACTCGAACAGTACTCCAATTTCGGGGGTAAGGTTAATGGTTGAGTAATCGACAGACGCCCGAGGGTTCCGTGTATCTGATATGTTTGGATCGTGATCTGTTCAACTGGAAACGACAATTAAAATACAACTCGCAACCGTTTCTGCAATCGGCAGTTGCTGACAAACAAACGGTTAGAAAGAACCATGTGCGAACGGTTCCTGCATTGAATTAGTATGAAATATACGACCAGCACTTACTTATTGCTGCTGAAATATATACTAACGCCCGATTTCTGAAAGGCTGATCAAATCAACATTCAACTAACAGAACTTTGAGTTGACATTGCTGTCAATTCAATTCGAGTTGCTGAAACATTATTTAGTGAAAACAATTATAATATTTGATCTCTCTTTAGTACCGTTTGACATACGATTTTTCATATTAATTTGAAAGTTATGTTAGCTAACATGTGTGTCAAATCAAAGGTGTTGCTCACGCTTCTAGCAACTCAATTTCGACTTGACATGAGATTTGACATTTGATTAGTTAATTTAAAATTGATCAGCCTTTTAGAAACCGGGCGTAATAATAGCTTCCAGCAGGTTTACTTGGTTGGTTTGTATTTAATCAACTGACTTGAATCAGTAATTAAAACTGTATGATTTTTGTTGGTCATGGAGTCTGTTCGAATCGCATATGATACTTGATTGACTAAAATTGAACCGAGTTAACCCGCTATAACTGTTGCAATCCACACTCAGAGACTTTAAATTTTAAATTACATTGTCTATTAGTCATTTTTAAGAATTAGACTATTTCCACACTCAAACCAGTTAATGCTAGCTCCATTATTGAGTAAAAACATAAAAAAGCATTAAAGAAAAGAAAATATGCGCCGAATTGAGAACCTCAAAGATATAGCTAATCGACGAATTTTTTTGATGTCTCATGCTGCATTAATAGGCTGATGGTAAACTGAGGTTAGTCTAACTTTACTGGAGGTGATGGTTGGCGTGGTAGGACATCAGCACTGTAATATTACTTTTAATATATGTATGTATATACACACGCACTCACCTCTGTAATGCCTGAAGGGGTAGGCAGAGGTGTAACTAGTACACCCACATTTCGCCGAGCTTATTTCTGTACTATGACGTAATTTCGAATTGCAAATATTTTTAGAAGCTTGCCATTTCCATAGAGTTTGATTGAATTTTTCCCTTTTTTCGTGTAACCGATACACGCGAGCCGATTGCTCTCACAATGAAACAGGAGCCGTTTCCTTTGCTGGCTTCTTCAATTTTATTTCTTTTCGATGCTTTTTTTCATTTTATTAAACTTCTCCTAATATCCGTGCACTGCTTGTCTTATTTTGATTAAATTCGGCAGTATCGGGTTCACCCGGGGTTGTTGGGATTCGTGATTGATACCACCTTTACAATATAATTTTAAACTATACATAGGTTATGTTGGTATTATATGATGGCTAAAAGTGTCGTGGTTAAAGACCGCAAAGTTGACTTGATTTTAAGAAAAAAAAACCAAAATGTGAAATAAGAAGAAATTGTTAGGAAACATGTATTTCCAAACAATTTTAATTCAGGCTATGAGAATTTTTGAGTGGTAGAGCAACGCTGTAGACGGTTCTGTCTACAGAATGAATGGGCCGGCTCGTCCGGGCCGTTACCACTGTCTAACTGAAAACCGGCGTAAAGCAGCAGCTTGCTGCTGCGTTTCGTAGGGTGAGTGAGATATCCGGAGTCCCAAATTCCCCTCTCCATCCCAATCCCGAACTTATTCCTTTCGTTTAAGGTCGGCAACGCGCCCATGATTATTTTGGTATTGTGGGCGTACATGGGCGGTGGAGATCACTTACCATCAGGCGACCCACTTGCTCGGATGCCGGCCTATACTATAAAAAAAAGAGAATGAGAGTGGCTTGGCATTGTGAAAAACCCTATTGTAATTTGCAACAAAGCCGCATCCGCAAAACATCAACTATTTGCGCGCAGAAATTTTCTTATAATTAAAGTGTAACATAAACTACAATTACTTGGAAAATAGCTAGACAATCGACATTAGTACAATTGCAACTGTTTTAAAATCTCATTTAACGCATGTGATTACAAAATAAAAACATTTTTAACAATAACCAATACTGACCGAAAAACACTAAAAATGAACTGTAAGTGAAGTTTGAAGTGAATAATTTCCTTCAATCCGGAACACAACAGTCCTTACACACTGCTACTTGGCGGCAGAAATAGACAAAGCGAACAATAATGACTGATATTATTATTTATTTAATCAATTCTAACATTCGATATCATAACTCACGCCCCCTCCAGTCCCCTTCACTCCCCTACAATCACTATTTTCAAGTGGCGAGTGTTTCCGTCACATTTTCAATCATATCTCACCCGTTCATCAGGAGGGTGGGCAGTTGTTATGCAAACTTGAGGTTTGATCTTGGAATAATTGCTTTTTAATTTGTTCACAAAGTGGCAACGCGTCTGTGATTCTTTTGGTATTGTGGGTGTACATGGCCCGTGGAGATCACTTACCATCAGGTGGCACACTTGCTCGTTTGTCGTACTTTGCTATAAAAGGGTGTTGCAAGTGGTAGAGTGGCGATGTTGACAGTGTTACAAGGGCGTAGGAAGGCTTTTTCTAGGTGCGTCGAATCTTAATATTTTTCGCCTAGCCAAGATGAAAATGGGATTTCTCGCACGCAAGAGACAAAACTTCACCAACATCGTGTAGTTTGGCGTTTGTACCATAACAACATAGAGAGTGATCTTACTACTATTCTTTTTCCACCTGCCTTTATCCCACTGGAAGTGGGGTCGGCGCAACATACTTTTTCAACAAATGTTACAGAAAGATTTGGCTTGTAGTTTTTACGACCGGCCGCCTGTATGACGTCAACCCCTCTGGGGATAAGTGATCTTACTACAATTATAGATGTGAAAGTTTGGATGTTGGTCAGTCAATCTCGTCTTAACAGGTGAACGGTTATGAATGAAATTTCGCACATAATTAGATGACTTTGTTAGGACATAGGCTACTTTATATCCTGGAAAAGGCCATTCACGTGGGTGGATCCGCGAATAGAAGCTAGTAAAAAATATATAGATAACACAAAAAAAAATATTTTCCCGTGGCGGCGGCTAGCATGTTAACGTCGATAGACATATAAAAATAATCAGATAAAATTTAAAAGAATAAAGTGTGTAAGGCTTTATTTTGATCACAGTTAATAACGAATTAGAACTCACTATAAATTTAATATAATCCACAACCAACCCCAATTCCATTATTAAATAATCATAAATCTATTAATAAAAACCATCCCCTTCCAACCTTGTTGAATTTTAACCCCAAATTTTCTACCCTTGAACGCCAATATCAGAAATTAGTGATACAATACGGAACCCGGTGCAAATTCTATCAATTGTTTGTGACTTCTGTTAATACTTTAATAAGAGAAATTCTACCTTACGTATAGAACATAAGGTTTAAATTTAAACAAAAAGTATCTTAAGTCTGAGTCGACGGGTGGTGACAATAAACCAAATGTCTATTGTGAATTTGTATTAAACGAATATGTATTTTGTCGTTAATGTAATAAAGTTTAATTTTGATTGGATTAGGATGGATCGGTTGTGCATCAGATCGGAGAATTAGTAGTCTATTGCGAAATGTAGGGTTGACACTAATGGCCGTTCCTAAAATTCTGTCTATCGACACATTTGCTTACTGGTAGTAAAATTATGACACATTTTGCATAGAAGATCCGTCAAAATAATATTGATAGTAAGCAAATCTGTCGGTAGATAGAATATTGGGAACGGCCATAGTTGCCGACTATCTCAATGTTCGAAATCATGGAAAATGTAAAGTAATTTTTTTAACCCCCAACAAAAAAGCGAGGCGTTATAAGTTAACCCTTTTGTCCATCTGTGGGTGTGTGTATTGGTCTATGACATCGTAGCAGAACGATTTAAATGCGGTTCTTTTGTTTGTACATACATACGCACTCACGCCTGTTATCCCCGAAGGGGTAGGCAGAGGTGTAACCTGTACACCCACATTTCGCCGAGCGTATCGCCGTCCTTTATGTGATAGGGGGCGAGCCTATCGCCATACCGGGCACAAATTCCAGACTCCGAGCTGATACTGAGCATTTCGTAATAGAAAAACCCAATACTACTTTACCCGACCCGGGGATCGAACCGGAGACCTCAGCTTTGGCCTCAATCGTAACGCGTACGCATTACAACTGCGCCACCGAGGCAGTTTTTTGTTTGTAAATTGGTTTAATCCCATTTAAAAGCTACAGATGTTTTTCTAATTCTTTCTTTCTGTCTGGCATTATCCCGACTTAATGCCAGGGTCTGTCTTTCCATAATGATTTGACGGTGGATTTGGTATCATGTGGTACAATCAGCCGTTGGACTCCCACAACCCGCAACGGGAACCAAGTTTCGCCATTGCTTTTGCCGTTAATCATCAGTGTGCCAGTCAACCACGTGCAGGTGAGGTTGATTTTGGGCCTAAGACCCACTTACACTTCAATTGAATGAAAATAAAATTAAATGATATGATCAATTAGTAAAATATATTTTTAACTAAGCCTATGCTGTTAGTCTAAGACCTTACAACATTATGAAGCACATTGGCAAGCGCCAATCATCATTAGCATTTGCTAATGATGAATTTAAGAAAATCAGCTCAAGGAACATTTAAGACAGGTAGTAGAACAGTTTTGTCTACAGCATGAATGGGCTGTCTCGACCGGGTTATTACAAAATCGGGCTATCTTACAAAAACCCGACTTGAAGTAGCAGCTTAAATTGCGTTTCGTACACCGAGCGAGATATTTGGGTGGCCAAACCCCCTTCCCTTTCCAATAACCATCCCTTTCCATTAAGGCTAGCAACGCGTCTATTATTTTTAGGTACTGTGGATGTGAGATCACTTACCATCAGGTGACCCTTTTATATAAAACAAATCTAAAATATTCGTATAATTTTAATATCTACACAAAATCCTGTTACTTATATAATATACAGATAGTAATAAGTGTCAACCCTATAAATTTCACCCGTGGTGCACTAAATTAAGTAGCGCCACTGTATTTAGCAGCGCTCATTGTACTCGGATTACACCAGCAATAAATAAATACCACGACCAGCCCCACCCCTCTCCCCTCATACACCCCCGCACCCACCATGCCACCATTACAGAGTTTAATATCATCATATGACACTGTTTATTATCTGCTTAGAATTTATAAGATGCAATATAAAAGAACATCTATCTATTTGCGTGCCTCGGTGGCGCAGTTGTAATGCTTACGCGTTGTCTGATGTGCTGAGGTCTCGGGTTCGATTCCCCGGGTCGGGTAAAAATTATATTGGGTTTTTCTATTACGAAATAGATTAGTATCAGCCCGGGGTCTGGGATTGTGCTTGGTATGGCGATAGGCTCGCCCCCAATCACATCATGGGACGGAGATAAGATCGGCGAAATGTGGGTGTGCTGGCAGAGGTGTAACCAGTATACCCACATTTCGCCGAGCTAATTTCGTGATATAAAAAACCAATATCACCCGAGACCTCAGCACATCAATCATTCCGCGCCCGCATTACAACTGCGCCATCGAGCCAGTCTTTTTTAATGTGCTTTAATAATTTTAAATACCATTTATGTATAGTTAAAATAGGTTTCAATAAACTCTCAATATGCACATGGTGATTGTATGCGTGCCATAAATCTATAGGACAATGGCGCGATACAATGCATTGGCCGGCCGCCATGCCAACAACGCATTCACTAGTGATTCAGTGGAGCCTGCTACTGTCGGCCATCGTTGACTTTATTACATACCCTCGTTTTATCATAACATAGGCTAGCTTTTGCCGGCAGCTTTGCCCACGGAAATATTTTCAGCGTGTCCAGTTTTTTTTTTAGTTTGGTATAAAGTTTGTCATTTGCGAGTAAATGGGTTGCCTGATGGTAAGAGATCTCCACCAGGTTATCTGTCTATAAGCGATAAGACCGCCTATTGTTACATTTAGTGTAATATTCTGCATGGTGTACAATAAAGTGTTATCTATCTATCTATCTCTACCGCACATCATCGCCCATAATACTAGACTACTACATGATATCCGTGGTGCTTTACATCTGACTTATCCAGTTGTAAATGTCCTTGTGCCTGAGGTTAAGACCTCCTTAGTTCATTATTTTGTCTCCCACTTTGCTATGGAGGGAAATAGACAATTATTATTTCCAACTCCTCCTTCATTTTCTATTTGATTAATTTCGTTGCGGGATAAAGACACAATTTGCATTCCCAGAGACTCGCCGAGCTTCATTGCTCGGTGTCGAAATAGGCGTGCGACTGTCGATCCTGGTTTACAGGAGCTACAGTGGCGGGTGTGTGGGCGGAATAGTCTCGAAAAAAATACTAGAAGAATCGAGAACGCATTACCAACCTTAAAGGAAAAGGATATTAAAGAGATTAGGAAGGGGAGGCGGATTTGGGTCTCCGGATATTTCACTGACCGTACAAAACGCAGCAGCAAGCTGTTATTTTTGTTTTCTGTGAGACAATGTTATTGACCCGATCGAGCCGGCCCATTCATGCTGTAGACAAGTCTGTGTACAGCGTTGCTCTACTACTCACATAGTACTCAAACACTAGAGAGTGTAGTCACTTTGCCGCGTCACAATAATCCTACCACTAATAATTCCACTACTAGGTACTAATTACTATCCTACTACTATTAATGTGAAAGTTTGGATGTTTGTTTGTCAATCACGCCTTAACAGGTGAACGATTTTGGATGAAGTTTGGCACACAAGTAGACCATGATTAGAATTAGGACATAGGACTTTTTATCCGGGAAAAGGCGATTCCCGCGGGTGGAGCCGCGAGCAAAAGCTAGTAAAAAATAAATATTATAGGCTAGAAGTCGACTCGGAAAGCTATTATCTCCGGCTGGTATTGGCAATAGACTCGCCCTCGAAATACCATACCATGTACCATGATGTTGATGAAAAGATAAACAATTTTTGCCAAAGAAGGAAAAAACGTATTTAATCAATATCAAGTTACTTGACCAAATGTTGGAACAAACGTGGTTGTCACACAATAATGGTGTAACCCAATATTTGTCATTTACCCGATTATAGTCCCTTTGTGATCATAACTTGCAAACCCCATTATATAATTGTTTTGTTATCTAAATTACTTGTACTCCTAAATTATGATTTTTTAAATTTGCTATAAATAATATACTTATATCTATTACTATAAAAATCAATTACCGTACGTTAATCTCGTAAAATCTCGAAAACGGCTTGACCTATATGGATATCTCTATTTGTTTTGTTCGCCTCAATTAAAAAATAAAAAATATATGGTGGTTAAGGGAAAGAAGAAAATTAGAAATAACCAATAGGAACAGCCGAATAATTGAATTGAAATTGGTAATTTTGTAATTTTGCCAGCTGCGCGATGCATAGATATTCATTTAGTGGGGTTGTGTGAAATCTATTGCATTAAAAATAGTTTTTCGTAAAAAAAGTTGTGACTTAACATCTTATGTCTCGAGGTGACGAGCGCAGTCCAATGCTATACAGTGATTTGTAATTCAAAGTTCTCTGTGGTGTTGCTTCTGTTTATGGACAGGCTTACCATCAGGCGAGCGACCTACTCGTTTCGTCAATCAAATTAATAAAAATAAAAATATAAAAAACTATTTACTTTTAACCCAAATAAAATACTGGGTTTTTGAACAGCACGTTAAAATCATATAGAATTAAAATCCAATTAATAAAAGCATCAATTAAATTAATAAGGGGCGGTTCACTCCCACAGGGGTGCACGATTGATTCCGGGCCCGTGGGGTGCAGTCAACTATCGATTGACCTCTAAATGTAAAATCATTTTATGGCTCGTGTGACTAGGTTTGAAACCTCTTTAAATACTGGCTAAAAAGTTTAAGCAGGAAATCTAATGTTATTATCAAGCAAGGCAAAGTGTTCGAAACCAGCCCCAAGAGCATACACCTGTGTCTTTCTAAGTTATGTGTGTATTTATTGTTAATTATCACTTGCTTTAACGGTGAAGGAAACATCGTGAGGAAACCTGCATACCTGAGAACTTCATAATAATTTTGAATGTACCTTAGTGAAGTCTGCCAACCCGGATTAGGCTAATGTGGTGGACTAATGCATAACCCCTCTCATTCATTAGAGGAGGCCCGTGCCCAGCAGTGGGACGTATATAATACAGTGCTAGTATTATCATATTGTTATTATGGTAATGTGACGACACGCTGCTTTTCGTACGGTGAGTGAGATATCCGGAGGCACAAATCCCTCTCCCCAATCCCTTAATTATCCCTTGCCTTTAAGGTTGGCAACGCTCCTATGATTCTTCTGGTATTGTATATATGCGGAGATCACTTACCATCAGGTGACCCACTCGCTTATTTGACGGCCTTTGCTATAAAAAAGATGCGATTGCATTGCTTAGACATAAGTAATGGATTTTATTCTTCAACACCTCAAAGTAAAACTTTAATAAACATTCATAAGTTATAGAAGCGCTATAAAAGAAATACAGATGGGGGCACACAGTAACTGCAATATCCGAGGCGCGCATACCTCTGCGGGCCACAATGCCTTCCTACATAGCTCTGTCACGGTCGAGTGTGATTCAAGTGCAGGAGGCAGCGGGAGCGAGTTAATAGGCAGATAAAACGCTGCATGAAAATTGACATTATAATATTATGTATAAAAGAAAAAGAGAACAAATACATAATTGAAATATAAAAAGTAATCAATTAAATAAACTAATAATTTGTCGTTGCATTTTATCGGTCATTGATATTGATAGCAAAACACGTTCTGTTTCGGTAATGCCTATGGTCCATATCGACCCATAAAAAGAAGAAAAAATAAAATAATAATAATACTTAACAATTCTACTATTCCATAATAAAAATATTGTAAAATTTATAGTTGCCCAGTGTATTTTGATGATGCCCATGTATGTTAAGTATACATTCGTAGATATATTTCTATACATAAGTTTCTTCATTTTGTACTGACTTGTCATAAGCGCTATTTTAATTGCCTACATGATTAATAAAACTATTTCAAAGACTCAACATTTATTTTTAGATTTTAAGTTATTTTTGAGTGTTTTATTTATGTAAAGAAGTTTTTATATTACTTTTTTAATGAAAGAATCATTGAAATCGGTGCATTAATGACGTAGTTATAGGATTTCATCGTGCCACCTCTAGGGGTGGACGTTTTCTTTAAATTTAAACGGGAACACCCTACAAAATACACTATCGGGTTAAAAAAGAATTATGAAAACCGGTTTATTCTTCTTATCGCATAGTATTCTGGGGAAAGGTAAAAATCAATGCCAGGATTCCAGCCTAGCTAAATGCTGAACTGTATAAGCCTTATATCTAGTATTGCAGTAAATAAATATTTTTTCTTTATTTCTGTGTCCTCTGATATCTTATGCCTCGTCCCACACTAGGAAGGCGAGTCTTTACGTACCAGTAAACCGCTCATAGCGCCGCGTACGCCCAAAGATATTGTGTGTTCTCTCTATATTACATTTTATTACTACGTGATGAACATATTTAATTCTCAAGGGGAAGTGTGAGCTACGTATAACGTATTATATTTTTTATTATTTAGTTGAACGGTTTAATAATTCATCTCTTTGGTCTAGTAGCAGCGTACTTAGGTTGAGTAAACAGAAAGGTCTGGAGTTCATATCCCTCGTCTATACATATTATATCTCCTTACATATTTTATTTTATTTCGTTTGTATTTATGCAAATGGTGTATAATAAAGAGTTATCGCAATCAATAAGTCGAGGGCTCACAATTTGTGTTTGAGTTATAGATATAGACCAACATCTGTATTTCCGAAGGGGTAGGCAGAGGTGCAACTGGTGCGCCTACGTTTCCCCAAGCTTATTGACATCGAAGCTTATTTATATTTATTTATTTATTTGAGTGTTACATACTGAGTCTACAATGGTAAAATAATATTATTGTTAAGTTATACATGTTTATAATAATTTAGGTGATTACAACTCTAGAACTAGTAACCACAGCATGTCCCAATATATATATTGGGCACAATGTATCAATTTCTGATTCCAAAAATCTCAATACATAGGTACGTTGCTCGGGGTTAACATTTGTGCCTAAAGCAACCTTGTCTATCGAATCCATGAGGCGTTTATGAACTGGCAAGCTTCAATGAATGTTACAGGCACGTACCAGCACAGACATACAAATATTATTTCATACATTATCTATGAACGTATTCACATCTAGCGAGCGGATAGCACAGACACTGCCCGGCACCGGCAGAAAATAAAATTCTCAGAGAGATGCTTGCTTTTACATAATAATATATGTAGATATCATTAGTATAAACTAATATTATAATTGCGAAACGAAATAATTTGTGTCTGTTTGTTAAGTTTTCACAGTTAAACGGATTTTATTGAAATTTTATAAGGAGATATAGGCCCATAGAGTATTTTATTATTATCCCGGAGAAATATATTTTATCCCGCGTAAAGACATTCACGCGGGCGATAATGAGAATTTTACATAAGAACAGAACGAGAAAGCACTAGTTTATCACTTCTACAACAAAACAAACATACACAAGCCAATATCAAAACTAGCTTGCAATATAAAACACTAATTAAAACACGTGTTTTGACGAATAACAAACTGTTAACCCGTGAAAGGTTAACCTGAGTTAACCCTTCAAAGCTAGTTTCGCGTTGAGACATGAATTCAGGGCATTAATTTTGAAAGTCGCGAGTCGCATACAAAGCTGGCCACTTGTCGCGTTTCAAATGCCTACACCGGGAACGTACTGATGGTAACTCGACGAGCACTCGCAAGGGAGTTGGTGACAACTGGCAAGTCATCAAACAAAGTCGCATTTGAAAATACTCTGCTTTTCTTTTATTTATTTTTTATTAGCTTGAATGACGAGACGAGCTGGTCGCTCGCCTGATGGTAAGCGCCACACCTGCTCATAAACAGAAGCAACGCCAAACAGAACTTTAAATAACAAAGCACTGCATGACACTGGACTGCGCTCGTCACCCCGAGACATAAGGTGTTAAGTCTCATAATGCCCAGTAATTTCACTGGATCCAATGTCCTTCAAAGCGGAATACAACAGTGCTTACACACTGTTGCTTGGCGGCAGAAATAGACAAAGCGGTGGTACCAACCCAGCCAGCCTCTCGCAAACGAGGGACCTACCACCTTGTATACATTTATCAATCTAACTTCCTCCACCTGGCCTTATCCTACAGTGGGGTCGACGCAAGCATGTTGCGTCGACCCCACTTAATACATGTTACAGAAAGATTTGGCTTGTTGTCAACCCCTCTGGAGAGATTTGTCTGTCTGGCTATGTATATCAATATGTGGTATCGTAGGCTCTGATTTAATCGAGCGTGATCTTAGCTAGATAACCTGATGCTTCACTCATGCCGTTTGCAGCTTTCAACTCCTCTATAGTAATAAATAGTAACCTTTAAGTGGTAGAGCCACCCTGTAGACTATTTTATCTACAACCATTCCATTGCATTCCATCCAGGCCTATTCATGGCCGGCACGACTGAATTAATACCACTATCACACAAAAACGATGTAAAGTGTTTTTTTTTTATAGTATAGGCCGGCAAACGAGCAAGTGGCTCACCTAATGGTAAGTGATCTCCACCGCCCATGTACGCCCACAATACTAAAATAATCAGGGGCGCGTTGCCGACCTTAAAGGAAAGGCATAATTTAGGGATTGCGAAGGGGAGGGGAATTTGGGCCTCCGGATATCTCACTCACCGTACGAAACGCAGCAGCAGGCTGCTACTTTACGCCGGTTTTCTGTGAGACAGTGGTAAGGACCAGGACGAGCCGGCCCATTCATGCTGTAGACCGAACTGTCTACAGCGTGGCTCTACCACTCAAAGGCTCAAAGTAGTAGATTGCTGATGCATTTCGAGTACGTCTCGACCGTGCCTAGTAAAAGTTTATATTATTACTAGCTTTTGCTCAAGGCTTCCGCGTGAATGACCTTTTCTAGGATAAAAAGTAGCTTATTTCCTAATCTAGGTCATGGTCCACCTGTGTGCAAATTTTATCCGAAACTGCAGGTGAACGACACGTTAAGGCGTGATTGACTAACAAACATCCAATTTCATTATTTTGTATGTTCATGAGTGGTGGAGATCACTTGCCATCACCATTGCTTGTTTGCCCGGCTCTGTTATAAAAAAAAAAAATATGTAATCAGTCAAATTTAAAAATCGACTAATGCGCGATTGACGTACTGAAAGTCGTGTAATCTTCGAGATTTCGAAATCCATTCGCAAACCCGTAGTACGTCGACACTTTGATGTAGCGTGTATTAATCACATGCTGGGCGTGTTGTAAACATTTTAGCACAAGTCTTTTTAGCAATTTACCTGCAATTAACTAAGTATAAGAGAAACGGCATTGAATGCGGTTTGCGGCTCAAATCACGTTTGTTGCGCGCGAAATATTACTTTTTTTATTCAGTTTTAAAGAAGTTGAAGCCGAGTGGAATGGAGTTTAAATATAATTTATCTTAGAAACGTTAAACGAGCAAGCAGTTAACATAATGAAAATTATCATTGTCTGCAAGCATCATAGGAATGGTTGGTCCGTCGCGTCGCGTCGCCAACCTTTGTGAATAGAAAAGGAGACTCTCAGACTTTCGATAATCGCATCAAACGTTAGACGCATCGAGATAAGATGACAAGAAACGTAACTCAAGCAAAAAAAATACCCCACCAAAACTCTGTGCAAAGGGGCGGGGCTATAAAAGTCTGTGCAGCTCGTTTATTGATCAATTCATAAAAATTGATTCATGATCTCTAGTTAACACTTATTACGTCAAATTTTTTGCGCGGTGCAGAACGTCGTATCTTGATTTAGAAATGTAATATTTAGACATTAACTTTTATGAAATAAAGTTGATTTTGAACGTTCATTAATTTTTGTTGCCTGTATGAGTGTGACGTGTGACCTTTGCATGTGTAAGTGGAGCCGTATTTTTGGCAGTTTCAAATGAGAGTTATCGTCCTAGTTATCTTACTTCGATGGTTAGACGTGATTTTTTATCCCGACACGTAAAAGTGAGTACATTGGACCTTATAAATACAGCGCATTCCAAACATTATTATAATATCGACCCTAGAGAGACATTATGGTCCCTCGACTGTCAGCGGAATTATGCCGCACTGTTTTTTTTTCTGAGTGCCTCGGTGGCGCTGTTGTAATACGTACCTACGCGGTACGACTGAGGCTGAAGACTATGGTCTCGGGTTCAATCCGCGGGTCGGGTAAAAGTGATATTTATTTATTTAAACTTTATATACATAACATGTATAAAGCCGGACTTAATGCCAAAGGCATTCTCTACCAGTCTACCTGTGGGTGATGCAGAGACGAGATAATGGGTTGATAATGGGAGATGATATTGGGTTTTTCTATAACGAAATGCTCAGTATCAGCCCGGAGTCTGGAATTATGCCCGGTATGGTAATATGCTCGCCCCTATCGCAGCATGGGACGGAGATACGCTCAGCGAAATGTGAGTGTACTGGTTACACCTCTGCCTATCCCTTCGCGGATTAAAGGCAGGAGTGCGTGTGTATTTAGAAGTAATATTACAGTGCCGAGATCTGATGATTTTTCTTTTTTATCCTGGCAATACGCCGAGATAACGCCAGGCAGAAAGATAGTAGGGTAGACAGAAATACAATTAGTGGACATATAATATGTCGAATTTTCATCCCATGATATAACATAACACCCAACAGTCACACACATAGTCCTGACCAAACACTAGGTATAATCTGTATCGCGGGTATCAGGAACTATGAGGGCTTTCGGTCACAGTACACAACATCCAGACCCGATACAAATATCCGTGGAGACAAAAACATTTGTCTCAGTGCGGGAATCGAACCCGCAGCCTCTCATTTCACAGCCGGTTAATCGCCACGGGGGCTGTCATATGATTGGAGATATCAAACAGTTTTGGGCAACAACAAAAAAAACTTCCCGAACTGGAATCAAACCGATTTCGCAGCCTAAGTACCTACGTTACCACTATATAAATAAGGGGATTAGTAGTCAATTTAATTAGGTTTGATCGCTAATTTCTCGCAAATTACACCACACGGACCCCATATAAAGCACACACATAAACTTGAAAGCGCTCAGACGAGCGCACTGTCGCTTATAAATACACGCTTTATACGTTCACAACACGAAAAATACTCGTAAATACACGTGTTTAATCGAAGACAGAATTATTTTATTTTCATGATAGAATATTTTACATACATACGCACTCACGCCTGTAATCCCCGAAGGGGTAGGCAGAGGTGTAACCAGTACATCCACATTTCGCCGAGCGTATCTCCGTCCCATGATATGATAGGGGGCGAGCCTATCGCCATACCGGGCACAAATTCCAGACTCCGGGCTGATACTGAGCTTTTCGTAATAGAAAAACCCAACATCACTTTACCCGACCCGGGGATCGAACCCGAGACCTCAGCGTCAGCCTCAGTCGTAACGCGTACGCATTACAACTGCGCCACCGAGGCAGTCGAATAGAATATTTTTTCCCTGTAATATCACTGGGTCTGACGTCCTTCAAATGGAAAACAATAGTTCTTACACACTGTTGTGTGCACAGCAAGCAACAGCTTTGCGGCAAAAATAAAACAAATTGAGAGTAGAAAACCAGACGAGCTCTTGCATACGTGAGACCTACCACCTAGTGAACGCCTAGTGATCTGCCTACCCCTTTGGGGATACAGGCTTGTGTATGTATGTAAATAATAATAAAACTAACCCTGTATTATACTCGTCACTGCTGGGCACGGGCCTCCGGGTTAGGCCTTAGTTCACCATGCTGGCCTAATGCGGGTTGGCAGACTTCGATACACACACACCTTCGATATTCTTATGGAGAACTTCTCAGTTATGCAGGTTTCCTCACGATGTTTCCTTCATCGTTAAAGCAAGTGATAATTGACAATTAAACATACGTAAATTAGAAAAGTCAGTCAGTCAGTATGCTCTTGGGACTGGTTTCGAACCTGCGACTTTCGTTTCGACATTCCATACCACTCCCCGCTGAGCTATCACTGCTTGTATGTATATAATACAATATTAATATTATTATATTTAAAGAGGGGTGATGCCATTCGCAACTTTCACAATTAGTAGACTAATGAAGGTATCCTTAGCTGATCGACTTTTTTCAATGTTAACACTAACATACAACTCAAAAAGCAACATATGTTTTAATCGAGCTCATGGTATATCTGTGTGCCAAATTTCATCCAAAACCGTTGAATTGGTAAGGTAAGGACTAACAAACATCCAAATTTATAAACTCACTAACGTCCAAACTTCAACTTTTTTAATAGTAGGATTATGGCTTCTCTAATATTCCTCCTTGAAAGAAACTCCAAATTATCACCAATAACACTTCGCGGAACCTTAAACCAATTTTTAAGTAATACTCTGATTCCCGCTCGTTAAGCCGGGCAACAATAACGGGCCGTGTCGAGTCGCCATTTTACACGGTTTTTTATTCATATTTCTGAAGCGGGCAACACTTGCGTTGTGACAAAAGCTTCGTAATTGATTGCTAACTTGGTGCAATAACTTTTTTCCATTTTTTTGGGTGTGAAATGGTCCGTCGAGTTATTTGGATTATTAAAATTAATGCAGAATTAATACAATCAAACTAAATGTCCAAATATTTAGATCTGGCACACGAGGTTACTGAATCAGAATCAAAATCAGAATTGTTTATTTGCCTACATTGTAGGTGTTAACATGATAACATTTAGTTCCATTACATTCTGCCACGAAAATCATTGTCCCGATAGTCGTTTTTGCTAATGGGTTGATACCAAAGCGGCTCGACTTTCAGAGGCTCTCAATTGGTCGGTGGGTCAAGAGCCAGATTCAGAAAAAATGTTATTGGCCCTAACTCTCTGTGGTACCGGTGGCTTGAGTCCTAGGCCTGGCCTACTACAGAAAGTGAGCCTTTTTATTTTTTTAATGTTTTATTGCTTTTTAAAGTGTCATATTTAAAAAAGCCTTTTAAAATAAAGAGTAAACTAATTGAATGGTAACCCTGTCTTGTATTATTTATGTCTATATAATCTATGGCTTTGTGAATCGTGACAAAAATAAAAATAGGAAATTTTGTGGAAGTATATTTCCATTTATCGCCTTATGGTCTAGTGGCAACGTACTAAGACTAAAACCCATGAGGTTCTGAGTTTAATTCCAAGGTCAGCCAATTATAATTTATGTTTGTTTTCTTGTCGAAAAATCACGCATGTATTTCCCGGGATTGAATTTTATGGTATGGCAATTGGCTCGTATCATATCATGGGACGAAGATAAGCTTGGCAAAATTTAAATGCAATAAATAATTTATGTATGACAGTTATGAATGCTTGAGGTTTTGCGAGAATGATGGATGATTCTATTATTATTACAATAATTTGTGTATTGTACCTATCGAATAATATAAGTGGTATTCAGTGGCCTATTCGAATAAATAAATAAATAAAATAATAATGAAATGACTATCTCGGTGGCGCAGTTGTAATGCGTATGCGTTACGATTGAGGCTAACGCTGAGGTCTCGGGTTCGATCCCCGGGTCGGGTAAAGTGGTATTGGGTTTTTCTATTACGAAATGCTCAGTATCAGCCCGGAGTCTGGAATTTGTGCCCGGTATGGCGATAGGCTCGCCCCCTATCACATTGTAGGACGGAGATACGCTCGGCGAAATGTGGGTGTACTGGTTACACCTCTGCCTACCCCTTCGGGGATTACAGGCGTGAGTGCGTATGTATGTAATAATGAAAACCCAATATAACCCCAATCGTAACCGAGACCTCACCGACGCGACGGATTTATTTACCACAGAATATCATATGTATACAGTTTAAACATATAGGCTGTCTTGTACGATGATCCTCAATCAATTTTAACCCACTAATGGTCGTTCCCAATATTCTGATTACTGACAGATGGGCTTATACATATTACATTTGTGACACATTTTGTATAGAAGATCTGTCAAAACACTATTAATAGTAAGCAAATCTATCTGTAAATAGAATATAGGTAACGGCTATTAATCTTTAAGAAACATCAAATTGTATGAACATTTCACTTATGTAAATACGTTCAGTGTAAAAGTTAATTTGTGTAAGTTAGTTTAGTGGTAAATCTCGATTTAGGATCGCCGTGCAAGTCGGCCTAAGACATTTTAAAACCGATTCTTCCATTCCGAGTCCTTAGTAACCGCAAGTACCTATCCAAAATAAACTTTAGAAACGCATGAGATAATTGTTAATTAATCAACTCTCAGCCCGAAGTGTAACAGGAAACCAAGTGATTAGCGTCAGGAAACGCTCCGGGACAATTAAGATTAACATCTTAATGTAGCACGTCCTACATTGCGTTCCAGGGTTGAAGGCAGTTTCAAAATATAGGCCACTAGATTTAGCTTGCGGCTCCGCCCGCTTGAATGTCTTTATCCGAAACAACCCCCAACCCCTTTAAAGCATTTCACCCCCTAAGAGGTTGATTTTCGAAACTTGTCAAAATACGTAATTGCTTATTTGTTTTCATGTAATATATTGTTTCTCCATGCAAACTATGAACCCTTTTTTACCCCTTTATGGGTTGAATTTGAGAATATCCTTGCTTGTTACTTATATACATCATTAAAGGAACCTCTGTGCTGTAGCCCCAAGTCCCTCGTAGTTCCTGATACCCACGATACAGGTTAACCTAGTGTGGAATCAGGACTATGTTGTGTTTGACTGTTGGGTGTATTTATTATTATATTCTTGGCTTTTTTATGCAATAATCTCCGAGTAAACGAGGTAATACTGCGGTAAACGAGGCTTCAGTCTCATAATGCCGAGTAATTTCACTAGCTTCAATGTAAGTAATATTGAAATTTCCGTTATCAACTTACCAGGAGATTCCTCAGAAATGTCAGTGTAGTGGTGCGGAGCTGAAGTTGTTTGACCGGCGTATAACAGGTTCAATTCCCGGGCTTCATTCTCTTCTTGTGCTTGCTGCCGTCTGAGAGCCACCTACAATGGAAGAATATAAATATAAACATCGTCAAGAATGCATAAGGAACATAATTACCGGAGTCCAAAACGTATTTGGACTCCGCTGGGACATTTTGGGGCCTTTAGCTGTAGCATTTAGTCGTATCCAATCACTGTCATTTTATAAATCTCGAAAACCCTTGGAAGCTTCAATAGTCTGCTACGCCGGCTGAGCATTCACTAAACTAGATATCCGTGGTTGTGATTTTAGGCTCGGGTTTACGTCCATAGTTGTAACCTTAGCTCGTTCGTACCTCAGCCGCCATGACCCTTTGCCTCTCCACAATGAGTGTGTACTTGGCGCAGACACAGTCCTGCCATCGACATTACCGCTTGTGGCTTTATTACGATATCACTCCGTAGTTGTGATCCTAGTCCAGTCCTTACCTGAGCGGTCGTGAACCTTTGCCTCTCCACAATGAGTGTGTACTTGGCGCAGACACAGTCCTGCCATCGACATTACCGCTTGTGGCTGTATTACGATATCACTCCGTAGTTGTGATCCTAGTCCAGTCCTTACCTGAGCGGTCGTGAACCTTTGCCTCTCCACAATGAGTGTGTACTTGGCGCAGACACAGTCCTGCCATCGACATTACCGCTTGTGGCTTTACGACGATATCACTCCGTAGTTGTGATCCTAGTCCAATCCTTACCTGAGCGGTCGTGAACCTTTGCCTCTCCACAATGAGTGTGCATTTGGCGCAGACACAGTCCTGCCATCGACAGTACTGCTTGTGGCTTTAGGACGACATCACTCCATAGTTGGGATCCTAGTCCAATCCTTACCTGAGCCGCCATGATCCTCTGTATCTCGACGATGAGTGTGCAATTGGCGCAGACGTAGTAACGCCAACAGCAGTCCCACTAGTGGCCTCTGCAAAATCACACCGTAGTTATGATCCTAGGCTAGTCCTCACGTGAACCGCCATGATCCTCTGTCTCTCCGCGATGAGCGTGCACTTGGCGCAGACGCAGACCAGCTAACGACAGTCCCACTCGTGGCCCTCGGCGTCATCACGCCGTAGTTGTGATCCTAGGCTAGTTCTCACCTGAGCCGCCATGACCCTCTGTCTCTACGCGATGAGCGTGCACTTGGCGCAGACGCAGACCCGCCAACGGCAGTCCCGCTCGTGGCCCTCGGCGTCATCACGCCGTAGTTGTGATCATAGGCTAGTCCTCACCTGAGCCGCCATGACCCTCTGTCTCTCCGCGATGAGCGTGTACTTGGCGCAGACGCAGACCCACCAACGGCAGTCCCGCTCGTGGCCCTCGGCGTCATCACGCCGTAGTTGTGATCCTAGGCTAGTCCTCGCCTGAGCCGCCATGATCCTCTGTCTCTCCGCGATGAGCGTGCATTTAGCGTAGACGCAGATCCACCAACGGCAGTCCCGCTCGTGGCCCACGGCGTCATCACGCCGTAGTTGTGATCCTAGGCTAGTCCTCACCTGAGCTGCCATGACTCTCTGTCTCTCCGCGATGAGCGTGCACTTGGCGCAGACGCAGTCCCGCCAGCGGCAGTACCGCTTGTGGCCCTTCAGCGCGGACACCACGCCGTGGTTCCGACAACGCGCACATTTCGGTGTCCTCTGCAACAATAATTATCATAAGTTTTTGCTGTCACCATTATTGACAGGTGGGGTATAAGGGTACGGGAGACCGCGTTTAGGCAAACGTAGAGTAGGACGCCCTGCAGCAAGCGGCGCGTAATGACTGGATGCAAAGAGCCAAAGATCGAGCTTAATGGTGTGCATTAGGAGAGGCCTATGTCCAGCAGTGGACAAATATAGGCTGATGATGATAGGCCGACAAACGAGCAACTGGGTCACTTGATAGTAAGTGATCTCTACCGCCCATGTACGGTCACAATACCAGAAGAGAGGAGAGTGGAGATCTCTTATTATCAGATGACCTACTTGCTCGTTTGCCATGCTATAAAAACAATAACTAGAGCACTCGACAACAATTTGTGCAGCGATGCAACTTGTCGTGGAATTCAAAGTTAATGTAAAATTGTATAACTAACTAAAAATCTATCATAAAAGGACCAAAAGCCGTCGGATTCTGCATTTTTACATTATTAGTAAATCTTTGATGCCAATTCTTTAACACGGCTTTTAAAATTTTGTCTGATGAAAAAAGTAAAAATATGTTTCATAAAATATTACAGTTCTTCAATTTTAATTTTGCCGAACAATCTTCATCTACTGCCTCGGTGGCGCAGTTGTAATGCGGACGCGTTACGATTAAGGCTAACGCTGAGCTCTCGGGTTCAATCCCCGAGTCGGGTAAAGTGGTATTGGGTTTTTCTATTACGAAATGCTCAGTATCAACCCGGAGTCTGGAATTTGTGCCCGGTATGGCGATAGGCTCGCCCCCTATCACATTGTGGGACGGAGATACGCTCGGCGAAATGTGGTTACACCTCTGCCTTCGGGGATTACAGGCGTGAGTGCGTATGTATGTATGTAATCTTCATCTACTTTTTATTTTATTTTCTATCTTGAATGACGAGACAAGCAGGTCGCCTGATGGTAAGCGTCACGCCTGCCCATAAACAGAAGCAGCGCCACACAGAACTTTGAATTACAAAGCACTGCATGGCACTGGACTGCGCTAGTCACCCCCAGACATATTTAGTTGTTAAGTCTCAAAATGCCCAGTAATTTCACTGGCTTCAATGCCCTTCAAATCGGAACACAACAGTGGTCACACACTCTTACTTGGCGGCAATAGACAAATCGGTGGTACCATCCCAGACGGCCTCTCGCATACGAGGGACCTACCACCTTGTAAACGTATGATGTTCGTATTTGTATTTTACAAATACGAACGCATTATGATGATGATTAAAAACCTGGTAATGATTTAATTATGTAATAATTTTGTCAAAATTTACTAGGCGTGGATCAATCAATAATTAGTTGTATTTGCATTAATTCTTATAAAACGAAGATTGTCGAAGTGCTTTTTGTAGTTGTATTGTACAGTTCCGTGCCGCAGCCTCCGTGGAGCAGTGGGCGATAGGCTGGGTGGAAACGAGAGGCCGCGGGTTCGATTTCCGTACCGAGACAAATGTTTGTGTGATCTACAGATATATGTTTCGGCCCTGAGGGGTTGACGATAGGCAAGCGGCTGGTCGTAAAAACTACAAGCCAAATCTTTCTGTAACATGTGTTAAAAAGCGTGTTGCACCGACCCCACTGCGAGTGGCATAACGTCAGGTGAAAGAAGAAGAGATACTGTGCAGTTCCGTCCCTCAAAATAGTTTAAAAATGCATAAAATTTTGTTTAATTTAGTATAAATTGGAAATCACTATGTCTACCTTCGAGACGAACTGGCTTGAGAATCCAAGTCACGATTTTAATTCCCCGCTTTGCAAACATGTAACTGAACCCAAGAATAATTAAAAACCCTATTCAATATACTAACACCCATAATAACGTTACAATTTAGGTGTAACATTACAATGTTAAAGTCCCGCTTTGTAACCAACACCCGCTAATTTTAATATAATGGGAAATTGTTACTAAATAGAATTAAGGAAGTGTTATTTGAAACTGTTATTTTGTATTCAATAGTCTCATAATGGGTAAGTTGGTTCGAGTCCCGGGTGAAATATAAAAATGCAGTAGTTGTTTGAAATATTTTATAACATGTATCAATTTAAAAAAATATATCTTATCCTTCCTTAAGTTAGACTTCCGATGATTGCGATAAGCGACAAACGCATGTCATTAATACGCACACCAATTAATTGCCTAGTAGAAATTTGAAAAATTTGTGAGGGCTAGAATCATTCTGTAGACAGTTTAGTCTACAGCATCAATTGGTCGGCTTGACTGAGTCGTTACTACTGTCTCACAGAAAACCGACGTAAAGTAGCGGCTTGCTGCTGAGTATCGTACGATGAGTGAGATATCCGGAGGCCCAAATCCCCAGACACTTTCCTATCATTTTTCTTTAAGCGGCAGTGCGTCCAAGATTCTTCTAGTATTGTGGGCTTATATGTGGTGGACATCACTTACTATCAGGTGACCCACTGGCACTTTTGCCGACCTGTGCTATAAAAAAATTGTCATCACGCAAAGTCACTAGCGCTTTTACTGGGGAATTCACATACATGAGCGTTACTGACGCACACGTTTTTCGCTTGACGTTATAATATGCTATTAAGCAAAACCTAGAAGGACCTTGCGATGTATTTTAAGCGACGCAAAATCACCCAACGCGACGGTCTGCATCATAATTTTATTTAGAATAATGTGAAATCTAAGCACTTTATCATGTCAGAATAACATATATTCCTGACAGACACACACACACAAGATGGTTTCACAAGGTGGTAGATCCGTCGTATGCGAGAGGCCATCTGGGTTGGTACCACCGCTTTGTCTATTTCTGCCGCCAAGCAGCAGTGTTGTGTTTCAGTTTCAAGAATATTGAAGCTAGTAAAATTACTGGGCGTAATGAGACTTAACATCTTATGTCTCTGAGTGACGAGCGCAGTCCAATACCATGCAGTACTTTGTAATCCAAAATTATGCGTGCTTGCCATCAGGCGAGTGATCTGCTCGTTTTATCATTCAAGCTAATAAAAAAAGCTCGGCGGACCGTAGGGGCAGCACTAGTTGTACCTCTGCCTAGCCCTTCGCGGATACAGGTTGAGTTTATACTTATGATTTTATGCAAATTAATAATGTCAATCTGAGTAGATCAATACACACAATAGCACCCGTTTGAAATGAAATGAAATTATGTGAAACTATTTATTGAATCCATAAAATGTCATTTAGATTCAGTAAAATTTAAGCTCCACCGCCATTTCGGAATGCTGTTTCGTTAAAGAAGAACGGACAAGAAACTCTAACGTTGTTTTCAAAATTCATTTACAATTTTTGCACTACAGTAATACAATCAATTTTGAATAGAATTAGAGCAGTTAAATGTTTGCCAATGAGGAACATTATAAAGTAAAATAATGCAAAACTGTAACTTATGTCATGTCGGTGTTCATTGAGACGTTGGTACCCCGGTCGAGCCGGTCGATTCGTAGACAAAGCTATAGCGTGCCTCTACCACGTATGACTAACACTAGACTAATGACTGGTCGATACAAAATCAATGAAGAAATAATAATTCCTAATTAAAAAAAGGATTTTTTGTCAGATCCTTTTTTGCGGAAACGGCGTTCCAAACGTGTAAAATAAATCTTAAGGTACAACAAATATATCGAGTCATTCTTATAAAACAAAGTTTAAAATATAAATGCTGTAGTAAAAGTTGTCTTGTGAAAGTTTTGTGGAAATCAGTCAAGTCATTCGCGTATTATTTAACGAGCAGTAGATAAATGTTTCCTTTTACACTGTGGAATTTTAATAAAAATAATAATACTTATAAATGTAAATATAAACAAGTATGAAATGTATCCACGTATTTCTTTAGGAACGATAAGTGAACTCTCACCTGATATCTCTCGGAGGCTCGCAAGAAGAACGGCGGCAAAGCGGCCAACACTGGATGCTGGACTAGCTGTGACACGTCCACGCCGTTGGGCAAAGACATTTCCATTATAAAGTCAAATTAGCCAAAAGACTCAAATCACGATAACTTAAAAAACAACTATAACTTTTTTACACAATGACATTTTTACCAACCGGCACTGAGAAATTTTAATTTGGAATAAAATATACTTAGTTAAAATATTATTTTTAAAATTTAAAACTTTTTATTTTAATTCGGTTTTGTCTTTGTAACGCGACACTTGCTAATTCGAATTTCGAACACACGTTTAAAACTAGAACGCGCACAGTTAAGGCGGCGACACCGTGTCGGGATGTTACCAACACTGTTGCTTCATATTCGGCGAACAGTTGCCGGGGCGTGTGCAAGTGAGACAGGGTGAGTGCGAAACGACACACTGTATACAAGCTCATATCTCCGTCCCTCTCGCACTATAGTGATAACTGTATATGTTGTATCATCCGGTTATATAAAATGTTGTAAAATGTGAGGATCGGCACGGCCAATGGGAGCGGCGAGGGACCCCGCCTCTGCGCCGCGATTGGACGGCACAAATGCTGAAACTTAATTTATAAAGGTGACTTTTTTGAGAAGCAATTCACAATGGCCTTATTGAATGAGGCACAAACACACAATTATGTTTTGTTATTCGCGTTGTGGATTCTTTTAATATGCTTTCTTTTATGTTTTTTGTTGTTCGATTGTTTCGTGCGAGTGTGTCGGTAATGAGATTGTAAATACGATATCGTTGGTTGGCCACATCCAGCTGTTTGTGCCGTTTATTGTGTTCATAATGCGACCTGACGTGCTCTTTATTGATATATCTATGTTAATGTCAGATCTAGTTTTCTCTAATGATTTTGTTGTTTTTGAGGCTTGTAGTAGAGGATCTCTCAGGTAGAATATATTCGCCTACTGAAAACTTTACTTTTATTAGTTCTGTTGGGACATAATATACTGTAGTACCTACATGGCTCACGTTTATTATACAAATCCTATGCCTACATAATAATTATGATTTCAACATAAATATTTATGACAATATGTAGGTATAATAATAAGTGTTGAGATGTCTACCAAACCTAACAGAGAAAATACTGTAATAGTGAGATTGAATATATTTCGTACAGTACAGTAAATAATAATAATAATAATTAAAATTTATTTCAGGCATAGCCCATAAAGTGTTAGTATTTACAATATCTTATAAAATTAATGTTAGTAAATATACAGATATAATATAATTTTTATATCACTTTAGGGCAAAGTGTGGAGTTTCATCCAATGTCGCAGCATTGGAGAGTCCCACCTGTCTACGAACACCCTTAAGATGCTATTGTCGCTACCGCGTATACGTGAAAGTAGCGAGGCACATCTTTTACGCATAATAGCAGCGAAACCATCTATGAGTCTATCCCCGAACATCTTCGATGCGCTACAGCGCCACGGTAACCCCAACAGCACCCTAAGGGCGTTATTATATTGTACTCTTATATCGCTGTACGCACGTCCACCATAACTGATCCACAGGCTGCACGTGTAGAATGACTGACAATAAATACTGACTGTAAATACACTGGTCTTGATGTTAAGTAAAGCGCAGTTCAAATATAATGTCGATCAAGAGACATTGTGTCTCACGACAGTCGGTAGAATTATGCTGGCCTGAAGTTACTGGATACTGGCTGCCCATACTGGTACACCCCGGAATGCGACTTGCCTGAACGAACCACTATGGCGGGTTTTAGATTTTATCTTCTCGTATATTAGCTATAGTTTATATAGGTAGGTAGATATAGGTAGTTCTAGAATTTCTTGCTCGTACTTTGCTAACGCAACAGCCTTCCGAGCTAGATGTAGAGTCAAAATTTTACAGAAACTAAATAATGTATAACATTTGCCCATCTGATTATAAGTATAGAGTATTACTAAGATAGTACTCTTAGTTTAATTTTTTTCTCAAAACGATCGCTCTATTATGTACCATGTAACCTATAAGAGATGCTGCGGGTTTGATTCCCGTACCGAGAGAAAACTTTGAGCTATGTACAATATTTGTTTCGGGTCTGGGTATTGTGAGATCGAACATCTCTCGTAGTTTCTGATACCCACTACACAATTTAATAATATCTTATTGTAAGTTCAGGTCTATGTGAGTGAATATTGGGTGTACTATATGACCTAAATATCTATCTACCCCACCCCCATCTTCCTAATTCTCATTTTTTTGGAAGCAGCTGACGGATTATAAAACATGTAGGGAGTATTAACTCAGCTATTCTATTTCCTACTAATATTCAAAATTTTAAAGTTTGTATGTTCATGAATGTTGGTGTTTGTTAGTCAATCATGCAGAGCAGCATGCCCATAAACAGAAGCAACACTAATGAAAAAACTATGGAGAACACTAATAAATGCTGGTATTCTCACGATGTTTCTTCCATAAAAACGAGTGATTATTAACTTTTCACTTCTAAGTTTTCATAATTACGAGTAGCGAGATGCCACTTCATGTCGGTTTTGTGTGTTGTTCATTTCAATTTATTTCAGATAGTCGCAGTAACCCGGTCAAGCCAACCCATATTATAGGCAAAAGTATTTTCAGCGTAGCTCTACCACTTGAAAAGAAACATTCTGATTATATTTTTAGAGTTCCCTTTTACTCTGAGACTCCTACTCCTATTTCTCGTTTTTCTAAAACGCTGTATTATAGATATTCTATAACAGATTCCCACTGCTGGGCACAGGCCTCCTCTACCTACTTAATGAGAGGGATTAGGCCTTAGAAGACCACGCTGGCCTAATGCGGATTGGCAGACTTGAAATAACTTCGAAATTCTTATGGAGAACTTCTCAGGTATGCAGATTTCCTCACGATGTTTCTTTAAGCGTTAAAGCAAGCGACAATTAACAATTAAGGCAAACGTAAAGGAGAAAAGTCAGAAGTGCATGCTCTTGGGTTTGGTTTCGAACCTATAACTTTCCTCTCGACAGTCCGTACCACTCCCCGCTGAGCTATATTCTGGATGGATCCTAAAAATGTATTTTTCATTTATGTAATTGATACTGTCTTACTATAAGTAAAACAAAATTATTTAAATTATGGGGACAAAACCAAAAAGTAAAAAACCCTGTTTCGCCTTAAGAGGCGTCTTGACGGCACGATTTGATTGGGAATTTATCAGATTGGTATATATTTAATTTTAGATTTATTGAAAACTGTTCATAATGATTTAATTTATAATTCGAATTAAATTGCAATCCATATCGCGTCGTCTAAAAACCCCCTTAAGAAGAGCGACAATATTCTAAAATTAAATTCAAACATCGAACCGCCGCCGACGGAAGGTGCGTTCCAATTGGTATATTTCAATTTAGTTGTCGAACGGAATTCCATTTAAATTACAATGAGAAACGGAACGGCGGGCGCGGGATGGGGAGGACACGCGCTGGTGTGGGTGTGGGGTTCGAAGTAATTATGACCGAATATTAATGTATTGGCAATTTTGTTCTGCGCCGGTGGGAATGTACGTCGTGGCTTGTAATAATAAGTTCGCGGCGATAAGTTAGTCAATGGACGAGGGACCATTTGATAAAGATTAATGTCCACTTAAACTTGATGTACTTATAACTACATAAGTACATACATATATTGACAGCCTCCGTGGCGCAGTGGGGGAGTATCCGGCTGCAAAGCGAGAGGCCGTGGGTTCGATTCCCGCACTGATATAAATGTTTGTGTGATCTACAAAATTTTGTTTCGGGTCTGGTTGTGGGGCCACAAGTCCATCGTAGTTCTGATACCCACGATACAGATTTACCTAGTGTGGGGTCAGGACTATGTGTGTAACTGTTGGGAGTATTTATTTATTTATATAAGGCCAGGCCTTTATCTCCAAAGGGGTAGTTAGAGACACAACTAGGACATCCACGGTTCGCCGAACTTTGTTCCACCCCATGATGTAATAGTACATGACTAGTTGCACTCTGCTTACCCCATGGGATAAAAGCGTGATATAATGTTTTTTTCCATACAAACATTTGAAAATAGAACATAGTCGCCTCCTAACACGTCGAAGTCTTACGCGAGCCTAAGCTCTACCAGTTCAGTATATTGTGTGTAGAATTATAGGAATATACACTAGCATTCGAAAAATAACTAAGGCACACTCCTACGAAATCTAGCGACAAATAACCTAACTTCGCCAGGTGTTGGGGGCGAGGGGGTCTGAGGAGTGGGACGCGGCGGGGGGCACCAGTAAATGAGAATTCCGCAGCGGTACGATCAATTCGCGAAATGTTCACATTTCGTAAACGTCTCAACTTGGTCGCGGGATGGGATAGGTATCGATACAACTAATCGATAATTTTATCTATCTTAGAGACTCTACCGCGAGCAGAAATAGTAGTATTTTACGGGCAGTGCTTTGTGCATTGTGTGTTTTTATAATATACTAGTTTTTACTCGCGTGATCGACCTTTTCCGGGATAAAAAGTAGTCTATGTCCTAATCCAGATCATGGTCTACCCGTGTGCCAAATTTCATCCAAAAAAAATGTTAACCCGTTAAGGCGTGATTGACTAGAAAGTTTGGATGTTTGCGAGTTGGTGAATTTTTAGGATGCCGACAATTGAGCAAATGGGTCACCTGATGTGCTAAGTGGTCTCCAATGCCCATAAAAACCCATGATACCAAAGGAATCATGGATGCGTTACCGAACTATGTAAGTAATGGGAAGGGAAGGGGGATTTGAGCCTCAAGATATTTCACTCATCGCATAAAACGCAGCAGCAACCCGCTACTTTACGTTTGGTTTTCTATGAGACAGTAGTAACAACTCGTCTGGCCCATTCATGACGTAGACAAAACTGTCTTCAGCGTGGCTCTACTACTGGCGTATCGTACGGTGAGTGAGATATCCGGAGCCCCACCCCCCCCCCTTCCCAATTTCTTAATTATCCCTTTCCTTCAAGGTTGACAACGCACCCATGATTATTTTTGGTATTGTGGGCGTACATGGGTGGTGGAGATCACTTACCATCAGGTGACCCACTTGCTGGTTTGCCGGCCTATGCCATAAAAAAAATTATTTATAATCTCCTCCTTTGTAAAAAAATTTAAAACATCGCAAGTATCGATAACTTCCCACCACCGCACAGTCGTGGGAGCGAATATCTTGGCAAAGCGTTAAAATGAAATGTTCGCAATTTGAATATCGTTGTGTACTCCCCTTCCCACTCTCTCACTCTTCACCCCCTCCTTGGCCCTCTCCTGGCGGGTGTTAAGACGATGTGATCATTCTGGCTTTATATTAAACAAGTTATAGGGTTGTACTAGTTTGTTTTATAGACATACATACTCACGCCTGTAATCACCGAAAGGGTAGGCAGAGGTGTAACCAGTACACCCACATTTCGCTGAGCGTATTTCCGTCCCTTATGTGATAGGGGGCGAGCCTATCGCCATACCGGGCACAAATTCCAGACACCGGGCTGATACTGAGCATTTCGTAATAGAAAAACCCAATACCACTTTACCCGACCCGGAGATTGAACCCGACACCTTAGCGTCAGCCTCAGTCGCAACGCATACGCATTACAACTGCGCCACCGAGGCAGTCGCCGAGCAAAGTGTGTTTTATAGAGTTTTGGAGTAACATGTCAATCCTTTATTGGTATCATGGCATCCCCTTAGCTAGGCTGAAAAAACATGAAATACTGGATTCCAATGCTAGGTTTGAAATGAAATGAAATGAAATAGTTTTATTCATCATGTAGGCAATTAAAATAGCGCTTATGACAAGTCAGTACAAAATAAAGAAACTTATGTAAGTACAGAAATCATATCAGCTAATATATACATAACATACATAGCATCGTCAAAATACACTGGGCAACTATAAAGTTTACAATATTTTTATATTAGTACAGGATTGTTAAGTATTATTATTATTGTTATTTTTTCTCTGTTTTAAAGGTCGATATGGACCATAGGCATTACCGAAACGGCACGTGGTTTAAAACTACCACCGGATCCAAAACGACCCAGCCTGAGAAGACCCGGCGAAACAAACTCAGTGGGCTTACTTTACCACTGGATTTTACGCGGCGCGACCCAGTCCTGAGAAGATCCAGCTAGTCAAACTCAGTGGGCTTGTTTTTGGTCCGATTTATCAATCAAAACTAGTGTTTGAGGCTTTCGATTGACAAGAAATCACACGTAGGTTGCCCCGGATTCAAATTTGTTCTCAGTGTAGAGATGTCTATCTACACGCCATATCTATGGCCACCTATCATGGGACGGGAATACGAGAATATCCCGCCCACACACCCGCCACTGTAACTCCTGTAAGCCAGGATCGACAGTCGCACGCCTATTTCGACACCGAGCAATGAAGCTCGGCGAGTCTCTAGGAATGCAAATGTGTCTTTATCCCGCAACGAAATTAATCAAATAGAAGGTTAAGGAGGAGTTGGAAATAATAATTTTCCACTTCTCTCCATTGCAAAGCGGTACGGGAATAACGGGAACAAAAAGAAACTACTTAATATAAACTTATATATGGGTCATATTATATATAGCAGTGATAGCTTAGCGGGGACTATGGACTGTCGAGACGAAAGTCGCAGGTTCGAAACCAGCCCCAATTGCATACACCTCTGACTTTTCTAAGTTATGTGTATATTAATTGTTAATTATCACTTGCTTTAACGGTAAAGGAAAAACATCGTGAGGAAACCTGCATACCTGAGAAGTTCTTCATATGAATTTCGAAGGTATGTGAAGTCTGCCAACCCACATTAGGCCAGTGTGGTAGACTAAGGCCTAACCCCTCTCATTCAGTAGAGGAGGCCCGTGCCCAGCAGTGGGACGTGTATAATACAGAGCTAGTATTATTATTATTATTATAAGGGTTATATTATAGTTCAATATCTTCTTCTTCTACCTGGGTTAACCACTCGCAGTGAGGTTGGCGCAACATGCTTCTTAACCAAAGACTTTAATGTATACTACTAGACAAGCTGCGCGGTACATAGAAATTGTTCCATTAAGTTACGATCAATTGACCGTAACTCAATAATACCATCTCGCTTACTCTCAACCAGAACCCCTATTGCGTTCCCTGTTTGTGAGCTGTCAAACTCCCGCTTTATGTGACGCAATTTTACTTCTAAACAGCCCGTCTAGTAGTGTATACAATAAAATCTTTGTTTTTAACACATGTTACAGAAAGATTTGGCTTGTAGTTTTACGACCGGCCGCCTGCCTGACGTCAACCCCTCTGGTGTTTCAATATAGTTCAATATATAAAAAGTCTAACGTAATGTTATACAATTATTGCTTTCCGCTCATGGGTTTTGTATAACTAAACACGCCTAACCTATAAATATAGTCATTATTGCTATTAGATTTAATAAAACTGCAATTCCCGGCGGCTATAGCCAAAATTTTTAGTTATCAATGACATAACTGCAATAAAATAGTGCTTATGACATGTTTGTCAAAGATTTTGTAGTTAGGGCAGAGTTCTATACATATTCTAGCATTGTCCTTTTGACGTGGAAACTGTTCCTTACAGTACATACATACGTACGTACTCATGCCTATAATCCCCAAATGGGTAGGCAGAGGTTTTACCAGTATTCCCTCATTTCGCTGAGCTTTTTCCGTCCCATGATAGCGGGCGTGCCTATCGCCTTACCAGGTATAATTCCAGACTTTGGGCTGATACTAAGCATATTGAAATATAAAATTCCAATATCACTTTTACCGGAGCCGGGGATTGAACCCGAGACCGCAACACAGCAATCGTACCGCGTACGCATTACAACTGCTCTACCGAGGCAGTTCTTTACTTTATTCGTAGCTAATTATAAGAATACTCTAGTATTGATGATATCCATGGGCGGCGGTGATCACTCACCGTTGCCCCCTCTATCACTAAAGAAAATAAAAAGGATTCTTCATAACTTTGTAACTTATAACAGTGTAGCACTCTTATTGAAATGTTATACACTGATATATTGTGCTGATAGTATTTAAAAGAGTTTAAACGCGGCATTATATTTTTTTCCGGCTAAACCTCACGCAACGTAGGTAGTATGCCGAGTTTCAGGACTCGCTCCCGGGTTCGCAGTTCACTGATAACAGTAACACTCGCTCGCGACCCTCCAATGGCGGGAGTGGTAACAGTTTCATGCGGTCCTATTGGCCGCCCCTCCACGCCCTCCTCTTCATTAACTGTTATTTTCCCTCATGGGAGGTTCTTACGTATATCCTGTAACTTTGTGTTCATTTCTTTGCTTTGGTAAACGGCGACTAGCGTTGTCAGACGACCCGAAATTGTTCAACGTCCCGCTTTTAAAACGTAAAATACTGTTCAAAATTCACGTTCTTTAAAATGCTATTAATTTCCATACGATATTTATAAAAATAGAGATTTTACATTCGTTTTATGCATTTTTTTATTTTTAGTAATTTTATTGCATATTCATTACTCATCCAAATAAAATAGTTATGTTTGTTTTTGTTTTTACTTATGAATATAAAACCCATATGGAATATATGAGCCTTACTTATAAACAATATTCAAGTATTGGTTACTTCAACGTTGTCTTTGTTTAACAACTTTATAAATGGTGTTAACAGAGAAAGACAAAAGAGTGTTTAACTAATCAATGCTTGAGCAACCATAAGTATGTAGGTAATTTGTAGGCACTACATATTCTATAAAAACTATTTACATAATTATATTTTCTGTGAAACATTCACATCACATTCACAATTCGAGCAGGCCTTCTTGTAAAATATATTCAGCGTGTGATTTTTTGTATTTGAACATGTTTTATTCTATTAATTAATGTAAAAATTAAATAATCATCAGTCACATCTCATGCCAAGTCAAAATTGAGTTGCTAGAAGCGTGTTCAACGCGTTTGTTAGTCAACGGTTTGGTTCCTCGAAGGCTGATCAAATCAACATTCATCTAATGGAACTTTGATTTTGATACTGTTTACTGTAAAAATTTAATAATATCATGTCTTTCTAATAGCGTTTAGCATTAATCATATTATTTTAAAAGTTATGTTAACTAACATGTGTGTCGAATCTAAGGTGTTAACCACATTTCTAGCAACTCAATTTTGACTCACGATGAAGTTTAACAGTTGATTAGTTAATTTTTATATTGATCAGCCCTTCAGAAACCAAGTGTTAGTCAGAGATTGTCAGGCGCTAACCATCTTATGTCTTGCGGTGACAAGGGCAGTGCAGTGCTATGCAGTACTTTGTAAATTTGAATGATGTAACTCATCGAAATAAGATAACTAGAACGTAACTCTCATATGAATCTGCCAAAAATAAGGCAAATATTTGGATGTTTGTCAGTCAATCAAGTCATGACCTGGATTAGGACATTTACAATTATCCCGGAAAAAGCCATTTCCGCGTGCAGAACCGCGAGCTAGCTAAAAGCTAGTATTATACGAACGACGCACTCATAGCCAATTGCACTCACTGATCGGTAAACGATTACTAGCGAGTTAAGCAACGGGATGCGGTCAGTCTATGGATGGATGACCGCTTATGGCCGTTCCTGTTCTGTTTACTGACAGTTAATTTTTGACACATTTTGTATGAAAAATCTGTCAAAATACTATTGATAGTAAGCAAATCTATCTGTAAATTGTATATAGGGAACAGCCATTAATGATATTTTTACTGAGCGTCTACGAGGACGGTCGAGAGAGAGATGTGTAACTCTACGGAGATGTGAGAGCACAGGCTTTGGAGTGCACGTCAAAAACCGGTCCCGGCTGTTATCAACTGACAACAGTCGTTTTAAGCTAAAGCTTGAAACATATTATAGGTCGCGAGCTACGGTCGCTTCTATAAGACGCGCCTGATGGTGTTTCTGGACAGTAAGATTGTATCTACCCGTGCAAACTATAAGCAATAAGTCACGGACGTCAGCTTGACCGCTCGGACGTCTTACAGTTATCTGGACTCGTGACAGCGCGTCGGACGGCTGAAGTCGGAAGGCTTTGAGCGCCTTGAAAACTCTGACACTGTTGTCCACTACCCATTCGATATAGAATAGAACAGAATTATATATGATATACTTAGCTGGCACAGTTGTAATGTGTATGCGATACGACTGCTATGCTGAGGTCTAGGGTTCGATCCCCGGGTCGGTTAATATTGATATTGGGTTTTTCTATCACGAAATGCTTAATATCAGCCTGGAGTATGGAATTGCCCGACATGGCAATAGACTCGCTCTCTATCATATCATGGTATGAAAATAAGCTTGGTGAAGTGTGGTTGTACTTGATACACTTCTGCCTATCCCTTCGGGTATTATAAGCATGAGTGCGTATTTATGTATGTTGAATTATATAAACGATACATGATAGTATAGGAGGATGTTATATCGTTCCCTCATTGTTGAGGATCGTGACTCCGTGCAAGGATTCTAACAATGGTTTTTCGCCATTTCGTCGCTTACTTTTCAGGAGAGATATAAAACTGAATATTTTTTATGAACATGTGTGATGTAACCAATGAATTGTGCGGTGACAGAACTATTTGAATATCGTGCTTTGTGTGGTTAATTTAATTTTTTGTATAAATTTATTGGATATACGGCAAAAAAAATATATCCAATGACAATATCACAGGAACAATTTTCGAGTTACGCGGTATTCTTAGCTAAGTGACTATTTGCTACGGTCTTCGGCTTAATGGATGGTGACGTTGACTGATGTCCCCATCTGTTCCAACACCTGGTCAGACCAACGTTTCGGGCTCCTTCCTTATGGACTTTGGGCTTCTATTTTCCCTGTTATCATGACGATAGTTTTATCTATATTAAAATACCGCTATCATCCTACTTCCTGCTACTATTATAAATATAAAACTTTGGATGTTTGTTAGTCAATCACGCCTTAACTGGACGGATTTGGGTGAAATATGGCACACAGGTAGACCATGAACTGGACATAGGCTACTTTTTATCCCGGAAAAGGCCGTTCACGCGAGCGCTACACGAGCAAAAGCTAGTCAATAATAAAGTACATCCGAAAAACCTATAGGTACCTGTATTCGGAAACGACGGTGGTTTTAACCCGCGCGTGCTAGTGTCCACAAAGATGGTGGCCGATGACGGCGGACGCCGAACGGTCAGCAGCAGAAATGGCGGCAATATGTCAAAGAGAGTGCTGACTGTGAGACTGTTTAGCTTCACTGTTGATAATAAAGTGGACACGCCTTGCTTTTATCAGGGAGTTTGTGTTCTTCATACGCTTCATACGCAACATACTTTAACACGTGTTACAGAAAGATTAGGCTTATAGTTTTTACAACCGGCCGCCTGCCTGACGTCAACCCCTCTGGAGAGAAAACATCCGACCCGAAACAAATATTTGTGGGTCACACAAACATTTGTCTCGGTGCGGAAATCGAACCCAGGGCCTCACGTTTCGCAGCCGGCTACTCGCCCACTGCGCTACAGAGGCTGTCATGTTCGTGAGTTACGATGTTTATAATTTAATATGTTCCTGAGTTTGAATATTTGTGGGTCTGTGAATTCAACAAAGCTTAATGGTTGAACGGATTCAATATTTTGATGAAATTTGTAGGATATTTTTTGACCCTGTCGTATATTGGGATTTAATAAAAAAAGACATTCACGTGGGTGGAGCCGCGGGCAAAGGCTAGTGTAAAATAATATCCACACTGTATCATGTAGATACTGTCCCAATGCTAGCAGAACCCTCCTCTACTTATGAAAGGGGTTAGGCTTTTGTCCACCTCGCTGGCCTAATGCGGGTTGGTATACTTCTTAAATCTTCGAAATTCTTATGGAATATTGTCAGTGGTGCAGGAAATAATAGTGCTGTGCTAATAGGGTGTATTGCTATTTGCTAGGATAAACAATATACCCACTGAGACGCTAATAATAATAGCTAATAATTAATAAATACACCCAACAGTCACACACATATTCCTGACCCCACACTAGGTTAACCTGTATTGTGGTTATCAGGAACTATGAAGGACTTGCGGTCCCACAACATCCAGACCCGAAACAAATATCGCTAGATAGACGCTGTTTCCTTTATATATTTCCTGCTGTTTCACTTCACAGTGATTACCAGTACGTCTACACCTCAGCTCAAAGTGTATTATTAGTTTTCGTCAGAGTAATTTTTAATGTAGTCATTATTTGGTCTATTTCAAAATGTAATTGTCTATTTGGTTATCTTTTTTTACAGCATATCTAGGTTGGCAAAGGAGTAAGTGGGTCATCTGATGGTAAGTGATTTCCACCGCCCATGTACGCCCATGATACCGGAAAAATTATGGGCGCGTTGGACGGGAAGGGACATATGAGCCACTGGATATCTCACTTACCGTACGAAACGCAGAAGCACGTACTTTATACCGGTTTTCTGTGAGAAAGTGTTAACGACCCGGTCAAGCCGGCCCATTCGTGCTGTGGATAAAACTGTCTACAGCGTGGCTTTACCACTCAATATATCTGTAAATTCAACATAAGATATCATGTTTCGTAAAAATATGTTGTATAATTAAATATAATCAATAATAGTATTATAAAATAAATATGCGGGCGCATCCACTCTAGTCTACACGTCCAAAGTCGAGCTGACCAACAAAAACAGAAAGCGCTCAGTAAGCCAGTCCGGTTTTGTGGTGTTTTTTTACAAGCGCGCCCCTCTGCGAGTGAACTTGATCGAGCACTTGGCGTCAACATTTCTGATTTTTCACGTATAGAAAATGTTTTCGACCCTTTGCCAAAGCTATTTGAAGGGGTTGTTTAGTTGTTTTCGCACAAAAAACAGTTTGTCGCGTGCCCGTTCCTCGTTTGGCGGGCAAAGTGTACGACAAAATTAAACTGCCCACAATAAAGTTTTGAAACTAATTAACTGCCCACTTTGAAATATGTATGTGGGAGCTATTCACTAATTTTCAAACGAAATTTTTAGCTTTACAGACTTTAATTTAATTACAGAATTATAGTAATGTGAATATTTGTCGGTGTACAACGCCATCTATTATTGGGTAGTGAAATTAGTAAAATATATCTAAACGTATTTAACTCTCTACTCGCCACTAGACGCCGATGTATTTAATACTTGATTATATTACTAGATGGCGTTAATTTAAAAATATACATATGAGATTTTTTGAATTTAGCAAAACAATGAAAAGATAGCCGTATGTAGCAGCCTTTATGCAATGAATACTTACTCGCTATAAGCATGTATGTAAAACAGTTTTATAACAAGTGCCTACCTCTTATCATAACGTCGTTTGGTCACGTGGTAAAACCAAAATATTGGTAAAATATTTAGCAATAACACCGGACGAAAGTAATCAACAAAAATCTAGGTTTACTAACATTGTATGAGTTAAACATCTACATCCTATTACCAGTTCAGTTCATAGCTAGATTTGATCAGAAACACTACTTTCTCACATAACAGGTAAAATGTTAGTTATTACCTATCGTCGCTTAGCTAAAAATACCGCGCAAATTAAATTGGCTTAGTTTTATGAACATAAAACTGAATATTTTTTATGAACATGTGATGTAATCAATGAATTGCGCGGTGACAGAACTATTTGAATATCGTGCTTTGTGTGGTTAATTAAAAAAATTGTGTAAATTTATTGGATACGCGGCAAAAACAATCTAGGCGACGCTATGTCTTATTGATGTTTGACCTCACAAATTATTCCAATCGAAATCTTTTTTAAATTAAGTAATCACAGACTTACATCTAATTTCTATTAATTTTACATATAATAGTTCACATTCTTGGGATTTATTGCCCATGATTCCAATCGCATATTTCTTTTCTGCAAGAAAATCAAATCAAATCAAATAGTTTATTTGCGGTGTTGTATGTAAAATTACTAACTTTTGAATCTTACCGTCAAAATGTATGACTGATTATGTATAATTATTTATTATTTGTACAGGTCAAAATGAAAAGAATTCTGCTAAAACTGATATTGCTTACATTATCCTATATAACGCAAAATAACGCTAAGATGATGAGAAACAGTGCCCTAATGTCCAAAATGGTGTCCCACTTCCAAGGAAAAGACAATCTATCCATAGAGCCAGCTATGGAGAACGCAAAATCTGGGAATGTTCTGTCCATCATGCAAAAAGTCCTCTGCAGAAACTTCCCTTCGATTCCTTGCGACGTCATCAGCAAAGACGAAACACTAAAAAATCTCATAGAAAAATCTATACAACAAATAAAATACAAAAAGTTATTAATGGAAAAGACTACCCCTTTACCCGGATCTCGTCTAACACTGTTCCCGGTAATCAACAGCGAGGATCTGTCAAATTTTTTACAGGTGAGTGATACTGGGTACTATAAAGAAAGAAAAGATAATCAGAAACAAAAGAAAAGTGTCACGAACTGGTCGAGGAAGAAGCCGAAGAAGAAAAAGAAGAAGGGATCAAAAGTGATGTCAGTGTATAACGGAAGAAAGAAGATCCGTAGATTTTACCCACACAAGATTAAATACAATGATAAAAGCAATAAGAATATAAGAAGGGACTTTGAATCAGATGAAAAATTGTCCATGTCGGTTGAAGTGCCTGATGGTAACACAGGGAGGAAGATAAGCTATCAATCTCATCCTGCAGATAATCCTGTGTGGAGAATAGATTATATGAAACACGGAGAGCCGAGCCTGAACATGTTTGGGTACGAAAATGAAAGGTTGCAAGGAAAAATAATGAAAACAGGCCCGAATGTAATCGTGGACGAGAATGTTCTCGAACAGGTCGCTAGAAAAGACGTGTTGCATCCAGATGTGTATATTAAGAAGAATTATGTTAGAAACAAAACTGTAGACGTTAATTCTGATGCAATGGATTAAAATAGAAGTAAATTTTTTGTAAATTGTGTTTTTTTTACTTCAATATTTCTTAGTATTGTAGGTAGTACCTATTTGACAGCCTCCGTGGCGCAGTAGGCGAGTAACCGGCTGTGAAGCGAGAGGCTGCGGGTTCGATTCTCGCACCGAGATAAATGTTTGTGTGATCCACAAATATCATGTTTCGGGTCTGGTTGTTTTCCGGATTGACGTCAGGCATGCGGCCCGGTCGTAAAAATTACAAGCCAAATCTTTCTGTGACATGTGTTAATAAGCATGTTGCACCGACCGCACTGCGAGTCGGATAGGGGCAGGTGGAAGAAAAAGAAAAAATGCTTCATATAGAAATGTGAAACTTTGTCCTACGTCTTATCACGCAATAGTACCTATTTAATTCCGTTACAAAACTAAAACCAAACCATCTTCCCACATACATGTACAGAAAAATCTACCTTACCCGCTTATTGTAAGTTATAAATTCAAACACGATACATACTTTTAAGAGTGGGGTAAACAATTAATAATCTCATATTGAGTCGGGCAGTTGCGGAGTCATGTCTCGTCCCATTTTATCAACGCATGTGTTAGACACTTCAACTGGCACGCCTGTTGTGGGATTATTCGTCGAGTTATATAAAAAGAAAGATAGTTCGTGGACATTATGGCATAATACGATAACTACCAGTGACGGGAGAGTACAGTTCCCCTTCTCTAAAGATTCTATGGCTCCGGGAACTTATAAACTGAAGTTTAACGTTGCTGATTATTACAAAAGTGTTGATAAGGAGACGCTGTACCCGTATGTTGAGGTTAGTAGTTATTACTTGTAATATAGGTAAATATTTAATTAGTTATATAAGCGATTTTGTGGCTGCTTCATAATTGAATAGGTTCTTCGGACAAGAAATGAATTGATGAAGAGATATGTAAATTAAATCCACAGTCTACTCGCTATAGGTATAGCATATATAGCTGTTCCAAACATGTAAATTAATATCTGTCCAGTTATCCAGTTCAGTTACCTCTATTTTATTTGGTGTATTGAAAGCATCGAAATATTGAAAGGTTTAAGGAATTATTTAAATAGATATGTGTTTCCATTTCTGGAACCACGTTTGGTTAATGGACTCTAGATGAATTGCATGACTGAGCCGGATTGACCGGTGTGTTACCGCTGTATGACAGAAAACCAATATGAAGTTGAGTGACAACTTGCTGTTACGTTTCGTACGAGTGAGATTTACGGAGACCCAAATCCTTGCTTTTAGAAAGAAAGAAAGAAAGAAAGAAAATCAAATTTTCCAATCTCCATAGCCAGCAAGGCATCCCAAATGCTCAAAAAATGTGGTTACTAAGTGTGGTTTTATAAAAGCGACTTCGTGGTATCTTCCTATTTGAATACTATGGCGCGAATGAATAAATTAGCAAAGCAAATGAAGCGAAAGTGTTATGTTAGGACCGTGTCAAGTGGAAAATCATAGGCTTTGCTCCATCCGGTACCCGTATGGGATAAAGGCGTATTTAATTTGAATGTAAGGATTATAAATAATACTTTATACTTACAGTAAACTACATATTACTTAATTGAACCTTATCAGATGTTGTATTTTATTAATTTTCCTGACGGCCTGTCTTGATCTTTGACATTGATTCATTCATATAGTGATAAAAACATAGAACATTTATTATTATGCTCAAACATTTATTACGCTTTATTTTGTTTACATTCATTTGTATATTAGGTAACTACAACAAGTACTATGACTAAAACTATACATTTCGGCAATCTTCGTCTATTTCGATCATCACACCTTCGCATTTTATATGTCTGTTATCATTATATGACCTAATACAATTTACAGACCTCTAGCAACGTTGGATTATATTGCTCTGGTGTTAATGACCACACGCTAATGGCCGTAAGAATGTTGAATAAATACTCGTACCTGCTATTTCAATTATATGTTAATTTATAGGTAAAATGCACCGCCTCAAAATATGTTATTTTTATTATTAGGTTTTTCGTTATTTTGAGTTTGTTTTATTTTTGTTTAAAAGAAATATTTTACTATTTTATGTGAAAAATCATCAAAATCAGTCCATTATTGACGAAGTTTAAGTTTTTCATCACCGATTCCACTCCTATAGGGGTGGAATTTCTTCTTGAAATTTAAATAGAACCAACTTTGAGCAATACTCTTTCTAATGCAAAAATTATCGTCCAAATCACCCCATATTTGGTGAAGTTTTGCATGGTTAAAGATACATACCAAAAGAACATATAATTATACGCGTCGAATTGAGAACCTCTTCCGATTATTTTTCATCGGTTAAAAACGGAGATTACCAAAGCGCAATTTTATGTATCGAAAGAAGCTAGACATTCGACTATTCGAGGTCAGTTCAACGTGCTGAAGCCATAATGAAGTAGGTACAATAATTGTTCACGTTTAAAAGTCTTAAGCATTTAATGTTTGTCATTGAATACTCGTATATCCATCTGTGTCAATAAATTAATCGAAAAAGTACAAGCGCGCGATATTCGACCAATATCAATAAGACTGTATCTACTTCCAGTATCATGGACCCGTTGCCAACCTTAAAGGAAAGGGATGATTAAGGTACATACGCACTCACGCCTGTAATCCCCGAAGGGGTAGGCAGAGGTGTAACCAGTACACCCACATTTCGCCGAGCGTATCTCCGTCCCATAATGTGATAGGGGGCGAGCCTATCGCCATACCGGGCACAAATTCCAGACTCCGGGCTGATACTGAGCATTTCGTAATAGAAAAACCCAATACCACTTTACCCGACCCGGGGATCGAACCCGCGACCTCAGCGTTAGCCTCAATCGTAACGCGTACGCATTACCACTGCGCCACCGAGGCATGATTAATGTATTGGGAAGGAAAAGGGGATTGCTGCTTCCGGATATCTCACTCACCGTACGAAACACAAGAGCAAGTTAGCTAACTATCTTACTACACGTCGGTTTTCTGTGAAACAGTGGTAAGTGGTGGAAGTATGGTAACCCTGTCGAGCCGGCCCATTCACACTGTAGACAAAATTGTCCACTACGTGGCTCTATCACTTACTAAAAGTAATCTATAAAATGCAACCAACGCCATCTTTTACCGAAGTAAAGTACTAATTTGTTTTATTTCAGATCACCTTTAACACAACAGAGGGCTCTCACTACCACATCCCTGTGCTGCTTAGTCCTTACGGATACACGACTTATAGGGGCAGTTAAATAAAACTTCGTGATTTTGTGTAATTTAGCTATAACTTTGTCATGTAATTAATAATAAAGAAGAGATAATATTAGTGCTGTCAAATTATTTTAATTTATAACTAGATGGCGCTTTAGTGAATTTAGAAAATAACGACGATTCGTTTTATTGATTGTTCGACGAGTCGTTTTATTGGCATAGTGGTGGTTACAGGCTGAGAAAGCGATGAGCTCTGGGTTTAAATCCCAGGTAGGGCAATAACAATTTGGCCTATTAGCATACTGTATGGAATGGCGTACTCTACTAATAATTATTAGATGACCTAGTTGTCTACAACTACGTTCTCTTAGGCCGCTATTCCGCTATCATATAAAAATGATCATACTTCTATAGCTCATAGATTTATGAGAAATGTATGACAGTGTAATAGCAACATAACCATAATATTTTTTATGATCATATGTCTATGGTCCTATTTCACAGCATGCTGTGACACAGAATCACATATGACGTCATATATCTATAATGCAAATATGATAGTGGAATAGCGGCCTTATTGCATGTTCAAATAGTTCGCATATCTCCGTGGCGCAGTGGGCGAGAAGCCGGCTGTTAAGCGAGAAACCGCGGGTTTAATTCCCGCACAAAGATAAATGTTTGTGTGATCCACAATTTTTACGGGTCTGGGTGTTGTGGGACCGTAAGTCCCTCGTAGTTCCTCATACTCACAAAGTCTTGAATCACGATACATATAAAATATGGGTGTGTGAAATGTAGAATCAACCAGCACACTGCACACACACCAACACTGGTTCATAAATATGCGGCCACCGCACTAAACGGGTTTATTTCGCAGTCGCTTCTATAAGGAAAATGATCTTAATATTGTTCATCGCTCTCGGATGTGTTGTGGCAGAAGAAACAAATGATACTATACTAGCAGGTGAGCAAATGTCTATTATTTCAGATAGACTCGTGGTAGATTTACCGTTAATAAATACGGTATTTTGATTATCATTATATTTCTGACATGCTTTGTTTAAAATGTTACTCATCCGATAAAAAAGTTTTTTCATGTCCTTTCAATGTAATCGGATCTGGTACTACTGGTGGTAAACGTTGCTCTAATTTGTAACCAGTACACCCATATTTCGCCGAGTTTATTTCCGTTCCATGAAGTGATAGGGGGCGAGCCTATCGCCATACCGGGCATAACTCCAGACTCCAGTCTGATATTGAGGATTTCGAAATAGAAAAACCCAATATCACTTTTACCTGACCCGGAGATCTAACTCGAGATTTCAGCACAGCAGTCGTACTGCGTACGCAATAAAACTGTGTCACCGAAGCAGTCTAAACAGTGTCTTTTTTTATTATTTACCTACGCATGATCTTGTTTCATTGTCGGGTTGTCTTAAGGAAAACCATAAGAGAATAATAATAACATTCATGTAGGTAAATACATGAACTCAAGCAATTGAAATGAGCCACATAACATTCCATATATCATTCAACGTCTTCCATTTATCAAATCTTCCATTTATATTGATTCCTGCGAAAGCAATGTAAGGCTGGCATAGTATTTAAGTGTATTTTACAAGCCTATGATTGAGTAGTAATAGGGTAGTTTCCTATATTGAAATTTATACATTATTTTATAAGCAACAGAAAGTTATACGCAAAAGAAACCCTTTAATTAAAACACAATCAAAATTGGTTCAGAAATGTGCCCGCAGTTATGATTTTAAATGTTGGTAATGAGGAAAAGTGGGTGCGTAGTAGGGATATCTCACTATCTCGCTTGCACGCGTGCACCTAATGAACATTTTACACAGTGACGTCAAAGTTTGCGTCGTCTGTCATTTGACAATTACCCCTTCTACAGGCTTTGAATGGCTTCTAACTTATTTATTTTTGGTCCGATTTATAAAATTCTTTCTGCAATCGATTTTGAGTAACGTAACTTATTGATTTAAATAATTAAAAAAAAACCAGTCAACTACCCTATTACAGCTGCAAATGAAGATGAAATCTATTTTGTAGGCGGTGGAAGAACAGCGGCGAGCTGGTTCCTAACTGTACCTGTTTGAGCCAATAGCTCGATCCAGATGTCATCATGGACACTTAACTCATTAACGCATACATATCGCTATACCTAAACACCAACATCGGCTGACAAACAAGTCGTTTGCCAAAACTTTTGAGTGGTAGAGCCACGCTGTACACACTTTTGTCTACAGCATGAATGGGCCAGCTAGTCCGGGTCGTTACCACTGTCTCACAGAACACCGATATAAAGTAGCAGCTTTCTGCTGCGTTTCGTACGGTGAATGAGATATTCGGAGACTCAAATCTCCCTTCCCAATCCCTTAATTACCCCTTTCCTTAAAGTCAGCAATGCTCCCATGATTATTTTGGTATTGTGGGTATACATGGGCGGTGGAGATCACCCTCAGCTGACCCACTTGCTCGGTTGGCCGGCCTATGCTATAAAAGAAATATCTTTCTCAGCATAAAACCAATATCTGGGCAAATAGGAAGTGTCCGACCAACGCACGTAACTAAACCAGCGTACCTAGGCTCATCTGCTTTAAAAGAGCCGCGACGCTAGGCAACTGCTCAAGGTAGAAGATAGCTTAGTCGATGCCCATTCTAGGCCGCCAATAGTTTTATGTGATTTTTTAATATATCTGAAGGACAATTCTCGTAATTTTAAACGTTCAAAATATCATTACGATCTAGTCTCAGCGTCAAGAAAGTTGCAAATGACATTCTCTTAAACCAATAATCAACGTCAAATGTGAACATAAATCGTAGAGATTGTATGTAGAATAAAAGTTGACTAAAGACAAAACCAACCAAAGCCAAGGTATAATGTTACTGCTAATGCTAGGTGCATTTGACGTTGATTATTGGTTTAAGAGAATGCCATTTGCAACATTCTTGACGCTGAGATTAGATCGGAATCATATTTTGAACGTTTAAAATTACGAGAATTGGCCTTCTGGTCCCTATCTTTATCTAAGAGTCTTTCTTTTTAGGATTCCGTAGCCAAAGGGTGCTAATGGAACTCTGATACTAAACCTACGCCGCGCCGCACCGTCTGCCTGTCTGTTTTTCCTACTTTTAAAGGGTTCTATCTTTTGATTCTCAAGTACATATTGCTGACTGAAACATGTGTTATACAAACAAGTAATAAAAATAGAATAAAGTGGGGTGTGGTACAGAACCCTTGATCCGTGAGTTTGACTTGCTCATGTTTGGTTTTTCAACTCATGATCTATTTACAGTGCAGGATGAATCAGGGCCTATCACCATCTCCCCTTCAGGGGTTTTCCGAGGGTCCTGGATGACGTCACGCCGCGGGAGACAATTCCAAGCATACCGCGGTATCAGGTACGCCGAGCCACCAGTGGGCGACCTTAGGTTTCAGGTAAATCCTTATTTTTGCATTATCACCAGCCCTGTATCACCAAGGCTAGACTCTCTTTCTCGTTAGTCGAAGATGCCTAGCATGTTAAAGCCCACTCATTCTCTTTAGTCAAAGATGCCTAACAAGTGGCTGTTGTTGGACTGTAAGGTGCTGATACTATGACCTAGTGCGCAGTTGACTTTACCGCATAACAATATGGCACGCTTGGTTTTCACAATATAGAATTGAAGTACTTACGTGATCAGTGGTCTACTTGGATCCATGTCTGTGATAGTAGCAGTTGAATGAGTGGAGCAAAAACGAGAGCTCAATACCATAATGCCGGTTTACACTAGAAGATTCTTTCGGACATACGGCAGAAGTAAGATTAATCCATATAACAGAAAACTTTTGTTTACTTAGTCGCATCATGCTATTTGAAAGCAAGAATAGTATGATGCGGTTTCGTAAATGAGATGCTCTCGCCTTTGTCGTATATGAAAGTCTTCTCGTCTAAATCGTTTTTGTCTGACAGTGAACTCACAGAACGATAACTTGCAAAGCAACACTAGTTAAACTATCCGATTAACTATCACATATATTTCCGGAGACCCAAATCTCGCCCCTCTCCCCTTCCCAATTCCATAATTATTCAATTTCTTTAACGTCAGCAACGCATTCATGATTCCTCTGGTATTGTGGTTGTACATGGGCGGTGGAGTTCACTTACCATCAGGTTTGTCGGCCTCAGCTATAAAAAAATAGTCAAATTATGAGACAATCAGTTTAAATCAAGAAATAATTAAAATCTTGGTTATTGCAGCCTCCAAAACCTATCCTGAAGTACAAGAGTCCAGTTGACGCGAGTGAAGATGGACCGGCGTGTCCGCAGCCAGCGCATGCGGGTTATCCAATCAGCGAAGACTGCCTCACTGTTAACGTCTATACGGCTAATAATAATAGGTGTGTTTATAACCGTCTCTATGGATACTTACTGCATAATTCCATCACCATCCTCCTGTCCTTATCTGACTAAAGCAAGTGGGTAATCTGGTGTTAATTAACCACGCTGTTGACAGTTTTGTCTACAGCACGAATGGGTCGGCTCATCCGGGTCTTTACCACTGTCTCACAGAAAACCGTCGTAAAGTAGCAGCTTGCTACTGCGTTTCGTACGGTGAGTGAGATATCCGAAGGCCCAAACCCCTTCTCTTTCCCAATCCCTTTCCGTTAAGGTCAGCAACGCATCCATAATTCTTTTGGTATTGTGGGCGTACATGGGCGGTGGAGATTACTTACCATCAGGTAACCCACTTGCTCGTCTGCCGACCTATGCTGTATAAAAAAACACCATTTACAATTTTTTTCAGCACAAATCTTCGACCGGTTGTCGTCTACATCCACGGTGGCGGTCTGTACTCCATGAGTGGTCGCAGTGACCAGGCTGGCCCCCACTATCTGCTCGACAAGGATATTGTGCTCGTGACCATGAACTACAGAATCGGCTCTTTGGGTATGTTTGGACATTTTTTTTTTTTTTTTTTTTTTTTTAGCCCTTTTTTTTTTTTTTTTATATACGTCCCACTGCTGGGCACGGGCCTCCTCTACTGAATGAGAGGGGTTAGGCCTTAGTCTACCACACTGGCCTAATGTGGGTTGGCAGACTTCACATACCTTCGAAATTCTTATGAAGAACTTCTCAGGTATGCAGGTTTCCTTTTTGGACATTTATTTTTGATTATTAATAAAGTAATAACGACGTAACCTGGTAAGTAGTAACTAGTAGCTCATTCCAGCGAGTCGCGTTCCAGAATCAGCCAGTGTATTTCCGGTTACTTCAGACCGGCATAATTCTAGCACCGTCCAGTGACGCAACATCTCTCAACATTAGCCTTAGACATTATATTTGGACTTGTCTGCCTTTCTTCTCTTTACCATCACACATTATATTCACTTTGCCGTGTCATGATATCAAGAAGTTCAGCGCTTATGATTTCTTATAAACTGCTTCGCTGCTCGCTTATTCAAGTTCTGGACAAAGGTATCCTCCCATATTAATGGAGTTTTTAGACTGTGATCTTACTACGCTGGTACAACACGGGTTAGTGGATTGCCATTGCCTATGTTGATTGTCATGATTGTCAAGATACCCCAAGCATTACCAGCACTAGGCTGGTTTTATGGTGGTGTGAGATATAAATGTGGTATCCCTTGTCCCATATATTTAATTAGGTTTTACTGTAGTTTAGTATGGTGAAAGTCTGAAGTCTGAGAGTGGACCTGCAAGGCGCCTCTCCACCGGTTATGCGCCTTCAGCTGTCACTCCGGTTGGGATAAGGTAGGGCTGACCCTGACACTATGGGCCGTGAGGTTAGCTCAAGATCGAAAGACGGCCCACCTTATAACCCTGAAGCTGAAGTTTTCATCAATTGCAATCTTTATCTGACTACAGTTTTATTCGTCGCTGTTTCAAATATTTAAACATTTATCCAGCATTTATCTATATAATTTGCGAAGATATTCGAGGCCGTTTCTGCTACATTCATTATGTAATTGGTTGTTCATAGTCATTAAAATACAAATTGTATTTGACAGGATTCCTCGCGCTAGGCACGAAGTCTGCTCCAGGCAACAATGGGTTCAAGGACCAAGTAGCAGCACTGCGCTGGATGAACAGAAACATCGCATCGTTTGGAGGGGATCCTGACCTCGTCACCCTTACTGGTTGCAGCGCTGGAGCTGCTAGCGTCATGCTGCATATGATATCACCTATGTCTAAAGGTAGAAAACCAATATTTTCAACTGCTCCTATCTTTTAACACAGCTTCAGGGATAAAGGCAGGATAGTATGTCCAAATATACTGGACTGCCTCGGTGGCGCAGTTGTAATGTGTAAGCGTTACGATTGAGGTCAGCGCTGAGGTCACGGGTTCGATCCCCGGGTCGGGTAAAGTGGTATTGGGTTTTTCTATTACGAAAATGCTCAGTATCAGCCCGGAGTCTGGAATTTGTGCCCGGTATGGCGATAGGCTCGCCCCCTATCACATTAGGGACGGAAATACGCTCAGCGAAATGTGGGTGTACTGGTTACACCTCTGCCTACCCCTTCGGGGATTACAGGCGTGAGTGCGTATGTATGTAGTATGTCCAAATGTATAGCGATAGACTCGCCCTCTTTGTCACCGTGGAGCGAAAATTAGCGAATTGTGGATGGATGGTTGTGGTTAATGTACTCATAGCAGCTCTACCCACCTCTCTTCTAGGATACATGTGATACTATGTTATGTCCGAATGTAATCAGCTCACTATTTTTATATCAATTATTTGACAATAGCCAGATATTGTACAAATCTGGATTCAAGATTTGTCTACAGCAAGATTGTGCCAGGTCGCAGTGGCACTACTATCTTCCAAAACTAAACAACAGCAATTGTGTTTCCTGTGGTCAGTAAGGTTGACGGAAACCCAACAAACTGAAAGAACGCCAACAGTTGCTATATAGTGACAACATATGTTCATTGCGGCCCACATGCTAAAAGCGACCTACTTGTTCGTTTGACCTATAAAAATAACTTCTCAGGCCTGTTTCATCGAGCCATATCAATGAGTGGATCTCCTGTGGCCAAGATCTCCAGTCCATCACACCTGATAGAGTTGGCGGAGAAGCAAGCGAAGATGGTCGGCTGCCCCATCAACGATACGAGGATGTACGACTGCCTGAAGACCAAAACATGGAAGGAACTCGCCGGGTCTCTGATGGGATTTTTTGTAAGTAGTTTCACTGTTTATAATAAAACATTATCTCACAGTGATATATTTAATAATTAATTACCAAAATTTAACAGAATATTACTAGAATTCTTTCACGGTGAGTGAAGTTAGTGGAGGCCTGAAAACTTTCTTTGTTCTTTCTTTGAAAACTTCTTTTTAGTGTTCATGGCCTCCGTTATAAAAAAAAAACGTTTTGATAATCAGATCTATTATATTTCACTACCGTCCACATTCCCAATCCAGTAATACAAGTACGCGCAGACTCAGACTCCCTCAAAATGTCTCTTTAAATTGCCCTTTCAACATTTTTTCGCAACGTCAGGATGTCATGTATATTATTTTTTAGGAGTTCGGCTATGACCCATTAAAGCTGTGGTCAGCGGTGGTAGAGCCAGACTTCGGCCAGGAGCGGTTCCTGCCTGTTGAGCCAATGGACGCCATCAGAGCAGAAAAAATTCACGCGGTGCCCTTCATCATCGGCTTGACTAGAGACGAATTCTTTTGGAAAGCTTACAGTAAGTTCTACTATCATAAATGTGGAAGTTTGGATGGTTCTAAGTTTATTAATCAATCACGCCGAAACGGCAGAACGAATTTAGATGAAATTTGGTACACAGTTCACAGAATAGCAGTGATAGCTCAGCGGGGAGTGGTATGGACTGTCGAGACGAAAGTCGCAGGTTCGAAACCAGCCTGAAGTGCATATATCTGACTTGTCTAAGTGATGTGTGTATTAATTGTTAATTATCACTTGCTTTAACGGTGAAGGAAACATCGTGAGGAAACCTACATACCTGAGAAGTTCTTCATAAAAATTTCGAAGGTATGTGAAGTCTGCCAACCCGCATTAGGCCAGCCTGGCGGACTAAGGCCTAACCCCTCTCATTCAGTAGAGGAGGCCCGTGCCCAGCAGTGGGACGTATAGTCGTATATAATACAGGGCTAGTATTATTATTGGTACACAGTTAGACCATGACCTGGAATAAGACATAATATATTTTTTATTCCGGAAAAAGACATTCACGCAGGCGGAGCCGCGAACAAAAGGTAAATAACAATACTACCTAAATATATATGTCCCATGCAAGAATCCCTCTCATTTGTCTTTGCCTGGCGCGAAGCAATATGTAAGCAATAACTTAGTTTATTCCAGTTTGAAGGACATTAAAGCCAGTGAAATTACTGGACATTATATGGTATAACATTTTAAATAATTATCTTGAAGTGCCGAGCGCAATGCCGTTCCGTGCAGTACTATTATGGGCAGGCGTGCTGCTTACGATCAGGCGAGCGCCCGGCTCGTCTCGTCATTCGGGAGAATAAAGTAAACGTGTTCGTATTTTTGTAATGTATGTATGTATGTAAGTTACGTTACTCAAAATCTATTGCAGAAAGACTTTTATAAATCGGACCAAAAATAAATAAGTTAGAAGCGGTTAGAAGCCATTCAAATCCTGTAGAAGGGGTAATTGTCAAATGACAGACGACGCAACCTTTGACGTCACTGTGTAAAATGGTCATTATGGTGCACGCGTGCCAGCGAGATAGTGAGATATCCCTACTACGCACCCACTTTTCCTCATACCAACATTTAAAGTCATAACTGCGAGCATATTTCTGAACCAATTTTGATTGTGTTTTAATAAAAGGATTTCTTTTGCGTATCATTTTCTGTTGCTTATAAAATAATGTATAAAATTCAATATAGGAAACTACCCTATTAATAGGCTATCTACAAAAATATATATTGACCGTGGCATACATTCACCTCTTTGTTTTCAGCTGTTATGCGCAACGCTACCCTATTGGACAAAATGAAACGAGATTGGGAGTTGATTGCCCCCATCGCTTTCATACTTCCGAACAGGAACGCCTCCGACGTTGCCAAAGTCAACAGACTGAAGACGTTCTTTAGATATAAGGACATAGTCAATGACACCTTCACTACAGACGTTTTAGGGAGACTCTATTCTGACGCTATAACTGGGTTCTCCGTACATAGGTAAGATAAAAGAAAAGAAAGAAAAGCATTTATTCGACATATTATAGCGTAGGCCGGCAAACGAGCAAGCGGGTCACCTGTAAGAGATCTCAGAGACCAGAAGGATCATGGGCGCGTTGCCGACCTTAAAAAAAAGGGATTGCGGTTGGGAACGGCCTCCGGTTATCGCACTCACCGTACGAATGCAGGAACAAGCCGCTACTTTACGTCTGTTTTCTGTAAGACAGTGGTAACGACCCGGTCGAGTCACTTTATCCCCCCCTTCCCCCTGTCCTTATCCCACTCGCAGTACGGTCAAGGCAACATGCTTTGTTAACACATTTTACAGAAATATTTCGCTTGTAGTTTTTACGACCGGCCGCTTACCTGACGTCAACCCCTGTGGGAGAAAAACACATATATTTGTAGATCACACAAACATTTGTCTCGGCGCGGGAATCAAACCCGCGGCCTCTCGCTACACAGCCGGCTACTCGCCCACTGCGCCACGAGGCTGTCATGGTCTTTTGCCTGCCTTATAATATTGAATATTTCAGGATGGCCTTCCTAATGTGCATACACTCCCCACATCCTGTGTATTATTATATGTTCAACCACGTCGGCAACCATAGCCATTATGAAGATTCCATCACCAACAAACCAGTTGGTAAGTACCCCACCTAAGTACCGAATAATCCTACAATACTAGAAGATGCGTTGCCGAACTTAAATGTTAACTTAATATGGGGGAATTAAGGAATTAGATAGGAGATTTGAGCCTACGTATATCTAACTTACCGTATGAACAGCAAACTGCTATTTATAGTTGCCTGGAAGAGATTAATTTTCGATGAAGTGAGCAGGCACGTGATGATAAGTGATCTCCACCGCTCATGTACGCCCACAATACCAGAAGACCTAAGCACATTGCCGACCTTAAAGGAAAGAGATAATTAAGGGATTACGCGTACGCATTGCAACTGCGCCAATAGTTGCCTGGAAGAGATCACTTTTAGTGATAAGGCCGCCACTTGTGGCACATTTATTATTAAGCTGTTTTCTGTTTTTGTTGTTGTTGTTTTTGTTGTTGTGTGTCTACAATAAATAGTTACAATCTCCTATCTATCTATCTATCAAGGCAGTCGTGAGTCGTACAATAAAGAATAGACGTGAATTAATACTATCTATTTATTTCACGTCCTTCTAATAATCATTATTTTCACAGGAGTCGCCCACCACGATGATCTCATCTACCTATTCACGTTAAGTCGAAAGTTTCCCGCCATAAATGTGTCCGACGGCGAAGACTCCAAAATGGTGGACAAAATGACCACGATCTGGTATAACTTTGCCAAGACTGGGTAAGTTTTGGCTTTATTTCTTCTTTAAAATAGACACTGTACGTGTCAGAGACCAAATATTAACCCGTTTGTGGCTTTTAGGCCAGTTATTTTGTCGGGTTAGAGTAGAATCATAGAGTAAAAGTTAACCCGTAACATTGAATTAATGAATTTTTTCAACAGGCGCAAGTGATAATTATCTAGGCATTGAGAAAGGGAAGGGGGATTTACTAACGGTACGAAACGCAACAGTGAGCTGTTACTTCACATCGCGTCGGTTATACTCGTATCTGTAAGGCAGGGGTAACAATTGCCTCAGTGGCGCAGTTGTAATGCGTATACGCATTACGACTGAGCTGACGCTGAAGTCTCGAGTTTGATTCCTGGGTCGAGTAATATGTGATATTAGGGTTTTCTATAACGAAATGCTCAGTATCAGTCCAGAGTCTGGAATGGTGACCGAAATGTGGGTGACTGGTTACACCTCTGCCTACCCTTTCGAGGATTACAGGCGTGAGTACACAGTGGTAACAACCCGGTCGAGCCGACCCATTCATACTGTACACAAAACTGTCTATAATGTGGCTCTACCACATAGAAAAAAAGGATGGCAATTCAAGCAGTAAATACTCTCAAGATTTCTCTAACACTAATCTACTTCCAGCGTACCAAATCCAGTTGGCGGGTCCCATGAGCTTCAACAAAATGGCGCCTTCTCGTGGCCAGCGATGACTGTAAACAACCGGACGTACCTGCGCATAGACAATGAGTTCTCCGTCCACGACAGGCTATTCGAAAACAGATTTGAAGTGTGGGAAGATCTCTACCCACTAGAATATCAAGGGTATGAATATAAAAATATCTATAATAAAAAAAAAAAATCGGGTCTGGGTGTTGTGGGACCACAATGTCCTTCGTAGTTCCTGATACCCACGATACAGATTTACCTAGTGTGGGGTCAGGACTATGTGTGTGACTATTGGGTGTATTTATTTATTTATTTATATATTTTTGGTCAAACATATCACTTCATTGATATAGCAACGTAAATAGACTACACAAACAAAACCGGTCACTCCCGGGTTCGAATCCGTATTATTACTGGATTCAATGTCCTTTTAGCCGGGACAAAACAGTGCTTACACAGCTGTTTGGCGACAGAAATAAACAAAGCAGTGGTGCCTAGCCGATGAACTACACAAAACACCTAAGTACCTACTACCTAAATAATAAATAAATCTTTGTTTTTCAATTAAATTAAATAATAAATCGCTTCATTGATTGCCACTAGGGCAACGTACTAAAAATAATTTGTGTTTGAGTTTTCGATTCTAAAAAATCACACGTGAATTTCCCGGGATTGGAATTTGTGCTATCACATCATGGGACAGAAATAAGCTCGCCGAAATGTGGGTGCATAAGTATTTCCAATTCATAAGGAGCCGTGGTTGATTCGTATTGATTAAAATTTATAACTACTGTCAGCAATAACTGGGGTCAAATACACATATTCTTCCACCTGCCCTCCCATCCCACTCGCAGTGGGTTCGGCGCAATATGCTTTTAACACATGTTACATAATGATTTGATTTGTAGTTTTTACGACCGGCCGCCTGTCTGACGTCCACCCCTCTCGGGATACACACAGCCCCTGAAAACACAAAAGAACAATCTGAGTATGGACTAAGCGATTTAGATAACTTAACTTACGCCGGCATAATTCTGACGACCATCGAAGGATGCCACCTATCATGACAATCGGCTGATTTAGACTATATTGCACTTATCATCAGGTGCAGTGTAGTCATATGACCATTCCAACGTGGTTAACATAACACTTCTAGAAAATTTTGACGACTTGTTTTCCTGTGCTATTGCACGTTAAGGTACAAAAGAGAAAATAGTCTATATCGACAGTTTTAAAAAATAAATGTATCATTATATTGTTTTAATATAAATTAATTCCCTGCAGGTTGCCTGCCTCAGATAAACTTGGAAACTCAGGCGCTTGGTACAAGACCAGTGTGTCTTCGACTCTTCTCTACACGGTTGCTATTAAAGCTTTATATAAATTCTCCAGGAATATAGGTGCTTAACATCGAAATAAGATAACTAGAACGATATCTCTCATGTGAATCTGCCAAAAATACAGCTCCACTTACTTACACATGCACAGGTAAAATTACATGTAACAGTCATACACGCAACAAAAATTTAAGAACGTTCAAAATCAACTTTGTTTCTATAAAAGATAATGTCAAAATATTAAATTACTAAATCGAGATACGACGTTCTGCACCACGCAAAAAATTAGACGTTTAAGTGTCAATTAAAAATCATGAATATTTTTTTATGAATTGATAAATTAACGAGCTGCACAGACTTTTATAGCCCCGCCCACTTGCACAGAGTTTTGATGGAGTTATTTTTTGCTTGAGTTACGTTTCTTGCCATCATATTTCGATGGTGCTTAGTTTGTAAGATTTTATATTTTTTATGGAATAAAGATTTTTGAGAATTAAGTCTATTACTGATTAAAGTTGGTATTATTACAGAACTAAGTAGTGTTCGGAATGATATTTAAAATTACCAGAATGACATTGTTACTAAACAATGTCAAGAAAGGTGCAAATGGCATTTTGATAAACCAATATATACTTACACACATAAATTCTACTCGTACTCATTCATTGCCATGAAATTCCTAACAGGCGCGTAATGATTAGTAACGATTTAAATAGAATTAAACTACTAATCACTTCTAGTAATAATTTATTTATAACAAATTGTTATTTCCCATAATGTGTTTTTGAGTAGGTTCTTACATAAATACGGCTAAGTTGGGCTGCATTGAGCAACGCTGAGCCGCGCCGCCGCGCCGCGGCCGCATCGCTTCAAGTTCAGGGTTAACCAATTATGATGACTCAGAATCAAATACGTGCACAAGAAAATAAATTCTATAAGCCAGAAAATAAAGCTTTAAATGTATTACATTTTAAACGTCCAAGTTGGACTTTCGAAATTGAGTCCTATGTATATTGAAAGTAAAGACAAAATTATTTAACCCTTTAAATTGTTTCTTATGGCTGCGTAGTGCGTAGAATAATTTCATCCCTATTCCCTATTCCGCGCATGCGCTATCGTTCTACCCTTGAGCAGGGAACAGGGATGTATACATAGATAACTCAATGTATCGATGAACTAATAAGATTGAGAAGAAATATAGGAAATGGTCTGAGTTAGCGTAGTAGAACAAAAAAAACCGGAGAGAGTTCTAAATTCGACACGTATAATTTGTTTTTACGTTGTTTAATTAACCACGTGAAAAGTTATTTCACAAGGTCATCCCTTGTGATGGTTCTTTTTTCATTGGAAAGATTAAAGCTAATGTTTAGTCCCATTTATATTTCACGAAGTACCTCCTCCTAAAAGAGGATGATAGAAAACTTAAACTTCATCATTTAACCGATATTGATGATTATTACACAAAAAATAGTAAAGTACCTAATAACTTTTTAAATAAAAATAAAACCGACTCAAACAAAAACTAAAAGCAAAATAATAAAGTATTTTGAGTTATCCGCTTCGGCAGTTTTCGTTTATTTTGGAAAAACCCACACACGCTTATATACTTATTACAAAATTAAGTTGTAATAATTTCAAAGTACCTACTTATTTTTTTCTCTTGAATGACTGAAAATGCAGCCATGGCCTCCATATATTCCATACATTCATTCCATATTCCTAGAAGACGATTGCCGAAGCGTTTAATGTTTATCGTAGTATTGTGTACGTTTACGTTATCGATACTCGGCAAAATGTGAAAAACCACAATCGATATTGTAACGCGTCACTATTCGTCCCCTCTCTCCGCGTCGGCCATGACACTTGGCCACTTGCTGTCACGTGAACCGACGCCATCGAACAAAATATTGGACATTTGAAATCGTGAGTGTTTATTATTTTATTATTTGGCAACATTATAGTTAATACTTACTGCTGGTATACAGATAGATACTTTAGATAATTGTGTTTTTATTGTTAAATAATAGTTCATAATGAATTGAATAAGCGTTTATTATATAAAATACGGAAGTAAATAAGAACACTCTGCCTGTTTTTATGTTACAGTTGCTAATTGCGATGAATAACAGGGTTAGAATTGTGTGTTTAGCATGTATTTAATTTAATGTTTTGAAAAACGGGTCATAACATTGTATGTCTGGCGGCATCTTTCAAAATAGAGACTAAGCTATATTATGCTTTATGCATGGAAGAACCAAATAGTCACACGAACTAATGTGTTATTTTGAATTAAATATATCAAAATGAAATTAACTTCCTTTTTGTATGAAGTCTAATTATTACCTATTTAGTTTACGCCCATGAGTGTATGACGTCAAGTGACGTCACTATGGTGATCAAATGTTCAGAAAGTTTTTAATTTAATTTGTTGACAATTGTTTCCACACAAAAATAATAATAATAAATACATCCAACAGCCCAAACATAGAATAAAATATATAAATTATGTTGAATTCAGTGTTTTAATGGCATTTCCCATATACCCACGGCCACGACACATGATATCGTATTTGAAACATATATGTATTTGTGGGTCACAAAAATTTTGTATGTGTGCGGGAATCGCACCCGCGGCCTTTCGCTTCACAGCCGGCTATTCGCCAACTGCTCCACGGAGACTGTCAAATGGACAACCTATGTATTTGTGATCTTCCTATTAAAAATTCAAGCATAAATTATGATTACCTGACTTGGTATTTGAACCCAATACCTTACGGTATTTTAGCCTCATTAAGCTGCCACAAGACCAATGAGGTGATTGTCATTTAGATCGTAAATAGCCGACCCGTATTCGGAATTATTCCCGCCAGGACGATTTCTTCTTTGAATGATGTATTAAGCTGATTGGTGTTTCAGGAGGGCACACATAAACACCATCAAGCTGGCGATCAACTGGTGGAAAGAGCCCGACATGGGAGGTAAGAATTATGTGAGTCGTTTCATTCATCTACCTACTGAATTACTGCTGCCCGCTTAGCATAAGTCCACGAGATATCGCGAAAAAACCTATTGATTCCTGAAGATTTACATATTATACTTCTGCTGTATCCTAATTACCTACAGGTCTAGTTAGATAAAATATTCTTTATTGCACACCAAATTAAGTAGGTAGCTTATAAACGGGTGATACAATGGGCGATCTTATCGCAAACGACAATTTCTTCCAGACAACCTTGGACAGAAGTTTTAGGTTTAGGCTTAGGATCAAATAGTGGAATTTACGGCGTCTCGTTCATGGTGCTTGCGGGATGCGTTGTCAAAGGGCTGTAAAGCGGGACGTCTAACCAAAATGGGGGCATCTGGCAACACTAAGTGCAACGTCTCTGGACGCCCGAAATTATTTTTAGGCGTGTAAGTGGGTCACCGTAGCCCAAATCTCACCTGCACGTGGCCCTACATCGCTGATCGAAGCAATGGCGAAACTTGATTCCCGTTGCGGGTTGTGAGGGTCAGACGGCGTGTCACTCCATATAATACCAAATACCGTCAAATCTACGGTACGATAAGGCGGACCCTGGTATTAATCCGGGATAACGCTAGACAGAAAGCAAAGACCAGTCACCTGATGGTAAGTGGGCTCCACGGCCCATGAACATCCACAATACCTGAGGAATCATGGATACGTTGCCAACCTTAAAGGGATAAATAAGGAATAAGGGAATGAGGATTTAGGCCTCCGGATATCTCACTCACCATACGAAACGCAACAGAAAACTGTTACTTTACGTCTGTTTTCTGTGAGACAGTGGAAATTCATACTTGTCTACAGCGTGGCTCTACCACTTGTTAACATTTATACTGAACTGTACTTACCATGACGTGCAGCTTAGTAAATTTGCTGTTAGGAAAAAAAGGACTGCCTCAGTGGGGCAGTTGTAATGCGTACGCGTTACGACTGAGGCTGGCGTTGAGGTCTCGGGTTCGATCCCCGGGTCGGGTAAAAGTGATATTGGGTTTTTCTATTACAAAACGTTCAGTACTAGCCCGGAGTCTGTAATTTGTGCCTGGTATGGCGATAGGCTCGCCCCCTGTCACACCATGGGACGGAAATACGCTCGGCGAAATGTCGATGTACTGGTTACACCTCTGCCTACCCCTTTGGGGATTACAGTCGTGAGTGAATGTGTATTAAAAAAGGAAGTTAGTACTAAGAAATCCATCCAGAAGGTATAATTTGTTGGCAGTGCCTGCCGGGGAGCGGCAAGGCTGCTCGGCGGCGCGGGTGTGGCGAGCGGCGTGTAACACGCTCGTAGCACCCGCTGCCGACGAGGCATGGAAAAAGATTGTGGATGCCTCACCGCCTGACAGCATGTGGCACTCGCTCAGGAATTGTGTCGCTTATCAGGTAACAAGGAACATTTCGGCTTAACGTAGGTGTAATTACAGGGCACGAGTTGTGAGCACAGTTGGACAAGAGTGACGGCAGTTGAGCAGTTGAAAGTTGATCGACCTTCTCTCGGGCGTTTGAGATAGCTCAAATATATAATGGTTGGCATTTTTCGTGAATGGTATAAGAACCTTTAAAAAATTTGTACTTTTCACTTGGGTGTGGGCCTGTGTGGCGCCTTTTTATTACAAGTCAACCAGGCTTCCGTATGCTAGACGCTTTGTGGAGACATGTTTTTACATTTTTTATCATGATATTATGATATATTATGTGATATTATGATTTTGGCGCCCCCTAAAACTGCCGCCCGGGGCGGGTGCCCAGCAGCCCGCGCTCATTCCGTGAATAAGACCTACTCGTATAAAAGCAGTACTGCGCAGGGAAAGTTTGTACTCACGACTCGTGCCGGTACCTTTTCCTACACCTATTTACAATTACTTATTTTTTAATTTACAATACAAGCATTGGTTCGTTAACTCGCCTGAAGTTAGGCACTTCACCCTTCTCCACGCCATTTCTCACCATCTATATCCTACAATACATTAGCGCAAGCCACATAGAAAATGGGCGAAGATGCGCACCTGTTCAAAGTATTTTCATACAAAATCCATAATAGTAAGGTCACAGTCACGAAACATCGGCGTTCCGTCATCTTTCTTCAGCTTGCATTGCGATTTTTACCTTACTACCAGTATTGTGTTAACAATATAAATCCCATTTCAATTGAATTTAGTAGCGTTTACCATCAATATTTGTTGTCAAATAACACGTCGTCCATGCATAGTGAAATCAACAATACGCGACAAAAAAAACGGCTTGGTAATACAAAGTTGTTTTTGCGGCTGCACCAGACTGACAATGTAGGCATGATGTGTTAATACGTTGTGTTTGAAGCGTAAATGAATTTGAAATCGCTATTGAATTAAATACGGGATATACCTCATTAATTTTACGTTGTATTTCATACAGATTGAAGTGCTTGCGGCGTCTGTTACATTTATGTCTGTGGTTTTTAACATAAAAAAGCTTCTAACCGATCAAATCTAAAGATCCAAAGAATTTATCTATAGCAGCAATAACACGACATACTTTCCCATAAGAATCTATTTCAGATTTCACCTTTGTTCCGTTTGAGTGCTCGTTCGTATAATGCGATTATGTAAAGGCGACCACACACAGTACAGTACGCTTGACATGCACGCATGATTAGCGCACATACTAATTTTATACAACCTTGAAATATCGACCCTTTGCTGAGGGCTAAACTGTGAATTTGAATAAAAGTTTATCTTTATTAACATAAAGCTCATACTTATATTCCCGAAAGGGTAGACAGAGGCGCAACTTATGCTCCACCGCGCGACAATTTACTTGATAGCACCAGAAACACTGCTACCAATGTCAATCTCGAAAGCCGCTTCACTCATTTTAATAGCCTGTTCACACGCTTCCATTTTAGTTGATCAAATGCTATATCTCATGGTATTTGAACCGTCTTAACAGACTTTCAATCGAATTGACCAATTATTGCATAAATTATGTGATAAGAAAAAACATAATATCATTTCTATTTAATTTTGCTACTTCCTTTCTTTCTGCCTGGCGTTATCCCGGCTTAATGCCAAGGTCCGCCTTCTAGTGTCATAGATTTGACGGTATTTGCGATTATTTGGAGTTACCCGCCGTCTGACCCCCACAACCTGCAACGAGAACCAAGTTTCCCCATTGCCTCGTCCGTTGTAAGTGTGCAGGTGAGAATGGCTTTCGGCCTAAGATGTTCTTTGCCCACATACACACCATTTAATTTAGTTTGTTTAATAATTAAAACTCAGCGTATATTTTGGTACACGTTTATGAAGGTTAGAGGCCCGTGCCTAGCAGTGTGGCAGTATAATAGACGGCTGATATAGTTTTTATTCCTTGATTCCAGGCGGGCATATGGCAGAACCTGTTGATGAAGGGCATAGATGACGTCATCCAGCCGGCCGCGTTCAAACTAGCCATAGTATTACGTCACACGCCCTCCGAACTCGCCGCTAAGCTATTAGCTGAGCTGTTAACCTTACATCCACAGTCGGTAAGTGCTATGTAATATATTTGTGGGCACGTTATGAGGAACTGTAGGAGTACATCGGTCACAAAGACCTGTGCCAGATCCCTAAAGCTCGAGATCCCACGGATGGCCCAAAAAGCACGTTGCACCACCTCCACAGCGGGTGGGATAAGGGCAGGTCGAAGGAAGGCAGAGTTAATGGTCTTATGAATGATGCTCAAGTCCAGACGAAGAGAAAGCTTATATGTAGGAAGACAGAGACTGGCAGCAAGCCGGGATTACTCTAAGCAAATACAGGGAAGAAAGTTAATTTGGGAACAGTTTGAGCCTCACCAAGTCGCCACACTACGACTGTAGTGATGCAGACAGAATGCAGTTTCCAAATGTTTGCATATGAAAAACGCGACATCTCTTAGCGTCTAATATGAGCAGAATTCAGTTTTTTTGTATAAAATTATATGACGGAAGATCAGCGATGTAATTACAGTCATAGTGTGGCGACGCCCTTAGAGTATTATCACACACCTGCCTAATTCGTCAATCTATAATAATGTGTACCTACTTTAAAGCAGACTGGCTTAAATTCATTAATTGTCCATCGTGGCTATATCCTACATCGATTCAATTAATCGAAGTTGTCCTGGTGGATGTGGGAACACTGTACATGTATATTGGTCCAGCAAGACCTGATCTCATACGTGCTGGCGCTGCTGACTGACGACGAGGCGTGGTGCGGCGGCTGCGGGTGCGCGGCGGCGCTGGGCTCGCCGGCGCCGCTGCGGGACCTGCAGCTGTTCGGAGACCTGGAGCTGGCCGTGCTGGCGGCGTCGCGCGAGGAGTACGACGCACACGCCAAGCTCGTACGCGCCGAGTACTCCAAGCTCACGCACGACAACTATGTGGAGCTCAGGATCAAGGTGAGGGACCTGCAGCTGTTGCGAGACCTGGAGCTGGCCGTGTGAAAGAAACGGACGTAAATGATCACAAACACCCCCCTGAACACCAACAACGCCAGTAGACTCGTCGGTGCATTACCGACCTTAAGCATCCAGTACTCTCCCTGTCCGTATGAAACGCAGCAGTTAATCTGGTACTTTCAGTTCTGTGAGACAGTGGTACAACACCAGTGAAGCCAGCACATTCTTAAGTATGAAAAAATGCCTACGACACAGAAGTTGTGCTTCCAATATTTTTTAATCCTCGCACGGCATCGTGACTATATTGCACCCATGGAAAGTAGAGTGTACATATATATAATATCTGTAGAGACATTATGCCGACCAAATAAACTAGATATATACCCCCGCTGTACCCGAAACGCGACTCGATGGATTGTGAATTTTCATCATGTGTATTTTTTTTATGGCATAGGCCGGCAAACGAGCTAGTGGGTCACCTGATGGTAAGTGATCTAGACCACCCATGTACGCCCACAATACCAAAAGAATCATAGGTGCGTTGGGAAAGGGAAAGGGATAATTAAGGAATTGGGAAGGGGAGGAGGTTTGGGGCTCCGGATATGTCACTCACCGTACGAAACGCAGCAGCAAGCTGCTACTTTACGCCGGTTTTCTGTGAGACAGTAGTAATGACCCGGACGAGCCGGCCCATACATGCTGTAGAAAAGTGTCTACAGCGTGGCTCTACCACTCATAAAAAAAATGTATCGTCGAAGGATGCAATGTCTCTCGACAGCCAACATTATATAATATTTTGACTGCAGTATACTTAGGTTACCATCAAGTTTAGTGTTGTCACTTTGTCACAGTACAAATAAGATACACAAAATGATACTTAAATGACACGAAATTGCTTTGAACTAAAACTGCACTACATTAAGTTACTTAATTTAGTTTTAATTTGAATTTAGTTTAGTCTGTAACAACAGAATATCTTACATTTCTGTTTCAGGTATTAAACCAATTCACCCAGATACCAAAACTGTACCACACGCCGGAGTTCGAATGTTTCGAGGTCGCGGCGAGAGAAAACATCGAGCGGGAAATATGCACCCTCAGAGAACATTTACTGACCGGCAGGAAAGATTAGCCAAAGTTTAACATCGACAGATTAGTCGATACGAGATGGTGTTTTTGACAGGCATCTCAAACGCGCTGTCGCATTTAGCTTATCAAACGCTATTCAAAAATGAGCTGTTAAATGTCAAAAACACCATGATGCAGCGGACACGCTGAATTACAAATAAATAATGAGGAAAACGTGTGCTTTTTGTCGATAGCTTGAAGCGCTGAATGGATTGAAGCCCCAATATATATTATCATTTTAAATAGAGCTTATTTTTTGTTTTTATTAAAATTTGTTTCTGTTATTTTATTTGTATTCCACTATTTTTACATGTACCTCTTCATTAGTTGTGTCCAGACACCGATCCAATAGGCGGCACAATTCTGTGAAAACTAAAAGCAATTTAGTTAAGTGGAATCCTGAACCAAGATTTTTGCGGTAAAGTCAAGAGTAGAATAAATCGAGAGTACGCGGACGTATGGTTTTTTCCCAAAATTTTCAATTTGGGCAAGAGTACGACCCGCGGACAAGTGTCGTCTATTAGATCTATGTCTATGGTCCACATCACCTAATCCCAATCTACCTAAGTAGTATCTTTACATAGGAACACTTAAATAATTTCAATTCTTAACTAAGATTAAGTATTACAAATTACTGGTAAGTGAGAAGTAAAATCACAGGACTTTGCTCATTTTAGTCTGACAATATTATGATTACGCTATTTATTGACGCAAACAGTATATCGATTAGATCGAATGGATTATACTTACATTTCGTTTTAAATTAGTATGCAACAAATAAATGGACACTAATACAGAATTTAGCTTAGTTTTTACGGCCGAGCCGCCTGCCAGACGTCAAACCCCATGTGAAGGTAGGCTTAGTATAATAAGAAAATGATACCTAATAATAAACACGAACTCTATGAAGGTAGGTCCAATCCTGGGCAGATTATCTAAGAAATCTTACCCAACCTGGGAATCTAAATCAGGCCTTCCAGTTTAACAATCAAAACAAGCATTTACAGTTCACTAATGATGTAATATGTAGGTATAGTACAACCACGGACTAGCCTAGAGATGGAAAATTATAAAATAATCTTTCAAAATTGGAAATGGACCAATAAGCTTTCAACAGTGTCACTTATTTAGCCCATATCTAACGTTGTTGCACTGTAATGAATGTTCCCTATATTCTATCTATCGACAGATCTTCCATACAAAATGTGTCAAAATTTTACTGCCGGTAAGCAAATCTGTCGATAGACAGAATATTGGGAACGGCCATAATAGATTTTAGTCTAAGGTGGAGTGTGGACGAGGATAATTGGCCTGTTACTGCCAAGCTAAAATAAGACTAAAAATAAAATGGTTGAAATTACTATACTTATTTAATAAAATCACAATTATTAGCACCATACAGTTAAAAAAATTGTTTACTTTGCATTTTTAAGTTTCATTTGCGGACTTATGTAAGACTTGTATATGTGACACATTATACGTAATTACACATGGGCGAACATATTTCCAAGTACATAATTTAATGACATTGACAGTAAGCAACAATATTTTTTTTATATATACGCAACAGTCTCACACATAGCTCTGACCCCACCGTAAGATACAAGTCTTGCGTCGTGGGAATCACGAACTACGATCGATACGATCACAGCACTCAGACCCGAAACAAATATTTGTGGATCAGACAAATATTTACCTCGGTGCGGGGATCGAACCCGCGGCCTCTCGTTTCACAGTCCGCTACACAGGCTGTAAATTTTCCGCGCATTGTAAGTATTAAAAAAAATACTAACGAGGTTTGAGACCTTTGCCCTGCAGTGGGATGATATAGATTAGATAAAACAATATTTAAGTATATTCATTAACCTTATAAATCTCAATAGCAAATACCTCTTGACATGGTAAAAAATAAGTTTAAATCTCTATTCTAAAAAAAAGTAACTGGCGCCGCCGCCACTGCCAAAAGCTTGTCACGCTGTCTCCTCCGAAACCGCTGGGGGTATGGGGTCGAGACCGATACCAATCGATGCAGAATAATGTGGGGAATAAAGTAAGATATGTCTCATATTGTGGAAAAACATGGGCAACGCCACTAGTATAAAAAAATAATACTTCCTAAATCATGGTGCATTTGCTGTTATCTGTTAACGAGTTTTCCCATTTCCCTTGTATTCCATCATCTGGTATTATGGGCGTATGGGCAGTGATCACTTAACATCAGGTGACCCACTTGCTTGTTTACCGACCTTTGCTATAAAAAATACAGATATTAACCAAATTTATGGGGCCAACCTTGAGGTAAATCCTATAGAATAAAAAAAACATCGATATCGGTAAATTCCTGCTCGTTCCCGTCCCAATAATGATTCTCGTTCTTTTCCTTTATATCAGCAACGCACCCATATTATTCTTCTGGTATTGTGGGTGTTTTTCAGCGGTGGACATTACCACCAGATAATCCACTAAGGCGTGGCCGGCCTATGATATAATAAATTCGGCCCACATCGATATCATGATCAGTTATCGATATCACTTTCATTATTTTTCACGCATGATTTTGGATGAAGTTAAAATACATTACAATATTCCATATAACTTTTAGTGGCTTCTTTTAATGTATGCAACAGCGCTGTTGTATCGCCTGTAATAAAAACAAATATCACTCCCAACATAGACGCGGGAATCGAACTGGTTACCTTATGTTCTGTAACCGCTTACTAAGGGAACAAGGTATAACAGTGGCCGGTTCAGGCTGGGGGTTAAAAATTCCAAAGCTTAAAATTTGTCTATTTCTGACGCAAAGTAGCAGTGTGTAGTTAAGCACGGTTGTGTTTCGATTAGAAGGTCATTGAAACCAGTGAAATTACTGGTATTATGAGAATACTGAAACGCAACTCAAGCATTTAAGATCGTGTTAATCAAGCAGTGATAGCTCAGCGTGGAGTGGTATGGACTGTAGAGACGAAAGTTGAAGTTTCGAAACCAGCCCCAAGAGCATACCACCTGTGACTTTTCTAAGTTACGTGTGAATTAGTTTATAATTATTATCACTTGCTTTAACTGTGAAGGAAACATCGTGAGGAAATCTGCATACCGGAGAAATTCACTATAATAAAATCGAAGATATGTGAAGTCTGCCAACCTGCATTAGGCCAGCGTGGTGGAATAATGCCTAACCCCTCTCATTTAGTAGAGGAGTCCCGTGTCCAGCAGTGAGACGTGTATAATACAGGGCTATTATTATTAATCAAAACTTTCTTAGCCGTCAGATTTGTATAGAAATAAGTACCCATTAAACAGTCGGCCATTGAGTAGCGTTTCAGTATTCGAGCGTTAACATCACATACATCATGGTGGCAAGCTTAGTTCAGTGTCATTCAATTTGTAATTCAGTCATGTTACCATCAGGCGAGCGACCTGCTCGTCTCATCATAAAAAGAATACTAACCTATTGCAGCATCATAGAAATATCTCTTGTCAGTGCCACATTGAAGTTTTATCGGTCTTTGCTTTTCAAGCAATCGCTCCACATCTGCCAAATATTCAACTGTTTAAACATTTGTAATTAGTTATAGATAATAATTGTAATTTTAATAACATATTTCCATAGACCCTCTTGGTCCAAACCACCAAAACTGAGAAAAATCCTTAAAAGAAAATCATATTCAAAGTGAATCCAGAATTTTACTAAGTCAACTTAAGGAATCGGGCACATTCCGTCTAAGAAGTTTGCATTTCTCATGAAAAAGTCCTATCACCGAACTGTGACCAATGCGGAGTACCAGAGGACTTAATTCACATCTTGATGGAATGTGATCGTAACGCTTCCTTCCGCACATCAAAGTGTAAGCATATTTTAAAACTTATAATTGTATATAATTTTATCTGACCCTCACTCGGAATAATTAAAACTGTTAGTCAAATTATACAACCTAGCTCTCCCCTCAGATCAGTCTAGTTAGTATCTATTGTACTTTTAAATTATATTAGTTGATTTAATAGGAGCGACATAATCACATTGTGATTAAGCCTGGCAATAAATAGAAAGAAAAAAACACTTAAGGAATCCGTTCTTTGCCTTCCTATGCCTATGCCTATGGAAACAGTAGTGAATCTATGTATGTAAATTTAGGAAAGTTTACTCCTGTTTTTAGTGGTAGAGTCCCACTATAGTATCTACATATATCATATCTAATATACGCCCACAATACCAAAAGAATTATGGGCGCGTTGCCGACCTTAAGGGAAAGGGATAATTAAGGAATTGGGAAGGGGAGGGAATAGGGTAGTTTCCTATATTGAATTTTATACATTATTTTATAAGCAACAGAAAATAATACGCAAAAGAAACCCTTTTATTAAAACACAATCAAAATTGGTTCAGAAATGTGCCCGCAGTTATGATTTTAAATGTTGGTATGACGAAAAGTGGGTGCGTAGTAGGGATATCTCACTATCTCGCTTGCACGCGTGCACTATAATGAACATTTTACACAGTGACGTCAAAGGTTGCATCGTCTGTCATTTGACAATTACCCCTTCTACAGGATTTGAATGGCTTCTATCTTATTTATTTTTGGTCCGATTTATAAAATTCTTTCTGCAATAGATTTTGAGAAACATAACTTATTGATTTAAATAATAAAAAAAATCTAGTCAACTACCCTATTTGGGCCACCGAATATCTCACTCACCATACGAAACGCAGCAGCAGGCTGCTACTTTACGTCTACGTTTTCTGTGAGACAGTGGTAACGACTCGGGCGAGCCGGCCCATTCATGCTGTAGATAAGTGTCTACAGCGTGGCTCTACCACTCAATGGTTGTTGGTGAATCTAAATAAATAACTGAATACCTCCATGGACTCTATCCAGCAGAGTGCTAATATCCGATGTATCTTCAAACCTCGTACACAAAGCATTCACATATACGCTAGTACCAGATAGTATGCGTTTACTATCACCAGTCTGCAGTAGATATGTGCTGTTATCGTTTATACTGGAACATTCTATTTGCACCATTTCATATGCCGCTTTAGAAGACTGTGTTGAGTAACCGATTAGTAAGTTTTTATGTATTGTAAAGTCTTCAACAGACGTCATTGACAAATAGACATTTGGATTCGATTCCCTGTAAATGATGATGTGTTTTAATAAAACTGCAATACACTAGGTGGCAGGTCCTTTGTATGCGAGGCAGTGTGGGTACCACCGCTTTGTCTATTTTTACCGTCAAGCAGCAGTGTATAAGCACTGTTGTGTTTCGGTTTGAAGAACATTGCAGCCAGTGGAATTTCTGGGCATTATGAGACTTAACAATTATGGACTTATCATCTTATGCCTCGGGGTGACGAATGCACTCCAGTGTCATACAGTGCTTTGTAATTCACGTTCACGTTAATTCAAGTTCTATTTGGTGTTGCTTCTTTTTATAGGCAGGCGTCACGCTTACCTTCAGGTGAACGACCTGCTCGTTTGGTCATTCAAGCTAAAAAAAACTTAAGCTTGAAATTGAAAGTTCCGTGTTGAAGGACACGTAAGATCCTTCAACAATAACCTATTTGACTAGTTTATTTTTATTATTTTGATCAATAAGTTACATTCCCCAAAATCTATTATCGAAATAATGATATAAATCACGATAAAAGTAAATGAGTTAGGAGCCATTTGGATCTGTTGGAAGGGGGATTTGTCAAATGAAAAAGGATGCACGACATGTCGTGTGACGTCACAAGACAGGTCACGCCCATTACGCTGCACGTATGCGAGAGAGATAGTATTTTCCCACGACCCGCCCTCGCCCACCTTTGCTCATACCAAAATTGAAAACATGAATGAGCCTGTAGCCTCATTTTTTACCCAACTTTAATTCTGTTTTCGCAAAACAATTTCTTATTCAATGTCTGTTGCATATAAAATTAGACATACTTAAATACCTTAATGCCAGCAACATTGTCAATATGATTGTCTAGATTAGGAAATAATTACCTATCCAAAGGCACTCTACACATATCCATTATAAGTACGCACAAGTCCAGTTTACACTTCTCCAGTTCTTTCAACACATAGTTTTCTGTAACACAGTGTTCCAACTCGACATTCTCTGTGGGACAATCAACACCGAGCATACATTTTGTATTGCATAACTGACAACCGTGGCCTGCGTAGAACATGAAACCTGGAATATGAATAATTGAAGTTTATACTAACAATATGACTGCCTCGGTGGCGCAGTTGTAATGCGTACGCGTTACGATTGAGGCTAACGCTGAGTTCTCGGGTTCGATCCCCGGGTTGGGTAAAGTGGTATTGGGATTTTCTATTACGAAATGCTCATTATCAGCCCGGAGTTTGGAATTTGTGCCCGGTATTGCGATAGGCTCGCCCCCTATCACATAAGGGACGGAGATACGCTCGGCGAAATGTGGTTGTACTGGTCACACCTCTGCCTACCCCTTCGGGGATTACAGGCGTGAGTGCGTATGTATGTATGTACTAACAATATCAACTTTGTATTGTACTGCTCTACTACTGCGCATGTGCTTCTTCTAGGGAATGAGGGATTAGGCCTTAGTTCACCACGCTGGCCTAATGCGGGTTAGCAGATTTCCTCACAATGTGTGTAGTTGTTAAAATAATTAATAATTAACAATGAATAAACAAATAATAAATACCAATGGTCACATACGGTCCTACAACACCCAGACCGACTCAATTTTTTATGGATCAGACAAACATTTGTCTTGGTGTGGGGATCAAACTTGTGGGCTCTCGTTTCACAGCCACTACTACCTACCTGCATACTGTGCAATGGAGGCTGTATAAATGTAACTGAATGAAATGTCATAAGTGTATGCCCTTGCTGGTTTCGAACCTGTGACTTTCGTCTCGGTAGGCCATACCATTCGTCGCTGAGCTATCGCTGCTATGATATTTAGTTAATTATTTTTGTAAAAGATCACATCTGTATCCAGGGCTTGACAAACCTACCGCAGTATAGCCACAATTCACCAAGCTTAGTTCCATACCATAATGTGAATACATGGTCATACATAAAAAGGAATAAAACAAAGTGTTATATATTATTTATTGTTTAGTAAAATGAGCAAAAGTCTCACATACACCTCTTTAATTTGTCAGTTGATTAAAATAGTTTTTGCAACGAAGGATTTTATGAATTCATCATACTAATACTAGAAATCTAAGAAATCACTATACTAATACTAATTATAAATGTCAATGTAAGTTTGTTTGTTACGCTTTCACGCGAAAACTACTTAACCAATCATCATGAAACTTTGTACACATATTCTTGGAGGTATAAGAAGTAACATAGGATACTTTTTATGTTTTTTTTATCTATTTGTTTGTTACGCTTTCACGAATAAATCACTGAACCGATTTTGATGTAGAGATAGATAGACCCTGGAGACGGTTATAGGCTACGTTTTATTTCGGAAAAGTCTATTCACGCGGGCGGAGCCACGAGCAAAAGCTAGTATTACATAAAGCCATGGCAAATTTAGAACTTACTCTTTGTATCAGTTTTACTCACAGTATGAATCTTCAGGTATCAATTCGGATATAATATTCAATATAACTTTCAAATCATACGACGTTGTGTTTTTTATTGTGACCACAATGAAACCCAGCATCTTTAGGTTTGATCCCAATGAATCACAGTCCGTTGACGGTGTGGCTAGTTTTGATAAATGTACGTACTTGTCGTTAGCAATCAGAATGGCTATTTTGGCTTGTGGTCTGTATCTTTGTAAGGATGTCAGCAGTCTGTCGTAACCTGATTTTGTAAAGCCGTAACGGTCTAATGCCTTTAAGAGGTGTTCTCCAGCATTCTCCACATTGTCAAATGATATTCTGAAAGATAAAATTATCACGTATCATATAAGCTATGAGCTGATCACGCATTTGTGAACTCACAGACGTCTATAAATAATATCTAATAAGCTAACAGGTGAAGCTTGCCCTTGTTAAATAAACACCTTTGGCCCTTTGATATTTTTCCAAATTTACAGCTAATATAATTTATTTAAATAAATTTATAATAAGCAATGCTAAAACCAAGCCTCTGGAATTAATTAAAAGGCTTAAATTTGACAGCATATATGACTAGGTGGCGGTGGTGCAGCAGCAGCAACCAAAAAATTTATAAAACCCTACAACCATAGAGAACCATGAGTGAAAGCTAGTGACATATAAACTCCTACGGTTTTTGATATTTTACCATTAGAGGGGTGAAAAGCTGGTTTGAAGGTGTAGAGGGGATTAAAAGTTTAGTCATTTATTTATTAAATACTCATCATCATAATTTTAATGAAATGAGTATAAAGATGAATGATTTAGAGTTTATTTATTGACTGCCTCTGTTGCACAGATTGCGAGTAGCCGGCTGTAAAGCGAGAGACCGCAGGTTCGATTTCCACACTGCAATAAAATGATTGTTTGATCCACAAATATTTGTTTCGTGGCTAGCCGCTGGGTATTTTCGCCCCAGAGAGGTTAATGTCAGGCAGGTGGTCAGTCGTAATATCTACAAGCCAAATCTTTCTGTAAAATGTTTAAAAGCATGTTGCACCAACACCACTGTGAGTGGGATAATAGCAGGTGGAAGCAGTCTATTCAATACAATAAAATTATAATTTTACTAATAATCTTTTCAACCACCCCACAACACCCAACCATTATTTGGCGAAATATGTGCCAATTTTAGACATTTCATATCAAAATTACTTACTCTAACTTCGCTATACCAGCAACTGTTACGCACTGTTCTAAACTAAAGGCTTTTGCTCTCTTATAATCATTATAAGATAATTGCTGTAATAGGGACATTTTTGTTAAGATTCAACAAAAATAATACATGAATGTTTATTTAAAAGTATTCAGTATTTGCCACTGTATTTACATAGTAGATTATCAAATGAAAACAACCAAAACAACTCCTTGCAAAACAAGTTTTCCAATCCAATTTTATATTGTGGCAACGTCAGTTCTTTCTAATGGCCGTTCCCAATATTAATCTTCAATTTCACGATAGTTAGCTGGTATTGTTCTATCTACTGCTTGGAATCGTCCCTATTTTTTAGATATGCACGTCGGATACTATGATAGCAATAGATAGACAGTCTATCTGTGCGTTATGTTCATACAAGCTGAGAAAGAGGAACTATTGTTTAATTTATGTTAGAAAATATGAAGATATGATTTAGATTATAAATATAAGTTTTAATTTAACATTTATCTATAATTCTTATTTTTTACCACTGTAAATGAAATAATAATAACGAGAAATACTTATTATGTTGCAAAACACAATGTATATAATAACGAAACGTTTTACTGTCAATACATTACGGCTCTGAATACGAATAAGTCCTTTGAACAAAAATCCCAAGCGAATTTGGGGGATTTTACTGAAGTGGGGGAATTATTTTGTTCGCATTAACAAATATTTATATGTCTCTTGCACTTAATTTAATTATCAAAACGGTGCATTATTTTTATTAATGGGAATTTTAGAATTTTTTTATATTTTTACATAATTTATTTAGTTTTTTGTATTGCAGTGCAAGTGCCATGTAAGCCTTGTATACTCATGGCTATTTCTTCAAAATGCGTTATTTATTACGTTTTTTTACAGCCGAGGATATCTGTTTATCGGTCAAAATCTACCGATAAAGAAAAAACTAAATAACTTTATCGACAGATAGCACATAAAAAATATTGGGACGCTTGAACTGTCATTTTCATAGTGTTGTATATCTGTAGTCAGCTATCAGTCCTCTCATCAGTAGACAGCAATGAAGAATAGGATTACCTATCATTAGTAAGTTTATTGGGACGGTAAAACGGAAAATAGATAAAATTTTCTATCGCCGGTATAGCAAAACTAGAGATAGACAGAATATAGGGAACGGCCATAAATAATTTTATCGACAGATAGCACATAAAAAATATTGGGTCGCTTGAACTGTCATTTTCATAGTGTTATATATCTGTAGTCAGCTATCAGTCCTCTCATCAGTAGACAGCAATGAAGAATAGGATTACCTATCATTAGTAAGTTTATTGGGACGGTAAAACGGAAAATAGATAAAATTTTCTATCGCCGGTATAGCAAAACTAGAGACGGACAGAATATAGGGAACGGCCATAAGTAGTCTGTGATTGTGGCTTCATCGGGTATGATGAATTTGCCAGTGTCGAGCACAGTAGGCCTAGTATAAGTTACAAATACGTTCACAGTTTTCGAATTCGTATAAAATTACTACCGTCGAAGTGTCAAACTAGTCATTCATACAGTAATGAAGAAAAGAATCGCTTGAAAACTAATTTCATATTCTATATTATGAAATAAAATAAACCATATATTTAAACTTGTACTTGTACTTATCGTTCCCAGAGTTCTTTGTTTTTAAACGTAGTCGAGATAGAAACTAAAAACAATATTTTTTTCGTGACCATGGTTTATTTCTTTAATTTAGCAATAATGATAATTTAAATTGTGTAAAATTATTAAAATTACAAAATCACTTTTTTGAAAAGGAATAGTAGCTTTTATTAATACGTTAAAATATTATGTACCTGTGCCAAAGAACAATTGACATAATAAAACGCAATTTCGAAAAAATGGCCATCGGTGTTGATACGTCAAAATGGAAACCTAGAAAAGTTAAAGGAACTCCGGCTTCTACATTTAGAAACGCATTGGGTATTGGCATTATATCCGTTGGGATTGTTACAGGGTTACTATTCCAGTAAGTTGAAAACAAGTCTACATGGTTTTCTTTTTGAGGTTATTTTTTTCCGTATCGATACATTACCGATAAGTGATAACCAGTGTTAGTGATGCCGTAAACAAAAGGACTATGCACATAATTTATATTACTAAAATAATAAAATTAGTACCACATTCCACAACATTTCGCTGGAAATGTCGGTAATTACGTAAGTTTGCAATATGCAGCTTTTTAGTGCATTTATAATATACATATTTAGTAGATAATGTAAGGTACCTAAGTATGTTGTTTTCGAGTTAAAAACCCAATCAAAGTTTCTGTTTCTTGCTTCGGACTAATTATGCTGCGTACTTATATATTATATGTGTGTATTTGTATAACAAACATGTAATTCCAATGAACTAGTTCAATCAAGTACATTTTGTACCCAGGGTCTAGTCTAGTTTATATTTGAAATGAGTTGCATATATACGCACTCACGTCTGTAATACCCGATGGGGTAGGCAGAGGTATAACCAGTAAAACCACATTTCGCCGAGTGTATCTCTGTCCCATGATGTAACAGGGGGCAAGCCTATCACCATACTGGGCACAAATTCCAGACTTCAGGCTGATAATGAGCCTTTCGCAATAGAAAAACTTAATATCTATATAAAAAGAGTCAGGAATTATATAAGTAATTATAAAAATAAATGCTTTTAAAAATGGCTTCAAATAAACCAAATTCCAAAAAATTGTTTTCATGAAGTATATAGAAAGTTATATGCAATGTAATTTCAAAAGGTTTGCTGACATTTAAGTACATAAAAAAACAAATGCAACATTTTCTGCCGAATTCAAAAAGGAGAAAGATTACATAATATCTCCACCAAATGCAGATTAATTATTTTTGTATTCAATAGTGCTTACTCTGATATTGTTGTCTCATATAGATTTGTTAAATATTTTATAACGAGAGTACGAGAAAAAATGGAAAACTCCTCAACTGAAAACAGCAAATGCACCACAATTCATGATTTGAAGTTGGCAATTGAAAGTTTTTAACTTGTGTTAACATAATAAAACTTTTATTTCAGTTTTGGGAGCTTTACAACTAACTTTCGCAAGGCTTGGGATGTACTATATGAAGATCCAATAGAAGAAGTAGAAAGAAGGCTAATGATTGGCAGTGGCTTGGCAAACAAAACTGGGGATCAGATCCGTGCTATGGTAGAAGATGAGTTACGGATTGACAGACCAGACAAATAATGAATGTAGATTTTAATAGGTAATTTGCTTTTAGTTGATGCAATGTTAACAATGTTATCAAGTCAATATTTCAAAACAATAACTTGAAAATGGATGCTTGGATTCCATTCTAAAAGTAGATTCTTTTTGGCAATAAGACTATGTTAGAGTCAAAAGATTGGGATCATCAATCAGGCTGTGTAAGCTTTGATTGAAAATTCAAATAAATTGCCAGGCAAACTGTTCTTACGAAAGCCCCTTAGTTTCACGAAAAACGTTAAGGAGTTAATTTCATTATGATATTGTTAGTAGTATAAAGTCATAAATAATAAATTATTTCACTCATGAAATTTGTTTTATTTGTTGCCAGAGACATAAATCAAAATAAAGTTACAAGCATATATTTTACAAAAGAACCTATGGACGAAAGTCTCTCAGAATTCCAAGAGGTAAAGAAAAGTCATAATGGTCCAAAATCTTCTAAAACCAATACCAAGAAGCCACGAAAAGCTCTAAAGAGGCCTAAAGGTCAGAAAGACATTAGAACTGCTTTGAAACCCAAGAAAAGTGATTTAATTACTTACACAGAGAAATTTGATACAATTTGCAAGGAATCTGGTATAGATGTTGATACAGAAGAATTACAGCTAGCTATTGTTTTATCGAAATCCCTACAAACAGGTGCTTCTGAAGCTGAGGATTGTAAGATAAACGTAAGCTCTCAGGAGAGGATAAAAAAAATTAGGACTACATTACAAGAATATGGCTTTAAAGTACCAGAAACAAAAATAGCTATAAATAATAAAAGAAGGAAGCACAAAAAACACTATCAACTTATATCAAAAAGTGACACAGAGAAAGAGCAAATCATATCTGATAAATATTCACAAGTGTTGTTTAATAATTTTGGGGAACTAAATAGTTATGAAGATTTAGAAGTTTATGGTACTCCTTTATTTTACAAATCAACAAATATTTCCTATAAACACTTAAAGAATCAAAATATATTTTATTGTATTGAATTAGTTGAAGAGTCTACTAGTATTGGTTGTTTATTAAGAGACTGGGCCAAAATTCCGGGAAGACCAGCTAGTCCTAAAGCCTTAAAGGATATTGAAATGAATTTCAGTGAAATAGAGTGTTCACAAGAAGAGCTGGACATTGTACTTAGCGGTCGTTTTATACAGACTAAAAAAATATTACATTCAAAATGGCTAGATCAACAAAACTCACAGAAGGGCTATAGTAATAGTGTAAAAAGTAATGAAACTAATGAATTAGTTAGTGGTAAAAAAGTACCTAATATAATTATAGAAGCAGAAAAATCAAGTGATGAATTATCTGAAAATAAATATATCAATCACAATGCAATATACAGAAGTTGTTCCCCTGATATATTTGAAGATGAAGAATCAGTTATAGAAGTAATTGTCACAAACTGTGAAATGCAAAAGACAAATAATGATATTATGGACTTGACTGAATGTGTGAACAATAATCCTTTGAAGAACACATTTACTAGTAAATGTAATTTCAGCCTATCTCAACAAAGTAACAAAGATGAGACTAAAAGAAAATCCAATGATTTTATGGAAATGACTGACTGTGTTGCTAGTACATTTCAACCTATACATGCAAATATAGATCTAACACAAGTTCCTGGAGATAAAGATATTGTCATGCTAGAGAAAAATGAAGATAGATTAGATTTAACACAGTCATCAGATTCGGGCGATGGTTTACCTGAAGTGTATTTAAATAATAAGAAAAATTTAGATGACACGGTGCCTTTAAATTTTAGTGATTATGAAGGATTATTAAGTAAGGGCCCCAAACCAAACCACAAAAATAATTACGATGTGTATGATTTAACTCAAATAGACAATTCTGAATTTAACCAAGGTAATGAAGTTGTTTGTATTAATGACGTGGCGATTTTAAAAAATAATAAACTAAATCTTTCTAGCAGCATTGGATTAAATAAAGACCCAGAGAAAACAAATGTAAAGGACATAACTACAGCTCACTCTTCAAATGCATCAGTTCAAACTATTACTATTGTTAAAAGCAACATCGACGTTGATGATCTTGATATCATAATGGAAAATCATACAAACTTTAAGACATTAAATTCACCTGGCAGTTGTTTTAAAGAACAATTATTTAATAATAATGTACGTACAGAATTAAAAATAAATAAGGATTTACCTGAGGAAAATCTAGCTTTGAGTCAAACATTAAATGCAGCTGACAAAATGTTTATCAATTCAAACAATACCAATAATAGGGTTAATAACGAATATTTAACTAAAGAAAATAGTCATCTGGGCATATTTCATCTTTCACCTGTGAAAAGTATCACTGATCAAATACCAGACAACAATTTAAAAACAGATTCGGAATTCAACAAAGATTGTTTTAAAGATAATGTAGATTTGACTCAATCGTCAAATTCGACAACTTCAAAAATGGATGAAGATTATAGCACTTTAGAACAATCATTTGAAAATAGCAATGATAGTGATAACACGGTAATTTTACCCTTGAACGATAACTGTAAACAAGTAACGACTCCACAGAACAACCTCAAGACCTTAGGCAAAAAAGACAATATATCAATAGATTATGATGAACTTTCTATTATACACGGCGCAAATGAATGCTATACAGGATATAATTCTGGCACAACTCATATTAATAAATCTAAAGATAAAAATGTAACAGATGATTCAAATTCTAATCAAGGTGCTCCATTTATAATAGACAACAATAGCAATGATAGTGAAGAGACGGTAATTTTACCTTTGAAAGGCAACTGTGATGAAATTTCAAATTTGCATAATGAACACGAGAACTTCAATAAAAAAGATAATATATCATTAGATTATGATGAACTTTCTATTATAAATGGCGCAGATGAATGCTATACAAGGTATAATTCTGGCACAACTCATATTAATGAATACAAAGGTAAAAATAAAACTGATAATTCACATTCAAGCCAAGATACTGTGTTTCTCGTAGATGACAATAGCAACAATAGTGATGAGACGGCAATGTTACCTTTAAAAGACGATATATATAAAGAAATAATGAGTCTAAGTCATAATTTAGATAAAAAAGAAAACATATTATTCCTAAATTATGATGAGGTATCTAATATAAGTGCAGGTAGGAGCCATGATAATGGGAATAGTTCTGGTACGCCACATTATAAACCCAAGGATAAAAATAGAACAAATAATTCATATTTAAGTCAAGATTCAGAATTTCAAATTATCGATTGTGAACTTAATTATTCCCTTCACAAATCTAAACGTGAGAATTTTAATTTAGGTGGCATATCAATATTGGATAATCTTTCGAATAATCCAAGCTTTCGTAAAAGTGGTAGTGTTCAGGCATTTGATAATCTTCAAAATCATAGTCCGCCATTGGTGGAAACAAATGATAATGAAAAAAAAGTAGACTGCACACCAGAAAAAAATGGAATGAATATAAATAGAAATATAAAAACTCCTGAAAATGATTACATTATAAAGTTAGATGATGTTACACCAATACCTAATTATGCAGCAATGTCCACTCCAGAAAGAAATAAGGAATTGGATAAGTATGGACTCAAGTCATTCAAACGGAAAAGAGGTAATGAATATTATTAATTCATTTATACTATTATAAAATTGTCATAGATTGTCGTATTGGTTAGTTCAGATGAGTGAAGTTTCGAGGTCAGTCTGTGTGTTACATCAAACAAGGAACATTGGTGTGTGTCTAAGACCTAATTCAAAGGGTGAAATGTTTCCATCAACGTGAGCCGATCACCTGTCTGTGCAACTCGCAGGCGTCCCCACCATAAACACAAAATAAAATACAAGACCTAATACACAATCTCTGTTTTATTATTTCGTTCCAAAACCATCTTAAAAGTGTGAATTTTATATTTAATGATTTTTTTTCCTTTTCAGCTATCCAGTTACTCACACACATTTACAATCAAACACATCCGATAATAGAATCCATGGATGACTTGCCATCCCCAGCAAAACGTTTTAAAAGCAACACATCACCATCTAGCATTCGTAGAAAATTGTTGTTATCGCCAAAGGAAGCCTTAGAAATCTTAGAATCACATGATATTTATGAAGTAACGAACGAAGTGCCGGATTTAAAGGAAATTGAGTGTACGGTTGAAGATTGGGTGTTTCAGAAAAGGGAGAAAGCAAAGGTTGGTTTTATTATAGCAATAATCATACATACGCACTCACACCTGTAATTCCCGAAGGGATAGGTAGAGGTGTAACCAATACACCCACATTTCGCCGAGCGTATCTCCGTCCCATGATGTGATAGGGGGCGAGCCTATCGCCATACCGGGCACAAATTCCAGACTCCGGGCTGATACTGAGCATTTCGTAATAGAAAAACCCAATACCACTTGCACCCGACCCGGGGATCGAACTCGAGACCCAGCGTCAGCCTCAATCGTAACGTGTACGCATTACAACTGCGCCACCGAGGCAGCAATAATCATGTTGAACAAAGAATAAAAACCGGCCGAAAAACAAAACTAACTACAGCATGGGTCTACCATGCAATTGCACACATCATTGGGTTGCAATAATAAAGCTATTAAGAACTTCATTACAGCACGATAAGAATTTACGTTGCGAAAATGTGGTAGTATGACATATAAATCGGCCTTGTGACAACAAAATCACACATGAGCTGTTCGGTACTAGAATTTGTGCCCAGGATGGGGATATGCTCGCCTCCTATCACATAATGGGACGGAAATAAGCTTGGCGAAACGTGGGTGCAGTACTAGTTGCCCTCTGCATATAGAACGTGTTAATGAATTAACGCAAAACTTGAAAATAGTATGATCAGAATCAGGAGAGAAGCCCTTTCACCTTGACCCATTGCAGTTTGCCGATCGCCGCGCGTGCGTAAACGTCACGAGGTGTATGCGTTGTCATCAAAGTTAAAAATGGCTTATCGGACACAAATGTTCAAAGAGGTGTGCGAGGATCGTAGGAAGTGGAATCCGTTGTCTCTGCCTACCCCTATGGGAGATAGGCGTTAGTCTTTGTATGTATTTAAATGTTCAATACTGTGAAATGGTGCGAATATTGGCAAGATGTTATGACACAATGAAGGTGTACCACGTTTCCGGGATTAGTTCGGGAATATCGGGACTAAAGGGTAAGTTAGATTAAAACGTACTTGTAACAGTTTAATTTAAATGCGGTGATTCGAAACTTATTCGAAACAAGACACTTAAATTTGTGTGAAATAAATCGTTTTTCCCCACCTTCTAATACCTACACTAATGCGGCTCGTGCATCATTATACATTGATAAGATTTAAGAGTTTAAATATTTAGAATGTCTTTTGGAAAACAGAAATATAAAGATCTTTTACATTATTCAATTAAAACGAAAAAAATATATTTTATCGTTTTACTTTATTAATAAATCCGACGAGGTGTCTCGAGGTTTTGCGTTATTTCATTAACAGGTGGTATGTACACGCGGAGATGTGACATATGAGCATATGTTTTTTACACACCTACTTACATTTAAATGTATGTTTATTCAAATATAGCTGAAATAATGTTCTCAGTTTACAATGTCGAAATATTTATATTGTTAATTGACATATTTTTTTTTATTTTTTATTTATATCGTGTACATACGCATATAGTAAGAGTATTATTTTTATGGCAGGAATATTAATTGCACATTAATTTAAGTTGCCTGGTCATGTCTAGTATAAATATTATTGTACACACAATGCACAAGTTTAACTTCTTTTTAACCGATGAATAAATCTGAGGAGGTTCTCAATTCGTCTATACTGTATGTAACAAAAACCCTGTTGGCCTTTTTTGGGTTGTGAAGATAAGACAGATAGACAGACATATATCAGAAAAAGCTTCTCTTCTTAGCAGTAATTTGTCAGTCTTAGAGACACGCTGTATACAGTTTTGTGTGCAGCAGGAATGGGTCGGCTCGACCGGGTTATTACCACGGTCTTACAGAAAACCGACGTAATGTAGTGGCTCGCTGCTGCATTTTGCACGGTGAGTGAGCTATCCAGAGGCCCAAATACTCCTCCCCTGGACAATCCTTTAATTATCCCTTTCCTTTAAGGTCAGCAACGCGCCTATGATTATTCTGGTATTGTGGCTGTACAGGGGCGGTGGAGATCACTCTCCACCAGGTGACTCACTTGCTCGTTTGCCGGCTTATGCTATAAAAAAACTTGAAAATGCAACGTCATTTAATTTAGCCTCGTTTACCATACATTTTATTTGCAGATACATTCATGTCGAGTGCCACTTCACATAGCTTTCCACAATTACGTATCTTGTCGTCGGCGTCTTCGTGAATCCATTCTACGGTACGAACCGGTTGATATCGACGTCATACATAAACAACTAGTGGGATATGGGCACAGATATGATCCTAAAGTAAGTATTAGTTGAGACTACGGTGGAGACTACCTCTCAGACGACTGCTGGTAAATCGGGCCGATCAAAGTTTAAGTACGAGTACCATCCAAACTGGGATTAAGGGTTCCACTAACGTGAGCTGATCACCTGTCTCTGCAACTCGCAGGCGTTCCCACCATAAATACAATACAACTGCAATACAAGTGCAATAAAAATGCAATACGAATACAATACAAATAAAATACAAATACAATACAATACAATACAATACAATACAATACAATACAATACAATACAAATACGATGAAAGTACAATACAAATAAAATGTAAATACCTACCACCTTCCTACTCTTACTACATGTAAAGTCATCACCTGTATTAGTAAATAGTCTACTTTTATTCTTATATACCTATTTATCTCGAAAAAGATTGATCACGTAGATGGAGCCCCGATCAAAAGCTAGTAATATAATATTGTCATAGGCTTCACTGTCCGAAACAATTAAATTTTATTGTAATGTACTTATTTTCAGGAGTTACTCAAGTTCATGGACAAAAAATGCATCACTGTGAAAACAACTGATAATACAAAAAATAGTAGGTAGTAAGTTAATAATGTAATGAACAGAATAATAAATAATGAATGTTGTATATTTTATAATGTAAATATACTTTTTAATGTAAAAATTGTTTTATTTAGTGATAAAGTAAATAACAATTGGATTATATTTTTTGTGGTAAAGCCTCGCCGTATATAATTTTGTCTACAGCGCGGACTTATAGGGATAATTGCTTAGCAAAAAACTCATAAAGTAGGTAAGTACTACCCATCTCGTCGGTAAATTATATTTTACTCGAAAACGGTGTATTAGGCCGTGATCAACTTCAAGTATCGCCGATAAGGGTTTCTACCATGTATAAATAAATAAATATACTGAACAGTCACATACATAGTCCTGACCCCACAATAGGGGGACTTGCCAACCACTACTTGGGACTTGCGAACTGTTGAGTTCTCTGTTATCTGGGTGTTGACCCAGACCCGATTTTTTTTGTGGTTCACAAAAATATGTCTCAGTGCGAGAATCGAACGAACGGCCTCTCGCTTCTACTCGCCCGCTGTGCCACGGAGTAAATCCGTATAGATTTTAGTACACGTGATTGGTCCGTCTTTGTTTGGCGCCAAAAATAGACCAATCACGTGTACTGAAATCGATACTTAGCAAAGAGCTCACTTTAGTGTTGTTCTTTAATACGGGCCTCAGAGTTAATCCTACTACTATTATAAATGTCGCGCCTCGGTGGTGCAGTTGTAATGCGTACGTGTTACGACTGAGGCTGACCTTGAGGTCCCGGGTTCGATCCCCGGGTCGGGTGAAAGTGGTATTGAGTTTTTCTATTACAATTGCTCAGTATCAGCCCGGAGTCCGAAATTGTGCCCGGTATGGCGATACACTAGCGGATCCAGTCGAGGGGGGGGCTTAGGGCCTCAAGCATTTTTCTTTTCATCGCTTATCCTTACTTATTCCATTTTGAGTGGTATAGGTAAGTACTATATTCTCAATTTTTAAAAATCTAATTTTGGATCAAGTCCCTCCCTAAACCAAAATCCTGAATCCGCCACTGTGGCGTTAGGCTCGCCCCATATCACATCATGGGACGAAAATACGCTCGGCGAAATATGGGTATACTGGTTGCACCTCTGCCTACCCCTTTGGGATTACAGGCATGAGTTGTACCGTAGAGCATACCTACTCGTATGTATCATAAATGTGAAAGTTTGGATGTTTGTTAGTCAATCACGCCTAAGGTGAACGGTTTTGGGTGAAATAAGTACGCTTATAGTGTAGTTTATTTGCACACGACAGCACTATTGCACTGAACAAACATAGAGTCTATGGTCCGCTGCACTCCACCACTCGGCCACAACGCCATTTGGTTTGCCGTACGGACTAGAGTTCCGGGCATCCACATTGACTAGCAAATCTTGGTGCAGCAAGTGTAGATGGTGATGATGGTGTGGTGTGAGTGTAGTACGTATGTAGACCATGACCTTGATTAGGACATAGTCGTTTTTTCCAGGAAAAGGCCATTCACGCGGGCGAAACCGCAAGCAAAAGCTAGTAATAAATAAAAGAAATATGGAAACCCAGACGGCCACAGGTCAGTATGAACGAGGGATATTAACCTTTTATCACATTGTAAATAAATTATGCGCAATAAAGTAAGTATCTATTTTTATAATCAATCAGATATCTATGAATTGTCTAAGATAAGTGATAGATTTGGTGTACAGTATGAATGGGTCGTCTCGACCGACTTCTTACTTGTTACCATTGTCTCACAGAAAACCGACCTGCAGTCTTCTGGCAGCTTCTGGTATTGTGGGCGGTGGAGATCACTTACATCAGGTGACCCACTTGCACGTGTCGCGGCTTTTGCAATGAAAAAAGTACGTACCTACAAATTTAAAATAGAAGAATACATAGAAGTAGGAGCATTGTTGAAACACTTAGGCCTACTAATGAATGTTGTATAGTAGGTATTAAAATAGTCATTTTAATATTCTATTTGCTATATATGTTTTGCTACCTTTTGGGGTTTCCACACGATGTGATTGCCAATTTGAATTACACATAATATGTAAATTGTATTGTAATATGTAAATCAGTTACGAGATACGTTTAATTTAAGATTTATCGGCAACTGCTCCAGACGATACAATTTGAGTAAATTGCCATCATCTAGAAGCCCCCTTTGAAATTACTTATCAAGACGTATACTGAATAACACTGGATGTAGACCGTATAGTGAAAGGAGTGACCACTAAAGGTGCCGACCCGGAGTAGAGGCACTTTCGCATATGTGCATCATATTTTGTTGTCAAGACATCATAAAATAATAATTAGTTTTGGGCCAGCACTGTAAAGCGCGTCGCGTCGTCCTCATCGACGCCTGAGGTGCGGCTCATGAACACAGCGTTGAAGCTCATCAATCTCTGAGTACGACAGTCAGCATGAAAGTCCGATTAAATATCGTGTAAAAATGTTGTACCTTGTACCTACGTACTACATAATATTGCTTGTTTGTTTTAATAAAAAACTAGTCTACATATATTAATTACATGGTAAATTGTTAATTATCGCTTGCTATAACGGTGAAGAAAACATCTTGAGGTAACCTCATCCCTGAGAATTCTTCATAAGAATTTCGAAGGTGTGTGAAGTCTGCCAATTCAGGCCAGCGTGATGGACTAAACCTCTCTCATTCATACGAGGCCCGTACCCAGCATGGAACAGTTTAATACAAAGGTCATATTATTTATAAATAATATCAGTCTCGAAAACCACAGACATTTTTCTAGTTTATTTTTGCAAACGGTATTTTAGTTTTGGTTTAACGGATTTTTAGGTAGGTAATGTAACACTGGGTTATACTGAATACAGAAGTAGCATCTCTATACTAGTCTGTGGCAAAAACAATGCAGACCTTCCCCATCCTTACATTATCAAAAAGGCCCAACGATAAAAAGGTCAACGGGCGAGATACGAGGCACAGATCTCCTATAAATATGCACCTGAATGCTCTTGGAGCCACAATCTCGTAGTCTTTAGTAGTCAAGCCCACTGAGTTTGACTAGCTGGATCTTCTCAGGACTGGGTCGCGCCGCGTAAAATCCATTGGTAAAGTAAGCCCACTGAATTTATTTCGCAGTGTTTTCTCAGGTTGGGTCGTTTTGGATCCGGTGGTAGTTTTAAAACCGTAACCGGTAATGCCTATGGTCCATATCGACCCACAAAAATAATACTTAACAATTCTAGGCTATTCTTAATAAAAATAGATATTGTAAAATTTATAGATGTCCAGTGTATTTTGATGATGCTATGTATGTTATGTATACATTAGTTGATATGATTTCTTTAAATAAGTTTCATTATTTTGTACTGACTTATCATAAGCGCTATTTTAATTGCCTACATAAAACTATTTAATTTCAGTCTGTGGAGCCACATTTGATCATCATGATATTTGTAAAAATCCTATTAGTTACGTTGGGATTGGCGGTAGTGGAATCCCATGTATGTTTATATGATCTTGGGACTTGCTGTATTGCAGGATGTGACACATACTGTCGGAATTGTTGCGGCGCTACATCATGCGGCTATCCGCCATCGTTCGATCATAATATTCGGGATTGCAAATGTAATTGTGAAAGTTGGTTCAAGAGAACACTTTGGTGTAATAAAATTGGTTGAATGGTTGCTACATTTTTGCGTGTTTTTTAATTTTACCCATCAAATACATAATAACTTATTTTACTTTTTGTAAACCAATATATGTATATAAATGGAAAATACACATTATTTATCGTGAAAATTATTTATTTCATTATGTTCTTTACTCTTTATTGATCATTCCATTGACAGCTCACCAAGTCTGGTCCGACACCATGCACTGCAGTGAAGAGTTCCGTAGTCAGGGTGAAGAATTTTAAGCAAGTACAAGCTATAATAATAATAAAACTATAATACTAGCCCTGTATTATACACGCCCCACTGCCCCCCTACTGAATGAGTTTCCACCACGCTGGCCTAAAGCGCGTCGGCAGACTTCACACGCCTTTGAAATTTTGATGAAAAACTTCTCAGGTAAGTAGGTATGCACTTTTCCTCACGATGTTTCCTTCACCGTTAACGCAAGCGATAATTAACAATTAATACACACATAACTTAGAAATGTCAGAGGTGTATGCTCTTCTACTTCTGTCCATCTTAAGGTTGTCTGGAAGCAATCGCTGTTTGCGATAAGACCGCCCATTGTATCACCCTTACTGTATGATCCTCGTTTATAAGCTACCTACCTTATTTAGTGTGCAATAAAGAATATTCTATCTATCTCTTAGGACTGGTTTCGACCTTGCGACTTTCGTTACGACAGTCCGTACCACTTCCCACTGAGCTATCGCTTCATCCGCCGACTAGCATACTAAGTATGTCGTTGACTGTGACAAATAAATTGGTTTTCTTTCTTTCTTTACTCTTTGATTATCCCTTTCCTTTAAGGTCGGCAACGCACTTAATTCTTCTTATATTGTGGGCGAACATGGGCTGCGGAAATCACTTATCATCACTTAACTTCTATATCACTTAATTAACTTAACTATATCACTTAAACGAAATATATATAGAAACGAAATGTGTCAGATAGTCAAGTAATTGTTAGATAATTATGATACTAATTTAACCTTGTGAAGAATGGCGGCGATGTATTGCATACATCACTCACAAATCAATCTAGGTTTAAGTGATGTTATGATTGTAATTCCCTATGTATAATTTTAATTTGTGAAATAAGAAAAAAATAATAATAACTTAACTTGCTCGTTTGCCGGCCTATGCTATAAAAAAAACTTAACAAGTAATGAAATATAGTTGAAAGTAGTAAAGTAATGTAAGTACCTAATTTTTAGACCGTGATATCGCTGGGTAATCCTGAAAGCAATACTTCGGCTCGTACCTGTGTCGGATAGTCGGGAAGGAGGACTCTGCCGTGTGCCACCATTGTGGCAACTGCCGCGAGGACACGGCACAGCATACCCTGGAGGAGTGTCCAGCCTGGAGTGACGAGCGCAGCGCTCTCAGAGCAGTCGTCGGAGATGATCTGTCGCTGCCGGTCGTGGTGTCTGCCATGGTCGGCAGCCGGAGGTCTTGGCGGGCGGTAGCCTCCTTTTGCGAGTGCGTCATCTCGCAAAAGGAGAGCGCCGAGCGGGATCGTGAGCAGAACGATCCCGCGCGCCGCCAAAGGAGACGTAGGAGGCGCCGGGTGGACGACTGACCGGCGTCTCCGGCCCTGTGGAATGGGGGCGTTTGGAGAATTCCACCACGGTATCCCCTGCCTGTCGTAAGAGGCGACTAATTGGGGCCATCGGGGGTCGCGGGCGCGCAGCCGGGGGCTGTCGTAGCGCCCTTTATGGTACTTTCGTACGTGTGACCCCCGGGATGGACGGCAGCACGGGTGGTCGGCCTCGTGTCTGCCGTTGACGCCGAGGGCGTCCTTCGGTGCGCGGGGGCTTCTGAGCCCCCCCGACAAGGAGACGGGCCGCTAGGCGGCACCGCGCAGGGGCGGTTCCGGTAGCAATCCTTAGATATAGCTAAGGATACCCCGGGGCCGCTCCACATGCGCCGAAGAAGGCCACCGCGGGGTTTTAGTTGGTATGCCGGTGTAGGTTGTATATAGTGTTAGGGACTCGGCCCAGCGGTCGCTCGGATTTAACATCTCTCCCGGGCGGCTTAATGCTGGGTCGTAAGACCGGTGAACCCAACATAACCGTTCCGCCTTCCCCCGGGGCGGGGCGGTAGCAATAATTCGCTTTCCCCGCGACAAAAAAAAAAAAAAAAAGGTATCTTTTATTATTTTACAACGCACGGGAGTTTTGGGAGATGAGACTTTCCAAACTACTTTGTATCATATATGGCCTTTAAAAACCAGCTGAATACTCCTGGAAACACATTCGTATTTAACTCTTCGAAAACTATACCTACGAGCATCATGATATTTTCGAAAATCCTTGTGCTGACATTGCAATTGGTGGTTCTAGTTGAAAGTGACACATGTTTTACACAGAAACTACGACAACACCCTCCAATCCTATTCACCCCGCTTTACTTACTTACCTACGTTGTGATTCAAACAGCCCCGGATCTAGGATTTTTTCGAACCGCGGCAGAAACTTTATAGTGGCTCCCCTCTCTCCAGCGTTTTGAGATAAATTACTTAAAAAAAGTCTCAATTTTACCATTGGTATTTTTCGTGTATGGGACAATAAAAACCCTTTAAGAATTTGTACCTTTCACATGTGGTGTGGGCCTGTGTGGCGTCTTTTTCTTACAAGTCAATGGTGAGCGAACCATTTTTTATTTTTAATCATATTATATTATGATTTGCGGGGCAGGTGCCCCGATTTGCCCCCCATCTAGATCTGGGGTTGGATTCAAAGTAGGTAGGTACTGGTGTCACGTCACATTTTAGTTCTCGTTATTCAGGCAAATAAAAAGACATGTGAGTGAAACAGATTTTCTAGTCATAAATATACATATTAGGGCCCGATCTAAATCGAGTTTAACCCACTATAGGTTGAAGAAACGCCAAATCGTATAAACATTTGACATAAGTACCTAAATAAGTTAAGTGGTAGTTGAAATACTTAATTATGTACTTACAAAAATATTGATATTAATTCAACTGTTTTTCTCGGCGACTGTGACGTCTTCGTGGGCAGCTGTGCACACAGTAAGGTAGGTATCCGCATTTTAGTATGCAAGCCTTTGTTAATTCGCTTCAATGTTCAGATGATCACTTGGCCGTAATCAGCTACAATTTCTTATGAGGCACACTTTTTATAGGGTAAACATTGTGCCTCATAAGCCCACGCCCCATAAACAACCACGATAAGTAACAGAAGAATCATAGAGGGGAATAGCATTTGAGCCTCCAGAAATCTCCCTGTCGGTCGCCGGGGACATTGTTAGTGCAAAAAAGTTTAATAAGTAATAAAAAAACTACATATTTAGTCACACTGAAGGTAGCTTTGTTTACAGCAGTAATGGGCTACCAGGTTATTACCACTTAATCTAAAACCGACGAAGTGGCTAATTCCTATTGCGTGAGAGATATCCGGAGAATTGCTCTTTTGAAGGAATGATCAAGGCACTTGGGTTTTCAAGACGAATATAACGATACCTTAACTGTCGAAATCCATCCAACCGTTTGGAATATACGAGGTAATAAAGAATTTTCCAAACAAACATACATACAAGATACGCGCGAAAAGACATAACTCTTCCTTGGCAGTTGGGTAAATAAGGAAACAAAATGTTCAAACCTTCACCGAATCTCAACAGTAGTTTACAGTATCTACGGCCGGGGCTGGCACCCCTTAGCACAGTCCTAAGTTCGGCCCGATAATCGCAGAAATCAATATAAGCAGCCGCAATTATTACGCGATATCTTTTTCTGACGGCATCTCATCACGATAGGAACTTAAGAGAAGAAAATGAACAAAATTATTATATTATTCGGCGCGGCACTTATGGCCAACGGTATGTGAATTTTCTGTTTTCTTCTTTCTGATTTGACGGTGGATTTGGTATTATGTGGGGACGACCCGCCGTCTCGACTCCCACCATAACTCGCAACGGGAACTAAGTTTCGCCATTGCGTCGTCCGTTAATCAGCAGAGTGTACCACGTGTAGGTGAGGTTGGCTTAAGGCCTTAGATGTTGGTAAAACACTAATTCTCCAGAATATACACAAATATTATGGCATAAAAGTATTTAAAAGTTTAAATCTAACTTTAAAATCCGAATCGCGGTGTTTTTACTATTCTTATACGTTGAAGAGTTTCCCAGTTTCCCTCGTACTTTGAGGTCAAATCTTAATTTTCGCCATTTATGCACCGATTTTGATACTTAATTATTTCACTAAAAATAGTGAAATAATAACTTTTTAACAAAAAATAATGTTAAATTAAAGTCTTTGAATAAATGTTGAAAAATTTAAATTAACCAATTTTGAGTCGGTGCTATTGCAATGTAATGGTAAAACTCTACTCTCATATTGCTTCGGCGCGGCGCGGCGCGGCCTACTGTCACTAGTAACTGTGGACATTGCCTGTGCACAAGGACGGCTTAGTCATAAAAAATATGGATTTAATTAATTACATATTACATTACTTTCTTCAACAGGTGCGTGTGCGTTAGGAAAACCTGCACTTATATGTAAGTAAACTTAATATTATTGTTTAAGTATTATTATTTATAATAAGGACAAAGATGGAGAAATATACAATGAAATACCTACGCAGTTACTTCAGTATTCTTATTCCATGCGGAGCCCCTGGGTACACCACAAAGGTCCCACCTTAAACTGTTTGTTAATTACATTTTTTTAAAGTAACAACAAACGAATGGTTCAAAAGTAATGAACTCATACGCACTCATGCCTCATTAATCCCCGAAGGTGTAGGCGGAGGTGTAACCAGTACACGCGCATTTCGCCGAGCGTATCTCCGTCCCATGATGTGACAGGAGGCGATCGTCATACCCGGCACATTTTCCAGACTCCGGGTTGATACTCAGCATTTCGTCATAGAAAAACCCAATATCACTTTTATCCGACCCGGGGATCGAACCCGAGACCTCAGCGTCAGCCCCAGTCGTAACGCGTACGCATTACCTACAATTGCGCCACCGAGGCAGTGAACGTCGACGAGAACGCGTCAAGTTAAAAAAATATATAAAGTAAAAAATAACACAAGGTCCGTACTTACCTATAATTTATTCCCAGCCCGATACGACTTAGGGATCTTCAAGAAATAAGCCTCTTTCTATTTAAAAGGCCGGCAACGCACTGACGATCCTTTAGATGTTGTAGGTTTCCATGGTCAGCGATGATCGTTTACCACCAAGCGAATCACTTGCTAGTTTGCTCCCTCTTCCGAAAAAAAGTTGATAATGATGGAACTGATTCCAAGTTTTCACTAGCCAAATGCTAGCCAACATGTCACACACTAGGTGCTAAGCATTTCAACTCAACAACATTGACTGTCTATGCTAGAAACAACTTGATGCGCGGCATGTTAGGCATCATCGTGGTTTTACGAGTGGTAGAGCCACGCTGTAGACAATTTTGTCTACAACATGAATGGGCCAGCTCGTCCAGGTCGTTACCACTGTCTCACAGAAAACCGACGTAAAGTAGCAGCTTGCTGCTGCGTTTCGTACGGTGAGTGAGATATCCGGAGGCCCAAATCCCCCTCCCCTTCCCAATCCCTTAATTATCCCTTTCCTTTAAGGTCGGCAACGCGCCCATGACTCTTTTGGTATTGTGGGCGTACATGGGCGGTGGAGATCACTTACCATCAGGTGAACCACTTGCTCGTTTGCCGCCTTATGCAATAAAAAAAAAACATGTGGGGCAGTCTTTGGGGACTGCCGATAGAAGTGAAACTTTTTTTCACATTATAGACAATTAACTAAAAAAAATTGAAATAATATTACATTAAACACTAACAAAAACAAACTGTAGAGGAACGGGTGCTGAATGTTCCTCCGGCGAAGGGGAGATCTTCAGTCAGGCGGGTGTTGTACCTGACCGGCAGCGCGCACCGCACAATGCAACATTAACCAGATCCTGAATCGCGCTAGCAAAGTTTGCGCGACGATTAGTATATATACAAGTTCCGAACATCAACCATCGGTTAGACTTTTTCCTCCTCCAGGAAACGTTTCTTAAGCCTTCCCGGCGTAGTCCCAATATTCCCAATTACCGGCTCGTGCGCAACGATCGCGTCTCCGGTCCCCTAGGCGGCACGCTTATTTATTTTAAAAGGTCCCTGCACTGCATACCTTTAGATCCCCCGTTAGGATTGAGCAACATTGAGGTTTCAGTCTGCAGACTGTCCATGACTGCCCACCCGCCGATCACCATCATTTCGGCCTACCTTTCACCCTTAAAGGAGCTTCTCTCCTCCGATCTGGACATACTATTCGGTATGAGTGAATCCTTCCTCGTGGCGGGTGACCTCAACGCTAAGAATACGCTGTGGAGTTGCAACTCGACAAACTCGAGAGGCAACTCCCTGGCGTCAAATCTTGAACGAATAGGTATGGACATTTTAGTTCCCCCTGAACCCACGTACTACGCACATAACGGAAGTTACCGACCCGGCATTCTAGACGTGGCACTCGTAAAGAACGTATGCTTGCGCATGCGTTCCATACGGGTGCTACAAGATCTAGACTCTGACCACAGACCTGTGATTATAGAGTTTGTCCCCCACCTTCAAGGCCCCTCAGACACAGGTCTTGTTAACAACCCTCCGACGATGAGGGTGAAAACGGATTGGCGCCAAGTTGGCGCCAAGCTCGCGGACACCTCCTCATCATCCAGTGATCTCGTAGCCATTCCCGCCAATATCGTCACTCCTGAAGAGACGACGGTCGCGATTCGTCACTTCACCAACCACCTGAGCAACGTTGTGAGCGAAAGCTCCAGGGAGGAGCCAGAAACTGTTCGCAGTTACTGGCTCGTCCCTGACGATGTGAGGGACTTGATGAGGAGACGAAACGCGGCGATGCGCGCATTTATGGTGGATCCCAACCCGGATCGGCGGCCTCTGCTGTATAACCTCCGCAGGGAGGTGAAACGCCGCTTAAAAGAGGTCACCGATTCGAGATGGGAATCCCACCTGTCCGACATCAGACCAACGCACGAGGCGTTTTGGCAACTCTGCCGTCACTTCAGGAGAAAAGATATGGCCACCATGCCTCCGCTCAATCGTCCGAATCAACGCCCAGCGTTTGATGACGACGAGAAAGCCGAGTTACTGGCCACCTGCCTGGAATCTCAATGCTCGCTCGATACGGTTCCCGTAGATAAGGAACATTTTGTTGCAATCGATAGTTTCGTCGACAGTAGGAATGCGCTCTCTGCGTCCCCACCGCCGACGCAATCGCATACGCAGCCCCAACCCGCGCGTCCACTCTCCGACGTTTTCGTCGTCGACCCGAATGTCGGCGACACGCCACTAAACTTTACCCCTCTTGAACCGGTGACGATCGAAGAAGTCAAGTCTGTGATCAAGGCGCTCAAACGCCGCAAAACCCCCGGGGGCGACGGCATTCACAACCGCGTCCTTAAAATGCTTCCCGGCCATCTGCTGGAAATTCTTACTGCCATTTTTGAGGCGGCCCTTCGCAACCGTCTCTTTCCACAACAGTGGAAAAAGGCGGTAGTGATAGGGTTCCACAAACCTGGCAAACCCGCCACCGAACCGACATCTTATCGTCCCATTAGTTTGCTCAGTACCCTGGGTAAGATGTATGAGCGCATCGTCCTCGAGCGCTTAAAATCCTTTGCTAAATCCTACCATCTGCTCCCCCGAGGAGCAGTTTGGATTCCGCGAGATGCACAGTTGCGTGCACCAGGTGGTCCGCATCACGGACCACATACTCGAGAAAGATCTCAAACTTAAATTCACTACCGGAGCCCTATTTTTTGATGTCAAAAAAGTATTCGACAAAGTGTGGCATAACGGCTTGCTTTACAAGCTGTATTCCATGAACATGCCCATACAGCTCGTGCACATCATACGCGACTTTTTGTCGAATCGCTCTTTCCGATATCGTGTGGAGGGAACTCTCTCTTCCCGACACACAATCACGGCAGGAGTCCCGCAAGGCTCCGCCCCGTCCCCCTATCCCTTTTCGCTGTATACAGCCGACATACCGCGTCCAAAGAACGCCCATCTGGCGCTCTTTGCTGACGACACCGCAATCTACGCTTCACGTAGAAATCCGGCTGATGTGATTCGCCTCTTACAAGCCACCGCCGATGAACTCGGCGAATGGTTCCGCAAGTGGCGAATCACAATCAACCCTTCCAAAAGCGCCGCGATCCTCTTTTGTAGGAATCCCCGTCTTACGGTTCCAGCGCGGAATGTCACCATGCACGGCGTGGTCATTCCCTGGACCAAGACAGTCAAAATTTAGGAGTGATCCTTGACCAGAAGTTGACCTTCATCCCACATGTAAATGCGGTACGTGCGCGAGCCGCATTCGCGATAGGTCAGTTATGGCTCTTGAACAAAAAGAGTCCAATGTCCGTACGCAACAAGATTAGGATTTATACCACTTGCATTAGGCCGATAATGACGTACGCATCGCCGGCGTTCGCTCATATTCCCGAAAATCGATTTAAACGTATGCAAACCCTGCAGAATCGTTTTCTGCGTAGGGTCATGGGGGCACCGTGGTACGTGCGTAATCGCAACCTCCATGTAGATGCCAATTTGCCGACCATCAGGCAAGTCACGAAAGTAGCCAGCAAAATATATATATTTCGATCGCGCCGCGCATCATCCCAACACGCTCATCCGTAGAGCGTCGATATATACTCCCTTTGACCGCGCAAAGTGGAGAAGACCGCGTTCCGTCCTCACCGATCCCGACGATGCGACCACTGTGGCCATCCGAGAGATGGAGGAAGTTCTCACTCAATTACACTTGACAAGACCGTCATTCCGTCCTCGCCGAAGAGGACCTCGCCACGCTCCCCGAAGCACCCCCGACCCTTCGACCGGCCCGCGTGCCGATGAAGAGAATAATACAAATTAGATTATAAGTAGCTTATAAATCCCCCTAAACCCCAATCGCAAATGTCTTTGCCCCCCTCGAGTGGCCGTCCTGAGCCGAGGTCCGTATCCCCCATTAGGGGGGATGCCCTCAGCGAAGGTCACTTAAATTTTAGGGTTGGAGTGCCTAAAGCATTCGCCCGAAAGTCCGGTGTCGCTGACTAAAGCCGACTCTTGTCAGGCTATCAGCAAGCGTCCATCCAAAAAAAAAAAACAACCATCGGAGGGGCCGCGGCCGGTCAGGTACAACATCTGCCTGACTGAAGATCTCCCCTTCGGAACATTTAGCACCCGTTCCTCTATAGTTTGTTTTTGTGTTAGAAAAAAATAATATGGCGCGTAACGGAAAAATGTTACCCAGAAATTAAAGATGGCGCGTAACAGAAAAACGTAACATTTTTTTTTTATATATTGCTATAAAATTTCTCCCATACGCCGATAAAGAAGTTTCACTTCAATAATAATAAAAATCGTTTTATTGATGTAGGTACTTGTTTTTGTCGACGCTCCGCCCGATTTAATGTCTTTTTCTAGGTCTAAAAGTATGCTGTGTTCTTCTCCAGGATACAACCTATCTCCTTACCAAATTTCATTAAAATCCGTTTAGCCGTTTAGACGTGAAAACGTAACAAACAGACATTAGCATTTATAATATTTTATGGTTATTGAAGTATGGATTGTCAACAGTAAAATTCGGACGTGGGTCTGCCATCGGCAAATCGTACTTCTTCCCAATGCCGCTCACAGTCAGTTCTGCTGTCGATGACTACGGTTGGATACAATACGAGAGCCCCACAACATACCACGAGAACTTATTGATGTACTGCGCATCCGACGATGTCACCGTGTGTGTCATGTACGACGATACCGGCCTTATAACGGCCGGTCTGCAAATTGCCGTAAGTATTTTTTCGCAATGATGATTCCGCTGGTACCTATATTTTACGTTACGTCACTCCGAGACATAAGTTCTAAAGTGATTTCCTATGTTTACGCGAATATTACACATTGAAATAAAACTAGTTTATACGTGACCACGAAGGCTGAAAAGCTTTGGAAACGTCGGCACTAAAATAAAATTTAACCGCGATAAAATCCGTATAAACTATTTACTTCAAAGTTGTAAAGTGTCATAATTTCCAGTAATTTCAGTAGCTTGAATGTCCTTCAAACCGAAACACTAAACCTAACACACTGCTGCTTGGCCTCAGAAATACATAAAGCGGTGGTACCAACCCGGACGGCCTCTTGCATACGTGGAACCTGCGACCTAGTAGTACAATCTGCAGAAAATTTGTTCGTTTAATAACATAAGTCGGCAAATGAACTAGTACATCACCTAATAGTAAGTGATCTCCACCGCCCATGAACATCCACATTACCAGAAGAATGATTGGAGCGTTGCCGAAGTTAAAGGAAATCAATGAGGATTGAAAAAAGGGGGGATTTGGACCACCGGATTCACTCACCGGACAAAACGCAACAGCAAACTGCCACTTCATGACAGTTTTCTGTAAGACAGTGGTATAGCCCGGTCGAGCCAGCCCATTCAAGCTGTAGAACTATTAAACACTTTCTAGATTTTAAACTACGAAAAAACGGTGGAGGTTCTCAATTCGATGCGTTTTTTTTATTTGCCACCACGCGTAACGCCCCCAAATGTGGACCGATTTGGATGATATTTTTTTCATTCGAAAGATTATAGCTCTAAGTTAGTTCCATTTTAATTTCAAGAGGAAGTCCTATTGCCAAGGGGGTAACATCGGAGATGAAGGTATAAACTTTGTCATTTATACATCGATTTAATAATTCTTACACTAAAAACAAAAACATGTATATGTTTTTTATATCTGACTAAAACCCTAATAATAAAATAGATAGAAAAAAGAAAGAAAACATTTGTTTGTTTTACACAAATGGTGTTAGGTAAGTACACAAATTGGTGGTATATGTACAATTGATGTAGAAACATTTTTATGAATAGTTGGTGGGAGGTACCTAGATACCTACCCACTCGCTGTAGACGGTATAATGTCCCACCACTACCATGCCAAAAGGATCCAAATCAGTACATGCCGAACACTAAGTGCTTGGCGCAGTGTATTATAGGTCAGTAATGATGAGCTACCAATTACCATGGGTGATCCAATAGGTTTGATGCATGTAGGTATTTTTTATGATTATAATCAATACATTACATTGCCCATAATTCATAATAGAAATAATTTTATTAAATGAAATATTATGTACTTAGTCTAATGTTTTAACTAATTTTGATTCTGTTTCCATAATAGAGTTTATTTTTTGTATTATTTTCTACTGTGTATAAATATTTTCCATCTACAGATAGACAAGAGTAAGTTTAGTGACGAAGTGTTAGACTGGACCATTCAAGGGTATACAAATTGGTCGGTAGAAGTGAACGGGGTAAAAAGAGAGTTCTGGTGTGTCACCCAGTACTTCGTGGTTTTCTGTGAGTAACTATACTTTTTAAGAAGCAATAGGTACGTATTCTTTCATATACTATAGTTTCGACCCCGTACGTATTTTGCCGGTGTGGTCCGATTATCATTTTAAGAAAAATATCCTCCTATAAGGGGATAAAATCGGGGATGGAAGACTAAAATTTCGACATTTATTTGGATGATTGTTTCACTATAAATAGTGATATAAAAACTTTTTTTAAGTATATAAAAAATCAGGCTAAAAAACTAAAAATGTCATCATTAAACTTCAATATCTAACTTGACACTGGCATAATGTATAATAGATGCCATAAAAAAAAAACTTCAATAGCATAGACTGGAAATTGTCTATGTTTATTTTTAACTTCTAAGGTTTTTGCTAAGGGTTTTTGCATGTGTTAGGCTGCGGTTACGAACCTTTTGCCAATTTTCTTCATGGAACAATTTAACAAAAAAAATGTTAGTGGAATATTTTTTATTTATAAACTTTTTAGTTTTTTACACCGTTTTTATTTTTTGTTAAAAAGATTTTACTTATCAGCGTTATTTTGTGGTCGGTTTTTAAATTCTGTTTTACTTATTTCTATTATTCCATTATTTTAGCGGTGATGGACTTGGAACGAGAAGACCGCTTCTTAAGTTATAATAGTGCCATCTCTGGTAGCACCTTGCTACAAGACAATATATTGTGGGTCACCGGATTTAACTTTGGAAGTAACCATCTGTTTACTGAAATCCCTACTACCACCACGGAGATCCTAGACGCGGGTTTCACCGAACACAATTGCATTGCAGGGATGGGTGCGTTCATCCTTCTAATATTAAGTATAAATGTGACTTTAGGACATAAGATACTTTTCATCGCGTTTTAGTGTGTTCGATTCTCGCGCCGCGCCGAGGCAAAGATTTTTTGAAAGGAAATGATAGGTATAACAACAATATACAGTATGTAACAATAACCCTGTTGGCCCTTTCTAGGTCGCGAAGACAGACATATAAACAGCTTAATAAAACTTATTAAATTAAAAAAAGTGTGTGTGTATTAGTGTATACACGTAAGAAGTGAAACTTCTTTATGTTTATATTTAAATTATTATTGTTTTTCTATTTTATTATTACAATTAATTGATGTTTACCGTATTAATTAATAATTGCTAGTTTTAATAAAATTATTTACACTCACTGATATTTACAATCAAAAACTAAGGTTAACCTGAAATAACCTTGAAAAAAATAAATACCGTAATCACACCCACGTGTTGAATGTATTAGAAAAAAGGTTTAATTACTTACTTCTGTTAGAAATCCACTGGAATTAGAATAAATATCTTTTAATCTTTTGCCATAACATTTTTATTCGCTAATCACTTAATTGAAATATTATTTTTCACGTCACTACTGAGTTTCAGAAATAAATAAGGCGCGTAACAGAAAAACGTGATATAACATAAATAATTTAAGGTGTGTTCCACTGAGCGCTCAAAACGCTCACGCTACGTGTATTGAGATTGGATTTTGCTCATTGTGAGCGCACCTTTAGAAATCAAGATGGCGCGTAACGTAAAAATGTTACCCAGAAACCAAGATGGCGCGTAACAGAAAAACGTTACACTTTATTTTACCTCTTATAAAATTTCTCCCATACGCCGATAAAGAAGTTTCACTTCAAAAATAATAAACAGAAGCGAGATATTATCCTTACACAGGCAGCTTATTTAACAATATTATTTTCATCTGAAAAGTGATGAACAGCCGATTGTTGTGACGTATTGATGAAGCCAGGCAGACGCCGCAACTTGCTATCTCGCTCTGGCTCCGAGTCATCGCTCTTGCAGCGGTAATCATTCGAAATACGGTTTACAAACAATAAAATAAATAAATCATAAAAAATTAATATGATTATTTTTATAGTCTCATTTTCGTATGCGAGTTACATCATTACGTTTGAATATCGGTTCTCACACACACTCGTTGACTGAGAATACTACACACACTCTTCACAACTTTGTAAACATTCGGGGCTTCGCGGGTTCGAAATGTCCAACTAACTTGTCGACGAAACCATAGACAACATTCAGTATTTTTTTCAAAGAATAATATATTAAACTCTCTACGAGAGAAGAACGGTATCTCCAATAGAAAAAAATTGACCATAGCTTTACACACGTTTACTACTAGCGGCACTGCGAAATAGCAGACGTACTAAAATGCGCGCGAATTCTTAAAACCGCTTAAATTTGAATTTAGATTGTTATGATACAAGATGTTCGCACATTACAGACTCGATGCAGACTCCAATCTGACTAGCTTTACTGGAGAAAGCTTATGTGAGTATAGTCGGTGTGGAGGCGGCATCGAGTCTGAAATTGCGAAGACCTTTTTTTTTTGAAGTGAAACTTCTTTATCAGCGTATGGGAGAAATTTTATAGCAATGTAAAAAAAAACTGTAACGTTTTTCTGTTACGCGCCATCTTTAATTTCTGGGTAAATTTTTTTTTTTTTTTTTTCTAACACAAAAACAAACTGTAGAGGAACGGGTGCTAAATGTTCCTCCGGCGAAGGGGAAATCTTCAGTCAGGCAGATGTTGTACCTGGCCGGCCGCGACCCCTCCGATGGTTGATGTTCGGAACTTGTATATATACTAATCGTCGCGCAAACTTTGCTAGCGCGATTCAGGATCTGGTTAATGTTGCATTGTGCGGTGCGCGCTGCCGGTAAGGTACAACATCCGCCTGACTTAAGATCTCCCCTTCGTCGGAGGAACATTTAGCACCCGTTCCTCTACAGTTTGTTTTTGTTAGTGTTTAATGTAATATTATTTCAATTTTTTTTAATTTTTTAAATGTCTATAATGTGAAAAAAAGTTTCACTTCTATCGGCAGTCCCCAAAGACTGCCCCACAAGTTTTTTTTTGTCGCGGTGAAAGCAAATTATAAGACCCCCCCCCCCCCAACAGAACCACCACGCATCCCGAACCCTTCGCTACCTTTTCGAAGGGTGGAGAGCCGGCAGCGCCCCGAGTGATGACGGCCACCAAACCGTCCAGGTCCCCTGCCCAATCATCTCTGACAGGAACAAAATACGGCTCGGCGATCACAGCCACTTTTATCGACCACTGCGCCATGCTTTGAACAAGCAAATCCTGAGCTCTGGCGCAGTGGTTAATATTCGCCTGGAGGAATCTCTGCGCCATATTAAAGGGCGATCTCCATAGGTGCGTCGCGTTGGGACGGGTCCGGCTGGGTCACAGCCCCGCCGCGCCCACCGCGTTTAGTACGGCGGGGACGAGCGGAGGCGACACAGGCCTTGGCGCCCAACTGGTGCCCCGCAGGTTTGTTCGCAGCTGCGCATACTGCGCAGTGCGCCTCCGCGGATCACTCCTTGGCCTTGTGGCCCACTTGACCGCAGCGGTAGCAGACTCCCCTACGGTCACATTCCTCGGTGCAGCGGTTCCGAACGTGCCCATTGTATAGGCACCGGAAGCACAGCATGGGACTCCGTACAAGGAGGCGGATTTGTGCCGCCACCCAACCAATTAGGACCCGTTTAGTCCCCATAATCACACTAGCGGCCTTGGCTGGGCACCGCACCCATGCCGCACCAAGGCCTGAACGGTCGGGGCGGATCTCCCCAACCTTAATGTCATCCGCCGAACAATTTCCTGCCCCCGCGAGGGCCATAGCGACTGCTTCCGGGTCGGCGGACGCGTCCAACCCGGACACCCGCAGTTCCGCGGTCTTGAACGGGCGAGAGACACGAACGTCTCCCTCCAGTTCCATACCGCGGAACACCTCCCTAACTTTGTTGGCTAGGGAGTCAGCCCTCGCCTCCGAGTCAGGCCCGGGTACCTCATACAGGTACCCGCCAGTGGCCATGAGTCGGGCCCGCGTGTCCGCTATGCCGAGGTCGGCGAGGTGCACACTCCTCTGCACCTCCCGGAGGATCTGGGCGTATGTCACACCCCGTGCAAGACCCTCCGGCGTCACCGTTAGGGTGTAGGCCGCCTTGCGGTGCAGCCGAAGCTTTGGCTCAGGCCTGTTCTGCTTCGGCTGGGGCCGTTGCTGCGGCAATGCGGTAGCCGCAGCGCTCGACGCGGGCCGGGGAGTTTTCTTCCCCTTCTTGGCCACCACAGTCCAACCTTCGTCCATTGACGTGGGGGCCGGAGGCAGCGGGCGAGGCTCCCGGGGAACCGGAACTGAAGTAGCCCTCTTCTTTACCTTTTCCCCCCCTTTGCGTGATGATCGCTGGGAGGGATTTGGGGCAACGTCAGGAGCCGACGGCGATGATTGGCCGGTCACAGGGGCAAGGGCTTTGCGAGGAGCAGCAACAGGCACAGACTCAGGCTGGGTAGACTTGCCCTTGCCCTTCCCATTCGACGAAGCAGCCGGACTAGCGAGAGGGGGCGGAGCCTTTGAGGGCCCAGCCACAGGCTCAGGTGTTGTCGGCGGTCTCACGGCGGCATGAGGCCGCGGTATTGGCAGCGGCGGCCACTCAGCCGTCTCCGGCCTGGCCCGGTCAGCGGCCAGAGGAGGCCGAACTGGGCGCTCAGGAGGCAGCTGCAAATAAACCGCCTCAAAGCGGGCGTCCAAGATGTTGAAGAGACGTCGCTGAAATTCAGCGAACGTCTCTCCAGACGCACCCTCAGATTGCGCCGCCGGCTGCGGCTGCCCAAGCGACATCACAGTCGCCAATACCTCCTCAAGCACTTTGGCCTGCTCAGCCTGTACGCCTTCAGCTTGGCGACCTCGTTCACCAACGCTGCTTTCTCAGCCTCCAGGCGGGCTACCTCAGCGGAGCCTGACTCTCCCGCCCTCTACAACAACTCGTTGGCGGCGAGATTCAGCCTCCGCTGCTCCGTTCCCTTCAAGTTCCGGGACTTGCGTGACACGTCCCGGATCGTCGCAGACAGCCGCAGGCGCCAGTCCAGATCTTCATCTGGCACCTCGGCTACTTCCATTTCCGCGACGTCCGACTCAGGAACAGTGTCGGACTCGCGGAAGTAGCGAGCATCTTTTCAGCCGGCTCGCTGTCGCTGTCGAGCTCACATTGCGATCCCGATTTCGGCGACCCCTCTTTGTGGCCAAGGCTGCACCACTCGGCCCGGCCACGGACTCGAGAACCGGGACAGGTGCCACCACCTCGGCAACCTCCGCATTGGGCCTTCGCCCCTCCTCCTGTGTCTGTTCAGAGCCATGATTGGCCCCCGAGGCAGAAAGCCTCTCTACCACCACAACTGGATTTAAAAAAAATTTGGAGTTCAAAATCATAATAAATGCCACGAGTATCGGGGAAATAAATGATCCACACAGGCAGTGCCCCCTGTACCTGGGTAAGCCTAGGCGTAACCCGCTATCGGAGTTTCGGCTGAACTCCGGCGGGGGATCGCACTAGCGACCGAACTACCCATCGGCCATGCATCCCCTCGCGGTGCGCCGCCGCTTGGGATTCGGGGTAACTTTTTATAGAGGTTTTCTACCTCGCGGCCCAGGCGGTTAATCCAAGACCCTCGGTCCGATCAGGAACGCGAGACATAACCACGGACCTCCGTGACCGGATTACGATATACGACGGTGACAGCAGTCCTGCTCGGCGGCGGGGTAAGCGCACACCGAGCCCGTCGACACCCCCGAGACAGAACCCGGGGGTGGCCCGAAATACGAGCCCACTACAAATGACGACGGCCGCCACAACATGTGACGACCGTCAACCACCTGTTGTCAGGATATCAGCCGTCGGTCAACTTGACCGCCTTTGCCCAGGGTGCACCGCGTGGAGGTTTCCTGACTTCGCACCCCAAATTGCGAAAACCTTTAAATAACCCAATCCAACGTGAAAGGCTTATCAACTTTGCAAATGTAGATAAGATCCTTTCTACGCACTCACGCCTGTAATCCCCGAAGGGGTAGGCAGAGGTGTAACCAGTACACCCACATTTCGCCGAGCGTCCCACGATGTGATAGGGGTGAGCCTATCGCCATACCGGGCACAAATTCCAGACTCCGGGCTGATACTGAGCATTTCGTAATAGAAAAACACAATCCCACTTTACCCGACCCGAGGATCGAACCCGAGACCTCAGCGTTGGCCTCAATCGTAACGCGTAAGCATTACAACTGCGCCACCGAGGCAGGCAAAACATTATTTATTTTTTAATATATTATTTTTTCTGAGAAGCACCTTTTTTCCTCTTCGTTTTTTCATGAATATTATTTCTCTTCTTGTTTTTTATCACATTTCTAAGTCTAATTATTTCCTTGAGCCTCTTCGTACAAATATTATATAACTTGACTTTTCTGGGAGTCATTTCGCTATTTCTGGTGACATAAATAGCACTCAGTGTTCCACTTCTCCTGGAAGGTAATTTTGCTTTCATGGATAATGATGCAGTTTCTCGATTTTCAACTGGTGCATTCTGAAACAGCAATTAAGTTTTAACAAACATTTAGTACAAAGTAAAGTGTCACAGCACTATTCACTGGTCTGTGGTAGTGTTATGCAACATTAAAACCAACTTAACAACAAGACATATTAAAGAAGCGAACTGAAATGCATGTTCACAAGCTAAAAGCACTTGAGCATGAGAAACATGAGCCTTGCATGAGAAAGTTATTACATTGCTCTAGATCTGTGCACACCCTAAATAACCGCCACCATTTTCAAATATTTTATCATAATATTTTGAATTACTGCAAATGATAAAATGTTAACAAAGAATACCATCTTTTCAAAGATTTTTTTCCCCTGTAACTGTCTATTACACAGAATGCAATAATAGAGAAAATAGAAAAATGGGTAGATATTTATTGGCATTGTTTTTTTTGTCTTAAATAAGGTATAGTCTGTATGGAGAGAATTAAAACATGTACATTATGTTAAAGGATCATCCGAAAAATCTAACATGCATAAAATAACTTTCCCAGCTACTTGTTATATTCATGGGCGGAGGAGATACTTAAGATCAGGTGGCTCGTTTGCTGGCCACTTCCGTAAAAAAATACCATTACTTTTATATGTACTTACTTTATTAAATTAGAAATTCCTGGATTTGGAAAGCGATGATAGGTCACCGTCATATCTTCGGCACGTGTTCGACCGCACTTAGCACACCTTCTATTATTGATAGACATGTTTTACAGCCTTTTAAAATAAAATCAACAAAAACCAAACTGTCGTAACAAGCACTAGATTTATAAACGTCTTGTCGCAATGGATAAAACTCACCAAAATCAACACGAGTAGGCACTTCGGCTGTGGTAAAAATATCGAAATTACAAAATAATGCGGAGGGGATACATTCTATTCAATCGACACAGGAAATTTTGTAACTCTAGATTGTAATGGCGGCCGGTAATGCACGTTGACATAACGCTAGTAGGAATTGCCAGTTACCAGATTTTTTATAAAATGAAACTTTTTTTTCACTGGTATCATTTAGCAAACGCACACAAGTAAACAATTGAGTATGGTGCAAGGGAAAAAGTTCATCGAACAAGATGATAGACCCTGATTTTTTTCTAACAATTGGATAAAGTGAGCGTTCGACAAGTGATTGTACACTTGGCTACCAATCTACTAGGTATCGTTTACGCTAACACGTTTGAGTTTGTTCGAATGGAATCGACACCGAGCGTTTGCCAATTGTCTACTGGCCCACTGATATCAGTTATAACGCCCAACAGAGGTTTTGTTACATATTGTATAAATAAACGATAGTCCGCGAGATCGATACCTACAGCGATAATTGTAAATAATGTTTGTGTGATCCATTGTATTGTATTTATTTTTCGTGTCTGGGTGTTGTGAAACTGAAAGTCTCTAGGTTTTGATATCCAAGTCGCAAGATCGTGTGTGATCAATCTTTTTAATGACGAGACTAGCAGGTCGCCTTATGGTCGAGATGCGTCACTCCTGCCCATAAACAGAAGCAACACTCATCAGAATAATGGACTGCGCTCGTCACCCCGAGACATAAGATTTTAAGTCTCATAATGCCCAGTAATTTCACTGGCTTTAATGTACTTCAAACCGGAACACACAAATAAACAAAGCGGTGGCTCCTATCTAGATGGTATCTCGCATACGAGGGACCTCCCATAAAATTTACTGTGGGGTAAGGACTATCAGCGACTGCTTGGTAAAAAAAAAGTATAAAAAGGTAAAACATGGAAGTCGCAGGTTCGAAACCATACCCAAGACATAGGAACACTGATTTATCATTCGCTTAATGGTGAAGGAAAAAATATTGAAACCCGCATACTTACCTGAGAATTATCTATAAGATATTTTTATATCATAGGCCGGTAAACGAGCAAGTGGGTCACCTGATGGTAAGTCATCTCCACCGCCCATGTACAATACCAAAAGAATTATGGGCGCGTTGCCGACCTTAAAGGCAAGGGATAATAAGGGATTGGTAAGGGGCTTTGGTCATCCGGATATGTCACTCACCGTACGAAACGCAGCAGCAAGCTGCTACTTTACGCCGGTTTTCTGTGAGACAGTGGTAATGACCCGAGCGAGCCGGCCCAGCGTGGCTTTATCACTCCAATAATCTATATATATAAAAGCGAAATACCACTCACTCACTGATTCATCACGATTTCTCAAAAACTACTGAAGCTAGGATCATGAAATTTGGTCAGATGATAGTTTGTGTAATGTAGACGTCAGCTAAGAACGGATTTTTGGCAATTTACATTTTATGGGGACACCCGTAAAAGAGGGGTTTTTAAGTTGTATGCAACTTTTTTATGGATGGGAATACGACTGTGAAATTGGGCTCGAATATTGCTTATTAAAAATAATGAAATATGAGGGTCACATTTTTGGAAAATTCCACTTACAAAAGGGTGGAGGGGGGGGGGGGTTGAACTTAGTATGGAACTTTTTTATGGAACGGAATACGACTGTGAAACTATGCACGAATATTGCTTATCAGAAATAATGAAATATGTGAGTTAAATTTTTGCCAAATTTCACTTGGAAAATGGGGGGGGGAGGGGTTGAACTTACTAATTCACTGATTATTCACGATTTCTCAAAAACAACTAAAGCTGGGGTAATGAAATTTGGCTAGATGATACTTTGTGTAATGGCGAGAAGTACTAAAAACGGTTTTTTTTTAAATTCACACTTCAAGGGGGTAAAAGGGGGGGTTGAACATTGTATGAAACTTTTTTATTGAACGGTATACGACTGCGAAATTAAGCACAAATGTTGTTTATCAAAAATAATGAAATATGTGGTTCACATTTTTGTAAAATTCCACTTGCAAAAGGGGGGAAGGGGGGTTGAACTTAGTATGAAAGTATTTATTTTAACTTTTGAACAACTTGACCGATCGGGGTCATATTCACACCGTAAATTTGTTTTGTGGAGTCAGTGGTTTATAACTATATATCATTACGCTACGACCCATGGGAGCGGAGCAATAATATATATATAAAGCTATGATCATGAAATTTGGTCAGATGGTAGTTTGTGTAATGTGAGGTCCGTTAAGAAAGGGTTTTTGGAAAATTACATTTTAAGGGGTTAAAGGGGGGAATTTTCTATGAAAAGAAAAACGGCTGTGAAATTGAGTACAAATTTTACTTATTAAAAATAATGAGACACGTGTTTCATATATTTGTAACATTCAACTCGCGAAAGGGGGGTTTGAATTTTTGGATGTTTGTAGATCAATCATGCCTTAACGGCTGAATGGAACATAGGCAACTTTTATCCCAGAAAAAGACTTTTACGCGGGTGGAGCCGCGGGTAAATGCTAGTTATATTATATAGGTATAGTATAATATATATATTTTTTATTCTAATTTTGTGTTGAATACGATTTAACATTCAGACATTGTCAGTGTGAGAGTAAACAATGAATGTTTTATTTTATTTAATAAAATTAATACACCCAACAATCACATAATAGTCCTGACCCTACACTAAGTTTTTTTTTTTTTTTTTTTTCTTATGGCTTCGCACTTCTTGTGCATACAGCCAATGTACACTAAGTTATCTTGTATCGTGGATATCAGTCATCGTGTAAAATGTTCATTATAGTGCACGCGTGCAAGCGAGATAGTGAGATATCCCTACTACGCACCCACTTTTCCTCATACCAACATTTAAAGTCATAACTGCGGGCATATTTCTGAACCAATTTTGATTGTGTTTTAATAAGAGGGTTTCTTTTGGGTATAATTTTCAGTTGCTTATAAAATATTCTCATATATAAACATTTTGAATTTAATTTAAATAATGTAAAAAATTCAATATAGGAAACTACCCTATTGTATGTGTGAAATGTACTACATATTTGTTACATATATACCTAAAAAAACATTCTGCACTCCTCGCCCATTTATATGGAGTCCATAGTTAAAGTTTATACTTTCGCGTATTAGGTAATATGTAGAATTTATCTATCTTTCAGGAACCCACTACTATTACAATATGACTGTTAACACTACATGTGCATCCGATTCTTTATTCCCATGGACTCCATTGGTGGACTCTGGTGTCTTAGTTGGCAGTGTCTTAAACATTGTTGGACAAATCGCAATTGATGAAAACTACTTAGATTACTTCGAACACCCCTCTGCTGCAGCTGTCAGTGTAAGTATTTAGATACTTTTACTATTTTACTTATTTAAGCGACAAAATCAAATTGTATGAATTGTATCAACAAAAACTATAAAATTGCGATAAAAAAATGGGAGGATGGGGGTAGGAGGTTGAAAATATTGGGCTAAAGGTATTTTTTAATACCAAATAAAAAAAACACAAAAAATCTGGATAGGGACACCCTAATCACCTAGCGATATTTACTTTACGACCTCATATCTACCAAATATATACAAAAAAATCATAAAAATCGGTCGAGCCGTTTCGGAGGATTGCGACAATCAACAATACGAGATTTTTATATATAGGTATAGATGTAAAAACAGTTATTAATATTTTTGCAGGCTATATTAAAATCAGCTCCAGATTGTCTGTACAGCGCGGCCAGTTCTCCTGGGCTTACCACAATTCATATATACTACTACTCCGATCCCCATTTAATTACCTGTGACTCCTCATAGAATATTACTACAACTATACTATAATAACTACTAACTATAGTAGATTATTACAACTATTGACGGATGAGTATGCGTAACTTATTTAATAGATGGTTGTTTATGTTTAGCTTCATGATTATTTTACTTGTATGAAGTTTGGGTTGAGGCAGATGACTGGCACATGCGTCAAGCTCGTGAACGCGTGCTGATTGTGTGGACTGGTCTACTTATATTGTCATTAATATGTATGTTTTATATCTGTCTTTTTACATCATTCGTATGAAATTACGTGCAAAGTATTCTATTTCAAAACATTATAATATGACGTAATGTAAAGTTCAAAAGACCTACGGCTGAGTTTCTTGCTGCTTCTTCTCAGACCAGTGGGAAATTCCGAAGCACCGGTAGATACATTTAAATGTGAGTAGTTTATTATATTATTGAAATGTAAAATTGATTGTTTTTAACCTGTTTTTCTGTATGGTAATGTTATTAAATTACGTCTCAACACACAGCTGTTTGTAATTTATACTTCGTTAATGTAAAAATATTTTTTTTTGAGCGAACACTAATTATTTAAATTTAACGAACTGACAGCCACCGTGGCGCAGTGGGCGAGTAGCCGGCTGCGAAGCGAGAGGACGCAGGTTCGATTCCCGCACCGAAACCACAATTGTGTGATCCACACATATTTGTTTCGTTCTGAGTGTTTTCTCCCCATATAGGTCGATATCAGGCAGGTAACCGATCGTAAAAACTACAAGCCAAAACTTTCTGTAACATATAACAGGTATAGAACCATGTTGCACAAACCCCACTGCGAGTGGGATATGGGCAGGTGGAAGAAGATGAATTTGTACCTACTTCCTTATTTGCCTTATAACCTACATTGTACAATTTTATATGGAAAAAATAGGCGTTTTTCTTAATTTCATATGAAATTAAATGCACTGTTGACTGACTTATCGCTCCAAACTTCCGTAGGCGCTGTGTTACAAAATAACGATTATTTGCTTCGATTATTTGTGTCATACTTTCTAGCGGCGACATAACATCGTACGGACTTCTAATGTTGACAAGAACACAATTGATAATGAGTTTGTAAGAGTAGCCTCTTTTTTGGACAGTACAAGGACCCACTTCAAATTAGACGAGGCGTCTTGAAGGTCACCCGCTTGTTCGCATTTTCAGGCACGCAGCCCGCGTCATTGGAATAATAAAATCGAAACGCGGCATAAAATTTTAGCCGCTCTTACATTATTCCTTCATACGCACGCACTCACTCACGCCTGTAATCCCCGGAGGGGTAGGCACAGGTGTAACCAGTACACCCACATTTCGCCGAGCGTATCTCCGTCCCACGATGTGATAGGGGGCGAGCCTATCGCCATACCGGGCACAAATTCCAGACTCGGGGCTGATACTGAGCTTTTCGTAATAGAAAAACCCAGTACCACTTTACCCGACCCGGGGATCGAACCCGAACGCGTACGCATTACAACTGCGCCACCGAGGCAGTCATTATTTCTTCATGTACGGGACAAATGTACCTCTTGTATGTCCTACTCAACACTATAAACTTCGGAACTTCAGTCTAATATCAAAATAATGTACTAGAAATTGTACGCTAAATTAAATGAAATGTTACATGCACACGTCCATCGCGCCTCTATAAACTACCCTTGAAATATGCCTAACCTACGATGGCTTCATATCGATCATGTGATACATCACCCGCGGGATGAAACTCCTGCGCACGCGGTGTCCCTCAGGTGATGCACGCCGCTAGTCCGGCTAGCCCTTGAAAGATGAGTAACTTAGCAAATTTTCCTGAGTCAACACAGTAACTCAGACGCAACTCAACGCGCAAATAAAACGTGCCAAGTGACCAAATGACCTTTTTACAGATATAGATTTGTGTTTTTTGTGTTCAGGCCGTTTTCGTAACGGCAACATTAATGTTTCTGCAATACACCTTAGAGACGCACACAATAGAAATTTAAATTGAGTTATTGCTCTTGCTCGCGCGTTTTCAGTTTTTTTTTTTTTATAGTATAGGCCGGCAAACGAGCAAGTGGGTCACCTGATGGTAAGCGATCTCCACCGCCCATGTACGCCCACAATACAAAAGAATTATGGGCGCGTTGCCGACCTTAAAGGAAAGGGATAATAAGGGATTGGGAAGGGGAGGGGGATTTGGGCCTCCGGATATCTCACTTACTGTATTATGAGGCTTAACATCTTATGTCTCTGAGTGAATAGTGCAGTCCAATGTCATGCAGTGCTTGTTAATAGGGTAGTTTCCTATATTGAATTTTATACATTATTTTATAAGCAACATAAAATGATACGCAAAAGAAACCCTTTTTTTTAAAACATAATCAAAATTGGTTCAGAAATGTGCCCGCAGTTATGATTTTAAATGTTGGTATGAGGAAAAGTGGGTGCGTAGTAGGGATATCTTACTATCTCGCTTGCACGCGTGCACCATGATGAACATTTTACACAGTGACGTCAAAGTTTGCGTCGTCTGTCATTTGAGAATTACCCCTTCTACAGGATTTGAATGGCTCCTAACTTATTTATTTTAGTCCGATTTATAAAATTATTTCTGGAATAGATTTTGAGTAATGTAACTTATTGATTTAAATAATTATAAAAATTTAGTCAACTACCCTATTCAATGTTCTGTGTAGCGTTGTATCAGTTTATGGGTAAGCGTGCTCGTTTCGTCATTAAAGCCAATAAAACACCCCACTTGGTAGTATCCTAGCAATCAAGTGGAGTGCCAAATCATATTTAGATGTGCAAAAAGGGCAGTATTAGAACAACACTTACAATATTTTAAACATTTAATAAAAATCAGTCTCGAGGACATTTATATATACAGACGACTTTACATATAAATTACATATTATTGTATACAGTATGTAACAAAAACCCTGTTGGCCTTTTTGAGTCGTGAAGATAGACATACACACAGCCTAATAAAAACAGTTAAATTAAAAAATTAATAAACAGAAGCGAGCGACGCCGCAACATTTTATCTCACTCTGGCTCTAAGTCATCGCTCTTGCAGAGGTAATCAATCAAAATACGGTTTACAAACAATAAATTAATACAAGCATAAAAAATAAATATGATTATTTTTATAGTCCAATTTTCGTAATGTCCAATTATGTGAGTTTTTTCAATACGTTTGATTAGCGATTCTGTTATCACGGTTAAAACGCCCAACAGGGTTTTTGTTACATATTGTATATGTATATACCGGCTGTAAGGGAAACGTTTCCGAAAACGAAGAAAGGTGCTGGTGATTACAGATGTGATACCACTAAAAAATCACGAAATAATTCGACATGTTTTTTTTTATTTTCACGCTTGGCTTCGCTTTCACAGGCTTGTTTGGACTAATAAATAGAATGACGTTTTTCACAAATATTAATTAAAATCGTATTTTTCTTAACAACGTAATGTAAAGCCAACAAACAATAAATTGACGCTGATGCTCAGAATCAACTGTGCAGCGAGGGCGCACGGCGTGATGTAACTACTGAGTATTGGCGCGCGGTTCATTGACCCCGTGTTTACATTGTGGGGTTTCGTTGCCAAAATGGGAAGTAAACAACAAAGGAGTAGCGTTTCCCGTTTATGTAAATGTAGTGTTTTATTACTGTCTCGGCTTCGGAAGCGTTCCACTTACACCCGGTATACAATAGAAGCATAGAAGGTCATTTCTTTAACAAGCCAGCTTGCTGTATAACTTGTCGCGTCGCGTTGTTGATGTGACGGAAGCGATCAGGACCTAATTGGATACCACCGTACCTGGAAAAACATTACATAAACTCACGCCGGTCATCCGGAGGGGTAGGCAGACAGTGGCGGACCCAGGACTTTGGTTTTCTACCTACTTAAAATGGAATAATTCAGGACTAATTTGAGATTTGTCAGTGGAGTCAAATGCTTTTGGGGGCTTGGGCACCTTAGCCCCCCTCCTGAATTCGCTAGTGTGCAGAGGGGTATCTAGTGCACCACGTTTCTATGAACATATTATGATAAATCAAGCACAAAGTTATTTCTAAGTGGTAGAGTCAGTTTTGTCTTTGGTATGAATGGACCGGTTCATCCGAGGTGGTACCACTGTCTCACAGAAAACCGAGGTAAATCATCCTTAGTTTTGTAATATACTAGCGTCTTTTAGCGTTAACACTACTCACCACCTAGAGACAATAACCAACGTGTTCTTCTGATCCAATATCTGCAACAGATGCAGCATCTTAACATCGGTATGTGCCTTGCCATAATCATCAGTCTTGTAATATACTTGTGCCTAAATTACAAGTTAACACTACTCACCATCTAGAGAAAACCACCAAAGTGATGTTCTGGTCCAATAATTGCAACAGATGCAGCATCCTGCCGCCGGCATGTGCCTCACCATAATCAATCCAGTCTTGTAATATACTGTGCCTAAATTAAAAGTTAACACTACTCACCACCTAGAGACAACAACCAACATGTTCTTCTGGTCCAATATCTGCAACAGATGCAGCATCCTGCCGCCGGCATGTGCCTCACCATAATCAATCCAGTCTTGTAATATACTGTGCCTAAATTAAAAGTTAACACTACTCACCACCTAGAGACAACAACCAACGTGTTCTTCTGGTCCAATATCTGCAACAGGTGCAGCATCCTGCCGCCGGCATGTGCCTCGCCATCATCATCACAGTCTTGTAATATACTTGTGCCTTTAGCCGTCTTTCGTTCTATACGATACGCGTACATGTTGTGTGTTGCGTTTAAAAATTTCTTGTTCTGTTTGAGTTTGGTAAGGACTGTACTGGAAATAAAATTATTGTAGATATATTTAATGTCTTTAACAATATGTACGGTCGTAAGACTAGACAATTTTATTGGTGAGTAAACAATTGTAAACATTTATTATGAATGCTCATTTAGGCGAGTCGCGTTCCCGGATCAGCCAGTGTATAGTTCTGCCAACCATCAAGGGACGTAATTTTTCTTGACAGTTTACATTATATTTGTCGCGAATATTACACATTGAAATAAAACTAATTTGTACGGATTTTATCGCCGTTTAATTTTTTTTAAGTCTCTTCCGTGACCACGAAGGCTGTAAAGCTTTCGAAACGTCGGGACTAAAATAAAAACTATAAACCGCGATAAAATCCGTATAAACTAGTTTTATTTCATTATATTTGTCTGCACTGACGTAACATCAGGTCCACTTTACCATGCTAATATAAAAAAGATATATGCTAAAATAACGAAAGCCATACTTAACATCTTCCAAGCTGTGGACTTCAGCTGCATGACCCTGGAATGTGCTTTTTCTGTCTGCAATCACTTCACCATGTGTAATATCTGGACAATTGATGTCCAACTGTAAAGTTTAATAAATAAAACATTATCTTTACAGCAATATACTTAACATAAAAGGGATCTTATAAACATGTATAGAGTAAATGCATTATTTTTTGCCCTGCCACACATATTTAAATAATGCACTATGGCAATCTTTGGTTTAATTTGAATAATTAGTTTGACTGTCTCGGTGGCGCAGTTGTAATGCGTACACGTTACGATTGAGACTGACGTTGAGTCCCGGATTCGATCCCCAGGTCGGGTAAACGTGATATTAGATTTTTCTATTATGAAATGCTCAGTATCAGCCCAAAGTCTGGAATGGTGCCCGGTATGGCGATAGCCTCGCCCCCTATTACATCATGAGACGGAGACACACTCGGAGAAATGTGGCTGTACTGGGTACACCTTTGCCTAACCCTTCGGGGATTAGAGGAGTGAGTGCATATGTACGTAGTTTGAATATGCCAATGAATGTCCAATCTGGGCTGCAATCTGGGTCTGATCAAGTCACTTAAGAGAAAAATCAGTAGGTACATATATTTAATGTTGCAATAGTTCTGTATTATGTTATTATTATCAAGGGGCTCAGAATCTGCAACATGAGATGTTTTAGTCGACTCGTTTTGACGTGAAAAAACAGCTTTATCTGGTTATCTTCATATGTCTATCGAAGCTAACACTGTTGTATAGAATACTTGACTTGCTATGTCAAAAGTATACATAAAGTAGAGAAAATTTTACTTTCAACCTCACTGTGTCTATGAACCCTAACATGACGAGGTGGTTTATAGAATGTTGACACTTTTACCCGAGATATCGTTCTTCTAAAAACCTGGTCTCCCTATACCTCTTTATAATGAAATAAACAAAGTTCCTGCTACATCGTACACTTCGAATGTCATTAAATAGCTTCTAACAGCGAGATTATGGTCGCATTTTTGTTGACGCCATTTTCAGAAAGGATGAAAACCGAACTAAAAACTTGTATTTTTCTAATTTGTATCATTTGAAATGCCAGTGTTACATTATTTTTAAATTGGGTATTGAAACTCGTCTCAAATGCATGACATTATAACATGTTAAAATGTCATGCCTAAGAAAATATCTCTTTCGAGGAAATTATTGGGATTACTTATTAATTGTAACTATAGGCCACTATAGGGTATAGTTCCCTAGGGAACAGTTAAACGTAATTGCAATAGTTAATTTTCAGGCAAAAACTAGTATGTAATATCGAACAGTTCTAACATACCAGAACTAAGTCTAATGACTCTACAGCAGGTGATTTAGGCTCATTTTTCTGCACTTCAGCTGGTTTTATCATCTGTATGAATTCTCTAATCTTCTCCACCCACTGGAATATTACCATGTCTCCTACATTCTCCCTGAAAGATGTAATATTTAAAAATCAATCTATAACAAATCCACATAAAATTATTGAGATTTTTAAATTTACAAAAATTTAAAAATAGATGTTACTACTCATTTTTTTGTTTAGAAGTGCTCTATAGCCATTACAAATGTTAACTTTCAGCCGGACTTTTTAAATTATATTAGGTTTGTACTTCATAATTAAGGTGATGAAATGGTGTTCTGGGTGGGTAAAAAAGCAGAGATAGCTCAGCAGAGTATCATGGACTATCAAGATGAAAGTCACGGATCAAAACCAGTCCTAAGAGCATGCACCTCTGACTTTTCTAAGTTATGTGTGTATTATTTGTTCATTATCGCTTGCTTTAACAGTGAAGGAAGCATCGTTAGGAAATCTGCATACCTGAGAAGCCCTCGTATAAGAATTTGTAAGGTATGTGAAGTCTGCCAACACGATAACCACTCTCATTCATTAGACGAGGCCTGTGCCCAGCAGTGTGACGTGTGTAATACAGGGCTAGTATTATGTGGGGTTCTAGAAATTTAGTCCATTTAAAGACTGGTGCAATGCAATGTAACTTGGATTATGACTTATTTGTATCAGGAGTCACAAAAAAATACGTAAAAATAAATACCTACAAATAAACTTCATCCAAGGCAGCATGAAGTTTTTCCTTTGCCTTTCTATTCATCCATGGAGCAGATAACTCATATTTGGGTGGCGACTGTCCAGGGTAGCTTTCCGGTAAGGTCACATATAAAAGAACGTCATTTTTATTTTCTTCTATTTTAATTCTATACGATCTCGTTTCTGCACTCTCTGTGACCCAATCATCGCCGTATATAGAGCTCAATGCTTCCACTTCCTCTGCCTAAAAGTATATGACATTTTAAAAATTGATTTACTTTTATCTCTCTATTTGAATAATCACAGCAGATAATTATAGTGAACACATTTTTTGTTATCAACTTGTTTGGAAAACAGCTGCGACAGATAACCTGTGCTTTTTTCGAACTTACTTGTTTAGTAAAATTATCAGTAGCCATGTTGGTAAATTACAACCTTTAATATAATATTATCTGACTGTTTACAATTTAACAGCAGGCTTTTTTAAAATGATCCAATACAGATTTAATTGCGCGAAAACATTTATAAGAATAAAAATTTTGTGGCCAATTTACTCGGCTGTCAACTGTCAAGTCACAAGTGTCAAATAAATAGTGACGTGACCGGTGCGTAACGCTTGTGCCAGTCGGTTCAACAGATATTTAAGAAGCTTTTTTTCGTGATGTAATTAGAACTTTAATTATCAAAGCAGTTTGATAAATGCTAATGCCACTACGTCTCGTTATATCTAATCTTGATTTCACTCTTAGGTATTAGAATATATAAAATTAAGAACACTATGCCGAGTCGAGTGATTCATTTTAGAGACATTTATTATGTGTATGAGAAACTGAAATATCAAAAAATTCTAAGTCAAACTTGTGTATCGTGAGCTCGGTACTTCCTTTCCAAAAACATAAATGAAGTAACAGACCAAACATTGCAACAACACGCGGCGTGGCGCGGCGGTGTGGTGGCATGGCGCGGGCGTGGCAATTGCTGCTGCGTTTTATATGTTTGTAGTGTGTGGTGGTACCACATGCTTTTTTAATTTTGTATTATTTGATAGTATATCTTAGTAACACATATTCTATGATTTCTACCAGCTGTTTATACGATTCAAAAGATAGAGCCGTATGAGGCTCACTTTACACTGGGTGTGGCAGTAGCCAGCAGCAATTCGACGCGACGCGGCGCCGCGTAGCTTAGGCTGTGGTACGGTTCCGTTGACACCTTCTGGATACAGAACGATATAAAGTATTTTATTCCCACTTAGTACTAGGTTAGTAGGCTAGTAGTTTTACTAGGAATTGGTTTAGTCTGAACAAGCTAGATGGCGTTAAGTGTCCATTTTTACTTTGTGTATTATTATTCAGCTTTATTTTATTTTATTTTCTCTGGAGTGAGCCTTTAAATTAAGTATTAATTACGGTTACCGAAAATAGTCATAAATATAGGGTACTGGTCAATGGACATCTGAGGTGTTCCAGGACCACCTTTTGGTCCCTGGCCATCCTTTTGCTATGGCTATATGTATGGGCAGAACTCGCTTTTACCCTTACATTGTGACAGGCTCCGTGGTGGAGCGAGCGAGTCTGTGAAATGAGAGACCGCGGTTTCGATTCCCGCACCGAGACAAATGTTTGTGTGATCCACAAATACTTGTTTAAGATATGAGTGATATGGAACCGTAAGTCCCTCGTAGTTCCTGATACCCACGATACAGGTTAACCTAGTGTGGGGTCAGGACTATGTGTGTGACTGTTGCGTGTATAACTTGTGCATAATTCTTCTGGTATTGTGTTAATAGGCGGTAGAGATAACATACGATCATATTTTTTATTATCTTGAATGACGAACCGAGGAGGTCACTCCATGTGCCCATAAACAGAAGCAACACTGCACAGAACTTTTAAATATAAATTATTGCCTGGCATTGGACTGCGCTTGTCACCCCGATACATACACACAACGCTTGGCGGCAGAAATAGACAAAGCGGTGGTACTAATCCAGACGGCCACTCGCATACGACAGACCTACCAACTGGTATAAATATATTATTATTTCGCAGTTATTTTGAATAATACGCCGTATTACAGAATAGCTAACCGGTTTTCAATACAGCGCTGTTTTCTAATTCAGCGGTCTCACAATCAGTCGGTTTGTGTTTACGATACGTATGTCTTAGTTCGACAACTTCTAGCATACCTTCATGTTGGTGGCCCAAGGGCTTCCCCTGCCGCACCGTAAGCCATAACTTATTAAAATTAGGACTTCAAAGCTATGGTTTTTACACATTTGCTTTTCGCTATGTTGTAATATTGAGTAATATTCAAAATGCCTGCAACATATACACACAATAGTAGCGTAACTTACACTGATGTCGTGTGAGGTGTAATATCAGGCAAATGCGAATCGAAATGTATGAAATTACAAAGCTTCCGGTAGTTCGCGCATTTCCATAATGCCATCCGACTCACATATATTAAAGCTATTTGCATACGTACAGAACTATTACGCGTGCCTTAATCCGCATTAATGTTGCACCGATGTATGTAATTATTTGGTAGTCGATATTAATTAAATTGTAGTCGATGTTTAGTATCAAGAATTTTCTAAGGGTGCGAAATTAGAGCGTAGAAAACACTGGTATCATGTAATTTATAGTATGTTTTACATAAAAACTAGGTATGCGAACTAGTGGTATACGAAGTAATTATATCTAGAAAGTTCGCGATAAGTTGGCGGTGGTAAGTTTTGGAACTAATTGATATACGCCCTCACGCCTGTAATCCCCGAAGGGGTAGGCAGAGATGTAACCAGTACACCCACATTTCACCGAGCATATCTCCGTCCCATGATATGACAGGGGACGAGCCTATCGCCATACTGGGCACAATTCCGGACTCCGGGTTGATACTAAGTATTTCGTAATAGAAAAACCCTATATCAGATTTACCCGACCGCGGGATCGAACCCGAGACCTTAGTATCAGCCTCAGAAGTAACGCGTACGCATTATAACTGCGCCACCGAGGCAGTCTAATAGAATGTTTCAAAATTGTAAATCGACCAATGTGTCCCTTTATCAACAGCACCACTGATCGCTTTTCTATCACGAAATGCTCAATATCAGCCCGAAGTCTGTGTCAGCCCGAATTGTGCTCAGTATAGCGATAGGCTCGCCCCTATCACATCATGGGACGAAAATAAGCTCGGCGGAATGTGGATGTACTAGTTATACTTCTGCCTACACCTTCAAGGATTACAGGCGTGAGTGCATATGTACCACTCACTTCTCCGATTTATTTTTAATAGCCGAGGCTACGGAAATGAGCAAGTGATAACCCACTTCAGGTAAACCTGAAGGTAAGTGGTCTCCACAGCCCATAGACACTCACGATACCAAAAGAAGCATGGTTGCGTTGCCAACCTTAAAGGAACGGAATAGGGATTGAGAAGGGAAGGATGAAACGCAACAGCAAGTTTATGCTAATTCACGTTGGTTTTCTGTGAGACAGTGGTATCAAACCGGTTGAGCCAGCTCATTCGTGCTGTAGACATAATTGTCTACTGCGTGGCTCTACCACTCGGCTTATAATTATTATCGCCCACTTTGCGTAGTTTTGATTTGTACAACAGTGACGTGTTAGTATTTACTACTCAGTCGTCGGTACTAACCACGGACAATATGTAAATTTCATTCATCCTTTCATGTATCACGATCAAGCGCAACATTCAGCGCAACCCGTCAACTCTCACTTTAATAATATAATCTATACACAATGCGACAACAACATAAGTCTACTTAGTAAAAATTGGCTCGCTTGGTTTCTATAGAGATCTACTAGATATCTGTCATCCGAAATTCAAAATTCTTTAAATGTGATATTATGGTATACTGTTCGTAACATGAGTTGGTTACGGTTTTATCTTCTCGATCTCGAGCTTTATATCTCGAGCTTGTGAACGATGCAGACGCGGACTTGCTCGTATGGTCATCAAATTGTTGATGTACCGACAAGAGTCGTGAGTACAAACTTCACCAGCGCAGTACTTTAAATAAAGATTTGATTTGCGGAATGAAGGAACGTGAGGCGTCGACACTTCACGCTATTGGTTCGTCAGTCGATGCTCGTCGTCTATTGGACTCTCAAATGCCCTTACTACTGTCCGTCGCTCTGCTCACGAACCATGCCGGTAATTATAATAACTGTGTCATATAAGTACGTAGTAAAGGTAGCTAAAACACAGATTTTCATATTTGGTTTATTGTGCATTTTTATAAATAACAATAGTGAATCTACGTTACATTATCCACATAATATTTAAAACTATTTTATTATATCTATACTTACACGAACGCCTAAAACATATAACTAAAATATTTATAAAAGTATTTTACATTTTACAACAAGGAATGTTTAGTTTTCAGAGGAATCTTATGAGGTTACCAAGACTATTAAAAATATCTGTTGAAACTAAGTAATTCCCGTCCTATATATCTAAGTCTAGCTTAAAATACCTATTAACCTACAATATCACAGAATCATAATCAAATAATGAATAATATTTTTCAAAGCTGTCTATTTTTTCTACTATTAAAGGGAGTACAGCACACACGACACTTTTAGCATTGGTTACCGATTTACGTATTCAAAAACAACACTTATGTGAGCTCTTTGCTAAGTGTAGCGCGCGCATTATGAGACCTCATAGTAGGAAATGTATATGTAAACGGATCTCTTTCCAGAAACTAGATGAAACGACATGGCTTTACATGACTCTTTGCTAAAACGAAAGATTTTATCGTACTAAGTCTAGAGTAATAAGACACAACGACGCAGTCGCAAATTAGCCAATCATCGATGTTAAAATTATCGTGTGTGCTGTGGCCCTAAAGCTTTTATTGAATGTTTAATTTTCTTCTATAAAAATAATGGTCAATTATGGCAACATTTAAATACTAATCTACTCTCTAATCTGTAATCATCGATAATTATTTAAATGGCGTTCATCATTTAAAAGAGAAATTATATCCTTACATATTTTTACATTTCGACTAGAAATTAATTATCAAATTAATTTCCTGCCTTTATTTCAGAACTGGCAGATTCTGAGAAGCAATCATTTGAAACAGCGCTTTGTATAGAGCAGAAACTAGCTGGAGAGCTTCTGTTACTATCTTTTTCTTGGCTTTGATATTCTACCATACTGCCGCTTGGTTGCCGTAGAAAGTTCTGGAAACTTATAGGCGTAGATGTGACCATTTTATCTGGTTTCTTTAGTAACTCTTCTATAGAGTACGGGTTCTTCTTCTTTTCTTTTTCGGTCGGTGTTTGTCGTTCTTGCTCTTCGGTATCCGGTCGATCCGTACTATCGTCGCTCGTTTCTACGGATATGTGTTCGGAATTTTCTGATTTAACTTCATCCGTATTGATTCTTGTCAATAGATCATTATGTAAAGTTAAGGCGTAGGGTGAGAAGTTCTTTGAGTCTGTGTGGTAAGGCATCATAATTCTCTGCCAGGGCGAGATCGGGTATGGCTTGAGAAGACCTTGTGCTTGCACTTGGTTTGCCAAGAGCCAAGATGTAGCGAGTCTTCGGTCGTAGATGTGTGGCTCTGAAGGTTGGGGTGGGGGCACTCGTACTGCCGAATGCGCGAAGTAGTGGGGATTTTGTTGTGACGTCAACGGGCCTGGTGGCAGAGACTTGAGGGACATGTAATCGATTACATTCGGCTGTAAGTCCGGTTGTGGATATTGTTCTGTAAAAGAGAAATATTAGTTAGTAAAAATAAAGTTTTGTAAAAATATTATGACAATAAAGGGGAAATATAATTTTTATTACTATAATATATTTTTTTCTTTCTGCCTGGCGCTATGACAGTTTAGGCAGGGCCTGCCTTCGGCCTTTCTACTCAGATACTTCTACTACGCCCTGCCTTGAGCATGCTCGATAGTGATACCATTGGACCCCATATCGTCCTTTAGTATTTCAAGTCAGGTTTTTGGGCCATCCGCGAGACCGTACCCCGGCTCGATACGATCGAGAATTACTCAAAATTACTTTAAGCAACCCTACTTAGGTCAGCGTGGTGGACTAAGGCCTAACCCCTCTCATTCAGTAGAGGAGGCCCGTGCCCAGCAGTAGGACATGTGTAATACAAGACTGGCATAGACTATAAAAAGTATGTTGTTAAAATTACTACAATTAAATTTAATAAGTTGTATGTTAATACGAATATTGATTAATAATACGAATAGTAATCAATAAAATTGCATAACCGCGTTTATGAAGACTACTTAGCTGATTTATCATGTATTGTAGGAAGTTACAAGCACGGGGATTTGCAAAGTCATCATTAAAAGCCCTAATGCTTGTCTTCACCGATCTATACTTAATTTTAGATAACCTCTTACACTCAACACATATCAAACAGTTGCGACGTGTGACGGCAGCTTACTATAGCGTGACGCACTGCTTTTAAGTATTTTAGGGGCTAACTAATCATAGGCGTTGGTCAGTGAAAACGAGCATGTGTCGCCTTCAGACACCTTGATAGGAAGAGCCTGCGGAACACCCTGTGGTGTATTCAAATCATAAAATATTCTTTATCAATAAAATATTAGTTATCATCACGCGATGTCATCGAAAACGTAAAGCAAATTAATTGATATTTAAAAACGAATTTAATTCACAATTTTGGAATTGTAATATGGTTGGTACTATTAAAGTGTTTAATATTAAAGGGTCATAACTTCCTTACACCTGTTCAATATAGGTGGGACTGTTTGATGAGACAATTTAGTGCCCGCTAGTTTTATTAAGTACCTGTTTATATTTATTGATTCATGTTTTGTTTCTAATTAAATAAACAAAGTTGATAGTTTATCTGATCGAATAGTGAGAAATCGATTTTTATCGTGGTAAATTTACTTATTTTAAATCAATTATCACCATGATCAATGTGAGTGTAAGTGGACCACCAACTTTTTATGCTCAAAGCTAGCCTCATCTGCACGTGGTACACTATGCTGATTATTGGACGAGGCAAGTGCGAGGCTTGGTTCCTGTTGCGAGTTGTGGGGGTCAGACGGTGGTTCGCCCCGCATAGTACCGTCAAATCCTGATGGAAAGGGGGACCCTGGTATTAAGCCAGGATAATGCCAGACAGAAAGAAAGATCATCGGGACACAAGAGAGTTTGACTTTTTTCCTTTGTCTGTGTGGAATAGACTGATTTGGATTTAAAAGTTAACTTAGTCGAGTGTTCTTAGCTGGGTAATCTTGACCTGATGCAACTAAGGGATCTGTAGCTTCCATCCCCTCGACAATTAATAGCAATGACCATTCAATGAGTGTTCAGAGGCAGGCAGCCGCCATATCTTTCTGTAACTTATGTGTAAAAACAGTACCGGATCCATCTAAGGGGTTCAATAAAAAGCATTTAGGTCCAATAAGAAATCTAAAATTAATCTTGATATGATCCTACTTTCTTAGTACTACTATATACTACCTACAATGTAATTTTCTTCGCTTATCCTTACTTATTCAATTTTAAGTAAGTATAATAACTTCTAATTTTGGCTCAATCATCCCGGAAACCAAAATCCTGGATCCGCCACTGTGTTAAGAAGCATCAACATGCTGCAAACGCCACAACGCGCCGAACCCACTGCGAGTGGGATGAGGGCAGGTGGAAGAAGAAGATATATATGTAAGCGTCAATGTTTACCATGTGCTGCTCTGGATTCCTCATCGCTCCATGCCAAGCCACTGTTTCTCAAGATCCTGTTGACAGACGACACGGAAGGGATGGAGTGGGGCTCACACACTCTCGCACTCAGCAGTCTCTCTCGGATCTCCCACGCGAACATACCCGGATTCTCCTGCTTTAATCGCAGGATCTTCTTGACCACCGTAGGGGTCGCCACTTGCTGTGAACAAAATATTTTCAATAAATCTCTGTGACATTGTTAACATCTTCACTTATTGTTCTGTATTTTTTTATGTAGTCGGGGCCAGAAAACTAGCAAGTGGGTGATCTGATGGTGGGCGATCTCCACCGCCCGTGGATACCCACAATACTAGAAGACTTATGGGCATGTTACCAACCTTATATGAAAGGGTTAGTGATGTTACTTGATCTTTTATGTACTAGACTGAGCGTACGTTTGCTGAAAACTCCACCCAAGTGGCTCGTTCAGGCGATGGCATGTTCTGGATTCAGCCAGTGTATCTCCAGCAAGCTTCGGCCGGCATAATTGTGCCAATCTTCGAGAGACGCAATGTCTCTTGACAGTCGACATCATATTTTTTTTTATTTACTTGAATGACAAGACGACCAGGTTGCTCGCCTGATGGTAAGCGTCACGCCTACCCATAAACAGAAGCAACGCCACAAATAACTTTGAATTACAAAACACTGCGTGCCACTAGAGTGCGCGCGTCACCCCGAGACATAAGTTGTTAAGTCTCATAATGCCTGGTAATTTCGCTGGCTTCAATATCCTTCATACCGGAACACAACAGTGTTTACACACTATTGCTTGGCGGCAGAAATAGACAAAGCGGTGGTTTTACAGAAAGGTGTGGTTCATTTCACACCTTACAGTGAGCATTTACAGTCAGTATATAGGTACCGGATCTTTTAAAAATCAAGACATCCTAAAACGACGTAACTTCTAAAAGTCAGAGGTGTATGCTCTTGGGCCTGGTTTCGAACCTGCGTCTATCGTCTCGGCAGTCTGTACCACTCCCCGCTGAGCTGTCGCTACTATATTTAGTTACAATACATAATGTATTGTACTATGTAATATCAGTTTTAAAAATCACTAGCTCCTACACATTTTTGCATACACCAAAAAAGCATTATCAGAAGCAGTAGCCGGCAGAAAACCCTAAATATAACCACCAGATAAGCACTACAATAACAAATTCGTTCTCTCACGCCACCGTTGGAAGATTAAACAAGATAGCGTACATAGAATCTGATATTTCGATAGATACACTTGACTATCAGTTAATGAGCAAAGCCGGTGGACTAAGCTAAGTCATTACTACGAACAGCTGGTGCTTCTCACGAGTTTTCATATACGTTATTGCCAACTTCGAGTAGTAAAGATACGTGTGTAATGAAAAATTCCTACACTAATAAAGTTCGGTGAATGTTTGTTATAATAGAGCTACTGTTAGTCATTTGTCTTGTTTATTATTTATGGCAAAGTGAGGACACATTCGAAATATAATGAGACCATTAAGAGACGTGGTATCCCTCATAAAGTTACTTTGCCGGTTGCGAAGCGTGAGGCTGTGGGTTCGATTCCCGCACCTTGACAAATGTTTGTCTGATCCACAAATATTTGTCTCGGGTCTGGGTGTTGTGGGACCGCAATTCCCTCGTAGTTCTTGATACCCACGATACAGGCTTACCTAGTGTGGGGTCAGGACTATGTGTGTGACTGTTGGGTGTATTTATTTTTTTATTTATTTTTTACTTGTTATTTAGAGTCATTTAGGTATTTAGGTATGATATGTTTACCACATTGTACTAATTGAGTGGGAAGTCTTAGCTTCGTAACTGTTTTGGTTTTATGTACACTCATATGGATTGCATTTGTGCTGAGAATATTTTGCTTCTAAGGTTTTTATAACTTTTAATGAACTGAATATTATAATATAAGCATGCTTTAGTTAACTGTAGAGAAACACTATTTTCTAATACTGTAATACTCTATACTCTATATTCTCTGTTGTATACTCTAAATAAATAAATACATACGCACTCACGCCTGTAATCCCCGAAGGGGTAGGCAGAGGTGTAACCAGCACACCAAAATTTCGCCGATCGTATCTCCGTCCCATGATGTGGTAGGGGGCAAGCCTATCGCCATGCCAGGAACAATTCCAGACTCCGGGCTAATGTTAAGCAATTCGTAATAGAAAAACCTAATATAACTTTTACCCGACCCGGGAATCGAACCCGAGACCTCAGCGTCCGCCTCAGTCGAAACGCGCTACAAAGCTACGCGTCTAAGCTTTTTATAACTTTTAATGAACTGAATATAAGCTATGCATGCTGTAATCAGAGAAACACTAATATTGTCTTATACTGTATACTGTAAACAGTACTCAGTTGTTAACTATAAATAAAAAATATTTCAAAGTAAATTATGATAATTATACAACCTATGCATTTAATAACAAGAGCATGCGAATATAAATTCGTAATATTTTAATTATTTATTTCGAAGTGCGTCTAAAATATTGTGACAACAAAATGTCTGAACGCATCAATATAATTATACATCTTCTGAACGTCCTTCCGATCAGTGCCGGATTGAGGCAGGTAGGCTATTGCCCTGTTACCCCATGTCTTTTTAATATAGTTTCTACAGTTCTTATTTTAACCATACTTTATTTTGACGACTATACTTTTTTAAATGTAATTTACCGATAGCATATTTTGAATCTGTTTTTAAACAATAATTCAAGAACTACATGCGTTTATTTTATTCATATTACAGTCGCAAAAAACGACAGAAATATTATTATTAGCGATTATTGTGCGAGCAAGAGAAACATAATATTATTACTGAACGCACCAGGACACACCTAGAGTATTCAGTAGAAAGAAATAAATATTTTATTAAGAACATCACAACGAGAAATGCATTTATACAAAGGAGAAACAATATGGACTAGTGTTTAAACAATCATTTGATACCAACCTGCTTCCACAGTAAAAATGGTACCTTTGAAATGAGCTTGCTGCTTATCATTGGTTGTAGTTAGTAGTGCTGCCAACGTTTTATACAAGAAATAAAGTATCTACCTCCAGCGCGGGGCCTACAATTCGCTTAAAAGTCTCGGATTGTGGACCAAAATTTAACGTTGCACTAAATAAACAAGATATACTAAAATACAAAATAGTCATACACTTGTAAGAATCTGCCTATTTCATATATAAATATTTCTTATAAAATAAAATCACAGCTATTTATTTTTGGATACATAAGTCTCCATGAGGTTAGAGAAGAGTGCTAAGTATACATATTTCCGTGGACGTGTAAAAATACATTTAAAATGAAGATGTTTTGAAATAATGACATCAATGCGTACCGTCGTCAATCTCTGTGTTCCCTTGCAGACCCACCCGTTTTTTTTTTTATTTATGGCTTTGGTCATCAGGGATAGTGCAAACTGAATTTTGTATACATTATTTTTATTACAGTATACAGTATTATAGAATGAAATAATATACGATACTGTTTTTAACAGTATTGTTGGCAACCCTGGAGCCTACATTGATTTTACCATCAAGTTCCGCCATTATACAATCACTATAATTATTCATACCATTAGAGCACGGGGCCCCAACAATACATTACATCCAAATCCAACCCTGTCATACAAAAAGAATAGAAGATGGCGTTAAAATCATTCAATACAATATCGATTCCGAATCTAATGTCATAATTGCCGGTTTTCCGATGAAATTGACACCTCCAGACGTGCCTGAACCCAGACCCTGTTATTTACACATTATTATTGACTGGCTACTTAAAAGATGTATAATTATTTTTAAAACCACACATGCGTGTCAGGTTGTAGCAAAAAATCTAATGGATTTTCTATGTTCGAATTTTGATAATTGTTTAGCTCATTGATTCGATCAAACACATGTTGAGGAAATTGGTGTGATTATACGCAATCGAAAAAAAACGGATATTTCGTAATCATTTAAACAAAGATCTTAAGATCTACGCTTGTGTGATTGGCAAAATCATTCTTCGATCCGATCGAATACTAAACCGTTGAAAATCGAAATTAAAATGAATATTATATGAACCCTGGACGTTATTTAAAACCTATGTGAATTTTGTATCAGGAGCATGTTTTTTTTATAGCATAGGCCGGCAAACGAGCAAGTGGGTCACTTGATGATAAGTTATCTCCATCGCCCATGTACGCCCAAAATACCAAAAGAATTATCTCACTCACCGTACGAAACGCAGAAGCAAGCTGCTACTTTACGTCGGTTTTCCTGTGAGACAGTGGTAACCCAGATGAGCCGGCCCATTCTCTACCATGGCTCTACCACACAACCGATTTCTGTACACGTGATTGGTCCGTTTTTCTTTGGCGTACTGAAATCGAGACTTAGCACTCACTTGAGTGTTGTTCTATAATACGGGCTTTGGACTAATTCATTAGCACGTTTAATGATTTGATTTTAAAATGAAAGCCATTAGATAATACTGTCTATTGTTTGATTTGCATAGCGAAACATTGCGTAGGTAAACACGCGAGCAAAAGCTAGTTATATTAATGAGCGTTAAACACATATATATAATAGTTCCGCTATCCATCATTACAGTAAACACAATAAACAGGATCTCAATGTACTACATAGGTACAACATTAGGGTTAGGCATATATATTCTCTTCTTCTCGAACAATTTATGCATCTAGTTATTACTCGATATTAAAACTAGTTCAAAAATATACCTAGAAATTAAATATAAAATATTTTATATTTTAATCATTATATAGGAATATTGATCAAAAAAAGGTTTTGAATATATTGTGAAGAAAAATAACTGAAAGAAAAACATTGTGTAGGCAAATTGCTTTGTATTTTAATTAAATTATCATCTTCTGAGTTGATACTATGCAAAAAATAAAATCTCAAAAACATTATTATCGTAACAAACTTCGTAAAAAGCAATTTAACATGCTTCCGTATGATAAAAACAATGATTCCATAGATAAATTGCTTTATTTTATAAGGTCATCTTTCTAATCGCAATCGTGCATTAATATCGCAGAACCGTTTCATCGTATACAAAATGCGATAGGTGTACATCTTCCAATACGAACAAAACACGCAATTCAAGTAGCTGGCCACAGCTACCGGCTGCCGCTAACATTCCCCCGACGCGTCACGGAACGCTCCGTTCACTACGCGACGCTTTTTGCCTCACTCCAGTGCATCAATCATACCTTGACAGTTCCAATATAGGTTTTTGCACGCAGCCGCTACGCGATTCGCCGCAAGATGGCAGTACCTAACTGTCTGCACAAACGCGCGTACGATTAACGTTTCTTATTACGGATTTCTATTAGACTTTCCACCTTCCTGATGGGGTGAAAGATAATTTGCCGGCGCGTGAGACCCGTTAATGACGAATTGATTCGATATTAATTTGAGATGACGTTTCACCTTAATGCAGTTGCAGGTGCAATGAGTCTAGGAGTTGACATGTTTTTTTTATGATAAATGGGTCAGCGTGCTCGGTGAACTCATTAAGAAGGCTTCTAGATGGAAACTAGGATGTAATTACGGTCGAGAAAAATTACAAGTCGGATAAAAAAGACAAGGAAGTTGACGGCAGTTGGCGGTGGTTACTAATTTATCATATGATGTTAAAATCTTATTGTGTTTTGTAAAAGTTACATTGACAGTTGCAATTACATAAAAAGAGGATTAATGACAGGGGTTACAAATGCAGGTGTTTCGGTAATTAGTATACTATACTAATTTGACAGTTAATGTAATGAATAAATAGATGTCATACAGGACGCAAAATTATTTGACGCTGGTCTCAAGGCAGTTACGATTCGAGTCGCGGCTATTATTTATAGAGATTAATAAAGAGTAATGGAAGGAGACAGGGCGAGTGAAGTGAGTATACTTTTCTTTCTGCCTGGCGTTATCCCGGCCCGATGCTAGGGTCCGCCTTCTCATCATGATTTGACGGTTTGGTATTATATGAGGCGACCCGCCGTCTGACCCTCACAACCCGCAACGGGAACCAAGTTTCGCAATTCGCCTTGTCCGTTAATCAGCAGAGTGCAAGTGAGGTTGGCTTTGGGCCTAAGGTTTTATCGTTCTTGTGAATACTTAAGATATATTAAATATTTGTCATCGGCTATATGCATGACAATGCGAAGCCATAATTAATAATAAAAAACATTCAATAGTGTAGAGTTTTACTTAGACAGAATTATTATAATTAGTGTATTTGTACTATTCTAATGAACTACCTAAAACTATAGCGCTAACCAAAGACTTTAATACTACTAGACGGGCTTTTTAGAAGTAAAATTGAGTCACATAACGCGGGAGTTTGGCAGCTCACAGACAGGGAGCGCGGTAGTGGTTCTAGTGGAGAGTAAGCGAGATGGTAACATTTAGTTACGGTCAATTGACCGCAACTTAGTGGTACAATTTATATGTACCGTGCAGCTTGTCTAGTAGTATACGTTTAAGTCTTTGGCGCTAACCAACGTTTTTCCAAATGCTCCCATTAATTAAAACTCCAGCTTTTTAAATTTAAAAATTAAAGGAAAATATTTAACATCATACAGCCAAACCGAAGCGCATAGAGACCTTAAACGTTTTACGATAAACATTAAAATACTGGCTGTACATAAATAAACCGTCATATAAACACGTCGCCTATATCAAACGGCTAGGTGTTTGGTATGGTATTATTACTAGGATTTTCGCAACTTAAGTCGGATTTGCACCGATAATATTCAGTTTATGGTCGCCCCCTGGATTATATTGTCAATATTATTACTCGCCTCTTAATACCGTAAAGCCGGTTCATAAAACATATTGGAAATTATATTCGATATCGGGACTGGAGTTAGGTGTCTTTGAGTCTGTGACATCTGACTTATATCTGACCCATTTTGCTCATTTAGTCTTACTAGAGTAATTATTGTGATTAGGGTATGTACCACTAAGTATGCCGTAGTAAGATTTTTTTATAATAATGATTGACAAGACGAGCACGTTGGTCGCATGATGGTATGAGTCATGTCAGCCATAACAGTATTGCACATTGCTCAAAACATTGTAAGTTTACTGCCTCGGTGGCGCCGTTGTAATGCGTACCCATTACGACTGAGGCTGGCGGTGAGGTCTCAGGTTCGATTTCCCGGGTCGGTTAAAAGTGATATTGGGTTGTTCTATTACGAAATGATCAGTATAGGATCGCCCCCTATCACATCATGGGACTGAGATACACTAGGAGAAATGTGGATGTACTAGTTACAACTCTGCCTACCCGTTCGGGGATTACAGGCGTGACTGCGTATGTTTGTAAGTATGTTTTTTAAGGTGCTAGGCCCCTTATATGCGAGAGGCGAGCTGGGTTGGTACCACCGCTTTGTCTATATCTGCCGCCAAACAATAGTGTGTAAGCACTGTTGTGCTCCGGTGTGAAGGACATTGAAGCCAGTGTAATTACTGGGCATTATGAGACTTAACACCTTATGTCTCGGGGTGACGAGTGCAGTCCAGTGTCATGCAGTACTTTGTTATTTAAAGTTCTGTATGGCGTTGCTTCTGTTTATGAGCAGGCGTGGCGCTTACCATCAGGCGAGCGACCTGCTCGTCTCGTCATTCAAGCTAATAAAATGTATTGTAAGTTTAACAAAACCATCAGGTTCATCATCATCAAGGAAAAAATAACAAAATCAAACATAAAAACCGCATTTAAAACAGTACATTAGTGTAGATGCTACGATGCCACAGACAGACACTCACACACACTCAGACATACACAGGCATCAAACTTACTATCTTCCTTGTCAGGTGTTAAAAATACAATATACCTAATGCTTTTTTAATTTTTTTACATAAATATATCCACCGGGGTCAGCCCCAGCGCTATCAACTTAATACGCCCCTGTTGCACTACCCAATATGTCAGTTATACATGAAAATGGCTAGCTTTGAATAAGCACCGATCTGCATATGTATTTGTAATGTCTCTCTTTGTTTAATTTTACTAGGATATGGTTCTTTCTTCTTGATATTTTTTCCAATAATACTAGGGGCTTTGCCCATGTTTTTCCACAAAACATAAAATAAAAAAAAAAACTTAAAGTCCGATGAATATGAGACATATCTTACTTTCTTCCCCACATTATTCTGCATCGATTGGTATCGGTCTCGACCCCATACCCCCAGCGGTTTCGGAGGAGATAGCGTGACAAGCTTGTAAAGCGACATGCTTCTATTTATGGGGAGGCGTGACGGTTAGCATCAGATGAGCGACCTGTTGCCTCGTCAATCAAGCAAATAATAATAATCAATGGACAGCCTCCGTGGCGCAGCGGGCGAGTAGCCGGCTGCGAAGCGAGAGGCCGTGGGTTCGATTCCCGCACCGAGACAAATGTTTGTGTGATCCACTAATATTTGTCTCGGGTCTGGGTGTTGTGGGACCGCAAGTCCCTCGTAGTTCCTGATACCCACGATACAGGTTAACCTAGTGTGGGGTCAGGACTATGTGTGTGACTGTTGGGTGTATAAAAAAAAAAAAAAGAAGTATGTAATAATGGAGTATTCTTACGCGTAGTGTTATGTTAAAAAAATTTGGTATTACGATTATTATACCTTTTTGAGAGATGCACGAGCAATATCGATTCGGATCTTTATCTCAATGTTACAAACCTGTACTTGTATTTTACATATTTCACCGTAGAATAGAGTGAGTGTAGAGTGGTAGAGCCACGCTGTAGACACTATTGTCTACAGCATGAATGGGCCGGCTCGTCCGGGTCGTTACCAAAAAACGTTCCGTTACAGAAAACCGACGTAAAGTAGCAGCTTGCTGCGTTTCATACGGTGAGTGAGATATCCGGAGGCCCAAATCCCCCTTCCCAATCCCTTAATTATCCCTTTCATTTAAAGTCGGCACGTGCCCATAATTCTTTTTGTATTTGGGCGTACAAGGGCGGTGGAGTTCGCTTAGCATCAGGTGACTCACTTGCTCAGTTGCCGGCCTATACTTAATAAAAAAAGAAGTGTCAGTCACCTGAATTTTAAGATTTACATCAGGTTACTAGTAGAATATACCAATCCTTTATTCGCCTCAAACGAGGTAAATTTCTAAATCAATTAAATCGAGTCCATTTTTTATTAACTTCCTATTTCAACATTGAAATCAGAAAAGTAAGAGGCGCTTTCTGTAACTTGGTCAATAGGTGTTATTATATTAAATCACTTTTAAAACTGTTTCCAAATTGCATATTGCTGTCTACCCATTAATCAACACGGTTTGTATCGAGTGTCGATAATAAATTTTGTAGAACGATCAAAAGCATTGGAATATTGGAAATGAAATTGTGAATTCCCAAGTCGTTTTGCTTCAATAAGTTATGATGCAGTAGTTATGGAATTATGTGATCTATAACTGTAATATTGTGGTTTAAAATAACTTTATTAAAAATAGAAACTTCTATAGGTCAGATATGTACCATTATTGCAAACCTTAGATATATCACGTAATGATACAGTACTACGATTAAACTTATGGGCTTTGGTAATCTTCGTTTTTAAAACCCTGACAAAAAGAGGGGTGTTTCAAGTTCGACCCCTTTGCCTGCTATCAGTATCACAGACAGACGTCTGTGGCATCGTAGCGCTTAATGGCCGTTCCCAATATTCTGTTTATCGATAGATTTACTTACTGGCAGTTAATTTTTGACTCATTTGGTACGGAAGATCGGTCAAAACTCTGTTGGTAGTAAGAAAATCTATCTGTAAAATAGAGAACGGCTATAAGTGAATGCAGTGATAGCTTAGTGGGGAGTGGTATGGACTGTCGAGACGAAAGTGGCAGGTTCGAAACCAGCCCCAAGAGCATACACCTCTGACTTTTCTAATTTACGTGTATATTAATTGCTAATTATCACTTGCTTTAACGGTGAAGGAAACATCGTGAGGAAACCTATATACCTGAGAAGTTCTCCATAAGAATTTCAAAGGTATGTAAAGTCTACCAATCCGCATTAGGCCAGCGTGGTGGACTAAGGCCTAACCCCTCTCATTCAGTAGAGGAGGCCCGTGCCCAGCAGTGGGACATGTATAATACAGGGCTAGTATTATTATTTTTATATATAAGTGAATGGGCAGATTGCTAAAGCGGTAGTACGGGACGCAGGATACAGGCCAGTCACAACAGCATCCTGAAAAGCGTCGCGAAGACTATAATGACACCTATTATGGGGAATTTTGTGGTAGATGATAAACTAAAAATGCGCTTTCCTCATTCGTCCGCTACACATACAATGCACATATACGAGTATATATTTATACATGCTCATTGTCACTAACATAAGTTTTTAAGTAATTGTTTGTACTACTAACACAATTATTGGATTATTGTTGTCCGAAAATAAAGAATTATTATTATTAAAGCGCTTTACTGTCGTTGTATAATTGTACATGACGTCTAAAATTATACCACCAATGTTTACTCATCTGCCCGAAGATATGAGGTCAATTGTCATTTACGAGGTCGCGTCTTAAGATTATTTTTTCAGACTATATAACGCGGCCTCGTAAACGTGAGTTCTGTTTTATTATCTGTGCCATGCGACAAACTCTCTTCTTCTAAATGAGGCTTAATCCTTTGTCCTTAAAAAAATTGACAATTAATAACAAAATGTCAATCCAACACGACGGTCCGGATTTAAACAGCGTGTGTAATGTGTTTTTTCGTACACAATCGTACACGGAATCAGTGTGGTAATTTGTAAGAATAATGGGTCGATTGGTCAGCCATGGGAGCGGTGGGCACCTGTCAACCGCTGTCAACGTATCGGGGCTGTTATCTGTAATAACCAGTGTGGGAAGACGCGGGAATTTTGACAATTGAACTTAAAAACGTCCTGTCAAGTGCGAGTTTTACAGTGTTTGTGATTCTATGCAAATGTTTTTTTATTGTCTGTGCACTACATAAAACACGCGCAGAATATATATTTTTAATATTGTGGATAGATAAAAATATTGCATAAAAGTATCACGTAATGATACAGTATGATATATTGGAGACAAAGAGACTTTTTTATGTTTCGAGTGGCCAGTGTAGTAAGTGCAAATATACGAAAATTGTGTACCTAGTGCGAAAAAGTCGAGTTTAATGGTAAGTGCTAGAACATAATTATACTTGACTTTATAATTCTTTGTGTTTTGTGATTCTATATGGTTATCCTGCTGGGAAGAAGTGTCCTTTGGTACAAAGAGCTTCTACGAGTAATATGGTTATCCTGCTGCGGCAGAAGTGTACGTATGTACAGAATTGCTGGGTCAGGGGTGACTATAAGCGGAGGTTGGAGGTCACCTGGGCGAGTGCCCATTATGGGCATTCTGCGGTCACTGCCCGACTCCAACTGCGGCCACTGAGCCTAAGCGTTAAACATACACTACCGTAGGTATGTTAGTATTTCAAAAGGCGTATAACGTAATACTTCCTTTTCATGTGTGCATGTTTTGAAAAACTTCATTTCGCTAACCCAACATGTATACCTATAATAAAGGGGTTTCACGACACATGCAGAGTGAAGTCCGGAACTAAAACTGTACTACTCTAGCTAGCTTGCTATCTTGTCTATGATATGATTGGCATCACAAATGATTGTTCGAAATTCAAAGACGTGTCGCTATAGGGCATTATCTTCTAATATATAAAATTCTCGTGTCACAATGTTCGTTCCCATACTCCTCCGAAACGGCTGGACCGATTTGTATGAAATTTTGTGTGCATATCGGGTAGGTCTGAGAATCGGCCAACATCTATTTTTCATCCCCCTAAATGTTAAGGGTGGACCACGTCTAAGTTTATTTTTTTATTTTTTTAGACAAATGTTTTTGTTTTTAATGTGTTATGATACAGCATTAACTCTAAATGTTCACCCTTCTACCATCAACCCTTATTTTTTATTAGTCATTTTAGTATTTTTGTTAAGCGCGTTTCTCACCGGGGGCGCCCACTAGGCTACTTTAATCCTAGAAATCGGATTCACGCGGGCGGAGCCGCGGGCAACAGCTAGTTATTTTATAATAATCCTAAATTATTAGTAATCTTAAAACAACGCTAAATAACCTTTAAGAATTAATATAGTAAATTAACAAGAAGATAAAAAAATCTTGCCTCAATTCTTGAAGGCAAAGCACAACTTCATTAATAAAAATAATCTGGCATCGATGTTACCAGTTCAATTAAAACCACGATCGCGCGACATTGTGTGGCCAGCGTTGAATATTTAATATTACCACGTTATATGTGTTCTCAGTGAACGTTATATTGTTTGACAAAGCTGTTAATGTCAGTTCGGCATGTCATTCTGGTCAGGACATGTCAGCGATGGCTATCGGGGATTTTTTCAATGATATACTATTATTTAATTAATGGACATCTATGGATTTTGAGTACTTAAGTTTTTTATGTATAATAAATATATTTTACCTGTATTATCCGCATCATTTTCTATTGCCTGTAAAGTCATGTTCTCTTTGATCGCAAGTTGACACCGGGAAAAAAGAAGGGGTTTTCTATTTTTATAGGATAGGCCGGCAAACGAGCAAGTGGGTCATCTGATGATAATTTATCTCCACCGCCTATGTACGCCCAAAATACCAGAAGAATCATGAAGACGCGTTGCCGACCATAAAGGAAAGGGCTAATTATGAGCAGGCGTTGTGCTTAAAATCAGGCGGGTGACCTGTTCGTTTCATCATTGGCCAATAAGAAAAAAAAACGCCTAAATAGAGCACAACTTGTCTCCAAAGAAGGAACTAACTCAAACATCAACCCATAAAGTATAGATATATACCGGCCAAGTGCGGGTTGAACCACACACAGAGGAGGGTTCCGTGGTGTAACAAAAAATATCCCATATCTCAAAAACTATACAACCTAGCTTATTGACAACAATTTTCGTTGGAAGTACTTTTAAAGTGATACTATCTTAATTTTTTTCAGAATTTTATACTTCGTAGTTTAAAAGTGAGAGGGACACATTTTTCATCACTTTAGACACTCGTATCTCAAAAACGTATGACATATATAAAAGTATTTTAGCATATCTATATAATTTTTAAGGACCTATCCAATGATACCACACATGCCTATATGTAATGGATAGAGCCACCTCATTTTTTTAAATTATTTTAGTACCCCTTTGTGTTGCGGTTCATTGAATACACCTACCATCCAAATTTCATTTATAGCTAATAGTCTCAGAGTACAATACATACATATGGACAGAAAGACGGACATGACGAAATCATAAAGGGTTTCCTTTTGCCGTTTGGATACGAAACCCTAAAAAATTTAACATTTCCCAACCACGCATAAAGTGATCAGATAAAGATAAAACGCACAGGTAAAAAACATTAACCCTCAACATTAACATGTTATTATGTGTCGCGCAGTCCACGTTGGGGTTGATCCTACCCCGCCGATTTTAATTGTACCATGTAGGGTTACTTCTATTTGTAATTGTGGATGTCCGTTTGAACACGTTTTATAATCGACATTCATTAATTAATGTTGATTGTTATCGCTTGGCATTTATTTTAAACTGTAATTGGTTTAAAAATGTGTGAATGCTTCTTTGTGTATATACTTTTATATTGGCACGGAATAGTGGCTACATTGAACCTGGTGTTAAGTACAGTGTACTTCCCAAGTAAGTAACAAGGTAAGTAAGTGTAGCGTAGATCGGACTAGTGTCAACTAACTTTTTTAAATAATTAAAAAATTAATGTATAATTTTAAAATCAATGTAGCGAATGTAACATGACTTTTCGAGACGACCTAAACCTCAGTCTCTCCCGTGACCACGAAGGCTGAAAAGCTTTCGAAACGTCGGGACTAAAATAAAAATTAAACCGCGATAAAATCCGTATAACCTATTTTTATTTCAATGTGTAATATTTGCGTAAACCTAAGAAATCACTAAGTGTAAGTCACAAGGTATACGAGAGGTCGGCTGGGTGGTACCAACCGCTTTGTTTATTTCTGCCGCCAAGCAACAGTGTGGAAGCACTGATCACATTGATCGAATCAGGTGTGATTTGGCAGTTAATAAATTAAAATCGAATTGTGTAAACCCCATAAAAATGGGGCTTTAGGTGTCTTAACACCAAACTGAAGTCATCAAAAGACGGGTCAAACTCCGCATATCCGAGCAGTCGCATATAATTCGCGGATATCTCACCGTAACACAACACAATGTTAACGTTACATACTGATAGTAATAAAACACTGGTATTTTCGCGAATGCATGTCAGCCTTCTAATTGGTTGTAAACAATGCAATCAGTGTTTGAGAATAGGGGTTTTGTGTAATCTGAAATGTGAAATTTATTAATATATTTGTATGCTAGCTTTTCCTCACAGTTCCGCCCCTTTGAGTCATTTAACTTTTTAAACGTTTCAAAGAAACGCAGTTTCTCAGTTCGTCTGTATATATTATTTTTATGTATGTTCACACATAACTCCGCCAAATGTGGACAAATTTGCATAATTATTTTTGTATTCGATAGGGTTCACTGTGGTGATGTCCCATTTAAATTTGAATCTAAATTCTGTTAGGAGTGCCTAAGACGGTGAAATCGAGGATTAATTCTAGCTATTTCCGGGTCAAAAATTACCCTATATCTTTCCCGAGAACATATTTATCTCCTTACCAAATTTCATTAAAATCCGTTCAGTCGTTAACCCGAAAAACGTAACAGACCGAGTTACTTTCGAATTTATAATGCTAGTATGGATTATTAAAAACTAGTATACACAAGTCGGCACCGTCTAATTTATGAAAAAGCCTAATGAAAATTTCGGGCAGAACAAATATAAACCACCAGTAAATTACACTCAAATTCAGTGTGAAAGTAGTGTTTAACAATACGCCGCCCAACCATAAAGCAGTGGTGCTTCGGCCACTAATTACTGCTATTTGGTCGTAAATAGTGGTCATCGATCATAAACTACATAACTCGCGGTTGTAAACGCATGAGATAGGTTTCGTTCGTCGACGATTCATGCAAATATTCTTGTGATATTCATATTTAATTGTTTTTGTATTGGTTTCCAAGCTGTGTGGCAGTAGCGGACTCAGGGGGTGAGTCCTAGGGTGAGTTTCAGTCTTAGGGGGCCCCAAATATCGAAATCTCATACAAAGTCAAGCCTATATGCATTTAAAAGCTCCGTGGCAGGATAGTCCGTAGTCAAGGAGCTTTTTGGGAGTTAGAACTTTCCCCTTTTCCTCCCCAAATACCAAGTGAATTTCATAAACGGTAAATCCACACTGTAGACGGTGTTGTCTACAGCATGAATGGCGTCGACCGAGTTGTTACCATCCGCAGGCCCATCCTTTCCCAATCCCTTAATTATTCATTTCCTTTAAGGTCAGCAACGCAACGATGATTCATCTGGTATCGTGGATATTAATGGGCAGAGGATATCACTCACTCAGGAGTTATATTTTTTGTGAAATATGCACGGACATGCCAGCCTGCAGTGGGCGAGTAGCCGGCTGTGAAGTGAGAGGCCGCGGGTTCGATTCCTGCATCGAGATATAATATTTGTGTGATCTACAAGCATTTGTTTCGGGTCTAGGTGTTTTCTTCCCAGATGGGTTGACGTCAGGCAGGCGGTCGGTCGTAAAAACTACCAGCAAAATCATTTTGTAACATGTATTAAAAATATATGTTGCGCCGACTCCGCTGCGAGTGGGATAAAGGCAGGTGGAAGAAGATGCCCGGATATCGGACACAGTCTCATTGGTTTATACATATTTACACACTCACGCCTGTAATCTCAAAGAGGACCGCAGAGGTATAGGTGCAGCCCAGAGTCTGGAATTGGGCCCGGTATGGCGATAGGCTCACCCCCTATCACATCACATATCGAAAATAAGCTATGCGAAATGTGGGTATACTGGTTCACATCTGCCTACGTTGGTTTATGTATCAATATAAAGCTAAGTGTTGGGTGTAATTTATCATATACATATTAGTGACTAGACTATTACTGACTAAAAATAATTATTATTTGTCGGCCACTATGTTTAAGCTACAGCTATCATTATTTTGACAGGAATTTTATTGATGAGTTAAATATGTGCGGGTAGCAAAAACTGGACACTAATTATATTAATAATGCATAGATTATGACAGACTAGTACTTTATATAAGAAAGTTATTACATAGTAGTTTAATTTATAAAGGAATAAACATTGCCTGCTTATGCGGCAATCGGTAATACATAAATAATATTTGTGTCATACACAGATCACGAATAATATAATAGATTTCGTATGTTTACATTAGTATAAACTACAACGCGGCCCGGAATTTTATCACAAAATAACTTTCAACGTACTAATTCGCATAATAAAATCTATACACATTGCAATAACATCAGTGATGATAACGTAGCACTAATAAAAACCTGACATCAATAAGAAAATCATTTGTAATTTGTAAATAGATGAACAGTTATTTTTCAGAAAAAAATATAGTTAACATAAACAAATAAAAAAACTAAAGCCATCAAACTATAAAAACCACTCAAATTGGTCAATTCGTTGATGCGCTACGATGCCAAAGATATACAGGATTAAGCTTATAACACCCCTTTTGGGACACGCCTTCATAGAGATTATAGTAAGTACCTAATAAGTGATCCATTACTATCCGTGGTCTGTGGTCATGACTACATTTTATAATTATTAGATAATGTTTATACTATATTTATAGATTTCTAATGTCTTATTCTTAAAGCATAATCGGAAATAGAAAATTAAGAAACAATTTGGACCAACAACTAAATTACAATCCCGTTCCATGTTTAAAAAAATAACGACACACAAATGCAATAACATAACGCGTTAATTATTCCGCCGACAATAACATAGAGCCGTGTTAAATAACATTAATAACTGTAGGAAACTGGTTATTATCAGTTTAATTACTGACAAAATGGAAGCTCAACCGGCCGACAATAGTAATGCTTCTGGACGATCAGCGATTATTGTTGAAAAAGCGTATCGTATCGTGTCTAATTTAACGTTCGTATGAAGTTTTGCGCTATTCGTAAGCGTTTTGATAACGGTAAATATTTGTTAGTTGGAAAAACTGCTATGTAGCATGTGTTCCCACACTATCGATTCGTCACGGTCGAATTGGAGACGTTCAATTTTTATATATCTAATAAGAACGGGAAAGTTTTACGATCGGACGAGTGTATCGGATTCGTTTCGCTACCTATTTGATTTGAGATTGATATCGTGCTTCGTTTACAATAATAAAGTGCATAGTACAGAAAATACATACGTAACGTACCCTTTGGGGAATACAAGCGTGTGTGTATTCCCCAAAGGGTAGGCAAAGACACAACTAGTTAAGTCATGGTTCGCTGAGATTATTTTCCGATAAGGATATAGGTAGTGGGCCTAACGCCATACCGCACTCTTATTCCAGTCCGGGGAACATGTATCAAATGTTTGGTCTCGAGAAATTCAAAACAAATTTTGATTGTGACCTGAGATCTGTATCCAGAACCACTACAGCCTTATTTTACGCGTGAATACGCTGCCACAACTAATCAAGCGACTATCCTACTACTATTATAAATGTGAAAGTTTGGATGTTTCTTAGTCAATCACGCCGTAACAAATACAAATATTTAAAAAAATCATTACAAGGAAGTATGATAAAATGCAACTGTCCCCGCACTAGGCGCACCTGTATCGCGGGAGACCAGTTAGATTTACAATCATTATTCTTCTTTACATTAATAAAATCAGAGTGGGCGTAACGAACAAACATAAAATTTTGGTATTTCAGGTATATTTAATTATAGAATAATAGATAAATAAGTATTAAAATATATATTAAGATATATATTCTTCTATATGAATTTAATACGAATTATTAAAATAAAGATAGTATGAAACAAGAATATTATATATATATATATATATATATATATATATATATATATATATATATATATATATAATAAAGTATTTAAAAATTTCTAATAGTGTCTTCTAATGAAAGATGTTTAGATAAAAAATAATAAATAATATAGAAAGTTGAATACAATATAGTTGGTTAAAGAACAGGTTATTTAAGATTTGATAAAATTCGTTCTGTATCAGAATAGTTAAGAGTAATAATACTTCCTAGTATTTTTTCAACTTGTTTTTTTATTTCGCTATTGTTAAGTTGGTAAATTGAGCAAATATTATTTACTGTGTTGTATATGTTAGGAAATGAAAAATGGCTAAAACGTTTGGCGAAGGAAGTATTAACCCTAGGTATGTGTATCTTTGGACGTCGACTCTGCTGACAAAGTTGATATTCAAAAGAACTCTTGTACACACCATTAAATTTGAGGACAACACTGAGGATGTATAGTTGGCGTACAGTCAGCACCTGAGCGTCTTGGTAAAGGAGATGTGTCGGATATCGAAAATCTTTTTTCAACATCACTTTTAAAACGGATCTTTGGGCTCTTTCGATTAAGATAAGGGGATTGTGATTTGCTTGCGGTATTGTTTCCAACACGGTCGGTGCGAGTTCCACAGTTGTTCAGTATACCACATGTCACCAATAATGTATCACAAAACAACCCCCTCATTAGAATGTGCAAATTGTACAATGATATTTGTGTGGACTACGACATCTTTAACATTGGTTTTGCTTCTTTCAAAAAATCCCTACTTCAAAATTTGTAATACAAAATTCAACCTTATATTTTCATTAATTATTTTTTTTTGTTTTTTATACATCGACGACACTGATTTTCGTGCGTATTCTTTAAATTTAAATGCTGTGTAATAGTTGTAAGTGGACTTCAGGCTTAATTAACTCTTAAATAATATAGCTCTAATGCTGTCTAGTCTGTAGTCTGTAACTGTACCTTATACAATAATATAAAATAAAAAATAATATAAAGACTTCGCCGCACTTCCCCAAATTGTGATACAGTAGCGAAGGATGGATTCGCATAAACTGATGTAAACAAGCATTAGAGTTTCTTTGTTGGCTCCATTTCTAAGTAGTTTCATGACATTTATAATTTTCCTGACACGTTTTGAGAGCGCTTCAATGTGATCATGAAAGGTAAGTTTAGCATCTAGGATGACTCCAAGATATTTAAGATTATTTACTCTTTTAAGCGGGGGACATTGGCACAAACTTTGATGACAGGTGTGAATTTTCAAAGATAGTGACGAGTGGGGAGAAGGAGCTTTGGTTTTGTGGAAGCAAAGATAACTTATCTTTTCAATATTTAGAGTGAGCAAGTTACCGTTCAGCCAAGTGGCTATCTTTTCCATACCTCTTTCGGCTTTCAAGAATGTTTCTTGCCAAGTTGAATCTCTAAATAAGAGTGCAGTGTCATCAGCATAACAAATAACTTCAACGTTGTCCTCAGTAGGAAAGAGCTGTGTAATGTCATTTATATAGAGAATAAATAAGAGAGGACCAAGAATGCTGCCTTGAGGAACACCTACGTGAGTTTCACAGACATTACTCAAGTTTCCGTCGACCGAGACATGTTTTTTTCTGTTCGCTAAGTAGGAAGAGAACCATTGCAAAGCAACTCCACGGATACCTGAACATTCTAGTTTACGTAATAGAATTGAATGTGAAACTGTATCAAAAGCTTTGGAAAGGTCTAAGAAAACTCCAAGGCAAGCATTTCCAGCATCTAATGTAGAAGATACTTTGTTTAGAAGGTGTGTGGTTGCTGTCTCAGTTGATTTAGATGTACGGAAACCGAATTGATTAGGTGATAAAAAGTTTCGTGACTCTAGATAATTTGAGAGTCTTTTGTGTACTATTTTTTCAAGTATCTTCGAGAACGCACTCAGCAAAGATATTGGCCGGATAATTAGTCGGATCATATTTAGAGCCGCGTTTATGAATTGGTATAATAGCTGCAGTTTTCCAGCATGTAGGAAAAATTCCCGAAGACTTACTGATATTTTTTAATATCTTTTCTGCCAGTTTAAGACCTGCTTTAGAAAAATGGTCGTTGCAAACGGAAAGAGATTCAGTTGGGTTTTCTTTAATGTTAGTAGTTCCGGATTATGAGAAGATTTAGGTTTCCTTTCGCAAATAGAGTTTATCGTTTTCCAAAGCTTTTGAGGGTCATGTTTTGATTCTTCCAGACAATTGTAGTTATGTTGGGATTTTAATTAACAGCTAAATGGTTTTGGATGAAATTTGGCATACAGATAGACTATGATTGACCATGATTTTTTTAAATGCTAAGATATGCCCATGGACTTCAGCAATGCCAGGGCACAGGCAAGCCGCTGCCTACCGTTGAAGGAAAACTCTTTTTAAGCCTCGCTTAAAGAAGGACGGGTCATAGCGCTCGGGAAACATCGAGGCAGGGAGTTCATTCTAGAGCTTGCATGTGCGTGGTAGAAATGAACGCTGGAAACGCACCGTGCTAGACGGGATATGTTAATATGCTACTTTTTATCCCGGATGCTAAAGCTTACTTACTATCAGTAAGGGGGTTACCCTTGCTATTCTGCTCGTCTCTGCTATAAAAAAACTCGACTCTAAATTTTTACCAGGTGGTAGGTCCCTCGTATGCGAGAGGCCGTGTGTAATGTGTAACTTATAGCGAGTTTACAGAGTTCTATTTCAATTGATCAACTGCTAGGTTGCATGAGATTTGAAACGTTTGAACAGACTTTCAATCGAATTTATCAACAAAAACAATACTTTCGTTTTACAGCTGACATATCTCAACTAAAATTGAACAATATGTACACTCAGGTACTGAGAATGTTGTTCATAATAACACGCCTATTGACTGTTTTCTTATCAATTATAACTGCACTGGCGTTCACACTTGTCCAGTTTCAAGGTACAAAGAGAAGTGGGAGAAAACCATCGATGAGAAAACCGTCGTCAGAAAGTGATGCCATTAACTATTTAGTGCTGGTTATTATTACAGTTCTGTCTAGGAAAATGATTTCAAATCATAAAAATACCATTCAGATTCTGTTCTGTTTAACTCTCGACAAAAGCAGAGGTACTTTATGTTTGACTCCTTTATCTGTCTGTGTCTGTAGTGTCTGTGTAGCGTAGATCGATTTGGATTTTTTTATATAAAAACTAATTTACATACATACGCACTCACGCCTGTAATACCCGAAGGAGTAGGCAGAGATGTAACCAGTACACCCACATTTCGCCGAGCGTATCTCCGTCCCACGATGTGATAGGGGGCGAGCCTATCGCCATACCGGGCACAAATTCCAGTGGCATAAAAAACTAATTTAGTTCTTTTTTAAGAAGCAGTGGTAAACAGCTGTGGTTAAACTGGTCCATGTATACTGCAGATGATATTGGCTACTGCGTTGCTGTACGTCTATCTTTATGTGAAATAAATAACTTGGTGAAAAATATGGCAGATAACTTCAGGAAAGTTCTTTATGGTGGTTCGGTTATATTGGTCACTAAAGAAACCACAGAAGTACGTCCGTCACAAATACCTGTTCCAGATCACTTCAGGGCTATAATACCACAAACAGCCCAATAAAACACAGTTTTGACGTATTAGAGGCAGATGTGAGAAGCAAGAATCTCGCTATGGAAGATTTACGCGCCGCGTGCAAAAACTAGTATATTATATTTTAGGCCACTCGTCATCACACCAGAGTGACGACGATGAATTATCATTTATTTAAATTTTAATATATTTTATTTCCTTAAGGTAAATAATAAAAAGACAATCATAAACCATTTACAAATATTTTGATTTTTAATTATAATTTTTTTTATTTTAATTGGACAAGGAAAACGAACGTAAGGATCGTTGCAAATGATTGCATATAATAAACAAAACCAAGGTGCCTTCCAAGATATGATTCTAACCTTATAAAATCGAAGGTTCGTCAAATTATAAAATAAAACAATTTAAATCAAAATACCTAGATTGCAATTGACATTTGCATATTATTCTAAATGAGGTTGTTGTTTTTAAACACTAAAATATTGGTTCGTCATTCTTAGTTAATTAATCTTTAGTCACATAAGTTCGAATTCGTCAGAACTTGACACTAAGTTTTTATATTGCCTAGTAAATTCAATGGCTTTAATGTCCATGAAACTGAAACATCACAGTGCATGCACACCATTTACAGGAAAAATGCAAAGGAATGATTAAGGGATTGGGATGGGGAGGATTGGGAGTTCTCGAATGGAGGCCACGTACGGGCAAGCGCAACAGAGAACGTCCACCTACAAGATGGACCGACGACCTGACAAGGGTTGCAGGAAGTCGATGGATGCAGGCCGCTTCCAACAGGTCGGCCTGGAAGGCATTAGGGGAGGCCTATGTTCAGCAGTGGACTTCTTGTGGCTGATGATGATGGGGAGGATATGGGCCTTCGGATATCTCAATCACCATACGAAACGCAACAGTAAACTGCTACTTCACGTAGGTTTTCTGGGTGGTAACAACCCAGTTGAGCCGGACCATAACGGCATTGTCACGCTACACACGTGATTAATAGAATACATATATTTCTGTCGCCAGTCATCTGTTTTGCCGTTTACCTAATTCTCTTTTCGTTCAGCCTAGCATATCTCCTTTATCACACTATAATTGGAGTCGGTACAAGCGTTAAAATTCTTCCAAACTGCGTTTTTATTATTTAATCGATAGAAACGTGCAATAAATATATCAATAAAATTAACAGACCGCGGTATTAATTACAACGATGTTGTATGAAAAAAACATTTTTACATAATTCGTTGAGTTCCGTTTCCAGAGGTTGACTTATGTATGTCACTAGAAATTCGTGAAAGCTGTATGTAATAAACGAAAAGAAAAATAATAGTTTTGAACTTTGTAAGCACTGTATGGCACAGGACCCAGTTCGTCACCACCAGAAATGTTAAGTCTAGTAATGCCTAGTAATTTCACTGAATTCAATATCCTTCAAACCGGAACACAACAGTGCACACACACTGCTGCTTGGCGGTAGACAAAACAGTGGTAACAACCTAGACGGCCTCTTGAATACGAGGGATCTACCACCTAACTTGCAAATCGCTTACCAATTAGTAAGTACAACTGGCTATAACCGCTCCGACAACCTCATAGCCCCCCAGCGATCCAGTATCTTTACCGAAGGGTAGAAATAAATAAATAAACCCAACAGTCACTCGCATAGTCCTGCCCCCACACTAGGTTAACCTGTGTGACCGTGGGTATCAAGAACTACGAGGGACTTGCGGTCCCACAACACCCAGACCCGAAACAAATATTTGTGGATCACACAATCATTTGTCTCTGTGCGGGAATCAAATCCACGCCCTCACGCTTTGCAGCCGGCTACTCGCCCACTGCGCCACGGAGGCTGTCTAAAAGTTTATTTCCCACATATCAGCCCTATGCAAACCGTAAAGAGAGAGAATGGTCAATCGACGACCGACCGACGCGACGTCGGACAATCTCAATAGTGATATAAACGACTGAATCAGTGACTAGTGAGGATATCGGTTGATTAGTAGTCAATTAGCTATTCCCATAACAGCGTCAATAAATGTATTCGGTGATTTCTAAGTATTTTGTTGTAATCAATTTTTTGATGTCGGCGTTCGTTTGTGTTTGAAACAAATGGTCGTTTTATTGGCGTACCGAATTTACTGAGGTCGGTATCGAATACGCTTACCGGACTTGCCGGTGGGGTTCCGTGGGATTGTACGAAATTGGACTTCCTGTGTTGAATTCGTGGGATAATGATGCTCTATATTATATAGCTTATAGTTATAGAGCTTAGTCGGAATTGTAAGTCGATTTTTTATTGTATTGCATTTCCGAGTCCGTTCGTGACGAATGATTCTATTTTTGAATTCAACGAAAACAATTCAAACTATTGATCAATATTAAATTATGTAATGAAATTATTATATTTACTGAATAATTTAAATTATGAGGGGACATTTTGCTGTAAACTAAATTTGGAAATGCGACATTTAACCGCAGCACTGTAATTTTAAACACCCATTTGACCAAACATTAATATCACAATTGTTGTTTCTTAGGTTTACGCGAATATTACACATTGAAATAAAACTAGTTTATACGGATTTTATCGCGGTTTAATTTTTATTTTAAAAATCTAGTGTCAACTAACTTTTTTAAATAATTGAAAATATATGTATAATTTTAAAATGTAGGTAGCCATTGTAACATTAACTTTTCGAGACGACCTACACCTCAGTCTCTCCCGTGACCACGAAGGCTGAAAAGCTTTCGAAACGTCGGGACTAAAATAAAAATTAAACCGCGATAAAATCCGTATAAACTAGTTTTATTTCAATCACAATTGTTTTATTTTTAGTTTATGTTATTCTCAAATGTTATTTAAAAATTATGTACAGAACCCAGCGTCAATAAACTGATCACGACCCCTTAGGCGTGTCGAAAGGCCATCTCAGAAGCCGAAAGCCGTGTGCCGGTTGGAAATTTTATAGTTTATAATTACCACAGATTGCCGGCGTGACCCACACACTCGTCTTTTTGTGGTGTTCGTTCGCGCTTCTCGATCGTGTGGTTGCTTCTTTTTTTGGTTTAATTGTGTTGACAGGACGGTGTAAAAATTACATTACTTGGATTTATATAAAACCGCCATTTGTACTTTTTTAATTTTCTTTTGTTTTTCCGTTTTCTCGTTTATTAAGATGTACAATAAAGGGTTTATAAATAAATACAAATAATTTGCCTCGTATGTTTTTGAATAGATTGTATAGTTGCACATCGATATCTTTGGTTGTTTTTATAATTCAAGAGACCTTCCGCGTTTGTGAAGTATTTTGAATAGTTTTCAACGTAAAATATTCTGAAGGACCAAACTGGGTACAAATATCGTTTCTGGTATATTTATTAGCCTAATAGGAGATTAAAACGTAATCGCCGAAGCCAGAGCTGCTAAGTGCTGGTTGGCCGCAGAAATAAACAATGTGGTGGCATACGAGGGACCTACCACCTAGAAAATAAATACACACAACAGTCACGCACATAGTCCTGACCCCAAACTAGGTTAACATGTATCGTAGGTATCAAGAACTACGAGGGGCACACACAACACCCAGACCCGAAACAAACATTTGTGGATCACACATATATTTGTCTCGAACCCACGGCCTCTCGCTTCGCAGCCGGCTACTCACCCACTGCACTACGGAGGCTATAATTTTTTCTGTTTTACGAAACCCTTACCTTAGTCTTACTTCCGCCAATCGAGCCAGGTCGAATCGATCCGGTCTCGTAGAACCGCGTGAGGATCTTGGACACGCAGCCGTGCGAGACCAGGAGTTGTCTGCTGATGTCACAGGGCCTGACGCCCATGATAGCCAGCTCTACTATCCTTTTGCGCACCACGTCAGGGAGAGGCCGGCCGTTTACGAACACGCCTCCCAGTTGGTTCACGCCTGCTTGACCTGTGGGGCAGACTTTCTATGTATCTCTTCGCTGGCATACGAAAAAGTACAAAAATACCATTTTGCTAATTATATTGTAAGTGGAGTTGTGTGTATTATTATAATGACTATAATATTATGGTAAAGATAACTTATTTTAATCCAATAATAAAAAAAACATTTATACTAATATTATAAAGAGGTAACATTTGTATTTTTGTATGTAACGAATAATCTTAAAAACCACTGCACGATTTCAAAAAATCTTTTTGCCGTTAGAAAGCTACATTATCACTGAGTAACATAGGCTACTTTTATCCCGAAAAAGGCCGCTGAAGCGCGATCAAAGGCTAGCATATAATATTAGCAGGATAACTACCAGAAACTCATATGCATAACATATAATCAACAAGGAGTAAAACTCATTTACATCGCCATTAGCTTTAAAAGTAACATCAATGTTACAATAGCTAAAACTCCACACACACAAACATTAACTTTCTTTCTGTCAAACTAAATCACAAACCACAGGTCGTTATCGGGTGGATTTTACCGAATTACATAATTTATCATAATTTATATCAACTTCAATATCATTGGCAAATGTCTTATTTCCAGTGTTATTATACTACACACCTGCCTTTCTCCTAATATTTATTTGATTGCCAAATCGTCAAAACGCGACCTCCCAACGGGCATAAAAACCTAAGATCTGATACGTCAGAATTTATTGTTTACCTTCCTAATTAAAATTGTAATAGATAAACTAAAATGGCCATATAAAGATATGGTCTAGATGATAACGGAACAATGTCTTTAAGATCTACGATAGGATGTTAATAAGTTTGTCTTTGGGAATGAGATATGGTATTTTTTTAATGAATGACGAGACGAGATGGTCGCTCGCATGATATTAAGCGCCATGTCTGCTCATGAACAGAAACACCACCCGAACTTTGAATTAAAAAGTGCTCACACTGCCCTGCACTCGTTTCCCGATACATAAGATATTAAATCATAATGACCAGTAATTTCACGGCATTAATGTACTTTGAACGGGAATACAACGCTACGCACTGCTACTTGGTATTATAAATAAATAAAGCGGTGGTACCTTTTTGTTATTGTCGCGGTGTAAAGCGACTTATTGCTACCGCCCCGCCCCGGGGGGAAGCGGAACGGTTATGTTGGGTTCACCGGCCTTACGACCCAACGTTAAACCGCCCGGGAGAGATGGTAAACATACAGGTGACCGCTGGGCCGAGTCCCTAATACTATATACACCTTATACCGGCATACCAACTAAAAACCCCGCGGTGGTCATCTTCGGCGCATTAGGAACGGCCCCGGGTTCCCGATGCGAGAAGCGCCCCAGCTTCAGCCGAGACCGTCCCTGCAAAGCGGTGGTACCTACCCAGACGGACTCTTGTAGGATAGGTCTAGTACCTAAGTAATTTATATACCACCCCGTCCTCATTTCCCTCATACATCCTACGAGCAGTAAAATCCAGTAACAAAAAGCAATCAATGATTGTCAATTAACTTCACTATGGAACTTTACCTCAAATCGATCTTGCCTTGAGGATTTAAGGGTAATAAAATAACTTCGAAATTCCGCAACTAAATACATCATAAAAAAGAGTATTATAGGATGTAGAGGACTGATAAATCAATACATATTGTAAAGCGTATGCGTTACGACTGAGGCTGACGCTGAGGTCTCTGGTTCGATCCCCGGATCGGATAAAAGTGATATTGGGTATTTCTATTACGAAAAAGCTCAGTATCAACCCGGAGTCTGGAATTTGTGCCCGGTATGGCCGGGTAGGTTCGCCCCCTATCACATCATGGGACGGAGATACACTCGGCGAAATGTGGGTGTACTTACACCTTCGGGGAGTACAGACGTGAGTACGTATGTATGTTCAATAAAAAAATGTCACACTCTGACATATTATATACCGGAAGAAAGATGTCCACTTGCTACCACTTGATAGCGGCGCCCCTCTCTTCTCTTAAAAAACTCACAAATATATAATGGTTGGCATTTTTCGTGAATAGGACAATGAGAACCCTTTAATAAATTTGTACTTTTCACTAGTGGTGTGGACCTGTGTGGCGCCTTTTTCTTACAAGTTAACGGTGAGCCAACCAGGCTTCTATGCTATAAGCTAGGCGCTTCGTAGAGCAAGTTTTTTATTTTTAATCATATTATTATGATTTTGGCGCCCCCTGAAACTGCCGCCCGGGGCGGGTGCCCCGGTTTGAACTATATATTTTTTTTTTTTTTTTTTTTTACTAGCCCTTTATTATATACGTCCCACTGCTGGGCACGGGCCTCCTCTACTGAATGAGAGGGTTTAGGCCTTCAGTCTACCACACTGGCCTAATGTGGGTTGGCAGACTTCACATACCTTCAAAATTCTTATGAAGAACTTCTCAGGTATGCAGGTTTCCTCACGATGTTTGTCCTTCACCGTTAAAGCAAGTGATAATTAACAATTAATATACACATAACTTAGAAAAGTCAGAGGTGTATGCACTTGGGGCTGGTTTCGAACCTGCGACTTTCGTCTCGACAGTCCATACCACTCCCCGCTGAGCTATCACTGCTTTTTGAACTATATACGGGGCTGAAAATAGCTGTTCATAATATATATTTGCTGATGAAATCTTACTCAAATATTGTGTCACAGGCTTTTAGGTTACAAATACTTGCAGGGAATCTAAGGGTATTCATCGGAAACGCATCATTTCCCTTAACGGCTACCGTTAACGCCTTCCATTATAAAGTCATAAAATAATCGCCAAACGCCGTCCGATTTATTACCTTACTGCTATAAAATTAGCGTTCTAATGTGTTCGTAAGCAATTCGAATTTATGACGTTTTCTTTAAGAGCACGCTGCACCCGCCAATACGCCATTTCACGGGTATAGCTGACCGACTGATTTCGTCGGATGCAAATTACTTTACATGTTTTACGATTCCTCTTACGGACCGCGGTAATAGCGTTTACCTGCTGTTCAAAATTCACCTTCAATGAGGTTAACATTGGGTACATTTATGACTGGCAAAATTGAAATACCATTAAGGCTAAATACGTGATGCTCCGGTTGAGTGTGGTTCCGTGAATATATCTAATCCCGAATTGATTGCAGATTGGCTTATTGCGTATCAGTGGTCTAGTAGAAGTATACGTGGTCTGGGAATCGTGAGGAAGTGGGATCAATTTAAAGATGAGAAAAAAAATTGTCATTGAAATAAAGCTAGTTTATACGGATTTTATTGCGGTTTAATTTTTATTTTAGTTTCTCCCGTGACCACGAAGGTTAAAAAGGTTTCGAAACGTCGGGACTAAAATAAAAATTAAACCGCGATAAAATCCGCATAAACTAGTTTTATTTCAATGTGTAATATTCGCGTAAACGTAAGAAATCAAACAAATTAGCGTTAGTGAGAGGCACATCCATTACCATATTGAAACGTAAAATAGTTGCCAAAATCGGGATGCACTTGTTACAGCTTTTTTTGTTCTTCTAAGAGTGGATCCCTTTCAAGAATACATGAGTGACATTTATGAACATATAATAAAAATAATAATACCAGCCCTATATTATATACGCCCCACTGCTGGGGCTTCCTCGACTGAATGAGAGGGGTAGGCCTTAGTCCACCACGTTGGCCTGATGCAGGTTAGCAGACTTTGCATACCTTCGAAATTCTTATGGAGAACTTCTCAGGTATGCAAATTTTCTCACAATGTTTCCTTCAACGTTAAAGCAAGCGATATAATAATTAACAATAACACGTAATATTGAAAAGTCAGAGGTGTATGCTCTTGGCGTTGGTTTCGAACCTGCGACTATCGCCTCGGTAGCCTTCACTGAGCTATCATCAACATAATGCAATAAAATTCACAGAAATATCTATATTCTATAACTTTCGTAAACTTCAATGATTGTAGAAAGCACTTAGAAGCGAGTCTGGGCACTGGTGACAATCTTAAAGAAAATAGCATTAGAAGTGAAAGCATTTTGCTCACGACATATAAATAATCATAATAAATACACCCAACCGTCACACACATAGTCCTGACCCCACACTAGGTTAACCTGTATCGTGAGTATCAGGAACTACGAGGTACTTACGGTCCCACAACACCCAGTCCCGAAACAAATATTAATGGATCACACTAATATTTGTATCGGTGCGGGAATCGAACCCACGACCTCTCGCTTCGCTTCCGGCTACTCGCCAACTGCGCCACGAAGAGTTTGTGTGAACATTATAAACTACTATTATATATAATGCTACTTTATATTTTCATCTTCTTTTTATTAATCGACGAAAAAATGGCAAGCTTCTTAATTCGACGTTTTTTTTGTATAATTACGCATAACTTATCATACAGTGATATATTTGGATGATTCTTTTTTAAGGTAGGTAGGTAGGAAGGTATATATAGGGGGGTGAATTCTGAGATGAAGCACCGACTTTGACAATTCTTATTCCCTTCACAAAAAATTGTAGAATTAAAAAAATACAAAAAAATAAAACCAACTTCAAAAAGCTGAAAATAAAAATCATTGACTAATAAACCATAATTGTACCGACCCAAAATTAGTTTTTTTTTTGAGTCGGTTAATTAATATTATGCTTGGTGCCATTCTCAATGTCAGCTGTTGATCGTCTTACAGGAGTTACAGTAGCGAGTGTGTGGGCGAGCACATACATAGATTATGATTTAAAAAATAATAAAATATTTTTATGAACATAGATAACATCTGAACAATACCTATAAACTTATATTTATGCCCAAAATAAACTGCTATATCAGATTACAATGAATGTGTATTTATTAAGTTAATTTGGAATAGTTACAAAATATTAGCGTCACTAAAATAAAATCACACCTAGTTTTCTTACCTGCGACAAAAAAGAGGGATGTTATGAGCCTTTTGTCTGTCTGTATGTGTATCTGGGGTATAGTAGCGCCTAAACGAGTGGACCGATTTGGATATGGTTGTTTTGGTTGAAAGCTTGTTTAATCGAGATAGTTCATTTTTTATAGCGTAGGCCGTCAAACCAAGGAATAATTAAGGGATTGGGAAGGGTTTGGGCCTTCGGATATCTCACTCACCGCATTAGCAAGCTGTTACTTTACGCCGGTTTTCTGTGAGACAGTGGTAACGACCCGGACAAGCCCACCCATTCATGCTATATACAAAAGTGTCAACAGCGTGGCTCTACCACTCAAAAAAATTATCTATATATGAAGGAAATATGTTCAGCCGCTTAAATATTGTCCATATATACGCCTGCCTATAACCTACAAAACAAAACCAAAATTCTACACGGACAAAACCACCAAACCTCCCGTGGTGATCTTAGCATTAAGGAGTACTCCGGATTTCGGAGGCAAGAATCGCGCGACTTCTATCTAAATCACGGTGCTGCTTACCAGCATGTTTCCAAATGTGAGGGGCCTTAGAAACCCTCGCGTATTGAAGGACACCCTTGTCTTCAACACAACGATGAACCACACCGTTCATCATCACAAAGACAATATAGCATTTCCAGAGACTCGGCGAGCTTCACTGCTCGGTGTCAACAAAAATGCGTGCCACTGTCGATCCTGGTGCACAGGAGTTACAGTGGCGGGTGTGTGGGCGGGATAGTCTCGTAGAACCACACCATCCATTTGGGTCACCGAAGTCACACTTTAAGCCGGAACAAGAGTCACGGGCAAATCTATTTATACGCATTTCTAACTATTCTGTATACCGTAGTAAAACCAATGAATATATCTGCAACTAAATTGAATTTGTACACATTATGACCTTTAGAAATTTTTACGTTGAATTTGTCGCTTGTTTTACGTGTAAATGACTCATTCTTTGAAGTTGACGAAAGGTCGCTAAATGACATATACGCACTCACGCCTGTAATCCCAGAAGGGGTAGGCAGAGGTGTAACCATTACATCTACATTTCGCCGAGCGTATCTCCAACCCATGATTTGATAGGGGGCAAGCCTATCGCCATACCGGGCAAAATTCCAAACTTCGGGCTGATACTGAGCATTTCGTAATAGAAAAACCCAATATCTCTTTTACCCGACTCGGGGATCGAACTCGAGACCTCAGCACAGCAGTCGCACCGCGTACACAATACAACTGCGCCACCTAGGCAGTCATTGGTCACGTTACGTGATTGGTCCATTTTTGTTTGGCGCCATATATCAAATCTACCAATTATTTGTACTGAAATCGACACTTAGAAAATACCTCACTTGAGTTTCGTTCTACAATACGGGCCTTAGAATCTCACCCTGTAAATTTATAACACTTTATTTTTCATTTCGCCTCATTGATATCATGGCAACTTGATATCATTCCTATGCCAGGCCATCACAATTTGTGTTTGAGTATTCGATTCGAAAAATTTGCTATATGAATTGCCCGGTAAGGTGATGATGACGGCTCGCCCGCTATCACAACATGGGACGGTAATAAGCTCGGCGAAACGCTGCAGTACTAATTGCATCTCTGCCTACCCTTCGGCATGAGCTTATGTATGTTTATTTTTGTCGTACGAGAAAGTATGATAAAACAGTTACCAATTTAAAGATTACAACGTTTATTGGTACGTAAGAAAATTACCTTTCAAAGCCCAGTACAATTTAATCTGTATAGATATTGTACAATATTTACAACCTATTTATTATTAATACATTGTTGCGTCAACACTTCCCGGTGTACAAAAACAAATTAGAATATAATATGTTTACAATTTATGATATAACTTTCGCAGAACGTTTAAAATTTCTTATTGCGCATATCTCTAAAATGATATAAACAAAGTGTGAATACACAGTAAGCAATCTTCATGGATGCCTCTAAATTGATTAAAACATTTCCTAGTCTTTTTTACGTTTTTTTACCACATCACGATGAATAGACGTAGACTTTTATTTACATACATACATAAATACATAAGCTCTCAAGCCTTAAATAGTCTCTTAATTAGTAAGTAGTAATAATACTACCTCGGTGGTGCAGTTGTAATACGTACTCGGTACGACTGTTGTACTGAGGCCTCGGGTTCGAACCTCGGGTCGGGTAAAGTGGTATTGGGTTTTTCTATCATGAAATGCTTAGTATCAGCCCGGAGTCTGGAATTGTGGTCGGTATGGCGATAGGCTCGCCCCCTATCAAATCATGAGACGGAAATAAGCTCGGCGAAATGTGGGTGTACTAGTTACACCTCTGCCTACCCCTTTGAGGATAAAGGCGTGAACTTGTGTTTATGTATGTACCTATGTAGAATTGCAATGCCATTCCAAAAACAGGATCCAACTCGCGCTACCGGACCATCCTATACTTTAATGCTATAACGTTAATACGCTCGCAGTTTTACAATCGGTAGGTCGTAAACCGTTGTCATTTTTTAGCCGTCCGCCGCGCACCAATATCGGCAATATATCGGTAAAGTTACTGCACATTTTACTACTTGTGACCGATTTTACAACGCCGCCAATTGCCATGATATTAGTGCACGGGTGCACAATCATTGGTTTTTTAAATCTCATAATATACAGTCTCTCTTCTCTTCCACTTGCTCTTATGCCACTAGCAGTGGGGTCGGCGCTAGTGTTTTTAACACATGTTGCAGAAAGATTTGGCTTGTAGTTTTTACGACCGGCCTGGCGTCCTGACGTCAACCCCTCTGGGAAGATTAATATAAATCTCATATACAGTACATACGATTAAAACTTGCGTTTCGGTAATCTTCGTTTTTATTACAATTCAGCATGTAAGCGTGAGCTAGTAAATAGTCTTTACCTAGGATAAATTTACCTAAAATACTCTGTACGAGAAAAGTATTTTTTTCCATCTTTTTTATTTCTATTAATCAAAGTAACCACCTTTACTATCGATGCATCTTTGCCAGCGCAATGGCAATTTAACGATGCCGAAATCGGCTGGACGGGAGGCAACAATCTCTTCAACGACATTTTGTGCTACCTTTCGGGTATTTAACTTTTTTCCCGCAAAAAATTTCTCCAAATTGTGAAAAAAGTAGTAGTCCGTAGGCACAATGTCTGGAGAGTACGGTGTATGACGGAGAGCTTCCAACCCCAGCTCTTGTAGCATGGAGATCGTCTGAAGCGGCCATAAGTCCGCTATTCCACTATCATGTAAAAATGATCCTACTTCTATAGCTCATAGATATATGAGAATTGTATGACAGTGTAATAGCAACATAAACTTCATATTTTCTATGATCATATTTCTATGGTCCTATTTCACAGCATGCTGTGACATACGATCATATATGACGTCATATATCTATGATGCAAATATGATAGTGGAATAGCGGCCTAAAGTTTGAGTAGAACTATATGACATGTTCTTTGCCCCATAGATCATAGATTTTTTATTCTGACAAAGTCAATACTGACATATTGAAGTGACAAAATTATATGTATAATATTACGTAATAAAACTTATCAATACCTAACAAGACCATAGCATAAAATTGGGTTGGATTTACACAATTTAAAATGGACCGCTGTCGATGTGAAGAATATAAAGCTGCCGTGAAGAAACTTAGGTTTTACACGGTTGGAACATTAAGGCCTGATATTATTGATAATTATGATAGTAAGTATTAACAGCTTACTATTTACGAGTGGTAGAGCCACGCTGTAGAAAATTTTTGCTACAGCATGAATGGGCCGGCTCGCCCGGTCTTTACCACTGTCTCACAGAAAACCGACGTAAAGTAGCAGATTGCTGCTGTGTTTCGTAGGGTGAGTGAGATATCCGGAGCCCAAAGCCCCTCCCCTTCCCAATCCCTCAATTATCCTTTTCCTTTAAGGTCGGAAACGCGCCCATGACTTTTGGTATTGTGGACGTACATGGGCGGTGGTGATCACTTACCATCAGGTGACCCATTTGCTCGTTTGTCGGCCTATGCAATAAATAAAAAGCTTAACAGCATAAAGAACAGCAAAAGTGAGACAGTATTATTTATACTGTGTTATATCTATGTCTTATTTCTATGTGTATCTAAAAGTAGATCCAAGTTTTAGACAATTTTGTCTAATGCATAAATGGGTTGGGTCGATCGGGTTGTTACGAGTACCACTATCTCACAGAAAACTAACGTGAAGTAGCAGCTTGCTGTTGCGATTCGGACTGTTAGTGAGATATCCAGAGGCCCAAATCCTCCCTCCCATTCTCAGTATCTTAATTAGGCGTAGAAATATAAAAAAATGACAAATAACTTATAGTATTTAATTTGCAAAATCGTAGATTGAAAACGTTTCATGTACCACTTTCCAACAATTACGGAATAAAAAATTAATGACTTTTTTGTTTCTTTTTGCCTGACGTTATCTCGGATTAATGCCAGGATCCGCTATAAAAAGTTTGTATTAGGCAGAACATTTTAGATCTTTGAAGTGCCATGAAATATCTTGTTTCTCACAACGAACAATTGTCACGCCTTTAAATTCAAGTAATATTGTAATAAGTTAAATAAATACTTTATTTAAATTACTTTTCGGTTTTTTTTGTATCCTTGGCTGCAGCCGTACGTAATTAGCTCAAAAGTCGTAGAAAAAACGTTTTTGTTTATGATGTAAGCTATCTAGTTCTGCGAGGTTGTTGGTGTTTTACAAGTAACCCTGTATTGTAAACGCAGTTATTACTTTAGTTATTGATCCTACCATTTACGAATTTCCAGGGTCTGGGTTCGATATAGCTTGGGTCAAACATGGAGTGGATTACCTTGATTTAAAGTTTTCTAAACCAAGAGCAGTAAAAAGTTTATCGGCTGAAGAACTACCTGAAAACCGCATGTCAAAAGAAAATCGCATTGTCGAGCAAATGTGGTGTCCTTATATGACACGCATTGAAATTTAAAAATTCTTGTAATTTTTTACTTTTTCTTTTAAATTGTAAAATTCTGGATGAAATACTTTAATGATACCAAAAAAAAAAATATCATTGCCTTGTTTTACGCCTTCATATTCAACTTTTACTTTTACCCCACGGGCACCATGGCCTGATGAGGGGACCCCAAATGCTAAAACCCAGTACATCATACTTGACACTAATATTATAAGTGTGAATGTAAGTTTGTTTGTTACGCTTTCATGCGAAAACTACTTAACCGATCATCATGAAACTTTGTACACATATTCTTGGAGGTATAAGAAGTAACATAGGATACTTTTTATGAAAAAAAAGAAATACCTATTTGTTTGTTACGCTTTCACGCCTAAATCACTGAACCGAGTTTGATGTAGAGATAGATGGGATCCTGGAGACGGTTATAGGCCACGTTTATTTCGGAAAAGTCTATTCACGGGGGCGGAGCTGCGAGCAAAATCTAGTATAATATAAATACATTTAAATTCCAATCACAAAAACTCTATTTGACAGTAATTTCAGTGAAGATAATATTGAAAACAGTTTTTTTCTCTTTAAATTGGCCTCAAACCCAGCAACTATCTTACCTAAGACGATTCTGGACGTATGCCTCTTAGATCACCGGCCACTGAGCATGTTGCATGAACTCTGAGCTGTTCAATACTATACTTTTAATACAAGCGCTGTTACATGAGTCATTGCGGTATCTTTCTGCCTGGCGTTATCTCGGCTTTAAGCCAGGGTCCCGCTTCCCATAATGATTTGACGGTAGATTTAGTATTATGGGACGACCCGCCATCTGATCCTGATAACCCGCAACGGAAACCAAGTTTCTTCATTGCCACGTTCGTTAACCAGCAGAGTATACCACGTGCAGGTGAGGTTGGTATTCGTCCTTATAATAATATTTGCCGACTATCGCTTTTGTGTATGTTCGTGCAAAATTCCAACAAATATGCTACGATTTCATTTGGATTAGGTATTCTTTTCTTATTTGGAAGAGTTTTTTGCCTTGGTGGTCCCGTAAAAAATTGAGTTAAGATCTGCTGATATAAGCTTATATGATAGGTAAAAGAAAGATAAGGGTTGTTTACATTTAATGCCAGTAAAAAGAACTAATACTTCCATAATTTAGTTATTAGTTTCTCACGACTTATAAAAAACATTAAATTCAAAAGATAAATAAACACGTTTGACATTCTTATTTGAACTGAGACTAGTAAAGTATATATTTTTATATTTATTGATGTTATCATATATTAACAGTTATGAATAGTAATAAAATAATAAAAACAGTAATAACACACAGGAAGTGTAATAGCCACGAATTTGGAATATGGTTGTCTATATTAGTATTTGTAACCGATTAGAAAAGAAACAAAACGATTGGGTGTATATTTTAAACACACTGTATTATAGGTATTATCATTAAACCTTCGTCATCTGTTGAATTGAAGATCAATTATGTTCAAAGACATGTATTTTTTTACAACATAGACCGGCAAACGAGCAAGTGAGTCACCTGATGGTAAGTAATCTCCACCGCCCAAGTACGCCCACAATCAATCAAAATACGAAGTACGAAACGCAGCAGCAAGTTGCCACTCTACGCCGGTTTTCTGTGAGTCAGTGGTAATGAGCACTGTCTATAGCGTGGCTCTACCACTCAAAAAACTATATACTACTAGACGGACTGTTTAGAAGTAAAATTGCGCCACATAACGCGGGAGTTTGACAGCTGACAAGGACAGACAAGGAGCGGGACTAGGGTTTTAGTTAAGAGTAAGATGGTAACATTGCGTTACGGTGAATTAACCGTAACTTAGTGGCACAATTTCTATGTACCGCACAACCGGTAGTGTACATTGATGTAATTGATTAAAGATTGTGTAATAAATAAGTAAGTACTTCATTCATTCATTTCAGCTTTTATGCGCCCACTGCAGGGCATAAGCCTCCTCCGCTTTACGCCATCCTACTCTATGTTGAGCCAATCTTTGCCAAGTGACACAGGTGCAAACTTTTCCAGATCACCGACCCATCTAGATAGCGGTCTGCCGCGTTTTCGTAAAAAATAACTGTGATAACGTAGCTTTTTAACGGCAAAAGATTTTTTGAAATCGTTCCAGTATTTTTTAAGTAAGCACTTCCAAAATTTTATTATTGGGCTTTATATCTCAGTAGACGCTATGCTCACTCTGTATGTGTTCGACAGCTGTATAGATGTCATACCAACTTAACGGTGACTTGAAGGGCGTCACTCTGTTCGCTCTAGTATAGCCATTTTATGAATAACTAGCCTTTGCTCGCGGCTCCGCCCGCGTGAACAGCCCTTTCCGGGATAAAAAGTAGTCTATAACATCTCAAATATAACTTATGTTACTCAGTGATAATGTAGCTTTTTAACGACAAACGAATTTTTGAAATCGGTCCAGTAGTTTTTAAGTTTATTCGTTACATACAAAAATACAAATTTTTCCTGTTTATAATAATAGTGTAGATTTCATTCATAATGGGGGATATTTCAGGTGTTATGACAGACATATTTCACATTAGGTAATTCGTTATTTTCAGCCAAGTTCCAGAAATTATCAGTGACTTTCAGGTTACAAAATATATATATATCTTCAACATCATTTAAAGTAATGGATATTTATGAACAGTGAAATTGTATAGCCATGATCCGAAAATCTTGACATGTTAATTTGTTTCTTTAGTGGATGAAGATATTCCTTTCCAATAACTGAGCTAGTTAACTAGATAGCAAAATTTACACACTAGCGGCGGGTCGAACCTACCAAGTCTAGGGATAATCCCACTAAGTTGGGAGCACTATCTGTAGTTCCATTTCACAGTTAGGTTGGTCAATCTATAACTTATAATCTGTCAAAACTCGAAATCGACCGTTCATTGGTTTGAAGACAGTGCCTCTCTTCTTGCCAATTTATATTTGTCGTACTGTAAGCTAGACTGCCTCGGTGGCGCAGTTGTAATGTGTACGCGTTACGAGTGAGGCGGACGCTGAGGTCTCGGGTTCGATCCACGGGTCGAGTAAAGTGATATTGGGGTTTTCTATCATGAAATGCTTAGTATCATCCCGGAGTCTGGAATTGTGCTCGGTATGGCGATAGGCTCGCCCCCTATCACATCATGGGACGGAAATAAGCTCGGCACAATGTGGGTGTACTAGTTAAACCTCTGCCTACCCCTTCGGGGTGTACAGGCGTGAGTGCGTATGTATGTATGTAAAGTTAATGGCCGGTGCCTAAAAAATCTCCTATTATAATTTCTATCAAAAGATGATATGTTACTTGATGTGCCAATAACTTGATTCGTATTGGTGTCGTGGGCAAAAAGCAGATAATATCTTAATTATTATTTTAGACGATTATTTTATGACCGTTTTGCAATCTGAACATACATAAAACCGTTTTATTACTTCTGGCAACAATTTTTTACCATAATTACATTTTGATATCTACAAAAATGTAACGGGACTGTACAATAAAGATTTTTAATTATTGTCATCGGTCTTGAAACTGGGAATATTTTTGTAAGTTACTAGGGGCTTTGCCCATGTTTTTCTACAAAACATAAAATAAAAAAAAAACTTAAAGTCCCACGAATATGAGACATATCTTACTTTCTTCCCCACATTATTCTGCATCGATTGGTATCGGTCTCGACCCCATACCCCAAGCGGTTTCGGAGGAGATAGCGTGACAAGGTTTTGGCAGCGGCGGCGGTGGCACCAGTTACTTTTTTTTTGAATAGAGAGATAAACTACTGAATCAATTATAATGGAGCTTCAACAAGTTTAAAAAATAGTCTGGGTAGATTACTGCAATAATTTAATTACTCTTGTTCTCTTGGATCTCTCCAAACAACACTGAAGCCAGTGAAATGACTGTGCATTATGAGACTAAAACCTCATTTAGATGGAGAGAGTTTCTCGTACTATATTGGCGAGAAATTATCAGAAAAACATTACCTACCAGGTCGCGTCATACGATTATTTTATCAAAGCGCATGCCTCGTACACAAGAGTTTTATTATATTCTCGTCTGTATCATGAGATTAACTCTCTCGATCTGGCTTTACGCATGTATTCGATAACAACACTTAGAGCCTAATTCTTTTTTTATAGCATAGGCCGGCAGAAGAGCAAGTGGGTCACTTGATGGTAAGTGATCTTCACCGCACCCACAATACCAGAAGAATCATGGACGCGTTGCCGAGCTTAAAGGGATAGGATTGAGAAGGGAAGGGGATTTGGACCTCCGGATATCTCACTCACCGTAAAAAAAACCTTTTTTTTATATGTAATAGACTCGCGTTTAGCCACTATCACCCCTGATGGTGAGCGATGATGTGGCCTAATGTTGATATGGTTTCACGCTTCCCTAGCAAAAAACGAAAAAGCATTATAATGTTTATGAATACGGGGTGTTAACGCCTCATAGAATCCTAAAGCAAGATGTTCCTTTTTGCGTTATTGCAACACTATATCATTATTTTTTCGCCCCCGACAATTACCGTTATATTTTTATTTTCTAATACAGCTCAACAGCAAATTTTGTAACTATCGAAGATTAAAGTTGATTTCAAGGAAATCTTAAGGTTTTTGTAATTGCTACTCCTACAACCTTCATTTTGTCCATCTGAGACAAAACACGGGGGTTAACAAATTATGTCTCACATGTACGAGAGCAGTGCAGTGCCATGCAGTGTTTTGTAATTCATTTTTTTTCGAATGGAATTGTGCTGTTAGCTTATATTGCTTTTAAAGCTTCACCTGACAATAAAGCCGGCGCTTATGACGCTCTAGCCAGAAATATGTTTAATATACTTAGTAGCGATTAAGCACAGAGGCGCCTTTTAGAAGGCTCAGACTTCAGCTTGAGCAATCGCTGGGGAGTAAAGTTTAGGGCCGTCTCTGCACATCATTGTGCCGAGGGTCAGTTGTGGGAGTTCTTCGGACTCGCAGGCGTGTCCTATGTCGAGGTCGCGTATTATTATTGCGATTCGGATTGAGCAGGGAAAGTGCTGCTTCGATAGCGACTGTGATGGAGTCTTTGGGATCTGCCAAAACATGTTTGGGACGACGACGGAGGGGTTTGTAATTCAAAGTTTTGGGTAATATTACTATTGCTTAAAAACACGTGTTATTATCAGGCGAGCAACTTGCTCGTATCGTCATTCTGGCGAATATGAAACTGGTTCGAATTTTGCAAAATTTGCAAACTCCAAATTGCAATAGATGGTACTATTGGTGCTACGAGCCAAGTCGGAGGTACAAGCTAGTCTGACAATCATGTAAGGTACAACGTTATTAATTTAATTTATATTAATTAACAACAATAAAACGGAATAAAGTTTATGATGTAAAATTGTAACAGAGTTGTAAACAGCCAAGTAGAAAATCGAAACTGATGTATTTGATTTGATATGGACCCGGCTTTAGGATGGTATATTATGGACAAGGTCTTTGTAAAGTATAAACGAACGGTATATCTGCTATCAACTAACGAATCAAATATTGCCTTGATGGCGCAGTTGTAATGCGTACGCGGTACGGCTGCTGTGTTGAGGTCGGGTTCTCGGGTTTAAACCCCGGGTCGAGTAAAAGCTATATTCGGTTTTTCTATTACGAAATTATCAGTATCAGCCCGGAGTATGGAATTGTGCCCGACATTGCGATAAGCTCGTCCCTTAGCACATCATGGGATGGCAATAAGCTCGTTTGTAATGGTAACACCTATACTGCGTGAGTGCGTATGTATATGTAACTATCGAGGATTTGGAAGCTGCAGGCAGCTTGCTTGCAGCTTCCAGCAGACTAAGTTTATCCAACACCCTCAATTAAATTAACTTTTAAACTTTTAAATAAAAAGAGCATCCAAATCGGTCCACAATTATTCAGTGTAACTTATGATTTATTTATTTATAATCAACAATAAAACGGAGGCGGTTCTTAACTCATCGAGTATATTTATTTTGTTTTGTTTAACCACGAATAACTTATTCTTTGAAAGGGTTGAAACCCTCCGCTGACATTCATTTTAGCTTTTTAGTATTTTTGAGTAGATTCTGTGTTTCTTCTATAGCCTCATCGAAATATTAAAGATTTTTTGACTATTTGTCCCAATGAAATGGCATATCCATACTATTCCAAGCGCATCAAACCGCCCGGTCCAGATCGCTCAATAAGTTAATTTGGCGTCAAAAGGCCCCGCGCCTGCGCATGTCACATATACGATCTACAAAATGATAACTGTTGCGTTACCAGATCCTACAGACTGATAGGGTAGTCCACGGTCTCTTGTGAAATTAAAAAAAAACGTGACGAATTTGAAATTGATCTCCGTCCGTGGATGGCGTACTCACTATGGCCGGGTCGAGTTGTTAGGAAATACAAAATATTTTTGTGGCACTTAAGTAGCATGTTTCGATTCTGAGTACCGCGAACCAATTGTTTTTTTTATATTAGCTTGAGTGACGAATCGAGCAGGTCGCTCGCCTCATGGTAAGCGCCACGTCTGCCCATAAACAGAAGCAACACCACACAGACCTTTGAATTACAAAGCACTGTATGGCATTGGACACCGCTTTGTCTATTTTTGCCGCCAAGCAGCAGTGTGTGAGCACTGTTGTGTTTCAGTTTGAAGGACATTGCACCTAGTGAAATTACTGGGCATTACGAGACTTATTCTATCTTATGTCTTGGAGTGACGAGTGCAGTCCAGTGCCATGCAGTGCATTATAATTCAAAGTTCTGTGTAGTGTTGTTCTGTTTATTACCATCAGGCGAGCGACCTGCTTGTCATTCAAACTAATAAAAAAAACAATAAAGAATGTAGTGATATATAATATGTCCGGTGATGAATGTGATGAATAGATGTCCGGTAGAATTTTAGATTTTTTATTATGGTGTCCGGTAGTAAAACTACAAGCCAAATCTTTCTGTAACATGTGTTAAAAAGCGCTGACCCCCCTGCGAGTGGGATAAGGGCAAGTGGAAGAGATTAGGGGGCTGGTACGGACCCCTGAGTGCGCGGACAAACTCGCACTAGGCAGGTTTTATTTTGAAATCACATTCATCGTCACTATTAAGGCCCGGAAACAACGTGTGTGACCAGGTTATGAATATAGAAATATTTCTATTACACCCCGATACCATCACAAGCTTGATATTTTTATTGCAAATGAAGCACTTTATTACATAGTATTAGAGTCGAGAATGGTATTTAATGTAAGCATGTATAATGTATTAGGAGCGGGTAGCGCGGGTGGGCCAGCGAGTCGATACTATCTCGATACAAAGATTTGACTCTTGATTTTCTTAATTACCGTTAATGGGCCCCGGGATTGTGCTTGTGTGCGGTGGACATGATTTTTAATTAAATTACAGGATATTGCTTGATTTCTGACGTCGTTTAGAATGACCAGTTTAATGTCTTGATTTTGAGGATTGTTCACGGATAGATTGGTTGAAGTTTGGCAACATTCAATATTTATTTATTTAAATCTTTATTGTACACCAGAACGTACACAGTAAACAGTAAAAACAAAATTCATAAATAGGCACAATTGGCGGTCTTATTACTAAAGGCAACTCTTACAGACAACTATGGGATGGTGAAAAGAGAAAGGGGAAGGAAGGTAAAAATATTGGTTATAATAGGGGACTATCACTGAGTGATTCGACATTTTTGACTCTACAAATACGTGAAGTCAGAGGCCTAAATCCCCTTACCACTCATAGTCGCTTAATAATCCCTTTCTTTTAAGGTCGGCAACGCATCCATGAGTCCTCAGTATGGTGGATGTTCATGGGCGGTGGAGCTGACTTACCATCAGATTTTTTTTATTTGTTTGAAGGACGAGACGAGCTGCTCGCTCGCCTGATGTTAAACGTCACGTCTGCCCATAAACAGAAGCAACGTCACACAGAATTCTGGATAATAGAACACTGAATGGCACTGAACTGCGCTCGTCATCCCGAGACATAAGATGTTAAGTCTCATAATGCCCAGTAATTTCACGGGCTTCAATGTCCTTTAAATCTGAAACACATGTTATCCAAATCGGTCCATATTTAGCGGAGATACCGTGTATATATAAAACCACTCGTCATATTAAGAACCTCCTCATTTTTGAAATAGGACAACCAGGGATCAATTGATGGAATTCGTAAGGATTGAATCGCCCAGGACTATTTCCCGCTTGGTTACACTACCAAAGAGTTCTTTGAAACGCTTATGATTTCAATGTGTGAGGTAAATTCCTTAGGCGGTGAGATGGCAGGCGGCAACACAGCGTCGGCTCCTTAATGCCAACCGTTTAACTTAATTAAGATCTGGATGTTTTTTTCTCGTATTAACAATTATCGGCTACTTGGCTTACTTGATTTCTGTTGTAGATATGCGTTGCCGTCGTGAAGACGTTTTTGGATGTAGTTTATGTAAATATGGCGAAATTTAAGCGGTAGAGCCATGCTGTGGACGATTTTGTCTACAGCATAAATTGGCCGGGAATTACCACTAACAGAAAAACGACGTAAAAAGACAGCTTGCTGTTGCGTTTCGTACGGTGAGTGAGATTTCCTGAAGCCCAAATTCCCCCTCCCCTTCCCAATCCCTATTCATTTTCTTTAAGGTCAGCAACGCATCCATGATTCTTTTGGTACTGTAGGTGTTCACGGGTTGTGGATATCACTTACCATCAGGTGATCCATTTATATGAGCAAGTGGGTCACCTGGTGGTAAGTGATTCAGCTATAAAATATACTTTTGTGTCATTATGTGTCATTATTATCAATAAGTCGGCATTGAGTTAAACCACCATACTCGCCTCTGTCATTATGTAAAAAATCTTGGCGGGGATTTCCATAAGTCTACTCGTTGTACGAGTACATCTGTCTAAGCATTGAAACTTACGTTATATTACAGCGCAATATTGTAGTATAAAGGAACCTGTTTAAAAGCAAAGTAAACTAACCTTATCACTCATTACAATCAAAATAAATTATAAATACCTGTGTGCGGCATACTGCAGGATTTCTGAAACAAATTACGAAATTATTATAAATAGACATGTTTAAGCAACGTTCAGCCCTATAAAACACAGCAATCTGATTTAAAAAAAAAAACTTTAAAAAATTTGTGTGCTAATATTTTAAATGTGTCCATAGTTTATCTAAGGTGGGGATCGGCACAGGCCCGAAATCATAAAGCCACGTGACATCTTTATCGGGTTCCTTAGCCACGATATTTGTCGTGTAAAAAGCCACAACTCAACTGTGACATTGGCTACAGAGGCGTATTATGGGCGATATTTGAGCAGATATTGACCCCCTACTGTGGGCACGCTACCATAAAAATATAGGCTAAGGTATTGTAGTAATAATTAAAATTAAATTTTAGTCACAAATTGCATGTTGTAAACGATACGGTTCACGAAGTATATAGAGTTTATAAATTGGATTAAATTATTTTGTAGTATTGCATAACCCCACTTTCAGTTGTATTTTTGCTTATATTTTTGATATAAAATATAATGGCTGTTATAATTGTATTAATTTATATGATTTAGAACAATCACGAGACTAACTTACTCATTTACAGAGTTCTGCTATAAATGAGAAAAATGTATTATTTGTGATAGAACTACTTAAGTTTGATAATTATTTTTAATATATCAATCATGTATAACAGTGATACCACGCCAAAGTAAGGGCATTCAAGGAAATTACCTGAGCACATAAATATTTTTCCCAATACGGAAAAGAGCAACTGGCTAATCTCCCACAGCGCCATATAACTCCACGATTGGGTGTCATATTTCCCAAACAATGCTCAAACTCCGTCCCTTGCAGTAGAACGCCTCTGATTACAGCATGAAACGCACTACGGTTATGATTACAACCACCCATTAACCGCCGATAACACGCTTAAATCATAATTTATTCAAATTAAAAATACTTATCAGAATGTGATGCGGTACTAAATCAGAAATTAAGTGAGCCAGTGCGTGCGCGCGGTGAAAATCGATGCTATCGTGGCGCTCGATCACCGTGAAAAACCTTTGAGAATATTGTGGACGAAATGTGCTGGTCACACTCGTAAGGGAATTTCTTTATTTTTTATACGAATAAAAAGACGAGCAAGTCGCTTGCCTAATGGTAAGCAAGCAACTTTTTTATTTTTATCCTGGCACAGGTAAACGACTACATCACACCTGAGGCAGTGTAGTCCAAGACTTGTTCCGACCAACGTTAGATGATACAAGTATCGTAGGTTGCCAGAAATATTGTGTCAGTCCTGCTGAGTGCTCTTTAGGGTTCCTTACTCAAAGAGTAGGTACTAACGAAACCTTATTACAAAAGTTACGCTGGCTGTCTATCTATCTATTTTATCTTTAAAGGACTCTTTTGAATCACAATAAGTGTCTGGCTGAAATTTTAATATGAAAATTTTAAAAAGCAATGCAAATTTTAATACGCTGAATATGTGATATTATGTCGGATTTCTTAACGAATAATAAAAAGTAAAAAAAATTGTGCGTGGATATGGAATCTACGGTGCGCGATTCCGACTAATAGTTGAAGGATTTTTCACATGCCGGCTGTCCATAAACAATAGCTAAAACATCCAGAACTTTGCATTACTAATTACTGCATTGCACTGCGCTCGTCACCTCGAGGCATAAGTTGTTGGTCTCATAATGCCCAGTAATTTTACTGGCTTCAATGTCCGTCAAACCGGAATACAACAGTGCTTATACACTGTTGCTTGACGGCAGAAATAGACGAAGCGGTGGTACCAACCCCGACGGTCTCTCGCATACGACAGACCTACCACCTTGTAAAAATAAAATATAATATTCATTGTTTACACTCACACTAACAATGTCTAAATGTCAAATCTCGCAGCTGAAGTAATAGCACAAAGCTCAAAAAATAACGAGTTTCGACCACTACGCGGCCACTAGTTAATATGTTTTTTTTGTTGGCTTTCGAAGGCAAACGAGCTGATGGCCCACCTGATGGTAAGTGGTCACTGTCGCCCATAGACATTGGTAATGCCAGGGGCACAGCCAAGCCGTTGCCTACCGTAGAAATACTAATTTCATTATACTATCCTAGGGGAATATGGGATAGGTATATTGTAAAAGCTGTAAATCGTACATAATGAGCATTATATTTGGGTTAGAGTGTGACCGCGCTTAACACCGCCCAGCGATCAGATAATACTGCCACGTTCCTGTTTTGCATAACGACATCGGATAGTGAGGCGCGATGTTAATACATTTATCGATAAATTCACGTCTATTAGATGACCTTTGCCGTTTGTAAATAACTTACCTTTATATAGCATGCAAGTGGGTGCCAAGCCAATGGGTCACCTAATGGTAAGTGATCTCTACCGCCCATGTACGACCACAATACCTTAATAACAAAAGAAAATCTGTGCAGCCATGTAGGAAATTACTGATACTTTTCTAATTGAAGTCAGGGGTTTTTATTAGTTATTATTCTGAGTGGTCGAGCCATGCTGTAGACAGTTTTGTCTACAGAACGAATGGGCCGGCTCGACCGGGTTGTTACGGGATGACCGGGATATCCGAAGGGCCAAACTCTCCTCCCCTTCCCAATACCTTAATCATCCATTTCTTTTAAGGTCGGGAACTGGTCCATGTTTCCCCTGGCATTGTGGATGTTCATGGGCGGTGGAGATCACTTACCATCAGGTGACCCGATTACTCGTTTTCCGGCCTCTACTATAAATTAATCCGACGTTTTGAAGGGGGTCAAAATCATGTTCAAAGTTTCCGTTACATACATACATACATATAAAGCTATTAAAAGCGTATTAAAAAAAAACTGGGATAGGTAGGTACATGTAGATCCGGTTGGGTATATATTTTTATATAACTGAATGAGGAGCCAACAGTTCGCCGCCTGACGGTAAGCGCCACCATGCCTGTCCGTAAAGTAAAGTAATATTGTAATACAACTTAGAACTTTAATTTACAAAATACTGCATGGCACTGGACTGCGCTCATGGCACTGGACTGCGCTCATGGCACTGGACTGCGCTCATGGCACTGGACCCCGAGACATAAGATGTTAAATCTTATAATGCGCACTAAATGAGTGAATGTTAGGTGTTTCAATTATATTACATTTAATGATTTTTAATAAACAATAGAATAACTAGCAATATTGTGATTACGTGAATGCCTCGGTGGCGCTGTTGTAATGCGTACGCGGTACGACAGCTATGCTGAGGTTTTGGGTTCGCATGCCAGTTCGTGTAAAAGTGATATTGGGATTATCTATCACGAAATACTTAGTATCAGCCCGGAGTCTGGAATTGTGCCCGGTATGGCGATAGGCCCGCCATCATCAGCCGGAAATAAGCTCGGCGAAATGTGGGTGTACTGGTTACACCTCTCCCTACCTCTTCGGGGATTAGGAGTGGAGTGCATATGTATGTATTGTGGTTAAATGCGATCATTAACTTTAGTTTTAATTCTTAGGTATTGGAAGTTGCAAGTCAAACCGATAATTCCGATACAGGAACTCCCACGGATGAAGTCGCGAACAAAAGCTAGTGACATTATAAAAGCAAAACTAATCCCATAAATCTCTTTCGATGACATTAAATATAATATGGCGGTTGAAAGAAATCTAGAGTAGAACACAATAATCTCATTAACATATAAAATGCATCTATTACACAACATTCGAATTTAGAAGAAAACTAATTTTTGACTGACTTAATATAAGAGCACATTTCTATGCATATTCCAATTAAAATTATAGAATATCATTGGTCTAATAATTTTAAAAGCACAAACTATAACCAATCGTGTGAACTCGAATTTATAATATCGAATTAATAAGCACAATACATTGTTAACAGCATAGTAAATCATAAAATGAAATCTTAGTTCTTTTTTAGAATATATTTTAGTCTCTGTATCTGATTGCTTTTACTCTGGAAAAGTTGGCAAGATTAGTGCTGTAGACAAATTCGTATTATTTAAGCATAAATGACGAGATGATCAAGTCGCTCGGCTGATGTTAAACGTACTTACCCTTTTATTAAAGTAACACCTCTCAGACATTTAAATGACAAAGTACTGCATGGCACTGTACTACGCTCGTCACACCGATATAAATATAAGATATCTCTAATAATAATTTCTCTGCTCTTGCTCAACGGAACCTATTTCGGACATTGTCTTGGCAGTAGCAAATAAATGTACCGATAAATCAATGAGCATTGTTTACAGACCTTTTCGTAGTAGAAACATCTCACTTTCTCTCTCGCATGCATGCATTTTATATCATTAGACAATTATCCTACACTAATATATACCCTAGACTGGCTTATTAACTTAACTTAGTTATTTACGAAGATAGTTATAGAATTATTTCTAAAAACAAAAAAATGCTATTGGTATCGATAAAAAAATCGATGTAGTTAGTAACATCATTACTATATTCCAGCACCTTGGACCGCACTCAATTCCCCTCACATTGACAGGATTGAGAATTTTTGTCGTGTTAAATAAATTTGAGCTTAAATTTGATTTAATAAGACGATTGGAGAACTGACGTCAGTCTAGCATAATTCACGCGATCGTTGAGGAACGCAAATTCTTTCGATACGTTTTACGAGTGGTAAAGCCACGCTGTAGACAATTTTGTCTACAGCATGAATGGGCCGGCTCGTCCGGGTCGTTACCACTGTCTCACAGAAAAACGGCGTAAAGTAGCAGATTGCTGCTGCGTTTCGTACGGTGAATGAGATATCCGGAGGCCCAAATCCCCTTCCCAATCTAAGGGATTATCTCTTTCCTTTAAGGTCGGCAACGCGCCCATAATTCTTTTGTATTAAGGGCGTACATGGGCGGTGGAGATCGCTTACCATCAGGTGACCCACTTGCTCGTTTGCCGGCCTATACTATAAAAAAAAATAAAAAAATTATCAGACTGTATTGTACTGACCATCCAGTGCAGTTACTGTGCCGTGAACAATTTAAAATACGGACAAGTGGGAATCGAAGTCGCGCAACAAGAGTTCGGCACCTTTAAATTTTTACTTTCTGTTCTTTTTATTATTTCTTAGTAAATCTGTCATAACATATTCTTTTTTAGTTCAAACGGCCTAACTATTACGTTTCAAAAGGTAGAGCAAACGGATGAACGATCCTTATGGAAGCTACATTAATTCCATTTCTAATTTATTTATAATCGTTTTTTTTTCTGGAAAAAGTACATATACTTTACATTTCAACGCCCACGTCTTATGTTTTTTACATCCGACACACTTCAATGATTTTATTTGTTCGCGGAGCTATCTAACAACTCGACCGAACATTTGATTCAATATCGTACCTTTAAATATGTGCGTTTTTGTTTTTGTAAAACAATTTAGACGTCTGGAAGCCGAGGCAAGTATTTTAAAAATGTTAGGGTTTTATCATTGGAAGGCATACCGACATTGTTGAAGGATGCGATGGAAACTTGTCCGAATTAAACAGATTCCTACGGGTTTACAAAGTTGCGTGGATTACTTTTGTTAAGGTCAAATAATGAATAGCCCAGGTCATAGTCTTTAATCTGTTCCTGTATCTTGTTAGCCGACTTCAAAAAAGGAGGTTCTCAATTCCACTTGCTATGTTTGCGTTTTTTAAATATGCACATCGATTTCTCCGCCAATTGTGGACCGATTTTGTTGAAAAAAATTCGATGAAGTTTAGCTGCGATGTGGTCCCATTTAAATTTGTTTAAGGTCTGATGACGGAGTAAAAAAATTAAACTCCTCAACGGACAACAGTACACACGTCGCGATTGTGTTATTTTATTGGAATTTACATGCCGCTGTAACTACCACAAAAAAAAATAAGAATATAATAAATTTTATCAAAACTTAGAAACCGACTTCAAAATAAAAACACTGAAAAGTCATTGCATATCATACATTGAACTCGACCAGATTATTGGCACCACGTTCTAAAACGAGATCCAAGGTCCGGTTAAGCTTAATGACAAGATTCTCTCGCTGCCTCTCAGTGACTCTCCGGCTACCAGGAAGCTTATTGCAGTAACGCCCATGCACTGTGATATATATATTTTTTTTGTTTGTACTCGCTCTTTATTATACATGTCCCACAGCTGGGCACGGGCCTCCTCTACTGAATGAGAGGGGTTAGGCCTTAGTCCACCACGCTGGCCTAATGCGGAATGACAGACTTCAAATACCTTTGAAATTCTTATGGAAAACTTATCAGGTAGGCAGGTTTCCTCACGATGTTTCCTTTACCGTTAACGCAAGTGATAATTAACAAGTAATACACACATAATTTAGAAGTCAGAGGTGTGCTCTTGGAACTGGTTTCGAACCTGCGATTTTAGTCTCGACAGTCCGTACCACTCCCCACTGAGCTATCACTGATATCATCTGCATAGCAATAAATGTTACTAAAAACATACCATTGATGGCCGGCACTTGAGGTCGGCATAATCTTGGCGACCGTCGAGGGACGTAATTTCTCTTTATCTTCTTCTTACACCTGTCCTTATCCCACTCATTGTGGGGTCGGCGCAACATTCTTTTTAACACATATTACAGAAAGATGTGGTTTACCTACAGTTTCTACGACCGGCCACCTGCCTGACGACAACCTCTCTGGAGAGAAAACACCCAGACCCAAAACAAATGTTTGTGAATCATGCATATTTTGTCTTGGTGCGGGAATTGAACCCGCGGCCTCTCGTTTCACAGCCGGTTACTCGCCCATTGCGCCACGGAGGCTATCGGAGGACGCCAATGTATCTTAATAGTAGACTTTATAATTTGGATTGCCCTTTACTTACCATCAGTAGCAGTTGAATGCAGCGTAATAACATTGTCGCGCAAGAATAAATAAAATTTTCCTCACCCAAGGAAATAAGTAAAAAGTTTAAATTACAAAATTTGAATTATAAAAATATTTTAAACATTTTTTATTCGCCTTCATGGTCTGATGTTATCGTAAAATAGAGAAATGTTTAGGGCATTATAAAATTAACAAGGTCGCATAAAGTTTATACCCTAAATCCGCCCCGTGAGGTGGAAGCGAGGGGAGAGCGTATCGAAAAATATTATGAAAACTATTAGCATAATGTTGAGCGACAAAATGCTTAAATTATTGCCCTGCTATACGGCTAGTGGATATCGAAATGTTCTTTTGTTATTGTACTTAGATTCAGTATTAGCTATGCTGATTCTGTATTGGGAATTAAGAAACTTATACGACAGGAAAGTTACGAGTAAATTAACTTTTGTATATTATTTTACTCAAGCAGACGATAGGTTATCTACATTTATCGCCAAAATTAGTTTTACAGATTTTTTAATATTTTTTTTTTACTTTAAAGGGTGATTCGTCGTATTCTCGCGTGAAAGCGCCGTGCGTGTTATACATAATTTGCGCATATTTTACGGTGAAACACTATTTTTTTATGGTAACGCTTCGTAACCCTGTGTTTGGGGCACGATCGTTTGATATCGCTTATAATAATTCAATCAGGTACTTATTAACTTTTATTTACCACTTGCGTTCGTAGTATCAGCGGTTGTCACTTTCGATGTAAAGGAGACAAAAATATTATTAGCAAATTCTTTCTTGTTTCACTAATGAGTTTGATTGAACAAAGTAATATATTTAGTACTAGAGTAAAAGAGATAGCTGTCTGGAATGGCTGTCTGTTTATATCGTGATTTTGAATCAAGTACTGCTTATCCTAAGAATAGATGATCGATTTGATTTGATTCACTTATACACATCCAGTTTTATTGATATACAACGTGTTACAGAAAGGTGTGGTCATATTTAAGGGTCCTTACATACACCTGACAGTGAGTGTTTATGTATCGGATCTTATCAAAATCTAGACATTCTAAAATTTCACACTAATTTTTATCACTCTTTTATTACGATCGATAAGATTGATCACATCCCTATAAATTGATTAAAGAGCGTGACCGAGCATAAAAATGCTAGAATGAAACAAAAGCTCAGCTTTTTATCATTTAGCTTTGTCCAAAGTTGGAAGTTGTCCGAATATTGACATGGTACTCATTCGATAAAAATAAAATACTTTATATATGTCCTAGCAATACGACTGTGTAGTCAAATTTGGTACTACGGAAGGTGAAAGAAAGGTGTAATTAAGGGATTGGGGAGGGGAGGGGATTTGGCCCCCGGATATCTTAGCCACCGTACGAAACGCAGCAAGCCGCTACTTTACGTCGGTTTTCTGTAAGATAGTGGTAACGACCTGGTCAAGCTGGCCCATTCATGATGTAGACAAAACTGTCAACAGCATGGCTCTACTACTCATTCACATTTCTCCTAACACAGGAATCGACCCGCGACCTCCTTGCCCATTACTCTTAGTTTATAGAATCATACTATACAAATCTTAAAATTTATATCCTCATTAATTTGAATTATGTATTAGTCCATGTGTTCCGAGAAATGGATTTAAGACTACCATTGGCTAAGGGGCACGCGAGGATATCTTAACCCATCCTCGACAGGGTTAAATTATACGCTCTTTTTAAAAATAAACACATTTTATATTTATTTGTTGCGGGTTCTGTCGAGTTTTTCGATATTATTTAAGAACATATATATGGCTTTGTATTGCAATGTATGATGTCTTTGATGCTTTCATGTTCTATTTGAAATGTGTTTTCTGAATTGTAATATTGGTACCGAATCTCGCAGGTTCGAAGTCCAAGAGCATGGACCTCTGACATTTCTAAGTTACGTGTTTATTAATAGTTAATTATCGCTTGCGTTAACGGTGAAGGAAAGATCGTAAAGAAACCTACATACATGAGAACTTCTCTATTAGAGTTTCGAAGGTATGTGAAGTCTATCAACTTGCATAAGGCCAGCGTAGTAGACTAAGGCCTAACCCCTCTTATTTAGTAGTGGGTCCGTTGCCAGTAATGGGGCATGTATAATACAGGGCTAGTATTATTAATATTGGTACCGATGGCACTTGGAACTTATGCAAGCTTATGAAGTTGTACGATACTTTATTGTTGTAGTAACCGCAATAGTAAAGTGGTAGAGCCCTACTCTATACAGTTTTATTTACAGAATGAATGGGTATGCTCGACCTAATTGTTACCACTGTCTCACAGAAAACCTACGTGACGTAGCTGTTGCGTTTCGTACGGTGAGTGAGATATCTTGAGGCCCAAATCCCCTTTCCAAGCCCTTAATCATCCCTTTCCTTTAAGCGACGCGTCCATGATTCTTCAGGTATTGTAGAGGTTCATGGGTGTTGGAAACTTCTCATCAGGTCACTTACTTGCTTGTTTACCATCGTTTCCCATAAAAAGTGGCGTACTGCTGCACTGGAGCTATAGGTAATTTATCGAAACTACACTGTGGTAAAATAATATTGTCAATTGTTGTAAAATAATATTGTGATATACGGTGGCGCTATTTTAATAATAACAAGTTGTCAGCCTTTGTGGCACAGTGGGCGAATAGCCGTCTGTGCAGCGAAAGGGAGCGTGTTCGATTCCCGCACCGAGACAAAATGTTTGTGTGATCCACGAATACTTGTTTCGGTTATGGATGTTTTCTCCCCAGAGGGGTAGTGCCAAGCAGGCGACCGGCCGTAAAAACTACAAGCCAAATCTTTTTGTATCATTGTAAAAAGCATGATGTGCCGACCCTACTGCAAGTGGGATAAGGGCAGGTGGTAGGAAAGAATATAAGTCACTCTAAGTTCCTGGCCTTTAAGCCAAAAGAAACAAATCATTTCAAATTTCGAATCGAACGAGCGGAACCCAAAAGGCCGATGCTACTGGCGTCTTAAAAACAAACTAGTTGGCAATCGATTAGCATAAACCGACGCCCGCGGACCTCCCACGGGTCAGCTCTCAATTAAGCCACTTGTCTTTTCGCACGGGCGAGCGGACTTATCGCGATTCCGTGCTTTTATTTTGCTCGTATGCTAGACTGCTTTAACGTAGGTTTATTAACGTTTATGAATGGGTTGGATTGACTAAAATGTATTCATGATCTTAGTGTAAAATGGGATATGGTGGTGAATTATTTAGTTTTAAATATTATACATTTTTATAATAAAAATAATTTTAACCGAATTGTCTGCTTAGTGTTTTTGAAACAAAGATTTAACGGTATTCTGGTCAATTGATTTTATATGATAACAAAGTTGACCATTTTAAATAACCCTCCTTGAGACTCGTTTTGAGGTGTGCAACCGAGACAAAACAGTGCTTAAACCCAGACCACCTCTCGCATACGAGCGACCTACTAACAGTTAAAATTACGTTATGTAGTGCGTGGCAGTGACGCGTCAGGCGTCGCGTCGCGTCGTCTAATACCTTTTCACACAGACACACAATGATTGTATGTATACAACACACACACGCACACAGCACCAACCGCACAAAGGAAGTGTTCTATTATATTGTCATATTACAACGTCATATTGGAACGTACGATTCCAGATGTTGAGCTGATACTGAGCATTTCGTAATAGAAAAACCCAATACCGCGTAACTCGAAAATTGGCCGTGTGATATTGTCATTCCAAAAATTGTTTCACACACGTTCATAAAAATATATTCAGTTTTATGTCTCTCCTGAAAACTAAGCGAATTAAACTTGCGTGGTGTAGTTAGCTAAGCGACGATATCACTTTTACCCGACCCGGAGATCGAACCCGGGACATCAGCGACAGCCTCAGTCGTGACGCGTACGCATTAAAAAATATTGTAAACATTTGAGCATATTTACCTATTACTGTTTAAATGATAGAGACAGACGGCGCAAGCTCTATAATCAGGTTCCGTTAGTACTCATAGGGTACGGAACCCTAAAAACCGACCAGAAATCTTATAGTCATTTACATGAACATGACAAAATATTGCCTGCTAAGTATTCAATATTTAAACGACGTGGGCGGGTGATTCAAACAACTTTGCAAACATTATTTGTTTTTAACCACCTTAAAAAACCAAAGGTTCTCAATTTATATATATATATAATATATATATATAAATTGAGAACCTTTGGTATGGTAATATATATATAAATGTACATTATATATATATATATAATGTACATTCACGCATAACTCCGTCAAATGTGGACCGATTTGGATGATTCTTTTTGTTTTTGATAGGGTTTACGGCGGCGGTGACTCCTAAGAAATCGGGGATGGAAGCCTAAAAACACCTTTTTTCTCCGATTTTGATGACTCTTCAACAAAAAATAGTAAATTAATAACTTTTAACAAAAAAGCTAAAGTAAATTAAACAATTATGAGTCAGTAGTACCTACTGTAGATTAATAATCAATGATCGTACCCACTTGCTCGTTTACCGGCCTACGATAAAAACAAACAATTATTTATTGAAAGTACTTATATTGTTTTTATTAGACTGCCTCGGTGGTGCAGTTGTAATGCGTACGCGGTACGACTGCCGTGCTGAGGTCTAGGGTTCGATCCCCGGGGCGGGTAAAAGTGCTCTGAAATTGTCTGAGTCGGGATTTGTGCCCGGTATGGCGATAAGCCTACCATTACATCATGGGACAGAAATAAACCTGGCGAAATGTGGATGTACTGGTTACACCTCTGCCTACCCCTTCGGGATTACAGGTGTGAGTGCGTATGTACTTACATTGTAAAAGAGCCTACTGATCTTACGCATTTTATATCTTTCTCTAGAAAAGTTGTTAATTTCACTAATCTTGCATCTTACGACTATTTTTATAGCATAAGGCATATCTTTGGAGAGTGGTATGCCTTAATATCCACCGCACAAATTGTTTACAGACTTTAAAACCGGTCAAGTGCAGGTCAGACCACGCACAGTGAAGGGTTCTGTAGTCAGAATGAACGTTTTAAACATTAATTTTACAATATTCATTATTCGGCAGCAAAAACTAAGTTTATTATTTCTCAATGACACTAAACTTATTTTGCGGTTACTAAACTAAAATATTATGTAACCGAATATATCCACTATCTTTCTTTATATATATATAGTTCTACTGTACGTGTGTATGTGACTGAACTCCCCCTAAACGGCTGGACCGATTTGAATGATTTTTTTTGTATGCGTTTGGGTGGCGCGCTGGATGGTTTAGATTCACAATTGGACCCGGTAGGTGGCGCTGCTGTAGTTGCGCGTGAAACCGCGCGGGACAGCTAGTAATATATATAACTATACAACAAACTTTGACATTGTATTTGGACTTTTTTTAATTAGCTTGAATGGTGAGACGAGCAGGTCGCTCGCCGGATGGTAAGCGCCGCGCCTGCCTATAAACAGAAGCCCAGTAATTTCACTGGTCTCGATGTCCTTCAAACCGGATCGTAACAGTGCTTACACACAGCTGCTTGGCGGCAGGAATAGAACTACACCCCGGGTCATTAACAAATGTATTTAATATCAGTCATAAATATGTTATCAGACTCATTTGAAATATACTCGTATGTAAAGCGTTAAAACGTTTACCGAACACAAATCTGAATATATCTTCATTAACCAAGTGAATGCGATTGATCTGAGGAATGAACTTGGATGTGTTACACACCGTGTAGTAACATAAAAATATGTTTCTTGTGACCGTACTTGTTTATTATTTTTAACTACAAAATAATGCCATTTGTAATGTTTGTTGTGAACTATAGGCTCATCTTTATTTTTTGCTCACATAAGAAATAAAACTGCCTCGGTGGCGCACTTATATGGCGTACGCGTTCCGACTGAGGCTAACACTGAGGTCTCGGGTTCAATCCCCGGGTCGGATACGAAATGCTCAGTACCAGCCCGGAGTCTGGAGTTGTGACCGGTATGGCGACAAGCTCGCCCCCTATCACATCATGGGTCGGAGGTACGCTTGGCAAAATGTGGGTGTACTGGTTACACCTCTAGCTACCTCTTCAGGGATTACAGGCATGAGAGCGTATGAGAACCATGTTTTTTAAATTAGATTAAGGGTTTTTATATTATACCGCTATTGTGGCTTAAAAAATTACTTATAATTTTAGTGGATTAGTGTTTACACATTAGAAAGCTCAAGGCTGTATCTCTGAAGCTGCACACATGGTTCGCCGAGCTTATTTCCGCCCCATTATGTGATATCAACGTGCCTATCGCCATACCGAACACAAATTCCAATCTCGGGCCACACATGACGTGTTATTCTTCGAATGGAAAACTCAAACACCACCTAGGCTACCACTAGACCAATGAGACGAAAGATTTTTATTTTATTACCCATTTTATAAGTAAATATTCAAATATATCAGCAAACATTTTAATAATAACATCAACATAAAACACTCCCCTAAAATCATTATAAAACGAATCGCTCATTACGAAATAATATATAATTAAGCAATCACACCGTTCTGAACAGTGTGAATTACACAGCGGGTCATTACGATGCGGTGTAACACGCTCGCAAAGATAAAGATAGCGCGACACCGTCGCCGCGCCTGCGCATTTGCATGCCGCCACACACGGCGACCACCCCGCTGTGTGGACGCATACTTAGCTCGCAATTTTCACCTCTTTAACGCTTCCTTTTTTCAATTCACTCTGGAATAGGTTAAGGAATCGAAGACTATACACCTTTGATAACTGTGATGTTACTTTAATATAATCTATGCTTTATGTATTTGACGGTCGATTTCATGCACGAAGAAACGATCTGATAACGGGATGTGAGAGAAACATTTAAAACTCCTTAACAAAATATAGCAAACACGCCGCGATTCGGGGTATGAAGAAAGTTCTTATTTAATTTTAATTAAACTTATTTACATGGAAGCATAATGAGGTCTGAACATGTAGTCACCTATCTAAAAGGTGTTTCTAGAGAATAGATGCAATGTCACCATTTGCATCTTATCTATGTGTTTAGAATAACCGAGGAGAATATTTAATCAACTAAATCACAATTAATGAACAATAAATTACTTAGCTGAGGGACAAATTACAAGCATTTGGCTTAAATACCGACGAAGTCACGACTCTTCTCTCCTCGAGACTCCAAGGCCGTCCCTAATGCGCCGAAGAGCACCGCATTGGTATAAGTGACTAGGTGCAGTGGTCATCCCAATGTTTTCCATCCCTCCCGGGATAAACGCTAGGTCGTAAGGCTGGTGAACCCATCATAACCGTCCCGCCTCCTACCGAGGTGGGGTGGCGGCGATGAATCATTTTTCCCGTAATAAAACTGCATCAATTTTAAATAACTATAATGACCAAAAAAAACTTTTTTATTGTATAGGCCGACAAACGAGCAAGTCTGTCAACTGATGGTAAGTGAACACCACCGCTCATGTACGCCACACAATACCAAAAGAGTCACGGGCGCGTTGCCGAGCTTAAAGGAAAGGGATAATTAAGGAATTGGGAAGGGGACGGGATTTAGACCTCCGGATATCCCACTCACCGTACGAAACGCAGCAGCATGCTGCTACTTTACTTCGGTTTTCTGTGAGACACTGGTAACGACCCGGACGAGCCGGCCCATTCATGCTGTAGACAAAATTGTCTACAGCGTGGCTCTACCACTCGTAATCTTTTCAAACGAACATAATAATACATATTTTTTATATAGCGTGATTCATTTAAATGAGGATCCAGTGCCCGTTTCACAAAGCTTACAGAATTCCTAGACAATAAATAATACCCATACATTTCCTAATTAAGTGCATGACCAAACACTGAGCTAGTGGCAAAAAGTTGGGTCAAGTACTATCCACACAGACATTTCGGGGTTCTGTAGAAACAAAATGTTTTTATAGCAGATTCAGTCAAACTAGCATGAAGTTCACTTGATGGTTAACGTATTCAACCGCTCACATTAGTAGAATAATTATCGCAGCGTTATTGATCCTAAAGGAAAGGTATGCGGATTAGGAAGATTAGGGAAGATTTAGGCCTCCGGAAATTTCACTAACGGTACCAGCAAACTACCACTTCACGTTGGTGTTCTGTGATTCTTGTGGGGAAGTGAATGTAGGCGGTAATTTATTTAATTTTAGAAGTGATCTTCGGCGTGCTGTTAAAGGGGCTTCGGGTTTCTTTTGGAGGTCCTGGAACCTTTCCATAGAGCTAATGACAACCGTGGAGTTTTAGCCAGTATATTCGATTCTGTATCGATTGGTAAACGGCCAACCTAATTTCAAAGCTTTTTAAGCCGCCGAAAAAGCCTCTGACGGCCCTTAACGACTGCTAGACGTCAATTGATAACAACCAGAATTGACTTTTTACGTGACCTCCGAAGCACGGAGACGCTCAGTTGAAATAAAAATAAATAAAAAAAATTAAATAAAATAGAAAGAAATAAAAAATACCACGAAGCGGTCACCCATCCATAGATTGACCACACTAGGGGTTGCTTAACTCGCTAATCGTTTAGCAATTATGGCCTTGCTTATAAACTTTTTAAACACTGATTAGACACTGTTTTCGTCCCTTTCTAACCAATTTATAAATCGCATTGTTTTTTTTTATGGCATAGGCCGGCAAACGAGCAAGTGGGTCACCTGATGGTAACTGATCCCCACCGCCCATGTACGCCCACAATACCAAAAGTATCATGGGTGCGTTGCCGACCTTAAAGGAAAGGGATAATAAAGGAATTGGGAAGGGGAGCGGGTTTGGGCCTCAGGATATCTCACTCACCGTACGAAACGCAGCAGCAAGCTGCTACTTTACGCCGGTTTTCTGTGAGACAGTGGTAATGAGCCGGACGAGCCGGCCCATACGTGCTGTAGACAAAAGTGTCTACAGCGTGGCTCTACCACTCAAAAAGAGACAAACGAGTGTTTAACTAATCAATGCTTTAGTAAAGTTTATAAATAAGGCCTATAGTGAGTTGATCTGACTATGAGGCGTTAAAGTCGGTATACATTTTATATGACCCATAATTTATATATGTGTGATTGTCTCAACGACAAGGCCACAGAACCCAACTAAACTGCTCATTATTTAGTACATCGGGAAAAATGTAACCCGTAGTGGATATTTGCATAATCGTGTGGCATGAAAGCCGATACCAAGTTTTAAACAACAAAATTTTAATGAATTCGCACAAAACACGGTTTGCACCTAAAAGAACCGCGCTCCAGTTTCGTAATTAATACGTTCTTACTGTTATTGTGTAGTTTATGGTTGAACTGAATCAGTACGGTTCATTATTTATTTAACTAACGTTTACATTTTTAATCGCTTCAATTTAGGTCAATTTTGAACCGTATTCATATTGATCTTGTAGCTTTATATGTGGTGGATACACACTGTCCAATGTAGAAAGCTTCGTTTAAGTTGTAGAGTCACGCCGCAGAAAATTTTGAACGGCCTGCTCGACCGGCGTGGTTTTTTTATGGCACCAACAAACAAGTAAGTGGGTCACCTGCTGGTAAGGTCTCTCCACCGCCCATGAACATACATAATATCTAAGGAATCATGAATGCGTTGTCTATCTTAAAAGAAAGGGATAACTTGATTGAAAAAGCGAAGGAATTTGGGCCTCTTGATATGTTGCACCCTACGAAACTTAACAGCACGCTGCTATTTCACGTTGGTTTTCTGTGAGATAGTGGTAACAAACCGGTCGAGCCCGGCTATTTATGTAGACCACATGGTACCACTATTACATTGCCAGGAGAGTTACACGGCTCTCCCCTTCTGCCTCGAACACTGCAGATGACTAACAGTTACGTGAGAACTATAATAACAATACTAGCTCTGTATTATACACGTCCCACTGCTGGGCACGGGCCTCCTCTACTGAATGAGAGGGGTTAGACCATAGTCCACCACGCTGGCCAAATGCGGGTTGGCAGACTTATACTTTTGACACATACTTTTGAAATTCTTATGGAAAACTTCTCACGTATGCAGGTTTCCTCACGATGTTTCCGTCACCGTTAAAGCAAGTGATAGTTAACAATTATTGGGCACGTAACTTAAAAAAGTCAGAGGTGTATGCTCTTGGGGTTGGTTTCTAGCCTGTGACAGTGCGTACCACTCCCCGCTAAGTTAGCACTGATTTTTAATCGACTTCAAAAAAGGAGGAGGTTCTCAATTCAGCGCGTTTTTTTTTGCTTTTTTTATGTATGTATATCGGACATAGTAACATACGTGTCGGATGCAGCGTTGGTGGGGTTAGCATTAACAACATCAGCTATGCAGACGACATGGTGTTGCTGGGTCCGTCGGCGGGTGCAATCAGAGAGCTACTTAAAATGTGTGAAGCTTATGCGGCCGCACATGGATTATTATATAATGCAAAAAAATGTGAATATATGATCTTTGGAGTCGGCGGCAAACCCTGTGGAGATGGACCTGAGTTACGTATGAACGGGTCCACAATTAAAAGGGTGTCTACCTTTAAATATCTAGGGCATTTTCTTGCTGACGACCTTAGGGACCATATGGATATTGAGAGGGAGCGTAGGGCTCTAGCGGTGCGGAGTAATATGTTGGCCCGCAGATTTGCTCAATGTACAGCCCAAGTCAAAATTACACTTTTCAAGGCTTACTGCCAGAATCTGTACACGAGCAGTCTGTGGGTCAGCTATACTAAAGGATCGCTGGATGTCCTGCGCGTTCAGTATAATAATGCTTTCAGAATGTTGTTGAGACTGCCACGTTACTGTAGTGCGTCGGAGATGTTTGCGCAAGCCCATACCGATGGTTTTTATGCGGTAATACGGAAAAAATCGGCTTCACTCTTGAGAAGAGTTAGGGACAGTCGCAACAGCATTCTGAGAACTGTAGCTGAGGACATCAACTCTCAGATCATGAAAAAAATTGTGCGTAGAGTTATCGGTACTAATACTAGATAATAAGTTTTTGTTATGTTACTAACACCCTATGGATTTGTTGTCTGAAATAAAGTTTATTATTATTATTATTATTATATTATATCGATTTCTCCGCCAATTGAGGACTGATTTTGTTGGAAAAAAAAATCACTCGAGTTTAGCTGCGATGTAGTCCCATATAAATTTCGTTAAGATCTGATGACGGAGTACGGAAAAAAAAACTCCTCAACGGACAACAGAACGCTCGTCGCGATTGTGTTATTGTATTGCAATTTACATGCTATTGCTTTAATTCGGTTTCTAGGTTTTGTTAAACGTTATATTATTAACTATGCGTACTATAAGATACTTTTTTAAAGAAAGTATGCCAATAGCGTAAAAAAACCGTCTCGAACGCACCATTGATGTAACAACCGAAACTTGGTACGCCGACATGTAATTTGATTGTACGTGTGGGTGATCGAGATCGTTTCGGGTGCGGGACCCTACGGCTGTCGTCATTGCCAATTATTTAAACAAGACGTGCCCGGCATGCATGCCGGAATGGTAGGCTACCTTTGTCTGATGATTTTTAAAGCATCGGAAATCGGGCAAGTGGGTCATCTGATGTTAATTGTACTCTGTCGCTTATGAATATTATATCAGGAGAATTATGCATGTATTGCCGAACTTAAAGACAGTACAAACCTCCGTGGATCAGTGAACGAGTAGTCTTCTGTGAAACGTGCGGCCGCGGATTCGATCCCCGCACCGAGATAAATATTTATATCGGGTATGGGTGTTGTGATACCGATAGTCTCTCGTAGTTCTTTAAACCCACGACCCAAGATACTTGTATCATATTGTAGGCTATGTGTGTGACTGTCGGGTTATATTTATTTATATAAAGGAAAGGATCTGGAAGTGTGGATGGTATTTGGGCCTCCGGAAATTCAATTAACCTTATAATACCAAACAGCAAGCTACTACTTCGTAATTTCTCTATAAGAAAATGGTCAGTCGTCAGTTAGATCTGTCAAGCGGACCCATTCATGCTGTTGACAAAACTGTCTACAGAGTGGTCCTCGAAATTTGGGTATATTAGCCTAGAAACTAAAGATAGACTTTCGATCATTGCGTCAAGCAACCAAAGACTTTAACGTATACTACTAGACAAGCTACGCGGAACATAGAAAATGGTCTACTAAGTTGCGGTCAATTGACCGTAACTAAATATTACCATCTCGCTTACTCTCAACTAGAACCCCTATGGCGCTCCCTGTTTGTGAGCTGTCAAACTCCCGCGCTATGTGACACAATTTTACTTCTAAACAGCCCATCTAGTAGTATACATTAAAGTGTTTGCAAGCAACCGACGCTTCTGCATCTGTGGCACGCACTACTGTCAAGTCTGATCTGAAGGACATTGAAGCCAGTGAAATTACTTGGCGTTATAAGACTTAATATCATATGGCTCGGGGTAACGAGCGCAGTCCAATGCTACGTAATTCAAAGTTCTGTGTGTGTTGCTTCTGTTTATGGGCAGGCGTGGCGCTTACCATCAGGCGAGTGACCTGCTCATTTCGTCATTCAAGCTACAAAAAAAGAACTTGGCTCACAGGTGGACATACGTGATATTATCATCAATATTGGCATATTATGATAATCATTACCTGCCAGCACGTCGGTGCAACCCCCGGCAGCTAATTTGTTGCTAATTCTGCCAAATGGTCCTTAACACCCGCCTTGGTATCTGTATTAAAAGTGTAATCGACACGTGGGTGCATGCGCTTTGATAAAGATGCAATAAAACGAGGCAGGATCCCGCGAGCCAACGCATGGCTAAGCCGCAACCTACTCTAGTACACGATGCCACATACCGTTTATTGGTAGTACATACATACGCTCACGCATTTACCGAAGAGGTAGGCAGAAGTTTATCTGCAGCCACGTTTCACCGAGGTTATTTCCATCCTATGTGATAGGGGGCGAACCTATCGTCATACCAGGCACAATTCCAATCTCAATCCCAAAATCACTCACACACACACACACACATAAAGAGCGAGAGAGACAGAGAGAGAAAGGGATCAAAGTAAAAACATCTGTTTTTTATCGAGGGTTAAATATTTAATAAATGACAAAGGTCTCAAGTGCAATACTGTTGCTCTTTATATGATACATCAGTAGCTCCATTTTTTTTGTTCGCCGATAGCAAAATGTTTTCTCCATGCATTTTCATACTTAAACCTCGCAGATAATGGCAAATATTTTGCCAATAAGTAAGTACTTATGTTAATGGTTGCAAATTCCGATATTTCAGTAACAATGCATGACAATCATCATGACAGTGCGTTATTTATGAATGGATCTTGTTAAAGAAAAGCAATTCAGTTCGTATACAGCACGACACGAAGTTGCCAAATACGAAACTTGTATTTTTTACTAGCTGGTAGGTCCTTCGTATGTAAGAGGTCGTCTGGGTTAGGACCGCTACTTTGTCTATTTCTGCCGCCAAGCAACAGTGTTTAAGGACTGCTGTGTATTGATTTGAAGGACATTGAAGCTAGTGAAATTACTCGGCGTTATAAGATTTAGTATCATATGTCTCGGGGTAACGAGCGCAGTCCAATGCTACGAAATTCAAAGTTCTGTGTGGTGTTGCTCTGTTTATGGGCAGGCGTGGCGCTTACCATCAGGCGAGTGACCTGCTCATTTCGTCATTCAAGCTACAAAAAAAGAACTTTGCTCACAGGTGGATATACGTGATATTATCATCAAGCATATTATGATAATCATTTCCTGCCAGCACGTCGGTGCAGCCCCCGGCAGCTAATTTGTTGCTAATTCTGCCAAATTGTCCTTAACACCCGCCTTGGTATGTGCCAATTTGACAATCACTACTGTTAGTTAGCCGAACCGACCACTTGCCTCCAGCTATTCTGGCAAAGTTAAATTTACACCCGCTAAATTGACTCTACTTCTAATTTGTCCTTTAGAATATCATGTACCGCCCGCAAAAATATCGTTGTTTTCAAAAGTTTATTAATACTCGCTTTCGTGAAAGAGGACCCATCGTGCCAATGAACTAAGAATCACTCACGCTGCCACACTTCATATTCGATACTAATTATGCCGAATTACAGGGCGTAGTGCGTTGAAGTGCGAAAATTGGGTGTTAAAAATTCAAAAGGTTCATTACCGGGCAGTTTTGTGGAAGTTTCGGACACGCGAGCAACTCTGTTACGTCAGTGATTATTGACATTGGTGCGCGTTTATTTTATGTAATGCACGGCTAATGTTCAAGTTTCGTGGAAATGTATCTTCTGACACGCGTTTTGCAGTGCCGCAAAATTAAATTTTCACTTGGAAATGTCAATGGGTTTTAAAGCATATACTTTGTTGGTGATTTTCCAGATTGTGTTAAACTTTTTTTATAGTAGATGCCGGCAAATCAGTAAGTGGGTTACCTAAGTGATCTTTACCGCCCATGAACATTCACAATACCTGAAGAATCATGGACGGTTTGCCGACCTTAAAGAAAAGGGATGATCTAGGGATTGGGAGTGGGGAAGGTGATTTGGACCTCCGGCTATGTCACTCACCGTACGAAACAAAAGCTGCTACTCCACGTCGGCTTTTGTGAGAAAATGGTTACAACCAATGGTAAAATGTCTAAATCATGACTCTACCACTTCTAAACTTGATACTAAGAAACCCATCAAATGAATCTTGCAGACCGTGTTCATTTTTTACTAGCCTGAATGATGATATAAGCAGGTTGCTTATCTGAGGGCCAATTCTCGTAATTTTAATTGTTCAAAATATCATTCCGTTCTAATCTCAGCGACAAGAAAGTTGCAAATGGTATTCTGCTAAACCAATATTCAAGAACTTAGAACGCAATGATATCGAAAGTAGAATACAAGTTGACTGAAACAAAATGGCATTCTGGTAACAATTTTGACACTTAACTATCTTCTTCTTCTTTTAATTGTGTTTGGCTCCACCGTAGATTGGTGATTTCGCCAGTGTCCATTGTGAGACACTTAACTATATAAAATGCATTTCGTCTACAGACAAACGTCAAAATATTGAGAACGAAATGTGACTGAATGTGAAGCAGTGTTGCCAAGTGCACTGTAATTACAGCAGATCTGCCGTATTTTCATGCCATCTACTGGACACGGTATTTTTATAAATACCTTATATGGAGACACAGTATTTTTTTACAGTCAAAATTTCGTATTATTATTGTATACTATACAGGTTATTTAGAAGTAAAACTGCGTCACATAACGCGGGAGTTTGACAGTTCACAAACAGGGAGCGCAATAGGGGTTCTAGTTGAGAGTAAGCGAGATGATAATATTGAGTTACGGTCAATTGACTGCAACTTAGTAATACAACTAATTTACTATACTACAATTTATTATACTACTATTTCTATGTACCACGCAGCTTGTCTAGTAGTATACATAAAACTCTTTGATTAAACACATTAAAAAAAATAAACCGATATCATCATCATCGCAGCCATCCATTTCTGCAGCGATCGATATATACAAATAAAATGTTAAGTTAGTTTAGGATATAAAGTTTAAAATTAATTTATATTTTACTTAATAATATAATTATTTCCTTTTTTGTATGACATTTTATTGCACTGTAAAATAGACTGTATTTTTTCCCATCAAGCACTGTATTTTTGACGCAAATGCCGTATTTTAATGTGGACAACACGGTATTTTCAAAAATCTGACTTGGCAACACTGAGGTGAAGTGACTGTGAGTTAACTGCAGACAAATTCAGTTAACTTTATTCTCTTTTACTGCAAGCAACTAAAAGTAGTCAAAATTGTGCGACTTTGTGTGCTCGTTATTCCAGTAAAGTATTAGAAATGAGTTTACAGCCTATGTTACTCAGTGATAATGTAGCTTTCTAACGGCCAAATTATTTTTGAAATCGGCCCAGTAGTTTTTAAGTTTATTTGTTACATACAAAAATACAAAAGAAGTCTTTCCTCTCTAGAATATTAGTGTAGATTAAATTATGAGAGCAATCGCACTGTCAAAATTCCCGCCAAAACTCTCGCACAATTTTTATTTAGTATAGATATGTCCTCAGCAGTGTTGCAAAATAAAAGAACCGCAATTCGGTAGAATTTCAAATTTCAATAAAATAATCGCGATTGTGGTTATTTCCGGAAAGGACTGCCTGAGTGGTGCTGTTGTGCCGTTTTCCTTCAGTTATGCCATGGAATAGATAAATTAATGAAATAAATAAAATACATGGAATTAGTCAAATCAATTAATTAAAAAATCATAACCTCCAGTTACGTAATTTTTTAATCACTGAAATTAGTCATATTGTGGGTATTTTATTGTGAGTTGGTAACATTGGTTTTGTCGCTTAAGTCATTTTTAATTTCTAGAATTTAGTCTATGGCAGCTGATACGTAAAATTCTGTAAAATACTTGTCATTGGCGAAATGCATAATAATGCGAAGCCATATTTTCAACAAAAGAAAGACATTGAAAGTTGATCGAATTGACAGTTTATATGCAATTTAACTGAGATGATATCGAATTTTTAAAGGAGCAGAATGCCATATTTTTAATTAATTCAAAATGTAATCTCAGTTCAGTTAAAATTCATTCGCAGTGTCAGTTAAAATAGCAGAATTGGCCCTCAGATAGTAAATACCACACCTACCAATAAAGAATAACAACACTATTTAGAACTCTAAATTACAAAGAACTGCATGTCACTGCACTGTCTTCTGTCTGTCGTATGAGATATTAGGTCATAAGTGTCACAATGCACAGTAATTTATCTACCTTCTGGTAGCTATTGCTGGCTTAAAACGATTAGACTCTAACCGTTCGAGCAATAGACGTTTGCTTAGCGATATAGTTTCCATAAATTAATAATGTTGGGCCACCAACATCTTATGCCTAAAGCCATCCTCACTTGCACGCGGTACACGGACGAGACAATGGCGACACTTGGTTCCCGTTGTGGGTTACGGGTCCGACGGTAGGTCGCCCTACATGATATCAAATCTGCAGTCAAATCATGATGAGAAGACGGACCCTGGCATTAACCCGGAATAATGCCAGGCAGAAAGAAAGAAAGATACCTGAAACAACTAATTACTTAATGTTATTCTAGTTATATCACAGAACACAAAGTAATACTTGTCCTATGCAGATTTATAGCCATAACAAGCTGACATCCTAAAATATATCCGGGTACGTTAAAAAAGAAATAAAAATAAACATACGTGTCGAATTATGAACCTCTTCCTATTTGCGTCGGTTTAAAAGAATTGAACCCACCACAATTATCATTCTAACTAATCTTCAATTCAATCAATTTTAACTCATAAAGTGAACCACAAAATTAAATGTGTAACATTTATTTGTACTAATTGAGATCTCGGTACATTTGTGGATTATAAAACACAAGACCGGTTATCTTAATAACAAATTGTCCATATATTGAACTGTGGGAACTTAAGTACAATATATCAAAATATTTAGAGCAAAATAATTCGCTTACTAGCGGTGAGATTAAAGAATAATTGTTGGCACAAGTTACAAGGTATAAGCGACTTACAATATTTTATTTTATTCTTTTATCAGGCAAATATAGAGTTGGGTGGATAGATACTGGAGTTAGCATAATCATCCATCCATCAATCTCCATCATCCACCGACCGGAAAGTCCGAAGGAGTAGGATATAACCGCTGCGGCCATCCACGCCGTGGGGCGGTACCCATAAAGGATTTCCAATGTTACAAAAGGTACTCTGAAGACGTCGGTTGATAATAAGACATAAGTTATAGATATACGCCATAAAACACGGTAATTTAAAATAGGAACGATGGATACTTTTCTGTGACTTGTAAATTCTGTCAAATATGATCACTTTGTTTTAAAAAATGTGAAACCATTATTTTTCGTTCTTCTTTCCGGATTGCCATTGAGGATCATAAATCGATTGAAATGTTAACAATCCGTAATATATAAATAATGAATAAATAAATAAACCACGACTTGGTTTATATTTCTGACTAGATTTTGCTGACAAAGGCAGAGCCCTTTGTAATTGTCGTTTTCTGTGATAAATGTAGCCTACATCCTAATCTATATCATAGTTTACCTGTGTACCAAATTTTATCCAAATCAATTTAGCCGTTACGGCGTGATTGATTAACGAATATTTACATTCACAAGATCACAAACATTCAAAGTTTTACATTTGTTATGTTAGTAGGACGCAGGATACACAGTGGAAAACAAAATCTGGGTTTTAATCTTATCTGTCTTTGCTTCTACAGCTAGGCTTGGGCGCGATATATTAATATTTTTTATTAATCATTGGTCACCACCCAAGAAATTTAAATATATAATCGCTAAATCGCTTGACTGCCTCGGTGACGCAGTTGTGATGCGGTACGACTGCTGTGCTGAGGTCTCGGGTTCGATCCCCGGGTCGGATAAAGTGATATTGGGTTTATCAATTTCGAAATGCTCAGTATCAACGTGTAGCCTGGAATTGTACCCGGTATGGCGATAGGCTCACCCCCTATCACATCATGGGATGGAAATAACCTCGGCGAAAGGTGGGTGTACTGGTTACAACTCTGCCCACCTTTTTAGGAAATACAGGCGTATATAATCGCTATCGCTAATACAATATGTATAATCGCTGAACGCTCTCGCCTCTCACTTAATAAAACAAGGTGACAATAAAAATTAAACTTTACAGTTACACTTACAAAAATTATATTCAAACGACAGCTATTACAGGGGAGTGAATAGTTATGTGGATAATTAGAAATCCCACGCTGGTGGCACACCGTGACCGATATGCTAGTTTAAGTTGTATTATTATGGGCTAAAATTGTACTTAGCATGTTTACTGACCGCCCCTTTATTATGTTTGAAGTTGACAGTCATGCTTATAGCACCTATTTTAGACAACTAATAGGCACTGTTTACTACCTGAGGGCCAATTCTGCAATTTTAACTGACACTGCGAATGAATTTTAACCGAACTGAGATTACATTTTGAATTAATTAAAAATATGGCATTCTGCTCCTTTAAAAATTCGATATCATCTCAGTTAAATTGCATATAAACTGTCAATTCGATCAACTTTCAATGTCTTTCTTTTGTTGAAAATATGGCTTCGCATTATTATGCATTTCGCCAATGACAAGTATTTTACCGAATTTTACGTATCAGCTGCCATAGACTAAATTCTAGAAATTAAAAATGACCTAAGCGACAAAATCAATGTTACCAACTCACAATAAAATACCCACAATATGACTAATTTCAGTGATTAAAAAATTACGTAACTGGAGGTTATGGTTTTTTAATTAATTGATTTGACTAATTCCATGTATTTTATTTATTTCATTAATTTATCTATTCCATGGCATAACTGAAGGAAAACGGCACAACAGCACCACTCAGGCAGTCCTTTCCGGAAATAACCACAATCGCGATTATTTTATTGAAATTTGAAATTCTACCGAATTGCGGTTTTTTTATTTTGCAACACTGCTGAGGACATATCTATACTAAATAAAAATTGTGCGAGAGTTTTGGCGGGAATTTTGACAGTGCGATTGCTCTCATAATTTAATCTACACTAATATTCTAGAGAGGAAAGATTTTTTGTATTTTTGTATGTAACAAATAAACTTAAAAACTACTGGGCCGATTTCAAAAATAATTTGGCCGTTAGAAAGCTACATTATCACTGAGTAACATAGGCTGTAAACTCATTTCTAATACTTTACTGGAATAACGAGCACACAAAGTCGCACAATTTTGACTACTTTTAGTTGCTTGCAGTAAAAGAGAATAAAGTTAACTGAATTTGTCTGCAGTTACTCACAGTCACTTCACCTCAGTGTTGCCAAGTCAGATTTTTGAAAATATCGTGTTGTCCACATTAAAATACGGCATTTGCGTCAAAAATACAGTGCTTGATGGGAAAAAATACAGTCTATTTTACAGTGCAATAAAATGTCATACAAAAAAGGAAATAATTAAATTATTAAATAAAATATAAATTTATTTTAAACTTTATATCCTAAACTAACTTAACATTTTATTTGTATATATCGATCGCTGCAGAAATGGATGGCTGCGATGATGATGATATCGGTTTATTTTTTTTAATGTGTTTAATCAAAGAGTTTTATGTATACTACTAGACAAGCTGCGCGGTACATAGAAATAGTAGTATAGTAAATTAGTTGTATTACTAAGTTGCAGTCAATTGACCGTAACTCAATATTATCATCTCGCTTACTCTCAACTAGAACCCCGATTGCGCTCCCTGTTTGTGAACTGTCAAACTCCCGCGTTATGTGACGCAGTTTTACTTCTAAATAACCTGTCTAGTAGTAAACAATAATAATACGAAATTTTTACTGTAAAAAAATACTGTGTCTCCATATAAGGTATTTATAAAAATACCGTGTCCAGTAGATGGCATGAAAATACGGCAGATCTGCTGTAATTACAGTGCACTTGGCAACACTGCTTCACCTTCAGTCACATTTCGTTCTCAATATTTTGACGTTTGTCTGTAGACGAAATGCATTTTATATAGTTTTAAGTGTCTCACAATGGACACTGGCGAAATCACCAATCTACGGTGGAGCCAAACACAATTAAAAGAAGAAGAAGATAGTTAAGTGTCAAAATTGTTACCAGAATGCCGTTTTGGTTCAGTCAACTTGTATTCTACTTTCGATATCATTGCGTTCTAAGTTCTTGAATATTGGTTTAGCAGAATACCATTTGCAACTTTCTTGTCGCTGAGATTAGATCGGAATGATATTTTGAACAATTAAAATTACGAGAATTGGCCCTCAGATAGTAAACGCTACGCTTGCTATTGTAACGGTATCCAGAACTTTGAATTACAAAGCACTACATTGAGCTTGTCACCCTAAGATATATGTCTAGTCTCATATTGCCCAATAGTTTGTTCAATATGCCTTTAACCTGAAGCTGATTGACGGTAAAAATATATGAGGGATTTGTACCTGGCGAAACGAACTCTTATTGTCATTCTTTCTTATATACGTTAATTTGTACTTAAAGTAAAGAAATGTCACAGAAAGACTGTTATTACAAAATATTTTTCTTACTACTAAGAGTTGTTAAAAGTGTTTTTAATGTAAGCTTGTACCTGCCGAAATGAAGTCTCTTATTCATACTTGTATATGTTTATTTGTACTTAAAGTAAAAAAAATATCACATAAACTAACTTTTCATACTACTAAGAGTTGTTAAAGGAGTTTTTATTGAAAACTTTTCCCAATTTTTTCTTAATTTTACATTCTTTTCAGTATAATAAAACGACGGATTAACTCAAGTTTGGGTCTCCCTTAGATATCTTTAATAATATTAGGTGGTCGGTTTCTCCTATGTAGAGTCTGTCTATCCACCATCTTGTCTATAGTATTGTTATACTTCGGGTTAAAACACAATACAGTCCGTAAAATTTACGGCCATAATGAGAATTCATAGTGAGTCGAATTTCACGAAGCGATCGAGTCATCATATTGTTAATTCAGACTTAAAGGAGTCAGTTTCGTAATAAATAACGTACACTAAATTAAACTTTGCTTTATAGATCACAACTATAGGGTTTTCCTAGCTCGCGCCACCAATCATGACACTCTATCAACTCTTATAACAATCTTTTGCCAAGACCGACGGCTTGATGTGCTTTTAAAAATAGAGAAATTTGGCGGTACAGTGAAAAATTTACTAATTTAATTGTATATCATTTTATGTATTCAATGAACATTTGTATTTGATTTGAGGGAAAAACCTTACTGTTTTTGATAAGAATTCCCTACGGTTTCAAACGAATTGAAAATCATGATACAAGGAATTAGTTACAAGTTAGTTATACATGTTTATTTAGTTATACGTTACTACAGTTCTTATTTTTTAATTTACAAAACTATGTGTATTTCTTGGTTTTACGATATATTTTGTTCATAAATCTAGAAATATATTGTGAAAATAATGAGTGTAGCGTATTACCTACGATTTAACGTTTTTAAGTATTAATTCAATAGTTTTCATCACAAATTTAAGGCATATACTTGCATATTGATAGCCTAAATAGTTAAGATAATGACTATACTAGCCCTGTATTATACACGTCCCACTGCTGGGCACGGGCCTCATCTACTGAATGAGAGGGGTTAGGCCTTAGTCTACCACGCTGACCTAATGTAGTTTGGCAGACTTCTCACTTCACAAACCTTCGAAATTCTTATGTATAACTACTCAGGTATACAGGTTTCCTCACGATGTTTCCTTTAATATTAAATTAATACACGCGTTACTTAGATAAGGCCTTAGTGCATGCTCTTGGAGCTGGTTTCGAACCTGCGACTTTTGTCTCGATAAGCCGTACCACGCCTCGCTGAGCTATTGCTGCTTATGCATTTAATTAAGATACCATGTTATTATCAGATATATGCTGGATATTATAATTTGGTTGTAAATTAAAAGCTTAACACATAAAAATTCCTGTTCACTAATTTCTAATAATAAATAAAATTATTTGACATTGATGTTTAATTTATAAATGTTGCAGCACTTGTACCCTTCTTAAAGTACATTTATGTAAATAAAAATCTGAGCTCGCGTTGATGTCTTTTCCTAAGGAATCAAGATCGCTAATAAATGTTACTTTCAGTTCGCTTGGTTTATGCCTATGCTTTCATATATACTTTAAATCTGTTAAATATCCGGGGTTATTTAAATAAATTATAATCCATATTATTTTCTGAAACAACCAACCGATTTATTTTAAATATTAATTATTTATTAAAAATATTTATAATGCATGATTTTATTTTTATTTATTATTAATAACTGATGTTTGGATGTATATGACTTAATTTAGGTGATATCTGTATATATTTAAGAATGTAAAATATGAAAAATCTCAACTCAGTTTTTGAACTACCGTAGCTGTACTATATGTAAGGAATATTTTCAGTGAACCATAATATAGGTATACAAACATTGCTTAAATAATTTTCAATAATATTGATTACCCACAAAGCCTCCAGAAATATCAGTCCTTAAAAATACAATATTTGATGCCGAATACATTTTGAAATAAAGAAAGAAAGTCGGTAATTAATATAACGTCAATTCTTTTATTAAATAATACTGGCCAGAAATAATAAGTAACAAACAATTAAGAAGCTCACCTGGGAACAATAAGCACAGGTGTTATGAACGAAATTGCCGAATATATAGTATAATTAAAGTAGATTGATACTAATTTTCAAAATCAAATATAAAATACCTTACCTTTCTCAACAATCAAAAGTCAACATACATGACACTGGCACAAATTCGAAATTCAAAAACACTGGCCACCAAAAAAGTTTCCGAACGCACTGGGCGGTGGGATTCGTCCCGTGGCGAGGCGTAAGTCCGTCGCGGCTCGCGGAACGGTTGTAACGGTGCGCCAGCGTGGCGGACGGCACTCGCCGGGCCCCGCCCACTGCGCGGTGGGGCAGATAGCTACACCTCTTAGCGATTTTCACACTTCCCTCTTACCTACTAGAGCGGCCAGTTTTTGTTGACCTGTGTAATAAGATGGATTTTCTTGTATGGAGCTTTTGCTGGAAATAAACAAGAATTGCTACTACTACTTAACATTTTTTTTATATATAGCTATCATAACATTATACTTTCTATTTTATAGCTACCATAAAATGTAATATCATTTTATATTATTCACTAAATATTCTAGCTAATAATACATTTTGTTACAAATAATAATTTTACTCATTATTTGTAATTCTAAGTGCTTGAAGACGATACTATATTTTAAAAAACGAGATATTACTATTTAAATAATAAAATAAGAACACATCACAACACTGACCCAGAAAACACCTTTTTTTATTAAATTTCAAACCTTTCACCATAATTGCACTATCGCCAAGGTGAATAAATAATAATAATAAGCTAAAAGCTTTAGTTAAGAAACTAAACTAATAAAATCTTTTTATAACATTTTTTGATAGTGAAACTCAAGCGTGAAGCGAAGGTCTTGTTTGAGTGGCCGCTTCCGTCGCTTCCGTACCAAGTTTATTCACGGGATTGTCGACTTTGTTACTTCAAATCGGCACTCTTGTTTTTCTTCGATAACTCACTTCATTTAAGTCTAATGATTTGGATAAGACTTATCTAAAGCTGTTTTGCCCATTCAATCATTCACCGCCTTAAAAAGGAGGTATAATTTGTATTATTGGTTGAAAATTCAATATTTCGTATTGTTTTATAAAAATTACGATAGGCACGTTGCTCGCCTGGTGATAGGCGCCACGCCTGTCCATAAACAGAAGCAATACCACACAGAACTTAAAATAATTAAGCACGGTCTGGTACTGGGCCGCGCTCGGCACCTCGAGACTGATCTTAAGTCTCATAATGCCCACTAATTGTACTGGATTCAATGTCCGTCAAACCGAAACACAAGAGTGCTTACACACTGTTACTTGGCGGCAGGAAACAAAGCTGTGGTATCAACACAAACGGCCTGTCGCATTCAAAGGACCTACCCCCTAGTAAACTTACCATCACTTGCCGCCACTTTGCCGATACATCATTGGCCGAGATATCCTATAAACCCAACTTCGACATAGTCTGTCATTTTGAACGAAAATGACATAAGTTATAAATATGGTGATTTGGTTGCTCTATACTTACCATCAGCTGTAGCGTAGGTAGTCACTTTGCCGAGCCAGGATAAAAAAATCGATTCGCAATGAAATTAGTTTCAAAACATTAGCAGATTATCGCGTTACGTTACGATTGTTGTGCTGGCGTCTCGGGTTCGCTCCCCGGGTCGGGTAAAAGTGATATTGGGTTTTTCTATTACGAAATGCTCAGTATCAGCCTGGAGCATGGAATTGTGCCCGGTATGGCGATTGGCTCGTCCCCTATGACATCATGGTACGGAGATAAGCTCGGCGATATGTGGATGTACTGGTAAGTGCATACGCACTTAAATTAGTAAATTTTTATATGGTATTTATATTCTTACTCTCGTTACTTCCCTTACAATGTTTATGATCAAATCTTATCGGTTATTGAAAAATTTGATGCATGAAACGTGCATTTTTAAGTTAAGTTTGCTAAGTTGACTTTGGTGAGTTTATAACGAAGTTTACTACGCAATGTCACTTTCTAGAAGACTTAAGTTTTGTTTTCGTTTATGTATGTATTATACTGCCCTTTCTGACTCCTTCTCTTATCTCCATAGGCCTGTAAGAGATAGCCTTGAGCGATGAAGCCGCCAATTGTACTATACGGTGGTTTTTTTTTTCATATACTTGTACTCTAAGTGTTGTACAATAAAGAATTTTAGATAAATAAGTAAAGTTTATAGATCTCACTCATAAATGCCTTTTCCCTTACATGAATGGGTAATATTACCTTGTCATATCAAGGTTTTAAGGCACTGAAACCCACACTGTTATTGGGTTTATTTAGATCAACAAGTGCACCCACATCTCGCCAACGCTATTCCTATGAAGTGAGACGGGGGCGAGCCTATTACTATATTGGGATAGAATAATGTTTTTCGAACCCAAAAAATTAGGCAAGATCGCCGAATTGTATCGAATCGATCACACAGTTTACAGATAATGTGGCATATTGCATTAAATTAGAATGGAGCTGTTGAAATCCATTATTTTATTGTAGCTATCCAAATATATGATAGGTATCATCGATTAATAATATTACCAACTCGGTATTATATCTCGCAGGCCTATCGCCATACCGGGCACAAATTCCAAACTCCGGGCTGATACTGAGCATTTCGTAATAGAAAAACCCAATACCACTATACCCCACCCGGGGATCCAACCCGAGACCTCAGCGTTGGCCTCAATCGTAACGCGTACACATTACAACTACGCCACCGAGGCAGTCATAGTTTAAAACATGTTACTAAAATATTGGGCTTGTAGTTTTTACGACTTGACGTCAACCCCTCTGGCGAGAAAACATCTAGACCTGAAACAAATATTTGTGAATCACACAAACATTTGTCTTAGTGCGGGAATCGAACCCGCGCCCTCTCAAACAGCCACCTACTCGCCCACTGCACCACGGAGGCTGTCAAAACACTTATATATTAACCTTGCAATTTAATAGTGTGAAAATAAATAAATAAATACACCCAACAGTCACACACTTAGCACTGCCCCACTCTAAGTTAATCTGTATCGTGGATATCAGGAACTATGAGGGACTTGCGGTCCCACACTTCCAGACCCGAAGCAAATATTTGTGGATCAGGCAAACATTTGTCTCAGTGTGAACAAAAAATTTAACAATATTAGATATCACCATAAAGACCGCAATGACAAATATATTAACTAAAGCTCAGGAACTTACAAGGTTCTAACCAGTTGAAGAAAGCCCCAATACAACAGGCGGTATTTTTATAGTTTGTTTGTCAGTGTTCATCATGACATTAAACGTTATATTTGTTCCATCGAGTGTAAACTTCTAATTACTATAGCGAAGTGCAGCAGGCCACGCCTGTCTGTCTGGCTGTATGGTTGTGTCATAAGTTATGAAATACAGCGTGGTATATTATTTTATGTGTTTTTTATTAACATTTTTATTATTAGCTTGAATTACGAGACGAGCAGGTCGCTCGCCTGATGGTAACCTGATGGTCGCCACGTCTTCCCATAAACAGAACTAGCAAAATAATGAGCGCATTGCCGACCTTATGACTTAAGTTCAGGTCCAGTATAATTACTTTCCGTATTTTTCTTTCTGCCAGGCGTTCTCCCAGCTTAATGCGAAGGTCCGCGTTCACGCATCTACCATACATTTGACGGTAGAATTGGTATTATGACGACCCTGAGCCTCACAAGCCGCAACGGGTACCAAGTTCCAATAATTAAAAAATAAAAAGCTATTAACTTGCAACACACACGTATGTTGGACAGGACGTCACAGGTTATGGTGTTTAAACAGGGGGCTCGGCCATTACGCGTCTATTTTCGCTGCACATCCCTCATTTACCAGTACCTTTGCCCTGTTGATTACTTTTTTGATTGCTTTTCGATATGGCTGTGACGGTTATTTGCCACTTGATAGCATTAAATTAGTATCTGGTATCTTAATTTGGTTAAGATCTGATGACGGGGTACAGAGTAAAAAACTAAAACTCCTCAACGGACAACAGAGGGGCTAGCACGGAAAACTATCGAAATCGTAATGTAAAGGTATCGAGGGCTCGATAGATAGATCCTTAAATATCATTGGTCTATATTCCATATATATTAGTTTCTTTTACGTACGATAGAGACGCTGTACTAAAATCTCATAGAAATTGTTGTCGATGACAGCTCGAATAACTTTTCGCAAGTTTCCGTGCTAGCCCCTCAGTATACTCGTCGCGATTGTGTTATTGTATTGGAATTTACATGCTATAGCAGTTACAACCACTAAAATTTGAAGTCGGTTTCTAAGTTTTGTTAAACGTTATTTTATTCCACTAGTTTCAATGCCCTTCAAACCGAAATACAACAGTGCTTCCGCACCCTTGCTTGGTGGTAGAAATAGAAAAAGTGGTCCTGCCTATCACATATAAGAAACCTACCAGCCTAGTTTAGGTTAGTGTGAAACAGTAGCCCTGTGTGCGACTCTCTCTCTCTCTCTCTCTTCCCGTCTAATTAACCCGGTTTTTATTTTGGTGATGGAGACAGTCTTTTACATGTTTCTTCCACTTCGCCCTATCCATGACGTCGTCATCGGAAACATTGCATGCTATCAAGTCTCGTTGCAACACATGTATCCATATGGCCATTGGTCTCCCTCTTAAGCTTTTTCCGGGGATGGATAATCCAGTACCTGGTTGCCAACGTAATCGGGTGGTCTTCTTTTGGCATGTCCATACCATCTCATCCTGGACTAGTGCGACTACTGGGTGTAATAACTATTATTATGAATCCCTGCCTACCCCTTCAATTAAACAAGCGTGAGCACAAGGTCGGCAATGCACCGATAAATCTGATATTGATTACTTACCATCAGCTGACCCACTTGCTCGATATCCCCCTATTTCATAAAAAGTACATATTCTCAACTGTCATAACCTGCTGTTTTTAACCGACTTCATTTATTAAAGAGTCGCACAACAAAAAAAGATGTCAAAGTTTTGCCAAAATGTTTATAATAAAGAGCAATAACCAGGTGCTTGTAATTAGTGCACCTAAGTGTTTGGAGTGAGTCGTGTGTGCGTACCCCGTACTGTATCTTGGGAACAATCTGCGTTTGCGGGCACCCTCAAATTATAGGGGTATTACTGGACATTGCGCATCGCGTGCCACGAAAACTACCGACGTCGATGATTTTAAACGGATGAAAAAACTTAAAAAATAACCTCATTGGTTTAGTGGCTGGTAGGCTGAGAAAGAGTGAGGTCATGGGTTTATATTTCAGTTCGTTTTTTACATATGTTACAGAAAGATTTTTTACGCCCGGCTGCCTGCCTGACCTCAACTCCTCTGGGGAGAAAACAACCAGACGAGAAACAAATATTTGTGGATGACACAAACGTTTGTCTCGGTGCGGGAATCGAACCCGCGGCCTATCGCTTTACAGTCCGCTACTCGTCCACTGCAACACGAAGGCTGTCCACTTACTCTATGGTAGTAACTTTGGTCAAATTAAAAAATTCGACCAAGTACAAACCACACTAAACCAGATTTTAATATTATTTGTTGTTTTTTTACCATAGAGCATACTCTATAACCAATGCAAGATTGAAGCTCTTACTTCTTTTGGTTTTTAGATAGGGCAAACTATAACAAATTTTACTAACTACCTCGTATGCGAAAGGCCATTTGAGTTGGTCCCACCGCTTTTTTTATTTCTGCAGTCACAGTTCACATAGTGTAAGCACTGCTATGTTTCGGTTTCAAGGACTTTAAAGCCAGTGAAATAACTGGGTAATGAGACCTAACACATGTCTTTGGGTGATGAGCGCAGTCCAGTACTAGTATAATAATAATAATAATAATAATACACCCAACAGTCACACACATAGCTCTGACCCCACACTAGGTAAACCTGTGTCGTGGGTATCAGGAACTACGAGGGACTTGCGGTCCCACAGCACCCAGACCCGAGACCAATATTTGTTGTTCACACAAACATTTGTCTCGGTGTGGGATTCGAACCCACAGCCTCTCGCTTCGCAGCCGACTACTCGCCCGCTGCGCCACGGAGCTGTCATGCTTTATAATTCACAGTTCTGTGTAGTGTTTCTTCTGTTTATGAGCAGGTGTGGTGTTTCAAATGATCTACGTGCTCATCTCAGCATTCAAAATACAAAAAAATCGAATCTACGATTAAATTTCTTAAGTTCAAAGTTATCCGAGCTGCACTAATTGTCGAAGTAAAATTTGAAACGCAGTCACACGCATCTGCCATCCGTCTCGAGGTAGCAATTACAACATCCAAATAACAACATGACCATTTTAACTACTTTCCTTTGGCACACCGCTCCTCTACCAAAATTACTCATTGTTTTAACTTTAATATTTTTTTTTTTATGGCATAGACAGGCAAACGACTAAGTGGGTCACCAGATTGTAAGTGATCTCTGTGAGAAAAAATATCAGGTTCTTTTAGTATATTGGGAGAATACAATAATTACACTTGATACATGTTCAATGTTCAACATCCATATATTATATTTTATTTTAATTCTTTGTTTTATACAATGACACATTCTATTTATAAACTATTCAAGCCAGCATCCGCAAATAGGTTTTATCTCTAACACGCCCCCTCAATTTGCTGATGCAGAGCAGAATCTTGAATATTGCTCAAACTACATACATGTAACTCATAAAACATTACAACTGTATGGAAAAATAAATACGTATAAAAATATAACAACTAATCTAAGACACAGATTTTAATCCTAATCCATTAACACAATAGTAGTGTTTAACATTAGGTAATGCCTTAGTTAGTACATCGGCTAACATCATATCTGTGGATAAATGCTCTAAGATGACACGCTTTTCCTTAACAATACTTCGTAGGAAATGATATTTAATGTCTATATGCTTACTTCGCGAATGACCTACAGGATCGTTTGCTAAGCAAAGCGCTCCCCGATTATCAACATATAATGTTATTTTTGACATATCGTTAAGTCCGATCTCAGAAAGCAAACTTTTCAAATATACGGCCTCTTTCATAGCTTCTGCCATACTTATATACTCAGCCTCAGTTGAAGACACCGCAACAGTCCTTTGCTTTTGTGATTGCCATGAAATAGCTGCACCACCAAGCATAAAGCTATAACCAGTATAAGAACATCTGTCCATCAGACAATTACCCCAATCAGCATCTGAAAATCCTTTCACGGATTCGCCAGTCTTACAATAGATCAAACTAAATTCTACAGTTTTCTTCAAGTATCGAAGAACTCTCTTTGCACAATCCCAATGAACTTTTGAAGGACAACTTGTGAATTGCGCCAGCTTGGAAACAGTATGCGCAATGTCTGTTCTAGTACCTGTACTCAAGTACATCAAGGCTCCTATTAGTTCACGATACGGCCACTGTTCTTCACTACATTCATCTTTAAATTCTAATTGCAATCCGACTTCCATTGGTGTTGAAACAGGATTACACTGATCCATATTGAATTTCTTTAATAAATCATTTATATACTTTCGCTGAGACAGGATATACGAATTTTCTTTTCGCTCAATTTCGATTCCTAGACAGTATTTAGCTAGTCCAAAATCTTTCAGCTCAAATTCTTCACTTAAATCCCGTTTGAAGTTTTGTATCCAGTAAGTGTCTTGAGAAGCTACGAGAATATCATCGACATATATCACAACTATCAGAAGTTTACCATCCTCTCTCCTGGTGTGATACATACATGGCTCGTTCAGTAATGATTTCAGGTGCATTTTCTTAAGTTTCTCATCTAGCCTTAAATGCCATTGACGTCCAGCTTGCTTCAGTCCATAAAGAGATCTCTTCAAACGACATGCATCGCCCCCTGCTTCTAGATTATCTAACATTACCCTGGCACGCTTTCTAACAACAGTCTCTCCTCCTTCCTGGATCAGAAGCTTATGTATACTTTCTTTTAATAATTCTGGAACTTTCATATATACTTCCTCATCCAGTAGACCGTTCAAATATGCCGTATTAATATCAAGTTGATGTATATGCATATCTAATTCAGCAGCTAAAGCTATTAACAAACGCACTGTTTGAAGTCGAGCCACTGGTGCAAACGTTTCATGATAATCGACGCCATACCTTTGACTGAATCCTTTTGCCACTAGTCTAGCCTTCTTCTTCTCAGTTTTATCTATGTTGAGTTTCTCTGTTAAAACGTAACGACAACCTACAACTTTTCTGTCTTTTGGCTTTTGCATGATATCCCAAGTATCGTTCTTTATCAAACTTGTAATTTCCGATAGAATTGCCTCTTCCCAACTAATACGTTCCTTGCTCGATAAAGCCTGCTTTAACGTTATTTCAGCTACTCCAGCAATCTCTTTTGCGTCATCTGCAGTATCATAGTCTGTTTCGGGTTCTATCTCAATCATCTTGTATGTTTTCTTCGGTCGGCCTGGTTTACCAGTCCTTTCTAATTTCGGTCTTCCAGGTGCTTTCTTCAGTATTTTTCTTCCGTCAGACCTCTCTAAATTTTCTTCTTCACATTCATTCTGCTCTGAATGTCTGTCTACACATTCATGCTCCCTCGAGTATTCTATATCACATTCCTTCGATCCCGAATGTCCTATTTCACATTCATTCAATCCTGAATGACCGCCTCTAGACTCTTTTTCTTCTGAATGTATTTTCTCAAATTCATTCGTCTTGTTTACTGGAATCAAATCTATCTCTACAATATTGCGTTTTTCGGTCTTAACATCTTGTCTTTCACTCCATCCTTCTATAAACGGATCTACTTCATAAGTCTTTCTATTCTCTTCAAAAAATTTAACATCCTTTGCTATCACAATTTTTTTTTCATCGGGAATCCATACTCTGTAACCTTTCGCTTCTCTAGAATATCCAACGAATATTCCTTGTTTGGATCTAGCTGCAAACTTATTCTTGCTCGGTGTCTTATCTAAAACATAAACCTTAGCTCCAAAGGTACGAAGATATTCAAGTTTGACAGGAGTTCCATGCCACTTCTCATAAGGAATATTGCCTTCCAGACTACTGGTCGGACAACGATTTCTTACGTGACATGCTGTCACTACAGCTTCGGCCCAAAAACCCATTGGTAATCCTGATGATAGCATCAAACATCTTGCCATCTCAACCAACGTCCTGTTCATCCGCTCAGCAACACCGTTTTGTTGCGGTGTATGAGCAATTGTCAGTCTCCTTTGGATACCTTCATTATTCAAGAAGTCGTTGAATTCTTGATTACAGTATTCACCCCCGATATCGGATTGTAAGTACTTAATTTTCATACCTGATAATTTTTCGGCATAGCACTTATATTGTTTAAATGCTTCGAAGACTTTACTCTTCGCAGACAGAAGATAGATTACACACCATCGTGTACTATCATCTATAAAAGTGACAAAATATTTCGCACCTCCCAAGGAAACGTTCCGCATCGGACCAACAACGTCGGAATGTACTATCTTCAGCATCTCGGTACATTGTCTCTCGCTTCTGTAAAATGGTAACGCACTCATTTTAGACCTAGCGCAAATGTCACACTTATATAATTCATTGATCTCTGTCATATTTACTTCAATGCCAGATTTCTTCAAAGTTTTTATAAGATCTTTCGTATTCAAATGTCCCAATCGCTCATGCCACGACCATACATCGACATTTTTACTAAAAGCAGCTGAAGCCTGAACATTATTTTTCCTCACATAATACAGATTACCTCTACGATCAGCGGTTAACTTAACTACACCATCAGAATTAGTAACATAAGCTACATCCCTTTTAAAGGTAACTTCATAACCATTATCAGTTATCTTTGCTACTGATACTAAGCTACTTCTGAGATCGGGTACGTATAAAGTATTACGGAATAAAATTTGACCTGTGCTATTATCATTGGATGACGAAAATCTTATATTACCTTTGCCTCGTATTTTCGTATACATATTGCTGGCTAAATTTAAATTTCCCTTCGTCGGTGTATAAGTGTTATCAAACTTAAGTTTATCGTTACATAAATGCGATGTACAACCACTATCTAAAATCCAATCATGTTTATTAACATCTAAATAGTCTCGAGAATTTTTAAACTTCCGTACACAAAGACTGTCTTCGGTATATTCTACCCCATTCTCCTCATACTTCAGTACACTAAAACTATCTTTGGTATATTCTACCCCATTCTCCTCTGTTGTGGCACATCGGATCTCCTGTGTTTTGTTCTTCTTTTTACATTCAGAAGCCTTATGACCAAATGTATGACATTTATAACATTTATATCGAAACATGTGTTTCCTTGATTGTACTTCTGGAAAATTTTCTTTTCTCAACTGTACCTGTTGACGTTTCGTATACATAGCTCCTTGAATACCTTTCGAGCTGGATTGTTTTCGCGAGCTGTCCTCCTCAATAATTTTGATTTTCAGAACATCTGCTCTCGGTAATTCATCTCGCGTCTCCATGGCACATCTGAAATTCTCATAACTCGAAGGTAAACTATACAGCAACATTATCGATAGTAAATATTCGTGTATGTTTACATCCATATCACCCAACTTATCTACCGCTTCAAAAAATTTTGACATGTGCTCATGTATATCATCACCCTCACTCATCTTGTACAACGTAAGTTGTTTCAGAAGGGTGGCCTTCCTGGCAGGACCCTTAGATGCATAAATGGACTCAAGTTTTAGCCATACCTCTCGTGCCGTCGTGCACCCACGTATGTGCTTTAGCTCACTCGGACTCATTGACAAAATCAAATCTGCCCTAGCTTTTTCATCACCATTCTCCCACGAACGTACCTGTTCTACATCAGAACCTGACTTCGGCATTAAACTTGTACCGTTTACATATTTCCAGGCATCATTTTTTATTAATAGTGCCTGTACTTGTATTTTCCAAGTACTAAAATTGTTTCTTGACAACAGTTCAATTCGCACTGCAGCAGTCATTATTATACAATTTTACTTACGCGCTCAGTCACCTATAACTTATGGTAGAACTGGGTATAGTCCTGGGCATAGATCTGGGCCCATAACCTGTGAGAAAATATCAGGTTCTTTTAGGATATTGGGAGAATACAATAATTACACTTGATACATGTTCAATGTTCAACATCCATATATTATATTTTATTTTAATTCTTTGTTTTATACAATGACACATTCTATTTATAAACTATTCAAGCCAGCATCCGCAAATAGGTTTTATCTCTAACAATCTCCACCACCCATGTACGCCCATAATACCAAAAGAATCATGGGTGCATTGCCGACCTTAAAGGAAAGGGATAATTAAGGAATTGGGAAGGGGAGGGCGTTTGGGCCTCCGGATATCTCACTCACCGTACGAAACGCAGCAACAAGCTGCTACTTTACGCCAATTTTCTGTGAGACAGTGGTGAACGAGCCGGCCCATACATTCTGTAGACAAAAGTGTCTACAGCGTGGCTCTACCACTCATAAATCACCAATATGCGAAATTTGGCAATTTTATACATACATACGCACTCACGCCTGTAATCCCCGAAGGAGTAGGCAGAGGTGTAACCAGTACACCCACATTTCGCGGAGCGTATCTCCGTCCCATGATGTGATAGGGGGCGAGCATATCACCATACCGGGCACAAATTCTCGACTCCGGGCTAATACTGAACTTTTCGTAATAGAAAAACCCAATATCACTTTTACCCGACCCGGGGATCGAACCCGAGACCTCAGCGTCCGCCTCAGTCGTAACGCGTACGCATTACAACTGCACCACCGAGGCAGTCAATTTTATCATGTTTAATTATGACTGTATTAAAGACGTTTATGGTTTCTTCTACATATTTATTCGCCACTATGCAAAATATGCATTATTTTAATTTGCTTGAATGACGAGACGACCAGGTCGCTCGTCTGATCTTAACAGAAACAGAAGCAACGTCATACTACTCTAGATTACAGAACACTGCATGGCACTTTATTGTGCTCGTAATTCCGAGACATAAGATGTTAAGTCTCATAATGCCCAGTAATTTCACTGACTTCAATCTCCTTCAAACTGAAACACAACAGTGCTTACACACTGCTGTTTGTCGGCAGAAATAGACAAAGCGGTCGTACTAACTTCTCTCGGACGGACTCTCGCATACAAGGGACCTACTACCTTGAAAACGATTAGTCTTTTATATGGTATCTTTACTTTTATATCTAGGACACCAAATTCTATAAAAAAATTAGTTATTAATGACTTCACTGTCCATCCTCGTGTAGTAGAAAAACTATAAAATTACTCAACAGCGTAAAGAGCATTCTGATAAACTGTGACCTATTCCCTTACGACGTTTTGTGTTTGTAGCATAATAAATTCGAATGAAAGGGATACAGTATACAAATCATTTAGGATAGAAAGAGAGAGGTATATTTCCGTGGGAGCAACTCTAAACGGTGGGCGTTACCGAATAGATAACCCGCGGTACAGATCGGGCGCGGAACTGGTTTTTTTATTTGAATTATATTTTTATAGAAGTATGTTGTGTCATCAAATTGATTGAAAAGTAAGTTAACCTTCACTGTCCATCTCTTGTGGCATAAAGTTTGAAGATACGTATGAAAATAATTATGTCTGGTATGGCCATTAGCTCGCCCCCTATCATGAGACGGAAATAAGCGAAATGTAGGCGTACTAGTCACACCTCTGCCTACCCCTTCAGGGATTATAGGCGTGAGTGCGTATGTATGTAAGGTGGAGTACGTCTCTAAAATACAAGGTTGTAGGCCCTTCGTATGCGAGAGAACGTCTGGGTTGATACCACCGCTTTGTCTATTTCTGTTGCCAAGCTGTTTCAGTGTGTAAGCATTGTTGTGTTTCGGTTTGAATGACATTGAAGCTAGTGAAATTTACTGGGCATTATGAGACTTAACATCATGTCTCAGGGTAACGAGCGCAGTTCAGTGCCATGCAGTAGTTAGGCAGACGTGGCGCTTACCATCAGACTAGTGACGTGCTCGTTTCTTCTTTTAACCTAAAAAAACAGACTTTTTTTTATGAATCCATTTTTTGATGTCGGCTAAACACCCTAAGTAATTAAATGAAGTCAAAAGATACTCCAAAACCATTCCAAAGACATGTCCTAAATATCTTGTAACGCATAAAATAAAAAAAACGGCCCGCGACATCATTAGTTTTTACACATCAAGTTTTTTTCAAGCCACGTGCGACCAACGAGGGTAAAAAAATCACATTAGTTACTCCGCGACGCACCTTTCGTAGCTAATAGATTATAAATTACGTTTGATAGAGCCACTGGACTTCATTGGATGTTTAACGGTATCCCGTAAGGTCTAGTAGGGTCTGAGGGCCCGTATTATACAATAACACTCAAATGAGTTCTTTGGTAAGTGTCGATTTCTGTACACGCTTTTTTTATGCATAGGCCGGCGAACGAACAAGTGGATCACCTGGTAAGCGATCTCCACCGCCCATGTACGCCCACAATACTAGAAGAATCATGGGCGTGGTGCCAACCTTAAAGGAAAGGAATAATTAAGGTATTGGGAAGGGGAGGGGGATTTAGGCCTCCGAATATCTCACTAACCGTACGAAACGCAGCAGCAAGCTGCTATTTTACGCCGGTTTTCTGTGACGCAGTGGTAACGACCCGGACGAGCCGGCCCATTCATGCCGTAGACACAAATCTCTTGAGCATCGCTCTACCACTCTAAACACTAATTTCACTAGCTTCAATGTCCTTCTGTCCAAAATATAACAATAGTTACTGCTACTTGACGGCGGAAATAGACAAAGCGGTGGTACCAACCCAGATCGCCTCTCGAATACGAGGTATCTACCACATAGTAAAACCTACCTAAACCCTGGCTTTCTTCCTTTTTTAGACAAATACAAAGATGTTGAGCTTCGTTCCACATACACCTAATGATGTAATGTTTCAAAAACAGATGATTCACTTATCTTCATTACATAATACAACTAATTCACTTTTAAAATCCACAACTGGACTTATTTAAGAACTTACCCTTAGATCGAATTTAGGGAATGTCAATACGGTCAAGACCCCCCCTTTGATATTGAAAACAGCATTCTTAAAGAATATTTCCGTTTTTTTTATGGCACAAGCCGGCAAACGACTACTTGGTTCACCTGATGGTAAGTGATCTCCAGCGTTCATGAATATCCACAATAGGTACTTGAAGAATCATGGACGCGTTGCCGACCTTAAAGGAAAGGGATATTTAAGGGATTGGGAAGAGAAAGGAGATTTAGGCCTCCGGATATCTGACGTACTGTGCGAAATGCAACAGCAAGCTGCTACTTCACGTCGGTTTTCTGTGAGACAGTGGTAACAACCCGGTACAAGTCTGTGACGACTTACAATACAAAAAAAAATATTTTTGGAGAATCAAAAATGACGCCCGCAATGCATCTTGTTTATTTAAATTATTTGATAAATCTATACGGGTAATTTTATAATATTTCGGTCAAAATTAAGTCAGAACCAAGATTCAACAAGCAACACAGTGACTCTTTTTGCCCAAGTTTATATCTTTCTCCATGGTTAGATACACCTCTGCCTACCCCCTCGAGGATTGCAGGATTACGTGAGTGCGTATGTATGTAAAGATATTCTAATAATCCATGACAGTTTAACTACTTCAAAACCAAAGACTGAGACCCACTTGCACGACGATCCTATATCAAGATTTACCACTAAACTTATTTACTTATGTCAAATATCCATAAGATTTGACCTTTTTTAAACTGGTTTAGTGTGTTAAACTCGATTTAGGATCATCGCGTCGTGCAAGTGAGCCTAAATCCGCGCCTGATTAATCGCAATCAGAGCTAAACAAAGTTATTCAACGCAAAAACATAACCTCAAACGTCATCTGTCATGTCGCTCTCACCTGTCACTTTGACGTTTTCGCGATTTTAATTCGACAGTTTTTATCCGCACAAGCTCATAACATGTTATTATCTGTGTCTTAAACGTTGTTAGAATGTTTATTTTATGATAATTGCCACGTGATTGCGACTAATTTTCGGTAATTAATAAGTTTTGAGCACCTGTGTTAGTTTAAGTTAAAGGAGTGTTATTTATGTATTTGAATGAACACCTTTCGTGGCGACTTGTTAGGTAATTAGGTTATTTATTATGAAATTGACAAATTGCTCTTAAATTTATACACCAATTGAACCTCCACAAACATAGTGGTACCATAACTCTTGACATATTAAATTAAAAGTGGTAGAGCCACGCTTTGTACAGTTTTATCTACATCATAAATGAGATTGGGAACGGGGTTGATTTGGGTCTCCGGAAATCTCACCCACCGTACGAACCGTAACAGCAAACTGCCATTTCATGGTGAGGATGCCGTAGTCAAACCAGCCTATTCTCGCTGTAGACACAACTCTCTACACCGTGGCTCTACCACTTAGGGAGCTCTTAAATAAATAAATACACCCAACAGTCACACACCTAGTCCTGCCCAAACAGTAGTTTAACCTGTATTGTGGGTATGAGGACTACGAAGGACTTGCGGTCCCACAATACCTAGACCTGAAACAAATATTTGTGGATCACACAAACATTTGTCTCGGTGCGGGAATCGAACCCTTTCGCTTCGTAGCTACTCACCCGTTGTGCCACTCTTTTTTTTCTTAAACTTAGTATGACCGAGGAATCGATTTACTACCGACTTAATCAGCTGGTATTCAATAATCACCTAATTACATGCCGGGACTCGAATAATGTACTTTTAGATAAAAAAATACGCCCGAAGTGTATCCTGCACCACATATTATCGATGAAGTTTATCACGTATTGATGTTGCGGGACGTGTAGGTAATTTGAGTTTTTGTAAATTTCTTAAATCTATTAGAGATGTTTACCCTTTTTAAATTATCAACGACTCTACTGGTCAGTAGTGCAGAAGGGTAAATATTCCCTACGGCACAAATGGTAGTGGTTTGGTAGCGTGGTGTGCCAGAAGGGATTTATCAGATCGAAAGATGATTTGTGAGATGTAGTAGGTACTGAAGTAAAGAAATGTTATATTACGTCAGAGGTTAAAAAGGGGTAAGTATATACATTCACCTGTTGCATTTTTAGACTATAAAAATGGCATACAGCTTATGGCTTTGATTCTAAAATATGATTAATAACAGCTTAAATTTTACAGTCGACACAGTTATTACGCGTCAACAGCACGTGTTTTATTCTCAAACGTTATTATATTATAAACTCATCGTCAACCACCGCACTCCGAAACGTCAATTCATTTTAATTGTCTTTAAGTCATTTCTTAGAATTTAATTATTCCGCAGTGACTTCCATTAAGATTATATCCGTGTTCAGTATCTATTTAAAACGTATTGTATAGTCTTTGTGTAGAAAATATAGTTTAGCTAAAATAGTTTTGTCACAAAAATCCTTATTAAACTTACTGCAGGTAACACTGCCAGCGCGTGTAAGCGTGCGCATACGTCGCACCGCGCCGGTGCATCGATGGGTGCCGCACACCTGCTGCGCACGAGTTGACAAAACCACTGTAATTGTACACAAATTGTCCCAAACTCATGCCCGGGACGCCGACGCGACGTCTTCGTTTAAGTGAGGATCTACCAACGCACCTTTTAATACATGTGATACAGAGAACTTCAAATATTGTAGTGGACGAATTATTTGATTTTTTCCTGGCTTCATTTAATCTGGATCCGACACTTCAATCAACTCCAAAAGTTCGGTAAAATAACATCTAAAAGTTTGCGAATTTTGTTGAGGGTGGTTAATTTCGCATAAATTGTTCCGGGTTAGGGGATTTGTTTATTTTCTAATACTTCAGTTTTCTTTAGTTCAGGGGTGGGTTCAATTGCCTATAGATCCCTTCCCTTCACCCTTATCCTGATTATCGTCCATTTAGTTTTTTTTTATACTAGTTCGGCAAAGTGACTACGCTACACCTGATGTTAAGTGCAGCGTAATCCAAGAATACTGTCGACCAACGATAGACGATGTGTCTAGCGTAGGTCGGCAAAAATATGCCGGTCTGCCTAATTACTTCATCACACTCCGTTTAAAGGACCCCATATTATAGGAAGGAGGGAACACGTGTGCCGGCAAACTATTCCACAGCTTGATGGTCCGGCAGAAGTAAGATAAGGATTTAGTTATTTTCCTATCGTCTATAGCGCCTTTCTTCCTTCCTTAAATATTCTAAATATGCTTCTGCCCTCAGTGCCATTCCTAGTGTATGCCTTTGATTATGAATTACATTACTTGATATCTAATATATAAAAATAAATAATAGTTTAAAAAAAAACTAAAGAAATACGCTTTTATAGAAAATCCAACTAAAAAATAGAAAATAAATTTTAATAAATTTGAATTAAAAATAGTGTAAGAAAAAATGATTTTATTGTAATAAAAAAAAACTATTTTTTAATTGGATTTTCTATAAAAGCGTATTTTTTATTTCAAACTGTTTAAAATATTGAATTGTCATCGGTCCTTAATAAGTATGCCAAATTTCGAGTTAATCCGATGTTTTGAAGGAGGTCAAAATCATGTTCAAAGATTCCGTTACATACTACCATACTAATATACGTATGAAGCTAATATAAAGCGTATAAAAATACTACAAAGTCTAAGCGTGCACCCCACGGTTTAAATGAACAGATTTTCTACGATTTTAATGACTTTATCTAAACACATTTACTATTTATACTCGTAATGACTAACAACACGCTTATTCGGTACAGTATGGCGCCCCTTCATTTCACCCTAGTATACTTGAAGTTCATTTTGTTATCATGTTTGATGATATGTGATGACAAAATATTTGAAAATCGAATTTGAATACTTTAGATAGTTTGATACAGCTTTTATTATTAAATTCAAAATGTCTTTATTTTTTTAACCGATATTTTTTTTAATGCATATCTAACTCCGTACAGCTTATGGCATCATACATATGGGTCATACTCAGAAAAAGTGTACATTTAAAATTTGTAACTAAACTGATAGATAACGATACTGAGAATATCCGTTACGAAACTGATGTCATAAGGCATAGTACACATAGTATAGTGGGCTGTGGTCGGCGGACGTTCTCAGCCTCTCCTGGCCGTCGGGACCTTAGGCGCTGGGGATTCTTCTCCACTCAAGGCGGCGTTGATCCCATCGCGGCTGCAAGTGATTGACCGTGACCGCTTCCGACCGTGGTCGCATTCGGTCGCTCCAAGCTCCCTGCAATTATAATCGGAAGCGGTGGCTTCCTCAGGGGCAGACCCCAAAGATTCCACCGTCTCCAAACTCCCAACGGATTCGGGATCCGACCCCATTAGGACTTCCGCATACGCTTGCCTGACGGGCAGAGCAAGGATACAGATACGAGGGGGTTGGATGTGACCTATCCCTTGTGGCGCCCTCGGGACTGGACTCCCTCCAGCCATTCATCCTACCGGCGGGCACCAAAGCCTTAAGATTGGAGTTTATTGAGGAAGTTGTCTCCTCTAGGTCTCCTACCGGCGATCCCCATGCTCGGCAAATAACCGGGGTGAAGGATTGTCCGACGCCGACCAAAGTCGGGTGCACACTTGACAAACACGTCACACTGGGCCCACGGCCTTTTCTCGTGCTTTATTATAGAGTTTGTCTTCCCCGCAATCCCCACGAAGGCGTACCCCGTTCCTGATAAGCAGTCGGGGTTACAGTTCAACTCTCTCCTGGTCAGAAAGTCGAGGAGCAGATTCTGCGTATCAGGTCAAAAAAATATCATTATATAACAAAAGGACATAGTTAATAAACAAACTTTATAATATACTTCACAAAATAACAGTCGTTTATCACCCTGAGATATATTTTTGTAAATAAAGTGATGAGACACGTTTTGACTGTACGACTACGGCGAAAACAATAACCGCCGCCGACAGTGATTTTGAAATTAACAATAGTGTTTACAGAATAGATAAAATATTTATACCATCTTAAATAACTGCGTTCTCAATTATATTGCATGTTACTAACCCTAAGTAACGAAACGTCATAATTATATTGCATGTTACTAACCCTGAGTAACGAAACGTCATAATATTGGAACAAGATTAATTTAATTAATTTTTTTTTAAATGATTTACGAATAAAAATTGTTCCTATTTAATTGCTTGCTTCAGCAAGATTTGGCCATATTAATCAAATCTATTAATACTCATAACAATGAATCTTCGAAAAAGTAAAATGGTCACTGGGGCACTGCAAAAATGTATGAAAAGATTTTTTAAACAAATTTTACCTCAAGAAATTTACTATTTTAAGATAAATTAAAGTTAAAATACTATAAAAATCTTCACATTAATAGACTAATTTAACAATAAGGGAGAAAAAAATGTATAATATTTATAAAATAAGATATTTATTAAATTATGAAAGAAGTAGTGGGGCAAGAAAAGATACCAAATGTACACTTTTTCTGAGTATGACCCATATACGTTATAATCATATTATCACCCATCATCAGCTTTTGCTTAGATCTCGTTTAAAGAACCTCGTTTATTTGAGTGGTAGAGCCAGTGTAGACACTTCTCACTGTCTCACATAAAAATTGACGTAAAATAGCAGCTTGTTGCTGCGTTTCGTACGGTGAGTGATATCCGGAGGCCCAAATCCCCTCCCCTTCCCATTCCCTTAATTGTCCCTTTCCTGGTATTGTTGGCGTACATGGGCGGTAGAGATCACTTACCATCAGGTGACCCACTTATTCGACTGGCGGCCTATGCTATAAAAAAAACCTGTATTTTCTCACTAATCTAATTTTATTCACCCTCTATTTCTGCGACCAAACCGCAATGATTTGATGCCAATGTTCCAATTACACCATTATTTATGTGTGGCAAGTTAGTTTTAACACTTGCGCCGACCACGGCTGTTCCCTTTGACCCCTGAGTGTCATCCTCGCAACCCAACTCTGTAGTTTATTAAAAGGGTGCGACAGGTCAAGATATATTGGCTGTTTTAATGACTTGTTTATTATCTAACAGATGTGGTGACGTACACAATGTCGATATTTTCTATTGTTGTACAACAAGTGTTAATAGTTTTATGAGCTACGCAAATGTGCGAATGATGATCATGAAATAATTTATAAATACTTAAATAGGATTTTTATTGAAAAATAAAAGTGCGGATCTCTAGCAACGTCTCGTAAATAAAACTACTTCAGACATCTTCGGACAGACTTTTCTTGTATTTGGGTCGGATGCGGTACATAAACATTATTAACAATCTATCCAGGCAAGAGATTTTTTATTTTAATTATCACCTTTATACAACATTTATGTATGGGCCGGAAAAGAAATAAAACAAAAATAATATAGAAAACCTCTTGATATCCGAAATGAGTAATGAAACTCAAGTTTCTTGCCTTGTTTCACCCATATCATCACATCTGGGCACTGCTGGAATTAAATTATTTCAAACGTTAATCAAAATTGAACTTGATGCCATAATATCATAGATGTTTTTTTTTTGTTTTTTACTTTCTACCATAGCGTGAAGTATAAAGTCCACTAAATTCTACGTATCCTGTATTATGAAGGGGACAGTCTGTCAGCTCACACGTTCCTTTAGAGTTTAAACAATCTCTTCTTCTTCTTCTTTCATCTGCTCTTCTCCTACTCGCAGTGGGGTGAGGGCTACATGCTTTTTAACAAATGTTACAGAAAGATTTGGCTTGTAGTTTTTACGACCGGCCGCCCCTCTGGGGATTTAAACAATCTGAAAGCCAAAAATTAAGAAACCTACCCATATTTAATTTAACGCAAAGATTTCCACGTGTCTAACTTTGGAATCTCTTCTTAACATGGCATCGGTTAGATGTGGTATTTTTGCCGCCACCTTAAATAAAAAGGACTAGACAATACGCTCTACACAAATAACTATCAGCTTAGCTATCATCAGCAAAAATCTGACTACAATCACATTCAATTACAACTCCCAAAATCAAAATCATCCACTCAAGTAATCCTTGATTGACAACAAAAAAACAACCAAGATTAGGGTCGAAAAGGCCACGCGACTAAATTAACTTTATGTAATCCCTATTATTGATACCGTTATCTAAGAGCGCATTCGCTAACGAGACCGAGTTTTTATAATAGTTAATTCGGATTAGATAGTGTCCCACGGGTGGTCGGTGGGGTGATTCCGACCCGTCGTCGCTAGAGGGTTGCACCCCACTGCGATGACAGGTTAAAGGGATGTTGTGGGGTAAGTGTCATTGTCGTTATTGGATTTATATTTATTTGTACAACACAAAAAAAATACATTTGAGGCCTGTTTCACAATGTCAAAGTAAATGTAGCTTATGAAATAAAATTTATGACAGTAAATTACAAAAAAAATACGTATATATTAAGTACATCAAATTGGTACTCTAACACTTTATTTGGTGGTTTTAATTTAATTGCACTTGTGAAACAAGCCTCTATTTGTTAACTTAGATGATGAGACGAGCAGTTCGATCGTCTGATGGTAAACGCCACACTCGAAATACGTTAATAGATGTAACACGCTTGCCCATAAACAGAAGCAACGCCACACAGAACTTTGAATTACAAAGCATTGCATGGCATTGGACGGCGCTTGTCACCACGAGACAAAATGTTAAGTCTCATAATGCTCACTAATTTTACTTGTTTCAATACCAATACATAATAGTACTTGCACACTACTGCTTGGCGGCCGAACTAAACAAAGCGGTGGTATGAACCCAGACAGTCTCTCACGTACGAGATACGTTAATAGATGTAACAGCTACTGGCTTTTATAACATTGGTATATTGGCAGTGTCCTTCAACCTTTAACTTTAGATTCCAGTTCAATTCCCAGGTTGAGCAACAATTGCATATTTGAAACTATAAAACGATATAGCTATAATAGCGGATTCCCTAACTAACGCGTACGCATTACAACTGCGCCACCGAGGCAGTCAAAATTTATCTCACAGAAAACCGGCGTAAATAGCAGCTTGCTGCTGCGTTTCGTATGGTGACTGAGATATCCGGAGGCCAAATTCCCCTCCCCTTCCCAATCCCTAAAGTATCCGTTTCCTTAAAGGTCGGCAACGCGCCCATGATTATTTTAGTATTGTGGGCGTACGTGGGCGGTGGAGATCACTTACCATCAAGTGACCCACTTGCTAGTTTGCCGGCCTATACTATGTTTAAAAAAAACACCCCCCTTTTTTTAAGTGTAAAAACCACTGCACAGGTTACACATCTGTCCATCCGTCCAAATATAACTAATGACACACGATGTAATCATTTTATAACATTAAAAATACTCCAAAAATAATAAAAATCAACCAATGACCAACGACACGTAAGACGGGTTCCAAACATTGTATCAACAATGGTGTTTCGCAATGCAGCAAACAATCAAATCGGACATCAATTTGGTTTTATTGTTCAAGATGAAAGAATATCCGAATTTTTATTAGCTAAGTACGTTTTTGTATCTTATAGTACAGGAGCCAGTTCTTAAAAACATTATCTGTAAATACTATAGTTCAAATTAGTGAGTGAGTGTGAGTTTCATGAGTGGTAGAGCCACGCTGTAGATACTTTTGTCTACAAGATGTATGGGTCGGCTCGTCCGGGTCATTACCACTGTCTCATAGAAAACCGGCGTAAAGTAGCAGCTTGCTGTTGCGTTTCGTATGGTGAGTGAGATATCCGGAGGCCCCAACCCCCTCCCCTTCCCAATCCCTTAATTATCCCTTTCCTTTAAGGTCAGCAACGCATCCATGATTCTTTTGGTATTATGGGCGCACATGGGCGGTGGAGATCACTTACCATCAGGTGACCCACTGGCTCGTTTGCCGGCCTATCCAATAAAGGAAATAAATAAATAAAAATAGTACATAAAGTAAATACACCCAACAGTCACACACATAGTGCTGACCCCACACTAGGTTAACCTGTATCGTGGGTATCAAGAACTACGAGGGATTTGCGGTCCCGTAACACCCAGTTCCGAAACAAATATTTGTGGGTCACACAAACATTTGTCTCGGTGCGGGAACCGAACATACAGCCTCACGTTGCAGCCGGCTACTCGCCCACTGCGCCACGGAGGCTGTCGGATCACATATGTATCAATGGGGCAGGCAGAATTGCAACTACTGCTACACCCACGCTTCGCCGAGCTTATTTCCTTCCCATAATAGGAGGTTAGCCTATCGCCATACCGGGCACAATTCCAGACACCGGGCTGATACTAAGCATTTTGTGATAGAAAAACCCAGTATCATTGACAGGAAACTAAAAAGTAAAAAACGCAAATATATTTTGACTGCAAAAATTATCTATTACAAAACTTAACTAACTTGCTACACAATATTGCTTAATATGCACCTACAAAATAAGCCCAAATTCCTTTCAATTTGATAACCTTTTTATTATCATTCCATACTAAATGACCACCCAAAATACTTGAGTAAGACAACTCGCGAACGCGCGCGGAATCTCTCCCACAAAGTATGCACGCAAAAAATCATAACTAATTATAAATTCAATAATTATAATTTGAATTCAATGCTTTTATAAGAGTAATGCGAGGCCAGACCATCTGTGACGCGTTATCTGACCATCAGAACGTGTAGGATTGTCTCTGCCTCCATGCTTGTGAGTAAAACATAATGTTAAATTCCAAAGGAAATGATCCTGATATCGAATGCTACATATCATGCAATTTTGATCACTATGCGGTTGATTTTATAGTAAGTTTTTCTAAGGACTGATGGCCTAGATATGCCTCGCGTGTGAAGGGAAATGTTTGCATAGTATATAGAAAACCTAAGTTATCAGCGTAATAGGAAAGATAGAGGCTCTATTCTGTACTACTTAAATACGTTGAATTAAAAGCAGTACAAAGAATTTTTTCTTTAAAATCTTGGTAAATTGAGATGTTTCTTAGTTGTGTTTGAATAAAATTTGTTCAACCGTTTATAAGTTACATATATTTTTAACCGATTTCAAAAAGAAGAAGGTCTCAGTCCGTCTGTATTTTTTATATATGTTCGCGCATAACTCCGCCAAATGTGGATTTGGATGATTCTCCATATTATATAGACTTTAATACGGTGGTGGACCCATTTAAATTTGAAGAAATAACACCTTTATGCACTGATTTATGCACCCATCCAGATAATTCACTAACAAATAGTAAAATAAAAACTTTTTAACAAAAAAATCATTGAAAAAAAATAATGTTGGTAGTATCTATATCTATACATAGTATAAAACAAAGTCGCTTACCACGTCTGTCTGTTTATTTGCGAACTCTTCCTAAACCACTCAACGGATTTTGATACTGTTTTCACTATGATTTAGACAATTTATTCAGGAATATTTATATGTATATCACGCTATGCCCCATGGGAGCAGGGCAGTAATGTAATACATAAAACGACATTCACGCGGGCGGAACCGCGCACAAAAACTAATAACAAGTATTGTATAATTATAAAACACAAGTATGGATTGGAAGATTTTGCTCGGTTCATTAATGTAGAGAAAAAGATGGCTGTCATGGACGAAACGGTCTTCGATGATTGAGCAAATCTATATGTGTATGGTTGAAACATGGCTACTACATAGCTCTGTAGTAATACGGTCCGACTCGGTTTTTTTTATTAGCTTGAATGACTAGACGAGCAGGTCGCTCACCTGATGGTAAGCGCCACGCCTGCTCATAAACAGAAGCAATGACACACAGAACTTTAAATAACAAAACACTGCATGACATTGGACTGCGCTCCTCACCCCAAGACATAAGGCGTTAAGTCTCATAATGCCCAGTAATTTCACTGGCTTCAATGTCCTTCAAACCGGAACACAACAGTGCTTACACACTGTTGCTTGGCGGCAGAAATAGAAAAAGCGGTGGTACCAACCCAGCCAGCCTCTCGCATACGAGGGACCTACCACCTTGTACGGCCTTCTCTACTAATGAGACAGATTGAGCGTTAGTACAAAACGCTAACCTAATGCGTAAACTTACAAAGAAGTGGTACATCTGATGGCAAGTGACCTGCACCGGCCATGAACATCCACAATACATAAAGAATCATGGATACCGGCTCAAAGGATAATTAAGTGATTTGGAAGGGGATTTGAGCCTTTGAATATCTCAATCACCGTATGAAAAGCAAGAGCAAGCTGCTATTATTCCCGATTTTCTGTGGGATAGTGGTAACAACCAGGTCGAGCCAACCCATTCATGCTGTAGACAAAACTGTCTACACTCATGGCTCTTTAGAGATCTACCACTTTAGAGAAACTTCATATACCTTCACCATTCTTATCGAGAATTGTCAAGTATTGAAGTTTACTTACGAAGGTTTTTGACCGTTAAAGCGAGCTATAATTAACAATGGATACGTGTTGATGGCCCACTTACTCTGATTAAAAATATTTATTAATAAAACTCTTGCCTGCCTCGGTGGCGCAGTTGTAATGCGTATGCGTTACGGCTGACGCTGACGCTGAGGTCTTGGGTTCGATCCCCGGGTCGGGTAAAAGTGATATTGGGTTTTTCTATTACGAAATGCTCAGTATCAGCCCGGAGTCTGGAATTTGTGTAGAATGTATGACGATGGACTCGCCCCCTATTACATCATGGGATGGAGATACGCTCGGCGAAATGTGTATGTACTGGTTACACCTCTGCCTATCACTTCGGTGGACAATTAATATTTCCAACTCCTCCTTAACTTCTTATTTGATTAATTTCGTTGCGGAACCAAGACAATTTAGCATTTCCAGAGACTCGCCTAACTTCACTGCTCGGTGTCAACAAAATTGCGTGCCACTGTCCTATCCTGCCACTATCCTGGTACACAAGAGTTACAGTGGCGGGTGTGTGGGCGGGATAGCCTCGTATCCCTTCGGGAATTACAGGCGTGAGTGCGTATGTAATAAAACTTTTAGTGTTAGCTCTCGGTCTACCCATAATATTCGGCAGCCGATACTCGAAGTCCAACACAATAATCCATAATCATGTTGTTACTCTCTACTTAGTACCAGCCTGTCATTACTGGACCGACACCGGGAGACATCTTCCTTGCCGAAATTACTTGTGTTCTGACCATTTATTGTTATTTAATCATGGTATTGTTAACTGCCATTGAGGCAAGGTGCCTTCAAAATCCAAGTTGAATTCGGAAAATGACTTTCACCCGTATTGACGAACAATACTTAAGCTCTTTGCTGTGTGTAGCTCTTTATGTGATTGGTTAATTTATGTTTAGCGTCAAAAATGCACTCAAATCAAATCGTATATTCTGTAAATTGGATCATAAATATCACTTTTACATTTCAATTATTTTTCATGCTAGATTACATTTACGTCGGCATTTCTTATCATGGCTAGCAACAATATCTGGACATTAGAAGAAGCACCTTTAAATGTCCAGACATTGTTTTACAGAATTATGCGAGTGTAATGTACAGACATTTCTGGATTGGCCTTTTCAAGAAATAGCCATGAGTATACCAGACATACGTGGTACTCGCACTCACATAAAAAAAACAAATTTAAATAATTCAGGAGATAATTAATAATTAAAAAAATGACAGCATTCCCTTTCGTCTTCCAAGTAATCTTTCACATTATAATAACCTTTTTGGCAAAGCCTAAGTTTGATACTTAAAATAATTTATTAAGTAACGCTTAAAAGTTGAATATGGCTTGGAATTTTGTTGTGCAGGGTTCCTCACGATGTTTCCTTCACCGTTAAACCAAGCGATAATTAACTTTACTTTGCGATTAAAATAATCACACATAAATTATCTGGGATTGGAATTTGTGCCCAATATGGCGATAGAATCGCGAGCGATAGGGATCACATAATGTGACAAAAAAACGCACGATGAACCGGGGATGCAGCACCAGTTGCACCTACGCCTAACAAGGTCCCTCGTATGCGAGAGACCGTCTATGTACCACCGCTTTGTTTATTTCGGCTGCCAAGCAACAGTGGTTAAGCACTGTATTCCTGTTTGAAGCGCATTGAAGCCAGTGAAATTACTGGTCATTATGAGAGTTAACAACGTATGTCTCGGGGTGACGAGGGCAGTCCAGTACCACGGAGTGGTTTGTAATTTAACGTTCTGTGTGGCGTTGCTTCTGTTTATGGGCAGGCGTGGTGCTTACCATCAGGCAAGCGACCTGCCCGACTCGTCATTTAAAATAATAAAAGAAACCTTTCATGGATACAGGTAGCATATGTTATATTTATATTACACGTCCATTTACCACGGTGCGAGATCGAATATCATTTCACAGTCGTCCATTCGACCTCTGCCCATGAAGAATTGGCGTTGGAAAGTGAAATCTACCACACAAGACACATCCCCCAATCGTAATTTCAAAGATACCCAAGGAATGTTTTCATTTCATCCCGCCTACCAATCAATTGAAGAGTATCCTAACTACAGTATTGGTAAACGTGGCTACTCAATTTGAAGGTAGCGCGTAATGAGTAATGAAGCACCTCCGTCGCCTGTGGGCCGCCGAGCTGCTTATATTAATAAGAAAAATATACACCGCGCACCGATCATTATGTGATATTGTTTGGAGTTATTTGATTCGAGATGGGATATGTGAGTATGGAGTAAGCTTATTGGTGTAATGCTGCAGTGTACTACTAGACAGTAGGTCCGTATGTGAGAGGCCGTCTGGTTTGGTACCGCCACTTTATCTATTTCTGCCTTCTATCAGTAGTGTGTCAATACTGCTGTGTTTCGATTTGAAGGACATTGAAACCAGTGAACTTACCTCTCGGGGTGACGAGCGCAGTCCAATGCCATGCAGTGCTTTGTAATTCAAAGTTCTGTGTGGTGTTGCTTCTGTTTATGGGCAGACGTGGCGCTTACCAACAAGGGAGCTGCTCGTTTCGTCTTTCAAGCTAATAAAAAAATGGTCGAAACTAAACTTAGGATAATGTAGATAGGGCTATTACATTACATTAATATGATTTTTTCAGTATTTAGGTACTGATCAACTTTTCATTTTATTTTCTAAGCTGTGTTGTTCGGCACAACAGTATAGTTTAAGGTGATAGAAAATATACACCTTAAAATTGTAGAGCACCCTTTCCATTTTTCTTCATATTATTCCGCGTATTGAAGAACGCGCTTCCGGTTCATGTGTGTTACACAAAATATTTCTGAAAAACAAAACAAAAATAAACAGTCCTCTTCCACACTTTATATTCAAAATATTGATTGCAGCGCTACGGGCGACATCACGCGGAACTAATTAATAATCGACACCAATATGACAAGAACCAAAGGGTAAACGATTTTCAATCATAAATCATCGTACTGACAAACATTTTCGGCATCCGGAATCCCTGCCTTCTACTTAAATTACGATAAAAGCAAATTACATACATTATTAACACATCAATGGGGCACGAAGCTTAATTGGTAAAGTGCAGTTTGTGCATTTAGGCCCGTATTATAGAACAACACTCAAGTGTTTAGTTTACGAGTGGTAGAGCCACGCTGTAGACAATTATGTCTACAGAATAAATGGGCCGGCTCGTCCGGGTCGTTACCACTGTCTCACAGAAAACCGGCGTAAAGTAGCAGCTTGCTGCTGCGTTTTGTACGGTGAGTGAGATATCCGGAGGCCCAAATCCCCCTCTCCTTCCCAATCCCTTATTATCCCTTTCCTTTAAGGTCGGCAACGCGCCCATAATTCTTTTGTATTGTGGGCGTACATGGGCGGTGGAGATCGCTTACCATCAGGTGGCCCACTTGCCGATTGCCGGCCTATATTATAAAAAATAAAAATAAATAAGTGAGCACTTTGCTAAGTGTCGATTTCTGTACACGTGATTGGTCCGTTTTTGGGCGCAAAAAATAGACCAATCACGTGTGTGCAAAGAGCTCACTTGAATGTTGTTCTATAATTCGGGCCAATGTACGTTTGATTTCGAAATCCGGACGGAGAACGATACCCAATATTTATATCAACGTCATAGTTTGTACATCGGGGACTCTGAATTCGAAACTCTACTCTAATAGGGTAGTTGACTAGATTTTTTTTATTATTTAAATCAATAAGTTACGTTACTCAAAATCTATTGCAGAAAGAATTTTATAAATCGGACCAAAAATAAATAAGATAGAAGCCATTGAAATCCTGTAGAAGGGGTAATTGTCAAATGACAGACGATGCAACCTTTGACGTCACTGTGTAAAATGTTCATTATAGTGCACGCGTGCAAGCGAGATAGTGAGATATCCCTACTACGCACCCACTTTTCCTCATAGCAACATTTAAAGTCATAACTGCGGGCACATTTCTGAACCAATTTTGATTGTGTTTTAATAAAAGGGTTTCTTTTGCGTATCATTTTCTGTTGCTTATAAAATAATGTATAAAATTCAATATAGGAAACTACCCTATTGCAAGTTGTTCCTATGATATTTACTACAAGATATTTACTAGGTGTGTAGTGACTAACAGGAAAAATTTACAAGAAGAACCACGCATAAGATTTCAATACGTTTTACAGTTGTACCTGACAAGCAGCCGTCTATAAGACAGAAGCGCTTTCTTCAATACCCGGAATGATGGTGAAGGAAAGGTTCCACTTTTAAGTAGTATATTTTCTATCACCTTAAACTATACTATTGTGCCGAATAACACAACTTAGAAAATAAAATGAAAAATCGATCCGTACCTAAATACTGAAAAAATCATATTAATGTAATGTAATAGCTCTACCTGTATTATCCTTGACCATACCCAACGCCTGTTTTCTATCTGCCTGCATTGAGTACTCCAATACTTTGGACAACTCGCACCAAGCACAGCTGATAACATGAAAAGCTAATAATGACAGGGAAAATAGAAGACAAAAGACCAACAGGAAGGAGCCCGTAACGTTGGTCTGACCAGGTGTCAGAACAGCTGGAGAAACCAATCAACGTCGCAATCCATCAAGCCGAAGACCGTAGCAAATGGAGAAAAACCATTGCTAGAGTCCTTGCGCGGAGTCACGTTCCTCAACAATGAGGGAACGTTATAGGAGGAGGATAATATCCTTAGTTCAGTTTCGACTATTTTTAATTAGCTTAAATGACGTAAGCGCCACCCCCATAAACACATGTAACATCAAACTGAACTTTGAATTACAATGCACTACATTGCACTGAACTAAGCTCGTTACCCCGATACCTAATATTAATGCCCAGTCATAATGCCCAATTATCTCAATGTCTTTCAAAATTCGACTATCATTTTCATATAAATATTTTAACGTACCAATAATAAATACCTATTTTTGATATGATACCCTTTAACAGCAAACAGAGATCAAAATCGTCTCGGACGTTGTCCGCTTTTTGTCGCCTTTCGAGATGAGCCATTCTTCATCCATTTTTCATACGACAAAACTCGACTCGCAAACGTAACTGAGCCATCAATATATGCGAATTTAACCCTTTTTGCTTTGAAATAAGGTGTTGTAGATTCTAAATGTAAGTTTGTTTGATCGCAATTAAAGCGCAGAAACGCACGTCATTAGTGCATACGGCAATATTCCACGGTGTTTCTTATGTCGTGGACCGGTATTATAATTTTTCACCCATAATATGCCGTGAACATTGCAATGTGATATTTTGATTGGTGTTCTGATGAGGGCTGAGGTATTTTATTATGACTTTATATAGTACAGAACTAGACGCTGAATATTTACGCGGCGTGTAGTGGAAAATACTACATACTAAAGTGTATATGATCAATGTCTATTGCACCTTGACTTGGTTATTGCGCTCAGTTTGCCGTGTATTTTTAGCTATAATTACGATTTTTGACTGTGTCACTATGAAAGAGCTAGCAGCTTGTGAAAACTATATAATAGGTATTTCATTACTAAAACGTTCTTTATACAGTTTTAGCTTTGGTTTTAGCAAGTTTAAAATATTACCAATCCCATAAAAAATTATAAATTAACTTTCGCGATATGTATACTAAGTATTAAAATGACAATTTATTTATTTCCCGACACGACGTTTTGACCGAGTTGCATCGACAGTCACGGGTTGGCTGACAGTCAATTTATACCGTAAAATATTAAACGCTTAAGGTCCAGTTTCATTACCATAGTACATCTATAAAAAGAGATCAATGTTCATTTAACGTATTTGGGACAAAAGAAGTGATAAAAAGATGCCAAAGTCTGGCAGAGCTAATATATATAATCTTGTACGAAGCAAGGTTTTCGATGAGCCCTTTACCGAGATCGCGATGGTTTTCACTCTCAATCAAAATTTTCGAGTCACCACGATAAAACCACTATCAAACCGACTTCATTTAATTTAATATATATCTATATTATACTCGTAGTATATAGAATATTTTTCCAAGGGTCTAAAGTTGATATTAATTTCCTATGATGGAAAACGAGCTATCAAGCTGACGCCATCACGCTCGCAATTACAGTCGCTAATGGAAATTTAAGATACAATAAAATCTTAAAAATAACAGAATACCTTCAAAACACGTTGAGATAACCAGCTTAGTTCATGACCGAAAGCGCGTATTCAACTTTTGTTCCCAAACATACTCGATACCATTTACGTAAACTCATGTGGTAGGTAGGAGTTTTTCCTGAGGGTCGAGGCTTGCGTTCCGCCGGCCGATTGCCGTCCCCGAACAAAAGACAATCAGTTTTTTCTAAATCAATCCAGTAAGCACAATACGAGATCACGGTCATTCCTCCACGACTCAGAGCAATCATATCACGATATTTATGAGCCGCGCTGGCAAGAACATAAAATATTCCATCGACAATACAACTGACCTTTTTATGTCTTCTTCCCGTCTCGCATTTTTCTGGCAAAACTGATTGTTTACCGGAAAAAATTACGCCTGTTAGCCGAAACGGAGCGTATAAATAAAAGATGCGGCCATCGGGGAATTTTGATTCGGTACTTTTTGCTATTGCTGAATGCCGATTGTGGAGCGTAACTGCAAAAACTCGAATGTTCCCCGATTGAGAACGAAACGTGGTGTCAAGTGGCTTCGGAGATTTATGCGGGGCCTTTTACACCATCCGACCTTCTACAATCTACATGAATATAATATTTTGAAAGAATTTATCTAGGCCATGGACCAAAGATTTAAATAAACACCATGTGCAGTGAATTTTGGGCAACTTTTTGAGCAATCCGCACTTTATGTTCTAGAGCGTACCGTATAACAAAGTCAATAAAAGTAATTAAAATCTAAAATTATCCAAGAGCAAGAAAACATAGAAGAATGCCAATGGTCCCAATTTTAAATGAGTGTTCCTTTTTTTACTGCTGGATTGGCAGACGAGCAAACGGGCCACCTTATGGTAAGTAGTCACCGCCACCCATAGGCTTCTGCAATGCCAGCCCACAGTAAAGCCGCTGCCTACCGTCGAAGGATTACTCCTTTTAAACCTCGTTTAATTAAAGAAGGACATGTGATAGCGCTCAGGAACACCGCTGCAGGGAGTTCATTCCAGAGCTTGCACGTACGTGGTAAGAATGAACACTGGAAACGAACCGTGCTAGACGGAATCGTTTCCAGGTGGTTTGGATGAACTCTGCTGCGGTGTCGGGTGGTGCGATGATAAAATGGTGATGTTGGCACCATTTTAAACAGTTCCTCGGAGCACTCCTCGTGGAACAACCGGTAGAACAAGCAGAGAGACCCGAAATCTCTCCGCAGCCCCAACGGCTCCAGGTTATCCGTGATATCAGGATCCCCGACGATTCGAACGGCCCGCCTCTGTAAGGAGTCAAGTGGGTCTAGCAAGTATTTGGGCGCTCCTGCCCAGAGATGAGAATTTTTGACTATGCCACTGCAAAATATTCTAAGAAGTTGTTCCTCTGATGCTAGTTCTACAATATAATGGTTCGATAGCAACACAGTTATGGGTTTTGGTAGTTCTTAAGACTACACAACTTAACAAGCCCATTTTCAGCATAATATATTAATCTACTAGCTTTTTCTCGCAGCTCCGCCCACGTTATCGGCCTTTTCCGGTACAAAAAGTATGTCCTAATCCAGGTCATAGTCTACCTGTGTGCCAAATTTCATCGAAACCCATTCAGCCGTTACGGCGTGATGGACTAAGAAACATCCAAACTTTCATATTTATGATAGTAAATAGTAGGAAGTAGGATAGTCCGGGATCGACCCCGGCTTTCCTGGGATTATGTGTCACCTACTTTGTAATTATTTTGTAACTACGAGCCGCGCTACATACAGTTTTAAAAATGTCTCAGTGAAGACAGATGTAAATAAACAGCTTTATTGTTGCGTTTTTTGTGATCAGTGAGATTACCGGAGGCCCAATAACCCCTCCCCCTAACCTGTATTTCCTTATACAACGCACCATGATTTATGGGCGAAGGACAAAAATTTCAATACTGGTCAACTCAAGTGTGATAGTTCGAATCGAAAATTGAAAAAAATATATAGTCGCCCGACCTGGGATTTGAACCCAGGATCAGGTTTCTCAGCCTAAGTACACTGCCACTAGACCTATGAGGTAATTATTACTTTGTGTGTGACGTTAATGTGCTTTAACAGAGAAGGAAACATCGTGAGGAGACCTGCATACCACAGAAGATTTCGAAGGTGTGTGTGTGATGTCTGCTAACCCACATTAGGCCAGCCGTACCCCTCTCATTCAGTAAAAAAAGCCCCGGCCCAGCAGTGGGAAGTCTATTAATTCGGGGCTAGTCATGTGACTTTTAGTTTATTTAAAAATAACCATAAAAGGTGTAGACCTCTTTTTTTATAAAACGAAACACAAACCAAATCGTGTCGTATAAACACGACTCAAGGATGATTTTAGTTGGGAAATTTGAGGTGTTTTAATAAGCGATAAATTTATTTATAGATGCCACCTTATATAGAATAATTAATGGTCTGAAGAGGAATGTACGCCAATGATGAATAGCAAAATGATATTTTATGAGTGAATGTTGCCATAATTAGCGGAACTGGTTCTATGTTTTTGCAGATGTTTACTCGCCTGTACTACGTTTCCATTTGTGACAATTCGCGCATCACGCGTTATCAATTTGATCCAGCTGCTCGTATTTCGGATTTTGCTATAAATATAAATAAATATGAATAAAGGTATCCGGAAACTCACTCACCGTGCAAAATGCAACAGCAAGCTGCCGGTTTTTCTTGCCTTCACGCCGGTTTTCTGTGAGACATTGCTACCGACCGGGGTGGTCGAGCCATTAATGCTGTAAACAACACTATCTACAACATAATTGTACTACTTCGAAGGCAACGTTAAATGACATCCCAGACATCCCAGCTGTGGCGGCATAAAATCTGAATCTCTAAATAGTTTACATGACAACGGAGCAGAAAAGAGATCTTTTTTCCGCGAGGAATATCCCATTTACACATATCTTCTCAACCTGGGGGGAGGAGAGATGATTATGCCGGACTCACCAGTCTTCCAACCCAGCTATCTACCCGAACGACCGCTGGATCGGGTCCCTAACCAAAATCCCAACTACACTCCCGCAGTGGCCTTCTTCAGTGCAATTCAGACGGTCCCGCGGGATCCTGAGTGTACTCTGAATTGCTGTCAGTGCCGCCTCGATGTTTTCGCACTGCCGTCCATCTTGGGGTCGTATTGTAACGTGTATATTACGTACGGAGGCTGCGCAACCACACTGTGCGACACCCGCTGGCCCCAATTAGTCGCCTCTTACGACAGGCAGGGGGAGCAGAAAAGAGAACTAGTAAACCACGAAGATTTATACAACAAAATAAAAGCTGTAAGGGTTACGTCAAACCAACACCACAATCAAATCAAATAATTCTTCATAGCGTGATCCTAACACGTGTTCTTACACATGTTCCTGATAATGGTATACATTTTTTTAGCAATATAGGGTGACCATAGGCGATATAATTATTTAACGCGCTACAATCCCGGGGAATCCTAATACTTCATATATTGTATGACAGACTATTTTAAATAAACACCAACAGTTACACACATAGTCGTAATACCTCACTAGGTTAACCTTTATTGTGGTACTACGAAGCACTTACGGTCCCACAACACCCAGACTCGATATAAATATTTATATATCGAACCATGGCCTCTCGTTTTACAGCACTGTAACATATTTGTATCCAACTGGATAGCGGCCACCGTACACATATCAACCGAGATCAGCCAGTGTATATCCAGTAACTTTAGGCCGGCAAAATTCTGCCAACTGTCAACGGACGCAAAGTTTCTTTTTTTTTCGTTGTATTTGTGCTGTTAGCCTATATTGCTTTTACAGCTTCACCTGACAATAAAGCCGGCGCTTATGGCGCTCTGGCCAGAAATATGTATAGTGTATTTAGTAGCGATTAAGCACAGAAGCGCCTTTTGAAGGCTCAGACCTCAGCTTGAGCAATCGCTGGGGAGTATAGTTTAGGGCCGCTTCTGCACTTCATTGTGCCGACGGTCAATTGTGGGAGTTCTTCGGACTTGCAGGCGGGTCGCGTATTATTATTGCGATTCGGATTGAGTAGGGAAAGTACTGCTTCGATAGCGACTGTGATGGAGTCGTTGGGATCTGCCAAAACATGTTTGGGACGTCGACGGAGGAAGGGTCGATATTATATTTGGCCTGCAGTATATATAACATCAAGTCCAGTGTCACCTTACCGTGCTAGGATAAAAATACAAACCTCGTTTATAATATATTTAGACCAATTCCTGCCTACGTTCATACTATCCTATAATAAATTGGTGTCCTCAAATATTTGAAGTTTGGTTACATCACCTTTAAGTAATTTCGGTGAATCCTCATTTAACGCACAGGAGCGGCGCGTGCGTCGACCGCAAAGAAATTAGACCAAATTTCGCTCCGTCACGCGTCTCCGCAAAACCAGAGCAATTTTTGAAACCTTAATGATGTATGCAGGTCAATGGTCTTTGCCGATGTCCTTCTGGTTATTGCAAGTTATTTGTACGTATAAGTACGTCAAAAAATATCAAATATTTCGGAATGAATCTTGACATTGTAGATTCGAGTCTCAAGTAGTGCCTTTTTTTCTTCTCGCGGGTAAAATCCCGATTACGGATACCTTCCGAGTCCCGGTGGAAGGAAGGTTATGAGGTTCTCACCAACCTTCCTCCGACCACTGGGTCGTTCAGACAATTGTATCTAAACGACGCAAGTGGGATTGTCCCTGAGGTTCCTTAGTGTGTTCTTAGTATGTTTGCTGCTTCGTGACGCGTCTCTTATAGAACTTAGGAGCCCTTTTAAATACGGACGTATATTAAAGGACGTATACCGTGGTATGTAGAATTCTCCAAAAGCCCCCAATCTACAGGGATCTCCAGTCGGGCCATAGTCGGGCCTACCAAGTACGTACATGATTAGAGTTATGCTTGAAATAGCGATAGAATAGGTGTTTGCAATGTGATAGGTCCTTCTTATGCGAGAGGCCGTCTGGGTTGGTACCACCGCTGTGTCAATATGTTTGTCATTATGAGACTTAACAACTTATGCCTCAGAGTGACGAGTGTAGTCCAGTCAGTAACATGCAATGCTTTTTAATTTTAAGTTCTGTGTTCTGTTTATGGGCAGACGTGGCGCTTTCCATCAGTCGAGCGACGTGCTCGTGTCGTTATTCATGTTAATTAACAAAATTATCGCCGAAGCGCATACTTTATATCGTCAAACTGTAGATAAAATAATTTAAATTTGAGGCTCCAACGTTAAAAAACACGGCAATGGGTACACTTTCAAGTTGAGATATGTTTTACAATGCTTTCACAACATTACTTAATTACAATGTTTTCTCTAACAATCGTAACGAAATTGATTAATCGTTGTCGAGGTAATCTTCAACCATAGAAGTTGTACCCTCAGGGCAAAATTATTTCTATATGTGTGAAATTAACAATAAAAAAATATCACGCAAAGAGAATTTGAAGTTTGGGAGATAGATTTCTAATAAAGTATAGACAAAGATAAAAATTGCTAAAATATGGTTTTTCCTAAAAAGAGAATTTTAGAAAATCTAATTCCTTTATCCCTAAATTATTAATCGTTGTCATTGTTTATGTAGAGACCTTACATAAAATCTTTAATTAACTTAACTAATCAAAAATAGGTATTCAAAAATATAAGTACTAATGATAAGTGATATAAGGTTTTTCTATTATGAAATGCTCAGTATCAGCCCGGAGTCGGGAATTGTGCCCGGTATGGCGATAGGCTTGCTCCGTATTACATCATGGGACGGAGATACGCTTGTTGAAACGTGGGTGTACTGATTACAACTCTGCCTACCCCTTCAGGCGTGAGTGCGTATGTATGTATATAAGTATTAATGAAATGCTTACCGTCCATAGTAGGTATCTCCTAAAGGCGAATTCCAAATAAAGTACAAAAATGTTTTTTTTAAATCGATGGATTTTGATCAACCAGCTAAACAGTCAATTTTGATCAATTTGACATTTGCGACCACCGTGAACCCAGATACAGGCGACCAATCGCATGTTTGTAATTGATCGATGGTCGCGTGCGCACGCGTCGCTGCCGCAGGCGCCAAGTGCTGCCAACATGCCAATATTATCAACTAATCATACAGGGTGGCCAACAGCAGACGGCTATTTGCTCTTTAATCGCTTCTTTAGAATTTAAATGATTCGTTTTGGAGAGGCGCGTGGCTGGCCAGTAACTTGATTCCGATTAGGAGATTTTTTTCTGAGGACTGATGGCCAGAGCGATTAAAACAATGACCATAGAGAAATTATAGAGTCGCATTAGTGGTGTTATTCGGACTATATGGCGATAGCGGAACATTGCTATGTTCCAGTTCGTAGGGAAGAAATTTGGGCTTTTGAAGATCAGAAGAATCTACAGTGTACTGTCAATACAGTAGTATTTGCATAAGACAAGTCTAGCTTCAGAATTTTATTATATTCCTTCGCTAGTAACTACAAAACTTGTAGTGTTCTGCAATTCATAGTATTTATTTATCAGATGGTCACTTAGGCCATTGGAATCTTAGATCTCTAATAAAATTGACGACTCAATATCCGAATGTATCACAAAATTTGATCGTTTATTACCATCACATTATGTATTCAAATTAATAAGAAAAGCAAATACAAAGTATGCGTGAGTGAATTATCTTCATTTTAATGAAGGCACGGCGCATGATCGAAAATATTTTTTTTTGTTTTTGTTTTTAAGTAATTTAGGAAGCCTTCAAGGGTCTCGGTACGAGCGTATAATATTGAGACAGTGGACATAAGGGCAGATACACATTTATGTTCAGCCCGATTTTAACTATTGAATTGCAGTTTATATGCAGGAACGAAGATCGAGTTTATTCTGCGCGTTTTTTTCTAATAGCATAAGCCGCACAAGTACAAGAGTGTCACCTAATGATAAGCGACCTTCACCGTCCATATATCGTGAAATCGGGGATGAGAGATTCAAACTTCGTCATTTATGCACCGATTTTAATAAATTATTTCACAAAAAATAGTGAAATAATTTATTTTTTAACAAAACCGCTTGATAACATTACATTGCAATAGCAAATAAAATACCGACTTAAAATTGTTAAATCTTATTTTTAGCTCTTTAGTTCTATTTTTGTTCAAAAAATGTATGTCGGGGACGTCTGCGATGTGCACAGTCACAAATACGTTCACAGTTTTCGAATTCGTTTAAATTTACTACCGTCGAAGTGTCAAACTAGTAATTCATACGGTAATAAAGGAAAGAATCGCTTGAAAATAATTTTCTTAGTCGACTAATATGACATAATATTAACCATATTATTAATTTTAATTCATTATATTTCCCCCACTAGTGGCTACTAATATTTGACGTATGGAGAGAACACGAAAACTTTCATCGTTTAGGAAAACTATTAAAACCTGTACTAGGCCTACAGCTCACGTTATGGAACCGTTTCACCCTTAATTCCAATTTGTGTGGCACCCCTACTCTAGCTTGTTTCTGCCTATATTCTTGCCTTTATCTTGCGATAAACTCCGTCTAAATGCGGCTTTACTCATAAATATTCCCGAAGTGACACGACCGGTTTAGCATTATGTATTATACATTTTGCAAAGATGATATACTTATTAATTTGGTAAATTATTATGTAATTTAAATTGGTATTTGAACGTCGATCATGTTATATATCAATTTTGAATTAGTGTTTAAGGGGCTTGATCAAAATATTACGTATACAAAATACACATATTTCGAATGAAATTTAATAATAAAAGTTTTTGAGGGTCTTTGCATTGATTAACATATTAAATATCAATTTAAATACTTCTTGGGTCTCCTCTGCTGAATGAGAGGGGTTAGGCCTTAGTCCACCACGTTGGCCTAATGCGGGTCGGTAGACATAGCTTCGAAATTCTTATTTATGAAGAACTTCTCAGGTATGCAGGTTTCCTCACGATGTTTCATTTTGTTGTTTCGATTTAACAAACTGAGGAACTATATTAGGTAAATACTAGATGTAAGTGGTAGAGCGTAAATGGTAGAGCCACGTTGTACACAGTTTTGTCTACAGCATAAATGGGCCGGCTCGACCGGGTTGTTACCACAGTTTCATAGAAAATCGACGTGGAGTAGCAGCTTGCTGTTGCGTTTCATACGGTGAGTATCTATCCCGAGACCCAAATCCGCTTCCTATTCCCAATCTCTTAATTATACCTTTCCTTTAAGGTCAGCAACATGCCCATGATTTTCAGATTTTGATCAGGTATTGTGGATGTTTATAGAAGGTGGAGATCACTTACCATCAGGTGACCCTCGCGTTCTTTTACCGGCCTCTACAATAAAAAGAAATAATCGACTTAAAAAACAATAAAATGTGATTCATAAATATTTGTTTCGGTTCTGCGACCACAAGTCCCTCGTAGTTCCTGATACCCACGATACAGGTTAACCTAGTGTGGGATCAGGAGTATGTGTGTGACTGTTGGATGTTTTTTTATTACTAGTTGTCGCCTATTGGTCGAAATTCGACGTCTGTATTCATACACTTTGTGTTCTATAACTTCTGTTGCGAAATTCGTTTTTTTATTAGCTTTAAATGACGAGACGAGCAGGTAGCTCGCCTCATGATAAGCGTCACGCCTGACCAGAAACAGAAAAAAACAACCAGAACTCCGAATTATCAAGTACTGCATGACACTGAACTGCGCTCGGCACCCTGCGACCTAAGGTGTTAAGTCTCATAAAGCCCAGAAATTTCACTGGCATAAATTTCTTTCAAACTGGAACACAACAATGTTTATACACTGCTGCTTGGCGGCAGAAATATACAAAGCGATGGTACCTACCCTCTCGCACGGAGAGACTTACCACCTGGTGACATTCAGACATTGACAGTATAAACGTTAATAAGGAATGTTTTATTTAATTTAATTTAATGTATTTGGTACAGATATTTTATATAATTTTTTTGCACTTCTCCATATAAATTTTAACTATGTTAAATGTAACACTACTTCGTGCACTCAATATGTTTAAAAAGGGGTCCGAAGTTTTCTCTTCACGTAATAATATATACGTTATTATTTCTTATTACGCATTATTTTTTTATTCCTATTTCAATCTTCTATTTTACTACTACTCTAACCAAATCAATTCACACGAGTGCAGTAGACTAAACTACCGCATCCCTTGTGAGTACGATAAGCCCCGCCTCGATCGCGTGACAGACAGACAGACTCGACGTGTGAATATCAAGGGATTTGCCGCTCCATAGCGCATGTGCACGCGCCCTTATCACAAGACTGTAACTACCCACGCGGAACGCATTTCACGATTCAAATACGTGAATTATATTGTGAGCATTCATTTGATTAGCGAGTGCTGCAGTGGGCGAGTAGCCGGCTGTGAAGCGTAGAGGCCGCGGGTTCGATTCCCGCAAAATTATGTTTCGGGTTTGGGTGTGTTTTCTCCTCAGTAGAGTTGACGTCAGGCAGGCACTGAAAAACTACAAAACAAATCATACTGTAACATGTGTTAAAAAATCATGTTGCGCCGACCCCACTGCGAGTAGGTTATGGGCAGGTGGAAGAAGAACATTTAGACACTTTCGTCTACAGCATGTATGGGCCGGCTCGTCCGGGTCATTACCACTGTCTCACAGAAAACCGGCGTAAAGTAGCGGCTTGCTGCTGCGTTTCGTACGGTGAGTGAAATATCCGGAGGAACAAACCCCCTCCCCTTCCCATATTCCTTAATTATCCCTTTCCTTCAAGGACGGCAACGCACCCATGATTCTTTTGGTATTGTGGGCGTAGAAGGGCGGTGGAGATCACTTACCATCAGGTGACCCACTCGCACCGTACCGAGCGTAGTACCTTTTCACAGTAGTACCTTTTTGTAGTACCTTTTACCGTAGTGCCTTTTTACTTTGTAATTCTGAGTTCTGAGTCGTGTTGCTACTGAATACGGACAGGCGTTTCCAAACTTATTGCTCATCATGAAGTTTGCGTTCAAATATTTTGTAGGGCTATCTAGGTGGCGCAGTTGTAATGCGTACGCGGTACGACTGATGTGCTGAGGTATCGTTTTCGATCCCCGGGTCGGGTAAAATGATATAGGGCTTTTCTATTACGAAATGCTTAGTGGCTATCTATGCTGAAGTGGTTCGGGGCATATGAAGAGCGTGGGTGAAAGACGACTTACGAAAGGTATTTATCGTGCGAATGTGAATAGGAGGGTCGGAAGAGAACGCCCGAGGAGAACATATGCCGATCAAATAAATGATATTCTCCGAAAAGGGCACGTCACGAGTACCCTCAACTGATGAAAATGGAATATGAGAAGATGTATGAATGTGGAAGAGGCGAAAGAGGTATATCAGGATCGTAGCATTTGGCACTCAATAGTCTCTGCCTACCCCCATGGGACATAGGCGTTAGTGTGTATGTATGAAATGCCTAGTATCAGCCCTCAGTCTGGAATTGTGTCCGGTATGGCGATAGACTCGTCCACTATCACATCATGGGACGGAAATAAGCTCTGTGAAATTTCAGGTGTGAGTACGATGTATGCGCCTATGTAGTTTACAGAAATTAATAAGTCACACTCGCACCAACAAATTTATGCAGAGTTTAGGCTTAATCATCCAATATGAACTCACGCCTGTACTCCGCGAAGGAGAAGGCAGAGGTGTAACAAGTACACCTACATTTTGAGTTTCGTGAAGGTTGAAAAAAGATGGCTAAGTTTTTATTCATACTTATGTACAATGCGCTCATCATCCCAATACAATATGCTGTCTCGTAATGCCCAGTAATTTCACTGGTTACACACTGCTGCTTGGCGGCAGTAGTAGACTTGCTATGCTACCTACCCAGACTCTCGCATACGAAAAACCTATCAACTAGTAAGACTAATGAGTTTAACTTTAGACGCAACAATTTTATCACGCCGCATTCTGTATTTTTTGTCTTTCTAGCATTAATTCCACATTAAAACACGCATAAATTCTTATCTTAAATTTGGAGGTCATAAAGTAGCGAATGTTTTTTGCCGACATGCCCCCCAGTAGCAAAGCAACACTGTCAGGGGTGGATTGAGGCCTGAGGGTCGGTCACCGGCCACCGCGCGGCACGGCGCGGCACGGCGCGACGGGGCGCAGACGCACGCTGCGCGCTGTCATCGACTGATGACATTATTGCTACTGTTGACAAAAAATGTTTACATTTGTGTTAAAATGATTTTCGGGTCGATTACAGTATATTTATGAGTTTGTGTATCGATGGATGTATGAAGTTGACGATGACGATCAGTTTTGAAATTTTGTTATTAGAATGACTGACGAGCAAGTCGCTCGTCTGTTAAGCGTCATGTTGGCCCATAAGTAGCGATACCACTCAGCGGTTTGAATAACAAAGCCCTACATTGTACTGCACTGACTATTTAGTAGGTCCTTCGTATGCCAGAGGCCGTCTAGGTAGGAATCACCAGTTTGTATATTTCTGCGGCTAAACAACGTGTATAAGCAATGTTATGTTCCAGTTTGAAGGGCATCATGGGCAGCGGAAGTAGGGTGCAAGGGGGTGCAATTAATATGAAAGAAAATACACAGAAAAATAATAAGAAATACTTTTAAAATTAAAGCCATTGTACGAATGTTAAAGCTTATATCTAGGTTGTTGCCCAATAGGGGTAAGGATGCACTATTTTATATTATATCTATCTTAATTTAGTTAATGATGCACCCCCAGAAAATAATCCTGCCGGCACCCATGAAGGGCATTAAAGTCAATGGAATTACTGGGTATTAGGAGACTTATATCGTGTTTCGGGTAAGATCTCAGGGTGACGAGCGCAGTGCAATGCCACCCTGAGATCCTGATGTGATCTGAAATGCTGATTGGTGTTGCTTCTGTTTATGGGCAGCGTTACACTAACCATCAGGCGAGTGGTCTGCTCGTCTCATCATTATCGCTAATAAAAAAAGCCTAATAGCTGTACAGACTTATACATTGCAAATAACGCACAGTATTAACGCCTGTTTTATAATTAATAGCAAATACGCATTATACACACATGCAAATACTATTATTACATACTCACGCCAAAGTCAAAGGTGTACTGTAACCATTACCCACACTTTGCCGATCATTATTTCCGTCCCATGTTGTGATAAGGGGCGAACCTATCGCCATACTGGGCATAATTCCAACTGCGCCACTATATTTACAGGCAGTAAATATCATTGTTATCTCAGCATAAGACGCTAAATAGGTATCTAATGATAAATATTTATTTGCTTATTATTATCTCTTTATATTATTTATTTTAATGGATAAAAGTATGCAATTGCACATCATATTAACGTCACTGGGTAGCTTATGGTGTGCTATAAAAAGCTTAAAAGTGGTAGAACCACGCTGTAGACAGTTTTGTCTACAGCATGCATAGTCCAGCTCGACCGGGTTCTTACCACTGTCTCACAGAAAATCGATGTGAAATAGCAGCTTGCTATTGCGTTTCGTGCAGTGAGTTAGATATTCCATATTCCAACTCTCCCTTCCCAATCCCTCTATTATCCAATTCCATTAAGTTTGGCAACACGTCCTCTGATATTGTTAATGCTCATGGGCTAATGACGTCACTTACCGTCAGGTGACGATGCTCATTGGCCAAACTCTGCTATACTGCTAAACTCACAATTAAAAAGTTAACAAATACAAAACAATTGACACTCTTGTTAAAGAATATTTAAGAAACTATAAAAGCAGTCTTTTTCATAGAATGGAATCCGAAACCCCGAACGCAGGTACCTTACCGTATCATTGGTTTCGGGTCTGACTTTGTTAAAACCGTCGCCAAATCTTATCTTATATCAGTACACTTAAATCAACCGCTCTAATAAACGTCCAATTAAGTTACAATTCAATTTTTACAAACCATTTAACTTTAGTAAAAAACTAAAAGCATGTTATGAGTTAAGATAACATTATCTATAATAAATTGAGCTCTGTTTAAGTAAATGAAATCTATAATAGTTACAATAATTAAAATAAAACGTAGAGTAGGTATCTATCTAGTAGGTATCTGTGGTCTTTCTGTCTGTTTAGTAAATTGATTTCAATTATCACAAAACTGCTGAACAGAGTTTGATGCAGATTTTGTTATTATATTAAGCAAAATTTATTTATTTATTTATTTAAAATCCAGTAAACCCAGTAGTAGGGTCGTTACCACTGTCTCACAGAAAACCGACCTAAAGTAGCAGATTGCTGCTGCGTTTCGTGCGGTGAGTGAGATATTCCTTTCCAATCTCTTGATGACTATTTTGGTATTGTGGGCGATCATAGGCGGTAGAGATCACATACTTACCATCAGGTGACCCACTTGCTCGTTTGTCGGCCTATACAATAAAAAAGACATTTATGTTCTAAAACAAATTTAACACATAAAATGAGCCACGATCAAAGATTGGTAATAAGTTAAGCATAATTTTATTTCTTTTTAATTATTCATTTAAGTAAGTTATTTTTCTCTAGTCTTAAAATAAAGATTGTACGGAATTTGTACCCAATATCCCAACAGAATCGAGCCATATTTACATTGGGAAGGGGAGGGGGTTCGGGCCTCCGGATATATCACTCGCCGTACGAAACATCGGCTCTTATATGCTGTAGACAAGTGTCTACAGCGTGGCTCTACCACTCAAAAAACATACACAAAAATAGATGAACTGAAGCATGTCAAAATCATCCTTATTAATTTCGACTTGCGTCTGTCTCTAGATAACATTCCGATTATCAAATCTAAATAACATGTGAAACCAATTTGAGGCACCCAAATCAAGGAAGCGAGAAATTCCAAACATACTTGTAAGGGGTTATTTTTATCCATATTTTATCAGATTTCATTAGTGACAATATAAAGCGTTGTTACGAAAATTAAAACAATTTTTTTCTAGCCCAGTATTATATACGTCCCATTGCTGGGCACGGACCTTCTCTACTGAATGAGAGAAGTTAGGCCTTAGTCCACCACGCTACCCTAATGCGGGTTGGCAGACTTTACACCTTTGAAATTCTTATGGAGAACCTCTCAGGTATTCAGGTTTCTTCACGATGTTTCCTTCACCGTTAAAGCAAGTGATAATTAACAATTAGTACACACATACTACCTCGGTGGCGCAGTTGTAATGCGTACCTACGCGTTACGATTGAGGCTAACGCTGAGGGCTCGGGTTCAATCCCCGGGTCGGGTAAAGTAGTATAGGGTTATTCTATTACGAAATGCTCACGATAGGCTCGGCCCCTATCACATAAGGGACGTAGATACGCTCGGTAAAATGTGGGTGTAGGTATTGGTTACACCTCTGCCTACCCCTTCGGGGATTACAGGAGTGCGTATGTACCCACATAGCTTAAAAAAACAGCGGTTTCTGCTCCTGAGGCTGGTTTCGAACCTGCGTCTTTCGTGTCAACAGTCCGTACCACTCCCCGTGCTATCAATGCTAAATAAAACTATAATACTCTACAAAAATGTTTGCTATCGAGGTCCTACAATATGTATACAGCCTGAAGTACCTACCTTGACATACACTGGCTCACCCTCGAATGATCCACTATGATTGTTTTTTTTATTAGGTTTAGTGACGAAATGGGAAGGTCACGTCTGATGGTGAGCGTCACACCTGCCCATAAACAGAAGCAACACCACACAGAACTTTGAATCACAAAGCACTGCATGGCATTGGACTGCGCTCGTCACCTCGAGACTTGTTATAATACCCAGTAATTTCACTGGCTTCAATATCCTTTGAAACCAGAACACAGAGTGTTTCTGAGTGGTAGAGCCACGCTGTAGACGGTTTTGTGTACAGCATGAATAGGCCGGTTCGTCCGGATCTTTACCACTGTCTCACAGAAAACCGGCGTAAACTAGCAGCTTGCTGCTGCGTTTCTTACAGTGAGTGAGATATCCGGAGGCCCAAATCCCCTCCCATTCTCAATCCTTTGCTTATCCCTTTCCTTTAAGGTCGGCAACGCGCCCATTATTATTTTAGTATTGTAGGCATACATGGGCGGTAGATATCACTTACCATCAGGTGACCCACTTGCTCGTTTGCCGACCTATACTATAAAAAAATACACAACAGTGCTTACACACTGCTGCTTGGCGGCAAAAATTGAAAAAGCGGTGGTACCAACGCAGGCGGCCTGTCGCATACGAGGGATCTACCACCTAGTGTACGATAGTGTATAGCATCAACATCATTACCTCCACAAAAGCTGTTCAGATTTTAGATTAAATCGCTTTGTATACACGCCTTACAATAGTCTCATAGCAATTTACAACATCCCTGAAGGAGTAGGCAGACGTGCAACTAATGCTGCTTATTTACGACCCATGATGTGATGGAACAAATTTGAATCCCGGGCATATGTGATTTCATTCAGTCATTTCGAATCATTAATTCATATACAAATTATGATTTTCCAACCTGTGATTTATTTTATTTTTATTTTATTTATTAGCAATACTATTATATTAATATACAGTACTAACATAATATAAAAATCAAATATGTATCAAATTAGGTGCTTACCTTTTAAAGGTATTTACAGCTTACAGGACCAGTCTTTGAACCCAGGACCATGTTTCTCAGCCTAAATACGCTGCCACTACACCAGTGATGCGATATCAAATTAACAAATGATTTATTGCTTTAAAACAAACAGATAAACGAATAGGCAATTTATAAACAATAACCCCAAACTATTCTGTTTTACAGTCCTTAAATGGTCGTTTATGTTTGATTTACAATGTAATTAGTTTATAAGCTATAAATAGGCACAAGTATAACAAGAAATGAGTTCGTCTATAAGATTCCTATCGCAACACAATTCTAATTCGTTAGAAATGTTCTCATTTGAAATGTTCGTGATGGGTTTGGTAGAGTTAAGCGATTTATAGAAATGTACAAATAAGTTTTATCCTTGTTTCTTAAACCATAGAAGGCTATAAGATTGAACCGTAGTCGTATTTTGAATAATACAATATTGTTGATCATCTAGAGACATAAAATCTTACATAAGTCTCATTCTTTTTAATTTCCACCTGCCCTTATCTCACTCGCAGTGGGGTCGGCGCAACATACTTTTTAACACAGTTACATAACGCTTTGGCTTGTAGTTATTACGACCGACCGCCAGCCTGACGTCAAGCGCTCCGAGGAGAAAACACCCAGAGCCGAAACAAAATATTTGTGGATCACACAAACATTTTATCTCGGTGCGTGAATCGAACCCGCGGCTTCTCGTTTCACAGCCGGCTACTATGTGGCACCCATTGTGCCACGAAGGCTGTTACATAGGTCTCATTATGACTGGTAATTTAACTGATCCAATGTCCTTAGCCCTATTCAAATGTGGGAACTTCACGGCATACATCTTATCTACTGGTAACTGGCCCTACCATATGACGAACGAAATAGTCCCTCTACATGCTAAACTGAAGGCTATTGGAGAGGCCGTCTGGGTTGGTACCACCGCTTTGCCTATTTCTGCCGCCAAGCAGTAGTGTGTAAGCACTGTTGTATTCCGGTTTGAAGGAAAATTAAGCCAATGAAATAACGGGGTATTATGGGATGTTTAACATCTTATGTCTCGGGGTGACGAACGCAGTCCAATGCCATGCAGTGCTTTGTAATTCAAAGTTCTGTGGGGTGTTGCTTCTGTTTATGGGCATGCGTGGCGATTACCATCAGGCAAGCGACCTGCTCGTTTCCTCACTCAAGCTAATAAAAAAAACTACATATAAAAAAACATGGAATAAATTCGCCTCCAGCTCTACCCAATTTAAAGTCTGCGTTGAGAGCGTACAGGTGTTACTTTATCATGAAATCAACATACCTCGCTCGAGTATTAACTTATTGTGTACGTTTATGACATCTACGAACTATTGTCCAGTACATTTAACATACTCGTAAAATGTCAAATATTTTAAATAATTGTTTATCAAATATTATTATTGCATGCGAAAGTGTAATAAGCATTGTAACGTATTTTTTTTATAGCATAGGCCGGCAAACGAGCAAATGGGTCACCTGATGGTAAGTGATCTCCACCACCCATGTGCGCCCACAAAACCCAAAACACAGTGGTAACGACCCGGATGAGCCGGCCCATTCATGCTGTAGACAAAAGTGTCTACAGCGTGGCTCTACCACTCTAAAATGAGTATGCTAATGATCTTTTCGATTTAAGCTTTGTGTGCCCATACAACAAAGCTGGCCGGGTAGATCGCGCCTGAGGCCTGCCGTGCGTTTCTTATCCCCTGACACAAGATGGTAAGTTAATGCCTATTAAATTCACTGGCTCAATGTTCTTTAAAGCAAAATACTTACCCACACTACTTGGCGGCAGAAATAGATTTGCCTGTGCGAGTTATCGTTAGACTAAATAATGGTAAAGCTATACTGTTAGCAAACACTTCTACATTCTAACTAGCCATTTTTTTAGTTAATCCGATGCTGATTACCTAAACTAACCGTAAAAATTCAAAGTCCTTGTTAATATTCACGCTTCGGCTATAATGTGTGTACGTGATTTTTCCGTATTATACCGATTTCTAAATGTTAATTTTCGTCTTAGACGATTATACAGCCGCTCACGTCGTCTATTGCAAACCAGTAACCATTTATGTTATCTAATTTTACGAACTATACCGCTGGAATATTTATACAATTTTTATGTAGTGATTTACTATACACACGCAAGGTGTAACTGGTATACTCACATTTCGCCGAGCTTATTTCTATTCCATTATGTGATGGCAAGCCTATTGCCATACCGGGCACAATTACAGACTCCAGACTGATACTAAGCATTTCATGATAGAAAAATCCAATATCACTTTTAGCCGACTCGAGGATCGAACCCGAGACCTCAGCATAGCAGTCGTTCCGCGTACGCATTACAACTGCGCCACCAAGTCAGTCATTTACTTTTGAGCCTAATGTACGTCTTCAGTCTATTAGAGGCATAGTAGGTACAGACTACAATGCGCTTCTAAACTTAGTTTTTTACACAGAAGAAGAGAATTTTTACGTTCTAGTACATACAAGTTTTATAGCAAAGTTCGGCTTTCCGAGCACGTCAGGCACGTTAGAGAAATAATAAATAAATCTTACTAGGTAGGCCCCTCGTCTGCGAGTGGCCGTCGAGTATTTCTGCCGCCAAGCAACAGTGTGCAAGCACTGTTGTGTTTCGGTTTGAAGGACATTGAAGCCAGTGAAATTATTGGGCAATATGAGATTTAAGATTTTAATGCCGCGGGGTGACGAGTGTAGTCCAGTACCATGCAGTGCTTTGTAGTTCAAAGGTCTGCGTGATGTTGCTTTTGTTTATGGGCAGACGTAACGATTCAAGCGAGTAACCTACTCGTCACGTCATTTAAGCAAATAAAAAAATATGATAAGGCCAACATTTGAAAATATATATAATTTTGGGATTGATCTTAACTTATCAATAAAATGTATTAAAAACTACAACTATTATAATGGAATCAATTTTTCAATAAACCCAAATTAGCAAGAATATAGAACAGAGTTTAGATGTTTTAATTATCAAATCGATAAATTAATTCGATTGTACAACATCGTTATGTTTATCTCTGAATAAATCGACAACAATAAAACGTTTTTATTCTGTGGTCAACCCTTATCAGAAGTATTTATCAGACAGATTAGGGGTTGAAATGAACCATTTAAGGGCGGAAACTCAAAGGGGATGCTTTAGGGATGCTTTTTATTTTTATTACGGCTAATATTTTTAAGGTTTGTTAAACATACACCTGTGAGGAAGTGTTTAAATGATTAAGTTATTTATCAGGGATTGTGGATTAGATAATATGCATACTTAATGTATGTAAGGCCGTAACAAAAGTAAAATCGTCAAAAATGAAATAACCAATGCCGCGGGTTCAGTTCAGTTTAATAGTCCTAGAGGGGTTGACGTCAGGCAGGCGGCCGGTCGGTCGTATAAAACTATAAGCCAAATCTTTCTGTAACTGTTACATGTGTTAAAAAGCATGTTGCGCCGACCCCACTGCGAATGGAATAGAAATGCATAGAATAATTATAAATTCCTAAAAATCCTTTCTTAGCGGATGCTTCCAAGATAAAAGGCATCAACTGCTAAAATTTCAAGTCCCACCTGCGCTGATGAGGCAGTTATTTAAGGGTCATACTCAGAAAAAGTGTACATTTTAAATTTGTAACTAAACTGATAGATAACGATACTGAGAATATCCGTTATGAAACTGATGTCATAAGGCATAGTACACATAGTACTATATGTACCACACCGTGGGCTGTGGTCGGCGGACGTTCTCAGCCTCTCCTGGCCGTCGGGACATTAGGTGCTGGGGATTCTTCTCCGCTCGAGGCGGTGTTGATCCCATCGTGGCTGCAAGTGATTGAGCGCGACTGCTTCCGACCGTGGTCAGATTAGGTCGCCCCAAGCACCGTGCAATAATAATTGGAAGCAGTGGCTTCCTCGAGGGCAGACCCAATAGATTCCACCGTCTCCAAACTCCCAACGGATTCGGGACCCGACCCCATTAGGACTTCCGCATACGCTTGCCTGACGGGCACGGCAAGGATACAGATACGAGGGGGTTGGATGTGACCTATCCCTTGTGACGCCCTCGGGACTGGACTCCCTCCAGCCACCATCCTCCCATCGGCGGGCACCAGAGCCTTAAGATTGTAGTTTTTGAGGAGGTTGTCTCCACTAGGTCTCCTACCGGCGATCCCCGTGCTCGGCAAATAACCGGGGTGAAGGATTGTCCGACGCCGACCAAAGTCGGGTGCACTTGGCAAACACGTCACACTGGGCCCACGGCCTTTTCTCGTGCTTTTTTATAGAGTTTGTCTTCCTCGCGATCCCCACGAAGGCGAACCCCGACTGCTTATCAGGAATATCTTATAAAGATTCGGGTCCTTCAACTCTTTCCTGGTCAGTAAGTCGAGGAGCGGATTCTGCGTATCAGGTCGTTAGCCGTCCAGCAATTCCTGCGGAAGAGCTGACCGAAGCCCAGGGTACACCGTCCCGACGGCTGAGCGTTCCCATATACAGGTACCTACGTAAGTTTTTGTTTTTGTGAACTAAGCTTAACAATTTCTCAGTTTCATAACGTAACACAATATAACGAAACTGAAAATGAATTCTGAGAATTTATAAATCTAAAAATATTTTTACCTAAACCACTTGCTGTATAAACAAGCATTGGGCGTATTCCTTAAGATATTACAAAAAATTACAAAAGGACATAGTTAATAAACAAAATTTATAATATACTTCACAAAATAACAGTCGTTTATCACCCTGAGATATATTTTTGTAAATAAAGTGATGAGACACGTTTTGACTGTACGACTACGGCGAAAACAATAACCGCCGCCGACAGTGATTTTGAAATTAACAATAGTGTTTACAGAATAGATAAAATATGTATACCATCTTAAATAACTGCGTTCTCAATTATATTGCATGTTACTAACCCTGAGTAAGAGAAACGTCATAATTTTCGGACAAGATTAATTTAGACAGCTTGTGGCGCAGCGGGGGAGTAGTCGGCTGCGAAGCGAGAGGCCGTGGGTTCGATTCCCACACCGAGACAAATGTTTGTGTGATCCACAAATATTGATCTCGGGTCTGGGTGTTGTGAGACCGCAAGTCTCTCGTAGTTCCTGATACCCACGACACAGGTTTACCTAGTGTGGGGTCAGGACTATGTGTGTGACTGTTGGGTGCATTATTATTATTATTATTAAAATATATATTTTTTATGATTTACGAATAAAAATTGTTCCTATTTATTTGCTTGATTCGGCAAGAGTAAAATGGCCACAGTCAAAGTTAAATAAAGCGATTAATACTCGTAACAATGATACTTCGAAAAAGTAAAATGGTTACTGCAAAAATGTAAGAAAAGATTTTTTAAACAATTTTTGACTCAAGAAATTTACTATTTAAAGAAAAATTAAAGTTAAAATATTATAAAAATCTTCACATTAATAGACTAATTTAACAATAAGGGAAAAAAAAATTATAATATTTATAAAATAAGATATTTATTAAATTATGAAGTAGCGGGACAAGAAAAGATACCAAATGTACACTTTTTCTGATTATGACCCTTAAGACAAGTAATTATATATGTATAAATTTACGGACAAACACATTTCAAATATTTGTTCAAATATTTGCACATCATGTGCTAAACTGCGTCATAATAAACAAGTTTGCGTACGCATCGTGGAAACAGACCGTTGCACAATGATCTCGTAACACGTGGAAGTGCTCGCCGCTCTTTACAAGCGTTGTTAATTTGACCAAAGCAGGATATTACATGCGCGACTATTTGAGGCGATTTTATGTCGCTATCAAAAATGCTGTAATTACCATCACGAGCCGTGAGCATAGATAGATAGTAGTGGGGGTAGTTCAGAGTCCAATAGACGTCGAGTATCGACTGACGAACCAAGCGCGTGAAGCGTCGACACCCCACGCTCCTTCATTCCGCAAATCAGATCCATAAAGAAACTACTACGCATGTGAATTTTTGCACACGACTAGTGTCTGTAAATATCAATAGGCAAAAGAAGATATTTTATAGTTGTTAACTTCTAGCGATAAACACTGGAGCTTTAACAAGAAGACAAATGTTATTCACAACAGAGTTATATTCATAGCAGTGTATTGTTTGTTATAGTCCTATTAGATATTTTGTGGATATAAGATAGGACATAATTCCTATCGGGAACTATACTTGCTCTAATTCCAACAAACTTATATGTCTAGATGTCTAGACGAAATATTTGCACCTAGACAAAATATGTGAACTCCTTTAGACATTGCGAAGACACCTTTAAACATATCAAGAACATCTGGTAGCCTCTAATCAATTATAGTATGGTATAAGTATTATATATACTCGTATTTCTAAGTAAGAAAGACAAAATAACCCTCCACTCGTGTGTTTGGTCATTGTTAGTAAGTCCCGCCATTGTGTAGAGCGTGCTTACGTCTTTTAATCGCATAGAGAATGGTCCGCTTTAGATTAACGATCATTCATAGCCTCGGGTGCGTCGTTTGCATACTTCCTATTATTAAACTAAGTATTCATGATAATATAATAAATTTTTAAATACACAAGTTTGTTAAAGATTGTGAAATTAAATGTGTAAATATATAAACGAACACAGTTGGAAGTTATGAGCTAACAGAATCTGTACCTCATTATTTTACATAATACTAGCTGTTGCCCGCGGCTCCGCCCGCGTGAATGCCTATTTCCAGGATTAAAGTAGCCTAGTGGGCGCCCCCGGTGAGAAACGCGCTTGACAAAAATACTATTATCGCTATTAAAAAATAGGGGTTGATCGTAGAAGGTTGAAAATTTAGGGTTGTATGTATTTTTTAATGCTGTATCATAAAAAAAAATTAACATAAAAATGTCTAAAAAATAAAAATTTAAATTTAGGGGTGGACCAGCCTTAACATTTAGGGGAATGAAAAATAGATGTAGGCCGATTCTCAGACCTACCCGATATGCACACAAAATTTCATACAAATCGTTCCAGCCGTTTCGGAGGAGTATGGGAACGAACATTGTGACATGAGAATTTTATATATTAGAAGATTATCTAGGTTTGTAAAATTTGTCTATGGGTTATTTGATAATAAATGATTATGAATCATAAGCAAAAAAAACCTTGTATCGAATAAAAATTCGAATTATTAATAACCTTCTTAACTAAAAATATAGGTAACCATTACTAAATTCGCCGCAGCCCTGAGAAATGCATCGTGGCGTCTTTATGGTTGTATTAATAAAATAACTGTTAACAAAACTTAGAAACCGACTTCAAAATAAAAACACTGAAAAGCCAAAAATAACAAATTCTATCTATTCTATTCTCTTCACAGTCGGTACCTGTGTCGCTACTGGTCAAATAAAATTGCACATACTTAATGCAAATTTAAGACTTATATGGTTTTCTCTTGGACGCCATTGTCAGAACTGGACCAAATTGAAATGCGACCAAACAGGAAGCACCACCTTTCAAATAAAAAAAGAATCATACAAATCGTTTCGCCCAGTCGAAAGTTCTAAGGTAACAAACATAAAAAAAACAGTCGAATTGAGAACCTTTTTTTAAAGTCGTTTAAAAAGTGAGCCAAATCATCCACCTTTGTGACATTTGGACGCACCGAGAGTATGTGCCTATCTCACGTATGACACGGTAAAATGTTCGTTAGTGTCAACGAGGTGTGAGAAGAGATCACTTCGTGATATTAGTTACTTTAACAGTTATTTACACTTGGGTCTTTATCACGGGTGGTCGGTGCATCAAAATGTAGAAAACTACTTAGCTACTCCAGAAAAATGCAATATGCAACCATTTTTTAATAAACTAGTTGTGCCTATTACTGCTTGCGTGTTTCATACAAGGTTCAACACGGGGGATTATCCCCATAAAAGTAAATTTCCTAAAATTCTTTCTTAGCGAGCCTTTACATTACACAAACCAAGCTAGCTAACTTACAATCAAATCAAATCAAAATAGTTATTGTCAAACTGAAAGTCACATTTTTTATTGAGAATCCAAAAATAGCATCCAAAATTCTGAATTAAATACACCCAACAGTCACATACAGTCCTGACCCCACTCTAGGTTAACCTGTATCGTGGGTGTCAGGAACTACGAGGGACTCGCGGTCCCACAATACCCAGACCCGAAACAATTATTTGTGGATAACACCAACATTTGTATCGGTATGGGAGTCGAACCCACGGCCTCACGCTTCGCAACCGGGTACTCGCCCACTGCGCCACGAAGGCTGTCAAATTGTGCGGTATGTTTTCCAAAAGAGAGATCATACAAACCTTGTCCAAACACAAAAACAAAAAAAGGTCACAACAAAAAAAACAGCGAAATCGGTCTAGCCATTCAAAAGATGATCTATCATACATACGGCAATTGGTTTTTATTTATATAGATTTCCATAAAACACATGCGTTAACTTAATTAGTTAGAATTAGTCACTATTCAGCCAGACAAAGTGACGTAAAGCAGAAACAATTAAAAAGTATTTTACACTACACGGTCTAAAGATTTCATATACGTTAGGCAACACGTAGTTGTTTTATTCTAATTACTGCACTGGTACTAAATTGTTTAATAGAGCTACTTCGGTTACTTAAGTATTGCAGCGCATTTTGTATATATATAACTTATGCTACTATAGAAGTATAATATACATACATACACACAAAAACACTGATAACAAATTCTATCTATTCTATTCTCTTTGGAGTTTGAATTTGTTATTTTTGACTTTTCAGTGTTAAAAACACTCGGAAGTCGGTTTCTAAGTTTTGTTAACCGTTATTTTATTTTTCAATTTTCAGTGGGAGTTACAGCAATAGCATGTAAATTCCAATACAATAACACAATCGTAATGAGTGTATTGTTGTCCGTTGAGGAGTTTTATTTTTTACTCCGTAGTCCGTCATCAGATCTTAACCAAATTTATATGGGACCACATCGCAGAGCTAAACTCTGTCGAGTGATTTTTTTTCCAACATAATACCCCTTAAATAATGCAATTAGAAACGCTTGCATCATATTGTTGCAATCATGTTGTTGCCTCCTCCTTTTGTTTGAAGTCGTTTAAAAAAAGTCAAAAATAACAATTTCGATAGGTCTCTTTGGAGTCGGTGCAATTTTATTTGACAGTAGCTACATAGGGATGAAGTCGGTTTGTAAGTTTTGTTATTACCTACTCATCTTTTTGGAAATGCGATACCATGACGAAGTAAAATTGTTCTAAAACTATTGAAAGTCATCTAAAAATGTTAGTAGACAGTTAAGCAACTAAGTACGAGTACATTACTCAAAGGAATGACTTGTCAAATTAAAGTTCAAGTTGCCAAAGTGATAGATCTACACCCAGACCAGACACGCACTACAAAATTGTATGTAATAGTTTCTCTTTGATCAAAGTGGTATTTTGTTTATCTTCATGGATTCTTCCTTTCACCCGCCCTTATCCCACTTGCAGTGGGGTTGGCGCAACATTATTTTTAACACATGTTACAGAATGATTTGGCTTGTAGTTTTTACGACCGCCCGCCTGTCTGAGGTCAACCCCTCTGGGGAGAAAACACCCAGACCCGTAACATATATTTGTAGATCACACAAACATTTGTTTCAGTGTGGGAATTGAACCCGTGCCCTCTGCTTCACATCTTCATGGATATTGATTTTTTATAGCAGGCAACGGTAACCGCGCGAGTAATCTCCATCGCCCATGAACATGGCATATCCACAATACCTGAACATTATAGACAAGTTGCCGACCTTAAAGGAAAGGGATGATTATGGACTGCCTCAGTGGCGCAGTTGTAATGCGTACGCGTAAGCTAACCCTGAGGTCTCGGGTTCGGGTAAAGTGGTATTGGGTTTTTCTATTACGAAATGCTCAGTATCAGCCCCGAGTCTGGAATTTGTGCCCGGTATGGCGATAGGCTCGCCCCCTATCACATCGTGGGACGGAGATATGCTCGGCGAAATGTGGGTGTACTGGTTACACCTCTGCCTACCCCTTCGGGGATTACAGGCGTGAGTGCGTATGAGTATAATTATGGAATTGCGTAGGGGGATTTGGCTCTCCGGATATCTCACTGACAATGTCACAGAACGCAACAGCAAGCTACTATAGGTCGGTTTTCTGTGAGACATTTGTAACAATCCAATCGAAAAACTATCTAAAGCGTGGTTCACCGCGTTGTAAGTTGTTTTAACCACTTAAAACAATGAGGTTCAAATTGTCTCCATTTTAGAAATAGACAGAGCGGTGGTACCAACCCAGACGCACTCTCGCATACGAGTGTCCTACAACCTTGTATTACATACTCGTACCATACAATACTAGCTTACGTGTTTATTTAAACTGATAATGTATATAAATACTAAATAATTTGTCAACTTAACTTTAATTATAGAACCTACCTATAAAAGATCGTTTAATGTACATATTAACAGGCAATTACAGTTTCGATACATTGCTCAACATTTGATAGTGAATTTTTATAACATAAAACGAATTTAATATGCGTCTGCAAATGGATATGGTTCGGTTATTATTGTCGACCTTGCTATTACTTTATATTTTAAACGCACTTTCATTTAACGCACACCGAAGGGTAAAGCTGTTTTCTTGTTTCTTCCAAAATGTGATTCATTAATCCAATGAGTTTTTTTTATGGCATAGGCCGGCAAACGAGCAAGTGGGTCACTTGATGGTAAGTGATCTCCACCGCCCATGTACGCCCACAATACCAAAAGAATCATGGGTGCGTTGTCGACCTTAAAAGAAAGGGATAATTAAGTAATTGGGAAGGGGAGGGAGTTTAGGCCGCCGGAAATCTCACTCACCGTACGAAACGCAGCAGCAAGAGACAAGTGTTCGCTCTGTATATGTCGTTCATGTTACGTGCTGTTTGCGCTATTTTACTGCCACGATGGTATATATTTCATAATTACACGAATTTTTGACGTATCCATGATGAGAAAAAGATTAAAATGTGATGCTAAAATAACGCTAATAAACAAATTTATTAAAATTAAGAACTAAGTTAATTAGCCTATAAGGTACGGATGTGTTCGCTAACTGATTAAGTTAATTAAGTTGCGTATTTATTCTAAGATATTATCATACTACTCGGATGAGGCTTTTTGAGTGGTAGAGCCACGCTGTAGACAATTTTGTCTACAGCATGAATGGGTCGGCTCGTCTGGTCGTTAGCAGTGTCTCACAGAAAACCGGCATAGAGTAGCAGCTTGCTGCTGTGTTTCGTACAGTGACTGAGATATCCGGAGGCCCAAGAGGAGGGGGTCCTCTTCCCAATGCCTTTTGGTATTATGGGCCTACACAGGCGGTGGAGATCACTTACCATCAGGTGACCCACTTGCTCAAAATACTATCCGAAAGCACCTTTTTCTTCCCAATGATTACGGTCTAGGTAGATCTATATTGTATCAACTTGCTAACTCTACGAAACAGCGCTAAGAATGCAAGGAGAACGGCTCAACACCGTTGTGAAATAAATTAATAGTAGTTTCTAGTATCGAACTATATCGCAACAAAATATAAGTAGGATCATTCATCAAAGAGCTGATTGCTTATTAGTTTTAACTGACGAACAAAGAATGGAGGTATTTTATAGCAGAGGCCAGGAAACGATCAAATGGGCAACTTAACGGTAATTGATATCCATCGCCCATGAACATCCACAATACCTGAGGAATAATGGAAGCATTGCCGACACATAACACGTTTGCGGACCTTCGGAAGAGAAGGGGGATTTGAGCCTCCGGATATCTTACTCGCCGTACGAAACGCAACAGCAACCTGCTACTTCACGTTAGTTTACTCTGAGACAGTGGTAACAACCCGGCCGAGCGGGCCCATTCATTCGTGTATTTGTTTTATCTACTTGTACTATGCGCAAAATAACTTGGCCGGTCTGAACTTAGTGTGTGTATCTGACGAGAACAGTGGTGCGGCGTCACGGCTATTGTGTTCAGAGATTAAAAGGTGACGGGAGACGTAGACTAGCCGAAGACGACGTGACTAACTTAGCTTGGGCCGGTACCGTCTAACTCGCCGAACTTCATCGACTCTGCCGGCGTTCAAGTCCATTCAGATTAATCGACCGCGGGCGGCATTAATTAATTTAAATTAATCGGTTTAATGCAGTTCATGTGACGTCATAAATTGATGTTCATCGTTTTGGCCATTTAACGGTCGTTCGGCGGTACGACAGAATCATTAGCTCTCTAATCGAACATCGATTTTCATAAATCCGAATTAGCCGGCACCGGTCCTGGTCAAGGTATTTCGTGCGTATTGTAACTATCTACATAAGCTCACGCCCATCCCTAAAGGGGTAGGCAAAAGGTGCAATTAGTGCTTCACTCACGTTTCAGCGACCTTATTTCCATTTGCAATAGGTTTTATAACCTATTGCCATACTATGCACAAATTCTAATGGCGGGCTATACATGTATAATATAGAAAACTCAAACACGCATTGTGATTGCCCGAACTGGGAATAGGACCTATCCTATTCCCAGTTCGGGCAAGGAGGTCCTATCCTGTAAGGACAAGTGGAAGGCTATTTGCTTTTGTAGTCTTCGTATTTTACAATTTAGTTACGTTATTATACTTTCAGCGTCTCGTCATGCGAAATTAGTACATATTCTAATTTAATAACTGCTCTATATTGGACCCTCATCATCGCCATTCGTTTTTGCCGAGCCGAGATTGCGAAAGCGCGTAATTGAAATCGTAGTACAGTATATGAATTCATCGGAACAATTTCTATACATACTCTCTATTAATTATATTCTATAAATCCATCGGAATAGTATCTGTAGTATATGTTACTACTACTGTATGTAATAGTTTTTTGATTGGTAGAGCCAAGTTGTCGACAGTTTTGTCTACAGCATGAATGGGCCGGTTCGACTGGGTTGTCACCACTGTCTCACATAAAATCGACGTAAACTAACGGCTTTCTTCTTTTTCTGCTCCGTTTCCTACGGTAACTGAGACATCCCCTACCCAATCCCAATTAAACATCCCTTTCCTTTAAGGTTGGCAACGCGTCTATGCTTCTTCTGGTATTTTGGGCGTTCATGATCGGTGGAGATCACTTACCATCAGGTGACCTAATTTCTCGTTTGTCAGCCAGTGCTGTATCAATACTTTGTCACAATATAAATTACCAACCTTTTGCTATTTCTTGTAGTTCAGTATTGACAACGGAAGCTCTACTTCTATTATAATGTGAACATTTGGATATTTGTGAGATTGGAAACTTGGATGTTTGATAATCATTCACGCCTTAACGGCTAAACGGATTTGAATAAAATATTGACACACAGGTAGATCAGAACATTGGCATATTTTTATCTATGAAAAAGACAATTATCTGATCTGTTATCTGATTGATTGAACTAAGATGTCAGTTGAAGTTTGCTAACGAAAAATAAAATAGAAAGAAACATTTCACACAATTTATTACATCAGACTCAACCCGGAGTGATAACTCCGATAAACACACAATAACAAAGCAGGTAAAAACTATCAAGTATTAACAGGTCATAACATCTAATACATAAGGACTTGCCGGCGATCCGGCGACGTACAGACTTTTCCCAATTATATGGTAAAAGCGAAACAAGATCACAACCTTACAAACACGATCTACACCGAACGAGAATTTTACCAAATACACACTAAAATACTAAATGATCACATTTTTGAACTAAGCCTATAAGGTACGGATGTGTTCTGCTAACTGATTAAGTTCATTGCCAGCCGTGGTGTTGGTGTTGGTGACCGTGATGTTCTTGCTGATCATGATGATGATGCTCCTCTTCATGTTTAATGTAGAATGGAACGTGGATCTTCACTGGGTAAGGTACCTCCTTAACAAGGTGTACTGGCACTTCTTTGTAGACGGGGTAAGGTTTATCAATCGGTACTTTGACTTCATAAGGTGCCTTCTTTTCGACGGTGTAAGGCACCTTCCTGATTACCTCATAAGGCTTAGGCACGGGTACCTTGACTGGAACGGGGTAAGGTTTCTCAACCTCAACCTTGTAGGGCTTGTCGACTGGGACCTTGACTTCATAAGGTACTGGTTTGTGAACAGTTACTGGGTAAGGCTTTTCGACAGTGACGGGGTAGGGCTTAGGCACGTACACGTGGTAAGGCTTGTCAACGGGCACTTTTACTTCATAAGGTACCTTCTTGATGACTTCGTAGGGTTGGGGCACTTTGACTTCGTATTTCACTGGCACTGGCACCTTCTTCTCAACGGTGTAGGGCTGGGGTACTGGCACTTTCACTTCATAAGGCACTTTCTTCTCGACGGTGTAAGGTGTGGGCACTCTAACCTTGACTTCGTAGGGCTTGTCAACGTGAACTTTGACTTCATAAGGCACCTTCTTCTCTACTGTGTAAGGTTCGGGAACGTAGACGGGGTATTTGACGTACTCCTTGACTGTCACGGGCACCTTCTTTTCAACGGTGTAGGGCTGAGGGTAAGGGACTTTCACTTCATAAGGAACTTTCTTTTCAACGGTATAAGGCACATGTTTCTCCACGGTGTAAGGTACTGGCACCTTCTTGATAACCTCGATGGTCTTGATGTGTTCATGGTGATGGTGGTGGTGACCATGGTCTTCATTGGCAATTGGCTTCCAGTCTCCACCGCCGCCAGCGGAGTAACCTCCGAAATCACCACCTCCATGTCCGCCGAAGCTGACACCTTCACCGCCACTGAAATCGTGACCACCTTCGTGTCCTCCGAGATTCAAGGTATGACCTTCATGTCCGCCATAACCATGTCCCTCATTGCCGCCACCGCCGAATCCTCCGTGACCTCCGTAAGAGCCGAAGTCATGAATACCCCTTTTATCTTGTTTCTTTTCTTCGACAGCCCTTGGTGCGCCCTTCTCCTCCTTAGCGAAGGCCACCACGGCCAACGATGCCACTAAAACAACCTGTGGGCAATAAAAAAAAACGTTCATTTAAATATTCCTTTGTGATCGTGATAGGTAGGTGATAATACACGATAATATTATCATTGTGGAGGTTAGACTTTGAACCCACGAGATATAAAAAAATCTAGTGTAGGATAAGTAAGTACTATATTGGCCGAATTTAAATCCCTCAATATGAATGTGGTAAATACAAACTTTCTATTCAACGCATTCACCAAAATCGATGACATCATTAGCGTGAGATGACGAAACTAAACAATAAACAGACACGACTAGACTCCATACGTTCACGGAATATACAAGCGTGAAGTAAAAGTTAATCTAGTTTGATAGCTCTCCGATCAATATAGAATACTAAACTACTTTCTAACATTGTAGCAAGAAGCCCTGCATTGTCTAATTGCATTGTTACTTCTTATTTTAACAACTTCCTACTTTGCAAATGTGTTTCTAACTTTCTTATTCTTTGCAATTTAATCTCTCGATGCAATTTCGCTTTGTATGTTGTATTTTCTTATGCAATATCTAAAAACAAGTATACTTAATTGCTTGACTTTCAAATTTGAACTTAAAATTTATTTTATTTTAGATACATAACATCAATTTTTATTGTAGGCTTAGGAACATAGGAATTTTTCAACAATTTATGAACAAACAAGAAGCGAAAGAAGGATATGGTGGTGTAATTATAGCCGTAAAGCATCTAAATATGGATGATCGCTTATTATTTTGCAGTTATTTTGATGATTATGTGTATGATGTCTGTCAAAGTGAATAAAGAATTATACCTACAATGGTAAAAACATGGTCAAAATTTATTGAAATACTAATACTATATAGGAACTATGGCATTATTTTTCTATCTTTCTCAATTATTTAAAAAAGCAATTTGTTTTTTTTTACTTTAAGACAAGGTGTTGAAATGTGATAAAAAAATACTTAATTATAATTTTTGTATTCAAATATTCTGTTGTTTTATCATGTTTTGTATGTATTTATTTCCATAACACATGATTTGTTATTCATGATAGCTTATTCTGAACTGAATTATTAATGAATCATTGTAGGTTATGTTTATATTTGTTTTGAGCAGTCGCAACACGTGACACTTAACATGTTTGGTAACGTTGTACAATAGCGGACGTTGCGGATGATGTGGATTTCAAATGGGAGCACATTCTAAAGAAATAATATAGATTAGACAGTGAAGGAGGAGTAAAAACTAATCATAGTGAGGAGGAGACTAGAGAAGAACACTGACTGAGGTGCATAGGTTGCTCTCGTTGTTAGATCTTAGATACTGAAAGTTGGCTGTTAAGTAAAAGGGGTGTTTAAGTGAAGTGGCAGATTGGTAATCACTTGCGTAAGGAGAAGTAAGAAGACACATGGTCGTACTTACAGAGATTGTAAATCAGCAGAAGAGATTGAAAATGTATCGAATGCAGTTATTGAGAAGGCGATCAAGTATGACGATCGACATAATATTCGTAAAAAATAAAGATTGCCCAAGTGCATAACTTTAATCGTAGTATTATAGATTGCTAAAGTTATATCCGCGTCGTTGCTAAAGATGCTATGTTAATCAACATGCCAAGTCTAAATGGCTTCATTGCATGAAATGAATTCATCAATTTCAAGTAAATAGTGGCCAATCTCGTCTCGAAATATTATCCACCATCGGAATCTTACCATGGCCGGAATCAACATAACTTGCTTCTGTGTCTACTTCTTCCAAGAACAGAGAGGCGATTAAGTTTTCTTTATTAATTTCCACTTATTACAGTATTCCGTGCATTTGATCAATTTGTTCAATTTTATTTTGTAGCAATTGAATTTGTTCATGTCCATAATTGGAACCGTTTCGTCTAATGAAACCAACTTATTGCAACTATCGAAAACTCTAAATCCGACTCACGTTTCCAAATATTACGAAATTCTAATGCATTTTAACATGTTTTGAGTACACGACTGCATAAACAGGATATTTATGTTAATTTGTATATTATAAATCAAATGTTGAAAATTGCGTATGAATGTTGAGACCAGACTATTATAGACACAAAGCCGGTTTTAAAAGACGGTGAAACTCCACAAAGAAGTACAAATAACATGCTTACAGACAAACTCACATTCTCAATATCAGCCCAGAGTCTGTAATTGTGCCCGGTATAGCCATAGGCTCGCCCGCTATCACGTCGTGGGACACAAATACGCTGGGCTAAATGTGGTTGTACTGGTTACGACTCTGCCTACCCCTTTGGAGATTACAGGCGGGAGTGTGTATTTATGTGTGTAAAAAATATATGTAGTTACGGAATCCTGTGTTTACTCCCACTCGCACTTGACCGTTTTTTTACGCTCTATGTTGTGTATGTGAAGTAATCGAAACAGGATGCCAACGTAAAAATGCATTTTATGCAAGCATGCGAAATTATAATTTTATGTTAATTAAATCTTTAACGGTTCGTGTTTGGGTCAAGGTAAAGCTTAATTTAAATAACAATAAAAATATATTTAACTAACTCGTCTGCATTTTATCGCATGCATAAATTATTTATATTGTCTGTTACTATAATTATATTAATAATATTACAACATAGGAAGTGAAGGCCAGTGAAATTATTGTCTATTGAGCTTTTTATCCCAGTTTGGGGTTCGATTCTCGCGCCGCGGAAAATATTTTTGGTAATAAATGTAACTAGTAGAGCACAGTCCCCTACAGCAAGCTGTCACTTTACGTCGGCTTTCTGTGAGACAGTGGTAATAACCCAGTCGAGCAGAACCATTGGTGCAGTCGACAAAATGATCTACAGCGTGGCTCTACCACTGAATCGATAAACGTAACGTAAGCGGAGCTATGGGCAAAAGCTAATATAGTTTGAGTTTCTTAATAAAAAAATTCACCTAACAGTCACACATAGTCCTGACCTCACAATAGATTAATCTGTATAGTGGGTATCAGGAACTATGAAGGACTTACAGTCTCACACAAGGTGGTAGGTATCTCGTATGCGAGAGGCCGTCTGGGTTGGTACCTCCGCTTTGTCTATGTCTGCCGCCAAGCAGTGTCAAAGCTCTGTTGTGTTCCAGTTGGAGGGACATTTAAGCCAGTGAAATTACTGGGCATTATGAGACTTAACATCTTATGTCTCAGATGACGAGCGCAGTCCAATGCCATGCAGTGTTTTGTAATTAAAAGTTCTGTGTGGTGTTGCTTCTGTTTATGGGCTGGTGTGGCGCTTACCATCAGGCGAGCTACCAGCTGTTTCGTCACTCTAAAAACTTACGGTCTCAACACCCAGACTCGCAACAAATATTTGTGTGATATTAGTGCGTGAATCGAACCCTCGGTCTTTCGTTTCATAGAAGGCTTCTCGATCATTATGCCACAGAGGCTGTCACTATGTACTTTCCTTAATGTGTGTTTTCGTCAGTCCAATTAAACCATCGTCATGGTAAGTAGTTTTGCTCTCGATGTGCACAGCTCCATACACGATTACTTTACGTCACACGTCACACGTGTGACGTCAGTGAAAGTGACTTGACGCCGATTTTCCATAGATCACGATGCCCCTACTATGAATGTCAATTCTACGAGACTATTCGAGTTTTTGTCACATCTAATTTTAGACACGTGTCGTTCAAAACGTATTATGCCTAGGATTGATTTTATTTATTTATTTGTTAAACTTTGTATTAATATTATGTTCAGGCGGACATAATGTCTGAGGCTTACTTTCCCAGTCAATCTTCGGGTGATGTAGATAATAATTAAGATATTGAGAAGAAAAATATTTTCATTTTTTTATGTTTCAATAAAAAAAAATAAAAAGGGGACAACGTCGGCGTCCAATTTGTCATAGTACGGCGCAAAATTTAATTCATGGTGACATTTACGTGAGTTTCCATAGTTGGGGCTAAACGAGATCGGTTTTTGTAAAGTCATTGCACCAGACTAACGGAATTCAATTTATACTCTTCCTAAACAATAAAACGCATCACACATACAAATTATATACTGTGATAGAGTAATTCTATCTAAGTAACAATTTTTTTAAGATTCCATTTTCTTGCGAACCATTATACAGTTATAAATACACCCAACAGTCACACACATAGCCCTGACCCCACACTAGGTTAACCTGTATCATGAGTATCAGTACTACGAGGGACTTACGAACCCACAACACCCAGACCCGAAACCGATATTTGTGGATCACACAAACATTTGTCTCGGTGCGGGAATCGAACCCACGGCCTCTCGTTTCACAGACGGCTACTCGCCCATTGCGCCACGGAGGCTGTCACGCTGTCGTGTTATGGTATGTAATTTTATTTTATTTCTTTCTTTCTTCTTTCGATCCATTAGTCCATTGCTGCGGAAAGAAGAACAAACTACAAACAAACTTTCGCATTTATAATATCACTTTAAGCGTCTTTTTAACTACCATACTAAATACTACTTAACAAAATTAATGTATATGCAGAAACTTCAAACTGTAATCCGATTGGCTCATTTGTACGTTTATTAGTGTGGACTAGGTCATACAAGAGGCATTACATTTGTCCCGTACATGACGAAATAATGTAAGAGTGGCTCAAACTTTTTGCATGTAAGTACTACTTCAAATTTTATGTCTTGGTACTCTGTTACTATTCCCATGACGCAGGCTACGTGCGTGAAAGAGTGCAGATGAGCGAGTAAGCTTCAAGACGCCTCCCCTCATTTGAAGGTGTCCTTGTACTGGCTCAGTACAAAAAAGAGGCTACTCTTACAAACTCATTTAAAAATCGTGTCCTACTCAACACAACGATTTATCCGAAGAATTAAACTAACATACATTGAAATCGATCATAAATCATACTCGAACATTCAGTAATTGGCTCTAAGTATAAAAAGTACCTACATTTGTAATAAAATTAAATTACAAGAAAGCTCTCAAACAACAGGCTGTTATAAACCGATCTTGGCAATGGCGAGTAATTTAAAAAATGAGCTGTAATTTACACTAATGTGCTTTGAGTTTTTAGTGATCCGCTCAGCTTTTATTGGAGCCAACATTTGATTCAATATTGAATATATTTATTAACACATACTTGGATAATGAAAGTTAGTAGCGCTATAATATTTTGTGTAATTTGTAAGTTCGTAAAAATGTAATTTAATTGCCGAGCGTGGATAAAGATTTATATCAAGTGATAATGTATTCAAACTCAAACAAAATTGGTGAAAAAAACTAAGGCCTCAATTTATATTTTAAATATTAGTAGGAAGCAAGGAAGAGCGCGTAGTGGGAACATGATGATATCTCCCTCGCACGCCTACAAGTAATGACCATTACAAATGTTGACGTCACAATTTTACTGTGCATCCTTTTTTGTCATATAACGATTACCTCTTTCGCCTTTAATTGTGGCTTATTTATTTTAGATCTGAATTATAAAATTATGTCAATGAATAGATTTTTTACTTACTGTCTGTCAACTATCCTAATAAGCCCGGTATGGTCTATTCTAACCTAGAGTCTAGAGAACCTAGAGTCAACCTTAACCTGCTAATCGTTCACCAATCATTGAGTATAACTAGTTATGAGCATCTCATAGCCAGTTGATAATAAGATAAATAATAAAAGTATATTTCGTTTTACAATTGACAAAAAATAACAACCATAACAATTTAATATCGAACCTCTAAAATAAAATCCACAACAACACAACAATAAACAAATGTACGCAACAGCAGGAACCGAAATAAACTTTCCTTACGCGTGCTTATATTTCAAAATATCTGATATTATCTTTCGAAAGTTGGCAAATAGACGATACATATTACTTATAAATGAACTTCACCATTTTGTAACATGTTACGTTACCGTATCTAGTATGTTTGTGTATTTAGCAATGTAATGGTCATCGCAACAGGCGGGTAGGCAGACATAGTCTCATGTGATAGAGTTGAACTTCATGCTACACAACATCTAATAAAAATATCTTTGTTCGCCTAAATGGCGAGCCTGCCCATAAATAGTAGCAACTCTGTCCAAAACTTTGAATCACAAATAAATGGCACTGCACTGAGCTCCTCTGTCTCATATTGTTCAGTAAATCCAGTAGTTTCAATGTCCTTCAGACACAATAGTCTTTACACAATGCTATTTGATGACAGAAATAAACAATACAGTAGTACCTACACATAAGTCGTATTATAAAATAGCAAAAACAGTTTCATTTGAATTACTAACAAATAGAAGAAATTTCGTGACGAAAGACAAAAAGTAAAGCATGTCATAACTCAACTCATAATACAAGCATTATGAATGACCCAACGTTTAATAATTACGGTAATATTTCAAGACGCAATTGCTCACATAATTTAGAATTAGTGTAACCAGAACGTAACGCGCATTCTCGTATACAATTATTATTTCATTCATGTGTCGGCCATTACTAAAACTGTCGCCGTAAAACAACACTAAAGATCTCAGATATCAACGTGACGTAGTTTGAAACAAAAATAAGAAATGTGATTTTTTAGAAATCAAAATATTTAGACTTGATCTCCCCGGATGCTTTGTAAACTAGGCCAAACCTATAGAAACTGGAATCGATAACAATCTATATTTATGCAACTCACACTTAAGGAATCAACACTCTGAAAATCGATGTTCAAAATGATTCGACAGACTGCGTAGTGAATTATCAATTCGACTAATTAATATTTCAATGCTCTAAAAATTATGTGCTTTACATTACATTGGACGACCGTTTTGATTGATTTGTATAATAAAAAGTGATCCGAATCTTGGAAATCTGGTATAAAAACACTGACTTTATAGTTTTCAAATTGATTTCAAAAAGCAATGGGCGTGTTCGTACGGAAGAGTTCTGATTACACATGATAATAAGCATGTCCCCAGATGAATACTAACTTAGGCATTCTGTGTCGAATTATCTCACCTCGTAACTTTGTTCGACCGAACACGGCAATTTTTCCTTCGACAAAAGAATCAATTCTTAGATACTTCAACTGATATCAATTGGTTTAAGATTCATGATACCATAATTTGACCTCAAAACTATGCATTACTATTTGAGTTTCACTAATTTAATATGTACAAGGTCTGATATGTTTTTAATTTAATCCCATATTTTCCATATTTATATGCAATATTTTTCTTGAAATCACATGAAACAAATATAATTTGTATCTTCCTTATGGATATATAATAAACCCGGTGTTCTAAGTACCCATAACACGCGGAACTATGTCTCCAGCTTCCTACATTTCCTCCATATCAAATGGAAAGTGAAAACTACGCTTAAACTCGTTCGAGGCAGAAATCACGATACAAAATTACCGTTATTATGCACTTATTAGCAATTAGTTGCATAAACTTAGATAAATTAGAAGTGCTATGTACAAATGAGCATGAAAATAAATAGGTAGTTTAACTAGAAAGGACTTTTATAGATTTCATTGAAGCAAAAAGCTATTTGGAACATGTTACGAATGGAAATGTAGGTCTTCAATTGACGTCATGAGCCTTGAGATTCTAGAATCAAATGGACCTAGGGAACATTTGATTCTATAATAAAGTGGTACACTCATTAAAATGAGTCAAATGAATTCTATTAAGCAAAAGGGCCTTTATTATCTTTGTAGATCAACAAACAAGCCATAAGCCAGCAAACCTTTAAATTTGCTAAAAATATTCATCGACAGTTTGCACAAAGGTCATTATTACTATTTTACTAAAGTTTAACTTCTGTTATCGTAAAATTTAATTAATACCAAACTTTAATTTAGTTTTTAATTACTTTATTTTTAGTCCAGTTTTAGTTGAAAGTAAATCTGCAGTGTCCTGTGGTTTAAACGAAAATTAGTAAGACCTGACATTTAAGTTAGTTATATCTGACAGTAGTAAACTATATTTTAGTTAAGTTTAATTCGTAACATCTGAATAACAAAATACCTAACTAAGAACATAGAACCAAAGTCGTTTTTACAACGCAACAATATATCCCCACGATACTTGTTTACGAAAGTGAAAACAAGATCTCGCTGTCAGTTAATTACCGTAAGTTAAAATCGTATTTCATACATGTTTCCAAATATTTCTGCTACAATTATTCGTTTCGGTTAAAAATGTAATTTGCATTTCGGTAGAGTAAAATGTAGAGGCGTTACAAAATATTTCTCAGACAAAACATTGCAAATGTTCTGGAATGTATATAATTACTTTACTGTATCTAAATGTATATTTTATCGCAGTATCTACACTAATATTATAAAAAGGTAAAGTTTGTGAGTTTCCTTGTATGTGGCAATCTGCTGATCCGATTTGAAATTCTTTCACCAATAGGAAGCACATTTAACCGACATCAAAAGTAAGGAGGTTCTCAAATCAATTCGTATTTTCTTTCATTATCATGAAAAAGAGTTTTCCGTAAGAAAAAGACTCACGTGGGTGGAAAACATAATGAAAAATATGTGCAAGTAAATATCTTATAATAGGATTCCAAAATTAGACTTAGAATTAGTGTCACATAGTACATAAAAGACTTCCTAATTATTTCCTTCCACTACCTCATCACTAAATGTGGCAAATATAAATAACTTATTTAAAATGAAAATAAGGAAAAAAAAAATTGAGCGTCGACCATTGTGATTATTAGCAAAAAGCTCCGCGCCGGCCATCTTCATTCACGCTTACTAGTCTTCTTCTTTCATATGCCTTTATCCCACTTGCAGTGGGGTCGGCGCAACATGCAATAAATATTTGTGGATCACAAACATTTTGTCTCGATGCAGGAATCGACCCCACGGCCTCTCGCTTCACAGTTGGCACTGCGCCACGGAGGCTGTCATTCACGCTTACTATTTATTAGTATATTTTTCCAAATGTGGCTAACATCGTAACAATACTGAGACATTTTCTTACACTTAACTTTATAACTTCATGCATCTACTATAAAAATATGTTATCCTATGTTCTTAAACACCATGAACTTTTAAAGTACTGATGTAATACCAGAAAAATAAATGTATAGTTACAACCAATCGTTAGGAACTTGCTCGTAATTTAATTTAAGCTCCAAAACAAACTTTATCTTTCTCTGAGACTTCTAATTACATAAATTATATATTTTGTCACAGCTTTGAATTATCAAGACTTATAATTAATTACTAATTTATGTATTACTTATTCATATTCAAATAATAAGTCTTAAAATATATTGCTTTTGTTATTTAAATGGATATTGAAATATTGATGTTGTAATTTATATTTATTTAATTCCAAATGTATGCAAATAAAATTATATTACGCGGTTGTGAACAAATTGATCTTATTTAACCCAATTTGTAACTGTTTAATAATTTAAAGACTGTTAAAAAAACATTAGCGGTATTTTACCTATATCGCGTTTTGTTTTAAACCCGGACAAAAAAAATCATAAACGGAAGATTATTTCGGGCTGATATCCATTTTTAAAAATGCCCCAAACCGAGTTCTATTTATAAAATTTGGCACCCCATTTCAAAAATAGATTAATGTTCATTATAGGTGGCTGGATGCCCGAATTAGACACAATCGATTGTCGCGTAATTAATCGATTATAATCACTCAAATAAAAGAATCACTTGATCACAACACGAATACACTCCACTCACCGTGAACTTCATTGTTGTGCGTCTTCGTCCGTTGCCGAAGACTGGTTGTGTGGTCGACGTAGATGCCGACACGTTATATACTGTCCCTCCCACTAAACGCTTACCGCAATACACATTCAAGAAGGGTGTATAGACGCCGGATAATGACATGTGTTTAATACATACCTTGCACTCATTTGTTGTGCCAAATTGGAACAATGCGTAACATTTTTTGATATAGTTATAATTAATTTCAATATTAACCACAAACTAATATGAAAGTGATCGATCTGCGTGCTACCACTAGACAGTCAAATTACTTTTTTGATAGAAAACTTGAAGCCTGGAAGGCTGGACCACTACCAATAGACCTTAGATCGGAACTTACAGCTCATAAATTATTAGTCCAAAGGTTAATCGATTACTTAACACATTGATGAAACTGTGAAAATCGATTCAAGATAAGTTATCTATAGTTGTTCATTTTTTTCATAAGTTTAAGGTGCAGTGATTCGAATTGTGTTTGATCTGTGGGATACAGTGGCGACTTCAATATTATGGAAATCTCGATTTTATTGCTATAATCCCTACCTGGTGTAAGCAGGTGGTAAATTCCTCGTATGGAAGAGGCCGGCTGGGTTAGTATTACCGCTTTTTCTATTTCTACCGCCAAGCAGCGGTGTGTAAAGTCTAAACACTGTAGTGTTTCGGTTTGAAGGACATTGAAACCAGTGAATATATTGGGCATTGTGCGACTTAACAACTTATGTCTACGGGTGGCTAACGCAGTGCTTATTAATTCAAAGTTCTGTGTGGTGTTCGCAAATCGCTCGCATGATGGTAAACGTCACGTCTGCTCATAACAGACTGCCCAGACACAACACCAAACAGAACTTTGAATTACAAAGCACTGCACTGGACTGCGTTCGTCACCCTGAGACCTAAGTAATTTTATTCTCATAATGCCCAGTAATTATTCTGACTTCAATGTCCCTCAAACCGAAACACAACAGTGTTTACACACTGCTACTTGACGGCTAAAATAGACAAAGCGGTGATACTAACCCAGACAGTCTCTCTCATACGAGGAACCTACCAACCACCTTGTAAACAAACATACGAGTACATATTAATTAAGCTCACGCCTGTATCCCCGAAGGGTTAGGCAGAAGTGCAACTAATGTACCCACAGTTAACCGAGCTTATAACCGTCCCAAGATCTTCACCCCGAGACATAAAATATTAAGTCTCAGAATGCCCAGTAATTTCACTGGCTTCAATGTCCTTCAAAGCGGAACACAACAGTGCTTACACCCTGCTGCTTGGCGGCAGAAATAGACAAAGTGGTGGGAGCAACCCAGACGGCCTCTCGCATACGAGGGACCTACCACCTTGTATTTTAGAGACGTACTCCACGTTACATACATACGCTCTAACGCCTGTAATCCAGGGGTAGTAGACCACTTCATGGTACTGCTTATAAATGAGACGCCAAGACATACCCAATATCTAATGCAAGGATCGCATAGTATATGCATATAGTTTAATTCGAATCACACTCACATATAATTAAAAGTTGCTCGACTTAAATATTTTAACAAAACACGCTTTCTCCTAGTAACATGTATTAGTAATGAGTTTTAAAATAAATGCACAATTTTGTTTAATTTTCTCTCATCTAAACTAAGTTGTATAGTAAGAGTGTTTCCGCACTGTATCCGATCCAAACCGCATAATTCAAGCAATAAGATATGGTATGGAACTACGATGTTAACTCTTGCAGGCGCAAAACTTACAAAAAGTAGCGTCAATGCTCAAAAATGTTCATAATAAAGTATATAACGCTGCAAAGACTTAACACTTAACTTTTCTAAGTGGTAGAGCCACGCTGTAGACAGTTCTGTATACAGCATAAATCGGCCGGCTCGAACGGTTGTTACCACTGTCTCACAGAAAACCAACATGAAGTAGCCTTGCTATTGCATTTCGTACGGTGAGTGAGATATCCGGAGGCCCAAATCCCATTCCCATCCCTAAACCATCCCTTTCCTTTAAGTTCGGCAACGCATCCGTGATTCTTTAGTTATTGTGGATGATTATGGACGTTGATCACTAACTATCAGGTGACCCACTTCCTCGTTTACGTCTGCTATAAAAAAAACTCTGTAATAGCTCGTTCGAGCGAAATAATCGCCCAGAAAAAAAAACAATAGACATATTCTGGGGCGCAGTAGGCGAGTAGCCGGCTGAGAAGCGAGAGTCCGCGGGTTCGATACCCGCACCGAGACAAATGTTCGTGTGATCCACAAATATTTGTTTCGGATCTGGGTATTGTGAGATCGAAGTTCCTGGTAGTTCCGGATACGCATGATAAATGTTTAACCTAGTGGGGTCAGGACTATGTGTGTGACTGTTGGGTGTATTCACTTATTATTATTTTTATAGCTTAGGCCGGCAAACGAGCAAGTGGGTCACCCGATGGTAAGTGATCTCCACCACCCATGTACGCCCACAGTACCAAAAGAATTATGGGCGCGTTGCCGACCTTAAAGGAAATGGATAATTAAGGGATTGGGAATGGGAGGGGAATTTGGGCCTCCGGATATCTCACTCACCGTACGAAACGCAGCAGCAAGCTGCTACTTTACGCCGATTTTCTGTGAGACAGTGGTAACGACCCGGAGCCAGTCCATTCATGCTGTAGACAAAAGTGTCTACAGCGTGGTTCTACCACTCTAAATTATTTTAATTAATTTAGATTATTTAGAACTATTGGACTCTCAAGCCAAATCCATATCAGATATATACTTTATAAGTGTTTAGTTAGTACTAAACACTTATAAAGTGCAACGTAAGCACAACTACGGCAGTAGTTTATTTTATATTGTATAACAAAACCATATTTACATTTAATGGTGACTACAGCCTGAATTACGTAACCATACTATGCTTTTATTTCAACACACAGACACTGTTACAGTTTCTTGTATTAATTTATTCTACATATATACACAGTCACGCCTGTACTCCCCGAAGGGGTAGGCAGAGGTGTAGCCAGTGGATACATCCGGTTTCATAGGGGCCTATCGGTATACCGGCCGCAATTCGAAAATTCGAGCTGATACTTAGCATTTGGTGACAGAAAAACCTAATATCACTCTTACGGGCGATCTATAGATAGAAACCGAAAGCTCAGCACGTAAAGTATTTTAAAAAATCAGCTCTACATTATACTGTCCTACTGCTGGGCACGGGCCTCCTCTACTAATGACAGCGGTTAGGCGTTAGTCCACCACGCTAGCCTAATGCAGGTTAGCAGACTTCACACACCTTTGAAATTCTTATCGAGAATTCTCAGGCATACAGGTTTCCTCACGACTTCCTTTACCGTTATAGCAAGCGATAATTCACAATGAATTTATACGTTACTTAGAAAAGTCAGAGGAATATGCTTAGGGGGGGGGGGTTGGCTTTGAAATTGTGACTTTATTTTATTTTAAATATTAAGGCATATAGCGTAAGCATAGTGGTTTTCCTTTAGTGTTTTGACCTGTGTTTTTTGTGTGTGTTTTGCTGTGTGGCAGTGGGCTGGCCATATATCACGAACAACTAATAGCCAATGGGGTATACAGATCCTTGACTGTGTTTAGACAGACCTAGGGTACGGCACCCTGCAGCCAGGTGGAGCGACGAGCTGCGGAAAGCGGCTGGCAATGGTGAATGCGAAAAGCTAAAAATCGAGGTCAAAGTAGGCATGAAGATAGGTCCTAAGTCTATGTTCAGCAGTGGACAAATGTAGGCTGATGTTTTTATAGCAGAGGTCAAGAACCACCACAAGAAGTGGGTCATCTGATGGTATGAGATCTCTACGGCCTAAAAATACGAATCACGAATGCCTTGCTAACCTTAGTGGGATAATTAAGGGATTGGGAAAGGGAAGGATTTGGGCCTCCGGATATCTCACTACTGTACATACGCAGCGACAACCTGCTACTTCACTTCGGTTTTCTGTGAAAAAATGCTAACAACCCGGTCGAATCATACTGTGGACAAAACTGTCTACAGCGTGGCTCTACCACTAAGAATTTCTAACTATATCCTGTATGACGTATGCTATAACTCACATGACATTAATCGAAATAAATACCTTAAATTCTTTTAAAACCTGTATTATATTTTACTTGACAATAATTTATTTCTAAACACGAAAATGCAGAATAATTTTATTACTTAAGAATTGTCGGATACGATGCTTTTAAAGGTTACCTGTAACTAGGGTTGCCAGCAATCTCCTTCTTCTTCAACCTGCCCTTATTCCACTCGCAGTGGGGTCGCCGCAACATGCTTTTTAACACATGTTTCAGAAAAATTTGGATTTGCCTGACGTCAACCTCTCTGGGGAGAAAACACCCAGACCGATAACACAAACATTTGTCTCGGTGCGGGAATCGAACCTGCGGCCTCTCGCTTCACAGTCGGCTACTCATTCACTGCGCCACGGAGGTTGTCAATAGGGCTGCCAGCAATATTGTTAGTAATGGTATAATACATTTTTCGACCCATAATACTTTTTACGATTATTCTATTTTCGTGATCATTGGTGTCGTGATCTATTTTATTATGTAGATGAAAGTTTATTTTCATAAAATAAACTTTCATCTTCATAATGGATGCAGAGTACTAAAAAATTTCGTCACTCAATCTAATAATAAAAAAATACACTATTCATGTTCCTTCTCCAATCCTAATTCTACTTTATTTCTTAATGAAAAAGTTGGCAGCCCTACCTGCTATTCATAATCTAGACACATGGTCATCATTATGTAGATATGGAAAAATAAAAATCACCAATTTTAAGTGAGTGTTTTCTACTAATAATTGACCATTAAATTGCAATAGCACCGACTCGAAGGATTTTTTTATCCTTTAGCTTTTTTTGCATCCGTTTTATTCTGTTAAAAAACCATAAGATGAAAGAAAGAATTTTTAGTGAATGAATCACTAAAATTATTGTCTAAATGACGAAGTTTTATTTTTTATCCGATTTCACCCTAAGGGGTGTAATTTCTTCTCGAAATTTGTAACCAACATTGAGCTTTATATCATTTGGCGGAGATATGTTTGGTTATAAACACAACAAAAAAACAACAATTAACACATCGAACACCTCCGTTTTTTTGTCAGTTAAAAAAATGTATTGCACAGTTAACAGTACAACAAACACACAGACGCAGCGTCACTGACGAACGGCCTTTACTATATCTTAATAAATCAAAGCCTAGGTAAGCGCAAGCGACGCGCGCCTAGCTGCTTCCATGCAATGGTTGCAATAGTCCAAAACAATAATTGAGACAAGTAATAAATCATAAGTTATATTGAATCAAACTTCAGTACATCTGAGATCATTACCCCACATATCAAATAATTATTTAATTGCAAAAGTGTGGGCACTTCTTTACTCATGCTGTACCCTGCGCCAATGACCCTAATGATTTGTGCCATACAAAATCTACGAAGTATAGAGGTTTCGCGCGGCCTAAATACGTCATAGGTTGTGGTGGCTGCATGTATTTTTTATGTTCAATTTTTATGTTTAGAATGTTGTAAAAGTACGTCAATGTACGTTAATATTGCTGTACTACGTGGTACGTTTTTTTTCAATTATGTGAATCTATGAAGGATTCATGTGAATCGGTAAGTCGATACACTAGTAATTTTAACTTAAACATTGCAAAATAGCATAATATCCGTAATGAAACTATAAAATCACATAATATATATTTTTTGTATAGTTATTGGTACGGCAGGTTATCTTAGAAATTTCTTGTAACATTTTTACTATTAAGCCTTAGTTGCACCCTTAATAAATAACATTATTAGAATAATTACAAAAGCGGTAGTGCGATAATAACAGAATAACAATTGTAATCGAATCAAATAACTGTTGCCCGCGGCTTCGCCCGCGTGAATAGAAATAAAACGTAGCCTATAACCGTCTCCAGGGTCCCATCTATCTCTACATCAAAATTCATCAAAATCGGTTCAGTGGTTTGGGAGTGAAAGCGTAACAAACAAATAGTTTTTTTTCATAAAAGTATCCTTTGTTACTTCTTATACCTCCAAGAATATGTGTACAAAGTTTCATGATGATCGGTTAAGTAGTTTTCGCGTGAAAGCGTAACAAACAAACTTACATTCACATTTATAATATTAGTATGATATTATTGAGACATATTACAATTCATAGATTCACGACTGAATTATCGTATAGAATCTAATCTCGGCCAAGTTATAGGCTTTAAAACATACAATTTACTAGACATTTTTACTTAGGGTACAAGGATTGGCTGATCGGGGTACGGAGCTCAGAAACTCACGGCATACAGCTCTTGTACATTTTTTTGCCGCAACAAAAATCCATCTTACGGATACCCTTCCAATCTATGGAGGGATGGTTATCTCGGACTCACCAGCCTTCCGACCTAGTTCACACTGACTGTTAGATCAGGACTCTAATTAATTTTCCTACGCCCGTGTACCCGTCAAAAACCCCGCAGTGGCGTCCTTTTGCATTAGTGAGGTGGTTCCGGGGAATCCTGGTATGCCTGCATTGCTGCTGACTGCTGGTACCAACCCTGCGCTCTATTTATGAGTCTCCTTTGAGGCTTGGAAGCCCACTCACAATAGGGTTCATGCACTTGAATTCGAACACTAATGTATACGCAATAGTAAATAATACAATAATAAATCCTATTACGAGAACAGAATCGAAATTGATTGAAAAATTAAACCACAATTAATATTTCAAATATTGATTAAAACGCGTGTGAAATAAAATAAAGGAACAGTGGGACCATCTCGCTGTCGCCCTCGCACGCGTGCGCCGCGTTATAGCCATCATATATGTATACTTACGTCATCGTACACGGCGTACATCTTTTTATACGCTTTATATTAGCTTCATACGTATTTAGTATGTATCTTAATATGTATGTTAGTATGTAACGGAATCTTTGAACATGATTTTGACCCCCTTCAAAACGTCGGATTAACTCGAAATTTGACATACTTATTAAGGACCGATGACAATTCAATATTTTAAACAGTTTGAAAAATACGCTTTTATAGAAAATCCAACTAAAACATAGAAAATAAATTTTAATAAATTTGAATTAAAAATAGTGTATGAAAAACATATTCGACTGCCTCGGTGGCTCAGTTGTAATGTGTACGCGTTACGATTGAGGCCAACGCTGAGGTCTCGGGTTCGATCCCCAGGTCGGGTAAAGTGGTATTGGGTTTTTCTATTACGAAATGCTCAGTATTAGCCCGGAGTCTGGAATTTGTGCCCGGTATGGCGATAGGCTCGCCCCCTATCACATAAGGGACGGAGATACGCTCGGCGAAATGTGGGTGTACTGGCTACACCTCTGCCTACCCCTTCGGGGATTACAGGCGTGAGTGCGTATGTATGTATGTATGTATGAAAAACATATTTTATTGTAAAAAAGCGTTGGGTGCATGGTATCAATAGATATAAATATTTTATGAACAGATATGAGTAGAGGGGTTATTTTGATAATATCCTGAAAAGCACCCCACGCTTTTTTTTACAATAAAATTATTTTTTCTTGCACTATTTTTAATTCAAATTTATTAAAATTTATTTTCTATTTTTTAGTTGGATTTTCTATAAAAGCGTATTTTTTTAGATTTTTTAAACTATTATTTATTTTTATTGTCATTCCATAGTTATGACAGCTCTATGGCGCAGCGAGTATCCAGCTGCGAAGCGAGAGGCCGTGGATTCGATTCCCACACCGAGACAAATGTTTGTGTGACCCATAAATATTGGTCTCTGGTCTGGGTGTTGTGGGACCGCAAGTTCCTCGTAGTTCCTGATAACCACGACACAGGTTTACCTAGTGTGGGGTCAGGACTATGTGTGTGACTGTAGGGTGTATTTATTTAAGTTATGAACTACGAGATTTAAATATGTAGCTTATAACTTAGATATTTTTGAGGGGATTAATTAAAATTATTACTACTAATAAATTAGAGGCAATGTAAGATATTAATTAAAATCATAAAAAAATACATAGGTACATCAAATTTAATAAAAAGCGCCCCCGGCGTCTGCAGCAGCCCGAGCTGTTCCATCCATCTCGGGGTCGCACCAAGAAGATGTATCAATGTGCGAAGGTCACACATTCCCCACTATGCCGTCGCGACCCCGGTGTACCCAATTAATGATTTGAACTAATCCGGACTATCAAAAACTATGATCGTAAAATTTAAATATTTATCAACTAATCTAATCGGCTAATTGCTTTAGTGGCGGCGTACTAAGACTGATATGATTTGATGTCCTGAGTTCAAATCCCAGGTGGTGCAATCAAAATTTGTGTTTGTGGTTTGATTGCCCGGGATTGAAATTGTATCCTCTATCACATCATACGGAAATAAGTTTGGTGCACTGTAGATGCACTAGTCTCATCTCTGCCTAACCCATCAGGGATATAGGCGTGAGGTTACGTACATTGAGCAATAAAAAGTCACATGTCTTACGAGAGAAAAGGCCCAATTTCTAAGTTTTTCCCTCACATCCATAGTTTTTACTCACACTTTCGGTCGGAACTATTTTAACATTCCGGACAAGTGTAGGACACATATTATGTTGTCTATTTGGGTATGCACATACCTAATGTGATTAGAACATCTTCTGTTCCGCATTTTGTTCAGAATAATAATAAAAAGAAGGCGTGTTGCCTTCTGGCTTAGAAATCTTTTTTTTATATTTTTTATTCCTCTACTAAAAAGTGTGTGCGTGGATTGTTGTGTGCACGTGTGTGTAAGCGTGCGTGGGTGTGTGGGGGACGGGCGTGTGTGTGTATGTATGTGTATATGAGTGGCATCGTAGTTCTTAAACGAATGAACCGATTTGAATGAGTTTTATTTATTTGAAAGGTAGATTATTCGATATGGTTCTACTTAACAGTTGTTTATACTAACGTAACTGTTAAAATACTCTGACGTTAATTGGAATAAACATCTGTCACGTTTTAATGACTGAACTTTTATTTCGATGGACTGAACAGATTTTCTTTAAATATACTTAAGAACTAGTTTTCAAATAACGCTTATACGAGTACGCGCTATGATGTCAGAGACACACAGACAGACACATAAACAAAGATTTTAAAATTATAACACCCCTCTTATTTGTCAGAGGTTAAAAATGGGCACCGCCGCACCGCGCTGCAAGTTTCCGATAGATACATTACAGTTCAAAATCTTTGCGGCTCTCATTTGCAACACATTATGTTTATATAACTCGTAGTTAAGCAATAAGATCATTATTCCGACAGCAACTCTAAGCCAGGCCGCTTTAGATGCACGTGTTGTCTCCATCAGTAATAAGTATCCGATATTTATTAGAAATAGTAATGGCAATTAATGCTATTACGATTTTTTTTCATTAGCATGTGAATTCTCGTGTCTTAGCACGCTAATCATTCGTGCTAATGCTATTTGCTAATATGACACAATAATGTTGTGTTCCCGCGGGTGCGAAGGGAATAAATAGCACGTTGCCACAGTTGCTGCGACGTGCTAATACACGAATTAATACGCGACGAATGAGAATTCATAATTTAGCAACTGTATTTAATTTTCTAAATTCTAAATTACACTTCGCACGCTAAAAATTAATGCGTATGCTAATTAATCAAATACTAATTAGAAAAAGACATAGAAATGCGATTAAAAAACTTTGTGTCTCGCTATATTATAGTACTAGGTTTTGCTCGCAGCTCCGTCTGCGTAAACAACCTTTCCCAGAAAAAAGTATTGTATGTCCTAATCCAGGTCATGGTCTACCTCTTTGTCAAATTTCATCCAAACCGTTCAGCCGTTAAGGTGTTAAACATCCAAATTTACTACAACACATTAGGAAGGAAGTAGGATAGTAGGATGCCCAAAAAGTCGAATTGAAAAAACACCGATACAAATGTTGGTGTTATCCACAAATATTTGTTTCGGGTCTGGGTGTGTGGCAAGTCTCTCGTAGTTCCTGACACCCACGATACAGGTTTACCTAGTGTGGGGTCAGGACTATGTGTGTGACTGTTGGGTGTATTTATTTATTTTTATTTACAACTATACTTTTCTCTGGACTCAACATTTTGTTTTAATTTAGCTTATAAGATTTTTTGAGTTTGTTTTATTAAACGACTTCAAAAAAAGGAGGAGGTTCTCAATTCGACTGTTTTTTTATGTTTGTTACGTCAGAACTTTGGACTGGGTGAACCGATTTGGATGATTCTTTTTTTATTTGAAAGCTGGTGCTTCACGAGTGGTCCCATTTCAATTTGGTCCAGTTCTGACAATGGCATCCATGAGAAAACCATATAAGTTTAATTTTTATTAGTATTTGCGCGACAAATGGACGAATAACTCAATATCACGCCAACCGATTTCTATAATTCCTTTTTTATTGGAAAGGATGTACTTCAAGGGTACTTCGATGAGAGTTTGGTCAGGTTCTGATTATGGGATCCATGACAACGTAACGGAACTCTTCAATTCTTAGGAGCAAATTAACGATAATCGGCCGAATCTTTTATAGGCTATCTGGATATTTGAGTCACCTACCGCAACGTCGTTATGGTGAAGTAACTGTCGAATATGATGATCAATGGAACTGCTTAACGGCTTACAGTAAGGGTGCGATCTGTGGCAGAATGTCTAACTTGCTGCATTGCAATATGATGCAATCGTTCTAATTGCATTACTTAAGATGTATTATGTTGGAAAAAAAATACACTCGATAGAGTTTAGCTGCGATGTGGTTCTATATAAATTTGGTTAAGATCTGATGACGGAGTACGGAGTAAAAAAATAAAACTCCTCAACGGACAACAGTACACTCATTGCGATTGTGTTATTGTATTGGAATTTACATGCTTTTGCTGTAACTCCCACTGAAAATTGAAAAATAAAATAACGGTTAACAAAACTTAGAAACCGACTTCAAAATAAAAACACTGAAAAGTCAAAAATAACAAATTATTCTATTCTCTTTGGTGTCGGTGCAATTTTATCTGACCGATAGCGACACAGGCACCCAGGCACCGACTCTAAAGAGAATAGAATAGATAGAATTTGTTATTTTTGCCTTTCAGTGTTTTTATTTTGAAGTCTGTTTCTAAGTTTTGTTAAGCGTTTTTTTTTTTATTGTTAATAAGTTTTTATCTTCTGCATTCAGACACGTCAATTGATTAACATCAAACTATTTCTTTGAATTTGTTTATATCCTAAAGACATCAATTAGGAATATTTCTGTATTATTAATGGAATAAATAAATCTATACAAATAAGCTCCATTACTGAATCCATTCAGTAATGGAGCTTAAGCTATTTCTATAAACAACATAAAACTGTCTTTGAGTGTGGGAATAATAAAAAACTAAGCAATGACTAAATGCAGCATAAAATGATTAGAATTGCTTCACCTAAATTAAGCCTTCAATTAAATGTGGGTAAGCAGACAACTTTCATTTTTGATTTTGACTCGTCTTATGTATTTGAAAGTACTACCTACATAGTTACAAAGTATGTTACGTAAAGTGTGTACGGTGTCATCAGACTTTGAACGAATACTATTCATTAATAAAATGAAAACAAATAATGTTAAGCCCCATTTACACGGAGATTTTGGCGAACGATAAATGCGATAATGTAACAGAATTTACGAGGCAGCGTCATGTTTTTTTATAGCTTAGGCCGACAAACGAGCAAGTGGGTCACCCGATGGTAAGTGATCTCCACCACCCATGTACGCCCACAGTACCAAAAGAATCATGGGCGCGTTGCCGACCTTAAAGGAAAGGGATAATTAAGGGCTCAGGAAGGGGAGGGGGATTTGGGCCTCCTGATATCTCACTCACCGTACGAAACTCAGCAGCAAGCTGCTACTTTACGTCAATTTTCTGTGAGACAGTGGTAATAACCCGGACGAGCGGGCCCTTTGATGCTGCTACAGCATTGCTCTACCACTCAAAGCCAGTAATTTGAAAGCTAGAATCGTATGATGTGGCCTCGGAAACGATGCTCGTAAATGTCAATTTTCTATTATATTCTCGCTTATGTTGTATGAAAAACTAGATGGGTAGGTACCTCGTATGCGAGAGGCCGCCTGTGTTGGTACCTCGTATGCGAGAGGCCGCCTGTGTTGGTACGTCGTATGCGAGAGGCCGCCTGTATTGGTACCTCGTATGCGAGAGGCCGCCTGTGTTGGTACCGCCGATTTATCTATCATCCCTTATGTATGGAGAGCTTCGAGCCATACCTATTTTTTCATTTGTTAATTTCACTACACGTTTGTGTAGCGGTTTATAGAATACAGCTACGATCCAAATTTTATCTTTACATATAGTAATAGTCTTCGAGTAAAATGGCTGTGACATACGGACGGACATGACGAAATTATAAGTGCTCCGTTCACGTTTTTAGATGTTTATTAATTTGAAAATGCATATTCTACATAACTGAGATGTAAATAAAATGCATGCAGTGTCTGATATATATATGACAATAGATGTATCATAATCATTAAGTGCCATTTACAATTTGTTCGGAGGTCAACTGATGTAATTCTTTGCGATACTGTACGGTTATTTTTAGTTCGGAATATAATTATTTCATGTCATTTATGGCAGCAGCTTGGCTGTACTCCGGCATTATTGAAGATCATTGGCGGTGATGACTTACCATCAGGCAAGTAAAAAATTCATAAAATAAATATATATATAAAACGCTATCATGCCATTTTCATCGTTGTACGCCATGACGGGTCCTCAATGTTTGTTTCTCAACAATTTGAATCCTTGACCTTTTGAAATATGATTTTGGGTGGGTCCCCTATAAATTACAATACATGCTCATAAAATATATTTAAATAACTTGCAAATTGTCTATAATATTTGACCTATAAATAAACTATACGTACATACATACATACATACGCACTCACGCCTGTAATCTCCGAAGGGGTAGGCAGAGGTGTAACGAGTACACCCACATTTCGCCGGAGCTGATACTGAGCATTTCGTAATAGGAAAACCCAATACCTATCACTTTTACCCGACCCGGGGATCGAACCCGAGACCTCAGCATCAGCCTCAGTCGTAACGCGTACTCATTACAACTGAGTCACCGAAGCATTCATAGTATAACTATACGTTGTAGAGCTGTGTTGTACCCATCTTGAATGGACTCGGCTGGATTGCCGCCACTTTCTGGTAGAGCAGTCATTTCACGTTAATCCCACTACTATTATTAATGAGAAAGTTCGGAGGTTTCTTAGTCAATCACGCCTTAACAGCTGAATGGGCATGGCATTAACCAAATTTATATGAGATCACATTACAGCTAAACTCTATCGAATTATTTTTTTTCCAACAAAATCGGCCCACAATTGGCGGAGAAATTAATGTACGTATAAATAAATAGAAAAAGCAAAACTTGCCGAATTGATAACCTCCTCTTTTTTTGAAGCCGGTTAATAAGAGAAGATCTCGTCCTGTGGCGAAGTACTCGTGATTCAAATCATATAACCACATAATATGATATTTGAATGTACCGTCATCGACATCGAGACATACCGGTTCGTCCACTCAAACCACTTTCAATGTCCTCGAACCGTGCATCTTCTTGACATTTTAGGGATTAGTAAGAAATGCATTACACCAACACTATATTTAGCATAGTTTTTTTTTACTAACCTGAATGACGAAACGAGCGGGTCGCTCGCCTCATGGTACACTTACCAAGCCTTTCCATAGACAAAAACAACACCACACAGAACTTTGAATTGCAAATACGTGGCACTGGACTGCGCTCATCACCCCGAGCCATAAGATAATTCCCAGTAATTTCACTGGCTTCAGACAAGCTTCTTAGCACAGTTGCATGGCGGCAGAAATAGACAAAGCGGTGGTACCAATCCAAACGGCATCTCGCTTACGAGGGAGCTATCACTTAGTAAACAACCACTACCATCACCACACCACCACGATCACCTCGTTTATCGACATCAACTATAAAAAAATATAACAAGCGCAGCCGCAGCTGGCAGCCTCCGTGGCGCAGCAGGCGAGTAGCCGGGTTCAATCCCCGCACCGAGACAAATGTTTGTATGATTCACAAATATTTGTTTATGGGTCTAGATGCTGTGGGACCGAAAGTCTCTCATAATCCCTGATACCCCCGACACAAGACTCGTATCTTAATGCGGGGTCAGGACTGTGTGATTTTTGGGTGTATTATTATTTATAATACCATGAAATTATAAGTAAAACTCGTTAAAAACCGGCTTCAAAGGCCAAATCGCGATGCGTTTACTGTTATACATTAAAGAGTTTCCCATTTTCTCTGGTACTCCATCATCAAATCCCGACAAAATTTGTATACGACCACATTCCGGGTAAGCCCTATCGGATCATACTAATGATACTAATATTATAAATGTGAATGTAAGTTTGTTTGTTACGCTTTCACGCGAAAACTACTTAACCGATCATCATGAAACTTTGAACACATATTCTTGGAGGTATAAGAAGTAACATAGGATACTTTTTATCAAAAAAAATATCTACGCAAAAGTAAGTTTGTTTGTTACGCTTTCATGCCTAAATCACTGAACCAATTTTGATGAATTTTGATGTAGAGATAGATGGGACCCTGGAGACGGTTATAGGCTACGTTTTAGTCTATTCACGCGGGCGGAGCGAAATTGTTGAAATCAATCGACATTTGGCGAAGATATCGCAACTTATGTAATAAACACAAAACACACGCGATTCCAGAACCATCTCCTTTTTGGAAGTGGTTAAAAAGGAAGCATTTACTCACCTATTTTTCCCCTTCTGATACAGATATAATTATGCTTTATTGTTTATTAACCGACGACGCTAAAAAACCAAAGAGGATTTTTTATGGTTCTGTAGCCAAATGGCATAAATAGAACCTTTATAATTTCGTCATATCCGTCTGTCAGTCTGACCGTCTGTCCGCCTATCCGTCCGTATGTCACAGCCATTTTATTCGAAAACTATTAGCACTATATGAATAAAATTTGGATAGTAGGTATATTCCTTGAACCGCTATACAAATGTATAGTAACAAAAATAATAATCGGTGTGGCTCTCCATACATGTAACTGAAGGATGAATTTATTTTCCATTGCAAATAGGCATATAGCGTCCTTATAAATAATATAGAGATTTCTAAATTACATTTTGCTAAATTTTATATAGGTCATTAGTTAGTAAAATATGCATGTCCAAATTCGTGAAAAGTGTCCCGTCCCCCCTCTAACTTTTAAACTACGGAGTAGAAAATTCAGAAAAATTCAAATTGATATAACGTCAAAGGTACATCCAACTAAAATTGGTTTCAATAAGCAAAGTTGTGTATAGTTTTCGAGATGAGTACGGGACTTTTTCGAGACCGCAAAATATGTGTTTTTAACAGTGTTTTTGAGAAATACAAACTTTTTTTGCGGTCATCCTATTTTAGCTATCTTGTACTTGTTTTAAAACCATGAACGTTCATGTTGACTACGGACCCTTCACTATGCTTGGTCCGACACGCACTTGGCCGGTTTCATTATGTTCACGCATAACTCCACCAAATGTGGCCAGATTTTTGTATTCGATAGGGTTATTGCTGTGGTAACCTCACAGTTTTTGGAATGAATTTGAAGAAATAATTCCACATCTGAGGGTATGAATTACTAGAAATTTCGACATTTATGCACTGATGTTAATTATTCTTTTATAAAGGATCATAAAATAAAAACTTGGTTTTATTTTGTGTTATAAAGTTTATATTTTACTATTTTTGATTTAGTTGAATACACGCAGACTGCGTTTAAAACCAGTCGTAAACTCTTCACTGACATCACTTAACATGCATGATTAATATGTTATCACAATTATGCACGGATGGAAGGCGAAAAATTATACATAATATATGTTGTTATGCAATAACAGGTTAAATAGGTAAATGTGTATGAAATTACAGTACGTAGGCCTTATTCCGTAAATATGGAGATGGTTAACGGCCAATTTCAATAAATAAATAAATACACCCAACAGTCACACACTTAGACCCCACTCTAGGTTAACCTGTATCGTGGATATCAGGAACTACGAGGGGCTTGCGGCCCCACAACACCCAGATCCGAAACAAATATTTGCGGTACACACAAATAATTGTATCGGTGAGTTAATTTCAATAAACAACCATAATTTGATTCTCCGCATAGATTGCACAAATGAGCCAATCAGAGTATAGTTTGAAGGACACACGTACAAATTACTCAGTTTGATTGGTTGATATTGGGGATCTAAATGAAAGATAAAATTCAGATCGTTTATTAAAAATTGCCGTAAATTATTATTGCTATTGCTATTAATATTGTTTTCTTTCTTCTTGCTGTCTGACGTTATCCCGGCTTAGTGACAAGATTTTAGTGGTACAACCACTCTGTAGACAATTTTGTCGAATAGGCTGTCTCGACCGGGTCATTACCACTGTCCCACAAAAAACCGAAGTAAAGTAGCAGCTTTCTGCTTCGTTATCTTGCCGATAATTCAAAATAAGCAATTTAATTTTTAGCTTTTCTGTTTTCTATTTTATAAATTATATTTTTATTAAAAGCTTTATTTTATAACTTTAGTGAAAGAATCATCAAAATGGGTGCATAAAAGGCAAGTTGTAGTCTTTCATCTCATTAAGGATGGAATATGTTCTTCAAATATAAATGGGACCAACTTTGAGATATAGACTATCGAATACAAAAGAATCATCAAAATCGGATCATCCTGTGAAAAGTTATACGTGGCCATACATACAAAAACAAAATAAATGCACTCAACGAACTAAGAACCTCTTTTTTAAACCATTTTTTTTTTGGATTAAGTATTATGACGAGTATAGTATTTACATGGCGATAACTTCCGATTATTTCCGATTCTTTAAATATAGGCAGTTATAAATGACATTTCTAGTCCGAAAATAGTACGAATGTACCTATCCACAGATACCTATGTCACAGATCTACCCCATCTTCACAAAATTACCCCATCAAACTTAGCAGGCGGGCTCCATGTCACGGCCGCTATTTTCCTATTAATCTAATTTAGTAAATAAATATATTTAAATTAGGTACTCGTATATTTTAAACCCGTAACGTGAACTCGTCAGCAACAAAGTTGTTACAATCTACTTGCGATTATAACATGCATATTACTCAAACACGTTCACACTTCCTTCTAGTTTTGTTTTATTTATACTTTCATTTATGCATGCCCTCTTTCGTTTATTTTGTTTCACTTAATAACTTACATATAAAAATATATTTACATAATACTTAAAAATACATCCAATAGTCCTGACCCCACACTAGGTTAACCTATATCGTGCGTATCAGGAACTACGAGGCACTTGCGGTTCCTCAACATCCAGACCCGAAACAAATATTTGTGGATCACACAAACATTTGTCTCGGTGTGGGAATCGAACCTTCGGTCTCTCGCCCACTGCGCCACGGAGGCTGTCGAATAATCTGTCAGGAGTGTAAGTGTGGCCACAAATATCTTAGGCTCAAAGCCAACCTCGCTTCCCGCAACACTCTGCTTATTAAGGGGAAGGTTGTGGGGTACAGACAGCGAGTCACCTGATATAATAATTTCCATAGTTAATTAAGTACTTCCAATGTCTTTCAAACTGAAACACAACTGTGCTTGCAGACTGCTTCCTGGCGGTCGAAGTCGACAAAATAGCGGTACATACCTACACAAACTCTCGCTCGCTCTCGCAAACAACGGCCTAGCTAACCTATCATGTAGTACGAAATTGAATACTACAAATAAGTACATACAAGAAGTACAGGTACATTCATACACCCTACAGTCACGCACAAAGTTATATCCACACACTAGGTCAAGGACTTTCGGGTTCAACAACCGTCTGGTGGCAAAACAAATATTTATGGATGACACAAACATAAGTCTCAGTCCAAGAATCGAATCCGTAGGCTCTCCTTTGATAGACCATTTCTATACATAAGTCTCTTTATTTTATACTGACTTGTCATAAGCGCTATTTTAATTGCCTAAATGATTAATAAACTATTTCATTTCATTTCATAGCTAGCTACTTACCCGCCACGCTACGAAGGCTGACAAAATATTATGCAAAACGTTATAGAAAAAGTAAATATTCCAGTGTAAAATTCCAACCAAATATTACGCTGAAGCTGTTCTTACCTCTTACCCATTGTATTACAGATTGAATAATCGTCCTACATAAGGGTAAACTGCATTGTCCTTGACTATTCGTCACTTTTACTGCAATCTCCTTATTTATCGTATTACATGTCAGATATAAAAACTGGGCCAATAACTTGTTACAGTTTCGCAATGAAGCCAAACGCTCGCCACCGTACCGGCGTACTCTCACAATGCACCTTATATAATTAAATTATATATCGATATCCTGAGAAATTAACAGTCGCCGAACCAGACATTGTTTTGCTAATAATGCCTATACGAAATTACGTAAGCTGTAAAAATGCTCCTGTACCTTTGCCGACATGATACAAGTTGGTAGGTCGTATGCGAGAAGTCGTCTGGTTTGGTACCACCGCTTTGTCTATTTCTGCCGCCAAACAACAGTGTGTAAGCAGTGTTGTGTTCCGGTTTGAATGACATTGAAGCCCGTGAAATCACTGTGCATTATGAGACTTAACCACTTATATCTCGGGATGACGAACGCAGTCCAGTGTCATGCGGTGCTTTTTAATTCAAAGTTCTGTGTGGCGTTGTTTCTGTTTATGGGCAGTCACTTACCATCAAGCGAGCGACCTGCTCGTGTCACCATTCAAGCGAATAAAAATATTAACATGCCTAAATCTAGTTATTTGTATTAAATTAAGACAATACAATCAAGATATTACATGATATCTACACAGAGAACATAACAAACAGGTTTCTCTAATGGGTCATAAAAGTGATTTACTGATTGTGTACACTTTTCAACAAGATTGCTTTATCATATCATGGACTCAGTGACCAAGAGCGTGGGGTGGCCTCCCCAGTAAAACAGAAATCAAATCATTTTAGCAAGATTTCTTTTCTTACGGCATAGTGACTTCACTGTTCTTGATGTTAATTAAAATGTAATCCAAATATAATGTCAAGAGACGTTGCATCCTTAGACAGCCCGCAGAATGATGCCAGTCTGATGTAACTGGAAACCCATCGGGCTAATCCAGGAACGCGATCGAACGAGATCTCGGGTTTGATCCCCAGGTCGGGTAAAAGTGGTATTAGATTTTCACGAAATGCTTAATATCAACTCGAAGTCTGGAATTGTGCCTGATACGGCGATAGGCTTGTCCCTATTACTTCATGGAACGGAGATACTCTCGACGAAATTTGGGTGTACTGGTTACACTTTTGCCTAACCCGAGGATTACAGGCATGAGTGCGTAGGTATGTATATATGTATAGGAACACCCATGAAAACTTATTGGCCTGATTAAGAAACACGAGAGAAGATATAAACTTTTTAAGTCACAAATTAGAGTCCAAATCCGGCCCCGTCGAAATGATCTCAATCACGAAACGATCGGTAACCGTCAAACATAACAACATTTATGAACATCGCTAGTGCCAGTTATGTATGCCACTAAATTTTGAAGGCATATCGACTCGCAACTATTACACTGGCATGTATTACAAACCTCGTTTACGGAATGTTATGATAATAATTATAAGAAGATTACTTTATATGACATTGGACTGCCTCGGTGGCGCAGTTGTAATGCGTACGCGTTACGATTGAGGCCAACGCTGAGGTCTCGGGTTCGATCCCCGGGTCGGGTAAAGTGGTATTGGGTTTTTCTATTACGAAATACTCAGTATCAGCCCGGAGTCTGGAATTTGGGTCCGGTACGGCGATAGGCTCCCCCCTATCACATCATGGGACGGAGATACGCTCGGCGAAATGTGGGTTTACTTTACACCTCTTCCTACCCCTTCGGGGATTACAGGCGTGAATGCGTATGTAAGATTACTTTTCATTGTAAAGTTGATTTAGTAGCCGTCGGATTGCGCTGCAATGCTTCTTTTTCTAAGTTAATACGCGTAAACAAAGCAGACACATGTTTGTGTTTTTTATAGCTTACACCAGCAAAGAAGCTAGAGGGTCATCTGATGATAAATTATCTGCACCGCTCATGTAAGCGCACAATACCAGACGAATTGGGCTTTCGAATATCTCACCGTACGAAACGCAGTAAGCAAGCCGGTATTTTATGTCGGTTTTCTGGAGACAATGGTAATGACCCGGTCGAGCCAGCCCTTTCGGTATGTAGACAAAACTATCTACAGTGTGGCTCTACCACTCAAAAAAGTGTTTTCAATAGCAATATTTTTGCACCTAAATCGGTTTATGGTTTATGAATTCCCATAAAAGCTTTTATCGTTTACTTAATTCAATTAATGGTCAATTTAACCATTTTAAGTAAAAAATTTGCTGGTTTCCGTTGTTGAGTTACCCATTTTCCCTCATACACCGTCATCAGATCTTCACCAAATTTATATGAGGTCACCCTCGGAGTAATCTTCTCGAACACAAAACTCGGTCTAAATCGGACGGTTTTTTGGTATAAAATACCCTGCGTCCGTCGTCGATGTCCAAACTATCCTCACATCAATTAAGTATCATTAAAAAGCGTCGAATAGATTTTAAGTTATATCAATGGAATAGTAAGTGATCCTATAGTAAGTATTCATGAACATATACAGTGTTAGAGAATGGAAATTGGCGGAAGTATTACCGACTACGAAATGTAACAACAAAGCTGCTAATTGAAATCGATTGAAGTTGACTGTAGTACTATACCCAGGTTGAACCGTCTCATTTGTGATGCAGACAAATATATTTACAGCGCGGGTCCTACCACTTTCAAATATCTATGGCTGTCTGCTATACAACTGCTTGTGTGCACTGACTGACCCAGAAACGCGGCTCTCGAGACCAAGTCACGATATCTTCATTCAATTCAGAGCTCAAATTAAATTAGATATTTGAGTATTTGAATTATAATCTCTAGTATTTGAACTATTGGCAGCATACTTTGTTTGTTGAAAAAGCGTGAGTTCCTAGCTTCAAATCTTAGCTTAGTGTCTAAAGGGTTGATATTCGAAAAAATTGCAATATATTTTGTTTATTTGTTCTTAGGAGTACTCCTACGAAGTTTCGAGACGAAATGTCTATTTTACATTGTGTCTCCATAAAAAAATTACCCCCATTTTACCCTTTTGGGGTAGAATTTCTAATTGTCCTTCCTTATTCTCCGTTTATGCAAAATTTCAGCTTTCTAGGTTCAAGGGCTTGGGCTGGGCGTTGACGAGTCAGTAAGTAAGTGAGTCAGTCAGGACTTTTCTTTTTATACATAAACACCTGGTTGAGGCGGGCCATCCATGCTATAGACAAAAAGTGTCTACAGCGTAATTCAATATATTTAATAATAGCTATAGAAATTCTACATATTGAACACCCAAGACATGTCGAACTTTAATTACTTAGGATTACAACGATCTGTGATTTCAATATTATTATTTTTTTTTATCCTGGCACGGCAAAGGGACTACAACTGATGTTAAGTCCAGTACAAATTAAAGCCGTCAAGAGACATTATATTCCTCAACGGTCGGCATATCTATGCCGATCCGAACGAGCCTCTATAGCGGAGTTTTTCATCATGTGTGGTATTACAATTCGGTGTTTATAATAATATAAACCTATCAAGATGCCGTTCTGCAGTACTGGCCATTTTAAATAAAAAAGGCGACAGTGGAAACTGATGATACTCAATCTACAGCTGAATTAGTAGCTGTCTTTAGCATCAAAACAATATTGGTCCAAAATACTGCCTATAAAGCCAATAAATACCAATTTTATTTTCAGACTTTCTAATCTATTAAAGATTATTAATTAATTATCAATCCTTATTGTCATAGACAATAAAGCAAAAAAGTGATGATAATTATAACATTACCCCAATTCAAAAATATCTAGAATAATAACAATTTTGAAATCCATTTCGAGAACCGTAACATCTAGTTGGCTGATGTGAAAGGGCCTGTTGCCAATACTTTATGGACATAAGACATTGCATAATACACCTACGCACATTCATGGTTCTTGATACATTACATTGGTTTTTTTTTAAATATACATAGATGGCAAACAGTTTAATTACGACTGGTATTTGAATGGTAGAGCCACGGTGTAGACAGCTTTGTCTACAGCATGAATGGCCCGGCTCATCCGGGTTGTTACCACTGTCTCACAGAAAACTGGCGTAAAGTAGCAGCTTGCTGCTGCATTTCGTACGGCGAGTGAGATATCCGGAGGTCCAAATCCTCTCCCCTTTCCAATCCCTTAATTATTCCTTTCCTTTAAGGTCGGCAACTCGCCCATGATTCTTTTGGTATTGTATGTACGCCACATCGGCGGTGGAGATTACTTACCATCAGGTGACCCACTGGCCCGTTTACCGACCTATACTATAAAAAACTATGATTTTTGGCTTTTTTATAGGTCTCTATGGATTTCCGCAATGCCAGGACATAGCCAATTCGCTGTCTACCACTTTACATGATTTTTTAATAAAACAAAATATGTTAAAAGTCCATCTATAAATTAATTATATTATCTATTAATTCCTTTTCTATTGATTTTTTCTGTCTACCCTTATTCACATAAGGCGTGAGTCTATGTATGTATGTAATATGTATAAATTAACTACTCAAAGTTATGTAAAAATCTTGCCATTTTTTTTTGTATTCGATGGTAATGTAGCATTTAATCATAGCATTGAACAAGTTTTAATTAAGTTAATTGAAAATGTGCTTCTTTTAATAGCAATCGATTTTACGTAACTCCTTTATCATTGTTTTATTTTGTTGTGCTTAATAGACCGCCTATCACCAACCTAATTACACTTCATATGATTCAAGTTCCATCAGAGAAAGCTATATTTCTTTAAGCTATGTAATATTCAGCACCGTAGCTAGCGGCTAGCAACAGAGGCACGTACTAATGTACACTGGAGTCAAGGATCTCTCCCTGGACGCCAATGATTCTATATATTATGTCGCTGCTAATATTTTGAAGACAATGCTAATCGCCTCCAATGCAATGTCATGACAACTAAACAATTACGAAATAACGTCTTTTCTGAGTCTTAGCGGGTTTGATATCACCTCTTTGGATTGTTATTAGAGTATGCGACGGCCAATTTAAATATTTTTATTAGGTGTAGAACTGCTGCCTTGTTGGCGCAGTTGTAATGTGTACGTGGAACGACTGCTGTGCGGGGGTCTTGGGTTTAATTCCCGGGTCAGGTAAAAATTATATTGGGTTTTTCTATTACGAAATGTTCAATATCAGCCCGAAGTCTGGAATTATGCCCGGTTTGGCGATAGGCTCGCCCCCTATCACATCATGAGACGGAAATAAGTTCGGCGAAATGTGGGTATACTGGTTATACCTCTGCCTATTACAGACGTGAGTGCGTATGTATGTAAGTGTAGAAATATAATATTAATAATAATAGTTTGTTAATAACGTTTAAAAATCACGCGTTAGAAAACAAACTTTGCAGTTTCGTTTAGTTTATGAAACATAGCGTCGCGCCTCATTGCTTAGCGTCGCTTCGTGCTAGTCTAACACAATATAATTACAGCACATTATTATATAACATCTTATGTGTATGAAATTATATCGGTATGCTTGAATTAGATTTAATGTTCTGCTCTCTTTGTTATGATTGCAAACAAATTACTGCTACGAGGTAGATACGCACTTTCCACTGATGTTTTAGCCACAATAGCCAAAATACTCTAGTTTTTAACCATCTTCAAAAAACAGGAGGCTTTCATTACCTCTATATATAATAATATGTTTTATACTGGATAGTGAGCACTGTACAGATGAAGAAAAATAGATGGGAGTGGTAGAGCCACGCTGTAGATACTTTTATCTACAGCATGAATGGGCCGGCTCGTTCGAGTCGTTACCACTGTCTCAGAAAACCGATGTAAAGTACCAGCTTGCTGCTGCGTTTCGTACGGTGAGTGAGATATCCGGAGGCCCAAATCCCCCTCCGCTTCCCATCAATTATCTCTTTCCTTTAAGTTCGGCAGCGCTCCCATGATTTTTTTGGTGTTGTACGCCCGTACATGGGCGGTAGAGATCATTTACCATCAGGTGAACCACTGTTTTCGGTCACACATTGTTTTGGGTTTGGGAGTTGGGGCATGTCCCTCGTAGTTCTTGATACCCACGATACAGGTTTATCGCCATAGAGGCTGTCTCTACTATGAATGCGTAGACGAAAAACAAACAATAATTTTGGCACAGATCCCGGCACGCACCTCTACATATTACGTAATAGATTTTAATACATCAAAAGCATCAAACAATTAATTTATGTAACTAACGACAGACGCACGCGTTTGCGGCCACGTGAAGCACGATTTGTTGATACTTCATTTATTAAAATCATCATAGTTTTTAATTCTTGCATGAGTGACTACACAGTGTAGACCAAATATAATGTCAACCGTCAAGAGACATTGCGTCCCTCAACGGTCAGCACTTAATTCAATCAATTAAATAAAGAAACATCCAAAATTTCACATTTATAATAGTAGTATTGATAGGAGAATATGCTGGGAACTGGCTTTATAAGTGGTAGAGCAATTGTCTACAGCATGAATGGGTTGGCTTGACCGGTTTGATACCACTTTTTACAAAAAAACCGACGTGAAGTATATTAATTAAAGAATATTTTTATTTGATTAGTATAATAACATACCTTAAAATTCAAGTTATGGGTGGTTTTACTAATATTAATGGGCAGGCATGGCAAGCACCACCACGCGAGCGATCTACTCTTCTTGTTATCTATAAAATACAATATACATTCCGAGATCAAAACCACACCAATAGTTAGTTTACGAAACAAATAATCGGAAGCGTCTTTGAGAACGATTAGTTTCTCTTTGTATACATATTGCTAAACGATAGAAGGCACCTGTACGCATTCACACGTGCTGGTAGTAGGAAACACCTTGACCTCTTAGCCCATAGGTGCAAGATCTACTAGGTAGGTCCCACGTATGCGAAAGACTATCTACCTATCCAGGCAGTTTCTCTACCTACCTAGTTCCGACCGCTTTGTCGTATGTAAGCACTGTTGACAGCCTCCTTGGCACAGTGGGCGAGTAGTCGGCTCGAAGCGTGAGTTTATGTGATCCACAAATGTTTGTTTCGGGTCTGGGTGTTGTGGGACCGCAAGTCTCTCGTAGTTCCTGATACCCACGATACTGGTTAACCTAGTGTGGGGTCAGGACAATGTGCGTGACTGTTGGGTGTATTTATTATTATTTATTGTCCGCTTTAATCCAAATTGAAAACATTCCACACATTCTGTATGAATAAGTCGCAAACTTACAAATAATTTCTGTCAGCAACTTTTAATGAAAAATAATTGGTTTTACCTAAATACAAAATCCGTATTACTAACTTGATAAAGTAATACGGGAACAGGATGGCTGAAAGAGGACGTAATTAACGTTCCAAGTATAAAAAATAGGTAACACTCTAACCACGCCTGTATACTTGAAAGGGTAGGCAGAGGCACATAACGCTTATTAGGAGAGTAGGGATATTATAATTGCAAAGATTATAATTTATCTTACTCGTATTCTGTCATAATATTTTCAGACAATGAAATCAAACATCATTTAAAGTTGATCATGGTTTTAGAATTAAACAGTCACGTAAATGGTTGCCTGAACTGGGAATTGAATCCATGACATCGCGGTTTAAATCCACAAACCAGTACGCATTATAACTAAACATGCTTGTAGCCTACATACAGAACTACAAAAAACATTACTTTGTAACAGTGGTAGCTATCCGCTCGAGCCGGCCCATTTGTGATGTATACAAAACTGACTACAGCATGGCTCAGCTGTCTACCACTTAAAATAATAGCAACATGGCTGTTTGGAATAATTTTTTTAAACTTCTAATATAATGAGCATGGTTAATCATAGTAAGTACTGTTTATTATCTCCATCGCTGCAACGCCACTGAAAGTCTACCGACTGATCGGCCTAATAATCCGTTAACATATTGTAAACATATTTAACAACCATTGCGTACAACACTCAATTGTTTTCTTTAATTACGTTCGCGTAATTGTTAATCACCGCCGTTTTTTACAACACAGACACTATACAACTGTTTACATATAATACTTACCTAACACTTTAGTTAATCATTCTACATAATCATAACATATTTTATGTGCATGTGCAGTTTTACAATCTATTTAATTGTACCCACTGACTTAGCGGGCTGAATAAATACCTTTTTCGACTTGAGCTAGTGGCAGATTGAAACATAAAAGCTGATGGTACTGTAGTTTAATTGTCAATGATAGATACCGCCGACTCAAAATTGTTTAGGTTTATTTTTAGCTTTTTAGTTTTTTTGTGTTGTTTATTATTTATTAAAAAGGATTCATTATATTTTTTGTCAAAGAAATAACAAAATCGGTGCATATAGGTCAATGCAAAGTTGTCTTTCATTTCTGATTTTAAGACTGAAATTATTTCTTTAAATATAAATAGCAATCATCATCCAAATCGTTTCACATTTGGCGGAGTTATAAACATATTTAATATAATTGAATATATATAAAGAATATTTAAACAGACGAATTAATAACCTATATTTTTTTAAAAGTAGAGTCGTCTCTTCGCTTTGTATGACTTTTTCAGTTATTTATATTACCATAATTTATTAATATAGTTTCTAACGGCAATGAGCATTCTTTTTAACCGAGGAACGCAAAAAATACAAAAAAATATATCATTTCGTTTAAATATTCCTATATTTATATAGCAGTGATAGCTCAGCGGGGAGTGGTATGGACTGTCGAGACGAAAGTCGCAGGTTCGAAACCAGCCCCAAGTGCATACACCTCTGACTTTTCTAAGTTATGTGTATATTAATTGTTAATTATCACTTGCTTTAACGGTGAAGGAAAAACATCGTGAGGAAACCTGCATACCTGAGAAGTTCTTCATAAGAATTTCGAAGGTATGTGAAGTCTGCCAACCCACATTAGGCCAGTGTGGTAGACTAAGGCCTAACCCCTCTCATTCAGTAGAGGAGGCCCGTGCCCAGCAGTGGGACGTATATAATAAAGGGCTAGTAAAAAAAAAAAAAAAAAAATATTTATTTATGTATGTTCACGCATAATTCCATCAAATATGGATCAATTTGGATGATTCTTTTTGAATGCGATAGGGATTTTTTACAGCAGGTCAAAATGGCTTTATTTTTTGTTGACACATTAACCATTAAACTGCAATTTTCAAAATTTGATTCAAAATTGTTAAGTTTTATATTTTTAGGTTTATAGTTTGTTGAAGTCGGTTTTATGTTTTGTAATAAGTATTTTTAGAAGGTACTAAAGATTGGTAAAAAATCATATTATTATCAAACAATCATATAGGCGTCGTAAATGTTAAAATTCAACTTTCACTCGTCTTATATTATGCCTATGCAGAAAACAATTAACGTTACACAATAGTTTCGCAAGGAATAAAATTATTACGACTTTATGGCATTTTAATAGAGCTATTAAAATAATTCGTTTATACTTAAAATAACTGTTTCTGTTTATATTTTGTCATGTTTATTTAAAATTTGGACAGCATTATTTAATAAGGACATCACAAATTATTTTAAAATAGAAAAATGCAATGAGTCAATAGATTTTTTATGGCAGTGGCCGTTTACCGAGCAAATGGATCACCTAATTGTAACTGATCTCCATCGCCCATGAACGCCCATGATACCGGAAAAAGTATGGATGCGTTACCAACCTTAATTAGGACATAAGCTTTTTATCCTGGAAAAGGCTATCCACGCGGGCGGAGCCGCGCCGCGAGCAAAAGCTAGTAATCCTACTACAATTATAAATGTGTAAATTGTATGTTTGTGAGTTAATTCGTTTGTGAGTTTGTGAATTTGGAAGTTTGTTGAAATTTAAATTCGGTACACAGGTAGACCATGACCTGGATTAGGACATAAGCTCTATATTCTAGAAAAGGCTATTCACGGGGGTGGACTGCGGGCAAAAGCTAGTATAGACATATAAATGCGCATGTGATGATTGAAAATTGTCGAAGCACTTTCTCACAACTAATGCCGCAAAGATTATCGCATTACGAGAACGCGGTGACGTAATCTGTTATCTAATTAGAAGCATCCATTAACTGATCCTCGCTTTGATTCACAATTTAATTGGAAAGAACCAGCGGATGCATCGGGAGGCATGGTTCGTTGCGCTTAGAAAACTAATGAAGTCGTTCTACGTAATATACCCTGTTGCAAAAATAATATCAGCCCTGTATTACACTGTGCCACTGCTAGGAACAAACTCTGCAAATTATTATTATTATTTCGTATGGCGTGTAGGATTAGTATATTCTGCTTTATTACAATTGTAATTCCAACACAGTAATCCAGGCTCTAGCCTTTTGGGACAGCTGAATAAGGCCTGTAAGTCCTCCCGAAAGTTTCTCAGGTATTCCTCAACGATTTGCCGGGTGGTTTGAGAGGGGGCTCCACAATCGCAGCTAGAAGTGTCAGTGACACCCCACTTATAAAGATGGTAGTTGTAGTTAGCCACACCGGTTCGAATACGGTTAAGCGTTAATCCACCACGCTGTTGGTAGACATTACATAAATATCTTTAGTGTCCAAATTCTTAGAGAGTGTTCTTCTTAGGTATGCAGGTTTCCTCGCGATATTTCCTTCACTTTTAAAGAAACAATGAATAAGGCCACAGTTTTGTAAAAACAGAGGTGAGCCGTGGAGTTAGGGTTGAACCCGCGACTTGTGTTTCGGTAGTTTGATCCAGCCCTCGCTAATCTATCGCCGCTTGTTTTGTGTGTAATGAGTTTTTTCGCTGTTGCGAAAGTACACTAAAAATATTCAAAATGGCAACAAATAATACATTGGAAGGGACTTCAAAAGATTTCAAGTTGTTTTGTAGCGTATTCTACCCGTGTTGGCAATACAGTTTTATACGAGTTGCAGTAGTGTGGTACGTGATACAGTCGCTAGCCGTCTTCTACGACACTTCGACACTTTTGAGAAATATTCTATTACAGAATAAGTTATTTAATGGTCACAGCAGACAGCCCAAAAAGCGCTGGATTGACATATTCGAGGGAGAAATGAGAGCTAATGGTCCCATCTTGGAGGATGCTCAATATCCGACAAAGTGAAGACGGTTCCAGGAAAAAAGCAGAGGCTACGACCAGGACAAAGAAAGAATACTGGCAACCTAAACATTTATGTGGTTCGTCATAATGTGTAACATAAGATATGTGTGCCATAAAATAAAATGCATAAAATTCCTATTAAAATAGTTTGAGCACGCATTACAAAATGTTCTTTTGTCTACATTGTACGTGCAAAACTAACTTCCGGACTAGTTTTCAACAAAAGTGGAACTAATTTGAGATACCATTGTATTAAAAATAATAGTACTCAAAAATAATCTCAAATATAATACAATAAAGTTGTAAATCCCATAGCATATTGTAGAGAAGTTTTTTACGAAAGAGATTCATCGTCACACACGATAGTTACAATGCGTAGTTACATTAAAAATAAAAAGTTAATAAAATTGTTTCGCCTCCTTGGCATAGTTTGAGTTTGTTTGTCGGTTGGTTGCAGTCAAATTCGCTCAATAAAAAAAAAATATGCTGGAGTGGAGACAGCCCTACACTACGTAGGGCGCCCTGCTGCACGGAAGACCGACGACTTGAATAAGATGGCGGGTAGCGAGTGGATGCGGGCTACTCAAGATCGGGATGGTTGGCGTTCACTTGGGGAGGCTTACGTACAACAGTGGACAGCCGAAGGAAAAACGATATACCTAAATTAAAAATGCCTCAAACAGTCTTTGTTTTTTACTTTAAAAACGAAGAAAGTTCTAAATTCGACACGTATTTTTAAAGTACTTGATTTTGATGATTCATTTTGTATTCGATAGAGTAATCCTCGAGGATGGTCCCATATAAATTTAGTTATGTATAGACGACGGAGTACAAACAAATTAGAAACAACTCAACAAATTTCATTGTGATTTGTTCTTTTTAGAAGTTTTAACGTGCACGGTCATTTTTTTACTATCTCGAATGTTGAGACGAGCAGCTCGTTTGCCTGATGGTAAGCGCCATGCCTGCCCATAAACAGAAGCAACGCCATACAGAACTTTGTAATTACAAAGCACTGCATGACGCTGGACTGCGCTCGTCACCTCGACATAAGTTGTTAAGTCTCATATTGCCCAGTAATTTCACTGGCTTCCATTTCCTTCAAACCGGAAAACAATACTGCTTACACACTGTTGTTTGCTGGAATAAACAATGGTACCAACCAAGACGACCTCTCGCATACGAGAGACCTTGTAATTAACCTTGTATACGGTTCCAAGAAATATTTTTTTACATAACAAACTCTTAGATAGACTTGTACTTTATATATTTAAATAGAGACCACCTATCAGGTGACCCACTAGCTAGTTTGCTGGCTTATGCAAATAAAACTGGTCAACTGGTTGTGACAAATTATTTCTACGATAAAATAAGTAAACTTTTAAATCTTCATTAAATTCGAACTACATCGCATACTAAAATACATCTAACTATACATAAATCTATTCATGTAGGTCCAACAATTGATCCCAAAATACATAAGCTAGGCGGAGGGAACAATGTCTTTGGGCGAGCGGAGCCAATCACGTAGCGCAGGGGTGTTGCGGAAACTTTGCGAGGGAATTCAATTAAACTTGAGCGCGCCTGCCCTTATCTGATACTCCGTGGGACGCTAGTCGCTACGTAACGAGATGCTGTAGGGTTGTCCCTTACAGTCTTTGAAAAAGGAGGTACCAATACCATAGTAGAGCCAAATACTTGCTGGCTCCAATTAAATTCTTCCGTCTAGCACGGTGCGTTTCCAGCGTTCATTTATCACACACGTGTAAGCTCTAGAATGAACCTCGATGTTTCCTGAGCGTTATGACCTGTACTTCTCTATGCGAGACTTAAAAAGAGAGCGGGCGGCAATTTCAGAGGGAGCCAATATCATAATATAATATGACAGAAAATAAAAAACTTGCTCCACAAAGCGCCTAGCATACGGAAGCCTGGCTGGTTCACCGTCTACTTTTAAGAAAAAGGCGCCACACAGGCCCTTCGTGCATCATTCTTTGCTTTTCTTTTAGTTTTTTTAAGTAATTTATGGCAAATTCTGAAGAGGGAGGCGCCACTATTAAGTTTCTGCCCCGGTTCAAAAAAGTCGTAGATCCGGGGCTGATCATCCTAAGACAGAAGATGTTAAATCTCATAATCCTCCTACTATTATAAGTGTGAAAGTTTGTATGTTTATTTTTATTTGGATGTTTGTTAGTCAATCAATAATAAAATTTGGAACACAGGTAGACCATGGTCGGTAGAACAGTCTACTTTTTATCCCGAAAAAGGCCGTTCACGCGGACGGAGTTGCGAGCAAAATCTAGTTTCCAATAATTTATTCGACTTTCCCTCCAAACATAACATTGCTTACACACTTCTGCTTGTTGGCAGAAATAGACAAAGCAGTGGAAGAGTCAAAAGGACTCTCGCATACGAGAACCTACCACCTAGTATATAATCTTCTCAACTCTTCAAAGTATTACATAAACTGTTTTACATTGTGGCAACCCTAATTCTTAAGCCAATATCATCTAAATCCCCATCCTCCTGAAAGCGAAGCGTCAAGCGAGACTTCTGTCGTGACCGCTAAGCACCCCTGACGTTATCGCTCACTTAAGTCAGCCCTACCTACCGAGCCTGTAGGTATGACATTTATAATTTTACGTAGGCATACAATTTGGCCCGAAGAATGTTACAGGTTTCAGGACAAAAATAAGGGGTGGCATCGAAGAATTGAATGCTTTTTTTGTTTGAAATTTGGTTAATTCGTGGCGGTTCTTAGCTATGTTTGATAAAAAATATGCTTTTAAAAGCTACAGATGTTTTTCTGACCCTTTCAATTGGCCTTTATCCAGAGAGACAGAAAGTCCTGACGTCTAAGTAATGCGATAATTAACTATCTCAATCAATAGGGCCATAGCTCTAAAAATAGAATAGAATAGAAAACTATCTCAATTGATCGATAAAAAACCGAAACAGGCACTGTTTCAAAACTTTTATTGCTTTATATTCTAATTACAGCCCGGACACATATTAAAATTGCATGTACTAAAAGATTATCGTATTACAAAGTGGTTTTAATGGATATTTTTAATAACCAAAAGGTTTGTAAACCAAGACATCGCACTAAATTGGCGGCGGCGGAGGTAGCGTTACTTAGGCCTTCAGTGGGCTTAAGGTATGCAACGCGACATATCTCGCGCGCGAAATGATAGATATCGACGACAAATATCTCGGGTAAAAATGTCAACACGCGATAAAATCAAGTTGTCATGTTAGGGTTCGTAGACAAAACAACAAACCGAGGTTGAAAGTACTATTTTCTCTGCTTTATCTCTACTTTTGACATAACGAGCCTGGTATTCTATGCAACCATGTTAACTTCGATAAACTGATATCATAAAATAATAGTTTAAAAAAACTAAAAACCACGCATTTTAAATAGAAAATCCAACAAAAAAATGAAAATCAAATAATAGTTTAAAATATTTTAACTATTATTTATCTACAATGATTTTCAGTAAAATCGTTTTTTTTTTTTTGATAATCATCGGTCCTTGAAAAGTATGCCAAATTTCTAGTTAATCCGACGTTTTGAAGGGGGTCAGAATCATGTTCAAAGTTTCCGTTACATACATACATACGTATGAAGCTAATAAAAGCGTGTTAAAAATGTTTCACGACAACGAATTCACAACATCATCGTGTTGCATATGCTAAGGACCAGGTTTGGGATTCTTTGTATCTCCAGATTTCCTTAAAAAATTACTTTAACCCATCGTCAGTGACAATCTGCACGGAACAAACGTCGTCAAGCTATGAAATCCCTAGGGAGAGCGGCGCAGCACAGCGGGTGCGGTGTGGACTCCCCGCTCCAGTGACGTAGTTATCTCGGGGACACACTCCTGAGTCCCGCCTTACAACGTTAGTGCAGACCGAGCACTGGGTGAAAGGACCTTTGGAATCTATACCTAACTATATTTATACATAAAACCGTTGGTCTGTATGTTACCGTGTAACTTTGAACGACTTTACCGATTGTTATATTCACACCATATAAGCATTTGTTTGTCGTGACGATGGTTAATCTTCTTATATATAAAATTCTCGTGTCACAATGTTCGTTCCCATACTCCTCCGAAACGGCTCGACCGATTTGTATGAAATTTTATATGCATATTCAGTAGGTCTGTGAATCGGCTACTATCTATATTTCATCCCCCTAAATGTTAAGGGTGGACCACCTCAAAAAAAATTTTTTTTTGTATAATACTGCATTAAAAAATATGCGCGTTTCTCACCAGGGGCGCCCACTAGGCTACTTTAATGCTGGAAATAGGCATTCACGCGGGCGGAGCCGCGGGCAACAGCTAGTAGCTATATAAAATCACGCTATGGCCCACGGGAGCTGAGCAACAAAACTGCGAGGGACAGCTACTATTCACAATTATACAGTTCCAAATCAGACTAAAATAAGCTGTTTAATTCAATAATGTTATATTTTTATAGTAATGTCTGACCAACGTGCAAATGGTTCACCTAATGGTAAGTGATCTCCACCGCCCATGTACGCCCACAATACTATAAGAATCTTCGGCGCAATTGACGTCCCTGAGGAAGAGTCGATTTTTAGGAAATTACCTCTTTCTACCTGGCTAACGCCAGGTATCTCGGCTAAATGCCAAGGTCTGCCTTGCCATCATGATTTGACGGTGGGTTTTGGTACCATGTGGGGCGAACCGCCATTTGACCCCCACAACTGGAACCAAATTTCGCCATTGCATCGTCTAATGATATTGTGTCATATTATGATAAAAAATATATACATATAAGGCAATCGTGCTCACGTCCTCCTATCTAAAATTATCACATTAACACACAAACCACACGGACGTCACCTACAATACGATATTAAATAAAACCAATATTAAATTCAGATGTCAATTTTCACAAAAGGGAATTTCATTTGAAAAACCGCATCGCTAAGCCGCATGGGAATCAAAACGGTGTAAGTAAAAGTGTGGTGGTACTCAAATTTTTGTCAGATTTATTACAGATTTAAGCAAGGTAAGGTCTATTTTTCCATACGGCTGTTTGTAAGGGATTAAAATAGGGGTGTGAGGGAAAAATGGGAAAACGGTGACAGGGCTGAGAGCCGTGATAGCGATGAGAGCGTGGTGGGTGTCCGATAGGGCTGCAGCCTGTACTGAACTTTATTGTATTTTTTTAGCCTTAATTTGTGGAATTAAAATAATGACGAGACTGTTGATGTTGCATCCGAGAATTAGATTAACTTTTTAAAAGTTTATTGAAGACCAGCTTTATTTTAATAATCTGGCACAAATTCCACATAATGGCCGCAAGGGTTCATAGTATGATAAAAAAACTATTCTTTTTAACAAAACTGATTAAAAAAATCTGTAAAGCGAAAAACGAAATATTTTCTTTTGGCATTTCAGATTTTTTGTGTCGTTTTATTAACTGACATAAAAAAGCGTGAAAGAATAATAAAATTCAATTAATTAGTTTTTAAGAAATCGCGGACATATACATACCTTCGGTGACATTTATCATCAGGCGAGAGACCTGCTCATCTCGTCACATGGGCTCAAAAATAAATAAAATATCGGTCGAATTCAGAATCTCTTTTTTAAGGATAAGTGGCTGAAAAATCCCATCCAATTGAGATCCTTCTTTTTTAAAGTCGTCTTATGATTCCATAAAAACTCCTCGATAATATTATAATTTCTTACTCTTTATAAAAACATTGGCGAAGTTGTGGATGAGCACATATAAAAGGAAAACATACATATAGTCGAACATAGAACCTCGTCCTTTTTCAAAGTCGGTTAATAAGTAATAAAGTAATCAGCATCTTAAATTTATAAAACAATTTATACTACAGCGTACCTCGATGAAATTAGCAACTGAATTCTGTAAATCCAAATTCGTCTCCTACAAAATAGAAAAAAAAACTGAACAAAAATAAATGTTACGGCCCAACCCTAAAGCCGGTATAAAGCGCAGCGGTTCAGTGGAAAAGTTAAAAAAAATATGAAAAGCTACCGATATTGGCCCCGCAAGTTCAATTAACGCGAGCGGCCTGGATTGTGGCCGCCATTGTGACAGCCTCCATTCATTTGGATTTATTCACCATATTCGTTTCACGCATCGATAATTTGCTGTATTGTTAACGTACAGCAATTATAATCTATTTTAATTAGGTGAGGAAAGCTAATTCCTCACATGGACCATGGGACTGTAAATGGGCCACCAACATCTTAGGTCTAAAGCCAACTCACCTGCACGTGGTACACTCTGCTGATCAACCGACGAGGCAATGGCGAAACTTGGTTCCCGCTGCAGGTTGTGGGGGTCAGACGGCGGGCAAGCCACATATTATATACTAGCCTTTGCTCGCGGCTCCGCCCGTGTGAACGGCCTTTTCCGGGATAAAAAGTCTGTGTCACCCGGGGATAGTGTAACTTCCCAACAGTGAAAGAATTTTTCAAATTGGTTCAGTAGTTTCGGAGCCTATTCAATGCAAACAAACAAACAATCAAATCTTTCCTCTTTATAATATTAGTATAGATACCGGAAAATGAATCTCTTATACTATATAAAAATCAATTGCTGTTCGTTAGTCTCGCTAAAACTTAAAAACTGTTGGACCGATTTTGATGAAACTTTTTGTGGGTGTTTGAGTAGGTCCCTGGATGGTTTACATTTACAATTGGACCCGGTAGGTGGCGCTGCAAGCGGTAGATGTTGCGGGTGAAACCGCGCGGGACAACAAGTAATGAATAAAAATTATGTACAAACAACACAGAATAACAAGATACACTAACATGTTAAGATTTACCATAACACATAGGTACGAGAGCTCTGGTACCCACAACACTAGTTAAATCTTACTTTGGGTACCAGTGTTCAACAAACTTATTGATACAAATAGTAGTCACTTATATCTAAAGTGTAAGTAACTGTGTGTATCTTATGTGACATATAAGTTAATATATTTAATTATACACCAAATACTGTCAACTCTATGATGCGAGAAGGCGATATTAAGCAGGGATTATTCCAGGCAGAAAGAAAGATGTGATAAAAGCTAACAGGCGATAGTCCAGCAAACTGCGGAGACAGAGATTGCGGTATGAAATCCATCTCGTAAAGAACACATGCCAAACTTTTTTAAATGGTCTCTGAAGGCTGACGCATTGACTACCTACCCTGATAATAAGTGGTTATCGTTGCCCATGGAGTTTGGCAGCTGTGTTAGGGGACATATCACATAACCAAGGCGTTGCCTACCGTAAAATACTTTTGTAAGTTACGTGTGTATTCACTGGTCGGTGGAAACTTGCATACCTGAGAATTCTCCATAAGAATTTCGAAGGTAGGAATTTTAAGAGTAATATAACCAAGCTGTAGACAGTGGCTACAGCATCAATGAGCCGGCTCAACCGGGTTCTGACCACTGTCTCATAACCGAAAACCGACGTAAAGTAGCGACTTGATGAGTACATATAATTTGGACGACTACGTTGTCATTCTCGCTCTGTTGCGCTGACCAGATTTTTCGATTTTTCATTTGAAAAATTTATTTACTGTACATCGTGAAATTTTTTAACCGGCTTCAAAAAAGGAGGAGGTTCTCAATTCGTCAGAATCTTTTGTTTTTTATGTATGTTGCCCGATTACTCGAAGACGCCTGGACCGATTCGAGAAATTATTTTTTGTTTAAAAGGGTATACTTCCCAGGTGGTCTTGTTATATATGAGTTAGGGGATAATTCTTGAAGTACCGTATAGACTGCTAGTTTTTATTCTTTCAAATTATTGCGGTGATTGCGTTGGGAGTGTTAATTTTATGCTAATAAACACTAATAAACACTAAAAATTTATAAGTTTATATAAGATTTGTTAAAAACTTAAAAACCAACGTCAAAAAAATACCACTGAAAGTCAAAGATAACAATTTCCATAGGTCTCTTTGGATTCGGTGCAATTTTATTTGACCGGCAGCGATACAGGCACCGAATACTAAAATTGAATTTTTGACTTTAGAGTGTTATTTGTTTGAAGTTGGTTTTTAAGTTTTTAACAAATCTTATATAAATCAATTTGGCTTTCAAACTGGGAAAGGTACAAATGAGCTCTTACTAAACTTTACTGATGAAGTCAATCGACATCTAAACGAGAAAAAACAAGTGCTGGCTCTTTTCATTGACTTTTCTCGGGCATTCGATACTCTAAAACATAAATTGTTAATTAATAAACTTGATGATTGTGGTATACGCGGCCCTTTACTTGACTGGTGTAAAAGTTACCTACATAATCGATCCTTCACTGTTAAGATCGACAATACTTACAGTAAGTCCCTAATTTCAACAGAGGGCACGGCTCAAGGTTCAGTGATCGGCCCACTGCACTATTTGTCATATGTGAACGACATGAGTAATGTAATTAAACACTGTGCGTGCTACCAGTTTGCAGACGATACCTGTTTAATAGCCGCTGATAATTATCCTCAAATAGCAGGTGCCCACTTACAATCAGATTTTAATTCCATTTTAAAATGGTGTCATGATGCTGGTCTCATTTTAAATTCTAATAAAACCAAGCTCATGATAATTACATCTCCCTATAACCGAAATGTTCATCCGACAAAGCTAATAGCCCACGAGCACTATTGTTTACATACCCGCAATACTAATGTATGTTTTTGCCCTTGCATAGAAATTGTAGACAGCCAGTCTTATCTTGGATTGCTAATTGACAGCAAATTTAAATGGCGTAAACATGTCGAACACGTCTGTACTGAACTGAGACAGTTTCTAGCAAATGTCGTAATTTAAAAAAATCGTATACCTTATAAAGTCAAATTGATGTTGTTTAATTCATTGGTGGAATCCTATGTACAATATGGACTCAGTAGCTACGGCCGTACTTATATAACGTACCTAAATCAAATTTACAACTTACAAATAAAAATCCTTAAAAACATAGTATCCTACAAAATTCGATGTCAATTCAAAGACGACGACAGCAAGTTATTCAAACACTGCCGTATCTTACCTGTCTATATTAACGTTCAGTATGCTTTACCCGTTAAATATTTTTTTAATGACGAACTTAAAAAAGAAATTAGGCATCCTGTATATACGCGGGCTGTTGCTCAAAGCCGACTAGAAACGATACGTGCGAATAATATGTACGGCGAGCGGACTGCTACTTACCTCGTGCCGCGATTAATAAACAAACTACCCCCTGATTTACGCGATAGTCTGACGCTTAGTAATATTAAATTTAAACTTAAGTCGTACTTTCTAAATAATTTAAAAAATAAACAATATTCATAGACAAAGCAATTATATCACACTCCTAATTATATTATAAGCTAACAGTTGTAATACTCATCATAATTAACATCTTATTATTATTGCTGTTTGTTATTATGTATTAGTAATCTCATGTCAACTATAGATAGCATTAATACAAACCTTAGTGGTTTCTTAGATGCTATTACTGTACAATTATTTGTAACTCTTTGTAAACAGTAAATAAATGAAAAAAAAAATGTTTTGTTATGGTCATAATGCATTTATTTGCCGCGAGTAATCAATCAGGCGTCTAAAATGTAAAATCGAGCATAAAAAGTCTAATAATTAGGAAGCACCTAGAGTACCACTAGCCAGAGACGGCGCTAGACCTAACGTGGACGTCGGCGGCGTCAGCTTTGCGAGGCCTCTTTCATTTCCCAGTTAGAAATAAATCCTTAAAATCTGAAACGGTCTTGCGGGACCCCCTATGGCGTGAGGCCGTCAGCGGTCGCCGACGTCGTCGCCGCGCCGCCTAACGCCTCCACTGTCTCTAGGGGTTTGTGTTAGAAATAACTTAGAGTCAGAAGTGGTAAAGACATAATGTAGACATTCACTCGACAGGGTTGTTACCATTGTCTCACAGAAAACCGCCGTGACAATTCGTACATTGAGTAATATTGGAAGACTAGGGCTACTGAGAACCATGGTCGAGGGTTATAGGAAAGTCGAGTGCATAGCGCATGCTTGGTGCATGCAGTGAACAAAAATTATACCTACTGTAGTAAGACACAACTTGATAATACAGTGTGTTTACGGAAGATATTTCACAGAGTAATTTAAAAATGGGCCTCAACTGTGGCCATAACTGATGTTACATGCCAAAAATAAATGCAATAAACGTATATACAACGTGTTATAGAAAGGGGCGGGCAAATTTAAGCAATGTATAATGTAGGGTATAAGTATTTTATCTCCCATAGTACCAAATCCGATTGCATTGCTAGTACAATAATTATAGAATTTTCTTTTTTATCGAATGAGTAATATGTCGATATCGACATTCAACTTTGGACAACACTAAATGATAAACAATGATACTATAGACCTCCTTTCATTTATTTATTTTATAAATAAGAAAATATTAATCAGTTGTCAAATGTCAATATTTATTTGACGCAGTCAGTTCGGAAAGTTCTGTTTTTATGAAGTATGATTACGAGTTCAAAAATATGTTGTATTTGACTAAAAACAAGTCCTTTGTGTTGGTGTAACTGATAACAGTGTTTAGGGATCGTCAACTGTATTAAGCCAAATTCATAGATGGAAGACCCGAGAATGAAGTCTTTAAAATGCTTCTAGAGGATGGTACCTATTTGTCTTCAACACACAATCTCTTTCAGATGTTCATTTGTGTTTAAATTACAAGTTACGTACGTATGCTCGTAGACTTATGTACATCTTATTTAAGTTTATTAAAAAGTGAGTGTCGTAAATAACAATTAATAATGATGTCATCAATCTTATCGATCTTAATAAACGAGTGACTAAAAATAACGTGGAATTTTTGGATGTCTTGGTTTTGAAAAGATCCGGTACATAAGTAATAATTGTAAGGTGTATGTAATGACCCTAAAATATGACCACACCTTTCTGTAACACGTTGTTTAAAACGTTGACTGAGAATACTATAAAAAAGTTGTAAACTCTAGGTCCTTGCTCTAGGTAGCGTTGATCATTTGAGTACGAGACTGGTATGTGATCATACTAATATTATAAATGTTAATGTAAGTTTGTTTGTTACGCTTTCACGCGAAAACTACACCAATCATCATGAAACTTTGTACACATATCTTGGAGGTATAAGAAGTACTTAACATAGGATACTTCGTATGAAAAAAAATATCTATTTGTTTGTTACGCTTTCACGCCTAAATCACTGAACCGATTTCGATGAATTTTGATGTAGAGATAGATGTGACCCAGGAGACGGTTATAGGCTACGTTTTATTTCGGAAAAGTCTATTCACGCGGGTGGAGCCGCGAGCAATAGCTAGTAGGTAATAAATCAATAACTTTGGACTAGTGACGTGCCGTGATTGATGTATCTGGTAATCGAGATTTTTTTTACCCAAAATGAATCACGGAAGAGCTCGAGTACTGAGCTCTTTATTCAAATATTTGTTTGGACCAGAGACTAGTGTCTGGTTTGGACTTAAGAAACTAGATTATGAGACTATGCAAAAATACTTTTCCCAAGACCGACCGAAAATGACTATATAATGTTGTATTGTGTAGCATGTATAGTGCTTATCAGCTTATGTACCATGTATCTATTTTAGTTCCGTGCATTAAAGTTTTGTTTTGATGGTACTCGTACTGCGCTGGTTTTCTTTCCTGTCCCGACGAGTCACTCACACAACATAACAGTCGAGCCGGCGACACTATTTAATATGTTATTTGACTATTTTATATGTTTATGTTATTTATTTGTTATTTACTATTTTATTTATTTACTGCCGCACTCAGTAATATCAATTAGCTTTAATTATGATTAAGTAATTTCTTAGGTATCGATTACTACCACACTTATAGCCATTTAATGATTAATGCTCCGTTACTGAGTACTAATAATAAAGTAATTTACGGATCTGAGAAACAGGGGTGGTCCATTCTAGATTAGTTGAAAACTACTACTATTATACATAACTTGCGCAAGTATTCTAAACTTGTCAGAGTAAAGTATTATTAAGATTTTTTTTAACCTACTGAGTGTAGTGAGTACTTATAAAGAATCGATACCAGTCGTTACAACGTCAAGTTGAATCGACCGGCCCATCACTAGCTTTGAACTTTGACATTTGACATTTGCTATTTGAGCAGTCAGCAGAGGAGGAGTTTTGGCGGGAATTCTGACAGTGCGGTGGCTCTCTTGTTTTAATTATTTCCTAAACTGGTTAAAGTTGTGTTTGTTGTATAAAAGTGGTGTGGTTTTGTGCAATAATCATTAACGCTGATGAATAGTGTATGGAAACATTGAAATAAGTGGATTTAGGTGATTTTTGATCAAGGGTATTGTCGACCTAGTGCTTTCGATTCGCTTGAAGAAAGTCATCTAAGAAGCATCGAACTGGAAGGAATTTACACCAATACTCCATCAAGGCCTTGAAATCGGTCACACCCCTGTTTCATTGTGCTTGGAAATTATGAAAATAATATAACTGATGACTTGGCAGTATGGTCTCTGATCTTAGCCGGTTCCTTATGGAATAAATACGGGAGTTTTGGCGGGAATTCTGACAGTGCGGTGGCTCTCTTGTTTTAATTATTTCCTAAACTGGTTTAAAGTTGTGTTTGTTGTATAAAAGTGGTGTGGTTTTGTGCAATAATCATTAACGCTGATGAATAGTGTATGGAAACATTGAAATAAGTGGATTTAGGTGATTTTTGATCAAGGGTATTGTCGACCTTGTGCTTTCGATTCGCTTGAAGAAAGTCATCTAAGAAGCATCGAACTGGAAGGAATTTACACCAATACTCCATCAAGGCCTTGAAATCGGTCACACCCCTGTTTCATTGTTCTTGGAAATTATGAAAATAATATAACTGATGACTTGGCAGTATGGTCTCTGATCTTAGCCGGTTCCTTATGGAACAAATACAAAAAAAAAATGGAACAAATACAAAAAAAAAAAAAAAGCAGTCAGCAGATTCAAAATCAGATTCATATCGAATTTAAATTGAAACTAATTCAGTGTACTGTGTAATGTGATTAAAAAATACGAGTTTACTCTTTTTATGTTTTAATAACAATAGTGACTTGTCAGTTGTCTCATATCTTATTTGGATTTAGTGAAGTAAGATTTCAAATTGTCTATCTACAAATAAAATAAAGTACATAACAACTATAATATATACAATATAGATACAATTTTACCGCTTATACGATAGTATTTGACTTACATAAATAAAGAGTTCATATGTTTTAGTTTTAGGCATTACAACGCAAACATGAATAACGAAGGGAAAGAAGAAAAATCACAGATACCTGAGATTAAAAAAAATACTAGTATTTTAAAAAGATTGTGCCAATCCTATATTGTAAGTTTATATCTTTAAATTAATTGTAATATATTGGCGGTTAAAAATATCTAGGTACCTACTTGGAACAATAAATACCCTTTTCTTCATAAAATCTCCTGAAGTAAATTAGAAACACATTTCAAGGTAAGTTTTAAATGTCTGAACAGATTTTCTTCAATCATAGTTGAAATTAAATCTGATTTCAAACAAAAAACACATTTACATCATTTCATTTGTTTGAGCCCTACAATGCCATAAACAGATATAAACACATTTACATGGAAGAAAGTGGCATGACATTCTTCTTTGTGGGGTTAAAAATTACCTTGATAATCATAAAACCAGTCCATTGTTTCATACAGGAGACTAGCAAAGAAGCAAGTGAGCACCATCTGGAGGCCAATTCTCGTAATTTTAAATGTTCAAAATATCATTCCGATCTAGTCTCAAGGTCAAGAAAGTTACAAATGGTATTCTCTTAAACCAATAATCAACGTCAAATGCACCTATCATTAGCAGTAGCATTACCGAATGATGTTTTGAACATTTAAAATTAAGAGAATTGGCCTCCTGGTAAGTGATCTCCGCCTCCCATGAATAATTATGTATGTATTGCAGACCTTAAAGAAAAGGAAATAAGGTTTGCTGAGCGGAGGAATTTGGGCCTCCAGATTTCTCACTCACAGTATAAGACACAACATCAAACTGCTATTTCACCTCAATTTATGAAAGACAGTGTTAACAGTCAGGTCCAGCCGATGCATTCATGCTGTACACAAAACTAATTGCAGCATGGCTCTACCACTTAAAACTATGAGCTAAAATAAAACTTTAGAAGTTACAATGTAGAATGCAGTTGATTGGAGTCAACTGAAATCACACTGACTCCAAAAGAATATGGTTTTGTTTACAGTTGATTTTCATTTTAAGCTTTTTAGTTTTTAGAGTTGTTTTTTTTTTCACAGTATGGTTTCTATTTTATATTATTATCTATTGTTTTTAAAGTAGAGTACAAATTCAATCAGAGACAGCTCACAGCTGCCGTACTGCAGACTGACATTGGTTACGATATTGTATTGTCATAGTAGGAACTGATTTAAATACAGTTAATTTTCCGAACTCTGCTATAAACATCGAAACAAGATAACTAGAACGATAACTCTCTGATGAATCTGCCAAAAATACGGCTCCACTTACTTACACATGCAAAGGTAAAATCACGCATAACACTCATACACGGAACAAAAATTAATGAATGTTCAAAATCAACTTTATTTCATAATAATTAATGTCTAAATATTAAATTTCTAAATCGAGATACGACTTTCTGCACCGCGCAAAAAATTAGACGTATTGAGTGTCAACTAGAGATCATGAATCAATTTTTATGAATTGATGAATGAACAAGCTGCACTGACTTTTATAGCCCCGCCCCCTTGCACAGAGTTTTGGTGGGGTATTTTTTTTTGCTTGAGTTACGTTTCTTGTCATCTTATTTCGATGGCTATGAAAAATAATAACATAGTCTATAGTCATACTAGATATGACAGCGTACCTACTTAGCCTGATGAAGTGAGGTTTTGGCTTCAAATCCCAGGTCGAGGCAATCATGGGATCAATATTTATGTTGCAGATATCGATTCCAAAAACAACATAATGTGTTGCCAGGGATTCGTCGAAATTGCACCTGAAATATAATCATGTATATTATTTTCAGTTTGCATTGACCGCGCTCGTCATTGTTGTGATTGCATGTACGATGGCCTTTTATATAAACTCTTTGCTGAGTCCCGGTATACCAGTATTTGACAACAATGAATGGTGGGGGCCCTATCCGATAGATATGAAAAATGACGATTCCGTACGGCCTTTCAATATTGAATTTTCTGATGTGGTGAGTAAAACTCACTGTACATTTTTTTATTAATCTGAATAAGAAGCGATAGCTTAGCGGGGAGTGGTACCGGACTGCTGCGACAAAAGTTGCAGGTTTGAAACCATCTTTAAGTGATCATCCTCTGACTTTTTTAAGTTATGTGTAAGTAATAATTGTTATTTATAGCTTGCATTAACGGTAAAGAAAATATCATGAGGAAACCTCCATACCTGAGAAGTTCTCTATATTTTTTATTAGCTGGAATGACGAGACGAGCAGGTCGCTCGACTGATGGTAAGCGCCACGCCTGCTCATAAACAGAAGAAACGCCACACAGAACTTTAAAAAACACTGCATGACACTGGACTGCGCTCGTCACCTCGAGACATAAGGTGTTAAGTCTCATAATGCCCAGTAATTTCACTGGCTTCAATGTCCTTCAAACCGGAACACAGCAGTAGGTACTTACACAATGTTGCTTGGCGGCAGAAATAGACAATGCGGTGGTATCAATCCAGCCGGCCTCTCGCAAACGAGGGACCTACCACCCTACCACCTACGTATTTTTATTGACCCTTTTTTTCTCCACGTCGCGCTATTTAGAAAAATGGATCTCTCGCTAGTTACATCAAACCATTCCATTAGTAACATCTACGAACGATCTGCGTACCTACATGGAAGCTTGTTATCATTATTTTTTCTTTCAGATGATAAACGATCTCAGAGAACGGCTTCTCCATCGCAGACCTTTCCCACCTCCGTTAGAAAATGCGGGGTTCACATACGGATTCAATTCTAAATTTCTAAATCAAGTACTCGACTACTGGCAAAACAGTTATAATTTCAAAGAGCGTGAACAATATTTGAACACATATGAACATTTTAAAACGAATATACAAGGGCTGGATATACATTTTACGCGTGTAATGCCAAAGGAAGAAATTGATGGTCACGTGAGTATTACGCTCGTTTTAACAGTTTCGTACCTGACAGCCTCCGTGGCGCGGGTGGCTGCGAAGCGCGAGGTCGTGGGTTCGATTCCCGCACCGATACAAATATTAGTTTCGGATCTGGGCAAGTCCCTCGCAGTTCCTGATACCCACGATACAGATTAACCTAGTGTGGGGCAGGACTATGTTTGTGTCAAACGGTATTGTTATGGGCTCATTTGTGGGATCGATCAACTCAATCTGAGATCTGTTATTGAAAACAGCTGTTATTGTGATTGATTGATTTTAGAGATCGATTGGAAGATTCGAATTGGGATCGTTTATTCTAATCTACCGTTATGAAACACTAACATATTTTTTTTTTTTATTGAAATAAAACTAGTTTATACGGATTTTATCGTCGTTAAAGCTTTTCAGCCTTCGAGGTCACGGGTCAGTTTCGAAATGTCGCGTCGCGTCGGGACTAAAATAAAAATTAAACCGCGATAAATTAGTTTTGTTTCAATGTGTAATATTCGCGTAAACCTAAAATAAACTATATTTTTTTCATCTGACAACTGTACAGGATGTGGTGCCTCTTCTCATGCTGCATGGATGGCCAGGCTCGGTGGTAGAGTTTTACGAGATGATACCAAAGCTGATCACGCCACGGCCGGACCGCAATTTTGTCTTCGAGGTCATCGCTCCGAGCCTGCCGGGATTTGGGTTCTCGCAGGTAATTTTTTTTGTCAAAAGCCGGCAAACGGACGGTAAGTAATTATCGCCCATGAATATCCACAGTAAGTACTGGAAGAGTCTAGGGTACGTTGCCTACATTCAAGGGAAGAATGGTCATTGGAAAGGGGAGAGTGGGGGATTTGGACCTCCGTGAATCCCTCACCGTACGAAAAGCACCTTTTTTTTCATTAGCGTGAATGATAAGATGAGCATGTCGCTCGCTTGATAGTAAGCATCACGTCTTCCTATAAACCAAACCAACATCACACACAACTCTGAATTACAAAGCACTATTTTTATCTTAAGAATGCGGACCATATTTTCGGAAACGAGCAAGTGGGTCAGCTGATGGTAAGCGATCTCCACCGCCCATGTACGCCCACAATACCAAAAGAATCATGGACGCGTTGTTGACCTTAAAAGAAAGGGGTGATTAAGGGACTGCCTCGGTGGCGCAGTTGTAATGCGTAAGCGTTACGATTGAGGTCAACGCTGAAGTCTCGGGTTCGATCCCCGGGTCGGGTAAAGTGGTATTGGGTTTTTCTATTACGATATGCTCAGTATCAGCCCGGAGTCTGGAATTTGTGCCCGGTATGGCGATAGGCTCGCCCCCTATCACATAAGGGACGGAAATACGCTTGGCGAAATGTGGGTGTACTGGTTACACCTCTGCCTACCCCTTCGGGGATTACAAGCGTGAGTGCGTTTGTGATTAAGGGATTGGGAAGGGGAAGGGGGGATTTAGGCCTCCAATATAAAATATAATGTCGACCGTCGAGAGACATTACGTCCTGGTCGCCAGAAGTAAATGCATACACTACCTGACCTGGGAACACGATTCCTCTGAACGAGCCGCTATGACGGGTTTTTCACCATGTGTGTTTTTTTTATGTCATAGGCCGGCAAACGAGCCAGTGGGTCACCTGATGATAAGTGATCTCCACCGCCCATGTACACCAACAATACCAAAAGAATTATGGGCGCGTTGCCGACCTTAAAGGAAAGGGATAATTAAGGGATTGGGAAGGATCCCCCTCATTTAGGCCTCCGGATATCTCACTCATCGTACGAAATACAGCACCAAGCTGCTACTTTACGTCGGTTTTCTGTGAGACAGTGGTAACGACCCGGGCGAGCCGGCCCATTCGTGCTGTAGACAAAAGTGTCTACAGCGTGGCTCTACCACTCAAAATGTGTGCAGTGATGTGGGCGCTAATTTAAAATTACATTACAGACTGCCGTCAGGAAGGGTCTGGGACCGACACATGTTGCGGTAGTAATGAACAATCTAATGCGACGTCTAGGTCATGAGAAATACTACATCCAGGGCGGTGGCGTTGGCCACACAGTGGGCTCAATAATGGCCACTCTGTTCCAAGATAATGTTCTAGGCTTCCACACAAACTTTCCAGTTCTTATACACCATCCGGGGCCTTCAATATTCATAATGATGTGTAAGTGTTTGACAACTTGAAAGGGTTTCTAATTAAATCGAGATTGGTTAATATTTACAAGGTTAGTCAGAGATGGTGTACTAATGGCCGTTCCCTATATTCTGTCTGTCTCTAGTTTTGCTATACCGGCGATAGAAAATTTTATCTATTTTCCGTTTTACCGTCCCAATAAACTTACTAATGATAGGTAATCCTATTCTTCATCGCTGTCTACTGATGAGAGGACTGATAGCTGACTACAGATATACAACGCTATGAAAATGACAGTTCAAGTGTCCCAATATTTTTTATGTGCTATCTGTCGATAAAGTTATTTAGTTTTTTCTTTATCGGTAGATTTTGACCGATAAACAGATATCCTCGGCTGTAAAAAAAACGAAATAAATAACTCATTTTGAAGAAATAGCCATGAGTATACAAGGCTTACATGGCACTTGCACTGCAATACAAAAAACTAAATAAATTATGTAAAAATCTAAAAGAAATAATAAAAAAAATCTAAAATTCCCATAAATAAAAATAATGCACCGTTTTGATAATTAAATTAAGTGCAAGAGACATATAAATATTTGTTAATGCGAACAAAATAATTCCCCACTTCAGTAAAATCCCCCAAATTCGCATGGGATTTTTGTTCAAAGGACTTGTATTCAGAGCCGTAATGTATTGACAGTAAAACGTTTCGATATTACATTGTGTTTTGCAACATAATAAGTATTTCTCGTTATTATTATTTCATTTACAGTGGTAAAAAATAAGAATTATAGATAAATGTTAAATTAAAACTTATATTTCTAATCTAAATCATATCTTCATATTTTCTAACATAAATTAAACAATAGTTCCTCTTTCTCAGCTTGTATGAACATAACGCACAAGAGGACCCAGATAGACTGCCTATCTATTGCTATCATAGTATCCGACGTGCATAGAGGTGGGCGTTATAACGAAAAGCAATTATTAAGCTCTGCTTATTATAACAAGCATATAAGTACGTTTGTAAGTTTAAGCTGTTGACGTTATAACGGAACATAGTTGCGTCATGCGTGGTTGCATCACCGGCTGCCGCTTAGCGTTGATCGTTGCCCGTTGCTAGCGCTGTCGTGAAAGCGATCGAAAATACACTTTATACAAAAAGACATAAAGTCGAAAGTTAAACGATGTTATCATAACGATTATGCTACTAAATTAAATTTCGTTTGATTCCATAATATTTATTAAAGTTTATAAGTAAATTATTTTTGGGCGCTTATATTTTGTTGTGTTAATTTTTAACCGTTGACCGTTGTTTCGTTATTTGTTAATGTTTATGTTTAAAATTACTACTAAGTATGCGTTTCGCTGTCGGGAACGAAGCATGTGTTTATGTTTGATTCATCACGAGTTCGTTCGTAAGCGAGTTCGGTGTTTTTAAATAAGTAAATGAGATTGTTCATTTACTTATTGTAAATAGTTCAGAGGATTATAGTGTGTTTAGTGTAAATAACATATAGTCTAGATAGGTATGTTAAGTGTAAATATAGAATAGTGGATGTACATTTAATAATAAAATTTACAATGTCGAGAGGGGGCAATGCGTTGATTTGGAACTATTGTACAAAAATTGATGGCGATTATTTTTTTTTAAGGTTTTTTGAAGTCTGTTAAAAAGCATTTTAGCTTTTTTATAAGCTAGCTTAAAAAAATAAGCACAACGTTTAATTTCGTTGTGAAAATTAAGCCGTTAGTCCCACTACTAGACGTGCATATCTAAAAAATAGGGACGATTCCAAACAGTAGATAGAACAATACGGATGTTTGACGATAGCTATCTATCGTGAAATTGAAGATTAATATTGGGAACGGCCATAAGCCATGTCCAAATCAAAGTATCACAAAAACTTTAATGTATAGTACTAGACAGGCTGTTTAGAAGTAAAATTGTGTCACATAACGCGCGAGTTTGACAGCTCACAGACAGGGAGCGCGACATGGGTTCTAGTTGAGAGTAAGCGAGATGGTAATATTGAGTTACGGTCAATTGACCGCAACTTAGTGGTACAATTTCTATGTATCGCGCAGCTTCTCTAGTAGTATACATTAAAATCTTGGATCACTGATAAGTATCTGTACCATGAATATCTCACCGTATAAAAACATATTTTTGTTTATTATATTATAATTGTTTTAGCTTTGTCATTCAAGAGTTTCGTGAATCTTAATATGACCCTAAAAGAAAACAGGTGATCATAGGGTTATGTGTGCTTATTTTTTTTAAGCTTTACACATATATATCTCATAACCTATTGAGTTTTTAAAGAAGTCGCATGTATAAAAGTTGTTCGGAATTACGGGTATTTTTACGTCTATACGGCCTAGTACACTTTTTCCGTCTTAGCTTATATATTTACATACATATATGCATATGCACTCACGACTGTAATCCCCGAAGGGGTAGGCATAGGTGTAACCAGTACACCCACATTTCGCCGAGTGTATCTCCGTCCCATTATATGTGATTGGGGGCCTATCGCAATTTCAGACTCGGGGCCGATATTAATTTTCGTAATAGAAAACCCCAATATCACTGTTACCCGACCCGGGGATCGAACCAGAGACCTCAGCGTTGGCAGTATATTTGCTTGATATTATTATTATGAGAAACATTCTGTAATGTACAGGTAGTGTGTGGCCAAGAATTATAGTGGAGGCGGAGTATGAAAGTCGTGTTTACCCGTTCTCGGATCATATGAAACTAATCAGCGATGAAACTGGATTCCTACACATACAATCAACCAAACCGGACACTGTTGGTGAGTTTGATATTTAAGGTTCCATACTGTGACATATAAAATTCAAACCCTCTTATACCATCGATTGTCCGTCCACAATTATTTATTTTGAGCTGTTCGGTTTGCGCCCTTAGCTTCGTTGACGGCTCTTGTATTAAAAAATAAATAAACGTCAGTGTTGACATTTCACAAACTGTGGTCAACAATTGTTTTTAATTATTGTTACGTGCGTAATTAATATATATTACTGCATGTAATGATTCTAATAAAATACAGGACCGGACTATGTATACCCTATGTATGTATCTACGCTATGTATAACTTATTTTTTGTTATTGGCTTTCAAAGGCAAACGAGCTGACGGCCCACCTGATGGTAAGTGGTCACCGTCGCCCATAGAGGGGCACAGCCAAGCCGTTGCCTATCGTGGAAATACTTTTTTACATCTTTGAAGAGTTTTATCTTTTGAGCCGTAATAACTTGCCACCTAGAATTAGCACCGAGTATTTATGTTATTCTGGTGGATACTCTAATCCTACTCCTATTATCCTACTAATATTATAAATGTGAATGTAAGTTTGTTTGTTACGCTTTCACGCAAAAACTACTTAATCGATTTTGATGAATTTTGATGTAGAGATAGATGGGACCCTAGAGACGGTTATAGGCTACGTTTTATTTTCACACGGGTGGAGCCGCGGGCAAAAGCTAGTAAGACAATAAAATAAGAGGAGTCTCCATGCAAGAGACTTTTTTGTTTTTGCTTTATCGTAAAGACAGCAATAGCAAGCCGTGAACTGAAACAGTTTGAGAACCACTGGTGTACACAATACGCTTGGCAAACTTTTTTTCGAATTTGTACGAATATACAATTCGTACCTACCTGGTGAACGAATATAATCTTTCTTTCGACCTGGGTTATCCCGGCTAGTGCCAGTGTCCGCCTTCCTAATAAGACGCCTCCACTTCAAGCGATCTTGACCATCCTCCGTAGTGAGACCAATGTCCTTTATGTCTCCCTCTAATTCAGCAAGCCAGCGCTTTTCCGGCGTCCGTGTGACCATACTGCTGGTACGATCTGGCACAGGCAATATCATACTTCATACTAATATTATAAATGTGAATGTAAGTTTGTTTGTTACGCTTTCACGCGAAAACTACTTAACCGATCATCATGAAACTTTGACTGCCTCGGTGGCGCAGTTGTAATGCGTACGCGTTACAATTGAGGCTAACGCTGAGGTCTCGGGTTCGATCCCCAGGTCGGGTAAAGTAGTATTGGGTTTTTCTATTACGAGATTCTCAGTATCAGCCCGGAGTCTGGAATTTGTGCCCGGTATGGCGATAGGCTCGCCCCCTATCACATCGTGGGACGAAGATACCCTCGGCGAAATGTGGGTGTACTAGTTACACCTCTGCCTACCCCTTCGGGGATTACAGGCGTGAGTGCGTACTTTGTACCCATATTCTTGGAGGTATAAGAAGTAACATAGATATATTTTTTTCATAAAAAGTATCCTATTTGTTTGTTACGCTTTCACGCCTAAATCACTGAACCGATTTTGATGAATTTTGATGTAGAGATAGATGGGACCCTGGAGACAGTTATAGGCTACGTTTTATTTCGGAAAAGTCTAATCACGCGGGCGGAGCCGCGAGCAAAAGCTAGTAATAAAATAAAATGATAGAAAATTAAATACTAATCACTGTAATAAATACTGCTAAACCTTGAATTTTAGCTATTTGTTGTATCTCGAAAAAACAATCGGTCTTGTCTTCGTTGGTTGCCCATTTGAATTCTGTTGGTAAAAACAGAGTAACGACAATTATTGTTTATATTTATTACCAAAACATCTTCAGGCATTGGTCTAGCGGATTCCCCGGCCGGCCTGGCAGCCTATATCTTGGAGAAATTCTCAACATGGACCAACCCGGAGAACAGGAATGCTGCTGATGGGAACCTTCTGGATAAATTCCTTCTAACACAATTATTGGACAACGTTATGATATACTGGACCACCAATTCAATCACGACCAGTATGAGGATTTTCAAAGAAGCTTTTGATAACGAACTTATGAAAGATTTTGATTTGTAAGTACTGTGAAATTATACGTAAGTCTTGGGCTATGATCTATAGACGTGACCTAAGGCGTCCAAAAAGTGACTGCGTAGTATAAACTTCGATATAAACTCGACAAAGTCAACTAAAGAATGTTTGTTTCATGTGGTAATTTTTTTTTCATATTGAATTGAACCTTTTAAATACTACATGCAAGGGAAGAAAAATGAGTATTACTTTTTAATAAATCTAAAAAATATATAGATATTTTGTGAACCAAATATATGTCATCTTTTAAATTCCATATCATACACATGTATTAAATTCGAATTTATTTAAGCAAAGTTAGGCATAAAGTTTTGACTGAAATTTTTGGTGATCGTTTTTAGAAATGTACTGCATTTTAGATAAGTACAAAGATCTTTTAGCAAAATAACAAATATTTTTTTAATATTTTTATCGGTATAGGTAAAAACTGAAACGATTTGTTGGTGTTTGTAATGGTAGGGGTATAATTTATGGATTTTGCTTGTAATAATTACGTGAACTAACCCTCGTATCCATAAACGTTACTATGAGACTTCATAGTGAGCGCGAACGCATAGTGACGAATTCTCTAAACGTCATTGGTTAGTTAGTGGCGCTAAATCAAAACAGACCAATCATGTGCACAGAATTGGACACTCGGCTAAGAGCTTACTTAAGTGTTGTTTGTTAATACGGGCCAAAGGCCTAGCCCCTCTCATTAGTAAAGAAGACATGAGTCTTCTCTTATCTTGAGCCTGAGCTCAACTCTTTGGAACAGTATGCTGTCCCAATGTGTTATGATACCAGAAATATTATTATAATTATCATAAGATAATTAAGGCGATATTATTGGTCCTTTTGTCTAAATTGTCATAACCGAGATTTGTCTCGGTAAAATCGCAGGCGACAACGTAAAATATTTGTATGACAACATTTAGTTTCTCACGTATCCGCTAGAGGCGCCACTGAGTTTTTTTCATATAAATATCTTACGTCGTCGCTAACGATTTTACCGCGAAAAAATTATGGTTAGCTTGCAGTTGACTAACTACTAAGACTTATACCACTACATACACAAACAACTCGTCTCGATTAAGCTGTTTTAAAAATATATTACTACCCACTCTAGGGTACCTATTTTACTATACCCTTTTCATAATACCTAAGAAAAATACCATATAAAAGTTAAGATTTTAAAATAACCATCGTAGATGAATTATAAATGTGCCAACTTTTACCTCTAGGTATAGTTCCAAGTTTTACGGATTGTAATAGAGATGCAGTATATCAGTGATATACTATGCGATTCGAAAGATAAATTTTAACTCACTGTACTGCTAGAAAAAATAATCTCGCGTGAACTACGTACACATGGCAGAAGTGAAACTTCTTTCGCGAAGTAAACCTCCATCTTGAAGTAAAAAAACAATACAAAATTGTAACTTTTTACTTCAAATACAGACATATTAAAATAATTATAGAATTTGTATCTAATATACAGAGCGGAATTGAGTGTGTTGAATGTTTTGAACGTTACATAAACACTACTTATGCAAACTTGGTCTTGTTTACTGTTATCGCGCCAAAGAAATTTCCCTTCTAAAGAAATATTCCGACAAGTGAAACAATTATTGCAAATATAATATATATACGGCTAGTCACGTGACGTATTGCAATTTTGCAACCAGTTTTTGCTAGCCGTACAGCATAACTACTATAAAATTGCATATAGTATAGGAAAATGGCAGCTTAGTAGGGTAGTTGACTTGATGTTGTTTATTATTCTGATCAAAATGTTACGTTACTCAAAAGTTATTAAACTAATTTATAAATAAATCAGAAACCATTCAAGCCTGGTGAAACAGGGTAATAGTTGTGTAATGACATAGGTTGCACGGCAAATGTGGCGTGTCCGCCATTACGGAGCAGCGTGCGAGGGAGATCAATCAGAAGTTCCCACTCACGAAGATAGAGTGCAGGTGGAGGTACTTAACACTTATAAATTATATATTATGTATCGCTATCTCACTGTCTGTGATACGATCTCTCTCTCTCTCTCTCTCTCTCTCTCTCTCTCTCTCTCTCTCTCTCTCTCTCTCTCTCTCTCTCTCTGTGTGTGTGTGTGTGTGTGTGTGTGTGTGTGTGTGTGTGTGTGTGCCCCAAGGGTATCTGTGCTATTCTAATAAAAAGAGAGATCGTAACATAAACTGAAAAATTACGCTTCAAATAGGTATTTTAAGTGTTGCTTCCACGTTCACTCTAGCTTCGTGTTCCGACTACGCGCCGTCTATAGCTCATAACATTTTCATAATAATAATTTCGGCCTAATTATTTAACTAATTTTGTTTCTATTTTTGCAAGTTAAATTTTATTATGATTTTCTATTGAATTTAAAATAATATGCAACATTAAACAGGAAACTACCCTGTCATCTTATATTTGAATCACATAGTACAGGCGAAAGTGATATTTGTAAGGTACAGTGTATGTAAAGCAATGATATTTGTGCGTAAATGTTAGAATTAAGTCGAAAAATCAACGTCTTTTATGGGTATATTATATTATAAACGATTAAATATAATTGTTATTTTATTGCCCTTGAATATGTTATTTATGTTTTCTTTACAAATGCACTTATTTTTGTTATTAGTACGATAAAGAATCCAATGATACTGAGCAATAAAAACGTATATCAACATTTTGCCCGGTATGGCGATAGGCTCGCCCCCTATCACATTGTGGGACGGAGATACGCTCGGCGAAATGTGGGTGTACTAGTTACACCTCTGCCTACCCCTTCGGGGATTATAGGCGTGAGTGCGTATGTATCAACATTTTAAAAACATGAACTGTGTTAATAAAAAATATATAATTTCAATTTTTACATTTAAAAGTACCTAGTTGCATTTTTAATAAATGCAATTAAAATAATCATCATCAGCCACAAGACGTCCACTGCTGAACATAGGCCTCCCCTAATGCCTTCCAGGCCGACCTATTAAAATAATATTCTTTTATAAATTCAATTAAAAGCTAAACGTGTTACAGAAAGGTGTAGTCATATTTAAGGGTTCACATTAACCGACAGTGAGCGTTCATATACCGCAAATTTCAACTAGTTTATTTATAACAATCGATAAGATCGATCACATCACTATAAATTGAATTACCTCTGCGCGCCTAGTAACAGCTTCATTCATATCAGCTGTTTATCATTTAGAGTCGTCCAAAGTTGCAAGTCAAACATCGACATGTTACTTATTCAATAAAAAAAGAAAATGCTTTATAGCGATGCAATCGGATTTGGTAGTACAAGGGGTGAAATACTTCGTTACTATCATCGTACACTACACATTGCTTTAATGACCACTACTTTCTGTAACATATTGTATATTAATTAAATTTGTAATTTATAACGCGCCAATACATTCCCGTAGGTAAATTTTATAGTCCGTAGGACCCGCGAGGGTGGGGGGCCTGCGGGCGGGCGGGGGAACGCCGCCCCGCCGCGGACTGCGGTGCGCTCGCGTCACGGACACCCTTAGCAGTCGGCCGCGAGCTCAGCCGCGAGTAGTTATGTTTTTTCATATAACGTATGTTGCGTCCCTTATGTACCAAGTGTATAAGTATACGATATAATATATACTTACTTCAATACATGGGCCATGTGTTTTCTTTAAATAACTTATAATATGTTATAAGTGGCGTCCCAACTAGTGGCCCCGAATCAAGTCTAAACCAGTTAGTGCCCGGTGAATTCCCCGAAGCCGCGTGTTCCTGCTTCGTAGAAATGCCACCACGCAAAGTACGTAATGCTACTAGCGCTAACGCGAGTGACGCACAATCCAGCTCGGAAGAAGAAGACGCAAGACCTTCGCCAGTACTCATGTCTGGGGACCAGTTGACCTCATTCCTTACCGCCTTCGCGAAGACTCAGGCGGAAGCGAATCGGCAGCTCGTCGAATCCCTCATGGCATCGTATGCGACAGGCCCCGGCGCTGCGATCGCGTCATCCTCACCGACACCGTCGTTGTCAACAAGTAAGTCTGGCAACATGTCGAAGTGTACGTCTCGCTTTGATGGTCAGAACCGAGACCCTGAAGTCGTAGAAGCGTTCATCGACTCAGTGGAGATATTTAAAGAGTGTGCATCGGTCAGCGATGACCTTGCATTACGTGGTCTACCCATGCTGCTCCACGGCGAGGCTGCCGTATGGTGGAGAGGGGTCCGGACGGAAGTGTCCTCGTGGCCCGAAGCTATCAAAAGACTAAGAAGTATGTATGGTGTTCCGCGTCCAGCGTACAAGATCTTCCGTAACATATTCGCTGTCGAGCAGAATAGAGAGCTCGCGGATACATTTATAGTGAAAATACGTGGTATGATGTCTAAATTACCATATGAGTTACCTGAAGAAGCTAAGCTGGATATGATATACGGGTTGTTGGATAAACGTATCCGCAAACGTTTACCACGGGATGCCGTCGTCAGTATCGAATCCCTGATCGATAAGGCACGAGCTATAGAAGAATCGCTCATGGAAAATTCTAGTACGAGCATAACGTCGACGCAGTCAACGCAGGGGCGATTGGTGCGCCCCCTGCCGTGCGGCTCGCGAGCGTCACACGTCGCATCGGATAGTGCAAATTCGGCGGGAAACGCTAGGACAACGTCCGCGTCGCCGCTTGCGCCGCTACCGCGGGGTACCGCAGTAGCTCAGCGGTCGCAGGTTCATTCCCCGCATCGTTCGTCATCGCCTTCGAGTCCGATCAGTGCCGATAAAAATTATTGCGCGAATAAAGTGAAAAGTGATAAAAAGTTATTTTGTGTATATTGTAAGTCCCGTAGTCATACTCGCGATTTGTGTCCGAAAAGAGACTCTAAGGACTTGACTAGCAATAAGTCTAACTTACATTGTTATGGTTGTGGAGAAAAGGGTTATGTTCGAGCTAATTGCCCTACGTGTAAGAATAACATTTCTACTTGTGATGTTGTAGACGTAAATACGCCACAATCGCAAAATGTGTTTAACTCCCTTAATACAATATGTAATGTAAAATGTAACGAAAATAATAGTGTTGGAACTCAATGCCGACCTATTTTGTATATTGAGATTTGCGGGTATAGTGGCACAGCGCTCATAGATACCGCCGCTCGGCGAAGTATCGCAGGTTCAACATTGTACTCACTTTTGTTGCGGTTAGGCATTAAGTTTAGTTCGCAAACTATGTCTGTAAAGCTTGCGGATGGTAGCATACGTACCAATAATGTTTTGTTAGCATGTGTAAATGTTATTTGTATGTCAATGTGTATACCTATAGAGTTTGTTATATTTCCTGAAGCTTCAAATAATGAGACACTTTTAGGGATAGATTTCATTACGAAGTGTAAGTTGGTCTTAAACTTTTCGTCGATGACATGGTTCATAGCGGATCGGCCTCAGGTCATTCACCCCCTGCTAACAGAAAGTTCACGCGACGTGGTGGACTGCGCCTCTGTCAATTTATTGAGGGAAGATGAAGGTACCTTGTTGACTCGGGAGGAGCGTTCCAGCTTAGAACATTTACTCGGTGAGTATTCTGATATTTTCGACTTAGTTGGGGAGCCGACGCCATTCGCCGAGCATCACATAGACACGGGTGACCATTGCCCTATTGCCGTTCCACCATATCGAGTTACGCCAGCGAAGAAGCAACTTATTCGCGTGGAACTCGATAAGATGCTACAAGAGGGAATCATTGAGGAGTGTGAGTCTGCTTGGTCTGCACCAACCGTTTTGGTACCAAAGGCTAATGGTGGGTACAGGTTTTGTGTAGACTATAGAAAGCTTAATGCAGTGACAAAGGGTGATGCGTATCCTATGCCACGCATTGACGAGCTGCTTCAATCAACTAAGAAGGGTTGCGTGATGAGTTCATTGGACCTTCGAAGTGGTTACTGGCAGTGCAGCGTCAAGGATCAGGATAAAACCGCTTTCGTCACACCTTTTGGTATGTTTCGCTTCAAGCGTATGCCATTTGGCCTTAAGAATGCGCCGGCTACGTTTCAGAGGCTTATAGATAGGTTTCGTTCGGGTTCCTCGCTTAAGGATGTAACCGTGCTAACGTACCTCGATGACATACTGGTGATATCCGAATCATACACCCGGCATCTTTCAGATCTCCGTGCGGTATTCGACCGTCTCCGCTTATTTAAGCTCCGTGCGAATCGGGCCAAGTGTGTCTTCGCCAGGGAGAAGGTTCAGTACCTGGGTCACGTGATCTCTCAAGAGGGTATATCACCAGATGGGGACAAGGTGCGTGCTGTTTTGAATATGAAGGAGCCTACATGTCTTCAGCAGTTGCGCACTTTCCTTCAAACATGCTCTTGGTTTCGCAAATTTATACCAGACTTTGCGAAGGTGGCTGAGCCACTCACGCGCTTGACCAAGAAATCGCACGTGTGGGAATGGAGTTTGGAGCAAGGTAAGGCTTTTGAAGATCTTAAGAAGCTGCTGACCACGTCTCCTATTTTAGTACAAGCGGATTACACGAAACCATTTTTATTGCGGACTGATGCGAGTAATTACGCTTTAGGTGCAGCTTTACTCCAGGGGGAGTCACCTCATGAGGAACATCCGATAGAGTACGCCAGCCGTTTGCTCACACCAGCCGAACAAAATTACTCGACTACTGAGCGAGAGGCTCTTGCAGTAGTCTGGGCCGTTGAGCGATTCCGCGGCTACATCGATGGTCAGCAGGTCCGTGTGTTGACTGATCACCAACCCCTGAAGTGGCTGTTTTCCCTCAAGTCACCAAGCGGCAGATTGGTTCGCTGGGCCATGAAGCTGCAAGCTTTTGACTTAAGTATCGAGTACACCCCAGGTAAGGCCAACGTACTAGCCGATACCCTAAGTCGACCCGTCACCGAAGATGGTGTTCCATCGAGATGTGACATCTGTCCGGTTGTCGTGGACGTACCACACTGGGATGCAACTTCGACCCGGGAGGCTCAGTTGGCTGATCCAGAAGTTGCCAAGATTATCCAGGACTTAGAAGGTAAGGATGAACTTGCTGTTGCCCGTTGGACGGACAGAGGCTATCTCCTCAATCAAGCTGTTTTGTATAGGTATGTGCCTGATACTGATTCGGAGGAGCCTCAACTCGTCATACCAGAAAGCCTGCGGAGTAAAGTCATGTTCGAATGTCATGACTCGCCCACTGCCGCTCATGGTGGTATCGATAGAACATTGCATCGTATCTCGCAAAGGTTCTATTTCCCTGGTATGAGACGGTTTGTTACACAATATCTAAAAACATGTGTCGAATGTCAGCGTTATAAGCCGTCAAACATCAAGCCAGCTGGACTGCTACAGACTCCAGTCCCAGCTCAGAGGTTTGAAACAATCGCGATTGATCTCTTTGGTCCGTTGCCCAAAGGACCTGAAGGTGAGAGGTGGATCCTTATTGTGGAGGACACTACCAGTAAGTGGGTGGAAGTCTTCGCACTCACCGAAGCTACCGCAGAGATATGTGCTAAGACACTGGTCAACGAGGTATTTATGAGATTTGGTCTCCCTCGGCGCTTGATCTCTGATAACGGAGTGCAGTTTGTAGCAGATGTCATGCAGAAGGCCATGTTTGTTTTGGGTGTTAAGCAAAGCCTGGTGCCCCTTTATCACCCGGAGTCAAATCCGGTTGAACGAAAGAATCGGGACCTTAAGGCTCATCTCGCCATCTTGGTGGAAGGTCGTCACCAAAACTGGCCAGAGGTATTGCCGTTTGTTCGGTTTGCTTTCAATAGTTCCCTCACTAGGTCTACAGAGCACACACCTGCTTACCTAACTTTCGGTCGTGAACTGCGATCCCCTATGACAGTCCAGGCGGATCTAAGAGCGGTCGTAGAGTCGGAAAATTTTATACCCCAGATTACACCGTATCTGCTGAAACTCGCAGATACCGTATCAACAGCCAAGGAGAACCTTGAACGTCATCAGGACGCTCGCAAGGTATATGCTGATCAGGGTCGGTCGTCTCCTGAGGAATATATTGTAGGTGACTTGGTGTTAATGAAGACCCATGTGCTTAGTAACGCAGCAAAGGGTGTCACCTCGAAGTTCACCCCGAAACGAGATGGACCGTACGTCATTTCTAAAAAGGTAAGTCCTACCACTTACCTGATAGCTCATAAATCTGGTGAAGTTTTTGGTAAGTATCATGTCTCGGATTTAAGGCGTTACCACGCTAGAGAGGGTGAATGTCCTGAGCCGGTGGCTCCGAAGCGTGGCAGGGGTCGTCCGCGCAAAGCTGAGCGCAAAACTTACACATGATACCGTGTTATTTGTTGTTGTTTGACCAGGTGGGAGACCCTTACCTGATCAAAAGGGGGAGTGTATAACGCGCCAATACATTCCCGTAGGTAAATTTTATAGTCCGTAGGACCCGCGAGGGTGGGGGGCCTGCGGGCGGGCGGGGGAACGCCGCCCCGCCGCGGACTGCGGTGCGCTCGCGTCACGGACACCCTTAGCAGTCGGCCGCGAGCTCAGCCGCGAGTAGTTATGTTTTTTCATATAACGTATGTTGCGTCCCTTATGTACCAAGTGTATAAGTATACGATATAATATATACTTACTTCAATACATGGGCCATGTGTTTTCTTTAAATAACTTATAATATGTTATAAATTTATTTTTGTAATGATAAGTTTAATTTGTTATATTAAACAGTTTGTTCGTTCTGGCGGCCCAGTGTAAGCTTGGAGAGCTCGTGTATGGTGTTGCGCGAGCTGGTCTCACTCCACTGTAGCTCCGGCATGCCCGCTATTATCTGTTACAAAATAACCTTTTACTGCTAGAATTATACAGATTCACTAGCGGATCCATGGGATAAGGGGCTCAAGACAAAAAAGCATTTGTGTCCACTGACAAATCTCAAATTATTCTTGATATTATCCTACTTTCTTAGTACTACTATAACATAATTTTTATCGCTTATCCTTACTTTAATTTTAAGTATGTATAGTATTTTCCAATTTTTTAATTAAAATTTTGTGTGGTGGCCTAAGTCCTCTCATTAGTAGAGGTGACCCGACCCGTATGTCCAGCAGTGGCCCAGTAGTATAGGGTCTGCTTCATATATTTCATCTAATTAAAAAATGAAAAGGAACTTTCAATGTATTTACTCGACGAGGAGTAGGATAGCCTCCGTGGCGCAGTTGGAGAATAGCCGGCAGCAAAGCGAGAGGCCGTGGGTTCGATTCTCACACCGAGACACATGTTTATGTGATACACAAATATTTGTCTCGGGTCTGGGTGTTGTGGGACCGCAAGTCCCTCGTAGTTCCTGATACCCACGATACAGGTTAACCTAGTGTGGGTTCAGGACTATGTGTGTGACTGTTGGGTGTATTATTATTATTATTTACTAGACGAGGAGTATCCAACTATTCCTTTGTACTTGGTTATCATTTAATTGTATACAGAACCACCCTTAAATGTAAACCTTGTCGAATTTAAAAATCATAATATTGGCCAATTTGGGCAGAGCTATCAATTCACATATCTACATAAGGAAATCAGGTCGAATCAAGAACTTCTCCCTTTTTGGAAGCCGGATAAAAATAATGCTGGTATACTTACCTTCATTTCAATCAAGTCATAGCTACACTAAAACGAAAATTAATTAACACTAAACTATCAGTGTTACTGTATACTACTACTATTATAATAACTAATGTGAAAATTTGGATGTCTCTTAGTCAATGACGCCTTACGGATGAACTGTTTATATGAAATTTGGCACACAGGTGGACCATGAGCTGTGGGCTTAGCATATGTAACACGTTACACGACATGGCTATTTATTTATTTATTTAATACCACAGAGTGGTTTAAAGTACTATTTTCTCTCTACTTTTGACATAAACAACGAGTATTCTATACTACCATGTTAGCAACGATAGACATATAGAGATAACGAGATAGAACTATTTATTTCAAGACAATACGAGTCGACAAAACCATCTCATGTTGCATAAGCTAAGCCCCCTGGACTAGGACATAGGCTATTTTTATCCCGGAGAATGCCGTTCACGCGGGCGGAGCCGTGAGCAAAAGCTAGTGACTAAAAGAATCTTACTGCCGTACTCGGACAATTCACTTTGTGTCAGTTAGTCATTCCTTAGAAATCGATCATTTCTACACTTAGAAACAGTTAAATGCTTCATGATCCGTTACTGAGTACATAAAATGCTTTATGCTTTGTTACTCAGTACTAAATAAGCTTTATTATCCGTTATTGAATACAGAAATATTCTTAAATTAGTGACTGAAAAATAGCCATGTCTAAGAAATGGCAAGAAATTGACAAAGTAAATTGCCGTCTCTGAGACCGACAGTTAACAAAAAAAGGTAGATACATAAATAATACACAACTATATAATGATTTATTTTATTAGAAATTATACTTACTGTAAGATCAAACGTGGACCGTACCGCACGACACGCGAGTAATATTTAAAAATAAATCAATCATAATCGATTAAGTTATATCGATTAAATTACACTAAGGATTCCAACATATTACGATAAAACCGAAATTTATCAGACGCCGACGAAGTGCCATATTCAAATAGTAATTAAACCCCATTAAACATTAATTCAATCCCAACAATAATTATTATTAGAAAAATAGACGACCGGCGGCGACGGCTGATACGCGTCAGTTAAGAACGTTGCAGTATGACGGACCCTTAACACTAATGAATATATTATTATAATGCATATTCTACTGTTAAAACATCCTGTGTAAGTAACACAGAATGTTGTACTACTTAGTATTTTTAATATGAACTTCGAGCAACGTTACAAATGGTTTTCTATATTTCCTACTTTCTGTAAAATATTTACCTTTTAACGTAATCCTGGATTTACAAAATATTTTCAACTATCATTTCAATAAATTACTATACGCCAAATATCTCAAAACTATAATAGTCCTGTGTCAATCATTCATTCTTAGTGATCCGATCATTTGTCGGTGCCGATCATTTATTGGTTGTGCCACGACCCGGGCCTTTTCGTTCGTTCGGTCATTGTATCATTTGATTCAGTACTCGGTCAGTCGATCTCACTTGTGATCCATTATTCACGGATTTAAATGGTTGAATCGGATTATTAATAACGAATGATTTCAATCAATACTTCTACATGATCCGGAAAATGAACGAATCGTTCATGATTGCCACAGGTTTACTACATATTAAAATACATACAATTTATTTTCAACATTACTCGACATTCTTGAACATTACGGTTAGAAGACCGGCCGAGGTTTGTGGCAGTTCTTGAAAATATAATATAAGTGAATACTTAAAAACTTATTAATAGATGTATAATGCCATTTAATATCTATTATTAGTAGTTTAAAGTCATATTTATTTTTTGAGTTTCTTGGACGATTGAAGCAAGATATAATAAACTCATTTACGCGTCCGCGTCATAGGATTATCTTTTCTAAATGTATGTACGCGGCCTCGTAAATTATAGTTTCCTATTATACACCACAGATAATATAATAAACATGCAAGTCCTACAATCTGCATGGAATTCAAGCGTGCCAATTTCCACTACGTACAATGTTTTCGCAGTTACGCTAAATGCCGACACACGATCTAGTATGACATACGACATCTATCATATTATCCATAATGTGGTCATTGCGGCACTTGATCATAAAATACGTGCCCAAAAAATTACTCAAGATGTCAGTTCGGAAAATAGGTACACACAGTATCTATTTACATCTTTAGTCTGTAATAAAAACCCTTAAAAAGTACCAAATTATACAAATCTTTTAACAAATGTTCCAATAAATGCCACAAACCCCACCTTACTGACAACTACTTCAACTCAAGGTATATCTTTAATGACCTCGGCAAGCTGTTCCCTCGTGAACATGTGGAACATGGACCCTGGAGTCATGGTCACCACCTCCACATTATTCTCTGATAGCTTTTCCTCCATGACTTGCTTCAGTATGGTCAGGGCCGATTTGATTGCCTCTTTTAGAGTCATAGACTTGTGGTACACTTCCTGTAAGCAACCATTTTGCATTATTACAATTTGAAAGAGACTTAAATGTCACCATGTCATTTATTTGTATATATTTTTTAACATTTATAAATGTCTCGTACAAAGAACGCAAAAGAACCTTAGCTCATACAGTTGAAGCATTTTGTAACAGAGAATTTTGTGTCTCTTTACCTATATAAGTAGGTCTCTTGTATGCCATTTAGTAATCTTTTTGGAATCAAGTAGAGTCCGTATCCGTAGAGTATTTATATAAATCTATCAAGCTAGCTAAAAATTATATTACCTTCAAGCTTTGCTGTGCGCCTTCACTACCCGAGCCTATGGCTTTAGCATCATACTGCACGAATGTACCACTGGGGTCCATGTGGAACAGCTGGGGACCCTTTTCGTCAATACCTGCAAATTTACAAATTATTTTATGCTATTTGCTAATATAACAATAATATTTCCAGGATTAAAGTAGCCCAGTGGGCGCCCCCGGTGAGAAACGCGCTTTACAAAAATACTAATGTCGCTATTAAAAAATAGGGGTTGATCGTAGAGGGTTGAAAATTTAGGGTTGTATGTATGTTTTAATGCTGTATCATAAAACATTAAAAACAAAATATTTGTCTAAAAAAATAAAAAAATAAATTTAGACGTGGACCACCCTTAACATTTAGGGGGATGAAAAATAGATGTTGGCTGATTCTCAGACCTACCCGATATGCACACAAAATTAAGAAAAGGAATACTGCTCGTCAGCATTTCTGGATATCCAGCAAGCTTTTGATAAAGTTTGGCACGTCGGATTACTCTGTAAGATTAAATCGCTAATATCACACAGCTATTACTTACTACTATCATCATACCTGTCAAATAGACTCTTTCAGGTGAGGGAAGGTAATCTGACATCAGAATGTTATGAGATTAAGGCTGGTATACCTCAAGGATCAATCCTTGGGCCCTTATACACGATTTACACCTCAGACTTGCCGGAAATACCAGGAGTTACGACTGCCACATACGCTGACGACACAGCTATCCTTGCTGCAAATAAGAACCCTGCAACTGCCTCAGCACTGCTACAGACTGGCCTTGATGCGATAACTGTTTGGTTGGACAAATGGCGGATAAGAGCTAGTGCCACCAAATCTGTACAGGTTACCTTCACATTGAGACACGGTGACTGTCCCCCCGTCAGCCTGTGTGAAAACGTACTACAACATACTGACTGCGTAAGATACCTTGGGCTTCACCTGGATCGACGCTTGACGTGGAAAACACACATTAAAACTAAAAGAGATGAACTAAATATCCGTTACAAAAACATACATTGGCTGATGGGTCGAAATTAAAAACTATCAATAGACAATAAATTACTAATATACAAAAGTATCCTGAAACCAGCTTGTATGTACGGAATCAAGCTCTGGGGAAGCGCCAGTGATTCCAATATTAATATCTTACAACAGCTTCAAAGCATTATACTTAGAAATATATCGGACGTAACATGGTTTGTCACAAACACTGAAATACATAAAAACTTACAAATGAACACCATAAAGGAGGAGATTCGGAGTTCTAGTATAGCCTACAAAAAGAAGCTTATCAATCATCCCAATGACCTAGTAGCACAGTTGATAAGTGCCAAGCGTGAAACACGGTTGAAGCGACGTGTTATCTTAAACCTAGACCAAATGTAGTTACTGAGTTATGAGCAGTTGTCTTTAATGGAGGACACGCTCAGCATGCCATATCGCGCCCAAAACATCCGCTTATATTCTCTGACTGATCGCAGATTTAAAAAAAAATCGGTCCAGCCGTTTCGGAGGAGTATGGGAACGAACATTGTGACACGAGAATTTTATATATAAGATAATATAGTGTTCCCACGGGAGCGAAAGGGATAGCACGTTGCCGCCGTTGCTGCGACGCGCTAATACACGAATTACGAAGCGACGAATGAATTCATACTTCACATAATTTAGCAACTGTATTTAATTTGCTAAATGCTAAATGACACTTTGCATGCTAAAAATTTATGGGAATGCGAATTAATCCAATAGTAATAGTAGTAGTGAGCGATGATGTGGCCTAAGATGAAACATCCTTGCCAAGGAAAAAACGATTCACCGCAACATGAAGAAAAAGAATGCGCAGAGTTCTGCATAAAAATCACGGAGGTATATAGTCTAACAACCCGCATTAGGCCAGTGTGTTGGAATAAGCACTAATCCCCGCATTAGTAGGTTGGTGCCAAGCAGTGGAACAATTTTCTTCATCATTCATTTTTTTATTTCTTCTTCATCTACATTTTATTTCACTCGCAGTGGGGTCAGTGCATCATGCTTTACAAAACATGTTACAGAACGGTTTGGCTTGTAGTTCTTACGATGGACCGCCTGGATGCCCGACGTCAGCCCCCTTGGGGAGACCAGCAGTGGAACAATAAAGCGCTAATAATAGTTTACTTGGTTAACTTTTAGATTTGGTATGCTATGTATCATCATCGCCACAAAAAACCACTGTGCTTTTTTTTATAACACTTCCCTTTCAAAGTCTTCCAGCATCCCCTCAATTCCTCTTCTACTTCTAAAATATTGTGGGACACGCCTACTCTGGCCACCATCATATAAAGAGTACACAAACCTGCAAACATGACGGCTACACCGAAAGGGCGCGACATGGCGGTGCCGCTGTCATCGTCACTATCTCCAAACTGTATTGCCAGGTTGGAAACCGCCTGCGCGCATGACTCTACACTCATGCGCTCGTTGTACACAAACCAATGGTTCTGACATTCCACACGAGCACGTTCCACCAATGTGCTACAAACATATGTGTCATATTGATTAACAAATATGAGATAGATTATGGGTTTTGTATATTTAACTAGTGACAAAATAAATTATATGTTATAAATTTGACATGTTTGTCTGTCTGTGAGTGTATCTGTCTGTGGCACCTAAGCAAAACTCAGAGCCAGTTGCAATCTGTAATTGGTTAACAATTACCAGATTAAGTAAAGTTTTGAGTGGTCATTCCCAGTCTCAGTCATGGATGTGTGACCGACTTGTTATTTTAGACAGTTAGAGTTTATGTGCTTCATAAAGCCCCTCAGTTCTAGTTATTATAAACTGATAGCTGTTACTAAGCCAAGTCAGAAACCTTCGGACAGCTTGAAAATTTGGCCACTAGCTTCAATATTCTCTCGTCTGTGAAGCCATAAGGGACCCTGTTATTGGACATTTGTTCTACATGCAAACTTTTGTTAGTGACAAGCTATGTGTGTGAATATTAACTTAAAATATAGATAGCTGGATGATGCTTATGAAAAAAAAAAAAGTTGACAACCTTATCTCAAGTTGCTTATGTTAAGCCCATATTGGGGCCAAGAGTGGGGTATTTTAGCACAAGTAATCTCTTACTTAAAAGAAGGCTCCAAAGTAATACAACCTTATAACAAAATGCAGGTTACCGAATAAAGATCATTATTATAAGAGTTGAAAATATTCATACCGCGAATCAGCCATGAGCCCGGAGACAGCGCAAGCGATGTGCCGATCCACTTCCACGATCTTCTCTATGGTTGTGGGCTCCATCAAGGGCGAAGTGATCCTCTTCTCCACAGCCAACACTACGCCTTCCGACGTACAAATGCCGATCGCTGTAGAACCCAACTTTATCGCCTCAATTGCGTATTCTACTTGAAATAGCCTCCCTTCCGGACTGAAAGTGTTGACGCCGCGGTCATACTCAGAACGTGTTAGAAACATCTGAAAATATATACATTTATTATTCCCGACTCTAGGTTAGAACACCATGACAAAGCGGTTTGGCATTTAGCAAGTTATAAAAGTTTCGCGCATTTCTCAATATTTACCTTGGATGCTGAGGTTGATTTAATTTATTTGTTTATAACAGTGAAATTCACAGTGATCTTACAATGAGTAATCAAAAATTTTATGAAAGCGGCTTTGCCGAAATGTCAATTCCAATTTCCAAACAAATTGCAATTTCTAGACAGGGTTGACAGACGTAATCCAAAACATATATGAGGTGAAATTAAATCAAAACTATTTCAAACCAGGTTTTTAACAGGTTTTAAAACTCGATTTTTTAAGGGCTTAAATTATTTTGCAATATTTTTTGAAAATGAAACAGAATTGAACTAAAACAAAGGTCTAAACTACCTTTGGGCCTTTAGGTCGTATGCTCAAAGATGTTTTATTCTATTCTATTTTTAGATTGTGGTCCTATTGATTTTCTATGATTTCACTAAACACGAATATAAAATAGCAATAACTAGAAATAAAGATTGAAACGTAGACATCGTAAAAAACAAAAGACCTTGTTGTTTTTATGTTTTAAATATCCAATTATTTCATGAGCTTTTGTTAATTTTTTTGTAGTTTTAGGGCCAAATTAAATCTGATAACGCTCATAAAAGAAGTCAGCTAAAGACATGAAAATTCTTTAGCAAATCCAGGAGACATTTTAAGAAAATCTGTAGATCTCATTCTCATGGGAAATTGGCAACTTTGTTTGCGCATATGTCAAATGGCAAACCACAGACTAAAATGCGAAAATTCGTTCCGAAATCAAACATCGATGGACCTTATTCTTATAATATATTTTATTGTATTAAGAGTTTGTGAATTCAATGCTCTCGTATAGAGAGAATAATATTCTTTGATTCAGTATTTGTTAGTCAATCACGACTAAACGGCTGAACAGTTTTGGATGAAATTTGGCACACAGGTAGACCATGACCTGGATTAGGCTATATTTTATCCCGTGAAAAGCCGTTTACGCGGACGGAGCTGCGAGCAAAAGTAAGTACATAATAAATATATGTGTCAATTCTATCAATTTATCTTTGTTTCTAATAACAAGCAATTTTATTACCTATTATTTTTAAACATGCACGGCACCTGTGTATATAATAGTATATTTACATTTATAAACAAATAAATAGACAACAGTACCTATTCTATTGTGTGCAATGATAAGATAGCAGCAGTTTAGTATAAATATGTCTGAACAATGTACATTGTATCTACACCCAAGTCCGAAACGGTAGAGGTTTATTGATGGATTGAGAAGTTAATAAAATTCATGTAAGTACAAAGTAAATAAACATTAGGCATTTTTTTACCCTAGCTCGGCAAAATGACTACATTTTGGTTTTGCTTTTCTCTATAGAGTTAAACTATGGCCTATTCTAATCACGTTACAATAAACTTCAACACTCAGTAAAATGCCTCCATCATCAGATCTTCCGAGTATATATAGGACCTATATATGTTCTTTATAATACCTTGTAATCTATCATGATCTTAACTTAAATAAGGTACCACTGTATATAACATAATAATAATACTAGTCCTCACCCAACTGGGCATGGGCCTCCTCTACTGAATGAGAGGGGTTACCATTGTTTTTCAAAGGTATGTGAAGTCTGCACATACCTTTGAAATCCTTGTGAAGAACTTCTCGGATATGATATTTCCTTCACCACTAAAGCAAGAGATAATTAACAATTAATACACACATTACTTACAAAAGTACCATAACTTAGTAAGTAACTAATAATTCAATATAATATTCATTTAAAAAAATCATTTTAATGTATGTTTATATGTAATACAATGTCAATTTTAATATAAGCTAATCTATTTTGACTGAAATGTAATTTATGCGATATTGAAATTGTTAGTTAAGTCTGAATAAAGGGCTTAATTCATTCATTCATTCAACTTAGAAAAGTCCAAAGTATATGCTCTTGGACCTGGTTTGGAACCTGCGACTTTCATCTCCACAGTCCGTACCACTCCCCGCTGAGTTATTGCTGCTATTACAATGCAACATAAACTTGTTATCTTATTTAAAATCAATTGAATAGTTTAATGGAGCTCGGAATGACTTATATTTTATTATGTGGAAGTTTTTATAACCCATGATATCGAAATATATATTTCTGCCCAGATAACTGGAGTTAGTATTTTAATAAATGGTTCACAAGCTATACCCTAGTAATAATGGTTTTACGGTAAATATTTTCAATGTTATATTTTTTTTCATGTATGTCATATGTTTGCCTTGTAATTTCTTCATAAATCATAACCACGTTAAATACATAATGGGGTAGTTGGCATCATTCTTTTTATTATTTAAATCATAACTTACATTACCCAAAATCTATAAGAAAAATTATCAATATATCTAAAAATAAATAAATTCCAATACAATTCAAATTTATATCATACCTCCATAACGACTCCTCGCGCCCATAATGTGGAGAGGACGAGACCATTCTCCATTTTCTGGCATAGTGTTCAATGTATTTAATGCTAAGGTGGAAGCTACTGGAGATGGATAGAATAAAATCAACTAAAGGATGTAAAACTGGGAGACATTATTAGGTTCAGCAAGGCAACAAAAAGGTTTGCAAGATTAGAAGAGGGGATGCAAGAGCACCAGTAAAACCAGTGCTTCAGGGTGGAGGTTACCACAAACAGCCTAGTAAGGCTAGTGATCCCGTATCCTAATTAAGGAGTTGCCGCCAAGGGGTGGGATAGTATGCAGGCAGACAATGTCAAGCACGTATCACATACAGGTTGAGCACAGTCCGCATGATGGTCCTGTCATTGGCTGGGCAGCAGTAGGCAACTCTGGAAGATGTAAATCTAGAAGAATGTCACGATGCCCCTAAGGCATTTCTGAGCTGAATACGAAACCCCAAGAGGGAGAATATCTCAGAGGGCTGCAGGTAAATCGAGCCAATCCGAAGCTAGAGTGGCAGTGCCACCCAAACTGAGATTAAGGGTGAAATGGTTTCACTAACGAGAGCCGTTAACCGGTATGTGCAACTCGCAGACATTCCCAATATAAATATAATTGCTCTTATTTATAAAACACAAACGAACTTTAAACTAGGTTTATATGAACTAGTTATTATGGTAACCTATTTAAACCAACTGATAAAAACCTAGTTTAAAGTTGTATATTTTTCTAGTTAGGGTTTGAATTTTTATTACAATCATTGTCACCGTTATAAATATAAACTGATTATAACAAGAATCGACAGAACGCGATGGAGAACCACTGTGTCTGCCCTCTGCCCCAATTGGGGGACATAGGAATATAATGATAACAAGAATCACCTATTGTTTCACTGTACCCAATTTAAATATTTATTTATTATGTGTATTTGTTGCAGGTGCTGTATTCCTAGAAATATTTTTCTTAGATATTTAAGGGAATATCTTCTAAAATGCCGAATAAACAGAATGAACATATATTAGGAAATGTGGGATCTATAATAAAAACAGACATTGACTATTTGATTACATATGATACTGGAGAATTGGCCAAACTAAGCATTCTAAACAGTCATGTGTTCAGGTACCACATGTCACCAACAGGAGAATTTTTAGACTACCCTGTCCCTAACAATGTTGGTGATGTGGCCAAAATCAACATAAAGAAAGTGACTGATTATGACAAAAAGGTGTTTGATGAATCTACTCTTAAAGAAGATGACTTCTATTATACCATCAGTACAGATAAAATTAAAATTCAATATGATAAACAACATGGTACTGTTGTAGTTTATGACATGAGAACAGACAAATTAGTTGTTAAAGAACACAAAGCAATATCTTACACTGATAATGAAGTAACGCAGATTTTGTACCAATGGGAGGATGAATATTTTTATGGAGGTGGAATGCAGAATGGAAGATTTAGTCACAAAGGAGAAACTATACAAATAGTAAACACAAATGAGTGGAATGATGGAGGAGTGACATCTCCATGCCCCTTTTACTGGTCTACGAATGGTTATGGGGTTTTAAGAAACACCTGGCAACCAGGAACATACGATTTTGGAACCACTAAACCGGATACTATTCGTACACAACATTTAGATGAATATTTTGATGCATTTTACTTCATAAATACCCAGCCAAAAGATATTTTGAACGATTATTATGAACTTACCGGACGGCCAATATTTATGCCAGAATTCGCCTTTTACGAGGCGCATTTAAACACTTTTAATCGGGACTATTGGGTAAAAGTGGCTCCCGGGACGCCTCAATCAGTATTATTCGAAGATGATGAATTTTACAAGAAATATCAACCTAAAGATCTTCGAGACAATACAGGCATCTTGGAATCTCTAAATGGGGAAAAGAATAATTATCAATTTTCGGCAAGAGCAATGGTTGATAGATACAAAAACTACGACATACCACTGGGCTGGTTCATCCCTAATGATGGCTACGGTTCCGGCTATGGACAAACAGATTCTTTAGCTGGTGATTTAAACAATCTAGAACAATTCGCTAAATACGCCAGGGAAAATGGCGTGGAAGTTGCTCTGTGGACGGAATCTAATCTAGAACCGGAAAATCCCGCTTACCCAAAAAAAGGCGAAAGGGATTTGAGCAAAGAAGTAGGGATGGCAGGCGTGGTCGCCCTGAAATGTGATGTTGCTTGGATAGGACATGGTTATTCTTTTGCATTAAATGCTGTGGAGAATGCAACTAATATATTTGTGAAAAATTCCAAAGACGCAAGACCCTTAATCATTATGGTAGATGGGTGGGCTGGAACTCAAAGACATGCAGGCATTTGGAGTGGTGATCAATATGGGGGACAGTGGGAATACATAAGATTTCATATACCAACGTATATTGGGACAGGTCTTTCTGGGCAACCAGTAGTAGGCTCCGATATGGACGGCATATACGGGGGTAAAAATAAAGAAGTAAACATTAGGGATTATCAATGGAAAACATTCACGCCCTTACAATTAAACATGGATGGATGGGGGCAGACGCAAAAATGTCCTTTTAGCTTCAATGAAGAAGCAACAATCATCAATAGAGCCTATTTGAAATTGAAATCAATGTTTATGCCTTACAATTATACAATAGGCTACGAATCAACACATGGATTACCGATGATAAGAGCAATGTTTTTGGAATTTCCGAAAGAAATTCCAGCTCATACGAAAGACTCACAATATCAATTTATGTGGGGACCTAGTATATTAGTTGCACCTATTTATAATGATTTGGAATGTTTATATGATACTTCAGTTCGTAACGGCATCTTTCTGCCTGATGACAATCAGGTATGGATAGATTTTTTCACAGGAGAAAAATATCAGGGTGGTAAAATATATAATAACATAATAACACCTTTGTGGAAAATACCAGTATTCGTTAAAGACGGAGCTATAATTCCTATGACTGAACCTAATAATAATCCGTACGAGATAAAGAGAGACCAAAGAATATTCCGCCTGTATCCAAACGGAACCACGAATTTTGAGGTATACGAAGATGACGGTAAATCCGTTGGATACTTAAAAGGCCATTCAGCCAAAACTAAAATAACCGCAACTAGTCCTAAGTCAAATGAAGAGGGTGATCTTTTGATTCATATAGAAAAAACTACAGGATCTTACGACAAAATGACCCTAGAGAGATCAACTATGATAGAAATTATGGCATCAAAAAATATAGAATTCATAAAAGCCGCTATTAATGACGAATCGTTGCCACTTATTTTAGCCAATACTGAGGAAGAATTTGCTCAGAAAGAAAACGTTTATTTCTTTAAAGAAAATTTTGTAGTGAACCCTTACCTTGAACACTGTGGCGAGGATGTGCCGGTACAAAAATATTTGTTAATCAAAATTCAAAAAGTTAATGTTACTAAAGAAGAAATTTATTTGAAAATCAAAGATTATATTAACGAAAGCCCGATATTTGGTAGTATTACGAACTTGAATAAAACCATTCAAATACCGGATGTATTTACAGTGCTAGAAGAAAAAATAACTCCCACTTCTATACCCCTTGACTGGCATGAAGTAGAAGGAGTTAGTTATTACGAAATCGATAGAGACGGTACTATATTTAGCAATATCTTGGGAAGAAAATTTACTTTTGACGGTTTCAAATACGGTTCCGATCATTTATTCAGAATACGCACGGTTACCGACAAAGGATATTCCAAATGGAGCTATAGTATTATAGCACAGACCGATGAAGATCCTCAAAAACACACAATAAAAGGAGTGAAAGTGAGTTGTAATATTCCTTGCCAACCTCAGCAAGAAATATGTAACTTAACTGATGGAGATAATGCAACAATGTGGCACACTGATTGGGATAGACCGTGGGAAGCAAACCAAAAAGCGGGTAAAATAATAGAACTTAATTTCGATTTAGGAGATGTTTATGAGATAGATAAAGTAGTGTACACGCCGCGTGAAGATGCTGGAAATGGAACTCTACTGCAGACACGTTATAGACATTCCATCGACGAAAACCACTGGAGTCCCGTTACAAAATTTACCAGTTGGACACAGGACAACACAAAGAAAACAATATCTTTGGATGGTGCTAAATTAAGATTCCTGAAACTCGAGATTTTGGATACCGTAGGCGGATTCGGTTCGGGTAGACACATATTATTCTACAAAAAAGTATTTTAAAATTTAAATGCATTTATTTTATGTTACGAGATAATATTAATGGATTATGTTTGTAATTTATTTTATTTATTAATCGTATTACATATAACATAGCAGAATCTGATAATTTGAGATATATATTAAACTATTTTTAAAGTTTATAGTAGATTTTCTTTTTTATCCTGGGATGGCAAAGTGACTAGACTGGAACTGATGGTTAGTACAGTGCAATCCAAATATACAATGTCTGCTATCAATGGCAAAATCTATAACACCGATGGAACCATAACACAAAATTGGATTTGTTGAACATATTTAATTACGAAAACGGATGATAATAAGTAAGATAGTGATAAGTCTCATGTTTCTAAGTATTTGCAAGACGTCTTTCAAGATATTTTAACTCACACAGAAATTAACTGTCCCAAAAACACGCACAGTCACAAAATAATAGATGAGAAATATTTTTAATTGTTTAATTTCATTAAATAATTATTGCTAGTTTATTAATAGTTTCATGTACGCTGTAATTCTTCAGCGTTTCTAACGGCTATTATAGTGCAGACGCTAGAATTCGCATCAAAAATGCAACTAATCGACAAATCTTCCAGCACGCAACTATATTCGTGATCAGGATATCTATTCCTCACATAATTTGACCTTGGGTCTTCTGATAGCAGACTTTCTATATTGCTTTTGAAAGCATCCGCTCTTTCGCCAATCAGTTCGTTAAGTTTCTCCAACGCATCTGTGGTGAAGCGGACTTCGTATGTCTGCGATGGAGGGTTCGAAATCCAGGGAGCTACTCGTATGCCATCATGCCTGATGTTTATAAAATGGGCTGATTGTGGAGGGGTGAACCTCTCTTGTCCGTCTGGCGCACCTCGTTCCATATCAGGCCTTCTCACTGGTGAACGGGCTCCGTCAACTAAATCGACGCTGGATGGTGAATCCAGGGATGTCGGAGTGATGAGGGTAGGCTGCATTTCTGAAGGTAAATCTTCGAAAGGTGAATGGGAGCGCGGACTATCCGTCTCTATTCCAATTGGGTTAGATACTCGAGGATTCGTACTGAAAATAACGATGGAATTTATTAAGGCAAGCTCACATTATCGGATTTACGGAAATCGCACTGCCCCGGTATAGTATGTAATAACTAATGGCCGTTCCCAATATGCTGTCTATCGACAGATTTGCTTACCGGCAGTAAAATTTTGACACATTTTGTATGGAAGATCTGTCAAAACACTATTGACAGTAAGCAAATCTGACGATAGATAGAATAAGTATAGGGAACGACCGTAATAGTTCATATAAATTGTATAGAAGCGATTTAGCGACAGTGCAATACTGTTGTCCGATCCTATTTGACCCGTTGCAAAATGTGCGAACCTTTTAAATACTCCGCACCACTACATCCTTATTTTGGATTTGAGTGAGTGAAAGTTTGGATGTTTTCAATGAATCCAAATCTTATCAGCTAAACGGATTGGAATGAAACCTTGTCCTACAGGTAGAACATGACCTAGATTGGGACATAGGGTACTTTTATCCTGTAAAAGACACTCGGGCGAGCAAAAAAGCTACTTAATATAATTATATAGTTGTTTAGATGATTTATTTACAACTACAACGCATATACATCGATCTGTATAGAAACCAAACGTGCCAATTTTTTGTATGTAGACTGACGTAATCGTATTGCGCAGTTCGCTGCCGCGTTGCGCTTAATCGCGTTTCGAGAAGGTACTACATATACGAAATCTATATTATTATATGATAAATGATCCCAAAGTATATGCTATACCTTTCATCATTATCGTCAGTAATGTCCAACGCTGTCATAGTATCAGTGACGTCACTAATGCCTTCAGTGGGTGGACGTACAGTAGTCTGACGCGCAGACCCGTCACTGAACGATATCGGATAGTCATACTGGGGGATGTAAGGCTTTACATCCAACACAGGAGTACCATTCACCATGTCCACACCGAGGAAATGGATTTTGTTTTCTGGAAAAAAAAATGATAATTGGGTATATATAGCCTACTAGGTTGAGATCACCGCTTTATCTAATTCTGTCGCTAAGCAGAGATGCGTAGGCACTATTGTTTCGGTTTAAAGGACAATGAAGCCAGTGAAATTACTGGACATATGAGAACAAACATTTTCCGTGTTGCGGTGATCAGCGCAATCCAGTACCATGCATGCTTTGTAATTCAAAGTTTTGTGTGATGTTGCTTTTGTTTATGGACTGACGTGACGCTTACCATCAGGCGAGCGACCTGCTCGTCTCGTCAAAACACTTTACATACCGAACTTCCGTATATTTTATTAAACACGAATATGTGGGGCGATCAGCGATATGGCCCTTATAAATGAGAATAAAAAAATGTGATGATAATGATCAAATGCATACATGATACAATATTCGATTTTATTCTTATTTCAGTGTGTAATCGGAACCGGGCCGGGCATTAATTGCATATTCGTACTAATTCGTAAAAACGAACATTGACGATGCGTATGATAATCTATATCGCCGTACTGTACCTTATACTTATTGTATGAGGGTAATGTCCCGTCGACCTATACATAATGACAAGCGCGCAGTCATTGTCTACACAAATACATCACGCATATTATTATACAATATGTAACAAAAACCCTGTTGTTCCTTTTAACCACGTTATCAGAATCGTTATTCAAACGTAAAGAAATATCTCAATTAAGAAAATTCTACCATAAAAATAACGATTGGCGATCATCCGGTGGTTTATCAAAGGTGGTAGTTAGTCGGTGGCGAGGTCGACGGCACATTTTTACTATTACAGCGAGTCGCCGCTTTATTAATACGCACGTAAAACACATAAAATCATAGTTTTAAGTAGTATTTCATTAAAAATAATATTATTTACATTGAGCTGCTGGCCCAGTATCTGTCCCATTTTTATGTTAGATTTTTCTCATTAGAGATATTTCCTTATGTTTGAATATCGATTCTCATAGCATAGCTAAAAGGACCAACAGGGTTTTTGTTACATTTTGTATAGCAACGCGCGCACAAATGCGTTGAAATTATCTATGCGGATAATCCTATTACTATATTTAAATGTAAACGTTTGGATGTTTGTGAGTTGAATCACGCCGTAACAGCTGAACGGTTTTGAATGAAATTTGGCACACAGGTAGACCATGACCGGGATTAGGACATAAGCTACTTTTTATCCCCGAAAAGGTGGTTCATGCGGGCGGAGCCGCAAGCAAAAGCTAGTCAATATACATAAAAGGGCATTTTTCATGACAGCCTCCGTGGCGTAATGGGCTAGTAGCCGGATTGAAGCGAGACCGCGGGTACGATTCCCATACCGAGCCAAAGTGTTTGTGTGATCCACAAATATCTGTTTCGTATCTGGGTGTTTTCTCCCCAGAGGGTTTGACGTCACACAGGCGGCCGGTCGTAAAAACTAAAGCCATATCATTCTGTAATATGTATTTAAAATCATGTTGCGTCGAACCCACTGAGTGGGATGCGGGCAGGTGGATATAACAAGTCATTTTTGAATGAGTTATAAATTTAGACATTATTGAAACATATTTTGAGGTGTCAGAATGACTAATTTTAGTGGCAGCATAAGAAACTGTGAAACTGCTAGGGTTTGATTCTCAAGTTGGGCAACCTAAATTACACTTGAAAAGCATAAGAAATTTGCTTTTGGATTGTAGTTTTGTGCAATAGAACGATATGCTTGCCGTCTATCACATCAGTGTATGGAAATGAACCTGGCAAACTGGTGACAATGAATATAAATATATAATCAATAATTTTTTTGTAGCATAGGCTGGCTAACGAGCAAGTGGGTCACCTGATGATAAGTGATTTCCACCGCCCATAAACGCTCACAGTACCAAAAGAATCATGGACACATTGCCCACCTTACATGAAAAGGATAATTAAAGGATTGGGAAGGGGTTGGAGATTTGAGCCTCCGGATATCTCACTCACCGTACGAAACACAGCAACAAGACAATACTTTATGTCGGTTTTTAACAGACTTCAAAAAAGGAGGATTTATTTTGTTAATGTATGTACATTGATTTCTTCGCCAATTATGAACCGATTTTCTTGGAAAAAAATCACTCGATAGAGTTTAGATGCGATGTGGTCCCATATTAATTTGGTTAAGATATGATGACGGAGTACGGAGAAAACAAATAAACCTCCTAAACGGAGTCGCCTGTGTCGCTACCGGTCAAATGAAATTGCATCGACTCCAAAGAGACCTATAGAATTTGTGATTTTTGACTTTTCAATGTTTTTATTTTCAAGTTGGTTGCTAAGTTTTATTAAACGTTAATTTATCTATGAGACAGTGGTAATAACCTGCAGGCTATCCATGAGTTTATCTCGGTAAAATCACTAACGACAACGTAAGAAACTCAGTGGCGCCTCTAGCGAATACGTAAGAAACTAAATTTTGTCATACAAATATTTTATGTAGTCGCTAGCGATTTTACTGAGACAAACTCATGGTTGAGGCACTGGTCGAGGTGGCCCATTCGTGCTGTAGAAAAGACTGTCTACAATTTTACCACTTTAATATAACTTCCATTCGAATACCTTCAATGCTGTGTATTTTGACTAGAGATAATCCAATAGGGCATGGTCTGTGTGGAGAGCGGGTGGAAAACACGCCTCGTCTCTCCCCGCCGAGCCTAGGTGGCGCCACTTTAGCCGGCACACTGTTGCTCTCAGTCTCGTGGAAATGAAATATTATCCTGAAAATCATTGTGTGGTTAAAAAGCTGTGTTTGTCATGTCCAATTCAACTGAGATACTCTTGAAATGAGAGGAATAAGTAATTGGTCCACATCTAGTAGTACGGGAATTTAAGGTTAGTTTTTTAATTTAAATTAATGTAATAGCATAAAAAATGATTGCCATGTAAAAGTGATATTTATGATCCAATTTACAGAATAAATGATTTGAATTTGAATTTGAACATAGTTCTTAATACCTATGACAGAAGATAATTGTATTTTACTGTGGGGTCAAAACAATGTGCATGACTGTAAAAAAAAACCAAATCATGTGAGAAAGTGTTAACAATTAAAAATGTTAATTCCACAAGGGCAATAAAATAAGACAATGGTATGTAACAACATTTTGAAAAAATCTACGAGTAACAAAATAAGGTAATTTATAAATAATAATATGTGACTGCCTTGGTGGCGCAGTTGTAATGCGTACGCGTTACAATTGAGGCTAACACTGAGGTCACAGGTTCAATCCCCGGGTCGGGTAAAGTGATGTTAGGTTTTTCTTTTGCGAAATGCTCAGTATCAGCCGGAGTCTGGAATTTGTGCATGGTATGGCGATAGGCATCGCCCCCTATCACATTGTGGGACGGAGATATGCTCAACGAAATGTAGGTATACTGGTTTTAACCAGGTTTACCAGAGGTTTACCTATGCCTACCCCCTCGGGTATTATAGGCGTGAGTGCGTATGTATGCATGTCTAGTAACAAAATAATAATGATATGTGAGGTTGTGCCTGTCCCATACTCACCGTTCCAAAGCAATGGCTGTATGTAACACTATATTAACTTACCACATATGCGAGAACTCTTCCAAACCACTCAAAGCATGTTCCGGATTGTTAAACACTCCAGTATCAATGACAACTGTCCCTCTGCTCTTGACCATGACCGTTGGCTGCCGTGGCACACCTCTCTTGTTATGGAATGCAGTCTCGATGATTCCAATGGGACGATATAGGATGGCATCACTATCTATTGTCACAGGAGGGTCATCGCGCTGGGGACTTACTGTTGTTGCTGGAATATTTAATTGTTTTTTGTGATGAAGTTATATAATCGCATAAAACACTTTTTACCAAACCGTGTTGTCGTAGAGTGGAACAAACTTCCTGAAAATGTTGTTATGGCACCCACATTAAATAGCTTAAAAAATAGACTCAATAATATCTCCAAATCGCAAGACACACACGCATCAGCTCAATAGCTGCTAGTGTGGTTTAAACATACAATAATAATAATGAATTGATTATAATTGGGAGCCTGTTTCACATTGACCATTTAAATTTTATGTCAGATAACTAATTATAAATCCAATATTAGTACTTCTTATACTCTCAGAGTACTGACAGTGTGATAATTCTGCACTTTATTATTTTAACAGATTCTTTCGATATTTTAAAGCAGACCAGCCGCCTGCCTGACGGCAACCTCTCTGGGCGGAAAACTCACAGACCCGAAACAGAAATTCATTTATTTCGGTACGGGAATCGAAACCGTGGCCTTTCGGTTCACAGCCGGCACTGCGCCAAGGCTGTCCATATGTTGAATATTCTATCCTAAATTCAATTATTGATCATTTACAGTTAAAAAAGTGGGGTTAGAAAATGTCACCAATAAATTGGCCACTAGTCAAAATGAAATTGAATACGGGAAATGTACCTTCATCGCCACAACTGGCACAACGAAGATCGTTTAGCGCCGATTTAATCAACTTTATTTCCTTATGGTGGTCATACTTCAGTGCAATTAGCTGCTGTCTGCAATAAATATTTATTTTAAAACGCTTCCAATTCTCGTATCGATCTATTTTATTATTCATATTACCTTAAATTTCTTATCTCTGTTCTAGCTAAAGCGATTTGACTGGTGTAATTTTCTATGTTGTCCATCATTACACTATATTTATAATAACTTTTATAAATTAGAACATTTCCCAGAAAAACGAATTCATTATTATTTTATAATAAGTCAAATAAAATACGTACGTCTCCCGTCAATGTCAATGTTTGTCAAACTTATCTCACCTGTAGACCCTGACGATTACGATCGATCAAGTCATTTTGATTCGATCACAACCCGGACAAGCGGCGCGGCGCCGACACCGAGCAAGGCCCGCGTCGTCGGCATTGTCTACTGGCGGTTCCAGCGCGTCTTCATTCTACTTTCGCCAATAATGCCCCGGCCGCGAAAGATATTACACCCCTAAATGGTATGCTAGCTCAACACCCAGAACAGGACATATTTTATGACAAGGATGGCAAATTTAAGTTATTACTTTTGGCCGTCCTTAGCTCAACATTGCTATAATTTGGAATAGATTCTTTAAGTTACTTGTGTTCATTGAATAAATAAATAAAAAAGTATTATCGATCGAGATATTGATTCTGCCCGCATACCGTAATCAATGTATGATGGATCTCGTTCCTACTAACCACTTCTCTCTGGCCCGCCGTCTTCACGTCGATTGATGGATGCAATAGTAAGTCAATCATTTGAATTTTAGTTGCGCAGTGGCCGGCTTTCAAAAGGCGCCTGATAATCATGGTTTAGTTATCTACATTAGGATGATCAAATTAAAATATGTATTGAATCCATAAAATGTTATATGATCCATATAATAATAGGTGGCCCTATAATCAGGTTCTAGGTTTTTCTTGTTTTATTTTTTCAACATATCAATATAGGTATCATTTTCCAGGTTGCTTAGGGTGCTGATAACGAAAACGACATCCGTTTTCAAATCCAAGATGGCGTACATTATTTTCTCCTATCAAATCGATGTGGGTGTCAACCTATGACTTTTAGTACAGCACCACGGGTGTTATTTAATGCGAGCTGTCAAACTTGATTCCAGTAGCAGGTATGGCAAAAACACCGTAATGCACGGAAATTCCTCCTAGTATCTCAATTTGTATCAGTAAACAAACAGTTACGTAAGGGAATAACATACGTCACAACTCACAACCAAATGACCCGTGATCGAAATGATCGATCTTTTGACTTTGGGTCGTGATTGACTCGGGTTGCCAAATATGATCGATCGACACAGCTCTACATACTGTCAGCATTACAGCAATTAGAGAGGCGAACACGAGTCACGAACTTTAACTCGAGATCTCGAGAAGCACTTTAAACTTTTCTTTGGTAATATTCCGTTATCATTATGATTAGTTGTGCATAATCTTCGATCATAAATACTCTAGATCTAACATCTCATACAAACTTGACGCACGAAAATGTCTTGAGTTTCATTTATCTGGTCTGCGTCGGGCTTGTAGTAAAATTGAACTTTATATGCATAGCGCTAACGCTTCAAATTAAATTAGTCACGTGGTTGTCATGACGATATTAACCACTTATCTGTAAAAACAGTGACTAACATGGAATTCCATGGAGTTGATTCAAATTTTTTCAAGTAGTTAAGTTTTGTTCTCTTAAATATTACTTTTTTTTATATTAAAATAAATATAGTTTTAAAATAAAGAGCCGCCAAGAGCCACCTTTTACACTTCATGTTTAAAATTTACTGGTGCTTCGGAAATGCTAACTTATCTGAGATGAAGCAATAAGAAACTTAGCCGTATGTTTTTTACCCCCGACAAAAAGAGGGGTGTTCTTAACTAGGTGAAACTGAGCTGATGCTGCAACAAGCCCTCTGCAGCTTCCAACTCTTCGGTAATGAATAACAAATATATTGTGTTTAGGCTCATTGAATAGGTTTTGAAGAGTAGTTGACTTCTTGATGGTATCCAAGGTCTGGTGCTAGAGTAGGAAGGTGTCCACGGGGACGCAGTTTCGTGTTTGTCTCACTTAATAGGTTTCGATAAGTACTTGGGTTTCCAGATGGTGATCAGGGTTTGATGAATGCGAAACGAACTGACAAAAACGTAGCTAAGTGATAACTTTTTTTATAGCATAGGCCTATATAGGCCAACGAGCAAGTGGGTTACTTGATGGTAAGTGATCATGTACGCCCACAATCCCAAAAGAATCATGGGTGAATGGTCGACCTTAAAGAACCCTTTCCTTAAAATATAGACATATGCTGTCGCGGAGTTTTTTTTTAGAACTTTTAAAGGGGAACAATTCTGTCATACATTATTTTAGCAAAACTTTAACCGTTTCCGCACCGCACGCAGCGGAAGCTCTCAAAAGGAAAAGACCCTGATTTTGAAACATTCTTCATTAGTGCTCCACTCGTATTGGTCTTAGCGTGATGTTATATAGCCTATAGCCTTCCTCAATAAATGGGCTAACTAACACTGAGATAATTTTTTAAATTGGACCAGTAGTTCCTGAGATTAGCGCGTTCAACCAAACAAACAAACTCTTCAGCTTTATAATATTAGTATAGATTATATATATTATAGTATACATTGCGAACCAGACGACATTGTTGAAACGGCCGCATCTGCATAAACCTACTGCTATTTAATTAAGTTTATAGTTATTTTTAAATTTAAAACTCTATTACTTGAAGATGTTATGAAAAAGTAGTAAATTTGTAATTTCACTTAAAAATAAAATTCATTTCACTATCTGTATAAAAGTTATTTATTTTAAAAAGAAACTGCTTAACAATAAAAACGAATACGTTATGTTGGTTACACTGTTTCAGAGTTAGGTCAATTATGATTTCAATATTTTTTTAGGATTTGACAAAGGCGAGTATCAAAGTGACACCAAGTAAAGGCGCATGTTGTGAATGAAACCTGTGACCTTTTAAACACAAGCGATATTATAATTAATAAGTAATAATGTGGGTTCTATAGACAAATTAATTGTACAATTTTACATAAATGAAATATAACAAAAAAAGAATTATTTTGATTTAGGTAAGAGTAGTAATTTAGGAGTAAGCTCAATTTGATAAGGATTTGATTGGGAACAGGACACAATTTCTGTCATAAAAAATTATGAGGATTTGAGATTTATTGAAATTTGCACTTGATAAACTGGACGTAATAAATTAATGTGCATCACAATGACGAGTTGTATAATGGGAAACCTTTTGATTTCGGTTTGCGCTCCGGGGGACGCTTGTCACTTAAGTATAATAAAGATTAAAAAACAAACCTATTTTTATTTAACTTTTAAAAACACAAGCTTAAAATAGAACATTAACATAAAAGATACAAATATATTACAACACTTGATGTCGTCGTTTCTGCTAATACCGGTGGTTACACTTTTTTTTTGTTGGACGTGAATCTGCAATTTAAATAATTACAATATACAATAATATCATAATACACCCTGTTTAAAGCTTCACATTTATTTCATCCCTCATACATATTATTAATACATATTATATATACCTGCAGTTTGGGAATCGCCGTTTTTATTAATCTATGCCTTTGGGAATTTCCAATTATATTGCTGTTGTTAAAATTCATCGAACAAATATTAGAATTTTTACAAGATATATACCGTTCTTCTCCTCTTTCTTTTGCGACAACAGATGTCCATTCTGCACAGCGAAATGGATTACTAGGAAATCTATAAATAATAATTAAAAAAATATTTTTAAATTATAAACAACTCAATGTATTTCTTGTTCCATAACAATCAATGTTTGCGGAAATAGTTGGTGTATATTGGAAGATATTGGCCAAACAATAAGATATTTGTTAAATAATGTTTAAATTCTGTTTTTAGGTACTCTATTACAAAAACTAACTTGTACTTACCGAAAGAAAAATACTCCATCCAAAAACTTGCTATTACGATGATTATTTTTGGTCGGATGATTAATTTGTATACGCGCACCGCGGCATTTTGACACGTCCTCACGTTGGCTATGTTTGAAGCATACTTATCTGAAATAAGAGCACAAAAATATATTTCTTCGGCCGTTTTTTAAGCTGTCACGTTCCATCTGGTAGAATACTATATCGATGTGCATAATCAAGTAAATCGAAGGATCGCAATGCAATTTTAATGAAAAATGAATTTCGCGGGCTAGTGCTTTGACATTCGGCCTATTAGGTCCTAAAATCCCCTTTATTTCTGAACGGAACTATTTCTTTTGAGTGTTTTTTTTTCCTCGAAGCTCGTAACTAACTAGTGATTCAAAGACGATGGTTATGCGATTATTCGTTTAAATCGTTGATTAACTAATTTATGTTTGTATTACATCGTAAACTTTTTAATAATATCTATTTATACCAGACAATTATTATAAAATATATTTGTGTGCCCTATGTTTCGAAATTGGTTAAATATTTATGTTATTTCCACTTGAACACTACATTCGATTTAATCGATAAGTTGAAGACAAAAGCGTCTGAGTAACACACTATTGCGGTTTGCCAATTGCCGCACACGTGCCGAGATTTTGTGATATTTTTACTAAATTATTTTACTTTGCAGTGTTCCCAGAGCGTCGCGAAGCATCTTCATAACGGAAATATTGTTTATCAACATCTACATCATCAAATTTGCATCGTAAGTTAAATTGGAATTATTTTGACGTACAGGGGTGGGGCAAAATGTCTCTCGAAAAAGTTCGCCACGTGTCCTATATTCTAAGAATTGCTTAATTTCCATTTATTTTAGATTACTACGTCTCGATCGGACATAATTGTTGCTATGGGTGATGTGTGTGACCCTTATTTTAACTGGTAAAGACTGTGGATTGCGTCGCATTAACCGCTAATAATAGTTTGTTTTTCCCGGATCGATTATCTTTTGGCCGTTGTTTTATAGTTTATCTGGTACTATTACATTCGAATAGGATTATTATGTGTAGTAATCATTTTTCTAGAATTCGCGCGTAGGTGATGACTTGCAAGATATTGGCAAGTTATTCCGTAATAATTATTTGCCATCTTATTGATATGTACGCCGACTAACCTATATTACGCAGGTAGTTACCCCGCGAACGTAATGTCTGAGTAACTAGGTACGTAGTTTCTCAAGTTGCAAATAATTTCCTATACTAATGTTTTGAAAACAATTGTACTAAATTTAATAATCAACAATTTTTTTATTCGGACAAAACATTATAACTATAAGCAAGGTGTCTATTTTTTCATACAACTATATCATTCTAATTATATTCAAATACATGTATTTGTAGTTTTTTTTATTTTGAATATATATTTTTTTATTTAGTTTATTTATTTTTATTATTGTTACTAAATCATGGAAATACAATCATAAAACTAGTAATAGTATTGAAATCTAAAGTTTTGAGAACATTAATGGCAAATGAGGGTAGATCCAAAAAAAATATATACTTGGGATTTGCAGAAGAACCACAAGTACTGGTTTTATCACATTCCAAATAACAATAATTAAGTTTTTACACTATTTTGTGTCCAGTGATTCATCTTCACTATGATTCAGCTAAAAGTTGGAATGGTTGGCCTGTTGGGCTATTTGTCGGTTTGTTAGGGTTTAAAATGAAATCTCAATACTGTTTCCTTCCTAATGTACTGAATAATAATCAATATGAAAAAAAAAAACTGTATGGCTTTGTAGCCAGCCTAGTGTCGAAAGTTTCAAGCCTCCTGAAGGCCTCCAAATTTGCTTATTAAGACAGCTTTCGGTTGATAGCAGCTGGGACCAACTATTATGATGCTCTCCAAAGCATGGAAATGCTCAGCTATGCTACAAACAAGTTATTTTTTTATTATTATACACTTGTTCAACAGATTCTGTCAATTCGGGTAGCTCTTAAAAAGACACTAGGGTTGAAATCATTGAAAGGCAACAGGGGCTCCTTTGAAGCATAAGAGGTGCCTATTTGAAAGATGACAGGTGTCCTTTTGAAGCATAACAGGTGCCTCTTTTAAACATAACAGATGACTATTTAGGTCGTCTTCTAAATAGTCATCTGTTATGTTTTAGGTCATTTGCGAGGTGACAGGGTTTATTTCACTTTGTGAGATGACAAGTGTGTAAAAGGCAATAGGGGCTTTATTTAAAAGAAGAAAATGTTTTTGAAAAACATCAGCCACTTCTTGACTGAAAAGACAGCCGCTCCACCATTCATGACAAACATTATCTAGCTAAGTTAAATTGTGACAATATTTAATTTTTAAAATAAAAATAAAATTGTAAGCTAGTTTAATCAAGATGGTAATAATATAATAATAATAATACACCCAACAGTCACACACATAGTTCTGACCCCACACTAGGTAAACCTGTGTCGTGGGTATCAGCAACTACGAGGGACTTGCGGTCCCACAATACCCAGACCCGAGACCAATATTTGTGGTTCATACAAACATTTGTCTCGGTGTGGGAATCGAACCCACGGCCTCTCGCTTCGCAGCCGACTACTCGCCCGCTGCGCCACGGAGCTGTCCATAGCAATGCTTGAAGAAAATCTGTATAATCATTTAGAACTTAATTTAAATGTGTTTCTACTTTATATGTTTTTAATAGTTAGATTATCGAATATGGCAGTTGTTTTTATGAAAGAAAATAATATATTTATTAACGAAAAACACAGATAAGATCATTTATACATGTTAGGTAATTAACTGCAATAATTATAGGTTTGTTGCAGTAATATGTATACACAAATGTATTTGACCCTGCATCTTAAACTAGAACAACTTGTATCTTAAGAAACAGTGTTCAATGATGTTGTTCCAATGTTTGTATGTTGTGAAATACGAGCTTTTGCTCGCGTCTCCGCCCGTGTTTGATGGCTTTTTCTGGAGCAAAAAGTACCCTATGTCCTGCCCCAGCATGACTTATCTCCTTGTTAAATTTTATTAAAATCCATTCAGCTGTTTAGCCATGAAAATGTAACATACAGACAGAGATACTTTCGCATTTATAATATTAGTATGGATAACACATGCTTATGTGATGGAATCAAAAATAATATATCCCATCAATAGTATTATTGTGTATTCCCCAACTTATCAGACTATTTATTATTATATATTATGGGTTTTTCATATGATAATTGATAGTTACTAGGTATATTTATACATAGGCACTCACGCCTGTAATCCCCGAAGGGGTAGGCAGAGGTACACCTCTGGTTACAACCAGAACACCCACATTTCGCCGAGCGTATCTCCGTCCCGTTATCGAAACGGTATATCGTGATATTATATTATTTTTATATTATATGTTATTACATAGTGAGGATTTTAATTGCTAATTAAATTTTACTGTTCACCATTTAGCCTAAAGTAATATGAACTGTGGGCATTCTAGTTTAGGACAACTTGGTATCTCATTGCTGACTGCTATCGTAGATGTTGTTATTGATGATTGTAACTTGTTTTGTATTAAAATAAAAACACAATGACACGAATGTTGACCACAACCAAATTTATAATATTGATAGATTATATTGTTATTATCTTATAACTGTAGCGGCCTTGTCACAAAACATAGACTAACTTTAAACTAGTATTAAATCGCGTTACCGTAGTAACTACATTATATAAAGTTTAAACGATGTGGCGCGCCCGCAAGGGATCGTGCACGCTTGCACATAGAATTCTCGTACCTAGGCAACCTATCTAATAGCTGAACCGAATTTCTTCAAACATATGTATGAACCATTGTTATTAATTTTTCTTTCAAATAAAAAAAACACATTGAAATCGGTCTAGCTAAGGGTCTAGGTATTCGTTTAGGCATTGCGATGCTACAAACAGATACACATACACACGGACAAAGGGGTGGTTAAACTTATAAAACCCCTTTATGTTTGGATCCCAATAGAGTGTACAATTACGTAAATGATTGCTATAAAACAATTACTTTAATTACTAGTAGTACATAGCCGTAACTTAATATTACCACCTCGCTTACTCTTAACTACAACCACTCGCCCGCTCCGCTGTCTGTCAGCTCTTAAATTTCGGCGTTAAGTGACGCAATATAATACACCCAACAGTTACACACATGCCCTGACCCCACACTAGGTTAACCTGTATCGTAGGTATCGGGAACTACGAGGGACTTACACCCAGACCCGAAACAAATATTAGTGGATCACACAAACATTTGACTCTGTGCGGGAATCGAACCTACGGCCTCTCGCTTTGCTGCCGGCTATTCATCAATAGCGCCACGGAGGCTTACTAATAACTACCCATCTAGCAGTATAGTCTGGCATTGAAGTATTTGCTATCAAGTGATCGCCAACGAATGCTCGTAAGCACGATCGTGTCACGCTCACCATCTCGGCGCCTCTTCACTGAAAAGATAAATATCTTTCCTTACACTACATTTTGTACATTGATAGGTACTTGGCTATCCTAACAATTATCGATACTTAAATTCAAGCACCTCTTTGTACACCAGACACTATTATACGCATACTATCTTTTTCTCGCCGCTCCGCCCGCTTGGAAGTATTTTCGTCATGTTTCAGGAAAGTAGCTTATGTCACTTTCTGGCCAGTAAACTTTCTGTATACAACAAATCATGTCGTTCCGTTGCTCCATTACTGTGTGAAATTAGAACAAACATACACACTTAAGATAACCATTTTATTTGATGGGAAATTTATTGTAGAACCAAAAGTTCGACAGTTCAATAATCTGATAATGAAAAGTGACCTCGATCCCGAACATACTGGTTTACAAAGATTATTATAGTTCATCCAACCTAAAATGCCATCATCGAGATTTTCTTCACTTTTGACCCCAGAACAAAAACATGGGTTTTATAAGTTTGTCCCCTCTGTGTGACATAGTAATGTCTAAAATCTAAACGAATCGACTGATTTCGATGCGGTTTTCTTACTTGAAAGCTGGTTAAATTGAGATGGCTCTTGGCTATGATTGTTAGAACAGTTCTTCAGTGATTTAGAAATTAGAGATCTTTTTCTTATTGATGTGGTTTAACGGTTAGGTTATTGATTTATAAAAGGTGAAAATTATATTTAAAGTGTTTAATATTCTCCTCGAAATAAAATTTGTTATCCACGTTATTGAATGATAAAAACTCATGTTATTAATCTATAAGCTCACGCTTATATCTCCGGCGGGGTAGGCAAAAGTGCAACTAGTACATCCACGTTTCGTCTAGCTATTTTCATCCCATGATGTGATAGGTGGCAAGCCTATCGCCATATCTCTCAAACAACTCAATCCCGGGCGCCATGTGTGATTTTTCGAATCGAAAAACTGACTTGCCCAGTCTGGGTTTGGAACCCAGGACCTTATCGGGTTCTCAACCTAAGAACGCTGATATCAGTACAAGACGCGTAATATTATTGTCAACTAGTCTTCAGACTTTCGTAATTTCATTCGATTTTAACTAAATTACTTATTCACTAAAATGCCATGGGACGCGCTCAGTACATACATTATTTTATTATAATCCGTCCTCCAATTTAGTTATATTATCGCTCTTATTCATAGGATTTCCGGACAGTGCATCGTCACGCGGGTTATCTAATGCAGTCAAATCCATTGATGTAATAATATAAATTGTAGGCTGGAGGTAATCTATCTCCAGTTAATGTTTTACGAATAATATATATGGATCTAATAAGCTGCAAATCTCACAAGGTCGTAAGAGCCGACAGCGAATATCATACCTACGCAAAATAACTTAGCTGGCTTGAAGATTGTCACTTTAGCACAATTTAATTCAATACTATAAATATTAAATTGTAATATAACTCCTCCCCAGAGGGGTTGACGTCAGGCAGGCGGCCTAACGTAAAAACTTCAATTGAAATAAAATCTCCCGAGACCACGAAGGGACTAAAATAAAAATTAAACCGCGATAAACTTCGTATAAACTAGTTTTATTTCAATGTGTAATATTCGCGTAAACATAAGAAATCATTATGTAAAATCGTCAAGATAAATCATTCCGTAACATGTGTTAATAAAAAGCGTGTTGTGCCGATTCCACTACGAATGGGACAAATGCAGGTGGAACAAGGAGAATAATTAAATGTCTTGTTGGTTTGATGTTATATAGTGTCATCTAGCGACACGCGTGAACTACATTTTGCTTAACTGTTGTCCACAGGTAAGACCCGTTCATGGCAATGGTATCCGAAGCGAAGGTAAACGGCGGCGAGATGGAGGCGAACACGGAGGTGCTGCCAGCCCTGGCGGAGAAGCCCGCAGGGTTGCCACCCGGCAAGTACTCGCTTGTCGGATGGGACATGGACACCACCGGGAGACGTTTGATTGATGAGGTAATACTGCTTTCTTTTAAATTTATTCCGTCATTACAATAATAATTATAAAGGATACACAGTACTCGAGTCTTGACTACTTATGCACTTACGTATTTAACGGTGTCTCAGTTAAATCTAACCAGTTGATAATCAGTAGTAAGCAGATGACCTCTGCTTTCCCAGATATCCGGCATGACCTTCCCTCCATAGTGTTTGCTCAGCGTCATTACATGTTCTTAAAACGAATTAAAACTATTTTACGGTACCTAGGCAGCTGCTTTGCTGTGCACCTGGCATTGTTGAAGTCCATGGGTGACTGTAACCATTTGCAATCAGATGAGCCATTAGCTCTTTTGTTTTCGAAGGCCAACACATAAATATCTCACAACTGTGAACCATGTATCATATCATCATCCACAGCCTGTAGGGTCCCACTGCTGGGTATAGCCTATAGGCATCTCTCATATTATGCCATTTGCCACGGTCCTGAGCTACTCGCATCTAGGTTCGACCCGCCGAACCATGTATAGTAAATACTAATTTAAGAAATCACATTCGTATGTGGAATGCAGATTATATTATGTGTATTGTAAAATAGGCAAATCCGTCAGAGATAAAGTTTTCAGGAGAAATGTTTATCAGTGTTGATTTGCCATATCAGGTTTTTTTTAGTAATAAATAGGTAACACATTTTGTGTTTCTTCATTCCGAAAATCATAAATCTTCTACGAATTGGTTACAAATTACATAAATTATTTTGCTCCGAAAAGCGAATTTGGTAGAAAAATAGTTTATTCGCCCATGAAATTGTTCTGCTTCGAAAAAGTACTTTGGTGTAAAAATTGCTTGTTCGTCCTTTTTACAAACCAGTGTCAAAATGTGGTCAAATTATTATTACATACTTTTGGTAGGCATTGCAGTTTGCATTTATGTATTTTGATGTATAGGAATAATTTATTATTTATTTAAATCATTTATTTATTAGGCACCAATTTAAATATAACGTAATATGCTTTTAAAAGTAATAAGACAGTGTTGCCTAAAACATGAATGGGCCGAATCTGCCAGATTGTTACCACTGTCTCAGAGCAAAATGACGTGAAATAACACAATTGCTGTTGCATTTCGTACAATGAGTGATTTTTTTATTTTATTTTTATTATTTATTTAATTAAGACGCAAAACGGAGTACCATCAATACATTAGTACAACTTTATAAACTATACAATCATTAAAACCAGATTGTATTACAAAACATTATTCAATAAAGTGCGGACTAGGATATTAGAAAGCTAATAATTACACAGTACAACAAAACAGATAGTCAAATTCTGGATAACTTAAGCTTAGTTACAAATTGTGATTCAATATACATTTTCTTAGACCCTTTGAGAATGTACCAAAACTGCCATTCATTATGTCAATGTAATTGAATTGAATTTATTAGCTTTAGATGACGAGACTGATCTCCCCAGAGGGCTTGACGTCAGGCAGGCGGCCGGTCATAAAAACTACAAGCCAAATATTTTTATAACATGTGTTTAAAAAGCATGTTGCGCCGACCCCACTGCGAGTGGGATACGGGCAGGTGGAAGAAGAGATAACGATACTGACAGGTCGCTCGCCTGATGGTAAGCGTCACGCCTGCCCATAAACAGAAGCATCACCATCAGAACTTCGAATTATGAAGTACTTCATGGCACTTAACGGCGCTCGTCACCCTGAGATATAAGATGTTAAGCCTCCTATGAGCCACTTTCCTCCTCCTTAAGCCACCTCATAATGACCAGTAATTTGACTGGCTTCAATGTCCTTCAAACCAGAATATAACAGTGTTTACACACGGCTGCTTGACGGCAGAAATAGACAAAGCGGTGGTACCTACCCGGACAGCCTCTCGCATACGAAAGACCTACCACCTAGTAAAAGATCCTGAGGCCTAAGTCCCTACCCTTCGCACTTCCTTAATGATCCCTTCCCTTCCCTAATACTGTGAATACTCGAGCGGTGCAGATTACTAACAATCAGATCCCCCATTTGCTCGTTTGCCGATCTATGTTATAAAGAATACTATGAAGTGTATTGTTTTTAAATAATTGATATTAACGGCATATGTCACAATATGCAATCAAATGTTAAGCACCAGATAATGCATTATACCTAATGTACGTAGTACCAATTTATTTATTTATTTAAAAAACATACATACATAAGCACTCACGCCTGTAATCCCCGAAGGGGTAGGCAGAGGTGTAACCAGTACACCCACATTTCGCCGAGCGTATTTCCGTCCCTTATGTGATAGGGGGCGAGCCTATCGCCATACCGGGCACAAATCCAGACTCCGGGCTGATACTGAGCATATCGTAATAGAAAACCACTTTACCCGACCCGGGGATCGAACCCGAGACCTCAGTGTTGACCTCAATCATAACGCTTACGCATTACAACTGCGCCACCGAGGCAGTTAGGCAGTATTTAAAAAAATAAAATATAATTTGACATCATATTGACTGCATGATGGATTTTCATTTTGTAGTCTTACAATATTTATTTTATTAGTAATATTTACTTTGCAAATATGAAACAGGCTACATACAATTAATTTCGACGACATCAAAGTCTTTCCTTTACGGGATATTAGTTTCACATTTTTTAGCCTAGCTTAATGCGTACAACTGTGTTTAATGTTGTATTTGTATTTATGGTGGGGACGTCTGCGAGTCGCACAGACGGGTAAGAGCTTAACAGCTCACTTAAGTTGAGCCATTTCATCCTTAATCCCAGTGTGAGTGGTACTACCACTTTCGCTTCGGATCTGGCTCGATTTCCTGCATCCCTCTACGAAGAAGTCTCCACCGATAGAGTTTCGGCTGCAGCTCAAACAGGCCTTTGGGACGTGTTCAATGTTACAGGATACCAATACTTTATATCAAACATGCGAACAAAAATGTAGATATATATTCCGTATAAGGAAGTATGTTGTGATTGGGGAATCCCAAATGAATGAATTCATCACAAATAAAAATAACTTAGAAGTATTTTAAGTGCCTACTTATTTCATTTGTAATTGGTAACATTAAGAAAAATAGTATCTTTCTAGCAACAAGAATCGACTGCTATCGAAAATAATAATATGTCCAATTCAATCCATTTGCTAATTATTATTTTTTATAGAAGGTAATATGTATTTTGATAATTTATCTAAATTTTAATCTGAATATCTATCGACAGTAAAATTGTTAATGTTTTACTTTAGTGCAGTATCAAATGCCTGTCACTTTATTGTGAGTGTTGCAGATATTTTAAAATCTAATTTTGATATCTACAATCTCGATACAAATAATAGATTTTCGTGTATGTATTAGTATACATTTTGTACAGATATGCCAGATAGCAGCGTACACGCCGCAGAAGTCGTATTCTCAGTACATAATGCCGTACGGAGATTTGAATCCGAGCGCGCGCCGGAGGCATAACGTGCGTGTGGTCACAGTCGGACGGTACCGGATGCTCAAGGACACCAATACTCACAAGGTATACAATTTATACACTATCAATACCCACAAGGTATACACTATCAATACTAACAACGTCGTACACAAACAATCATATAGTTTTCATATACTCACCTAATTCTATAGTGTTAATTAATGCAATACCTTCACAGATACTGAAAACAAAATCGGAAATATCAGCACTGACAGATTTCCTGGACTGGCTGGAGAAAGAGAAGGGCGACGGCAGCGTAATCCTTATATACCACGAGCCCAAGCGATTCAGCCCCACCATGCTGCTAGAGGCACTCACCAGGTAAACATTTTTTATGCAGGTAGTAGACGTGACAAATAAATTGGTTATCTGATCGCTTACAATCAGGTGAGCCATTTGTTAGATTGCCTGCCTCTATTAAAACTAAACTTGCATGATTTAAAAAGTGAATCCTCCCTAGGTACAAGTTGCTGGACCGTTTCAAGTCGATAGTGGCCGGTTTCACGGACAGCTACGCGTTGGCGGCCGACAAGTGCAAGGCGACAGTGAAGTCTGTGTCGCTGCGAGTGTTGGCGCGCGTGTTGCTCGACGCAGACTCGCTGGCGGTCGACAGCGCGCTGGAGCGGGCCGCTGCCGCTTACAGGATCGTCGAACATCTGGCGCAAGGTGAGCAAGTGATCAGCGGCGACAGTGAAGTCTGTGTCGCTGCGAGTGTTGGCGCGCGTGTTGCTCGACGCAGACTCGCTGGCGGTCGACAGCGCGCTGGAGCGGGCCGCTGCCGCTTACAGGATCGTCGAACATCTGGCGCAAGGTGAGCAAGTGATCAGCGGCGACAGTGAAGTCTGTGTCGCTGCGAGTGTTGGCGCGCGTGTTGCTCGACGCAGACTCGCTGGCGGTCGACAGCGCGCTGGAGCGGGCCGCTGCCGCTTACAGGATCGTCGAACATCTGGCGCAAGGTGAGCAAGTGATCAGCGGCGACAGTGAAGTCTGTGTCGCTGCGAGTGTTGGCGCGCGTGTTGCTCGACGCAGACTCGCTGGCGGTCGACAGCGCGCTGGACATGTTAAGATTCCATTTACAGCTTCATGTATCTACTTACCAGAGGTTACAACAAGTTATGGTTTATAAATTAACAACTAATGTTTTAATTTCAGGTGAGCAACAAGAAGTAGGCGCTGGTGGTGAAGGTTTATCGGCAAGTAAAGACATGGTGGAAACTGCACGAGTGTGGGCGCGGCCTATTCACACAGAGTTAGAAGCGTTGGCCAATCTTAAGAAAATACTTGAAAGGTAATTTTACAAACATATTCAGTGCATCCATTATGCTGTCAAGCAAAGTGGTGTGTATTTTGTAAGTATTGTTTTTTTAAGGATGTTGAACTGACTGGGCATTATGAAACTTAACTTCGAGTAGTTTGACATCGAATAACGGTTTATTCTGCTCGGGCGTCCCCTGCGCCTTAGCTGACGTTTTATTATAGCTACCCCGGGCATCCCTTGCACCTTAGCCGACGTTAATGTAGATGTGCATTGTGCAGTGAGTGATGTTGTTGCAGACAGAACACGTTCCGTCCTGTGTTCGCGCCGTTGTTGCGGTCGGCACGTCCTGAGCGCAAGCGCGTGACGGCGCTGCGGCGTCTGCTGGCTGACGCGGGATTGCTCTACGACCAGCTCAAGGACGCATGGCAAGAACAGAAGCTCACAGGTACAAACAGCGCGTCTCATATATTGGGCAGATAATAATACCAGCCATGTATTCTATATATGTCCCACTGCTGGGAACAGAGACCTCCTCTGTTAATGAGAGTTAAGACCACCACGTTGGACGATTGCAGGTTTTCTTACCATGTTGTCCTTCAACGTTAAAACAAGTGACCATTACCATTGAATACACATAAAACATTGTTATTTTTTATGTAATAACCAATATCCATTGTCAATACAGCGATGATAATGTTCATTTTCAGGTCTTGAAAATCAATTGGGCGCGTTGTCGGTATCCGCGAAAGAGGAGGACATAAAGGAACTGATCGAGATATTTGACTGCCATTTTGACCCCACCAAAGAAGCAAAAGGACCACGGCCGAGGACGCCACGCGTTCACAGGGTATGAATTATATAGCCTGTTTAATTTTTATATGTAATTCCGCCCATTGGGTAATCAAACACTGTTTGTTGATGTTTTGTGTCGATTATTATCGAAATATAATATGCGAAAAAAAACTATCAATTTCTTTAAATCGATAAATTTCTTATTAATACACATATACCTAATCTAAACGTATAAAGAGAGGCACTTGCTCCATAGTTATCGAAATTTATATGTTTGTGCAAGGGTACGTATAATTACATAACTAATTTTAAAATTCAAGGACTGTAACATATCGTCGCTTAGCTAACAACACCGCGCAAGTTAATTTGGCTTAGTTTTAAGGAGAGACAAAAAGCTGGATATTTTTTATGAACATGTGTGATGAACAGTTGATGTGAGTTGCGCGGTGACAGAACTATCTGATTAACATGCTTTGTGTGGTTAATTAATTTTTTTGTATAAATTTATTGGATTTGCTCCAAAAAAAAACCAATGACAATATCACATGGCTAATTTTTAAGTGTTTTCGGTGTTGTTAGCTAAGCGACGATATGCGGTTCTTGCGGCGTATTTAGCCCTTAGCTCCCTGCACATATTTTCCCCAAAAAAATGTGTCTTCGTTAACTGGAATTCTCAAAACATACAGTGAAGTAATAGAACCTAATAAAAAAGGTTTTCAGTAAAAGTGGTCAATTTAGTATATTGTTGTAATATATGTTACAGCCACGATCAACTAACGAGACAAATGAGGCAGAGGGCAGCACCAGCGAGTCTCACAACAGTTCACCACAAAATTCACCCAATAAGACTAATGGTAAGACATACTACTTCATATCCTGCGGCGAGATCTGATCGATCGTGATTTAGTAGTAGCTAACCAAACACTGAATAAATCTTTCCAAATAAAAGTTGGCCGATGTTAAAGCCGGAGAGCTTTAAACTACAGGTATATATATATTTTTTATAGCAAAGGTCAGCAAACGAGCAAGTGGGTCATCTGATCGGGATTTCCACTGACCATGAACATCACAATAGCAGAAGAATCATTGATGCGTTGCGACCTAAAGAAAAGGAATGGGGATTGCGAATGGAAGGGTGGGGTGTTTGGACCGCCGGCAATATCACTCACCATATGGAACCCAATAGCGAACTGCCACTTCACGACGGTTTGTGATGGCATATCGGCAGTGCAAAAAAGTATCGAAAATATATCTTAACGATATTTTAAAAAAGTACCGATGTCGGTATCGAGAAAAAATATCAAAACTATGGCTTGGTATTTGGATGATTATCTGGGAAAATATCGAAATACTGGTTTCAAATTAGACGACCTTTCATGGCATTCTATTCACAAAAATGTCGATACAATATAGATATATCGAAATAAAATATATCGCCATAAAATAACGATATATCAAAGAAACGTATCAATATATCGACATTACTATTCTGTGAAACTGGTAGTGACCGGTTCGAGCTGACATTCGTTCTGTAGACAAACTGTGTCAATATTGTGGCTCTACCGTTTAACATCCAGATGTTAATTGACAAGCGCGTAATTGGGTTGCGTATCAGTGTAGAACTTCGTGTATCTTGTAAGTGGTAGAGACACATTGATGTACAGCATGAATGAGCCGGCTCGACGGAATTAGTATACTCAAAGTTGCTCCTATTTTATGGGGGTCAAATCGGGGATGAAAGATTCAAACTCGGTCATTTATGCACCAATTTTGATAATCAAAACCTACTCAAAAATTTAAATAAAAATAAACACTTTTAAGAGCAGGAACAAAATTTGGAGCTTCTGCTTATAAATTGACCATTTTGGTCGAAAAGTGTTTATTTTATTTTTTGTCGGTTTTATTTTTGATGAAGTTTTTTATTATGTCACGGAAAACACTCCGAGGAAATAGAAATTAAATGTAAATATGTTGTTTTATCGGCAGATGTGGCAGCGGGAGATACTAGTCAAAAAGTGTCCGCTCCGGAACCGGTGGCGGCCAACTAACAACGTTCACAAAGCTTACACTTTTCTACCACATAACTATCGTTTAGTTAAAGCCATAGGGATGTGACAAGATACATTTATTCGTATTATAAAACGTAGGTTAAGTCTCCTTTGGAATTGAACATTTGTTTTGCATGCATCGGTGAACGAGATTATAAGTTGTATTTTTTTGTTTACATTACGAGTCGACGCCCCACATGTTAATCGTTTCATTTTGCTTTACGCATTTTATACATAGTGGATAAATGTAGATGAGTGCCTTAGCAACTCAGTGTAATGAGATAAACATTTTTGTATTGTCATAATATTTGAGTGAAAGATGTGCGGCAACTTATTTGTTGCCGCTGCAATATTTATATGACGCGTTTATGCGGCAGTTGCAATTTTATTATGTTTACAAAATGTACGTTAGTTGTGAATCGCTAAGTGCGATTGGAATATTTTCATTCACATAGTGCTTTAAAGGGAGCAATATTTATTTACGACGTTGCGCGGCAATGTCATTTTATTTATGTTATTTATTAGTACGTGTGCAATCACAGAAACGGATGGACTGATACAAACATCCGATATTTAAAAAGAATATATTTATTTTTTATCTTGTTCCACTTGTGTTGTCATTTTACGCTATGTTTCGCGCTATAACATTTTGCTGACTGTATTTTTTATCTACCATAGAGGATATTTCATTTTATTTTTTACCATAAATAAGCTATGTAATAAATACAGTGTGTACCTTTTAACTTACCTCTAATTTAGTTAGTTTTAACATAGACTGTACATATAATTTAATTTCTTATTTTGTTCAGATCTCTAATAAATATGTAAGTCTATATTCTTTTGTGTTATTTCATATTGGCCTCTGATTTTTCTTATACTTATATTTTATGTATTTGTATAGCTGTCTGTATCTTTTGAGTACGAAAAGCTGAATTTAATACAATGTAGTATTTGTGTTACATATACAAAGTACAAAAAAATACTGCTAAGTACAAAAATGTACAAATACTAGGTACACACTAATAAATAATTATGGCTGAATGACGACTAATATAAACACGCGATATCACGTGGTTAAGTTTTACAACATTACGTAGGTATTGTATCACTATAATAGTTTACTATGTTTATTTTATATGCAATAGAAAACTATCTTTTCTTTTTGCCTGGTGTTATCTCCGCTCATGCCAGGGTCCTTCTCATCACCCAACCAAGGTCCAAGGCTTATAGAGTATAGACCACTAATGAACCGATATCTTAATGATCATCACCTTACATTTGTCCATTGCTCCAGTAGTGCTATAGGAAATTCTATATCCGTGAAACTACCAGTAGTGGCATGTGTAAAATAACTTCTGTGACAGTACCGCCAAGCCAGTCGTTAGGTTAGAAATGCGCGAGTCTCGAGATCGGCACAAACTCCAGGAGCCAATGGATACTGAAAAATTTAACTCGCTAATCTAATTTGCCAGTAATGTCGGTAATACAATATTGAAATTATCTTTTTCAATTTTGTTTTTATCTATTTTTTGTTTTCTGATAGTTCCGCAATCTGTGTGTTCAGCGGGCCTCGCATGGCCCAAGATGGCCCGACTATTATAAATTATAGTGAGGAAATAATATATCAATAATTTGAACACGTTTATTTCATATAGTTACTACATCTTGTTTAGTCCAACCTTCTGCTAAATGTTCGCGCACTGCTTTATCTAGTATTACCTGAAATGGGTTTACAAAATATGTTATGTTATCACACTGCACTGCATTTCTCCGCAGAGGGGTTGACGTCAGGCATGCGGCCCGTTGTATAAAACTAGAAGTCAAATCTTTCTGTAACATGTTACGTCACCAACTCCACTGGTGGGATAAGAGCAGGTGGAAGAAGATTACTGATTTGAGGGAGAATTCACTAAAAGTAAATTGTAATTCGTTAATGGGGTAGAGATTTAATTTTAAAACTATTTTAAAGTCTACAACTTTAGTAGTACTTACATTGTAGACAGTTATGTCTAATCACGAATGGGCCGACTCGACAGAGTTTTTGCCATTGTATCACAGGAAACAGACGAATCAGGATCTTGCTAATGTATCACAGAACACCGACAAAGTAGGATCTTGCTATTGAGTTTCGTATCGTGATTGAGATATCCGGAGACTCAAATCCTCCTCTACTTCCCAATTCCGTAATTATCCCGTGAACCATGTGGTCTTTTGCTGGCTTCTGCTATAAAAAATAACTTACAGCATTAAGTATTACTGTTATTTGTTGAAGAGTTTACACTTTATAGCTCGTAAATGATACGAGGCTTGCCCTTTAGCGCCATGTCAAGAAGTTCCTTACGAAGCTGATGAAGATATTGCGGTGGATGTGCGACGTTACAAGACTAGATCAAATGCGTAAAATGTACATCCGCGGCAACCTTAATGTCCACTTTGTTTTTTTTATAGCATAGGCCGACAAACGAGCAAGTGGGTCACCTGAAGGTAAGTGATCTCTACCGCCCATGAACGCCCATAATACCAAAATAATTATGGGCCTGTTGCCTACCTTAAAGGCAAGGGATTGGGAATAGGAGGAGGATTTGGGCCTTCCGATATCACTCACCGTGCGAAACGCAGCAGCAAGCTGTTACTTTACGACGGTTTTCTGTGAGACAGTGGTAACGATCCGGACGAGCCGGCCCATTCATGTTACATACAAAAGTGTCTACAGAGTGGCTCTACCATTCAATAAAAACTTCAGGAATGTGTAGCAGGCAAGAAAACTTCAGGAATATAGCTTAAAGTGGTATGGTCACTTAAGTAAACACCTACCTGGTTTTCTGTGATACATGATGATTAACATAATTAAATGTAGGTAAATGGTACAGATTCTTAAAAACAAGTACAAAAATCTTAGTTTTAGTGGCCAAACTTAACAATTTGTTATTTTGAATGATGTGATTGTATATTTATTTTAGTTATACCTACATTTTAACAACAACTATTAAGTTTGTTAAGTACCTAAGTGTGTTTCTGTTATAAGTTAGTTGTGTATTCTCTTTTATACAATAAAGTCTTTTATTATTTATTTATTATTTATACAGTGGTAACAACCTGGCCGAGGCGGCCCATTTATACTGTAGACAAAACTGTCTAGTGACTACCACTTAACAAACTATTAAAACATGGAAATTAAATACACACCTCAATATCTCTGCAGCCCTGCATAGCTCTGCTTAGTACAACATCAAAATAATCCATGTGAAGCCGGTGAGACATCTCCAACAAGGCTATGCTACCTGTGAGAAGGAAAATAGTAAGTATTCACCTGAATGAAGAGACAAGCAGTAGCGGATCCAGGATTTTGGTTTTTGTTCCTGACCCACTATTTCTGCCGCCATGCAGCAGTGTGTAAACATTGTTGCGTTTCAGTTTGAAGGACATCGAAGCCAGTGAAACTACTGGAAACACTTCTTTTAAACTTCATTTGTGTACCATATATTTATGTGGCCAGAATCTTGGTAATGATTTTGTTACTCAACTCTCAAACTTTCTTAATAAACTAATTATTTTAAGTAACAGTAACCCTATGGATAAATTTATAATTCTTGGTGATTTTAATATGAGTGCAATTAATTGGTCCTTAACCGAGGACGGAACTTTTATGTCTTCGCCTACTGAATATATGTTTGAGTTCCTTGACACTATAAATCTGTGCAATATGAAACAATTTAACTCGATTCGTAATATTTATAATAAAATATTAGATCTAGTTCTAAGTAATGATTCCGTATCCGTGTCTGCTTGTTTGGACCCTTTAGTTCCTGAGGACCCCTATCATAGAGCCCTGCTAGTGGAAGTGAATTTTGTGCAGCTTCAGTTACTGAATGTAACTAAGCGCACAATTTACCAATATAGCAAAGGGGACTATGAAAAAATTCGTTCTGAATTATCAAGCATCCAATGGAACACAATTTTATCATGTGGTAGTGTTGATGACGCATTAAGTACATTTTATACAATCTTAAATAAATTAAAGGATAACTATGTACCCTACCGAGATTCTTATGGCCATAAATATCCGATCTGGTTCAGCTTACCTCTCATCAAATTACTTAAAGAAAAATTTAAATTTTCATCCAAATACAAAGTGTACCGTAACATCTCAGACCGCAATTCGTTTTGCCTACTACGTAACAGGGCTAATGAAATGGAGCACCAGTGTTACAAAGAATACATAAATACGATCGAACGGAATATTACCAATAACCCTAAAGCCTTCTGGGCATACGTTAAAAGTAAGCGTTTATGTAACAATTACCCGTCCACTATGTCCTACGCAAGTACCACCGCTAATAATGGTCCAGGAATATGCGAGCTGTTCTCGAGCTATTTTCGTTCCACTTTCTCAGACCCTGGATTTCCTTCAACTGATCAAGTTTCCATTGATGACCCGATATGCGACATCGCGTCTATTGAAATGAACACCGAGCAGATTCGTGGACTGCTAAAATCTTTGGATCTAAACAAATCGGCTGGACCTGACAAACTGCCAGCCTTATTTATAACACAATGTGCGGGTGAACTGGCAGTACCGGTTTCAATCTTATTCACACGCTCTATAAGTGAAGGTGTTATGCCTTATCTTTGGAAATCGGCTTTCATCACTCCTATCCACAAAAAAGGTCCCAAAGACGATGTAGCAAACTATAGACCGGTTTCGAAACTTTGTCTGTTGGCCAAAATATTTGAACGAATTGTATACAACCAACTTTACAATTGTTTACAGCCAAGCTTTTCTCCAAATCAACACGGCTTTCTGAAAAGCAGATCCACAGTGTCGAATCTTCTCGTCTTTACTGATTTTGTTACCGGCAACATGGATGATGGATGCCAAGTCGACAGTGTCTATACGGACTACAGTAAAGCGTTCGATAGAATCGATCACGATACACTCCTAAGGAAACTGTCGCGTTTGGGCATTCGAGGTGACTTGTTTAGATGGTTTTCTTCCTATGTTAAAAATCGGACTCAAGCAGTGGTCTTAAATGATTCTTCATCCTCCTGGACAGGGATACCTTCAGGTGTTCCGCAGGGGTCACTTCTTGGTCCCCTTCTATTTGTTCTATTTGTTAACGATATCAGCAGGTGTTTTCTAAATTCAAATTACCTCATGTTTGCGGACGATATGAAAATATATCGGGTTGTTGACAATATTACCGACGCCTCTCTTTTACAGGATGATCTAATAAGGTTAGATAAATATTGTAGCCTCAATAAGTTAGACCTAAACGTATCCAAGTGTCTAGTGTTGAGTTTCACCCGTAAAAAGCAGCCGTTCTACTATGATTACCGCATCATGAGTGAACCAATATCAAGAACTTATTGCACGCGCGATCTCGGTGTCATCGTAGACAACCAGTTAACATTTGGCTATCACATCGAGCAAGTAATCGGAAGGGCAACCCGTGCTCTTGGTTTTGTTTTTCGTTGCGCAAATTCATTTAAACAGATGAAGACTTTAAAAATTCTGTATTGCGCCTATGTTAGGAGTCATCTCGAGTACGCAAGTCAAGTTTGGAACCCCTTCTACAATATTCACTCGACTAGAATTGAGAGGATTCAAAAGAAATTTACGAGGTATCTAGGCTTTAAATTCAAAATTCCTAAGGTTGAGTATGAGCAGCGGTGCGTTCGGTTCCATCTATTACCATTATCAATTCGTAGAAACATTGCCGATATTTCTTTCTTAATGAAGATCGCTCAGTCTTTGGTCGATTGTCCACTGCTTCTGGCTAAAGTAAGTTTATATGTTCCTTTTAGACATACGCGGCGAAAAAATCTACTGTCCATTCCACTTGCACGAACAAATTACAGAACCAATAGCTTCATGCTACGATCTGCTAAGGCTTACAATGAACTACCTGATGATATAGGCATAGATCTATTTTGCAGCAACATCGCATTTGCAAGAAATGCTTTAACGAAGAGTTTTGTTGGCGTTCATGGCGATTAGCTATTTCGTATATAATTGTTTTTTGTTTTTAATATATATATCTTAAATACTCTGCGTTAAATTACAACGACTTTATTTTTGTTTTATATTTTATATAAGTAACCTTAGTTTAAGTAAACGTTGTCAACATATTTTTAAGACGATTTAATTATGTAACTTTTAAAACCTATCTGCGGTGGCTCGTAATTGGCTTATCTATTGTATTCACTTCGTTATATATATGTTTTTCTATTATTGATAGCTGTGAGCCACCCGAATACAATAAAATAAAATAAATAAAAAATAAAATATTATGAGACTTAACATCTTATGTCTCGGAATGATGAGAGTATGTAAGTGCCATGCAGCGTTCTGTAATCCAGAGTTCTGAGTGACGTTGCTTCTGTATATGGGCAGGCGTGACGCTTAACATCAGGCGAGCGACCTGCTCGTCTCGTCATTCAAACTAATATTTAAAAAAAACATTACATCTCTTGATGGTCGCCAGAATGGTGCCATTTTTCATAATTTCTGTTATGTATAAAAATGCACTATCCGACTCACCAGTACTAGGTAAGCTGGCTACAGTCAGGCACACACCACCGGCCGCCTCCTCCACATGGCTCACATCCACCAGAGGTTCCGGTTCACCCCCCCTCCAGGCCATGGACGAGGAACAGGCGCACGCGTACGAACGGAGGGGAATTCCCGCATCAATGAGAGCCAGGGTTGCCACGTTCACGCATGCGCAGTACGCGCTGCCATCTGCCTACAAATGTCATCTAATATAATAACTATTATAAATCTGAAAGTTTGTGAGTTCAGAAAATTGTGAATTTGGATGTTTGTTTGTCAATCATACTTTAATGCTCGAAATGGTTTTGGATGACATTTAGCACGCATGTATACCATGACGTGGATTAAGATGTAGGCTACCTATCCCTTTTATCCCGGAAAAGGCCGTACATGCGGGCGGAGCTGCGAGCAAATGCTGGTGTCATACAATATGGATTGCAAATCATGATTTTAATAATCATTGGTGATATTAGTATACATCCCATGCTGGGCACAGGCCTCCTCTACCAATGAGAAGGATTTTGCTTTAGTCAACTGTGCCCGCCTAATGTGGGTTGGCAGACTTCAAATACCTTAGAAATTCTTATGGATTTTCGCAATCCGTCATAGCTTAGCGGGAAGTAGTACGGCTAAAGAGTGGCTAGAAGCGTCGAGAGTGGGTGGAGAGACTATCTTCAAAGTTATTTCACATGCATTGTAATATATTCTTTTTATAGCTTAGGTTGGCAAACGTGCATGTGGGTCACCTGATGGTAAGTGATCTCCACCGCCAAAAGAATAAGAATAAGAAGAATAAAGAATAAGAATAAGAATTATGGGCGCGTTGACGACCTTAACGGTAAGAGATAATTAAATGATTGGGAAGGGGAGGGAGATTTGGGCCTCCGGATATCTCACTCACCGTACAAAACGCAGCAGGAAGCCGCCACTAAGTCGGTTTTCTGTGAGACAGTGGTAACGACCCGGATGAGCCACCCCATTCATGCTGTAGACAAAACTGGCTACAGCGTAGTTCTACCACTCATAATAGATTCAATGTTATTGTTGTAAATCTCACCTGTAACACTTCAACATAAATGTCGATCTGTGAGCGAGGGTAGAGTTCAGTCTTGATCGCAGCTGTGAGAGCTTGGCGCAAATGTAACGACATCTCCTGGGACTTGCGGTCACCGCGTGGTCTGTTTTTTCTTTCACCTGAAAATATTAATGTATGTGTTAAATGCAGAGTATAAGTTTTTTAAGCTTTCTTGAAGGTAAAGTTTTTTTTTTATAACAGGCCGGCAAACAAGCAAGTGGGTCACCTGATGGTAAGTGATCTCCACCGCCCATATACGCCCACTATACCAGAAGAATCAGGGGCGCGTTGCCGACCTTAAAGGAAAGGGATAATTAAGGGATTGGGAAAGGGAAGGGGATTTGGGCCTCCGGGTATCTCACTCACCGTACTAAACGCAGCAGTAAGCCAATACTTTACGTCAGTTTTCTGTAAGACAGTGGTAACAACCCGGTCAAGCCCGCCCATTTGTGCTATAGACAAAACAAATGACTGCCTCGGTGGCGCAGTTGTAATGCGTACACGTTACGATTGAGGTCAACACTGAGGTCTCGGGCTCGATCCCCGGGTCGGATTAAGTGATATTGGATTTTTCTATTACGAAATGCTCAGTATCAGCCCGGAGTCCGGAATTTGTGCCCGGTATGGCGATAGGCTCGCGCCCTATCACATAAGGGACGGAAATACGCTCGGCGAAATGTGGGTGTACTGGTTACACCTCTGCCTACCCCTTCGGGGATTACAGGCGTGAGTGCGTATATAAAACTGTCTACAGGGTGGCTCTACCACTCAAAAAACTTGTCTATATCTTTGTGTACAGCATGATTAATGGACTGACTTAATCCACTGGCACAGAAAACTAATGTAAATTGATAATATGGTCTGAATTACCCAAAATCAAAACAATATTATTAATAAACTGCCTTACTACTTAGACTGCCTGTGTGGCACAGTTGCAATATTTACTGCTGTGCTGTAGTGAGTACACACTCACGCCTCTATGTATATATTTTATACTATTATTATGTACTAAAATAAAATTCATTCTAATTTTTTTTGTACCTGTCGAAAATGTGGCCATACTGTACTGACAATTGACTACCACACCTTCCGTTGATTGTTTTGACTTTGATGCCTGAAACAATAATAACGATTATTGTCAATATTGTAACTAAGGTTTTTCTGGGATGGGCCTAATATTAAATTAGGAAAAAAGAAAAGAGCCTACTCTTTCCTCAAAGGTCGGCAACGCACTGACAATTCCTCTGGTATTGACTGTCTCCACGGGTGGTGGTGATCACTCATCATCAGATGACCCGATTGCTCTATTGCCTACTCGGTCATAAAGAAAGTCTTTCATGAAGAAAAAAAAATGCTTACACTTTTGCTAGATAGACATATCTGGGATGTAGTTAGTGGCATTCTAGGGTGGGTCAGGTAGTTTCTAAAGTATGCCAGGAAAATTCTATCTATCTATATATCACATGGGAAGATAGTAAACTTGATGAACTGTTGGTGCAATAGTTGGGACTCTGTATACCCTTTCGGGAATACAGGCCTAAGCTAGTGTGTCAGTACTACATGGATAGATCTCTATAAATATCCATCAGGACACATGCCCAAAACTAAAAATTGATTAAAGATAAAAAACAAAGAATTATATTGTATAAAATGCTTATAGAATTCTGGTTGTTCATTCATAGGCATACCTTACTTACAATAATTGGAATTGCCGTTTATATGTTTTTGAATTAGAAAAGTATTGAACTTTACAAGACAATGGTGTGCCCTATAAACTGAAGTCTAAACAAAACACGAAGGTACCCTTTACCATGCAGCAACGCTTTCTTCGGCACTTCTATGAGGTTGTAACATATACAAAAGTAATCTTACTTGATGTGGTCCATATACAGCGGCTAAAACTTTTGTATTTCCCTGTTCCAAATATGCACTTCCATCGGGTTGCGTGAAAACACCTAGTTTACAACGAATTCTGCGAAGTTCGTTAGGTCTGCGACCGTCTAATCGTAGTCCTTGACTTGACAATAGATCTGGACCAGGCATATTTTACTAAAATTATATTTAGACATACGAATTAAAGAATAAAATTCTCAAAACTCGTGCAACTGACAAGTTACGACCAAAACCAAAAACCACAGACTACTATAGAGATGCTACGCATCCAAAAACTGCCAGAATCTAGACTTGTTGAAAAAGTATCGAATTTTAAATTTAACATATCGATATTTTTAGCCGATAGATTTTTTATAGATTTCAGCAAGAGCATTCCTACCTGTTCCCACCTGCTACGGCGCAGAAACTCCGGGATTCAACGGTATTCCTGATTGGGTATGAATGCTAGCCGTACAGCTCCTGGGTATGAGGCACCGTGTTCTTATCTCTGCATACCTGGAACAGGGCTTTTTCTATTACGATAGAAACTTGATAAGTTTGTCCTGCTAAGAACGAAGGAAAAATCCGCGAAGTCGCCATGTCTACCATCCTGTCGTGTTGCTTGACGAAGTAAGCAAACTTTTCGAGCGGATTGTATACGTTTGTCTCCTTGGTCCCAGCCTGGAAGACTGCCGGTATTGATTCCGGCGTGACCAATTGAAATTGACGAAGAACGTGATGGTCAGGTGGGTTATGTCTCTTGGTATCGCCAACACTTTTAAAATCAGTTCTTAAGGAATACTGCGTTACTACGAGATCCCATCCTATTTTCAGTGTCTGGTGCACTCGTACGTGTCTAACAGATTCGCGATATAATCGGGCGCTTACGGGAAGAGCGATATCATGCAGTATTACACAGTGCTCGGGAGTTGGCTTGCTAGTATATAACATAAATTCCAAATGAGTGATTCATGGTGCTTATCTCCAGGGTGTCACGCACATCTACTACGCAGATGATACGCCTGTGACGACACAGAGCTTACAGAAAGCCACTCTGATGGTTTCCTTCGATATGAAACTTGTGGACACGATTCAGCGGCTGAGACATACTGTGGCACTGAACAAAGCCAAGATCCTCTCGTTTCTGGACAGCCGATAGAACTTTTTTGCCAGATGCGCGCACTGAGAGTATGGCACGCACTGAGAGTATGACACGACCCTGTTACAAAAGTTGGTGCGGGTAGTAGGCTTGATTTGAAGCCCACTGCAAAACCTGTAAGGTCCCGTCATCCTTTGTTGAAGTGTGTAGTTGTTTATTCATGGCCCACGGCTGCCACAAAGACACCGACCAACACACTCTTGAGGAGGGCCCAACCTGGGGCGAAGCGAAGAAAGGTCTACTGATAGCATGAGTGGCACCAGCCGTGGTAGCTTCCATGGTTCACAGACAGAAATTGTGGAGTGTGATGACCTCTTTCTGTGAACGTGTCATGTCACTGAAGAAAAACAATGAACGCGAACGTGATCGGTAATTAATGGCCCCACTGGCCATCAAACGAGAAAGAGGCCCGGGTTGAAATCTGACCGCAGCTTTGGTGGCTTTTGAAGAATTCCACTACGGTGCTTGTCCAGGGGACACTGGGGTCAGGGTCTTTTCTTGGTGAAATCCTCGTGCTGTAGTAGATGCATCGAATGCTGCTTTATTTTTTTTTCAGGATACACCCCTGGATTACAGGAACAGTATGATATAATTTACAAACATAATGATTGTTGATAATATCAATAAAACTTTTAATTTCGTCATGTCCGTCTTTCCGTCTGTATGTCACAGCCATTTTACTCGGAGAGTATTAGCACATAAGGAAATTTGGATGTTAGGCGTATTCTGTGAACCGCTACACAATATACAGTGAAATGAAATTAAAAAAAAACAGTTTTTACGGATAATTTAAGTTTATGTACGATAAGTACATAGACCATAGACAACTCTCTTGGAACAAGAATTTGCTTTACATAGCCGACCATAGCGCTGAATTTTTTATCTACATTATTTTATTAATGGCGACGAATTTGTGTGTTGTGAACATTACTCTTACATTCATCGTTTGGTTTTAATTTATCCATACAAAAATTGTTTCTTTTTTATTAAAGTAGGATATGTGTCAAGTGTACTAAATATAATTATACGTGAATAAGTAAAGTAAATGGTGTGATATTACAGCATCGGAATTTTACCCCCGGTATGGATGCGTGCGTGTGCAATAGAATTACCATAAAAATCGATCTAATTACTGGTTAATTGCTTATTAATCAAACATTATTTGTATTATCTAAAATATTCATAGGTTAAAAATACTAAACAATCATATTTTTTTATGTTATTGTTTTTATATATTGTAAGTTATTGATTTATTTTTATGTACGAAATGTAATCCGTTTGCAGTGGACAATGGACGTGGATGACTCGGCCGTGGATCTTAGCGTGAGGTAATAGATGTTGGAATTTTGGGTTTATTTACATTGTTATTGTGAATTATGTAATTTTTTTCGTGTGACAGGTCGTTGCCTCCTGAGTTGAGCGAATTGCGAGCGTTGACGGCTAGCGGGCTTACTATAACTCCAGCCCAACCTCCGCCACACGTAAGTATAACACATCATATATAAGAGTTTCTTTCGTGTTCACTATGATCTGTATGTATCACCATCATAGCTGCTTTTTCATCATTTATACAAAGTGTTCAGAGCTTGCACTTACAGGCATTGCAAGCTGGTAGGTTCTGGCCCACCTTGGAATTTGGCTGGCCTACCCCAAACGCCTGCTAATCACATCCCAGATGTCCTTATCCACCCTCTGTTCTTGGTATGGTTGGTTGGTTCTTAAATACCCTAAACACCCTAATACATAAAGAGTGGTATTATGTGTTGACTGTCTGTGTGTCTGTGGCATTATACATTGTACATAAACAGTCAAATACACTGGTGATTTATTGAATTTACAAGAAGGTCTATTTCTACCGCCAAGCAACAGTGTGTAAGCACTATTGTGTTCCAGTTTGAAGGACATTGAAGCCAGTGAAATTACTGGGCATTATGAGACTTAACACCTTATGTCTCAGGGCGATGAGCACAGTCCAGTGTCATGCAGTGCATTTTTATTTAAAGTTCTGTATGGCGTTGCTTCTGTATATGAGCAGGCATGGCGCTTACCATCAGGCGAGCAACCTGCTCGTCTCGTCATTCAAGCTAATAAAAAAAAAACAAACATTAATCAAATATGTCTATCTTGATGAAATGTATAAATTAATATATTTTTGTTGTCTCTCTTATGCTTCTAAGAAGTATGCAATAGTAAGTTGTGTTTTTTATATATTGTGAGTGCTTAAAATTGTTTAAAATCTATATGCATTACTGTTTATTAATTAATATTGATATAATAATATTAAGACTGCCTCAATGGCAGAGTTGTAAGGTGTATGCGGTACAACTGCTGTGCTGAGTTCTCAGGTTTGATTCCTGGGTTGGGTAAAAGTGATATTTCTATCACAAAATGCTTAGTATGAGCCCAGAGTCGGGAATTGTGTCTGGTATGGCGATAGGCTCGTCCCCTATCACATCATGAGAAATAAGCTTGGTGAAATGTGGTTGTACTGGTTACCCCTTGTAAAGGATGCATCATAGTATCTGGTGATGTCACAAGATACGTTACGCTTTTGCCGTGTACGCGTGCGAGGGAGAAGTGAGATTTTCCCACTACGCCTACCTAGGAAGATAGCTTTCACTCGCAAAAATATTTTAAATATGAACTGTGGCCTAATTTTAGTGCTGTTTTTACAGAACAGTGCTACCTTATTGAACCAGACCCCTCATATAAACTTAATACACCTTTTGCAAATAGCCTATTTTATACTGGTATCAATTTTAATTTATTTAGTATTTTCCTTATGTTACTTAATGTTAACATGAATATGATGATAGTGATAATACGAAATATAATAATAAATATCCTTGTTAACTAAGATGGTTGTGAAGCGAAAGGCTGCAGGTTCAATTCCTACACCGAGATAAATGTCTGTGTGATCCACAAATATATTTGTTTCGGGTCTGGGTGTTTTTTCCCCAGAGTGGTTGACGTCAGGCGGTGGCTGATCGTAAACTACAGTCAAATCCTTCTGTAATATGTGTTAATAAGCATGTTGTGCCAACCCCATTGCAATTGGGATAAGGGCAGGGGGAAGAAGTTAGTAGGTAGTGCCATAATGTAGTCATTTTTGTCTACAGCATGCATGTGCACACTCGGTATGGGTTTCACCATTCTAATAGAGAATCAACGTGAAATAACTTTAATATTGTGTTTCGTGGGGTCTGTGAGGCTACTGAAGTTCCAAAACCATTTTTTACTAATGGTTTAATAACATGGTTTTTTATCCTTCACGATTCCTTTGAACTTGGTTCTTCATGAGCGTATGTGATCTCTTATTCACATTGATCTAAATAGACGACGCAAATACCTACTGAGACGTCTCAACAGACACATCCTTGAACCACTTTTGAAGAGTTTTTACAATACCTTATGGTGAGATAAGGAATTTTTCGTGTGTACGGATGATGTCTTACTACGGTGAGGTCAATAGCTAATTAAATGAATGTACGCGTTATTACGCCCGGGATTTCATTTCGGGTAGTAGGTATATTTGCTACGTCTAATAAATCTATATCTGTGGATGACCTCCGTTGTTCGTATCGTATCTGTTCTAAATACAATTTAGTCATTGCATGCATATTATATTATCTTTGTCTGGATGGTTATGTTAGCACACTTAATTTGTTATAATATTTGATATGTGATTAACATCTTTGCGTACGCTGCCGTGGATAAATTGATAAGGTCAGTTTGTAATAAAAAAAAAACTGTGTTCACATTCATAATATATTATGTTGTGTAGTCTTCATTAATAAGATTCATATTTGATTAATTATTTTTTAGTTATGTTGGTCTGAATAAAATATTGTCAAATCATTATTGTTGAACTGAGATATACAACGTGTTACAGAAACGTGTGGTCATATTTAAAGGTCGTTACACACACCTGGCAGTGTGTCTTTATGTACCTGATCTTATCAAAATCTAGACATCCTAAAATTTCACGCTAATTTTTATCACTCGTTTATTTATTTATTTGAGGGTTACATACTGAGTTTACAATGGTAAATTAATATTATTATGATCTATCACATCCCTGCAAATTAAGTGAAGTGCGTGAGAGAGAATAGCAATGCTGCAGTGAGACAGTGACAGTGAGTGAGTGCAGTGCTCATCAGTTTTTCATTTAGTGTTGTCTAAAAGTTTACATAAACTAACACACAGAAAATTAAGTTAGAGTAAAATTGTTTTTGATTTTAATTATTTATTTATTTATTTATTTATTTATTTATTTATTTATTTATATTTATATTTAAATGCAAGTTTACAGTATTACACCAAAGCACTTACATCGTAACTTTGATTAGTGAGTGAGATAGGTATCCGCTGGACCAAATCCCCCACCCCTTCCCATTCCCTTCATTATCCCTTTCCTTTAAGGTCTGCAATTCTTTTGGATTTGTGGGCGTTAATGCGCGGTGGAGATCACTTACCATTAGGTGACCTATTTACTTGTTGGCCGACCTATGCTATAAAAATATATAGGTATATTGTAATTTATTATTAAGAACCCAGATTTGTATAACGAAGCACTAAAAATTGCTATTTTGTGTAACGTAGACTTGTTTAAATAGGGCTCGAGCGGGAAGCGAGTACTGCGCCCGCGTTCAGAGCAACGTAGCTATGCGGAGAGTCCTGACATCGTGTTGCTGCCGGCTGCGCCGCCGCATCGCAAACCCGCCATCGCTACGCCCGCGCCCTTCACTGGTAACGGCCGATATCAATAAACTATCTTTGTGTGAATCTGCAGATAGTTAGCACATGGAGTTAATAGGGTATTGACTCGATTATTTCTATTATTTCAATCATTGTGAGACGTTCCCCAAAATTTGTTATCGAAAGAATTATTTCAATTAAGTCAAAAATAAAAAAGTTAGAAGCTATTTAAATCTGCTGGAAGGGATAATGTGTCAGGGGTCAAATGACGGAAAAAGGATGCACAACATGTCGTGTGACGTCACAAGACAGGTCACGCCATAGCGGTGCACGCGTGCGAGAGTGTTAGTGATACTTTCCCACTACGCACCAACTTTGCTCATACCAATATTCAAAACTTGAACTGTGGCCTCATTTTTTATCCAATTTTAATTCTGTTTTAGCAAAACAGTTTCTTTTTCGTATTATTGTCGGGTAAATATAAAATCTTCTTATATATAAAATTCTCGTGTCACAATGTTCGTTCCCATACTCCTCCGAAACGGCTGGACCGATTTGTATGAAATTTTGTGTGCATATCGGGTAGGTCTGAGAATCGGCCAACATCTATTTTTCATCCCCCTAAAATAAGGGTGGTCCACCCCAAAAACAAAGACAAATTTTTTGATTTTATTTTTTTATGATACAGCATTAAAAATACATACAACCCTAAATTTTCACCCTTCTACCATCAACGCCTATTTTTAATAGTCATTTCAGTATTTTTGTCAAGCGCGTTTCTCACCGGGGGCGCCCACTAGACTACTTTAATTCTGGAAATAGGCATTCACGCGGGCGGAGCCGCGGGCAACAGCTAGTAATGTATAAAATTAGATATAGTCAAATACCCTATTAGCATATAGTTTGAAGTTGCGCGTGCAAATTAGTTATGTTTTGACACTTAAGGTGTTCCGTATTAGTGGTGTATGTATTTAGCCCCCAACCGCCCCTAACTAGACCCAGACCGCACATTGCTTACATACACTTGATTATATTGGTATAATAATACTTGTTCGGAACTGGAGAACTGGCCTCTCCGTAGTGGAGAGTGTAATTATAAGGTGTTATTTGTCATAGATGTCATACATATTATTATCTATCTATATCTCTATTATATTTGATAGTGTCGGTAGTATGTTTGTCCACCCAATAGCTTTACACCATAGTACTTTTAATGGTTGATTTCCGAGATCTATCTGGATAATCATACCAAGATCGTTTATAGAAATCGAGTATAATATACTATAATATATAAAACATGACTGGGGCTGACGCTGAGGTCTCGGGTTCGGTCCTCGGGTCGGCTTTTATGGTAAGGCCTTATGGTAAGCGCCACGCCTGCTCATAAACAGAAGCAACGCCACACAGAACTTTAAATAACAAAGCACTGCATGACACTGGGCTGCGCTCGTCACCCCGAGACATAAGGTGTTAAGTCTCATAATGCCCAGTAATTTCACAGGTAAAAGTGATATTGGGTTTTTCTAATATGAATTGCTTAGTATCAGCCCGGAGTCTGGAATTGTGCCAGGTATGGCAATAGGCTTGCCCCCCCCTATCACATTATGGGACGAAGATACGCTCGGTGAAATGTGGGTGTACTGGTTACACCTGTGCCTACCCCTTCGGGGATTACAGGCGTGAGTGAGTGCGTACATATACTATATTATAACAGTAATATATGAAATAGCGTCGCCGCACAGAAACCACTCCCGGCAGCCACAAAACGCCGCATCTGAGCTGCGGACTGCAGTTTACATACGTTTTTAACCGTCGCAAACAGTTATCACTTGCCACTTGTACATAGTATCTATGTAACCACTTATGTCAACTACCAACTACAAGTGGTTGTAATGCAACATGTTTCCGCTACTGGAGGAAGTGACTCTTGTAACGATGCTTACGTTTTTAATGATTTGAAATAACCCACATTAAATTTGTATCACCAGACGTGAGCAGCAAGTTGAACTCGACAACGGTGAATGTATCAATAACGCCGAGCTCGCTCCCTCCGCCTGCACCGGAGTCACCGCGCGACCCTCGTGACGATGACGAGTCAGAGGATGACGAGAACGAACCGCCCATACCCATTCCTGGACATCGGGTCAGTACTATTACTAAATCTATTCCAGGTTGTTTCGAACACCATTTAGAACTTCGAATTATAAAGGACTTATGTAAGACTGGAGCTCCTAAAATCACCTCTCCCATCCCTCATTACCCAATCCTCATATTTTTCATTAAACTTAGGAAACACATCCATAATTACTCTAGTATTGTGGTTGGTTATGGTCGGTGGAGATAGCTTACAATCAGTGACCCACTTGCTCGTTTGTCAGCCTCTGCTATAAAAATAAAGTACTGGATGGTACTGTACTGTGCTCTTTATCGCGAGATGTGAGATGTTGAGCCCAGTCATTTTACGGGCTTCAATGCCCGTTAATAATGGTAAACCAGAAAATAATGGTGGTTACACTAATATGTTTAGCGGCAAAAATAGACAAAGCGATGGTATTTATCCAGACGGACTGTCAAATACGAGAGACGTACTCCCTTGTAAATCATGAGATGTTTTTAAAATGTTAGATGACATGTATATCTAATGCTTGAGCTCAATATCTATGACCATGTCCAGGAGTTGTCGAGTGCGGAGATATGGGAGCGAGAGCGTCGCCTGCGCACACTCAGAGAGAAGCTCCGAGCCGAGGAGACGCGGCTGGTGCTGCTCAGGAAGATCAGGCAGTCGCAGCAGACCACGGGACTGCCGCCTGCCAAGGTATACTCGGGCGGTACCGGCTAATTCGCCGAACTTCGTATTTATGCAAATCGATGTTCGATTAGAGAGCCAATGTTTCTGTGTTACTGCCGAACGACCGTTTAATTGCCAAAACGATGAACATAGATTTATGACGTCACATGAACTTAATTAAAACCGATTGATTTGAATTAATTAATGCCGCCCGCGGGCGATTAATCTGAATGGACTTGGACGCCGGCAGAGTCGATGAAGTTTGGCGAATTAGCCGGTACCGGCCCTGTTTGTACAATACACTTCATTCGACGTTCACCTAATAGCACAGCTAGTCTGCGCTACATAGCTTCGTTCCGTCTCCACTTTACAGATCCGCTCGTCTCCGCTTCAGTGGATACGTACCCTTACATGAATGTTTGTAGTGCCGACTACCATGCCACTTTATTGTGTATAGTGGCTGATATCAAACTTTTCCTTATCTTTCTATTTTATTAATTTCGTTGGGGGATTAAGTCAGCTTCTGAGGGGTAGAGCCACGCTGTCGACACTTTTGTCTACAGCATGAATGGGCCGGCTCGTCCGGGTCGTTATCACTGTCTCACAGAAAACCAGCGTAAAGTAGCAGCTTGCTGCTAGGTTTCGTACGGTGAGTGAGATATCCGGAGGTGCAAATCCCCTTCCCAATCCCTTAATTATCCCTGTCCTTTAAGGTGGGCCACCCCCCCTTAATTCTTTTGGTATTGAGGGCGTAAATGGGTGGTGGAGATCCCTTACCATCGGATGAGACTTCATTGCTCACTGATGAGATATTGCTATTGTCGATCCTTACTTACAAGAGGTACAGTGGCAGTTGTATAGTCTAATCATTCAGGTAGAAATATGTACTATATACGATTCCATCATAAATGTGTTTGTTGTCAGGAATGTCCGACTGCGACTGCACTGGCAGGCAGCGGCTGCGTGGTGCCGCCTGGAGTTACTGTCACTCCTGCACCGCCGCCTGCGCATCAGAACAAGGTAACGTCAACACAACCTTATAAGTGATGTAGCCACACTGTAGACACTTTTGTCTACAGCATGAATAGGTCGGCTCGAATGGTTTGTTATCACTGTCTCACAGAAAACCGACGTGGAGTAAGCTTTATGTTGCATTTCATATGGTGAATGAGATATCCAGAGGATCAAATCCCCTTCTCACTTCCTTAATTTTATTATCCTTTCCCTTTAAGGTCGGTAACGCATCTATGATTCTTTTGATGATTATTTTTAACAAGACATGTCTTGCGTCCTTTTTCCTTCATTTGACAACTACCCTCAAGTTACATACAAAGTTCAACCCCCCCTTTTACTCCCGTAATAGTAACTTCCAAAAATAATTTCTTTGCGGGTCCCTTCATTTATACTACTTTTGTCTCACTCCAGCATTGCTATTCTCGCTCACGCACTTTTATAGTGATGTGATCGATTTGATTAAAATTAGCATGAAATTTTAGGATGTCTAGATTTTGGTAAGATCTGGTACATAAAACACTTACTGTCAGGTGTATGCAACGACCCTGAAATATGACCACACCTTACTGTAACATGTTGTATAATATATAGATTAGTGTTGGTTGGTAGTGTATAGTATAAATGTTTGTTTGCAGCGTTGCAGCGGCAATGCAGGTGGTGCAGTGGGTAGTGCAGGAGTAGCAGGTGTAACAGGAGTTTCAGGGTCTCGCCGTACATCCAGTCTGCCAGGAGGAGCTACACTCACACCAGGATCCTACCGCTCACAAGTAACATACTGCATACTATATGACTCGTATAGAATCAATGGCGGCCATTGACTATTTATGGGATAATTTTTTAAGTTATTAGGATTGTACTTTGAACAGCAATCTGTCACCACAAGGGGGAATACCCCCTTGTGGTATAAAGCAGTAGGCATGTCAAATGTGATGCATCCTTTTCAATATTTCATAATTAAAATAATTTATAGAAAATTAAAATATACAATGGCTTCATAAATTATTCTGTCTGGCGTTATTCCGGCTTAATGCCAGAGCCAACGTTATCATATCATAGATTCAACGGTGGATTTCGTATTATATGGGGCGACCACCACCGTCTCACCCCCACAACCCGAAACGGTAACCAAGTTTCGGCATTGTCTCGCCCATTAATCAGCAGAGTGTACCACGTGTAGTCGCGGTTGGCTATAAGTGACGTGGCGTGAGTGTTACTAGGCCACAAACATCATAATGTTTGTGGCCCAGTAACACTGACGTCTTCTAATGGTTATAAAATTCGTTTGAAGTGAAGTAATTAATATGAAGTTTAACTTCACAGTCATCGAGCAGCGGTGCAGCCAACATCACGCCATCAGTTACCATCACACCAGCACCACCGCCGGCCAACCAACATGCACCAGCTAAGGTAATAATAATACTTTTTTATATTTCTGAACTAGTTGTCCCAAACACATTTACTCAAATTATAATCTAAACAAATTTCATTATCCTAGTAGTTTTTGAGATATCGTTATTTATTAGTCAGTGAGTGAATTTGAATTACAATTCAAATTCCAATTATAATTATAATTCAAGGTAACAGTCAAAATAAGTCCGGCCAAATTCCATCCAAATTCGGCCCATATTCCAGTCAAAGTCCGTCCACAGTCCAGTCACATTCCAAAGTCCACTCAAATTACATTCAAAGTCCAGCCAAATATCACGCAAATTCCAGCCAAATTACAATTAATGTCCAGCTAAATTCCACACTAGTTCCAGTCAAAATTCAACCGAATACCACTCATAATTCAGTCACATTCTAGTCAAAGACCGGCTAAAATACAGTCACATTCCAAAGTTTTTTTGAGACAAAAGGAGTAAAGTAAGTTGAACTCGCACCGTTTTGTTGATTCAGATTAGACTAAGTCGAAGTTGGCTTTATAGATGTCAGGATAAGCGGCAGGTTCCTCGTATGCGAGAGTCATCTGGGTTGGTACCACCACATTATTTAGTACTGCCGTCAAGCACTTTCTTGTTTGAAGGACATTGTAGCCAGTCAAATTACTGTGCATTAAGAGACTTAACACCTTATGTATCGATATAAGGGCAATGCAGTACATGACATCGTATTTCAAAGTTCTGGGTAATATTGCTGCTGTTTTTAAAGCAGGCGTGGTCCTTATCACGCGAGCGACCTGCTCGTCTCGTCATTTAGCTGTATGTATTTTATAAGATCATGATGTCAAATAGACTTTGACGTTAATTTTGATATGGGTAATGTAATTACAAGCCGGCACAGGATAATTCCTCTGTGACAAGTAGCACGAGCGACGCAGTGAGTATGGAAATGTGATTTCATTTTACTATTTAATATTATTCATTATTATAACATATACACCGTGTTACAGAAGGGTGTGGTCATATTTAAGGGTCGTTACTTACACCTGGCAGTGAGTGTTTATGTATGAAGATCTTATCAAAATCTAGACATCCTAATATTTCACTCTAATTTTAGACACTCATTTATTACGATCGATAAGATCAATCGCATCCCTATTAATTAAGTGCGTCTTAATCACGCACTTAATAAAAAAATTGTAGTACTTAATAAACAAAAGCTCAGCTGTTTCATTTAGTGTTGTCCAAAGTTGCAATTCAAATATCGAGACGTAATTCCTTCACTTAAAAATAAAATGTTTTATGAATGTTCTAGTGCAATCGGATATGGTAATATGGGGATGAAATACTTATATCGTACACTATATGGTGCTTAAATTTGACCACACCTTTCTGTAACACATTGTATAAAATAGTATAAGGGTGTGTTTCACAATGTCTATTTAAATGTTATCCATCAAAACTCCAAGATATTAAAATCGATCACACCCATGTTTCACCGTTATTATGAAGACTTGAAAATATATTAACTACTTGCTATACTTTTTTGAAGACATAAGGGCAATGTTTTAACCCAAGTATCGCCTCTCGGTTAGTGGCAGCTAATGTAGGCTGAGAAACCGGTGATGTCCTGGGTTCATATCACAGGTTCGGCAAATTAGCATTCGGCTTGAAAAATTATACAACGTGCTACAAAAAGGTGTGGATAATTTTAAGCAATGTATAGTGTACGATATAATTTTTCATTATCTATAATACCAAATCCGATTGCAATGTTACAACATAATTATAGATATTTTTTTTTCATCGAATGAGTACCATGTCGATGTCGACTTGCAACTTTGAATAACACTAAATTATAGTACAACAGTGAACACTAAAATTGACGTGAAATTTTAGGAGGTCTCGGTTTTGAAACTATCTACTTACTGTAAGGTGTATGTAATGACCCTAAATTATGATCACACCTTTCTGTAACACGTTGTATATAAATTGCTTCGGATTTGTATTAAATTTGTATCTGACATGGCGATAGTCTCGCCACCTACCCTAAGGGACGGGAATAAAATCCGCAGACTGTGGGTGTACTATTTGTACTGTAACATATCCCTTCTCATTATCTTATTATCTGAGGCCAGAGCAAATTGTTTATAATAATATTCAATTTCAGGCAAGCTCACGCAGTTCCGAAGACACCCAGACTCCAGCCCAGAGACAAGCCGCGGCTAAACTCGCATTACGGAAACAACTAGAAAAAACCCTTCTACAGGTAAACCATGATGATATGGTGCGAGAAATAACAAGATGATATTTTCTTGTGGTATGATTACCAGGCTGGCATATAAGCTTCAATAGCCATAAAAAAAAACTCAAAGTTGATATTAAGCGCGCTGGTGTATACAGGTTGTAAGGGAAACACTTCCGAAAACTGAGACGGGTGGTAGTGCTGAGGATTACGGACATGATAGCACTAAAAATCATACTTATTATTTACGCAGCATGTTTGGATAGAAAAATACACCGGCGATTCATCCTATTGTTGAAATACTCATTTATATATATTTTTTCTAAAGATATGTAACGATAGTTAAAAAAATAACTAACTCGGGCTTACTGGCCGTTAGCCATGCGCGAGCTCTGCGTAGTTATAAAAAGAAAAGGTAGATTTGTTTCGCAATTTGTTTATGGACGTTACCAATATTCTATTTAAAGACAAATTTGCTGTACTGTCATATTTTGTCACATCTTCCATACAAAATGTGTCAAAATATTACTGCCAGTGTGGATAGACTTCTATCTATACTAATGGCTGTTCCACATATTCTTATTAGGAATAGCCATTATCATGTTTGTAATTATCAGTATTACCACCGGACTGTTTTCGGAAGCGTTTCCCTTACATTATATACTTAAAAATGTAATTGAGGCTAAACCGTATTATTTGTCATCGATAATAATCTTCCTAGATCCCACCACCCAAGCCGCCTCCGCCTGAAATGAACTTCATCCCGTCTCCTAGCAACACTGACTTTGTGTATCTCGTGGGATTGGAACACGTGGTCGACTATCTCACCAATGAGGATCGGTGAGTACGTTTTGTGTTTATATTAAGGTAAAAATTATTAGAAAGTATTTTCTTTATATCTGACATCCTGGATTAATGCTAGGGTTCGCGTTGCCATCGTGATTTGAAGGTTGAGGTGAGGGTGAATTTGGTATTTATATGGGGTGACCCGTCGTCTGCCCTCCATAACCCGAAATAAGAACCAAGTTTCGGTATTGCCTCGTCCGCTAATCAGCAGCGTGTGCACCACACGCTGTAGGTGTATGTAGGTAGAGTTGGCTTTGAAGCTAAGATATTGATAGTCTATTTATAATATTAGAAAATATGGAATTTAAAATGCAATAATGATACATACATAATAATTGTATTGTACATACATAATGGTCGGCCTTTAAAACGAGCAACTGGTTTAATGACGAGATGTGCAGATAAACAGAAGTAACATCAATTATAATTTTATATTAGTTTTTTTCCAGACCTCGCCCGTGCTGATGGTCTTTTCCAGGATAAAAAGTAGTTGGATGTCCAAATCCAGGTGATGTACCTGTGTGTGATGTGGGGTGTATATAGTTGTATTGTGGCAGCATGCCGCGCGGGTCAGTGCCGGCGGTGTGCGCGCAGTGCGGCTGCGACTTCACGCCGGTGTGGCGCTGGGAGCGTGCGCCGGCGCATGGGGCGCATGGGGCGCATGGGGCGCATGGGGCGCATGGGGCGCATGGGGCGCATGGTGCGCATGCGCATGCGGCGCGGCGGCTCGACGCCACCTTCACGCCCGGCGGCGGCGCGCGGCGCCTCTGCGAGCTCTGCGTCTCCGGGAATGTTAAACGCGCGCTCAAGGTACCACTACCACACATCCACCTAACTACTTCAGACAACCAAATCATTCTATTACATGTGTTAAAAGTATGTTGCGCCGATCCCACTGCGAGTGGAATAGAGGGCAAATCATCGCTTAGCTAACAACACCGCTCAAGTTAAATTGGCTTAGTTTTCAAGAAAGACATAACGACTGTTTCTTTTTTAAACATGTGTGATGTAACGACGACAGAACTATTTGAATATAGTGCTTTGTATGATTAATTCAAATTGTTGTGTAAATTTATTGGATACACGGCAGAAACATTTATCCAATGATAATATCACATGGCCAATTTTAGCTAAGCGACGATATGAAGAGTCCAGAGTCCATTCTGTTATTACAAATTAAACTATAATATACATGTAAAATAACTCTGTTAGACTGAAGTAATTCAACTCACCTTTCTTCTACGACCCTCCCCCGTCACCTTTTGATCTCTGAAAACAACAGTTCACGACACCGAAAAGAAAAAAATTGAGAGTCTTCAATTAAGATTACCTATTTTTATCGAATGAGTCGTAATAGACTAACATAACAAAATTCATCTAATATGAAATAATGTACAACGCAGATTAACAAATACAGCTTATTGTAGGTTGATTTTATATTAAAGCTTGACTAAATCAAAAATTGCTAAACTTAAATTTAATTTTTGATTAACAAATTTATATCTGATATATATCGCTATCGATCTTGTAGTAATGGTATCATTAAAAATATTAAGAAGTTAGTTTAAAACCGTATAATTTTCTTACGGGCATCAAATTTAGCCAATGCAAGCCTTAAAGATAAAAAAATAATAAGTTCTTAATCGATTTTATCAGTCTATCGTATCAATTGACATTTTGAACCGGAATGATTTGTTAGTTAGATCATTAATATCTGTTTATTAAAATTTTATTTGATCTCTTTATTTTGTTTTTTGTCTAACAACAATTATACATGTGTTTTATATGTGTGATGATAAAAAAAATATACAACGCATTATAGAAAGGTGTGGTCAAATTAAAGCAATGTGTAGTGTACGATATAAGTATTCCATCCTCCTTAATTCAATTAGTATCAATTTCATTATGAGAATATAAATAAAGGTTTTTTAATTATCGAATGAGTAACATAACACTAATTGATAAACAGTTGAGTTTTTTTTAAATTTAGCATTGATATTCTGGCTCACGCATTTTTATCGATTACGATCGTGATCGATCTTATCAATCGTATCAAACCAGTGATAAATTAGCACGAAGTTTTAGGATGTGTAAGATTTGATAAGAATCCGGTACATAAACAATCACTGTTAGGTGGATGTAACGAGCTCTAAATATGAGCACACCTTTTTGTAAGACGTAACGTATAGTAATGTGTGTGTTCATCAGGCGGAGCACACGGCTCGTCTGAAGACGGCGTTCGTGCGCGCGCTGCAGCAGGAGCAGGAGATAGAGCGGCGACTAGCCGCGCCCGCCTCCGCCGCCGCCGCCGCCTCCCCCCCGCCCGCCGCCACGCCGCCCGCGCCCGCGCCCGCGCCCGCACCCGCGCCCTCGCACCCGCACCCGCACCCGCACCCACCGCCGCCCGCGCACTCGCACGCACACAACGCGCATGCGCACAACGCACACAACGCGCACAGCGCTCACAATGCGCCGCATGCACACTCGCATGCGCATCGACCGGTATGTAATAATTTTTTAATTATAAATCGATACTTTTTAACATTAATTAATTCATACCTTATAAGTTGTTTGTATAATACGTCACCTGGCGATTTTTTGTAACATATACTCGTAAACAAGCAAGTAGATGACTTGATGGTAAATGATCTCTATCGTCTATGAACGCCTACAATATCAGAAAATAATGGGATGGAAAGGGGAATTTGGACCTCCAGTGTCAACAACCCGGTTGAACCAGCCCATTCATGCATTCATACAGATTCAAAACTGTACAACATGTCTCCCATTGTTATTATTTTAATTATATATTATGAAATAGCCCTCAGTTTAAGTATTACTGAATAATTCAGTCTGTTAACCAGATGATGTAATGTGTTACATATTATTATATATATTGTTTGATTTGATTGTTTGTTATGTACAGGCGTCTCGCAGTTCGTCCCGCAGCAGTGCGGCGGCGGCGGCGGCGCCTCCGTCCCCCGCGCCGCCGCTCACGCCAGCGCCGCCGCCCCCCAGGTACAGCTGCACCGACATTCCTTATTAGCTTCAATAACGGGCCGAGCAGGCCGCTTGCCTGATGATAAGCGCCTCGCGTGCCCATTATCAGAACTCACAGAACTCTGAATTACAAAACACTACTTGGCGCTGGACTGCGCTTGTCACCACGAATGCCATGGTGCCACCTTCAATGTTCTTCAAACCGAAACACGACAGTGATTACACACTGTTGGAAGTAAAAAGGAATTGTAACGCTCTTTTTAAAAAAAAAGACTTCCATGTATTTAGAAAATATATCTTTTGCTTTTATTTATAAAGAAATCTCATCGAAAATGGGACTGCCTTTTTTGCGCTATACAACGTACAAAAAGGTGTGGTCAAATTTAAGCAACGTGTAGTGTACGATATAAGCATTTCACCCCCCGCAGTATCAAATCCGATAGCATTGCCAGGATATAAATAAAGCCTTTCCTTTTCATTTTTCTTTTTTCCATCGAATGAGTAAAATGACGATGTTCGATTTGCAACTTTTGACACCACTAAACGATAAACAGCTGAGCTTTTGTCTCACTCCAGCATTGTTATTCTTGCTCACCCACTTCATTTAATTTGTAGGGATGTGATCGATTTTATCGGTCGTAATAAACGAGTGGTTAAAATTAATAAAATCCGGTACATAAACAATCAGTGTCAGGTGTAACGATCTTTAAATATGTCCACACCTTTCTGTAACACGTCGTATATTAAAATAAAATATATTGTTATTGAATCAAAACATGTCTATATATCGATAATTTTTCTCCATTACTATTATTATCGGCACAAGTCGTGAACACAGCTGAAGAACAAAGGAATTGGTATAATAACCAAATGACACGTGAGCATCCAATGAATAACGAGCATCCTCTGACGAAACATTCAATTAATTCTATCTTATAAAGTTGTCAAAATATATGTAATACAGGTTCCCGATTTACAAACGATATACAATACGTGCAAAATAGCTTGTCTGATATAAGCTTGTGTATGGGTACCTGATCATTTTTGTACTCGACTGGATAGCGAGCACCGTACAAATGGTGAAAAATTCGATATAGATGTTCATTCGGACGATTCGTGTTCCGGGGTCAACCCGTGTATGTCCAGTCAATTCAGGCCGGATAATTCTGTCGACCGTCGACACACAATGTCTCTTGACGGTCGACATTTGGACTGCACTGTACTTAAAATCAAGTCCAGTGTAGTCACTTTGTGCTAGGATAAAAAAATACCCGTCCGCGACGTCGCAGTTATAATTTATTTTTGTTTTGTGACTAACTTCAGCCTGGATAAGTTATTTTACGTGTTTTGTATGTACGTCGATCACACGCTTGTGTTTCATAAAATTGTTCTTTTTTTAAAGGGCGTTGCCATCTTCGGAACCGTTGCGCAGTCATCATTCTGACCGTGGCCGAGACGGCACGGAAGTCGCCGCCAAAAAGAGTAAAAGTAAGTAAAATAGGGTACGGTACTCAAATTTGATCATCGAAATAATTTAAAGTTGCGCTCAAAAATAAATAAATTAGGAGCCATTAAAATCCGGCAGAAGGGGTGATAAAATAAAAAAAAGGATGCCTGACTAGTAATAAGACGTCAGTGCTATTATGGTGCAGGCGTGCGAGTGAGATAGTAAGATGTTCCCACTACGCGCCAATCTTTGCTTATGTGTTCCGTTATGCCAATTAAAAGTAATAATGTGGTCTTATTTATCACCAATGAAAAGTACCCTATGTTCCAGGCTATGGTCTATCTATGTGGCTAATTTAATTTACATCGGTCCAATAAATTCTCCATGATTTTTTGATTGGAACAAATAAACAAACAATTACAGTTTATGATACCTAATGCCGCACTTTGAAATATAAATTAAGTTAAATAATAATTAAGTATTTTCTATGATTATACCTCAAAGATGACAATTTATTTCTGTTTATTTATTGACGCCGCTGAGCGCGGCACTTAAGAATTAGGAACGTGGAAAAAGGATGTCTGGTAACTGGTTCGTATATATAATACTTAATTTTGTCAACTATGTAAAGATATTGTTTTTCATTGTTCAAGGTTCATCATCAAGTACCAACAGTCAAGGAAGCAGCAGCAAGCCGCATCAGGTTAGCGTTTTATATATTTTCTAGATTTTGCCCTTAGCTTGGCCCGCTTGAAAATAATATCTAGAATTAAAAGTACTTCATGTTCTTCAGTAAAACGTAACGTACTACTGGGATAAAAGTACCTTGTGTCCTGATATCTATAATATCTTATGATACGGTTTACTTGTGTGCCAATTTTCATTCAATCTATTCAGCCGTTCAGGTGTGATTGTATAACCAATATCTATATTTACAAACATAAACATGCAAACATTTATAACATTAGTAGGATTTTAATTATTACCATATCCCCTGGGTGTGTTATACAACTTTCGCCTTTTTGAATGGTGGAATTACGTGAATAAAAAACACTATTGTCGAAGAAATTCCATTTAGCCGGGATTATTAAGATATGTTATTATTTCAGCAATTTGCAGCAGCCGCCGCAGCTCAAATGGCATTTGAACAACACAGCGCGGCCGCCATGCAGGCGTTGCAACATCAACTGCTTAGAGGTAACTTATTTACATATACGCGACATTTGTACAGGTACCGGCACGAATTGTGATCACAAACGTTCATCTGGTATATAGTTCATGTTATATGTTCTGTGTTGGCGGAATGTTCGAGCGCGGTACTGACGAGAGATGATGCTTTACGCGATAACAAAAAACTGGCTCGGCAAAGTGACTATACTGGACCTGATGTTTTTAGTACCGTGCAGTCTAAATATGTCACCCATCAAGAGATATTGCGTCCCTCGACGGTCGCCAGATTTATGCCGGACGGAGCTCGGAATTCGACTCGCATGAACGAGCCACTGTGTCGAGTTTTTCACCTTCATACATGGCTCGAATACGAGTGACATGAACGCTATAATTTGCCCCCACTACTGTTCATCTGTACTCACGGTTCGTGCCGGCAACTTATACACGCTTAACTAAAACTTAAAACATTTAAAATGCATTTGCTGATATCTTATTAAAGTGTTTCCATTGTTCCCCTCGTACTCGGTCATCAGATCTTAATCTTCAAACGGTAAATCCTTACCTTTGAGGTAAATCCTGTTGACGACGAAAAGAAATATTAATATCGGTCACATTTGACGGCAGATTTTGCCTTAAATTTAAATAGAATACCTACTTCAACCATGGCCCACTTCCATGAGACAATGGAAGTAGGGGGAGGGGTTTCTTATTTTAGGACTTTATGCTGTAAACCGTTAGGTTCTCAGATGAGACAATACTTAGTAGAACATGTTCAGTTCCATCTTGCACTTGTAAATTCTTTATATGTCTGATATCATTAGTTGATCAGTTTTATTACGTGGTAAGGTTCTTGTACGCGGGAGTCCTTCTGGGTAGGTACCACCGCTTTATACCTAATATCTAGTAATTTTACTGACCTAAATGTCCTTTATACTCTGCATCTCTGCATAGTGAACGATGGGACGAACATGTCTTATCATTCATTATATATTGTGTGTGTACATGAGTAGTGTGAGTAGTGTGTAATATGTGAAGGTATGCCGTCAGGTCTGAGCGGTGCTGGCGGGTCGTCGGGCATGCGATGTGTGTGTGTGTGTGTGTGTACATGAGTAGTGTGAGTAGTGTGTAATATGTGAAGGAATGCCGTCAGGTCTGAGCGGTGCTGGCGGTTCGTAGGGCATGCGATGTGTGTGTATGTGTGTGTACATGAGTAGTGTGAGTAGTGTGTAATATGTGAAGGTATGCCGTCAGGTCTGAGCGGTGCTGGCGGGTCGTTGGGCATGCGATGTGTGTGTATATGTGTGTACATGAGTAGTGTGAGTAGTGTGTAATATGTGAAGGTATGCCGTCAGGTCTGAGCGGTGCTGGCGGGTCGTCGGGCATGCGATGTGTGTGTATGTATGTGTACATGAGTAGTGTGAGTAGTGTGTAATATGTGAAGGTATGCCGTCAGGTCTGAGCGGTGCTGGCGGGTCGTCGGGAATGCGATGTGTGTGTATGTGTGTGTACATGAGTAGTGTGAGTAGTGTGTAATATGTGAAGGTATGCCGTCAGGTCTGAGCGGTGCTGGCGGGTCGTCGGGCATGCGATGTGTGTGTATGTGTGTGTACATGAGTAGTGTGAGTAGTGTGTAATATGTGAAGGTATGCCGTCAGGTCTGAGCGGTGCTGGCGGGTCGTCGGGCATGCGATGTGTGTGTATGTGTGTGTACATGAGTAGTGTGAGTAGTGTGTAATATGTGAAGGTATGCCGTCAGGTCTGAGCGGTGCTGGCGGGTCGTCGGGCATGCGATGTGTGTGTATGTGTGTGTACATGAGTAGTGTGAGTAGTGTGTAATATGTGAAGGTATGCCGTCAGGTCTGAGCGGTGCTGGCGGGTCGTCGGGCATGCGATGTGTGTGTATGTGTGTGTACATGAGTAGTGTGAGTAGTGTGTAATATGTGAAGGTATGCCGTCAGGTCTGAGCGGTGCTGGCGGGTCGTCGGGCATGCGATGTGTGTGTATGTGTGTGTACATGAGTAGTGTGAGTAGTGTGTAATATGTGAAGGTATGCCGTCAGGTCTGAGCGGTGCTGGCGGGTCGTCGGGCATGCGATGTGTGTGTATGTGTGTGTACATGAGTAGTGTGAGTAGTGTGTAATATGTGAAGGTATGCCGTCAGGTCTGAGCGGTGCTGGCGGGTCGTCGGGCATGCGATGTGTGTGTATGTGTGTGTACATGAGTAGTGTGAGTAGTGTGTAATATGTGAAGGTATGCCGTCAGGTCTGAGCGGTGCTGGCGGGTCGTCGGGCATGCGATGTGTGTGTATGTGTGTGTACATGAGTAGTGTGAGTAGTGTGTAATATGTGAAGGTATGCCGTCAGGTCTGAGCGGTGCTGGCGGGTCGTCGGGCATGCGATGTGTGTGTATGTGTGTGTACATGAGTAGTGTGAGTAGTGTGTAATATGTGAAGGTATGCCGTCAGGTCTGAGCGGTGCTGGCGGGTCGTCGGGCATGCGATGTGTGTGTATGTGTGTGTACATGAGTAGTGTGAGTAGTGTGTAATATGTGAAGGTATGCCGTCAGGTCTGAGCGGTGCTGGCGGGTCGTCGGGCATGCGATGTGTGTGTATGTGTGTGTACATGAGTAGTGTGAGTAGTGTGTAATATGTGAAGGTATGCCGTCAGGTCTGAGCGGTGCTGGCGGGTCGTCGGGCATGACGCCCGCGGCCGCCGCTGCGATGATACAGTTCACTCCGCTGCTCTACTCCTATCAGCTGGCGATGGCGCAGGCCTCCGCGCTCGGTAAGCGTTGTACGTATTCCAAAACACACACATCTTTTATTTAACACTGTTTTTTTAGTTACAGGATGTATGAGGTCGATTTGTACACGTGAAATAAGTTTCATCGCAATTCAATCGTATATCCCAATTCACGCCATTTCAACGTACGATTTGATAAAATTGCGAATAGTAAAACTGAACACTATGTTTTGTGAAGGGAGTTGGAAATTGCCCTAATATTATATCACTGGTTTAGGATAACAGAAGGAAGCTATCACAAAACTATTGTTTGAATTGTAGAAATCAGTAATATTTTTATCTGATATGGGGCAAACTAGACCAAAGCTGAAGCCTTTGAAAATGGTAAAAAAAAAAAAAAAATAGTACTTAGTAACTTGTAGTTTTGCCGGAAATCGAGATAAACCGTCTTTTACCTTTAAAAACTCACCCCCTTCCACTTCCCGACCTCAGATCGCCCGTAAATTATTTTTCCTTTCATTTTTGTTATATTCTCTTCCTTTTCCAATTGGTTTTATCCAACTTTATATTTTGGTTACAAAAATTATCGACTCTGGTCTAAACGGGTTAAATTAACTATAGCGACTTCTTTGTATAGTAGTATAAGAAAGAAATTTTAACTGCCACAGCCAGAGAGGTCAATTAACTTTACTTGTCAATTAGCTATTGATTATTCGATTATTTCTCACTGAAATGAAATCAAATCAAATTAGTGACGTCAATTGAGCTTGATACTCTACTAAGCATAAAGCATTTTCTCTGTAAAGTAACTGAATATATATAGCTCGGAGTGAGATGTCAAATGTTAGGAAATAATCTTATTCCAAACAAAGACTAATTATCAATTAAAGTAAATTCATGTCTCTTAGTGTGGCAGTTAATGAATAATCCGTGGGAACTAGCGAATTTTCATTACTATAGTCGTACTCTTAAAGTGTATGAATCGATCTCAACCGGCTTGATCATAAAATATTATTCTTGCATATGTTATATAAAGAATAAGATAATCACAATTTTCTTTCATTTTATTGCATCAAGTCATCCATCAATTTCTATTATAAATGTTGTCTTTTCAATATATTTTTACTAATGCATGAATATTCCTTCTCGGTATTGTGAAAATTTTGATATTGTTTTATTTTTTATCACTCCATTGTGTTTTCGACCCCACGCCGGTGTGATCATTTAGGTTTACACAAATAATATTGCGATATTGGCCTTAGAGTTGGGTCTTTGACTCCAAACCTTTATACAACGTGTTACAGAAAGGTGTAGTAATTATTAATAACGTAATATAGAGTAAGATATAAGTATTTATACCTAGTAGTAACAGATACAATTCCATTGTAAGCTATTATTGAATGAGTAACATGTCGATGTTCATCTTGCCACTTTCGACAACACTAAATGACAGCTGATCTTTTGTCTCACTCCAGCATTGTTATTCTCTCTTATGCACTTCATTTAATTAATAGGGATGTGATCTATCTTATCGATGGTAATAAACGGGCGATTAAAATTAGTGTGTAATTTTAGGATTAATAATACACATTCGGTACACAAGCGCTCATTGTCATATGTATTTAACGACCCTTAAATATGACCACACCTTTCTGTAACACGTATATTATCGACAAATTGATATCTATTTCATACTTTGTGATTAAATTATTAAGATCGAGTTATAAATAAGAAGCTGATTTAAAGTTTAATAAATTATATTATACCAATGTGTATAATCACTTTATTGGTCTAGTGGCAGTGTATTTAGGCTCAAAAACCTGTGAGATCTTGGCTACGTTCAAACTCCAGGTCAGGCAACTACAATTTATGCTTGAGTTTTCTATTCGAAATTTTACATGAAGTTGCCTGCGATTGTAATTTAGGCCGATATGACGCTAAATTAAGATTTTATGTTTAGAAATATTCATGAACATTAGATTTGCTTGCTTATTGATATTAATTGTGATTACAATGTACAGTCAACAGCAAAAGTAGATTAACACAACCAAACCAAAAGCCATATACATCGTAAGATGTACACAAGTCTCTCAACAAGATTAGCGCCAAATTGGATGAAGTTCGTAAAATATAGAAATTAGCTGAACACCAAATTGTCAAAAGTTGAACATAAATCTTGCGAACATGAACTACAGTTACACCTATCTATAGTTTTGGGGAAATATAAATTTATATTACCACTGACAAATACAATTACATTTGATTTACAAATTTAATGCAATCTACTTTTGAAAGTCTAGCATTCAGTCATTTTGGCGTTAGTTTAGTTAAGCGACTTATGATCAAACATTTCCGCCATAAGCTCGAGGCAAGGCATTTCGTGGTTTACACTGACCATAAGCCACTTAGTTTCGCTTTTCACAAACGGAAAGAAAACTGTAGTCCGCGTCAGTATCGTCACCTCGATTACATCTCGCAGTTCCCAATGACATCCGCCATATTCACGGCAAAGATAATGTCGTTGCCGACACACTTTCGCGTGTTGATGAGCTGCAGATGCCAATCGACCTTGTCTCGCTTGCCTCATCGCAAGCAAATGACCAAGAGCTTGCACAACTTATTCAAAGCGAAAGCAGTCTGCGCCTGGAGAAGGTCAGAATTTCGGACACAAATGTCGAGATGTACTGCGATGTGAGCACTTCATCACTAAGGCCGTTCATCACCCAACCTTTTCGCAGACAGCTCTTCGAGAACATCCATGGCCTTAGCCATCCAGGTGCCAACGCCACCGCAAAATTAATTGCTACGCGTTTTGTTTGGCCCGGGGTGCGCAAAGACTGCCGTGAATGGTCTCGAAAATGCCTCGCTTGTCAACGTGCTAAGGTCCATCGCCACGTCTCTTCCCCACTTGGCACCTTCGAACTACCACGCTCGAGATTCGCCTTTGTCCATGTGGACATAGTAGGTCCCCTTCCTCCTTCACAGGGCTATCGGTACTGCCTTACCGCCGTAGACCGATTTACGCGATGGCCGGAAGTCACACCGATGGTAGACATCACCGCTGAAACCGTTGGGAAGACTCTGCTGTCGTGGATATCCAGATTTGGATGTCCAACAGACATCGTCACAGATCGCGGTCGACAGTTTGAATCATCGCTTTTCCAATACCTTGGAAAAGCGATTGGATTCAAACATCGTAGAACTACCGCGTATCACCCTGCGTGTAACGGTTTGGTGGAACTTTTCCACCGACAGTTGAAATCTGCCATCATGTGTCATGCTGACCCAAACTGGGTTGATACCCTACCTCTGGTCCTCCTTGGGATCCGGAGCTCTTTTAAGGAGGAGTTACAGGCCTCATCAGCCGAACTTGTGTATGGCGAGCCACTGCGTCTGCCAGGAGAATTTTTCCACTCCACCACCCCTGACACAACTGACGCATCCGAGTTCAGCTCTCGCCTGCACAACTTAATCTCCAAACTACGGCCCACACCCACTTCCAGGCACAAAAACAACAAAGTTTTCGTGTTCAAGAAACTGAATTCCGCCAGCCATGTATTTCTGCGAGATGACTCGGTTCGAGCGGCGCTACAATGCCCCTATACCGGCCCTTTTAAGGTGCTACAAAGGGGTAATAAAGTGTTTAAAATATTGGTAAGGGGAAAAGAAGTCACGGTATCGATTGACCGCCTTAAGCCTATATACTAGCTGACCCGAACCCGTCTCCCATTACTACCCAAATCCCTCCCCTTAACCGTGAATCATTACCCGATCCGCCTTCCAATCCCACGCAAAACCTACCAGCACAAGGGATCAGGACACGCTCAGGGCCTACTGTTAAGTTGCCTAATCTCGTATCACCCGTAGTTACGGTCTCTGGGGGGGAGTGATGTAGGCTACCCCTACTTATACATACACTATTACACACGCACACAAGAAAAATTCAATTCAACACAATTGTACAGTGGACTCGCTCATAACATAGTGCATTGGAAACGCGATCTCCAAACCCGTTCGCTACACTACGCCACACACACCACACACTTTAGACGCACCTCCTGTCCCGCTTCCGACGATCTCGCTCGTCGTGTATTCGTATTAGCGGACTAACTTGTATATTTTAAAACGCTCGTGTGTATGCAAAGAAAATAAAAATAAGTTCAAGTCCTTCTGAGTTTTCTTCCTTTATCAACGGTACGAGGTTATACCAAACCCGTACATATCGCAACGATGTATAGGATTTTTGGATACCTGGATGTGTTCAATGACTTTTGGTGTTGACCGTATCACAAAGACAAGTACTTGCTTGTGTTCTTTACTTTATCCAATTGATATAGTGTGCAATGTATCGAAAATGAATAATGATTTATCTATCGATGTATAAGAATGTCGTTTACAGCTGGTAAGGGTGGTTCGTCTGCGACCAACTCAGCCGCCATGGCGGAGATGCAACGCGTCGCCGAGGCACAACGACAATACCTACTGGACATGATCCCGGGACAACATGGACGGAACCCGTGGACTAAGAACTGAACACGGACAGGTATGTCATATGTTGGGAATATCACCGTATTTTTTTATAGCTGCCACCGTGGCGCAGTTGTATTGCGTACACGGTACGAATGCCGTGCTTGAGGTCTCGGGTTCGATCCCCGGGTCGGGTAAAGTAATATTGGGTTTTTCTATCATGAAATTCTTACTATCAGCCCGGAGTCTGGAATTGTGCCCGGTATGGTGTTAGGCTCGCCCCCTATCACATCATGTGACGAAAATAAGCTCGGCGTAATGTGGGTGTACTAGTTACACCCACACCCACACCCACAGTTGCGGCTGTACTAGGCCTCTGCCTACCCTTTCGGGGAACACAGGCGTGAGTGCGTATGTATATGTTTTTTATAGCAGTATATAGCAGCCGACAAACGAGCAAGTGGTTCACCTGATCGTAAGTGATATCTACCGCCCATGTATACCTACAAAACCACAATTATGGGTGCGATGCCGACCTTCAAGGGATTGGTGCAAAGGGGTGAGGGGGAGGGGATTTGGGCCACCGGTAATCTCCTAATGAAACGCAACAGAAAGTTACCGCATCATGTCGGTGTTCTGTGAAAAAGTGGTAACAAACTGGTCGAGCCGGCTCATTCATGCTGTAGACAAAACTGTACAGCGTAGTTCTACCACTTACCAATTATTCCATAATATTATCATCTTGCTGGTTGTGTACCTGATATAGCCTGATATAGTTGTACCGGACTGTATAGCGACCACACTCTGTGGTGTGCCATATGGAAAAAAAACTCGGTGGCTCGTTCAAATCAAATCATTTATTCAGTAATTTTACACGTCAAATTAAGAATCTACCGGTGCTTCGAAAATGCCCACTGGTCTGAGAAGAAACACAAAGAAACTCAGCCGTAGGTCTTTTGCATTTTTTTATATATTACCATATGGTTTAAAAATCAAACATAAACATTTACTAATTTAGACACACATCATTAAAGAAAAAAAAACAATCAGTTTAGGATTTTTAGGATCGATGCACTTGCCCATTCAGATGACCGAGCAGCAAAAGTGAATTAAATAATTGTTACAAAATAATTATTTAATATTAGGAAATCTGGGTAGACCAGTCAACAGTAAATTGTATTCTGAGCTCAGTCGGTGTATATCCGGTAAGTTTAGGCCGGCATGATGCTGACAAGTGTCGAGGGACGTAACTTCTCTCGACAGTCGACATTTGACAGGACGGCATAATTCTGCCGACCTTCGATAGAAACATCATCTGTCGTTGATCCACACTATTCTTGGATTGCGCTGAAATTACCATCAGGTAAAAATAAAAAAGAAGTGTGAAATAAAGAGGACTTCTAGGATTTTAACTTTAATCTGGCAAAAAATTTGATCAGTTCTTGAGCTAATATTGCTTTTTTTTTCAGATTATGGATGGCAGTAACGCATTTTCTAAGATTTCTTATATGTTCACGCTAAGTTAACGATAGTTAAGGATTAAAAAGAATCGGTTTAAGTGAATCAAAATAGCACAAAAATTTTAAAAAATACGTAAAAACTTAGGTTTAGTTAGTGTTATGCAGTGTGGTTTCGGAGCTGACAATATTTTAAACTAAGATAACAGTTTTACGTGAGAAAGTGAATATAAACATAATAAAAAAAAATACACTAAAGTGTAACGGAATGAAACCTATCGTAATCCTGATATCTGGATTTGTGGCCGATATGGGATAGGCTTGTCGCCCATCACATCATAGGACGGATTAATATCTGCGAACCATGACCCACTGGTTGCGTCTCTGCCTTCTGGATTTATGTATAGGCGTGAGAATGTAATATTTATACACATGTATTGTGAACTGATGTAAGCCAAACTGGACTATTTGGCCTCGGTATAAGGATGATGATGGGGTGGTATGTTTACGTTGCAGTGGTGAAGGGTCCGTGTAATAGAATCTCTATCGTCTTACCTTTACAAACTTGTCATATTAGATATAGCTACCTTTTTTATATAGCATAGGCGGTCAAAGAGTTAAGTGGGTCACGTGATGGTAAGTGATCTTCACCGCCCATGAACACCCACAATATTAGAAGAATCATAGGCGCGTTGCCGACCTTAAAGGAAAGGGATAATCAAGGGATTGGGAAGGGGAGGGGAAATTGGGCATCCGGATATCCCACTCATCTTACGACACGCAACAGTAAGCCGTTACTCTGTCGATTTTCTGTGAGAAAGTGGTAATAACCCGCTCAAGCCGGCCCATTCATGCTGTAGACAGAACTGCCTACAGCGCGGCTCCACCAAAAGTACTTGGTATGAATTACTATACAGTAAATAAATGAGAAACTAGCGTTGGCTTTCCTTTTGAAAATTCTCGTTCTCGCCACTGCACACTACATTAGGGACGAACCATTTGCCGTTACGTTTGGTAATCCAATCACATAGAGGTACTTAAGTGGGGGAAGAATTGCATACTGTTTACAAGAATCTTGAAGTTGTAAGCGCACAATGTATTTTTAGAAAATTCAACTCATTCATGCACGTCTTGCTATATATGCGTAATTAATTGTTTGTGTAGACACAATGACTGTGCGTGTGTGTGTCATTGACTAAGGCCCGTATTGACAAACAACATACAGAGTGACCTCATTGCTAAGTATAGATTTCTGTGTACATGATTGGTCTGTTTATATTTAGCGCCAAAAACTAACCAATGACGTGTACAGAAATCGCTCACGCACACGTAGTAAAATGTGAATAAATGAATCAATCTATGGCAGAGTGTAAATGCTGTGTTTGTAAGACAATAGTAAGATACGTCTCAATATGAAGTTTGAAGGGATTTGCTGTAGGATCGGATTTTGATTGTTTTGATTTTGATGGTTGTAAATAATGGAAAAATAATAATACTTGGCCTGTATTATGTACATCACACTGCACACTGCTGGGCACAGGCGTTCTCTACTGAATGAGATGCCTTAGTCTACCGCGCTGGTCTAATTAGGGTTGCCAGACTTCATGTACCTTCGAAATTCTTTTGGAGAACTTTTCACATATGCAGGTTTTCTCACGATAAAGCAAGCGGTTAAAGCAAGCGATAATTAATAAGTCATACACGTAACTTAGAAAAGTCATAGGTGCATGCTCTTGGGGCTGGTTTTGAACCTGCAACTTTCGTCTCAACAGTCCTGGGCTATCGCTGCTTTTCTGGTTTGGAATTTTAACTTTTATATTTGGTTGACAAAACACCGAAAAATTATCTAAAGTGTAATTGAAAAATGAAAACAAGTTATCTTTTGTTCATTATTCACAAGTTGATATTAAAACAACCTTTTATACCTAATTCCAAATATTACAATGCAAAGAAGGGAACAAAAAATTATAGCTTAATATCAATGCATCCCTTATTGCACATATGTAGCAAGCTTGATTATTTCAAGACAGCGTGTGATTATTAACTAATTAATTTGATTTATTGATTAATATTAACTTTATATTGTTTTATATATATCTGACGTATTTTTAACGCACTTTTTATAAACGCAGCGTGCACTACCTTAGCAGTTTCATACAGTTCGATTTTAATTGATCCACACTTTTGAATCATTAAAAGCTGTATGGTTTTTGTTGATCAATTCGATTGAATCTATTCAGACGGTTCAAATCGAATCCACTTTAGCAGTTGATCAAGTAAAATCGAGCCGTATGAACCCGCTATTATATTATAAGATCCGAGAGACACTGCAATATTTGGCATTTGTGTGAAAGTAATTTAGATAAATAAGAATCATTTTGTATGGATAGCTTTAAGTAAGTCAATGGAATACATGTCATTGAAGACATAATTGTTATTTTATTTTTCCTTATAAATTTTACATGGAAATAGTAGGTCACAGACTTACAAAATAAAGTAAACCATTTTCTCCTTATTCTTTCAACATAATCGCTGAGTTGACTAGTTCCTGGAAATAATAAAATAAGATTCAAAATCACCAATCTTGAACTGCTTGAGAATATACAATATGTAACAAAAACCCTGTTGGGGGTTTTAACCGCGATATCAGAATCGATATTCAAACGTAATGAAATAACTCGCATACGCAAATAAGACTATAAAAATAATCATATTTATTTTTTATACTTAAATCATTTTATTGTTTGTAAACCGTATTTCGATTGATTACCTCTGCAAGAGCAATGTCTCGGAGCCAGAGCGAGAGAGCAAGTTGCGGCGTCTACGTGCAACAAACGCGCCGCGCCGCGTGTGCACCCGGTTTCGTCAATACGTAACGTCAGTCAGCTGTTCATTCGTTTTCAGATGTTTTTTTTATATGTTAATTTTTCTAAGCTACCTGTGTAAGGATAATATCTCGCTTCTGTTTATTATTTTTTGAATGTAACTATTTTTATTAAGCTGTCTTTAAGACAATCTTCACGACCAAGAAAGGGCCAACAGGGATTTTGTTACATACTGTATACACACAGTAAAAAAAAACTATGCAACTTAGAAAAAGTTTGTAAAAAATATACAATGTGTTACAGAAAGGTGTGGTCATATTTAAGGGTCGTTACATAATACACACCTGACAGTGAGTGTTTATGACAAGATCCTTCAAAATCTAGGCATCTTAAAATGTCACGCTAATTTCCATACTAGTTTACTACAACCGATAAGATCGGTCACATCCTAATAAATTAAGTGAAGTGCGTAAGGGAGAAAAACAAGGTTGGAGTGAGACAAAAATTCAGCTGTTTATCATTTAGTATTGTCCAAACTTGCAAGTCGAATATCAATTACATGGTACAAATTTGATAAAAAAGAAATTGCATTTCCGTATTATTGGTGAAATACATAAATCATTATTTATATGTTGGTTGAATTTGAACACACCGTCCTGTAACAGCTTGAACGTAAAGTACAAAAAAACTAAATTAAAAACAAATACAGTGTTGCTTTTTTGGTGTGTTTATATTGGGCTATCATTCCGTATGAGTGTATGCGCAAAATAACCGATTTGCAATAATGTCGCATAAAATTGAAGATTTCAGAATTATTTGTTTATTCTTTGTTACAAATTATGATGGAATGTAATTGCAAACCTCTTTTAGCAATTTATTGTTCATCCAAAGTAATATCCCATAATCGATCAATCAAATCATAATGACAAAATATAATATCATTGAATCGATCTCATAATAAAAGCGAGTACACACGGATCGGTTTTAGTTAATTAACTGAAAGAAAGAAAAACATTTATTCGGCCCTTTTTGAGACTCGCTAATACAAAACAAGGAACATAACAGCAGAAAACAACAATCGGTATTAATTTAAGTATTTTATTTTATAATACACAATACAGATTACAATTATTGCAAAGATATAAGATAAAATTACATATACAGTTATAAACTAGACTGTAGTCCAAAAATATGTGTACATAGAAAAGTGATGTAGAAGAGTGTTAGACATTACAAATATTTAAAATTACATGAAAACAGATTAAGTTACCAATAAACAAATTGCTAATTGAATGAGGTTGTGTTTGAAGCAACGAGACTCGGTGCTGGTGGTGATGAGTCCGGGCTATAAGGTTTGGGATAGAGGACAACCAACTATTCTGGCTCGGCAGTTTACCGGTAAACTGATTCGACAAGCAGAATTCAACCTTATTGAAACTCGACCTGCCATTTGAGACTTTATGTATTATTAATAAGAGGTATTATGCCATAAAAATACACTGAGGTTTAGATAATTCTACCATATAATTACCGGGAAACCACCCGGCCAGAATGGAATAGACCAAATTGGCGGGCAGGGTTGACCCGCGAGTTTATCAAAAAAGTTGCTTGTTCAGCATATACCAAACTGATAAATCGCATGTGAATTGAACATCATCTGAACAGGCTCAATGGATTTGATCAGTAAAAACCATAAGCAGTTTTTGTTGATTTAAGTCAGTTGATTAACTAAACAAAATCGACCCGTGTGAACCCGCTATAAGAGATTAAACGATCAGCTAGAGATAGATTAATTATTGTGATTGTGTTTTGTGTCCAGCTAAAACTCAAATAAAATTACCTGATGGGCATCCAAATAATCCAGGTCAGTTTCGGCGCCCAATATCTGTACAGCATTCAGGATGACGTCAGCAGCTTTCTTCACGTTCTTAGCGAACATAGCCAACACCTCACTCACGGACACCTGCAGATCATTTAACCGACTTCAAAAAAGGAGGAGCTTCCCAATTCAATGCGCATTTTAACCATATTAGTTTTATGTAACGCCGCGCCAGAAGTGAACTGGTTTTGGTGGGGTTACTCGAGGGTGGTACCATTATTTGTTAAGATCTGATGGAGTTAATAGGAAAATTGGAAATTCCTTAATGAATAAAAGCAAATAAAAAACCGTCCTGGGTTCAATTTCCAGTTCAGGCAATCACAATTTGTTTGAATTTCCGATTCAAAAAGTCATACATGAATTGACCTGGATTAGAATTCGTACCTGGGACTTTAATAAGAACATTATAGTTGACGCGGCAAAAAGGGGACCATTCCAGTATTGAGGGTAAGTATTAGTATTTATGTTAATTCTATGAAAAGTGTGATAAAAAGTATAAAATACTCTGGTTGGTGGGTCCATCGTATGCGATAGGCCGTCTGGGTTGGTACCACCGCTTTGTTGATTTCTGCCGCCAAGCAGCACTGTGTAAGAATTGGAGTAATATGCAAGGACATTATACAACTTATGTGTCGGGATGACGAACGCAGTTCAGTGCTTTGTAATTCAAAGTTCTATGTGGTGTCTGTTTATAGGCTGTATTTATAAGGCGAGCTACCTGCTCGTTTTATCTAATATAAAAAAAATGTAGTTACCGAGCCTTCGTGTTCCCTCCAACAATCATAGTCGGTGACTAGTGCCAAGGCTGCGTAACTAAGACCAGCTTCTTTCGCCAGGACTACCTGCAACACAAACACTATAATAATAATTAAAATTTATTTCAGGCATAGCCCATAAAGTGTTAGTATTTACAATATCTTATAAAATTAATGTTAGTAAATATACAGATATAATATAATTTTTATATCACTTTAGGGCAAAGTGTGGAGTTTCATCCAATGTCGCAGCATTGGAGAGTCCCACCTGTCTACGAACACCCTTAAGATGCTATTGTCGCTACCGCGTATACGTGAAAGTAGCGAGGCACATCTTTTACGCATAATAGCAGCGAAACCATCTATGAGTCTATCCCCGAACATCTTCGATGCGCTACAGCGCCACGGTAACCCCAACAGCACCCTAAGGGCGTTATTATATTGTACTCTTATATCGCTGTACGCACGTCCACCATAACTGATCCACAGGCTGCACGTGTAGAATGACTGACAATAAGCCTTAAACAGTGTAGTTTTTACAGGTAAACTATATATCACCCACAAATTAAAATACAAATGTCGATAGCCTCCGTGGCGCAGTGGGCGAGTAGCCGGCTGCGAAGCGAGAGGCTGTGGGTTTGATACCCACACCGAGATAAAAGTTGGTGTTATCCACAAATAATGGTTTCTGGTTTGGGTGTTGTGGGACTGCAAGTTCTTCGTAGTTCTTGATACCCACGACCTAGGTCAGGACTATGTGTGTGACTGTTGGTTGTATTTGTTTGTAGGTCTCGTGTGCGAAAGTCTGTCTAGGTAAGTACCAATGCTTTGTCTTTTGCTGCCGCCAAGCACTAGTCTAGTAGTGTAAGTACTGTGTTATTCCGGTTTGAAGGGCATTGAAACCAGTTAAATTATTGAGCATTATGAAACTTAATATCTTGTGTCCCGGGGTACTTTACGTCGGTTTTCTGTGCGATAGTGGTAACGACCCGGTCGAGCCGGTCCATTCGTGCTGTAAACTTCTGCAGCGTGACACTACCACTCAAAGATGTTGCAACTGTTTAAGGGCAGCTGTTACGCCTACTATCAGACGAGTAACTTATTCGTAGCATTATTCAGTAAAATAAGTGTTTATCTCAAACGATTTACGCTCTCCAGAATGCAAAAAAACGAGTACAGTACCCACGGGTTGGATGGTAATTTTGAGTGAAATACGTACTTCTGGTACGGTGGTCATGTTGACAAGATGTCCGCCCCACTGTCGATGCATCAAACTCTCGGCTCGGCTTGAGAATCTGTGAGACAAAAATAAATTGTTTACTGTTATATTATAGTGTAGATATTTCGACTCATTTATGCACGTCTTGCTAGTTATGCGTGGTCTTTTCAATACGTATAATTGTGTGACAGTGACGTGACAATTATCCCTATACCTATTGACGCGCATACATTTTAACATGACATTGTTTTTAGTAGTAGATCCACGCTGTAGTCATGTCCACAGCGTGAATGGGCCGGCCTGTCCGGGTCGTTAACACTGTCTCACAGAAAACCGGCGTAACAAAAAGTAAAATATTCTCTACCATGAGCCACTCTTGACAATTGTTTTTGATAATACGGAGAAAAAGTACCTTACCTAGGTCCCTGTATAACAACAGCGGTGCCAGTTTCATGGTACGCGTATCCTTTAGCAGCGGCGGCGCTGATCAGAGCGTTCCTGCCGTGCTCGCAGAACGCCGGTCTCATTGGTACGTGACACACACCGCGCGGACCGCCCTCTGTCCGGTCGTAGAATGTGCAATGACGACCCCATGTCCTACAAATACATTTTGTTTATCTGATAGGAACAATTGGCGGGAGGTGTACTGTGTAGCGTCTTGGTCTTAATTTGGCCTACTTGCAGGATTCTTCTTTCGACAAAGGACAGGATTGGTTACGAGAATTTTAATTACCTACTTAGGTTTAATTATCATCAATGCAAGACAGTGGGGACAGAGAAAGAGAATAGAAAGATGATGAGCATAAAGTGACGAAACAATGGCGTGAAGCGTCGCGTCGGCACCCCGCGGCCCGCGCTCCTTCATTCCAGTAATCATAACCATAAATGAACTACGGACCAGGTGAAGTTTGTGTATAATTTGTGCCTGTAAGTAGCTACATACATATAGAGCTGTAGGTAGGTACATGTGCGTAGGCACGGTTAGGCAAGGTGGGGTGCTTGCTTCACCATGGATACTTGGATACCGCCCTGGATATCTGCATATCACTCTCGATTGTGAGTCACTGATATTCTTTCAAAATTACCACGGCCAATTCGAAATGGTGCGCGAGGTCATAAAAACTTTGCGTCTACTTCGTGACCGACTGATTCTTTTATTTACTTACTTACTTTTACCGACTTTATCCTGCTTTTGGAAAATTTTATCCCACTCTGAAGCAAATCCTGGCTACGCCCATGTGTTTACGTGATAGGTGTTGAAGTAAGTAACCAAGACTTCGGTAATACTCTATTAGATGTAGTTTTATATGATTTTGTCAAGTAAAACACTTTTATACTATGTCCAATTATTTTATTCAGCTTGATGAATAGTAATAGGATATAGCCTCACAGTATTGACATGCAATACGTAATTAACCGTTCTAAAATCTTTTCACGTAAGTAATAGCGAAATTCTAATTGTTAGCCTCCGTGGCGCAGTGATCGAGTAGCCGGCGAGAGGCCGTGGGTTCGATTCCCGCACCAAGACAAACGTTTGTGTGATCCACAAATACTTGTTTCGGGTCTGGGTGTTTTCTCTACAGAGTTTGATGTCTGGCAGGCGGCCCATCGTAAATACTACAAGCCAAATCTTTCTGTAATATGAGTTAGAAAGCATGTTGCACCGTCCCCACTGCGAGTGGAATAAGGGCAGGTGGAAGGAGAAGAATGGCGAAATTCTAATTATATTTCATTCGAAAATATCTACTGACCTGTCTATGAAGTCATCCAATACGACCAGATCACCTGGTTTGTAGTTTTCCACCAGGGATCCGGTGGCCGTGGTCGCGAGGATATGCGTGCAACCGACTTGCTTCAGTGCCCAAATGTTTGCACGGTAGTTCACGTCACTGCCAAAGAGACCATAAGAAGATGAATAAAAAAACTAAAAAACAACTACTTAAACAATTATAAATCAATGCTAGTTGTGTACTTCTAAGTAAGTAGGTACTTTAATTTTTATTTCAAATGGTCATTAATTGATACGGCCCACTCAAATTGTTTAGTTTTATTTTTATCTTTGTAGGTTTTTGAGACTGTTTTATTTTTTGTTTAAAACGTTTTTATTTTACTACTTTTTATTAAAAAAATATCAACATCAGTGTGTCGAGGTCTTTTATTTCCGATTTTACTCCTCTCCAAATTGAAATATTTCTGCCGCAAAGCAGCAGTGTGTAAGCACTGTTGTGTATCGGTTTGAAGGACATTTAAGCCAGTGAAATTCCTGGGCATTATTAGGCTTGTCATTCAAGTTACAAAGTAACCACCGCCGCAGTAAATCCTATTGAATACAAAAAGAATCATCCAAATCGGTCCACATTTGGCAGAGTTATGCATTAACATACCTACCTACATAAACAATACTTTTAAGTACTATACAGACGAATTGAGAACCTTTGTTTTTTGAGTTGATATTGATACTCTTGATACTCTTGCATAATCTATAATCTTAGCTGAATAAAAAATTATACTTATTAATTATAATAGACGTATTATCCATTTATGGTAGACTTCCCCAAAACGCGCACTAAACGCTTTGCCTCCATCATACGGACTGCCAAATTGTGGAACAAGTTGCCGGAGTCTTTGTTCCCCGATAAATATAATCTGGGTGTCTTCTAGTCGCGAGTGCGTAAGCGTGCTTCATCTTAGGACACATCATCGCTTTCCAGTTACCATCAGGCGTGATAGTGGCCAAACGCAATCCTATTACGTATAAAAAAAAAACACCTAATGGTAATGTATTCGAGATAGCACAATAATTTTACCTCGGCTGATATTGATGTTTCCGACCATGTCTCGCAAGCAATACGCACGACACTCCTTTAATGTCGCCCTCAATCAGCACATCCGACGGGTTCCCGAACGGAGTACTCACTTCCTTTTCAAGACGATTCTCGAACAACGTCGGATCATCGAACCCCGAACCACCGATGATGCCGATCTGTTACGAAACAATACGCGCAAAATAACTTGGTCGCCGTTTGTCACGAGCGGCGTGGAGGATATTGTTTTCAGGGACTAAAGGGTGACGGGAGACGTAGAAGTTGTGACTTCAGCTCAGCTAGTTGACAAGCTAGGTGCCTCGTATGCGAGTTGCCGTCTGGGTTGGTACCACTGCTTTGTATGTTTATAATGCCCAGCAGCGTGTAAAGCTATTGTATTCGATTTTTTTATAGCATAGGCCGGCAAACCAGCAAGTGGGTCACCAGATAGTAAGTGATCTCCACCGTCCATGTACGCCCAATACCAATAAAGATATGGGCGCGTTAACGACCTTAACGGAAAGGGATAATTAAGAGATTGGGAAGGGAAGGGGGATGTGGGCCTACAGATATCTCACCGTACGCGACGCAGCAGCAAGCTGCTACTTTATGTCTGTTTTCTATGAGACAGTGGTAACGACCCGGATGAGCAGGCCCATTCATGCTGTAGACAAAAGTGTACACAGCGTGGCTCTACTAGTCATCAAGTTGTCATCAAGGATGTTGAAGCTATTGAAATTACTGAGCACTTAACACCATATGTTTTGGTTTGATGAAGGCAGTCCAGTGCCATGCAGTGCTTTCTATTTCAAAGTTTTGTGTGGTGATTCTTGTTTATGGGCAGGTGTGACGGTTACCGAAAATGGGTGGTTGGGATTTTGGTTGGAGTGAAAATAGGCACACCATATTATGACATGTACATAAATACGCACTCACGCCTTTAATCCACGGAGGGGTAGGCAGAGGTATAACCAGTACACTCACATTTCGCCGAGCGTTTCTCCGTCTCATGATGTGATAGGGGGCGAGCCTATCGACATTCGACATTTTGACATATTTTTTAAATAGTTAAAACACTTAAGTGTTAACATTTTGGGCATTTGTCACATATTTCTTACCTCTTTCGGGTTAAATTATAATGCACAATAGTATTGTCAACATTTAAAACTTTTCATTAATAGTTTATATTAATTAAACAAGCTTTTGAACATGTATGATTTCAAACTGGCTTGGATCTGACGGATAGTTTGCTGCTGACCATAAGGTTTATATTTAAACAAATCATACACAATATATTATGTAACAATAATTTAATTAATTAAAATAAATCTTCACCAACTAAAGCTATAACAAATATAATATTCATGCTAATAAATGCTGTATAAATTGCTTATCTAACATTATTTGCCATCTAAACCTTGCTGGAACTTCACTTCTTTCGTTGTTTCGTGAGCCTTTTGAAGATTTTGTGCAATTTCGAAATACCTTTTGGATTCCTCTTGATTTTTCTCAACACCATCGCCTTTTTTGTACATCATACTAACATTAGCGCAAGCATACATGTTACCAAGCTCACAACCTTTTTTAGCAAAGGTGTACGCTTGTTTCATATCAGACTTTATTAGATATTCAATGTTTTTGTTCTTTTCAGGCCTGTGGGGGTTGAAGTCTGCTACATTTTTTGGTACACCAGTCATGTACATTCCAGAAAGATAGTGACATGCCATATCGTCATTGCCGTCACAACTTTTCTTTAAGTAATTGTATCCTGCAACAATAGTGTTTGGTGCTCATCTTAAAAAATTGCTTTTAATTGCATAATTAAAATTAATTGGGAGCCATTGGATAAGGATCACCCTACAAATGGTGCAAAACCAAACATAACATGGGTGATATTGAAGCCAGTGAAATTACATACATACGCAATACTTACGCCTGTAATCCCCGAAGGGGTAGGCAGAGGTGTAATCAGTACACCCACATTTTGCCGAGCGCATCTCCGTCCCATAATGTGATAGGGCTGAGCCTATCGCCATACCGGGCACAAATTCCAGACTTCGGGCTGATACTGGGGTATTTCGTAATAGAAAACCCCAATACCACTACCCGACCCAGGGATCGAACCCGAGATCTCAGCGTTGGCCTCAATCGTAACGCGTACACATTACAACTGCGCCACCGAGGCAGTCCAATTGCACTTGCAATTGCAATTGCAGGCACTGGGCAATTTGCCCAGTGATTTTACTGGGCACTATTAGACTTTACATCTTACATCTCAGGGGACGAGTACAATTCAGTGCCATGCAGTGGTTTGTAATTCAAAGTTCTATGTAGTGAAAGGTGCAAGTTTAATATTAGCTGAGAGACCGGAGCTACTCAACATTTTTTTTTTAAATGGTCCGTTCTAGTGATGTGCATTCTAGGGTCAGCCAGTCAGTGTATATCAAGTATCAGATGAGAAAAAATGTGATGACTGTGGAGGGACACATTACCATCAGGCCCTGAAGACCTGTATTCATTAAATTATATGATCTTAGAGCTTCGGCATATGCTTAGAAATACTATATGATAATGATAATCTATGGTATAAGTTGAGACACACAAGTATATTATACACAAAACAGAGAAGAGCTTACCTCGTGGAACATCTCTTTTTATGTTAACGCCAGGTCCTGTAGCCGTGAGGAGCATGCCAGCATGCAAACACGCCCCAGGTTCATTTAAATCGCAACCCTTTTCGAAATAGGTTAGTGCTTCTGCAGGATCACTTTTATCTTTCCCCCGTCCAACCAAAGTATAATTTCCGATTTTCAGACATGATTTCCCGAAGTTATAGTCTAGGCAGTTACTTTTAAATACTTTAGCTGCCTTGTCGAAGTCCTTTTTAATAGCTTCGAGGTAATCTCCCAATAAATGACATACTTCAGGTTTCTGTTCTTTATAACAACCAAAGCGATACTCGATGCCAAGGTTCTCGATGTATTCCTTGACTTCTTCTTCTTGTTTTAAGTCATAAGCCATGGTCGTTTCGTAATTTTATGGTTCGCGTAAGGAAGAGAGGTTAGATAACGCACAAACGTCAAACAATGTCAATTGATAAATTGTTATCAATTGTAAACATAGTCGTTAACACACTTTTAATGATATCTAATATGAATTATTGTTAAAATCTTACAATTAAAAATATCTAAAATTAGTTATTGTTTTTTAACATGCTCAATTCAATGTAAGAAACAATGTAATTTTCTTATTAGAGAATTATAATGTATTTATTTGCACTACCTACCTTTATTTTTTGTCCATCGCCCATGGTTTATGAAACAAAGTGTTCACAAAACGTCGCTTTATTACAAAAGCTTACAAGAGGTAGGATATGTTTTTATGCCCACAACTTCACAATCTATGATAAATTCACAGACTACTTAGAGATACTACGTATCAGACTGCCAACTGTAGAACAAAAAATTCATTAGTGAGTTTTAGTGTCATTTGACGTTTCTTTTTTTTTCTGTCGAATACATAATCCACAGACTACATAAAATATACTTACTCTATGGCTTATTAAATGCAAATGGCAAAGGAACTAGTAACGTACAGCTCAAAACGCTAGGCTTATACACCAATATAATTTACTGTTTTATCTCATTTATTTAAGTACAGGAAAATTAAATAAAAGTACACATTATTTATTAAAAGATTTATTTTTTAATTTATTTTTATAATTTTCAAAAGCCTTTTTTTGCATCGCATTTTCCTTGCTGAACTTTAGAGCTTTTTTGGCTCTACGATAAAAGTCAGTTTGTTGTTTTGCCTTTGTATATTCATTATAGATTAATGGGCATGTTGGTGTCAAATCTGCCACTTTCTTAATTAACCGCTTCCTGGAAGCTTTCACACTTCGGGGTTTATCCAAACCTAGAAAATAATAAAGTAGTTAGTCCCAACTCAAAGCTGATTAGTTAATTCCATCATAAATGATGTGAAAGTCTAGTATATATTGCTTAAATAAAGTTATATATAATTTAATATTGATTGTATTCCTGATTAACTAATAAAGGTAACTGAGAAATTGCCCAGCACATCATACCTCTAGTGCACCAAATTCACATCATAGCATCTACTGCTTTTCCACATATTAAATCCTATGTATAATATTATAAATTTTGTGAGGATGTATGGATGTTTATTATTCAAACACACATACACTGATAGCCCATGTTCTGTAATATACATACAAAACAATACCCTTTCTTTGGGTACATTAAGTAGTTGCCTAGGATTTGAGTAAAGCCACATCTAGAGCTAATCTAAAATATTACAGATTCACTAATCTGTAAAATGTGACCGGCACTTGACATCTAATTGTCCAGGCGTAATTATCTCTGGGTTAACAGAGTTTGCTAGAAAAGTGAAAATTATTGTAAAGTTCTTGTTCGGAAAGATATTAAATGAACAAATAATATGTCACAAGATAAATAAGAAATAAAAAGGTATCACTTTATTACCTAAATCCAGACTGGTTAATGGATTTCCTGGTAAATTCTGGAAGTCACTTGAGCCAGAAGCAATAATTTCTGAAAAATAGACCAATAACTTATTTATATTTTTTTTTAATTAGGGATGTGTTTTACGAACATTTAGAAGCACAATGTTTGATCGCCTCATCAATTATCAACTATTGGTCTAGTAGAAGCATTCTTAGGCCAGGAAAATTACAATTTGTGTTTGAGTTTTCAATTTGAAAAAAACATACATGAGTTGTCCAGGGTTGAAATAGGAGTAGGAGTAGGATCATGAGACAGAGAAGTAAGGTCAGCAAACTGTGGGTGTACTAGTTGCATCTCTCTATACTCTTTCAGAGATACAGGCGTGATCTTATATTAAATTATTATTGCAATTTGTGTATATACAAAAGGTAGACATTAAAAATATTATATTTACCAACCTGTCAATGGTTCCAGTCTGACACAATATGTGTGGTCAATGTGTCTTTTACGTGAGTAGCTATGATCAGTATTAGGATCCATATTTTCTGAAATTGATAAAAAAATAACAATACTTTAATATCTAAGAAATCTATTGTAATCTCAAGTGTCATTATGATACAATTGAGAGTTTTGCATCACTTGATGGGTTAACAGCCGAGGCAATGGTGAAATGTGGTTCCCGTTGCGGATTGTGGGACACCAAATCGCCCCACAGAATACCAAATCCACCGTCAAATCATAATGGGAAGGCGGAACCTACCATAACTCATATTAGTATACGGCATAGTGCAGCAATATACTACTGGCCAAACTATACACAGAAAATAGAATAATAGACTTACCAGCGTAATCCTGAGATAGTATTCCACTAGAAATCTCTTCTTCAGTAAACAAAGAAGGATATGCTTTGCCTATGAGACGTGATTTGCAGGTAATGAACTTCTTTTCGAAATGTTTTTGACAAACAAAAAGCTTCGAAAGTTTAATAGTGTTCTATAATGTCCAAAAACGCCGGTCAATGTCACTTGTCAATCAACTGTCAAATAAATCCGTCCGGCATTCGCTTACACGTCAGCCAATCACGGCCAAGAATGAAATTCCTAAATGTCATACAACATTAAAACAATATGGCGCTATGTCGAGCGTTTCGTTGTACGTAGATTAACAGCCGTGGATAAATTGGCTGAATAATAACGATAAGAAATATCCCGGTAAGTCGTACGTTAATATTATGATTAAATATCACCACAGATTAAATATCACTGACCATTTAAAATTACTATGATAGGCCAAGTGGATTTGTATTCCATGGTTCCCTATTTTTTAATATTTAGCATGAGTTGTCGTACACAATGGGGGTGTTTGTGCGAAGCAAGTTCTAGGTAGATAATCTTCGTTAAATTATGCAGTTAGAGTATAAACCAAAGAATTTAATACTCTCTACGAGAGGTATAAACTAACATAGTTTTCGTTCGGGACATCTTATCTTGCTTAGTATCATCTGTATATATTAATATGTCATGAGTACTGTATTAGTTGTTTAGACCAATGGAAATAATATGTACTATCGTGTACGATACTACATACTAACTCCATGTTTAGATCTGAGTGTCTAACTAAGCAACTCAGAACTTTGTTCACCCAAACGCGTCCAGTTTTATCGTTTAAGGGTCTTGCCATAATATGGGGAACGGAGTGGCCGTTCTAGACATTCAAAACTAAACCTGGGACAAGCTTTTCTGCAAGTAATGAACGGAGTTAGGCTTACCAAAGCACACCAACCGCCACCACCGGGCTTGAGCCCCTTAGCCAGGATCCGTTAGCGGTACTGTGGTTTTGGACGTGTTCGTTCAAAGATAAAATATAAAGTTCTAAGAAGTCAAAGTTAGAGTTTTAGCATTTCTAATTATGATTTCGTTTGGGTTACCTTTGATCTTAACTGTTGACAGTTACACTAATAGTACGTACGAATCGCTTATACCGACAAACGTATAATAAGGAAGTCAGATGTGCTAAAAGACTTAAATATAATAATGAAGTCTCATGCATCTTTGTGTGGTCTTATAGGATAATATCCAAAATTACCTGAGTTATGTGCATGAGTCTTGTATGTAGGCATAATTAGCACGCTTTTTTATAATTTTAGGTCTACTTCCTGTTATACGTTTTAGACCTTTTTGCTGAATATTTAACTTAGTTACTCAGAACTCAGTTCGGAGAACTTTGTTCGTTCGAACACGCCATTGCATATTTTCAGATTACAGAAGAGTGAAATGATTATTTGTTATTAGTAAAAAACTAAATTAATATCACAATTAAGATAAATGCTAGTCTACATAACTTAGCATTTTGTGTCTATCAAGAATTTGTTTATTAAAAATAAAATAAAAATGTTATGTCCATAGAGTTAATATGTACTACGGTACGTAGTACAATAGAGGACATGAACTAAAGAGTTGAGATGAGTGCCAAAACAGAAACTAAAATGGCGTAGGCTCCTCCCATTAGCTAGTGATGTACCGCTGTCGGTGACTGTTATTTGATATTGATAACTATATTGTACAAAATCGATCAATCGTAATCTCTCTTTTCACATTTATGTTTTGGTGGGATATTTTAAATATCTTTTTTTTGTTACCTTGAATGAGGAGACAAGCAGGTCACTCACCTGATGGTAAGCGCCATGCCCATAAACAGAAGCAACGCCACACAGAACTTTAAATTATAAAGTACTGTGTAATGACACTGGACTGCGCTCGTCACCCCGAGACATAAAATGCTAGTCTCATAATGCCCAGTAATTCCACTGGCTTCAATGTTCTTCAAACCGGAACACAACATTGCTTACATACTATTGCTTGGCGGTAGAAATAAACAAAGCGATGGTACCAACCCAGACGGCTTCTCGCATACGAGGGGCCTTGAAAGTATCTTAAGTAATGTCTGTACATATCGGCCAGTTACAATTTTAATTATGTATACTGGTCTATTTCTTTGGCATATTCTACTGTCTAATCGACTCATAGACCGACTACCAAATGGATATCGGGTCTACGATCATGTGTTCGAAGCAGAGATACATTCGCGCGATACGTACATTATGTCGCAATGTATTGTGTGAAATAAAAAAATATATAAATAAAGTAAAAAAACGCAATAAATTATTGTTGAACTGTCTTGTAGAGCAAGTTTGTATAAAAAATAAAACAACAGAATATTATTATACATATATTTACTTGTTTCTAAATAGAATTGTTTTATTTAAAAAGTTTCTTAATGTTATTCTATCCGTTATTTTTCTTCCGTGGTATTTGTATCTTAAATCTAAATAACATTTTATCACACTTTTAATTAAAAGTGATTTATGGGTTGTGTCGTGTTCAGTATCAATCACAAAAATATTGTCTGTTTCATACAAATCTAACAAAAATTTGTAAATATACAAATAATACATTTCAGACTTTATTTCGCTTTTTAATTTAAGTTTTAATAATTGTTCAGTTTTCTTTAACAATTCAATTACATATATATATACATATATATATATATATATATATATATATATATATACTTATGGGAATATTTGTTGAACTACTTGTAAGTAAATTAGCGCAAGTTACACAGCTAAGTGACCGTGTTTTAGGTTTCTAGCTATAAAGCCACCAATGTATTCAACGACACTTTCGTTGTATTCGTTAAGTGGCATATTATTTACAGTAACTAAAAATTCATCATAGAGCTCGCTGTCCTCTTCCGGTAAATCTACATAAACACTTTGAGCAGTTAAATTATTAATATTTTGTATTGGTGTAAATTTACTAGAACATGTTAAAATATTAATTTGCTCCAAAGGTATGCAATTACCCATACCGTGGTCACGTATTTCTGCGCGTACTAATAATCTTTTATAAGCTGCCATAAATTGTACCGCGTTCGGGTTATTATTGTAACCCCCACGAGATCTAATAGAAGCAAAAAACAGCTCAATGTAATCTTGGCTTATTTTATACAATGGTAAATAAGTTAATAATTTATTTTCATTAACAAGCCTATTATATAGACCCAGTGCACTCTTTATATCAACTATGAGCCCAATAAAACCTGTGTTTCGCCTTGAATTTATAAGCAACTGTATGGTACCGCAACCGGATGGTAAGCGTAGTAATTTTAAATAGTCTTCAATAGAGGTTAGCAATACAGAAGTCAAGCCTATATTTGCTTCGCACATTGCCTTCTTTCAGCCTGGTGGTCGCACGGAATCGCTATTTAATACGTCAAATAAATCATTCATTATACGTATAAAATTTATCGTACCACTACAACCTTGAAATTGCGGCAGTTTTAAATTTTGCTCACAGAATTGTAAGGCATCTGCTACCGAGTTACTGAGTAATTGTGTCGCACGCCGAACTTTCATTTTTTGCTTAAAAAAATGAACATGAGCTTTTGTAAGTTTAGTGGCTAAATGTAAATTTTCTTTTTCTTGGAGTTGGTGCAGATGTTCTATATATTTGAAATCTATTATTCTATTCATTGGATCAACAATTACTCTCAGTTCACCAAATGCATTCCTAATTAATTTTAATGCATGGCATGGATCTATAAAAACATTTACAATAGTTTCTCTACATTTAAAATGTGTTATTTCTGGATTATGTGCTATATTTTTGCATCCTAACAAATCTAACATTCTGAAATTTGTAGCTAGTCCATCGCAAGTTAAGGCAACAACGTCTACTCCAGCATCCTCAGTCATATGTAGGCATATTTTTACCAGATTAGTTCACCTGACAAAGAAAGTATAAAGAAATAACCCACTGGGAGCTTCCATGAGTCGTTAATACAAGTCAACAATAAGACTAAACATTGGCTAGCTTCATCTAACTTGTCACTGTCAAAATCAACTCCCATATCAACTCTACCATAATATTTTTGTTTACGTGGGTTCCAGGTCCAAGATTTTCTAATTGACATTTCGTCTATAACTAAAGTGCAAAACACTTTTCTTTCACTCATTTGAGCTTTTACTTTTAGAGCATCGAATGCCTCTTTTGTGAATCCCGGTTCTGCGTCCAATTTTTGATACCACTTACTTAACGTTCTTGTATGTGGTAGGCATGTGTTATAACTATTTCTGATAAAATTGTATGCTGCCGGTGAGAGAAAGTGTAGCGTTAACGCAAATTTACGGATTTCCTCCGAATACTGTCTATCTAAGGGCAGGCCTCTAGACTTGGCTAGTTGCCTTTTACAAAAAAATATTTTGGTTCAGAGCAGTCTTCTAACATAATGGTACCTTCATGATTTACAAAATTCCTTTTTTTTTAGGTCTTCTGATACTTTTAAAGTCAGCAAGCTTCTTTGTTTGACTCCTGCATTTTGCATTTAATCGTTTTTTTTTTTTTGATGTGCACCTATCTGTTTTAATTTTTGCAGGTTTTCGTGGTCAGAATGCGCCTAAAAGAAAAAAAAATTGTTTAGTAAAAAGTTTAACTAACTTAAATGTAAAGAATGATTAATGAACCATATTTAATGTAAACATACCATAATTTGTACATGTTCTTCTTGTACTGCTGTGACATTGCTTGTTGTAGCACACAAAGCAACTCGTCCTTGTTTCACATGATCCTACAAAAATTAGAAATGTTTATAAAGACATAATAAAAATTATTATACTGAAATGAAATAGTTTTATTCATCATGTAGGCAATTAAAATACCGCTTATGACAAGTCAGTACAAAATAAAGAAACATAAGTAAGTATAGAAATCATATCAGCATAACATACATAACATACATAGCATCGTCAAAATATACTGGGCAACTATAAATTTTACAACCTCGTTGGTATTGCATTGTCTCGAAGTCTCACTATATCAAGAGTTCTATTAATACAAGACTCTTCAAAATGTAGTGAACATACAAATGTTGTTTGACTGTTGTCAATATTTTCTTGGCCCAATGAGTCAAGCCACATCTTTCTAAGTTGTTCATTTTTCGGTAACCTAAAAATATTGCATGACTAATTTTAGTCTTATTTTCATATAACTTCAGTTATCTTACAAATTAGTACATGGTTGTATTAAGAATGTTCAACCAAAATGTTTCATTTACTGTAGCCATAATCTAGTCTAATCGATACAAGCTCGGCTTATTATGCATGTACATCACTAAATTGCATATGTAAACAATACGTATCAAATAAAGTACAAAATAAAGAAATCTAACATTCGAAACGTTGTAAACTAATGTTTATATATGGCAGAAGATTAATATATATAAACTGAGATAAAAAATTTGTAAGATTTAAATGAAGGAAACTTAATATCTTTAGAATTTTAACGACTTACTTGTGCAAGGATATCCGAGTAGCTTTATTATTATATTTGGAGCCACAACCCGTCACACAACACTTAGGCATGATGGCCTTGGTCACGCACAGCTTCACAGTAAAAATAAACACTAACAGACTTTTCACAATAGAAAAAATAAAATAAACAAACACAAGACGAAGCTATATGCCAATTCACATACTCTCTCAAAACGGAAACTAAAATGGCGAACTAGCCGATGGGCTACGTTACGTCGTATTGAAAATGTTGCAATTTCCGAAACATGAAAAATTATTTTTCTCTATTTATAATTGCAGAATCACTTGTGTTAGAAAGAGACACATATAGTATTTCTATTGTGATGTAGATTTGTACCATATACATATAATGATTTTTTAGGTCAATATGGCATGTCCTCTACTATTCTTTGGTCATTGCTAATAACTCCATGGTTATGTCACTGAGGCTGGAAACGTCAGTGTCATTATCAGCTGATTCATTCAAAATATAATCGATAATGTAGTAAGATTGTAGAAGATATTCTTTTCAGTCTGCAATAAATTTAAAATTCAAGATGTCAGGCAATGTTGAATTGTTTACGACGCGTATGAGAAAAGCTACACGCAAAATACATTCAGTCAGCGATGCATTGGTGAATGCTAAGTTTGCGATATGTGAGTATAATGATTAGCACTTTGTTTTTGTTTGTCTGATGGCAATACTGCGCAATACCCTTTGTAGCGACTATAATACGTTTTAACTGCGAACATGATCTTTAAATAACCAAACTACATGTCTTTTAGATTAATTACAACTACCATTGTCCCACAAATGCAAGGTGAGATTTCCTTGCTAAAATATTGTTGTTTACGGTGGTCCGCAGTGTTGCCAGATGTATGTTGCCCTTTTGGCGGGACGTCTCGGTTTCTAGCCCTTTCAGTATCCTGATTTTTGAGACGCCGGGTCGCCGAAAATCCTACTTTAACAGCTAACTATAGTGTTGAGTAGGAACAATTTATAAATAAGTTTATAAGAGTAGCCTATTTTTGTATTCTGATTTTGTACAAGGTCTCACTTCAAATGAGGCGACGCGGTCTTGAAGGGTATTCACTAGTTCTTCTTTTTTCACACAAGCAGTCTGCATTATGGGAAAAGTAAAAGTCTGATGCATAATAAAGTTTAAAGTGGTACATGTAAAAAATTTGAACCACTCATATTATTTCGTCATTTATGGGACAATTAATGTAATGCCTCTTGTATGTTCTACTCAACATTAACTAACTTGGTAATTTTGTTGCATTAGTTTATAATGCATAGTGATTGACAATCAATGTGTGGACAGGGGATTGTGAATCTTATTTTGATTTACTTTATAATTTTTATGATGGGAACAACTATTGTTCATGACCCCCAATACAAAATTTAAATCTGCAATCTCCTTTTTTTCAACCTGGAGTTTCCTGGCTAATGTCAGGGTCTGCCTTACTACTAAGATGTGTCTACTTTGCCCAATCTTGAGCATCCTCCGTAGCGAGTTCATTGGCACTCATGTCTCCCTCTAATACGTCAAACTACTCCTTGTACGATCTGTCACAGGAGTTTGTGACCAACATACTCAACAACAAAAATTTGTTAGATTAGACTAAAAGTTAAATTAATTTTTTCTTCGTTTATTGTCCCTCTTTTTCCATCCTTGTCCTGATACTTTGTCATTCATGTCCCACTATTTGGGAAATGGATCTGGCAATACTAGTGATGGGATCTTGAATGCTAATGATACAATTTTCACTGTAGTTGAGAAATCAGACAATTTTTTTAATTATTTTATATTTGATTTTAGCCCTGAGGGATGAAAAAGTGTGGGGTGGAGGTTTATTTGTGTTCTACCACATATTCGCTTATTTGGAAGACGCCACAGAGAGGTTGGATGTAGGTGATTTAAAAAAGCTGTTTGTTCACCCAATTCTTTATAGGTAAGTATTAGGAACATTTATGTCCATTTGGAACTTGTAGCTGTTGGGTGAGTCTGGCCAACCTTATGCTCTCGCTGGCTTACTTTAGAATCTTTCTAATTTTTGTAATTTAAATGCAATTTAAAACTGGCCCACCTTGTAAAACACTTATTCCTATGCCCTAGGTCAGTGGTCGGTAAACTTAATAGTCAAAAGAGCCAAATATCAATGAACTTTTCTTGGCCAAACTGAAAATATTAAAATTCACTATTCTAGTTTCGAATTTGACTATACAATTTGCAATGGTAAGTTTTAAAAAATGTTATTTGTGGCAGAGTGCGAATTTGAGGGGCCAAAATCTTTGTAAGTCCAGTATAGGTCTAACATTGTGCGATAAGTATGAAAAATGAGTGTTTTTTTTATAAGCTTGAGTGACGAAATGAGTATGTTGCTCGGCTGATGGTAAGCGCCACACCTGCCCATAAACAAAAACAACACAACAAGAACTTTGAATTACAAGGCACTGAGTGGCATTGGATTGTGTTCGTCACCCCAAGACATTAAGTCTCATAATGCCCGGTAATTCCACTGGCTTCAATGTCCTTCAAACGGGAACACAACAGTGCTTACACACTGCAGTTCGGCGGCGGAACTAGACAAAGCGGTGGTACCAATCCAGACGGCCTCTCTCGTGCGAGGTACCTACCACCTTGTAGTAGTAGTGTATTTATTGATTCAAAATTATAACTGCTTCGGTGGCGCAGTTGTAATGCATACGCGTTGCGATTGAGGCCAACGCTGAGGTCTCGGGTTCGATCCCCGGGTCGGGTAAAGTGGTATTGGGTTTTTCTATTGCGAAATGCTCAGTATCAGCCCGGAGTCTGGAGTTTGTGCCCGGTATGGCGATAGGCTCGCCCCCTATCACACCATGGGACGGAGATACGCTCAGCGAAATGTGAGTGTACTGGTTACACCTCTGCCTACCCCTTCGGGAATTACAGGTGTGAGTGCGTATGTATGTATAAATTATAACTTACAGAAAGAAATCATTTGAAGAGGACCTCACACATTATTTGGGAGACGATTGGCAGACGTTACCAAAGTCAATGGCACTTGAAAATTACATAGAACATTTGCAAGACCTAGAAAAAGAGAATCCAAAGCTTCTCATGGCTTACATATATCATTTGTATCTGGGCTTGCTGAGTGGTGGTCAGATTTTGGCAAAGAAACGACAGATGTTTGAAAAGAGTGAGTATACATGCATTCATAAGCTCACGCCTTTATCCTAGAATGGGTAGGCAGAGGTGCAACTAGTGCTGCACCTGCGTTTCGTAGGGCTTATTTCCGTCCCATTATGTGATAAGTGGCGTGTCTATCGCCATACCGTACTCCATGTGTGATTTTCGCATCGAAAACTGGAAACACAAGTTGCGATTGCCCCACCTGGGAATTGAACCCAGGACCTCGCGTTTCAAAGCATTACCATACCATATTGCCACCACACCAATGGATGGAGGGATGGTATGGTGATATCGCTCTTGTCACATCATGGGACGGAAATAAGCTCGGCTATGGCTCGGCGGAACGTGGGTGCAGCCTTAGTTACACCTTTGCCTACCTCTACGGGGATAAAGGTGTGAGCTTATGTTATGTTAGTTTAGTTAGTGTTAACAGAAACAAAAGACAGCCTCCATGGTGCAATGGGCGAGTAGTCGAGAGGCGATGCGGCTTCGATTCCTGCAGAGACAATGTTTGTGTGATTCACAACTAAATGTTTCGGGTCTGGGTGTTTTGTCCCCAGAGGGGTTGAAGTCAGGCAGGCGGCCGGTCGTAAAAATTACAAACCAAATATTCCTGTTACATGTTTTACAAAGCATGTTGCAAAGCCGACCCCACTGTGAGTGGGATAAGGGCAGATGGAAGAAGAGTTGGGTGTTAACAGAATAGACACAATTAAGTTCCATCAGGTTAATTTAGCTTTATTGTTTACAGAAAATCAGCAAGTCAACACCTACAATGATAAAGTGACAGATTTCAGTGACGCTGACATTGGTCAGTTGAAGAAAGACTTTCGCGAGGCCATGAATGGTATCGCCGAGAAGATGACAGAAAAAGACCTGGAAGGATTGATTGAAGAGAGCAATCGAGTATTTGTCATGAATAACTTGATAGTTAATTCCGTGGGAGGACAGAATAGGGTTCTTTGCAACTTGATGTATAAAGCGTCTGCTGTTTTATTGATCGTTGCGGGAATTTTGTGGACTTACAAAATGCATAAATAGATTAATAAAAATGTTCTATGTATGACAAATAGTTGGACGATTATTACAAGTTCTATGTCATAAGGGTCACAATGGCAAGGCTCTATGTCATAAACAGGCTTACAGTGTTAAATATGTTGGAAAATGAATGCAAATATACATAAACTAGGTGACCCATGCGAATACTTCGCACCGATAGTGGTCAGTTACATAATATAATAAAGTAGAAAAAAGTAAATACAACAAACTAGTTGATCATACCGTCGACAGATGGCATTGTTAATTTTTCATTCTTTTTTGCACAACATATTAATTTTAAAACATTTGACAATTTTAGTCAACAGCAGCAAACATAAGCTTTATAATGGTGTTTGAATCATTAAATACATACATATATAGACTCACGCCTATTTTCCATAGGGGTACGCAGACAACGGACTTCCACTTGCTACGATCCTTGCACACCTCTTTGGCATCTTTCATACGTATTAAATTCATTAAATTTGATGAAGAATTATGAAAGTTATGGCGTATCGACAAAAACATCTTTGAGAAATAATATATACAGATAACATTAATCATAGAACATGGTCATCGTGACTTTACTTATGACATAGAACATTATCATTGTGAACCTCTTATCATATAGAACTTGGTAATAGTCGACCATCGTAAAGTGTAAGCTAAAATGGGTAGGGTTTTATTAGCTACCCTATATCATTGTCATTTTATTGTCTTCCTTTCAATATTGAAATGAGGTTAATGCTGGGAATTGATGTCATATTTTTATTCTCCGATAGTCTGATCAGACCATATTTCTGATCTACACTTATCTCATATTTTTTTTGAATACTCCATACTTCTAGCCTCCGTGGCGCATTGGACGAGTAGCCGGCTGTAAAGCGAGAGGTCGCGGGTTCGATTCCCGCGCTGAGACAAATGTTTGTATGATCCATATTTATTTCTGGTCTCGATATTTTCAAGTCATAGGGCCAAATCTTTCTGTAACGTGTGTTAAAAAGCATGTTGCATCGATCCCACTGCGGGTGGGATATGGTCAGTAGAAAGATTCCTTACTTATGCGATCCGATAGTTGGATCGGGCGTCCGAGCTGACCCACGGTAAAATACGATTATCTTGTGTCGTTGCGAAGGGATTAAACACATTACACAAAAAACTAAACCGATATCATAATCATCGCAATCATCAATTTCTGCAGAGATATAAATTATTATTTTTTTGGATACAAATAAGATATTACTGTATTTGTATATGTAGTATAGGATATAAAGTTTTTAAAAAAATTAATAAATTACGTATTTCCTTTTTAATACGTCATTTTATTGCACTGTAAAATACACTGTATTTTTTCCCATCAAACACTGTAATTTTGTCGCAAATACCGTATTTTAATGTGGACAAGACGGTATTTTCTAAAATCTGACTTGGCAACACTGCCGTAGATATAGAAAGCGTAGCGTGGCAATACTATAGCACCGCAGCGCGCGGTGATCAGTCGATATAGACTCCTACTAAAGATGTCGCAGAAAGAGACAATGATACAATTTCGAGGGTTACCGCGTCAGAAACAAATTACCCCACAATTTGTTTTGTTACGTGACGTCATGTACTACAATTTCTTGAGAAATATTATGTTCTTGCTTTTGTGAATAAATAATACAACATGGTTATTTTCAATTACCTTTTATTATTTATTTATTATATATATATATTATTTTTACTAGCTTTAGATGAGATACACCTGGTGATAAGCGTCACACCTGCCCATAAACAGAAGCAACACCAATCAGAACCTCGAATTATGAAGTACTGCATGGCACTGAACTACGCTCGTTATCCTGATACATAAGGTGTTCTGTCATAATGCCAAGTAAATTCACTGGCGTCAATGTCCTTCAACAACAACATAACAGTATTAACACACTGTTGCTTCGCGGCAGAAATAGATAAACCGGTGGTACCCACCCAGACGGCCTTTCGCATACGTTGGTCTGTATGTAGGTTGTGAGAAATCTCCCTTAGTAATTTATTTGTCTATAAAATATAAATCATAACAGTTTGAAGGAAGTCAATGTACATAATAGTTTTAAAAATGTCAAACTCAAAACATATGGACCAAACATGGATTATATTATTAATTTTACTGCTTGCGTATTTAATTTTACTGTATTTTCTCAATATTTGAGTTCTGTGGTTACTTATTATTGAGATAAGAATTACCATTGTTATATTAAAAAGCCTTTACTCTGATAAAAATACCATTGTATATAGGTTGGTGATCCTAATATATAAAATAATTAATTTAGGTACTTTTCCTATTGATTATTGCTATGCTTAAACTAAATATTTACCAGAATAGGTACAGCATTAGGAAGCAGTACAGTCAGTTTCTTCTTTTTGATTAATACATTTATCTCTAAATGTTGCTAAAAATAATTGATGATGGTTTTAGTGTCCAATATCAATGTTTTGTTGATACAATCCAATTCTACAGTAAAACATTATCTTCAGGAAAACTGAAACGAGTCATTTTATTATACATAATTAATACATTTCTTATATTTAATTTTATTATTAATGCATACTGCAAAATTCATATTTCCCATAATATGGGGTAATAATTTATTGAAATTTCGGCAACACCTAACGGAGTAATTTTATGATAATACTATAAACACAATATCTCATATTTTTAAAAGCCTTATTACTGATAAAGCGTGGTATACTTACGAATGAAAAGATAAGTCCGGCATTTTCCATCCACTATCACTTTTACACCCTAAAATGCTACACCGCACCATGGTTACTTCGAAAATTATATAAATACTAAGTCGACGTTGTTATCAACAACAAATAATCGCTTAAATTTGTACTTTTACATTAATTTTAACTTATTTTACCAGGAAGACGATAGAGAACTATACGTCAACTGTCAAACTTTGTAAGAAAGTAATTTGATATACTTCAATTACTACATTACATTTGTCATGAAACAAAAAATATGATCGTTCTGTTTCATTATTTTATACGATATCACCATAAGTAGCTCTTTTTCTTGTGCGAATGCGACAAAAGCTATGAATTACTCTAGGTTATACTCCCTCTACGCTTAAAGCATATCACCAGCTACAACGAAGCGCGCCCGCGCTTCGTGCTATATTAAAACATTAAAAAAAGCACGCGAGAAAAATATAGCGTGTAGTCCGTAGCGTGCCAATAAAATATATTTGATTGGAACACTACTAGGGCACCGCATAAGCACACATTGAATTATTTCCTGCATAAAATACGTGGGATTTAGTATGCAACTATCCCTCTATGTGTTATTACTCTAAGGTTTGACACTTCTTTATTAGTAATTTTATACGAAGTCGAAAACTTTGAACGATTTTGCACTCACTAAATATTTTTTGGTGACATTGTGTGTGTTTGTAACTGGTGCGATAAGAATGTCTTCGAGGTAGTATTTGGCATGGCGATTGGCCGAGGAGGCCGTGGAAGCTGACCGTCGTGAGGAAGAGCGGGGGGAGTTGGTTATGCGGCATGAATATTTCTCACCCCGCCGCATATCGGATACCCATTTTGTTCAGCGCTATCGATTGAACAAAGCTGCATTTGCATATCTTTGCAAAACTCTTAGATTGTAGGGTGAGCTGAGAAGCTCGCAAAGAGTTTCACTAGAGACCAAAGAATATTATACTCTCTACGAGAAAAGAACGGTATCTCCAATAGAAAAAAAATTGACCATAGCTTTACACACGTTTGCTACTAGCGACACTGCGGAATAGCAGACGTACTAAAATGCGCGCGAATTCTTTAAACCGTGGCGCTTAAATTTGAATTTAGATTGTTATGATACAAGATCTTCGCACATTACAGACTCGATGCAGACTCCAATCTGACTAGACTCCAGTAAAGCTTATGTGAGTCTAGTCGGTGTGGAGGCGGCATCGAGTCTGAAATTGCGAAGACCTTTAAATAACCCAATCCAACCTGAAAGGCTTATCAACTTTGCAAATGTAGATAAGATCCTTTCATGTCACATAGGACTTTCATGTTACATAATAAGAATGCAATATAAAAAGAAAACATTATTTATTTTTTAATATATTATTTTTTCTGACAAGCACCTTCTTTTTTCCTCTTCGATTTTTCATGAATATTATTTATCTTGTTTTTTTATCACATTTCTAAGTCTAATTATTTCCTTGAGCCTCTTTCTACAAATATTATATAACTCACTAGTTTTTATATTGCCACTAGCTTATAGAAGCATGTACATATCCAAATTAGATTTAAACTGAGACATAACTGAGAATAATAAAACAGCGCAACGAATTGAAACTACATTGAATTGAACTAGTATTAGCTAGAATGACGACACCACGTGTTTCACATTTTAGTAAAATACTATGGTACATAACTATCTATATATAATTACGCTACGACCCACGAGGGTGGAGCAGTATACTATAATAATTAAAAAATAGTTGTACTTAGGTCTCTTTCGAATAAATAAATAGACCTATAGAAGTTGTTATTTTTGACTTTTCAGTGTTTTTATTTTGATCAATAGACGGCGTTGTGCAGATACCTAATGTCAATTTCTGCATCGCGGTGTTGAGCTCATTTATTTTGGTTTGTATAATAATGCAGGTTTATGTTACTCAATGATAGTTTGTATAATGCAGGGGCCCGCATGGATATTGGGTATGCAAATTCATCTCCTAAAAGGGTCTAATAGTGGATGAAAGCTTATTGTCTCGAAATAACACTTAGCACAAATAGAAAAATTACTCATATTATAGAACTTTAAATAATATAAGTATGTTTGAGGAATGTCTATGTTTTTGCAAAGATTATTTAACGCCTCATAGAATGGTGGAGCAACATGTTCATTCTCTACGTTATTGCAAGTTGGCACAATCTAATAAAAAGACATTCCATAATTTTTTATCACCACCGTCATTTAATGTTATTTTTTAATTCAATTCACTTGCATCATTGTACGCGCTAGATTCGAGAGCGAAATATTTAATAAATTTAAATTGAAGTTGATGTTAGGGAAATCTCAAGGTTTTGTCATTCTTACTCGTACAAAACCTTCATTTGGCGACCGTGACAGGACAATCTGCAAAATATTGGATACGAAGAAACGTTCCCACGTCAATGAGCTCTAGAGGTCAAAGGGACGTATCGTACATAAATCGGACGAGTAAGCCAGCCAGGTCGGTCAGTATCGCGAGCACCGGCCACCGAGTCAGCATTATCATCGCAAGACTGTCTACAAATCATCGGAACTATATAATCTCATCCAAAGCCGATCTATTGTCAACTTGTATCACCAACGAGAATAATCATCCGAAAGCAACATCACGTCTCTCAGATAAGTGCCCTTCCTATTAATCATTTACAAGCCTATCATATACAAATTACCAGATTATTGTGTAATGTAGGTACTTCACTTGTGCAAATTCGTCCATTACGATTGCAATTTTTTTGGTACCTATATACCAGGGACAAGACAGCTCAATCTATTTCAGTTTGCTTATATTTACTATCTAGTCAGTAATAGATATCGGGACATACATAATTACACTGAATTTAACAATTTCTTTACGTAAAATTACGAAATAGGGTTTTCAAAACTACATCATATTTTTTAAATGTTAACCGTTTTCATTTTTCCAACTAAGTATTCGGTGTGGCTAATATAGAATTTTAACATCGATAACATACGAGGTCAGATTCTTCACGCTATACTTCTATGAGGTGGACAGATCGCTTTATATATATGCATGTATGTGAGCATCTATTTAAATCGGTTGGGCCGATTATTCCAGTGTGGTACGCCGCGCCGCGCCGCGCCACGCAGCACCCTTGCCAGAGACTACCTACGGCCGCGACTTGCGGTGCGGTTTCAATGTGTTTTACCAGGCAGCGTGCACCATATTAAACTTGCCCGAGCTCCGAGTGCTACCGATAAGGAGTGACAGATAAGACGATTTCATTTCTCACATGCTTAAACATTATTATTCCTTCTTTCTGCATTGATTGTTAACGGTTCTAATTAGTGGTCTTATTATAGATATTTACTAAACATAAGTGTATATACAGACTGTTTTTCATAGACTACCAGCTGTTTGGATAAATTATTTTATTTTTGAACGCTTCCATACTGGTAAACGTTCCTAGTTAGTCCATAATTTTTCTTAGATCTAAATAAATTTTATATCTGAATCAAAGTTAAATTATTTTTTAATTTTGACAATGGTTACTTCATAAATTATTAATGTTAATTAGACGAGCCACCAACCGAATCTAGACACACGGTCGTGTATCAGCCAAGTAAAGGCGAGGCACCGCGTGTGTGTATATTTACACGAACCATTTCGCGCTACTTTCGACCCCCTATAACTCAAATCTATTAGAACTACACACTTGAAATTTTGCATGTCTAATAAGGGTCCCTAAAACACCTAAAGTCCAAAATTTAATAAATAAATCTATTATAGTTCTGGAGTTATTCAGATCTAAATAGTGCTATTTTTATCACTCACTGACATACTGACTCACTCATCAAAAACCTAACTTACTTCTGGTTGAATTAGAAACTTGAAATTTGGTATCAAGGTAGGTCATTAGGAGTATACCATAAGAAAAATCTGAAACCAAAAAGAAAACGCGTTATCGGCCGTGTGCCCTTGTACTTCGCTACAGCGCTGTCTTGGGTTCAAATCCCAGCTCGGGCAGTCATATTTTGCGTTTGGCATATGTATATGCTTGATATGGCGATAGGCTTGCAACCTATCAAATCGTGCGATGGATATGAGCTCAGCGAACAGTGACTATATTAAATGCACCTCTGTTTTTTATAAGCGGGTACACCTGATGGTAGGTGATCTGCATCGCCCATGAACATCCTCAATATGCCAAGAATCATAGACACGTTGCCGACATTTGAAAGGAAAGTGATAACTAAAGTATTAGACGGAGAGGGACTCGCCCCTTTTACCAAAGTTATTTAATTATTTGTGTAAATTGCGATTTAAATAAATGAAAAAAATGAAAATTGTAGTGTATGTTATAAATTAAAAGTCTGACACCACGCTTAATTGTTTATTATTACCACACATGACAGAACTTGACACATAGTTTGCAAACTACATCCAGATAAGGTACACTTAGGGCTAAACGAAACGGGGATGCGCACAATAATGATTCCATGTTTTAATGTTCGCGAAGCGTCTGTCGGGGCGAGCGGGGGCCCGAGCGAGGGCGCCCGCCGCATCGGTTCGCTGTATCGCGTCACTGGCAAGCACCGTGATTAGTTAGCGGTAGCGATGAGCGGCAAGCGGGAGTTTATGAAATATAAGTGCGCTTCAAAATGAAAAATATTTATTTAAAAATTACAAATTTTTACACAATTACAAATTATTAAGGTACTCCTACCCTAAACATTATTTTGCAATTTCAAAGATTATATAGTGTATTCAATAAAATAAATAAACCGAATTACCGAATAAAATATGAGACGTCCAAATGCAGAATTCACACTGACATATAAGTAGGTATACTTACCGTCAGAAAGATGACCTCCAGCTACATTAAAGAATAACAAAAAAAAATAATGAGAGGTGTCAAGGGACACCCGGATGGAACGAAGTTCCTTTCGATTAATTAGTGAAGGAATTGTAATAAAATTTTATTTTTTTTAAGTTATAATAATATTTTTTTTATTATTAACAAATATAATGTTATATAAACTTAATCAGTAGGCTCAATTTTCGTAATAATTGGCTTGTGGTAACTGAAGTAGGAAACATATGTTTGGGATTCTAAATGTAATAATAATTAATTAATATATAATTAATTATTAATTTTTGTATTTATTATTAATAATAAATAATAATATTATTTATTATTATATATTATATTCGTAATACTGTTCAATGCGAAATAGAAATGAAAATATCTGGCTTGCTTTCTATAAGAGAGAGAGAGACAGACAGAGAAACATGCGACGCCGCACAGCTTACAATAGCTTACTATAGCAAAAAGTGTCGTGACAACTTTTCGTAAGAATTTTTTCCGTCTAGCCCCCTTTCACAACGCGCGATAAGGAACTTCGTTCCAAAACTTCGTTCCAATTAGATATTATTTAATATCTTACCAAACTGAATCCAAGATGTATCGATTAACAACCTCATCTAACTAGTTTTCACTTGATTCACAAATTGACAACACTGGCCACTTAAACACAAAAAAGTTTTGAAAATCGAACACTATTATGTCAAACTTTAGTCGTTAAAACTGTCTACATAATTTCAAAAATGGAAAAAAGTGTCGTGACAACTTTTCGTAAGAATTTTTTCCGTCTAGCCCCCTTTCACAACGCGCGATAAGGAACTTCGTTCCAATAATTGGGGTGTAATTAATTATAAGTAATATTAATTATGCAATTGGTGGATAAATCTTACTAAACATTGTAAAGTAGGCAGTTGTAAAGCTTTTAAAAAATTAGTGATATCCCATCAAAAACATAAATGTGAAACATAAGTGTGTCGTCACAGCGTCGGCGACAAAAGAACAAAACACATTTATTTGGCTCCTTAATCCTGACATTCTGCATATAAATAACTAGGGGCTTCGCCCCTAGGCTCGCTGCGCGAGCGCTTACTTTTTACGAATAAGTAATAAGGCTTACTCGTGAAAAGTCTTAATAGAGAATATTTTACTCGTAAAAGGCCCCTAATAAGGCTTACTCTGCAATGTGATATTAACGTGTCTTTTTTAACGTAAACAAACGAAATGAAAAAAAAAGAAAATAGTGAAAAACTGTTTAACTGTGAAGAAGATTTAATCAATTCAAGATTTCTAATTAAATGTTTCTTACATTAAGGGCGATGAATGAATCAAGTGAATGAATGACTCAATCGTTGTATAAAATCCAAGGGGAGAAAAACCAAGAAAAGACACGATTCTTCATTCCGATTTCTGTTGAAGTATCGTTTTTTAAAATTCAATTAAAATCTAAATTTTAAGATAGAGACTTGAAATGAGGTTCATATGAATGTTTTAAATTATTTTTAAACAAATAAGGTCTTGTTTGAAGAGGAAATGTCAAAATTCTACGATCCTTTTTTGGCGAGTTATCGTAATTTGTACATAAAAAAGTCAATATTTTTCCACAAAACATAAAATAAAACAAAAACTTAAAGCCCGACGAATATGAGACATATCTTACTTTCTTCCCCACATTATTCTGCATCAATTGGTATCGGTCTCGACCCCATACCCCCAGCGGTTTCGGAGGAGATAGCGTGACAAGCTTTTGGCAGCGGCTGCAGCGGCGGCGGCGCCAGTTACTCTTTTTAGAATAGAGAGATTAACTGTACGTACATACCTCACAACCGAATAAAAAGTCAAAGACACTAGTATACACTACACATGTCTACTAAATAAATATTATTATGTACCTACTGATCAACACTGTATATTCGGTATCTTCTTCCACCTGCCCTTATCCCACTCGCAGTGGGGTCGGCACAACATGCTTTAACACATCTTACAGAAAGATTTGGCATATAGTTTTTACAACCGTCAACCCCCCTGACGTCAACCCCCCTGAAGAAAAAACACCTAGACCCGAAACATATACCTATTTGTGAATCACACAAACATTTGTGTCGGTGCGAAAATTGAACCTGCGACCACTCGCTTCACAGCCCGCTACTCGCCCACTGCTCCACGGAGGCCAAAAAAATACCTATTACTTTTCGATATTCTATAATGAATTCGTTAATAGGGTAACCATATTATATGAATGAAACCAGGACATCTAGTTTTTGACATTTTATTTTTGAAACATCAGCAATATCTTAAATTATATATAGATTTATTATAGGTACATATTAGTAATTTAGTAGTCAAATTCTATATAAGTTAAAGAATGAAATATTTAATACTAGCTTTTGCTCGCGGCTCCGCCCGCGTGAATAGACTTTTCCGAAATAAAACGTAGCCTATAACCGTCTCCAGGGTCCCATCTATCTCTACATCAAAATTCATCAAAATCAGTTCAGTGTTTTAGGCGTGAAAGCTAACAAACAAATAGATATATATTTTTTTAATAAAAAAGTATCCTTTGTTACTTCTTATATCTCCAAGAATATGTGTACAAAGTTTCATGATGATCTGTTAGTAGTTTTCGCGTGAAAGCGTAACAAACTTCACATTTATAATATTAGTATGATTAATATGATTGGTTGGTCGGTGCATAAACGAATTTTAAAATCAAAATCATATTCGTCGTAACAAAACATATCATCGTTCGTTGAGTTGTGACATTTATAGTGGCTCCTTCCGGCGTTGCTAATTGCAGGAATAAATTATCTATTGTGTATTATATGATCTACTTGAAATCATTATAGCTACTGTGCCTCAATCATGAGTTTATCTCGGTAAAATCGCTAGCGACGACGTAAAATATTTACATTCGCACTCACGCCTGTAATCCCCGAAGGGGTAGGCAGAGGTGTAACCAGTACACCCACATTTCGGCGAGCGTATCTCCGTCCTACGATGTGATAGGGGGCGAGCCTATCGCCATACCGGGCACAAATTCCGGACTCCGGGCTGATACTGAGCATTTCGTATTAGAAAAACCCAATACCACTTTACCCGACCCGGGGATCGAACCCGAAACCTAACCTAAGCGTTAACCTCAATCGTAACGCGTACGCATTACAACTGCACCACCGAGGCAGCGTGCACTAATTTTGTAATACAAATATTTTACGTAGTCGCTAGCAATTTCACTGCGACAAACTCATGGTTGGCCTGCTGCTGCGAGATTTGACATTTAGATTTTGTCAGTGTGCGTGTAAACAATGAATGTTTTATTTAATTCAATTACATGTACATACTTGTTCAGATATATAAGCTATCTAAAAAAATCTATACAAACCTATAGATATGTCGCCGCAAACGCATTGCCTACCGTCATTCACTTTGATCATTTATTAATTACGTCAGACTATTGGGTTACAAACAATTTACCAATATGTAAACATAATATCAATAATGAATCTGCCGTATGTTGATTCTCATAAAATAATTATAAATAGCGTTAACTCGTTTCCTTTCATTTCTAGTTCAACAAAGTTTGCATTAGATGGCGCCATTGTAGCTTCTTTTTATTGTCTTTATATTTGTTGATATTCTAATCTCTGTTTAAATTCACAAATAATTATTACAAATTGCTTTAGCACGACAATGGATTTATTACGATACACCTTCAAAGGAAAACTATAAATAGTATTGTAATTGAGTTTATTTCGGATTGACCAACCAGCGATCTGGAATGGTCAGCCAATCAGCGTGCGGCAATACTTTTCTTGATAAATTGTGATACTATAAACATGAAACAACAGCGTAAATTTAAACCTTGCAACAGCAACAGTAACATGAAGTCAGTTTTTACTTATTACCATATGATTAATAACATCCGATTATACAAAGATGGATACCTGGGCAGTGTAATATTTGTGATTTTTCATGGTTATTGCTTTGCACCAGTGTTCTGGTGTGTTCTGAGATCAACAATTTCACGGTGTTGTGACATAATAATGTGTACGTACTTTTATTAACATATATATATATAAACTCTTTATTGTACATCTTCAAAAACAAAACAAAATTAAAAACAAAATAACCTTAAAAATTATAGCGAAGTACAAATGGCGGTCTTATCGCTAACTGCGATTTCTTCCAGACAACCTTAGGATGGAAAACGTTTTAGAAGAAAAAAGAGCGGGCGATCATCACAAACAAAGGATAGGTATAAATGATGTACATTAGCAAACAAAATTAAAGTATATAAATACACAATTTACACATTATATTTAGATAGATTAGATTACATTAGATTTTTAGAACAGTGATTTGTGACGATAGGACGATTAATATTAGGTGTAAATAGTTTTATTACATAGTGTGTTAGGTAAATAAACTAGCTATATTCGTTACTTTCTCTTTTTGGATTAGAATATAGTTGTGGTTAGGCGGTCCTCGTGCCTTCCGGTTAGGACCTCGTGTTTTGTAACAAGTAGTTGACAGTTGAACGGTGACAGGTGACAGGTGAGAGGTGACAGGTGACAGCTGACAGTTGATGTACTTTCGTACGTGCGACCCCGAAATGGACAGCAGCACGGGTTGTCGGCCTCGTGCCTACCGTTGACGCCGAGGGCGTCCTTTGGTGCGGAGACGGGCCGCTAGGCGGCACCGCGCAGAGGAGGTTCCGGTAGCAATCCTTAGCTTATCTAAGAATATCCCGGGGCCGCTCCACATGCGCCGAAGAAGGCCACCGCGGGGTTTTTAGTTGGTATGCCGGTGTAGGGTGTATATAGTCTTAGGGACGGCCTAGCGGTCGCCCGGATTTACCATCTCTCCCGGGCGGCTTAACGTTGGGTCGTAAGACCGGTGTATCCAACATAACCATTCCGCCTTCCCCCGGGGCGGGGCGGCGGCAATAACTCGCTTTTCCCCGCGACAAAAAAAGGAGTGCAACGACTACTACTACGTGGCACACGTAGCTAATGCCTAAGTCTTCTTAGTATCGGCATACTTTAAATACTCGCGACGGCGTGGACCCATGCACGTGGAGAGATCTTATGTCGATGTGGCGTGTTTATATATAAATAAATAACGCCCTTTGAGCGAAAGGGAATCCGGTTCCTATTCCGGAACCCGGCAGCGGAACCTTTTCAATAATCGTTCCCTCGTTTAATAGCGAGTGTTAACCCAAAGTGGCCTGAAGACGCCGCCGAGAGGTCCGGGAAGAGTTTTCTTTTCTGCCTGAGCGTTCGAGTTCCATGGAATCTTATAGAAGGGAGATATGGTTCGGAACGCGAAGAGCACCGCATTTGCGGCGGTGTCCGGATACTCTCTGCGGACCTTGAAAATCCAGGTGAGGGATGTACGTGGAAATGTCGCGCCGGTTCGTACCCATATCCGCAGCAGGTCTCCAAGGTGAAGAGCCTCTAGTCGATAGAATAATGTAGGTAAGGGAAGTCGGCAAATTGGATCCGTAACTTCGGAATAAGGATTGGCTCTGAGGACCGGGGCGTGTCGGGTTTGGACGAGAAGCGGATGCGGCCGGTGCCGGTCCTGGTCGATGCTATCGTCTCTCGTTTTCTCGTCTTCTCTCACAAGGAGGAGGCGGGTGGCGGGTGGCGGTTGACGAGGGCGGAATCCGGACCCGCGTTCCGGCCTTCCGCGGATCTTCCTAGCCGTAAGGCCGCGTCGGTTTCGTCTCGTGCGCGATCGGCGCGGTTCTGTACGACCGCCGTTCAACGGTCAGCTCAGAACTGGCATGGACAAGGGAAATCCGACTGTCTAATTAAAACAAAGCATTGCGATGGCCCTCGCGGGTGTTGACGCAATGTGATTTCTGTCCAGTGCTCTGAATCTCAACGTGAAGAAATTCAAGCAAGCGCGGGTAAACGGCGGAAGTAACTATGACTTTCTTAAGGTAACCAAATGCCTTGTCGTCTAATTAGTGACGCGGATGAATGGATTAAAGAGATTCCCACTGTCCCTATCTACTGACGTTTGACAGCGGTCAACTGATCGTGGTGTTGCCAGACTACCATTCCCTCCGCGGGAGGTGTACACACGCGCTGTGTTGGTCCGTTGGTCTGTTGGCAGGTCTGGATCTGTCGGCAGGTTGGTTGGCCGACGCCGTGTGTAGGCTCGCGTTCGCTCATCGAACATGTCGGATGACGAGGGTGAGGGCGGCGACGAGCGCAGGCTAATCATTGCCGCGCTCAACCAGTGTGACCGGGAGGCGGCCGAACTGAGAAAAATGGCAGCAGAGAGTGGCTTCACCCCAAGACGCTCTATAGCGCGCACGCCCCCCCCCCAGCAGCAGGCAAGTAAACGCCCTCTAGGGTCGCCGGAGGAGGTTCAAGAGGCCCTACGTCGACGGATGGAGGCGAATAAAAGGCAGATTCAGCCCCCCCCAGTGCCGCCCACTATCGCGGAGTCGCAAACCGCGGACGAGCCCCAATCTGACCAGTCACGTGAAGATGTTGGGGTGGCAGTACCTACACCAGAGACCACCACCAGCGGGGCGACAAAGCAGCTCCTACTCGAGATGGTCCACTCGGCATTATCCGACATCAGTAAGGTCGCGAACGGCATGGCTTCTGAAAAGAAGCATAAATTAAATGCCAACGATCGGGACGTGGTTAATTCCCGGGCTCTGGAGATCGTGACCGTGGTTGCGGAGCTGCAGCTTCGTTTGGCAGACTCCGAGCGGGATATTTTGGGTGCCACTGCAAAGATTTCCATGCTGGAGCTGCAATTGTCGGCAATGCGCAAAGAAGAGGACATAGTTGCTGCCATCGACAGGAAGCTAGCGGGACTACCAACTACGACGCCAGCCACAATGCAGCCTTCCCCCACCTTCTCGCAAGTCCTGCGGACAAGGAGCACCACCGTACCCATCCTTGCCCCAAACGGACCAGTAATCGCGATTTACCCCTCTGAGTCGGGGACAAATCTTAAAACAGCAGAGGACACGAAGGCGGAAATGAAGAAGTCCATCAATCCGCGGGAACTTAACGTCCAAGTCGAGCAGGTACGGAAAATAGGAAATGCCGGGGTCCTAGTGCAGACTACCAGCAAGGATGCAGCGAAGAGGTTTAGGGACGCTATCCCTCCTACTCTCCGTGCCACTGAACCGCGTCAACGGATGCCTCTTGTAGCAGTGTCGGGTATAAGTGGTGACCCAGAGGGCGAGCAATTCCTGAACTCCCTACACAGCCAGAACAGCGAGTTGGAAGGCGGCTACACCCTGGAGGAGTTTAGGAGACAGGCTAAGGTAGCCTTCGAAAAGGGCCGGAAGGGAGGATCCTCCACCACAGTTGTGATCGAGTGCTCGCCTGCCCTTAGGGAAAAACTCGTGGGGAAAGGTAAAGTGTACCTTGGGTGGGACGTCTGCAGGGTCCACGATTACTTGGCGGTCACGTGCTGTAATAAATGCCAGATGTATGGGCACCCTGAGAAATATTGTAGGTCAGCGGAGATTGTGTGTGGGCGCTGCGCAGAGCCCGGACACAGGGCAGTGGACTGCAAGTCAGCGACCCAAAGATGTGCAACGTGTGCCAAGTTTGGCAGGAAGGAGCTGCAGCCGCACCCCACGGCATCAAGAGACTGTCCAGCGAGGCATCACGCGGAGGAACGCTCGATAGCGGCCACGAAATACATTCTCGCCTGAACCGTTGCGCGTTGGCCAGATCAACCTTGCTGGAGCGGCGCTAGCTACCAATGAGCTACCAGCTCTCGCACGCGACCATCGGCTCGACGTTGTGCTCGTCCAGGAACAATATATGACGTCCCGGCTCGTCCTCCAGCATGGTCCTGCGCCACAGGCAGGGGTATATGTCCACCGACGGGATGTTGCAGTTGCGGCGTTACAAGAATGGTGCAATAATTACTGCTACGTGGCCCACATTGCTGATGTGTATGTGGTGTCAGCATATTTTAAATACTCTGACAGCGTGGACCCGCACATCGAACACTTAATCAGGGTGCTCAACCATTTGAAGGGGAAACGAGTCGTGCTTGGCATCGACTGTAATGCGCACTCGCCGTTGTGGCACTGTGCCGACCACCAGACGCATGGTCGAGGCGTTGTGGCGGACCATAGGAGATCGTCGGTTGAGAATTTGATTCTCGCCCACGACCTGAGCATTGCCAACCGGGAGGATCAGCCGGCGACCTTCAGTACTGCCAATGGTGAAACGTCGATATCACCCTGACATCGAGGTGCTGTCGCATCGGCGAGTGGCAGGTGCACGTGGCGGCAAGCACCAGTGACCACCGGCTTATCACGTTCGTGGTAAACCAGCCTACCCACCGGCGAGCTAGGGAGGAGTGCGCTGAGCCACATGAAGAGCACCTGGGCTTTCGGGATCGGGGTGTCTGCTGGAGCCGCTTCAGGACATTAGTCCATTTGAAAATGGGAAGGCTGAATCTTCGTTCTCCGGCCGCAGTGGTGTGCAGAGACTTCACTGAAGTGATAGTCTCCTCAGCACGGGAAACCCTTGGCGTCAGGAGGAAGGACAGGGAGGAGGGCTATGAATGGTGGACGGCTGAACTTGACCGCTTGCGCCGGCGATGTGGGTCCTCGCGTCGTGCGTGGCAACGCACACGTCGGACAGGCGGCCCGGCGGAAGAATGTGCTGGTGATGTCTTCAGGAAGGACAGGGCGGCATATCGACGGAGGATGGAGGAAACCGAGGCGGCTTTCTTCCGTAAGGTTGCGGAGTCCGGTAACCAGGACCCCTGGGGACTGGCATACCGTGCGGCCAGCGGGAGGAGTCGTCCCCCTGCGAATGTTGTATACGGAACCTGTTACGCTGAGGGACAGATGGGAACGGTGGAGGAGGCCATGCGCGGTCTGGTGTACGCCCTGTGCCCGGACGATGACCCGTCCGGGGATGAGGAGTGCCACCGGGGTGTGCGGGCCTCTTCTGCCTCAGTCCCCTCTGGTCCTGACGCCCATCCTCCGTCCCGTGATTGTCTCGGGGACATAATTAGGCGATTGCCTAACACGGCTCCGGGGCTCGACGGGGTCACCGCCAGGATTTTACGCCACGTCTGGGCCGCTGCATCAGTGGAGTTCCACCTGGTGTATGCCAAATGCATAGATGAGGGCGTATTCCCGGACATCTGGAAGGATGGTCGTCTCCTGGTTCTTCCAAAGGGCAATGGAAAGCCACTTACGGACCCGAAGGCGTATCGTCCAATCACGCTACTGTCCGTACTTGGCAAATTATTAGAAAAACTGCTTTTAGTCTGTGCCCCTCGGATCACGGAAGATATATCGGACTGCCAGCATGGCTTCACTCGCCGTAGGTCGACAGTCACGGCGATCGACGCGGTGATTGGTGCTGCTCGCTCGACGGAGGCACGCTATGTCCAGGCGGTTTTCCTGGACATCTCGGGCGTCTTCGACAATGCCTGGTGGCCCATGATCATGGCCAAGGTGAAAGGGTTGGGTTGTCCGCCAAACATATATCGTATGCTGGCGGATTACTTCTCCGGACACCGAGTGGGCTATTTTGTGGGTAGCCGGGTGCTGTGGAAGAAGTCCACTATGGGGTGTCCGCAGGGGTCAGTACTCGGCCCATCCTTATGGAATGTGTTGTTGGACGACCTGCTCCGATGCCCACGGCCGGTGGGAGTCAACATGGTGGCCTACGCCGACGACGTCACCATTTTGATAGAGGCGCAGTCACGGGCCGGGATTGGCCGCGGAGGTGCTTGGCACCGTCTCCGCCTGGGCTGCCCGCAACAGACTGGAGATTTCCCCTGCTAAATCATCCACGATGACAATCAGGGGAAGGCTTCAGAGGCCCCCAGTGATCCGCCTTGGCGGTGCCTCGATCCGCTCGGTGACGTCGGAAACCGTGCTTGGTGTGGTACTGGATGAGAGCCTCCTGTTCTCGCAGCATGCACGGGGGATAGTGGACCGCGCGGCCAAATGTTTTGGGAAGATGTCGCGTGTGTCGGCGTCCTCCTGGGGCATTCGATACCCTGGTCTGCGCATCCTATACCAAGGTACTTTTGTTGCCACCCTCGTGTATGCTGCGGCGTGCTGGTACGAGCGAGTTGCGGTGCAATCAATCCGGAATACCCTTCTCCGGGGCCAGCGACCTGCTCTGGTGTTGCTGACCAAGGCCTACCGGTCGGTCAGCACTGCCGCCCTCTCGGTGCTCGCCGGGGTGCTTCCGGCCGATCTCGAGATACTCCGTGCTGGCAGTCTCGAGGTGGCACGCAGGTCGCGGCCAAGTCGGATATGTGCAGACTGAAACGCGAGACTTTGGACTCTGTAAGAGTACTTTGGCGGGAACGGTGGGAGGAGGAGACGAAGGGTCGTGAGCTCTATATGTTTTTCCCCGACGTGTCTGGCAGACTCAGCATGAGCTGGGTCGTACCAGATTATGAGACCTCGCAGATTCTCACGGGTCATGGATGCTTTAATAAGCGCCTATCTGATATGCGGCTCATAAGTGAAAGTGCGTGTGAATGCGGAGCGGATGAGGAGGACAGGCACCACGTCCTGTGGGCCTGGCCCTATATGTCGATCTCCGCCGGGTAATGCTTGAGGGACTTGTCCTGGAGACTCACGGGCCAGCCTGGTACACCGACCTCGTTGGTTCAGAGACAAACTTCGGTAGGCTGCGGGAATTTGCGCACGGCTGGCACAAGATCAGGAACAGCTCGCCGACGACGACGACGACGGTGACAATAATGTCACCCGGCACCGCGTACGCTGCTACGGCTAGGTAGATAGACAGCATGCCCCAGAAGGGGGAGAGTTGCGTCAGGGACAAAGGACGAAGATAAATAACTTGTAGGGAGACGTAAACTCGCGCGGCGGAGTGCCCACTGCATAGCAGTCGCAAATTCCGCGCGATCGTCTACCCGAGATTAGGCCCCATATAATCGTAAGATTGGTTGGGCCATGGGAGGTGTGGGTTTGTCCCTATCTACTCGGTAGCGAGCGGACGTGTTTTCGGTGCGCTCCGTGTCGGATATGGTCAAGGTTTTCTTCTAATTATTCTCGTCTGTTTTAAGCTCTGGATCAGTTTCGTGGTGTGTGTGCCTGTTTATTGCGTCACAGGACTGTGACGTTCTTTTGGGAAAAGGGACCCGGTGAAGACTAAGGAGTAAGTGAGACAGGACTCGGGGTATGTACTTTTGTAATTAATTGATATACACTAGTGACTTAGTTTCGTCCTCTTCTTGTGCTAAGCTTTCTTTACAATAATGTATTATTAGTAGTAGTATAGTGCAATAATTATTAGTAAATAAGCTAGATAGTATATACAGTTTGGTACATAGTCTAGTTTTTAGGTTAGGACAACCGCGTGGTGTGCTTTAGGTTAGGACCGCGCGCTGTGTGGACACGTGGTATTTGACACTGACAGTGACGTTAGACAGCGGTCAACTGGTCGTGGTGTTACCAGACTACTATTAGGGCCGTGCGAGGTATACACACGCGCTGTGTTGGTCCGTTGGTCTGATGGCAGGTTGGTTGGCCGACGCCGTGTGTAGGTTCGCGTTCGCTCGTCGAACATGTCGGATGACGATAGCGAGGGTAGCGACGAGCGTAGGCTAATCATTGCCGCGCTCGACCAGCGAGATCGGGAGGCGGCCGAACTAAGGAAAATGGCAGCAGAGAGTGGCTTCACCCCAAGACGCTCTATAGCGCGCACGCCCCCCCCCCCAGCAGCAGGCTAGTAAACGCCCTCTAGGGTCGCCGGAGGAGGTTCAAGAGGCCCTGCGTCGACGGATGGAGGCGAATAAAAGGCAGATTCAGCCCCCCCCAGTGCCGCCCACTATCGCTGAGTCGCAAACCGCGGAAGAGCCCCAATCTGACCAGTCCCGTGAAGATGTTGGGGTGGCAGTACCTACACCAGAGACCACCACCAGCGGGGCGACAAAGCAACTCCTACTCGAGATGGTGGTCCATGCAGCATTATCCGATGTCAGTAAGGTCGCGAACGGCATGGCTTCTGAAAAGAAGCACAAATTAAACGCCAATGATCGGGACGTGGTTAATTCCCGGGCTCTGGAGATCGTGACCGTGTTTGCGGAGCTGCAGCTTCGCTTGGCAGACTCCGAGCGGGATATTTTGGGTGCCACCGCAAAGATCTCTATTCTCGAGCTGCAATTGTCGCCAATGCGCAAAGAAGAGGACATAGTTGCTGCCATCGACAAGAAGCTACAATCGACAAGGACTACCAACTACGACGCCAGCCACAATGCAGCCTTCCCCTACCTTCTCGCAAGTCCTGCGGACAAGGAGCACCACCGTACCCATCCTTGCCCCAAGTGGACCAGTAATCGCGATCATAAGCGATATTTTAATTGCCTACATGATTTAGGGATACGGACCTGGCACTACCATCGCATTACAAAAACACTCGAGAGTATGAAAATGAACGAAATTTCTTAAAATTGTTTAAGCAATTTCGGGCAGGACTTACAAGCCAATGTCATTTAACCAAAACATATTTTTTTACGATTTTGTCTATGTTTAATGTTACAGCCTTAAACAATACAGTAATAAATAACACCCTTATATTAAACAAGCATAAAATTATTTGCGTTCAACCACAGACATAAAACTCAATAGAGGACGGATATACATCAATATGTATAAAAACCGTTTTTTGTATCTACGGTGACGTCATAAGAGTAATTTAGTGTAATGAAATCGAATTCGTTTATGTACCATTCATAATGTTCTACAGATACATGCAGACACTGATCGGCACATATTACCGATACCGCACCGAAAATTGAAATAATAAAATAAATAAATAATTGTTCTCTGGTGCCGGCACGTGTCTATTCGCTAGATGTGATTACATTCAAGATATTGTAAGTAACATGTCTGCTACATGCGATGTGTGTAGATATGGATATACAAGTCGACTGTCAAATCCAGTTTAAATCAGAGTAAACGTGCTCATTTTGGCACACGAAGTACATTTGTGGCATCTATTTGATCTATGTCTGTGATAGCATCAAGCATGTGACAAGCGTACAATTTGGCTCTTTTACGATCTAGTTACAACTTGACTGTGTCGTGCAGAATGATCCAACCCACAACTGGGTCTTTGTGTTTTGGATAATTTCTACACAACACGGTCCAACATTGGAGCTGAAATATGTATTCTTAGGGCAACCACGGATTTTTTTACTTGTGTCACTAAGCATTATTTATCAAATTACTGCCGCACTTAAACGTCAATTAACTTTAATTTTCACTTAGTTATTTCTTAGATTTCTATCGTTTCCACGCTGAGGAGCAGTTGATGCTTTATGCTCAGTTATTGAGTACAGACTACAGAATAATGTTAATTATCGTCTCTGAGTCCGGCAGTTATTTGCGGTTCTGCGAACAGATATTGCTGCGTCTATAATATATTAATATGTAACTAATGTAAAACCGTATATATAATTACAATAATACCTTAACCGGTTTGAAGGTCCCTTGCGAAGTCACTATTATTGTTTTCAGACACTACTGGTGGTTGGGTACCTGATCATGTTTGTACCCTACAGGATAGCGACCACCGTAAACATGGTGAAAAAATAATCGTTCAGGTGAGTACCGTTCCGGGATCAGCCCAATGTATACCCAGTAACATCAGGCAGGTATAATTCTGCCGACCGTCGAGGGACATTGGGTCCCTCGATTATGTTTGAACTGCATTATACTTAACATCAGGCCCAGTGTAGTCACTTTAACATCACAACATTAAAAAAAACTAATAGGTAACAGAAATCTTAGAGCCAGAGTGAAGTGACTGACTTGAGCCTAGACACGTGATTTTGTGTTTTTCATATTGTTGTCCGTTGAGCAGCCGAAGAACAATGAGGTAAGAAGTTCAAGCAATTTACCTGAACATTTGGAGTCTTTGGAAGGCTTCGATGAAAGTCGATTTCGGTTGGATTCGATGACACCACAGTGGCTGGATGTCCTATAATATAGAAAGAAAGAAAAAATTCAATATAAAATCTATACAATATGTAACAAAGACCCTGTTGGGCGTTTTAACAGTGATATCAGAATCATATCCAAACGTAATGACAAAAGTCGCATACGAAAATTGGACTATATAAAAATATTGGTATTTATATTTATTCTTTAAACTTGAATTACATAGTTCAATTACCTTTGCCTCTGCAAAAGCGATGACTTGGAGTCAGACCGAGATAGCATATTGCGGCGTCCACGTACATCAAACGTACCGCGCCCCCGGCTTCGTCAATACACACAGAAATTCAGATGTAAATAACGTTTTTTAAATGTGTTCATTTTCTAAGTTACCTGTGTAAGGGTAATCTCGCTTCTGTCTATTCTCTATCTTTACGACCCAAAAAGGGCCAACAGGGTTTTTGTTACATAGGTACTGTATACAACGTGCTACAGAAAGGTGTGGATAATTTTAAACAATGTAGTGTACGACATAAGTCTTTCATCCCCCATAGTGCGAAATCCGATTGCATTGTTAGGACATAATTATAGATTTTTCTTTTTATCGACTGAGTATCATGTCGATATCGACTTGCAACTTTGGACAACACTAAATGATAAACAGCAATACTTCGGACCCTATTTCATTTAAAATTTGTTTTTTTTGTCTTATGTCAAAATTTTATGACGCAGTCATTTCGGTAATTTCTGAAATATGATCACGAGTATATTTTTAAAATATGTTGTATTTAACTAAAAACAAGTATTATGAATTGGTGTTTTATGTTGGAGCAGCTGGTACTATGCATGAATTAAAATTAACGTGAAATTTTAGGTCTCTGTTTTGATTTGATATTTTGTTTGTCAATAGTATTTGAAAATTTTGTATGAACAAAAATACTATTAAATAAATTCAAGGGCGTTTCTCAGACCGATGACAGGACTCGCTCGATGCGATCACCCGCGCACCCACCGCTGTCACACATTGTTTCTATATATTAAAATTCCACTTTACTAGCATTTGCTCGCGGTCGCGGCTCCGCCCACGTGAACGGCTTTTTTCAGCATAACAAGTAGTCCCAATACAAGTCATGGTCTACCTTTATATTAAATTTCATCAAAAAAGCCGTTAAGTCGTGATTGACTAAACATCCAAACTTTATATACGTAATATACTTCATTCATATAAAAAATGCTAACTAATATACGTTATATGTATTATGTAACAGTAATAAATACGTTACAAGTTATCTAACGACTAAAGAATTAAAATAAAATGTAGTTAAAAATAATTAAAAAAAACACATCACGCACTAAAAAGTAAAAAGTAGTGGTCACGCCATCTGTTGCCAAGTAACGGAAGTATATTTTATTCAAATGTTTGTAGCTGAAAGCGCCATTTGTTGTCGAGTAACGAGCAATGTAAAAATATGACTAAATATAAGTTTCTTATAGTTATATAAGTTTCTTATAACTTATAAAGTACAGAGTAACTGTAATCTGTACCTTGATAAGTTATAACAAAGTTAGAGCTTAGAAATACTTATAATATTTCGAAAGTAACTCATACACGACTTGTATATAGAGTTGTTGGAACAACAGGACCAGATTAACACTATCGTATAATTGAATAGTCAGATCAATATCATCATCGTCATAAGCCTAGCAAAATCAAAGCTTCCTCTTCCCCCCAAGTGAATTCATGTCGCATTCCTAGCCTATTCATTAATATCATTAAGTGATCCTAAAAGTATTTCATTTCACAGATTTTTTTATTGTTTTTTAATCTCCAACAGTCACACACATAGTCCCGACGCGACCCCACACTAGGTTAACCTGTGTCGTGGGTATCAGGAACTACGAGGGACTTGCGGTCCCACAACACCCAGACCCGAAACAAATATTTGTGAATCACACAAACATTTGTCTCGGTGCGGGAATCGAACCCACGGTCTCTCGCTTCGCAGCCGGCTACTCGCCCGCTGCGCCACGGAGGCACACACGTGTTTACATATATACACGTGTTTACATTGAGTTAACTAGATTTAATATGCATTAGTAATGTTTCCTTCCACTCCTTGGCGTTTCTTATATGTGTAATAATAGTTATAATTACCAATTAGAATACTATTCTTAGGTACTAGATACAATAAATTGTACGTACGAGAGAAACATTGGAGTTTTCACTATCGATAATTTTAACAGGTAATGGGCTCAGGCCAAGATGAAAGTTCATTGCGATTTGCGAGTGGTTAGGTACAAATTCATACAAAAGAAGATTTATTCAAAATAGCCATTTTGTCGCATAGTTTTTGGTTCTTCTATATTGTGTTATTTATTTATAAAAAGCAAGTGAAGACAACATGGCTACACATGTATCTAAGTTACAGAGACTTTATACACAATTGAACTTAGAATTAAAGCATGAAAGCAGTATCTAGTTTCCCTCAGTCCTTATAATCAAGTAGAATATTAAGTGCATTTTCTGGTAACTATTTTGGAATTTAAAAATGCATGGGAATCTGTCAACGTAAGGAATGTAGTTAATCTAATGGAACGTCTACGTTTGTATGAGCAAAAGTTGAGTGAAATTAAGCCAGACACTGATGTCGCTCTCATAGTAAAGACCTCATACAGGCAAGGGTAGCTCATTCGCTAAAGGACCAGCATGTCATTGCTCTAAGAAAAGAGGACATATTAAGAAAAATTGTTCTCAAGTTGAAGAATAAACAAAATCCTGAGAGCAAACAGTCAAGATTTTATTGCCGATAATACTCGTACCATGATTATGGAAGAGTGGATTATATATTCTGGTGCTTCGCATCATATGACGTCTCACAAAGAATATTTTTATACATACGAGTTCATTGACCCAATCCCAGTATTTTAGATGATGGGCAAATGATGGCTGCTGGAACAGGAAATATAAATGTAGAAATGTTAGTCCGTGGAAAATGGGTAAAGAAATTAGAAAAATACTTTGCCTTCTTGCAAACAGAGTTTATTTTCATCTAGGTCAGCATTAAATACAAACTAGACACCACGACAAATTATTCATGCTGATGTTTGTGTCACTATGACTAAAGCATCCCTCGGTGGGAGCATATACTATGTTGTTTTCAAGGGTGATAGAAAAGTATTAAAAGTATATTCCATGAAAGGAAAAACGAAAGTTATAAAAGCAACAAAAAACTTTATATTAAAAGCTAAAACTGGTATTTGGTACAATTTGCTTTGATCATAGACTAGAAGAGGAAAAGTTAGTAGATAAAGAGAAACTTGGTTCGAGAAAGATGGATACAGAATATGGGCAGACGATCGAAAGATATTTATTTAAAGATGTTAAATTCCTGCCAGAACAAGCATGTCTTGATATATTTAGACATAATTTGACTGAGAAGCAATTTGAACATCAGAAGTAATCCCAGGAAGTTCAAAGTATTGAAACACCATCTCCAGATGTTACAGCAATATTTAGGAAGTGTCAACAGTGCACGAGTCGTCTTCTATAATGCAGGGTGCTATTACAACTGATGCAGCGACAGTTGATGACCAGGTTGCAGACAACGGTGAGGAGGATGTTAGTTCAAGTGAGACTGATCCTATGTTCTTGGACTGACATGATTTAAAAGAAAGTGAATCTGTAATAGTGCAGATCCGTTGTCCAGTGATGATAGTGACGCGGACGGTCATGTTCAGAGTGAATGTTTGACAAAATCCATCACGCGATAGAAAGAAAAAAGAGTTTCCAGATTATCGTGTATTTGTGTGTGTGTGTGTGTGTGTAGAATCTGATGTAAAATGTATACATTTAGATAATTTTATTAAATTATCAGTTTGTTGAAAAAACACCATTAATTATGAACTTTCATCATTAAATATAAATAATACTCGGTCTATTGTAAATTTACCAAACGATGTAACTCTTAAAAAACCTAGTAAAAGGCTTTTTAAAATAAAGAAAAACAGTGATGCCAAAATCATATGGCTTGACTAGTTGCACGGGTCTATAATCTAAGATTTAGTATTAACTATTTTGAAACTGTTAATTTGAAAACACCACTTGTTCGTACTAGCGCACTAAGAAGTCTTTTTATTTTGGCTATTCAGTTTCATTGGTTTATAGATCATTGGATTGTAGTCAATTCGTTTATTTATGGAATATTAGTGAAGATGTTTATATTCCAAAAAGCTTACCTATTAATTGATAAAAATAAAAAGAAGAATGTACCTTAAGTATGCAAAGTAAATAAAGCATTGTATGTACGTACGTCATACAATGAGAGGCAGAATCATGATACATAACGTTTTGATTAATATTGGTTCTAAGCAGCCTGATCATGAACCATGTCTTTATATACTCAGAGCGAATAAATTGTATTTAATTTTAGTAATTTATGTTATGATTTCTTTTTTATTGGTAATGAAACAAAAAAAAGCATAATGGCATATAGTCTATTTATTACATAGTAAATTTCAGTTACAATAATAAAGGTCCCATACAAAATGCGTTAAGTGTACCTAAGTGATAAATATTTGGCCAACAAAAAATATTTACTAAGCAGTCGAACTCCATAAAAATTAATACCTTTCTTTCACTACCTATATTCTTAAATGTTTTTTCGTTCGGTGAATTGAAATCATGTTTTTGTCTAACTTTTTGAGAAAGTAATTTAATTCAAGTTATGTTTGAAGGTTTGTGTTAAAGTACTTAAAATGTTAAAAATATGGCAACCCTAATTTTGTATAATGGTACAAAGTATAGTGATTTATTTTGTCTAAAAGCATGTATTAATGTTTCCATCCGCTCCATGGCGATCTGATATTATAATAAGTATGGATGTGTAGTAGTTGTAATTATCAATTAGAGAAATATTTCTTAATTCTACAATAAATTGTATGTACAAGAGACACATTTTCATTTTTCACTCACGATAACCTTAACGACTGACCGACATGCTTCGTTCGGTATACAAAGGGCGCGCGGTCGATCGATGTGAAATACTTATTGTCAGCAGTCAGTCGGTTGGTAAACGGAATATAATTTCTATGCCCAAATAAATAGAGAAGATCGTGTACATTGTAGGTATTTCATATCAAATCAATATATTTAATAAATCCATAAATGTTATACATTATTTAGATTCCGTCTAAACTCTACCGCCAGTTCGGAAGGCAGGGAAGAAGGGGCAACTCTAACGTTGCTCCAGCCCCGGATCTTTGGGGGCAAACCGGAGCAAATATAAACTGTGATGCTATTATATTTATTTTGTCATGCTATTTTAATAAATACCTACTGCTATTATATTTATTTCTTTGTATTTTTCTCTCAAATAATCCCTGGAAGTTAGCAAGTAAATAGATCTTATAGCACGCTTTTGAAGAACAAAAATAGTATCAATGTTAGCAGCACCCCCCCATAGTAGATTTCCATAACACATGGAATAAACACAATTCCATAACACAAACTGTGGAAGTACGCAAAATAGACCAACCCTGGCCGTTTTAGTCAATTGGCGCACTTTACTCACTACGTAAGATGCGGCACTTAATTTTTTATGTAACTCGGCAATATGAGGACCCCATTTGGAATGTTGGGTTTTAAGTGTTACCCATGGATTTGTTGATCAACAAGGCTTAACTTGTCCCCATTCACTAAAGATTTAGCTATTGACTATTTAACAAATTATTAACGCTTAACCACTGTAGGTACTATTTTTATGAAAGTGTTGTTTACGTCGTCAAGAACAGATTAATGTCGATTAACTTTAAATTTAATATTAGAAGTATCATCTGCAAACAACACTACCCCACAGTTATCCCATAAGTAATAAGGTAAGTCATTTATGAAAATTATAAAAAAAGAATGTCCAAGAATCAAGCCCTGTGGAACCTAAGTAACAAGATATCCGGGGGATATTTTAACATTGATATCAATTTCAATCCATCTACTGCGTTACATCGCCAATAATATCGATATGAATTAATTGTAGTTGCAAGATAGATTATAATTGATACTTAATCGGTTATAAAGAGATACAATCAAACCAATCTTAGGTGGTAGGAAGTTCACCGGCTTGTCTAGTACATATACAAAATATAGATTAGATTAAATTATTGATTTGACTCTTACCCAGCAGAACATCCTTATATATTATCATTCGATGATATAAATGTTTACAGTACGTGTGGCTGTTCACATCGACGGCGCGGCGTAGAGTGTTACCTACTCTATTCATCACATCACATAGTTACTCGATCTGTGATGGGAGATATGACGTCTGCGTCACCACGGCTCAAGTCGCCAGAGTGCCTGAATATTAAAACATACTAATTATTAAACAATGCTCCATTTAGGTGACAGAGTAGTTATTTCACGACCGAGTCAAGAATTTAATAGAAACTGTCTTTCACGAAGCTGTGTCATGCTATTTGAAAATAATCATCTTATGACGTGTCGTTATTGACAGTTTTATGTGATATCCTCGCCTGTAATAGAAAATCTCGCATCTAAATGGGACTTAACTGACACACATTGAATATGTTAAACATGTACTTCTAGAAGCACGAAGCATGAAAGAACAGCTTTTATTTTACAATTTTTTCGTGAAAGTATCATTAAAAACAGTGCATAATGGTGTTTTGGAATTTGATCCCCGATATTATCCGCTTAGGGTTTGAATTATTACTTCAAATTTAAATGGTACCACCATCGCAGTAAACACTATCGAATACAAAAATAATTATCCAAATCGGTCCATACTTGTCAGAGTTATACGTGAACAATGAACGTACAACAACAGGTTAGTAAACGAGCAAGTGGGTCACCTGATGGTAAGGGATCTCCACCGCCCATGCACACCCACAATACCAGAAGAAACATGGCTGTGTTGCCGACTTTAAAGGAAAGGGATGGGGTGGGGAGAAGTTGACTTGGGTCTCCGGAAATCTCACTCAACGAACGAAACGAAACAGCGAACTATCACTTCCCGTTGTTTTTCTGTGAGATAGTGGTAAATTGTTGCAGCGATAGCACATTGGGGAGTGGTATGGACTCTCGAGACGAAAGTCGCAGGTTCGAAACCAACCCCAAGAGGATGCACCTCTGACTTAGAAAACTAAGTTACGTTTGTATATATTGTTAATTATTACTTGCTAACGACGAAGGAAACTTCGTGAGGAAACCTGCGTACCTGAGAAGTATGAAGTATTCTCCATACAAATTTCGAAGATATGTGATATCTGCCTAACCTGATATGATATCTGACTTAGGCCTATCCCCTCTCATTTAGTAGAGGTGGCCCGTGTCCAGCAGTGGGACATGTATAATACAGGGCTAGTAAAAATAGAAAAAAGTGGTAATATTCTGGTCGAGCCGCTCAAGCAGACCCATTCTAGTAGATAAGTGTTTACGAGTTAGATGTACTTATGATTCATAAAGCGTTGGATTTATATTATAGCAAGAATATTTTTTTCAGTAGTAGTTAGTGTAACATGTACTCACCTTTCTGAGTATTGAGTTGACGCCATCGCCTCGTCTGGTACCAGAGCCCGGTGACTGTTCAACACTTGCAGCACAAGTCTCCATATTGCCCCTGAAAATTGAAATATACAATTACAATTAACACAAATCGGTATTATGTAGAAAGCAGTATGCCTAGCGCGAGATTTATAAATAGCAGTCAGGGTCACGTAAACGAAAAATATGTATGAATTTAATAAATGTCTAATAAGTACAAACCGCTGAGGGCGCACTGTAAGGATTTTAAATGTTCGTAAGTAGGTACTAATGATTAACTATCGAGACACTGGCACTACGAGCACTGGCCAAGTAAAAATTCATTAAAGAACTCATGCACTGAGAAGTAAGTGTTATTACCTACGAGTACATAAAACCTAAAACCTGACTTCAAAAATTAACAATGAAAAGTTAAAATACTGCCGGAAAACTGAAATGCATTGACTTGCAGGAAACACCATATGACATAAAAAATGTTTCAACAAAATCGCCAATTCGCAGAGAAATTAAAACATAAATACTTGTAAACCTCCGCCTTTGTTAAGTCAGTTGAATAATAATCACAGATAAGGGGCGCCATCCGCTATATTCGGATCATCTCAACAGGACCACGTGTGTTTGCTTACGGAACCATAGTAATCGTAATCTTCTTCGTGGCTCAATTTCAAATTCAAATTCAAATCATTTATTCTGTAAATTGGATCATAAATATCACTTTTACATGTCAATCATTTTTTATGCTACATTATATTTAAGACGGCATTTCGGGGCTAGCCATGAGAAGAAATGCCGAAACAAACTCATGGGTTACGGCCTCTTTTAATGTCCAGACATTGTTTTACAGAATTATGCGAGTGTAATGTACAGAAATTCCTGGATTGGCCTTTTTAAGAAATGGCCAAGAGTATACCAGACATACTTGGCACTCGCACTCACAAAATAAAAACAATAAATTAAATAAATGTTATAAAAATTTAAAAAATCAATATGTCAGTATTTCCTTAAATACTAATATTGCGTCAATAGAGCAGTCAATATTAAACAATATATTATATAAAAGAAGAGACCTAGGTACAGCCAATTTTGTAAGGAGTGAGCGGCTCAATTCCAAGCTGTTTTGTCTTCCAAGTAATCTTTCACATTATAATAACCTTGTTGGCAAAGCCTAAGTTTAATACATAATTTAAATTTATTAAGGCTTAATAGTTGAATATGGCTTGGAATTTTGTTGTAGAAACGTATACTTTGACACTTGAAAGAGTTACTAATTTTTTTAAGTCTGGTCATGGGCAATATCAGTTTATTCTTATTTCTAGTATTTATCTTATGAATGTCGCTGTTTGTTGTAAAAGAATTAATATTCTTTTTTACATACATCAGGTTCTCATATATGTACTGAGAGGCGACAGTCAATATATTTATTTCTTTAAATAAATCCTTTAGCGAGTGCCCACGATTTAGATTGTAAATTGATCGAATGGCTCTTTTCTGCAGCACAAAGATAGTTTGAATGTCGGCAGCATTTCCCCACAATAAAATGCCATACGACATTCTATCTCGACGCTCGAACTATTAAGTTCGCAATATCATAATTCTGCCGTAGCCCGTACCGCTAAACTATGTTGCAGTTTGCCGACACAGTTGTTCCCTTTGTTCTACAATATAATATGGCCCTTTAAGCGGAGTATGAAGAAGCAATCTTGCAGAACTACACCATTCTTGCGACCTACGATGAACGCTAATCTATCATTAGTCGACATTATTATTGAATTACATTGCACTTACCATCAGGTGTACCGTAGTCAATTTGTCGAAGCAGGATAACAAAATAATCGTAAAGTATCCTCGGGCCGGCACAAAGATTTCCATTTGTCTTCATAACCTCAACTTGTTCCATTCGGCCTCTGAATTTTTGAGTATCACGATTCACGTGGCAATCAAACCTGTATGAAATAAATCAGAATGATTTTTTGTGACTCCCATTATAATAAACAATTTATGTTTGGTCCCTTACGCCCAATTGTAATTAATAATTATTTGATGACTCGACATGTGACTTCCAAACGCGAGCAAGGTCAAATTCTTTTATTACGTCTTTCGAAATCGTACCTATGTCTTATTATTTCACTAGCACAAGGAATAGCTTTCACGATTCCAGTTCTTATTCTCATCACCAATGGGAAATAAGAAGAAATGCGAATCCGTACTATTATTGCAGTATAACACAATGTGTCGCCGCGCCCGTGTTTTAGTTGTAACAATCAATCTGCTGCGTTGTTAGTTCAAATTCAAATAACCTATTACTTGAACTACCCACAATTATATTTTAACACTAGCCGTCCTGTGCGGTTTCACACAGAGTAGGTACAATATACGGGTATGGTTCCATACGTTATACGCGTGCATGTTACCTGCTCAGCTCCCGTCTCCACAAAACAATTAAGTATTTTAAGCACACTACTACCGCAGCTGTTACTCCACCCCCGTAAATGAATTATAGAAATAAAAGTACCCTAGTACGTTTTAATTCATGTCTTGCTCTCTCTACCTGTATGTCAAATTTTATGCAAACTTTAACTTTCAAGCGAAATACCACTCGACACGAAATCTCAAAAACTATTAAATCTAGGCTCATGAAATTTAGCCAAATGAAAGTTTGATGAAGGTATCGGACCGGAGCGGCATAGTATTCCCCGTGATGGGCAGACCAACAGCTTTTGGAGGTAAATGGCAGGTGCATTCTCGTTATCGATTCGAGAAGGGCCTACGAAGCCCAAAGCGCCAGGCCACTCCCTGCGATACGCTCACAGGAAGCCTCCGTAAAATCCGTTCCTGCATGGACGAGTTACTGAGTTATTGATCGCCTTTTGTTTGTCTGAGCATTCCTCACAAAGAATTACATGTATCTTGCAGGAAAATGCTTGGCGATATTGATTTGAGTTCGCGTGATCAAAGGGGTATATTTTTGGTATTGAACCGGCGTATGATATTGACTGCCTCGGTGGCGCAGTTGTAATGCGTACGCGTTACGATTAAGCTAAATCCGAGGTCTCGGGTTCGTTCCCCCGGTCGGGTAAAGTGGTATTGAGTTTTTCTATTACGAAATGCTCAGTATCATCCCGGAGTCTGGTATTTGTGCCCGCTATGGCGATAGGCTCGCCCCCTATCACATCGTGGGACGGAGACACGCTCGGCGAAATGTGGGTGCACTAGCGACACCTCTGCCCATCCCTTCGGGGAATACAGGCGTGAGTGCGTATGAACCGGCGTCTGATCAGCAAAGGTTTGGAGGTAAATGGCAAGCGCGTTCCCGTAATCAGTTCGAGAAGGGCCTCCGGAGCCCAAAGCGCCAGGCCACTCCCTGCGATAAGCTCGCAGGAAGCCTCCCAAAATCCGCTCATGCGCGGTCGTCTCTCGGCTGTACCAAGGTCCAATTCACTTATCGGTGCCACTTGTTCTGAATACATATATTTGTAGCTAAGACTGATTAATATATATTTGGAGCTTGGTTCGACAGCAACGCTTAGAGAATGCTAGAAGCTATGCTGTATCCATCGAGCTTAACATAAGCCACTCGAGTTAATTTGTTCACACTCTTCAACGTGAAATAGTACAAGTTTTACGTAACAATAAAACTTTTATCATTAAGCAGAGACAATGCACAGCATGTGTCTCGCAAGTTCTTATTAGACAACTCGTTCAGGATACGCTCCCGACTATGCTCGTTTTCCGCAAACAAGCTACACCACCTCTTCCTTATTATGACATTTTTAAATCAGGTTAGAATAACCTAGATATTTTGTCAAACACGGTCTAGGGTGATAAAACTGTGTTCGAAGCAGCTGCCCAACCGACTATTTGTTGTAAATTATAATTTAGTAATTCACGCTGTGCAAGTAGGGCTTTGATTAGTGCCTTCACGATCCTCTCTGAATTAACCATGTAAAAGATTAAAAATTGTTAGGGGTAAGAACCCCTAACAATGTGTCTCGATGACGAACCCCGGCGATGCATTATAAGTTTTTAGGGCGTCTGAGTACAGCACATTTCTCCAAACCGAAATGCCAATTTGTTGGAGGACTTGTGAGTTGCTTTACATGATCATATTAAATAAGCCCAAATTTAACTGCAGTGCATCAACCGGATAATTAGCGATAACTGCGGCAGGCCGATTAAATATAAAAAACGTTGCATAATAGTGTAGGTCACTAAGCATAGATGCGTCAGGTCAGGTAAGCATACACCGAACCGTATTATGCAACAATAAAGCTCACTTTATAAGCTAAATATTCAATTTGTGACTTACCTACCGCGTCGATTTCGCTTTACCTGAGTCTGAAAATATTCAGATATCTGCGAAGCTTGAATCGCTGGAGACGCTCGCGCAGAGTCAGAGACCTTGCCTGGCGCTTACATTAGACGTTCCGTCCTTTGGTAAGAGCTGCTTTACGTGTTTTATTGTTTCATCTTTCCAATTTCCATTCGTTACAAAAATTGTGATCGTGTAACACGTCTCTACCGCTGTCGTCCTAATTTATAATGTCCTCAAAAAAAATAAAAAAAAAAGGAGATTCAACGCGAACAAAATCTGTGTTACCGCTTAAAGTGAAAATGCTTTTAAAACTGCCAAGCAAGAAAAAATTACAAAATTCTGTAAACCATTGCCTAAGCCTGAAGATAATAAATAATAAGTATGGTCAAAAACTTCAATTTTTTCTTTTTTGTATACTTGTTTTTTATTTTGTCAGCTGAGGAACGTATCCCCTATAAATTCCATATAAAATACCATTCCATATTCACCGTTTCTGTATTCGCGGCATATTTACGGAAGCTATACCCCGCGAATAAAGAGCTTTTACTGTACTTGTGATTACTCATAATTAAACATTAGTTAACACTACCCACCGAAACACTGCTTTTTCCACTGCCGATATCACTATATATTGATACTAAAAAGTGTAGTAACTATATTTTTAAGCAAAAAAATTGACCATTATAATTAAAAATTTAAATATAATTATGATAATTTATTTTGCAATTATCAAAAAAATATTATTTCGCAATCGATGTTGCTTCTTTCAAGAAAAATGACGCTATCTTTCTAAGTAGTCTGTGGACACTATGAAGCAAGATGGTGCAACTGCACCGCAAGCGATCCCCTGTGACCACGTGACATTTTACTTAACGCTGATTGGCTGAAACGGAGCGGAAGCACTAGTAATTGACCGGAAATGCTACAAGGGAAGTATGACGCACTCTCACAGATGCTGTGCATCGTCACATGCCAAATAATATCTACAATTTCAATCCAGAGTCAGTATTCATAATTAATATATTTATAAATGTTTTGGACCTATGACTAGTATTTGTAAAACAGTATACTTAATTTAATCGTAACATTAAATAATGTACAATATATTTTAAGTGAATGGATAATAATGCCGTTCAGTGAATGATGTTAATATCCTTATATTATAATACTAGATTAAAATCAAATATAAAATGTAGAATATAAGTTATAAATACATTTACATTATTTTTTAAATTGCCATATTCGATTTTCCTACACACGCCTACCAAAAATCGGAACTCAATAGTCCCGAGATATTGTAAGACATAAAAATTATAATAATCTCTTTAAGTATTATATAATTTCTCAAAAATGTTTTTTGTGGGAACCCCATAACTTCCATAATTCTTCATATACAACGTGTTATAGAAAGGGGCGGGCAAATTTAAGCAATGTATAGTGTACAGTATTAGTATTTTATCTCCCATAGTACCAAATCCGATTGCATTGCTTGGACAATAATTATAGAATTTTCTTTTTTATCGAATGAGTAACATGTCGATATCGACTTTCAACTTTGGACAACACTAAATGATAAACAATTATACTATAGACCTCCTTTTATTTAATTATGTTATAATTAAAAAAACATTAAACAATTGTCAAATGTCAATATTTATTTGATGACGTCAGTTCAGAAATTTCAGATTTTATGAAGTATGATTACGAGTTCAAAAAATATGTTGTATTTGACTAAAAACAAGTATTATGTATTGGTATTTTATGTTGGTGTAACTGATAATAGCTTATAAGACGCACGTCGACTGTATTAAGCCAAATTCATAGATGGATGACCCGACAATGTAATCTTTAAAATACTTCAGAGAATGGTACATATATCGTCTTCAGCAAACAGTCTCTTACAGGTATTTTGTGTTTAAATTACAAGTTACGTACGTATGTCCGTAGAATTGCGTAAATCTTATTCAAGTTTATTAAAAAGTGAGTATCATTCATTATAATTAATAGTGATGTCATCAATCTTATCTATCTTAATAAATGAGTGATTAAAATAACGTGAAATTTTAGGATGTCTTGGTTTGAAATGATCCGGTACATAGGTACTTACAATAAGGAGTGTGTAATGACCCTAAAATATGACCACACCTTTCTGTAACACGTTGTATATTGATTCAAACATTTTAAAGCTTATGTTTGCCGCTATTGACAATTGGCAAGAAAAGATGAAACAGTGCCATCTGTTGACAGTTTAATCAACTAATTTGTTGTATTGTCGTTGGATTGTTCACCCATCAAAAGGGAACGTGAGCTGGGTTTAGACCGTCGTGAGACAGGTTAGTTTTACCCTACTGATGGCTTGTCGTTGCGATAGTAATACTGCTCAGTACGAGAGGAACCGCAGTTTCGGACATTTGGTTCATGCACTCGGCCGAGCGGCCGGTGGTGCGAAGCTACCATCCGCGGGATTATGCCTGAACGCCTCTAAGGCCGAAGCCAGCCTAGCCGAATCCGGCAAGGATATGCTCACTGTGGAGCTCCGAGAGTCGGGAGGCTCTAAACAATGTGACTTTACTAGTCGCGCTTCACTCCGTGAGGTGCGACGTCGAAGCCCATTTGGATCGCGGAGATCGGTGCTAACGGTTTAACACGTGCATCACGGCTCCGAAGGTCCACATTTACCTCAGTTCGATGTCGGGGCTCGGAATAGTCTGTAGACGACTTCCGTTCCTGGCGGGGTGTTGTGCTCGGTAGAGCAGCGTCGTGCTGCGATCTGTTGAGACTCAGCCCTACGCCAGGTGATTCGTCCGAGGACGATGATTCTTGTAGTGTATTTTATATTTATTGGCACACAGCCGGTGCTAAACTTGACGATGATCGAGTTGGTTCGGTGTGTGCACAGTAATATAGTTATATATTTGTATAATACAGAAAGAAACCTTATACAAACACACACACTCCCCCCCCCCCCCCCCCCTTATATAACCTTCTTCACTGGAGGCACTTTACGATTTGCTGTTAACGAGTAAGTAAGTGGTGGTTAGTAAGTAATTAAGTAACTAAATCACAATAAAATTAGGTAATTCACAGTCCACTGGCAGTGCAATTTTCGACAGACAGGGTTTCCGAGACACAGGGCAACTGGCCTGTATGTAACCTACATAACCTAAGTACTTATATTTATTATTATGTACATATTTTGTTTCTGCTATCACTGTCAATCACTTCACTTCACTTAATACTTTACATTTCTCTTTTCCTGATGTCCTGCCTAAACTTTGTTATCGTAGAGTGCTCAAAGTTGGGTCAATGTTTTGCGAAAAATGAATGGCGACGTTCGATTTTGTTCAGATCACATATTATACTTATCTAATATTATGCGGTTTCCAAGTATTATATGTCACGTAAACACGTTTGTTTCAACATCAGAAATTAAGCGTCTTTCTTCGTAGACCTTCGTCGTTTTTTCATAGTTGGTAGGCTTACCACCACCTATTTATCGGTCAAACGGTACTGTGTACACACACACACACACACACACACACACACACAGTTCTTCTATTTTCCTGACCAGGTTATTTATTGCATACGTAAAATCTTCAATTTTATAAGACTTATTTATATAAATTGAACAAAAACAACGAAACAGAAAAAAAAATATGGCGCGTGTTGCGTGTAGGTAGGTATCTCGTATTAGAGACGATAATAATAAAATTTACCGTCTGGCTTTTTCTCACGTTTACGTTTGTACACAATAATCGGAGTTTAAAAAAATAATACAATTTATCCGTACACAATATGTAAATAAATATAAAAAGAACAATCAAAAACTATAATAAGTATTTCATATCACTTAAAAAGTGACTTCCTTCCTTCATAATTAATATATTGGTTTAAAACGCCATCTTTGGAATTTTTCATAGAATCAAAGACGTCATAATTCATAAACGTATGGATGAAAGAGAAAGTTTTTTAAAAATATATCATAGATGTCTCTTTGTGGTGTTTGTTTTTTTTTTCTTTTATAATTTTATGATTTTAAAACAAATTATTTATTTAGTTTATTCATGATTGTCACGATGTGTCGTCAAAATCAATTACAACACAATATTATATTTTAATTTAATAAGGTAATAAATCTATATATTGTGTTTATGAAATTAACATTATTCAACGGGTGTGTGATACAAGTAATATTAGAATATAGATGTCGCTTGAACACAATATTTTGTACAGAGGTAGGTACATATTTTGTAAATCATTTTAAGTTAATACAATGTATGTATGTCATTTGTCTTAGTGGCCGAAATTTCTGTGTGGTCAGATGATAGATAGTAAGTAGTCTGTGTAATGTATGTATGTATGTAGGTAGGTAGGTAGGTAGGTAGGTAGGTGGGTAGGTAGGTAGGTACTTTTTAATAAACTTGAATAAGATGTACATGATTCTAAGGAAATACATACTTAAAACTTGTAATTTATACACAAATTATCACCTGAAATTACTCAAGTTACACAAACACAAAAATACACAATACATAATGCTTGTTTTTAGTCAAATACAACATATTTTTGAACATGAGAATTTCACGAAATTGCCAAACTGACTGCGACAAATAAATATTGACATTTGACAACTGTTTAATGTTTTTTTTAATTATAAAATAATCAAATGAAAGGAGGTCTATAGTACATTTAAATTGTTTATCATTTAGTTTTGTCCAAAGTTGAAAGTCAATATCGACATGTTACTCATTCGATAAAAAAGAAAATTCTATTATTATCGTCCTAGCAAAGCAATCGGAGTTGGATTATGGCATATAAAATACCTACTTATACCCTACACTATACATTGCTTTAATTTGCCCGCCCATTTCTATAACACGTTGTACTTATATACCTACTATGTATGTATGTATGTATGTATGTATGTATGTATTATCAATACAATAATGTTATATTATTGTTAATTAGTTAAATACAAAATATTTTTAAACTGAGCAGTTAATAATCATACTTCATCAAATTTTAAATTTCCGAACCGATTAACCGTCAAATAAATGTTGCAAAAGTGTAAAGGCATCAATCACGTCTAAAGTACTGACTGAATTTATTCGTTATGAATCGGTTCATTCTATCCAAAGTTATGAGTATTTATTAAAAATCAAGTAAAACAGTTTTTAACCAATTTAATCGGTAGATGGCGTTAATAGGTATAAATTAGGTTAATGTTTGTATAAGACACCACACATTTTGTTTGTTTCGCCCCACGAAGGCGGAGCAGTATACTACTACAATAATAATAATAATAATAATAATAATTAATTATTATTATTATTATTATTTATTATTATAAAATATGTTTAAACTAAAATTAGAAACCAACTTCAAAATAAAATCACTGAAAATACTTAAAATAAGAATTTCTTTAAGTCTCTTTGGAGTTGGTGCCATGGTGCACACACACCTTAAAGAAATTGTTATTTTAGACTTTTCAATGTTTTTATTTTGATCGATAGATGGCGTTGTGCAAATAATGCATCGCGGCGTTGAGCTCATTTATTTTGGTTTGTAGTAGTACATAATATAATGCAGGTTTATGAGATACAGAATGATAGTATGTATAATTGGGGCCAGTTGATGGATATTGGACAATTTACATTGTAAGGAAGCAGAGTGTTGAACTCTGTAATGAAACATTTATGTATGTATATGGAAACGAATACGACTGTGAAATTACATATGCACTCACGCCTGTAATCCCGTAAGGGGTAGGCAGAGGCGGTAACCAGTACACCCACTTTTCGCCGAGCGTATGTCCGTCCCTTTACGTGATAGGGGGCAAGCCTATCGCCATACTGGGCACAAATTCCAGACTCCGGGCTGAAACTTAGTACATAACCTTTTAGTAATAGAAAACCGATGAATATCACTTTTACCCGACCCGGGGATCGAACCCGAGACCTCAGCCAGTTAGCCTCAATAGTAACGCGTACGCATTATAACTGCGCCACCGTCAATGGGGCGTGAGTGCGTATGAGTGCCTATGTATTCACATAGGCTAGGTACTTTATATCCTGGAAAATTACATTCAGGCGGGCGGAGCCGCGGGCAACAGCTAGTAGTAATATTTTATAAGTGAAATGGAATGGATTTAGTGAAAAGTTCAATGTATATAATATACTGTGCATGCATTGTTGAAGTAGTGTTTTTGTTTGATTATTATTTGAATCGTTTAATTGTAAAGTCATTGTGCAGTACAATAGTGAGTACTAAAAAACCATATAAACATGCATAAAATGTAACATACATACGTACCTAACTGTTGCTCGGAGTGTCCATAGATGTGAAAACCAGATTGATGTTGATAATTTTTATAAAAAAAAATTATGAAATATCAAATTTAAATTACTACACTTCTATCGGGCAGTCTCTACAAGTGGGTGGTTTTTTTTTTTTTTTTTTTTATTATTATTATTGTTTTTTCAGTTTTTTTTTTTTTTTTTTTTTTTTTTTTCATATCTGGGATAAAAAGGTACCGTACACATTATACATTTCATAAATTTACCCACATCCTTTTGTATATCGCGTTTTATACGCACACAACTGGCAATTATATACTTAAAAAAAAAAAAAAAAAACAAAAAAAAAAGTGCGCCGCGGTGGTTAAAGCGAACGTTATAACTCGATTGCGGCGCACGCGCATTTATCACTCAGATACGCGCAGATCGCTGATGCGACCGCGCGCCGAAAAACGAACAAGCGTATGTATACATGTATGTGTACATATATATATATACACACACGTTACATACGCACACACAACACACGTTATACGTCGATATATTCTCGTGCAGAGAGACACACAGCGTTCTGTTGTTCTTGTGCGATGATAAAATGCGATGTGTGTGTGTGTGTGTGTGTGTGTGTGTGTGTTTGTTAATAAAAAAATATATATTACCGTTATAATATTTGGTAAACGCTCTGTGCGGAACTACGAAATCGTGTTTAAGTTCGCGTTTCGTCTATACAGTTCCTATTTTTATTAACATGATGGTACAGCAGTTTCTCTGTCATACTGTGCTGCACGCGTGCTGTGTATGCGTGTGTGAGTGTGTGTGTGTGTGTGTGTGTGTGTGCGCGAGTCTGTGCGTGTGCACAAACAAACGCGTGACACACACACACACGCGCGCGCGCTCACAATCCACAACGACGTCAGAGCAGCATCAAACAGTGTTGGCGGCGGGGACTTGCGCGCTATCGAATTGTGCGTGTGCACGGCACACACACGATAGTCTACAATGAATACGCATATTCGAGTTGTATTCTGAAAGCACCGCGCGTGAAGACTTCGATCCGAACGACAGTTTGTCAGAAATTATTATGTTATGTGGCGTTCAAAAAACGCTAACATATTGTGAATTTTAACAAATCTCGGTGTGTCAGAACGTTCACCGTTGAACGACATTGATCGTTTAACGTGTCGCGTGTGCGTGTGTGTGTGTGTGTGTGTGTGTACACATACACATACGTACGCACTCGCAACGACGCATAATCGTGTGTCGTGTTTACATGGAGACCACAAATCGCAATCGAAATGTGAGTTTTTATAATGTACACGCGTGCATGCGAGAATTATGATAAAACACCCTCCGGTGATCGTGCCCAATTAATATTGTCACGATTCGTCCGGGGCGAGTGGTTGTTGTTGTGGTTCTTGTTCACGTGTACACACAATCCATATGTATGTATGTATGTATGTATGTATGTATGTATGTATGTATGTATGTATGTATGTATGTATGTATGGTGTGTACAGTACATGAGAGCTTTATACATTTATTTTGTGATGGCTCCCTGGTTGATCCTGCCAGTAGTTATATGCTTGTCTCAAAGATTAAGCCATGCATGTCTCAGTGCAAGCCGTATTAAGGCGATACCGCGAATGGCTCAATATATCAGTTTTGGTTCCTTAGATCTTACTCGGTTACTTGGATAACTGTGGTAATTCTAGAGCTAATACATGCAATCAGAACTCTGACCAGTGATGGGATGAGTGCTTTTATTAGATCAAAACCAATCGACGGAGGGCCTCGCGTCCGAAGTCGTTAATTTTGATGAATCTGGATAACTTTTGCCGATCGCATGGTCCAGTACCGGCGACGCATCTTTCAAATGTCTGCCTTATCAACTTTCGATGGTAGTTTCTGCGACTACCATGGTTGTCACGGGTAACGGGGAATCAGGGTTCGATTCCGGAGAGGGAGCCTGAGAAACGGCTACCACATCCAAGGAAGGCAGCAGGCGCGCAAATTACCCACTCCCGGCACGGGGAGGTAGTGACGAAAAATAACGATACGGGACTCTTACGAGGCCTCGTAATCGGAATGAGTACACTTTAAATATTTTAACGAGGAACAATTGGAGGGCAAGTCTGGTGCCAGCAGCCGCGGTAATTCCAGCTCCAATAGCGTATACTAAAATTGTTGCGGTTAAAAAGCTCGTAGTTGCATTTGTGCGCCGCGCTGTCGGTGCAACGCATCCGCGTTGATACTGACACGTTTGCGGAGCATATCGTCGGTGAGCCGGCGTTAACAAGCGTCGGTTCAATATCAAAATCCTATCGCGGTGCTCTTCGTCGGGTGTCGAGATGGGCCGACAATTTTACTTTGAACAAATTAGAGTGCTCAAAGCGGGCTCAAAATGCTGCTTGAATATTTCGTGCATGGAATAATAGAATATGATCTCGGTTCTATTTTGTTGGTTTTCAGAACTCCGAGGTAATGATTAATAGGGATAACTGGGGGCATTCGTATTGCGACGTTAGAGGTGAAATTCTTGGATCGTCGCAAGACGAACATCAGCGAAAGCATTTGCCAAAGGTGTTTTCATCAATCAAGAACGAAAGTTAGAGGTTCGAAGGCGATTAGATACCGCCCTAGTTCTAACCGTAAATATGTCATCTAGCGATCCGCCGACGTTACTACAATGGCTCGGCGGGCAGCTTCCGGGAAACCAAAGATTTTGGACTCCGGGGGGAGTATGGTTGCAAAGCTGAAACTTAAAGGAATTGACGGAAGGGCACCACCAGGAGTGGAGCCTGCGGCTTAATTTGACTCAACACGGGAAATCTCACCAGGCCCGGACACCGGAAGGATTGACAGATTAACAGCTCTTTCTTGATTCGGTGGGTGGTGGTGCATGGCCGTTCTTAGTTGGTGGAGCGATTTGTCTGGTTAATTCCGGTAACGAACGAGACTCTAGCCTGCTAAATAGGCGTCGCCATTTAGGTGTGCGTGGCTCCGTCACGCAACTCACTGGCGACGTATTAAAATTCTTCTTAGAGGGACCGGCGGCTTCGAGCCGCACGAGATTGAGCAATAACAGGTCTGTGATGCCCTTAGATGTCCTGGGCCGCACGCGCGCTACACTGAAGGAATCAGCATGTTCTCCCTGGCCTAGAGGCCCGGGCAACCCGCTGAAACTCCTTCGTGCTGGGGATTGGGGTTTGCAATTATCCCCCATAAACGAGGAATTCCTAGTAAGCGCGAGTCATAAGCTCGCGTTGATTACGTCCCTGCCCTTTGTACACACCGCCCGTCGCTACTACCGATTGAATGATTTAGTGAGGTCTTCGGACCGACACGCGGTGGCTTCACGGCCGTCGGCGTTGCTGGGAAGTTGACCAAACTTGATCATTTAGAGGAAGTAAAAGTCGTAACAAGGTTTCCGTAGGGGAACCTGCGGAAGGATCATTAACGTGCGACAGACGACACAAAACAGTGTGTAGTCTCGTTTGAACGTTTTAATGAAACAAACAAAAGAGAACGAACCACAACCGACTACGTAATAATTAATTATTATTATGTATAGAGTGAAGTGTAGTTCTCGCGTCGCGTCGCATACGTTCCCTCACGGGGATGGGGCGGCGCGTTCGTCAAAACCAACCTCTTCTCGTCGTATCTCTTGTCTTTCGTGTTCGTGTAACATATGTATTTACGTATGTCTGACGCGACACGAGAAGCAGAAGACTACGACGACGATGACGAGGTCGGTCACGGTGCGCGATGCGCGCGTTCTCTCGAGCGTGTGCGTCTTGCGTTCATTGTGAAACATATTATTATGAAATGATTTTTTTTTTATGTAAATTGTTTTTAATTATATATCATTATTGTGTAATGAGATTATTATTACCTATAATAAAATCATTACCCTGGACGGTGGATCACTTGGCTCGCGGGTCGATGAAGAACGCAGTTAACTGCGCGTCATAGTGTGAACTGCAGGACACATTTGAACATCGACATTTCGAACGCACATTGCGGTCCGTGGAGACACATCCAGGACCACTCCTGTCTGAGGGCCGGCTGCATAAAAAACATTTACCACATTGCGCGCGCGCGCGCTTTCGCGCGTGTGCGCATCTGACGGTATGTCTGAATCGCTATGTCTCGACGCTCAGTGTCGAGCTCGCGATTCGGTCCGTTTAAATATCGAACGCAAAATGTTCGTTTACGTTTCGACTTGGCGTATAAATCTCGTCACGTCGTCTCATCGTAGTCATCGTTTCGCGATGATGATAATGATGATGATGATGATATGATGGCGTTATTTGTGTCGTATCGTGTCGTGCGTTAATCCGAATCCATCGTGTGCGTGCGTGTCGCGTGTGCGTGGAGGGATCACGAACGCATAATATGTACGCGATATGATGATGATATACGCGCGAGGTTTTCGCGAAGCCAGA